>OZ007590.1:124402456-129867456 GCA_963931845.1 Maratus michaelseni | reverse complement strand
TATTTAAAAATATTCTCGCTATTATCCACTTAAGACACTCCAATATTTTTAAATGGCCCAGAAAAAGACCCATTTTCACGCTAATTTACAATCAAACCCCAACCATCACAATTAAACCAAAGTTATAATTACAACTCGTGAATGGTTAAATTTTCGACGCTATAACTAATGCCAAGAAAACCCACAACATAAATATCTCTCGGGGAAAAACATAAAAAAAATTCTCCATATATGGCTGCTTTTTTTTCCCCTGGCACCCTCCCTTCGTGCTTTTTTTCCCCCACACACCCGCATAACCTTTCATACCTTATCACAAACTTGCATTTCACACTTGCAACAGAATTTAGAATAATAAAAAAGAAGATATATACCTAAATAAAAAGAGAGTGTGTGTATGTAAAGAACGAGCATTCGAAATATCGTGCTTCACTATCTCTCCGTCCTGCGGCGTCATTAGTGGGGCCATCAGGGCTCGAAGCTGAGGGCTCTCGGGCCCTGCTGATGGCCCTAATTTCCTCCATTAGCCCTACCAACAGCCTCATTTTGAGGGCGCGCTTGCCAAAGCGATAGACTATATCTCCTCCAATCGGAGAGGGAGCATAGAGAAGGTGTAGCCAAAGGTAAGCTTATTAAGGGAGCAACCACCTTCCTTTTTTCAGTTGCACTAAAGTCATCAAGGAGCTAATTATTTAATTAGTTATTAATCTTTGCAGGTGACTCTTCAGCGAACGAAGGCATTTATGACACGACTGACGACTTTAGAATACTTTCCAGAATATTTTCAGAAGAATAAAAATTTCGGTTAAGAAGAAAAAAATATATATATTCCGAAAATGGGTATCCAGTATCTGAAAAAAGTATGTATGGTAAGAAAGCCGTGTAATATTTTATAATGTTTTTTGATTTTTGAAAGTTCACTATAACAATTATTATTGTTACCATCATTGTTGTAATTGTTATTACTGCTCAAATACAAGTTCGATTTGAATGGAATAAAATGTAAATATAGTATAACATTTTAAGAATATTGCAAAAAAGATGCATACAAGATCACGTGTCACGTGTTAAAAAGAAATAATACTACAGATTCACGTTATAAGCAATTCATTTTAGATTTCGTTTTCTTTCTGCAGAATATACTTTTTTGACTTAAATAAAATATATCGTTTAGAATTTTGTGTGCGTTAAAAAAAAAAAAAAACTCCTAAATATCTTAAATTGTTTCAAAGACATGATTTAATAGCTAAGGAAAATATTGACAAACTCAAAGTGGACAGTACAAACAAAAAGTTTGGGTGCCTAAGGTTTTAGATTTTTGTATAATTATTGTAAATGTCTTTTTTTCCCCTAGTTTGATTAGGTATAATTTAATCCTCCTACGACTATACGCAATTTTTTTTTTCAAATTCATAGATTGTATTGTTTTCACTAAAAAAGAGTAATAAAAAACAAATTTTATCAAAAGGTACATGTAGGGCTGATGATTTGGACTGTCACATATGTGTGACACACAAATTAAAGATTGCATCACAGTAACAAAAATTATTCAAACATTCGAAACCTTACAAATATCCATTCAACTAAGTTAACTTTAACATTCAGGCAAAAAAATAAAATAAATGAATATGAGACGTTGCTTTTTATGACTTTTTAGCCCAAAAAAGGAGACCAACTCAAATCCTTTCTTGTTTAAAGGAGATACAAAAATTTGGAAGTTTATAGCATCATATCAGAAAACCCGAAAGATATCTAGATCCCAATAAAGGAACCACGGTACATATTCACTTAAATCTATAAGACTACTTTCAAAGACGTATTACCTGTAGATGACACTGGGTATTGGCGGGTTAAACAACAAAACCCTCCAAAATTTTGCTTAATATTTTTATATTACCTGCATGATAGTCAAAATTGCCGATAAGTATAGTTTTGTTTATAATAAGAGAAAAAAATACTACCCTTTTAGCTGACATAATTTTGACATATCTTTATTCCTTTGCACACTGATATTATAGCTCCCCCCCCCCCCCCACCCATTTTATCAATAAAATTGTATCATTGCCTGAAGATATTTCATTATTGAAACTTTCCTATAAATATTTAAATATAAACTTTCCTACAAATATTCTTCTAAGCAATTTATTCTTAAATAAATAAATAAATAAATAAGAAAATTACAAACTTTTGCAAGTTAAATTAGCTGACGCTAGTTTTACTTCTATAACACTAATAATTTTATTAAGAGTTCTTTTTTTTTTTACGGGTCATATATGTGTATCTTGGTACTTTCTTATTCGAATCTATTGTATATATTTTAGTTTCTATTTTATGGTGTATAAAATGACAAAATAAATTAAACACATAGTTAGAGCACTCACCTGTGGCTCTCCATCTTCAGGTTCGGCATTGCCGTTAGGTGTGTCGGCCGAACGTGGCGCCTGATTGGTTGAAAGATTGATCGCGACTTCTCCGTCCTCTTCATGGTCCATCATGCCATGTCCCGTCGGAGGAACCTGAGAAAGAATTAATAAATAATATGTAAAACTGAAATATATAACATATATAATGTCTTAAAATATCAAATACCGCAAGAAACTAAATACATATAGTATGCTGTAAAAAATTGTAAAAATGTCTTTTTTTATATAGTTAGCGGAAACCTTCACGAAACTTTTATATAATATCACAAAACCTCAGGATTACCCGCAGTTCCGGAAATTTTAATTTAATCTCCATAAACCAAAGGAGAATAGTCATACAGAAAACAATAATCTAAATTTTAAGATTATTCGATTATTTAATTAAAATATTGTTATTTATTTTAGATTCCTGAATTTTTTAATTTAATATTCAGAATGCATATTAGAATAGTCAAACAAAAAACAATAATCTAAATCTTAAGATTATTAGATTACTTACTTAAAATATTGTTACTTATCTGAGATTATTTTTTAATAGTTTACAGTTTTTAAAACCTGTAAACGAGCAGCAGAGGGGGCTCTTTTATTCAAGGAACGATTCCATAAATCTTCTACTGGTTTTTAAGGTTTTCTGATTGGTTTTTTCCCTATGCTTTCTGAAGATAAGGGAAATGTTTTGGGAACTGCGGCCAACTCAAATTTCATGAGGTTAGTTAAATTTTTGCATTTTTTCTGTTTATTATTACATAAACATTTAAAAACAGAAAAAAAAAATAAAAAACCTGGGTAGAAACCTTTAACATTTTAATAAGTAGAATAATTGCATGTGATTAAATTTATCGTTTTACTATCATATTTGGAATTTTTGCTACTCAAAACTTTTACACGAGCTTTGATAAATGAACTGCGTACAGTAAAAGATCCGTAATTGAAGCAATTTGTTATTTCAGACATAAAAATAAATTTGGTTCTAAATAGTATTTTTTAAAACTAAAAATCTTTACATTTTAAAATGTAAATATGAACATTTTTTTTGGCAAAAATCTTGTTTGTTTAACGTGTTTTGTTACTAAAACATTATAAGCACACATGTAATCCAAAGATCATCACGTCGTAGTGTTCAAAGATTTTTAAATTAAAAAAAAATATATATTTTTTAAGAAACTAGAATGCACGAAACAAGTGTGCTACATAATATACCAGTTATTTTAAAATGAGAGCATGCGAAAACATTATTAGTATTTCTCTTTTTATATCTCAACTAGCTGATCCGTCCAGCGTTGCCCGGAAATCAGTAACTTCCTTTGCGGTTTCGATAAAAGTAGTCATTTTCGGCGCGCATTCCGTTCTAAACAAACCTCTTTCCGAACGAAACTAAAGGTACTCGTACCCACTTCCTACGGCATTGTATAGCAGGCGTGCCCCGCATGCTCCGCAATATCGTATAGTTTCAATTTCCCCCGCTAGGGGGCAAAATCCCTCTTACTTAGTTATCTATATCTTAATTAGTTCATGTTAAGTTGAATGAATCAATACCCGTAGAAGAAGATTCCAAACATTTTTTAGAACACTTTGGACGAAATATGAAAATGCCTTACGTCGACCACTTTCAACTACCCTATCTCTCCCACAGGTACCGACATGCAACAACCATAGTGCACGATAAGAGGGTTGAGGTTACTACCACACACAAACACCAGTGGTCTGCGCTGGGTAGTTGTGGCCGCAAAGGGAAATATAGGGACACACACGTCTATTTTCAAAATATGAAAATACCCTAGGTCAGTGTTTCCCAACCTTTATTTGGCCACGGCCCCCAAATCATCTCTAAAACCTTCATGCCCCCAACCCCCTGCTTGTGACAAATAATTCATATTACATAAAAAGTGAACTCTTATTCCGACTAAAAAAGTCCTAAACTCCTTTAATCGAATGTTAATAAAGAACAGTACATTCACGAAAGAAAAAATATAATCGAAAAGAAAATATTTAAGAAGAAATCGTTAATAATAATAATAGTATTAATATGCAGCGATGTCAAAAAACAAATAATTTTTTTAAATATTTAATAGAAAATTGAGATAGATAAATAAAAACTTTAATTTTAATTGAAGTTTTTTTTATGATGCTTTTATAATTTTAATTACTGGCAGTAAAAAGAGTACCTAATAAATTCAAAATAGAATCGAGATGAAGAGAATAAAGTTAATGAGATCATTGTGCTTCTTTAATAACAGGCTCTAATTCAGTCAACTTTAATCTCAAGTCCCCTCGTTTAGTTATGTCTAGTCGATTTCTTTTCTTCAGCAGTAAATCATTTGCTGCACTGAAACCACATTCAACTAGGTATGATGATGGGAATGGTAACAATATTTTTCTTGCAAATCTTCTTGTATCTGGACATTTAGATTCTGTCTCAGTTACAAAGCCATGCCATCACTTCTGTTATACTGAATAAGGTTTTAACTTTAACTGTCTCATCGTTTTGAATTTCAGAGTTCTTCTGGGCATCGTATTGAATCATCAAAAGTCCACTAATATTGGCTGCATGACCCGTGATGGGAAATCCATTTGCTTTAAATCAGAAAATATATTGTTCCAATCAAACACCAATATTTTCAAATGATCCACAATGACAGTTATAGCGGCATCGGTCATCTTGCATTTTTTAACCAGCAAAATATGTCAAACTTCCTCTTATAAATATGTTTCTGCCATATCTCACTGAATGTGATAAAGCCAAATATTTTTGCTTTTGCATCAACAAGTGTTTTATCTTTTCCTTGAAATTGTTTATTCAAGGTATTCATTTTGTTTTTCAAAGATATCTGCTAAACAACTAACAAATGCTTTTCATCAATGGTTTGTAGGTGCTTCATGTTAGATTTCTCACTTAAAAATTCACCGAAAACATCAAACAACTCCACGAATCTTTTTATGCATTTCCCCTTTAATCAGTGTGAAGTAAAAGACGAACGTGGTCTGCGTTTATGCCATCACAAAACTGCTTGAATAGAGCTCACATTTGGCGTTGGATACTATGGAGTTGATAAATTTTAGAACAGATTTCAATATATCATTAAAAATAGGTGAAATGTTTTTTCATACTAAACTCTCTCTATGGATGACGCAATGCACAAGTAGTATTTCTGGATTCTCATCTTTAATTAGTTTTAAACACGCAGTTCTTTTATTCATCATAATTTGAGCACCATCTACCGCACAAACTGTTATATTTGTCATTGGTATACTATTTATATCTAAGTAATTTTTCAATGTATTAAAAATATCAGAGGCAGTAATGTTTCTCTCTAATGATTTACAAAAAAGCAATTCTTCAGTAAATTCACCTATATCAATATACCTTTTATAGAATTAAACAATACGGCTTCACTATCTCTTAGAGTGGATTCGTCCATTTGTATGGAGAAATTTCTTGATTTCAGCTTTTCAACAGTTGTGCTTCAATGTCCTCACTCATTTCAGCTATTTTTCTACTAACAGTATTGGCCCAGATTTCACATCTTTGCCCAGGACTGTTTTAAGAAGTATTTATATTGATGGTTAAATCAAATCTTCACATATAAAAACTTTAATTTTAATTGAAGTTTCTTCAGTAGTTTGGGCAGTGAATAGAGACTTAACCGCATTGATCTTTTTTCAAACTTTTCCTTTAAATTTTTAAAATAACTTAAATTTGAATGTATGTACTCACTGTGTTTTGCCTTCATATGCGCTTCAAGATGACATCGTTTTATAGATTCGTTGCTTAAGCATTGTATGCATAAAAGGAAGAAAGGGGATTGTTTACAGGGTTCATACTCATTTTCCAAAATAAAATCCCCTGAGAATCTCCTGATGTATTTTCCGGATTGAAATAATTTTCACATGTCAACAATTAACGACATTTTTTATTATTACGACAACGAGACCCCCCTCCCCTAAAAATTTTTTCAGAAAATAAGATAAAATAAAAACAAGGTAATCTGAGAGAAAAAGTGGCTATCATCAAATTCTATACCTCATGATGTTAAAAGGCGTGTCTTAGTTTGATTTCATTATGACACCACAAAGCATGCAAAATAGCAGCGATTTCCCAGAGTAGCTGATCATTTTGTCAGTTTTTCCCAGGTTTTGGGAATATTTTGAATTATCCCCTGAGATTCCCCTGATTTTTAAGACTGAAATTAAACCCCTGATTTTCCCCTGAATCCCATAATCCCCTGATGAGTATGAACCCTGGTTTAGCATGGTTAGCCGGAATGAAACCAAATTTTAAATATTCACCTAAATACTTTTTTTTAGATTTTTCACAGAAATACTAATTATATTTTTCTAATTATTTTTTATACATATAAATTATCAATAATAATTTGATATGTATGTAGTGAAGTAAGCAAATGTTAATTAGAGCATAGCAACGATTAAATGAGGATATAAAAATAGGATTAATTCCCTTGTTGCATGACAAAAAATACAAAAATTACAAAACAGGAAGCTTTATCGAATAATTTGGCCAAGAAGCATATCAAAGAAAACAGCACAAACAGTTTTGAAAAACAATAGCTGAATATACAGTTCAAAATAGTTTACAAAATAGCACACAGTTCAAAATAGCACACATAATCAGAACATATTTTTTACGCACTTATTTATGCATAAAAATTAAAAAAAAGGGAAAAGAATGAAATAATTTATTTAATTCCCGAGCTTATTTACGGCCTATACAAACTTATACACTTAAAAAAAAACCTTATTTAATCATAGAATTTGCGATTCAATAACAGAAACATTTCTTTTCAGAAATAGTGGTAGGAATTGGATACTTCCCACCTTTGTGTTAATGGAGCCTTATATATTCCACATAGTACTTCTGTTCAAAACAAACAAAATTCATGGGAATAGTTGCATTAACTGAAACCTGAGTATTTCAAAACATCACAATTTCCATTTATAACTCAAAATAAAAAAATTATTTTAATGAGCAGTATAAAGAATAAATTAAGAGAAGTGGTAAGTATTAAAGCTTATTTTAAAATTTTAAACTCAAAAATGCATATGGAATAAAGAATTTTAAATACCATGCAGTTCAATAAATTTAATTTAAAAAAATTTGAAATCAGAAAACAAAAAAATTATTAATTGAAATATCATAGAAAATATTTTTAAGCACTGGAATTTTTATTGAAATATTATAATTTCCAATATAGTCATTGCTAAGTTAAACCGTCCTTTCCTCCGTAATATAGCGAAGGTAGTGATTAAACACGTTAAAACAAAAATATTCATGGCATCATACCAAAAACAATGAAATAATTAACAGCTATAAAATGCTATTATACAGTTTTCAAAACTTATTTTAAATAACTGCCGTATTTATATTACTATTAGGCGACGCCAAGAATAAGGGGCCGTTCCCTCTGAATTGTGATATATGTAATTCTTTCCCAGAACTAATACATATATATATATTTTGTCCCTGACTATAAACAAGAATCAGATATTCGCTTTAGGATACTAAAACAAAGATCTCTAAAAAATTGCGTTTTAATTGGTTGATCGAACTTTTAGTCTTGGATCTGTCAGTAGAGATTTCACTTTTGTGTTTTCCCCAGTATCAATTTGAAAGAATAGAAAAAATGTGGAAACAAGAAAATTTATTATGTAAAATGTTTTTTAAATTTTTATTTTATTTTTGTTTGTTTTTAAAAAAGAATCTTTCAAACCGTTTTAGGATTTAAAAAGCGGACGTCTAAATTTTACCAAATTCTCAAATTGCCCCCCTAAAAAGTCAAATTGCCCCCCTGTGGGGCGTACGCCCCCCGTTGGGAACCACTGCCCTAGGTCGATCAATTTCAACCACCATATCTCCCACACCCCCACAGCTACCGACATGCAACCACCATAGTGCACGATGAGAGACTCGAGGCTACTACCACACACAAACACCATTGGTCTGCGCTGGGTAGTTGTGGCTCCAAATTGAAATATAGTGGGGGGGGGGACACACATCTATATATATATATATATATATATATTAGATAGATAGATAGATTAGAGATAGTAAGGTTCGGTAGAAAATTTTCACAATTCTACTATTACTACTGCAATCACGGAGGATTAAAAGTGATCCAAATACATGAAAAATCAATTACAAAATTTTCATTAGGAATACGCTAAAAAAAAATTGCAGAAACGTCTGCGAAAATTTAGTGCAATCTTTCAATTATTTACAATTTCGGAACACCTTTCCATACCTTCAGAAAAACAACCGGAGAAGGAACAACCAAAAACCCATAGAAAACACCAGGCTTCCAAATTTTACGGAACCGTTTATGAAATAAAAGGACCCCTTTGCCTCTTTGTAAATTCCAGAAACATTCTTTCCGTCAATTTCGGACAGCTGTTAAG
The DNA here is from genome assembly GCA_963931845.1 of Maratus michaelseni. NCBI lineage: Eukaryota > Metazoa > Arthropoda > Arachnida > Araneae > Salticidae > Maratus > Maratus michaelseni. The sequence continues at coordinate 129,858,625 of OZ007590.1, read as the reverse complement.
GTTTTTTGTGTTTCTGATTGGTTTTTTTAAATGTTTCTGAAGATTCGTATGTAACGACGACGTTACACTGAATTTTTGCAAAAGTTTCTCTAACATCAGGGCGTGTTTTGACAACTTTTTACAATGTACAATGACTAAATAAAGAAGGATCATCGTAGATTTAAAAACATAATTTTTTTTTCTCCAAAATATTTGTTACAGAGTTGTTATTGCCTGACCGTAAAGGTATTCTGTGGGCCACTCGTTTGAACGCAAACGTGTTGTTCTTGTGTGCTAATTTCTGTGCAGAAATATGCGAACTTTTCATTTCCGTCTATAACTTTTAAAAGTGAAAGGATGATCGCTGAAATTAGACCATCCATCGTTTGTACTTTGCGAATTTGTGTTAATTAGTGTTGCACGTGGTTATTTTCTATAAAATGGCAAGGTTTTGCCATTTTTAGAGGATTACAGCAACACGCCTCATCCGTAGTGGAACGATTGCTATATTTCTTAGACCATTGACCAGGCGTTTATCTGCCGGGATATTGGTTAGCTGAACGGTTTAATGCCTGGCAACGGGGCGAAGTTTTGCCTGATCGCCGCCTGGTGGAGATCTACTTGACTAGCCTTTAGACCATCGTGGCTTTGTAGGGATACTCTGGCAGGAAGTGAGATCAAGACAGTGGTAGTAGAGTATTTATAGTAGTAAACTTTTAATTCTCAATTACTTCAATAAAATTGTCTTCGAAGTTCATAAAGACATTTTATTTAAACTTAGACATTTTTTGGAAGTAAAGTTATAAGTGAATTAGAGTTTTACTGTAGCCATCTTGAATTGCTTGGACGATGACTTTGCTTTATAAGTTAGATTTTTTTAGTGTTTTATTCTTCTCTGCCTAGCCCCCCCCCCCCCCCCCACTTCTCCCCTCCACCCTGAAGGCTTGGTAATATGATAGACTCAGTTAGCTCAATTTGTCCGAGTCACGTTTGCTGAACTCTACCTGTTTTTGTTTTAATAAACTGTTTCATTGTGAACTGTTAAAATCATTATTTTTTTTTTCTGACGGAAATGGGAACGGGTTAGAAACGTCTGTCCCATAATATGTCTCAGTATGTCTAAACTTTTTGATTACATTCAAAAGCTTCCCCCCCCCCCTGAAAATGAAATATCCATTCGTCATTGAAATTACTGTAGAAATTCAACACCTTCTCCTGTTTGTGTTGTGACAGTGTGACTCACCTATAAATCTTCGAAAAGTTCATTAATACTTAGTGACGAAGACACTCAGCAATAAAAGAGTCTAAGATTTAATTGCTCAAGTTAGGTATCAGTTCTCAAAACTAGGCCTCCAAGAATCAATCAGATCTAAAAATTAACCCCCTAAGTGTATTTTAACGATAGCACTTCGCGGTCTATCAGTGACGATAAACGACTCGCCAATCTTACCTCCACTTCCCAACCCCTAAATATCGTGTGGCAGCGAACTGAAACTCCTTAATGAAGTCTAATACTTGGATGCTTATCAAAATTTATAGCCCATTGCGGCAGCTCTTAATGACACCATTGTTGATTACAGCTAATCTTAATTGGTGAAGGGGAATTTCTTCAACCCCCTCCATCAGAGAGTAAGTGGTTCCAATAAGAAGAATCACGTGGTCTCACTATCCCCAGAAGGCCCAGGATTGTCTGTTCCACCTGTAATAAGATTTTTTTTTTTTTACATCTTTTTTTTCCTCTCTTTTTTCTTATCCCCGTGGGTTTTTAAGTCTTGAGTTTTGTACAGTGCATGAGGAGAATTTGAATAAAATATTTCTAACGATTGATTGCACCTGACTATTCATATTCAGATATAAGACACATCTTACCGTACCTCCAAAGATATGAATGACACTTTTTTACTCAGCCATAATTGTTTTTGAATATTCATTAAATGAACGTTTCTTTCATTCGAGGTACTCACCGTCTCTGCTTTGCTCGTACTTAAAAGATGAAAGTATTTTGAAGCATTTCTTAAATTTAGAAGGAAAAAAAAATGAAGATTTAGGGAAAAAAAAAAGTTACTGAATATTACTCATTATAAAAATTTACTAATTACAACCTATTAAAATCGTTTTAAGTGTTAGTTCAGTTATTATTAATAAATTAATCAATGAGGACGAAGACTAGCTAAGTCGGGAACATTTTATTATATAAAAAAATATTTTAGATAATTTGTTTCTGTGTAAAATTTGCAATTTCTCAGAAGTATATAATATTTGGAAAAAGATCATTATACACACAAAAAATTACATTTTTGTATAGAATGTTATTTATTTTCGTAAAATAATAATAATAATAATAATAATGAAATATAATGCAATTAAAAGAAAACTGGACTGAAGTAAGATAAATAATGAAAACAAAATTAGTGATTCAGCAAAAAAGTATGTTTTCTTATGAAAACGCAAATGCATATTATTGCAGCACTCACAAATTGCAAATTCATGTAATGTAAAACACTTTAATGTTCTAACGTGATAATATATATATATATTAATCAGAAAAGTATATTTGAGTCCCCCCCTCCACCTTTAACGAAAGGGGGGAAAATCATGAGAGGAAATTGTTGAAATGTATAAAAACTATTCTGCAGTTAAGAAAATAAAAAGTTAAACTGTTTTTTTTCATCTAAATATAAAATAAAATTATTCGGAATTCAGCTTAAAAGGTATTTTAAATTACAAACAACACGTGTTTTTCAAACTGGAGTTATGCAGTGCCACTAACATATTGCAAAGATTTAATCAGTATCTGTAAAACTAGTTCTACCTTCGTAATTGTCATGTCACAAGAAAGTAACGTATTCGCATCGCAATAGTAGAAATTGAAGATTGACTTTGGAAATACAAAAAAGAAAAAAAAATACAGGGATCTGAGAAAAAAAAAAATTTTATAACTGAACAATATACCTAATATAAAAGGTTTTTCTAAAAAAATTGAAATATTTTAAAAGAAAATCTTATAAAAGAAGCACCAGTTTTTATTTAAGAATAAAAGAATATGCTGTCTATAAGTAGATTTAAGGTACAAGGAACCTTGAATCTAATTACAAACAACACACACTTTTTCAAACCATGTGGCATATAACTAAAGTACATCGACGATCTAATCAGTGCCTGTAAAACTAGTTTTACCTTCGCAACAGTCATGTTACAGGCAAGTAATACATGCGCAGCGCAATAGTAGTGATGGACATTAGAAATATAAATAAATATAAAACAAAAAATGCAGCTAGAAAGAAACAAATTAAAATTGAGATAATAATCTTTTCTCTGTTTTTAAATGAACAATATACCTAATATAAAATGCTTTTTTCTAAAAACTTTTAAATATTTTAAAAGAAAATCTAATAAAAGAATCACCAGTTTTTTATTTAAGAATAAAATAATGTGCTGTTTGTAAGTAGATTTAAGCTACAAGAAACCTTGAATCTAATTATAAACAACATACATTTTTTTTTCAAGCCATATGGCAGGTAACTAAAGTACATCGACGACCTAATCAGTGCCTGTAAAAGTAGTTTTACCTTCATAACTGTCATAATACAGGCAAGTAATATGCGCATCACAACAGTAGTTTTTGACGTTAGAAATAAAAATAAATATGAAACAAAAAATGCAGCTACAAAGAATTTAGCAAATGAAAATTGATGTAATTATGTTTACTGTGTTTTTAAATGAACAAAATACCTAATTTAAAATAGTTTTCTAAAAAAATGTAAAAATATTTTAAAAGAAATTCTATAAAAAATGAAAAGTTTTTTTTATTTAAGAAAAAAATAATTTGCTGTCTGTAAACAGATTTAAAGTATAAGGAACATTGAATCTAATTACAAACAGCACATATTTTTTTGCAACCATTTGGCATATAACTGAAGTACCTCAACGACCTAATCAGTGCCTGTAAAACTAGTTTTACCTTCACAACTGTCATGGTGCAGATAAGTAATACATGTGCATCGCAATAGTAGTGATATACAAATTAAAATTGATCCAATTAACCTTTTCTGTGTTTTTAAATGAACATAAATTATGATACAGGACTAATTTTCAACAAGAATTATGTATAAAAAGATAATGAACGAATTCATGATACAGAATTTTGAACAAGAATTACATATAAAAAATATATTGAACTGCTTCAGAAGAAAATTTCGTTTTTTTCTTCTTTATAAATATAAATAAATTTGCATTATTCATATATTTATATATATTAAATTTACATTATTCACCATTCATATTACATTAGAAGTATAAATAAGTATGAAACAATAAATGCAGCTACAAAGAATTTAGCAAAATAAAATTAATGTAATTATATTTTATGTGTTTTTAAATGAACAATATAATACCTAAGATAAAATGTTTTTCTGAAAATTTTGGAATATTTTAAAGGAATATCTTATAAAAAATTATCAGCAGTTTCTTATTGAAGAATGAAAGAAGTGCTGTTTGTAAGTAGAGTTAAAGTACAAGAATCCTTAAATCTAATTACAAACAGCACATATTTTTTCAAACCATATGGGATGTAAGTAATGTACTGCGACGACCTAACCAGTGCCTCTAAAACTAGTTTTACCTTCACAACAGTCATGATACAGGCATGTAATACATGCACATCGCAATAGTAGTGATTGACATTAGAAATATAAATAAAAACGAAAAAAAAAATTTAGCTACAAAGAATTAAGCAAATTAAAACTGATATAATTATCTTTTCTATATTTTTAAATGAACAATATACTTAATATAAAATGTTTTCTTTTTCTAAAAATTTTGAAATATTTTAAAAGAATCACCAATTTTTCAATTAAGAATAAAATAATATGCTGTTTGAATCTAGTTACAAACAGCACATGTTTTTTCAAGCCATATGGCATATAACTAAAGTACCTCGACGACCTAATCAGTGCCTGTAAAACTAGTTTTACCTTCACAACAGTCATGTTACAGGCAAGTAATACATGCGCATCGCAATAGTAGTGATCAACATTATAAATATAAATAAATACGAAACAAAAAATGCAGCTACAAAGAATTAAGCCGATGAAACTTGATGCAGTTAACCTTTTCCCTGTTTTTAAGTGAACATAATTTAGGATACAGGAATAATTTTCAACAAGAATTATGTATAAAAAGATAATGAACGGATTCATGATACAGAATTTTAACAAGAATTATACATAAAAAATATACTGAACTGCTTCAAGAAAAAATTTTGTATATATTTTTTTTAATAAATATAAATAAATTTGCATTGTTCATATATTTATGTATATTAAATTTATATATATTAAATTTACATTATTCACCATTCATATTACATTAGAAGTATAAATAAATATGAAACAATAAATGCAGCTACAAAGAATTTAGCAAAATAAAATTGACGTAATTATATTTTCCGTGTTTTTAAATGAACATTACACCTAATATAAAATGTTTTTCTAAACATTTTGGAATATTTCAAAGGAAAATCTTATAAAAAATAATCACCAGTTTCTTATTTAAGAATGAAAGAATGTGCTGTTTATAAGTAGAGTTAAGATACAAGAATCCTTAAATCTTATTACAAATAGAACAAATTTTTTCAAACCATACGGGATGTAAATAATGTACCTCGACGACCTAATCAGTGCCTGTAAAACTAGTTTTACCTTATCAACAGTCATGATACAGGCATGTGATACATGTGCATCGCAATAGTAGTGATCGACATTATAAATATAAATAAATATGAAACAAAAAATGCAGCTACAAAGAATTAAGCAAATTAAAATTGATACATCTAACCTTTTCTGTGTTTTTAAATGAACACAATTAATGATACAGGAATAATTTTCAACAAGAATTACGTATAAAAATATAATGAACTAATTCATGATACAGGAATAATTTTGAACAAGAAATATATATAAAAAAACATATTGAACTTCTTCAGGAGAAAATTTCGTAATATTTTTTAAAGCTTTTTTCAATTGAAAGTTTTATGATCTATTAACTATTAAATGCGAAAAAAGTAGTTTTCTCTTCAGTATTTCCATATCACTGGAAAGTAATATGAACACAACCCCATCATATCATTGAGAAAAAAGAAATGAATGTAAAATGTTAGACTATATAAAATATATCAATCTTTCAGTTAAAAATTAGTTTAGATAGAATTTTAATTAAGAATCGCTTACTTCAATTAACAATTACGCCTTTTACAATCGAAATGTAAAAGAAAATTTCGGAATTCCTGCTTGAAAGGTATCTTAAATCTAATTACAGAAAATGTATGTTTTTTTCAAATTCAAATTATGTAATGTAACTAAAATACCGCAACGATTTAATCAGTGCCTGTCAAACTATTTTTAGCTTCACCGTTATCATGTAATAGGCAAGTAACACTCGCGCATCGCGTTAGTAGTTATTGAATTTATAAATACAAATAAATATCAAACAAAAAAAAAAAAAAAGGTAGAAAGAATTAAACAAACCAAAACTGATATTATTCTGTTCTCTGTAATTAAAAAAAAAAATCGAAATACAAAAGAAAATTTTCGGAATTTCAACCTACATGATATTTTAAATCTAATTACAGCAGCAGCACATGTTTCTTCAAACTCAAATTTTGCAATACAACCAAAGAATCGGGATCATTTAATCAATGCCTGTAAAACTAGTTTTACCTTCACAATTATCATGTCACAGGAAAGTAACTTATGCATATCGTAATAGCAGTAATTGATTTTACGCTTACAAATGAGCAAAAAATTATCTTTTTAGTTACAAATGAATTTGTGTTTACAAATAAATAAGAAAACAAAAGGGTAGCTACAAAAATTTAGTAAACTAAAATTGATATTATTTTATTTTCTGTATTTTTAACGAAGTATAATTTATGATACAAGAATAATTTTTAAGAAGATTGAATGAAAAATGTTGAAATATCTTCATATAAAAAAAGTAGCAGATTTTTTTTTTTTTTTTTTTTTTTTTTTTTTAAGAATTTAAAAATGTGTAATTTCTACACAGAAAATTTTGCAATTTTGCAATTTTAGATTGCACGCACATATTTTAAATTATATTTAAGTTATATATATATTTATATTTTCAAACACAAATTATAAATTTAAGTAACATATCGTAATTATTTAGTATTCGTAAAACTGGTTTTGCCTTCATAATTGTCACGTAACTGGAAAATAAGAGATGTATTAGATGTATTAGCGAAAAGAAATTATCGACATTTTAAACATACATAAGTATTAAATAAAACTGTATTCACATACGTGTGTTAGTGCTCATTAATCTTTTAATGTAATATATGCATTTATTATCCTCTACGTTGACTGTTACTTAAATATAAATAACTGTAAAGTAAAAATATCCTATGCAAAGAATTAAGTGACCCATAACAAATTATGACAGAAAACATTATTTTCCAGAGTTTCGGCACGAAAAACGGATTCTCTAAAACATGTTGAAATATTTGAATGTGTTACATCCCTTTTTTAATTATAAATTTTATAAAAATTAAGACATATGCTTTAAAATGAAAAATTTAAAAAAATTGATATTTTAGCATACAAGATATTTCGAAACACTGCGCCATTCATGCACGCCATTTCTGTGACAAATAATTAATTAAAAATATTGCTGGGATTCATTATGTATTTGTAAGATGGATTTTGCCTTTACAAATATTATGTCACTGAAAAGTAGCACTACATGCATGTGCAATAGTACTTAATAATTTTTCAAACAAAAGTATTATATTATAAAACAATCAATAACAGATCTTAAATTATTTTTTTAATGAAAAATAATTAAAAATGGTTAATTATACTACGTTGAATTGCTCTGTTGGTTGCAAGTCGTTCTATAATTAAAATTACTGGGATATGCTTATGCAATTTAGCAATCATCACGATTAACATTTAGCAAACATGAAATATTTAATTTGTAGTTCTTTTATAATTTCTTTTTATGCATTAACAGTGCATGTAATATTTGTATTTTTAATAAGTTCAGCAAAGAACATTTTTGTGTGTATGTTAAAAGTGCAATTTTAATCTCAGTTACTGGAAATAAGACAAATAAAACAGAAAACTCGGTTCGTTATTTCTCCGAAGTACATACGACAAAGTAATTTAGCCATCAAGATTAATGTGACTTTTATCAACATGACATCAGTTTAAAGTAATAATTCTAAGTCTAAGAACCGTCCAGGTCATAAAAATACATAGATAAAAAAAAAAGTTTCAAACTATTCTGGAATAATCGATTGGTCCAAGTTTCCTGTAAATTCCTTTTGGTTTCCAGGGTAACACGCAGCGCAAACTTGTTTCTTAACTTGAAGCTAAAGTAATACATAAGCCGAAACACGCAATTTCTTATTTACTATTGTTATTGCCGCCAAAGCACATCATTTCCACGATTCCTTCGATTGATTCCCAATGAGTCACGAAGACCCTATTCTCTCTATCCTGACAGTGAATCGGAAAGTATAAAGGATTTCAAAATATCATGTAACAAGATGGGCAAAGACTATTAAGGAAGTCGATCAAGAAAGTATATAAATAGGAAAGTTAATGCTCGGGACATGTTTATAATTGCGTGTAAATAAGCAATTTGGTCCAAAACTTTCATATGTGACTATACTTCTTGATGGCTCGATGAAAAATTTATGGCATCAAACATGACTCAGTGTAATTTTATTCAAAATAAAGCTATTATTACAGTATTTTTTTAAGATACGAAAGACATTAATGGAAAAGTTAAAAAAAAAAAAAAAAAAGTCATTATTTTTAAAAGTAGGAATTGGTAAAAAAAGAGCAGTGTATATGAATTATAAACACAAAAGTTTTAACAATAATTTTACTGCTAAGAAAATATACTTGTAAGATCATCTGATTAATTATAGAGTTAACCAGTGTTAAAAAGTTGTCATAAGACGTCCCTGAATATATATTTAAATAAACTGTAAGTTAAATAACTCAGAAAGAAAATAACAAGTATTTTTTTTTTGTTTTTTTTTTCTGTGCGCTGGATACGGTTAATTTAATAAAGACTGAACTGATATTTTTAGAATTAAAACATTAATGTAAAGCTTGAGAAATGAAAAAAGCTAACTATTGCATATATAAATGTGGTTATATCAACTAATTTTGATTATTAAATATACATTAATGTAAATAAAATAAGTAATGTGTTTAAAAGAATAATAACATTATTTCCGCTTAATAAATCTTGCATAGCAGATTTAATCAAAGGTAAATATTTTTTTTAATGATAATTATAAATAAGAAAATATTCAATTCAACATAGAAATAATATATAGGATTATGAAAATAAATTCTACAATGGGATACGCATGTTTTTGAATAATGTGGTGCAGTTTACAATATTTAGTTACATTTTTTGCTAGTTAGTTTGAAAATCAAATCTAAATTGCCGCAATCTGATAAGACAGCTACTGAGACGATTAAAGATGCAGGATAAAGATAAAATTACGTTCATGTAATAAGAAATCACCTAGCATTCAGAAAATTATCAATTCAACATTTGAGATTTTTTTAAAGTCAAGTAAAGCAGATTAAGATTCGGTTTTGTAATGAATTCATCCAAATTAATACACACACACACACACACACACACACACACACACACACACACACACACACACACACACACACACACACACACACACACACATACATATATATATAATTCAGCCAAAAAAAACTTAATCTAATGTCAATACTTTTGTTAATTGTTGCTTTACTAATTTATTGAGCGTATAGAGATAAAATATATATATAAAAAATTTCAAATCAAATTAACAAGAACGAAAAATCATGCGTCAAGCATAGATTATATAGCACTTTCCAACGCTTCCAAAATAATTTTACAAATCATACCGTTTAATAAGCTAAAAGCTAACATCTAAGTAAACAATTTAGAAAACGCATAACATATTTAAAAACATAATTTCAGGAATTTCCAACATATACAATATTCGGAAAAATATCCGAATACTATTATTCAGCCCTGTACAGGATCTATAGATTTGTATATATACTACATAGGATGATAATTTTAGTTCAGTTAGGAAACGCGTAGCACAGTTTAAAATTTTCCGTCTGGAGTTTGTCAATAAACAGAAATGTGTTCGCGAACTTTTGTGCTGCCCTGTATAGGATCTACAGAATTTATACACACCACGTAATAGACAAAAAGCAAGTTAAAATTAAAATCGCGTTCAATAACTTAAAACGCACTTCCAGGAATTATTGTTAACAGACAGTAGATAATTCTTTTGCGTGTCCCTGTAAATGAACGATGACTGCTATACACACAATATTCCGTAGTAAGTCTCTTGTAATGCACCTTAGTGATCTATATAAATTTCAATGCGTTTAAAATAGTGAAACATTATTTAAATAAACCGCAGACGATTTTTCTCCATAGACGTAATGTAACGGAATTATTTTAACTGTCCCTGTAAAGTAACTATAAGTGCTATGCACACCCTGTTCCATATTAAGCTTCTTCTAATGCACCTTAGTAATATATATAAATTACAATGCGTTTAAAATAGTGAAACATTATTTAAATAAACCGCAAATGATTTTTCCCCATAGACCGCAATGTAACGGAATTCTTTTGAGTGTCCCTATAAAAAAACTATAAGTGCTACACACTTCCGTTGAAATAGGGAACATGCTATAGATAACGACAATAACATATAAAAATTGCAGAGCAATCCGAGCATATTTACGGGAGTTAGAGCACGGACAGACGGCAGACGGCAGACGGCCAGACGGCCAGACGGCCAGACGGCCAGACGGCAGACGGCCAGACAAACCGAAGTCATAAGCACTTTTCAACTAGGTTGGAAAGTGCTAAAAATTGTAAATAAAACTTTACCCGATTCAAGTGTCTTAAGTATGGTTTTTTTAAACTCAAATTCTGTTTCACATAAGAAAATATTTTTCAAAATAAAAAGTTCCATACTCCTATTTTTTCTAAGTAATCTGTTTTAATATACCAATGGCCACATTGGCTCAAATGTGTTATAAATGTGAAAAATCTAAAAAAATATTCATAAAAAAACTTTTTTAATAAACAATTTTAAGACAACAATAAGGATTTTGTTTCAAGATAAGAATATATATATATATATATATATATATATGTATTCATAATGTTATTCACCAGCTGAAAAAACTGCGTTATGTAGTATAATCATTTCTTTAAAAAATATAAACAAGTATTTTTTACAATAATAATTTTAAAATAAGAAATGCAATTAAATTTTTGTTGTGTTATTTAATATTTACGATAACTGACACACACACACACACATATATATTGTGATATCTGTATTGTTTTAGTAAACAAATTCAAGATGATAATAATAATGATTAAATTTACTCAATTACGTTATTTATCATCAGTGAAAATTACTTGTTTGAAATAATCTCTTTAAACAAGCTTTGAATAATCAGTTTTGAGGCAATTTAGGTCACCAGCATTCATTAACAAAGACCGGAATGAATCTGCAATCGACAATATTGGCTTGCTCTGAAATTAAGGACAATTTGAATGGACTTTTAATTAGAAACGGTAAACAAAGGAAGTATTTACAAAAGAAGTCATAACTAACTGGAACGGGTAATTTAAATCCCGATTACCATACAAATCAAATTGCGCAATTATTGTTATTACATCTCTATCTATAAATGAATAATCATGTATTACTATATGAAAGGAAAAATTATTATAAAATCAGGAAAAGAAAACTTGAATACGAGATAGAAATCGTGATTTCTTTGTGAAAAGAATATTTTAAAATTGCAAAGATGTAATGTTCATAAATTAAATAAGAAGAAAAATTTACTATAAAATGGATTTACTAAATGTATCTAAAAATAGAAAGAATGTATTATTCGTATAGTTCGGTCAATTATCACAAGATGACTTGGAGAGGGAAAAATTTTTACTTAAAATATGAAAAGATATTTTTTTCAGTTAAAAAAGAATCATTTTAATAAAAAGATATAAAATTAATTTTGAGGACTATAAAACAAATAAAACTCCAAAAACTTTCTAAGAATACATAAATGAATTTTCGAATTTGAATATAATGCATCCACCAGGACACAAAATACACATTGAAAAAATATATACTTTCACCATTAAAAATAGAGCAAAAGTATCAGAAACAAATTTAAATATTGTAGCATGAATATCATTAATATAAGTATCTTATTATTATAAAGAAGTTCGTTTTCCTACTTCATTAACTAAAACCCGCTGAAGTTGTTATTGTTAGTAAAAAAATCATTAACGAATAAAATATTTGGAAAATGTGAAATTTTAACTAGCAATAACAATTAAGTATTAAAATCATAGATAAACTTTGAATCTATTACATAGAATGGAAATCTTAAACATCTTCGATCCCGTGGATACGCAGACTAAAGAAAAATGCAACAGCAAGTTAATAAAAGTTAAATAAATAAATATTAGACACAACTAATTTTATAAGATTATGTAACGTAGAACATAAAAAGTTCCTATGAATATTGCGCCCGCGAAGCAAAATTTTCAATATCAAACAAAATTCATAAAATATTCCACCTGTAACTAACTGATAAAAAAAAAAAATTACGAGCAAAATTTATATGTTTATAATCAAATTCAATAATTACCTGTTACAAAGTAATCTTACCGTAAATGGTCCCTTGCAACGCAACTTAACTAGCACCGAACTTAAACAATCGTGCATTACGAAAACGAAAAATATAAAAAGCGTGAAGAGTTACAGTTTACGCGAATTATAAAAATCTCACAAGCGAAGAAAAGAGACGTTTACGTGCTAACACTGTCAGAAGGATGCGGATACATAACATTCAGCGAAAATATCAAAAGAGATGAATAACATCGGCAGCTTTATGCTTTAGGAAATGCTCTTTGCGGAAAAGTTAAGGCAGTCAGGAAGCCATCTTTGGTCACTGTTGATTGGTTCATGTAGAAAGTTATTATAAATGAAATAGAAATTAGTTTACGCAGCTCTTTCTCAGCCTAAACATAGCGATACACAAATATAACGGGAGAAGGATTTAAGTAAGTCACAAAGCAATTATTTTTTTTTCCACTATTGCTATAATAAGGATTAACATTTAATTTCGTTTTTTAATCCTGATTCCTAATTTTTTAATATTTTTTTTAATCCTGAACTAATTATAGTTAGAAATATTTAAATTAAAGTGTAATTACTGCTTAAAGTGACAGAAACATAAACACAAAAGGCTTAAAAATACTTTTTAATATATAGATGACGGATGTTTCATGTGCTCTAATGGCGACTTCTTGAAGATCAAAATGATAAATAAACTATTTTCGCAAAGTTTTTACACTTTAATTTAAAGTTAACAAGTGATTGTATTATATTGTTTGTAGAAATATCTATTTAGACTTTGTTAACAATACAAAATTTCGCTGAAATTTTTCTTCATATCGTTTTGTTCATTATCTTTTAATACAGACGAATATTGCAAGAAATAGAACTTTTAATTTTAAAAAGACACTTTTTAGAGATATCCATGGATAATATTACATCTTGAATAAAGCTGTCATCTGAATTAAAAAATGCAAGAGGAGCAGGACTTCTACTTCTATTTAATGCGAAATGGGATATTTATCGATGAACTAAATTACAAGTTTGAATCAAATATAAAGTAGACTTTTTAAATATCAATAGAAAATTTTTATACTTATTGTCATGGCAATCATGATAATTTGTTTACATTTTGAACATTCGTTTGGCATCATTTTATTCTTTATACTTTCATTAATTTAGTCGCTACGATTATATGAGTAAACACGAATTACCTAATGCGGTTGCACAAAGTATAATTGCTGGTAGCCCTCGCTTTTTGCGATTTCCAATTAGCGCGGGAATATTTTTTCAGGCACTTCCTTGATTAATGCGGGGTAAATTTCGATTAATGCGCAAATCACGGAATAGGGGATCCAAGTTTCGACAGCCAACCGAGGCCGAATTGTTATGAAAATAAAACAAAAATCCGACAAGAAATGAGACCAATGCCACGTCGTTCGGATAAAGATCTGTGTTAGCACAATTAAATGCAAACTCGACTTTTTAAATTTTCTTCATTGTCAATTATTAAATTAGCTCTCACGTTAATAAAAACAGGAAATTTGTGTAAATTAGGTAAATTTGATTTAAATTGTTTCAAAGCAAGCTGTAATATGTACTGTTTAATAATAACACTGCAAATATCATAGTACATTATTATATTGTCTATTTACCGAGTGTTCAACCGGGTGGACGGACTGATTTTAAAATTCAATAACTTGCAAACGTTGGCAGATATTTTAAAAATTCTTGCAGGAAGGTTATGTAAAATGTCAGGAGTTTTTTTACTGCTATCCCCAGTTTTAGTTTCAAATACAAGCGATAGGTGCTCAATCAAGGCCAAAACTGAAATCACCCAGCACTGAAACGAAGGAAGGAGGTAAAATATATGGAGTGAGTCTCATTCGTCAATACAATCTAGTTCTTAGTGCCCGATTACGAACCCACTCCATATATTTAACCTCCTTCCTTCGCTTCAGTGCTGGGTGATTTCTTGGACGTCTATTGTTCGCAGCGCCCTTTATTGCTGGTAATTCGAACTAAATTCAGGAATCACAGTAAAAAAAAAAAAAAAATCGACATCTTACATAATCCTCCTGCAAGAATTTTTTAAATATATGTCATCCTTTGCAAGTTATTAAATTTTAAAATCAGTCAGTCCATTGTAGAACACCCCAACACCCCGGTATGTACATATAATGGATTTTTACGAAAGGTGGCTGTGGATCTATTGTAATTTTTTCCCCATTGAATGTATGTTTCTATTAGTGTGGATCGAGGGATTAATTAACTACACCACTATTTGAGGGTACTGCTTATGCGCGGCAGCATATTACTGCCTATTTTACTATTTATTACTGTTAATTTTACCGTATAATACTAGTAGCTGGAATGACAGTATTATACCGCTAAATCAACATTTATTATTATTATTATTATTATTATTATTATTATTATTATTATTATTATTTTGGCAGTGCACATGTTGAATGTAGAATTCGTAAATTATAGCCTATTGAGGTCTCCTGTTTTCTAATGGCACTATCTGTTTTTAAATAATGAAAAAAGATGAAAAAAAAAAAGACTATCTAATATCGAATGGCACATAAAAAGTGAAACTGCTCCTTTGAAGAAAAATTGACACAGTTCTCACCAATAATTTTAAGAATTTATGGAAAATTATGTGTACGTCAGTTTTCTTCATAAACATTGTACATAGAATCCAATACTATGAATTTAGGCTACACATTGGTACTAAAAATGCTCCACTTTGTTCCTAATGTTTTTATTCTCCGGAACAATGCAAGGCAAAATAAAAATTTCACTGGACAATATTGGATCATATCGCCTTAAAGTTCGAACTTATCATTTTCAGGCTAGCATTTGTTTGGATCCTCTTAAAGAAAAATTAAAAGAATAAAGATTATCATTAGACGAAGGAGTCAATGACGAAGGAGTCAATAGGTTCCATACACGTTCTATTTCTTTTGATTACACTGTAAAAGAAAAGTGTGCGCGGTAGCGTATTACTGCTTATTTTACTATTTATTACTGTTAATTTTACGGTATAATACTGGCATATGGAATGCCAGTATTATACTGTAAAATCAACACTTTGTTTTTGCAGTGTACACATGTATAAACAAAGTTTCAATATGCTAGGAAAAGTGTATAAATGTTAAAGAAAGCTATGTAGAAAAGTGAAATTTATATGATTTTGGTAAATAATATTTAAAAAATAATTTATTAAAATGGTATCCATTATATTTGATTAATTCTTGTAAAATAATGGAAAAAACACAAGAAAAAATTCTTTATAGAAAAAGAATTTAGAGTTTACCTACTTTTTTGTTCTCTCGAATAAAGAAATCATATTAAGAATAGGACCAAATGTAACCCTAGAATTATTATTTTTTAATCTTTCTAAACAACAAGGTATTTTTATTGGTGAATTATTTCAATTTATTTGCATTGTGAAACCATTTTTCTTCTGATATTGAAAGTAGAGAGGGGAAATAATTTTTATAAAACAAATAAATAAAATATTTAAAAGTTAAATATTTTGATATAGTTTTTATTCTGAATCTCTTGGGCGGAAAATAAAATTAAACGATTAAAATATAAATTTCAAGAAGATTAAAATGAATAAATCAACAAATAACATTTATATATAAAATTATATAGCTAATTAATAGGAATGTAATTCAACAACAGTGATGGAATATGCGTACTGTATCGTTTCTATGTAAGCCAAATCATTTTTAAAAAGAAAATGCGACTGAAATCGAAATGAGACAATGAGTAAACGTTGTCGTAAGAGAAGATATTACATCTAGAATCTTCAATAGAAAATATACAATGACATGGAGTTTTACATTAAAAACGGCGGTTAATATCTTCTATTTTATAAATCTATGATCTATAATCTATAAATCTATTCATCTAGCTTCTATGAATTTTGCTATAAAAAAGATGATCTACATGATATAAAATCTAATCAGCATTATCAGAGTAATACGAAAAAAAGAAAAGAAAGAAAAGAAAAGAAACTAGCATAAAATTAACTCAATGAAAACAAATTGCGATTCTATTTAAAAATGCAGAAAACTGTAATTCATCGGTTAAAAACAAATTAAAACAGAAAAATACGATAAAGATAACTTAATAATATCAACTAAGAAATAAAGATATACGCAATACTACAAAACAATATGAGGAAAATGCTTAATATAGCAAATTTTCTACAGAAATCAGAAAGAAAATTTTGGATTCCGATACGTAAACAGAACAGGATTTTTACGAACAAAAATGGCTGAAGTAATTTCGATGCTTTATTACCAGTTTCGTGTAACCATAGCAATTGAGGGTGACGTGCCGACCCCAACAAAGACGTCAAAAATGACGAGAGAAAAAAAAATCACGTGTCTTCTTAGGACACGTTCTTGTAATGTGATTTAACGGCTCATTTTCCCATTTCCTATTTTTTCCCCTCCGGGAAGAAAATAGATTTGCATTATTGGAAACAATTTTATATCTTTAGCCGTATTGTTGTCCGCATTTATGCGAAAGAAAATAATAATAAGTATCAGTTCCGCACTCATCAAATGAAATAAGCGCGATGTATTCTGGGAAGATATCAGTGAAAGAGGGCTATAGTCTTCAAGAGGCGGAACGTGAGTTAAAGAGTTGTTATTAATCTCCCGTAAGCACACATTGGAAATTTAAAGATGGAAAAAACGTGATAAAAAGTGTTGAAGAGGTGGGAGGTACAGATAAAATTTTCGTTAAATAAGCATTACGAGTAGTTTAAATATGTAAATGAAGTTAATGATTTATAAATTTTCTGGAAATTGACAAATGCACTTCTTTTAATTTAAATTTAATTTGGTGAAATATTAATTTCAAATTGTATTTAATGTCGTCATTTTTGCAATTTTTTTTTCTGTTTGAATTAAAACTCTATACTTTACTTAAATAAGAATAATTGAAAACAGAGCATTACCTTCATCATTTACAATTATTTTTAATTATATAAGGTACATTTCATTTAAAAGCAAATAGGGAATCATATCAAGTTGAAACGAATTTTGAAAACAATATTAAACTCGAAAAAATTATTTATAACTTTAAAAATTCTTTGTGTCTAATGTTTTTGCAGAACGAGTTTCAATAACAAAATTTTCAACTGAATAGCACTGAATTATAACTGAATTTTCAAGTAACTGCTCTACAAAAGACACGTTTCCACTATAATGAAAAAACACGCACTACACATACATTTTATTAATAACACATTAATTCATCCCTTTAATGTTGATTAGTTGATGTTTATTGACATAAATTTCGTATTTTTTTTTTTTCATTGAATAACAAACCAATAAATAATGTTCGTGTAAGCATGTTCAATAGATTTAAATTTCTGTCCAAAAATTGCAGATAAAGAAAAAAAGAACCTTATGATATTTTCCAGTTGAGATAAAAAAGAACAACTTAAAGAAGTTCTTAAAAAAAAAAAAAAATGTTTCAAAATCACAACAGATACAAAATGCTTCAATTTTTCAATTTTACATCTAAAAAAAAAAAATCAGAGTCATACAATTCCAAAAATATACCATTTGCATAGTTTCAAAATATACGAACAACTAAAAAAAAAAAAAAAAAAAAAAGAAAAAATGTCACAAATAAATGTGTATGTTTCCCCCCCCCCCCCCCCCCCCAAGATTTTTCCTTAAATGTTTATTCCAACTTGGTTACAGTTTTTATAAAATCTATTAAAGTTTTAAGGTTTGAGATGTAAAACTTCACATGCTAATATAACTAATTTGCTACTTTAAAATATATAAAATTATGAACATAACTAATATTATTACAGAACGATATATGGAACGACAGGAGATATATACTTTTTTAAATATTATTTTCTGAATGTTTCAGTAATTATTTTTATAAATTAATTTATTTTTGAGTGAAATAAAAAAAATTCTCTTTTCTTATTATAATTTATTTTTAATATTAATACACGATTTGAAGAAGTTATCTGCAATACTCTTTTCAAAAAGTGTTCCAAACAGATATATAGTTATAGACATTTAGACAGAAGTAAGTAAAAATAAAATAATCACATGGAATAAAACTATACAGCAAGTATTTTTTGTATTATACATAAAATGAAATACATGTATTTTAATCGATATATTTTTTTCTTATATATATCTTTATAAATAAATTACAAGATCATAAACACCATACTAAATCTGCTTTACCCGCACTGTCGGGATGTTATCTGTGCCATAGAGTGCATTTTACGCCTGTAAAAGTACTTCTATGGTTGAGTTTCAGTTGGTTCTGAAAAGACAGCTTAGTACTCCATAAAGATATGTTAATTCGAGTAAGTCAGCTTGATAAAAATATGAAAAGTATGTGGATGTAACAGATATATGAATAATATGTAAATCTTACATAAAAAGAAAGTCAATAGCTGTTTAATTAACCGAGTCAGTAAATTAATATTAAAACTACCTAACTTTTATAATATTTTTTTAAGAATAAAAAGCTGTTTAAAACTGCAAAAGAAAATTACGTAATGGTGGAACAAGGAAACTTCTTCTTTCTTTTCTTTTTTTCTTTTTTTTTTAATAGCAAGGCATTTTAAAAATCATGCGGTATTTTCAAGCAATATTCTTCATATATTTGCAAACTAATTAATTAAAAGAATTAAAATAAAATGTAAAACGCCATATTTTTTAAAGCATAAAATTCTATTTATGACTAAAATTTAATTTTAGATAAATGTATATTTTAAACTTATAATGCCAGCATAATCCATAAGAAATTTCTCCTTTACTCCATTTGTTAAAATAAGCACCAGAATCTTGAGACAGAGAACCTCTCTTTCTTAGTTTAAAAGTATTAATTAAATAAAAAGCTATCCATTTATCTTATAAACAATATATCTAAAAATAATGGCTATCCCCCATAAAAATTCAATATAAATCAAAGCTTTCAGTTAATATTTTAAAACCGCCATTGCTTTTTTTTTATGACTGCGATATTTCAAAAATCTCATTACTCACAAAAATATAATATGCAATTTTGGTAGATGATCTGTTTGTTTAGACTTCAAAGTTACATAGTACATGAAAACATTGGATTTTTCTTTTCAATTTAACTGAAAATAAGTTTCTACCTTTGCTGTTTTTCAAACTACAGTCAGTATAATAACTCATTAAAATTATATTAATTGACATCTAATAATACTTATAAGAAGAATAACAAGATCCCCAGTAAAAAAAAACTTATTAAAATCGGTTTCAGAATGTCACTTAATGAAATGCTGTAATTAAAATACAGTTTTGAGAAGAGTATTAATGCTTGGAATCTATAATGGAAACTTATAGGTTGTTTTCGTTCTATAATTTTATAGCAATAGTATTGGAAATTAATTACATTTATACCTACGGAACACGGTAGTTTTTTTTTTTTTGTTTTTCATACAACATACAATATTTATATTTAGCATATAGTACTTCATCATATATTTTAATATTACAGCATATGACTCCAAAAAGATAGTTATATGTATATGACGTAACGCATTAGCAGAAGATCATTTAGAATTCTGACATTAATGCACTAACATTTGTTATTCATTTTACAATTTTCATATGTTAAATAAATAGAAATGTTTAACCTTCATTAAGATTTGATCCTAATTAGCTTAAATTATAGATAATTGTGCGGGAATTAGGCGTGGATGGATTTAATTAATATGAGTATCTTTTGTTTGATTGATTAAAAAAACATGATTTTCCTAAGTGATTTCCAAGTTAATCTTACAAAAAAAAAAAAAGAAAAAAGTTAATTTTATATCTAAATTTGTATAAATTAAAGAAATTTATATTAGAGTGCTTGTTGACATATCCTTTCCTCCCCACACCGTGTTATTAAAATTTTATTTCGTTTTACAGCTCGATGAAATAAACAATTTTATTGATTTTCAAATTTAGCACAATTTTTCAGCAACACGCTGTCAACTTCTGGAATTAGAGAACACTTATCATACATTTCAAGGCCTCACAAAAGGCACGGGAGAAAAGATTGCAAGTGAGAGATATATAAAGAAAGGGCAAAGAAGAAATTATTTTCGCACAAATCATTCTCTGACATAAATAACTCGGCACGATTTGGTGATAGTAGTACTTTTTAAGCACTGTTTATTGTTGTTTTCTCCATTTACTAATTAACTCAAAGAACTTTCTGACCTCCAGCACAACTCATAACTGTTTCCATTAACTTCAACCGAGAGCAACTTAAGCAACAAACTGTTGCCCCTTTGAACACTTGGCGTTACCAAAATCCATCACACGCTTCACAGTCCCAAAACGAAATAACGTTTTGGGGGGTTGAACGGGGGGGAGAAGAAGCTATGGTGTAAGAAGCCTCAGTAGAATGATAACAATAAAAAAAGGAAATAACTGGATCATGTAAAAATAAAAATAACGCTTCCGATAGAAAGAGAGAAGAGACACAGGGAGTGGGGAGAGCAGCGACTAGGAGAGAGAAAATTCTGAAATCGCATCGGCGCAGGAAAGAAAACGATTTGTCACTAAAGCGGCCGCAGTCATTTATTATACCCGAGGTGCGATAAATTTTCCCCCGGCCCTGCTTCTTGATGGGACTACTTAGTTAGCCTCTCCCTCACAGCCCCCTTTCCGTATCCCACATAATTTTTTTTTCATATTTTTTGTCGCATTTTTAGAAAAAAAAAGGACATATTTAGCCATGCAACAAAAGCAACTCGTTTACTAATTACGTCGCAAATAATTTTTTGCAAGAGTGGTTGCTGCATTTATCAGGTCTTTATTAGAATGTGATATAAGTGGTATTTTTTACGAGAGATTCTTCTTTATAAATTTTATAGATTAAAAAAAAATAATAAAAAAAAAAAAAACTTTTATATACATAAAATGAAAATACGTGTGTATATTTATGTGAATGTATGCAAATATTACATGATTCAATAGAAGAAAATATATTTAATGTGTACATATGCATGTATTATTTTACTAGGCGTGTATTTAACCAATGTAATGTTTCGGAATTGTTTGTTTGTTTAATAGAGATTTAGACATCCATTTGGGCGTTACTGAAATATACTCACTATGACAAACAAACAAAGAAACACACAAACAGTTTTAGCATAAATTCGTATAATTTTACATAAATGAAAAAAAAATATATATGTCAGAGTATTTGTTCAATTATTTTTCAAATAGTTTTAAAATTTTATTTTAAGTTTTGGTTGCTTGACAAAATGAACAAATATAAAATAGATTCATATTCAGTCACGCAACGAAAGCGACTCATTTATTAATTACTTGAAAAATATTTTTGCGTGTAAGAAGATATGCCGAATTTAGCAGGTCTCTATTAACATCTGATATAAGGGATGTGTTTTTACGAAATTATTATTTATAAGTTTTTATAGATAAGACAAAAAATATGAAAAGTTTTTTATATATATTAAAAGTGTGTGTGTGTGTATTAGTATTTGTATAATTCCCTCTGCCCCGCTTCTTGATGGGACTACTAAGTTACCCTCTATCTCACAGCCCCCTTACCGAATCCCACATAATTTATTTTTACATATTTTTGTCGCACTTTTAGGGGGAAAAAAAGAGACATATTTAGCCATGCAACAAAAGCAACTCGTTTACTAATTGCGTCGCGAATAATTTTTTGCAAGAGTGGTTGCTGCATTTATCAGGTCTTTATTAGAATGTGATATAAGTGGTATTATCAGAATGTAAATACTTTCATTCTGTCTTTTTTCAAAATTATACCATCAAACATACGGCATTCCGAATTTTGGAAGATATCGCAAGCAGCTCGGGTTGGAAAAATACAAAATTTATTTTCCAGTATTCTGCATTTACTATAACACAGGAACTAGTGAAAGTGGCATACATTTACAGTTAGAAATATTTTGTCTTGTGCTAGTGGTCGGAGCCGCGGCTGTCTACTTTCTGTAATGGGCTAATATTTCAAAAGATTCCAGAATTTTTCTCACTCGATGATTTGTTCTCTGTTTAAATAGGTTATTTAAACAAAACATAAGCTCATTTAAAAACCGTTGTCGAATTAAGAAAATTCGCAGATAACGAGAGAGACCGAGAGATCTTGCTTGAATGCCATGTGATCAAGGTAGGCTGAAAAGCTGTTTGACTATTCATAGAAGCCAACCTATGCTGATCACGTAGCAGCCGAGACGGCGAAAATATTGCAGCCTACCTCTTTCGCCAGCGGAAAGTAGATTTTGTCTTAAACAAGGTTTATAACTATAAAAATTATATTCTTTTAATCGAGATTATGAAATTTTTCATCGTAGTTAGGAGTTCATTATATATATATTGCATTTTGACATATTTTACTGTATATATTTATGAATGCATGCAGATATTAAATAAATTAACTAAAAATAAAAGGCACTTGCATAATATAACGAGTTCCTGTTATTCAATGTTACTCTTTCTCAAACTACAATATTCTGTTCTACTTTATTCCTCGGGGTACAAAGTTTTAACAATAAAACAAATATTTTAATGTAAACTAAACATTAAACAAATTCCACTATTGATTTAATATCAATTTTCAGACCATTTAACATTTCAATAAAAACTGAATTTATTTAATACCACAAATATTTGAAATGCCGAAAATTGACTGAAGCTTGATAGTGGATGTCTGTAATTAATTCAGAATATTTCTTCTTTTTTCATTTATGTATTTATGTTTTATAGAAATTTAAAAAATATATATATTTGTTAAATTGTAAAAAAATAAATAAATAAACAATTTAATATTGCAAAACAAAATTAAACTAGTTTTGTCACGATTTTGAAGTCCAGGTTTCATATTCTGGAGTCATCATTTCTTCTTTATATTGCTTATTACGTTTTCTTTTGATTATCCCTGAAAAACGATTTTTTGTTCAGAGTATAGTTAAAATATGATATATTTTATGAATTTTGAATTGTGTGTATATATATATATATATATATATATATATACACACACACACAATTAAAAGTTAAATTAGATACATTAAAAGTTTTGTTATTGTTTTTTACATTTTGTTAAATATTTTTTATTTCCATAAAACATAAATAAATGCAAAAAGAAGCGATAGTCTAAATTAATTACAGGCTTCCTAATCAATCTTCAGTCCATTTTCGCCATTTCAAATCTTTTTGCTCCCCTTATATACCATGTTCAACCTGTCCAAAACCTAAAAATTCTTAAAAATTATCTTCGAAAAATTATATCGGAAATATTTCAGACAGACAAAATAAATTCATTTTTTGATGATTTAAAATCACAGTTTTATACATTATTATTATAATGCAATTGTAAAAATCAGTCAATTAATCAATCAATAAATCAAACTGAATTTTAACAAAACAGGATAAAGAAATACATTTTCCCTATCAATTGTAAAAAAAAAAAAAAAAAAAAAAAAAAAGAAGAAGAGTTTATATTATTTAATGTTTTTCCCCACAAATTACGTACTTTATTTCATTCCATTTATTGTGAGTAAAGGTTTAAATCAATAAAATAAAGATATTAAAATAAACTAAACATCAGTCAATATCCCGCACAACAAATTCAGCTATCGTTTTAATATCGACTTCCAAGCTGTTTATACATTTCAGTAAAAATGGAATCGAAAATCATGTCAGAAAGATAGATACAAAAAATAGCTTCTTTTAAATTTATGGATGCGATCATGACATCAAACTTAGTCACAGAAATTGAATCGCATTTATTTCGACTTCCGAGGCATCATGAATTTCATAGCAGGGGGGCACGAGACATCCTATTTACCCCCCCCCCCCCGCTTCCAAAGCTAGAAAGGGGAACGAAGACAATCGACTTTCAAACCCCCCGTTTTTTTCGGCGCAAATACCTCGATAATGCCAAAACTGTGAACATGAGATAGCGCCACTAAATGGCTGCCGTAAAACTGTATATATATATATATATATATATATATATATATTTATATATAATTATATAAATATATTTATACGGATACATATTGGTATGTGGGTGTACACATACATACAGATATACTCCTCTCCCCTCTCCCGACGCCAAGTCTAAAGATTTCACTTCTGCTGGAACCATTTGTTACGTTTGTCGTTTTTTTTCCCTCAAAGCTTTTCTCTTAACTTTTAAAGCACCGGGTGTGAAACCGCAAGATAAAAATTGAAGAAATTTTGCTGCTTTCCTTTCCCCAAAATTTATAATGCTTTCTCCCATCTAGTGCCAATTTTCGGATTTATGTCAGCGTGTTTCTCAGGCTAAGACTTTGAGTGATGTGCATTGGAGAAAAGGATGGAATTACGTTTGTGTATATCCTAGATGGATAGAAAGCTGGGGTATTTTTCATGACTTGTAGCACGTGTTGACGCTTCCACTGAAAAACTTGTGGATTCTTTAAGATTTCTGCAATATCCAAGAATTCTGCAAAAATATCCTAAAAAATCTAAGCAACAGATATACGCATAAAAAAAAAAAAAAAAAAAAAAAAAAAAAAATTAACGCATGAAATTCCGGCTTTTTCTTTCTGCATTTTTACTTAAAGAAATAATACACCTAAATCTTAAAGATTTTGCGCATTGTATGAGTTTTTATGTAATAAAAGGAAAATATTAACGTAATCTAAACTGAAACAGAAAATCGCACTAATTCAACCTGTTTTATATTGACATTTTGGCATGATAAATAATTATAAATAAAGTTAACAAAAAAAAAAAAAAAAAAAACTTTTTTACCGTGATTTCTGGCGCAAAGTCCTCGGATAAAATAAACAAATTTTGAACAGGATAAGTTTTTCTTCATAAAGAAAGTCACACTACCACGTATGAATAAGTTATATTTTATTAAATAGAATTTCTTGAGGAGAGATAATTAATGATATTGTGTAATCAGAATACCACATAGCTAATAATTAACTTGTGCAATCATAAAATTACCATAGCATGTGCTTCAATGGTAATTAGCCAAATTTACTCATACCTGAAGAACATTTAAAAAGAAAGAGAGAGAAAGGGGAAAAAATTATAAATTGGAGTTGCTATTAAGTAAACACAAATGGATTAACAAATTAATTATGAACATTATTCAGTGGAAAAACTGGACCACAAGAGAACCAATCAAGAATTGGATATGAAAAAACACATGTGGATGTACTCGTCAGCTTGGCTGCACCCACATGTGTTTTAAAAATAATTCAGTATTTCATAATTCTACTGGCATGATGCTAAGAATAGTAGAATCAGCCAAGTATACTGAATTATTACCAGATAACAATTGGAAAAATTTAAAATTGGAAATATGTAAAATGTAAATAAAAAACCATTAAGAAATATATAATATATCACTTACAACGATTATCCTAAAATCTTTATAAATCACCACACTAAATTACCACCAGATATCATTTTTGAAATAATATTGGAAATTAGAACCCTTAAATTGTAGAAAAAATGTTTTACTCACACGAATGATTCAGAATCCTCAAAATATAGCAACTTCTGCATATATATATATATATATATATACATGTGTGTGTGTGTGTGTGTGTGTGTGTAATAAAACTTTTGTGAATAACAACCATCAAATCACATAATAATCGACAAGTATATATATATATATATATAACTTAAAATCTAAAAATTTCTGCTGCATTTAAACCGCTCTTTTCTTACCCCAGAGCTCCGCATTTTCATCTTTTAAAGTGAAGATATTTATGTTGGACGAAACGAAGATATTTATGTTTTGTGACACTCACTGTTAACTTAAGATGCCGTACTTCTCTCTCTTTCTCTTTTAATTCAAAAAAAGATCTTCAGAAATTATTTTCTCTTTCCAAAAAATTATCTTTGCCATTTTAAACACGAAATTTTGCCACTTTATAGCAAAGTCTTTGAAACAGAGTAGATCATATCACTTTAAATCATAAAAAAAAAAAAAAAATAGTCTTCTAAACTATACTCTAATCTGCAGGAATTTCATATACACAGACACAAAAACAGCAGATACCCAGACGCTATTTTTTTTTTCAGGCAAAATGCGATAACAAACTAAGCAAGAATCACAGCGTCGTTCATGTCTTTATGACAAAATCAACCCCATCTTTCCGACAGACACAAAAACAGAAAAAAAAATACTCTGTACAGATAATCGTCCGTTTACAGAATCTAAAAAAAAAAATAAAAAAATCAGAGGTAGAAAAAAAAGCCTCTAAAATACTCATTAGCAGTCTTTTTGGGGAGTAAACTGCCAAAATAACGGGACTCTTATCTTGCTTTGTGTCTGAAGAGCGAAACAGTGATTTTTTAATGCGCAAAATAAAAGCAACTTTTTTTTGCGTTTATAGCTATATATATATATATAATGTTCGAGTCCCTTCCCCAAATCTGTGTGATATCTAGCAGACAACGAATGTATTTTCCGTTATTTGGGAATATGAAAAAAGTTTTTTTAAAACTTAAAATCACAAGCAAGAATGACTGAAAATTTAATTATATGGAAAGAAGATTTGTACTGTGAACAAAGAAACTTTCCAAATATTTACCGTTTGCAAAGTAAGTTGTTATCATGTTAAAGAAATAAGAGAAATTGATGCATGGAATTACACTTTATCGGAGGAAGGGACATGGCATTTTGATACAAAACATTCTTAAATAATTTTATTGTGAAGAGTAAATGATTTTAAAAAAAGTAAAAAATCACATGTTCGTTTTAGTCACTTTAAATAAAACTTTTAATGATTTGAAATTAAAGAAATGTGATCACACGTTATATTCACACTGAAAATTCTTGTTTTCATAATTAATCAAAATTCAAAGTTTAGACTATTTAATTTGTTATCATTATGTTTCTATATTTATCCTTTTGTGTCTGGTGTTCTAATAATAGGAAGTATCTCAAATATTCTAACTATTTTATCTTTAAAATTACTTTTGTTATCTGTATGTAGTAATGATAGTATATATCTGCTAATATCTGTATGTAGTAATGATAGTATATATCTTTACATTTACAATTATTACTTAATTTATTTTTCAACATCTAGTTATTTTTTTAAAAAAAGTTCTCTTAGAGCTGTACAGCGTTGCTGACACTTTTATTTCAAACATGTGTTTCATTCTTTAAATTTAAAAGAAGGGGCTATTTGTCCCGACCAATAGTTTATAATAATAAAAAATATCGGAAAATGTTTATGTCGGAAATCGCAAAAACGCATTTTTAATGTCAGAAAACGCTGAAAGTTCCTCGGTAAGTTTTGGTCCTACAAAAATGAATTTTCACTGTTTTATTTTTTAGAACATGGAAATAGTTTTTCTAAATATAACAACTTATAGGACACAGGAACAACAAAAAAATTTAAATTTCGTAACCTGTTAAAAAAGAACTATTTTCAGGTAAATGGATTTTTATATAATAAAGAAGAACACTAGAATTTTTTTTTTTTTAAATTGGATTTATACCTCTAAAGCTAACGATTCAGTACTTATCAACGATAAGAAGAGATATCCCCTCTCTCTCTCTCTCTCCCTCTCTCTCTGTATATATATATATATATATATATTATTTCATAATAAACCCAGAAGATCATAAAAGAGGGGAAAAACAGAATGGGGAGGGGTACAAAAAACGATTCAAACGCAACAGAAAATGTCGGATGATTTTTGCGGGGCAACACACACGATATCAACTCAATTACAGTTTGTGTCATCCAGCTGATGGATTATGCCGGATTACTTGTCCGATTTCGCGTCACGGCTCACAAATATACAAGAGAAGCGCTCTACAAAAATATATTGGCGGGAAAAACTGTGGTATCAAAAGGGAGCGAGAGGCCGTTCTCTATTTTTTTCCAACAATGTGAGAAATACATAGATATATATTTTTTGCTTTACATGCTATGAAAAAGAACAGTTGCAATAAAAAAAACAAAAGCCTTATCTTTCGTCTTTTTAGATGTTATTTCAAGTTCCTTATATCGGAATACTGAAATCTAAGAAGAATTTGATGCTCTATAATTCATATTCGAAATGAAGAATCTTAGTCCTTTCGGATCTGGCGTCTTAATAATAGGACATGTCTTTACGCATACTATTATTTTGTCTTTAAAATTACTTTTGCTATTATCTTCATCTAGTAATGATAGAATATGTTTTTACTTTTACTGTTATCACTTCATTTATGCAACTTCATATATACATTTAGCATTTAGTAGGAAAAAAATTAAGTTCATTTAAAGCCGTTGCTGATACGTTTTATTCTTTAAATTTAAACATATGGTCTACTATTTCGAATAAATAATTTTCAATTAAAAAAAGGGGGGGGGGATTCTAGAAATTAGTTATCATATATATTATTTCTCCTGTCAACATCCCTTTTTTTTTCAGAAAATACGAAGCGCAGAACGACGAATGAGATAGCATATGAAAGGATTTTGTACAGGCTTCTGACATAGCACACTTAACATTTCGTTAAAACATGTTTTTGATTAAAATTTGCTGAAAAGTAAAAATTAAATCGGCATAGTTTTCATGAAAGAAATGAAAGGTTTTCCTTAAATTATTGTTGCCACAAAAATAAAATACCAAATTATATTATGCCGTCGACCACTTTTCATAACAAAAAACTATCGCCAAGTAAACGGGAGAACGTTGCCATTGAAATATCAAAATAAATAAATAAATAAATAAAATATAAGAATTTAAGGACACAGTTGTTATTTTAATGAATGAAATAACTAATAAATCAGTAAAACATAATGAAAAATACACGCAAATGTCGAGTTAAAAACCACTTGATGACGTAACAAACATGTATAATGCTTCTGACATCAAGTAAATGGGACTGCATTTTTGGCGTTTAATCTTACAGTTTGGCGATAATTTTTGTTATGAAAAGTGGTCGACGGGATAATAGAGAAGTACTTAAAAAATATTAGATTTCAGTGCGAAATCCTCGCACGGGCCCTCTGGTGTCTATTTAATCCTGTTGTAATACTTTTCAAACGTCTTCAAAAAATATTCCAGAGGCCTATTAACACATTCTTGACAGGAAGTACAGCCAACTTTATTACTCAAGCCTTTTTTTATTACTCAAAATAACTGTCAAAATTTTCTAACCATAATTTTTGATTTATTTAATGACACCGTGATTAAATACGCCAATATTACAGCTTAAAACTTCTGATATATTTTGAATTTAAAAAAAAAGGCGCTAAATTGGTGACGAGTATACTCATCACTGGTGAGCAAAGTGTTAACAGTTGCAAAATATATTCGTTAGATTTCAGTCAGTCAATGAAATATTCCTTAAATTTCAGTAACAGTTATTTTTTGTAACTTTCTACTTTTAATTTTTTAAACCTAAAAGTAATTTTTCTCCAAAATGAAAAATCAATCAATAAATAAATCCAAAAATATTAAGGTATGGAACTTCCGATTTCTTTAAAAAAGTAATTTATAAAATTTTAAATGATCAAAACGAATATATATTACAATTTTAAAATTTCTAATTTTACTTAATCCAATAGTTTCCTTTCCTAACTCACTTATTTAGTAGAACTTAATTAATTATACATTAAAATATAGAATTTGTATTTAAAAAAAAGAATTCAATTGTTAGATAAATTTTTTACCTAATAAAGGAAACAAATGATTTTGAAATATTATGCTAAAAGGGATGGATTTTGATAATTTTGATAAGAGTAGGAGCCAGGATATTCTGAAACTGACCATAGTACTTTATTAGGAGTGGTTGTTAAAAAGGCCTCGGTCATTTCAGATGATTTTAGCTTAGAAAAAAAATTTCTTCCAGGGGCACTTTTGGAGCAAAACCAACTTATTTCACATTCATACCAGAAAATCTTTATGCTAAATAATGAATTTTAATACATTTGGGAGGAATGGTACATACTGTAATTGACCTATTATTTTGAGAAAAAATGTGGGGGGGGGGGGGCGTACGTTAAAAAGATATCAAACATTTCTGGCAATAGTGTCTAAGGAGAAACGACTTCAGGAAGGCCTTTTGAAGGAAAAGTGACTTTTTCCATTTCCATGTAAGGAACACGTTTTTAGAGCTTATGAAGAATCCTCTAAGTAAGTGTGAGATTGAACTTGTGAGTTTCGGTTTTCACGATTTTAATTTTAGGGACAATCTACTTTTCTGAATGTTTTCACGTAAAATATTTCGGAGATAGTTTTTATAATTTTTAAAATTAATTTAATGACGAGGCACATACTTTTATTAAACTTATGTACAATATATCCATCTGTAACTTATTAATTCAAGACATTTTTGTAATTCTTGTTAAAATTCACCAATTTGAAAATTATCAAACAGGCTGATTAGGTTCTGTTTTTCTTTCTCTTCAGATGCAACTATTTTAACCTTGCAGCCCATAAGAGGAAATTCTAGAGTGTAAACGACAATACTGAATCCGAAACAAGTCCCCTGCAAAAGTTCCAAGTCGTGACTAACGTTTAGAATCAAGACAGTCTTTCTGGAGCAATTAAATCTCTGTTTTTATTTTTAGAGTTCCACAAAAGATGCTGTTGCTGTTCCAATCCCTAATCGAACCCATTCGGCAACTAAACAAAAACTCAAAACTTCCTTGGGCAATCAAAACTGCGTGTGTATTCTTAAAAGGGTAAGGAACCAAACAGCAAAGTCGCTAAAAGCAATGGTATTCGTTGGTGTAACGAGTTTAGAAGGTAGGGTGCTTCTTCTGTACCTTTCCCCCCTTGCACTTCGACTTTTATTTCAAAATTCGAGGCGTCTCCCCGAGTCTCTTAACTTTAATCCGTAGGGCGAACGCGTGGGGTGCAACAATACTTCTATTAAACAAGAGGGGGTGCCGTGGACATTAATTAAAACAGGTCGACATCTGTGGCCGGTTACTATGGTAACCGATGCGGGGGAAGGTTTCTGGGGGGACTGTGTTGATGTTTGGCGCGCGGACAAACATTTCGCTGCGGGGGGGTTGTTCCTTGAGTAAACAGAGCAGACGATGAAGGAGTGTTTTCTTAGATTGCGTTTTGTTGTTCTTGGCAACAGTGCGCAAACACTGGGATGTGTTCCGTTTACTTCCGACTTGTCCCCTCCCCCCATTCCCTCCACCTCCTCTACTTCATACTCCACGTGATCTTTTCTCTTTAGCTAGATGAGTAGTGTAGATGTTGATGATGATGATGACTGGCCAGTTGCACTAGTTTGTCGCCATTTTTTCTCTTTTATAGATGCCAGCATCAGTAAACTAAAATGAGAGGGAGAATGAAGTCCGATACGGAACATCAACGGGAACATCTGCTGCTGAAGCCGGTGGTAGAGTGTGTGCCTGATGCATCTGAACAACACATGTAAGTAAATAGCATGCAAAGTAAAAATCGTTAGCCCAAACATTAAAGAAAATGTATTGTGATCTTTGCATTACTGGAGGCAAGATAAATTTGATATCTTCTACGTATCTTACAGCGTGCCATAGAATTTCTAGAATTTCATTTAAAGTTATATTGAAAATTGAGATTTCCTAATACGACGATTTGTATTTGCATATGTAAAATATTAAATGTACTCTTGATAATTCTTTCTAAGACGTTTAAAAGTATTTCCTGATAAGGTTATGTATGATTTGACAAGTAAAAAGCTTGTAGCTGAAAGCATGCTTTTGAAAAAAAAATTGTAATAGAAAGTGATTTTTTATATGAATAACTTTCTAATTTTCAGAATGTCTCAGTGCAGTTATGCGATGTAATCTTAATTTACAAAAATATTAAAGTAAAAAACAAATGACATTTATGAATATTTCGTTGACAGGAAGAGAAAATACTTAAAATATAAAATCATTGCATGATAAATAATTCTTTTAAAAACTTAATGAAAATGCTACACTTTTTCTTATTTTTACTATAGTAAATTTTATGGTCTAAAGGAGGAAGATTAAAAAAAGACACTTTTCACGATCTTTAAAATCAGAGTAATTCATAAGCAAAACATTTGTATTTATATATATTCAAAGGATAGAATTAAAGTTTGTACTCGATTACCAATTCTTTAATTGCTAAAAGTTTGCATGATAAATTGGAAACTGAAATATCCTAATCACTAAATCATGTCCTGTTTTTTTTTTTTTACAACATAGATAAATAAATAAATAAATAAATTACAGACAGATGTGTAAGGAAAAACGAAGGATTTATAAAAACATGCAAATAATGAAAGACAAGTGATAAAAGCCAGACCGGATACCTTGGTATAGCACACCAATTGCTTTACCTTTTAAGTCACCAAGACGACATCTAGTCTAGCATTCTCTCCCTCTTGTATGGTAAGGCTACAACTTCTGCAGTACAAGATGGAACGTCAATCATGAGCACAACTTCAGTGGCATGCATGAGACAAATTAAACCCAGTATATGTGAATATTTATATATCTAATTAAATTTTCAGTAGAGCTGAAATTTGTCTCATGCATGCCACTGAAGTTGTGCTCATGATTGATGTTCCATCTTCCATCTTGTGCTGTAGAAGTTGTAGCCTTACCATATAAGAGTGAGAGAATGCTAGACTGGATGTCGTCCTGGAGGCTTAAATGGTAAAGCACTTGGTGCACAAAAACAAGGTATCCGGATTCTATCAACGGTTTGGACATTTTTCCACTCTGTTGGTTGTACGCTGTGTATAGTAAAGTGATAATTCATATCCTTTGTATTCATTAATTCCCAACGTAATTTCAGCTTTACTGAAAATTTAATTAGATATATATTTATTCTCATTTAATAATGTAATTTATAAATATGCATATAATTATATTATTATTATTTATCATTCTCATATAATGATGTTTACATTATTTCCCTGGTTAAGAAAAAAGATTGAATTTCTATTAATTTGGTAATAGTAAGTTTTAATATCACGGAAGTTCTAACATTAAAATTACGCTGACAATGAACCATACTTTATATTTATACTTGTAATGTATTCAATTTGGTAGAGATGCCTTTATATCATATACAGACTACAATTGAAAGAAGAAAACTGGTACAAAAATAGACAGAAGAACTTTGAAAAGAAAAATACTGAGTTTTTTTAAGGTAAATAATCTTGCAATTTTAACTATGAGATTATGGTAACAGAAAATAAACATTGTTTTATTACAAAATTGCTTCAGCATAGAAAACAGCTTAGTTTCTCCAACAAAGTTCCCCCGAAGATCAGACCGCGCTTTTGAAAGAAACCTGTGAAACCACTTTTCCAACAATAAGACTATCGATACAAGAAAAGCAGTCACTTTACGAAACTATTTATCAGGACTGAAAACGAAAACGGTTGGGGAAAAAAAGTTAAGTGAGAGAAAACCTCTATTTATTTTTAATCGACTTCCATCGAAGGAGGTTATACAATTAGTTTGTATATATGTTTTATTTTTGTATCTCTACGCATAGCTTTTGAACGGATGCTCCGATTTTCACAATTATTTTATTTTTTGCTAAGGTCACGTTCAGGATTTGGTCCATTTCATTAGGATTTTACTTATGTTGTCTTTCGGTCTGTTTTTTTGGCCCCCTCCCCTTTTTTCTTAGACTTTGTATGCTTAAATTTTCGTAAAAATTGGCCAATCGTTACTAATTTTAAATACGGTGTTAATGAACACAGTGTTTCTTAAAGTTTTTCAAATAAACATCGTATCGAATATAGTTTTTTTTTTTTTTTTTTTTTTTTTAAAGGAAAACCTCAAAATTTTTAATATATCATAGTCAAAATGAACGATAACGATAATAAAGGGGTTTAAAATGAATGGGAATAACAAATCCAAAATATTCTTAGATACGTTTCATATATTAAATGAGATTTTTTTATACTTACATATTATCCGTGGCAGGAAAGATTCACTGCGCAGACAATGGCGCGAAAAATAACAATAATCTTTATTATATATTTTTGTTTCAGTGTAACTGAATAGTTAATATTATATATATACGTAAAACTATATAATATGACGTAGCATTATAGATACTAAGGCACCTAACCTGGGCTTCCCGGGATAGAGAATATATGTGAAAACCATTTATTTTTTTTAATTGAAAACTCTAATAGATTTTTTATATTTAATAATTGTCTTTAGATTTTCCCCTAATAACACCAAAAAGAATTTTTATGTGAAATATGTCAATTATATATTCAAATAAAATTTTGAAATTTATTAAAAGCGGTAATTTCGTATTGACCTCGTGCCAGAAGTTAATAGCCGAAGAAATCGCTAAAAATTCCGTTATCTACAGCAGTGTTTTTTATTCTAATAACTTCAGCGGTTTTAAACACTTATTTCAATTACATGTCTCTTAAATTTGTGTTTTATTTATACTATTTTACTTACTGCTTTATGAAGTTTTAATTTCGGTATTGAATATTAGCTGTAAACAAATGCCGAACTGTTTATATTGTTTAAAGTGCAAACTGATTAATATTTCGTAATCGTCTGCAAGCGATAGATTAAAAAAAATCATGCTTGAAATTTAATTTAAATGCTATAATAAATGAGTAAATTACGATACTGTTATAAAACAAATTGCATTTGAATATAGATTTTTTTCCCTATATAACGGTATAAAAATTGAGAATGTGCGATGTTTAGAAATTAAAAAAATTGCAGTAGCAAAAATCGCAAAACCGACGCAAAATGACGTCAGCGTTAAGCAAGAACACGTTTGTCCTTTATAATATAGATAGATATATTATATTCATTGATACAGTATATTTATATTAAAAAATATTTATATTATGTTCCTTCTAATGGACATTGCAATCCACTGGAAATAAAACTGCCATCGTCAATATCGTTTATTGCAAAAAGCCGTCAATTTGATGTTTTGTATTTAATAAATGTTTACTAAATTACTGTTTTCTATTATTTTAATTTGCTTTTATATTCTTTACCATTTTTAACAATATTAAGTATTTATTAAATGTACATTAAATTACCATTTTGAACACAATTGTCGATTGGCAACGAAACGATAAACACATAATTGGCTATTGGCTACCACCTTTAGTGATCTACTTTTCTGCTATGAATAATACGTAAGAACCTTTTTTTTTCACAAAAAATAAATGTAGCAAAAATCTATAAATTCAAGTAATTTAATGAAATAACAACAAATAAGAAACATTTAGAACTAGAAAATACCTTTATACGCAATGTTTTTATAGGTTGTTATAATTGATTTGCACAAAATATTTTACGAAAAGATTAAAACTCAATATTCTCCCATGCTTTTAAAAAAAGAATGAAATAAATTTCCAAAACTGAGCATTTTTCAAGGGCTATTAAAATTCAATAACTTTCGGGATGAATGGAAAAGCACTTTTGAAGAGTTTTCTGAGAATGCAAAAACCCTATTAATCGCACATCCGAGACGCAGAGGCAGAAAGAAAAGAAAAAAGAAGTGGATTAAATATTGCATGGTTGAAGAAATGAAACCAAAAGTAAAGACTACTTTTAAACTGTTCAAAACTAATAATTATTTATGGAGATAAATAAAATTTGGAATTAAGGGAAAGTATTGTG
The DNA here is from genome assembly GCA_963931845.1 of Maratus michaelseni. NCBI lineage: Eukaryota > Metazoa > Arthropoda > Arachnida > Araneae > Salticidae > Maratus > Maratus michaelseni. The sequence goes on along the minus strand of OZ007590.1, from coordinate 129,822,290 downwards.
TATGTGTGAGTGTTTTTATAAGCAGTCAAAAAATAAAGACGGAAATGTAATTGCCAGTTACTGACAATATGAAATAGTCACAGAGTAAAAACCAATGTATAGGAGATCACAAATTGAATAAATTTAGCTTACATATTGTTTAATTTCTTCGTTATGTCATTTATTCATCAAAGCATAAAGGTTTTAATGATTTAATGATTTTTATCGTATTATATTCTCAAGTCAATAGATCGAAAATTACCCCCCCCCCCCATCTTTTAAAAACGTTTTAGTAGCAAACATTTAAGCACTTTAAACTATTACAAGATTAAACAAGTTGGAAATTGTACGTCAAACGTTACAAACGAGGTGCGTTCGTACGCACGTTTTAGAATTAAATTCATGATATCCCGTGCGTAGAACGGGTTAAACAGCTAGTTAAGTATATATTTTATGACACTGTTCATACAAATATCTTAACTAGTTATATAAATATTCAGATATGTATGTATCAGCTAGTTATATAAATATTCAGATCTTGATGATTTTTAATTCTGTGAAATGAATTATATCGTCTGCAGATTAATTTCTGTAATAAAATAAGTATCTCGGTCGCTTGACGATTTAACATCCATCGGAAGCTCCTATAACAAAAAAGCACCGATTTAAAAAAAAAAAAAATCAAATTTCTTAATAAATATTTTTATTAATATCTCCTAAAGTTTTGATTCGATTTTAATAAAATTTGAAATGTCTCGACAAAATTCTGCAAAGATAATATATTTTAAATTGCAAACCATTTGGTTGGGTAGTTTTTGCGTTGTTATATGCGGACAGACAGACAGACGGACGGACAGACAGACAGACGGACGGACAGACGGACGGACCAAACGACGACTATAGGTGCTACGTATTTATATAATTACGAACGCACCTAAAAATGAGTATTGTACTATTTCAGTTTTCACTGGGACAGAAAAACAATATTTAAAGAAAACGGATATTTTAAAATAAAATGCGTCTGTCATGTATAAATTTTCGGCCCTTTTCCTAGAAGTAATAATAACCTTAAACGGATTCAATACGTATCATAATTAAGAAGTTGTAGGGGTTTTTCTGTTTTCACAAAAAGCCCCCCATTCCTCCCACCCTGGTTCAGTTTTGTCCATTAACGAACTTGACCGAGATTTTATGCCCCTTGATTTTATGTACCAGTTTGGAAGAGATTTGTGCAGAATTATTGCAGTTATCGTGTCCACAAAAAAGTGATATATATATATATTTATATAAAGATTTCAACTGGGGGTGGTTTTGGGTTCCGGGATTCATAATCGGCGTAGATCTGCCAAACTTTTCCAGAAATTCCAACCTAGGAAAGAATGCAATAGGTAGTATTTCTTATGAAATCTACCTAAAAAGGGAATAGGAAAATATCCCGTCATATTTGGCTTTTAGAAAGTGTTTTAAAATTTATAGAAACATTGTAATTTATTTTCCATGCACTATTTTAATCTGATAATAAATATTTCACTGAAATTTATACCCTTGTCAATTACTTTCGAAAACTAAAGTTGACGCATGAAATATTGCTGTATGTTTCGTATGTTACATTTTAAAAAAATTAATTTATTTGTAACATGGAGAAAATTTCTAAAAGCAAAGTGAATTACTTTTATCTTTCTTTCAAAAGTTTAACAACTGTTTTTCTACACGATTCTTTTTTCCCCCTATAATTCCTTTTCCAAATTACATGTTGACATTCATAGAAAAACAACTTATAAAAGAACCTAAAAGTACGAGAGGAAAAAAAAAAAGTAAAATGATTAATTATTTTATGTTAAACAAATTATCGTCCTTATAAATAATTAACAATTAATGAAATAACAACACTGAATAGCACACTAATAGATTTATCTGCCTTGAGAAAAAAAATATATTAAATACATTTTCTTTTTCACCTTTTTATATTACAAACATAAACGGAAGTCACACATTTAGATCTTACGGGAGCAGTAATTCATTATGAAACCACAAAGAACCAATTAGATCACGCAATGAAAAAAAAAAAGGAAAGCAATAAAAAACAGGGGAAAAAAAGGAACGATTACTTACAAAAATACCATAAAAAATCTAAAAAATTAAAACCGATTCTAATTATCTAATAAACCGCTCATTCCTCTAATTAAATCAACTCTTGCCATGAGGGAACAAAAGTAAAATAAACGTGTTACACTATCGAATAAAGAATCCGCAAATGACATCACGGTCACATATAAATATATACCCACACACACATATTAAGCTTTTTCTTCTCCGACAAAAGGGCGATTTGAGGAAAAAGGAAACACATGTCCATTTAGACAGAGCACCAAAGAAATAAGAGCATTAAAAATAGAAGAAAAAAATATATATTCCGAACATTTTCGTTATTAACCTACTGTAATGGTTTCGCCTTAGATATTTTTCTCAGAAACTGCGCGCTCCCTCCCGACTTGCTATAGATCAAGTGAAGGAATATTGTACCATATCTCTGGTAAGTTTTTGGCATTCCAAAACTCTTTTTTCCCTCCTTGTGTGTGTATGTATGTGTGTCATCTGTCGATACCCCCCCCCCCTCGCTTTTATACAATTTTGTCTTTATATATATTCGGAAAAAGGGGGTTGGGGGAAAGGAAGTCACTGATGACAGAGGCGGTTGATATTCTAACGCCTCATACTTTCTTCTCGTAATGGTGTCATTGCAGATAGCACACTACGATGCTATGTATGGCGATGTAGACTAACAAAGTTAATACAAAACCCGCGGAAAAGTTTTCAGGCGCAGGAAAAAATCAAATCTCTTACAGCGGCGGTTATGTTCATTTTCGGACCGTAATGACGTCGGTGCAAAAATTTTATGACAGGTTGATGATTTCATGTTCCTGACATTAAAATATCGTGTGTACATATGGATGTATGCAACACATTTTAACTTCGCATTTATGAATTTATGTGTGGCCCGAAGGACTATGTACAGTATTTCTGAGTTACATTTAAAAATTAATGATGTGCATTATTGCTGCATCGAAAGTTATTATTTCAAATTACGAACTGGAAAAATATTTAACAAAAATATTTAATGTGTGTTCGAAAATCATTCATTTTCATTTATTCGCAAAAACACTTAAGAAAATTTTGCACCATAAACGCAAAATAATTTTAATCTATACTATCACGAAGTTTACCAAAATCAAAATTGTGTTGAATATTGTCTTACATGAAGAAAGTTTTAATTTGGTATTTTTGATTGACACATTATGAGCAAACAAATAACAACGACAGTGTTGAAAATTTATGGATTTCAAGTAAAAATCTTTATTCTATAGTAAAAAATACTGTCTGTATCCTTATTTTAACAGTTATAATATTATAATATTATTTTTATTTAATTTTCAAAGTGAGTTATCATTATTAATAAAGTCCTCAAACAAACTTTACATCATATTTAACTTTTTTTTGTAGATAGAGTTGAAAAAAACTTATTAACGGATAAGTAGAGCATGGCAAATCAAATGAAGGGAGAAATAATAATTAAACATTTGAAAGTTTAAGAAAAAATTAAATGTAGGCAATCCCTGATAGCAACAACAGTGCGGGAGAAATAGAGAAAGTTTAAACCGACTTGCTTGCAAACAACTTCGTTCCAAAGCTGTCAGATGATTTTTCTTTTTTATTAAACAAAAATTATAATTTCACATTGAATACAGTTATAATATTTACATTTATTATTAAAGAAAATTACATCAATATGTTTGTATTTTACAATGAATATATATATTTTTTCTTTTAAGCGTCTTGTAAGTATTTCTTTTAGTTTAACAATGAATGAAAATAACATAAAGAGAAATTTTAATATAGAAATTAATGAAATGTTTTAGTTATATTTGGAATGTACTATAACAATATATTTCCTTAATACGATGCATGACATATGTTCTTTTTTTTCTTCCATAGGTAAATTACTCATTTCTTCAAACATTTTCTCCATGTGGAACCAGATGAGTTATCAAACCATGGAAAAGTGAAAACAAACAAACAAAACCTTTAATATAATAACTCTATATTCATATCTTAGAATAGTTGGATAATTTTATATTTATAAATTGTATTATTTTGCTGAAGACCTTCTTGAAGTTGATGTCTGATTTGGTACACATTATTAAAAAAAATATATATATATATTTGAGAGTTTTGGTTTTATAAATTAACTCTAAAAGGGCAACTTGAAGAATTACATATTTCAGTAGTTATTAACAGGAGCATTTTCTGTTCGCTGTTCTTAAAAAATTAATAATTATAATTTGAGGAATATAATTCGCAATAGTCTGCAATGTTATAATTTGCATTTGAATTGATTGCACCAAGTAAAATAATATGTTCTAAATAACATAGTCTTTTTATCCTACGTTTAACAGGTTTATAAATCAAAGTATATTTTTTCATATAAGTATTAGCAAATGTAGCATATCAAATAACAGAAAAAATATAAACACGTTAAAAAAAGAAACTTGTTTGCCTAAAGAAGAGAAGCGAACAATCAAGGATTCTCTGTAATTGCTATAGCTTCTCTCCCTTAAAATTAAAATCATGTTTTTATTTGTACCTAAAAAATCTGATCATCTTACATTTCTAAAAAAAATTACTAAAACGTTTGATAGTTATTATTGGAAATCACCGTTGTAATTATTAAGAGAGCTTTCAAAGGTTGTCAGCTCTGGCCTAAGAACAGGACAACCGTTCATTAGGCATAAGACAATTATATATGTTTAAAGAAACGTTTACCAAGAATGTGATGGTCTACATATACATAATTTAAGAAAAAAATAATTCAATTTCACTTTGTGCATAACTAAACAAAAGCTCAAAAGACTAACACATCTGTAATAAAAAATAAAGAACTAAAATAACTTCTTAAAACACCATAAAAACTTTAAAATGCGCTAGGCCTTTCGAAAGATCTTAGCAATGATTATTTTTTAAAATAATTTTACAGAAACGTAAAAATAAACCGTTACAGTAATATCTTTCACCATTTATTAATTCAATTTTTATTTATTTATTTTGGTGTGTGTGTGTGTGGGGGGGGGGGATTAATTTGCATATAATCGCAGTTTTTACTTTTCTAAATAATGCAGAACTGATATTTATATCATATATACAAAAAATAAAGAGCAATGATTATTTTTTTAAATAATTTTACAGAAACGTAAAAATAAACCGTTACAGTAATATCTTTCACCATTCATTAATTCAATTTTTATTTATTTATTTTGATGTGTGTGTGTGTGGGGGGGGGGGAGAGAAATTAATTTGCATATAATCGCAGTTTTTACTTTTCTAAATAATGCAGAACTTATATTTATATCATCTATTTACTAATAATTCTAATTAAATATATTACTAACTCAATAAATTTCTCGCCTTTATATAAGAGTAAAAGTATATAAAAATAAGAAGAGATAAAATAAAAATTAAAAGTGGCCCCAAAAAAGAAACATTTCGTGATGAAGTGAGCCGAATCACGCCCATCGCCCCTTAAAAAGCCCAAAAGTTTCAATTTTCTCAATATCTTTTGGATGCACACGCAGTGCAAAAGACAAACATGCTTCGGAAGATCGAGTAATAAACCCGCGACCCTGCGTTGCACCCTCCACCCCAGTGCAACGAGGAAAACCCGTGACAACAACTTCACGTGTCACGCCATTTCGCACTTTGCAAATATCGTTTTCAAGGAAAAGCGGCCCAAGTCGAAAACAGCGAAAACAAAGAAATTAAAAACAGTTATGGCAGAAGTTAATCGTCTTTATGGTGAAATAAATATAACAAAAATGCCCATTACACGCACATAACTAAGAAAAAAAGAAGGGTAATTCTTCTAAAAATTTATTTTGTTAATAGAAAATTACAAATTCATTTAATGTAATGATTTTTTAATTAAAAAAAAAGGTAAGTTTAATAAGTAGTGAAACTTTCAGATTACATCTTTTTATGATAAAAGAAAACTGATTTCTGGGGTTGTAAATCAAAATATGAACTATAAGATAGGCCATTTTATGCTGCGGATAAAACTTGCACTCAGTGTTGCCAATTTAGCACGTTAAATCTACCACAATTTGCGAATAGTATCTTCGTTTTATTCGATGACAGATATTATGTGGTTAAATGACGCGAAGATTACTATTCAGAAATTCTGGTAAATGTTTTGAATAAAGAAAAAAAATGCACTAAATTGGCAACACTGCTTGCAGTCATAAAATTATTTTAATAAAAATGGAGTATTTTAATTTTAAAAAAAATACAGTGAATAGTTTTTTTTTTTTCATCTTATTAAAAAAAAAAAAATATTTTATTTGAAGCCAAAAATGGGCATATATCATGAATGCCAAGTCATCGAAAAACTTTATAAGTATTTCAATTTAAAATGTTGCGTCAGATCCAAAAGAGGAACAAAATAACATTTTTTCAATGGCTAATGAAAGGGGAAATTTTCTTTAAGGAAATTATACAAAATACATTTTTTTTTTTTATCTTTCTTTAACGTTCAACACAACTTTCAACAATAATAATAAATAATGACATATGAATTCAATTAGAAATTTCTTATTCATATATATATGAATCATTTTTTATAAGGTAAAACAGTACATCAAAATTTAAAGAGAAAATTGTGAAAACAAAAAGGAAGAAAATGACGAAAACATTATTATAGATCTTCTTAAGAGTAGTTCCATTAATGAAACATTTTATTTAATTAAATTTACAAGATATGAATGGTTATGAAATACTTACGTACTTCTGAACATAAATAAACATGTACAGCGAACATGGATAAGAGTAAACTAAATTTTTGTTCAATCATAAACCAACTCAAAAGCATTTTTGTCCAACCATCAACTCAGATAAATGATCTTTAAAGGTATATCAACAATAAAATGATTGTTTTTTAACATATAGTCTCAATAAAATTAATATAAGTTTCTGTATTTAGAGAATTACTAAAAAGACATGATCAAAGAACTTCATATATTTAACTTATGTTTTTTAAAAAAGTGTTCTGAAACGCAAATCAAAATTCCTTCGGTCCTAAAATGAATTTTTAAAAACCTTATCTGTAACCTACATAGGAAATTTCCCCAAGCATATAACATCCTTGCTTATTGTTTAAAAGTTGTAGAAAAATAGGTAAATAAATAAATAAAAGCTGTTATAGATTTTTACATTAGTAATTAAAAAAAAAAAAAAATACAAACATAGTTTAAAAAAACTAAATTGAATAATTTAAAATTATAAGAATATTGTTGAAAACATTTAAATTTAACAGAATGATATTCAATATAAATATATTATGTAACCCCCCCCCCCACACACACACACACAAAATAAAAATAAAAATAAAAATAAAAAATAAAATGAAATAAATAAATAAATAAATAAGACGGCATTCCGTAAATATTACTTTTGATACTTTTTGATAAAATTTTTCCTTTTAAGAAATGCTGAATATATATATATATTTTCTTTCTAAAGAATAATTTGTCCTGTTTAACTATTAACTATTTAAAATTACTAAACTATACGCTTCTCATGACTATTCATGGATTAATTAATCAATTATTTTAATAGGAAATACATTTATATACCATTTTAAACAGGCTTTTAATTACAGTTTTACATAACATAATTATATAAGGAACTAAATCACTATAAATTTCATTTTAATTATGTCTCGATAGGCTTAATTAATTCGCACAAGAAGTGTGTCCTTCTGTTTCTAAATTGATTGTGCATGCCGAAATTGAAAATAATAAATTAGACAATATTCATTTATCCATAGTCATTATTACATATTCTTAAAAAAAGCAATAAAAAGCTCTTCATAACTTTCACTTTATGTTAAAAAAAAAAAAAAAGCACTGCTTGCATTGTTTGTTTTACCTGTGTAGCTCCCAGGAAAAGGATGAGAAAGTATTTGCCTGCGCTAATGTATTATCGAAGGAAAAAGTAGTTTTACAGTGAACTTGTTTTATATAATTGTTGGAAAACTTCAAAGTGTCTTCTTTCTAAATATTTATTATTATTATGAAAACTATTACTAATATTATTTTTGCATACTTGAATGATTTTGTTTTGAATTATCGACGTATTTCTATATAGAAAGTAATGCAATTTAATTTACCCTGTAATTCTACATCCTTCTTGTTTCTCACGTTAATTTTATACAATTTCGTATTTGGTTTAAAAAAAAAAAAAAAAAAAAAAAAAAAAAAGCACTGCTTGCATTGTTTGTTTTACCTGTGTAGCTCCCAGGAAAAGGATGAGAAAGCATTTGCCTGCGCTAATGTATTATCGAAGGAAAAAGTAGTTTTACAGTGAACTTGTTTTATATAATTGTTGGAAAACTTCAAAGTGTCTTCTTTCTAAATATTTATTATTATTATGAAAACTATTACTAATATTATTTTTGCATACTTGAAGGATTTTGTTTTGAATTACCGACGTGTTTCTATATAGAAAGTAATGCAATTTAATTTACCCTGTAATTCTACATCCTTCTTGTTATTCACGTTAATTTTATACAATTTCGTATTTGGTTATATTTAAAAAAAAAAAAAAAAAAAAAAAAAAAAAAAAAAAAAAAAAGCACTGCTTGCATTGTTTGTTTTACCTGTGTAGCTCCCAGGAAAAGGATGAGAAAGCATTTGCCTGCGCTAATGTATTATCAAAGGAAAAAGTAGTTTTACAGTGAACTTGTTTTATATAATTGTTGGAAAACTTCAAAGTGTCTTCTTTCTAAATATTTATTATTATTATGAAAACTATTACTAATATTATTTTTGCATACTTGAAGGATTTTGTTTTGAATTATCGACGTGTTTCTATATAGAAAATAATGCAATTTAATTTACCCTGTAATTCTACATCTGTCTTGTTACTCACGTTAATTTTATACAATTTCGTATTTGGTTATTAAAAAAAAAAAAAAAAAAAAAAAAAAAACACATCTAAATATTTTCATTCTGAACAATTATCCGAGACTATTGCTTACGATGAATATGAAAGTTTTTGTGATATGACAAATGCCTAACAAGTAAAAAAAAAAAAAAAGATTAGAATAAAGAAATCTTACAGTTATTTTAAACCTATCAAAAGGTCATGATTTAGTGAAGTAAATAAACACATGAATCTATTAAAAATATATAACTATAAAAGCGAAATGCACATTTTTTGAAATTAAAAATCACCAAATTTAATAATATGTATAAGATTTGATACCTTACGCGAAAAAAGTACTTTTGGCTATTTGCCAAACTAAACGAAATTTTGAGAATATAGAAAAGTATATACTTAATATATAACAAATATTTTTCAAAATGAGTTTTTTATTTATAATAATAAAATATTTATATAATATATCTTTGAAATAAATACTGATACTTAATCATATAGTTGTTTTAAAAATCACATTATAGCAAAATACATTTTAAACATCTTGAATTAATATTACATGATGATTGTTAGCATTTTTAGCTCAAGCGGAATTGCCACAATCATTCATATCTTAGATTAATAATTTTGTTGTCTTTAAATTTATCACAAGCTTCAAAAGAACCAATATTATATACAGTTTAAAAAACACGTGTATATAAAAGTTATTATTTTATTTTTGATATAACATTAAGTAATTGTCTTCATTAATTTTTAACATTAATAACAAGAAAACAATCGATCATATCTCCATTCTAAAATTCATATTACATCGAAATTTGTTTAATACCTAATCACCATTTGACACACTAGCATAAGATTTTTTTAATTAAACTTATTTCATTTACATTAATGAAAATTCTAACGTAAGCAAAATCAATTCATTATAATCTTCATTTTGAAAGTTTGTTATTAATTTTATTTTGAAAATAACGAAATGAAAAAATTATATGAATCTGTCACATATCTTCATTTTAATATAAATTTGCATCAAATTTTATTTAACATTTCGTATACTTAAATATACAAATAACATTAAATGCTGGTTACACTTTAATTTTGACATAAATTAAAAGATAATATTTACTTCTACATTTCTTTCAAAAATGATAGTTAAACATAATTAAAAAAATTATCATATTCCGTTTTAAAAATTTGATATATACTAGCCGACCCTGCGCAGAGTGTCTGCACTCTAGTGCCTACTCTTTTAAATGCTATATGCATATTAATTTGATTTAACATGAATTTCAGCATTATATGTATAATAAATATCATCCATAAAAACTTCTCCACTTAGGACTGGGAAATTTGAAATAAAAAATATGTACACATCCTAATATATGGACACCATTTAGAAATATGAAAACAGAGGTTTTTTTCCAGCATCGTGTATATGAAAAACATTTGCATGCACACAATAGTTGCTGGATACTGTTTAAAACTAAAAAAGTGTATACATATTATATTGAAAATATCTACACCATTCACAATTAGGGAAATGTATTTATCTTTTTTTATTAATTTCTGCATCGAAAACGTCTTTATATACACAATTGTAAATTTCAGAGCTCGGAGATATTATTATTAATTTTAATTGACAAATTGTTTGTCACTGTTAGTATGGCTCGTCCTTTAAGCTTTTAGGGTGTCACCGTTGAAAAATCAATGTTACTGAAAAGTTGTTGCACTGAATCTTGTATATCTGGATAGCAAATTGGGGAAAACTCAAAATAGTTTTCCCACTTTGACATTCGCCAACCTGTAACAGCGAACTTGCTAACACTCTCTCTGTTTGAAAGGCATGCATATTTGCTGTGAGTTACATAATGTAAAATATTCTCTTCTTTATGCAACTTGAAACTGTTAGTGATCTTGAACCTCTAAAAATGACAGGTAGGACTAACTTGACGGAAATATCCACCCAATAAGATTATTTTATTCATTTATTATTATTATTTATTTGTTATTACTCAATCTATATTATAAATAACAAATACGTGTATTCGTAACATTGACGTCATAACGATGCGGACAACAATGAGGTTAAACTGCATAAGGTACAACAATGGAGTCAATGTTTTATTTAATAACAAAATGGCGCGTTTCTTGGTTTGATTTCGCACTTTATTTTCTTTCCTTTTTAGAAAGTAGCTAGTTTTTTTTAAATAAATAAGAAAAAATGCCGGTCAATTTTTGGAAAATTTGTATTTTCGGATGCAAAAAAATTTTCTACATATGTGTGGTGACTTTTAAATCGATACCTCAAATACTTTTCTTAATATTCGCAAATTAGTGAAAAAAAATCTCTCGTTGCCATCGGCAAATGATAATTAATCGCGATTTCTGTGCCGCGTACGATAGCCTAATATATATATATTTTTATTTTACTACTACTTTTTTTAAGAGAAATTTTCATAATGATAAGATTGTAATTTTCGTCTATTTCTTTTTATCAATATATCATTAATATGGTTAGTATTAACAAAAGTTTTATTATATATATATATATATATATATATATATAGTTACTTACTTAAAGCAATATGAAATTTATTTAACATTTAGAATATTTACATTTTTTGTAACATTAAATAATAGTTAAAACATAATTTGGATATAAAAAGAAGATAATAATCATTCATATACATAATTAAAAAAGGAAAGCTTCTTTCCAGAGTAACACCACATACAGATGTATTTTAAATGGTATTTGTGTCAGTTTTGCTGTACTATTATTCGATATAAACGAAATTATAAAAAATGATCATATCCCCGTTTTAAAAAAGTTTGTTGTTATTATTATTTGACCCAAATAAAATTATAAAAACGTCAAGATTCAACCAGATAGCAATGTTAACAAATATATTAAATTAAGACGTATATTTTAAATATAAAAAATTGTTTATTAATAATATTGAGCATATTTAAATTTTGACAACATTAAGTGATAGTTAAAACCCAATTTTGACATAATTTAAAAGATAATAACTGTCCCTGCTTAAAATATGAGAGTTTATTTCGATATTTACGCATAATATGTATATTTCAAATGTTATAATTTATTTGTGTTATAATTTGGCTTTGTATCTCTAATCCTGTATTGTTATTTGATATAAGATATTAAAAATATCGATTATATATCCATTAAAAAAAAAAATATTTTGTTTTGGACATAAATAAGCTTATAAGAATGGTAAGAATCAGGTATCTATTAAAAAAAAAAAATATATGGACATTTATATAACATTTAGTATGTATGTTTGGGTGCAAAATTAAATTATAGTTAAAAGTTAATTGTGGCATTAATTAAAAGATAATAATCATTCATATCTTTGCTTAAAACATGAGAGCTTTTTTCCAGACTAACACACGTACAAAATGTATTTCAAATATTAGTTGTGTCACTATTGCTGTATTATTAATTGATATAACACAAATTTTAGTATAGATGTAATGAAATTATAAAAGTCAATAAGGCCCCTACTTTAAAACTTGTTATTATTACACTCACCCCCCCCCCCCCTTCTCTTTCTTCTTTTGCGAGTGATCATGTCCATACCTTTGTTTTAAAAAATGAAAGCTTCGTTCCAGACTAACGAATAAAAATGCATTTCAAATGTGTTTTATACCACTTTTCCTGTTAGCGAAGTCATCTCGGCTCCAGGGTGTGGCATTCCACGATAGCAAGTAAATAGTTAATTTTGACGGAACAAAAATCAGGGTGCGATTATTCGCTCCTATTTATATTTGCGGGCAAATATCATAGCCAGCGTGTTTCCGCGTGGCGTGATTGGTGGCCGTTGTTCTAAACATTTTCTTTGCTCGCTGCTCTCTTGGCTAGCCAGCCTCTTTTCTGTCATTACCCGTATTTTTAAACCTGGCAATAAAACGGATTTCAATTTATTTCCTGTTTTTGCACAAATGATGGTGGTAATAATATTGATAATAACACGTCTAATAACTGAACCAGCAATTTAATTATAAAGAGCAAAATTACGCTTTGAATTATTGCTGGCATTAATTGTATGCATATTTGTCTCATATTAGACACTCTTATTCAATCATAACTTTTAATGATCTTTCACAATGTTTTTTTTTAATATTTTTGTTAATTATTATTAATTGTCATTATTAACTATCAGCAACATTAATAACAATTGAAATTTAAAAAAATTAAAATGTTTTATAAAATGTTAAAAATGCCAAACCCGAATTGTTATAGCTGTAAATGTTATTTTAAAGGTTTCTAACCTTCTTGGATCTCCTGCCCCTCCTTGGATTTTGAAATTAAAATTAACTAATTTTTTTTTTATCTCTACTGATAAAAAAAACCAAGAAAAAATTATTCAATTGACTTTAAACACTAAAAGAAAAAAGAGCACTAAAGAAGCCCCTCCTCCACTTTGAAAAAAGCCAGTTAAATTTATTTTGTTTTATTAAGAATTTCTTATTTGTTGTATTTCTGTATTGTTTATAACATTGATAAATTAAAAAATTTCCATGCATGCGGGATTTTGGATATCCACGATTTTGGAAGTTTATACACTTCATTTTAAAGATCGGGGTCTACTTTGCGGACCTCATTTCTCTTGGAAAATCTTGCCCCTCCTTGGATTTCAGTTTTGTCGACGTCTATATCCTGAGTGGATAAATTCCGTGATATACCGTAATTCCTGATATACAGAGTAAATTCATGTCGCTTCCCGCAACGGAAGTCCATCTTGAAACTCCCCCTTTGGAAATTTGAATAACTAAAATATTGGTCTTTGCCTAATCAATGAGTCTTTCCCTAGCCGAAGCCCTTTCCTTCAGAATGAGGGAAGGCGAAAATCAAATAATAAATTTCACAAATTGATTTACATTTTCATATTTAGAACAACGTACAGAGTTCTGCATTGTGTTATGGAAAAGAGAAATGGAATATGGAGATTTCAGATCCCTAGAACATTTGTGTTACATTCGGTCGAAATTTATTATTATTATTATTATTATTATTATTATTATTATTATTATTATTAAGTCTCCAAATAACTTTCAGCGCACTTAATCTTCTACTAGCTAACAATTTATATTCTCTCATGCCGTGATATGAAATCGATGTTAGTAAAAAATTTGTTATTTATAAAGTTTTATTAGACGATTTCGTTTTTTTTTTTTTTTTTTTTAATTTTTTTTTTCTCGTGGATTCTTATTCTTATTAATAATTTATTTTTAAATTATCATTTGTCGATAATTTATTTGGATAAGCATCTGTTAGGTATCTCACATAAATTTATAAAAAAAAAATATTTGAAGTTTTTTTTTTATAGCTTTAGATGAACAATTCATTTCTCAAGATGGTAATACTACTACTACTAATAATAATAATAAAAATAATAATAAACACTGATTTTATGTAATGATAAAAAAAAAAAAAATAGCATTTTAATAATGCTGCGTTACTAGGAGCGTAGGAAAACAGAACACGCGCATGCGCCGCAGTGTATTACTGCTTACTTTACTGTTTATTACTGTTAAGTTTATGGTATAATACTGTAAAATCCACAATTTTATTTTAATTTTATTATATTATTATTACTTTATATTGCAATGTAATACGCACCTAAACTTTCAGACTTCATTTTTCTATTTTTAGATATATTTGCCGAATAACGCCCACCTCATTCTTTGCAAAGAAATCTTCATCCGATACACACCAGAAAATAAAATAAAAAAATATTCAAACGTGTAACAATTATTACTTTTCATGTAATCTGACAGTAAAAACTATTTTTTTTATTTTTATTTTATTTTATTTTGTAAATATTTGTATTTTTAATTTGCATGTCCATTAAATCAGAAATCTTAGTTCTTATGGTCATCTTTTTTTTTTTTTACTAATGCACAGAATTTAATAAAACTCAGATTATTCAGTTAGAACTTGTTATAAATTGATGCTGATTGTTTTTAGTGTACGCAAAACCAGTGTGAGATAGAAGAAAGTTTTGGGATTGGCACATAGACTAGTTAATCTTTCATTTTTATAACCGGTGTATAACGCGCACCTTTAATTTTCGATCAATTTTCTTGTATCAAAGGTGCGCGTTATACGCCGGAATATACGGTAATTTAAACTTTATACTGCATAAAGATAAATTTTAAACTCTTAAACATAAAATATCTTATAAAAAGTAATTAATTACAATTTTCTTATATAAATTGTACCCATTTGTTTCAGTTATTTTATTCATCAAAAAATCATTTGTAGATTAAAAAAAAAAAAAAAAAAAAAAAAAAAAACATAATTATCAACGAATACTCAGAAATTTCACAACTTCCGAAAGGAAGGGGGGGGGGGATATGTGCTTAAGGGGCCGCTTCACTGAAACTCCCCGATCGCGAAATCCCATGTTAACCTATAGGAAAACTCCGAAGCGCGATAACTCATTACCTAATATAATTATTAATATACGGTTTTCACCATCAGAAAGTAGACGTCATATGCCAACGTTGTGCGTTTTTAAAAATTGTCTCCGTTAATTTTAAGTATCTCTAAGAAGATGATGAAATGTCATCAAGTGGAAATTTCAAAGTTTATAGGGAATTTTTAAATAGTTAAAATTTAAAGAGACAATTTTTAAAAACGCACAACGTCGGCATCTGGCGTCTACTTTCTGATGGTGAAAACCGTATTTTAATAATTATATTAGATAATGAGTTATCGCGCTTCGAAGTTTTCCCATAGGTTAACATGGGATTTCGCGATCGGGGAGTTTCAGTGAAGCGGCCCCTTAATAAAACAAGTTCAAGTTCACTGGTCATTATAAAACTTGTTAAAAGAAATAATAAGTTTGAAATGTTCAGAACTATTTTGAGAATAAAAGAGAAAAAAAAAATTAGATCACAAGAAAAAATTCTTTAAATAGAGAATCCACTTCGCTATTTAGAGATTATTTTAAAAGAAAATTCGTGAAATGTTCTTGGTTCCAAGAAAAAATTCGTAAAATAGAGGTCCGAGACTTAAGTAAAATTAGGTGCACCGATACTCTAAGAATGTTTATTTTCTGTGGAAATCTTTTATTACATGATGATGCTTCTGCCTTTTTCAAACTCCCATTGTATTAATTATTACACTGTGTAATAATGCATTGCATTAGTACATTACATTAAATTATAATAGTATCGTAACTCTTTAGAATTCACCATTTTATTCTATATAAAGTAATTAAAACATTGATTTTGTGCAAATGGCCATGGCATTGGTAATTAGCTCGAACGATTATTTATTCTCACAAATATTTTATTTATTACTAAAAATTCTAACTGAATAACTGAAAACAACTATTTAAGCCATTTCCATAATTTTGGAATTGCTACGCCACGCCACTGTACGTGTACTACACGTGTAAAACTACTTTATTAATGCTACTATACTAGAACTATAGTGCTACTACACTAGAACTACTATACTAATGCTACACGTAGTACACGTACTACACTACTACATGTACGTGTACGTGAACGGTGAACTACCTCTCAGAGCATCAGCATTGGTAGATGGGGAAATTTTTTAATTCAAAATATCTACCTCTTTTTCCGACTAGTAATCTGCGCTTTATCTAATCGAGGAATGTTATCACTAAATAAAGCAAAAATTACTAACTGTAAGATATTATGAATAAAATTTCCCCAACTTGGCAACACCGTGGAGCACAACATGAAAGCTTTCAAAATCGCGGGGAATTCTAATTTCTCCGTCTTCCGAAAGAGGGCGCAGAGTGAGCCATTCCGGTCAAAAGAACACATGTTTAGTAAGAGCAGCAGTTTGCGAGAAGTGAAGACATGTCTGAGGTTCTCGCGGCGCAGTTGGCCTTGGGACGCCTTCAGATGCATTATTTTTCTTACGAACAAACTTGATGTTTTTTATTGCGCCGTTGTCTGCTAGCTGTTCGGGAAGGCGTAAAGGAGCAAAATTCGAATGAAGGTCGAGGACAAATTGTAAAGCATATCACGGGAAAGGAGGAACGCGATTAGAATGAAATGCAGTAAACAACTCGTAAACAAAAATAGGTAATTTTCTTATGAGATATGGTTATGAAATTAAAAATTGTGAAATTTAATTAGTCGCCAATCGCCGGTAGACACAGATTTTCTTGTTGTTATATTTAAAAAATTAATACTTAGTTTTTAGTTATTTTTTTCCTGAATTATTTGCTTTAATGATATGTCTCGTAATTTAAAATTATTACTTTTTAAAAGTAAGATTTTCAATTTCGTAAAACATTTTAGATTGATATAACACAGTATCATTCTATAAAATACATCAATAATATTTTATTAATACGCTAATAGCTATTACGAGATAATTTATAGTAGTAGAGGATCGAAGAATTTTGTAGATAATGGTTAATTAGACAAGAATCTTGAAATTGCTGCAGCACTCAACGTGCTAAAACTGTTAAGAATATAAAATAATACAAAGCGATAACACGCAATTTAACGAATGTTGATACTGAATTTTTTCCTTAAGATGGTTGGTCAGTCAGATCTCAAATTCCCCTCGCTAATATTTAACCTAAGGGAGTGCGATGCATTCTTATTTTTAAAAAAATCTCATACGGAAATTAATATTTTTGATTTCTTTTTGAATGTGTACTTTTCTTACAGGATGTCTTTTCTCTCTCTCTCTCTCTCTTTCTTTTTCTTTTTTCTTTCTTTCTGTTTTTTTTACGTTTTCAAAATATTTCTAAAATGTATGCTTAATTTTCTCTAAAGTGTTAAAATTTTACTCACAGCTCGTACGATTTTAACACATAAAATATTAAATTAAGCATATATTTTAGAAATATTTTGACAACTAAGAAAAAAGGAAATACCCTTTAAGAAGAATACACAGAAAAAAAAGTCAGAAATATTAATTCCCAAGGCAATATTTAAAAATAAGTATGCATACCACTTCCATAAGTTTAACTTTAGCGAGAGGAATTTGAAATATGATTGACCAACCCTCTTAATACGGCAAACGAAATTAAGAAAAAAAAATCACAAGTAGCACATTGGATTGTAACTTAAATATTTCGCAACATAAAATATAAGAGGACAAAATCTCACGCTAAAAGACAGATTTTCCAGACATGACAATTTCCAATTGCAATAGAAAAAGTAAAATTGGCCACAAAGAAGCTGCGATTTATGGATTTATACCAGCAACATTTTCACATGTAGTCGCCATGTAACGAATGTTGACCGGAATTTCTCTTTTAACATGGCAAGCAGTTATGAAGAAAAAAAATCACAAGGGGCTACATTTTTCTTCTATTTAATACCACGATTCTATTTTGCACCAGCTAATTTAAATTATAAGAAACTAAATTTTGTAGGATAATTAAAAAAAATTAAGTAATAAAAAATAACTATATTTATGGGAATTATCTAATATTTTTAAATTTCTTATTAGCCTATTAACTATGACAATCAAAAATTTGAATTTTTACCTGATCGAGAAAAAAACAAAAACAAATTACTGTACTGATTTGTATGAGGAAAATGTGATGACGATACACTTTCATTTTATAAAATTACATAGAAATAGCAAAAAATAAATAAATAAACAGTCACCTGAATAGCATCGAACTTAACAACAATAATATATATAATGATTTGTTGTTCTCGAATTTAAGTTGGTGGCAATGTTTAAACATACATTTTTTGTGAGATGGGGGGGGGGGGGAGGGGAGGGTTTCCATATTTTCGAGTAATTATGGTGATATTAAATTTAAACAAGAATAAAAATGATGAACATATCTTACTTCCTGCTTTGATAATGTTTTTAGTGTTCAAAAGTGGAACATACCTGCAAAGAAAATGAAACAATTATTAACATAAGTATAAAAATTAAAACTAAAAGCTATTAGGATAAGTAAACAAAACATCTAAACAATATTTCAAACAATATAGAATTTTGATCAAACATACAAAAAATGTGAAAACTTTCAAAATAGTTATAATAATTTATGAAATGGTACGAGGGTGCATTTATTTTCTGATACTTTTTGAAAGAGACTTTTTACAGATAGTTTCAAGTTCCTTCTTAGCACGTTTCAGTTTTCATAAATGTCAATTCTTTGATTTATAAAAAAGATGACGGTACTTAAATAACTATTATGAAATAACATGATGAAATATATTTCTGAGAAAAAAATACAAATTATTGGTTTAGAATGTGATGAAAATGACAAAGATCGATGATTTGCAGCGGCATTCACTACGACATTGTTTAATTTTATATAAACACTAATCGGGGCAGAGTAAGTGTGAATATTAGTAAAAAATGTGTTTAATTAGAAAAAAAAAATTATCCAGTATTTATCGGAAAAGAACATTCTTCAAATTCATTAATGCTTGATTTAAAGTAAAATATGCATTCAAGTATGCGCATATATTTAAAAACAGACTAACATAAAAAGGGATAATATAATACAAATTATAAAATATATGCGCTTGCACATTAATGTTAAACTTTACATCATTGTAAAAATCATAGTGTCACAAAACGTATCTGTTCATGTGAGTGTACAGTCGGCCAAAAGAGAGAGCGAGAAAAAAACATTATAATCCCCAAACTGTTCCATAAAAAACAGAAATAGCCATTCGACTGGAAATTATGTCCACTTTAAATTTATGTTAAAAAAAATAAGCTCTTCATATTGAAATTGTACCAAGTTATAAAATTTTCAATACAGGTAATTTTAGGTATATTTTACCATCGTATACGAAACGGAAAGTCTTCGGTCAAGTAGTTTAAGAATTATGAAAGTATAAAGTTTGGAACTTCTAATGTTAAATTAATTTGTAATCATTGCAAGACAGATTGCAATGAGGGCAGTTTTTTAACCATACCTCATCAACTATTTGGCGTAATGAGCTGTTAGTTTAGAGGCATATTTGAATCTTCTAGAAATCGATCTCTGTTAAAAAATTCATAGGCTAGATTTCTTTTTCTTTCTTTCTTTCTTTCTTTTTTTTTTTTTTTTTTTAAATAATTTTTAAAAAATATTTTTTTAAATTGATTTTCGAAACAAATATGAATTGCAACCCATGAATTTTTTTTAAACAGAAATCGATTTCTAGAAGCTTCAAATACACGTATATAAAATTACAGGTCATTCCGTCAAGTAGTTTTTGAGTTATGCTTGAAAAACTAATTACCCACATTGCAATCTGTTTAGCAACAAGCACAAATGAATTTAACATTAGGAGTTCCAAATTTTAAACCTTCATAATCCCTAAATTACTTGACCGAATAGCTTATCGTTTGGCTCTCATAAAGTAAAATTTATCGAAAAAACCAAAATATAATGATAAAATTAAGTGTTTGCATTGAAAATTCTAGAGTCTAGTACAATTTCTTTATGAATACGAATTTTTCCCATAAGATTATTCTTTTAACATAAATTTAAAGAAGACATAACTTCTAATCGAATGACTATTTCTGTTTATTTCTGTGACAATTTTGAGATAAAAAATGTATGGCATGTTCCCTCTCTCTTTTATTTTCTTTTTAGCCAACTTGAATATACAATTTTGAGATAAAAAATGTATGGCATGTTCCCTCTCTCTTTTATTTTATTTTTTAGCCAACATGAATATACAATTTTGAGATAAAAAATGTATGGCATGTTTCCTATCTCTTTTATTTTCTTTTTAGCCCACATGAATATACAATTTTGAGATAAAAAAATATATGGCATGTTCCCTATCTCTTTTATTTTCTTTTTAGCCAACATGAATATACAATTTTGAGATAAAAAAATGTATGGCATGTTCCCTCTCGCTTTTATTTTATTTTTTAGCCAACATGAATATGTGTATTCACACACATAAATAATTTTAAAAAAAATCACTAAATATGGCAAAATGTAACGAAAATAGCTTCAATACGCTAATATTAAGCGACAAAAACCTGATGAGAGAAGACGCTCTGATGGTAATCCAATTATTATAGAACACTATTAAAAATATTTTCTCTTTTGTATGTTTTATTCAATTAATGAATGCAGTTATTGTTTCAATGCTCCTTATTATGATCAATATCTTAAATTTTGAAGAAGTTTTTTTTTTTTTTTTTTTTTTTTTTTATTAACACGTAAATTTAAACAACAGTTTCGATAAAAGCCTTTAAATAAGCTTTACATAACACGTTAATTTAAACAACAGTTTCAATAAAAGCCTTTAAATAAGCTTTACATAACACGTTAATTTAAACAACAGTTTCAATAAAAAGTCTTTAAATAAGCTTTACATAACACGTTAATTTAAACAACAGTTTCAATAAAAACAATTAAATAAGCTTTACATAACACGTTAATTTAAACAACAGTTTTAATAAAAAGCCATTAAATAAGCTTTACATAACACATTAATTTAAACAACAGTGTCAATAAAAAGCCATTAAATAAGCTTTACATGAAGAGTATGTTTTATCAAAGTCTCTAAAATTATTTTGGTCGTTTAAGTACAGACATATGTTTTCTAACAACAAACACTAACACAATATTAACAAAATTCTTATTAATGAATGAAAATATTATCTCAGCACTACTATGCTAAATATGTTAAACTTTGAAGCATTTTACGTTTTTAAATCAACCAATAAAATTAAAACAACTGTCTAGAAAAAATCCTTAGATGAATTTCATAAAATTAATGAATGCAGTTATTGTTTCAATGCTCCTTATTATGATCAATATCTTAAATTTTGAAGTTTATTTTTATTTTTATTAACACGTTAATTTAAACAACAGTTTCAATAAAAACCTTTAAATAAGCTTTACATGAAGAGTATGTTTTATCAAACGTGTCTAAAATTATTTTGGTCATTTAAATACAGACAGATGTTTTGTAACAACAAACACTAACACAATATTAACAGAATTCTTATTAATGAATGAAAGTATTGCCTCATCACTGCTATGCTAAATATGTTAAACTTTGAAGCATTTTAAGTTTTTCAATCAACAAATAAAATTAAAACAACTGTCTAGAAAAAATCCTCAGATGAATTTCATAAAACATATGTAAATCATGTTTTATCCTGTTTTAAGGACGTTTAAGTCCAGATGTTTTTTGAAAATATCATAGAATTTAAAAAATAAATAAAAATAAAATCAGACCTTTAAAACAGTTGCACTGACCACTAAATCTAGTAACATTCCCTTCCTGCAGAATCAAACGGTTAGTAGAATTCCTTATCCGACCTTTTTTTTTTTTTTTTTTTTTTTTTTTTTTTTTTTTTTTTTTGTTCTGGGGTTAGGCATAAAGGATTATCTAGCAAAACATTTTCTTCCACTCTAAAAACTCCTCGTTAAAAATAAATCCCGCAACTATCTTTCTCGGAAGCAGCGCTAAGTCTAAAGTAGGCAGTAGTGGAAAACCAGTGGTGTTCAGAGTAAACACCAGTGGCGCGGATAAACAAGCTGGATCAGTCGCCATAGCAACCGAATAAACCTTTTGTTTTGTTGCTTTGTGTGTGAGTGTTGTGGTCATTCTTCATGTTTAGAGAGAGCGCTCTGATATTATAAAAGACGAAAAAAGGATTTGAGACGATCTCGAAAGAGATTGTTTGAAGACCATTTAGGGTTGTTAGGTTATCAGGAGGATTTAGGTGCTTTGAAGGCTAGCCTTCCGGATGCTTAGAGAATTTCAGACGATTTATTTATTTTTAGTTTGTAAGCTTTAAAAATAAATTAAATTGTTTATAGTAACGTAATACTGGTTTAAGGATGTTCGTTATTTTATTAAAATAAAAATAAAACTTAAAAAATAAATAAATCCAATTTAATATTAATACAAAATGTGCAATATGAAAAATATTTGGCTTTTAAAAGCGAAAAAGAAAAGGAGTTAGGTTAGTTAGTAAGTTAGGGTTGTTAGGTTATCAGGAGGATTTAAGTGCTTTGAAGGCTAGCCTTCCGGATGCTTAGAGAATTTCAGACGATTTATTTATTTTTAGTTTGTAAGCTTTAAAAATAAATTAAATTGTTTATAGTAACTTAATACTGGTTTAAGGATGTTCGTTATTTTATTAAAATAAAAATAAAACTTAAAAAAAATATATAAATCCAATTTAATATTAATACAAAATGTGCAATATGAAAAATATTTGGCTTTTAAAAGCGAAAAAGAAAAGGGGTTAGGTTAGTTAGTAAGTTGGGGTTGTTAGGTTATCAGGAGGATTTAGGTGCTTTGAAGGCTAGCCTTCTGGATGCTTAGAGAATTTCAGACGATTTATTTATTTTTAGTTTGTAAGCTTTAAAAAATAAATTAAATTGTTTATAGTAACGTAATACTGGTTTAAGGATGTTCGTTACTTTATTAAAATAAAAATAAAACTTAAAAAAAAATATATAAATCCAATTTAATATTAATACAAAATGTGCAATATGAAAAATATTTGGCTTTTAAAAGCGAAAAAGAAAAGGGGTTAGGTTAGTTAGTAAGTTAGGGTTGTTAGGTTATCAGGAGGATTTAGGTGCTTTGAAGGCAAGCCTTCTGGATGCTTAGAGAATTTCAGACGATTTATTTATTTTTAGTTTGTAAGCTTTAAAAAATAAATTAAATTGTTTATAGTAACGTAATACTGGTTTAAGGACGTTCGTTATTTTATTAAAATAAAAATAAAACTTTAAAAAAAAATCCAATTTAATATTAATACAAAATATGCAATATAAAAAAAATATTTGGCTTTTAAAAGCGAAAAAGAAAAGAAATTGAATGAAAATAAGGGTTATATGCGGTTACAAACTTGTGGTAGAAATCACTTGATAATTGTATTTAAATAAACTATTTAATGTATGTATTAAATATTTTTCAAACTATTTATATATTAATAACAATTAAAAAAAAGGAACCTGCAAAGCAAATTAAAAAAATAAATTTATTTCCATTTTGTTAAGCCCGAGAAGGGACAGATATTAAAATTATTTTATTTAGTCAATGCTACAATAATGTTGCATTTTTATATTAAATCTTGCTCAGTCTATTTAATCTTAAAAAAATAAATTTAAATTTGAAACATGATATTAAAGCAACTTTAAAACATTTCATTTAGAAATCTAAATAAATCTTCAACTTTTTAAAATTATTTGAACTTCTCATGTTTCTTGTCTGTTAGAATTTGCTACAATACAAATTTTGTATAATGCATGTAAAACTGAAAAAAAGTTGAAGATTTATTTAGATTTCTAAATGAAATGTTTTAAAGTTGCTTTAATATCATTTTTCAAATTTAAATTTAATTTTTTAAGATTAAATAGACTGAGCAAGATTTAATATAAAAATGCAACATTATTGTAGCATTGACTAAATAAAATAATTTTAATATCTGTCCCTTCTCGGGCTTAACAAAATGGAAATAAATTTATTTTTTTAATTTGCTTTGCAGGTTCCTTTTTTTTAATATCTCAAGTTTTTTAATAACAATTTAATATGAAGCAGACAAGATTCAAACGAGGCAAGTATGTAAAAGACTGCACGTATCAAAATCAGTATTGGTAATATGAAATATACAGTTCAAACACTGATTATTCTGTAAACAATTAAAATAATAAAAGTAATTTTTAACAAAAAAATGTATATAACGGACTTTAACGGATTGTTTCTCATCTTTATAATGATAATAATAAAACGAATCATGTTCATTTTTGCAAATAATTTTATGCCATAGTGTAAAATACATTTGCAACCACTTTGGAAAGAGACACTAGTAAGCGTGTGTGAAAGCTATTAATAACATCTTATGTTGTTTTATCACATAAGAAGCAAAAAAATAATAATGAGCATATATGAAACAACTGTATTCTGATTTTGTTATAAAATGTGTAGTTATGGAGGATGAAATTTTCAGCAAAATATTTCTTTTTGTAGCTGAATAAATATTTTACCTTATATTGACAATTTCTTAATTTAACATTTCTGTAGAAGCAAAATGTAAACATCTGCAAGATTTTTTACAAAACGTGTACGATCTGTTATTTTCTTATCGTCACAAACAGTCCATTTATTGATCTCGTTTTCATTTGTTACAATAATTTCATAACAATAATTTCATTAACAGCACACATTTGATCTTCTTTTATGTAATACGATTTATACTCACAACAATCTATGTTTGAAAATAATTCCTTTGTAGAACTGCCCTGAGAAGAAGCAAATATATGAAGAATATGCAATAACCTTCGAACTGAATTCTCTCAAATGTTACAGAGAGGTCCACATTTCTACATTAGAGTTTTGGGATGATGACCATCAATGTTTTTCTCGAAATGTAAATCACCTAAAGGAATATGTTCTATTTTAGAATTGGAATGACTACTATAATTATGATCTAAATGTATGTGAACTAATGGGTGATATGCTATTTCCCAAAAATAGGGTTCTGCATTGGAGTTGTGAATTCTTTCGCCACCAATTATTTCACATAAATTTTCTGCAGTGATATTTTGAGTTGATTTTGATAACATCTGTTGAAATTTGTTTGAAAAATTTTCTGAAGCCGATGAACTCTTTGCATACAAAACATTTTTAGTATGAATAGCTTTACGCGCAAGTAATTGAGCTTTTATTTGAGTTTTTAGAAATTGAATATTTGTTCTTCTGCTTTGCTGAGCTATGTTTGATTTATAACTCTCTAGCAGATTTTTCACTAAAGCAAGCTGTCGATATCTTGAAGGATTAATTTTCTTAGAGGTGAGAATCCTATTATGATTTGAGTATTTTTTTTCCAGTATTTTAGCTTATATTTATTAGCCTTTGATTTATTTCGCAAACAATATGAAGTATTACGCTTCTGTATCTGGCTTTTACATTTTTTATAGTATGCGGCTCTTTTATTTTTGATAATTTCACGATTTCCTCGATAATATCGTGAATATTTATTTGATGTATCACTTAACGGTTCAGACAGAGATACTCTTTGTATAGGGTTAGGATACTCTTCAGTTGGGCCATTTAAATCAATGAAATGCCGAGAGCAAACATACCAGTCTCTAGTCATCGTTTCTGTATAAGGAAAGGGCATCTGACGTCACTGTTGGTTAAACTACTGTTGGTTTGGCAGAAAAACCTGTTCGTTCTTTACGGCTCCTACAATACACATGAGATGGTGGGATTTGATTGGTCTATGTTAAACTGGTCTA
This sequence comes from Maratus michaelseni, assembly GCA_963931845.1. Taxonomy (NCBI): domain Eukaryota; kingdom Metazoa; phylum Arthropoda; class Arachnida; order Araneae; family Salticidae; genus Maratus; species Maratus michaelseni. Next base: position 129,796,110 of record OZ007590.1, on the reverse strand, counting down.
TGATATGATTGGCCTACGTCGCCATGACGATTCCTGCAATGATAGCTTCGACAAAAATGCAGTGGTAGATTGGTTGATGGAACTGTTTGTTTGTAAACATGCCCTTTCCTTATTTGTTATACCACAAGCAGAAAGCCATTCGTTACATTTACTCAAGTTTTTCTGTGGTTTAGGAAAAGGGAAAAACAAAACTCCCAGCATATAGTCTTTGTAAAAGTATCGTGCATCACTCTTGCAACCAGAAAATTTGCATTTTTTCACCATGTTGAATTTTAGTAATCATCGATTAAGAGAGAAATTTAAAAACGCATTTCGTAACATCACAGTATCACTAGATAAGTAAATATCGAACATTCATCCAATTTTGATAAAGACAGTAACATCTAAATTAAAGTCCAAATACTGCTTAAAGTGATAAAAACATAACACGGAATATTTAAAATACCTTTTTAATGTAGATCGTTCACAACTATTGGTGACATCTTCGGATCTTAAAGATAAATACAATATTCTCGTATATTTTTGAAATAGTAAACATATACCACGAGATCGCATGTCCAAGGCTAGCAGGTGCTTAAATTGGCCAAAACTGGGAAACGTGAAAAATTATTATTTGTTTTTATTTTTATTGCTTCTTCAATCTATCGATCATCGCGTGCCAAATTTTAGCTAATTATTTTAAATATTCCGTGTTATGTTTTTATCACTTTAATCAGTATTTGGACTTTAATTTAAAGACTCCACGTTTACTACATTTAGAGTTTTTTGATTGGAGGATTTATTTTTTTACAGAATTAGGTGTTTTGAAGAAAATTTGTGGAAGCGCGTACAAAAAGTGGGAAAAACTCTAGTAAATTAACTCGTTCAATGGGATTTCCTGTGTTAAATTAACATTAGGATGTCACACTGGAAATAAATAAGCCTTGCGCTGCCGCGCAAGGCTTAATAACAACTATTCTAAGCATCAAGCAATAATGATGTTTCACTTTCTTTTCTATAAAACTCAAGACAAATTTATCTACCATTTTAATTTTATGAGAAAGGTTCAAAGGCAATTTTTTTCTTTCAAATTATTTTGATTTTGTAAAAGGGGAATAATTTAAAATAATAAGATAGAGTTAAAACACAAATAAACAACAGAAACATAATTTTTTGATTAAAAAAAATAATAATGGCAGAAAACAATTATGAAAAAACATGTTTACATTCAAAGAAGGATCAACCATGTTCATGTTCAAGGATTGCTTGGAAATGAAAATAGGTAATTAGGCATAAACTATTGTACAATTCAATCGGTATATTATTATGTTTTTCATTAAATAAGTTGTTTCAAATCGCAAATTGTTGCAACAGCGTAGCCAACTAAGGAGGTGTGTGTACAGCTTCCTTAAATTAGTTTTAAAGGAAGAACTATACACTGGTGTAACATCCTGATAAACTTCATTTACTAATAATAAAGTAATGAGCTGGGGTATAACTGAAATAATAAAGTGGTGCGTTTAGTCCGCTTACCTGACTTTTTTATATGAATGTTCAATGTCGATAATTTTTCCTTATTTGCATTTATATGTATGTTTTCTCATGAGCTAATTGTGAAAAAATATTAATGAAATCCTATTAAAATGAACACGTCCTTACAATCCTTCGGCCCTATTTTTAACAGTTAAAAAGAAGTACGCAGAGCATCACGCTCGCTCGATATAAATTATGTTAATGCAATTTTAAAATTAAATATGCACCGAATGTAATCGTATGTGGAAAATTGAACCATATGCCTTACGCGAAAAGCCAAATTGTAAAATTTAAAAAAGTATGTAGAATAATTTAATGTTCAATAAAAAATCAGGGAAATTTTGAAATTTTGAAATTCTAGAAATCATATAATGGAACATAATATCAGCTCTTTCGGTTGGCGTGTTAGCCAGTGAGATCTCAAATTCCTCTCGCTAATGTTAAACTTACGGGCGTGTAATATATTCGTATTTTTAAAATATCAATTGATATTTTTAACTTCTTCTTTCTATGTACTATTATTAAAGAAGTCTCTTTTTTTTTCTCAGTTGACAAAATATTTCTAAAATGTATGCTTAATTTATAATTTTATGTGTTAAATAAAGTATTAGCGAAACTGACGAGGTGTGAGTAAAATTTCAACACTTAAAAAACAATTAAGTATATACTTAAAAAATATTTTGAAAAAAAAAAAAAAAAGACCTCCTTTAAGACACACAGAAAAAGGGGTATATTCGTGCTATAGCGGCCCCCAAGGAAGAATCGCCAAGCAACCAAGATTTATCGCCAAATTATAAAGTATATACGACATTATAATAATATATGATGCGACATACAAACATTTCGTGACACATATGGTCCAGTTATAGTCATATATGACGTATATATATGACATGTATATAAGGTGCATATGATGTAATATGGCATATAAAGCGTAAATAATATGTATATAATGACGTATATGGCACGTATATGAGCGTTTGGAGGATATATATGCGTATACACGATGCATATATAAGCTTTGCGATGATCTTGGCGAAATCGTAACTGCAATCTTGGAATAATTGTAATTGTGGGGACCCCTATAACCCAAAAGTACCAAAAAATAGTTTCAAATATTAATTTGCTGATGATATATTTTAAAAATACAAAAGCATGCCACGCCCATAGATTTTAACGAGGGAAATTTGAAATCTAACTGGCCAATACCCTTAATGTGATAAGACTGAAATACGCATTGATCGGAAAAATGCAGATATTGAGCTTTAATTCGTCGTTTGTACATGATGGGATTTAATGCGACTATTTAACTCTACTTCGTTTTCCTTCGTCATATATATATATATATATATATATATATATATATATATATATATATATATATATATTCAAGTATTATTTCTGACAAATGAAATTTCATGAAGTAAATATAATATGACGGTAAAATATTTTCAGAAACAATTCAATGCTTTACATCAACATGCTGAAACTGATAGACAATAAAACTACGTCAAATGTACTAATTGAAATCAATGTGTCAATGTGTTCAAATAAAGAGCTGTGCCAGCCAGTTTATTTAAAGTTACAGAATAACAGAATTATTTTGGAAGAAGGAACGAATAAAATAATATTAAAATTTTATTTTCGGCCCACCATCTTAAGAGAACGTAAACCACTCTTCATATACTCATAAAATTTTGATAGCGTAACGCAATAAAGTGTGAAACAAAGAAGATCAGAAAGCTTTCAAACTTTCTACCTCTCGCAAAAGAAAAACAAGAAACAGAGTAAAACGCGCCAAGTCGGTACAGAAAGTCTGAGATGAGTGGGAGAAAGAGGGAAGAGGCAGAAGGAGTAAACACAAACACAGAGCGCAGGTAAACAAGCAGTCTTAGTGAAGATGGGTCTCCATGGCAACTCAGATTAAGCCTTTGTTTGGTTGCTTTTCAAGTGCACTGGTCACGTCTCGTGTGTAGAAAGCCCCTTCTCCAGATAAATGGTCGATAAAGGTACGATTAAAAAAAGAATGGAACAGATGCTACAGCTAATTTTACCCGCTATAGAAAATTTTATTTTAGTTTAGTTATTTATTAATGATACTCTCTTCTTTTCGAAAATAAAAATAAAAAGCAGGATTATTTGTTAAGGATTGATAAATAAGAGATTGCCGAGTGACCTGAAGTACATTTAATTTGTTTTTAAAAATGGGATTTAATTCACTTTTAAACGTAAATGATTTTTAATTCTTAATTAATTTGTTAAAAGTAAATTAGTTTAATTTTAAAGGGACGTTAATTTATTTTTTAATGCACTTCATTAGAAAATGAAAAAAAAATAGTCATAGTTGATTATCAGCAAGATATAATGAATAGTGCTAAACAAATTTTGAAAAACAAAGTGGAGGGGGAGGGGGCGGGGGCAACTTTTTATATTTGTTAAAACATACGAAAAGTTTAAAACAAAACTAAAGGGGAAAAAAAAGAGGTATTTTTCGTTTTATTTTTTAATAATTTAACTTCGCTATTTTTATTTATAATTAAATGGAAAAAGATTATCCAATACCCAAAGGTAAATTTATTAAAACTGAATATAAAGAAGTTTTTCTTTATAACATGTTTTTTAGTTCTAAAATTAAAAAAAAAAAATAATGACAGTATTTTTCTGTAGGAACTATAAAAGATAATTGAATCAAAAAGTATTGGATTAGTAGATTTTTTTCTTCAAAATTAAGGTATTTTCCATTCGTATAGTATTTTTTTTTTTTTTTTTTTTTTTTTTTTTTACACAAACATACATTAATATTTCCTTAGCTAGAATAATATACTTTAAAAAATCATTATGAAACTGGAATACTAAAAAGCTATATTTAATGCTTTTACTTTAAATTTCACGACTATGTCAGTTATTTGATATATTACCAAGGTGTAAAATAAAGAACTTAAATTAGGACAAACATTCTATTAAAAAAAAGTACCATTCACTTGAATGACGAGACATCGGCTATATTAGAATATCCCACAATATCCACAAAACATATACAATTAAAAATGCATACTTCTTCTCTTCAATAACTTATTTCAATTACATACCTGAAGCAATTTTTAACAAGAATGAAAAAAAAAATGCATTCGGCATAGATTATGAAACATTTTCCAACAATAACAGAATATTGTTAAGAAGTTTCATGTTTTCATACAGTGAAATGGGATATATAAATAAACAATTTAAAACGCGCATAACACAGTAAAAATTCTTTTCTGCAATTGCTTTCCATTTTTTGGTAATGTGTCTACATTCTTTCGTGCAGCCTCTGTATGTGATCTACAGAATTTATATTACACCACGTAATATACTAAAATTAGTACAGTTTAAAAATACGTACCAAAGCTGAAAACGTGCTTCCAGCAATTATCGATCGTAGCAAATGTACGATAAATGCACTCTAAAGTCTATAGAAAACATGTTGTAGTATACCTCAGTGATCCATATCAATTCCGTTATGTTTGAAGTACATAACATCATTAAAATGTATCGCAACCGCATAAGATTTCCCCATAAGATCGTAATGTAACGGAATTTTCTTGTGCGTACCTGTAAACAAACTATAAATGCTACTTTTTTTATACGCTGTAGTCTACCTAAGTGATTCATATCAATGTCATTATCTTTAAAATATCGTAATATAATTAAAATGCACCGAAGACGCTTTTCCCTATAGACCGTAAAGTAAAGGAATTTTTTTTGTGTGTCCCTGTAAACGAATTAGAAATGCTACACACTTCATTTCCAATATCGAACATTCTATAGTAAACTTTAATAACATATAAAAATTACATGACAATTCGGGAATATGTACGAGAGCTAGAGCTCGGACAGACATACCGAATTCTTAAACACAGTCAAAATATGCGTATTAATGAAAAAATTGTTCATGCGACAGCACTCCTAATAGTTTAACCAATCACCTTATTTTTATCAATATCGTGAAAGTGTTACTACCACAGCATTGATTTTATGTTACATAATATCAATTATTTGAGAAAAAATACATTTTGTTTGATATACGACTGAATCATATTATTTTACATGGGATAGGTTCTTTTCTATTCAGCTATACTTTCTCCCCCACTCAGAAGTAAGCAAGAATGAGATAAAATGCTTTATTAATAGTTTATTTTACACTCAAAAGTAAGTATTATATTTTTCTAATCTGCTGCCATCTGTCATAAGTCATTAACCATGAGAAAAGAATCATGTATGTTTTTTACAGATCTAGTGATCAACCATTTATGTTGTGTTGTTTGGACTTAAGGGGACGGTGGATGTTAAAATATTTTTTTTTTTTTTACTTTCATCATAGAAATATAAAATTTTTTGCATATATACTTTTTGCAATTTTAAGATTTTTTTAAAAATTTAAAATTTTAAAATGCTCCGGGAGTCTTAAATTTTTAGATATGTCCTTGCTTTTGAATTTTAATCACTTAAAAGTATATTACAAACAAATCTAAGCATTGATTTTTTAATTTCTTGTATAGTTAATTTTTTAGAGATTTTTTTCTGAATTTCCTATCGATTTTCATCAAAATTTTGCCTTTAACAAGTTAAAAATCAAATTTGATTATCTTAATGAAGTCGAATTTCAAAATGCATGCTTAGTTTCCTTGTACACAATATCAGTATACTTGCTTATCAATTTCGTGAATTTTGATCAAAAACTAAGACGCTCGGAGCATTTCAAAAATCTGAAATCGTTGAAAAATCAGTTTTGAGAAAAACAGATTTAAAGTATATTAAAGGGCCGAAAAATTGTTTGTGTACAAAATTCAAACGCTTGTAAATTTGCAAAAATAGTCGCAGCTGCATGCGGTTTTTCGCAAATGGTAGACTAGAGAAAAATAATATGCACAAAAATAATTTTCGATTTTTGGGTCAATTTTTGCACAAATGAAGGTCCTCTTAACTCCTTAGACTTCTGGAACTTTTAGCCTATTAAACGTAAATATGTATAATGATTATATTATCTTTTTTGAAGTTCTTATAAAATTATTTTAATTGCATCACGTGTCTGATACGCAATTCTCAGTCTTGAGCTGCGAAATGCAAAATACACGGCTAATTTTCAACAATAATGCGTCTAACATTAACCAACAACACAACATATTTAAAAGCATTATCAATAACTTTTAATGTTTTCAAATATTTTGGGCAGATCAAAGAAATCGTTTCAGTTTCGTGTGATGCTCAGAGAATTTGGTGAAATCCACGACCGTAACGATTGTTATAATCCACTGTTTGTTATACCGAAAGTTAGGTGAGTCAGGAAAATATATGTTCATTAAATAGAAATTAAAACAAAAACCAAACACTTAATTAATGCATTACAAATATGGTTTGTATTTTCAAATAAAATTTATAACAATCTTAGTTACCATAAGTAATACATTTTATGTACCCCCCAAACTATCCGAATGATGGCCATTTCTTCCATTCTAAAAGTCGAAGATTAAATATGTTTGGACCAAAGTTCCTTGTTTATTATGTTTTACAATCCTGTTATAGTGAAATTTTCTTGAGGGGTCGTTTACATACTCATATTATATGGAACTTTAAAAATTTAAATACCAATACCTAATTTTAATATCATATTTAGATTATCCGGTAACCTTGTTCTTCGGATAACAAACGGGAAGTCATTCGGTGATGTAGTTTAGGAATTATGCAGATTTAAAGTTTGGAACTTCTAATGTTAAATTCATTTTTTTATTATGTTTTACAATTCTGTTATAGTGAAATTTTCTTGAGGGGTCGTTTACATACTCATATTGTATGAAACTTTAAAATTTTAAGTACTAATACCTAATTTTAACATCATATTTAGATTATCCGGTAACTTTGTTCTTATTCGGATAACAAACGGAAGTCATTCGGTGATGTAGTTTAGGAATTATGCAGATTTAAAGTTTGGAACTCCTACTGTTAAATTCATTTTTGATCGTTGCTTAACGGTAGATACAACAGATTACAAATTTTAAGAATAACTCAAAAACTATTCGAAGATATAAGCTGTAATTTTGTATTAACATATTTAAAGCTTTTGGAATTTGAGTTCTGTTAAAAAATTCTTAGATTACATTTCACATTTTTTTCGAAAATTAATTTCAAAACTAATTCAACGGTATATTAAAACAGTAAGTTTGACAATTTTAATGGAATAGTCATTGCTGTCATTATTTCCGTTTCTTCCAGTCAAATAATTTTGAACCAGAATTTTTTGTTAATAAATGAAACCAAATAAGCATCACATACAGGTACGTACATACCTGTATAAACAAGACACATGTTATAAAATAATTTTTCTGGTTTATTTGATTAAAAAAAATAACACAATACTTACATTTATCGATAGTAAATGTTTGATTATTATGTATCGGAACAAAAGATATTAGGCGATACAATATGCTTGTTGTTTTTAAAAGTTGGTGCAGCAATAAATAAATAAATAATAAAACTAACACATGCATACATTAAAAATCATTATGGTCAATATTGCTTAATTTTATATACATATATAAATTTAAAATTGCAATATTTTAATACACATCCCGCATTTAATATAGAAATAATTTTGAATTCAGATTCAAACTGAGGAAAAATGAATACACACGAAATATTAAGTATCATTCAAAGACTAAAATAAGTACATCGAAAATCTCAAAAGATCATTATACATAGTTTATATTCTTTAAATCATATTATTATGTGATAAAAAAAAAAGTAATATTAATTCTTTAGGAGCCATATGAAAGGTGGCTAATATTTTGAGAAGATTTCAGTGTATTTGGAATGAATATAATAAGAAAGTATGTATATTACAAGAAAATATTGAAAATATAATGAGACATAATTTTAAAATATCTACTTAAGAATCTCTATCACTTATATCATACCCTCCGACAGTATAAAAATTTATAATAAAATAATAGCAAATACCGAAACGCAAAACTATTTAATAACATTTATAATATATACTAAATTGTTTTTTTTTTTTTTTTTTTTTTTTCGATTAAATTACAGAAGTACAAGTTTCGTAGGTTTCCAAGTTCGAAGATTTCAAATCCTGATTTGTTAAAACATAATCCGTTTAAAAATTTCTTTTTAACGAAACTATTTTTTTTTTTTTTTTAAATATATATCAACATGACAGTAAAACATCCACAAATAACTTTGCAAGTAAAAACTTTTCACTAAACGGTTACAATCAAGGTGTCATGCTTCAGTTTTACTCTCTCGTGTGTCTTAAAGCGGTTTGAGCAAAAATTAATCTAAAGGAGCTACAAGATTATTATAAATACTACATATTTTTATACTCTTAATCTAAAATAACAGCAAAAATTAATGATATTTAATTAATTTATTTTTATTTAATAAGTAGATAATTTTCTCTCAAAACCGTTCGGTTTTCCACATTTTTGTGCTCAGTGTAGTTGCCACGAGTAACGAGATCAAGACGAAATAAAATAATAGCAAATTCAAAAAACTAAACAATATTTAATAACATTAATAACATATACTAAACTATTGCAATTAAATTGCAAAACCACCAACTTCGCCGTTTTTCCACTGAAATTTGCAATATTTTGCTAAAACATAATTCATTATATCTCTTTAACAAAATTAATATAGATTTTTTTTTTCTTTTTTTTACCTGTATCAACATGATTGTAAATCATCCACCAGTAACTTTGCGAGGAAAAACTTTTCACTGAACAGCTACAATCAAGGTGTCATTCTTCACCGTCACTCTCTTGTATATTGTAAAGCGCTTTGAGCAAAAATTAGTCTAAAGGAGCTCCAAGATTTAGCGGCGTCAAAGTCAAACTCAATTGGCGCGAATAAACAAGCGGTTCGGGGAGAAATCAGTCGTCATGGTAACGGTGAGGATGTAGATCCCTTCTTCTGCTCCGTCTTCTTCGTAGGGCGACAGTTTACCGCGCTGGGGGAAAATCTTATTTCTCAATGCCGAAGCCAACCTTATTAAGCGTTAACTACATGGACTTTTGAATAGAATAAAGTGGATGTCCAGTGTTGAAAAGGACGGCAGTTTGTTTACCTTTCCACTGACTTTTATGTGTTCAGGCAGAAAGATAAATAAATAAGTTTTCTAAAGCAGTTTAAACGTGCTTGTATACACGACTGAACATATGGAAACGGATAGATAGTTTAAAGAAAGGGCTTATTTTCGCGAAGTATATAAATAAGCATATTAAAAGTAAACATTTGATTTTAAAAATCAAAATGAACATGAAGAAATATAAGGCTTACACAAATAAAAAGACTGTTTGCAAAAGCTTAATGAAATTTATTATAAGTTAATACAAAAAAAAAAAAAAAAAAAAATACAATTTCAGGCTTTTTTTTTTTTCATGCTAAGTTTAAACTGCTCTTAAATTTTTAAATTATTTTCTGTTAAAAATAACTAAACTAATATAATTAAAACTATCGAGATATATTTAATTAAAAATAGCACAAGCATATGTATTTGCATCGTTGTGCACAATCTAAAAAATTCGGAGACGACGTAACAATTTCTTTTTCATTTGAAAAGTTTTAATTATATATTTTTTCATTTTTATTTGGTAGCAATTAAATAAATTTGGTAAAAATTAAACAATATTGTTAAAAGCAAACGGCAGTTCTAATACAGTATACACATTACTTAGCAGAATAAAATGAAGCAATACTATTATTGTTTCATTAATTATTTTCTATTTTATGCTTAATCATATTTCTTATTTAAATTACTACATAATTCTATTATTATATCACTTAATATATCGCTAGCGAATGTAACTTTTGCTGCTCTGATTAAAAATTAAGCACATTATTGAATTTTAATTTAATTTCATTTTATATTTAAGCTGTAAATAATACGTATTTATAGGGCCAAAGAAAAAAATATTTTTTTTTAAGGCTGATTGGAAACTGGATAGTTCAATACTGTGATTACTGATATTACCATGATTTACATCACATTTCAACAGAAAACTGCAGATAAATTAGACATATTTTAGATATTGTAAACTGATTTATAATTATTTTAAAACTATTTCCTAAAAAAAAAATATATATATATATATATATATATATATATATATATATATATATATATATATATATATATATATATATATATATATATATATATATCAGTATACTTGGCTGATTCTACTGTACTTAGCATCATGCCAGTAGAATTATGAAATACTGAATTATTTTTAAAACACATGTGGGTGCAGCCAAGCTGACGAGTACATCCGCATATGTTTTTTCATATCCAATTCTTGATTGGTTCTCTTGTGGTCCAGTTTTTCCACTGAATAATGTTCATAATTAATTTATTAATCCATTTGTGTTTATATAATAGCAACTCCAATTTATAATTTTTTTCCCCTTTCTCTCTCTTTCTTTTTAAATGTTCTTCAGGTATGAGTAAATTTGGCTAATTACCATTGAAGCACATGCTATGGTAATTTTATGATTGCACAAGTTAATTATTAGCTATGTGGTATTCTGATTACACAATATCATTAATTATCTCTTAGTAGATTTTAGTAGAATGATATTAGAACTTGATATGTTTTTGAAATTCATAGATATTATAATTATATATATATATATATATATATATATTATATATATATATAATTATTTCAAAAAACATATCAAGTATATATATTAAGTTTTTAAGGGTTCACACAGACAACATTTCCAAATTACTTTACAATGAAATTTTTGTAGCCGAAAAAAGTAAGCAGCAAATAATAGACAAACGGGAGTTTGTGTTGCCACTATATGGGCTGAAAAATACTCTGGTTGTCTGGTTAAATAGGGTTCGTACGCCTCAGAGGATTCCGAAGATTTGAATACGAGATTTTTCGTAAAGTATTGATCGAAATATTTCAACACAGGTTTTCTTCATTAAACAAGGCAAGTATTACTTTACAAAAAAATCATGTTCTCAAATCTTCTAACAAGTAGAACCCTGTTAAAGTAAAATATTTTCCATTAATGCAACGTTATATTCTTTAGGGTTGGGTTGGGTTGATTGTTGACGGCCAATTATCTACACATGGGATATAGGCCCGGGGGGAGTGCCCTTCGTGGGGGTCTTTCTAAGGGAACCTAACCCGTATTTACGCATGGATAAATCCACGGCTCGAAGAAAACCACGAAAACTTCGAACGATTAGGCCGACGGGCGCGATTGGGATCGAACCCAGCACCTCCCGTCTACCAGTTTCGAGAGCACAACCTCTCCGCCACTATTTTATATTCTTTAATATGTATATCTCTATTCTGAAAAAAAAAAAAAAAAAAAGTAACTAACACTGTCACCTCAGTAATTGAATTTTTTGTGACCGGAAGTCTTTCTCGGATCTTATTAAGAAAACTATTGCAGATAAAATATGAAAATTGATAGTATTAAAGAAAAATATTCGATAAACACGGTGAAGGAGACTTTTTAAATCTAAGAATTATTTTAAGTTATTTAATGTTGAAATTGGTCAAAATAGTTCCTTTAAAAAGGTTTTATAGGAACACAAACCATGCGTAGTTATTGAACAATATTTTGCAGGTACGTACTTGACAAGTTTGCGGTGTGCACTGTGCAGTGTGGAATTATTATTATTATTATTATTAATTTGATTAATTTTTTGAGGTTTTTTTAAAACTTTTTATTTAATTTTTCATTATTTCAATAGAGATTTATTTCATATTTTGAAAAGGTCATTTTTATATTGTTGTCAATTTGTAAAACAGCACAAATAATAATATTCCCTTTCAATTAATAAATGTATTTACAGGTGATTATTAAAAACAAAAATAAAACTCTAAAATAATAATTAAATTATCACGAGTTAAAAGCAGTAAATGGCGAAAATTACGTCATATAAAATGTACTTACACGCGAATATTAAAAAAGGAAGAAAACCTTTAAAGAAATTAAATTATTACACGAGAAAAGCATTTAATGGTGAAAATTACGTCATACATTAATACGATACATTTAAAGCGATTTTCTTATGGACAATAATCATGTGACGTCACAGTGGCAATCACATGGCGGACAAGCAGCGCGGCTAGCAAGTTTGTTTACATATTTCATCACTTGATGCAGCATAAATACAGAACGGTAAGTACATGCGTAAAATACTTTGGATTTATTTTATATGAATTACTATGCGATAAATACATGTTAGAAAATTCGTAGAGACTTATTAATTAAAATAAACAATTTACATTTTAAAAATAACATGAAAAATATGCATGAAGGTGCATTAAAATAGATAAAAGAAGTTCTGCATAAGCTATACCTGTTACTGAAAATATCTACAACTCGATATAAACATAAAAAATAAGCGTAAATTTTCTATACACGGTGCTTTTCAGTGTCGAGGTTTTGAATGTTATTCCCAAGCATACGAATTTTTGTAGCCTGGAACACAAATGAAGAATATTGCCCATAGCGTCATTATAAGAGTCCAAGAGGCAGCGACATTTTTTACTTAACCATTTTATACAAGTTGATTTTCAAATGTGTAATTGATCTTACTTATCAATCCTCAAAACAGCAGTGAGCTGTCGCAACAACTGTGTAAAAGGCCATGGGGATCGAAAAATATCTCCAGTGAAACGGCAAAGCATGGCAACCCAATTACACGGAATCATTGCCGTCCGTGATAATATCATTCAATCCTCCGTAGCCGGGTAATCTTTTTAAAATAGAGCACATTAGCGTGCTTCTAGAGGCTGCGGAGTCTGAATGAAAGTTGGCGAGCGTAGCTCGCAGGGCGCAGAACCTCCTAGTTTTGACAAAAAATATTTTTAATTTTTTACAACAAAATGTTGGGTTGGCTAATTTCATATTTGGAAAAAACTTTACAAAAGAAAAAGAAAAAAGAAGCACTACTTACTTCTCAAGCCAAAATGAAGAACTTTCTTATTGTAAAACATTATATGTTTAAATATTGCCAATCACAGTACAAATAAGAAATTCAATTAAAACTACTCAGGATAAACAATTACGAATACCGTAAAAATGGATAAATTTGCCTCCGAAATTGCATTCTGATTAAAACAAATTTTCTTATATTAAAAAGGGCTTAAAGCGTTGCAATAATTTTCTAAAATGTGAACAATAATGCTTGTAGTAGCATATAAAGAATTGCAACATTTGAAGTCAGATTTAGTATTAAAATTATTTTAATTAAAAATATTGTGTGGACAAAGTTACCTCTTTTGATGGTATCTGAAATATTCTACCCTGAATTGCTCTTGAATTACTTACACAATAAATTCAGAATTTGATTGAAATATTTTCAAAAGCTTCATACAGATTTTTTTTTTTTTTTTTTTTTTTTTTTTTTTTAACATGGAATATATTTTATAAAGTTGTGCTCCTTTTTCTTGCTTATCATGCAGAAAAACTATTTTTCAAGACTCTCTTCAGGAACTCTGCAATTGATGAAAAATCATAATCAACTTTTCAATATGCCAGGTCTTTGCATTTGAAAGTGCCTTCAAATTTAAACCCATCCAAATCAAAAACTTTAATGTGAAATGGAAAATGACTTTTTACTACCTGGGGGTTACCCTTGATTTTCGATTTGTATGAAGATCACGTTTTTTGGTTGTTCGGAATTAAATACGAATACAGAAGAAAACATTTCCAAATTACTTTACAATAAAATTTTTGTTGCCGAAACAAGACTTAAAAAATAATTAGCAACCAATAGACACGCAGCAATTTGTATTGCCATTATATGAGCTGAAGAATACTTTGATCTTCTGCTTTAAATAAATTATTTTCAATTACAAATTGTGTGCCATTTAATTTAGGTATTAAAATACTTAGACAAATACTAATAAACTAACTAAGCTTTTAACACATTATGTAATATGCTTGAAATAGTAACAACCGTCAGACGAACTGTAATTTGTGTTGCTACTAAATAAGCTTTAAAATATTCTGATCGTCTGCTTAAAAAAAAATACCATCAATTAAAAAATGTATTCCATTTAATATACGGTATTAAGATAATTAGAACTATGTGTTTTATTTGCATTATTATATATCCTTTTTCTTTGAGAAAATAACATTAGGCGAAGTTGCTATTTGTTTTTACGCCTACCTTGCTTCTGCTTGTCTCCGAAAAGCTTCGCGTTTTGCTCTGATGGAAAACAATTCAAGAAGAAACGAAGTTAAGAAAACAAATGCTGAAAGGTAGGGCGGCTGGACGTGGTTGCCATGGGTACAGATGCTTCTCCCCATTGCTAACTCTCCAAAGTAAACAAGGCCGGACAAACAAACAGTGAGGGGCAAAGGGTTGGGTCCTGGTAACCATGGTTACTTCAACTCACACTCTCCAGCCTGATGTGGCTCCTTTTGAAGTTTTTTTTCTTTTTTTTTCAGAGTAAACATGTTTATATTTAAATAAAAGAAATTATATAAAAAACAAGCAATGATATGTATCATTAAAACACTACTGATTTTTAAGCATCTAATTGATATTTAACATCATCTGATGTTTAACAACTAGCTGAGAGAGAAAAAAAAAACTTTTCTTCAGATGGATTAGAAACATGTTTTTTGTATGACGCCAAGCAGGTTTCTAACAAACTAAGAACAACAACAACAAAAAAAAAGACTAATACCCCAATTTAAAAATGTCAACTCCATGAATATATTATCAGTCGCAAATGAAATATGAGAATATGAGAGCATAATCACATAACAATTTTTTTCATTTGAAAGTATTCACAATATTTTATTGTTGTTTCTGTTCTGTTTGCTGCACCATAGCTTGAATAAAAAAACTGCACTGGATAGCATTTATAATTTAGGCACAATTCCATTAAACCGTCAATGTGTTAACAATAATAACAATAAAAATCCAAGTTACTTCAGTAAAGCATCTTGGGTAGAGGAAAATAATTAGATTGTTTTGAAGTAAGTCAACTACTTTTGTCATTCAATATATGAATTAAAAAGTCATGGAAACAGTTTCCCCAAATTGAAATTAGTATTTTGCAACGCCTTAAATCGAATAACGAAAAAAAAAAAAAAAAAAAAAAAAAGATTTAGAATTTAATTTGACAATGCTTTTGCTATTTCTGAAAAGTTTTACATCAACTTTTTGAGACCATCGCAATTGTATAGTTCCTAAAAAGGTAATTCATTATTCATATGCTGACACTATACTTATCTCATCTATTTTAAATAAATGGAAATGGCGAAAAAAAAGTGTCTCCAGTACAATAAATATTAAAACATTTGTTAATAATGATGTGTTTGATTATTTTCTATTCGAATATCAAAAGTTTCTTTCTTTTCTACATTACAAGACTATAGCTTTGAACTTGATACAAGCAAATATGGCAAAAAAATGAGACGCTTTTGTAAATCCGTTATTGTAGAATGAATGAGGGCAGTGTCAAAATTCGTCTGTCTTTTCATATAAATTATTCCACCCGTTTATCTCGTCAGCAATATTGCTTTTAACCCCCCCCCCCCCATTTTTTCATTTGGGTTCCACTCTATGCAACGGAAGTAGTTTTAATAAAACTTTCATGCTTTTTATGCCTATTTAATATACAGCACTTGTAGATGACTACAATGCAATTTAATGAGTTTAATTAAGTTTCCATGCACTAATTAACCTTTAGGATATAATATTTGTTGAGTTTCGTACTTGAAATGTCTGTACTATTCAACTTAAATCAATGACTTAAAATCTTCACCAATTTCTGTAAAATATTTTCTAAATTTTTAACAGACTTTAGAAATAGTTATTATCTTCGCCCTTTTTTAAAAATGTTTGTCATTTAATCATAATTTATATATTTTGGAGGAAATATTGAATATATATGTCTTGTGTATGAAAATGTGTGTATTTTAACTTTCATCTACTAACTAATGACGAAATTCACATTTTGCACAGAAAAGTAAGCCAATAAAGTCAAATCTTTTAGAAGGACAAAGAATTTGGAAATATCGCAATTTGTACTTTCTTTCACTATAACATATTTCATTCGGAAAATAAAACTAAAAATTAGCAAATAAATATTCACAAAGAAAACAAAACCAGAAGTTTCCAAGCTGTTTTAAAGAAAATTAATGACTGTACACATTACAAGAGACATCCGATAGCTTAGTGGTTAGCGCGTTATGCTGCCACACTGCAGGTCGAGTTTCGCCTCTGGATTTGAGCTCACTCGATCTTTTAACACTCTGGGATCGATAAAATGAATACCAAGTGTGCTTGGAAACTAAATATTGGATTTCTGCATCAGGATGACCATTTGGCAGGGACATATGCCGGGGCCCATGGTCAAAAAGGCGGAGTTGGGCATCGCGGGCCATGATCCTTTACGAACTGTAGCGCTGTGAAGCTTAATTTTTGTTTTTTTATGAAAGAATATTAATGCTTACATATATTTAAAAAATAATAAAAGGATTTTTAACTGATAATAACAGTGTTTCTTTTAAAAAAAATAGATCATAGATAATGTTTTTTAAAAAAATATTAAACGATATGCTTATGCAACTTTAAACAGAAAAACAAATTGTAATTGCATTTTAGAACCACATAAGTTCTTTTTATCGGTATTATTGTCTTGAACATTTTAAATAGTCCTTCAAGTTCATCTAAATTCTCAACTGAAAGGTAAAAATTGTTATCATAATTTTCTTAAAATCGTCAGCTTTGGGAGAAATAGGTATAATATTTCCTCACTTTCTCTTCTCCAAATACGACTTTTCCCCTCTCTCCAAGAAACAAAGATTTTGAGAGCAAAACTATAATAATATGGAACATAAAACTTGAAATTACTTTATATATATTATACTACTATATTTGAAATTAACTTGGGGGGGGGGGGGGGGGGACTGAGAACTCTTAAAATACCGAAAAATGAAAAAAAAAACTATTTAGTGTCATTTTATATCTTAAAAATATACATATCTGAAAAATAACACATTTTTTAAAATAAGTAATTGATATATATATATATATATATATATATATATATATATATATATATATATATATATATAATTTATTTCATTTCACATTTTTTTTTTCTGATGATAACGGAAAAATTAGTTATGAACTTGTCGAACAGAAAATTGGAATCACAGGTTACGCGCATGATTACAAAAGATTTTTTGCATGTAAAACAAAATGTTTGGTATAGATTTATATCCGAGAGTTTTGTGTTTACATTTAACCTGAAATATTGTTTATTTAGAGCATTTCTTTTGTTTTAAAAACAAAACTGTAATCTTGCTTATATACAATTTTCAAAATTTTAGCAATATAACACCAAGAAATAAATATCTGTTCACCAAAAGAGATGAAAATTTAAGTTTATTTTACAGAGCCTACCATATACTACATGTTAAACAATATCCTGAAAATTTCAAGAAAATATATTGAAAAAGTTTTTAACTGCATTTCGCGCAATGCCCCCAAATCCCATTTTGAGGAAAATTACTTTAAAGTCCTCTCTTTGAAAATATTCCATACTTAATAACTATTAAGAGGGCTATTCATTTTGTTTTATAGTGTTTAGAAATCATTACACTTTAATATACGTATTTTTTCAAAAAAAAAAAAAAAAATATTTTTTTGAAGGTTTAAGAGCCCTAAGTACACTTAAAACTTTAATACTTCTTTATTGTTTAGTTAAAAGAAAATTACTCATTGTACAAAAGAAATATAAAGAAATATTTAACTAATGATATAACAGTGATTTTTTTTTTTCGGAAGTAATAGATAATATTTGAGAAACTGTTAAACACCAGGCTTATGCTAGCTTAAACAGAAAAACAAATTCTTGGAACCGTACAGGTTATTGCTACCCCTATTACCATCTTGAACCTTCTAAATAGTCCTTAGAGTTCATCTAAATTCTCAACTGAAAGGTTAAAAACTGTTTTCATTACACTTCATAAAAACAGCTGCTTTGGGAGAGAGAGATAATTTTTTCCCACTTTCTCTTCTCCAAGTACAACCCACCCCCTCCCACGGAAAAAGATTCTGGGAGCACAATTATGATAATATGGAGCATAAGGATGAATGACAAATGATTTTGTTTGGTAGATGATTACGAAAACTCATCATTACTTAAGTATATGTGTCCGCAAATGTTCATTGCGTAGAAAATATTGTTTGCAGAATTAAACAAATAATTCTGAAAAGAAAAGTATCATAGAGAGAGAGAGAGAGAGAAGAAAAGATGTTAAAAAATAAAAAAAGCTCTCGATGAGTATTCAAATTAAAGACAAATAAACGACTCGGAAGAGATGAAAAAAAAATGAAGTACAGAAGGGACCGTTTTTATTAATGAGAAATTTGGAAACGATGATGGTAGAGTTTTTTATGGCACCATGATTAGGCATAAGACAGTAATGGTGCGAAATTATGGTGTTTTTTTTTCTTTTTTTTCATGATCTCCACCCAGATGAAGCAAAGTTTTTTTGTCAGGGTATTAAGAAAAAGTTTTTTAACGAGTCTGTTGGTCACTACGTGCATAGAAAAAAATATCTGATATCTTAATAACATTTTTTTCCCCATTCTTCGGAAAAACATCAACGCTGATGACTGGGCAAACCGCCCGAGAGTAGGGGGAAAATTTACACCTGCCAAATGCATGAAAAATTATAATCGTAAATATTTATCGGAACGCCATCGGTTAGTAATGATGATAATAATAAAGAAAGAATGCAAACCACAAGCAAATTCTACTAAGTTTATCAGATATTCGGAAATTTTTGTTAGGTATTTATTTTTTACTATGTTATTTTGCGAAGAGAATCATTTATTTTGAGACATCGATAAACGGTTTTGTAGAGTATTATTTCTTTGTGTATCTTTAAAGAAAAAAATTATTATTTGATAAAAAATAATGGGAAGATTTATTATTATTATTATTATTCAAGTAGTTCAAAAATGCTTGAACCAGCAAATTACACATATATAAATTTCGATGTAACATGTCCTCCCCTCTATTCTTTAATTTATTCATGTAAATATATACATGTAGTATTATACAAACACTGTATATACAGATTAAACGGTACTTTTCCCGTATAGGGGTCTTGGCGAAAGGAAATTTTTCGTGTATATTTTCTGGCAACCTATTCACTGCTTCGTACACGCAAGCAATTTCTTCAAAATTCCTACAATTTATTTAATATAAAGAAACCATTTATCTATTTTTTATATACAAACAGAAGTAAATTGTGCAGTAAAAATATATAAATAAAATGTGCGTACACAAACATATATATATAATATATATGTTTGAATTCGTAGATTATTTATTAACTTTATATATTCTGTATACACTTTATACTTACTTATCTTTAAAAAATTGGAGATTTTGTCAGTTTTGTTGCTAGAACTTGTTATTATTATTATTATTTTTTTTTTTTTTTTTTGTATTTTGAATTCAAAGGTATTATATATATATATATATATATATATATATATATATATATATCATTTGGCATATTATATCATTTGGTTGTTTATATCATTTGGCAACAAATCTGACTTTCTGAAGCCTGAATTGCTTTAAACTTTCTAAAACAAATTCTAAGAGCTCTATAATGGAAAAGTATTAAAAATCTGCAACACACTCACAAGCTTGCGCATATACGCGCATGTACATAGATATGAATGCAATAAAACCTTCTAAGATGGAATCGTTAGATACCTGAAACAATTCCATTCTAAAAAGCTTCCCGTTTTACAAAGGAGAAACAGATGGCCACAGCAAATGGTAGAAATATATATACTATTTAACAGATTTCTTTTTAAAGAAGTTTCTTCTTCCATGATAGAGGAACTGAAAAAAAATATTCACAGGAATAGAAAAGTACGATAATCTAAGTTCTTTCCTGATAAATTGAATTCAACCAGTAATATAATAAATAAAATAAACTTTATAAAATACAAAATTAAAAATAAATCTTTTCGATATAGTGAGAGAGAGTGGCAAGATTTTTTTTCAAATAAAACATATACATGTTGGAAAAAAAAGAAGGAACGAGAAAAGGTGAAAAAATATTATTTAATTTGTGATATGATTAAAGTTTCTTCGTAACTAAACACAAAACCAAAAAATCAACACAAAATATTAAGAAATAATGCATATTATGACACCAATTAATAAAGAAGCATCGGTTCAAATGTATGATTAATAAAAGTCACTATAACTTTAACAATATTTTTCTAATACGCTGCAATGCACACGTGCAAACACGCTAAAATGTGTAAATGAAACGCTGCAAAGACACAAATATTTTGCGGATGATCATATCTTTAAATCACATCCCTTCTAGATACGATATAGCAACCGCTATTATGGTTTCCAGCAATTCAAATTAATAGGCAAAATTCCAACCCAATGATTTTATACATAAAGGGGGGAAATGTCAATATTAAGATGTTAATCATTGCAAAAAACTAAACTCATCACTTCGTTAAGAATTAATAAATTATTTAAAAGGAGGTGCTATTTTTTCTAATAGTTAATTGCAAATTATCAATGATAACATACCTGATAAAAAGCTGCTCAAAAAAAAATAAAAAAAAAATAATAATAATAATTCACTGTTACGAAACAAAGTGCATATCTTGCCAAATTTTAAAAATCCAAACAATTAAAATTTTTCAGTGAGTTCTTACAGCGTTTTCAAAATACCAATAATGAAAATGATTGATAAACGGAAATAAGCTTATAAACCTGCTCATGGCGTTAGATATAATAAAACGAAATTGAAGACATTTAATAAGTAACAAATTATATTGTCTTCGCCTTAATTTAAATTTAACATTCGCAACAGAAGAAATAACGAAAAACGCTGCAGCGATGCAAATATTTTGTTGATGGTCCGACCATATAATCACACCCTTTATAGAAATTATATTATAACCTTTGTATATTTTCACGAGATATGAATTAATGTGCAAAAATGCAGTTCAGTAATTTTATATACATAAGAAGAAAAAGGGCATCAGTACTTAGATATAAATCACTTGAAAAAATTAAAACTCATCAATGCGTTAAAAATCAATAATGTAGTTCAAAGAAGGTGCTATTCTTTTTAATCGTATTTTCAAATTACCAATGAGATCATGCCTATTAAAAAGCAGCTCACAGGCATTTTCAAAAGTAAAAATATATCAAAAAACAAAACCCAAATCTTACCAAATTTTACAAATCAAAACATTTAAAATGTTTCAGTGAGCTCTTACAGCATTTCCCAAATTCCAATAATAAAAATGGATTGAGAAACCGAAATAAGCTTATAATCTTCTCGTGTCCCTAGATATAATAAAATGAAATTGAAGACATTTAATAAGTAACAAATTATATTTTCTTCGCCTTAAGGTAAATTTAATATTCCCGCAACAGGAGAAATAATGAAACGCTGCAAAGACGCCGCAAATATTTTGCAGATGATTCTACCTTTAAATCACAAAAGAAATATTTGTGGAAGTAATTAGTTTTGAAGTGTTTACTAAAAATCGCAAGAAACGAAAGTAAAAATACCAAAAAATACAAATAAATATATAAATGAAAAAGTATAAGAAACAAAAAAAGGAAAAAAAAAAATAATCGAAATCAGGGGACACAAATTGAAAAACAACCCAAGCATGAAATGAATTACTTATGAAATTAAAAGAACCGAAAATATTAAATTTTCAACCTCGCATGTAAAAATAAAATATCAGTTTATCATCTATATTAAATTATTCTTCGAAGATAATCACTAATGAAGCAAGAATGAAATTTTATGATGTAATATTTAGAGTCCCCCTTCATTTTTGAACTTTAAAACGATAGGGAAAAATAATTCAATAGTAATAGATAGAGTACTTTTGAAATACTAATAATGCAATAGAATCATGCCTGATTATTTCAAATTGTATTGATGACTATGCAATTATTTGCTGAAAAATGCTGAATGGAATTCATTTTTCTGTATTAATTTGAAAAGAACATAAAAAATATCCTAAAAATAATACGGCCACAACTGGATAAATATAATTTCTTTTAATTTATCATTGATGAAATTAGAAATGAAAAGTTTTTAAACATATTAATTTGTAACAAAATTTATTTCTCCGACCAACTAATTTAAAATATCGGCATTTTCTAAAGACAAAAGAGAAATCTTTCCTTTGTTCTGTGTTATTTTATTTAACGGCATATAACGCACATCTATCTTTCAAAATTTAAGGCTAAAATTTTTAGAGTGGATTTCATGCAAGTGCTTTTGCATTTAATAAAACAAATAAGATTATACTTCTTTTAAATAATTATATATAAATATGTTAAGTTACGTTATTGGCTAAATAAGAAAAATAAATGTGATAAAAAAAATATAAAAGATAAAGCGTTTCTGAACTGCAGATAAATAATGTAATAGATATCATGTATCTGTATAAAACTGTACCATATTAAAATAATTCAAAATTAAACATGAAAAATAAATTATGCAAAAAAAAATATATGCATTTAATAAGAAAATGCAAAGTAAAATACGAATTATGAAAAGTTCAGAAATATACATTAAATAGATGTAATTAAAATGAGAAGGAATAAAAAACATTTAATTTCAACAGCTTTAAATTCTAATTACATACATGTAATAAATAGGGAAAAAACCCTACTGTAAAGAAAATTAGACATTTACCGTTTTATTCTGTAGAAAGCTTTTATTTTGTTATTTATTTATGTCTCTTCTTAAATTCATGATGCAAAATTAAAAAAAACTATTTCTTAGAAAATTTCACTGAAAAAAAATTATTTATTTTAATTCATAAACAAAATTATTCTGATTATAAACCTTGTAAAACAGATAAGAAACCGGTATTGGCATATTTAGGTTGTATTTGTTTTTCATAATAAAAATGCTTGCAGAAGAAAAAAAAAAAACGAAACGCAGAAAATTATTGTTATTTAGGGATTTTTAACATAAATTTCTAAGATGATAATTAATATACAGAGTTATATCGTATAATTCGAAAGCTGTAATTATTTAATAGATTTTATGCTAACGAAAATAAATAAATAGAAACACGAAAACCTGTTTTGTATCACCCTAAAGTGAGAATGACTGTTATCTCGTTTTCCTTTCACGGACACTTATAGCAACCGGTAAGTAATGTACAGGGGCAAAAGGAAGTTACAAACGTCTTCTGTGTACTAAAGTCTTTTACTTAACGAAAAAGTCAAACGACAACTGTGCTTTTTATATGCATTTATGAGTGTAATTTTAAACACTATTTTTGAGATGAAAATTCATGATTAAATAAAACAGTATTAACATTGCTATTTTTTAGCACTTAATTTTTTTTTTTTTTTTTTTTTTTTTTTTTTTTTTTGCATTTATGAGTGTAATTTCAAACACTATTTTTGTGATGAAAATTCATAATTAAATAAAACGCTATTAACATTGTGAATTAATTTAGAATTTTTTTACAACATCTGAAAGATACACGACAGTTAACGTTTAGCAAAATTTGCTTTTTATTTTATTCTTTGTTTTTAAGCATGCTGATGAGATATTGGATACACCTAATTCTGTTTTTCATGGCTATAGGTTTAAAGGTTTACGGACATTGAATATTTGAATTTCTAACCTTTTCTATATTTAATCGCTTTAAGAAATATGCGCTTACGTAAGACGAAAATTACTGTTAAAAATTAGTGGTCCGTAAACATTTAAACCAATGATCGTGTATAAATTTAATTAGGTGTATACAACTTACACCGAATATGCATAGACTTATACGAATCACTAGTTAACCGAGTCAGTTCTTTTATTAATCCAATAACAGAGAATAAAACAGGAGACATTATTGTTGTCGTTTATAAGAATTAGCCGTTTTAAATTAATCAAATCTTAAAAAATGAAATTAATTCTTTTAAACAGTGGCTACTATATATTGAAAATATAACCAACATAACATCAGTTCTGCATCAATAACTCAGAGAGGCATTAATATATTTAAATGATATTACATGAAAGATAAACTAATCGATGAGCAATATTAGTTAATTACTCTTTGGTATTATTGTTATATAAATCTAATACATCAAAATAGTCTTTTGGAAAATATTGCCCAACATTAGTTACAAATATTACAGAGTTCGCATAATACTGGATAGTAAAATATTTTGACCGTGAACAATACTGACAAATTTCATTTTATTGTATAATTACGAAAAAAAAAACTACCATACCAGAAACGTAAATATAGATAGAAGTTTCTGAATATTCCGCAATATGAAAATGTTCAATCGGAAATTATTCAACCAAATGACCAAAGTTGGTTATATTACACCAGTTCTGCATCAATAACACAGGGAAGCATTAATATATTTAAATGATATAACATGAAAGATAAACTAATCGATGAGCAATATTAGTTAATTACTCTGATATTATTGTTATATAGATAGAAATAGTCTTTTGGAAAATATTGCCCAGCATTAGTTACATATATTACAGAGTTCTCATAATACTGGATAGAAAAATATTTCGACCGTGAACAATACTAACAAATTTCATTTTATTGTATAATTACGAAAAAAAAAAAAAAAAAACTACCATACCAGAAAGGTAAATACAGATAGAACTTTCTGCATATTCAGCAATATGAAAATGTTCAATCGGAAATTATTCAACCAAATGAATAAGAAATCACATTAAATCGTAAATCTTTCTTTTAACGCAACATATTTCATATTTATCAATAACTGATACTACAATAACAATTAACCATAATCAAATCAATATTCTGTAGCAAAATTAATCTCTCAGAGAGAAAAAAAAAATACAAAAGCATTTCTATAAATACACTTTATACCTCAAACCTTATCAGGATATAACATAAAAAGCAAGCAGGCAGAATATTACTGTCAACGTAGTCAATTTCAATCGGGCAAGAATAAAAAAAACAAAAAATCAGAACATTTTCCCACGTCACGATTTACATAAAAGAATGTAGGATACACACACAGAAGAGAGAACTATTTTTAATCTTATCTTTGAGTACATAGCGAAGGCAATAGCGAAAATTTATTCTTTAATTGCGAGGAAGAAAACTGGGAATAATATGTGCCCGGTCTTCGGTTCAATAATCCGCATGTAAAACAACAGCCCTCAGACATACGCTATAAATCAAAACTTTCTTTTTACGAGAAATACAACACTCTGAGATAAATCACTTAATAATGGCGACAGAAAGCTCAACACTCAATATTGAGCCCCCGGAACAAAGGCAAAAGTGTGCGCCTACAACAAAGACCATTGTTGTCAATATCGTTCACTTCCGTTCGACGTTCCCCTCTCTCCTTTGCTACCCCCAATAAATCGGTTGCCCAACAAACAAAAGGTGCAACAAACTGGAAATCTGTTGGAAAATTAGAAAATATTATTTGGTTTCTTTTCTATTTGGAGTCATCCCATATTGAATAATAGCTGAGCCGTTATCTTGAGTCCGGCTTGGAGAAGCAGGGTGTGTGTTGTTGTACACTTTTTTTTTCTCTCTCTCTCTCTTTCCTCTTCCTTCTGCTTTTGGCGCAATTTTTAAGAGGTAGTTGTTGAAATAGAATAATAGCTGTTTTGCTCGTTAAGTGTCAGCTTGTCAGAAAATTGTATCGATCCGGGGTTCTATAACAAGTGTTTACAAAATGTAGAAGCATGAAAGTCGGGGAAAGAGGTGTAAAAATTGGGAACGGAATTAGATGGCACTGGAGCACACTCCACTGAGTCTAATTCTCTGGTGAAAAAAAAAAAAAATTAAAAGCATTGAAATAAGTTTCAGAGATATCGAGTGCATTGCATTCTCTTTCCTTTGAATAAATATATTTCTCTTAAATTTAATTATTTTCCAACTCGGTAGCTTAGTTTCAAACTACGGAACTTGTAAAAATATAAAATTATCTACCTTCTATTATAGCATTAAAAATGCTATTAAAAGCAATTGTATTTTGTCTTTTTTCTAAAAGTAACGTAACATGCCAAGGGGAAAACTGGGCGTGTCTACGCAAGTTTCCTGGATTGCTTGGAAAACTGAAGACAAGATTGTTAGAGAAAGACTGCTTTATTTAAATGATTTTAAATTTAATTCAAAAAAGAAAACTATGGATAAATTGAAGGCTCTAAAATATGTGTATGAATAATATAAAGAAATTTAAGTCGGAAAAGAAAACTTATGTTCGAAAGCATTACGATTATATATAACAAAATTACACAATTATTTTAGCAGTATTTAAACGATAGCAGTCTTAAACAGAGAGAAAAAAAAATTGAATGAAAATAAGTTACATGTTGTAAAATCTAAAACAAACAGTTAATATAAAACGGAAAATATAACATAAGACAAAACTAAAATTCTGTCATTCTAGAAAGAATGTAAAATAGGACCAAATTATGTTTTCTCAAAATCCCATATCACTGTAATTTTAAATTTTCCCATAAACGTTTTAATTTTGATTTGAGAAAGTTACCAGAACTGTATTTAATTACTATTAAAAAAAAAAAAAAAAAAAAAAACGCTGAAATTATTACAAATTTTATAGAATTTTGCATAGTAAAAATATTTTATTTAAACCAGAAAAGCTTGTTTAAATAGTTTGAAAAGCTTTAAAATATAAAGTTGTTTTATTAAACTGTAACTTTTCCTCTCATATCTAAAAGTACTCGTAATGAAAATTTTATTAAAATCCACAGATTAATTAAAATCCACAGATTAAAGATATTTTAATAACTATAAATCAAAAGGAAAAGGATTTTGTCAGGAAAAACTTAAATTTCTGTTTAGTTTTGCAAAAACTCTCACACTCTATCATTTAAGCGAAATCTTCAAGGTAACACAGAGGCTTATGCAAAATTGAACAAATCATATTCATTCACACACAGATAGACACAAACGAATAGACCTACATTAAATACCTAAAACTGTATTTGATACTTGCTCTAAAAAAAAAAAAAAAAAAAAAAAAACGCTGAAATTATTACAAATTTTATAGAATTTTGCATAGTAAAAATATTTTATTTAAACCAGAAAAGCTTGTTTAAATAGTTTGAAAAGCTTTAAAATATAAAGTTGTTTTATTAAACTGTAACTTTTCCTCTCATATCTAAAAGTACTCGTAATGAAAATTTTATTAAAAACCACAGATTAAAGATATTTTAATAACTATAAATCAAAAGGAAAAGGATTTTGTCAGGAAAAACTTAAATTTCTGTTTAGTTTTGCAAAAACTCTCACACTCTATCATTTAAGCGAAATCTTCAAGGTAACACAGAGGCTTATGCAAAATTGAACAAATCATATTCATTCACACACAGATAGACACAAACGAATAGACCTACATTAAATACCTAAAACTGTATTTGATACTTGCTCTAAAAAAAAAAAAAAAAAAAAAAAAAACGCTGAAATTATTACAAATTTTATAGAATTTTGCATAGTAAAAATATTTTATTTAAACCAGAAAAGCTTGTTTAAATAGTTTGAAAAGCTTTAAAATATAAAGTTGTTTTATTAAACTGTAACTTTTCCTCTCATATCTAAAAGTACTCGTAATGAAAATTTTATTAAAAACCACAGATTAAAGATATTTTAATAACTATAAATCAAAAGGAAAAGGATTTTGTCAGGAAAAACTTAAATTTCTGTTTAGTTTTGCAAAAACTCTCACACTCTATCATTTAAGCGAAATCTTCAAGGTAACACAGAGGCTTATGCAAAATTGAACAAATCATATTCATTCACACACAGATAGACACAAACGAATAGACCTACATTAAATACCTAAAACTGTATTTGATACTTGCTCTAAAAAAAAAAAAAAAATTGTCGTTTTTTTTTTTATTGTTTTTTCTAATGATTTAACTTATTTTAAGAACTGCGCTAATTAGAGCCGCACTAATTTAGCCTATCAACATACGAAATCGTCTCTTGGAATACTACTGATCACAACATTTCAAAATATGGGATGCCTTTCTTCATTAAACTAGTGTTAAACAGGACAAATCAATATTTATCCTAGAAATTTGTCCTATTCTTTTGCTACTAATCATATTTCACGACGATCCCTAAGAGCTATTCAGCTCCCAATTATGCCAAATGAACTTCAGAAACATACGCTTGCGCACAAGGAATTAATTGTTCAATTCAAGCATACAGGATTTCGTATAATGTGATCGTGATCGTGCAGCAACCTGCTAACTTTTAACAAAATTTGAAATATGTGGGGCGAGAAGAAATAAATCATTCTTCTAATTTCATTAGAATAAAATAAATCAGATGGTATATTTCTTCGCTTCTCTATTTTTTCTCCTGGGCATGCACATTCTGACATTTCCGGAAATAAAGTGAGAGACTAAGTAACAAGGCCTTCTTCCTATTTACGAAATGGACGCTTTTCCCCACGTTCCAATACGAAACACATCCATTTCAGCAATACTTCCACCCTTCTTTACTGCAGACCCCAGCCAATGAAACAAGTTGTCAGTCGAATTCTAAAACAAAAATGAGAACTCCCTCCCCGTTTACAATCCCTTTGTTCCGTGCTCTCAAAATGCATTCCTCAATTTTACTTTTTATTTTTCACTGATCTCTTTCCCTCTGCCCTTGCGAAAAATCGACTTCCCGACCGTTTGATTAATCGATGGGACATTGTGTTTATCGATATGTCGCTAGCTATTGTCTCTCGATAGATTGCGTAATTCTTTTAACACCTTTTTGCCTTATGGGATTTTCGATTAAGCAATGAAATCGATACTCCAGCGATGAATCGATGCTTTACCCATGATTAATTGGGATTTTCCCGAAGTTTAGTCTCCCCCCCCCCCTCCCCTGTTTTCCCTTTTCGTCCGACTTTTGAAACAACAATTGAGGGAGTGGACTTGCGAGTCATTTATGCAGATTATTTGGAATTTATTCAATAAGCGAGATACTTCGCAAAAGCATTAATTCTGGGCATTTTTGCACAAGCGATATAACTCACGCCTAATTGCTCAGATGTTCTCCTTTTTTTACGGAACTCCAGATACATAAATTTTCGTTTTCTGTCATAATTTGCTTCATTGTTTGCTTTTCAGACTAGCTGGATGATGCTTTATAAAGATCTGTCAGAATTATTGACTTACTAGTGCGCTGACAATTGCAAGGGATTTTTTATATGTTTGCATTAAAATTTGGCTTAGTATTTAAAGTTTTTTTAAATTATTTATTTAACATAAAAAGCATGGATATTTTGTCTATTTTTTACGATCGATTATTTTTCTTCGATCGAATACTACTCATTATTATTTTCTCCTTTAATGTGTTAAATAATATGTTGTTAATGTTATGGTTAGTTTTCCTATTTTTTCTGCATGATTTTTCTTAAAAATTTTTACAGAATGCAAAATATTGCTATTTTAATATTTTAATTGGAATATTTAAATAAAACACATTTCGTATATAAGCTAGTCATCAATAAAGTTGTTATATCAAAGAATAGACCTCCCTATGTGTCTCTCTTAGTTACCTTATAGTATTGTGGTGAGGATAAAGAAGATAAAAATAATCTTCTTTATTCTTACCAGAAATTACTTGTAAACAAAGAAACAGAATGTGAAAAATCTGTAAGCAGTTATTTATTTAAGTCGTTTTCTAAAATAAAGAGTATTAAAACATATGTTTAGTGATATATCAATGTAAAACTATGAACTTCAAGTGATGATACTTTTGGACAGAATGAAAAGAAAAACGCATGTTTTACGATAATTAAAATGGGCTTCAAAAGTGTGATTAATGTGTATAAATTTTTACAAATGTACAGTCCCCCTCTCTTAAAAAATAAAAATGAATAAATAAATAAATAATCCCATTATTTTTATCATTAAATTGTCGAAGAAAAAAAAGCGAAATTCGACTGGAAATTATATCTTCTTTCAATTTATGTTTGGGGGAAAAAATGGCTTAGGGGTTTTTTATAGAGAAATTGTACCGAACTCTGCAATTTGCAGTACAAACGTCCCTTTTTGACATCATATTTCAATTTTTCAGAAAATTTTACTCTAAGGATGCCAAACGAGAAGTCATGCGATCAAGTAGTTTCGATATTATGCAGATTTAAAGTTTTGAATTCCTAGTGTTAAATTCATTTTTATTATAGTTGTAAAACAACTGCAATGAGGTTAGCTATTTAAGACTAACTCAAAAACTCAAAAAGTGGCCAGGGTCGGCTAAGTGGTCACCCAATATAATGACGTTACCAGAGCGCTGGCATTGCGTGGTTTGTGGTCAAACAATTTTGTTTGATGGCAGTGAGTAATCAGACAATCGTTGAACAATGTGGATTCATACTTTATAATTTTAGAGTGGGTTTTTCAGTTTTTGAAGTTTGTGATCTAAGGTAAATGACTTATATTACATACAATTATTAACAATAACCTGTTGTACTTGCATTTATTTATTGAATGTATAAGGAAAGAGCATGTTTTCAGCTTCACATTGGTGGGTGAATGGTCGCTGACTGTTCATTAGTTTCCACTGTAGAACGTATTTTCTGTCATGGCTCCCAAACGGGCAAAGTGGTCAGGGTAGTGGCCGTTGATTGGATCAAGTGACGAAGGTTGGATCAGGTGCAATGTTTGTCAATTCTGGGCTCATGAGGCCTGTTCACTTCGCAAAGAAGATGACGTGGAGTTCATTTGCGAAAAATGCAGTATTTGATTCTGATTTATAATTTTTTATATGGGTTTGTCAAACTTTTATTGGATTTTTATACCATTTTCAATCTTTCATTATGTTTCATACGATTTGTTATGACAATAAAAATGCTCTATTCATTTAAATAGTGTTTTCAATCTTTTTACACCTGTAGGGCAAAGTTGTCATTTTGACCGCTTTTGGAAAAAAAAAAAAATTCTCACTTCCACTTTATTATTTCGTAAAAATTATAAAGACCCTTACACTTCTAAGCAGTCACTCTAGTTCAATGCAAATTTTCAGTTATGTATATGTATTTGAAGAGGTAACAAAAATCCCAAAACCTTAGGGTGACCACTTTGCCCGGCATTCCCCTATTTGAACATCTAGCAATCGATTTCTGTTAAAAATTTTATAGGTTACAATATATTTCTTTCTTTCAAATATTAATTGAAATACGGTATAATTTCCAGTCGAATAGCTATTTCCGCCTTCTTCTGCGACAATTTGGTGATTAAAATATATGGGCTATTTTTTTTTATTTGGGCGACTGCATAACTAAGAACACTTTCTGTTAAGACGACTTGTACATTTATAAGATGATCAAATAACATTCGTTGTGGCAACACATTATTTTACAATAATTTCAATGCTTGTATAGTAATTCGATAAACAGAATACTGTAAAGTAGTGTTTTAAAATAAAAAATGTATTTTTTTTTTTTTTTTTTACAAAATAATAAGAAGAAGAATATGAATAATAAATAAATAAATTTAGCTCAAAAACAGTACTTTAAAAGACGTTTTGTCAATTTTAAATAAATTGGTAATGCATATTTGTGTGACTGAACCAGCTTTTATAGTTTTAAGTTTACCTTAAAATTTCTCTCTGTGTAATTATAAAATATTTGTTCATGGCTTTCAGATTACAAATAAGATTTTTAAAGTTTCTCCATTTTTTTTTTTTTTTTTCCCTTACAATTTTTATTATGAAATGTTTTCGTATTTAGCCTCATAGTTAGGAACAGAAGTCTGTGTTACATTTCACACAATATACATTCATGTAACATACATATAAATGTAGGCCATGCGCCAATGAACAACGATAGCTAATATTTAAATGCGATATGAAAAAAAAAAAAAAAAAAACGCAACAATTTCATATGATGTTTTTTTTTTTTTTTTTAATTCACAAATCCATATGAAAAAAATGGTACAATAAATGACGGTCACAAAATGTATCTAACATGTAGTATCTCTTTTATTCACATAAAAATAATAAATTTATCCATACACTAGTTACTGACAATATATAATTATTTTTCTTTCACTCACTTACTTTTATTTTTTTATAATTATTTCGGTTTTAGTCTAATTATAAAAAAGTGTGAAATTCATTAACAGCGATGTAGATTTTACTGACACATTCACATAGACATTAAATACATGTGTATACCCGGGTGGGCGTATATGCGTATGTTTGTGCATTACTTTCATTAAATTCCTACTGCATCAATTCAAAAAAACTCTCCCTTTGTGACAGTTCAAACTGAAAAATCTTACGTTTTTTTTACGTATTAGAAGAAAAAAAAACGTCACATTCAGTTTAGCACAAAAAAGAAAATTAATACAGGCTCAAAGACGCCGTTCTAATTTAAACATTTACAGCAACTGTAATCTTTTAAGATGTATAAATCTCTTACTTTAATAAAACAAAAAATCTTTTCATAAATCCAATTGATGCAAGATAAAAGCAAAATAAAATTTCAAAATACGAGTTCCAAAAGAAAAGGTGTTAAAAGAATTAACTAATCCATCAACGGAACTTTGGATCGAAATGGAAAAAATTTGAAAAGAGAAATAAATAAATAATAAAAAAAAAATCTTGAAACAATCGAAAACGACACATCGATAAACACCTTTTCTCATCGATTAATCAAGTACTTTCAAATCGACAACAGCAAGAACAGAAGAAAAAAAATTCAAAGACAAAAGCAGTAACAAAAGAGAAGAATTATTTTTTATTAGCGAAGCGCGATCTGGCAACAAAACAATTTGTTTTCCTTCGTCGCTGGATAGGGAAGGAAAGTTTTTAAGTAAATTGGGTTGAGGTACATCTTTACGAGCAAAGGAAGGCGATTTATCAAGGCTTTGTAGTGTTCGATTTCCAGTTTGTTTAAGTCTGGCCCACACGACTCAATCACTTTGAAAAATTGGGAAAAAGCACTTATCACAAGTAATTTGCAGAGTAAAGTATTTTCTGAAGACATTGGTATTAATACGATGTTAGTGTTACAGTAAAAGCCAAAATATGTCTTATAATTAATTGTGATAGGAAATTAAAATATTTCTTTTAAATATTGTTAACAGGATAGGAAATTAAACGATATCATAAAAACGTGCGTAGATAAACTTCATTTATAAAAAAAAAAAAAATAATTAACTTTGAACATTTTATTCTTTTGAACGACCAGCTTTTTGGTAACAATATGAAAAATATATGGAAAAAATTATTAGCAGTAACGGGAAAATTACTTTTAAATGGATAAAAAGTTATTGAAAAACAAATAAATAAAAGAGAGAGACAAAGGGGGAAAAAAAGAAAAATTGATGGTACATTTTCTAGAACAGGCTTTTACCATCGAATAAAAAATTTATAAGTTAAACTATATTTACATAATAATAGTAATAATAATAAAGCAAATATAATTAGTTTAAAAGAGGTTTCTAATTACAATCGGCAAAATTTGCTCATATTATTATCAGAGGAAATATATTTGTGTAAAAGAAAAATTCTAGAATGATTTTATGAATTCAATAAAATAAACAAAATAATTAAAATAAATTTTTGCACTGCAGACAAAAAAATTCACCAAATTAAATTTCAATATACAGGAATATACTTTCGGAAAGAGGTTTAGTTTAAATATAAATTGAAACGATTAATATTCTACTTTGAATATTAAATAATCTCTTCAGAGTAGAGAAAGAATCATTATTGTTTCATTATACAACTATTTGAAATATGATGGTAAAAGTAGTTTAAAACCCTTACTTTCGATTCGAATACACCTATATAAAATCAACAATAGTTTTGTACTTCAAATCCGTCCCTTTACTTCAATGTTGGGCCTATTGCGCTTTCTATCCCCACGTGTACGCTTATTCAGCGTAATTACTAATCCACTTCTGATCACTTTAGCAAGGTTTCACAAAATTATTCAAGGTAAAGAGGGGTAAAAAATCCTGAATTAATTAAAATAAACAAAATACTCAAATATTATCTCAATTGTAACCGAAAATTTCATCAATTATATATAAATACTAAAATTTCATTTGCGAGAAATAATCTCCTATATTTTGGGAAAGAACAATCATTTTTATTTATTTTTTTTTTTAGATCTGTAAAACAAATTTAGAAGAAAATAATGTATATTTTATACTGAATTAAGAAAAAAAAAAAAAAAAAAAAAAAAAAAACGCACCACTTCTATGTTATTTTATCATTAAAAGCCCTACCAGTGTCTGAGAGGTTCTGCTCTCAAAGCAGGTAGACAGGAGGTGCTGGGTTCAAACCCCTGTCGCGCTCGGCGACCTAACCGTTCGGAGTTTCCCGTGGTTTTCTTCGAATCTTGCAGTAAATGCGGGTTAGGATCCATTAGAAAGACCCCACGAAGGGCATTCCACCCCTAGGACCTATATCCCTCATGTAGATAATCGGCCGTCATAAAATCAACCAAACACTAAATTATCACAGAGAGATGCAAGAGGTATCGTTTGACTGGGAATTGTGTCTACTTTTGGAATATAAATGCAATTTTTTAAATAGGGATCGTCAACATATTAAAAATTTTACTAACATTAAATTTTCAAACAGTAACACCCACTATTGACACACTATTTGAGTTTCTTGGGTCAAAACAACTCGGAAAAGGTACAGTTTATATACTTTTTTTTTCCTTAAATAGTCATAGAGCTATAAAAGAAAATGCGTTAGTGTTTTATCCGAAATTTTTGAAAAATAAAATAAAAATCTTAAAATGGAATCACAAACTTATATACCAGAAAAATTTTACAGTATTTTTAAATATATAATAAATTTATTTTATATCAAACAAGGATATTTCGTAAAATTTTTCCGGGTGATTTCTAAGGTTTTCTTTTCTATGGATACTTTCATAACAGGAGACTGTCTCTTTAGACTGTCAAAAATTAAAACTTATCTATATCTTGAAAACTAATGACTGGAATGAGCTGTAAGCTTACACACCCATGATTCTAACGATCGTGATTCGTTTCATGTAAAAATTAATGTAGGGTCATAATGCAAAATTTTTCCGATTAAGAATTTATTAATAATTTTCAAAATTAAAAATATGTTTTTGAATCGCAAAATGCCTGGAATATATTTAGGCTTATTTATTGTATCTAATAATTAAAAAAATCGAATCGGATAATTTTTTTAATGATATAAATTAAAGCTTGTCATATGGATTTATTAACATTAGCATTCTTAAACTTTCCCTCTTCAAAATCGTATTCAAATACAGAAAGTAGACATAATTCCCAGCCTAATGGTACCTATGACATCCCTCTGCGACAATTTGGTGGAGACATAATATAGGGTGTTGCGTTTTTTATTAAATATAAGAAAGGAAGGGGCTGAGGGTCTCAAACTCACCTCATTCAAATACAGACAAGTTTTTAAAGTCACATGAACTGTTCATTGAATATTATTTTCTGTCTTCAATGTTTGATATTTCATATCTGAAAACTAATCCTGTACCCAAAGAATCACATAAATCAATGTAACATATACATCAATATTTATATACATCGCATTTATAACTAGTAAATCTGCAGATCAGGTATTTCGATATCAGATATCCAAGTCGCATTTTTATTTTGAATTAATTTTATTCACTATTTTGAAACTTTCAACACCCAGTTTCATTTCTTTCATATTAATATTACATCAAATATTATTTCGAATCATTTTAGGAGATTTAACTCTTATGAATTATAACGGGAAATATCATTACATGCACTGATACTCTAAGACCGTTTAATATATATATATTTTTAACTTTTCATTATAAAAGGAAGGGGAGGGGGCTCGGCTCCCCCAAACACCCCCTATTGTCTCCAAATTTTATAATTCTCTACAATTTTCAGTACAATAAATCTTCTATCTAAAATAATTACAATGTTGATTTCGTGATGGTCTAAATAATTAGCACGAACAATTAATTATTCTCACAAATAATCTATTAATTACTGATAATCCCAACTGTTTCATTTATTTGAAACTGATCACTCCGACAATTTTTGAATTTCTATGCCTCTGCCATAACATCTCACAATAGTTCTGTGCTTCAAAACCATCCCTTTACTTCCACGTTGGGCCTCTTGCACTTTCTGTCTCCCCACGTGTACGCTTATTCAGCGTAATTACTAATCCACCTCTGATCACTATAGCAAGGTTTCACAAAATTATTCAAGGTAAAGGGGAAAAAAAAATTCCCCAGAATACGACGAAATTTCAAACACCGATTTTATTTCGAATTACGGATGATTTCGAGTTGCTGCATCCAATCGACGAAATTTGAGGGAAAAAAACGGTTTTGTTCCACTCGAACTAGCGTCGTTTTATTGAGGAAGGCAGGTTTGGAACAATTTAATTGCCGAGTACTCCGTCTTTATAAAAATCGCTTTAATCTGGCTTCCCTTATTCATCGATTTAAAACTTCTTTACTCGAAAACTTTCCGAGTTCCACAATCAGTTTACGCGCGGTGTTGCGTCACCAAGCTCTCTCTTGTTTAGAAGCACACCCAGTTAACTAGGCACGGAGAGTAGGGCGATAGGGGAGAGAGGAGAGGATTTTCTGCGGAGATCAGCAGGTTTTGCTTGCACTTCCTTGGTTGTTAGCCGCTTGCGACTGATCGGGGAGAGCGTAGAAATTGAGCTACACGAATTCTGCGGCCCCAATAGTGCGTGTAAATAACTTTTTATAAGTGAAGATTTTTTTATATATATATTTTTTTATATCTTGTTTCAAAGACTGACACAACTTAGAATGGTTAGAGGGGGAAAAAAAGGTGCTTAATAGTGTTAAATATCATTTACTACATGTAATATTAATTAATGAAATAGTTCTTGAATATCTACGCTGCAAAAAAAAAAAAAAAAAAAAAAAAAAAATGTTGATTTTACAGTATAATACTGGCAACCCCGCTGCCAGTATTATACTGTAAAATCAACACTTTTTTTTGCAGTGTAATACTTTGTTTTCTTGAAGCATTTATTCATTTTCATGAATTTTTAAAAATCTGATCGGGCAGAGCGCAGAAAGTTAGGAGAAAAAAGACTTTATAGTTTCAAATATTTTGTACAACACTTAATAATCAATTCTTTAATAATTCAAAAAATAATAATTTCTCAAGAATATCTTCTATTTGTTTTCTTGGTATCTTGAAGCATTTGTGCGTCAAGTTTTATGAATGTTTAAACAATAAATGTAATTTTTTTTCAAGATTCAAGGAGCACATTAGGGTGTTTTACAAAAGTATATGTAAAATGTATGCAGTTATTCAATGTTCATTTTGAAACTTTCCTCAAAGTGTATTAGATATTTTCGTTTTTTAATTGTCGTGTTAACACGCATGCACATTTACACAGAATCTTGTACACATTAAAGTATTTACCGTTGCTTTCTAATCAGATACTATACGGTGAGCAATTTACCGTAAGTTGTGAACTATGCAGATATTTAATTTATCATATTTTGTGCAAGTTATTACTTTTCGTTTTTTCTGCATTTACATGTGAGTATTTATGCAATATGCAAGAATTGTATGATTTTCCAACGCTGTAAGATACATTATTTAGGTGGGAAAATGTTTATCATTCAACAATGAATACCTTTTCATAAACTTCTTCTAATAAATTTTCACGCTTACACATTTTATACTGCAACCTAAACAAACAAAAAACGAAAGTAAATATATCATTTTGCACTTATAATGCATGATTTCTCTCTCTCCCCCCCCCCCCCCCCTCCACTGAGGCAACCACTCTGCCAGACAGTGTACTGGCCACACATTTAAACAACTTGATTCTGAAGTTCGAATGTTTGATTTCGCCTTAGAAAAGTAAAAGTGTCTAGTTTTTTTTTTTTTTTTTTTTTTTTTTTTTTTTTTTTTTTTTGGGGGGGGGGGGGGGTGTTTGTTAAACCAAGTCCTCCTTAAAGACATTTCTTCCAAGCACTGTGGACAAAGCTACTCAATGCCCAAGCACACACGAACGCGTTAAAAAACTTCGTTAGAACTTACACAATATATTTATCAAAACATTCACTGCAATTCCCTACCATTTTTATTATTCTAATGATTATTTGATGCATGTAAATAATAAAATATACCATACACTCTTAAAAATCTGCAAAAAAAGTCCAGTCATTTAACTATTTTTTAAGATAACGGTTACTTGACCATATTATGAAGCATATTGGACCGTATTATTGACCATATTATTGTCAGAATAGAGATAAATTACAGTTATGCAACCATTTTCAATAAAAATGGTTGAATGCCTGACAGTTTGCTGCAAATTTTTAATATTGTATGTAATGTGCAGTCCTTCCGAAAACGGAAACAGCACATTCAATCATCAAAGTATTGCAGAAAAAATGAAAACGAAATTTAGTTTAGGAATCATGTCTTCTTTAAATCTATATTAAAAAAACGTTTAAGGGCATATCTATATTAAAACAGGAAGAAATTTTTAATTTTAATACCTATAATTTTGACAACAAGAAACAAATTTAGACCTTAACCTCAACTATAAACTTAAAATTTACAGACGTGGTAGGTTTTTCAATGTTTACATATTTTAATAACATACTTGCATTTAGATTTTTTACTCTTTTAGAAATGCATGTAAAATCTTACTATTAACATGAACCTGGATAAATTTCTTCAGATGAGAGACTAACCAAACATACCTGTAAAAGAAAAAAAGAATGGTTAAATATATGTTTAAAAGTACGCAAAAATAACACCAAGAAAGAAAAAAAAAATCCAATATCTATGAAATATATACATTATATAATTATACTAATATAATGTTTATATTTGAATCTCTTGCTAATAAATTCAAACGATAAGATATTGAAAAGAAAGAAGAAAAATAATCATACTTAGATTATAAAATATTTTGAACATTACGAGGATATAATTTAGGTTTAACAAATAACTTTTGTTTATAAGTTGTACAAATTACATACGAATTCGAATTCAGTGTATTCCTGTATTAGGATTATAATAGATGCCATACACATCATATAACCCATCAAATAAATTTTCACGTTGCTGAAAAACATATAGCTTAATTAAAACTCAGTCGAAGCTACAACCGCCAACCAGATGATATAATATTTAAATTCTTTTTTATTGGCTCTGTAAGCACTATAAATACTATACTACACTAACCAGATATATAGTATATTAAATTTTTGTTTAACAAGAAAATAGCAGTAACAACTCTGAGACGGTTATATAGTTAAATTAGTTGGCATGAACTAGTAAGATAATTATAAATTCTCCATGCATTTTCAATAAGAAACATGCTATACAAGCTCTCAATAGTATGTAAAAACGCTGTATCCACGCATATTTGTGATAGTAAGAATGCGGTCAACATGCAAACTGTGACAAACAGTTGGAAACACAAACCGAAAGTCATAAACATTCTTCAACTGTGTATTGGAAAATGTTTATAAAAAGAGTAAAGTAGTCTAACACGAATTTTGTTCAATTGTGTATGTGCATATAGCTCATTACGGCAAAATAGACAATTTTATTTTTAATATTTCGCCTGGGAGGCAGCGACATTTTTTTCTTAACCATTTTATGTTCAAATTTGTAATTGATCGCATTTAATGAATTACGAAAACAGTCGTCAGCTGTCGCGTTAGAGATGGAAGTGGCCGCGAAGGCCGCAACATCACCCAGTCAAAGGAAAACGAATGTCAACCCGATTAAGAAAGATCGCCGCTTGTCGCGGTAATATCTTTCAATCGTCAGTAATCCGGTTATCATTCATTTCCTTTCGACTAGGGGGATGTTGCAGTCCACGAGGCAGCATCCATCGCTATCGAGATAGCTGACGGCTGTTTTAGTAATTCATTATGTAATATGAATTACATATTTGAAGAGCAGCTTGTATAAAATGGTTAAGTAAAAAATGTCGCTGCCTACCAGGCTAAAAAGAAAACATGTCTTCTCTCTCCCTCTCTAAATTATTTTTGTTTCAAATTTCTAAACGTGCATTAGAGTAAAAGCAATGCGAATTTCTTTTTACCCATTTTCCACAGTATATAATGAGGACAGTTCAAATAAAATGTACACTAGTAATATGTGTTAAGAAATTTTTCTATTTATTATTATACTGCAAAAAAGTTGATTTTACAGTATAATACTGGCATTCCAGCTGCCAGTATTTATACCGTAAAATTAACAGTAATAAACGGTAAAATACTGCTTATTTTACTGTTTATTACTGTTAATTTTACGGTATAATACTGGCAGCTGGGAGAAAGTATTATACTGTAAAATCAACATTTTTTTTTTCAGTGTAATAGATAAATTAAAAATAGATAAATTAAAAATAAATAAAAATTCGCATAGATTTATTTTAGAGACCAGTACATGATAACAAATGCAGTCGAAAATCAATTTCATCGAGCTCAAATCGATATTCAAATCGCACATATCTTTTACTCAGTGTTTAAATATTACTGTTTATAGGTCCCTCTTTTATCATCAGAGGAAGAAGGAAATAGGATCAATCCTTGTGACAGAGATAGTGAGTAGAAATTACAACGTAGTTTAGAACATGCTTTATTATAAAAGGCTCAATAGATTATATATCAATAGAATAAAATCTTGAATTATCTCCAGTTCTCCCAATCGTATTAGAACTGAACTTTCAGGGATCCTCCCATTTTATAAGTACTTCAATTATTTAGTCATATTTTTCCTCGATCAAGGTTATCTGACGTGTGCCCTTAACATTATCTCTTAATGGGAAAAAATACATATTTGAAGATGATGGTAATAAATGTATATATATAAAAAAATCCATTTAAAATATTACATTTTATGCGTGAAAAAATATTTTTTAATTAAATGAATATTTTATATAACGTCAAATGTTTTGTAATCAGATAAAAATTTATTATTTATAACACAGTTGTACTATTGAAGTTTTTTAATGAATGCAAGGTACTCTTGCATGTTTTAAAACTGCATGAAAGTTTAAAATTATTTTTTATATTCATAATCGATTACAAAGTGATAATCGAAGCATTTAAAGACATTATAAACGAGATAATATAAATTTTGATGTTTAGATATAACTTGATCTTAAAAGAAGCAGCACCCAACAAATGTCGTATTTATAATAAAATGGTGATTTAAAGGTAGTGGAATGTTACTTTTTTTGTTTCTCTCTCTCTCTCTCTTTTTGTTTAACTTAGGTTTTACTATCTAAAAGTGATGCCGTAAATATTACAAATACAAATGAATAACAAATTCCTTGATAATGACTGTAATGCCACTATCCCAACACTTTACAGTTAATTTAAATTCCGCTAATCGTCTGCTCGGGCCTCTTTCTTTACCCTTTTAACACTTTCGAACATAGTTGAAAAGTGTTTATAAATTTGGTTTGTCTGTCCGTCTATCTGCCGTCTGTCTGTGCTCTAATTATATAATAGTTAATCTATTCGCGTAAATATACTAGGGTTGCCATG
Source organism: Maratus michaelseni (assembly GCA_963931845.1). Classification (NCBI taxonomy): domain Eukaryota; kingdom Metazoa; phylum Arthropoda; class Arachnida; order Araneae; family Salticidae; genus Maratus; species Maratus michaelseni. Next base: position 129,753,988 of record OZ007590.1, on the reverse strand, counting down.
TAATTGATATATGTTATTTAGTTTTACCCTGGCATGTTCGGTATTCAAAATGAAGTGTGTAGCATTAATTGTTCGTTTACAGGCGCACTCAAAAGAATTCCATTACATCATGGTTAATGACGAAAAATTGTTTGCGGTGTAATTTAATGATATTGCACTGTTTGGAATATATTGAAATTGATATACATTATTGAAGTTTATTACATATGCTTACTATAAAATATGTTGTTCATAGCATTTATCGTTCATTTACAGGGACACACAAAATAATTCCGTTACAGTACTTTATTTGAACAATAATTACTGGAAGTGCATTTTCATTTTTGGTATGGATTTTTAAATTTAACTAATTTTTTGCATATTACTCGATGTGTATAAATTCTATAAATCATATACAGAGCTGAACAAAGTAATTCGAGTACATTTTTGCTGATTGACGGAAATTGCTGAAGGGGAAATTTTCAACTGTGTAGTGTGTTTCCTAACTGAACTACATTTTTGCATACTATGTATTAATATATACGAAAATCTATATATAATATACAGGGCTGCACAAAAGAATTCGGATAATTTTCCGACTGTAGAGATTAAATGCTGAAACTGGGCTTTCAAATGCGTTATGCGTTTTCGAATTTGTTCACTTAGGCATGGGCGGGGCTAGTTGAGCTTAAGCCGAAAGGTAGGCCTCCTCACTCAGTTTGAATTTGACCTTGTTCACTTAGACATCCTATTTCATCTTATTGTAAGGTTGAAGTTTTATTACATTATTCTGAATATGTTGGAAAGTGTTTCATAATATATGATTGACGCATAATTTTTCTTTCTTATTTTTTCTTATTTTTTCTTTTCTTTCTTTTTTTTTCATTAAAATGCTTTGACATAACTGTAACAAAATATGCGCATATTTTTTAAACTAAAGCATTTTTAAAATGTGAAATAATATAAGAAATATTTCTTTCTGGTTTTCTACAAGAGTATTGCAAACAAAATTGCTGCAGATTATTTATTATATTCTTTTTGCAATACTCTTAGATACATTTTTAAGGTATGATACTCTTTAAAATTCATTAAATTTTTACTACAATAACTAATAAATTCAACATGGGCACGTAATCAACATTTTAAATGCATTATTTAAAGGTAGTATTTTTAAAAATAATTTATTAATTAGATCCATATATCTTATTTTAATAACATTCTAACTGAAGTAGGCAGTTAAAAAACAAAACAAAACAACAACATTAACAACAAAAATAACGTTATTTATACGAAATGTATAATAATTTATATGTATAACATGATTAAAACTTTGTATAACGTTATGTATACTTTCAACAAATTTTAAATAAATAAAAATATCCTCGAGATTGTTAAATATTTCAGCGACGAGGATAATTTGTTTATTATTAAGCAGTACAATGTATTCTGCGAATATCTGTATATAAATCGTGATATTGTGTAAAAAAAGGGTAATAATCAGCAATGCAACGCAAAATTAAAATATATTCAACATAAATTATGCAACTAACAAATATAAAATAGTTAATATAAATTCGAGCAATATATAGCAACACTGAATAATGCCAAAATTTTCCAAAGAATTAGTTTCCATTTCACTTCTCTTGAAGGCTGAAGAATGAAAAGGAAAGTACAAAAGATCCAGAATAAATTGCTTCAATTTCATTCGTAAAATATAGGCATCACACTAAAAACACAGTTATAAAAAAAAAAAAAAAAAAAAAAATCACAAATAATATCAAAAAAGGGAAAAATACAGAAAACCACAGCAAATTCCGGAAAATTCTATTTGCCGAAACGCTGCAAGAGCCTCTTGAAAGATGGCGTAGAAACATAAGGCAAATAAATTTTCCCAAACTCTCAAGGAGGTGGCTAAGCAAAAGGGAAAGCAAATGACAAAAAAAGGGGAAAAAAAGAAAAGAAATGTAATACCTAATGATTCCAATATAAGTAAGGCGGGAAAGAAAAAAAAAAATAATAATACGGAGTTACGGAAGAAGAGGCGAGGGTGGAGAAGGAATCAAATCTTTCTCTCCAGTCTGAATATTAAAATCACTTCCACTTAAAATCGGAGTCCGGAAAATCTAGAAAAACCAAACGACGCGATCTTAATGTCACACATTCATCACCCTCTGTAGGAGATTCCAATGCGAAGGTTGGTACGGAAAAAAAAGGAAGAAGAAGTGAAGTGAAGAGCAATCACTATTGGGCTTGCCATAACGATAAGATTTTGCCGGAAGAAACGGACCCTTGGATCAAAACCCGATTCTCCGTGAACTTTCCCGAGATTTTCATATTTTATTTTTCCCAGAGTTTTCTTTCTTCACTTATGGAGCATGACGCCATAACCCTTTCTCGTTCCATAATTTAGGGACAAAAAAAGGAGATGGGGACATTTCAGACCACTTTATCTCAACCGCTCCACACCCTCTTCCCTTTTCTTTCCTCTTTCCTAAAGAGAGAATCTCAGGTTTGGAGAAATCAAATATTTTGTAGGCGAAATTTGGATATTTTTTATATTACGAAGCGACGTAAATACAATAACAGGGATATCGGTGGACTGCACATTTACAAATTAAATTGTACATTTGAAATAAATTCATTGTGGTTGAAAACTGACTATTAGGAAAAAAAAAAATAAAATAAAAAAAGTCTAAAAAAGAAAGGTGTAATTATGCTACTACACTTTGAACCTAAAAAGCATAATACAATAAGATGTGCCGCAATATTAACTTATAATTAACGCAATATTATTTATTTTTCCATCTGGCTTAAGACAACCAATATTTTACTTTAAAACAACACAAATTGAAAACGTTTGATAAAAATTTGTCTTCATATTTTAAAACATACAGGGGTAAATTTAAGAAAAATTTTCCCAACAAGGAGATGTTTGATCTTTTGTGCAAATATTACTTAGAATTAAATAATAATAATAATGGTAAAAAAATATATATATATAAAGATTCAAAAGCTAGCGATCACTTTGATCAGCTTTTTGCGTACCTTCGTACATTTTCTATATTGCAGGTAAATTAAAAATTACGTCCTAAAAACAGCCAATATATATGTCAAGGTACCCAGGTTTGAGTTCTGGACCGGACATTTTTCACCCTGTTGAAAAAAACCTCAACTATGATACTCCAACCATTGAATATAATATATATGTATTTTTCATTTAAAAAAAACATTTTTTGTAATATGATAAGATTTTGTTTTTCCATTTTTTCTAAATAGCAAAGTATTGTAATTAATTGTCCTAATAACATTTTCAATATTTTTTTTTTCCTTCCATATTTCAAAAGTCTCTTTATCTCTGGAAAAAAAAAAGTAATAAATAAAAACTCAAGACCGACAAATGTGCATTAATCATTAAATTTTCTTTACAGATATTTTTAATAAAATTGTTGGTTTTATAAAAAACGTTTCTTTTTTAAATGAAAAATATTATAATTTAAATGCTGTACTGACCTAATGTGAATGATTGAATAAAATACAATTTAACTTCAATTAGCAATCAAAGTTTAAAAGAAATATTCCATAATATTAGTTTAGTATTCAATGATATAATTGAAATTAGCCTACTGTTTTTGTTTAGGTGAAAACTCAATATATAGTAAGTTGTATATGCAAATATATGAAATGGAAAATAAACTAAAACGCGATTATAAATGTACAAAATTTACGATAAAGTAGTTTTGCAATTGAAGTTATACTATTTAACTAATATCAGCCTATTTTTAGCAAATTAATCACACATTATTATTATTATAATTTTTATTGAAGGCAGAAAAAAAAACTTGCATACAAGAATGAAAGATTTTGAGACTTCTAATTTTCAAACTTGCTTTTATTATAGTTTAAAGTGTAAATATTTGTAGGTGTATAGTTCATTTTTATAATAACAAATAGCAAGTCGGGGATATTTTCTTATTCAGTTTATTGTTTATATATCTACTATTATACTTGACAGAGAAATAGATATAGATCTTTAATAGATATCTACCGTTATAGCGGAAAATTGATTTTAGTTTGCTTACTGCACATGTGCTTATACTTACCTACAATTTGTACTTTTTTGTATAATCATTTTTATCTATTCTTTGAAAACCCATATTTACGGAAAAATATTTGACAGCAATACAAATGTGGTAAACGATTCGAACTGGTATCTAAGTATTATTATTATTATTATTATTTTAAATATTCAAACATGACTTATAAAAATTATTCTATGGTAGAATATATATGAATATTTTATGAGCTTCAATTTTAAGCAATATTAATTAGAAAATTAATTAGTTTATTAAGAAATATTAATAAACATTTTTATAAGTTATTGAACATTACAAGGAGGAGAAAAATTCTAATTACGAAATGGCTTCAGAAATATATAGAAATCTAAAACCCTATAAGAGCTCATTAATGTTTTTTTGTGAAGGTAGAGACTTCTATATTACTCTTAATTTTCTTTCCCAGACCAATACCAAATGATAACTGTGACAATATGAAAAGTCATAAATTAGAAATTCAATTTTTAAGTGATGATATTTTTTGTGTCTTTTTCTGCATTATATTGCATTGTAATAATGAAGTTGGCAAAATTATATTGATTTGTGCACTTTAAAAAAAAAAAAAAACATACTTTTTCGGAAGTCTTTCATAAATTAAAATGAATAAATACATAAAAACTATTAGTGATTTCGTTATGAAATGTTATGAATGAATTCTCAGGAGCTCAGCACAAAATTAATTTAAAAATATATCAAATATCAAATTATCTTTCTATATCTATTTATATAATTTACTGTAAAAGCATCATTTATAAACACAGAAACATCTAAATTTAATTTTATGGCTAATATTAGATAATTAAGTAACTCAAATTTACAATCAGTACTTTTTATAATACATATTTAATTAATTGTAATGTCTTAAAAAGTATTATCATTAAATTTTTTTCAGTGGATTCGCTTATCTTTAAATTTACTTTCATTTATCTATTCACATAATGTATTATTAAAAAGTAACATTTACAAACTTAGAATTTTGTTAGTAAATACATATGTAAACTTAATTTGATGGCTAAGAGTAGGTATTTTACCCCAAATTTAAAATCAGTCTTTTTAATAATACATATTCGATGAAGTGCAAATACTCTAAAAGATACTATGCACTTTTTTTTTTTGGTCAGAATGTTGCTTATTTAAAATTTTCTTCTTCATATATCTATTCATATAATTTATTATAGAAAGTAACATTTATATACTCAGAAATGTATCAGAAAATACTTATATAAATTTACAATCAGTACTTTTTATAATACATACTTAATTAATTGTAATGATGTCTTAAAAAGTATTATCATCAATTTTTTTTCAGTGAATTCGCTTATCTTTAAATTTACCTTCATTTATCTATTCACATAATGTATTATTAAAAAGTAACATTTATAACATTTATAAACTTGAATTTTGTTAGTAAATACATATGTAAACTTAATTTGATGGCTAAGAGTAGGTAATGTACCCCAAAATTAAAATCAATCTTTTTAATAATAAATATTCGATGAAGTGTAAATACTCTAAAAGATAATATGTATTTTTTTTTTTTTTTATCAGAATGTTGCTTATTTAAAATTTCCTTTATATATCTATTCATATAATTTATTATATAGAAAGAAACATTTATATACTCAGAAATGTATCAGAAAATACTTATCTAAATTTAATTTGATGACTAAGAGTATGTAATTGAATGCACCAAAGTTTATAATCAGCATCTTTGATAATACATATTTGACTAATTGTAAATTTTTTTTAAAAGTATTATCCATTTTTCCAGGATGTCGCTTATTCAGCAGTGACAGGAGTGTTCTTGTAAAACACTGCACAATTAAGAACAAAGTATCGTGTCTCCATTACTTAAAGGTTTTTAAGTATTAAGTTATTAGACCCAGTCACCTATTTCTATAGTCTCACTTAATAAATGACACCTCCTACTTGCTTTTGTCACTGCCCCCTCCTATCACGAGGGATTAAAAAAATAATATAAGAGAGAAAAAAAAAAGACAGAAAGAAAGTCACCGCACTCAACGAAAAAAAAAAAAGCCAGAAAATAGAAAAAGAGGAGGGTGAGGACAAAAAGTAGCTGACTGAGCGTTTTAGTGAACGCGGGGGTGTCGGGGTCCATGAGAAAAAAAGGGAAAAAAATAAAAATTCAAAATAATATAAAAAATTAAAAAAAGGGGCAGATGAAGAGGCGCCCCTTCATTATGCAAACGACGCAATTTCACGCCCCGTTGGGCCCCTTTAAAAGGGGGGGGGGGGTATGGAGATTTGAAAGGCAGAAAAAAATAAGTGGAGTACGAAGAAAAAAAAAACGGAAGAACAGTATGGACAGGTATATATTTCCCAGAAGTGCCGAATCGGGACACTCTTTGTTAATCAGGACTTAATTATTGGGTAATTAAAGATCGGGTGTAGATTGCTTTCAACTCCAGAAGAGGAGTTTGTTGAATACTAAGTCATTTTGGAGGGATTTGTTTGAGAACAAATTATCTCCCTATGCGAATGAATAGAATAATGTTAGTAAGCCATTAAACAACATCAAATTAAAAAAAATATATTAATTGCTATAACTAACGTCATCACCACAAATAATTTTTGAGCTAATTTTTCTTTGTTACGTACAAATTACCAAGATAATAATTAAGGTGTTAATACCCAGATTTATTTTTTTTATTTTTATTATTATTATTATTATTTTTAAATATTTCTTGTGTTTAATTTTTTTTCTTGTGGTTCAAAATAATATTTTACAAAGCTCAACAATGCGAAATTTTCTGGGACACATTTTCTGACTCATTTTTTTAAAAACAAAAGCCCTGATACACGCATGAATGATCTTTGAAGGGATTGTGATTTGTAATCGAACAGGGTTTTTTTTTTCACTTTCCGATAAATGAATTATATCTTGAATTATAAGCGGTTGTTGTCTCAGGACGGTAATTTTTTTCCGCTTTCCTGCGCGCCAATTCGGTTAAAAACGACAACTTTGAGAGTATTTGTTTGAAAAATCTTTTGCGTTTAATGCAAAACGAAAAAGCAGTTCGATTACATAGTTTCTTAATAAGAGCACCCTGCCAATTCGATACGTTTGCAAACAAAAATTAATTAAAAAAATGTGTCAAATGTAGCAAGTTTCAATTTTGAGAACAGCTTTAATATGTACAATAAAACTGATATTTGTGAAACAAAAAACCATAAAAATACATGTAAAACATTTAGATTTTCCCCTGTGATGTATGCTATGTTTAATATATTAGTTAAGTATTTTATTTTTTACGGATTTTATTATTCCGTATTTAGGATTTTGAGCATAAAGGTATTAATTATAAAAGTAAAGTTTTTGAAATTTAGTATAATATACTGTATTACAAAATTAATAACACTTTTTAAAAAATTGTAAAATAGTTTGATAAGTAGAAATAGAAAGTAAAGTGCGAAAAAATAGAGGGGGTGGTAGGAGTGGAAAAGACTTGTTTAACACCTCCTCCCCCCCCCCCCACCAAAAAAATACACACACAGGATACATACACAGGAGCTGTTTTTTTGTTTTTTTTTAAATCAACAATAGTGTTTAAAAAAAGTCCTTCCGGCCTGTACCGGGAGGAAAAGGTAATTTTCCTATATCTTCGTTTTAAAATTTGAACTAATGTTACACGAACACAGCAAGTTAAAATGCAAAGAAAATGTTTATAAAAGATTCGTTAATACTGAATTTGAATAAGAAATTCGCCAAATTATTGAGCTATAGCCAAGTTGGCTTCATTTATGAAGACTTATTTTGGTCGCCAAATTTGGCGATAATTCGCCAAATGTCACCAAGTTTGGCGAGAATTTGGCGCTAACGGATATGAATATATAGTTTTATGCGTATGATTGGGAAAATTATTACAACAATGAAAATTTTTGTAATGTTGCTGTCTTGTTTCAAAATGTCAGCCACCCTAGAATTTCAAACTGCTCTATCTCAGCCATTTTTTAAGATAGAGGTAAACCAAAAAATGCTCTGGAATCCTCGTATCAAGGCCTAACACTTAATTAAAAAATAAATTTGAATTTTTAATTTTTATGTATATTTATTTTAGTTTTAAATTTTTAAATGGCTGCCATCTTGAAACAAAATGGCGGACCAAGCTGGCCAACGAACTCGGTCGAGACATTGGTGAGCTTAATACACACAATTAGTTTCATCAAAATTGATTTATAAATACGAGCGTTATCGTATGACATAGGTCAGATATATATATATATATATATATATATATATAGGATAATGTTTCATTTATGGTTATATATATATATATGTATATGATATTAATTTTTTTTTAATCCATTAAGCTTAATTTTCTCTTGTAATTTTAATACGTACGGAAAAGCTAATATTTTTGGAATATAAATTCATAAAAATACATATAGTTCAGATTTTTTCTCTAAGCAATATTTTGTAGTATTTTAATCTTTTAGTTACGTATTTCATTTTTCATATATTTTAAATTCATTATTATATTTTTATGATTTTGAACTTAAATATGTAAAATATAAACTTAAATTAAATTTTTAGTAGTTTAGCAATAAGTTATTGAAAATTAATAACAATTAAAACTTTCATATATGGGGTTCTATTATTTTACAGTAAATAATTCATTGCGTCTTTGCCTATGGACCAAAATCACGGTATTATTGCAAAATACTTACTGTCGGTTGAAGCATTTATTAGTTCCCTTCTCTGTTTTTTGCCCTTTTTCATAAATAAATAATACTTTATTTTATCATAAGCATCATGAATAGTCAAACAATTTCAATTTCAAGAGTAAAAATTACATTTCAGCTTGATACTTAAAAGTGTATAGATTTACTTAATGTTTGCACTAGTTCTCTTTCTCTCCAAGGAATAGCACAAAAATGAGGTAAATAATACTGCAACTGTCTTTATACAATTTTCTAAAATTATTCCTATTATTTACTGAGTAATATTGTTTATTTGGTAGACTTTCCAAAGAAAGTATTATTTGTTTGTAATTTTTCCCCCAATTGATTACATCCCTAATGATTTGTAACGTTTTATGGATTTAAGATAAATATTTTCTTTCTACATGTCAGAATACCGTTTTTCACTATAAATATGTATTTAATCTATTGAAACAATCAGCAAAGGATATCTTCCAAGTTTCCCGTATCTTGAATACCAATATTTTCGAATATTGATATTAGTTTTATTTAATGATAGAAATTTGCAATTAGTTAACAGGAAGATTACCAGGGATCTGCTTGGGAAATTTTTGGGTCCTTAAAAGGACCCTTCACAAAAGTTTTCATCTTAAAACAGGAACCTTCACAAAAATTCTCACACCCAGAAAAAATAATTGATTAAAACTACAAAACATGTTTCGTTGAGTACATTTTGGTTGTTTTAGCAAAATTCAAGTAAAATTGAACCATTTTACTTGAATTAACAAAACATTTTTTGTTGACGATACAATTTTTTTTTTTTTTTTTTTTTTTTTTTTGGAATTGGAAAAAAAAAAAAAATTTTTTTTGTTGATTCAAACAAAATTTCCATTGACCTATATTTAAACAAAAAGTTTTGTTGGGTCAACCAAATTTTTGTTGATTCAACAAAACTTTTTTCTGGGTGCATCTTAAAACAGGACCCTTGATAATTTTTTTCATTTCAAAACAGGGTTCTTCACAAAATTCTTAAAAATAGCCTTAAAAATAGACCCTCACAAAACTTTTCCACTTCTAAACTGAACTTTTTACAAATTTAATCATTTAAAAGCAAAATCTGACCTGTCACAAAACAATTAAAGTCATCAAATTACTTATTTCTTATCTTTTTTTATACATTAAGGATAGATACACAGGAACTTTGAATATAACTATATTTTCAAATTCCCAAAATTATGACTGTCGTTTTCACAAATATAAAAAAAACTGTTCACAATTTAACAAAAGTAGAACCCTGTGAGAAAATTCTGAACAGACCACGGATTACTATTTGGAAAAAGTAGTACTCAAGATACGGGAAACTTGACAGGCATGGCAAAGAGAGCAGCATTATAAAAAACTTTATAGCAAACATCATAGAAACTCAACAGTTTCTGGCCAAGCAAAAGGAACAACAATGCAATGAACAGAAAACGAAAGGAATTCACGCCAATTGATGTCAAATGCTTTTACAAGATTACCCTGTCTAGTTTATATTTTACGGACAGAAAAAAATTGGGTTTTGACACTTCTATAGCTCGCGCTATGCCAAGTAACTTACTAACCAAAAGTAAAGTGGAATCCAACGGTTAGGGTTATGCGATTTTAAAAGTGCTCTTTTTCACCTTTCTTACGTTATTGTTCAGCCCAAATTTTTTGATAGGTCTACAAAGATATGTAAATATCGGATTTTCACGCGGTGTGCTGATTTTTATTTGTTTTTATAAGTAGTTCAAAACTTTATAATTTAATGGAAAATTATTAATTAGTTTGCGAGTTATATCAGTTTAAAGTATTGGATTCCTATACTTCCTATACAAAAAAATAAATAAATAAATAAATAAATAAATGGTTTAATTCATGTCAAAATGGCCATATACACGTGATATTAAGATATGTTACTGCAGTCAACCACAGTAAGATCCTTATTGTAAAGCGATATTGTAGCATTTACAGTTCGGTAAGAGTGTCAACAGACATCGAATACATACATTAAAGCCTATGAATATTCACTCAGTAAGATAAGTTTTAAAGTCTTTATAACATTTCAATCGTTGTAAAATCTTATTATGTTACTTAAAAAGTGACGATAAATCCAGTTTGTTAGTCTGATTTCCATCCAAGATTCAACTTTAGTGACGATTCTCTTATGGACTTGAACACGCTCCCGTTTTTAAATACAACATTTTAGAAATTTTAGATAGAAAATATAGATAACAATTAAATGAAATTGCATTTAACCTGAAACCGCATGATTATTGATGGAAGAGCAGCCGTTAACAATCCTCGAGGAATGCTCCGTTCCCGACCCCGACTATGGAAGAGTGCCTGTGGACATAGGTTACGGAAGAATGCCGGTGGACGCAAACTATGGAAGACCTACAAAACATACTCAGTAAAAGTATGCAAGCATTTATCATATTGTGCGTTTATACGTAGTTACAATCCTATAGATTAGCGACTCACGAAGTTTAAAAAGTGAAAAATGGTAATTATTGCCATTATAGGATGTTCCATGAACCATTACAAGCAATCCTGAAAACAAAGCGATATAAAAAAGATTGACTGGATTTTAATTCGTTTCATCTCTAAAAGATACACAGTGATTTATATAATATTATATCATATTACGTAAATTATTTAACGTAAATTGTAACACATAATTACATAACACACACACATATATATTAATATGAGCGGGTTCTTAGAAATATCAAACAGAAATAAATTACACAGAAAGCGTTTAATCGTACAATTCATTATTGAGAGTGTCGACGAAAGGAAAAAAAAAACATCTCGCAATTTGGTGATTTCAATTATTCGACTGCTCGCCAAATGAAAGGTTTTGTCTCGATTTGGGGCAATGGCGATCGGAAGCGAGAACCCTGGCTGTAGTAAAATAAACTAATCGATTGTTAAAGAAGATAATTAAAAATAGACATGCATGAACTTTAGGAATATTCATAGAAAAGTTTAAAATGCAGTTAAATAGATCAGACATACAAAGGGATAAGCGACTAAACATGCAGTCATATGGACTCACGTACGTTACACATGCGTGCAGATCACCAAGCAGTTTTCATATTACTGTACCACAGTCCGAGGCATCTGCAACAATTATAACGGTGGTAGATTTTCACACAGCACTCACATGAGATATCACTTCTTTGTATGGCTCACGTTTTACGTTTATGGCTTGGAGAGACCATTTACAACGAGTTGGTTTTTGATGAGATATATTTCTTTAAAAAAAGTTATTTAATGAAAGGGGAAAAATATGAAGAAAATAAAAAGGTCCAATGATCTTTGCAACATCCAAACACGTTTGGTTTATTAACAAATTAGTTGAAGAATAATGATTTGTTACCTTTATCTATAAATTCCAAAAGTTAAGATAAAGACTTTATCATTATTATTATTATTATTATTATTATTATTATTATTATTAATCCTAAATTCTTTCACATCACTTCATAAACTGAAATCTTTTAGTCTCAGCTAAGTAAACATGTTTTCAGGCTTTTTAAAACATATTTCAAATTTATTAATCATCCAAATAACCAGTATATAAGAAAAACATGTTCAAATATGAAAAATAGGGCTCCCTTTTCCTTCAAACTCTTTTCTTTCTTTTTTTTTTTTTTAACTACACTTTTGTAACAAATGCATGATAACTATAATTTGTTTCTGATTGTTTTAATAGACAAACATATCGACATAGCATTTTGAATCATTCTTAAAAGAATATTTACTTAATAAAAAAGGGAAAATACAAATCGTTATAAACAACAAAGTTTTTTTTTTTTTCCCCGAATTGTCAAGTAAAATGTATTTAAAGAGGTTTTTTTTTAAAATTGTTTATAAATACAAATTTCAATTTTTATTTATTTATTTACCAAAAACTTTAAGAGAACTGAAGTTTAAAGTTTATTGTTTAACTCGGTAAAATTCCATATTAAGTCAGTTTAATTTTAACAGCTTCACTAGAAAAGTCAATATTAAAAAAAAACCCCAAGATAAATAAACCTAATTAGCATATCCAAAATGCAAAATTATTTTATGATGCATTGCATAAAACTTTAAATTTTGATTCGTCATACAAATAACACTGGTGTAAACTTGTCGTATCCTTATCATATACTCACCACAACTCTTTTGCCTTTTATCGAATATAAATTTCTAACAATACAATAAATACATTGTAAACTTATCTGCGTTTCAGGAATCTACAAATCTAAGATCCGAACAAAGTGGTTTACATGCTATCGAAATTCAGATTACATTAATCCCTTCCCTTAAAAAAATACTGAAAATAAATCTTTGAAATAAATTCGTTTCGATTAAAAATTAAAAAACGCACGGATGAGCATAATTCTAGAATTCTGTTCTTAATTCTTCAATATTTATTTGTACCCTAAATGTATCGCGACGGAATAGCGAGAGTTAGTGGGTTCGTTAAAAAGGGGTTAGAGAAAGAAAGAAAGAAAAAAATATATTATATCGTTCTCGGGGGTTGGCAAGAGGTAAAAAGAGAGTATTAAGAAGGGCAAAGAAAGCGATGACTTCACCGTAAATGTCGAAGCAGAAGCCATATCAATGGGCTAAATTTGATAGGGGGCGTGAAGGGGGATATCACAGTTTGGAAAAAATAAGGGACCGTCCCTTCTCCCAACTTTTAATTTTTTCACGAAAGGCCCCCATCCAGACCATTTATTAGGAGAGATCTGTGAGTGCCAAGTCGACAGTGGGTCCGCATTTATCAACTGGAGGTTTAAGGCAGGTATTACCTTACGCGACTTAAAGGAGGTCTCTCAAGTGAGCTTCTTCCCCTTTTGAGATCCCCCCCCCCTCTTTTTTGAGCGAGTTAAGGTGACGCGTTTTTCTCTCCATAATTATGGCTAATGCTTTAATCAATACGGAATGATTACCCAAGGTTTTTTTTTTTCTGCCTTCTTTTTCCCCCAACTTGCGATGATTGTATTGGTGCTTTCCGATGTCTCAGCATAATATGTGGCGAATTTAAGCTTTAAATAACTCGATTTAGAGAAAATAGTAACAAATTAAAGCAATTATGATGATAAAAACACTTTCGATTCGAGATGCGGTTTAAACAAGAAGTTTGCGTTATTTTTTGAGATATTAGTACAAAAACCTCAAATGCGAAATAAAACTGATTTAATATTCAAAGCAGAATGATTTTATACTTAATATATGTGTGTGTATTAATATTTTAATACTAATAAAACTATTTGATTTGATTGCCTAAAAGGGACTGATTGCCTAAGATGCCCTGCAGACAAGGAAACCAAGTCTGTAGAGCATAATATCCCTCCTGGTCTTTTTATTAAAGTCTTAAAAGAAAAAGAAAAAAAAACAGAGTTTAGCCGCAGCTGAAACCGCCAGAAAACGTAACAATAGCACATCTATAAAAATAAGAGAAAAAAATCAGTGATCTCGCTTTGCCATAGCAATTACAGAATGTTCCAAAATCTAAAATTACATGCCCTAGTGTAAAAAAAAAAAAAAAAAAAAAAAAAAAAAAAAAAAAAAAAAAATGTTCCTTAATTTAGGAAAATATAATATAACCACAAACGATAATGTACAATAACCTCCTCCGAGTTACCCACGATTCTGAAAAGCGTTCTTTATCTTTAGAAATCACAGAAACTAGTATAATTTCGAGATTTAAAGAAGCATTTATAAAATCAAAGTTCCTTTTGCAGCTACTGATTTTAGGAGAAGTTTCCGAGTAGGTTGTTTTTTTTTTTAATTAATCAGTTTTTTCAACGTGGAATATAGGTTTTTTTGGATGTTATTAATTCTTATCTTAAGTAAACATTTTCATGTTCAACAAACCAATTCTACAAACAAACATGATAAATTAACATTAACATTGCAAAATTACATGGTACTTATTTATGTCAGGAATACTATACAATAATACCTGCTAAGATGAAAACCTTTTCAAAACGGATTTTTTCTTTAGTTCTTAGGGATTCGTCTTAGCAGGTTTTACTGTGCTAAATAAATGCAATATTCTTATACAATAAAACCCGTAAAAGCGGAATCGCTAAGGATTAAAACAAAATTCCAATTTCGTAGGTATAAATGTGTATAGTATTCCTATCGTATAGTGACAATGGTACTTTAAAAATAGAATTCCGTTCTAAACAGATTCCGTTTTCATAGGTTTTACTTAACAAACTACAGTAAAAACCCGTGAAAAGGAATCTTCAGGAACCGCAAAAAATCACCTTTTAGATGGTTTTCGTCTAGGCAGGTAAGAATTGTAAGGTATTCCGTTCGAAGGGACTATACAAAAAAAAAATAATAATAATAATAAAAATCCATTAAAGACAGGTTCTGTCTTCACGGGTTTTGCTGTATTAAGTTCCACTCAATTCAGACTAACGAATAGCATGGTGCGAAAAGAAATTTAACAGAATTTGTGCATTATGAAAAACGGGACTTTTGCGTCCCGCGGTGGTTACGCGGGACAGGTCTTTGAGCCCCAGAAAATCGGGACACCTGGCAACGCTTAATCAATACTGCATGTATGTTTTAGAATTTATTTTAAATAAAATATACAGGATTTTAATAACTGTATATCATTCTGGTGTAGTGATACGCATAACAATATAATTCTAAAACTACATAAACAGATGGTGCATTTATAAAAAAGACTCACTTATTTCTTAAAATAATATAAAAAGTTTTGAAAAAACAAATACTAGGAGCAATAAAAAGCTTAAAAGTAAGCATTTCTTGCAAAAAAATATCAAAATGTACTAAATGAGCAATCACAATATACTTTTCATAGCCTAATCAAACAACAGAGCGGGTTTACGTTATTATACATACACAGGCATGCATTTCAGCAATGGTAATGAAATCCATATTGTATGAATGTTCGGTGATTTAATTTTAAGTTTAATATATAGTAGAATTTTAAAAATTATATATTAGCCTGATGTACCCATACGCATAGCAATATAAATACAATTGCAAAACAACAGAAACAGATCCCTTTATTAAAAAGATTCGCCTATCTCTTAAAATAATATGAACCTTTTTTGGAAAAAAAAAAACTGCTAGGAGGAATCAAAGACACAAAAATAAGTGTTTCCCTCAAGAAAAATATCGAAATCTACTTAATGAACAATCACAATACTTTGCATAGCCTAAATAACAGAAAATTAATAATGCCTGTTTTCCCCAACTGCATTACCATATAAATGAATCTGATTGACGAGGAACAATATTTATTTAATGCCAAAATAATAATAAAAAAAGAGAGAAACAACAGAACACTTTGAACAACACTCTTCTGTGGCTCCTATTTCCCTTCACAGCTCAATTATCGAGATCGCCATTATTTTTTTTCCTCTTCTTTTTATTTTGTCGGTATTTTTCCCGAAGGTAAAAACCCAACAAGAAAAAAAGACAAACAAAAACACAAATACGATAGACGTATATATAAAAAAAAAGTACATATATATGTATTATCCAGCAAAATAAACAACCCCAGCATTATAAAAATTAATTTGAAAGCGCCGAAAAAACAACAAATATATATTTCCTTCGCTCTGCAATAATGATGTTTTATTTACACAGCCATCAGAAATGAAATTTAATAAAGGAAGAAGCATTGAAGTTGGGAGGGAGTAAAACTTATGGGATAAATTTCTTACTTTCTTCCGGATGGCTGGCTTAAATAAGCAATTTCTATCGGACAATTAAAAGGTTCAAATAATAATGAAAAGGGGGGCGGCATAGGTATGCTAGAATAAAGCAGAGGATAAGTGGCTTGAGTAACTCAATGTTTGAAAGTATTTTTAGAAGGATTCTTTTTGAGCAAAGATTCATTTCTATGGCAAGTTATGTATATACATAGTAAAAGGCACGAAGCACGAATTTTTTAATTATTAAGACCATTTTAAATTAAAACATGATTTTAATGAATACCTAGCGCGATTTTAATTAATTAATTAAAGAAAAAACTTTCATTTTTCAAAGCCAGTTTTTTTCCTCGTTAGCTGAATCGCTACCTTAATAAGTATGAAAGAATACCATCATATTTTATAAAAATAAACAGAAAATCTTTTAGTTATGGCAGCCTTTTTGAATGCTGACTTCAGCCCTTTTTTAATGTATTAATATTAATAATAGTTCTTAATTTATGTAATAAGATTGGTATGAGCTATTGTTTTCAAAATAATAAAAATTCATAGAAATTTTACATGTTACCATCTTATAAAATTTCAATTAAATATTGTAAAATTCAAGAGCAATTAATTTAAGCATTTAAAAATATACAGCAAGAATATTTTCTCGATTATTAAGATCTCTCTAGTCTAGAGGATTCAGCCTGTTTCGTTTAAAAATACAAAATAAATATAATTCACAAAATTTCGACAGATGCATCATGATTTCGATTACTTTCTTGTTGATACTCTAAATGTAAACAACCTTTCCACCATCATTAGAAGGAAACATATTCGAAAACAACATTTTAAATATTTTATTAGTTCTGTATTAAATAGAAAAATATCCAACAATCACAAATAAGTTTCAAAATAAGTTTCCTATGAAAAAATAATATTTTGAAGAGGTAAATATTGATGATGGATGATTGGTATAACATAAGTAATAATAAACTAATAGATAATAAACTAATAGGAATTGCATATTTTATTTATTTAATTAGTTAGTTTGGGAGGTAATTCAATAATAAAGAAACAAGTTTTTATTGTAGCGACAAAATGTATTCTGATAATCATATAAAACACCCATTTTTGAAAATATTTCAAGTATGTAAACTGATTAAGTAATAATTTCGTTCAAGATTTTCATTTTTTAAATAGACGTAAAAAAAACTTCATAATAGGAAAGAAAAACTTTTTAATAATTTTTTTTTATGTACAATTGTTTGATATAATGTAAACAAATGATCCAAAATTTAAATTTTTAAAATTTTTTTAATTATTGAATTTCACTAGTTAATTACCAATAAATAAATTGTCACATCTAAAAATTTCCTACAATTTTTTTTCAGTTTTCGTTTCTTTTCTTTTTCTTTTTTTTTTTTTTTTTTCGTTTTTTTTTTCTTTTAAGTACAAAAGATAGACCAATAGTAATAACTGATTATTTATAAATAAATAAAAAGGGAAAAGGTAGATTTAAAAACCAGAAGAATAGGCTTTAAAAGTTTTTGTGAATAATCTGAAGCGGTTTTTGAAATCACGGTTTACGCGAACAGAATATATTTTTTTAACTACATAGCAAACAAAATATTATAAATAAACATTTATATTATATATATATATATATATATATATATATATATTATAAAATATATTAAAAAAAAAACAAGTTTTTATTAAAGCGACAAAATGTTTTCTGATAATGACATAAAACGCCCATTTTTGAAAATATTTCAAGTATGTAAACTGATCAAGTATGTAAACTGATTAAAATATCTCGTAAAAGTGTCGAGGCAAATCAGGAATACAGAAACAAAAGTAACATAGAAACACAGAGTCACAATTCACTTATTTAGTCAAAAATACAGGATGTCTCTCTCCAAGCTAAACCTGAATATTCATTCATAACTTCAACATTAATGAAGATTTTTTAACGAATTTTTCTACAGACATAACTTGCTTTGTGAGAAATCTGATGACATCAGGATGTGTCCTTGAAGTGGCTACCATCCTTTTCCATCAAGTAATACTGAGTCAGTTGTTCAATATTTCGGAATGTACGGCTAACAGTATGTACAGTGTCACTGACAGAAATACTGTGTATTTTGAACACTTTCATGTTATACAAAAAAAAAAAAAAAAAAAAAAAATGTATATTTTGAATGTACAGCTAATGTACGGTGTCACTGACATAATTATTAGGTATTTTGGACTATTCTCGTTATGTCACCACATTAG
This sequence comes from Maratus michaelseni, assembly GCA_963931845.1. NCBI lineage: Eukaryota > Metazoa > Arthropoda > Arachnida > Araneae > Salticidae > Maratus > Maratus michaelseni. The sequence continues at coordinate 129,735,255 of OZ007590.1, read as the reverse complement.
ACACCAAGGAAAAAAAAATCTGTTGAAATATCGTTACAATAACGTCATCATCATTAAAAGTTTGAAAGAAAATTTGAACTTAGTTTTGAATGTGACACCGTGTATTTTTGACGAAATGAGTACATTTTGAACCAATGTTACTCGGTGATTTTTGTTTGTTTAATTACGCGACTATATGACATTTGGGGACGCTGGGTGCAGACTTGACATTAGTTCCCATGTAGTAGTAAAGCGATGGTATTCGTAGTAAGGTGAAATAAGTTCCATGCATGTATTTGCTATATGACATTTCAATTTAATCATAATTAGACATTTTTCATCTCATAAACATTGCACTTAAAAAAAATAATATAAAATTTATGGATAACAGTAAAAGTACGCGGTGACAGGATTCATTAATAGCGACATTGAAACAGGAGAAAATGTATTTAAGTTCACACTCAGTGAGATTTCCAAAGATTGGACATGTCTAAATCGGCTAAATTGTTTGCAAAGAGATCATACTTTCGACGAAAAGAAAATGTTTTTCATTATATAGCATTCATATTTTTTGTATAACATTCATATAACATTTCATATTCATTAACATTCATATTCATTTCATATAACATTCATATCATAATTTTATGGTGCAATGTAAATGAACATTGCACCATAAAATTAAATAAACAATAAAACTCTACTGCAGTTTTTTTTTTAAACTTTAGCTACAGATTAGGGATGCTAGGACCCGTACCTTAATCTGGTCTTGCGTACGGCTGATTTTCATTTTTTTTTTCAATTTATATTAGAATTACCCTGTATTTTTAGATACTAAAACATGCACATAGAAAAGCAAATCATAATTTTGATTAAAGTTTGAAAATTTGTTTCTCGTAATATACATAAACCTATAAAGATGATAATTCTTTGCTATAGCGATCCCTGCAATTGCGATTACAGCAAGTTCGTCACCAAGCTCTTATACACATCATATATACACAACATATATAGGCCATATATGTATGCCATACACCACACCGCCGAACCCTCATATATAAGCCATATACGGCAAGTTATATTTACTTTATATATACGTCATATAATGCATCATATACATATGATAGGCATATCTGTATGTCATATATACGTCACCTATACGTCATAAACGTCTTACACACATGAGGTATATATACGATATATATGAGTATAATTTGATCATATACGTCATAAAATGTGATATATGTCATATTTGACTATAACGTCATATATATCATATAACTTGGCGATATATCCAGCTTGCTTGGCGATTGATCCTCGAATGCTGCTATAACAAGGAAGTAACCGAAAGATTTTTAAAATATACTTCACGGAAACACATTTATATATATTTAAATGTGCCATGATATTTTTATACACATAACTCTACGTTCCCACTTGGACTAACACCGGTTTTCCTCTTAATTCTTCTTACAAAGAATGCAAGACATAACCACGATGTTTGGAAGAATACGGCGCAAAAATTACCGAAAGGTACAGAAAGACGAAGAAAAAAAAAATCAATTTCATAAAAAAAGTAGAAAATTTAAAATAAATTTATTCATCAAACCATCGAAGCTTCAATAATTCGGATTATACCGAAGATTGTTTTCCCTATTTAATGAGATATTTTAATAAACTCGCGGGGGGGAAAGCAGACTACAGGGAGGAGAAAGATATCACAATTTATTTATTTGTTCTTAAGTTCTGAATTTTTACATTTATCATTTCCGAATTATTGTAGTTGCAAAGACGGCTGAATCGATCGGCTAATTATTATTAATACTGTCATGGATGCTGTTTATTATTACTTTTTGTACACAAGAGAGAGTAGTGCGTAAATAAGATATCTAGAAAAGGATAGGAAATTTTTTTTTATGAGTTGGGAATGGAGAATTTGTAATGAGATATTTGTGTCGCAAATAGAAAGTAATTGTAAAATTAGAAATGTTGTAAGAGAATGTCTGAAAGGAAAAACATTTTAATTTGATTCAAGGAATCTCATTGATTGAATCCAGACATTTTTGTACTTGTCATGTTCGTCAATTTAAAACCCACATCATTTACACCCCCGAGCAATATTTTGTTTAAAAATATGAACGATATTTGTCTATCATCATATTTGTCTCAAAATGTTTTCTTCTAGTGTTAGTTTATCCCAACAGTTTTTTTTCTTTTTTTTTAGATAATTAAAACACTATTTTTTATTGTTTTAACATGCATTTCCCCAAAGGATCTAATTGAAATGCAAATAATAAAATAATAAAAATAGAATAAAACGTTAAAAAATTGGGCGATTTTATTTATGAGTCGAAGCGGGATAAGATTAATGAACACGTTTTAATTTTTAAACTATTTCCCTGTTTAATACAGTAATATTTAATCATACCCTCCCCCCATATTTACGTACATTCTCACTAACATACTTAAATGCATCCATCTTATTTCATATTACAACCAAAGGATCTTATAATCACATTTCACCAAAAGATCTAATAATTGAAATGAAAATACTAAAAAAATAAAATAAAAATAGAACAAAACGCTAAATAATTGCCTAACTGGGGGGATTTTATTTATACACCAGAGTGGAATAAGATTAATGAACATGCTTTAATTTTAAAACTATTTCTGTATTCAATACACTAATATTTAATAAATTTCCCCCAATATTTATGTACACTGGGAAAAAAAAAAAAAAACGGAACTTGTACTGGCAATCGGGGCGGGACACCAGTACTATTTCCGTATTTTAACGGAAACAAAATTCCGTAAATTCCAGGAAATTTTCCGTGATCTCTGAAATATCCGTATTTAAATTGCCGTTTTATAACAGATATCTTCCGTATTTTTTAGAAATTTTTATGTCGTTAAAATAAACTTTAAAGGACTAAAAATAAAGTTACTTCTCAAGGATAACCATGTGATAGATACATTTCTGCTTTTTCATTTCTGAGTGAATTTTCAGTAAATAACCAACCCTTGCCACAAGGAGAATCGAACCCTGAATCATCCGTTAACTTAACTGGCGATCTCTAACACTACGCTATGACTGGACACGCCCAAATGTTGCTACTTATTTTAGTCACTTTTTATGTTGGCTTCATCGGTAGATGGGTTTTTTTCATTGTTCCAATGTTTTTAATATTTTATTTTCATAATTTTCAATATTTTGCTTTGTTATTTGATGCTTTATAACAGATAATTTTTAACTTATTATTTATTATATGCGTAAAACATTGTATTAAGAGTCATTGTATGATTGCATCTTTTTGCAATAGTACCAACATTTTCTTCTTTCGAACATGTACTTTTTTAATTATTTGTCTGATGATCTATTTATCAATTCCAATAAAACAATAATTATCTTAAGCAAGCAGACGTATTTATCACATGCTATTAAAATAATTTTTTTTCTCTTATTTTAAAAAACATGTGTAAATAAACAATTTTATAATAAATTAAATTATTATACGTGAGCTATGCTAAGAGTTCTTGTGTATGGTTTTGTTAAACTGAATAGTTTTAAAAATATTAAAACAAAAAAATAGATTTTTAGAGAAAATTTTGAAATTAATGACCTTGGGATAGGTAAGTTTAAATTTGGACTTATTAATTTAGTTTAATTTATAAAATTACAAACCAGCGAAATAAATTACAAACTTTACAAAATTATAAACTTCATTTTTATAAAAGTAAACAAAAAATTATTAATTTATTTTTATAAATTTAAGGAAAAAAATATAAATTTTGTAAAATTATAATTTATAAAGTAATAAAGTTTAGTTTAATTCATATATTTATAAGCCAAATCAGTTTAATTTAATACCAATTTATTTACATAGCGATAATTTGCAGAGATATTATGTTATGAAACCTTTAAATAACCCAATGTTGCCTCACGTTAGAAAAGTTTAAATAAAAATTAAAAAAATTAGTGAAAAAAAATTCATAATTTTGATGCACTATCAATAAAAAAAAGTAGATTTAAAAAGATATTTTTCTGTAACTTATAAAAATAAAATAAATTTCTAAATATTTTATTATAATATATAAATATTACTATTATTTTGACCGTCCAGACATGGCCCCTGTTTGAATAGGCCAGCGGATCGAGCCGGGCTAGGACTGGATACTTGAAGAACTCTGGTAAATACAACAATTTTAATTCCATTTCAAACAAGACAATTTCTGTACGCAAACTTCTAAACGTCATTTACGGAAATTGCACTGTTTTGGAACGAATACGGACATTGTACTGTTTTCAAAGAAATACGGAAAAAAGCGGGTTTTACGGGAAACTTTCTGCATATTTACAGATTTGAAATCTCCTTTACGGAACTAATGTCATTTACGGAAATTCTACTATTGTTTTGGAAAAATGAAACTTTTCCGTAAAATTTTTCGGAAAATCTCTTGTATTTTCACAGATTTCTTTTTACAGTGTACAATCTCACTAACATATTTAAAATCATTCATCTTACATCCATATTACAACGTAAAAATATCTTAAAATAAATATAAAATACATACATATTCACATACAAGTTACAATATATGCAATTATACATAGAAGTTACAATATAAATACTTAGCATACTTTTAGGTGTGTTTTGTTCGCTAACATTATAATTAAATAAAAATATTCGCCTTATTTAACCACAGACGTCTCCTGATAAATAAGGCACAGAATTACTCTTTAAAATGTGTGGTATCTAATCCTTAAATATAAGTATATATTAAAAAAAAAAAAATACTTCTAAAAGAAAAATGCGTGCATTGTAGGGTTAGCTCGGGAACACTTAATTTTTGCCTCCTAATGCATATAAATGTGAGTCGACAAGGATATATTATAGTTTGAGAAAAACATCCGAAATTCAATATAACGATTATCGTGAATTGAACATATAAGGGCTATTTCAAAATACTGAGATACGCGTACATATTTGCTCCACTAGTTGACCCCAAAAATTTATTTGAATTGGAAAGCGTGAAGCATAAAAAATTTAAAAAGTATTATATTAAAATGAGAATTCAAAGACATATCAAGCTGCAGTGTTAATTTTGTACGAATTTGCATTGAAAATATTACGAAAAAACAATAATGAAAAGAGTGTGGGCGACAAACGAAAAAAAAAAAAAAAAAAAAAAAAACACAGTTTTCAAATACAATTCCACCAGTTATTTCCTCACCAATGAATAGTTTGACATTTTTGCGCTCTTCATCGCATAATTACTGCAGAAACCTCCAAGAAAACAGGAAATTTACGATTAACAGCGGAAGAAATAAGGTAGCTCAGGTACTTTTACCATTCGCAGTTCTTTTTCCCCCTTTGGCGTCGGAAAAAAAGACCAAAAAACAATGGAAGATCACAAGAAACTAAAAAAGGAAAAAAAGCAAAAACGGCGAGCAAAAGATGCATAATTCGTAAAATTAATTGAATCTGAAGAGCTGTTAAAGACAGCGCGGCAAAATATTATGTTAGAGGGAATCCTAAGGATACCACCGCAAAACGGAAAAATTAACACGTTTTCCGTTGACGACCGTTGCCATGGAAACGAAGCGGAGAATTATCTGCTTGCACAATGAATTAGCAAAAATAAAGCAGGCAAAAGACGTCGAAATTAAAAAAAAATAATAATAATAAAAGATAAATACATAAAAAATAAAATAAAATGTTAATTTACCGGGTGTTATTTTCCCAAAACCGCAAAAATGACAGAAGTAATTTAAATTGGACAATAGATAAACACCCTAGTTTTAATGCATCGCTCGTACACACACACACACATACATCCGAACACGGTTGCAGCAAAAATTTCTGCTCTCTGACAAGTTTTATAATTGGTATCGGTTTTTAAAAAGGAATGTCCAAAAATTGTTTTGCATTGCTATGATGAAGGGGGAGGGACGGGAGGAAAAGAAAAAAAAAAATAAATAAATGAAACGGTATCTGCAAATTTATTAGTTTGTTGGAAAATGTGTGATTTCAAAAAGTTTTGGAGACATTCGAAAATTGGAGGTAAGGGCTAGGGGACGGGGAGGAAACAACAAAACTGTTTTGCTGTTTAAAGGAATTAATGAAATTTAACTTGTCAAATTGAATTTAGAAATAAAAATACAAATCGAGGGGATTTTGGTGTTGTATTAGTTTTTGAAAACATAATGATTTAAACTGCTGTTTTCACAGATCAGTGATTATTTTTTGCTCTTTTTTGGGGATTTTTTTTTTTTTAATTCTTAAGTTAAAAGATTTATTTAAAATCTTTCTCTTTTTAATAATAGCTATAAATTTAAAATCAAGGCATTAACGAATCATTTGTCAAAAACATTGAATGTTAACTTGAAATTAAGTAAGAAAATGGCAATGCGTAATGTTTTCATATTTATTTTTAATGACAAAGCATAGTTTGAAAGTATTAAATGATTATTTTTTTGCTGTTTGCTTGTTTTATTATGCAAACTCCTTTAAGATGAGGGGGAAAAAAAAACTTTAATTTGTTTTCCGGAACAGCTGCAATTATCTGAAGTAATCATCATCATTTGTTAAATGAAAAATACTTATAACAATAAGAGAAAATTATGATTAACGCGTGATTTCAACAATTAGCTAAAAAGAAATGACATATGAAAAAGGAAGAAAACAATCGATTAGTTTAAACCAACAATTAACTAGCCAGAACAATTAGTATTATTTATTTTTATGATGATCAGTTAATGTTTTAATAGATGCGTATCAGCTGGCATTTTAAATATGCCATATAGAGGTTAATTATTTTTTTATATTTAGTTTTAAGCAACCTGTTACTGCGTAAACATCAACAGTTTTTTCTGTATATTTATGCAATTCACAAATGTATGCAATAGATTTTATATATTAATTCTTCTTCTCTCTCTCTCTCTCTCTCTCTTTTTCCAAGTAGTATATTTCCTTATAATAAAATTTTACTTAAAAAGATTACCCAAAAGATTTTGGTGAATATTTTCAACAATAAATAAGTTTTATTTTCAAATTTGGAGCTTGAAGCAAACACTTCCTTCCCTCTTTTTTAAAGATATGAATTGGACACGTGGACAAATGATATTGCCAGCTCTCTTTTTTGTGGGCATGTAGCATATACACATGTTGTAAAAATTAATTGTCTGATTTTCCTGCAAACCAGTGTTATTGCAACTTATATGTATTTACAATTGTAGCTCTTGGATGGTTGACGTGAAAATCAAAATTAAGATTTTGTTTGATAAATATTTGGGCTTGGGATAGGATTACTCTCCGTTTTGAGGTCGAGAATAACAAAATAGTGGATAATATTTTGTTCGATGACTATTTCAAATATCTATTAGTTTTTGTTTGTCAGCTTGTATACACGACTGGAGCCTGAAACAAGTCGTGCCTTTTTTCTATAAAGATGAAATAAATAAAGTTTAAATCAAAATTCAAAATTAAATAGAAAGAAAATTATTTGTTTGATGAATATAGATTTTAAAGGCATTTCGTTTATTTAACTGGACTGCAAAAAAGGGTAGTTTACATAATTGAAGCGCAGGAAAAATCATTTTTATTACTTTTTTAGAATATAATAAAAACACAAGTGTAATAAAAATGCAAAATGTGACTATATTTTAATCTTAAAAAAAAAAAAAAAAGAAAAAAGAAAGAAAGAAAAAGAAAAACTAGATATGGTTAATAGATATGCGAGGTTCTCTTGAAGCTATCCGAGTGCAAAGGGTTAAAATATTTCTGCTGTATACGACTAAGATTTTGTGTATCAATTAATATTGTCAATTCATTTTTTTTAATACTTTGTTTTTTTTTTCGGAATATGTACGAGAAATTTGCGATAATCATGAATACAGAAAACAATAATCATAAAACCCCAATAAAAAAAAAGGGTAACAATAAAAAACTTCACAAGCTTAAACATTGAGGGATTCTTGTAAAAAAAAAGAGAGAGAGAGAGAGAAACTAGTCGTTGGGGGCCACCGTAATACTTACCCATCATGGATATGCATAATGTAAAATATTAAAATAAAAATGTGTAAACTACTTATAAAATGCATTGTAATTCAAATAAAATCGTGGCTTGATGACGTCATAAACTTTAAAAGCTCGATTACTGAATTGCTTGAAAGAGGTTTTTCCTTATAACTCCAAAAATAATAATCCTATTAATTAGCGGTTTATTGCATCTGATTAAGCGTCAAATTTCCAATTAAAATATATCTTTGTAGTGAAATTTGGATGAGATACAGGGTCATGAAAAATTGAAGAGTGTGGAAAATAGGATTCATAATATCTCGGCAACTAATTATCCGATCGACTTCATGCTTTATGCAAAATTTATGTTTTTTTTTGTATTTTATATTCATTTCTTAAAATAAACAATTTCGAAAATTTTTCTATACCTTTTATCAGAACGAATATTTCGAGAGTCCAAAAAAAATAGTTCCGGTTAATCGAGGTTATTGAAATGAAATAGGCTTCTTTCCATTATGACATACTAAGTACATACCAAATTGCAAGTCTCTATCTCAATTTTTTCGGGAGATAGAGCGTTTACAGACACACAGACGGACGGCAAATTTTTTTTTCTAAAAATATGTTTTTCGGAATCTCCAGTGTCTGAAACGTGTAAATCCGTCAAATTTTTTTTTTCGTTTTTCAAAACGATTACAAGACTTACCCTATACTACGTATGATGGGTAAGTAAAAAAGGAAGGATAACTCTTCAAGTAAAAGTACTACATAAAAAAATCCTTTAAAACATCATAAATAAATGAAGGAATTAAAGAGCTTGTGTAGATTTTTATGTCATATTTCATTTCCAGTTTTTTGTCATTACTCGGCCATTTTCATAAGGTCAAATGACGAAATGAAATTATAAGAATCATAGGTGAAAATTTTCTGTCAATAAAAAATTATGAGTGAGATAATAGAATAAATATTAATATTTCTGCTACACGTGACAAAAAGGTTTGAGCACCAATGAATGTAGTTAATTGAAACTCCTTTAGGAGTTTTTACTCTTTCTTAAGAATTAAGAATTCAGAAGTGTAAAAAACAAAAATATTGTTTTTGAAAAATAAAAATAAAAGTAGAAAACTTCTGAAACATTAAGGATTCCACGTACAAGTAATATATAAAACAGTGCTATAAAATATCATCAATAAGTAAGAAAGATAAATAACTGACAATATATTTAATGCCACATTTAACTCACACTTTTTTGCCATTACTCGATCATTATTTGTATAAGAACAAATGAATAATAGTCAAGCTGAAAATTTGCCACCCAATAAAAAAAATTAATGAGAGAGATAATATAATAAATATTAATACAGTCGCAAAAAGAGAATGGTGAAAGGGGAAATGCAGACAAATTTTTCGTGCAAGGCAAAACTTTCTACCTTGTTTTTTTTTCACTTCTCCCCCACGCTACATATTTTCTTTCCCAATCACCAAATCTCCGGTAATTTCTGTACCGAAAACGCTTTTCCCGTTTTCCGGAAAACAAAACAACAGGATAAAAGTAACTTTAATTATTCCTGCGAAAATCTTTTTTAAGTCAGAAAGTTCTCTGATTGGACCACGCAAACTTCCGACGAAAAAGTCTCGACTTGTGACGTCACGTTAACAAGCCTCTCTCATTCCCTCCTCTACACCTCTAAACTCAACAAAATGGCCCCCAACGTCCGTTACCATAGTAACCATTGTTTGGAGAGTTTCTCTCAACATGTATTTTCGGCATTTCTAGTTTCGAAAAATGATTTATTTTAAAAAACATGAAACTACTAGCTTCTAGTTGTTATTACTGTTTCTATAAATACACATTTGAATTTGAGTTTAGCCAGTCGAGTTCATTGCAATAGAAAAGTTTTCGCATGGATGATCCGAGAGTAAATTCATTCCAAAGCTAACGAAAAAGTCTTGATTACATCACCTAGAGTGAGTACATAGAAATTTCTCAGTGGAGCTATCAGAAGATGAGAAACAATTTTTAAATAAATCTTCAGAAATAAAATGTCAAATCGAGCTCTAAATTTTTAATATCGATGATGAACTGTTGGTAATGTGCCGTTTCCTTTTAATTTATTTTTATATGACTAGTTTATAATAAAACAATAATAATAATAAACACCATTATTGTTTACGAACTTGTCTATTCATTTTTTTAAATACTAAAGAATTTGAATAAAATGTATATATTTAAAAAAAAAGGAGAAACATAACAAGGCATATTAAAACATTTTAATAAACTAGAAAATCTATTGTGGTTACAAGCGAAGAAAAAAATTAAATGATAGACCATCAAATTTAAAAGATACACCACCAAAGATATATATATATATATATATATATATATATATATATATATTCTATCAAACAAATTCAGTTTCTAAATATTTTGGTATGAAAGTCTTTCCTTTAAATATTTACTTCTCTAACAACCTTACAAGTGATCAAGCCTGCAGAAAGGAATTGCATCTAAAACACACTCATAGACGTTTAATCGCAATAATTGAACACTGTATTTATTGCGTAAAACACGTTTGAAAGATACTCTGAAAAGCAGAAAATCAAGAAGATTGTTCAAGCTTAGAACAGTTAAGTACATCCTTCTAGCTGTATCGCGAGTAACCGGATTTATCACTATTGCGGTTTTACCATGCCTGTACATCTGTTTCTCTGCATATTGCCCACAGTCTAGGCAAAGCACCCTTCATTCTTCTTCCAGTATAACTGCGAAATGTCATCAAATGAAAAAGGAAATATCATCCGTTAACTACTGTCACAGAAATTATACCATAGCTACTGTGAGCAGTCTCTGAGACCGCTTGATTAATGCATAGGATACTGTTTTTGTACCAATATTTATGCACAGGCTTATTATAATTAAATATCACCTATTCAGAAGTCTCTACACTGTAAAAAAAAAAAAAAAAAAAAATCCTGAGATTTAAAATTTTTTTAGTACCGGGTGGTTATAAGTTAAGTATCTCTATTTGGAGCTGTCTGTAGCTTGAAGGAATAACCGGAATGAAACCAAAATCGGTGCACTTACTATTCAAGAATGGGGTAGAAGAATGGAACAATAAAAATAATTAATTAAAATAATCGCCGACAGAGTGTGAAATGTAATGTGTAATATTATGTACCGTGGAGGTATCGCAAACCTCAATTACTTTACTGCATATCAAAACATGTGCGAAACATCACTCCTGATACGTTACATTCCGCAATTGAGCAAGTCGTGTACCCCCTGGATTGTGTCCTCGAGCACAATGGCCGTGTGGAACCTGAACATGATCGGCAACGCCTTGCGAAAGCGTAACCACATTCACTGTGACACTTTCGAATAAATTAGATGTGTCATCTGGTTTAACGCTTTAATTCTTTGTTCTTGTATGACACATTACATTTCTCACTCAGTAGCGCCATATGTCGGTGATTATTGCAATTATTATTTTTTATTATTCCATTCTTCTTCCCCTTTCACGAATAGTAAATGTGCCGATTTTGGCTTCATTCGGGTTATTCCTTCGAGCTACAGAGAGCTCCAAATTGGGATACTTATTTTATAACCACCCTGTATACATGTACTTCACAGATTTTTTTAGTAACAGCTACTATAAACTGGAATCATTGCTAGCTATTTTCTAGTAATGTTTCTAGCTGTTTTCATTTAATGTTGCTATCTGTTTTCTAGTAATGTTGCTAGCTGTTTTCTAGTAATTCTTACAGATTTTCCTGTAACTGAGTAAGAATACAAAAAAAAAATTTAGTAGTTGCAAAGCTTAGTGAGAAAAACTACATTTTTTTTAGTAAATCAATTTTTTTTTTTTTTTTTTTTTTTTTTTTTTTTTTTGCAGTGTAGTGATACTAGAACTCCAAACGAAACAAAATTCCGCTAGTATCTGTAGTTAAACTGGGAAAATTGAAAAACAAAATGTTAAATGGCAACTTCGTGGTTTCTTTCTTTATGTCTCTAACTATATACATAGGATTTGATATAATGGAAAAACAATCAGTTGTTAAACTGCTTATGTTTAATTTTGAAACATAATTTTCAATCGTTTTGAAAAATATTATTATTGTTTTCAGAAAGTTTTTTAAAATAGATTGCCGGAAAAATATCTTATTTACAAATTCAGGAGAATTTTGAATGAGGGGAGGTGTGAGTTAAATTAACAGAAAAATATTTTTATTTCTCAAAAACATTATTGTAGCTTTTAGAAAGATTTTTTAAAGTTTTTATTTAAACGTATTACTATATTTCTTTTAAATGCTAAAAGGTGTAAAATAAAAGCATAATATACAATAAAATAACTTTTATTCGATTGTTGACATGTTTCGGCTAACTCCGAGCCATTATCAAAAACAAATGAGAATATTCTGTAATTGCACGGTCTTTGAAGTTATTATTTGAAATGCTATCATTTAATTTTCATGTACTTTTTAAAATTGCGCAAGTTATATTTTATTTTACTTGGTTGTTTATTTCTATATTTGAAACCATGGAGTAAATTGAGCTACAATTTCGGCCAGTTAAAAGATGCTGCATAGTATCATATTGTATTTTTGCGTGTTACTATCTCTATGGTTTCTCTTATTATGGAATGGATGGCATAGACTGGAGGGAAAAATTATTTTACTTTCATTGAAATTTATTTGGATGGTTTCTTTTTGATATGTCAGGGTTGTGATTTTTCTATTATACTTACTATTAGATATACGCTCCTTTTTTCTGTAACTAAATTTCCTGCTTGTCATACCAATATAGTAATTCTTAGATCCGTCTTCTTTAATGAAAGGTATTTCATATATGCCTGAATGATCTAAGAATTACTATATTGACATGACAAGCAGGCAATCTATATTAGACAGATGATCTTTACTAGACATTAAGATTGTGTTTATATGGATGCATCGGGGTTTTATTATAATTGTGATGTTTGTAAGACCAAAAAAGGAAAAAAAAAAAAAAAAAAAAAAAAAAAAAAAAAAAAAAACGGTTGAGACACCATTGATTAATATGTCTGGGGCTACCCGCCGTTTCTTGTTACGCCAAAAAAAAAATAAGGCCAAACTATTTTCAGTATATTTCGTTAAATAATTCGATATTATTAGCAATGTTTAATTAAAATCATTAAAAAAGTTCGTACTTTTATTTTAAGTATAAAATAAAAACAGAAATTTCTTTCATTTGTTTTTTATTTGCAATTAATCTAAGTGTACGAGGCTACCCGATCTTTCCCTACATTAATCCACTGACTTTTCAACAATAGTTCCATGCTTGGGGGATGAAAAACAACTTAATGAAACAAGTTAAGGTTTGCACTTAAAACTTAATTTTTTTTAAAAAATTCACAAATACTTACCTGGCTTTTTTTGTTACATTGAAAAGATACCTATACACATTTAATTTAAATAAATATGTTTAACAAGTGAAACACGCTTAAAATATACCCTGATAATTGCCATAGGCAATCAGGCAAACTTCCACCACTGATTTTAAAATACTTTTTGTACTATTTAATCACTGTGATTAATTAAGACAAAAATAACATTTTTAAATTAGTGGTAAAAATTTGTCTTATTTGCCCTCGTTGCCCCCGTTACGTCTTCGCCTATGATAATTGTGGTAATCAGTGGCTTAAGATAATTTGTACAAACAGAAATTTATTACCACTGCCGTTTATGCCTTTACATCTGTTTCTCTGCAAGATGCTTATATTCTAGGTAAAACATGCTTTATTCCGTTCTAGTATAATTCAAGTAACTTCTACAAACTGTTTTACAATGTCATTAAATGGACAATTTCGGTTTATTTATTTGTGCCTCTAACTACACAAAAGATCTGATTAATGGAAAAAAGGATTACTTAAACAGTCATATTATATATAAGTGATCCGATTGTTAAAACTCTTATATTGTTATTAAAAGCTTATAAGACAGCGGGAAAATATTTCCGTAATACAAAATATTATTGTGGCCTTTTAGATTTTTTTTAATTATAATTCAGTGGAATTTTCCATATCACATCGTCAACAATTATAAAAATAGTCTATTCTAACAAAGTTAAAAACAATGTTTCAGTAGCGCTTATTATATTATATTGGTGATCTTGTTGTTGAGCCGCTTAATTTTCAAAGTAATGTTCAATCATTTTATTATTATTTTAAGAAGTTACAATTTATTATAATTATCTAATACCATATCTTACTCAATCGTGTAACAAAGAGTCTCTTTTAATGGAATAAAAAAAGACTTATCTAAACGCAAAGATTTACAAAGAAGCATCACGTGCCAAAAGAAACAAGATAAGACGATAATTTTAGCGAGTTACGTGCTGAAGAATACGTTTTAAATACATTAATCCACTCACTTTTCAACAATAACTCCATGCTTCGGGGATGAAAAAACAACTTAAATGGAATAACAAGTTACGCTTCGCACTTAAAACGTAAGTTTTTTAAAAACGATTTCAGAAAATGAATTTTACTCGCCGGATTTTCTTTTTTGTATTCTTCAAGTGCTTCCGACGAAAATAATAAAAACAAAACAAAAGTGGAAAAAACAACAGGAAGATAAAAAATTCAAAACTGAAAAAAAAAAAAAAAAAAAAAGGAAAAATGGGAAGATGGGAAAAAAATGGGGAAGAGAGTTGTTGCAACTACTTTTCAAGTCGCAACATCCGAGGGTTGAGGTTGAGGTTAACAATGTGAAAGGAATGCATTTTAATAAATTTCCTTTTTCCGTTTTTGTTTTGGCGAAAGGTTTTTTTTTTCTTTCCTTTTCATAAACATTTATTACTAAAACATATTTTCGCAAAAATAGAAAGATGGTCTTGTTTTGTTGTAAGATAAATATGCCGCTGTGAAACAATAAAAAAGAAATTAGTTTACTGTTTTTTTCTTTCATTTTAACTTATTTATTGTTTTTTAAACCCAATTGTTTCCCATTTTTCAAGTTTAGTTTTTTTTTTTTTTTTTTTTTTTTTTTTGAAAGAAAGGCGAGATATTTCCGAGTACTTAAAAAAGGTAATTTATGAACTGAAAGTTGTTGTAATTGAATTATATTTTTAGCTTTATTATATATTTATAAATTGGGAGAAGTTAAAAAGATTAATTCACCTCCATTTTAAAAGTATTATTCTTTCGACCTAAAAAAAGTATTTTTCTTTAGTTCAAAGGCAAGGGTGTGTCTTTTAACCAGAGCATGTTAGTGTAAGTAAAATTAAATCCCTTTTCTTGATAAATGCGCCATAATTTTATTATCAATTTATTAACTTAACAATAACAGCAATGATGTAATATCAATACAGGTCAATATGTTTTGTCTGCGTCGACTTTTATTTGTTTCTAGATTTTATTTGCCTGTTAAAGGACAACTTCTAATTATTTCTATTTTGTATGATAAAATAAACTAGGGTGTATATTTATTGAAGACACTTTGTCGTTTTAAATTAAAGTATCATAGAAATTTTATTCCTTACCAAAATTTTAATTTTAGTATTCAGAATTAACTCACTCTTCGAGTTATATATTAGTGAACATTAATTCTAAACGTACATTATGGTTTAAGCTGCTTTCAAAATAGTTTAACCCTTTGAAAGAGTTTATTATTGATTTTTTTTGTTAAATTTTAATGAAAAATAATAAAAAGCAATATTGCGTAAAAAACATTGTGGATAGAATTGTATATTTTAAAATATAAAAACATAAACATGTATAATAAAAAAAAAATCCTTATTTTGTAATATATATATATATATATATATATGAACCGTTTTAGTTTGATATTGAGTTATATTTCCACTTTTAAGATGCTAAAATTTCAATAAATATTTTCCAAGTGCCTTTTTTGTTTTCGTATTTAGCATTTTTAATAGAAATAGGGATAAATCTAAGAGTATATTAAAAAAGAAATAATATATTTTTTAATGAACTTTAAAGCAATATTTTAACATTTGACTCTCAAATCTATTTATTTAATAAAAAAGCCAAACATTAAAGGTATAGAGATTTGTCTTATAAAAAAAAATGCGAAAAATATTAACAATCAAAGAAGGTAAAATTGGTACTTTTATTATTTTTAGCTTTTTACTTTAATATCTATTTTTCTACAAATGTAATCATATTTCTTTATATCAAATTCATCTTATTTAATATATTTATTTATTTTTTAATTAATTAATTATTCTTTCTCATAAAGTAAAGACCTTTAAATAGAAAAAAAAAATCACGGGATTACGGGAACGCTTCCGTGATTCTCACCGATCGTGAAAACTCATGTTAAATTACAAAGAATTTTGAAAAATTGATTACTCATTACATAATTCCTTTTTACAAAATTTGGTTATATATATATATATATAAGCAGCTAATTTAAAGTAGCACATGAGCTTTAAGAATTCGAGATTTGCGGAAATATAAAATTTTGTTTTTCTGTAAAAATAAATTCTATAAAAACCGCACTCTTTTTACATTCCAGAAGTAATAAAACAATTGAACACCACATTACACAATAACACTGTTGCGGTCTTCATGAAACTAATTCCAAAAAAAGTTGAATTTTAAGCTAATGCAAGCAAATTTCTGTATTGTTCAGTTTATTTTTATGTTTATTATTGTTTGAAGAGAGAGAAATGTATGGAAGGATAAGAAAAGTAGTGTGTAAACAAGACTGCAGAGTTTTCAATAACCTAAGCAGGACTGATGAATTGTCTTTCCCATTTTTCTTTCTTTTTCAAACAAGACAAAGACATTATGGAAGACAGGAGTGCTTTGCAAGCTGAGTTGCAAGCAAAATTAAATTTCTGAACAAGAGAATAAAATTGAAATCAACAAATACAAATAAGGTTTCTCGTCTCGAATACACTCCAGTTCAATTTCACCCTTTACAAATAATAAAAAATCGCGGCACTTTAGAGACATATTTATAGCTCCAGAAAAATATTAAATGAAGGAAGATAGCTACTAATCCCCTTCCTGCTCATAACTACCATATGTAACTCAAAATCCTTCTTTTAACTTTATATCCACTTTAAGCACGCAAGTCGTCTTCCCCGACGTGTTCAACTCTCTATTAATAACCTGTACAATATCATTTGCGACTTCGTTTTTCTAGACACCTGTTTTAAACAATGTGTGACTGCATCCCCTGTCAAAAATATTTTTGCTGTCAAACTTTACTTCCCTCCTCCGCCTCTTCGCCTTCTCTCCTTTTCCTCTTCTTCCGTTTGGGAGTATTTACACTTTGGCACCCCCTTCGCACCCATCCTCATTGATCCGCACCAATATCACGTGATTAAAAGTCAATATCACTTTTAAACATCGTGCCTTTATTTTATTTATGCAACTCTTTTCTGATTTTTATTATTTTGGTTTATCTTTTGGGCGGCGACATAGGTTTTTGGGTGTGTACCCTTCTTTCCAAGGCGGGTTTTCTCCAAGTTTTTGAGCAGACAATTTTTGAGCGGGAGAGCAATTACCGGGCAATTACTCCTCGCTGTTAATCAGCGCTTTTGTTTCATTAGGGGGTACTTAGCAAGGCCTCTATTTAAAGCGCGAGGGGGTGGCTGAATTTTTGATTCGCCTTCCAGCATCATCCCTCTATAAAAGCTTCGCTTTTTGAGGTGAGGGATTAACAGCAGAACAATAAGCTTCAAAAAGACCAAAGGATGATAGATTCGCACAACTTTTGATTTTTATTTGGGGTATCCTAATTAGACGTTTGGTGTCGTTAGGCAGGTCCGCTTGAAAGTAATATATATTTTTTTCTCCCTTCACAACCTAACAAAATTATGGTCGCTGTTTCTAAAATAATAAGTGTTTGGAAAGCTATAAAAATTTCAGCATTGTAAAAGACATGAATAATATATGATCTTGTAATTAGTCCAAAAAACAAGTTGATTTATGAACCTTTATTATAAAAATATGTCCTGTTTATCTCTTAGAAAACGAGACGTAAAAATAAGTGAAATGTTGATAAAATGTAGCATAAAAGAAGATACGCATATACTTTATTATTATTATTATTTTATTTTATTATTCTTAAAAGGTAACAAAAACATTAAATTTACGAAAAAAAAGGAGAGAGAGAGAGAGAGGTTGTTTTATAAATATATTGGAAAAAATAGTCCTCAAACTTTTTTTTTTTTACATCGCATATTATTTGTACAAATATGTTCAATAGTGCTCATATTCATACAAATGCAAACTATTTTAAGAGATTTATTTTATTTCAGATTTTTGCATTAGCTATGTTATAATAGTATTATTTGTTGTTTATTAGAACATGAAGGAAGCGTAAAGCTCTAAATTAAAAGCTTTTTTAGTTGAATATTGTAAATGAATTAGTTTTTGTTTAAGTGGTTATACACCTACCTGCAAACTTAAAAAAAAAAAAAAACATTTTTATTGCATTTTCTGAAAGTACAATTTTCTAGTTGAACTGATAAAAATTAAGAAAGATACGTCGCTTTAATTTACTTTGCTCTATCATACATAAATCATAACTTGAATCTTTAAACGTGATTATCTCACAACTATGGTTTTAAAGTCGACGATCACGATAACTCGAATAAATCTCAACCAATCTTCTTCAGCTTTTGAGCAACTTTTAACAATAATATTACCTAGGGAGTATTTATTCCTTTTGGTGATGTGATGATTTTTTCTGTATTTTATAAAGAAAGTCATTTTTTTTTTTTTTTTTTGTGAAAATTGGTACCTTAACTTTGAACGGCCGCTATTTTGTTCAAAATATTTTTTTTTTCCAAAATCGAACGATTACACTCTAGTTTTAAGTGTTCGGTGTAAAGACATTATGCTTTTTATAATTTCAGATAACATTTGACAGAGTTGCGGGGATTACCGTGGACGGCTACAAGAACGACATCATCTCCCAGAAGCGGATCTGCTGGGGACACCCAACTTTATTTCGTCATTACAAAAATCGATTTCTTTTCTGTAAAGGGTAATAAACAAAATACAAAAATAGTTTTCAAATATCTTGTTTCATTTTCCTTAAAATTTTTTGCGAGAATAGTTTATACATCATTTTTTTTTTTAAATCTTGCTTGTGCGTTTAAAACATGTTGATCTATATATGAAAAGGTTTTTATAAGCCTTTTGTGTTCTGTTTTATCACTTTAAACCTGTTTTACATCTTTAATTTATGTCAATTTGATTTTATAATATGTGAAGCGCTCATAATTCCATGGTAGTTTTGCATACATTTTTCTTTATTTTCCACTTATTGACACATTTAAAAATTACGATGACGTTATGAACGCTTCATATCGAAAATAAAATAAAACTGATATAATACATTAAAATTTGCTGAAATGAACTCCCATGTCTTGTATGACACATTTAACACTAAATATACCAACAACCGGTCATTTGACCGGTACCAAATGAATAAATGTCGATTCGAACCAGAAATTTCTTCATAAAACAAATAAACCACACAGAAATAAGCTTTTATTTAAAAATTCTGATGTGATTTTTTTTTCTACAAAACGTAAGTAAAATTTCCGGTATCTTTAATGTTAAATGATCGTCAAGGAAAAAAAAAAATAAAAAAAAATAAATAAATAATATATAAAACTTTAAGTAAAATTTAACCATTGAAACATAAGAAACTGACCATATACATTGAAATCATGAAACCAAAGAGCCGTGTCAAATTACAAATTAAAAATGTAGTCCTAAGAAATGTAACATTATTAATTCAAATGAAGAAGAAGAAAAAAAAAAGGAATGAAATAAAAACTACACGAGTATAAACACAAATGAAAGCTTATAATGTAATTAACTTTTTCAAGGGCAAGGGAAATATATATATATATATCATACAATCAAGAAATATGGATCCTAAATTATATTAAAACAATCAAAACATCTTGCAAAAAAGAAGAAAATTTTTTGACCCCATCTCTAGGCCAAAAAACAATGTTTATCTATCTACCTTCTTTCGAGTACAAGTAAATAAAAAAAAAGATTTGACCTGATAACAACATGCATGGAAATTTAAGTATTTATTCTGAGGATTTCACGCAACTAATAAACCGTAATTTTTTAAACAAAAATTCTGGTATCAGTGAGGGTTTTGGGAATTAAAATTAAGTATGTTTATGAAACCACTTAACTTTAATTCCCAAAACCCTCACTGATACCAGAATTTTTGTTTAAAAAAATACGGTTTATTAGTTACGTGAAATATAGCTTTTTCATATTTACAAGAAAGTTCCATTTCAAATTCTGGTGTCAATCATTAATTTCAATAGTTAAGCAATGGAAATTCTCTGCGCCGCAAAGGGTTAAGGAAAGCATTTCCCACCCCACATTGCTATATGATTTCGAGTTGTCAGGATGTACCCTACCCCTCTTAGAAGTTCTGAAACGTTTAATTGAAACACTCTGTGTATATATATATATATATATATATATAAGAACGGTTGTGACAAAAAAAAATCACTTAAGTACAACGTTGTATATTTCGCTACATATTGTATACATGAATTAACTTATAGAATTGTTTGTAAATCAATAAGGTAAAGACCATAATATTGTCTCGAAAAATTATAAAATCTTTAATCCAAGGGTGAAAAAACAACATAAAAAATTAAATTCCTTCTCAAAAACGAAAAAAAAAAAAAAAAAAAAAAACAGAGAAGAGACCAGCATCTTTACCTCGCGGCTGGCCAAATTCGTTAATTAAAAGATCTTTCCAAGGTAAACAAAGAAAAATTGATGGTTCTTTTCCTTTCTTTCATGCTTTCCCCCTCCTTTTTTTTTTTGTTAAACTAATCCACTACCATGAAGGTATGTTTTTGCTCATTTGCGCATCTCTTCACTTTTGTTTGAATTCACCGTATCCTCTTTTTTTTTTCCTTCGAGAAAATATTTGTATTCCCTCATTTTTTTTTCATCTTTGTTTATTTTCATTCTAATATGCGCCCTTGCTGATTTTAACAAACTTCAAAAAATCAATAGTTTCACATTAGTTTTCATACGTCTGACAAATACTTACCTTCCGAGAAAAAATTTTAAAAGTAGTAATTACACGCTATTGAAAAAAGAAAGAAAAAAAAAAAGATAGGAGCTAAAGTTGTTTTTGGTAAATAAACTTTTACTGTTGTGATTTTTCTTAAAATTTATTAATTTCTAAGAAACTGATTACATATTGTCATTAAGTAATTATTAATTGTATCCAAAGTAGTTTCACGCTTGACTGCTTATTAATATGCGTTTTTTCGATATTTAAGTTACATTGATTCGTCTTAGTAAATACAAGTTTCTTTGGAAATGATATACACATTATCTAAATACTCAGGAATTCAATAAAATTAATTATTCAATCTTTTCTAGCATTCTGTAAGCAGAAGAATATATATATATAAAAAAATCTCAGATAATAAATGAAAACTGCTTTTCGTTTTATTTATGAGTAATTTTAAATAAAAAAGGGGGGTGGCAACAGTTAGATATATATAAAATACACCGTCAAAAAAAAACAAAAAAAAAAAAAAACAATATATATAGGGGAAGATCGGGTAGCCCCGGACACTTGGATAAATTGCAAATAAAAAACAAATGAATGACATTTCTGTCTTTATTTTATACTTAAAATAAAATTACGAACTTCTTTAATGATTTTAATTAAACATTGCTAATAAAAACGAATTATTTAACGAAATATAGAGAAAATAGTTTGGCCTAATTTTTTTGGCGTCACAAGAAACGGTGGGTAGCCCCGGACATATTAATCAATGGTGTCCCAACCGTTTTTTGGCCTTACAAACATCACAATTATAATAAAAATCCGATGCATCTATATAAACACTATCTTCATGGCCCAGTCTTTGCATTCCTGGTCTTGAATCTATTCTTCAAATGTTTCTCCGCATATGATGCATTTTGTCTCGTTTTGTCGAAAATTTATTGACGAAAACAAAACACTCACTCACGACTAACTTGCTCGGCGCCCACGTCGCAATTAAACTGTATTCGTTTCGACTCTAAAGGGCGTTCATTTACTATAACTCTTTATTTACACAACACTTTGAATTTCTTAAAAATTTAAATGTCCGCAGTTACACGCCGTCGGGTGATTTTACGAGAAATTTCTGTCTTTTAACGGATTCATTTTGAGTGGAAATCGTAATTTTTTTTCGGAATAAACGAAAAATTTCCTTTTTAGCCTAGCTCGTTGAATGTTAAAAATGGACATGTTCCTTCCAATACAGAGAAACGGAAATGTTCCTTTTCAATTGAGAGAAAACGGAGAAGTTGCAGTTAAATTTTCGTAATTAATGTTTTGGCCTATAACCACGTCATTAGATGTGGCCAGTTTGTGCAGGGTACAGAGCATTCACCCTGTAATGGCGCGAGCACCGAGGTTCGAATCCGGAGGAAGGCAAGGTGACAAAAAACGGCTGTGATAATCTAATATATAAAAATGAAAATTTGTCTGTCTACACTTCTATACAAATCAACAGTTTAGAAACAAAAGTAGCGATATTTTACGTATAGGTGTTTTAAAACACGGCCGAGGCAACTAAAGTAATCCGTAATCAAAATAACGTATAGATAATTTTTAATTAATAAAAAACCAAAAATCTAAGATATATTTTCCTATCAAATTTAAACATTTTTCGTTATAGTTCGTGGCCAACAATTAAAAATCCACAATAAAATTCTTTCTACAATAATTAATTTTCTATTGAAAGATTTCCATGTGAAAAATGAAAATGAAATAAAAAGTTTCAGAAATTGAAAAAAAAAAAAAAAAAAAACGATGAATATGACGTAAGATTGGTAGTATAACGGAAAATTTCAAACATTTCTCCAAAATACAAGGAGTATATGAGTATGTGTAAGTACGGAAACCAGGTTAATACGACTTCATTAGAAAAAAAAATAATAATATGACGACATATTGGGCGTTTAATGGACTTTTTCAAATGTTTGAGAATAATACAATGAGAGTATCAATATGAGTAATAGAAAAAGCAAGTAGATATGACGTCAGCAGGTGACTATAACGTCATATGAGTTTGAGGAACGTATTGAATCCTGATAAAAACCCGATTAGGGAAATATTTGTCTATTTTAACATTTTGAAGTTCTGTATACAACATGTTTAATTTTGAAATTGATTTTTCTACACAAACATTCTTAAAATCCCGGAAAACGCCGGGTGCTTCAGCTCGTATTCAATACAAATACCTATTCGAGTAAATATGCAACAATATGTATAATTATTATTCAGATTTTATTATTATTATTATTATTATTATTATTATTATTATTGTTATTATTATGCTATAGCTCGCATTTTTTTTAAATTTCTATAAACAGAATTTTTTCATTTTGAAAACGGGGAAATACCAAAGGAAGTTTTGTGAAAAAACGAAGAACAGACGGCAACTTTGATGCCAGTATATTTTCAGTTTTTCATGGATTTTTTTTTTTCTTTACAGTGTATTTACCACACTACAAGACTGTATGAAAAAAAGATTTTATATGTTGCACGAAACAAAATGGCAGCTCTTTTATATCCTTTATTGCAATTGGTAAATTAATAATTGTGGGCATTTTTAAAATACTTGAGATTTGATAAAATTCCAAAACTTTGCGACTTTCGACAGTACATAAACACGGTTTTTATTTATGAATTTGTAATTCATCAATATTCAGTTTTTGAAATGTTACTCAGATAAAAATTTAACTGTATCATATGATGAAGATAGTTTGCATCTTTATAAAATCAACTTAGAAGGAGGGAAAGAGAGAGAGGAGAACAAGAGAGAGGGGAGAAAAAGAGAGAGAAGAAAATATTTTGATGGCTGTGTTACATAGAAAAAGAGTTTTTGAAAGAAAAAATAATGTGTCATTTATTTCTATATAAAGAGTGTTTTCGCTTTCCTTTCTTTTAATTTATATTTCCCCCTTTTTACTTCTTTCTTCTTTTGTTATTTTTAGTTTTAATTTCTTTTAATTTATATTTCCCCCTTTTTACTTCTTTCTTCTTTTGTTATTTGTAGTTTTAATTTCTTTTATTAACTTCCTCCTTTTTTAATGCAACAGAATGCCACCTATATCAGTTGCAATCACCTTTATATTATATTCAAAGTAAAACAATAACAACATTTTTAACTCCTTAACCCTTTCAGAAGCATAGTAACTCTGCTGCTGAAATGTCCAAATAAGTGAATGCCACCTGAATTTACGAACAAATTGATTTGAAAATAAATAGATTATTTTTTTCCGCGTACATTATAAAAGCAAAATTTTATTTAAAAAATTCTGGATGCCATTTGGATATTTGGAATTAAAATAAGTTTTATAAATAATATACCACCGCTCTCCAAATGGTTAATATCAGACGCACTTATCTTACATTGACAAAGAATTTATAAAAAGACATTTCACAAATAAAGCAATTTGTTATAAATTATTCTCAAATAGCATTTCATAAATAGTCATTAAGAAATTATCACATTAATTTCAACGTTATACTTCTGACAATGATTACCAAGCGAGGCTTGAAGAACGTACTTATTATTGTTATTATTATTATTATTATTATTATTATTATTATTATTATTATTACAATTATTATCATAAAAATCAAGTACTTAACTTATTTTTAATAATAAAGACATAATTAAATAATCTATTTGTTAAAAAATCTTAAAACACATTAGGTCGTCTCCATATTATATATATATATAAATGCAAATAATAAAAAAAATTTTTTTTATTAATTTCAAATATTTGATTCCAGTACCTGAGAACCCATTATACTTTATAATAATAAAAAAATAATAAATATCTTATGACAACTCACACAGATAGCAACAAGTCGCGAATTATACCCTAAACACATTTCATAAACATTCATTATAAAATTAACTCACAAATTACATCGTTATAACCTCAGACAGTGATTACAAAATGAGGCTTAAACAGAGTGATTTAGAAAAAAAAATCACAATTACTACCTCGTATTTTATCATAAAAATCTAATACCTAGGTTATCAGTTATAATTAAAGAATCCATTGATTAAAAAAAAAAATAAAATCTTAAAAATAAAATCCTTGAAACAGGGGACCAGCATCTTTACCTCCCGGCTGGACAAATTCCTTAATTAAAAGATCGTTCCAAGGTAAACACAAAGAAAAAACCGACACTTTTTTTTTTTTTTACCTCTCCATCAGCTTCTTTTCCCCCTTTTCTGAGATGTTTTTTCTAGTTTACGCACCTCGGCGTCTCTTCACTTCACTTCAGTCCCTTTATTTGAATTTCTTCCGAAAGAAGGTTAGTTTGTGTAAAGTTTGTGCCCACATTCCCATACCGGTAGTTTTTAAGAAGTTGCGCCATGTATTCTTTGCCGAATTTCAACTCAAGCATTTTTCATTTCGTTTTTCTAAGTAAGATGGAGGAACATTAGAAAACAAATAAAAATTCCACATTTTTGGATGGTGTTTTTTCCACGTTTTAATTGCGGGAGAAAGCTTTGATTGGATTTCCGTCATTAGAGAGAAGATTTATTTCTTCTAGAATAAACATTTTTAGAAAAGTGGCAGAGGTTTTTTCTTCTTCTACTTTTTTATGCGTGACATATCAGCTGTGATTGCGACGTGCCGTGACGAAATACTCAAAGAATTTATGCAAGGGTAGGGAACAAAAAGATTTTCAGAATATTTTAATGAGTAATTACTGATTTTGTGTAAATTTAATTTTAAAAATACAGGGACGTTTTCATATTAAAAAACTTCTATAAACGAAATACCCCCCTCTCTCTTTCTTTTAATGTGTATATGCACACATGCATGAGAATGAATAATAGATCTTTTACAAGATAAACTATTTTTTTATTTCCAAATGAGTGAGACGTGTTGGCAGAAGTCGAACCTAGAGCGTCTGGCTTAAAATGTCAATACTCTACCCACAGAGCTAGTCTGACTGACGCTGGCCGACACAATTTACTCAAACAGCCTGCGTTGGTCAGTGTCAAGTCCTTTTTCCACTCAAAAACACTACTATGTTAATTGTAAAAATTGTTAGAGATATATATTTTTTATTCTTACTATTAAATACCGAAAGGTATTGATTGAATAAATTATCAGGTAATTATCGGTATATTTTTTTATCATCATATTAAATACTTTTATTGAAGAAAAATAACTCAGACTAAAATACAAGTACTCAAAAATTTGAACGAAGTTCGATCACTAACTATTGGCAAACATATATTATTACTTATTTTCTCATTTTCATAATTTAATAATGTGTAAAAAGTTATATTTAGAATCATTCGCCTATCTATTAATTGCTGATGTCAAGATCTATGTGATGACACATACTGTTACACTTGCCTCCTTTCAGCACAGTTCAGGATGAAAATACTACGTGATTCTTTCAGAAAGGAGTTATATAGATGAAAGCTTTCTGAACAACGCTGTAAATAGCGTGATGGTTGGTTGTGACACTTATATGGCTTTCAGGGGTGACATGTTCCCTACTAGCTTCATCCTTTAGATGAAGGGGGGGGGGGGGGAGCTGCTACTGCTTGTTTTGGGTGTCCTTGTCGAAATTTGTATAGCTAAGGACTTTTTTTGTCTCAATGTTATATTGATCTTTCAAAGCACTCTGTATCAAATTTCGTTTAGCTCGATTCAGTAACTTTAGAGGCATTCTATAATTTTTATTAATGCAATCTACTTTCAAATGCTGCAATTCGATTACTTAATTTAGCTCTGATAATTTCTCAAAATATATTGACATATGAAAGGAAAAATAGTAACATTAATGTAAAAAGTTGCAGGGCATTACATTCATAAAGTCCCAATAAAACTATTTTAAGTGTGCTGCTTTATAAAAACGATTTTTCTTCTAGAAAAATGAAATCAGTATACAAGTAGGGAGTCTGTCCAATTATATATTGTTAATTATGTCAAACTTTTGGTGCAGAACACACTCCGCCACTGTGAACCTAACAGTTTTAATAAAGTAAATAGATAATGGCTTGTAATATATGTTTTAAATAAGTAGGCAACAGGGGACTCGCACCTCAAGAACATTAGCAATCTCCCCAGAATTTTTTTATTTTTTTTTTTGAAAGATGATGCATCACTTCCGTTTATTTTTTACGTAAAGTCGAAAAACTAAGTCACCAACAATAGAGGATACGGTCAGATATTATGACATAATGCATCACTAATACTTCTTTCATGTAAAAAGTAATGGCTCGATTATCAAAGGCATCAAAATTTGTTCTATTTTATATTTTTAAATTATTTTTAGAACGTATAATAATGTTCGTCCTCAATCAAATGTAAAACGTTTCAGGAGTCTCTATTTCTTGCTAAAAAACTTTGATGTGCTTCCACTTCCTTCTCAAGTACAAGGTGCTCCACATCCCCTCCTCCCACCTCCAAAACAAAATTTTGAAATTTCGGAAAACAAAATGCAAAGAAATTCAAAAAACGTATTTATTTATTTGTTCTAAACTACAATAATGTTCAAATTACACGCCTCCAACCAGGGTCTCAACAAGGTTGATGCAGGCGGTGCTCCCGCACCAGGCGCCATCAGTTAGAATAGGCGCTTACAGGCTTAACTGACGCCGAGACATTAATCACTACTCATGCATTTACGATCGGTAGAAGAAACTAACAGGAGGTTTCGCACCAGGCGCCAAATAGAGTTGTTGCGGTGCTGCCTCCAACTTCTAGACATGCATGTATTGTACATGTCTTATCATGTTTACAACGGCTCGTTTCAGCATGTCAGGTTATTCTTTGGTTATTAAAAAAAACGTTGCATTATTCGGCTGATTGTTGAGTCTCATATTGTTCACCGGACTCGGGGCCGTAACCAGATGGGGGCAAGGAAGCGATTGAGCCCCCCGGCCAAGTAACTTCTTGAGCTCCCTCTAGATTTCATAATCTTTTAACTTTTAACAATAAAAGCATCCATATTACATTTTAAAACTTTTGCACTTCATAATCAAAGGTTTTATTATAGAATAACTTGCTCTCTACTTCTGTCTGTAACTATTTACCTTAATCTGTCTTATTTATTTATTATTAAAGTGGAAGAAAAAAGATCAGACGTCAATTAGCCCCACCGGAAAAATGTCAAAGCCCATGCTGACTTTACTGGTTGGTTACAGTCCTAACCAAATTTCTCAAGGAACAGTCTTCTCACTTCTTCGGACGGTTTTCTGTTGGAAATATAAATTTTGATAATTTAACAACACTCTTCAGAGTTGAAAAAAATAAAAACATGTTGACATGCATACGGGTGCGCTTTTATCGACATTATTTTGATTTCCTTTCTTTGATTAGCCTTCTAACACAACAGACCTCAGTACTGCGCCGTAAAGGTATTTAGCACTTGTCTTGCAAGCATATAAATTATTTAAACTTCCACTAGTGCATTTTTTATTTTATGGGGGGGGGGGGGGGGGCATCTTGTACTACGATGCTCTCCTAGAAAAGAACTGAGTAATTAATGTCTAAATCAGCAGATAAATATTACGAATGATTATTCTGTGGAATATATAAAAACCTATTTTATTTTTTATTTTTTAAGAAATGGTCCGTTTATATGGGGGAACCAGAGTATCATCTAAGGTTGGTGAAAGATATATTACCTCCTTTGGTGAGTTGTTTCCTTCGAGTCTAAAATCGCCTAAAAATTACCTACCAAACACAAAAAGTACTCATTTTACATACGATGATAGATTCGCCTGTTATATTTCTGTATATGTTGATATCTTTTTTAGAAATCTGAGAGTGAGTGAATCCCCTTTTAATGAGTTTGTAAATGAATCACTCATTAAGTCAAACCTTTGGCACTGATTGCACTCTGTCTCTATCTCGTGAACTTAACAGTTAATAATCAAGCGGATAGATAACTGTTTGTAACAAGGCCGTCTGTTTTTGCTTCCCTCTTACCGATCTGATGTATGGTGAAGTATTATTTTTATGACGATCTAAAATTAGCGATGTTTTATTTAGCGTGTCACAAAATGACAAGACAGGGGCACAACATGGCTGCTGACGGGTACAATTTGTCATAACTCAAGAGCAAAAGGCGTGTCCGCTTGAAATCACACCGCTTCAACAATAAATATCCTGATAAACATTTTGATAAGAAGCTCCATTTTTATTACTTTTCTTTTTCACATCCCCTTTTTACTGCCATCCCCAGCAAAAATTCTAATCATTAGCAGATGAACTAACAGGAGAATGAAGATATTTTTGAAGGGAAAAAAAAAGCAAATCGATTAACATTTTTTTAAAAAATTATTATTATATCTCCAAATATAGTGCACTCTTTCAATTCCTTATACTGCTGGAGAGCAGAAACTTTACAGAATTTTGAGGATATTATATCATCTTTTTAAATGAATAACTTTAATCCATTAAAAAAAGTATCTAACAACATAATAAAATAGTCTATGAAATATGCATGATAATAACACTTTATCAAAATCCTTCCTTCTTATACGATATTCTCTTTCTTCCTTGTGTACGAGTTTTGCCTTTAGATTACTGAAAATAAACAGCATTCTCCCCTTCTCTTAAAAACTGCATTTATTGTTAATTGAAAATGCTCAACTAATTAATGTTTAAATCCTGTTTTGATTTATAAAATTAAACATTTTATCTTATAAATCTAGAAATTTTGTGGCGGTTTCTTTCGGGGGTGGCTGGAGAAAGATTTGTATCTTAAACAAATCGTGCGGATTTCAGAGACTAAACTATATATGGAAACTTTAGGAGGATTTTTAACCCTTTGCACTCGTTGAAAATTATTATTTGAAAAATAACGGTTACCTTTTTGGTCGCCCCTATTTCTAATCAAAATTGTTACAACTATTCCAAATGTTCTAGAAATATACTATAAAGATTTTGTTTTGAAAAACGGCAGCGAAAACTTAATTCTGAAATAGGGTTAGCGACAAGCTTTGTCGGTTCTCATACGACAAATGAAAGCAAAGGGTTAAAAATCTTTAAAATCTTCAATTTTATTTTATTTTTTATCATTTTTTTAAAAAGAAATAAGCCATTTTTTAAAACTGGATAGCGAAAGCTAAGTTTAAATAAAAAATAAAAACAAGATGGCGCACAAAAACAAAACAAAAAATGTATAACAATCATGGAGTAAAATAAGTTTTGTTCTGTACTCAATAAAATATTCTTTAACCCATTCTGAAAAATATACAATGAAATGTATGCATATATGCATGCATTGTTGAAGAATCATATTTTTGTACCTCTTTCTACTTCTAATATTTGCAATAAAAATTCTAATCATTCACAGGTGAACTAACATGAATTTAAGAGAAAATAAAATTATTTTTGTAAATAAATAAATCCTATCAATTAACATGTTTTTTCATATACATAGAAACTTTCAGATGAAAAAGAATCTTAATTTGTAATTTTTTGCCTTTTTTTCCCCTTTAATGATAAAAATTTTTCATAATGAAGTAACTCATGTTTTATAACTGAATTTATATATATATATATATATATATATATATATATATATATATATATATATAAAGAGAGAGAGAGAAAAAATGGCAAACAGAAATCTAATATGGTTATAGATCCGATAAATAATATAAGTTCTGGCTAGTGAGTTACGCATTTTTTCAAATACATCATTTTTTAGAATTCTTAAAAAACTTCATTTTGAATTTTATGCTATTTTGCTTAATATAACAAAATTTCCAAAGGGAATAAGTCATTTTTTTATAACTACGTAATAATAAAGAAATATTTAAAAAACTTAATCAAAAATAAATTTTTAAAAAAACAATGGCACACAAAAATCCTAAAATAGTTCTAATAGATGATAGATGCTATGAATAATAATTTCTCTTTCGTGTGCAATAAGATATCCTCCAACCCATTTTGAAAAATATGCAATGAAAAGCACATATATGCAAAGTTGTAGAAAAATCACATTTTTAACATAATTACCATACCACAAGGGATTGAAATACTGAGAAATCAAATTAAAATTAAGTTCTGATGATTGCCTCATTTTATGCATTCATAATATCAGCAAATCAATATAAAGGCCGCTCTGGTTCGAGCTCTTTCTTAATAAACTAAATGCTCATAATTTGTAATTAACGGCAGAGATGACTATATCAGCTTGCAATTAAAAATGTGTCATGCATTCAACTTTCACTAAAATTTAATTATTTGATTCTAATTAAGAGGTAAAATAGCTGCGGGCGTTCTCAAACTAAAACATTTGTAATTAGAAAGTCATGGATTACAGCTTATTTCTGATAATAGGCGACAAAACATATTCTTCAATCTCAGGAGGCATATACTGGTGTGTTTTACCTTTTTGAAGACCCCGCAGAGATTAAAATTTTCAAATTTCTATCAAATTATCATATATATTATTTCTACTGCCAATATCTCTTTTTCTGTGCATTTACAAAACGAGGTATCATTCGAAAGATTTTTGAGCCGGCTTCTGATATAGTACACTCACATTTCATTAAAACATGTTTCTGATTAAAAATTGCAGTTAATTAAAAAATAAACCAGTATTGTTTAAATATGTGAAATGGAAAGTTTTCTGCACATATTTATTTTATATTTAAGATTGCAATTGAAAATTTAGAAGAAAAAGAAGTCATCGATAGATCGAAGCAGTGGTATTTCACTTGAAGCCTAAAAGGTATGATTTGTTACATGAGGTTAAATTTTATTTTATATGTATTCAAGTTATTTTTCATTGTCCCAGGTTTTTCTCCAGGCAGATGACGTCATCCTATAATATACTTAAAATACGATTGTTATTTTTTTTCCTCGTGCGTGCCTTTTGCTATCTTCGATCAGTTGTTACTGTAACTTTAATGGAATATATGAGATGCTATTCTGGCTTTACTAACATTGTTTGCATATATTTTTCCTTTATTTTCTCTAGAGGTATAAACCTGCAACTAAAAAATTATAGCTATTGCTAAAAAATATTAGACTGCAGTGCGAAATCTTCGCACGGGGGTCCACTTGTATTATTATAGTTGTTGTCGTTATTAATTCTTAAAAAAAAAAAAAAAAAAAAAAAAAAAAAAAAGTTCAGTATGATTTTTTTTACGTTTACTTTCCAGGTAATTTTATAATTGAAGTTGTCAGTATAAAATAACTAAAATTTAACAAACAGACACAAAATGAAATCTCTATAAATATCTGCATTTTGCCAGGGAGGGGGTCACAGCTATATGTTCTATGTTATGTGACGAATTAAACAAATAAATCAATGATTTAAGATAATCAGTAAAAACACATGTTAGATTAAACTACTCAGTTTACCGCTTACTTAATCATAATATTAAACATTATTTATTGAATCTGCATATAGATTCATTTGACAGCAATCGAACACGAAAAATGTTGGTGCTGAAGATAATCGCAGGCAAGAATCAATTCTAGAAGGAGACAGAATGATGATAAGGCGACGACAAATAATTCTGGTTGTTCTGCTGAGGTACGAAATTTTTAATCCAAAATTCTCATAATAACTTGTGTTGTAGCTAGAGTTGCGAATGCGCGAAAACCCCCCATAAAATTTGAAATCCCATTTATAATATAGTTTATTCAAACATTATAATAGTTAATAATAGTTAATTAGAAACTAATTAATTGATAATTTTGGTGGTAATTAGAACATCAGAAATATGTAACTATTATTAAAAAAAAAATTAAATAACATGCAGTCGAAAAGGTTTACTCCTTTTTACCTTTACCTTAAAAATTGATCTTTAAATGTCTAATTGTGATATGATGATTTAATCTGATGTTTTTTCTTTTGCTTCTTTCCCCCTTTGAGTTAACTTGGGAAATAGATAATGAGATGACATTTCTCTCATTAAAAATTAAAAGTTATATGTGATTTTTTACCAATTTGTGGAAATGGTAAGGTTTAACACAGTGTAATATAATATTATTTGAAAAAATTATTGCAATTACCATATGAGCAGTTTTCTATATAATCTGATAGTTAATCACCAGAAATATTTAACTACATTATTAAAAAAAAAATTTAAATAACATGCAGTCGAAAAGGTTTACTCCTTTTTACCTTTACCTTAAAAATTGACCTTTAAATGTCTAATTGTATTAATATAGAAAAATAAATTTTGCAATATTATATAAGTAGCAATTTTCTGGCAAAATTTTGTTGAAAACAATTTATATAATTCACGTATGCAAAAATCTACCTGCTACTGCTTGTTTTCGGTGTTGTCAAAATTTGTCTAGTTAAGGGCTTTTTTTTTTATCTCAATGTAATATTGATCTTTCAAAGCATTCTGTATCAAATTTCGTTTAGCTCGATTCAGTAACTTTAGAGGCATTCTGTTATTTTTATTAATGCCATCTACTTTAAAATGCTTCAATTCGATTTCTTATTTTAGCTTTGATAATTTCTCAAAATATACCGTAATATTAAAGAGAAAATAGTAACACTAATGTAAAAAGTTGCAGGATATTTTACATTTATAAAGTCCCAATAAAATTATTTTAAATGCTGATTTATAAAACAATTTTTACAAAATTTACGGATGCAAAAATCCACCTATTGTATAAATTTCCGTTTTGTTTAATTTTATTATTTTTATATTGAAAATTATCAAAGAATCAATAATGTTTTTTTTTTTTTTTTTTTTTTTTTAAATTTAATTTTCCAATTTTTTAAGTTTTTTAACTAATTTTGAACAAAAATTATATTTTATCTTATTGCTGTCTTCATTCTGAATCAGTGTCTGAAGTTATTGATTTTACACTGCTGGGACACTATGTTAGAATACTTCGTTAAATTCTTCGTTAAATAAACCCAAATTTCCGCAAATAATTGGGTGAAACTTATAAAAGATTATATATATTTTTGATGTCTTTAAAATTAGTTTTAAATAGGAATTTGAAATAGAAAGTGCAAGTGAAATGACCGTTTAAACAGTTGAATAATACATTGTAAACAATAGTGTTAATTTAAACAAGGAAAGCTATTCTGGGAAATTCTGAGACTAAAAATACAAACATTTTTACAGTAAAGTATTTTTATTTATTTTTGTAATATATTCATATGAAGTGAAAATAAAAACTTTTTATTGTACATAAATTTAGAAAATATTTAATATTTTAAATTTTTGAAGAAAATATAGATGCAATAAAAAGTTTTATTTGTAAAAAAAAATTTCCAGAAAAAAAAAATGAAACAACCAGTTTTTTACACCCATTTCAAAATTTCTGGAAATTTTACGTCTTTAATTGTAATCATTTGTAACTTGAATATGTAACTTGAACTCGTACAAAGCTTGAATATATAAAGAGTCAGTTAGATTGACCGATAGATAGATGGTAGATATATTTTATTATTTTTTTCGCTTGTATTCTATATAATCAAACTGACTGATAAATGAATCAAACCAGCATTAATTTTCAGACTGACGGAAAAAATGTCCAGGTCAGACGTACAATCCAGGACGCTATGAAATACAGTTGATAGGGAACTGTTAAAGGAAGAAAGAAAAATATTTTTTGAGGACAACTATGTAAAGTGATAAAACAAAATGTTTTATATTTTTCGAACAGATGTATAAAATTCCATTTTCTTTTGAATTGCCATCTTCTTTTCAATGAATGATAAAATTTGAAAATCGTCCTAATTTTCATAGAAAAGCATTATGACGTAAAAGAAAATGTTCACATTTTTCGAACGAATCAATCAAACTTAACTAAAAACTTCTCTGCTAAATCTGGGTATCTCACGAACATACACTGGTGTTCAAAATTAAGGTGACAAACATATTTTAGACAGTAATTCAAAATAGCTACCACTAAATTTGATAAAAATTGTACCATATCCATTTTAGGGAACGGGTAACATAATGTTAGCATCCAGTTTTGAATAAATGGTGTTTAATGTAAGTTTTGTAACGGAACTTGAAATTTGACCGTCTAAGCATCTGAGATTTTTGGCTTCAGTGATATGATTATTGCATTAAAATACACACGATTGACTCATTTTAGTGCAGATGAGTTCTCATGATCGTTTAGACAATTCACTGAGACAGAGATCCGCCAGCAGTCTTGTAGCTGAACAATATCAAGAGGGGGGGGGGGGGGGGGCTTGATGGTTAAGTGGCACTAAAAGTGGTATCCAACTTGTGGAATCAATTCAAAACAAGTGGTACTATCGTCAGGAGGCCCAGCCAAGAACGCTCAAGAGCGATGACACCTGCACAGGATCGTTATTTGACATTAAATACACGATGGCATAGAGAGACATAGTCTACAGATCTTTCTCGCGACCTTGCGCTTCGTCTGGAACAAGATTTTACTCAAACTGTATACAGACGCCTAGCAGAAAGGGTCCTTTACACCCGGCGTCCAGTGGTGTGTAATCCCTCTGACAATATCACACAAGAAAGCTCGTTTGTCGTGGAGCCGAAAACACACCATTCTTCGACACATCAAGATTAGGAGAGTGTTCTTTTCACTGATGTATCAGTTTCAGCACACAAAGTGAATTGCGACGAGTTTTCACCTGGAGAGAACCTGGAACCTGGAACCCGTTATCATTCTTCCAACGTAAGTGAAATCGACCACTTTGGGGCAGAGGAATCCTTGTCTGAAGCGACATCATGTTGGGCAGTCGTATACCGCTGGACGCCATTGATGCGGGAAGTGTCAGCGCATAGCGCTATAAGGATGATAACCTTGAAGCCCATGTGAGGCTTTTCCGAAGGCTGCAGTTCCGGAATTCCTTTTTATGGACGATAGTGCGAGGCCATACAGAGCTCACACTGATGATGATTTAGATGATCACATTGTTGAAGAGCCATTGCATGATGTGACTTCTCTCCCAGGGACCTCCAGAAGCTAAAATCCGTGTTTTTAGAAACATGGGATTTATTGCAATAAAAATTTTTCGACATCCTCATCAACAGCATGACGGATGTGCAGCTTATATATGTATAGTAATGCACAGTGACCACACTCCATATTAGACGGACCATTCGCGAGATATAATGCATCATGGTTTTACCGTTTTTTGTATAACCTGTATCTTAACTAACGATTCACCTATTTTCTATAATGTTATATTGCGATATGCTTTCCCATAGTAATACCGCTATGTTACTAAATTTTGTAGAAATAATGTGTAATTATATTTCTCCAGTTATCACAAGTTTTGTGTTTGTGATTTTAAGTTTGGACACCAGTGTCCCTACCCAATTACCAGCTCATGAGGTGCTTTTTGCGGCAGTTATAGCGGAACAGACTAACAGACAGGCCGGACCCAAAAACTTTTCGTTTCTCCACAGTGAGATTCAACTGACGTTTCAGCAATAAGTATGCATTTCTTCATCAGCAAAGCCGATACTTGTGCTTAGGACTTAACTCTTCTCGACCTCAGCTTCCCCCCCCCCCCCCCCTCCCACACCAAAAAAAAAAAAAATAAAAATAATAATAATATAAGGATTTAAAGAGAGTGATGTCAAATTATACTGCCAATATTTCACCAAGGTTTAAAAAAAAGAAAAGTAAATAAAAGTAAATAAAATAAGAACATTTTAAAAACCCTTCCAATCTCTGCTAAACAGACAGGACAACTGGAATGTATTTTTCTGAATGCTAATTTTCAAATAAGACAAAAATATGACTGATGAACAAAACGTAAAAAATAATGTTTACCATAGATATACAAACAACTTTGTCGTATAAGAAAATATAGCTACGATGAGATCTTAATATATGTTTTGCTTTATAAATGACACAGTGATCAAAATTCTGTGAATACAATAAGAATAAGAAGTTGACTGCTAAAAACCCTCCACTCAAGCCAAATACTCATCGCAAATATCCTAATGTGTAGTTTTACTGCAAATTAACAAATCCAGTTCAACCCCAAATTGCATTTCCGCTTTAAGCAAAGCTGATACAAGTGCTATAGAAACACAGTCTTATCGACCTTAGCTGTCTAAAAAGTTTTACAAAGATTCAAAGAACGTGACGTCAAAATATGTAGCAAATACTTCACAGAGGATAAAGATAACGAGAATTTTTTTTTTTTTTTTTTTTTTTTTTTGGTAAGATTTTTTTAAAGAAAGAAAGAAAATAAAAACAGCAAATTTCGAAAAGCGTTCCAATCTGCTGAACAGACAGGACAACCGGGATGCATCCTTCCGAATGCAAACTTGCAAATAAGCAAAAAAATATGACTGATGAACAAAATATAAAAGAGAACGTTTACCAGATATACAAACTGCTTTGTCGCATAAGCAAATATAGCTACGATGAGAGAGAAAAAAAGAATTATAAAGAAAGAAAGAAAGAAAAGAAACAGGCTAAATGAACTTTCAAAGCCGTTATGTACATTTATATAGTCACCTGCCAGACTTAAAAATAGTCGTCAAGAAAAAGGAAGAATATATATTTATAGATATAAGCGAATGCACAAATGAAAAGATAAAGTGGAAAAAAGAAGATGCGCTGTTTTACAAACCAACTTTTAAAAACGGATGCCGTCGTAAATAGCATATTTGGTTGTCCTCCAATTGTGAAGTTTTTATCCCCATGAAGCCACGACAGAAGCCTTGTTTTGGCGGCGTGGTTTATTTAAAAATCTTTCAGCTAAATGTCACCACCCGAACGCAAAAAGAAAAAAAAATCAATTCTTATACAAGTATTATCGATTTGAACTAAGTAGCGTAGAAAGTGAAAGGTGCCGTAAGAAATATCTTGTGTTTCATCAGACGAATCTCGTCAAGGAAGAAAGACAGATGGGTTTGAAGAACAGAGTGAAAGACAAACAAAGGGTGTTTCCGAAATTAAGTCTGAATTTGAACGCAACCGTAATTTCATGTTGTGAATACTTTGCAGGGTTTATTGGATATGTAAACGTTATTCATACTGTAAACACTTCGTGCTGTTAGAAAAAAAATATATATATTTACAGAATGCACAACATGCAGTGATTTTTCTAAGTAAAAACCTTTTAAGTGAAGGGAACATGCCGGAAAAAAATTTGTCAAGGGCTAAAAAAAAAAAAAAAGAGAGAGAGAGAGAGAGAGAGAGAGAGAGAGAGAAGACAGAAAAAAAAAGGAAATTGTGAAAGAGAGGTTCTGAATCCAAACCTCGAAATAGGAAGTTCCAAGATTGAATCCCTCAAATGCCAATGCTACTGAAAAATGTGAACTGTATTTTTTTAAAATTACATTTCATAAGAACTTTTAACTTCTAATTTCCGACATGGAGAACTGTAGCGTTTGATTTGCCAGGAATCCAGGAGTGAATACAGACCTAAATTTAGGACGAGGGAGTCTTTTCCATTTTTATAAAGAGTGGGGAGGTTACATCATCACTTAATGAGACATTTTTTATGTATTTCCGCATAAAAAAATGCTGGTTTGTAGATTATTTTTTCATTCAAAGGAAAGGCTTGGGAAGTCGTGAAACTGATGTAACCTTTGCTACATCTTTAAACTGGATCCTTGCATAATGTTGGTACATTTAAGAATTACGAGTGCCTAATTAAGGTAGGTTTTAAGACCAGTCTGTAAAAATATTTTGAAAATTGAATTTGATAATTTTGTTTTCCGATTTCCTGAAAGAAAAATGAGGCTACTTTTCTTCCATCATGTACCGATCTTGAGCAAACTGGAGGTAGACACAGTTTGGTAAAAAGAATAGCGAAATATAGTAGAGACTGAAACGTTTATACAGTAAAATCTGTGAAAGCGGAATTTGCCTATGTCAGAGTCTTGTTTTTAAGAAAAATTTTCATGGTCGCAACGGAAAAAACATCATACACTTCCGAAGATGAAAATCTGTCTGAAATAGAATTTTTTGCGGTCCCTAGCGATTCAATTTTCGTAGGTTTTACTGTATATTATTTCATTTCTAATATGCAATATCAACAGTGCATTTAAACATACGTATGTAAAAGGTTATGTAGGTTTATGTAGGTATGTTATGTAGGTTTAACCATTATTATTCATATGAAAACTTGTTTTTTCCCCGCCGCATGAAAACTTGTGTGAGTGCTGCTACGAATATGAAGTTTTCAGGTGATTTTTTATAGCGGTATCCCGGAAGTAATCAGCGATCATTTTCATATTCAGCTTTCGTTAATAGTATTAGTGAATAATATTATATATATAATATTTAACATTTTTCGTTTTTCAAAAACAAATCAGCTATTGACAAAATCAAAAATAATAATAATAATAATAATAATAACAATAATAATAAGATTTTAAGAAGTATACGAGATAAAGCGATATTATTTTGTTAAGAAGTTTTCAAAAAAAGGGATTTTTATAAGGGCATAGAAAACGGCGTTGGTTTGATTGTTTCTACCAAGAAATGTATTATCATTCTTCATGGTACTAAATAAAGGTGGATTCATGTACTTTTATTTCATGTTTTCAGTTTCAGAAAAAAAAAATGCTTATTTTAATCATCTTATATTATCTATAGTAACATTTAGAGAAATAAAACATGTTTTACGTAAAACTGATTTAAGATAAAATTGTCCTTGATGAAGGAAAATTAAATTAATTTTCATTTTCATCGAATTAATAAGAATAAGAACAAAAATAGGAATAAACTAGAACTATCAAATCAGTCGAAGATAAGTTTTCAAAGCCTAAGCAAAATTCTTACACTCTATCATTTGCATTTAAACCATAAGCATTAAAAATTAATCAATAAATAATGACCTCTAATTTGCTATGGAGAATAACAAAGTGAAACTAATTGCAGGGGAGTAATGTGTTAAATGAAGAATTTCTTTACTACGCTCCCTTGTTTTAGTTTCAAATATCATTGATAGATGGTACAATACTGTTTCCAATTGTAATACTGCTCAAAATAATCTTGCAATTTCAAAACACAAACTTTTTTTTTTTTTTTTTTTTTTTTTTTTTTTGTCGTTTGAACGTTTAAACAGTAAGCAGGTTAAAAGTTGGGTGAACTTTGATCCATTTTTATACGTTAGTTTGAGACACAGCTATAACAGCTTGAGACAGCGCAGCGTCATCTATCGGTGATATATTGAATCAAGATAAAGAAATGTATAAAGACATTTCAAACTTCGCACATTAATTTCCTGCAAAAATAACTCCAATATCTGCTAAAGTTTAGTTGTTATTGAATTTTAAAAACCGTCAGTTCATTTTTTTATACCCTGTATCATTAGATTTTAAACTTAAAACAATAATATCAAAAAATATTATTTTAGGACACCCTGTATGATTAGAATTTGAACCTAAAACAGTATTAATGAATCAGAAAATAATAATCTGTAAGTTGCTATACTCACTTGAAAATAATATATATATATATATATATATATATATATATATTCATCTTGCAGTTTTTATTATTCATAATTTTTGCCCACACGATTTTTAGTTAATTTCTAAAATAATCATTAGAACCTAGTTAGATATTTTAGGATCACAGAAGCTGCATTTTTTTCTCATATCTCGTTTTTCTCGTGGATCTGTTTCCCTGTTTTCATGAATAGAAAGTGAAATTTAATGAAAGCCTTTCATTAAAAAAAACCCTCATTAAATAAAAATGAAAAAATACAATATCATAACTCACGTTTATACCAAGGCTTCTGAACTGTCTAAAATTATTAATATGCCCTAAAAATATTTTTCTTCCTGAGTCGTTATAGAAATAGATGCATCAAACATATGCTTTAACGGGGAGAAAAAACCCTTCATAATGAAGTGAACATAAAATAGCTAAAAAATATAATTAATTACCCTTGATTTTTGTTACTGTGTGTTCTTTTTTCTTTCTTTCATTTCAAGAAATAAAACACATATCAAGAATGACACTGAAGGTGATTTTTGGCAACATTTTACCTTTTCTGGCGCTTTTCCGCCCTTTGTGTATTTAGAGAGATTTGTCTTTATAAGATCGGCATTGAAAATTCAAATGTCACCTATTAAAATATGCTTGTCAAATTCGTAGCCTTAATAATTAATAAGAGAGATATAATTTCGGTGCGGGATAAATACAGAAACTTCGCCCCCACTCATGTAACAGATAATAAATACATAATGCTACCAACTTGGCAAAAACGCAACGCAAAGGATAAAAGTAGAACAAGACGGAATGAATGCGGAAAACAAAAACTGCACGTGGAAAACACGTTTGATGTTCATTTAACCAACTAAAAAAGAAATTATATCTTTTAATATGGGGTTTTATAATATTTTTAGAATTGAGAGAGAAAAAATATTCTGTTGCTGTCAAAACGAAGCATTGAACTAATTATTAGCAAGTTTTTTTCCCTACGTTTACAAACGTCATCGTCGAATGACTCGTCTTTTTGAATGGATTATTGGCAGAAGTTTCTTATGTATACAGGTAGATAATTAATTACGTACCTCGCAGCAAAACAATATTTGCCCAATATTACCTATATTGGTGCAATATTGTTTCAATATTGCACCCATATTGGCAAGATCATTGTGCAATATTAATGTATTGTACAATATTGGTAAGAAGCATTTTGCTCTTTCATTATCAATATTTCATACATAGATCCCATATTTATGCAACATTGTCTTTTTGAATGCAAATATTTTCAGTGTAAAGATAATATTTCTGTAATAGTCGAATTTCATTGTATGTAATTTCAATGTGAAGCTAATATTGAACTCCTATTGGTGTTTCATTACCAGTATTTCCTATTAATTTAACATTAATGCAATATTCGGTCCGAATATAACCAATAATTTACTACTGTAAAAAAAAAAAAAATGGATTTAGCAAAATTTCACAAAAATTTGATATAACCTCTTCCAGGTATCTACGACTTCGAAAAAGCGTCCCTTTACC
Organism: Maratus michaelseni; assembly: GCA_963931845.1. Taxonomy (NCBI): domain Eukaryota; kingdom Metazoa; phylum Arthropoda; class Arachnida; order Araneae; family Salticidae; genus Maratus; species Maratus michaelseni. Next base: position 129,693,305 of record OZ007590.1, on the reverse strand, counting down.
TTTATACACTACAGAAATCAATATATTTGCGATATTTAAAGAGCATTTTTAAAACAGGGGTTACTTTTGCTGACCATTAAAAAAAAACAGTTTTTGAGTATTTTTTACAGCGCATTAATCAGTTTTTTCAATAGGAAAATGTCAGTTTTTCGGATGCTTTGAATTCTCAAGTAAACACCATTTTCATGTTTAACAAACATATTCAACCAAAAAACATGCTAAATTAACAGCATTAACATTAAAGTTAACATTATTTTGTTGCTCTTGCATGTATAAATTCTGTTACGCTTCTGAAAACGTTTATTTGAGAATTGATAGCATATCATCCGAAAAACCGATATTTTCCTGTTGAGAAAACTGATTAATACACTGAAAAAAAAAAAAAAAAAAAAGTGTTGATTTTACAGTATAATCAATGTTTTTTTTGTTTTTTTTTTTTCAGTGTATTAATCAGTTTTCTCAACAGGAAAATATCGGTTTTTCGGATGATATGCTATCAATTCTCAAATAAACGTTTTCAGAAGCGTAACAGAATTTATACATGCAAGAGCAACAAAATAATGTTAACTTTAATGTTAATGCTGTTAATTTAGCATGTTTTTTGGTTGAATATGTTTGTTAAACATCAAAATGATGTTTACTTGAGAATTCATAGCATCCGAAAAACTGACATTTTCCTGTTGAAAAAACTGATTAATGCACTGTAAAAAATACTCAAAAACGTTTCAATTTCTTCCTTTTTTTCTTTTTTCTTTTGTTTAACGAGCAGCAAAAGGAACTTTTGTTTCAAAAATGTTTCTTTAAATCCCAGAAATCTATTGGTTTCTAAGGTTTCTGAAGATTTAGGAACGCTTTTCAAAATCTTGGATAACTCGAAGGAGTTAATGTTATATTATAGTAAAATTTTGCTAGAAGTATTTCCCCCTTTTTTACAGTATAGGATTAGAATGCATTCTAAAAGTAAAGATTTTTGCAAAATTTAGTTGAAATTACAGATATCCCACTAACTTTATTAATTATTTTGATGCTATGGATATATTATTCTAAGAAAACAATAAAGATTAAAAAAAAATAAAAAATAATAAAAATAATAAAAAAAAACTGCAAAAAATAATTTGGCGTAAAAAATATTAGTTTTTTCAAAGATGTGCTTAATTTTTTTATCCTCGAAATTTATTATAAAAAATTCCCTGGCGGTTCTGCCTACACACACAAGTCGATTTCGAAGCTGCAGACCGTACGGCGTCTGTTTATTGGGAATTGCAGAAGAAATGACCTTTTTGCCCCCAGTTGGGACCGCCCACTTCGAAATCTACCTGTGTTTGTATGCGAAACCAGCAAGGATTTTTTTTTTTTTTTTTTTTTTTTTTTTTTTTGCTGTAAGAGTTTATCCTATAAAAAACTTGTCAATATAAAAGTTGTAATAAATTTAAGCGGATCTGATATCTTGTGAATTGACGAAGTTATGAATTTTTTTTCTCTTAAACACATTCCCCCCCCCCTCCCCCCTTGAGGCCATTTTTAATTATGTCAAAAATCTGTCATACATAAATTTTCGACCCTTTTCTTAGAAGTAATAATAACTTTAAACGGATTCGATATGTATCATAATTAAGAAGTTATGGATTTTTTTCTGTTTTCGCAAAAAGCCCCAATTCCCCCCCCCCCCCCCCTGGCCCGATTTTGCCCACTAAAGAACTTGACCGAGATTTTATGCCCCTTGATTTTATGTATCAGTTTGGAAGAGATTTGTGCAGAATTATGGAAGTCATCGTGTCCATAAGAAAAAAGATATAGATAGATAGATAAAGTTTTGAAGTGGGGAGGGGGGTTGGGTTGCAGGAGTCATAATCGGCGTGGATCTGCAAAAATTTTTCAGAAATTCCAACATAGGGGAGAATGTAATAGGTGGTAGTATTTCTTACGAAATCTAGCTAATATACAAAAACACAAACAGAGAAATAATGCAACTGAACCTAACAAAATCTAAACAGTTTTACCTCGTCACCATAAATAAATATATTACAAGTGATGCAAGAGTTGATGATTGTTTTTATGCATAAGCTATTAGCTTTCACATCCGAATAACACAATCAACCATGTATCTTCATTAACCTTTCATGCCTAGATAAAAACCTCCTCAGACGAAATCGGGGAGGGATGTCAAGTGAAATTTTATTTCTTTGCTGTTCCTCTAGATCTGAACTGGAAAAGATTCCAAAATGCACTTAGGCGAGACGATACTTAAAAAATGCAGCTAGCGTCATATAATGAATGCGGGAAAAAAAGTAAGAGATGAGAATACATAGTTGTGTTTTATAAATAAACCAGAGGGCAGTTGTTTTGGCTGATGTTTTGAAAGCACTACAAGACGAATGATGATGAAGATTCAACCCAGGCTGTTCGCAGATTCTGTCTCCTTACCTTACCCTCCTATATCTCACTTTTGTGTTCCTTTTCTTAAGTCTTACAAGATTTTGTAAGCAGATATACTGCATTTTATCCTCCCCCAAAGTTTATTATTAGATACAAAAAGTCTTATTAATAAAAGGGAAGTAAAACAAGAAAAATATAATGATTATTTTAAAAAACATATTTGGCAACAAAATGAATCGCAAATTTTAGAACAATTTATATTTTTATCCATCTGACGTTCTAGTTACTGAAGGTTCAGTGGTAATGAGTTACATAGAATGATTAAAATAAGAACAGAATATACATCTTCACTTCAAATATCACAAATTGATTACGATAATATAAATACGAACAAAAATTATAATTTAAACAAATTACAGATCAATTTAAATCGGCAAATTCAAAACTTTGAAAGAAAATAAACACCTTTTAAGCATATGCCAATAATTAATCTACAGTGTAATATTTTCCATTCAAATTAAACATTTAAGTTTTTATTAAAAGATGAATTTTCTTCTCCTTCTTCTTCTTCCTTTAAGGTTGAAAGCAACCGTAATTAAAAGTATTCAAAATGTCAAAATGTTCAATAAATCTTAAAAGCATTTGGATTTTATTAATCGAATGAAATGATAAAAAATCCCTGACGGCTCGGCCTACAGGCACAGGTAGATTTCGAAGACGCAGACCGTGGGGCACCTGTTGGTCCTATAAAAAACTTGTAAATGAAAAAGTTTTAAATAATATTAAGAGGATTAATAATAAATTTAAGCGGATTTGAAATCTTGAGAATTGGCGAAGTTATGAATTTTTTTCTTCTAAACCCCCCTCCCCCCCCCCCCTTAACCCAATTTTTAATTATATCAAAAATCTGTCATACATAAATTTTTGGCCCTTCTCCTAGAAGTAATAATAACTTCAAACGGATTCGATACGTATCATAAGTAAGAAATTATGGGTTTTTTTCTGTTTTCACAAAAAGCCCCCCCATCCCCCCCCTTGGTTCGATTTTGTCCATTAACGAACTTGACCGAGATTTTATGCCCCTTGATTTTATGTATCAGTTTCGAAAAGATGCGGGAGTTGGAACCGGCTACTTCGAAAAATAACTTGTTTGCAGGCGGAGCCGGCAGGGATTTTTTTTGTTTTTAATTTTTTTTGCTATAACGGTTGGTCCTATAAAAAACTTGTCAATATAAAAGTTTTAGATAATATTAAGAAGATTAATAATAAATTTACGCGAATTTGATATCTTGTGAATTGACGAAGCTATGATTTTTTTTCTCTTAAAACCCCCCCTTTTTCCCCCCCTTGGGGCCATTTTTAATTATATCAAAAATCTGTCATACATACATTTTCGACCCTTCTCCTAGAAGTAATAATAACTTTAAACGGATTCGATACGTATCATAATTAAGAAATTATGGGGGTTTTTCTGTTTTCACAAAAAGCCCCCCCACCCTCCCCCCTTGGTTCGATTTTGCCCATTAACGAACTTGACCGAGATTTTATGCCCCTTGATTTTATGTATCAGTTTGTAAAAGATTAATGCAGAATTTTTCCAGTTATCGTGGTCAGAAAAAAGTGACATAGATAGATAGATAGATAGATAGATAGATAGATAGATAGATAGATAGATAGATAGATAAAGTTTTGAACTGGGGGTGGTTTTGGGTTCTGGGAGTCATGATCGGCGTAGATCTGCAAAAAGTTTTCAAAATTTCCAACTTAGGTGAGAATGTAATAGGTAGTATTTCTTACGAAATCTACCTAAAAACAGGTTAAAAGAAAAGATAATTTTTAGAGCGATTTTCGGCCAAATGCCTTTACGTTGAGTAGCAAAAATTGCATCTACATTGTAAATAATTAATGAACCTAATTATGCTAAAGCATGGTTATGTTTGTAATGTGCCCTCACAGAAATAGAGCCTGATTATTACAAGGGAAAATGGGGCAGCATCCCAGGGCCCTCAACTCTAACAAAAATCCTCCAAAACTAAAAATCAGGATTGTTTTTTTCTGAAAATGACTACAAATTGCAGCTACAAAAATGTTATAAAGGCCGCAGGTCCCGGGTTCCTACGTATGATTAATCCGGTACTGCATAGAAAATAATGTTAACTCATCTAATGCAAGATACACCTATAACAGAGTTAGCCAAAGTGTTAGATCCTCTAAGATGATTGAACTCCAAAGTTAAAAATATACAAAAGGAAAAAGAAAAAGAAAAAGCAAATAAAAAAAATGTCTATGCTAATTCTATTGTACCAGGCCTTCACCAACATCCAAAGACAATTCAATAGGTTTGAATAGATTTATAAAGGTTTTTATTAAAAAATATATATGATAGGGATCATTGTTGATTCATTAACAATATTATTCTGATGATTGAGATAATTAAATGATCAAAAATTTTAACATGACTTAATATCAAGGAAATTTAAAAAATCAAACTAAAATTGTAAATAAATTGGCCAGCCACCTTAGATTGTTTCGATATCCTAATACACAAATAAATAAATGTTATATTTAAACGATTAACATGCAGTCACTCATTTTTTACAACATTATCGATAACTGATAGAGACAGAAATCAAATTAATCGTAAATTTTGATTTATGCTTCGTAAGCAGTTTAAATGTGACCTCCATTTATATGACCACCAGCTATATCAGAAAATACACAATCGTTTTATAAATGTTAAATAAAATATTCCTTATAAATGATGATTACACATCTTTGTAACCCGCATTCTCCGAATGTTATCTTACTCAAATTCAAGACTTCACTCATTATTATCTTTCAAAATAAAAATATAAAGAATTTTTCAGCAAACCTTTGCAGTAAATTACTTCAATGCAACTTAGATACAGCGAATTCGAACAGATATGCCTCTCACGGTTAGCCCATTCAAATTTAAGCAAAAGCACTGAATAAGCTAAAGAAAAAATAGCTATCAATAAGATTAAGAGATCTTCCAGCGGCAGAGATTTCGCTATATCGAGGGTCAATTTTTACAAAGAACTAGGCTGCCGAACTTCGATCAACTTTTGCACAGGGGATCAATTGAGATAACCTTTCGCCCCCTCAGCAACTGGCATAACAAAATTCAGGCTCCGGACGCAACTAGTCCAATGAAATAAATGCACCAATCACCGATTTAGTCAAAAACCGGCTCAAAATGAACACTCCGACATATTCGAGGGGCTTATCTTATTACACCAAGAGAGAACAAGTTACTTTTTTTTTTCGCAAACCCCCCTTTTCTATTGAGCACGCAGTTTCCACAAGATGCCGCAATTTGATGCTTACCGCAGCAATTTCTTTTGTCCCGTTTGTATTTCTCTCTCTTCGACAACTTCGTCTTGAGCGGCCTCTTCTTTCTCTTCTGCTGCTTCTTTCTTTATTCTTAGCATTCTGCTTTTCGCCTTATGCGCGATTATTAGCGGCGCTTTAATTCTTTGTCGCACTTAATCGCAATAATTTGTTTTTCGGTTTGTTTCAGAGAGTGATAAAGCACTGACGGGGCCGTGGCGGCAACGATTTTCAAGACTCGCTCTCGGGTATGCCAGGCGCAGAGAGAGAAAATCTTTTGAAACTCAAGATGTAAATGCTATGGGGCAAGAGCAAAATAAATTCATCAGCATGTTTAAAATAGTTAAAATCAGTGCTATCGATAACAGTTATGGTCTCTTAACTACCTACACAGTTTCTCTCCGGAGATGCTCGAAAAAAAATACTACGCACTTCATGTCCTCGTTTGCTTGCTCTGATTAATCACACACAAAACGATAAGACATATTAAGTTGGCTATTGTAAGTAAACAAAGTTAAATTTTGTACCAAGCTTTTTTTTTTTCTTTCTCAGTATAGTTTAATTAGAACGTAATATCTTGAAATACGTCTTTTTAGAAGAACGTGTTAAATAAATATGATTTTTTTAAAAACTGGGGATATAAATGCTACCGAGCAAGAGCATACCATAGCATACTTAAAAATGTTAAAATCAAAATCGGTGCTATTGGTAACAGTTATGGCGGCTTAACTATATACACAGTTTCTACCGAAGATGCTTGGAAAAAATACACGCGCGTCAGATACTCTTATGCCTTCTCTGATTAATCACACACAAAACGATAAGACATATTAAGTTGGCTATTGTAAGTAAACAAAGTTAAATTTTGTACCCAGTTTTTTTTTTCTCCTTTCTCAGTATAGTTTAATTAGAACGTAATGTCTTGAAAGACGTCTTTTTAGAAGAACGTGTTAAATAAATATGATTTTTTGAAGCTGGGGATATAAATGCTACTGGGCAAGAGCGAAACACAGCATACTTAAAATTGTTAAAATCAAAATCGGTGCTATCGTTAACAGTTATGGCGGCTTCACTATATACACAGTTTCTATCGAAGATGCTTGAAAAAAATACACGCACGTCAGATACTCTTATGCCTTCTCTGATTAATCACACACAAAACGATAAGACATTAAGTTGGCTATTGTAAGTAAACAAAGTTAAAGTTTGTATCAAAGTTATTTTTTATTTCTCAGTATAGTTTAATTAGTATGTAGTGTCGTGAAATATATTTTTTTTATTCGAAAGTGTTAAACAAATATGAATTTTGAAGCTTAAGATATAAATGCTATGGTGCAAGAGAAAAATAAATTCATCAACATGTTTAAAATACTTAAAATCAGTGGTTTTGATAATAATTATGGTCTCTTAACGACACAACTTTTCTCTCTGTAGATGGTCGAGGGGAAAAAACATTCCATATTTTGCTTGCTCTGATTAATTAAGTTAAATGATAAACATATCAAGTTGTCTATTGTATTCAAACAAAGTTAAATTTTATAGCAAGTATCTTTTCCTACGCATATAGCTTGAATATCTCGTGTATGTGTCTTGAGAGAAATATAGTTTTATACATAACCATGTTAAATAAACATGACTTTTGAACTAATATTTTGGTTATTAGTAATAAATTTCTCCATCACAGCAGTAGTTTTAATTTTGTATATTTTAGATGCGGAGCACGCTTTTATGTTGAAAGGATTTTTCTGATGATTTTAGAATTAATATTATATCACTAACACAAATTTATCAAAATAGTGCCAAATAAATCTAGTGTCAGATCATCCGGAGTTAACATATGCAACAGGCATTACCTCACATTCCCCAACTATACAAAGTAATGTCTCTCAAGTGATTTACACGTGATCTCCTTTGCCTACAATCTCCGAAGTCAGCTCAGGTAGAGAAAAAAAAATGCCAAGATTTGCGGATTATATTAATCGAAACACGTAAGAAGGAAAATTGAAAGATATTTCGTTCTTGAGGTTCTTGTTTGAAAGAGAAGTGTTCGTAAATTGACACAAGCTTTAAAATAAATAAATAAATAAAAAATAAAACACGACTTTTGAAACAGTAACACGAATCAATTACAGACAATTTTCCCATTTGTCATTGAAAGCATGTTTAAATATATAATATGAAGTAAAAACATGTCCCTGAGTAACTCTGACGTCATATCGACGGTGGCAACAATGTAAGTAATTTATTTCCTTTTTTGTCGCAAGTTTAATTATTTATAAACATATGAGAATTTTAATTTTTACACCGTTGAATAGGAAAAAAAACTTTAAAATGCAATCTGGACTGATGGATGGATTTACTGATTTTTTTTTTTTTTAATTAATATTCAAGAATATTTATTATTATTATTTATCTGTATTGCGTGCAATTCGCTTAAGGATGATTAAACCGTTTCTTCTAATGAAAACAATATAAATAGTTCCATAATATTCCATAATAAAATTAACAAATCATCAATAAATAAATAAATAAAATAATATAAATAAAATATAAATTCAAGTGATATGTTCTTGAACTACGTGCTTAAGCACTGAAATAATAGGAATTAAAAAGTCTCCTATAAAAAGCAAAATCTTTGACGATTTTTTTCAGCTATTAAACTTTGGCAAGTGGCTAATATAAAAGTATCGTTTTTAATAAATTTCAAAAATTTATTTGAATTCATAATTGATAATTTTCATATAAAAATGTTTTTAGGTTTTGTTAGTCAGCAATCTGAGAAAAAAAAAGTGTCTTAAATGAAAAAAAATCTATGAGAATTAAAAAAAAAAAAATCTTTTGTATTTTGTACACCGGGTAGTATGTTCTTTAGCCCGGGAAGCCCGGGTTAAATCATCTGGTAACTATAAAAATAATAACCAAATCATTTTTTGCTTGTGATGTTATCGAACCCTATTGTCTGCTAATTTGCAGCTAATTGTATATAATATGGTTCACATTGATATATATTTGGGAAAAAAAAAAAAAAAAAAAAAAAAAAAAAAAAAAGCTACGTTTAACTCTAAATATAACACTGCTTAATCATTTCCAACGGATTTATTGATCTGTTTTAAATTTTTAAAAATTTCCCCAAACTTGAAAATGTTAATTCATCTTTTATAAAAAGCTTCAGTTTTTGAATTCTATCATTTTACGAATAAGCGTGCGATATGTTCTCTTAAGGGGGCTGGGTATACTTCATACTTTCTTTTTTTTTAACTAAAGCATTTTCACTTACCTCTTATGCATATTATTAGAAGTTATTACTAGTAAACTCATATTATTCTTCTTTTGATTATATTGCAAAACCCATCTCTAATTTTACCAAGTAGATCATACTGAATATATATATATATATATAACCATAAATGAAACATTATCATAAGACCAACTTAAACAATGAAATAATAATTAAGTATGTAATAATTAGTTGACAATGAAAGATTCCCCAACACACTGAATATGGAAACAAAAACATATTAAAAGAATATATATATATATATATATATATAATCAAGATATTTGAAAAATAATTGTTGAATTTTTCGCATTTTAAATACAGCAAGTTTTCAAAAAGAGCAAACTTCCAAAAATTCAATTTAAAGATTTTGTGCTTATAAAAAAAAATAGTAAAAACTATTCCAAAGCTCTGGTAACTTTTAAAATGACCAAATTAGAGCATTTTTATTATTTTTCGCTTCTGTTTCTGATTTACGTTATCCAACCCATGCTATCTGGAAAGCTGCATTATATAACATGGTTCACATTGATATAATAATAATAATAATAATAATAATAATAAAAGCTGCGTTTAACTGTAAATATAAATATTTTAAATCATTTCCACTCTGTTCTAAATAAAAACAATTTGTTTCCAAGCGTGAAAATGTTTTTTTTTTCACCTTTTATAAAAAGCTTCAGTTTTTGAGTTGTGTCATTTTACGAATCAGCGTGCGATATGTTCTCTCAACCCCATCGCGACATACGTCACGTATATGTGGTACATAAACCAGAATCCTTGATTATTCCAACTAGTAATTTTTAATTGAAAATTTAGCCTTGTTCAATTAAAGCATTTTTGCAATTCAATTAGGGAAAAATAGGCAATTTAAAAAACCTGTCATAAAAGATAAAAAAAATTCTGTGAAAGATGCTTTTCTGCTCCTCGACTAAAATCGATTTTAAGTTTGGTAAGTGTCAGCTGTAATAATTTTAAGTTCCATGTTAATCATTAACTGTTGTTTCTTTAAATATATATATATTTTTAAACTGGCTAGTTTTAACGAATCTTAATCTTACATGACCTTTATTTATGCAAATAATTGTATAAATAAAATGCCAAAATTCCCTACAAATTTAATTCTGAAAAGTCTTATATATTATTGATGAGTAAAACTGAATATTTCTGAGTAATTTCGAAATAGACATACACAATTTATAGTAGTTCATTGTACCATTGTCCTACATATACGGCAGTTAATAAAAAAGAAACCAATAAAGTTTGTTAATTTTTTTAATTTTATATTTATGTTGGCTGCGTCATTAGTATGTAATATCATTCTTTTTTCCAAAATTATTATTATTATGATTTACATATTCGGTAACATATAGGTTAAAATAGTAAAACTTGATTACTGATTTCAGGTTTAAAAATAATTTATCTGTGTAAAAACCTATCACACATACATGTGATGCCATTACAATTAGGGAAATTTAAAACAGTAACCTCATTCTGAAGAAAAAAAACAAAAAAAAACAGAACAAATTCTTATTTCAAAAGAGCTTACCTATGAGACCTGTACTGAGTCTGCCTCTAGTAAGTTATAGTTATCATTTTAGTTGTGTGTATTTAAATGAAAATCACACTAAAAATGGAAAATTAGTTCTACAAATGAAACGAAATAAAGCATTATAGGTAACGAATTGACGTACTCTTTTTTATGAGATACAAACTCCAGCGAGACTTTATATTTAATGTTTTACCCATTATACAGCATGTTTCAATAAAAGGTAACAACGGTAAATGTTTTTTGAAAAATGTACATGGATATGTATTTCATCTGTGTTCTGAAGTTCAGGGATGACATTTCCAGTACTTCCTGTGATTACCTCATTTTTAAAAAATATATATAGTTCGTGAGGCAGTGTCACATTTTTTCAATCAATCTTAGCGTAGGTGATTTGATATATATGATAGATTAGATGGTGCAAATAATGAAACTGGCAAGTCAACTGGCACAGCAGGGGGTGTTGCCATAGCAACATCACACAGCCCTCTGCAACGTGAAATGAATGTCAACCCGATTACTGATGTAGTATCGACTCGAATACATCATCAGTAATCGGGTTGCCATTCATTTCACGCTGCAGAGGGCTGTGTTATGTTGCTATGGCAACCCCTCCTCCCTTCAAACACACACAATATTGCGCCAGATGACTGGCAGTTTCGTTATCCGCACCATATAATCTATTATATATAAAAATACCAAACGCTAATATTCGTTGCAAAAAGGTGACGCTACCTCCCGGATTAATAGGTATGGCATGTAATTGTTTTGTTTTATAACCTCTTTAACTTTTTCTCTAAAGTCAATATTTTCCGGGGCTACCTTGTAGTGGGACACCTTGTATTAAACACACATTATATTAATCATTGCACAATAGTTCATAGCGTATAACACATGTTTTGTAAGTTATTTACCATCAGAGCAATATTCACAACTGGTACCTTAGTTGAAAAAATGTCTGAGTACTTTTCCGTTATACGGACAGCATGCCAAAATGTATGCTAATGCATAATGTACGTAAATGTATGTATGTATGTAAATGTATGTATGTTAATGTATGTATAAATGTATGCTTGGCGACAATGGTGTCCGTATAACGGAAAAGTACCAATGTCTGAGATATTTATTTCACTGTGTGTTCAAAAATGAGTTTTTTTTTTTTTTTTTGTTTCGTTAAGGAAATATTTTATAATGTTTATTCTGCAGGAAATGGGATTTAAATTTTCCAAGAAAATGCTCTTTTATAGCAATGAAAAATATTTAAACTAGTTAGAAAAAAAACAACATATTATTAAATTAAGAAATGTCCCAAACAATTGCATTCATCTAAAGTGAAACAGAGGTTAAAGCTGCTTTTAATTTCCTGCTTTTATCCTATTTACCTATCTGTTTATTATCTATGGAAGATCTCTGATGGTGATCTCCAAAGCTCTTTTCATAAAGTATCATTACAAACATAAAGAGGTAATTAAACAATAATATCCGTTGTGCCCTGCTAATGAGAATAAGTTAAACAATGATTGTTATCAAGAGCTATTAGCAATATTGCCAACCAAAACGCAAACTGCCTTAATGCGATTTAAAAATGTCCGCAAAGAAAAATCCCACAATATACCTGTGCTGTTTATTTATTACTTTATTAAACAAAAACATAATTTGGAGAACAAATTCGAGAAAAAAAAAATATTTCCCACATTGTTAAGTCCCGAGAAGGGACAGACTAATATTTCATTCAGTTTGTTCTACATTTAATGTTAAATGTTTGTAACAAATATGGTTAACCAAATTGCACTTTAAAATGTAAAAATAAAATTCAAACAATGTGATATTTAAACCTCCGTAAAAACTTAGATTATGTTCAAGTAAAATTGAAATAAATCTTAGACCTTTTTAGGTAGATTTCGTAAGAAATACTACCTATTACATTCTCACCTAAGTTGGAAATTTTGAAAACTTTTTGCAGATCTACGCCGATCATGACTCCCAGAACCCAAAACCACCCCCAGTTCAAAACTTTATCTATCTATCTATCTATCTATCTATCTATCTATCTATCTATCTATGTCACTTTTTTCTGACCACGATAACTGGAAAAATTCTGCATTAATCTTTTACAAACTGATACATAAAATCAAGGGGCATAAAATCTCGGTCAAGTTCGTTAATGGGAAAAATCGAACAAAGGGGGGGGAGGGTGGGGGGGGCTTTTTGTGAAAACAGAAAAACCCCCATAATTTCTTAATTATGATACGTATCGAATCCGTTTAAAGTTATTAATACTTCTAGGAGAAGGGCCGAAAATTTATGTATGACAGATTTTTGATATAATTAAAAATGGCTCCAAGGGGGGGAAAAGGGGGGGTTTTAGAAGAAAAAAAATCATAGCTTCGTCAATTCACAAGATATCAAATCCGCGTAAATTTATTATTAATCCTCTTATTATTATCTAAAACTTTCATATTGACAAGTTTTTTATAGGACCAACCGTTATAGCAAAAAAAAAATTAAAAACAAAAAAAAATCCCTGCCGGCTCCGCCTGCAAACAAGTTACTTTTCGAAGTAGGCAGTTCCAACTCCCGCATCTTTTCGAAACTGATACATAAAATCAAGGGGCATAAAATCTCGGTCAAGTTCGTTAATGGGAAAAATCGAACTAAGGGGGGGGGGGAATGGGGGACTTTTTGTGAAAACAGAAAAAAAAACATAATTTCTTAATTATGATACGTATCGAATCCGTTTGACGTTATTATTACTTCTAGGAGAAGGGCCAAAAATTTATGTATGAAAGATTTTTGATATAATTAAAAATTGCCTTAAGGGGGGGGGGAGGGGGGTTTAGAAGAAAAAAATTCATAACTTCATCAATTCCCAAGATTTCAAATTCGCTTAAATTTATTATAAATCCTCTTAATATTATCTAAAACTTTTATATTGACAATTTTTTTATAGGACCAACCGTTATAGCAAAAAAAAATTAAAAACAAAAAAAAACCTGCCGGCTCCGCCTGCAAACAAGTTATTTTTCGAAGTAAGCGGTTCCAACTCCCGCATCTGTTCGAAACTGATACATAAAATCAAGAGGCATAAAATCTCGGTCAAGTTCGTTAATGGGCAAAATCGAACCAGGGGGGGGGGATGGGGGGGCCTTTTTGTGAAAACAGAAAAAAAACCATAATTTCTTAATTATGATACGTATCGAATCCGTTTGAAGTTATTATTACTTCTAGGAGAAGGGACGAAAATTTATGTATGACAGATTTTTGATATAATTAAAAATTGCCTTAAGAGGGGGGGAGGGGGGTTTTAGAAGAAAAAAATTCATAACTTCGTCAATTCCCAAGATTTCAAATCCGCTTAAATTTATTATAAATCCTCTTAATATTATCTAAAACTTTTATATTGACAAGTTTTTTATAGGACCAACCGTTATACCAAAAAAAATTAAAAACAAAAAAATCCCTGCCGGATCCGGCTGCAAACAAGTTAGGTTTCGAAGTAGGCGGTTCAATTTGCCGCATCATCGTAAAAAAGGTCATTTCTTCCGCAATTCCCGACAAACAGGCGCCCCACGGTCTGCGTCTTCGAAATCTACCTGTGCCTGTAGGCCGAGCCGTCAGGGATTTTTTTTTTTTTTTTCATTTCTAAATTTTAGAAGCATTTGTATTACAGATTAAACTTTAATAAGTTTACGATGGGTGTATGCAAAATGACAAGGTACATAAAAAATACAAACTTTTAAAAAAGTCTAAGATTTATTTCGATTTCATTATCTTTTAAAGTGCAATTGGTTTAACCATATTTGTTGCAAACATTTAACATTAAATGTAGAACAAACTGAATGAAATATCTTAATATATGTCCCTTCTCGGGCCTAAACAATGTGGGAAATAAAATGTTTTTTTCTTTTAAAAAACTATTAACTTATTTCCTCCTAGAAGGCACTATAAACGCAAAAGAAAGATTTGTTGAATCTGTATAAAATATTTTAACTTGGAGTATAGTCGTCATATGAGAAAACATAAAAAGGACATTTTAAAGTTTTATTTATGTAATTTTTTTGTTTTAAATATGACGTTATATTCACCTGCTTTCCGTATTTACTCATATTGATGCTCTTTGTATTATTAGCAAATGTTTCAAATTGCCTTTTTGTTACAAATATGACGACATATTCACATGCGTTCTCCTTGTATTATTACCAAATGTTTGAAAATGTATGACGTCATATTCATCTTCTTTTTAACTCCTAAAAAAATTATTTCAATTTCATTTTTCACGTGAAAATTTTTAATTATTAAGAAAAATATTGTTTAAATTATTACTTTTTACTGTTGGTATTTAATTTTAAATACTATAAAGTATCTTTGTAAAATCTTTTAAAGGAAAAAATAATTACCAACTCTGAATGATAATAGCATTTATCAACATGAAAATTGTATCTTTAATATTATTATTGTTAATTGTAATTGCGTAGCAATATGAAAGTCTACATAAAAAAAATTGTTCTCATCATCCTTCGCAGCCCCCCCCCCCTAAAAAAATTATTTCTAAACACAGTATATAACAAATGGATAAAATATATATATATATATTATGCAAAATTACTTAGGTAAAAACAATTATTTTCGAAAAAAAAAAAAAAAAAAAAATCTAATCATAAAATTCATACAAAAAATAAAATAAAATAAAATAAAATAAAAACTGGTAAAATATGATTAATAAAAATAGTACACACTAAAGTAAGATCGTATGGATTGCAACAGAAAGGAAGAAAAAAATGAATATATAAAAAAAAAAATGCATTAAAAAAAGCTACTTTAGTTTCTATTTTTTTGTGTTCATGGCAACCTAAAATCGTTACCTATCATGGGATATCATTGAATTAATTACGTATGATAGAATTTAATAGAATGAAGAAAACTTTGATTAATATCTTTTTAAGCTTGGATCGGATTTTCATAAAATTTGAAAAGACTCGGTAGAATTTTGCAACGATTATATATATTAAATTTCAAACCATTCGGTTGGGTAGCTTTGGGCTGTTATATGCGGACTGACGGACTGGCGGACGGACGACACGACGACTGTTGGTGCTACGTATTTATATAATTATAAACGCAGCTAAAAATAACTATTTTTTATCAACACTATACTGCTCATTTATATGAAAGAAAATAGTCTAAACATTTTTTTTTCACGTACTTTCTATATTTCCCATTACTATAAAGCATATTGAGCTCTTTTTCTAGGTCAGGAAATGAGCTATTTTCTTTCTTGAACAATCGATTAAATTGTTTATTCATTTATAAAATTATTTTAGAATATAGTACCAGATTTTTTTTTCGTTTCTTTCTTTACTTTTGTTTCTTTCTTTTCTTTTCTTTTCTTTTCTTTCTTTCTTTTATTTTTCTTTCTTTTCTTTTTTCTTTCTTTCTTTTCTTTTTTTTTTTTTTTTTGTATAAGCGGCTATACAAATGTTAGTATACGATACTTTAGTTAAAATGAACGAAAGATGACCAATATAAAAAGAACGCCGGTTACATTTGATTTGTGGCAAAATATCCCCCCCTACCTCCCGCCTACACGCAAAAAGTATAATAATAAAATATATACTAATTATTCCATCAATTAAAAAAAATCATTGTTTCTTATAGTAACTAAAAATAATCAACAGGATTATGCGTATTCAAACAACTAATGCTACTGATACTAATTCTAATGATATTCTTATCAACATTATACTGGTCATTTATATGAAGGAAAACACTCAAAATGTTTTTTCAAGTGCTTCCTATTTTTTTCCACTACTATGCAGCATATTCAGCTGTTTTTCTGGGTCAAAAATGAATTATTTTCTCTCTCGTACAGTCAATTAAATTGTTTATTTATTTAATTTGCACAGTATAACCTGTTAAGATGAAATCGCATGGGGCCTTAAGAAAACCCAGATAGGTTTTCGGTTCAAAAGGTGTAAATTTTATGGCCCTTCTGTTCATCTGGAACATAATTATTTCTCTTTATCCCTTAACGGGCGTCCTGAAATTTTTGTGCGCAACTAGTAACACATTGTCATTTTGTCCCTATCTAGTACAACAACTTATAAAATAAAATAAAATAAAATAAAATAAAATGAATTTTTATAAAAACAATGGTATTTTTACATAACTGTATTTGTCAATTGAATAAGTCAGTAAGTGTATCACTTATTGACATATATATTTTATTATTTTTAAATTATTATAAAAAAAAAAAAAAGAAAAAAAAAAAGAAAAAAAGAAAAAGAAAAAAAAAAAACAACGTGAGGGGACACAAGGGCACCACAATACTAGTTAAGTGTTTAGGAAAGATTCCGTTATATTACAGGTTCCGTTTTCACAAGTTTTACTGTATTAATATTTTTTACACAGTGAGCGATGTTAATAAAAGGTTTAATAATGTACAATCTAGCTAATATAATTGGAAATGATGCGATAAGGAGGAATAATCATTTCAGAATCTTTTTATGCAATTTTACTGCATGGCAATTTTAATTGAAGTGCAAGAGAAGCGACCCTACAATAGAAGCACCAATCATTTGTTTTATTTGTGGTGAAAAAAGATCTCCCATTAAAATTGTAGAAAATATTCCAAGAATAAAACTAATTTTCATTTTCATCATCACTAACTGATCGTAATTGAGGGAAAAAATAGAATTATGCTGATTCAAACTATTTCTTTACGTAAAAATAAATTGTAAAAACTAAATACTAATTCTAATGATATTCTTATCAACATTTTACTGGTCATTTATATGAAGGAAAACACTCTAAATATTTTTTCAAGTGCTTTCTATTTTTTTTCCCCCACTACCATACAGCATATTCAGCTGTTTTTCTGGGTCAAAAATGAGCTATTTTCTCTCTCGTACAGTCAATTAAATTGTTTATTCATTTAACTCATATGATTATTTTTGAATAGTATCAGACCTTATTATGTCTTTCTTTTTTTTTTTTTTTCTGAACAAGTGGCATTTCTTCAAAAGGGTGCATTCTCGACGCAAACATATGCTGAGCAAAGCAGAGTTCTTTTGTCCGAATTTCTCTTTCCACAAGTACCACCTGAGAGGTTGCGGATCTCTTTTTTTTTTCTTTTTCTTTTTTATCTTCTCTTTCTTTTCTTTGGCCGAAACTTCTTTACTTTGTCTTTGATGTCATTATTATTAAGTATAATTCGGATTTCTATATGAAAAAAAAATGCATCTTTTATTAGTAAAACTGAAAGTTATTATTGTAATACTGTCACTTTTATAGGTGTCACACGGAAATTAAATTCTCATGTTCTGGAAAAGATGTGTGTATTAAAAATTGAAAATAAATAAAAAATATTACAGTGTTTTATTTATTTGATTACGGTTATTAGCTGAAATAAAATGTATAATGATTATTTACATGTGAACGGGGGATAGCATAAGAGTTAAAGATTAAAAAATAAATAAATAAATAAATTGAGGAACTGAATAAAACACTTTTGGAAAAAAAAACTTTTTTATTTTATTTCTGCTCTGAGTGGTCAAGATGTATTATTTTATTTTATTTATTTATTTATTTTTATTTTATTTCATTTATTTATTTATTTTTTATTTATTTATTTATTTATTTTTATTTTATTTTATTTATTTATTTTTTTGCTATAAGATATATTTTGATCCGTTGCTGTATAATAAAATCTAAACACGCAATTTTTTTTTTATGTTTTCAAAATGACAATTTCTTTGTAATTTCCATACTGAGAGTTCCTTTCTAATTCCCATTTCCATATTCAGAGTGAATGTCCCCTTTCATAATCTGGATTCTTTTTTATCCTATGGAGTGTCATGCAAAATATATTTTTAAAATATCATTATAATGTAATTACTAGAAAAGTGTGATATATCTGAAATGAAATTACAAATTTTATTCCAATTTTTATTCCTTGCTTGTGGGTTGGTGTATTTTATTATTATTATTATTATTATTAGGAATAAACTAAAATATCCTTTAAGCATCTGGTAGAATTCTTCATGTATGCTTAACGATCATAAAATAATAGCTATGAAAAAGCATTGGAATAAAGATTTGCATACCTTACCTATTTATCTTATGCAGTAGAAAAAATTAACATCTATATCAAATTTTTGTTAAATTAACCTTTGAATTCAAAAATTACGTGACAGAAAAAGACGGTTAGGCCGCTTAAAGGGTTTTAAAAGATTAAGCACAATTAATATATATAACTCCATTAAATTGAATCAAGAGTGGTGATTGTTCTACGTGTGAGCGATTATTGTTAAAGGGTGGTGATGAGTGACTATTGATGCTTGTTTAATATGGCCAAGTATTTTAAGGTTAATATAGCAAACCAATATTAGTTATATTGAGACCCAATACTTGAATTAATATTGCATTTATTGGAAATACAAATATTGGATAAACACATAGGCTTTATAATGAAATTATTTGTAATGAAATGCCAATATTGCAGAAATATTGACCCATTATAGCTATTGTCATTTCATTGGAAAATATTGACAATGGAAAGGCGAAATATTTCCTGACATCTGAATGATGGACATTACATTATGCGAATATTAAGCAACATATTGTCAATAGAAACAACATTAGCTTAATATTATTTTGCTATTAATGACGCAGTTTTGAATTAAATGGATAATTAGAAGCTTTTTAACCTATAAAAAAACTTCACTAATAACATTTATTTACCTATGCTTTTTTTTTTTTTTTTTTTTTAAACGAATGCATTTTAAAACAAAATTACTAGAAAGAAAAAAAAAAAGCAGTTAGAGAAAAACATTCTTTTTAAAAGGTGTGATACTACATGCATAATTTAACGCATATTAACATACCCTTTGCATCAACAGATCCACGAAAGTTAATAAAATATATGAATGATAAAACGAAAATGACAACCAAAAAGAGAAAAGTTCTCACCCATCCTAGTTCAAAAGAATAGCGAGAACACCCATATAAAGCAGAATAGTCATGAAAATACAGCTAATTAGAAACAGCCATAACGATTAAAATTCACGAAATATCCGGCATTTTAACGATCCGCTTCAAAACATCGGTAATAAGCATCCATTAAGATCCTTGAAACATTCTCTTTACCGTCCCCAAAAATCATCAACCAGCATCGACCCTGGCACATTCGCAGAACACAACACGTCTTGCATAAGCAAAGAAAACAACGAGAAAACTGTCCTAATAAAATCTCAACAAAGTCAGTTTTCTGGGACCGTCGGCTATTTTCTGGAAATGGAGTCAATATCAATAAAATCGAAACGTTACAACCCCCTCCAAATCTTTCTCTTTCAAAAACTTCTTTTTTATACCTTTCGCCACCATATGACCCTTCTCTACGAAAACAGTCTTACAACACAGAATATAGTCTGCCACGCAAAACAGAAAAGCAGGTAGAGTTGAGAGAGCGGGGAAGGAAAGAGAGGTCCTGTTTGATATTTCATTAAGTTTAATGTTTAATTTTAATGCGGCACACCGACAATATCAACAGAGCTCCAGAGCTAATCGATGCGAAGTCGGCCGAACGAGCGAAGCCTTCATTAGTGTATGCAAACTGGGAACTAATTAACAAATTAAATAATAGGCATTATGGCTAAAACTCGGTAATTAAATATTGTTGATTAATCCGTACTTATATGCTTAATTAATTTTACGTGTGTGTGAGAGAGTGAGTGCGGGAGTCGGGAGTGTAGAAGGGGGCATGAAGGGTGAAGCGGGGGTATTTTTTAGTAATTTTGGCGTCTTATTAAAAGCGCGGATTTTAATTACGCCCGCCCTGGACTGCCCGAAAACGGGCGCATTACAAATTCCGGCAGAATTGTTTAATTACCGGCTTAGGCAACAAGAAACAAACTTTCGCGGTCAACAACGGTATGGAAATATTTTGACTTTTGAAGGAGAACGCAGTTTTCGGAAGTTTATGTGGCAATGGTTTTAATTTTTAAATCTAGCGGTACGGTACGAATTACCTTAGCAAAAGAGGGGGAACAAACATTGCTAAACATTTGGTTATTTCGGAGAGATAAAAGGTGAGGGGGAAGTAGACAGGCATCGAATTTGCGAAAAGATAGAATTTTTCCACTCCAAAAGTTCTTTGCGAAGATTATACTGGTGTTTGCAATAATAATTACACATTACATAATTTATGACACCAGAGTTTTTAGTTTCCAATAATTACACAGTCAAATCTTTATGTGGAAATATTTTACGAACTAGAAAAATGTGACTAAATTTAATAGTATTATTTCTTTTAACGCCCAAAATTATTAATATTTGAACACTGTTTTTAAAAATTCACTAAAGCATTTTTAATCGATATTAAAAAAAAAAAAGTTGAGAGAATTTTTGATTTGATTAAAGCGTGTGTTGCTCACTCATAATTTTGACGCGGGTGAACAGAATTTAATATATATCTATCGATCCATAAAACAATTGTATTCAGAACTATAATCTTATTTTTTAAGCTAATGAAGTTTAGCTGTCTCATTTAATTTATCCTACAATTTTTATTTCATAATACTAAAAAGATAAGTCGACGATGACTAAAGTAGGCCTGGAATCTATATTTAGACATCATGGTGTGGAATTAGCACCAAGAAATCATATATTGATGAAGAACTAATAAAAACTATCGTTACTAAATATTTATCGATTATCAATAATATATCAATAAATATATCAATAAAAGTACAATAACCATATCATGTGGATACAATTTATTTTATTACAAAATAACGCCTTTTACAAATCTTACAAACAATTAAGCTGGCAACCATATGATGGTATTTAAAAGCATAAAATAATTGTTTCTAATCTATATATTTGTATAACTATAAAAATGAAAAAAAAAAAAAAAAAAAAAAAAAACATGCCTTGAATAAATTTTCAACACAAGTTATTTACTAAGCAATAAATCTACTAAATTCTTAAATTTCATTAATCCTTTAAAAATAAACAGCAAAAATTACACTAATAATTTTTTACGAATTTTATTTTAATTGTACTGCTACAAAAAGTATACAGGGGAATTAATTATTAATTAAAATAATAACTTTAAAAAAATCCGGCTTCAAAAACTTTGACAATAATGAGATAGAGAAAAAGTAATTCTTAAATGTTGATAGATACAATCAAACAATATAAAAATAATTCTGGTAAAACTTACTTTATAAAAATCTGATACCGTATATTTGATTTGAATAATTAGCATTTTAAACACACAGAGAAAAAACAAATCTAATTAGCAATAAATAAATAAATAAAAGAACAAGTAAACTCTAATACACAAATATATATTTTTTTTCGTCCATGAATTGGATAATTAATTCTAAAAGTGGGGAAAATCAGAAAAAGTGTTCTTCTCAATATCTTTTCAAAAATAATTTTCTTTTACTTTTTCAACTCGTGTGACGCAATAACACAATTCGCGTGCATCTCGTGCTCTAGTTGACACTTTTTTGTACAGGGCTCCGTTCCCCACCCATATAATTACAGGCATGATGTCGCCCTCCCTCGAACCTACAAACAGTCACATGCATATGTGCATGATCTTTTACCAGCTATCGGCCCGCGCCGTATGGTTAACTTTCTAGCACAGCCACGCAAACAAATTTGATGTCAGATTTGGGGACACGTTAAGGTAAGAAATTAAGTATTTAAAGGTTCACAATCTAAACAAGAAAAAATGTATGTAGTGCGTCACGGAATTTGATGTATATTCCGAAACACAAGTGAATATGCATGGGCGCGGGCAGAGCGAAATCCAGGGAGGGGCAAGATTCTGGAACAGATATGACTGTAGTCCGCAGCCATGGGTGAGTTTTTTCAATTGGAGAATATAAACCTGAAATAAGTTAAACTAAGAATATTTTATCAACCTCTTACCCATGCAAGACAATAAAAAAATATATATCAAAATAAAAAAACAATTCAGAAATTAATCAATCAAAAAATATTACATATTCAAAATTAAGTTTCTACTTGTATTTTTCAAAGAGAATTTAAAGAATAATTGCTTTTTAAGTCAGGAAGGGGTACGAGGATCTTCCCCCTCAAGCCCTGTTTAAAGAAAATTTTAAACATATGAGTTTAAAAAGAAAACAGAAATAAAAAATGGCTTTCACAGGAGTTTCAAGAAGGCAGACCCCCACCGCGCCCCGCCCCTCCATCACGAAATATTTTTAGTTCGGCTTCGGCTTAAATTATTTTAAATCACTTGTAAAGAAAATATTTTTTTTTTTTTTTTTTTTTTTAACTACCTGAGAAAAAAGTAATTAATTAAATAAATTTCAAAATCCACGGCGGAGCAATGGTCCTTCCCTGCTTCACCCTCTTGCTGACGCCTATGTGAGTTATACATACACGCTCATTTATTGAATCAAATGATTTAAAAAATGTTATCTCAAAAACTGTTCAAAAGCGAATGTAACTTTTTTTTTAATCGACAACTAGTGGACAATTCAACATACGTATGAAAATTAAGAACTCTAGCAGCAAATCTATATTGATTATATACTGATTATATTGGGGGCCAATAGTGTGCTAATATTGCGTTCATAGAAATTACTCCCAGTTAATACCAATATTGGTTAAACATTAATGGAATTATTTGCGTTGCAAATATTGGGAACGGTTGGTTGATTGATTTATGACGGCCGATTAGCAACTCTTGCTATATAGGCCTTAGTGGAGAGTGCCCTCCATGGGGGTCTTTCTAAGGGATCCTAACTCGTATTTACGGCAAGGTTCGAAGAAAACCACGGAAAACTCCGAAGGGTTAGGTCGACGAGCGTGATAGGAGTTTTGAACCCAGCATCTCCCGTCTACCAGCTTTGAGAGCAGAACCTCTAAGCCACTGGTGGGGCATATTGGGAACGGAATGCCAGTATTATTGTAATGCTGGGAAAATTTAAACAAGCCAATACTGGGTAATATTTCATTATGCCAATGTTGACATATTGACTAAGATATATCGATTACAAACAATGCTGGCTTAATATTGCTTTAATATTAGAGAAATTATAGAATGTTTTTTTTTTTTTTTGGACAAAATTATTATGCATAAATTATTATGCTTTAATAAAAATTATTACTAAGTAGAACATGTAAAAATTTTCATTGTAAAAGATTTTGAACTAGCTTTTTATATTAACAACAAAGCACAATCACCCTTAACTCATAGTATGTGTTTATATACAGATTTGTTTATTTTCTAGGAAAGGAGTAAATTAATAACTGAAGTACATCCTTTATTGCATCAATGATAATAACAAACATTTATCCCCAATTTTATTGAAAAAAAAAAAATGATTTTTTTTAATTTTTTTAATTTTTTAATTTTTTTTTTTTTTTTTTTTTTTTTTTTTTTTTTTTTTTTTTTACTTGTAAATATAGTCTGTAAAAAAATAACACAAAAAGCTTAATAGCAATAATAATTCTGTTAAATTACGATTGTTAGAACCCTTTTCCTTAATATGATTATTTTACCTAAATAATATTTAAATATAAAAAAATATATATAATAATAATTATAACCATGGTGAACTAGATTAATTTTGACACAATTATTCAAATTGGTAAAAAAAAATCGTATGAGTTGTAATTTTTCAACTGGATTATTTCCAACTGGACTGCAAGTTATTCTGTTGAGCTGATTCAGATATTAGACCAGATGCTATGATCAATAAGGTTAACTGGATGAATTAGGTCCTCCAGATTCGACCGGGAGGGCTCAGTTGGTAGAGCATGGCAGCTTCAGCCAAGAGATCCCAGGTTCGAATCCTGGCCCGGATATTTTCGTCCAGTTGGAAAATTACAACTCACATGGTGAACTATTTTGAAGACTAAAACAACTTATAATTGAATTATACCATATTACCTTCTATGCGGCTGTTCCACAAGAAGTGGACAGTGTTTTTTCATTCAACAATAATACAACAAAATGCTTTATGAAAGAAGCTCATATGATTAATAACATAATTATGTAATGTAATTTTATGGTTCTGTGGACATTTGATTGGTTACACATCTAACAGAAGAAAATGGTCAGGCAATATCAGAATTGCAATAAAAATATGCTTATATATATATATATATATATATATATATATATATATATATATATATATATATATATAACCATTAATGAAACATTACCATAACACCAACTTAAACTATGAAATTATGATTTAGTATGTAATAATTAGTTGACAATGAAAGTATTACCCAACACTCTGAATATAGATACCAAAAACTTATTTAAAAGAAGAAGAAATTAAATTAAAAATTGAATGAATGAAATTGAATGAATGAAATAAAATTTGTGGAATTTAGACAGAATTATCAAGTCCCAAATGCTTAAATACCACAAATAAAATGAGTGGTTTCATCATCATATTAGCCATAACATAGCTAAAGAATATGATTTTGGGACTACCTACTCATAAACAATGAATAAAAACTGTGAAAAAATCTTAAAGATCAAAAAATAAATACAATATTAAAAAGAAAAGAAACCTTACCCATAATAAACAGATTAAAACAGTGAAATTTAATCATAAAGTGCGAAATCTAATTGGATTAAAAAAGATATTGGTGCACTTCATGAACCAGTATATACGTATATATATCAATATGTTTAAAGATTTTCACAGCGAAATTAAAAAAAATTATGTAGAGAAAATACAACACAATCCGTAACTATCATTAAAATATTATTTAACCAGATCTTGTTCAACATCGTGTTAAGTTTTAAATAATTATATTTATTTTACTTGCTGACGCACTCAGTAGCCTACGGTGATTTTGTAAGTACGAAGTCTGATTTACCGCAATTAAAAGATCCCAAGCGCTCTGAGAAGTCACAGCACATGAGAAAAGTATTTTTGTTTCGAATACTTATAAATTATTAAATTCGAATTAAAATTACGCAGAAATTCTTAAAACTTGTTTAACTTTCTATAAAATTGTAAAATAAACATACTTAATGGATTGTAATAAAAATATTTTTCAGTGAATAGAACACAGATTTTGGCATGTTTTATCGCGATCCTCAATATAACGTAATTCAGAGTAAATATATTATTCTATAACTTAAATTTAATGATTTATAAACTATATCTTGTTTGCCACATAAGAACATATGATGAAATAAAGAGCTAATGATGTTTAAATACGCTGAAAGAATGCATTTTGAAATTTATTAAACTTCTACAATGTATATATATATATATACACTGATATCATAATTTACTGTCGCTATTATAACTAACTATAGATTTGAGTTTATTTTAACGCAATCTGTAGGCTACTATCCGTATTATAAATTAAATTATCATAAATCGTTATAGAACATACTAGGAAGTTTATCACATTAAAATGTACTACACTTTTTATTATAATTAATTGAGAGAATTGAATGAAATGATCTTTAAAGTATCTCGCCAATTTTTGCGTAATTCAGAGAATATTTAATTATTAAAAACAGTCGAAAGATTATCATTTTTATCATACACTATTGATCTTTACAATATATAAGAATTTTTAATAACATTTCATTCAAATACATTTGATTATTTATTTACAGAATAGAATTCGTACGTCGCAGGAAAAAAATACAAGATTTTTTTTTTAAAGTAGTGTTTGTCTAATTTAATGAAAACAATTATGTGTTTAAATATGGTGACCATTATTTTATGAAAATTCTGGTCAAATCCCCTTAAATCCTTTGAAACCCCTGAAGTGTACGAACCCTGCAGAAGAATGTTAAAGATTACAAAAATACTTAGGTAATTCATGCGGTATCAACATACAGTTTATTTCATTGAATTTTACAAAATAATTTAAGATTAGTCGTCTAAATTCGGAAAAATTTAGCAAAGTAGTAACAGGACACTGAAATTAATGGTAGACCTATTGTAAAATAGATGTTTTTTCATATAATCAGCAATATTTAAAAATTCTCAATTATTTATGTAAGTTTATTATCATTAGACTTTTTTTGTTATAAAGCTTTTTGGACAGAAAAATTGACTGAAAAATTTTAAACTTAATAATGAAAACCAATAATTACAAGTTACAAACCTTGATTAATTGTCGAAACGTTAGTTGAGGCTTACTTTTGAGACGCGGAAAGTTTTTACCATGCCATATAGTTAATACCATAGTCCACGCAAAATAACTATAACAAAACAGGCAGGGGAAAAACAAAGAAAATATAGTTCGTTTTCGTAATTGGTGAATAAAATTAATCCCCTTCTTTGTCAAGTATCATATTGAATCTTTCATATAAACTGTAAGAAATCGGAAAGGCTAAATGGCTACAATTAGAAATTCTGATAGAGAAGTTTGTTGTCGTGTAAATCTTTTAATTGAAAGTAGCAGTAGAAATTTATATAAGATAGTCTAAAAGTTTATAAGGTATTTTAAAATTTTAAAACTTTTGACTTAGGTATATATTTTTCTTTTTCTTTCACATTTAGAATCTGGATACTCTGGAGTTTTACCATACAAAGAAACACGCGGTTGAACAAAATATAGCAGTGGTAGAACTTTATTTTCAAAACCAATGCTCAATTTTTGCGGGCTTAGTATTCTGTGGTGTTAAGAGAGAATGCAGTGAGAAAGTCGGATACAGAACCTTGTTGTCGAAAATGTTTAATTAAATTGCGTAATGCCATCTCTTCTCTGCTTGTGGTACACTGTAAACAATTCTGTAAATTCACGGTTATTTATCATATAGCTTTGCAAAAAATGGACACTTTTTCACGTTAAACATCCAAATCCTGTAAATTTGTGTAATTAAAGTATAATTTTGTAGTACTGGCATGTTTTAACGAGCAAAATCCGTTAATCTAAGGGCAAAAACCGTTTTTTTTTTGTAAGATCTTTGCTTGGAATCTCTTCCACCGGGCGCGGACTTTACCCGTAATTTTATTTAGATAATTTTTATAGTGTAGAATCTACCACATTGAAAAGTCTTCAAAGTGCTTTTTGAGACGTAAAAATTGAGCGTTGATGTCGGAAATAAAGTTATGTGTTTTGCTGAACCGTGTGTACTTGCTTGGTGAAACGACTCTAAATCGAAAAGGAAAAGAAAGAGAAAAACCGAAACTAAAATTTATTAACTTTAAAAACATTTAGTAGTTTCTGGGACACCCTGTATTTTCGAGGCTTCTTTATGATATACACATACCCTAAATATTAGAGAACAACTTATTCTTTATAGGTCTTGCTATAATTAAAAACATGCATCGCACAAGCCTTTGATGAAATAATTCGCATCAGGTACACACTTTCATAAAAGAAATGTTTTACACAACCGCAAAAGTTTTTTTTGTTTTTTTTTTTTCGGACGACGAGATACTGCACGCGAGCTGAGATGCAGACGTCAATGTAATCAGGGCGACACAGATTTGTCGTAGTTGGAGAGTAGAGGGTGGAAATAAGAAAACCAAAAAATTTATTAGGAGAAACTGTTGTTTCTTAGGGTCGTTATTTTCAATCCTTTAAGTCTGCGACATCTTATACGAGCCCAGCTTCCAGGTTTGTTGCCGATCGAAAAGAAGCATGTAATCAACATAAAGTACTGTTAAAGTATGTTGACACTTTGTTGAGTATTGACGAATATACTCATCACTAGTTTAGCACACACTAGTTTTCTATTAAAAAGATCTAACAGAAATTTTGAGTAACAATTTTTGCATTAGTTAAACACGCTGAATTGTCAAAACTGCCGTTCAACAATGTGTTAAAATAAAATAAGAACTAACCCCAACAAAATGAAAACAAACAAACAAGCAAAAATAATTGTGTAAAAGTATATGACACCCTCCCCCCCCCCTTTTACTCCTACCCTCGGTACATTTTTTCAGAGATGAACAGAGACAAAGGAAATCAAATGTTTTTTGTTTTTGTTGTTTTTCCCCCACAGCCATTTGACATATTTTAGCGAGCGTAGTTTGGCCCATAATTAAACTGCATTGTTGTAACTCGCATGCAGATTTAACCATATCGTTTATTTGCAAAAATGTTTGGCGATTTATCACCTGCGCCCAGCTAACGCAAAAACACATTAACATTTATTTTTAAATTTATAATTAAGTTCTAAAATTATTAAAATGTGGTATTGTCATCAAAAACACACCTGTGTACCTAACTTTTATAATTCTAGCACATCAAAAAGGGAGTGAAAAATTGATTACAAAATTCCATCTTTAGACATATGAATCAAGTAAAATTAAATAAAATTAAAAAAGTATAACACAATTCATTTCGTCTAATTTTAACTCATTTTGTTAATTTTTTTAATTGATCATATATAAATTACATATACAAGATTTTTAGCACAAAAGGTATTTTAAAAACCTGATGCCATAAAGAAATTAGGTACTTTTTTTTCTAATAAATAAATAAAAAAAAAGGATCAATAACTATACGATTAACATCATATAACATTAGCGCAAAAATCCCCGCAGAATAATCTGACACATTTATAGACTCCTTTTTAAACATAAATGGATGACACGTGCAGGTATGCACTATCGAAGTAATTTGGCATCGAATTAGTTATTTTCATTTTTCAATAAATTTTATTAAATTTTCTGTTATAAGCGATTGTTGTCTCATAACTATCTTTCCCGGGTTGTTGCGTTCGGAAATTCACTTCAAAACTCTAACTTTCACAGCATTTTCTGAAAAATCCTCTGCTTTTACCGAAAAACGGGAAAATTATTCACTCATAGTTTCTATAAGAGCATCTGTTAATCTGTTGCATTTACAAACAAAAAATAATTCAGGAATGTGTCCAATGCAGTTTGTATTTGAGAACAGCCTTAATGAGTAAATAGAGATGGATATGGAAGAGTGTACGATCCTCACAGAGTTTTCAGATCACCAAAGTAAACATGTCCCAAAAGTTTTTGAAATAAGAAATTATATATGCTCACACTACTGGAAATTAAAAATAAGCAGATTGGTAGATTTATAAAATAATAATATAAACTTAAAAAAACAGTTTATTAATTAGAGCTAATAAACTAACTCTGTACTTTTGAATATCATCGAGTCAATTCAGTTGAAAGTATTTCACAACTTTTGAGATAAGGAAACTGTACAGTATTACATTGCACCTCTAGCATTTATAACAAGAAACGTAATCTAATTTAATAAAAAATACTAAAAATTTACGAAAACACATTTTCTTTTTAATTATACTTAAAAACACATTGCACAAAAACTAAATCGTGATTAGTAAACACACAATTACAGAGACTTGTAAAATAACACTTTTGTATTTTTTTCTGCAAAATGTCAAGTGTTTATCATATTTTCGAATGCGCTGAGTTAAAAAATGTCGAGCTTTCTCTTCTATCACATAAATAGGTTTCATATTAAAAAACGTTTGAAAATAAGTTGTATCTTACATTTTGCAACGTAGTTAAGTTTGTTATAGTTACCATAAAGTTAGTTATTCTAATAATGATTTTTTTCCTCTCTAATAAAGATTCCCCCCCCCTCCCACATACACACACACACTTTCTTGTTGTCTTGTGCACTGATTGCGGCTGTTTCCTATGCAGCAATAGGCATCAGTATGCTATAATTTTTATTAGTGTCTCTATTACTAAATTTATAACTTATCAATTAGAAATCCTGATGTTTTATGTCTAAATTTAGAATCTGCCAATCAGGCAGACGTTCTTGCTTTTTTTGAGTATTTTTCTAGATGTTTCACAGTATAAACTTAATATCGCATATCACACAACAAAATGGACGCTAGATCCAGATACATAGGCTCCAAAATATCCTTTTAAAACATTTTTAGCCTTATAATGCTATTTATGGACGATAGAGTGAAGTTTTTATCATTGATCCTGAAACGTTCCGTTGGTAATGAATCGCACAAATATTTTATGTAACGATACAATATTCTACTTTAAAGTAAAGTACCGTCGGAGCATAAAGTATTAAAAGTTCTGAACATTTGTTTATCAATAGTTTGCTCTAGAAATTTCACTACATCTGATGTTTTCATAAAACTATAAAAAAGAAATGTTTAATTTTTCACCAATTTATTTAGATTAAACAAATCCTATAAGTAAAAGCTGTGCTTAAGTTAATTTTACACCGCATTATATTACATTCAAATCATCTTTCCGTCATATCGATTGTTTAATTTGAGCAAAATTTGGCGCTCTCTACGTAATTTGAAAAGGGCATCAGTTAAGTTCGATTCCCAGCTCTTGGTGCTATGGTTCTTTTCGCCGTGGCGTGCCAAGTGTCGCAATGTGTCTTTTAAATATTAATTTGTTTTTCTGTGCTTTATTTTTTTTGCGTGCATGACAACACACAACACGCTGAATCTGAGGACACGCCCGGCAACTGTGATTGCGCCGAAAACACATAAACAGAAATAAAAAAGGCAATTTTCCTTTTTTTTTTTTTTTTTTTTTTTTTTTTTTTTTTTTTTTTGGCTTTTTTCGGCCTTTTATTTTTGTGACTCGTGGTTGTTCCGTTGTTGTTTCCGATTATGCTGATGACCACAATTTTGGGGGAGGAGTTCGCGTGAGTTGTTTGGTGTCGGTGTCGTTCAAAAGTTCGCTTGCCCTCACACCATCCCCCTGTTCGGTGATCTGCGGGAATATTACGGGAGTGTACATAAATTGAGACGAGGCAGATGGCAGTGGCGTGATAGTCGTCTGCTAGAATCATAATGTAGACGGGATCATATTATTTAGATACAGAAAAGTATAATGTTTTTCTGGGGTCCGTTTTATTTATTCATAACTACAGGTATTCCTTATAATTTTATTTTTACTTCTGGCGGAATGACCGTTTCTTCTTCTTCTTCTTCTTTTATTTTTAAGTTAATAGAAGAAAAGCAATTTTGAAACTTGTTTAAAACATGTTCTACAGCAGAATAATATTATTTAAGCATAAATAATAAAATAGCATAAAAAATAAGTTTTCTGATACAATTTTAATGATCAAAATATGAAAAAAAGAAAAAAAAAATGTTTGATTCACAGTAAGAGAGTTGTAATTATACATACATACATACATCATATATACAGCATATATATATATATATATATATATATATATATCCAAAATTTACTCATAAACCAAGCTACCTATCACGAAATTCAAACCACGCGCATCTAACAGCATGTGAAAAAGGCATATTAATTTAAAATTGAGACATTCATAGATTATAGAAATACCTTAAAAATATTAAAAAAATAATTATCACTAGTAAAAACTCAATAATCTTTAATAAAAGCATATATAATTTTGAGACACCAAACATTATGTGAAAAAGTTATATAATTATTATCCTAGAGTAAATAAATCAGCATTTGTAAGAACACCGCCCTCTTTAGTGTAATGAAATTATTAATAGAAAGAGTTTTGCTAATCATAGTGTTGCCATTTTATTTAATCATATTATTTAACCCTCTCGGCACCGATTTTTTTTTCCAATTTTGCGAAAAATTACTTTTACGCTAACAAAATTAAAAGTGGCTATCGAAATCACAGAAGTTGCAGTTTACTGAAAATTAACGAATGTGTTCTTTACAGAAATCTAACGAATGTAGTTATGTTGCGTGTTTTTCCTATGAAAATAGTCTAAGGAAGAATTTTTTAAGACGTTTGGAAAATTTCGTATTACAACCAGATTAAACAAACATAAAAAATGTAGTAGTATTTTTTATCTTTTATCACAAATTACTAATTCGGAAAAGGAGTCCCTAATTTAAATTTAAAGAGTGAAACATATGTTTAAATTAAAAAAAACGCCAACGGTTTACTAATAATTAATAAAACTTTTATTAATATTATTATTATTAAATGCTGAAACATAAGTAACGTCATAATAGTAAATGTATCGACATATGCTATCACTATTAGATGCTGGAATTAACAAAAATAATTTTTTTCTTTCAAATATTGCAATTCGAAGTAGGAGCCTCATATGAGGCCCAGGGTGACGAGAGGGTTAAAATAAATATATAAATGGATAAATTATAAAAAATTACTTTATATATGGAAATATATTAAGTCAATTTATTTTACTTCATCTAAATATATTAATTATAAAATTTAAAATGTCACAGATTAATACAATCATTTAACAAGCTAATCAACTAAGTCATTATTTAACTTTAATTATATTAAAAACCTGTGAAAATGTACGTGAATAATTAATAAATAATTTCAGCATCGATTTATAATTAGTAGTTCTATATGTGAACCAATTTAATTTAATTATAATTAAATTACACAATTTTTATTTAGCATCTAATTATCCTAAATGATTCTTATAAAAAGAAAAATGAAATTACTTAAGTTTTTAGTATTATGTAATACTCCGTTTATTATTAATAACCATTCATAAAACAATAACATTAAATATATATAAATATTTTGGTTAATAAGTTAATGAAATTACATATCAATGATCACAGTGTTTATTTTATATGTATATATTTTTGCCTTTATAATAAATTGATATATATATATATATATATATATATATATATATATATATATATAAACCAACATCTACGATCCCAAAATCTTCTAATCTTTATATTTTCGCATATAAACACCAAATAAGATATGTATAAACACCAAAGTATTATTGAAAAGAATTGATGATTGAATTTACCCTGTAATTAGAGGTTTTGTTAATTCTCAGCGTAATTCCCGGTACATGGTTCATTATAGGGTTTGCCAGGAATCGTCATCCCACTACCTATTTTCTTCCCCCTCATCACATTCAATTTAGTAAATAATTGATTAAAGCTTTAAAAAATGATTGAAAAACTACCAAAAAACTTCACGTTGTTTCTCTTGCAGAACAGTTGCAAATTGTTCATAATGCTTCCCGCATCAATTTCTGTAAAGCTTATAATGTCATCTATCATATTAAATGCAGTTCCTGCAATATGCAATATTTTGGTCAAACTATAGTGGTCGTCTTCATGAACATGTATTAATGGACATCATTCAGCTATTTGTATTTATAAAAGTTCTTGAAATCCTCTTAACTACAATATTGCATTGGGTATACACACTTCGAGAAACATTGCTTTAATAATATTACTATTACTATCCCTAACATACAAAACAAATTCCATGAACGTCTTTTTTTTTTTTTTTTTTTTTTTTTTTTAGAATCATTCAACTCTCAAATAATAAACCTCACATAGTACATTCTACATTATCAAACACACTCAATTACAATTCACTTCACTCTACTCATCACTTAATCACAACTTATACAAACAAAAACTACACGTACACAAAGAGGACATTCTTCCACTTCTAAAAAATTATCTTCCAAATTAAATAACACTCAAATTAAGAAATCCTTAAATGCTCTACAATCTTTTTTTTACAGTAATTATAGCTGTAAGATTCTTCGTAAATTCGTCTTTTCAATTCTAAAGTATCATCTCAATCAATATTTTAAGGTTTTCACTTCACCACCCATTTTAGAGATACTTTTTTAATTTACTCTATTAGGTTAACTGTTCTCAGTGTTAACACTAACATAAAAACAAAGAACTTAAAATAAAAGTAATTCACACTTAATCATTACCTTTACTAACCCAGTTTTTAATAAAATTAAACTTAATCATCTATTTAACAATGAATAATGTAAATTTCCACTTTATAGTATAAATCTTAAAAGTACCTTTAAATACCCTGTTAGTTTAGCGAGTGCAATTTTTAACTATAATAAATTCCAATATAATAAAATATAACACCATGTAATAGTATATTACTTTTAAATGCTAAAGGTGTAAAATTAACAACTATAATATAAATTAAAATAACTTTTATTAGTTGTTTTACATGTTTCGACTCTTCTGATTCATTTTCAAAAACAAAAAATTTTAATTTTTTAGAATTTTTTTGTTTTTGAAAATGACTCAGAAGAGTCGAAACATGTAAAACAACTAATAAAAGTTATTTTAATTTATATTATAGTTGTTAATTTTACACCTTTAGCATTTAAAAGTAATATATAATAAATTCCCTAAAAATTTGAAACACAATGACACACATTCATGCATTGAACCCCATTACCAAAATATATTAATGACAACCATGGACACATCATAACTGGTAATCTAGACATTGTAACTAATTCTCATTTAAGATCTTTAATGCGCTTTGGTACTACGTATCGCATTCCATCACAGTCATATATAAGTCCATAATTTAACAATTCACTGATGATTTGAATTTATTTATTTACAAAATAGCTATCAACAATAATAAACCCATTGAATTCTTTGCAGATTGGACGCATAATGTTATTTTCCTTTAAAATTTTTGTTAAAGATTAAAACAGTCATAACTTGAAGCGACAAAGTATCTTATTTATCCCTATTGCTCTAAATTTGAAAGAGTCTGTATCTTAAAATTTTGAGACTTAAAATAACGGAAGTTAACCTGTTGCTGGCTCTCCAATTAAGCTAGCTTGCTTTTCTTAAACTCTAATTTGCTTTGTGTTACAGCTAACACAGTTACCTTGCATAAAAGGAACAGGGGAGGATAAATTGACTTAAGTTGCAATGATGAATTGTTTCCTTAGTGTTTTTAAAGTTCATTCCTTATAAGATTGAATGAGATGCAGTACACAATTAGTTTCACGCATAAAATTTTAAGTTATTTCTTACATGTTGTTTTTGACTGAAACTCGCGGAAGTGTCGCGTGGTATCTTTTTGAGCAATTTCGCTTTTTCTACAGATTTATTTGCTGTTTTCGCGATTGAGGTGACACGCCCGGCAACTGAAGTTTGGGTCCACCCCAGAGAGAAAAGCCAGACATCAACAAAAACACTATAGAGTTGTTTCGTTTTTTTGGCTTAGCCTTTTGCGTTTTGATTTCTCTGACAAACAGAACAGATATGGGGTGGAGTGGGCCTAGGATCGCGTGTTGTGGCTTGAGTGGTATTTTCTCTGCACACTGAAACGCATACACATACACACGATTCTTAGAATATGAAATAAGAAAGATAAGTTTTTAAAAGAAGTAATTTGGGACTACAATTGCGTATAAAGATTTAGGTTTGCACAAAAGAAGGACAAATTCTCAATTCGTGATTGGTTGAGTACAACTCATTTCTTAAACTAAATAATATTTAAATTGAACTGCCGTTTATTTCATCTCGTATTAAAAGTTTCTACGTTCTAGTTTTTATTTTTATTAGTTAATACTTCTGCATGAATCTAAATGCATTCCTAATAAACAAAATAATGTGATATCTACCACACCAAGAAAATCTACCACTATTTTGAAGAAGTGCGACGAAAATGTTTCTTTAATAAATTTTAAAGAGATTAAATATCCATACATATATATATCTCATATTAGAGTAAATTAAAAAAAAAACTTTTATTTAATTCTTTATATAGGGTACGTATCGTTAAGACAAGATCGTGATATATCGTTAAGACTAAAATCATTTTTTTTAATTATTGTTTTTCTTTATGGAAATTCATTTATTTTTTGCAGCAATATACATAATTGTTTATTTTTTTAAGCATTAAAATAATTATAATTTCTTATGTTTACCACTGTACTATTATAACTATTTTTCACAAATTATTATTATAAATCCCCTCTTTTAGTTTATCTTGAGAATATATATTTTTACATTGCTCTCTGACTCCAAGTTATCTTTAATATCTCTCTTTATTTAATGCTATCTCGGATATCAATGAAACCTTTTGGCTTAGAAGCTTCTTCAAAATCAATTTATTTAATCAGATGAGATCATATAAAAGAAAAAAAAAAAGTGATTTTAAAACTAATATTTATAAATAATTTTTGAGTTAATTATTTGATTTTCAATTTAATGAAGAAATTAAATTGTGATGTACGCAACTGATGTATGTATTTGTGAATGCGAATTCTTTCTTTTCTTACTCTCTCTCTCTCTATTTAAGAACTTGTAAATTCATCCCAAACAGAAGCAATGTTTTTTTTTTTTTCAATAGTTTAAATACTTAAGAAAATGAAAACTGTTTTTTTTTCTCTCAAATGAAGTCAATAAAACTCCTTAATTCAATACTAACAATTCTATAGTCAATTATTGCCATATTCCTGATTTACATAATTATAATCCAAAAATAAACTAACCAATGTAAGAAAAATATTTTCAAATATCATTTCTTAATTTTTTTTTTTTTTTTTTTTTTTTTTTTTGCAAATTTAACGCAACTTTAGTTTATTAGTTTTTTCTTAACTCTAAACAGAAAAGTATTAGATATTTCATATGCATTTATTTTTTAAGGCCCTTCTCAAAAAGATATTTTTATCCACTCAACAACGCGGAAATTTCTGACACATTTACGAACTCATTTTTAAACGCAAAAGCATGGTACTTTCAGGCCTGAGTATTCAATCGATTTGGAATCGAATGGTGTTTTTAACTTTTAAACGAAGGAATTACTTATCGAGTTATAAACTATTGTTGCCACCTGACGAACTGATTTTCTCCTTTCCCGCGCTGTTGCGTCCGGAAATT
Source organism: Maratus michaelseni (assembly GCA_963931845.1). Lineage (NCBI taxonomy): Eukaryota > Metazoa > Arthropoda > Arachnida > Araneae > Salticidae > Maratus > Maratus michaelseni. The sequence continues at coordinate 129,656,149 of OZ007590.1, read as the reverse complement.
CGGTTCAAAACGCCAACTGTGCAGTGTTTTCTGAAAGATCTTCTGCCTTAACTAAAAAAAAAAAGGAAAACACCATTCGATTACATAGTTTCTCAATAAGAACACCTGTCAATTTCATACGTTTCCGAACAAAAATGAATTCAGAAATGTGTCAGAAAGAAGCTCTTTTGGATTTGAGGACAGCTTTAAAGGAGTACATTTGTAAGAATACATTATTCAATTTAGATTAAAAAATATTAATAAAACTAAATTAAAATATATGGAATTAAATTATGGATTTCAAGATAACCATTAGATTGAGGAATTAATTACAATTCCTTTTATAATAATTTTCACAACCCAACAAATGTCTAAATTTTTTTTTTAAAGTTTCACAATTACGGTTATTTTTTTATGATAAAAGAATATTATTAAATTAATGCATTTTTAAAAGCAATAAAACACATATCATTCCAATAAATTTTTATCGTGGATAAATGAAAATAAGTTTTTATCATAGTCCCTTAATCCAAATACTTTAATACCTTAAGCGGGAAAAATACTTTAAACTGCCTGAGGAATTCCTTAAAAATATTGTTAAGAAAATACGAGAAGTATCTTTTAAAATGAAGAACCGTAAATAATGTGCAAGGTAATTAATTTCTATAATACTTACAAATATAATTTTTATTTATTTATTTTTTTAAGCAGGAGAAGGAATAACTATCGATTTTCAATCAATGAAAAATCTCCACTTCCTTTTTTACACGTCCAATACTTTTCACTTTCCTGAAATTACGCCCTTTTTACTCCATTTCTAAGTAAAAAATTAAAACAAATGCAGTTCCAATAAACTTTTATTTCGGATAAACGTGAATGCATTTTTATCACCTTTCCGTTAATCTAAATAATTTAAATAACACACGCAGAAAAATACTATAAAATGATTCCTTAATGTGTTGCTAAGGAAATATGAGAAGTATCTTCTGAAATAAAATACCGTAAAGAATGCACAAAGATGGGAAATTTAATTTCTGTATTAGTCACAAGTTTAAATTCAAATTGGGTTTATTTTTTTTTCTTAACAGAACGACGTAGCATCTGAATTGCAACCAATGAAAAATCTTCACTACCTTTTTATACGTCCAATATTTTTCATTTCCCTAAAATTACGTCTTTTTCTTTTCTTTTTTTTTTTTCTCTGATTCTCATTTTAAAACGCGAACTAACTTAGCTATTTTTTCATCCACCTCGAACTGTCTCCCTTCTTAAGTGTCTAATTTGAAAGTAACGTATTTATACGGAGTATTTCCAGCAGAAACTCTAGCCCATCAACCTTCTTTTATATTTTTTACAAAAGCAATTATTTGGCCTAGATTCTTGAACGAATTGTAAGGATGAAGCAAATTTTCTAATATTGCGATTTAACACTTTTATCCTCTTCATAATACTTTGTCCGTCTTTTGAAACCCTTTTTCTTGAAGCCGTTATCATATTATGTGTAATGACAGTAAGCCAGGTAGAGCGTAAATTTGACGGGGAAAAACTTTAAAGATTTTTTTATATTATTATTATTCCTTCATCTTCACGTTTTGTGAATATATTCATTCAACTTTTCTTCGTTAAGAACGGAATAATTTCGCCATTTTCTCTTTTTTTTTAACATCAATATATTTTTTAATCATTGTGGATGGCCTCTGATTTAGAGAATTCTACAGATTGTTCAGAATTATTTTGAGCGATGGAGATTCAAACTGTCATTAAGACGATCGTTTCATCTTTCAATAGATGTATGTGGGTATAATCGAGCCACGTTGTGCTATACAGCTCGACTTTATATTTATCCACTTTTTTATTGTTATTATCTTACGGATTCTAATAAGAAAACTTGGTACCCCCCTCTTCATACCTTCATCTCTTTTGTTTTAAAGCTAAATGGAAAAGTGGGGATGTGAATAATTTCTTTTAAGGTGGGGAAGAAAGGACTTTGTTCTTCAAAGAAAAAGCTCATAGTTTTAAAAAAAATCTTTATTTTTCATATCTTATATCGAACTGATGAGACCGTAAATTGCTCGGAGCAATAAAAACGAGGAGTAGCCATTAATGCCTTCTATCTTTTTTTTTCACTTCACTTCATTTAAGCGTGGGGTGTATTTAAGAAAATATAAGTTTCGAGATAGCGATAAACAGGGGGCGAAGATGAGTTAATACGGATGATTCTGGGATTTATCTTTGTAACACCCTCCCCCCCTCCTCTTTCATCCTTCAGCTCGCTGAACGTGCTGATGATGTACGCAGAAACGATAATTGCAAAAATAATAATACGAAAAAAAGTGTAATGTAAAGACTATCGTGGTAATCGGAATCGAATCTGATTTATGAAGGGGTAGTAACAGTGTGAGGAAGTAATTGCAGATTAAAAAGATGCGGTAATCGGCAACCACGATTTCTCAGTCGTCGATGAATTACGTTTTGCTCTGAATTTGAAATTATAGTATTTTGAAATAAAATGCATTTGAGGCATGATTACAAGGTGATCGAGTCGTTCATTGTAGAGAATTTAAAGTATATTATTCGGTACCTTATAACTCACATACTTACATCTTCGAATGCCCACATACTCAGTGTAAAAAAATAAGGAAATAAGGACATATGTATAAAAAGTACAAAAGTGCATTAATCCGACCTTCAACTCAAATTAATTTTCAAAGTTTAATGATGTGTAGTTATGTATAAAAAATAGTTAAGAAATGAATACATTACGTATATTTTAAGTTACCGCAAAAAATTATTGGAAAATATCGGATTGAAATATTTTGTCTTATTTCTCTTTCTAGGTAGAGTATCACCATTTTCTTTCTTACAAAAGCGAAAGCTTTAAAGGGGGGAAAAAGTAAAAGATGAAAACATTAAAATAAGAGTTGTTTCGTTTCTGTTTTTGTTTTAAATTATATCATCTTGAATATGTAGATGCAATAATAATAATAATAATTATAAAAACTTTGCACAAGTTGTCTCATTATTCCAGAGGTGTCTGTGTGCATTGCACACTTTGCACATGTTACGCGCCGGGCCTGTATATAGATAGATAGATAGATATACATATAGATATAGATATATACAGATAGATTGACAGATAAATAAATACATAAGATAGATATAGATATAAATATAGAAACAGATATAGATATATTGAGTGCACCAAAGAACCTTTTCCACTGATCCTACTGACCTTATATTCTGTGAAATTTGTATACTGAAAGTGTTTAGAATTTATATTTTCTTGCGGGGACAAAATTACACAAGATGAATAATCAAACAGATCGAAAACCCCATTAATATTGCATTCTTACTATCTTTTGGAGTGACCAATGGTGTAACAATCTAACAATGTATTACAACTGAAAACTGGACGAATAAAAGAAAGATAATATTCTGGAAATTTTCTTTAGGTATACATATAAAAGATATTATGAACAAATGGTCACATACGTTGATACAAATTTAAACGAAGTAAAAATAGCCTTTGTGTATCCAATAGTGAAATGTTTGAAGATTACTGGAAATAATGTATGCATCTTAATCCAAAATCGAAGTATGATTTGAAAACCAATTTGAAATTAACAGCACACTCAAAAAAAAAAAGGCTGATTTTACGGTACAATACTGGCATGCCAGCTGCTAATATTATACCGTAAAATTAACAGTAATAAACAGTAAAATAAGTAGTAATACGCTGCCGTGCATGTGCGGTAGCATATTACTGCTTATTTTACTGTTAATTTTACGGTATAATACTAGCAGCTGACATGCCAGTATTATACCGTAAAATCACCACTTTTTTTTCAGTGCAGCATAAGGCATAATATATTCAGTTAAGCTGTACCGATCTAAATCATTGGTATTTTCAAACACTGCGAAGTTTTATATGCAGCTAATAGACCGAGCATTTGATCAGACATCAACTTCCTCTTTAACGACAATGGAAAGACTTATGACAGAACCAAACATATTAATGCGCTTTGTAGATCTTTGACCTCACACTTCAAAAGTATTCATCAGTTGAATCCAACACTTAACCGATCAAGTGAACACGACCCTTGAAGCAGGAAAAGAAATATAGCCAGAATCTTTACTTACCTTTGAAGATGAATGGGGCGGCAGCCTTGATGTATGGAGAGGCACAAAGGGTTGACAAAGCGGTGTTAAGCCAGGAACGTAGAATTGCGCCACAAAGGTACTAAGCAACCACCAACGATCTACAGCACTTTCTTAGGACCACATAGGGTGGAAGACAACCTAGAGGAAGATAGAATAAAGAAATGAAAAACGTTGAAATATATTCGCCATCGTAGTTTATAAATATTCATGTGATGTAGTTTCCGGAAAACAGCGTTCTCCCCATAAACATTAATTGAGACTACCCGGCAGTTTCAGCAAACTCTTTCAGCAAGGCCGGCCATAAGGTGAGTGCAGTGGAGGCAATATGGAACTACACTTATAGGGCCCCAACGAAACTGAGAAACACTATTTTTTTTATAACTATTTTGGAAAAAAAATAGGATTTCAAAAAGATTTGTACTCGGTCCACCACGCTTGTAAGGAACCCCCTACGAGACTCAAAGACTTAAAAAAAAAATAAATAAACAAGTTGGAAATTGTACGTCAAACGTTACAAACGAGGTGCGTTCGTACGCACGTTTTAGAATTAAATTCATGATATCCCGTGCGTAGAACGGGTTAAACAGCTAGTTAAGTATATATTTTATGACACTGTTCATACAAATATCTTAACTGGTTATATAAATTTTCAGATATATATGTATCAGCTAGTTATATAAATATTCAGATCTTGATGATTTTTAATTCTGTGAAATGAATTATATCGTCTGCAGATTAATTTCTGTCATAAAATAAGTATCTCGGTCGCTTGACGATTTAACATCCATCGGAAGCTCCTCTAACAAGAAAGCACCGATTTAAAAAAAAAAATTCAAATTTCTTAATAAATATTTTTATTAATATCTCCTAAAGTTTTGATTCGATTTTAATAAAATTTGAAATGTCTCGACAAAATTCTGCAAAGATAATATATTTTAAATTGCAAACCATTTGGTTGGGTAGTTTTTGAGTTGTTATATGCGGACAGACAGACAGACGGACGGACAGACAGACGGACAGACAGACAGACAGACGGACGGACAGACGGACGGACCAAGCGACGACTATAGTTGCTACGTATTTATATAATTACGAACGCACCTAAAAACCACCTTTGCCAAGAAATGTGGCAACCTAAAAATATTTTTCGCACCCTAACCCTGGCCCTGACTCCCAGGCTAGAATTTTACAATACTTTGATTCAACCCTATTTTTATCTGCATGGGTACCTCAAATTTTATAACACAAGATCCTGCTAGGATGTTTCTTTCTTTTTTTCCCTCCTTCGTTTTATCTTCTTACTTTTTTGCTCGATCTTCTCAATTACTAAAAGTTCTTGGGCAAACATTAGATGTATCATTTGATGCTATAGATATTGAAATTTTCGAAAAACACATAATATATTAAAATATATATATTTTATTGAAGTGTAAGGTTATAACAGATTTTATCACAGGTAAAATAGACCAAAAATTGAGTAATGACGACAACTGGTGACCATTCACAAAAGTAGAACTTCATTTTGGCATTAGAAATGAAGATCCTATGAATAAAAATCCTTTATGAATAAAAATCAGGTTCATCTGAGTCTTTTTGAAGGTTATCGAAGTCGTGGACGTACTCTCTCATAAAATATAATTGAAATCAAAGTATTGTTTTTTTATTCCTAAAACCTGTCGTAAATTTGTTACAAGTGACAGTATTGACTTGCGAATCATTCGATTCAGAATTTAAAAAATACATGGTAAACAATACCCCACGCGACCTAGTTTGAGTTCCCCCTTACCTCCCCCTTGAGTTAAAATGCCCTCTTTTGCCTCCAAACCATAGTAAAACAACTTTACTTTTGGAGACTCATCAGATCTTCATTTCTACTGCCAAAACAAAGTTCTTTCCAAATTTTCCTGAATGGCAACCAATTGTAATTTTCGACATTTGATTCATGAAACCTGACGTAACTTTGTAACAAATTATCTTATTGACATACGGATGGTGTCATTTGATTTAGAATTAAAAAATACATAATAAACGATACCCCACTTGATTTATTAAAAAAAATTGAGTTCCCCCTCCCCCTGAGTTAAAAGGCCCTTTGCCCACCACACGGTAAAATAACTTTTTTTTTTATTTTTTTGTGGATTGATCCGATTTTTATTTCTAGGGCCAAAACGAAGTTCTTCCTAAATTTTTGTGAATGGCCATTAGCTATCTCTGAAAAACCCTATTTTACCTGTACTATATTAATTATGAGCATTAATTCCAAAATGAAGATAAATAATGAGGATTTCTACCCATCAGAAATTTATAGGAAAGGTCCACTTTTATAGAAGTTTACTTCCGGATGTCCTATCTTGAGTGACTACCAATTTGTTCCCTTCCTGTAGAAAGAGGGGAAGAAGAAAGGGGGGGTCAGAACGATTGCGTGCCTAAACAGCGTGTAGAAGAGAATATCATTTAACATGTTCACACATCTTGAAAAAAATGACAAAACCTGATTATTTACTAAACTACTAAAAAAAGAAAGAAAAAATTAAGATGTTAAGAGATGCTAAGAGAGCTAAAAGATGCTAATCTGTAGATGCAACTGTCATCATCTTGGGCAGTCTCGGGTTCTACCGACGCCTGCTAAAACATACCTCAGTTTGTTTCAAAAATATTTTACGGATTCTCATAGAATGTGGAGTTTTTTTTGTTCACAACTAGGTGCACTTGAAAGTATTTATATTTATTATCTGAATTTGAGGTTAATACTATGAATTATTTTGGATTTAAAAAAAAAAAGATTATGTTGAGGATTTAATGAATAATTAAATTTAAATCATTGAATTAATTTAAGATTCATTATTTCACAAAAGTTTTTTCTTCCAATTATGATTAGTTTTATTCTTGAGTTTCGCAAAAATTGTCATTTAAATAATGGTATTTCTTCATCGTTAATTTCATATTTGATGTAATGATAAATTATGAATAACATAAGTAAGAAAATTGTATATTTAATTTAAATATAATTTTCCAAATTCCACTTTTACGATATCAGAATTCGTGGATTTTCTCAATTATTGAAAAAAAAATACAACATCATTCAGTAACACATTTGTATTTACCCACAAATAACGTTTTACTGTTAATTACCCCCCCCCCCCCTTTCCACACACACACACACACACACAGAAAAAAGAAGAAAAAGTTATATATGAATATACATATGAGACACGTTTTTTGTAATACAGTACATTTTATTTTCTCTTTATTAGTGGACAAAATGAACATATTGAGAATTAGTAGGCAAAATATATTTTCTAATGAAGAACAGTATACCCAATAGGTTAATAATTCGAATAAATTAATTCACGCTTAACACAAATTAATACTTTTAGCAAACTTTTGTTTTTACACTAACAAGCAATAAATTGTCTTTACATAGAAAAAAAAAAATTGCGATACAAACTTCAGCGTAAAGAAACGTTCTTCACTTCCGCAATTTCAGTAACACTTCTTTTGGAGAATTAATTATTACCTATCGGCATCCGGAAATCTATTGATTGAGGCCGTCGCAAATTCAATTAAATGTCGCACATTAAGTCCGTCTGTAAGTAACAGGAATTTTCAACTAATGAGTTGAGTGTTTAACGTGCCCACAAAAGATTGTGGCAATAAAATATTATGCATTATTGGTGCGGTCCAAACAAGCTGGAAAAACTGAAGAATTTAGGAAATAACAAATTAATAAAAGGTGATAAGAAAATTAATATATTATCGAAAAGAGATTAATTTGAGATGATTAAATAAATCTGCGTATGTTAAAATAAGCAGTACAAGGCTGAATAGGGTAGTGAGAGTAAAGAATATTGATAGTATAACCTTTATTTAATATAGATTATAAATGACAGGCTGTTAGATTATGTAATTTTTTTAAACTGATTATTTCTCTCGATAGGAAGAAAAATAAATAAATCAGGGAGTACTGACATTAATACTAAAAAAAAAAAAAAGAGAGAGAGAGAGAGAGAGAGAGAGATAGAGAAAGAGAAAGAAAAAGAAAAAGAAAAAAGAAAAACATGCAAAATTGTGGACATCAAGACTTATTTTAAAGAGTACCAAACCGCAAACAATGTTATTTATTTTAGCACCTTACATTTTATGTCATTAATCGGGGATTAATAATTTAGTTAATTGTTTACTTTTAGAACACGAAAAAAAAATCAACTTACTATCAATATTTAATGGTAAATTAAATATAGTGAAAATATTTACAACTAATTATTAAAATTAAACGACTTAAACTGATATAATATTTGATATTGAGAGAAACTTTCGTCTGAAATAGAACAAATAAGTTTTTTCTTTTTTTTTTTCTTTTTTTTTTTTTTTTTGTGAATAAATTTAATGCTTTTTGTTATTTTTTTAAAGAACAATAAACATAAATATAGCACAAGCGAAAATTATATCAATTTATTATTATAAACATCCAAATACACAATCTAGTCAAAAGTATCAGGACACTTTCAATTTTAGACATTTGGTCAAAAAATTAACAGAATACTTGATGAATTGTTTTTGAATTTCGTAAATGTAAAGAATATGTTTTACCTTATATTTTGAAATGAAGGCAAATAGGGGACAAACAACAAATTAAATTAAAAAAAGTAATATTTCAGATAATCTGTTAGATATGCTTCAAATGATATACAGCTCCAAGAAATGATTAAATAGCTCTGTACAACGCGTGTATGCATTTGTGTAAGAATGGTACGTATTTCTCATGAAGAAATCCCCAAAAATTTCCAAATGTTTTTTTTATTATAACATGCAGGATTTTTAACTAAATTTAACGCCACTTTCAGAAAACATGACAATATACAGGAGAAACATGCAATTAAAAAATGAATATATTTAATATCTGATAAACTAGGAACATTTGTGTGAAATAATTTTTAACTACGCATGCGCAAATAATAACAGTTTTTCTCTCATTTAAGTAGTCGACTGTATAAGACAACTTATATAAGAAGGCCAGTCAAATATCTTGACAATTCAGGTAGTTAGCGGCGATGAAGTGGGCTACGTTTTAGTCACTTTCTATAGATGACTGGACGATAAGGGATTTTCCACGAATTGCCATTTTCATCATAAATCACAGGATAACACTGAATTACATAAAAAAATATTAATACTTTGAATATACATAACATGTTAAAAATGAAGGAAAATACATCACATACATTGTCTAAATTGCATTTCATAAATTGCAATATTTTATATTATATAAATTGAAGCTTCTCAACTTCCCCTATCACAAAGTTACTTTTTGAAATTTACTGAAATGCAGCTTACTACATCACCGATAATTTCCTGAATTTTGCGATAATTAACTGGATTTATATATATATATTGTTGTTTCATTGTGTATTTCTCTACATTCCTGGTGTGGTTGTCCCAAATTCATATTCTTTAGCTATTTTATGGCTAATATGAAGATGAAACCACACATTATATTTGTGGAAATTTAGGCATTTGGGACCTGAAGATTCTGTCTAAATTCCACAAATTTCCATTATTCAATTTCTGCTTTTTTTTTTTAAATACTATGTTTTTGGTATCACTGTTCAGTTTGTTGGGGGATCTGTTTTGTTGTTAATTAGTTATTTTAATTTTATTCATAATTTCACAGTTTTTGTTGGTGGTTGTAACGTTCATTTAATGGTTATGTATATATAAGTTGCCTTATATAGTTGACCATTAAATTATGAAATAAAAATTGTGCTTTGATTTGCGTATGCGCAATTGAAAATTATTTTATACAAATATTCATATATCATCAGATATTCAAATATTCATTTTCTGATTGCAGTATAATGTTTTCCATGCATATTGTCAGCTTTTCTACACATGGTGTTAAATTTGGTTGAAAACCATACACGTTATAAACAAAAGACATGCGGATGTTTTTAAATTTTTCAAAGAAATCTTTTTATGACTATGTGCAATTCTTATGCAAATGCATACACACGCTGTACAGAGTCTGTTTAATTACTTATTAAAGCTACAAATCATCTCAAGATTTTCAGGATACAGGTAGATATTGTGTTTTCTATTCAATTTGCTGTTAGTCCCTTAAATGCTTTCGTGAGGCCCCATATTTCTCAGTGGAGAAATATGAGGTCAAACATGTTATTTACATCCCCGAAGTTTAAGACTGAATCGTCAATTTTTCTGACTGAATCGTGATTTTGTGCAAACTGTCTAAAATCGAAACTGACCAGATACTTTTGACCAGAAAGTGTGTATTTTCCCTATATTTGGATGTTATATAGAGAAAACAAAATGGATACAGGTATGTGTTTATATGCATTAAAAATTTCGCAAAATGTTGATCAGATTTTCCTCATTCACAACTATTGGATAATCATTAAATTATAACATTCTACAAATAAGTTTTTCTGCTAGTTTAGCTTTAAAAACTTTTTTAGTTGATCTACATTGCTTACATTCCTGCATTTCAAGAATAATTCGCCAAGTATTTCTCCAGATTTTCTGCAAAATGTTTAAAATAGAAAGTGATCAGAGAGTGTATACTATTCCCATATTTAGATGTTACATCTAGAAACAAATGAATGGATGTAAGTATGTATTTATATGCATTTAAAATTTCGCAAAATGTTTATTAGCTTTTCCTCACTCACAACAATCGGCTGATCATTAAGTTATTTTTTTTTTTTTTTAGCTGATATATTTAACTATTTAAGAAAATCGGAAGTCCCATATATTTCTTATTAGTGATTAAAAACCGCAGTATAAAACGATGTTTAGCTGCATATATATATATCGGAAGAATCTGAAGTAAAACTGTAAAAAAGAATATATCGATAGTTAATAAATTGGTTCTTGTCATTTCCTTCAAATTTATCGCTACCACGTGGTAAAAATAAAAAGGTGTCATCGAAACAGTTCATGTTTAAAGAGTACACCGATTTCTTTTAGAGGCAAAATGAGGTCGTCCAAAAATGTCGGGGGTCACTATTGTGATAAATCACAACACAGTGGACTCGAACAAATTGCGAGCTCTCAAACGCGTAAAACGCAGATTTAAAAAATCATGGGCCTCTTATATTTTATTCTTTATCATCCTCTGGTTATTGTGTAACATCGCATACATTGTTTGTTAGTCGCATGCCTCCATGGAAACTGGACGATGGTCAACGCTGACGCTGAGAAATAGCCTCTGCTCTTTTGGAACGTGATGCGGTTACGGTCAACGTTTTGGAATTCATTTATTTGTAGGTTTGTTTTAATAGGTACTTAAATGTCCCAGCAATGTCGTGCATCAGTTACTGGAAAAAATTAGTGAATGCGAATCTTTTTTGCACCATGAATGAAAAATATTCCGAACACTCGGAAAGCTTATGCAGTGGATTGGCTATAATTAGAATTCGGTTAACTCGAACTTTCGGTTAATTCAAATCGAACCACTCATCAAGAAAAAAAAAAAAACCTTACATTAGAACTAATGATAAAATTAGTTCGTTATTTATTTTTATTACATTGATTAATTTGAACTAAAAAAAAACATTTATCTTCAATTTATTTTTCCAAATAAAGGGTAAAATCTGTCATGAAGAAGATTAAACAATAAACAAATCTGATGAAAATTAGAGATTTTAAATGCAGTAATGATTGACTTTCTCAATTTAAATCTAGAAAAAAATATTGCTTATCAAACTGTACGTGGTTAAAGGCCTGATCTAAAAAAAAAGTATTTGTTCTATTTACATCAAAAATTGATCAGATCCTCTCTCTTCTTATGTGCCAAATTTGACCTTAATGCAAACAAATCTGCACTTTTAAAAGTAATTTTAACAAATAAGACGTTTAATTTTTAATGGTAATGCATGTACAGCAGTAGAAAATAGAGAGAGTTATTCTTTTAATTTCTTATAATAGGTATAGAAAATTTTTTTTATTATTGATTAGTTTCAGAATTCGCAATGTTCTATTGGAACAAAAACACTACCATATGATTATGTATCGAATACTGAAGATTGGATTACAAAGAATACCTTTGCACTTATTAACAAATTGTGTATAAGAAAACATATTATTATAATACATCTTTCAATACATGTACTTTTTTTTAATGTTGCAGTCAAAAATATGGCATGAAAAAATATAACATTTTCGAAATAGACATGTTGGCAGGATTTGATTGCATAATTTCCCTATTAATTTTGATTTTAGAATGTAATATATATTTTTACAATTTAATATCTTTAAAACACTTAAGATTATAGAAAAGGCATTTTATCCAATGTTTGATAAGTATTTTTCCTTTAGACAGAGCTCGAAAACTCGCTTTTATTCAGAATAAACTAATTCGAACTTTATTCTCAGCTCAAGAGTTTGCATTAACGATCGTCGACTGTATTCCAAAAAATGCTTTCCAAAATTTTATTTTGTTATAACAAAAGAAAAAAAAAGAGAGAGAGAGAGAGAGAAGAAAAAAAAAATCCTCATCTAAAAAAATCAGAATGTCATTTATTATATCGAGAGAAGCATTTAAAAAAAGATTTGTATTTAGCTGATACCAATAAATAAATAAATAACTGAAATTAGATTGTCTGATTATTTAACAAAAAAAAAAAAGCTAGTTTATATTATAATAATTTATTATTATTATAAATTAGCCTATTAATAATAAACATAATAGTTAGGAATTTAAATTTTGAATCACGAGGTATATTTTTGTAGTCACATATATTGTTTGACATTCAATTTATCAATAAAAATATTATTATTATTTGTAGAATTACAATGAAGATAAAAAAAATAATAATAATTTAGCGACAGTATTGCTAAAAAGTTAATAAATGGTACCACAATAATAATAAAAAAAAATGGCAAGAACTATTTCTATTTTATTTTAGTTTTTCCCCCCTCTCACTCTCTTTCTCTCTCTCTAACATTTTGTAAGTACATTTCAAACCGTATTGGGGGCCATAGAATTTCCATTAAAAATATATGTGAAGTCTAACAAAAAATATATATACATAATAATTACTCTTTCACGTTTTTTTTTTTTTTTTTTTTAATTATTCTTAGTATGATTTTACCAAAAAAAAGAAAAAAAATGCTTATAAAGCCAAAGAAGAAAAAAAAAACAGAGAGATCAAATATATTACCTAAAGAGCAGTCAGTATGTTATCGACATTTCTGAATCCAGATTTTTCAGGGAAAAAAAAAAAAGGCTAAACAATGTCCCCTTAAAGGAGAATAAAAAATCCTTAAAATCTTTTAAGTGAGGAATCCACAACTTAGGTTCTCTCCACATCCATTCTGTGACCTATCTTTCAAGCTTTACCACACTTCGATGGTTTCTCAACCCCCTTCTTTCATCCTTTACCCACACCCCCATCCCTCTCGAAGTTGTTACACCCCTGCCGTAAGAGATAAATTTATAGTCCAATCCATTTCTTTCAGAAAAGCATCATTGTTTTATTTCTACGAGTGAGTTAGATATAATAACATTTTTTTGAGCAGTGTTATCGGTTCGACGCGGATTTAAAAAGCCGGAGAGAAATCAAAAAATCCCGTAAATAAATAACGAACGGCACTTTAAAAGATTTTAGACTAGAGAAGAGAGGCAGAGTGGGGGAATTTTCCCTCCCGCACAATTTTCTTTACTTCTTGAAGGATAAAAGGGAAAATTTCATTTTGGACTAGAGTGGATATTAAAAATTGATCACCACGTTTTCGAGTTTAGAAGATCACCACAAACAATTATTAGGAAACCTTTTCAAGATTTATGGCAAAGTTTTGTTCACATGTTCTGATTTAATAAAGTATACTGCATTTATCGTCTAACAGATGAGTTTAAAATGAAATAGCAGGAAAAAAATAAGTTAATTGAAACAAAGTTACATTTATTTATATATTTTATTCGTTATCTTCAGAATTAAAATTTACTTCTAAAAGTTGTGTCAAACAAAATGTCTTTATAAATGCAATGGACTTAGATTGCAATTTGATTCATAGATTAAACTTATGTTTTTAATAGCTAAAAATATTACAATTCATACATGTGTATTCACAACAAATTGGTTGTCTATTCACATCATTTGAAACAGGGCGTTTTTTCTAAAAATAAATAAATAAAATGTTAAGAGGTACTCTCAGTTTTATTCAAGAAAATCTTTATTTTGGCACTCTATCTTTGGGTGATTTCTGCACACAATAAATGTAAAAATCGTTGTTGCAAAGAAAATTGAGCATAAAACTTAATAAATCGCATAAATACCCCAATACTTTTGAAGTTAATTTAGAGGAAATGTCCAAATTTTTAAATTTTTTACCTTTCTTCTTAGATTTATTTAGTTTTAAGGGATATGCGCACTCCTGTGCTGCTCCCCCTTGGGAACAAAAGTTCTGTTTGCACTCATTGCAAGAAAAAACAAGAACGAAATATTGTGCATCATGGCATAGATTATGAAATAATTTGCAACACTATCGGAATATTTTAAGAAATTTCATGTTTGTTAATACAATGAAATAATATATCTATAAAAACATTAAAAAAAAAAAAAAAAAAAAAAAAAACGCAGTAAAAATTTATTTTCAGCAATGGCTGTTCATAGACAGTACCGTGTACGAATTATTTCGCGTATCCCTGTATATGAACTACACACCTCGTAATAGACTAAAAATTAGTTAAATTTTAAAATGCATATCACAGCTGAAAACGCATATCCAGCAGTTATGCTCATAGTCAGACCTATAACCGAATTCTCTTGAGAGTACCTGTAAAAAAATAATAAATTCTACGCTGCTCAATAATCTTAAGCTCAATTAATTCTCTGTAATAAAATTCTCTGCTCAATAATCTATGGAAAACATTTTGTAGTGAATCTTAGTAATGTATATCAATTTCATTATGCTTGAAATAGTGTAACATCATCAAAATACACTGCAAATGATTTTTCTCCTTAGAGCACAATGTAACCGAATACTTTTGAGTGTCCCTGTAAACGTGTAATTTCTACTTATTCTATACTCTAGAGAAAACATGTTGTCGTCCACTTCAGTGACTCATGTCAATTTCATTATGTTTGAAATACTGTAACATCGTTAAAATGCACTGAAAACTATTTCTAAACATTAACCGTAAAGTAGCGGAATATTTTTGAGTGTCCCTGTAAACTAACCATAAACGGTACACACTTCATTTTCAATACCGAAACTGAGGTCACCCTTAAAACTTTTGTTATTGCTTTTTAACAATTTAAAAAATATTTTTGTTATTTCTAAAAAACATAAATAAATAAATACAACAAGAACGAAAAATCATGCGTGAAGCATAGATCATGAAACACTTTCCAACACATTCAGAACACTGTAAAAATACTTCCCAGTTTACTAAGTAAACAACTTACTTACTAAGTAACATACTTGAAAATCCAATTTCAGTAATTATTACCAATAGTCAAACAAAATAACCGAATTATTTTGTGCAGCCCCGTATATGATCTAAAGATATGTATGTATATTGCATAGTATGCTAAAATTTACTTCAATTAAGTAATACATAGCACAATTAAAAATACCCCTTCAGTAATTTCCGTCAATTAACGAGAATGTACATGAGATCTTTTGAGCACCCCTGTACATGATCTATAGAATTTATATGCATCAATTAATATGCAAAAATTAGTTACGTATAAAAACGCGTACCACAACTGAAAACGCACTTTCAGCAATTATTGTTCATAAGACAGTATTGTAACCAAATTCTTTTGAGTTTTCCTGTAAATGAACGATACATTCTATACATACCATATTCTAAAGTAAGTTCATTGTAGTGCACCTCAGTGATATGTATCAATTTGAATATGTTTAAAATAGTGTAGCATCATTAAATTATAATGAAAACAATTTTTCCCCATAGACCGTAATGTAACGTAATTCTTTTGAGTATCCCTGTAAAAAAACGGTAAATGCTACACTTTTCATTTTAAATACCAAACATGCCATAGTAAACCCCTATAACATATATCAATTTCAAGGCAATCCGAATATATTTATGCGAGTTAGAGCACGGACAGACGGCAGACAGATAGACAGACAAACCGAATTCATAAACACTTTCAACTATGTTGGAAATTCATGTTTTCACTACTAAATATGCATATTTTGTCGCAATTTTTTAAAGAGAGCTTGGATACAGTTATATTTATAACCGATTGAAATTTCAGAGAGTTCGTAAGATGATAACTGTTTTTTTTATTACTAATGTTAAAGGAGCCGACGCGAAAACAAACAAACAAAAAAGCGAGAAGAAAACATTTCTTTTACAACTCGATAACAATATTTTTTCGAGAAATTTTTTATACGGGCTGTAAAACAGTTTTATTTTTAACCAATAAAAATTTCAAAGAGTTCGGACAAGAAGAATTTTTTATTTTGAAACTGTAAAACGACTCTGCGTGAAAAATCAAGAAAATGAGCGCTTTCATCACTAAACATCAATATTTTTTTGGAAATTTTTCATTTTAAAATATAATTTCATACAAAATCGGGTTAAAGATATAAAATAATGAAAAATTTAAGTTTTTTTTAAAATTCATTATCATTTAATTCATTCCCGGGCAACGCCGGAGGGGCTAGTATACATAAAAATAAATCTTCAATTTCAAAATAAGGGAATATAGAAGGTAATAGGTGGAAAAATTTCAAGTTCGTAAACAAAATAATAATCATAACAGTAATATGTTAGATACGCAAAACAAATGATTTTTCTATATTATTATTTTATTTATTTATTTATTTGTAAATAAATATATGTTACAATTTTCAATTTTCGAAAAGAAATTTATAACTGAAAATAATTTTGCATATTACATTATAAGACATAAAACAAGTGAAAACGCAACCTATTGCAAGTGCGTCAACAACAACAACAACAAATTCTCGAGAGGAAAAAAACAACTTTACATCAAATCATTAGTTCGATTTTTTTTCTCCCCCAGAGAATCAAGCATAATGATACTCCAGTCCAGAAGCGTAAGTTATGTAAAGTATTTCTTCACATGCTTGTAAATAATTTTAAACTAACACAAAAAATAATGAACAATTTATGAACGACCGAGGGCAGATCGAGGCAAAAAGTTAAAAACAAGAAAACAACAGACCGAAAATTTCGTACAAGCACAGAAAAAATTTACGACGAAAAAAGAAAAAGAAAGAAAGAAAGAAAGAAAACGAACAACTTTGCATCTGTTGAAATATAAAAATTTGGAAAATAATAACAAACTCTGTTAGAATAATAAATGTACGAAGAAATTCCCAACCAACCGGACAAGCTGTTGCCATAGTGACCATCCTATGATCACCTTTGATTGTTCTCAGTAAACAAGTTTCCCGCTTAAAAGAACTCGAAAAATGACTATAAAAGAAAAAAAAAAAGAGAGGATGGAATAACTTTTTTCTGTTCTTTTTTTTTTATGTGAACGAAGGACAAATACGCCAGCAAGTAAAAACTAATAGATTTAATAGATATTACAGTTGTTTGGGAACTATCACCATGGCAACAATTTTGGGTCCCAAAACACATTTAAAACTTCCTTCATATGAAGCGCGTTATTATTTTTATTATTCCACAAAAAGTAAGCGGGAGCAGCAGCTTTTTTGTATTGTTTAGAAACATTTTTTTTTTTTTAAGTCAGGAGGAATTTTTTTTATCATTTATTATGTTTCATTTTGGTAGCTTCTTCTTTAATTTTTTTTTCCTCTTTTTCCTCCCCCCATCCAAGTCTGCAGACATTTTTATTATTTTTTCATCACGTTTGCAATTAAAATAAATTCACACTCAAACGGTTCTTTTTTGTATTGTTGACTTATTTTCATGATTATGTTTTGGATGCTCCGCACAATTCTAGCACGAGCTTTTTAAAGGTACCAACTGAAAATTATGCGGTCTTTGTATGTTTTAGGTGGAGTTGAGAGGGTAGAGAAAAGAGGGGGGAGGGAATTCGGACTCATTGAGAAATAAATCGATTCTTATTTTTCGCAAATGTTTATATGCTCAGAGTTGTAACTATTTGAAATCGAAAAACGAAAAAAAAAAAAAATTAAAAAATAAATAAAAATTAAAAAGAGATTTGAGATCTGTCGGGAAATTTTATGTGTGTACAAATCAATTAAAAATCAGGATATGTAAAGGAAACATTTTCTTTTTAAAAAAACTTTTTAAAATATTTATTTTGTGATAAAAAAAAATCACAAAGTCTTTTAAAATAAATTTTGAAACATGAATAGTACATTTTATGAAATGCTTAAAAAATGTATATGATGAATGCAGAACAAAATGTTTACAGTTAATACCCCCCCCCCCCCTTTCTTTTTATGTTTCGTTTTATACATTTGATATTAACAGAATTTGTTTATTTATGTTTTTGTCGATCTTCATCATTGCTTCTTTTATTTTAATTTATTTTTAATTCAGAAAAATAAAACAAGCCATGAACATAGAGAACTATAACTAAAAAAAATACTTTGCAATGAATAAAATGAATTCTTAATTATGTCTATTAAAACTGATGGAGAATCTTATTTTTAGTTCTTTGTGCGTAAAAACATTTTACTCAGAAAAAAAAAAAATCTGCGTTGATTCTAACATGTAATATATGCTTAATTTTTCTTTTGTTTTTAATTCTTTCATTATAGTTTACTTTACTAAATACGTGATAATTTATATTTAAAAAAAAAGACACAGTTTTATTTGGAAAGTCTGTGAGAGTGATGTTCTAAATGTTCAAATGTCATATAATAAATACAATATGGGATATAATTTTAAAAACTATTTTAACCTGGCTGAAAGAAACCGTTCATACATGCAGCTGTAATGGACAATATTAAAAAATGTGGCTTTTGGGGTTTATTTATTTTATTTATTAGTATGTCGCCGTTCATACAGCTGTAATGGACAATATTAAGAAATGTGGCTTTTAGGGTTTATTTACTTTATTAGTATGTTGCCGTTCACACAGCTGTAATGGACAATATTAAGAAATATGGCTTTTGGGGTTTATTTACTTTATTAGTATGTTGCCGTTCATACAGCTGTAATGAACAATATTAAGAAATGTGGCTTTTAGGGTTCATTTACTTTATTAGTATGTTGCCGTTCACACAGCTGTAATGAACAATATTAAGAAATGTGGCTTTTAGGGTTTATTTACTTTATTAGTATGTTGCCGTTCATACAGCTGTAATGAACAATATTAAGAAATGTGGCTTTTGGGGCTTATTTACTTTATTAGTACGTTGTTGTCTATGTCTATCTTTTCAATTTATAAGTCAATAACAATTCATACTTATAGCCATAGTAGTGTTATAAAAGCAATATCTCTTTATATAACAAACATACAAACACAGTCAAGTTTAGGAATCAATACAAATATTAATGCATTTGTAATGTTTTTAGCCTTCGATATCTCACCGTCCAATTTTAGAACGCAGATCGCGAATTACCACTTTGTTCTCTAAATAAAAATAAAGAACATAATAATGAGCATAAAAGAAAAATAATGAAAATATAAGTATCTAGTGTTTTAGACGATTTATTCAGTTAAGATTTAAAGTTTTCTAAAACATCTATCAGAAATGTTCCTCTTATCAACACACATTTCTAAATATTATATATATATTTTTTTTCTTTATGGGAGCAATAAGTATATTATACAACAAGTGGATAAGTGTGATCGAAGATCATACAAAGGGTTTCGTTTAATAATCCTATTAAAACATTTTATCCTTTCTTTAATAAATACAAATAAATTTAATTTAAAAAAAATCATGTTTTTTATAAAGTAAAAATTTACCGGTCTATTTTCTCGTTTTTTCGAAAATCTGAACCGGTCCGTTAGCGGGCGAAGATACTCTGTCATAATAATATCTGTCATGTGGACTAAATGCGATATTTAAAAAAATAATAATTTCAAAATTAAACATGTTGTAGACTTTCAAAATGTTAAAATATGCGAATATTTCCATAATCGGGTTTTTATCGTGATTCAATACGTTCCTCAAACTCATATATTTACTATTCTTTATTACTCATATTGATACTCGCTTTGTATTATTCTCAAACATTTGAAAAATCCGTTAAACATCCAGGACGTCAGATTAATTTTCTTTTTAATTCTCTAATGACGTGATATTAATCTGCTTTCTGTGCATACACATACTCATACTCCTTGTATTATTGAGAAATGTTTGAAAATTTCCGTTTTATTACCATATGACGTCATATTAATCTTTTTTTCAATGGGTGAAACTTTTCATTTCATTTGTAATTGTTGGCAAAAGCTATAACAAAAAAATGTTTAAATTTAATAGGAAAAGGCTGTTAGAATTTTGGTTTTTTATATCTTTATATTAAAATAATACAATTTTTTCAAATTTTAATATTTTGAGATTTATAGTAGGTATTTAGCTATACGTACACAAATTTTCCTGCCTGTTAGGTATATAGTTTCAGGAAACGGCTCTGTGACGGACAGACAAAAAAGCGGGAGTAATAGAGTTCCGTGAGATGAACGAAACACTAAAAACGTAAAATAAATTAAAATTTTCTCCGGATTATCATAACAAGTGAGGCTTGAGAATTATTTTAGAGAAATCCTCAAATGTTTTGCATGGCTCCATAGTGCTTCAGGATATAGTTCAATGAAACAAATGAAGATAGATTTGACACATTAAATATGCACTTACATAAAAGTTAAAAATAATAAATAAATATGTAAATAATATTAATTAATCTTTTTAAAATATTTGTATAATTTAAAATTATAATTTAAATCTTTTCTTTTATTCTTTCTCTTTGTTATATATATATAATGTTAAGTATTCATAAAATCTACCAATACAGAAAAAAAGTGTGGTGATGAGTACCAGTAGTAGAAAAATAAAGATATGTGTTTTTTTTTGTTGTTGTTGTTTTTTTATGTACGCTTTTATAAAATATCATTCTATTTTATTTTACAGAACTGCAAAAAAAATCCTAAAAATGTATAACTAAGGAATCTGAAAAAACATCATAAATTGTTTAAAAAGTACCATAAAGACTGTGATTTAAATATATATATATGGAAATATAAGTTAGGAATGTTTCTTTTATTTTATTTTTTTATTATTATTTTTTTTTATAAATTTTATGCATTTTAGAATTATATATTTTTCTTTTATTAAATGCCAAATATATTAAAAAATATATCATTTTTTAGCAAATTTTAGCATATATCATTTTTAGCTCAGTTTTTAGCAAATTTAAATACAGTAAAACCTTGTCAAACATGAACCGGTATATAACATAATCTTGTCTTAACGGAAAAATTTTGTGGTCGCGATGAACAGAATGTAATACAATCACGTTAAAAACAGCGTAAACGGAACCTATATATAACGGAATCTTGTCTTAACGGAAAAATTTTGTGGTCGCGATTAACAGAATGTAATACAATCACATTAAAACCAGCGTAAACGGAAACTATATATAAGGGAATCTTGTTATAAACGGAAAACTGACATGATCCCAATGGAAGGAATGCAATATAATTATACCTACTAAGATGGGAATCTGCCTAAAACGGAATGTTGCTCGGTCTCTACAGATTCCGTTTACACAGGTTTTACTGTATATGGAACGGTTTACTTTCTAAGACAGAAATCTGTCTAAAACTGAATTTTTCGTCGGTTCCTAGCAATTCCGTCTTAACAAGTTTTACTGTATCAAAATATTCTTTTTTGTAAAACATTCGACATCGATTTCCTAAGTCTATCAAATATATAGCAAATGGTATAAAAAAAGGTTTAAAAAAATCGCGTTGGCATATATATATATATATATATATATATATATATATATATATTTGAATTTAAAAAAATACATATGTATGTATGTATATATGTATGTATGTGTGTACGATGAGGTCAAAAACAGAATTATACAATCGAGTTATTTTTATTGGCAGCTTTAAATATTTGAAGTATGATGTATTCACTTAAGATTTCTTTTACGTCATTTACAAAAATTCTATTTTGACTAAATGTATTCTAACAATTTTTTACTGTCCCTTAAAAAAAACTTAAGCTAAGTAAGTGTCTAATCATCCATCCATGTATTATTAACATGGTTCTAAACAGACTTTTCAATTTCTTCTTCAATTTTTGAAAATATTTTTCTCATTCAAAAAGCAATATTTACCCATTTTTATTTGCTTTGAAAACAATGTTCTCTTCTTCCCCCCTACTTTTTTTGTAACAGAAAACGCTTTAAAAAATAATTTGCCCTGTGTCATCATTGCGAATTGCGATAATTTCTGCTTCTTATTAATGCGTTAGACGCGTGCTTGTGTGGAGATGGAGTTATTGAAAATGGTTTTTGAAGTCCATGCAATAATAATAAAAAAAAAATACATATATCCATTACGCGCCGAATTGTTTACATTTAGTCGTATCCGCTATTTGCGTAAGTTAATGAAAACACTCTTCTCCTGATTTTTGGAATGGTGTATTTGTTTTTACCTTTTTATGAAAAGCGGATTGATTTTTTATCAACAACTTTTTGGAGCTTGATGGAGAAAAAAAAAAAAAAAAACTCCATCCAATCTGTTCCCCTGCGAAATATATAAACGCCCTAAGTAAACACATACCTCCAAGAAGTTACCAAATAAATTTTTATAAATATGCATTTTTCGCGTTAATTTTATTTTTATCGTTCAATTATTGGGTACCTTTCGTTGAAAAACAAAAAAAAAAGTATAATAATAACAATAAGAAAGAACATAAAATATATATTTCCCCGGTTTTTAATCTACCAGAGCTCTGTGTGTTTTTTGTTTTCCTAGTTTTTATTAAAAAAAAAAAAAAAAAAAAAAAAAAAAAAAGTTAAAAGTACCTCTTTGAAAAGGCAATGGAATTGCAAATAATTTTTTTTTTTAACTTTTTACCTTCGTCCCCTCCCTTTACCCTTTCCCACCCACAACAACAACAAGAAAAGAACGAATTAAAACGCTTAAAGAAAAGAGTGGCAGTTAAATACGGGGGGGGGGGGGGGGGAGAAAAAAGGAAAGGGGGAGCGGAAGAAGCGATTTCGAATTTTCTATCGAAGTACAAATAAGTGCTAAACCTGCTAAATGAGAAACGAACCTAGAAACGTCTCAATTCTGGAAGGAGTAAAAATAACATATCCTAGAAAAGAGTGGAAAAAAATTAAAGAAAACTCTCAGCAAAAACTGACGCAATCAATTTTTACTCTTTTGTATTTTGGGTTGTGCGGATGATGCTGATGATTTAAAGGATTTTTCCCTTCCCCTCCCCTCCCCTATTTTTATTATTTATTTTTCCCCCTCAGTTACTCTGTGTGTCGCAGCCGCCCAAATTAAAACCTAGGTTTCATTTCCTCTTCATTTCCCTCCCCTATCTTCTGTCGACCCCCCTACTCCACCCTGCGAACTCAAATATATATCCAGGGAAGGACGAAAAAGAGAAGATTGTGTTTATTAAAATCGCCTCTTAGAAAAATCTTCTATAAACGTAAAAAAAAAGAAAAGAAAAGAAAAAGATAGGGGAATGACAATAAAAAAATAAAACAGTAGCTATCCCTAGTTTTTGCTCTTAAAAGGTAAAAGAGAAGGGTGGAAAGGGGTGGGTGTGAGATGGGGAAATAATGGACGGACAGACGAATCAAGAGAAAGATGCGAGTTTTAAAATAAAATGAAACGCACGCAGAAAACAAACCCAAAAAATGGAAAAAATGGCGTAATTGAAACTTGCGCATACTTGCACAAATGTATTAGCGAATGCTGAAATTAAGGTGGACATTTTGTCTCTGACAGATTAAAATCATTTTTTTCCCAACTTCTTTTCCTTTTTTCTGTGGGGGTGGGGGAGGATTTATTTTGTTTCTTTGTTCTTCGAAATGAACAGTTTGCGGGAAAAGGGAGGTTGGAAGTTTGGTTTCTGTTTCTGCATGTTTACCAAATTTTCTCGTTTTGTTGAAATGCAGTGTCATTCACAGCACACAAATTTTTGTAATATATATATATATATATATTTAATAAATCAAAAGACGAAATAACTTTGATCCAATAGTCAAGTTTCAAGATAAGCATTATTAATAACTTCTGAAGCAATAAAACGCACTCAGTATCGTAGCAAGTCAAAAATTATAGGAGGGACTCAAATAATAATTTTCAGATATAATTAAACAATTACCGCCACAGATTTCGCCAAATACATTTAAAAAATAAGTATAAAAATAAAAATGTTTTTTTTTTTTTTTTTTTTTTTCAATACTCTTTTATAAGCATTCAATTTTTATCGTAAAATCACGCCTAATATCATGACTACAAGTCATGTTGTTACAAAAAATGTCTGTTACTATACATTAATTTGGCGTGATTACTGAAAGTTGTCCACTTTCATTTACGCTTGATAGAGTGCGAACTAACGAATTTATCAAAAGAAATTATAATTTTTGCTCTGTTCCTTTTTTAAAGTATGACAACAGGGAAAAAAAAAAAAAAAAAAAAAAACATAATTTAAATTATTATTCTACAATTTTTATTCTAATTTTTGTTTCTCAACGCATAATTATAATTAAATTAATATTAAACTATAAAATGATAAAAGAGTATTTAAACAAAATATATAATACACAGTTTATTTTTAATTTATATTTTGTACTTTTTTGTGTTTAAAATATTTCGTTGCTTCAGTTTCCCAGCCAGTCGGCTTATTTTGGCGAAAGTGGTTCAGCGCAAAATTTCATCTTTACATACAAAAACCAAGTTAAATTAAATTAAAGAGTGTAAAAACAAGTTAAAAGACGAAATAACTTTGATTCAATGGCCAAATTTCAAGATATGTATCATTAATAATTTTTGAAGCAATAAAATCTACTTAGTAGCGTAGGAAGTCAAAAGTTCTGGGAGGAGCTCAAGTAGTCATTTTCAAATTAATTTAACAGTTGGGATTATCAACAATTAATAAAATTTTTATGAGAATAATTAACCGTTCACACCGATAGTTAATAACATTATCACGAAATCAATACTTCAATTAAATTAAATAGAATATTTAAAATAATGTAATTCATTAAATAATGTAATTCAGGAGTGCGGATTCCACGGAAATAAAAAAAGTATTTATAATAATAATAATAATAATAATAATAATTCGCTGTAAATAAAAGTCTTAATGCATGTAATCGTATTTCACTTTAAAATTCACCAATATCATTGAAACTACTGGAAATCTTTCTTGCAGTAATACTAATATGAAAGAAATCTATGGGTCGAAAGTTTCAAAATATTAAATAAAATGAGTTCAAAATTAAAAATGGGATTTTCAGAAGCTAATGCTCATTGTTAGCAGATTTGCTAGTTAGAAACGTAGTAAATTTTTATAGTGTTTCCTTATGTAAAGATTTTTTTTTTTTTTTTTTTTTTTTTTTTTCAGAGAGTCCAACAGAAAACATTGATCATTAGAACAGCTTACGTGACTTAAAAGAATTATCTTTTGAATGGAGTGGACGAGCTCCATGATCCTCTCCCTTTCCTATGCCACTGAAAAGTGTTGCCAAATTAGCATGTTTTATTTATTCAAAATATCTACCAGAATTTAAAAACAGTTCTTCGGTTTATTCAATGACAGACGTTCCGTCATTCTGGTAGAGAATTTGAATTTAAAAAAAAAAAAACGCGCTAATTTGTCAACATTGTCCTAAAACTTGCAGATAAACAGATCGGTACGCAAAATTATACTATATGTATATACAGGGTGACAATTATTGAACTATATGAAATTAAACCGTCATAACTCCTGAACTGTTTGCGTGATGAAGTTCAAACTTCGTGGTTGGCCACAGGGCATGATGGGAATCTGTATGCGCATGCGCACGCAACTTGTTGCTGTCGGCCATTTACAAGTGAAAATGTCACGGTACAGCGTGCATGAGCGTATATCGCTTGTGAAGGCCTGCTATGCGAGCAATAACATCCCGATTGCGGCTCAAAGGCAGTTTGCGACCGAGTACAAGCTGAAGACAACCGGTCCAAGTGTGCTAACAGTCAAGAATTTGATTCGCAAGTTTGAGAGAACTGGTCGTGTTTGTGATGACAGTGTTGGCAATGTCGGTTCAACCCCGTCGAATCAAGAAAGTGTTTGATACCTGGACGATCCCTTTGGAGAACGCATTCTGTCTCTGGTGTACCCAGAGGCCACTGGAATGGGATTTGCTTGGCCGCTATATTCTCCAGGTCTGAACACATGTGACACATTTTTATGGGGCTACATTATAGACAATGTGTACAGAAATAACCCCAAAACCATTGCTGAGCTGAAAACCACCATTCAGGAGGTCTTCGACAGCATCGATGTTCCGACACATCAGCGGGTAATGCAGAATTTTGCTATTCGTCTGCGCCACATCATAGCCAATGATGGCAGCCGTATCGAACATGTCATAACCTAAATCCGAATATCTGTAGTGACGTTTACATGTTGAATAAAGTTTGTGCACTCTGTAGTTTTTAAATAATTTACGTTTTATTTCATATAGTTCAATAATTGTCACCCTGTATAATATATACATAATAAACTAGTCATAGTAAAGCATAAGTGCAAGGGAAAATGAGACAATGGTGTTTATATGTGGAATATTATACAGTATGAAATAAAAAGAAATGAAACACAAATGTATTAATGTAATTTAGTAATCGAAAAAAATAATACAAAAATGAGCTTGAGATAATATACAATTTTAGATTGTTAAAGAATGCAAAACGGATATTCTTAAGTACACAGGTGAAAGAATGAATAATTTCGATGTAAAGGGAAAATAAATAAATAAATAAATAAATTATATATATTATATATATATATACCTAAAACATCTAACATATACGTAATCACGGAATAATGAATTATATGTAAATGCATAAATAATTAAATAAATAAAAAATAATAGTAATAACTTTTTTTAATATATAAATTTATTATAATTTTCTATGAATTTTAAATAAAATATTTTTTTGTTTAAGTAACTAAAGAAATATATATATTATTATTTTTTAAATGTTGACATACACTTTCAACTTGGTTTTTCTTAAATTTTTCCACACAAGTACATTATTCTCAAAATGACAGCAATATTCATCAGTTCAATTGGCAATAATAATAAAAAAATATATATAATATAAAACTGGTACTTAAAAACGAAGGAAGTAAATTTGAAACTTCAGCATTTGAAGGTCAGTTTTAAATACATTAAGTAAACCATTAAAAAAAAAAAAAAAAATTGCTGAAGTTTGAAATTTGAAGTTTTTCGCAGTTATTTCAAAGTTATGTTTCTTAACATTTCCCGTTACATTAGTAAACACGAATTAACTTACATCAACATACAAGTTTTCAAACAAATCAGCATTTTAATATTTGAACATATTTTTTCCACTAATTTCAAGCAAACGTGAGTTAATTTTTAACAAGCTGCCAAAAATGTCACAAAAAGATAAAACTAAACAAGCTGTATAAAAATTCAAAAACGTTCGTTAAAAAAGATAGCCAAGCAAAAGCAATAAAACGAAGATTTTTATAAAACGCGATTAACTCCTCTTAGAATTTTCAAGAAAAGAGTAAACTGGAGGAGAAATTTCGGTTTGACTTTCTGAACTTTGAAGTATTTTGTTTCAAAAGTAAATATAAATCATTTTTTATTCACTTAGTTTTATAATATATTTTTATAAAAAATGTTTCAAATCTTAAACTGAACTTAATATTTACATGCCCCTGATGGTCCCAGAGAAGACAAATGTCTCTGTTAAACTAAAATGGAACTTAGAGAACACTGTACATGACTTCATATGTAATTCGCATTTACAGTGAAGCCATTTATACAATACCATGATTAACTAAATCTTATTTTGAATAATATTTATACACTGTAAAGAAAAAAAAATGTTCCGGATATATATGGGTGATTTTATGCGAATTTTCTGTCTTTTAACGGAAAGATTCTGTTTTGAATGGAAATCGGAAATTTTCCTTTTTATCCTTACTCGTTGAATTTTAAAAACGGAAATGCTCCTTTCAAGACTGACAAACGGAAATGTTTCTTTTCAATTGAGAGAAAACGGAAAAATTCCGGTTAAATTTTCATAATTGATGTTTTGGCTTATAACCAAGTCGTTGGATGTAGCCAGTTGAAGTAGTGTACAGAGCATTCAAGCTCTAATGGCGAGTACCGATGTTCGAACCAGGAGAAAGGCAATGCGATAAAGAAGGGTGTGATAATATTCAATACAAATAGCTGATCCGTGTAAATATGCTTCAGTATATATAATTACTATTTAGATTTTTTTAAATATTGCGCTATTTCTCGCATTTAATTCTAAAAACAGAAATTTCCCGTTTTGAAAAACGACAATTTCCGTCTTGAAAACGGCGGAATACCAAAACGAAAATTTTGTGAAAAAAACTGAGAAACTGCCGCCAGTACATTTGCCGTTTTTTCACCGAATTTATTTTTTAACACTGATACAACACCTGCAAGAAAAGTGACACCACTTAAATATACTATAATTCACAGGAGAGGCAAAATGAGACTCACGTGATTTTACTGCAACATAAAATTATAGCACTTAGTTCTGCATGCAGCTATAAAAGCGTGCATAAAAACATAAAACCCTTAAGAATGATGACGTAGAAGGTGTTTGGAGGATTAACTAAATTTATCCCTGCACACAATTTGTCTCTCTCCTGTGGTGGTAAATAGATGTATAGCGTAATCTAGCTGTTTTCCGCATAACTTATGACAATTTTCAGGTAGCACCTAAGTTAGACCTATTAGTGTAATAATACACAAAATGAATTTTTTGGAGTTGTGTCACTTTCCTTGTGGCTGAGCTAATGTTCTATGAAATGATTTAAAGGACCATAGATAACTGAGCCCTAATTTAAACAATCAATTGATAATATGATTTAACTTTCAAACCATATTGTAGTAACTGCTTTTAAATGACAAGCAACAGTAATAATAATAACAATAATAGCAATAATAAAAGTGCAAAAATAAATAAACTACGTACTGAAGTGGACATAAGAATAAAGATTTCTTTATATCGACGAACAAAAAACATTTGTTCTTCGATTTCTGATATTTTTCCATATTAGACAAGATATTTTCACCAGACACCAGGTAAGCAACTCTAGTATCAATGAAGTACAAATTTTATCAACATTTTCAATAGGAACTGTCTTTAATTAATTTAGTTTCCCAGTAGTAGATTTTTCTGTATCAATCTGCAGCAAATAAAAATGTATCTGCGACTCAACAATTTTAACAACCATAAGAAATAATAGTAACCAATAAAATGAGCAAAAGTTGCATTTACAAAGAAAGTAGAGTAAGGAGATACTGTAATAATAAAACTTAAAAATACTGTACTGTACTTTACTTACTGTAAAAATAAAACTTAGCATTTTTTTTAAGCGCAGCATTTTTTTTTTTAAGTTATTAGATTTATTTGCAAGGTATAAATTAAATCTGCAGTACCTGCTGCCATGCTGCATAATTTCTGCTACTGGGTTTTCTTCTAATCACAAGAAATAACAACTTAATTTTTTTACCGTCAAGTTAACATTTTTGCGAGTCTGGCAACATTTTCATTAAATTATGCCCGTATATGACTCTACAAATTATAACAAATTTTAACTGCACAGTACATGTAATACTGTGAATTAACTAGAATTTACTACAAAATAATTTTGACTACGAAGATATAAGTACCCATAAACATTTCAGTAAGGAAAAACGTAAATGAACACATGACTATTTTTTTTCTGTAATGGATACGTCTAATTTATTTCCCTTTATATGTATATATTGATTTAAAAAAAAAATCACAGTTATCTTGATTGTGTAAGAAGAACTCACTTATTTCAATGTCGTTGCAATTTAGACAATATATTCAGACATCATTAACCATTAAAAATCTAAAATTTTATGTTGACATTTCATACAATACTCCATCAAATAATTATGCCGCCTATAGCAAGTCTTGGAGGAAGAAGAGGTATTAATCATTTATTACCGAGCTAAGTAAACTGAGATCGTGATGACCACAACTCCCACAAATCTTCCCCAAAGTTTAGATTAACATTAGAAAGAAATCCCAGTTTAGATTCGTCTGATAAAGCCATCAAGAATCGAATCAGCTCCTAGAAAATGATTCATCAAAAAGTTCACTTTAAAAAGTTCTTTTTCTTCTCTCTTTTCCTTCTTCTCTATCCAGTTCAATGGGAGAGGTTAGAGGAGGGGATGAGATACAGAAACATGGTCACACAAGAGAAAATCTTAGAACGAAACTACAACATAGATGCAGAGAATAATTGAGCAAGGAAAGATATAGCTAAGTAAAGAGTAATTCTTATTATAGCCCTCGAAGAAGTATTTTTAAAGTTCTTCGTGGTGTACATGATCTACAAGCAAATGACCGGCGGAGAATCCAATTTTAAAGGGATCGACCATAAAACTTTAAAACAAGAACGAAAAATCATGCGTCAAGCATAGATTATGTAGCACTTTCCAACGCTTCCAAAATAATTTTACAAATCATACCGTTTAATAAGCTAAAAGATAACATCTGAGTAAACATTTTGGAAAACGCATAACATATTTAAAATTATAATTTCAGGAATTTCCAACATATACAATATTCGGAAAAATATCCGAATACTTTTATTCAGCCCTGTATAGGATCTATAGGTTTGTATATATACTACATAGAATGCTAAATTTTAGTTCAGTTAGGAAACGCGTAGCCCAGTTTAAAATTCTCCATCTGGAGTTTGTCAATAAACGGAAATGTGTTCGCGAACTTTTGTGCTTCCCTGTATATGATCTACATAATTTATACACACCACGTAATAAACAAAAAGTGAGTTAAATTTAAAATCGCGTTCAGTAACTTAAAATGCACTTCCTGGAATTATTGTTAACAGGCAGTAGAGAATTCTTTTGTGTGTCCCTGTAAATGAACGATGACTGCTATGTACACAATATTCTGTAGTAAGCCTCTTGTAATGCACATTAGTGATATATATAAATTTCAGTGCGTTTAAAATAGTGAAACATTACTTAAATAAACCGCAGACGATTTTTCTCCATAGACGTAATGTAACGGAATTCTTTGACTGTCCCTGTAAAGTAACTAAAAGTGCTATGCACACCCTATTCCATATTAAGCTTCTTCTAATGCACCTTAGTGATATATATAAATTTCAAGGCGTTTAAATTAGTGAAACATTATTTAAATAAACCGCAAATGATTTTTCCCCATAGAACGCAATATAACGGAATTCTTTTGAGTGTCCCTGTAAAATAACTATAAGTGCTACACACTTCCGTTGAAATAGGGAACATGCTATAGATGGCGACAATAGCATATAAAAATTGCAGAGCAATCCGAGCATATTTACGGGAGTTAGAGCACGGACAGACGGCAGACGGCAGACGGCCAGACGGCAGACGGCCATACGGCCAGACGGCAGACGGCCATACGGCCAGACAAACCGAAGTCATAAGCACTTTTCAACTAGGTTGGAAAGTGCTAAAAAAAAAAAGGTGGCCGGGTGATTTACTGATCGGAATAAGCATTTATTGTCTTCAGTAATCAGGTAAATCGGGGTTTTTCCTTAAAAATGTCACCAATCTCAAATTTCAGAACAACTTTACATGTAGACTATTAACAAAACTCCTGTGGAAACTCACGGATACTTTTTAGGTGATATAAAAAACATATATATTCATGTAGTTCAATTTAAACATTAGTAAAAACACACTTGCAAGAGTTTAAATTTTTTTAGAAACATCGTAAAACAAAAAGGAAATATCAATGTTTTAAAGATAAAAATTCTTCTTTTTCAAGCTAAAAACATTTTTTAAAGTGCTGCGAAAGAACAAGTAGGACTTACGGACATAAAGGAGAAGAAGTTGTTCTAATTCTGCTCGCGCACAGAACACATTGAACTTAATTTAGTCTGAAATAGAGGACCATTTATGCGAAACGCGTAGCTTATTATTATTTTTTTTATTATTATTTCTATGGTACTTCGAGGAAAAGCTAAACATTACCCACAATCGGATAGATATACAGACACATACAATAATATTCCTAGATGTTTGTCATTTTTTTTTTCAGGAATAACTAAATTATCTAAGAAATTTGACAGTCACTTATCTACAACTTTAAATCTAGGAAAATAATGGTAATCCAAATGATAATTCAACAACATGTTTACCCCCAATAGGTCTTTTACAATCTAAACAAACGCAAACAAGCCAAAATATCGCTTTAAAAATGCCAGGTTAAACCAAAAAACAAATTTGACACATATTTTTTAACATAGTGTGAAAACTATTGGATAAGATGTAAATTGGGATGTGAATGTTTAAAGTATTTAAAGCTGAAAAATAGTAGCATAAAAAGAATAAGTTAAACCAAATGAAAAATATATATTCAGTATTATTTTAAGTTCAGGAAAATACATATAACGGGATTATAATTTCAAATTTGATTTAATTATCATTATACTGCGTTCAGCAGCACGCACTTTCATTATTAAAGTTAAAGCAGATTAATAACTGCCGGGTATGAACATTTCCTCTGTGTAATTAGAAAGATATTTTGAATGAT
Organism: Maratus michaelseni; assembly: GCA_963931845.1. Lineage (NCBI taxonomy): Eukaryota > Metazoa > Arthropoda > Arachnida > Araneae > Salticidae > Maratus > Maratus michaelseni. The sequence continues at coordinate 129,623,264 of OZ007590.1, read as the reverse complement.
TTGTTACTTTGCTAAATTAGGTAGTTTTATTATTATTATTATTATTGTTGTTGTTGTTGTTGTTATTTTGTGTAAAAAAAATAAACTACGTACTGAAGTGGACATGAGAATAAGAATTTAATAAGAGAATAAGTAAATGACGGGAAAAAATAAAATTTCCTAATTGTGAACTGCAGCTATTCATTAAAACATAACCAACATAATCTCAAAACTCCTAAAAGAAAGAAAAAAAATAATAAAAAAACACTCTTTCTTCAATAAAATAGAATCGAAATACAAACTGAGATAAAACATACACTCTCCCTTGTGTTAAATTTTTGCAGAGAAATACTTCTTCAACACAGAGGATCTTCACTAACTACAAAGAGCAACGGGCATAACATTTTTTTTTTTTAATGATTTCAACATTCAAAGAACACGTCTCCTATTTCACGAGATGGAAAATGAGGGAGCTGATCTTCCTGCTCCCTACATCCTCCTACCTCCTATCCCCTCGAGGTCCTGCTGACAAATGAATTTGTCCGGTTTGATGCCCGCCCCATCTCCCCCCCCCCCCCCCCTCATAAACCACATATGTCCAAAGAATACAGTTAATAATGAAAAATAATGCTACTACTCGGAGACATTTTCTAATTCTTATACAAAGGTTAGGAGTGTATAGTTTTGATGTTCATCCAATCTCGACAACGCATTTCTTTTGATAGGTCATTAACGTAAGGACCTTTAAATGTGTGTGTTTTTTTTTTTTTTTTTTTTTTTTTTTTTTTTTTCAGTCGAACTTTTCTCTTGTTTCATTTCAGAAATCGTGGGTAATGTGGAATTTTTTAATAACTTATCTCTCAAGTAGTTTGAGCTGATAATATATTTTTAAATAATACCCGTATTCCATTGCTACATCATTTTATTACCACCAGCATTTTAATTTAATAAATAACATTTTTAAAAGCATGCAAATAATTTCCATTGACAGGAATAATAATGGGAAAAAAATCTCACTACATTAAAACATCATTATCAAATCCTTACAAGCCCTAAGAATTGCACAATACTCTTTCAAAAATTTCATATACATTAGTATGGTCATGTTGGGAACATGCAGATGTGTTGATGAGAGAAAGTGTTTGTGCGCTCATAAATAGACAAATAAAGATTAGGATACACAATATGTTTATAAATATGCATATTTATATACATAACATATATACATATGCGCATGCTTGATAAAAGAGTGTAAAATAATTTAAGATATATATGCACTACGTAAGATATCCATGTATTATTAAAATAGGCAACTCTATTGTTTATTTTTTGCAACCATGGAAAAATTTTAAATTATTCGCAATTACTTCAATAAATATGGAATATTTAGATAAAAAAATTTTATTTTAAAAGAAAAAAGGCGTAAATATAGTCTTTAACTTCATAAATAGATGAAAATTTCTAAATCACATATTCACGTGCATATTTTTAAAGTACCTTTTAAGCGCCTGTATATTCAAGTATCAATTAGAAGAGCTTAGAATGCTATTTGCTGAATGTTGCTTTAATCATATGAGTTATTAATATTTTTCTAGAGAGAAACAAATTAGCTACATTGACATTTAAAATTATATTTTAATAACATCAACTTCATAGAGGGCGGAAGGAGGGGCAGTTGCTATAGGTCACAAACAAGCATGAAGGTAATTTTAAGAAATATATATATACACATCCGTTAAAATACGATCGACCTGTTCATTTTTTAGGAATTACATTTTTCATATCATATTTTATTATTGATAACTGTCGGTAACAGTTTAATTTGTTATCAATAGAACATTACATTATACTGTTTACTTGCTAGCACTACTTCTCTTCAGATTCCCAGAGTTGATTAATTAGAAATTATATTACCTAGCAGCATTAAATATACTTGTAAATACGAAAAGCTTCAAACACCTTATATCTCGAATCAGCAAAATCTAAGTTTTCCATGTAAATATCTTCTCATATCAGTACATTACATAAGGGACAGATAACGGCCTCAACAGACTGGCAGGAAAAAAGTACTTTACAGATTTAAGCTGCTTACCATTCTTTATAAAGAATAAACAAATTCTAAAAATTTCTGATTATTTCTTAGAATGTAAACAAAAAGAACAAAAAATCATGCGTCAAGCATAGATTTTGAAACACTATCCAATAGATTCAGAATATTGTAAGAAAACTTCACATTTACTAACGTTAGAGAGGGTGTCTAAGTAAACAATTTGGAAAACGCATAGCACATTTGAAAAGCCAATTTAAACCCTTTCTATAGTCAGAAAAATATCCGATTTTTTTGTGCAACCCTGTATATGACATATAGATTTGTATTATATACTATACAGTAAGCCAAAATTTAATTCAGTTGGCAAACACATAACAGTTGAAAATTCCCCTTCAGCAGTGTCTTCAATAAACGAAAATGTACTAGAATTATTTTGCACAGTCCTGTATATGATCTATAGAATTTATACACACCAAGTAATGTACAAAAAATCAGTTAAATTTAAAAACGCGTGCTACAACTGACAGCGCACTTCCAGCAGTTATTGTTCATAGACAGTACTGTAACCGAATTATTTTGTGTGTCCCTGTAAATGAATGATGAATGCTATGCCCACCATATTCTATAACAAGAACCTTGTAAAGTACCTCAGTAGTATATATCAATTTCAATATGTTTGAAATAATGTAACATCAATAAAATACACCACAAATGATTTTTCTCCATAGACTGCAATGTAACGGAATTCTTTTGAGTATCGCTGAAAACGAACTATAAATGTTACGCACTTCATTTTCGATACAGAACATACTATTGTAAAACTGGAATTACATATATCAATTGCATGGCAATCCGAGTATATTTACGTGAGTTAGAGCACGGACAGACAGACAAACCAATTCATAAACACTTGTTCTGGAAAGTGTTAAAAAGACAAATTACCTTCTATTTTTTTTTTCTTCTTTTGCTGTTGTTTTTATTTTAAACTTAAGTAAAACAATATTTAAAATACTAATAATTTTTAACAAAATATTTCTACTATCTCATTTACATATATATCACTTTCTTTTTCTGTCATTCTTTCTCTTATGATATTTTAAACATTTTTAATTTACAGGTTTAAAGATATCACTTAAATTCTGCCGAATGCCTTAAGCTTTATTACTAATATGATATAACACAATGACACCAATAAACACGTAAGAAAGTCAATATTCTTTCACCACCATTAATTACATGCTTTTAAGAAAATAATGCGATTTAAAATAATATTTAACGGATTCCTTTTAACTTCCAAAGAGAATTTTTGTAAGGTAAGACCACAGAGAATTATAAACTTGTGGAATATTTAAGTCATTTATAGACTATTCTACGAATTACCCCAAAGGCTTTATTTTAGATAGTTAAAACATAAATAAAATAAAAACACAGCTCTTACCAAATTTCAAAGTATTTAATTTTCAACAAACAGTATACTTCATTAATTTGATAATCATCTTAAACATCGCAACAAGATACTTAAAAAAAAAAAAAAAAAGTAATTTTAAACGTTAAAAGGATTTTGCCATTATTTAATTTAGCTAAAACACAACTTTAATTACTTAGATTGGGGCAATTAATATTTTAACCCGATTAGAACACTTCACAATTTCAAGAAAACACTCAAATATATCGCAAGCATTTATACGTATAAACTTGAGAAGAGATAAATATATTTACTTATGAAGGAAAAGGTGTTTAATTGTTCATAGGATTAAAAAAAAAAAAATAGAACTGTCAAAAATTGAATTTAGTCATTATTCCTGTATTATTCTTCAGAAATGCTGAAAAGCACATTTCCTTTGTCACTTTTCTTCATTAAGTATTATGATCGAATAAAATTCACAAAAAGGTAAGCATGTTTTGGGATCTTCAAATATATAAACTTAAGTCTCTGAATAAAGACCCCCCCTCCCCTCCTCCCACACACACAAAAAAATAAATAAATAAAATAAAATAAAATAAAATGAAATAAAATGGTAATTAGTATATATGTTATTATTATTATATATCATATATACATAAATAATAAATAAATAAGAGATAAGAAGAAATTTTAATACAGTATTTATCTATCACAAATAAATAATTGAGATATTTTAGCTTAACTTCTGTTAAGGTGTGGAAATATAAGAAGTGGTCTATAATTTATCGGCTCTTTTTTCACCTTTCAGTATTTTTACACCTTATTCATAAATAAATATATTTGAGAGTTTCAATAATCTGATTTATATACAGAGTTCAATTTATATTTATAGTTGGTTTTATTTATCATTGTTAATTTTTATTATGTTTTAAGAACATACTGTAACCATTTTGTTTATACAGCCAAAACAATTCTATATTCCCCCACTCCCACACAAACAAATGTACACAAACACACACATTATTACTTTTATTATAAAGTTTGGAACAATTGAAAAACATAAATTATTCTATATAAATTTTTACGTTTATAGTATTTTATATAATCCTTTACTCCTAACACATATTAAAAGAAAATATTATGTATTGATCATCATTCGAGACAACAGAGAAAGTTTAGAATAAATAATAAAAACAAAAGCGAGACCACGGAATGCATAATAACATTTCCCTTAATTGCTTAATCCTAAATTCCCTTATCTTAACTAAATTAGTTGAATATTTTATTAGGTATAGCATTAAATGTACTATATTTTTTATACATTTCGTTAACTTATATACTGATGTTACTGATAACTCTATAGTAAGTATAGACATTTATTTGTGAGTCACGAGATTTTTTTAAAATTATTTTTTTAGGCGTGTATCTGGTACGATGAATGGTAAAACTCTAATTTAAAAGCAGTACTGTGTTGGAAATTGATGTATATTTTCCAAGTGTGTATGATTCTCTATATTATTACTTTTATTATTTTAACAAGGTTTATAAGTAGTAAAACGCCTAGCACCATGATTTTAGGATTTAATTCAGAAGCAATTTATAACTTTATAAGTAATACAATTGTGCCACGCTTCTGAAAACACTGTTATACAATGAAAAAAAAATGTTGATTTTACAGTATAATACTGTAAAATCAACATTTTTTTTATTATTATCAGTGTAAGCATATATAAACTTATAATAGTTGCATCCAGAATGTAAAGTTATTCTGTAGGAGAATACTTAATACATAAAAGTGTATTTCTAACTACACAGAAAAAAACTTTGCATGTAGCATCACTTTTACAAGTTTTTCTGGTTATTATGAAATTCATTCGATATATTTTTAGTGACCATTAAAGATATAATCTGTAAAGAATATATAATTAGAATATATAAGAATACTTAAGAGTTTTCATTACAAAATTTCTAATTGGTTTTTACTGTTTATTACATTTTATTTTTCATACATTTCGAGATTAAATAAGAACTAATAAATAGGCCAATTTTTAAATAATGAGAACATGCTAATAATAAGAAATTATTAGAGAAAAAAAAATGTTAAATGAATGTGCTACAAAAGAAATTTTAATCTTATAAATAAAGCTATTAATTTGATATATATATATACATAAATACCACATTTTCTACTTTTATTAGTCTTAAGAAAACAATCAAACAAACTTTGAATAAATGCATTATATTGTGCGTTCGTGCACGTGTGTGAGTAAAAGAGAGACACAGAGCAATACTACTTGCAGCGTTTTTTGTTTAGTAGTAAACTGATAATGCAAAACTTTAAGGATTATAAATTACGTTAATAAAGCAAAAATACTTTTAAAAAAAGTCATATTTTTAGATACTTAATATACAGATTAAACACAATATTCTCGTCCAAGACACTACTAGACAATTATTTGGAATTAGAACAACAAAAATGATTGGAAATCTTATAAAAAGCAATAAAAATCTTTTATAACTTCATAAAAACTAACCTTTTGCAAAACAAATTCGTCATAATAATTTACCTGGGGCACGTCGAACCAGTGTGCCATGTGTGCGGCGCACAAAGATTTAAAGCGAGGAAGTAATACTTGAAAAAAAAAATTATTTAATTATATTAAAATTAATTACAATTTCTTGAAAAATTAATTATCTTTTTTAAATTTACCTCAAACAAGTTACTTATTAACCCTTTGACTACGTCGCCATCGAAACACACGTAGAAGAGTTCATTCCATATTTGTTACAGTAATACCACTATTTCGGAATAGTAATTTTCTTCTTATTTAATTGCAGACTTTCTTAGATTAAATAGCTCACATTTTGCTGTTAAAAAATAGTGGTACTCAAATTAAAAGACCGTGCGAATCTTGCGCAGTTTCAACATAATGTATTTTCTTCTCATCATAATTCTAGTAGGTGTTAATTTAGCATTCCAGTAAGCGGTTTAGAGTAATTACACTATGATTTTTGGCTCTTATTGAATAAAATCGTATTAGAGGCATTTTCACGCACCCTGATCTAGATTACCCCCCCCCCCCTCCCACGCAGCGCTGTTAAACGTTTTAGAATGTATTTTCCCGATATTTGATAAATTAAAATTTTATTTCTTCATAAATGCGTTTACAAATGTTAATTATGAAATCCAAAAGAATATTTGGCAGAACAATGAAAAATAATTCTTCAATTGTTGAATTTTATGTTAATTCCTCAGATAACTTGTTTCAATTACAAATCATATATAATAGATTCCTGTTCTTTTACTTTATGTTTTTCGAATTATTTTCTTTCACATGACACAAAAATTAGTAACAGCATCCGAACTTGTTTTGAAATAATAAAATATATATGAAACATGCAACCTTTTAATATTTTAATGGAAACAACATATATGAATTGCTGAAATCATCCGCAGAATAAATTTGAAACTGATTTGAGCGAAATTATATATTTCCACTCAAATAATTTTGAGAATTTCCTGCCGTGGTGCGGGATACACTACTATCGGCCAAACACATCAATAGAAGAAATATGCAAAGTACAAAATCATTTATTGTCGGTAAGTGATGGCCTATCAACAACAGTAACCGAGTTTGCTAATAAAAGCATTCGTTTTTGTTTTTGTTTTTATAGAAAAAGTACATTATGACGCATATATTTAGGAGTTTTTACTTTTATTTCAATTATCTGTTTATAAAATGATATCTTACATTTAAAGTCACCAGAGATATCAATAACGATTCACATCTATGGAAAGATTGTATTATATAAGGAATAAAACCATATTAAACATTGGAATTTTTATGATTATTGAAATATTTCTCTTGTTTATACATTTTCTGAATGCATCTTTTTACTCTGGGGAAACATCTAAAAAAAAACTGCATACAATCTTTCAAATATTATATAACCTGCTTAAGTACCCATCCTTAGCTCGGAAAAAGAAGGAAAGAAAAAAGCCATTTTTAAAGATACATGATCTCTTACAGTTTCTTTATTCTATAATTATGTATTCTATGACATCTGTGTAAGATGAAAATCTTTAATCACCACCAGAAAAGCATGGCATTCTTAACAATCTATTTAATACACACATTTCAGTAACTGATCCAAGTTCTTTTTTTTTTCTTTTGCATGCTTGTTTTAATTTCAATAAATTTTCTTTAACAAAGATCGGGATTTTAGACGATTAATAAGTAAGTAGACAAAATAATATTCTACAGTAACTATGAAAATTACTGAATTCCAAGTTCCACTTGAAACATTTTTCAAACTACATTTATAAGAATTTGAAAAATATCAAACATATAAGGTATAATGCGTGGCTTTTCAAATATATAACATAAAAAAATACTGAAATATTTTTGATTAACACATATATATATATATATATGTAAATATGTGTTCACATATACAGTTCTAAAGCTGGAATATAAAGATGTTTATTTATAAAAATCTGAACTGACACCACTCGACTCTCGCAACATTTTACAGGAAACCGTGGAGGCAATGGAATCAGCTGCGGATTAAAAAACCGAGAATCCCATTTCGGAACTAGAGACGTTACCAATTTAACAAAGATCGGGATTTTAGACGATTAATAAGTAAGTAGGCAAAATAATATTCTACAGTAACTATGAAAATTACTGAATTCCAAGTTCCACTTGAAACATTTTTCAAACTACATTTATAAGAATTTGAAAAATATCAAACAAATAAGGTATAATGCGTGGCTTTTCAAATATATAACATAAAAAAATACTGAAATGTTTTTGATTAACACATATATATATATTTAAATATGTTTTTCACATATACAGTTCTAAAGCTGGAATATGAAGATGTTTATTTATAAAAATCTGAACTGACACCACTCGACTCTCGCAACATTTTACAGGAAACCGTGGAGGCAATGGAATCAGCTGCGGATTAAAAAACCGGGAATCCCATTTCGGAACTAGAGACGTTACCTCTGAGTCAGTAATTGCAACGCCACAATATACCTGACTTATACTCTGTCACGTTTCCTTGGTGATATTTCCTATGTAATCAGTTAAACATGGTTTGAAAATTGCTTAAAAATAGATTGAATACCTAATCCGTCGGCCGATGTGTATGAAAAACTATACAGTTTTTGCAACAGTGGTCTATAAGATATTCGCCAAATGGGAGATGAATCGAAAGTAACGTTTGAAAGATACCGTATTCACACATACGTCATGATAATACTTTCCTTACGCAGTGTTCGGAAAGTAAAAAAGAGAAAATTTCGTTAAAATTTCAGAAAATGTTTTAAAAAAATTAATAAGTTATAAATAGTTACGCATAATAATCAGAACTATCACACCATAAAAATATTATTACAATTCATACACTGCAAAAAAAGTGTTGATTTTACAGTATAATACTGGCACCCTAGCTGCCAGTATTATACCGTAAAATTAACAGTAAAAAACAGTAAAATAAGCAGTAATACGCTAACCGCACATGCGCGGTAGCATAACTGCTTATTTTACTGTTTATTACTGTTAATTTTACGGTATAATACTCGCAGCTGTGGTGCCAGTATTATACTGTAAAATTAATACTTTTTTTTTCAGTGTATAAGTTGTTTTATTAAATTAAAAATTGAAAATTTATGAAGTGTTACTATTTTTGAGGCATTTGCTCCGTTAAAAAAAATCATGGGACATTTTTCATAGATACGGAAATTATTCAAGTATCGATTTAAATACAGAATATATTTTTTCTTCATTACAGGACTATATAATACTTTTCTTACATATGTGTTCGAAAAGTAGAAAAGCGGGAAATTTGTCAAAATTTTAAGAAATGTTTACATAATAAGTTATAAGTATTTATACATAACCATCAGATCTAAATACCTTAAAAATATTATTACAATGCATATAAGTTGCTTTATTAAATTAAAAATTGATAATTTATCAACTGTTAGTATTTTTGTGGCATTTGCTCTATTTAAAAAAATCATGGTAAATTATTCACAGATACGTAAATTCTTCAAGTTTGGATTAAATAAATAATAATTTTTTTTCAATTATTATAGGACTATACGTAAGTAATGTAAAAAATGCTTCTAAGTGTTCTCTTATTCAAAATAAAGAGGAAGTAAAAATATGTTGAGTATCAAAAGTACTTGTTTGTGTATGTGTATGTTTACAAAAAACAATAGTTGAATTTTGGATTTACATAAAGTAAATATTGTTTGGAAAAAAAAAAGGGGGGGGGGGGGGAGGGTGATAGCTGTGAATATCTTTCATTCAATCCATCAAAAATCTCCAAAAAACATTAAAGTAGAATTTTAAACCAGGAAAGATGTCAAGTAAATTCAAGCGTCTTTTTGTTGCATTTATTCCTTTAAAATAATAATAATAATAATAAACAAAGAAGCGGTGAACATCGATAACCGTAAATTACTGACATCGACAGGCATCTTTTATTTTATGTCCAGTAAAAACATGCACAAGCAGAATTTTTTTTTTTCAGTTCGTTTTCAAAGCGTTCAAAGTACTTTTAATTAATGAATGAAAAGATGTATTTAAAACGTTTTCGTTTTAAAATTATTTATGTACTTTGTGTAAGATGACGGGGAAAGATAAAAAAAAAAATTGAAATCTATTACATTGATTGTTTTCACAGACTGATCTGAAATGTACCAATTTTAAAGAAGTTAAAAAGGAAATTCGATTATGTGGAGTAAAATATTAGGAAAACTCTAAATAAATAAAATACATATAAACTTTTTTATTCGAGCAGCTTAAATTTTATACCCTTTTAAAATGCAAATATATCCTTACATTAAAACAGGATTGGAGATAAGACTAAATTAAAAAAGAAAAAAAAAAGAAAAGAAAAAAAAAAAGGATATGCCCGACCTGCATTTAATCCATACAAATAAAATCAGTTGTAAAAAATTTCAAATCCATATCTCAATATTGCTTTAAAAAAAAAAAAAAAAAAAAAAAAATTGCGAGAAATTACAATAACAGAGAGAAAATAGTTTCAGGTAAATTTTTTTAGTGATTAATGTGAATAATAAAGTTCTTACTTAAAAAAAAAAAAAAAAAAGTATTTTATAATGTTATTTTAAATCTTTTCATATAAAATAAAATGAATCATGAAACGTTGATGAATAAATGGAAGACATAAAAATGAATGAATAATATATACATAGTTCAATGTGAGAGAGTGTTTACTTTTTAAAAATTTATAGTTTAAAGTAAATCTTTAATTTTTTTTTTAATTTGACTGTTGATGCTTCTATACTTCGATACTTAAATATTCGTAAAAATTCAAAAAGAAATAAATTCCGCAGTTAATGTATCACCAAAAATGTCTGATATGCAGAGTAACAAAATTATATTTGAGTTATATAAAGTGAAATTCAATTAATGTCAATGAAAAGTTCCTAGATAACAGGAAATGATTTCAAAATTATACATTCGAATTAAATAAAGTATTATTGTTATAGTAAGAATATTGCGATTTTTAGAAGTATCTTAAGAAACTAATTTAAATAATTATTATATCACTCATTAAGGGATGATCGTCCCTTTTAGGAAAAATATCATGCGATATTTTTTAATTAAGATAAAATTAAAATTTCACGAAGAGCTCAAAACAGACAGAAAAGTTCTTTAAATCTAATCATTAACTAAAATACTTATTTAATTTAAAAATTAAATACATATAGATTGTATGTTTCTAACTTGCCTATAAAGTTTAATAATATAGCAAGTATGTTTTTTTTTTATATAATTATGAAGAATTTAATGAATAAAAAATATATCACGTTGGTAGTTACAACATGTATGTAAAACAGTGCAAGTATGATAACATTTTTCATTTAAAAGTATACAACTCTCAGTCATTTAGTATTTTCTGTAAGTCCCAGAATATATAATGAAAGCAAACTATCGAATTTTATTAATCACAAAAAGAGTAAAAATATGGTAACATTTTTCATGTTTCGTGTGATTAACATTTACTAATGATAAAAATTCAAATTTAACGAGGGGAGCACAGCACCAAAAGAACAGTTCTTTATGGATACAATTACTTGCTAAATTAGTTTTGAACTTTAAAAAAAAAGTTAAATTTAAAACAATTCAGAGCATGTAGGATGCTTATGTGTATCAAAATACTAATGTCTAGCGTATCCAATTATTAAATAATATAGCTGAAAATTATACATGATTTTCTACAAAGTATACTATGAGAAAATAATTTCATGTTAGTAATTAGATCAAGAGTAATATGATAAACCTTTATGTAAAATGTTTTAAAGTATGTTTTAAAATGGAAAATGTTTTAAAGTATGATAAACCTTTTTTCTGCAACATTTTGATGGACATTTATAAGGGTTACATTGATTATTCCCTTTCCGTAAAAGTAGTGAGAAAACAGGATTAAGGCGTTTGATGAATTTATTTTTCGTTTGATTTGATCTTCTGCAACTTTTTTCTCTAGAATTTGCCTTTTTAAATATTTCGGTGCATCAAAGAAACTATGGGATAAAATTGTACAGTTTTTATTTCCCGCTAAATGTGATAAAATTACAATGTAATTATCCAAGAAGTTATTTTTTATGAATTCAGACTTATTCTAAATGCTGGGTCGTTATATGTAAAATGGTGCATCTCCTGGAAATAATATTTTCTTCTATTAAAAACTTAGCATTCTACTAGTATAACGCGCGACTCATTTTAATCTCACAATTTAGTTTGAAAGATAATTATAAAAATTAAAAATAAAAGTTTTACGATGCTTCTTAAGTATATCGTCTTTAATAGTTAAATACGCAGATAAATTATCAACAAAGATGAAAATTTTTTCTCATTTTGCTTTAATAATATTTCATAAAAAAATTAACTTATTCTATAAAGAAAATGCGATTTCAGTTGTAAAGAACATAAGTTAAATGCTGCATAGAACTGGAGTGTTTTTCATAATTATGTGTAAAAAAAAAATCTAATTGCAAAAAACATTTAATAAGTATATATTTTTCATTACATTGGATGTGAAATTCAAAAATTTTACTTAGTTTAAACTCAGTTCAGAAAAAAATATTTATCAAAAAATTATTAAATATATAATAAATTCAAACTCATTTTCACTTACATAATTTAGTTTTTTAGCGTTGTAAACTTAAAAAATAATTAATGAGAAATATATAAAAATAAATAGTTTTCATGAAAACTAAGTTTTGATTGTGAGAAAATTTTTAGTTTCATTTTAATTATTAAGTGTTCTTTCAAAGATAAATATGATGCTTATTTGAGATGAACTTTTGTTTAATTGTTAAGAAGAAAACTCCTTTAGAGAAATTTAATTTGAACATAGAAATTTACAAAAAGAGAATGCATTAAATATATCGTCAGGTGTATAAATGTTTACGATTTATATTTAAAAAATCGTCTTTGAAAGTAAATTAGAAACACTGGTAAATTTTAGTCTTTTGGTTACTTTATTTTTCATTCTGGTTTAAAACGGAATAAATTATGATTATTTTTTAAAGGGCTGGTAAATAAAAATACTGGACTTTTCCTAGAAGAACATGTAAAAAAATTATACACAACTGTCCAACGCTAATATGTTTGAAGCATTCAATAATGTTCAAAAACAAAATTAATATAATTAAAGGGTTTAATTTATTCTTAGTGCATATTAGAATTCAGAATGTGTAAATTTATGAAATTGAATATCAATGAATAAAGATAAACTAAAATATGATTACTGTTAAAACAAATTCAGATTTCTCTTTAAAACTGAATAAAATTTAGAAAAATGTAATTAAGCCATGTTAAATCCCTTAAAACTGATGAATGCCCATAGACAACAAATTATTTCAATTTTTAATTAAAAAATTTAGAAATACTTTTGGCTTCGGGGAAAAAGCTTTCATTGAGTATAAAAATTGTCTAACAGTTTTCAAATAATAAAACCAACTTTTGTCACATTATTATTAACATAGTAGATATTTTGCGAAAATTATATTGAGCAAAATTGGATAGAAATCATTAACTCTTTAGTTATATATGAAAATAATAATAAAACCCATGGAGTCATAAGTAAACAAATAGCCATATTGAAAAAAAAAAAAAACTCTTAAAAGTTTAAAATTTTGTATAAATTTTAATTACTATCAAATATTTTATTTACTTACTTATTTATTTATTTAGGGATATATAATTTAAATAATTTACCTACTTTTCTTTTCTTTTTTCTTTCTTTTTTTTTTTTTTTTTTTTTCGATTTGCATTTAATTTTCGAGATAGCATAGTGAGCCTATCAATTATTCTATTTTGAAAGTGAATTAATATGCTAGTCGTATAATGTATGATCTTTTGTATGTATTGAAATAATGAATTTTCCTCTTTTATGTACAGAATCAGTCACTCTTGCCACCCTTATTTACTTTATAATCAGCCAAAAGTAATAATTGAAGTTGTAGTTATTAAAAGTAGTGGGGAAAGGATATTTTATTATAAAAAGATGGATGTATAAAAAAGAAAGAAAAAACTAGCACATTTTGTTTAAAAACATTAAAAAAAAAATAATCAAATCTTAATAAGGAAACCTATGTAAGTTTATAAATGTAAAGCACTTATTCATAGTGTCACACGCGGAAAAGTAGCTTTAAATGAACGTGAACTGTGAAAAGTTTTTATAATTTAACTGTTCCAGCATTTCATAACATTTACTGTTTGTTTAGAAACAATAATGTTCTGCTTCATCATTGTACTTGAATTTGCCTCATTTCTTAAATTAATTACGGTGAGAATGCAAATTATCCCTTTAAAATTTCTTTTTGAAACATTATAATGAGATTTGATTAATCTTTACGAAATGAGTTGAAACAATGTAATGCAACATACCCTCAACAGATAATACTTTCCTAATCACCAGCAGTGAAAGGGAAAAAAAAAAATCAATTCCAGCCAAAGCAAGCTAACAAAGTCACTAAAATACTACAGAATACCAGAAATTCATTTGAAAAGTCTGTGTAAAGCAAATTTAAATCCCCATAACTCACCTTGATTCCGAAGAATCTGTCACGCGGTTGTCGAAGCCGATCTTTACCGGCAAAACCTCAAGCACATGGGGGGGCTTGCTGTCGAACCCGGCGCTGTGCTGCGCGTAAACAAACGACGTAACAGCCGAACGATCGTTGCTTGTGGGGCTGTCCCCGCGCGCGCATCCTCACGCCGGTGACCCCACCCCTTCCCAGTAACCACTCGGCGGCAAAAATAAAAGCAGCCACTCCTACCAACACAGCTTTAAAGGAATACCGAAAGATGGCAGCACCAAAACAATCGGCGGGCCTTTTGCTTTTCATTCTCGGAGTGTGAAAGTGTGCGAGCGCAACACTTCAGTTTCCCGTTATTTTTTGTAGGTGTTAGGAGAAAGCATTTTCCTTTGATTAATTGTTGAGTTTTCGCGGTAACGATCTTGAAAATCTAATAAGTGTAATTTTAAAAATTGCTTCAATATATAAAAACATCAAAATGTTTACTAAAATCACCTGAAGAATTATATTTCTGTTAAGATTTTTGCTTTTTAGTAAACGGAATTGCAATTCATTATATGGGATTATCAAAGTTTACAGAATAGGCTTATGTCTACGATGTGATTTCCTTAGATGAAAGATTTTCCGATGGATTCTAGTAGATTTCTCTATAAAATCTTACAAAATCTCACGGAAAAAACGAGTCAATCGAGGGTCAAATTGGCAATAAATCAAGAAGAATAAAGTGGGTCATTATAGTGCATAAAGTGAAAGTTTATTTTATAAATATAAAATCATACATTCCGGGGTAATTTTAAATGAATTAATATTTTTTTAGCATTTTAAATCATAAATACTCATCAAAATTTAGAGATAAAATGTTTCTTCCGTACTCAATGGCGCAGTCAGCATGTATTTTCTGGGTGAGTCCAAAACTTTACATTTGAATAAAAATTACTTTCATGTTTTTTTTCTCCTTTTTATACAGGAAAGCATCTTTTAGCTGTAAGAAGTATTTAAAATTTTAAGCAAATAGTTAACTTCAATGAAATTTGTATCATATGATAACATGACGACATCAAAAAATAGATTCACATGCTGTGACTCTTTTTCTGCCGATATGTCTCGCTTCGATAAGTACTAAAGTTCTAATTCTGTCCGAAAAAAAATTAAATCATACAATATTTCTAGTTTAAGTTCTTGAATGTTTGATTTGTTTCGACAAGCAGCAGACGATAGCAAAAAACGCAACATAATTAATTGCAGGCGACTTTTGTAATAATGAAAGATATAATGGATATATTTAAGACTACAGGATTAAAAAGAAGCGATTTTTCATAGCTTAAATAAACAAAAACTATCCCATTGAAAACTTTATATTGTATAGATATAGTAAAAAACAAATAAAAATGGTTTTAAAACAGCGAATTAATTTTAATTTTTTAATTAAATTAATTGATTAATTTTTTGAAGTACTAATGTATAGTTATTATGGTTCTTATGGACTTCTATGGAATAATTTCATGGATATGAATAAAATTTATATTCTCGAGATAGGCTCATCACAACTACACGTTCGTGGTCCTCTGAAATTTATATGTATAAACATATAATTTACACCCATGAATAGTAAACTTGATGGAAAGAAGACAAGTTTCAGTTTTGTGCAGTTTTCCTTAAGGCTGTTCAAATTCAAACTAGCTACTCTCTGATACATTCATGAAGAAATAACTTCGTAAAGGCATAAAATTTGTAATTTCTCTTTATTCATGTACCAAGAAATTGAATAGATTTTCCCTTTTTCTATATTTCAATGTGTTTTTCATATTATTTATGTATTTATTTATTTTGTCTTAAGCCAAGTTTTGGGAAGCAGCAAGCCGGAAAAGGTCACGATCAGAGAGCAATCAATTATAATTCAAGATATATCTCATTTATGTGAAAATGAAAAACACTATTCCTTTCTGAGAAGCTTAAATGGTAATGTCTACAAATTTAATCCGTTTATGTGCAAAAATGTGTTCGTGCATGCGTTAGGAAACTTAAACTTAAAATTTTAAGAACGTCCTTAAAGTATAAAGTAATCTGGGAATAAAATATTGAAAGTCTCATTTGCACTAAGAAAATAAGAGAATTTTTTCGTTAATTTCTCTATTTGTATCCTCGATGGTAGTGCTGACACCTCGTTACCCTTTGTATAATTTTTTCTTAGTCCCGTATCCAATCAACATCTACACTAAAAATGACCAATGTTTCTTATTTTATGTAAATATACTATAACCACGAACGAAAATATAATATAATCTTCTGAGTTATCCGACATTCCGAACAGCGTCTTCCAATGTCTTTTGAATCCCCAGAAACCAATAGATATCCAAAAAAAAAAAAAAAAAAAAATATTTATAAAAACAAAGTATTTTTCGCTGCCCGTATTATTCAGAAACGTTTCCGAAGGGCTTTTATAGTGTATTAATTAGTGTCCTCAGCCTTGAATACCTGTTTTTCGAATGTCATCAATTCTCAAGTAAACGTTTTCAGCCGCATAAGTTAATTTATACATGAAAGAGTAAAGAAATAATCTTAATTTTAATGTTATTGTTAACGCTGTTAATTTTGCATGTTTGTCTGTTAAACATTTTTTTTGAGCATGAAAATGTTTACTTGAGAATTGATAGCATTCGAAAAACAGGCTGAGGACACTAATTAATACACTATAAAAGCCCTTCGGAAACGTTTCTGAAAAATACGGGCAGCGAAAAATACTTTTTTTTTTTTTTTTTATAAATAATTCTTTAAATTTTG
The DNA here is from genome assembly GCA_963931845.1 of Maratus michaelseni. NCBI lineage: Eukaryota > Metazoa > Arthropoda > Arachnida > Araneae > Salticidae > Maratus > Maratus michaelseni. The sequence goes on along the minus strand of OZ007590.1, from coordinate 129,605,957 downwards.
GATATGTATTGGTTTCTGGGGGATTTAAAAGATAATGGAACACGCTATTCAGAATTTCGGATAACTCAGAAGATTATATTATATTTTCGTTCGTGGTTATAGTATATTTTCATAAAATAAGAAACATTGGTCATTTTTTACAGTGTATACGATATATATGAGACTGCGAATGTTTCTGCAATGAGTATACTGCACGCACACAGATAAATAAAAGTGTTAGAAAGAGGGAAGGGATGAAGAAGATGGTTATAAACCTTCGAGAATGATAAATACAATTCAAATGCACCTGTGCTTGTAAAACGTTCGATGACCCCTTTTATTAGAATGTGCACCATGTTTATTCTCTAATATTCTATAATTCAGCAACTATTGATCATACCATGCATCTTTAATTTTTTAGCAGCAGTTTTTAAAGGTTATATTTTAATCAAACATTTTTACGTTTGTAATGAAATGTGCAATGTGTACAATCAAAATTCTTAACAGTACAATTAAATATGCTATAAAATAGCTAAAGAATCATTTTTGGTTAGCGGTATGTACATTTATTGTTGTTTAAAAACATCCTGTCAACCTAACATATATTGTAAAATTAAAATACTTTAAACTACACTATTTTTCTGTGGCAATCTGTTAGTAATTCAACTATGCGTGAAATTGCTTTCCAAACAAAATATTTTTTTTCTTCAAAACAAAAATGAGACAGACTTGATAAAAAAATCTTTTACATAAGTGGCGATGAATAGTAGTGTATTTTTTTTCTTTACATTTTTACTGGAGTAGAATCTGTGTACTGGCAAAAATCGCCAAATATTGTATTAAGATTTAGGCAATATTAAGTTACATTAAAATATATTGTCTTTTTTTTTTTAACCAAGTATATTGGTGTTTATTATGACCGTAACAATGTAACTTAAAAAAAAATTACCTAAAAGTATAATTTTATTACTAGAAAATACTTTTATTGACAGCATGGCTAATTGCAGTTCTTAGCAACGAAAATGAAATACTTTTCTTCGTGAGAAAGAGATAAATTTTTCCTAATGTGAGAATAAACCGAGTTTTAACATTATTTTTTTATATAAGCAATTCATATACCTATAAGTATTAAGTGCAGTTTATTCTGTTTGTATTTTTTTTTTTTTTTTTTTTTAATGTTTTTGTTGTTTTAGTTCGGTATAAAAGAGATCTGACTTTTTAATCGAATAGTCTATTTACTTTATGTTTGTTTATACCTCACTGCTATAATTGAGCTATATTATTTTATTATTGTCATTGTGCGACTTTCTTTTGTTTGGAGTGTAGAAATGATTAAAATTAAAAAAGTAAATATTTCCGCCTTATTTAATCGCAGAAATCAGCGATTAAATAAACCAAGGAGTATTATTTTTAAATACTGGTAACAAAAAAAAAGCGTAATAAAAAAACAATTTTATATTAAATTGAACGACAATAAACTGTTGAAATCAACACCTTTCCTATAAAAAATAATTTCAAACGCGGCAAGAAGTAATCTACACAGCTCAAATCCAACAATTTTATGCACATAGCGACAAAACTTGTTACATTCTCATGAAAACGTAGAAGTCCACATCGAACGTTGTGTAAACATTTCAATGGTCTCTAAAAGAATCCATTTTTTTGAACAAATTTAATTCAGTTTTTGACAGAAATTAAATAGGTTACCAACTTATTGTTAAAATAAACATTTTTTTTTTTTTTTTTAAGTAATTTTACTTAAAAAGCAAGTTAGTGAAAATTTGCTAATGCAAAAGAATAAACTACTGAGCACAAACAAAATATGCAAAGGAATTGACAGACTTACATAATTTAACTTTGATTAAAGTAATCTCTCTTTGCGTTACTTCAACAAATGCTCCTTTTACCACATCATTTTCCCGTTTTGCGATACACTCGAAAATTAAGTCTGTTATATCATATGTTTATTGGTAATATTGGTGTACAACCATTGGCTATTTTTGAAAGTCTTGCGTAAAATGTTTTCTTTCTCTTCATTATTGTCACTGTCAATTTCTTGATCTTTGAATAATTAAATTTACATCAAAGTTGCTTTTGAAAAAAAAATAATAATAAAATAAAATACAAAAGCAATTTCAATTCTGCTCGATCAGTCTGCAAAAAAATTGCCGCCTTATCCAATGAGTACAGTACGCTTCAAGCGATTCCTTTAATATTCATTGCAAATAGAAAATGATGGGGAAAATGAGATTGTTCTCAATAACCGGGATATATGACTTAAGCGGAGACGCATCAACCAAAGTCAGTATATACATGAGATAAAATGTTTCATAACACTGAATCTTACATACAAATCAATTTGCTATTTCAATATTAAACGTATAAACCAAGGATAATTTAAAGGCCATTCCTACCATGTGACCTCCATGTATGCATAAGTGTATAGCTCACCTCCAGTTATGGTAAAGCAAGTACGGGTCGAATTAACCCGACTTAAGGCCTAGGGCCTGGCTCACTTTTGGGTGTCCAGCCCCGAAGCTGTTGGGGGACACCGGCCCGTCCCCAAGTGTTTCGTGGTGGTTCCCACTAATATTGGTTTCTACCGCATATCGCAGCGACCTACGTCGTCGACACATAGGTCCAAGGGTCGGAGGGTCCGCAGGTGGCGTTTTTCCGGCCAGCCGAAGCGCATACGGAGAGACAAATCCGGTCGTGCGCGCTATAAATCCCTCAGGACTTGGGTTCGGTGGTCGAAGACGCGACGGGCGTTCCTCAGGCGCCTGGCGGCGCAGCCTAGTCTTATCATTTATTATCAAATATAGTTGTAATTTGTTTGTTTTTTTCTTTTATGTGTGAATATATGAAAATCTTTAGAAAATAAAAGACCGTTCGGATGACATCGAATAAAAAGTAAACATAAAAAATTAAATGATTTCGAACTAGCGCAAGATTATTTTCTTTTTCTTAAAAGCATTGTTAAAATGTGCTTCTTAAAAGCATGATATTTTTTGGAAAAGTAATTATAAATATTACAAATTTTGTGTAAACTCAGACCAAATAATTTTATACACGCTTGTGACAAACATAAATAAAAGTTTGCGTGAGGAAAGTGAAAAAATTACAGAATCCTTTGATCTCTACGAGAGGTAAAGCAGTTTATAATACATTCTCACAGACAAATCGTTTTGCTATCTCAATATTAAGTGAACAAAGCAATGATAATTAAAAGTCATATTACTTCCACGTGGCCTCCCATATATCCATACCTATAAGTGTATAACTCAGTGATATGTATCTTATTATTTATTATTAATTACATTTTTAGTGTCATTTTATTTATTTGTTTTTAATCTTTTATATATGAGTGTGTGAAAATTTCTAGAAAAAAAAATGTTTGAGTGATATCAAATAAAAGTAAATATAGAATGTTAAAATGATTCTAACATAAGATAATTTTCTGATTCTTAAAAATATTATTAAAATCTTATTCTTTTGGTAAAAAAAAGGAACTCCAAATGTCATAAACTGCATATAAACTCAGAAACAGTTTTATACACGTCTGTGACAAACTGTGACAGAAGTTTTCGTGGGGAAAACGCAAAGAAGGTACAGAAATCCATGTGACTATCCTCAAAAGGTAAAGTGCTTCATAGCACCAAATCTCACAGACAATTCATTTTGCTATCTCAATATTAAGCTAACAAAGCAAGGATAATTAAAAGGCCATTCTTTCCATGTGACCTCACAAGGTAGTCCCGCTGTTTTCAAAACCAGGCATGAACTCGTATCTATCCTGCCGTCAAGAGTCACAATGCGAGGAAGCATTTATTGCCCATCATCGAACCTCGTAAAAAAAAAGGTAGAAACCGACTCACCCTCTCCGCATGTTACGCAACCGCCGAGTCGGCAATCGCACGGAAAGGGCTGAGCCACCCTCCCCCCTTTTGTTTTTTCCCTCTGTTTTTTCCTCCCCTTTTTAGCGGGATCGATAGTCCCCTGTTTACACCAAAGATTTTTTTCGCTGACTCAGGAAAGCGACATTTTGCATCAAGACTAAAATAAAAAGTTCATAAAAAAAGGACAGGGGGAACACTTATCCTCTCTCTTTTTTATCTGATTTAGAGCGAGGAAAAAAGCTGAAATTTTTGTTACTATTAGGTAGTGCAACACTTTTAGAGCAGTGTCGAGCACAATTTTTTAAATAAACAATTCTTGAGCAATTAGTTGTTAACATGGAGGAGTGAGGGGTGGTGGCAGAAACATACTATAGAAAGTTAAAGAATAATACTTTATTTTTAATAGTGCTATGTAAGTAATAAAAAGACATAAAATTAATGCTTTAAAATGCTATAATATTTCTTTGAATAATATTAATTAAATTCTTTAAATGCAGTAATATTTCCTTGAATAATATTAATTGAATGCTTTAAAAATTGACATGAAAAAATTATGTGAAAGGCAAACTATGTGCACGGGGAAAAAACTGCATCAACTTTTGAAAATATTGTCATTCAATGATTATATAGATATATTTAGCAACACAGCACGTCACAAAAACGAAAATCTGATATTTCTCTTTTTAAAAAAATATGTGAAAAGGATAAATCTCAGATCCGCAGCAATTCTGTCGTCTGGTATGGGAAATTTTTGTTGTTTTTCTACCGTGAGGCCGATGTATCAGTAATGAATATTTCCCGCTGCCAGGGAAGAACGTATTATGCCCTGGTGTCGAGGCACTGGTCGAATCCAGTGGCATTTGAGCATTCGGGTGAATTCAAAATATTGCGCCTGTTCCTTAGAGTCTAATACACACACACACACACACACACACACACACACACACATATATATATATATATATATATATATATATATTAGGTATAGTTCTTTATGTCGCGATATTCAGGCACCCTAAAAAATTAGTGCCTGATCAATCATCCTCATGACACCCCCCCCCCCCCCCCCCTCCTTACGCTACGCCAATGACGCATCACTTTTACTACAATTCTAATAAGTTGCACTTCAGCTTAAAAAGTCATACAAAGAATTTTTTTCTCTCACACTCATCAGTAATTAGTACACTATTATCTTTCTAAATTCTCTCGCATAAAAAGTACATACAAAAATCAAAAGTGTTTAAAATTTACTATTTAAACAATCATAGGCTCTATCAAGATAAAAAAAACAGTCAGTAGTGAATAGTACATATTTATTATTCAGTGGCAATTTTATTTATTAATAATCTAATAAACCATATGCACAAATAAAAAATTCAGAATGCTGAAGTCCATATCAGAAACTTTCTTTTGATAAGAGAAATTTTAACTAGTTTATCATTTTGATGATAAAAAAAGATCCAAGAGAGATACGAAAAAAAATATTTCCATTTAATTCATTCATTAAGGCTATAGAAATTAAAGATACCAGAACTCGAAATCGAAGCTTATGGGGGCAGTTTATGGTAATCCAAAATTAACGCTCAACTTAGCTCAATTCGTCTCTCAAACTTCCGAGTTCCTTGATTTGTTTTCTATTTATCGGATTTTTTTCTCCGTTTTTTTCTGTCCAGCTGAATGACAGTGCTGAATCTCACCTTCCATTTTTGCAATTTTTTTAATTCCTTTTTCCTTTATTTTTTCTAATCTCGCTTTTTCTCTGCCCTATTGTTCGTATGCCGAAGTAATTAGAAGGCATTACAGTCTTCGCACATTAGACGCACGGGGCCTCTTCGATAGCTCGGAGACTGCTGAGCAAAGCGGTTTCAGGCTGAAAGGTGAATAGAAAAGAAGAGGGAGGAAAAAAAAAAAAACTAGAAGATGAAGAAAAAACAAATGAAAAATATCGGGGAGTTGTTTAATTTTTTTCCCTTTCCCTATCCAGTGTACGTAGAAAATCGATATTTTTCAAGAGGGACGGGATTTTTGTGGGGTTGCTGACTTAATGAGGTTTTGAAATTTATAGAATATTTAGAAAGACGGGTGTACACTTTAGCCTTTTGGAGTGTCATTTGTTCATTTTTACAAGTGCGATATTCCTCGATATTTATGAAGAAAAAACTTCTGAAAGATTTATTACTTCTTTTTTTTTTCCACTCTGGGAGTAAGTATAATTACAAATGAATGTGTATATATATATAAAACTAAACTGTTGTTATCGTCACAATAGTAACATCCCTCCCATGCGTGGGTAGTTCTTAACTTTTTTTAACCACAGCAAAGTAAGGGTTGACACCCCCCCCCCCCCCCCGCTCTCTTTTTTTTTCGGATGTTTTTTTTTTTCGCTCTATAATATTTTAAGACATTTTACTTTAAAAAAAGAGAGATATAAAATCTAAAGTTTCTTATGCAATTGATATATAAATCAATACATCTACTGTCACGAACTAGGGGAACTCGAAAACCATGGATTCGATTCCATGCGGGGTGACTCCAGCACCCGGAATTTCCCTTTTGCAAAACAAAGAATATGTGGTAATTATTTATTCAAAAGTATTGTCCTAATGTATTCCTTCCAAAACAATAAGACTAAAGATATTTTTAAAAAAACACATCCCATCCCTAAACTTTAAACCCTTTGCTATTTAGCTCTTGTGAGCAAAATATAGCGTTGATCTTCAAACCAACTAACCTTCCCACCAACTATCCGTAAATATTGTCCCACTTTTAGACACTGTATATGTATAGTTGAGGAAGTTAGAAAGCACTATAGTTACAATTTTTGGAAATATTATTGTTTTATAAGTAATTACAAGTCATTCGCCTATTAAATTGTCCGAGCTGATTTCAATGTGATTCAATGAACTTGATTAACAGCATAATGTGTATAAGTTAACGATAACCAGAAAATTCAAGTTATAGTTGTTTCATGTTTCTATAAAAAGAGCTCTTTTAGGTAGCTTTCACTACAAAATCTACCTATTGCAGCCGTTCGGAAGAAAGCCAGTTCTAAAAAATTGTGGTATATTTTCACCGATCATAACCCCTAGACCACCAAACCACCCTCCGTTCAAATGTTGATTTATATATGTTACAGTCAATATGATTAATCCGGTCATTATTAATAATAACCGGTTATTATTAATAATTACCGCGGTTATTAATAATAATAACCGGATTAATCATATTGACCGTAACATATATATATATATATATATATATATATATATATATAATAATAATTTCATTGCATTTGGTCAGTTATTTCTGTTTCAATGGTTAATTTTTGCAATAAGTTTTTATATATTGAACTTCCATAATGACCTGCTGCATTTGCGCAATCATTTGTGGATAGTTTTACTTATTTACTTTTTTTTTTATTTACTTTTTTTTTTTTTTTACTATTAATTTTTATATTCGTAAGAATATCGATCACTTGCAGCCCAATTAGATATTCATCTAATTACAGCCCAAATTTTGGCAAAATATATATATTTTCATAATTTTTGCAATAAGTTTATATATATATATATATATATATATATATATATATATATAAATATGATATACGTCATGTTGTAACTCTCTTATCTATGAATCGATTTGGATGTGACTGAGTACGTGTGTAAGACATACCAATGTCTTGGCCAAGTTGGTTGGCCAACTTCATCCGGCATCTTGTTCCAAAATGGCGGCCAGTTAATTTTTTTAAATTTTTTAAAAAATTCAAAAAGATGTACAAAAAATTATAGTTTGAAAAAGTTGTTTCCGTTAAGTGTAACATCGTGATACAAGGATTTCTAGAACATTTTTTGTTTTGGTTTTATCTTTAAAAATGGCTGAGATATGGCAGTTTGAAATTCTAGGGTGGCTGACATTTTGAAACAATCTGATTTTTCTTATGCTGAAATTAGCATTCAAATTCAGTATTACGAAAACCGGGATTGAATCTTCTATAATCAGGTTTCAAACATTTTAGCTTCGGGTGTTATTTGAGTAAAATTAGTTGATTTTTTAAGAACATGGACTATGAAAGCTACCTTTTCCTCCCGGTACAGGCCGGAATGACTTTTTCTTTTTACTGTATTCTTGAACATCCAAAATTAAAGCTATTCCCTTGAGCCATTCAAACTTAGACCATTATTCGAGCACATTCAGTGATAAAAATGGACACTTAACAAAATCAATTATGATAAAAGGTTACTAAATAATTTACAATAATCAGCGATATAACTATAATAAATAAATAACATATTGTACTATATTAGTATATATAAAGTTTGTTTTAATTCAGTTGCAATTAAGTTGTTCTTTCAACGATTTAAAGACAAGCCCATGAGAATTAAATACAAGACTAAACATACATAACAAAGTTAAAGGATTGGTTGAAAGATGAATAAAAGACTCGCGATTAACCTTTTCAAGGGCAGTGGTTCACTTTTGGACCACCTAATTTTAATCCCTTAATGCCACATTGGCACCAGAATTTTAGAAAAAAAATTTCCTTTTATTAAGTACGTGAAAAAAAGTTTTTACGTATTTTCAAATATATTTGTTTGTAAAATCTGGTGTCAGTCAATCATTCCAGCATTTTACGAATTGAAGTACTTTTCCCCTGAAAGGGTTAATTCATAGGATACTGTTTCTGTACTATACTTTATGTACAGGACGATTATAATTAAAATTCACCTATTTAGAAGTCTTTAGCAATAGTACTAGGGCTCCATACGAAACAAAATTTTATTAGTATCTATAGTTAAAATGAAATTTACAAATTAAACTGGAAAATTTGAAAAAAGCAGTGGTTTGCGAGACCGCTAATAGCAGTTAACCCTTTATCTACTGACGGTACTTTTAAGTACCATCAGAGAAAACTTTGTATAAAATTTCTTTAATCTGTCTAATAATGATAATAAGGTTTTGTTTTTATACAAAATACTTTTCTAGATCACATTTAGAAAGCACAGCAAAACAGTGAAAAATACATATTTTATAAAGTGTAGATCTTTTCTTTTTAAAAATTGTTATATGAAAATTTTGCAACTATAAAAGCCTTTCTATTTAATGATAGGATCACAATACATTTATTTACATTGTTCTGATAAAGAATTGTAATATTTCCTTAACAGCATTTTCTGTTAATTAATCTAATTATTCTTGTAAATATTTCACAAAAAGAGCTATTACTACCGCATTATTAAATCAGTTTTAATGAAAAACCTTATCTAAATTTCATATTATTATAATATAAATTGTCTAATATACCTTCAGACATCAAGGAAGATAATTATTGAGATTGAACAATTTGTTAATTCATAATTCGGTAGATAAAGGGTTAAGGGTATGAAATTTTTACTTGGTTACTTGAAAGATTTGAGATAATTTTCAGTCATATAATATGTTTCAAGAGTTTATAATGAAACAAATGCATAATAACGACTGTTAAAGTTCATTTTATTTTATTTTATTTTATTGAACAATGTATTTAAGTTTTTAGCAAAGAAGAAGATTTTTCGATTTTCTTTACGGATTTTCTTTTACGAAGATACTTTCACTTTCGCAACCGGTTTCGAAAGTAAAAGTATCTCGTAAAAAAAAATCCGCAAAGAAAATCGAAAAAGTAATCAACGGCGGAAACAGAGATTAATCTCAGCTATCCACTGAAAAAAAAAAAAATCTTTAAAAATATTGAAATACAAACGAGATATTAGAAAAATAATGCCCCATAGGATTAACATTAGCGAGCGTGTGTTTTCGTGCGAGGAGAGAAGACCCTTAATCTTGTTATTATCTGCTGGAAATAAAACAGAACACCTCATCAATAATAATGTTTTGATATACAACCCCATATAAATAAATAAATAAAGACAATCGCAATTAAAAAATAATTTGTATATCATTAATTAAAATAAGAAATTGTGCAGTCAATATACTTATTATAATTCAAAGTTTGGGATATCTTTCAAAAATAAAGAATAATACAACAATTTAAATTGGCAATTAATGCAAACAAATAAACAAAAAGAGCATTTATTGTACATTTCTGATTCATTAAGTTAGGGATTTTTTTTTTTTTTTTTTTTTTTTTTTTGTAAATGTTTCTGCAGTATGAGATCCATGAAATATTTATAAACGTTAATTACGAAAAAAATAAAATATAACTGCAAATATAAATAATCATGCACAAAGAAGGGGGAATTCATCGAATAAAAAAAATATAATAATCGATGACTGAAATATTTGGGAAATAATTATTTTTGTTTACTGATGAATTCCAGCGTATGAGAGATGGCATGTTGGCAGATAAATAAATGAAATAAATAGATGAAGTTTGAGTATAGAACGTTTCTGGAAAAAGTGAGCTATGAAAGAACGAACAGACGGTTGATTAAAATTTTTATTTTCCAGCCTTTCTAAAACTTTATATACGTTTTCCCTGCATAAATATACTCAAACAGTTTTTTATAACCTAAAATTATTTGCCTTAAAGTATGCTATAATTTTAAAATTAATATTTTGTTAACCTTCAATTGTGATTTAAAAATAGTTCTTATTTAAGGTGGTTCTCAAGAAAATGCAGAATTTTCGTAAAATAATACTTGCCTTATTTAATGAAATGTAATCTGTGTTTAGATATGACGACTATTACTTTATGTAAAATAGCGGTATTCAAACCGCTTAAATCCCCTGAGGCGTGCGAATCCTGTAAAATATCTTCTTTATATCTTAATATACATACATTTACCTCTAGAAGAGTAGTTTAAACATAGTTAGAATCTAAAACACATACTTTTTTGTTAAGACATATTATACCCAAATTCTCTCACCCGCGGTAACAATTTGTGTATAATTAAATTTTTATTCATTTTGAAGTACAGTCAAACCTCGTTAACATGAACCTCAAGGGGAATCAAAATTTTGTTCATGTTAACAGTAATTCATGTTATCAGTATCAAATCTTTGTACTCGTTTTTATAGGGGACTATGAAAACAATTCATGTTAAAAGTAATTCACGTTAAGCATGTTCATGTTAACGAGGTTTGACTGTAATTAGAAGAGGTAATAATTGTAACATTTATATACTTTCATTCTAGGAGAACACATTGTTTAAATGAAACCGAAAGAAACTAGTCGTTGGGGGCCACCGTACACCTATCGTGAATATGTATAATATAAAATATGAAAATAAAACATGTGTAAACTATTTATAAAATGCATTGCAATGCGAATAAAATCGTGGCTTGATGACGTCATAAACTTTAAATTCTCTATTACTGAATTGCGAAAGAGAAACATCCTTATAACTCTAAAAATAAAAATCATATTAACTAACACTGCGTCGTATTAAGCGTCTCTTTTCCAATTAAAATATATCTTTGAATTGAAATTTGAATGAAATACAGGGTCATGAAAAATCGAAAAATTTTGAAAATATGATTACGAATATCTCGGCAACTAATTATCCTATATACTTCATTATTTGTGCAAAATTTATGTTTTTTATTGTCTTTTATATTCACTCCTTAAAAATAATAATAATAATAAAATCGAAAATTTTTATATACTTTTTATCAGAACGAATATTTCGAGAGTCCGAAAAAAATAGTTCCAGATAATCGAGGTTACTGAAATTCAACAAGCTTCTTCTCATCATTACATACTAAGTACATATCAAATTCCAAGTCTCTATCTCAATTTGTTCGGGAGATAGAGCGGACACAGACACACAGGCAGACGAACGGCAAAAAATGTTTTTCAAAAAATATGTTTTTCGAAATCTCCAGTGTCTGAAACGTGTAAATCCATCATTTTTTTTTTCGATTTTTAAAACGATTACAAGACTTAACCCTATACTACGTATGATGGGTAAGTAAAAAGCAATCCTGTAATAAAGCAATCCTGTCACTTGTAGTAGCTGGTTACGAACATGTAATTTTTATATCCAAATTACTCCGACAAGGGATGCTGAAAACTTACCACAAAGCAAACTAAAACGTTTTGACTCAGAGAGAGAGAATTTCCATTATAGGCTTATCTGTAGATAAATTAATACCGTGTAACTGAACATTTAATTTTTTTTAATGCGGCTGTTAGTTATATTGCAAAATAAACCATTTATATAATTTTTTTTAATTGTATAATCCTATAATCCTATTAACTAGCGGTTTATTGCAACTGATTAAGCGTCTCATTTCCAATTAAAATATACATTGAATTCAAATTTGAATGAAATACAGGGTCATGAAAAATCGAAGAGTGTGGAATACAAATATCTCGGCAACTAATTATCCGATCGGCTTCATTCTTTGTGCAAAATTTATATTTTTTTATTGTCTTTTATATTCATTCCTTAAAAAAAAAAAAAAAAAAAAAAAAAAAAAAAAAAAAATCAAAAATTTTTATATACTTTTTATCAGAACGAATACTTCAAGAGTCCGAAAAAATAGTTTCGGATAATCGAGGTTACTGAAATTCAATAAGATTCTTCTCATTATTACATACTAAGCACATATCAAATTTCAAGTCTCTATCTCAATTTGTTCAAGAAAAAGCGTTTACAGACACACACACACAGACAGACGAACGGCATTTTTTTTTTTTTTAACACAAAAAATATGTTTTTTGGAATCTTTAGTGTCTGAAACGTGTAAATCCGTCAATTTTTTTTTTTCGATTTTTAAAACGATTACAAGACTTACCCTATGCTACGTATGATGTGTAAGTAAAAAGACAGAAAAAATAAAGCAATCCCGTCACTTGTAGTAGCTGCAAAAGGTTACGAACATGCGATTTTGATATCCAAATTATTCCAACAAGGGATACTGAAAATGTACCACAAAGCAAACTAAGTATACTATTTATATACCTTTTTAAATTGTATATTTGTATTTTAATCGATTCTTCACCCATGATCAACTGTAACACAACTTCATAAATTGCTTTACTGCTATTCTTTTGTCTTTTCTTCTTTTTCTTTTTCTTTCTTTCTTTTTATTTTTTTTTTAATTTATATATATATATTTTTTCAAATGTTTATTTTCGGATTGACGAGTATAAAAAATTAACAATAGTTTTAATGGATTATCGAAGAAGCATCACAAATTTTGAAAGAGTTTAGATTACGAGAAAGTAGAAGAGAATGCTAAAAACCCCTCTTTCACAGAAAAAAAAAATGCGAGCATGAAAATTAAACTGAGCTCTCGTCCTGTAAAAGAAGATAAATTTCTGCAAGGAATGTATGAAAGAAAAGAATCCTGAATAGATAATTTAAATAATATATTTTTTGTTTTCTAGTATCCCATCTAAAAAAGAAACAGAGCAAAAATTATAATAGTTTAAATGAATTACTCCCTACTTCCTGCTTTGCATCAAGTGTAAATTTTCAATAATCGGGACGCACGCCAAATTCACGTATTGCAACAGATTTTTAACTACGTGAATTGCAGTTGTGAAATTGGGTGTTATTTTTAAGATAAACATTGAATGCTTATAAAAGAGTGTTTTTAAAAAAAACTATTTTTACTTTTATTTACAGGTTGCACCCCCACTTCCAAGTGTAACACGAATTTGTTCCGAGTTCATCGCTAACGATACTTTTTTTACATTCATTCACATATATATTTTCTGTTATTGGTATCTTTTTAACTTTCTCATCTTTGATTTATCCAGATATAAATTAAAATAAATCATAACTAAATCACTTTCTTACAAAAAAAAAAAAAAAAAAAAAAAAAAAAAAATTGAAAATGCAATATGCATAGACACTAAAATCAACAATTTTCTCCAATCAGAAACATATAAATTATTATCCATTAAATATGTTATAGAAAAACTAATGACCTTTTAAATTCACCTTTTTTCATATTTAAAACAATCAGTTTAATCTGTTCACGTTGAATGAAACTGATACAGATTTATGAATGATTGCCATCCTTTCATCTAAGTGTAACGCGAATTGTGTTAGAGTTCTCCATTAAAGATGCCTTTTACTTTTAAGAGAAAATTAAAACACACAAAATAAACTTGTCTCCCATAAAAAAAAAAAAAAAAAAAAAAAAAAGGGTCAAAGATGTGGAATACATTAAGGTAAAGACGTTTATCTAGACACGCTTTCTTCATTCACAGGTAGATTGATTACTATCAATGAGATATTTAAAAAAAAAAATGGTGAATGTTCATTCTTTCTACGTTTAATCAGTTTTAACTGATCATGTTGATTTTAACTGATACGAATTTATGAACGTATGGCATCCTCTCTTCAAAGCGTAACATGAATTCGATTATGTTCTCGTTGAATGAAATTGATACAGATTTATGAATGACTGCCATGCTTTCTTCTACGTATAACACAAATTGTGTTAGAGTTCTCCACTAAAGATGCCTTTTACTTTTAAGAGAAAATTAAAACACACAACATAAATTTGTCTCCCATAAAAAAAAAAAAAAAAAAAAAAAAAAAAAAAATTGGGTCAAAGATGTGGAATACATTAAGGTAAAGACGTTGATCTAGACACGCTTTCTTCATGCACAGGTAGATTGATTACTATCAGTGAGATAAAAAAAAAAAAAAAAAAAGGTGAATGTTCATTCTTTATACGTTTAATCAGTTTCAACTGCACGCTGATTTCAACTGATACGAATTTATGAATGTATGGCATTTTCCCTTCAAAGCGTAACATGAATTCGATAACTTTTACTTTCATCCATATGCCTACTATCTGTTTTTGGTATCTTTTTAGCTCTCTCACCTTTGATTTACCAGGATATAAATTAAAGAAAACCATACTTAAAACACTCACTGTAAATGAAAAAAAAGAAAATTATTAAGAATTCAAAATACGTTTAAAAAGTTCAGAATAGACATTAAAATAAAAAAATTTTGTTAATCACAAACAGATAAAATGCTATCAATAAATTTTTTTTAAAGAGAAAATTAATAACATTTCCATTCTCTATTTTTTTTAATTGCAAATTTTAAACAAACAGTTTAATTTAATATAAATGTAAATGCTGGACGATTACAATATGAAACAGTACTACATTAAAGACGTGAGTATAAAATATCACAAATTTACTAAATGGTGTATACAAATCAAATTTGTATACACCATTTAGTAAATTTGTGATATTTTACACTCACGTCTTTAATGCAGTTTAATTTAATCACGTTTATTTAAAGTGAGTCTGCCATCCTTTCTTCCAAGCGTAACACAAATAAAATTGTGTTAAGAATTTTTCACTAACGATGTCTTTTATTTTTAAAAGAAAATTAAACCATAAAGTAAATTCATTTTTCTTAAAAAAAAAAAAAAAAAGTTTAAAGATGTGGAATGTATTGTGGCAAAAACAGCGAATTAGACACGCTTTTTTAATCACATGTAAATAGACTACTATCAGCGCGATATAAAGTAAAATAATGGATGTTCATTTTTTACATGTCTAATCAGTTTTAACTGATCACACTGATTTAAATATACGAATTTATCAATGTTTGGCATTCTCTCTTCCAAGCATAACATGAATTCGATAAATGATATTTTTTATTTTCATTCACAGGTCCATTATCTGCTTTTGGTATCTTTTTAGCTCTCTCACCTTTGATGTGTCAGGATATAAAATTAAAAAAATATATACAGTTAAACTCTTCTTACTAAAAAAAAAAAGTTGGTTAAGAATGCAAAATATATTGAGACAATATGAAAAAGACATTGAACTAAAATTTTTTCGTTGATCACAAGATAATAAATTACTATCAGTAAAAGATAGTTAAATAACGATGAATAAGCTTTTCATTCTTTTTTTGCATACTTCAATCAGTTTAACCTGATCAGGTTTAGTTAAACCGAAAAAAACCTTTAATTATTGAACCGAATAATTAAAGGTTTAGTTAAACCGTTGCTAAAAACAGTTACCAATTTTTAGCATGCTCTCTGCCAAGCATAACATGAACTGTGTTAGAGTTCTCCTTTTATTTTTAAGCAAAAAATATAATAAATAAAGTTCCTTAAAAAAAAGGGTTAAACATACAGAATTCATTAAGGACATTGTGACAAAGACATTGAACTAGACATGCTTTCTTAAATCACAGGTAGATAGATTACTATAAGCGCCATATTAAAAAAAAATATATGAATGTTCATTTTTTACATGTTTAATCAGTTTTAACTGATCACGCTGATTTAAACTGATACGCATTTATCAATGTTTGGCATTCTCTCTTCCAAGCGTAACAGGAATTCGTTACGAGTTCTTCGCTAACAACGCTTTTTACTTTCATTCACATGTCCATTATCTGTTTTTGGTATCTTTTTAACTCTCTCACCTTTGATATGTCAGGATATAAAATTTTAAAAAATTAAAAAAAAAAAACACAGTTAAACTCTTACTGAAAAAAAAAAAAAATGGTTAAGAATGCAAAATATATTGAGACAATATGGAAAAGCCATTGAACTACATTTTTTTCGGTGACCACAAGGTAATAAATTACTATCAGTAAAAAATAGTTAAAGAACGATGAATAACCTTTTCATTATTTTTTTTTCATACTTCAATTAGTTTAACCTGATCAGGTTTAGTTAAACCGAAAAACATTTGCCAATTTTTAGCATGATCTCTACCAAGCGTAACATGAACTGTGTTAGAGTTCTCCTTTTATTTTTAAGCAAAAAAAATAATAAATAAAGTTTCTTAAAAAAAAATTGGGTCAAACATACAGAATTCATTAAGGACACTGTGACAAAGACATTGAACTAGACATGCTTTCTTAAATCACAGGTAGATAGATTACTATCAGCGCCATATAAAGAAAAATGATGAATGTTCATTTTTTACATGTTTAATCAGTTTTAACTGATCACGCTGATTTAAACTGATACGCATTTATCAATGTTTGGCATTCTCTCTTCCAAGCGTAACATGAATTCGTTACGAGTTCTTCGCTAACAATGCTTTTTACTTTCATTCACATGTCCATTATCTGTTTTTGGTATCTTTTTAACTCTCTCACCTTTGATATGTCAGGATATAAAATTTTAAAAAATTAAAAAAAAAAAAACACAGTTAAACTCTTACTGAAAAAAAAAAAATGGTTAAGAATGCAAAATATATTGAGACAATATGGAAAAGCCATTGAACTACATTTTTTTCGGTGACCACAAGGTAATAAATTACTATCAGTAAAAAATAGTTAAAGAACGATGAATAACCTTTTCATTATTTTTTTTTCATACTTCAATTAGTTTAACCTGATCAGGTTTAGTTAAACCGAAAAACATTTGCCAATTTTTAGCATGATCTCTACCAAGCGTAACATGGACTGTGTTAGAGTTCTCCTTTTATTTTTAAGCAAAAAAAATAATAAATAAAGTTTCTTAAAAAAAAATTGGGTCAAACATACAGAATTCATTAAGGACACTGTGACAAAGACATTGAACTAGACATGCTTTCTTAAATCACAGGTAGATAGATTACTATCAGCGCCATATAAAGAAAAATGATGAATGTTCATTTTTTACATGTTTAATCAGTTTTAACTGATCACGCTGATTTAAACTGATACGCATTTATCAATGTTTGGCATTCTCTCTTCCAAGCGTAACAGGAATTCGTTACGAGTTCTTCGCTAACAATGCTTTTTACTTTCATTCACATGTCCATTATCTGTTTTTGGTATCTTTTTAACTCTCTCACCTTTGATATGTCAGGATATAAAATTTTAAAAAATTAAAAAAAAAAAACACAGTTAAACTCTTACTGAAAAAAAAAAAATGGTTAAGAATGCAAAATATATTGAGACAATATGGAAAAGCCATTGAACTACATTTTTTTCGGTGACCACAAGGTAATAAATTACTATCAGTAAAAAATAGTTAAAGAACGATGAATAACCTTTTCATTATTTTTTTTTCATACTTCAATTAGTTTAACCTGATCAGGTTTAGTTAAACCGAAAAACATTTGCCAATTTTTAGCATGATCTCTACCAAGCGTAACATGAACTGTGTTAGAGTTCTCCTTTTATTTTTAAGCAAAAAAAAATAATAAATAAAGTTTCTTAAAAAAAAATTGGGTCAAACATACAGAATTCATTAAGGACACTGTGACAAAGACATTGAACTAGACATGCTTTCTTAAATCACAGGTAGATAGATTACTATCAGCGCCATATAAAGAAAAATGATGAATGTTCATTTTTTACATGTTTAATCAGTTTTAACTGATCACGCTGATTTAAACTGATACGCATTTATCAATGTTTGGCATTCTCTCTTCCAAGCGTAACATGAATTTGTTCCGAGTTCTTCGCTAACGATGCTTTTTACTTTCATTCACATGTCCATTATCTGTTTTTGGTATCTTTTTAACTCCCTCACCTTCGATTTATCCGGATAAGCATGGCAAGGGCTTCATTCCAGCTTAAGTTTGTCGATAGCTATTTGTGGCATTATCGCGTATTTAAATCAGTCTTTCTTTTTTTTTTCACACACTAACATGCACATTCATTTCCACAAAAGTTATTTACATCTCAGTTATGGCTTCAGGGATTAATACCCCCGTCAAGTTTTTTTTTTTTTCTGCAACAATACTTCTTTTGAAAAAGCACGTAAAATGCAGAAAAGAATGACATTGAACATCGCCGAGAAATTTGCCAGTTTTCACTAAAAAACGTCAAACCTAATGACACAACAGTTACTTTTAGAAAAATTAACACAGCAGTTTTGCGCAGATTCTGCAAAAGAGGGAAGCCGTTTTCCCCCTACTAAAACATCAAGGACAAAAACTCCGGAAAAAGCGTGCGCAATTATACAAAAGAGAAAATAGCTGCATTAATTACTGAAGGTGTTTATAATACAACAATCCCTTGCAACAGTTGAAAATTTATGATGATAATTATGACCTTAACTACAAGGATAGGGAAAAGCACTTTGTAATCTTTCTAAAACTTTTTAAAATAAAAATATGTCATTCCTTTTTAAAAAGAACAATAAAGAAAAGTTATGCGTGAAGCATAGATTATAAAACACTTTCCAACACATTCAGAATACTGTAACAAAACTTCCCCGTTAATTAAGGCATATCTAAGTAAACAAGGGATGACAAGGGATGACCACCTCGGGAACCCAGCTTTCGCTATAGAATATCTAAGTAAACAAGGTCAAGGTCAAACTAAGCGGGGAGGCCTACCTTTTGGCTTAAGCTCAACTAGCCCCGCCTAGCAGATCTGTTTACCTAATTATACTGATCATTACTAAATTATACTTTGTGATATTGAGCAATAATTATACTATGTAATGCTGAAATACAAATTCTGAAAATATAAGATTCGAAAAATACAAATTCTGAAAATACAATATTCCAAAAATACAAATTCTGAAAATACAATTTACCAATCCTACTGAACAGTACTAAATACTACTATGTGATACTGAGCAATAATACTACCATGTAATAATGCTGTAAGATGCTGAAGTAAAAACTAATAATGGATAGAAGTAAGTACTAAATGAACAATAATGAATGAATTCTAGAGTAAACAATGATAAATTATGCTAAAAATACTAAATAACACTGATGATGCCATTAAGAATAACTAAATTGTTTGGAAACCACACTTGAAAACCCAATTTCAGCCAGTACCACCCATAGTCGAAAAAGTATCAGATTCTTTAATGTAGTGCTGTGTATGATCGATAGATTTGTATGTATATTACATAGTATTCTAAAATTTAGTTCAGTTTGTAAATGCTAAACACAATTTCTGTATATGGTCTATAGAATTTATATGCATCAATTAATATGAAAAAATTAGTTACACATAAAAACGCGTACCACAACTGAAAACGCACTTTCAGCAATTATTGTTCATAGACAGTATTGTAACCAAATTCTTTTGAGTGTTCCTGTAAATGAACGGTACATTCTATACATACCATATTCTACAGTAAGTTCATTGTAGTGCATCTCAGTGAATGTATCAAAATGAATGAAACGGAAATGTATGCAAATTCTTTTCTGGAGCCATGTATATGATCTATAGAATTTATGCACAGACCACGTAAGATGAAAAAAAAAAAAAAGTTAAATTTAAAAACGCATACCACAACGGGAAACATACTTCCGTCAATTATTGCTTATAATCAGTAATGTAACCGAATGCATTTATGTGTCCTTACAACTGAACGATAAATACTAAGCACACCATATTCTGTAATAAGCATCTTGTAGTGCACCTCAGTCATGTATACAATTTTCAATATGGTTTGAATTAGTATAACGTCATTAAAATACATTGCAAACGAATTTTCCCCATAGACCATAATGCAAAAGAATTCTTATAAGTAGCCCTGTAAACGAACTATATAAATGCTACACACTTCATTTTTAATACTGAACTTGCCACAATAAACCTGAATAACATATATCAATTACATGGCAATCCGAGTGTATTTACGGGAGTTAGAGCACCCCCAGACAAACCGAACCCATAAACAATTTTCAACTATGTTGGAATGTGTTAAAAACAATGTAAATATAGGAAATAGTTCGAAAAAAAATCTACCTTTAAAAATTTAATATTTAAAAATATTTTGCTTACTTTTTATATATTTTTTATCTAACTGAGTAAAAATAATACTAAATATATATTAAAGAAAAAGGCTAAGAAATAATACAGAATTCCAAATAATAATAATAATAATAAAAACATACTTTTATAAGCAAAGTTTAAATAAATGATATTTTAATGAATTTTGTTCTTCGCTGTTTAAGAATAAAGTTAAAATTGATAATTTTAATTTCTGTGTACAGACTTTAAAATGATCACGACAAGAACACAAAGAAGAGAAAGGGGGGAAGGGGTGGGGGAGAGACTGGAATCATGGAAAAATATAGCAACGGGATGAAGAACACTTTCGTATTCTCGGCAAGAAAACGCCCCTTTCTTTTTTAAGGAATGTTTCTTTATCAAAAAATAAAAAGTGTGATTAATTTTTTTGCTAAATTGCTTTAATAGCAACTGGTATTTTTAGAAAGTTATCTAAAAAAGTAATTTGCGATTTTCCTTTACTATTTTCGTTATTGGATGAAATCGAATGGATGACAAAGATCATCTATTTCTATTATATTTCTTGACGTATTCTTTTTGCGGTAGTGATGAGATATCACTATTAAAGATTTTAACAGAAATTAAAGTTGATTTAGCAGTCTACCAAAAGGCATTTAATAGTATCACAAAATGTATAATGGATATTAAATTCCACAAAAACTTAAAATTTGCTAATTTTAAACTACTAATTTTAAAGGATAATGTAATTTTATAGTTTCCTAAGTTTTTTTTGTTTTTTTTTTTTCCCAAGCCAGTATGACCCGATTATTAAGAATTGAAATAGTAATGTTACTCTCTCCAATGCTATCATAGATCAAACGTTGTTTGAAATTTCATGTGAATGTAACCTGCAGTTCATTTTTTTTTCTTTTTGGAATATCACATATACTTTGGTAACTCCATGTTATTGGACTGGCTATATTTCTTTGTCCGTACTTTTTAAAAATTTTAATCGAAAATCCGACAATTTAGTGGACAGTACTTCGCATCAACCACAGGGAAAAGACATATCCAAGTCGAACGTTGCTTAATTTATTTTAGAACATGAATGGAATTGCCAAACGGCAAAACCTCTCCACTCATTTAAGAATGTATATATATTGAAAGTTAATTTCGAGATATTTCCAAAGAAAACACGTGTCGGCAAGAAGAAGTTCGAACTACTTCATAATAAATGAAACTCCAACTTAAGTTCGAAGCAATTCATTTGAGACTTTTCCTTCGGAAACTAATCACTTTCAACAATAATGTAGAAATTATGGTCGGGATGTATTACTTTTAAACGAAGATCCTTGCATTATAAGACGTTACTTTTATGAGTTATCTAATAGCGCCTTCTGGTGGTCAAATCCAGAAGTGATTAGCGAGCACTTTTTTTTTTTTTTTTTTTTTTTTTTTTACCCCAAAAGAAATAAATACTAAGAAAAAAAATTATGAGGGAGGGAAAGAAACTGCCCAGCTATTGGGAAAAGTTTAAAAGAGGAAAAAAGGGAAAGAAAAAAAAAATCGAGGAAAAATAAAGACAGAACGGTTTAAGCTTGATTACCTGTACACCACTTTATTTTATATTCTTCAACTTCTCTTCTTTTATTATTATTTTATTTTTTTTTTGTTCTGGCTTCATTTTGGTTTTTATCCGAGCAACTTTGATGATCGTACGGAGCAATCAGGAAAGTCATTGTCTTACTTTAAAGTATATGGGTTCCAATGAAATAAAAAAGAATAGGGGGACGGGTGGGGCAGAAGTAGATTAAAAAAGGGGGGAAGAAGAAGATGCTTGGAAAAGTGCTTTGTAATATCGGTTTTAAAGCTCCGGTGCTCGCTCTGAGAAGAGATACGAATTTAGTAAATAAAATGGACCAAGTCCGTTTTTACAATCCTCTAATTATTCAGCGGTATTAGTACGGGGTGTTTAGTTTTGTGGGAGTATGCGTTTTTTTTCTTTCTTTCTTTCTTTTTCCTTAGATTTCCATATCCGCATAAAAGGAAACTCGCAATTTAATAGCTTAAAAGAGAACTTAGATCTTTTTATAACGGTCATAATAACGTGAAGATTTTTATGCAAAATAGCAGTTTATTTTATTTTATTTTATTTTTTTACAAACATTTAATTACCGCATTATATTGACAAATACGTAAAAAGAAATCGGAATGAATGGGAGAAGCATGTTAAATTTTAAGAATATTGGTCTTAAAACAGAAATTTAAATGCGAAAAAAGTGAACTAGATAAAAAAAAAAAAAAATACATACTTTGGTAATTAGTCGATATATTGCAATTAATTGTGTTTTTCTTTTCTTTCTTTTTTTCTTTTCATTTCTTTTTTGAGAAATGTTCAATTTTTAAAATTAATCTGGAAATTTATCAATTCAGAATTTTTTTCTTAAAAAATAAATATATATACAAATAGATTAGATAAATAGATAGAGGTAGAAAAAGAAACATATATAAAAATAGAGATAAAGATAGAGATAGATAGATTGAGAAAGAGAGTTTTAATTCTTTCGTCCCTAATAATTTGTGTCCGGAAAAAAAAAAAAAAAAAAAAAAAAAAGATAAATTTTATGTTTAGGGGTAAAAATTGTACTAAATGACATTTAAATGTAGAATACGGCAAATAATTTAAAATTGACATAACATGGAATTTTAAGTTTTAAATTCCCGCTTTAGCATCTATTACAGTAACCCCTTAACATTTGCTGTTTTAACATTCGCGAGTTTTGATTATTCGCGAATATGAAAATGCGGAAAACTTAACAGTCGCGAGAATCTGACATGATTATTTGGGATTTTAATTATTATCTCTTTCTTTTCAGAATTTCAAGATTATTTCCCCTGTGTTTTCTTAGTATCTAATTACAAATCAACTTTCAGTTGTCAACTGAAATAGGAGAGAGTGTTGCAGAAATTCAAAATAAGAGCAGAAGAATACTCATTGCAATGGGGATATTAAAAGTGGTAAGGTAACGGCATTTTTAATCTATTAATTTAAAATGTGCTTATTCTCGTAGAGATTGAGCTGAAGCTGCACTTAGATAGAAAGTAAAAGCATTTAACTGTATTTAAATATCGTATTTTAATATTGTATCGCACACTGACCAATTAGTACATTATCATCTTTTTGCGAAGAAATTGCTTGATACAACAAACTACGCTTTTTTAGCTGTAATTATTTTGTCCAGTCAGTTAATTTGAATTATCTTCAATAAATAAATTTCATATTTATGAATATGTGTATACATTCACCTTCTACATATAGGTTAATATAGTCACCTTCTGCGCAACGTATGGTAAATACCTATATCCTTTTGTTCTTTGAAATTCTGTGCCACTCTAATTAAAGTTTTATAGAACGTAACTCCTTTTTTAGTGCAGAGAGATAGACTCAAAATTCGCGGATTTGACGTTGGCGAAATTTTCTTCGAAAGTAACCCTCGCGAATTTTAAAGAGTTACTGTAGTACACCAATACCAGAAAGAACAAATAAAAGAAAGAAGAAAAGAGAATAAAAAAGAAACCCTTTTTCCCATATTTGATGTTTATCAAACACGTTTTACTGCTTTTAACACGAGAAATAAATATTCGATGCTACCTTCACAAAAGAAAAGAAAAATTCAACAAGAGTCAGACAATAATGCAGACACAGGATATATCAGTTTTTTGTCAGTATATCAGTCGAAGAAGAAGTGTAAATTTATGCATTTACCTCTCCTTAAATTTATAGGGTTGATGAGATTTTAACTACGATCCTTTAAGGCATTAATTGTGAAGGAAGATCATAAGAAGATCATAATAAATAGTTCAGCTCAAGTTTTATACAAAAATAATAACAAAATAAATAACAGCCCGAAAACCGCAAGAGCTGAATGAAATTACATAACTGGGTTCTAGCTTATGCTTTTTCTAATATCCAAACCAACATATACAAGAATTATAAGACAGTTATACGCAGTCTCCAGGAGAATACAAATTATACTGTGGGGAACTACAGGAAACGTTATTAAAAAGGGAAGGAAGTCTGATTTTACAAGGCCTACTTGAGAGAAGAGAACAAACAGATCAAAAACTATCTATAAAAAACGCTTAAATGTTTATTTGCCGAAACTTCAGTTGAGGATTGTGGAGACCCGAAAAAATTTTGGTGTCTGTCTGTATGTCTCGCGATAACGGCCACATAATGCTTCGGATTAGCTTGTAACTAGGTAAGGTATGTTGGTGAGGTACCCAGAATAAGATGTATAGTTTTTGGTTAAAGGTTGGTTTATTCATTCAAAAAATATGGAACATTTTCTTTTATGTCATAATGCTTTTCTGTTGTAATTCAGACAATTGTCAGATTTTCTCATTCACTGAAATGAAAAAAGGCACATTTGAATAGTTGATTTAAATATTACATTATGGATGCTAAATTTTCTCTATGCGATGTCTTAAATCAATCAAATCAGTTTGAAATTTTGCAACAATGTTCGCGGCCATTCTGCCATTCTGTGTAATTCTGTATGGACTTCGCATGGAACCTTTGTGCATATGTTAAAAAAATACAAAACATTTTTCATTACCATTTTTACAAGTTTGAAATAATACGTATGTCTTTTTCTTTCCTGTTTTTATTTAACGATTGGAAAAATCAGGCTAACGAATACAAAAAAATGTGAATAAACACAAATGATAGTACTTAATTGCAAAGCAAATTAATTTTTAGACACATTTTTTGTTTTCAGTAGTTGGTGTAAAATTTAAATATAGCTTAAACATAAATGCAAGTTTTTCTTGAACAAAGGAAAAAAAAATATAAGAAAGAAAAAGAAATGTAATGTAATGCAATGTAATGTAATAAAAAGAAGATTATTTGAAATCTTATGTAGGAAAGATTAATGAAGTCTTCTATCTAGAAGTAGATATTTAAAAATAAATAATGGTGCATTATAAATTGTTAGTATTTCCTGAAAAATAGCAGTAGAATAAAATAATTTTGTAAATTAATCCATATTTTGATATTCTGTTGCTTATAACACCAATGGCGATGGTCATGTTGATATCATTTCCCATCAAATTCCCTAAAGACAGTACTTGAGAACAAATAAACTCAGGCCATTACTTTTGTCCACCTAAATTATCTCTTCTAGCATTAAACAACAAATCGAAAAGTTTGTTGCTAACAGAGAGAGCGAAGTGTAGCCAATCTTTAAGGTACTTTTCACATGGAAAGTCTGATGACACCAATGGAGCGCGACATCCAAACTTTAAGAATCATTTTGTTGCCATTTAATAATACGCATCATTTGCTACGCTACCACTTTGCGAAATGGAGAGAGTGCAGAGATGTCTTTTCCGGGAATGAATAATTGGCATTTTTCATTTGGAAAGCAAACCAAAAGAAATGAACGAGATCGGTCCGAAAGAAATCAAATATGTTAAAAGTGCGTTATAGAATTTTGTTAGGATGTTACCAAAATATTGATATTATAGGACTACATCATCAAAAAAGTTATTTATAAACATCCAGTTATGAAAATTTCATATGATTTTCTAGTCAATTCTTACATTTAGAAGAGAAATTAACACTAAAGGAGGTATACGAGTTGTAATTTTCCAAATGGACGAAAAATGTCCGGGACAGGATCTCTTGGCTGAAGCTGCCATGCTCTACCAACTGAGCTATCCCGGTCGACTCTGGAGGGCATAATTCATCAAGTTAACATTATTGATCATAGCATCTGGTCTGATATTTTAATCAGCTCAACAGAATAGATCGCAGGTAATGGAACTCCAGTAAACGCTGGATACGTGATTACGATAGATTAATTTTAACACAATTATTCAAATTGGTAAAGAAATCACACGAGTTGTAATTTTCCAACTGGACGAAAAATGTCCGGGCCGACATTTTTCGTCCAGTTGGAAACTCGTATGATTTCTTTACCAATTTGAATAATTATGTTAAAATTAATCTAGATTAAAGGAGGTACTCTACAAATTCATAATTTGTGAAACAATTTTTTTCATTATCTTAAATTACATTTATCTGTTTTATTTATTTATTTATTCTGAAACAACGAGATAAAAGTCACTATGCATAAAATAATATCAGTCACTAATCGTCATGTTGATACACATCTAATTTCTATAAGTAATTTATCTAAATATTTCATAAAGGCAGTACTAGAGAACAAATAAATGCAGAACATGACTTCAGTCCACCTAAATTAGCTACTTTAACATTAAACAACAAACCGAAAGGTTTGTTGCTAATAGACAGAGCACAAGTTTAGCCAATCTCCAGCCACTTTATACACGGAAAGTCTGATGATACCATAGGAGCGCGACATCCAAACTAGTTATTTAAGAATCATTTTGTTGTCATTTAATAATCCGTATTATTCGCTGCGCTTCCACTTTGCAAGATGGAGAGGCGAAAAGAGATGTCCTT
This sequence comes from Maratus michaelseni, assembly GCA_963931845.1. NCBI lineage: Eukaryota > Metazoa > Arthropoda > Arachnida > Araneae > Salticidae > Maratus > Maratus michaelseni. The sequence goes on along the minus strand of OZ007590.1, from coordinate 129,579,009 downwards.
TCCCCAAATGAATATTATGCAAAATGAGGGAATTGTTTCCCTCTTTTCATTTTATTTTTTCACTAAGACCACCGTCAGTCAATATCTTCTTAATCGCAACGGGGAGGTAAAAACGCTTATTTCTCTTTTATGTATTACGCCTTGGCGGCAAACTGAAGGGAGAACAGTGGCCTACGTCAGGCACTTCACGGTTCGTAAAAGCTAGATGAGCTCGTAACGCCTATTTCCCACAAGGGGTTATAGAAGAAGTGTTTTAGAATTCCTAAAGGAAATTTTGAAATAATGGGTATAAAACGGGTCTACGTATACCCTTCGTTAATTCGTTTAACATACAGAGACGTAACGCGAATGTTTTATATTACCGGGAATACAAGATGCATTTGATAAACATGTCGGGGATTTGTTATCCGGTTTTGTTTGTTCGTGCAAAACGTATACGATTTAAAAGCAGGAAAAGTGAGTTCATTTTATAAAATTTGATTTTCTAAGTATTTTTACAAAAAGCATGGCCGATCATCGCAGTTATCATTATATAAGTAAATAACAATTTAAAAAAAATAATAAAAACTTATCTTAACCTTGTGTTACAATCCTTTTCAAGAGTGGGTGAAAAAAAGTTTACAGGTTAAATTACAAGTGTTAACAGAAATTGCTTGCGGAGCTGTTTCATTGAAGCATCATAATAATATGCTTCAAATGACATACACGGAACAATCACTAATAGAGAAAACGCCATAATCATTCAATTTTTCAAAAATGTCACACGGAATTATAAAACTTCTATCATTTGCGATTTTCAAAATATTGTTGATTTTACGGTATAATATCATTAATTCGTATTTTATGCAATTTTTATATTTCACTGGTCAATTACTGGTTTAATTAACCTAAAGTTCGAAAATCTCTATTTTTTATATATGATAGTTTAATTTTATTCTTTAAGCTTGATACTATTTGGCAATCATAGGCATAGTTTTAATTGCGAACATGAAAACTTCTCTTTACTTTAAATGACAGTTTAATTTCTGATATTATTTAGTATTGACAGGCATTTTTTTAAGGTGAACATGCACAAATTTACGTTCGTTTAAATTATATTCTTTAAATTAGAATTTATTTCATTTTCATAGGCATTGTTTTAATATGAATATGAACAACATTTCCTTTATTTAAATGCAAAGATCTTTATTTCTAAATAAATAAATAAATAAACAAATAAAATAAATAAATAAATAAAATAAATAAATAAAAAAATAAAATAAATAAATAAATAAATAAATAAATAAAATATTTAGGGGTGCTCTCAGTTTTACTCAAAGAAAATCCTAAGTTTATGTGTGGGGGGGGGGGGACAGAATCTATCTTTGAAAAATTTCTACCCAGAGTATTTTTAAAATATCAAAATACATCAACATCTATCAAAATGTAATAGAATTTATCAAATCTACTAAGAGATAGTGATAATATAATAAACTGTAAGAAAGTTTCAGTGATAAATTTTTGTCTTTGTTATAACATGAATTTTAAAATAATTTATTTTAACTTTAATTATTAAATCTACCTTAAAAATTCATGTTTTTTTTTTGTTTCGTTTTTTTTTTCAAAAAAAAAAAATCATATTAGACAGTTTATAACAGTTTTAATGAAAACAATGTAATCCTGCTCTTTCTCTCACCCCCCCCCCCCCCACCCCCCCCCAAAAAAAAAACCCTGCTTGATTTGATAGAAAAATAATTTCTTTCAAAATAAGTGCTATTATATGAAACTGTACATGTACAATGAATTCAATGAAATATACTATGTTACACTTTAAATTTTACAGTAATATATATATATATATATATATATATATATATATATATATATATATATATATATATATATATAATAGCTGCTTTATTTTTTTTTTTTTTATTATTATTTTTTTTTTAATAAAAACTTGCATTCAAAATTAGCAAATTTGAGAATTACAAGGAAAGTGTTTCCAACCAATTTTCCAACATATTTAACTATTAATTTCTTAATTCACTTCCAGTATATGATTATTTGTTTTACTTTTTATAGATTAAAATTTTCCGCAAACATTGGAAGTAAAATATAAACATATATTTTTCATTAATAATTAAAATAGGTAATACAACCTTAATAATTTCAAAATAATATAAAAAGAAGCTTCTTGGGGAATTTCTTGAGTAGTTGTAATAATTTCTTTGCGAAATCATGCTAAGTATTAAAAAATATATGCAAAAACTGCTTCTTAAAAATACAAACTTAGACAACAACAGAAGAAAAAAAAAAAAACCCTGACGGCTTGTCCTACAGGCACAGGTAGATTTCGAAGCCACAGACCGTGGGACGCCTGTTTGTTGGGCCTGTTTGATGCGGCAGTTGGATCTGCCCAGTTCGATATCTACTTGTGTCTGTAGGCGGAGCGGACAGGAATATTTTTGCTTTTATTTTATTTTATTTATTTATTTATTATTATTATTATTATTGTTGTAAGGGTTGGTATTATAAAAAACTTGTCAATATAAAAGTTTTAGATAATATTAAGAGGATTTATAATAAATTTTAGCGGATTTGATATTTTGTGAATTGACGAAGTTATGAATTTTTTTCTTCTACCCCCCCCCCCCTTTTTTTTTTCTTGAGTAGTCGTGACAATTTGTTTACGAAGCCTTTCGTCTTAGTTTGAGAACCACTTAAGAAACAAATTTTGAAAATAAGAAAATTTCAAGAAGAAAAGGTTTTCCAATCCCAAAAACATTGAAAGCAGTGATTGATCAACCATAATTCAATTTTTATGAAGTTTTAATAGCGTTGCAATTGTAAAGGAGCTATTAAACAGAAATATAATGAAGATGCTTTTTTAAATATAAACACAAATTATTTTAATGTGATAAATTGTACAATAAAACACACATAAAGTCTGTATGTTTCGACAAAAACTTAAAATTGCGATTTACAATTCAACATTTTCGAAACGAATTTCCGAAATATTCTGCTGGCTTTTTTTTTCCTTCTATCCAGAAGGGTTTACTTGTTATCTAACTTATGGGTTAAACTTGTTCAGAAAATTTCATATAACATATAAAGAGACGTTTGCATTAACAATTAGAATATGTAATATAATTTCAATAATTTGAAAATATTGCCAAACAAAGATTATGGAGGATTTCGTTGAAATCTCTTTATGATGTATTTTGTATTATAAAAATAATTTTTCTAGTAGGAAATATTTTTTTTTTTTATCTCGAAAGCATTCAGAGCAATGCCTGATCAATAGAATTCGATTATTATGAAATTTTAATTGCGTTTCATTTAAAAAGATGCCGTTAAACAGAAGGAAAATATAATTGAAGATATTTTTTAAAAAAATAGAAGAAATTTAAAATCTACAGTAATTTTTTTAATTTTGCCGTAAAATATACACAAAAACTATTTGTTTCGACAAAAACTGAAATAGAGAATTACAGTGAATAATTTTTTAACATATGTTGCTGTTAATTTCTTGATATTTCCCAGTTTACTTTATATGGGCTTACTTTTCAATTTAGAAAATAAGAACTTTTCTTGTAGGAAATACGACTTAATCTCAAAAGCATTCCAGAGCAATGACTGATCATTAAAATTCGATTATATAATATTCGATTTAATAGCGTTTCATTTAAAAATATGCTGTAAAACAAAAGGAAAATACAATTGAAGAAATATTTGTTAATTAAAAAAAATACAATAAAGTGCTATATTTTATAGGAAAACACAAATAAAGATTATTTGTTTCGACAAAGGTTTAAAAACGTGATTTACAGTACAAAACTTTTTGGACAGATTTTCCAACATATTTTGCTATCAATTTCTTATTTTCTTCCAGTACAATTTACTTGTTATCTCTTTTATGGAAAAAACTTGTTCACAAAATTACGCATAAAATATAAAGAGGCATTTTGCATTAACAATTAGGATAGGTAATACAATTTTAATAATTTCGAAATAAAGTCAAAAGAAGCTTCTGGGAGAATTTCTTGAGTAGTCGTGACAATCTCTTTACGAAGTCTTTCGCCTTAGTTTGAGAACCACTTAAGAAACAAATTTGGAAAATAAGAACTTTTCTAGTAGGAAATATTTTTTAATCTCAAATGCATTCAGAAGCAATGACTGATCAATAGAATTCGATTATTATGAAATTTTAATAGCGTTTCATTTAAAAAGAAGCCATTAAACAGAAAGGAAATATATTTGAAGATACTTTTTAAAACATCAGGGAGAAGATTTTAAAACAAACGCGCTTATTCCCAGCTAAAAGCTCTCCTCCCGCAAACAATGACTTTCACCACTTTACTTTACCTCATGAGAAATTTGAAGTCTTATTTACTTTTTCCTTTATTTTTTCTTATTTTATCTCCACTCAACTTCAGGAGATTGGAAGTACATTAAGTCAGGGGGGTATAGACAGTAATTATGTGGTATTAAAAACAAATAAACAACGCAAGAAGCTTTCATTATTTTCGGAGCATTTTCTCTCGCTAACTTCGTGCGTTTCTTTTATTTTTATAATCCTTAATCTATAGCAAAAAGGAGAAAATGCAGGCATTTTTTTCATCATCTCCTTTTTTAGAAAATAAAAATAAAGAGGCGTATTAGGAGGGAAATATTTTTGTCGAAAATTTTTGTGGGGAGTTATAGTGGGAGGGAGCGAGGGACAAAATTAGTATCGGCTGCAATTTAGAGACCATTAGACGCTAACGGTAACTAAAGACAATATGCTTTGATGTCGAGGGGTGGGGGGAGAAAATTGAGATTTCAGATATTTTCCAGTATTTAATAGAATTCCCTTTCAAAAAAAAAAAAAAAAATCTAAATTGCCGCTTTATTCATCCTGTGAAGCGAGAACATTTCTCACGAAAAGATTAGAGCAATTCGCTGAGTGATTTTAAAATCCATATAAATCGGCAGAGATTATACAAAATTTATTGAAATTTCTGTAATGGAAGTACAATTCCAAGTTAAACTTTTATGGCCTGTACTAAAAAAACAGCTAAGCAGATTTATATGTAAAATTTCGAAATAAAATAAAAAATGAAAATAATAATAATAAAAATTTACAATATTCAGAAAATTTAAAAAATCAATTTAGAAAAAGTATGATTAAATGTTTTTATGCAAAAACTTCTAAACAGTTTAACATATATATATATATATTTTAGAAAGTTAAAAATAATAAAGATAAATTAGTTACGAAGTAAATTTTTTTGCGTTATATACGAATTTAAAATATTCTATAAATTATTTTGATTACGTTTAATTAATAACAAATATTAAATTATTTACTTTTGTTATCAATTAAAAATATTGATTTTAGATATATTTTGGTATTAACGAAACTCCTTTGAAAAGAAGCTGAATTACAGTTTCATTTTTGCCTCTGAAGCGAGAATGTTTCTCATGCTGAGTTTAGGATAATTCACTGCGCGATTATAAAAATAACTTAGACAAGATCAATCAAAATTAAGGAAGCAGAAATATTTTGTAACTAACATTCATGCACCCTATAAACACTGTTAAGAAAATTTAGATTTAAAGAAAAAAGTTTTCGATTTCAAGATGTAAGCATCGAAAACTTATTAGAATTATTTAGAAAGTTATGCAGTTACCTACATACAACTAAGTATACACAAGTACCTATGTATCAAATATAATAATCGGCAATTACAGATAATATTTCAAATTAGGGGGAAAAACAAAATACAGTCATTTCGCACTGAAATCTAATATTTTTAGGTACTTCTCTATTAACCCGTCGACCACTTTTCATAACAAAAAACTACCGACAAACTGTAAGATTAAACGCCAAAAATGCAGTCCCATTTACTTGATGTCAGAATCATTATGCGTGTTTGTTACGTCATCTAGTGGTATTACATTCGACATTTGCGTGTATTTTTCATTATGTTTTACTGATTTAGTAGTTATTTTATTAATTAAAATAACAATTGTGTCCTTAAATTCTTATATTTTATTTATTTTTTGATATTCCAATGGCAACGTTCTCCCGTTTATTTGGCGATAGTTTTTTGTTATGAAAAGTGGTCGACGGGATAATAGAGAAGTATCATTTTTTATCAATATGCAATATTTATTAGATGCAGGTTTAAACTTCTAAAGAAAAAGCAAGGATAAAAATATCTGCAAACAACATTTAGTTGTTAGTCAAGCCAGAATATCATCTAATTTATTCCATCAAAGTTAGACTAAAAACTGATCCAAGATTGCTAAAGGCACGCACAAGAAAAAAAATTAACAATCGTATTTTGACTGCATTAGAGGATGACGTCATCCGCTTCGGGAAAACCATGGGACTTAGAAATATCAATCTAAACATTTCAATTTCAATTTCGCTTTTTAATCATAAGTATAAAATAAACCCGTGCGGTGTTTTTTATAATAACTGCTATGAGCATCATATAATGTGGTATTTTATTTTTTTGGCAACAATAATTTCAGGAAAACCTTTCATTTTTTTCATGAAAACAATGCCGATTTAATTTTTTAATTTTAGCAAATTTTAATCAAAAACATGTTTTAACGAATTGTTAAGTGGGCTATGTCAGAAGCCTGTTCTAAAACCTTTCATATGGTATCTCATTCGTTGTTCTGCGTTTCATATTTTCTGAGTAAAAGGGATGTTGACAGGAGAAATAATATATAAGGATTTAAAATCGAGATTGATATAATATACCACTTCGATTATCCACACACGTACATATGAAAACATGAATGTTTTTTACATATGTATAAACATACATATATCTATGTATTTAAACATTTAATTTTATCAGAATAACAACTTCCATTTTATTTTATAATTATAGCATTCAATTGCATGAACAGAAATGAGAAGCTTAGCATTTTATAAGTTGATTGCTTTTCCACATTATCATAATTAGGGAGCCAATCATAAAGTGAAAAAAAAAAAAGTCTCTCATCTTCTGCCGACGTCGCTTTTTGTGAATATTTTCCTTTAATAATAGTAATTTTATGTTTCTATACACAAACAGACTTTAATTGCGAAAAGAAAGGCCTCTCACTAATGAGATGCTGACAAGGAATCCATCAAACCGTTTTCAAATAAGGAACGATTAAAAAAGAAGTACTCAAAACAATAAACTTATAAAAAGTCTCTTAATATTGATGAAACTTTAAGCATTTTTTTTTTCTTTTGAAAATTCAATGAATATGAAATTCATCACAGTTACGATTGAACAGCTTGGCACTTGTACCAGAACAAAAGAACCACAAAAATTTAATGTATTATTTTTATATAGGATATTTTTAAAAAAGCGAGGGGGGGGGGGGGGTGATACACATTAAGATATGGCAGGTCATAATTCAACAATTTATTTTTGTATATCAAACTAAGGTCACAATTCATTTATTCAGTCAAATTTCTCTCCAATCCGAACTCAAATTTTTGTTCATAACTTGTGTCGGTTATAAGCTTAGGCTCACTAAGCACAACCTAGGGGCACGATGTAACGTTTGATAGAATGTTAAAACAAATTTATGAGCTTTTGAAATTTTTCATTGGTACAGGGCATAAAATAAATTGGGAAAAAAAAAAAAAAACGTTAGATTCTGTCGATTTTGGTACTGACTGTAACAATAATAAAGATATTTTAATGAAAATTTCAACAGACATATATTCCTTTGTGTGAAATGTAATGATATTACTAGAAATGGGGGAGCGGCCGCTCTCTGCATCCAAATAGCGCTCAACTAGATGCTGAACATTTCAGAATGTAGTTGGCATTAAATATAAGGTGTGACTGACCGAATTACCCTGCACTTTCCATCGCATTTCACATATAGCCAGGTAAGTATATTTAAAGTATTGTTAAAATAACTTCATTATTGTTAAAGTTATTAACAAAATACGGGTTCGGATTGGGGGTAAGATATCTTCTACTTTTGATTTAATAAATGAATTACCCCCTTATGAAAATAGCAATCATAGTTCCAAACGCTAAATAAACCTTACATCTACAATAAATGTAATCATACTATTGCTATAACTGTTACATTATTAATAGAGCTAATACTGCTAAGAATTGTATTGACGGTTCTGCTAAATATACTGCAATTATTTGCTAAATCGCACCAATAACTTACTTTTGATGATTGTTTAAATGATAGTTTTAGAAGGAATTATATGGCTAAAACCAATAAAACTAGGGAGGCATTACTGCACAAGGTCTAAGATCCACTGTATTAAATTTTATATCGTGAGAACCCTTGTAACACGTTTTATACTGTATATAAATACAGAATATAATTGCTCAGATATTGTCTTCTCGTCATCTTTATGAGATAACATACATTCACTTCAAACTACTTAATCGAATAGAATATCGATTATAGGTTTTTCTTCTCTTTTTTCTTATCATTATTTACTTATTCATTTATTTACTTACTTAAAAAAAACTTTTCTAGTACTTTACAGACTACGACCAATCAATACGATTTAAATACTGTAACTCTGTACGGCTCAAATAAACAAAATTTTGCTTGTGTTAATACATTACATTTCAATTCACTTTAAAATAGAAATAATAAAAAGTTTCCCTCCATCGCAAATAAATTTAAAAGAAAAATTAACGGAAGGGGAAAAACACATTAAAAGAAACAAATTTAAAACGCAAGTTGCGCGATGCAAAATGGGATAGAATTTGCATCGAAAGCAATTTGAGGGCCATTAATAAAAATGAAAAACATGATGCAACGCTTATCCCTAGCGCCGCTGTCAGTAGTTTGTTTTTCTTTTATGTTCACTCCACCTTGTGTTTGTCCGCATAACACAGACGGAATAATCGATGACAATTAAGAAAGTATGTTTTGGAACTCCTTTTTTTAGAGGCAATAAATAAAATGTAAAAAGAAAAAAAAGAGAAAAAAAAGAGAAAAAAAAAACTTTATCAATAATAAAACTAAAGATAAACAAACAAATTACAGGTAGTAGAGATAAAAGCAGAAGAATATAAAGATGTAATTAAAAAAAAATTGTAAGGCAAATAAGTTTAAAGGGTTTTAGTGACATTCTTTATATAGCTTTATAAAATCCAAATAAACGTGTATAAAAACGTTCTTTCAATAAATTCCCTTCCAAGTTACGATATCATTTTTAAACATCAAACATTTTATTAAAAATATATATATATATAAATAAATAAACCTTTTTATAAGAAAATTCTGAGATTATACGGCATTTAAAAAATGATGAATACATATGATATCATAATTTGGAGCCGCCTTCCTCCCTTCAAATTTAAATATCTTATACTAAAATTGTATTGCTCATAGGGTATCAAAGCAAATATTTTTTGTAGGCGGTAAGAGTGCTTTGAACAGATTTATTAGTGAAATACATGATGTTGATTCTCAAATTTAATATTTTTTGAAAAATAACCATATATACCAGATGATATACTGTTTTTTTTTTTGTTTTTGTTTTTTTAAATCCAACTTAAGGTGCATCTAAAAACATATACAGATGTACAATTTGAGATCTTAACACGCTTTATTTAAAACTGCTTTGTAGCCTCTAGCAAAACAGAAAAAAATGGTTACCTTGTCAACCTAATTTTTTAAATTCTAATTTTCACAAAGGTTTTTTATTTTATTATTTTCTTTATATACTTAATAAAAGCTACTACTTAAAATAACGATAATACTCAAAACGGAAATAAAAAATAAGAGGATGAGGAAGAGGGAGAGGAAAGAAAGAAAATAAAAATATACTGTAAAGCAAGTTCTGTGGTTATATTTTCTACAACAGTCGTGTAAATTAAACCCCAAATTAAAGCCGAATAACTCAACTAAAAATATTTAAAACTAAATTAATAATGCTTTAAATAATAGTTGGTAATGCACTAGTTGGTTACTGAAACCAGCAACATAAACATTAAAAAAAAAATTTCATTTAATAATTTGTTAAGTGATTTGCTAACTAACTAACGTATAAGTTAACTTATTAAATTAAGGTAAATATAAATTTGATATACTAATTTGCTAAGTGATTTTCTGATTTACTAATATATAAGTTAACTAATTAAATTAAGGTAAAAATAAATTTCATTTATTAATTTGCTAAGTGATTTGATGACTAACTACCATATAAGTTAACCTATTAAGTTTAGGTGAGCTGATTTACTAAACATTCTTAATTAAGCATCAATGTATTTCGAAAGTACAGCTTCTGAGGGAAAAAAAAAAGAAAGAAAAGAAAACTATGAAAAGTTTTTAATATTAGCTTCACATAATTTTCTATAAATACCCAAATACTTTATTAAAGCCCAAGTATTAAGATATCATCATTTACTTGATGTCTACACATACTGCAAAAACGTTCTTGCTATAAAAAATAGTAAACCATAATCCTTAAAGTTTCTTGAACAAAATCAGCTTGCAGTACTGATGTAAAATAAATCCCGCCTAAAATTAAAACGCTCTGCTTTATGCATCCGCAGCCTCACGAGAACGGTTGAAAGCAAGAATTTTCCCTCTTTCCCTTGCTCTCCATCTTCCCTTTCTAGAAAGCAGATGGCATTGTTTACCTCAGGAAAACACATGGGTTGCTCCTTTTAACCCACCTGCGTTGCGGATAATGTTCGAAGCGCGATGACGCATCCCGAAGAGAAGGTACTTTTATGATGGAGGGGAGGAATAAAGCAATGAAATATAAACGGGGGGTGACGGTGACCGTTTTAGGTGCTCTAGAGTGCAAAGATGCTTGGATCTTTATATAGTAGGGCCACTTATAACAAGCCCGCATATAGCAAGAGTCTCGAATTAGTGACGAAAATGACGCATTTTGTTTAGTATAATGTCTAGCGGCTTTATCGATTTTAGTGAATAAAATTGTCAATTTTTTTCTATATCTCGGATTGCTTTATGCAATAAATTAAAATTAAAAGAAGAGAGATAAGATAGAATATTGCAGAAAATAAACATAAGGTGGTATTCAAAAAAATATTTTTTCCACACTTAACTAAACATTCTCTGACACATTTTTAGACTCATTTTTAAAAGTAAAAATATGAAACTTGGCGGCGTGATTTTTGAAGAGATTTATAAGCGATCTGTGTTTTTATTTTTCGTTCAATTAATTAGAAATGGATTTACAAACAATTATTTTCACAGCACGATCATTTTTTTTTTTTTTTTTCCAGCGCTATCGCTTTGGGAAATTATGTTCAAAATGTCCACTTTGGCAGCATTTTTTGAAATATATTCTGCCTTTATAAATATATATATATATATATATATATATATATATATATATAAAGAAAAAAAAAACACCAATACGGACATTATAAAGTTTCTGAATAAGAGAACCTGCCAATTGGCTGCATTTTAGAGCAAAAATGAATTTAAAAATGAGTCAGAAAATAAGCAGTTTGGATTTGAGTACACCCATAAATGGAAAAACAAAACAAAATCTAAAATGTTTTAATTTATGTTATCACTCACAGACTTGAGAAATAATGTTTCATAAGCATCAGTAAACGATGCAATGAAAATCTTATTGCTCGATAACACAATAGCACTTGCTTTAAAAAATGACGTGACGGGTTATTTTTTGTTCATTACATTATTTTATATCCTATAAGAAAGTTAACAAACTACTTGATGTGTTTTAAAGTAGCCGTAATCGTCAATATTTTGGTATACATAATTCCCACATTCACTTTATTCGTTTATTTATTTATACCAAAGTGATTTAGGGAGTGATCAGAATGAAGGTGTATTTTTTGTGGTTCCGAGTTTTTCATTAAATGTGAGTTTCATAGAAATATAAAAGAAAAAAATACAACTAAGATACAATATTGTTATTCAAATATTCTGAGAACTATTGGATTTTTTAAACTAAGCAATAATCATATCCTTTTATTTCATTCTTTAAAAGAAAAAGTGAAAGAAAGGAGAAAAAAGAAAGCCAAAGAGAGAGAAAACATCCAATTAAAAAATAATAATAACAATTAAAGTGCACAAAATTCAAACAAGAAAAATATATTTTAGGGGCTTTGTAAATATGCATCTTATGTATTAGATATTTAGATATATTTAAAAAAAAAGCATGGAAGCCTTGCTTGATCTTAAAAAAAATAATAAAAAATAAAAATAAAAATCAGTATTTAAAAAAATCTTTTACTGTATAATCTAAAATCTGCATAATCTTTCAGAATATCTAGCGCTACAAAAAAAAAAAAAAAAAAAAAAAAAAAAGAATCATATCCAGAGCATTTTAACCATTTAAACCGTATGTAAATGCATACGGTAAACTCCTGTAGAAAAATAATACACACGCACACACACACACACACACACACACAGAGAGAGAGAGAGATAAAATCAAAATCTAAATATGAATAGTGCCATTATTTAATCAACATGAAATACAACAACTAATTAATTATTAAAAATATTCCAGTTCATTTTTATTTTTCTTTATCGAGGAAAAAAAAAGTTTTTCTTTCTCAAAAATTCACAAGTCTTCAGGTAAGGCGGATTATCAGAAAACAGAGTATTCTCTCGCCTGTTCAGTCTTCGGTAATCCACCTCTACACAAAACAGTTCTTTCTTCTCTCCACACATACAAAAAACGAAAAACATAACCGCACTATTCGCATTTTAAAAACTTTACGTAATTATTACCAAAAAAAAAAAAAAAAAAAAAAAAAAAAAACTTTTCTTTTTTATTTTTTCCTACAACCAAGGAGACTAATCTAACATAAATAAAATATGCCAACTTTAATATGAAATAAAATATTTTATTTCGGTGCAACTGCAAGTCAAAAGGGATCAATCAAACAATACTTAGAACAAGTTTCTTTTTCTCTTCTCCGCTTCTTTTTTTTTATTATTATTTTATTAAGTAAAAACATTGTTGCGAAATATATCTATAATCATCAACTCCGCGAACACCAACTTCTGATTATTTACTAACAGTATTCGATATCGCCTTTTTTTCCTATAGATTTTTTCTAATTCCATCACTAAAAAAAAATTGTTTTTCTCTGCAGATTAACTTTTTTTTACAATAAAAAATGGGGGGGGGGGAGGTAGACAGAGGAGAGTTGAGAGAACAAGACCCAACGTCGTTGAAAACCACGTCATTATTTTTAATCACTCCAATGAGCAACCTCACCCCCTTTCACCCCTCCGGAGTAGTCTTCAGCAAGTAAGAGCTGTACTTTTCCGAATTTCTGGCACAAACAGTCTCTCCATTTCTCATAAACAAACGCTAACAAGTCTCCACTGACTACAACGCCCGGCTCTAAGATGCAACGCGATGGCTTCCTTGTCCCTCAGTTTTCAATTATGAAGATATAAGTTTTATTTGAGATTAAATCTGCAGTCAGTAATTAGGGGGTAAAGTTTCCCAATTTCTTTAGATACTTTAAGTGAGGTTTTATTTTATTTTATTTGTTTCTCTTTGTGATGCTTCATTTGCGATAGAAAATAATGCTTTTCTTTGTAAAACAATCTGAGCTGGACTGACTATTGGCTGGAATGTGAATCAATTTTTAAAAAGTATGGTTTTTAGAAACTTTTGTGCAATTAGAATATAAAATATTACTTGAGTTCAATATTATTAGTAAAGTATATATATATAAAAAAAAATCCAATTTGTTAAAAAAAAATTTCAAGCATTACTTTTTGTGTATTTTTTATATTTTATTCGATGACCTATTCGTTATATATATTTTTTAATTGATGTACAATGGATTATGCGTAGTAATGTATAATTAAAAAAAATAGACGAAATTTATCTCATTTGTAAGATTAAAATGTATAGTAATTTAAAAAGTGTTTAATTTTTTAAAACTTGTTGCAAGAAACTAATTGTATGGCTTTTGGTAACTTTGATACAATTAGAATATAAAGCATTGTCTGATCTCACTATCGTTAGAAAAAAAAATAATCCAATTTCTTTACCATTTTTTTTCAAATGTTTCATAAATTAAGAGTTATTATTAAAGTAAAAATAAAATACAACGTTAAAACACCAGTATAATTGAATCGACAGCATACCGGTTTTGGTAGCATATAGCATACCCTCCTCAGTACTATAAGTATTTGTTTAGATGCATAAAATTCCACATAAATTAAATATGCAATGACTAATTTGGATGCAAATTTTTTCAATTTCATTAGATACTTTAAGTAAAGTTCATTATTTGCTTTTCTTTGTAATACTTCATTTGTGATAAAAAAAAAATTATGCTTTTTCTTTGTAAAACAATCTAAATTAGCTAGAATATAAAGCAGTTTTTAAAAAGTATATTTTTTTAGAAACTATTGTGCAATTAGAATATAAAATATTATCTGAGTTCAATATAATTAGTAAAGTATAAAAAAAATCCAATTTGTTTAACATTTTTCAAACGTTACATTTGTGAATATTTTTATAATTTATTCAGTGACCTATTCATTATTTTTAATTTTTTTTTCGTTTACAACGCATTGTATAATTTATTGCATTTTAAAATTTATTGCATCGTATATTTCATAAGCATTGTATAACTTAAACGTAAACAGATTAAGTTTATGCAACTTATAGGTTATATATAGTCTATATTAATGTAAAAAGTGTTTAATTTGTAAAAAAGGTGTAAGAAGCTACGTGTATGGCTTTTAAAAAGTTTGATGTAATTAGAATATGAAATATTATTTAAGCACACTTTCATTAGACAAATAAAAAAAAAAATCCAATTGCTTAAAAATTTTTTAAGTATTTCAATAAACTGTCTGTTATTAAAATAATAATAATAAAAAAAAAATCCACTCATATTTACTACAGGTCATGTTTTTGTGTAGGTGCTTAAAATGCGTTTATTAAATCTGTAGTTAGTAATTTAGGATGTAAAGTGTCTCAAATTATTTAGATACTTTAAGTGGGGGATTTTTAAATATTCTTTATAATAATACATCATTTTAGGCGATCAGCGAAAAACTCTAAATTAAGGCGGTTCTCATAAAATTATTTTTCCGGCTCAACAACGCGAAACTTTCTGATACATTTTCTGACTCCTTTTTAAACACAAAAGCATGATACTTGCATCCGAACCTGGGATCTCTTGGCTGAAGCTGCCATGCTCTACCAACTGAGCTATCCTGGCCCGGACATTTTTCGCCCAGTTGGAAAATTACAACTCATATGATTTCTTTACCAATTTGAATAATTGTGTTAAAATTAATCTAACGATACTTGCAGGCACGATCATTAAAGTGATATGTAATTTACCAGCTTTTTTCATTTTCCGAAAAAAATAATTACACCTTAAGTAAGTACACCTTGAAGTGCTAACTTTGATGACATTTTCTGAAAAATATTCTGAATTTACCGAAAAATATATTTTCATTATATAGTTTCTTAATAAGTGTCCGTGCCAATGTTATACATTTGCGAAAAAAAATGAATTTTAAAAATGTGTCAGAAAGTAAACAGTTTGGATGGGAGAGCAGCTTTAAAATGGGAAAATCAAGTAAAGAAACATTTTTAACCCTACGACCGTCTGGGGATTTTTCTGTATTTTCATAAGCGTGCTTGTAAATCTCAAGATTATATATATATGTTACGGTCAACATGATTAATCCGGTCATTATTAATAGTAACCGGTTATTATTAATAATGACCACAGTTATTATTAATAATAACCTGTCTTTGTGTCCGGTCATTATTAATAATAACCGGTTATTATTAATAATGGCCGGATTAATCATATTGACCGTAACATATATATTAATCGTGGTTTGATGCTATAACATCTTTTTCCCATACTTTTATTCAATATACTGTTAAAAAGATAATTCTCTTAAAAATATTTTTGTCTACAGCAATTTTAATATGATTTCTAGGAACGGAAAAACACTGGCCAGCTGGTTATAGAGTTAAAGTAGCATAAGGTATCATATAAATTTCGCATTATACGGCTAAAGCTTTACTTTTGCAACAGAGACTTGGCATTGCATCATTGAAGAGATATAACTAAATTACTTGATTTGAATTTCTCATGTTCATAATTCAAACGAAAACTTTAAAAAGGAGAACTTAGGTTTTTACAGTTTCACAAGCACATTTTGAAGTTTAATTTCTTTCAGTTTATTTTGAACTCCACTTATATTCATTCTGTATAAGTATACATAAATGGTTAGTTTATGCTTTCGATAATTCTGAAACAATTAAAATATATTATAAAACGTAAATACTTACTAGACGTAAAAACGTTTTCCATCGGCAACTTATATTCCAGTAACATTTTTAAGCAATTGGAGTAAAAGAGTTTTTCCTGAAAGAATAAAATAATCATTTAAAAAATTATCCCAATTTTTATATAATTTTTATGAAATATATTTCATAACAAACATTCGATAGGCTATATTCAACAATAATATCACTAAAGAATAGAAATCTAATAAAGATGGGCAAAAAGTATTTTATTTATTTATTTATTAAATATATAGACAAGTTTTTAATATTTAATTACTAAATACGTATTATAGTAATAGATGCCATTTATATTCATGTATTTTATTCATTTAGAAAATAATTTAAAATCTTAGACACTCTGAGTTTTAAATATTGGGGCATGTATAAATTCTTTCATTTTCAATTAAAACTGAACTGAAGAACATAAATAATAATAATAACAATAATAATAATAATAATAACAATAATAATAATAATAGAACAATAGAAATATTTGTGTTGTAGTGATGTATAAAAATTATTGTAAAGAAAAGCACAAATAATCAGAATAAGTTTAGCACTCAGCTGTTTCAAAACTCAAAACTTCGTAAAAGAAGACCTTCTTCAAGACAAAAAGAAGGGAAAAAAAAGAGAGACACAATGAAGTCTGATCAAATACACGACATTGACAAAAACCTCTGCATTAAGCAAGTAGTTTTAATACTATATTAAAATATCACAGCATAAAAAAATAGCATTTTATGAAAATATATTAAAAAACTGATTTTTTAAAATTATTAATGTATTTTATAATAGGGAAAATGACTAAATCAATTAATCTCAAACAATAATTGTTTTATACATATATGTCAAATGAGTAATTAGCTGATATATATGTATAAAGCATAAATAGTAAGATAATTTGTGGCAAAATATAGTAGATTTAGTATCGCGTTTGAGACAAATATGCAAAGAAAGCTAATTTTCTTGTTCACTAAATTCTTCTAATAAAACAATAATCCAATTATATTTGCAATAATTTGCAATAATCCAATTATAATTCTTTATCTTTTGATTGATAAATCAGTGCTGTGTACCATTTTTTTTTTTTTTTTTTTTTTTTGCTGCTATTTAATTTAAAAATTGTGTAACAGAGTAAAATTTGACATTACTAAACAAACGTGAGAACAAAAACTAATAAGATTGCACAAACAAATCTCCACACGCCAATAAATTAAAACGACTGAATTAACAAATGTACAACATAACAAATTAACAAATATGAAATAAAATACTTGAAAAAAAAAGTACATTTTAATGAAAAGCAAACAGTTTATTTAGGCTATTTTTATGTATCATCTAATATTGAATCTAAATATTTTTTGTACCAACTATTTTTTTTCTTCATCAAAATTAATGACATTTTTTTCTTATTTTTGTTTGTACAAATTTGTTACCAGTTTAAGAAAATAGAAATTTATATTAAATTCATTATCAGAATAATAATTTGTTGCACGCAGCTTAAACGAATCCGACTTAAGATATTTACATCCACGCAATGCGTTAAAAAAAAGTTCAAAATCAATATAATTAAGAGATTCACTTAGACTTTTTTTTCGCCCCCGATTTGCACAAAATAAAATAAAGAACAATATAAATCAAAATCAGCAAAAGGAAAGTTAAAACATGAAAGATAAACAATAATTAGGGATCTAAAAATATCTCAGGATTTTCGCCTCCTTCATTAGCATTATTATTTACCTTGCATAAATTAAAACACGATAATAAAAATCCTTCTTTAATAAACATGAGCGTAAAACAAACAAGGACTTTCAGAGTAAAAACGTCGCAAGAAAAAATAATTTATTCGGATTAAAACTGATTAGTATTCTGTTATTTTTTTATATATATTATTAATTACACAATTTATGACCTCCCCACCTCTCTCTCAGCATTGCGCAACATCGTGATGTTGCATAAAGTTTATTCTTTTACATATAATCCCTTCCCCCGTTATTCTAATATTATTAGTGGATGAGGAAAAGAACCCTTTCTAATAAACAAGGTCCAGCTGACAATACCCAGTATATTTACACAGGGTAGGAATAGTTTCATTAAATGGTATATTATGGATTGGACTGATAGGGTTGGGGGATATACTCCATTAATTCTGAATATATAAGTAGGATAAATAGTAAAATTCCCTCTCTAAATAATTTATTTACATAAATTGTTTGTCACGTCATAAATTATCTACAGATGAAGAAATTGTAATGCTGAAGACAGTCATAAATAATTAAGGCAGTTACCACCTAAACAAATAAATTTTTAAAGCTCTTTTAAAATCTAAGGTTGCTACTTTCCGACAGATTCACAAGATTTGTTTTTGTTGGTAAAAAAAAAAAAAAAACAGAGTAAAAACGTTCTTAATTGGTGTTGTGGTTCCTTACAGCCACTGCCATATTTTTATTTAATTTAATTTAAGAAATATTTTATTAATCTTTATTCATTTAATATTAAAATTCGCATTCTAAAATTATTTTAATTCCTTCCTTTTTAAAGCTTCCCCTGTAAGCTTTTCTTTCTTACGTAACACCACCACAATTGGTAACGTTCTTAACAAGTAAAAACGCCCGTCCTCTAAAACTTACTCTTTACAACGTTTTTACTCTGGTTCGTTTTTTTTTTTTTTTTTTTTTTTTAAATAAAAGTAACTATTTTTTTAGAAAATAACGTCAAAGCGGCGTTTTGATCCTCTTTCGTGAGATGTCAATGACGAAATGGTGATAGCTGATTAATTGACTATAACTCTTGATCATACCTCCCAATATATATATATATATATTTTTTTTTTTTTTTTTTTTTTTTTTTTTTTTTGCCAATTGTCCGAGTGAAGTAAACACATTTGAAACAAGAAAATTTATTTAATAAAATAAATCTTGTTCCCATGTGGTATTTATTTGGCTTAAAAAAAATGGGTTGGCAGCCATGTTCTAGATGTTTTGAATTTATAGAAAAATGAGAGAAGCTACTTTATTCTGAATGTAAAATATCTGAAAATTTCAGGCTAATAGTAAAGAAAATGAATTAGTGAATGTGTCAGAAAGATTCGAGAGAAAAAAAATTAAAATACCCTTCAATTAAATCAAATGTTTTCATGAGTGTATCACCAAAAACAAAACTCAAACTCATTTTAGAGTAAGAATTTTTGTATATTTGAATCAAAACTGCCATATTTAATGAATAAAATTTTTCTAACGCTTCTTTAAGGCAAGTTATAACTTAAAAATAAAATAAAATAAAAATAAAAATAAAAATAAAAAATATGTATCGAAAATTTCTCCACTTTTTGCTATTTTTTTTATCGCAATTATACAGTAAAAATATATTTTTTTTTTTATGAAAAAGCATATCTTGAAGTTTTAAAAGCAATTTTTTATTTGGAAATAGATTGAAAAAATGGTGCTCTGGCGGCCTTTGATACAGAGGTGTGCAAAAAAGGAAGTTTTCCGTGGTACCAGATGAATCTCAGAATCTGCTTATCAGTAACAAAAAACTAAATAAAAATCTTAAAATTTACGATATGTTGTAGTCGTTCTCGGATGGGTTTATCAATTTTTCGATACTGAAGAAAATTGTGGCTGTTCAAATTCCAGTTACAAAACATTTTCGGATTTAAATCACGCAAAATAATATTTAAAATTCGAATATTGAAAAACGCATCCGTGAGGTACTAAAATATAGTATATACTAGAAAAGCATAAAATTTCAACCAAATCCGGTCGATCCTATCTCGATTTCTACCTGGTACCGATTTGTAAAACAGGTTTAAAGTTTTACAACGTTTTTAAACAAACATAGATAACAGTGACAATTTTCAGCTTACATAACATTATCAATACCAGGCGAATATAATGAAGCTTCCTGGCCTTCCTCTTTCTCAATTCTTTTGTTTCTACCTGCGTGCCGCACACAATACGCTAAAAATGAGCCTGTTCACTGCAACACCAAAAGGCGGATAATTTTTAAACCAATACGAATTTCAAAAAACCTGCTTTACCACAAGGGTTTAAGAAGTAAAAACATGAAGGAAAAAAAAAAAAGTTATAACATGCCTTAAATTTCGAAGCACGTTATCTATGCACGCTTGAAATATATCATTAAGCTTTACAATTCAATGAATGATAATTCAAATGTAACTTAAGAGTGATTAAGATACTCAATTGCTGATGTCAAGACATGTTCTTGAATTAAATAAATATATAACTAAATACTATCTGTTCGACTGTATACTTTGATACAATTTTGAGACCCACTGCTAAACTTCTAAAAATATCATATATACTTATATAGTGTTTACCATATATGAAGACGAAAGAAAAGAGTAAAATATTGTCTTATTTGCCACCCTGATTTATTGAGCATAAGGTATCATATCAATTTCGCATTATACGGTTAAAAATTTACTTTTGCAGCAGAGACTTGGCATTGCATCATTGAAGAGATATAACTAAATTACTTGCTTTGAATTTGCATGATTTCGATTTTCTAACGCTTATTACACACTTTACTATTGTTCTAAATAAATAGTTTCTGAATCAAAGGACTACCTTTTCTCCTTCTTGGGTGTTAGTGTTGTTAGATTATATCGTTAGTAATTTTTATAAATACATCCTGCAATTTTTCAGACCTATTTAACAACATTTAATTATAAAAGAGACAGGATAAAAAATGGAGTTACTATTTTAAAGCAATTAAATTCGAAACAACAAGAAAAGAATATGTGTCCAGCAAGGCAACAAGTGACTCGTTATAAAAGCTGAAGCTGGAAACAAATGTTACAGAAGTCATGTTCTCACCATTTTTAAAATGTTTTAGTCAGGTCATGTTTCTAATATCTTACCACTTTCAGTACTGTGAAGATGTAATCAGAGTAAAAATTCATCAATCAGATTGCTATTGTTTTACACTGCCGTGTAAACAAGTTAGAATGATATTCATCTTATGGTTGTCTATTATTGATGTGATAACAGATTGAACAATATAAATCTTGTCAATAGATAATAAAGATGTTTAAACTGAAAGGAAGTGAAGTGAATTTTCTTGACAGCTAATATCGTCGTTATCGTTTTCTTGTGAAATTTCACCCCTCCTTTCTTTTGTTTGTTCGGCATCATCAATAGTTTGCAGACTTCACGCCATCACAACATCTGTAACAAGCTAACCATGTAAAGACGGCACTCGATAACATTTAATTGCAAATAAAAGAAATACTAAGCTTGCTTATATCTCAGCGGTTCTGCCGTGTGAAGTCAAGCACGACGACAATATTTTTTCCAAAGCTGCATTTAGCAAGGCAGCAAGCTTTTTAACAATCCTATGGATAATCTAAAAATTACTTGCAACTTTACAAAGTATTGTTTGCATGTTTGATCATATGTGTTATATAATTATTTGAAAAAGAATAGCAAGTTAAGCCCAACGAATACATAATATACGCTGTTCCTTATAATGATTAAAGTTGTTGTTTTTTTCTGTTGTTGTTGTTGTTTTAAGAAAAAAAATCAAATTTCTTTATAGATAATTTTCCAGCAAATTTTCCAAATTTATACCCTTCACGCTTGAAGATTACGTAAGCTTTGATTCTAGATCAGTGGAATAGTTTATATATATATATATATATATATATACACACACACACATTATTGTAGCAATTAAAAACACAAATTTCGCATAAAATGTATATTTCGCAACATTGTATAAAACTAAACAAATCCCTCAATTTCCTTTTCGTTATACCGAAACAAAAAGTAACTAAAATTAAATAATAATAATAATAATAATAAATAAATGCAGATTTTGAAATTAAACTTTCTATTTTAATATTTTATTTTTCATTTGAATTTTATTTGTTTATTTATTGCCTAAATAATGCAAATAAACACTCATGATGCACAACTGCTGCAGAGAAGCTATTCCAATTCTTATTTTATACTTTACAGAAGAAACGTACAAAAGAGATATTCAAAAAAGAATGAAAAAAAAATACAGTTCTTGATTTCTTCCTGCTTGTGTTCTATTTTTGGCTTTTTTACTTTATTCGTTCGGCATATTTTATTTACGCCGTATATGCTTCCTTCCCAACTCACAAATAACGGGATCGAACTATAAAAAAATATAACAACTTACACCCTCCTTTCTCCCTACCAGAAGTGTTCTTTATATCCCATACACACCTGTCACCCCATCCCCCATCTGCTGCAACACAACAATATTTCTAGCCCTAAAAAAAAGAAAACCGTAAGATGGGAAGCTGACCCCTCAAGAACGCAGAACAATTCTTTTGTCCACACCCCCCCCCCCCTGTAAGATCACAAATCCCCCCCCCCCCCCAACATCTAAATATAGCATCCATTTTCGGTACCGTTATGATGCTTAGAAAAGGTTTAAAAAAAATCTGTATTTTTATTTACCTATTTATCGGTAGGATGGGGAGAGGGGAAAGATGCATTTTGTTAGGGCGCGACCTCATTGTTACGTCACCGCAACAGAAAACCGGAAGAGATGCGGGACTACTCCTCAACGCAGCACGCGGCGGGGGTTGCCATGGAGAGAAAGTCAAATTTCCCGCCGCGTGAATATTTAGATCAGGGGTCAGGAGAAAAATTCTATCTTTCTACGAATCTAGGATAACGAGGATGAACCAGAAATATTTGTGTGTCAAGTTTTGCTTTTTCTGTTTCTGTTTCTTTTTCTTTTTCGGGCTTCACAACTTGATATTTATGATAATTTCCTTTTGTTCTTTTTCTTCTTTCAGGTAAAAGGTGAAACCATTTTTAATTTTATTTAATTCTTTATTTTTATTTATTATTATTATTATTTATATGTTAAAACTGCAATCAGTTATAATAAAAATAGAACTTTTTTTTTTTAAGAAAAAGAAGTATTATACCTTAATAAATCGATTTAATAGAAATATTTATGTTAATTCTTTACATCAAAGATTCTTTCAAAGATTTAATTTAAAAGTTTATTTATATAAATACAAGAAATTGACATTTTAAGCCTGTAATAAATAAAATAATTAATTAAGAAAAAGAAATAAATATTTATTAATCGGAAATATGACAAGCAATTTAAAAAATTAAATAAAAATTAAATATTAGTCCCCTAAAGATTGTTGTTGTTAAAAACGTGCAATTAAATTGTGTATTGTCATCTTTGCTGCAGGATACCTTACATTAAAACATCTGAAATTTGCTCTTTGGGTCATGATCAGAGATTGGCAAATGCGGTCGCCAGGTCACCACTGACGACCAAGTTTCAATAAAACATTGTATATATGTGTAAATCGTGTCAATCTAGCCTCCGTGGCGGTAACTAAAATTGGATACAATGCTAACATTTTTAAGTTTCAAATCAGACTTTTGTGTTCAGAATTAAAACTGATTAATCTACCACAATTATTTCAAAGAATAATAACATGTAAGTGATTATAATAATTAATTCATTTGAAGTAAATCTATAAACATTAAAGTTGAGGCTTTTCAGTTTCATTAGAAAATTTAGTTTGTATTATCTTTTTAAATCATGTACTATTCTAAATTATGTAACTATGTAACTAATAACTCTAAACTTTACTTGTTATTATTTTGTATCAATTAATTCATAAAAAAAAAAACTTGTGTGCTTTTGGAAAATCAATGACATGAAAATGGGGAGAGGGGGGGGGGGTATTTTTTACTGGCGACTAGAATTCTTTGCCGGCTACCAGATTTTGTCAGATTTATAAAGCCCTGCATGATAAATAAACATTGATTCTGAAAATACATTTTTTTTTCAATCCCTCTTTATGATAACAATCCAAAAGTCCAAATTCTAAATCTAAAATGTAAGAAAAATAACTAATTAAAAGTTGTTAACTTTTAAAATTGTCTTGTAACTGTGGTTATTCAAACATTGTTTATTACAGTGGATGCAACATGTCACCAAAAATACTAATGGCCTGTGTTTAAAAATATATCAGATACATATGAAATAATCTCTTCTGTTTTTAGAGCATTATTTACAGCAGCTGTTAAGTATATAAACAAAACATTCTAGCTATGTAAAGCAGACTGTGCAGTTAGTAATAACAGCTCAAAGAGTTCACCTTTCAGCCTGTTTAAACATTTCAAAAATCACATGGATGTTTCATTAAAAAATGGAACATTAATATGCTTATGCATGATTGTTTTTCTGCTTTTTTGACTAGCTATACTAACATAAGAGCATATATAATAGAAAAACACATAACAAGGTAACATCGTTCATATTCGAATTTCTTCCACATCTTTTTATTCATATAGTAGGCAAAGATAGAATTTATCTCATCATACTTTTAGGAACAAAATTTATTCATAAATGCAAAAAAAAAAAAAAAGTTTGTTTTCATTAAAGATGTTTAGAGCTGTTGACTTCATAATTAAATTTTCATTCAAAATTCAAATCATCAGAAAACAAGCTATATTTACTTTCTTCTATATATACAAGAAGAAAGTATTAAGTTCGTGAAAAAATTGAATTTCCTGTTTTTGACGGATTTACACGTTTTAGGAGGTCCGGAATAAGATTTGACTGTTTTTAGAAAATGTCTGTTTGTGAATCTGTATGTCTGTCTGTGACAAATTATGTGGGCGCTCTTACTAATGAACTACTGCGTAGAATAGGATGTAATTTCATATGAAGTTCTATCCTTATGTGAACTGGTGCTGATTAGTTTTTGGAAAAAATTTCCCAAGAGGAGATGCAGTAAATTGGAGATTTATTCCATTTTATGTGCGCAGAATTCAAAGAAACGGCAAATTTAGAATCCTCATGATTCTACTACTAAATGATTCTACTCGCGATGACTACATTGTCATTCAATTTTGGTTGCGGTCATATAAGAAGTGGTGCCAAAATTCGATGATTTGTTCGTAATATGCGTTGTTTATTTATATCACCAGCATAAATCCACTGAATTCAACGAAACTTTACTTTTAGCATCCTGAATATAACAATGCATTGTCATTCAATTTTGGTTGCAGACATCTAATAGGGTGCCGAAATTCAATGATTTGTTAAAAAAATGTATGTTTATATTTCCAGTTTCCATGCACACAATTCAAATAACCTTTTTCTTTAGAATACTCATCATGAGAATAGATTGTCATTATTGCTACAGTATTACGTACACTGAGGTCGATCATGTACATGCTTTCTATGACGCTGTATGTCTGAAGTAAATAAATTTGTTGTTTCAGCATTAAAGTCTTCATTGTCCACGATTCTATAACAATAATATAATCCTATGGGATGTCCTCCTCAATTTTTCAATTATTGCTGTAGCTTTCTGAGTTTTCATGATATTTTACTGGTCTTTTTATATGAGTTGCCCTATAGTATTGACTATCAAATTATGACAAAAAAAATCTTCGCTATAGTTCGCGCATGCGCAGTTAAAATGTATTTCATAAAAATACCTATATCATCAAATATTCAATATTTTAATATTTTAATCACAGTATACTATTTCTACGGTTTTTTGTCAAGTTTTTGGAAAGCGGTGTTAAATTCGGCTGAAAACTCTGCATGCTATAAAAAAAGAACCTTTTGAATTTTTTACAGAAACGTTAACATCTTCACGAATATACGTGCTATGCTTACACAAATGCACACAAATGTTAACCAGGGCCTACATAGTCATTTGCTACAGTGACGCATAATTTCTAGCATTTTCTGTTACTTGGGTGATCAAAAATATTATTTTATTATTAAAATTATTATTGCACCCCCCCCCCCCCTAATTATATTCGCGACAAAATCTTCACTGAAAAACATGAAGTCAAACATATTATTTATACATCATCAAAGTTCAAGGGCATTCCGGGCAATTCCTCACGAGTTTCAGTGAGATATTCGACGAAACGTCTGAAATTGGTCACTGCCCCTTAATTTCTGGACACCAGTGTATATATATATATATATATATATATATATATTGTTTGTCAAGATGTAGTCGATTTCACTTGTTGAGGCATTTGCACTACGCCATGTCCATTTTCTTTGTGGCTTTTTCTTGAAAAATGAATTCATGATACACATGTGTTCACATTCTACAAACTCAATCAATCTGTTTCCTCTTTCATTACGCATCCCATATCCACGATTTCTTACTGAGAACTCACATTTCTTTATTTCCCCAATTCTAGCACCAGTCTCCCATTATTAAGTTTATGTAGCATTTTGCCTTTTGATGCATTGAAGCTACTTCTTCATAGAAATCCTCAATTTTTTCATCAGTAATATAGCTAATTGTTGGTGCATAAACTTGAGTAATTTGCAGCTTGTACCTTCTTGACACTTGTATAACTAACCTTGCAACTCTATCTGATGCACTATCATATTCTACGATGTGATTCTTCCATCTTTTATGAATCAGAAATCCTACGCCACTTGCTTTTTCATCTTTTGCACCTCTGTAGTACAATACATGTCTACTGACAAGATCAATCTTCTTATTCAGGATTGCAGCGTTCTCAATAACTTCAATACAGGAAGCGATCACAGATTGGTTAGATGCAAACTGCTTTTAAATACTAAAGTGGAAAGAATGAAGATTTTGCAACACCCAAAGAAATCAGTCGTATTATAAATCTCTAGAAACATAAAAAAGAATTTAATTTGGAACTTAAAACCACTTCCCAGTACTTCAGTCAATTTTAGAAGAAGAGCAAGATGTTACAGTAGTGAACAAGAAAATAACAAATACTCAACAAGAAATTGCAAGGACGATAGCTGGTGAAGCACCAGTAAAGCAGACAGAGAAAATAACAGAAGAAACAAGAAGATTGATGAAGAAACGCAGAGATTTTAAAATAAAGAAAAAACTATCCTAAATCAAGAATTGAATATATAGAATTATGTAAAACGGTAAGAAAATGTGTTACAGAAGATATCAGAAAATTTAACTGTGATCTTGTAAAGAAAGTTC
The DNA here is from genome assembly GCA_963931845.1 of Maratus michaelseni. Lineage (NCBI taxonomy): Eukaryota > Metazoa > Arthropoda > Arachnida > Araneae > Salticidae > Maratus > Maratus michaelseni. Next base: position 129,551,746 of record OZ007590.1, on the reverse strand, counting down.
TAGAAGATAACAAAAGTTTAAAATCAATTAAGCGCAAATTGTGTCTTGGAAGAAAAGGTAGTTTTGCATTGAAAAGGGTAGATGGAACAACCACCAAAATCAATTATGAAATAGTACACATTGTCGAAAAATTCTATAACAATCTATATAAATGTGAAGATCAAAGGGAAATCAACCTACGTGATCCACGAGTAAACATAACAGAAACTGAAGAGATAATCCCAGTCATGACAGGTGAAGTTGTACAAGCCATCAGATGCATGAAAAAAAGGTAAATACCCTGGCGAAGAGGGAATTACAATTGACCTTATCAAAGAAGCAGGAGAAAAATTTTCAAAAATGCTAGCCTTACTGTTTTCCAAATGTCTCGAGAAATCAGAAGATTGGAATAATGCTGTGATGGTGCTACTTCACAAGAAAAGGGAGAAGGAAAACATTAAAAAACTACCGTCCAATCAGCTTACGGTCACTGATTTATAAAATTTTAACCAAAGCTTTAACGACAAGACTTGAATTAGCTCTGGACTCAAATCAACTTAGAGAACAAGCAGGATTCCGAAGTGGATTTAGCACAATGGATCATATTCAAACAGTAAGGGAACTTATACACAAACATGAAGAATATCATTTACCTCTCTGCCTTGCCTTTATTGAGTATGAAAAAGCATTTGATTCGGTCTACACATCTGCAGTAGTTGATTCTCTGGAGGACATTGGTATAGACAAACCTTACATCAATATCATAAAGACGATTTACAAGAAAGCAATAACCACCATCTGTTTGGACAAAGGAAAAGCGAAGAACAAATTTGGAAGAGGATTAAGACAAGGAGACACCATTTCGCCTAAGCTTCTTACTGTTGTCTTAAAAATACTTTCAAGAAGCTGGATTTGGAAAACAAAGGGATTAAAATAAATAGGGAATATTTAAGCCATCTCCGGTTTGCTGATGACATTTTAATTTTCAGTAATAGCCCTGAAAAATTGGAAAATATGCTAAAAGATTTGGCAGAAGCTAGCATTAATGTGGGATTAAAATTAAATTTGGAAAAAACTAAGGTGATGTTCAATCCATTTGCGACTAAGGTGATGTTCAATCCATTTGCATCAAAAAAGAAAATAGTCTACAACAACACTGAGATTAAAGAAGTGCAAAGTTATGGGTACCTTGGACAGGAAATATCATCGGGCAATAGTAGCATGAATGAAATCAAGAGAAGAATAAGAAATGGTTGGAATGCTTTTCGCAATATAAATATTATTCTGAAGAATAACATACCTCTTTGTTTGAAAAGAAAGGTGTTTAACCAATGTGTTTCGCCTGCACTAACTTATGGAGCAGAAACATGGACGCTAACAAAACGGATGGTACAAACAACACAGCGATGTATGGAAAAATGTATGCTAAGCATAACCAGAAGAGAGAGAAAGAGAATAACTTGGATAAGAAGTCAGACGAAAGTTTTTGACATCATTGAGAGAATTAAACCGCTAAAATGGAAAAGGGCTGGGCACATTGCAAGAAGACAAGATAATAGATGGAGCACAAACACCCTACAGTGGTATCCCAGAGATGTAAAACGACCAAGAAAAAACGAACGAAGTAAGATGGCGTGACGAAATCAGAAAAATGGCCAGTGTTAATTGGATGACTAAAGCACTTGAGAGGAAACTATAGTAAAATCTGGGAGAGACCTACATCCAGCAGTAGACTGAAAACGGTTGTTGCTGATGATGATGATATATATAATATATATATATATATATATAAACTTATTTGCAGCCCAATTAGATATTCATCTAATTACAGCCCAAATTTTGGCAATATATATATTTTTTCATAATATATATATATTTATATAATAAAACTTTTGTTAATAATAACCATTAAATCACATAAATAATCGACAATAGATAAACCGATAATTATAATACATTACATATATATATATATATCGAAAAATAAATGTAAGATTCTCAAAATTAAATTAAGTCGGAAAAATACTTAAAGATATGTGGAGAAAAAATCCAATGTGCAGAAGGTAAAAATGATTACAAGAAGCAATTGGAAACTTATATAGTGAAACACTTTATGAAAGGCAATATTCCACTAATATAACTAAATTGTAATTGATATATATATAAGTTTTGTATTGCATACTACACAGAAATAAAATTTCTGATGTAACTATTCCGATTTCATTTACAATTGATTGAAACATGAATAAATGCTAGACAGTCAATGTCTCCATAACACACAAGTTAGAACCGGCGTGACTAAGCTAGAATCAAAAACAACATTTAATTTCCTCATGAAAAACAACATTTAGCTACTCCGTCAAATGAAAAGCTATTACAATTTTATAAAAAACAAAAAGTGACAAAAGAATATAATATTTTTTCTATTAATTATTATATATAAAACAGTAACATGAAGAATCTAAAATATTATTTGACGAGGAAATTTTCGCTTTTATTTATGATGAAAGGGTGATAACTTAATAATTTTAAATTATCATAACTTTAAGTCACAGCTCATTTTAAACCTTATAAATAAAGATAAAGTAATGATAGGATGTTAAATCTCTCTCCCGTTCCCGACAATTTTTTATTCACAACTAAAGTCAATTAATTATAATGAACTGCTGAATTAAGTTTTACCACCCATCAGGTATACGACCATGTATTTTTGATATATATATATATATATATATATATATATATATATATATATAATTTTTTTAACCTAAATTGCACAAAATATTGTTATAGAAACTAAACTTCCAAGTTCAGAAAGAATCATGAAATTAAAATTTCTAATAAAATATTGACTGTCTAAGTCACTAAAATTATTCTAAAATGAGAAGACTGTTAATTGGTTAACAAATAGTAGCATGAGAAATATTGCAGTTCTAAAGGAACAGATGTTCATACTTCCTGCCGTAGGATTTTATTTATTTCTTTTATTTAATAAAAGACGGATTTCATATCTTATGACTCTTTCAAAAAAGAAATAGCCATGTAATCTTTACGTCTTCTTTCGAAAATTTTCTGCAATGAAATATGGATACAGTCGATTTCCGTTAGAGCTAATTAAGCGGGGCCTCCACAATATAATCGTTATAAATAAACTTCGTTATAATGGATTTAAATTATAAGGATTTCGTTAGGGAATGCAAAAAAGAAAAAAAAAATCTTTCTAACGGAGTTTCCGTTCTACCTTTAATGCAGTTCGACTTGCATTTCACTTATGTAAATAAGCGGTCTTTTCCACAAAATATCACTTTTTTTTTTTTTTTTTGTTATTGGAAAACGAATTTACGTTTAATTGAGACTTTTAATTTCAGGGCACATCCGACATTTTAAATGCGATTATCTCAAAACCACCTTTTGATAATTTTGACCCTATTCAAAGTTCCATTAGATGAGCGTCTCTATGCTTAAAAAAAAAAAAAATGTTCTTGAAATAATAAAATAATTTTTAATAAAAGTAAATATATATAAATATATATACACTGCAAAAAAAAAAAAAAAAAAAAAAAGTGTTGATTTTACAGTATAATAACAGTAATAAACAGTAAAATAAGCAGTAATACGCTTTGCTGTGTATATATATATATACGTTTTGGATAGTATGACCAAGTTAGGATGAATCAGTAGGACAAATGTCGTTGTGACAATCCGGTGGCGAAACTTATAATGTTATACCAAAACTGAATAGCTTATGAAATATCACTAAAAACTGCTGTGCTGTTGAAGTCATATTATATTTTTGACACAGCAAGTTTCTACGAACGAAAATAAGTAGAGCATTTTTGAAATCATCTTTCATAGCTTATATATGATCTGGTCGTTGACCATAGTTTGTATTTGTATTTGTTATAAACATTCTATCCCGCTCCTTGTCGCGTTTCACGGCGGGTCCAGCTTCGGCTGTAGTTTGTAATTTTTTTTTTTTTTTTTTTTTTTTTAAGACCTTAATAAAGGGGACCGGGAGGGACACTATGCTCTACAGACTTCTACTAGTCTGAGCAGTCCCTCTTAGGCTATCAAATCAAATCAAATAGATAATGAACTTGTTTCTCATACCATTTTACATGAATTTATATAATCCTTGCAATCCATTAAAATAACCAGAGGGTATGCGCTATGAGCAGATGGAATATGCTAAAGAGTATGCACTACAGCTTTACGTGAGAAACAGAGGGTATACGGGGGTTCTTAAAAAAATCCAGAAGGTATACGGCGTATACCATCGTATACCTTCCACTACATTCCTACCCTTTAAAAAGAGCGGATACACATTTATCTCTCCTCCCCCCCCCCCCCACACCACCACCACACACACACGCACACACACCGGTAGGGTCAAATTTTGTCTTCTTTTTCCTAAGACGTTTTAATCGTTTTAATATAATTTAGGATCTATATTTACTGTCTGTCTGATTGATTTTCGTTTTAAAATAGTTTAAATGTGCTATACAAAATTAGAAACATAGGTTTATTTAGTAAATTTTAATTATTTCAATTATATATATATATATATATATATATATATATATATATATATATATATATATATATATATATATATATATATATATATGCATTCGATACGAAGCGCTCATTAGATCATCTGGTTTTCATGCATATATATTAATATGTGAAAAATAAAGTAAACCACATGTAAAAAACTACGAAGGTATTATAAATGCATCATATCGAAAAAAAATAATAAAATTGTTATAATTAAATTACAGTAAATTTTGCTACATCAACCTATACGTTTCTGATATTCTGTTATCGCATTTAAACAATCTTCAAGCAACAGTCAATCGTTAAGGCAATAAATATAGATCTTAAATTTACCTTCAAAACATTTTAGAAAAAAAAATTGACCCCATAGTGGAGGGGGGGGGGGATTAATGATTATCTACCCATCTTTTTTTTTTTTTTTTTTTTTTTTTTTAAACTTACATTTCTATAGACATGCAGAGAGAAATCAGTGTTGCGAATTTAGCAATTTTTTGTTTAAATTCAAAATATCTAATAGAATTCTCGAATATTAATGTTTGCTTTATATAATGCCAGACAATTCGTGATTAAAAAAAGCGAATACCACTATTCGAAAATTGTAGTAGATATTTTGAATTTTTTTTAAAAAAAAGCGTTAAATTAGCAATTCTGAGACAAATACACTGAACAATAAATAGTATTCTACCTTAACACTAAATGAAATTATACCTCTTGAAAACAGAAGACCAAAATATTAATACCCAATTAAAATATCATTTCTCACTCCAGATTTAGCCGCCAAAGTTAATAAAGTATTCGCCAAATGAGCGATAACGAAGTCAAACTTGCCTTCCGAGTTACCGTTAGGTCAAGAACAGTTAGATCAGGAGTCTACGATGATGCAGAGAGAAAATTTATAAAAACTTTTTTTGATGGGGAGGGATGAATGTGAATCCATGTGAAACTTTACGGGAAGCAAACCCATTGTTTGCGCATATTCAAAAGCGGCATTTTTTTTATTTACTTTTTGAGTATAGCATGCAGCTATATATAGGGATGTATATAGGTGAGTTTAGATTCCGCATATGGGAAGATGCATTCAGGGGTTTATAAGCGCAAGTGGGGGTCGTAAAACAAGCAGATGGCGAATACGATGCAGGGAATTTTATTTAGTGGTTTATTTATTAAAGTTTTTTATAGATGAAAAATGCATTTGGTGTACTCAGCCGCCTTAGTGTTGAACCCCTCCTTGTATACAGATTATATGTTCCCAGTAAGAAAAAAAAATTATACGTTAGCTTACTTGGTTGATTCCATAGAGCCAAATTGAAATATTTCTGTAGCCGATAGCCAAAATTTTAAGCAAGTTAAAATGTATTTATTTTTTTATATATGAAACATTTCATAATTTAATTTATGAACGACTTAAGTATGACGAATTGTAACGAATAGAACCCAGATGTTTTCTTTTCTTTCATTAGTTGCAAACCTAATTCGCATGGAGTAAACGATATGAGGTTTTGAGATTTTCCAGTAAAATTTCAAACAAGGTGGGTGGTAAATTAAATGTAAATTTTTTAATATCAGAAATAAAAGGCTAAAGCGGTTATTTTAATCCATAAAAAAAATAATAATAATTAATTAAAAACTTAATACAGTTGTATTTTTTAACCAGTGAACCTATGAGAGGCTTTCGCAGTGTAAAAATCTTTAAGATTATTTGTTGATACTTTTTTCCCCCCACGAAATTTTAATTAACTGCAATTTTTAATCAAAAAACGTGATTTAACGAAAGGTGAGTGTACTATGTCAAAAGCCTGTTCGAAACTTTTTTTGATTGATACCTCATATTGTTCTGCGTTTTGTATGTGCATAGAAAAAGAGGCGAGGACAACAGAAATAATACATATGATTATTTAAAAGAAATAATGGCTGTATACATTTTAATCTTTTTCAAGATTTCAAACACAAAATCTAATAAAATATATTTTATAGGTATCATATATATATATATATATATATATATATAATTATAATATCTATGAATTTCAAAAAACATATCAAGTTCTTGTATCATTCTACTTAAATCTCCAAAGAGATAATTAATGATAATGTGTAGACAGAATACCACATAGCTAATAGATTAACACGTGCAATCATAATATTACCATAGCTTGCGCTTCAATGGTAATTGGCCAAAAATACTGAAAACATGAAGAAAATTTAAAAAGAGAGAGAGAAAAAAAAATAATAATTTGGAGTTGCTATCAAGTGAATACAAATGGATTAAGAAATGAAATATGAACCATATACAATGGAAAATTGGACAACAAGAGAATTAAATCAGAATTGGATATGAAAAAACACATGTAGATATAATCATCAGCCTGGATGTACCCACATGTGTTTAAAAAAAAAAAAAAATATATATATATATATATATATATATATATATATATATATATAACAATATAGATATTTTCAATTCAAATTAATAATAAATTTTAAAAATATATCTGGATATATTTACACTAAATCGTGGTTTTAAATAATACTATACATAGTCTGTCAAATATTCTTGTCACTATTCATATTATAAGGGCATTTACAATTTTTTTAAAAAAAGCCTCGGAAATACAGTACTAGAATATTAACTGGCTCATTTGTGGTTTCCGGCCTAGTTTCATATTTCGTAGCTGACCCAAATACAAGATACCCCTATATTAGCAGATATAGCCAAGACAGTGCATATGCCAGGTGGTGGAGATCTCTGACATGATTTAGGGGAGTACAACTGTTACGCCCGTTTTTTTCTTGGTCAAACATCATCCTGAGGATAAAATGTTTTTGAGTGAGCGGCAGTATTCAATCTCATTTAGCCAATATTTAAAATTAAAAATGCGTTACTGTCGGCATGAGTTCAAAGATGAGTAACAAAGAGAGCAAAAAGTGATAATGAAGATAAGAAAAGTTAATGAAAGGAAGAGTTTTGTTGCTGGACTTTGGTTGAGTGTAGTACTGTAGTCATAAAAAGACCAGAGAGTATGCGCTATAGGCAGATGATATGCGCAAGAGAGTATACGCTACATTGTAAAAAAGAAAAAAAAATTCCTTGATTGTCAGTACAATTTCTGGATTTTTTTTTTTTTTTCCCGATGAAATCTCCAACGATTTTTTTTCTCCGTTTTCGTGAATGTGTCAGAAATTAGGGAATGTGGATTTAAGACTACCCTTGACAGATAAAAGTGCTGAAAGTCTAGTTAATTTGTCGCTTTCGCTAAGGCTTTAGGAATTTTTTTTCACTGTAAAAAGAATTTCTGTATTTTGTCAGTACAATTTCCGTATTTTTATAGATTTTTTTTCTCTTTTGCAATGTAATAATAAAAATAAATCCCACAGCTTAAGATAAAATGAAAATGTAGCATTAACCGTCAAATATATTCTCAAATCCACACTTTTGACACATTCACAAAATCACTAAAAAAATAAATAGCAATCTCCGTAAAAATATGGAAATTGTAGTGGCAATCAACGGGATTTTTTTTTTTTTTTTTTTTTTTTTTTTACAGCGTTTTGCTTTACTTACTAAACAGAGGGTATACGGAAGGTCTTTAAAAAATCAAGAAGGTATACGGTGTATACTACAGTTTACCCTCCAGTACACCCCTGGTTGAATGAGTAAGACGTCAAAAGTCAAGAATCTCGGTCAGAAATTATAGTCCACCGATGGCAATGATTCTTGCCGCAATATCTTAGGGGCGGGGGGGGGGGGGGGGATAAATACAAAAAAGCTACAGAAAAAATGCTTGATTGAAAATTCAGATGTATAACAAACCATAATATAAAATTATGTGTTTTCCATTTCACAATTCTCACGTGCTTAGTTTTTGAACGCCGACAGCTACAGTGTTTATAATTGTGTCTAGGTATATATAATGACTACGAGTTTTTCGATTAGACTGCTTACAGCACATACTAGAGGCGAAATTAAGAATTAGAGTGCCTATCTGAAAAACGATACAAGGTATAGTAAAACGGTCAATTACAAAAAGTTTTAGAGCATTAGATGTAATTTCGAAATTTTCCCTTTATAATGTAAACATTACTAAAACAATTAAAATTAGTGAGTAATACTACATAAAAATAAAACATTTCATGAACCAATGTTTCTTTATACGCAGATTAAAAAGAGTAAACAAAATAACCAATACCTAAGAAGGTAAAAGTATAGAGAATACTCTAATTTAAATAAACAAAAATATTTCAAGGTATAACTGATTTAAAATGCCTCTTCCTTCATCAACTCTTGCAGCTGAAGATCCTAACATATCATTTCACCACATTTGAAAACGTGCAAAATCTTATAAACATTTCACGTTTCCAAAATGATTAAGGTTCTTTGAAATGTTTTAGTGTACATAATAAAATTCTTACGTTACACTGTGAATATGGCGCTAGCAAAATTATCCTTTTACTTTCCTTTTTAATTAATATCTAATCCAAAAATGTCTCGACACGCGAGGAAATCAAATACAATGTTAACGCATCATTAAGAGTCGGTAACGAATAGGGCTTTTTAATAAAATTAGGTAATTTATCGTAATAAGTACTTCCTACAGGAAAAACATCACAACATTAAAATACATATATTAAATTACTTGTTTCTGCGATTTTCGCAGATTATATTTGTTAAAAAATTACATAGATTATTATACTTTAGCGAACACGTTATATATATAGGAAAGAATTCCCTAACAAAAATGTCATTCAGAATTCCGTTTTTAATTTACAGAATACGTTATAAGAAAGAATACCCATACAAAAATAGGATTCAAAATTTTGTCTTTAGTTAAGAAATATTGTGAATACATACATTTGGAGTATGGCGATGAAATAATTTTCTATGAGAGTTGTCATGAAGTATATACGGTGTTAGATTTAAAATCGATATTTAATGAATAAAAAAGTTAAAAGTTAATGAGAAATAACGAAAAACACACACTTAAAGGTGTGCCTAATCGATGGGACAGTCGTATTTTTAAAATCATATAAAAGACATTGATGCAAAATATTAAATTATAGGATCGAGAATTCATCAGCACTAAAATGTTCATAATGCTTATAGCTAGATAAATTTTAAATTAAAAAAAAATTAAAAAATTAAAAAAAACAACAACAACAAAAATAATCTATAATAATAAGGAATAGTAATAATGAACAATAAGTAAATAAATGATAAAATATTAAGAAGGTGAAAGACCATGGACTGGATCATGATTAGTTAATTAAATATTGCTGAATCTACACAGAACAAACACATAAAATAAAGGATGCTTTGTAAATAATCAACTAAATATATATTTTTTTAAATCACTATGAAACAGCATAAATTTTTCGAATCATAATTTTCTTCTCTTTTTTTCGAAAAAAGAAAAGAAAAAGAAAACTGATTTTGAAACATTTTAAAATTATCAAAAAAGCACCAATAAATTCTGGGGTCGGTTAAATAATTATTAAGAACTCTACCAAGACACTATAAAACTGAAAACACTGTAGATTTGCGGCAATTTCAGGATGAAATAAACAAGTTTTCACCAAATAAAAAAAAAAAAAAAAAAAAAAAAAAAAACACGTGATAGCACATATAGATTTATAATAATAATAATAATAATAATAATAATAATAATAATAATAACTACCAATAAAAATGAGCGTATCTTATCATAAGGTAAAAGCAAGAAGGTTTCAAGCATAAGATTGAAGAGAAAACCTTTGTAGTAGAATATGTTGCAAAGCACTTTCTGAAAGTGTGGTGCCATGTTAGAAGAAAAGCCCTTTATCAGCACCTTCAGTTATAACTACTGATGTACGATCGGTGCAAAAAACAAATTTCGCATTAAACTTCAAATAGAGTTAGTGTTATGTTAGTGTTTATGTTGCAACGAAAGATCTGATGCGTCGTCGACACTATATTAAATATGTCCATGAACGCTGCTTGTCCCAGCAATGGATCTAGAATTGTCTTACACAAATTAAATTTCTATTAAATCAAGCACCGCATTATTCACGGTCGAAAAATACGAGTGTCAAAAATATGTTTTTAAAGTAAAATTTACTTATGCGGCTCGCCTTTTTTTTTTTTTTTTTTTCGTATCTTCAATATTTTCGGGATCTGATTCCATGCCTACTTGCTCGGTATCAGATAATGCTCTTTCTCTTAGCGTTTCACTTTTGGATACTATGACTAGATTTTTCTTACTATGACTAGATTTTTTGGGCTAGTTACTCTCATATAAAAAAGCTTTCACTTAAAAAAAAAAATTCTCACACTTCAAAGAATAACAGTTACATATAAAGTAACTGGATAACTTAAATGATAAACTCTCATATGGCATTTCCATGAATAAAATGTTTCCTAAATGAAATTTTCCGAGTGTATACTTGTAAGTAAATTCAACTGTAAAAATCCAGAACAGCCAATATCTTCTGAAAACATGTATGTTTTGATAAAAGATTTATTTGCTTTTACATCACTCCAGCAAAAATGCATCTCAATATCAGATATGCAAGCACAAAAAGCCCATATCTTAAGCTTTTCAAAATAAAATACGCGTTATAAAATTCTAGAATACACACGAAACACGTTTCGGTGTTACATATTCACTTATAAAAAAGAAAAGAGTGAGGGCTACTCGCTTAAAATAGTTGGCGCACATACCTGAAATATAAAGACACAATCTGTAAAACAATAACACCCGCGTCGGCAACTTCTTCAAACAAAACATGCAAAGAAAGATGATTTCATAAATAGCGGTTAAAGGCTGACAAAACTCTATATAAGTCATCGGAGAAACTCTTAAAAGGTCGCTTTTATACAGACCCACAGAGAAGAAAAGGATTGTTTTTAGGTTACAAGAAAACTTTAAAAAGAGGAGCAGAGTGCGAGAGAGAAGAATAACTGTAACTGCACACCTATTGCCACAAAGTGGCCCTTGAATATAAAATATAGATAAATGCAAAAGGGTGCATTGCAAAAATATGAATACGATGTAAGCGTGCATTGGATTTTTAGAGAAAATTTCGGAGGGAGGGATGATATCCTAATGCGTGGAATTTGAGTCGGAGAAACACGCCGTTCTTTGAATAGATAGAGAACAAGTAAGTCCAAGAGGGAAAGGGTTCAGCAGGGAAGCTGGATTTACGGCTAAGTACACCTTTGTGGTCAGAAATGGCTCATGTTTGGATTGTTTTTCTCCAGATGGTTGGATTCCCAGATATTTTTTTAGGTTCCGTCGTGGGAAAGAGTTTTATGTCATAGTATACGAGAATTCACTTTCCAAAGAAAAACAAGAGGGAAAATTTGATCTGTCCAACATTTTTTTCTTCACTTGAATAAAGTTTCTGAAACGCATGAGGTTATGTAACAAATAGTTTGAGTGTTTAATTTATACATGAAGGGCATATATATATATGTATATATATATATATATATATATATCAATAATCTATAATTTCCAGAAGTCTATATAAAAATTAATTTGTGAAACAAAAATTTTGTAATCCTGATATAAATTCCAAGAAAGATCTTTTTTTAAATTAAAAAAAAAACATATCTTTCAAACTAATAGTTTTTGTTGTCCACAGTTCATTTAAAGCATAGTTAAACTATAAAAATATTGGGTTGTTCGGAAACTTCTTTCCGTTTGGGAAAATCGGTTCGTACCGGAAAATTCTATCATTTAATTATTAGAGATTAATTCCGATAGATAATGTCTAATAATTGACGTTGCAGAATTTTCCGGAACGAAGTGGTTTTCCCAAACGGAAGGAACTTTCCGAACAACCCAATACATTAAATGGTATCAGTAATAGGTCAAATATGAATGAAAAATCTATATTGTTTTGTAAGTGTTAGCACTGAAAAACTAGTATGTTGTGGCCAACACAAAACTTTCTTCTATATAAATCAAATCGTCTGATACCAAAATTAAATGACAATCTATTCGTTCTTGAGATACCGCTATCGTAGAGATCGTAAAAAACAGAGCATAGCAGCGACATCTATTACACTCAAACAATAAAATCGTCGAAAACCAGAAGTTGAAAATTTTCACGAATCCAACACTTTATTCTTGTAAAAATAGAACAAAGGAAGAAACAAAAGGAAGAAGACAAAACTAAAAAAAATGGATAATAACGACCTTAAAATTTTTAAATATTCTATCGTTAAAGTACGCAAGAAACAAATCCAAGCAAATTATAATTTTTGGAGCTTGAAAATTAAATTTATTAAACAATGGCATAAAGAAAATTTTACAATATATATATATATATATATATATATATATATATATATATATATATATATATATATATATATTGGCAATTTTCGACAAATATTTTATCAAATCAATAAATTCAAAAAATAGTAAATTGCTTTATCGTAGATTCTTAAAACAATTATTAATACCAAAGTATATGCAGCTTGCAGCGTATGGATTGGGAAATAGTACCGACAATTTGATATTCAAAATCATATTAAGTTATCTAAAGGGGGGAAAATGCTATACACTTAACAAAAAGAGAAAACACACGTACATACAAAGAAGTGTTATTAGCTGAAATAAGAAAAACACCTCAATCGATTTTAAAATATTTCAATTTCACGGAAATTGTTGAATACGTACTAACATAAAGTTATTTATTTAATGATTTAATAGACTGATTAGTGCATAAAAGTTCTTAAAATAAGGGAAAACGCAGAAAATTGATCCATTTAAATCATAAAAAAAGAACGAAAAAAAAAAAAAAGAAGAATTTTGGATTATCTCTATACCATATTGAGAACTATTTTTAAAAACTAGAAAATAAAATAAATATTTAGAGACTGAAATTTGGAAATATTCAACAAACTGGTCTCACTGTATATTAAGAGAAATGTGGACTTTGAAATGAGCAGAAATCGACCAAAAATACAGTTCTTGTGTTAATAATTTGTTAAAATTTTAAAAATAAAATACATTGCCTATATACATCTTCCAAGTTACCCACGATTCCGAAAAGAGTTCTTTATCTTTAGAAACCTCAGAAACCAATATATTTTTTAGATTTATACAAGCATTTATAAAAAAAAAAAAAAAAGTTTCTTTTGCTGCCGCTGATTTTCAGAAACATTTCCGAGTAGTTTTTATAATGCATTAATCAGTTTTCTCAACCCGTAATATAAGTCTTTTTGTATGCTATCAATTCTCAAGTAAACATTTTTATGTTAAAAAAAACATGTTTTACAGACAAACATGATAAATTAACAGAACTAATACTAACAGTAAAATTAACATTATGTTGTTACTCTTGCCAGTATAAATACAATTACGCAGATAAAAAAATTTAATTGAGACTTGTCGGCATCCTAAAAATCCGATATTGCGGTTTAAGAAAACTGATAAAGACACTAAAAAAACTATTCGGAAATGCTTCCGAAAATCACTGGCAGCAAAAGAAATTTTGTTTTTAAAAATATTTCTTTACATCTCGAAAATATATTGGTTGCTGTGGTTTTTACTGATTTAAAAACGCTTATCAGAATCATGGGTAACTTGAAATAGATTATATTATAGTTTCGTTTGTAGTTATATTATATTTTCGTAGATTAAGAAACATTTGTCTTTACTACGGTGCGGAAGAAAGGGTGTTTTAATACTTTTAAAGGTAAGTAATGAAAAAAGTAACATATCTTGTTTTTCAAATGTATTTTTCTGAAAACAAATTTTTCTCACTCTGTTCATCTTTAAAATGCTTTAGGAATGAAATATTTTCTTCATAATTCTCAATATCAGTAAGTAGCAATCCTGATACATACTACAACAAATATTTGGATCCGTTTTCCAATGTTGGTTTATTAAGGTCTTCAAATAATAATGAAGTCTATTAAGAAAGAAGACTTAGTGTTCTGCAAACTTTTTATAATTATTTTTTTTCCCAAAAACTGTCTGTTAGATTACATGAACACTCGTCAAGCTAGACACTCATGCCCGGCAGGTAGGGGCCTGGTCAGCGGTATATAAAAAATATATATATAGATAAACAAATTTTTCTCAGTCTGTTCATCTTTAAAACGTTTTATGCATTTAAATTTTTGTTCAAAAACCTCAATATCGGCAAGGGATAATCTTGTTACATACTACAATAAATCTGCGGAACCGTTTTCCAATGTTGGTTTATTAAGGTTTTCAAATTAATAATAAAGTCTATTAAGAAGCACATTTTTAATGACGATTCAATTTCTTTACAGTTTTTTATTTTATATTCCTTGTAACTGTCTGTTGGCTTAAAATATAGATGAACGATTTTTTTTTTTTTTTAAATGATAATAATTCCTTAAATGGAATCATATGATAAACACGGAGAAGAAAATTAAAAAATTGGAACATATAACTTTGAAGCATTTAACTTTTTAAAATGAATTTATATCTTTGAAAAGTTTTCTCAAGTTTAAAAAATTGACCTTTTTTTTTCCCCCAGACATTTTTTGAATTCATAGTACAGAACACTTCTTTGAAGAAATTTCTGTTCCAATAACATAAATGATGGAAATGATTTTTTTTTAAGTCCACCGTCCCCTTAAAATAAGAATAAGCTATTAAAAACCATACTTATGCATCACATTTATAGAAGAAGAAAAGAAAAAAAATGCCCTTGTGCATGAACAACTGAATAAAGAATTTATTATGTAGTTATTGTCTTAGCAGTAAAAAAAAAAGAAAAGGGCGAAATAATAATAAGATTTATGGAGGGCAGAATCGTTGTCTCAAAATTCCGCAGCCGGTTGTTTACGAAAGGGGCCCTCCAGAAAGGATATTTCGACCTTCAGAAGGAGGGAAACTCAGGGGCCTGCTTATCGCGTTCGAGGGGCCCCACTATATCCCTTAAGAAAAAAGAGGGATCTTAGACGTTAAACCTACCCACTGAGGGCCCCCGAAGAGGCCCCTTTTCTGGAGGAGGCATTGGCCCTTGCCTGTTTAGAAAACAGGTTTACAGAGATAGTAGCTGGGAGAACTAAATAAGGCAAAGTAAGGGATGAAATTCAAATATTCTATCTTGAAGCAAGGGCTTGCTTTTAAAAGAGGGATTTTTTTTTTAATCCCACAAGATTTAAAGGAAGTTACTAAGAATACATTTTTCTTAAAATGGGGAGTTAAATAAGTTTATTTCCTGCTCAGTTTGAATGCTACAACTGAAGAACTGTCAGAGATGTAATTTTATAACAATTTCAATCATTTATTTTGGGTTTGAAAACAAAAATAAAGTTCAAAAATAAAAATAGTGCGTTTTATGTGTCTAAAAATATTTTTTTTCTGGGGAAATTTCTTGCGAAATAATCAAAATATATGAGGAATAGAGAAATAATTTGATGTCATTAAAAATTGATACCACTGAATATATTTTACTCAACAACTTAATACACAATTATTATTTCATCATTTTTTAAATGTTATTAATTTGAGTATTCATCCCCCCACACGAAACATTTTTAATTTAACGATTTTATCACCTTTTTTTCACCATTTTACAGAAACAGTTAAAAAATAAATTATTAATTTTAGACTAAAAATTTATTTTAAATTAAACTTATTTATTGAAAAAGAATTATTAAAATTTAAAAAAATAATTATATATATATATATATATATATATATATATATATATTATGTATAAACAAAAAGTTTAAGACTGCGAAACTTTAGAAAAATATGAGACAGATTTTCTGAAAAAAAAAAGTGTTTAGTGAATTATTTATTTTATTCTTGAAAAACCACAAATGAAAATCAGTAAAAGTAGTACAATATCGTATTAGCAGTAGTAGTAGTTTCTACAACAACAACAACAAAAAATAATGTTCATACGCTTTTTTGAGTTTCTTAAGTAATTCTACAAAATCATCAAACATATACAATATCCCCAAAAATCTCAAACGAGTGAATTAGTGAATTTGATTTTTAAAAAAATACCATTTTTAGATAGTATTTAAAATGATGAAACTTTATTTTAAGAGTTAAATTTCAACTTTAATGATTTTATATCAAAAGTTAATAATGTGTCTCTTATTGCTGAAAATTTTAGTCACCTAAATAATGAAATTTAATAATGAAATATCAATTTAAAATTAAACCATGTATAAAGGAGTAAAATATTAAACATACTTGTCTTGTTCTTAATTATCTTGTTCTCTACACAATATTAATGTCGAAGAAAATCGAATTTGAATATTTAAATATAATAAATCGTTGACAGATATTTCTGCAATTGCTACCATAATTCATTATTATTACTACTTATATTAATAATAATGAAGAAAATAATAATTAACACCAATACCGAATATTTATCACATAAACCTGATCTCAATGGTCTCAATGTGTTTTGTGATTTTTATTCTTTTGAAATTAGTTTTTCATATTAAATTTTCCATTTTTTTAATGCAATATATTTAGTGTTATTAGAATGTAACTTTAGCTTTAGCTTTTTTCCGTTAAAGTAAATTTTTTTCCATTTTTTAAATACTTGTTACTATTTTTTAATTATATATATATATATATATATATATATATATATATATATATATATAGTTATCTTCATATATCTGGTCACTGATGTGCACCAACATCCTTCTTAATCTAATTGTTTTTAGCACTTTACGATTTAATTTCAAGTTTTCATCCCTTAATTATGGGTAAGGTTTCTTTCCTTTTTAATATTGTATTAATATTGTATTTATTTTTTGAACTTTAAGATTTTTTCACAGGTTTCATTCTTTGTTTATGAGTGGTAGTCCCAAAATCATATTCTTTAGCAATGTTATGGCTGATATGATGATGAAACCACTCATTTTATTTGTGGTATTTAGGCATTTGTGACTTGATAATTCTGTCTAAATTCCACAAATTTCATTCATTCATTTCATATATATATATATATATATATATATATATATATATATATAATAAAAATACATTGAACTCACCAGGAACAGATTGAGAAAAGGGAACAAAATATAAATAAAAGAATATATCAACATCTTAATGGTTTGTTTAAAGTATAAACCATTTAAATAATGAATAAAATAATCCAAAATCGCACTTATTTTTCTTTTTAAAAAATTAAATGAACAAATAAAAAATAAAAAATAAAAATCAATGTTGGTAATAAACCAATTTATAGCAGTTTTGCTGTG
Organism: Maratus michaelseni; assembly: GCA_963931845.1. NCBI lineage: Eukaryota > Metazoa > Arthropoda > Arachnida > Araneae > Salticidae > Maratus > Maratus michaelseni. The sequence goes on along the minus strand of OZ007590.1, from coordinate 129,534,000 downwards.
ATGAAAAAAAATAGTAACTAACAATTGTGGTCTTGATTCAGAAATTATGATTGATCCCTTTCAGCATACACAAATCTGGAAAGTTTACTTTAGAATTTGTACATCTATTATTTTCCTTCAGAATCATCAAAAGTAAGGAAAATGTGGGTTTACAGACGAGAATAAAAGTTTTGTATAACTCTTGTTATGGATTTTTTTTCTTTTTTTTTTCATACAGAAAATGAGAAAATACGGTCAGAGCGATAAGCGAAATCCCAACCGCTCCCCCCTCTTTCTTCAACATCAATTTCTAAGTGTCTGGAAAATTTTCTACCTCTAATACATTCATTTTCTAAAAAATTACGAATGACTTTCGATTCAAACAAATATAATCTTGCTTAAATTATTTTTACATAAAATTACAAAGAGCCTATTTTTTAACAGAAATGTTTAGCAAAGCAGAACAAATATCATTTTCTCCTCAATTTTTTCGGTTTGTGCGAGCCAAGAAAGATGAAAGGAATATGAAACTGCATGATGAAAAGTCATTCTCAACATGACAAAACTCATAATATACTTTGAGTATCACAATAAAAAGAGCTTAATGTATCATATCTTCCACGAAATCAGAGTGCTTCGGTTTCAACTTCTTATAAATTATTTAATACCTGTGGAAGATACACTGAAATTGTAAGGATTTTAAGGCCTCTTTCTATTCTTCTATTCTATTCAAAATTATTAAAACAGTAATCTTAACGGATCACTAAAAGAAAAATAGCATTGTTTTTTCAACAGAATTTTTCCGATGATATATTTCTTTTGGATAGTTAAATTCATAATGGCGGCAGTATTATATAACCTGATTTAAAATAAATTACACTACATTTTTCAAAATTATTCGTAAATAAACAAAATACTAAATGATGATTAAATTATTTATTTATTTTTAACACAACTAGATACTACCCGTCAAGATTTGACGGTGAACAACTTGAAAGTTTCATTAGAAAATGTTTGAAATTTTATTTAGTTGCTATTAAACTAATTAAGTATTGAAAACGTGAAAAACAGCGATATTGTATAAGTGATTCTTATAGATATAAGGCGATAGATGTTACTCTCAGTCCAAGATACTCAATTAATGAAATGAAAGAATTTTAAACTTTTAATTTATAACATATTATGCTTGTTTTATAACAGCGTTTTAGCTAAAAATATTAACTGAATGAGTAGGGCATTTTTTTTAACTTATTACACACACCCTCTCTCTCTTTTTTTAAATAGCGATATTTATTATTATTTTTATTTTTTAAAACTACGCGACATTTGACATTTTTCAATACTTTAATTTTTAGCAATTTCACTCCAAAACCAAGAAATTAAAATTTGCATTTAGCAGCTAACGATTTATAATATGTGTTTTTTTAATTACTTGAATTTAATGTTGCATTTTCATACATTATTTAATTATAAAACCATGAATATGTAGAAAATTTATTTTATAGTTCTTGAAAAATGTTTTCCCTCTTTCTATTTTCCCTTCTTTTTTACGAAAAATATTCACATATCTTTCTTAGTATACATATATAAATATATTCTTGATAATGACCATATAAAATATAGAAAAAAATTTAGATCACTTAAATTTATTTAATCGATAATAATTAATTGCATGCGATTTTTTTTAATTTAAATATATTTAATACAAATATATTTTTTTTCATTTATATTATATTTTTAATACAATCTTTTTTCATTTATATTATACTTTTTTCATTTATATTACATTTTTAATACAAATATTTTTATCATTTATATTATATTTTTAATACAAATATTTTTTTCATTTATATTATATTTTTAATACAAATATTTTTTTTCATTTATATTATATTTTTAATACAAATATTTTTGTTTCATTTATATTATATTTTTAATACAATTTTTTAATTTGTAAAAATATTTTTGGATGTTAAACTTTACTTAATTCAAAAGCATTCGAGTAAAAAAATACAAATTATATACGTAACTTCTTTTCCTGAAAATGTGACAGTAATTGAAACGAATTACAGCCAAAAGTAATGCAGAAATCATTCTGTCGGAAACGGGATTCGAACCCACTTTTTTTTCCAGATAGCCAAATCTTAAACTAACACCTTAGACAACTCAGCTACGCTGAGCGTGTTCAAGTGTACCTTAAAACTGAACAGGTTTTAGATTTAAACTCACGCATGTGCAATAACGTCGAATTTGCGCTAATAATTTTAGCTTGACGTTTTAATATATAGGATGACCTCATGATTCAATCATGATTTATTATGATTAAATAGTCTGTTTATTTTTAACACAATGCCATATGTGTTAATAAATTACTTATGTTACATTTTACTTATGTTAATATACATTATGTGTTAATATTACATTTTACTTATATTAATATACTCATGCTGAATTAAATAATTTTACGTACATCAACAAAATACATAAAATATTCGGCTGAATTAGTTGTTTTATGATTTATATACTGATTTATAAGAAATTAAACAAGCAAACAAGCGCCTTAATTAACTTAAAAACATACACGTAATTTCTCTCTTAAGTAATTTACTCCTTTATATTGACACACTGAACATTTTATCTTCATTAAAAAAAAAAAAAAAAAAAAAAAAAAAACTTTTTGCTATTTACGAGTTACTTAAAATATTCTTCCAATGAAAATTGCCTTTGCTTTATTCATTTTCATACTTTCTAAAGTGCCCCCCCCCCCCCCCCCCACACACACACACACAAAGGTATTGAAAATAAAACCTTAAATTTGTCTTATTTTTAAAATTACAAAATCTTTCATGGAGTTACATAATTTCATTTTTTTTTAAAGTTTAAACTCAAGAAAATGATTTCTTGTCAATTAACTCAGTAATTTTCAAAAATATTAAAGAAATGTTGTTAAAACCCCTTATCTATTTCTCTGTATTTTATAAAATACTAAAAGTTGCACTACCTGAAGTATTAAATTCAAAATAATTTACTTAAAAATGTCAAATTGATAGTTGATAGTTTAACAATAGCCGCGTTTATTTTAATACCTAATATATTGAGAAAAAAAAAATGAAAAAAAAATTAATTAAAATTAAATTAAATAAAACATAAAAAGCTAAAATTTGTAAGCTTTTAATGCATATTCAGGATTTAATATAAATTCAATCTTATGCAGTTAGTTACAAATTAACATTAATTGGTACAATTTAGAAAATATTAGTAATAATTGAATAAATTTAAGTTTAATAAATAAATGCATCCAAAATTCAGCGACTACTTTTATAAAATATGAGAGAATAAATAAATCCTATTTCAGTCTCCTTACATTTTACGACATTTTTATGACATATTTTGATACGACACATGTATTTAATCATTTTTTACGGATACATAATTTTTTAAAAACATGTAAAGGTTAAAATATATCAGTTAAATGTTCGCGCAATAAAATAACTACATGTTCCATGATAACTAATATAAATATACATTCAATGATGACTGATATAAATATACATTTTGCACTTACGGAACTCGCATTAAAATGTTTCGTATAACAGACTCCATTTTTAATCGTTGGCAGACGATTTTCTTGCCTTAATGACCCAATGATTACCTCGTTACATCATCAAATTGCGAGTAAGAGTAAGGGTTGCGATAAAGAATGGCTCTTTTTCGCCATTTTGTTTCTGTATTGCTCGTAACGATAAAAAAAAAGAAAAAGTTAAAGTCGAAAATCTACAAGTGCAATAAACGAATATATGATACATTTGTTAGTTTCTTAAGAGTCATAAACGATCTGTGTTATGAATACTTCGTGTGTTGAAAAGTGATTCCATTATTAATTTACATGCTTAAATTGGCAGCACGTTATCTCTGCAATTATAAATATCTACATGTTGAAGAAACAATAAATAAGCGAAGGCGAAAAATTTCGAATGTGAGTTTTCAACTTCAGATTTGTGTTTAATAGGGACGCATTTAGGGGCGACGAATCGTAAACACTGTTGAATAACTTAAATTTCCAAACTAAGATGAAACGCAACTTCAATTAATAAAATGTCTTTTCTAAATAGAAGATATTTTAAAATAATTAAAAAGTTCATAATAAAGATAGAATTTTTAAAACTTATATCTATTTCCAAAAAAATTTAATACATTATCTTTTCTAACTAAAAGATATTTTTAAATAATGGATTGAAGTTCTTGAATTTTTTCTCCTCATACTTTTTTTAAAAATCTGTGCATTTTGTAATACTGGATATAATTTTTTCTATTATATTATAATTATCAGATCATTTATATTTTACAGATTTTTCCGTGATTTAATAGTTATTAATTGCAAAAAGTTTTATTATATATAGATATATATGTATCATTTTTTGTTCTTCTGGCATCTTTTATCATTATATATATTTATTTTCTAATTTTTCTTTAAAACAATCATGTTTGGCTGCGTATCGTCTCTGAGCTGGAGCTTCGGTAATTTGATGTTTGGATTGGTTAATTATTTATAAACTTTATAGTATTCTATATACACTCTATACTTACCTACCTTTAAAAAATTGGATATTTGGTCAGTTTTGTTGCTAAAACTTGTTTATTGTATTTTGAATTTAAAGGTATTATATACATATATATATAATATCTTTGAAATCAAAAATAGTTTACAAGTTCGTAAAACAAAAAATTATCGAATCTCTTATTTAATGAACGCATGTAATAGTATTTTATATTAATTGTTATAGCAAAAAAATATAAATAATATTCTAGATTGTGTATTACACACAAGTTTAATCATTGTATCGAAATTCGATCAATTATTGAACACGAATAACACAAGCGACCCCATTTAGTACAAATTTCGGCAAAATGTGCGTTTGTGTTTCAATATAAGGACATTTAAATTATTTATTCAGATTTTGAAAGTATGCTCACTGTGGGGTAAAAGAGATTATTAAAAATGCGTTCATAAAAATAAACAAAATGAACTGATTATAGCCTGTAACAGTTCCGAGTATTTAAATATACAATTTAATTTTTTTTATAGCCGGTTTTGCTATTATATAAATTTGTTGTTTTATGAATGCGTCCACAATAAAAATTGTGCCTGTGCCCAGTGCCACAAGAAATGTAAATAAAATGAAACATGCACACAGTTTGGTACATCTGTTATATGATACAGTTCGTTAAGTTTAAAGTGCCAAATTCGTCAGATTATTGAGACAAAATACGCCCGCATTGCACATGCAGCTTTATTAAGTGATTTCTGTTCAAATGTATAATACGTAAAATGGAGTAATACGAGATTATATTTATATTTGTCGACCAAATTATTCTTAGGTACGTATGAGTACTTTGAGCATATCTTGCGCTCGTTTAAGATATACAAATGTACTTCAGCAAAATGAGAATAGGCTTAAGTTCTCATTTTTGAATAATTCTTCTTAAATGTTCAGTTTATAATTCTTTAATTATCGCTACATAAGAAAATAAAAATACGATCAATGCGTAATCTAAATTATTACGAGTTTCTAAACCTACTTCAAAACTATTTCCAATGCACTAATTAAGTCTACTACAAAATTTAAAAAATATATATTATTTAATTTTTTATTAATATTTTACTAATATTTAGTAAACTTTCAAAAATATTACATTGAATTACAAATGCGATTTTTACATGGCAGGTCATCTATTAGTATAACATTTTATAATCAATTCATCTAAGTTTTAAGGCAATAATAAAATCCATTTTTAAATAATAAAGACCATTTAAAACTCCAATTCTGAGGACTAGGGTATAATTCAATCTAATGAAATGTAAAGAAGTTTCATTGAGCGAACTGATTAACTTAAGCATTTTCAAATACTTTTCCCTTTATCTTCACACATCTAAATTCATTTTAATTATATATTTCGTTTTTTACTTACATTCAATGCATCATATAGGCAGTGATAGACTAATTCGGCTATCTGACTGTCTATTTTATGAAATAATGCATTTTTGCGACACGTGCATGTTCTTACAGATTGATTATTGATCATTCACGCGTCGCTTTGTTTTCATTCTAAAACATATGAAATCTCTATTCGATATCTGTTCCAACTTATAATTAAATCCGTTTTATTTCATTTATTGTTTGGTATCATCTACCTTTAAAATATGTTTATGTTTCTTAATATATTAAGATTTCCTGGTAGGTTTTATTTATTAAGATGTTATATATATATATATATATATATATATATATATATATATATATATATATATATATATATATATATTACCTTAACAATTAATGTAAAATATTATTGCATGCCTTCTTTAAATGAGAGATTAGACCCTTTTTTGTTATAGGAACTTGTAAGTTATTGTTTTATTTCAAAGTTATATATATATATATATATATATATATATATAATAAATAAGATATTTTTAAAATTATATTTATAGAGAAAAGGCGTCGAAAAAATCATAAAAGTATAATAAAAATATTGCAAGAAAAAAAAATTATAAAAGAAAAAGAAAGTTATATTTAAAATTTATTATATTATTTTAATGATTTTATAATTATTATTATTATTATTTGCACTTCAATAGATTTTCGAGAATTTTTATCTCGATTTGGTCTTGCGTTACGGGAATGTCAATTGTCTTTTTATGTTTTAAAAGAAAACTCTTTCTTCTTGTCATTTTTACATATGAAAAAAAAAGCTTCTAAAAAGTATAATAATTAAAAAGAAAAAAAGGAAAAGTAATAAATAATGAAAAAAGAGAAAAGGGAAAAAAAGAAAATTAGAAATAATGGGGAATAACGGGGAAATATTTACATTAACATTAATCTAATGGCTTTTAGAATGCTTAAATATCTAAAAAAAAAAACATATATCTGATAAGTAATGTTTAAAATGAATAGGTTTGGTCGTTTATTAATATTATTATTAACAACAATTATTAAGATTTTTAAAAATAAGCTTATAATAGACATTCATACTGAATAATTCGTATTAAAAGTTTAAAAAGTAGTAGAAGAAAAAGATAGTGGTCATTTAAATTTGAAAAACAATTATCGAAAATGGAAACGTGTAGCAATATAAAAAATATTAAAATGTATGTAAACAATTAAAATTATTTTATAGAAAAAAATATTTTCATCATGTTAAATTTAAATGTCTCATAATTAAAATTGGAAAAAAAAAAACCTTCACCGGTAAATTAATAAATTATGATGAAAATGAATTAAAATCTGAAAAAAAAAAAAAATAAATCGTTTTCCTTATTTAAACAATTCCTCAATATATTAATGTTTACATCACAAGAAACTTATAAACAAAAGCTCCACTTCGCATTAAAAAAAAAGAAAGAAAGAAAGAAAGAAAGAAAACAGAAATAAAAAAAATAAAAAAAAGCTCGATCCCTGCGATTATTTAACCAAAACTGAAAGCTTTTTTTAGTTGCAGTTAAAAGAAATATTAAAATGCATGAAAACAATTAAAATTATTTTATAGATTTAAAATAATAATAATAATAATAATAAAATAAGCTAAATATACAGTTTTTGTGAATAAAATAAATAAATTCCTCCAAAAAAATTATGTATGAAATAGAAAATTAATTGAAATTAATTATTAAAAGACCGCTTTATCACTTTCAAAAGATATTCCAAGATAATTTAATGTCCGCAAGAGCGAAACCAACAAACTCTTTAAGCGACACCAAGGTTTTCATAAACTTCAACATATAAATAAATAAATAAATAAACGCTCTGATTCCAGCGACTTTTTAACCAAAAACAAAACTATTTTTTAGTTGCGACTATGAATTAGAATGAAAAAAAAAGTAAACAAATATAAAATAATATTAATATATTAATAATATTTTATATTTGCAATAATATAATTCTATTATTAATAATGATAATATTAATAATAATAATATATAATATCTATTATTCATATTATAATAAATAATATTATAACAAATAATATTAATATTAGTATATTAATATAATGTAATTTTAATAATAATAAAGAAACAAATATAAAATATTATTCATACAAGAAACAAATGTTTTACCTCATTTAAGGATATTCCACGATACATTAATGTACACAAAAACGAATCCTGCAAACACAAACTACATCAAGATTTTCAAAAATTTCCACAGCTCACATCAAAAAAACCGTTCCGATCCCAGCGATTTTTTAACCAAAAGTGAAATGCTTTTTTAGTTGCGACCACGAATTAGAATGAAACAAACAAACAAATATAAAAATATCGCTCGCGATTCGCGGGACCCCCAGTTACATCCCCCTGCTTTTGCGGTTGCCTAGCAACCAAACATCCGGACGAGGCCCCTTCTTTTTCCAAGGGGGCCGGTTCGGGATTTCGAGCTCGACCCTCTGCTTATATACAGCACAAAGCGGAGGGGGGATCTGCCCAATGATGCTTAGATATAAAAAAAAAAAAAGAGGAGCAGTAGGGGGGGGGGGGGGGGGAGTGAGGTAACGTTGCGTAGCGGAAAATAAAGGCACAATCAAGGAAATGATATGAAATTTATACAAGTGTATCCCGAAGCTGAAAAAAATCTTCTTGAAATTATCTTAACTTAGATATTCACATACAGACAGGAATAAACGAGAAAAAGCATGTGTAACAGGTTGCAACTGATCTCAGCATATTAAATACTAATTTTTGTTGAAATGACTAAGAGAAGTGTATTTTATTTATTTATTTATCTAATTTCAAGCACAAAAATAATTTAATAAAAAAAAATAAAGAATACAATTGTTATAATAGAAGGATGCATTAATGTATAAAATGAATTCCCTTCATGCTGTAGAACGTTTAAAGATAATCTTCGGACCAACAAAAATATTCGCCAAATCAGACCCCTCGCTAAGTTCGTTAAGAAGAAGAAGGAACAAAAATTTTAAATGGAATTTCTAAAATGAAGTGCATGCAAGAATTTAAAATAAAACAATATTCGTATTTATGCATTCTAAATCAATGTGCAATCATTTAATATTTTCTGTAAAATATTACATTAGTAATGAATAAAAAAATAACTGGAAAAGAAAAATGAAATGAAATTTATAAAATGCATGCAAGAATTTAATATAAAACAGTATTCATATGTATGACATTTAAAAAAATTCAAAATGCAATTTTTTGATATTTTCTGTGAAATATTACATAAGTAATGAATAAAAAATAACTAGAAAAAAAAATGAAATTTGGAAAATGAAGTGCATGCAAGAATTTAATATAAAACAATATTAGTATTTATGCATTTTAATTCAATGTGCAATCATTTAATATTTTCTGTAAAATATTACATAAGTAATGAATAAAAAATTTACTAGGAAAAAAAATTCAAAAATGAAGTGTATGCAAGAATTTAATATAAAACAATATTCGTATTTATGACATTTAAATAATTCAATGAGCAATTATTTGATATTTTCCGTAAAATATTACATAAGTAATAAATAAAAAATAACTAATAAAAAAATGAAATTTGGAAAATGAAGTGCATGCAAGAATTTAATATAAAAAAATATTCGTATTTATGCATTCCAATTATATATATATATAGTGTTTCGGTAATGTTTTATTAATGATTATATATATATATATATATATATATATATATATATATATATATATATATATAATTATAATATCTATGAATATATATATATATATATATATATATATATATATATATATTACGCTGTCGTACGTGGCACAGAAATCGCGATTATTTGTTAATTGTTTAATGGCAACAACCGAATGAAACGAATCTCATTGATTATTGTGTAAAACTCCTTAGGCAGGATTTAGGCCATGGTAAATCGGGTTTATTTACGTTTCGCTCTTTCGCTGCAGTTATGGAGCTTCAAAATATCATTAAAAATACCCGTAAAAGATCTCGGTGAATGCTTGAAAGTGAAGAAGAAGCCGAATGAAGAAGATAAAATCGAAATAGATTGGATTGAGAACGCCGTCAAACACAGAGCATAAGCGATCGCCAAAATAGGCTTAATAACCGTCACATGCACGAACGCGTTGCTTCTGAAATCCAAATTACTGATTTAAATGTTCCGGAGGATAACTGTGGGACTTGAGTGAAACGTGCAATTTCTGCCAAGACTTTTCTTACAGAAATCGTGATTATTTGTTAGTTGTTTAATGGCAGTAATGAAGTTTTATAAAATGCATCACCTTAGCATTTCACAAATTTTAAATTGCCATATATCAAGCCCGATATATCTTATACCGATATGCCATTTAGGTTCAACCGTAAGAACTTCCCTGACCTTTTCATTTTTTAAAAGTAAGTGTAATAATTTTCTCTGACCATTTCATTTCATTTTTTAAATGTAACTGTTATACTTTTGAAATTTTAGCTCTTATTTAATTTTTCTACTAGTTTTTAGTATAAATAAATATTACAGTCAATATATACAGTCCTTTTTTATGAAGGCCAGTAGATAATATTTGACAGTTCTGCGCCAGCGGCGTACGCGGCGTATGACCTCTGTGCTCTGTGAAGGTCAGCGCCAGTGGCAGGTGTGGACACCGGATGTAGCAGGTGGGAATAACAGGCATGTTGAGACAGGACGTGAACAGGAAGTGTAGATAGGAAGTTTAACCGGAAATGTGACAGGAAGTGAATGCGATAAGGGAGAGAGGGGAGGGCTTACTTTTGTGGGGGGCTTAATTTTTTTTTGTTGGTTTTAATCCTTCTAGTCGAGTGGAGTTGAGTTGTAGGAATCCTGCTATCAGAATGAATTTAGTTTGAAAGTAATATTAGCAAAATGTTCGATTTTTTTTTTTCTCCTGAAATAAAAATTTTATTTGCTAACTAACACCTAATATAAAAATGGAAATCTTTCTGACTTTGTTTTACTTTATAAAAGTTTAACGTGAAATTTATTTTTAGACTGGAAACGCGACAGGAAATAAGATCGGAAACGGGATTAGACATGCTTTTTCCAAAAAGGGTTTTCAGGAAGCAGTAAACATGTTTTAGGAACATGTTTGGGAGCTTGTTGGAACAGGACAGGTGGTTTGTGAGACCGGAAGTAATTAAGATGAGAGAGATAAAGAAGGTGCATGATTAGACACATAGATTTTGTTCTTTGTAGAGGGTTAAATTATTTTTTAGTGTTTTGAATTTTATTTATTCTTAAACCGTTATAAATTATTTTTTTCTATCATTTTAATTTTTAGTGACACCAATTTTAGAAGTAATTGCTCATTAAAAGAATTATTTTTCAACGCTGGCACAGGCAGGAATTGAACCCACTATCTTATATGTGGTAAACCAATGTGTTTATCCACTGTGCTAGCGGGAACTTGTAATGTTATCTCTTTAAATGCAAGAGATGGGGACTTCAGACATGTATTGAGATATCTTTATCATAGTTTTAATGAACTGCAGGAAATTGTCTTTAGCTATTGAGTAATTCGCGAGTTTTGGATTAATATGAATGCTATTACATCTGTTTGTTTAATTTACAAGCACATTTCTCTTACAACATTCTGTCAACAGATCATTTCCATATTCGAAATAATAATAATTTAGAAGGAAAATTTTTATATGAAAATACTATGAAATGTCATTTATAGAGATTGACAAAAATAGCATGCTTGATTCTTTCTTGTATTAACCTTATAATCATTTATTTTAGAAATATAGGTTTATAGTTTTGTTACGAAAAATAACTTGTTTACATATTTTAAAAACGAAAGCAAAGTGATTTTTACAAATGTAACTATAAGCTATACACCCACGCATTTTTGTTATTGAATTAAATTACAAGGCTTAATATTGTATTTAGCGTAATATTTTCTTATAAAAGCCGTTTCACAAACTTGTGAATATTCTAATATTATATCTAATATAATAATTATATATAATAAATATATAATAATTATATCTAAACGAATGATATAAGGAGTAGTTAGAATAGTTCTTATATTTTTGTTAGTAAAAAATTTATACACATTATCTTACAAGGTTGCAATATTCAACACACGGTTCACCATATTTAAAAACGATTCACCATGATTTAAAAACTTAGTAACATATTTTAAATTTATAAATTTAAATTAAAAATACTTAAGTATTTATAATTGTTTATTTATAAAAATATGTTTTAATTTAAATTTATAAATTTAAAATATGTTACTAAGTTTTTAAATCATGGTGAATCGTTTTTAAATATGGTGAACCGTGTGTTGAATATTGCAACCTTGTAAGATAATGTGTATAAATTTTTTACTAACAAAAATATAAGAACTATTCTAACTACTCCTTATATCATTCGTTTAGATATAATGCTTTGCATTTCAAAATAATATATAAAGACACGTGATTAGATTTTTGTTTAACACTGATTTTAGTTATATTGAAGTTTTGTATCATGGGACATAACGAGTTAGCTATAAGTAATATTATTTTTATAAAACTTGTATGTACTGGGTGCTTACAATATTTATTATTAGTGTTAAAATGTTACAAATTTGGGGAATTTATCTTAGACTTCGATTTAAAATCGGGCTTTACCATATTTTTGAACGAAAATTACATAGTAAATGTATCAGAAAAATAAGAATTTGATGAAATTTATAAATAATTAATATTTTTATCAAAGTTTAAGTAAGTTGTGACAAGACTTTTATATTTAAGTGATTGGTGTAAAGTATATTCAAGCTATGACAAAAGAGATGAGTTGGTGGATACTAGACAAGTTCAAACAAGTAAAGCAAGATAAGCGAACGATGACTCACCCAAATAGACGTGCCACACAAAAACAAGTTTGGACAAGTCAACCAAGATAAGCGAGTGATGACTCATCTAAATAGACGTACTGCATAAAAACAAGACTGGACAAGTTTAGACAAACACATGATGACGTCATTCAACAAGTTTAAACAACCAAACAATGAGCCAGCAGCAAACGGTTGTTAGCAAGGTAGAGAGAAGCAAGAATGACTGAGCGAGTGTAAGTTGGATTTAAAGTTTATTCTTATCACACACCTGAAGACTACTAACGCCTCTAGCGGCGATTGCAGCGCCCCCTAGCAAAGATAAGGGAGAAACGTTAGTTGCGTGAAGACTAACACCCAAAGTGGACGTGTTTTTCGGTAAGTGTTAATTTCTGTTTTGTTTCTGAAAGGTGTTTTGTGGGAAAGGTAATCGAGTTGTGTATAGTAATTAAACTTAAAAGTTGACAAATAATTTAAAGTCGAACTCAAGTTAGATTAAATGTCTATGTTTTTCTGCGCATATGCAGATACAGAGTATATAGTTGATATGCACCAGTTGGTTACAAGGATAAACAGTTAGATTATAGTCTCTCAATAGTTAAAATTAAAAAGTTAATTTTGATTTACTTAAAGATTTTTAAACTTTTTGTAAACTTTAAATTTTTTAAAACTATATTTTTTTAACTTTAAAAACTTTTAGTAAACTTTATTTTTATTAAAAATAACTTATTCAACCCTCTGTTATTAAGTGAACCTAACATGTCAAATTTATTCACTTTAAACATAAATCCTAAGTTTATCAATAAGTCAATTTAATCTTTCGAAAAATATAATTAATTAAAAAACTATGCATCGTGTTGTACTCATTTTGTAGTACTTTAAGCAGTAAACCCTTCAATTAAATTAAAAATTCAGATGATTTCCTTTATCGAATATCTTAAATCGTCTATAAATACTGAAATATCATGGCTTGCTCAGTTAAACCTACCCTAAATAATAAAACCGAAAAATAATTTTTGTTGTTGGCTCGAATTCAAGTTAAAACTTTTAATTATCTCTTAATTCTATTACCCACCGATAGAGGGCGATACAAAAAACTATTATTTCATTTTAAAAGGTTCACATCTAAATTCTACTTAAACTCTAAGTCATTTCAAATTTTAACTCGTGACTTTTAAAACATTTGATTGTTTTACACAATAATGTGATCGTTTGCTTTTTGAATGCTAATTAAGTTTATTGTTTTTAAGTGTATCATTAAGAAATAACTTGAATATTAAATCAATTTAACCTTAAAAAAGAAACACAATATATTCAATCAGTTGTTATCAGTGCCTTTGTGATGTAATTACTGACGCATTCAGCTGTTAAGTGAAAGGATAATAATTTGATTCCATTCAAATACGACTTTTCATTTTATTTTTCTATGTTCTTATGTAGGGGGAAATTTCAAAAAGTAGCCAAAGTTGTAGTTTATATTTCTCAAATATCTTAAATCTCAACTAAACTTCGTGCTTAAAAACCTACCCTAAACTATGATTTTATGACTTGATCAGTAAATATGTTATCAGTGACGTCATGTGTGGGAGAAAAACCCATCTGAAATTCCTATGTCATTCCTATGTGTATATTGTAACATCATGTCTTATCTTGTGAGTGATTAAAAGTAACACATTTTCAATCAATTCTCATGTAGTTTAAGTAACATATAATAAATACCTCGAGTTTATTTCACCAAAAATAAAATTTCTTTTAAAAGTAATGAAATTTTTCATGTTTTATATAATTTCAACAAATTTATTCACACTTTGTCTAAGACATTCAAAATGTTTAATAGTTGCTTATTTATTTTTTAAATAAGTTTTATTTTAAAAATGGAAAAAAATTTACAAAGTTTTATTTTTTAAATGAGTGAGGTTAAAAAATTTCACTATTAAATTCCACTAAGTTGAATTTTTTTCAGGTATACTATTTCCACTGCTTTGAAAATGTTGTGTTGTTTTAAAAAAACTTTAACAATGTGTTGAGTCTGATTTTTAAAGTTATTAATTTTCCTTAGTTGAAAATATTATATAAGTGTAAAGTTATTATTTTTCTTAGTTTGAAATATTGTCTAAGTGTAAAGTTTACTTAAACTTAATTATTTTCTTTTGTCAATGTATCGAAATGTTTATTTGTTGCTTATTTTATAAAATGTATAACCAACTAGATATTTTTAAGTGTGTTAATTTCGTTAGGTCGAATTTTCTAAAATTTACAACCAACTAGATATTTTTCAAAGAAACTCTAACAATGTGTTAAGTCTAATTCTTCTTAAATTAAAATATTGTCTAAGTGTAACGTTATTATTCTTCTTAGTTTAAAATATTGTCTCAGTGTAAAGTTATTATTTTTTCCTAGTTTGAAATATTGTCTAAGTGTAAAGTTTACCAAAATTTAATTTTTTTCATTTATCGAAATGTTTATTTTCTAAAATTTGTTACTTTATGTTAAATTTTCTAAAATTTTTAACCAACTATATATTTTTCCAAAACCTCTAACAATGTGTTAAGTCTATTTTTCCAACTTTCTTATCAATAAGTAACATTAATACATATTCAAAGGAAAACCCATCGATGATTCATAACGTCACGTCTTACCTTGTTAGTTATTAAAAGTACCATAGATTTAAAATAACATATTTCCAATCATCTCTCTTGTAGTTTAAGTAACATATAATAAATACATCGCATTTATTTCATCATGTTTTACATAATTTCAACAAATTCATTCCCATTTTGCTTAAGACATTCAAAATGTTAAACAGTAGTTTATGTAGCATTGTCAAACTGTTATAAGTAATTTATATAAAATAGTTACCATGAAAATAATAAAAAACTCTTAAGATTTTTTAGTCATAGGCTATTTATTTATCATTTTAAATAACTACAATAGCAAAAACATGAATATACATGTTTCAAAAACAGTCCACACATTTTAAACCATTCTATATTTAGCTGTAGACAGTTCTAGATTTAATATTTGTTGCAATGTCCAATTAGATCCTTGTTGAGTGAATTTCTCAAAAGAGTTAATAATTTTCGTAAAGGCATCCTCAACATGTACAGGTATGTTTTGATTCGTCAATTCCAGTACAGTTCTTGAATGAAAATATGGTGTGATAGTATCTATATCACCGTCCGGTGTTTGGCGACTTACAACAACTTTTGCAGTTGCATACCATTTCATTGACCTTTTTACTTCTATCTGATAATTTAATTCATTCAAAACGTCCGACCGAATACTGTTAAAAAATGTGTGAAAGTCTTGATCATTCTCCTCATTAGAATTTATTACAGTTTTAGTAAATACATTTAAAGCATTTTGTCTGTTAAAATGCTTCACTTTTTCATATAACGAATCTTTTAAAGATGTCGATTTGACAACTTTGGGTAGTACTTTGTGTGCAGTGTCTATATGACGTGATAAATCATATTTTCGATTAAATATTTCACTACACTGGATGCATTCATACTGCTTTCGGGGCTTATGCATCCTCTTATGTTTCAATAGGTCATACTTTCTCGAAAACAGTTCATTGCATTCAATACACTTATGTTGTTTGACAGATTTGTGAATTTTGCTATGTTGAAGTAAGTCACTCTTTTTTGAAAAAACTTCAGCACATAGATCACAATTATAAATCACTGGGCTCTTTGAATGAATCTTCACATGATTTAATAAGTCACTCTTTTGAACAAATTGTTTTTCGCAGATGTCACACACAAAAGGTTTTTTCTCCAGGTGAAATTTCATGTGTCTAATTAAGACAAACTTTCGGGAAAAAGCTTTGTTGCAAGTAGTGCACACAAAGGGTAACTTTAGTCCTGATGAGTTGGGTTTCACTTCATAATTCGAAACGGGTGCTTCTTTGGGTAAAAGTGTAGAATCCATCTCTTGATTATTTAACTTTGGTGATGAGTGTTGACACTCCAAGTTGGTTACATCACCAACATAAGAATTCATAACTCGTTCCATAATAACTTAAATGAAAACTAACTTAACGAAAAATACAACCTATTACAACAATTTCAGGGCACAGTATAATAATATCAACTCGTTTCATTGAAATTTATATAATGATAGAGGGCGCTCGTGTAAAAATACTAACTTTTTATTGGTTTAAAAATACTGACATTTTATTGGTTTAAAAATACGCCAAGCGATTATTTCATCCTATAATGTTATAAGTTCAATAACCACTTAATTCTTGCACAATGACTGAGAAAGTCTTACCTATCAGAAGTTCGTACATTTGTAAGTAAAAATCTTTATTACTTTTATAAATAATATTTTACTTATCAAGTCACTTAATTTCTAAATGATGTATTCTAAAACGCCTTTTATGTCTTATGTGTATGGAGTCTAACAAAGAGGGGAAAAAGAGGGGGTGTAAAGTATTTGTAAAATTGAAATACGTTAATTTATAAAAACTAGATTCCATTCCCTTTTTTTTTTAATGTTGGTTGTGTAAAATCAAATCTATTGAAAATTTATTTTAATCGTATAACTCAAAACAAAATACACGCTCTCTTTAATAAGTTAAATAGTCACTAAAAATTGTTCATTTGAAAGAAAAAATTCTTTAAAATTCTCTTATTGTATGTTTTATGAATAATATTTTGCACGTTAAATCACTTATTAACTAAATGGAATGATCTAAAATGATCTAAAATGTCTTATGTGTTGTGGATGGTTGGTTATTTGTTAAAACCGATTATCTGCGTTAGGGATATAGGTCACTCTAGGGGTCATTCTAAGGGCTCCTAACTCGTATTGACAAGGTTCGAAGAAAACTCCGAACGGTTAGGTCGACGAGCGCGAGAGAAGTTTAAACCCAAACGTCTAGTAGCTTTAAAACCAGAACCTCTCAGTCACTGGTCTTATGTGTTGTGTTTTTATAAATAATATTTTTCTTGTTTAATCACTTAACTCCAAAATGAAATGTTTCTAAGACACTTTGTCATGTCTTAAGTGAAACATATTTAACTAAAGAAGGATGTAGTATTTGTGACATAAGTTATTCTACAGTACCCTTTTAAGAAAAAAAAAAAAAAAAAAAAGCTATATTACAAGTCAATTAAAAAATATATATAATTAAAAAGTATATATATATATATTGTTTAAGTATCCTAAAAACGATTATTTAAGTTAGTCCACAAATTTGTAAACTTAAAAAACGGAAGATATAATGTAACACAAAGAAGTATGACAAATTTATCCCCCATAAAGGATTAGTCTCAATGACTTGAATTAATTTTTTCCCCTAAAAATGACACATTACTTTTAGTATACAAGTTTGTGAAACGGCTTTTATAAGAAAATATTACGCTGAATACAATATTAAGCCTTGTAATTTAATTCAATAACAAAAATGCGTGGGTGTATAGCTTATAGTTACATTTGTAAAAATCACTTTGCTTTCGTTTTTAAAATATGTAAACAAGTTATTTTTCGTAACAAAACTATAAACCTATATTTCTAAAATAAATGATTATAAGGTTAATACAAGAAAGAATCAAGCATGCTATTTTTGTCAATCTCTATAAATGACATTTCATAGTATTTTCATATAAAAATTTTCCTTCTAAATTATTATTATTTCGAATATGGAAATGATCTGTTGACAGAATGTTGTAAGAGAAATGTGCTTGTAAATTAAACAAACAGATGTAATAGCATTCATATTAATCCAAAACTCGCGAATTACTCAATAGCTAAAGACAATTTCCTGCAGTTCATTAAAACTATGATAAAGATATCTCAATACATGTCTGAAGTCCCCATCTCTTGCATTTAAAGAGATAACATTACAAGTTCCCGCTAGCACAGTGGATAAACACATTGGTTTACCACATATAAGATAGTGGGTTCAATTCCTGCCTGTGCCAGCGTTGAAAAATAATTCTTTTAATGAGCAATTACTTCTAAAATTGGTGTCACTAAAAATTAAAATGATAGAAAAAAATAATTTATAACGGTTTAAGAATAAATAAAATTCAAAACACTAAAAAATAATTTAACCCTCTACAAAGAACAAAATCTATGTGTCTAATCATGCACCTTCTTTATCTCTCTCATCTTAATTACTTCCGGTCTCACAAACCACCTGTCCTGTTCCAACAAGCTCCCAAACATGTTCCTAAAACATGTTTACTGCTTCCTGAAAACCCTTTTTGGAAAAAGCATGTCTAATCCCGTTTCCGATCTTATTTCCTGTCGCGTTTCCAGTCTAAAAATAAATTTCACGTTAAACTTTTATAAAGTAAAACAAAGTCAGAAAGATTTCCATTTTTATATTAGGTGTTAGTTAGCAAATAAAATTTTTATTTCAGGTGAAAAAAAAAAAAAATCGAACATTTTGCTAATATTACTTTCAAACTAAATTCATTCTGATAGCAGGATTCCTACAACTCAACTCCACTCGACTAGAAGGATTAAAACCAACAAAAAAAAATTAAGCCCCCCACAAAAATAAGCCCTCCCCTCTCTCCCTTATCGCATTCACTTCCTGTCACATTTCCGGTTAAACTTCCTATCTACACTTCCTGTTCACGTCCTGTCTCAACATGCCTGTTATTCCCACCTGCTACATCCGGTGTCCACACCTGCCACTGGCGCTGACCTTCACAGAGCACAGAGGTCATACGCCGCGTACGCCGCTGGCGCAGAACTGTCAAATATTATCTACTAAGGCCACTCCACTGTTATATTTTTCAATGACAATCTACCCGGGCAACGCCGGGCGGGTCAGCTAGTCATTTAATATTTTCTGTAAAATATTACATAAGTAATGAATAAAAAATAAACTAGAAAAAAAAAGAAAGAATATTTCAAAAATGAAGTGTATGCAAGAATTTAATATAAAACAGTATTCGTATTTATGACATTTAAATAATTCAATGTGCAACTATTTGATATTTTCTGCAAAATATTACATAAGTAATGGATAAAAAGTAACTAGAAAAAAATTCAATTTAAATAATAAAGTGTATGCAAGAATTTAAAATAAAACAATATCCGTATATATAAATACAAATAAAACAATATTCGTGCATTCTAAATCAAGGTGCAATTATTTAATATTTTCTTTAAAATAGTATTACATAAGTAATGAATAATAGTAATAATAATAAACTAGAAAAAAAAGGAAAAGAAATTTAAAAAAGGAAGTGCATGCAAGAATTTAATATAAAACAATATTCATATTTTTGACATTTAAAAATTTCAATGTGCAATTATTTCATATTTTCTGTAAAATATTACACAAGCAATAAATAAAAAATAACTAGAAGAAAAATGAAATTTCAAAAACGAAGTGCATGCAAGAATTTAAAATAAAACAATGTTTGTATTTATGCATTCTAATTCAATGTGCAATCATTTAATATTTTCTGTAAAATATTACATAAGTAATGAATAAAAAACAACTAGAAAGAAAAATGAAAGGAAATTTAAAAAATGAAGTGTATGCAAGAATTTATTATAAAACAATGTTCATATTTATGACCTTTAAATAATTCAATGTGCAATAATTTGATATTTTCTGTAAAATATTACATAAGTAATGAATAAAAAAATAACTAGAGAACAAATGAAAAGAAATTTCAAAAATGAAGTGCATGCAAGAATTTAATATAATGACATTTAAGTAATTCAATGTGCAATTGTTTGATATTTTCTGTAAAATATTGCATAAGTAATGAATAAAAAATAACATATTAATAAAAATGTTAAGGAATAATAAATACCTTAAAAATATAATTGTTTGTTATTTTTTATTGAGTAATTGAATTTTTTTCAAAAATAAAAGAAAAAATTATTTTTTTTTCTGAAAAGTTCTGTTTTATTATTAATATTATTACTTTTATTATTATTATTAATATTATTATTAATTAAATTAAACTTATTGGTTTTCTTTTATTTATTTCACTGAATTTATTTGCTTTCTGAAACTTTCATGAAAGTTTCAACTGTTCGTTTTCCTCGTTAAATCCCAAATTTTTCAAGAAATGAAAAATTAATTAGCTAAAAGTGATTAAATTACAATGCATTTAAAATTTTACAGAAAACAACATATGCAAATTCCCCCTCGATAAATCCAATACATTTAGTTGCGTGTGCACATTCATCCTTCTGATGTATTCTATCCGTAACGTGTTAACCCTTTCTGGTAATTTGAACAGCGAGGTTCGTCATGCGATGCAGAAAAAAACAGAGTAACTGAAATTGGATTAAAATTGGGGCAAATAGTGTTAATACTAGATGTCTACAACATTACATTTGGTTACTTCCAATCTCTATATGAGTTTTCTGTTAAATTCGATTTTTGCCCTTTAGATACTTGTTTTTAACACTTTCCAAAGTCGTTAAAAGTGTTCAAGAATTTGGTTTGTCTGCCTGTCTATCCGTGCTCTAACTCGCGTAAATAAGCTCATATTCCCATGCGATTGATATATGTTATTGAGGCTTACTATGGACCATGTAATTGATATATGTTATTGAGGTTTACTATGGACCATGTAATTGATATATGTTATTGAACTTTACTATGTTCAGTATTGAAAATGAAGTGTGTAGCATTTATAGTTCATTTACAGGGATACTCAAAGAATTCCGTTACATTACGGTCTATGGGGAAACATCGTTTGCGATGTATTTTATTAATGTTATACTATTACAAACATATCGAAAATGATATACATCCTTGAGGTGAACTACAAGATGCTTACTATGAATATAATGTGCATAGTATTCATCATTCATTTACAGGAACACAAAAGAATTCGGCTTACAATATTGAGTACTGTCTATGAAAAGTGAATGATGGAAGTGCGTTTTCAATTATGGTACGAGTTTTTAAATTTAACTAATTTTTTGCACATTACTTGGTGTGTATAATTTCTATAGATCATATACAGGGCTGCACAGAAGATCTCACGTTTCTAGACGGACATTTATTAGAAAAAATTTTCTACTGTGCTATGCGCTTTTTAACTGAAATAAATCTTAGCATGCTATGTAGTATATAAACAAATCTATAAATCATATATAGGGCTGCAAAAAAAAAAAAAAAAAAAAAAAAAAAGCGGATATTTTTCCGACTATTGATGGTAATTGCTGAACTATGTTTAATGTGTTATGTGTCAATTCAAATGTGTTTTGTATTTTCCAAATTGTTTACTTAGCACATCAAATTTCACCTTATTAAACTGTGAAGATTTGTTACAATATAGGGAAGTTGCAATCAGCTGATCAACCATTGTACTTCAACTGGAGGTCAGGGTAGTTCTACCCCTCAGAACAGCCTATTTGTAGTGTGTGACCTTCAGCATAACATCAATTGCAACTGTCCTATTCTGAATGTGTTTGAAAGTGTTCATAATCTATATTTAACTCATGATTTTTCATTCTTGTTAATTATTTAAAAAAAAAAATCTTACAGCCTCAGAGTTCAATGGCATTTCGGGCATTTCCTCACGAGTTTCAGTAAATATTCGACGAAACGTCTGAAACTGGTCACTACTTCTTAATTTCTGGACACCAGTGTAGTATGGAAGTTACATATTTTAAATTATTTACAGAATTTTAAAAGAGCTTGCCAGAATATAAGATTGAGATATGTAGGTTACAAAAAAATAAATAAATAAAAATTAATTAAAAAGCTTTTGGAAACAAGAGAAATTTTTTACTGATTGGTTAAATAATGGTTATAAGAAGAATGCATTGAAAAATATATGTAAATAACACAAAGCAAAACTAATGATTTGAG
Organism: Maratus michaelseni; assembly: GCA_963931845.1. Taxonomy (NCBI): domain Eukaryota; kingdom Metazoa; phylum Arthropoda; class Arachnida; order Araneae; family Salticidae; genus Maratus; species Maratus michaelseni. The sequence goes on along the minus strand of OZ007590.1, from coordinate 129,511,390 downwards.
ATATTGCAATAAAATGCCATTAATGAAAAAAAAAATACGAGAAAAAGAAAAATATTGAAAATTTTGTAATATACATACGAAAACAATGAGATTTTTCACGCCCACTAAAGCGCGGGAACATTTTTCAAAGAATGGGCGACCATTATTTAGAATATGAATGCGTATATTATTGTTTGGCAGTACCCAAATTCGACCAAATTTCTAGGAGCTGTCCTCTAGGAGGACTTTCTGAAGAGAAAACATTCAAATTATCATTTTAGTAGATGTAAAGATTGGAAATTTTTACTTGTCTACAGCATTAGTTGCATGGAATTGATTGAAAGGCGATATTTACCATCTTGGTTGCAGGGCTTTATAAATTTGATAACATATGGTAGCCAGGAAAATATCTTAGTCGCCAGTAAAAAATATTTATCTCCCCTTCCTCGTCATTGATTTTCAAAAGACAAAAAGTGTTATGAATTAATTGAGAAAAAAATAATAACAAACATAGTTTAGAATTATTAGTTACATAGTTTAGAATAGTACATAATTTAGAAAAATAATATATATTTTTTTTCTAATGACACTTATCAAAATTATATAGGAAAAAAAAAAAGAAAAGAAAAGAAACACTGTAAAGACTGAATTCACATATTTGATGAGAGGCCATTGTTGAAACAGTGAAGCAGGAAAACAATTTTTTGCCTATTTTCCTGTCGAAGTCAGTCAAATTATTCTGATATTTTTATTTTACATTTTGCAGTTGATGAACTTATTTTTTGCTAAATTAAAAATAATAGTTATTATTTTTTTTTTTTGAATAAATAATGTAATATCTTTTTTAAGAAGTTTATTCCTTCATATTGGGCGGCTGGGGAGAGAAATAAGGCGGCCGTTTGTATTCATTTTTAGGTCAATTTTTGCAAAAAAAAAAAAAAAAAAAAAAAAAAAACTTAGTCACATTTGTCAAGTCTTGATTATAAGTATGCTAATAAGAAGGCTATCATAGAGAACTAGACTAACAATACTTCTTAATATGATTCTTGATACTTCTTGATTATTTTACAACCACGGTGGCTATTTTCAAAATCTTGCTTCATTGCAAATGAAATTTGATTTAGACACGGGAGAAAACCATGATTTTTTTCTTCTATTACCACATATTAAAAAGTCAATAGTATATTTGATTAACAGAAATTTATCATAAACTTTGAAATCAAGCAAAAGTATCACTTTTCCTTTTATCTAAACTTTATTAAAATATAGTAACGTAAATTACATTTCTAACTAAATTAGCATTTATAAAAGATTACTTTTATTGAAGAAAAAATATTAATACTATTGAAAAATCTTTGTTCGAAAAATCCCGGGATAAGTCCGGTATTTCATCAATACAATCAACAAATTAGAAAAATAGGTTCGGAATTGGATTCCCTAATCTCAAGTAACTTCATCACTGAATTTCAAAATTTAATTTATGAAATAATATTATAAATTAAATTATGTGTAATAATAAAGTTTATATTAATAAGTAACGATGTCCAACAATGAGTGCAACAGTAAGTAATAATGTGTATAACAATAAATCACAATACGTCTAACAAAAAATTTAAAAAATATATATATTTTTTTTAATCTTAATTTTGTGTTTAGGGAAATTAGTTTTTTTTTCTTACAGATATATTTTTAATATATTCTATATTTCTTAATATATTTTTAATATATTTTACATGTTTTAATGTATTTTTAATATATTCTAAAATGTTTAATATGTTTTTAATATATTCATATTTGCTGCAGTTTAATTGAATATTTTTCTTCAGCCTTAAGAGGTTACTTCACTCATGCGAAAACACCCGCTCGCTAATGTTAATCCTATGGGGGAAATAATTTACGATAGCTCGTTCGCATTTCAATATTTTTAAATGATTTTTTTAGGTAGCTTTCAATACTAAAAAAGTATAAAGCTACCTATTGCAGCCGTTCGGAGGAAAGCAGTTCCGGAAAATTTCGATATATTTTCACCGATCATGACCCCCAGACCCCAAAACCACCCTCCGTTGAAATGTTGATTTATATATATAGATATATCCATATATATATATATATATATATATATATATATATATATATATATATATATATAGATAGATATTATAATTATATATATATATATATATATATATCTGACCTATGTCATACGATAACGCTCGTATTTATAAATCGATTTTGATGAAACTAATTGTGTGTATTAAGGTCACTAATGTCTCGACCGAGTTCGTTAGCCAGCTTGGTCCGCCATTTTGTTTCTAGATGGCGGCCATTTAAAAATTTAAAACTAAAATAAATATACAAAAAAGTTAAAAATTCAAATTTATTTTTTAATTACGTGTTAGGCCTTAATACAAGGATTCCAGAGCATTTTTTGGTTTACCTCTATTTTAAAAAATGGCTGAGATAGAGCAGTTTGAAATTCTAGGGTAGCTGCCTTTTTGAAATAAAACAGCACATTAACGCGATTACTCGCAAATTATTTTCTTTCATTGTTGTAATAATTTTCCCAATCATACGCATAAAACTATATATTCATATCCGTTAGCGCCAAAATTGGCGACATTGGCGACAAAATTGGCAAAAGTGGTGACATTTGGCGAAATATCACCAAATTTGGCGACCAAAATAAGTCTTCATAAATGAAGCCAATTTGGCTATTGCTCAATAATTTGGGGAATTTCTTATTCAAATTCAGTATTAACGAATCTTTTGTAAACGTTTCTTTGCATTTTAACTTGCTGTTTTCGTGTAACATTAGCTAAAATTTTAAAATGAAGATATAGGAAAGCTACCTTTTCCTCCCGGTACAGGCCGGAAGGACTTTTTTCATTGGATAGCTGAGGTTCATCTCTACGTACGCTCCTTTGTACTTTTTCTATTTTTGTTGCAGTTTTTTTATTGATGATACTTTCACTTCCGAAACCGGTTCCGAAAGTGAAAGTATCTTAATTTAAAAAACTTGTAATCAAAATCGAAAAAGTACAAAGGAGCGTGCATAGAGATTGACATCAGCTATCCAATGAAAAAAAAAAACATTTACAAATATTGAAATGTGAACGAGCTATCGTAAATCATTTCCCCCATAGGATTAACATTAGCGAGTGGGTGTTTTCGCCTGAGTGAAGTAGCCTCTTAAGGATGAGAATAAAAGTAAAATTGGAAAATTATTTTACCTTAAAGGTGTATTCAAATCCAAACTGCTTATTTTGAGACACATTTGTAAATTCATTTTTGCTCTAAAATGCATTCAATTGGCAGGTTCTCTTATTCAGAAACTTTATAATGTCCGTATTGTCTCGATTTTTTTTTATAAAGGCAGAATATATTTTTAAAAAAAGCTGTCAAAGTGGACATTTTGAACCGAATTTCCCGAAGCGATAGCGCTGGAAACAAAAAAAAATAACGTACTGTGAAAATAATTGTTTGTAAATCAATTTCTAATTAATTGAACGAAAAATAAAAACATGGAGCCCTTATAAATGTCTTCATAAATCACGCCGCCAAGTTTCATGTTTTTATTTTTAAAAATGAGTCCGAGAATGTGTCTCAAAATTTTGAGTTGTTGAGCGTGGAAAAAAATTCTTTTGAATACCGCCTTAAAACGAAAAATTAACCTGCACGGTGTTATATCACTTTTACTGTAATTTTATTAAGGACTAGCTGTCCTGCCCGGCATTGTCCGGGCCTGTGATAATAACCTTAAATATACAAGCAGCTACATTATTGTTATTATTATTATTATTATTATTATTATTATTACAAAGCGTCAAAAACTATAATTTTATATATTTTTAAAAATATAATAAATTGCAACTGGTAATAAAAAATATTTAATTAAAAAAAAAGCAGCTTTAGTTTTCAAGAAAAATATTTTTGTTGATCCAAACATTCATTTCTATGGGAGAAAAAAAATGCTTAACAAAATTCTGCATTTTCGCACTATAAGTAGGAAATGGTTTAATTCAATGAACAAGATTGATTTAATAAATAAATAATTAAAACGTGTTTATTTATTTATCTATTTATTTTAAGTTTTTTATTTAAACTAATTTAGATAAGACGAATGACTACATAAAAATTAGTCTCTTCGTGATGTTTCTTTTATTTTCAACAAAAGTGTAGAATGTAGAGGAATTGTTATATTTTTCTTCGAGAAAATAGGGAAAATCGGAATTTCTCTGCGTGTTTTCAAACTGTTTCCTCGTCATTTCTACATTTTCTTCGTTAAAACTGAATTTTCTGCAAAGTATTTATATATTAGACCAAACTTTTAATTAAGTTTTGCACATTAAAAACGAAATCTTATCATATCAGAGTTAGTTATGAACGAGTTCGTCTGTATGCAATTTTTCTAGACAAAAAGATAGATAATATACATTAAATATACCATGGTAGACAGCCACCAAGTATGTTTATACAATGTGAATCTGGAAAGACTGGAAGACCAGTTTCTCATCTAGGCAAAAGAATCCTTAGACTAAATCCTGTAATCTAGGAAGAATCCCCTAATTGTGATTTTCTTGGTCTCATATCACGAACTCGTCTCCGCCTCTCATCCCCGCATCGGTGTCTTGCAGATTTGATGCGTTATTCGGCGTAATGCGAACGACATAGATGCCTTACAATATTAGTACCATAATTTCCTTTAAATTTAAATTAGAAGTATTTTCTCTTGTTTGTCTATTAACGAACTCCATGGTGGAATATAGCATCACTTTAAATTTCTGCTGTTTCATAAAAGCTTAGACGGTCTGTATAGGGGGATATTATTATCCCCCTTGTTGAATGGCGCATTTATTCTTGCGGTTACGGCAGCATTATTCTTAAGACACACAAAAAAAAAGATGGGAAAAAAATTGAAGGATGCTAGAGCCACCTGAAACTTTTCATTCTCTGTACATTTGGCTTCGTTTTCCCGCTCTTTGTTGTTTCGGGAGGCACAACGCAAGGGACTCTGTGCGCATGTTTGTATGACGTAATAAGGGGGGCTAAAAGTGCCTCTGTCGTGGGGGAAGAATGCATCTCCCAGGTGAATGAGGCACCGCATTTGGGATGACGTAACTTTTGTTATTTTGTTTTAAGTGTTCCTAAATCACGGATGAATATCAAGAAGAGAAAATTCGTTGCATTGTGTTTTCTTGGGTATAAATGCAAATGAACCCCACCTGTGCGAATTGTTTTAAGTATTAGGACACTACAATTATTTCTTCACTAAGGATACGGTTTTCCTTTCAATTAAAAGTTTTTTTTTTCTTTTCTTTTTTCATAATATGCATTATAAAATAAGCTTAAAGTGAGTTTTTTCTTTTTTTACAAAATTAAAATTTTTTGAGATGTACATTTTTATATGTTGCTGCATGGATTCTAACTGTGTGTTAAAATTATGAACTCGTTAACTGAAAAAAAAAAAAAAAAAAAAAAAAAACTATAACAATTCTTAAACAATTGTAACTTTTTTATTATTGTTTCTTTCTCTCCTTGCTTACGCATTAGAGCAAAAGATAAATGATATTGACCTTTAGAAAATCTTCGTATTCTAAAAGATATTTCCTCACAAGAAAATAAAAATGTAACAATTAAACCATGCATATCATAAAGATTTTCTGCAGAAATATTGAACATTTAGAAAGATATAGATTTTCTAGACTAGTCCAGATTTGGGTGCTTAATTTTATGCTACCTACAAAGGAAAGCTTTGGAAATTATAACTTGATTATTATAAACTTGTTTCTAAATATTTTGCAAAGAATGTTTCATATCAGAGTTCACCCAGTTCAATAATTAATGCACAGACAAAAGAAAAAAAAAAGAAAGAAAGAAAAAAAGAAAGTGAAACAGAGGTTTGCGGGTTTGACACCAGCGGACTTCCTAGTACGATGCAGTGTTGAATTCACGAAGCATCGAAAATCTCCTTGGAATATTTGGGATTTTAGGCTTTTTAATGGTCTAGGAGTGCAATTCCTTCTCCGCAGAACTGCAAGCCTTCACGGTCCGGAATTTCCAGGCCCGTGTCCGACCCGGTGTAAAAACTAAAAGTTTTCCCCGGGCCCGGCCCGTGCAGAAATCAGTGAAATCAGGCCCAGCCCGGCACAACCCGACTCAATTTCTACAAAAAAAAAAAAAAAAGATATTTTTCTTAACATACAATTAAGATTCTTTTAATGAATACTGCATACATATTAAGGAAAAATCATACAGTATTATTTTAGATTCCTATATGTTCACAAGCCATAGAATACAGAATAGCAATATTAATGATCAATTAGACGCTTAGACTATTATATTCAAATAAATACATTAAAAAATTTAATGTAGTTTAGAATAAAAGGGAGAAAAAAGCTAAAAACATCGTAACTTTTCTTGTTGTATAATACAGAAAGTAGATGTTTGAAAATGTTTTTCTATAATTTATTAAAGTATATTTCCAAAGATTCTTTTAACAGAAGTTCATTGTCGCTATTACTATTCTTACAAAACTAATTGCTTACTCGACACGTCCTGGGAACAATTAAGTCCAGTTCCGTCCCGTCCCAAGTATGTAGAATAAAATGTAAGCCTTATTCTAGCCTGTCCGAGTCTGTCGAAAATTTTAAGCTCTGGCTCAAACACGATGTAACTGTCCGATGCCGATTTTTATGCTGGACATGTTATATTTCTGTATTGATGTTGTCAAGTTAGAATCGGGTCGTGCAGCACATTTATACTTATTCTCGTCCCAGTCACGCCAGTTGAAAATTGTTCATATTTTATCAATTTAGTTTGATGATTTTAAATTTGTTATATCGGGCCACTCGGCCCACTTAATCTTTTTGTCGGTCTGGCTGGCCCCCCCTTTTTTTTTTTTTTTTTTTTTTTTTTTTTTTTAATCGACCGGTTTATTTTTTTTTTATCGCCCCGCCCCGTTAAAAAAGTCTTTATTCTGCCGGCTCGTTTGGAAATTTGCCTTCAGTTTGCAAACCTGGCCCGGGCAACCTCGACTCCACGATGTTCCACCCCCTAGCTTCAGAAATACCTCCCGAAGAAAAATGCCTCAATTCAACACTGGTGAATGGCTGTGCAAGATTTTCAGGATTTTCTTATTCCAGTAAAACATCGGGCACCATCGTTTGGATATCCACCCTGAAGGCAGTATGAACTGACAATGCATTAAAATCCCATTCCAAATGCGCATAAAAAGAGCTTTAGTGTATGAAATGATCTAATTTTTTAAGTGATTTTTTTTCCTGTTTTAGATTCTCCAGCTAATTTCATAATTGTTATACTAATAATGTTTCCATTATTTGATTACTTAAATTTATTATTCCGTTATGTTAAAATTTTATGACAGATATTTGCTGTATCAAAACGCGTTAGGAAGATTTTCTTATTCGATATTACAACAAATTTAAGAAAATAAAAATTGGCAGTTAACATATGGCGGTTTTGGTTTCAAAATTTCACTTACTATGCCACATTGTTATTTCAAGAATTTAGAATGAATATATTTTATTTATTCGCAAAACTGGAAATACATTCACTTGTTGTAATAATATGTTGTTGAAAATATTAAATTACAGCAACATAATTGTACAGTTGCATAAATTTAAAATATTTTTGAAAAAAATGTCAACTTATTTTTCCTTTACATTAATTTTCTAATTGGTCCGTTTCTTACACCATTTATAATATCAAAATCCGTCTCTATGCTAATCAATGAAAATCTGGACAAGCAGTTATTTTTAGCGAATTGTTTCGGATTAACGCAAAAAGCAGACTATTACTATTTACTATTACTCTAAGCTTACTATATTGTAATAAGGAGGATATTTTCTAATTTCAAGTAAATAGCTGAAAATTTCAAGTGGCGCAGACGATTAAGCTCGGTACCTGTCAAGATCACCGAAAGTGAAGGAGCATCGACCATGGTCAGTGTTTGGGAGGGTCACAACCTCTCTCGTCTGCGGCTGTTGTGGGACCGTGTACGTGAATGGGAGCTGGTACTCGTAAAATTTGTTCGTGGCTTCAATGTCCAACAAGTTTGAAAACGATTTTTGAACTGGGGATGCCAATCCAGGTGCAGGTCTCTCATTTGGAATTGGTTCAAATATTAGAAGACCAGCTCTAGAAGTCCAACCTCTCTTGAAGCTCTGGCACCCCTTCTTTCAGAGAAGTGCCATGACACTTTCTCTGACACGATAACAAAAACAAGTAAACAGTTAGTAATTCTTGAGAAATTTTCATTATGTTTTTTTTTTTTACTATACATATATGCTTAAAAAAAAAACAAAAAATATTTTCATAAAGAATGCATTTAATTCTCACCTATTTTAATTTGAAAATGGTACACATCACCCTCCCCCCCCACATCCACACACACACACACACACACACAAAAAAAAAAAAAAAAAAAAAAAGAGAGAGAGAGAGAGAGAGAGAGAGAGAAAACTAAGCAATTACATTAATTTTGTAAGTCAGCGGAACCACGTTTCCCAATTTAATACCTTCAAGCTCAAAAATAATAATGTTGATTTAAAAAAAGTACTATAGGAACAAAGCAAAAAAATGCACTGAATGCATGCACTTTTTTAGGAGAAGAAATATAGTAAATAACACTCACGTGCAGTTTCTAATTTTTTTTCGCCTTAAAATCTTCCAGTATTCCCTTCACCTTTCTTTCTTTCTTTCTTTCTTACTTTTTTTTAAAGTAAATAAAAAGTAACAAAAAGGTAAAAGATACTTTCATACTCACTAAAAATTCTGGATCTTGTAAATCTTTCTTTATTTTATTTTTAGAAAAATACCCAAAGAGACTAGAAACTGTTTTAGTAACTGCCGTAGAAAGTTGAAGCTTTACATGATTTCCATCCGGTCTACCAATTATTTGAAAGTTTACAACTTTTGCATCCAATTTTAACTATCCCCCCCCCCCATGAACCTCATGTCTGTCCTTAATCTTATTGTTTCATTTATATATGTTATTAGGGGCTTAATATTGTCGATTTTAGGCATAATACTGACAATGTTTGTTGAAATAACATACTTACTATGAATATTGTTATAAAGCCCTTCTGAAGATTCTATAAGATATTCATAGTTTTCCAATTTTGCTTTTTCCATTTTTGCTTTTTCATCCTTTTAAGTATAATTCCTTCAGTGTGCATTCCACTGTTTTTTATGGTGTTTTATCCTTCGTTCTTCACATGTGTATTCATGTTTAAATATATATATATATATATATATATATAAATTATATATATTTCAAATATTTTTATTAATATTTTTCTGTCTTCCCTTTAAAAAAAAATAAAACTAACTAATTAACAATAATAAATAAATAAAATCTTAATAAAGGATGTAAAGATACATGCATATTCAGCAAAACCCATTGATCGTGTAAATCCTTCTGCATTTTAATTCGAGAAAAATTATTACGCCAAAGCAGTTCGTAGTTTCTTTGTGTAACTCAGCGGAACCATGTTTCCCAATTTAATGCCCCACACTTAAAATAATGACGTTAAAAAAATTATACTATAGCAACAGTGCAAAGAAATGCGCAGAACGCAAGATGCAATTTTTTTAAGAGAGCAACCTGAGTCAAGGTCAACTTTATCGAGGGGTTCTGACTTTCTGATGCTATGCATCCCTTTTTCCCCCTAAGACTGAAAGATGCCAGATTTGTTAGTTTTGAGGCCCTTTGCTAAAATCCCCAAAATCTAAAGGGGAGCCCCTGCAGGAAAATAACTGGCAACCACATGCACGTCTTGGAATTTTTAATGCCCGATAAAAAGTTCAACAAAACTTGCAAAGTAACTTCCTCCAGAGGGATCGAGGGGTGGATGGTAAAAAGCATCTTTGAGATAAAGATGACTAAAATAACCCAGAAAACGAACATTTTTAATAGCATGCGTAAATAGCGCACCTAACGAAGCAGAACGAAAAATCATGCGTCAAGCATAGATTATGAAACACTTTCCAACACATTCAGAATACTGTAACAAAACTTCCCCGTTTAATAAGGGGAAAGATGATATATAAGTAAAGAATTTGGAAAACATATAATACATTTGAAAACACAATTTCAGCAATTATCGTCCATAATCGGAAAAGTATTCAAATTATTTTGTGAAGCCTTGTATATGATTTAAAGATTTCTTTATATACGACATAGTAGGCTAAAATTTGGTTCAGTTAGGAAATGCATAACACAGCTGAATATTTCCTTTCAGAAGTTACCGTCAGTAAACGGAAATGCTCTTCTTTTGTGTGTGTGTGTGTGTGTTGCATTGTATATGATCTATAGAATTTATATACACCAAGTAATATGCAAAAAATTATTTAAATTTAAAAACACATACCAAAACTGAAAACGACTTCCAGCCATAGACAGTACTGTAACTGAATTCTTTTGTGTGTCCCGGCAAATGAACGGAAAATGCTATGCCCACCATATTCTACCATAAGCATCTTGTAGTTCACCTCACAGTGATATATATCCATTTCAATATGTTTGAAATAGTGTAACTACATTAAAATATGCCGCAAACAATTTTTTCCCCATAGACCATAATGTAACGAAATTCTTTTGGGTGTCCTTTCACTGTAAATGAACTATAAATGCTACCTACTTCATTTTCAATACCGAACAAGCCATAGCAATCCTCAATAACGTATATCAACTACAAAGCAATACGATTATAGTTACGCGAGTTAGAGTGCAGACAAACGGCCAGACAGACCGAATTCCTAAATGCTTTTCAAATTTGTTGGAATGTGTTAAAAACAAGATTTAAGAAGGTTCTGAATGCAAGATGCAGCGGAACATTAAAAAAAATGCGGAAAATACGCACTGTAAAAATAAATAAATAAATAAATAAAATTAAAAAAAATCTACAAAACTGTATAAGATATTTACATACAAAAATATACAATAAGCTCTTACGAGTTACCCGCGATTCTGAAAAGCGTTCTTTATCTTTAGAAACCCCGAGAACTAATATATTTTCAAGATTTAAAAAAGCATTTATAAAAAAAAAAAAAAAAAATCTCGTTAGATGCCATTGATATTTTCGGAAACCTTTCCGAGTAGCTTTTATAGTCTTAAGCTCGTATTCACCATCTACCCGAACCTAGAATATCTCGGTCGAACGCCCAAATGAAATTCACGATTATCCTGATTGGACCTGATTGCGGCCGATGCCCAATCAAATTTATGATGAATACCATTTGAGCGTTCGACCCAGATTAAGGTTGATGGTGAATACAAGCTATAATCAATTTTCTCAAACTGGAATATCGATGTTTACGATGCTATCAATTCTCAGCAGTAAACATTTTCAGCTGCGTAACTGAAATTAATATATGCAAGAGTAACAAAATAATATTATTTTTAATGTTAATGTTAGTCCTGTTAATTTATCATGTTTGTCTGTAAAACATATTTGTTGAACGCGAAAATGTTTACTTGAGAGATAGCATCCGAAAAATCTATATGTCAGGTTTAGAAAACTGACTATTACAATATAAAACTATTCGGAAACGTTTCCGAAAATCAGTAGAAGCAGTTGAATCAGTGAAATCGGTTTTCACGCATTTTAGCTTCGTGTTTTTCAGTAAAATTAGCTAAAATCTTAAAATAAAGCAATACATAGACTATCTTTTCTTGCCTGTACAGGCCAGAAATACTTTCCGTAGTTTGGTATAATACATCTGCTGATCGTATCCAAGTAACCCGATGATTCGCAAGCAGCTGACGTAAAACAGAATGACGAAAAATATTGCTTTTTTTGGCGGTGTGATAGCCAATTCTGAAGTATTAACATGTATGGATAGAAGAAAATTTTGGGATTGGCATATCCGACTAGTTTTTAAATACATACGTTTATTTAGTTTCGCACAGTTAATGCACTCATTTATGATATAATTCTGCTTTTAAAAACTTTAAAGCCACTCATAGAAAAACATTTTTCCCCTCTCAACAACGCGCAATTTTCTGACACGTTCATGGAATCATTTTTATACGTAGAAACATGAAATTCTCAAACATAATTATTGAAATGATTTGAAATTGAATAGCATTTTCCATTTTTTAATAAATGCTTCTATTATAATGGATTGTTTTTCGATGATGCCTTTTTCGGGATCATGTTATACGATTCAAAACATCAACTTTGATACCATTTTCTAAATAATCTTTTGTCTGTTCTCAAGTTTTCTTTCTATAAAACAAGAAAGAAAAATCATGCGTCAAGCATACATTGTGAAACACTTTCAAATATATTCAGAATACTGTAACAAAACTTCACAGTATAATATGGTGAAAGAGAATATGTCAAAGTAAACAATTTGGAAAACGCATAAAACATTTGAAAATACAATATCGGCAATTACCCTTTATAGTCGGAAAAGTATCCGAATTCTTTTGTGCAGCCCTGTCTATGATTTATAAATTTGTATATTTTACGGTCAATCTGATTAATCCGGTCATTATTAATAATAACCGGCCTTTATGTCCGGTCATTATTAATATAACCGATTATTATTAATAACGACCAGATTAATCATATTGACCGTAACATATCCTTCTATATTAAAAAAAAGTAATCTGGAACTGAGCCAAAAACGATTTAGAAATGGACCAATCAAATTCTGCGTAGATATTCCGGGTTATTCTCATCACTTTTTTACTAGGGACTTTTTTGAGGAGCGATTACTTTTTTTCTAGCCATCCTACGGATTCGAAAATCATACCACCAGACGTGAAATATAACAAGCTTTCAGAAATTAAAATTATCACGGTCGGACAATAAAAACTCAAAAAATTCTTAAAAAACGAGTAAAAAATATTTTATTGAAAAAGTCTTTTTTTTTTTTTTTTTTTTTTTTTTTTTGCCAATTTGTTTTGCCATTGTTGCCAATTTCTAAATAAGCGCAAAGGATTATGTTTTATCTCAAATAAAAAATGTATTTGCGCGAGACTATTAAAAACAATAATGAAAATTTAAAATAATAATTAAATGATCACGTGTTGAAAGCAGGAAATAAAGAAAATTACGTCATAAAAATTGTGTTTACACATGAATATTAAAAATAAAAAAGATGAATTAAATGAAAAAGCATTATAACCTGATTACAGAAGATAGTCGCCGTTCGTGATATCATCATCATCATCTTTTTAAAACAGGATACATTACCAGGTTTTAAGAGGCTGTGAAATCAGAACGGGGGTTGGTGAGCGTAGCGAGCAGGGGGCAGAGCCACCTAGTATACTACATAATAATCTAAAATTTACTACAGTTAGGAAACGCATAAGCAAATTTGAAAATTTATTTCAGCAATTCCCGTCAATAAACGGAAATGTACTCGAGATCTTTTGTACTGCACTCTATATGATCTATACAATTTATCACACTAAAAAATATGCAAAAAAAAAAAAAAAAACATTTAAATTTAAAGATGCGTACCACAACTTAAAACGCAATTCCAACAATTATTATTCAATTATTATTGATAGACCAATATTGATAGACCTGTAACCGAATTCGTTTGTATGTCCCTGTAAATAACGATGAATGCTATGTACATCTTATTCTATAGAAAGCCTCCTGTAGTGCACCTCGGTAATATAGGATATCAGTTTCAATAATAACCAAGTCAATTACGTCAAATATGGTTTTAAATAGTGTAACATTATTAAAGTACACCGCAATCGATTTTTCCCCATAGACCCTATAATGTAACGGAATTCTTTTGAGTATCCCTGTAAATGAACTATATATGCTATACACTTCATTTTCGAACAAAATCATAATACACCTTAATGACATATATCGATTGCATGGCAATCCGAGTATATTTACGTGAGTTAGAACACGGACAGACGGCGGACAGACAGACAAACTAAATTCATAAAAACTTTTCAACTATATTGGAAAGTGCTAAAAATAGAAAACACTATTTGATTTCCATGTATCTAAATAAAAATGCTTGAAAATTTGATGCGTTTACGAATAAAAATGACTTCTAGACTGTGTCAGAAATTAACCAATTTAGATTTGAGATATCCTTACGACGACCCTGCCTAAGACTAGTGAACTAATAACGGGACATAGAACCAGTTCTAACGGAAATTATGCCTCTCGCTTTCTTAAATTATAACACAAAATCTGGACAGGATAACATTTATACTGAACTTTCCACCTGCCTGGATACTTGAGTTTATTTGGACATCACGCTTTAATCTCAGAGTTCAATCACGTCTCCAAAACCGCAAAAACCAAGAAAAAAATTAATGAACCCTCAAAAACGGGAGTATTTCTTTGTGGCATGACATTTGCCCTTGTCGGTCACAAAGGGGCGCTTTCCATCTCAAACCCAAAAATATCTTCTTCTCTTGATGGCGAATTAATAGTCGCGTCACCCGTTATTTACCAAGAGGCATATTTGAACATAATATTTTATAGGAATCCCCCCTTCGAAATCCCCAAAATATAGCCAAAGTTTTACAATTCTTTAATCTGAAAATTTATTTGTCCCATTTTTTCAAAACTTTATAGAAATAGTTAAACAATCCTGTTCTTTTAAAATTTGCTTTACATTTGCTAAGAAATTAAATATATTGTATTTTTATTCATAAATAAATGTATTTTCTCCCAAGATTTTATGCAATGCGCACATGGTAACACTCAGCTTTTTTTTTCTTTTTTTGAAGACATATATCAGACTATTGTGCTTGAAAACAAATATGCCCGTTTATAAGTCGTCGAGATGAGGACAGGGTACTAACAAGGAAAGGACATCGCTGAAGATTACAGGTGGTAGCTCCAACAGAATGTGTGCAACAGAGTCATCTGGAGTCGAACCAAGCACCTCCACCGTGGGAAAATAGCGCCTTTACGCTTACTGTCACGGGAGCCAAAACTTAGATAACTTTGCCACAGTTTTTTCTTTTCTCTTTATTTTCACGAAAATTTCCAAGCTATTTTTTGTGAATTTCTGCAAGCAAGCTACAAAATTGCCATTTTGAAATAAATGATTTTAACCAGTAATTGGAAAGGTGAAAAAGTAAAACATAACAGGGATGCGCTGTTTCAGAGGCCGCACTCATTTATAAATCCAATAAAGTTGTTGAAATATTAGCTTGAAATTTTACAGATGTATAATTTAAAAATTCAACTTGCGACAAGAAACAGAACAAAACAACAACAAAAAGTCAGTTTTAAAAGAAACTTGGAGATCCACGTTACAGAACATATGTGAAAACTACATTTTTTTAAATTGAAAACTAATACATTTCTTACATTTAATATATTAATTTAGATTGCCACTAACCAGAACAAAAAGGATTTTCATGTGCAAAGCATCAATAATGTGTTCAAATTAAGTTTTGAAATTTACTAAAAGCGATACTTTTGTATTAGCCGCATTCCAGGAGTTAATGGTCGAAGAAATCGCCAATGATTTCGCTGCTTACAGCAGTCTTTTTACTTCTGATAATTTGAGGGCTTTAAGTGCGTAGTTCGATTATATGCCTGTTAAATTTGTATATTTATTATATTATTTTATTTATTTTTTGATGAAGTTTAAATTTCATTACGCAATATTGGCCGGAAGCAAGCCCTGAATTATTTATATTGTTTTAAGTATACATGCGGGTTAATCTTTCATAATGCATGCTAGAAAATTATTTTAAAAAACATTAAAAATCAGAAAATTAAGATACGGTTTTCAAACAAGTTGCATTTCAGAAAATATTTTTTTCCTATATGGTGGTACAAAAATTTAAATTGTGCGATGTTTAGAAGTTACAAAAATTGCAGTATAAGCGAAATTCACTGATCAGGTGTTGCCACCGTCAATATGACGTTACTCACGGCCATGTTTTTGCTTTATAATATAGATTTTCGAACAGAAGACATTTCTAAAACATGGTGTTTTCTTCATCAAAAAATCTCGGTAGGCTTAGTCGATACAGTGGGATATCAGAGACCATACTTCCCCAAATACATGTTAAGAATGAACATTCCTTATCCGGCATGTGGCAATAGTAGAAGTTCTTTTGCCATTACTTTTGTTCCAACTCAAAACTTCGAACGCAATTTTGCTTATTAATTTATTAAATTTTAACATGAGTGAATAAACCCAACCCCCAATTTTTTCGCCAATTTATAGGTACCTGTCCCCTTAATCTCAGAGTTCAATCACGTCCCAAAACCTCAAAAATAATCCCAGACCACAAAACGGTTCCATCTTAGACCTTATTGCTGGCGAAATGAAAAGCACGTTTTGAAAACTTGGAAACGCGTTGTTTACCAAAAGGCGTATTTGAACATCTATCTCGATGTGAACACCACTCTTTAAAGAGTAAAGTGTCTTTGAAATGCCAAAATATAATCACAATTTTACAGGCTTATCTTAAAGATAATTAGATTAACTTGTACACTTTACTCTTTTGAATTTTGCTTTATTTTATTATTAAATTTATATATTTATTTATTTATTTGTTTTACCTCCTAAATAGATACACATTTTCCAAAGAAATTGCGGACTGCGCGCAGGATAACACTCATGTAACTTCAGTTGCATAAGATAATTTTTTTGTTAACACTTAGACAAATAGTTCCTAATTACAATGATCTATTATTGGAACAAAACATATTCCTTTCAATAATAAAAAATGAATATTTCATAAAAGTCAGAAATTCGGGAACAAATTGCATAGACATTTAATGTCCATTTGTTATACAAGGTATAAAATTACATGAAAACCCTGTTAAGCTACTTTTGCAAATTTGTGAGTGCAAACTGCAAAATAATCATTATTTTTACCATATAGGTTTTGTTCCAAGGAAAACTTTGGACACCACTTTTGTTAAAATATTTAATCGATTTTATTATGACTGAATAAAATAAGTCGATTATTTTTCGTCGATTTAGAGGTATCCGTCCCCTTAATCTCAGAGTTCAATCACGTCCCAAAACCGCAAAAACCAAGCAAACGCTTAAGGGGCAACAACACTGGTGAAATCCTGTTTAAACAGTAAATATTGAAGTATCTTTACTTAGGGAACTATTGAAGCGATTTCAATATTTTTCTAACTATAAGTTAGGGGTCTTCAAACTGTGTTCCGCCGATGGCTCGCGTTTTTTTTTCCGAATATTAAGAACGAAGAGTTTTCAGCGACATCAAAATATTTGCGAAGTGTGTTATTAGGACAAATCCATGCTGCTAACTTTTTTCTCTTTTAATCTATATATTTAAAACGCTAAGCGTTTTCTTTCGAAAATCCGTGTGAGAACAAACTACTGTATCAAATTACGTCATTCTTCTTTTCAATATTTGGACACAAATTTGTTATTTGTTTTTTCAAAATTTTAATTAATTAGCCGTAATTTTTTTTAATTAAACTTTTACTACTGCTTATGACGGCATAAAGTCAATCGCCAGAGGACGCTGCAACTCTGCCCAAAATTGATGTCTGACTCTGACCGTAACTTCAAGCTATCTGGACAAAGTAGAGTAGTGAACAAAGATCAATTAAGTTTTAAAATATCAATGTCACCAATTTATTTACTTTTAACATTTGCTGAACCAATAAAAGTAATACAAAAAGATTAATATATATTAAATGACTGATAAATTTGTTTTTAAACGTTAATAAATTTTATTTATTAAATAAAAAATACCCTTACATGATTTAATGGAACAGATGTCACACCGACATTGGCGCATTTTTTTTTAAATTTATTTATTATTATTTTTTTGCGTTATGTTGGCGAGAAAACGCAATTTTCACACATTATTTTTTATTAAACACACCTATTTAATGGTATTTATTAATTATTTTTATTTTATTTTATTTTATTTTATTTACACACATATTCAATTTTTTTATAAAACACCAGATTACCATACAAAGCAAATATCGCCATTTTGGCGCCATAAAGAAACTGCGGTGCGCCTCGACATCTGCACTGATTTAATCAAAATTGTTTCGGTGCACCGTATATTGCAAAATTAATTAAATCCTTGATTATTGTTTCTTCCTCAGATTAAAAATAAGAAAAATTAATGCTTCGAAATTAAATTACTTGATAGATCGGAAATTTTTTTCTTAGTTCGGGCTATATCAAAAACAAACATTTTACAGGTAACAGAAAAATCGTCAAAAATGACAGCTTCATCAGCAGTTATGACAGTTGAAGTTGGATAAAATTTAATAATCATAATTTTACAACGTTTATGCAAAACACCACAGAAAACACACACTGTTTTTATATAAGCAGGGTATATTTAAAAAGATTAACAGAACAGCCAATCTTCACTAATGTAATGCATGAAAAAGTAAATAAATAAGTGATTCAGCAAATCTTAAAAATATATATTTCTTAATATAACTATAAAATGCAGAAAAAAAACTATTGCCAAATTATTTCCCAAACTGTAGCGCCCAATAAACAAATGGAAGAATATTACCACTAGAATCTGGGGGAAAAAAAAAAAAAGAGTAAAAGAAAGAAAAAGAAAAAATCAAAATAATAAATTAGGAAAAGCCTCATTCATTAAAGTATCATTTATTAGTAACTTTAAACAATACAATTTACAATATATTAATTACCTATTATTGCAAATTTTAAAACAGCGTAAATAGTAATATTTCCCTTCAATCAAATATTTTTAAGTTTAATAATAGGAAGAAAACTTTGAAAATTACATCATATTGGAAACGATACATTTAAAACGTCTTACTGAAAACAATTTTCTGTACTTCTCCATTATCCCGTTGACCACTTTCCATACACACACACATATATATATATATATAAAGAAAAAAAAAAGAATTAGGAAAAGCCCCATTCATTAAAGTATCATTTACCAATAACTTTAAACAATAAAATTTACAATATATTAATGAAAACAGAAAAAAAAAAAATCTTGGATATTTATTTATTTACATTATTTTTCTTAATGATCCCTCTCGACTGTTGGATAAATGTTTGTGACGTCAGTTGAAATTGATCTATTGTACGTAACTACGCATCGCAACATTTTTTCAATGTTTTTTCATTTTTAATATCATGGTCTCGAAGACGTAATTTTTATTTATTTAATAAAATAACTAGTCAATCAGTAAAACATCATTAAAAATACATTAAACGTCGAATTATAAATCACTTCATGAGATAACAAGTACGGTTAACGCATTTAACGTCAACTGAATGTGATGCCACAATCATGCATTTTTGTTCGTTAATTCCTATAGTTTGGGGCGATAGTTTTTTTTTTTTTTTTTTTTTTTAATGGAAAGTGGTCGACGGGGTAACGAAGAAGTACCAAAATTCTTATAAATCGTATGAAATTGAAGGGCGTAGGTATTTAATTTGTTTGAAAATACGATTAAGGTTTCTCAAACTTTGACGCTGCTGTTCGTTACATTACAAATAAATTACACTTGAAAACATTAAAAATCTGCCTCATCTGCAGATTCTATATTATTATTGTACGAAAATTTCTCCATCTTTACATAAAAATTGATTAGCTTAAAACAATAGATGCATTTTAGAATAGGGATACACAACCTGTGGCCCGCGATGGGTTTACTGGTGGCCTGCGGATCAATTTCGCCGATCGGACGCGTAAAAATCGTAAATTTCGGTGATTGGGCGCGTAAAAATCGCAAATTTCGCCAATCGGACGCGCAAAAATCGCGAATTTTGTCTATCGGGCGTGTAACAATCGCAAATTTCGTCGATCAGACGCGCAAAAATCGCGAATTTCATCGATCGGGCGCGCAAAAATCGCGAATTTCTTCGATCGGACGTGTAACAATCGCAAATTTCGTCGATCAGACGTGCAAAAGTCCCAAATTTCGCCAATCGGGTCCGTAAAATCGCAAATTTCGTCGATCGAGCGAGTAAAAATCATAAATTTCGTCGATCGGGCGCATAAAAATCGCGAATTTTGTCAATCGGGCGCGCGAAAATCGCGAATTTCGCCAAAAAGGACGCATAAAAAGCACAAATTTCGTCATTTCGTCATGAGAAAAAAAAACACAAATTTCATTAGTCTTTCAACAGAGACCATAGACGACAAAATCGGAAATTCCGGAGATACGAATTTCGTTATATGAAAGAAATGGCGAATTTCATCAATCACTCAAGAAAAAAAAATCGCGATTTTGTCAATCACTGGAAAAAAAAATTGCAAATATCTTCAATCGCGTGCGGGAATTTTTTTTTTTTTTTTACATTTTTTCCATCCTTGCCAACTGAATTGGGTTATGCTGACTCGGGAGGTGGTTGAGTATAGGGGGCTAACCCTCCTTTCAAAATTAGTATGTTTATGAAATTAGTCCACCGATCCTCCCCCTCCTGTGTTCCCTAAAACAAAATTTTGTCCATGCTACGGATGTTGGGATGCGACAATCCAGTCATTTGGTCATTTGTTACTAGCCCTTCTCTTATAAAGGTTGTTCATCCCTATTTGATATCCACATTTTATGACTGAATATGTTTAGAAGTAAAATTTAGAATAATGTACGTTACCTCCTGCCCACTTACATTCATGAAAGTACAATTTTTTTCGGCACTGACAACCTTCATATCTATCTTTGTTTTTTAGTACTTTTAATAAAGCTAAATTTACGCCTCCAAATAAAGTCAAGGAATATTTTCACTCCTTGAAAATAATCCTAGCTATATCTCTTTTATAAATGCTAACGTAAACTGTTGATACGAGGGAAAGTCATTAAGTAAGTCACAAAAGATAATTAAATAATAACTTACAATGATATTCACTTCAAAACTATTTTTATTTCTCAACATATTCTCCACCAATATTTATGCACTTATATCACCGTTTTATCAGTGCCCTAACACCAGCTGCATAACGTTCTTTGGGTTGCTGCCTCAGCCACATTAGGACTTCAAGTTGAACCTTTTCATCATCTGTGAACATCATCTTGCTTCCAAGATGTTTGTTAAACAGATGAAAATCGATTGGGGCGAAGCTGTATGGTGGATGTTGAAGAAGTTGCAAGATGATGTTCACAGATGATGAAAAGGTTCAACTTGAAGTCCTAATGTGGTTGAGACAGCACCCCAAAGAATGTTATTCAGCTGGTGTTGGGGCACTGATAAAACGGTGATATAAGTGAATAAATATTGGTGGAGAATAAGTTGAGAAATAAAAGTAGTTTTGAAGTGAATATCATTGTAAGTTATTATTTAATTATTTTTTGTGAATTACTTAATGACTTTCCCTCGTATATCCTTGACAACAGAATTAAATACGTTGACTGGGAAGGAGGGAACCTAGGGGCTAAAACTACTCTTCCGATATCGATGTTTTTAATCTCATTTATAGGCTTAGATTACCCCCCCCCCCCCCCACACACACACACACACATTCTTGAAACAAAATTATCTCTGTGCTACTGATGGTGGCCCTCAACAATCCAATCATATTTGTAAGTGGCCCTTCGCTTTAAAAGGCTGTGCACCCCTATTTTAGAAGATATGGATTTGAAACGGACAGTGATTAAAAGGGACATTTTAAAACAATTTAACATTTACCATTTTTTCAGCGTCGAATTTGGACGCTGCTTTTGGGCAGATGCAATGCACACGCGCATATGAGCTCACTTGGTTGCATTATCACAGGGGGAGATATGTGTGCTTTATTTATTATGTTCTTTTATTTACTGAATATAATATGGACGTTGGAATATACTATTTGTATGATACTTCATAGAGCCTTTAAATTTTCTTTCTTCTGATTTGCATTACACAGTTGTTTACGGATTGTTTGTTTGGAATTTGCATCGAAAATAGTACTGTATTTCACTGAGGGAAAAAACTTTTAAAATAAAATTTTTGAAACACTTTTTCGTACTTTCTCCCTTAAATAATAAAGAAGATCATTTTACTGATATTGTTATAGTAATTTTTTTTTCCGGCAAGTTTTGATGGGTTCCATCTAGTTACTTATCATTTCTTTTTGTGTGAAATAAGCTTGTTTCAAAACAGAAAATTTATTTCATAAAATGTTTTTTTTTTTTTTTGTGGAATTTATTTGATTTTATCTATTAAGTAAAAGTTGTGTTGAAAATGTCTGTTTAACATTTAAAAAGCGTAAATTTCTTTAGAAACGTGATCAAGAAATAGTGAAAAAAGTCACTCGGTACACATATTTTTTCTCCACATTAACTCAAATGCCGGCGACGTGAAATTGCTTCTTTCATACCGTAAAAAGCTGGAACTTTTTAAATATGACAATAACCATCGTATGCTAACAGATTCCGAAGACACATCTATGTATGCTTCTCATGTATCGTTATGGTACTGTAGTAAATACAGTAGTGTTCGCGTCTTCCGATTTCATGAGTATACTACCTGACAGATTATCGTTGTATAGAAAAAAAAAATCAAATTAAAAATCAACTAATTGTATAGAATTTCTTATATCAAAATTAAACATTGTATAGTAATAAATAAAAGATTTTTTTTTTTTTTTTTTTTTTTTTTTTTTTTTAAATTATTAAGAAGAAAAGGAAAATTTTGTAGTTCCGCAGCATCTACATATACAATCCGACCCTTGTCTTGAAACTTAGGCGTATATACTTTTTTTTGCCTACTCTATTTAATTGAATTCTGGGTTACCCGCCGAATTTTAAGATTTTATTAGTGTGGCCTTCAAGCGTACAAGGTTAAAGACCCCTATTATAAATCAATCGTTCGAAAAAAATAAAAATAAAAAATGTAACAGTCACTTGTTTATAGTTCTAGATTTTTAAAGAAAATTCAAATTAACTTTAATAAAATTGAACGTTTTTTACATAAGAAACAAGAATGAAAAATCTTGCATCACGCATGCATTACAAAACACTTTCCAACACTAACAGAATATTATTAAAAAATTTCATTTTTTCATACAATAAAAGCAATCATAGTCCGTCTGGAACAGACTACTTTTGAGCGTCTCTGTAAATGAAGATAAGTGCTACGTACTTCTTAATCTGTAGAAAACATGTTGTAGTGCAGTTCAGTGATCCTTTTTAATTTCATTACGTTTGAAGTATCAAAACATCATTAAAGTGCATCGCAAACGATTCCCCCCCCCCCCCCCATAGATCATAATGCAATTGAATTTTTTTGGGCGTCCCCGAAAACGAACTTTAAATGCTAGTCATTCTATGCTCTTTAGAAAGCATGTTTTAGTCCACCCAAGTGATGCATGCAAATTCTATTGCGTTTGAAGTGTTGTAGCATGATTAAAACGCATTGCAAACTATTTTTCTCCATAGACCATAATGAATGGAATTCTTTTGGGTATGTCTGTGAATGAACTATAAATGCTACACTTCATTTTAAATACCGACCATTCTATAATAAACATTAATGACCAACGGCCATTAATGGCAAACCAAGTGTATTTACGAGAGTTAGAGCATGGACAGACACGCAGGTGGCAGACAGACAGATAGACAGACAGACAAACCGAATTCATAAACACTTTTCAACTATGTTAGAAAGTATTAAAAACAAAATGATCGAAATATAGCTAATTATAATAACAAAGATAAATAAATAAATAAATGAAAATAAATTATTGAAATCGCTTCAACTGTTCCCGAGAAAAAGGTACATCAATACAGCTGTTTTCGATGCGATTTCACAACTGTTGTCCTCCTGAATGATCCTTTTAAAACAGGAGCCACCATTTCTATTAGAGGCATGACATTTACCTCTGTCGACCATAAAGTGGCGCTTTCCCATCTCAGATCCAAAAATATCTTTTCTTGCCGGTGAAATAAAAATCGTGTTGTGAACCTTCTAAACCCGTTGCTTACCAAGAGGCGTAAACAGTGCGAAGGCGATGAAAAATAAACGCGTCCGGGGTCGAAAGACAAATGCTTCTATTCTAAGGAACACGGAGACTGATTTTTCCAATCCCTTCTCGTCTGCTAATTCAGGGCGAAGAAAAATCGTTTGGTCAACTCCGCCACCCTTCCCTGAACGCCCTTTGGGTGTTGAGGGCCTTTTTATTAATGGGAGTATTGGTGTGTTGTGTGTCGCGATTCCGAATTCCATTTGTTCTATACAAGCCCCAAGTTCCTTTATTTTTTTTATTTCTTACCTCATCGTTATGTTCATTTGTTTATTTCGACTCAATTGGAAAGAGGCCAGTGATTCATGGAAGGTAAGACGCAAGTGTGGTATTTTTTTTTCTTTCTTTTTTTTTTTTTTTAATCTTTTCTGGCGGTTATCGAGAACAACTTTCAGCAGCGCCAGGTTTCTGTTAAAGTAACGTTGTTACCCAGTTATTTTATTTATTATCTATCCATTTAATTTCATTTTATCTGAAATATTTATTTATTAGAACTATGCAAGTATTACTACAAATATCTCTGTTTTTTATGATACACTGGAATAATATATAATTCATTCATCGGCATGTTCAAAGGAGAGAGTAGGAGATGGTCACTGCCCCTCCCTAAATGTTGAAATTTTAAACTATTTTTATTTTCCTCTAGTTAGTGGTTTTGAAAAATAAATAAATAAATAACAGTAAGATTTATTTTTCCCAAGTGACTTAAAATGATTAAACATCAAGAGAAAATAGAATTATGGATTTTTCCACAGCACCCCTCCCCACCCCCTCCCCGTTAAGGATAATGTTTAGTTCTGTTTTCTCTTTACGTTCATGTACAGTGACCTCTCACTTATATGCGATACACTGTGGTTATTTTTCAGCACCAGTTTCTTTTTAAAGTAATTTTCTCCTTATTTAATCGCAGAATTTATAAATCGAATTTTACTGTTTTAAAATTGTGGTACAAAAAAGTAATTACTGAACATCGCGTATAAGTAAGAGGTCACTGTTAAAAAATTGTCTTAAACAAGGGTGGGGGGGGGGGGGGGGAGAGGGCAGGAAGGTTCTTCTTCCTGACGAAAAAAGAAAAAACTTTTAATTGTCAATTTTGATTATTTTTTATTCTTTACCGTTAGAATCGTACTTTTATGTTTTCAATTATTTCTTATTTATTACACCTCTGTACTGCTTATTACATCGGATACATTTAAAAATTATCTTCACGGCGGTTTTGATAAGAAAAACTCATAGTTTAGCTTATTTCAAGTTTATATTCTTCATTTTAAATAACGCATTCTAGGTTGAGAGAACTTGAGACATTTCGGAAAACTTGCCTTTCTGCTGTATTTCGTCCCATAAATGCATTTTCAAACCACGTTTTTACTTTCTTTCTTCTTTTTCTTTCTTTAATACTGTCACATTTCGCAACAATTATTTTAGCATTAAGAAATATTTCAATTAAAATATATTATCAAACGTATGAATGTGTTTATGGCAAAATGAAAAATCCAGTACAAAATTAAAAGTTAAAGAGTAAACCCATATTGGTCATATTGGAACCCAAAATAGAGTGGAAACTGCATTCACCGAAAATGCTTCCAATGAAATAAATGCCAATATTGGATAAATATCGGCTTCACTTTTGAAATATTCGCAATGAAATGGCTCTACTACAGAAATGTTGGCTTCAGATTGGAAATATTCGCAATCAAATATGGACGAAATATTTTTTGCCAATATTAGTGCAATATTACGAGAACATAAATACTCTAATACTGAGGTATTATTTCATAGCCAATTCTAATACAAACGGTGCTGGACAAATGTTGTCTTGCAGCTGTGGACTAATAGACATTTTATTGCAGAAAAAATGTGATATAACTCAATATTAGAGGTTCATGTCTATGAATATTTGTAAATGCGAATCAACTTCGTCTATCGTCTCAAGGGGCTAGCAGTAACAGAAAATGCTATGAGTACCAACTTCAGGAAACTAGCAATGGAAAATATGCTTTAGAGAAGGGAAGAAACGAAAACTTGCTTTTGTTGCCTATGAACTTTACTCGGGGATTCTCAAAAATTCATTAAATAATACTAAAAAATAAAACAGTATTTTTTATTTATTTATTTATTTGTATAGCTTTCCAGTTCATAGACATAATACTTGGCAATTGAATACATATGCTACTGTATATCTAATTTAAGATTTAACATGCAATGAACTGTTATACATAATACGAATTCCCTTCTCGCGATTTCGAAATTCTGTACATTTCATAAATGTAAAAGTGAGAATATATTTTGATATGTGTTTATGTATGTGTGAATCATTTAAAAAGTATTTTTCAAAACACATCTACTACATAGACGTAAATTCATAATTTAACACCATCAATAGAAACAGTACAAACTCTGAAAATAATTCTTGTTGTGAAACATTTAAAAGTCAAAGTAGCATGCGACATATTAGATGTTATTAGCCCGAGAGCTAGCAGATAATTTGAAGTAGGTACCTGATAAAAGCTTAAAATTAGTAATTACCACATTATGAAATCGTTGGTCTGCCAGCTAGCTGATGGTAGATTTGCGACTTAAACAATTCGCAACTTGCATTTTTTCGATGAACAAAAAAGATTCTTGATAAAAGCTACAAGTTACATATATGGAAATATAGGTTTTTCTAAATGTAAAAAATTGATTGGCAGACGAATCTGCCGTGACAAATATGTGGCAGGCGTCTTCAAAGTTCATAAAAAAATAACTGAAAAAAAGTTTTTTGATAGCAATAGTTACAAAAAAATTAATATTATTTTTTTTTATTATTAAAAAATTAGTTTTTATTTGAAAATAAATAAATAAATAAAACGCACAAAAAATAAAACGAGAGCGCCCTCTATCGGAGATGATGAGAATTAAAATAAATGGGGAAATTATGCTTAATCTATTACGTAAGATGCAAGTAGAACTAGCAAAAAGAAACCAGATGCCAGTAAAATAATAAAAAGAAAGAGGAAGAGTGCTCCTAGCGGAGAAATTTGAAACTAAAACGAATTGGGGTAAGAAATGATTACAAATACAATAGTGAAAGTTGCACTAAAATCCGATAATTAGAAGACAAGAAGAAAACTAAGAAGAACTAGGTGTATAGTTACAAAAGCGCTACATGATAGTAGGGGCAAGAATATGCTAAAGTTTATAACGGTTGTTCGAATGAAACAGAAATTTACGGAAGGATGGGGCACAGGCCCAGGTGCCTAAGAAGGTAAAACGCAGAATAGAAACCAATATAAAGAGGGAAAGAGGAGAAAAATTCAAAATAACTGGTAAAAGTCCTTAATATCCAATAAACTAAAGTCCCTATCGAAAAAATAAAGCCGAATTTAAATAAAACGACTTAATGGTACTATACATTTGGATGAATATTATAGACAAATGGGAGCGATATTATCATTCAATTAAATTTTCAATAAACTAAATAAATGAATTAAAATGGGGTTGCAGTAACTTTAATTTCAATTAAAAGTCAATTGCATGCTATAACTATATGTAATTGCAATTGCAATTAAATGCAAATAGCTACAAGAATTGAAATTAATTTGGAATTAGTTTCATTTAGTTACATTTCTCAATTAAATTAATTTCAGTTAAATTAATTGTAATTGAATTATCTGAAATGAAATCGATTTCGAATACATATGAAGAATTGTACACTTGTTTTTTATACACCATACCCAAGCTACAAACAGGAAGAACATTTCCAACCCACATTTCCGCCCCTAGCGGGAAAAAATAAACTAAATGTACTAAAATTGATTTTTGATATTTTCTGAAATGGCAAACGAACCAAAGATAAAAGTAATTAATGACACATTCAACTCAAGTATTTTTTACGTTGCTACCGCCACCTATCGTGAAATAGAGAAAATAACATATTTAAAAATCATTTGTTATGCTTCTTATTCGGGATATTGTTTCAGGTTTGGGGCATTTTATTTTCTTCCTTTTCTCTCTAGATTCTTCTGGTTTTATCACCTTGGGTCGCAGCCCACAGTGGATTCATCCTTCAGTTGCATGCATATGCATTTTCTATAGGGAGCCTCTTTCATTTTTTGACGTTTGACCCGTTTCTCCCAGTTGTTTTTCAGTTGTCCAGCCCTTTCCCTATATTTTTTCTCTTCCCCCCCCCCTCCCACTTTTATACCCTCCCTTTTCCTTATTCTTCGTTATCACGCCCTGGCAGCTTCCCCCCTACATTATCCCCTCTTGCCCCCTACTCTTATCCATATTTTAACACTTTATTTACCCTTCACTCCACTCGGCTTGTGGAGTATCCCAAACTAGTAACATTAGGTCGTCATCCTTAAATCTTGCTTTATTTTTTCGTATCTCAGAAACTATAGTTTCTCAGGTATTAAGGGTTTCTACCAGCCATTTTCAAATTTTCTCCTTTTTCTCTCTTTATATTGTTTTCTACTCTGGGTTTTACTTTTTCAGGCACCTGGGCCTATGCCCTATCTTTCCCTAATTTCCTGTTAAAGTTGACTTTTATAAGATTTAGCAGATTTTTGCCCCCCACCACCATGTGGTGCTTTTGTTACTATACACATAGTTTTTCTTAGTTTTCTTGTCTTCCAATTATCTGATTTTCATGGAGGTTTTACCATTGTATTTGTAATCAGTTCCTCCTACAATTCGTTTTAGTTCCAAATTTCTCCGCTTGGGGGAGCTCTTCCTCTCCCTTTTTATTATTTTACTGGCATCTGGTTTCCTTTTGCTAGTATTTCTTGCATCTTACGTAATTGATTAAGCATATTTTTTCTATGTGTTTTAGTTCTCATCTTCTCCATTAGAGGACGCTCTCATTATCTTTCTTGAGCTTTGTCCCTTTTTTATATATAAAAACTTTTTTTTTTAAATAAAAATAAAAAAGTTTTTAAATAATATATATATATATATATATATATATATATGGGCTGTTTAATAGCCTCTGCTTGTTAACTAGGAGAAGACCCTTTAAATGCCTCAGAGGAGGACTTAAAGGAATCGACTGGGAGCAGGGACTTGATGTCCAATCCGCACCTTCCATCGGTGCAGCCTGTTAGTACCCTTGCCTAGTGCATGGGGAACGAACGCGGATGGGCTTCCTCCAACCCGCTTGGCCAGCGTGGAGGAATTTGGCCACCTCCCCCCTTATTTTACCATGAATTCACAAAACAAATCACGGCCCTCAATTCCCGGCAGTCTGCATGTTCCTGATTACGGCAGCGATCAGAAAGACATGAAGACAGAGGGTGCTAAGAATCACCGGGCTCGGTTTGGCTGCCATAAGTTGATGACCTTGGCTACGTATAATGGACGATCCTTATCTTCTGAAAGTCGTTTACAGGAACTTGAAGAAGAATTAGAAAGAATCAACTGGGACATCCTAGGATTATGCGAAATAAGAAGAAAAGGTGAAGAGAAGATTGATCTTGCCAGTGGACATGTATTGTACTACAGAGGTACAGAAGATGGAAAAACAAGTGGTGTAGGATTTCTGATTCATAAAAGGTGGAAGAATCACATCGTAGAATATGATAGTGCATCAGATAGAGTTGCAAGGTTAGTTATACAAGTGTCAAAAAGATACAAACTGCAAATTACCCAAGTTTATGCACCAACAATTAGCTATACTGATGAAGAAATTGAGGATTTCTATGAAGAAGTAGCTTCAATGCATCAAAAAGGAAAATGCTACATAAAATTAATAATGGGAGACTGGAATGCTAGAATTGGGGAAAAAAAGAAAGGTGAGTTCTCAGTAGGAATTCATGGATATGGGGTGTGTAATGAAAGAGGAAACAGATTGATTGAATTTGCAGAATGTGAACAGATGTATATCATGAATTCATTTTTCAAGAAAAAGCCACAAAGAAAATGGACATGGCGTAGTGCAAATGGCTCAACAAGTGAAATCGACTACATCTTGACAAACAAAAAGCATCTTATTCAGGATTGCAGCGTTCTCAATAACTTCAATACAGGAAGCGATCACAGGTTAGTTAGATGCAAACTGCTTTTAAATACTAAAGTGGAAAGAATGAAGCTTTTGCAATGCTCAAAGAAATCAGTCGATATTATAAATCTCCAGAAACATAAAGAAGAATTTAATTTAGAACTTAAAAATCGTTTTCAAGTACTTCAATCAATCTTAGAAGAAGAACAAGATGTTACAGTAGTGAACAAGAAAATAACAAATACTCTACAAGAAATTGCAAGGACGATAGCTGGTGAAGCACAAGTAAAGCAAACAAAGAAAATAACAGAAGAAACAAGAAGACTGATGAAGAAACGCAGAGAATTTAAAATGAAGAAAAACTATCCTAAATCAAGAGTTGAATATGCAGAATTATGTAAAACGGTAAGAAAATGTGTTACAGAAGATATCAGAAAATTTAACTGTGATAGTGTCAAAAAAGTTCTAGAAGATAACAAAAGTTTAAAATCAGCTAAGCGCAAACTGTGTGTTGGAAGAAAAGGTATTTTTGCACTGAAGACAGCAGATGGAACAATCACCAAAATCAATAATGAAATAGTACACATTGTCGAAAAATTCTATAACGATCTATATAAATGTGAAGATCAAAGGGAAATCAACCTACGTGATCCACTAGTAAACATAACAGAAACTGAGGAGATAATCCCAGTGATGACAGATGAAGTTGTACAAGCCATTAGAGGCATGAAAAAAGGTAAATGCCCTGGCGAAGATGGAATTACAATTGATCTTATCAAAGAAGCAGGAGAAGAATTTGCAAAAATGCTAGCCTTACTGTTTTCCAAATGTCTCGAGAAATCAGATGTACCAGAAGATTGGAATAATGCTGTGATGGTGTTACTTTATAAGAAAGGAGAAAAGGAAAACATTAAAAACTACCGTCCAATCAGCTTACTGTCAGTGATTTATAAAATTTTCACCAAAGTTTTAACGACAAGACTTGAATCAGCTCTGGACTCAGCTCAACCTAGAGAACAAGCAGGATTTCGAAGTGGATTTAGCACAATGGATCATATTCAAACAGTAAGGGAAGTTATAGGAAAACATAAAGAATATAATTTACCTCTCTGTCTTGCCTTTATTGATTATGAAAAAGCATTTGATTCGGTCTACACATCTGCAGTAATTACTTCTCTGGAGAACATTGGTATAGACAAACCTTATATCAATATCATAAAGAAGATCTACAAGAAAGCAACAGCCACCATCCGTTTGGACAAAGGAAAAGCGAAGATCAAGCTTGAAAGAGGAGTAAGACAAGGAGACACCATTTCGCCTAAGCTTTTTACTGCTGTCTTAGAGAGTATTTTCAAGAAGCTGGATTGGGAAAACAAAGGGATTAGAATAAATGGGGAATATTTAAGCCATCTCCGGTTTGCTGATGACATTTTAATTTTCAGTAATAGCCCTGAAGAATTGCAAAATATGCTAAAAGATTTGGCAGAAGCTAGCATTAATGTGGGATTAAAAATAAATTTGGAAAAGACTAAGGTGATGTTCAATTCATTTGCATCAAAAAAGAAAATCGTCTACAACAACACTGAGATTAAAGATGTTGAAAGTTATGTGTACCTTGGACAAGAAATATCTCCAGACAACAGTATCATGAATGAAATCAATAGAAGAATAAGAAATGGATGGAGTGCTTTTGGGAAGAACAATATTATTCTGAAAAGTAACATGCCTCTTTGTTTGAAAAGAAAGGTGTTTAACCAATGTGTTTTGCCTGCACTAACTTATGGAGCAGAAACTTGGACACTAACAAAACGGATGGTACAAAGATTACAAACAACACAGCGAAGTATGGAAAGATGTATGCTAGGCATAACCAGAAGAGACCGAAAGAGAATAACGTGGATAAGAAGTCAGACGAAAGTTTTTGACATTATCGAGAGAATTAAATGGCTAAAATGGAAATGGGCTGGGCACATTGCAAGAAGACAAGACAATAGATGGAGCACAAACACCCTACAGTGGTATCCCAGAGATGTAAAACGACCAAGAAGACGACCTCAAGTAAGATGGAGTGACGAAATCAGAAAAGTGGCCGGTGTTAATTGGATGACTAAAGCACTAGACAGGCAACAATGGAAAAATCTGGGGGAGACCTACATCCAGCAGTGGATTGAAAACGGTTGATGATGATGATGATATATATATATTTAATTGTTGTTATCAAAAAACTTTTTTTTTATTATTTTTTTTATTATTTTTTATCAGCTTTGAAGACGTCTGCCATGTATTTAGTCACGGCAGATTCGTCTGCCAATTATTTTTTTTAACATTTAAAAAAACCTATATTTTCATGTATGTAAATTGTAGGTTTTATCAAGAACCTTTTTTGTTCATCGAGAAATTACAAGTTGCGAATTACACAGGTCGCGAATCCACCACCAGCTGGGTGGCAGACCAATGATTTCATAATGAGGTAAGTTAGAAATATTACACTACTAATTTTCAGCTTTTATCAAGTACCTGCTCCAAATTACTTGTTAGCTCTTGGGCTATTATGCTATTTTGTTAATCAGTAACTACTTTTAAATGCGTATCATTTTTTTAAAGAAATTATTTTTTAAAACATCAGTGTGAAAGGTAAAACGCTTTGTTAAGCCTGAATTTTATTGCATTTTCTTCTTTTGTGTGGCTTTATATCGGCACGTATGGGAATTTATGAGTAAATATTTTTTATAAAAAGAAAAAAAAATATTAGAAAAGAAAAAAGGGTTATGAACTGTTTTGTAATTATATCACATGTTTCCAAAATAATTAAGGTATGTTACAACAATGAATCTATGGAAGAGTCTGGTCCTTCCTATATAGGGTCATTATCTACCCTATATTAAAATCCGTGCACGTATCTATGTAACCTCAAAAACTCGACAAAATTTGGCACACGGGTTGCTGGTAGGGGGCCCATGAACGATTGGGGTAAAAACTTCGAAATTTTTAATTAGTTTTTTTTTCTTTCTTTTAATGTTTTTGACGAATTTTTGCCTTTTTTATGTTTAATTCGTAATTGTGCGAGTTTTAACCAGTTCTAAATGTTTACTGCAAAGTGAGATATACATATTACGTACGCCACGCTGCAATACTAAGGAGCTGTAGAGGGTATTACGATAATTCTTTTACCTCGCATGCAAATAATTAGAGATTATTTAATTGCCCTTAATTATTAACTTTTTTTGAAATAAAGAAAAACATTTTATCACACAAACATCAACAAAACTTTTTATTCTATTAATTTCATTATTCCAAATATATCGTTTTATCGTCTGCTGCCATAGCAACATGATAAATTAAGTTTCATTAAAAAAGAAAATGCATAGTAGTAGAAAAATATTTTTCTAAATCGTATAGTTATTGAACAACTCAACACTTTAACAGGGGAATTAAATTCATTTTATTCGCATTTTAGAATTAAATTCATGAACTCCCGTGCGTAGAACTGGTTAAACAGCTAGCGAAAAATATAAAAAATGATCAGAAGGAAATGCATTAAATATAAGCCAAGTGTTGTACATTTCTTAAACTAACATTTTCGCATCTTTTACACAATGCTAATGTGTATTAATATTTCAATAAAAATCATTAAAGTTTGTAAATATAGAAAGGGATCAAAATGTCTATATTAATGTACTGGAAAAATCTTACAATTATTTGGAAGACTTTCTGTTTTACAGCTAAGGGGAAGCTTCTAGATTAATATATCTCTTAATTGAGCAGTTGAATTTATCAGAATGAATAAACTTTCAAGAGAATTCAATACTATTTGACATGTACAGCATATAAAATATGAAAGGAGAAAAACATATATGTTAAGGCTACTCGTCAGTGCACTTCCCGATTCCCCTCGCTAATGTTAAACCTATAGGTGTAGGATGCATTCGTATATTTAAAATATCCCCTCAGGAAATATTTTTAACTTCATTTTTCTGTGTACTCTTCTTAAAGGATGTCTCTTTTTTCTTAGTTATCAACATTTTTCTAAAATATGGGATAATTTATAATTTTATGTGTTAATAAATCTTAGCAAAAGTGAATAAGATTTTAAAACTTCACAAAAAATTAAGTATATATTTTAGAAAAAAAAAACTGACAGCTAAGAAAAAAAAGAGATATATTTTAAGAAGTGTACACAGAAAACAGAAGTTAAAAATATAAATTTCCTGGGGAGATATTTTAAAAATACGAATGCATCCTACGCCCATAGGTGTAACATTAGCGAGGAGAATCGGGAAGTTCATTGGCGAGCAGTCGCAGAATGACATGAACATGCCATAGATTAAAAATCAGCTTCCTAAGCTGAGGAATTTCATTGTTTTTTACAGACGAAAATAAAAGATGGCCTTTTTTGTATTTTTAGATAAAACAAGTTATTTATACAAAAAGTAAAAAATTGATCCTCTGGATCTGTACTGACGCCACAAAGTACATACAATCCACATTGATACTAAAAAGTACCTTTACATATTTCTATGAGAAAAATTTCAGTATGAACTTTGGTAAAGATTGGATTTCAACAACTTTTATCGGCTGCGTTTGACACCAAACATTTATCTGGAAAAGTTTCCGAAATGAACAGAATATAGAATCAAAAGGAAAAGAAATATCGATTATATTCGCGAGATTTTAAGATAGCGTCATAGAAATTTTCATATGCGTTCTACATAGGCATAAAATAAAAAGTTCGTAAGGCAAGTTAGAGGAGTTGCAAGACCACTGCTTGTGGCAAAAAACGCTGTAATACTTTGAGTCCCTGTGATAGTTTGGGATTTATGTTATCAATTTATGCTATAACTTTATTTCTGTAATTTTTTTAAGAATATTCTGGCCTGTATGGTAGACAATGCATTGCATTTTAGTTTTAGAATAAACTAACTATAAAATATCTCGTATGATATTTTAACTATCATAAGAATCTACGCGTTTTTTTACAAAATATTTTTTGCCTTTTAGGAAGGTTAAGTTTTATAAATGTGTCTAATAAAAGTGATAATCCAAACCCTTTTTTAATCTCTCCAATTTTCTTTATTTTCGATTTATTGTGCGTAATATAAAAAAAATACAATAAGTCAAGTAAGTACAATTATAAAAAAAAAATAAGAAGAAGAAGAAGAAAACAAAACAAAGTCAAAATGAAAAGTTACATCTGAAAAGAGCAAGACGTGACGAAAGGAGAATCGAACTTTACATCCCCATCTCTAGGCAATATGCCAAAATCAACCAACTTGAACTCAGTTTTCATCTAAACAAAACAGTTAGGAGTAACAGCTAAAAATTATTTTCAGGATTACAGCTATTAACAAGGACGTTAACTAATGACTTATTATTGTTGCGACGTTCATGTGACAAGCAATTTTTCAGAGTAAATTGAATTTCATTACTTAATTGATGCGTTTAAAAAAGATCTTGCTCCACACAACATATTTCTGAATGCTAGCGTTCGATGGCATGTATTAAAAAAAAATCCATTAACTAGTTCAATTGTTTTTTTTTAAAATAGTAGTTATCTTGCATAAATTTAATAAAAGTTTATAGTACCCCTTCCTTCTCATTATTATTATTATTATTAAGTAATAACAATTCAGAGAATATTTATTGTATGACATATGCTTCTCAAAAATGAGAGAAAGAAATAATTTAATTTAAAAAGTTTTTCTTATTTTCATGCTATTATGGTATTATGTTATGATAAACTGAAGATATACATACACAGGTAAATAAATAAATAAATAAATAAATAAAGACAAAATATTACGGAATATTGAAATTAAATGTATTACACCAGACAGAGATAAAAGTTTCAATGTATGTAAAAAATTCCGTTTAAACTCTTTCGGAAGATATTTTCCATCTTTAAGTTAAATTGGATTAATTGTCTTATTTTGATGCGAAAGAAAATCCACACCATTAAAAACATACAAAGAGCTCCGGCAGATACTTGAGGCAATTTGACAATTTGAAAATAGAAGGCTATAATAATTGAAGTATTCAAACAACTTGAAAATTGTACGTCAAACGTAACAAATGAAGTGCTTTCGTACTATAACTAGTTTCAGTGAAATGAGTTATATCGTCTGTTGTTATGGTATGATTAATTTCCGTAATAAAATAAGTAGATTTTAAGTTGGCAACATGTTATCTTTTGTTGACATTTACTGAAAATTCCAATGGGAAACTTAAGCCTAGCTTTGAACATTTCAGAGCTTGAAATCCATATTTAGACTCTTTTTCCAATCAATATCTATTTTTCTAGAAACATCTATCTAAAAAACTGTCAGTAGATTATAAGTTGATATAATTAAAAAAAAATAGTATGTAAATTCGGTTTTTCAATTCAGTAATTGGGAAATAATATGACTCCATCTTAAATAGGACGTAATCACCATGGTAACCTAGAATCATTACCTATCATGGGATACCATTGAATTAATTGTGTATAATAGGATTTAATAGAATGAAAATTGTGACTAATAACTTGGTCACAGAGGTTATAAAATGTCATACACGTCATATATGACTATAACGTCATACATGTCAGATAACTTGAAGATACATCTCGGTCGCTTGACGATTAATCTTCAGAAGCTGCTATAAGAAAGAAGTACCGTTCTTTTTTATTTCAAATTACTTAATAAATATTTTTATTAATATCTTTTTAAGTTTTGATTCGATTTTCATAAAATTTGAAATCACTCGACAAAATTTTGCAACGATTATATATATTAAATTTCAAACCATTTGGTTAAGTAGTTTTTGTGCTGTTATATGAGGACAGACGGACGGATCAGACGACGACTATAGGTGCTACATATTTATATAATTGCAAACGCACCTAAAAAAAAAGGTACCGTATTTTCCGATTTATAAGTCGATCCTATTTTTCTTTAACTTGCAATGGTGTATTTTGGATGTAATCGGTGTGGTCGACCCCTTAATTCGCACACGAAAGAAACGATACTTTTTTTTTCCCTTTGAGAAAATAAAACTGTTGGGGATAAAGTCACGTGTGAAAAACCATCTAAAGAAAAGCAAATACTGGAATGATTTTCCTGGACGTTATTTCTCCCTATCTTCTTGAGATTGGGATCCGTGCGAAAATTCTGTATATGTAAGATTTCACAGTTTCCAAAACTAAATCATTTTCTACATTAATATTTTTGGCTAAAATATTTCAAAATATAATAATCAATATTTTTCTTTATCCTTTCATAGATTGCAATGGTGTATTTTGGATGTAATCGGTGTGGTCGACCCCTTAATTCGCTCACGAAAGAAACAATGCTTTTTTTCCCTTTGAGAAAATAAAACTGTTGGGGGTAAAGTCACGTGTGAAAAACCATCTAAAGAAAAGCAAATACTGGAATGATTTTCCTGGACGGTATTTCTCCCTATCTTGTTAAGATTAGGATCCGTGCGAAAATTCTGTAAATGTAAGTAGATTTCACAGTTTCCAAAACTAAATCATTTTCTACATTGATATTTTTGGCTAAAATATTTCAAAATATAATAATCAATATTTTTCTTTATCCTTTCATATAGATTGCAATGGTGTATTTTGGATGTAATCGGTGTGGTCGACCCCTTAATTCGCTCACGAAAGAAACAATGCTTTTTTTTCCCTTTGAGAACATAAAACTGTTGGGGGTAAAGTCACGTGTGAAAAACCATCTAAAGAAAAGCCAATACTGGAATGATTTTCCTGGACGTTATTTCTCCCTATCTTGTTAAGATTAGGATCTGTGCGAAAATTCTGTAAATGTAAGAAGATTTCACAGTTTCCAAAACTAAATCATTTTCAACATTGATATTTTTGGCTAAAATATTTCAAAATATAATAATCTATATTTTTCTTTATCCTTTCATAGATTGCAATGGTGTATTTTGGATGTAATCGGTGTGGTCGACCCCTTAATTCGCTCACGAAAGAAACAATGTTTTTTTTCCCTTTGAGAACATAAAACTGTTGGGGGTAAAGTCACGTGTGAAAAACCATCTAAAGAAAAGCAAATACTGGAATGATTTTCCTGGACGTTATTTCTCCCTATCTTGTTAAGATTAGGATCCGTGCGAAAATTCTGTAAATGTAAGAAGATTTCACAGTTTCCAAAACTAAATCATTTTCTACATTGATATTTTTGGCTAAAATATTTCAAAATATAATAATCAATATTTTTCTTTATCCTTTCATAGATATAAATTTTTCTCTAAGTAAACTGTTATTTTTTTTCTAAAAGTGTATTAATGTTTTTACCATAATAATGAGAGAAAATAACAATGGTAAATTTTAATTATTGTGGAAAATATTTCATAAATTAAAAATTTTGTGGATCACATTAGTAAGGAAAAGATGACGCTATTCTCGTAACAACTGCTACAGTTACCAAATCGCGATCATCGAATGCCTGATTTTTATATCCAGTGTAAGTTGACCCCTGAATTTCCTTTGCGTTTTAGCGGTTTAAAATGCTGAATTAAACACCTAAAATACGGTAAAAGATTAAAAATTTTGAAGGCGATTTGAAGCTTTAATTAAGGGATGCAATACCGTATTTATTGGAAGTTTCACATCCCACCTTTTAACGAAACGGTACTTCTCTATTATCCCATCGAACACTTTTCATAACAAAAAAACTATCGATCAAACTGTAAGATTAAACGCCAAAAATGCAGTCCCATTTACTTGATGTCAGAAGCATTATATGTGTTTGTTATGTCATCAAGTGGTTTTTAATTCGACATTTGCATGTATTTTTCATTATGTTTTACTGATTTATTAGTTCTTTCATTAATTAAAATAACAATATTGTCCTTAAATTCTTATATTTTATTTATTTATTTACTTTGATATTCCCAATGGCAACGTTCTCCCGTTTATTTGGCGTTACAGTTTGGCGATAGTTTTTTGTTATGAAAAGTGGTCGACGGGATAATAGAGAAGTACCAACGAAACTGTCAAAGATAGCAGAAAATTCGAGTAATTTTTGCTTCAAGAATAGGAGATAATGTAAATTAATAAAAAAAAGATTTCATACAATTTTGTCCAAAAATTTTAATTTATGTTTAAAAAACATGAAAAGTATTTTTAAATGGCAGTTCCCCCTCTGAACCCCTCATTCAATGATTACTCGAGGGGAAAAAAAAGTCCTTCCGGCCTGTACCGGGAGGAAAAGGTAGCTTTCCTATATCTTCGTTTTAAAATTTTAGCTAATGTTACACGAAAACAGCAAGTTAAAAAGCAAAGAAACGTTTACAAAAGATTCGTTAATACTGAATTTGAATAAGAAATTCGCCAAATTATTGAGCAATAGCTAAATTGGCTTCATTTATGAAGACTTATTTTGGTCGCCAAATTTGGCGATATTTCGCCAAATGTCGCCAATTTTGGCGCTAACGGATATGAAGTTGTTATGCGTATGATTGGGAAAATTATTACAACAATGAAAGAAAATAATTTGCGAGTAATCGCGTTAATGTGCTGTTTTGTTTCAAAATGTCAGCCACCCTAGAATTTCAAACTGCTCTATCTCAGCCATTTTTTAAGATAGAGGTAAACCAAAAAATGCTCTGGAATCCTTGTATCAAGGCCTAAAACGTAATTAAAAAATAAATTTGAATTTTTAACTTTTTTGTATATTTATTTTAGTTTTAAATTTTTAAATGGCCGCTATCTTGAAACAAATTGGCGGATCAAGCTGGCCAACGAACTCGGTCGAGACATTGGTTAGCTTAATACACACAATTAGTTTCATCAAAATTGATTTATAAATACGAGCGTTATCGTATGACATAGGTCAGATATATATATATAAATCAACATTTGAACGGAGGGTGGTTTTGGGGTCTGGGGGTCATGATCGGTGAAAATATATCGAAATTTTCCGGAACTGCTTTCCTCCGAACGGCTGCAATAGGTAGCTTTATACTTTTTTGTATTGAAAGCTACCTAAAAGAATGATATTTATTTTAATGACATTCTCGGAATTGAAGACAATGAATGTTACAGCAAAAATATCTTTGAAAATATTTCCTTGTACCATTCATTTAAATAGGTAAAAATGAATACACAGGGACAAATACGTGAGTTAAAGACATCATAAGCAGTAGCATCCTAAACGCACGAGAACGCAAATCGATAGTATAATGAGCCATTATCACGGAGGGATTGACAGCGGAAAGTTTACCTGACGACAGCTGAAAACACCCCGATAAGTAAGGAAATGAATAAATTGGAAAAGAAAGATGATCATGGGATGTTCGAGAAAGAAATCCAACAAGAAAAGAATATCCGGAGAATGGAACGTCCACTTTAACGATGCACATGCTTGAAAGATAGTTTCATAATTTGTTCAACACCATTTTGTCATTTAATGATGTTATTTAAGACACTGCAAAAAAAAAAAAAAAAAAAAAAAAAAAAATGTTGATTTTACAGTATAATACTGGGATCTCAGCTGCTAGTATTATACCGTAAAATTAACAGTAACAAACAGTAAAATAATCAGTAATACACTGCCTTATTTTACTGTTTATTACTGTTAATTTTACGGTATAATACTGGCAGTTGAGGTGCCAGTATTATACTGTAAAATCAACAATATCTTTTTCCAGTGAGGCTATTCGCAAATCTAAACTCGCTAAATTAAAATTATTCTATTCATCACAATTTTTTGCTTCTTTCC
Organism: Maratus michaelseni; assembly: GCA_963931845.1. Lineage (NCBI taxonomy): Eukaryota > Metazoa > Arthropoda > Arachnida > Araneae > Salticidae > Maratus > Maratus michaelseni. The sequence continues at coordinate 129,470,787 of OZ007590.1, read as the reverse complement.
TTCATTTTTAGCTCACAGGCTGTCAAAGTGTGAGAGCTAATGTGCCCGCAGGTTCTGTATGTACGTATGTATGTATGTACGTAACGCGATAATTCTTGATAGAAATATCCGATTTGCTTCAAATTTTGTATATAGATTCATTCTGATAAGGCGCTTCCCTGATTAGTTTTGGGGGTTCATTGGTTAAATATAAAGGTAGGAACGGGAGCTAATCCCTCCCCTTAATTTAGATAAATTTGTTTTTCATGCAGAATTTTTCGATTTCCTTCAAATTTTGTATATAGGTTCATTTTTATAAGGCGTTTCCCTGATTAGTTTTGGGTGTTCATTGGTTAAGTATAAAAGGGGAGGCAGGGGGCTAATCCCTCCTTATTTTAGATACATGGATTTTTCATGCAGAATTATCCGATTTGCTTCAAATTTTGTATATAGGTTCATTGTGATAAGGCGCTTCCTTGATTAGATTTAGCTGTTCATTGGTTAAGTATAAAGCAGGAAAATGAGGGAGCTAATCCCCCTCAATTAAGTAAATGGGTTTTTCATGCAGAATTATCCGGTTTGTTTCAATCGTATAATATACAATTAGTGTGAATAGCATATGAGCTCGGTGCCATCAGTTTAACTGGGCACTTTTCTTTTTATTATGTATTTTCCCTTTTCATGAAAATGAAAGCAGTTAATTAATTTCACAACTGCAGTCATGTTCTTCAATCATTACATAGCGATTACAGGAGATTTTACTTTCTTATACCTAAACTCGTTACGTTTTAATACATTCACGAACTTACTTTTATATCTAAAGACAAGAATAAAAACTTGCAGAAAAACTTGCAACATTATTTATGTTTATTGAAATCAGTTTAAACTTATTTTTAAGCCATCCATTTCAATTCCTTGATATTTAGTATTTAGTTACAGGAACCGGCTGCATTTAGAATAAAGTTGATAAAAATTGAACAAACTCAAAATTTACAAAAGTTATAAAAAATTGTCCCAAGGTGCTTCACTCTTCCTTATTATTTATGCTAATTACAAAGTTAGTGTTAAGAACTACAGTTTTGACTGTGCCATTTATTATAATATTTAAAAATGTAATAAGAAAAGAAAATCCACTGTGTTTTTCTTTTTTCAAAAAGCAAGTAAGTGTATGAGTGGGTGTGTAAAATCATAAACGATGTTTAAACCTTTAAAACTTTTTTCCCCATCTGATAGCTTCTAAAAGGTGAATCAATGAATAAAGTTCTCAATATGTTTTGTTTATCTTTCTTTTTTCTTTTTTTTTTTTTCGAAAATTTTCTGTCACGGGCATTTTTCAGCATTCCCCCCCCCCCCCCCACCCACCCACCGTAACATTTAAATGATTTAGAGTTGAACTAATATCATTAATATTTAAATTTGTAAACTAACGCTTAAAGAATGTTAAAGGATATCATGAAGGAATAATGAATAACTGCTTTCAGGGGACAGCTATACCGTAATAATAATAATAATAGAAAAATCATAATGGGAACATTTCGAAAAATGTTTTTTAAAACAAAAATATTTCCTTATTAGTACTTAATTCAGTCACTCGTTTGTACAATCATATTTGTTATATTTGTTTTAGTCATTAATTAATCACAAAATTTTAACCAAATGCTTCTTACATTAAAAATAAATAAACTTATGCTGATTAAATTCAAATCTCTTCCATATTATACACCCGAGAAAATGCACAAAACAAAGGATATTTTTTTTACATACCTGAGAACTTAACAGAGTATGATGAGATGAACTATTTAAAATAATTATTTAATCCATTTGCGTAAATGCATTATGATTATTCCTGGAATTAAAAAAAATATAACATTAATATCACTTTAAAAGTAGTATACATAAAGCAAATGCACAAAGAGATAAGCTAAAAAGACGACCTCTTTTTTTAATTACTTATTAGATAACTTTTAAAGACCTTCAATGTAAACTAATGTATTACGACATTATATCAGGGAGAAAAATCATGCTATTTTTAAAAAACTGATAAAGGGTTTGGATATCTCCTCAATTTTATTTTTATTTGACTTAAAAAGATATATGTATACTTATGTTTCACTAACAATTACAACAACGTTATTTTTTTTTTTTGTGTGTGTGTGTGTGTGTGTTTTTGAATGGGAGAAAAAGAATTTCAATAAGGCTCCCTCTATACTACAAATTTATAAAAACCTCTTAATCTATTACATATAATATGAACAGATTTAATGCAGACTTATTATTTTTATTTCGATTTAATAAAAAAGAGATAATAAGTGATTATGCTTTTGAAAGTGTGAGATAGATTTAGAAAAACTTTTGCAATGAAAAATTTTATGTAATTTATTATATTCAGTTTAAGTAATATTGATTAGCTAGTTTAAATTAAAAATAAGAAAAAAATGTACTTGGTTTAAACGTAGTAAAAACCAAGTAATAAAGCAGAAAATTTATATCAATGTTTGGAGAAATGATCAATACAATAACTAGAAAAGAAAGAGAGAGACAGAAAAGAAGAAGAAGAAAAAAAAGAAAAAGACAGTTCATGAGTTAAGTAGATACAGCAAAAGTTTATGCAAAAATTCTAAAACACTTCTTTAACCTCTTGAAAGCGATATGGGATATTATATATTCGACTTAATTTTAATCTACAAATGCCTCCATGGCACTAGAATTTTGGAATAAATTTTTGTTTTTACACTGTTCGTGAAGAAAAACTTTTACTAATTTTCAAATAAATGTTCGCAAATCTAAGTAAACAATTTGGAAAACGCATACTGCATTTCAAAACACAATTTCAGCAATTACCATCTAGGCAGTAAAATATCCGATTTATTTTGTGCAGCCTTGTATATAATTTATAGATTTGTACATATACTACATATAGTATGCAAAAATTTAGTTCATTTATGAAATGAATAACACAGCTGAAAATTCCCTATATCCGTCAATAAGCGGAAATGTTTTCGAATTCTTTTGTGCAGCTCTGTATACCATCTATAGAATTTATACACACCAAGTAATGTGTAAAAAATTAGTTACATTTAAAAACGCATATCACGATTGAAACCGAACTAACATATATCACTCATACATAGTAACTGCAACCGAATTCTTTTGTGTGTTCCGATAAATGAACGATAAATGATATGCACACCATATTCTACAGAAAGACCCTTGTAGTGCACCTAAGTGATGTATATCAATTTCAATATATTTGAAATAGTGTAACATCATCAAATTACACTGCAAACGATTTCCCCCCATAGACCATAATGTAGTGGAATTCTTTTAAATGCCCCGATAAGCAAACTATAAATGCTACACGACTTCCTTTTCAAGACCGAACTTGCTATGGTAAACATCAACAACATATCTAAATTACATTGCAATCGAAGTATATTTACAGGAGCTAGAGCGCGGACAGACGGATAGACAGAGAGACAGACGGACAGACAAATGGACAGACAACCTTCCAGATAAACCGAATTCATAAACCCTTTTCAATTATGTTCGAAAGTTTTAAAAAGGAAAAAGATTCAGAAGAGAAACAAGAATTGTCAGAGCAACCCTTAAAATTACAAAAAATCGAGGATATAAAAAAAAGAAAAAGAAAAGAAAATCGAAGACCACCTAGAGATTTTTACCTCTTACATTTACAATAGTTAACATTCTTGTAATGTAGTCCAAATAATTATACAATTTTTGTCGCAATACAAACATTTTTATGTTTGAGCAAAAATGTAAACAGAATAATCAACCATTCAAAATAATTTCGCCAATGAATTTTAAAATATTTAATGAAAAAGGTTTCTTTCTATAAATGCAAACTATAGTTATGCCTTTCAAGAATGTAATAATACCACTTTGACGCTCAAAAAGCAAGCCCTATATTTAATTCAAGTAATTTTATACTTTAACAAATAAAACATGTAAGGCATGGAAAAATTCATACTTCTCTTATAAACGTCTATATGAAAATTATTCACTGGTTGAAGCGCCATCTATTGACCTATAGCGTATGCAATATCTTTTAATAAATATGACAATAATATTTCTGATAGTAATATATATCTCTTCAAGGACTTCATTTAGGGAGGGCAGGATAGGGCAATTGCCACCCCCCTCTGAATTATTATTATCTGTTTTTTTAATTTATTTTTATTATTTGAATGTTTTCGTTTTTTTTTAAAACTAATATATTAATAATTTCATGTAAGTAAATTATAACATTAAAAATATCCCTTAAAATGTTCATAAAAAGAAAAAAAAAAGCGAAAAAATAGTTCACTTCAAGTAGGTAGATAATATGGTTTTCCTATGTCCATTTGCCTCCTCCAAGCAAAATCTGAAATGACGCTCCTGTATATCATTAATAATTGTAGCATATATCAAAATCATGATTTAAATAAATGAGTTACAAAGACCATAAATCTGTATTACAAAGCAAAAACATGTCCGTGTGTAACGCTGACGTCATTTTGACGGTGGCAACACCTAACCAATAAATTTCGCTTTTACTGCCATTTTTGTAATTTCTGAACATTGTACAATTTTAGTTTTTACACCGTCGAAAAAGAAACAAAATGTTCTTTCAAATGTTCGAAAACTGTATCTCAATTTACTGACTTTTTTATGGTATTTAAAATAATTTAAAAGCATGTTTTTTTAAACATCTATCTCTATCGCGTACAGCCCGATTACGAAAGATGAATCCGTCTGCACTTAAAACAATATAAATAGTTCAGCATTTGTTTCCGGTTAATATTCCACAGCGAAATTAAAACTTCACCAATAAATAAATAAAATAACATAAATTAAACACTAATTCGGCATTGCGTTTAAACCTTTAAAAATATCAGAATCAAAAAAGCTGCTGTAAGTAGGGAAATCTATGGCGATTTCTTCGGCTATTAACTTCTGGAATGCGGCTAATACGAAAGTGTTGCTTTCAATAAATTTCAAAACTTTATTTGAACACATAATTGATATTTTTCATATAAAAATGCTTTTAGGTGTTCTTAGTGGGCAATCTAAAAAGTATATTAAATGTAAAAAAATCTATTAAAGTTTACAATAATAAACAAGAACGAAGAACCATGCGTTAAGCATAGATTATGTAACACTTTCCAACACATCCACAATACTTTTACAAATTTTTGCCGTTTAATATAAGGTGCAATATGATGTTTAAGAAAACAATTTTGAAAACGCATAACACATTTTAAAATCTTATTTTAGGAATTAAAATACTATTTGGAAAATATCTGAATTATTTTGTGCGGCCTTATATATGATATATAAGTTTCTATATATACTACATAGAATGTAAAATTTTAGTTCAGTTAGGAAACGCATATTAGCACAGTTTAAAAGCCCCGTTCTGAAATTTCCGCCAATAAATGGAAATGTGCTCAAGATCTTTTGTGCTGCCCTGTATAGGATCTATAGAATTTATAGACACCAAGTAATAGGCAAAAAATTAGTTAAATTTAAAAACATGTTCCACAACTGAAAACGCATTTCCAGCTACTATTGTACAGAGAGTACTTTAATCTAATACTTTTGTGTGTCTTTGTAAATGAACGAAGAACTCATACACATTACACACAATATTCCATAATAACCCTCTTGTAATGCACCTCAGTGATCTATATCAATTTCAATATGTTTGAAATTGTGAAACATTTTTAAAATAAGCCGCAAACGTTTTTTTCCTCATACATCGTAATGTAACGGAATTCTTTTGAGTTTCCCTGTGATATGCACACCGTATTCTATAGTAAGCCTCTTGAGTGCATAGCACGAAACGAACGCACCTCATTAACGTACAATAACATAACGTTTAGCGTACTCATGTTTAACGTACAATTTCCAACTTGTTATTCTATTCGAACAACTTTTTGAAAAATAACCTTTGTCATACATTTATGTTAGGACATTTTCAAGAGTAATCTACCAAAAATATGTATTTTTTAAATGTATATTGTGGTACGATTGAATAATAAAAAAATATTAGCTAGTCCTTTTCCATAATCAAAGCGTTAATATCACAACAGATTATGGAAGATTTTTAGAAGTTTGGAAAATGTTGTATTACAATAGGATTAAACAGAATGAGAAACTTACAGTATTTTCTCTTTTTTAGAATAAATTATTAGTTCGTACAAGTAGCTCCTATTTTTCAATTAAAATATTAAACGCATGTTTGAAATAAAAGTCTCAACACAACAAATGCATAGCTTTAAGCGAACATTAAAAAAAAAAAAATTAAATACTGAAAGATAAATGAAGTGATAATAATACATGTAATCACATATACTATCATCACTGCGTACAAATAATAGCAAAAGTAATTGTCAAGACAAAACAATAGTAAATGTAAAGACCTATACTATTATTTAGACGCCAAATGTGAAAGGTTGTTAATTAAGATTTAATGATTTGTTTTCTGTGATAGTAAATAATATATCATTGTGTCTATTCATAATAATTAAAATACTCGTTTAAAAAAATTTTAAACCGACTTTTGATTTAATCTCAATTTTCTGACGTATTTGAAAGAAAATTTAATTTAATTTAATTTTTTCTTAAAGGAAAACGCCTGCATCAAAACCAATTAGTCAAGAGAAAGCTGACAAGCACGGCATTAACAAATAGAAACGAAAGGAAATTACTTTATTCCGTGTAAATTGTAATATGTTACTTACACGAAAAAAAAAAAAAAAAAAGCTATAGTTTTTCGGAATGCGATTTGGTAGAGATAACACAGAAGAATGAAAATTCTCAACACATCCTGCTGTTAGCCTTACAATTAGACTTTCAGATTATAAAAAGGTAAAATGCATGGGAAAAAAGGTGAAAAAAAAAATTATAAATTATGCTTTATATTACGGTATGTTCAATTTATTAGCAAATAGATAAATAAACAAACGTACAAAGGATGAGTAAAAGCATTTTTCATTTACAAATTTGGTCTGAACCATAATTCCGCTGCCAAATAATTGCCCATTTACTTATAATTTCATAAAATTGATTACTTTAAAATTTACAAATGAAAATTATTTATTTGAATATAATAATAATAATAATAATAATAATAATAATAATAATAATAATAATAATAAACAATCAGGTACTCATTGATTATCAAGTACTTTTCTATATCTTTATACCTGTTAATATTATATATATTTTTCTTTTTTTAACTTTAAATAACTTTCTTTTACAGCATTATCATAAAATTATGGATATGGATTCTATAGCCATTAAATTGATTATTTTTATATATATTTTTAGCAAGAGTTAATTTCTTTTACATATCACGAAATATTAAGTAACGTCCTACTAGAAATTTAACGGTTTAAATCTGCAACAGGGCATCGCTACCAAATGTACGAAAAGAAATTCTGAAAGCTTGGCCAACTTTTTAGTTGAATTTGTCTCGGTTTGGGTGTATCTAAATCTTAATATAGGTATCTCAAATATTTTAGTGTTTTTGAACAATTAAAATTATTAGTAAAGCCTGTAAATCTCTTGAAAAAATAATCTACAATTTTTCTACATAAATTTAAGGCAAATTTTCATTAAAATTTCTCACATGCAATTTAATTGAGGCTTAATAACTTCAAAGAATTTGAATCTAAAATACATACGGAAATCTAATTATGGAATAAAAAAGTGAATTTAAATTTGTAATATAAAAACTGTAGAAAATTAATACAGAGGGAAGTTATTTTTAGTGTAGATGCTAGCTCAATTCAATATGTCTATTTTCAAACAATACAAAGATTATTTTCTTAGTCAATGATTATAATAATTTTATAAATGGCAACCGGAGAGAATCAAACATTTTAGAAACATCATTCAAATCTGCCAGTAGTAGCAGTTTTATAGAGGGACACTTTTTTTTAATGGCTACTTTTTTATTTAAAAGTGCTAAACAATAAACGTTTGTTAAAATTTTCATTAGTATTATTCTAAAATTAAATAGCACAAATAAATATGTTAATATTAACATATTGCAACCAGTAAAAGTGGAATCATTGATGGTATAAAATAAAAGTTTATTCTCTCCTTGTAAGGAAACGTCACCTCGCTACCAGACAAAGCTTTTTTTTTTTTTTTTTTTTCCCCACTTAGTGGCCCTGTGGCTGTGGCCGGCACTAATTTTGCCCTTTATATTGTAGCGAACTTTAATACGTCATCTTTGCATAGCTGCCACCCTTTTGTTATTTGTCAACTCAAATAAACATAATTTGAACTAGAAAATGTATTTAATAAATGAAATCCAATAAGTAGTGCAAGAAATATTTTATTAAATAAATTTTCTGAATCAAATTGTGTATATTTTTATTTTTTACGTGAAGAAAACACGTAAGTTTAACAGCTACGCCGTTGCTAGATTAAGATTAACAGACTAGGGTGTAATATCATTTTTCAAAGTAAATACAATTGAGGGGATCGGTGCAATAAAGTGCCAAGTCACATTTTTGGTGAAATAAATCGAACACTGTAATCTGTTGCTTATTATTGTAAATTATAATACCCTGCATATTATTTGTTTCTAATGTCGCTTGGTGGCAGCATATGTCCAGGTATCGTTTTTGCCCCAGTCGTTTATGCCCCCAATGGAGATAGCTAATTTACAAAGAATGTAATAGTAATATCATTAAAGTAATGCCATATTGTTATTCAAAATATCTCAAAAGTTATTAAGACATTGACAAAAAAAAAACAAAAAAAAACTTTATGTTGTATATCTTGATTTGAATATTTGATCTAACTTTCAAACTGATGTATCTCAGAAGTATGCATATGTGGCTTAGCACTTTCTGGTTCCGACAACCCTCAATTTAGAAAATTCATTTGCATTTTATAGATTTCGTTGATGAAAAGTAATTTTGAGTATTTTTTCGGAAAATAAGATAAAATAAACTATGTATAATAATAACTTTGGAACATTGTTGTTAATTAGTATTATCTACTTTTTTATGTGGCCCGCGGCTTTCTATATAATGCTTAATTTAGCCCGTGGCAGTAAACGAGTTGTCTATAAAACTCTTGTATCATCATGGCATTACTAATGCCATGATGATACAAGAGAAAGCATACACATACGACATCAGGAGTAATTAGCATAAAGTGGTACTGTGACTGTCAGTCTCAAAAAGTTCCAGCTTTATATGACACCTTTATTTGCCTGTACTTTTTACGCTTTCTGAGAGTGTATAACAATTAAATCGATCATATATGTATATATATTATAATTTATTTAATAAAATTTAAAATATTTTTTAATATCTGATAAAATCTTAAGTAATGTTCTACTAGAAATTTAATGGCTAAATCTACAATAGATCATCACTACCAAATGTATGAAGAGAAAATTATGAAAGTTTAGCGGACATTTTCTCTTTAGTTAATTGTTTTATAAACGCCAAATAATTGTAAAGATAACGCGACATTCATTGACTTTTAACAAACAACCAGTCTTTAAAACTAAATAAATTGAAAATTCTTTAGAAACTATTATGTGAAGCAAACATGATTATTTTATTTTAGATTTTCATTATATGAATATGTCATTTTCTAAAGAGATGAATTAATCACTAAACTGGGTAAATGAAAGGCTATCTAATTTAAATATTAATTAATTGCAATGAGTAAATTTAAATATTTTTAACTGTCACACTAAACAATATATAAAGTAAAAAAAAAAAATAAAGATTATGAATATTCCATATAAATCGTTTATTTTCCTATTATAAAGTTATGAGATTTCTTAATTTTGTTGTTTTAAATACTGTGCCGATGAAATGATTATTATACTTTTTCAGTGAATAATAATAATAATAATAAATCCTATCGCATTTTATAAGGAAATTACATAACTTAATAAAGCAAATGAGAGAGCTAATAGTTTAAATAATTAGAATATTCAAGTTTAAATCTTTTAAACTAACATAGTTAAAATTAGTTAAGTAAAATAAATTAAAATTAAATTAATAAAGATTGCGAATTTCCAAATAAATGACTGATTTTCTTATTATCAAGTTATAAGATTCCGTACTTTTCTTTTAAACACTAAGAAATAGAATTGTTTGTGCTATAAAGGTGTATGCATGTTAGCCATTATTCCATTATATATATATGTTATGGTTAAATGATTAATCCGGTCATTATTAATAATAACCGGTTATTATTAATAGTGACCGGACATAATGACCGGTTATTATTAATAATGACTGGATTAATCATGTTGACCGTAACACACATATATAAACCATTAGCGGGTTTTACAGGGGTGTTAAAGGAGAGTATTTTCTCTCCCAAATATTTGAAATTCTAGTTTCCTTTCTCTAATTTTGTATAGAAAAATATATAAACTTTGTTAAATGATACTCAATACCTGAAAATTTTAATGTCTTGACTTTATCCCTGGCAGACTACCTCTCTGGAACCACTTTTGCTTTCTGTACCACTTTATTAATTATAGGAGTATTATGCAGAAGTAATTTGAGTTATATTACTCTTTAGTCAATAAATTATTTTCTTCCGAAATTACAGTGATAATTTTCTGAAGTTTCAAGAATCTTTTACATAAATTCAACATAAAATAATTTTAAACATCTAAAAAGGGTTATATTTTTAAGGTTATAAAAACATAAGACAATAAAAGATAAAAATAAATAACACTCTTTTATTTTCACTCTTAGGAGATATTTATTAGTGAATGTAATATATTTATTTATACAACAAGCAATATTTCATTAGCGGAAATACCAATACAAAAAGCTTTTCGCAGATTATTTACGCAAATTTTAATATGATTTTCTAACACACATATTTATTTAATTTCTTTTGTCTTACCTTATTAGAGTAGAAGCACAAAAAACTAGAGTAGAAGCAATAAAAAAAGAAAAAAAAAATGTCAGACTAAAATAACAGATGTATTTTTTTTTTTTTTTAATTATAAACGTAATTGTATTTGTTATTTACTGTAGTTACACGCATCAAAGAATTTAAATGTTTCCGAACAAGAATCGAGACGGGGAAAAGGGCAAAAAGACGGGGGGAAACCTGGAAAAAAATTAAAAGGAAAAACTGCACGGTTAAGCAACTCTTGCAGCTAAATGTCAACTTCAAAAGCCCCAAGAGGTGTCTAGTTAGAGACGGGGAAAAGGAAATTACAACCCCCACTTCTGCGAAATGCTGGCAGGCGTGTAATTACACCTATGCTTACTTTATTTACTTAAAATTCCAACAAAACAGTGCAAACAAATAAGCAAAAATTGTGTTGCATAAGAAAATTGCAGCCAAAAGTAAAACACCAATCTTTCGGATACAGTTAAAGAGAAGAAAATAATGATAACAAAAAAAGAATTGTGGGCGCAGTGGGAAAGACGGACGAATCCAATTGGCGGTGTCACTTTGTGATAGAACGGTCCCTTGGGGGGTGTGGGTAGTGGAGAAGCCACTGGAGGTAGGGGGTTAGCAATGACATAAGTGGCCGTGTAGAGAGATAATTGTGTCTAGTGTGCAGAGAAAAACGGATTGAGAGAACAAATTTTGGAAAAGTGTCTGTCAGATTGAAGCTTGAACCCGTGGTTTACTAGAAATAGAGTTATTGTACCAGAGAGGCGCGGAATTTTAAACAGCGGAATAAGATGCAGGTATTGCAGTATTATTATTTATAGTGGGGAGTAAAAAAAAATATGACACATATTAATTTGTAATCGTGATAAGGGTATCATTTAAACACAAGATTTTATTTCTTTATTTTATTTTCTTTCTTTATTTTCTTTATTTATTTCTTTATTTATTTTTTTGGTTAAAATTTCAATGTAGTTTTATTTATTTATTTATTTATTTTTAAACGAAAAAGGAATTGTCTTAGATATACTTTTTTATTATTTATGTTTTTAACTCTTAACTGCTCTTGGAAGTCTCACGGACAGCTGCTTTTTTCAATTTGCACAGTTTAACTTGCAATTTCCTGTTTTAGCTATAAATATTAGTGCTATTTTGTTTCGTTTGGAACCCCAGTATTATCTCTAGAGACTTCTGAATAGGTGAATTTTAACTGTGATAGTCCTGTAAGTAAATTTTAGTACAGAAGCAGTATCCTATGAGTTAATCAAGTTTTTTATTCATCTTTTGATGACACGGTAACCGAGAGCCTTAACCAAAACGATGACTTAGTGAAAACGCAACAGAAAGGGAAATAGATATGGTGAAAATAGAGGAAAATAGTTAAGATATCGATAACAAATCATTCGGAGGAAGAGATAGTGATTGGAGAAAAAGTTGCGTTTGTACCAATAGACCCTCAGAGACTGCTCGCACTAGTTATGGAACAATTTCTGTCACAGTAATTAAGGGTTAAATAAACTAATCTTTAATTCCAAATAAGTTACTCGACTCATCCTTAACACAAACTTTTGTAAAATTAGATAACATGTATTCAAATTTCAATTTATTTGTTATGATGTATTCAGTCTTCGGCATCAGTTCTCTATCAAAACGAAAATTCAAGCTACAAATCGGGCGAAGCAAGTGATTAATATTATCATTTCTATGGTAAACAGTCAAATATACTTATTGACAAAAAAGTTCTGAAACAAGCTAATTTATTTCAAAGAGTAAAATACTTAGTCCACGAATGTAATAAATTAAATTCATGGATGTGTAATAATTGAAAAATAAAACATGCAAATATTTTTCATAGTACAATCCGAAATGGCCACCGTATTCCATTCATGATTTATTAATCTAAAACGTATGACATGAAAAAAATTAATAACAAGAAATAAAGTACAGCACATCTAACGAAGAAGCATTTTATTTATTTATTTAAAAAATTTTAGAAAACGAACATTAAATATACGAAAATAAGTAACACTATTTATTCAATTCAAATCACCTTTAATTTTATGAAAGCTGCAATTTAAAAATAAATATGCGAAGACCTTGAAAGTAACATTGGAAATAATTTTTTCATTTTTGGTTATCTCGCTGTTCTGTCTTGGAGGAGTTAAATGTTGTTTTTCCTGTCTAAAATGTCAAGAAAAATTTAACTGGAGGCTTCCAAAAACAGATATCAGTCTTTAAAAAAAAGAAAATATGTCTGACTGTTACTTTTTGAAAATAAGTCTTGATTAAATAAAGTTTTAAGTAGTCCGAGGTCATAAGCATCGTAGAAAATTGTTCATTTTATCGTTACATAACATTCATTTGCTTTGAAAATATGTTCACGTAAATAAAATTAAGTAATTCTTGTCAAGATTTTCATAATTGAAATTTGAATTGGACAATCGTTTATGAAATACTTTTAAAAATAAAAGGTATATATGTTTCAACAACAGAAAAATAGAGATGTCAGCGAAAGTTTATGACTAAATATGAATGAAATATTTTGAAAATGCAAAACACGCGTAAAGAATTTTTTTCTTCTTAAAATTTTAACTCCACTGCTTTAAATATTTAAGAAAACGATTAGATTTTTACTTATTTAACATTTTATCACACCATCTTTAAATGTGTTGTTTATTTTATTAAAAGGACAGACGAATACTTATAACATAACTATCTTAAATTTTAATTAATTAAATGCTGTTTCAGTTTACATATACAGATATACTTATATAAGCATAGACATTATTCTGTTAAGCTACTACAGTTCAATAAAGCCTTTTAGCCTGCAAATATCTAGTACATCACTGCGCACTAATATATGTTACATGGAAGTTTTGTCAAAATATCTATTTAAGTATGCAGCACATGATCATATATAAAAGACCTGTTTATATAATAGCAAAGCAAAATATCATCTCCTAATGCAGAGATAACAAGATGAACAATTTCTTCGGGAATATTTTTTAGTCTATAACTAAAGAAAAATAGAGGAGACATGAAGAAGCAAACCTTGACCTAAAAACATTTAATGCTGTATAAATTATCTAAGTTACAAATAAAATAAAGTTATATATGGTTATTTATTTTAATCCACATCGAACTTTGTAAATCAATTCTGGAACAAAAATGATGCAAACTGAAAAGTAATTAAATTATTCACGACTTTCTAAATAGGCTTTTAAATACACTTTAAAAAATTGTTTTACCGAGAATGAAAATAAGACAATAACGAAGAGAAGATTTTTCTCTCAAATATAATTTCTGATTGATTCAAATTTCTTAGAAATATATTCATTTGAAATTTTTATATGCACCGTGTCTATATCATTTTAACCTTCTGTTCTAAGTTAGTAGTTTCAGGAAATTATCCTGAAACATTTTGCATATTTTACCGGAATTTCCAATTTCTTTATGTCCCACGTCAATTACGTCAATAATTCGTGTAATATTTGTGAGAGGTTTCAACTTTTCTGTAAACTACATTCTGCGCATGCGTGCTTTATGTTTTATGCTCCATTAGCCATTTTGATAACTAAAGCAGAATAAAAAACAGTTGCCTAGGTATACTTAGAGACAAATGCAATCTGAACAAATGCCATTCTTTGTTTGGATATCAACCGATAAAGTAAATAGCTAATTTAAATCTTTTTATGCTTCATTAATTGAATTTGAATTTTATCTGTAATACAAAACTTTAAAATTTAATTGCTTAAATAAGACAGTGGATATAAAAGTATATTGATTATTGAAAATTGGAATGTTTCACTACTTTGTTGTGAAACGTAATAGCAAAAAGCCGTGGCATCTTAATGCCACCACTTTTTTACAGTGTACAGGTTCCCTATTTTTGTGTCGTCATTATATATATATATATATATATATATATATATATAATTATAATATATATATATATATATATATATATATATAATTATAATATCTTATATATATATATATATATATATATATATATACTGCGTATTGCGTTGTCTCTCGGTTATACATGAAAACCAAATAACAATTTGTAAAAAAATTAAATATTAATAATAATAATAAATTCAAAGTCGATAAAACTTTTTATTTTTTCATTCTAACTTCATCATATTGTTTACTATAACTTGAAAAGAAAAAGTTTTTTGTTTATTTTTTAGGTATAGTTTGTAGATAATTTAATTTGATTTATTTTTCCATGTATATCCTGCAACTTGCTCAAAAGTTATCGTGGCAAATCTGCTGAAAAACAGTGTTTCGAAATAATTGAATTTTTTTTTTTCCATTGCAGGTATTTCCAGTCTGCATGACTGAACGTTTACGGCTCGTTCAACGGTAATTTTGAGAATTTTCCTATCGGATCAACTATAACGACATTCTTAAAGGTTCAAACATTATTAAAATGATAATAATAATAATAAATACCTTTTTACGTCATTTCGAACTTTTCTGATCCCCTTAATAAATATTGCGATCAACATTGAATGTCAATTAACCCTTTCACATTTATATTCTACCGCATGATTTCAAAGGGTTAAGAAGGCAGCCACATATGTACTGCGTGGAAGTGTAAAATCACGGAATGTACAAGAGGAATCTATTTGGGATCGTTTTAGAAACTAATTCAAACAATATTGGTAATCACTCTTACATAGATACCATAGATCTATGGCGATTGAATGGCGTAAAATCTTACAAAAATTTAAACCATCAGATAAATTAGGTCACAGTAAAAGCGAATTTTTAGGATTGCAATATCTTCTTTCTTTGTTTTGAAGGGATAGAAACCATTTATCATTTTTAATATAGGGAAAACACATTTTCTATATATTATAAATCGATCATAGTAAAGTACTCAAATCATCGATTTTAACCAAGAAAAATTCCAATAACTTCCTTTGAATCCAGGAGAGAGCTTGTTATTTTTTATACATTTCGACGAAAAGTGAAACTATTTGATTTGATTGAAATAAACAAATAAAAAAAAATGCAAATAAAGTTTGATATCAGCTTTGTGAAATACGTGAATAATGATTTCTTTAATTAAGATTTTACTAAGGGAAATACGTTTTAAAATTTTATTGTATACCATTTACGCTTTTTAAAATTATTTACATTATATGACATCAGGCACATACAGAAATCATGGTCATAACTTAACACGCAGATTCATAAAGCAACTTGAAGTAAAAAAGATATAAAATCGCAGGGAAGTTTACTTAATTTCTATGCTTCGAACAAAAGTGAAGCTATATGATTTGGAGAAGATGGAAGTAAACAAATAAAAAAAATGAAATTAAAGTTTCACCCAGCCTTGTGAAATACGCGAATAATGATTTTCTTTAATTAAGATTTTACTGAGGAAAATGAGTTTTAAAATTTTATTGTATACTATTTATGCTTTTAAAAATTATTTACATTATATGACATCCAGGTACATGCAGAATCATGGCTATGACTTACTTATGGTCCACTCACGCGAAAACACTCGCTCGCTAATGCTAAACCTATGTTGAAATTGAAAAAGTAAAAAATAGTTATATTAAAGATCGACCTCAGCTATCCTATGCAAAAAAAAAAAAAAAAAAAAAAAAAAAAAAAAAGGTTAAAAATATTCAAATGTAAAGGAGAAATTCGAAAAGAACCTTATATGTTCCATATAGGTTTTTAAAGAACCTATAGGTTAAACCCATAGGTTTAACATTAGCGAGAGGGTGTTTTCGCGTGAGTGAAGAGTCCCCTTTTAATACAAAGATTCATAAAGCGACTTGAAGTAAAAGAGAGAAGTTTTCCTTAGAGAGTTTTCCTTAATGTCCATGTTTCCACGAAAAATGAAGCTGTTTGATTTGTAGAAGATGGAAAGAACAAATAAAACGCAGGAATGAAGGAATAGTTTGATGCCATTCTTGTGAAACAGGTTAATAATTATGTGCTCGTCAAGATTTTACTTTGAAAAATACATTTTATACGTTTATTTTTAATGTGCATGTTATA
Source organism: Maratus michaelseni (assembly GCA_963931845.1). NCBI lineage: Eukaryota > Metazoa > Arthropoda > Arachnida > Araneae > Salticidae > Maratus > Maratus michaelseni. Next base: position 129,453,873 of record OZ007590.1, on the reverse strand, counting down.
TGACAGCACGCACATAGAGCAATCATGGTCACAACTTAACACGGCTGGTTCATAAAACGACTTGATGCAAAATAGACGTATTTTTTAGAGTATGAAAGGCTTTATGATGTTTTTCGAAATGAAATTCCAAGCACAATAGGTAGGTAAATAAAATGCATCTGTATGGAAACTGAGTGAAGTTTACACAACTGTGATCAAATTGCACAAGCATATATTCAACAACACACGGTCAAACATTCTATTTTCCTATACAAGAAGAGTTTTGATTGACACGACAATAACACAACAGCAGGTGGCAACTCTTAGAGTGTGTGTACATTGTTTCTCTTTGGATTTGTTTTTTAGTTTCCAGAATTTCCAGCCCCCCCCCCCCCCCCTGCTCTTTCCATGAAACAAGTTTTAATGAATACGTCATAGATAAACAAAGATTAGGAAATAAAAAGACTGAAATAATCTAATAAAATACTTCGACAGTAAAAAAAGGATCTTGTTCAAGGTTTTTTTTTTTTTTTTTTTTTTTTTTTAACAAGATTTTTTCGATTTATGAATATTTACAAACAAATAAAAGCATTTTTTTTAAATAACTGTTGGGAAACAATTCTCTAACCAAAGTTATTAGAAGCATTTGATATTTTTTGATACGGAAGGAAATATAGGAATTGACATTCAAAAACTTTTGTAAATTAAAAAAATTATGGTTATTATTTGAAGCAGAGAAAGTTATATCAATTATTGTTATATGTATTGTGGTATTTTAGAGACGTCTGAAATTATTCCGATGAATTTTAGGAGGACTTAAACGTTTCAAATCTTTTTTAATTCGTGTGTGCACTAAAGTATCATTATTACTTTCAGATTTTCTAGTCAAAACTTAAAAGTTCTGTCAAAGAAAAACAAAGTTGTTTTGTACAATAGCATAGATTTTCATCTCATTTCAAATTTTTTATATTGTAAGCCTAAAAAAAAAAAAAAAAAAAAAAAAAAAAAAAAGAAGAAGAAGAAGAAGAAGATGTATTATAAAAAATAACGATGCATTAAACATGGTGAATAATTTTCTAATGATACCAAGAAAATGCTCAACTGCTATCATTTTCATCATATAGATATACTAATTGTCAAACTTTCCAATTTTTTAATACTACTACTTCCTAATCTTCATCTTATTTAACGGCAAATTTCTGTCATTAAATAAAGATAATATTTTCATTAGGAAATAGAAGTGCTCAAAAATCGGAAGAATTAATAGTTATGTAGATGTATGTTTCAGGTAATAATACAAGTTTTTAAAATTTTTTTGTTCATATTTGCAATATAAATTATCTATATGATTTTTACTATCAAATAAAATTTAAATTTAAAAAAAAAATTGCGAGAGAGAACTAATTTAAAAATGTATACGGCAGAAATTTCTATTACAGCTTTTCTCTGCGTTTAAATTCAACCTTTAAAGTAAAAATTAATACTTTATATAAAAAGGCGAGTCGAATACTACACATGCTTTGCTGTTCCAGAAGTTCGCAACAAGGACCATACAGTTCAATGAAAATCCGACATAAAACTACAAAATTATAGATAGCATTGGAATTAGTAATAGTAGTACAGGTAATGATTTTATTTTCGAGTATCGCATCTTGGAACTGAAAGATGAATAAACTTTCCTATTTTATATTTAGTGGTTTTTTTTAATAATATAACATCTCTCTGCTTTTTTTACTTTCTATTTATAAACTGAAACACACATTTTTTATGAAGCAAAAAACAAAGTTAAAAAGATCGGATTTTCTAAAATAAAAACGTTAAATATTTTATCATACTAATCTATGCCAGAAGCGAAATTTATTGAAGACGATATTGTTTTCACTATCTATTCAAATGAAAGATAATTTTATATTTCAATTTTAATGAGAAAGTGACATAAAAAAAACACTAATTCCTATCGTTTCTCCTTTCTTCTTTTTTATCCACAAAAATGAAGTAATTTAGTTGCCATGATTACAGAAATGTCATTAAAAATTAATTACAACAACAACAACAACAATAGTAATGTTTTGAAAACTAATTCAAATTTTTAAATTCTGAGACCTTATATGACATGCCTTATATATGCAGGGATGAGATTTTTCCGACTTTTTGCATACCAGTATACTCTTAGCGAAAATGTTCTGTTAAATTGCAAAATGTTCCGATTAAATAAAAAAAACATCTTCTCTAAGATTATACTGGTATGTAAAAAGTCGGAGAAACTCTTAACCCTGTATATGACAGACCTTATATGGTATGCAGGTAACTGGTGTTAATTTCATTGCCCAACGTTCGATATTCTAGGAGGAGTAGAGGAGAAATACAAACAGGCACACAGATTTTAAAATAATAAATCCCGAATTTAGAATAGTGACTACCTTCAGAACCACTTTTTTAAAATCTATATTTATTTTATTTATTTATTTATTTATTTTTAGAATTTTTAGATAAAATACTAAATTAAAAAAATGAAATTTTATAAATTATTACTTATTAATACAGTACATTTTTTAAAATTCAGTGATTTCAAGTAAATTTTAGTTAAATTTGATCTAACCTATAAAAAATTTCAGTGTCAAGTGTAATTTAATTCATCAAATCGTCCGATTAACTAATTTCTTTTCTTCTGAAGTTATTCAGCATATCTATGAAACAAGATTATAAAAATCTTTAAAATATCTTTTAAAAATCATAACAAGAAAATCTCTTCTATTCCTCAACACACTAGTTCAAAAGTTCTTAAATATATTTTGCTTTGTAGCTATATTCTACACTAAGTTTAGACTTTAAACCAGTTAATCATAAGTAACAGCCGATAGCACTATCTGATATCTACAATCTAACTAATTTAATAATCTAATTCTATGCAGTTCTAACTAATCGTCAAGTTTATTAGCAAACTAGCTTTTTACAAAAAACTCACCGACATATTTATATACAGCTTATTAATTCGTCAGATCCTCTAATTAGTTATCTCCTGAGATTGTAATGCATATTTATGAAATCAAATGAAATGTCTTTTTTCTTTAACATAAAGATTCAAAGCTTTCATGAGCCTCATTCAAAAGAAAATAAAACTATTTTTCTCTCTTGTATATTCTGAAGTTCAATTTTGTTTTTACGTAGGCAAACTTCGACTAACATAGCTAATTCTTTTCAGTATGTATAATCTAACTTATTACAATACATCTGATTGCTATAGCCACAAGAGACGGTCCCCTTCTTAAAGGGTATAAAAAATATTTTTAAAGCTTTTATATTCTTTCAAATGTAAAAGTAAAAATAAAAAAAAAGTCTTAATGTCTTGTTGGGGGCACCTTATATGTGCGGGTGCTAAGTTCGGGCCCGGGTGTAAACACTTTTGGGACCCTAATATATTTTCTTCAAAATAGAAACATACAGTATTTTAGTCTCGTTGAGTGCCATTATAAGCATTAAAAAGGGGAGGGGAGGGCATTGCACTCTACCCGCATCCCCTCTCTTCCATTATGACTGGTCTTGGGCACTATTAGGTATTAGCACAAACCAGCTTTCTTTCTGCATAAATCCTCCACCGACACACATTTGTCTATAGCTTATTAATTCGTCAGATCGGCCAATTAATTAACTCTTTATCTGCTGCAATTATAACGCACATTTACGAAATGCGATAAAAATCTCTTAAAAGTCAGGACAGGAAGAATTTCACACTCTTCCTCAACAGGATTCACGGTCTCTACCACAGGAAAGAATTTCCTGTCATTTTTAAAAGCGCACACGCGTTTCGCGTGTCATCGCATAAGGCATTTGAGGCACTGCTGAAATTTCACTCTGCACGAGTGAAAAAATGAAGACCGATTCCGTTCCGACAAAGTCCTAGCACTACACTCTCAACCCTTTCAGCCCTTTTTTTACGAAACGAGAGGGAGTGTGAGGCCATTTTTTTAGCGCATAAAGAAAACGCTGAGCCACGTGAGCAGATTTAGATTTCGCTGTACCAGAAATTAGAGATCTAGATTAAAAATTATTTGCCATGAAATGTAGAATTTGAGAAATCCTTTGTTTTACTAAACCGAAATCTAATGCGAGCTAAAAGAGAAAAATTAACACTTCAGGCTCTATTACACTGGTTAGTTTTGAGTTTTATCTTTTCCATTGTTAATTTACAAGGGCTTGGAATGCCGTTTCCTAATAAGATAAATCTCGAGAACATAAGGATAATTTTTTGAATTTATGCTCTTGTGTTACACTTCTTACAAAATTTTCTCCTCGCGTCTCTTTCTGCGTTTTGCCATTTCTGATAATAAGGCTTGAATAGGCATTTAGTAGACACTTCTTTAAATAGTTTCGCGAAACAATGATCTTAAAAATGAAAAGTTGATGGTCTTAAGCATTTATAAATGTTCAGACGTTTTTAGTTTAATTAAAAAAACTTCGTCGTGCATTGTAATTTCTTTGCACATTATTTATCTTTTATATTATTTATCATATTATCAATTATTAATTTATTACATAACGTTTGGGGATCAATTGAGAAATTATTTTGTTTTAATTCAATTGAAATTTAATAATTTGAATGTACGAAATTTTACTATAAAAGACAAAAGGATACTAAAATTTAACTGTTATAAATCTCAAGCACAATTTAAGACACATGATATTTTCTTCGGTAGTGTCATATGTCGGTAATGTCAATAACTAATTTATTTTGGAGTAGTATCAATTTATGTTAAGCCATTTTTAATACTCATTATGTTTATTTAACGTTTTAGTATATTTATTTAGAAATTGAACTATTGGGAGGGGGGGGGGGCAATCACTTTATACATATATATATATATATATATATATATATATATATATATAATACAAATCTTGTCATCACGATAATGTCCGAAGTACTGGACCAATAAACACTATACCACTTCGAAAACGTAATGGAGAGAATGTATTGAGCTTGCCAATACACTTTAGATGAGTTGGTTAATCACCTATTACCTTGGATGAGTTGGTTAATCAAGTATATAGATTATATAGATCATTTACAGAGACACACAAAAGAAAAAAAAATACAAAATTTTGTCATCAGGATAATTAAATTGATTTTGCAGGTATCTTGTATCAGTTCGTTAGATTACAGGGACACACACAAGTTTCCGATGACATTCTTTGGTTATGTAGGCGATTTTTAAACTATGTTTTCAAAAATTTTTAAACATTTTTTTTTTATAATTGCCTCGTATTCATTCAATTATATTATATTTTGTAAGCCTAATTTAAAATTTGCTTGAAAATTCTCTTTCTTGACAAAATGGCAAAATTTGAAGGAGCTATTACAATTTGTTTAGTTAGTATTAAATCTGATGTATGTACCTTAAAATAAAATGATAAAGAAATCAACCTACACTTCCGATTGAGGACGAAGGAATTATTTTAACTAGTTTTAATTCCATATTGGTAGTTAATATTTGTCCTGTGATATACTTTAAAACTTACATAAATGGTGGTGAGGCTAATTTTATAGCTTTATCGACCCTAGTTCTTTTTGTAAACACTTGTGTACTCGCTAAACATGTGTATATGAGATTTCTTCAGATATTACAATTAAAACTGTACACTGAGAAAAAAAAAATTTTGATTTTACAGTATAATTCTGGCATTTCAGTTGCTAGTATTGTACCGTAAAATTAACAATAATAAACAGTAAAATAAGCAGTAATACACGGCCGCCCATTTATTACTGTTAATTTTACGGTATAATACTAGCATCACAGCTGCCAAGTATTATACCGTAAAATCAATATTTTTTTTTTTTTTTTTTTTTTGCAGTGAAAGAATAAATACTGTTAAAAGTGGGAGTTACTTTTATTTATTAGATTCTTGCTTATTTCAATCCCTATTTTTAAGCAATTCGAAGATTGTTTTAATTTTTGACAGATTTGAAAATTTTAATAAATACTAGTGAGAGTCAAATTGTCCGAAAATCTCGTTTAAACTTTGTGATTTGCACTTTGTAACTCTTTACAAAATCAAATTATATTTACTCCGGGTTCAGTTACACTGATTAGTTTTGAGTTTTATCTTTTCCATTGTTAATTTACAAGGGGTTGGAATGCCGCTTCTTAATATCTCGGGAACATAAGGACAATTTTTTGAATTTATGCTCTTGTGTTAAATTCTTACAAATTTCTTTCCCCCTTCTTTCTGCGTTTTGCGATTTTCTGAAAATAACGCATTAGTAGGCACTTCTTTAAATAGTTTCGTGCAGCAATGATCTTTAAAATGAAAAGCTGTTCGATTTAAACATTAAAAATCTATTTACCGAAGAATCAAATTTTCGCAATCCGGAAAAATACTAAAGAACGATTCGAGAGAGAACTTCTGAAACAGCAGTCTATTAAAGATGTATTTTATTTTATAGAGTGTTCCAGGAAGATTTATATCGGAATAAAAGATGGATAAATAATGAAAATTTAAAAAATGTTCTAAATAGTTCAATCTTTATAAAATTACAATAAAAAGAATTCCCACGAAGAAAAGAGTGCATTATCCAACAGTTTTAAAGCCCGAATTAAAGGATTTAACCAAGTATGATGCTTTTTTTTTTTCGTTAGACTTATTTATGAGCAATTAAATTTAAAATGATGACTATAATGTATAAGAATATCTTTTGGTGCAAAAATTGTAATTGATCATACATACAACACTTAAAATTTTGCAGCAATCTGTCCGGTCAATTGACCGTTTTTATAGAAAACGGTTACATAACCGTAATTTAACTCTATTTTAACCATATTATTGTCCATATTATGGTCAGAAAAGAGTTAAATTACGGTTAAGTAACCGTTTTCTATAAAAACGGTCAAATGACTGGACAGTTTGCTGCAAATTTTTAACAGTGAACATTCTTTTGATTTCAAAGAAATGTTGTCCCATCTCAGTATGTTTTAGAGAATAACTGAATATATTTTTTTAAAGTTGAAAAAAAAAGTGTAAAAAAAAATCTATCATAATTTAGTCTTTATCTATCTAATGTAATAATATAATGTCTTGAAGTAATAATAAAAAGGAATTAATAACTTCTAAATATAATAAATATCAAATCGGCTTACTATTTTAATGATGGCGTTCATACTTGTCCTGTGAAGAGATCTATAAAAGCACTGTTTTCGAGACTTTTCAAACATTTAACAAATTCTGAAATACTAAAAATCAAAATGTTTAACTGTTTGCGTTTAGAATTTTTATCTTCTTTATTACTCCTACAAAGTCAAAAGAAAGTTTTCACAAAATTTCTTTAAAAATCCACAGTTTAAATGCTTTTTTTAAAGTATTAAATCTGAATAACGAATATAGTCATTACAACTACCTAGATTTAAGTTATTTTGTTTTGTTTTAAGTCATAGTTAATTTATAGATTGACTTTCATGAGTAGTGTTTTAAACAGATCATGTATTTCTGTTTGTTATTATTTCCTCATTACTTTATTTGTTGTTTGAAAAAGAATAAATTAGAAAACAAATAAAAATTATTAATAGTGTGATTCACTGAAAACATTTTTTTAAAACTTTTTATAGAAAATGCGCAAAATTTTGTTAAGAATTACTGTTTACATACAAAATAATAACAGGAAATGGGTATTTCATTAGAAATTTAAATTTCTTTAAAAAGTACGAGTGTTCATATAATAAATTAAAATAGAAAATTTTATTTCCTGGACTTTAATGTAAATGTGTAATACGTTCGGATGCTAAATAATGCATGCAATTTGATCACATTCTTTTTAAGCCATTCTCGCTGTGAAATTTTATAAAAATATTTTATACAATACAATATAATCAAGAAAGTTAAAAATTAAAAACAGAGATATGAAAAAAAAATAATAACATGTATTTAACATCTTTAATTTATGATTATTGTGTGTTGTTTAGATCCTAGTGATAAAAATCGATTCTGCACCATCTCACTCCGTTTTATTATTGATTATAGCGGTGTTTTTTTTTTTTTTTTTTTTTTTTTTGTGTGTGTGGCATAATGTTTTCCTAAGGCTATCCTAAAAATACACTGGACAAAAAACCCAGAAAATATATCTTTATATCATCTGGTTATAAAGAACAAAATATTTTTTTTTTTTTTATTAAAAAAATTAATTTCTTTATTAATACTTTAATGGCAAAGCTTTTATTTTTTACCAAATTTTCTCATTGATTTTTAATTTGGATATCGTTGTAAAACAACGATGAACCAATACGTGCCTTTTGAAGTACCTACGAATGCAGCTTTGCCTTCGTTTACCTTCTATCGATGTTAGTTGGATCGGATTGTCCTGTTGCATAGAACATAGAACTAAGCATGGAGGAGTGGAATTTGCAAGCAAATCCCGTTGCACTGTAATTGGTTGAAGAGCCACTGTAGGATAGAAGTTGATGATCTGATGGCGCGTCGAAGATGGAGATAGAGAATACTGGCAGCAAACATCGGGAAGAGTAGGTGGGCAAGCCTCCTGGGCCATACAATTTTTTAAATATGTATATTAAATACAATAAATGCAAAAATGGTAATAAAAATGAGTAAAGGAAATGTAAAATAGAATTCCCCCCCTAAGCATATATACAAATTACATAATGAATGCTAAAAGGGGTATAATAAAAATAGATAAGAAAGCGAAATGTACCCGATGTTAAACGCTTAGGCGGGACGACGTCATATCTACAAGTAATTTAAATAAAGATATGCCGGAAAGGATTTATCTAAAATGAGAAATTTAGAATTTTGAAAAGTCACAACCACGCGTTTAAGGTGGTTCCCTCCTCATTGTTTTAAAGATGGTGAGGGAAGGAAGGGGGCGGTCAAAACCGTTATCTCTGCTAAGGATAACAAGCGGTGTTTTTTTACCATCAAGTGGTTAATCAAGTTTCATGCATAACTTGGTTTTGACATTGACCGTAATTATCAAAAGGTGCAACACTCTTTTGTCTGATATGGCTTTTATTAGGAGGTATAGTTGAAAAAAAAAAAAGTAATATCGTAATACATTCATAAATACGTAATGCAATTTAAATTCAATCAAGCTATCCAAAGTGATAGAATATTTAAAAATAATAATAATTCAAAAATTTTGTATCTGAATTTAATAATATGTATTTATTTCGTATTACCAATTAATATTAGTATAATACAAAACATAATTTATTATTGAAATATTTAAAGGAATACACGGAAATATGAGTACTTACACTCATTTATTTAAAGTATTCGGTTAAAAGAGATTGTCTATTAAATTTTGCTTGAGATATACATTTTTATATGTGCATAATAACTTTACTAACTAAATTTAATTTTTCACTACCTATATATAAAACATCTAGATTTAGAAAAGGAATTTTTTTCAGCTTTTAAAAGTGATTCACTAGTCTTTGCAATGGCTGATTAAAGAATTAAAATGTGGCTTATGATGTTTTTTTAATAAGATGCCCTTTAAATGGAAAAACTAAGGGAGAAAAATAAGAAAAAAAAATATATTTTTAATTATTTATTTATTTACTGAAACAAACATGTTTTGAACAATTATTGCTGTCCCTTAAATGAATAAATTCATCATTTAGAGTTTAAATGCATTAAACGCCCTATTTGAAAGGATTGGGATCGAGAAATTTGTTACTTAACTAGAAGTGTCTGTTATTCGGAAGTGTTCCTTGAAAAAGGTTTTACTGACGCTCTAGATGGAATCGATAATATTAGATGAAATGTACTTAAAAATGTAATGATACAAAATAAAACACATTTAATATTATTACTTTTTAATGTTTAGTATTCTTATAAGATGTTATCCTCTTATCATTTTTTTTAAGTAACTTGAATCAAATGAACAAGTGTGGAATAAAATACTTCAAAATATAGCTATAAGGATAAAACATAAAAAGGATATTTCTTTGTAATACTGTATCGCATTTCACCATTTGAACTTTTCCTTATTCCCATGGTAAGATAATGCTTTATCATTCAAACATCAGTCGGAATATTCAAAAAACGTTTTTCTTTTATTATGCCGTGACCAATGTTTACCGACAATTCAGTCGTTGCACAACATAGAGTCAACAATGAAAAACATTTTAACATTGGTCAAACATGCGATGGCCTCAAGATGGGGGCATGTTCTTATATCGATGCCTAATGTTTTATTCTATTACCAGAAGAGCATAAGAAATTCTGCGTTTTTCGAACAAGAAAAGGGACGAGTTGGGCAAACAGACGATGTGCATTTGAACAAGCTGCAGGAGCACGCACGGATCGAATTCATGTTTGATATGTTATTACTTATCTAAACTCACTTTTAAAGAAAGATCAGTTTTGTAAATTTTGAGAGATAGAGATTATTCATGAGCCTTATGTTAGAAAACAGTGTATGTACGCTATTGGCTTATAGAATCATCAAAAGATTTTTTTTTTTTAATATATAGTATATATATAATCTTATTTCTATTTAAGTTGTATATTTATTTATCTATTTTGTTATTTGAACTCATGTGGGTTATTAATTGTCTTGTTTGACATATATATGTTATTAGGGGCTTAATATTGTCTATTTTAGGCATAACGCTGACAATATTTGATGAAATAACATATACTTACTATGAATATTCTTATAAAGCTTTTCTGAAGATCCTATAAGATATTCATAGTTTTCCATTTTTTGCTTTTTCATCCTATGAAGTCTCATTCCTGCAGTGTCCATTCCATTGCTTTTTATGATGTATTGTCCTTTGTTTTTCACATGTGTTTTCATTTTTAAATATATATATATGCACCAATCAAAGTGTGCTGTTACCGTGGGTTTTAAATATTTGGGTATTGATTCAATCAAAGTTTCGAATGATTTATTTATTTTTTTCTTTTACGTTACGTAAATTTCATTCATTTATTATTTGTTATAAACAAATAAATATGCATATAATTTGCTTTTTTAAATATAATAGTTGTTCTACTTATTACACTAAATTTGAAATTAAAATGCATTAAATTAAAAAAAGTGTTGCCTAGTAATATAACAATTTTAATTACATATAAAAATTCGAAAAAATTTCAACATTTTTGGCTAAAAAGTAAATTCAATTGAAGATGTATTCAAAAAGCAATGATATCCTAAGAAATATCTTTGAAATAAATATCACAAACAATAGTTCCAAAGATTCCATATAGCATCTATATTATAGATATATTATTTTTTTAAGGAATTTGTTAAGAGTTAAAAAATCTATTGGTGAGCACTTTTATTCGTTCAAAGACAATAATTAAAATAAATAAATAATATTTTTTATTTTAATATTTTGTTACCTGACAATACTATGTTAAACTTTCATAAAATGTTGATTATTCATTTTCCAGTATATTAAAATACTTATTCACAAAAAATAGAAAGCTTTAAAATGGGCAAAGTGCTTTGAATTTTTAATTAACATGTCCTCTTCAAGGAATTAAAAATAAATTTATAGTAACACATCTGTTTTCTTCCTAAATAACAAAGAGGAAACATATTCTATTCATTAGTTATGATATCATCCTATTAAAAGATTTCGCTGTGTTCTATCTGTGTTACTTACCGCTATTTATTTCACGCCATTCAAAAATATCTTGGGCATGTTTAATGCAAAATTCTATACAAAGATTAACATTAAACAAAGGAAATTGGTGTACAATTGTTCAGTTTAGATATTTAGGCGAAAAAATGAAGTTTTCGAATTACTTTTATTTCTACTTAGTATTTTTTTTCCCATTAAACGCATAATACACACAGTTTTTTTTTCTCAAAACGATAAATAATTTATGCAAACAAATTTTGCATAATAGTATGGGACATGTCACCCAGTTAGTAATTTACTGCTGTTTATTGTATTATGTTTCCTGCAATTAATATTGAAAAAAAAAATGTTCTGATGTTCTCAATGAAATAAGTTTTTAAAAAAATGTTAAATTGAAAATAAAAATTTTCATAGTGTCTTTTGATTGGCTGTCTTTGGAATTGTAAATTTGTAAATTTATATTAATACTAGGGGGCCTACCCCCTGCGAGCTACGCTCGCCAACCCCCGCTCAGACTTCGAGGCCTCTAAAAACATAACAGCGTGCTTTATTTTAAAAATATTGGTAAATCTGTAATTGGGTTGCCATGCTTTTAACGTTTTAATGGGTCATTTTTTGATTATCATGGCCTCATACACAGCTGTTGCGACAACTGACGACTGTTTTTGGGATTGATAAGTAAAATCAATTACAACTTGAAAACCAACTTGTATAAAATGGTTAGGTTTAAATTGTGGCTACCTCTCGGACTTTTATAACAACGGTCTGTATTCTATTCTTCCTTTGCGTTTAAGGATGAGAAAAATTCCATCTGCTTGTGAATAACATTAAAAACCACGGTATTGAAAAGTACTATGTTATAGACATTTTCAGTAACAGGTTTTAATTTTCTCTCTATTTTAGTGCACCATCATGCATATTTTCATGTTATATTTTAAATATGTAAATTATTTATTTTAATTATTATGTATATGCGAATTTTCTAATAATTATTTATCATACAAAATTAATTAAATATTTTGTGCATGCATGCCTGCATTTATTCGGCATCAATTGATGAGATATTTCAACAAATTTGCTATCCGCGATAATTTTACACCCTGTTATGTCACTTGAATGTTGTCCATAAGAAAATTGGGTACTTTTCCAGCATAGGATTCTTTGCTTTTAGGTTTGGCGTAATTCGAGCTTCAAAAAGGGATAGATTCGTTAATATACATAGATTTGTTGCCAAAAGTTATGAAAACAAACCCAATGAACTTTTGGTGCTTTTCTATTATAGGGGTCTTGACGCTTTTTTAAAAAGCTTGGCGGAAAAAAACCAAGCAGGATATTTTATTCTCCTTCCGTTCAGTTGGGCAATTATTATTTTATATATCCGTTTCAAATATCCGAATTGGTGATTTTATAAATTCGTTTAATTAAATTTTACAAAAAAAATAACAAAATGATATCAATAAATAATAATTACTATTAATTCCTTTTCCCCCCTTTCTTTTGCGTTTACATAAATGACGTCATTTGGACGAATTTATTCAAAATATTTTCAGTTTATAAATTAAATTAAATGCTGACAGACGATTGAATCCTGACGATAGAAATGTGATTTTTTTTTTCAAATTTTCCTGAAAAACATAATTTAATCACAATCTTGTCTTCATTATCGATTGAAATAAAAGATAAATTCAATTTCAATTTGAAAATGACGAATAAAAAGAAATCAATAATCCCTATCAGGATCTGTTTCAATTTTTTTTCCCTTTTTTGTCACAAAAAAATGAGTAATTAGTTGCCATCATTACAGAAATGTCATTAAAATTAGAAAAAAATTAATATCTCAAAAACTAATTCCAATTTCAAAATTCTATTACCAGTTTTGACATCCGCGGATTTTTATGGACAATTGGTATTAATTTCACCATCAAGCGTTTAATATTTTATTAGAAATAGCCCTGAAACATAATCAGTCGTTTAATCAGTCGTTTAATCAGTCGTTTCATAAAATCGTTTCATAAAATCGTTTCACAAATTCGTTTCATTAGGATTTTATATATATAGGGTAGATACAAACATTTGCACGCTGAAAAAACAAAAAAAAAAAAAAAAAAAAAAAAACTTGATTTTACAGAAAAAAAAGATCAGCCAGGACGCCAGTAATACACTATTTATTTTACGGAAATAATCTGTATTTATTACGAACCTACGGGCAAATGTAAAATAACATAAAATTCGTAGTAAATGTAGATTATTTCCGTAAAATAAAGTTTTTTACTGACGTCCAGGATGACATTTTTTTCTGTAAAATCAACATTTTCTTTGTTTCGATATATGTTATTAAGAGTATATATATAAAAAAATTATATATCAGTTTCAAAATTTTGCAGTGGGTAGCATTGCTACCTGAAGACTAAATGCAATAATTTGAAGATTAACACATTGTCTAATTTTTTGAAACATGGCTGAATCAAAATCAGGTAACTAGATACAGTCGAACTCGCTTAATACGGGCACAGCTAAAATGCAAACACGATTAAAGCGAGTACTTTGCACGTTAAGAATGGTTCACCATTTAAACTGTATTAAGATTTTCATGATTTTTACGAGCTAAAAAAAAACAAGATCGTGGCTAACATGAGAAAAACATTTATTCGTTTCAATGTTATTATTATCTAAAAGTAGGGTAGAATTAGAAAAGAAATTCCTTTCTTATCGAACACTGTTCTCTCTCATCGATAATAGATCTACAATACAACTATGTTTGTCAAAATGTAGTAATTTAACAGTTTTGAAAAACGGAATTTGAACTTGCAAGAAGAACCCCCCATCTACCCAAGAAAATACAAAAAGTTATCCTGAAGTCTTGAAAGAATGAAAGAAAAAAGGTAGAGATAAGGACGTTTAAAATACCGAGCCTTTGTAAGATCTAAAACTGAGCCATGGAAAGGAAGAAGAATAGAAGAAATATTTATTTGTTTATTACTTTAAATTTGGACTCTGGATCATATTAACTGGTTTTATAATTTATCTTATTGCACTGCTAAAATAAAAATGATATGTGAAACCATAGCCCGAAAATTGCAGGGTTCTGCGTCAATTCGTCGCGCACAACTCATCGCAGCGTCAATTCGTCGCAGCGTCAATTTGTCGTGGTGTCAATTCGTCGCAACGAAAATGTTTTTGAAGGCTATGATGATAAAATAAAGATAATTTAGTAAAATTATTTAAAGATATTTTGTTTTTTAGATGTAGATAATTATAACTAACAATATATAGGCGAACTAATTATCATTAAATAATTTTACTGAATTATCTTTATTTTATCATCATAGCCTTCAAAAACATTTTCGTTGCGACGAATTGACACCACGACGAATTGACGCTGCGATGAGTTGCCGCCGCGACGAATTGACGCTGCGATGAACTCACGCTGCGATGAATTGTGCGCGACGAATTGTGCGCGACACCAAATTGCAGTGACTATTGCAATATTAGCCGACTTTTTCTGAGAAAAAGGGAGGTGATCAGTTGAATTAGTGTCCGCCGTTCATGTCCTTTGGAATTACTAGTTCTTTAGAGGTTTTGATTTCAGTACTGTGATTTTGTCTAATGAAAAGACCCGTCTAAAGAAAATGACACTCACAAAGGTAAGAGCGAATATTTTGTGTTAATTTTATCATATTCAGTTAATTTTAGCATTGGGGTTTATTCAAGCAAATTATTAAGGAGTAATTATGTTAATTATGTGTGATTTTTACTATCTTCACGGGTATTATAAGAGCAACGGTTAATACGAGGACTTTCATAATCCCCTTGCTTCTCGTATTAACCGAGTTCGACGGAATTTTTTTATATTATTTCGATTAACTATTTTCTTTCCCCCTTACATTATACTGTTATCAGATCAATTATATCGCGAAATTAACGAAAAGTTTTACGTAGAAAAAAAAAGTAACTTTCAATAATTTGTTTGTATGAATAATGCAAGCAATTATTATTATTTAAATTTGTGCAGTAAAAGAAATATGTATGAGCAGTTTATATATGGATTTAAATTCATAAAGTTTCTGTAGTCGACTCATTATTCTCACTTTTAATTAAAAAAAAAAATTAAAGGAAAAGCTTCTTTCTTCAAATAATTTACAGTTTCTAAAAGGAGCACAAATCAAAACGCAACAGTGGTTTATTTAAATAGTTCACAGCTTAAATGACTGAATGAATTGGTGAATTCACACTCGCTACATACTTAAGAGAGACAATGAGTCTTTGCACATCTGGTCCCAGAAATATGCAGTGTTACGATACGGCCAGAAGCTGAGTAAACATGCAATGCAGATTATATATGTAGGTGACAGGAAATTCGCATGAGAAAAACAGGTATGGCGGAACAGGACCAAATGTAATTTCACAATAATTCAGGGCAGAAGCAAAAATTTAAAAAAAGTTTAAAAATAATGTGTAATTTTTTTTTAATGATTAGCAGTGAATTGAAATGAACCATAAAGGAAGCAAAAGGCGATGAGACTATGACCCCTTTTATTGTTGAACTTTTAATATTAAATTCATTTGTAATCGTTGCAAAACACATTGCAATGTGGGTAGTTTTTTTTAAAATCCTAATTCAAAAACTATTTGACGGAATGAGCTGTAAATTTGGATTCGCATGTTTGAACTTTCTAAAAATTCATAGGTTATTTTCATATTTTTTTCGAAAATTAATTTCAGAAATATATTTTTTTGAAATAAATTTTCAAAAACAATAGGACTTGTGACCTAGGAATTTTTTAACAGATATCGATTTCTAAAAGCTTTAAATATGCGAATCCTAAATCACAGCTCATTCAACCAAGTAGTTTTTGTGTTATACTTAAAATAAAAATAAAAGTGCTCAGTTAAACTGACGGCATTGAGCTCACAGGCTATTCACACTAATTGTATATTATACTCTTATTTCAAAGAATAATGTTGTAACATGTTGTAGTGCACCTCAATAATGTATATCATTTTCATTATATTTGAAACAGTTTAACATAATTAAAATACGTTGCCAACGATTTTTCCCATGGATCAAAATGGAATTCTTTTATGTGTCTCTGTAAATAAACTGTAACTCCTAGTTACTCGATACTCCATAGAAAACATATTGCCTCCACCTCAGTGAGGTATATCAATTTTTATTATGTTTGAAATAGTGTAACATTATTAAAATGCACTAAAAGCGATTTTTCCCCATTGACTGTAATGTAACGGAATACTTTTGAGTGTCCCTGTAAAATAACTATAATTGCTACTTATTCCATACTCCCTGGATAAGACGTTTTCGTCCAACTCAATGATGCTTAACAATTTTATTATAAGTGCAATACTTAACGACATGAAAATGCATCGAATAAATATTTTCTTCATTGACCGTAATGTAACCGAATACTTTTGAGTGTCCGTGTAAACTAACCATACATGGTACACACTTCATTTTCAAAAGAAGTGTGTACCAAAATCAATACCGAACATGCTGTGGTAAACCTCTCAATAACATATAAGGGGGTTTAAAATGACAGTGGAATAAGTCAAAAATTTGAAAAATCTAGATAACCATGGTTTCACTCAGTGCCTGATTTACGGCAGGGCATTCGGGGCACAGGCCCAGGGCCCCCGATTTTCAGGGGCCCCCAAATGTTACTGAAGATTTTTCAATTATTGGCCAAAACAGTTTTAACTGTTAAAAAACAAAATTAATATGGAAAAATCTGTGTGACAAAGTTTTTTTATGATTTGTCTAAAGTAACTTAATTTTTTCATAGTTGTTTTTTAACAACTTATGTGCAGGAATGCACAGAACTCCGTTTTTGGGATCGCCATATTATTTCATTTATTTTATTATCCTCATGGTTAACGTGGACAAAGTCATGTGGTTCTGCTAGTCACTTGTATAATTTTTTTTTTTTTCAGTGAAAGCTTGTATTTGAAAGAAAAAGTTATTTGATTAATAGGATATGCTAATATTTTAAATAATTATAACTTGGTACTGCGGTAAATTCATTATTAGTTGTTGCATACTTCCAGTCATTCCAGATATATGGACTTGCATAGAGAAAGGTAATCAGCACCACACAGTTTATTATAAAATTCAATTAAAATTTCATAATTATGAAATAATTATTTAAAAGTGAATTAATGATTATCAAATTTAAATTTTTTAATTGATATTTTAAAGAAATTATTAAAGTCAATAGTGGTTATCTTAATAAGTAGTGCTGTCAATATTATATATTTCTTTTACTCAATGCCTCTGTAAGCATCGGTGCAAGGGGGCCCCCAAATTTGTAAATCGGTCCCTGGTTTCACTGAACGTATATTAATTTATGTTCAGTGCGCCAGTCAAATAAGTCATTAGTTCACTTAGTGAGTCGCTAGAGGGCAAAACAAGTTGGACCACTTATGCAACGGCAATAAGACAAGTTTCACAAATCCCTTCATTTCACAAATTACTAAATATTGACTTACTAGCTGACTCGCCCGGCGTTGCCCGGGCAGACTGTCATTGAAAAATATAACAATGGAGTGACTTCATAAACAAACAAACAAAAATAAAAAAAAAAAAAAAAAAATAAAAAGAAAAGAAAACTGAATAATATTTATTTATACTAAAAGCTAGTTAAAAAAAAATAAACAAATAAGAGCTAAAATTTCAAAAGTATAACAGTTACGTTTAAAAAATGAAACGGTCAGGGAAAATTAGTAAAACTTACTTTTCCCTTTTTACTAAAAATCCCTTTTTAAAAATCATTGCTTTGTTTACATTTTAAATTTTATATTGCTAATCGTATTTTTTTAAATTATAAATATTAAATGCTTACAAAAATCAATATTTCAAATGAAAATGTATAAAAATGTATCTATTTTATTGTTAATGTTGACAAATTATAAATAATCAAGAAATCATTGTTTGTTTCGCTTTTATTCCTGTAGATGGCAGCACCAACCAATGAGATGCGTTTCATTCAGGCGTTGCCATTAATGAATTAACAAATAATCGCGATTTCTGTGCCACGTACGATAGCCTAATATATATATACAGAATCCACTGTTATACTAACCCCCTCATATATCAATAACATCGCGATCAGACGGGCCGACAAGATAGAATTGCAACACTTTGCAATTATGTTGAAAAGTGTCAAAAATGGAACGTATTTGCTGAATAACGGCTACTACTACTAAAGCATCTGAAGATTTTTTTTTTTTTTTCAAAACGTAAACCTTAATTATTATATTTCATTAATACAAAAAATAATTAAAATTTTATCTGATTAAGGAAAACCCTGCAGATATTGAAAGCATGGTTGAAACTTCATATAACTTTTTCTTATTTGATCAGAAATATACAAAATTAATATACAATTCAGGTTAGAAAAGCATAAACATATTTTGAACGATTATATTATTGAGAAATCTGTTTCTCGCGTGGCATACAGCATTTTCCTGAAAACCGTCAATAATAACATAAATAATAATGCGTTTACAAACACATTCATGTTTAAAAAAATCCATCAAATGCAAATAGACATGATTCGCAAATGCAGCTTGATTGTGAGGTAGTGGGGAGTTACGATTTTTCAGTGACGATACTGATTTTTAAAAAATACGATACTGATTTAAAAAAACAAAACAAAAAAAAAACACCCTCAATCAAAAGACAAAAACAAAAGTTCATGCCAAAATATGAATGCACCTTTAGTTTATTTCTTGGAAAACTGTATCAAATTGTATGGTAACTCATATAGAACATCTGCATTACAAGCTGAACAAAAGAAACAAAACTTTCTATAACTCTACAGCTATTGTAATAATTATTACTGAAATAAGATTTTTATTTACCAATTTTCGAATGATAAGTGTTGAAAAGTATATATATATATATATATATATATATATATATATATTAATCTATTTCCAATTTCTCATCTAAATCTTTCCAGTCTTAAAATATATAAATATTTCACAAAAAATGTTTAAGAAGTTAGAAATTTTACACTACTTTAAAAGTTCATTTTATAAAAACAATATATTTGTTTCCGAATGTAAATATTTGGAATGTCTTTGAATATATTTTTCATACTCCTGTAAATCTTATTTTCCAATAAGTATTGTTATAAGTTTCGTTTGATCTCTTTCACATAGTTAATATGCACCAGAAAATATACTTTAATTGCTGAATCTATTCACTTATTATAAAATAATCCTATTAATTTAAGGGGACCGTGGACCTTTATTTGATCAAAAATTGACCCAAAAATCGAAATTTATTTTTGTGTGTATTATTTTTCTTCAGTTTGTATTGAACCATTTGAAAAAAATTGCATGCAGCTGCGATGATTTTTGACAAAGTTTGAATTATGTGTACAATGCATTTTTCGGTGTTTTAGTAAACTTTATGGCTGTTTTTCTTAATACAGATTTTAAACGTTTTGTAGATTTTTGAAATGCTCCATGCGTCTTATTTTTTGTTCAAAATTCATGAAATTGATGTGGAAGAATCCTGATACGATTTACAATGAAACTGTGTATGCATTTTACAATTAGACTTTGTTAAGATAACTAAATTTCATTTATAACTTATTAAAATACTAAGTTTTGATGAAAATCGAAATGGACATCACAAAAAAATCTCTCAAAAATTAACTATTCAAGGAATTAACTAACTGATATGCATCTTTGTTTGTAATATAGTTTTAAGTGATCCAAATGCCAAATCGAGGAAATATCTTAAAAATTAAGATGCAAGGAGCCTTTTAAAATTTCGTTTATAAATTTTAAATTAAAAACAATCTTAAAGTTATATTAAGACTAGAAGTTTCTTTAATGTATTCTATATACTTATGGTGAAATGTATATATGCACAAAATTTCCTATATCTATGATTAAAAAAAAAAAAAAAAAAAAAAAAAAAAAAAAATCAATTTGAACGTCCACCGTCCCCTCAAACATAACTAACTTTAATGAAGCTTAGAACTGATTAACTAAATTCTGTTTTATATAACAACCTATTTCCGGAAACAAGTCTTTCAATAATAGCGGAACTAATTGGAAAGCCAACGAAAGTTTGTTTTGCAGCAATGCTAAAATTACGAAAAATTAAACAGTTTTACAGGAAGAAAATGCCTCACGTGAGCAAATGTGACTGACAGTGCTTCCGAATATGTGGTATGCAAACAAAAGAAGAAACCCTAGCATTAGATTTTAAATTGAAAAATATTTTAATGTTATTTATAATCGTTTCTGTACACATTCCCATATATACTGTTGTGACAAAAAAATTTAATGTTAAAAGTGTTTCAATAATTTTCATTTTCAGTATGTCGTTAAAATAAAAGATTTAAAAACAGAACAGTAATTCTTTTTTATTTATTTAAGTTTTAGAAATATCTCAATAAATATGTATAAGAACGTGTATATAGATACATATACACACATGCACAGCATGCGCATGCGTGCATGGGAAAATATATGCTTTTCGTTAGAAATAAATTGAAGAATGTCAATTCATGTCATTAATAATCTATGATCTATGATTTTTTCGAATTTAAATTTCTAAATTTTCGAAACTATTGATTATAGAAAAGTTTGGCAAAATATGAACAAACTTAAATCAGTTCTTTTACACTATTGTAATTTAAAATTCTGATCAATTGATTTTTTTTTTTTAATGGTTAAATTATCAATATAACGAAAATATTTTATATACATTTGTTCATCTGTATTTATGATATCCGAATGTTCGTGACTCATTTAAATTATTTTATTATCAAGTGTTAACTTATTATAAACCAGGGGTCATCAACCTAGATATACTACCACCTCACAGAGCACATTTAAATCTTTCAGGTATGATGATTCAGATGTTAAGATGATCCGGTATACAAAAAAGAAAGGAACAAAATGTCACAAGTTGCACCTAAGTTAAATAAAATTATATAACACTTTCTACTCTGTCCTATCTGTATATAGCTGCGGCCTCTTCTATGATATATAAATATATATCCATTTACCTCAAGTGTTTTTTTTTTTTTTTTTTTTTTTTTTGGAAGATTTATTATATTTAAGTTGATATATCTAAATTTCTATATAAGCTAAAGCAGTGAAACTTTGTGCACTGGGTTTCAGTTATACATTCTTTTAATTTTCTTTGGTAATTTTTTGTTCGGAGCAAAATTGATTGGAGCCAAATTTTGAATATATTATCCTCATAGTAAAAATTGTCTAAAACAGCTTTCTTTCTTTCTTTTCTTTTCTTTTTTAAATTCTTCTTTTTTTATATATATATATTTTTGTAAATTAAAAAAAGAAATTAATATAGTATTTTCTTTTCTGTTTTCACGAATGAAAAAAAAATATATATGCAAAAATAGTTTGAGAAAATATATCAAATCATTTTAAAAACGGCATTTAAAAAAAATTAAATTACATTTTTTAGAAACATTTTGCTTACGAAAAGAGATGTATTTATGTATACAAACATTTTAAAAAAGGAGTACAAAATATTTTTAAATACAAAAGGTGTATTTTCGTCTCTTGAATCATCATGACAAAACAGACTTCGTTGTAGATGCGCAACAGGCGTATATATTTTTATGCACAGTTGTGAACGCTTCAAGTGAACTGAACACAAACGAAACAAAATTGTGTTTCTTCTACCCAATTGTTTTTTTCCAATTTTACCTAATATCCCACAAATTTAAACATTTGTTATAATATGTAATATAAAGTCCCGTTTAGGTGATGTTATTTTTCAATTAAAAAAACTGCTAATAACTTTAAAAATTGATTTGCTATTAAAATTAAAAAATCCCGTTTTTAATTAAACAAAATATTGTAACACTTTACATAATTTAAAATATAAAATTTATATCAAAACAATTAATATTGCATTTAAATATATAAGAAAAAACAATTATCAGAAAAAATAAAAACTTTCTTTCATATCTCTTTTGTTCGTAAAAAAAAAAAAAAAAAAAAAAAAAAAAAAAGAGAGAGAGAGAGAGAGAGAGAGGTGGGGGGGGGGGGTAAAATACAAAATTTTTCAAGCATTTGTTTACCTAATCTTTTTTTAATTGACAGGGAAGGATGAAACGGGAGCAATTGAATCAAAGACATTCATTCAATTACTATTATTATTATTATTATTATTATTACAATACAACATTACATTTGTCTGAGGCTCACGGTCAAGTTTATTTTTCTCTTTTCCCTCTCCTTATAGAAGAACTGTGGCATTTTATTATTAAAAGCTAATTAATAAGGAAATCAAAAATCAACAATTTAAAAGAACTGCTAAATAATGTTTTCATTAATATGTTTTTCAAGCTCAAGTTTATACTTTGATTGAAATATCAGAAATATGAAAAGTTTTTATTAAAAGTAAGCAAATTATTCGATTTAATATGATAAAAATGGCGACCCTCCATTATCTAAACACATTATTCGTTAAGGTATGATAAATTATTAAAACAAAATTATTTTAAAAGTAGAAATACTGAATAGAAGTATATAGCATTGAAGTAAAACATTGCTTTATCCTTATAATCTGAGGAATGTGTTTAAATTAATATAGAAAATTCTAATTGGTTTCAAGAAACTAAGAACTATTCTATACAATAATCATGAATGCCCTTAGAGAAGAGAGGTCATATATGAATTCCCTCGATCCAAGTTGGGGAAATTTTAAATTTTAGCTATATTTTCTTTTTTCCAAGTGAGATGAAACAATTAAATATTGAAAAAAAATGTACATGATTGCGAATAGAAGTGATTTATTTTATTAATTTTCTTACTTGTTTTTACATTTTGAGAGCAGTTTAAGCAAAAATAACTAAAAAAGAAATTTGTTGAAATCGAGAAAACATAAGTTGTGGGTTTGAAGCTATTTTTGTCTATTGGTATTAATTATTTTAATGGTTTACTATTTATAGTTTGATGCATTACTCCTTTGGTACGAATGTTCCGTATACGACACTCGTCCCAAAGGTCTAAACGTGAGAGTAATTTAAAGTGAAATATAAACCAACCATTTTTCTTTTGAGGGTGTTAATTCTAATTTACAATAAGAGAAATATATTATATTTAACAAAAACATAGAAAATCAGGCAAATCATGGTGTAATAAAAGGAATCTCATTAAAGAGGAGTTTTTTTCCCCTTAAGACTCATCATAAGTTAAAAAATAAAAAAAAATGCGCTAAAATGCCCTAAACTATTATAAAATGCCATTATTTTATAAGTAATTCGGCTTTCTTTCATATTTCTTTTGTTCGTAAAAAAAGAGAGAGAGAGAGGGGGGGGGGGGGTGCTAAAATACAAAAATTTTCAAACATTTGTTTACCTAACCTTTTTTTAACTGACAGGGGAGAAGGAGGGGGGAGCAATTGAATCAAAGACATTCATTCAATTACTATTATTATTATTATTATTATTACTATACAACATTACATTTGTCTTAGGCTCATGGTCAAGTTTATTTTTCTCTTTTCCCCCTCCTTATAGAAGAACTGTGACATTTTAATATTAAAAGCTAATTAATAAGGAAATCAAAAATCAACAATTTAAAAGCACTATGCTAAGTAATTAAGAGGGGGAAAGTAAAAACAAAAACATAGAAAATCAGGGAAATCATGGCGTAATAAAATGAATCTCATTAAAAGAGAGTTTTTTTCCCTCAAGACTCATCATAAGTTTAAAAATAGTAATAATAGTAATAAAAAAACCCTCTGCGCTAAAATGCTCTAAACTATTATAAAATATGAATTTTTTCTCTCTATTAATTATAAATTTAATTAACAATACGTAAATAAACTAATCATTCACGGAACTTTTAATGATGTGTTGTGGAATCCTATTTTAAAAACATTGATCTAAAGCATAAACAAATTTCTCATCAAATAAAGAAAATTGTAATATGTATACAGATCTAAAATAAAATGTAATATGTGTTTGTCCCATTAAAATGTATACAGGTTTTGAAAAAGAATTAAGATGCCCTCTTACACATGACAATTTACACATACACATGAAATTAAACCGAAGCAATCTTTACACTGAAAAAATAAAATTAAGTAATTTAATTTAAGAAAAATAGTACAAAAATAAAACAAAAATATATAATGTTTTCAGTGATATAATTTACAAGATAATAATCATCAAAATACTTTGGTTTCAACCCTAACTATTTAAGAACGTTTATTTACTGCAATATTTCATAATTTACACGAAAGAAAGTATAGTATTTCTAGTGTCTACCCACCGCAAGTTTCGTAAATGCGTGATGAATGCATTAAAATACCCATAAATACACCTACTTCTTGTTATAATCATATCTATTTAAGCCATTACCGGCAATATTCCCATTTAAACTTTTCAAAAGAAATTATCGATTCTTCTTTGCTTTTAGTTGGGTGATATTATATTTATTTCAAATGCAAAGATATATTGCTGCTCACTTTAAAAAATAAATTAATTTAAACACTATAATAAAGCAGTTGGTAAGTTTTTGTTTATGATTTTCTATATACAGTGGCTCCCAAAATTGAGTATACACCCCTCACTCTCTTCTTTAAAGTTTAAACGAGTAATATTAAATTCTTACTTAAAGTCTATAGTTGCAGGAACGATAAAGTACAATTTAAGAAATGTACTGGGATAAAAAAATTAAATTAAGGAGCTTAATAATATTTCATTTAGCATATTTTATATGTGGAAGTTACAAATTTAAAATTCACAAAATTGAGAATACACTCAAAACTACACAAAACTGAGAAAAATAGCAATTTCTAGAGGTGGGGGGGGGGCTAGAAATTGCTATTTTTCTCCCACAGTTTTTTTTTTTTTTTTTTTTTTTTTATGAATCAGAATAAATCAATTTATTGTCTTAAGATATGGTTGCGTCATTTTCAAGTTAAAAAAGATAAATAGATAATTAAAATGAGCTCCAAAGCTGAAACATTTATAGAAATCCCAAAATTTGTGATTCAGATGTTCAAAAAGTGTAAATTTCTATGCCAATTGTAAAGTAATTGCAAAGAAAGTTCAATGCAATAACGGATGCGCCCAAAAAATATTTTAAAAGTATTAAAAGTTTGTAAGAACTTCAAATAAAAATGGAAGAGAAAAGGAAAGGAATTCTAATTTCCATAAACAATAGAAGAGTCATTTTAGAAGTAACAACAACAACAATAAAAATCTCAAGGTGATTGCTGCAAAAATTGTTACGTAAACTTGTTCAAGAATAGAGAGAAGTGTTTATGTAGAAAATATTCGGAAACAAAAAATTACAATAGTCGTAGAGCTAGAGCCAAAAAAACTCATTTCTACACTCTAAAATTGGGAGGAGTGAGAAGTTGACTCTTTGGAAGAGTGAGAGGCATTTTCACTCTTTTGGGAGTGAATTTATAAAAATTCACTCCTTAAAGAGTGGAATTTTCCACTCCCTAGAAAGGAGTGAAATATGTCACTCCGTTGTCGAGAGTGACTGTCTCACTCCTTTGACAAGAGTGAAATATTTCACTCCGTTGAAGAGTGAAAGCCTGTCATTATATAATTTTGTCTCTATTTATTTATTGAGGAGAAACGAAATTATATATATTTTTCTTTTTCTTTTTAGGTAGATTTGGTAAGAAATACTACTTATTACATTCTCCCCTATGTTGGAATTTCTGAAATTTTTTGCAGATCTACGCCGATTATGACCCCTAGAACCCCCCCCCCCAGTTCAAAACTTTATTTATCTGTCTATATAGCTATATCATTTTTTTATGGACACGATAACTTCAATAATTCTGCACAAATCTCTTCCAGACTGATACATATAATCAAGTGACATAAAATCTCGATCAAGTTCGTTAATGGGCAAAATCGAAATGGGGGTGGGGGGTGTGAAAACAAAAAAAAACCACCATAACTTCTTAATTATGATACGGATCAAATCCGTCTAAAGCTATTATTACTTCTAGGAAAAGGGTCGAAAATTTATGTATGACAGATTTTTTATATAATTAAAAATGGCTCCGGGTGGGGGGAGGGGGGGTTTTAGAAGAAAAAAATTCATAACTTCGTCAATTCACAAGATATCCAATCCGCTTAAATTTATTATAAATCATCTTAATATTATCTACAACTTTTATATTGACAAGTCATTTATAGGGCCAACCCTTATAGTAAAGAAAAAAAAAATCCCTGCCGGCTCCGCCTGCGAACAAGTTAGGTTTCAAAGTGGGCGTTTCCAAATGCCGAATCATGGCAAAAATGTTATTTCTTCCGCAATTCCCAACAAACAGGCGCCCCACGGTCTGCGTCTTCGAAATCTACCCCCTGTTTTAAATATTTGAACATAATAAGATATATAATTTGAAATTCAGAGAGACATGAACACCGGCAGAAGGAAATGTGGGGAGGGACAAGATTTTGGGACAGATATGCCTGTGGTCCGCAGCCTAGACCGATTTTTTTTAAATGCATATTATAATGTTTAAATAGGCTAGGATGTTTTTGACAAACCGCATCGTGCAAGATATTTTTTAAACATATAAACTTAAAAAACAATGCAAAAATTTATAATTATGAACATCAAATATTGAAAAAATGTTTTTAACAACATTTTTGTACATTAACATAAAAAATGCACATTAACAGTTAAAAAAAAAAAAAATCAGGAGATTCTGTTTTCTCAAACTTCCTGCTTAAGATAAATTAAACACACATGGATGTCAAAAAAAAAAAAAAAAAAAAAAAAAAAAAAGAGAAAAATATATATATATATATAAATTGCTTTCTACGAGGGGCTTCAAGAGTGGGGTGGGAGGGGAGCGGGCTTCCCTGACGAAAAATTCTTAGATCCCCTTATTTTAGCGTTTAATTTTCGATGATCACTTGGAAGTATAAATTTTATCATATTTTTTTAAGAATCAGAAATACATCATTTATTAAATTTCAAAATCTAGGGAGGGGCCATGCCCCTTTCCTGCCGGCAATTATACTAAAATAATGTACCAACTAGGCTATTTTCGTTTCTTTTCTTGCTGATAAAGCACTAATGATTTGAAGTCTAACACACTGCAAACCGAAAGTGAGAGACACCCACCGTCTGCTGATTAGATGAATCATTTTTAACGGATACGAATTTGCTGACATAGCACTTTCTTTGTGAAGAAGTGTGTAAGTCAAGTTTATTAGTTCATTACTATTTAAAAGTTCTTTGAACGAGTGATGAATTTGAAGATGTGATTGAAGTTGTGATTTTTTTAGTTTAAACTATTGTGAAATGTAATAATTTTTATTACAATAATGGAACCACCTACACGATGCACTTCTTTGTGCATAGGAGTATATGATATTATTATTACGGAATGAAAGCAATATTCTTCTTGTGCAACGGATTATCAATTGTGATTTGTGCGCTTGTTTATGAAACAGAATATTAGATTTTGAAGTGACAAATACTTCATTGATATTGTTTAATAATTTTCATTATTCGTGATCATACATAAAGTATGAAGTTTATAATATAAAGGTTTTACAATTTTTTTTTCAAATGGCGTTTTTATGGGATTGTGGAATATGTTATTTCATTTTCTTCGAATTGGATTTATTATTTCCTCAAAAGTAAGGTTTGTATGATTATATAAACTCAATATCATATATTACATATTCAGTATTATTTATTTATGATTTAAATTACTTTTATTAGAATAATTTTTATTTTGCATTGTTCCGTCTTATTTATATGCAATAAAGATGTTTAGCGTTAAAAAATGTGTGTGTTCATTTGTGTGTTTACAATAAATAAATACATATCATTTTAACATTAATGAATTTGCTTAATATTTCTATTGACCTTCAATTTTGTATAAAATGGAATATTTTTTAATAATTGTTTTCAAATCATGGTAGTAATATGTGGAACTTAATTTGACAAGGTTTCAGAATTAGTTTTATATGATTTCAGAATAATTTCAAATGAAGAATGCAAAATTTGAAAATAAATTTTAATTGCACTGTATATTTTTGTATATATATTATATATATGATTATTATACTTTTGGTTTACTGTTTTAAATTGTTGCTTTAGGTTATACAAAACAATTTTTTTAATATAAATTAATTTAATTATAATTTAATAAATTATTTATTTATTTATTTATTGTAAAAAAGTTATTTGAAATTTAAAATTGAAATGAGAAAAAGCTAGATTTAATGTTTTTACTTATATAAAATTGAGATGTAAATTTAAAACAAAATTAGTTTTTAAACCAGAATTAATTTTCCTGCATGTTATTAAAAGTACTATTTATTTATTTTCTAAAGGATACCTAAATAAATTTTAAGGATAGCTAAATAATTTTTTAAGGATAGCTATAGATTGAGGTTATTATCTAATCCACATATAAAAAAAGTCACTCATATGGCAATATAAATAATTTAAAAAAAACATATATATAATTTTCAAATTGTTTTCAAATGTTGCATTGTTAAGTTCTTTCCCTCCAGTTTCCAGTAACTTTGTATTATTGATATCATTTTACACATTAATTTTCATTTTTGTGACAAGAATATCATTTAATTGTCTTACAGAGTAAATTTTCGAAGCAAATGTTTTAATATTAACAAATTGAAATTTATGTATGAAAAAGGTTATGAATATTTTTGATTTATATAATGGATACATACTATGAAAATAAAGCATCAGAGTGAAGTAAGTTATCGTAAATTTCTGAATAATCTATATACGAATTTTTAGTTTTTTTTTTTTTTTTTTTTTTTTTTTTTAATGGAAAATAAATCTCTCATATAGTATTCAATTGCACGACGATACTATCATTTTTGTAAAATAATCCTTATGAATACTGGTTTAAAAATACAAAAAGTACTTTGATATGTATAACCTGTGTATCATCTCAATAACATATTTAAATTACAAGACACAGGGATATTATTGAAAATACACCACAGAGAATAAAAATCGATATTTTAATCCTATATGCGTTAAAAAATATTTAAAAAATCAAGTCAAATATTATCCTGTATATATATATATATATATATAAAGAGAAAAAAAAACAGATGGGTATAGATAAGACCCATCTTCGGAACATGACAGGGACTTTACTAAGAAGTTTTAATTTTTGTAATAAAATTTAGGATATTATAAAACAGAAAGTTCTTAAAGCATACTTGTAATCTATCATTCCAAACAGGCAATGCCAGTAATACCTGATAGTTAATATTTTCAGAAAGTAATATGGTTTGGAGATATAATTATTCTTATGATTATATTTAATCTATGTATATATTTCCATATTATTATTACTTTTAAAATTTCTAAATAATTATTTTTAGTGCAATGTTTACAGAAATAAAATACGTTTTTTATTTATTTTTTTCTTAAGGCACTTTTTATGTATCTAAGGAGGAAAAAATTGTGAATAATAAAAGAAAATCAGATTTAGAAAAAAAAAATCTTTTCATATTTTGTGTTTGATAATGCAGTATCTCAAAGCACGTCATCTTCGTTGCATTTAAATTTAGTCTGTTTATATGGCAAAATAATAATAATAATAATAATAATAATAATAATAATAATAATAATAACGTGCATTGTGATGCTACAAATTAAAGGGTGTAACTGATCATGTCGTAATTAATTGATTGGTTAGTATGCCTATATGTGTGTTTAGATTCATGTAATTTTAAAGTAATTTTACAAAATGTTAGTGATTAATATCAGCCGTTGGACGTGGAATTTATTTGGAGTACATTTCCTATCACAAAAATTATACCCTTTTACTGCTTTCGAATACACATATAAATTGATTTATAAATATGAATATATACAATGAAACCTCTCAATAGCGAATACCTCCAGACCATGGAATTCACCCGCTTTTCAGAGGTAAAGGTACATAAATTTCTATGTGTTGTGGGTTGAAAAAGGTTTTCGCTAAATAAACGTAAGTCCATCACTACTCGGGAATGTTCGTTACGGAGGTTTTACTGTAGATATATACAGTAAAACCTCTATAACGGACAACTTCAATTCAAGCGAAGTATAAAGAAGAGTTAGGTTGCTTCTAGAAGACGGAATCGATTACAGCATGGGGCAAGCCGGGAACGTGCCCTCCCCCTCCACTGTCCCCGCCTCGGATTTATGAACGCCCCCCCCCCCCCCCCCCAAAAAAAAAAAGGTAAGCAATTTTCATAAAGCAGATATTTTAAATCTCTTTCGAAATTGTACTGAAGATTTTGAACTTTTAGTATAGGATAAGATTAATAAGAAAAAATATATTTATCCAAATACATTTAATCTTCCGCAAAAAATAATTCACTCCATAAAAAGTGAACATTCACTCCTATGAAAGAGTGGCTATTCACTCCTGTCAGGAGTGAGAAACCCACTCCTCTTGCAAGAGTGAATAGTCACTCCTATGAAAGAGTGGATAGCCACTCCTATGAAAGAGTGACTCTTCACTCCTATCAGAGTGAAAAAACCCACTCTTTTTGCAAGAGTGGATAGTCACTCCCCTGAAAGAGTGAGTATCCACCCCTGTTTAGAGTGAATATTCACTTCTCGGGAGTGAGTATTCACTCTTTCAGAGAGTGAACAATTTCACTTTTGCCTAGAGTGAATAGTCACTCTAAAGAGGTTGGGCAAATTTTGACTCTGCGATAGAGTGAATATCCACTCCTCCGGAGTGAATAGTCACTCTTTCTTATTTAGAGTGTAAAACAAATCGAGAGCAAAAAATAGGTTTTGCTGCAAATCAAATTTTAAAGTCTTAAAATGCTCGGAATAAAATACTATTCAGTAAAAAATAATAATAAATTATGTTTTGGAAGTGATGATCAATGTTATGTTTGGCAGAAACTTAACTGTACACTTCTTCGAAACACCTCTTTTTTCACTGTCAATCATGGAAATGATACAATTCATGTAAGGAGTGTTTGTACCAAAGTGGAAAATTTACTTTTACTTATGGCAGATTCATGGATAATATGAAGTATTTGGATATATTAAAAATGAAGCTAGAATAAAGCGCCTAAAATTTAGATATTTGGAACTTCATTTTAACTTTCCTTTAAAGACGAAAGTGAGTACGTATACTCGATTTTTGGAGCGAGTGTATTTGTAAAGAAAAGATTTGGGACTGTGAATATATAACGTTATGACTTTAGGGGGGAGGGGGGAGGAGAGATCTGGCAAGTGATATCCTAAGATATCTCTAGGGGGAGGGGGGGGGTGGATTGTCTTTTGATGTCGTTATCATTTTTAATTCAAATTTTCTTCTTCTTCTTCTTTTTTTGGTAACTTTTTTTACATTAAAAATAGTCTGTTGTTTTTTTTTTCCATTTTTTCAAAAATACAGTTATTAGTAAAACCGCTAAATGATTATAAAATTATTTCATTCCAAAATATGGAATACTTCAACATTTTGACATTCTTATTCATCTGCCATATACGCTTTATAATCCGCTGTTTGAGAAACCAGGTGCGCAGTATGTTTGAAATAATACTTGTTGTGTTTATTAGAAAGAAAAGAGAAAGAATGTTGTCGACCTGTTTTGTTTATAAAAAATTCTGCCTGTCCCTCCCCATGCAGGGGGCAAGTGCAAGAAAACAATATTACTGTAGAAAGCAGTATGCCACAAAAAGCTATTAACAAATACTTTAAATAGTAACTATTTATAATAAGTATTAGATGATATAAAGTTATTTCATATATAACAGAGAAATTTTATTAACTTCTTCTCTTTATTTGAATCAATAAAGTATGATAATAATAAATGTAAAACCATATCTGTACATCACTGTAAATATATAAAAAGAATAACAAACAAAAAATTGTAAAAATAAGGAGTTTTTTGACATTGATAACGATATCATTAGCGCGGGGGGGGGGGGATGAATGATAACGTATGATATCGTAAGGGGGGAAGAGGGTCCAAAATTATCAAAAGTTGATATCGTTATATATGTACAGCCCCTTTTTGAATAGTAGTTTTGTTTTCTGAACGACTGACTGCATGCGAGGCGTGAGTAGGAAGGGGACAGAGGTGACCAGGAAACAATTTCCCCGGTTACAAAATTTTCAGGTGCTCCAAAAAATTCGTGCATAGAAAAACTCTATTTGCTACCAAGGATGGGCGCGGAATTTTGAATTGCTTCGAGAGTCCAAAGTCCAGCCTATGTCGCTGGACTTAACTTATTTTTGTTTGTTTTTCTCACATGAATTAAAAAAATTATAGCTTGCGGGTTTCAATTTCAATGAAACGGAAATTATTTTAAGCATATTTTTCGCAATATAGACTTATGCATCACGAAGAATATGTTTACGTTCATCGTTTCTTCTGAAGTTTTTAGGATATCGCTTATGCAATGCATTGCAAATTTGCCATTTTCGAAAGTCATAGATAAACAGTAATCATATTGAATTCAGTCTTTCCTTGGGGGAATTTTTATGCAGAGGCGGGAGGCATTTTGGTCTACAAAGGAGGGGAACTTTACCTCCCGGACTAATCTTTTTTTTTTTTTTTCTCTTTTCGTAAGGAATCAGAATAACGTATAAATGTTGCAATAAATTATTTATGTTAATCTTACATTGTTTTTAAATAAATATTACTTTATAATATACATAATTGTTTTTCTGCGTTTAAAAATGTTTTGTGCAGAAAAAGCTAAATCATCACTAAATGTTACTTTTTAAAAAAAATTCATGCATTTTTCTCACTGCAATAGTAGTAAATGACTTGTTTCCAAAGGGGAAGGGGATTCTGTCTACTTTCATATCTCAAAACAGAAGGTCTTATAAGATTTATAGCCCTTCTTGTGAGGAATCAAAATAATGCATGTAATTTTTTTTTCTAGTTTGAATAATTTTGTTGAGACATTGCAAAACATTATTAAATATTATTTTTCTACGAATCCATGCATGTTTCTTGATACAGTAGCAAAAAGTATTTCGAATTACCGTGGGAGGGTGGGGGGGTCCATTTACTATCGCAGAATTGAAAGGTCTTTACAGGATTTATATCTCTTCCTCCAATGAAACAAAATATTTTGTGAATATTGTAATAATATAATCATAATAATATTTTCAATCGTACATTATTTCATAATACTACATATAATTGTTTTTCTATTTTTAAACAATTTTCTTGCTGATTCTGCTTAACACCATTAAATTTACTTTTCTAAGAATTCATGCATTTTTCTTTTTTCCAGAGCGTAAAGGTCTTACATAAGCGTTGTATCTCTTCTTGTAAAGAATCAATATAATACATAATATTGTAAAAATATAATTATAATAATATTTTTAATCGTATGTTATTTCATAACACACATAGTCGTTTTTCTACTTTTAACAATTTTTTCGCTGAAATTGTTAAACACCACCAAATAAAAATTTTCTAAGAATTCATGCATATTTCGCAACACAGCAAATGACTTGTTTCCAGGTGGAAAAAATTCCATCCACTTTCATATCTCTGGTAAGAAAAACAAAACATGCATAAATGCCATCCGAATCTTCCAACTTTGCAACCACTATTTATTCTCCATGCACATACACATACCATCTAGGCGTGCTCGCCCAGTTTTCGAACGCAAGAGGTTATTGGTAGGTAGAGGTGGAAGGCTGGGGTGGCAGCAGTTGTGTCAACAAACGAAAAAGCGGCGAGTCCTTAGATCAACAACTGTTTGTTGGACGTGGCCGCAACTTATGTAAACATCCTGCTTCGAGAAGCAAAAATGTTCCCTGAGTTGACCTTAGCTTACGAAGATTTCTCTACGCTGTCCTCCCCCCTTTTTATTTTTATAAGTTTGCTTGTTTTTCTTTTCTTCTTTAAGTGCCAACATACGCCTACATATGCCTTTTTGTGTGCAACGCTTACACAACATTCTATAGTATGAATACAGATGGAAAGGCTACGAACAACATTTTGAATCGGTTATGAGGATGCAGCATCCCTGTCGTGAAAACTCCGATCCCGGTAAAGTAATCCAGGTATTCGTAAAGAACCAGTTGCGCGACATTTCTCTTGGAGAAAATTTTGATGTAGCTGTCAAGCTTAAACAAATTCAGTGCATTTCTAAAAACAAACATGCAATAATATATTTTTCCACATCTAAAACATAATTTTTAAAATAACTTTTTGATTTTTTTTTTCAAAATTCTACAATTGCTGAGTTTTATTTATTATCATTTTAATTAATAGAAACGCTTATTAATAGTCAAGTAATAAAAAATGGGGGTTTGTTATAGTATCAGATTGGTGTGCTTTTAAAAGTTGTTAAGTTTTAAAGGTTTTTATGTCGTGGTTGAAAAATTGTCGTCTCGCCTTTTTTTTATATATATACCTCTGTCCAGCGATGAATCATATGTTAGCGTGGAAGGAGCCATTTCTCCCACTGTGTGTCTAAGTGTTCCTCCCTGGAAGATTTCGAATTTTCTATTTATTAATTGTCCAGAAGTGCACATTCGTCTCAGAACTCCATAATGTTGCTAACCCCAGTTGCTAGAATTTCTCTCAGAGAAAATGTCCGACTTTAACACTGCCCCTGAAACGTTGTTTGTGACATTGGAGCTACATGAGCTTAGCCTAACTGTCTCCCCCCTCCCCCTCCCTCATACACACACTCCTCCCAAAAGTGAACACCTATATCAATATGAGTAATAGAGAAATAATAAAAGCCACAGCATTTTAATGTTTGTGTCTCGAAAAGAAAGGATTTAAAAATTCTGTATTTTGGGAATTGTTTGCAACACTAAAATGTAATTCTTGATAACTCTTGATTTTAGACTTTTCCTCGTGGTGCATTTTTCGCATTTCTGTACATTATGGAATTCCGAGGAGCAGGAGGAAAGTGTATATTTCTCTTTGATGTTATTAATAAACAGAAAAAAAAAAAAAGGACAAAATTTCTTGGGAAGGAACACGCTGGATTTCCCTTCCAAAACAATTCTTGAATTCATCTTTCACTGTTACTGTTTTATAGAATAAATCTCATTTATATCTGTTTCTAAATGTAGAATGATTCAAAACGTAATTTTAAGAGAAAGCAACAATAAAGAGCGATTCAGTGACTTCGGATCAGAAATTTGGTAATAAACAAGGGGTAACAGTAACATTCGGATAAAGGCTAGAAAAAATAAATGGAGCAAGAGTTTTATAAAAGACGATCAGATTCTAACAAATCAGAGAAAATATGTAAAAAACGCATGTTTTCTATTCAGAGGATTTTTTATAGGAGCGTCCGATGAATAAAAATAAAGTGATTTTTATTTGCTTAAAATTCTACCGTCCGCTTTTCAGAATAGCGTCTGAATCGTCGGCTCTCAAATATATCTAACAAATGCAGATTCTTCTGCCTAAAAAAAAGGAGCTGTTAAATTCAAGTACAGGAAAAGAGGGGTTTGTAAATCCCTGGAGGGCTACGCCCACGTATATGCTACATTTTCCTTGACCACAACCGCGTCACACCTCCATTGTTGGGGCTGCCGTAACCATGACAACGTGGTTCAGCACACTGTGAATAAAACTACGTTTCTAACTAAAACTTCGGGTGTTATTGTGGACGGAGTAGGTTATTTATTAATTTGCTTGCCCATAAATGCGCGATCGTGGACTTATTTTTTATTATTTATTTTTTTTTTAGCTATTCTCATCGTCTTTGCTTTTTTTCCCGTGTACTGGTATTTGATGCATGCCTATGTATTCTTGGCCGATTATTTTAAGTGCATTTCGCTTCTGTGTGTGATGTATAACGCAGTTTTCAACATTTTTGTCTTACAGTTTTGTTGGGGTTTGTTGGATACCGAGTTTTGTTTTACAGTTCAGCGCGCATTTATTTGGTAATTACTTCCGAGGACTAAAAAGGCAGAATAAATTCAGCTTGTATTTTATTCATTAGAATGAAGTTGTTTATTTATAGGTGCAGAATCAGTAGAAGCAAAGAAATAACTTTAGCTCATATTCGGCAACTAATTATAAAATTAAGGAATACGTTGAATTCAAAGTGGTATTAAACATTTGGACATGTGGGAGGACTTCCGGAGGAATAGCGTTATGTGGAAAAATTTAATTTAAGTAATATTCTTATGGAAGCAGTACGTAGTGATACAATCTTTTTACTTATGAGTCAAATAGCACATGCAAGTTAATGAATACTTTCCAACATCATTTGATTTTATAGTAATTAAAATTTTTATTACATGAAAAGAAAAATCCGGAATATCTATTAGTAAAATTTCTTCATGAATTCAAATTCTTTCACCTAAAAAATCAGACATGGACATTCAGCAAAATATCCACCGGAAAAAACCTCTAACTTAAGAACCATCATAACGTAAAGAAAGATAACCTTCTTTTTCTCGCAATACAGAGAAAATTCCAGAATATCAGGCCAGAATGTAGTTTCGGAGCAACTATTTAATGGATCCCTTCTTCAGATAAAGCAGAGAGGAGTTATTACAGCGAAGTTAAAATTTCCCAAATAGTTTTATTCATCTCTGATACACCCGAGGAAGGAAGTTTCTAATTAATTACTACAGACTTGCTCGGTATAGTAGTGATTATACTAATTATCCGGAAATGAAAGAAGATTCCTTAATATATATATATATTAATCTCCAATTATTTTACCATTAGAGAACACCATAATATATTGACGGACAACTAATAGCCTTATCTTGTAATCCAAGGCTATTTTGTAAGCAGTCCACATTTTCATAGGGCATATTTTATAATAATTGATTAAGGTAGTGAAATTTTCAACTCGTCACTTTTATTATAATATGATTTTTGCTTTGCTTTCAATTGTTACACGTTAATTATTTTATTTGTAGCATTGGATTTTTAGATAGCACAAATGAGCTTATTGACAGCTATTAACCCCTTCGGGACCATTGAATCATATGTGCACCTTCAAAAGGTACATGCAAAAAAAATGTTTTGGTATCAATAATAAAGAAAAGTAATATTTTACCTTATTTAATTGGAGCATTTTCGTTATTATATAAATAAAGGCAACTGTTAAAAAACAAAGGCGTGCCAACCGTATAAAATTTGTGTAAGGGCGCTGGTCTCATAGGAGTTTTAATGTAAAACCTGAGATTAATCAAATAAGTTGTTAAAAATTACCAACGATAACTTTATACGTCTATTATGAAATAAATAGTTTGAATTTTATAGCTAAGATTTAATAATTAATAGTATATTATATATATAAATAATAGAGATATGGAGATCATTTGATTGTATCGTTAGATATGTGGTGGAAATGAGATTGAAGTAAAAGTATTGATATAATAACTTTTAAATACCACAAATCCTCGAAATATAACTGGTTTTAAAAGTAATAGTTTTAGAGATCCTCACGATTTAAATGTGGTTTATGAAGTATTTTCTTTCTCTCAATGTAAGAAATTATTTTTGAACTCCTTTATTTTTCAATGAAATTTGTAATTTTACATCAATTTACAACTTTTTGGTAATACTTCACAAAGAAAAGACGCCTAGAAAAATTATAAAGACTAAAAATAACATGCGAAAAAATATTTCAATCCAACTTCAATGCCAAAACACTGTAGTATAAATCACAAAATATCTACTAGCACTGTTCGTAAAAGATTCCAGCTACACTAATCCATTTATTTATTTATTTTTATTTTTAGGATAAGATTCCTTTACTTCATGCTTTAGTAAACAGTCAGACTTATGTTTAAAAATTTTAAGCAGGATTTGGGAGTTTGAATATCTCAGACTATTACAATAGATGTTTGCAATCATTTCTGAAATTGAAGTTTCAAAAATAGCGCTGAGCCCATTTTCTTAAAAAGTTCAGTTTCAATTACTGTAACCTCCTAGCCGGTAACGGAAACAAAATTGTAACACAATCTTCTTTTACACAAAAAGCCTACATTTAAACACACAATATCAAACTGCAGCACCATAAACAGACTTCCGTTTCGTGAGTAACTTGGACTCACATCATCAGTGTCATCAAATACAAAAATTACATCCGCCAAAGACATGAAACAAAGTCGAAAACCCAAATGAAAAACAACAGATCGAAAGACTACTCTCCTTTTGCAATACTCCTCTTGATTTAAACTTTTTTGAAGCAGTTTATATTCATAAATTTGATAACTCCCTGGTCACCGATTTTTCGAGTGCATGTTACATCTCACCTTTCTGAGTTGATTTACTGTGTCATAATTCATAACTTCCGGCTTAATCTCATTGGTTGCTTGTACATGATGGTCTTTTAGTGCGTTATTTGCTGTCATTTGGGTTTTCGACTTTGTTTCATGCCTTTGGGAGAAATGTAATTTTTGTATATTTAATGACACGGATGATGCGAGTCCAAGTTACTCACGGAACGTACGTCTGTTTATGGTGCTGCAGTTTGATATTGTGTGTTTAAACGTTGATTTTTTGTGTATAATTATCCACACAAGTTTTTATGCATAGTCTTCTTGATTCACGTTCTCTTCATAATAACAATGGACTTACTGTTTGATGAATATTGCCAAAAAGAGGATTTTGTCATTATATTTAGAAGGAAACTGCATGAAAAATGGCTTTGTTTAGACAATATCGTGTTTTTGTTATTGTTTGTATTGGTATATAAGGGCATGGTGATGCAATCTAGGCTAATTTGATTTTGCTTTTAAGAGCCTACACTAGTCAAGGGAAGAAACACTCAAGCTAATGTTAAGTCTATGGGAAGGTTCTTGAGAGATTTCTCGCTCGCATTTTAATTTTTTTTTTTTTTTGCGTAGGATAGCTGAGGCCAATCCCTAACGTTGTTAGCTTTTACTTTTTTTTATTTTAGTTACAGTTTTTTTTTATAAGCGGACACTTTTAATTTCAGAACCGGTTGGAACCGGTTCTGAAAATGAAAGTACCCTTATATATATATATATATATATATATATATATATATTTATATATATATATATATATATAAACTGGAACCAAAATCGAAAAAGTAAAAACTAACAACGAAGAGGGATCGGCCTCAGCTATCCTATGACAAAAAAAAAAAAAAAAAAAAATCGTTTAAAAATATTAAAATGCGAGCGAGAAATTTGTCAAGAACCTTCCCATAGACTTAACATTAGCGTTCGAGTTTCTTCGGATGACTAGCGCAAGCTCTTAAGGTTAAAATTCCGTTGGTAAGGATGAGGGAAAAAGAAAATAAAAGGTTTAAACCTATAACTAAATTATACATATCAAATAAACGCTCTTTTTAAAAAGTGGAAGGAATGTAAAATACCTAATATTTGCAAAGATACACACACATCAGGTTCTAGCAACTCAATTAGGAGCTATTCTACCATCCGAGTTCACCGTCGTAAACTGAAAGACTGACCGATTCGCACCCATCGGGAATTACCGGCCTAACCCTTTCGTACTAAGCAGGTCCGGAAGCCCCAAATTGGATAAGTGGTCCCGATGATCGTCATTTCAGTTACCATGGCAACTATGCTGGGAAAAATGTCCATTTGCGGATGGATAGTGATTAAGGACTGAGCGGACTATGAATGAAACGTGGATACAAGTAAATACTGTAGAAAAGGAAAAATCCTGAAATATCCCTAACCATGATTTATATAATAAATAATATTGGCACAACAACAACAATATTAATTAAAAACAACTGGGGATTGATAAGAAAGTGTAATTAACAGAATGTGACATAATCATCTTCACATTTATATTATTTTGTAGAGAAAATAAAGTTTATATAACTTACTATGTTTGTTTTTATGTGTAAAATATACAAATCCTGAATGAATGTGCCTATGCATATGTATTGTATGTATTATATCGTATGGGCTCCTATTGTAATTGAGTAATTTGTTTTTATATTGTTCACTAATTTATTGCATGTACACCATCGCTTGCATTTATTTTACTATTTTATTTCCATATAAATTATTAGTTTTCAAAAAGTCCAATTGATAGTTTTCTTAGTTAGTTTAAGTTTTCTTCTCTCGATTTGAATGGTTTTTCGTAACAATGATTTATAAATGTTTTCCGTGAAATGAAAAAAAAAAAAAAAAAAAGATCATTTATAAGATGCAAATGTTACATACAATTTAATTTATCTAGACATGGACTTACAAAACAGCTAGAGGTTCGATTTTCAGCATTTTGTTACAATATAAAAATTACCTTTAATTGAAGAGAAATGTAAACAAAACAGATTGGATTTTTATTAAAATAACATTTTAAGTCTTGTTTATATGTATAAAAAATAAAATAAAGTAAAATTAAAGAAATAATGATAAAAAAAACTAATGCGAGGTTCTACAACTTTCTTTAAAACGAAGTTCTACTGCATTGGTTTATTTATTACAATAAAACCCTAAATGTCAATTATACTTTTAACAATCTGGAAAATAATGAAACAATAAAAATCATATAAATATTTGGAGTGTTATTCTTTTGAAGATATGAATTAGAAAGAGTTAATACATTAAAAGTATAATAATAAAATAATTTCAATAAAAATATTATTTTATGCAATTATAATTTACACTTGATCACACTAAAGCGTTGCAAAGGTGGTTCAGGACATAAAATGTTACAATTTTTATTTTATTTATAAATATTTTTTACTTATTTTTTTCTTGATATGTATTTCATATTTATATATTCCTTTTTAAATGTAAATTCTTAAAAAAAATTAAGTAAAAAAAAAATTTCTTCTTAACCATGTTTAAAACGGGATATATCTTCAAAAAGAATAATGTATGTTCATCTCATTTTATTCTAAAAGAATAATGCTGTTTTGCATACATGTTTATTTTTGAGCAGAGAAAAGAATAATTATTCATCATACTTTTCTGCTGGACTTACAAAAATATCAATTAAAAAATAATAATGTTTCTTAAAAGAAAAAGATATTTTAATGACTATTTTTTTTCTACAAAAACCATATTTTCAAATTTTTCTCCCCCCCCCCCCCCAAAAAAAAAAAAAAAAAAAAAAAAAAAAATCTCGAAGACAATTTAAAGA
Source organism: Maratus michaelseni (assembly GCA_963931845.1). Classification (NCBI taxonomy): domain Eukaryota; kingdom Metazoa; phylum Arthropoda; class Arachnida; order Araneae; family Salticidae; genus Maratus; species Maratus michaelseni. The sequence goes on along the minus strand of OZ007590.1, from coordinate 129,412,229 downwards.
ACGTATAACTAAAATGCATGTTGTTCAAAGTTTAATAACTTTATCTTTCACACAAATTTAGATATATCAATTTAAATATGACAAATCTTGAAAAAATACAGACTGAAACAAATGAAATTAAATCTTAGAAGAAGGCGTGGAAATCACAGACATAAAATATGTTATATCTTTGGATCAAATTACCGCATTTACATGCTATTTACTTCATTTTATTCGAAAACTGTACTGCAGGGATATTAGAATAAAACGAAGCAAAGTTTCCCAACAAGCTGTTGTTAGTAGTACAACCAATATAGTGGTTGGATCGAATTATCGTATTCACATGCTATTTGCATCATTTTATTCTAAAACTCTAGAGCAGGGTTTTTAGAATAAAATGAAGCAAAGTTGTCCAACAAGTTTTTGTTAGTTGTTCAACCAATATAGTGGGTGTTCACAAATAGTAATTGGACACTAATCATGGACTATTTCGTATATTTGATGTGATGAAATTTGCAATTTAATAAAACCAAGATTTTTGCTCAGAAATACTTTTGACAAACGGTTTTACGTCAAAAAGGTTGAAATCCCTTGATTTAAACAATTTTTAACGTACTGTTAATAAATTAATTAATAAATTAATAACTTACTGTTAATTAATATATTGATGACTCACTGTTAATAAATTATTTTGGTGAAATACTAGACAAGGGACGTTCAACTTGCTGCTGGCAGGCCCCAGAACTGCCACTATTTTAGTTTAGAATAATTCTCCTCATTAAAAGACAAAAATTTTGCAATTTAATAAAGTGAAGATTTTTATCCGGAAATAATGGTGACAAACTGTTTTCCAGCCAAAAAAAAAAAGGTTGGACACTCCTGTTCTAGAGTATTATTCAAACCAAAACAGTAAAAATATGTGATTCTTTTAAAGATTTTTTGTTCTGGACTATCATAAATTGCAACAAATTAAAAATTAATTTAATATCTTATTGTTTTAATTTTTATTACTAGTATGTCTGATAGTAACTAAGACTCTTAATTAACTCTTTTCTTAACTGTACTAACAATCTGATTTCAGAAATTTACAAGATCCCAAAATTCTTTACCAATACCGCCAATCTTCAACAGTCAGGAAGGTCTTTCTCTCGCCGAATATCTCCAATACGAACCCTGTAGAACTACTTTTCCAGCAGTAAGAATATCGACACAGTGAAAACAATACGCACATTCCGAAAGAGAAAAAATGCGTACATATTAGTACCCAAATTGTCATAGACGAAAACGGAAATAGCCATTCGACTGGAAATTGTGTTTTCTTTTAATTTATGGGGGGGGGGGGGGGAGAATAAGCTTAGGGGGTCGTCTTCATACTGAAATTGAGCCAAACTCTGAAATTTTCAATACAAATATCTAATTTTCACATCATACCTGAGTCGTTCGGTAAATTTTATTTTCGGAAACCAAATTGGAAGTCATTCACTTAAATAGTTTAGGAATTATGAAGGTTTAAAGTTTGGAATTACAAATTTTAAATTCATTTATAATAATTGCAAAACAGATTGCAGTGTGGTTCGTTTTTTAAGAATAACTCAAGGACTACTTAGCGGAATGAACTGTAATTTTGGTTTCGCATATTCGAAGCTCTGACAATTCAATTTATTAAAACATTCATATGTGATTGATAAAAAAAATTGATATTTTTTACTCAACAATTTATTTCGAAAATATTTTCTTTATTAATTTTTGAAACAAAAAATATGAATTGTCTGATAGTAATTAAGACTCTTGATTAACCCTTTTCTTAACTCTACTAACAATCTGATTTCAGGAATTTACAAGATCCCAAATTTCTTTACCAATACCGGCAATCTTCAACAGTCAGGAAGGTCATTCTCTAGCCGAATATCTTCATTACGAACCCTGTAGAACTACTTTTCCAGCAGTAAGAATATCGACACAGTGAAAACAATACGCGCAGTCTGAAAGAGAAACAAGAACGAAAAATCATGCGTCAAGCATAGATTATGTAACACTTTCCAACGCTTCCAAAATAATTTTACGAATCATACTCTTCAATAAGCTAAAAGATAACATCTAAGTAATCCAAATACTTTTATTCAGCCCTGTATAGGATCTATAGATTTGTATATATACTACATAGGATGCTAAATTTTAGTTCAGTTAGGAAACACGTAGCACAGTTTAAAATTCTCCGTCTGGAGTTAAATAATACGGAAATGTTTTCCCGAACTTTTGTGCTTCCCTGTATAGGATCTACAGAATTTATACACACCACGTAATAGACAAAAAGCGATTTAAAATTAAAATCGCGTTTAGTAACTTAAAACGTACTTCCAGGAATTATTGTTAACATACAGTAGAGAATTCTTTTGTGTGTCCCTGTAAATGAACGATGACTGCTATACACACAATATTCTGTAGTAAGTCTCTTGTAATGAACCTTATATAAATTTCAATGCGTTTAAAATAGGGAAACATTGTTTAAATAAAGCGCAGACGATTTTTCTCCATAGACGTAATGTAACGGAATTCTTTTGACTGTCCCTGTAAAGTAAGTATAAGTGCTATGCACACCCTATTCCATATTAAGCTTCTTCTAATGCACCTTAGTGATATATATAAATTTCAATGCGTTTAAAATAGTGAAACATTATTTAAATAAACCGCAAATGATTTTTCCCCATAGACCGCAATGTAACGGAATTCTTTTGAGTGTCCCTGTAAAAAAACTATAAGTGCTACATACTTCCGTTGAAATAGGGAACATGCTATAGATAATGATTATAACATATAAAAATTGCAGGGCAATCCGAGCATATTTACGGGAGTTAGAGCACGGACAGACGGCAGACGGCAGACGGCAGACGGCCAGACGGCCAGACGGCCAGACGGCCAGACAAACCGAAGTCATAAACACTTTTCAACTAGGTTGGAAAGTGTTAAAAACGCTTACATTTTAGTACCCAAATTGTTACAGGCGAAAACGGAAATCGCCATTCGACTGGAATTCGTCTCTTCTTTTAATTTATGGAGAGAAATGAATAAGCTTAGGGGGTCGTCTTCATATTGAAATTATGCCAAAATCTGAAATTTTCAATACGAATATCTATTTTCCACATCATACCTGGATCTTTCAGTTATTTTCGGAAACCAAATGGGAAGTCATATTCTGTCAAATAGTTTAGGAATTATGAAGGTTTAAAATGTAGAATTACTAATGTTAAATCCATTTATACACTGCAAAAAAAAAATTGTTGATTTTACAGTATAATACTGGCATCCCAGCTGCCAGTATTATACCGTAAAATTAACAGTAATAAACAGTAAAATAACAGTAAAATAAAATATAACACTGCCCCGAATGCGCGGTAAATAATATAAATCTCAATTATTATGCTTAATTTTTAAGCTTTCATCTTTATACCAAGCGTATACGCTCACCTTTGAAATTTGATAAATTTTTTTGTTTCAAACGTGCGCGTTATACACTGGAATATACGGTAAATAAATGCTTCTTGTTTGGCACAAAGTTTATTTAATGTGATTGGTATTCTATTCTTGTTTAACCCTCCATTTCAAGGTTTTAAAAAAGTTTCACAGTTATGTAAAATTGAGCCATGTTTCTTAAAATTAATTTTAAATTTCAGATAATTTCTCAACTTAAATTTCGTTCTTACTTGTAGAATAATACTGTTGTTAAATTTAACAAACCTGTTTACTTAATACTTTTACCTGTTACCTTATTAAATTTTATATTGATGCAAATGAAAAAAATATTGATAAAAATATTACACAAAACTGAAGTTATAAAAAATGATTTTTTTCTTTTTTTTTCTTAAGTTAAACTTATTTAAACTGATTCAGAGTAAGAAATTCCTAAAATAAATATTACTTGATTCGTAGACTGGAAACTTAATGTTCACAGAAGAATACTTTTTCAATATTGAAGTGTACTTCTATAAGACAATATTGTGCTGTCCTCTAAAAAAAAACACATTTTTTGAAATTTTCTCTACATAAAGTCTAATAAAGAATTTATAAAAATTGAACATGGCTAAATAATTACAGCTTGTTCTGACTAAGATTTTAATGTTGAGCATTTTTAATTTTATCACTTTATTTACAAAATGGCAGCCAATTATGCGAGAGTTTGAAAAAAAACACTTCACCAAAAAATGACCCATGTTACCTGAAAACAACCCACACCTGACATAATCAGCTGCAAATGAAGCATTTTATTACATATGAACGGTTTAACATTAAAAAAAAATTATGTAGATCATTCTAAAATTCTATTATAAAAAGAAAATCTGTAAAAATGAAGCTCGAGTTTTGCAAGAATTCTGCAATTGTTAATTTAAATTATTTTAAAACTAAATAAGCACTCCTTAGGTATTTTTAACTATTTGTTATTCTAAGTGGCGTATAAAAACAGAACAAAACAAAACAATTGACTTTAATAAAATATTTGGTGTAGTAATAGGATGGGTTTTTTTTAGGAAACATTTCAGTGTGGGTTTTTTAGGGGACAGCACAATATATGAATCTATTTTTAATGCTTGGAATTTTTTCCATAGAAAATTTCTCACGCCTTGCATTCATAATATTCAAATTTTAATTGCTTAAAAGGCGTATAGCCAACATAGTGAAAAAGTATCCAAGCCGGTACTCGAACCCGGGTTCGAATACTTGGAAATTTTCTATGGAAAAATTTCCAAGTATTAAAAATAGATGTATTCAATTATCGATACTGGATTCTCTTTAGTTTCTTGTTTGCCCCAGAGTTGGTGGCTCACGGGAAAATATTCCATCTTGTGCTGCGTTTGTAGCCTTGCCAACATGTTATATAGTGAGAAGTGCCAGGTTGGGTGTCGTTCCAAGTGGTTCAGTTGGTAGAACATAAGTGCGCTATACTGATGACCCGGATTCGAGTCCCGGCTTGGATACTTTTTCACTATGTTGGCTATACGCCTTTTAAGCAATTAAAAAAAAATATTAAGACAATATAGGTTTTATTTTTTCATCACTTTTCTTAATTCTTAACTGTTGTTAGCGGTCTTTGTTTAATTTTTACAGTTTAACTTGTAATTTCCAGTTTAACTGTAGATACTAATGTAAGTTTGATTCATTTGGAGGAGCCCTGGTGCTATGCCTACCAGACGAGTCCAATGAACCCGACAGGTACATTCAAAGTAACTATTCGAACCAGAATTTGTTTCATAAAATAAGTTAAATACAGACCGTGAAGAACTAAAGTAAATAAATAAGTAAAATAGTTTTAAATGAAAATGTTTGTGTGAAATGTTTTTATCAAGGTTGAGTAAAATTTTCGGTAATTCTAGGGTTAATCTTTCGATCAAGCACTCTTCACAGTAACTATGCGACAATTTCTGTCCCAGCAATGGTGATTTAATTCGAGGGCGTAAGATCTCCTTTTCCCTATTTCTTGTTTACAATTATCTTCGTTTTGCGTTTGATATTTTCAATTCTCCATACTTTTACAAAAAAACAAATTGACTGTATTGAATCAATTTAAATAAATAAATTTTCTTTTCATCAAAGTTTATTTTATTTCAGATTTCTCTCGCGTTATATCGTTGTTTAATCCTCCGTTCCATGAGTTTTTAAAAGTTCAATGGTTCCAAGATTTAGGTAAACTTTACATAAGTTTTAAAAGTAATTTTAAGCAACTTGAATTTTCTTCTAAATTGTATATTAAGATAGTTAAAATTCAATAAATCAATAAAGTTATATAATTCTCAAACCTGAAATAATATATATATGTTATATAAAAAATTTATTTCCTTCGCAAATCCTTCACATTTATTTCGCATTAGTCCTTTAAATTAATCTAACTTCTGACATAGTCAGTATTTCCTTAATTCTTAATAATATTTATTCTTATTTAATGTCCTTTTAAAAGTAAACACCCGTATATTAATAATTATCTTATTCCAAATCTTAATCTAAAATTTTAAGTTCATTCGTAACTTTTATCAGCTCCCCAATCTATAAAATTCCGAGAGACGATTTCTCATTTCGAATGTTTTTAAAAGCCTTTTTATTATTATTATTATTCCATGCTCGGTTTCGCGCGCTAGGTATTTTTCACTTCAAAATTAATGCGCGGCTACGAGAGGAACTCGTTCGTGCTAGAGCTTCTCCCTCGGGTCTCATTCGCTGGGCTGGAGCTCGCCTCACGCTCATTGGTTTGTGCGCCCTTGACGTCGTATTTCTGTATGTCTACGCTGAGTGAACAAAACTCGCTTGCATGCTTTGGAGGGCGGATTTTTGACGTGTTTGGAAGTGTAACCAAATGGGTATCTGGTGTTGTAGTCTCGTAGAATTTTCATACAGTTCTTTAACATCTATTAAACGATGTAGTAAGCCATCGTGAAACCTGAGGGCTATAAGTTTATACCTGTGGGAACTGTTACTGCATCGCTCTTATTCTAAATAAACAATTTGTCTGGAAATTGGCTGGTCTTTATCCAAGAAACTCTTGTGGAATCTCATTATTGCCTCACCTCTTCGCCATGATTATTGATATCGACTGCAACCTTCTATATCTTTAACAAACTACCATTTTCTCGTGGAATATTACATCTCGTGGTATCTCACCTTCGTAAAAACACCACACACACACATATATATATATATATATATGTATATATATATATATATACAGAGTGTCCACGTATAACCTGACCGACCTTTATTTTCGCAACCGTTGGTCCTAGATGCATACTTCCAATTACAAAAATGGTTTAAATAAGGTAAAGAATTATTTTTAAAGCAATTTGGGTCAATAAAAGCATTTATTAAAAAATTACGAAATTTAAATTTTTATAGGGTCCCCCGGTCCTATAAGTGATATTTAGTAAAAATTTACTGTGACACTAACAAGTAAGACAAAAAAAGTCCCATTCATCTAACATTAAAATTGACCAAGTTATGAAACTTTGAACTGCATGACTTATACCACTTTTTTGCATCTTAAAACAGATGATTTCGGCCATGCTTTCAGGGGTCGTATATAAAGTACTTAAATTTATTTCAAGGTATCTGCGCTGCGAAAGAAATCGTACAACTATTACGATTGAGTTAACTTTTATTAGTTAAGTTTCAGATTAGTTAAAATAATTGTATTTTAACATATGTTTTATTTCGAAAGGATTTGAGGCTATGATTTCTTTTAATAAAAATTATGTTATTTCCATAAGGTTTTATTTAACTTGCAACGATCGTCTTTCCAGCTTAAAATTTGTACGCGAACTTTAACTCATTTTCAAATGTCCGATCGAAGTTAAATTTTACATACTGACTTAAATCCGATGACAATGTAATATTATTATGATTTTCGACGCTTACCATCTTATACATACTTATATTAGAGGATAACACAAAAAAATTAGGATAGATTACCGTCAACAAGTTTAAGAAAGAGTTTTAGATTAGATAACATAAACCTGCGATGGTTGTGTTTTTCCTTTCTTCTATCTTTACAAGAAGAAAGTATTGGATTCATGAACATTTTCGACTTCCGATTTTCGACGGATTTATACGTTTTAGAAGGTCCTGAACACGATTTGACAGTTTTTAGAAAATGTCTGTCTGTGAGTCTGTCTGTCTGTCTGTCTGTATGTATGTATGTATGTGACACAAATTTTGTGGGCGCTCTATCTTAAGAACTAATGCTCGGAATTTAATAAAACTTTAGATTCAGTTAGTCCCTGATGTAAATTGGTGCTGATTAGTTTTTGGTAAAAATTGTCAGGCAGGTGGCGCTGCTATGCAGCATTTTTCGCGATTTCCGTAATAGCTCTATCTCAAGAACTAATGCTCGGAATTTAATAAAACTTTAGATTCAGTTAGTCCCTGATATAAATTGGTGCTGATTAGTTTGTGGTAACAATCGCCCGGCAGGTGGCGCTGTTATGCAGAATTTTTCGCGTTTTCCGCAATAGCTCTATTTCAAGAAATAATGCTCGGAATTTAATAAAACTTTAGATTCAGTTAGTGCTGATATAAATTGGTGCTGATTAGTTTTTGGTAAAAATCGCCCGGCAGGTGGCGCTGTTATGCAGCATTTTTCGCGATTTCCGCAATAGCTCTATCTCAAGAAATAATGCTCAGAATTTAATAAAACTTTAGATTCAGTTAGTCCCTGATATAAATTAGTGCTGATTAGTTTTTGGTAAAAATCGCCCGCCAGGTGGCGCTGTTATGCAGCATTTTTCGCGATTTCCGCAATAGCTCTATCTCCAGAAATAATGCTCGGAATTTAATAAAACTTTATATTCAATTAGTCTCTGATATAAATTGGTGCTGATTAGTTTTTGGTAAAAATAGCCCGGCAGGTGCCGCTGCTATGCAGCATTTTGCAGGATTTACACGATTTTAGCGATAGTCATATCTCAAGAAATAATGAACGGAATTTAATAAAACTTGAATTTCAGTTAGACCTTGATATAAATTGGTGCTGATTCTTTTTAGTGTATGCGAAACCTGTGTGAGATAGAAGAAAGTTTTGGGATTGACACATCCGACTAGTTTAACTTTTATAATTACGTTTTATGTATTTTTTAACACTGAATAAAAAAATTACCTACACTTTTAACCATCATGTCAGGATTTTTCGCAAATCGTAAATTTCAAGGTTAAAAATTAGCGAAAAATCTGATACTATAAAATAGATGTAAGACTTTTTTATTCAGTTAAATTTTATTTAATTCAATAATTTATTCAATTTTTTGGCTTATACTGGGTTTCATACAGCTAAACAGCTCAGGGGACCGATGAGGTTGGGAGGGGAGGGGGATCAATTTTAAAGCTTTTTTACTTTGAAATTTGCGATTTGAGAAAAGTCCTGATGTGATGGTTTAAAATGAAGGTCATTTTCGGATTCAGCGCAAAAAAAATACATAAGAATCAATTTTCAAAAGCTAAAAAAACATGGCACAATTCAAAATTTGAAAGACATGTGTAATCTAATAGCATTTTAAAATCTGTATCATTTTGTAAAGAATTAAGGTTGTTGTTTTTCATCCTTTTATTTAACAAAAATTCTGTTATTTTTATCCTCTTATATGTTAAGTACAAATTGTATATTTTGCATTAATATGTCAGAATTATTATAGATTTCACATTTATATTAGATTGAGATTTCACATTTATATTAGATTGAAATGTTCTCTTTGCTCTCAACATTTTTTTTTAATATATATCTGACGATTATTTATATTTCTACTACACTACATTTGTGAATGACCCCTATTTCGCAGCAAAAAATATACCCCAACTTTAAACAGCTATTATTAGGTCAGTTTTAATGTTAGATGAATGGGACTTTTTTTGTCTTGTTAGTGTCACAGTAAATTTTTACTAAATATCACTTATAGGACCGGGGGGACCCTATAAAAATTTAAATTTCGTATTTTTTTAATAAATGCTTTTCTTGACCCAAATCGCTTTAAAAATAATTCTTTACCTTATTTAAACCATTTTTGAAATTGGAAGTATGCATCTAGGACCAACGGTTGCGAAAATAAAGGTCGGTCAGGTTATACGTGGACACCCTGTATATAAAACTTTAAGTAAAATATAATATATATATATTTAAGCTAAGCTTATTTAAAATGGTCCAGTGTTTAGACTAGAAACATTTATTGGGTACATCTTACCCAAACCGTGGAATGAAAGGTCAATGATCAGTATATATATTTTTTATTTCATTGTGTGGCCAATCAGCGATAAATTGCCAAATAACGAAATTTTTATTTTTTTTACTGGTGTACAGTTGAAATTCCGCATTTTTTTTTTTAATAAACAAGTATACCCACATAAGAAGAACATTCATAATTCTTCTTTTTTTTTTTTTTTTTTAAGTATAATATAATTAATTACCTTCCTTGGTTATCGAGGACATGCTCCCAGCGAAAATCAATCAGTTTACTCCACACGAAACATGTAGAACTATTTTCCCAGCAGTAATTATGCTAACACAGGAAAATCAGTAGGAACATTTCGTAAATAGCATGATATAGAGATTATTCAAAAGTTTTTTTGACGAAATTGACGTTGAATAAAATAAAAACTACTTAGAAGATATAAGAGTGTTTAATTTTGATTATTCGTATGTCTGATGACAATTAATACTTTTCATACTTTTCTTAACTGCGTTACGAAACAGATTTATCGAATTTTAAAGTCCCAAAATTTGTTTGCCTAGAGTGCCAAAGTCGCGATACTCATGCACAAGGAAATCAAACATACTCCTCGATGAGAAACCTGTAGAACTACTTTTCCAGCAGCAGTAACATCGACACCGGAAAAACAGGGGAACATTTCGTAAATAGCATTATATAAGGAATTATCCAAAAGTATTTTAACGAAATTAACTTTGAATAAAATAAAAATTACTTAAAATATTTTAGAGTTTTTAATTTTGATTATTCGTATGTCTGATGGTAATTAATACTTTTCCGGCTTTTCTCAACGGAGTTGTGAACCTTTTTTCTGAGTCGAAATTTATTTGCCAAGATCGCCAAATCTTCACCTTAGACACGTTGTTCATGCTCTCGCTGAAATTCAAGCAGTTTCCTTCATGCGAAATCTGTAGAACTACTTTTCTATCAGTAATAGTATCGCCACTGAGAAAGCAATTCAGACATTTCTTATTAGCATTATATAGGGTTATCCTGAAGTACTTTTATAAATTTGAATAAAATAAAACCTACTTAGAATTTCATAGAGTTTTAAATTTTGATTATTAGTATGCCTGTTAGAAATTAAGATTTTTCACATTTCTCTTAAAAGAGTTTCGAACCTAATTTCTGGCATTTTTCAGATTTCAGTTTGTTTAGATCGCCAAATAGTCATCTTTGTCGTGAAGATCATGCTTCAATCGAAAATCGACGACTTACTACTATGCTAAACCTGGATAATTACATTTCAAGCATAGTACGATATACGGCACAAGGAAAACAAACCCGAAATTTCGTAGTAGCATTATATAGCGTTAAACTTGAATAAAATAAAATAAATATACAAAAAAACTGCCTTATTGGCAGATTATATTTTTATGAGTCAAAAGAGTGACAATCTTAAAAATCTTTTTATTTTATTTTGTTACTTAAAAGCTATATTTTGTTCCTTATCCTTTCCGTTAATGGATAAATAAAATTTATAAATGAGGAGATTTTTAATTTTTGAGGCGGTCTGGGGTCCAAAAATCTCGAGAAAATTGCATTTTTACTCTTTTTAATTAAATATACTCTAGTTTTTAGAATAAATGACACAAATTGATTGTAAACAGAATAATTTTATGAAAAAATATGACACTTTTTATGTTGTGCTGTCTGTGTTTCTCATGTCTTCTTCCAGAATTTAAATCCATTCATCTCATAAAGTAGTTTTTAAGATTTGTCATATAAACACCTTAACTGCTGTGTCAGAAATTGTCACATAACTGCTGTTATAAGATATACTGCAGTCTCTAAGATATCTACCAATAATACTAGGGCTTCAATAGAAACAAAATTTTACTAGTATCTATAGTTAAACTGGAAATTACAAGTTAAACTGCATAAATTGAAAAAAAAAAAGCGGCGATCTGTGAAACCGCTAACAGCAATTAAAGTTAAGGCAGTATTAAAAAAAAATATTTTTCCACGCTCAACAACTCAAAATTTCGAGACACATTCTCAGACTCATTTTTAAAAGTAACAACATGAAACTTGGCGACGTGATTTATGAAGAGATTTATAAGGGCTTCATGTTTTTATTTTTCGTTCAATTAATTAGAAATTGATTTACAGACAATTATTTTCACAGTACGATCAGGTTTTTTTGTTTCCAGCGCTATCGCTTCGGAAAATTTGGTTCAAAATGTCCACTTTGACAGCATTTTTTGAAATATATTCTGCCTTTATTAAAAAATCGAGACAATACGGACATTATAAAGTTTCTGAATATGAGAACCTGCCAAATGGATGCATTTTAGAGCAAAAATGAATTTAAACATGTGTCTCAAAGTATGCAGTTTGGATTTGAATACACCATTAAAAGTTAAATTAAAAAAAAAATGAGGAGGAGAATTTTTTTCTGTACTTCTTTCATTTTTAGTACAAAAAAGAATAAATATAAATGTATCATCAGAATTTACTGGAAAAATTAGTAATTTCTAAAGGAAAAAAAATCTTTTCTAAATACTTTCGATAACTTGAATCATATTCTCAAAATTTAGACGCAATACATATAAATTTCGAAGAAAGGTAAAATTTTGAAACTTTAAAAGAAACTCAAAATATGTTTCAGTTATGTATCGATTGTCTTTTGTTTTGAAGGAAAATTTTGAAAATATGATTCAAGTTGTAGAAAGTATTTAGAAAAGTTTATTAATATTAAAGCTTATATTAAAGCTTATATTAAAGCTTATATTAAAGCTTAATATTAAAGCTTATTACTAATTTTTTTAAAGTAATTTTTTCCAGTAAATTCAGATGATACATTTATATTTATTCTTTTTTTGTACTAAAAATGAAAGAAGTATAGAAAAAAAAATTCTCCTCCTCATCTTTTTTTTTTTAAGAATTTGTACTACGAAAAGGAATGTATACCTAAATATATATTTCAAGGAAAAATAACAAGGAAAAATTATTTATAAATGAGGGGGTTAGAATGACAGTGGAGTAAGTCAAAAATTTGGAAAATCTAAATAACCATATTTTTACTGAATGTATATTAATTTCTGTTCAGTGTGACAGTGAAATAAATCATAGTTCACTTATGCAGTCGCTAAATGACAGAACTAGTTGGACCACTTAATGCAATGGAATTTGACAACATTCACTAAAAAAAATTTCATTTCTCAAATCACTAAGTTGTGACTTACTACTCTGTAATTCTAACCCCCTCAAATAAAGAAAAGTAAAATTTAGTGTCTTTGACCAGCTTAATAAATATTTTAAAATTTTCAAATGAAGAAGTTTATTTTGTTCCCCGTTGATGCATATATAAAATCGGCAAATGACAGAGATCTTTAGCGTTTTCAAATGATAAAATTTTGTAATGTTTCTTCGTCCCTTTATCATAATTCGGTCATTTCTTATAGTATTATATAGGGTTATATAGAAATAACTTCATGAAATGTAATTTGAATAAAATAATATATATTTAGAATTTCTTAGTGTTTCTAATATTGCAGTATGTTTGATGGAAATATAAAACAACTCCAAATAAAACATTAAACGATGTTACATCGTGTGAATGTCGCCTCAAGTTACATCTAATACTCTCCAAGTGAACAACGAACCTGATATCTGGAATTTTCCAGATAAATATTTCACCCAAATTTATTCGCCAAAATCGTCAAGCTGTCAATTTTGTTACGCAAATCATTTTCCCACCAAAAATCATGCACTTCCGACAATGCGAAGCCAGTAGGATTACTTTTCCAACAGTCATAGTAATCGTCACAGGGAAAACACTTCGGATTTAAATAAAATAAAAACTATTTATAAAGAGTTTTAAATATTCATTATTAGTATGGTTATTGGTAATTAAGACTTTTTCCTCTTTTCTTAACTCAGCATGATTTCTGGATTTTCTCAGACAACAAATATCTTCAATGTCGCCAAATCTTCAACTTAGTCGCGAAGTTCATGCTTCCACCGGAAACCAAGCAGTTTCTTCGACGCGCAACCTGTAGAAATACTTTTCCAGCAGTAATAGTGTCGACACAGGGAAAATAATGCAAACATTTCGTAAATAGCATTATATAGGTTTATCGAAACACATTTATACGAAGTTAAATTTGAATTATAATAAAACTTATTTTGAAAATATCAGTGTTTTTAATACTTAACTGACTACAAACTCACAAACTCTAATTGGCAGACTCACAAGCCGCTGCTTTTTTGAATTTTCACACTTTAATTTGTAATTTTCAGTTTAATTATATAGTGAAGTCTCCATTATCTGTCAGTCTTGGGACCGTCACTGAGAGAACAGATGGATAACAGAAATGCACCCCCTCCCCCCTTCCCACAGACATACTAGCAATAATAATGTATAGGATGTGTAGCACTGTATTTTAAACAGATAGCAATTAATAGAAGTACATAACAGTATTTGACATAACAAAATTGAATACAGTAGTATAATCCTGCATACTAAAAAAGTCTGCAATTTTTCTTTGTTTTAATACTTCCCGTGCTTTTGTTGCTGCCGTACTGCGTATCTTTCGTAAGAATAATATTGGTGCCCCGTCTGCCTCTGCGAGAAAAACTTTATTAATTTTATATTTATTAATTTTGTTTTTTGCATCCAATTTCATTCTTTTACTTCTCGTCCGTTCACTAGCAATCAACAGAAACTGGCGGTTAACAGAGACTCTACTGTAGACACTACTGAAATTTTATTACGGTTTGAGTCCTGCTACTATCGCTAGAGACTTCTGAATGGGTGAATTTTAATTATAATAGTCAAAGTTTAGTATAGAAATAGTATACTATAAGTTAATCGAGCCTTTTATCATCCTTCGATCAAGCGGTCTCAAAACCGCTCAGAGGTATTTTATGCGATAATTTTTGTCACAGAAGTTAAGAATTAAATTTCATTATTAGTATGTCTTTAGGCAATTAAACCTTCTCACACTAGTCTTAACTGAACTCCGAATCTGATTTCTGTCATTTCTCCAATCCTAAATTTGTTTGTCAGGATTTCCAAATCATAATCTTTGTCGCAAAGATCGAAAATCAAACACTTTCGTTGATGCAAAACACAAAGCACTACTTTTCCAGCAGTAGCAGAAACGATAGAGAATAAACAATTCGGACATTTCCTATTAGAATTCCGTAAGGTTACCAAAAGTACATTCACTAAGTTGAATGATTCTTAAAAAGGGTACTTAGAATTTCCCAGGATTTTATAATTAGTATATTCGATTGCAACTAAGAAAGCTCCAAAGCAAAAGGTCCAACGATGTTAAACTGTATGATTTCGGTGATCAATTGAAAATTGACATTACCATTTCTCGAAATTACACGTCGCGCGTCGCCTACAAACAGAATGCAATGTTTTCACGAATTTCGTGTTTGAGTTTGTTATTACACCATTTTGCCGAAAACAAAAATGACTGGAAGCATCAAGTTCACAAAATAAAAAATATCATACTGTTTTTTTTTTTAAATGCAGCATTGTTTACTTCAGCATTGCCAGCATCGTCTAACACAATCGGACATTCTTTTGGATGGGAAACATATTAACCCTTAACTGCTGTGACAGAAATTGTCACATAGCCACTGTGAGCGGTATCTGAGACCGTTTGATCGAAAGATGAATAAAAAGCTGAATTAACACATAGTACACTGTTTTTGTACTTACCTTCCTGTATAGGACTTACTATAATTAAAATTCACATATTCAGAGGTCTCTAGGTATAGGACTAGAGCTACAAACGAAACAAAATTGCACTAGTATATATAGTTAAATAGAAAATTAGAAGTTAAACTGTGAAGATTAAAAAAAAGTAGTGGTCTGTGAGACCGCAAACAGCAGTTAAGGGTTAACTCACGTCATACTTTAAAACATGGTGAAACTTCCGCGGCACACTAAATATATGATGTTAAAAACATAAAATAAATTAAAAATATGTAAAATTTGTCGAATAAGTTTTTATATATATATATTTTATTTATTTATTACATTATTCTCTTATCACTTATTTAAATTTTTCTACTGCATTTTATATCACAATCCCTCTCCTTTTGGATGAAATTTTTTTCTCAGAAAGTAAAAATGTGAAACCATTTTCATAATTTCCCGCATACTCTTATAAATACTATACAAAAACTGACTTAAACTTCCAAGAGATGCAAATATATTGCAAATCGGCTACAATAAAGTCACAACTCAAAAATAGTGCATTTTTGAGTTAATACCATACGTAGAGTAGCAATGTTTGAATCTATATTCATACAGAGAGACATTTATGTAGTACCAAATCCTCTCAGCACTAGATAGCGGAAACAACTCAAAGTACCCTTTGTTACCTCCCCACCCCCCCCCCTTACCTGCATCCTACTCAACCGAAATGAGTTCAAACTATTTTTGCCTAGAGTGTATCAGTTCCCTTAAAATGTCAATGGAAGGGCTCCTTAAGGATTCAAAATTTTCATTTTTCGTTTTTTTTTTTTTTTTTTTTTTAATACTTAGTTAGGATTTTTTAGTTTTGACGTTATTACGTTATTATAGCCGAGGGTGTGCGATATGATACTAAACTTCACTACAAAGTAAATTCATTAAGATGGTTATATGTTTAAATAATGAAACTTTGTCAATATACAAAATTTTGTTGGAACATGTCTGAAAATTTTCGTGGCACATCCGAGATCCTCTCACGGCACACACCACCATTTTTCCAGTTGAGAATTACTGATATAAACAAGCATAACAATGTAAAAGACTCATTGATCTCTCAAAAAAATATTTTTCTCCGCTCAACAACTCGAAACTTTTTGACACATTTCCTGCGTCATTTGTAAGCGTGGAAGCATGATACTTGCAGGCATGATTATTAACCCTTAACTGCTGTTATCGGTCTCACAGACCACTGCATTTTTCACTTTTCAGAGTTTAACTCTTAACTTTCAGTGTAACTACAGACACTAGTGAAAATTTGCTTCGTTTAGATCTAGATCCCTAGTACTATCGCTAGAAACTTCTGAAGGGGTAAATTTTGATTAGAAACAGCTTGTACATAAAGTTTAGTACAGAAACAGTATCTAATGCGTTAATCGAGCCTTTTATTCATATTTCGATCTATCAGTGTCAGAGACCGATTTACAGTAGTTATGCGACAATTTTTGTCACAGTAGTTAAGGGTTAAAATGATTTGTGATGAATGAACCGAATTAATATGAACAGATTTTTTCATTTTCCGATAAATGAATTACATCTTGAATTATAAATGATTTTTGTCTCAGAACGGCAGTTTTTACCTTTTGAAAATTCGGCGCAAAACGCCAAATTTGACAGCATTTTCTCAAAAATCTACTGCTTTTACTGAGAAACGAAAAAAAAAAACAGTTCGGTTACATCGTTTTTTAATAAAAGCTCCTATCAATTTGATACGTTTGCGAACAAAAATTAATTAACAAATGTGTCAGAAAGTAACCAGTTGATTTAAGTAATTTTTTGGCTTTAAGAAAAAAGAAGAAAGAAAAACAAAAAGAAAAGAAATTTATCAAATATATAAAACAATTTTTTTCAAAAATAAATTAATGAATAGAAATAATAATGATCTCACAAGCTAAATTTTAACAAACATGAAATCGGCAGAAAGATAAATTTCCTTCTCAGCCCATCACCACCCTTTTGAAATTCCAAGTGTGAAATCTTCTCTCGCCGGGGTAATTGAAGAAACTCATCCCATCTAGAGCGGTTACCCATTGCCATCGATACATTAATCGATAATTACTAAGTCTGTCTAGTATTGAATATATCGATCGGCATCCTAGAAATCCCCCCCCCCCCCCCTCGCGGCAAGTGTCCGACTGTTTACTTTTCCGCTCACCTTCCCCATCCCGTACCCCCTTCGCAAGCTGTCGGACAACAGAGCGCATGAGTCACCCCTCGCGCGAACACAAGAACACAAAAGGATACGGTGTTTAATCCTATGGAAGGGAGAAGGAAATTAAAAGTAGGATGCAAGTAGACCAGCTTTATATACATCACGCGCGTAGAGATGAGAGGGGGGACAAAACGGACTAAGCATAAAATTTCACTCAAAAATACACGATAAAAGATGCATAAGACATATTAATACAGGCATCGATAAAGGGGGAGGGGGGCAGGAGAGGGTGGGTACCCCCGTCCCATGGATTATAAAATTTAATATCTCAATTTTCTTTATTTCTCATGAATTAAAGTATATAGTCACGTTTATTCTTTAGTCATCATAAGTGATTTAAAATAATCAAGCACCAAAAGATAAAGGAATCAAGAATTTTTGGTCAGGGGAGAGGGCTCTGCCCTGAACCCCCGTGCACGAGAGTTTTTAATTCCTTTTTTATGTTTATGTGTTTAAAAATTATCACATAGAGGCTTCAACGAGACAAATGAGTCAACCATTAATTACGTCACACTTCAAGACGGGGGAAAGGGGTCCACAAAGTGTGACACAGGTAGGGTATAACTCAAGTGTGACATACAGAGACGGAGGGCTGAAAAAATCCACGAAATTTGTGTGACGTAATTAATGGATTATCCTAAAACCCCCTGTCGAGAAAAAAGAAAAATCAAATTCTCCATTCTAACCCCCCCCCCCCAAAAAAAAAAAAAGCTGGAGAAGAAGTTTATAATTATTATAATTATTATTATCATAATTATTATTATTATTAATTATTATTATTAATTATTATTATTTATTATATTAGTGCACAGAGTATTTTGACAAAAAATCCTTAGCTCAGATCCTTTCATGTTTATTTTCTACATTTTAAAAAACGTGGCCCAACCGGACTGCGGGTAATAGGTATATCTTTTACAAAATTTTGACACCCCCCCCCCCCCGCCCCCAACCCTGAATTCCGTTCTGCCGGCACAAATGCCTATTAAACGACTTAAGGGGAAAAAAAAAAGATTCATGACACTCGAAATTCCAATATAAGGAGTAAGGTACTGAATTTACACCCCCACCTATTTTTCGCCCCCTAAATTTTGAAAAAAAAAATTAACAAATGAAACAAAATCATATAATTTTCGAATGTGGTTTTTTGGATCCCCTTTCATATCATAAATTCATTAGCGATCAGTTATATATCTTTATTATATAATGCTCATATGAAGATACTGGACGAATGCTAGGTTTGCCCATTCTGTAATAAAAAAGAAAATGATTTTCATTGGAATTAAAGATAAGCGCCATTTCATACAAATCTGGTTTCATACAAAATGGTGTTTAACCTTTAACTGCTGTGACAAATGTTGTCGCATACAGTGGTGGCCAAAAGTTTGGACATTTTTTGAAAGTTTCATGTTTTTCAACTTTGTGTGCTTATAGAATATATTAATTTTCACTTAAATACAAACGTTTATATATTAAATTGAAGGTAATTTAATGTAAAATTTAATAATAAAAACAGTATTACAATATCTGTATTACAAAAAAAGTTATGCTTATTTTAGTAGAACAAACAAACACAAATCGTTTTGAATAAGGACGTGTTTTGTAATAAAAGCGTACTAGCCAATCACAAACACTGTTCTGAGGACCAATCAAATGTCTGTAACTATAGTTTAGGTTATTTGGATGGTAAAAGAGTTATTGTTGTGGAAATATTTTGCAGAATGATGCATACTAGTACAATTAAATAGAGTATTGCTGTTTTTGAATATTTAAAGTCCTTTTTTTTTAAAATTAAACTAATTTTGAACAATGTCATCAACAAGAAGAACTAATTGGACATCTACAAAAAGAAGCCGAATTGTCATATTGAGAGAAAATGGCCTCTCTTATGCTGAAATTGCAAGACAAGTTGGTGGTTCAGTGACTTGTTCTGGTGTACGAAAGTTCTGTTTACGTTATGAAAAAACGAAATCAGTGGAAAATAAGGACAAATCAAGCCGAAAAATATGCACAAATGCTATTGCCGATAGAAAAATTAAACGGCTATGCCTTCAAGATAGAAAAATTTCATCAAATGCCATTAGATGTGAAATGAATGCAACGGGTATTGCAGTAAGTTCAAGAACAATAAGAAGAAGGTTATCAGGATTTGGACTACAAGCTAGAATTCCAAGGAAAGAACCATGTTTAAATCAAAAGCAACGCGAAAAACAAGTTAAGTGGGCAAAAGAACACTTTAAATGGTCAGAAAATCAATGGAAGCAAGTAATCTGGAGCGATGAGAGTAAAATATCGCTCTTTGGTAGTGATAGTAGAAAATACGTGAGACGTACAGTAGGAGAAGCACTTCATCCTGATTGCATTGAAGCAACTACAAAAAACCCAACAAACGCCATGATTTGGGCATGTATGTCTGCAGATGGTGTGGGCCGAATTCAAGTGATTGATGGCATCCTGAATGCCAAAAAATACATCGAAACTGTCCTGGTACCAAAATTGATACCTTCCATCAGCGATCTCTTCCCCAACAACGCACCATTTATTTTTCAGCAGGATTCAGCTCCATGCCACACAGCAAAAGTATGCAAAGCATGGTTTCAAAATAAAGGCATAAATATATTATCATGGCCAGGAAACAGCCCTGATCTCAATCCAATTGAAAATTTGTGGCGACGTTTGAAAATTCTTGTACGAAAAAAACGTCCATCCAATAAAAGGCTCGATTAACTTATAGTATACTATTTCTATACTAAACTTTGACTATTATAATTCAAATTCCTCTATTCAGAAGTCTCTAGAGATAGTATTAGGGCTCAAAACCAAACAAAATTACACTAGTATCTATAGTTAAACTAAAAATCACAAGTTATCAAATTAAGTTAAAAATCACAATGGTGAAGATTGAAAATAGCAGCGGTCTGTAAAACCACAAACTAGCGGTCTTTTTTTTCTTTTTTTTTTTTTTAACAGTTTAACTTGTAACTTTCCGTTTAACTGTAAATATTAGTGCAATTTTGTTTCGTAGCTCTAGTACCATCACTAGAGACTATTCTTTTTACTAGACTTTTATGCATTAATTTGAAATATATGAAATTTCCAATGCATTTTTTTTTCTCTCTTTCATTAAACGGTTGCTAAGCAACTATATTTCAAAGAATATCAGCAAAGGAAAATTCAAGTGAATCGCATTATTTTGATGCAAAATTTTATTAAAAATAGTTAATTTTCGGGTTATATAAGTTTTTAATATGCTTTTTTTAATGAAATAGATGAGAATTTATTTTAACTACTAAAAAATGATTACCAAATCGGTTTTCCAAATGAAAATAATAAAAACGTTGAATGTGTAAATTGAATATAGGTCACATAAAAGGAATTTACATTTGTATAAGTATATTTTATGCACGAAATTTTATTCAATTTCAGTAACGTAAGATGTTTAGTAGTTGAAATATAAGTATTCTTTTAAGGATAAGATAAAATCTCTTGTACAAAGAGATGGTTATTCTAAATTCTAATGAAATTACAATAGTAAATACGTTCAGACATATACTCAAGAAATGAAATAGCACAATTAATGGAAATTGAGAATAGAATATTAAAGCGACAACGGGAGGTTGAGGGGGGCTCCGCCCCTCTGAAATAATGTATTGTTATTCTGAAAAAATACAGTAATAAGTAGTTTATCCTATCATTGCATAAAATTTTGTTTAACGTGTTCAAAACTTTATCAATCTATCTATTTATCCATCTCACATTTTTATGGACACGATAAATCCCATATAATTCTGCACAAATCTCTTCAAAACTGATACATAAAATCAAGGGGCGGAAAATCTCGGTCAAGTTCGTTAATGGCCAAAATCGGACCAAGGGGGTGGAAATAGGGAGTGTTTTTGTGAAAACAGAAAAAAAAACCATAACGTCTTAATTATGATACATATCGAATCCGTTTAAAGTTATTATTATTTTTAGGAAAAGGGCCTAAAATATTTAAGTATGACAGATTTTTTGATATAATTAAAAATGGCCTCAGGGGGCAAAAAAAAAAAAAAAAAAAAAAAGGTTTTACGAAGAAAAAAATTCATAACTTGGTCAATTCACAAAATATCAAATCCGCTTAAATTTATTATAAATCTTAATATTATCTACAACTTTCATATTGACACGTTTTTGATAGAACCAACTCTTACAGCAAAAAAATAAATAAATAAATGAATAAATAAATAAAAAATAGAAATGAATAAAAATAAAAACAAAAAGATGTAACGCGGAACACCCTGCCCTCTCCCAATAAAAATAGACTTCCCGGGCGTAGCGCATCACGTGAAATTAATATACTTAACTTCAAAATCTACCTGTGCCTGTAGTCCGAGTCGGGAGGAATTTTTTTAATGAAGAATATAAACATGAAAAACAGAAAAAGCTAAAATAAGTATTTTTTGTCAGAACTCCTCCTCGTACAAGGCAATTTTTAACGATATCGACGTAAAAATCCATGTTTTTTAAAAATTCAGTTGGGCCGGTCTAGGTCAATTAACTTTCTGTAAGGGCTGGGCCGGGCTCGGGCCAAGATTTTAGTTTTTATACCGGGCAGTGCCGGACGAATTTTTTTTTTTTTTTTTGTAGGGGCCGAAGCAGGCTCGGGCCGAACTTTTAACTTTTGCCGGGTCTTGTTGAGCCCAAAATGTTTTTCTATGGATCGGACCGGGCCCGGGCTTGGAAATTTCGGCTCATGCAGATGCAAACCTCTTCCAAGCATTTCTCAAGCCCACAAGATGACTTTAAAATTCTAATAAAACTTAATTGCACTTTTAAAAAAGTTTCAATATATCCCCCATTTTCATGACACAAGAAATTTTACTAGAAATCCATTATATGCTTGAATTTATATAACATATAAATCATAGCTGACAAATCTTTTGATTTTTGAATATCAATATTCCCGAATAATAATCTTCGTCCTATTTAATCGCTAATTTCTATCCTTAAATAAAGCGAATATTTTTATTCGGAAATAGTGCTACTCAAAAATCGGAAGATTTGTCAGCTATATTGTATTATGTTATCACATTTCTGTTCTACAAAACTATTTAACTTTCTTATTATGCTAATGTTATTTTAATATCAAACTTTAAATTACGTTTATTGATGCTTTAATTAATTTAAAGCTGCCACTTTTCTGTTTTTTTTTTTTTTTTTTTTTTTTTTTACCCTTCTTTGCATGAGTTTTTCTTTTACAATTGTGTTTTTTTATACATATATTAAATATTAGACACCAGAAATTTTAAGATAGATTTTTAACTTTGTTCAGCAACATAGTTCACGGGAAATTTACTGGATTAATATTTCTATATAAATATAGTGGTGGCGAAGAAGTTTATTTATTTATTAAAAGTTAAATAAACAGTGATGGAAATTTACATCACTATGCAATTAAGGGTTAATTTAAGTCAAATACAGACATAGTTTGAACCACAAAGATTATAATAGCAAATTTCTGTCATTAAATAAAGCGAATATTTTAATTCGGAAATAGTGCTACTCAAAAGTCGGAAGGTTTGTCAGCTATATTGTATTTATGTTATTACATTTTTGTTCTACAAAACTATTTAACTTTCTTATTATGCTAATGTTATTTTAATATCAAACATTAAATTACGTTTATTGATGCTTTAATTAATTTAAAGCTGCCAATTTTCTGGATTTTTTTTAAGTCAAATATACATAGTTTGAACCACAAAGAAATTGAAATGTTTGTAGTTTCTATGTGGTTATTAATTAACTTCTTTTATCTAATAAAATTTCTAAATCTAGTTTACTTGAAAAAAAAATCGGAAAGTTGGCAGCTATTTTAAGTTTATTTTAGAAGCATTGAATCAAAGTAAAAGTTTCATTTCTGTGAAAGAGGCACGGTAACAAATTCTTAGTGCTAATCAAATGAAAACACGGTATGATTAAAAATGAATATAAAACTTGAAACTTTCTAGTATTTATTTTTAAATCCTTAAAAAACTAAATCATAAAATTACCTATACCAGATCAAATTGGTCTTTTCGCTGTTCTGAAATTAAGAGTATACACATAAAAGATTCTGAGTTTAAAAATAACACTTCCCCTAAATTAATTGTATATGACATTTTTTAATTAAAACACAAGCTTATACATCGATTGCCACAATGTATTTAAAAAAAGAAAAATGTTTTAAATATCACTAAAAATCGTCTGCGCGCTACTACATCTATGTTGCATAAAAAATAAAACCAATTTCTGAATGACACAATATTTGAAATTTCCTCAGAATTTAGCTAGCAACATTTTTTTTTTATAGAATATATATATATTTTTTTACAATTCACTTATTAATGTATAACTTTGAAATTACGTACACATTTGCTAAAACTTTTGCAATTTGATAAGTTACGCAGACCAATCCAAATTCCTCATTAGAAAAAAAAAAAGTACACTGCAGTGTTTCTAATTAAGTTTCTATACTCAATGATTTCTTTCAGAATTTATACGCCAAAAATATTTTCAAAGGCGTTTATTGATGGCATTACAGTGATGTTAAATAGACATTTACTAAAATATTTAAAGGCAGGTAAATAATATAGATGGGCTCAAAGTCATCACCAAAGAAGATAGCTATGCTTCTAATTTGGTTTCTACATACAACAGGAAAAATAAATATATTACAAAAAAACTTTAAAAATTCATTCGAATACCAAAGAACGAAATAAATTCAGACCCTTTTTTTTTTTTTTTGTAGGTAAAAAAGCATATTCTTATGCTTATAACTTTACACACGGCCGTAGCCAGAAAAATGTTTCAGAGGGGAATTTGGGTCGCAAAATTTTATTCTTGTCTCATTTTGATTTATTTTTTACTAATTGAATCGAGGCAAGTGTTAAGACCTTTATTAAACTTTATTGTGAATTCAAATAATTCAATTTAATATAATTACAAAAGAAAATTTAAGCCTTTTTTCATTGCAAATAGTATAATCTCATATAAATGCTTCTTCGGTGATGTATTGACGATAGTGTGAACCAAATTAATGTTTGAAATTTTGTACATATGTATTCAAATGTTTTATTGAAAAAAAATGTCTTCCTAGTAGCATACATCGGAACAGCAAAGATTGTGGATATATCAAAATATCAAATGACTTTTATTGCATTCTTAGGGAAAAAAAAAAAAAAAAAAGCTAAACAAACCTGACGATTTGTATGAAGCTGCACTGCACTGCACTGCAAAAAAAAAAAAAAAAAAAAAGTGTTGATTTTACAGTATAATACTAGCACCCCAGCTGCCAGTATTATACCGTAAAACTAACCGTAATAAACAGTAAAATAAGCAGTAATACACTGCCGAGCATTTTATTTTAACATCCTGCTTCCACATTAAAAAAAAAAATTAAAAAAAAAAATCGAATGAATTTTAGAGAATTCTTAGATATTGCATCTATTTTTTCAAAATATTAACGGCAATCAAAGCGTAGAATTTTGAATCTCGACTGTAGTGTATTTTCGAATCTTGAACATCTTGGCTGATGTTAATGACATATTAATAGTCATCCTGATAGAAATTTCGGTCGGGGATCAAACTTTGGTGATCCCCCCCCCCCACACCCCATTGGCTACGGCCTTGGGTCTTTACAATGCATTTATTGACGTATTATATTGACATTATTACAGACATTAACAAAATTACTTGTTGTCTGATAAGTTACACAAACAGTTCCAAAGTCATCATTAAAGAAAAGTACAGTATTTTTAGTTGAGTTTATATATTCAATATAATGCGAATAATAAAAAAAAAATGTTACATTAAACCATATGTCAAACAATAAAAATTGTTTTTAAAAGGGTAGTATTTTACAATTCATTTACTGATGTATTATACTGATGTAGACATTTACTAAAATATTTGTAGCCAGATAAATTATACAGATATATACAATGTCATCATCAAAGAAAATTGCGGTATTTTAAATTTTCTATAAGTTGACTTCAATAAAATAGAAAAAAAAAATAACAAATATTTCATAACAATATTAAAAAATCCCTGACGGCTCGGCCTACAGGCACAGGTAGATTTCGAAGACGCAGACCGTGGGGCGCCTGTTTGTCGGGAATTGCGGAAGAAATGACCTTTTTACGATGATACGGCAGTTGGAACCGCCTACTTCGAAACCTAACTTGTTTGCAGGCGGAATCGGCAGGGATTTTTTTTGTTTTTAATTTTTTTTTTTTTTTTGCTATAACGGTTGGTCCTATAAAAAACTTGTAAATATAAAAGTTTTAAATAATATTAAGAGGATTAATAATAAATTTAAGCGGATTTGAAATCTTGAGAATTGGCGAAGTTATGAATTTTTTTCTTCTAAACCCCCCTCCTCCCCCCCCCCTTAAGGCAATTTTTAATTATATCAAAAATCTGTCATACATAAATTTTCGGCCCTTCTCCTAGAAGTAATAATAACTTCAAACGGATTCGATACGTATCATAAGTAAGAAATTATGGTTTTTTTTCTGTTTTCACAAAAAGCCTCCCCATACCCCCCCCCCCCCCTTGGTTCGATTTTGTCCAGTAACGAACTTGACCGAGATTTTATGCCCCTTGATTTTATGTATCAGTTTCGAAAAGATGCGGGAGTTGGAACCGCCTACTTCGAAAAATAACTTGTTTGCAGGCGGAGCCGGCAGGGATTTTTTTGTTTTTAACTTTTTTTTGCTATAACGGTTGGTCCTATAAAAAACTTGTAAATATAAAAGTTTTAAATAATATTAAGAGGATTAATAATAAATTTAAGCGGATTTGAAATCTTGAGAATTGGCGAAGTTATGAATTTTTTTCTTCTAAACCCCCCTCCTCCCCCCCCTTAAGGCAATTTTTAATTATATCAAAAATCTGTCATACATAAATTTTCGGCCCTTCTCCTAGAAGTAATAATAACTTCAAACGGATTCGATACGTATCATAAGTAAGAAATTATGTTTTTTTTTCTGTTTTCACAAAAAGCCTCCCCATCCCCCCCCCCCTTGGTTCGATTTTGTCCAGTAACGAACTTGACCGAGATTTTATGCCCCTTGATTTTATGTATCAGTTTCGAAAAGATGCGGGAGTTGGAACCGCCTACTTCGAAAAATAACTTGTTTGCAGGCGGAGCCGGCAGGGATTTTTTTGTTTTTAACTTTTTTTTGCTATAACGGTTGGTCCTATAAAAAACTTGTCAATATAAAAGTTTTAGATAATATTAAGAGGATTAATAATAAATTCACGCGAATTTGATATCTTGTGAATTGACGAAGCTATGATTTTTTTCTCTTAACCCCCCCCCCTTTTTTCCCCCCTTGGGGCCATTTTTAATTATATCAAAAATCTGTCATACATACATTTTCGACCCTTCTCCTAGAAGTAATAATAACTTTAAACGGATTCGATACGTATCATAATTAAGAAATTATGGGTTTTTTTTCTGTTTTCACAAAAAGCCCCCCCCCCCCCACCCTCCCCCCCTTGGTTCGATTTTGCCCATTAACGAACTTGACCGAGATTTTATGCCCCTTGATTTTATGTATCAGTTTGTAAAAGATTAATGCAGAATTTTTCCAGTTATTGTGGTCAGAAAAAAGTGACATAGATAGATAGATAAAGTTTTGAACTGGGGGTGGTTTTGGGTTCTGGGAGTCATGATCGGCGTAGATCTGCAAAAATTTTTCAAAATTTCCAACTTAGGTGAGAATGTAAAATAGGTAGTATTTCTTACGAAATCTACCTAAAATGCATTGAAATACCACAGAATGAATTAATTCAGACTTCTTTTTCGCAAGCAAAATCACAGGTCCTGATTACCGACGGGGCACACGTCCACCAGTAAAATTTAATAGAAATTTTCGTCTTATTAAAACGCCCTATTAATGCAAAATTAATGCCATGAATAAGGATTTTTTTTTTTTTTTTTTTTTTTTTTTTTTGGCAGAAGTGTGTCCCGTTGGTAATCAGGCCCTACAAAAGCATATTCATTCAGATTTACAATACATTTATTAATATAGTATATCGATATTATGTAGACTTTTACTACAATCTTTGCAGTCTGATAAGTTACCCTAGCAACTACAAAATTGCATGATTTTTTTTAAAATTAAGTTTTTATGTTAAATAGAATAGAAAAAAATTAACATTTTTTTTTTATAAATTTAAAATGCATCGAAATATCGAAATATAGTGTTTAGCCACCGAAACTATTTTCAGATGTAGACGTACACTAAAATATTTGCTGTCTCATAATTTACACACACACATGTACAAACTCGCTATCAAAGAAAGTTGAGGTGTTTCTAATTAAATTTCTATATTCAATAGAACAGAAAGAATGAACAAATATTTTATAATAAACTTGGAAAAATGCATTGAAATACTGCAGAACGAATTAATTCACTCCTTTTCTGTAAGCAAAAGCATATTCATGCAGCTTTATTAATTCTGCGCCCCCCCCCCTCCCCCCTCCCTCATTTGTCCTCGAGAAGGCAGACAATTAATCGAAACTCCTATAAAAACAAATTTTATTTGAAAATTCTCTAAAAATTCGTTATCTTCTATAACCTTTTTTTTTTTCTAAATCCCGCAACCCACCGTAATTAATTAGAACGTTTATCTGTTCTAGGTTTTGCAGCGTGTTTATTTTGAATGCTCTTTGCACCGTCCGGTCTTCATTGAAAAATGCCCGTGTTTAATAACAAAGGTTTTTCATTCCACTTTTTATGTTCAAATGAGTGGGGAGAAAAATTGTAAAATTATTTGTCCTTTATGATGATTATTATGGCCAAATTTTTTTTCCTGTCTCACTTGAAAAGTATTTCCAAGGGAACGTAAACTTTTATATCGTTTTTTCTCCTAATTAAATAAACTCTGTCAAAAAAATATAATTTTTTTAATCGGTGTTTGTCCCTTACCCTCGAATATATATATTTAAAAAAAAAAAAAATTGACGACTTTCCATTAACGCTTTTTTTTCCCCTTCCCCACATATACCCCGCGCTCTCCGCTCCTCTCCTATTTTTGTAGTATTTTAGTTCTGAAGAGCCTCGGTCGACGACGATTTCATTGCGGGGCAGACGACAAAGTCAGTTTTCGGTGGCAATTAATTCCGGGCACAAATTTTTTTATATTATTTTTTATAACCCCTTTCTTTTCTTTTAATCAAGAAAGAGGCGCGAAATTGCCCGATTCCCAAACGACCATTTCGAACAAACAATGGCGGGAAAACAATGAGTATGACGTCACGGTCTTTCTTTTCCTACGTCTTCTTTCGCCGTTGCCAAATCAGTCGAATAAAAAGGTGAAAACAAAACAATACTCAGTCCTTATCACAGCGCCTTCTTTTTTCCCCCTCTCCTCCCTTTTCACACTCTAACTTTATTAAACAAAAACCCATGAACGTTTTTAAAACATTTTTATTTCATTGTACCGATGACAAGTGAGGAACAATTGGAAATTTTAAAAAAATGCTGAAAAAAAAATCTTCTTGTTCTATCCGGTCTTTAAGCAAATAAACACAATTTTTCTTCATTGGCTATTTTTTTATTATTTCCCTTTTAATATTTAAAAACTTTTTTTTTCTCCCTTCCTTCGAATTTTATGTCTGCGAGTGATTATTATTATTGTTCTTACAGCAGTAATCCGTTAATTTTTTCGTTACATGACAATTTTTTTAATTATTTTTTTTTTCCTTTCCCTTTTTTTTATGCAACTTGTCTCTTTTTTGTCCATGCTTTTCAAAAAGCTCCGTATGATGATAGCTATGTCTGTTTTATTATCGCTATTGTGCAATAGGGTGTTTTTGCTAGAAGGAGGGGGAGGGTAGAAAAAGAAAGATGGGAGGGGGCATACTCTAGAGAGTCTATTATTTGAAAAACAAAAAACGATTTAGGGATAAAAATTTTTAGATTGCTAACCTTTCCTATGTTATCTGGCTCAACGCCTTTTGTTTAAAAACAGTTCAGACCACGATCCATGAAAACGACATTAGTATTTACGCTATTGTCACAAAAAAAGGGGGGTTCGGATAGGGGGTGTTAAAATGTTAAAAACAGTTTCCCGCCTGTAATTCTTTTTTTTTTCTTTTTCTTTTTTCTTCAACGGATCTTTTTTATAATATAATCTTGCCATTTTTGTAAATGAAGCCAAAATGTAATTATTGGAAATTTTAGCTGGTCTTTTGTTTTGTGCATTCAGCTACGCTTGTATCAGGCGAGGGGAGTGGGGTGCGCATGATTCCGCATTATTTTTTGTGATATTTTTTAAGGGGGTGGGTGGTAACATTTCCGTCTATCCTACGCTTAATCTGTCTGATACCTACACAAAGCAATAAAAAAAAAAGACTCGCTTTTAGCTGAGTCATTAGGACTTATATCGCATTGCGGTATCTCTACGCAGAGCGAAATCGAATAATAAAAGTTATTAATTCAAACAAAAATGCACTTCGGATTCCTTTTTTATTTCAGACCCCGAGTTATTCTTTTTAGAAAAGAGTTTTTTTGTAATAACTCTCTTTGTTTGTACAGGAAAACAAGAGAACAGTAGCTAACGCTTGTGATATTTGAAAGTGATAAACGTTTCACACAAAGCGTCAGGTCTCCATGCAGGAAAACCCTAAACACTCGGTAACAGGAATTGCCTGACATCCTGTTTGACAACAAATTAACGAAGATCTAAAACGGAAAAAAAAAAAAAAGGGAAAAATAAAACAGCTTGGAATAATAAATTAAAAATGTTAACAGGGAGCAGAAAAAAAAATTGCCCAGATTCTAAAAGTAAGTCCGTTTTGCATTTTTTTTTTCAGTCATTGCTCATTTAGTATTTTTTAATGGTGTATAAAAAAAAGACAGAGGAATACAAAAGTGCTAAATTTTAGAGTGAAAAAAAAAAGACAACGATGTCACTCATTGTTTCAGTTTCCTTACTTTTAAACAGTTTCATCAGCAGTTTTTTATCATCTCCTTTAACGCTTTCACGTCTAACTTTTACAGCATTTAATCGCATTTTTTATTCTTTTTTTTATGTCTCCCATCGGTGTGTAACTTCTTCAAAATATTTTTTTGCGTGATTTTTTTTTTCTCTCCTAAATTTTGATGATTAATTGATTAGAAAAGAATTTCTGTGTTTTTTTCCCTTCTATTCTTTTTATCAATTGTGTATTCTTTATACTTTGCAAATGTCTTTTGCATTTTTCTCAATTTAGTTTTTGCATTAATTGAGATGGTTTTTGCAGCTATGCAGCAATATACTTGTATTTTTCATCTGATAAACATTCGTTTTTATCAGATAAAAAATAGAAGTCTTTCCAAGATAGTTAAAAAAATTAATTTCAGTATTTTTTTTTTCATTGAAACAAATTATTTTTTTAGTTCAAATTTAATCTAAAACAAAATTCCACAAATAAAGAAGGTTAAACATTCAGCAGCACATTGGTATAATGATAAGTATTTAAAGGATTAAATATTTTAGTAATTTTAGAAAATGTAGCGCTTTTTTTTCCCCGTGAAGAACACCAGTTTTCTATTAGTTTGTTTGATAATTTTACTTTTAAATAGCTGCTCACATAGCCTATGTATATTGGACATAAAAATCATGTTAAATAAAATTTTTGTTAAAACTTACATAATACAAATATAATACAAACATAATTGAAAAAATCTGCAAGTAGAATTCATCGAAGATAACGAAATAATATTTTTTTTAATCAAAATTTCATAGATAGACATTGTATACTTACTAAAAAAAATCCTATTACAGAAAACGTCTTTAATACAGGTATATCACATCAGAACCTCGGCTCCAAGCGTTAGCCTTATTGGGTTAGTGTTATCGAGGTCCAGGGCCGAAACTAGCCCTTTTTTTAGCACATGCCCCTCTGCCCCTCCTTAGTTTCAGCCTGAATCATTCCAATGAGATTTAAGCAAGATCGGGAACCAGGAAAACCATCGTGAAAGAAGACTCTTTTTATTGAAAATAATTTTTTAGTTTTATAAATAATTACATTGTTAAAATATCTGAGCAGAAGCTCATAAAGTTCCTTTTTAACACTTTCCAACCTAGTTGAAAAGTGTTTATGACTTCGGTTTGTCTGGCCGTCTGGCCGTGCTCCCATAAATATGCTCGGATTGCCTTGCAATTTTTATATGCTATTGTCGTAATCTATAGCATGTTCCCTATTTCAACTGAAGTGTGTAGCACTTATAGTTTTTTTACAGGGACACTCAAAAGAATATCGTTACATTACGGTCTATGGGGCAAAATCATTTGCGGTTTATTTTAATGATGTTACACAATTTCAAGCACATTGTAATTGATATATATCACGAAGGTGCATTACAAGAAGCTTAATATGGAATATGGTCTGCATAGCACTTATAGTTACTTTACAGGGACAGTCAAAAGAATTCCGTTACATTACGTCTATGGAGAAAAATCGTTTGTGATTTAATTAAATAATGTTTCACTATTTTAAACGCATTGAAATTTATATATATATCACTAAGGTGCATTACAAGACGCTTACTACAGAATATTGTGTGTATAGCAGTCATCGTTCATTTACAGGGACACACAAAAGAATTCTCTACTGTCTGTTAACAATAATTCCTGGAAGTGAGTTTTAAGTTATGCTGAACGCGATTTTAAATTTAACTCACTTTTTGTCTATTACTTGGTGTGTATAAATTCTGTAGATCATATACAGGGCAGCAGAAAAGTTCGCAAACACATTTCCGTTTATTGACAGAAACTCCAGAAGAATTTTAAACTGTGCTACGCGTTTCCTAACTAGCATCCTATGTAGTACATATACAAATCTATAGATCATATACAGGGCTGAATAAAAGTATTCGGATATTTTTCCGAATATTGTATATGTTGGAAATTCCTGAAATTACGTTTTTAAATATGTTATGCGTTTTCCAAATTGTTTACTTATAGATGTTATCTTTCAGCTTATTAAACGGTAATGATTTGTAAAATTATTTTGGAAGCATTGGAAAGTGTTACATAATCTATGCTTGACGCATGATTTTTCGTTCTTGTTATTATTGCAATTGATATTGTAAATACAGTTTTATTTTTAACAGTCATAGATATTTCAGTATAGAGGAGAAATTGTTAACAGTCTAAATCTTGAAAATAATCCAGTGCGAGAAAAATCTAAATTACCAAAAGTCTAAATAAACAATTTAATATATAAACGTGGAAATGAATGAGAAAATACTGAATTTAAATCAGCTGAAATGATGATATATAAAATATAATTAATAATTTTGAACTTAACACATAATTTTCAATGAAATTGCACGTTTATTTGTTCAGTAATACCTGGTACTAGCATTAAATAAAATGGAAAAATTATAGAGAATAATGGTTAAAGTCACTAAAAAGAAAGAAAAACAATGAAAAAAATCGTCCCTTATATAAATGGTTATACTAAAATATTTAAAAAAATTGTAAAACTCGCATTTGATTTTAATTGGGAGAAACATTGGTATATATAGTAAAAGAAATGAATGAATTGAAAATAAAACCAATATATTGAAAATATATTGAAATACATTTAAAGTATATAATAAGGTATTATAGTATATAATAAGGCCCCTTAAATGTATACTACGTATACATTTAAGGGAGACCAAGCAGGTCGCCAGAGGTAGCTGGCTGACCACCGCTCTTATAGAGGCTTTGACATAACTCCGTCTTAAGAAAGTGCAATTTCTCGCCAAATATTATGATCAATTACGAAAATGAAACGGCAGAAAATTTTCCAATCTTATATGGCTCATTTATGTCGACATATATAAAATATTTCGTATTGCATTATTATATGGCTTATTTATGTACATATTAAAAAACTACTCTTCAATGTATGTATTAAATAGTGTAAATACTTAACAAATTGCTTGTGTGTTTTTTATATTGATAGTTATTTCATATATAATCTGATCAGATTAGAAAATGTAAATAAAGTTTGCCAGAAAGTGATTCGAAAATTATGCTTTTCTCGCCAAATTCAAACTCTCGTGCCAAGACGTACTTTTAAATCTATGTCTACTAACCACTACGTAATAAAAATAGGTTCATTGGTATATCAGCAAAATAAACACCAATGTCCTCCCTTTAATTTATTACGCAAGAAATAATCCGAAAACATTAAAAAAAATTAAATCTACAAATCTACTTTTTTTTTTCAAAAAGCCAAAAAATGGACATTGGCTTTTTTTTTTTTTACCAAGGTACAGTATAATTGCAATTCTTGTACAAGTGTGTACTTTCTAGAGATGAAAATATAAAAAATTATCTTTATTTTTATATTGTGACAACATTCTCTTTTCCAAAATATACATACACGCATACGCATACTTTTTTATATACATACATATTTTTTCTGCCAAAAAATTGGCTTTTTAATGTTCCACTTTGGGCCTATAACAAATTTTATTTCGACACAAATTGCAGTAGAGTTAACAAAAGCATCATCATTTACTGAAAAAAAGCAATAAAAATATCAGAAAAAAAAAACCGATAAAATTATTAGCTTTTTTAATACTCTCCTCTATCGCGTTTACCTGTCGGATGTTTAAATATGCATCTACTTCTCCGTCGTGAAAGAGCAGACAGATATGCGTCACGTGGAGGGAGGGGGTTTAAAAAAAAAGACAAAATTTAGTCTCACGGGGTAAAAAGGGGTAATCAGAACTAATTTTTAACTCAGCAGGTGGGTCGCTCCAAAAATGATCACCTCTTTTTACCCAAATAAAAAAAAAGCAAATCTCAAAATACCCCCCTTATCTACCTCGTTAACGCCCAAACGGCAACGACGACAATGTGTTTCCAAAAGACCATGTGATAAATTTTTACCATCCAAATGGTAAGAGCAATATATTACTTTGATGCCATCCACGATCGCTAAAGATCAGGTGGAGAGCAGAGGGATTTGAAAAAAAAAAGAAGAAGGAAGTGGGACACGTGAAGAGGTAAACGAACAACAAAAATCTGGCAGAGTAAAAAATACAAAATACCTTCTCTTCGCTTTTTTCCCCTTTATTATTTTTTCCCCCAGACCACAGGCTTGATACTAAAAGTTTATTTTCAGCTATGTGCATTGCTTAGGTTACATCCGAAAAGATAAATGAAACATAATAAATGTGACATTTGTTAAAAAATGGCAAAAAAAAAAAGTTAAAATACATAAATAAATAAATATTGTTGGATAAAAAAAAAAGGCATAAAGAGAAGTTTTGTTATTGGAAGGCAAAAAGAAAAAAAAAGTGTTTTTTATGCTTTTCTTTGTAAAGTGAAATGTGCCTTTATTAATTTATTTGGATTATATATATATAAGAAAAAACTATTCTACTCTCAATACTGCAGGGGTTTTTTAATAAATGAAAAAAGTGGTATTGTAAACAAGATAAAATAAAAAAGTTTCGCGTTCTAAAACAAAAAAAAAATGTTTTTTAGTTACATTAATTGTTCTTACTCCACAAAACTCGATGCAGTAATACTTATTCCAATAAATGACAACAATCAAATTGAGATTTTCGTGTTGTTTTCTTAAACGTGACTTTTTTTTTATTAAAAAGTCACAACAATGACTGTGACTATTGTAGTAGTAATATTCGTCATTATTTGTTTGCCTCCCCCCCCCCCACCTCTCCAACTTTGTTTTGATGCGATTCAAATATTACATTAAACAATTGCAACAAAACTATCAACTATAAACCACTCCTTAGGACGAATTTAGCAGATATATTGTAATTGAAAAAATATACTAACGCATCGAAAATAAATTTCATAAAACGTTATTATCTACAGGTAGTAATTTTTCAAATAATATTTAAGTTATGGTTATCCTAAATAAATAAAATATTAATAAATTGTACAAATCGTAATCAGTACTCATAAAGATGAGCAGCATAACAGTAATACTTCGTATTCTGAACTAACTTTGATATTCAGATATCTACCACGATAGTTTGTTTTAAATTATATGACATTATGACAGTCGAACGCAGTCTTAAAATTCAAACTTGTATTACAAAATTTTCTAACTTATAATGTTGAACTTGTTTTCAATTGCATTGCCAATGACTGGTCGTAAATTGGGAGTATTAATTTGCTTTTTATTTGAATTTTATTTGATGCAGCATTAAATATGTCTTTTAAAAAGTAGAATATGATTAATCAATTAAAATCATTTCCATTAATTTTTAGAAAAGTAAGACAAATGTAAGTGTAAAATGTTCGAATATTATTATTTTAAGTATATATCTGAAGATCTAATAATATAATGAAATAAAATAATAAATTAAAATAAAATAAGTTTGTTCCATTATAATTTTCTTCTATAAAGCGGCTGATTCTTAATTTTTGACAAAAATTAATTAAGTTTTGTTTGTAATGTTTTTAATTATAAAAGTGGACTTATTGTGGTGTAGATGAGGCTGGGAGTGCTGTATTTTAACATACCTTTTATCATATTTGAAATTTAGTATATGCAAAAGGTTAACTGACAATCAGGCAAATTGGTACTGTCTATTTGTTTAGAAAATGCAACTCTAAATAACTAACAATAACTAACATTTAGAGAAAATAATGAGTTATGAATGTAAATGGAAAAAAAAAAAGATTCGTAAACAAAACTACTTGCCTGTTTGTTTGAGGCCTTAAGAAAATATTTCTTCTAACCCTTTTCTTTTCAGAGATAACTAAGACGCTAATGGCACAATCTTCTTTCAAAACAACTTTGAGCTCTGTTGTGAAACAAGTTTTACAGGCAAAGCTATTCGATGTATTGTGGAGATGCGTTAGCAGAGGCTTGAAGGAATTTTTAATATTGGCAGGTATAGCAATTCTCAATAAATAAGAAAGTCATAAACCGGATTAGAAATGAAAATTCTTTAAAAATATAATTTGAACAAAAACACCTGATTTAGAAATAGAAACAAAACACATTTACTTTTGAATTTCGTATAGAAAGTTGTTTATGAGCTTTTATTCTCCATTAATCACGTCATAAGACAACTTATTATTTTAAACATATATTTGACGATCTAAAAAATATAATGAAACAACATATCACCAGACTCTAAAGACGCTGCTGATTAATTTTTTTTTTTTTTAAACAACGATATGTTCTGTTGTGAAACAAGTTTTACAGGCATGCTGTGCTATGTATTGTGAAAATGCGTTGACAGTAGCTTAAAGAAATTTTTAACAAAATGTACAGAAATTCTAAATATATAAAAAGGTCAAAAACCGAATTAGAAATGGGCACACTTTCCAACACACTTTGAATACACTTTCCAACACACTTTGAATACACTTTCCAACACATTCAGAATACTTTAACAAAACTTCACCGTTTACACAGAAAAAAATAAAACCCAATTTGGGTCGAAAGATTCTTAGGTATGTGCCCAAATTTGGCATGCCTGTTTTGGTTACCACTGTGTATCTATTTTGGGCACTGTTAAATACCTATTTAAAAAAAAAAAAAAAAAAAAAAAAATAAATTGGGTATTTGCAAATGTGATAGTATTCAAAAACATTAGTTCAGTTAGGAAACATTTAGTTCAGTTAGGAAACGTTGAAAACAGTTAAAAATTCCCCTTCATCAATTTCCGTCAATAAGCGGAAATGTATTTGAATTCTTTTGTGCAGCCCTATTTATGATCCATAGAATATATACAGGGTTCGTACGCCTCCTGGAATTTTGCGACCAGGAAATTCTCCTGTACCAGTATTTTCTTACAGAAAATCTCTCCTTAAAAGAAGCCGAAGTTCTGCGAGTTTAAGCTAGATTTCTTTTTCTATAAAAAGAATACTGGTACATGTCCTGGAAAATTCCCTGATCCATACGAACCCTGTATATACATGCCAAGTAATATGTACAAAAATTGTTAAATTAAAAAAAACACATACCACAATTGAAAACGCACTTTCAGCAATTACTGCTCATAGACAGTACTCTACAAGCTAATTGTTTTGTGTATCCCTGTAAATGAACGATAAATGTTGTGTACACCTTATTCTATTGTAAGCATCTAATAGTGTCCCTCAATTATGTATCAATTTTAATTGAAATAATGTAACATTATTTAAATATACTGCAAACGATATCCCTCCATAGACCATACTGTAACGGAATTATTTTGAGTGTCCCTGGAAACAAGCTATAAATGTTACATACTCCATATTTAATACCTAACATACCATGATAAACCACAATTAAATGGCAATCCAAGTATTATATTTACGCGAGTTTTAGCACGGACAGACAAAAAGCCCGCCAGACAAACTGAAATTATGTATATATATTTTTCCTAAGTATGTTGCAAACAACTATTAAACATATTTTTTCTCACAATATACATTTAAAATTAATAAAAAGATATTTCAGATGAAATGCAAATGGTAGGAAGAAGGAAAGATTCAGTTATTGATGAACAAAGATCTTAATATTCCGAAAGGCTCACAAACACAAATGTCCCGAGAATGAACACCAACTCCAAAACATTACTTTACACTTCTGTATAGCTTTGCTTCAAAACCTTGTTATATGAAGTGTAACAATTGACTACACAGTATTTTTAAATATACATTGTATACTTAAAAAAGAATAACGGAGATGGAAAATCTTTAATAATGTCACCAATAAAAATAGTTTAAATTTATAGAATCTGAACTCGTTCTTTTATATTTACTTATATAATATTGATTGCTTCCTATGGTCAAACAGAAATAATTTGCGACCTACTTATATTGTGAAATATTCTTGATAAAGTGTAGGCTTCTATTTCTTTTTTTCTTCTTCTGTATTTGGATTACTTTCTACTACCTTATGTTTTTTTTTTTTTTTAATCAGTGCATTTAGCAATATTGGATACACCCTTTCTATCGTATTCTTATCGTTGGTTAATTTATATTGTGTCGATTATCTTCTGATTTAATAGTTATATTAATTGCAAAACGTCTTGTTATATATATAATATATATATATGTAAACTTAACTGTACTGAGTTTACATTATATATGTAAACTTAGCAGAGTTGAAAAATATGCACGACGATCATATTTTGTTCCGGAAATTGAACCACAATTATGCTTCAGGAACAATTAATTAATGATTTTGTTTCTTTTTACCTATGCTACTGTAACTGTTTTCTGCTCCATCTGTCGATGGAAGTAACTAACTAGTTGTTACCGAAATTTAACTTAAAATTTTATCTAAAAAATATATTATCTGTAAGTTAATTTTTTTTCCCATTGAATGAAAAAAGGTCGAGTGTCGAACATAAAATTTCTGGCTTAAATTGCCAATGCTCTTCCGATTTGTACGATGTCCGGTAAAAGTGTTCATTTTCTGAAATTCTTATTCTTGTAATTTTTTTAGATAAAAAAATGCATTTCTTATTTTGATATTCTTTGAAATAGGGTTGCTAAGCAACTAACAAAATAAAGAGGCAAGAAAAAGAAATGCATTTTAAAATTTGTAAAAAATAGGAAAATAAAATGTTTTATATTTCCTGAACAGTTGCAAAAAAATTTCCAATAATTTAAACAATTAATTTCTAAATTCTAATCAATGTATCAGCAAATTTTCAAAGCTATTGCATATATTTAAGACCTCCATATCGAAAATTTAGTATCCGTAATTTTACGTTTTAATCCGTTATTCAAATATGCGATTTTCATTTCAGTTAAAAAGGAAATTTGGAAATCGCCTGCATTCCCATAGGAAAGCATTATGACGTAAAAAGAAATGCTCTATATTTTTCGAACGAGGGAACCAAATGTAACTAAAAACTATAACAGCTAATTCCGGGTACCTCACCAACATACCCATCAAAAATCAACCTAATCTAATGTTTTTTTATGGCGGTTATCGCGGAACAGACAGACAGACAAACAAACAAACAAACGTTCCGGCAATTATTAGAACAATGCTAATACACGTACTATTACTAGTGATATCCATAAACTATATATTAATATAAAAATAATGAATATTCCCGATTTAAAATGACTCAGTCATTGGTCTTAAAAGCAACTAATACTAATTAGTATTCTGCGTTTCAGCCGAAAGATCTCTCTAAAATAATTTTTTTTTTAACTTAACAAATTGCAACGAATATCATTAGAATCATATTTTACGAAGAAGAAGCTAAATGGATTCAAGAGAAAACCCGTAG
Organism: Maratus michaelseni; assembly: GCA_963931845.1. Lineage (NCBI taxonomy): Eukaryota > Metazoa > Arthropoda > Arachnida > Araneae > Salticidae > Maratus > Maratus michaelseni. The sequence goes on along the minus strand of OZ007590.1, from coordinate 129,372,353 downwards.
GCTACTATTACACTAAAGACATTCCCAAGTCAAATAAGTTAATCGATATCGTACACAGTGGAGACAAAAATTTATTCACAGCGCAAACAAAAATTTCCAATATTCTCATTGTAACGAGAATGAAGTTTTAATCTACATCTGTAATGTTATATCTTGACCTTTTCTTTTCAGAAAAAAAGTGAGAGGGGAGGGGGGTGCACAAAAAAGTTTTAAGCAAATATTTTAAAAATCAAATAAATATTTAAAGTAACAGTTTGAGCTTTAAAAAAAAAAGTTTTAAAAAGAATATTTTGTATTATAAATCCTTGTTATTTTAGATAATTTTTTTTAATATGAAATTATTATTATATATATATATATATATATAAGTTTTGCAATTAATATAAATATTAAATTAGAAGATAATCGACACAATATAAATTAACCAACGATAAGAATACGATAGAAAAAAATTTACACAACATTGCTAAATGCACTGATTAAAAAAAACATAAGGTAGTAGAAAATAATTCAAATACAGAAGGGGAAAAAAATAGAAACTTATACTTTATCAAGAATATTTCACAATATAAGTAAGTCTCAAATGATTTCTGTTTGACCACAGCAAGCAATCAATATTATATAAGTATATAAGTTGATAATATATATATTATTATATTATTATTATATTATATTATTATATTATTATATTATATTATTATAAGTATATAGTTGATATAAGTATATAAGTATAATAAAAGAACGAGTTCAGATTCTATAAATTTAAACTATTTTAATTAGTGACATTATTATTTATTGTGATATTTATAAAATATTTTCTATCCCCGTCGTTCTTTTGTATGTATATTATGCATACTTAAAAATACTGTATAGTCAATTGTTCATTTTCTTTTTCATCACAAACTTCATTTTTAATGAAAATATAGCATTAAATTAGTAACGATTAATTTTACCTCATGAATCAGTTAAAGGAGAAGAAGATAACGTATGAATGAATACCATGACTTTTCATTAAAAAATTAAATAAACAACAACTTTTTTAAAATAATAAAATATAATGAATTAAATTGTTAATTTAAGTTGCTTGCGAAGAATTAATTTTTCCAGGCATATCTAAAACATTTATGTATTTATGTATTTATTTATTTTAAATCTATGAAAGTAATTCACTAAATTTGCAGTAACAAGTTCTACAAGTTCAATAATTTATTTAAAGTATTTAATTTATTTGAGTCAAATTAAAATACAAATAATCACCTACAGCTAATAATCATTAATAAAATAATAAACAAAAATAAATGATTAATAAAAAAATAAAACTTTTAATTTATATGATACTCTTAACAGCAATAAAAAGCAGAAAAAAAGTATATACACAAAGTCCAACAACTTATATGAATCACAGCAATTAATACTATATTAAAATTTTATTATAAAAGGTGATACATTTCCAAATAATGAACTTTGAGTAAACAGCCAAAAAAAATAATTTTTTAAACATGGTAATTAAAAGGCCCTTTTCCTAAACAAAAAATAAAGACTTGAGCACTAATAATCTGAATGCAAATAAATAAACAATGTGTTTCAAAAATGAGAATTATGATATTTGTTTAGGATTATCAAACAAACAAACGAGAAAAAAAATTGTTATGAGTAATGTTTACATTTTTTCCCATCTCAAATGTCTTTTCCGGTTTAAAAGGCATAACTTCCTGTTTATTAAATTATCAGTAATTTCGCCTTCACGATCATAAAGGAGTACAAAAAAAAAACAAAAAAAAAAAAACATTTTTTTTAGAAGCTTGAAAACCTCTTATTAAAATTGGATGGAAAAAAACAAAATAAATACTACAGTATTTTGAAAAATCTGTCATTGTAACATAAGCACCCACCTTAAATAATTACTTTTTCTCAAATGTTTTACAGGAGTGTAAATAAAATTAATTACGATTGTTTAACAATTAAAAGCTTTTGTTTCTTTATTTATTTCTTTAATTTTTTGCAGTACATACATTTTATGTATTTTTTGAAAATTTTAGACAATAATTTGTACGAGAAAGTGTCGAAGAATTAAATAATTTGGTGAAACAAAATACTTTATCAGTATTTAAAATTTGATAAACTTATCGATAAATTACTTATTAAACAAACAGGTAAAGAGGAAAAAAGTGCTATTTAAGGGATGGTTTCATTTCTTAAACAACTAGCGGACCCGCCCGGCGTGGCTTTGCCCGCACCCGGGATAATAAGCTGAATCAATGTTGAATTCAGATCTGTTTTTGCAAACGAACCCTGGATTTGTATGATTGGACATTTTCAATACAGGAAAAAAAAATATCCCACTGCTCAATATCGTGCCATCTTTTAAAACACGAAATGTTATCTTCGAGTGTCGAAAAGAGAAAAGCAAAAAGGAACAAAAAACCCTGTCGTAATTCTCTTAAAACGCGAAATGACATGTTTGAAGTCGCTGAAAAAAGAAGAAAAAGTCCGTGGCAGTTTCTATAAACAATTTCCAGATTTATTTTATTTATTTATTTTTAATAGAAAATATAAATATTTTTTGAACCAAATACATCCTTACAACTAGGAAGGGGCCTTGAGTACCGGAGGGAAGGGGAGGAATCTGTACTTCTTGGCCATTAAAAATTATAAAACCTCGAATCTTCTGGGGGACATTTGGATACTTCGTGAAAGGGGGAATATCCTCAGAGAGACATCCAGAATTCATCACCAATACGATAGAAAAGTATAATATTTAACATAATGCTGGGAATAACGTCATACATTTTTAACAAGAAAGAAAAATCAGGAATCATGCATAGATTATTAAATATTTTCCAAAACTTCCAGAATACTGTAATGAAACCCCAATAGTTAATAAAGTTATATATATATATATATATATATATATATATATAATCTGAATAAACAATTTAGAAAACGCATAACATAGGTGAATATTCAATTTCAGCAATTAGCGGCCATAGTCGAATTTATTTTCAGCATTTACCGCCCGCAGAAGGTAACTTGACTTTTTTGTGCAGCCCTGTGTATGATCTAAAATTTTATACACCACATATTGAGCTAAAATTTAATTCATCTAAGAAATGCATAACACAACTAAAATCGTACTTCTAGAAATTAACATCTATAGGCAACAATATTTCCAGTTCTTTGCGTAGTCCTGTGTACGAATTTATTTATATTCTATAAACATATCTTAGTATACTAACAATAGTTCAGATGCAAAATGCATAATACAATTTAAAAACACCCTTAAGCAATTCACACCTGTAAACAGTAATGCTTACGAATTTTTTTGAGCAGCTGTGATGAGCTATAGAATTTATACAAACCACGTAATGTACTAAAATTTTATTAAGCTTAAAAATGCATACAGTAACTGGAAATGCGCGATTATCGATTATAGACATTACTGTAACCGAATTATTTTTGTGCCCCTGTAAATGAACAAATAAATGTTATGCACTCCATATTGTGCAGTAAGCATCTTTTACTGCACCTCAGCAATACACATCAATTTCATTATCTTTGAAATAGTGTAACATTTTATAATACACTGCTAACAATTTTTCTCCATAGGCCATAATGGAACGAAACTCTTTTGTGTGTCCCAGTAACTGCATGATAAATTCTATGAACTCCATATTTCGAAGAATATAGTATTGTACTTGGAAATAAAAAAAATTATTTGTTACTAAAATAGGTGCAATTATTAAAAACAAAGTTTTTAAACATTAAAACTATTTATGATGTAAAAACAGGTGTCAAAAATACATAAGCGCTTTCGGCTAAACATTAGCCATCATCAGATGTTAAAAATTAGTCGAAAAACACAGTTCCGAAAAAGTGCACTGGACAGGTGGAAAACGGTCGAAATTAACAAACTCGTTTCCATATTTCCAGAAAACCAACAAAAACGTTCGACCGTTTTCCCCCTGTCCAGTGCACTTCTTCGGAACTGTGTTTTTCAACTAATTTTTAACATCTGATGATGGCTAATGTTTAGCCGAAAGCGCTTATGTATTTTTGACATCTGATTTTACATCATAAATAGTTTCAAAACTGTGTTTTTAATAATTGCACCTATTTTAGTAACAAATAAATTTTTATCAATAGCATTGTGTTTTTCCAAGTTTGAGAAAGTGAATTTGATCTTCTTAATATATGGAATTTTCTATATATTTTTAATAGTACTGTACCTCAATAATGCATATCAATTTCATTATGTTTGAAAAAGGTGAACTTTTTAAAAATGCACTGCAAATGATTTTTGCCCATACGCCATAATGTAACGGAATTCTTTTATGTGTTTCTGCAAACGAACTATAAAACTACACACTCTATTTTCAATAGGGATTGTCCTATGAGAAACCTCAATAGCATATACCAAGCTCATGGTAATATTTAAGTAAGTTAAAACACAGACAGACCGACGGACAGACAAACTGAAGTCATGAACTCTTTTCAAGTATGTTGGAAAGTGTTTTAAAAAAAGCCCAGTTATTATACATAACGATGACAGCCCTCATTTTAATGTTTTTTTATATTTTAAACTTACATTTTAGTTTTACAACATAAGACTTTTCTAGCCCAAGCTCCCTGATAGGATTTAGATCTTTAGGCCTAATTTCCTGCTGCCCCCATTCCACTCTTCCAAATAGATGGAATTTGTACATAAGTATAAACGTTATCGAATCTCTGAAAATCTGCAATTGTGATAACATTAAAATATTCGAATAAATTAATAAATCTGAATTCTTAATTCATAAAAAAAAAATTCCACTTCTTTACTAATTTTTGCTTAAAGTAACAGTTGGGAACAAGAATGGAAGAATGTATTCTATAGCAAAAAATAAATTTCGAGAAATTTGAAGGGAAAGCTTTTTGTTGTATTTTCTTCTTCTTACTAGCGTATGTTTAAATTGTTAACAGACGGTACTAAACTCTCAAAGAAACTTACATATTAACATTTAATTATTAAATATTAAAAATTACGATTGTTATTTAAATTGTCAAATTTAAAAAGCAAGTCTCATATATTGAAAAATAATTAGAATCTTAGTGTTTTAGCATAAAACATTTTTTTTTTAAATAAAAATGTGACGTAACACCTTCCACTGTCGCCAAACAACACCGTTCATTTCAAGCTCCTGTTTCAAAAGAAGATTGGTCAATTTAGACTGGCCACTGATATTTTTTTCCTGTTTATTTATAGATATATTTTAAGGGTTTCGTCTTCTGACTGTCTGTCACAGAGTTCGTTTTAGGAAACTGTATAAATTAGAGACTTGAAATTTTGAATATATATAGCTGAATACCTTCGATCACACGACAAATCATAAAGAATTTTAAAAATCTTATATTACTTTAATTAAATGAAATAATTTAATGACACCAGTCCATTTGTGCCATTTAAATTTTAAACCAGAACCTTAATTTCAGTCTTTTTCCCGTGGTTCAGTGTTAGCGCATTTTCCTACTATTCGAAAGGTTCCTGATTCGGTGCTGGGAGTCGGAGTATGGAATTTTTTCTTTAGAATAGATATCATTATCTAATAGATACAATTTTACAGAAAAAAATTGCCATTTTACGTCCAAAAGTTGCTGAAATATGTTTTTTTAATTAAAAAATTCTTTTTCTGAGTAATTGCGAAATTTCAAATTTTGCTTAAACTTTCACTAAATTTTGAAATTTCGGAATTTTAAATTTAGTTGAAACAATTTGTTTTGTTTTGCAAAAAATTCAAAATTTTTAATTTTGTTTGAACATCCACTAAATTCTTGAGAAATTTCGTTAAAAAATTTTTTGTTGTTGTTGTTGTTTTTAGACATTTTAAATTTTATTTAAACCTTCGCTAAATTTTAAAAATTTCTGAGTTTTAAATTTTATTTAAATAACTTGATTTTTTTTTTCAAACAGTTCTTATTTTCAAATATTAAGTTTCCTCTCTCGTCAATGACTAATGCTGCCATCTCAGTTTTAATTTATTAAACTGCTGCCCTCTATGTTTTTATTGATAAAGTGTATTGATAAAGGATAAGGATTTAACAATTGTAAATTAATGATTTAGAATATAATAAATTATAACACCTTGTAATAATATATTTCTTTTAAATGCTAAAAGATGTAAATTAACAACATAATAAATACACAGTAAAATAACTTTTATTAGGTTGTTTGACATGTTTCGGCTCACTCCGAGCCATGTTATATGTAACTATGCAACTATGCAGCATCTTTTAACTTACCGAAATTGTGGCTCGAGTTACTCCATGGTTATAGATATGCAAATAAACAACCAAGTAAAAATAAAAGATAACGTGCGTAATTTTTTTAAAAAAGTACATGAAAATTAAATGATAGCATTTTAAATAATAACTTCAAAGACCGTGCAATTATGGAATATTCTCATTTGTTTTTGAAAATGGCTCAGAGTGAGCCGAAACATGTCTGTAGGTATTGCTGACATCATATTGACGGTGGAAATGATTTGACAATAAATTTGGCTTTTACTGTAATTTTTTTTAACATTATTATGCCATCGAATAGGGGAAAAAAGTACTTTCAAATGCTTGTTTAAAAACTGTACCTCAATTTACTGTTTTCTTATAGTTTTAATAAATCTACTAATAATCAACTAACACATGGGCTGATAAGTTCCCGGTCTAATAAAAAAAAACACAACTTTTTTACATAACTTTATAACTTTATAACTTTGTAACATTATAACATTAATAAATAACATAACTTTAATAATAAATAATAATAATTTAATAATAATACTACTACTACTAATAATAAAAATAATTTAATAACAATAATTTAATAAATAAATAAAAATAATAATTTAATGATAAATAACATAATTTTATAACGAAAAAGCTCCAAACAGTGCTCAGAATCATCGACTCGTTGTTGTTTTTGGTCAAAAGTCAACATGCGCGGCACCCACTTTGACAACAGCTTTTTCCTAGACATATGTTATTTCAAAATAAAACCTGCACGTTCCTTGGATATCTTCAGAGTCTGAGCTATCTCCTGCAACTTCACTTTGCGGTTCCCCAAAACGATTTTGTGGACTTTTTTTATGTTTTCCGGAGTATTCACCTCTTTTGCGTGGTACATCACTGGTGTCCGTACGACCACGTTTAAATTCAGGAAACCAGTCAATAATGGTTGATTTACCTGGTGCAGTGTCTGGATAACGTTTATCAAGCCAAGCTTTTGTTTGTACAGTGTTTTTTTCCATCAAATAACAATTCTTGAAATTCTTGTTTATCCATTTTTTTGTTTATCAACAAAGTCGTTCAACTAAAACCACTCTAACGTTTTATCCACATGGCGAATCGTCATAACATTTTTTCTGCTACCAAAACTACTTTTAAAGGTTTTTCTACTTTTAAAGGTTAGTATTTACAAAAGAAAAAAGCATCGGTTCGGCGATTGCAACGCCATCTGTGTGCCAGACCGGGAACTTTTCAGCCCATGTGTTAATTTTCAAACATAAATATTTTTAAATCGGCGTGCAACGAAATTACGGAAGATTAACCCGTTTTCACATAAAACAATGTAAATAATTCGGTATTTGTTTGTTTCCGTGTTATATTCCATAACGAATTTAAAACTTTACAAATAAATAAATAAAACACGAATTTAACAGATGTGTAATCGAACTACGTTCTTCATCACTGAAATAATCAGAATCCCAAAGGTTTTATAAATAGTGGAATGTTTCGCGATTGACCACTGGCATGTGGCTAATACGAAAGTACCAAAAATGTTTTTTGGCGGGCAATTTAAGAAAGTGTACTAAATGTGAAAAATATATTAGAGAATTCAATTTAAAATGGTTTTCCTCTACCTTCTGTAAATTGGCAATATATCGAGCATCTTTAACCCGGATTTCATAGTAATAATAAAATAAAATCTTTGTGTATGTGTGTGTATACTTGATTGTTGGAGATGGCTAGGAAGATCTATCGCACGTACGGGTCTGCAAATTTCGTTCTGGTTAGACGAAGGCAGGTCCGAATGTGCCTCAGGCTGAGAATTTGGATTTTTGTATTAGATTATTTTTTGTTATTTTATATTGAACGGAACAATTTGAGCATAAGCGCCGACTTAGCGGGAAGTAATCAGTCAATTTTTTACCATTAATTTTAAAGTGTTATTTTGTCTTAATTAATGACAGTTATTAAATGAGGCAAAAAGAAAAATGATGGAAGTATGACTGATTGCTTTATCTCTTACCGGTTAAGTCGACACCTATGAATTCGCGTATTTCCTATTTCCCATGTTAGCCGGCGATTTTAATCCACTGATAAAATATATGCAAATTCAATATTTTAGCCAAAATAATATTTTCCTCCCTCTTTTCAATAAAGTTTAATCGGAATTTTTCACGATTTTCTTTTAAGTGCCCATGCGAAGGAAATGAGAAGTTTGATTCTTATCAACCAATATCTATTTGATACGTTGATGCTTTATCCTTCCAATCTTATATTTTATACCCTTGTATGAAGCAGACTTTCGTTAATCACTTTAGAAAAAGAAATCACAAAACTTTTTAATAAATTATTAAAAGGAATAAAGCCATCGATTTTTTTTCTAAAATTCTAGCGAGGAAAAAGTACCAGTGTTGGTTTCCTAAGTAACCCCTTTATCGCCAAATACCGTTGCTATGACGACGCATGTGGTTTTTCTTTTTCGGTACGTGGTTAATTTGGAAAAACCGATCAGCGTAGAAAGATATATTTAAAGTAATTCTGGGAAACGGTAAGGTAATTTTAAGTATATTCAAAGTTATTATCCAGGGCAACGCCCGAGCTTCAAATTCATATATCCTAAATGTCCCCGCGCACTTGGCGAGAGACTGCGTTGCGCAGCCAACCAGTTTGACCAAGAAAGTAATTCCGGTGCGTACGTGGTGCATGTTTGTTCTTCATAATAAAACTGTAGCAAATCTCTGTAGGTTTATTAGATTTCGAGATAAAAAAAAAAAAAAAAAAAAAAAAAGACTGAAAAAATCCCTGATGGCTCGGCCTACAGGCACAGGTAGATTTCGAAGACTCAGACCGTCGGGCGCCGGTTTGTTGGGAATTACGGAAGAAATTACCTTTTTGCCATGATGCGGCATTTGGGAACGCCCACTTCGAAACCTAACTTGTTTACAGGCGGAGCCGGCAGGAATTTTTTTATTGTTTTTAATTTTTTTTTTTTTTTTTTTTTTTTTTTTTTGGGGGGGGGGGGCTATAAGGATTGGTCTTATAAAAAAAACTTGTCAATTCAAAAGTTTTAGATAATATTAAGAGGCTTTATAATAAATTTAAGCGGATTTGATATCTTCTGACTTGACGAAGTAATGAATTTTTTTCTTCTAAAACCCCCCATTTTTAATGATATCAAAAATCTGTCATACATAAATTTTTGGCCCTTTTCCTAGAAGTAATAATAACTTTAAACGGATTCGATACGTATCATAATTAAGAAATTATAGGTTTTTTCTGTTTTCACAAAAAGCCCCCCCCCACACCCCTTTCCCCACCCCACCACCTGGTTCGATTTCGCACATTAACGAACTTGCCCGAGATTTTATGCCCCTTGATTTTATGTATCAGTTTGGAAGAGATTTGGGCATAATTATGGGAGTTATCGTGTCCATAACAAAGTGACATAGATAGATAGAAAACGTTTTGAACTGGGGGTGGTTTTGGGTTCTGGGAGTCATGACCTGCGTAGATCTGCTAAAAATTTTCAAAAATTCCAACTTAGGGGAGAATGTAATAGGTAGTATATCTTACGAAATCTACCTAAAATGAGTGAAAGCAAAAAAAAATAATTTTCAGATGAATAGAACTGTTGCTAAAATGTTAAATATTCAAATATATAGAGTAGCTCTAAATTAATTAATTGGCTCTTTTTATAGCACACATTGTAAGTAAACGAAAGTTTACTGCACTAATTATTTACACGTTGAGTGAATTTTAAAATAAGTTTTCTTTATTACAGATGGACAACACATAGTCATATTTGGCTTCGCGTATCTCAATAGTATTTTTAGCAAAACGTAGCATATCAATGCATGTTTATGAAAGATTTGTCGTGAATCAAACTTGTATTGATTTTAGCCTAAGTCTTCTTTTTTTTTTTCTTTTCATTTTTTTTTTTTTAAATATTATTATTATTGTTATTCTATTATTCAGTCTCAACGCCGGCAGAATGAAATGTTGAGGGGGGGGGGGGGGAGGGGGGGATTTGGCGGAAGGATAGGGGGTGAGTTTTGAGATAAACCGACGCCTTATTAAAATAAATAAAATACTTTTACCATCAATATTATTCTTCTGTTAGTGTTTAATTATTTTTAGCCAAACGGGAATAGGTATTAAAGATGGGGAAAAATTCGTTTAAGTTCAGAAAGGACCATGTCCCCCTACACCCTCTCCTCATTGTTTGAGCCTATGGCATTTAGTTTCAATATTTTTAATATAAAACATTAATAATAGGTTTCCTATTATATAAAATACTGTTTATACGAAATTACTTTCCTCGCCAAGTGCGCTAGGACGTTCAGAGTATGTGAATTTACCGCTGGGATGCTCTGCTAGTTATTTTGAAAACTAAAACAGTTTATATCATATAAATCAGTTCATGAAACAAAAAAAAAAAAAAAAAAAAAAGAATGAAAACACATACACACATACAGCACATAAAAAAATAATTATATTTTTTAATGAATTCTGAGAATATCAATTATGTATTAATTTGTATTTCTACATTTTAATTTTTTTACTCTTTTATGTGACTTAAAATTAAAAAGCTTAAAGCGCATTTATTTTTCTTGTATATAACTTTATTAATTTTCGTTTATGCAATATTTTAGCACAAAATTATTTCATAATATCAAATTAATTTCTTTTTATGCGTTTTGTGTTTTATCGCAAATTAATATTTTGTAAGTTTGTCCTCGACTTTTATCATTAAATTTATGTTGTTATAATTTCGTTATTTTTTTTTCTTGCAGACAAAATAAGATATTAGCAGAAGGAATGTTTTCCGCTGAAGACTCTATATAAATTATCCATGTATATACATGGGCGTATACAGAGTGTTCTTGGGTCAATCAACTTTTCTTTGCACTAGAGAGGGGTACTTTTTCTGAAAAAAAAATTAAAACTTTGTTTGGTATGTTACTATATTAATAAATAAAGTTTTATATACGCTAACCAGCAGTTAGAATCCCTCGTCGGGTCATATAACATGATATCACCGGAACCCAACACGACCCAAACCACAGGAAAATCTACGGGTGCCATCTACAGGTTCCCTTTAATCGTTTAGGGTTTGGATGGGTTGCGAATTGAGATTAGGGTTCGCCCCTTTTCCAAAAAGTCTAGAATGGTTTTTCAGATTAAAAAATAACTATATACGAGGGAAGTCACAAAAGATAATTAAATATTAACTTACAATGATATTCACTTCAAAACTATTTTTATTTCTCAACATATTCTCCACCAATATTTATGTTTTTATATCACCGTTTTATCAGTGCTCCAACACCAGCTGCATAACATTCTTTGGGTTGCAGTCTCAGCCACATTAGGACTTCAAGTTGAACCAATTAAAACCAATATAACACTGGTCACTAATTGAATTATAGAACACTTCCAACAGTTCCCGTGTTGTCATCACACTTCATACAAAAAGAAGTTAGTCTGTTGAAAATTTCGCCAAGGTATCGTTCATATTGTTATAGTTATTATAAAAATTTCGGGTTCGGCTTAAAAAGAAACACTCTGTATTTTTGATTGAGATTTGTGACCCTGTTTTTCTAACACAAAAATTGCTCACACTGATCATACTATCACTCATTTTATTTTGTAAATATCTTCCATGATAATATTTTCGCTGTACCTTGTAATACGTTTATAAATATTTCATTGGTAAATCCAAAGTTTTTGCAATATTGTACTGAAAAAAAAAAAAAAAAAAAAATGTTGATTGCCAGTCTAATTTCAGTATTTTTACGAAATTTATTTTTTCCCGATCACCATGGTTTTCTGAATGTGTTAAGATTTATATCTTTGAGAATATCTTTGACAGATAATGCTTAATTTTCATTTCTCTAAAGCTGTGGGATTTATTTTTATTATTATACTGAAAAAAAAATCCGTAAAAACCCGGATATTATACTGAAAAATACGGAAATTCTTTTTAGAGTGTAAAAATACACATAAAAAAAAAACAAAATCTCAAAGCCTTAGCGAAAACGACAAATTAGCTATATTTTTTATTACTATTATCTGTCAAGGGTATTCTTAAATCCATATTCGCTCATTTCTGACACATTCACGAAATCATTTCATCGGAGAAAAAAATTCTGTGAAAAAACGGAAAATCAACGATTTTTTTTTCATTGCAAATATTTTTTGTGTAAAGCCTCACACGTGTGTAACGTGTGTAACTTTTGTGTAACGACAGAGTAACACTGATCTATTATTATTTTGCTAATGTGTACTAACAGTACCAAGTAAATATAAAAACTATTACTGGTGTATGTTTTCGCAAATTCTATAACATTGCATAATAATGATTTTTAATAGAATTTCTTTCATTACTTGCAAAAGTTTTATAAATCTGTAACTTGACTCCGCAAAACTAATTACATCTCGGCTTTGTTTTCTGTCCCTCTAGCCCCAGCACATTTTCGACATTCTCACGCACTCACGCGATAACAGGAAGAAACATTGTCGCCGGGAAAAAATACCGAAGGTAAAAAAAGAAAAAATCAGGAACACTAATTTTTGCTAATAACGGTCTGGCGACAAAGTGACAAAGAGAGGGGGAGAGGGGGGTTGAACACGTTAATAAAAAATAATAAAAAATGTATTCTTTTGAAGTTTGGGTGCAGAAAAAATAAAGGGTGCGGTCCTCAGCCCTCATTCCGTAATCTAGAAAAAGCTGAGATTAAGGGAAGGACAAGAAAATGTCCGACAATAATTTGCGAGATAATCTGGGGACGTTTGAAAGTTTTTTTTATTAGTTTTCACCCCAAAAGATTAAGTTTTTGTGGATCATTTTTTATGAAGCACGAGGGTGGGGATACACACGATAGTGAAACGTTTAATAATGAAATTATGGAATACGGAATAATAAAATATGCCCTTTCATGATAATCGATATATCACCATCTTATTAATGACATTAATAAGGTTTTCTTTAGAATTTTTTCTCCTTTTTTTTTACTCTTGGTTCTTTTACTCAATAACCTGTATTATGTCAATACAGGAGATTGACCGTCCCTGGAGATTTAAGATTGTATGAAACTCGTTAAAATTGACTCGAATTATTCGAGAAATGTCTATCGTTATCATTAATATGAAGCGGCAATTTCGGCTAAGTTGCGGGATGCAAATGTATATCCTTGGGGCTATTTTTTCCACGTGTATATTAAATGAGCCAGATCGCTGAAATATGTAAATTATAAATTCTCCGGGAATTTTCGTCCGAGTGTTTGAGGGTCAGAGATTAAGAAAATGGTTATTTCATATCTTGTCGTAATTTTCTTTTTGCAATTAATGGCCGTAGTTTTAGTCTGCATCGAGTTATATATTCGTATATAACCATTGCAATCAAGGCTAATCGGTCAGGATTAAATTGCTACATGAGACATTTCTTCTTGGAAATAGGCTTATCTTTAAAATGAACCAAATCAAATTATTCTGCATTGTTTCAGTTATAAGTAGCTGCTTCGTTTCATACTTAGTCTATCATTAAAATTATGTTAACAGTAAATTTTAACTGTTATTGGAACATTCACAAAGCGATGTACAATTAAGAGCGTCGGAGTTTTTGCTTTGGGATTATATTTAAAAACGAGAGAGAAGGTGTGTGTGTCTATCTCATTTACAAAGTACTATTATTACTTCAATAAAAATGAAATGTTAGCGATACGCTGAAATTTCGACTTTAGTTTGTCATGAACGAAATGAAACCTAGATTTTTATCCAATTCAAATTGTTTGTACGTAGACTGACAAGACCTCCCTCCAATAGTTAATTTATAGTTGGGTGGAATTTAACTCTAAAAAATAATGTAATGCAATGTAAATATTCTGCTTTTTTTTGTCTGTGTGCGTGTGTGACAGTGTAATTTGTGCGCTTATGGCGATATCGCTAAACAATTTGAATTGAATTCCCATTTTACTTATACATTACAATACCCAACTTCTATTCTTGAATTTTTATCACCTTAAATTACTTTTTGAGTATAATACTAGTTTTACGTTTTAAAAAATTCTCAAATGTTTGTTTGATCAAATGTGGTCAAATGTTTGTTTGATCAAATGTCGTCAAATGTTTGTTGCAATGCGTTCAAATCGTCAAATAGCGATTTGACAGCGGCATGTCAAATGTGTGTATGTATTTAGTAGCTTCCATGCAATTTGCCAACGTTTTCGAAGTTGATATTTTTTATTATCTAATTTACATCAGATTTTTATGAAAACTTAGTATGCCATGTGCAATATTTTATTTTTATTTTTATTTTCATTTTCATTTTTTATTTTATTTCGTATTAGTAAGCGCTACAATACTTATTTCTATAGTTTCTGGTGTTTATCCAGGATAGTAGTGGAAGGTATATGGAGGTATACACCGTATACCTTCTGAAAATTTTAAGAATCGCGTATACCCTCTGTTTATCTAATGAAGCTATAACGTAATACTCTCTAGCGTATATCCTGTGCCTAGAGCGTGTACTTTTTTTTTTTTTTTTTTTTTTTTTTTTTTTTTGACGATTAAAGCACTGTGTTTATACATGCATCCTGTTGTAAATACTCGATTTTTTTTCAATGTAGAAATCAGATTTCCTGACAGAGTTTAGCTCTACTATCATCCTCATTATTCTGGTGAATGATCATACTGAATTTCAAAAACATTTGTTGTATTTTTCGATGGAACTTTCGGCTATTGACTAGCACTGATTCCCATTATCTAGATCATTCTATAAATAGTTTCATTCATATTAGTTCTAACATTTTCTACTTCGTTGTAGTTTAGATGTAATTACGACTTTTAGATTTTAATCCTACGAAATATCTTTAGACATTATTAACGCCTTATGGCAATGGAGTATCCACAGGATGGCGGAGAAGAAACAGCCCCCCCCCCCCAAAAAAAAAAAAAAAAAATGTGCACAATTTAGCCCATTTCCATAACACCTCATAAGAGCATCCCTCCCTCCCCTACATACACACCGAAAAGAAAATCCTAGGCACCTCATTTAATAAACCTATTTATTACACTGAATACCAGCAGACGTTTGGCTAGTGAACCTGAACCTAAATATTGGCATATTTCATTAGTACTTATGTTATCTCTCATTTGTCAAAAATTTTCCTTGAAAGTTAAAGGAGTCTAGAAAAACATATTTCAACGCACAATTTAAATCACTAACATTTGAATATTGAATACATATACTTAGTGATATTGGCTACATGTTTCCAAAATGTAAATAAACCAATATTGAAATAATTCTGTTAGAAATTGATCCAATATAATCTGTTGTGCTAGTTTCAGACAATATTGCGTCAGTATTTGTGTCTATAACTAGAAGTAGTATGAATAATAAAATATAGACTGATTTAGAAAAACGTATTACAATAAAAACAGGGTCATAAAAAAAAAGGTTTCATACATTTTAAAAAATCAATCATCATTCTAAAAGTAATTGAGGAAACACAATCATTTTCCTTACTTAGTACAAGGCAATTAATTCTTCGAAATTTGATAGATTTTGACGGAGAAACCTTTTTACCCATTAATAATCTCCACGTATTGTGAACGATGGAAAGAACGCATCGAACATCACTCAGTACATACTTGTAAACATCGCAGCAAAAAACACTAAATGTTAAAAACCAGACTCCAATTAACTCTAGTACCTCAAGTGATAACCGCAGCTGCGAACCAAACTGAATATAACCAGATGGACCTTATGTCGAAGCTAATCAACCCAGAAATACTCCAGACTCTTCAACCTTCAACTGATACCGCGCGTGTGCACTTAATATAAACTCTTTTAGTATGTAAGATATAACTGAACAGTAAAGACGTCCGAATGAATGTGTGTATATATCTTAAATTTAATGTAAAAATGGAGCATTTTTAAGCAGACTCCAAACGCGAAATAAATGTATATGTAGTCAAGAAAGTTAATATTATTATATTCAAACCAAAATGGATATCTGCTCATTATATACGAATTTGTGATTTATTACCAATATTACTTCTAATCCCAAAATAGTGATACGATGATAAATCAAAAGGATAAATATTGGGATCTTACTGTGGATATAATTCTTCGCGCGGTGGTAAATTTCCGGTAAGCTGAATTAGCTTTTTACTATTATCAAAAGATGAAAATGAAAATGAAAGTATAAAAACTGATATAACAATTTATAAGAATAGAAAATTATTATGCTACCGAAGGTTCTAACAGATTTAATTCGTTTGCAGTTGTGATCTTCAGACGATGCACAAAAAAGATGCGTGGTGAAAGTATCGTAGTTGTGTTCAACCTTTTTCGATGAACCTGTATAATTTAAAATTATTTTAAAGAAAACGAACGTGTTATAAGTAGTGCAAAATATTTATTTTTAACTGTTTTTTTTTTCTATATGTGCCATTATTCATCATCGCAACTTTATTTAATATAAAAAAGTATCATGTAAAACCATCGCGCATTATTTCTACGCATCATCTAAAAGTCACGACTGAAAAACAGTTACATCTAACAAATCTTGGAAAATTGTCGACAACTTCGCAAAGAAGAATATTGCGTTTCCTCAATTACATTTTGAGTTATGATATTTTGAAATGTGTCCAACCGTTTTCGATGACCCTGTATTTAGCTGGTTGGTAAAGTTCATTAAATGTGCAACACCTCTCCCAATTTTTTCATTTCACTCCTTTTTCTTCTAGCAAAATGATTGCATCATTAACAAAAATAATTTCTTTATTTCGCCTTCAGTATATTTTTTGTGGCAACAATGTTTCGCTCTGTACATGAGAATGTCGAAAATCCATTCGCAAAATAAGATCAGAAAACAAAAGTCAAAATATAATTAGTTTTTCAGAATAAGCTTGCATATTTCTAATACTTTGACATTAAAAAAATAAAATATTTTATTAAAAAATCACAATAGATTACATAGATGCTAAGATATAAACAAGTAATCAGTTGTATAAACATTTAAATTACGTGTTAATGTGTTTCGATAGAAAAATATTCTTCAAATCACCTTACAATGAAACCAATACAATGACTTTATCGAATTCCTTAAATATAACTTTTTAAATTAATTATCTATTACGTAATAAAATGATTTCATTTAGATTTTTTCCTTCTCTGAATATAATTATCTCAATTAATTATCTATTGCATAAACAAAATTTAAAAGCGTTTTATTGATTTTTCAAAAATAATTTCGTCAAAAGATACTTATAGATTTTTTCTAATTAGTGTTAAAAAATTGCCAAAATTATGTTTCACAGTAATTTTACTGGACAGTGAAACAAAATATAAAAAAGGGAAAAAATGTATTATATAGAATTTTAAAGTCAAATTTTCTGTCTACTGCTTTAATATAACAGTTACTACATATTTTATTTTCAGATTAAATTGTTTGGTAGTAAAACTTTGTTTTTCGTTTGTTATTTATACTACTTACGATAAACAGACAGAAAAATACAGCAAATTATTTTTAGGGACAACATTTTCGCTTAAAAATAATAAAAAAATAAATAAATAAATAAATCATCCAATTTTTTATATTTTTTTGGTTGATGTACAGTAAATTGTAGTTTTGACGGAGAGGAATTGCATTTAATGTTTACTATTATATTTACTGTTTTACTGGTAAAAGAATAACCGGCTACCATTTTATTAGTAAAATTTTTAAAAGTACATATTCTTTATACATTGTAACGGTGAGTCATACATTTTAAAATAAAACTGTAAATTTTCTAAGATGAAATATTTCTTTATCACTTAATGAGACTGCAGATACAATTTTTAGAAGTTAGGGGATTGTAGCAAACCTATTAGCTTACTATAGTTTAAGATTCCGATAACACTCTCCTCAAGCATGGCTCATTATTATACTACTATCTTCCTATTTCATCTTTCATTTTTATTAATATTTAAATTTTATTTACTTCCTTTAGTTTTCATCATATTCTAAATTTTATTTACATTAATTACTACTTTGTTTAAAATTTATTAATCTTTAATTCTACCTTCTCCTCATACATAATAGAGGGCAGCACCAGATTTATCATTTACCTAATCTATAATTTCAGCTTTTCCTTTATTTTTATGAGATAGGCAGCACCAAACAATTTTTAATTTTCTCTCATCATTTCTTTCAATATAATGACCGTGTTTTTAGCAGCCATTTTGAGTTTAATGGTGACATGATCTTTATAAAGCACTTTGCATCAATCTTTATTAATATTAGTTTTTTTTTTGTGAGTTTTGCACATTGTTTTATGATCTAATCTAATTTCTATTTATGTTGCATAATAGTATATTTATTTATTTATTTTGTTATTTGAACTCTTGTAGGTTTTTTTATTATTTTGTTTCATATATATTTTATTAGGGGCTTAATATTGAAGATTTTAAGCATAATGCAAACAATATTTTATGGAATAACATATATTTACTATGAATATTCTTATGAAGCTCCTCAGAAGATTCCATAAGATATTCATAGTTTTTCAATTTTTGCTTTTTCGTTTTATTAAGTTTAAGTCCTGCAGTATCCTTTCCATTGATTTTCATAATATCTCATCCTTCGTTTTCCACATGAGTTTTCATTTTTAAATATATATATATATATATATATATATATTATACCTTAATTTTGCTTTTATAAACACGGAATATCCCAGGAGATGTTTAACACCTCGGCGCAATTGTTTTTGAAAAAGTTGTAGGGCTCAGGGGTATGTGGTCGGGCTTGCTTTGTGTATGATTTTCAATCCACATATGAGCCCCAAGAAAGGTTAGCGAATGACACTCACCATTCGCCAAATGGCGAATAGTGTGGATTCTAAAATGTTACCCATAAAAGTCATTGTGGCGAGTGATCTATTCGCGGACGAACTCTCAAAATATTCGGGAATTTTGAAACAAAAGTTGTTTGGCACATTCAGAAGTTTTCAGCCGGCGAGTGCGTCAGGCGGCTAGAATGTTTTATTGGCATTTAATTTCCCTGAACAAAATTCTTAAACTTTTATGAAAATAACATAGACTTTTAAAAAAAGACAAATGTTTCTTAATACAGAAAAATATAATATAACCACGAACGTAAATATACAATAACTTCTCCCAGTTATCCACAATTCCGAAAGGCGTTCTTTATCTTTAGAAACATCAGAAACCAATATGTTTTCGAGTTTTAAAGAAGCAGTTATAAAAACCAACTTTCTTTTATTGCCACTCATTTTCGGAAACGTTTCCGAGTAGTTTTTATAGTGTATTAATCAGTAGGAATATGGGTTTTTCGGATGCTGTTAATTCTCAAATAAACAGTTTCGTGTTCAATAAACATGTTTAACAGACAAACATGATAAATTAACAGCATTAACATTAAAATTAATATTACTTTGTTAGTCTTGCGTGTATAAATTCAATTACGTAGCAGAAAATGTTTATTTGAGAATTGGTAATCATCCTAAATACCGATATTCCGGTTTGAGAAAATCGATTAATACACTACAAAAACTACTCGGAAACGTTTCCAAAAATTAGTGGCAGCAAAATAAACTTTTTTTTTCTTTTTTTATAAACGCTTCTTTAAATTTCGAAAATATATTGATTTCTGGCGTTTCTAAAGATAAAGAACGCCTTTCGTAATTATGGGTCACTCAAAAGAGGTTATTGAATATTACTTACCCATCATACGTAGTATAGGGTAAGTCTTGTAATCGTTTTGAAAATCGAAAAAAAATTTTTGACGAATTTACACGTTTCAGATACTGGAGATTCCGAAAAACATAATTTTAGAAAAAAATTTTTGCCGTCCGTCTGTGTGCCTGTAAATGCTCTATCTCCCGAATAAATTGAGATAGAGACTTGAAATTTGATGCGTACTTAATATGTAATAATGGGAAGAAGCTTATTGAATTTCAGTAACCTCGAATATCCGGAACTATTTTTTTCGGACTCTCGAAATATTCATTCTGATAAAAGGTATATAAAAAAATTTGAAATTGTTTATTTTAAGGAGTGAATATAAAAGACAATAAAAAAACATACATTTTGCATAAAGAGTGAAGTTGCCGAGATATTTGTAATCCTATTTTCCACACTCTTCGATTTTTCATGAACCCGTATTTCATTCAAATTTCAATTCAAATATATATTTCAGTTGGAAATGAGACGCTTAATCCGACGCAGTAAACCGTTAGTTAATATGATTATCAATTTTGGAGTTATAAGGATGTTTCTTTTACGCAATTTAGTAATTGAGCATTTAAAGTTTATGACGTCATCAAGCCACGATTTTATTCGAATTGCAATGCATTTTATAAATAGTTTACATATGTTTTTATTTTTATATTTTATATTATGCATATCCATGATGGGTAAGTATTACGGTGGTCCCCAACGACTAGTTTTCGTTCGTTGTGATATTGTGTTTTCTTAGATTCAGAAACATTTGTCTTTCTTTACAGTGCAGTTGTTTAAAATATATGTAAATTGTGAATAACCTTATAACGCTTAGGAAAAATAACTTATTTTGAATCAATATTTTCTAGATTAGCTGGCATGAAAGATTCAGAATCTGTCCGAATATTATCAAAATAATGGAGTTAAGATCTGTAATCCCAATCAATCCAGCTTCGTGTCAACATGGATTTTTTTTTTTTTTTTTTTTTTTAATTTATGAATCGAAAATTTGTATCCACGAAACTACAGAAGCTGAAATAAAGTATTCCACTTAAAAAAATATATATATATTTATTTAGCAAATAACTAAAAGGAAAATTTATATTATCAAATAAACCTATAATGATACAGCTCTTTTTTAAAAACATTATTATAAATCATGAAATCTAAACGAATTTTGTCTCTTTTCTGTATGGTTTGTAAGTTTTTGCAGCTGAATTGTAAAATACCACACTTATCAGACACACTCGCTGAATTAGTTAGTATTTCCACTCCTGCTTAGACAGGTTCCAGACTAATTTCATAAATTTGTGATAAAGTGTGAAAAAGAAATTTTAAAACTGAATGCTACAGCTTCTCTTTTTTACACGGCAATTTAATACCAAAATCTATTTTTTAATAATAAAACAAATTCCATATTTATTACATATATTTGTATATTGTCCAAATTTAAATTGCGAACTTAGAAAAATGGAACAATTATTTGTTTTCATGTAAAATAAGACTAGGGTCAAATAAGACTTTGAAAGTAACCCCTTTCAATGGTGAACATGAAAATTTTCATTATAATTTTTTATTATAATTTTGTATTAGATTTTTTAATTTTTTTCCATAATATTTTTTTTTGTCAGACTTACTAGACATGTTAGATAGAAATATAGTAGAATATTAGCAGAATATTTTCACTTCTGCTATGCCTGGTTCTAAGGCTAATTCTCTAAATTTGTGTTAAAGTCGAAAAGAGAAATTTTAGAACAATGCTACAACTTCTTTTTTCTGCACAGCAATTTAATACCAAAATCTATTTTTTTAAATAAAACAAATTCCATATTGATTACACATATTCGTATATTTTCTAAATTTAAGTTATGAACTAGATAAACGGAGCAATTATTTTTTTCAAGCAAAATAAAAGACTAAGGTGGATAAGATTTTGAAATGGTGAACATTGGTGAACTTCAATGGTGATCATAAAACTTTCTACTAAAAAATTTCATTATAATTTTTGTATTTTTTTTTTCATTATAATTTTTTTATCAGACTTAAGATATATTGGCTAGTAGAATATTTTCACTTCTAAGCCTGACTAAGGCTAACTTTATAAATTTGTGTTAAAGTGTGAAAGATAAATTTTAAAACTCAATGTTACAGCTTTCACATTTTACGCAGTAATTTAATGACAATATCTTATTTTTTAATAATAATAATAATAATAAATATACGTACTTATTACGTATATTTTTATATTTTCAAACTTTCAGCTATGAACTAGAAAAACGAAGCAAATATATTTTTCAGGCAAAATAAAAGACTAGTGTCATAAAGACCCTTGCAATGGTGAACAAAAAAAATTCTAGTAAAAATGTCCATTAAGATTTTTTTGATTGTTTATTAAATTTATTCAAAGTTATGAAATATTTAGATTCGCTGCAATTTTAGATAAATCTTTTTCGGTAAAAAATTTGGTGATAAAAAAAAAAAAAAACATTTTTACTATTTTATTCACAATTTATCTATTTTCTTTTACACAGAGATATCAAAGGTTCCATTTTGATTTTGATATATGTTCCTGTTAAGGGGTATAAGGATTTATAAACCATTACGATAAATTTAGTCCCTCAATTCGCTCATATTTGAAGGTTTTGCTTTCCTTTATTATTATTATTATTATTATTATATATATATATATATATATATATATATATATATATATATATATATATTTTACTGACTTTGACATTTTATATGTTTATTCCATACAGAACGAATAAAGTAGCATTTTAATTTTGATGTATGTGTATGTTAATGGTATAAAGATTTACGAAACCTTATAATAAAATTGGTGCCTCAATTCGCTCACACATGAAGAAAAAAAATTCGTTTACAAGATAAATAAAGTTTATTATATTACATTTTCAAATATTATATATTTTTGTAAAGTTACATTTATGTAATATCAGCAGGTAAATGATATTACTGTTGTGTTAATGAATAAATTATCTTAATGTCGTATCAATTCATATTAAGTCAATTTTAACAGTCCTTATGTATTATATGCGTAGCGTTTTTTAAATTGTTTTAATTGCATATTCTTTGTCAATAAATGTTCTTTGAAATACCTTAACATGTTTATGATTATCACAGGTGCCATTTTGAAAGCTTTATCGACCCTTTTATAGGAAAAGAAATAGCCAACCAAGTAAAGAAAAAACCCTACTTGCTTCTTATCGTCATATATTTTTATTTTTTTCTTCATTTTATGTAATAAATATACAGTGGAATAAACTCAATAGTCTACGCTTTTAATAAATAATTTGAATTGAATATTGTTAGTTAATAACTATTCTATTATATACGAGTTCTAATTTTCCAAATGGACGAAAAATGTCCGGACCAGGATTCGAACCTGGGATCTCTTGGCTGAAGCTGCCATGCTCTACCAACTGAGCTATGCCGGTCGAAACTGAAGGGCATAATTCATCCAGTTAACTTTATTGATCATAGCATCTGTTCTGATACTTTAATCAGCTCAACAGAATAGATCGCAGGTAATGGAACTCCAGTAAACGCTGGATACGTGTTTACACTAGATTAATTTTAACACAATAATATTATGAAATAAGGATACAATGGAATAAACTCAATAGTCTACGCTTTTAATAAATAATTTTAATTACATATTGTTAGTTAACAACTGTTCCATGATATACTTTATGTATATATATGTTAGCTTTTTACGAAGATGATTTAATATTTCACGAGAAAATGGCAGTTGGTTACAGATGAAGAATTATTGCAGTCGTTATCAAGAATCATGGCGAGGAGGTTAGGCAATGATGAAACACCATAAGAATTTCTCCAATGATATGTAGCTAATTTCCAGATAAATTGTTTATTAACGAACAGAACGATGCCATTAACAGTTCCCACAGTATCAAGGTGTAATCATATAGCCCTCAGGCTTGACGTTAACTCACTACATTATTTAATGATCTTAAAGTGCTGTTAGAAATTCTATGTCACCGAACACCAGATAACGCTTCGGTCAGAAATTCCAAACACGACAAAAATCTGCTCTCCAAATGTTTGCCGGCGAGTTTTGTTAAACTCCGCGCAAAGTTACAGAAGCTACGTAACGTATGCCGAACCAATGAGTGGGAGGCGAACTTAAGCTAAACGAATGAAGTGCGATGGAGAAGATTTAAAAGAAATAATCCCGATCCCAGCTGCGCATTGATTTTGACGTGAAAAATACCCAGCGCGCGAAGTGAAGCATGGAATTATAAAAAAAAAGAAAGAAAGAAAATGGCTTTTAAAAACATTTGAAATTACAACAAGCGTCTCTCAGAATATTATAGATTGGGGAGTTGATAAAAGTTACGAATGTACTTAAAGTTTTAGATTAAGATTTGTAATAAGATAATTATTAATATACGTGTTATTACTTTTTAAAGGACATTAAATAGGAATAAATATTATTAAGAATTAAGGAAATAATGTCTATGTCAGAATTTAGATTAATTTAAAGGAATATTGCGAAATAAAATTTTTATATAACATATATGTATATAAATATTGAAGAAACCCATTTTAAAGCTTTATCGACCCTAATAATTTATAGAAAAATAAATAACTATCCAAATAAAGAAAAAAAAGTACTTGCTTCTTGTCTTCACGTATCTTCATTTTTTCTTCTTCATATTATGAAATAAGGATACAATGGAATAAACTCAATAGTCTAGGCTTTTAATACAATAAATAAGATTTTAAATAAAAAATCCGGTAACTTTAGAAGAGCAGCAAAGCATCCGTCAGCATTATTCAAAACAATTCTGCAAACTTTGATAGCTCTGCAAACAACAGCTAACTTGTTTTTAGCTACATTTTTGTCACTTTTTCGGATATTTTAAATAAAACTTTTAAAATCCGAGTTGCATGCTGTTCTTAATATTTCTGACGCTGCAGTTAAGAAAAATTTTGTTGTTCAGAAACATTTTTAAAAAGGCTTTGTAAACTAAAACTTTGCTTTAAATCGAAATAAGTTCTGAGGTTACTTTAATGCCATGAGCATTAATTTTGTTAGATTATCCGTTAACGTTAAATTATTTGTTAAATAATTCGTATAATAAATAACAATAATAATAATAGCAATAATAATAATAACAAAATTAATAATAGCAATAATAATAATAATAGCAATACTAATAATACTAGCAATAATAATAATAATAATAATAATAATAATAATAATAATAACAATAATAATAATAAATATTACGGATATTGCTGCTACTGACAATGATAAACCTTGAGGGTTTTTTTTTAATGAAAAACTATTGTTCAAAAAGTTTTCTAATATTTTTTTACAAATTAAAAATAGATTATTTAGCTATTGTAATACTATACCCGTTAAAATATATTCCAGTATTTTTAATTTATTAGATAAAACAAATTTAGTTTTATTGGTAATTTTTTTTTTAAATCAAATCACTGTTCTACGATTGAAAAATGCAAACACATCATGCATTTAGAAGTCTTTTAACATATATTTTTCTTTATACCCCTTATCTAATTTCTTAAATTATCGGAGGTTCATAACATAATACTATACTAATATTTTTGTATGCTAAGAAATGACGTTAAAGTTTCATCATCATCAATATAGCACCACCAATAATAATCATAATAATTTATTATTATTATTATTATTATTATTATTATTATTATTATTATTATTATTATTACAACATAGAAAAACTTTATTGTTCAAAGATTCTTCTATAAACTTTCTTTATAAACTTAAAATGTTGCTGGTATTTAATATTCCCCTTCACTCCGTTGGGTCCACAAATGTCCACACTTCAATTCTTTCCTCTTTTAAAAATGATACTCTAACATAATTGCAATTCTGATCTTAGAATGATATGCTTTGATGTCGAAGATTCATAATAATGCATAAATTAAAACTCTTTCTCTAGTCAAATTTGAGAAGAAATAATAAGGCAATAGTCAATAATATCACATTAATACTCAGTAGTTAAGAGGCTACGTTAAATAATAATATTAAGCTAAATAAATAATATTACGCTAAAAAATATCTTCAACGTTCATCATCATCATCATGAATAACAGCAACAATTGTAAAAATATTTATTATTATTATTATTATTATTATTATTATTATTATTATTATTATTATTATTATTATTCAAAAATATAAAAACTTTATTTTTCAAAAATTCCTCTAAACAATCTTTACAAACTCAAAAGACACTTTTTAGTTATTTTAATACTAAAACCTTAAAATATATTAAAATGATGCTGCTTTATAAGGGAGAATATGGAAAATAATTAATATGGATGAGTCATGAGTCATTGAATAGAAATGAAGTTCTATTAAAATGCCCTCCTTTAAATCTTCATTTAAAAAAAAAATAAATGCAACCATTATCTAAATACAAAAGTTTTTTAATATAATTTTTCTTTTAAACGTATCGAATTTTCAATTATTTACATATTATCAACTAAAACGCCTTTTATTCGGGAAGGTATGAAATAAATTTCAGGAAAAACAATTTTTTTTTGACTGCAAAGACATATGAGAAACTGTTTAGTTATATTACATTATTTATAATAGTATTATCGAACAAATATCATTTGATAACCATCTAATTCATTAACAAAAATATGTATATTACGCACTATGCTACGTATTGAAAAATGTATTAAAAGTAATTCGTTTAAATCTTGTATAAATTAAACATTGTATTACATTTTTATGTAAAAAAAATAATATATATATATATGCACTTATAAACTTGCACATGTTAAACAAACTATTACATCTTTATGTCAAGAAGAATAAGTACACATTGTATTTTTGATGGAAAAAAAATGAGTGCAACTTTAAATGATACATAGAAAATAATACGAATTCAATTTGAATGCCATCTGTTTAGCATGTCAAAATTGCATCCATATTTTGTATGTTTATTTTTGATATTATGTCTAACATTGCGAAAAGGAATCTTGTTCACTCACATATGGAATGCAACAAGTGTTCCCACACAAAAAATGCAATAAACACATTTGAGAAACCTCCTTTTTATTCTTGTGTAAAATCTAAAATTACACTACATTTGAAATATTCCACTGAACGTTTTTATACTACGCTTTACTAAACGGTTACTTTTACAGTATTCGTGGTAAGTGCTAGTATTTCATAAGTACTAGCTTGATTGCCTTCGTCAATTAAAAATGAAATTAATTCACGTATTTAAAGTCCACCATTTTTTTTTTAATTACATTTTTAACAAAAAAAAAAAAAAAGACAAATATTTCCTACTCTATGAAAATATAATAAAACCACGAACTAAAATATACCATAACCTCTGCTGAATAATCCACGACTCCGAAAAACGTTCTTTGCCTTTAGAAACCTCTAAAACCAATATACAGGGTGTTTATAAAGTCCCGGAACCATTTTGATGTTTAATAACTCATAAAATAATAAAGATAGATTAAAATTAATAACATAAATGGGTAGATAGACTCAAAAAGTTTCATGACCCTTGTCAATGAACTTCCACGTGTGCCCCCTACGTCGCACGGAGAATATCAAGTCGATAGTCAATTTCACGCAGGTAGCGGCAAGCATGTCGGCATCCACAGAGGCTATTGCGGTTGTAATTCTGGCTTTTAAGTCATCAATGTTCGACACTCTCCTCCTGTAAACATTGTTCTTTACAAATCCCCAAAGGAAAAAGTCCAGCGGCATTATATCAGGTGATCTGGGTGGCCAAGGAATTGGACTTCCTCGCCCAATCCATCTTCCTGGAAAATAGTCATTCAAAGAAGTACGAACGATAGTACCCCAATGAGGTGGTGCACCATCTTGTTGCAAAAAGACATGTGGCTGAAGCTCTTCTAGTTTTCCAACATGTCTAACAAGATGGTGCACCACCTCATTGGGGTACCATGATGTCAAGTTCAACAAGCACATAAAATAATGTTGAACCCCAAATATGTTTTGCATCAGAGGTAAAATAGCCATAAACGGTCTGTGCCTATTAAATATCCAATTAATAAAAAAAAATTATATAAATTATCTCGCAAACAAACACCTAGATCTAGCATATAACAAACAGAATTCAAATTTCATGTGACTTAAAGTCAGGGGCAAATTTGTAAATGCAATTATCTACAATATAATTACAACTGACTTGTATATAATTGATTATAGTTACACACATTCAAGCACAGAAATTGTGTGAAATAATTAAATAGGGGCGGTTCCGGCTAACTGTGAAAAAATTTTACGGTATGTAATTTTAACTATAATTAATTATATACAATTAAATAGTAATTATAATGCAGATAATTGCAATTACAAATTTTCCCAACTCTGCTCAAACTCTTATGGTTTAGTTGGATTGTTTGAAAAATGAAAACAATTATTAATAAATAATAATAATAATAAACATAAAAATGTATAAAATTATTATTATGCCGCTAAGCTTTTGAAATTTTTGGTCCCTCGGACCCAGACATTTCCAAAAAACTGGGTCCTTTTACAAAATTGAGTCTTTTTTCGGAAATAAGACAAATTTAACGTATTTTACAACATATGCCTCTTTTGCGATCTTTCAACAGAAAAATTATGCATATTGAAGGACCCATAAAAATTGTATTTGTGCATCCCTTCTCAAATGTTTTACTTAAATGATGCGCTATAACGCATCCCCGGCATCACTGAATTATTATTATTTTACTCGAAATAACAGTTTAGTTTATGTATGAGATTTAAATCGGTGTGTACAAAGTTGTATAACACATGCATTAAATAATATTGTCCGTATGCTCTTCATTGAGGCGATTGTAGTTTGTTATTATTTGTCAACTTGAGTGATAGTGACATCACGTGTGGAAGCCGTATTTAATTTTTCTTTTAATAGCTTATTTTTCTTTTAAAACAGGATTTCGTCAGACTTAATGCATATAAACTTACGTGATACCAATAAAGCTCTAGTTCAAACTCACTTCAAGAAACTTTTAATGTAAAAAATACATAACAATAATGTGTGGGACTCTTTAAAAAATATGCAGTTTGGCGTTTAAACAGTCCAAAATTGCATAAATGTAATGTGTCCTACACTGTTAAAAAAGTCAAATGTTTCCTAATCTAGGAAAATATTATAATAATAACCACGGACGAAAATATACAATAAAGTCTTCCGAGTTACCCCCTATTCCGAAAAGCGTTTTTTATCTTTAGAAATCCCAGTAATCAATATATTTTTCAAGATTTAAGGAAGCCTTTATAGAAACAAAATTTCTTTTGCTGCCACTGATTATCGGAAACGTTTCCGAGCAGTTTTTATAGTGTATTAATCAATTTCCTCAAACCAGAATATCGGTGTTTAGCATGCTATCAATTCTCAAGTAAACATTTTCAAGTTCAACAAGCATGTTTTACAAACAAACATGCATGATAAATTAAGAGCATTAATTTTAATATTAAAGTTAATATTATTTTGCTACTCTTGCATGAATAAATTCCGTTATGCAGCTCAAGAAATTTATTTGGGAATTTGACATCATCCTAAAAACCGCTATTCCGATTTCAGTGAGTAATGCTATAGAAAAACTAGTCGTAAACGTTTCCGCAAGTCAATGGCAGAAAAAGAAACTTTGTGTTTATAAATGCATCTTTAAATTTCCAAAATACAGGGTGTTTATAAAGTCTCGGATTTTATATGTCTTACAATACTTTAGGCTGTAAGCGTTGGGATAATGTGCGAACCCGGATGCAAAAATTTTTGGAGTCCTAATTTTTTGTTTAAAAAGTAAAAAATAATAATAATAATAATAATAATAATAATAATAACAATCTGTTTAAGGAACATCTGTATGTGCAGGGACCGAGTACATTTATATAAGAAGCAAGCAAAAAATGTACCTGAGAAAATCTCCGTAA
This sequence comes from Maratus michaelseni, assembly GCA_963931845.1. Classification (NCBI taxonomy): domain Eukaryota; kingdom Metazoa; phylum Arthropoda; class Arachnida; order Araneae; family Salticidae; genus Maratus; species Maratus michaelseni. Next base: position 129,342,393 of record OZ007590.1, on the reverse strand, counting down.
TATACTACAATTCCAATGAGTAATATGGCGTCGTATTATAATTATGATAATTAAATAAATTTATAAAAGAATCATTATACAACACGTAGATTACACATTTTTATAACATTAAAGTGACATTATGAGATTAAATTAATATTAGTTACATTTCTTCTCATAAAATCTATATATGTGATCATAATCAACCAGTTTAATTACAAAAAAAAAAAAAATAAATAAAAAATAAAAAATTGTGACTCCTAAATGTATTTAGCACTATTTTCTGTTAATTTTCCTAACTTATGCCTCTACATAGCTGCCAAGATTCTTGTTTTTGTTCCAAGTCAAATAAACATAATGTATTTAATAAAATATTGCTATTTGGTACGCATTTGATTTCATTTATTAAGTAAAATTTTTGGTTCAAATTATAACTACTCGACTTTAAAAAACCAGAAGGTTTGCAGCTATGCTTCTAACATGCATCGCATCAACATTGTGACTTTTATATAATTATTAAATTTAAACCAATAATAACTTCCCTCCTACCTTAAAATTTAAGTATCAGTTCATTTCATAATGATCATGTTTGCTTAAAAGAAAGGGAATTGCCCCTAGATGTACTTAATAATGTTCCTGCCTTGCCTCTAACATGCATCGCAACATTAATAAGAAGCAAACATGACCGATATCTGTGCACAAACTTCCTGTCATCTCTGATTTGCGTGCTCTATCGTCACGCACATACGATTCCACCCCCCCCCCCCCTTCTGACCATCGACAACTCTTTATGTCTCCTCTCCACCCCCTACACAGCATCTGCTACCAGTGTTTCCCATTGTCTTGTTAAGTGATAGCTTGTGGTTTCATAATACATATATTAAGAAAAAATAAAATAAAAATAAAGTTAGGGATGCATTAGCAACGGGCCCCATCCTAACCGGAACATAATACAAAAGTTTTATTACATAAACAAAGAAAGATTACGATCGTACATATGAGAGAATTTAAAATGAGCGAGATAATATTGAAAGAAAGATATAGTTTTAAATTACGATGCGCGATGTGGTTTGCAGATTATGTAAATTATGTAAAAGGGTCGTGAACGCGAGTTGACATTTAATTGATAAAAGTTTTTACAATGTTTAAATTTTCTGTTTGGAAATATAATCTTTAAATTGTAACTGATTTGTTTAGTGGTGATGTACTTTTTTAAAGCTATGTCCGTCATTTTGTAGAATTTTCCATAATTTTCCATAATAAAAATAAAGTTAGGGATGCATTAGCAACGGGCCCCATCCTAACCGGAACATAATACAAAAGTTTTATTACATAAACAAAGAAAGATTGCGATCGTACATATGAGAGAATTTAAAATGAGCGAGATAATATTGAAAGAAAGATATAGTTTTAAATTACGATGCGCGATGTGGTTTGCAGATTATGTAAATTATGTAAAAGGGTCGTGAACGCGAGTTGACATTTAGTTGATAAAAGTTTTTACAATGTTTAAATTTTCTGTTTGGAAATATAATCTTTAAATTGTAACTGATTTGTTTAGTGGTGATGTACTTTTTTTAAATCTATGTCCATCATTTTGTAGAATTTTCCATAATTTTCCATAATAATAGAGTAAAATTCAGAAAAATGTTACAGAGAATTTGGTAAAAACAATGACCGACAGACTTAAAGCAGTCCTGAAAATGAAAGGATATGCAAATAAATATTAGAAAATAGTTTTTCTTTAATAATTAAAAAAACATTCCACGGGTACCATGACTTTTGTGAAAGCATTTTTTAGCTTAAATTATATATATATATATATATATATATATATATATATATATATTAAAGTTTCTAAAGAAAATTATTGTGGAATTTTCTTGTATAATATAACAAAGGCTGTAATTAAATAATTCATATTTGTTAATTCAATTTTATTTGTACTCATATTTGTTAGATTGCATATTTTCCGGACACTACTTCCTGTACCATCACTTTTGTGGAATACTGTACGTTGTACGTTGTATTGCAAGTTCTTACGTATAGGTACGTAATATGTTGTAAGATGCACGTAAGTATGTAAAATAGATTTATATATACAGTGGTGGCCAAAAGTTTGGACATTTTTTGAAAATTTCATGTTTTTCAACTTTGTGTGCTTGTAGAATATATTAATTTTCACTTAAATACAAACGTTTATATATCAAATTGAAGGTCATTTAATGTAAAATTTAATAATAAAAACAGTATTACAATATCTGTATTACAAAAAAAGTTATGCTCCTTTTAGTAGAACAAGCAAACACAAATCGTTTTGAATAAGGGCGTGTTTTGTAATAAAAGCGTACTAGCCAATCACAAACACTGTTCTGAGGACCAATCAAATGTCTGTAACTATAGTTTAGGTTATTTAGATGGTAAAAGAGTTATTGTTGTGGAAATATTTTGCGGAATGATGCATACTAGTACAATTAAATAAAGTATATTGCTCTTTTTAAATATTTAAAGTCATTTTTTCTAATTAAACTAATTTTAAACAATGTCATCAATAAGAAGAACTAATTGGACATCTACAAAAAGAAGCCGAATTGTCATATTGAGAGAAAATGGCCTCTCTTATGCTGAAATTACAAGGCAAGTTGCTGGTTCAGTGACTTGTTCTGGTGTACGAAAGTTCTGTTTACGTTATGAAAAAACGAAATCAGTGGAAAATAAGGCCAAATCAGGCCGAAAAAAATGCACAAGTGCTACTGCCGATAGAAAAATTAAACGGCTATGCCTTCAAGATAGAAAAATTTCATCAGATGCCATTAGATGTGAAATGAATGCAGCGGGTATTGCAGTAAGTTCAAGAACAATAAGAAGAAGGTTATCAGGATTTGGACTACAAGCTAGAATTCCAAGGAAAAAACCATATTTAAATCAAAAGCAACGCGAAAAACGGGTTAAGTGGGCAAAAGAACACATTAAATGGTCAGAAAATCAATGGAAGCAAGTAATCTAGAGCGATGAGAGTAAAATATCGCTCTTTGGTAGTGATGGTAGAAAATACGTGAGACGTAGAGTAGGAGAAGCACTTCATCCTGATTGCATTGAAGCAACTACAAAAAACCCAACAAATGTCATGATTTGGGCATGTATGTCTGCAGATGGTTTGGGCCAAATTCAAGTGATTGGTGGCATCCTGAATGCCAAAAAATACATCGAAACTGTCCTGGAACCAAAATGGATACCTTCCATCATGGATCTCTTCCCCAACAACGCACCATTTATTTTTAAGCAGGATTCAGCTCCATGCCACACAGCAAAAGTATGCAAAGCATGGTTTCAAAATAAAGGCATAGATATATTACCATGGCCAGGAAACCGCCCTGATCTCAATCCAATTGAAATTTTGTGGCGACGTTTGAAAATTCTTGTACGAAAAAAACGTCCATCCAATAAAAGACAACTTATTGAAGCTATAATTGATTCTTGGCACCATGTGATTACGAAAGATGAACTCCAAACACTCGTTCACTCGATGAAAAGACGCTGTGAAGCTGTCTTAAAAAATAAGGGTTATCCTACTAAATATTGATTGTGTAAGTATCACTTTAAAAAAATGCAAATCTAAGATAGATCTTACTATTAGTTGCATAACTTTTTTTGTAATACAGATATTGTAATACTGTTTTTATTATTAAATTCCACATTAAATTACCTTCAATTTGATATATAAACGTTTGTATTTAAGTGAAAATTAATATATCCTACAAGCACACAAAGTTGAAAAACATGAAACTTTCAAAAAATGTCCACACTTTTGGCCACCACTGTATGTATGTATATATGGAGATAATTTATTAAGTTATGAAGTAATAAGTAAATAGAGGTTCTAAAAATCTATAAAATATTAAATTTACGTTCATCTGATAAAAATTACCTGTTTCCAGGAGTCAGGGGAGGCATGTTAATATTTTCAGTTTGAATGGGCGAATCAGAGTTTGGAGGAGAAATGGTATGATGCACTGCAACCCAAATAAATATACGACAAAAACTTTGAAGAATGGTGGAGGAGGTGTAATTGTTTGGAGCTGTATGTCAGATTCAGAAGTCAGAAATTTAGATTTCACTGAGACTCTCATGGACAGATTTGGATATTTAAATATTTCAAAGAAATTTTGTAGGTATATTTCAAAGAAAAAGTTAGGTGTCGCTCGGGATTATTACTTCCAACAAGATAATGATCCAAAGCCCACTGCTCATATTGTTCGATTATGGCTACTCTACACTACAATATCCACCAGTACTTGCTACCCCTCCACAAATTTCAGATTTAAACACCATTGAGAATTTATGGAGTATCTTACAGCAGCGAGTGAACAATTATGATGTCAGAAAAAAAATATCGTTTTGAAAGACGTTTTACTTGCAGAATAGAGTAAAATTCAGAAAAATGTTACAGAGAATGTGGTAAAATCAATGACTGATAGACACTAAAGCAGTCTTGAAAATGAAAGGATATGCAAATAAATATTAGAAAATAGTTTTTCTTTAATAATTAAAATAAAATTCCACGTGTACCATGACTTTTGTGGAAGTATTTTTGAACTTAAATTTTATATTTTTTTTATTTTGAAAGTTTCTAAAAAAAATTATTGTGGAATTTTCTTGTATAATATCGCAAAGGCTGTAATTAAATAATTCTTATTTGTTATTTCAATTTTATTTGTACTCATAATGGTTAAATTCGCATATTTTCCGAAAACTACTACCTGTACCATCACTTTTGTGGAATACTGTATTTACAATACATTACAAAACATGCATACCATACAGTAATGCATTACATACATTACGTACAAAATGTTTCCTCAACAAATAAAAGTAATAACTAACAACTCTATCGCTCATGATGAATCTTCGAATTCAGAAAACGTACATAAACCTGGTTCAATTAATCCGGGAGAAACCGCGCATACCCAGTGTACGAATGTTTTTCACTTTGTCACCAATAAATACAAATAATAATCGTCACCTTATATAGTCGGAGACAATTTTTACAAGTTCTGGGATAAAGTAAGGGGAAGATTACTTTTCGAAAAATAGTGGTGACATTTGTAAAAACTGTAAGCACCCTGGGTATGTCATGCCCGGCGCGACTGCTACCGGGTCAAAAGTTACCGAATAAGCACATATAAATTGAGGAATTTTCCTTAATGGAAGGATCTGATAGTTTCTGACAATAACGCTTTTTAAACAAAGAAAATAATAGCTTCTTTGTCAATAGAATAAATATATAAATAAATAACTATCACACCTACATGATTATTAGCTCTTCTAAACATGTCTTATCAGTAAGACGTATTGAATTTTTATAATAATTAAAAATAGTGATAACCTCATTATATAAAAATTAAAAGTACGCTAATGCAAACATAAATCTTTAAACACAGATAATAAAATACTTACTACATTGATAGTATGTTTTTACACATTGCTATCTTCATAAACCATTTCCCTCGATCTCGTTATACACCATGGGGAAATAATCCAATAAAAACCAGTATAATAAAATATGTATACTTGTATCAAACGAAAAAGAACCTGAAATTCTATAGGCAAGATGTTCTCATGCGATATATATTGCACCCACGCCGTATTTCTCCAGAGGATTAAATGATGACGTCACCCTCGTGCATCTGTCGCACCCTCACCCCCATCTAAACATTCGAAAAATAAACAACCCTGCTCAGTATATTCTCCCTTGACTATCGAGCAGATATTAACCATCCCCTTATTATCATTTTCCGCCGACCAACTTTTCAATATATCGCACAGGACATTCGAATGAAGGTGGGGGAGGGGATTAATTTTTTGCTTGTTTGTTTGGGGAGTACAGTTTTTAATTGGAAAAGCCTCCACGTGGGGTAACAATGGTTCCCATAGTAACGGTGCAAAAGAGTCAGAGAGTGTGAGGATAATCCGCTTGGAAAAGTGATCCAGAGAGGTTCAAAATAGAACAGAACAGGTTTGATTTTTAATGCAATAAACAAATGGAAATTCTAAAATGGGAATATCGTCTGCATTGGAGCAAAGTGCATTAACTTTTAAATGGTTTTAGAAATCATTAATTTATACTTCCTGAAAAACTGTGCCCAGCGGATAACGAGATCTTCCCACAACCGCGTATTCACTGAAATTGAAATAAAGTTATAGAAACTGACCCCCCCCCCCCCCCCCCACACACACACACACACAAAAAAAAAAAAAAAAAAAAAAAAAAAAAAGAATAATAAGAAAAATATAAAAAATTGATGAATGTGAAGTGGTGGTTTTAAAAAGTCCTTATTCTTACTAGGAAAATTGTTTAGTTAAAATATCAAGACATACACGACAGATCATCCTAAATTTTGATGTTAGTTTAACGTGACGCAGTATTACTATCTAATCAATCGGTAAGGGTCCTGAACCGGTTTATCATAACCTAGTATTAATGCTATTAGTTATTATTATTAATACCGAGTCTCCAAGTAGCACCGGAACATTTTTTGAACGTACAAATAGTTCTATGTATACGTTCTAAGGACGTTCAGATTATACGTTCCACCGACGTCTAATTGTCCATCTTGGTTACTTTCTGTGGTAGAGTTCAAATAATGTTCTAAGACATTGTGTTATACACTGTTAGTTCTACATAAACGTACTGAGAACGCTCAACTGAACATTCTCACGATGTTTATGACGTTCTATTGCACATTCTTTTACAATTCAAAAAATGTTCTTTCTGTAGGTTTTTAAAATGTCTAGACATTTTTTTTTTCTTTTTATGCCATAAAATCAATAGAAACGACTACCACAGTTTCGGTAGCAAGAGCAAGTCGTTAGTGGCTCTATTCGTCAGGTGGGACAAATTGTTCTTATATCAACCGTAAAAGCGAATATTCATTTTTACATCTGGTGTAAAATCCCTATTTTTCACCTGATGAAGGAATCCGCTAATTGCTCTTGAAATTTACTGAATTATTAACTAAAGTTTTAAAAAAAAAACATATTTCACTTCTAAATTATAAATAAAAAAGCTACTATCACACATAAAATATTTGTTTGCAACATATATTTTATTTATTAGAATAATTTTGCTTTTATTTGGTAAACTTCCTTTACTATTTTACTTTTGAAAAAGAAAATCTTTTGACTAAAATTCTTCTATTTTATCTTGAAACTGAAAAAACATACAACGGTTGTTATGAAATTATAGGTTTTCTTCCTTCCATTATTCATTATATATTTTCACGTAAAATCAGTTGTAGGACCACATGACAGATATATTTTTGATATTATGAAAAAATATAGTTTTCAAACAAACTATATCCTAATTAAATATTTTTTACGAGTAAATACAATCATAAGAAAGATAGTTGTATTTATATTACATTAATTCCTCAAAATAGTCTATCTAATTAAATACCAGCATTATTCGCATTAGAGTCCTGTGTCAGGTCCGGTAACTCGATTTTACCCGAACCTGATATGACCCGCGGATTAGACCGGGTCGGTTTGACGCTCATTTTTTTCGTTGCGGGTCTCGTAGACGTAAATGTTAAATCGTAAATGTTTCGGGTTCGGGTTAGGTTTGGAAACTTTCGGGTCGGGTTCGGGTTAACCCGATTTTTCAAAAGAAAATCCTAAATATTTTTCAAATGAAATAAATATATATATTTGAATATTAATGAGTGTATATATGCTCATTTTTATACAAAAAAGATGAAATTGATATCAGCGATGCACTACTCTTCGACAACTGTATTAAAAGATGGATTAATTTTTTTTTTCAATTCGGTTTCAGGTTTGAATATTCCGGATTCGGGTTGAAATGTGTCGAGTTTCTGTTTTTTTTTTTTTTTTTTTTTTTTTTTTGTCGTATTAAGGACGGGTTTTGGGTTCACTTTAAACAGAAATTTTGGGTTCAAATTGGGTAATCAATAGGACTCTAATTGGCATTACATGCGATATCCCAAGAAATTTTATGTGGGTATGTTATTTTTATTTCTTGGATAGACAGTGAAAAATTCAAATCACATAGAAGTTGCAACTGTTGAGTAGACTTTCTCATTCTTTTATTTTCTTATAGTCTGAATTTGATGTATTTACTTATTTGTAAATGACGACTAGTAAAATAAAACAAGCATTATTAATTACTTAACCTACAGATATCAATTATACTTATTTAATATAGTAAAGTAAACAAATAAATTATTCTCTCTAAAATAAATTAAAACGGGTAAAATAAAACAAGCATTATTAATTACTTAACCTACAGATATGAATTGTACTTATTTTATATAGTAAAGTAAAAAAAAAATTATTCTCTCTAAAATAAATTAAAACTGGTAAAATAAAACAAGCATTATTAATTACTTAACCTATAGATATGAATTGTATTTATTTTATATAGTAAAGTAAAAATAAATAAATAAAAAAAAAATACGAATTAAACATTAGTTTGAAGGAAATTATTTTAAAACTTAATAAGAACACACAAAATTTTAAAGAAATAAATTTGTTCAAAACATTTTTATTTATTTATTTTTTTTTTTTTTAAGAAACTTTTATTTTTATACAATAATTAGATTTTTTTTAGAACAGCACAAATTACGTAAATCTTTGATTTGAATACCTTTTCGCGTCATTTTAAAAACTAGTCGTTGGGGGCCACCGTAATACTTACCCATCATGGATATGCATAATGTAAAATATTAAAATAAAAATGTGTAAACTACTTATAAAATGCATTGCAATTCAAATAAAATCGTGGCTTGATGACGTCATAAACTTTAAAGGCTCGATTACTGAATTCCTTGAAAGAGGTTTTTCCTTATAACTCCAAAAATAATAATCCTATTAACTAGCGGTTTATTGCATCTGATTAAGCGTCAAATTTCCAATTAAATTATATCTTTAAAGTGAAATTTGGATGAAATACAGGGTCATGAAAAATCGAAGAGTGTGGAAATAGGATTCCAAATATGTCGGCAACTAATTATCCGATCGACTTCATGCTTTATGCAAAATTTATGTTTTTTTATTGTCTTTTATATTCATTTCTTAAAATAAACAATTTCGAAAATTTTATATACCTTTTATCAGAACGAATATTTCGAGAGTGCGAAAAAAATAGTTCCGATTAATCGAGGTTATTGAAATGAAATAGGCTTCTTCCCATTATTACATACTAAGTACATACCAAATTGCAAGTCTCTATCTCAATTTTTTCGGGAGATAGAGCGTTTACAGACACACAGACGGACGGCAAATTTTTTTTTCTAAAAATATGTTTTTCGGAATCTCCAGTGTCTGAAACGTGTAAATCCGTCAAAAATTTTTTTTTCGATTTTCAAAACGATTACAAGACTTACCCTATACTACGTATGATGGGTAAGTAATAAGAGAATATGTGATTTTAATCATTGTTTAAAAATATCAACTCATTAAAATCAAGATTTAAATTGGTGATACCATTATTTACAAACATTAATAATGAAAAAAAAATTATGATTGTATACAACATCAAGACTTTTAATAGCCAAAATGAGACCTATAGCCCAAAAATTTAAACAAGAAACTAACAAGATAACCACAAGAGAGGCCCTGGGAGTCGCCGATTTCGAATTAAATACAATGCATATGCAGTACTTGTGATTAACCCTTAAACGTAATCTGTACTGGCTTCGTAATTTCTTTGCACGACCCTGATTGCATTTGTAAAAAAAAGAGCTAAAACATTATTTATGAATTTCTTGAGTTGTTAATAATAAATGAAATATTTATTACAATAATACAATTACCTTATCCATTGTTCTGGTAAGATGTTTAATTCAATAAACATTGCGTAAAGTTGATTATTTAAAAATGCATAAATTTAAGCAAACAATTTGTACAATTTAATTTATATATATATATATATATATATATATATATATATATATATATATATATATATATATATATATATAAGAAAAGAAGAGAAAAGAAAACTCGGAACAAATTACAAATTTCGACTATTAATACAGTGAGAGAGATTTCATTTTGAGGGGAAAAAACAAACTCCTTTTATTAAATAGATATTCAAAAATAATCTATAGATTATTGAACACTTTTAACGTGAAACACTTTTAATTTAATGCATAAAGTAACAGGGCAAATTATAAATTCATTCCAATGTTTAACAAGAACGAAAAATCACGTGTCAACCATCGATTATGAAACACTTTCCAACACAGCCGGAAATCTGAGACGAAACTTCACCGTTATATATAAGGTGAAAAAATATATGTAAGTAAACAGTTTAGAAAACATATAACACATTGAAAAATACAGTTTTCGAAATAACCTTCCAGTGTCAAAAAAGTAGTCGAATTATTTTGTGAAGCCATGTATATGATCAATAGATGTGGATATATAGCATGATAAAATTTAATTCAGTCAGAATATTCACATTTAGCAATTTTTGCCAATCTATGGAAATGAACTCAAAACCTTTTGTACAGCCCTGTATATTATCTGAAGACTTTTGTACACACTACATATTAAGCTAAAAGGTCATTTAAAACTCACTCGCAGCAATTACCAACCGTAAACGACAATGTATTTTTTTCTTTGCGTAGCCTTGGATATGAATTTATTTATATTCCACAAACTTCTATTATAGTCTACTAAATATAGTTCAGCAGAGAAATGCTTAAAGTTGAGAACGCACTTATCACACATAGACTGTAAATACACGTGTACTGTAACAGATATATTTTGTGTGTCCCTGTAAATAAACGCAATAAACACCACACTTTTAAGAGAGCAATTTATAGTGAACCTCAGTAATGCATACACCATATTTCCAATGATGACCGGTCACTTGCGATTTTAGACGTTTTGTTAAATATCTGGAAAGATACATGAGGAATTATCCTGAAACTTCAGAGTGTAAACAACATGATAAACGTCATATATTTCCGCGAAGATTTTTTCCCGAAACCCCATAAGGAGCCGTCAACAAATTGAAGAAAAACGAATATCTTTTGGATAACCCTGTAAAAACTAATATGGCAAAAGCATTCAAACTGTAGATTATGATTAAGTGGCTTATTGTAATAATTTGGGTTCATTTTTATGAAGATAGCACGTATACTCGAAGAGAAATCCAGGTTTTTATAAAAACAGTCCCAAATTTTACCAAGTTTTTTGCTTATAATTTGCAGAGTTTTTAATATAAAAACAAGTTATTTTCAGAAAATATGACAAACAAAATTATACACAATACCCAGCAATCAGAATTAAAAAATAATAAAAATTGGATGGAAAATGAGTAGGTTTACTAAATATTGTTTCACTGCGCATGCGCGAATTCAATCAAAATATACTGTGCATAGTATATTAGCTAAATGTATATACCAACTTTTATGAAAGTCTCAAAAACATAGCTTGAAAATTCTGATAGTAATTGTCCATAGAATAAGCTCGAATTTCGCTGTTCCCAAAAGGAAGCAAAAATATGAGGGGTTGTATCCAAATATACTAGTTTATGAACGTTGACGTAATAAGAATGAAGTGTCTCTCATTCTATATTTGATACAACCCCTCATCTTTTTGCTTCCTTTTGGGAACAGAGAATTTCGAGCTTATTCTATGCGACAGTTTGAATGCTTTTGCAATATTAGTTTTTACAGGGTTATCCAAAAGATATTCGTTTTTCTTCAATTTGTTGACGGCCCCTTATGGGGTTTCGGGAAAAAATCTTCGCGGAAATATAAGAAATTTATCATGTCGTTTACACTCCTGAAGTTTCAGGATAATTCCTCATGTATCTTTCCAGATATTTAACAAAACGTCTAAAATCGCAAGTGACCGGTCATCATTGGAAATATAGTGTATAAAATTTCATTATGTTTGAAATAGTGAAATATCACTAAATTACACTGCAAACGATTTTCCCCCATAGAACAATGTGTAACAGATTCTTTTGTTTGACCCTGTAAATGAATAATAAATGCTTTGCACCCCATATTCTACAAAAAGCATGTTTTAATGCGCTTCATAATTATATATCAATTTCGTCATGTTTTAAAAAACGCAGCATCATCAATATGCACTTGAAACGATTATTTCCCATTGACTGTAATGTAAGGGAATACTTTTGACTGTCCCTGTAAAAAAACTATAAGTGATACACTCTTCAGTTGAAATAGGGAACTTGCTATAGTAAACGACAATAACATACAAACATTTCAGGGCAATCCAAGTATATTTACGCCAGTTAGAGCACGGGCAGACGACAGACAAACCGAAGTCAACACTTTTCAACTGGGTTGGAAAGTGTTAAAAAGAAGAAAAAAATGCATTGTAAGCTGTTCAAGACATATAATTTTAATTTGTCTAGAACATTTCTAGCTTTCTAAATAATGATTCAATTCGGCTGTTTGAAGTTAAGTAATAAAATTTAACGTGTAATAAACAAAAAGTATGTTTAAAAAAATCTAAGCTCTAAACTATAATAAGCAGATAAGAGGATTCGATAACGAAATTTTAAAATCTTTATATTTATATTTAATATATAATGTTTCATTCAATACTTGATGAACTTGATGACAGCGAACTGAGCGAACTAACATTTGGATATTTATCGCCAGTAATCGATTTCTAATTTTAAAACTTAGTCATTAAAATATCCGTTGAGTATCAAATTAAAAGAAAAACTCGTGGATGTTTATGACAACCTGTAACAACAACAACAGCTTTTCTGTCATGAAAAATGTCAACAGTATGTGTTACACATGTCAACAGCGGAACAGGTGGCTTTGCAAGAATATACATTGTTTACAACGCATTTAGGAATTGATAAAGTTTTAAATGCCACATATGACGTAATTGGAAATCGCATACTTGAAAGGTTGTTCAAAGTATTTCTAGTCACATTTTTAACGCTTCCCAACATAGATGAAAAGTGCTTATGAATACGATTTGTCTGGCCGTCTGTCTGTCGATGCTGTAACTCTCAAATATATTCTCGGATTGCCATGTATTTGATATAGGTTTTTTAGTTTACTATGGCATGTTCGGTATTGAAAATGAATTGTGTACCATTCATAGATCGTTTACAGAGCAGGGCTGTAATCAGATGGGCGCAGTGCGGGCTGATCCCCCTCTAGAAATCATAATATTTTAATAATATTATCATGTATATTATATTCATAATTTTTAAAACTTTGTAACTATAAGTTTTACCAGTGTTCCCGTGCGAGGATTTCGCACTGCAGTTTGATATTTTTTAGCAATATCTAATATTATGTAGAAGCTGGTTTAAACTTCCGAAGAAAGATTACGGATAAAAATATCTGAAAGCAACATTAGTCAAGCCAGAATATCATCTCATTTATACCATCAAAATTACAGTAAAAAATGATCGAACTTTGCAAAAAGCATGCGCGAGGGAGAAAAAAAAAAATAGCAATAATATTTTAACTGTATTATAGGATGACGTCATCCGCTCGAGAAAAACATGGGACAGAGAAAAATAAATTGAATACATATTAAATACAGTTCAATTTATTATAAAAAAACATGCATTTTAGGCTACATGTGAAATCAATCGATGATGTATTTTTCTTCTAAACATTTAAATTTTTATGTTGATAAATATAAAATAAATTTGTGCGGATAAATCATACTTTATCTTTTTTGTACTATTTTTTTTAATCATTGTTGACCATCATATATAATGCGGTATTTTATTTTTGTGGCAACATTAATTTGAGGAAAACCTTTCATTTAATTTAAGAAAACAATGGATATTTAATTTTTAATTAACAGCAATTTTAAATAAAAAAACATGTTTAAACGAAATGTAAGTGTACTATGTCAGAAGTCACTTGAAAAACCTTTCGAATGATACCTCATTCGTTGTTCTGAGTTTCCTAAATTCATAGAAAAAGGTATGTTGATAACAGAAATAATAAATATAATAACGCGAGTTCTTGCCATTGTCTGTATTTATTTACCATTAAAACGGACGGAAATAAAAGATTATATCTGAATTTTCCGTAACAAAATAGTTTAAAGCCCCACTCTGACATTGCCGGCTGATTACGAGCCTGTTACAGGAGCACTCAAAAGAATTCCGTTACATTATGGTCTATGGGAAAAAATTGTTTGCAGTGTATTCTAATGATGTTAAACTATCTCAAACAAATTGAAATTGATATACATCACTGAGGTACACTACAAAATGCTCTTTATAGAATATGGTGTGCATAGCCTTTATTATTCATTTACACACAAACATTCATACACACAAAAATATTCGGTTACAGTACTCTATGAGCATAATTGATGGTAGTGCGTTTTCAGTTGTGTTACGCGTTTTTAAATTTAACTAAATTTTAGCATAATTGTACTGTAATATAGCATATATACAAATCTATAGATAATACGCAGGGATTCACAGAGGAATTTGAATTCTTTTTCACTATAAATGGTAATTGACAGAATTGAGTTTTCAAATGTTTTATAACCAAAAATAAAGAAAGAAAGAAAGAAAGAAAAAAAATAGAAGAAAAGAAAAGATATGAAAGAAAAAGAAAAGCAAGAAAATAAAAAGAATAATTTTTAAATAGTCTATTAGAAAACTAAAAATAGAGAAAGATTTAGAAAAGTACACATAAAAACTTAAAGTACAGATATTAAAATACTCACATTATTTCATCCAAATGAATGTACACGAGAAATATTAATAACTAAGTATTGTACATCATATAATATACCAAATTTGCTTTACCAGTCGCGATCGCAACTAAGATAAAATGTTTTATCAATCTCTAAATCCACACATACCACTTTCAAATTATTAAAAAAACATTATAGGTATGCATGTAAAAATTAGACAGAGAAACAGTTAATTATATTTATTGAGAAATATATTGGCAAGAATCTCAACAAGAAATCTGTAATTGAAAAATTCATTTCAAAATGAGCTTTTATGACAAATTTCCCCGAAAATTATTTACGAAAATACATTTACTAAAATAATAATAATAATAATAATAATAATCATATAAAATAATGCCAGAAATATTTACGAAAATATACATACTTAAAAAACAAATATGCAAAAAATCATGATATTTTGGCCAAATAAAAATATATACCAAGTTTGCTCCACTAATCGTGTCTCAGTTAGTCATACGTGATTTATTTGCGATCACAAAAATCATTTAAAAAAAATCAAAATAGACATGAAATTATACAAATAAGTAGTTCAGGGGTGTTATTGAGAGGGCAGGGTAGGACAATTGCCCTATTGAGTTTCAGTTTTTATCATTATCTGTCTTTTTAATTGTTTATTATTGGTTCAACGTTCTTTACTTGTTTTCACTAATATATTATAATTGCGTGTAACTAAATTATAACAATAAAATCATTCCTTTTAAAACATGCATGAAAACTTAATGGGGAAAAAATATTAGAAAATATTTATTTACCTATAATCCAATAAAATAATTTCGCCCCTTCCAAACAAAATCTGAAATGACGCTCCTGAAATAGTTTATTTTTTATTGAGAAATATATTTCCAAAGATGATATTAAAAAAATCACTTCAAACGGACAGTTTATTTTAGATGCTGAAGAATCAATATATTTAGGTTTATGAATATTACAAAAGTTATTAATATACCCTTCTCGTCCACTAGTCGTGACTAGATTAGATATAACATATACGTCTAAATCTTTCAATTTCAGCCCCAAAGCATCAAAGAAAAACATCAGTATACACGTTAACTTACATAAATATACACGTTAAATTACATAAATAAATTGTTTATTGTTTATTGATAAATATATTGACAAGCATCTCAACAAAAATGTACTATTAAGAAATTCATTTCAAGACGATTGTTTATTTCATATGCCAAAAATCAAAATAATATTTAGGAAAGCATGCATACTTAAGAAATAAAATATTCAAATAATCATATTATTATAACGAAATGAATATTACAAAAGTTATTCAAATACCATTTTCGCTCCACTAGTCGCGTCTAGATTAAATGTTATAATCTGCGTCTAAATCCTCCGCTTCTGACCAAAAAATCATTTTGGAAAAACATCAATATGCATGTGAAATTACACACAAAAAGTAGTTTATTGTTTATTGAGAAACATATTGACAAGCATCTCAACAAGAAATGTGCTATTAAAAAATTCATTTGAAAGAGACTGTTTATTTTAGATCACAAATGCCAATAAATCGATAAATAAACAACGCCTCGAACCAGCTTACACTAATATCCCAACAAAAGACTTATAAAGGTACAAACGGACATCAGCGAAAATTATATTGCGTGACTGTTTAAAGTGCAGACAGTAACCGTCCATAGCAGTGATCAGTTTTCCTAAAAACAATATACGCACACATTCGCTTTCATGATATTAAAAATTAGTAAAATTAAAAGCGCATGACAACGCAGCAACGGCACACTTAATTCAAAATAGGTTGTTTACATTAGTTGGATCTATTTTCTAACAAATTAATGTATGTTTAACTGGTTACGAAACAAAACGATTTTCGATGTTAGAAACAGAAGGACAAAAAAAAAAAAAAATCATGAAGCTGTATGACAAGTTTTTTAAATGTCGTGAATAGATTTAATACATATATATATATATATATATATTTTTAATGGCGTGATAGTTTGAAAAGATATAATAAAAACATGCATTGCTTATAGATTTTGGAATAATTACTATCTCATTGTGTTAGATAATAATATAATTTTATCCAACATAATAAACCTTTTCTAAGTTAAATTTTCGTTCAAAAACATGTGTAGTGATGACATTAAAAAGTAATTTTAAAAAAGTAACTATTTAGTAAAATAATGATATGGCCAATGTTGTTTGCAATTGTTTTATTTTCACCAATATTTGCGATATTGGCCTGAACTATTTCCTCGGTACAATGACCACAACCATTTGCAGACAAATTATCTCTAATAAAAATTGATTAGAAATAATTTATTATCTTGAAGATCACCTAACACCATAATGCTGTAAAAAAAAACTAAGAAAGAGAGAAATCATAATCGTAACCTACATATTGGCATAATCTTGGATTACTTGAAAATTACATAAAATAATGCGAAAGGGTATACTCAAACTAAAAGATCGCGTGCTATTTCCGATCCCAATTCTGATCTCTCTCTAAAGAAAAAAAAAATCCCTATTGTAATAAGGTTAAAGTTCTCTTTAAAAATGCGTTTTTCAAAGAAAGAAAATAAGAATTTTTCGAACAACTTTAAGAGTGCACTCTAAAAACGATATTTTCAAAACTGAGCAAAAAATACTCAAATCTGAGTATGTCCATAAGTCAAAATGGCTCCGAATCAAAATTACTGAAGTTTGAAACATGTATATAGTCATTTCTGAAAACATGCACACACTCAAGAACAAAACATCACAAGCTCATATTTGAGTATGTCCATGTTTCAAAAATGAGTATGAACTGACTTTTATGCTCATTTTTGAGTATTTCTATGTTTCAAAAATGAGTTTGAAATCTAAATCTAATCTAAGTAATCTAATCTAAATCTAAAATTGTAATCATTTTTGAGTATGTCCATACTTCAAAAATGAGTAAGAACTGACCTCTATGTGCTCAGTTTTGAGTATCTCCATGTTTCAATATTCTTAGTATTTCTGGTATTTCAAAATTGAAATCATTGTGTCGTCATATTTGAAACAAAGAGTTTCATAGCAAAATGAAAACATCGATTTACTCAGATTTGAAAGTGTCATTTTTCTCAGTGTAATTGCAGTTCTTTAGCTTTTCTACACCTGTGCACTTCTCTCTCTGTCTTCCGCCACAGAGTCCGTTCTCGGAAACTGCATAAGTTAGATACTTGAAATTTGTGTACATATAGCTGAATACCTACTGTCACACTGAAAATCATATAATTTTGAAAATGTCTTCATTAACGCCAAATATTATTTAAAAACCTACTCATTAATGGAAAATATTCAATTAAAGAGTAGAATTTAATCAAACCGCACAGAAAATTCATTTTGAAACTCCAGAAGAAGGGAAGGGTTTCCATAGTCACAGCATTGTAATGGCGATAACAGACTGGATGTTTTCCAAGACACCCATATCTCATAAACTATTCCACCTAAGAACGTGAAATTTCAGACACACACGACAAAAAAAAAAAAAAAAAAAAAAAAAAAGAAGGCTTTTAGAATTTCTAAAATTTTTTTAATTACTACCACTAGAAGTGTAAATATCTATTAAAAATCGGTTTGAATAAATTCGTTTAATTTTCTTTCATAGGAAGACCACAGACAAACAGCTGGTGTGTGAAATCGGAGTCTGTCAGCGAAACATACCGGCTTTTTGGAAGGTGGGGGGAGAAAAATAAACCACAGATTTAATAGTAGTAAGAGATTAAAAGCTCTATTATTATTATTTTTTTATATTAAATATTGCATTTACCGATTTGAAAATTATGCATAGATGCTTTTTTTTTTTTTTTTTTTTTTTTTTTTTTAACGGTGAACCCAGATATCTAATTTTTATAAAGATCGCATTATTATAACCAAAGTTGTATTTTATCACAAAATGCTGATTTTTGTATAGAAAAAAAGAAATAAAACGCTAATAGACAATGATGTTATTAATAAATGCGAATTATTAATAAAGAAGAGGAGAGGGGGGAAACTACTCTATTATATATCGCATTTAATCTATATGACAGATATTATTATGACAGAGCAGAATATATCGAATATTTCGAATATCTGTAAACAAATAGATGAGTAAATTTTTATTTTATAAACACATGCCCCCCCCCCCTTTTTTTTAAATGAAATTTAATTGGATTTATTAATTAAGGGATAAAGTGTTTTGATAGGAACATTAAACGAAAACCATTGTGCGATCTTCGATTACACTTACCCACTTATTCTACGAAACGTTCGACTAATGATTTTCCAAGTAAAGGAACATAAATGCATTCAATGATAACATTTATACGCAAATTATCTCTAATAGAAAAAAAGTTATAAGAATTTATTCATTTGATGATCGACTCCAAGAATAACCACATGACAATATTAAAAGGGAAGAAGAAAAAAACATAAATCCCAGCCTTAATCTACATGTCCGCATAATTTTGGATTACTTTACAATGATAGAAAATAAAGCGAAAAGGGTATACCACAAACTAAAAGATCGTGCGTTATCTCCGATCCCAGTTCTGATATTATAAAAAAAAGATACCCAGTACAAAGGTTTCTTTAAAGATGTGTTTTGAATGAAAGAAAAGAAAATGAATATTTTTCGAGCAGTCTTAAAAGTAACAGTAGCTTTTTAGCTTTTCCACACATGCGCCATTTTTGATTAAATGAAACATTTTTCCCTATGAAAAGCGTGACTAATGTTTTTCCAAGTAAATAAACACAACTGGATACAATGATCACAATTTATACATCTGTAGACAAATTACCTTTGACAAAAAATAGTTTTCAGAATTACTTTATTAATTTGATGACTGTCTTCAAGAATAACGACATGGCAAGAAAAAAAAGAACGAAATAATAAGTGTAATTAATCTAATCTACATATCGGTAGAATATTGGATTACTTTATAAAGATATAAAATAATGCGAAAGAGATAGACCCTCTAACAAAAATATCGCGTGCTATCTCCGATCCAAGTTCTAATATATATATATAAATATAATAAAACTTTTGTTAATAATAACAATTAAATCACATAAAAATTTGAGAATAGATGAACCGATAATTATAATACAATACAAAGATATATATCCAAAAATGTAAGATTCTCAAAATTAAAATAAGGGGAAAAATCCATAAAGATAAGTGGAGAAAAAAATCCAATGTGTAGTAGGTGAAATTTTTACAAGAAGCAAATGAAAACTTATATTGTGAAACACTTTATGAAGGGCGGTATTCCACAGATATAAGTAATATACATATATATATGAAATGATTTTCCACTTCATAGTGAATTATATCAACATATTAATTCTGGTAAGCGAATATTTTGTCGAATAACATAGGTTTTGCAGTCAAAGGCTCTAGTCTAGATGGAAGACAATGTTTATGAAACTATTGGAAATTTCCCATCCAAATAAAGAAACTGCATTTTCACCAACAAATTTATTGGTAGTTCACAAAGAACAGACAATTCCACAAGTCGTTATTTTTAGAACTCAGATCGAGATGCGTTATATCGTAGAAAACGAGAATGAAGATGTTACAGATTATTAGAGATATACACCAATTTAAAGACAATTCTCCTTCAAGTGACGGGATCTAGTCAGCGTAATTGAGTAATCTGCGTAATTGCATTTTAAACGCAACGAGACGTATGAATCTTTCGCCAATGCAGGGGTAAAATAACCAATGAGCGACTTTCAAGGCTGTGGGACTTATTTTTATACTTGGCATAATTTTGAGGTGAAAAAGTTAGACGCGGGAGTTGAAATGAATTATGGAATATCGAATGATAATTTTAATTAAACAAATGATTTTAAGAGACGTTCTAAAGAAATAAAAATTTAATGTTTCAAAATAAGAAATAAATTAGGAGGTTTTACAAATAAGTGTAGCTTTTAAGAGATTAAGATTTTTAGAATAAGAATTAAAAGAATATGTTGATTAAAGATATGGAATTAAAATATAATTTAGATATAAGATATTATCAAAAGAAAGGGAAAAAAAGTAAAGAATTTGGAATAAATTAATGAAGGAAAAATGGCGATCAAATTTGTGTTTCTCAGTGGAAGGGAGTATTTTTCAAACACCAATGGACAAGTGCGAAACTTTTGCACTGCAATTTTCTAGGTTATATTTCTAGGGTAAATCTTTTCACTAATTTTTAATTAACTTCAATTTTCAATCAAACAACGTGTTTTAACGAACTCCTATGTGTACTATGTCAAAAGCCTGTTCAAAAACGTTTCTTATGATACCCCATTTATTGTTCTGCGTTTTGCTTGCGCATAGAAAATGAGATCTTGATATGAGAAATAATATGAATATGATCTTTAAGAGTAACAACAGCTTTTCAGCTTTTCTACACATGAGCAATTTTTGATTAAATAAAACATTCTTATGTGAAAGATCCCACTTATCATTTCCCAAGTGACATTTAATTAAAAAAAAACTAAACTTGGTTCAGTGACCACAACTAATATATTTGTAGACAAGTTATCTATAACAGTAGATAGTTATAAGAATTAATTTAATAATTTGATGATCGCCTGCAATAAGAATCCCACGGCAATAAAAAAATTAGCGATGGGCATAACGATTATTTTGATTATTCGAATGAATCATTCGGGCATGCGCAGAAGCATATCTGTCAAACTTCAAAAAAAAAAAAATTATTAAAAAAAAAAAAAGTTTCTACAGAAACTTTTTTTTTTCAAAATTTCTGGTAGTAATTGAATTTAAAAAAAAATTGAAGTTTGGCAGATATGCTTCTGCGCATGCCCTAATGATTCATTCGAATAATCAAAATAACCGTTATGCCCATCGCTAAAAAAAATATATTTTTTAAAAAGTAAAAGATATAAATCATAACCGTAATCTACATATCGATGGAATCTTGGATTACTTTACATTGATAGAAAATAATGCGAAAAGGGGTATGCCACAAACTAAAAGATCGCGTGCTCTCTCCGCACGCGATAGGATGCTGAAAGAGAAGGAACAAGCCAGAAACAAGTCACATACGCCAAGCGCTTGTTAACATGAAGGGCACACGCTAGTGAAGAATGTTGGACATTAGACTGATTTTTTTATTATTATTATTATCATCTAAAGACAAGTAGCACAATTTTTTTAATAATTGATGTATATGTGATTCTTGCTGAGAATTGGAAAGAAAATATGCCCCTACATTTTTCGAATGCTTAGAAGAGGAAATGCGTTGAATAATTAATGGCAGTATTATAATACAAAGACGTTGCTGCATAAATATATGGCCAATACATACATGAATTGCTATAAATTTTACATGGCCACTAGAGGATTTATAAAATAAGTACTGAAAAAAAAAATGAATATGCAATTACATTCAAATCCAGGAAATAGGATGCAAATCGTAATTTGGAAGATACAGCAGTGGAAAAGAAGCGTTTAGTTCGAATAAGAAGAAAGGAGATGTATACCGAATAAATTATAGTATGACTTTTTTTTTTTTCTTTTTACTAATGAGAAATTGTATATTAGAACGATGCTACAAAAAATCTAGGTGAATTACCTTTGTAGAAATCAGAAATCAGAAAACATAAAAACTGAACAGCTGAAATTATCAGTAAGAAATTTCAGTCCCTGAATTCCTGCCAAAAAATTAAAAATAAAAATAAAAATAAAGTAAAATAAAAAAGAAGATAAAAGCGGTGTGCACTGAAAAAAAAAAATGTTGATTTTACGATATAATACTGGCACCCCAGCTGACAGTATTATACCTTAAAATTAACAGTAATAAACAGTAAAATAAGCAGTAATACGCTGCCGCGCACAACTTTTTTTTTTCAGTGTAGTGGGCAAGAAAAATTGTACATAGCAAAACGAACAATATTTGCCATAGCTTTTAAGTCGCAGTCTACTTATAGAATCGAAAATACAGGGTATCACATATAAAGCCTAACTCAGATTTTCTTCATAACTTTAACCATATTGAAGATATTGTAGAGATATTTTCAACATATTTACTTTGCTTCCAGTGGAACATCATGAAATCATTGTGAATAGAAGTGCCCCGTAATTCGGCCATTTCGTATGAAATTCACAAACATCAGATTTTCTTCTTAACCCCTTCGGCCCTGGCGTCCTACTAATAGGACATATCTTTTATTGAGTATTATTTTGTCTTAAACATTATTTTTATTAATTCCAGCACCTAATAGTGATAGTATGAATCTCTACATTTCCTATTATGACTTCATTTATGTTAGTAGAGAGAAAATGGGGATCCGGCCCCAGGAGGAGGTGTGAGGTGCTGGTGCAAGGTGCAGCACCTGCACCTCACACCTCCTCCCAAAGTGCACGTCACACCTCCTCCCAAAGTGCACCTCCTCCTCCTCCCAAAGTGCGCACCTCCTCCCAAAGTGCCCTCCTCCTCCCGAAGTGCCCTCCTCCACCACCTAAGATAAGGGTATTAATTAAGGATTAGTGTTAATTAATTTTAATTGCGGGACTTAGAAATTTTTTGAAGCAAATTTTTTTTTTTTTTTTTTTTTCGCGGAGAATTTTCTACTAGAATACGAGGTGTGTTTCAAGGGATTTATTTTTAGCGAATTAGAAATTTAATTAATTTTAATTGGGAAACTTAGAAATTTTTCGAAGCAAATTTTTTTTTTTTTTTTTAACGAGAGTATGCAGTTTGATTATGAGTGTATGCAGTAGAAGTGAATGATTAATTAATTAAAAATAGTAATTAAAAATAGTAATTAATTAATTTTAATTGCAGAACTTAAGAATTTTCGCGAGATTTTTTTTTTTCAACGAGAGTAGGGTATTCGATATACATGTTAGAGAAGAATTTTAAAAGTTAATAATGGTTTAATTAAAAATGGTGATTAATTTTAATTGGGTAACTTAGACATTTTTCGAAGCAAATATTTTTTCAACGAGAGTAGCCTATTCGATATACGTGTTACAGGTGAATTTTAAAAGTCAATAGTGGTTTAATTAAAAAGGGTCATTCATTAATTTTAATTGGGGAACTTAGAAATTTTTCGAAGCAATTTTTTTTTTTTTTTTTAACTAGAGTAGGGTATTTCATATACATGTTAGAGTATATTTGAGGGTGAATGAATAATTAAAAATATTCATTAATTTTAATTGGGGAACTTAAGAAATTTTTGTGATTTTTAGTTTTAAAAATTGCCAAAAAATAGAATTTTTAGTTTTAAAAGTTGCCAAATGTAGGATTTTCAGCTGAAAGTAATCTAAGATATAAACTCTCAACTGAAATGAATTTTGCCTGAAGGTGTGAGCTTTTGGCTAGAAGGGACCTAGAGTCAAAACTTCCTCGTCCCAGGAATCACCACGGTGGTTATAGTAAAAAATATAGGGTCCCGTATGAATTATACTGTATTCAATTTAATAGCTCCCCCCTCCCCATTCCCCTCTCCACTTTTTTTACCCAGGGGAGCCCTTCGATATACTAACAATACGCACTTGAAAAAATACAGATTGATACAAAAGAAGAATTTTAACGTATATATAAAAGTGTAAATAAACAAGAATGAAAAATCTTGCGTAGCGGTATAGTTTATGAATCACTTTCCAACATTGTCGAAGTGTTATGTGAACAAAATATAATTTTACCATCGAGTGCATAGTGAACAGATCTTCTTTTTAATAAAAAAGGGGTCCTTCACAAAAATCCAATTATGCATAAGAACCCTTCCTAAAATCAGATAATTTACACCTTACCTTTTTTTTTTTTCAATTCAAGTTAGGCTAAAAGTACAGCTTACGCATCGATAGGTTCAAAATACAGGGACCCTTCGAAGTGTGAACTCGCATTAGACTATAGGGCCCCTTCATAAAATAAATGAGATACATGTCCTATTCGAATAAAAAAAAAAGTCCTTCACAAAAACTGTAGGGGTTCCCTTTAGGAATAAAAAGGTCCCTTCACAAAAATCCAATTATGCATAAGAACCCTTCTTAAAATCAGGTAATTTACACCTTTCCCTTTTTATAAAATTCAAGTTAGGCTAAAAATACAGCTTATGCATCTATAGGTTCAAAATATATATAGTTATAGATATTAAGCACCCTTCACAAAATAAATCCAATAGATTCATATTATATTACATCGACAGAAATACAAGGGATACTGACCTTCCATGAAAATCCAAGATCACTGTTTATATGAAAAGGCCTCCCTTCACAATATACCCTGTAAAAATATTATGATTCCACAGATATTTTAAGAAATAGAGTACTAATCTCAAATGAATATGAATTCATGCAATGTAAAAAATAGGTTTTACACGAATACATTTTTAGTATAACGTTCAAAATATAGATTTTAGAAAAAAGATTCATATTTCACCAAATTTATCATACAAGTCTGTAAAATAGGGTAGATCGTTTCATGAAAAATAATTGAATTTTCGAATGATTATGCTTTAAAATACATATTTATAACTGCAACTAAGATTTGAATGTTACCCCTTCAACATGCATATCGCTGAATCATAATGAGTCACATTATCAGATAAGCGAAGATCTTGCTTTGACACGGTGAATCACTCGCGATAAGAAATACCTGAGACTCGTAATTTCTGACACATTTTTTGTAGGTAAATGAGCTATTTAAAACTGTAAATGTATGCGAATTATTTCATATAGTCCTATATAATTATTAATCTGTTAAGTTTTAAAATGCTTCAATGAAAAATAAGAACTAGTCATTAAGCGATACCCTTAAGAATTTTGAGTATAAGAGACGGGTTTAAAGGAATTTGAACCTGTTTAAATGTACCTGTGTTTAAATGAATTTGACGCATGTTATTGTAAAATAATGCAGGGTCTCCTAATAAGATATAGGAATTAAACTTTAAATATTTTAAAATTACATTCGTTTATGCTTTTTGTATAGTAAAGTATAGAAAAATTATACTAAATTGTGTTTATACTATTCTAACTTAAAAACTTCTTTTGAGGAATGAATAGAATAACTAACCTTTGTTTTTATAAAATATATATTGTACTAAATAGTTAAGGCATTATTTAAAAAATTTTTGTTTTATTATTGAAAAAATATATATATATAAATGTATCTTACCTAAATATTTAAATCATAAAGTACTGGACTTCATCCAAATTCGACAGCATGCATGTCTTAAAAGAACTAAACGTGTTCGCTTATCTCTTAAAACCTCGGGATATTATAACGTTATGGATAAAGCATAGGGTAGAATACAGAATGAATAGGTATTATAAAGCAGAATCATAAATTTTGCATACTTTACACTTGTAGTATGTGAAATGATTGCTACTATTGCCTATATGAGAAAATGAATCATCAACGAATCTTATTAGTGTATGTTATATTTAACCAACAGGCTTGAAATGCGTGAATTTTGACTAGAATTAATCATTGAATGTAAAAATGATTTATTTTTAGATCTAATATTTATATCGTTTAACATTTTAAAATATATACATAAATTAATCTTACCTTATTCACAAACTTGCAATCCCGTCTTCAATATATGACTACAGCATGAAAAAACATGCGTGCTACTTGTATAGCAACAGGACCAGAAATGATTTCAGTACAAGTCCATTATCTTATCGTTAATCTATAGATTAGTAACATCATGTGACTGATTGCGATAACATTCTATATAAGATTTACTGATATGAATACATTTCAATTCATTTCTCCCAAAAGCAAGTGTATGAGTTGGTTGTGAGATCTAGGTAAGTATCCTTACTTTATATGTTTAAAGTTATAATATATGAATAGATATAATATTAATGTATTTTTTCAATATGTATGGTAGGCAAAAAGGAATAGGTAGGCAAAAAGAATAGGTATTATTGCATGTTTCCTCTAATTTATTTTTAAAATAATTATTTTAAAAATACATACTAACAATTTATGCGATGAGTCACACAGCATGATGGGACGATATATGAAATTTATTTTTATATTATACAAGCTCCTATATACAATTCATATGGGTGTGCAAGATTATTTTTAGAATTTTTCACTCTTACCCTCTATAGGCTATACTTTTAAAATAGTAGTATTCGAATACTTGTAAAATGTAATTATAGCTTAGTAATTTTCTAGTCTTTTAACTATGCCGTTGAAGGAGTATTGTCATATTTAACTAACAGGCTCGAACATGCGTGAATTTTGACTAGAATTATTCACTGAATGTAAAAAAAAAAAAATGATTTATATTTAGATCTAATATCGTTTAACATTTTAAAATCCTATTAAAAGTATATACATTAGTATGCTTGTGAAAGGCCTATTGTTAATACGAAACGTTGTGTGAAGTGTCCTGTTTTAGGGTTAAAAGTTTCGTGAAGGGGTCTGTTTGAAGGAGCCTATTTCGAAATGACTTAAGAACGCACAATTTATTCCTAAACATTCAACTCGATTCGTTATATATGCTTTATTAAGTATTCAATAAAAAATAATAACTAAGAAATAAAATTAAAAATAGTAATTAAGAGATATCCTTAAGAATTCTTGCGATAGGAGATTGGTTTTAATTAAATAGGTTAATGAATCTAATTCGATACAAGTCTTGTTAAAACAGAGATTATAGTTAAAATACACATTAATTATACAGCATTACACTGTATTACACAATGCGCTACCTCACCTATATTATCACAGAAATACCTTCGAAAAAATTTAGACTAACAATACGCACCTAAAAAATATATACAGAGTACCCAGAAAATGATAGGAATGAATGAAAAATTTTAACGTAAATTATAAAATAGGATCTACAATAAGTGACAATAAATAAATATGAAGGAAAAATCATGAGTCATGGTATACTTTATGAAATACTTTCCAATGCTATGTGACTATCGTTAAGAATTTGAAATAAGTGAATTAGATTTAATAATTCATACTGGAAATGTATTTTTAAAAAAATTAATAGCTTCGTCTACTTTTAAATCATTCAAGACATATGATGAAGATTTAACCGCTGCAGAACGACTAAAAACTAGTATCTTAATGAATCGACCTATTTACGTCGGGTTCACAATTTTAGAATTATCTAAATTAGTTATGTATGATTTTCATTACAATTTTATAAAGAAAACATACAAAGATCATGCAGTTTTACTCTTTACGGATATAGATTCCTTAACTTATCATATTCAAACACATAATATTTATAAGGATATGGAGCACCATCATGATTTTTTCGACTTTTCTGAATACTCGAAATACCATCGTCTAAACCGCACAAGTATCGAACCCACAAACATATAATCAGACTTGACATTTTATAACTAGGACGCTAACCACAGGGCTAAGTGAGCCCCCGCTTATTTTATAGTCACCACGCTGACTATTGGACTTAGTAAGCCCCAGGCTAATTTATATCCACCACGCTAACTATTGGGCTTAGTGAGCCCCTGCTTATTTTATAGTCAACATGCTAACTATTGGGCTTAGTGAGCCCCAGGCTAACTTATACCAACCACGCTAACTGTGGGGCCTAGTGAACCCCCGCTTATTTTATAGCCACCATACTAACCACAGGGCTAAGTGAGCCCCCGCTTATTTCATAGTCACCATGCTAAGTATTAGGCTGAGTGAGCCCCAGGCTATTTTATACCCACTATGCTAACTAATGGGCTGAGTGAGCCCCAGGCTATTTTCTACCCACCACGTTTACTGGGCTTAGTGTGCCCCCGCTTATTTTATAGCTACCACGATAACCACAGGGCTGAGTGAGCCCCCGCTTATTATATAGTCCACACGCTAACTACTGGGCTGATTAAGCCCCAGGTATTTTATACCCATCACGCTAACTACTGGGCTGAGTGAGCCCCAGGTTATTTAGTAGCATGAATATGATTTCCAAGGTATATGTCCTAACATGATTTAGACCATTGCCTATGGTAAGATAAAGCTAGGAAGTAAATTGGTAAACTATGTACCTCGAAAACTTACTTGTATTTTATTAAATATCTGCAGAAATTAGCATAGTTTATTAAAATTATGTACATTCTTATTAGTTTATGAATCTACTAACTTATAATATCTATATGGTAACTTGGATTATTAGTATTCCCACTTAAAAATTTCTTTTGTAGATTTAATATGATAAACACTAACATGAGACTGACTAAACTTTTACCATTTTCATTTCAACTTAGTTTTAGGAAATTTATCTACATAGCTTTAAATTTTACTGTTTAGTAAGTCTATTATTTCAAAGTATTATTTTTTAGTTCTAATATTCAAAACATATTCATATCGTTTTACATAGCAGGTATCAAATTAATTTAAAGTCATATTAAAAAAAATATATATATACAAATACTATTCTTACCTAACACGCCAGCTAGCTAAGCACCCAACCATCTCACACCAAGACTCTGAGAAAAGTGAATGCTTGTTCAGGGCCTTATCAGCTAATATAATCACTGATAAGACTTGATCACGTGATCTCTGGCGTCATTGGTGACGTATTGAATGATACCACATGGTCACGTGATATCACTTAAACAGTGACGTCACATGTCACGTGATCAAGTCTTATCAGTGATTATATTAGCTGATAAGGCCCTGAACAAGCATTCACTTTTCTCAGAGTCTTGGTGTGAGATGGTTGGGTGCTTAGCTAGCTGGCGTGTTAGGTAAGAATAGTATTTGTATATATATATTTTTTTTAATATGACTTTAAATTAATTTGATACCTGCTATGTAAAACGATATGAATATGTTTTGAATATTAGAACTAAAAAATAATACTTTGAAATAATAGACTTACTAAACAGTAAAATTTAAAGCTATGTAGATAAATTTCCTAAAACTAAGTTGAAATGAAAATGGTAAAAGTTTAGTCAGTCTCATGTTAGTGTTTATCATATTAAATCTACAAAAGAAATTTTTAAGTGGGAATACTAATAATCCAAGTTACCATATAGATATTATAAGTTAGTAGATTCATAAACTAATAAGAATGTACATAATTTTAATAAACTATGCTAATTTCTGCAGATATTTAATAAAATACAAGTAAGTTTTCGAGGTACATAGTTTACCAATTTACTTCCTAGCTTTATCTTACCATAGGCAATGGTCTAAATCATGTTAGGACATATACCTTGGAAATCATATTCATGCTACTAAATAACCTGGGGCTCACTCAGCCCAGTAGTTAGCGTGATGGGTATAAAATACCTTGGGCTTAATCAGCCCAGTAGTTAGCGTGTGGACTATATAATAAGCGGGGGCTCACTCAGCCCTGTGGTTATCGTGGTAGCTATAAAATAAGCGGGGGCACACTAAGCCCAGTAAACGTGGTGGGTAGAAAATAGCCTGGGGCTCACTCAGCCCATTAGTTAGCATAGTGGATATAAAATAGCCTGGGGCTCACTCAGCCTAATACTTAGCATGGTGACTATGAAATAAGCGGGGGCTCACTTAGCCCTGTGGTTAGTATGGTGGCTATAAAATAAGCGGGGGTTCACTAGGCCCCACAGTTAGCGTGGTTGGTATAAGTTAGCCTGGGGCTCACTAAGCCCAATAGTTAGCATGTTGACTATAAAATAAGCAGGGGCTCACTAAGCCCAATAGTTAGCGTGGTGGATATAAATTAGCCTGGGGCTTACTAAGTCCAATAGTCAGCGTGGTGACTATAAAATAAGCGGGGGCTCACTTAGCCCTGTGGTTAGCGTCCTGGTTATAAAATGTCAAGTCTGATTATATGTTTGTGGGTTCGATACTTGTGCGGTTTAGACGATGGTATTTCGAGTATTCAGAAAAGTCGAAAAAATCATGATGGTGCTCCATATCCTTATAAATATTATGTGTTTGAATATGATAAGTTAAGGAATCTATATCCGTAAAGAGTAAAACTGCATGATCTTTGTATGTTTTCTTTATAAAATTGTAATGAAAATCATACATAACTAATTTAGATAATTCTAAAATTGTGAACCCGACGTAAATAGGTCGATTCATTAAGATACTAGTTTTTAGTCGTTCTGCAGCGGTTAAATCTTCATCATATGTCTTGAATGATTTAAAAGTAGACGAAGCTATTAATTTTTTTAAAAATACATTTCCAGTATGAATTATTAAATCTAATTCACTTATTTCAAATTCTTAACGATAGTCCCATAGCATTGGAAAGTATTTCATAAAGTATACCATGACTCATGATTTTTCCTTCATATTTATTTATTGTCACTTATTGTAGATCCTATTTTATAATTTACGTTAAAATTTTTCATTCATTCCTATCATTTTCTGGGTACTCTGTATATATTTTTAAGTGCGTATTGTTAGTCTAAATTTTATCGAAGGTATTTCTGTGATAATATAGGTGAGGTAGCGCATTGTGTAATACAGTGTAATGCTGTATAATTAATGTGTATTTTAACTATAATCTCTGTTTTAACAAGACTTGTATCGAATTAGATTCATTAACCTATTTAATTAAAACCAATCTCCTATCGCAAGAATTCTTAAGGATATCTCTTAATTACTATTTTTAATTTTATTTCTTAGTTATTATTTTTTATTGAATACTTAATAAAGCATATATAACGAATCGAGTTGAATGTTTAGGAATAAATTGTGCGTTCTTAAGTCATTTCGAAACAGGCTCCTTCAAACAGACCCCTTCACGAAACTTTTAACCCTAAAACAGGACACTTCACACAACGTTTCGTATTAACAATAGGCCTTTCACAAGCATACTAATGTATATACTTTTAATAGGATTTTAAAATGTTAAACGATATTAGATCTAAATATAAATCATTTTTTTTTTTTTACATTCAGTGAATAATTCTAGTCAAAATTCACGCATGTTCGAGCCTGTTAGTTAAATATGACAATACTCCTTCAACGGCATAGTTAAAAGACTAGAAAATTACTAAGCTATAATTACATTTTACAAGTATTCGAATACTACTATTTTAAAAGTATAGCCTATAGAGGGTAAGAGTGAAAAATTCTAAAAATAATCTTGCACACCCATATGAATTGTATATAGGAGCTTGTATAATATAAAAATAAATTTCATATATCGTCCCATCATGCTGTGTGACTCATCGCATAAATTGTTAGTATGTATTTTTAAAATAATTATTTTAAAAATAAATTAGAGGAAACATGCAATAATACCTATTCTTTTTGCCTACCTATTCCTTTTTGCCTACCATACATATTGAAAAAATACATTAATATTATATCTATTCATATATTATAACTTTAAACATATAAAGTAAGGATACTTACCTAGATCTCACAACCAACTCATACACTTGCTTTTGGGAGAAATGAATTGAAATGTATTCATATCAGTAAATCTTATATAGAATGTTATCGCAATCAGTCACATGATGTTACTAATCTATAGATTAACGATAAGATAATGGACTTGTACTGAAATCATTTCTGGTCCTGTTGCTATACAAGTAGCACGCATGTTTTTTCATGCTGTAGTCATATATTGAAGACGGGATTGCAAGTTTGTGAATAAGGTAAGATTAATTTATGTATATATTTTAAAATGTTAAACGATATAAATATTAGATCTAAAAATAAATCATTTTTACATTCAATGATTAATTCTAGTCAAAATTCACGCATTTCAAGCCTGTTGGTTAAATATAACATACACTAATAAGATTCGTTGATGATTCATTTTCTCATATAGGCAATAGTAGCAATCATTTCACATACTACAAGTGTAAAGTATGCAAAATTTATGATTCTGCTTTATAATACCTATTCATTCTGTATTCTACCCTATGCTTTATCCATAACGTTATAATATCCCGAGGTTTTAAGAGATAAGCGAACACGTTTAGTTCTTTTAAGACATGCATGCTGTCGAATTTGGATGAAGTCCAGTACTTTATGATTTAAATATTTAGGTAAGATACATTTATATATATATATATTTTCAATAATAAAACAAAAATTTTTTAAATAATGCCTTAACTATTTAGTACAATATATATTTTATAAAAACAAAGGTTAGTTATTCTATTCATTCCTCAAAAGAAGTTTTTAAGTTAGAATAGTATAAACACAATTTAGTATAATTTTTCTATACTTTACTATACAAAAAGCATAAACGAATGTAATTTTAAAATATTTAAAGTTTAATTCCTATATCTTATTAGGAGACCCTGCATTGTTTTACAATAACATGCGTCAAATTCATTTAAACACAGGTACATTTAAACAGGTTCAAATTCCTTTAAACCCGTCTCTTATACTCAAAATTCTTAAGGGTATCGCTTAATGACTAGTTCTTATTTTTCATTGAAGCATTTTAAAACTTAACAGATTAATAATTATATAGGACTATATGAAATAATTCGCATACATTTACAGTTTTAAATAGCTCATTTACCTACAAAAAATGTGTCAGAAATTACGAGTCTCAGGTATTTCTTATCGCGAGTGATTCACCGTGTCAAAGCAAGATCTTCGCTTATCTGATAATATGACTCATTATGATTCAGCGATATGCATGTTGAGGGGGTAACATTCAAATCTTAGTTGCAGTTATAAATATGTATTTTAAAGCATAATCATTCGAAAATTCAATTATTTTTCATGAAACGATCTACCCTATTTTACAGACTTGTATGATAAATTTGGTGAAATATGAATCTTTTTTCTAAAATCTATATTTTGAACGTTATACTAAAAATGTATTCGTGTAAAACCTATTTTTTACATTGCATGAATTCATATTCATTTGAGATTAGTACTCTATTTCTTAAAATATCTGTGGAATCATAATATTTTTACAGGGTATATTGTGAAGGGAGGCCTTTTCATATAAACAGTGATCTTGGATTTTCATGGAAGGTCAGTATCCCTTGTATTTCTGTCGATGTAATATAATATGAATCTATTGGATTTATTTTGTGAAGGGTGCTTAATATCTATAACTATATATATTTTGAACCTATAGATGCATAAGCTGTATTTTTAGCCTAACTTGAATTTTATAAAAAGGGAAAGGTGTAAATTACCTGATTTTAAGAAGGGTTCTTATGCATAATTGGATTTTTGTGAAGGGACCTTTTTATTCCAAAAGGGAACCCCTACAGTTTTTGTGAAGGACTTTTTTTTTTATTCGAATAGGACATGTATCTCATTTATTTTATGAAGGGGCCCTATAGTCTAATGCGAGTTCACACTTCGAAGGGTCCCTGTATTTTGAACCTATCGATGCGTAAGCTGTACTTTTAGCCTAACTTGAATTGAAAAAAAAAGGTAAGGTATAAATTACCTGATTTTAGGAAGGGTTCTTATGCATAATTGGATTTTTGTGAAGGGACCTATTTATTCCAAAAGGGAACCCCTACAGTTTTTTGTGAAGGGTTTTTTTTATTTGAATAGTGCATGTATCTCATTTATTTTATGAAGGGGCCCTATAGTCTAATGCGAGTTCACACTTCGAAGGGTCCCTGTATTTTGAACCTATCGATGCGTAAGCTGTACTTTTAGCCTAACTTGAATTGAAAAAAAAAAAGGTAAGGTGTAAATTATCTGATTTTAGGAAGGGTTCTTATGCATAATTGGATTTTTGTGAAGGACCCCTTTTTTATTAAAAAGGAGATCTGTTCACTATGCACTCGATGGTAAAATTATATTTTGTTCACATAACACTTCGACAATGTTGGAAAGTGATTCATAAACTATACCGCTACGCAAGATTTTTCATTCTTGTTTATTTACACTTTTATATATACGTTAAAATTCTTCTTTTGTATCAATCTGTATTTTTTCAAGTGCGTATTGTTAGTATATCGAAGGGCTCCCCTGGGTAAAAAAAGTGGAGAGGGGAATGGGGAGGGGGGAGCTATTAAATTGAATACAGTATAATTCATACGGGACCCTATATTTTTTACTATAACCACCGTGGTGATTCCTGGGACCAGGAAGTTTTGACTCTAGGTCACTTCTAGCCAAAAGCTCACACCTTCAGGCAAAATTCATTTCAGTTGAGAGTTTATATCTTAGATTACTTTCAGCTGAAAATCCTACATTTGGCAACTTTTAAAACTAAAAATTCTATTTTTTGGCAATTTTTAAAACTAAAAATCACAAAAATTTCTTAAGTTCCCCAATTAAAATTAATGAATATTTTTAATTATTCATTCACCCTCAAATATACTCTAACATGTATATGAAATACCCTACTCTAGTTAAAAAAAAAAAAAAAAATTGCTTCGAAAAATTTCTAAGTTCCCCAATTAAAATTAATGAATGACCCTTTTTAATTAAACCACTATTGACTTTTAAAATTCACCTGTAACACGTATATCGAATAGGCTACTCTCGTTGAAAAAATATTTGCTTCGAAAAATGTCTAAGTTACCCAATTAAAATTAATCACCATTTTTAATTAAACCATTATTAACTTTTAAAATTCTTCTCTAACATGTATATCGAATACCCTACTCTCGTTGAAAAAAAAAATCTCGCGAAAATTCTTAAGTTCTGCAATTAAAATTAATTAATTACTATTTTTAATTACTATTTTTAATTAATTAATCATTCACTTCTACTGCATACACTCATAATCAAACTGCATACTCTCGTTAAAAAAAAAAAAAAAAATTTGCTTCGAAAAATTTCTAAGTTTCCCAATTAAAATTAATTAAATTTCTAATTCGCTAAAAATAAATCCCTTGAAACACACCTCGTATTCTAGTAGAAAATTCTCCGCGAAAAAAAAAAAAAAAAAAAAAATTTTGCTTCAAAAAATTTCTAAGTCCCGCAATTAAAATTAATTAACACTAATCCTTAATTAATCCCCTTATCTTAGGTGGTGGAGGAGGGCACTTCGGGAGGAGGAGGGCACTTTGGGAGGAGGTGCGCACTTTGGGAGGAGGAGGAGGTGCACTTTGGGAGGAGGTGTGACGTGCACTTTGGGAGGAGGTGTGAGGTGCAGGTGCTGCACCTTGCACCAGCACCTCACACCTCCTCCTGGGGCCGGATCCCCATTTTCTCTCTACTTATGTTTAGCATTTAGTAATAATAATAATAATAATAATAATAATAATTTTCATAATTATTAGCAAGCCGTTGGCATTTCTTTTAATTAAAACATACGTTTCACTCTTTAAATTAAAATTTTGGAATCCTTTTCCGAATTGGTAATTTGTGATAAAAGATAAAAAAATATTACTAAATTTTTATGCTTGTTTAATTTAGTTGTAATACGCATCTTCCAAACGTCTTCAAAAATTCTTCCTTAGACTATTGTTATATGAAAAACACGTAAAATAACTACATTTGGGAGGTTTTGGTAAAGAACGCATTCGTTAACTTTCATTAAACCCTAACTTCTGTGATTCCTATAGCTATTTTTAATTTTGTTAGCATAACAGTAATTTTTTGCCAAAATCGAAAAAAAAAACAAGGGCCGAAGGGGTTAACTTCAATAATGCTAAATATATTTTAGCAAAATTTTCAAGAACTTTTTTTTTTCTTTAAATATAATATTACGAAAAGTGTTGGAAATATCTTGGTGTTTTATTATTATTATTTTTTTCATATAAAGCATTGATATATTAAAGACTATCTGATTAACTTACAATAGCTATCTTGTATTCTTAAATCTAATACATTAAAGAATAAAATAAAATCCCCACTTCAGTAAATAAATATATATATTATATCTTTAATTCTTTCAAAGAGGATTACTTCTATAAGTATGTTTGTATAACTACATAAACACATATCATAAATGCAGTCTTTTTTTTTTTTTTTGTAAATTAGTAGATAGTACAATTTACATATTGTACCACTTACCATCGTAATTGTTCTGTTCAAATATTACTCCACTGTTTAGAATAAATATTCTTTGTGAAGTTTAATTGTGCGTGTGTGTCTGGATGTTTTCTACAAAGCACTATACTATAATCTTTAAAAAAAACATCTAACAATCTTACGGAAGCTTTTTTTTTGACTGAAGAATAATGTAAACATTTTATTCTTATATAATACACATTATACTGCAATAAATAGAAATAATAAACTGTCCATTTTTTTTCTTTACATATACATTTTTTACAACATAAGGATTATGTTCTTAAAAGATTTTCTAATCAAATGAAGAATTTTTTTATAAATAGAAAATAAAATATGTTCTTCAGAAATGAAATAAACAATGACTAATTTTGCATTAAATGATTTTAACGCCTGAAGGAAAAAATATACATGTGTTATTATTGGTACGTAAAAATGCATTATAAGTTTAAACAATTTACTTTTTCATTCGAATATTTATTTTTTTTATATACATTAAAATCAAACTGTATGTGCGTGTATCATTTTTTCTACAAAGTGTCACGTTTGAGACTTTCTAACCAATTTATGAATTTTTTATTTCACCGAAGAATAAAATACTTTTCTTACTGCCAGTCAGGCTTCTCACTGGTTTTAGACTATTGTTTGCAATTTAGCG
This sequence comes from Maratus michaelseni, assembly GCA_963931845.1. Lineage (NCBI taxonomy): Eukaryota > Metazoa > Arthropoda > Arachnida > Araneae > Salticidae > Maratus > Maratus michaelseni. The sequence continues at coordinate 129,305,163 of OZ007590.1, read as the reverse complement.
AATCATCAAAGAAAAAAAATCTAGCCAAATGAAAATTATGTTAACAACAGATTCGTCGTGAAACACTGATTCTAAAATAGTTTAATAATAAATAGTTATAATCAGGGCTTGACAAATACTGTCGCCAGGTCGCTACTGGCGATCAATTTATTAATCTAATAGGACTTTTTGTTGTTGTTTCTTTTTTGTACAAAAATTTATCTAAGCTTTCTTGAAATGAGCACAAATGCCACCCCCCCCCCCCTCCCGCTTTCTCAATATTAAAAAATAAACTTTGAAACTATATTCACACAAAAAATAAATTTAACTTTTGTTTTTAATTTGGCAAAAATAGGTTCATCAAATGTAAATTTTAAAATAATCAAATCAGAATTATTTGAGACTTCGGCAGAAAAATAGGCAAAAACTTGTTTCTTGTTTCACCATATCGTCGATGCGCTCCTCAGAAGATATAGATTTTGTAGCATTCAACTATCCGGACATTTGAAGCATTCGGCAATCAGCAATTTTCGAACATGCCAGTTAATTCACTCTTTACAGTATTTTTTTTTTTTTTTTTTTTTTTTTTTTGAAAGATATATGATTTTGATAAGTTTAATTAGAAAACTTAGTTTATATTACCTTTCTAAACTATGTAACTAATAATTATAAACAATGTCTGTTATTATTTTTCTTCAATTAATTCATAAAAACTTTTGTGCTTTTTGAAAATTAATGATGATGAGGAAGGAGGGGGTGGTAAATATTTTTTACTGGCTACTAGAATCTTTTTCTGGCTACCAGATTGTATCAAGTTTGCAAAGCCCTAGTTATAATAATTATCCCTTTTGAAATATGAAAAAGAAACATAGTAAAATCTGTGAAAATGAAATCTCTCTTAAATGGAATCATTGCATGGTTCCGACGGAAAGAATACTACGCAATTATACCAGTTAAGACGGAAACATGTCTAAAATAGAATTTTTTTTCCCTGTCCCTAACGATCCTGCTCTCACAGGTTTTACTGTGTAAAAAAAGTTTCGAAGATAATGTTTTGAGAATAAAAAAATATAAAGGAGGACTACAACGAATATTTAAACGATAATTCAAAGTGTTGAATTTTTTGTTTATTAGTGACCCGCAGAACCCCAGTTTAGGCATGGACCCCATGAGTTTAAGCTGATATTTAAAAAAATAAAATAAATAAATAAAAATACAGCATTATACGCAGCCATAACTAACCACATTGAATCCTTTTTGATAAATGGGAAAACATTTTACCATAAAGCAGAGTAGATTTTCTTCCAGAAGCAAAAGTTTCCTTTCCGACCTAATAGCTAGGACAACCTGGACAATAGCCTAGGCCCCTAAACAAGGTACGCAATTTTCATAATTCTGATATTTCAAACCTGTTTCGACCTTGTACTGATTATAATCAATATTTTATATTTTTATAGTATGATGAGGTTAAACACAAAGTATACGAGTATATTCATCCAAACATGTATGGGGCGAATGAATCCCAGCTCCTGCGCCGGGAATTCATTTGGAATACATTTCCTATATTATTACGAAAAATAAAGATCTTAGACTACATATATGCGTATATAAAAACATATTTAGATAAATATATATATATATATATATATATATATATATATATATATAATTATAATATCTTTGAATTTCAAAAAACATATCAAGTTCTTGTAGCATTCTAATTAAATCTCCAAAGAGATAATTAATAATGATGTGTAGACAGAATACCACATAGTTAATAAATTAACAAGTGCAATCATAATTTTACCATAGCTTGTGCTTACTTTCAATGTCAACTAATTATTACATACTTAATCATTATTTCATAGTTTCAGTTGGTGTTATGGTAATGTTTCATTTATGGTTATATATATATATATATATATTGGTTCTAAAAGTTCAAAATATTAATAATCAGTACTAAGTCGAAAAAGTAAATGATCACCATATTTAAAATAAGAAATTGTATACGAAATTTGGGGGCCCAAAAATCAGGGGAAGGGGATGAGCACGGGAGTAGTAGGGAAATGACAGTTCGGGCTCAGCCGGAGGCACTGAGGCACCGTGCCTCTGGCCGGAGGCACCATACCACCGACCGGAGGCACCGACCCTCCGACCGCACCCGCAACGCACCCTAGCGGGAAAAAATAGAAATTGTGAAAAAAGGGTTAACGTTCTACTCTAACAGGAGGGGTGAAAATAAGAACTCTAATAAAAGGTTAAATGTCTAAGATTATCATACTATAAGATGAACAAATATATTGATTACATATTGATTTTATATACTAATTTTGAATGACAAACACCTTAATGAGTATCACTAATTAAGCGAAACAATGGAAAAATATCAACTTTAACGAAAAAAGCAGATTTCTTAAGAATTTTTCAACTATAAGATGACGATATCAACTTATATGAAGAAATTTAAACTTACATTTTAGTTTTTGAACAATGGACACCTTAATGAGAATAATAATTAAGCAAAATAAAATAACAATTTTAACGAAAATGCTGATTTCTTATGAATTTTTCAACTATAACATGAGAATATCAAACTATAAGATGGATTTTAAACTTATATTATAGTTTCTGAACAACGGACACCTTAATGAGTATAATAATTAAGCAAAAGAAAATATTACTTTTAACGAAAATGATGATTTCCTATGAATTTTTCAACTATAAGATGTGGATATCAAATCATAAGCCGTAGAATAAACATATATAATTATTTTAAATGACGAACATTTTAATGAGTATTACTAATTAGACGAAACAATTGAAAAATATCAATTGTAAGGTATAAAGCTGATTTTTTAAGAATTTTTCAAGTATAAGATGAGAATATCAACTTATAAGAGGAAATTACACATATATTTTTTAGTTTTTCAACCGTAATACACAGAAAATATTCAAAATTTGAATGAATTTTATACCTAATCAATTGATTTTCCGCACAATAATAGGAGTTTTAACAACCATTATCTTATTTTACTGTGTATACTTGATTTAATTCTGTTTAGACGTACGTAATATAATCTTTTTATATCATTTAGACTTGAAATAAGAACCATATTTAAATAAAAACCAGTTGTTTATTTATTCTTAATACGCAAACTTTTTTTTTCTTTCCTAAAATGTAGCATTTCTGAGGAGGGATAATAATTCCACCCCACATTCTAAGGAAAGGGGGAGCTTAACAATGACCGTCTAGGTCACAACTTTTACTATAATATAAATATTATTCGCTATCAATGTTTACAAAAAATCCATGTTGGGAAATAGATATGAGTTATATTTTAATAAAGTTTACCCTCCTCCATCTTCTACACGATGCTAACAATTATACAAAACAAAAGAAATACCGATTTTTAACGAAAAAGGGTGAATTTTAATGAATTTTACACAAGTTTTCGGTATTATTGTACACTAACAGGTATGATTTTATTTCTTAGGTGATTACAATACAGATAAAAGTATTCACCTTTAGATTACTTTTCGTGAAATATTTAACAGTAATTATATAAACTCCTGTTTACATCACTAATTTACATTTGAAAATAAGGATTTATAGGATAAAATAAATAATCTTAACTTATACTTAGTAAATTTTACGCAATTCCAATGATTTTATACCGTGTTTTTCACGAGTTTTATATTAATTAGTAATTTTATATTAATTAACTTTGAATATTTTCTATGATATGGTTAATCCATTTTTATCACAGAAATACCAGTACCTAAAATTTCACTTAAACTAAGTATTTCACTTATTCTAAGTATTAATATTCACTTATAACTTTACTTTTAGTTATACTTTTACTTGAAACCACGTGAACTTGTAGAACCCTGCTTACGCATATGGAGTTTAGTACATCACACTGTTATCTAAATGAATATGAATACCTTATTGTTTTAAATTTTCCAATTTTAACAGAATATGCACGAATATAAACTTTAATTTTATCTAAACATTTTATTTCAAATAGCCTAGTTTATGAAAACGATACATATTACCAAATATTAGACAACATTTTAACATGAACTTAGATACTGATCACGTACCTATTTTAGCATAATTTATTAGCATACATAGCATTTCATCCATTTCTTTCAGAAATATACATATAAAATTATGGATTTACCGAGTATATATCCAATTTTAGCTTTCACTTACCAATTTTTTACACCATTTCAATGATTTCAAACTATCACAGAAACGAAATTATATCACAGAAACGAAAAAATAATTGAATACAGACGCGAGTAAATAATATTTGTATTGTATTTTCCATTCAAAGATTTGAAACTCAAGTTAAAATTTATGTTATAAGTATTGATATCCACTTTTAGTTATACTTTTACTTGAAACCATATGAACTTGTAGAACCTTGCTACGCATATGGAGTTTAGTACACACTGTTATCTAAATGAATATGAATACCTTATTGTTTTAAATTTTCCAATTTTAACAGAATATGCACGAATATAAACTTTAAGTTTATCTAAACATTTTATTTCAAATACCCTATTTTATGAAAACGATACATATTACCAAATATTAGACATTTTAACATAAACTTAGATACTGATCACATACCTATTTTAGCATAACTTATTAACATGCAATAGCATTTTATCCATTCCTTTCAGAAATATACATATAAATATATGGAATTAACGAGTAAATATCCAATTTTAGCTTGCATTTAGTGATTTTTTTACACCATTCCAGTGATTTCGAGCTATTTTATATCACAGAAACGGAAACATATTTGAACATAAACGCCTGTAAAATAATATTTGAACTGTGTTTCCTATTCAAAAATTCAAATCTCAAATTAAAATTTATGTTCTATCACTTATCAACTATTTATCCCACATAATTTTTACCATAGAAACATCGTAGAAATTAAATATATGTTAAATGAAAATAATAAATTATAAATACCTAAAAATATCAAACACAAAATCTATTAATCAAAAGTTAAAAAATTAAAAAAAATTAAAAGTTTTTACGAAGTTAAAAAAAAAAATTACAAATGAAAAAAAAAATTTACAAATGAAAAAAAAAATTACAAATAAAAAAAAAAATTTACAAATGAAAAAAAAATTTACAAATGAAAAAGAAAAATTTACAAATGAAAAAAAATTTACAAAATTAAAAAAAAAAAGTTTTTACAAAAAAAAGTTTAAAAAAATATTTTACAAAAAAAAAAGTTTTTTACATAAAAAAAAATAAAAAAAAATTACAAAGGTTTAATATATTACAAAAAGTACCCATTTTTTACAAAATTAAAAAAAAATTACAAAATTTTTTAAAAATTAGAAGTTTAATTGCTATTATTACCCCTATCACTTCTCAGAATTTAGCAGCCCTGACTTTTGTACACTATATATTTTTAATACTATAAAGAAAATTTCAACTGCAATTGTACCAACACTATTATTAAGTTCGCATAAACCAAATTTTATACTGTATTTAGCGAATTTCCAATTAACATCTTCCGTGTAGAGTAACTTTTTCCTCTAACATTTGAAATCGTGTATATCTGCTACTTTCATATTTATAATTAATATTTCAGAATTAAGACCATACTAACCATTTTAATATAAGACTATATTTAAGCAAGATTCCATGATAAAGCTTATTATACTGATTATTTTTATTTAGTACGCATGCGCAGTTTTGTCACATGATCACTTTAACTGATGATAATATAAAATTTTGAAAAGTGATGCAGAGGTTCTCATTTCCCAAGTCAAATTCTTGCAGATGACTATTCAGATGACTGTATATGTATAGCTCCAGTAAATTTCCTGATTTTAACCCAGTTGGGGAAACAATTTCTCTGTTAACGAATAAAGTAAGTTGTACTATATCATTGTAAAACATCAATAAATGATTATTTATCTATTAAATCTTTTCTAAGTATATAATTATATTTCTTTTATTGTATAGATGTTACACCAACATGAATCAAAACAGCAGAAACTCTCTTTACCAGAAATGGATACCCCGGATGATTCATCGTCAACACATATAGAGTTAAAGAATAATATACATGTGAGTACTTATATGTGATATATTAGAATACATATATTAAACATAATTAGAGTGAATTTACAATAAAATATTGTACCAGATGTTCTATAAAATGAGATGTTTTTTCGTCTATAGTGTTAGAAGGAATTCTAAATATATGCATTTATTTCTCTTGCAGATGTGTTCCACTTGTAACAAATACTTTTCAAGTAAATGGAATTTAAAAGAGCATATACAAATCCATACTAGTGAAAAACCATATACTTGTAATCATCGTCAAAAATCATCTACAAGAAAGCGTGAATTATCTTTTACTAGAAAATACAGACCATCAGTTCATATGAAAACACATCCTGTTAAAAAATTGCTTCAGTGTGAAAAGTGTGAGAAAATATTCGTTATTCGTAATAAACTGAATAGACATATGACTGTTATGTTGAACTTGTCGAAGACAGTATCCCAAATCATATTGAAGATGGATATTCAAAAATTAACCAGTAGTTTGAAGAATTTAACAGTCAAAGATCAGATTGGATACTTCGAAAAATTGACTGTATAGAACATAAACCAACATAACATTTACCCAAACTACTCATGCACCATTATTGATTTGACATATGATATCCAAAAAGTGAAATTTGTAAAGAAAAATCCAAAATCCAAAGTGTTGTAAAGAATTTTATTGATATAGTTGATAAAATGTATTGAAGAGAAATTGATATAAATGTAGACAATATTCACAATGTATTGTTTAAATACCCATAATAATAAAAAATGTATCTATACACATCTGTGTTTATTTTTATAGAACATATTTCATTGTTAAAATACATTGTATGATTTTTAACATGAAATTTCTACATGACAGTAAATAACTAATTTTGCTTTACGTAAGACTTGAGATTTATCATAACTTGTTCAACGAAACAACATTTTCCCAAATGAATATCCAGTTTACACACATACATATGAAAATCAACTTTTGATAATACTATAGATCAGATTAATGAAAAATATATAAAATTCATTAAGGTGTTTGTCATTCAAAATTAGTATATAAAATCAATATGTAATCAATATGTTGTTCATCTTATAGTATGATAATCTTAGACATTTAACCTTTTCTTATAGTTCTTATTTTCACCCCTCCTGTTAGAGTAGAACATTAACCCTTTTTTCACAATTTCTATTTTTTCCCGCTAGGGTGCGTTGCGGGTGCGGTCGGAGGGTCGGTGCCTCCGGTCGGTGGTATGGTGCCTCCGGCCGGAGGCACGGTGCCTCAGGGCCTCCGGCTGAGCCCGAACTGTCATTTTCCTACTACTCACGAGTCATTATGCCTATATTTTAATCAGGCTCTGCTTCCGTAACAAACTCATCCCTGCTTTTTGGTCAAACGTTTTCCCATTTAGCAAAGTTCAATGTTGTGAATTATGGCTGCGTATAATGCTTAAAAAAGAAAAAAAAAAGGGTGAAAATGGCCACAATTCAGGCATTTCAAGTCTCTGAAAAATATAAGATATTTTAAATCGTCTTAAAATTGAATCATCCGTTTTAGAATTTCACACATTTCAGTTTAAAGTGTAAAAAGAGAAAAAAAAATTATACAAATTACATAAGGTTTATAATAGAAGGCGCTGTTTTGCAGGCATAGCCTACGCTGGTGAAAGCAGTGGAGGCCCAAACGTAGGTTCGTCTGGAAAGATTTTCGAATGAAAATAAAAAATCACATTAATTTGAGAATTTGAAGTAAACAAAAATATTACGTCTGAACATATTTATATTTATATTAAAATCATTAAAATTACAGACATTACATTACACTTTCATAAAACATTAAAAACATATTAAAATTGGACGTTTCGGATTTACATGAAAATCCATCTTCAACAAATATTTTTCTTAACGTAAGTCACAGTTCAAAAATATCAACAAATAGAAAATGAAATTTTGATACGTTGCATTTTCTATTTGTTGATATTTTTGAAGTGTGACTTACGTTAAGAAAAATGTTTGTTGAAGAGGGATTTTCATGTAAATCCGAAACGTCCAATTTTAATATGTTTTTAATGTTTTATGAAAGTGTAATGTAATGTCTGTAATTTTAATGATTTTAATATAAATTTGAGGATTGTTTGATTCGAGACTGGAGCGGGCATAGTCCGACCGGGTGTACGCTTCTTAAGGGGAGTCTTCACTCACTTGAAAACACCCGCTCGCTATGTGAAGCCTATGGCCAGGTTGTTTTCTAATTTCTCGCTTAAATTTGAATATTTTTAAACGATTTTTTTGCATAAGATAGCTGAGGTCGATCCCTAATATGGCTATTTTTTTACTTTTTCGATTTCAGTTGCAGATTTTTTTAATAAAGGTACTTTCACTTTCGGAACCAGTTTTAAAAGTGAAAGTACCTTTAAAAAAAAAATCTGCAACTGAAATCGAAAAAGTAAAAAATAGCCATATTAGGGATCGACCTCAGCTATCTTATGCAAAAAAATTGTTTAAAAATATTCAAATTTAAGCGAGAAATTCGAAAACAACCTGGTCATAGGTTTAACATTAGCGAACGGGTGTTTTCAAGTGAGGGAAGACTCCACATAAAGGCGATGGTTCCCCCAACCCAAAATTCATTTGGGAAGGGGATCTTTTGATTCGAGATTTGTTTGATAAAACTGTCCAGTGAAGTATGCGAAGCTCCGCTAGTTATTTTATATAAATAGAAAAGTATTAAAAATATGATTAAAACGTCCATTCAAAAGCTAAAAAAATACATTTGAAAAACTACCTCCAGTAAAATTCTCATTTTTACGTATGATAATTTAATGTGAAAGGTTTGATATACATTATAATTGTTCCATTAAAAATTTTCATTAATGCAACAATTTACTGCAGCTGTTTGAAATAAATTTTCTGTATACAATCGAGCCAGATTTTGTTTTAAATTTTCATTAATGCAACAATTTACTGCAGCTGTTTGAAATAAATTTTCTGTATAAAATCGAGCCAGATTTTTTTTTTCTTCATAAAGCTTATGTTAAAGATTTTGTAACAATCTAACAGTACTTTAACTACACTGAAGAATAAAATATTTCACAATGTAGTGAGATAAAAGTCACAAATTTAGTACTCTCAAAGAATTGTATTCATTACATAAAAATGCATCATGAACGCAACGATTTACCTTTACATTTACAGCCAGCATAAAGGACATATAAAGGTAAATAACGTCTAAAGTAACACACAGGCATAAAACAAATATGGTGGGGAGGGGGGTGGGGAGGGGTGAATAATCTAAACATATCCGTCATCCGCTCTAGCAGTTGCGAAATGCATAATTGAAGTGAATGCAGGGGTGTTTACGTCTTAGTTGAGACGCCAGCAACAACACGGGGCAGTAGTAGTTGCTAAGACTTTTAAACAAACAACAACGATTATTCAAGGTTAAGGGCTATCAATGCCAAGTTCGAAAAACATAAGAAACACAATGCAGCTGCAATGGTCTAAGGAAAAAGGGAGAAAATGCCGGAATGGGAATTTTTCGACGTATTTGGAACTCGCTACAAATAAAATAAAATAAAATAAATTGAAATAATTAAGGATTAATTAAGACGTGAAGGAGAGGGCATGGCAAGGCCATTTCCCACCCCAAAAGTTTGAAAAAGATATTTTTTTCTTTTCTGCTTATTCTCTGATCATTTTGAAAAAATAAAAAGTAACATTTTTCTTTTCAATAATGACTTAAAATAGTTAAACACTAAGATAAAGAAAAAATTAAGAATTTTTTGTCAGGAGAGCTCTGACTCACTGAAACGCTGTAAAAATCTGTTTTTCACTCTGTTTTTCTTTTATACGTGGATGTGTTTAAATTTTATATTCAACAGGGTTCAGGGGGAGATTCGATCAATTCAATCAGTTGAAAGTAAGCGTGGTCCGACTGAAAAACAGGTATACGGGATCCGGCGGAACACAGCTGCACTCTTTGCTTCGTAGGTATAAATCCAGGAACCGCGGACTAACTGTAAATTGAAAATATAGTGATTAAATTAAAAAATATATACTATTTTTCTTTATTGAAACCTCATCGCCTTTAATAAATTATTTTCTTTAGCATAACCAGATTGTGTTTTCTAGAACTACATTTTTCAGCGCACCGTGTAAAGTAACTTTTGAATTGATGAACTATTCAGCTTCTTTCTTTTCTTTTTTTTTTTTTTTTAAATTAACGATTATTTATTTTATGGGGGTCATGAATTTCATATGTAATAATAATAATTATTATTATAATATTTTTTAAGGCATGTTGATGCTCAGAAAAAAGTAGTGCGAAAAAAATAACACTTTTTTCAAACGATTGTCAAATTATCAAATTTTGTTCCATTTCTCTAAAAAAAAAAAAAAAAAAAAAAAAAAAAGTTCATTCCCCCAAAATTCAATATGTTTTCTGAAAAAAATTATTTTGTTTGTTTCAGATGACTTTGTCAAGCTGTGCATTACACGGCGCAGGGTGATGCATGCACAGCATACCCCTATGCAACTGACAATACTCCATTAATTTTAATGATTATTCTATAATAAAAATATTTATTTTACAGTAAAAACTATGCATAATAAGTGGGTAAATTCAGTTTTTATGTTACTTTATTATTTCTATTGGGAAAAAAAAAAAAATCCTACGTTGACCTACTTTTCGGGCCGATGAACGGTAACCTCCCTTAATCAGATGAGTAAACATGCCTTTTATAGAATTGCAGAGAAGTTTTATCAATAGATTTGCAAAAAATCGTATGTTTTGAAAACATTTTATAACATTCTCTCTATGTATTTATTTTACAAAATATGCACGACAACTTTTAAGAGCGGTTTAATTGTTTTCTTTACAAAAATAGTGTTTTAAATCTAATGCATGTATAAACATGCGCATAAAAGTTTCAGACATCTAATTCAAGTTCTGAAGAATAAAATATCTTTTTTTATTTCTCTGGGAGAAATCGACTATAATTAAAAATTTGCCATATTTTATAGGATTTTGTTTTTTAACGCAATTTGATTTTGTGGTATCTGAATAAGAATACCTGATATTTTCACGTATGTTGAAATAAAAACGATCTTGTAGGTGAGCCAGAAAACCCTTGTTTCCTTGACCGAGTTACCTCCCCCCCCCCTTCCTCTTCCCCCCTCATTGATTTTCAAAAAGCACAAAAGTTTTTTAAGGATTAATTGAGAAGAAATAATAACAAGTTTAGTTTAGAATTATTAATTACATACCTTAGAATAGTACCGGATTTTTAATTAGAATTTTTTAATTTAATTTTTCATGCGATTTTTAGCGTTTTTCAGATTTTTTGACATTTTTTAAAGGAATCCTGTTTCAATATTTAGCCCGATATAGTAAATTTTGTCCTCTTTTTTTTAGCGATTGTTAGCGCTTTTTTTCTTTTTTTCACGTTTTGCTGCGATTTTTCAACATTAGTAAAAGACAACCGGTTTTAATCATTTAGTGCAATGTATTAAATTTTGACCTCTGAGAGTTTTGAATGGTTAACGATTTCTTTTGCGATTTGTAGCCCCCTTTTTTTCGTTCCATGGCAATTTTTTGACGTTCGTAAAAGAAATCCGGTTTAAATTTTTAACCCCAGTATAGTAAATTTTGTCGTCTGTGATTTTTTTGAATTTTTAACGATTTTTTGTGTTTTTTCGCGTTTTGCGGCTATTTTTGAACATTCGTAAAATAATCAGGTTTGTATGTTTTATCCCAATAAAGTAAATTTTGTTCTCTGAGATTTTTAAAATTTCAGAATTTTTTTTAAGGGATGTTTAGCGTTTTTTCGCGTTTTGTGGCGATTTTTGGACAATTTGTTTCTGAAACGGTAAAAACTCTGCAAAAACTATTCTAAATGCTATCTGTACTTATATCTAAAGTCAAATTTTGTACAAAAAAAAAAAAAAAAAAAAAAAAGAAGAAGAAGAAGAAGAAGAAGAAGAAGAAGGAAAAAAAGAAATACACACCGCCAAATTAAATAACTTGGTTGCAAAAATTAAAAAGCTGGGTCGCCAGTGACGACCTGTTGACTGCATTTGTCAAGCGCTGATCATAAAATAAGGAGGGGGGGGGGGGCTCCAAGCTAACATTAGAAAACTTATTTATTTTACGGAGAAAATCCAGTTCTTTCATTAACTTTTTGTTTACCATTAAATGCACTGTTTGACAGTAAAAATATGCCTTTTCGTAAAATAAACATTTTTTACTAACGTTTTAACTGACATTTTACTTTCTTTTAAATCTAAAATTAACTGGCTTTTAAAGTAATTATTTCTCATTTATAAAGATTAATAAACAATCCAAGAGAGAAAAAAAAAAAATGAAGTACTAGATAAAGAAGAATATCGGAAGAAGATATGGAGAAGTTACGTTCTTCTGCTTTTAAATTAGATGAAAAGATGCAATAGTCCTTCCCCATATTTAGTGATTTCTTTTCAGTCTTATTCATCAGTTGTAGGATTCGGAATGTGACTAACATTATAAATGATACGGGACGTCTCAGAAGCACAATATTTCCAGCTTCATTTTAAAATATTCTGGAACTGTAAAAATGAAATATTGACTTGATTTTACGAAAAAGAAAAAAAAAACTATCAACCTAAAAAAACAGTAAAGGGGAGAAAAAAACAAAAAAACAACAACAACAAAAAAAAAACATTTATTTTACGATTTGATCAGATAAACCTTAATTTGTACTCGCTTTTTTTTTTTAAACAGTAGCCTTTTTTTTTTTTTTTTTTTTTTACTGCTAAGGGAGCGTGGAAAAGATTTTTTTCCTCCGTAAAATAAACGTTTTTTTTATTGGCATTCCGGCTGACAGTATTTTTTTTTTCTAGATAAAATTCCGATTTTAGCTGGAAGTGCCTATTAAAGGTCTGCTCGAGCCGAAATATCTAGACATGAACCCGGCCCGACCAGTAGAAAAAAATTCGGCATGCCCTGGTGTAAAAGTTAAAAGTTCGGCACGAGCCTGGCCCGTAAAAAAAATTAGCCCGGCCTTGGTATAAAAGTTAAAAGTTTAACCCAAACCCGGCCCATACAAAAAAAAAAATATTTTCCCCGGCCCGGGAGAAAGCTAAAATCTCGGCCCGAGTCCGGCCAGGCCCTCACAAAAGCTTAATTGGCTTTGGACAGGCCCGATTGAATTTCTACAAAGCATGTTGATATGGTTAATAATTGTCTCGTACGAGGAATTCAGACCAAAAATACTTATTTTAGCTTTTTTTTTTTTTCCTTTTTTTTTTCTTTCTTTTCTTTTTTTTTTTTTCCCCCGCAAGTTTAAATCATTATTTTTAAAAAAGAACCCTGACTGCGATATATATATATTTAATGGAATTAATATTTGTATGTAAATGTTTCAGTTATCATTGATATCGTTAATCCATATTCCATGTATTGGACACTTAAAAATCTGAAAAATGCTATACAGTAAAATTTTCGGAAGACGGAATCGCATAGGAAAGAAAAACAAAATCCCTTATAGACAAGTTCCCTTCTTAGCAGGTACATCGTCTGTTGAAAATGTATTATATTCTTTTCTCACGTATTATTATATTCATTTTGCAAGGATCAACACACTTTTCCGTTTAAAACAGGATTTCATCATAGGCAGGTGCTTTTTTACAGATTTTACTGTATTTTAATTTTATTGCCAATCTTTAAAATAAATTTTAAATTTAAATTGTAGAATAATAGCTATTTAAAAATTTAGGCCATTTTTTGCAAAAATTGTTTGGCCGGTACAAATTGTACTGATTTTTGGATGGACGCCGCAATTGAATTAAAGAACACCGTAATTGAAATTATTTAGTCTTTTCAAGCTTTTTTCTCTTCTCTTGCTTTTATTTAAAATACAGATTTTAAGACTTGTCTAACTGTATTTTTTTTAATATAAATGCATACAAATAAACTTTACAAAGAAAATATAAATTTTCTGTGAAAAATTTAGTTGAAAACAATTTTTATAAGTATTCAAAAATCCACTTGTTTTATAACTTTCATTAAAGAAATATACTTACGTATATATATTACTTTGATATTAAGAATCTAAAACTTAAACTAAAACCAAAACATATACGGTTGGTTTAGGCTTAGACTGGAAAGCTATACCAAAACTAAATACATGTGAAATGGAAATTCTAATTGTGAGAAAAAAATTTTGTGATATTGTAAATTAGTATAAATTTTTAAGGAATGGAAGATTTAAAAATGATAATATTTACAATTGAATTAAAAAAGAATTTGTTTCTAATAATAGTTAAATATTTCTGGAGATTATCATCTCATTACACTAAAAACCGCAGCTATGCTAATAAAAAAAAAATCCCTGACGGCTAAGACGCAGACCGTGGGGTGCCTGTTTGTCGGGAATTGCTACTTCGAAACCAAACTTGTTTGCAGGCGGAGCCAGCAAGGATTTTTTTTTTTTTTTTTTTTTTTTTTTGCTATAAGAGTTGGTCCTATAAAAAACATGCCAATATAAAAGTTTTAGATAATATTAAGAGGATTTATAATAAATTTAAGCGGATTTGAAATCTTGGGAATTGACGAAGTTATGAATTTTTTTCTTCAAAAACCTCCCCCTCCCCCCCTTAAGGCAATTTTTAATTATATCAAAAATCTGTCATACATAAATTTTCGGCCTTTCCTTAGAAGTAATAATAACTTCAAACGGATTCGATACGTATCATAATTAAGAAATTATGGGTTTTTTCTGTTTTCACAAAAAGTCCCTCCCCATTCCGCCCCCCCTGGTTCGATTTTGCCCATTAACGAACTTGACCTAGATTTTATGCCCCTTGATTTTATGTATTAGTTTCGAAAAGAAGCGGGAGTTGGAACCGCCTACTTCGAAAAATAACTTGTTTGCAGGCGGAGCCGGCAGGGATTTTTTTTTTTTTAATTTTTTTTTTTGCTATAACGGTTGGTCCTATGAAAAACTTGTCAATATAAAAGTTTTAGATAATACTAAGAGGATTAATAATAAATTTACGCGGATTTGATATCTTGTGAATTGACGAAGCTATGATTTTTTTTCTTCTAAACCCCCCCCCCCCCTTTGGGCCATTTTTAATTATATCAAAAATCTGTCATACATAAATTTTCGGCCCTTTTCCTAGAAGTAATAATAACTTTAAACGGATTCGATACGTATAAAAATAAAGAAATTATGAGGGTTTTTCTGTTTTCACAAAAAGCCCCCCCATTCCCCCCCCCTTGGTTCGATTTTGCCCATTAACGAACTTGACCGAGATTTTATGACCCTTGATTTTATGTATCAGTTTGGAAGAGATTTATGCAGAATTTTTCCAGTTATAGTGGTCAGAAAAAAGTGACATAGATAGATAGATAGATAGATAGATAGATAGATAGATAAAGTTTTGAACTGGGGGTGGTTTTGGGTTCTGGGAGTCATGATCGGCGTAGATCTGCAAATATTTTTCAAAATTTCCAACTTAGGTGAGAATGTAATAGGTAGTATTTCTTACGAAATCTACCTAATATGCATGTTTCAATTTTTATATTCAATTTTCAACCTATTGGTATTGAAATAATTTTTCCCATGGATTTTCATTTTTAACAAGAGAAGTGGCATGGATCTGCTTACATTTTTTCTTCATGCGATCCAGTTTTTGTAAACCTTTGTATAAAAAATATCGCATTATAAAAATAAATCTTACAAAATTGTCATAAAAAATATAATGAAATTTTTGTGAATTAGAAATCATCGTTATATTCAGATTCCTATTTAGATATTTTTAATAAGGTTCTTCATACATATATACAGCTAGATAACAGATTCATTGATGATATCAGCTGTTATGTGACAGGTTTTGTTATTCTAAAATCGGCACATTTCTAGAGGATTCAGGATGAAGATTGAAAAATTTGCCGAATTTTGTGAAGAGTCCTATGTTTTAAGGTGAAGATATTGTGAGGGGTCCTTTAAAGGACTGAAGTTCTTCCTAAACTGCTTACTGATCCTATTTTTCATGGTTAACATTTTCATGCGAGACACTGAACATGAAAAAACATCAGAATGCAGCCATAATAGCATTTTGAATGTATTATTTTATGAATTAAATTTCAATTTTTCCAATTCGGAAAAATGGAAAAATAGACCTTCGTTAAAAAACGAAAAAAAAAACCAGTTTTTTTCTCAAAGTTTCCGGTTTTTTTCCGAGCATTCCCATCTCTACTCCCGTGTCGCATTTTCTTCTATCGGACCGGATTTGTATTTAAATAAATATAAATTTATATTTATAGTTTTTTCCCCCTACCATTTTAGTTCATAAGTACTTCCAAAAATACTTCCTTCCAATGTAATACAAAAGTACATATCACACTGCCTGAACAATATTTACTCTGAGATATTTTTTCAACCATTGTCATGAAAATTATTTTTAATAAATACAGGGCAGTAATTACACATTAAATCGTTTTTCTTAATTGAAGAAACAATAAATTACAAAATGTTGGTCACTGGCAAAAGAATATGACTCATCCATAAAATGAATCATCGAAAATTCCCTACTACACTTCGCTTCTAAAGAGACAACCAACAACGGCACCCTTTTAGCCGCCTTTCCCTAAACACCACATTAAAAATAAAAACAGAAAAAAATCAAAAGTAAGAAGAAAAACCTATTTTGCAAAACTCTTTCGCTAGTAAGTATATCTTTTTCGGCGCGCGGAGAAACCATCTTTATTTCTTTTTTCTTTTTTCGCATCTCAATTCGCCAAGAAGAGTGTGCTCCAGCATTAGGTATGATCAAGGTCTCGGCAAGTCAAGGCCACTAAGACGAAAAATAAAACCAGAATACTTGTTATTACTTCTTTTTAAAACTCGTTATTTACTTTTACTTCGTGGCAGCGGATTTGCATGAACGCATCGTGCCGGAGTCTCCGAAATCGTTTTGTGAAGTTAGTTTTTTGAGCGCGAAGTTTGAATTCATTGGGAGAGAGGAGAACACTTTTATTTTTTTCTTGTTTTAAGAAAGAAACAATTCCTTTTGATTATGTTATTGGGGACGAATTTATTTAGCATAAAGTTTATTCAGAATGATAGATAAAAATCTCTAATTTTGTTTTTCTTTATTTCTTTTCTTTTCTTTTTCATAAAAATAAAAGGGACAAGACATTCATTCCTCAAACAATTATCTAATTTTTTTGAAGAATGAAGAATCAGCTCTTATCTCTTTCTAAGAAAACTATGAAAGAAAAAGCGAAATTTCAGATTTTTCTTGAACATCTTCCTTCAAATATGATTGGAATTTTAAGGAGGAGGGGGGGGGGGATTATGACCCTTTAATCCAAATTTTACGAGGTGCGAATGTCTTAATTTGGGGGGATGTATAATTTAAGTTCTTAATTATTATTATTATTATTTATTTTTGATTTTGCATCATTACAGTCCGATTACATTTACTGCAATTATTACAATGCTATCAAACCATTTGCTTTATTAAATCATATCATATACAGTCACAATATATACTCTTAAAAAATTGCAGAGCCTGGGCTCAAGGCTTTGCAGATTTCTGAATTGTACAGATTTGAGATCACTGCTTTGTCTACATTTTACAACCTCATCTAAATGTAGTGAAATCTCTTGTAACCGGCACCCAGTTAATCAGGTATATAAAAATAATGGCTCTTCTCATGACCTAAATTTAAGTCTGAAATATAATCTATTAAGTATAAATAATATTACTACTAATAATAATGGGCTTCTTGTTTTAAAAATGCGTCCAGTGTCCGTGTCCGATATCTTGGATTTAGTTTCATGCTCGAGGAAGATTTATCTTAGTAAAGAAGAAGGCAGAAAATCATTAATGAAAAATTTCTTATCCCTTTGGAGGAAAACATTTTCAAATTTCGCGACCGATTGAATTTCAAGATTTTTTTCGTGACCGTTTGACGAAATTTGCGATTTTTTTTCATGCGATCATTTAACGAAATTCGTGATTTTTTTTCATGCGATCATTTAACGAAATTCGTGATTTTTTTCCCCCGCGACCGGGTATCGAAATTTGTAATATTATTTTGATTCATGTAAATTCTTGTAATTTGATTTATCTCGATAAAATTATTCTATTAAATATAAATTGAAGGGGTAAAAAATTCATAAATTCATAAACCTTTTAAAGTTTCATTTGCATTTAAAAAAAAATGCATACTTTTAAAAGAAAGGAAGTATTAATTTTTTCGTTTACTCACACTACGGTAAGTACAATGGTGAGGCTACACAGCTCAGTGGTTATTATGCTGGTTAGAAAATGAGGAGCTTGGGACGATGTTCGCAAGTTCGATACCAGTGCAATCTTGGAGGCGGGGACTGCAAGATTTTCCTTGCAAGAGATTGATAATTCGTGCCGCTTTCCTTTCAAAAGTCCTTCCGGACGGCATTTCTCCAATAGTAATATGGTCGATGCTTAAAAAAAATCTGCTCCCATCTCAGTACATATGATAGACATAGTTAAGAGAAATTTGAAATAGAAATTCTAAGATTCATCTACGTGAATACTGAGTGTGGTGACTGTGTAAATAAATTAAGGTACAAAACGTTGTTTAAAATCACCTCAAAAATATTAAAGGTAAACACTACATATCTACCTATGGATCTTAAAAATAATCATTCTTTATCAGGTGCAGAGCCGTATGTGATTTGGAGGCAAACAAAAAGGGCAAGGCTCTTTTACGACAATATAAGTTTCACAGGTTTACGTGTGAAATAATTGCGTTGAAGGTTGAAGTCACACACTCACGTAAGAGTTTACTAATATGGTTTTTAAAGTTTTCCTTGCATGAAAATGATAGCTGGAGCCACTTTCGCTGACCGAAGACAAAATGGCACGAACCCGATGTCTATTAATACTTTCATTTCATCATCTGCATTTCCAAATGAGTCAATTTTGATATATTTTTCAAGTTGATAAATTGTGGAGTGAACGTTAAGGAAGCTGATTTTAGAAAAAATTTTCATTTTACGAAGGACTTGTCTGAAGCATGACACAATTTTATCACAAAAGAACTTCATTTCAGTTAAATTCTAATCATTTAAACTTTTCAATTAGCCTCAATTTTATGACAGAATTTCTTAATCTATTTTCTGAAATCATGTTAAGTTTAATTGAAATTCTTTTGCGCAATGAATCTTGGAATTAATTTTCCAGAGGAAGAAAGTAGTAGTGTAATATGCCGAAAAGTTTGCATATAATAACTGCACCCATTGAATAAAAACCAAGAATAATGTGACTATTATATTACTACTTATATTATGACAACTACTATTAATATTACTATTACAAATAATAATATATATAAAAAATTGTAATTACCTTATCATATAAAACTGACAGAATTTTACACTGGCTATTTACATTTTAGTCAATTTTCAAATTTTTAATGCTTTTTAATAAACTATTCTATTTAATAATTAATTTGTCTTTTTATTTGTTTATTCACTTTAGATGTGTTTTTCAATTAAAAAAAAATAATTGTATGTTCTTGACGCTGCGCTGGCGGCAATGAAAAAATACCCAAGTTTAAATCCATAGTATTATTAAATAAATGATATGATTATTAGATTAAAAAGTGATTTCTAAATTGTAGTGGATGGATGTAGTCGATTGTACGAATTAATTTACGAAATCACGAAAGTCTGCACTTTTAAGTTTTATGATTACTAAAATCCCAGTTACATAATATTAACGAATATAGAAATAAACACCCTTTAAAATTTATACGATAAAACATTTTTAAAATGAAGTAAAAGTGCCGTTTCCATTATTCTATTTAGCCAAACAAGAATGTTTACAGAATTGAAATCATAACGTAGTGAAACGGAATTAATCAACCAATCATTAAATTGCGAAATTTTAACCTCTTCAGACATGAGGTACATAAACGTGAACCTCTATTCTTTTCCTCATTTTTTTTTTTTTTTTTTTTTTTTTTTTTTTGTATTTTCTTCTTCACTCTATATAGCTTAATGTTTTTCGCTTTGGAACAAAACCAATAAATAGCAGCATTGATGCTGATTTTCTCATAAAAAAAAACATTATTTTCATCTGAGTTTGCAAAATGCCTTCAAGACAGTATGGCCAAGAAAGTAAGAATTTTTCATAATTACGTATTTAACTTTAAAATTAAAAAAAAAAGTGAGGATTTGTAGATCAATCACTTCTTTAAAGCCCTTAAATTTGCTATTGCGTGAATTTAGGTTATTGACAGTTAAAATGGTATTTTAAAGGGGCTGGTAATTTCATATCCCTATTTGTGAATCTAAATTACTGATCCCCTAAAGTACCAACTTCGGAAAAAGAGCTCTTTCTGTCGTCTACGGTGTCATTTTGTTTCAGCAAAAGCAGAGAATGTGCATTTATAGTGTTATTTTAACTTCAGGTCTCAAGATGTTACGGACTGATTACTTGACTGATAAATATGAAAACACAGATTAAAAAATAAACTATTCGTAATACAAAATGTAAACAATTTTGTTGTTAGTCAACAATTTCGACGAAATGAAATGGGTGATGGAATCCATCAAGATGAAAGATCTTTTTGCATAGAAAACCAGGATGGAAATCTGTTTATTCAGTCAAAAGCACAAGGTATCTCCCTTCAAACAAAATACAGATTTCCGTCCATAAATTTAACAATGTTGAAGATTATTTCGCTATATTATCAATAGACTGACCTCAAATGCGATCATGTAGTGCTGAAAATGCACGATTATTTAGTCAGCGGCACTGTATGCGCTGCCAGTTATATTCATTCAGAATTATGGACGTGTAGCTCAGTGTTGTTTAGATATGAATGATGGCCTTCCCTAAGTACTTTTCCTGATGCCATCACATATCACTGAAAACAAACAGAATGTATACATAATATCGTCAAAAGAGCTACAGTATTGATAAAATTAGGAGCGAAAATAAAAGTTGAGCCTAGGGAAATACCCTGTAATTTTTACCGAATAAATGGATTGCGACCCTAGTACAAAAATTGTTCATCTTTCTTCATTGTATCACGCCTACGAACACCCTGTATTTCGTAACGAAAACCTCTTGTGGTGAATTTCAACGAGCACGCGCAGTTGAATCAATGAACCGCGGCTTCAAGTTTCCCATATTTCTTGAAAGCACGGTTACCACTGGACTCAGGGGGAATGACAAAAAGTTTATTGTTACAATAATAATAATAGTGACAGTAAGAACAATTGCAATAACTATTACTATTATTACCATTAGTATAAGTAGCATCGACAGAACAGTTGAATTTAAAATATGTAAATATACATTTTAGCGCAGAGAAGAAAAAAAAAATGGTTGCTTAAAAAACGCATTCAAAATTATATATTATATTTGAGATGTAGATCTGGTTAACTATCAAGGCCATATGAAATAAATACATTAACCAATTTCGCAATCGTGAAAAGTTACACACATAAAGTGCCAAACAATGCCACGTACTAACTATTGGCTGGATTGATGATACCATAGCTAGAAAAAAATATACGAAATATTACACTCAGTATTAACATGACTCAGTAAGAATAGGGAAAAAAACAACGGTAATTTTAAAGGTTGAGTCGTGTTATATTTCATGATACTTTTTAACAGATTTTCTCTTATATGGTATAGTAATATTATAGCAAAAATTCATAAGAAAGTGATAGTCTACTAAGAATTTACCTTTATCACAAAGATTTTGCTTCAGATTGATATAGTAATCTAAAAAAGAGAGAAAGAGAAAGTATATTAAAATCATTAACAAAGCAATAAGTTCATGATAAAATATGTTTACATCATTATTTCCTATTTATAGATTTATTGTGACAAAAAAATACGCAATAGTCCACACACAATCACTTTTTTTAATTGTGCTATACGACATATATGTATATTTATTTAAATTATTATAATAACATAATAAAATATACTATATACATGTGTATGTGTATGTATGTTTGTGCGCATGCGTATTTGCGTATTAAAAACCATTACAAAATAAGACATGATATTCTAATCATACAAAATAAAAAGAAGGATTAACGAAACACGTAAATCTCTTATAATAATTAAAAGTCATGTATAAAAACACGTTAGGTATACTTTTTATTTTACACCTCAGACATTAAGGATTAAAAATGTATTGTAAAATAAGTCACCGATTATGGAAATAATTTATGGAAGATATTTTTCTCTCAATATAAATTTTTACTATGATTTCCATAAACATAAAAATGCCAATTCTTACATAGAATACTAAAACATAAATACCTAGCACATAGGACATAATTAGAATATTTTTACTGAGTGGGTACAGTCTTTACTTTTGAATACCACACCACTATTTCAAAATAGTAATCTTAACTTTATTTAATAGCAGAATTTGAAAAAAAAATTTGCAGTTAAATAAGGAAAAGGTCACTATTCAGAAATAATTATGCAGAACAGTACGAACCCTATTTTACACAAATAAAACGATTAACAAACTGGTAATACATAACAAAAAAAAAAAAAGTTATTTGAGATTACGTATACTACAATAGTAGTAAATAGTATTAAATAATAAAACTAACTCGTAACATGCCATAGCTAAGGAGAAAAAAAAAAGTATAAAATAACAGAGGATGATTGTCTTTGTTTTTATTTTGTTAACACCTGATTGACAGTCACATGCATGCACTTAAAAAAAAAAAAATGTAACTATAGCAAAACAACACCTTATTAGTAAATTACGGAACAGTACCTCTATTCTATCCTTTAAACAAAGCAAATAAAAGCATTTCAAAATATTTTCTACGTGAAGGCCACGATGCCATCATAAAAAATACAAATAAAAAAAAGATTTCAAACAAATGCTCAATCGTTTAGTGTTTCTGGAATGACTGACTAAACACTAAACCTTCTGTATCCTTGAAATGCGCTCCTTGAACTTGAGGTATTGTGATCCATTGTGAACATAATTATATATCAGTTTCAATCTGCGTTTTAAATTTTGCGTGTCTGTTTTAAATTCAAAAATTTATTTGTTTGTTTTTTGTTTCACGACAAATTTTGCTAAGATGCCATCTCATTGATTGCGTGAGCTCTATTTCTATACGTCATTTAATGAGAACATGTAAAGAGTCATTATTTACAACGCTTCTAAATATCATCAAAGATAAATCAAATTAAAAACAGGAGCGAAAAAGTAGAATGATCCTACGTATTTATGTTTACGTCAGATACCTCGTTTCACATTAATAATTAAAGGGGGTACATGGTACTCTTTGAAATATTTGTTATTATTATTTGAGTATTTTATAGTGCATTTTTGACGAATTTTTAAATGGTTAAAAAAAAATTATTTAATCAAAAAAACACGGAATTCATTTGGTAAAATTTCAATTTTTTTCTAACAAATTTAAGAATTTTTTTAATCTACATTTTTTAACTTTTTCAAATACATATGTATATATATTACACTTTTCTGTAGCTGCAAAGAGCAGGGACCCAAAAGGTTAATTCGTTTAAGCAAAACTAAATAAAATGTCATGAGCAGTTGTCGGAAGTAAGAATGCTACAAGTAGATAAACTACAGTAGTCGCTACTTTTTCCGGTAGTTTGTAGCACAGCGCGCTACATTTAGAAAAATGTAATGTATCGAGTACAGTGATACAAAAAATAAGTAGTTTGTAGCAAATGCTGAAACTACTTTTAACGGTACTTCAAAGAAGGGAAAAAAGAGTCATTTTCTAGTCACACAATCATAACTTGCTTCTTTTGTGCAAAATGTGTTCTGCGTAACAATTTACAAATGTCAGCAACTCAGATGCAGTGTTGAGCAACGCATCGTATGAGGTCATGTATTTTTTTTTTTATTTACACTTGCGGGTAAATCCAAGTAGCAAAATCCAAATCAAAGAAATTAATTTCCCTACTGGAAACACTTATCCACTTACTCGTTATTAGATCTTCATATTTTAATGCCGCATTTCTTCTTTTGGAATTACCTTTTTTCACAGATGTATTATTTTTTATATTATGACAGAGAAAATTGATATTGAATTGCCCAGTTCGGCATGTAAATAGTAGTTACATGTGTTTAAAATAACACTTTAGATAATGACACAAAACATTTTCCTGAATGTTATCTTTCTTAATTTTTTAAAGTCATCGGTTTTATCGGATTTATTTAATTGTATCCCGACAAATGCGATATAATGAGGGGCCATTGTATTAATTAATCCGTGTTCGAAATTTCAAGTGTAGATTGAGTCCGTTGACAAAATAAAAAAATATGGTGAAGTAGCGACTACTTTTGAAAAGTAATTTTTAGTCGCTACATTTCAAAATGAGTGGTTGTAGTTGTAATTAACTACATTTTGGATAAAGTAGTTGTAGTATTAGTAGTAATAGTAGTGGTCTTCATACATTTATTTTTTTTAATCCCTGGCATTATGAAAAAACACAAAGAATCCAGCGTGATTGCACAATGTATAATTATATAACTCTCAGCAAAGTAAAATGTCACACCTGTTGAAATTTGGCACGGATTGAATGTACAATTTGAAATGACATATTATCGAAGTCTCAAGCATGCAAATGGCAAAATTTGTTTGAAAATGGCCAGGAAGAAGGTGAACCAAGGCAATCCAATATAGAAGGGGCTCACAAAAAGGGAAACTGCTTCACTGAGGCAGAAGCTGACAAAAGTCTGACTTATATTTTTTGGAATTTACGAGGTATTTTTTATGTCTGTTTTCTTCATCAATTTTATGCATATAACGCAGCATAATATTGTTCATTTTTGACTAAGTTGAAACATGCACATCAGTCCTAAAAATGCTCTATTTCGATCCGAATGTTCATCTTCTCCTGTAGAATTTAAGACACAACAGGTGTAACGAAACAAAAACTTCATTAGACAAACACTCGATTATCCTCTTTAATCTTTGAACTAGCATTTATTTTGATCCCCTTAAAGAATTATTAGGAATAGAAAGATTTTCACCAGATGAAGAAGTCAAAGAATTTTTGTGTAATTAGCTTCAATTCACGCCTTAATTATTTTTATTATACAATAATAATAATAATAATAAAAACTCCCAATTCCCAATATGTTTGAAAAAATGTGTAGAAGTTAAAGCTATCTAGAAACATAAAATTTAAGTAAATAATAGTTTAAAATTAATCCATTTAAAAAAAAAAAATCTATCAAAAGAAATCAGACAGACAAAAAGTCAACTGGGAAACTCAAATAATCAATGATATAAAAGAGTAAAAACACTCATAAATACAAAACATTTTATTTCAAAATATGCTAGAAATGTGTTAAAATTATTGCGACCTTGGCATTATCTAAATTTATAGATATATATTTTTTTTCTTTTACACATTTTGATGGGTATTGCGAAAAAGCATGGATTAATAAAAAGCTTCGCAAACAACAAAAGAATCAAAATCATGATTTAATTTGCTTCAAATATATTCAACAGATGTGGTAAAAGAATTTCAACATTGACATTATTATTGTTATTATTTGTTCCTTTTATATTAGATACATTTAAATACATACAAAATTATATATTTAAAAAAAAATTATAAATACTTTTTTTTCGCACTTTTGTTTCATGAAATGTGTTTTTATACAGAAATACGTTAAACAAAAAAAAAAAAAAAAAAAAAAAAAAGAGGAAAACATACATGTGTATTTTATTTATTAATATTTTATTAAGATAAAACAGAAGAAATATCCGACTGTGCTTTTGTGCTGCGGAATTTTGATCCAACTTGATCGATAAAGAGCGTGAGAAAAGTGAAGAGTTTAGTAATGGATTTTACTACATATTTTACTTTGTTTACTGCAACTAATAATCGCTATGAAAATTATAAAATAAAACCAATATATGAAATATTATATTGAATTAATAATTTTTGGTCTTAAGATTTTGCTGAAGTAAGTGTAACACGAACACTAACATCCATGCAGTGGATGGAGAAGGTTTAAACATAGGACATCATGTAACGGCTTTTGACGTTGTTTTGTCGTTAAACTTAGGGAACTTTTAAATGTGGGAATATTAAAATAATCGAGTGAAATGCATTGTAAAGCAAGCAGGCAAGAGTTAGGTTGAAAATTGGAAGTCTCTTGTCAAAATCGGTACAGTGTGAAATAAGAACAAAAAATCATGCGTCAAGCATATATTAGGAACACTTTCGAACACATTCAGAATACTGTAACAAAACTTCGCAGTTTAATAAATAAACACTTTAGAAAACGCATAATGCATTTCAAAACAAATTTTCAGCAATTACTACCAATAGTCGAACAAAATATCCGATTGCTTTTGTACAGCCTTGTATATAATCTATAGATTTGTATGCATACTACACATTAATTTATCATATTAAATCATCATTAATTTTTCTTTTCTTTTAAATATTTGTATTTGCTTTTCAAAACGGCATGAAGAAACAAGAAATCTAAGAGATACAGTTAAATGATGGGTAATATAAGACACTGAAAAGTATAAAAAACATTAAAATAATTAACTTTAAAAATTTGCTTTAAATGCCAAAATAATTTCAATACTAATAGTATTACATATATTAATTTATTTTATTTTATTTTATGTTATTTTATTTTTTAATCTTAAAATCATTTTTATATATATTCAGAAAGTGTGTGGGTTGAAAAAATATATAATAAATAAAATTATTATCAATATTAAAAATAACTATAAAAATAAAATAATTTATTTCAAAAATATGCTAGAAAACTTTTATAATTATTTCGATATTAACATTATTTATATTTTTAATTTTTCTATTCATGTTAGACATTTTCATGAATATTGTGAGCAAAAAAATGGACAAACAAAAAGTTCAACAAGTATTACATATATTAATTTATTTTATTTTATTTTATGTTATTTTATTTTTTAATCTTAAAATCATTTTTATATATATTCAGAAAGTGTGTGGGTTGAAAAAAATATATAATAAATAAAATTATTATCAATATTAAAAATAGCTATAAAAATAAAATAATTTATTTCAAAAATATGCTAGAAAAGTTTTATAATTATTTCGAAATTAACATTATTTATACTTTTAATTTTTCTATTTATGTTAAACATTTTCATGAATGTTGTGAGTAAAAAAAATGGACAAACAAAAAGTTCAACAGACAATAAAAAAAAAAAAAAAAATTAAATTATAAAAGAATATACTTCAATCCTAGAAAGACGCTAAAATCATTCCACCATTAATATTAATGTATTAAGTACAGCTGTGAATGTACTCAAATTCAAATTACCGCATTCCGTTGAACGGAAACCTTACTCTATTGCGCTATTAAAAAATCGTTTCAGAAATATCGGCCGGCGAACGGTAATGAACCAAACGTATAGTTACGGTTCAGGTACGCTTCATGAAATGTTTCATTATGGTCACAAAAAAGTAACACTGTTGCAGACAAATTTCTGGTGTTTCTTTATGGTTTATATATCTTTTTTTTTAAGATCAAAGTAAACTATATTTCTTTGATGCAATTATTTTGAAAGAAATTTAAAGATAAAAATTGTTTAATTAATTAATATGATTCTATGAATCTGGTGCATTATACCTATCCTAAGATATGAGGAATTGCAAATTATCCTATATTTCAATAAAAAGTTAAAATTTCAGTGCAAATTATTCACCTTGTTTAATAACTAAAATTTATAAAGATACAACTAAATGTAAATATATTGCTTGAAGGTGCGTAAAAACATACATAAAACATTTAAAAGCACATTAAAGTCCTTTTAAAAATTCAAAACGTTTTCAACCGAACTACTCGGTCATCAACAGTGAAAAACTAATTGCTGAGTTGAGTTGTTGTCTCTTCTCGTTTTCTTGCTTGCCGGGAATAAACTATTTTACTTCAGGGGTTTGGAATATAAGGTGGGATGGGAAAGGTAATCAATGATGTATTAATTCATTCCAGACTGCGTGGATATCATGTGATAATACATCGTTACAGACTATTTCTTTTTTAGATATTATTTCTAGAGACTCTCTTATGATAGCTTCCAGGTGATGAGGATCCAATGGATCCAAAATTATATTCCGCACAAATAATCGCCTGGAAGCTATCATAAGAGAGTCTCTAGAAATAATATCTAAAAAAGAAATAGTCTGTAACGATGTATTATCATATGATATCCACGCAGTCTGGAATGAATTAATACATCATTGATTACCTTTCTCATCCCACTTTATATTACAAACCCCTGAAGTAAAATAGTTTATTCCCGGCAAGCAAGAAAACGTGAAGAGACAACAACTCAACTCAACAATTAGTTTTTCACTGATGATGACCGAGTAGTTCGGTTGAAAACGTTTTGAATTTTTTAAAAGGACTTTAATGTGCTTTTAAATGTTTTATGTATGTTTTTACGCACCTTCAAGCAATGTATTTACATTTAGTTGTATCTTTATAAATTTTTAGTTATCCTATATTTCATAAATACATACCATAATTAGAATATAGTATAACTATGTACAGAGATAATACTTATTTAAAGCAACAAAAGCCTGAAACACAATTATCAAATAAAAAGCTTCATTAAACTTTTTTAATTCCAATCAAACTTTGAAATGAA
This sequence comes from Maratus michaelseni, assembly GCA_963931845.1. NCBI lineage: Eukaryota > Metazoa > Arthropoda > Arachnida > Araneae > Salticidae > Maratus > Maratus michaelseni. The sequence goes on along the minus strand of OZ007590.1, from coordinate 129,276,423 downwards.
ATGCAATTTTTAATATATAATGAGATATAAGTTTCAATAACGTTTATTAACAAAAGATATTTCAAACCGGTTTGCCGGTTTGACTTTTTTTTTTTTTTATTATTAACCAGAAATTCCGAAAGAATAATTTTTACTTTATGTAATCACGAAACGTCTGTCATTAATTAAGGCAAAAATTACTATTAGGAATTTCTGAATACAAAAAGAGGCTAATCTGGCAGTCTTGATGTCAAATCAAAGTTATATGTATTTAATTATGTGATCTGCAAATTTTATGTGACATGCTAACTCTAAAACACAGTACCGAAAATTCAAACTTTCACATACCAGTTTTTATTTTAAAATAATATAGTAAAAGTTAAAATAATATAGACTGCGTTCTGAAAATGAAAAGTACTTACCCTCAAAAGAATACGCTTCAAAATAATCTCAATTAACTATATCTCACAAATTGATACAAAAAAAATTAAAATATATAAAATAGGTCGGGTAAGTTATTTATACCACAGAAACCTCTCAAAATCCTAATAAAAAAAGAAGCTTAATTAAGGGTTTTTTTTAATTATTATTCTAAAATCATATGTTGTAACGCGTTAAAAAATTATGTACTTTTTTCAACGAATGAGTAGACAGATTGTGATTAATAATGCTATGGCATGAAAATATGTAAAAAGATTATTAAGAAAGTACTTTCACTTTTTTAGATAACTGAATGTAACTTAAGCATATTATAAAAAGTATTGTCGTTTAGTTTATAAATTAATGTAATAGTAACACATTGCATGCGGAAAACATAAAAATACGTTTTATATAGATTGGTAGTAGAAAATAGTGCTTGTACCGGAAATTTTGGAAAGAAGAAAACATAAGGCGTAATCCAAGCGTACTTGCTTCGAAATTCTTATACCAGCATTAATCTAACTATATTTAAATGTATAGCAATGAAAACTGCCCTTTAAAAAAAAAAAAAAAAAAAAAAAAAAAAAAAAAAAAAAAAACACGCTGGGGTAGATTTCCGCTCTTCCTGCTTTACTTTACCTTTATTGCGAACGATTCTCCTTTAGAAACAGTTAAATATCTTTTCTCATCATCTATTTACTTATTTTTCTACGAAATTATTCTTATTTAATGCTTTTCTACTCATTTTTCTATTTTTTTTCCCTCCTCCTTCCCCCCTTAAACTGCAAATTAATTCTGATTGGCTGTTTTATGCAAGCTAATCTTGATTGGCTATCTTACTTATTTCGGATTGGCTGATGAAGTTGACGGTGATATCCTCTGCTTTTCTTTCAAGTTCAAGTTCATTTTTGCTACTTTTATACTTTTGTTTTCATGGCTCATTTAAGATGTGATACACAAATACTCATATACAAGGAGTGGAGTTATCATCAACTGGGAATCCCATCGAAACAATCTACAACAACTACAACAAAAAATAATAAATGTGTGGTTGTCACTAAAAAGTACTTTGTATTCCTGGACTTTCCCTTCTTAATCTTGATTGTTTCGAACAATTGGATGTTTTAGCATTTCACTTTATTCACCCTTTTTTAATGTAATTACTATATTTGTTTTTTTTTTAATTTAATTATATTTCTCAAATTTTATTCTATCCTAAACGCTTTTATATTTTTACTTATATTTATAATTATACTCACCCTTAAGTAGTTTAGACTGCTTATTCTCTCTTATGGCTCCCAAAGTTTTAGAAATACCCGTAGTAGCAAATAAAGTTGGCGTCAACTATAGAAAGCCCATGAAATGTTTAAAATGTTCAACTGTTCAACTTGCCTCTAATTGGTTGTGAGCAGGTTTCAATTTATAGTGACTTTTGTACAAATAAATTTCGCGCACATTTTCAAAAAAATCGCTCGCATACAATGAACTAATATAATAGAAAAATACACAGGATATTTTTCGAAGCCCTAACTACAAAATTTAATAAAAAAAATAACACAGATGGAATATATGACATATTTAGCAGGTGGATGATACATTTTCGTATCCCTATCCAGTAATTTAAAATAGTTTAAATATTCGTCAACAGATGACACTGGCGCTGCCTTAAACGATAACAATACTCAAACTAATGTGTAAAACTGCATCAAAGGTGTCACAATTTTTAATTTTTAGTGTACAGAGTTATTGCAACGCGATAATAAGGTTTGTTTCTTGAAATTTTGAAGCTAATTTGTGGGTTTTAACAGTTTGAGACAACGCAGCACCATAGATTGGCAAAAATGGTACCTATTTTTTTTTTTTTAATTATTTTATGTAAACTTTGGGAATTTTCTGGTAAATTTGTCACTTATTTCATCTTTATTTTTATTAAAATTAATGAATTATTTAAATTTAAATTAGGGAGTCCTTTGTGAAACACCCTGTATAATAATCAAATAAACAACTTACCTATGCATTTGGCGCTACATGATCTGTGTAAATGTGTATTACAGTAATTTTATTATTATTATTATTCTGTTTACTTCTTTCACCATACACTTTCACACTAGCACTTCCAATTCCTCTCTCTATTCTTACTATGTGGATCATTCCATTTATTTTGCAGGTTGGAAAAGAAAGAATGCAATAGCTATTGTTTAAAATTTCGTTCTAAGCAGATTCGGTAAGAATACGCAGTGGCTCAGTGCGCTATGTCGTTTGCTTCTAGTTCTTTAGACATGGGTTCTGATTCAGGCAGTGGAAAGTTTGAAACAAAAAATGTAAGGAAAGTTTTTACTTTTTTAATATATTTAATAAAGTTATAAAAAATAATTGAAAACAATATTAATAATTTATGTAATGGGATTTTTTTTTAACTTGCGTTATAGTGTTAGCGGTTTTAACGAATTTCATATTTTTAGAGATTCCAGTATAAAAAGTTAGATAAATCTACTGATTTTTCCTTTTTATTATTAATAATTTTTTTTATGGACGCAAAACGCTTATATACGCGTTTTATTTCTAGCGGATATAAGTAATTTCATGTTTTTAGACATTCCAATACAACGAGTTGCCTAAATCCTCTGATGCCTTTTGTTGTTGTTGTTGTTGTTGTTGCACATCCACTTAGGCCAGCAGGGCTAAACCAGGTCCATGATATTATACACTCTAACGAAATCCAGAACCATCAAGGGATCATCAGCAAGATCCTGCTTGGAGAGAACCAGGCACGCAAGGATATGATCAGGGGAGGCCTGCTCAGTGGAACACTTGGTGCATATTTAAAAGCACTTGGTACCCTCAGAAAATTTAATAGTTCTAATGTGCCCACTACGAAAGCGAGCAAGAGTGGTTTGTACCTGCCTGTTATAACCAAAAACAAGAGATCCTCCCGGTCAAATACTCTGGTACCAGTGGTGCACTGGTGGAATAATCCAAGTGATCCTATTCTTGCTTTTTGTTCTTCAGTAAGTCTCCAAATATGTGAGGGGTGCAGAAGGTACCGAGACATCACATGCACCCGCCTTGGCCAAGGTGTCCGCGATCTCATTTCCCTCAAGATCGACATGGGAAGGAATCCATTGTAGATGTATCTGATGAGACAAAGAAAGTCGTTTCAGTCTGTTAAGAATAGTCACTCCCATATTTTCCCGCACACTATGCCAATTGGCCAAGTGTTGGATTGAACTTCTGCTATCGGACAAAATCCAGATCTGATTTCCATGAGTGAGTGACAAAAGTGAACCAAGGCCTTCATTTATGGCAATTAGCTCACTGCGAAAGACTGGGCAAAAGTCAGGATATCTCTTCTGAATCTTTACGTCATGATGTTGCGATTTGATGTAATTTCCACTGCCAGAACAGTTACTATCATTTCTACTACCATCCGTATACACTTGAACAGCATATCTTGGAACATCGCCAATTCTCTCAAGAGCCAGTTGCCTAAGATAAATAGGAAGATCTGTTTGTTTGTTCACATGGACTGGTAAATCAGGATGGAAAAAGACACCATCAAGACCTTCCGTCGGGTCAATGCACTGTGTCAGATGATGCGTACCACAGCACTATCGATTAGATTACATGAAGCCACTTGGCTGAAGGGACTATTTCTCTTTAGTCTCTGATTATTGCACCAGTCTCTGAGGAAAGCAGAAGTTCGATTTTGTGAACCAAGACCACAGAGTTTGTTATAGTATTTTGCCATACAATCACTTCTTCTAAGACCAATGGGTTGCAGATCTGCCTCGTAAAGCACTATGTCTTTAGGACAAGTATTTCAAAGACCAATAATGATCCAAGCAGCGCTGAACTAGACCCGCTCAAGTTTCTGTAGATTTGTATCAGAGGCACAACAGTAAATGGGATATCCGTACTCCAAAATGGGTCTGATAAGTGTAATATAGGTATTTCTGAGAGTACCAGCATCAGATCCCCAGTCACTTCCTGAGATATATTTCAGGATGTTGAGTCGTTTTCTTGCCTTTAATACAAGATGATCTATATGTTTGTTGCCCAGTATCTCAGGGTCCAGTACAAAACCCAAATATTTTGGATTTTTATCCACAGCAAGAAGTTGATGATCTAACAAAATATTGGGATGGAAGTCATATAATTTTCTATTGGTTGTGAAGAAGCCAACCGTAGACTTAGCAGGGTTAAACACAATTTGTAGTTTTCAGCAAAATTCCTTATATCATCAAGGACAAGATTGATGTGTCTCTCCAACTTCTTCAAGTCAGTGCCGGAGTTCCAAAGAACAATATCGTCCGCAAATGAGCCTACTTCGCATTTCTTGTTAATGACATGCTCAGTACCCGATAGGAAAAGTGTAAACAAAGTAGGGCTTAAGACTAATCCCTGAGGAGCCCCTTGGAATAGTTTAAAGCTGCACTATAGTTCCACAATATATGATGTAATGATTTGAAACGCCATTCTTCAGTTTTTCACGTACTCTTTCAGATTGCGCAGGTTACTTTTTATTTTTACTTGGATGTTTATTTCTATATTCGTAACACTAGAGTAAATCGAGCCCAAATTTTGGTATGTTAAATGATGCTGCATCGTTACACATTGAATTTATACATGTTACAATCTCTATAGCTTCTCTAATAATGGATTGATAGTATAGAATGTGGGGGGGGGAAATTAACTTACTTTCATTAAAATTTATTTCTTAATATAATCTTGCCAGGTCTCTGGTTTTTCTATTATACTTTATATCAGCTACTGTTTTAAATAAATTTCCTGCTAGTCATGCCAATATAGTAGGTTTATAAGTATTAAAGTTTTTGTTTTACACCTTTTAGCAATTAATAGAAGTAGTTAAATATATATTATAAAATATAAAATTAATTAAAAACAATACAAAATATTCGAAAGGAAATGATGTAATTACTGTTTCTTTACCAGATTTGTTTATATAAGAAGAAATAAATTTAAATATCTGCATTAACCTCAACACGAACAGTGAAGACCGAGCTATGTTCGGTAAAAATTAGCATTGAGTTCAAATATCATGACCCATGACCAAAATGACCCACTAATCGAATTTTCTTGAACATGTGACCAAGGCCAATTATCTTCTCGTGCTCGAAACCCGTAGGATATAAAATTTAGTCCAAATATTCTGAGCCGATTTTTAGATAAAATTAGTTTGACCCACAGTGACCCAAAAATGACCCAATAATCGGATTTTCTCGAGTATGTGACCTACCCCAATGATTTTCGCATGCCCAAAAACCGTAGGATACAAAATTTAGTTCAAATACTCTGAGCCGTTTTTAAGATAAAAATAGCTTGACCCATAATGACCCATGACCAAAATGACGCATTAATCGAAATTTCACGAACATGTTACCTAGCCCAATAGTCATCTCGTTACCCAAAACTGTAGGCTACTAAATTTAGTTCAAATCCTCTGAGCCGTTTTTAAGATAAAAATAGCTTGACCCTTAATGACCCATGACCAAAATGACCCACTAATCAAACTTTCTCGAACATGTAACCTATCCCAAACAGTCTTCTCGCGCCCGAAAACCATAGGATGCAAAATTTAGTGTAAATAGTCTGAGCCGTTTTTTAGATAAAATTAATTTGACCCACAGTGACCCAAAAATGACCCATTAATCGAAAGTTCACGAACATATGACACAGCCCAATAGTCTTCTCATGCCTGAAAATGGTAATACAAAATTTAGTTAAAATCGTTCGAACCGTTTTTTAGATATAATTAGCTTGACCTTGATCCATGGTGATCCAAAATAACCTACTAATCGAATTTTCTCGAACATGTGGTGCACCAATACGGTAGGATACAAAATTTCGTCAAAATCGTAAGAGCCGTTTTTAAGAGAAAAATTTGTATATATATAACCACACACACACACAAGATTTGCTCGTATTAGAATATACGATACAACTAAATTTTTATTTAAAATTTGGATCTACCAAAAAGTGATTTAAAAAAACAAGTTTATGTCTTATTCTTTATGGGAATTGGGATCTACAATACATATATTTTTTAATCTTACAAATGATTCAGAACTAAAATTACTAATATTCTGTGTAGGTAATAATTTCCCATAAAAATATAATGTATTAACATTTGCAAAATATGTTTCAATATTTTTAAATGGTAAACAATCACCATTCTTTTGCACAAATGTGGTTCTATTGTGCGGATGCTTTAGTAAGCAGGTCATAAAAAATTAACTGCTCGCATTTAATTCTGGTTCAGATTATGTTCATTCGATTTAGGAAAAGCCGGAATGTTGAGAGTTACCCATAATGACAACACAATACAATATATATAAGATTAAACACATTGAAATCCTTTTAAAATCAAATTTAAAAAAAAATCTATTCTGAAATTCTATTCAGCTACAAAGTCTGCCATTTATTGAATAATTTCAATACCGAGGCGTAACGCAAATAAAGAAGTCAGAAAATATATAAATAAATAAAGAATTTGCAACATTTACAATAGACTTTTTTAAATGATTAAAGGAAATGTTTTAAATAAACAATAGCATAGTTGAAAGCACATGTCACGAGAATGACAATGCAGACGTAAATAAAGAATAAATATCAAAGCACCTATCATGGATGTTCCAAAATTTAAATATTCACTCTTCTACATCAATGCAAGGTAAGTTTTTATTTCTCGTGCACCTGATAAAGAAACGGAAATAGTCAGTTTATAGCAAGTCCTGTAATTTTTTCCATACTAAAACTTCCATGAAGTGCTTTTGGTGAAAGCAGTTTCGAAATTACAAGAAATGTTTTAATGTGCTTTAAACCCTACAGTGTAGGAATTTTTCTTTTATAATTGTGTTTTTTATACTTATATTAAGAATTCGACACCAGAAAATTTAAGATAGATTTTTAACTTTATTTAGTAGCATATTTATGTTATTTTTACAGGATTAATATGTCTATACAAATATAGTGGTTGTAAAGAACTTAATTTATTTATTAAAAATTAAATAGAAAGTGTTGCCAATTGGCTACTCTATGCACTGCAGGGTTAAGATCCTACACTAGTCACGGGAAGAAACACTCAAGCTAATGTTAAGTCTATAGGAAGGTTCTTGACAGATTTCTCGCTCGCATTTTAATATTTTTAAATGTTTTTTTTTTCCATAGGATAGCTGAGACCGATCCCTAACGTTGTTAGTTTTTACTTTTTTGATTTTCGTTACAGTTTTTTTTATAAACGGACATTTTAAATTTCAGAACCGCTTGGAACCGGTTCTGAAGGTGAAAGTACCCTTATATAAAAAAGAACTGGAACCAAAATCGAAAAAGTAAAAACTAACAACATTAGGGATCGGCCTCAGCTATCCTATGGAAAATAAATCATTTAAAAATATTAAAATGCGAGCGAGAAATCTGTCAAGAACCTTCCCATAGACTTAACCTTAGCGTTCGAATTTCTTCGCATGACTAGCGTAGGCTCTTGAGGATGACAACAGTTTCGAAATTACATATGGAACTTCTGGCATTGATGTGCCTTTTTCCGAGGAATTACTGAAGCGATCTCAATACTTTTTTAATAATTTCGGCAGTAGCTAATAGAGGTGTAATGGGCTCTAAGTGAAAATTTTATTTATTCATAAGTTTATGTAGCCTAAGTTTCTTTAAGTGTTTCACAGTCCTTTAAAAATCCGTTTGAAAAGGAATTGAATTGTTATTGATGGAATATAAGGAGAAATATACCATTTGATACTGAAGCCTTTGCGCAGTGTGTGTTAGTAACATAAAAAATCCGTGGGATAGACATTGTTTATATTCTCGCTTTCTGTTTGAAGTCATTTTTCAGAATTGCTAGAAAACAGAACTCAGATTTTTCTGCCATTAGTTTTTCAATGATGTTTTACAGATATAGTTTCGTACGCTGCCGAAGTCAGTGGTTCCCCAAACTATAGGCTAGTGTGGATAGATTTTCGTTTTAAAATATACAATCATAGAAAGTCGAGATTCGTTTACAAAAACAGATTGGAACGTGCGTAGCACCGCCGGTGTGGCAGTGGGTTCCCCCATTATAAGGTTCGTTTGGATAGAATTCCGTTAAAAAATATAAAAAACATGCAAATTCGAGGATGTATGCTACCGAAGGCAATAGAACCAACAGCAATAGATTCGTTTGGAAAGATTTTTCTTTAAAAATGTAAAATAAAAACTGACCGGAGCGTGCGCAGCACCCTCAGTGTATGCTGCCGAAGGCAGTGGGGCCCCTATCTTCAGGTTCGTTTGAATGGATTTTAGTTTAAAAATATAAAATCACACTTTAGAGTATATCTTTAGTGTATAAGTGCAATCCCGGGACGAAGACACAAACCCACTGTTTACTTTAACATACATATAATGTGTTGAAGGTTAGACAATTTGTACAATGTTTAAAGTACAGAATTATTTAACTAAACGTGTCTAACCAGGTGTAGCTTTACATACTTAACTGTATTAAGAGTGCTCATTAGTTTAACTTAACAAATTTGGCAACAATAAAAGATGACTGGGAAAGAATATACAATGTTTGTGAAGAAATATAGTGGTATAGTAATGCTAAACAAGTTGACAATTATTACTTTACAGAGATTAATGAAAATAAAACAAACCAATGATATAAACTGATAAATATGTACAAAATTTACAATGGAAAAACATCGGAATGTATCAGCTCTGATAAAACAATACTGAAGATTAGACACGCTTCATGAATTTTTTTAATCGGAAATAATTGAAATTTTGCTTCATATGTTGGAGAGTATGTCCAAGTGTTATGAAACTGGGCCTTTCCTTTTCTATGGAACTAACTTGGTCGATCGCCGTTTTAATTTTTTTAAATGAAAAATGCCATTTTGTTTTTAGCTTATTCTAACAATCTGTATCACTTTTAACAGTTAATTTTTTTATAATGTACTAAACTTTAAAAAAATAAAAAAATAAAAAAATAAATAAAAATAATTAAATAAATAAATAAATATATATATATATATATATATATATATATATATATATATATTTCGAGTGACGGCCATTTTGTCAATTATGAACTTTTAAAATTAAATATTGGTATAAGATCCAGAGAATATTATAATATTTCAAAATCTAATCGAAAAGCTGGCTTCAGAATTCAGATGACTGAGTGGTAAGAAAAATGACCACCCGATTGGAGGACACTTGGACATACATTCCGTCATGTGAAGAAAAGTTTCAAATAATTCCAATTGAAAAAGTTCATGGAGTTTATTCTAAACGTCAATATACACGATACAAAGCCCCGCTGAGTTGATATCTCTAGGAAAGCTCAACAATTTTTTTTCCAAAAGACATGATATTAAATTTCCCCTTTAAAAAAAAATTATGAACTTTTTAAACTAAATATTGGTATAAGATCCAGAGAATATCATAATCTTTGAGAATTTAATTGGAAAATTGGCTTCAAATAAATGAGTCGTGAGAAAAACGACTGCCAGATTGGAGGACACTTGGATAAGACTCCGTCATATGGAAGCAAAGTTTCAAATAATTCCAATTACAAAGAAACTTCATGGAGCTTGTATAAATTTCAATATATGATGCCGCAAAACCACCAGAGTTGATATCTATATCGAAGTTCAAGAGAAAAATTCCTTAAAGACATGTTTATTTTTTAACAAAAATAGTAAACTTCCTTCAAATAAAAAATTAAAAAAAACTTTTAAAACTAAATATTGGTATGAGCTTCAGAGAATATCATAATCTTTCAGAATGTAATATCGAAAAATTGGCTTGAGCTGAATGAGTCGTGAGTAAACGGCACTGGAGGCCACTTGGACCATATATACTTCGTCATATGAAGCAAAGTTCTAATTAAAAAAAAAAACTTCATGGAACTTGTCTAAACGTCAATAAATATGATGCAAAACACCCTACGTTGATATTTATATCGAAGCTCGAGAGAAAAATTTCTGAAAGACATATTATTTTAAAAAAAATTGTAAACTTCCCCTTAAAAGAAAAAAAATAAATCAAAATCAGAGTAGTCACGAGCCACAAGTTACACAGTAACAAAACATATTTCGGGAATCAAGAGGATCGGGATCGGGAATCATGGAACTTGTCTAAACGTCAATAAACATGATGCAAAACACCCTACGGTGATATTTATATCGAAGCTCGAGAGAAAAATTTCTCAAAGACATGCTATTGAAAAAATATATATATATAGTAAACTTCCCCTTAAAAGAAAAAAAAATCAAAATCAGAGTAGTCACGAGCCACAAGTTACACAGTTACAAAACATATTTCGGGAATCAAGAGGATCGGGATCGGGAATCATGGAACTTGTCTAAACGTCAATAAACATGATGCAAAACACCCTACGTTGATATTTATATCGAAGATCGAGAGAAAAAATTCTCAAAGACATGCTATTAAAAAAAAAAAAAAAAAAAAAAAAAAAAAAATAGTAAACTTTTCTTAAAAGAAAAAAAAAATCAAAATCAGAGTAGTCACGAGCCACAAGTTACACTGTTACAAAACATATTTCGAGAATCAAGAGTCACAATCCTTCATTTTGTCTCATTTTGTATAGTTTGTTTCGAATAGAACCTGTTCACCTTTAATGATGTGAATGAGCCACACACATCACAATTCCTGCCAGTTCTCCGTCTGAGGACCGCCTCATTAACTCTGCATCCTCTCTTTCCGTGCCCTCTGCTTTAAAAAGATATTTCATTTGCCATAAGGTAAGCATCTTGCTATTTTCGTTTTTTTCTTCTTTTTTTCCTGAAAAAAGCCTTTAAAAAAGGGTCTGAATGGCAGAATGGCTTTGTGCGCGCCGGAAATGCAACATTTAGGGTTAACGAGTAAGCAAGCAGAGAAAAAAAGAAGAAAATATGATAATCGACAAGTAGATTATCTAAGAATCACTTTTAAGTGATTGGCTTTATAAAGAACTGTTCCTTTCATATATACAGGGTGGTTATAATATAAGTATCTCTATTTGGAGCTGTCTGTAGCTTAAAAGAATAACCGGAATCAAACCAAAATCGTTACACTTACTATTCGAGAAGGGGGAAGAAGAATGGAATAATAATAAAAAAATAATTGCAATAATCGCCGGCAGATGGCGCTTTTGAGTGTGAAATGTAATGTGTAGTATTGTGTACCGTGGAGGTGTCGCAAACCTCAATGACTTTACCACATATCACAACATGTACGAAACATCACTCCTGATGTGTTACATTCTGCATTGAGCGCATCGTGCACCGCCCGGAGTGTGTCCTCCAGCATAATGGCCATGTGGACCCTGAACATGATCGGCACCGACATGCGAAAGCGTAATCACATTCACTGTGACATTTTCCAATAATTTAGGTGTGTCATCCGGTTTTACGTCATAATTCTTTGTTCTTGTATTACACATTACATTTCACACTCAATAGCGCCATCTGTCGGTGATTATTGCAATTATTATTTTTTATTGTTCCATTCTTCTTACCCCTTCTCGAATAGTAAGTGTACCGATTTTGGTTTCATTCGGGTTATTCCTTCAAGCTATAGACAGCTCCAAATAGAGATACTTATATTATAACCACCCGGTATATATATATATATATATATATATAGTACATATATTTAGGTCAGCACAACAAATTACCACGTGATTTTGGTGCAGCTGTTAGACAGCGAAAAGAGGTGGTACCCTGTATAAACTACTATTGGTCTGTTTGGGACATGGGACCAGTGGCGAAAATAAGGGGATGTGGGGAACAGGTAGAGCAGCTGCCCCAGGCGCTGGTTTTAGTAGGGCCCAAAAATTTGGAATTAGGAAGGTTTAAAAATAAAAGGAAAATTGAAGTTGCGCATGTGAAAATATTTGCTCTGGATAGCTAGAAAAATTTACTTTCGTTAAGTTCATAAACGACGGAAACGAAGAACATTTATTAAACAAGGAGGCAGTCAGCTATTTCCCAGTATTATAGAAACAACTTGCACATTAAAAATATATATGTAAACTTTTACTTTAACTACATTATTTATTCAAGTTTTTTGCTAAAATTATTCGCGGGAAAAATTGCCCCGGGATGAATTTAGTCTAGTCTCGTCACTGCCCAACCCACAAAGATAAAAAATTAAAGTTTAATTCAAATGCATATATAAATCAGGTTTTGAGAATAAGAACATTTTAAACGAAAATGAATTCTCTTTTAACCCTTAAGAGGCTACTTCACTCAGGCGAAAACACCCGCTTGCTAATGTTAATCCTATGGAGGAAATAATTTACGATATCTAGTTCGGATTTCAATATTTTTAAATGATTTTTTTTTTTTTTTTTTTTTTGCATTGGATAGCTGAGGTCAATATCTATGCACGCTCCTTTGTACTTTTTCGATTTTGATTACAAGTTTTTTTTTTTTTTATTGAGAAACTTTCACTTTAGGAGCCGGTTTCGAAAGTGAAAGTATCCTCAATTTAAGAGAAAAAAAAAATGAAACAAAAAACTGAAACAAAAATCGAAAAAGTACAAAGAGTTAAAATTAAAATTAAAACAAACTGAAAGAAAAAAAAGTAATGAAATAACAGTATAATTTTTAAAAAGTCGAACAAAAGTTTTGAAGTTTATATTTGTTCAACTTCCTGGTTTTAAAGAAATTGAAAAATTACAATAAAATGTCCATCAGGGATTATTAAAATAATAACATAAATACATAAATTAAATACATGTCCGAAAGTGGACTGAATGTTTGTAAAATTTAGTAACAAGTAAACGGTCACAGCTAATACATTTATTCTTGTTGGAGAGTAGTCTATGAAGTCTGGAATTTCTTCACTACGCTTTCTTGTTTTAGTTCCAAATATCACCGATAGATGGCTCTGCGCTGTATCAATCTGTTAGAACGCCCAAATTGATGGATAAAGATGGATTAATGATCATTAAAATTTAAATTTTCATTCTATTTATATGTAGAAACGCAAAAAAAAAAAAAAAAAAAAAAAAAAAAAATGTTTGCGTTTTGAATATGCAAGGTTTACCTTTTCTTTTCCTTTTTTTTTTTTTTTTTTTTTTTTTTTTTGCGCATTATTACAGTTTACGACTGTTTATCGCCATCTATAGGTGCTATGTAGAGCTAAAACAAGGGTGCTTAGTAAAGAAATTTCCTACTTCATATATATATGGAATTTTACAAACGTTCAGTCGACTTTAGGACGCCTTGTATGTACTTGTATGGGTTTTAAAATTTAAATCACACTTCGAAAATCATGGTATTTTATCATTCTAAACCCTTTAAAAATACTTTAATCCTGGACATTCGATAACAATATGAAAAATGTTCACTGTCTTTTTCCGCACGATCGTGTGATACTTTGACATTTTAACAGTTACTTAAGCCTTGGTAATCCAAGCTAAAAACGAAAGTGGCTTGTGGTCACTTTCGAAATTTTCAGAACCTTGAGCTGCTTGCATGCCTAAATGTTATCTCCCATTGAACAATCAGTCAAATATTAGCTAAACGAAACGAAATAGTCATTATTTTTATGATTTACAGCAGAAAGTACTAAAAACATGTTCAGCACCGAGAAATGAATATTTTAAAATAAAATTAAGCAAAATTTAAGACAAATCTTTATTTTAAAATATCATGTATGCATAAAAGAAGGTTTTTTAATCCAACTTTTAGGGTTCTCAGATTTATCTCTTTCCAACAACAGCAACAACTAAAAAAAAAAAATAATAAAAAAAAAAAAAAAAAATAGAAAGAAAGAAAGAAAGAAAAAGAAAAAAAAGAAGATGATGAAATCTCCGTATGGACAGTTTTAAATGTGCAACCTATAATTAGTCTGTAAAACGTACAAACTGCCATAGAAACTTCCATTCATTCATAAGCTTACTATAATGAGTACAAAATGAGTGAAATCTACTAATGAGTCAAATCTACTTATACTAATAATAATGATTGATAAAGATCATTTGTGACCAAATAGTATCAACAATTGTGTGAAAATTTGAAAAAAAAATTTAAATATTTTTACATTCTTTTATTTAATTTAACTTGGTTTTTGAATGTAAATATGGAATTTTGTAATCGATTTTTCATTCACTTCCTGATATGTTAGAATTATAAAAATTATGTACGCAGGTGTGTTCCCAATGTGTTTCCACAACATTTTAATATTTTTAGAATTTAATTAATAATTAACACATTCATTTTAAAGTATTCTTCCATTACGCGACCGGAGGTGATAAATCGCCAAATAATCGTTACAACTGTTTACAAGATACAAAAACAATGAAGTTAACTAAGTGCCAAACCACTCTTGCCAAAATATGCCAACTGTTTGTGAAACTGCAGCAACGAAATATTTTAAGCACTAAAAAGTAGACCACATAAACAAAAAATAAAGAGTGCAATCCTTTTTTTTAAAAAAAAATACATTCTTTTATTATTTAATAAATTAATATTAATTAAATTATAATTACACGTTTAGAAAACAAATTAGAAATCCTGAATAGATAGTTCAAATAATGTTTTTTCTTTTTCCTGTTGCTATATCTTAAAAAAAGAAACAGAGCACAAAATCCTATTTTTTTAAATAATTTCACAAATTTGCGCTGTTGACGAAGCTTAAATCAAAGCGGTAAATATTCCATAATTGGAATTCATACTAAATTAATGTACTGTAACAGAAATTTTTTGGAACCACATGAATTGCAATCATGAAATTAGAAGTGATTATTGAGTTAAACATTGAATGCTTATAAAAGAGTGTTTTTTTTTTTTTTTTTTACTACACTATATTGCCAAAGGTGACCGGTCACTTGCGATTTTAGACGTTTTGTTAACTATCTAGAAAAATACACGAGGAATTAACCTGAAACTGCAGGTGTGTAAACAGTATAGTATAGGTTATATATTTCCGCAAAGATTTTTTCACGAAACCCCATAGGGGACTGTCAACAAATTGAAAAAGAACGAATATATTTTGGAAAACCCTATAAAAACTAATGTAGCAAAGACGTTCAAACTCGAGATTATTAATAAGTGGCTTATTGTAATATACTGTGTTCATTTTTATGAGGATAGCATGTATACTCGTAGATTAAATTAAGGTTTTTATAAAAAAAAGTCCCAAATTTCGCCTAGTTTTTTGCGTATAATTTGAGAAGTTCTTAATATAAAAAAAAGTTCTTTTCAGAAAATATGACAAACAACATTGTACTTAACACTCTGTAATCAGAATTAAAAAATGATAAAAATTGGATGAAAAATGAGCAGGTTTACTAAAAAATGTTTCACTGCGCATGCGAGAATGCAATCAAAATATAATATGCACAATGTATTAGCTAAGTATATAGAGCAACTTTTGTGAAAGTCTCAAAATCATAGCTTGAAAATTCTGAAAATTTTCGTCGATAGAATAAGCTCGAAATCCGTTGTTCCCAAAAGGAAGCAAAAATATGAGGGGTTGTATCCAAATATAATAGTACGTGCAATATTGTGTACGCTATCTTAGCACTAATCAACAGATATTTGATACAACCCCTCATCTTTTTGCTTCTTTTTGGGAACAACAGATTTCGAGATTATTCTATCAACGATAATTTTCAGAATTTTCAAGCTATGATTTTGAGACTTTCACAAAAGTTGCTCTATATGTTTAGCTAATACATTATGCATATTATATTTTGATTGCATTCGCGCATGCGCAGTGAAACATTTTTTAGTAAACCTGCTCATTTTTCATCCAATTTTTATTATTTTTTAATTTCAATTGCAGAGTATTATTTAAAATGTTGTTTGACATATTTTCTCAAAATAACTTTTTTTATATTAAGAACTCTGCAAATTATACGCAAAAAACTAGGCGAAATTTGGACTGTTTTTATAAAAACCTTAATTTCTCTACGAGTATACATGCTATTCTCATAAAAATGAACACAGTATATTACAATAGGCCACTTATTAATAATCTCGAGTTTGAACGCCTTTGCTACATTAGTTTTTACAGGGTTCTCCAAAAGATATTCGTTCTTTTTCAATTTGTTAACAGTCCCCTATGGGGTTTCGTGAAAAAATCGTCGCGGAAATGTATAACCTATACTATACTGTTTACACACCTGCAGTTTAAGGTTAATTCCTCATGTATTTTTCTAGATAGTTAACAAAACGTCGAAAATTGCAAGTGACCGGTCACCTTTGGCAATATAGTGTATTTTTACTTTTATTTAATTAAATATTAATTTTGATGGCTTTTCATTATTTTAAAGTTTATTCATTATTTCAAAGGTTTGCCAAGAAATGGTAGTAATTAAACGATATTTAACAATGTAGAAATTCGCAGGCAACTCTTCTACAATGAATGTGTGTTATTGAGCTAAACATTGGATGCTTATAAAAGAGTGTTTTTTTAAAGCTATTTTTACTTTTATTTAATTAAATAATAATTTTGATGACTATTCATTATTTTAAAGTTTATTCATCATTTCAAAGGTTCGCCACGAAATGGTAGTAATTAAACAATATTTAACAATGTAGAAATTCGTAGGCAACTCTTCTACAATGAGCTTTGTGAATGAAGTGTGTTATTGAGCTAAACATTGAATGCTTATAAAATAGTGTTTTTTTTTTTTTTAACTATTTTTACTTTTATTTAATTAAATACCAATTTTGATGACTATTCATTTATTTTAAAGTTTATTCATTATTTCAAAGGTTCGTCAAAAAATGGTAGTAATTAAACGATATTTAACAATGTAGAAATTCGCAGGCAACTCTCCTACAATGAACTTTGTGAATGAAGTGTGTTATTGAGCTAAACATAGAATGCTTATAAAAGAGTGGTTTTTTAAACTATTTTTACTTTTATTTAATTAAATACTAATTTTGATGACTATTCATTATTTTAAAGTTTATTCATTATTTCAAAGGTTCGTCGAGAAAAGGTAGTAATTAAACAATATTTAACAATGTAGAAATTCGCAGGCAACTCTTCTACAATGAATGTGTGGTGTTATCTACGCGAATAATATTAAGTATATTGTCTGTATCCTGTTGAATGAATAAAATTTAGAAGTGATGCAAGCACAGGAAACCGGAAGCCATAAACAAAAACAATTCGCCTGTTACATGTAAACAAGAAAATGTAGTATAGGGGTCTACCGACCGATAAGCCAAGACTGATGCTTTGCCAGTCACTTGGAAAGAAAATAGCGTTACAGGATAAAGAATTTCCAAAAGAAAGAACAAAATCTATTCAAATAATGAATTATGATATATCAAAAAATAAACACATGCCGTTGAATGCTTTATGATTGTTAATACATTTGTATGATAAGTTGTATCCACATCAAAGGTTTCGACAATTCGTTCTTCAACTGCGTTCCTGAGAAGATAGTTAATAGTTATTAGATTTATATTATTCCTGATGGCAAATTGAAACAAGAAAGAAAAATAACGTGTCAAGCATAGATTATGAAACGCCTTCCAACACATTTAGAATACTGTAATGAAATTCACCATTGCATTATTAATAAAATTTTATTTTAAAATTTTTATTGCATTATTAATAAAATTCACGATTGCCCTCCACCAGCAGTAATATTACATTGCAGCGCAGCGCGGCAGTGTATTACTGCTTATTTTACTGTTTATTACTGGTAATTTTACGGTATAATACTGGCAGCTGGGATGCCAGTATTATACTGTAAAATCAACATTTTTTTTTTCCAAGTGTAATTGGAAGAGGTTATTGTGTATTTTCGTTCGTGGATATACACAATATTTATATAATAAATATGTAATATATAAATTTACTAAATTAATAAAGATTTTTCTTTTTTGCAGTGTATATACTACTACATAATTTTACGAAGACATATACATAAACTATATACTTTTTCGGGCAAATTTTATGTAACACGAGAGTTAATATAGCTAATGAGAAACTAGATAATTTTGATTAAAAGTATAACTTAATTTAGTTCATGTATGTAAAGATGGGATTTTGTAATCTATTTTTCACTCCCTGATATTCCAGAATTATAAACATTATGTACACAGATTTGTTTCAACGATAATAAATAATTTTAGTATTTTTAGAACTTATTTATAAATTAATAAATTAATTTTAACGCATTTTTCCGTTAATTGGATGCAGGCGATAAATCGCCAAATATTCTCTTTGGTTATTATTGCATAAGAGCTACAAAAACAATGAAGTTAATTATTCGCCAAACCACGCTCGTTAAAATATGCCAATTGGTTGTTACACAGTAAGAATGGAATATATTAAAAACTAAAAACTAGAAAATAAAAATAAAGAGTGTAATATTTTCTTAAAATAAGCTTTTAATAATTAATAGTTTAATAATGAGCAAATTATGATTATAAGTTGAGAAAACAATTTAGAAATTCTGACTACATAGTTTAAATAACGCTTTTATTTTCTTACCTGTTATCTTAGAAAAGAAACAGAGCAAAAATCGTATATATATTTTTTAATAAATTGACAAAATTCATATTTAATGCTTGGAAATTTTTCCACAGAAAATTTCTCAAGCCTTGCATTCATAATGTTCAAATTTTATTTGCTTAATAGGCGTATAGCCAACATAGTGAAAAAGTACCCAAGCCGGGACTCGATCCCGGGTCATCAGTATTGATGACCAGGGATTGTATCAATACTGATGACCCGGGGTTCGAGTCCCGGCTTGGGTACTTTTTCACTATGTTGGCTATACGCCTATTAAGCAAATAAAATTTGAATATTATAAATTAACTAGTCAGCGGTTTTTACAAAGAGACGAAATTTCCGAGGTCCACTCCAAATTAAACTATTGTAGCAGATTTTTTTTTAACTATATGAATTGCAGTCAAGAAATTATGCGTGACTTTAAATATGAACGTTGAATGTTTATAAAAAAGTGAAAAAATATATATATATATTTATTATAGCATATACGGGTCTGAAAAACCCAACGCACTTGCTTGCGTGTTAAATTATTCAAATAAATACTCACAAATGTGTGTTACCACGTGAAAATAATGTAAAATTTTTTAATAATATACGATATCTTGTGCAAAAATTGTATTCGTATTAGGGAAGAAGATGTAATTCCGAATCTAATGATGTATTCGTTGCGACTTTATCATAGTCGATTCGCGTATAACACTGTTAAAATTTTGCAGCAAACTGTCCAGTCATTTGACCGTTTTTATAGAAAAAGGTTACGTAATTTAAACCTTTTCTGACCATATTATTGCCTATATTATTGTCAGAATAGAGTTAAATTACGTTTATGTGATAGTTTTCTATAAAAACGGTCAAATGACTGGACAGTTTGCTGCAAAATTTTAACAGTGAAAGATAGGCGTATTTCATTTTTTATGAACGAGACACAAGACGGTACGGTACGTTTCGGTTCAGAAACATATGAACTCTTCATTAAATGAAATACGTAGTACGGCAGCACAATGCAAAATCTTAAACCAAATTTTTGAAAGATAACATATTTGATAAGTTAAGAGGAAAGCAAGCAAGATAGCACATTAGACAGAGTTCAATCAATTGAATGTTCAAATCAGTGCAAAACAGAACAGGGAAAATGTAAGGAGAAACCGTGAAAACGGAAAAGAAATATTTTCTCGGGAGAAACAAACCATCAATAATAATTATGACTAATTTTTCTAATTAAATAATATAGAAATATAAAGATTATAAAATAAAAAATATAAGACGAACTCTACTAATAGATTAAATAATTAATACCCGAAAAAAATTAAACATAATCTAAAATGTAAACAAAGGTATTGTATTAACGGTCTTCTTCACTCACTTGAAAACACCGGCTCGCATAATGTTAATCCTATGGGGCTTTTTTTCTAATATCTCGTTTGCATTTCGATATTTTTAAGCGATTTTTTTTTTTTTTGGCATTGGATAGCAGAGATCAATCTCTATTTTCGCCGTTGATTACCTTTTTACGATTTTCTTTGAGATTTTTTTTTTTTTTTAGGAAGATACTTTCACTTTCGGAACCGGTTTCGAAAGTGAAAGTATCTACCTAAAAAAAAGTACATGATATGAATGTATTTTATATCCTACCAATTTTATTTTTCATATTTATAAATTCAAACTTGAAACATTATTAAAATAAATATCGATATACCATCACAATTTAACTTTTTTTAAATCAGGCCTACTATTTCAGAGATGTAAAAATTTCCTATGATATCTCGTAAATTTTCAAATATTTAACAGAATATTTACATATTTTCTTACATACGAAATCTTAAACTTTATTATTGTGAGAACTCTGTTATAACTATTAAATGTTGCAGCCCTTCATCCTCGTTATAATTGAGCTAGACTGTACTAAATCATGCAAGATAAACTGTGTTAATGAAAAATCTTTAAAAGAAATTTCCATAATTTCTTTTAAAGATTTTTCATTAACACAGTTTATCTTCTACACAGTTCTACCCTTATCGAAGATGTCAGCAGAAAAACCAAAATAAATTTTTAAAAAGTCGAAGAAAATTCAAGCGAACACGACAAAAAAACAAATATTTATATCAATAACCAGACAAATAAATAAATATCACACATAGTATTTACATATTTTCTTACATACGAAATCTTAAACTTGATTATTGCGAGAACTCTGTTATAACTATCAAATGTTGCGGTCCCTTCATCCTCGTTATAATTGAGCTAGACTGTACTAAATTATGTAAGATAAACTGTGTTAATGAAAAATCTTTAAAAGAAATAATGGAACTCTACCCTTATCGGAGATGTCAGCAGATAAGCAAAATAAAATTTCAAAAAAGTCAAAGAAACAAAAGAACACTACAAAAAAACAAATATTTATATCGATAACCAGACAAATAAATAACTATCACACATAGCATTAATTCAATTCAAAACTTCAAAACACACGGACAAAAATATAATTTCATCTGAGTAACATCAAAATATTAAATTCATATTAAGAACAATAAATTAATGAAACCTGGTTGAACTAATATTAATTTTCTTCAGAAATATTTAACTTAAAAATAAATACAAAACTTTGAATCGTAGTACTGCATTATAATTCGAATATTTAGGCAAATATATTTTCCTAGTTTGCGAGTTAAATAAAATCTACAAATTATATTCTACAAGCAAAAAGTTTAAAAGAGAAAGGAAAAAATTCTATTTTATGTTTACTGTAAAATTAATCGTAAGTGACAGCCCATACGATGTCTTTTATGCACACACACACAGGCACGGATCCACAATTCTAAAACAGCATTTTTATTAAAATTCGCGATTTCTAGAAAAGAATTCAAAAGAGTATGACATACACTTATAAATATTGGCAGATCGACAAATGGATAAATATAATACTAATTAAATTTTAACGCATATGCACTTAAATATATAGTTTTATTTCAGCAATAACTCAATAATAAATCCATGCTATAAATAACAAATCAATTTATTACGATTATACAACACCATATATAGCATCAATTTTCTTAAAAAAATATTTAATATAAAAAAATATATATACATATAAGCGAGATCGTGAACAGTTGCAACACACATAATCCGAAAGTTTAGGCAAAGATACGTTCGGAGTTTATCGACTAAAATAATTTTATCGCATATTCTACAAGCGCAAAATTGAAAACAGCAAGGAGAAAAAAAAAAAATTCCATTTCGTGTTTACTGTAAAATCAATCCTAAATAACAGTGTAAATACTCTTTTTAAAATTTTCTAAAAATTCCGAATCATAAATAGAATTGTGGGATGCGACGTCCTTTATCCACACACAGGTATAGATGCACAATAATATAATAGCATTTTTATAAAAATTCGTAATTTAAACGAAGAGTCGAATAAAAGAAATATAAACACGGCAAATTAAAACAGAGAGAGAGAGAGAGAGAGATCTGATTCATTTCGCAATCGAGTTGATTTCTCAAATAAACAGCGCGCCCGTCAACTCAACTCTTCTTTTGAAAGGAGAAAAGAATTTTCGCACTTAATTGAAGCCAAATTGTCAAAACAGAAAATTTTTAATTAATTGCATCTGAAATATCGCAACCAAACAATGGTATGTACAAATGTATTCATTTGGCATTTTTAAAATTTCCGGCGACTTTTAATTTACGAAAATAAAGAAGGACGCTGTAAATATATATATTAGCGTTTCCTCAATAAAACGTTATTGATGCTTTGGTTGAAAATTGTCATTTAATATTTTTATAATCTGAAAGTTATGAGCGATTTGTATTGCATTTAAAAGCATTTTATAATTTTTTTTGCATGTCAGAGTTTGGGAACATTTGCTATATCCCTAAATTAAATAAATATAAGCGTTTATTGAAGGAAAGGCTGGATAGGACATTCAAAGAGGATAGTAGTATGCATAGAAGATTTTAAATGTATGAAATGTTTGTTTAAATTAAGGAAATACCTCCCTTTCAAGGATAAGACTTGTACGATGTTACATCTAAAAATAAATAAACAAATAAATAAAGATGCCTGTTTTTTTTTCTTTCTTTTAAGTCAAACTTTGATTTCTCAAAGAGATAAGAAAAAGATTTCGATCTATTGAAAATTCCAATAAAATACTACATACTATACATACTACATATTACATACTACATACTACAATACTATATACTAACAAAACTACAATACTACAAAACTACAGCACTACATACTACAATACTACACACTACATACTACAAAACTACAATACTACATATTACATACTACAATACTACATACTACAACACTATATACTAACAAAACTACAATACTACAAAACTACAGTACTACATACTACAATACTACACACTACATACTACAAAACTACAATACTACATATTACATACTACAATACTACATACTACAATACTACATGTACATACTACAATACAATATACTACAAAACTATTCAGGATATCAAGAATTTAAGTCCTAAACGTTTAACTTTAAAGTCATACTCTATATTTAACAAAATTGATACTATATACGTGTTGTATAATCGCAATAAATTAATTTATTGTGTAAATAAACATAACTATGTTATGAACAAGTTTATTATAGCTAAGTTTATATTATTATGTTCAAGAATATCTAATTTACAAGATATACTATAATCTTTCCGCCATGTTGTGAAATGTGCCCTTGCAATCTACTTTTCACGCCAATGAAAGAAAGAGTCCAGAAAATAAAGCCTCATCAATCCACAACAATTCCATTCCACACAATTCTGGTTGAATCCTTTTTAGAAAGAATTTGTTTTACTGATAATTTGCTAAAATTTAATAGGACTACCCCAAAATTTCACTACTTCACTGGGGAAAAAAAAATGTTGATTTTACAGTATAATACTAGTCAAATTTAGTCAGTATAGTCAAACTTTGATTTCTCAAAGAGATAAGAAAAAGATTTCGATCTATTGAAAATTCCAATACAATACTACATACTATACATACTACATATTACATACTACATTACTACAATACTATATACTAACAAAACTACAATACTACAAAACTACAGTACTACATACTACAATACTACACACTACATACTACAACTACAATACTACATATTACATACTACAATACTACATACTACAATACTACATGTACATACTACAATACAATATACTACAAAACTATTCAGGACTGGCAGGATATCCTGCCAGTCCTGTACTGTAAAATCAGCATTTTTTTCTTTTTTTTTTTTTTTTTTTTTGCAGTGTTGGTACTTAATGGAAGATCCATTTAAAATAATCAACAGCTTTCAAAATTCTACCAATAGCCCATCGAAAGTTTAAAGTATTATAATCTTTGAAATAACATCCAGGCTATATTTTGAATAAACAGCTGCAAATTGTACGAGACGACGTCGATCATTAGCATGCAAAATGTTATTTTATTGTTATCTAATCTTTGACAAAATGCCTTTACCCTATTCAAAACCTTTTATTCAAAACCTTTTATCACTCGATTACATGTTTTAAGAATTTATCCTTGTTCTCAGACTACCATTTTTTTTTCTGTTTTCAGACCAGCCAAATACCACGTTATTTCTATACCAGAGAACAGAAAAATTGACGAACATATAAACATAAACATAATTTTGTTACGAAAACATTTATTATAACAAAATTTACATTATTTTGTTCAAGACAATCTAAATTGAAGTCTATTTCGGTTTTCTATTTTTAATAACATTTTGTGTGTAATTATTTCTTTATGTCAAAAATCCTATTATTTACCCATCATACGTAGTATAGGGTAAGTCTTATAATCGTTTTGAGAATCGAAATTTTTTTTTTTGACGGATTTACACGTTTCAGACACTGGAGATTCCGAAAAACATATTTTTAGAAAAAAAATTTTTGCCGTCCGTCTGTGTGTCTGTGTGTCTGTAAACGCTCTATCTCCCGAAAATTTTGAGATAGGGACTTGCAATTTGGTATGTACTTAGTATGTAATAATGGGAAGAAGCCTATTTCATTTCAATAACCTCGATTAACCGGAACTATTTTTTTCGGACTCTCAAAATATTCGTTCTGATAAAAGGTATATAAAAATTTTCGAAATTGTTTATTTTTAGAAATAAATATAAAAGACAATAAAAAAACATAAATTTTGCATTAAGCAGGAAGTCGATCGGATAATTAGTTGCCGAGATATTTCGAATCCTATTTCCACACTCTTCGATTTTTCATGACCCTGTATTTCATCCAAATTTAACTTCAAAGATATATTTTAATTGGAAATTTGACGCTTAATCAGATGCAATAAACCGCTAGTTAATAGGATTATTATTTTTGGAGTTATAAGGAAAAACCTCTTTCAAGCAATTCAGTAATCGAGCCTTTAAAGTTTATGACGTCATCAAGCCACGATTTTATTTGAATTGCAATGCATTTTATAAGTAGTTTACACATTTTTATTTTAATATTTTACATTATGCATATCCATGATGGGTAAGTATTACGGTGGCCCCCAACGACTAGTTTTTGTACTGAAATAAAATTACTGTACGCTGTCAATAAATTTGCATATATAATATGTTTCATATTAAAAGCGAAGTTGTAACAGCATTGTTTATTTAAAAATTTTGATGTAATTAAAATTTTTGTATGTAAAAAAAAAAAAATTGACAATTTTTTTGCTGTCTACTTTAGCATGAATTTATTAAATATATGCTTATTAAATACCTATTATATATACCTTATTATATACCTTATTATATACCTATTAAATATATGAAATAAAAATGTATGAATATATGAAATATATGAAATAAAATATTTATTAATTAATCAGCCTGCTAATTGTTGTCAGCGTCTGTCATTTTCTCTCAAATTCTTTTCTGCCTACAATTTTTCAGGTCTTTATTCAAAAAATAGAAAAAGTAAAAGAAAAGAAAAATAAACCTTTTTCGGTGCAAAATGAAAGAAAGAGAGAGAGAGAAAAGGGTAAGAAACAGCAACATCAACCAACACATACGTTCCGTGTATGTTACCTTGATTTTTAGGTGCGTTCGTAATTATATAAATACGTAGCACCTATAGTCGTCGTCTGATCCGTCCGTCCGCCCGTCTGTCCTCATATAACAGCGCAAAAACTACCCAATTAAATGGTTTGAAATTTAAGATATATTATCTTTGCAGAATTGTCGAGACATTTCAAATTTTATGAAAATCGAATCAAAACTTTAGAAGATATTAATAAAAATATTTATTAAGAAATTTTAATTTTTTTTTTAAATCGGGGCTTTTTTGTTATAGGAGCTTCCGAGGTTTAATCGTCAAGCGACTGAGATACTTATTTTATTGCAGAAATTATTTTGCAGACGATATAATTAATTTCACAGAATTAAAAATTATCAAGATCTGAATATTTATATAACTAGCTATAGTATAAACGCGCACCTCATTTGTCACGTTTGACGTACAATTTCCAACTTGTTGTATTTGAATGTATTCATTCTCCCCCAAAAAAACTATTTCTTACATAAAACAACAACTTTGTTCATTTTTACTTTTTAGGTGCGTTCGTAATTATATAAATACGTAGCACCTATAGTCGTCGTTTGGTCCGTCCGTCTGTCCGTCCGTCTGTCCGTCCGTCTGTCTGTCTGTCCGTCTGTCTGTCTGTCCGCATATAACAACGCAAAAACTACCCAACCAAATGGTTTGCAATTTAAAATATATTATATTTGCAGAATTTTGTCGAGACATTTCAGATTTTATTAAAATCGGATCAAAACTTTAGGAAATATTAATAAAAATATTTATTAAGAAATTTGATTTTTTTTTTTTTTAAATCGGTGCTTTTTTGTTATAGGAGCTTCCGATGGATGTTAAATCGTCAAGCGACCAAGATACTTATTTTATTACAGAAATTAATCTGCAGACGATATAATTCATTTCACAGAATTAAAAATCATCAAGATCTGAATATTTATATAACTAGCTGATACATATATATCTGAATATTTATATAACTAGTTAAGATATTTGTATGAACAGTGTCATAAAATATATACTTAACTAGCTGTTTAACCCGTTCTACGCACGGGATATCATGAATTTAATTCTAAAACGTGCGTACGAACGCACCTCGTTTGTAACGTTTGACGTACAATTTCCAACTTGTTTTTTTCTTTTTTAATAATTTTTTAATGTAATAAGGATGCAAAAATCGTAATGCACAACTGTCACCTAATCGTATATATATTTTTTTTTTTTTTCTACTAAAAAGAAACAACATTAGGCGTCAATTTGAGTCTCAGCTAACTTCAGAGCTTATAGTGCAAGAAGGGAAGGAACAAATAAACGACAAGGGTTAGAAAAGCGCAACTCTTTCCTACCAGGAACAATTGCACGGCTAAAGCAGCAGCGATCAACGTCACCGATCGGGTTTGATAAGTGATGGTCTTATCGCTTTCAGCTGATGGGGGAAGCCGATAAGTAGGATTCACCAGCTACCAATCAGCCAGATAGTGAAGTGGGTCAGGATTTCATTGAAGAGGCGAGAAGGGGTTAACGCAGAAATCTGGATGCGTGTTTCAAGGCGTCCGTATTTTCTGCTACATTGGATAGCGAAACATGATAAACGTTAATAAATACAACGGGCACTTTAAATGCGAGAGTTCAGAAGCTTTATAGAAATAAATGAGCTTTATGTAAGAGAGGTTCAAGACAGTGGCGTAGGAATTCAGTACACAATAACAATGGATATTATCTTTTATTAACATTATATTAATAAAATGTAATATGAGAATAATTAGTATTTTAAATGAATAATTAACACCATTATCACGGAATCTTATTTTAAATAAAAGTTTTAAAATGCAGAAAATTGTACAGAATTGCTTTTATCAAACTATAAGTAAGGTCAGAGAACCTCTCATCACTTTCAGGTAACTTGACAAAGTACAGTCGAAACAACATACTTCAATTAGAATAAATATATTAACTAGTAAATTTGCAGATCAGAATCCTCAACGTCAGTTCTACAAGTCATTGTTTATTAATCTCATTTTGCATAATATTTAATACTGTACAATAAGCAATTTCTTTTTTAAGTTCTATAAGTGTTTATAAGCATAAAAGATTTCTCAAAGCTTACGGAAATTTTAAAAGTGTCATTTTAAATATGGTTTTATGCAATGATGTTCCCATATACTGCTTATTCTGGTAATTTTGTAAGAATGAAAAGTACATATCTTCAAGGGGTCTCCTCCCACCTGAACACCCCTCCTGAAGTTGTCACTTTGAATGTTTATAACAAAATATATTTAAAAAGAACTTTTGACTTTCATACTTTTTATTAACATAATTTTGTTTGTATTTGAAATAAATCGGATGTAAATAAAAGAATTAAAAAAATTTTAATTATGAATTCCAAAATTTTGACAAAAATTGAAATTAAAACCACTACTTGAATTCTCAATAATATAGCATAGAAGTGTGGCTGTTCAAAATTCCGCAAGCTGGGCATATAAAAATACAGTAGAGTTCCTATTATCCGAGTTAACAGGAATATATATATATATATATATGGCATTTTTGTTTCATTCTGACTAAAAAATTGCAGTTCTAAATTTCAATTACTTCTCTTACATCTTCACCTAGCACTTAATTTACAATGATGGTTTCTAAATCTTAGGCTCGGGGATTTCAACTTCAGTAATATTCTAATCAAAAGTTAGACCAAAGCGTATTTTTTGCCACCAATATGACTTTGCTAAGTACAGTCAATAGATCCAGGTGTTCTTAATAACAAGAAAAGAAAACTTCAGAAAGAAGCTGTTAGGAAAACCAATTGAAGGTCTTGGAGAACAAGGAGTTATAGAATGTCTGAAACAGACTGAAGAATGTTGCGTATTGGATTATCGAATCATGGGGAGAAGTTAAACAAGAAATTATTGCACCAGAGCAGCCAAATGATCAAAAGAAGCTGGTGATGACGAAACATTGTTAAGCCTTTTACAAAGACTTTCAGTTTCTGAAACTTTTGCTGAAGAAGATATTACTGAGTGAATGAACGCAGATGAACAACAAGAAATTACAGATGACATGATTGCAGACATGATTGAAAATCGCGAACAAGAGAGCAATGATGATAAAAAGGATGCCCATCAGAAAAAAATGACGCATTCCGAAAGGTTTAAATCATCCGAATGTTATATTTCATCTTCAGTGACGATTTATGTAAATTTGGTCTATCCGAGTTTTCTTGTTTATCTGAGGTGAGCTTGGTCCATATTAACTCAAATTATCGGGATTCTACTATAGTTGAACACTGGAGCCGTATTACCTTCGGATTCCTTACCTTAAATGAGTAAAGAAATGAGTTTTTTTTTTTTTTTAATACAAATACAAGAATTTTTAAATCTTTAGAAGAAAAATAATGATACTTTTAATACAAAATTAAAAGTTCATATTTTATACATTAGTATAATAAATAGCAGAAAGCATGCAGCTTACTATTTAAAGAGATAAACTTTTATTGCAGCATACACTGCAAAATATATATATATATATATATATACATATATATATATATATATGTTGATTTTACAGTATAATACTGGCACGCCAGCTGCCAGTACACTGTTAAAAATTTAGAGCAAACTGTCCAGTCATTTTACCGTTTTTTATAGAAAATGGTTACATAACCGCGATTTTACTCGATTGTGATCATAATATGGGCAATAATATGGTCGGAATACCGTTAAATTATGGTTATGTAACCGTTTTCTATAAAAACGGTCAAATGACTGGACATTTTGCTGCAAATTTTTAACAGTGATAACAGTGTGATAACGGAGTGTTTGTAACAGTAAATTAACAGTGATAACGGAGTGATACAGTGATTTTTAACAGTAATACGATTTTTAACAGTATTACAGTAAAAACAGTAATTTTTAACAGCATTACTGATTATTTTACTGTTTACTACTGTTAATTTTACGGTATAATACTGGCAGCTGGAGTGCTAGTATTATACTGTAAAATCAACATTTTATTTATCAGTGTAAACATGAAGTAACTAATCATTATAGCTACTTTTACGCAAAAAAGAAAGAACGTCTTTTTGTTAAAAATGTTTATTAAATGAAACAAATTAAATAATTGAAAAGAAGAAAGTTTGTTCTCACAGCGCAACAAGGAACTTGCAATACACTGCAATACAAGGTTTCTTTTAGTTCAAAAAGATCACCGCAATGTGAAGCAGGAAGTAATGTAAAGAATAAATGGTTTCTCAAAAACACAAACTACAAGTGCATACAAATAAGCTGATGATTTTGAAATCCATCGAGGAAGAATATTTCATTCTTGTTAATTTGCGAATAATGGTGCATAACTAATTTATAAAACTGATTTATTATTTTACTGAAAAAAATTACTTTGCTTTTCTATAGCTTTTGTTTCCATTCTTCGTTTGACGACAGTTTTGTAGTTACATTACGAATTTATGGCAATTCGTACTTTTATGAAGAATTGTTATTACAAATTTAAAAGTAAAAATAGATCTGGTTTATTACACACTTTTATTTAACTTAACATTTCTTAAAATTATTATTATTATTTTTAACCATTGGGAAAATGGTTGTTTTTTTCGGTCGAGAACGGCCTATTGATGCTCGCAATTTATTATTTTAACCGTTTTTAACGAAATTCTGTAACTTTAGAAGAATTTTTCAAGCATTTTTAACGAAATTCTGTAATTTTAGAAGAATTTTTCTTTGAATAGGCAATAGAAATGCATAAAATCGTTACAAAAATGTTAAAGTTACAAAAAGGATAGATGCAAACTATCAGATATGAAAAAAAGCCGAATTCAAAAATTGACGTCGGATGAGAAATCGTCTTATAAAGCAAAAAAAAAAAAGTGCTCTTCAACTTTATTTTCCTCAAAATACCTTTAGCTCAGACATCAATCTAAACAAGAGAGTAATAGTTATTGTAGGAAGGACCCGACAAAATATTAAGATTATATATTAAGGGTAAGGTATAGTAATGGAAAATGCATTTCAATAACTGAGACTATGGTTCAAAGTCAATATTTTTGCGAGGACAGAGAATGCCAGGATCTCTTCCACTGTAGTAATGGGAAATGCGTTTATTTGTAGATGGTTCCGATGAATATTTTTCAATGATTAATATTTTTAATTAATTAATTATTATTTTTTTTAGCTTTCGGAACATTTTTCCAATAGTTTACTGTAATTTGTTAAATTATTATTATTTTTTATTTATTTATTTATTTATTTTATTTTATTTTTTTTTTTTTTTTTTGTATGTAAAGGTGGAATTTTGTAATCGATTTTTCAACCACTTCCTGATAGGCTAGAATTATACAAAAATTAACAGGTGTGTTTCCGATGACAATACAACATTAGAATATATTTAGAACTTAATTATAAATTAATAAAGCAATTTTAAGGCTTTTTAAGGTCGGTTGCAGGCGATAAATTGCCAAATATTTTTTATGGTTACAACTGATGTTACAACAACACTGGAGTTCACTATACGCCAAAACACGCTCAATAAAATATGCCAATTGACTGTGAAACTGCAACAACGAAATATTTTAAACACTAAAAAATAGAAAATGAATGTACAAATAAAAACAAACAATATAATATATGTTTTTAAGAATATGCTTTTATCAAATATTTTAATATTAATTAAATTACGATTATACGTTCAAAAAACAATCTAGAAATCCTGAATAGATAGTTTACATAATGGTCTTTTTCTTTCCTGTTAGAATATCTTAATAAAGAAACAGATCAAAAATTATGATTTTGCAATAATTTTACTAGTTCTCGCTTTCATCCAAGCTCAAATCAAAGCGGGGAAATTTCCATAATCAAGTGCCACGCCAAATAAATGTATTCTAACGGAAATTGTTTGGAATAATATGAATACAGTCTTGAAATTAGGCGTGATTTTAAAGATAAATATTGAATGATTATAAAGGAGTGTTTTTAAAAAAAGCTATTTTTACTTTTATACAATTTATCCATAATTAGGATTGTAGACCTGTTCTTTTCAATTTCTATCTTAGGTTGATTTAAACGATTTTTTGAAAATAGTTTTCTTATCTACCGATTATTATTATTATTATTAATCATTTGATGACAGTTTTGTAGTTGCATTATGAAAACATTTCAACTACTTCTATGAAGAAATAGTATAACAAATTTAAAAGAAAAAATATAGATTTTGTTTATTTATCAATAATAATTAGGAGTGTAAACGTATTTGTTTCAATCTAAATTGATTTTTAATATTGGTTAAAACGATTTTATTAAAATTGTTTACTTAGATACAATTTTTATAATTATTATAATTATTCATTTAAAGAACACTTCGTAATTACATTCAATTTCTTTTCAATTAATATTTATATAACCAAAGTATTATTAAAAATTTAAAAGAAAACTTGATTTGGTTTATTCAATAATAATTTAGATTGTAAAATGTTATTTTTTTCTATGTAATTGACATTTTATATTGATTTAAATTATTTTTACTTTCTTCTATCTTTACAAGAAAGTATTGAATTCACGAAAATTTTCGACTTCGGTTTTCAACGGATTTATACGTTTTAGAAGGTCCTGAACACGAATTTTAGAAAATGTCTGTCGGTGAGTCTGTGACTCTGTCTGTCTGTATGTATGTGACAAAAATTTTGTGGGCACTCTATCTCAAGAACTAATGTACGGAATTTAATAAAACTTTAGATTTAGTTAGACTTCGATATAAATTGATGCTGATTAATTTTTTGTGTAAATCGCACAACAGGTGGCGCTGCTATGTTACTTTTTCATGATTTTCACGATATCTATGCTATATCTCAAGAACTAATGCACAGAATTTCATCAAACCTCAGATTCTGTTAGACCTTGATATATATGGACGCTGATTACGTTTTGGTGACGTACAAGTGACGCTGCTATGCTACTTTTTTCATGATTTTCACGATATCTATGCTATATCTCAAGAACTAATGCACAGAATTTCTTCAAACTTCAGATTCTGTTAGACCTTGATATAAATTGGTGCTGTCGTTTTTTGGTGTATGTGAAGCCTGTATGAGATAGAAGAAAGTTTTGGGATTGGCACACCGACTAGTTATATAGCGGACAGGTTTTTAATTTAAATTTTACCCCTCTTTAAATATATATATATATATATATATATATATATATATATTGGATTTTTTTTCCACCAAATGAATAGAGGGTTTAAAACAACAGACGAACTTAATTTAAAACTAAAATATACTTTGCGTTATAGAGTAGTATAACTGATGAAATATTTTAAAAAGCTTTGAAATAGAAATTTCACAGCAGGTAAGAATAAACTTAAGAGCCTACACTAGTCACGCAAAGAAACGCTCACGCTAATGTTAAGTCTATGGGAAGGTTATCCCGTGATTTCTCGCTCGCATTTTAATATTTTTAAATGATTTTTTTGCGTAGGATAGCTGAGGTCGATCTTCAACGTTGTTAGTTTTTACTTTTTTGATTTTGGTTACAGTTTTTTTTATAAGCGGACATTTTAAATTTTGGAACCGGTTTGAACCGGTTCTGAAATTGAAAGTACCTTTATATAAAAAAACTGGAACCAAAATCGAAAAAGTAAAAACTAACAACGTTAGAGTTCGGCCTCAGCTATCCTATGCAAAAAAAATCATTTAAAAATATTAAAATTCGATCGAGAAATCGCGCGATAACCTTCCCATAGACTTAACATTAGCATGAGCGTTTCTTCGCGTGACTAGTGTAGGCTCTTAAAAATTAATAACACTTCAAAATATACTAATACGATTCATGTTTCCAACATCCCAAGAGACACTTAAAGCTGTAACGATACAGCAGCTTATGATTAATCATTAAAAGTGTTTAAAAAAGTTTTCATTAAAAACAGTCGAAAAATAGCACCACCCGACAAATTTAAACATTTTGAGAGTAGCAACTAATGTCGCTGATTTTAAATATGAACTTTAAAAAAGAAAGGTTTTTTTTTTTTTTTTTGCTGTGACAATTTTTAATTTCCCCTTCTACTTTCTTCTATCTTTATAAGAATAAAGTATTGGATTCATGAAAAATTTCGACAATTGGTTTTCGACGGATTTATGCGTTTTAGAAGGTTCTGAACACGATTTGACTGTTTTTAGAAAATGTCTGTCCGTGAGTCTGTGAGTCTGCCTGTATGTGACAAACATTTTGTGGACGCTCTATTTCCAGAACTAATGTACGGAATTTAATAAAATTTTAGACTCCGTTAGTCCCAGATATAAATTGGGGCTGATTAGCTTTTGATGGTGTAAATCTCCCAACAGGTGGCGCTGCTATGCTGCATTTCTCATGATTTTCTGATAGCTATATCTCAAGAACTAATGCACAGAATTTCCTCAAACTTCATATTCTGTTAGACCTTTACATAAATAGACACTGATTACATTTTGGTGTAAATCGTTCATCAGGTAGCGCTGCTATGCTCCATTTTTCATGATTTTCACGATAACTGTATCGCAAGGACTAACCCAAAGAATTTCATAAAACTTCATATTCTTTTAGACCTTGACATAAATACACGTTGATTGGGTTTTGATGTAAATCGTCCAACAGGTGGCGTTGTTATGCTGCATTTTTCACGTTTTCCGCCATAGCTATATCGCAAGAACTAATGGAATGTTTCTAAACTTCATATTCATATGTGCAGAGTTTACATTTCACTCTTTCCATTGTTCCCAATTTGCAAGTAATAATTTCACAATAAAACAAAAATTGCAGTATCTTTAATACATGTTTGCAAACAACCAAATAAAATACCCATTATACAAAATAGTATAAAAACTATGCATGACAGAATTTTCCCTTTTCTTTATGCATGAAAAGTGCTTGAAAAAAAAAATGACTGTTTTTATAAATTTTACCGTAATTATCTTGTTTTCTATGATAATTCTTTACCAGATTCTTATATACTATCCGGACTCCGCCTAATATACAATTTGGTTATAATTAAGAAGGAAGTGTTTGGAGTGGAATAATTCAAAAGCTATTGCAGCTAATGTAACCAAATTTGGTGAACGTTCAGAGAACCTTAATTCGATCGCCAAAAAGAAAAAAAATAGTTCCGAAAGTATACACCAGGGTGAAACTGGTGCTGTAAATACAGTGATAAACAGCTGATAAAGAAAACAAGCGATTGCAATTATCAAAAGTTTATTCAGTGACAATTACAAGTAGGATTCGATACGTCGTTCGTTAACCTTTTCCAAGAAACTACTTTTGTGTTTTGAAACGGATGTCCAACCAAATATGATTCCATGAGCAGCAGTAGATTTTTAATAATTGGACTCCAAACAACATTTTAAAAAATTACAACCACCTTCTATTTTATCATGAGAAATAGAAGATACAGATTTTATTATTATTATTAGCAACTAACTTGCTGCTAGAAATAAACCCAATAATACCAGCTAAAACTGCAGTCGTACACCCAGTAACACGAACTCCCAAGCTTAAAAGGCGAACAAGTTTTGAGAATTCGTGGTTCATTTGGATGATTGATCGTTTAACAATTAGTCACGATTTTGAGATAATTTGAACTTTACTTTCACTCGAATTCGGGGTACATTTATCCATTCATCTTTCTTTAGACCTTTAGAGATGCCTTATGTAAAACATAAGCTTTGCTAAGTTGTATTATTACTTTTTTCTATATACATGAAGAAAGTATTGGATTCGTGAAAATTTTTTACTTCCGGTTTTCGACAGATATATACGCTTTAGAGCTCGATTAACTGTTTTTATAAAATGTCTGTCCGTGAGTCTGTGTTGACAGGGGGCTCTTTATTTATGATGAAAAGGCAATTTGATCTTTAAAGTCAGTTTTCTCAAAACGGGGATTTTGGTCATTGCACGTATGATATCTAAGAAATTGTTGGATATAATTTCATGAAATTTTAACTGAAGGTGTAACACTTATAGATGCACAAGATGATCTACTATTACGTTCTCATTAAGTGAAAAAATTAGAAATTATGACTATTTTTATTAATTTATTTTTTAATTATTATTTCGATTTTTTTTTTTTTTTTTTTTTTTTTTTACATTTTTTAAAATTACATTTCATTATTTTAATTCTTCATTTTCATCATTATTTTCATCATCATTTTCATTGTCTGTCCGTATATGATACAAATTTTGTGGGCACTCTAACTACCGAACTACTGCACGGAATTGAATAAAATTTCAGATAATTTATATCGTGACATAAACTGGTATGCTGATTAGGTTTTAGTGTATATCGCTCAGCAGGTAGCGACTGTTGTGCTGCATTTTTCACGATTTCCAAAATAGTTATATCTCAAGAACTAATGCACATAATTTCATCAAACTTCATACTATGTTAGACCTTGACATAAATAGATGCTGATCAGAATTGGGTGTATATCACTCAACAGGTGGCGCTGCTATGCTATGTTTTTCATGATTGCTGTGATGGCTATATCCCGAAAACTAATGTACGCAATTTCATCAAAATCCATATTCTGTTAAATCTGGACTTAAATAGATGCTGATTCAATTCTGATTTTGATCAATCAACAGGGAACGCTTATATCTTGTGCTTGGGGAAAGATTCTTAATCAAGTCCACAGTCAATTGATGCAATTTAGCGAGCGTGATTTTTTCTATTATTTTTCATTGATCACTGTAATTCTATGCTAAATTCAAAGAAAGGCATTATACTTCAAATCCACAATTGTTGGTGTGTGAGTATGCTATTTAAATTATGTACAGGGTGGTTATAATATAAGTATCTCTATTTGAAGCTGTCTGTAGCTCGAAGGAATAACCCGAATGAAACCAAAATCGGTACACATACTATTCAAGAAGGGGGAAAAAGAATGAAAAAATAAAAAAATAATAATTGCAATAATTACCGACAGATGGCGCTACTGAGTGTGAAATGTAATGTGTAATACAAGAACAAATAATTAAGACATCAAACCGGATGGCACACGTAATTTATTGGAAAATGTCACTGTGAATGTGGTTATGTTTTCGCATGGCGGTGCTTCAAGTTCCAAATGATCATTGTGCTGGAGGACTCAATCCAGGCGGTGCACGACGTGCTCATCTGAGGAATGTAACGCATCAGGAGTGATGTTTTGCACATATTGTGATATGTGAGGTTTGTGACACCTCCACTGTACACAATATTACACATTACATTTCACACTCAAGAGCGCCATCTGTCGGAAATTATTGCAATTATTTTTTTTATTATTCTATTCTTCTTCCCCCTTCTCGAATAGTAAGTACACCGATTTTGGTTTCATTCTGGTTATTCCTTCAAGCTACAGACTGCTCCAAATAGAGATACTTATTATTATAAAACCACCCGGTATTATAATAATATAGAAGAAAGTTTTACGATGGGCTACAACATACCAGTTTTATATGTCTTTACAGATTGATTCAATTTATTTATTTTTATAAGAGAAAAGGTTTAAAAAAAATGGAGTCAATAAGGAAATGTAAGTGAAGATTTGCTCTACTGATTTTCAATTTTTAATAATCAGGTAGTTTATTTAAGAAAAGAAAAACTGCTAATGAATCACAATAAAATGCTGATACATAATTTACTGAGATCATTTACATTTTTCCACAGCATGATAATGTAAAAGAATAAATGTATTGATGACTTTACTTTACATTTTCTAGATGGATTAAAATAGTTCATTTAAAATTCAAGAAAAGAGAACTTAATGAAGTGGTGATAAAATAGCAACAAAATTCAGTGCGTTTTTAGAAATAATAAAAAACTTTGAGAGCAAATTTTTGAGAACATAGTAGGCAATATCAGATGTCAACGTTTTCGTGCTGAAAACAAAATTTTCACAAATGTATCAGATAATAAGTAATTACCTACTTAAGGGATCAGGTACCTTTGAAAGTGTCAAAAAGCCTTTCTTAATAGTTTATATTAAAATTTGATTATTTATGAACATTTTAAAAGAAAACCCCTATGCAAAAATTATCTTTAGACGAGAAGTTATATCTAAAACAGTTTGAGCTCTTTTTATATGATAAAGGGGTAATTTGATCTTTAAAGTCAATTTTATCAAAACGGTGATTTTGGTCATTGCACGCATGATATCTAAGAAATGGTTGGATATAATTTCATAAAAGTTTAACTGAAGGTATAACCCTTATAGATGCGCAAAATGACCTACCATTACGTCCATCAAGTAAGAAATTTAGAAATTATGACTATTTATATATTTCGAGATTTTTATTTTACTTTTTATTTACTTTTTATTTATTTTTATTTATTATTATTATTATTTTTAAGAACTAATTACTATATACTTTCCAGTGTAAATCGCTTTAAGCACATATTACATCTCTACTCAATGAAAAATTTTTGGTTCATTGGAACAATTCAATTATGAGAAATACTGCGCGCATCATCTACATATCATTTAGGTATATAAGATGAATTCATTTATTAAAAAAGCATTAAGTTTCAAATTAAACTAAAGAAACTCTTTATGCATCTAGATCTAGATTCTTTTTCAGAAGATTAACTGATAAAATACATAGTTCTTAAGGTGTGTTTAAAATTTCATATCCAAAAGTTAATCAGATGAGGAGTTATTGCAGTCTATATTAGGGTCACATTTGCATGTAATTTGTCAGCTTCAAAGGTATCCGACCCCTTAAATTTTCCAGTAGGTTATCATGGAATTTTGCAATTCCATGTTTTCATTAAATTTCGAAGTGGGTAAAGATCGTAGAAGCGATCCTTTAATTAAAAGAAATATCAATAAAGGAAACAAACACAAACCCTCAGGTAAAAAAGATAACAGATATATCGTATTTCAGTGTTACCAAACGCAAGACGATAGAGTAATTCATTTATAGAATTATTTAAGATAAATGCATCAGAAATTGAATTCTGTAAAACCGTCTGTAACCAGACGTAAATTGCACACACTTGTCATCACATTTCTAAAACCGGAAGATAAGTGACAATACCTGCTCCGCACGTATCTTCGCAATCCCTGAATCTGAATCTGAAGGGGAAATCGAGGGATGGTTTCGATAAGAAAGTTACAAGGCGGTAACGATGATGTTATTTGACAACTCTTCTGACCCAAAGTGTAAGCATGCTTATCGGGAAGTTAGCTTGACACGCTAAACGAAGAAAAAGTTGCACAGTGGCACAGTAAAACCTGTTCAATGTAACAATTTTCGTTTTATGTATCTATTATTTAATGGAGAAAAGAAACACAATTCTGATTCAAGGATAGTTGCACATATATATTCAACTACTAAAAGAGGTATCATAATAAAATTGAATATTGTTTTGAAAC
Source organism: Maratus michaelseni (assembly GCA_963931845.1). NCBI lineage: Eukaryota > Metazoa > Arthropoda > Arachnida > Araneae > Salticidae > Maratus > Maratus michaelseni. The sequence goes on along the minus strand of OZ007590.1, from coordinate 129,237,048 downwards.
GTGTTTAAAGACTTGATTTTGTTGTTACCAGTCTCACAAACTGCTATTTTTTTTCCCCATTTGCACAGTTTAAATTGCAATTTTCAGTTTAACTATAGATACTGGTGTAATTTTGTTTCGTTTAGATACCTAGTTTTTTCAATGTAACAATTTTCGTTTTATGTATCTATTATTTAATGGAGAAAGGAAACACAATTCTGATTAAAGGATAGCTGCACATATATATATTCATCTACTAAAAGAGGTATCACAATAAAATTGAATATTATTTCCAAATGTGTTTAAAGACTTGATTTTGTCATTGCCAGTCTCACCAGTCAGCTAAATAATAAGGCTACTATAATTTGTGACTCGTGCCAGTATACACGTCAGAACACATTGCTGTTATCATTATCTTTATACGCACGAAGGTTTCGCTATGGTACTCTATTGTGAAATTTGGTAATTTTTGAAATTCAATTTGAAAAACGACATAGTCATTAGATTTGAAATTTATATCAAGGAAAATACAATTTTTTTCCTTTCTAACACAGTTTATCCAACAATTTTCTAACAAATACTTTTCGTGCTATTCTTTTTTTCAAAAACTTCAAATGTTTCATTTTCCAACATTAATCTGTGGCAACGATTAGCAAAAAAAAAAAACAGTCGTCAACAACGCGTATAGCTTTTTATTAAAGAAGATTGTTTATAGGACATTTTAATTGCATAGCGGTATTTGTACTAATATCATTTCATCTGTTAAGTAAAATAGTTTAGAAATATATCCACACGTGCATCATTCCACACACCCACGGAAACAACATTTACTTAACTTTATCGCGAAGTCATGTCCTTAAAATGAAAATATCAGTGATCGTTTGGATAATGTATTGATAATATATACAGTTACACAATTATACATCTTTTTTTTTCTCCTTTACGCATTGACTTGTGCAATGCTAAAATGTGATTTATTATTAGTTTTTTAAACATGTGCTATGTATCTGAATTGTACCGAATCAATACAATAGGTACCTTATAATTTTGATGCTTTAGTATATAAAATAAAAACAAGTTGGAAATTGTACGTCAAACGTGACAAATGAGATGCGTTTGTACTATAACTAGTTTCAGTGAAATGAATTATATCGTCTGTTATTAAGATATGATTAATTTCCGTAATAAAATAAGTTATATATTTTAAGTTGGAAACATTTTATCTTTTGTTGACATTTAATGAAAATTCCAATGGGAAACTCAAGCCTAGCTTTGAAAATTTCAGAACTTGAAATCCATGTTTAGAACTCTTTTTCCATTTAATATCTATTTCTCCGGAGACATCTATCCAGGAAACTGTCGGTAGATTATAGGATTGCTATAATTAAACAATTTTAGTATACAAACTCGGTTTTTAGGTGCGTTCGTAATTATATAAATACGTAGCACCTATAGTCGTCGTTTGGTCCGTCCGTCTGTCCGTCCGTCTGTCTGTCCGTCTGTCTGTCTGTCCGTCTGTCTGTCTGTCCGCATATAACAACGCAAAAACTACCCAACCAAATGGTTTGCAATTTAAAATATATTATCTTTGCAGAATTTTGTCGAGACATTTCAAATTTTATTAAAATCGAATCAAAACTTTAGGAGATATTAATAAAAATATTTATTAAGAAATTTGAATTTTTTTTTTTTAAATCGGTGCTTTCTTGTTATAGGAGCTTCGTCAAGCGACCGAGATACTTATTTTATGACAGAAATTAATCTGCAGACGATATAATTCATTTCACAGAATTAAAAATCATCAAGATCTGAATATTTATATAACTAGCTGATACATATATATCTGAATATTTATATAACTAGTTAACATATTTGTATGAACAGTGTCATAAAATATATACTTAACTAGCTGTTTAACCCGTTCTACGCACGGGATATCATGAATTTAATTCTAAAACGTGCGTACGAACGCACCTCGTTTGTAACGTTTGACGTACAATTTCCAACTTGTTAAATTCAGTAATACAAATAATATGACTCCATCTTAAATAGGACGTAATCACCATGGCAACCTAGAATCATTACCTATCATGTAATATCGTTGAATTAATTACGTATGAAAGTATTTCATAGAATGAAGAAAACTTTTATTAATATCATTTTAAATTTTGATTCGATTTTCATAAAATTTGAAATGACTCGACAAAATTCTGCAACAATTATATATATTAAATTTCAAACTATTCAGTTGGGTAGTTTTTACGATGTCACATGCGGACAGACGGACAGACCAGACGATGACTATAGGTGCTACGTATTTATATAATTATGAACGCACCTAAAAATAAAAAAAATAAATTAAAGCTTTGTTGATGTATTTGATGTATTTTATGTGTGTGCTACACTGTAAAAAAATTTCGTACATATACGGGTGATATTATGTGAAATTCTTGTCTGTTAACGGAAACTTTATATTTTCAGTGGAAATTTTTCTCTTTTTTTTAATCCTTACTCGTTGAATGTTAAAAACGGAAATGTTCCTTTTAAGTTGTGAGAAAACGGAAAATTTCCAGTTAAATTTTCGTAATTGATGTTTTGTCCTATAACCAAGTCGTTCACTGTTATAAATTTGCAGCAAACTGACCACTCATTCGACCGTTTTTGCAAATAACGGTTACTTGATCATATTATGAAGGCATTATGACTGTATTATTGACCATATTATGGTCAGTATCGATTAAAATTACGATTAATTAACCATTACTTTAAAAACGGTCGAATGACAGAATAGTTTGCTGCAGATTTTTAACAGCCGGTGGGTGTAATGAAGACAGCATTCATCCTCAAGACAATTCCAGATATTTTCTCGAATACCGAGGTTCGAATCCAGAGGAAGGCAAGGCGATAAAAAAAAGGTATGATAATAGTCAATACAAATAAGCGTGTACATATATTATCAGTATATATATTTTGTATTTAGCTTTTTTGAAAATATTGCACTATTGTACACATTTATTTCTGAAAACAGAAATTTCCCGTCTTGACTAGCGGGAAATTTCCATCATCAAAACAGGGGAATGCCAAAACGGAGAATTTGCGAAAAAACAGAGACTAGGCGGCTACTTTTCTGCCAGTACATTTTCCGCAGTGTAGTTCCGCAGTTTTTTTTACAGTGTAGAGTGACTAAGATTAAATAATAATATTAAGTTTTTCATTTGTCTCAATATTTTGATTACTTTGTGACATACTCTTGGGGCTATCAAATGTTAAGAAGGCCTAAGACGCAGATTTAACCAAACACAACAATTTATTTATAACAGTAAACAGGGAATTAGCAGTGAAGCGGGCAGATTTAAATGCAGACGAACAAAAATAAGCTCAATTTTATGAAAGACTGAGTGGAGGTGGGAGGGGGGGGATCCTTTTCCAAAACTTTTTTTATTTAACTCCCTTCACTCGGGTCTAAATGACCTCGCCGCTCGCTCTACAGTAACCTAAGGAATTCACTGTAGCAGGTAATATCCCTATAAATGGAGTCCCGTGGATTCAGATGGCTCTTTATTCAATTAGAAAGTCCACCTTCTTACCAAATTGAAGAAAACTCACAGCCGAAGACTCTACCACATTGATATTCGGAAATTCTCCTTCAAGTCAACACGTGGCTCGAATTTCATGAGAGAACTCGCAAACCCGGGGACGAAATGCGTTCAAAATTCACTGATTCCATCTACTACTGCACTATATACATAGATACTATACAACCACAGTTACCTAATTAACATAGCATTACAAAAATAACTGTGACAGCCATATTCTCGGATATACATGCGTACTTTGCGAAACTTAAGGCAATAACACAATAGGTCTCACTCACTCACAAATGTTAGGATTCAGGACACTATACGATAGTACGCAAAATCTCAAAACTCACTCATCCACTAGAGTACCCTTATAAAAGAGTAGCTAGGCACTCTGCTACAATTTTTTATCTCCAAACACATATATACTTACTTACGTTCACACATCTCTTACATATTTACATACATCTTATAATACGTACAAGAATGCTATTCTCAGCAAATGAAGGTAACAGCGACCATTCCGTTGCTATTGCAGAATCTTCCAAAAGAGGAATTTTCCATAATTTGATTTAATTAAAATGCAATAAAAATACAGTTCTGAAAAAAGCACAAGTGAATCACCCCCTACTAACTCTGCCTCTCATAAAAATGCAACTGGCACCAATTGGTTAGCAATAACGTTTAATTAATGCTATACTTAAGTTTTTCTTTGGAGATCGTCTACATATAAAAATTTCAACATTTTTTTTATTTTTTATTACTAACATTTAATTTTGACATCGTATTTAATATTCTTCGATAAAATTTACCTTCGGATACCAAACGAGAAGTGATTCGGTAGTTTAGGAGTTATGCAAGTTTAAAGTTTGATACTTATAATGTTAAATTCATTTTTAATCATTGCAAAAACAGATTGCATTGCAGGTAGTTTTTTAAGCATAACTCATAAACTATCTGGTGAAATTCGCTGCAATTTTGGATTCCCATATTTGAAGCTTCTAAAAATCGGTTTCTATTTAAAACAAAATTATATGTTATAATTAGTACTTTTTTTTTTCAAAAAATAATTTCGAAAAAATATATATATTGAAATTATTTTTCTAAATAAACACGAATTATATGAATATTTTTTAAACTGAAATCGATTTAAATATGTATAATACGCCCTCATCAAGTGACACAAAATAAATCAGATGTATGCAGCAGTGAATCAAGCGAAAAAACAAATTTATCATAACGGAAATTAGTTATTTAATATTTCTTATAATAATACTTTCAATTATGAAATACACAAAGGAACTAGTTTTAATAATTACTTGTATCAATGTAAAATTAGTGCGTTTCTAAACAACATTTACACATTATTATTATTAGGGGAAAACAACAACAACAACAACAAAAAACATATGGCTTGGTAAAATTACAAAAACATTATTCAATAAAATATATGCAATGACGTATTTTACATAATAATATTTAAAAACTAATCCTCTTGCTCAGCTGGACCAAGTCCCTAATTTAAATGATTTAAAATAGTGATTGAACTCGGTTTTCGAGTAACATTTATATTTTGAATGACAGCTTCTAAAGATCCAAGGAGAGATGGAGCAATTTAAAAATTATGGGAGTAGCTAGCTTAGATATAGAGTTACGATTATCAAATAATACAAAAGATTGGTTGGTTGGTTGGTTGGTTGATTTATGACGGCCGATTATCTACACGAGGGATATAGACCCTAGGGGGGAGTGCCCTCCGTGGGGGTCTTTCTATGGGATCCTAACCCGTATTTACGGCAAGGTTCGAAGAAAACCACGGAAAACTCCGAACGGTTAGGTTGCCAAGCGCGACAGGGGTTTGAACTCAGCACCTCCCGTGTCCCGTCTACCAGCTTTGAGAGCAGAACCTCTCAGCTACTGGTGGGGCAATAATACAAGACAGTGGGGGGGGGGGTCAAGTAGGCAGATCCCTCATGATAATAATAATTTAAAAAAAAAATCATAAAATAAACAGATTTGCTGGGTTGTTGGCGCATGTAGTCGCATTTTGCGATACTATTCTAAGAGTTAAATCTCCTGAAACTACTTAGTAATAGCGATATTTATAAAAGAAATACGGATTAAAAGTTTAAATTATTAAAAAAAAAATAGAAAAAGAAAAAAAGAAAAGAAAAAGAAAGAAATAAAAGAAAATAAATAAAAATAAAAATAAGACTTGTAGAGCTGACACTGAGATCCGTATCTGCAGTTTTACACGTTAGAAATGTAATAAATATTTATAATGCTCCTTTATATACAGAGTTGTTTTCTCAGAAATTAATTATCAAACATTGAAGAAGAAAAATAATAGTCTTTGGAGCAGTTCCATGTCATTCAAAGAAAATTGTCTTCATTTGAATCGAGACGACTTGAGTCTCATGAACCCCTTCATTTCCTACGCCACTGCATCTAGGTATCGTTTGTAGGATAAAACATTTTTTTTTCTACACAATTTAAAATTGTAATTCTACAGAATTATTTCTTATTCTAATGTATTTCGAGAGCGAGACGTTTAAATAGAGAACTATTTAAACTGAATGATACAGTATTCAAACTGGAACAATGCCACTAATATGCGTACAGATTAATATGTCTGACGCATAAATATCAACAAATGAATCATTCAAAAGGAACTCTCAGACAGTTTACCATTTCCCACGCTCCGAAAGTGCAAAATCAATAATGATGTGATAATCAAACGGATTTAAATGATGCAGCAGACTAAATGAATCCATAAAACCACAAATCTCAAATCAACAATTATAAAACTAGCAGATGCCATGCTATTCTCACAGATGAAATGAGTAAACAGCTATCTGTCTCACAGAATTAAAAAATTACGTCGCAGTACATCTTATAACATTACCACATATTAGAGTCCAGGACGGATCGGGTTGCGTAAAGTCAGTAACCGACAAAAAAAAAAAAAAAAAAAAATCGTCGAACCCGAAACCGAAACATTCAAACCCGAACCCAAAATGAAAAAAAAATTAATCTATATTTCAATACAATTATGAAAAAGTAATCTAAAATTATATATATAATATCATTTTTATTTATTTATTTATTTATTTTTGTATAGAAATTAACGCATGCATATACACTCAATAATATTCATGTACATAGTTTTTTCAATTGAAAAATATTCAGGACTATCTTTTGTAAAATCGATTCGAACCTGACACGAAAGAATCGAAACTGAACCTGAAACAGACCCGAACCCGAAATATTTAAAGTTAACCCGACCGCAAAGAAAAAAATTAGCTTCAACTTTCAAGCCCGAACCAAGAATCGAACCGGGTTCGGGTAAAATCGGGTTACCCGATCCGATGCAAGAATCTACGATATATACACCGCACTGAACTTTCCTATCTTAGTTTTTATTGTTCAGTCTAGATATTAATTACCTGTAAAATAATTTTAAATATTTCCTACATCGTCAATTTCACAACTTTGTTTTCTTTTTTAAATTGTAGATATACTTTATTTTGTCACATAATTTACACTCCAGCATATTTTTTGCACCCCTTGCTTGTCAAAAGAAATTTCTGTAAAAAAGAAAGATTCGCATAATTTTTACATGCAAAACGTTGACAGCTTGAATTACTGAAATGGGATTCCAATCTCATATAGTATGAAAATATTCATTCCTCAATCTGTTTACATTTTAAAGCCACATTACAATTAGGTTCTGTGTATCGAAAGAGCAAATTTACTACCTTGTTTCCCGTGTTTTTTTTTTTTTTTTTTTTTTTTTTTTTCAAAGGCTACAAGAGTGCAGGTGATTTTCTATCGAATAATTCTAAATTATCAAATATATAGTTTAGTATTAGATATAGTTTATATAGTTAGATATAGATATAGTTTAGTATAGTATAGTATTAGAGTTTTCTGCAGAAAATTAATCAATATCTCTAAGTTTTACGACCTCTCTAAATTTATACTTTTTACTATAAAAACTTCACTGCCGATTCTAATTTGCATCAGTTTGCTTTGCTGAAAATAATAATAATAATAGGACCGCTTACAGTATATTTGATAAGATAATAGTACAATAAAAAATATGTAGCTAACAAAGCAACTAACAATGTACGAGAATTTCGTGTTTCCAAATGTAGGAAATACCTTCAAATATAGTTTGGTTCGGCTTGAGAAGGGGCACCTTGTATTTTTGAAAATAGATTTTCTTATACAAAAGTTATTTGTCTTTACGTCTATTATTGCATTTTAAAATTTTGATCAGTTTTCTTGCTACGCTCTCTATAATGACTAAAAATTGTGCATTTTGTAATAATAATTTTGCTGCGTGTCAATAATAGTGAGTTAGAACACAAGCATACAATACAGACCATTTTATTAGCACAAAGTTGTATTTATCCCATAATTGAATGTAAAAAATAAGTAAATATTAATTAATGGTACATATTAATTAATAATCACTATACAGAAAAAATATATATAGAAAACTTTAGCGCCCACACTTAAAAATCCTGTAACAATGCCAATATAAAATCCTCAATTGCAACTTGAAAATTTTGCGTAACAAAAATGCTCTATTTTTTTTTTTTTTTTAAATACAGAGAGGCTTTTAAGAGAGCCGGCACCGGTTAACTTATACCGGCTCTACCCCCTTCTCTGAAGCCCTGAATTAAACTAAAAGTTATTGTACTTCTTCAAAGTTAAAGTTATTGAAACAGCCTAAAATAGTACAATCGAAAAAAAAAATCTACTAAAAACAAAATTTTAAGCTTTGATCAAAAATGAATATACCTGACAATGATGTAATACAAAAATGTAAAAAAAAAGTAAATATTAATTAATGGTACATATTAACTAATAATCACAACAGAAAAAAATAAAATTTTATAAAAAGTTAGCGTCCGCACCTAACAATCCTGTAACAATGTCAATATAAATTCCTCAAATGCAACTTGAAAATGTTGCGTAATAAAAATGCTCTATTTTTTTTTTTTTTTTTTTTTTTTTTTTTTTAAATACAGAGAGTTTAAGTCAGCCGACACCGGTTAACTTATACCGGCTCTACCCCTCTCTCTGAAGCCCTGAATTAAAAATGCTCTTTCTAAAAGTTATTGTAATTCTGGAAAGTTAAAGTTATTGAAACAGCCTAAAACATTACAATCGAAAAAATAATCTACTAAAAACAAATTTTTAAGCTTTGATCAAAAATGAATATACCTGACAATGATATAATACAAAAATTTACATTGTAAGATAATATACAGATAATATACTCAACAGCTATCTTAAAATGAAACAATTTTTGAATCAATAAACATACACACTATCATTTATGGCATTTGTGTTGTAGAATTTATCAAAAGAATTTATCTACGTATAAATGTCAAGGGTACTTTGTCCCAGTTCTTCCTTCATTCCTTAACTCTTCTTTTTAACTGAATTAAACACAGATACCTGAGGTTTGATGTTGCAGATAATTAAAAGTTGAGGGATATATTTTTTAAAGGAGAATTGCAATAAAATATAACTGTTTAATAAGTTGAGAAATATAATATGTATATGAAAATACAAAGTATATATATTCTGGATAATTATTGAGAGTAAAATATTTTATCTATTCTTTACGGGTTTTTTATTTCAAATTTTATTATTTCAAATTTTAATATTTCCAATTGTTTTCTGGTAATAATTCAGTATACCTGGGTGATTCTACTGATCTTAGCATATATGACAGTAGAATTATGAAATACTGAATTATTTTTTAAAACACATGTGGGTACATCCAGGCTGATGATTATATCTACATGTGTTTTTTCATATCCAATTCTGATTTAATTCTCTTGTTGTCCAATTTTCCATTGTATATGGTTCATATTTCATTTCTTAATCCATTTGTATTCACTTGATAGCAACTCCAAATTATTATTTTTTTATTTTCTCTCTCTCTTTTTAAATTTTCTTCATGTTTTCAGTATTTTTGGCCAATTACCATTGAAGCACAAGCTATGGTAATATTTTGATTGCACGTGTTAATCTATTAGCTATGTGGTATTCTGTCTACACATTATCATTAATTATCTCTTTGGAGATTTAAGTAGAATGATACAAGAACTTGATATGTTTTTTGAAATTCATAGATATTATAATTATATATATATATATATATATATATATATATATATATATATATATATATATATATATATATATATATACATATATATAAACCTATAACAGATTTTATTGCAACATGTTATAAATTGCTTTTTAGATTAAAATAGCTTAATTATTCTTTTCTCAAACGAATAGTTTTAAAATAAGGAATTACTTGATAATGGCATAGTTTCTAAAACGCGAGAGATTGTGTGTAAAACAGTGCTAATTTTTTTTTCATCTATATTTATTAAATATTTAATGAAACTTGAAATATTTTTTTTTTAAATATAATGAAATTTATAATAAAAAATATGTTATAAATAATTTATATTTTGTTTATAATGTAATAAAAATGTTTAATTAAGAAACACATGGCATATCTAATTTTCAGGAATATTTTCTTGCTTATTGATTTGTTTGTCGTTGCTAATCCCCCCCCCCTTTTTTTTTAAGGAGGGCGATAGATTAGAATTGATTTTTGTGGCAAAGCATACTACAACAAACAAATTTTATACATAAAAATAGGGTCACAATCCATTGATTCAGTCAAAAATACAGGTGTTTTACTCGAATCAGAATTCAGATTTTATTTGAACTTTAACAATAATGAAGCTATTTGGATGAAATTTGAAACAGCATGATCATTTTTTCCCATGATTTAAAAAGATATCATGAGAAATGGTAAAAATGACTACTATCCTTATCCAAATAGACCTGAACATAGACGCTCCATATTTCCAGAGTTGATATGATGATTTGATTTACTGAAAATCCGTGTACTTCCATAACTTTTAAAAACATCATTGCATTTCACACAAAACAAGATGTGTCTACTGAAAATCGCTTTCAAATGTCTTCATTTTATTAAAGGTTATGGACGACAGTTATGTTCGCATTGGAGTGAAGCATTCTGTATATTTGAGTGAAACAATGGATTACGACCCAGGTTTTCTATACAAAAAATATTTGTTTTGTTGTCCAACCTCTTACAGTTTGTTTAAGGGTTTTTGACTCATACTGTATCTATCAAAATACTAGCTATAATACTGTAGCTATAATACTGTATCTACTGTAGCAGTTATTCAAAAAATACTTCTCAATTAGATATTTTTAGAATAAAATGAATTAAAATGGGGCATCAGTTTTAAAAACACTAATAACTGATGAGACACGTATTCAAACTAAAAATAATTTTGAACAGCTAACATTACTTTAAAAGTATCAATATTATGCTTTTATTCTGGTGATAGTAATTTCAAACTTCTTTGTTGAACATTTTTGCCAACTGTTTTTTTTTTAATTATTATTATTCCATTAAATTATCAACCTTCATTCTTTTAAATTTTATTGAACTTTACCTTAACACATTCGCGACCACTTGTCACGATCATTTTAAGAGTACCCCCCCCCCCCCTCACCTTAACAGTGCTGAACAGAGGAGCAGCATTGAGGGGCTTCCTAGTTGCTGTCAACTACGCCCAGTCTATTGATGAGATGTCTTATTATATGAGCCACTGAGTAAGGTAAAACTGTAGTTTAAAACTACTATAGAAGAAAAGAATGATTTAACATTTAAGAATTTTAAAAAGTATAAGTTAAAGTTAATATTTAAATTAATAAGTAAGCAAAAAAATAAAGAAATAAAATTAGGATTAAAATATAAATGGGTGAATATAACGATAAATAAATGATAAAAAGGTTGACTGAAAGTATAGCTGTAGTTACTGGAACTACTAAAAATCCCCCCTCCCCTTTTTATAAGGCCCATTTATAAACCCTTTATAAGATCTTGCATACCGCATCATTTTACAAAAGATTTTTCTATATTAATGTTTATATTGCAATTTTTTTTAATAACCCTTCACATATAACAATAATATAATAATGCATTCAGACAGTTAATTTCATCCCATTTCAGCCTAATAAATAAACGAACAAATTAGTCTTTTTTCATGACCACATTTTAAATTGGTATAAGGAAAAGTGGGATTATTTCAAAATGCGAACCGAATAATTAGACAGTATTTTCCTGTAATGCATTTCATTTCAAAATTCCCGTCAAAGTATAAAAACAATATAAATATATTTTTTAATTATACAAACAACAAAGGCGTCAATAAAATCGAAAATAAAATGCGGTTCTCTTTGACAGGCTTAGTTGGCGCCAGGAAATGAATAATCACTTCTTAAAAGTAGTTTTGTTGACCTAAAATTCCCCTATTCATAAAAAATAACTTTCAAAAACATGATCGAAAAGTAATCAGAAAAAGTTTTTATGACGAAATAAAATTATTTACAAAGGATTTTTCCTTGAAATAAATAAATATCACTACACTATGTTTTAAAAGAAAAATAACAGTATTGTGAAACTGAGCAAAAGCAATCAATAATACAATCAACACAACGATCAATAATACAATAATAATAATATTAAAACGGTCTTATTGGCAGATTTTACCTATGCGCCAATGTTGTTATTAAATAATTTTTAAATTGCCTTAGAGTTTAAGACTCTATAATTAATACATTGTCTATACATACTTAAATATAACATTTCCTGACTTATTTGCTTACATTTGTTTTTTATATTTATATCCATTTTATAACATACATACTAGTTACATTCGACCAAGGATGTAATAGAAAATATATAGTGGTATACGGTGCGTCGCTACACTGACAAAAAAAAGTTTCCTAATCTACGAAAATACAATATAATGACAAACGAAAACATAAAATAATCTCTTCCGAGTTTTTCACGATTCCGAAAAGCGTTTTTTACTTTTAGAAATCTCAGATATCAACATATTCTCGAGATTTAAAGAAGCATTTATAAAAATAAAATTTCTTTTGCTGCCACTGATTCTCGGAAATGTTCGTAAGTAGTTTTTATAGCAAAATGAATGATCAACGTAAAAAAAATATACAAATAAAATACATATAAAGTAGCAAACAGCTGTTTTGGAACCTCTTTAGCTGCATCATCAGTGCCAAAGTTAAAAAGATTAAAAACAGATTTAAACAGGGAAGATGTTTATTCCGTAACAGTCCAAATTCAAAATGAGGATTGATTTCATATAATCAATTGTTAGATGGTATGACTGAAATATTAACTAAATAACAACTGTACAATTTCTGAAAAAAAATCTTAAAAAAAAAAAAAAATCTAAAAGTGTTATGTCAGCTTTGTCTTTTTTTTTTCTTTTTTTTTTTTTTTTTTACCTCATATGAAAGGTCGTGTATAATACGTCCCAAAATCTTATAACTATTTCATGATTATTCCCTTAAGGAAATCCAGAACACGATAAATTATTTCCTTTATCTTTGGTTTTTTTTTAATGAAAGATTTTAATGAATTAAGAGCTTGTATAAATAGCACATTTCGAAAAATAAAATAAATAAATTTCTATAATTTGATACTAACTCGTTACAAGAAAATTCAAGAATCCAATCGTTGTTTCTTCAGTTCTGTTTGTAATTAATTGTACGGAATTCCTTCAAATTTTGGGAGCATATCAGATATCCCAATGAAGCAGTTTTTATACATTAATTTTATGTATTTTCTACATACAAAAAGCATTTTTCATAAATTTATATTATTCATAATTATTTTTATTTAAATGATTTATTATTATTCTTAAATTATTCTTATTATATAATAATAACTATTGTTATTTTTATTATTATCATTATTATTATTAATATTATTATTACTATTTATTATGCATTAATTTTAGGCATTAATTTTTTTTTACATACATTTATTATTTTTTTACATAAATGTTCTTCGTTCAGGTTGAAGATCATGACTCAATGACCTCCTCATTGATATACCCTTCAAATATTCAATTTTTGCCAATATATATTATTCAAAATACGCACACGCACACACAGAGAATGAAACACAACTCGTACACACACACATTACACTGAATAATAAATAAACACTAACTACACATAAAGCAAAGAAAGAATTTAACCAGTGAACACGTAATGATACATTAATTCTAAAACCAATACGTTATTTATAAATAAACTCTTATACGTGACAGAAAGACTTAATAAAGGGCAATGAACTATTTTTCCCCTTCATTTAAAATAGTTGAACTTCTCCCAATTAGCTTTCTGGTTAATCCTCATCCATTTAACAAACTATAATGCAAACTTAACGGAGAACGCGAAACGTAAAAGCATTTCCAGCAACATTTAAAAACGCTATGCAAAATTTACTGTAAAAACTCAACAAATAGCAAGTGGATTTAAGCTCAATCTTCCTGATATTTATTAAACCAACGCCAATTTATCTAGTGCATTCAAAACAAAAAGAATCCCAAACTGTTAAAAAGGATCTATCATAAAGAGTACTTTCAATCTAGAATTTTCCCTTAATTTCCCTTTTCAACGCACCTTTGGAAAATAAATAAACAGGAAAAACATTAAGCTCTGAATGCCTCTTAAGAGATTGTTCAAGAGTGCATAAAATTTGATCAATGAATAATATTTTATTCCAAACTCTAGAATGCAATTAGTATCCACAGATGGATTTATATTTATTTAGTTTAATAGATGATTTATTTAAATTGGTTTTTGTAAGATATGCGAGCTATGTTTATCTCAGACATTTACCTTTGTATACTAATCAAATAAATAATTTGTATAATATATGCAAATTGATAAATATTTTTATTAATGTAAAAATGTGTTGCATTGGGAAAATTCAAATGTAAACAGTTTGAACTGAACTTATTGACATTCATTCTTGCTTTAATGTTAAAATAAAAATGCTTTCGTGTAAAATCTTATAGATATATAATAAACAGTCTCGTACACGTTTCAGAAACACAATATATATTTTTAGAATTATAATATATATATAAACTTAAATAAATAAACATATTATGTCTGAATCAAATTATTAAAATTAAAAAGACACTTAAAATCAGAAATTCAATAAAAATAAAATAATAAAAAATAAATCACATAACAAAAATAATAACGGTAAACGCTTCACGCTTTATACAAGCTCTTCATCAGTACAATCACAGTAGAATAATAATCTGGTAGAATTGTATATTTTTCGTTTAGTGGAGATTTCTGTAACTTTGTAAACCAACCTTCTACAAAAATTCTACATTTATAATTAATGCTGTTAGATTTAATAATTTTACTATTTTCAGAGTCTGGAATGTGGTCGGAATGATATATATTGATTGATTAACAACTTTAGATTGTAAATTGCCGGATTTGTAAGCGTGTTTACGCTCTTCTAGCGGATGTTGCATGATGATCCAATTTCATAAATATAAACAAAGTTACATTCTTTACAAAGGGACTGTACTGAGTTGTACTGATGAGGAACTTGTATCAAGCTTGAAATGGCTACTGAAATTGTTGTTATTTATTTATTTATTTAAGTTTCGTTAAATCTTTAATTTTAAAATGTCTTTTTAACTTCAAATAAAAGCTAAATAGAAGAATGCAGCTGAATAATGCCACAGCACTTTTAGAAAATAAAGAAAATTTGTTATTGTAAAAAAATCCTATAGCGGTGCACAGGTTTTAATTTATTATTTCCATATTAGTATATATAAAAACCATACGATGGTTTTGTGAGCGCTTTATATATAAAAAAAGAAAATTAATAAAATCAATATAATTCAAATACATTAAAATTTGCTAACCAAACATACATTTCTGATATTGTACAGCACATTTAAACATTTTTCTAACAATAAACAATCAGAGAAGTAGTATATAATCCCAAATTATATTAAAACAATCAAAACATCTTATAGAAAAGAAAAGTTTTAACCATAATAACGAGGGGAAAGGGGGGTGGCACAAAAATCAACGCTTATGAACACATCTTATTTTTTATTTATTTTATTTAATTTTATTTTATTTTATTTGATATGATAAAAATAATTTTTAAGCGAGAACTCTGATAAATTGCGGGCGTTTATATTAAAAAATTAAATGAATTCTATAGAAAAAAAATATTTCTTATTTTACTAAAGCGTTTTTACAAACTTATTCTGGTAGTGCATGAGTTAGAATAATTAACAAATTCTTTATCAATTATTTTAAAGAAATGAAAAATTTTTGATTTATTCAAACATAAAATTTATAATTATCAATATCGAGTTACAACGCGGAGTTTGAGCTTCATCTGTGACTTAGTGTGTTGACAGCAGCTTCTTTTTTTTACTCCTACTTTTGAGTGCTTTGTTATTTTTGACAACGGAAAAATTAGTTGAACAAAGTTAACCTTAAATTTTGTGTTTCAAACGAAATTTCGTGAGATGAACATCTTGAAAATCTCCGAAATTTCGGGTGGATTTTACACTATGATAATGCACGATCGCACAAGGCTATTGTTGAGCAAGAGTTGCAAGAGTTTTCGCACAAAAACGCAACGAATTTCATAGACCAAACACCGTACTCGCCTAATATGGGCCCGTGTGACTTTTTCCTGTTCTCGAAACTAAAACTGCCACATGAGGAAGGCGTTTTGAGTCAGTTAAAGTCATAAAATAAAATAAAATAAAATAAAATAAAATAAAATAAAAAGCAACTGAAAGACATGCTTCAATCACCCTACGAAAAATGTATGGAGGATTGGGTCATTCGCTGGCATAGTTTATTGGGGTTTGAAGTCGACAAAATAATAAATTCTTTTTTTGTGTGCGTGTGTTTTATTCGACAATTCCAGATATTTTTTATAGAGAATGTATGTTGCATGAAATGATGTGATAATTTTTAATTGTTTCAGCTTCTTTAAATGAACATTTAATTGTATTTTATTTCATAATATACTAAAATTTAAATCTATCAATAATGCATACTTAAATATGATATTTAATAGTAGGTAATGCCTTAGTAACAATTTAAGCTTGCGTCTATGAGTTAAATTTCAAAGCACTGCGATTACAACAGCTAGAAATAACAAATTAATAAAAAATGTACGCACAGAAAAATAATATCAAATAGATGGTAAGTAGATAAAATTTCATTTTAGTAAATTATGAAAATTCTCACAGACCAATTTACCAAATTCCTCGATTTTTTCAAAATATTTTCAACAAAAACTATCGACATTGTACCATGTGAAAGAACGAATTTAAATATTTTTCATCTATTTTTTAAAATAATGATATAGGTTCCTGCACATATCATAAACTAAAATAAAAATTAATAGTGAATACTTAAATATGATAGTACTGGACTTAACTGTAGGTAATGTTTTAGTTACAAATTACTTTCGCAATTATGGATAAATTTTCAAGATATATATATATCCAAAAATGTATGTACAAATGAATAATGTCAATTCCACGTAGATAAAATTTCATTTTAGTTAATTGTAAAAATTCTTACAATTCGTTTACTAAATTCCTCGATTTTTTAAAAAATACTTTTAACAAATGCGGTCTACATAGTACTAGTTGAAAGAATAATTTTTAATATTTTCTAAATATTTTGTAACTAGTTTAAAAATTAATGATACCGGTTCCGGCCCATCATAAACTAAAATAAAAATCTATTAATAGTGAAAACGAATACTTAAATATGATAGTAGTGGACTTAACAGTAGGTAATGTTTTAGAAACAATTTACTTTCGCATCTATGGCTAAAATTTCAAAGCATAGTGATTACTCAAAGACTAAAAATAACAAATTATCTAAAAAATGTATGTACAAATGAATAATGTCAATTCCACGTAGATAAAATTTCATTTTAGTTAATTGTGAAAATTCTCACAGTTCGGTTTACCGAATTCCTTGGTGTTTTCAGCTTTTTTAACTTAACAATGTACCGAAATCTGACCATTTCCTGTGACAAACGCCCAGAAATTAAAATTACATGACTTAGCCGTTAATATACTAAAAAACAACAAATTAAAAATGAGGTAAATTAATACCCTAGATATCCTTGAATATTTGCTTTTTCTTTTGACAGTCATTAACATATCAAATTATCATAATAAATAATAAATTTTCTAAATCAATAATATGTATTTATCATACAGAGTAAGGCAATATTGCTATTCACAATTCCTGCATAAACGAGATCTATGGGTAACGTAACACCGAGACAGCACCGCGAGGGTAAAAATTTGAATTTTTCACACAACCTGTTGCACCAAAGCGGTTTGAAAGATCGCTCGATTAGGAACGACAAATTCGTCAAACAAGCAGAATATTTTTTTAACGCTGGTCATTACAAAATGGGGGAGATACTTGATATGCCGTATTCATACTAACATTGGAGAAAGAAAATAAGGGAAAATCTCCTAGTGGCATTTTATGTGTTAGCGTGTAGCTTAACCTTCCTACCCTGAATGGGTCGAATCGACCCACTGCTATAATTTATTTAATTCGATTGGAACCAGATTTTTTTTCATAAAGTAAGTTAAATAAATGCTACAGAGAACAACGTTAAATAAATATGTTAAATCACTTTCAAAAACAAATTCTGGGGTGAAATGTTTTTATCAAGGTTGAGTAAAATTTCAACAGGGTACGAAGGTTAAAAAACATAGATAAACATAAAAGTTACAAATAGAAAGAGGGCTAAAACATATATAGTTTCTAAATGGCTATGTATTAATTTTCTAAGGAGAAAGAAAAAAATATACAGATATAAATATTTTTTACTGACGACTAGAATTCTTTGCTGGCTACCAGATTTTATCAAATTTGTAAAGGCCTGCGTAATATCCATAGTGAAGTTATACCGATTGTAATTAAGCATACAATTTAACCTTTCAGTGGGCTCGTGGCGTATTTTTTACGGATACTAGTTACGCTATTACCAATGCGAGATTTATCATGACAGCAATAAGAATCATGTTAGAAGAGCAAGTTCACATATTAGCAGTAAAAACGGAATTTAAATTTCGATGCCATTTGTGGGGGAAAAAGTCATAGAAAAATCACGTTTGTCGTAATATTTTCGATAGATCACACGCGGGAAGGTTACTATGGGTTACTACATGTAGCTCCGCCCTTTTTTTTTTTTTTTTTTTTTTTTTTTTTTTTTTACAATTTCGTTATAAATTTTCAGCGTTCTCTTTTCAGATGTTTCGCATCCTAATTTGTTCAGGTATACAATGATTTTCTTATTTAGGATGTTCACTGTGACCACAATAGTTTTCGCTTTAATAAAGTAGAAAAAAAGTGCCCACCTATTAAAATCATATAAAAAAAAATCCCTGACGGTTCGGCCTACAGGCACAGGTAGATTTCGAAGACGCAGACCGTGGGGCGCCTGTTTGTCGGGAATTGCCGAAGAAATGACCTTTTTGCGATGATGCTGTAGTTGGAACCACCTACTTCGAAACCAAACTTGTTTGCAGGCGGAGCCAGCAAGGAATTTTTTTTTTTTTTTTTTTTTTTTTTTTTTTTTTTTTTTTTTTTGCTATAAGAGTTGGTCCTATAAAAAAATGTCAATATAAAAGTTTTAGATAATATTAAGAGGATTTATAATAAATTTAAGCGGATTTGAAATCTTGGGAATTGACGAAGTTATGAATTTTTTTCTTCTAAAACCCCCCTCCCCCCCCCCTTAAGGCAATTTTTAATTATATCAAAAATCTGTCATACATAAATTTTCGGCCCTTCTCCTAGAAGTAATAATAACTTCAAACGGATTCGATACGTATCATAATTAAGAAATTATGGGTTTTTTCTGTTTTCACAAAAAGTCCCCCCCCCCCCCTTGGTTTGATTTTGCCCATTAACGAACTTGACCGAGATTTTATGCCCCTTGATTTTATGTATCAGTTTCGAAAAGATGCGGGAGTTGGAACCGCCTACTTCGAAAAACTTGTTTGCAGGCGGAGCCGGCATGGATTTTTTTGTTTTAATTTTTTTTTTTTTTTTTTTTTTTGCTATAACGGTTGGTCATATAAAAAACTTGTCAATATAAAAGTTTTAGATAACACTAAGGGGATTAATAATAAATGTACGCGGATTTGATATCTTGTGAATTGACGAAGCTATGATTTTTTTTCTTCTAACCCCCCCCCCCCTTTCCCCCCCCCCCCTTGGGGCCATTTTTAATTATATCAAAAATCTGTCATACATAAATTTTCGGCCCTTTTCCTAGAAGTAATAATAACTTTAAACGGATTCGATACGTATAATAATAAAGAAATTATGAGGGTTTTTCTGTTTTCACAAAAAGCCCCCCATTTCCCCCCCCCCCCCCCCTTGGTTCGATTTTGCCCATTAACGAACTTGACCGAGATTTTATGACCCTTGATTTTATGTATCAGTTTGGAAGAGATTTATGCAGAATTTTTCCAGTTATCGTGGTCCGAAAAAAGTGACATAGATAGATAGATAGATAGATAGATAGATAGATAGATAGATAGATAAAGTTTTGAACTGGAGGGTGGTTTTGGGTTCTGGGAGTCCTAATCGGCGTAGATCTGCAAAAATTTTTCAAAATTTCCAACTTAGGTGAGAATGTAATAGGTAGTATTTCTTACGAAATCTACCTAAAAAGACAGACGAATAAGACTTCAAAATATTTATTTCATTTTTATTTCATTACGTCAATATAAATATAACACACGAATGTGGATATTTTTTGCATACTAGGGCTTTTTATTTAGTGCAATAAAGTTCCTCTAAATATACAATGTTAAAATTTTTAATGCTTTTGCAAAAACTTCGTGTATGACATGATTTCATTTTAAATATCAATACATTTATAATTACCTCAATTTCCGGTGTATAATTCGCAGATCAAACAATCGTTTTTCGACCCAGAAATTTTATTTTATAAAATGTAACTTACTAGATCGCTGTAAATATTTGACTTCAATTATTGAATAAAATTTCTGGGTTGAAACAGAATTGTTTGATCCGCGGACTATACACCGGAAATTACGGTACCTATTACATTATGTATATAATACATTTGATATATTTTTAACCTTTATATATTTAAAATCTTTCATGTAAAATAAATAAATACATCCATAAATTTAATTTGTAATAATGATTTAATATACATATATACTCCTTATGAAATAAATCATAGAAAAGTATTACAAATTCTACAATGAATTGCATAATAATTTTTAACCTGAAGAAAAAGCATTAGACAAGGATTTTTAAACTGAAATAGTGGTGCCATACTCCTTGGGAATTCTAAGAAGTGTACGCAATTTGTAAATGTATTTTTGAAACATGATTTTAGATTTTAGTCCATACAATACAGAAAAGAAAAAGAAATAATTAAAATCCCATGTAGTGATAGTTACGATAGGAAAAAGAAGAATATAAAAATACAATAAACATAACTTCTATCCAGCAGTATTTACAGAAAAAGCATATTGAAAAGTTTGAGAAAGAGAAATATATTTCAGCTATAGTGAAAATATTGTTACGGGAAACATAGTTTGATTTAAAATACTTACATATATTTCCAAAAATAGAAAAAAAGAAAGAAACTTGCTTCTATAAACTTACAATGACCTCTCTTTATTTAGATTTCGCGCTAGCATTCACTACTGGCGTCAAATGCTGTCTTGTTAATCGAAAAACTAACAAAAGCTTTTATTATTATTAAGCATAAATGTGTGCATGAAACATTATTTTTTAACGAAATTATTTTCATTATTATTCTAATATTTTATTTTCCCCTGAATTGCAAATTTGTATTATTTCTTCCATTAAAATATGACAGAAAAGCAGTCAGTGATAAAAAATTAATAATGACGGCAATTTTTTTTTTTTAAATCGAAAATGTCTCGGATTAAATAGGGCGAAAAATTTTATTAGGAAATAATGGTACCAAAATGTCGTAGCAGATGATAGCTATGTAATTTGACAAAGAAAGAAAAAAAAAGATGGCAATAATTAATTAGCTTTTTAACTTTATTTATTTATTTATTTGTTATTTTATTTTTATTATTTTATTATTTTATATTTATTATTTATTATTATTATTTATTATTATTATGATTATTATTATTTTGCATCAGGCGCCAAATAGTATTGCTGTGGCTCTGAATGGTTGCATTTATACTTTTGATTACATTTTGCTTAATTTATTGGCCCCTATGTAAATTAGGGGCCCGCTAGCGAGCGAAGCCAGCTAGTTTATTTTATAATGATTAAGGGAGTAATTTCGTTAATGATACTGTAATAGAGAACATAACTAAGAGGGTTACACAATATTTTGTTTCACAATGCCAGGTTTATTTAATGTAGGATATGAAACTTGAGATAAATACCTCAAAAAAACTTTACATATATAAATTAAAAACTTATTTGTATAAAATAGGTTATGCTAAGCTTATTTTTAATCATTTATTTTTTAATAAATATGGAGAATACATAAAGTTCACAACCATTTCTAGTTCAGTGAGAATTTGTCATAATTAATGACAAACAACGTGATCAATCCACGGTTAGCAACTGAAATTTAAAAGGGATGCCTCCTACCTCTGAATATTTTTATTAATCAACAAATGCTGCAGTATTTTGGTAATTATTGCACATAATTTTATTGTAACTGAGGATATACAAAAGGCTTGTAACAGTAATTGAAAGATAATTAATAAATATATACATATTATTTTCGAAATAAAATTTAATTTACGTATAAATAATTTTCAGAGGAAAAAAAATATATTATTGAATAAATTCCTTTATTTATCGCATTCACAAAATAGAGGATGATGTTAACAGAAAATATTAAATGTAATATATAACGGAATTATGCATCTAAACCTTCGTTCATTAAAATAACAATAATAACAAAATAAATATATTAAAAAAAAACTCAAATCATTAATTTTTATCAAATACATATTTCATATGTGATATATTATGTAAAAAATTTAAAGCATTAAAGCAGGGCATGAAATTTCAGTTGAAAAGGTACTCGCCAGACTAAAATTTTTGCACGCCACTATTTTACATTCATTCAGACAGTAACGTCGGCCACCACACCTGCCCAGAAAATGAACTATTTATGACAAACTGAATTTAAATTGGCAATTGTTAGAAGAAGCTGTCTGTTAAATCCAGAATATTTTACAATCATGAAAAGTATGAACAATTTTTAAAATGTTGAAAATTCGGGAGAAAGCGAATAATTTTTACCATGTTTCAAGCAGCTGAGCTTAGGTGGCGAAACCTGATTCACTTCGCGCAGGAGGCTGCTCTCAAAGCTGGTAGACGGGAGGTGCTGGATTCAAACCCCTGTCGCGCTCGTCGACCTAACCGTTCGGAGTTTTCCGTGGTTTTCTTCGAACCTTGCCGTAAATACGGGTTAGGATCCCTTAGAAAGACCTCCACGGAGGGCACTCCCCCTTAGGGCCTATATCCTTCGTGTTGATAATTGGCCGTCATAAATCAACCCAACTCAACCTATCGCGCAGGAGGGAAGAGCGATCAAATTCGGCCTCGGAATTGAAAAAAGCAGCCTTGGTGCTTTCGCGGTGCGAAAGCGGGGAACAAATGCAAACGGGGGAAGCTCGTTCCTCCGTAGTAGAGAAATGGAAGTGGGTGACGCAGCATTTTTTCTTCTTTTGGAAGATAAATGCTGTCGCTTGATTTTAAAACACTTCCGCTTGTCGCTAGATTGAGGCACGATATTCTGAGCGTATACAGTTTGATTTGAAGCACAACATTTCAAAAGACGAAATTCACTCGCCAACCTTAAATATTTTCTCGCCAGTGACGAGCTAGCGAGCGGAAATTTCGTGCCCTGCATTAAAGTATATATATATATATACAGGGTGATTCATAAAAGATGGGCAGAACTTTAAGGGGTTATAGTACACTTAAAGACAAATAATATTAAATAGGAGACTAAGGGTCCCAGACGTATTCCCAAGGAGATAGGGGGCATTAAAGTTTAGGGTCCGAAATTTCAAATGATTATAAAACATGGAAAAATTGGTCGATTCGTTTGCGGTTTTTGCAAAAAATTTTCTTTATGCCAGTATTTTCTTGAAATAAAATTTTAAAGTTCAATTTCAAAAAATGCCGATAGGGGGTGCTTTAGACTTTGGAGTAACAAACAACTATTTTTTAACGTTATTTTTTGTATTTCTTTAAATGATTTCGAAAGCTTAGACTTAAACTTAAATTTTGATCTCAAAATCTGAGTCCTAACGAGTAGTTAAGTAGCGTAAACTGAAATTTGAAATTTGAAACCCTTCTCCCCCCAGAACAAAAATCAGTTATTCCCGATCTTTGTGTCGTAGATTAGGCTCTAACTACTGCCGCGTTTTGCTAAAATTATTCTTTATGTCAGTATTTTCTTGAAAATAAATTTTAAAGAAAATTTTCAAAAAATTCCGATAGAGGGCGCTTTAGACTTTGGAGTAACGAACAACTATTTTATACCGTTATTTTTTGTGTCTCATTAAATGCTTTCTAAAGCTTAGACTTAAACTTAAATTTTCAGCTCAAAATCTGAATCGCTGAGCGTGGTTCAGTAGCGAGGGGAGGGGGTTCAAATTTCAACTTCTGAACATAGTTCAGTTTGCACTACTTAACCATGCCCAACGATTCTGTGCTGTGATACGAGGCAAAAATACAACTTTCGTCAAGGACTGCATAGTCGGAAGTCACTCATAAAGGCACTGGCACAGTTGGAAACGTCGCTCATGCAAACGTTAAAGCTCCATTCCTGACGCTAGTCACCGGGTGAAGAAGGAAACAGAAAGTATGCAAATGTCAAATGGGGAAGAAGAAGAACACGTATGCAAAATTTCGACACGATTCAGGCATAAAAACCACTGAACGGTGAGTCAAGTGTAAGTCGCTGTAGTAATGAATCGGAAGATGGTGCCCTTCACGAATAAGGAAAAGGCTGAGATGCATTTAATTTACGGAGCGGCAGATGGAAATGGTGCAGAGGCACAACGAATGTACGGAGAGCGATTTCCTAACAGGCGGTTGCCTAACCGCAAAACTTTCGAGCGCTTGCACAGACAGTTGTGTGAGACGGGATCATTTCTCGCTTCCCGGTCGAATGCAGGTCGTGCAAAAAAGGACGAATCAGTAGTTGTTGCAGAAGCCATTCTGGATGTAGTAGCGGCGCAGCCAAGTACAAGTACACGAACAGTGGCTAGCCAGGTGGATACCTCACAGTCCACGACTTGGAGGGTACTGAAGGATGAACATTTGCTCCCGTTTCATGTGCAACGAGTCCAGAAACTGTCTCCAGGGGATTATCCAAATCGTATTGAATTCGCCCGCTGGTTTCTGCAGCAGAACGCGCTAAATCCACATTTTGGACGAACTGTGCTTTTCACCGATGAATGTACCTTCACACGTGAAGGTACATTTAACACACACAATGCACATGTATGGGCGGATGTCAATCCACATGCTACGTATCCACATGCTCATCAGAGACGCTTTTCCATCAATGTTTGGGCAGGA
This sequence comes from Maratus michaelseni, assembly GCA_963931845.1. Classification (NCBI taxonomy): domain Eukaryota; kingdom Metazoa; phylum Arthropoda; class Arachnida; order Araneae; family Salticidae; genus Maratus; species Maratus michaelseni. The sequence goes on along the minus strand of OZ007590.1, from coordinate 129,211,897 downwards.
ATCCTCGGAGACCACCTAATCGGACCGTACCTTCTTCCTGAACGCCTCAACGGTAAAACATACCTCACATTTCTGCAACATGTGCTGCCAGACCTGTTAAACGTTGTTCCTCCACGCATCCGGCGGGTCATGTGGTTCCAGCACGATGGAGCGCCAGCCCATTACGTACGAGACGTCCGCAACTATCTGGACATCACATTTCCGAACAGATGGATTGGTCGAGGTGGTCCTGTTGCTTGGCCTGCTCGCTCGCCAGATCTTTCACCCCTCGATTTCTTTTTTTGGGGACGATTGAAGGCTCTTATGTATGAGACACCCATTGAATCCCCCGAGGAACTGGTCGCCAGACTTTCCGCCGCTGTAGGGGAAGTGCTCGAAAAGCCTGATGTTTTCGCGAATGTTCGCCGTTCCATTCGTCGCCGTTGTTCTGCGTGCATAACCTCTGGTGGTCACAATTTTGAACATTTATTGTGATTACATGTTAATAAATATGCTTTGGTAACATAATCCTAATTTGTGTCTTTTTACCTCGTATCACAGCACACAATGTGTGGACATGGTAAACTGAACTGTGCTCAGGAGTAGAAATTTCAAACCCCTCTCCCCAGAAACTTAACCACGTCTAACGATTCAGATTTTGGGCTGAAAATTTAAGTCTAAGCTTTAGAAAGCATTTAATGAGACACAAAAAATAACGGTATAAAATAGTTGTTCGTTACTCCAAAGTCTAAAGCGCCCTCTATCGGAATTTTTTGAAAATTTTCTTTAAAATTTATTTTCAAGAAAATACTGACATAAAGAATAATTTTAGCAAAACGCGGCAGTAGTTAGAGCCTAATCTACGACACAAAGATCGGGAATAACTGATTTTTGTTCTGGGGGGAGAAGGGTTTCAAATTTCAAATTTCAGTTTACGCTACTTAACTACTCGTTAGGACTCAGATTTTTAGATCAAAATTTAAGTTTAAGTCTAAGCTTTCGAAATCATTTAAAGAAATACAAAAAATAACGTTAAAAAATAGTTGTTTGTTACTCCAAAGTCTAAAGCGCCCCCTATCGGCATTTTTTGAAATTGAACTTTAAAATTTTATTTCAAGAAAATACTGGCATAAAGAAAATTTTTTGCAAAAACCGCAAACGAATCGACCAATTTTTCCATGTTTTATAATCATTTGAAATTTCGGACCCTAAACTTTAATGCCCCCTATCTCCTTGGGAATACGTCTGGGACCCCTAGTCTCCTATTTAATATTATTTGTCTTTAAGTGTACTATAACCCCTTAAAGTTCTGCCCATCTTTTATGAATCACCCTGTATATTCTGTCAAAAATACTATGTACCGAAAAAGTAACGATTTTTATTACAATAACCCATGTACATGATGAAAAATAGCCTAATTGTGGCACAAAATTTCATATCCACTTAAAATCGTGTTACTGAAAGTCAAGTGTTTAAGGATGTTCTCAAATCCAAACTGTCTAATTTCTAACACAATTTTTAATTCATTTTTATTCGTAGACGTATCAAATAGGCAGGTGCTCTTATTAATAAACTATGTAAATCGAATTGTTTCTTCCGTTTTTCAGTAAAGGCAGAAGATTTTTCAGAAAATGCTATCAAAGTTGGAACGAACAGGAAAAAAATGCCATCATGCGACAACAATCATTTCTAACTCAAGATTTAATTCATTTATCGTAAAATGAAAAACATCCTTAAATTACAAATCACTTTAATAATCATGTTTGCAAGTGTCATGATTTTACGTTTAAAAATGTGTCAGAAAGTTTTTCGCCGTTGATCGGGGATTTTTTTTTTCTTTTTTATTAAACCGCCTTAAGCGAAAAATTAAAAATCTGAGAATATTTTTTAAACCAACACTTTCCTCTAACATGGTGTTTTTCAGCTTTTGTTATCTCGTGGCAGATTTTTCCATTGTTAAACTGCCGCGAGACACTAAACTTGATTGACATTCGATGCAAGGAATATATATCGTTTGTAATTTATTTAATAATACAAACAAAATGATCCATCATAAAAAGACAAATTCAGTTGTTTTGTTATTATTTGTAAAAAAAAAAGTTAACCAAGAAAGGAAATTCATGCGTCAAGCCTAGGATTATGAAACACTTTCCAAAACAATAAAACTTTCCCGTTTAATAAGGTGAAAGGTGATATCTAAGTAAACAATTTAGAAAAAGCAAATGATATTTCAGCAATTACCATCTATAATCGGAAAAGTATTCAAATTCTTTTGTGAAGCCTTGTATATGATCTAAAGTTTTGTATATATATTACGTAGTATACCAAAATTTAGTTCAGTTAGGGAACGCATAACACAGTTGAAAATTTCCTTTCAGAAATTTCCGTCAACAAACGGAAATGTACTCGAATTCTTTTGCGCAGCCCTGTATATATGATCAGTAAAATTTATATACAATTTATGCAAAAAATTAGTTAAGTTTAAAAAACACATACCACAATTGAAAACGCACTTCCAGCAATTATGACTCATATACAATACTGTAATCGAATTCTTTTGTGTGTCTTTGTAAACGAACGATAAATGCTATGCCATACTCTACAGTAAATATCTTGTAGTGCACCTCAGAGATATGTATCAATTTCAATATGTTTGAAATAGTGTAACATAATTAAAATACATTGAAAACAATTTTATCCATAGATCTTAATGTAATGAATTTTCTTATGAATGTCCCTGTAAATGAACTAGAAACGCTACACACTGCATTTTCAATACCGAACATGCCACATGAAGTCTCAATAACGTAAATCAATTACATGACAATCTGAGTATATTTACGCGAGTTATAGCACGTACACACAGACGGACAAACCGGATTCATAAACACTTTTAAACTATGTTGGAAAGTGTTTAAAATGACATTATGGAATAGGGATACTTCTAAATCTTCCTCGAAGGATCTAGTCAAAATTTCTTTTTGTTTTGCACATTATTCGCTACAGAAAAGCTTATTTCGCGTAAACGTAAAATTGAGATATTTATTGTAATGATTGTAAATTTGCAATTGAGGATAAAGAAATAGATAACGTAAATCAATTACATGACAATCCGAGTATATTTATGCGAGTTACAGCTACGGACAGACAGACCGACAAACCGGATTCATAAACACTTTTCAACTATGTTGGAAGGTGTTTAAACTGACATTATAGAATAGGGTTACTTCTAAATCTTCCTCGAAGGATCTAGCCGAAATTTCTGTTCGTTTTGAACGTTATTCGCTACAGAAAAGCTTATTTCGCGTAAATGTAAAATTGAGATTTTTATTGTATAACAGTTGTAAATTTGCAATTGAGGAAAAAACAATGGATAAAAAGATAGACAAGCAATAGTGTTTTTTAAAATTATTTTCATTGCTTGGACATTTCTTATTAAGAAATTCACACTGAAACAAATTTGGAAGGAACTTCAACTTTATGACACTAAACCGCATTACACGGGTTCGGGTTTGAATATTAGAAGTTCGGGTCGGGTTTCAGTAAGACGATTTTTTTTCGGGTTTGTGTCAAGTTTCGGGTTGACTTTAAACAGAAATTTCGGGTTTGGGGTCAGAATTCTAAACGGAACCCGCCTATGCCGAAAACCTGTGTCAAACGGAAATATTCCACGGTCCCGGAAATTATTTCTCCTGAGAAGGAAACCTGTCTAAGGATTTTTCTCTGGTCAATTACGATTCATGTCTTAACAGGATTTACTTTTTAGATAAAAATTTGAATAATATTTTTTTCGTGTTTTCCTACAATTGTCATTTTAGTTTGTATTAATTCGATGTTGTACGCGCAAAGCATATCATGAAGCAACAACATTAAAAGCTGTAAGTGTCAATTTAAAAGGAAAACATTATTCAAATAACTGTATAAGATAAGAATTGCTGCAATTATTTGTTGCATCTAACTGAAAAATCGTGTTACAAAATCAAAATTAAGGAAGCGTTTTTTTTTTTTTTTTTTTTTAGTCTTTTACTTTAATATGCGCGCTCGGTGAAACATAAAAGACAATACTCAATCGAAATTTTGATCGCAAAAGAAAAGAAATATGTTTTTTCGAATAACGAATCGATTTACTAGCAAACACTAAATCATAAACTTCAATATTTATGTATAATTTGAACGTAATCGTTGCCTCTTAAGAATTGAAATGAGCAATTAATAAATCGTTAATCATGCCATTGAAATATTTAAAATGTCTAACTAACATACGCTGAATAATACTGTAAAAAAAATAGTCATATAGCAGAAAACTTTGTAATTATCTACAATTCCGGAAAAGTTTCCTTTGATTCCAGAAATCATTTGGAGAAGGTGCAATCAAAAACTTCAAAAGAAAAAAAAATCACAAAGAAATGCTTCTGAAATAAATTGGTTTCTCCCCTACGTATTTTTTTTTGGATTATTAGTAAAAATGTTTCTGTTAATTTAAGAAATCTGTTAATTTCTGAATAATTATTTTCATAAAAGTTTCTGAAATTAAAGGAAAAAGTTTCACAAATCGTGGGTAATTAAGGACGAGGTATAGTACACGTTTCTTCACTATCATTTCAGTAATTTTTTTTTTTTTAATTTAAGCTGGAAAAAGATCATATTCTGTATTTAAAATTCAGCTGTCTTTCATTTGCATATGCCTTTAGTCAAAAGTGAAGTAGCTATTCTTTCCAAATAAATTTAAAATAAATTTAGCTCATTTATTTTTCAAATTTAATTATACAAATAATCTAAACGCTTTGAGTAAAAATTTAAATTTCATAAGCAATCCCAAGATATTTTAGCCCAAAATAATTGCAGCATCATTTGTTAGATTAGTTACGATTAGTGTAGCAAGCTAACTGCTTAGTTAAAAATAAATACATAGACTTTTTTTTTTGTCATTGTCAACATCGTTTTTGTATTTTATTTCGGATCTGAATTTATAGAGAGAATAAATGTAGCTTATATTATAGATGAAAAATAGTATAATTTTATAAAACGAAATCGGATGACAAAACATGTTTTATGGTGATATTTAATTCATAATTATTTTAAATAATAAACTACAATAGTGGTGTTATGACTTTTGAAATAATTTTAAACGTTAAAATAAAATTAAATGTTTTAAACTTATTAATAGTGATCAATATTTTAGATTTAAAATAAATCCATTAATAATTTACTAAGAGATAAAAGTTTTACCCTATCATTTAATTTATACGTTACTTCATTTCTGTCATTTGTAGAAAACTTATAATATTACCTTACAGATCCCTTACAAAAAACAATTATTATTCATTTTCCTGGTTGAAAATACGTATACCCCCCTCCCCCCCCCCCCCAAAAAAAAAAAAAATTGTAGAATTATTGTTTGGAAGAATGTAGTAAAACGTACAACGAACAAGGAACGGGGAATAACAAGGAACACAAAATAAATTTGTTTCGGACAGGTTTCCGTCTTAGCAGGTACGCTGCTGACCTGTATAACTGTACTGCATACTTTATGCAGCGACCATGAAATTTTCCGTTTAAGGCAGTATTCCGTTATATACAACCTCTGTTTTCATGGGTTTTACTTTGCTTAAACGACAGTAAAATGTATGAGACGGAACCTGTATGTAAAGGAATCTTGTCTTAAACAGAAAAATGTAATGATCCCGACGGAGGGATTATCATATCTGCTAAGACAGAAACTGTCAAACGAAATTTTTCCCTGTTCCTAGCGATTCCGTTTTTATAGGTTTTACTGTATTATAATTATCATTTTTTCTAATTTTGAAGCCATATTAGGTAACCTCACTTACGATTCTCTCAGTGTTGCCAGTTCGCTACTTTTAAAAAATTCCGATTGCTTGAATATCACCACTTTTTTGGAGTTGAAATATTCCCCTTATTTAATGACAGACTAAATAATGCGAAAACAAGGCGAATTATGCTATTTTTAAAAAGTGGTGTTCAATCAATCATTCTGAATAATCATTTTAAAAAAAGTAGCGGCCTGACAACACTGGATTCTCTGACTGCGAAAATACGTTTTATTTAATCGGTTTTAAAAATACTCAAAAAAAAAAAAAAAAAAAAAAAAAACATTATTAAATAATGAAATGACATCGAAGAAGTACGAACAATAATGGTGAATTGAAATTTGATGCTTTCTACGCGCATTTGAATAAAAGTTAGCTCAAACCGATTAGATTAAACAGAAATTTATTACCTAGTTATTAAATAAATTCCCTTATAGCACAAGGGAAATAAGGTAAACAGATACCCATTTCCCCTACCCGCTTCGTGAAATTCACGTATATCCTCGGCGTCTAAGGGAAAAAAAAAAAAAAAAAAAGGCGCATCGAGGGAAAAAACATATCACTTGGCGATTTTCAAAATCCTCGAATCTACGAAATAATAATGGAACTAGCTAGTTTAAAATAGCAGATATCAGACATTCTCTTAATGGTTTTGTAGAATTACAAAGAGAAAATATTTGTCTACGATATTTATTTTCTGTTCAGCAGTAAGAAATAAAGTTTCTTTAAAAAAAAAAAGGTATTTTTCAAATTATTTTATAAAATCTATATTATAAAGCAAAAACATGTCCATGAGTAACGATGACGCCATACTGATGGTGGCAATGACCTAACCAATCAATTTCGCTTTTACTGCAATTTTTGTAACTTCTAAACCAGCCATACTCAACCTTTTTTTCTCGCGGGCCGCAAACATATGTTTTCGACGTTAGGCGGAGCCGCAACATACTTATAAATGTGTAAAATAAAGAGTAATTAAAACAGTAAAATAACATAAATAGAATAACAAAGCAAAGTAGCAAAGTTAATATTATGAGTAGGGTTGAACGTTTGACGCGGAAGAAATGTTACAAACATTTTTAACACCATTATTTCCAAACAATAATCTTTGTAGTAGATTTCTATTGCAAATGTTGTAGAAATATACTGCGAAATTTTATTGCTTGGAAGTAGTGGTGTAAAAAATTTTTGGTTCCAATTTTTTCCGCAGCAAACATTTAATCCGAAAAAACAGTATTAGCAATCTAATAAGCATAAATTGTAATAATGTAACAATGCAGAATATCCAAGTTTTAAAAAAAAGAAAAATCAGGTGATTTTTTCTAATAGATCAGCTTTTTGCTCACTGTAAAAACGTTATTTTTTTAATTGTAGAAATATATAGTGCAAACTTAATTAATTTTAAAAAATGTGTTATTGGTGTTGAAGATTAAGAAGTGATCATTGTAGAGAAAATAGGAATGACTACATGTAAAAAGAATTTTTTACTTAGAAAACGATATTTAAGGTATTTTAACATAATTTTAAATTAATTATAAATAAAATAACAGATTTTGTGTTTCCAAGAAACAATATAAAACAACAATGAAGCTCTTAAATACGTTATATGCACATCTAAATTAATTTGGATTTATGATTATGTGTCTCGGGCCGCACATAAAAGGTCGCCGGAACCACATACGGCCCGCGGGCCGCAGGTTGAGTATGGCTGTTCTAAACAGTGTGCAATTTCAATTTTTACACTGTCGAAAAAAGAAAAAATGTACTATCAAATACTATTTGTTTGAAAACTGTATCTGAATTTACTGATTTCTTTTCTTTTTTTTTTTTTTTTTTTTTGAAATAATCAGAATCACAAAGCTTGCTATAAATATCTCTTATGCGGCTAATACAAAAGTACCAAAAAATGCTTTCGGTATAGCTGGTGGGCAATATAAGGAAATATATTAAATGTAAAAAAATATTTTAGAGTTTTCAATTAAAAACAATTTTCATCTACGTTACGTACACCGTGTAATCCGCATCGGGCGTCTTTAAACCGTGTTGAATTGCCTAGTAATAATTAAAACCGTCCTTAAGGCTGTCCCACGGGTCACAGGGCCTCGCGCCCGAAAAGAAATATTTAATACAATACAAAATAGCTAAATATTTATTATTCATTTTGTTGCGAGTTATTTATTTCGTAATAAAATTTATATGTGAAAAGATGCTTAGTTATAAAATGTAAAATGTTTTATCAGTAAAATGTTCGTTGCAAGTTGTGGACGCTCGAGAAGAGAATTGATTGTAGCTCATGTTCAATCTATAAGCATTGTTATACTCTAACCTAAACAGCACCAGGCGCACAACAAATCTGGACAAGCGCATGAACTGAATTGAATGTTAATTGTTAAGAGGTCAATGCTGATAATGATTTTTGACAAACTGCTCACTATTAATTCAATCATTATAATTCAGTCATTAAATAATTATTTAAAATGTAATAACACAGATTTGCATTCCACCTTGTGTAATCAAGTTTCTCTTTTTATTATATGAATATCGATGTTTTTCAAAGGGGATTGCGTTCTGGGAAGTAGTGTTGCCAATTTAGCGGATTTTTTAATTCAAAATATCTACCAGCATTTCAGAATAGTTGCCTTCAATTTATTTAATTATGGAAATGTCAGTTATTAAATAAATTGCTATTCAAAATTTCTGGTAGATGAACAAAAAAATTAGCAAAATGGCAACATTGGTGGGAATGGGATGGGATTAACCAGTTTGGAAAGGAAGGGCCTCGCAAAATTTTTGCACCCGGCCTCACTTTCGCTTAGGATGGCTCTGGTAATAATAATAGTAATAGTAATAAAAGCAGTAAAACAAAAAAGATATCCTTCTGAAAATTCTAAAATACCACTCTTTCTTAATTATTCGTTAGGTGATTAGTTTTTAAAAATGCAAAGTTAATTTTGTAAAGTTACAAATATAGATTTGAGCTATTAGAAATTAAAAAGTCTTAAATACAAAAATACAATTAATGAAAATAGTGAGGCCAAAAAGTTTGAAAAGATAAAGTAACTTTACGGCAATTTTCAAAATCACAATCTTACGGGCGATATAAAGTTTAAAAATTTACAAGCAGGAATTCTAACTGTGAATTTTCAAAGTTACGTTAAGAAAATATTACATAGGTTTGTACTTTCTAATTTGATTTAGTATATCAAAGAAAAGTAAATATATATATATATATATATATATATATATATATATATATATGTGTGTGTGTGTGTGTGTGTGTGTGTGTGTGTATAAAGCATATTCCTATTTTCAAAATCCCGCTGTTTTCCCGTAAAGTAAGACACCAAATTTCGATTAAAAAATGTGGTGTGAAATGCACTTTTTCCCCTTTTACTAAAGCGTCCGAAAATTGAGACGCTAGGCATAAATGGGTTAACGAAAAAAAACCACTTGTCCGCCATTTTCAAAATATCATCTATACTACGTGAGACAATCAAAAACCTATATGTAAAAATTGACATTATCATTTTAAAATGTCATAATAAGAAAGTAATACATCTGTCCTTAATATTATCGAATAATAATAATAACTATTATTATTATAAATCGAATAATTTAAAAGGTCTTTATAAATTAGCTAATAATAATAATAATAATAATAATAATATATAAATTGAAAGGTAAATGAAAAATAATGAAAGGAAATGTTATCTTTCACATATTCTCAATGCAGAAGATAACCAGTTTCAAATACTATAAGCAGAAATTCTCATTTAACCTTGTAAAATTATAGTAAGGAAATACAGGGTGTAACTGCATTGGTGGTCAGAAATGTAAGTGGTGGTAATAGTACATGTGAAGACTAGCAAATGTTGTATAGGAAACCAGAGTCGCAATCCACTTGTTATATCATAATACAGGTCTCACACCAAGCCCAATCCACATTTTCATTCATAACTGTAACAATAATGAAAATGTTTTATGGAAATCTTCAACACAATAACTTTGTCTTCTGTAAAAGGACATGATGTCAAGGGAATTGTTGGAATTTCACTGTAATTCGATCAGTGACGTCGTATGCATTGTCAGTTAGCTTCCGAGTTTTGGAGCGTCTATCTGAATGTTACTTGGACATGAAGTATTGCTGTTTCTATTATTTTATGTGTTTTTATCATGTTTCACAGCAAGCAAAGTAACTGTTAGTTACCTTCCGAGTTTTTGAAGCGTCTATCTCATTGTTACTTGGACATGGAATACTGTCGTTTCAATTATTTTATGTGTTTTTATCATGTTTCATAGCAAGCAAAGTAACTGTTAGTTACCTTCTGAGTTTTTGAAACGTCTATCTCAGTGTTACTTGGACATTGGAGTACTGCCGTTTCTATTATTTTATGTGTTTTTATCATGTTTCATAGCAAGCAAAGTAATTGTTAATTATCTTCCGAGTTTTTGAAGCGTCTATCTCAGTGTTACTTGGACATGGAGGATTGCCGTTTCTATTATTTTATGTGTTTTTATCATGTTTCATAGCAAGCAAAGTAACTGTCAGTTACCTTCTGAGTTTTTGAAACGTCTATATCAGTGTTACTTGGACATTGGAGTACTGCCGTTTCTATTATTTTATGTGTTTTTATCATGTTTCATAGCAAGCAAAGTAATTGTTAATTATCTTCCGAGTTTTTGAAGCGTCTATCTCATTGTTACTTGGACATGGAATACTGCCGTTTCTATTATTTTATGTGTTTTTATCATGTTTCCATAGCAAGCAGAGTAACTGTTAGTTACCTTCTGAGTTTTTGAAACGTCTATATCAGTGTTACTTGAACATTGGAGTACTGCCGTTTCTATTATTTTATGTGTTTTTATCATGTTTCATAGCAAGCAAAGTAACTGGCAGTTACCTTCCAAGTTCTTGAAGCGTCTTATCTCAGTGTTACTTGGACATGGAGGATTGCCGTTTCTATTGCTTTTTATCATGTTTCATAAAAAGCAAAGTAACTATGTTGAAGATATCGCTAAAATATTTTCATTATTGTTACAATTATGAACGAAAATGTGGATTGGGTCTGGTGTGAGACATCCTATATTATTGATTTAATAAGTGAATTGCCATCCTGGTTTCCTATACAATTTTTGCTTGTCTTGATATGTATTACCACTTCTGACCATCGACTTAGTTACACCCTGTATACATTTATTCAATCAATTTACCAAATTATTAATATTACCAAGAATTATTACTAATAATAATAACAATTTTAATAATTTGACTAATTAAAAACTTTTAGTTAAAATTAAGCATGGAAAGAAAATCCGCGTTGACACTTTTGTTCGGGGGTGATTTCTATAGTTCCGGGAAAGGGGGGGGTATTATAAATTTGCGGGGGTGAGGGTTACACTTTTTTACAACTTATAAGTGTAAAATCCCAAATCAACCGAGAGAAGGTATCTCTGGAAATGTCTCTGGACCAACCCATTACTGAAGAAAACCAATTTTCCTAAGGGATTTTCATTATTGTCTTCTTTCATAATATTGTGAGATGATAGATGAACTACTAAAAGGTAGTAACTAAAAAAAAAAACTTTAGGTAGTTTTAAAAACTACAAGAAAAAAAACCTCACGGTAATTTTGCTTAGTATAATAATTTTTAGTCTATGTGATTATCCGTTTGGCATAATGGTCTACAATTGTCCATTTGGCATGACAATAACAAAAAAAAAAAAAAAAAAAAAAAAAAAGAAAGAAAGAAAGAAAGAAAGAAAATCAAATAATCAAATCTAAATGTCTTTTCGAAATTATCTAAACAAAAAAATAAATAAATAAAATAAAATAAAAAATGTAAAAAATCATTATAAAATAAATAAAAAGAGCAAAAAATGTGGAAAGATAAAACTATCTATTGGCTTTTTTCATAACTCATCTGTTTCCACTATCATTTCTTTAGTACTGAGAATTGATAGTAGAACTAAGACAGTTTAAAAAGCTACAAGAAAAGAAAAATCTAACGGTGACTTTTCAGAATTACAATAAAAGCGCATTAGTAAGGAAAGATATAGAAAGTCTAAATGTATTTTCATAATTCACCTCTTTCCTAGTTCTGAAATATGATAGTGGAACTGGACAATTTAAAAAGTTACAAAAAAAATTAAAAAAATTAAAATTTTTTTTTAAAAATAAATAAAAGAAAATAAATAAATAAAAAGAGCAAAAAAAAAAGGGGGAAAGATAAAGCTATCTATTCGCTTTTTTCATAACTCATCTGTTTCCACTATCATTTTTTAGTATTGAGAATTGATAGTAGAACTAAGACAGTTTACAAAGCTACAAGAAAAAAAAAATCTAACGGTGATTTTTCAGAATTACAATAAAAGCGCATTAGTAAGGAAATATATAGAAAGTCTAAATGTATTTTCATAATTCACCTCTTTCGTAATTCTGAAATATGATAGTGGAACTAGACAAATAAAAAAACTACCAAAAAAAAAAAAAAACTCACGGTGATTTTGCAGATTTATAGTAAAAGCATAAAGTATACGCAAACCATTTCGATGAGAGTAAAATGTAAAAGAAGAAAAAAAGAAATGTGAATGTCTTTTATAAATTATTTAAAAAATAATTTATTTAAATGTAAAGAAGTAAGTGTGGTAAAAAAAAAGGCTATCCGTTCGTGATTTCGCTAATCCTCTATTTTCTAACACTGCTAGATGATAGTAGAATCAGGCAGTGAAAAAAGCTGCAAGAAAAAATTCTCACGTTCTTTTACTGAGTTATAATAATGAAAGTATAATCATGTAACACTATTTATACTGTACAGAAGCAATAAAAACGGGATAAAAAATTAAATAAAATAATTAATTAAAAAAAAATTACGAAAGATATGGAAACAACAAGATACCTTTTCATGATTATAATAATTAATTTCTTTTCTAGTATTATAAGTTTATATAGTAGACGCCGCAAGCCACAATTCTCACTGTGATTTTTGAAGAGTTATAAGAATCTAATTATATTAATCAACGCTATCCTTTTGAAATGACAGCAACACATAAATAAATAAAGAGAAAGAAATTTAAATGTATTTTATAAATTATTAAAAAAAATAATGAAAGCAAAACAAAACTGAAAAAGTATGGAAATAAAAGGTACCAATTCGCGATTTAAGCAATTCCCTTCTTTCTTAACCTATAAAAACCTAGTGGTACTATATGGTACCAGCGGCGTACCTGCCAACCAATTTGTTGTTTGAACACCAACATTTTTAAAAAGAAATATTACCTTTATTTGATGTCAGAAACTCGGTAATAAAAGCAAAGAAAAGTTGCTATTTATAAAAATTGGTATGAAATGCATTTTTTGTATTTTAAAGCGAAAATAATTCCGTCCTTGATGGGTTAATACTGCATGATGTACTGCAATTTGAAAAGCTACAAGAGCGGTGATTTTGCAAAGTTGTAATAAAAGTATGTTAATCTGCGCTTGCTATAATAAACCTATGAAAACGGATCCTATTTCTAAAGACTGTTTTAAACGGAAGATTTTCATGGTCCCGGCAGAAGAGTAATCAATTATACATACTAAAACGGAAACCAATCAAAACGAGTTTTTTTTTTTTTTTTTTTTTTTTTTCACGGTCCCCAGCAATTCTGTTTTTACCGGTTTTATTACATCTGGTAATATCTGGTACAATTAAAAAAATAAAAATAATTCATTAAATTAAAAGAAAGCAAAAAAATGTGGAAAGAAAAATATACCCTAATTTTATAAAAATTATCCTTTGTCCTGAGATAATTAAGGCGATATGGAATATTTTATAAGTTATTTTTAAAATCAGATATGCCTATAACAAAAAAAGTTCAAGAAAGATTTTAAAAATTAAAATTTAAAACAATGAAATTGACAGAATTTTCAATACCTAATTGTCAATATCAAAACGTTTCATTTTAAAATTTAAAAATTATCATAAATATTTTAAATGTTTAAATATTTACGCTTCAATATTAAATTTTTTTAAACTTGAGTACTACACTTAAATAATTTTGTAAAAATTTAAATCGGAGAAAAGCAATTTACAGAAAAGCTAATATATTTACAATATACCTATGTAATAAAAAATATAAACAAAAGTAAATAAATAAATCGTTCAATAACAGTATTTTATCGATCAAGATCAAAAAATTTGTTTTAACTTTTAAAAAGTATTAATTGTATCTTCGAATTGCTATGTTTCAAGCAAAATAGTAAGATTTTTTATGAAAGATGAAAATAATTTTGTGTAAAATTTTGCACGTGAAAAAAAAAAAAAAAAAAAAAAAAAAAAAAGCATTTTGACTAGGAAAACGTACACTTATTTAATTATAAGTGAAAACATCTATATGTAAAATTAAAAGAAAATATTAAAAAGAAAACATTTAGAAAGTTCATAACATATATTAAATGTTCATAACATTATCGATTGTTTTAATATATATATATATATATATATATATATATATATATATATATATATATATATATATATATATATAAGCGTTTGGAATAACCATAAAGCTGAAAAAAAAAAACACCCATCACAGTAATGACTAAATAAGATACAAATTATAATAAATAATAATGATAATAAACGTCATGTTGTGTGAAGAAAAACTGATATTTCCATTCTTATACGAAACTTCTAGTTCATTCAAATAATAATCATTTACAATATTTTAAATTATAATAAACCAAACATATTCCTAAATAACGCGCAATAAAATCCCACCCCCAAAATAAATAAATTTAAATTTTTATAGACATCTTTTGTGAAAAGTATCAATCCCTTAAAGATTACTGAAAAAAGAAAAGGAAGGCCATCAAATAGTTGTCCATTGGTTGGTCGCAGAAATATGAGTTTTTAAATTAAAAATGTATGATGCAATTAACAAATTTCAAGAAAAAATCGATGGTGCTTGAATCAATGCATATAATGTAAATGCTTAAGGTACTGGAATCATATGGTTTAAAGACTATTGTATTTGGATCCTTTGTACTGTATCTTCCAATATTTGTATTAATGTACTTTTTATTGTAACTTCATATATGACATACTTTTTATAATAGCTAAAAGGTGTAAAATATAAAACTTTAAAAACAGTAAAATAAGTTTTATTAGACTGTTGACATGTTTTGACTCCATCGGAGCCATAGTCAAAACAAATAAGAATATTCTACAATCGGGTCTATGAAGTTATTATTGGAAACACCAACATTTAATTTTTCATGTACTTTTTCAAATTACGAACGTTATTTTTTATTTTTACTTGGATGTATATTTCCATATTCGTAACCATGGAGTAACTCGAGTCACAATTTTGGTAAGTTAAATGATGATGCATCGTTACATATTGTATTTTTGCGTTTTACTATCTCTATGTTTTATCTTATTCGAACAATTGTAGAATATTCTTATTAGTTTTCATAATGGCTCTATTGGAGGCGAAACATGTCAACAGTCTAATAACACTTATTTTACTGTTTATAAAGTTTTTATTTTACGTCTTTTAGCAATTAAAATAAGTGTATTATTACAAGGTGTTATAATTTGTTATATTTTCATGTATGACATTTTAATAAACAATCATCCTGCCAGATAATTAAACCCATGAGATTAGCATCGGTATCGCATATGTGATTATCTTGCCACCAATAATTTAATATTTTTGTTTATAAAAATGTATTTGATTTTACAATATATTTTTTATCTTTCAAAAAATAATATAAAATTATAAACTTAGAGAAATAAATAAAACTCAGAGTCAATAATCAAATTATCAGTAAAATGTTAAAAAAAAAAAAAAAAAAAAAAAAAAAAAAAAAAAAAAAAAACGTGCAGTTTTAAAATATATGAACACATGTAGAAATTGAAAGAAACATATACAGCGTTTAAGTACGTTTCAAAAGAAATCATTTAAACTTGTATCAAAAGAAGGGGAAAAATCAAGGAAGAGCTAACATTTTTCATTCAATCACCAAATCACAATACAACTTTGCAACTTCCGTGAAACCTTTTATGAAAAAGCTGTGATGTAACAGAAAGCGAAATGTCAAGTTCAAAGATATTTTCTGTCCCTGAAGGCTAAATCAAAGGCCGCCGGCAACGTCGCAGTATCCGCCGAAAATCATGTTACTTTCACCGGCGTAGAAACAAGTTGCGAACGTTAGAAAAGAATGACAAACGGGTAAACCCAATAAAAGAAAGTTCTTTTCTACAAAATGTTTCACAAAAAGCATATAATATATATATATATTTTTTTTAAACTTCTAAGTGTGTTTAACATGATTTGTTTCCTGTTATTTACAAGTAATACATTTATTTAGTCATTGAAAAAGCATTTCTCTTTGTAAGTCAATACAAGATCATAAAAAATATAAACAAATAAAAATAAAATAATAATAAATAAAAAGGTAATTTAAAATTAAAAGATAATTATTTATAAAATCTTACAATAGTGAATACTACCAAACGGCCACAAGGGAAATATTAAATATATAATCTATAAATTAAATTATTCATTAAAATATTATTTTGTAATATTAAATTAATTTACATATGGTATTCTTATATTTCTGTCATTAGACTTTGCTTTTATAAAAAATAATCCTAAAAGGCACAAACAAAATGAACGGAGAAAATCCTCCGGATCGATGGTTTTGTTTTTATTATGTCACATTGCCACACACCGGTGACGCAATACCACGACACAGCGGCTTGTCAAGCGCTACATAAAAAAAGTGGAATCAACAATTTTTTTAAATGTTTTGCGTAGAGGAGTGATGTGAAAAACGAATTTTTGTATCGGAGATCAGAAGATGTTATCTGCCTCGTTATGTAATACTAATTTTTGGCGCATCAGTAACAGCCGCGAGATAAATACGCCGGCTGACCGTTAACCGATCTCTCCGCCTCCATTCAGAGATATTCCGTTAGTCCCATTTTTTACTCCAATCTCGACATTTGAGCGACCCCCAGGGAAAAAGTCTTGGAAAAAAAGATCTTTCCAATAGAACTCACCTCTTACGTTTTCCAGATGAAAGGTGGTTACCGCGATTGAAACATCTCTTTCCTACCGAACACTTGGAGAGAGCAACGGCGGCGAGCTCTCGCGTGGTACGAAAACCGGCGTGTAAATAAAAATATATCCTTCCGCGACCGAAATTGTTAATACATCATTTAGTAATGCTTTATGTATTGTGTTCTTTTATTTAGTCAGCTAACCATTACCAGAATCGACAAGATCTGCTTAAGAAGCGAGGCTGTCAAATTTTAGCCTACGGACTCTTTTTTCGTCGCGGATGCGAGCTTTGTTGTCGGGAGCTGCGATACGGCTCGCATCTGTGACGTCACGCGCACCTGCTGGGTAAACAGAGAAAGAGAGACAAATTTAGATCCCTCGCTTAGGATGGATACAAGGTCACACGTTCGTGGCGCTCAGACTGTTTCTAACTCTTTTTTTTGTTCATTTTGTTTTTCACTTCATTATTTCTTTTTTTTATTATTATTATCGTTATTATTTCTTCTGCTTCTGTCTCTGCCGAAAAGATAAAACTTTTAACTGATCGCTCTGCGACTTTGTTTTTGTTTTGTCGGTGAGCCATCTTGAGGAGACTGAACGCCCATAATTTTATTTCTTTCTTTTCGTTTTCTTTTACCCCCCCTCCCCCCCAAAAAAATATTATAGGCGGCCTTCCCTCAGACAGCGATAGATGCTGCCACTTATTTATTTTGTGCTAAACAATTGGTTACATGTATTGTCAATTCGTGTTATCACAAATGTATTGAGTTTTTGTAGTTTTTTTTTTTTTTTTTTCCGTAATAACATTTCTGGTACGACTCTTAATTTAATGTTCCGGACAGTTTTTTTTTCTCTAACTTAGATGAAATTAAACAGATCTAAAAGAACATATATATATATGTGTATAAGAATGATTCAATAGTTACTTAGTTTTTTTTAAATTAGTATAATTGCGGATTTTATTTATATTTTTCCCCAAAAAATTATAATCATATTTGCTTTTTAAATTTGATTTAGGAAAAAAAAAAAATATTTATACCAAATAGAATTTAAAAAAAAATAAGAAGAATAAATATCAAATAGAATCAAAAAAATTTTGTAAAACGATGTTGAATTTTGTCATTCTTTAATGGAAAAGTTTCTAAATAATTTGAATATTTATATAAAAAGTCTAATGGCATATGATGAAATAATGATAAAGAATAAATTAATAAAAGTATTGAAAGAAGAACTAAATATTAATTAATAAAAAGAAATTTGTTTAACTAAATTTAATATTTATTTTATAATGAAATTTTCAGAATTTTTCAAATGGGAAAAAAATAGTGCTACTGTGGAAGTCAATCTGCAATAAACGCAATAGTTATATGATTTTATAAGATTTCCTTTCTTTTTTTCTTGCTTTAATTTTATCTTTTATCTTTTATCATTATTATTTTATTTCCGGGGGTAGGCTATTTTTACAGACTTATAACATAATATATTACTCTTTTATTTCATTTTTTTTTTTTTTTTTTTTAACTAGTAAAAAGGAAAAAAAGGTTTCATATTGTTTTATTTGTGTTAACAAATAAACACAAATTAAAATACGTAATCTTAAAAAATTGTTAATGCCTGAAGTATTTTAGAAACTTAATATAATTAAAAATAACAGCTTTAATTTATTTCATTCTCCAAAATACAGAAATGAGCTAGCTAATTTTATTTATCGCATTTATAAGTGAGTTTGCCATAATGAAATGAAAATACTAATTAAAATATTTAATATTCCTTTATATTAAAAAATATTAAGTAGGATGGAAGACAATGCGCTTAAAAGCTTCAAAAGCTTCAGTTAGCTTCAAAATATAAAATTTTAAAGGTTAGCTTCTGTTATGTCATTGTAAGTGAATTTACAATTCTTATATATAAATTCAATATTAAAATTCGAAATGCTACTAAAAACTTTTAAAATATTTTATTTCATAAAAGAAATAATTATAATGGTAACCAAAATAAAAGCTTTTATTCAAAATATAAAAATAAAAAGTGTATTTATAAGTGAATTTACAATAATAAAATTGTAATACGCTTTGAAACTTTCTGAATAATTTATTTATTATAAGAAACTAATGATATAAAAAAACAACAGTTTTTATTGACTTTTTACTTCAAAATATCCTAATCATTCATTTATGCTGTTTATAAGTGAATTTACAATTTAAAAAAGTTTAACTTTTCTTATATTCTATTTATTAAAATAAATATAATGATATAAAAAAGACGAAACAAAAATTGAAATACGTACTCTTAAAAAATTGTTAATCTCCGAAGTATTTTAGGAACTTAATATAATTAAAAGTAACAGCTTTAATTTATTTCATTCTTCAAAATACAGAAATCAGCTGACGAATTTTATTTTTTCCATTTATAAGTGAGTTTACCATAATGAAATTAAAATAGTAATTAAGATATTTAAAATGCCTTTATATTAAAAAATATTTAATAGAATGGAAAACAATGCGCTTTTATTTACACTTAGCTTCAAAATATAAAATTCAAATGATGATTTTCTGTTATGTCATTTATAAATGAATTTACAATTCTTATATGTAAATTTAATATTTAAATTCGAAATGTTTTCTAAAAAACTTTTAAAATATTTTATTTCATAAAAGAAAAAATTATAATGATAGCCAAATTAAAAGCTTTTATTAAAAATATAAAAATCAAAAGTGAATTTATAAGTGAATTTACAATAATAAAATTATAATATGCCTTAAAACTTTCTTAATAATTTATTTATTAAAAGGAAGTAATGATATAAAAAAACAACAGCTTTTATTGACTTTTCACTTCAAAATGTACAAATCATTTATTTATGCGGTTTATAAGTGAATTTACAATAATAAAAAAAGAGTTTAACTTTTCTTACACTCTATTTATTAAAATAAATATAATAGTATGAAAAATGACAGCTTTTATTTATTTTTTCTTCAAAATATAAAACTTCGGTAGACGGTTTATATTTATAATGTTTATAATTTAATTTACTGTAATAAAATTAAAATACTTCTTAAAACTTTCTAAACGCGCCATTTATTAAAAGAAATGTATATAAAAAAATAACAGCTTTTATTTACTTTTCTTTAAAATAAGAAATACAGCAGACGATTTTATTTATGCCGTTCATAAGTGAATTTAGAATAATAAAATTTAAATACTTCATAAAACTTTCAAAATACATTATTTATTAAAATAAATGTAATTATATAGTTTAAAAAAATAACAGCTTCTATTTACTTTTCTTAAAAAAAAAAAAAAAAAAAAAAAAAGAAGAAGAAGAAGAAGAAGAAGAAGAAGAAGGGAAAAAAAGCAGACTATTTTTATTTATGCCGTTCATAAGTGAACTTAGAAAAGTAAAATAAAATTACTTTTTAAACCTCTATGAATACTTTATTTATTAAAAGAAATTTAAAAGTATAAAAAATAACAGCTTTTATTTACTTTTTTCTCCCTCAAAGTGTAAAAGTCAGCACCCGATTTTCTTGTATGCTGTTTACAAGTGAATGTACAATAATAAAATTAAAATACCTCTTAAAAATTTCTAAATAATTTATTTATTAAATGTAATATTTAAAAATATAGCAGTATTTATTTTATTTTATTTTATTTATTTATCTATTTCGTGTGCGTAAAATATAAAAAGCAGCAGACGATTTTCTTTTATTCTACTTATAAGGGAATTTACGATAATCAAATTGAATTACTTCTTAAAACTTTCTAAATACTTTATTTATTAAAAGATATACAGTGGTATAAAAAAAAAATAACAGCTTTTATTTACTTTTTTCTTCAAAATATAAAAATCAGCAGACATATCTTTTATGCCGTTCATAAGTGAGTCACTTTACCTCAGACGAGTTGAAGAATACCGAGATGAAAAAACTCCATTCAAGACTGATCTGCCTTCAGGGGAGAAACTCCCAATCATTCACTGAGACCTGCAGAGAAAACTGCAAGGATGTCCCAATAAAGTAGCAACGCCGGAAAGCTGTTAAACACGTGCGGAAGTTTTTTTCTGGGGTTAAGAATATGGAAATTTTGAAGTTACTAAGGCTTCGATCGAGCTTTATCTGTATTATGGAAAAGAAGAAAACCAACTTATTCGTGTATTTGGCAAAAAATGTATTGTTAGAATGAATAGGGAAATTAAAGCTCAAAAGTGAAGAAGGGAAAATGGCTTAGAGAAGCATTAAAATGAATGTGTGTGATTGATATTGATATTATTGTTGTTCAGTTTTGATTAAACAACGCTTTAGTTTCGTTTTTTTTCTTTTTTTTCATTTTTAACATTTGAAATGCATTTGTTCAAGAGATTATTTTAATAAAATGTAATTTATTCGAGATCAGAGAAAAAATTTATATAAAATTATAACTTATATTTAAATGTAAATTTAGCATTAATAAAATAAAACTGTATGTGTTAATAATTTTCAACATATCTTTGATCTGTTAGTTAGTTTTATTTTATTTGTATGTATATTTATAGGGAAATTAAAGCTCAAAAGAGAAGAAGGGAAAATGGCTTAAGGAAGCAATAAAAAGGAATTGTGTGATTGACATTGATATTATTGTTGTTCAGTTTTGATTAAACAACGCTTTATTTTCAATTTTTTTTTCTTACATTTGAAATGCATTTGTTCAAGAGATTATTTTAGTGAAATGTAATTTATTTGAGATCAGAGAAAAAATTTATATAAAATTATAACTTATATTTAAATGTAAATGCAGCATTAATAAAATAAAACTGTATGTGATAATGATTTTCAATATATATCTTTGATCTGTTAGTTGGTTTTATTTTATTTGTATATATATTTATAGGGAAATTAAAGCTCAAAAGAGAAGAAGGGAAAATGGCTTAGGGAAGCATTAAAATGAATGTGTGTGATTGATATTGATATTATTGTTGTTCAGTTTTGATTAAACATCGCTTTATTTTCATTTTTTTTTTTTTTTTTTTTTTTTAACATTTGAAATGCATTTGTTCAAGAGATTATTTTAATGAAATGTAATTTATTCGAGATCAGAAAAAAAATTTATATAAAATTATAACTTATATTTAAATGTAAATGCAGCGTTAATAAAATAAAACTGTATGTGTTAATAATTTTCAATATATATCTTTGATCTGTTAGTTAGTTTTATTTTATTTGTATGTACATTTGTATAACATATTACTACTTACAATAGTGTAATGTGATGTCCGACGATACTTATTAATTTATTTATGAATTCAAAGGGGAAAATATCGCAAAGTGCCCCTTTATTCAAATTTCACTTATTTTTAATACGAGTCAAATAAATCTGAAGAACTCCATATGTTCTTATAGAACGTGCATTTTTAAGGAATTTGTAAATGCATTCATATTCTTTAAAAAGGTAAATAATTATTTATTTTAATTTATACAATTTGAATGGAACAAAATAAACCGCATGAAAATATTCAAATTAGAAGCAGGTTATTTTCAAATAGAATATTTATACTTTAACAAAGATTACAACTGATTTTTATCTTTGCATGCGCTTTTCTCAAAACTTAATTTTACTACTTGCGCGCATGCTAAAAAAAAATCTTTTAAATCGAAAGATAATTTGCTTTGCTAAGCTTTGTAAAATAAGATCATACCTACAATCCTCACATACTGTTCTCTCAATTAAACTAAACAAATGTTATTTGTTACGATTAGAATGTACTTTAAAAAATGTATTACGTTGAAAATGTATATTTTATGCGCTTTCCAGCTTAACTAAATTTTAATATTTCATGTTGTATCTATAAATTGTATAGATCATATAGACTAAAAGATTTCAAATTATTCAACATCTACAAACGGGAATTATTGAAGTACGTTTTCAACTGTATTACATTTGTTTTCAGCTGAGCTAAATTTTACTATGCTATATTATGTAGTTATATAAATGAATTCATACGGAGAGCCGCACAAAAGTTATTAATACATTGCTATCCAAGGATATAATTGCCAGAACAGCGTTTTCAGTTGTGTTACACGTTAACATGATAAATTGAATTTTAGCACATGCATAAAAATGTATTTAATGGATTTTATACATGTTTGCACAATTGGAATACATTACCGTGTATGGGCGGTAATTACTCAAATTGGATTTTCAAATTGGATTAATTGGTTTTTAATTACTCAAATTGGTGTGTTTTATAAATTGTTTATTTAGATATATATCTCCTTCCATCGTACGAAAAAATTGTCTTGTACAACAATATTCAGATGGAGTTGGAAAAAAAATTTGATCTATGCATGGTGCATTTTCTTTTCTTGCATATTATTTAAAAGATAATTATATTTAAGCAAAAGGAAAAGCTATTGTGAAGTGTGCAGAGAAGATGTGTTATCAGACCGCCGATGCCCAAACATGATCCGCAAGATTTGTTCTGGTAGCTTTCATATTAAAATTGCACTGTGTTCTGGGAGGAGAGTTTAGATTATGAAGCCAAAATAACTATTTTGATTAAAGCAAACCACCAAATTTTAAACTTTAATTATAATTATAATTATAATTATAATTATAATACAATGCATCGTACTTTTTCATATTTCTGGGAACTAACTATATGAAATGTCAATAGTTAAATAAAATCTTCAATTTGTAAAATATAAAAGCGATGAATTTTAATGCATCATGAGGGATGTTGTGGATATTAGACAAACTCAATAAAGGTCTATTTGCTTTAAAATACAAATTGACGGCAGCGATAAAAGTGTATTTTAAATAGCTTATTTTCAAAACTCGTGTTTACGAATTCAACCCTAATATCTGTAATAACATATATATTTTCTTAAACTACTGGCAAAAATATAATCTGGCATCGTGTAAAGAAAGTTCTATTATATATATTTTTTAAAATAAGCATACAATTAACTTTGTTAGATTTTGCAATTTCATATTTTAGAAATAAAAGTTATTCTTTACACAATTTTAACTATATTCATGATATTTTTTAGGAAAAAAAAAATCAAATCATTCCACATCAAAGTCGTACTGATCCAGAATATTCTCTAAATAATTTGTCATGAATTATTAGCCGAAGAAAATATGTTAATATCTCTTTTAAATATGATAAAACCTGAAATTTGTATCGTTTTTGTAGTTTGTATATCAAACTCATAAATCGTATGTTATTCAAATTTCAGTTGGAATCAAAAATTTTGAATGGATGATAATTAAAAAAAAGATTTATATCTATTTTTAAACGCCAAATTTAAATTTAATAGAATCTAGCGCATAAATTTTGAATAACTTATGTTTTTAAAAGACAAAAACAAGGCAAAAAAATATAGTGCTCAAAAATATTTTATATCTTCTCGAATAAATGATATATTTTAAAATAAATTCGGCATGCACCTGTCATATGCTTATTATAACATTGAACGTAGAATTTTGTAGATTATGGAATTTGAGAATTTTCTAAATAAAGGTTGCTTCCATGAATTTCTTTTTACACAATTTTAACTATGTTCATGGTATTTATTATTAAAACTAAACAAATTATTCCCCATCAAAGTCGTATTATTCCAGAATATTGTCTATATAATTTGTCACGAACTATTAGAAGAAGAAAATATGTTAATATCTCGTTTAATTATAAATATTATTAGGTAAATCTGAAATTCGTATGAAATCTGAAATTAGTATTATCCGTATATTAATCTGGTTTAATTCGGAATCAAAAAATAAAATAATTATTTATACATATATTTAAAGGTCAAATGTAAAATAAATGAAATTTAGAAGATAAATATTTGGTAAAGTGTTTTTTTTTTTTTTTATATAAAATTTTTCTTATATTTCATGTTTTCTTAAACGAATTTCATATCTTCTTAAATGAATTATATATTTTGAAATAGATGTAGTATGTATTTGTCACATGCTTAAAAACATTCGACCAATGACTTTTACAGGTATATTATTATGCATCGTTTCAATGAATGCTCAAAATTGAAACAACTGTTGCTTTTCTTTAGAAATATGGTATAAGCAAATTAACATTTTAACTATCCGAAAAAATTTACCGATTTTACTTTATACAATCGCAGTTAATTGCTTAAAAAATTACTAAATAAATATTTCTGATATTATAAATTCATAAAATCAGTTTTTGATTATTTCTACATTTTTTTAAAATTTATTCTAATATTATTCTAAAATGTATTCTAAAATGCATTCTAAAATTTATTCTACAATTTATTCTACAATTTAAATTAATTCTAAAAATTTTCCTAATAGATAAATATAATATACCCAATTATCTTTTATGTATTAACAACTATCAAAAATTTAAAACTGGATAAATTCTAGATTATTGTTTGAAATGCATTTATTTATGAATTTATAAAGCTACAAAATCTCATGAAATTATTTCTACAAAAATTATTAACACTTTATATTTCCGAGTTGTAAAAATGCATCTTGTTTTATCCGAGATGAATAAATGGAATATTTATCTTAAAATCGAATTTTAAAAAACTATATAACGCACTGGTGCATTTTCGTTTTAAAGATCCGAAAACTCTTAAGCACTTGTTGCTTTCGGTAAAAATCAATACGCTTTCGGAAAATAAAAAACAAATGTTGTTTATGCATACTTTTTAAACCTTTTTTAATGTTTTTTCTTTGTTCTCCAGATAAAAACGCATCAATAATCAGAAGATTTCTAGTTGCGATAGCATAGACGATCTTCTTATTGAAAGGGCCTGCAAGAATAATTTTTGGGACCCTACATTTTTTTAAAATGTTGTGAAAGAAGTTTCTAAATTTCATTGTGGATTCCTTAAAAGCGTGGATTTAAGTGCGGGCTCAAGTTGTAAATCTTGTTGCCTCCCCACCTTATCTTTTATTTTATTTGTTCAATTAAAATTTATTTTGTTTGGAAAATAAGTTGCTATTTGCTTTTATTTAACTTTATGCTTTGAAAAAAAAAAGAAAGATAAGAAACAAAGAAAAGAAAAAAAGAAAGAAAGAAAATAAAAAAAGAAAGAAATAGCTTTTTATGTTATGCCATTTGCTTCTATTTAAAATTATGCTTTGAAAAAAAAAAGAAAAAAGAAAGATAGAAAAAAAGAAAGAGGAAAGAAAGAAAAAAGAAAGAAAAGAAAGAAAGAAGAAAAGAAAAAAGAAAGAAAGAAATAAGAAAAGAAAAAGAAAAGAAAAAAGAAAGAAATAGCTTTTTATATGCCATTTGCTTCTATTTAACTTTATGCTTTGAGGAAAAAAAGAAAGAAGAAAGATAGAAAGAAAAGAAAGAGGAAAGAAAGAAGAAAGTAAAGAAAAAAGAAAGAAAGAAAAGAAAGAAAGAAAGAAAAAAGAAAAGAAAAAAGAAAGAAGGAAATTTTTATATGTCATTTGATTCTATTTATGCTTTGAAAAAAAGAAAGAAGAAAAAAGAAAGAAAAGAAAATGAAAGAAAGAGAAGAAAAAAGAAACAAATAGCTTTTTATGTTATAAATATCAATAGGTAACTGTCACGGTATTTGTTTATTGTTTTGTACGACGGTGGATCAAATATAAAGAAGTCTTTTCTAATATCAATCGAAATTTTTATACTTGTTGTCATGGCAATTAAGTTAAAATGCTTACGGTCTAAAAAATCTTTTGGCATTGTTTTATTCTTCATACATTCATTTACTTAGCTGTTAACATTATGAATAAACACAAAGTAGCCAGTGCGGTTGCACAAAGCATAATTAGAAAACCTTCAACAAATGAAAATGTCAAAACTATTGATATTTAGCACAGATGAAATATACAATTCGGAAATGACACCCTCTTGAGGTCTCGAGTGTGTAAATGATACAAGTTGTTTTAACATGGCCGCGAAGAAGGTGAGACATAAGGCAACGCAGTATTGAATACCGTAATAAAAAGTGAAACTGCTCCACTGACGCAAAAACTGACAAAATTCTCAGCAAAAATTTTGTGATTTACGGAATATTTTGTTTGTCAATTTTTTTATGAACGCAGTATAGTAATGGTAATCTTTAGAGAAGGTTAAAAGAGAAGGCACATCTCTTCTAAAAACGTCCCATTCTGATTGAATGTTCATCTTCTACAAGACAATGCAATATCATACATATCAGGTATAACGAAACAAAAATTTCACTGTAAATCTGACAAAATTCTCAGCAAAAATTTTGTGATTTACGGAATATTTTGTTTGTCAATTTTTTTATGAACGCAGTATAGTAATGGTAATCTTTAGAGAAGGTTAAAAGAGAAGACACATCTCTTCTAAAAACGTCCCATTCTGATCGAATGTTCATCTTCTACAAGACAATGCAATATCATACATAACAGGTATAACGAAACAAAAATTTCACTGTAAATCACTCGACCACTCCTTATGGTCCGAACTCATTATCTTTTGACTAACATTTATTTGGATCCCCTTAGAGATTAAAGAAGGGTTAGGAGGAGTAAGATTTTCACCAGATAAAGAAGTGAGATTCAGTATTTTTGTGCCGTATGATTCATATGCGTCTTAGTTCTTTTTTATTATACAGGAATTAAAGAACCTGAGGACATACACTGAGAAAAATTACACTTTCAAATTTGAGTAAATCGATGTTTTCATTTTGTTATGAAACTTTTTGTTTCAAATATGACCACCCAATGCTTTCAATTCTGAAATACCAGAAATACTCAGAATATTGAAATATGGACATACTCAAAATGAGTACATAGAGGTCAGTTCATACACATTTTTGAAACATGAACAGATTAAAAAAATGATTAGAATCAGTTCATACTCATTTTTGAAACATGGACATACTCAAATATGAGCACATGATGTTTTATTTTTGAGTGCGTGCATGTTTTCAGAAATAAGTATATACATGTTTCGAACTTTAGTAATTTTGATTCGGAGCCATTTTAACTATGCGACCTACTCAGATTTGAGTATTTTTTGCTCAGTCGTTTTTAGAGTGAATTTTAGAGAGGAAATGTCGTTTTTAGGGTGTATGGAAGAAAGTGTGTAGATGTTAAAGAAAGCTATCTATAGTAAAAAAACGTCTGTATAATTTAAAATAATGTAATTAAAATTTTCCTTTATAGTTGATCCCTCCTCGTATTTTTGTTTCTTATTTTTATTTTTTATTTTATTTTTTATTTTTATTTTATTTTTATTTTTTTTGTGGTGAAAATCCATAAAGTAGAACAGTACTGCAAACGCTTTTAATTGCAAACAAATATACATAGCACCAAATTCTAAATATAACTATATGCCACAAAGGTAAAGTTTTAGGATCTAATTACAAAGTTCTGAAACTAAAGGGAAAAAAATGTAAAGAGGCTAGAATTACGGCATTTCTGCAGCAGATCTGGATGGATTTTTAAAATGGTTGAATAATACAATTTTATACTTATTACGATAGTACATGGAGCAATATCATATAAATAGAATAAGAGCAGCGTTAATAGCACCAGAAATTTCAATTTCAATGCATACTGGTTTCGGTAGCATTTAGCATACCCTCCTCAGTGCAAAGAATGGCGGATATTTGCTCAGATATATAGGAGAGGTGCGGATTCAAGTGAAATGTTTATTGACCAATAGGAAAACAGGAGACTTTGGGCAACAGCCAACAAGAAAACAACAAACGGGATGGATTCAAGTGAAAGGTTTATATTGACACGTAGGAAAACCGGAGATTCCGGGTAAACATCCAATAGGAAAAAAGCATAGGGAATGGAACTGAAAAAATGGAAAATGCTGGAAAAACTAAGAAAAAGAGGTGTTTATGTAATGTTTACAACAATTAGATAATGGGGAAATAGCGAATTCACAATTAACAATAGTAGGTTTAGGAATTATTTCGGTCGAATTGAAGTCAAAAATATGATTCATCCCCCAGCAATGTTTTAAAATTGGGGATTTATTGTTTTTTTTTTGTTTTTGTATATATTGTTGATGTTCTTTAATACGAAATTTTAAGCCATGTTTGATTTGACCAATATAGGAGAGGCCGCACTGGCAATTAATACTATAGATACCCCATGAGTTAGATAACTCAATTGGATTTTTAAGTTCAAAGAGGGTAAGTTTATTGGTAGGGGTAACAATTATTTTGAAATCGTATTGTCTAAGAATTTTAGCAATGGGAAAACTTGATTTATAAAAGAAAGGTGACACAATGTTAATATTTGGAAGAGAAGGAGACTCAGGTGGGTTTGAGGAACAAGGGTGCTGAAGTTTAAATAAAGCCGTTTACCTTTAAATGCCGCCGCAGAATTTGCGGCGTTGAATCTTGAATCCACGTTCACCTTAAATTAAAATTCATAACAATACAAAATACATTACTTAAAGGCATTTAATTTTGATGTAAAATTTATTTATTTAAAACCAAGTACTTTCAAATGCAATCGCATTCGTCATCAGGGTTGGAACAAGAAAGCACACAATCAAAGAAAACTGGAATAGAAGGGTTATAACCTCTGTCAACCGCAATGGCTTTAACCCTTTCAAGGCACAGTGGTCCCACTCCGGGCACACCTAATTTTAATTCCAAACTTGCATTCGACACCAAAAATATTTAATAAAATTTTGTTTCAACAATGAAAGCTTAAAATAAAGAGTTCTTATTTTCTAAAAAAGTCGTTTTTAAATTCCGGTGTCAGTCAGTAATTTCTCATTTTACGAAAAGACTTTGTCTGCGCCGGAAAGGGTTAATAAATTGAATTTTGAAGATCAGAGCAAACATGTATGGCACGATTTATAAAAGTATAAAAGGTGGTCATTTTTTGACTCGAAGGGTGATAAGAAAGAGTATAGGGGAGGAGAGGGGGTAGAGAAACAGCAAAACTTTTCCGATAGACAGGTGTGCAAAAATCAGTTACCTTGCGTGTGAGAAGGGTATGTGAAATGGGAGAGAACCATGTTTTTTTTAAATATTGAGTTCATAATGTTAAGGATATTATCAATATTGGGAAGAGAGGTGTCAATTAAGGTGAATGTGTCATGAACATAACGAGTCTAGAAAATGAAGAAGAATTTATTTAAAAGGAAGCATTCAAAATAGTGCATGTAAATGTCTGCGAGGATCGCTGACGGTTTAGCCATGGGCTCCCCTCTGTCACCGATCCTTTATGAAGAAATCTTGATTTTGGCAATAAATATTTAGAGATTTGAAATTTTATAGTATTTGGATAACAAGTTGCTATTTCTTTTATTAAAATTATATTTTTAAAAAGAACATATTTTCCATGAAATACATACATCAGTCAATAAAAATATTTTTTAAATGTATAATTTTTTTTAAGGTGCATTTTTTATAATCATTATAATTATTTTATGCATTTTTCCAATCTTTGAAAATCTATAAATAGAAGTCGCTACGAGTGATTGGAAAATCAGTAATAAATGGGTTTTTCTGTGCGTAAAGTCAGGCGCAGTCAATGACGAATTTTGTTTACTGATAAAAAAGCTATTAATAAAATTGAAGGTCAATTTATGAAAGAAGGATATTACAACAGATAAACAGTGAAACAAATTTAAATATTTAGAGGAAAACTTTGAGCATTCGTGAAAAATCAATCTAGAAAAAAAATTGCTCCAATCGTGATCATTATTATTGTGTTAGATACTGGAACATAGAGGTGATATGAATGCAGATAAACAATGTATGCAGATACGATACAATAAATAGGTAGAATACACTGTAAAAAAAGACAAATGTTTCTTAATCTAGAAAATGTTTTATAACCACAAACTAAAACCTAAAATTATCTCTTCAGAGTTACCCTCGATTCCGAAAAACGTTTTTTATCTTTGGAAACCCCAGAAACTAATATATTTTTTATATTTAAAGAGGAATTTTGTAAAGGAAAGTTTCTTTTGCTGCCACTGATTTTCGGAAACCTTTCCGAGTAGTTTTTACAGTAAAAAATTAGTTTTCTCTTTCTGGAATATAGGTTTTTTGGATGCTATCAATTCTCAAGTAAACAATTTCATGTTCAGCAAGCATGTGTTAACAGACAAATCAGATAAATTAACACCATTAACATTAACAGTAAAATTAATATAATTTTCTTATTCTTGCATGTATAAATTGAACTATGCAGCTGAAAATGTTTAATTGAGAATTGATAGCATCGTGAAATGTGATATTCCGATTCGAGAAAACTGATTAATACACTATAAAAACTACTCGAAAACGTTTACGAAAATCAGTGACAGCAAAAGAAACTTTGTATTTATTTATAAATGCTCCTTTAAATCGCGAAAATATACAGGGTGAATCTAAACTCTTCGGCAAATTTTAAGGGGTGATAGTACACATCAAGACAAACAATATTAAATAGGAAACTAAGGGTCCCAATCGTCTTCCGAAGGAGATTAAAGTAGAGGATTAATCCATTAATTAATTAATTTAGGAGATTAATCCATTAAAGTTTAGGGTCCAAAATTGCAAATGATTATAAAAAACGAAAAAATTGGTCGATTCGTTTGCGGTTTTCGCTAAAACTATTCTTTATGTCAGTATTTTCTTAAAAATAAATTTTAAAGATAAAGTTCAAAAATGCCGATAGAGGGCGCTTTAGACTTTGGAGTAACGAAAAACTATTTTTTATCATTATTTTTTATCTCATTAAATGCTTTCAAAAGCTTAGACTTAAACTTAAATTTTGAGCTCAAAATCTGAATCGTTGGGAGTGATTAAGTACGCAAACTGAACTGCGTTCAGGAGTTGAAATTTGAACCCCCTCCCCCCCGCACTCCTGAATACAGTTCAGTTATTCCCGATCTTGGTGTCGTAGACCAGGCAGAAACAATATGAGTTGTAAATTTTCCAACTGGACGAAAAATGTCCGGGCTAGGATTCGAACCTGGGATCTCTTGGCTGAAGCTGCCATGCTCTACCAACTGAGTTATTCCGGTTGAATCTGGAGGGCATAATTCATCCAGTTCATGCCCTTCAGATCCAACCGGGATAGCTCAGTTAGTAGAGCATGGCAGCTTGAGCCAAGAGATCCCAGTTTTGAATGCTGGCCCCGGCATTTTTCGTGCAGTTGGAAAATTACAACTCATATGATTTCTTTACACATTTGAACAATTGTGTTAAAATTAATCCAGGCAGAAAGTACTACCCCCTACACGTAAAATAAACGATAGAGTAATGACAAAATTAAATAGAAAAATTATTCATAACACACATGAGCAATTTCTCCGCGCAAAATAAAAAGAAACAATTTGATGTATGCAAGTAGAGGGCAATATGAATGAAGGTTGACAAGTAGAAAATGGTACACGCATGATGTTCGTGAGGAATCACAAAAACTGCTCGAAAGAGTGCTCACCAGCAACGATGCAGGCCTCACACCGCCGGTGGAGGGAAATGCGAACATAACATTAGTGAATACCCCGGGTATCTTTCGGATATCGCCTGCTACGACGGCAATCCTCGCAACCAGGTCCTCGTCGGAGTCGACGGTAAAAAATAGTTGTTCATTACTCTAAAGTCTAAAGCGCTTTCTGTTGGCATTTTTGAACTATCTTTAAAATTTATTATTAAAATAAATTTTTTATTTAATTTTGTCATCGCTCTATGGTTTATTTTATGTGTAGGGGGTAGCAGTTTCTGCCTGGTCTACGACACCAAGATCGGGAATAACTGAACTCTGTTCATGGGGGGGGGGGGTTCAAATTTCAACTTCTGAACACAGTTCAGTTTGCGCTACTTAACCACTCCCAACGATTCAGATTTTGAGCTCAAAATTTAAGTCTAAGCTTTTGAAAGCATTTAATCAGATACAAAAAATAACGGTAAAAAATAGTTGTTCGTTACTCCAAAATCTAAAGCACCCTCTATCGACATTTTTAAAACTTTTTCTTTAAAATTTATTTTTAAGAAAATACTGACATAAAGAATAGTTTTAGCGAAAAAAGTAAACAAATCGACCAATTTTTCCGTTTTTTATAATTATTTGAAATTTTGGACCCTAAACTTTAATGGCGCCTATCTCCTTCGGAAGACGTTTGAGACCCTTAGATTCCTATTTAATATTGTTTGTCTTGATGTGTACTATCACCCCTTAAAGTTTTGCCCAAGAGTTTAGATTCACCCTGTATAGATAGGGGAAGGTGGCCTAAAATGATCCCCTTAAGGGAAAAACTTGTGTAATATATCATAACGCTTAAATAAAACTTTGGCCCTTTGCTAGTATGTTTTACACTATATCTTGCATTATAAACACATTTTAATAATATTTTAAACCCAAATTTAGTAATGAAAAAAATAGATTTTTTAAAAAGTGTAAAAAGAATCATTTTACCCTCACCAAAGGGCAAAATGATCCTTCATCACTACATAGTATAAAACTAAGTCGCTTTTTCTGTCCCTATATCCCTATGTACGCTTAAATCTTTAAAACTACGCAACGGATTTTGATGCGGTTTTTTTTAATAGATAGAGTGATTCAAGAGGAAGGTTTATATGTATAATAACATCCATTAAACAGTGGAGAAATACTGTTATTTTTGAGGTTCTTAATGTGATGTCTATTTTTTTGGCGATCATTATTGTTGCAGAAAGAAATGAAAAGGCTATACATCTCCAAAAATAAAAGAAAAACTGTGTTAAATTAATTTAAAAAAAAAAAAAGAAAAAGAAAAAGAAAGAAAAAAGAGTTTTGATGAGAGAATATTAGAAAACGAAAATATTTAATTTAAACATGATTGGGAATGTTCGCAATGCTTAAAAAATTATTCAAGGGGCAAGATTGCTATCGAAACAATATTTCGCGATTTATCTTTTGTTTTTGGCGATTTTGATTTTACTTTTGATCCTAAACAATTTGATTTTAATTTATTTGATAAAAGGTGTCTTTTTTTTTTTTTTTTTTTTTTTTTTTTTTTTTTTGATGCAGAAAGAATTGAAATGGCTATAGAGCTGGAAAAATAAAAGAAAAAGCTGTTATTAATTTTATTTAAAAAAAAAGAAAGGAATTATAGGGGGAAATTCGAAAATCAGGTGATATTTTTTTTAATCAAATATTAGCTTTTTCAGTATTTGATTCGGATTATGAAAGATTAGCCTTCTGAAAAAGTTCTACTGGACGGATTTTGATGAGAATTGTATTGTTAGATGCTATTTCAGGAATGGTTTTAATGTACTACATATTGTTCTACGCTGCTTAGTCAAACAGTTGTGTGAAGGTTATACAGTCAGGAGAACCCGATTCCGAAAGATTAGCCTTTTTGAAAGTTTTTACTGGGCGTATTTTTTGCGACTTGCATTGTTAAGTAGATAATTTGTAAGGATGGTTTTAGTATATTTTATATTGTTCTGTTTTAGAATTACGTGGAAAAGTTCTATAATCAGATGAACCCGATTATAAAAGATTAGCCTTTATAAAAACTTCTACTGAATGGATTTTGTTAATTAGTTTGCATTGTTAGTTCGATAATTTTTAGTGATGGTTTTAGTATATTGCATATAGTTTTATCATTCTTTAGCAAACCTTAACTGTAAATGACCAAATAAAAGAGTTGGTCCTTAACAGCTAAAATTTTAACTGCACATTAGAAAATATAATAGCGCAATCACGTCATTTTTCAGTAATGTGGAAGGATATTCCAGGTAAATATACAGATTGCTTTCAAATACAAGGTCAAATTAAACGATATATTTTGTTTGCTTCAAGGTTCATTTGTAGAAACTGACCAGCGCAGCGGGCGTAGCTTGCTAGTTTAAAAATAATTGTAAATTGTTCTTTTATCGGCAAAATAAAGAATATAAAAGTAATTATGACAATACATAAGTGTACATATTTATTCCATACAGAGGAACAAGGTGCCTCTTTAATTTTGACACCTGATTATTTCAAGAATATAATTATTCATAAAACATTAAAATAAAAGTGGGGCTTCTGTTCCTTTATACCTGAAAAATAATTTCGTTTGCTATTTTGTCTTACTGATTTTCACAGATATCTATTTTTTCCACTTACAGCAAACAAATGTACCACTTTGATTTTGACATATAGTTATGTTAAGAATATAAGTAATCGTAAAACATAAAAAATAAAATTGGTGTTTCAATTCACTCATACAGAAAAAATAATTTTGTTTCATATTTTGTTTTACTGATGTTCACATTTTATGTAGTTATTCCACACGGAGCGAACGAAGGTGCCACTTTGATTTTGATATATGATTATGTTAGGGATATAAGTATACTTCAATTCACTCATACTTGAAAAATAATTTTAATTTTTCCCACTCAGAGCGAACAAAGGTGTCGCTTTGATTTCTACGTGTGGTTATCTGTGGGGTATAAGTATTCACAAAACATTAAGTTAAATTGGTGCTTGAAGTCATTCTCACTTGAAAAATAATTTTGTTTGCTATTTTCAATTGCTAATTTTTACATTTTATATCCACACAGATTACTCCACACAGAGCGGAAAAAAGGTGTCACTTTGATTTTGACATATGGTAAGGTAGCGTATGCTTCAATTCACTCCTATTCGAAAAATAGTTTCGTTTACTATTTTGTTTTACAGATTTTCACATTTTATCTAGTTTTCGCTCAAAGGGGACAAAAGAGCCCCTTTTTTTTTGTTATATGATTATGTTAGGAGTATACGTATTTATTACATAATAAAATAAAATTGGTTCTTCAATTTACTCATACCCGAAAAAAATATTCGTTTGCTATTTTGTTTTACTGTGCTTTTTACATTTTATCTATTATTTATTCCACACAGAGGAACAAAGGTGCCACTTTAATTTTGACACATCGTTATTTCAAGAATATAATTGTTGACAAAACTTAAAATAAAATTGGTGCTTTAATTCATTCATACCTGAAAAATAATTTCGTTTGCTATTTTGTGTTACTGATTTTCACATTTATCTAGTTTTTCCACTCAGAGAAAACAAAAGTACCACTTTGATTTTGTCATGTGGTTATGTTAAGAGTATAAGTAATCGTAATACATTAAAGAATAGAATTGGAGCTTCAATTCACTCATAATGAAAAAATAATTTCGTTTGATATTTTGTTTTACTGATTTTCACTTTTTATGTAGTTACTCCACACGAAGCGAACGAAGGGCGACTTTGATTTTGATATTTGATTATGTTAGGGATATAAGTATGCTTCAATTCACTCATACTTGAAAAATAATTTCGTTTACTAGAATTTTGTTTTACTGATTTTTGCATTTTATCTAGTTTTTCTACTCACAGAGAACAAAGGTGCCACTTTGTTTTTGATGCATGATTATGTTAGGGATATAAATATTCATAAAATATTAAAATAAAATTGGTTCTTCAATTCACTGGATGTATTGTCGTTTGAAAATTACGAAATGAAAATAGTTTTTCGGACCTAACATTTTTTACTGAATCATATATGAATCATATATGAATCATATATAAATCATATATGTTCAGTCTAATTGTATGTAATATTTGAGTACGAATATCATTCATACGCTGTACTCTTCTTTCACGGAATAGCAAAATTTAACTGGAACGAGGTCCAAGGAAGATGTATGTAACCCCCCCCCCCCCCCCCAAAAAAAAAAAAAAATTGAATTGGTACACGGTGAAACATGAAACTCTGGTACACAGTGAAACAGTATACCATTGCATTATAGGTTAATTTAATATGTTTCTATGTTTCTAAGACATATCCACCCATAAATAGGGGACGTTTCTCCCTTACCCCGCAGTAGAAATACAAACTACAGGCCCTCTATTTATTAGTTTGTTGACCCTTTAAAGCATTCTATAATGGGGCCATTGATACGTGGATATTCAGAAATCAGGCACAACTAAGTCATATACCAGATAGCTGCACGTGTCGGTGAACTATATTAAAAATCATCACTGCCGCACTGTGCACTAAGTGTGGTATACAATGAGAGGAATTCTAATGATATTTTTAATTATATTTATTTTTATTTAATTAATTTATTTTTTATATTTTTAATGTCATGTTTTTCTTGTTTCTATATATGTCTATTAGTAATTTAAGTATGCAAGATGCTTCCAATAAATGCTTCTACTTATGCAATGGGGAAAATTACTTCAGTCGATCAAATTTATATTGTAATTAACGTTTTAAAAAAATACGTCTAGCTGTGTACTAATCTCTCCTAAATTTTACTTAACATTTTAAAATAATTTTTGCTTGCCTATTGAGTATTAATAAATGAACAACTTAGTGATTTGGTTGATTTATGACCGCTGATTGTCTACTCGCGGGATATAGGCCCTAGGGGAAGTGCCCTCTCTGGGGGTCTTTTTAAGGGATCCTAACCCGTATTTACGGCAAAGTTCGAAGAAAACCACAGAAAACTCCGAGCGATTAGGTCGACGAACGCGACAGTGGTTTGAACCCAGCACCTCCCGTCTACCAGCTATGAGAGTAGAACCTCTTAGCCACTGGTTTGGCAACAACTTAGTGAAAAAACTTGTTATGTTACATTTTCTCAAAAAATGTTCTATTTTATGGATGAAGATATTTTAAGGTATTCTTTCATATGGTAAAGATGAAATGCTGAGATTCTAATTAGTCTGGGAGATATGAGACATTATTTATTATATTTAATATTTTAATATTTGGTAATTTAAATAATATTATTAATTTTTAATGTTGGAAAATTAAATGTTAATAAGTTTTTTAAGATAGTTTAGTACGACCTGTTGATATGCTAAACTTGTGCTACCAAAAAGAAATTTAATCAATAAAATTTACAACAAAAAGCTTTCGTTTCAATTTTCTCGAACTTAAATTTTTGTTATATCACATCTTGTTCCACTAAGCTCTCCAATCGAAGAATCTAGTTCAAAAGGGGGCAGCTCCCCTTTTGTGAAAATTTTACTTTTTATAAGGGAATATAGTACCAAAAAGGGGCTCTATCGATTGGTACAGGAACGATACAGTTCCGTTTATTTGTCCCCTTTAAAATTCAATGCAAGAAAGAGACAGCTTTTACTATCTTCTGAAAAAAATTGTAAAAATTGAGCTATCCCTTTTTATCACCGAAGTCTTCAATTGTTAAAATTTTTATGAATGTCGCAATGTCGAATTTTATGCTTATCGACTGTAATTTTTTGTAATTTGAAGAACAGAACATGTTAATTGTCAAGTGCAGTGGTTCTCAACCAGTGTGCTGCTTCGCACTAGTGCGCCGTGAGAGGACTTCAGGAGCACCGAAAATATTATTGAAACTTTTTATATTATTGTGTATAGCATATTTAATAAAGATTTATTTCCCACAATGAAACTGTTTCTAGAATTCACAGATGAAATTTTATGACTTGCTTTGCTACCTTCATTCTCTTATTGTAAAACCTGGTATCTTACGTGGGATAAAAAAATAATAATAATAATAATAAGATAATGGAAAAAATAGTTAAAGATCCCTTAAGCGATGTTTGAAGAAAAAGTAATAAAAATTATCTGCACAAGAGTGGTTACGATTATTATAAAGCTGTTAAAGAGGTGAACTTCTTTTTTGCAATTTCTCAAATTATATTAAAGATACACTGGAAAAAAAAGTGTTGATTTTACAGTATAGTACTGGCTTCCCAGCTGCCAGTATTATACCGTAAAATTAATAGTAATAAACAGTAAAATAAGCAGTAATACACTGCCCCGAATGCGCGGTAAATAATATAAATCTCAATTATTATGCTTAATTTTTAAGCTTTCACTGCGCGGTAGCGTATTACTGCTCATTTTACTGTTTATTACTGTTAATTTTACGGTATACTGGCAGCTGGGATGCCAGTATTATACTGTAAAACCGACACTTTTTGTTTAAGTTTATCTATCTTTTTTCCCTTAAATATTAAATATTAGACTTATAATTGAAATATTATTAGTTTAGTTCCTTAGTTAAATTTATAAAATGAAATATGTTGTTCCTTTTTAAAAGAAAGTCTGAACTTTTTCATTACCTGTATGATTAACACATCCATGCTTTTCACCCCACCAGTGGGGTAAGCCGGATGATTTAACTTTTTAAAAATAATACTGTATAAATAAAAATGCGATGAACTAATCATATATTTAAAATGATATCATCGTCCAAAGAAAAGTGAAGAATATTAACGTAAAATTACACGGAATTTCGGTTTTCAGAAACAACTAATAATAAGATATAGAGTTTTACCGTATTTTCCCTTCTATATAGCTACAATATTCGAATAACAAATGTTTTCTCATTCGCTGATCGGGAAAAATACAAGTTTTACTCAGTTTTAATTATAGAATTCCCAAGATAATATATAATATTTTAATATCATTCATTTTACCATTTAAAACATTTATTCTTCTAACATGCACTGTAAGAAAAAACGGCAAAAATTTCAGCATAATTTGCTGTAAATTTATGCATCTAAATTGCCAGCATTTTTTGCTGTAAAATTTAATATGATTATAGTCGTATTTGCAGTAAAATTAGCATGTTTGAAGCCCATTTTGCTGTAAAATTCCAAACATAATGTAATTTAAGGCATATTTTGCTGTCAATTTACAGTAAAATATGCTGGAAATTTGGGTGCATAAATTTACAGCAAATTTTATTGTAATTTCTGCCGTTTATTCTTACAGGGTGTTTAATCTCCATCTTCTTTTTCTAATTATTTTAAATATGTAATTAAAATATATTTACCAACATTAATTAAATTTCTAATTTTATTCTAATTAAAGAAAAAATAAATTAATAGTGTTCTACAGAGTTTTCTGTAAATTAAATCGGAATTTAGATCTTAATGAAAGGTAAAGCTTTTAATATTTTATATTGACCTTCCTTGCGCATGCAACTTACTTTTCAAATTCTCCAAATAACTTTCCTATAATTTCTCTCTACAAGGGTGTTATGAAATGCGATATACTGATTTTGATGTGTTTATCACTTATTATTATGCTACTTTCACTTCTTATAATGTCTTGAAGGTTAATGAAAAGTATGAAAAGTAAAAATTCAGACAGAGAGAGACGGACTCGATATGAAACAATTAACATCAGCTACAATCTCCAGTGTCTTTCGTTTCCACTTCATTTGCTTGACATTTGAAATTAATCTTATGACTCGATGAGCTCTTTTATCATGTTTCATTTCTATATTAAAGCTTTGTATCCCAAATTAAAAATCGAGAAACATTCCAGCACAATAACTTTTCTCCTTAATGACGGAAGCTATATTGAAAAATTTATATAATAATAATAATATGAAATTTAGAAGGTATACGTTCAGTAAAACTCACTTTTTAAATCGATAGTTGCAGGGTTTTTTTGTAAATTATAGATAATAATACTTATAGTTAATTTGTAAATGATATTGTTTTTCAACTTCTCATTTTATTTAAAAATAATAAAATTAAGCATTTTGCAGTTTTATCTATAAATAAAATATTTTTGAGTAAAAAAATGTCTGCAAAACTTTCAACAACATAAAAGCTATTTATACGCGAGTGGTATACAGAAAATATCCATTTTTAAAAACATTTACTTTCGTGAATTTGGCTGTGATTTTTAAGTATAGTAAAACAAAGTATTATGCACAAAAAAGTCAAATCTACTGTTATTAGTAGAAATAATAAATAAATTATGTCATTTTTTTTAGGGTTCCGTACTTAAAAAATAAAAACGGAACCATTATAATATTACTCCTGTCCTGTGTCTGTCAGAGCTCTTTTTCTCGTAAAGTATGGGACGTGGAAAGTTCAAACTTTGGAGAGTTATAAAGTCTTTTTACCCACATATTTTCAAATTATTAGCCATTCAGAAATATATTTAGGAAAAAGTTAGGGGGCTAATTAAGTTACCTGAAAAAAAAAGTTTTATTTTTGTATATCGTGTGAAAGAATACCGAACTCAAAAATATATTTGTTTTAATTTTAGGTATTGTATTTTCAGGGATATCGTCAAAAATTCACTGTAAAAATATATCCCCCCATCCCCCCACTGCCTCTATCTCCGAATCTACTGAAACTAACATTATGAAACAATTAGGGATAGTAGGAGTTTATTTAAACCTTGCAGAAAAACTATAGCGATTTTTCTAAGTAACATAGTTTTTGAGAAAAACACATTTTTCCGTTACACACAAACTTTACTTTCCAGGCGGTCAACGTGGGAGTTGGCGAGCGCTCGAGGTATCTATCAACGCGGAATCATCCAAGGATATTTAATAATGATTTTCGAAAAAAAATGTCGGCATTTAGCCGAGATATCAATTAAGTTACGTGAAAAAAATTTTCTTTCTATATATCGTGTAAGGTATCGTTCGAACGATCTCGTAACATCGAACTCAAAAATACTACATTTGTTTCAATTTTAGGTATTATATTTTCAGAGATAGCGTCGAAAGTGTACTGGAAAAATATGTCCCCCCCCCCCTCTCCTATTTCCGTATTTACTGAAACTAAAATTATGAAAAAAATTAGGGGTTGTAGGAGTTTATTAATTAAAAAATAGTAATAAGTAAATTTAATGTACGGAACCCTTTGGGCGCGAGTTATACTCGCACTTGACCATTTTTACATTTTTTTTTAATTAAACATTAAAGTTTGTTATGATATAAAAAGTTAATGTTAGTTTTATGTTTATATGAAGGAAAATGAAAAAGATAAATATTCTATCAAAGAGAGTCTCGTTAGGCAATTAACGTCAACTTACGTCTTCATTGTCTCTCTTTTTACTATCATGCCTAACATCTCAAAGTGAATCTTAGTACTCGGTGATATTTTTCCTTATGTTTCCACCTCTTTTTTAAGTTAGCTGTTTTTATCAGAGAAAGTGAAAAGTTAAAAATTCAGAAGATCTGCCTCATGAAACAAACATACTATTAAAAAAATTTACTCAAAAACGAGAAGCTGGACTTACATTTTTTCTTTTTAGCTCAATTACCATATTTACTTGTGTATGCCCCTGCTCTTGTGTAACATGCGGTAAAATAATATGAAATCCGAGTTTTAATACTTCATTTGGGAAAAGAAATATTTAATAAAAAATATGAAAAAAAAATATTTCAAACAGATTTTATTCTATTAAAATTTAACAATAATATTTAATATTGCACAATATTTACAAAATACTATTTCATGATTTTGTGTATTGAAATAGAAAATAGTCGTGCAACGATTATATACACAATTGCCAATGATGATGTAATAAGTTGGAAAGCTCTCCACAGCGGGGGTCTTCAAATATCAAATCCTCATGTAATACGCGCATCCCCAAATTTTCTTTTTTAAATTGAACTTTTGGTGGAAAAAAACTGCGTGTCACACACGAATAAATACGGTACTTCATAAACGAGCATTTGGTGCTCTATCATAAGTAATTATATGTATGTAAAGATAATCCTTTGGATCAAGATAAATACAAAATAAGTATAACGAATTCTTGTATGACTGGGCTTTCTAGTGGCTACAAGACGAGGAATTTGAGTCCAATTTTAAGCTTGGATCTTCATAGTGGATCAAGCCTACAAACATATTGTAATTTAAAATATATTATAATATACATGTAGACCTAGAATATAAAGGCATCGGTCTTTTATCCGTCATGTGTAAAAGCGCTCCAAACCAATCGTATGTGAGAATATGTGTCTCCCCCCTTTTTTTCCTTCCATTTTTTGTGTATATCTAAAAAATAAGCACGTGTGTTTTTCAAAATAAAGACTTAAATACCTAGAGATATTTCAAACCTAGTTCAGACGAATAACAACAAATACAGTAATACCTTGGTTTTCTTTGACTTCGGTTATCGTTGGTTTCGGTTTTCGTTGATTTTTTACGTGAAACATTTGTTTCGGTTTTCGTCGGTTGTCTCAAATTTCGCTTATTTCCTGTGTATTTTTATGCTTTTATTATTGATTGCGAGTGCTCCATCATGGGACCAAAGAAAGATTCTTGTACGCAACTTGTTTAATAATAATGTCTTGCCCCATTTTAGGCAAATATTAAAGAGGCGGCAGAAACAAACCACTTTGGACACCTTTTTTGAGCGACATAAGTCCCCTGACTCTGAAGCTAGTCCTACTGCCAAAAGACCAAAAAGGGAAGTGACCCCAGAACCAGGTACAGTAGACAGTGCCTTGATGATACCATACGCTAAGAACACTATATTAATTTCTTATTGTTTTTAGTATAAAAAGCTATATTTATTCTCTATAAAATGTGTTTTTGATACGTATTTTAGAGTGTTTAGAACGAATTAATAGGATTTACATAGATTCATATGCATATAATTGACTACGTTTTCGTCGGTTTCAGATTTCGCCCATTGCTCTCGGACGGATTTTTGACGAAAACCGAGGTATCACTGTAATATGATCATGTCTGCAATGTTTCTTGTTTTCAATACCACGATCACCTTAAAAAGTATCTTGTCAGTCAATGGGATTTTGTCCCACATTTTGTATCTTTAAACTAGTTGATTTCATAAGAGAAAAAGGAAAAATATAAATTCAGAGGAACAGCTTCTATAAATAATGAATATTAGCACACGTTTTCTTATGACTCTCAACTTTGTTAACTGGCTTGATGTTTCAAACAAAAAGAATCTTATAAATGAATGATCTCTTTGACTTTCTTTTTTTTTTTCCTTCTTATTCTTTTCAATTTGAACATGTAGAAAATGAGTATGATTATCTCAAAATGGAATTCATTAAAACGTGCGTTTTTAAGAAAGTCAAGGAAGCGAAAGACTGAAAATATCAACTGACATGCAATAAATCTTTATGAAAGAGTCTATATAATCGCTTATGTAATCAACGAAAAATAAATAAATAAATAAAATGAAGTAATAACGATATAAAATGAAATAACAGGAAAATAGAAGAAAAGAAAAGTATTTTAAAAAAAAATCAACAATAATAATATTTTGTATATTTTGGCTATAGCTATCTGTAACTTTCTTACAATATTATTTCAAAAAGTTCCTAAGTTCATTCACGACCTTTAGAATAAGTAAAAGGATAGCTAGATGCTCTTTTATTCTTTTCCTATTCCTATAAGTTTTTAAGATATTGATGATAACAAAAGGTAAAAAAAAAAAAGATCTTAAAGCTGAATTATTTAATCGGCAAAACAGTATCTCTTTATTGAGTCTGAGACAATTTCATGTATAACACCTACACAATCACATTCCTAATTTGTGAATTAAAGAAATTCAACATTATGTAAATAAACAACAAAACATAGTTGGCGAAAGAAAAAACTCACAAAAGGTGCAGGCGTACTAGAAATCAGAAACACTCATTATTCGCTTTCAAATATTCATTCCATATTAAGGTCTACAAACATACTTTCTGCAGCCATACAGCGAAAAAAAACACCTCTTAGTTTGCATTCCATAACGCAGTTCCAGTCCAGCAGAGAAACAAGTTCAGTTTCAAGGATGAAAGTAAAATAAGCAACAAATAGTCGCCCTTTGCAAAAGTTTAGTAAATAAAAGCCAACAAAGTAACACGACAACCACATCAGTCCATTTGTTTCAGCCGAGCAACCGGTTTTTGGTTTGAATAAGTTTGCATGCGAGATAAGGAGAGAGGTGCGCATCACGTCGTCAAGTTGATCTATCCAAATTAACGCACACGCGCTACGATGCTATGCACATCCTCTAGCAATCAATTACCATTCTTTGGGCACAATAAGTTACTAAGAAACGGACCTTGTTATATACTTAACTAATGCGGAGGGCAGGCTTTACAAGCGGCCCAGCACGTGCATTTGTCCTGGGTGGGAGTAATGATATTAATCACAAGAATTATCAGGAATAAAAAAAAGTATTCGTGTTATTCAGTTTTTCTGTTGAAAGGAGCCTTATATCAAATGTGTAAGGCACATACTAACGTCATTCATTTTTAAACCCCTCACACTATTTCAATGCATTTTTCTTTTCACATTAATTTTAAAATTTTAAGTTATTCTTATGCGCGAAGTTTTATTTATAT
Organism: Maratus michaelseni; assembly: GCA_963931845.1. Lineage (NCBI taxonomy): Eukaryota > Metazoa > Arthropoda > Arachnida > Araneae > Salticidae > Maratus > Maratus michaelseni. Next base: position 129,167,036 of record OZ007590.1, on the reverse strand, counting down.
TCCTTAGCTCTTTTACTAAAAACGTGAAATTACGAAAATAATATCAATTATAATGTAAATTTTCTTGCTAATTTCCCTTCTCGGAATCCCTGGTTTCCATAAGAGATAAGGAGAGAGATTTGTGTCATGTCGTCAAGTTGGTCTTTCCAAATTAACGCGCACGGACTACTTACTATCTACGATTCTATTGCTATGGTCCCCTACACCTTTAGCAATCAAATGCCATACTTTGGGTACGATAAGTTACTATGAAGCAGACCAGATATATTCAACTAATGCGAAGAGTAGGCTTTACAAGGGGTCCAACACGTGCATTTGTCCTGAATGGGAGCAATGGAATTAATCACAACAATTATTGAGCAATAAAAAGGATGTATCCCTGTAAGTTTTTCTATGGAACGAAGTTGAGATTAAATCTTACATTAAATGCGTAAAACATATCTAAAACTCGTGGTTTCAAACCCTTTACTATATTTAAATGATTTTTTTTCCACATTAGTTTTTAAAGCTTTATTTATATTATTTAGTTTTTCTACTTAAAAATACTAAATTCTATAAGACTAATATCAATTCTATAAGGTAAATTTACATGCCCATTGCTTTATTTGAACCCATGGTTTGTTTACTTGAATAAGTTTACATGCGATATAGAAAGGGATGTGAATCACGTCGTTAAGTTGACCTATCCGAATTAACGTGCGAGGTGCGGCATGTATTGCAGTTTAGATTTTTATATCCGCGATCTGGCAAAATGTGTGCTTGCCATTACGCCCTTGTACTTGGCAACCTTTAACACTGTAGGATCATGGTAAGAAATAGATTCTTCCACGACCCTCGACCAAGATATTTAAGCTACACAGTACACCCTACGATGATATGTACGTTCTTCACCAGTCATTTACCTTACTTTGGGCAACTTACTAAAAACGGACCACTAATGTGAATAACAAGCTTTTATCATTTTTTGGGTGCGATAAATTACTTTTACTAAAAATGAACCTTGTTATATACTTAACTAATGCGAAAGGTAGACTTTACAAGTAGCCCAGCACATGCATTTGAAGTAGATTGGCGTAATGACATTAATCACAAGAATTATGAGTTATAGAAAATAGGATTCATATTACTAAATTTTTCTATTGAAAAGAATATTATATCAAATGTGCCGGTCCCATTTCCATACTCCACGTTGTCCGTTTTTGAACTTCTCATTTTGTTTCGATGCACTTTTTTCCCTCACATGAACTTTTAAAGATTAAATCATTCACATGCCCCAAGTTTTTATTTTTTTTTTTTTTATTTATTTTTTTTTTTTATTATTATTATTTAACTTTTCTTTAAAAAAGAAAAATTATAAAAATAATATCAATTATATAAGAAACATTTCCATACATATTTTTCTTCTTTGAACTCATGGTTTGTTCTTTTGAATAAGTTTGCATGCATTATTTATTTATTTCCATTAGAAAAAACACATGAAATTAATATAAATTATAAAAAGGAATTTTCCTATTACTTTCGTTTTTGGAATACTATGGTTTTCTGCATACGTTTGCATGCAAGATAAGAAACTAATATAAAGAAAGGGGAGGCATTACAAAGGAGCTAACTTGTGTATTTGACCAGGGTGACACTTATGAAATTATTCACAAGAATTGTAAACAATAAGGAAAAGTGACCGCACTATTCCCTCAAGGTTTTCAATGAAAGAAACGAGGTTACAAACTTTATATCTATTATATGCCGAGAATTTTTAGCTTAATCTTGTTCATAAAGGGGAAAAAAATTGCAATTTGCAACCACTCTTTTTATTTGAATGGGGAGTGGGGGGGGGGGGGGTATTCGTTTTTTTCACTTTATATTAAAATGTAATTTATCGTCATTCTCAAAAATGCATTTAAACTATTCAGCTTTATTTCAATAAAAAAGCTCAACTTTGAAACTGATGTTATATAAGATACATTTTCATGCACATTTCCTACTTGTCACTTGTAACCCTGGCATTTGTTAACCATTTTATTATTATTTATTTATTTATTTATTTATTTATTTATTTTGGTAGCAGATTAAGCTAGTCCCATGCTAATCTACCATGTTGTTTTAATTGATATTCTCATCTGTATGACATTAATAAAAATATATATTTAAAAAACTGGAATATAGCTGTTTGCATGATAAAATACAGCAAACTTGTATATAAAATAAACCCCAAAGAGGAAATTTTCATGGTATTATACAATTATAAAAGACAGACCATGTGCCTGTTAAGACGGAAATCTGTCTACAATAGAATTTTTTCCGGTCTTTTCCGATTCTATCTGAACAGGTGTACTGTAATTATAACTTTAAGCAAATTATATGTATTTCAGAGGGTAATTCCTTCCCTGAGTAGTTTATGAATCCCATAATTTCGTGATTAGCTACAATCAGTCAAAAATAGTTATTTCAAACGTAAAATAGATAGATAACAATCAGAAGTGCTACTAAATGTTTGATAACTTATTTATTTTTCTGATAAACCAATTCTAATCAAAATTGCTCTAACCGGTTTAAAGTAAGCAAAAACAAAATTATTAATTTAAAATAAATTTTATACTTGTAAACTAAAATTTCAGCAGCATTTTTTATCCATCCGATGATATATTATTCTAAAAGTAAAAATCTTCATAACAAACAGAAAATAAGGATTTTTATGTGTTATACATTCACATTTTCCAGATTTTTTTTTTTTTTTTTTTTTTTTTTTTTTTTTTAAGAGATAACTGAATAAAAGAGAAAAACTGAAAATCGCAAGGCATATTTTAAGATTTCGAACGAAATTAAAGGCAATACTGATGCAAGAAAACTACCAAATTTCAATTTGTTATACTTATAAAATGTTTTATTTCTACTATTAACGTCTCATCTAGATTAAACAACATTATAAATATACATCAACAATATAAATAACGTCTCATCTAAATTAAATAACGATATAACTATAAACAAAGAAAAATTTATTACATCTGAATAACTATTATTAGCCTCACAAATCCTTTGGGATTATGTTCGATGAAAGAAAGTGGAGAAAAAATAAGACATTTTAACACAATTAAAGTAATTTCTAATTAGTAAATACAGAACACCATTTTTCCTACATAATAAATGAACGAAAGAATAAATAAAATTATGTAGTATTTTTTTTTTTAATTGTTAGATTTCAAAATTTGTTTATTATCTGGCTACGATTGAAAATATTTTAGATATAGCACATTCTTTTAAAGATATTACAATATTATCAACACTAAAATTAATTTTATCTAAAAAAAAAATTGTATTTTAACATTTCTTACCAAATGAGATTTACAGTCGCTTTATTTGATCTACATTAGTGGAATACCTTTTTTTTTGTAATACCGGTATGGATGTACTCTTTTTAGAAATATAATTCTACTCTACACGATCTATTTTTTCTTTCTTTCTTGCATAAAACGCGTTAATGACATTCTTTGCTTTTAAAATCCGAAAAAATCCCCAAAAAGAAAACTTTAGAAAGATTTATTGCTACTTATTTATAAATATCAAATTTATTCTCTCCTATACTTTGGCTATCGTGTAAAAAAAAAAAAAAAAAAAAAAAAAAAATACTAGAAATGAAATAGTGTACTCCAAAATAACTTCCACGATTGACTTAAACATTCACAACTTTTTAACTTTCTAATAAAATTACAATCTGACATAAATGTTACTAAGAGTTTATTCGTCGTTGTTGTTAGCGATTTAGGAAGCATCAACTTCAGACATCGCCATGAAATTCTGTATAAAATTGATATTTCGAAAGTACCATGTTTGGAAAACTTTAAAAATAAAGAAGAAATTCTCTACTATCAATTTCACTACTTCTCTTACATCACATATAGCAACATTCACTGAAGAAATTAATATTGAACCATCGAAAGACTTACACCAGTTAATTTCTTATGAATTTTGAATAGTGAGAAGAAGGGAGCAGGAGAAAATTATAATAAATGCTGTGTACTCTAATATCCTATAGTTATAAATAGTATAATACAATCACTTGTTAACTTTAAATTAAAGTCCAATAATGCTTAAAGTGATAAAAACATAACACGGAATATTTAAAATACATTTTTAATGTAGATAACATATGTTTCGTTCACAACTATCGGTGACATCTTCGGATCTTAATGATAAATACAATATTCTCGCATATTTTTAAAAATATGCGATCTGGTGAAATATGTTTACTATTTTCAAAAATATGCGAGAATATTGTATTTATCATTAAGATCCGAAGATGTCACCGATAGTTGTGAACGAAACATATGTTATCTACATTAAAAAGATATTTTAAATATTCCGTGTTATGTTTTTATCACTTTAAGCATTATTGGACTTTAATTTAATCCTATAGTTGTTTTATTGCATTTATACCTACTGATAAAAATTTAAAAATAAAGAAGAAATTCTCTACTATATCAATTCCATTACATCTCACATAGCAACATTGACTGAAGAAATTAATATTGAACCATCGAAAGATTTACAACAGTTAATTTCTTATGAATTTTGAATAGTGAGAAGAAGGGAGGAGGAAAAAGTTATAATAAATTCTGTGTACTCTAATATCCTAGATTGTTTTATTGCATTTATACCTACTGCTAAAAATTTAAAAATAAAGAAGAAATTCTCTGCTATCAATGTCACTATTTCTCTTACATTTCATACTACAACACCGATTGAAGAATTTAATATTGAACCATCTAAAAACTTAAGCAGTTAATTTCTTATAAACTTTAAATAGTGAGGAAAATAAAAATAAAAGTTATTTGTAAAATGTAACAAATGCTGCGTGCTCTAATATCCTATTATGTTTTATTGTATTTATATTGCGTGTTTTTATGACTTCGGATAAAGAAAAAAAAAGACAAAACTTTCCCTAGTTATCTGGTAATACATTCACTTAGGAAAAAAAATCGCAGTTAAAATGTGAAGTATTATTTTAATTTTTATAACCGAAAGGTTTGATTTGATAATATAGAATTTACAAACATATTTAAAAATTGTTGTATTTATGCGTTTGTAAATAAATTAAACTAAAAATCAAATTGCACTTGCTCTAGGCCAGCCTACTGAAAAGGAAATCACCTCGTAACTTGATAAATTGATAAATCTAGGCACAAAAAAATAAAAAATTATTTAACTGCTAACTATTTTAACTAGACATAAAAATAGAAAAATACAGACTTCATTTTTTTTTTCAGTCATGTAATTCATGACAAATAGACAAATTTTTCATAGTTATTTTTACATTTTTGACGCCCTTAAAAATTACGAAAATTTAAAACTTTACACTGAAAAAAAAAAAAAAAAAAAAAAAAAAAACTGATGATTTTACAATAAAAAGCTGTCAGTAAAAAAAAAAAAAAAAAAAGAAAAAAAAAAAAAAAATCTGCAAACCATTTATTTCACTACAAAATCTTTTCAAATAACAGAAAGTTCGCAATAAATACAGATTTTATTTCGGATTAAATCTGTAAACTGTTTATTTTAATGGCAAAATCTGTTAAAGTTACAGAACGTTCATAATAAAGACAGTTTTTTTTCCATAAAATAAACAGTTTTTTACTGGCGTACTGGCTGACGGTCCTTTTCTCTAAAATCGAAAGATGTTTGTATTGTGTTACGGAGAAAAAAAAAAAAAAAAAATATTTATTTACTTTCTTTTGTCATGTGAAAAAAAAATTTAAATAATGCTTTATAAAATAAATCCAGCAGTCTTAAAATCGTGAAAGATCCTACTTAAATATTTTTCAGAAAGTGTAAGATTCAATTATATTTTAAATATTGACTTACTGGACTATTATACTCCGCATACTTCCAAATGTTAAGAATTCTACATTTATTACTTTTTTTCCTTACTTTCCAAATGAGGAAACAAGGAAAAGGGTTTGTCAGTATTACGACTAAATTTCAATACGTTATTCCTTTAATGATTTTATTCTTTTTGAAAAGTAATTTCACCTTAGAAATTAATTATTTTTTCATAGTTTTTCTTACATTCTTGACATAATTTAAATGAAAAAAATACCGAAATATAAAAACCTTAAATTCCATTTATAAATTTTTTTTTTAAATTTTAAAAAGAAAAAAAAATATTCCGCATACTTCCAAATGTTAAGAATTCTACATTTATTACTTTTTTTTCCTTACTTTCCAAATGAGGAAACAAGGAAAAGGGTTTGTCAGAATTACGACTAAATTTCTTTACGTTATTCCTTTAATGTATTTATTCTTTTTCAAAAGTAATTTCATCTTAGAAATTATTTATTTTTTCACAGTTTTTCTTACATTCTTGACATATTTTCAATGAAAAAAATACCGAAATATAAAAACCTTAAATTCTATTTTTAAAATTTTTTTTTTTTTAATTTTAAAAGAAAAAAAAATACTCCGCATACTTCCAAATGTTAAGAATTCTACATTTATTACTTTTTCTCTTTCTTTCTACATAAGGAAACAAGGGGGAAAGTTTGACAGAATTACATCTAAAATTTACTACTACATTCTTTTAGCGTGTTCCCCTTTTATTTTTCTGAAGTAATTTCAGCTTAGAAATTATAATGGCAGTTCGTATTACACGATTGCATAAAAATATAAACAAAACGAAGAAGATATAATGATAATTACAATAAATAATTATAGGAATCATCTTTCGATTGCTTTATACATAGTTCAAATGACCACACAACAAACATATTGAAAAAAGACGATTTATTTCAAGAAGGGAAAATATTATCATTAGCTTAGATGGTACAATTAACATTATCAAAACTGTCTGAGCAGAAAGTAATTATATAGACTTTATTATAATATTTAAAATATTACAACAGTTTTTGTTTAACTCTTAAATTTTACAACGGGAATATATACTAAAAAGTGTATAAAATGTAATCTTCAATATTTTTATTCCACAACTATGTAAATATAAACAAAATATATGGTAATAGAAACTGCCTAACACAATAGCTAAATTGAAACCTTATTATAACGAACTTTTTGGAAATTAAACTTACCTTTCTTTTAATTCCTGCTCCAATTAGAAATAAAGTTTTTGCCTGGATTAGTTTTTTATTTCTTTTTTCTCGCATAGTACCTAGTCAAGTATGCACAATAACCGAGTATTATATATATATATATATATATATATGTATACTAGGGGGCTCTGCCCCCTGCTCGCTACGCTCACCAACCCCCGTTCTAATTTCACAGCTTCTTAAAACCTGGTAATGTATCCTGTTTTAAAAAGAGGATGATGATGATATCACGAACGGCGACTTTCTTCTGTAATCAGGTTATAATACTTTTTCATTTAACTGGTTATAATGCTTTTTCAATTAATTCCTCTTTTTTATTTTTAATATTCATTGTGTAAACACAATTTTTATGACGTAATTTTCTTTATTTCCTGCTTTCAACACGTGATCATTTAATTATTATTTTAAACTTTCATTATTGTTTTCAATAGTCTCGCGCAAATACATTTTTTATTTGAGATAAAACGTAATTCTTTACGCTTATTTAGAAATTGGCAACAATATAAAAAATTACTTTTTTAATAAAAGATTTTTTACTCGATTTTTAAGGATTTTTTGAGTTTTTATTGTCCGACCGTGATAATTTTTTTAATTTCTGAAAGCTTGTTATATTGCGCGTCTGGTGGTATGATTTTCGAATCCGTAGGATGGCTAGAAAAAAGTCATAACTCCTCAAAAAAGTCAGTAGTAAAAAAGCGATGAGTATAACCCGGAATATCTACGCAGAATTTGATTGGTCCATTTCGTTTTTGGCTCAGTTCCAGATTACTTTTTTTTTTAATATAGAAGGATATGTTACGGTCAATATGATTAATCCGGTCATTATTAATAATAACAGGTTATTATTAACAATGATCGGATTGATCATATTGACCGTAAGACACACACACACACACACACACACACACACACACACACACACACACACACACACACACACACACATATATATATATATATATATATATACAATTTAAAATTAATATATAGAAATATAATCGAAATTCGACTAAATTTGTGATCCTCATTCTATAGAAGATCTGGCAATGGCACACAGGTAAAGGCGGTACTGACAGTTCCAACAGTTGCTATCTTATTTACAATTCCAGTTTTCCGCAAATTGGAAAAATTACCGACATAGATTCTACGCTGATAGAGACTTCCAAAAGTGAGAAAGTAAAAACTAAAACTCCAGGACATATTTTCGACAAAAATGCAATTTGAAGTGCATTTTCTCATCTATTTTGGAGCCCGATAAATTTAAATAGCTTCTCTACGTTTCAAAATCTTATAAACTGTGAACTTAACGAGCGTTGTTCTAATAACTATGTTTTTCTGATAAAGGTCGAGAAAATATTTGCTATCGATCGTGCCAAGTCTACGATTTAATACGTTTAGATAAGAAAGCATCTGACTTTCAGGTTCAAATATTCAATAAATGGTTCATTAGCACACTGGTGCGGTCATAGCTGTATCATCACAATAAAAATTATATTACAAGATTTTTATAATAATTTTTTTAAATACAGTATTTTGTTGTACATATAAATATTATCATGAATATTAAATTATATTTTGTAAGATAATGTAAATTGTTATTCGCGATAATTTTTAAATTAATTATTTAGGCTAAAATATCCATTTGATTACTGTGTCTATACTTTTAATTGTAAGTAAACTTACAATTGCATATCTGCAACAAACCCTAAAATCAATTTTACTTATATACAGCGGCCTTTAAAAGACGATTTTATTTATTGCTGCTATCTCCCAACACATCAGTTACTATAAAATTATTCATAGAATTCTCAACGGACGGCGATACTGAGTTAATTTTTCATGACAAAATTTTATTTAGCATTTGAACAGTTTTGCATCGTTATTGCTAAAATGAACTTGGTAAATTTTGTAAAATTAAAAAGGCTGGCTACGTCCAAAAATAAATTTTTTACAAACGTAATTTCGCATGCTTTACAATTTTGTATTAGAAAACACAATATTTATGACAAGGATGTCATTTTCTGTTTATTGCAGCTGCAAAAAAGTACTTTTAAGTCAATATATTTTTATTTTTATGTTCTATTTTTTAAAATTATTTTTTACATGCTTAAAATGATGTATTCTAAAATATGAGTAAATATTTTTCAAATCGCAGTTATTGAGTCACAAAGAGTTAAAGTGTATTTTTGAATAGCTATTAACATTGTAAAAAATTTAAAACAATAATTTGCAATAAAATATCCATATTTTTATGCCTAGAAAAACTACATATTTAACTACTACAATATCAATCTCGTTTTCTACTTTCCCACATTTTATATAATGCCAGCGGGGAAGACCGAGGTATGCTCGGTTAAAGTTAGCTTTGTGTTCAACTCATTATATATAGCAATACATTCTCTGCACAAACAACCAGTTCTATGTATCCTGATTGCTTCAATTCTTTTTTCGAGAGAGTTCTATGAGAGCTGATTGATTGAATCAAGTATCTCGGCTCCTATTGAAAATTTCCAGAAAATCCCTTCATATTGTCAAAGCAAATTTTTTGCGAAAAGTCGCAAACTCGGAAAAATTATTCCATTTGGCGTCAAGCGTGTGTTTTAGCATTGCTAATCTTAAAAGTCTATTTTCCCGCCAATTTTGTCAACATTTCGCCAAATTTGGTAATATTAGGCGAAATATTGCCAACTTTGTGGGTTTGTTTTACTGTCAAATGTTCACCAAGTTAATAACTGTTTCAACTTTCATTCACATTAAAATGCATTGACCCGTAGTGACCCAAACATTGACCCACTAATCAAATTTCTTCGAACATGTGACCCAGCTCAATGGTCTTCTCGTACCCCAAAACGATAGGTTACAAAATTTAGTAAAAATCGTTAGAGCCGCTTTTTAGATAAAATTAGCTTGACCCGTAGTGACCCAAAAATGACTTACCAATCGAATTTTCTCGAGCGTGGGACTTAGCCCAATGGTCTTCTCGTAATCCGAAACGGTAGGATACAAAATTTAGTCAAAATTGTTAGAGTCATTATTTAGATAAAATTAGCTTGACTATTTGTGACCCAACAATGACCCAATAATCAAATTTTCTCAAATATGTAAACCTAGCCCAATGGTTTTCTCGTAACCCAAAATGGTAGGATACAAAATTTATTCAAAATCATTTGAGCCAATTTTTAGATAAAATTAGTGTGTAACTCTGACCCGAAGTGACCCAAAAAGACCCACTAATCTAATTTTCTCGAACACGTGATGCAGCCCAATGATCTTCTCGAACCCCAAAACGGTAGGATACAAAATTTACTCAAAATCGTTAGAGCAGTCTTTCAGATAAAATTAGCTTGACCCGCAGTGACCCCCAAAATAACCCACTCATCGAATTTTCTCAAATATGTAAACGTTGCTCACTAGTCTTCTCGTAATCCAAACCAATAAAATACAAAATTTTTACTTAAAATGAGATTGACCCTGGCTCATAGTGATCCAAAATGACTCATTAATCCAATTTTATCGATCATCTGACCTAGCCCAAAGATCTTCCCGGGCCCAAAAACGGTAAGATCAAAAAATAGTCAAAAACGTTAGAGCCATTTTTAGATAAAATAACCTGAACCCGTATTGACCCAAAAATGACCCACTAATCAAATTTTCTCGAACATGTGGCCCAGCTCAATGGTCTTTTCGTAATCCTAAACAGTAGGATACAAAATTTATTGAAAATCGTTAGTGCCGTTTTATAGATAAAATACAGCTTGTCCCGCGGTAACCCAAAAGTAACTTACTATTTAATTTTTCTCGAACATGTGACCTAGCCCAAAACGTGCCCGAAAACGGTAGGATACAAAATTTAGTTAAAATCGTTTGAGCCGTTTTTTAGATATAATTAACTTGACCCTGACCCATAATGGCCCAGCTAAAAATGAACTGCAGTGAAACTACAAAAAAAAATGCAGTTGGAAAACTGCGGTGATTTGGCACAAATCCCTGCAGTTTTTTTGAAGTCGACATAACTACAAATTTACTGCAGTAAATTTGTAGTTATGTCGACTTCAAAAAAACTGCAGAGATTTGTGCCAAATCACCGCAGTTTTCCAACTGCATTTTAACTGCACACTTACTGCAGTAAATTTGTAGTTATGTCGACTTCAAAAAAAACTGTAGGGATTTGTGCCAAATCACCGCAGACTTCCAACTGCATTTTAACTACACACTTACTGCAGTAAATGTGTAGTTATGTCGACTTTAAAAAAACTGCAATGATTTGTGACAAATCACTGCGGTCTTTCAACTGCATTTTTATGCAGTTTCACTGCAGCCTTTTAGAAATTTATTACAAAATATGTATATATATAAAATATTAATTTTTCTGTATGAAAAAATCAGCACTAAAATCTAATTAAATATTTTTTTTTTCATATCTCAATTTATATGCAATCTGTGCATAAAATATATCATGCATACAACAATATATCATGCATCAGTGATTAATCATCACTGAAAAATATTTTTTGATCATGGCTGACTTATTCAATTATTATGGTTACCTTTTGAAAAATGAAAGAATTCAAGAAATTGTATGAACGACTTTACTCAAAATAATAATATTGAAAGATGAGTGAAGTATTCATAATAATCATAGTATTTCAATCTTCAAGCAATGATTTTTTTATGGTATTGAATTGTTTTTATTTTTTCAATAGTTTCATTACTGGGCAATTTCTTTGAAATCAAGGACACATGGTTATTGGCTAAAAATTAAAATCTTACTTTTAAAATTTTGTAATAAAAAGTGCAATTTTATAAATAAATTCAATGTGAAGAAGAAAATTGATAATGTGTATTTAGTAATTCCATTGCAACAATAAAAATTGCAATTAAAAATAATTGTATATGAATTTTAAAAAATTAAATTATAATTCTTTATATAATGGCATATCTTTTCAATCCTCTACAGAAATTTCAAATTGATAAAGCAAATAGATGCACAAGAATTTAAATCAGAGTGGACATAACTTTTTCTTTGTCCATTGTAATTTTGTTACCCAAGCATTTAAACATTTTTATAAAATATCCTTGTTTTTTTAATTGCTGTAACTGTTTGATTATTCAATATGTACTTACTGCCTAACCCCCCCCCCCCCTCCACAAAAAAAAATGATTTTCTTTGTAGCTTGTGAGAATATATATATTGTGTGAAAGGGATTACAAATTTTTAATCTCATAAGCAATTCATAATGAAGTCTATTGTGGCAGATTTAGATGATAATTTTAAATATTAAATGTAGGGGAGACTGGTACACAGTGGACCACTTTTTCAGTTAAACTTTTTTTTCTCTTTAATGGACAAACCGATCTGCATAAAAAATATTTTTGAATATTCCTTAAACCTTTATACATTTATCATAACATAGTTTTCAATATATTTTTCAAAAGAAATTGTTTTATATGCATCCGTAAAGTGGACCGCTATTAGGTATTATCTGAAATATACAATATAAGTCTATTTTTCATTAATCTAAGTATTTTTTATTTTCCCTTTACCCACGAAATAACATAGTAATATAAATTTACGAGACCCACGAAATAACATAGTAATATAAATTTACGAGTAACATTTTGAAACAAAAACAAAATGAATTATATTTTGAAAATAATAACATATTAATACAGGAACAATTGCAATTTAGTTGAAGTTATTACTTAAGTACAAAACAATCAGCGCACATTACAATTTGCAAGTGAAATTCCAAAATACTTATGAGTATGATTGAGCCTGGAACTTTCCTGAAATACTTTTGGGTCTGCGAGCAATATTATGAAATCATTGACATCAACAATAGATTCATCTACAGTTTCGGGAAAAATAAACTGATTTCCATTCAATTTGCATCTCACGAATCTTACTTGAATAGAATAATCACCAATTTAGACTACAGTTATATTTATCAAAGGCAGTAAATACAAAACAAAATATTTCTTACTATATTAAATAAATTGTTATTTTTATTTGTTTACTTTATTTTAAAGTAAAATAACTACTTTTAAACAATATTTCTTTATAGTAAATAAGCAATTATTAAATATTTTGAACATTCTGCATTACAGGAGCAGAGTGGATTGTGGACCACTGTCACCCATGTTGAAGTTCAATAAATAATCGTATTAATATTGTTTATAGCTTCCTTTTAAACATATTAACTTTAAAGTTAAATGAAAACAAGTATCTTAGCTTTACAAAAAAGCTGTTTTATCTTATTTATCTACAACCTTTAATTACTAAAAAAATTCAAATATGATGAAAAATTTTACTTTTAGAAGCTCAAAACAACCAATCAGGATAAAATAGTTCAATCTGAGCTAAACATATTTTCTGAAGGCTATAAATAATCAGTGCAGTGCTGTTGTCTATTAGGATATAAGAGAAGCTTTTAAAAAGTTTAAATAAATAAAATATTAGGGGGTGGTCCACTGTGCCCATAGGTCCAGTGTGTACCGGTCTCCCCTACACGAAATTTAAATGCAAAAATTAATTTTAATTGCAACTAATTTTTCCACAATGTAAATTTCAAATTTGAATATTTTTGCATCTCTTAAAGAAATTATCTATATGTGCATTGAATATTTATATAATTTTGAATATATAAAATAAATTATATGAAAGGATACATACATATATGTAAATTTCTAAATTATATACCATTTACTATGAAATAAAATGTATTACATATATTACAGCTAATAAAAAATAACTGTATAAAATTCATATTAAAAGCAAAACAAATATATGCTTTTCTGTTTTTCTAAAAAAATGCTAAAATTTACAAAAATTACTCTTACCTGCGTCCTGATTTGTCCTTCCAATTTTATCTTGTATACAATTATGGTGCAAATAAGGTTTAAATTAAAAAAAAAACCATTTTATTAACATTTGATGTTTATGCTTTATAATTTACATTGTATTTAAATACCAAATGTATTTACAAATTCTTCTCACATTTCACAGCCTTTGCTGCCGAATTTAGCTTGTTTCGAATAGTGGCACGTACAAGTGATACATTTACAACAAACTTGCAGGCAACATGGCCCTGAATATCCATTATCCTGGATCCCATTACCAGAGTAGACCACGAAAACACTTATATAAATGCAAATATATGCAATTATCCGTTACCGGATTAAGCAGGTACATTAACCGAACATTAACTCCGCATACATTAACTGAAAAAAAAAAACCCTGGATGCATGAAACTCACCATGCAGCAATCTCTAGAATGCATAAAATTCATTCAAACAGCAGTTAGCAACATATATATGTATGCTTCGCATACATTAACTGAAAAGCCCCACCAGTGGCTGAGAGGTTCTGCTCTCGAAGCTGGTAGACGGGAGGTGCTGGGTTCGATCCCAATCGTGCCCGTCGGCCTAATCGTTCGGAGTTTTCATGGTTTTCTTCGAGCCGTGGATTTATCCATGCGTAAATACGGGTTAGGTTCCCTTAGAAAGACCCCCACGAAGGGCACTGCCCCCGGGACTATATCCCTAGTGCGGATAACTGGCCGGCAATAATCAACCCAACCCAACCCATTAACTGAAAAAAAAAAAAAAAACGTGGATGTATGAAACTCACCATGCAGCAATCTTGAGAATGCATGAAATTCATTCAAACAGCAGTTATTAACATATATATATATATATATATATATATGTACGCTTCGCCTACAATAACTCCCCCCCCCCCCCCCAAAAAAAAAAAAAAAAAAAAAAAAAAAACACTCCTGGATGCATGAAACTCACAATGCAGCAATCTCTAGAATGCATGAAATTCCTTCAAACAGCGGTTAGTAACTTATATATATATATGTACTTCACGCACATTAACCGAAAAAAAAAAAAACCCACAAATTGAATTTCGGAAGAAAAATTACAAATTTCTCCATTCAAGAGTGCAAAAATCCTGAATTTCATCCATAGTGCGTGTAAAATCATGAATTTCGTGCATAGTGCGTGTAAAATCATGAATTTTCTCAATCGTGTGCGTAAAAATAATGAAGTTTGTCGATCATGCTCAGAAAAAGTAATGAATTTTGTCGATCGGCTATGTAAAAAAACTTCGCCATTCGGGAGTGTAAAAATCCTGAATTTCATCGATCAAATGCATAAAAATCACGAATCTCGTCGATCGGGCATGTAAAAATCATGATTTTTAGCGACCGAGTGCATAAAAATCATGAATTTTATCGATCGGCGTGTAAAAATCATGTATTTTGTCGATTGGCTACGTAAAAATCAAATTTCGTCATTCGGCAGTGTAAAAATCTTGAATTTTGTCGATCGTGTGCATAAAAATAATGAATTTCTTCGATCGGCCGGAGAGAAATAATGAATTTTGTCGATTGGCTACGTAAAAATCAAATTTCGTCATTCGGCAGTGTAAAAATTCTGAATTTCGTCGATCAAACGCATAAAAATCATGAATTTTATGGATCGCCACGTAAAAGTCATGAATTTCTTCGATTATGCACGTAAAATCGTAAATTTCTTCAAACGGGCGCATAAAAACCATGAATTTCTTGGAACGGACACATAAAAATTATGAATTTCGTCGAATGGACGCTGAAAAATCTTGAAATTTAGGAGAAAATGGTAATTGGGAAATCCTGCATTTGGATTGTGCTTTCCACATTTTTAATCGCCAGTTTTTAAAGTTTAATCAACAACTGGCGACTGCTTATTTTCACCTTTAGGGGGGGGGGGGGGAAATCGCAAAATTAGTCGCTCAAGGATTGCCATGGAATGTGTTACCTGAAAGCAGAGGTGGTAAACAATGACAATGTTTTAATTGCCGTTTTACAACTTTAAGCGCTATGTGGTGAATAGCTACTGCTAATTTTCACCTATAGCTAAATTCTAAACCTGTTTACATTTTACATGCGACTCTCGGCATTGAGTAATAAGTGACAGCGTTCGTCCATTATTTTCTGTAATCCGCTAACTTTGTTAATATAATAATTAACACCTTAATTCATTTTTTAAATGTTTATACATAGCCATAAGATAGCTAAAAATATGTACCGACAGACACTTCTTCAAAACTGGTTTATCTTAAAAAAAAATTAGATAGATTCAACGTATTTATAAAAGCCTTACTAGAAAAAATATTTCATAGGATATTTGTATTTTCAAAGTTTTGTTCATATTATCTTATTTTAAACTTTTCTTTAATAGTGATGGAGTTAATTTGGAGTTTGTTATTGTGAATTCAAATAACTCATATTTATTACAAAATTAAATTAAATATTTGAGCCTTTTATCGTTACAATTAAATTTATAATATTGTTTGGGTTGTTCTTGACTGTACTTAGCCTGTGTGTCAATACAATTAATGGTTTCTCAAGGTTTTTACATATATTTTCAATTGCTTTTAATCAAAGTTTACAAATAATATACCAGGAGGAAAATAACTTTATAAAAATTATAATTTAAAATAATGCTATTTTAAATATTGTCCTCCTGAATGATGATATGTTACATGAAATGTGATTAAAAGCTTTTTCTTCTTTTTCCAAGATAGTTTGCCAAATTGGTATGTTACAGGTGTCAGTTAACATTTTTCAATTAATAACAAAATATTTGTTGCTATATTTTTATACTTGATAGCAGGGGTGTAAAAATCTAGTCGCCAATGGGTAGATTACTACCACTAAATTTTTAATATTCTTCGACTAATAAGAATACTGATAAAATTTAGGTGAAGTATAATAATAAAATTTAGCTGAAGAATACTAATAAAATTTAGTGGTGAGAATTGGCCCATTGACTCCTAGATTTTTATACCCCAGCTTGATAGCTTATTTTAAAATTTTGGATGCTGTTACTTGTTTGTAATAATAAAAACTTTGGATTTAAAGAAAATAATTTTTTTTTAGTTTATTTATCCATTGAACACCATAAAACACATTTCAGAATTCATTTTTTGCATTTTTTATTACAAAATAATGTAAAATTAATATAAGAAAAAACATCTAGTGACCAAAATTTATCAAATTATAAAGCATATATGACATTATAATAATACTATATGTGTTCAACATTTCGTCATTTATGTGGCCGAAAGTTATAGTCATATGATGCAAATAATATATATATAATGACGTATTAATTACGCATAATATGAGTGTTTGGTGTGTAATATATATATATTCATATATACGATGCATATGTAAACTTGGCGATGATTTTGATAAAATCATAGCTGCAACCTTGGCATAATCGTATTTGTAGGGGAACAAACTTTAAATTAACTCCATCGCTATTACAGTATTTAAAAAAAAAAGTCTAAAATAAGACAATACAAATCTCCTCCGAAATAATTTTTTTTGGCAAGACAACGTGGTACTTCATAAATACGTTGAATGTATCTAATTTTTTAATCTATCTAGATTTGTAGAGGTGTCTGTCGGTACATATTTTTAGCCATCTTATGGCTATATATAAACATTTAAAAAATTACGGCATTAATTATTATATTAACAAAGCTAGCGAATAAGAAAAATAATATACAAACGCTTGCACTTACCGCTTACCGCCGCCGTCAAAATGTAAACAGAACGATCAGAATCTGAGTTGAGTTGAGATGTAGCGTTTCTTCACATAGTCAGTTACGAAAAAAAAAATCAAATGTTCAAAAGGAGATTTACATTTTTCACTTGTTTTTTGAAGTAAAATTTTCTTAAAAACTGGAAGTCATCATGCCTGTAGTTAATAAGTGGAAAGGCAATTTCCCCCTCCCTCGATTTTGAAATTTAAATAACTAAATAATTAAAATAACTAAAATAAATAATAATAATAATAATAAAAAACTTAAAATAAAAGAACTAAGAATTTTTCGTTGTGTGTAGGGTGTATATATGTGTGTGTGTGGGGGGGGGGGGTGTTCAATTACTACTTTCTTCCTGAATTTTAAAGTTTAAGTAACTAAAATTACGTTTTCTCCGTTTTTGAACAGCATAATAAAATTGGTTCTTTTGAGTAAATTAAAAGAGGAACTAAAAATTTTCCGTTGAGGGGGGGAGGGCGTCATTAACTGTCCTTGGATTTTGAAATTTTATTTAATTTTTTATTTTGACCGATTTTGTAAAACAGTAAATTTATTCTTTTTTCGAGTAATTTAAAGTACAGAGACTAAGACTTTTAAACACTAAGAGAAAGTACAAATTTCCCGTTGGGGGGGAAGGGCGGACTTTCCCCCTTAAATTCCCCATGAAAGTTATTTATTTGTTATTTTTTATATTTATGTGTTAAAAATTTATCTCAAAAGGGGTGGTTCAAAGCAGTGTCCGCTGCTTAACTCGCTGTTCCTCGCTTAACTTAAAAGAGGAACTAAGAATTTTCCGTTGGAGGCGGGGGGGGGGGGGGGGTTGCGTCATTAACCCTCCCTGGATTTTAAAATTTTATTTAATTTTTTATTTTGACCGATTTTGTAAAACAGTAAATTTATTCTTTTTCCGAGTAATTTAAAGTAATTAAACACTAAGAGAAAGTACAAATTTCCCGTTGGGCGGAAGGGCGGACTTTCCCCCTTAAATTCCCCATGAAAGTTATTTTTATTATATATATATTTATGTGTTAAAAATTTATCTCAAAATGGGTGGTTCAAAGCAGTGTCCCCCGGCTGAGGATTTTGATTTTTGTTCAATTTAGTCCCATTAAACTAAAAGTCTTGAAAACAGTGTTAATTATTAATAACAGAGTAAATACGCAATATTGTCAAAAACTGAAAGACTTTAATATTGCTTAGCTTTTAAAACTGCAGATAAATTGCAGAAAATATCTCACAAACTTACTAAAATTAAGTTCTGTAAAATTACCTTAAAGTAACTGCAGTTATACTGCAGATACATCAGAAAATATAATACTGAAATAATGACTGTAAAAATACTTCAAATTTACTACAGTTTTACTACAGATGTAAAGTCTCATTATTTTTTAAATTTATGAATATAACATAAATTCACGTAAACTGCAGTATTTTTGCAGATAAAAGCTCACAGTATTTTTGAAATAAATTACTGCAAAATTACTTCACATTAACTGCAAAATAACTGAAGTATTTTTACAGTCAAGATTGCACTACAGAAAATCTACAGTTGCCTGTAGAAAAACTTTAAAAATACTTCACTTCTGTAGAAAAACTGCAGTTCATTTTTAGCTGGGGGGTGACCCAAAATGACCCATTTATCGAATTTTCTCGAACATCTGACCTAGCCCAATCGTCTCCTCGTGCTCAAAAACAGTAGGATACAAAATTTCATCAAAATTGTTAGAGCCGTTTATAAGATAAAATTTGCATACACACAGAGAGACAGACAACCAAGATTTGCTCATATTGTAATATATGATTTAAGAGTGGAAACATATATTTATTTTAATATAATTAAATTAATTAATTAATTAATTTTTGGTGCAATAAAATAGATTGTAAAACTTATAATATAATGAAGATTAATTCAATTGCACACTAATTTATGATTGGAAATGCTCTTGAGAAATGAACACTTTTCAAATTAATTTTGAAAACTTATTGACGTTATCATTCCTAACAATTTTAAAACAATAATTTGCAATAAAATATATTTTTAATTTTTATGTCTATATTTAGTTATCAGAAAACACTAGAATATCAATCTTGTTTGCTACTTTCCAAATTAACGTTATCATTCGTAACAATTTTAAAACAATAATTTCCAATAAAATATCCATTTATTTTTTATGTCTATATATTTAATTATCAGAAAATACTAGAATATCAATCTCGTTTGCTACTTTACGACATTTTAGATAATATTTAAAAATTGATTTTTTTTTTTAACTATAAAATATTGTAAAACTTATAGTATAATGAAGATTAATTCAACTGCACACTAATTTATGGTTGGAAATGCTCTTGAGAGATGAACACTTTTTCAAATTAATTTTGAAAACTTATTGACGTTATCATTCCTAACAATTTTAAAACAATAATTTGCAATAAAATATCTTTTTAATTTTTATGTCTATATTTAGTTATCAGAAAACACTAGAATATCAATCTTGTTTGCTACTTTCCGAATTGACGTTATCATTCGTAACAATTTTAAAACAATAATTTCCAATAAAATATCCATTTATTTTTTATGTCTATATATTTAATTATCAGAAAATACTAGAATATCAATCTCGTTTGCTACTTTCCGACATTTTAGATAATATTTAAAAATTGATTTATTTAATTTTTTTTTTATTTTTTATTTTTTTTTAACTATAAAATATTGTAAAACTTATAGTATAATGAAGATTAATTCAACTGCACACTAATTTATGATTGGAAATGCTCTTGAGAGATGAACACTTTTTCAAATTAATTTTGAAAACTTATTGACGTTATCATTCCTAACAATTTTAAAACAATAATTTGCAATAAAATATCTTTTTAATTTTTATGTCTATAGTTAGTTATCAGAAAACACTAGAATATCAATCTTGTTTGATACTTTCCGAATTGACGTTATCATTCGTAACAATTTTAAAACAATAATTTCCAATAAAATATCCATTTATTTTTTATGTCTATATTTAATTATCAGAAAATACTAGAATATTAATCTCGTTTGCTACTTTCCGACATTTTAGATAATATTTAAAAGTTGATTTTTTTTTGTACTATAAAATATTGTAGAACTTATACTATAATGAAGATTAATTCAATTGCACACTAATTTATGATTGGAAATGCTCTTGAGAGATGAACACTTTTTCAAATTAATTTTGAAGAACTTAATAAACAATAATCTACAATAAAATATCCATTTAATTTGTATGCATATTTAATTATCAAAAAACGCTGGAATGTAAATGTCGTTTGCTACTTTCCGACATTTTATATACCATTTAAGAATTGTAACTTTTTATTTTAATATAAAATATTTTAAAACTTATAGCATAATGAAGATAATTTCAATTATGTACCAATTTATGATTGGAAATACTCATCAGAAAGGAACACTTTTTCATTTTTTTTAACTTATTGATATTATCATTCGTAACATTTTTAAAACAATAATTTGCAATAAGATATTCAATTAATTTTTATGCCTATTTAATTACCAGAAAACACTAGAATATCAATCTCGTTTGCTATTTTACAACATTTTAGATAATATTTAAAACTAGAAACCTTTTTTTATTATTGTAAAATATTGTAAAATTTATAGTCTAATGAATATTAATTAAATTGCACACCAATTTATGATTGGAAATGCTCTTGAGACATGAACACGTTTTCAAATTAATTTTGAAAAACTTATAGACATTATCTTTCGTAACAATTTTTAAACAATAATTTGCAATAAGATATTCATTTAATTTTTATGCCTATTTAATTATCAAAAAACACTGGAATATCAATCTCATTAGCTACTTTAGGCATTTTAGATAATACCTAAAAATATAAACTTTTTTTTTTTTTTTTTTTTTTTTTTTTTTTTGTATTATAAAGTATTGTAAAATTTATAGTCTAATGAATATTAATTAAATTGCACACCAATTTATGATTGGAAATGCTCTTGAGACATGAACACTTTTTCAAATTAATTCTGAAAAACTTATAGACATTATCATTCGCAACAATTTTAAACAATTAATTTGCAATATAATATTCATTTAAATTTTATGCTTATTTAATTTTCCGAAAAAACTGGAATATCAATGTCGTTTGTTTACCTTCCAACATTTTAGATACTATTTAAGAGTTGAAACTTTTTATTTTAATATAAAACATTGTAAAACTTATAGTATAATGAAGATTAGTTCAATTTTATAGCAATGTATGATTAGAAATTCTCTTGAGAAATAAATAATTTTTCAAATTTATATTCGGTAACAAAAAATTGAAGTAGAATTTTAATATTTCAATATAAGAGATACATAAATATAAAATTAATCTTCCAAGATAATTTTAAATTATTCAAGAACTACGAAAAGAGAATAAATATAAATATCTAAAGTGCTTAAAGTCCAAAGTTAACAAACTGATGAGAAATTTATATATATTAAAGTATAAGACGTTCTTATTGCAGTGTAACAGTATTAGTTTTTGATAATTAAGAGATTCACAAGTGAAGTCCTTTTTTACAGAATTCCAGAATGCACGAATTTTATTTATTTATTTATTTATTGATTTCATTTTGATGTTTTGAAGAAAAATGCTTTTCTGTTCTTATAAGTATTACAAAAGAATTAAGAAAAAAATCCTTCAACATTAAATTTTACACGTAAAAAATAGTTTTTTTTTTAAATATTAAATATTTAAATGTTTAAATTTAAATTTCACAACCTTTTTAAAATTTTAGTAGAAATTATTGATAAGAAATGTCAAATGAAAACTTAATAATTTAATATTTAAAAATTAAAAATTAAGTATTTAAATAATAAATTTGGAAATTTAATATTTATAGTTTCATTTAATTTTAAATATCGAAGTAAAAAAAAACTTTTTTAATTTTAAATTCATTTTAAAGTTTTAAATTTTGTAAATAGTAAATTTTTTATGTAATTTTAAAAAGTTTTCCATTTTAATAAATTCGACAGTTTTCCAAAAAATAAATTTAAACGAATTAAAACTTCAGACAAATATATATTTTTAAAATTAATTATAAAAACTGAAAAGCTTTTACAACATTTTATAATTATTAAATTTGTTTGAAAACCATTCAAAAATTAAGATTATTTTTTATTTATTTATTTTTATTTATTTTTTATTTTTATTATTATTTTTTTTTACTTGAATTTTATTTAAGCTTTAATAAACTTATTTTTAAAATGCACATGCATTGGATGACGACTTAATCTTTTCTAAATATTGGATACGACTTAATGTTTATTAAATAACAACTCTAAATAAACAAAAATAAAACACTTTTCATGAAAAAATTCTTAGACATCTAAACAACTGCTAGCTTTAAAGCAAAATTAAAAAATATTTAAAAAATAAATCTATGTATCTATATTTAAATGACTCTGTGTCATGCATGTACAATATTGAACTTTTTTCAGAATTGATTTAATCGATTTTACTTCATCATAAATTATGCTAAATTGATTTATTGTTTCAATATATATAGGAGTATTTAATGTCGTTCCATTATTTTAATGTTTATTAAATAACAACTCTAAATAAACAAAAATAAAATACTTTTCATGGAAAAATTCTTAGACACCTAAAAAACTGCTAGCTTTAAAGCAAAATTAAAAAATATTTAAAAAATAAAGCAATGTATCTATATTTAAGTGACTCTGTGTCATGCATGTACAATAATGAACTTTTTACAGAATTGATTTAATCGATTTTACTTCATCATAAATTATGCTAAATTGATTTATTGTTTCAATATATATATGAGTATTTAATGTCGTTCCATTATTTTAATGTTTATTAAATAACAACTCTAAATAAACAAAAATAAAATACTTTTCATGGAAAAATTCTTAGACACCTAAAAAACTGCTAGCTTTAAAGCAAAATTAAAAAATATTTAAAAAATAAAGCAATGTATCTATATTTAAGTGACTCTGTGTCATGCATGTACAATAATGAACTTTTTACAGAATTGATTTAATCGATTTTATTTCAGCATAAATTATGCTAAATTGATTTATTGTTTCAATATATGAGTATTTAATGTCATTCCATTATTTTATGTCATGAAACTGAATCGTCCGAAAAAATTTTTGACTGAATTTTAAGAAAATAAAGCTTTATTTTAAATTTTGATACTTTTAAAATTATAATATTAATACGATTTTCATATTTATTAAGTTTAAAGCTTGAATTTTAAATTTCATCACTCAATTAAGTTATGCTATTGCACTGGACAGAAGGAATGGAAAATAACCCTCAGCAATATTTCAGGAAACCCACTACATAAAACAAATTCGCATTGAAGAAGGTTTAAATTCTATTAGTTTTTACTATACGTATTTACTTTTCAGTTAGTCGCTTAATTTCCATTTTCTTTTCCATAATTCAAGATTTAAATAAATATATTAAAATTTTCATTATATTTAAAATTATTATTATTATTATTATTATTATTATTATTATTATTATTTTGTTATTTAAGTTTAAAAATTAATTAGACAAGTGCAGCATTTCCAGTGCAGTTTTGTGGGTCTTTGATACATTTGTTTTGCGCGGGCGCTGTGGCAAGAATATTGTGAATATGTGGAAGAAGTATTAATTAATTATTTCACGTTTTAAAGATTTATTGTAGCAATGTAACTGATTTGTTTGCGCTGAGTTATTTTTTTGTTTTACATAGTCAAACAAAAAAAAAATTAACAGAATTTTTGCCAAAACAGGAAAAATGGGGAAATATTCAATATGTAGTTCTCCACGATTCAGAAGAATCAATTGCAGATAAAAAAATATATATTTGTAATGTTAAAATAAAATTTAGTAAAATAGAATATAGTGCGAGGTCAAAAATGAAAAAAGTTGCACATTATAGTAGTTCTTACCGGTATAAAAAATTCGTGAAAAATATAGAAGATAATATCGGATCAAATATTGAAAATTAATTGAATATTAAAGATATATTTTTTAATGTAATAGATATTTTTGTTTTTCTATCTTCTTGCATTAAATCACGATTGATATACAGGGTCACTATAATTAAAGTATATGTATTTAGAGCTCAATTATAAAGAATGCACTGATGCAAACGCAACACCATTTCGTATATATACTATTTAGAACATGGGAAACCTATTTATAAAGAAAAAGTTCACATGTTCAACACCAGGGGCAAAAGTGGCGCTGCAGACTGATTTTGAGCAGTGAAATAAGCATAAAAACTAAATCGTTACTCCGTTAAATGTTAGTCAATCACTTAGATGTTCTTGTAAATATTCTACTGTTTAAAATCAGCCTGCAGTGCCACTTTTTCCCCTGGTGGCGAAAATATCAGTTATTATATATATATATATATCGATTTTTCATAGTCTAATCAGTATGCATACGAAATGGTATTGCGTTTGCACCATTACATTCTTTATAAATGAGCTTTAAAATCCTATACTTTAATTATGCCTACACTGTAATTTTTTATGAAATAATATTGTTTTATGATTAATAATTATCATATTCTTTAAACGTATATATGTATATTTTTTCTACATGTAAATATTATTAAAATTTAATTTTTCTATTGATACATATATATATTTACTTATCTAACTTACTTATTTTATTAGTATTGTGAAATATCTTGCATTTATAACACCCTAACAAAACGAAATACTTGTGTCGCAAAACGTACAACGCGCATGCTCGTGAGAAAATTTTTAACGCGCCCGCTCAGCGCTTAAACGGTTATGAAACTCTTTTGTCATAAAATATGTTAAACTACTTTCTTTCATTATCATCGCATTATTTTGTCTTTATTAGATATAAACAAATACCCTAAATAATTTTTATCGTAATATGATAACTCTCGATTTCTCATTGCGATATTTTGTTAAACAAGGGTTTATATATAAAAGAGCAGAAGACAAAAATGCTGGAGGTAAAAACAATGGCAACTAAACTTCTTCAAACTCTGGTCAACTTCAAACAAACTTCTACTAAGCAATTGTGGGATTTAAAGAAGTTTTGCTGGTATTTAAGAGAACAGTTCTAACAGCGTGGAAAAAATTAAAAGTTCTTCGAAAGTTTAGCATGCCGCAAGAAAAAGGAAGTTTTAAGAAATATTTTTTTCAAACAGTCTTATACAAATCTCTTCTTTCTTTCTACACACATTTAGAAAGTTTGTACTAATATACTGGCTATTAGACTGGAAAATAAAAATTCTTTTTACGACAGAGAAAAGAAAAGTATCTTAGAGCGTCTACCTACACGCTGTAAGAGCTCAAAATATGCCTTCGAGGAGAGAAGAATGTATCGTCTTATTCATTAGCTAAAGGGAGATGTGTAAACCCACTGAGTATTTGTAAAATCGTATTTCCAAACTGAGATATGCTTGGGATAAACGTGTTTTTTGAAAACGGAAAGATATTATTAATTATTCTATGATAGAAATACGAAGGAATGTAATTTTCTATTTACAGATACTTTCATATTATGCATTGATGTGAATTAAATTCCGAGAAAACACACTAGATATAAAAGTATGAATTTTATAATAAATTAATCACAGAAAGATTTGTCATTTGTTGCCCAGCATTTTTTTATTATTATTATTTTCAAGGTCAGATATGTGTACACCACTGAGTTTGTAAAATCGTATTCTAAAGAATGTTTCGGTGTCATTTATAGACTATTGTATGAGAATGTATCGTCATGACATGAAGGATGTATCGTCTTATTCATTATCTAAAGGGAGATGTGTAAACCCACTGAGTATTTGTAAAATCGTATTCCCAAACAGACATAGGCTGGAGATAAACGCGTTTTTAAAAACGGAAAGATATAATTAATTATCTTAACATAGTATAAAACAAAGTCGCTTTTTCTGTCCCTATATCCCTATGTACGCTTAAATCTTTAAAACTACGCAACGGATTTTGATGCGGTTTTTTTTAATAGATAGAGTGATTCAAGAGGAAGGTTTATATGTATAATAAAATCCATTAAATAGTGGAGAAATACTGTTATTTTTGAGGTTTAAGTCGCTTTTTCTGTCCCTATATCCCTATGTACGCTTAAATCTTTAAAACTACGCAACGGATTTTGATGCGTTTTTTTTTTAATAGATAGAGTGATTCAAGAGGAAGGTTTATATGTATAATAACATCCATTAAATAGTGGAGAAATACTGTTATTTTTGAGGTTTTTAATGTGATGTCGTAAATAATTTCATTTTTTCCGCTTATACATTGCAAACGCAGGCTGAACCCTACAAGATTTATCAAAATAATGTACTAATTATTGTACACATTAAAAAGGTCTACAGAAAACACAAAGAGATGAAGGTTTTCAAGGTTAACCCGAAGCAAAGCGAGGGAGGGCCGCTAGTTCTACTATAAAAATACGAAGGAATGTAATTTTCTATTTACAGATACTTTCATATTATGCATTGATGCGAATTAAATCCCCGAGAAAACACACTAGATATAAAAGTATCGATTTTATAATAAATTAATCACAGAAAGATTTGACATTTGTTCCCCAGTAATTACTATTATTTTTTTTCAAGGGCAGATA
This sequence comes from Maratus michaelseni, assembly GCA_963931845.1. Taxonomy (NCBI): domain Eukaryota; kingdom Metazoa; phylum Arthropoda; class Arachnida; order Araneae; family Salticidae; genus Maratus; species Maratus michaelseni. The sequence continues at coordinate 129,139,700 of OZ007590.1, read as the reverse complement.
TGTGTACACCACTGAGTTTGTAAAATCGTATTCTAAAGGATGTTTCGGTGGCATTTATAGACTGATATCAATCATCCTTAATCAATCTCTCAGTCATTTCGTTTTGATTGTGCAATGTTGAAGTTCCGAGGTCGTAGCCACCACAGTCGAAAACAGCTGACGGCTGTTTTCGTGATTGATTAACTAAGATCAATTACATATTTGAAGATGAGCTTGTATGAAATTGATAACTAAAATGTCGCTGCACCCCCAGACAGGAAGATGTTATGTGGCTTTTTTTTCTCTCTAAAATTGCGTTATTTTATAGATGAAGGTGTTATGATGTAAATTATCTATCCTTATGGTATAGCTAAAATACTAAGATTCTACTTAGTCTTGAAGATATTAGATATTAATTTTCAACATTTAATTTTTTTTAAATTTAAATAATTTAAATAATATCAATAGTTTTTAATATTTAAAAATATATGCTAATACATTTTTCTGAGGGCGTTTAGTACTGCATGTTGACATTTTAAACATATACTACGAGGAAAATAAATCAATAAAATTTACGACAAAGGGGTGTCGCTTCATTTTCGAAATATAATTTTTCTTATATAATATCGTCTTCCAGTCAGGTCTTCAATTGTTCTGTTCTAAAAATGAGAAGAAATATAGGTTTTTTATTAACGATATATTTTCATATTATATATATATATATATATATATATATATTGATAGATTAACTCCCTGAGTAAATATCACTGAATATGCATCATTTATATAATAAATTAATGATGGAAAATATTTACATTTTTTCCATTGTTCGAATATGAAGGCACGTTCTACTAAGGCCCGTATGGTGGCATACGCCGTATACATTCGGAATAAAAAACAAAACAAATAAGAAATCTATAAACCCTCTGTTTTTGAAGTAAAGTTGTAGGGTATACCCTCTATGGCAGCCATACCCAATCTTCGGCTCAATAATCGTGGCCCGCAATTTATGTGCCACAATCATTAAATCTTTAACCAAATCATTTAAACCACAATAATTCATATTTATAAAAATTAAAGGTGCACATAAAAATTATTTAAGACCTTTGCAATTTTTTATAGATTTTTATGGAAAGATGAAATCTGCCTTGTTATTTATTACTAATTTAGAACTATGTTAAAACATGTCAAATGTTAAAACTCGCCATTTTTAAATATAAAAAAGCATGGCATTTGCAGGCATGATTAATAAAGTAATTTGTAATCGAACAGTTTTTTTTTTCATTTTCCGATAAATGAATTACAGCTTGAGTTATAAGCGATTGTCGTCTCAGAATGGCAGTATTTCCTTTCCTGAGCTGTCGCCTCCGGAAATTCGATTCAAAACGCCAACTTTGACTACATTTATTGAAAGATTTTCTGCTTTTACCAAAATATAGGAAAAATTGTTCGATTACATAATTTCTAAATCCAAGAATCTGTCAATTTCATGAGTTTGAGAACAAAAATGAATTCTGAAAGTAGGCAGTCTAGTACCTTAAGTAACGTGTTCTTTATGATTTCACTGCCAGCTACCCCTTTGCTCTTTCCTCAGAACATAAGAATTAAAGTTGTAAGAAGTTATTCACATACATAAGGTTTAATTGTTGCTTGCCAAATTGTTTTCCCTATGGGGATAAATGTAATATCCCTATCGTCTGCCGTAATACAAAGAAAAGAATCTGGCAATCGACGTTACGTATACATAGAGCAGAAGAGAGACCGCCATGACCTTGTGAATGTGCATTAAAAGTTATTTCTCATGCGCCTCTCTTGTTTTTTTGATGACATAAATTGTTTGCTGGTCGGTCTTATTTGTTTTTTCTTGTTTGGCTTGTTTTCTTTTCTTGTTTTATTTGCTTCGAGATGTTGCGCAACTCTATGTTAACGAAATGGAGGGAAAAAAAATGCTGCCATGTCAGTTGGAAAGTTTTTTTATTATTACATTTTTGCATTCTACTGGTGCATTCATGATTAGTAAGACAGACATAAGTATTTTTTAAAAGTGGTGAACTGATAGAGATAGGTATAATTAGAATTGGAGTGATGTGGCTTTAGCAAATTGTGTAAAAAGCTTCTTATCTCGCACCTCAAAGGTAGATTTTGGAGATAAGTTTTAGCTTTTCTTTTCTGGTCTTTTCCTCACCTGAAATACGTCTTATGAAAATTCAGTTTTTGTTCTAACACATATTTTCTTTACCAAGTAGAATATATTATACCATTAAATTCTGTTTTTTTTTCTTTTTATTGTTCAACCAAATTTCGATTTTTATTATATATCGCAAACGTATTTACGTATGTCATACGAATTTTTCCAAAATATGACTGTGTTGCGTTAGGAAGGTAGATAAAGGGATAAATTACCTAGTTTGTAAGGGAAGGGCCCCACAAAAATTCTTGCATCACGCCCTTCTTTCACTAGTAACTTGCTCTGAATCTAAACATTGAGTAGACTATGTACAGACTTATTTCCCGTGGATTAATTATCTTTTGCATTGCTTCAAGTGTAAAATAAACGTTTTTGTTATTATACATCATCCGGGTTAATAAGAGCAGTGTTGAATTCAGACACTTTTCTCCGGAAGTGATTTCTGTGGTGGGGGGTGGACATTATAGAGTTCCGGGGTGAAATTGCACTTTTTAACCATTAAAAGCATAAAATCTCAAATCTTCCGGGAGGGGACATTTCAATGCTCTGGGGAGGGGGGGGGGATGTCCTCCAACACTGAATAAGAGGATTATTTGAAACATATGATGGTACTTTTACCTTCGGAAACGTGTTCTGTACGAGTCAGTCTATAATTTACACTACTCTAGAAAAAAATGTACTAATTTCCTTTTTTAATTCTCAGCTGAATTAAAAAAAAAAAAAAAAATCTAATATGATGCATTTATTAATATTTATATTTTCGTAATACATTTATTAATGTTTACAAAGGCCAAAGCGATACTGATTAAGTATCGCGTTATCTTTACTGAGGTGGCCGCTCTCTGCTATACATGAAGTAGAGAACAGCTAAGTAATTTCTATTCAAAATATGAACGTGGTTTTATAAATTTTCTGGAGGAAAAAAAAAGAGATAATTTTTATCCTTAATACATGCATTAGTACTAAATGTCAGTCGATTATTTACAAAGGAAAAAGCGATACTGATGCAGTATAGCCTTTATCTTTACTGAGGTGGCCGCTCTCTGCTATACGTGAAGTAGAGAGCAACTAATTAATTTCTACCGAAAATATGAACGTGGTTTTGTAACTTTTCTGGAGGTAAAAAAAGAGATAATTTTTATCCTTAATGCACTAAATGCACTTTTAGTACTAAATGTCAGTAGATTTTATTAATATAGTCAATCCAACTAAGACAGAATCCAACTGTGCTGCAAGATAAATTTGGTGATTGTAAAATGTTTGAATAGGGTCAAGCAAGGCAGTCCAAAGTGACACTTTATTTTCTTGAAGTAAGTCCTTAGCATAAAGACAACGGAAAATAAATGTACACATGTTAGTTTAGTACACAGGCTTAAATATTAATATGCTTGTTTTTCTTTCATTGTTTTGAATTTCTTCGAAAACATTTCTATTTTTAAAACATTATGACAAAATCTGTTTTAAAAGAAATCATTATCCAAAGAAATATCTGATTTAATTTTCTTGTTTGTGTAAATATTTAAATGCAAAAAAATGCAGAATCAAAAAGTAATTTGCATGTTAATTATTCGAGATTTGTACAAACATAAACTAAAACATTTTTTTATGAAACATGATTTTAATTTGCATGTTACTAAAATAGACGTAAGATAAATAACCATATTCAGAATCGAAGACAATCACTAAAATAACTTTAACAATAAAAGAAAATTTGAAACGAAAGATTCGCTTTTTATCTTACGTCTATTTTAGTAACATAGAAATTAAAATAATTTTTCATAAAAAAAATGTTTTTCTTATAGTGAATAAATGAAGGCGAATCTTTCGTTTCGAATTTTCTTTTATTGTTAAAGTTATTTTGATTGAACATAAACTAATTCAAAATAGTTAATTTTAAAGCATACATCCGCGAAAAGAGAAAAAAACATGAATCTTCGTATTGCTGCAAAGAATTTATCATCAAAACTAATTTAAGATTTAAAAAAAAAAAAAAAAAAAAAAAAAAAAAAACTTATTTTTAAGAAGTTATAAAAATTGCATGATAATTATGCTTTGATACATGATTTTAGAAAAGTTGATAGTCCTTTCGCACATATCCAGTTTTAATTTAAATCTGAATTTCAATAATGAGATACAGATATTTGGATGAAAAGAAATAGTTTTGTTGCTAAAAACATTATCAAGAAATATTTTTTCTTATGAATTTTCAGAAATGTTGTTCCACAGTTTCACCGAAAGTAGCTGCAAAATCATGAAAACGTGAAAAGTAAAAAATCGCATAGTTTTTAATAAATTACAATTATAATTTTACATTTTGGAACCCATTTAGTGATAATCGACAAGCAATTTTTAGTACTATTTTCATGCTCAAAGGCTGTACTGGTGGCTAAGATCTTCGGACACACATTTTCAATTTGTTTTGATAACAAAATTTTAACAGTTTGGGCTCGTGATTTTTTAGTACCGGAATCATTTATAAAAACGGTCCGCGAAGCAGCTACATATTAAAAAATTCATTAAAATATACAGTGGTCCCTCATTATATCGTGCATGCCGAAAGACAAGAAAAAAAAAAACGATATAACCAGGGGCATTAAAAAAAAAGAAAGATAACAGCTTGCAAATAACTCTTTTATGCAATTAAGGTAAAACTTTAGTTTAGTCGTTTAGTATCTTCTCTCCTCCTTTTTGCGCGATAAATGCGAATTTGCGATATAATGAGTGGTTACATGCTAAAGTGAAATTGTTTATTTGTCCCAAATTTTCCTTTTTTGGGATCGGCCAATGATTCCAGGTCCGTCCTGGAATACAGCCGACTTTAGTAAAAGCCGTGAAAGCTCTTGTTTGTTTCTCCCGCTTTAGGACGGAATTGGTGACCTTAGATCCCGTGATATCCGGCCGACTCAATCGGCCGAAAAAACTCTTGTTTGCTTCCCCCATTCTTAGGACGGCTTTGTCGGCCGATTGGTTCGACGGAGATCACGTGAACTGAACTCCATCTTAAAAGAAAGAAAGAAAAGTGCCGATACTGAAGTCAACCGTTATTCGATCCAAGCAATTTTACAGTAGCGTTTTTACTCACAAGCCCTGGATGAGACTGAAATTTTGAGAGATGACACTGAAATGTTGAAGATGAGACTGAAATTTTGAAGTATATCTGCCCGCTTGGCATATTTAGGAACTGCATAAGAACTAAAATGGACAGAAAACAAATTATTTTTAATTAAAAAATCGCAATTGTTTTTCTCAACCCATATGACACTATTTTAATCATGATAGATTGTATCAAAAGATGCTGAAATAAAATTTATATGATGCAATTTGAACATTTCAGATTTTATTATTGCACATTTTAGATTCGGTAGTGCTCAGACTTTGAATAAGACGTAAATGTTTAAACTAGAATTATAAAACTTCAGACTCTAAAGCTTAATAATATTACATTATTTTTATACATTATTTTTCCCAATAACAATTCATAGAAGTTTCCGCGTAATTTCCAAGAAACAGCTTGATGTTTAAACAAACTGCTTTTTTTTTGTACGATCCTTAAGCTGTAGCTCATATATTTTTCATTCATCTTAAGCATTAATTTTCATTATTTAGAAAGTAATCACATGTAATTGACTGGTAATTAAAAATAAAAATTTAGATTATCTCATTAAATAAAAATCTGGTTATATTCCTTTAACGCGTGACTCTAGATTATATTTAAATAATCATGCACCGGAATAGCGATTTTCATCCACGATATATTTATTTAATGGATACGGTACACTTTCTCATTACTTAATGTTTTTAAATTCCCCCTTTATCAATCTTTCCTTCTTGTTTGTTTAATCGAAGTAATGTATTATTCATAATATGTTCCCTTTAATTGAAGAGATTTTTCTGGCTGAAAATCTAAAAGCATTTTATCTGGAGTTAATTTCAAGAATATTGTTTACTAGCCAAGCTTTAATGTGTTGAAACAAATAACGTGATTTGCTTGTTGTTTAGTATCTCTTCACTTGTTACGTCTAATTTTCTGTTTAATTACTTTTCTGTGAATTCCGCGTCTATTTTTAGGTTAAAATGGGTAGCAAATCAATTTCCACGAATCATATATTAATTGAAATAAGAAGTATTTTGAAGGAATTTAACCAAAATGAATTTGTGCAAATGAAATTTATAAATAAGTTAATATATAAACTGATACACAGAATACAAAATTTCTTGATTTATTTTGATGCAATGGTGATTAGAGAAATGGGATTTCCTCGTAAAGTGAAAAATTGTTTTGTATTTAAAATTTATATTCTATAAGTTGGTATGTAAACATGTAAACTTATACACAAAGAGTAAATATCGTATGTAAATTAGAGCAATTTAATCTATTTCCTATAACGGAAGAAATTTTTTCGGCTGAAAAGCTAAAAGCATTTTATATGCAGTTAATTTCAAGAATATTGTTTACTAGCTAAGGTTTAATGTGTTGAAACAAATAACATGATTTGCTTGTTGTTTAGTCACTCTTCACTTGTTACTTCTAATTTTCTGTTTCGTAATTTCTGTTTAATTATTTTTCTGTGAGTTCCTCGCGTATTTTTAGGTTAAAATTACTTTCCAAAAAAAATCCAATGCAAATCGATTTCCACGATTGATATATTAGTGGAAATAAGAAACATTTTGAAGGAATTTAACCAAAATAAATTTGTGCAAATGAAATTTATAAATAAGTTAATAAATGATGATAAACTGACACACAGAATACAAAATTTCTTGGTTTATTTTGATGCAATGATGATTAGAGGAATGGGATTTGCTCATAAAGTAAAAAAATTGTTTTGTGTTTAAAATTTATATTCTATAAGTTGGTATGTAAACATGTAAACTTATACACAAAGAGTAAATATCGTATGTAAATTTGAGCAATTTAATCTGTTTCCTATAATGGAAGATATTTTTTCGGCTGAAAAGCTAAAAGCATTTTATCTGCTAATAATTTCAAGAATATTGTTTACTAGCTGAGGTTTAATGTGTTGAAACAAATAACATGATTTGCTTGTTGTTTAGTAACTCTTCACTTGTTACTTCTAATTTTCTGTTTCGTAATTTCTGTTGAATCATTTTTCTGTGAATTCCTCGCGTATTTTTAGGTTAAAATGGGTATAGCAAATCAATTTTCACGAATTATATATTAGTGGAAATAAGAAACATTTTGAAGAATTCTAACCAAAATGAATTTGTGCAAATGAAATTTATAAATAAGATAATATATAAACTGATAAACTGATACACTGAATACAAAATTTCTTGGTTTATTTTGATGCAATGGTGATTAGAGGAATGGGATTTGCTCATAAAGTGAAAAATTGTTTTGTATTTAAAATTTATATTCTATAAGTTGGTATGTAACTAACTAAAAACCAGCTCTTAACATCCTATTCCAAGGACTTTTCATTTTATCCATAAACTAGCTGAACCGCCCGGCGTTGCCCGAGCCCGTGTAATAAACTTAAATCTCTTAAAAAACGAAACTCTGGCAGGGTCTCCGATGGCTTCGGCACCGTATACCGGGCATACTCGTATGCCCCGGAAAATCTTTTATTTCCCCGTTCCACCGCCAAGGGATCATTCTGTTCTAAACAAACCTCTTTCCAAACGAACCTCTGAGACGGGTGCCCGCTGCCAACGGAACTGTATAGTAGGCGTGATACAAAATTGAGCTGTTTGGAGAAGATAGGAATATTATTAGCCGAGTTATTGAAATAAGGCACAGTTAGAGAAAGTAACCTTGAGGGAGGTACCGGGGGAAAGGCGATGTTCAAGTGTCCTTCAGAAAATAACTAATTAGGAGGACCACTATGCATGTTTAAAAATTGGCTCGTTTGGTTAAGATAGGTATTTAATTACAAATTTGGCTTAAACTATTATTCGGAAATAGTAGTAACTAACTGCTACACATAAATTTACTTTAATGTTATAGAGGGTGATTGTTAAGTTAATTATAATGTTTGGAATCACTTGCGTTGAAATCGGAAAGATAGTTGCTGAGATATGGAAACGGAGAATAGTTAGAGAAAGAACCTTGAAGGAGGGGCCGGGGGGGGGAGCGGATGTTCAAGTGTCCTTCAGCAAATAACTAATTAGGAGGACCACTATGCATCTTTAAAAATTTGTCCGTTTGGTTAAGCTGGGAACTTAATTACAAATTTGGCTTAAACTATTATTCGTAAATAGTGGTAACCGCTATTCATAAATTTAGTTTAATGTTATAGAGGGCGACTATTAAGTTAATTATAACGTTTGGAATCACTTGCGTTGAAATCGGAAAGATAGTTTCTGAGATATGGAAACGGGGCATAGTTAGAGAAGAATCTTGAAGGAAGGGCCGGGATGGGAAGTGGATGTTCAAGTGTCCTTCAGCAAATAACTAATTAGGAGAACCACTATGCATCTTTAAAGATTGATTCGTTTGGTTAAACTAGGAACTTAATTTGAAATTTGGCTTAGACTATTATTCGGAAGTACTTGTAACTGCTTTCTAGAAATACATCTTGAAGTTATGAATGCTCATTTTTATGATAATTTAGCAAAATGGAACTGGTTTGGAGGAAGTTCGGAACATTATTAGCTGAGATTTAAAATAGCGGTATTCTCCATATAAAACAGAAATTAAACGCTACGGATGAAGCTAAAAATGTTAAATTTGTTAAATGTAATTAGTTCTGTTGAAATCAGATCAGTAGATTTGGATTTATTTATAAGGGGGGTCAATTAAGGAAAAAGGCGCCGCCAGGTGGCGTACGGTCAAGTGAAATGAATGCGATATTTAATACAAAGTTGTTTGTCCTTACGCCTCTCCATACCTGCAAATATAATAAATCATCTGTTAAATAAAGTTTTCTGTATTAATAATCATCTCTATCATCATAATATATGTCATGTAAAAAAAAAAAACAAGCCCAGCTAATTATCATGAAGAAAAACGTGCCTGTAAAAATGTTTCAAACAGGTGGCGTCTGTGTAATTTGTCGTGTGTAGGTGGCGCTACATTAGCACGGCTGTACGCTGGTTATTGCACTCCATATTAATACTATTTCGTTAGAAGTCCTTATCTTTGTATCGCTACTCTGGTTTATTTAATTACTCCTGCAAAGACTATATACAACCAACCAACCGAAGAAAAAAAAGCGTATTTTTGATGAGAGTTCTTTGAGGATTTTAATTAATATTTCAGTAAATAATTAAAAGATTAAAATTCTGAGTCTCATGTGCATCAGGAGAGGGCTTGGACTACCTAAATCTAATTTTTGAGGCTTGTAGGTGCTCTAGATTTTGCTAGCCATCGCCGACAGACACACAGACACACAGAGCGAAACTTTCTTTTATTAGTATGAGAAATCACACCTCTGGTAATATGACATAATTACTTGGGAATCCCAAGGTTCAACATCATAAAATACCTAGTCAGATTTATGAGTTTAGAAGCATCTAGTTTTATTGTTCGCCATAAATTGACCTATTTAGCTATTGTCCTTTTAACGAGTCGCCATAGAATTTTCTCACATGGGTGGACTGCCGCTTGAGTAAACAGTTGCTTGATGACGAGAAATTCATTATATTGTTCTACAAAACATTTTTTTTTGCGTTGCCTACCAATAAATGCAATTTAAAATATACCTAATAATTTTATCGTAAACTAGACACTTGTAGAAATATAAATATGTAAATAACATATTTCTACTGAAGATATTTATTTAATTACATCTGTGAAGACTCTATACAACCAACCAACCAAAGAAAAAAAGTGCATTTTTGATGAGAGAACATTTCTGGATTTTAATTAATATTTTAGTAAATAATTAAAATATTAAAATTCTGAGAATTTTATGAAAATGTTTATAAAGTTTATTTTATTAAATTTATACTGAAAATGTTTTAGTTTGCGATGTAAGTTTAGATCTGCCAGTGCATCACTGCACTGCAAAGATGCACCTAAATCAGGCCTATTAGTGCCATAATACGCAAAATAAATTTTGTTTCAGTTATGTCATTTTTCTTGCGGGTAAACGATATGTATGTCAGTTTGTAAGTAAGAATGTACAGTAGAGCATCGATTATCCGAACCTCGGTCAACCGAACGACCGGTTAACGGAACGCGTTCCAGAAGGCGAAATTCAAATTTGCGCGACATGTGCACTGCAGAAGTTCCGCACGCGACCGCAAGCGCTTGGCTCCCTGCCAAGAGTGGCCTACGTAACGCGTTCCAGAAGGCGAAATTCAAATTTGAGTGCCATGGACCAGGGGGTTATCGAAGCCTTCAAACATTATTACAGAAAGGCACTGCTGTGCATGATTCTAATCGGGCAGGACAATGAAAATAGTATTCAACAACTGTACAAAAAATCAATTTGATGAATACTGAGTATATGACAGCAGAAACTTGGGCCTACGTCAAAGACACTAAAGCTTTTTCCATCAGATGATTCTACCACTGCACCTGAAGAGCCACCAAACAGTGAATTTGTATCAGAACTGGCTGAATCTTCAGGATTTGAAGATTGTGGCCAGGAAAACATTCAAGAATGGCTCGAACATGATGTTGGTGACCACCAACTATTGACGGACGATGAAATTCTTGATACTCTTATGGAAAACCAAAGCCCTTCAGAAGACCATGACGACGAGGAGAACTTTAGTGACGAAGAACAAGTTGAAAAAGGACCATCCACTGAAGAAGCTTTTTGATGCCTAGAGACAGCATTGAAGTGTGGGAGCAACAAGAAGAATGTCCTCTCTGAAGTAAAAGAAAATTTTGAGCTTATTTTCTTAAAATGTAGACCTACAGTACTGTACTTTTGATTTCCTGCAGATTTTCTTTGATCACTTTATTCCTTGATTGTAGCATTGTAGTACAAAATACATATCACTATGCTCATATAACCCTTGTATGTGTTTTTCAAAAATGATCGGTTATCCGAAATTTTGTTTATCCGAACAACCCCGGTCACCTGTTAGTTCGGATAATCGATGCTCCACTGTATATATCTTGTAAGAAGAAGAAGAAGTATGTAAGAATTTATGTATAATGTCTGAATTATATAAAGATAAACAGAAGTTTTGCACCAAAGCACACAACAGGTTTGAAAGAAAGCAAATAATATGCATATGATTTAAAAAGTTGAAATCGCCGCGCTTTAAAAGGAATAATATTTTCGTTTGTATTTAAAAGCAGAACGCATAAGATAATAACTTTTTATTTACAAAAACCTTTTCTATAAAGATTCAAGTGCAACTCTTGATATATCTTTTTAGTCAAAAGAATATATAACAATTTAAGGTTACATTTTTCTTATTGCAAAGCATTTCCTTCCTTATGTTTTGGGGATTCTTTTTATATAGTTAATGTACCACTTTTGGATTGAAGTTATTTCTAACGTAACGTATATTAATACTTAGTCCTTTTTTCCTAGCGCATATTTTATCTTATGATTTAATATTTATTTTATGTATAAAAAGTTTTATTATACATCTATCTATCTATGTGTATATATATAGAAAAGAGTGCCCAGTGCCCATTTCCATTTTTGTGACTGTAAACACTAGTAAATGAAATCAACTCTCTGAATTTAATAATAATTTTTAGATTAATTAAATGTTTACAAAGCCTGACGTGGAAATAAAAGACAAGATATTACATCAAGAGCACATTTCTTATTTATTCATATACTTAAATTAATTTTCTACAATTATTGCAGTAAAAGTTTTCAGCCTTTTATTTAAAAGTTTGTGAATATATATTTTATTTTTATTTAGACAATATACTTACACCAGTAAAAAAAAAATAAATCATAAAATGTGTTTCGGTATCTTTCTTGTTGATGACATTTTGTATATTTAAATTAGCCTAAAATTAGAAACATTAATTAAAAATGTATGGCATATCATGTGCGCTAAAATGATTTTCCACATTTCCTTTAAATATATTTGGTTTTCGTAGTGTCTGTTTAATACCATATAATTTACTGTTTTTAAATCTTTGTCAATTAGAAGGATTCTGCGTGTTCATGTTTTCTTCTGACGTTCTTATTGACTTTCCATATAGCCAGTGGTGAGTTCCTAAAAGATTTGTTCCTGCAGGAATTCTTATTTGCTCAGTGAAGTCCAACATAAATTGTTCCTTTGCAGTGTTTTAAAAAACGATTAAGTTTCTTCTTTGTGCGCAAACTGCATACTTTATCCTCCACTATCTCATTTTGAGACGTACTGTATCGCGTTTTGAGATTCAGTATACATTTTTCACATGTTCGATGTGAAAAACATTGTTATTATTTCATATAGTGACGTGCATCTAAGTGGCAGATTTATTTTACCCTTTTTCCTTAGTCAAAGCTTTCTTATGTATATAGATACGAAGATAAACAATATATTGAAGTTTTAATGTATAGATTTTTCTCCGGAAGTCTTTGAGGCCACTTTTCTCAGAAGAGAGGCATAATAATAAAAGTCTATCCAACGATAAATCCACCAATGAGAACTTTATCAGATTTCTTTTTAACAGTTTCGAAAATAATTATTTGGTTTGAAAATACTGCGATATCAAAATGCCACTTTCTTCTGGAAGCTTTTCAAATTATTTTTTGCGAACTCTGGTATTACAGAAATACAAGAATAGAACACCTATATATCGAATTTTCTTTTATATACCTGTGAAGTGTCAACATATTCTTGATTTACAGTCATGCTAGTCATTTTATTCTAATAAAGACATAATGATAAAATCTGCTAGAATGCGATTTACATTAATAAAAATTAATCAGTTTGATTTTGGTTGTTCGAAAAAAATTATTTGGACAAAACATGTGCCCTATATTGCTTTTGCTGCGATTTGAAGCTGTCGCTGGTTTTCTATCCCTATACGTTATCGCACCGCTCAACTTCCTTTCTCCATTTCTAAAAAGTAAATCCTTGCACGCACATTCGACTGCACTAAAAGAAAACAGATACAAAACTGATGATGCTACCGTGTGCCTTGCCTCAGGTATGCCTTATGATCATTCAACAAGTCCAATAAACAAACATCAGCGCTACCATGCGGCAAGAGAACGGATCATTTTTCGCAACTATTCTGTTTTCCTTACAAAGCTTCTCACTGCGTATTAGATAGCTAAACAGCGGTCGCCAACCTTTCGGACCTCACGGACCATAAATTTTAATTTAAAATCCCACGGACCACTGTTATTATTATTTTTTTTAAACAAAAATCATTTGTACAACAACGATCAGAAAACTTCCATTTTATTAATATAAAATACACACTCCTGAAAAAAAAAAATTGGTCTTCATCCCCTAGACCAGTGGTTCCCAACGGGTATGCCCCACAGGGGGGCAATTTGACTTTTCAGGGGGGCAATTTAACTTTTCAAGGGGACAATTCAGAATTTCTGTGAACCCATACCTTCTGAATTGTTTTTCTAATAGTAATGTTGTAGACTGAAAATAAAAGTTACACATTCAATTTTCAAAAACAAAATTTAAAAAAAAAAAATAGTTTTTTATTCAATTTTTAAAAAGTATCCATTCAAAAGTTTTAAATACAATCCTACCAAAATAATTATAGAAAAAAACATTTTAAGATATTTAGATACTTTTATATATTTAAAAGTTCTTTATAATTTTTCTGACTTATAAGTATTTTAGAATTTTAAACAACTTTTTCGATTATTTATTGAATGAGTCGCACTGCAATATGTCACATGAAAATCAATTTTACACATGAAACTATTCAAGTGTATATTTAACAATTACTTGACAACCTTCCTTTACCGAATCTTTTATCACGTTTCATTCTGATTAGAAATTGATTAGTAATTTAATCTCAGAAATTCTGTGATTAAATAAGACAAAAATGTTTTATTCAAAATTATTGATTTTTCTAATCAAGGATTCTGAGCACTCTATACATCATGCATACGTGGCGACCGTGTGCCAGTAAACTACGAGGAGTATCAGATGATTATAAAAAATTATTTGATTCATCCATTACCTTCGGCACGTTTCAGGATCAATGTTAAATGCTTTTTACTCTGTCAGGAGTAAATTCTTTTAAAATTTTATGAGAATTAAATGTTATAGGGGGAGGGGGGCATCATCATTTTAGAGATGTTTTGGTGGGGCGCGGCTAAAAAAAGGTTGGGAACCACTGCCCTAGACGAAGAACGGCGAACATATAAATATATAATCTGTGGCACGCATGCCATAAGTGGCACGCATGCCATAAGTGGCACGCAACAGCATATTTTCGGTACGGCACTGATTGAGGTTTTAAAAGAAAATACAATGAAATAAAATAAACCATTAGGCATTATAAGCTAAAATTAAGCTGAGCTTTTCTAATTTTTTTAGAAATTTTTTTGAAATTTAAGAAAATGCTTGATTTATTCATATTCCAAGATTATGATTCGAGATAATAGTAACTTAATAAATTCCAATCTGTTTAAATATGGGCTGAATATTTTTTTTCAAATTAAGGGAAGATTAGGAGAATATCGAAAAGAAGAATCATCAGGCATTATAAGTAAAAATCAATGATAAAATTATAGCGACTGAATATGAAATTTGCTATTTTCACAAATTTCTTCTCTACCTAAGCCTGCGAGTCATTATTTTCGAAAATGAATTATATGAAAAACTTCATATAACTACTTTTCAGATGACTCTAATTCACATTGCATTCCGTTTAAAGTAACTGGAATGAAACCGATAATATATAATTATTCAGCATCCAACATGCAGTAACAGAAATCGCATTTACTTTATTATTACTCTCTAAAATGTAATTGTTACTGTAATTATCACAGTGTGATACCTACATGCATGTTACCCCGATATTTTTGTAATCCTATTAAACAAAATTTCAAATAATTTTGATTCATTAGTTTTGATCCATTTTTCTTAGCACGTCATGATTACGTAAAATCTTTTTTGAAAACATTTGGCACGTGTATGTGAAAAGGTTCGCGTCTCTTCCCTAGCCTTTACTAATTCTACTGCAAATAATCGTATGAAAAGAATGTAGGTACCAATCAACTGACAATAATGCCTACTGCTTAATGCTATGCATAAATTATTCTTAACCATTTATAAAATGAAATTTATTGCAATTTTTAACATATAGACGGCCTCCGAATTATAGTTTATGCAAAGCGTTAAATATTAAACATTATTACCATTCGATTGGTACTTACATTTCTTCTATACAATTATTTCCTGCAGAATTAGTAAAGGGTGATTACTTCTTTTTTATTGCATCTATTTAATATAACAAAATTATAACTGTTTATTTAATTTATAAGAACATTGTAAATGCTCATTTAATCATAACAAAAACCTTTAAAGGTCGGTTAATTGTATTGTAACAAAATTGAATCGGTTTGTTTTTAAAGGAACCATATTTTGGTATTTCTCATTTTAATATGGTTTCAATGTTTTTTCATGTTCATTGACTGTTTTGGGAAGAACGAAATTCAGACCGGGTACTACTTATGCATGTTTGGAAGGGATGAATTTAAAAGTTGGGTGTTGAAAGGCACTTTGTCCGTGACTTGGGAAATTTCGAAATATGGACTTAGTTCCTTTCAACAATCACTGATTCAGTTATTAAAATTAATTTAATTATTACAAAATAATTGAAGCTTATTTAAGTATCACACATTTTAGTGTGATATTTGTTTTTGCGTGCTTGAAACAAATTCATAGATTTTTGGCTTCAAAGCTTCAATGACGTTGTTTATTGCAAGTCGTTTTCAGGCCAAGCCGAAAACTGTACCGAGTTTTGATTGCTGTGATAGATGAAAAGTATTTTTGCTCATATGTTTTTAAAAACTCAATTTAAATAATTTTTTTTTTTCGCTTAGTATTATTTTCGGTATTTATTTTTTATGGAGAGTTAAAAATTAAATATTACTTATTTTACAATAACAAATAACATTTCTTTATCTAATTGTCAATGCATGCTATAACTTAAAATTTCAAATCTAAACATGTAAAATTTCGTAAATATAAGAATTTCTTAAAATATTACTTTTGCATTATTATTTAAAAAACATATGAAATGTAAATAATGTCCAGATTTTTCTGCGGACTATCAATTTTTTTTTCGCGATCCGCGGACCACCTGTTGGCGACTTCTGAGCTAAACGATGGCACTTGTGTCCTGATATTCAGATTTTTTTTCTCTTTAACCTTTTATGTATGGCATACATTATTTTTAATAAATCAACATGCATAAAATTATTATTCCCCACGATTTCAAAAATTATTATGGAACAGCGCATTTTACATCCCTTTAAAGTTATTAACACTCTTCAGTAACCTTCGTATTTTTCTAAATCTTCTTTATCTTCCATGGATGCATCTAATCGAGTAATGTTTTATTCATATCACGGTTAATTTAATTTAAGATATTTCTGAAGAAATTTAAAAAGCATCTTATCAGTAAAATTTTTTCTCAAGAAATCTTTAAGCGTTTAGAGCGTATTGAATGCATATCGAAAAAATCTTATGATATTTTAGCTACCATTTTCTCTTTTAGATTAAATCAAGGTTGTCTTACTCATAGGTTAACAAAGCCCAAATAAACAAGACCTAATTTTATATAATACGAGAGAAAAATGTCGGGCTAGAACAGAAGTAGAAACATTAACCCAATAATATCGGTAATATTTTTCCGAATTTCAGAGTTTGCGTTAAAATTTTATCTTAAAATGTTAAGGTAAATCCTTATTTAATTTAACATCTTATAGCAAAAGTATCGATTGTGTATAACTTGTCTCTAAAGAAAAAATTGCAAATTAGTGTTTTTTTTTTTAAGATTTAAGTGTTAAAAATAGGGAAATACAGAAAGTATATCAATCTCTTTATAGAAATAATTTTCACAAATAATTTTAATGCATAAATGCCACGTTATTTGCAGCAGTTTGACTCTATTGGATAGCATTGACTCTCGGCTATAGCACTGACTCGAAATTATCATCTTTTAGAAATTTTCTTAGACCAGTCATGTTAATTTTTTTCCCACACTTCTTGGGAAACTTTCCAAAGTCTTTTCAATGTTCGTTTATTCACTTTAACAAGTCGAATGTAGAAAAAGCCATTATTGAGTGTGTGTGTGTGGGGGGGGGGGGGCATCAGAAGATTGCAGGTTTCTTCAGATAGGACACTATTTATTTCCGTTTGTGATTCTTCCTTTGCTAAATATGCGTCAGTTGATAGATATGCGAAGAGTGACTGGAGGCATTGATCATCTGAAGCTTGATTGATGTCTTTTCCATGATTTTCATTGAATTACCTTATTTGAAAATGGATTCTAATATTACCGATCTTACTGATAATAAAGTGAATTTACATTAGCTTTACTTAATACATTTTTGAAATTTAATTTAATTTCATAACAATATCCAGCATCAATCATGAATCCTTTTGGAATTTTTTCTTTACATTCACGAACCCATTTCACTGGGATATTTTTCTTCCACTAATTAATTTAAAAACTGTTCCTTTGCTGTACAATTACTTAAATAAATCCATGTATCATCCAGTGTTACATAAAATTTTTATTTATCACCAGCTACGTTTTGTTAAAGCGAACTTTAGGAAGACGCTATCCAGAACAATAAACATACTTTGAAAAGATTCCGAAGAGGTAAGAGAGGAAAGTGATATGATTGTGCTAAGAAAAAAAATCAACTATGATGGAACTTTCCAGATCTCCATTGGCGACCAAAATATTTTAACTGGCGATAGAACATTGAATGAACTATCAACATGATGATTCATCTGATCATCCCTTCAACTGATGATTATAAAAGAGGAAGCTATCGATAGGGGATACTTAGGTTACTCTGGATAAAATTTTCCAGATATACACAAGGGCATACGCCAGTAGCTAAGAAGCTAAAATTAGAAAAATGCATATTTATATTAATATATTATATAAATGTATTAATATTTTTATTCCTTTGGAATTATATAATCTTGATTAGTTTCGTCGAGAAATTAGCAATTTATATTAATCATTCTAAATTCACTTATTAACTGGGTTTGTTAAGCCAATTCATAAAATACTATTATTACTCGTGATTATTTTTTTTTTTTCAATCAAGTCATAAAAAAATTATGCTTTTTAAAAATCCATAATCATTTTTTTTTAATAGGAAAAAAATACATCTCCAAATAAATAAATAAATACAATGTGCGGTTAGTGAGCATTATTTTATTTCTCAATTTAAATGCCACGTAAAAAATGAAATGAAATGAAATCTGTTTCAGGAAAAAAAATTAAAAAACACCTTTATTTTTTAATGTAGGTTTATTTCGCGAAGTACGATATAAAAAACAAAATAGACAAAATATTGGTTTTTCTCCCCTTGTAACACTTAGCATCTTTTTTTTTTTTTTTTTTTTTTTTTTTTTTTACTTTAAAACAAATTATGTTTTGCAGTGATTATTTGTGAAATTGATGCAAGGAAAATATGTAAAACATGTACTATGTAAAACATGTATATGACTGTACACAGACATATTTCCTTTCATGAGTGAAAATAACGGCTTGCATCGGCAAGTTCCTGTAAATGTGAAAATAAATTTCCTGTCTGAGTTTTGGAACCAAAAACTCCAGCCACGGATTTAACAACCTGCAGACATTTGTTTAAATTTATTGAATTTTCGTTTGAAATCGGAATTACACTGGATTCTCTCCATATGTATGTCGTAATAGTAAATATTTTAATTAAATTGAGCTGTGTTTGTTTGGAGTTTTAATCCATTTTTATAAATACAATTTCTGTAACCCATTTTATAACGGCAGCTTTTTTTTTTTTTTTTTTTTTTTTTTTTAAAGACAAATTTGGGGGATCTTAAATTACTTTCAAAGATTAATAAAAGGTCTTTTAGTCATTGGAAAATACTGTAAACGTGGTACGGGGAGATGCGTGCCGGTGTAAACATATTTTGGATCGTATATATATATATATATATATATATATATATAATATATAAAATTCATTTTCTTGCCTACTTTATCAATAGAGAATTTCAAAGAACTAACTTTATGTCAGTCACTTTGTGATTCAAGAGTGATAAATTATTAACATTTCTATATTACTTTTTCCCTTAAAATTTATTAAAAAGGGTATACTTTTTTACACTAAAGAATTAAAACATGTAAAACTATTTACGTAAATTTATTTTAGTTATATCTTCTTATTTATTTGAAAGAAAAAGGGCCCTTAGAAGAGAGAACAGAAAGTTGTGCGTTGTAATAAACGTAATAAAGCTACACATACTTATTAAAAACAATTTCTAGGTCACAAAGAGGTAAACAAAAAAAATAATACTCAATACATTTCAAGAAAACATATTAGCAAAGAATTAGCAAATCTGGATGCAAATTTTAACGTATTGTATAATTGGTTTGTTATCAGAAAACATATTTTTTCTATAAAATAGAAACACCTTTATCTTTATTACAAAGTTTTCATTTCCATTAAATTTTCTTTGCATTTCAGTGATGTTTTCTTTGATTTACTTCATTATAAATCTACACTTCTTAATGTAAAATTTTCAAAAAACCATACATTAAAGCAAACAATACTCAATTAAATATTATTTTTTCCAATCCAGTACTTAATAAAATTAATCTTCAAATTATTATTAACAATGACAGTCTTTCCTATTAAAAATTAGACTATACATAAAACTTACAAATACAATGTTACATTAAGGCGTTGTAATTTGAATTATAATAACTTTGCGAAATCTTTAACTTCTAATGATAATCCACAATGTTTTTGTAATAATCCATTGTATAGTAAAGTTTGTTGACACTTATCATGATCATATTATTACTGATGATTTAACTATTGTTGAAGATGATAATTTACATCACCTTATGTCATTTGGTATACTCCTTCCAAATACACTCTTAATTCAATATTAAAACAATTAAATCTTGATTCATATCTTTTTATATAAAAAATACTTATTTTAATTGTGAAAAGAGTAATACTGTTTAGAAAATTCCACTAGAACATTAAATTAAGAATAACAAAGTGTAGGGCGCCTCTGATGGTAATGTATAAATAATAGTTTATAAAATTTGCATTTAAAATGAATTTGAATGCTTGAAAGTTATTTCACCAAAATTGACCAGTCAAAAGTATGATATTCCACTTTTCGACTAAATTGAATTGGGTAAGCGGAGCTGGTTTATTAAACAAACTTAAGCATTCTTGTCAAAAAGAGGTAATTTTTACCAGAGTTTTTCATGGCCCACACTATAGTCTTTCAAGTTTCACCAAACATTCACTTAAGAGCTTAAATGTCTTACATCAAAATTCTTATTTCGAAAGATATGCAAAATTAAAAAAATTACGAACAATTTATCAGGTAATGTATTATATTTTTTACAGTGTTAGTTTGATTCTAAATTTTATTTTTAGGCAGTCCACTATTTTATTAATTTAGAAATTACAAATAAATGCTTTTAAATATAATTACTTAATATCTTGTTTCCATTAAACTATATTGTAAACTACACTGTAAAAAATGATCAATGTTTCTTATTTTATAAAAATATACTGTAACCACGAATGAAAATATAATATAATCTTCTGAGTTATCCGACATTCCGAAGAGCGTGTTCCATTGTCTTTTGAATCACCAGAAAGCAATACATTTCCAAAATTTAAAGAATTATTTATAAAAACAAAATTTCTGTAGCTGCCCGTATTTTTCAAAACGTTTCCGAATAGTTTTTATAGTGTATTAATCAGTTTCTTCAACCTGGAATACCTATTTATCGAATATCATCCATTCTCAAGTAAACGTTTTCAGCTGCATAAGTTAATTTATACATGAAAGAGTAAATAAATAATTTTAATTTTAATGTTAATGTTAATGCTGTTAATTTTGCATGTTTGTCTGTTAAACATATTTGTTGAACATGAAAATGTTTACTTGAGAATGGATAGCATCGGAAAAAAACTATATTCCGGGCTTAGAAAACTGATTAATACACTTTAAAAGCTACTCGTAAACGTTTCCGAAAATTTCGGACAGCTAGAAAAATTTTATTTTTCTAAATGATTCTTTATAAATCTCGAAATGCCATTGATGTCTGAGGTTTTTAAAGATAAAGAAACACTGTTCAGAATCATGGTTAACAAGGATGAGATTATATTATAAATTTATTCGTCATTATATTATATTTTCGTACATTCAGAAACATTCGTCATTTTTTACAGTGTATAATTTACCTTTTTGTTCATTAATTATTTTGTGCATTTAAATCAAAATTTATTTTATAAAAAAAATGTAATTTTCTACATTTTAGTAGTAAGTTATCAATTATTCAAATAGAAAATTATTTATCGTCATTTTTCTTTTTACTTCTAACAATTTTTTATTACTTAGTACAATAGTACAATGAAACATGCTTTAAATTAAATTACAATTTACATAATATTATTTACAGTAAAATAATGTTTCGACCTTAAAATATAAATATAACTATGTTGGACAGCTTATTAGCTTCCTTTTGATTTTCATTAAAGCATGATTATTAGACTCTTTTTTCAGCCAGTTTTGCGCTATCTAGATCCGAAAATTTGAGAGCCTCGAGTAAGTCTACTCTGCTCTAAAAATTATATTTTTTACTTTCTGAGAATTTTTTTATTTTTTTTAACCAAATATTACACAATTTACAGTTTTTATCTTGTGTATTTGTAGCAATTGATAAAATTATAGGAAAAGCCCTTCTTTCTACAGTAAAATAATTATATTTAGCAGAAAATTGCATTAATTTCAGCTCGATGATGTCTAAACCTGTTTTATAAACGTCTATTTAATGTAAAGGTTAGTCTATCTCATACATATGTTCTTGCCGGAAATATGACTAGATAATTTATAGTATAAATCAAATAGCAACATTGACAAGTTCGCTGATAACACCCACGTTAGATTTCAGCATTATATAGGTCCAACAAAAATCTCTGTATATTCCAATCCGAATACTGAACTGTACTGACATTTCATTGATCATATTTACAATGGTATGCAAATATTTTACCGATTATAGGAAACTATTAGTGGAAAGTAAATGCTATATTTAAAGAAAAAATAACAACCAAATATTGGCACAATATTATATAAATTAGGCAATGTTCTATTCAATATGTGGTAAACGATGTGGTTTCTGAACAGCTTTATCCAGTACTTGGTTGGAAAACGTGTACAGTAAATTAGGCAATGTTCTGCTCAATATGTGACAAATTTATGTGGTTTCTGAAGAGCTTTATCCATTGCCTGGCTGGAAAACGTGTACAGTGACTGCTGAACAGTATAACTCTTGTGCATGAACACAAGACGCAACGTTTGAACACAGACCCAACGTCTGTGCCGACAGTGCAGGAAAGAGGTGTGTTGTGTCCAGGGATGAGATTTCTCCGCTTTTTTCCATACCAGTATAATCTTACAAAAAATGTTTTTTTTTTTTTTTATTTAATCGGCACATTCTGCGATTTAAGCGAACAACATTTTCTCTAAAATTATACTGGTATGTAAAAAAGCTGAGAAATCTCATCCCTGGTTGTGTCTGCAGTAAGCTTCATGCAGGATGATGCCCCATCCCTCGTTACCAGTTCAGTGAAGACATTTCTTTTGAATACTTTCAGTGAACACTGAGTGATAAGTTAAGGCTGTAAAAACAAGTGGCTTCCACATTCAGCACAACTTCCATTAATTTGAATGGGGTAGCTATTTGGCTGTGCGATTAACTTAAGATCGCTTATTTATCGATATCCCCCTTCCTCATTGGCAGAGTCTGATTACTTCAGGGACAAATTTGCACCAGTATTTCTGAAAGAGATTTTATCCTTTATTAAACAAAGGATTTGTGTCATAAATAAGGAAAAAATTACTATGATAAAGGTGGTGGAAGTTTGTCCTGGCAATAATAATCAGTCTCTAAACATTGGTGAAACTCAAAGATGCCATCCAGAAGACTAATATTTGGATTCAGACATGCTATATTCTTTTCTCCTTGAAGGTCTCTCGTCTTAGGTTCTTGCTCCATAGTTATACCTTGTGACGGAGATCATGTTGAAGACATATGGCTTGAATAAATCTATGAAATGCAGAGTTGGTCTGTTATTTTATTCCTGTTCGTTCGTTGTCTTTTATTGAAAACACGATTTACATAAATTTGTTTCATATATTTCGTTTCAGTGCCCTATATCGGTAATTTTTTAAACTACTTTTGTTTAAAAAAAAAAAAAATCCGATCTCTCTCTAATCCTAATCATGCAAACTGCAATTTTTTATTATCCGTTGTTCCTTTTTAACGCATTTTTGAAAATGTAACGTTTTTTTAAAAGCACCCGGTACATATATCTAATGTATAAACATGAAAATTTGTCTGTCTGTATTTCTATACAAATCAACAGTTTAGAAGCGAGAATCGTGAAATTATACGCACAGGCGTATTAAAACACAGCTGAGGCAACTAAAGTTATCCGAAATCGAAATAAATTATACTTAAATTTTAATTAATAAAAAAACACCAATCTAACAGTAATTTCATATCAAATTTAAACATTTTTCGTTAAAGCAGTTGCCAATAATTAAAAATCCAAATAAAATTCTTTCCACAGCAATTAATTTTCTATATAAATATTCCCACGTGAAAAATGAAAATGAAATTAAAAGTTTCAAGAATTAAAAAGATAATGAATATGACATCATATTGGAAATATAACGGAGATTTTCAAAGAGTTCTCAATAACACAAGGAGTAACTACATAAAGCAGTTGAATATGACGTCAGCAGGTGAAGATTAAAGTCGTATGAGTTTCAGAAACGTATCGAATCATGATAAAAACCAAATTATAGAAATATTGGCATATTTTAACATTTTGAGGTGCTCTGAATTCGTTTTCGTTATTTTAAAATCTATTACACATATATACGTGTGTATATGTGTGTGTGTGTGTTAGAATTTCCACAAATGTTTAGGTCCCCAGAGCTCATTCTAAGTGAAGAACTGAAATAAAGATTTCAAGAATTTTTAAAGTGAAATTCAGAGAATTTTTGTATTGGTCATTTTTATAAATTTATTTAAATTTATATTGGGTCTTCATTTGATTCATGTATATAACATCTCGACTTCTTTCTTTTATTGTTTGTTTTATACTGTATGTTTAATTTTTAAATTGATTTTTCTATACAAAAATTCTTAAAATCTCGGACAACGCCGGGTACTTTAGCTAGTATACTATATACATACGAATAAATATACACATGTAAAGTTAAAAGCAATGCATACTTTATATTTTCTTTTATTTATTGCAAATGCTGAAAAGGGTGGCGTGATCTATAAGTATAAACATCGCGTGACCAATAATCATCAGATAGAAAGTTTCAACAGTACTTTCATATAATCACGGGCTGTTACAAAAGAAGTTCGGTATTTAAAGTTAGGCTAGTAAAAAGGTAAATAAAAGTCGTTTGTTGACGAGTCCATTTGTATATGTTCCATGAATTAATAACGTTTGAGTAATACAGCAAAGTATTTTCGCGTCGTTGCCAAAAATAAGCAGATGTTTTAACTTGGTGGAGAATCAAATGAAAGTAATTAAAATAATTATCAATTTTAATATATTTTTAGATCACTCTTTGACCATTCCTTAACATTAAAGTAACAAGTTCCTTAAAACGATGGGTTTGAAAGCTTTTTCTTAAAATAGTTAACATGATGTTAATATAATTGTACGTATTTATAATGGCCTTACATAAGGTTGGTTGGTTAGTTGAATGGGGATTAATAGCGCAAGGGCACGCATGGGAGATAGTATTGCCAAAACTAAGAATAAAAACAAAAAATATATAGAAAAAAGCAAAACTTATTTTAATATACAGGGTGTCCATAATTAAACGACCCTACTTTAAAGTTGTCTACAGACGAAACTATTGATCAGAAAGTTGTGAAATTTTTTGAAGGACATAATGAAGGAATGGGAATTTGTTTAAACGAAAAAAAAATGTTCAAAATTTCGCCACCAGATGGCGTTTTTAATGAATTTAGCATACATTTACGATAGTATACATATTTTATAGCAATGACCGCCATGTTCCACATGACGGCCATCATTTTCAACTACCATCTGGAATCGTAAGCTAGCATGTTCCACAGTTGACCGCAGTGTGTTCTGGGAAATGCTAAAAACATGTCGCAAAAAAGTTTTGTTCAACATATTTTGTTGCAATAAAATTTGTAACCTATCGTGTAAATATATGCTAAATGTGTAATTCATTAAGAAACGCCCTCTGGTGGCGAAATTTTGAACTAATTTTTTTTTCGCTTAAACAAATTCCCATTCCTCCATTATGTCCTTCACAAAATTTCACAACTTTCTGTCCAATAGTTTCGTCTGTAGACAACTTTAAAGTAGGGTCGTTTAATTATGGACACCCTGTATATTCAACTACTATAGAATATGAATATTTTTATAAATATACGCATGAGTATCTGGATAAAGATGTCAACAAACACACATAATGGAAATTAGATACCTTGATAAAAGCCGCTTAATAATAATAATAAGAATAATAATAATAATAATAATAAATCAAATTCCGTAAGCTGGAAATTGTACGAATTTATAATAACTTGTTGTGGCTATTATACTTTTAATGGCTATTTGTATAGGAGAAGAGTTAAATTCGCTTTTTAGCAAAATAGTAGCCAGTGTTTTCAATCATCGAGAAAACGGTGTTAGATTTATAATAACAGCATCCTGATTAGCATATAAATACATCAATTAAAAACAGTATCATTATTATGCATATCCATTTGTAATATAAACACGAATACATATTTTATTTTGTAGAATAATGCAACCTGCAAGAGTAACGCTTAGAAGCGGAGCTTTTTCTTCAAAATACCAAAACAGGCACCCCTGAATGTGTTAAGATGCAGTTCAATAAATTTCTAAAGAATAAAGGTTGATAGTTTAATTAAATTTTAAAAAAATGTTGGCAAAAGTGATCAATAAAATAATTTGACATTATCACAAAATAAAAGCATGATATTGCTATTTTTAAAGTAGTGCTAAATAACCAAAGTTATTTTTAGTTTAAATACCTGTCTTATTCAAGTTATTATTTTTTAAACTAATACCTTATTTTATTTTATTTTAATTCTAAAATATCTGATTGCTAATATCTTTTGAATAATTGTTACACATAGCTTGTAGTTGCATATTATGAACACTAACATATATAGGAGATAAGTCAAAATTCCTTAGACAAACTGTAAGGGATGAAAGCAATTCTACACCAAACATTTTTTGCACCGAAAACCAGGCTTGTAATCCATTTATTAAATTAAAAATAAACGGTGTCTCACCCCAGTCCTAATCCGGTATTTTTTCATAACTTTAACAATAATTAAGATATTTTAACAGAATTTTCAACTTTCATGCGAAATGTAACGATATCACTTGAAGTGGTAGAATTGGTCATCATCTACATACAAATAGCACTGAATTAGACGTCTCAAATTTCCGAATGTCATTAATGTTACATACGTTTTCGCTACTAGAAATAATGCATTCTGTAATGGGTTGACTCGGGTATGGTCGCAAATTTATATTTTAAAATATTCCTGTACTCCAAAAATCCGGGTAAGTAAAAATGACACACTTGCCAAAAATGTAGATCAGGAATAGATGAAAAATACTTTTTAATTGTCCAGGTTCACATCATAATGCACAAGTACAGAAAATATTATAAGTTCCATGGCTAATCTCTGCCGACGACAGAGGCACACTGCATATTTATATATTATTTGATGCTACTGTCTTGATAGAGATTGTGGTCAGAGGAGGAAAGATGAGAATCATGCGCTACAATTTGTTCCTTTGACATATTGACATAATTGATTTGGTGAGAGTATATGAACTGTAAGATTAACCATTAGAAAGATAAATCTGATAAGATAGCAGAATTGTAAGTTACAAGAATTTTGAACTTTAATATTTTTATTTAATGTTTTTATTTTTACTTTTATCTGAGCATAAATATTATATATAATATATATATATATATATATATATATATATATACTTGTTGGTGTAGTCTGGCTATGGTTTGTCGGTGTAGTGAGATGGTTGCTGTGATGTAAGTTGAGAACTTGATGGTGTAGTCTAGCTATAGTTTGTCGGTGTAGTGGGATGTTTGCCGTGCTGTAAGTTGAGAATTTGTTGGTGTAGTTTGGTTATAGTTTGTCGGTGTAGTGGGTTGTTGGCTGTGATGTAAGTTGAGAACTTGATGGAGTAGCCGGGCTTTAGTATTTCGGTGTAGTGGGATGTTTGCCATGTTGTAAGTTGTGAAATTGATGTTGTAGTCTAGTTATAGTTTGTCGGTGTAGTGGGTTGTTTACTGTGATGTAAATCGAGAATTTGTTGGTGTAGTCTGCCTTTAGTTTGCTTCCTTTTGTTATGTCTGTTTCATTCATTTTCAGTCTGTACTTGTCAGGTATGGGGGAGTGTTGCATGCGTAAAACTAGTTTAACCCAGCAGTGCATGTCTCAAGCCATGCCACCTGACACAGGTTGTTTTAGCTTTTCTTTGTTGTTTATTGGCATTTTTAAGTTTTGCTGCAATTTGTTGTGTTCTTTTGTTTTGAGTTTATGTAGTTAGTTACGTTTTCTGGTTCTGTGTAAATGTAGTTTGTTTAGTTTTGTTTTTCTAGTATTGAATTTAAGTGGTTTAAAGTTTTTGGTTGGCATTTGTGATAATGGTTCTGCAAGTGATTTTCCATTGGTGTTTATTATATATATATATATATATATATATATATATATATATATATACAATTGCAATAGATTGTAATAAACTAATTGACGTTTTTAATGAATAAAATTTGGCAGTTATAAATCACTTAAAAAATTAAAATATACATTAAAAATGGAGATAACATAAACATAACATAATCTAGAAAATAAATTTATTATTACTTATGTGGATAAATCACCAATGTATTATACCATTTTTTGTAATAAATACTATAAGAAATTATTTCACAATGCTATTAATACTAGTAATATTTTTAACAAAAAATCATTAAAAATTTAAATTAATAATAGAAAATTATTAATTATCATAAATTATTAAAACTTAAATGTAAAAGCTTTAATTTGCCGTATCTTGTTACCATACCAAAGTTTCATAAAAATCCGATAAGATTTCGTACTGTAACTGTTGTTTGTATTGCATATAATAATGCAGCATATAATAATTTATTTATGAATATGCTCGCTCAGGTATACATTATAACGATTAAAAATGACTATCAGCACTGCTTAAAAAACAATTTTCAGCTTATAAATAAATTAAAAAACCGAAATTCTGTAAAACATATAAAAACATTTGATTTTAATGATCTTTTTAACAATATAGATATCAAATATTTACATAAAACTATGGGTTTACTTTTAAAGAATACAAATTAAATTTAAAAGCATAAATTTCTGTTATAGATTCTTTAAAACATTACATAGACCTTACATCAAAAGTATATTATTTATAGTAATACCATTTATAAGTAATGTCAATGAATTCCTCAAGGAGGTATAGCTTCAAGTATACTTTCTTTTCTGATCTATATTGATATTACTATGAAAGGAATTTATTAGGTAATAACAATGATTATGTTTACTATCGTTATACACTATATTGCCAAAGGTGACCGGTCACTTGCGATTTTAGACGTTTTGTTAACTATCTAGAAAAATACATGAGCAATTAACCTGAAACTACAGGTGTGTAAACAGTATAGTATAGGTTATATATTTCCGCGAAGATTTTTTCACGAAACCCCATAGGGGACTGCCAACAAATTGAAAAAGAACGAATATATTTTGGATAACCCTGTAAAATCTAATGTAGCAAAGGCGTTCAAACTCAAGATTATTAATAAGTGGCTTATTGTAATATACTGTGTTCATTTTTATGAGGATAGCATGTATACTCGTAGAGAAATTAAGGTTTTTATAAAGACAGTCCCAAATTTCGCCTAGTTTTTTGCTTATAATTTGCAGAGTTCTTAATATAAAAAAAAGTTCTTTTCAGAAAATTCGACAAACAACATTGTACATAACACTCTGCAATCAGAATTAAAAAATAATAAAAATTAGATGAAAAATGAGCAGGTTTACTAAAAAATGTTTCACTGCGCATGCGCGAATGCAATCAAAATATAATATGCATAATGTATTAGCTAAGTATATAGAGCAACTTTTGTGAAAGTCCCAAAATCATAGCTTGAAAATTCTGAAAATTATCGTCGATAGAATAAGCTCGAAATCCGTTGTTCCCAAAAGGAAGCAAAAATATGAGGGGTTGTATCCAAATACGTGCAATATTGTGTACGCTATCTTGGCACTAATCAACAGATATTTGGAACAACGGATTTCTAGCTTATTCTATCGACGATAATTTTCATAATTTTCAAGCTATGATTTTGAGACTTTCACAAAATCTGCTCTATATACTTAGCTAATACATTATGCATATTATATTTTGATTGAATTAGCGCATGCGCAATGAAACATTTTTTAGTAAACCTGCTCATTTTTCATCCAATTTTTATTATTTTTTAATTCTGATTGCAGAGTATTATGTATAATGTTGTTTGTCATATTTGCAGAAAAGAACTTTTTTTATGTTAAGAACTCTGCAAAGTATAAGCAAAAAACTAGGCGAAATTTGGGACTGTTTTTATAAAAACTTTAATTTCTCTACGAGTATACATGCTATCCTCATAAAAATGAACACGGTGTATTACAATAAGCCACTTATTAATAATCTCGAGTTTGAACGCCTTTGCTACATTAGTTTTTACAGGGTTATCCAAAAGATATTCGTTCTTTTTCAATTTGTTGACAGTCCCCTATGGGGTTTCGTGAAAAAATCTTCGCGGAAATATATAACCTATACTATACTGTTTACACACCTGCAGTTTCAGGTTAATTGCTCATGTATTTTTCTAGATAGTTAACAAAACGTCTAAAATCGCATGTGACCGGTCACCTTTGGCAATATAGTGTATAAATTATGTAATTATATTTTATTTCACTGCCTCAAATATCACATCGTTACCTATTCATTAACCCACGCAGCTTACAGTAAGCCAAACTGATATGATAAAAAATGTAATAAACTTTCCTGATTTAAAAATAAAGCTTAATAATAATAATAATAAATATTTGACATGTATGATAAAATACTTTTTTTCCTTTTATGACAAACATATTTACCCATTATAATTCATTCTTACATAAATCTGTTTATAAAAAGATTTTACTTAATTACCTACACAGAGTAAAATATTTATACTCAGATAAAAATAAAAATAAAAACATTAAATTTATCAGTAATCAAACTAAACTATATGGCCAAACTATTTGGTAAATTTAAGAATCAATTCATTTAAATAATTTGATGTTTATATACAAAAACACATAAAGATTAGTCGAGTTTTGTATGGCTTATATATATGTGTGTGTGTATATATATAACATGATATTATGGATCTGGTAACACTTAATTTCTTTGATGGTTTGAAGAAGAGATACTTCCTCATCTTACTCAGGTTCTGAAATGTAGCAATGTTTAAGCCATAACGAACTATATTTAAAAGGTGTTAAAATCAACACAAACATCATAACACAGTAGATAAAAACTTACTACCCTCAACGACCAGAATGATGCTTTCAGGGCGTAATATCCCAAAATATTTTATCAAAAAATTATGCAATTCTATTATGACGGATTCATTATTTCGTCAACTGGTTCAAAACTCCCAGGGTTTTCCCAGAAATAATAAGACATCCATACAACTACTGGAACGGAGTATTTTTATTTATCAATTCCTTCCAATATAATAGAATATGGGATTAGGATTAGGATTATGCTCTCTTCGTGCAGCATAATGTTCCAAGAAACTATTAAATCCCCGTTGAAAAATTCCGTGCGAAGCTTCATTAAACAATTAGATATTACTACATTAACTTCTGATAGAATAATTCGTTAAATTCCATGCAAACCAGCAGGTCAAAACTATTCGCTGATGTTGAAAAGGTTGTAGCTGATGAAAACATACACACACACACACACACAATGCTTTCTGAGTTTGTGCAAGAGTGATTAAAGCCAAAGATTACAAAATACATTACCTATTTAAGTTTAACCCTTAATTGCATAGTGATGTAAATTACCATCACTGTTTATTTAACTTTTAATAAATAAATCAACTTCTTCGCCACCACTATATTTATATAGAAATATTAATTCAGTAAATTTCCTGTGAACTATGTTGCTGAACAAAGTTAAAAATCTATCTTAAAATTTCTGGTGTCTAATATTTAATATATGTATAAAAAAACCAATTGTAAAAGAAAAACTCATGCAAAGAGGGTTAAGGTGTAAAATTAGGAAGATTTGAAAAAACTTAAACTGAATTTTACTGAATGTTTATCAAAACATGAACAGCAATTGAAAAATTAAAATAACAAATTGTCAAGTGTATTTTATAAAACATTTTATTTTTAAAAATATATAATGAGATTCAACTTTTATCGAAAATTCCCATATACGTGATGCTGGAAAAGTTTGGTGTAACAGAAAAATACCATCAATTCTATTTAAGTATTTAAATATTGAGGCAATATTGATATTATATGATGATATGGGTCTTTAGTTATATGTTTTAAGTGTCCATTGATTTTTTTCTTTCTTTTCTAAGGCAAAAGTATGTGGATAAATTTAAATAATTTGTGGATAAATTTAAAACTATTTACAGTTGAATAATCATTTAAGAAACAAAATGATAAAATATTATAGTTATCATGATTAAATTATTAAAACTAAATAAAATATAAAAGCAAAAACTATTAACCTATTGGGGAAAATTATATTTTAATGTTTTAAGACTGTTGACCAATTGCAGAAATGTATTGAAAAAAGAAAAGAATGTTAAAAATGTAGTGTTGCGATCTATTAACGAAAACATTTACTCAATTTTATTTAATATAATTATGAGTTACTTAATTGTAATTTTCAAACATTAATAATAAATTTTAATTCTATAATTTAAAGACAATATTACACTAAATTAACCAGATAATTTATTTTTAATTAATAATAAAAGTATTTGCCATGTGAGAATTTATTTCCAAATAATAATAAATATATTGCATCTTTAACTTATATTAATTTGTTCCTAGTAATGAACAAATTTATCTATATTATAATTATAATTAAATTGCATAATTTTTAACTTGTAGTATCTAAATTTCATAAATAATTTTAATAAAAGAAAATTTGATATTATTTTGGTTTTTAATATTGTATTTATCCATAAACCCTATTGTAATATAAATTATAAATCATAAAAATCCAATGCACTATATCGACAGCGGTGAGCTATTCTTGACAAATTTTACAGCCCATCATATGAAATAATGCCTTTTTTTAGTGACATATGGTGTTCTGCTGACTTGCGATTAGACATCAACATTTTGCTTTGGTTTTTTAAACTTTTATCGTCTTCCTAAATCTATTCCATTTGTCGTTCCGGTTAATACTTAATTTATATTTATTTCAATTTAGTCTAGACCCATATGTTTTTAAACAAATTGTTTCTTGCTACTTTGATGATTTATAAATGTCCGTCACATTTGTGTTGATTGTTATTACATGCCATCTCTAAATTTGTAGTTTAGGTCATTTTATTGTTCGATTTTGTTTGTTATTTAATTATATGATAGTTATTTTATTTAAATGAACTACATGCCATCATAAAAATTTAAAAAATTCAAGCGTTAGCAAAATAAGTTTTTATGTGTTTTTGATTTCAAAGGTATTTAAATATGTATATACAAAAGTATATATATTTATTTAATATATATATATATATATATATATATATATATATATCATGAAAACCACGAACCCAACCTCCACTAATCTTTATATATTTTTGTATAATAAACACCATATTATTTTAATTAATTAATTATTGAGTTTATAGTATAGTTGGTCTGTTCATACCATTTCTGCACAAAACTCTTCTTGCTTTTGTGGAATTGTGTTAAAATTTATAAAAAAAATTATGAAGAACATATCCTTGAACAAAGTGTAAAGACTAAAAGTACTTCAATGATAATAATAAAAAGAAAAAGAAAAAATAGATTTTTTTTTCTTTATCATGAGCACATTAGCAGTTTACACCAGCCCACTGGGCTAAAAACCAGATGCATTAAAAATATCTGCACCCTGTAGTTGATTTAAATTTCTCCTCGTGTACGAGACATATCAAACAATATTTTATTTTTATCTCTTTATAGATAAGTGACCATTCCATTTATTCAATGTTTTCGAAATACATTTTTAAGCAATTTGATGAGTGTTGTTATTCACTATTTAAATTTTATATCAGGAGATATCAGTTTTGGGATAAGTTTCCATTAGAATTTGCAAGTAGCCGTATTAGATATGTGAGAAATATCGTGCGATTGTCGCTATTTGTCATGGAAAGGTGTATTTAAAAATTGCACTATCTGAAGTTCAAACCGACTAATATCAGTAACACTAGCAGAATGCAAAATAGCTTTTAAAACGGAATTTTTCATTTTTGGGATGTACAGTTAGTAATGTTGTATTTAGCTAAGAATATTAATAACCTTCTAAGCTGAAAGTATTTTTCCTTAATGTCTGAGAGGAAATTCCGAACAACTTAACTGCGTCTAAAAAGCAGCCATGGTATTATTTATCCACTTTCTTTCTTCTTTTTTTTCGGTTGAATGAAGTTTTCAAAAAATAAAAAAATAAAAAATGTAAGGCAGTCGAATTGAGAATTCTGAAAGGTATTTATTATAATTATTATTTACGAGAAAATACAAATCTTTGTAAAATATTTTCTTCTATAATTTCATTCGCTAGCTTAAAGTACGAACTTAAAAACTTGATAATAAAGTGTGGCATCGTTTATCGTTTTGAAGTTAATGGCTGTATATATATAACGTTATCAACAAATATTTTTAATTTTGCCCCCCCCCCTTCCTTTACGATGTCATACGTTATTATTCCATGAACCCCCCCCCCCCCCCCCTTCCTTAATGGTATCGTTATCAATTTCTAAAAAATCTTATTTTTACATTTTTTTTTTTTTTTTTACTCTTTTCCGTTTGCAGTGTTATACTGATATGGTTATACATTTATTCTTTGCTGATTTAATTGAAGAGAATAAGTTAATAAAATATTACTATTATACGTATGAAATAATTTTATATTAAATAACATCTAAAATATATAGTTACTATTTAAAAATATTTAATAATAGCTTAATGTCACATAATTAATGCATTCAACAGTAATGTTGTCTTTTTGCACATTCCCCCTTCAGGGGGAAGGAGGGTGAAATCAGAACTTCTTATCAACGAAACAAGTGGATAACATTCTTTTTCTTTCTTTACTAAATTAAACACAACAAGTATCATTGCAAACATATTTTGCACCTGGTTTCTCCAACAGCGATTTATATGCACATATGGCAGACAAACAGGAATGTCGAATGTTGGGGTATTCCATAAAGGGCTGTTCCTAAAAATCGGCCTCCACTTTTATTGATGGGAAAGTTATGAAAAAACGAGACAAAGAACACAAATTGGAACTGTAGGGTAAGTTTAATAGCCACAATACTCTGTAAAACAGTTATCGTTTTTCAATTAAACCGTTTCGTCAGACATTATCGATTTTACTTTTGATGGTACAAAATCTAGGTCCATAATTTTGAGACAGTACTTGATATGATTGATCAATTTCTGTACATTATCGGCTTTCCAGAATTTAGCATACACTTTAGACTTAAGATATACCCAGAACTGCTCAAATAGTCGAATTTCGGGAACGTCGATGTTTTGCTGGCGCAAGTGGTTGAGAACGATTTTACAGTAATGACTGCTGGCCAAGTCTAGCCAGAAGACATAATAATCGTCACTGTAATTGGAACAGATGTAGGGGATGAGACGATAATGGATTCGTTCAAACATCGTTGCCCATTGACAGCGAACACAAGACTTTCGGATGAACGGACGACTCAAGCCTTTCGGAACCATCCCAATCCAAATGAAGACCTTGTCTTCAAATTTTGCTCTAGTAGTGATTTTGATGATGGGTTGTGTTGTGGAGACATCAGATGTGTAGTAACTACCATTACCATTAATAGTGGAGTTAGTGAGCGGGAAGTATGACTCGTCATTCAAGATAAATGCTCGATCAGAGAATTTCCTGAACAAGCAACCACACTTAGTTTTTGTGGCAACCGTTTGCTTTTCTGTTAATTTTGATATGACCCTTTTCTTGTGATATTCGATGTTAAGCTTTTTCGTGATTGTCTTATGTAGGTAGCTGGGTGAAACACTGAATTTGGCCGCCATTGGACGGATTGTTACACCGTCGTTCTTATAAAAGTGTCGTATCAACTGCTGTAACTTTGGCTTGGTGAGTTTTTGGGCCTTCCGACCCGATCCCGGTTGTCTTTCGGCTGGGAGTCCCTTCTCGTAATATTTTAGAATATTGTATATTATTCGTTTGAGGATATTTTCGGTGAAAATTGGTTCACGGTGAACTTCCTCCCATGATGACTATTGCCTTCATAAAGCTTGTACACAAGTGTATGCAGACACTCCTCTTTCGACTGCATTTGTGGAAAACACAGATTATTTAATGAACTCTTGACTAACAGGCGTGCCCTTATACACGATAACGCAACACTTCATGCACAGGTTTTGAATGATTCGTATTCCTTTGATGTTTTGCATAACTGCAAAGTTTTGTAAATTTCTAGGAAACAGTCCTTAGAATGAATTGATTTTATAATAATTTAATGGCTTTAAAAATAACTTTATATTTTCATAAAAATGGGTAAGACTAAAGAAAAGAAGAAAACTAGTCGTTGGGGGCCACCGTAATACTTACCCATCATGGATATGCATAATGTAAAATATTAAAACAAAAATGTGTAAACTACTTATAAAATGCATAGCAATTCAAATAAAATCGTGGCTTGATGACGTCATAACTTTATAGGCTCGATTACTGAATTGCTTGAAAGAGGTTTTTCCTTATAACTCCAAAAATAATAATCCTATTAACTAGCGGTTTATTGCATCTGATTAAGCGTCAAATTTCCAATTAAAATATATCTTTGAAGTGAAATTTGGATGAAATACAGGGTCATGAAAAATCGAAGAGTGTGGAAAATAGGATTCCAAATATCTCGGCAACTAATTATCAGATCGACTTCATGCTTTATGCAAAATTTATGTTTTTTCATTGTTTTTTATATTCATTTCTTAAAATAAACAATTTCGAAAATTTTTATATACCTTTCATCAGAACGAATATTTCGAGAGTCCGAAAAAAATTGTTCCTGTGAATCGAGGTTATTGAAATGAAATAGGCTTCTTCCCATTATTACATACTAAGTACATACCAAATTGCAAGTCTCTATCTCAATTTGTTCGGGAGATAGAGCGTTTACAGACACACAGACACACAGACACACAGACTCACAGACACACAGACACACAGACGGACGGCAAATTTTTTTTTTTCAAAAATATGTTTTTGGGAATCTCCAGTGTTTGAAACGTGTAAATCCGTCAAATTTTTTTTTTTCGATTTTGAAAATGATTACAAGACTAATCGAGCCCTTATTATTAGTATTACCCTATACTACGTATGATGGGTAAGTAAAAAGATAACAGATTATTTCTTTGTAAAGAAAAAGTTACCAAAAAAAAATTATAATAATAAATTGGTTGAATAAAAAATGACACCGATATCAAAAGACAGAACCCCCTTAGTTATCACTTCCCCCTAAAGTGATAACGTTATAAATGTACAGCCCTAAAAAATGGTTTCTTTTTTTAAAAGCTGCCATATTTTTTATCACCTTCTTGTTTGTTTGAAGTTGAATGAACAATTTTCGTGAAAATAATGTTAGGCAGTCGAATAGTGACCCGTGAACGGTTTTGATTATATCTATTTTTTGAAAGAAAAATAAAAATTTTCATCAAATATTTTATTTCTATAATTTTGCTCAATAGCTAGAAGAACAAGCTTCGAAAATTGGTAATGCATCGAATTTTTGTTCGTACGTTTCTCAGTTATGATTTTTTATTTAACCTTTTTTGAGCTTGTCCGCATTTATTTCAATGTTTTCCAATGGTATGTTTCATTTACGTTTCTAAAAAAATTAGTAATTTTCATAATTACTTAACTTACACTTTACAGTTTCCAAACGAAGATTTTAACCCTTTATCTACTGACGGTACTTTTAAGTAACATCAGAGAAAACTTTGTATAAAATTTCTTTAATCCGTCTAATAATGATAATAAGGTTTTGTTTTTATACAAAATACTTTTCTGGATCACATTTAGAAAGCACAGCAAAACAGTGAAAGCTAAATATTTTACAAAGTGGTATTTTTCTCAACCTTTTACATAAGTGTAGATATTCTCTTTTTAAAAATTGTTATATGAAAATTTTGCAACTATAAAAACCATTCTATTTAATGATAGGATCACAGTACATTTATTTACATTGTTCCGATAAAGAATTGTGATATTTCCTTAACAGCATTTTCTGTTAATTAATCTAATTATTCTTGTGAATATTTCCCAAAAAGAGCTATTACTACCGCATTATTAAATCAGTTTTAATGAAAAACCTTATCTAAATTTCATATTATTATAATATAAATTGTCTAATATACCTTCAGACGTCAAGGAAGATAATTATAGAGATTGAACAATTGATTCATAATTCGGTAGATAAAGGGTTAAAGATATTAACTTATTTGAATCCATTAAACTTGATTGAATAAACAACAACAACAAATTTGGCTTAAGAAAAAAAAATTCCTTTACCTCAAGTTTTTTTTTTTTTTTCAAATGAAAAAAAAAAAAAATTCTCTTACGTTATTAAATAACCAAAATATATATTTGTTTGTTTACGATGATGTCATGTTTAGACTACCGCTAAATTTATAATATCGATAAAAAAAGAAAATGATGTAATTAGGTACAAATAATAAACAATTTCCTGGAATAATATTTTATGGACAACAGGTTAGTAGTCATGAAGTAGACATAATTCTTTTGATATTCTAAAAACGCATCAAATTTAACTGCTTAAATATATTTATTTCCCAACTGAATATATGGAATGTATTGCATTTAGGATCCATAATCCATTTTCATACTGTCAAAGGAATATTTATATTTAGAGAGTTTATTTTTTTTCTGAGGTTAATATTAATGGCTACTTTATATTCAGCCTTAATTTTAATTGACTGAGTTTTCTATGTTTATTTACTTGCATAATTTTAGAGTAAGCATATTTTTTCGCATTTCCTAATATAGAATCAATTATTCAGAAAAAGCAAAATTTTCTCATAATTAAATAAATTAAAAAAAAAAACCTGCGAGATATTGTGGGTTGTTAAAATAGATTTTTAGCATATTTCTAAGAGTGTAAGTACTGCCTGTAATCCCTTACCTCCATCCCTTACCCCCATATCTGCTTTAAAATTAACTAGGGGATCCAGATCGGGTTTCCCGGCTTATAGAACATAGGGAAAAACCTCTTTTTAACATTTTCCAACATAGTTGAAAAGTGTTTATGTATTCGGTTTGTCTGTCTGTCTATGTGTCGTCTGTCCATGCTCTAACTCGCGTAAATGTACTCGGATTGCCTTGAAATTGATATATGCTATTATAGTATACTACGGCATGTTTAGTATTGAAAATGAAATGTCTAGCATTTATGGTTCTTTTACAGGGACACTTAAAAGAACTCCGTTACATTATGGTCTAGGGGGAAAAATCGTTTGCGGCGTATTTTAATGATGTTATGCTGTTTTAAACATATTCAAAATGACACATATCACTGAAGTTCACTAGGAGGTGCTCACTGTAGAATATGGTATGCATAGAATGTATCGTTCATTCACAGGGACACTCAAAAGAATTTGGTTACAGTACTGTCTATGAACAATAATTGCTGGTAGTTCGTTTTCTGTTGTGGTACGCGTTTTTAAAACGAATTCATTTGCATATTAATTGGTGCATATAAATTCTATAGATCATATATAGGGCTACTCAAAAGATCTCACGTACATGTCCGTTTATTGATGGAAATTGCTGAAGGGGTATTTTCAATTGTGTAATGTATTTTCTTAACTGAAGTAAATTTTAGCATACTGTGTAGTATACATACATATCTATCGATCATATACAGGGCTGCATTAAAGAATCGGATATTTTGTTCGACTATTGATAGTAATTGATAGTAATTGGGTTTTCAAATGTGTTATGCGTTTTCTAAATTGTTTACTTAGTAAACTGTGAAGTTTTGTTACAGTATTTTGAATGTGTTGAAAAGTGTTTTGTGAACTATGCTTGACGCATAATTTTTCGTTTTTTTTTTTTTTTTTTTTTTTTTTTTTTTAATAGACATTTAATTTACATTTACTACATTTCTTCAGATTGTTTTCTAACAACACAAAAAAAGCATTTTTATATGAAAAATAGTAATTATCCATTCAAATTTTTTTTTGAAATTTATTAAAAGCGGTACTTTTGTACAAGTCGCATGTCAGGAGTTAATAGCCGAAGAAGAGAGAGAGGGGGGGAGGGGGAGGGGGGGAGAGAGATAGAGAGAGATTCTCTAACCTGAGCACCCTAGCTTCTTATCAGTCAGTAAAGGTTAATTTCTTTCTGCAAATTCCCCTTTGGGCTTGGAATGCAACCGTATATTAAAAATTTCTCTTCAAAAATAAAATTCTTTACTTTCTTTTTTCTATATGCTCTTCCTGAAGGGTGTTTTATTATATATTAATTTTATATTTTAAGTGTTAAAATCTAAAAGCAGACGAGTTGGAAATAAGATTTTAACACATGAAATAAAACTATGTATTTTTTTTTTTTTTTTAGTTTGTTTTGTAAAAAAGAAAGAAACATTACAGAAGAAAAAGGTAAAAAATTTCATTTTCAGAGCAGAAATTTGAAAAATACGTATGCATTCCAAGCCCATAGGTTTAACATTAGAGAGGAGAATTTGCGGTCTGACTTAAGACTTGTATCAGTCAAACCGCAAATCTCCCTGTCTAATACTGGGCTTGAAATTTATCCGTATTTTTCAAATTCCCCCTTGGAAACAGAGAGAGATTAAAATTTTTACTTTCTTTTTTGTGTATGTTCTTTTTGAAGGATCTTTCTTTCTTTTTTATATGATAAACTATTCTAAAAATACATAGTTAATTTTATTTCAAGTGTTATTATTATTTTTTTTTTACAATTTGTATGTTTCAGTTAGAAACATTTAAAACGTTAAATTAAGTATATATTTTAAAAATATTTTGTCAAATAGAAAAGAAAAAAATATTCTCCAAGAAGAGCTTACAGGAAAGAATTTAATTGAAAATTTTATTTGAAAATTTTAATTTTCCAAGGAGAAATTTGACAAATACGGATGCATTCCTAGCCCATAGGTTTAACATTAGTGAGGGGAATTTACGATCTGACTGATGAGGAGCCTTAATATAATAATCTGGATTTGGACTTGAGGTTATGTTTGAAGGATTTTTATTATATTTTTTATAAAAATTTTGAGAAAGGAAACGTTTAAAAGCATACAATTTCAACTGAAACATTTATTTAAACTAAAGTAAAAGTAAATTAAAATTTTTAAATAAATAAAAAGTTTGTCCTGCATTACTTATAAGTTTGAATGTAATGATAATACGATTTAAAAATTTTCTGTGATTTTATTTTTTTTTTAATTATTTATTTTTACAGTTAAATTTTGTATACTGTAAAATACTGTACAGTTAAATTTTAAATGTGCTAATATTAGTAATAATAATAACAATAACAAGATGTGTAATTTCTAATTATGCAACGATAAAATATTTTAAGTTTCATATTGATGTATACTAATTTACTCTTCTCATAAAAATTATCCTCAAGCATAAAAAAGGCACAAGATTACAAAATACTTCCGTAGGAACTATGAATTTTTTACGTTTAAAACAGATTCTGTTATAAACATGTTCTGTTTTCTTAGGTTTTACTAAACTAAGTACGGTAAAATTAGTAAAATTAAAATAGCTGGGCACCGGAAAAAATTTCCATCTTAGCAGGCAGATTTGTACATTATTTCTTTCGGCGGAATTATAAACATTTTCCGTT
Source organism: Maratus michaelseni (assembly GCA_963931845.1). NCBI lineage: Eukaryota > Metazoa > Arthropoda > Arachnida > Araneae > Salticidae > Maratus > Maratus michaelseni. The sequence continues at coordinate 129,098,171 of OZ007590.1, read as the reverse complement.
ATAGACAGGTTTTGTTTTCATATGTTTTACTGCATTAAGTCCCACTTTATCCAGACTAAAGATTAGATGGCTCTAAAATTTTTTTAAAGAATTTGTGTAATATGAAAAATTGGGACTTTTGGCATCCTGTGCAGTGGTTCCGCGGGACATGTCTTGAAACACCTGAAAAGGGGGATACCTGGCAATACTACCTATAGCCTATCCGGTTGGAGAAAATTTGCAATATGGCAACCCTTCTTGCCACTGTTAATAATGATTATTATCTATAACCTCTAATTGTTCGACATAAAATCATAGTTATTGCAATGTTGAAGAATTTTAGCCCTTTCATTCTAGATTTACATCCATCGATTTTTTTTAACACCAGTGAATTGTATTCAGTGTAAACATGTAAAAATATTTACCTTTGCAGCAGATGAAAGTGATGGCATTGGCTTTAAGAAATTGAAGAAGATGAATTAAAAATATATACGTTACGAGTTTCGCACATAAAATAAATTTTCAAGACTAAGCAAGCTTTTCTTCTGTCATGATGACATAACTGCGAAAGATACAAACAACGAATTTTTTAACATTAAATATTAGGATAATTCATACAGTCACCCCGCTTTAAGACTTATAAAGTGTTTTACATAAACCGAATGAGTTTTCGAATAAGATTTTTCGGTTAAACAGAAAAAAAATCAGTTGGTACTTTGCCATCCGGATGTTTCATTTCCAAATGAGGAAAAATGAACCTCAAAAAGAAAAAAAGTAACAACCCTTTCCTTTATCCAGTAACACACACCCAACGAACAAACAAACCGATAAAAGTTATTGACAAGAACTTTATGTAAACAGCAATAAAAAGGATAGCTAGCTGCAAAAAAGGGGTATGTACAGGTAAACATGAATATCCCGGCATGCTCTCGGATAGTGCCCTTGAAACATGGCGCTATCGCGCTATGGCCACACCTACCTCTCATTGGATAAACAACTCAAATTTCTCTTTTTTAGAATGGCATCTTGTATTTTGTTTGTAACTCTTTGCTTGCGTCGTTTTCGAAAAGATTATTATACTTAGTTGCGCACTGTAACTATGCTATTTCAACGGGAAAAACGCGAAAAAAGAGACCGAAGATTTCCCAGTCAGTTTGCCACTCTCTTCCCCTCCAAAAGGTTCAAGAAAGGATGCTATCTATAGCTTAAGGAGGTTCATGCCACCATGGTACATTTTAAACACGAAAATTAATGTAGGAAAGAAAGTAAAATTGATTTACAACTTTACTTATCTAGCTATAAATTAATTAATTTATTTCTGTAAATAGTTGGAAATTTCTTGCAGTTATGTTATATAAATCTTCGGAAAATAAACAACGAACCAATGTTCTGAGCAGTACTGTTTTAGAATAGACTACTAGGTGTTAAGGCACTTTGTCGGGACTATTATATCTCTTATGGCTGGCCACAAAAAATCAGATTAATTAAGAAAAAAAAATCTTTTTAAATTTGAAAAAAAAAAAATCTGCTTGTGTACACGTTTTTTACACCACGCCTAATTATAATTTGAAGCATTACCTGCATAGAATTTCGAGAGTTTTCTCAAAACTGAATTAGCGAAATACAATATTAAACAAAGTAAATTTTCATTACGATTATTTTTTTTAATTGAAGTGAAGAAAAAAATTAACAAATTTATAATTATTTATGTATACAGGAACCATTTGTATATAAAAAAAAAGGTGAATAACTATTATAAAAACAAATTATTTATTTATTTATATTTTTCCAAACAGTTCTTTTTTATTTACTTCATTTTTAAATTAAGGAATAAGGCCATTGCCGTCAATTTCAGTGATAAGGAATACTGATTGCTAATTACGCGACAATGGAATACATATGTGCATTAATTTTAAGGAAACCTACCATTGTATGCCTATTTCTTTCCTTTCTTTGAACCTGAGCGATAATAGAAAACTTTCTATCAAGCATAAAGGACTATTATATCACTTATGGTTATGGCCGTAAGCTTCTCACATCATTTTGAAGAGCAATGCACTATGAAGAAAATTTTTACGAGTATATCCTTACATATATGTTAGTATTTTCTTTTCACCTTTTGTATACAAATTTAGCCGACAGATGTAACCAACATGTGATTTTTTTAAAATACTCTTTGGAAAAAGATAATTGTCAAAATGGTATGATGTATCATAGGTGTCGATTTTGAAATTTCATTTATATTTTAATAAATTTTCTTTATCTTTAATGATTTTGCCAACATAGTAGGATTTTTTTTTTCTTTTTGCCTGGTGGCTTAAAATAATTTACATTAGAAGAAAAAGTACGATTAAAGGTTATAAAAAGGGATTTTACTTATTATAAAGAACCTTTATCACTAAATTCTCAAAAGTAATCTTTCTCCTCTACTCTTTCACCCCTCTCCTCTGATTTCGTTCTGCGGCACTGTTGTGATATCGTTTTCTAATAAAAGAGAATGAGTTTAGAACCTGAATCAATGTTATACTTATAATCTGTCTATTCAATCGTTGCGTATAATGTCTATTGGTTTTCAACAAATAATTTTTTATCCGTTTTCAATATAATAAAACGAGAAAAAAAATTATAAAAAATACATTGATAATTACTCAGGTGTTTACTGCGTCAGAAGTCAACTAGCTTAGTGTTCAGCGCGTTGCACTACCCCGCTGCAGGTCTAGAGTTCGACTCCGGGCTGGACAAGTTTCACTCAATCTTTTATCCCTTCGGGGTCAATAAAATGAGTACCAAGCTTGCTTCGGTACTAAACACTGGGTATACCGCGTTAGGTTGACCACCTGAGCATGACATATAATGTATAGCACTCCAGGACACATGGTCAAGAACACAGGTTTGGTCACTCTAGGCCAAGATCCCTAATCCTTTTGTAGTGCCACTTAGTTTAGTTAGTTTACTGCACAAATAACTATGTATTTGATGTTCACTTTACATAAATAGATCAGTTTCAACCACGTGATCACCTGCCCAGCAAGCGTTATCCAACCAATCATAATCGTTGATTTGTAGCCTGTATTACGAGCCAACCAATCACAAACCACCATCTTTGGCGGGCAAACAATAAACAAAGCTGGTTGCCAAGGTGGTTGCTAGGGTGTGACGTCAGTAGAAACTGATCTATTAGTCAGTCATTTAGATATTGTATGTTTAAAACTTTGGAATCAAAATTTAAATTGCTTCCACTGATCGAAATTTTATTTTGTTATGCATCAGAGAATTGCTAAATGACTGTTTTAATCGCGCAGAATTAAAATAGAAAAGTCTCTATTTAATAGCAGACAAGAACTAATACCATAAAATGGCGTGATTTTTAATGATTTGTATTACCTTTGGCTTTAATTTGAAAAGTAAAATTAAATCTAGAAATATTTCTATGTACTACCTCCTTGCCAGAGAGTTTGGCACAGTTAGATTCTATAAAAAATTAGAAGGTTGGAATAGGCGACTAGCTGTAATTTGGTGTACGCTCAAATTCAAGGATTTTGGGCACGAAATAGGATAGTACTTCCCGCTCGTTGCGAAAGGGTTAAAAACAGTGGCAAAGGGTCCGCTCATCTGTAGATTCAGTGATGACCATAGAAAAGTAACGGCAAGATAGAAAGTTTTAAATCTATGCCAGCATATGTTAACGTTTTTAGGTTTTATTCCATAACACGATGAGATAACAGTGTAATTCTATTTTTCAATTTCCGTTTCTTATAATTAAAATGCCTAGTGCCGCCATCTATCGGATTTATATGAGGCGGCTAAAAAGGATTCGCCCAGATACCAGCAACTGTTTTTGCATGCGCACGCAGATTTTCAGCACCCAGCAACCAATCAAAGCACGCAAATATAGTAGGCTATTCATCGGTAATTTGTACGAGGAGTTCTGATAAAAAAATACTTATTTTAGTTTTTTTTTCTTTTTTTTCATGTTTATAAACTTTATTTTTAACACTTTCCAACATAGTTGAAAAATGTTTATGAATTCGGTTTGTCTGTCTGTCTGCCGTCTGCCTGTTTGTCTGTCTGTCTGTCGTCTGTCTGTCGTCTGTCTGTCTGCCGTCTGTCTGGCTGTCCGTGCTCTAACTCGCGTAAATATATCCGGAAAGCTGTGCAATTGATATATGTTATTGAGGTTTACTATAGCATGTTCGGTATTGAAAATGAAGTGTGTAACACTTATACTTTTTTTACAGGTCACTCAAAAGAATGCCGTTACATTATAGTCTACGGGGAAAAATCCTTTACAGTGCATTTTAATGATGTAATCACTGAAATACACTACAAGATGCTTACTATCGAACATGGTACGTCTAGCACTTATAATTAGTTTACAGGGAAATCCATTACATTATGGTTTAATGTGGAAAATCCTTTGCGGCGCATTTTAATCATGTTACACTATTACAAAGATAAATGAAATTGATATCAATTTCTGAGATGCACTAAGTCATGCTTTCTGTAGAATATGGAGTGTCAAGCTTTTTTCTCTCATATACAGTGCCACACAAACATATTCTTTTACATAATGGTTTACGGAGAAAAACTGTTTGCAGCATATTTTAATCATGTTACGCCATTTCAAATATAGTGAAATTGATATACATTATTGAGGTTTACTAAAAGATACTTGTTATGAGCTATCTTTCATTTACAGGGCACACAAAATATATCGGGTACAGTACTGTGTCCGAAGTATTGTTTATAAGCCATAATTGGAAGTGGGATTTTAGTAAGGTAAGCGTTTAACTAAATTTTTGAATGCTATGAGGTATGTATAAATGCTACAGATCATATACAGGGCTACACAAAAAAATTCGTAAGCATTACGGTGCATCAGCGTAAATTGATTAAAGTGGGTTTTTAATCGAGTTATGCATTTTGAACGTGAAATATATTTAGTATACAAAGAAAGGTTTATTGAATATAAATAAAATCATATAAAGGGCCATGCAGAGAAATGAATACATGGCTGCCTATGTATGATAATTTCTGGAAAAGTGATTTCAGCGTGCCTTTGCCTGAATTAAACTAGAGCTTAATATACGGCATGTATAAAAAGCTTAAGGTAGTATACAGAGCTGTACAAAATAATTCAAGTATGTTTCCTTGTGTTGATAGAAACTGTTGAAGATGAATTTCCAGTTGCGTTATGTGTTTTATTACTAAACTAAATTGTAGCATACTATAGAGTATACACAAATAGTTTTTAAATTATATACAAGGCTGCAGAAAAGAATTGGAGTACTTTTCCGACTGGGGACGGTAATTGCTGAAATCTGGTTTTCAAATGTGTTTTTTTTTTTTTTTTTTTTTTTTTTTTTTTTTTTTTTTTAAATGTATACTTAGATACTTTATTTACCTGATTAAACAACGATGGTTAATAAACCAGTATTCTGTTTGTGTTGGAAAGTGTTTCATAATCTATGCTTGGTGCATGATTTCTTTTCTTGTTTAAAAAGCGCCATGGGCTGTGATATACAGGGTGATTTTTTTTAAAGTTGTGAAAGTAAAACCCTATAATAAAACAACCACTGATCCAAATGATCAGAAATTTCACCAGTACGCTCCCAAAGCAATGGGATTTTTTAGGCGTCGTTAAAAAAACTTAAAATCGCCCCGACAGATGGCGCTGTAAGTTAACAGAAACAAAGAATATCGTCAGTGGAAGGAAAACAATGGATGGTACTTTGAGAAACCATCTTCCGTAGTCCCTCTGTCGTCATTGGACCTTTTCTTAAATTCTTTAGTGTCCTAAATCTACTAGAGCAGTTGCTGCGCTGCCATTATTCTGGTAATGCAGTTTCACTAACAAAGCGCGGTCCGTCAATGGCACAGTCATTGCGAGGATATCCGTAGAATAATGAACATCAGGTGCACGTACTTCACGTTTTTATCGCCAATGTGCATGTGTCATGCGCAAGTTCGTCTCCCGATTTTACTCCATATACAGCGCCCTCTGTCGGTGCGATTTTAAGTTTTTTTTAAACCACGCCAAAACATTCCCATTGCTTTGGGAGCATACTGATGAAATTTTAGGTCATTTGGATCAGTGGTTCTTTTGTTATAGGGTTTTACTTTCACAACTTTAAAAAAAATCACCCTGTATATATATATATATATATAACCATTAATGAAACATTACCATAACACCAACATAAACTATGAAATTATGAATTAGTATGTAATAATTAATTGACAACGAAAGTGGTCCCCAACACTCTGAATATAAATACCATATATTTATTTAAAAGAAGAAGAAATTAAATTAAAAACTGAATGAATGAAATTTGGGGAATTTAGACAGAATTATCAAGTCCCAAATGCCTAAATACCACAAATAAAATGTGTGGTTTCATCATCATATTAGCCATAACATTGCTAAAGAATATGATTTTGGGACTACCACATCATAAACAAAGAACAAAACCTGTGAAAAAATCTTAAGATTCAAAAAATAAAAACAATAATAAAAAGGAAAGAAACCTTACCCATAATAATGAGATAAAAAACTTGAAATTTAATCATAAAGTGCGAAATACAATTGGATTAAAAAGGATATTGGTGCACATCAGTAACCAGATATAGGAGCATCTCTAAACAGAAGCAATGAATTGCAAAAAATCTTTATATTTATATTTAATCAATCTCTATTTGAATGTAAATATTTCAGTTATCATTAATATCGTTAATCCATATTCCATGCATTGGCGACTTAAAAATCTGGAAAAGGCTATACTGTAAAATCTTCTAAGACGGAATCGCATAGGAATTAATAAAATCCATTACAGAAAAGTTAGCAGGTACATCGTCTCTTATGAATTTATCATATTCTTTTCACACGTATTATTATATTTATTTTGCATGGATCAAAACATTTTTCCTTTTAAGACAGGATTCCATCATAGGCAGGTTCTTTTTCACTCGATTTACTGTACTTTAATTTTATTGCCTAGAAATATATCTACTGTTCTTGTAAATATTAAAAAGGGAAAGGAAACTTTAAATTAATAACTAAATTATTACGCGTTAAAAGCATTAACTGGGGAGAATTACGTTATATTTTAAATGTCCATAATACATATGTCCATAATACCAAACAGTTTCTTTTCAAACATATGTATACACCAGAGATAAATTTTAGATTTCGAAAAGTCTTTTTACCTATTGGTGCTAATTTTAAAATAGTGCAAACATTAATATTTCCTTTCAATTAAAAAATGTATTTTCAGGTGAAGATTAAAAAGGAAACTGCAAAATGTAACAGTTCCTGTGTTTAAACATTGCATTTAGACACACCCCTGTTCACAAATCTTCGGAATTTGTTATTTAAGTTTACGCCACGTTCCTAAGCGAATTCAAATGTTAGGCAGCTGTGGAAAATGTGGCATGTGGCGATTGGAATATCAGAACTGTGATCACATCGAATCACATTTGTAATTTTCAACAAATATCGTTATTTACTGTGAAGAAATTCTGTGTTTACAGTTTCATTTGGTAACTGTACATTCAATTATCACAAATACTACTCCTGGAGCGCCAAATTTCCTCCTGATGGCAAATTTTGTTACAATTGTTTTAGAAATCGAAACCACATGCGTCACTGTGCAGGTACACCAAATGGTTTACATTTAGCCTAATAGATTGTTCGCTACAGGGTGCAGAACACCTCACGTTGGCTATTCTGTATATAATAATGGTATTGTTTCTAATCGAAGTATTTATATGTATAGTACATTAATTAGATAAATACGAATAACTCAAAAATATACATTTTTGAGAAATATTGTAACATAAACAAGAACGAAAAATCATGCGTCAAGCATAGATTATGTAACCCTTTCCAACGCTTCCAAAATAATTTTACAAATCATTACCGTTTAATAAGCTGAAAGATAACATCTAAGTAAACAATTTGGAAAACGCATAACATATTTAAAAACGTAATTTCAGGAATTTCCAACATATATTTCCAACATATACAATATTCGGAAAAATATCCGAATACTTTTATTCAGCCCTGTATATGATCTATTGATTTGTATATATACTACATAGGATGCTAAATTTTAGTTTAGTTAGGAAACGCATAGCGCAGTTTAAAATTCTCCTTCTGGAGTTTCTGTCAATAAACGAAAATGTGTTCGCGATTTTTTGTACTACCCTATATATGATCTACAGAATTTATACATACCAAGTAATAGACAAAAAGTGAGTTAAATTTAAAATCGCGTTCAGCAACTTAAAACGCACTTCCAGGAATTATTGTTAACAGACAGTAGAGAATTCTTTTGTGTGTCCCTGTAAATGAACAATGACTGCTATACACACACTGTAGTAAGCCTCTTGTAATGCACCTTAGTGATATATATAAATTTTAATGCGTTTAAAATAGTGAAACATTATATAATTAAACCGCAAACGATTTTTCTCCATAGACGTAATGTAACGGATTTCTTTTGACTGTCCCTGTAAAGTAACTATAAGTGCTATGCACAGCATATTCCATATTATACTTCTTGTAATGCACCTTAGTGATATATATCAATTACAATGTGTTTGAAATTGTGTAACATCATTAAAATAAACCGCAAATGATTTTTCCCCATAGACCGGTAATGTAACGGAATTCTTTTGAGTGTCCTGTAAAAAAACTATAAGTGCTACACACTTCAGTTGAAATAGGGAACATGCTATAGATAACTACAATAACATATAAAAATTGCAGGGCAATCCGAGCATATTTACGGGCGTTAGAGCACGGACAGACGGCAGACGGCAGATGGCCATACGTCAGACGGCAGACAAACCGAAGTCATAAACATTTTTCAACTAGGTTGGAAAGTGTTAAAAATGTAAAAGTATCACCAGTGGGTGGAATTACACATATCCAAACAGTGTTTCTTTCAGACCATTTGCTCCAGGAGAAGAGGAGGAGGTAGGTGCAATACATAAATTAAACAAGTTGGAAATTGTACGTCAAACGTTACAAACGAGGTGCGTTCGTACGCACGTTTTAGAATTAAATTCATCATATCCCGTGCGTAGAACGGGTTAAACAGCTAGTTAAGTATATATTTTATGACACTGTTCATACAAATATCTTAACTAGTTAGTATATAAATATTAAGATATATATGTATCAGCTAGTTATATAAATATTTAGATCTTGATGATTTTTAATTCTGTGAAATGAATTATATCGTCTGCAGATTCATTTCTGTCATAAAATAAGCATCTCGGTCGCTTGACGATTAAACTTCAGAAGCTCCTATAACAAAAAAGCACCGATTAAAAAAAAAAAAAAAATTCAAATTTCTTAATAAATATTTTTATTAATATCTCCTAAAGTTTTGATTCGATTTTAATAAAATTTGAAATGTCTCGACAAAATTCTGCAAAGATAATATATTTTAAATTGCAAACCATTTGGTTGGGTAGTTTTTGCGTTGTTATATGCGGACAGACAGACAGACGGACAGACAGACAGACAGACGGACGGACAGACGGACGGACCAAACGACGACTATAGGTGCTACGTATTTATATAATTACGAACGCACCTAAAAAATGTAGTTCATTATCAGTAATGTAACTCAAACAATTTTCCAGTAGATTGCTCCACTACACTGCCCTCCCGGAGAGGTTCCTGAAAGAAACACTGCATCCAAAAGGTGATTATTGGATCAGCCGTCCTGAATGTGTTAATTAGCATGATGGTGTAAGTTATTGCTGGTAAGATCTACAGCAACAATACAGACCTTGAAGGGAGCCATCAGAATTAAAAAAAAAAATTCAGTCATGTTTGGGGGTGCTGTGTCATATCAAAGTAAGACTGATTTAGTTAGTTATTGTTTTTAGAAGATGAACTCAAAAGTGCACACACCCATATAACTTCTGCTTTAAGATGTGACGAATTCATTTTCTAAGACGATAATGCATAGTGCATCATAACTATTGTAAATACTCAAAAGCTGAAAAAAAAAGCATTACAACGATACGGATAATTGGTCACCTCAATCACCTGATATAAAAACTATAGAAAATGCATAGTGCAATAGTGAACATTGTTTATGTAAATGACAAGCGTATTCACGCATTAGAAATCTTGAGAAAGCATTTTGCAACGTCTGGGGAGCGACGCTGACTCGTTAAAAGTATTCGGACACTTTCGATTTTAGAAATTCGATTTTAGCTTTGTCGAAAATCTAGAGAAATACTCGTACTGGATGAAATGTTCTTGAACTTCGTGAATGTAAATTATATGTTTGATCTCAAATTTGTCAGTGAAGATTAAAGTCACGAGGCCAATTAAGGGACCAACAATAAACTGAATAAATAAAGATATTTTCAAACGCCCTGTATCATAAAAAGCTCGAAATTTAACTGTTATCTATAAAAATGTCGGTGATGAAATGAGCAATATTTCAGTTTATTTCTAAAAATTACTGGACAATAAGGGATTGTTCAGAAGCTACAAATTATAATAATGTAAAATATTGTAATTTTTTTTAAATGCAATTTAACGCACTTATATGTTAACTATTTTTCTTCATTTATATACATGTAGCATTATTAACTTTTATGTAATTTATTCTAATAATCCTGTGATATACGATGAAAAAACTAATTTGTGAAAAATCCCTTATTGGCTAATCATTTTCAGACAATAACTTAAATATTGCTCATTTCATCACCGATAAATTGCGAAATTTTTTCGATGTTTGATTGACTTTTTCATATAAGTTACCCTACATAGTTTACAACTAAATTCTGAAAGAAAAGTTGCTATCACTCAATCATGCACATCAGTTAAAAATCATTTATACAAATATTAATATTTTATCGAACATTCAATTATACACACATTTTCTAATTGCAGTATAATGTTTCTTCTGCACTTCGACAAGTTTTCTGAAAGTGGAAATAAATTTGGTTGAAATACCTGCATGTTTTAAACAAAAAACACGCGGAATTGTTTTGATTTTTTAAAAGAAACGTTTAAATCTTCATTAAGATACGAGCTATTATTGAACAAATATATACACGTATTGTAAAGGGTTAATATAACCATTCTTTTTATAGCTACAGATATTTTCGAAATTTTTAGGCAAATATTTTTTATTTATTCAGTTTGTTGTTTGTCCCTTAATTGTCCTTGTGAGTAAATCTTCACCGATAAATATGAGGTCAAACATGTCCTCATGGCCTTTACATTCATGAAGTGCAAGAACAATTCGTTAATTATGTCTCGATATTTTCAATAAAACTTCTAACATCGAATTTGTTCCGTTACTTTTGACTAGATAGTGAATACCCACATCATATTTATCAAAACTTGTTGAGCTCATGCCAAATCGTATAGCTGGGTGTCTCCAAAATAAAGGTAGTTACATTTCTTATTAAAAATTTATGTATGTGGACTTTCACGCTCTGTAGAGGTATGCACGGGCCGGAATTTCCAGGCATTTCCAGATGCCTAGGCATTTCCAGGCATTTACAGATGTATCTTTACAGTTTCAGGCCCTGGCACTGCCCGGTCCAAAAGAAACCTATCTCAGCCCGGCCCGGCCCGATGCAAAAATTAAAAGTTTGGCCCGGGCCGACCCAGTCCGGTCTGACTTGTGAAAATATCAATGAAATTCAGGTCCAACTCAATTTCCACATAAAATTCCGATTTTTCTTAACATACAATTCAGATTATTTTCTAGAATACTTAATACATATTTATAGACAGATTTAACAGTATATTTTAGATTGCTATATGTTCAGAAGCCAAATCATACAGAATAATAAATATAATAATCGCTTAGACTCATTAGACTCTTATATTCAAATAAAAATTCATTGAAAACAATAATATCATTCAAAATTAAAGAAAAAATATGTTAAAAACCTAGCATTTGAAACTTTATACAAAAAATGAGATTTTTGAAAATATTTCTCTCTAATTTACTAAATTATATGCCAAATATGTATTTATAATTAAGCAAACATGTATTATGACATGCATATTATGCTAATGAATACTATTTTACTGTTTTACTTTTTGGCCCATCAGTTAGAAGTAGCCAAAGATTTAAATCTCCATCCTGTATCATTTTTAGCCTCATAAAAATATGTTCTCATAGAGATTTTTTTAACCAAAACATTCAGAACGAATATTAGAGGTCTGTACGGGCCGGATTATATCGGATCGCTTACATGTAAAATTAATTTTGAAATTGGTATGTGATAGTGACAGTGATGAATTGATTTTCTTTCAAAGACGGAAAAAAATATGTTAAACTTCCACAAGTTCTGATTCTGACGATGCAATGAAAAAGTTTCAACAAGTAAAAATCTAGAGTTATGTACGGGTTTGAGGCCGGTACCTGGCCCGCGAGCCCGTTAAATTTTTTCTTTCGGCGCGGCCCGTTAAAAATTTTCTCCTAATTCATACGGCCCGGCCCGTTTGAAAGTTTGCTTTCATTTTGCCAGCCCGTGAGCCGGGCCGAGTACAGGCCTCCGGCCAATCCTTGGCCCATGCAGATCTCTAACGCACGGTCCCTATAATTATGTTAATTTAAAAATGTGTTTGTTTTTTAGATATAAAAAAAACTACAACATTAAAAAAAATAATAATAAAATGACAGTTCAATATTCATTGTAAATACATATTGTACAATGTGTATTAATATTTAGAATTTTATAGAAATTATGATTCTTTACATTTTATGGTGTCTTTATAATGTTGGCCAGGAATGCATAGATGTAAATTTGTAAACGATAATCAAGTGTTCTTGAAAATATTTTTATAATTAAATGTCACTAATCTGAATTAATGTTATGCTAATTAGTACCAGCTTTTTATCATAAATTACAAAATAAAAATATATCAATTAAATAAAATATTTTAATTGATGAACAATTTTAGCCAGAAGTGTGAAAATTTAGTAAAGCAAACATGAACCTCTTGCTTTTAAAATGTAAAGGTTAATATTAGTTTTATTCCCTTAATGTCCATATTTTATTATTTTAATTTTTTCTAAATTTTTGTTTAAACTTCTTGCTGATTTTTTAAGTCCTATACCACCTTATCTGATTTTTGTTTCGTAAAAATGTACACAGAAATGTAAAAAAAATATTTCAAAAAATATCACAAGCAACTGGAATAATCAACCAAGTACTTACTAAAGTATTTTTTATATGCATAGGAAATCTAAATTTAATTGGAACTAAAAACCACTTATTCAATTTCTGCAAAACTTGCTGTTTTTGAACCAGATAAATGATATTTCAATTTTGATTGATTTTATGTATTGTATTAATACTAGAGAATAAAATACTTTTCTTTCATCGTACAGTTTTATTTTGTAAAAATGGGATTTTAAAAATAGCTGAAACTCTAATTATCTTTTTCTCAGCGTAATAAGAAAATCAAATTAGCATCTATTTCAAATAACAATCCGTAATGATCCGTATTGAGCAAATTCATGAAAATTTTCACATAATATCCTGCATTTAAAAATATGCTAACAGAATCGGTTTCAAGAACATATTTCCGTTTACACAGTTCAATACATTTTTCATTTCTCTCAAATATCTAAAAGAAAATTAATGGAATATTTGAAATAAAAAAAGAAACACTCAAATAATATTTCATTGAAAAGTTTGCGAATTAGCTTATTCTGCACACAGTTAGTAATCTCATTTGAAAATTTTAATTCCCTCGTTTATCCCAGTATCTCCCCTTATCAGTAATTAAATAGACATATAAGCAGAACAATAGCCGTTATTGAATCCATTTTTTGAGCTATGTATGTACCTTTATTAAATAGCCCCTTTTCGCCTTTTATTTCCATTTATGAGAAATAGTTAAATACTCTATTCTTTTCTTTGTTTCATTTTTTTAAATCATTAAACAAGGTAGAAATCATTTAATACCATGTTGTTACCTCTTAGCCAAAGTCATTCCATTTCTAAAGACTTTATAGTGCTAATATCCGAATAAAGTTTGCTGATGCTATGATTTTGTCCGTTTTGAAAAATTCCAATTGTCGAGTAGTTTTACTAATTTTATTAATAAAGTAAAAAAAGAAAAAAAAATCCCATCAAGTGATATTTTTAATAACGTCGTTTCTTATGCATTTAACCAGGTTTGTGTATTTAGCAGACAGATTTATTAAATTTTCTTTGATTCGTGAAGGAAAAAAAAAAACTGATTTGGAATTGCAGTATGGGAGAAGATCCTTCCTTAATAGCATTTTAATTGCTTTTTATGCAAGTTAAAAACGGGTTAAAAAATCACACACGACGATAGTAAATTAATCACGATAAAACTCTCTTAAAACAGCTTATGATTTTAGACTTCAATTTGCTATTTTTTTCACCGAGATTCAATGATTTAATGAAATTTGTCCTTATTTAAAAAAAAAAGAAAAAAAAACTCTGCAAATACTTTATATTTTTTAATGTAATTAAAGTTGAATGATTTCAAACGTGGTACATGCAAAAAGGGCTCCGTTTTTTACGTACAATTTACCATAAGGGGTTTTTTATCCTTTTTCATACTCCCTCTTTCAAATTACAAATCAGTTTCTACAAATTGGGTAGAGGGTTTTGATTTTTGCTGACTCATGGGTCAAAAACCGTTAAAAAGTTTTCTGTAAATGAAGAAAAAAAAGTTTTAGTGGCATTTTTTGATGTTTCACTGGTAAAGTTTTCAGTGAAGCACTTTAGATTTGAGAAATATTCAAGTATTTTTCTGTGCGTTAAAACGTAATATCAAGACCCCTTTTTTATGCATTATTTTATATCTTGTTCGGTAAAAGTTGAGAAAAAATGTACTTCATAAGTGTCTGTTTAACCAGAAAACCTAATTTTTGATCGATTAAAATAAATGAATAAGTATTTTGCATTCATTTTAATCGATTATAAGCTTTTCGTGTTGATAATGGAGATAAACGTTAACATGTTGGGGATGGACAAGAATTTTTAGGAGGATTGGAGGGGATGGAAAAACTGCGATGGGAAAAATACAGTAGTAATGAATAAATATGCGACTGCTTGGGGGACTGCATATCACGACGAGCTCTTTCTTTGCAAGCTCAGCTTTCTCCTATTTTTGCTTTTTATTAATGACTTAAACAGCGGCGCTTCTTTTTTCCCATTTTTGCGTTTCTTTCAATAATCCAAGTGGGGGGAAAAGAGCTTTGAGCAAATGTCATTAGAATCTAGACGAGTTTTATGTAAAAATCTCGGGCAGGAGTGGAGGGAAGACACCAGCAAGGATGAGGGAAGGGGAAGGGGAAAAGAAGGTGAAGCGAATGCTACAAAAGGATTAGTTATGTTCGAGCCATGCAAATTCATTCACACTAAAGAGCAGCCAAAGACACATACTTGGAAAACGAGAAAAAAAAAATAAATAAAGAGGTAAAAAGATCTGAAACGGAAGCAAAATTTATTATAAAAAAGCGATGAGATGCGGAAAAATACATGCGATGAACATTTTGTTTGACTCCATATTAGTTTGCTTGGTACTTATTTTTTCTTTATTTTTTTTTTTATTATAGCTGAGCTTTCTCCCACCCTGTTAACCGCATCCTGAAGTATTGGAGTAGGGAGAGGAGGGTATATAAAAGGGGCATCTAGGAGGAGGGATGAAATTTTGTTTTAAGACATTGAAACACCAGTGTTCTTAAATGATCAAGGGGGTCGAAACAGGAGAAAAAGGCGTTTTTCGAATCGTATTCTGATCTTTTAAGCTTTAAGTGAACAACTGTTGTTCTTTTTACTAGGCTCCCTCCCTCTTCACCATCTTTGCTCTCGGCTCTCTCTGTACATCTTCCACGCGACACGTAAAGATGGAATAAATACCGGGAAACGGAAAAGAGTCATGTAAATGTTTTAATCAAATATTCTGCCTATTTTATCGGGAAAAAAAACGATAAACACTAGTCGCAAGTAAAAACACGATTTTTAATGAATTTGAATTTGTAAGCCGTTTCTGCAAATGGAACTTTTATTCTCTCTTCTGCTGTATGTGCGAGATTATGTTTTTTTTTTAATAAAAAAAAAGAAGTACACGCAAACTTTTTTGAACAAATTGAGTTAGCAAAACTACGATTTCGCTTTGCCTGTCATCATTTTTGCACTCGCGAAGTTTTTAACATCCTCCCCCCCTCCCCACTTTTCCTTCTCCGTTTTATAACTCTGTTTTAGGTTTAATTGTTTCTTCGGCGAGAACTATAATTTTTCACTAATTCAAATGCAAATCTTTTCTTTCAAATTATTATCTTTATTTGTTGAGTTTGCATTTATGTTTAAGTGAAGTGCTCCGTTGAAAGCAGTTGTTGAAATGCAGATTGGGAGTACAGGCGGGAGTGGAACAATTATCATGAAAAGTTTTGTTGTAAAAAGTTTTCATTTTGGGCGAGATTTCTGGCATTATTTAATACGCTCATTTATCAAATGGATACACAAGCTTGTATAAACAGAAAAAATTAGATTGTAATTCTTTTTTATGCCTGCATAAAATTAGTTGCCAGTGTATAGGAAGTCGATGATGGAATTAACGTATTAATATGTTGATGATGTTCAATGACTTTTATGACAATTGTGACTTTTATTTTGATCAGTTAACAATCTTTCATTTTCTCTCTTCCAATTGTACTTTTAAAAGTTTTCATTTTGTTAATTTAATCTCTGTCAATATCATTTTGGTCAAAATTTTGGACACTATAAAGTATGATCCAAAAATTAATATAGCCATGATCTCACTAATAACTTTTAATAAATGAAAATACGCAAAAAACACAGTTTGGACATTTACTGTAATTCTAATCTGTTGTACATGAATTGCTCTACATGCTTCTGTAATTATAAGTATGTACAGTCACCCCCCCCCCCCCACCCCCACCCCAAAAAAATAATAATAAAATAAAATAAATAAATAAATACACTTTAATAAATAAATAAATACACACCCGATACACTTTAATCGTCAAATTGCCCCAGAAGAAACGTGAATAGCCATTCCACTGGAAATTAAGTCTTTCAATTTATGTTAAAAAAATAGGCTTATTAGGGGTCATCTTCATACTGAAATTATAGACGAAATTTTGAATACAAATACCTAATTTTTATGTCATATTTAGTTTTCTCTGTAAATTTTACCTTAAGAGCCTACGCTAGTCACCGGAAGAAGCGCTCAACCTAATGGGAAGGTTTTTGCGCGATTTCTCGCTCGCAATTTAATATTTTTAAATGATTTTTTTTTTGCATAGGATAGCTGAGGACGATCTCGAACGATGTTAGTTTTTACTTTTTCGATTTTGGTTCCAGTTTTTTTGTATAACGTTTATACAATACGTTTGGAACCGGTTCCAACCGGTTCCAAAATTGAAAATGTACACTTATAAAAAAACTGTAACCAAAATCAAAAAAGTAAAAACTAGCAACGTTAGAGATCGACCTCAGCTATCCTATGCAATATATATATATATATATATATATATATATATATATATATATATATATATATATATATATATATATCATTTAAAAATATTAAAATGCGAGCGAGAAATCGCGCCGTGACTCAAATCCTAACTGGCTGTGTTTTGACGTATTTTTACTTTCTTCTATCTTTACAAGAATACAGTATTGGATTCATGAAAATTTTCGACTTCCGGTTTTCGACGGATTTATACGTTTTAGAAGGTCCTGAACACGATTTGATTGTTTTTAGAAAATGTCTGTCTATGAGTCTGTGACTCTCTGTCTGTCTGTATTTGACAAAAATTTTGTGGGCGCTCAAGAACTAATGTACGAAATGAATGAACTAATGTACGAACTAATGTACGAATGTACTCTATCAAGAACTAATGTACGAAATTTAATAAAACTTTATATTCAGTTAGTCCCTGATATAAATTGGCGCAAATTAGTTTTTGATGAAAATCGCCCAATAGGTGGCGCTGCTATGCGGCATTTTTCGCGATTTCCGCAATAGCTCTATCTCAAGAACTAATGCACTTATTTTTATCAAACTTCAGATTCAGTTAGACCTTGACATAAATAGACGCTGATTACGTTTTGGTGTAGATATCCCAACAGGTGGCGCTGCTATACTACTTTTTTATTATTTTTACGATAGCTATATCTCAAGAACTAATGCACGGAATTTCATCAAACTTCAGATTCTGTTATACCTTGACATAAATAGATGCTGCTTACGTTTTGGTGTAAATAATCCAACAAGTGGTGTTGCTATGCCACTTTTTTCATTATTATCATGATAACTATACCTCAAGAACTAATGCACGGATTTTCATCACACTTCAGATTCGATTAGACGTTGACATAAGTTGTTGTTGATTAGGTTTTGGTCTAAATCTCCCAACAGATGGTACTGCTATGCTGCATTTTGCAGGATTTACACGATTTTAGTAACAGTCATTTCTCAAACACTAATGCACGTAATTTAATAAAACTTTAGATTCAGTTAGACCTTGATATAAATTGGTGCTGATTCTTTTTAGTGTATGGAAACCTGTGTGAAATAGAAGAAAGTTTTGGGATTGGCACATCCGAGTAGTTTAATTCATTTTTGTCCAGAAATGCATGAAATGGGCAAGTGCTCTTATTCGGAAACTATGCCATCGAAAGACGTTTTACATTTTTTGTTAAAGACGGAAGATCTTTCAGAAAATACTGTCAAGGTTGGCGTTTGGAAACGAATTACGCACGTGGCAGCACGAGAAAAGGAAAAAAACGTGTCGTCACGTGATACGAATCGCTTATAACTCGATAAGTAATTTATTTATCAAAAAATGGAAAACTTATTTCGATTCCTAATCGTGTCAATAGTCAGGCCTGCTAATTTTATGCCTTTGCGTTTAAAAATGAGTCAGAAAGTTTCGCGTTGTGATTTTTACGATTTTTTTTTTTCAATTACAATGTAAAGAGATATAACCTTCAGACTGTTTCCATTATAATTATTGACATTTCACTTATATATTTAAATTTTTGCGCGTAAAAAAAAATAATAATGAATATTGCGGCTTGTGAGACGACGAGTATTCCAGTCGAGCTACCGTTTTTCTCCGGTCACAAGCATAGGAAAAATATTGGGTCGCCAAATTATGAAAATGCATCAAATTTTCTGCAGCTTGTATCAACTTTTAGTTTAAAAAGTTGATATTTTACCAAATGGCGGTCATTTGAACAAAAAGGTTCATTTTTTCTCCACTTTTTTTTTTTTTTAACCTTTTGCGCGCTAAAAAAAACATAAATAAATAAATAAATAAAAATATGTAGCTCTCTGACCGCTTATCTCGCGATTTCCACGGGTAAGACAATTGTAGAGAAAAATATATAATACACAATTTTTGAAGCAATTTTGTTTTAAAAATTCCACAGTCAAAGGGTGAAAATGCAAATGATAAATTTGCTACATATTTCAAATACATGATGATTTGAAATGTGTAATAATAGAGCATATACTTGTCAATTACATACTAATCGAAAGGATTTTGAAAAAATAAATTAAGCGGTCAGATGGTTAATCAATGAAAATTATAATTTTTGGTGGTATAAGCTCCAATAAAAACGATTAGCTTTATTTTAAATAAAAAGTGAAGGAAATCGGTTGAAAATTCTAGAGAAAAAGGGTCGTCCAGTTTGAAAAACATGGTTTCGAGAAAAACAAATTTAAAGTTTCATTACGTTCAACATTACGTTCAACGAGCGGCGTTGCATTCAATGAACAAAAAGTATTGTAAGGAATTGGAGTATCACGAAACCGCTTCAGGAATACAATCTACACACTTTAGGAATGCAAAAAAATGCAAAATTAAGGAAATCGGGAAATTTTAACCCAAAGAAGTAGAACCTCCCCTTAACCCTTTATATCACTACGTTGCATGTACGCAACATACCCCAAATTCAACTTTTACTTATACAGTGACCTTTAAAAGACTATTTTATTCATTGCAGCTATCTTCCAACACAACAGGTTAATATAAATTGTTTGTAGAATTCGCAACAGACGGCGATACTCAGTTAATTTTCTATGTCAAGGATTTATTTATAATTTGAGCAGTTTCCCATCCAGTTTTCACAGAGCAGTTTTTGAGACATGTTTAACAAACTACCGCACTGTAATCTGTTTTACAACGATTAAAAATGAATTTAGCAGTAAGAGTTCCAAAGTTTAAACCTGAATAATTTCTAAACTACTTCGCCGAATGACTTCACGTTCCCTATCCGAAAATAAAATTTATGAGAGTAAATCCAAATATAATGTCAAAATTAAATGTTAGTATTGAAAATTTTAGAGTTTGGTGAAATTTATATATGTAGACGACCCCTTAAACAAAATTTAAGTATAGCCTTAATTAGTAGACATTTTTATTAATCGTTTGGTACACGTCGAATATTTATATGATGATTTGCTGCAGAGTTATTAAGGAGCTATACCTTTTCTGTTTCCTTCACGACTGTACATTTATTTATGGAATGTATACAACAGTTCGTATAAACAGAAAAAATAATATAACTCTTTTAAATGCCTATA
The DNA here is from genome assembly GCA_963931845.1 of Maratus michaelseni. Taxonomy (NCBI): domain Eukaryota; kingdom Metazoa; phylum Arthropoda; class Arachnida; order Araneae; family Salticidae; genus Maratus; species Maratus michaelseni. The sequence goes on along the minus strand of OZ007590.1, from coordinate 129,077,590 downwards.
TTACATGACATTAAAAGTTGTTAGGTCAGTGTAAATCTAAATATGAAGGTACAAGTAGGATTATCTTTAACATTCATGTATAGAAGACAAATTTTTACAATAGTTGCGATTTTTCTTAAGCAACAATTATTGATCATTTAATAATCTATTATGTGTTTTTACTTATTTTATTATTTAAATTTTTTTCGTTTTGTTAATTTAATTATAAAAGTTTTCATTTTGGATGAGATTTCTGACATTATAGAATATGTTCATTTATCAAATGAATACATCAACTTGTATAAACAACAACAACAACAATTATAGAGTGTAATTCTTTCGTATGCCTGCATTACATGAAATATATATATATATATATATATAAAGTAAATGATTAAGAAAAATGATTAAATATTAATGTGTAGAAAAGCGAATTTTATAAGGATCGAAACTTTATTTTAACACCTATTATTGATCATTTTGAAGTCTTAGGAGTATTATGAACAATCACCAATATTTTAGCAAATTATATTATTATTGTTTTGTTTTATTGATGTAATTATATAAAACTTTTCATTTTGCACCACTTTTCATTTCTGGCATTACTTAATACGTTCATTTATCAAATGGATACACCAGCTTGTGTAAACATAGGATTATGTTATATAATTATTGACGTTAATGATGAAAACATTAATGATTAAATTAACAAAATGAAAAAATTTAACTAGTACAATTGAGGAAAAAAAGAAACATTCCAGAGTGATCAATATTTTTGTTTAGAGTGACCACTATTTTTGTTTAGAGTGACCACTATTTTTGTTTAATAAAAATCACAATCATTGTAAAAATCATCTACACATCAAATGTTAATTCATTAACGTCATTAATTTTTCCAATATTAGAGTGTAATTCTTTTTTTATGCCTGCACAAAATTATTTGACATTGTGAAAATGGAATTATCGTATTGAAGTGTAGATAATTTTTACAATGATTGTGACTTTTATTAAAGAAAAAATATTGATCACTCAGGATTTTTTTCCCTTTTCCCTCAATTGTACTAATTCAAAAGTTTTCATTTTGTAAATTTAATAATTAACGTTTACCTTTTGGATGAGACCATTATTTTTTGTTTAATAAAAATCACAATCATTGTAAAAATCATCTACACATCAAATGATAATTCATTAACGTCATTAAATTTTCAAATATTAGAGTGTAATTCTTTTTTTTTATGCCTGCATAAAATTATTTGACATTGTGAAAATGGAATTATCGTATTGAAGTGTAGATAATTTTTACAATGTTTGTGACTTTTATTAAAGAAAAAAATACTGGTCACTGAGGATTTTTTTTTCCTTTTCCCTCAATTGTACTAATTCAAAAGTTTTCATTTTGTAAATTTAATAATTAACGTTTACCTTTTGGATGAGACCATTATTTTTTGTTTAATAAAAATCACAATCATTGTAAAAATCATCTACACATCAAATGATAATTCATTAACGTCATTAAATTTTCAAATATTAGAGTGTAATTCTTTTTTTTTATGCCTGCATAAAATTATTTGACATTGTGAAAATGGAATTATCGTATTGAAGTGTAGATAATTTTTACAATGTTTGTGACTTTTATTAAAGAAAAAAATACTGGTCACTGAGGATTTTTTTTTCCTTTTCCCTCAATTGTACTAATTCAAAAGTTTTCATTTTGTAAATTTAATAATTAACGTTTACCTTTTGGATGAGACCATTATTTTTTGTTTAATAAAAATCACAATCATTGTAAAAATCATCTACACATCAAATGATAATTCATTAACGTCATTAAATTTTCAAATATTAGAGTGTAATTCTTTTTTTTATGCCTGCATAAAATTATTTGACATTGTGAAAATGGAATTATCGTATTGAAGTGTAGATAATTTTTACAATGTTTGTGACTTTTATTAAAGAAAAAAATACTGGTCACTGAGGATTTTTTTTTCCTTTTTTCCTTCAATTGTACTATTTAAAAATTTTTATTTTGTAAGTTTAATAATTAACGTTTATATTTTGGATGAGATTTTTGGGTTCAGGAATTACTTAATACATTCATTTATACGTCCAGCTTGTATAAACAGAAAATGTAAAAGCATAATTCTTTTTTATGTCTGCATAAAACTATTTACCATTATATAAAACGGTCATAATGGAATTATAGTTTGATGTGTGGATGATTTTTACAATGATTGTGATTTTTATTAAACAAAAAATAGGGCTCACTCTAAACAAAAATATTGATCACGCTAGAAGTTTTCCTTTTTTCCCCGCAATTCTACTATTTAAAATTTTTATTTTGTAAATTTAATCATTAACGTTTAATTATTTTGGAAGAGATTTGTGGGTTTTGGAATTATTTACATTCATTTATAATTTCAGCTTGTATGAACAGAAAAAATAGAGCATCTATATATATATATATTTATGTCTGCATAAAACTATTTGTCATTGTATAGAACGGCCATAATGGAATTATCATATTGATGTAGATTATTTTTATAAAACAAAAATATTGGTCACTTAGGGATTTTTCCTTTTTTTCCCCAATTGTATTATTTAAAAGTTTTCATTTTGTTAATTTAATCATTAACGTTTTCATTATGGATCAGATTTCTGGGTTTTGGAATTATTAATACATTCATTTATACCTTCAGCTTGTATAAACAGAAAAATGTTAGAGCAAAATACTTTTTAATGTCTACATAAAACTATTTGCCACTGTATAGAACGGCCATAATGGAATTATTAAATTGATGTAGATTACTTTTATAAAATAAAAATATTGGTCACTTAGGATTTTTTCTTTTTCCCCCCAATTGTATTATTTATAAGTTTTCATTCTGTTAATTTAATCATTAACGGTTTCATTTTGGATGAGATTTCTGGGTTTTGGAATTACTTAATACATTCATTTATACCCTCAGCTTGCATAAACAGAAAAATGTTAAAGCAAAATTCGTTTTTATGTCTGCATAAAACTATTTCCCACTGTTTAGAACGGCCATAATGGAATATGGAATTATCGTATTGATGTAGGTTATTTTTATTAAACAAAGATATTGGTCACTTGGGAATTTTTTCCTTTTTACCCCTACTATTTAAAAGTTTATAAAATTTTTATGTTGTTAATTTAATCATTAAAGTTTTTTTTTTTTTTTTTTTTTTTTTTAATGAGATTTTTGGGTTCTGGTTTTACGTTATACATTCATTTATACGTTCAGCTTGTAAAACATAAGAAGTTAAAGCATAATTCTTTTTTATGTCTGCATAAAATAATTTGCTTTTGTATATAACGGCCATAATGAAAATATCGTATTGATGTGTAGATAATTTTTTTCAATGATTGTGTTTTTTACTAAAAAAAAGTATTGATCACTCAGGAATTTATCCTTTTTTCCCTAATTGTACCATTTAAAAGGTTGTATTTTGTAAATTCAATCATTTATGCTTTCATTTTGGAGATTGCTGGCCTTTAGAATTACTTAATACATTCATTTATACGTTTATCTTGTATAAACATAAAACATTATAGCCTAATTCTTTTTATTTGTCTGCATAAGACTATTTTCCGTTGTATAGAACGGCCATAATTATCATATTGATGTGTAAATTATTTTTAGAATGATTGTGATTCTTTTAAACAAATTTATTGATATTTTACTATTCTTATTTAGATTATAAATGTTTTAAATACCTATATTACATGAAATTAAAAGTTATTATGTCAGTGTATATCTAAATATAAAGGTGCTAGTAGCATTATCTTTAATCATTGATGTGTAGAAGACCAACTTTTATGAGAATTGCGATTGTCATTAAGCTTTAATTATTGACCATTTAAAAATCAATTACATACTTTTACTTATAGTATATTTAATGTTTTTTCTCTTTGTTAATTTAATTATAATTTTTTTATATCTCGAACGCAACTTCTGGCACATTATGGAATACGTTCATTTAGCAAATAAATAAACTAGCTTCTATAAAAATAAAAAGTTAAATTTGAACTTTGTTTCATATCTACATTACTTGAAATAAAAAGTTAAAATGCCAGTGTATATCTGAATAGGAAAATGGGTTGGGTTGATTAGGGTTGATTATTGACGGCCAATTATCTACACTTGGGATATAGGCCCGGGGGGAGTGCCCTTCGTGGGGGTCTTTCTAAGTGAACCTAACCCGTATTTACACATGGATAAATCCACGGCTCGAAGAAAACCACGAAAACTCCGAACGATTAGGCCGACGGGCGCGATTGGGATCGAACCCAGCACCTACCGTCTACCAGCTTCGAGAGCAGAACCTCTCAGCCACTGGTGGGGCATAGAAAAATGGGAATTTATTTATCATTGAATACTGATTTGTATAAATATGACTTTTATTAAAAAAGAATTATTTATCATCTAGGAGTGCTTTAATAAAAAATTTGATAGTGGAATTATTATTAAGTATTGATGTATAGAAAAGTAACTTTGATTATGATGAAGACTTTTATTAAACAATAATTATTCATTATTTAGAAATGTATTATGATTTTTAACTAATCGTATTATTTATACATTTTTTAAATTTGTTAATTTAAATATAAAATTATCCATTTATGTAGAGATTCTATTGGCATTATTTAATATGTTCATTTATAAAATCTTGCACCAAATTGCATAAACAAAAGAAAAGTTAGATTTTTCCTTTTTATATGTCTGATTAAAAGTCATTAAATATTGTTATGTCAGTGTATATCTAAATAAAATAGTCCTTGCTGGATTGTCTATAGTTACTGATGTGTAGAGAGAAGTTACTTTTTTCGACAATTTTAATTTTTTATCAAACAAAAATTATCGATTATTCAAGAGTTTATTATGTATTTTTCTCTATCGTTTTTATTTAAACCTTTTAATTTATTTTTTTTTTTCTTTTAAGAAATGAGCAAAACAGACATTTTAGAGTTTAATGTAAATTCAAATAAAGAATTTGATAACAGGATGATCATATAGTTTATAAATTTTCCAGAAATTAAGCAGAAGAGCATCTTAATTTCTTACTTATTTTGAAAAATTTAGAGGTTTTTTTTTTTAAAATGAATTCATAAATAGTATTGTTTTGATTAATCTAATTTTTTTCGTCTTATAATCAGTGGTGCACTGGCGTCGGAATGTAGCGGAACTAAGTTTCAGTACCGCTTTTTTTTTTTTTTTTTTTTTTTTTTTGCAAAAAAAAAAAAAAAAAAAAAAAAATCAGTTTAACATCTAACCTACAATTAATTTTAAAGTTAAGTTTTCATTTGTATTATATTTCTTAATGAAAGACATATTCTAAATAATATAACTAACATTATAAAAATCCGTCAGTTAGGAAAAGGGTCATTATTTTGTATATACGTGCCGATCAACGACAAAATATGTCGCCGCATTAAACAAAATCTAATGCACGAAAAACAGTTAAATATTTGACATTGAAAAAGATGAGTTCCGTTTCTTGTCAATGGAAACATGAATGTGCATTTCTCATAACAATGTCGGGTCTGCTATAATACAAAATCAACAAGTTCCGATACTGGAGAATTTACGAGTGCACCCCTGCTTATAACTATTAAAATAAAAAATAAAAAATAAAAAAATCGGAAGACTTTATTTAAGTTCTTCAGTAAGAATGAGCTCTGCAGACCTAAAAATGCGAGGATTTTCTAGTATACACGCATCTAGGTTCTTTACGTGGGCTTTAGTCGAACATATGAATTTTGGTTTTAAGCTCTTTAATTATTTTCATTGCTTCAGTTAGTAATTGTGTCATTGTTAATTAATTCTGCGTGATCTTTCTTTGTATTATTTCCTTTTTTATTGACATACTGTCGTACATCCCAGGATTTATATATATATAAAAAAATGTTAAAGTTCTTTACCATTATGAATAAATATGATAACTGAAGATCAACATCGCAGATTTTTTTTAAGAGTAATTTATAAATCATAAATACAAATATATTCAAAAGGAAACTGAAATTTTATGCTTGATATATATGTAGACACTGTTGGAGTTAGGACAGTTTGAAACATTAAGAGGTGCTACAGCACAAAGTATAAAGAAAACTTACAAAAATCTGGCTGAAAAGTTTAAGTTTCAGAATGAAAACTGATACTTCTTAAAAGAGAATTAAAGTGCTTTTACCAAGCCCATTGAAGAAAATACATTTACTTAAAAAAAACAATCATTGTCTTTATTACATTAAATATCTCGTGAGTCGAAATCATTCGCTGAAAAATTGAAGAAATGATGTCTAGATTTATATATAGCAATAAATTTATAAAGGCCGAATATGTGCTTATAAACTTACATTCGTACGCACATGCTTAATTATTGTCAATCTAGAAAATATCTTGAATGGGTAGTGAAGATAAACAGATCTACCTTCTTATACTATAAATGTGTCGACTTTCCATTATAAAGTTTTAACATTTAATTTCGAACTGTTAAACAAAGTTACAATTTTCTTTTTAAATCGACAAATTATGAATGTGGATTATTAAAAGATCACCAACAGGTAAAGTATTTGGAGTTAGCATTTGAAATTAGAAAGCACCTGAGTAAACGTAAACTTCAAGGCAAATTTAATAATGTTATCTTGTTATTTGATAGTATCAGCGTTTTCAAATAGAATTAATTAATTTGTTAAAACAAATTTCATAAATAAAATGTATTTCATTTTAAATGTTGCCAGGAATTATTTCAAAAATCATCGGAGTGGAAAATTTTAGAATATACTAAACATATTTAAAAAAGGAATTCAAAGGAAGATTTTTGAATTTCAAGAAATATGAAAATCAATTTAATCTATTTACTTCGCCTCTAGTGATTGATGTTGACATTATTCTTCAGAATTTATTACTGCAGTTAATCAAAATTTAGTGCGATTCCATAGAGCGAAAATATATGGATATGCGATTTCCAAATTTCTGTAATTATTTATCAAACGACCGATTTCTTAAAGTATATAGTGTGAAATTAGGAATATTTTAGCTTTATTCCGTAGCGCACTTTTATACATCTGCGTTACTGTCAACCTTTTATTCTTCAAGTCAAATAAACCTAATTTGAACCCGAAAAGTATTTATAAATGAAATCAAATAAGTTGATCATAGGTACAAGACACATTTTATTAAATAAATTTTTTCATTCAAAATATGTCTTCTTTTTTACTTGAAGAAAACACTGATTGACAGCTATGCCTTTTCTAGATCAAGATTAACAGACCAATGTGTACAATCAATTAAAATACTGCAATTTAGAAAATTCAGTTGAATTTCATAGATTTGGGTGATAAAAATTAATTTTTAGTATATTTTCAAAAAATATGATAAATTGAAATATTTTTAAGAATAACTTAGAAACTTTGATTAAATATTCCTTTAACATGGCTGTGTTTTGAACGTACAAACTTAATGCTGTGCAATCGTAATGGTAATAACATTATCTACTTTTTTTATGTGGCCCGTGGCTTTGAATATAATTCTTATTTTGGCCCGCGGCGGTAAATGAGTTTGACATGCCTAATATAGAGGTATATAAATTGATGGGGAAAAAAATCAGTACATACCACTAATATTGTACCACTTTCCACATATGTATCTGTTCATTTGTGTGTGTAATAAAAGCTTGAAATTGTAAAGGTACTTTGTGGGCACTCTGTATTTAGGTTGGAGCAAATTCATTCCATTCTTGTTTTGTTTTCATATATAGTTTCAGTTTATCCATTATATACTTTTTATAAGTATCAAAATGTTTTAATGTTTTATTTTTCTTTAATTTCTCCTTCCTCGTCAGGTATATTAGAATGCATTTTGAGATAAAAGAGTGAAAAGAAGATTCATTTGAGTTTGGAGCAAATTCAACAAAGATTTGTAAAAGTATACCTTTTACACACGCAGACATTGGTAGTGTTAAAAGTCCATCATTAGAATTTTTATATTTTAATTGTGTTTGTCTTGGTGCGATTGGTTTTGAGTACGTCATGAATAATAAGCAATCCCGATTAAAAGGTGCGTTCAGAAATTCAATAAATGCATCCGTGTCACACCTAAAAATCTTTCTGTAAGTTCATGTTTTGATTTTATATATTTCTTCAGCTTACTTATTATTATTATTAGTAGTAGTATGGAAATGTTATAGTAGGTCTTTTTCCATGTATTTTGTTTAATCCACGTAAGAAGCTTTACTACGATGCAAGAAGACCTTTAATATGAAAAGTTGTAATATAATCGTATTTGAATTCGGCTTTAATCAGAGTTATTTTTAAATTAGTTTTTTACCGCGAAAGTCATAAAATACTGGCATCAGTGGCGAAATTTCCCTTTATTATTATTATTTAAAATAATACTCAGCTTAAGTTTTGCCAGATTTTCTAAATGTTTACTTAAGGGCAGTGCCTCATTTGTTCTTTTTAGAAATGCAGTTCAGTTGTCTGCAATAGAGTTCATTGACTTTTAGCGAATTTCGATTCTCCTGCTGTCTATCTATCCGAATCTTTGTTTGTTCACTTATCTTTATTATTTCTAGGTATAACGTGCTGATCAAAAAGTTGAAAAGAATTTTTCTAGAAAAACATGGCTTTCGCATTTAATTAAACATAATAAAACATCTTGAACAAACTTATTTACGAAGGTTTGATATGGACGCACAGACTTTTTCACGCTCAGGCGGATAGATAACAGGGTGGCTAGTGGTCAGGGAAAAATACAGTAAAAAAAAGTGATAAAACCAGTATATTCTTATAGAAAAATTTATGTTGATTATTCGATCAAATAATCAATTTGAATTTTTCTATAAGAAATATACTGGTAATCATAATTTTTTTTTACTGTATTTTTCCCTGACCACTAGCCACCCTGGATAAGTATACGAACCGTCAACTGGTTAGCCAGTTTAGCCATTTTTTTTTATTCAGAAATTCCGAATTCATACTAGAAATTTCGAATAGATATTTTAGCTTGACAGGCATTTCGTGATTACATAAAACAAAAATTCTTCTTTCGGAATTCGGAATTTCTGAATTTTAAAAAGGCTAAGCTGGTAACCCTGATCATCAATACTGTTCAATTAACAGCATTTGAAAAGATTTAAAAACTAATTAATTCTTGAACATCGATAAAAAGTTTATAAAAAGAATTCAGTTTGTGGTAGCTAATTGACTCTTTATTGAGATTAAGTAAAACAGTTACTTTTTGTTTCCAATCGCTCTTCCCCTCTTCAATATCTATCTATATCCCTCCCCCTTTCTATATATATATACAGGAGTGCAAGAATCTAGGCGCCAATAGGCCGATTCCCACCACTAAATTTTTAATATTCTTCGCCTAATAAGAATACTGATAAAATTTAGGTGAAGTATACTAATAAAATGTGACGAAGAATACTAATAAAATTTAGTGGTGGGGATCAGCTCATTGGCGCCTAGATTTTTGCACCCCTGTCTATATATATATATATAAATAAATCGTCGTCGTGTCATTTATGTGAAAAGCACCCCTATCATGGAACAAACATTGTTATATAAATTATTGTGTTGTGGATTATAGAAAATTCTTTATTAGTCCCTATGACTTTCATTTGTTTAAAAAAGAGTTATTATATCTATTGTATATAATGAAAGTTCTTTTATGTAAGTATGTATCATATAAAATGTATATGAGTACATTTATATATGTATGTAAGTATATATTAAGTAATTATATGTATGTGAATATTGAGATAATATATTAACTATGGCGCATTAACATGAAGATAATTTAGAAAATAAAAATTATTTATTAATCTTAACCATTCTGGCAAGAAACAAAAATGTGCAATAAGGAAACTTTTTTTGTTCTTCAAGTTTTGCCTAATTTTGTTGTTCTGTTTTATTTTTACCATATTTTCAACTAAGTACATCCACTTCTGACTATTACGAACGGAAAGTAAAATCTTTATTTAATGTCACCATCAGATGAAAGGGGTTGACATAGGGTATGTTTACTTACGGAAATAGACCGTTCAACCTGAATTGAGAGAGTCGCGTTCGTAGAAGAGAGAAACTTCGATTTCAAAGAAAGAGAGAGCAACTGATGCACTCACTCTGTTAGAGTCGCATGTGATGGCATTGAATGTTTTCCGCAAGTCATTCACTCTTGTTTCTATCAGAGGCATTAACTCGTTGTCTTTAAATGACATCGACTCATCTAGAGTAAACACAGGAACATATTAACAGTAATCACGAAAAAACACCGCCAGAGGGCGTGACATCCGGGAAGTGTGTCAATTGCGAACTGACGTCAATAGCGTCCACTTTTAAAAAGGATGTCGTTATTTATATAAAGCGCAGGTCGGGACAACAATTTACCCTCATCATCACTTTCGAATCTCTTTTATTATTTTTTTTTTCCCTATCTCCCTCGAATTCATCTTGAGAGTTGAGTTGTTCGTCCTCTGTTATATAAATTGATTAAACGAGGTCCCAAAAAAGTGACCGTTTACGGCAGACGATAACACAAAATGAAAAGAAACCGGGCACACCCATTTATTGAACGTGCTAAATAGAAAAGCTCGTCGGTTTCTTCCCACACAAATAGAATGAAAATTCTCAGAATTTTAGAATCGTTACTCAGACAAAATCATTTACTCCCTTTACTTTTAACATTTTTTTTAGCTTAGTCAAAAAGAACTGAGTGAACGGCTTAATATTTCTTTCATAAATCTCCCTTATCTTCAACTATTCATTTAAAACAGATAGACATTTTTACAGGAATATGTATGAACGTACAAGATTTTTTTTAAGAAAAGGAAGAAAGTATGTAAATGTTTGGTAGATTGAGTGTTTCATAGTTTTTTGTATGTTACGATTTTTCAAAATAAATGCTCTTTTATTATATTTTTTCGGGTAAGGGATCTTGCATGTATTTATATTATATCACAAAAAAAAAAACCAATGGCACGTCGGGAGTGCCGACAGAAGTGAAAACTTGAACAATTACGTGTGTATTTTTTGAATCGTCAGGAAACGTTTTATTGCGCAGAAAATACTTTAAAATGAAGTGTTTTTTTTTTATTCATTAATATAAACTACTACTACAAAAATTATATTACAATTTTCATTTAATGCGCTATTGTACATGAAAAATAATGCATATTATTTTACATACAAAAATTGCAATCTATAGCTTAAAACGTAAATTTACAAATAAATGAAATATAAAATTTAATTAATTGGTATTCTTTGAAATGAATACCAATGAAACTTATGAATTTTCATCCACAATTTAAACAACTCTCAATACATTCATCATTTCTTCCATGAGATTTAGTTTCATATCTTTTGTAATAACATTTATCTGCAAAATAGGGTTCCCGCTTCCTATCACTCCAAAAATGACTTCTTTGCTGCCTGTCTTGTTTACTGTATTCGTGAACATTGTACTTTTTTCTATCTTCATACTGCGCGTATTGTTTGCGGTATCTATAATTTCTATCAACAAACTTTTCTTTTCTATAAAATGATATCACTTCATTTCCATATCGGTAACCACGTTTCTTAAAACTTTCGTGAAATATTTCATTCAAGACCTCCTTATCATAGTATTAGACCTTACAATCAGTAAGTTTCCTTTGACCGCTATACACGTGGTTAAAAACCACATGGTTGTCCTGCTACTAGCGCCTCTACCGTCAGTAACAGGAGTATTAGGTAGCTTTCAATACAAAAAAGTATAAAGCTACCTATTGCAGCCATTCGGAGGAAAGCAGTTCCGGAAAATTTCGATATATTTTCACCGATCATGACCCCCAGACCCCAAAACCATCCTCCGTTCAAATGTTGATTTATATATATATAAATATATATATATATATATCTGACCTACGTCATACGATAACGCCCGTATTTATGAATCGATTTTGATGAAACTAATTGTGTGTATTAAGGTCACTAATGTCTCGACACCGAGTTCGTTGGCCAGCTTGGTCCGCCATTTTGTTTCAAGATGGCGGCCATTTAAAAATTTAAAACTAAAATAAATATACAAAAAAAATAAAAATTCAAATTTATTTTTTAATTACGTGTTAGGCCTTAATACAAGGATTCCAGAGCATTTTTTGGTTTACCTCTATCTTAAAAAATGGCTGAGATAGAGCAGTTTGAAATTCTAGGGTGGCTGACATTTTGAAACAAAATAGCACATTACCGCGATTACTCGCAAATTATTTACTTTCATTGTTGTAATAATTTTCCCAATCATACGCATAAAACTATATATTCATATCCGTTAGCGCCAAATTCTCGCCAAAATTGGCGACCAAAATAAGTCTTCATAAATGAAGCCAATTTGGCTATTGCTCAATAATTTGGCGAATTTCTTATTCAAATTCAGTATTAACGAATCTTTTGTAAACGTTTCTTTGCATTGTAGCTTGCTGTTTTCGTGTAACTTCAGCTAAAATTTTAAAACGAAGATATAGGAAAGCTACCTTTTCCTCCCGGTACAGACCAGAAGGACTTTTTTTAAATTTGTTTTCCATACATGTTTTCTTATTTGCTTTATGATATACTGTATGGTTGTCCTTTTCAAATGAGAATTATTTATATGTTATATTAATTATTATGTTTATACGTATGAAGAAGTGAAAAGTCTACATGACAAGTCCCATAATCAGGTCCACAGCCAATTGGCGTCAAAGATGGATATACAAGTGTACTTAGCTTTGATTGGCGTATCTTAGCTAGCATGGTTTGGCGCTGGCGCATATTTAATTTCTTTGTTGTAACTGAGGTACATTTCAAAACACATTGTTGCCAACATCGCTCACGTTTGACAGCCACCTTGGCTTATGGACACTATTACGAAAGATTATCCGTGTTTTCATTTATTATAACGTATCAGTTTATCACAAACTTGCTAATAGAAGTCTTGCCTTTCGTTCAGCCGATGCTGATGGTTATATCGATCTTGAAAATTTGAAAGTGTCGAGCTTTATGAGTGAAAGCAAACATAGTTTCCTTTTTTATTCGACTAGTCTGAAATAACAAAAAACAAACGGTCTTATATAATAAATATAGTTCCATTTAATGTGTATGAATTATAAATACTATTATTGTTTATGTACACAGGCTGCATCGTACTATTGACCAATAGCTAATTTATAAACTATAGTTTTGGAGGTAAGTTTTTCAAATGTTGTTGTTCTTTGTCATATTAAATGCTATTTGCTTCAAAATAGTGGGTTTTTTAAAGGTTAGGGAATTAAAATTTTTATATATTATTTGGATCATATAGGTTATATTTTAAAAAGGAATTCCTCTTCAATAGAGAACATGCCTTAATAATAATAACAGTAACCAAACCATAATAATGTATATAGGTTCCATGGCAATCCAACTATTTTACGAAAGTTAGAAGACGGATGGACAGACAAATATACGAGCTGAAGTCATAAACGCTTTTTTAAAAAATTGGAAAGCATAAAAATGCTTAATAATGACTTAAATTATACGTGTCCCCTCCTCCCCAACTTTCCTCCCAAAAAATAAATTCTTGTCATGCTACGCTTATGGTGTTTGTAAATCTTTAATGGGGATTCTTCTGTAATCAGGCCTACATCTAATTGGCTTGTTACAGTAAGTGCAGTTTTGCAAAAAAAATAAGGTACTTTTGGTTAGCCGGGTGCCAGTGATACATATACATGTATATATGTACACACACATATACACATATCTACATATACATATATGTACATACATACACATATATGTATGTATATATATACGTATATACATATATATTTATATATGTACATATATCACTGGCGTCCGGCTAACCGAAAAGTACCAAAAATAATTTAATTTTTTAACCAGTGTTGTAACTCCCGTACACTTGGAACCACATTCTTCCAGCATCGCTCATATTAGGCGCTAACTTTGGCTGTGGACCTGATACTACAGAAGATTGACTAATACTATAGTATGTAATAATTAAACTTATATTTAAATCTTCATTTTCAACAATATTTTTGAAAACTTGATGATAATTGTGCAAAATATTTATTTATTTATTTATGTATTTATTTATGTATTTATTTTTGTCGAAAAATGTTTTTTGAATTTTGTCAATAACACGAAATTTTTTCTTAGCTCCATTTTTTAAAATGCATTTTCTTATGAACTAGTATCGGTAGTATCCACCAGGCGGCGATACTTTCCGGAGAAAGTCAGTTAATAAGTTGGCAATTTCCGCGGACATCCGGAGACTTTCTCCGGATTGTCAAGTCTGATCTATGATCAGGGAGTCTTGATTTCATTATTTTCATTATTTTTTATATTACTTCCGTTTATTTTTCTCGTGCTCGTTAAATTATAATATTTTCCGTGTTTTGTTATTTCATTTTCATCTTTTGATTTGGTCTCGCGAGTTGAGTCACTTTTATCTGTTTTCACCGCGCGTGCTAAATTTATCTTGAAATTATTTTCTAAATTTTTTTTATTCATAATACCAATTATTTCGCTTTCTGCACGTGAACTATTTCCTTTTGATACTTTCTCTTCATTGTATGAATTGGCAACATATACAGTGGTGTCGGCAACAGGGTCGCGAATTCAATGATTTTTTCCCATCTCAAAAAATGCCCAACGCGCCTAAAGAAGTTTTCACTTCAAAAAAAAAAAAAAAAAAAAAAAAAAAACCTCGAAAACTCTGAAAACATCAACTCTTTTACGAGTTTGTTTAAAGTATTTATGAGCCTCGAGAAAAGATTTTTATAGCATTCTCAATAGATACATGTATATATTTAATATATATATATATATATATATATATATATATATATATATATATATATATATATATATATATATATATATATAAAGCACGAATTTCATTTTTACATTTTTTGGTCCCAGACCTTTTTCCTATAACCTCGACTACCCCTTCCTAGAGTCCTGCATGGATCGAGTTGTACCGACAAAAAAAAAAAAAAAAATTCTTTGAGCCGACCGAAACCGACCCGAAACCGAAATATTCAAACCCGAAGTGAAAGTAAAGTAATCCACATTTTAATACATGAAAAAATAGCCTACAATTATATTTCTAATATTATTAAATTTATCTTTTTTGTATAAAAAAATGAGCACTTATACACTCATTAATATTTAAATATACAATTTTTATTCTTTTTTCATTTGAAAAATATTCTGAACTTTCTTTTGAAAAATCGGGTCAACCCGAACCCGAACGCGACCCGAAAGAGTCAAACCTAATTCGAAACCGATCCGAACACGAAACATTTAAAGTCAACCCGATTCAAAAGTAACAAGCAACGAAAAAAAATTAGCGTCAACCGGACTCGGGTTGGTTCAGTTTCGAGTAAAATTCGATTACCTGACCCGATTCAGAATCTCCTCTGCCACACCGGGCATTTTTATACAATCGTGAATGGAAGAAAAAACTTTTATTTAAAAACTTTAACTCTGGACTAACTTTTTTGCTGGTTAAGTCCTTTAAAATTACCTCTTGAAAATTTAGATTTGAAATTAATTCAATTTTAGCCGAATAATTTAATTTAAAAACATACTGAATTAATATAAAAAATAATTTAGTTTTACACATAATCTATTTAAACAGTGGATTTTGTTACTAATTAGAATATTTACTAATAAGTAGAGATTTATTAAATGTTAATTGGCAGCTAATTATGAATTTAACTTTTGTCGCATTAACTCTGGAGCTTCTGGTTAGATCTTTTAAAATTACCTCTTGAAAATTTAGATTGAAATTAATTCAATTTTAGCAGAATAATTTAATTTAAAAACATACTGAATTAATATAAAAAAATAATTTAGTTTTACACCTGATCTATTTAAAGAGTAGATTTTGTTACTAATTACAATATTTACTAATAAGTAGAGATTTATTAAATGTTAATTGGCAGTTAATAATGAATTTAATTTTTGTCGCATAGAAGCGTGTTCAATTGGATACGACAAAGAAATTAATAATTAAGATGTAAACTAAAGGCATCAATTAAATTCAATGTGACGCGAAACAAATTTTGACCGTAAAACTTAATGGTGATTAATGAGATATTAAGTATGGATTAATAATTAAAAGAAAAAAAACTAACGCCATGCATTTAAAGGGGTGAATTTGTTGTTTTCTCCAGCTAGTATTGTATTACAAGCTGATTGAACGTTACGCTCTTCAGTTAAATCGTTTGGTAGAAAAAAAAAACAAGAAAAGAGATCTTACACTGGGGTATGGGAGTTCACCATTGATATTACAGCACGACAATGCTAGGGTACATAGATGTTCCGTTGGTCTGGATTTAAATTCCCCCCCCCCCCAATAAGAAATCCACATCTGAATTATCCACTGTTGTTTTTGGTGTTCATAAACCTTTTGTTTAAGTCACATAGAAGAACAGTACTTGAAAAAGAATATGAACGATGATGGCTGCAACTTCAGTTCTAATTAATCCAAAAGATATATATATTTTTTTGTACCGTTTGAATTCATATAAAGTGTTTTATGATTGCGTGTAGTTTTGTTTTGTCTTAAAAAATCTTCTGCACATTAAAAGCACCAACTTTCAGTTTTCGAATAGTCAAAACCACTTTTGATATTTGACTTGAGTTATTCGAATCAAGGTAGCCCGGAAACACATATAGTTTTGCTCTTTTCTTAAATCTTTATAGAGTTTTGAAGGAAATTATGTCAGGGGTTTACCTATAACTTTTGAAAAAAAAATAATAAGACCTGCCAAGTAAAAGCATAGAGAACATTCAATTAGTAATCAAAAAAATTGTATGAAAATTCTAAGCATAAAACAATCTAACTTAATGTAGTAAAACCTCTACACGGGACCCTTCAAATTAAAGGACACTTTTTCAATCTCCAACACATATATATTTGCATGTTTTTGCTTCTGAATAGCGAACATATTTCGCGGTTTCGACATATCCATTATTCACAGGTTTTACTGTATAAAGAAAATCCGAAAGAGCTTTCCTGTTTACTTTCTAATATTTTTTTACTTCTGTGAATGCAAACGATATCCAGAGACTGTCCCTACAGACAGTTGAAAAGTGAAATTTCTCTATATCTCGTAAACTACTAATAGGATTGAACTGTAAATGCACATAGACATGTTTTTGACGACGCTAATTCTTTTTATGTAAAAATTAATGTAGGTCATAATTCATACCCTTTTTTAAAATAAATTTATTAATAATTTTCACAATTAAAAAAAATATATATATATATATTTTTTATTTGAAAAATGCTTAGAATACATTTGTGTCAATTCAGTCTATCTGATTTAAAAAGAAAATTTCAATCGGAGGATCTTTTAAGAAGATTATAAATTAATGTGTTTCACGTGGATTTAGCATTAACCCTTTCCGAGGCAAAGTCTGTTCGTAAAATGAGAAATTGCTGACTGATGCCGGAATTTACAAACGACTTTTTTTAGAAAATACGAACTCCTTATTTTAAGCTTTCGTTATAGAAACAAAATTTTATTAAAATATTCTTGGTGCCGTATGCAAGTTTGGAATTAAAATTAGGTGTGCCCGGAGTGGGACCACTGTGCCGGAAAGGGTTAACATTCTCAAATTCTAACCCTTTTGAACTCTATGAAGATTTAATAAAACGTCCATGAACAATATTCGTTTCCGGTCTGCTTTTCTCCAAAAAATTCAAATAAATTGTCAAAATTCGGTGTTGCGATTTGAAAAATGAAAGTTTGTGAATATTTAATGCGTAAACGACAACAAACGATAACAAAATAAACCATATACAATAAAAAAAAATAACTTTATACGAATTTGAACGGTGCTTTTCTTTTAATTTTGATTGAATTAGAGATAAAGTTTATAGTGATTGTCTAGATTCTTTTTTCACGTACCGCACATTTATTTAGCTGAATACATTTGAAAATCTAAGAAATGTGTATTTCAAAACTACAACTGTTTTAATACATTTCCTGTTTCCTCCAAAACATGATAATTCCATGCCTGTTAGTTGAGGTATATTGTGTATTTTACGACAAAAATGTTGTTAATATACCATAATCCTGTTTAATTTAGTATAGGGGTCTTCAACGTTTCACACTCGAGGGTCACATTTATAAAGTTTGGGCCATCCATCATTCAATTATGCAGCATAGGCAAGAAATGTATCACGCCTAGGATTCAAGACCAAGGGCGAGTTATATATTGGGCGGCGGAACTACAGAGTTCCCATTTTATTTTCGATTCATAAAAATAAACAAATAAAATAAAATAATATTCCGATTTTTTCACCCTTCTAGACTATTGCCAACAAAGGAAAAACTTTAGGTACCAGGTTTTACTCTACTTGCCCCTATATACATATGATTAAATTTTTGGTATTAGAATTCATACTCTGACTAATTACAGGCTGATGACTTTACACTTTCTGTGTTAAAGAAGTTTGTAACTGATAAATACAAATATCATTTAGGAAACTAAATCTCAAGAAACTTCTTTTTTTTATATATCTAAAATACTTTGATATTGATCTTATTCTTTTTTCGAAAGGGGGAAAATATTAAAAACACACAAAGATATGGGGGAAAAAAAAATTATAAAATTTTTACGTTGAATATTGCAACCAAGTAAACAAACAAAAAAAAAACTGATTTGGTAAAATGGTCTTGAATCTCCACAAAGTGAATTCAGGAGAGTAAGAAAGGGGGGGGGGGAATTGCCCTTGAAGGGGTGGGATAGTTTTTTTTTATTATTATTCTTTCCGGAGAAGAATATTGTGGAATCCGCAGGGACGTTTCCCACCGGGAGACTAATAAGTAGAAAATCACAAATCTTCCGGGGAACAGTGCGTAATCCGGAGGATTTCCGGAATTCATGATTGCATGTATAATGACGGAAGCACTCATTTAAGGTATTTTAAAATTTTTATTTATCTCGTTCGACAACACGAATTTTTCCAACACAGTTCTACCACATTTACATTCCTAAATGAGTAAAATTTATAATATTCTTATTCGGATGCCGAATAATGACATGTGGTTACTGCTATTACACTGGTCTACATCAAAACTGCAATTTACATAAAAATGTACTATACCTATAGTTTTCAACACAACGACTTGATTGTAGAACTTTAAAAGTAATAATTAGCTCTTGATGCTCTGTTATACCACATTTACGATAATATGTGGGTAGCTCAATATCATCTTTTTTTGAGGCTTCAGAATATTTAGCGATTTATCCGCGTTATATTTTGTTGGGCAGATAGATAGATATAAAGATTTCGCCAATGTTAGCAAGCTACAGCTTGAACTTGAGCATCTGAAACTGAACATAAAATACAAGCGAAAAAAGAAAAGGACTTCTCCTGATTTTAGCGATAGACTCCCATTCAAATAAACATAGCTAATCGGAAATTTTAATTAATGAATGAAATCAAGTTGATTTCAAATGACTATTGCTTGGAAGCACAATAAACTTAATTGGAAAATTTTGTTTGTTCAAAGTAGGTTTCTTCGATTTAAAAAATACCGAAAGTATGTACTAGCCATATTTTTACACCGAGAGATATTTTATTATACACGATATTTTCACACAAACATTAACCATTTAAATTTTAATGGTTAATTCATATTCTGTGACCCCAAATTAGTATAAAAATATATCGTTTATTTAAAAGGCAAAAAAAAAAAAAAGTTTTATTTTTTAGACCGGTGTTATTTATTTTCTCTCTATTTAGTATATATATGATGTGACACATATTTGATTGTAGTCTATTGCTTTTTAATACCCACTTTTCTGTGCCTGTCATCTACCGAAAAGCGATTCAAACCAACAATGTTGAAGGCATTGTCTGAAAGATTTGTTACTTATATGGGAAAATGAAAAACGTTGCATCGTGTATTTCTATGATTAAGTTTTCAGCAGAAGATTGCAACTTGTTTTTAGAAGGATAGAATATGAACCATTCAAACATGATATTAAATAAATTTTGTAAATATCATTTACTTACCGAATTTTGAATCTCGCGAATACACCTTACATATTCTTTTCCTAAAAATTGTTTAAAGCCCTTAGAAACAAAGACACGTGGAAGATATATTTAAAAGGTATTATTCTTTAAATAATCTATCGAAAGTCAATTGTAGCTTCTAATTTTCTAAGAATGTCATTGTTATTCACAGGAAAGTCACTTGTTGATTCCTAAATGATAAATAAATTGTTTGTAGAAGGAAGAAACATACAGTAAATGATGTAATTTATGCAACTTTTCCCCATTTTTTTTTCCTCTCCAAATGTATTATTTTGCTATTACGCAGTATT
Organism: Maratus michaelseni; assembly: GCA_963931845.1. NCBI lineage: Eukaryota > Metazoa > Arthropoda > Arachnida > Araneae > Salticidae > Maratus > Maratus michaelseni. Next base: position 129,057,225 of record OZ007590.1, on the reverse strand, counting down.
GACTAAATTAGACAAGAATATCTGGAATCTAGGAAATAGTAATGAATTTTTACAGGTTATCTGTAAAATCAGTGTGAAAATTGTATATCTGTGAAAACGGAGTTTGTGTAAAAGAAAAAATGTCTTAAGCGGAAATTTTTGCATTGTCCCGGCGAGAGGGGTTACAATATAATTATAAAGGGCATCTATATTATAAACGATACCTGTATTAAAGTGTACCTGTTAAGACGGAAATATATCTAAAAAAGAATTGTTTTCCAGTTCCACATGTTTCCGTCTTAGCAGATTTTAATGCATTTCAAAAGTTATGCATGAACTTTTTGACATCGTGGATATAAATGACTATCTATGAGTTTACAGAAGGCTTTGTATTTATTAAACTTAAATTTTTAATTTTTATTGGAAAAATTGTAAGTGTCTACTGATTACACTGTGAAAAAAAATTCCGTGAAAAAACGGAAAATGTAATGGCAGCAAAGTTGTCGTCTATTCTCCGGTTTTTCTCCTATAACACCCGTTTTGGTATTCCCCCGTTTTCAAGATAGAAATTTTCCGCTTTTCAAGACGGGAAATTTCTGCGCAATACTAAAAAAAAAAAAAAAAAAAAAAAAAAAAAAGATATCTAAATAATAATTATTTACTGATGGTTACACGGAAGAGGTATTTGTATCGAACATTATCACACCGATTTTTTACCGCCTTGCCTTCCTCCGGATTCGAACCCCTGTACTTGCCTTCAGATTACGAACGCTCTGTGGCCTACTGGTTGGTTGGTTGATTTTATGACGGCCGATTATCTATACGTGGGATATAGGCCCTAGGGGAGGAGTGCCCTCCGTGGGGGTCTTTCTAAAGGATCCTAACCCATATTTATGGTACTGTTCGAAGAAAACCACGGAAAACTCCGAAGGGTGCCAGGTCGACGAGCGCGACAGGGGTTTGAACCCAGGACCTCCCGTCTATCAGCTTTGAGAGCAGAACCTCTTAGCCTGGTGGGACCTTACGCCTACTGTCCACATCCAACGACTTGGTTATAAGGCTAAAACATCAATTACGAAAATTTAACTGGAATTTTTCCGTTTTCTCTCAACTGAAAAGGAACATTTCCATTTGTCTGTCTCGAAAAGAACATTTCCGTTTTTAACATTCATCGTGTAAGGATAAAAATGAAAATTTCCGTTTATTCCTGGAAAATGTACGATTTATACTCAAAATAGAAAATTTCCGTTAAATAACTGAAATTTCACATATCACCACCCGTATATATATATATATATATATATATATATATTTAACAGTGTATTATACTAAATTTTCCTTGGATTGAAAAGTATAAAACTTTAATGGTTCTATTTATATAGATCAAGTACTAATATGACGATATATTCTATTTTTTTAACATGAATTATTAAAAATGTTGTGTATTACAGTAACCATTTTTAATAAGAGTTATGCCTCTTAACCCTATTCACCCTCTCTTAATTGTTTTCTTTGATTTGAATATTTTCACAGAAAAGACGCGAATAGATAAACATTCCGGAAACTCATCGGGAAGAACGGCAAGTGCAGTGATGTAAATTGCGGAAGTGGGAGATAAATTATAAATGGCGTAGTCAGACTTAGAAATTTAAAAAAATAAGTCTACATTATAATAAATTTAAATCCTAAGAGATTCCTAAATTCAACACCTAAGAAACAAAGCAAGAAGTTAATAGTATAATAAAATATATACACTGGTGGCCAAAAGTTTGGACATTTTTTGAAAGTTTCATGTTTTTCAACTTTGTGTGCTTGTAGAATATATTAATTTTCACTTAAATGCAAACGTTTATGTATCAAATTGAAGGTAATTTAATGCAAAATTTAATAATAAAAACAGTATTACAATATCTGTATTACAAAAAAAGTTATGCTCATTTTAGTAGAACAAACAAACACAAATCGTTTTGAATAAGGAAGTGTTTTGTAATAAAAGCGTACTAGCCAATCATAAATACTGTTCTGAGGACCAATCAAATGTCTGTAACTATAGTTTAGGTTATTTGGATGGTAAAAGAGTTATTGTTGTGGAAATATTTTCCGGAATGATGCATACTAGTACAATTAAATAGAGTATTGCTGTTTTTGAATATTTAAAGTCCTTTTTTTTAAATTAAACTAATTTTAAACAATGTCATCAACAAGAACTAATTGGACATCTACAAAAAGAAGCCGAATTGTCATATTGAGAGAAAATGGCCTCTCTTATGCTGAAATTGCAAGACAAGTTGGTGGTTCAGTGACTTGTTCTGGTGTACGAAAGTTCTGTTTACGTTATGAAAAAACGAAATCAGTGGAAAATAAGGCCAAATCAGTCCGAAAAAAATGCACAAGTGCTACTGCCGATAGAAAAATTAAACTGCTATGCCTTCAAGATAGAAAAATTTCATCCTATGCTATTAGATGTGAAATTAATGCAGCGGGTATTGCAGTAAGTTCAAGAACAATAAGAAGAAGCTTATCAGGATTTGGACTACAAGCTAGAATTCCAAGGAAAAAAACATATTTAAATCAAAAGCAACGCGAAAAACGAGTTAAGTGGGCAAAAGAACACATTAAATGGTCAGAAAATCAATGGAAGCAAGTAATCTGGAGCGATGAGAGTAAAATATCGCTCTTTGGTAGTGATGGTAGAAAATACGTGAGACGTAGAGTAGGAGAAGCACTTCATCCTCATTGCATTGGAGCAACTACAAAAAACCCAACAAATATCATGATTTGGGCATGTATGTTTGCAGATGGTGTGGGCCGAATTCAAGTGATTGATGGCATCCTGAATGCCAAAAAATACATCGAAACTGTCCTGGAACCAAAATTGATACCTTCCATCAGGGATCTCTTGCTCAACAACGCACCATTTATTTTTCAGCAGGATTCAGCTCCATGCCACACAGATAAAGTATGCAAAGCATGGTTTCAAAATAAAGGCATAGATATATTACCATGGCCAGGAAACAGCCCTGATCTCAATCCAATTGAAATTTTGTGGCGACGTTTGAAAATTCTTGTACGAAAAAAACGTCCATCCAATAAAAGACAACTTATTGAAGCTATAATTGATTCTTGGCACCATGTGATTACGAAAGATGAACTCCAAACACTCGTTCACTCGATGAAAAGACGCTGTGAAGCTGTCTTAAAAAATAAGGGTTATCCTACTAAATATTGATTGTGTAAGTATCACTTTAAAAAAATGCAAATCTAAGATAGATCTTACTATTAGTTGCATAACTTTTTTTGTAATACAGATATTGTAATACTGTTTTTATTATTAAATTCTACATTAAATTACCTTCAATTTGATACATGAACGTTTGTATTTAAGTGAAAATTAATATATTCTACAAGCACACAAAGTTGAAAAATATGAAACTTTCAAAAAATGTCCACACTTTTGGCCACCACTATATATATATATTTGTAAAGTTTACCAAAGCTCGCAAATGAATCTTACGCTTAATTATTATTATTTTTTATTTTTAAAAATTCCATTGTAAAATAGGGATGTATTATTTGTAAACTAAAGCTTCTGCAAGGGTGGTGAGAGCAGTGCCCCATTTACTGGCGCTGCGTCAAGGGAGTCGTCAATTATCACTACCGATGCACTAGTGATTTTCAGAAGAACAAATAAAATTTTTCGCAGCAGATGTCCTAAATAGAGTTGCCGCGGAACTGAATATAGTTTCTTATATATTTTGATAAAATTTACAATTCTTAAAGAACTTATAGCAGAGTACCGAGTAGCAAAACTGAAAAGAACTTGTACATTTTCAAAAATCAGAACGTTGGGCGTCTTATACGCAGTGGTTCTGCAAGACGAATTTAGAAATAGAAGACTGCGTGGAGTCAGGCCCGTCTTAATTTTATCCATTACAGTCCTAAAACTGCCGGACCAGGCCTGGACTTCATTTCTTCAGGCCAGTGCTTTTTGTGAAAAATATACATTTGTTGTAATAATAACTGTATATTTGATCAACGGGATCCTTAGAAATTTATTTTGGTTTAACAAATTATAGAGAAATATTTTTTAAATCTCTCTCTTTTCTTTTTTTCCCCATTTTAAATTACATTGTTTTTTTTTTTCGGTGAGTTTTCTTTTGAATGTATTTAAGTAAATACTAATGCTGTTATTCCATATTCCATGTCAGCATAAATATGTATGCAGTATTCTTTTTTAAAAATTTTAATTGTACGATAATGCTGGTTATAAATATCAGCACTTTTGTTGAAATTGAATCGCGATTGACCGGGGCTCATTATTGTATTTTAATTAATTAATTAATTTATTTATTTTGGTGGTCTGGCCGATTTGCGGAAAATAAACGGGCAGGACTCGGTCACTTTACACTTATTTACACAAGGCAAAAATTTCCGGCCAGGGCTGAAATTTTAACGTTTAAACTAGACTGGGGTTCGGGCTTGAAAATTTCGCTCCGTACAGACTTCTACTTAGAATACCAAAAATCAAGATATATCGTGTCATTTGAGACACTTGGCAACACAATATGTGTGAACATCCCGACAAGTAAAAAAAAAAGGTATTTTGATCAGCTAAAACTTCCTTATTTCCTTACGTCGACTATACATAAGCATATTTAAGGGGTAGGACTATTAACTAATTATACTGCAGGGCTAATTAATTATAGCAAAGTAGCAAAGGAATCTGTTATGAAACTGGAGAGTCTGAAAAACATTAGCAAGAGATATCAAAAAAGTTTTTTTTTTTTTTTTTTTTTTTTTTTTCCATAATTGAAGTTTGTCTTTGAGTTAGATGTTATAATGTAACCAATTCCAGCAAAATTATTCACAGCGCTAAGCGAAATTGCTGGCAGATTTTCCTAGACACTTAAATACTTTTTTTTCTTTGAAAAGTGATGAGGCGGGGTGGGGGGGGGGGGGGGGTTAAGAATTTAGCCAGATGGTGCCCGAATATGACAATATATAGGAGTACAGTTTCAATCGGTTCTCAAAATAATATTTTTTTCCGTCTTAACAACGCAAAACTTTCTGACACATGTTTTGATTCATTTTTAAACACATGAGCATGATACTTGCAAACATGATTTTTGTAGTGATTTGTAATCGAACAGTTTCTTTTTTCTTTTTCGAACAAATGAATTGCATCTTGATTTACAAGTGATTGTTGTCTCGGGATAGCAATTTTTTTTCTTTTCCTGCATATAGCGACCGAAAATTTGGTTCAACTTTGAGAGTATTTTCTGAAAAATTTCCTACCTTTACCGAAAATAGGAAAAACATTTCATTAATTTCTTAATAAAAGCACCTGCCATTTTGATACGTTTACGAGCAAAAAATGTGTCAGAAAATAGTCAGTTTGGATTTCAGAACAGCTTTAAGCTAAGTTTCACTTTTGTGGGTTTATATTCTCATCGATTGTACAAGTCAAGCGTGCTCCATCGGATTTAAAGTTAAGACGTAAAGACTGAAGAATGAGGAAAAATATGTTTTTTAAAATAAATTTACGATGGAAAGTCATTAATTAAGTCACAAAAGATAACTAAATAATAACTTACTATGATATTCACTTCAAAACTATTTTTATTTCTCAACATATTCTCCACCAATATTTATGCAGTTATATCACCGTTTTATCAGTGCCCCAACACCAGCTGCATAACATTCTTTGGGTTGCTGTCTCAGTCGCATTAGGACTTCAAGTTGAACCTTTTCATCATCTATGAACATCATTTTGCAACTTCTTCAACATCTACCATACAGCTTCGACTTAGCCCCAAGCAATTTTCATCTGTTTAGTCCACTAAAAAACATCTTGGAAGCAAGATGATGTTAACAGATGATGAAAAGATTCTACTTGAAGTCCTAATGTGGCTGAAACAGCAACCCAAAAAATGTTATGCAGCTGGTGTTGGGGCACTGATAAAACGGTGATATAAGTGCATAAATATTGGTGGAGAATATGTTGAGAAATAAAAATAGTTTTGAAGTGAATATCATTGTAAGTTATTATTTAATTATCTTTTGTGACTTACTTAATGACTTTCCCTCGTAAATGCAATAAAATTTAATACAACACGAAACAATATATCCCGATATATATATATATCCCGATTTCATAACATTTGCATATTAAACGGAGAGGTACAAAAATGAGACTTTATTGTAATCGATTGAAAGAGTAGAAATAAGGAAGAAAATGACACTAATTACGTTATTATTGGTTCAATTAAGTAAAATAAAGAAAAGAAAATAACCTGATGATTTCGTATGTGAGGAAAAAGAATTTAATGATTTGAACTGAAGATAAAAAAAATGGATTATTTAAAAAATTTAATTTATAATTCGAAAAATAAGTTTATATTTCAAATGTGTATAATACAAATAAAATAGTTCTTAATACTTGAAAATGAAATACTTTGATATCTGCAAGTTATCTGCATGATTATAATCTTTTTTCGCATAATATCAGTTCACATTTGAACTTGAAAGATTGTTTATATTCACATGCTTCAGTTGATGTTTAGATTTAGATATCAAAGAGTTATCGCCATAAATAAAGATCACGTCTCAATCACGTACCAAAGTACGTTGTAGAATATTCATTGTATTTCTAATCTTTTATGCATCTTCTAGGCGTAAACCATGCACGTAAATATGTTGGTTGGGATCTACAGGGTGTTTCTCAAATAATGGAAAAAAAATTTAGTGGTGAAAATTTGCTTCAAGGAAAACAATATTTATATAATAAACAAGTGTCGTAATCTATTTAAGTATTCAGTCAAAAATACAAGGTGTCTTACTAAAAGCTGAACTCGATTTTTCGATCACAACTTTAACAATAATAAAGATTTTTCAGCGAGATTTCATCAGGTTAACTTTGCTTCGTGTGAAATGTGATGGCATCATGGGAAGTGCTGGAAGTGCATTGTAATTAACCCATTTTAGGCCAAGCATAGAAATTTTATAAAATGTGGTATTATTTGCAATGAAATTTGCTTAAATTACATTCATTAAGATACCAAAAAAGTTTCGTGCATGAAAAATAATATTTTATTTAATTTGACGTTACCATTATTAATTTACCATTAATAATTTACCATTAAATTTAAATTAAAAAAATGAAGTTTTTTTTATGGCATTTGTTTAATTTTTATTTTATTTACAGAACTTGCAACTTTACCCCATTATAAAAACATATATGATTAATCTAAAGTGGAATAATTATACATTTTCAAAAAGTTGAATTTGTCAATAACTGTTTCAAGTAAAAAACGAGCGTATTTTGAAAATTTCTCAACAGAAAGTGATTACTTCAATTGAATTACTAATATTTTATAGATGTCTCCAGAACCCTTAAAAATAGTAGAAAATAAAATTAGTGAAAAATATACGTCACAATGTTAATAAAAATATATTTATTGAAATGGTGCGTTTACGTACCTTTGGCCGAAAATGCGTTAAGCTTAGTGACACCGTATTCCACTGTCAGCTCATGCTGAATTATGGTAGAGCGAATGAAATGAATAAACTCGGTATTAATTGGACGAAAATTAGTAGTGACTTCCAGCATTTCACGTGGTGTTTACATATTTCACAGAATGCATATTAAGTCTGTTGATAATATAGTTAGAATATCTTCATTGAAATAAAATATACATTTACATGCTAAAAATGATTCCATACATATTAAAAAAGTCTTTAATATTTTTCACTAACAGATAGACTAGTTTCGTACACTTCTAACTCAAGGTCTGCAAATACTAATAATAATAGTAATAATAAAATATTTTATTTCATTTTTTATTATTTGCAGACATCGAGAATGCCATCTTTAGAAAGTGTACTAAACTTACCAGTTTGTTATTAAAATATTTTAGACTTTCTTTTATATGCACATAATCACTTTTAGCATGTAAATGTATATTTTATTTTAAGGATAACAAGTTATTTTTATGATATAGTTCTATAAATCTCCATTATAGTTAAAGTTATAAATGAAAATCCGAGTTCGGCTCGGATACCCTGTATTTTCTACTGAATAAGTGGAGTGTGATCCTGATTATTTCTGTACTAAAATTGTTTGTCTTCTCGCATGTAATAACCCCTGAAAATGTCTTTAATTAGTTTAGAAACACTCTGTATAACTATTATCAAAGAAAACGTACTTTTAATCGTAAGAAATTATGAATATAAATGTTATTAAAAATGTACCCATCTAAGAAACTCAACTAAAAGAAAGAGCAGTTTATGTGAATGAAAACACTTTTAAATAAGACTTATTCAAAATCAAGTTTGAAGTTTCCTATTTCCTATGTTGAGCAAATTTAGGCTACTTATTCGCATTTGAAGGTCGTATGAAAAGTGATTACTTTCAAATGTGTACAACACTATAAAATAATTAAATGCTACAGATAAGCACTCCTGCTTCAGTAATATGGATTGAGAATACATTAAAATATAACATTTATTAATCGATATTTCATCTATCTCATACTAATTTATATTACATATTTTACATTATTTATTTTTTTGAAGCTGTAGGATTTTTTAAGCTAATGTAATTTTATTTTTGCAATTTCAGATTTTTTGTTTGTTTTTATCTGTTTAATTTCATGCTGACATCTTTTCAAATTTTTAAAGCGACATACGGGGTTATTCGTATCCTAACTAGGGCACGGGCAGCAATTTCCAATCCCGGGCCCGGCCCCACTCAATATTTTCAAAAATTCCGATTTTTATTAATATGCTATTAAGATTCTTTTAATGAATACTGTATACATATTTATGAAAAAAATTTATAGTATATTTTAGATTACTAATATTATATGTTCCCAAGCCATAGAATACAGAATAGCACTATGAATGATCGCTTAGACTCTTAGACTATTACATTCAAATAAAGACATTAAAAAAAATAATGTAGTTTAAAAGAAAATAAAAATATGGTTAATAACATCATGACTTTTGTTGCTGCATTAAAAAAAAAGTAGTTTTTTGAAAATGTTTCTCATTTATCAAAGTATATTTCCAACGATTCCGTTCACAGAAGTTCATTATCGCTATTACTATTTTCACAAAACGAATTGCTTTCTCGACAAGTCCTGAGAACGATTATGTCCAGTTCCGGCCCGTTCCGAGTATGTAGAATGAAATGTAAGCCTTATCGCGACCTATTCGAGTCTGGTGAAAAAATTGAGCCCGGGCTAAGACACGATATAACTGTACGATGTCAATTTCTACGCTGGACATGTTATATTTCAGTACTGAGGTTGTCAAGCAGTAGAAAGCTAGTATCGGCTCGTGCAGCTCATTTATGCTTATTATCGTCCCAGTCACATCCATTGAAAATTGCACATATTTTATCAACTTTGTTTGATCCTTTTAAATTTGTCATATCAGACAGGTCGGCTCGTTTAATTTTTTTATCGGCCTGGTTAGCCCGTTTAAATTTTTTATCGGCCTGGCTAGCCCGTTTAATTTTTTTATCGTCCCAGCCCGGCCAGTTAAAAAAATTGTTCTTATTTTACCGGCCTGGCCCGTTTGAAAATTTGACCATCAATTTGCCGGTCCGGTCCAGTGCAGACTTCTGACTAAAGAGATCAGATTCATAAATGAATTGTATGTATATTTTTAAAAATTAAAACACACGTGAAGAACGAAGGATAAGACAATATAAAAAGCAATGGAATGGACACTGAAGGAATTATACTTAAAAGGATGAAAAAGCAGAAATTGGAAAACTATGAATATCTTATAGAATCTTCAGAAGGGCGTTATAAGAATATTCATTCAAGTATATGTTATTTCATCAAATATTGTTAGCATTATGCCTAAAATCAACAATAATAACCCCCTAATAACATATATAAATGAAACAAGAAAATTAAAATCGACATGAGGTTCAAATAACAAAATAAATAAATAAATATGCAAATAAGTACAATTCCACTTTATGATTTTCTTCTGTTTGATTTCTTAAGGCTGCTCGTCAGTAAACATTCCGATTCCCCTCGCTAATGTTAATCCAATGGGCGTAGGATGCATTCGTGTTTTTAAAATATCTCCCCAGGAAATTAATATTTTTAACTTTCGTTTTCTTTGCACTGTTCGCAAAGGGTGTCTCTTTTTTCTTAACCGTCAAACTTTTTCTAAACTATATATCTAATGTTATGTGAAGTGTTAAAATCTTTTCAGTCTCGCTAAAATTTTAACACATAAAATTATAAATTATGCACATATTTTAGAAATATTTCGATAGCTGAGAAAATAAAGAGACAACCTTTAAGAACAGTCAAAAGAAACAGAAGTTTAAAATATTCATTTCCTGAAGAGATATTTTAAATATACGAATGCATCCTACACCCATAGGTTTAACATTAGCGAGGGAAATCGGAAAGTTTACTGACGAGCAGCCTTAATGCATTGAAATGAGAATTTCAAACCTTTGGCGAGTAATATTGCACAAGCACATCACTAGTCCCTTAGATAATGACGAGACAAAACTAACTCGTCAAAAGGTTAAGGCACGGTATAATCCTATATGTCTGTTCTATTGTTTCTTTTATATAATCGTGCTATAGAAACACACAAACAAAAAAAAAATCTAATCAGTTAACTAGAGATCTGCTGAATTGTCAAGATGTTAGATTCGGATACGGATAAGGGCTGCATGTACATGTAACTGTTTCTAGATCCGCGAATATGAATACTGATATAGATCTCGAAAATCAAATGTTAATTTCTAAGTGGGGGGATTTTAAGCCAGGGCTTTGTGCACCTCGTGGTTTCCATAAAGGACTACACGGTCCTATACGATCTAGCTGTATGATCAAAGTATAATAATAATGAAAATTAATGAAAATTAATCAATAACAATATTGATGATTATTTAGATAACTACATGTTTTTAAACTCATTAAAAAATTAAAGTTTAAAATGAAAGAATGATAATCCAATATATACGAATATATTATAAACGATACGATACATTAATACGATATATTATAAACGAAAATCCGAATACCTTGTATTTCTGACTGAATAAGTGAATTGTGATCCTGATTATTTCTATACAAAAATTGTTTGTCTTCTCGCGTGTAACCACACCTGAAAATGTCTTTAATTAGTTTAGAAACACTCTGAATGCTGAATTGTCAAGAGCTAGATTCGGATACGGATAAAAGCTGTATGTACATGTACCTGTTTCTAGATCCGCGAATATCAATATTGATATAGATCTCGAAATTCAAATGTTTATTTCTAAGTGGGGAGATTTTGAAGCCAGATCTTTGGGCACCTCGTGGTTTCCATAAAGGAGTACACGGTCCTACACGATCCAGCTGTACGATCAAAGTAGTAATAATGAAAGATAACGATAATTAATCAATAACAATACTGATGATTACTTAGATAACTACATGTTTTTAAACTCATTAAAAAATTAAAGTTTAAAATGAAAGAAACAGATGTTTAAACAGAATCGTAATTTTGAAGAAAATAGTTCTTTAATAAAGTAAAAGAAGCAGATTTTCATAATTATTTCTCTTTATTTTGTAAACCAAAATAAATTTTAAAGACAAAGAAAAAAAAAAAACACCAGCCACTATTAATTCTTTCTCAAATCATCGTATAATATGTGTCTTACACCAACAAATTAGTACTGACGTCTACTATATTTCTTTTAAATGCTAAAAGGTTTAAACTAAGGACATAATATACAGTAAAATAACTTTTATTAAATTGTTGACACGTTTCGGCTCTCTCCGAGCTATTATAAAAAACAAATGAGAATATTCTATAATTTTCTCATATAATTTTAAAATCTCATTTGTTTTTTTATAATAGCTCGGAGAGAGCCGAAACGTGTCAACAATCAAAGTAATAAAAGTTATTTTACTGTATATTGTGTTGTTAGTTTAGACCTTTTAGCATTTAAAAGAAATATATTATTACAAGGTGTTATAATTTATTATATTTTTAACGTCTACTAGTTAATGCTATACTTAAATTTTCCTTAAGGGCCGCCCACACATAGAAAACAGCTTGAACATTTTCAATACTAACACTTATTTTGACATCATATTTGGATTTTTCCATAATTTTTAATCTTCAGATGCCAAACGAGAAGTCATCGGTCTAATAGCATCGGTATTATGCCGGTTTAAAGTTTGGAATTAATAATTTAAATTCAATTTTAATCGTTTCAAAACAGATTGCAATGAGAGTAGTTTTCTAAACATAAATCAAAAACTACTGACGGAATAAGCTGCATTTTTGGTTTATCATCTTTGAAACTTCTAGAAATCGATTTCTGTTGAAAACAAATTGTAGGTTACAATAATTATTGCCAGCTCACTGTATACGAAAATATTTTACTTTAGAATGATGAATGCCCAAAGCACAGAATCTACGAACAAAGCAATTCTAAATAGGTGAAAAAAAAAAAAAAAAAACTTTAGAAAATAATCTTAAAAAATTAATGGACTACTGGGGGAGACGGGGCGGTAGAGGTCTGCAAAGGCCGAAATTTCCAGTCCTGGCCCGAACAAAATCTATCTTGATGGCCCGGCCAAGCCAGTTGTAAAAACTAAAATTCGGCCCGTTTATGATTTTACAGCTTACGGCCCGGCCCGTTCAAAAATCGGTGAAAACAGGTCCGGCCTGTGTAAAAATCAAGGTCCGACTGAATTTCTACAAAAAACTCCGCTTTTTCCTAACATACAATTAAGATTCTTTTAATGAATACTGCATAGATATTTATGGGAAAATTTTACAGTATATTTTACATTATTATATGTTCACAAGCCATTGAAAGCAGAATAGCAACATTAATGATCACTTACACTCTTTGACTATTACATTCAAATATAGACATTAAAAAAATAATGTAGTTTACAATAAAAGAAAAAAGATGGTTAAAACAGTATAACTTTAGTTACTGTATAGTAAAAAAAAAAAAAAGTAGATTTTTGGAAATGTTTTTCTAAGAATGCTTCTCTAGTATATTTCCGAAGATTCCATTAACAAAAGTTCATTATCGCTATTACCATTTTTACAAAGCAAATTGCTACTCACCACGTCCTGGGAACAATTAAGCCCAGTTCTGTCCCGGCCCGAGTATGTAGAATAAAATGTAAGCCTGTCGCGGCCTGCCCGAGTCTGCTGAAAATATTAAGCCAGGCTCAGACACGATGTAACTGCCCCATGCCGATTTCTACGCGGGACATGTTATATTTCGATATCCATGTTGTCGAGCTAGTATCGGCTCGGGCAGCACATTTATATTTATTCTCGTCCCAGTCACGTCTATTGAAAAGTGTTCATATTTTATCAGGTTAGTTTGATCCTTTTAAATTTGTTATATCGGGCCGGTCGATCTGCTTAATTTTTTTTATCGGCCTGCTCCGGCACGTTTATTTTTTTTACGGCCCAGCCCGTTAAAAATTTGTCTTTTTTCTGCCGACCCGGCCCGTTTGAAAATTTACCTTCATTTGGCCGGCCCAGTAAGGCAAAATGAAGGTCCGTGGTCTGGGCCAAGTACGGGCCTCGGGCCAGGCCCAGGTCCCTGCAGACCTGTAGGGGGAGGGGGGGGGGTTGCCTCTCAATCTAAAGTTATGCGTAAAAATACGGTAGAGCTAGGCATTGAACGGAAAGTTGATTTAGAAGAGAAACATGTGCATTATCAATTACGTATCCATATATTGAGCTGATTTTTTAAAATTTTATAACTTTAAAATATGTTAAAAAGGAATCGTAAGTCATAAGGGACCGGAGAAAAAAATCTGTTTTGGACAAACTTTCTGTCTTAGAAGTTAGATCGTCTTTTGTAAACATATTTTTTTATTTTCGCCTGGACAATGAACATTTTATGTTTAAGGCAGGATTCCGTTATATACAGGTTCCGTTTTCGTAAGTTTTATTATATCTCATAATTTCTTCATTATGTTAAAAATTATTTACGAAACTTTTTTTTATTATCACTCATACTTTATAATGAGTTTAAAAGATAAATTAAAAAGATTAAAAACCGTTTTAAAAGTCTTCTTTCTCATGTGGATATAGTGGTACCATATACCACCATTTTTAACTATTTACTTTCCTGGCTTTTACACAAGATATTACTTCTGATAAAAAATAATAAATAAAATCTGTAAATATGTTCCTTCATATATCACTAAAAAAAAGTTTCGTAACATGAATTCTAGCTATTTCTTCCGATTTATGATATACTGGAAGAATAATAACAGAATTCTCAACTTTACATCGATGTTTTAAGTTCCCTTTCTAAAACTCCGATAAAAGGAAAAAAAGTTTACATTTAATATGTCGGAATAGTTTTCCCTTTATAATAGCTATCTTTCACTGAAGAATAAAATATATTTCCTTTTGTATATGAGCATTTAGTTACATTTAAGTACAATCATTATATAAAATATCCTGTCCTTGATCTTTCCAGATATTTTTTTTTTGTTTTTTCTACGGTTAGCTTATCTTTCACTTGCATTTCAAACAACCTGATTGTTGAGAGATATTAAATTCAGCGTACGGCAGTAACGCCATCTATTGCTAGTTTCTAAAAGTCAGAGAGATTAAAGGAAAAGAAAACTTCCGAAACAGAAAAAAAATTATGTTAGTTCATTAAAAAAGTGAAAATGAAAAACACTCACCAGAATTTTTATTCAGAATATCTCTAAATATAATAAAATGTATGAAAGGTTTAACAATTTTATTTTTATTTGGAAAAGATAGATTTTATGAAAACTAATTACACTTATCGAAGTTAATTTTATTACCAAAGTTAATTAACTTATATCCGGTTCCGATGTATTAATTTACAAAAAAATACCCTCACTTTTTACAATAAATACTTGTACTTGCATGCACACAGGAGGAGTGCATTTATAGATATGTAAATAATTTCTTTGCTGAAAATAATTTTAAAATGCGGTTTCGTGAGTTCCATCCTGTAAATAGATGTATTATGAAAAGGTTTAATTTCCCTACTTATAAATAGATGTATTTTTTTAAATACCTTTAAATATATATCTTTTTTAATCTTGTAAATAATACTATTTCAAAATATTGCCTGAATAATTATTTTATTTTCATGAACTGTATATTTCTAAATACATATATTTTCTCAAGTTATTCAGCACTTTTCAAGTTTTACAAATAAGATAAATACTTTAAAAGGATATATTTGGAAGCATGATAATTGCAAATCGCTATATTAAAAAATATTTACAAATATACAAAACATTTTCAAAAATATATTTATTTAAAAGTATGCAATTCATGAAAATAAAATAATTATTCACAGATATGAAACATTTTGAATTATTCTATCTGTTTACAAGTTAAAAAATTTGTTTTGAAGGTATAAAAAAAATCCATCTAGTTATATGTAGAGCAATAAAACATTTTCATAATGTGCCTATTTACAGGATGGAACTCACGAGATCGCATTTAAAAATAATATTAATATTTTTAGATTTATAAATCAAATTTTCAATATCTATTTACAAATAAGTGATTCAACAACGAGAAAAAAAAACGTATAGAATGAAATTCTTCTATCGTATAAACGAAACATTTCATCGTTACAACAGTTTCTAATAGGAACCTATGCTCAAAACGAAACGATAATAAAAACGCATAAAATGAATATGAACTTCATTAATACTAGCACTACATTATTAATCAAATACTAATCAAATATCTAATATCTATCACAGATTCACGGAATAAGAATATAAAGAAACTATCGAACGAGTTATTTAACTTTGTATGAGCAACAAAAGATTAACACCAATTCTGATATTATTATGCAATAAAATTCAATCAGTTAATATTAATTCGTTTAAAAAAGTGTATCGTTTTCTTAAATAGAAAAATTATAAAACATAAATATTTACTCCTATCAAAATAGTCTGTTTCTGTTCGCTGTTCCATTCCCAGAACAATAAAAATCACGTGATGATGACATTTGTAGAACGTAATGGGCATGTGCAGAAGATCCGAGATAATGAGTATGCGTAAATCGTACTTCAATTCGTAACGTTCGCGGAAATGAGCGTTACATTTCCGAATAAACCAAAAAGTGAAGAAGACTTACAGCTTACGCTAAATTTTCGGAAACATTTCTGCTTTCGAATGTAATATTTCAGATCGAAAATGAGTGTTACATTTCCGAACAAGCCAGAAACTGGAGGGAACCCACAGTTTACGCTAAAATTTCTGAATCCTTTCTGCTGTAAAATAAAACAATACTGATTTTTTTTTTTTCACAGTGTAAAGTTGATAAATCTTTTGGTGTTCAAAACGTTGTTCTATTTACTTTTATTGTACAATGCCAAGTCTCATCTTAATTTTTACAATGGAAAAATTGTTATGACCTAAATTTTCTAGAACAATTAGTACCAAAATATTTCCTAAAATGTTTTCTTGTGCATGGATTGATCCTTGATATTTTGATCCCACCACATCTTAACACATTAAGTTCTACAATTTTCGCAAAGATTCTAAAGTCCTGGAAAATCCAGAATTTTTCTTAAAAATCTAAGATTTCATCTTAAACGTAGTGAAATTTGATTATGTTACTGAGACAGCTATGGATTCGATATGGTTTGATATGGATTTAATATAGAATGTTCGGTATTGAAAATGAATTATGAAGTATTTATTGTTCGTTTACAGGGCCAGACAAAGCAATTCCGTTACATTATGGTCTATGGAGAAACGTCGTTTGCAGTACATGTTATTGACGCTACGATATGTTCGAGATTAATATGCACCTCTGAGTGGGATTACAACAGGTTTTCTCAAAAGTATAGAATAAGTAGGATTTATATTTCGTTTACAAGGAGGCACATAATAATCCCATTACATTACGATCTATGGGGAAAAATCGTTTGTGGTTAATTTCAATAACGTTATAATGCATAAAACATAATGAAATTGAGATTAATTTATGAAATGCTGCAAAGCATGCTTTTCTGTAGAATATGCAAAGCATTTACAGTGCACATTATTATTTACCCACTATTATTTATAGTGTCACCCTAAAGAATTCGGTTGACGAGGATCGATACTTGCTAGAAGTTGTTTTTTCACTGTGGTATACATTTTTAAACTTATCTAATTTTTAGTGCAATACGTGGTGTGTGTAAATTCTATAGATCATATACAGGGCTGCACGAATGAATTTGCACACATCACCAGATATGGACAGTAATAAGTTCAAAATAGATTTTCACTGAGTTATGTGTTCTTTAAATTACTTATTTAGATATCTTATTTCATTGTATTAAAGAATGAAATTTCTTAATAAGATTCTGTTATTGTTGGAAAGTGTTTGATAATCAATGCTTCGCGCATGATTTTCCGTTCTCTTTCAAACAGGAAATCGTTCAAAGAAGTGATGACTATTTCGTGAGAAGTCTGTTGAAAACTCTATGCTATCCTATTCATCAATTAAGTGATTAATGCAGTAATTTCGTAGACATAAAATAACCTGATATGATGAAACAACCTCCTCAAACATGATTAAGCATGCATAATGCGTATCTAGAAGTTGGAAGAGAGCTTGAACATCTGTTGTAGTTTAGAACAAAACGCGCGCTCATGTGTATGTCAACATGGTGTTTTCCCCGAAAGAGTGTTGTTACATTATCGAAGTCTATTTTTTCAATAAAAAAATCCTTCATAGAAGTGAGAAGACTATCGGGAGATGTCTGGTGAACAGTATGCTATATCCGACTCACCAATTAACCGAATAATGCAGAGATTTCGTTTAGGAATGATCATGCAATAACCTGACATGCTGAAACATGTCTTCGTGAACAGGATTAAACATGCACACGCGTGTTTTAAAGTTGGAAGGAGGCAATTTGAACATCTGTTGTAGTTTAGAACAAATAAATACGTTTTTAGAATTCCTTTGTAATTTTTTTCGAAATTTTACTAGCATTTTTGGGGGAGCGGAGGCATTTTGTATACTTTAGATTTATATTATTGAAGAGATAATTATAATATAAACTCTGAGAAAAGAAACACCGTTCTCTTCAAATTAAAATTTTATATATGGTGCACTAAAATTATATGTACTCTAATACTGGTTAATTGTAACTCACATAACCGGCAGTTTAATTAAAATAATTATGCAGCTTAAAACACATTTTGTAAAAATACATTTTTTTTAATGTAAAATATCGTGATGTGTTATTTTTTTAATGTTGTACATCCGTAATTTACACTTCAATTACTTAACATTTTGATCTAATCATATTTCATATTTAAATTGACTTTCAAAATTATTTTGCCACTTATTAAATATTTAACAACCTTTATTTTACTTTACAATTTTTTTCAACACGCTTTATACGAGGAAAAAAAAATCCGTCATTAAATTGGGAGTTACTTTGCTAAAAAGAACTTAATTAAAAGTAAGCAAGCAAAAGTGAACCTTCGATGGATAATTTCTACGATAATTAATTCTTTTCAGATAAACAAACAAATAACGTTAACGTATTAAGAACTCATTCTTACATAACAAGTTAATATGTAAAGTAATTATGTCTTTTAAGACGTTTTAATCAGGATAATACTGTAAGACTTTTCTGATCCTCATTTTAATTTATTGCGTTGCCCATTTAATTCAAATTATTTTGTATAATTTTTACGTTACGCAGACTGATAGTTTTTAGTAATTAAAGTCAGCGAATCTTTAATTAAAGCACAAAATTAAAACTGAAGCGTTATGAATCTACTGAAGGAATTAAAAATTATTGCCTTGAAAATGTAATATTTTAAACAACTAATGAAGAAGCGTTCAGAAGCAACAAGTCATTTTTAAAAATAAAACCGAATTCAAATTCAGACAATAGTTATTTTTTAATCCCAGCTTTAACAAGGATTCTAAAATGGAACAGCGTTGCGGATCATTGTGTCTTTTTATTAGCAACAACGCATAGCTGCCAATCTTCCGTTTTTTCCCCCAAGTCAAATAAATATTTCTTAAACCAGAAAATATATTTAATAAACATAATAAAATAAATACCGCATATAAACAAAACACATTTTATTAAATAAATTCTATAGTTCCATATGATTTAAAAAAATGTTGGTAGTTATGGTAACGTGACCTAATCAAAGTCAATTTATGTGATTTCACCATGGCATCAAAATAATCACAAATGATCACAGTTACAACGGAGACAAAAAGGGAATTTCTTTATTTTGGCATTTTAGAATTTACCATCACTTCGTGACCGCCCTATGAAGTCATCGTGACCAACTTTTTTAGATATTTGCAATTTGTCTCCAAAATGCGACATATCGACTTCACAGTGAAGTAAATACGACTCATTTTCTACGTTACCTGACGACAATGCCGACAATAAAAGTTGTTACGGGTTACGGCACTGCCACATTTCGGTCACATTTGGTCACGGTTCTATTAGACTAATAGCAAGCCAGTATGGGTTCAATATGGGACAATATAATTTTTACTGGATTTGTATTGGAAAAAGTTGTACCACATTAATTTTTAAACTTCTTAACCTGAATGGGTCGAATAGACTCATTTCTATATTTTATTTCATTCGATTCGAACCAGAAATTTCTTCATAAAGTAAGTTAAATAAAAGCTATAGAAAACTAAGTTAAAGAAATGTGTTAAATAGTTTTAAATAAAAAAACTGGTGTGAAATGTTTTTATCAAGGCTGAGTAAAATTTCGACAGGGTAAGAAACGTTAATATTACATCAGTATTAAGAGAGGGAATATTTTTTCAATGCATGCATAATAGTCACTCAGTGTAACAGTATAATACTACACTATATTTCCAATGATGATTGGTCACTTGCGATTTTAGACGTTTTGTTAAATATCTGGAAAGATACATGAGGAATTATCCTGAAACTTCCGGAGTGTAAACAACATGATTGACGCCATATATTTCCGCGAAGATTTTTTCCCGAAACCCCATAAGGGGCCGTCAACAAATTGAAGAAAAACGAATATATTTTGGATAACCCTGTAAAAATTAATATTGCAAAAGCATTCAAACTGTAGATTATGATTAAGTGGATTATTGTAATAATTTGGGTTCATTTTTATGAAGATAGCATGTATACTCGAAGAGAAATTCAGGTTTTTATAAAAACAGTCCCAAATTTTATCAAGTTTTTTGCTTATAATTTGCAGAGTTTTTAATATAAAAATAAGTTATTTTCAGAAAATATGACAAACAAAATTGTACACAACACCCTGCAATCAGAATTAAAAAATAATAAAAATTGTATGAAAAATGAGCAGGTTTACTAAATATTGTTTCACTGCGCATGCGCGAATTCAATCAAAATATACTGTGCATAATACATTAGCTAAATGTATAGATCAACTTTTATGAAAGTCTCAAAAACATAGCTTGAAAATTCTGATAGTAATCGTCGATAGAATAAGCTCGAATTTCGCTGTTCCCAAAAGGCAGCAAAAAGATGAGGGATTGTATCCAAATATACTAGCTTATGAAAGTTGACATAATAAGAATGAAGTGTCTCTCATTCTATATTTGATACAATTTCTCATCTTTTTGCTTCCTTTTGGTAACAGCGAATTTCGAACTTATTCTATCGACGATTACTATCAGAATTTTCAAGCTATGTTTTTGAGACTTTCATAAAAGTTGGTCTATACATTTAGCTAATATATTATGTACAGTATATTTTGATTGAATTTGCGCATGCGCAGTGAAACAATATTTAGCGAACCTGCTCATTTTTCATACAATTATTTTTTTTTTTTTTATTCTGATTGCAGGGTGTTGTGTACAATTTTGTTTGTCATATTTTCTGAAAATAACTTGTTTTTATATTAAAAACTCTGCAAATTATAAGCAAAAAACTTGATAAAATTTGGGACTGTTTTTATAAAAGCCTGAATTTCTCTTCCAGTATGCATGCTATCTTCATAAAATTGAACCCAAATTATTACAATAATCCACTTAATCATAATCTACAGTTTGAATGCTTTTGCAATATTAGTTTTTACAGGGTTATCCAAAATATATTCGTTTTTCTTCAATTTGTTGACGGCCCCTTTTGGGGTTTCGGGGAAAAAATATTCACTGAAATATATGGCGTCAATCATGTTGTTTACACTCCTGAAGTTTCAGGATAATTCCCCATGTATCTTTTCAGATATTTAACAAAACGTCTAAAATCGCAAGTGACCAATCATCATTGGCAATACGTGTAGTCATTCAGTAGGGATTTTTTATTGAAAATATTCCTTCTATAATTGAAATATTCCTCCAATATTGGCGATTTATAAAATACATATTTGAAACATTTTATTGGTTAAATATATGTAGCAAGTATTAACAAAAGGTTTTCAGTATGTCAGTACTCTTATATTATCCCAAGAATAAGTCGATATTGGTTTTCTACTGGGATTAATGATAATGATAGGTAGACATTCGTAAATTGTACTTATTATTTGCCAATGTATTTTGAATTTATTTATATTATTATATTTATTAATGCAAAGAAGTATTTACGCATGTTGTATTTCTATTTGCGATGAACTATTTTAATATGAAGCATGGTATAGTCAAATTGAAAATTCTTTTCATATTTCATCGGTTCAAACAATTTTATGAAAGTTATTTTACTAAACATACCGCAAATTTTACTCACATTTTATAAAAATATTTCACACTAGAATTTTAGTTAAAACTATTTAAATTTTAAATGTATTGAAATTTTGCGAGCGTTTAAAAATGATACTAAACTTTAATCAAAATTTAGGGATATACAACTGTCAGATTATGATTTAAAATTGTGAAAGTATTATAAATTAATTTAATGTTGTTAATTTTTTCTTACTAACTTATTCTAAATGGGATGACTAATTATGTTAATTCCCTTGCCCCTACGGATACCTCCTTATGGAACTTTTAAAAACGGATAAGAAAACCTTTTACTCCCATTCCACCCCTTCAGAACGGATGCTGGTATTCACTGTCTTGACTCTCAAAACGTGGAGGTGATTGCTGATCAATATGAAACTCAGTTTAAATCCCATAATGATGTTTTCAACTTAAATACCATTGGTCGTGTCGATCGTGTAGTTAAGATTTTTTTGACAAGTAGGCTGTCAGACCAATTGATCCAACTACTCTAGAGGAGGTCATCCTGGTGATAAAAATATTCGTAATAAAAAAGCCCCCGGGCTTGATGGGATTACAAATTCGGCAGTCAAAAATTTACCCATTCAATATGCTACTTATCTTGCAAATTTGATCAATGCAATTTTCCATTTTCGGCATTTTTCTTCCTTCTGGAAGCAGGTTGTTATAGTTTCTATCAAGAAGTCCGGAGAGAATTCTGCACTGGCAAAGGGTTATAGGCTTGTCAGTTTGCTTCTTGTTTTAGGTAAATTAACTGAGCATATGTTTATGAATCGCTTCCAACAGTTGTACACTGACATTCCTGAACAATTTGGCTTCAGGCCTAAACATTCTACTGCACATCAGTTGCTTTGAGTAGTAGAATTCATCTATGATGGGTTTGATAACTTGGAGATAGTTGGTGCCCTTTTCATTGATGTCGCAAAGGCATCTGACACAGTTTGACACTATGGCCTCATTTACAAACAGCTAAAACTTAAAATTCTTACAGCTTATGTTCAGTTTATTTTTTCATACCTTTGCGGCAGAACATTTACTGTTCGCTATGCCAATAAATTTCCCACGTCACGTCTTGTTAATGCAGGAATTTCACAGGGTTCAAAATAGGGTCCGTCCCTGACTATACAAGATATATATATACATGATGTACTACACGTTCACCAGACACTTTACTGGCAGTGTATGCGGTCCATACTACAATCATGGCGCGCAACACTGATATGGTTCAACTGAACTCACACATCCACACTTACTTCAAAACTTTTTTGCTAAATGGAGGATTAAAGTTAACTCTAATAAATCGACTGTCGTCTTTTTTTCAAAGAAACGTAGTCTACCATCGCCTCTGAACTTAAATAGCCCTTTGGTTGGGAGGTTAAATATCTGGGTGCGTATCTAGACAGTATTCTTACTTGGTGCAAGCACATCGAATATAGCGTCCGTAAATTTTACAAAGCTAAGAATGATCTTGCCCACCTCATGTATAGTGATGAGATGAGTATGGCAAACAAACTGTTGTTATAAAACAGTACTTAACCCCATACTTCTCTACTGTACTCCGATCTGGTGGTCTGAGACAAATTCCAACATCCAAATAATTCAGGTTTTGCAGAATAAAACTCTAAGATGTATCAGGAAAGCCCCCTGGTATTGCAGGAATCAAACCATTCATAATGACCTTAAAATAAATCCTATTCGAAAAATTATTAAAAATAACGCAATAAACTTTTTTGACAAAATTCGGCTACGTTCATAAATCTAAGATCCGCATTGCTCTTATTACACTAGAGATGCGGATACCATGCCTCCAGGGACTCTGACTAACACACTCATTCGAAATGTCGTGTAGTTCAGCTTTTTTAAAAATGGTTTGAGAAATAATAATAAATAAGAAAATACAATTCCAAGCATATTCTGATGCAATATACCCTTTAGCCAATTCAGTTTAACTTGATTTTAATTTTATGTTTAATCTATACGTATATATACAGGGTGGTTTTAAAAAAACTTTGCCGATATATCGAAGTTAACGACCGGTCCGTTCAACCGAGCGACATGAGATTTCAGATATAGTTATTCACAGGTATGAGCTCGGTATTCTGTGAACGGCAACAAATTGGCGCTCACGGTTACGGTAAAAAAATGGGTGTTGCAATTGAAAAATTTCGAGTTTCTGTACCTATAACCATAACCGTGAGCACCAATTTGTTGCCGTTCACAGAATCCCGAGCTCATACCTCTGAATAACCATATCTGAAATCTCACCTCGGTCGGTTGAACGGCGGCCGCTAGAGCTCAATATATCGGCAAAGTTTTTTTATGACCACCCTGTATATTATATCATTTAACTATTAATATTTGATTGTGCTAAAGAGGGCGCTCATATTTTGTTGTATTTTTTGCTAGATAATAATTATAAATTCTTTCGAATAACTGTTCCCCACCCCTCAAACTTTAAAATGGTTTTATTCTAGTTTTCTGGGATTTATTTCTAATATTTTTTTTCCTTAATATTTATGGATTTTCTTTCATCTATAAATGTTTCACTAAATTGCGAACTGTGGTCTTACAACTTTTTTCGATCACGTGTGCTGAAGTCATATGCAGATAAGATGCTGATTCTGTACTGTGTGACATACAATGCATGGTTTGTGAGTAATTTTTTTGTGTTATTATTAATTATTTTTCCTCGATTTTTCCTTTTGTTTCCCTTTTTTTAGTGTAATAAATTGGCAGAAAATATACATTCTTGGCAAATATGCCTGTATATTATATGAAATATTGCATTTCCATTTGACATCTGACATGTGCTGCCAACTGATGATTACACATGGTCACATTGTCTCTTTCCGAATTCCATTTTAATTGCATTTGATATCTAAATTTCACGTCTTATTCAAATTGTGATTGACTTTTCTTGCATCTTTTATCAAAAATTCCGACTTTCGAACCCACCTCTCAACCAGATTTTGGCTCTTATAGAAGTTTTAGTGAGTGCTTTAAATGTATATTAATAGCAGAACTTTTTTGGGAAAACCATCTTTGATCCTGTATATCAAGATGAATACCTTGATTTGACAGTTTACTTGTGATGGAAAATCTCAAATACTTTTCCTTTAGCTTTAATAATTTTAAGAAGGGATTTAAGAGTTTAACATTTAAGGGTATTCGATACCAATATATATATATATACATTCTATAAATACCACGTTTCAATAAAGCAAAATCATTACAGATCTGAAAACCTCTAAAGATCTAAAGACCTGAAATTGTCAATAAATTTAATAATTTTAAACAGAATTTTTTAAATTTTATAATTTTAAAATTACTTCTTTTCCTGTTTTGGTATTTCAAACTAGATTTGTTTATATCTGAAACTTTGTTCTACAAACCTAAGTATCAGATTTATGATACAAAGATTAGATCATAAGAAAAAAATAATTGGATGTATGTGGAATAAACTTATAAAAATCGCATATATTTAAGTTCAGATTTTCTTTTGAACAAAAATTTCAAAGATATAAAAAAATTGATACATAGTTATATCTCATAGAATCTAAAGATATATTTAAAAAATTTCAGATAATTTGCTCAATTATTGTGCAAGCCTTAGCATTTTGATTACGTAGAGAGAATATGAAAAAATACGAACTGAGAAAAAGGATTTTAAACATTTCATTTACAAAAAAGAGATATTAAAGATATATGCGTAAAAATCATACCTCTTTTACTATACATAAGAACGTCAAAAAATTTGTACACAATATTCTACAGATGTTAAGGTTGATTTTAAGATAAAAATTTGAGATTCGACATTTTTGTCATTTTTTGTCCAAATGAGAATTGCCGTTTGAATTTGAGAATTCCCCTTAAACAAGAAGATGCGACTATTATGTGTAAAAGTATATACTATTTTTCCTCCTTAAAGCAAAGCTATTTACCGATTCCAGTTTACATTACAGTCATTGTGTTTTTAGCGAAAACTATTTTAAGTTGAATTTAAGTTTCTCCATTTTTTATTTATTTAATTAAATTAAGATTTTCATTGTGTTTCATTTTTCCCTTTCAACCCCTCCCTTTCAAGAATTTTGAGGATGCGGTTTTAGTGATAAATCACTCCACCCCCTTCGGGCATCCTTGACTTTTGAAAATAGCTTTTAAAAGTATAAATAATGCACATTATTCAACTGAAGATTTTAGGGACGTAAAAAATCTGAAGTTGAGTAATTTGTGCCACTTTAGTGTTATTTCTTCGAAAATTGGTAATAAGCATTGGGAGGATTGAGATGACTTCATTCCCGCACATAGCGATCTTCTGCGTACTAAAATGTCTTAGTGATTAGCAGTTAGCAGAATATTTCAAAATTTGAGTGTTCTTCGATGTTATTTTTTAAGTATTTTTACAACACAGCCGAATCAGCTTTCATTATTACTACACAAACTGTGAAGTTAAAAATGTATTAAAGGAATTACACCACTTTTATTGTGCATTCTGATAATGAAAACCTCTAATTATGCCATTAAGAAGCATTGTATATTTTTATTGTGCATTCTGATAATGAAAACCTCTAATTATGCCATTAAGAAGCATTGTATATTTTTATTGTGCATTCTGATAATAAAAACCTCTAATTATGCCATTAAGAAGCATTGTATATTTTTATTGTGCATTCTGATAATGAAAACCTCTAATTATGCCATTAAGAAGCATTGTATATTTTTATTGTGCATTCTGATAATGAAAACCTCTAATTATGCCATTAAGAAGCATTGTATATTTTTATTGTGCATTCTGATAATGAAAACCTCTAATTATGCCATTAAGAAGCATTGTATATTTTTATTGTGCATTCTGATAATGAAAACCTCTAATTATGCCATTAAGAAGCATTGTATATTTTTATTGTGCATTCTGATAATGAAAACCTCTAATTATGCCATTAAGAAGCATTGTATATTTTTATTGTGCATTCTGATAATGAAAACCTCTAATTATGCCATTAAGAAGCATTGTATAATAGTCTAAATAAAATAACGTAACTCAAATAAATCTGAATTTAGAACTATTAAAAAAATATATTAATATCCAAAAAAGTAATTTTTATATGTATTTTAAAACAATATGAAACGTCTAAAAATCTTTTTCGATTTGAATAAAAAGTGGCATTTTCAAACATAAGAAGGCAATTTTAATTTTTAGAATATTTCTCCTTTAATTTTTAAAGGCATTTATGTAAATTAATTAAAGAATATTTTTAAAGATTTTCAGATAACATACTGTATAGTACATATCTGTATAGCAATATTATTGTATAGCATCAAAGGTGTACATATCCCAAAATGTATAGAATCAGTATAATTTTTTAAAAAAGTTTTCGCAAACGTAAATTTTGTAGATCTATGTAATTAGTATACATTAAATCATTTTAACACATAAACATATAAATGCGCAAAGATGTAAGCCCGAACTCACCTCTCTACCAGATCTCTTACATGGGGAGAGATATTGTTAAGCAACAGCCAGTTTTTGTCATATTGCTATACACCCAGAAAAAGGAATTGATTAAAACTACAAAACATGTTTTGTTGAGTACATTTTGGTTGTTTTAGCAAAATTCAAGTAAAATTGAACCATTTTACTAGAATTAACAAAACATTTTTTGCTGACGATACAAATTTTTTTTTTGGAATTGCAAAAAAGAAATTTTTTTGTTGATTCAAACAAAATTTCCATTGACCTATATTTAAACAAAAATTTTGTTTAAATATAGGTCAATGAAAATTTTGTTTGAATCAACCAAAAAATTTTATTTTTCAATTCCAAAAAAAAAAATGTTTGTATCGTCAGCAAAAAATGTTTTATTAATTCAAGTAAAATGGTTCAATTTTACTTGAATTTTGCTAAAACAACCTAATTGTACTCGACAAAACATGTTTTGTAGTTTTAATCAATTCCTTTTTCTGAGTGTAGAAGGGATGTCTTCAGAGAGGACTTTTGAAGGGAAAATGACACGAATTATCGTTCTCGTTACAAGAGAAACCCTAAAAACTTTGCACAGTCACCAAGCCCAGATCGTGCTGGTATCTAATCCGCGAACTTTGGCCTCCAAGTTCGTCATTTTGTGAACAGCAGACAAACCACTGGGACGACTCTTTTTTGGCTCTTTCAGAAATTTTAGGGAGTACTGCTGCTTTAAAAGTATACTAACCCATTAAAGCCTACTGTTACCACATGGTAACGGAATAGATGCCCTCCATTTTGTTGTTTGTATACCAGTATATTTTAAGAGAAATATTCTCTTTATCTGATGACAGAAACCCAGTAATAAAAGGAGACTAAAGTTTCTACTTTGAAAAATTGGTATGGAATGCAATTTTTGTATTTTAAAGAGAAAAGTAATTCCGGCTTTAATGGGTTAATAGTAGAACTTTTTCGGGGAAATCATCTTTGATTCTGTAAATCAAAGTGAATACCTTGATTTGAAAATTTAATTGTGGTGGAAAATCTCAAATACTTTTCCACTTGCTTTTAACGATTGAGGGGGTCGGGGCAAGAAAGTGCTAAGCCACATCTTTGGTGAAATAAATCTAAAACTGTAATCTGTTGCTTAATATTGTAAATTATAATACCCAACATATAATTTGTTTCTAATGTCACTTGGTGGCAGCATATATGACAGGTTTGGTTTTTGCCCCAGACGTGTATGCCCCCAATGAAGATAGCTAATTTACAAAAAACGTAACAGTAATATCATTAAAGTAATGGCATATTGTTACTCAGAATATCTCAAATGTTACTAAGATATTGACGAAAAAACTTTAGGTTATATATCTTGATTTGAGTATTTAATCAAATTGAAATATCCCAGAAGCTCAAAAATATGGCTTGGCACTTTCTTGCCCCGACACCCTCAATTTTACAAAGGCACCACTAACATTTAAGCAAAGAGATGCGAATATGTGTAAGAATATATACTAATTCTCCTCCTAGAACACAAGTATTTTCTTATTATAATTTACATTTACAATCATTGAGTTTTTAGAGAAAACTATTTTAAGACTAATTTAAAATTTTTCCTCTTTTCATATGCTTATTTAAATTAACATGATTTTCATCTCTTTTTTTTTTTTTTTTTTTTTTTTTTTTTAAGCCTTTCAGGAATTTCACGATGCGATTTTTGTGATAAATCCCTCCATCCTCTACAGACAAAATTGACTTTTGAAAACAGCTTTTAAAAGTGTAAATAATGCACATTATTCAGACACACATTTACACACATTCAGATGCACATTATTAATTTACAGACATACTTGATTTTTAAAAACAGTTTAGATTTTAGGGATGTTTCAGTTAAAGATTTTAGGGATGTAAAAACTTTAGAGCAGCGGTTCCCAACCTTATATGCCCCACCACTGAAGTATCTGTAAAATCAAGATGCATCCCCCCCCCCCACACACA
This sequence comes from Maratus michaelseni, assembly GCA_963931845.1. Classification (NCBI taxonomy): domain Eukaryota; kingdom Metazoa; phylum Arthropoda; class Arachnida; order Araneae; family Salticidae; genus Maratus; species Maratus michaelseni. The sequence continues at coordinate 129,028,057 of OZ007590.1, read as the reverse complement.
CTTTATAACACACATACATATATATATCTTATTATGTAAAAAGTGAATTATTTTCACATGGAAGAAGCCAAAAGAGTTTTAACAACAGCAAATTATTTCGCTTTTTTTCATTATCAAACAGGCAATGTTTCTGTCCCAGATATGTTTTTAACATAATAACTCTATAAATGCAATGAGACCACACATCTTCGCCTTTATGCCATAAAGAGCTCTGTTGTACCTTGCCAACTTACCTTAGTGTGAAACAAAAGTGTTATATGGTCTGCATTTTCAACTTCACATAATTTCTTAAAGAGACTCTTAGATTTGGCATTAAATTTAATAGCATTTATACATTTAATACTATATTTTAATTACTCATTAATAACTAAAGGAATATTGTTAGACGCATTAAGATTTCATTATAAGTAACAGAATGCACAAGATCAAAAAGCATTTATGGATCTTTTTTTCAATTTTGAGCAGTCATGTTTCATTCTCACGTGGTATCATCTGATTTTAAAATTTAATGTATATATCTTCCATATACTTATACTAGGATATTTTCAAGAGAAATCTATCAAAAAGAAATAGTCGCCAGTCCTCTCCCGAAATCAAAATGTTAAAGTTTCAAACATTCTAAAAAATAATAGAAATAATTACATTTTTTCGTCATTTTAAAACTTTCTGGTTCCTTTAATAAAGACTTCTAATTATGCTATTAAGATACATTCTAAAATAGTGTAAATTGAAATAATGTAACTCAAATAATTCTTAATTCAGAAAGTATTAAAAAGATATATAAACCAGTGGGCTACTTTTTTAAAATTAAATTTTCTTGTTTGCCACCAGCTTTTTTAGAACATAAAATTATGTTTATTTAATGACAGATTAAATAAAGTGAAAACAAGGCGAATTATACCATTTAAAACAAGTTGGAAATTGTACGTCAAACGTGACAAATGAGGTGCGTTCGTACTATAGTTAGTTTTATAAATATTCAGATCTTGATGATTTTTTATTCTGTGAAATAAATTATATCGTCTGCAGATTAATTTCTGTAATAAAATAAGTATCTCAGTCGCTTGACAATTAAACCTCGGAAGCTCCTATAACAAGAAAGCGCCGATTTCTTTTTTAAAAAATTCAAATTTCTTAATAAATATTTTAATTGATATTTTCTAAAGTTTTGATTCGATTTTCATAAAATTTGAAATGTCTCGACAAAATTCTGAAAATATATATATCTTAAATTTCAAACCATTCGGTGGGGTAGTTTTTGCGTTGTTATATGCGGACGAACAGACAGACGGACGTGCTACGTATTTATTTAATTACGAACGCACCTAAAAAGTGATGCTATTCAAGCGATTTGAATTTTTTTTAAAAGTAACCCACTGCCAACACTGATATTAATCGCCCCAAACAATTTTTATGAACATTTTAAAATAGCATAAAACATCTGAAAATATTTTTTGATTTGAATAAAAATTAGCATGGAACAATGTAATTAGCAGGATGGAATAACTAGTTGTGTAAAAACTGAACTTCCAGGTAAAAAGTAGCATTTTTAAGCACGAGAGTTTGCAGTTTGTAAGGTTGTTTAATTTTTACGGTATCTACTTTATTTTTTTTTAAACACATTTTGTAAATTGAATTTATTGACTTTTTAAAGCATTTTCAGGTGAGTCCGCGGGCTCTAGTTATAAGATTTTGCGTTATCATGCACATATGATTTTATCTGTTTACTATTTGTTTCTGATATAAATAATTTTACTTTTGTATTTAATTTTTGTATCTACACAATCGAAAACTTCTAATGGTGATAACTAGGAAAGGACATTTATTCTTCTACCAAAAAGTTAATTAATCATTCTTTGATTCATAAATAGTACTTTTTAGCAACAAATATTTTAACAAAAATCACAGTAAAAGGTAACACTTACTCTCAACAAAATTTCATCGATTATTATAAATGATTAGGTTTTTATTCAGAAACTTTAATAATTACTGTTATATACATCTAACACAAAATTGTATGTAAAAGACGAGTTAAATTTTAATATGCCGATAACTACTTATGCCAATATAAACCACATATACGTTTATAAGGGGTATTTAACGAATCAAATTCCTAATTCTCTTCTCCTTGCATTAATTGGAATTAAAATTATATTCTGCGTTCGGTTATTTTTTGTGTATTGCTCATTCATTCAATAAATCTGTCTATAAGGAAGTTTTCGTAGTCTCGGAAATTCGCGTAGTTAATAATTTGAAGGTTTATTGTTTACTCATACAAAGTAAATGTCTTTAATAGTCAATTTGACCTACATATACAATTTATTATCAAATCGTTTCGATCCGTTCGTAATTAAGTAATTTGAATATTTTAAAAATCGGCACTCCCTTGTTATAGCAGCTTCCGAGGATTAATCGTCAAGCGACCGAGATGTATCGTTAAGTTATCTGACATGTATGACGCTATAGTCATATATGACGTATATGACATTTTATAACCTCTATGATCAAGTTATAGTCATATTCTTCATTCTATTAAATCCTATCATACGTAATTAATTCAATGATATCCCATGATAGGTAATGATTTTAGGTTGCCATGGTGATTAAGTCCTATTTAAGATGGAGTCGTATTATTTCCGTATTACTAAATTTAAAAACCGAATTTGTATACTAAATTTTTTTAATTATAGCAATCCTATAAGCTACCGACAGTTTTCTGGATAGATGCTTCCGGAGAAATAGATATTAAACGGAAAATGAGTCTAAATATGGATTTCAAGTTCTTAAATTTTCAAAGCTAGGTTTAAGTTTCTCATTGGAATTTTCACTAAATGTCAACAAAAAATTGAATGTTGCCAACTTAAAATGTACTTATTTTATTATGGAAATTAATCATATCATAATAACAGACGATATAATTAATTTCACTGAAACTAGTTATAGTACGAACGCATCTCATTTGTCACGTTTGGCGTACAATTTCCAACTTGATTTTAATAATGTCGCCGTTTGTGTGTTCGAAACATGTCGATCTTTATATTAAAAGGTTTTCATAAGCCTTTATGTGTTCTGTTTTACCACTTTAAGCATACACATCTTTAGTTTAATATTTTTAAAATTTAATAACACACATTAATATCCTTTTTTTATTATTATTGAGAAGAACTATAATTAACAATAGAACAACGATCGTATTTTCATTAATTATAAAATAAGAATTGCCGGTTAGTCTACAAAATGTATATTATGATTTTTAAAATTTTTGTTCAACAAATTTTTAAAATATTATTAACAATTGATATTTTGTTAGCTTTCGAATAGAACTAATAAAAATAAACAATATTTAAGGTAAAACCTTTTCTCTGTGTCTTACTATTAATGAGTAAAGAAGTAATGTCGAAAAATATTCCAGTGTAAAATTTAATCTCTTAGAGTGAATTTGGGCAACAAAAATAGTTGCACATACATACTACATGTCCCCAAAGTTTCATAATAGATTTTGAATTTGCGAGATGGGAATGTTCCCTTGTAAGAAGTCAGAAATAGTTTGGGTGCATTATGAAAAACTTAAAACTTGAAATATTTAGTAAAAGTATAAATACACATATAATTTCACTCACAATTTTAATTTTCATAATTCCATGTAATGAGTGAAGAAGTTTTTAATTTCTTATTACTTTAACATATTTTAAAATAAAATTTCTACTGTACATCAGGAAGTTTTTGGTCCCTTGAAAATTGCGGACCTTGGTCCAGGTACTATGCGTACCCATGCCGGTAATAGAGAGGTGAATAAAAATATCCAAGTATTTAAACTTTTCCGGTAAAAATCCTGAAAAACTGTGCATGAAAGAAGCATTTTGTTTCATTGAAGAGAACATATTTCACTTTATATTATTTACGCATTTTATTAAGGCTGTTATAAAATTTAAACGGGCTACTTTAAGACATATTTTTAATTTTTAATTTTAATTTTAATTAATTTTAATTTTTTTTTTTTTGAAACGCATGAAATTTGCAGGTGTTTCAGAAACTACACTGTTAAAAATTCGCAGCAAACTGTCCAGTCATTTGACAGTTTTTAGAGAAAACGGTTACATAATCATAATTTAACGCTATTCTGACCATAATATGGGCAATAATATTGTCATAATAGAGTTATATTACGGTAATGTAACCGTATTCTCTAAAAATGGTCAAATGACTGGACAGTTTGCTTCAATTTTTTTAACAGTGTATGTAATCGAAACACGTTTTCCATTTTTTGGTAAAGGTAGAAGATCTTTCATGAAAAGTTGTCATAGTCGGCGGTTTTAATTGAATTTTCGTCGCGGCATTGCGAGAATGGCGGAAAACACGTGACCAGAATCGCTTATAAATCGATAAGTAATTTATTTATCAAAAAAATGGAAAACACATTTCGATTCCAAATCGCTTCACTAGTCAGGCCTGCAAATTTTATGCCTTTATGTTTAAAATGAGTCAGTAAATGTGTCAGAAAGTCTCGTGATCTTGAGCAGATCATTTGAGAACCACCTTAACTGAAAGTATATTATTGACTGAAACTTGAAACATGGAAAACTAAATGTTTTAGAGTACCTAGAGTCCATAACTTCATACCTCTGATGAAAAATGGACTGAAACTTGAAACATGGAAAACTAAATGTTTTAGAGTACCTAGAGTCCATAACTTCATACCTCTGATGAAAAATGGACTGAAACTTGAAACATGGAAAACTAAATGTTTTAGAGTACCTAGAGTCCATAACTTCATACCTCTGATGAAAAATGGACTGAAACTTGAAACATGGAAAACTAAATGTTTTAGAGTACCTAGAGTCCATAACTTCATACCTCTGATGAAAAATGGAGGAATCTTAAATGTGGAAACACACAGAGCTCTTGATCCTAGAGGAACCTATATTAGCAAAGTCAAACAGAAAAACCCCACAATAACAATAATAACAATAAAGGCCTATTCAGACACCCAAATACGATTTAAACTAATACAAAACTAAAATGAAATAAAACAATACAAAAATGCTACAAGGTCATAAAAATAATCCGAAATAAGAAAAGTTGATTATTATCGACTAGAACTTGGGCGCAAATGTGAGTTTATTAAAAGCCGTATAAATTTTGTGGCAGAGAAAAATTTTATGTAACTTTAGTCGTATGACGTATGCTTCTCGTTATTTTATCATAAAGAGTTAAAAGTTTTTTTCATATTACTATAAAAAATGTCTAATTTGAATATTTTAAAAGGAAGAAACACCTTTTTTTTCTTCTAATATTGTTAAATTAAATAAATAGTAAATACACCAAAGCAAAACACCTGTTTTTACTTCTGGGCTTTGAATATCTTTGATGGATAAAAAATTATTAATTTCAAGATACATTTTAGAAGTTTTGCAGTAATTAATTATCTCTATTTCGGATTTAATGAAATAGATTTTTTTTAATGTTTAAACAGAAAATGATAAATAACTGATTTAATAAACCGTTTCAATGCAAAAACATTAAAGTAAGCATGAATAATAGACTTAGCAGTGTCAGTAATTGAATTTACCTTTATGTAATTTTTTTTTCAGGTCTAAGTTTCTTGTTTTTAATTACTTTTTCTACATCTGGAAGTTAAGATCAAGCAATCACAAGAAAAAAAAATAGAGACACGGGGAGACTTTAAAAAGGAATAAAATTTAGAAACACGAATAGCTCGACATCTAGTAGAAAAAATAAAAGTTATGCTCTATTCCATGACAAAAATTATAGTTATTAACAAAGACATAAATAAGAAATGGTATATAGAAGAAAATAAAAAAAGTCGTTTTTTAATCAGATTCATTTGTTTTTTTAAATATGGAGAAAAAAAAAGGTATGAAAAAAAGTAAAAAATCTATATTCCTAAGCTTTATAAAATATGGGGCTAGTAGTCATTAACAAAAATACGCTTTCATAAGATTTTACAACCAGCTTCATTAGTGCTTAGAATATGGCAATGCAAAAAGATGGCATAAAAGTAAAAAAAATTAAATGAGGAGAGAAATATTCCATCGAGCCGTTCATAGATGGCGCTAGTTTGACATTCCCTTCCTTCGTGATTCAATTAATGAAGTGATTTAATTGTTCTTTTGGTGCCTTTCTGCCGTCGGGAAAAGCTAGCTTTTAATTTCAAGACTGAAAAACAAAACGGGAAATGTATAGAAAATTAGTTGCAAAGAAACAGTTTAAAAACTTAATACAATAATATATTAAAAAAATAATTAAAAAAGTGCACCTTCACGTGAGCATTAGCACTTACGGAAGCCGAAGAATAACGGACAAAGATTTTTTTTCGCTGCTCAAAAATTTATTTTTAATTATCGTTTTTCAGCTGGGTTTCGTGGGTTATAGGGTATTTTTTTAATTTCAGCGTTCATTAAAAAATGTGCGTTCCCAAAACTAACTTTTCATTTCCAGGCTTTTAATAGGATGGAGCTGGGAGTTTAATTTATTTTGATTTCAAATCAGTTTTTTTTTCTTCTTTTTTCTCCCCCCAACAAAGAACACCGATTTATTTGATAAAAAAAATGACTTAATTTTTATCACGAAAACGTCCAAAGAAATTATTTTGTACCACGTAACTTTTCTAAATTAAATGTTGTTAAAGTTACTTTTTCATAATTTTCAGTATACCGCAGATGCTTAATTTTTACTTATGAATTACTACTTTATTTACTTTTTTTTCCCACCCACAATTAGCTGGATTTGTTTTATGAAAGATACCACGCAATTTTTATAAATGGAAGAAAAACGCATTGTCATTTAGGATGGGGAAGGGGGGGGGGATATACGTAATGAATTTTTTAAAACATTTTGCCATTTAAAAGATCTCTTAATGAATCACATGATTTAATTGTAGAAGTTCATTTAATATAAAGATATTTTAAATTTAAAGATTTGTCTGAGAATAAAAAGGTATGACATAAAGTTTTTAGTTTTAAATTTAATATGTAATTTATGAATGTGAAGTTGATTCATGACTTTTTCTTTCATGAAATGTCTTTATAATTTTAGGTATTTAAAATGTTTTTTAAGCCAGTTTTTGTATTTATTATGATAGACAGCAATTTTCACTGCTGGCTGTGTTACTGATAGTTTTATTATGTATTTTTAAAGGCCCGATTAAGTCATGTCGGGCCCCCAGTCAGGAACCCGATTTCACCCGATCCTACTCGAACCGCAGTTCTGTTCCGGTCGGGTTGACGCTAACGTTTTTTGCTCCTGGTCGGATTGACTTTAAATGTTTTGCGTTCATGCTGGGATCGGATTGGACCAGATTTTTCAAAAGAAAGTCAAATATGAGTGTATATATATTAATTTTTCTATAAAAAAAGAGCCGAAGAAAAAGAAAAAATACATATTTTAATAAAAGTAAGAAAAAATAGTTTACAATTACATCTCTAATATCAGTTTTATCTAATATCGGATCTCTAATATCGGATTCGGGTCGGGTACAACCGGACCCATGCAGGACTGTAAATTGCAGTAACAAAGAGTAAATTTTGTAACATGTTACAAGTTTTAATGGGTTTTGTGCAAAAGACAGGTCTATGGTCCCAGGGCCGAAACTAGCTTTTTTTCACGGAGGGCACACATGGATTTATGCGTCCCCACCTACCAGTTAATTTACAAAGAGAATTTTGCTAAGTTTCTAATAACCAACTTATTTTAAAAATAAGCATATGTAATCATAAAATACGTAATATTGAACTGTGTAATCAGCTTTGTCAAATATTTATTCAATAAAACCTATGAAACTGGAATCGAAAGAAACAGGAAAATTTTTTGCTTTATACAGATTTTCATCTTATCATGTATAATTGTTGATATTCTTTCTGTTCGGTCAATGAAAGTTTTTCATTTAAGACAGGATTCCGTTATAGACAGTTTTCATTTTCACATATTCTACTGTAGCATCTACTGTATACAATGCTACTAGTTGTAGCATTACAATTGAGCAGGCTTTTGAAGTCATTGTGATATGAGTCACAGACTTAAGAACTAACAAATTTACCGATATAACAATGAATTCCAGTACTGTAAATAGCTTTGTGTGCTATCTAGAGCCAGTTTTCATGATCACTTATACCGATCTTCTTATTAATAGACTGATATGTCTCGTTGCTTTCCTGAAACTAACGCTAATTTTAAAAATGATAATAGTGACTTAGAACAACTAAAAAAAAAAACCTTTTAAGTGTTTAGTGTCCAGACCAGTCGCACCAACTCGCTCCCTCTAAGGCCGGATCTTCATATAAAAGAAGTAATTGTAGTAAATTGCCTATTGCAACCCTTAGTTTTTAGAGTCCCACGCAGTCATCCGACCTCACCAATCTTTTTATCTATTTGTCAACTGCGCTCGGCTCAGTTTTTCTTTTGAATTTTCCAGCTTCAAAACATTTTTACCCAAATTTCATGTATGTTATATCAAATGACAAACCAAATCTTCATTTGGCGCCACCTTCGCCTTCCATTCTGGCGCCCGGGGTACAGGAGGCCCTCTGCCTTCCCCTCTTTATGTTTCGGCCCTTTGTGGTCGTACCGAACTTCGATAGTTGTGCAATGCCAGTGACGGCGATCATTCCGTTAGCAAGTATATTTCGTTCTGTATATTACACTATTTTCTTAGTACTATTTACAAATAAAGAGGTTAACTGTTGCAAATTTCATGAGCGTTCCAGTCTACCATTCGTATTTAATTAAAACTCAGTTTATTCAGATTCCCGGCATAGCTTCCCTGGTGATTTTATGCCAAGGGAGATTTCCTGGTCCTTATATTTTTTTTTTAATTGAAATAATTACTTGTCTATTTAAACGTAACATTTGTAGATGAATTTATAATTACTGATTTTTTTTTTTTTTTTTTTTTTTTTTTTTTTTTTGCTAAATTAGGCGTGAAACCATTAGAGTGAAAAAGTGTCCAAGACTGGATTTGAACCAGGATTGTTGACATTGCAGGCCACTACTCTACAATTAAGGGGCTACTTCACTCAGACGAAAACACCCGCTCGTTAATGTTAATCCTATGGAGGAAATTTTCAAAGATAGCTCGTTCGCATTTCAATATTTTTAAATGATTTGTTATGCATTGGATAGCTGAGGTCAATCTCTATGCACGCTCCTTTCTACTTTTTCGATTTTTGTTGCAGTTTTTTTTTTTTTTTTTTATTGAGGATACTTTCACTTTCGAAACCGGTTCAGAAAGTGAAAGTATCTTAATAAAAAAAACTTGTAATCAAATTCAAAAAAGTAAAAAGGAGCGTGCATAGAGATTGACCCCAGCTATCCAATGCAAAAAAAAAAAAAAAAAAAAAAAAAAAGAAAAATCATTTAAAAATATTGAAATGCGAACGAGCTATCTTCAAAAATTTCCTCCATAGGATTAACATTAGCGAGCGGGTGTTTTCGTCTGAGTGAAGTAGCCCCTTAACCCACCTGGACGATATCCAGCCTGGCACTCCTCACAAGTTGGCTAGGCTACAATCCTGCAGCAAAAGATGAAATATCTTCAAGAATCAAAATTATTTCAGCATTTTCAGTTTGCGTCTCATGTTTGCTACAAGAAAGGTTCATGAAGACATTTCATCTTGTGCTGCAGGATTGTACCCTAGCCAACTTATAAGAGAGAGGACTGCCAGGCTTAATATCGTCCAGGTGGGTTAATGGTAGAGCAGTGGCCCGCAATGTCAACGATCCTGGTTCGAATCCAGGCTTGGAGGCTTTTTCACTCCGTTGGTCTTACGCCTGATTTAGTAAAAAAATCATTATAAATTCTTCTATTATTTCTACAGGCGTATTCCAATTCTACAAATATTATACAGGGTGTCCCAAAAGTCTCCGTACAACTTCAAAAAATTATTACAAAAAAAAAAAATAGGCCTACAGCAAAAATAATTACAACAGTACATAGAGTAACTTAAAAAGTTTTTCTCTACTACCTTAGTATACTTGTACATGAGATCCTTTCGTTGCACGAAGAATATCAAGTCGATATTCCAATTTCATCCACGTGCGTTTCAGCATGCTAACATCAACAGTAGTTACAACTGTTTGATGAAATCTGAATAAAAGTTAATAGTCTCATGGAATTGAAACAAAAGATCCAAACAGCAGTAGCTACTGTTGATGTTAGCATGTAAAACGTTCGTTGTAATTATTTTTGTTGTAGGCCTATAATTATTATTATTTTTTTGTAATACATTTTTGAAGTTGTACGGAGAATTTTGGGACACCCTGTATATTGGATTGTTCGGAAAGTTCTTTTCGTTTGAGAAAGTTTGTTATACCGGAAAATTCTATCATTTAATTATTATACATTAATTCCGATATCTAATGTCTAATAATTGACGGGAAAAAATTTGCGGTACGAATTGGTTTTCCCAGACAGAAGAAACTTTCCGAACAACCCAATATATAACATTTTCATATTGTGTACTTTTCCCATATTAAAAATTAGATGTTTAACAATTAATTTCATTAGGGGTCGCAAAATATTCCAATACCGTATATTTTACCCATATACACCTGAGTGATCGCTTTATACAGTTCGTCTGATCAAGGTTGGTTGGTTGATTTTATGACGGCCGATTATCTACACGACGGATATAGGCCCTAGGGGGAGTGCCCTCCGTGGGTGTCTTTTTAAGGGATCCTAACCCGTATTTACGGCAACGTCTAATCAAGGAAGAACGTCTATTTTGAAATACGAAGCTGTTCTTTGCTGATATGGTTTTTAAAAAAGAAATATTTTAACAAGTATGCTTGGCATCAGTATTTATAACGTTTTTCTCCAACTTGACTAATTGACTGATAATTCATTAGAACTAATTTTGCCTTAAATAAAGTTCTGTACTTACAGAACCAAAAATGGTATTAAATGATTTTTACGGGAAGTGAGAAAACAAAAAACCATGCTCATTACAACAGTTATAGTAAGTAATTTTCTCCTATTTTAATAATTATGATGAAGGCTGAAAATAAGAAAATTCTTAGCAAGCAACGAGCAGCACATTGGAAAATGATGGTTGGATTCTTGAGTATTATTTTACGGAAAAGTAACCAAAATCCGTGTTTCATACTAGAAAAACACGGAAAAAACTACGGTAAAACTACTTGAAATGCGCACATTTGAATCCATGAACTACCTTTGCTATGTACCACCAGTTCAAAAAAAATCCCTGACCGCTCGGCCTACAGGCGCAGGTAGATTTCGAAGAAGCAGACCGTGGGGCTTCTGTTTATTGGTAACTGCAAAAGAAATGACCTTTTTGCCATGATGCGGCAATTGGGACCGCCCACTTCTAAATCTACCTGTGTCTCGAGGCGGTGCCGACAAGGATTTTTTTGTTTTTATTTATTTATTTATTTTTTGCTGTAAGGGTTGGTCTTATAAAAAACTTGTCAGTATAAAAGTTGTAGATCATATTAAAAGGCTTTATAATAATTTAAGCGGATTTGATATCTCGTGAATTGACAAAGTTAAGATTTTTTTCTTCTTAAAGCCCTATTCTCCCTCGAGGCCATTTTTTATGATATCAAAAATCTGTCATACATAAATTTTCGGCCCTTTTCCTAGAAGTAATAATAACTTTAAACGGATTCGATGCGTATCATAATTAAGAAAATGTGGGGTTTTTCTGCTTTCACAAAAAGCCTCCCCCCCCCCCCTTGGGCAACTTTGCCCATTAACGAACTTGACCGAGATTTTATGCCCCTTGATTTTATGTATCAGTTTGGAAGAGATTTGTGCCGAATTATTGAAGTTATCGTGTCTATAAAAAAGTGATATAGATAGATAGATAGATAGATATAAAGTTTTAAACTGTGGTGGTTTTGGGTTCTGGGAGTCATGATCGGCGTAGATCTGCAAAATTTTTCCAGAAATTCCAACATAGGGGAGAATGTAATAGGTAGTATTTTTTACAAAATCTACCTAAAAGAAAAAAAAAAGAGCATTTAGACTATATAATGCTGTGTCTATTTGCGAAAAGTTATTTACATTCTATTTGATAAAAGTTATTTTTCACTGTAATTATTTGCATAAAAAACTTCCTTCATCCCTGAATTAGACTTGAAAATATTACATTTTAATAAGAAATTTATAAATTGCTAAATGTTTTCCACTAACAAATTTCTTAAAAGAAAACTAGTTTGTAATACAATACATTTTTAAAAATTCTTTGAATTGTATGTCTAAAAAAAGTAAAAACGTATAAAACAAGGTTCATTCAACAAATACGATAATCCGAAAAGTTGCATAAAAAAAAGAAGAAAAAAGATATTGGTAGCTGGATAACGTGTATAAAAGTTTTGAAATTGTCTTTAATAAATAACCAAATTTTAAAAATATGTTTCATACAACTTTTCCGATTTTATCTATTTTCCGTTTTTTTTTAATAAGACTTCTCCGGTTATTTATTGAATGGATCTTGTATAAAATCTTTTATTATCACTAGGGAGCTCCGCCCCTTGCTCGCTAATACTCGCCAACTCCCGTGAATTGCCATGCAATTCACATTGGGACCGTTACGTGGTCCCAGATTGCTTCGCTCTCTCGTCACTTTTTCCAGCAACTCTAGCCAGAATGAGAACTATCATAAATCATTTTACATATGAAATTTACAAATTTGTTAACCCTCTGAGCGGCTGAGGGCTTTCCACCATTTTCATAAAACAGGGTTCGTACGGGTCCTGGAATTTTAAGGCCAGGAAATTATTCTCGGTACCAGTATTTTCTTATAAATAATCTCTTCTTAAATAAGGTGAAATTTCGCACGTTTGAACTTGATGTATTTTTTTTAGAAAAATATAGTGGTGTGTCACATGGAAAAGTAACGGTACCCGTACGAACCCTGTAAAAATGTTCATAAAACTAATGTTAATTTGAATTTTCTATTCCTGTTTGTTTCTAAAATACACTTCATATCATTTATTTGACACATTTTAAAATACAGTTCTGTTAAAAATATTTTTGTCTACAGCCGATTTAAGTTGTTTTTGAGAAACGGAAAAATACGGACAAACTGCTTAGAGAGATGTAAAAAAAAGTAATTGTAAACTTCGTCGAAAACACACAATTAAAAGCATTTAGTTGGTGCTACGAATGAGCATAAATCATTTTAACGTTATGGAATTTACAAATTTTTGAAATATAAAATAATTAACTGAAAAAAATCATTGCGTTTATAATGTTATACAGCACGGCTTAAATTCATTTCGAAAAACACTACGTGATAGCAAAATAGTTCAATATAAATCACCAATCATCATCTAAAGTTCGTTCGACGTGAAAATTAAAATATCTTTCAGACGCTTGGCAAGTTAACAAAACGTAAACAACACGTTTTCTGCTGTGTCTAAAAGAAACTCTTGATCAAAAATCTGATTTGCTGAACATTATGCATTGCTGTTCTTCATCGGCCAAAAGATCGTGATGTATTTAAAAAGTGCTCCAGCTCTGAACTTTAATTTGCTGCATTAGAAATAAAGGTCAGTGAATATGACGTGATATTGACAAAATCTTGCTAAAATATTTAAGTTTCATACAGACTCTAAAGGTTATGATGTCATTGGTAGTTCCTAACAAACTGTTGCTATGCATTTCCTAGCTATTGCTACACTTTTCCTGGAAGCAACTCCTTCACACAATAGAAAACATACCCAGAAATCGGATCTTTCTTAAAAACATTTCTACCATTTGCCATCACACTTTTGGAGTCTATATGACAATGCGTCATTTCTTTCAAATATGACATAATTTTCATAATCAGAACCATTAATCTCTTCCAAGATTAGAGCGTCATTCAAACAATTGCTTTAAAATTCCGAAGTTTCATTAAATATTTGTTATAAATAATTGAAATTTATGTAATTTTCAGAAATATTTTATTTTGTGGATATCAAGGATCTTTAAATAAATAACAAGAGTTCAGTCTATTTAGGTGCAAGAATAAGGTTCCGTGTATATGACGTCATCACTGACACAGTTATAGTAAAATATTTTATATTTATGGATGAAAATGAATTTTTTGTTTTCCGAATGACGTCATTTTCTTCATCGGAAACATTTCGCTTTGCATATTACTTACTATGACAGATTATGTACTGTTATTTTATTTACGCAGATTACTTAAAAATCTAGTTTTTTTAATTTGTTTAAGAATATGAGCAGTTCTAGAAATCGGAAATTTGCTCGTAAACATAAATTTAGAGGAAATCGTTCTACTAATGCTACTTAAAACAAAAATGAACCTGTTTCAAGAGTTCTTCCAAATGTGAGTGAAATAAAGCTCAAATGTAACTCTGAAAGTTTTGTTCCTGAAAGTAAAAATCTTTATGGAAATCAAATTTTTTATTTACAAATTCTCGCCGATGTTATTTCTTGTTTAAGCTGCTGTATGTTTTAAAAATGGTATACGTCTTGCGCAAGACACTGTTTTGGGATTAACTTCGAATTTTACACTGAAATGTCGAAACTGTGTTTACTCAAATGCTTTCTGTTCATATACAAAGGAGGACAACATGCATAATATCAATCTTTTACTTGTTTTTTGTTTACGTCTAATTGGGCGTGGTCATGCTTGAGGGGAAAAAAACACCTGTGTTTTGCGACTGATCTACACACGCCATCCAAAGCATCTTTTAGAGCTCTTGAAACAAAACTAACAAATGCTGCAGATAAGATTGCATGTGAAACAATGAAAGAGGCTGCATTGAAAATCAGAAAGGACAATAGTTCAGTTGATATGATTCAATGTGGTGTATCAGTTGATGGCACATGGCGAAGAGGATATTCGTCGTTAAATGGATGTGTTAACGCAATATCTATTGATAGCGGTAAAGTACTAGACATTGAACTAATGTCGAAAATATGTAGAAAATGTAGAATAGAAAAAGATGAAAATCAACGTATTCTCCACGCTTGTTGAAAACATAAAGGTTCATCTGGTGCTATGGAAGCTGTTGGAGTTTGTAACATTTTTGAGCGAGCACCGCAAACGAAAAATTTACAGTATGTAGACATTTATGGCGATGGTGATTCGAAAGGTTATGATTCTGTTAAAAATATGTGTTCCATAGATAGCTCAGTTAATCTCGTTGGACTGTATTTCGTTAACAAAACTAAGATGATCATTTCGTACTCAATAAAAAGTGGAGTTAAAACTTAACTAATTACATTTATTTACAAGGAGAACAAAATTGACTGGCAGTGGTTGGTACACTGCGCTTACGTCTCAAGCCAAAACATCACTACTGGCGGGAATGGGAATCCGCTCCGCGCATCATCCCGTCTTGAGCGCTCGGCAGCGCCCCCTGGATAACAAAATGTTCTACGGAGGAAACACTCCCCCGGGGATTGAAATGCAATTTCAATATACATTCACATATAAATTTGCAAAAATTATCATATAAGAAAAAATTATAAGATATAACAACTTACATACATAATAATAATACAATCATAAATGCACTATAATTCAACATTACATACAGAAATAATATATACCTTAAAAATTGCTTAAAGAAAGAAAAGAAATCTGTTACTGAACTGGTAATATACAGACATCTCTGACATTTCTCTTATAAATTCGTCCGTCTGGTAACCGTAAGTTTACTGTTCGTATTATATTGTCCCTTCCCTTAAAAATTTCAACTATCCTTCCAACCTGCCATTTGGTGGAAGGTAAATTTTCCTGCTTTATTAGTACTAAAGTTCCTTTCTGTACATTATCCTTTTTAAATTTCCATTTCCCCCTCTGCTGCAGATTATTTAAATAATCGCACTTCCAAGTCTTCCAAATTTGTTGACTAAATTTGGTGATTCTCTGCCATTTTGCTAATCTATTTTCATTAATGTTATCTAAAGGTGGTTCGGAGATCGAACTGATAGGTCTACCGATTAAAAAATGAGAGGGTGTCAAGGTTTCAAAATTTTCGAAATCTGAGGACAGCGGGGTAAGGGGACGGGAGTTCAAAACTCCCTTAATTTCCGCTAGTATAGTAAGAAACTCTTCTAAGGTTAATTTTTGATCACCTATTACCCGTTTTAAATGAAACTTGAATGATTTTACAGCCGCCTCCCAGAGGCCACCAAAATTCGGGGATTTGGGGGGGGGGGAATAAATTCCCATTTGACACCTTCATGGGTTAAAAAATTACACAATTCCTCATCTGGGAAACTAATCAGTTTATGCAATTTTTTCAACTCTATGTCAGCTCCGATGAACGTTTTTTCATTATCCGATAGGATTTTTGCACATTTTCCCCTTCTGCCAAAGAAACGTTTTAGACTAGCTATAAAAGCCTGAGTTGTGAGATCTGAAACAAAGTCCAGGTGTATTGCCTTGGTGCATAAACACACATACACTACGACATAAATTTTATTCAATACCTTTGATTTTTAAATTTAATAGAAAATTAAATTTAATAGAAAATGGGCCACAGTAATCCAGACCTGTCACCGAAAATACAAAATTTGGTGTCACACGTTCTCCCGGCAGATCAGCCATTAATTGGGAGCTGACAACAGGTTTATTCTTGAAGCATGTCACACATTTGTGAACAATGCTTCGGCAATTATTCCTGCCATTAAGTGGCCAAAATTTTTGTCTTACATGGAAAAGCAACGCTTGTGGGCCTAAATGAAAGTATTTGAGATGGAAGTAATTTAAAATAATATCCGTTAACTTATGATTTGCAGGCAACACAATTGGAAACTTTGAGTTAAGCGGCAAATCTGCATGTGCTAAACGGCCGCCAACTCTAATTAATCCATCCTCTCCTACAAATACGTTTAAGGAAGATAATCTACTTTTATTGTGAACAGGCTTACCTTTTTCGAGACATTTTAATTCTTCCCTAAATTCCCCCCTTTGTGCTGACCGAATTAGAAACGATTCGGCCTCTCTAACCTCGTCGAGGGATAGTGGTCCACTTCTTCTCTTCAATTTAGTACGACAGTTGAAGGTGAATCTAAAAATAAAACTCATTATACGAATTAATTTTACAAAATTATTAGTACATGCAAAAATATGATTAAATAACGGTTTATCGTGAGAAATAGTTAATGTAACAAAATCATCATCAATAATGTTCACGGAGTCTCTTTTTAGTTCGTTTATATATATGTCCTTGTTAGGAATCACTAAAGTCTGGTCGTTGTTATACTGATCTAAGTCTTTCAAAAACTCTGGTCCAGTCCACCATTTGGAACTCTGAACGAGAAGGTCACACTTGACACCTCTTGTTAGCAAATCTGCAGGATTCTCGGACCCTGCACAGTGAAACCACCTGGATGGGTCTGTCAGAGCTTGGATTTCCTTTACACGGTTCGACACAAATGACTTCCACCTGTTTGCAGAGCCTTTGATCCAGTACAAAACAATCTGCGAATCTGTCCACAAATACATAGATGATGGTCCCTTGCGGTCTAGTACCGTTTTTACTTCACAAGTTAAGCGTGCAGCAAGTAATGCTGCTAGAAGTTCAAGTCTAGGAAGTGACACTTTTTTCAATGGTGCCACTCTGGATTTTGATGTAATCAAATTTAAGGAAGATTCACTTAGTGAATCAATTTGTAGATACACGGAAGCACCGTATGCCTTTGGACTGGCATCGGCAAAGGTATGCAAAGTTAGGGTGTAATTGGAGTCATCGGGAAACTGAAAAATGTTCCTTTGAATTTTTAGATTTCTCAACTAGGGAAGTTCGGAACACCATTGTTCCCACGTCTTTGTAATATCGGAGGGCAGTTCTTCATCCCACGTTAAATTCCTACTCCACAGTTCTTGAAATAAACATTTAATTCATATTGTATACGGAGAAATTAGACCCAGAGGGTCAAACATTCTACCTGACCTTTTAATACAAAACGTTTTGTATTTTTTGCGTTACGCAAAAATTCGAGCAAATTATCAATATCTATCAAAAGTATATCTTGCTTGGGTTGCCACGATATCCCCAAAACTTTATGTATTGTACTATCCTCAAAAGGTTGTGGCATTGTACTAAATCCACGATTATCCCATATTTCCATTAACATTTGGTTATTCGAAATCCACTTCCGTAAATTCATGCTAGCTTCCTTCATTATTTTATGAGATTGTTCCGAAATGTTCACCGCATCTTCGACTGTGTCTGTCCCGGTTATTAAGTCGTCCACATAAATACAATTGTGGAGTACTTCTGTCGTTATTGGATATTCCGTTTCAAATTTGTTAAGATGATGCTTAATTGTAGCAGATAGCAAAAATGGGCTTGAGTTCAAGCCAAATGTTAGGCGTAAAAATCTGTAGACGATAACATTAAATGCGTCATTGTTGACCGGATTCTTATCTATAAACAAGAATCTCAGAACATCCCTGTCCTTGTCGTTTATGGCAATTTGTAGAAAAGCCTTCTCTATATCTGCTAGAAAGGCAATTTTGTTTAGTCTGAAAAAAATCAATAAGTGAAAAATATTAGGGTTTAAATTAGTTCCTGCGTCAAGGCAGTCGTTCAAAGACAATTGTCCTGCTTCATGGGAACTTGCGTCAAAAACTATTCGACATTTAGTATAAACACTATCTTCTCTAAATACTGTATGGTGCGGTAAGTAAAAAACTGGTTTATCTGAAGGGTTTTCTAAATTGGGTACACTTTCAATTATGTTCATCTCTAAATACTCATTCAAAATATTGCAATATTGTTCGTATAACTTTGTATCACGTTTCATTCTTTTTATAAGACCTGAGAGTCGCGCTTCGGCGGTTTTATAATTATTTTCTAAATGGTTCCAATCCCTTGTCCAAGGGAGACTGATTTCATATCTATTATTTTCAAAACGCACAGTTTCATGAAATTTTTCTAAAATTTTCTCGTTTTTAACACTGTTTGGGTCCTTAATTCCCAACGTCTCTAAGTCCCAAAAGGTTTTCAAATCTAATTCATCTTGATTTTCTATTAAATGGCACGTGAATTTACTTTCATTTCTATCTTGTATTGTTCCACCCACGATCCATCCTAAATGAGAATTTTGTAAAATTATAGAAGTTTTAGGAATTTTTATTTGACCAGCTAATAACAATTCGTAATATACATCTGCTCCTAATAACACTTGAATTCGCTGAGGTTCAAAAAATCTTGGGTTCGCGTAGGTTAAATTCTGTGGTAAGTGCAGATTAGAAATGTCTACGGCGCTTGAAGGGGTTAAATCAGTGATTTTAGGAACCAAAAACATGTTGGATAATTTTTTAAAACTTCTATCCTTGTTGGAAATTTCTACATTTATTCTGCTTTTAATTTTACAGACATAATCATTTAATCCAGTAATTAATGACTTGACCTTATATTTTTGCAACCCTAACATATCTGCTACAGAAAACGTGGCCAATGAGACATTACTCGCAGTATCAAGAATCGCAATACAAGGAAAAAAAGAATTATTACTTCCCCTTAAATAAATCACAGCTGTCGAAATCAACCCATTATAACTGGAGCAAGACAAATTTTGATCATAATTGTTTTGACAGCTCAATGTTAACGCATTTGTGGTGGGTTCTATTGAATTAGAATTTACGTTATCTTCCGTTTTCAACTGCGGTTCATTTGCAATACAATTAACTTGCCTATTTTCATAAGCAGGTTTCGAAAAATTAGCTCCATGAAGAGAACTATGATGGTTGGAGTAACAAATCCTACACTTATTATGCAATTTATTACATCGATTAACAGCGTGAGATAACGATAAGCAGTTATAACATAACTTCAACTTCCTTACTTGGTTCAATTTCTCTTGAACCGATAAATCTAAGTACCTTTGACATCGAAATATCATATGAGGTTGTTTACATAATGCGCAATTAAATTTGTCATTCTGTAATACTAAACTTTTTTGTTTCTGAGTAATTTCATACCTAGGTTTCGTAACGGTGTTACTTTTTTGTAGGTTTTCGAGAGCTTGAGCCCTTTTCAGTAAAAAATCAATAAAAATATTCCATTCAGGCAAGTCGTTACAGTCAAGACTCATTTCAAATGCCTTTCTTGACTCATCATCGATTCTTTGTAACACAAAATACATTAAAATTGATTCTGATAAGTTATTATTTTCTAGTCCTAATTGTTTCAGAGCCCTCAAATGACTCAATAAATTATCTACCAGATTGCGTATTTCTTTCGCATTTTCAATTTTTATTTTGTTGTTACTCAATAACTCAGAAATATGAGAATTTACAATTAACCGTTTGTTTTCAAACGTTTTTTTAAAGCTTCGAATAAGGAAGCATAAGAATCATCAATGTTTTGCAATTGTTTCACAGGGCCTGTTAAAGCCGATTGTAAATAATATAATTTTTGAGCATCATTTAATTCGTCATTGTTATCAATCAAGGTGGTGAATTGTAGTTTAAAATTAAACCACTCTGTGTAACGTCCCGAAAATTGGGGTAAATTAATTGACGGCAATTTAATTTTTGACTCATTAGCATTAATTCTATCATTATTATTTTGACATTCAACATTAGAAACACTAGGCTTTATTAAATCAAGAAGACTTACTTCGAGAACTTCTAACTGTTCTTCTATCTCCGTCAAGGAATTTTCAAATTCCGGTAAATCATCATCAGAAATTACCGAATACGACTCGTTGCGTAACTCATCTGTTTTCTTTTTTAAGGTTTGAAGTGCATTGAACTTTAGTTCCAATTCTTTCTGGCCAAGTTTTGATTTTATTGCATTTGATATACGTGTAACTTGGCTGCGTATGTTTCCGCGTTTCCGATTGAGGATCACAGTACCTTTAACAGTAGCCATTATAATTATCTATAACTACATACAAAAATCCAAGGGCGATGATTCTTTACAGTGTTCTAAATGAGCGCTGGGGCTCGGAGGACCAAAACATGTTCCATAGATAGCTCAGTTAATCTCGTTGGACTGTATTTCGTTAAGAAAACTAAGATGATCATTTCGTACTCAATAAAAAGTGGAGTTAAAACTTAACTAATTACATTTATTTACAAGGAGAACAAAATTGACTGGCAGTGGTTGGTACACTGCGCTTACGTCTCAAGCAAAAACATCACTACTGGCGGGAATGGGAATCCGCTCCGCGCATCATCCCGTCTTGAGCGCTCGGCAGCGCCCCCTGGATAACAAAATGTTCTACGGAGGAAACAATATGTATGGAAAAAAAAGCGTAACTAAATATGTATGTATTGGACACATTCAGCAGCAAATTGGATGTAATCTACGAAAATTGAAAAAAAAAAGAAGGTTTCGCATGTCGAGTAAAGCTGTCTGATGTTTTTATTGACAAGTTTCAAGATTACTGTGGCATTGCAATCAGAAGCAATGTTAATAATTTACAGGGAATTCAGAATGCGGTAATTTCAGCACTGTTTCATTGTTGTTCAAATGAAAAACCGATGCATGGCCAGTTCCCAGTTGGACCCGACAGTTGGTGCAAATTTCACCAAGCTGTAGAAATTGGATCACACTACAAAGATAAGTCAAAGGGTCTCCCAAAAACATTATGAATGAGATCAAGCCAGTGTATGTGAAACTCTGTGGCCAAAACTTATTAAACCAGTATTTACATGGGAAAACGCATAATGCCAAATGAAAGCTTCAATGGTGTCCTGTAGACATTCATCCCAAAAAATGTGCTTGTTGAGATACAAATTCTCAAATTAGGTGCACACATGACAGTCATACAACTTAATAAAAGTTCTCAAGTATTAGTCGACATCATTGCATCATTTAGTGTTCATCCTTGTGCTAATTAATTTATAAATATAAACGTTGAACATATAACATTATAACATATAAACATAATAACGTTGAAAGTTTTTTCAATGCGTGACACAAATCGAGTGAGCGATTCCAGACTACCTAAACTTAAAATTGTCAGGGGAAAAAATAGGTTGGCAAAGAAAGGAAATGGCTAAAGAAGAGAAAAAAAAGGGAATAACCTATAAATGTGTGAATTTTTAGTATGTCAATCCATTATTTATAGTGAAAATATACTAATTTAATGTTTAAATGCATTTTTCTAAAAATTTATTTTTACACAAAATAAACTCCCTTCAAAAATGATAGCTAAAACTATTATTATCATTCTTCCATAAAACTTTGTGAGCTTTGTCTATATGTTGCTGTTTGGTGCATCTAGTAAAAGAATTTTAATTGCATGAATATTTTCGAAATTATGGCCTGTTATCTAAACAAACAAAAACATGGTAAAACTGTTGAAAATCTTATAATTGACTCTTCGATCATCTGTAAAATTTTTATTTATTAAAATATAATTTAACTTATAGTAGGTGCACTAGATAAAATCTTATTGTTTACTTTAGTAGTAATTTTTTTTCCTAATAAGTCTATTTGTTTTTAATGTAGCATTTTTCAAGTTTTTGAAAAATGTCTTCAAATTTCCATACATATTTAACATTTTTGTAAATTCACTCGTCAATACAATGTTTCTTTGCAAAGTTTTTCAAAAAAAGTGCTTCGAACGTAGGAAGATACATTATTATTTCTCAATAATCTGTGTTCAGCTCTTTCACGATTAGTGCATAATTAAACGCAATCATTTTAATATGTGTACATTTTGCGAAAATCATTGAAATTTTTCTCTTAAATATGACGCAAGTTTCAGTGAGGAAAATCACGCTTCTGATTAGTGGAAAGTAATAAGGCAAATTAATTGTATGTTATTACGGTTGTTGCCAAACGGCAAGCTACAAATTCAGCCTTATTTTCGCACCACGTTTAAGAAATATATATAAAAATTATTATTTTTAACTCAATCATGAGTTCCGCAGTGGCGCAGACGGTTAAGCTCGGTTCCCGTCAAGATCACCGAAAGTGAAGCAGCATTGACCATGGCCTGTTGTTGGGAGGATGACCACCTCTCTCGATGCGGCTGTTGTGGGATCGTGTACGTTAATGGGAGCTGGTGCACGTAAAATCCGTTCGTGGCTTCAATGTCCTCCAAGTTTGAAAACGATACCTCTAGGGGTGCCAATCCAGGTCCAGGTCTCGCATCTGGAATTGGATCAAAATTAGGATACCAGCTCCAGAAGTCCAACCTCTCTTGAGGCTCTGGCACACCTTCTTTCAGTGAAGTACCACGGCACTTTCTCTGACTCGACAACAACAACTCAATCATGCTGATTGGTAAAGATATTATACAAATTAAAAATTTTCCAACTAAATGAAAATGTGTCGAACCCAAGACCTTTCGTTTAAATTGGAAAAGTTCTGTCGATTGAACTACTTAGACTGTCAACTGGCCGACACAATTTACTCAGATAACCTTAATGGCAATAGCATCTGGTCTGCGATGTAAGCAGCTCATAAAAAAAAAGTATCAATGTATCCATCGTTTAATGGAGTTCCATTACCTGCGGTATTTTCTGTTGAGCTGCATACGTGGCAAACCAGATGCTATTACCAATAAGGTTATCTGAGTAAATTGTGTCGGCCGCTTGTCGGTACAGGCAGCTCAATGGGTAGAGCGTTGGCAATTCAAGCCAAAAATCTTGGGTTCGACTCCCGGCGTCGAAATATTTTTACTAAGTTGAATTTTTTTTTTTAAATCTCTGATATAAAAGATCCGCTTTTAAATGTCTGTGTAATTTTTTTTATTAAACTGATTAAATTATTTCATCTGATAAAAGGTCCGCTTTTAAATTTCTTTGTACATATTTTATTTAAACTTCTTAAATTATTTCATCTGATAAAAGATCCGCTTTTAAATTTCTTTGTACATATTTTATTTCAACTGTTTAAATTATTTCATCTGATAAAAGATCCGCTTTTAAATTTCTTTGTACATATTTTATTTAAACTTCTTAAATTATTTCATCTGATAAAAGATCCGCTTTTAAATTTCTTTGTACATACCGTATTTACCCGCGTATAGGTCGAAAAATTTTGGACAAAAAAAGACTTTAAAGTTGGGGGGGGGGGGGGTCGACTTATGCGAGGGTCCTTAATTTTTTTTTTCAGAGTGGATTTCATCCGGTTGTTCAACATTAACAAAGGGCGGTAATATTAGAAAGCCCGACATTGCATTAATTGCCCAGTGGTTTAAAGATGCGTGGAATCAAACTCCTTTCGAACTGATTACAAAATCGTTCAAGAATTGCTCCATAAGCAACGAACTAGACGGCACAGAAGATGATGCCATTTTCGAAAGTGATAACGACGAGGAAAAATGTAGCGATACAGAGATTGAAAACGTGTGTCATGATGAGCCGATGACGACGAAGGATTTTTGTGAATTGTTTGGCGAGTCCGATACTGAATCGGACCTTGAATCAGTTTAACTTTGTATATTATTATCTTCATTATTGTATATTTAGTACTTTTTCTTTCAGATGATTTCGAATAAATGTACAAAAAAATAAAATAAAAATAAAATAAAACAATAAAGTTCCTTTATTATTGTATATTTAGTATACTTTCTTTTTTCCCAGGTGATTTTGAATAATGTATTAAAAAAAATCAAATTTATTGATCGGAAAAGTGGGGGGTCGACTTATACGCGGGATTTAAAAAAATTCAAATTTCTTGATCGGGAAAGTAGGGGGTCGACTTATACGCGGGATCGACGTATACGCGGGTAAATACGGTATT
The DNA here is from genome assembly GCA_963931845.1 of Maratus michaelseni. Lineage (NCBI taxonomy): Eukaryota > Metazoa > Arthropoda > Arachnida > Araneae > Salticidae > Maratus > Maratus michaelseni. The sequence goes on along the minus strand of OZ007590.1, from coordinate 129,003,397 downwards.
TTATTTAAACTTCTTAAATTATTTCATCTGATAAAAGATCCGCTTTTAAATTTCTTTGTACATATTTTATTTAAACTTCTTAAATTATTTCATCTGATAAAAGATCCGCTTTTAAATTTCTTTGTACATATTTTATTTAAACTTCTTAAATTATTTCATCTGATAAAAGATCCGCTTTTAAATTTCTTTGTACATATTTTATTTCAACTGTTTAAATTATTTCATCTGATAAAAGATCCGCTTTTAAATTTCTTTGTACATATTTTATTTAAACTTCTTAAATTATTTCATCTGATAAAAGATCCGCTTTTAAATTTCTTTGTACATATTTTATTTAAACTTCTTAAATTATTTCATCTGATAAAAGATCCGCTTTTAAATTTCTTTGTACATATTTTATTTCAACTGTTTAAATTATTTCATCTGATAAAAGATCCGCTTTTAAATTTCTTTGTACATATTTTATTTAAACTTCTTAAATTATTTCATCTGATAAAAGATCCGCTTTTAAATTTCTTTGTACATATTTTATTTAAACTTCTTAAATTATTTCATCTGATAAAAGATCCGCTTTTAAATTTCTTTGTACATATTTTATTTAAACTGTTTAAATTATTTCATCTGATGTATCTAGAAAGCTTCTTGTCGAAGTTTTCTTGCATGAATAACTTGCACAAAGTTAAAATAACTATTCTAAAACCATATTATTCATTGAAATATATTAGAGATACAAAGGAACTATAAAAATCTTTATTACATATTGACGACAAGAAACTAATATCACTTACAGATAGATCAAATTCAAGTGTGCTTAAGAAATAAAAAACTGAAAAAAAAAAGGCTAACTTGTAAAACACCACAGTAAATTAGTCATTCTACATTCAATAAAGTACAAATATTACATTCTCGTGTATTTTCGAAAAAGTATTTTCTAACTTCATCACAGATAAAGCAAAGATGATTGCAAAGTACATTTCAAATGAAATAAAAAAAGATCATGCAAAGATATAAATTATCCTTTATCTTTAAAAGCAGGAAACACAATCCAAAATATATACGAATAAAATGGATATACAATAATTTTTGTTTTAAAAAAAGGCTTCAGCTTTCACGAATTGTTTCTATATATGGGCACATCGTACATCGTAGAATACTCTTAATAACAATTTTACAATGCAATATTTACATAATACTTTAATTGCAATATTATATTATTGCTTGATATCAGTCTTCAAGGAATAGATTTGGTCCAGAATTGCAAATTTCATTTTACAAAAATGACTTGTAAATTTATAATTGTTAATTGTTATCATACACAAATTGTTAAAATATACACAAATTGATGTTTATGATTACAGCGATGAACATGTTGAAATGTCTGTACAATGTTGATTTTTTGTAAGATTCAAATGTTTCTTAAGAGTTTCAAAAATGTGCTTTTGTCATCTTTACTCTCGAATGTATTTGTAATAGAAAAAATACATTTTTGATATTGCAGTTTTACAAATTTTTGAAATCAATAAGTTAGGATGATTTATTGATTATTTAAATGCACTATTCGGACATATGTATGATATATATGGTAGCTCTGAAAAAAGAAAGAAAAAAAAGGGGGGGGGGGTAGTAGATTGTTTAATTTAATATTTTTCTCTTAAACTGATAATTTCAGTGCAAAAATCTATCTATTATTGTTCATAAGATCCCTTTTTTGTGTTTATATTTCCCTAAAATAATTTTGCGATAATTTATGGTAATAAATTTCACAATATTGAATGAAGAATAAAATTAAAGCTGAAAGATCACAGTGGTACGTTTGTAAGTTGCTCAGTAAATTTATTTCTACAGTTAAAATGAATGTATACTAATTAACAAAATAATTGTATAAATTTCGAAGTATAAACTTCAGCCATGAAGTCAATAGTGGTGAATAAATACAAATATGCCTAAGTTAGCTAACTTATTAAACTATCATACAAAAGTTCTTAAACGTTGAACTTTCTGAAATGTAAAGTATATGTATAAATATATTTTATAGGATTGAAAACATTTTCTATTGGTTTTGCATAATACTCATGGAAATAACTTTAATCATATATTACCTTTCGTAATATTCGTTAGATAAATTAAAAAACTTTTCAAATTTTGTATTGAATAAAAACCTATAAATGAAATTCTTTCAGCAGATAGAAGAAAATTATATTTATTTTCCAGATTTTAATGATTTTTTTTTTAAATATGCAATACATTATTTTTTCAATGAATAATTTAATATTATGTGATAGAATTAATCTCAGGGAATAGAGCACTGTTTAAAATCCTTAAATTCAAAATACCAAAGTTTTCAAAACAATAAATAACAAATTAAGACAATAATAAGGCATAATACCAGAAATACGGATTAAATTATGGATTTAAGAATCATCTATCAGACAATTCAACGACAAGAACATGCATTTTACTGTAGTGATTGTACATTAAGTAAATTTGTTTTATTTTTTTTAAATAATTTTTCGTATGGATTTTCTGGTTTCTAAAAAAATTATGTCTGTAATTTTAAATAACATAAGAAAATATTCAATAACGTTACTTTTCACGCATTTTTCTAATTAATTTGTTAACTATTTCCATGATCTAAGTTTTTTTAGACATATATTTGTGCTGATATTCATACATATATTAAAAATCCTTTTAGAACAACAAAATTGGATTTACAGATAAATTAAGTTCATTTTGCTGCATCAATCACCATTTTAGATGTAATTTTATAGAATTAAAAATTTAGATCTGTAAGTGTTGTTTGCATATATGTCAGACTCATTGACATATATTCTAAATTTTAGAGATTATAAGATTTTCTAAAATCAACCTTTGATATATAAATGTCTTTTGAACATTCCGCACGACCTTTAACAAAACGTAATAACAGAAAAATCTTAAAATTGAATTACAATTACATTAAATCACAACAGGTATACGTATTTACACATGGCAAAGTACTATGCCATTAATGAGAAGCTTGCAATAATTTAATACAACTCAGTATCAAAAATAACAGTTTCGAATCTGTTGAAAAACATAACACGAAACATTACTGCACACTTTAATGCAATGCACAAACGAAAAATATTACGATTGTTATAATACACATATCAACATACCACATTCTGGTCCAACTCTTCATATGAATCCATCCAGCACATATTTAAGAAAATATGACATTCTTTTTACTCAATACACATTGTCTGAGGCACAGACGATAAAAGCAGTGAAGTGATTTCAACCAAGTTTTATATGCTTAAAAAAACTTACTTAAATATATTAAATATGTTTCAGTGTTAGAATTAAGTAGTTACAATTAGGTAGTTAGCATAGCGATTGAAGTTGAACCACTTTTATACAAGGACATCGGGAGGAGAAAAAAATATATATAAAATAAAAATAAAATAAATTAAAAAAAAAATAATAATTTGACCTTTCATTTAAAGAAACATCTGCTCATTAATGACTGTTTAGCGTTCTAAAAAGTAGTGGCATGGTAAATTTATGATATAGAAGCACAAAGTTTACTTATGGGGTGAATAACATTTGAAAAAAAAAATAGAAATAATTACTCAAATTGAGTTAGATATATTATTGATCGAAAGAAAGCAATTATCAGTGTAATATAGGCAAATCTCTGTGTGCTAGAGTCCTGCATGGTTCCAATTCGACCCGAATTCAACCCGCAACGAAAAAATTAGCTTCAACCAAACCCGACCCAAAACCGCGGTTTGGGTTGGGTTCAGGTAAAAGCTGGTTACCCGACCCGTTGCAGGACTCTGCTGTGTACTGAAATTCAGTGGCATATCAATTCAAAAATTATAAAAAGGGATCAAGTAGTCATTTTTAAATAAATATACTTATGGTAAAATTTATAAGAATAATTAATAGTTCAAATTATTTATTAATGCCACTATCACAAAATCAATATTTTAAATTATATTTGATAGAAGATTTAAGATAATAAATTCTACAATGGTGCAAAAATAACGAGAAAATGACAGGTTCAGGGGGGCAGAGCCATTTTGATATAATAAAGAATTTTTCACAGAAAAAAAAAAACAGTTATAGTGTATCAGTGAATGTAATAATAAAATTTAAAATCACAAAATGCTAACTATTGTATTATTTTCAAAAAAGATGGAACATAAATATGAAAATTATTTAAATTCATCTTTGATGATCGGTAAATTAACATAATTAAATTACAATATGAATTGAAGAATTGATAGTACAATACTGAAAATCTGAATATTTTGCTGTAACAAAAACGAAAAAATTAGATACAAGATTTCTGTAATATATAACTTATTCTTATTCTCTTTAAGTTCTAACCTATCAATACAATAAATTTCCAAATCACATGGTTGAAATCATTTCATACAAATACTTTCAGTACACTTTACGCTAAAGTTACCATTCACAAAAATATCTTTAACTTCCAGATTTATCACAAACAGTTTCAATTTACAATTCGCACCATTTTAATTTTATAATTTCTTTAGACAGAAAATTTCATATACATAAGAAAAGGGTAAATGATTGAGAATAGGGATTGTCTTCATATATGGCATTAACCGTAAATTTTAAAATTACAATAGTTTTCAAATTAATTGGAACATTTGGTTGGTGAACGAACTTTCGATTTCAAATACTTTTTCAAAAATTTTTAAGAAGTACTAGAAATTTATTCTTCATATTCGGCCATGTAACTTGCTTGAACTCATACTTTGCAGTGGAAATTCCGTCTCGAGTGCATTTAGGCTTCCAACAAAATATATAATAAGAAAGTGTGTTAGAAAGTAACCGAGATTCGGTTCACAATATCGCCGATAGCTTTCGGAATTTTTATGACATTTAACTGTATTTTATATTGTTGGTTATTAAGTTACGAAAGAAAAAAAATAGCTATCTTTTGCGCACGTGCAGCCGAATGTTTTTCTATAAAGGCTCATATCTCAACAAATATTCAGCGTATCTACTGCAAATTTCAGCATAATATTTCTCCTGTAAATTTTCAAGTTTTCACCAAATTTCATTGCATTTTGTTGAGAACTCTGTATGTTAAAAGCAAACGATATTCGAAAAAATATTGGAAATTTTAAAACAAACGTTTATATTTTAATTATTATATCTTCTATTTTTACGAAAATGCCTATAATCATTGCACATAGTGTAAGATAAAAAAAAAAAAAAATATGTAAAAACTAAAGATCAATTCCAATTTTTATCATGCAGGGTGATCTCAAATATATTTTTTTCTTATTATTAGATTTATTGTTTCTACTCGCATATTTTGTGCACTTTTTTTGCTATTTCTTTTACACCAAAAGTACAGGGTGTGAAAAACATGCGAGTTAAGTATTTACTGATAGAGACTGTAGTCGTGGTGGTAGGTGAGGGGGGGGGGAGACTTGGCGCCACTATAGAAATAATTGTTTGTAAGATGGAAGAAATATTTTATTAAATAAATAATATGTTAGCTAGGAAATATTCAGATAATTGACTATTTTGCGTGCTTCTAATTGTAAAATTTCAGATGAAACAGTATAAACACCATTTTGAAGTTTCTTAAAATATTTGCAAGTTCTATGTCTATTTGAAGATATATATTCTATATTTGTGTAAATATTAAAAATTGACTACAGGGGGAAAAAAAAAGGCAAATCATAAAATAGATTTATTATTTTCAACTAAGTGTTCTAATGTATCACACATTTGATGATGTAATATTATTGATCAGAAAACTGCCTGCATTCTTAGAGCAGATAAAGAGAAAAAACGCGGGAAATAAAACAGCGAATTAGTTTCTTTCGGCGTAAGGTAACAATCCGAAGCCTAATAATAATAAAAAAAAAATCATGAAATTAATATCGGCGGACTACATACGATTGCATGACATACAGACGGCATCACATTTCATTAAATATTAAAACTTTCTCGCAATCTTCATGTGAAAATTACGCGAATATTTATTTTTGGTCGCATCCTTACAAAAATAAGGGCTGCGTAACATATGCGGTGTCGTAAATTATGCGAGTAAATATCTGAAGTGGGCGGTCTTAACAGAACAAGTCCGAAATTGCAATTTTAGAGGAAAATGAAAAATCTGTGTACGCCAGTTTTTGGTTTAACTAGTTACAAGCTGTTTTGGTTAATATCACTGTATTTGACCGTGAAATGTGTTTTAATAGTGTAAAGTAATAAGTAATAATTGTTACTGTTTTGTGCAGTGATTACTGTAATATATATATAATAGCAAACATTTATTTCTTGTACTGTTGCTGTCACTAGCTAAAACAGTTCGTTACCTTACCTTACCTTGAATCATACCTTAGATATCACTATAGACTCAGATCTTGACTCACTATCTATCTATTGACTCACTATCTATCACTTAGATATCTTAGATATTTTGACTCCGCCTTAGATATCACATTTTTACTGTGAAATATGCAAGTATACAGATTTGACCAAAAACTGTGTTGTACTGTCAAGACCGCCCACCTAAGATATGGTACTATAGAAATTAAATTTTCACAGGAAACTGCATGACTTCAAGCAACCGCTTTACGTGGCCAAATATGAAGAATAATATTCATCTAATACTGTTCCAGAAGTTCGGAAAAATGTCTGAATTCCAAATTTTATCCACCTCGTCCCAATTAATTTGCAAACTACTGTAATATCTTTCACTTAAATCTATCCGGATTATTTGAGATATAGCATATTCTATTCTCATTCCGTTTTACATCACAAACAAATAAAAATCACATATATGATTTAAGGAAAATTATTTTGAGCGTATAAATGGCACAATCAGAGACTTAAACCTAAGATAAGGCATTTGGTAGACGTATTATAGGTCGTTTCCATAATGCCGAAAGTCTCTCATGGATTTAATGTACACTTGCCACAGCGAATACTCTTAAATGCTACATATTCGTTAACCATATTCACTTTTTTTTAAATACATGATAAAGTTGAAATTTCTTCTCATAGTTATAGTGTTTTTTTAACTGAAACATCAGATAAATAAATTTCGTGTGTTAAACGGCTGTAAAAAGTATTTTAACAATACAAGGTGTCTCAGATTATCATTGCTAATTCCTATAGCGTTAGTTTTAAAGATATAATAGTTCCGACGGCAAAAATGTTTTACTTATTGTTATTCATCATCTTAGTGGTCATTTAAGTCAAAATAATTATTTTTGTAAAAGTTACGAAAATTAAACTTTTACACGGTTAGTGGGTTATGTTATATTTTGAAAAATCTTTCTCCATGCTCTAACAAGTAAAACAACAAAACTTTCATTTTTGTATGACCGAAATTGTCGAGTTATGATACTTACAATTTTATGAAATTTCGGAACTTTCCGGCTCTAAAAACAGAAAGAAGCGTTTCTAGTGTCAGAAAACGCTGAGAATTAATAAAATTTGAAGTATTTTAACTAATCAAGTTTTCGTCGTAAAAGGATGAGATTTTGTTTGTTTTATTTCTTAGAGAAGGGAGAAAGTTTTTCTAAATATAATTTATAGGAACCAGGGACCGTATAAAAATTTAAATTTTATTGCTTTTAAAAAACTAACTATTTTGACATTAATGGTTTTTAATATATTGGAAAACAATATTAGGATATATGCCGAACAGTTTTACAATTGGAAGTATGCTTCTAAAATCAATGGTTTAGGAATTACACAGTAAAAAAAAAACCTTTCATTGTCAGTACAATTTCCGTATTTTTAAGGATTTTTCTTTTCGATGAAAGTGATTTCGTAAATGTGTCAAAAAGTATAGTTTTGAGAATATCTTTGACAGAGTAAGCTAAATTTTCATTTTCTCTAAAGCTGTGGAATTTATTTTTATTGTTACACTGCAAAAGAAAAAAATCCCCAAAAATCCGAAAATACTTTTTACAGAGTAAAAAAAATGATGAAAAATCCTAAAGTCTTAGGGAAAATGACAAATTAACAAGACATTATTATCCGTCAAGGATATTCTTAAATCCATATTAGCTACTGACACATTCACGGAATCATTTCATGGGAGAAAATGAATTCCGTAAAAATACGGAAATTGTACTGGTAATCAAAAGATTTTTTTTTTTTTTTTAGTGTAAGTATTGGACAGCGAAAAAGACGGGGCATTCTGTATAATTTAATGAATGTTTATTATTAGATAGCTATAATTATGACGAAAGCTGTGACATTTAAGTTTTTATTAAGATTCATCAAGTTGAAAACTACAGATATAATTCATTTTCAAGTAAAATATAGCTTTGATATTGAACAATTAAACTTTTACTTGCGATACTTAAAAAAAGAAATAAATAATAATAATAATAAAAATCTATTTGTACGAAAATATTGTGAATTTAGCTCAACTTTTGAGAAAAAAGTCTTAAAAGAATTAATTTGAAGGAACGGATACATTAATATTTTATTTTTAAGATTGTGATCCTCTGTAATTAAATTTTACCCTTTACTGTGTAAAATAACAAATATTATTAACTAAGAAAAAAAAATAGTGGCTGGGATAGTTTGTATATCAGTGCCAGGATATATATATATATTTTAAATATGAATTCTGTAGCTTGGAATCGATTTTGCACTTTTCATTTTATTTCAAGATCATTCTTAACCTCGATCGCCAGTCGTCAACTATCGTCCTAAATATGAAAAAAAAAAAAAAAAAACAGTATCATCCTTATTTTTGAAAACTACTGGATTGTGATATAAATTTACTGTATGAATAAAAAATAAATAAAATAAACGACTAATATTATTTTAAGTAGTAGAAATATATTCAAACTTATTTACGTATTTATATTTAAACATTTTTGAAAATAACTATGTACAGAAAATTGTAATTTGAATTTCTGCAATGTTACATGTATTATAACAAAAAATATATATTTTTTATTAATTTAACTAATCTAATCTAGTTATATTCGAGTTCGGTGTGTAAAAATAATAAATCATATGAGACCAAAGTCTTATCTACTTAAAACACTTTAACCCTTCTTTGCATGAATTTTTCTTTTACAATTGTGTTTTTTATACATATATTAAATGTTAGACACCAGAAATTTTAAGATAGATTTTTAACTTTGTTCAGCAACATAGTTCACGGGAAATTTACTGGATTAATATTTCTATATAAATATAGTGGTGGCGAAGAAGTTGATTTATTTATTAAAAGTTAAATAAAAAGGGATGGAAATTTACATCACTATGCAATTAAGGGTTAAATGAGCACAACATCAATTTTTTTCCAAGCCAAAGTGAACATAATTTCAATTCATTTACTGAGACACAGTAAAAAATTGCTAATCAATAATAACAAAATAAAGTTTTAATTAAATTGAGCAATGAAAAGTTTTGGAATCCAGCTGTAATTGAATATAAACAAAATTTACTAACTGTGAATATATTCAGCGAAAACTAAATTGCATCTAAAGCTCAGATTGTGTTTGATAATCCGAATAAAAACAGCTTCTATAAAGATAGTTTTATTACTTTAATCATTTCAGTTTTTTTTAAGAAAAATAACCTTTACGTTAATTGGGAAAAAGGTGTTTTTTAAGCAAAAACTTTTTTTTAAATTTAAATTATCATTGCACGCAAGTCGCATTGGTACACAGCAAGGTAAATTTTCTTATTTTTTCATATACTCACGTTTCTTCATAAAATGCTGTCTTTATAATAAATGCATCATTATGACACAATTTATTTTGTGAACAAAAAATTGGGCATGTGATGACGTAATTTACTCGTAGAAATTGTACGTATGTTTCAAAGACAACTGTCAATATTTTGATCAGTCTAACACATTTGAAAAATTTTTCACACACACACAAACAAAAAAATGCTTCTACACATACCTACACACTCTGCAGATATACCAATATTGTAATAGAAAAAATGCACAGGCAGACTGTTATTAACAAAATTCACATAAACAATAAAACTAGTCGTACATCTGATGTATCGAAAATATTGATTTGAAAAAAATGGCTGCATATTCTTGATGTAATTAAAGTACATAAAATACACATAAGAGTCTATGTATATGTAAAATCTCAATTTTCTAAAATCACCAAGAACTATATAATGAAAATATGTAGTTCATGACTATGACATAGATTTACACCAAAAGTTCACGGTTGAGATTAGAACAAATCATTTCATTGACATTGTATACACTGCTTTAATATCTTTGAACAATTAAGGCAGTGATGACATGTAGATGTCCAAATAATGTTCTGTTTTAGAACACGTTTTAATCCATCTGATTAATAAGAGACACTGTATACGAACACTCATATAAAATCACAAATGTCTTCTTTGGAGTAAAAATGCTTTTGTAAGAAAGTAAAGGTGTTTCAGATCTCAAAATGATAGGATATTTCCTCTTGTAACTGTACAATGAATTCAAAGTTAGTTTGTATAATACTTGATATTTTATTTGAAGCAACAGTACGATATCAAATAATGTAGATTATGTGTGAACTGCAGAAGCAAAGCTTCTCAGAAATGGACGAAATTTTGAATTATCTGTACATAGATGTACATACACGTTTGAAACCCAATGCCCCTCTTGGACTAGACGATGCACAGTAAGTATAACATTTCTTGTTAAACTGGGAGAAGTAGTTTCTTCGCAGGGAAGATCTAAGTATTCGACAATTACTCGAACACAACAGCATTTTAAACTTAAAACAATCTTACTTGCAACACTTGAAGTTAGTTTTTGCACGAACCATTCGCATGAAACATTAAAAGGTAACGTATAACAATGTAGGAAATTGCTTGTTACCGTTTTTGATAGGATATTTCCACATTTATTAACAAAATTAAGACACCTCAATATCGAAAATTTCCCATTCGTTGGATTAAAATTCTCATGATATTTATCGAATCGTCTTAGAGAAATGCACAATACTATATGGTCAGTAGTAGTCTGTGACTAGTTCATAGTCTCGAGGCGGCAGAATCAACAAACATTGATTCATTTGGTGACATTAGAACTCCTGGCCTATCCCACACTTGACAAGTTTCTGGATCACCAGATACCTCACCTGTCGTTTCCTCTTCTTCTGGTACATCAAGATTAGTGGTCCTCCACGTTCTATTGATGGTAGGCACGTGGTGATGATGGTGATGATGATCTGGAGATGGGTCAGTGGTCCTAAGAAAAGAATCCGACTCCTTCAAAAACGAAGGTGATGACGGTCTGACATGTAAAGGTATCACTTGACTGGCAGGATAATCTTGGTCATTGCTATATTTCTTTGACGTTAAGGGTAACGATCCATTATTTGAATCGGAAATAGTGAATTTTAAGGGCTCTTTGCCGCCCAGAAATGAGCTTAATGTTCTTGGCCAAGAATTTTGTTTATCATAGTCTGGTGGGGAATCGGATTTAACGTTTCCAAACACACTGGACGCTTTTGAAGCGAATATTTTTCTGTCAAGTGTGTTGGCAGCAATTTTATCAGCCTCCTCATCAATATAACCTATGGACGATGCGTATGAACTCCTGCTCTTTGGCTCATTTGTTAAGGTACTTAGCTGAGTGTCTTTAGATGATGTGATAGTAGTTTCACGTGGAGTAATTTCTTCTCCGTTTTCTGCGTCAGTTGTTTCGATCAGGACTGAAGGACTGAGACCAAACATATAATGACTGCTTGTGACTGGAGGTTCTTCAGACAATTTCGAATGATCTTGGGATGTTTCCGAATTAGACCTACAAAAAATAATGGAACATTTTACATAAGAAATATATTTTCAAATTAGAAAAAAAAAATAGAAATGCAGTAATTAGATTTAGTAATTAAATTCAATAATATAAATTCGCTTGTTACTTGTAGAATTTTAAAATGCATTCTATCAAAACAGAAATGGCTCACTTTGAATTTCAGATCCAAAAATTACGCTTGGATCACATTATTACATATTTTAAAAATTTATATTTCTTAAATCAGGCTGAGACGTAGTTTTACTTAACACAGACATAAAAATGATGCATATACAGTAAACCCTGTAAAAGGGAAACATGTTTATGACGGAATTCCTTCTTAAACGGAAAAATTCATAGTAGGGTGATCCAAAATTTGGAAGGTGAAAATTTGTTGGGTCCTACCCTTCTGTTTTGTTCCAATGTACTAAAAAATAAAGCAGATCAAATTTGAGAGCATTTCAGTAATATTTAGAGGTAGCTCAATGTAATTTAAGTTTGCAACATTGTTCTACAGTGGCACCCAGTGAGTAAATATCATTTGAACTGCAACTTTTATCACACTGTTTCTAAACCATAACTTTTTATCAGATTGTTTCTAAACCATAACTTTTTATCAGGTAATTTCTAAACCATAACTTTTAACAGCTAATTTCTAAACCATAACTTTTTAGCAGATAACTTCTAAACTGTAACTTTTAGCTTATTCTAAACCATAACTTTTGTGAGATAGTTCCTTGGCTTTAAACAGCTTTACAACATTTTCACAGTGTGTTTATAGCATGTTTTGATTTCCAAAGTGATATGTTTAGCAAGCATCAGTAATCAGGATCAATTCTTCACTTTTTTTTTTTTTTTTTGAAAAAGAAGATTAAATAAATATTATTCTGTAAAGTATAATACTTAATTTTAAATATTATTATGGCAACATCATCTACTTCAACAAGATCAAAAACAAACATTTATCTCCTTGGTTCTACTATAAACTACCTTCAATACGCATGGTACTGGGTCTTTTTTTACATCACCATGCTGAAATGAACAATACTATAAGGGAGTCTTCAGCAACTACAATAAGAGAAATTACAAAATTTTGGCAGAAAGCTAGAATCCCAGTGCAAGAGCTCAGAAATAGTCAGTTAAAGCTGGAAAAAATGTTTGAGAAGTGGAGGCTATTAAAGAAAAATAAAAATCGAATTACAGTTACCCAAAAGAGCAAAGAAGATTAATTTATTTTGAAATTTGATGATCTGTTTGATATTGCACATGCTAATGCTCTTAGCATGATAATTTCTGGAGATAAAGAGTGTTAGAACAGCGTGAGAAAGGGTTCTATGCTAGGTGTGGATAAGTGTTTGGAGAAGAAAGAAAAAATGGCAGATTTAAGAAGGAAAGCTATCTCTGAAAGAAATCAAAGAATGAAAGCAGTTTGTGAAGAAGCAGAAGCAACTGTTCATTTATTATCGTCAGAAGAATCAGACGAAGTTGAAAATGAAGTTGAACAGGCATCATTCCCAGTAACAGAGAAAGGAACGAACAGCTCATCCATACAGAAAAGAAAAAGAATGAGAATTATGACTCCAAATCTGGCAGCTTTAGACAGGAATAAAGTTTCAGAACGAAAAGCTGTGTTTGTCATTGCCGAAACAGTAAAGAGCTTGGGTTGTGAAGTACATGAAGTAACTCTTAGTAGAAGTTCCATTCGTCGAGAAAGAATTAAACACCGGTCTAAAATGTATGAGCAGCTCAAAGCCGAATTTGGAGAACATGTTAACTTAACAGTTCACTGGGATGGTAAACTCTTACAAGACCTACTTTGAAAGAGAAAGTTGATAGACTTCCAGTAATTGTGTCTGGAAAAGGAGTCTCTCAGTTACTTTCAGTGCCCAAGCTTCAATCAGGAGACGGAGAAGGTCAAGCTGCTGCAGTATATGCGACCTTACAGGATTGGGGTATAGATGATAAAGTAAGTGCCATGTGCTTTGACACAACAACCATCAACACTGGTCGAATTAAAGGCACTTATAACTTACTTGAACAAAAAATGAATAAAGAGCTGCTTTCTTTGGCATATTGCCCCCACATTATGGAATTGATTATTAAGGCAGTTTTCGAAGAAAGCTTAGGATTTTCTTCATCACCAGAGGTACCACTATTTAAAAGATTCCAAGCCAACTGGAATTTTATTGACAGAGAGAAGTATGATATGGGAGTTGGTAATACAGAAATTTTGAATAAAATAATAGATATAAAAGATGACATAATTAATTTTTCTAAAATACTACTGGACAAAAATAAAAAACCAAGAGATGACTATCGAGAATTTCTTGAACTTATCTTAATGTTTTTAGGCGAAACCCCTTCTCGAGGAGTCAGATTTATGGCACCTGGAGCCATGCACCATGCTCGCTGGATGTCCAAAGTGCTGTATAGTCTAAAAATATGGATGTTTAGTAGCCAGTTCACCATTACTTCAAGAAGAAAAAAAGGATTGCAAAAAATATGTGTATTTGCTGTACAAGTATATCTAAAAGCTTGGATGACAGCACCATTGCCACAAAGTGCGCCTTTCAATGATTTCAATTTAATGAAATCTCTGTTACAGTATAAGAATATTGATGATAAAATATCTAAAGCAGCATCAGAAAAGCTAGCCAAACACCTTTGGTATTTATCTGATGATCTTGTCACCTTAGCTCTTTTCGACAATCAAGTGCCTCATTGCCTTAAAAGGCTCATAGGCCGTGAAAGACGTTAATTGTAAAAAAGAATTCACAAAGCGTCCTAACATTACACTTGAAACTTTTGTCGACATGAAGTTTGAAGACTTTGTAACGAAGTGGTCAGCTTTATTATTCCAACAAATGTGCCTACCAGATGCATTCCTCCGAGTAGACCCAGAAATATGGGAAGATCAGGAGACTGTCTGTAAAGCATTAGAAATTGTCAAATCAATAAAAGTTGTTAATGATCATGCTGAAAGGGGCATAGCCCTAATTCAAGAGTTTTGTGGAAAAATAATGTACAGTGAGACACAACTACAATACTTATTGCAGGTGGTTGAAGAACATCGACGAACATATCCTGACTGCAAAAAACAGAGTTTGGCAGGTACTGACAAATACATGATTATTTAAATATTATTGGCGTATATTTACTTGTTAATTATTTATAACATATATTGAATATATAAGTGTACTTTAATTACTTAGAATTCTCAGATTCTTACCCCCATGTATGGCAAATAAATCTTTTTTAGATAAGCAGTTTGATTAGCAGTTGAATTCTTTAAATTGTAAATTTACAAAAAAAGGAAATTTTTAAGAGTGTTGAGCTACCTCTAAATATTAAAATTTTAAGATCAAACTTCATAATATTTATTTTTTAACTAAAATGAACAAATTAAGAGGATAGCAGCAGTAAAAAACTTTAAAAAATAATAATCGACCTTTTTTGGACCACCCTAATTCATAGTGTAGGAGAAAAGACTACCTTGCAATTGTACGTGCTAACAAGGGAAACTATCTAAACCGTAAAAAACGGTCCTTAGCTATTTTGTCTTAGCAAGTTTTACTGTATATTAATTTTTATTTTCATTTCACTTCAGAAACGGATTACGGAATATTTTATGTTTGGTGTTGCTTTTTTGCATTTTTTATTGTTTGTGATAGAGTAACTCCGGGAGAGTCGCCGCATCCGGGATAGATGCCGCACCCATTATATTTCTTGTAATTATCTATAGATGACAGTCAGACGCACAGTACAGGTGCGCAATGAGATTACTTTAACCAGTGTGTAGCGTGAATGCCATTTCGATGTTTACTTGTAGCTATACATGATTTCACTATCAAACTTTTAAACACGTTATGCTTAAGCACTTTTTATACGCTAATTAATAAGTGCATGCATGATTTTGAAGTCAAAACTAAGTGTAGCGTCTGTATAGAGTACTGTGCGTATGGTTACGCCATTTTCCTTTACGAGGCAGACAACTGTGATGTGCGACGTCTGTACCGTACAAAATGGGATACATGCCGCACTGCGATCCGGTATACATGCCGCAGTTTCTTTTGTACGGGATGCCGCGATTAATAAAATTCAGTTCATTAGACATATATGGATGTTCAAACAGTATGAAGTTTACTACACTTAAGGAGAAAAAGGAAAAAATAAAAAGTAAAGAAGTCGAAGAAAGATGAAAGTCAAGATGATAATAATGAAAAGTTGGATCACGCATGTAGAGCAGACGCTCTTTGCAAGGAATGTGTAGAAAACTACTCTAAAACTAAGAGGAAGTGTGATTGGCTTCATTGCATCATGTGCCAAATGTGGTTACATGAAGACTGTACTATTTTCGACACTTTTTATGTAGATTGCGGTCGGAAAAACAGGTCTATTAACAAATAAAACAATGTAAACACTATTTTACTTCTTTCTTTTCCCTCTCTAATACACTGATGTTACGTTGTCGCTGAAATAACAATTAAAATCCAATCTTTGAAAAATAAGTACACAATTTTAGTAGTGAACAAAGTAGGCAGACTAATATTGATTTGAACCTACTAGAACGTTTCATTTTACTCATTTAGTTTATTTTTGTTCTTACATAGTTAATTATAGTCCAGATATGAATATTTGTTTGAAAGTTTTTTATTTATAATTTCATTCTGTCCTTATGACAAGCGCGGCATAACTCCCGTACAAGTGCGGCGTCTCACCCTGAATGTACGGGTGTCGCGCCGCAGTGTAATGTTTTAGAAAAAATTAAAAAATATATATTAATTATTTAAAAAATTTTTTTTGTCGCAGTACACATACTGTATATTTACCATTAAATAGCACAGCATGATTTTATAGTTTATGTACAGAATAGGATTTTATACACAAATTCAAAAAATAATGCGGCATTTTACCCGGAATTACTCTATATTTCTTTAAAATACATTTAAACGTATTTCAAAAGTAGAATATCTAATTTGTTTAATATGCCCATTTTATGGTGATATTTATAAATTTCTTGATTTATTCTCGTTGCTTTAATTGTTACATCTATTTTATGTATATCTTAAAACGATCCCTTTCTTCTTTTCTAAATATATTTGTTAGTGATTTATTTAGGGTTTACTGGGGTTAAATTCTGTGTTTTATGTAACAAGGGTGATCGTTAAAGAAGATTACTCGTTTTTAATTCTGATAAGCCTTTGAAAGAGCGAAAACAATATGAATGATGCAATCTGTACGTAATATTTGTGTAATATACGTAAAACGTTTCTTGATATTGCGAAAAACATAATTAACAAAGCAACTCCTCTTCTGTGTGGTTAATAGCAAATAGTTGTTGCTCTTTGACTTTAAAAAGTTTGTTTAAAATCAAATCAAATATACTCTCATAATAAAAAATTTCATTTTTGTAACAGCATTTAGAAAACTGTAATAGTATTCTGGAGGACATTTACATATTACGATGTCATTGCTATTTTTACTGTAAAAATTAATGAACACAGAAGTAGATATAAAGAAATTCAACTGAATGTTCTTTCAATATAATTTTTTTGCTTGTTTTGGCAGCAGAAAATAAAATGAAAACACCGGATCTATCAATTTACCTGCTAAGATTTTTCTGCTTCGAAGCTCTCCTTCCTTGATCAACATCTCTGCTGCTGTTGCTTTTTAATGTGTTGCTGCTGCTAAACGTGAGCAGCTGTCCCCTGGAGGCATAGTCTGATGGCACAAGTGCGGGAACTTCCTCACCACACGGTATCGGGCCTTTTTCAGATCCCCAGAAGGTATTGGTGCTGAAAGGAACGCCAGCATCCATGCTTCCCAGTCGAGTTGTTGTTGAATGCCCGTTTTGCTTGTTGTGTCCAGAGTTGGAGTTTCCTGACCAGCTACCAGGTGGAACCATCCCACGATACTTCTTGAATGTTCCGGTTTTCAGAAGCTGATACCTGTGAAAAGAATTATTATTATTATTATTTTTCGTTTTAGATTAATAATCGAAGAAAAGAAAATATATGAAATTCCATTACAATTGTCTTATATTTGGTTGATATAATATAAATGTGACATAATGTTATATAATGCATCGTCTACTCAAAGCGAGCACATACGCAGCTAAACTCCAGAAAGAAGTAAAACATACACAGGAATTGATACAGGGATTTCATTTTTCTGTATCACCATTTTGTGAAACCAAAAAAAAAGTTATTTTATGAAATTTATTACATTTTTATGAAAAATGAAATTTTTCAACGAAAGATCAAATCCTGTTACTCGAACTCAAACTAAACATTTATTATTAATATTATTATTATTTTCACTATTATTATCATAATCATCATCATCATCATCATCATCATCGTTATTATTATTATCATTATCATTATCATCATCATCATCATCATTATTATTATTATTATCATTCTTCTTCTTATTATTATTATCAATATTATTGTTATTCAGAGTCCTCCTGCTGATGTTTTCTTTTCTGGTGAATTTGTTTTCTTTGCAAATAACTCATTTCAATTCCTAACAGAATAATAATAACAATAAAATATATGAAGACTTGTTTTTATAGAATGGGATTTTATGAAGAGAAATTTTTTGAAAGGAACCCAAAGATGACCTAATTTTTTCCTGAATCGAATTAATAAATAATATAAATAAAAAATCTAAAAGAATTCACATCCATTCCACGATGTCATTAAAATTATAAAGATTGAATAACTAGATACTAATAATCGTCGGCAGAGCCATTGTATTTTAATGTGAATTGTAAATAGAGGTTAGTCCAAATATACATATTATATTAAAACTGGCGACACCAGTTGAATAAAAGACTAAGTGGATGCTACCTCACTTATTTAATTTCATTAAGGATATTCATTATCTCAAAAGAAAAAAAAAACTTTATTATAAATTTTAAAAAAAATATTTTTTAATGATAGTAGTAGGATAATGAGAGTTCACCGGCAGAAGGCGCAGCCCGCAGCTGAGCAACCGAGCAACCGATAGTGCATTGTTCAGAATCAACCCTCTTTTTCTCACTGTAATCTTTTCATCTCATTTTGTTGGTACATCTGATATTTTGTAGAAAGTTTTGTGTGTGTAAGAGTATGTTTTAAAAAGCATGTATGTCTTATAGTTATTATAAATAGTTCTATGTGTGTATGTACGTGTGGGTGCGACAAATAGTTCTCTTTGTGTGTGTGTGTGTGTGTGTGTGTGTGTATGTATGTGTGTGTGTATGTATGCGGGACAAATAGTTGTCTTTGTGTGTGTGTGACTATCTGCTTGTTTATCAAAGTTTTAGAAATATTTTTCATGTTTTTATAACGAAAAAAAAATATGCGTTAGTTAGTTAAAAATTTTCACAAATTAAAAAAAAATTATTTTAGAAAAAGTTTCACATTACTTAAAAAATTAAAAAAAAGTACTCAATAATAAAATCAACGATTTTTATTATAACAAAATAATTTACAGAAAGGTATTTACAGATCAAAATATACATCGCGATTTTGCGTTAGCAATACAAATCAACATTTTCTTCTTTATTACAAACGGTATTAATGTCATAATGGCCATATGCTAAACTGCTTATTCCATCATCCAATAAGTAACGCTTGTCGTCAAAGGGACTTAAGCTAATTTTATTTTGAGTTAATGTATATAGGCGATGGTCATCTTGGGCAATCCTTACCTGTTTCTCCATACTTGTTTTTTGTTGTTGAAGGCACTCCAAGTAGTCTTCATGTTTAATTTTCTGCCGAACAATCTGCGTAGATACGCCTTTTGCACGCTTCTTTTCATCTTTAACAGATTTTAGAGAATACATTTTTGATTTCAGTCCGACAAACTCAAGGGCTAATTCACCATTAAGTTCATCCTTAAACTTTCCGAGCGTCTTCTTATTATCCTCAGAGTATAGACGATGAGATTTCGGGTATTCAGAAAAGTCAAACAACTCACGATGCTGCTCCAGATCCTTATAAATATTATTGGTTTGAATATGATACGTTAGGGAATCTGTATCCGTAAAGAGTAAAACTGCACGATCTTTGTATGTTTTCTTTATAAAATTGTAATGGAAATCATACATACAAAGTTTAGATAGTTCGAGTATAGAAAATCCAACATAGATGGGTCGGTTCATATGTATGCTAGTTTTTAATCTCTCCACAGCAGTCAAGTCTTCATCATAAGTTTTAAACGATTTAAAAGTAGGCGATGCTACTAATTTTTTGGCTCTTTTTTCACCGTTACAAAGCACAATATTTCTTCTTTTTCGTAGATTTTCCATGGTTTTACCAAAAACAGAATTGTTCATTAACTTAAAAAAGTCTTTCTCAAAAGAAGATTTTGCTTCTTTCCTTTTTTCGGTGTTGAAATTAATATATTTCTGCAACCATGGTCCCTGTTTAAATTTTAAAGATTTATGCACAGCTGTAATTTTTAAACCAAGTTCTAAATAAAATTTGAGATTACGATAATGGGTTATATAATTTCGTTTATTATTTAAATTTGGTATAAGTTTAGGAGTTCCCACGAATTTCCTATTGTTAAGCAAGCTTCTTGCATGAGAAGACAGCATCTGATCCTCCAAAGTTACTCTCTCAGGGGCGACAGGGTATTCATTATGCAAAGGATGTAAATGTTTCGGGTATTCCATGTCTACCTCGAAAAGATACCCAATTTCGGAGCTATCAGATAAAGATAGAACCCACTCTTCTGTGATATGACTTGTTTCACACCATTCAAAACCGCCATAAGGTAAAAATTGGCTCATAGCCCACCCGTATAAGTTATTGGCATCCCAATACATAATGTAGCTGGGTGCCTCATTTTTCTTATAATCGGGCGTACCAGGGATGTTTGCTCGGGCATATCTTTTACTTATCATGCTAATGCCGCCTCGTATTCCATTTTCAACCATAAGCAACATATCTATATCACTGAATAACTCTAAAGGTGTATCAGACATCTTCAAACAAGCCTGCCATGCTAGCCCAGGTGCTGTAAACAGGTGAGCAGGGTCAATTTCATAATACTGCTGACATAATTTCCTAAAGTTTTGAAACACGTCAGCAAGTAGTAGAACATCTGTCTTCACATAAAGGTTGTGATAATCACCAAGAGTCTTGATATCAAATGTTTTCCATACATTCTGGGCATGTTGGTATTCCTTTTCACCTATAGGCTCATTGGTTAAACTATTAAAAAAGGCAGAAGTTGGAGGAAGCTGTTTCTCAGTAAATTTTTCAAAACAAGTAAAATAATCATAGGGGTAAACCCCTTTCCGTATAAGTAAAGATAAATTATTATTTTGGGGGAAATTTTCTTCAAGTACAGTGAATTGATCAGGTTGAAGGTTTTTAACAAGTTTTTCCAATGACGTAGGCAAAAATTGGAAAGAATCTATAAACACCATCTGAATAGGAGATGTAGGCTTTCTGATTTTAAAGGTGATATAGTTTTCCATAGAAATAGCAATAACATCGATTTCACGATCTTTGAATTTTCCAAGCTTTGTCATAATATGATGACCATCATAGTTTTTCAAGTTATGGAATATAACAGGAATTGTTTTACACTGCTTATAGTTCAAGTTGCATTCCACATGTGCAGCTGCTCTGTACGCACCTGACAGGTGATCATGGTCACGTGTGCGTTTCTCATCTAAAGTTTTCTTACAAATATGACAAAACTCTGCTTCTCGAAATGCCTTTTCTTCCTTGGGAGAAAGCTTCATAGGTTTAATACTTTGTAACTTTTCTCCTAAAATTTCTTTTTCTTGCATCATTCGGTTTAAAAAATGATCAACACAGTTTCTACCACGATATACCTGTGCTTTCTTCACACACGTTCCATCGGGGCCAATAACCACATAGGCATAACCACATGGTAAGTGATAGGTTGTTTTCTCGGTATAGGATGCTTTAGAAGAGGGAGGGGCTGATGAAATAGGTATAAGGAGGCTCTCAAAGTCCGCATAGATCGTATAGGCAACAGGATGTTGTAAATGAATACCTGTAAACTTTAATATATTATCCTTTTCATTAGGCATCTTTATAGCTTGCGCAACATGTTGAGAACAGTATTCATTATGCTTATCCAATAGATCTTGTCTTGAAAATCGATGCAAACATCGATAACAATAGTGTTGTACACCATTATGCTTGGTAAGATCACCTAAAAGTCTTGAAAAACTTCTTATCAAACAATAGTGTTGCTTTTCACCATCACCAACCAATAACAAATTAATCACATCATGATCTTTCTTTTCAGATATATACAGGGGGCAAACTTCATCCTCTTCATAACCAAACACATTAACCCGTAAATTGTTGAGTTGTTCAATAACAGGTATCTTCTGAAGAGGTACAGGGCATTCTACATTACCTAATTTAATATCATGTTCAAAAGGTCGATAATGTGAAACACGTTCAGGTTTTTTTGTATAATCCAAGTTCAGTTTAAAAGCCAAAAGACACCATACTAAACATTTCTTATCTTCGTTTTTTATATTCAACACTGCTTTTTTATCATCGAGTTTTTTAGACAAAGGAATATAGGAACTCGCAGCGAGGGGGTGATATTTAGCAATCTTGAGTTCTAAATGAAGAATTTTTCTAAGTTTCCAGCCAGAACCTCTTTGTACAAATTCTTCAAAGGATTTAATAATCTTCGAAAATCCTTCCTCAATATGTTGTGAGATAGTATCTTCTATAAGTTCGGTCATACACGAACATCGAAAATAACATTGAATTTCTTCAAACTCCTCATTATCAGTCAGACGTTCAAGTGATATTTTTTCTACCATATACCATTTAATTGCACCTTTTTCATGAATTTCACTTATTAAACGTTCTTGTATTTCAGTTTGTACATGTCTATGAAATACCTCTAAATCATTTTCATCACGTTCATCAGGATGCAAAATCACTGTTTTAAACACATTAAGTGCATCAGAATGCTTTATGTTTTTCGACTTTGCATTAGATAAGCTCATTTTACGTTTTACACTCACAAGAGGTGTGCGGGGGTGTTGAGTGCGTACATGTTGTCTCAGATCAAATTTTCTTCTAAACACTTTATCGCAATCACAGCAAGTAAATGTTGAATTCCGATGCGACTGTAAATGCTGCTTCAAATGATCCTTCCGGGTGAAAACTTGATCACATTCATCACACTTAAATGTAGACTGTCCATAGGCATTATGGATTTTCAGGTGTCTAATCAAGTCCGATTTCCTTCTAAAACACTTTCCGCAAGTTTCACAGGAAAACGACTTTTCATTAATATGAGTCTTAGTATGTTGATGCAAATTAAAATATGTTGAAAAAACTTTGTCACAAGTGAGACAAACATGCTTTTTTTCCACATTCGTAGGAGTCACAGTCTTTAAAGAAACATCCTCTTCAACTTGCTGATTAAAATTAGAAGAACTTTGAGATATAGTATCTTTTTCTGTAAGAACTTCAGAGAATCCATCATGCTGTATCAATCCAACATTATCATGTGTTTTTAAATGTCTTTGTAGGTTTGATCTTCGTCCAAAAGGCTTCAAACAGATATCACAAGTATATAATTTCTCGCCAGAATGAATTTTCATATGTTGGTTCAGATTAGAAGTGCTCGAAAAATCTTTACCGCAAGTAAGACAGCTAAACATCTTCTTAGCAGATACAGAATCTCCCACAATCGAGGTTTCATCAATAGGCATATCAACATCCATAATATAAAATCAATAAAAAAAACTTTAACTCTTAATAGCAAACAACAGCGATTCGCACTGATAAAAAGCGGGAGCAATTTAAAACACGTTTAACCACTAGCGATATGAATCCTCAAATGATGAAAATCCTAATTTTTCCCCGTCTATTTATACCGACCCGAAGGCAAAGTTGAGTTGTAGTATTGCTTGATA
Source organism: Maratus michaelseni (assembly GCA_963931845.1). Taxonomy (NCBI): domain Eukaryota; kingdom Metazoa; phylum Arthropoda; class Arachnida; order Araneae; family Salticidae; genus Maratus; species Maratus michaelseni. The sequence continues at coordinate 128,979,692 of OZ007590.1, read as the reverse complement.
TGATTGTTATTAAAACGCGTCATACGATTTCGGGGGCCTATAAGCTTCTTTCCCCTCTTTATAATATAACATAATTTAACAGATAAACCCGAATGTATACAAATTTAAATTCGTAAATTATATTATATCACAAAATATAAAAAATCCTACAAAATAAAAATAGAATTTAGCACTTACCCCAAAAACACATCCACTTTAGTTGTTAGTCTGCACTTAACTAATCTTTCTTCCTTATCTATAGTAGGGGGCGCTGCCATCGCCGCGAGAGGCACTGCCCGTCTTCCGGTTTGTGACGTCATTTCCGGTTTGAGATAAGAATAAACCTTAAATACACGCACTTAGTCATTCTTCCTTCCCTCTTTCGCGCTAGTAGTTGTCAGTTTCTTGTTTAGACGTGTTGGGTGACGTCATTACATGTTTGCGATAAGAACAAGATTATCCCCTTATCAACAGGTAAAAAGCTGCACTTCAGTGACGTCACAAGTCATATGACATAGCTGATAACGGCACGATTAGCTGATAAAAATTTGTACTAATCATCTATTTCCCTTCAAGTCATTGCATGAAACGGTTGAGCTCCAATAGCTGTATATAAGGTAAGAGTAATTTATATATTATAATAAGATTTTAAATTAATTTAGTAGATGTTACAATTTGATATTTAAAAATTTTCATGCTAAACGAGGTGATTATATGTTGTTCATCATACTAAATCCACAAATTTTAATTCGAAAGAAATATTATTAAAATTATAATCTAAAATAAATTAGCGAAAATGCATAACAAATCTCAACAAAAAGAAGCTAATTATAAAAGGAAATGTACAAAGTTTATAAATTTACACATGTGTTAAACGCGTTTACAAACCTTATCATAGGCAAAAGTCTAATTCCACCAGACTATTTGTTATAAGTTTAACTATAAGTCAACATGTTAGATATTTGTGAAAAGGAATCTTATGATTTTTAATTTTCCAAGTTCAGTTTCAATCATATTGTAAAAGGATAATTAAAACTTTGAGATTATCTATAGTAAAATACTTAAATTAAAATGTATTTTTGATAGTTTAATATTTATAAACTACAACTTTGACTACTTTTTAAAATGTTTGCCTGATAGAAAACTGTGATAACATGTCTATGTTTGAATTTTTCTGATAACATGCCAATGCCTGAATTTTTCTGACAACTTGTCTGTGTTTGAATTTTTCTGATAACATGTCTGTGCTTGAATTTTTCTGCTAACATGTCTGTGTTTAAATTTTTCTTATAACATGTCTATGTTTAATTTTTCTCTTCTTTTGAAATGTATAAACTTTTACTATACGTGTCTTTCGATTTCATTGAAGAAAAAAGTGATCGATCAACTTTATCAAACCCTTTTAATGTTAATATTTTTAAACGAATGCGATAATCAGATAAAAATATATGTAGCTAATTCATATTATCCCACTAAACATTGCAAAACAATAAAACTCACAAAAATTTTATACTTCAACATTCAAAAATTGACAATATTCACATCTTAATACTAAAAAACAATCCTTATCTTGCAGTATTTCCTGTAACAAAATCTAAAATTTTCATATCAACAAGACCCAACTTAGAAACTTTACCTATGAACTTAATACCAATCTTTAATCATAAAATGATAAAACTCATAATTTTTTAAAAAAAAGTTACTTCTAAAACATCTCATAGATGGCGCTGTTGAAAAAAATTAATTCAAAACTTGTTTAAAAGACTTAAAAAAATTAAATCTAACTTTAAACTAACAAAAACCTGTAGAACAATCACTTTCAGTTAGAAATATTTAAAAAGTAATTGTTAATTCTAAAACCACTCACAGAGGGCGTTGCTGAAAAAAATAAACTCAAAGTTGTTTGAAATATATTAAAAAATAAATCTAACTTTAAACTATCATCAAACTCCAGAAAAATTACTTTCAATTAGAAATATTTTAAAATAATTAAAACTTCTACAACCGTTCATAGGGGGCGCTGCTGTGAAAAAATCATTTCGAAACTTGTAAAAAATTAATCCAAAACTTATTTAAAACACTTTTACAAAAAAATTGACCAAAATACCGATAAACATCAAGTAGATATAAAATAAGGTGCGTCGCAAGTGGAATGAAGGTTATAGGAAGTGGCAGGTGTGGACATCGGATGTAGCAGGTGCTGATAACAGACATGCTGGAACAGGAAGTGGGGCATGTTTAGACAGGAGTGATCCCGGAAGTAAGACCGTAAACGCGATGGAAGTGGAAGCTGGAACTTCCGGCTTCCACTTCCATCGCGTTTCCGGTCTTACTTCCGGAATCACTTCCTGTCCAAACATGCCCCACTTCCTGTTCCAACATGTCTGTTATCATCACCTGCTACATCCGGTGTCCACACTTACCACTTCCAGTGACCTTCCTTCGACCTTGAGCATACGCCGCGTACGCCGCTGATGCAGAACTCTCCTTTTATATCTACTACGTTTTAAATAAGTTTTGGATTAATTTTTTACAAGTTTCGAAATGATTTTTTCACAGCAGCGCCCCCTATGAACGGTTTTAGAAGTTTTAATTATTTTAAAATATTTCTAATTGAAAGTAATTTTTCTGGAGTTTGATGATAGTTTAAAGTTAGATTTATTTTTTAATATATTTTAAACAACTTTGAGTTTATTTTTTTTCAGCAACGCCCTCTGTGAGTGGTTTTAGAATTAACAATTATTTTTTAAATATTTCTAACTGAAAGTGATTGTTCTACAGGTTTTTGTTAGTTTAAAGTTAGATTTAATTTTTTTAAGTCTTTTAAACAAGTTTTGAATTAATTTTTTTCAACAGCGCCATCTATGAGATGTTTTAGAAGTAACTTTTTTTAAAAAAATTATCAGTTTTATCATTTTATGATTAAAGATTGGTATTAAGTTCATAGGTAAAGTTTCTAAGTTGGGTCTTGTTGATATGAAAATTTTAGATTTTGTTACAGGAAATACTGCAAGATAAGGATTGTTTTTTAGTATTAAGATGTGAATATTGTCAATTTTTGAATGTTGAAGTATAAAATTTTTGTGAGTTTTATTGTTTTGCAATGTTTAGTGGGATAATATGAATTAGCTACATATATTTTTATCTGATTATCGCATTCGTTTAAAAATATTAACATTAAAAGGGTTTGATAAAGTTGATCGATCACTTTTTTCTTCAATGAAATCGAAAGACACGTATAGTAAAAGTTTATACATTTCAAAAGAAGAGAAAAATTAAACATAGACATGTTATAAGAAAAATTTAAACACAGACATGTTAGCAGAAAAATTCAAGCACAGACATGTTATCAGAAAAATTCAAACACAGACAAGTTGTCAGAAAAATTCAGGCATTGGCATGTTATCAGAAAAATTCAAACATAGACATGTTATCACAGTTTTCTATCAGGCAAACATTTTAAAAAGTAGTCAAAGTTGTAGTTTATAAATATTAAACTATCAAAAATACATTTTAATTTAAGTATTTTACTATAGATAATCTCAAAGTTTTAATTATCCTTTTACAATATGATTGAAACTGAACTTGGAAAATTAAAAATCATAAGATTCCTTTTCACAAATATCTAACATGTTGACTTATAGTTAAACTTATAACAAATAGTCTGGTGGAATTAGACTTTTGCCTATGATAAGGTTTGTAAACGCGTTTAACACATGTGTAAATTTATAAACTTTGTACATTTCCTTTTATAATTAGCTTCTTTTTGTTGAGATTTGTTATGCATTTTCGCTAATTTATTTTAGATTATAATTTTAATAATATTTCTTTCGAATTAAAATTTGTGGATTTAGTATGATGAACAACATATAATCACCTCGTTTAGCATGAAAATTTTTAAATATCAAATTGTAACATCTACTAAATTAATTTAAAATCTTATTATAATATATAAATTACTCTTACCTTATATACAGCTATTGGAGCTCAACCGTTTCATGCAATGACTTGAAGGGAAATAGATGATTAGTACAAATTTTTATCAGCTAATCGTGCCGTTATCAGCTATGTCATATGACTTGTGACGTCACTGAAGTGCAGCTTTTTACCTGTTGATAAGGGGATAATCTTGTTCTTATCGCAAACATGTAATGACGTCACCCAACACGTCTAAACAAGAAACTGACAACTACTAGCGCGAAAGAGGGAAGGAAGAATGACTAAGTGCGTGTATTTAAGGTTTATTCTTATCTCAAACCGGAAATGACGTCACAAACCGGAAGACGGGCAGTGCCTCTCGCGGCGATGGCAGCGCCCCCTACTATAGATAAGGAAGAAAGATTAGTTAAGTGCAGACTAACAACTAAAGTGGATGTGTTTTTGGGGTAAGTGCTAAATTCTATTTTTATTTTGTAGGATTTTTTATATTTTGTGATATAATATAATTTACGAATTTAAATTTGTATACATTCGGGTTTATCTGTTAAATTATGTTATATTATAAAGAGGGGAAAGAAACTTATAGGCCCCCGAAATCGTATGACGCGTTTTAATAACAATCATATCAAGCAATACTACAACTCAACTTTGCCTTCGGGTCGGTATAAATAGACGGGGAAAAATTAGGATTTTCATCATTTGAGGATTCATATCGCTAGTGGTTAAACGTGTTTTAAATTGCTCCCGCTTTTTATCAGTGCGAATCGCTGTTGTTTGCTATTAAGAGTTAAAGTTTTTTTTATTGATTTTATATTATGGATGTTGATATGCCTATTGATGAAACCTCGATTGTGGGAGATTCTGTATCTGCTAAGAAGATGTTTAGCTGTCTTACTTGCGGTAAAGATTTTTCGAGCACTTCTAATCTGAACCAACATATGAAAATTCATTCTGGCGAGAAATTATATACTTGTGATATCTGTTTGAAGCCTTTTGGACGAAGATCAAACCTACAAAGACATTTAAAAACACATGATAATGTTGGATTGATACAGCATGATGGATTCTCTGAAGTTCTTACAGAAAAAGATACTATATCTCAAAGTTCTTCTAATTTTAATCAGCAAGTTGAAGAGGATGTTTCTTTAAAGACTGTGACTCCTACGAATGTGGAAAAAAAGCATGTTTGTCTCACTTGTGACAAAGTTTTTTCAACATATTTTAATTTGCATCAACATACTAAGACTCATATTAATGAAAAGTCGTTTTCCTGTGAAACTTGCGGAAAGTGTTTTAGAAGGAAATCGGACTTGATTAGACACCTGAAAATCCATAATGCCTATGGACAGTCTACATTTAAGTGTGATGAATGTGATCAAGTTTTCACCCGGAAGGATCATTTGAAGCAGCATTTACAGTCGCATCGGAATTCAACATTTACTTGCTGTGATTGCGATAAAGTGTTTAGAAGAAAATTTGATCTGAGACAACATGTACGCACTCAACACCCCCGCACACCTCTTGTGAGTGTAAAACGTAAAATGAGCTTATCTAATGCAAAGTCGAAAAACATAAAGCATTCTGATGCACTTAATGTGTTTAAAACAGTGATTTTGCATCCTGATGAACGTGATGAAAATGATTTAGAGGTATTTCATAGACATGTACAAACTGAAATACAAGAACGTTTAATAAGTGAAATTCATGAAAAAGGTGCAATTAAATGGTATATGGTAGAAAAAATATCACTTGAACGTCTGACTGATAATGAGGAGTTTGAAGAAATTCAATGTTATTTTCGATGTTCGTGTATGACCGAACTTATAGAAGATACTATCTCACAACATATTGAGGAAGGATTTTCGAAGATTATTAAATCCTTTGAAGAATTTGTACAAAGAGGTTCTGGCTGGAAACTTAGAAAAATTCTTCATTTAGAACTCAAGATTGCTAAATATCACCCCCTCGCTGCGAGTTCCTATATTCCTTTGTCTAAAAAACTCGATGATAAAAAAGCAGTGTTGAATATAAAAAACGAAGATAAGAAATGTTTAGTATGGTGTCTTTTGGCTTTTAAACTGAACTTGGATTATACAAAAAAACCTGAACGTGTTTCACATTATCGACCTTTTGAACATGATATTAAATTAGGTAATGTAGAATGCCCTGTACCTCTTCAGAAGATACCTGTTATTGAACAACTCAACAATTTACGGGTTAATGTGTTTGGTTATGAAGAGGATGAAGTTTGCCCCCTGTATATATCTGAAAAGAAAGATCATGATGTGATTAATTTGTTATTGGTTGGTGATGGTGAAAAGCAACACTATTGTTTGATAAGAAGTTTTTCAAGACTTTTAGGTGATCTTACCAAGCATAATGGTGTACAACACTATTGTTATCGATGTTTGCATCGATTTTCAAGACAAGATCTATTGGATAAGCATAATGAATATTGTTCTCAACATGTTGCGCAAGCTATAAAGATGCCTAATGAAAAGGATAATATATTAAAGTTTACAGGTATTCATTTACAACATCCTGTTGCCTATACGATCTATGCGGACTTTGAGAGTCTCCTTATACCTATTTCATCAGCCCCTCCCTCTTCTAAAGCATCCTATACCGAGAAAACAACCTATCACTTACCATGTGGTTATGCCTATGTGGTTATTGGCCCCGATGGAACGTGTGTGAAGAAAGCACAGGTATATCGTGGTAGAAACTGTGTTGATCATTTTTTAAACCGAATGATGCAAGAAAAAGAAATTTTAGGAGAAAAGTTACAAAGTATTAAACCTATGAAGCTTTCTCCCAAGGAAGAAAAGGCATTTCGAGAAGCAGAGTTTTGTCATATTTGTAAGAAAACTTTAGATGAGAAACGCACACGTGACCATGATCACCTGTCAGGTGCGTACAGAGCAGCTGCACATGTGGAATGCAACTTGAACTATAAGCAGTGTAAAACAATTCCTGTTATATTCCATAACTTGAAAAACTATGATGGTCATCATATTATGACAAAGCTTGGAAAATTCAAAGATCGTGAAATCGATGTTATTGCTATTTCTATGGAAAACTATATCACCTTTAAAATCAGAAAGCCTACATCTCCTATTCAGATGGTGTTTATAGATTCTTTCCAATTTTTGCCTACGTCATTGGAAAAACTTGTTAAAAACCTTCAACCTGATCAATTCACTGTACTTGAAGAAAATTTCCCCCAAAATAATAATTTATCTTTACTTATACGGAAAGGGGTTTACCCCTATGATTATTTTACTTGTTTTGAAAAATTTACTGAGAAACAGCTTCCTCCAACTTCTGCCTTTTTTAATAGTTTAACCAATGAGCCTATAGGTGAAAAGGAATACCAACATGCCCAGAATGTATGGAAAACATTTGATATCAAGACTCTTGGTGATTATCACAACCTTTATGTGAAGACAGATGTTCTACTACTTGCTGACGTGTTTCAAAACTTTAGGAAATTATGTCAGCAGTATTATGAAATTGACCCTGCTCACCTGTTTACAGCACCTGGGCTAGCATGGCAGGCTTGTTTGAAGATGTCTGATACACCTTTAGAGTTATTCAGTGATATAGATATGTTGCTTATGGTTGAAAATGGAATACGAGGCGGCATTAGCATGATAAGTAAAAGATATGCCCGAGCAAACATCCCTGGTACGCCCGATTATAAGAAAAATGAGGCACCCAGCTACATTATGTATTGGGATGCCAATAACTTATACGGGTGGGCTATGAGCCAATTTTTACCTTATGGCGGTTTTGAATGGTGTGAAACAAGTCATATCACAGAAGAGTGGGTTCTATCTTTATCTGATAGCTCCGAAATTGGGTATCTTTTCGAGGTAGACATGGAATACCCGAAACATTTACATCCTTTGCATAATGAATACCCTGTCGCCCCTGAGAGAGTAACTTTGGAGGATCAGATGCTGTCTTCTCATGCAAGAAGCTTGCTTAACAATAGGAAATTCGTGGGAACTCCTAAACTTATACCAAATTTAAATAATAAACGAAATTATATAACCCATTATCGTAATCTCAAATTTTATTTAGAACTTGGTTTAAAAATTACAGCTGTGCATAAATCTTTAAAATTTAAACAGGGACCATGGTTGCAGAAATATATTAATTTCAACACCGAAAAAAGGAAAGAAGCAAAATCTTCTTTTGAGAAAGACTTTTTTAAGTTAATGAACAATTCTGTTTTTGGTAAAACCATGGAAAATCTACGAAAAAGAAGAAATATTGTGCTTTGTAACGGTGAAAAAAGAGCCAAAAAATTAGTAGCATCGCCTACTTTTAAATCGTTTAAAACTTATGATGAAGACTTGACTGCTGTGGAGAGATTAAAAACTAGCATACATATGAACCGACCCATCTATGTTGGATTTTCTATACTCGAACTATCTAAACTTTGTATGTATGATTTCCATTACAATTTTATAAAGAAAACATACAAAGATCGTGCAGTTTTACTCTTTACGGATACAGATTCCCTAACGTATCATATTCAAACCAATAATATTTATAAGGATCTGGAGCAGCATCGTGAGTTGTTTGACTTTTCTGAATACCCGAAATCTCATCGTCTATACTCTGAGGATAATAAGAAGACGCTCGGAAAGTTTAAGGATGAACTTAATGGTGAATTAGCCCTTGAGTTTGTCGGACTGAAATCAAAAATGTATTCTCTAAAATCTGTTAAAGATGAAAAGAAGCGTGCAAAAGGCGTATCTACGCAGATTGTTCGGCAGAAAATTAAACATGAAGACTACTTGGAGTGCCTTCAACAACAAAAAACAAGTATGGAGAAACAGGTAAGGATTGCCCAAGATGACCATCGCCTATATACATTAACTCAAAATAAAATTAGCTTAAGTCCCTTTGACGACAAGCGTTACTTATTGGATGATGGAATAAGCAGTTTAGCATATGGCCATTATGACATTAATACCGTTTGTAATAAAGAAGAAAATGTTGATTTGTATTGCTAACGCAAAATCGCGATGTATATTTTGATCTGTAAATACCTTTCTGTAAATTATTTTGTTATAATAAAAATCGTTGATTTTATTATTGAGTACTTTTTTTTAATTTTTTAAGTAATGTGAAACTTTTTCTAAAATAATTTTTTTTTAATTTGTGAAACTTTTTAACTAACTAACGCATATTTTTTTTTCGTTATAAAAACATGAAAAATATTTCTAAAACTTTGATAAACAAGCAGATAGTCACACACACACAAAGACAACTATTTGTCCCGCATACATACACACACACATACATACACACACACACACACACACACACAAAGAGAACTATTTGTCGCACCCACACATACATACACACATAGAACTATTTATAATAACTATAAGACATACATGCTTTTTAAAACATACTCTTACACACACAAAACTTTCTACAAAATATCAGATGTACCAACAAAATGAGATGAAAAGATTACAGTGAGAAAAAGAGGGTTGATTCTGAACAATGCACTATCGGTTGCTCGGTTGCTCAGCTGCGGGCTGCGCCTTCTGCCGGTGAACTCTCATTATCCTACTACTAATGATTGTTATTAAACCAGAAGAACCGTGTGAGGCTTTCGCAATACAATCTTGGAGCTTATTTGATGATGCATGTTTTAAAAGAAACATGAATGTACCATGTCAAAAACCTGTTCAAAAAATTTCGTATGATACCTCATTTATCGAGGTGCGTTTTTTTTAGTTCATGGAAAAAGTAATGTTGACGTCAGCAATATTATCCTATTATATATAAAAATAGAATATTATTAAAATGGAAATATTATATGGTGCTAATACTTATTTAATTTTACAATTGAATTGTTTGTACAAAAAATATTCAGAAAGTCAAGTTTTTGCGACAAGTTTTAAAGTGTCATTCCTGTTTTATTTTATATAGGTTTTCGTATTGATAAACTTGACACAACGTCACTTGAGCCTAAAGAATTGGATATTGTTTAATGGATCAGTTTCCTAGAAATACAATCACGGGAAGAAACACTCAAGCTAATGTTAAGTCTATGGGAAGGTTGTTTACAGATTTCTCGCACGCATTTTAACATTTTTGAAGGATTTTTTGTTTGGGATGACTGGGGTTGATCTCTAACGTTGTTAGTTTCTAATTTTTTGATTTTGGTTACAGTTTTTTTTTATAAGCGGGCACTTTAAATTTTGGAACCGGTTGGAACCGGTTCTGAAAGTGTAAGTACCCTTATATAAAAAAAACTGGAACCAAAATCGAAAAAGTAAAAACTAACAACGTCCTCAGCTATCCTATGCAAAAAACACCATTTAAAAATGTTAAAGTGCGAGCGAGAAATCTTCCATGAACCTTCCCATAGACTTAACATTAGCTTACGCGTTTTTTCGCATGACTGATGTAGGCTCTTAAAATCTTGAACAGTCACAAATATCAAATATTTAGAAAATATTTAACAAATAAATAACTAAATAAATAAGTAATTAAATAAACAAATAAAAAAGTCCCCCCCCCCCTCCTAATTACAGAATAGCTACTGTTTTCACTTGCGTGAAAAGTGAAGTTAGATTTATAAGTAAAAGCACCTCGACCCTGAAAAAAAAATAGAACCCCCTAGTGTCGCCCTAGCTTAGTTGCGATATAGTTGTTACTTTTGCTAGGTGAATACTTCAAATTAAACGCACATGCACACAATGTTTATGAGATGCTTTTTTATTTTAAACTTTTATTTAATACTATAGCAAAAAATAACATGAACGAAAAATCATGCATCTGTCATAGATTACGAAACACTTTCCAACACTAACTGAATATTATTAAGGCATTTTATTTTTTCATACAATGAAATGAAATATCTAAAAAAGCAATTTAAATAAAAAAGCACCACAAATGATTTTTCTTCCATTGATCATAATGTAACGGAATTCTTTTCTGTGTCCCTGTATATGAACTAAAAATACCATACACTTTATTTTCAATAGAGAAACATTCTACAATAAACCTCATTAGCATATAAAAATTACATGTCAATCCAAGTATATTTACGCAAGTTAGAATGACAGACAGGCACAAACCGAATTCATAAACACTTTTTAACTATGTTGGAAAGTGTTAAAAATAATGTGTTAATATTAAATTTTAAATCAACCTCATCATTTGAATGTGAAGATTCAATTGATTGGGTCGGGGCAAGAGAGTACCAAGCCACATTTTTGAACTTCTGAGATATTTCAATTTGAAAATTTGATCAAATACTCATATCAGGATATATAACAAAGTTTTTTCGCCAATGTCTTAGTAACATTTGAGATATTCTGATTAACAATATGGCATTACTTTAATGCTATTATTATTACATTTTTTGTAAATTAGCTATCTTCATTGGGGAATAAACGAAACCTGGGACATATGCTGCCACCAAGTGACATTAGAAACAAATTATATGTAGAATATTAAAATTTACAATATTAAGCAACAGATTACAGTGTTAGATTTATTTCACCAAAAATGTAGCTTGGCACTTTCTTGCCCCAACCCCCCTCAATTGACACACCAGCGGGCAAATATATCTTTTAAAACACAAATTTAAAAGTATTTATCTTCGTTACTTAGCCATTATGCCGCGTAAATATTATATGCCAACACAGACAGTTTTCCCGCATATTTTGTAAATATAAGTATTCTATAATTAAACAAAATTTAATTCATTACCAAGCGCTTCTTGCTTCCGCATATTGCAGACATCTTACGACGAATATAAGGAATCCTTGAAGTGAATTAGCGATGCAGAAAATGTACTGGAATACTAGCCTGGCTTCACCAACAGCAAAAGCGCCAAACACCCATGACACACCAAGAAGGACCTGAAACATGAAAATTTAAAAAATGATTTAACCCTTAATTGCATAGTGATGTAAATGTCAATCACTTTTTATTTAACTTTTAATAAATAAATCAACTTCTTCGCCACCACTATATTTATATAGAAATATTAATCGAGTAAATTTCCCGTGAACTAGTTGCTGAACAAAGTTAAAAATCTATCTTAAAATTTCTGGTGTCTAATATTTAATATATGTATAAAAAAACACAATTGTAAAAGAAAAACTTATGCAAAGAAGGGTTAAACATTTCTGCCAATAAAGTAACTAATGCAGTGATCATTAGTGGTGTTGGAGATATAAATAAGAAACTATTTAACCCCTTCGGGTTCGATTTTTTTTCTTTTTAATTTTAGGAAATTAATACTTTTACTTGGTACCCGTTGAATCGTCAAAAATGGCGAAAATATCGATTATTTTATTTTATTTTTCTAAAAATAAACTTTGGAACCTCTAGTATATTTGAGTGAAGTTTTGAAACAAACTGACAATTGAATCAGTCATTTCAAAAACCACATAAGTCACAGAATCAAAACTTTTCAGAAAAAAAAAAAATGTATTATTCACAAGTAAACGAATTTTTATGGGATTTATTTTGGACTGGTTATAGAGTTTGGACTTCAAAGTTTGTAAATATCGAATAATTTTCATAATTTATGAAGAATAAAAAGAAGAATAACAGAAAAAGTGTTCCTGACTTATGTTGTTTTAGCAAGAAACAAGGTTAGGTGGTATTTAATTTGAACAAAACAGTCATATTAAAGATATTTTTAATCAAAATTAATGAAGATAGCACTTATACAGGAACATTTTTATGTTTTAATATGATATTGCATGCAAATGGTAATATAGTAATGTAATCTGGTATCCGCATGTAAAGTCGCTGATTTTATGTCGTTTAGTATTGAATAAGTAACGAAAATTAGAAGGTATTATTTAAAGAGGAAGGAATTAGCTGACTTATGTGGTTATTACCCAGATCATGGCATTACTTTTAAGGAAGCATTTGCGTCAAAAAAAGTATATTTAGAAAAAACTTGACTTATGTGGTTTTTGAAATGACCGATTCAATCATAAGTGTGGTAAAAATAGTTTTTATTATTTTGCCAGCTCTTTATAAACCACGCCCACTAAATGTTCACACCATAAAATGTTCACCAATACAACTGTAATATCTGTAACTTAGAGGTATATAAGCAGCAACGATATTCGAGATAGTTTTAAGAAAAATGGAACAGTTTTTAATAATTTTTTCTAAGCATAAAATTTTTTTAATTGATTTTTTTTGCTGTTTACTATTTTTTGAAAACTTTCTGTATTTAAAATGATAAAACTTCAACAATTACACTTTTCAAATGTCTTGATTATATATTTTTTATATTTTCAGTATGACCTACTTCTATTTAATAAAATTAGGTAGGGATTTTGCAATATAAAGTGAAGAAAAAGGAAATGTAACAGAATCCGAGTTTTTTTTTCAGTTTTGTTTTTCTATCGTTTTATTTTTTTTCCCCTCAAAAACTAATCAATTAATTGCAAAATAGATCCTTAAAGTTATAATGTCGAGTCTTATAAACATAATTTTTTTTAAAAATTGAAGAAGAAGAAAATATTTTAAAATCATTGAATTAAAAATAATAATAATAATAAAAATAAATAAAAATTTTAAATTTTAACAACAATTTTTTTTTTTTTTTTGTCAGTTAAAATGAATTTATCTAATAATAAATTCTAATAATATGCATGAAAGGTAATTAAAAATGCTTTGTTAAGAAAAAATGTTCAAAAGGTACCGAGTCCCCTTAATAAAATTAAAAGTAGCTGTACAAATCACAAAAGTTAAGATTTAAAGAAATGTAACGAATAATGTCATTTACTGAGATCTAACGAAGACAGTTATTTTGCGTGCTGTACATATGGCAATAGGTTAAGGATGAATTGTTTAAGACATTTGGGGAAATGTATTAGAACAGATTAAATTGACATAACAACTTTCTGGTAGTTTTTATGTTTTGTTATAAATTATTAAATCTGATCTGATGACCCCTCTCTTCTTTATGAAAGTAGACATTTTAAAATATTTTTATGAAATGCATTGTTCTTTATATAGAACAAATTTTAAGTTTATATAAAAAAATATATATAAATAGAGAGAGAAACAAAAACAACAAAAATTCTCCCTCATAAATTGCAGTATTTTCAGTCACCAAAATACTTTTATATACGTTTACGGAATTCTTATGCAAGTAGAAACTTTTCGCGATCATGGAATCATTTTTTGTAGTGCTGCCATCTACTGGCTATTTTTAAATACATTTTACATACGTAATTTGATCTCGAAATTTCAACATAAAAAAATATACACTTAAACAATAAATTAAACACATAGAAGCAAATTATTGATTAAAAACATTATTTCAGAATCATTAAAGATAACATATATTTAAAATTGGAGACAAATAAATTTTACAGTTCAAACTCTTTTCGATTCTCAATTCAATAAAATTTAAACAATGGAAATAATGTTAATTTCTGTTCAATAAATATCACTAATTTAATTAAAATATAAAATAAGTAAAATTAATATTAATGCACCAAATTTTATTATGTAAATATTATTACAATATTTGAAATTTTTGTGCATAAATGGAAAAAAAAACTAGTTTGTAATTAAGGTTCAAAATATACTGTTTTCGAAAAAAAAAAAAGAAAGAAAAACAAAACTTTAATAGCTACATATAAAAAATTAAAACTGTATAAGATATGTTTAGAAGATAGTAATTAATTAATAAAAGTAAAAAAAAATTAATTAGCTTAAAACCACAACCAGACATACATTACTACTTTTTCACTTCATTATTTTTAACACAGTCACAGCGATTAGTAAAGAAATCATGCGAGCTGTAATTTCTTCATCTGAGTGAAAAAATGTCCAGGTTGGGATTTGAACAGAGGGCCTTGGCTCTTCACTCTTCACTCACTTGAAAACACCCGCTCGCTAATGTTAAACCTATGGGCAGATTGTTTTCGAATTTCTCGCTTAAATTTGAATATTTTTAAACGATTTTTTTTTTTTACATAGGATAGCTGAGGTCGATCTCTAATACGGCTATTTTTTACTTTTTCGATTTTGGTTTCAGATTTTTTAAAATAAAAGTACTTTTCCTTTCGAAACCGGTTCCAAAACTAAAAGTGACTTTATTAAAAAAAAATTTGCAACCGAAATCGAAAAAGTAAAAATAAAATCCATATTAAAGATCGACCTCAGCTATCTTATTAAAAAAAATCGTTTAAAAATATTCAAATTTAAACGAGAAATTCGAAAACAACCTGCCCACAGATTTAACATTAACGAACAGGTGTTTTCCAGTGAGTGAAGAGTCCCCTTAAGCTGTCAACGCTCTAGCAACTAAGCTATCCTGAACAACGGCCTAGACACATTTTCACTCAATTCTAAAAATTACAACTCATATAATAGGCCTTTTTATTAATCAGAAACTCAAATACAAATTTCCTATCTTATTAGACATACCATGACAGTGAATGCACCCCTGGCATGTGCAGTGGTAATTAAAATCTTCGGTTGGAAAAATTACAACTCGTAAAATAGACCTTAATATTAATAAGAAACTCAATTACAAATTTGTTATTACAGTAAACATACCATGATAGTGAATGAACCCCTGATATGTGGAGTGGTAATTAAAATCTTCAGTTGGTAAGATTACAACTCGTATAATAGATTTTTGATTAATCAGATACTCGAGTACAAATTTCCTATCTTACTAGACATACCATGACAGTGAATGCCCCCCTGACTTGTGCAGTGGTAATTAAAATCTTGAGTTGGAAAAATTACAACTCGTATAATAGACCTTTTTATTAATCAGAAATTCAAATACAAATTTGCTATTACAGTAAACATGCCATGATAGTGAATGAACCCCTGACTTGTAGAGTGGTAATTAAAATCTTCAGTTGGAAAGATTACAACTCGTATAATAGATTTTTAATTAATCAGATATTCGAGTACAAATTTCCTATCTTACTATACATACCATGACAGTGAATGCCCCCCTGACTTGTGCAGTGGTAATTAAAATCTTCTCTTTCTTCCCCTGAGGCTTCTTCGTCTGAGCTGCCCTAGGAGCAAAGAGAACTTTGGTAACCATGAGAAATACGGCCAAGTTGACTGCCAGAATCAAACAGCAAGGTCCCAGGAAACTGAAGTAATAGACGTAGGGATTGCTTGCGGACAACATACAGCTGTAAAATAAATGAATAAATAAATAATAGTAAAAATAGATTAAAAAAAAAAACACTCTTTTACAAGCATTCAATGTTTATCGTAAGGCATGCTATATATATATATATATATATATATATATTATTTACCTAAAATGTCTTTAGTTTTTTTAAATTTAATTGAACGCAATTATACAGTAATAATAATGTTTTTTTTTTTTTTTCAAATGAAAGAACATGTCTTGGAGTTTTATCAACAATTCTTTATACGGAAATTGGTAGAAAAATGGTCCTCTGGCTGCCTTTGATACCGAGGTATGCCATGGTATGCCGAGGTATGCAAAAAGTGAAGCGTCCCTCGGTACCAGATGAATCTCGAAGTCTAATTATCTGTAGCAAAAAACTTAACATTTACGATATTTTGTAATCTTTCTCGGATAGGTTTATCAATTTTTCGTTCTTAAAGGAAATGATGGCCATTCAAATTTTAAGTTATTGATTTTTACAATTCGAATATTGAAAAACGCGTCCCTGAGGGACTACAAAATAGTATGTACTAGAAAAGCATGAAAATTTCAACCAAATCGGTCGATCCAATCTCGAGTGCTACTATAATTAAGATCTAAAAATATTAAAAGGGTGTATTGTCATCGGAAACACAACTGTGTACATAATTTTTACAATTCTATTCTAGCATATTAGCAAGTGAGTGAAAAATTGATTAAGAAAAATTCCATCTTTACATACAAGAATTAAGTTATGTTAAAAAAAAAAAATAAATAAATAAATAAATAAAATAAAGTCATTTATTGATGTTAAAAAATGTGACACGATTCAATATTTTCACAAACATTTAGTTACTAACAAATAGTTTATAATAAGCAGAAAAATTACGTTTTAGACATAAAATTAAAACACATCTAAGACAGTATGTACAAATAACATTACGGGGAAATTTGAACATACTTTCTTTCATCATTTCAGTAAAACATGGGTGATTGATTATTGACGGCCAATTATCTACACTAGGGATATAGGCCAGGGGGGAGTGCCCTTCGTAGGGGTCTTTCTAAGGGAACCTAATCCGTATTTACGAATGGATAAATCCACGGCTCGAAGAAAACCACGAAAACTCCGAACGATTAGGCCGACGGGCGCGATTGGGATCGAACCCAGCACCTCCCGTCTACCAGCTTCGAGAGCACAACCTCTCAGCCACTGGTGGGGCTTCAGTGAAACATAAAAATATTTTTAAAGTAAACGTAGATGAATGTCAAAAGTAAATAACTTTCAAAATAGTTATTTCTTAAAGATAGTGTATTCGAAACAACCCAACAAGCTCAACAATACGAATCTATTTAATGAAGTTCAATAAAAGCTTCTTAGGGTCTACTTCACGCACTTGAAAACACCCGCTCGCTAATGTTAATCCTATGGGGCATTATTTTTCTAATATCTCGTTTCCATTTCAATATTTTTAAACGATTTTTTTTTTTGCATTGGATAGCAGAGATCAATCTCTATTTCCACCGTTGATTACTTTTTCGATTTTTTTGCGGATTTTTTTTTTTTTTTTTTAAGAAGATACTTTTACTTTCGAAACCGGTTCCGAAAGTGAAAGTATCTTCTTTCACAATTTCATTATTTCTTTTTCATTACTTCATTACTACTTTTTTTTTTCATTATTTCTTGCAAAAAATAAATAAATAAATAAAATAATTTAAAAATATTCAAATGCAAAGATATTAGAAAAATCAAGGCCTCCTTATCATAGTATCAGGCCTCACAATCAGCAAGTTTCCTTTAACCGCTATATTCTCCTGCTACTAGCGCCATCAATCGTCAGTAATAGGAGTATTTTCGACATGAAAATTTTCACAGCTCCATTTGTTCTATGCATTTGCTTATGAACTAGTATCGGTAGCATAGCTGCCAACTTTTACGCTTAATTCCTACCACTAAAATTTTATACTAAATTTTATCTTATTAAATTGACAAGATCGTGTGATTACATAACGAAAAAAATTCTATTAAATTTTAGTGGTAAGAAAAAAGCGTAAAAGTTGGCAGCTATGCGGTAGCAGAGCTGCTAGATTTTTCTATTCTCTTTTTGGATACCAGTTTTTTAGTACAGACAATTTTGTTTTGTTTGATCGGAGAATTCTGGGATTTAAAAGAACAACATTTTCTCTAAAAATATACTGGTGTTCAAAAAGCCGGAGACTTGGCAACTCTGCGGTAGTATCCACCAGGCGGCGATACTTTCCGGAGAAAGTCAATTAATAAGTGGCAATTACCGCGGACATTTTCTCCCATAGACTTTCCCCGGATTGTCAAGTCTTATCTATTAAGGGAGTCTTGAGAAAAATAATGCCCCATAGGATTAACATTAGCGAGCGGGTGTTTTCAAGTGCGTGAAGAGGACCCTTGGAAGAAAAAAGAAACGTAGACACCACAAATTTTGCTCTGAGAGCAATTCATTTATAGCTCTTTTCGGCAGGCTGAATAGAGCGTGTGTAACATCCTCAGACAGAAAAAGTACAAAATAATTTATTAGAAATAATATTTAAATACATAATAAATATTACTTAATGAACATTTAAAAAAAAAATATGATGGAGTTTAGCAAGGTTATATAATTATGCGATATATTTATCGTAAGTTGCTATATAAATGTCAAATAATTACAATAAAAAAATAATTACTTACAATTATAAAATAACTATACAATCAATTATTACTGTGCATTTTAATCAGAAAATATCTTAATAAAGTGTTTATAAATGAAGATAGTCCCAGTTTTATAATGAAAGCATTTCACTTAAATTTAAATGCAATTACAATTTCTGTAGTATGCTAAAACAGGGTCGCCAGTTTAACCTTTTCTTTTAAAATTTAGAAATCCAGCATTCATAACGGAAATTCAGAAAAAATAATTTTTGCTTTATGTAATTACGAAATGGCTGCCATTAAATAAAACAAAAATAACTACTCGGAATTTCCGGTATGAATTCGAAATTTTGGAATTAAAATAATATTGATAATAACAATATCAAATAAATAAATAAATAAATAAGTGAAACTGGCAACTCTGTGCTAAAGTAATTGACATTTTTGGGCATAAATATTCATTAAGATAACTTTAGATAACAATATTTATGAAGAAAACATTCGATCTTATAAATTCAATGTTAATTTCTCTTAGGATGGTGAGAGGAAATGGTTAAAAAAAAAAAAAAAAAAAAAAAAAAAAATGTTCGTAAATATTTGAGTAAATTACTTTATTATTTAAGGTTTCAGAAATATATTTCTTAACACTTTTTGTCTATAAATACATCCTGCAATAATTTCAGTGTTCTATATAAATTTATAAGTATTTTCAAATAATATTATCAATATTCAACGTAGGCTATATAGTCGTTTGTTTTGAAGATTTGCTCCAAATGAGCTAGCTCAATGATGGCAATACAGTACTGCTGCCATCTGTTGTCAAATATTTTAAATAAAAGTGTCATAGCAAATAAAAATCAAAACACATCTTTTAAGATTTATTTTATATGTTTTTTTTTTTTTAAGGTATACATAATATTAAGTTAATGTAGGACAATATTGCAATTTAATAAAATCCGATGAAACGTCGAAAAAAGAAAATGGGATTGTCTCTTAAATCTGAAATTAAAACAATGTAGTTTTTTTTTTTTTTTTTTTTTTTTTTTTTAACTTTTTGAAAATATGTTTCACAGGGATCCGATTTTTTTTTTTTTTTTTTTTTTTTTTAACAGTTTTAATTGCTTGTTTTCATTATTTTAAAATGATATTAAACTTTTCAAGACCTTACCAAAAAAAAAAAAAAAAAAAAAAAAAAAAAAGAAAGAAAGAAAGAAAAAAAGTTGATTTTGGCACATTTTGCTTAATTTAACGATTGTAATTTATCTAGAAATAAAAATGTATTAAAAACGAATATGCTCTAAAAATAAACATTAATCAATGGGTTTAAAAGATAAATTAATTGAAGAATGTTATATACATTTAAAATATTTTTAAATGTAAAAAAGATGATATCGGAAAGAAAAATTCTTTGTATGCCACATTTTACAAAATTACTTTTGCATTTTACAAAATGTATGACACTTAAATTACTATTTTTAAAAATGTCTTCATTTTTAATTGGTTGAAACGTGAAAATTCACTAAAATATAACATATTGAATAAAAATTCTCCTCCAGATCTTTGAAGTTCTTCATCTTCAATTCTTTTCATATAAGGGTTGAGAAAATTATCCCCCTACAGAATTTGCCCCCCTTCTGTAGTGGCAAAGTGACATATAGCGTACTCTAGCGGTTTTCCGAATAACTATAAACTTATGACACCTTTCCTGTAACAAAACGCAGCTAAATTAGACCGGTTCCTGTAATAATGGGCCAAATTAATTTTTTTTTCTCAGTTGTATCACTTTTTTTGCGGGTAAACGATATAGTAATACGTAAGTAGAGCCTTTTGGATAATCTATACTAAAGAAAAGATGAACTTGGGTACAAAGCATGCGCACAAGAACAGCAGTTGCTAATGCTAATATGATTGTGGAGTTGCCAAACTCTTTATAGCGTAATATATATACTGCGACCGTTGGTTAAAATTTATAATAATAATAAAAAAAAAATCTCTTAACGGTTAATTAACCTTATTCGTTAGATACAATATTTGAACATGTGCAAATCGGATTAGTGTTAATACTTTAGTAATTATATAGGCTAAGCAGCAAAACTTTTTTTTTTTTTTTTTTTTTTTTGTATTATTATATTCTATTTAAAAACCTTTTTTGTTTTTCAATCTAGCTTGACAATCGATAGGGCAGAGAAAAAGATAATTTTTACCATAAAGCTAATGTTTTCTACAGAAATCGATTGTTCTTTGCTTATAATTGTAAATCCTCAGCCCTTGAAGAAGTGATTTACATTATAAGCTTTCATTTGTGTTTATACTCTTGCTTTTTTATTAAAATTTATTTCATTTCTTAGGACTACATCTTTTAATTTGTAATTTAACTCTGCTATTTGGTATTGTGATCTCATTGTATATGGTCAATATCTTATGTTTCAATGGATTAATTGTACATGAAGTTTATATATATATTAATGAAGTTATTAGAGAAAATACAGTTTAAAGGTCAATACGATTTGTAGCATAGCATTCTTTTACACCAATGATACAGTCGGTGTTGGTACTGAAATACTTTTAATTATAGTCTCAGACCATTCTCTACACAAAGTTTAATAAAACACCTTTTCACAACCACAAGTATTTTCACTAAATTATTTATCGACATTTTTTCACAATATTAGGTAGCTGTCAATACAAAAAAGTATAAAGCTACCTATTGCAGCCGTTCGGAGGAAAGCGTTTCCTGAAAATTTCGATATATTTTCACCGATCATGACCCCCAGACCCCAAAACCACCCTCCGTTCAAATGTGTTGATTTATATATATATATATATCTCCATATATATATATATATATATATATATATGAAAGGATAAAAGCTAAGCCCCTTTTTAAAATGTAAAATCCCTTTTTGCCCCTTTTAAAATTTGAAATTACCGTTTTAAAAAATAGAAATTTAAATTAAATTTTTTTAAATGCTTTAGTAATTGTGTTTCAATTGATTGAAATTGCCGTCGCCCCTGTTAAATTAGTTTCCCTGCATCGCATCTTATAACTTTCAAAGATCGTTTTCTCACTCTTCATAAGAATATTTTTGCTGACAGTAGCGCAACTTTAAAGTCTCGCTGCATCCCATCGGCCGATTTGAGACAACGCCTTTGTCCTGCACAATCAATCACTCAGCTCGCGGCCAATTAAAATTAGAAATACGCCTCTTTTGACTTCGACGACCTCTAGCAGAAATAATGTAAAAACCTCATATTTATACCGTTGCACGGCTATCAGAAAAAAGTTTTCCGATCTCAACCATGCCCTGACTCCACGCCAATATGCTCTCCAGGGGTTGCCGTGCCGCGTAACTAAATCCCGATGTCCAGAAAGATTTAACTTAGCAGCTCTCACGCCAGTGTGGGCCTGGTTTAAAAGGACTTATGTAATAAAAAGAAATAAACCAGGTTCCGTAATAGACGATGTCTTCCTTTAAACAAAAATACATTTACGCGGACTTTAACTGAATCTTGGATAGCGCTCACGGCCCATGACTACAGGAATATGCAAGGAAATCGGAGTGAGCGGTCACACGTAAGTACGGACTCGTCATCGGTCCGCGCGGCAGCCTCCACTGGCCCGACACCCATCGAAACAGCGATCGAGGACCCACCGAAATGCCACGCTTCTTTACATATATATATATATATATATATATATATATCTGACCTATGTCATACGATAACACTCGTATTTATAAAATCAATTTTGATGAAACTAATTGTGTGTATTAAGCTTACCAATATCTCGACCGAGTTCGTTGGCCAGCTTGGTCCGCCATTTTGTTTCGAGATGGCGGCCACTTAAAAATTAAAATAAATATACACAAAAGTAAAAAATTCAAATTTATTTTTTAATTAAGTGTTAGGCCTTGATACGAGGATTCCAGAGCATTTTTTGGTTTACCTCTATCTTAAAAAATGGCTGAGATAGAGCAGTTTGAAATTCTAGGGTGGCTGACATTTTGAAACAAAACAGCACATTAACGCGATTACTCGCAAATTATTTTCTTTCATCTCTATAATAAAACTGTAAGTCATGTGACTGTCCTCAACAGTTCCGGGATGCCGCATCGCTTTTTCATATGCCAAGCGGCCATTTTTATTCAAAATTATTTTTTCGAATAAACTGCATAAAAGTTACATTTTAAGAAAGATCGTTCAAAATAAATTAATATTTGAGAGATGACTTGCGTTCAATTATGTATATATTCTGCAATAACTTCAGTCGAAAGATTCGCAGTTCAAATTCTCTATTCATAAAAGTAAACAAAAAAAAGATTGATTCGTCGTGAACATTTAAAATATTAAATCATGGAGGTAATCATTCGCAAAGCAAGTTCTCCGCGAATGAATTTTTGGACCGCTGCCTCGCGTCAAAAAAATAATTCGCACCAGTGAGACAATCAAAGTTTACCATAATTATGTGCTATACAACTCAACTTTCGGACCTTTTCTTGACGTAAATTGAACTCATGTAATAATATTTAATGAATCAGATTTTTAGCATTTTTAAAATCGCTAATACAGCTTTTATTTATCGCGTGTACAAATTAGAAATGATACTTTGATTTTGAAATCAAATGTTTTGATTTATGATATTATTTCTTATTTATTTATTTATTTTCTCTTTTAAATGAAAAGTGTGAAGTATTTTAAATTTATGTAATATAAGCATTTTAGATTAAAGTTAAGTATTTTAAATGAAATGAGTGACAGGTTTATAATTTAAAATTAAATTAATTGTAGTATGAATGACGATGATGGGAACGATATTTGGCGAATTATCATCTGCTCCCGGCTAACAAAAATACTCATAATTAAAAAAAAGAATAAAAATAA
Source organism: Maratus michaelseni (assembly GCA_963931845.1). Lineage (NCBI taxonomy): Eukaryota > Metazoa > Arthropoda > Arachnida > Araneae > Salticidae > Maratus > Maratus michaelseni. The sequence continues at coordinate 128,956,059 of OZ007590.1, read as the reverse complement.
ATAAATGATAGTTTGTTGTAAATAAATATTGATATACATATCAAAAATAATTTATAGAATTAAAATAAAAAATAAAAGTAAATAAACAACAATTTCCATAACAAAGTTTTCGCCAAATTGGCGGGGGAGGGGGGGGGGAATCGCGCCAACGTGCGTATGTGACATTTGTGCCCAAAAAATATGCGAAATGCTACCATGATCGCAAAAGTTCATGATTTGTCTATTAGAATCTTCCGATTTGGCGAAGGATTAAGGGAAAATTAAATTATGAATAAATGTAACGTGTTGCAATGTTTAACATACATTTAAGGGAGACCAAACTGGTCGCCAGTGGCGGCTAGTTGTTGTAATAATTTTCCCAATCATACGCATAAAACTATATATTCATATCCGTTAGCGCCAAACTCTCGCCAAAATTGGCGACATTTGGCGAAATATCGCCAAATTTGGCGACCAAAATAAGTCTTCATAAATGAAGCCAATTTGGCTATCGCTCAATAATTTGGCGAATTTCTTATTCAAATTCAGTATTAACGAATCTTTTGTAAACGTTTCTTTGCATTTTAGCTTGCTGTTTTCGTGTAACATTAGCTAAAATTTTAAAAAGAAGATATAGGAAAGCTACCTTTTCCTCCCGGTACAGGCCGGAAGGACTTTTTTATTTTAAAGTTTCAACATATTGTTCTTATTACATTATTGCAGCAGAAAAAATTAATTATATACATTTTTGAAAATCTGACTAATCTTTTTATTTCCCGCCAGTGGGTCGCAACCTACAGATTGGTTTAAATGATTAATTAAAGAATAAAATAAGTGAAAAGATTCATTTATTATGGCAATAATACTTTGCGAGCAATGGAATGGAAATAAAAATAAAAATATAAAAACTTATACTTACTATTCATTTTGGTGGTAATAGACTTCCCAATCTAATAAAACTGTCACACCAACTATAATGAACGGAATTCCTGAAAAAAGAAATGAAGACAAGAAAAGTGAGAAAACACAGATATTGCTTTCAAAAGATGCAGTTAAAAATACATTTCATAGCGACTAACATTCTGAATTTTAATATTTTTTTAACATTTTTTTTTTATTTCACCATAAAAATAATTAATTAGACTAATTTAAAAACATTAAAATAACCTTAAGATACATTAAAATTAAAATCAAAGTAGTCGTGTCGTGCTATAAACACAGTACTTCATCAGTAAAAACACCAGTATCATAAAATTAAGGAATATTGTGTATGGTTTACTTAAATATATATTACATACTATCTGTAAATAATTTTCTTCTTTTTGATCAAAGAGCGTATGTATTCAGAAATATGTTTGGGAAAATAAGAATCCTTCACAAAATTGTTCATCTTAAAACAGAACCTTTCACAAAATTCTTTGCCTTCCAAATAGACCTTTCACAATTTTTTTCATCCCAAAACATGATCCTTCACTAAATTCTTTGTCTTCAAAATAGACCTTTTGCAAAACTTGGTACCTCCAGGCTGAACCTTTCACAAATTTAATCACTTAAGAAAAGTTTCAGAAAAGAATCAGGCATTCAGAGTTAAAATTAAAGTTGATTAATTAACTTTGAATGGCTGACTATTTTGCAATTGTTTATGATATTGATGTTTTTACTGATGAGGTGCTATGTTTATAGTATGAAACGTCTATTTTTTTTTCCCCTCTTCAATGTATCAATTATTGCTGTAACTTTTTGAGTTTTCATGATATTTCACTGGTCTTTTATATGAGTTGCCCTATAGTATTTACTATCAAACCATGACAAAAAAAAATTGCTGTAGTTCGCGCATACGCAATTAAAATTTATTTCATACAAATACTTATATCTCATCAAATATTTAATACATTAATATTTTAGTTACAGTATACTATTTCTGCGATTTTTTGTCAAGTTTTTAGAAAGCGGTATTAAATTCGGCTGAAAACTCCGCATGCTATTTAAAAAAAAAAAAAAAAAAAAAAAAAAAAAAAAAAACTTTTGAATTTTTTACAGAAACGTTAAAATTTTCACGAATATACGTGCTATGCTTACAGAAATGCACACAAATGTTGAACAGGACCTACATAGTCATTTGCTACAGTGACAGACCATTTTTAGCATTTTCTGTTACTTGGGTGATCGAATATTATTTTATTATTAAAATTATTATTGCCCCCCCTCCCTAATTGTCTTCGCGACAAAATCTTCCCTGAAAAACATGAAGTCAAACATGTTGTGTACATCCTCAAAGTTCAATGGCATTTCGGGCATTTCCTCACGAGTTTCAGTAGATATTCGACGAAACGTCTGAAATTGGTCACTGCCCCTTAATTTCTGGACACCCGCTTATTTAAAAAAAATTAATTTATTGATAAACTATTTCTGAGTAACAATACTTAAGTTTATAAGTAAATATACTGCATACTCCTGAGACTATCAGGGATCTGTCCAGATTTTTCTTACAGGGTCCTGTTTTTGTGCAATTGTGAGCAGTTTCTTTTTTAATGTTTGTGAAAATTCTAGTCATAATTTTGTGAATTTGAAATTATCGTTATATACAAGCTCCTGTATATCTATCTTTTACGTATAAAAAGATAAGTAATATGATCTTTGATGAGTTCAATTGCTTAGTGACAAATCAGATTTTATTTCTATATGATTAAATTTGTGAAAGGTTCAGCTTGGAGGTGGAAAGTTTTGTGAAAGGTCTATTTTAAAGACAAAGAATTTAGTGAAGGATCCTGTTTTGGGATGAAAAATTTTGTGAAAGATCTATTTGGAAGGTAAATAATTTTGTGAAGGGTTATGTTTTAGGATGAACAATCTTGTGAAGGATTCTTATTTTCCTAATCAGATTTCTGAATACACACGCTCTATGATCAAAAAGAAGAAAATTATTTACAGATAGTATGTAATATATATTTAAGTAATCCATAAACAATATTCCTTAATTTTATCGATTAAGAAGATACAATATCTTACCCCAAGCTAATATTGATCTTTTCAGCATAAAATGCGATTCTGAAGTTGCAAACACGTGAACCAGTAACTGGTACATATTGGTAGCTTCAACGCACATCCACGCTAGACTGGAAAGTAAGAAGTAATGTACCAGCACGGCTACAGCTGCGCATACTTCAGCATGGGCACGTCTCGACCCACCAGCCAAGAAGGATGCGTTCATTAAAAGCATAGATACGCATAAATGCAATAGAATTTGCCCAGGGTGATCTCGGTTGAGGCACCTAGGAAAAAATACATTTAATTAGTAATCGAGAGAAAATATCCATGTACACATAATAAACGATGTGTCCGAAATACATATCAAATAGAGAATGTTTCACAAAGGATTCACTAACACTACAAAATGGTAACTAAACAATATAAAATGGCAACTAAACAATACAGAATGACATTGAAAATGAGACTATCGTTAAACACTTCACGTTATAAAAAAAATATTATTATTGGCTTTTTTTTTCACAAGTGAGAAATTCAATTAAAACAATATATAACGGTTTCGTGTTTAATTTTCTGCTGAAAAGTTGGTAAAAGATAATTTAATTCAGAAAAGCTAAATTATTTTTTAATTTAAATTTGTTTAATTAACACTGTATGAAAACAAATCATATGGATAAAACCTTTTATGGGCAAATTATCTCGTAGACTCATTTACTATACATTCCCATAGAAACCAACGCGTGTTATTAGAAAAAAAAAAAAAACAGTTATATACCTTGAAAAAAAATTTGTTTTTCATAATATTTTTATTATTTAGTTAATGCATAAGAATATTGTTTGAAGGATTTAAACGTAATACAATAATAAAACTGTTGCAGAATAAATGATTGAATGATTTCCCGCACTTCCTATAACTGCTTTTGAAAAATGTCACTAATTTCGTTTACAATACACATTCTATATCAGACGGAGTATTCGTGTAATCACTACAAGAGTAAAAAGTAGATCTACAAGAATATTTTATATTTTCTTAGTTTAAATAGATAGGGATTGTACATGGTAATTACAGTAACTTTTATTGTATATCACCTGTCGGGAGACTGAAAAAAAAAAAGCATGACATACCCGAATGCGCGGTATATCGAATATATAAAAATTCAGGAAAATGTTAATCTAGTAGTAAATGTTTTATATTTGTCTCCAAAAATGTGAGTTTATACGCATATTACAATTTTCTTAATAAAATCAAAGATCCAGAATCACTCTTATTGTATCTGACATTACATAAAATTACTTAAAAGTGCAGTTTAAAATAAACATATTTTTGGAGGCAGATATGCACACACACACACACAAAATATATATGCCAAAGAGCAATGTACACTGTAAAATCAACACTTTTTTTTTTTTTTTTTTTTTTTTTTGCAGTGTAACGTGTCGCGATATATCGAGGAGTTGTTGCCAGATGACCCGATTTACGCTGCATGTCCCGATTTTCAGGGGTTTCACGACCCGTCCCGGAAGCACTGCGCGGGACACCAAATGTCCCGATTTTTCATGATGCACAAATTCTCTTAAATTTCTTTTAATATTATGCTATCCATTAGACTGTATTGAGTGGAACTTAATACAGTAAAACCTGTGTAAACAGAACCTGACTATAATAGAAAATTTTATGAATCCCGAAAGGAATACAGCTAAGATGGAATATGTTTTCGGTTCATAGCTATTCTGTTTTTACAGGTTTTACACCATTTGTTCAGTAAAACTTCTGAAAACGGAATCCTGCCTTAAACGTAAACATTTCCTAAATTAAATAATATATCTGTTTTTTTTTTTTTTTTTTTTTCCTGCAAAGACTATTTAGAAGGCGAAAATAAAACACGAGATTATCATTTTTTTTCTTTTAATAAAGCGTTTTATTAATACATGGATTTTCAAGGAAGAGCTTAATTTTTTGCTTGAAAATGATATATGTGAACAATATCCATTAATGTCCTCTGTAATAAAATACTGTGCATCTATATTATTGCACACCACTTATTGTGAAAGAGGTTTTGCTGTTGAAATTAAGAACAGGTTATATATCAATGCTCAATGTAAATAATATGCTAATGATAAACATTGAACGTCCTGAAAGTAGAATGTTCAGTTTTATAGACGCGTTTATAAAATAGGCTAACATAAAGGAGAGAAAAAATATATAATTAAAACAAAATGGTTTCAATAAATAATAAACATATTGTATAATCATGTTTTTTCTCGTTACTTATTCATTGTTATGATTAGTGTTGTAAGGTCCATTGTCACAAAAAGTGGGACAGTGGCTTATAAACCAAGACATAAATTTAGAGTAAATCCTATCAAACCTGAACCTGTCTATAACGGAATCCTGTCTTAAACATAAAAAAATCATGGTCCCTATGGAAGGAATAGCATGCATAATTATAACTGCTCAATTACAAACTTCTCAAATTGAATTTTGTTTCGATCTCTATCGATTCCTCTTTCACAGATTTTACTATGTAAGATTACTATGTTTGTTTAATACAGTTAAACCCAGTGGCGTAGCTACATATTCAGCGCCCTGGAGCAAGTAAAGTTTGTGCGCCCTTTTATCAAGCACTGGAAAAAGTTCTACGCAATTTTGATTTAAAGTTCTTAATTCGATTTAAAACCTTACTTTTATTTGATAGTTAAAGTGTTATAATAACGTATTAAATACTAATACAAAAACTTAAAAATAAGAAATAAATAATGAAATGAACTATAATTCTTTAAGTACGGAGTACCAACCAATATTTACCGATAATTGGGCGGACTTTTGTTTTCCAATGGGCCAGTACAATCTTCCGCCCTTTAATATCTGTTTTTCGGTTCAAAAGTTTCAAAGCATTATAGAATACCAATTAAAAAAAATATATATATCACTATTGTCAAATTTTTTTGTTTTAACTTTTCGCATATGTTTAAAGCACGTTTTTCTGCTTTTAGTTCCAGAAAATACTAAAATTCCATAAAATTTAAACTATCATAAGTTGATAAGTTTTGGTTTTACAAAAACGAAATTATTATTTTACCTGTTAAAGTACGCAGAAGATTTTTCTAAATATTACGTACAGAACCCGGGACCGAATAAAAATGTAATCCCCGAAAACTTTAAAGAAATTACTATTTTGACTTAAATTACTTGTTAGAGGATGAAGAACAATTTTGAAACTTTTTTACTATCAGAACTTTATTTCTAAAAGTTTAGGGAATTAGCCAATGAACAACAATAAAAGTTGACACGCGTGTTCTCACTGGCATTTGACTAATCTTTGTTATTTGGCTAAAGAAAAACTATATCCATTTAAATAATGTTAGTAATAGATTCATAAGAATATCTAAACACAAATAATGAGTTACACAGAAAAGATTTATTCGTGCAATAACATCATTGAGAGTGTCGCCGAAAGAAAAAAAAATTATTGCAATTTAGCGATTTCAATCTTTAGTTTTCTCGCCAAATGCTCGATTTCGGACCCAATGGCAATCGGCAACGAGAACCCTGTTTGACAGCCTTAAATATCACTCAAAATTGCAGTTTTTACTTTCCATACACATACAATATAAGGAAGGAAATAGGAAAGTATTGTAATTACAATAAAAATAAATAAAAATAATGGTATATTTTTACATTTTCAAATACTTTAAATCCGTTCTCAAAATTTTTACAATGATTGAATGTGTACGTAAGCGTGTATGTTGAATTATTTCCACATGTTATCAGGTCCCGGGAACACGTTTTGGTATTTTTTCGATGATGTCATCATGTATGTTATAAATAAGTCACAAGAATTGTATTAATTTTCGAAGACATCGGCCGACGGTTTTGGTATCTAAACTATTTTTTAACCTTTCAGAAACAATAACTGATAAACATTTTCTCTTATATCTCAATTAAATTGTTTTTATTGCTCACGTTCATCTTATATACAACAACGTTTCACTATCCAGACAGTGACGGTTCTTCAGGGAATTCACAATCACTTTACTACCAGTAATTTAATTGCATAAACAAAATTTCTCCTTGTTTAATCGTAGAAATTCCCACGATTAAAACAGATCAAATTTTATATATTAAAATTCTGCTGGAAAAGTGATTCTGAACCCCCTGAAGAGCTGCTACTGCTACTGCAAGCAGGGTCGTACTCGGTCACTGTCAAGTGCGCAGACCTTGGATTTTTGGAGGGCGCAACTTTTTTAACGAAACTCATTATTTTACCACCTTGCCAGTAGAGACCAATAGCATCCATTACCATTTCAGATTCTTTCATTTAAACTCGGAACTGGATCCAAACTTGAAAACGTCCATAAAAAGAAAGAAAGGGAAAAAAAAAAAAAAAAAAAAAAACTGTAACCAAAATCGAAACTGAATAAAGATAACCGTTTACCATCAACCTGCAGTATCTTATGCAAGGAAAAAAATCGTTTAAAATATTCAAATATAATGAGAAATGTAATGCATTGAAATGTAATGAGAAATTTGTAAAGAACGTTTACAAAGCCACTCGTGAGTGGCTACCATATGATCCTAAGTATATAGAATTTTCGTAATAAATAAGAATGTTATGATTAATTAAACCTTTTGATGCAGCGGGAGGATAAAAAATCTTAATGCTGCTAATAATATTAAGAAACTTGTAAATATTAGTATCACTGATTTGATTTTAAAGCAAAGTATCATTAAAACAGGTTTTTATAAAGTAAATTTTGTCTAAAGGTCTATCTATATAAGACAGATTTCCGCCTTATACTCTGCGTAACGCGGATTCTGTATACTGCATAGAAAAAAAAAAAAAAAAAAAAAACCTTAGCAACAGCGAAGGAGTGCAAAAAGAACGTAAAATTACAATCACAGAATTCGAATTTATATACGAATACACGAAGCTTACAAATTTCAGACAAATTACTTAATAAATGATTTTACAAAAAAGATAAAATACGTAATATATATCTTGAAGTAGAGGTGATACTGTTTGGTGCCAGACAGGCTGAATTCTTGGGCAAATCATGTCGCCAATGGTAACAGACAGAATCACAGAATATACAAAAGATTTTAATGGTCCTCTGAAACAAATAAACTTTAAAAAAATTGCAATTGGTCTGCTTTGCAAAGAGAAAAAAATCATCAATAAATAAATGCTTTAAAAAAGTGACAAATTTTGTAACTATTAGCTTCACCTGAGGGAGGGCACAGCTTTACCTGGTTTAGGGCGCATTGACGCGCGGGTCGGTTACCAGGCGGGCCAGTCCGGCCAGCCAGAATGTAACTTAATTTAGTAAAATCCTTTTTTCATATTTAAAAAAAAAAAAAAAAAAAAAAAAAAGTCTTATTTCAATACAGGCGGAATGAAAATTTGTTGAAATTGATGTCATTAGGAAAATGTTTAAGCTTTATGAATGAAAGGGCACGTTTTCTTTAAAACACGAGGTCTTCATCAGTGTTGAATTCAGGGGGTGGCCCGGGGGGAATGTCCCCCCCCCCCCCGGAGCATGGAAATATCCCCCCGGAAGATTTGAGATTTTATGCTTTCAATGGGCAAAAAGTGTAATTTCCCCCCCGGAACTCTGTTATGTCCCCCCCCGGAGCTGCAGAAATCCCTCCCGGAGAAAAGTGTCTGAATTCAACACTGGTCTTCATCACCAGTGGAAATATTTCACCTTTGTATAAAATTAGGATCTGAGTTTTTATTTATTGCTATATTATTATTTATTTGAACGCACAATATTTTTCTGTAAAGTGTTAAGAAAGTTAAGTGGAGTAACCCCATTTTTTTTTTTTCATTTTATAATTCGAAAACTCATTGACTACTAATGTGATATTGGATGGTAATGTGCATGTGGGCAGGGGGAAGACTGATTACGGCCTAAGCAAACTCACATTACTATTTTCGAAAAATATATTTTGCCTTATTCAATCCTAAAACTATGCCATTAAATAAAGATTAATGTGGAAAAATACTTTTCGAAAAAAGTGGTGTAAATTTGAATACGCTATAATAAGGTGCTAAGGAACGCGTCCCCCCTTCCCCCCACTGGAATATGCTTAAATCTAGCTCTTATTATTGTTTTGTAATCTGTATTGATAAAACAAAGCATATGCATATTTAATTCCCCCAAAATAAAAAGACAAACTTCAAAATTTTCGTTTTCTTGGTTTTTCGTTTGTAAAATGGTCAATAATTTTCTTCAACTTGCCAAACTATTGTTTTTTGTTTTGTTTTCAAATCGGGAAATAACTAAATATCTAAGGCATTGATTGCTGCTACATCTTAAATATAGGTTTCTCAGCGGTGACTTTTTTGGCTGCCATTATTTCCATACAGTAATCATCGTGATAAATTTCTGAAACATTTTCAATAGAAATGTATCAGGAAATTATTGTTTGGAACTAGTGGTAGCCAATAAAGTAACCGATGAGAACCCTGTAAATAAGTTTTGATTACTTTAAGATTTGAAAATCTTTAACTGTCGCCTATATGGAAAAAGTTAAAGAAAAAAAATCAGGCATGCTGAAACGGTGTTGGAGAATTTACCTGAGGCTGCGATATGGTATGAATTGAAATTAAAACTTCACGAATAGAAGTAATTTCTTTTAACTGTGTATAAAATCATGTTTTAAATGAAGTAGTTGATGTTAAAAACAATTTAAAATACCCTAGGAATATGCAGATTGTAACAAGATTCAACTATAATATCTGATTAATAATAATTAAAAAATATGCAAATATTTTTACAAATGTTTATTTTGCTCTTTCTAATTTTGCGCCCTTAAGATTCGTGCGCCTGGAGCAGTTTGCTCTAACTGCTCCACGGTAGCTACGCCCCTGGTTAAACCTACCAAGATAGAATCTCGAGCGACCGGCAAATGATTTCGTTTTAGACGGGTCTTGTCTTAGCTGGTATAATTGTATGCTATTCCTTTCGTAGGGACCATGAATTTTTTACGTTTAAGACAGCATTCCGTTATAGACAGGTTAAGGTTTGAGAGGATTTACTGTAAATTTATGTCTCGATTTACAAGCCGCTGTCCTGCTTTTTTTTTTTTGTCTCTCTGTCCCGCTTTTTGTGACAGTGGACCTGGCAACACTAATCATAACAATGAATAAGTAACTTGAAACAACGTGATTATACAACATGTTTATTATTTATCAAAACCGTTTAATTTGAATTACATATTTTTTCTCTACTTTATGTTAGTCTATTTTATAAAAGCTTCTAGAAAATTGAACAGTCCTCTTTCAGGACGTTCAAAGTTTATCATCAGTATATTACTGACATTGTGCATTGATAGCCTGTTCTTATTATGCTCTAATTAATTTCAACAGCAAAAACCTCTTTCACAGTAAGCGGTGTGCAATGGTGTAGATACACAATATTCTACTAAAGAGAAAAGAGGACATTAATGGATATTGCTCACATATATCATTTCCATGCAAAAAATTAAGCTATTCCTTGAAAATCATGTATTAATAAAATGCTTTAGCAAAAGAAAAGAATACGAAAATTACGAAAATCTGTTGTTTTATTTTCGCATTCTGGATAGTTTCTTCGCATTTTGCAAAAAAAAAAAAAAAAAAAAAATCATGTACACTGTTTAAAAAAAAAAAAAGACATATATTTCTTAATTTAGTAAAGTATAATGCAACCACGAACGTAAATATGCAATAACCTCTCCGATAATAACGATTCCAAAAAGCGTCTTTATCTTTAGAAACTTCAGAAACTAATATACTTTCGAGATTTAAAGAATTATTTATAAAAACAAAGTTTCTTTTGTTTCCACTGATTTTCGGAAACGTTTCTGAGTAGTTTTTATAGTGCTTTTATGTTTTTTTTTAAATAGTTTAATCAGTTTTCTCAATCCAGAATATAGCTTTTTCGGATGCTATCAATTCTCTAGTAAACATTTTTAATATTTAACAAACATATTTTACAGGCAAGCATGATAAATTAACACCATTTACATTAACATTAAAATTATTTTGTTACCCTTGCATCTATAAATATATCACGCAGCTGAAAATGTTTAATTGAGAATTGACAGCATCCTAAATATCGATATTCCTTTTTGAAAATGCTAATTAAATACACTATAAAAACTATTCAGAAACGTTTCCGAAAATCAATGGCAGAAAAAAAAACTTTGCTTTTGTAAATGCTTCTTTAAATTTAGAAAATATATTGGTTTCTGATATGTTTCTAAAGTTAAATAACGTTTTTCGGAATAATGAGTAAATTGGAACAGGTCATTATATATTTTCGTTCGTGGTTATATTATATTTTCGCTGATTAACAAACATTTTTTTTTTTTTTTTGTTACAGTGCACGGATCCATAAATTTATAAAATGGATATGTTTTATTTTTTTTAATCATATGCAATTTGAAATTAGATAATCAACAATAAATAAATGAATAAATAAGAATAAGAGTGAAATAATCAAAATCTTCAAAAAGTGGAGATGCATTATAGAATGGTCAAAAAATATATAAATTTGCTTTAACAAGTTTCCATCATCTGACATTAAAAACGTTATTTATTGGTCAAATTTCTTCAGTCAAACATTTTATTTATGTACAATATTATATTAATGAAAAGGATAATACGGTAAGTAAGTATACGGTTATAAGCAAAACTTTTTTTTTTTTAAACTGTTATATTGTATGTGATTTAAAATATTAAGTCACTAAACTAAAAAAAAAAAATCAGTTAATAAGCAAAACTGTCCTGTTGGTTTTGATTATTATATTTTATTTGATCAAAAGAAAATCAGATAATAAACAAAACTTTTTTATAAATATTATATTTTATGTGATTTAAAATATTAATCAAAACAAAACCAGGTACTAAGGAAAGTCGTTCTTCTAGCTTTGATTATTCTACACTATATTGCCAAAGGTGACCGGTCACTTACGATTTTAGACGTTTTGTTAACTATCTAGAAAAATACATGAGGAATTAACCTGAAACTGCAGGTGTGTAAACAGTATAATATAGGTTATATATTTCCGCGAAGATTTTTTCACGAAACCCCATAGGGGACTGTCAACAAATTGAAAAAGAACGAATATCTTTTGGATAACCCTGTAAAAACTAATGTAGCAAAGACGTTCAAACTCGAGATTATTAATAAGTGGCTTATTGCAATATACTGTGTTCATTTTTATGAAGATAGCATGTATACTCGTAGAGAAATTAAGGTTTTTATAAAAATGGTCCCAAATTTCGCCTAGTTTTTTGCTATAATTTGCAGAGTTCTTAATATAAAAAAAAAGTTCTTTTCAGAAAATATCACAAACAACATTGTACGTAATACTTTGCAATCAGAATTAAAAAAATAATAAAAATTGAATGAAAAATGAGCAGGTTTACTAAAAAATGTTTCACTGCGCATGCGTGCATGCAATCAAAATATAATATGCATAATGTATTAGCTAAGTATATAGAGCAACTTTTGTGAAAGTATCAAAATCATAGCTTGAAAATTTTGAAAATTATCGTCGATAGAATAAGCTCGAAATCCGTTGTTCCCAAAAAGAAGAAAAAATATGAGGGGTTGTATCAAATATCTGTTGATTAGTGTCAAGATAGCGTACACAATATTGCACGTACATATTTGGATACAACCCCTCATATTTTTGCTTCCTTTTGGGAACAACGGATTTCGAACTTATTCTATGATAATTTTCAGAATTTTCAAGCTATGATTTTGAGACTTTCACAAAAGTTGCTCTATATACTTAGCTAATACATTATGCATATTATATGTTGATTGCATGCACGCATGTGCAGTGAAACATTTTTTAGTAAACCTGCTCATTTTTCATTCAATTTTTATTATTTTTTAATTCTGATTGCAGAGTGTTATGTACAATGTTGTTTGTGATATTTTCTGAAAATAACTTTTTTTTTATATTAAGAACTCTGCAAATTATATGCAAAAAACTAGGCGAAATTTGGGACTGTTTTTATAAAGACCTTAATTTCTCTACGAGTATACATGCTATCTTCATAAAAATGAACACAGTATGTTACAATAAGCCACTTATTATTAATCTCGAGTTTGAACGCCTTTGCTACATTAGTTTTTACAGGGTTATCCAAAAGATATTCGTTCTTTTTCAATTTGTTGACAGTCCCCTATATAGGGTTTCGTGAAAAAATCTTCGCAGAAATATATAACCTACTAGCTGTTACCCGTGACTTCTTTCACGTAACATTAAAAAAAGAATAAATGCATTAATTTAGCAAAACATTTCACTTGATAATTAACAACATATATAATTAACCAAAGCTTTATCACATTTTATAGGAGATCATACGGTATTTCTTTGCTATACGGACCTTGACATAGCCCAGTTTTAAAAAAGTACAATTTGTCAAAAAACAAATATCAGTTTTACCTGATAAACCATTTTACTTTTAACGACTTTGAAAAACGTTTTAACAACAGTCATCATTTAAAAGTAATTGACTGGAAATAAATAGTATATGTTTTTTGTTTAAATTCAATTCTTGTGAATATGGAAGAATAATTCTACACCTAAATGCAAGGAGCTTCAATTGCAAAGCTTTTTGCAACCCAAAATTACATGCAAACATAACATTTACATGTGTTACGTTTGGCTGCTTGCTTTGAAAACCTCTCTCCGTCCAATGAAGTCAGCCCTTGGGCCGAACAATTTGAGCGATAACCGGCTTCATATTGCAAGCCGATTTGAGGGTTCAGTGCTTCTCTATTCTTTCACTGTACTCTGTAATTATTAATGTATGAAATTGATTCACGCACCATTTGAAACATATTTGAAAAATCCCGTTTTATTTGAAATATCACGTCATTTTGATTCCAGAGAAATCTCTTTTCAATGATATAATTCTTGTTAATTTTCTTTTCCTGTTACGTTTGCATGTAACAGTAACAGTTGCATGCAAACGTAACACTTGCAATTGCAAAGCTTTTTGCAACCCAAAATTATATGTAAACATTACTTTTGCATGTAATTTTCAGTGCAAATTAACATTTATAAGGGTTCAAATTAAAATTAATCTGGGTGCAAATTCCATGTAAATGTTACGTTTGTATGTAATTTGGGGTTGCAAAAAGCTTTGCAATTGCAAGTGTTACGTTTGCATGTAACAGCAAATTTGCCTCCTTAGTTTAATCTATAGCTGAAACAACTCTTGATTTCTTGACAATATGCTGACAGACGATTTTTGTTCTGCAGAATAAATTAATTCATAAAGTTTGAATATGTGGAAATATGTTTTTAATTTTCGGAAATTCTACTGTAATCAAGATTTTTTTTTTCGCCAACTATTCAAATTGAAAATAAATTATTTTTTCAGTTTTAATGAGAAAATGGTATAAAAATACATTAATCCGTTTTATTTCTTCTTCTTTTTTATCCACAAAAATGGAGTAATTAAATTACCGTTTTTAGAGAAATTTCGTTAAAATTTACAAAAAAAAAAAAAAAAAAAAAAAAAAAAATATCTTAGAATCTAATTCAAAATTTTAAATTCTCAGAATTTATATGACATCCTTAGATCAATGATGGTGTTAAGTAAATAGCATTGCATTAAGAGTAGTAGTTGCGAAATACAAACGGACAGTCAGATTTTAAAATAATAGACTTGTGTTCAATTTTCTTTTCCTAATAATCTTACTGATGCTTGTATTATTAATCGCAGAGATCAGAGAATAAATATATTTGAAATGTTTATGTTTGGCGTGATGCTGAAAATGCAACCCTACAGTTGGCTTAAATAACTGGCGGCTTGCTTTGAAAACCTCTCCCCGTCCAATGAAGTCAGCCCTTGGGCCTAACAATTTGAGCGATAACCGGCTTCATATTGCAAGCCGATTTGACGGTTCGCTGCCTCTCTATTCTTTCACTGTACTCTGTAATTATTAATGTATGAAATTGATTCACGCAACATTTGAAACATATTTGAAAAATCCTGTTTTATTTGAAATATGACGTCACTTTGATTCCATAGAAATCTCTTTTCAATGATATAATTCTTGTTAATTTTCTTTTCCTGGCAATCATGACGGGAATTTTATCAGAAAACTCACATCTGTATGTAACTGATTTTCAAGCTTATTATTAATCGGTATTAAAAAACATATTTCAATTATTCATCTTAAAGCTGACGTCCATTAGGTATATACTTTTATTATACGCTGATATTCATGCTCCTTGTAATGTTACGAATGTTTGAAAATTCATGTTTTATTTATGACGTCATATTTGTTCAAGCCAAAGAGGATCCTTTTCATAGTTCCATGGTCCAAGCGAAATCTTTTCTTAATAATATGATTATTGTTCAGTTGTCCTTCTAATTATAACGCAGTTTTTGACAGAAAATATCTTCTCAACGTAACCAATATTCATACTTCATGCATAATAACAAATACTCCATATTTTTGTTTCAAATATCACGGAAATTCCTCTTCTTTTGAATTCTTTTGAATTTTCATTTTTCGCGTGAAAATCTTTCAATTGAAAATTAATTGTCGAGCAAAAATTATTATTACGGGCTTTGATTTAGTTTTGGCAACGATAAAATATTAGCAACGGTAAAGTAAATTTAACCATTTTAAAATATTATACGAAAAAATGTCCCTTTATTCTCTATGAAAATAACGAAATTTTGAATTATTAAGAAAAATATTTGAATAAAATAAACAAAAACCAGCCTATGTTCAGATGAGGGTTATAATCAACCTATGTGCAATGGTACAAGATCATTAAATGCTCCATTTTGACACTGGCTTCAGCCTAACATTTGCACACAATCAGATTTATAATATTATTGGGATTAGGATAGGATACTATACTGTTTACACACCTGCAGTTTCAGGTTAATTCCTCATGTATTTTTCTAGATAGTTAACAAAACGTCTAAAATCGCAAGTGACCGATCACCTTTGGCAATATAGTGTATTTTATTTGATCAAAAGAAAATCAGATAATAAGTAAAGCTTTTACTTTAAATATCATTTTTGTTCTAGTTACCAGTTTACATTAGAAATCATGTTAAAATTATTTAATGAGATGATCAATCTTAGTTAAAGTTATATTAACAATTTCTTAAATAAAAGTTTAATAGTTATAGAAACATTATATTTTCGTTAGAAATAAAGATATTCTATTGAATTAAATAAATACATAAATATTACTATCCAGAGTTCTTGTGTTTACAAAACAACAGAACTGAACAAATTTAGACTGCCAATTAGAAAATGTTGTATGTAAATATTTTAAATTTATTATGTCGATTACTATTTTATTTTAAGCAATGAATGATACGTTTTTCAAATATACACTAACGTGATAAGAAAATTTATTAATAATATAATATTTGATAATGATGATAAAAAATATAATATAATCACTTTATGATATGTTAAAAAAATAAATAAATAAAATTTAAAATTATTAAATAATATGATACTTTTTTCCAAATCATTAAAACCATACGCTAAGAAAATCATATACCACATTTCCCCCTCTATTTCAAGATAATAAAAACATGCAAATTGTTTAAACTGTTGAAGCATTGTATCAAAAATTGAACACCTTTGAGATGCTTAATTTAATAAAAACAACATATATGATTTTTTTTTAAATAAAATAATATTTATGTAAGTACACATTATTAAATAAAACAAATTAAAACATTTAGAAATAAAAAAGAAACTTTATCCCAGAATTCATCTC
This sequence comes from Maratus michaelseni, assembly GCA_963931845.1. NCBI lineage: Eukaryota > Metazoa > Arthropoda > Arachnida > Araneae > Salticidae > Maratus > Maratus michaelseni. The sequence goes on along the minus strand of OZ007590.1, from coordinate 128,939,318 downwards.
TAAAAATATATGTGTAAATTTTTATACATTTTTAAAGATTCTATAAATAAGAAGACGTTGCAAGAGTTTTCATAAAAAAAGACTATTGTAATCTCGGTTGATTGCCAATTTTTATTTTTTATCCAAATAATAAAAGTAACAACAACAATGATATTTTTGACATATTCTTTTTTTTTTCAACCTATTTTACCCCCATTGCACGCCTAAATAACAATTACAACGCATTTATATGTATAAATTTTTCTCTTGTTTTAATACATTTTTTACATTAGGTAAACTTTTTCTAAAATCTAATAGAGCTAAAGTTGAAACTTCACATGTTTGTTTAACATATCAGTTTCTATAAAACTATCTAAAATTGTAAATGTAAATATAATATTACAGAAGATATAGTGGAATATATTAATTTTTTATGTGATTTTCTGAATGCTTCAGTAACTGTTTTTTAAATTATTTTCTTTTTCGATAAATGATAAACGCTTCTTCTTATTATTAAATGATATATTTTTAGCCTTCATACATGATTTAAAGAAGTTACCTACATTACTTTTTTGAAAAGTGTACTTAACTGATCTATAGTTATACATATTTAGACTGAAATAAGTAAAAATTAAACAGTCAATAAAATTATCTATAGGAGTAATTTTTGTGTTACATAAAAACTAATATAAATCTATTATAAGCTAGAAAATTTTGTCCATATATATCTTTATAAATAAATTACACGAATATAAACATCAAACTAAATCTGCTTCACTCGCACTGTCGAGACGCAATCTGTGTCCTTTTTACTTTCTTCTATCTTTACAAGAAGAAAGTATTGTATTCATGAAAATTTTCGACTTCCGGTTTACGACGGATTTATATGTTTTAGAAGGTCCTGAACACGATTTGACCATTTTTAGAAAATGTCTGTCTGTGACTCTGTCTGTCTGTCTGTATGTGACAAAAATTTTGTGGGCGCTCTATCTGAAGAACTAATGCACGAAATTTAATAAAACCTTATATTCAGTTAGTCCCTGATATAAATTGGTGTTGATTAGTTTTTGGTGAAAATCGCACGACAGGTGGCGCTGCTATGCTGAATTTTTTTTGCGATTTCCGCATTAGCTCTATCTGAAGAACTAATGCACTTATTTTCTCCAAACTTCAGGTTCAGTTAGACCTTGACATAAATAAATGCTTTTTACGTTTTGGTGTAAATTGCCCAACGTGGCACTACTATACCATTTTTTTCTCGATATTGACGATAGCTATATCTTGAGAACTAATGCACGGAATTTTACCAAACTTCAGATTCTGTTAGACTTTGACATAAACAGATGCTGCTTACTTTTTGGTGTAAATTGCGCAACAGGTGGCGCTGCTATGCTATTTTTTTCATTATTATCACGATAACTATATCTCAAGAACTAATGCACGGATTTTCATCAAACTTCAGATTCATTTATATGTTGACATAAGTTGTTGTTGATTAGGTTTTGGTCTAAATCTACCAACAGGTGGCGCTGCTATGCTGCATTTTGCAGGATTCACACGATTTTAGTAATAGTCACATCTCAAGAACTAATGCACGGAATTTAATAAAACTTTAGATTCAGTTAGACCTTGGTATAAATTGATGTTGATTCTTTTTAGTGTATGCGAAATCTCTGTGAGATAGAAGAAAGTTTTGAGATTGGCACATCCGACTAGTTTCATTTCATTTCATTTCATGTTATTTTTTTAGACCGCTGACCTGGACCCTACCTGCAAAGCTTTTGCCCAGCTTAACGGGGATCTGTGTACTTAAAACAAGTTTGGAAGAACAATTCTTTTTCGCTTCTTTAATTTTTCTCAAGACACACACACATATATATATATATATATATATTTTGATCTAATTACCTGAATAGGGAATACGTTAATATCGTTAGCGTCAAACCCAGCATTGAAAGCCCACAGCCGACATAAGTGATGATTGACAAATTAAACAGATGATCTGCTGATATTCTGATATTAGGAGTAGGATCCTGAAAAAGAAAAATAATAATATAAAACGTTGTAATATAAGATGAAATAGCTAGATAAAAGGAAAATAACAAAGAGACACAAGTATATCTTAGGATTAAGTTTGATTGTGGTCAGTTTTTTAGAAAACTTTTAAACGGCATTTAAAAAAAAAAAAAAAAAAAAAAAAAGCTTATGTTTATGGAAGTTATGTATGTATCTTCGTAGTATTTTTAATTACCACTAAACGAATTTGAATGAAACTTTTACACTACAATTTTAGTACATCGAAAAAAGGTTTTAAACTAGGTTTTGTCTAAGATTCTCAAAGCTTAGTCCATTGGTCTTAAAACTTAGTGGGCTTTTTTATTTACTTTTTAGGCCCCAACTTCCGAAAAAAATGTCAGTCGTTACAAAATTTGAAAATTTTAAGGTATGTAGTACTATTTTACGTTTTAATAAGCATAGTCCTCTATCGTGTATAGTTTTTTTTCTATATAGGGGCGTGTCAATAATCTTATTATATTCTGTATCATCTATTGCTGGTGAGAGATGCTGGTATAACAATGTGGCGTAAAATGAACGTAGATAAAAATAAAGTGTTGTGTTACATACACAACTCTTCACCTCCTCCACTATGCTGTGCAGAATCATTCTCTAAAATGCGCCAACTGGTGTATTACCACAACTTGTAGGATAACAAATTTGCACAGGACGTAGTACACAAATTTTCATATGAATGTTTTCCACAAGTGTAAGCAAGTTGTGGGTTTACATTAGAGTCCTGTGAGATACCTGAAAATTCTATTTAAAGTCAACCCGACCTGAACCCAACACACTTCAACCCGAACCCGAATCGAATCCAAAATGAAGGAAAATTTATCGTTTTTTAATACAATTATTAAAAAATAGTCTACAATTATATCTCTAATATCAACTTTATCTTTTATGTTGAAAAATCAATATACATGTACTCATTAATGTTCAAACATAGAGTTTTTCTCACTTGAAAAAATATTCTAGACTTTTTGGAAAAATCGGGTCAATCCAAACCCGATCCACAAGATTCAAAATCCCAATCCAAAACAGACTCAAACCTAAAACAATTAAAGTCAATCCGAAACGAACCCGACTAGAAACGAAAGAAATTGGCGCCAACATGACCCGACCTGAATCGCGGGTCGGGTTCGGGTAAAATCGGGTTACACGACACGAAGCAGGAATCTAGTTTAGATGCAATTACATGAAGTCTGTTTTATTTTTTGTATACAAATTACTTGTTTTATTAACCTGTTTCTTTTGATCAGGTATACATTAAACTAAGAGGTTCTAAAACAATTTTAAACTTCAATAAACAAAGTTTTAAAAAAATAAAAACTATACACCATTAACAAATAAAACAAATATTTAGGAGCAAAAATATATTTTAATATACATTTGTATGCAATAGCAAATACAATGGAGATGATACCATACAGAACAGGCTTATTTTCCCAGAAAATATCTAAAAATACAATAATATTTTCGGGAGCAGTAAATTAAAAAAGTCTTTCGCCAGGTAAAGCAGAGAGCAGTTACACATGGATTTACCTGAAGGATTTTTGGCAGATTTGTTTTAATCTTTGCTAGTTATAAGTGCTGTTTGTGTTTGCTTCACCTGGCGAAAAATTAATCATCTAATTAATCACTCGATTTTTTTTTTTAACACTGATTTTCTGGAGGAGAAATAAGGCCAATAGTACACGGTAAGAAGGGATTTTTTATTTTATTTTTTGTAAAACTCTCAGCTCAGATAACAGAAAAAGACCCATTTACTTTACGAAAAAGTTCAGTCCTTTTTACGAATTTTAGGATTCTACAGTCAAATACTAATTTTAGTTTAAAAAACAGACTTTTTTAAAAGGATAATAGGGGAACTGGGGGATGAATGGGACAAGGGATGGATCGGGACATTTTCAATTTCAGGCAATAAACATTTTTTTTAGTTGCTTCACATCCTCATAGATGACACTATCATAGTGTGCTTCAGAACCAAAAGCAAGACTACATGGCTATTTTCGATTTTTTTTTAAAGTTGCATTTCCTGAAAACTTTGCTTAAAAGTAATTTTTTTTATATTTGAAGTTGTTTACATATTTTATGCATTATAAACAATTAAGACATGTTATAGTTATTTATTTCAAGGCTCAATATTGATAATTAAAATGAATGAATATTAACCATTGTGACAAAATAATTTCTGAGACAAAATGGTTGATAATTGAATATATGCATCATGGGGATGATTGAGACATTTCAGATGGGGATGAATGGGACTGCTTCATTCATCCCTAGAGGATACTGATTTTTTTTTTAATAAACTAAATAATATAATATAAGTTGATAAATTAGTAATTTATGTTAATTATTCTTTTAATATTTCCTCCTCATTCTAGCCACCGTCGTCTTCAGCCGTTGGTTGTTTCTGTTTATGGCCTTTAAAGGTTATGACCTGAGATCAGTCCAAGATGATTGGCTGACAAATAATCTTGGAGAGCATATTACAATTTATAACCTCTCAGCTTTTGCCAATGAGGCATTTTTGTCAGCTTTTAGTACTAGCAACATAAACATAAGCAGTGGTTTTAGGAAAACTGCCATTTTCCTTTTTAACAGTAATACATGCACTGAAACCGATTTTATACCAGCTTATGCAACTGACAGACCACATTTAAAACATTTTAGACAGACCACATTTATTGTGTTACTGATATTTGCACATCCGTGCAACTTTAACTTTGTAATTAATTAAAATTGCTGTTAAAACATATAATATAAATTACAGTTTTTTAATGTAAACATTCAAAATATATGCATAGTGTAAAAAGAAAAAGAAAATAATTGAATGCAAGTTATAATTCTAAATCTAAAAGTACTACAATAATTCTGATTGCACCAAAGTTACATATTGATGATTTTTTCCCCTTTTGTACACTTTTGTTGTCTTGAGAATTTATCTACATTTTTTTTGTTCAAACTTTAACAATCTTCTTTTTTTTTTCATTCAATTTGTCATGCTTCATTTATTTTAAATGTAAATTTCTTTATCAAGAGAAAAAAAAAAGTCACAAATACATGTTGCAACACAAAGTATTTACCAATAACAGGGAAAATGATGTCATATGCGTTGAGTAGCAAGCCGTAGCATTCCCACTTTGATTGGTTACTAGACCTTCCGTCGACCAGACTCTTTCTGCAATAATAATATTAGTATTAGTAATAGTAACAATAATAAGGATAATAATGTTAGTGATAATAATAATGATAATAATAAAGTTAAAAGCATTGTATATGTTAATATACAGCGTGTCTAAAAAATATAAGAACATATTTTGAGATGAGGTAGAGTACAAAACAAACAATTTTTACACAGGCAACTAGAATCGCAATTCATCCATTCAGTCAAAAATACAGGGCAACTCACTCCAATATGAATCCGGATTTTTTTCATAACTTGAACAATAATTAAGGTATTTTATGAAAGTTTCTACAGAAATACACTGCTTTGTGGGAAACGCGATGACATTATGAATGGAAGAGCATAATACTTCGACCAGTGACTCTCTATCTAATGTGAAATATATTTTGAAAGATGTCTCATCTAATTTAGAATAGTCTGCATGCGGATACCGCCCAATTCTACCAGTTCTTGTGATATCATTACATTTTATACAAAAGACATTAAGTCTACTGCAAATTTCATTAAAATATCTTCATTATTTAGGGACATAAGTTCGGATTCGGATTGCAGTGAGACACTTTATATTTTCGATCTAATTAGTGGATTACGATCATAGTTTCCTGCATAAAAATTGTTTGTTGTAGTGCAATCTACCTTCCTTCAAAGTCTGCACCTATATTTTTCAGACACCCTGTATAAGTAATTAAATACTTTTCAAAATGTGTTTTAAGGAGTAGAACAGATTATTTATTTTTTATTAATTAACCGATATATATTCTCATATTACCAATAAAAAATTCCTGCGTTTGAAAATGCATAAAATATTTTTAATTTGTATATAAGTGAATGAGAATTTTCCATACAACTTTGACGCTAAACAGAATCTAAAAGAAATACTATAACGAAGTTATGTTGCTTGTACATGCGACAGTAACATATAAAGTTTTATTTTTAAACAAAGTTCTTTTTTTTTTTAAATAAATAAGCATTCAAAATATACAAGCAATAGTTCAATTCCTTCAAACACGTTCCAACATAGAAACATGAATGTTTGCAATTTAACTATGATTATAATCTTCAAATCACTGATATTATCTACTGTAGTACGGTACATGTAGTTTTTAATGTATCAACAGCAGTAAAAAAATCACACGGCGGGTAAATCTGGGGATCTAACTGGTGAAGTTGCAATCACATTCAACAACTTTTTGGGAAATTTTTGAGCCAACTCTTGATTTGAGCTAATTTTCCATGAGAAATTTTCTCAACTCCCAGTGTAATAGCGATCAAGAATATCACTAACTTTTTATCCACAGCTCATAAAATATCGCTCCTAACGGCAATTTCTTTTCCGATAACAAAATAAAAGATAGGCGTTTCGAAACGTCAACGAAAGAGCGATAAACAGTAACAATCGGTAATAGTAATAGCCAATTTTTTGTCCAACTTTTGCAAAAATAATTGCAACCTTTCTTTCGCTTTGTATGCGGAAAAATTGGGCGTTAAAATCGGGTCAGAAGTTGGTTGCTTGAAAAATTGTTGAATCTGATAGAAATTCACCTAACCAAATCCATCTGTCCGGGATTTCTTTTTTGGTTGTTTATAATTTAGGGATTAAAACTGTTTGATCAAAAATTAGGGAGAAATGTTTATTTTTTAGAAGACTGCTATACTTTTAATACTAGGAAGAGCCGAAATCGTCCATACTCCAAGCTGAAAACCCCTTTTGATAAGGTAGTTGGCAGAAGATCTAGAAATATGACAATCGATTCTTCTTGTGAAGGCCGGAAAAATCTGCAAAAACTGTGCACCAGTCACCAAAATTAGGGAAACCTTTGGAGAAAAATGCTTATTTGAAGTTTGATGGCTCATAACGCTAAATGTTTTTTTAGTAATACCATAAAAGCTATATACCACTGGAAAGATAATTTAAACATGAAAAACAACAACAACATTTTAACACTCCAAATCACATGGCCACAGTATTTATCTGTCTAGTTAATCTGCGTTTTAGCCTAGTTTAATCTTTTCAACATTTGTTTCTATGATAATTTTTTTAATGATATTCCAGCATTCAGGCCAAAACACTGTTCTCTGTACTTTGATTCAACTCCACATTGCACTACGCCATTTTATTTTGAATATACTAAGAGGATTTTTTCTGTTACCTAAACATAGGAACCTACTTTTCTACCACCAGTTGCTCTCTTGAAACTTTTCCTGCCTTTACCAGTCTTTATTTTGTAACTTAGACATCCCTTGGTTAATTTTCTTCCAATTTCTTCATAACTGTAACCTTATGCACTTAACAATATTATCATACATTGCTTTCTGGGTAACTAATAAATTCTTTATGATGTTTTCTTAAATTTCTTATGCTTTGCTAGCTTAAAAATTAAAAGGACGCACAGAACTTTAGCAACTTGATAGAAGTCATAAAACACAGTGATAAAAGTTCTCCTTTCAGTACAAAACATGGCATCAATGTTTTGAAATGAACACATTACCAAACAAAATGAAATCTGACTGTCACTCCAAAAATTCGCATTCCTTATTTGCTTACAATCAAAATAAAGAAAAATATTTAGCATATTTCATGAATGTAATTGGTTTATGAAGTATAGGTTATGACTAAAGAAAAATACTTCACATCAACCTTTACCAGGATTTATTACCTTTTTCTGTTTATTTGGCTATAACGTTTGATAAAATAATTATAATTTAACAAACTGTATTGCATGATATTCTTGATTAAACTATCATTTCATTGGTGTATATATAAGCTTTTATGGTAATTGTAAGAAAAATTTAGTATTATCAACCTTCAAAAAAGCATTTCTCTCGAAATATGATTTTGGTCAATAGTGTACTTTACTCAGTGTATTAGCACATTGCTAGTTACATGATCGCAGGGAATTTTAGGTGATGGTTCATAATAACTCGTCTATTTGGATTTAAACTTCAAATATAGTGATTTCGAAGCATTGGTTTAGGAATGATCTAACTTGTGGCTTGTTAAGTCTAATAGTATTCAATAAAATATGAATTTTAAAAAGGCAAAGTTTGAGAGAAAATATAGTAATTAAGTATACAGATTAAAAATAAATATACTCATTAAATTGTTTCAGTAAAAAAAAAAAAAGATAAAATAAAAGGATTTTAAGATAATTTGTAATTAATTTATAGAATTTTAGAAATTTTATAACACCACGCACAAGTACGCGCGCACGCGCATACACACGCATATAATTTTTTACCAGGCGAAGCTTGCATGCAATAACTGCAAAAGTACAAATTCTTGTCGTAATGGTGTTCGCTGTAAGATTTTTTTTATGAAAATAGCTATAAAGTTAGTACTAGTAACTCATTTTAATCACTTAATCTTTATTAAGGTTTTGTAGTTCACTGTTTAATCATATTATATTAAATAGATGATTTACGCTAGTGATTTATGATTGTTGAAATACAGTTACGCAGTCTATTTTATATTATTAGTTGATATTTTACAATCTCTGCAATAAGACATATATCTGAGCACTGTTTCAAACATTTTTGATTTTTTTAAAACACTTTTAAATGTATTGCTGTTATAAATTTAATTATTTAAGTAATATATATCATTAATAATTAAAATTTATTTTCATTTATCTGTAATTATCGAGTGACTAAATTGTTTCCATTGATTAAATTTCAATATAATGTCATTTTTTTCTCTTCTTTATATTTTTATACAATAAATGAAAAAAATTAATTTTTCTAAGAAAACACTTTAAAATAAAAATGGAATACAAGTGTTATAAAAAAATGGATGAAAAATAATGCATTTGAAATCTATAATTGACAAAAACAGGTAAAAAAAGAAAAAAAAAGTCAAATAAAACAATAAAAATATCTACTATTTTAAAGCCATCAATTAATAATTTTTTGAGAATTTTTTTTTAATAGTACAGGATAAAAAAAGTATCTGCGTGAAAACTTCATTCTGAGAAAGTTATTACGAATACTGAAAAATTTAAGTTGAAGACACTTTAGGAATAAAAAAATATCAATTGCTGTTAACTACAATTTTAGGTTAGGTGATCAATCGCCAAATATTGTTCCAATCGCCATCATTCATATTGCATTTATTTCATTTAAAATATAAATATTTAACTCATTTCATTTAAAATGCATAACTTTCATTTAAAATACATATATTGCATACGTTTAAAATACATATATTGCATACATTTAAAATACATATACAGTCGAACCACGTTAACGCGAACACTCAAGGGGAAACTTTTTTTATTCGTGTTAAAAGTAGTTCGTGTTATCCGAACTTAAATACATTACATACAACTGCACGGGTCAATCGGAAACAGTTCGTGCTAAAAGTAATTCGCGTTAAGCGTGTTCGTGTTAACGAGGTTTGTCTGTATTGCATACATTTAAAATACATACCTTTCACTCATTTAATTTAAAATGCAAAATTATGATAATAATAGTAATAGTAATAATAATAATAATAAATAACAGCCTAAACCAAAGCATTTTATTTCATCTTCAAAACATTGTTTCTTATTTACACACGCGAAAAATAAAAACTGCTACTGCCGATAAAAAAAAAGAAAAGCTTTTGGCGAGATTTGCGTCAAGCTAACGTAAAAGTACTCAATTTTATTTTTTTCAGAAGAAGAAAAGCTTTAAACTGGAATGAAAATAAAGTTTGAAGATGATATTCTATTATGAAAGTGCTACAAACTTACCATCTTCTTTCCAATATGCGCAGAAAACTCTGATATTTGAAGGTGATGGCAGGACATAGGTTACAGGATCTGTCAAGTTGCTGATACTAACATTAGAAATACTTGCTTGGAGAACACGTCGACCTGAATTAAAGTAAATATATTTAATTTGAAATATATATAATTATTCGGAATTTTAATGTTTTTGTTTAAAATTACTTATATATATATATATATATATATATATATATATAAACTTATTGCAAAAATTAACCATTGAAACAGAAGTAACTGACCAAATGCAATGAAATTATTACCCCATATATATATATAATATTATCCTTTAAAAATTTTGAAAAGAGCAGTTATTGCAAATAGAAAAGAGTTTCTGAAGAATGTTTTCCTTTCTTCTCCTTCTGCACTTAGGAAAAAAAAAGAAAAGAAAAGAAAGAAAAAAAATACTAAAAACATGCACTGTAAAATAATAATAAAAAAAGTTTTTTTTTTTAATGTTTATTTTGTAGTCTATAAAATTCTGAACCGAATTTATAAAATTGAATAATAAATTTGAAAATTTTTTAAACTACATTGAAAATTATAAAAAAAAAAAAAAAAAAAAAAAACAGAAAAAAAAAAAAAAAAAAAAAAAAAAAAAACATATAATGAAGCAAACTTTGCGTGATTTCGAAATTGTTTGTAAAAGTTTCAATAAATATTTCAAATGATCTGCTATCTAATGATGAAAGTTTAAATAATAATTTAAAATAAACAACTTCAAAACTATATATCAAATTCCAAAGAATAATATATTAAATAAATGTAGTGCTTTCATCTAATTGCAGCAGCAAGAAAGACTAAATCTAAAAAAGAAAAAGAGCTTGCAAATTGCAAACTTATCTTTGGTGCTGCCATCTAGTAACAGTAATAGATAATAATTCCTTTTAAGAATCCTAGCTAACATTATTGGTACTAGATGGCAGCACTACAAATATTCAACACAAAGCTCTTCCAAGAAGAAATCTTCTTGGAATTATTCTTGGAATTGGATCCGATTTAAACATCTAAATTCAAATACGCCAGGAAAATATGAAATTAAATCTAGTGATGGACGGAAAATATCTCATATCACAATGAAAATAAAGCTAATTTTCTATGTGTTTCTAATTTAAATGGAAATTTTCGCAATTGTTTATAACGATAAACTACTTACAAATAAAATAAATATATCGTAAAGCTACATTTTTATATATTATCATTTTAACTGCAAATTCTTATTCCTTTATTTCATATTTTTTACTTTGATGTATCAAATAAGTGAATGAAAAAGATAAATATTCATTAATTAAATTAGTAAATGTACCATGGCCAGAGGAATAGAGACAGACCATTTTAATGGTCCAACCGTACTCGTAGAGAATTTATTTATTTACTATTGTTTTACCGTTACGAATTTTTTTACTTTTATATGAATACTTATAAATAAATGCTTACTTAAGATTTTTATATAATAGCCGATCTGGGTGGTTGTCTAGTCCACCTTGTATGATGTTTTGTCCTGATGATGCAATATTTAATGTTTCATTTTGCAAATACTTTTTAAAGTCTTAATATTTTCTGTAGTTACAATCTTTTGGATTCTTCTATTTGATATTAAAAAAAAAGAGTCGAATCAATTGTAGAGTAGAATACTGATAACTCAGCATGAAATTTTGGTCTCTTTTTAAAGTGTTAAAAAAAATAATAATAATAAAAAAACCATTTAATTAAAAGTAATATGTTACATTACATGAGAATAATAAGAAAAATATTTTGATCAAACCTGGATAAGATGAACTATCAGTTCTCAAGCAGTTATATATTCGTCCATATTCGCTTTCACACTGGCGCCATCTAGAAGTCTGTTTTTCTCTAAAAAATTTATCGTTTTTATATGCAACAAATTTAATTCGAAGCTCTTGATCTGTCTGGTTTTGTGCAAAGAGAAGAGCTTCCATGGGTATTGATAATTCTGAGTCCTAAAATAAGAAATGAAAATGTCTACTATTTAGAAGCCATACAAGAAGATATTTCTGAAATAAATTGAAATAGTTAGTTAATTACATTTATGAGAAAACGTTTAATATTATCTCAACAGTACTGAAAATAATTTTCGAATCAAAAATACATGCCGGACATATGACGGACATATGCAGATAATATTACTCCGTATATAAGTGCAAAGTCAAAGTTTATGGATATGCTTTAATATTACGCAATATTATGTATTTTGACTAATGGTACTAATTTAGGCAACGGCACTAATTTAAAGTCAATATTTTCTGTAGCTACAATCTTTTGGATTCTCCTATTTGATATTTTAGAAAAAAAAAGTCGTATCAATTGCGGAGTAGAATACTGTTAATTCAGCCTGAAATTCTGGTCTCTTTTTAAGGTGTTAAAAAGGGAAAATAAAAAAATAAACAAATACTGAATTAAAAGCAATATGTTAAATAAGAATAATAAGAAAAATATTTTGATCAAACCTGGATAAGAAGAACTATCAGTTCTCTTATATTGCGATTTTATAAATAATTGCGATTTTATTTATTGCGATTTTCATAAATAATTTTGTAAATATTTGATACATGAAAAAAAAAAATCTTAATTTATTTAGAAATAAGAGCAATTTCAAGATATAGAATCTCTCTCTTTGTCTTTAGAAAGTGAAAGTTAAATAAGCACAAAATAATTACTTTAATGAGGAAAATAATAAAAAATAAATAAATAAATACCAGTATCGCATTTTTTTATACTTATTTCCATGGACTTATTAGTTACATCAAACGTAATACGTAGATGTAATTCAATTACGTAGGATTTTTTTCAGTCTCTATAATTAAAATTTGAACTAGAAAAAATAATCACAAATTACAAATATATCATTCTTAAACTGTAATTATTACTAATTATACACACAGCAATATTTACTACGTAACCAAACCTCAAAATAATAGGTTTAGTTTTTAGAAAATACAAAAAATGAAAATCACGTTATGTTAAAAAAAATAATAAATAATGCGGAATCTATAAAAATCATAAATAATATAACATAAATATATAAAATCATAACATAAATATTATTTCCAGCACAGTGAAAGTACATAATGATACAGTTCAATCGGAAGAAAAAGGGTACTTGAGAGAAAACACACACAGACATTATTTTTATCTTTTTTTTCTTTTTCTTTTGCTGACTCCTGCTGTTTTTTGAAAATATGAAACATAATTTTATACTGAAAAATGAATAATTACTACAAAGATCAAAAGTCTGACAGGCTTCTGAAAATATTTTTATATTCAAGACTAGTTAGTTACTTGCTGGGATTACCCTTTTGTTATATCGCACATGCTTGGAGACATCAGGAAAGACTGTGCTGGCAAGTTTGGGACACATATTCTAAAAACAGGTTACAAAGGTATCATCATTTAAAAAACTACCAAACATGAGCGAAATAAGATCTGGTTACTCCTAAATCCTAAATTTTTGTCAGTATAATTCAGGGCTTCTAGTTACAGAAGTCTTTGTGATCGTGGATATACCTGGATAGATAAGGGATAGCCTACCCTGATGCACCTGAGGCTCATATTTTTAATATTTTGATAATTAGCCGAGATATTAATTAAAAACTCATCAAAAACTCATTTCATTCTTTCATTCTTTTTAATATTTTGATAATTAGCTGAGATATTAATTAAAAACTCATCAAAAACTCATTTCATTCGTGGAGGCGCTTGATTCCAGTACGCCGCGAAATCCCTTCTCCTTAAAGACTCATTGAAACTGGGATTAAAAAACTGCAGAATCCCTGTAATTTGAGTTAACGTTGAATGGGAGAGTGTTGAGGGTCGACGGAAGTTCCAGTAATTCCGTAGCTTCTGAGTCCCAATCCGAATGAGCCCTTAGACTGCCTGTAAGGTAACCTTTCTACGGAAAGCCACACCGGAAAAATATAAAAGCGATTTTTAGTTAAATAAAAAGCTGGTATAAGAGGGATGGGATCTTTAATATAACGGCGACCGAAGTGGTTTGGATCCACTAGTTACTGTCAACCACCGAACCTCGCCGAACAGACGGAATGAATTGCTCCTTAATGGGTCATCCAGACTGGGACTTGCTGTAATTTCAGTTAACGTTGAATGGGAGAGTGTTGAGTGTCGATGGAAGTTACGGCGATTCTGCGATTTCCGAGTCCCAGTCTGCATAAGTCTTTAGACTGCCGGATAGGTAACCCGACTACGGAAGGCACCGCCAGAAAAATTTAAAAACTATTTTTGTTAAGTAAAATACATTAAAGAGTATGAATAAATGTATATGAATATACTCACAATCTCTTCTGGCGGACCGTCATCATCGTCCCAAAATGGGACAGTCCTTCTTCTGCTGGTCGACTTGTCCTTTCTCCGATACCTCACGGGAAAAAGGAGTTCGTCCACAGCCGCAGCAGCGTCCGGATCCCAGTCGACCGCCTTCACCACCAGATTTTCAGTTTCTAATGTGAAGCTCTCCCCTCGTTCCAGTTTAACTTCCGAAACAAAACGATCCACTAGTGTAATTACTCTAAAAATCAATTTTTGAATTAATACTTGGTTTTTAATTTATGCTTTACAAGTAAGTAATGAAAAACAGATACAAAGTTTGATATAAACATTATTGAGATATTCAATTAGGAAAAACTTAAGGGGACACTTCACTGAAACTCCCCCATCGCGAAACCCTGTGTTAACGTATGGGAAAATTTAAAAGCGCGATCCCTCATTACCTAATATAATTATAAAAATACGATTTTCATCATCATAAAGTAGACGTCGGATGCCGACGATGTGCTTTTTTAATTGTCTGCTTAAAATTTAAATATTTTTAAGAAGGTGATAAAATTTCATCAAGATAAAATTCCAAAGTTTATAGGGATTTTTTTAAATATTTAAAATTTAAGGAGACAATTTTTAAAACGCCCCTCGTCGGCATCTGACGTCTACTTTCTGATGGGGAAAACTGTATTTTGTTAATTATATTAGGCAGCGAGTAATCGGTCTTTTAAGTTTTTCCATAGGTTAACATGGGATTTCGTGATCGGGGAGTATTCAGTGAAGAAAGGCATTATCTATCTATATATATTTGTCTTACGTGGCGCGGAAAAAGGGCTGAATTTCTAGATTATCGTTTGGCAACAAGGAACAAGAGTAGTTTCCGGAATCTCCCAATATGGCGGCCAGCGAAAGAGCAGTGAAACGAGTGAAACTCAAACTAGAAAATAATTAAAAATAAAATAACGTGTGCGTAATCCAAAGCTTTTGAGATGATAACTCATTTTAATTATAAGTAATATCGTTAATTTCAAATGAATTCTCAACGTTTATTTAGAATTTATTTATGAATTTCCCTCATACGAAATCAGGGAGAATTAAAAATATCAGCTGTCTAAATCGCACCTGCTGCCATCTATTGCTGTAGATGCAAATTATTCAACTAAAAAATAATTTATTTTGCAAATAAGAAATAATCTAATCAATTAGAACAGTTTTACGAAATTTAAACAATGATTGTTCCTATCACGTAGTGTTCTTTTTCTTTTCTTTTTTTTTTTTTTTAATGAATTTAAGCCGTGCTTTACAATATTATAGGTGCAATGCGTTTTAAACTAATTGTATTTTCAAGATCTTTTTTTCATAGTATTTAAATGATTTATGCACATTGGTAGCACCAACTGAATGCATTTTTAACTGTGTTTTCAAAGAAGTTTGAAATTATTTTTTTACATTAAAAAATTGAAAATTTTATGGTGGTTTTTGGTGTATTTATGGTAGTACTTATTTGGCTAGCATTTCTGCAAAAATGAAAAGGGTCAAGCGAGCGAAGCGAACTGGGACCGCGTAGTGGTCTCAATGTGAATTGCTTCGTAATTCACGGACGTTGGCAAGCGTTAGCGAGTAGAGGGCTGAGTCCCCTAGTTATTTTTAAATTCTTTTTTCTGTGTACGATTCTTAAACGATGTAATTTGTTTTTCTGAGTTGTCAAAGTATTTCTAAAAAATATACTTCATTTTATGTGAAGTGTTAAAATTTTACCCACAATTCGCCAACTTTTAAAGCATAAAATATTAAATTAAGCATAGATTTTAGAAATATTTTGACAGCTAAGAAAAAAAGAGACATCCTTTAAGAAGAGTACACAGAAAAAATAAGTTAAAAATAATAATTTCCTCAGGAGATTTGTTAAATATACGAATGCTTTCTACGCCCATAAGTTTAACATTAGCGAAGTTAATTCGGAAGTTGACTGATGAACAGCCTTAATAAAGTACGCTTCACCATTACTGTTTTTTTTTTTTTTTTTTTTTTTTTTTGCAGATCGTAAAATCCCATTTTAATTAAAACTATGGGGAAATTTAATTAGGTGATTACTCATTATCTAATATAAATATTTAAATACGGTTTTCAGAAAGTGTCAGACGCAGACATGGTGAATTTTCGAAAATTATTTCCCTACTTTTTAAATATTTTAAAAAACGCAACACACTTCGAAATTTTCACTTGGGTAAAATTGTGAAAATTTATCGTAAAATGTAGGAAAACTGTTTTAGAAAACGCACTACGTCTGCATCTGACGTCTACCTTCTGACGGTGAAAACCCCATTTCCATATCTATATTAGATAATGAGTTATCACCGAATTAAATTTCCCCATATAGTATTAACATGGAATTTCACGAGCGGTGAAAAACGCAGACGCATATCCTTAACAGTGCGCTTCAGCGATACAGGATTTCCCTTCGCTGGCCGATCGCGAAATCCTATGTTATCTATGGAGAAATTTAAAAGGTGATTGATTACTCATTACCTAATGTAATTATAGAAATACGGTTTTCACCATCTGAAAATAGATGTTCAATACTAACGTATTGCGCTTTGAAAAAGTACTGTCATACTTTATAAGTATTTTTAAAAACAAAATGAACTAAAATTTTCATTTTAGCAAAATTTTCAAAAAAAATATCGTCGAAACAATGAGGCATTATAACCCATTATTTTAACTAAGCGCCAATACCCAAAGCATATACAGAAAATTTGTGCTTCAGTACGTTCAGAAGCGTGGTCCATATTGAAGCTTGGACTCTAATCCTGTGTGAGCTATGGCTGTAAACTAGTTCGACCCTTCATAGGGATAAAACTGATCGCCGATATGGTGCTCTCATAATAGAAAAATCAGCAAAAAGTCGGCCGTGTTAGTGACAATGCCGAAATGGCAATATGACCACCATTGAAAAAAAGAAAGTGCTTCAAGAAAACA
Organism: Maratus michaelseni; assembly: GCA_963931845.1. Lineage (NCBI taxonomy): Eukaryota > Metazoa > Arthropoda > Arachnida > Araneae > Salticidae > Maratus > Maratus michaelseni. The sequence continues at coordinate 128,922,056 of OZ007590.1, read as the reverse complement.
AAATATGTTTCATTTATTTAAAAAATTAAATCAGGAATCTTTTTCAATTTACGAATATTTTTATCTGTTTATGAAATGCTTCATTCGATATCGGGATGTTAGAGATCGATGGTGAAATCCTCATCATTCGCAATGTTACGGTTAGGTTTGGGGACAAACTTTCATTTTAGATGTTCGTACTCTGTGAACAGAATAATACAACAAAATAATAAGAACAGGACAAAATAACACAAACACCTGTAAAATATTATGCCATATTTCAAACTTGCAGTACAGGAGCGCCACTTGTAATAGAAGTCTGCCATCTCGTGTTTATGAAAAGGAATATATCAGTTTCTCAATTGCTTGTGTATTCGAGCAATCATGAGCTTTAACATTCGTCTATCCTTATTCTGCTTTGAAGACATCATCATAACGTCTTAAGCGTACGGCTGTTTTAATGGCTGATACTTTCCTCCTCGCATAGTCCAAACGTTTTGATGTTTCTATTACCGAGGATCCAGCACAATGCGCGCCAACAAATACACCCTAGCTGACGCATCCTCGCAGATTTGGTACCCAATTTCGAGCCCAGTCGAAAAACCAAGCTAATCAGAACCCGTTCAGCCAATCAGAACCGAGTCTTAGACAACCCCAACTCTGGCTGCGGTAGATTGATGCTGAACTCCGTACCAATAACCCGAAACAAAATGGATATGCGTCAGCTCCTATTATAGGTCTTAATACACCCCTTTTGAAGTCTTTCAGGTCTGACGTTGCAGCGTTTCTATGCCTACATGGAAACTATGCCTACATGGAACACCTAACGACAGCTGTGAGACTGATACCTTCACTTTCTCGGCTACAAGATGGCAGACTTTAATTCCAGGTGGAGCACCTGTAAAGCAGATGTGACATGCCGCGTAATGTTTTACAGGTGTTCGTATTATTTTGTCCCCCATCTGTATATTCTCACAGATTTATAATGGATCCTTATAATTAATTTACAATACAGTGAAACCTCAGTTCTCGAATGTCCCAATTCTCAAATAAATCGGTTCGCGGACAAGAAATTCGAACGAAATTGATTTGATTTTCGAACAGAAATTCGGTTCTTGAATAGTGAGTATGTTGTCGCCAAGTCTATCGTATGAACAGAACACACGTAGCAAAAGCGACCGAATTAATTATTTTATTTTATTTTTTGAACGCAAATCGCACATATACGAGGTACGGTGATCTGAGCGTTAACGAAATTCTTACATTTTGAGATTCCTGTTCAGCAAGTTTGCTGAATCCACTGATTTGTCTTTCTTTTTTTAATTTTTTTTTGTTTTCATGGATGAGAATCACACAGACATACGATAGAGTGATTCTTATAATAACGAATCTCGTGTATTTTGAGATTAAAAAAAAGCTAGATTATATATTGGTCCTACATGACCTATAAAAAATAAGAATGCTCACCTTATTCTACTAAATCTCAAATCATCCAAAATTTAAATTTATAAAATTTTATTGTCTCATATAATGTACAGTATTTTAATATGTTTTTATATTTTACTGCAGCAAATATAGGGAATAACTCGGGAAATGAGAACCAATTCATCAATTTTTCATTATTTGTTATGGTAGCTTTTGACTCGAAATAAACAACGTGAACACATTGATTCACAATTCATTTATTACTGAAATAGGTATAAATATAACATAAAAATTTTAACATATTAAAAGTATCAAGATGTTAAAAACACAGATGTGAAAACATGTCAAATTTTCCCGAGCTCTTTCAGCTAAAAATTTGCCATCATCAGGGGAGTTAAAATGAGAAAACACAGTAGCTGTAAAGATGTACATTGGTTAAGTAGTAAGGGTCGAAACCAAAAAACAATAACTAGGAGGGAGAGGAGGATGCTATAGAAATTAGAAGGGGGGGGGGGTGTCAATCAAAATCAAATGCACAGGTGATGTCAAGTAAATTAAACCATATATGTAATATATGATTTGATACATCACTGCATGTTGTTTTGCCTCTTGTTAATATCTCTAGAGATTTTCTGATTATGCACTGAACATGTTATAATGTGGTAAATGTGCAATGATTTTAGCTTTATTGAATAAGATATCAATGTGTGTATCTTGATTTAAACGGGACAGATATGTGGATATTTTACCTCTTTTAATGTCTGCCATATGTTCTTAAATCCTTTCTTGTAATTTCCGAATGGTCTTGCCCAGATATGTATACGTTTTCAATTTGTTATTATCTTTTAAAGGGATGCTATAAACGCCAGATTTTGTTATTACCTTTAAAAGGCATGATATAAACACCAGATTATTTTTTATATGTATTTAATTGACGTTTGACTCGGTTCTCGAAAAATTCTTTGAAACGAATTGGGTTCGAAAACCGAGGTAACATTGTATTAATCTTCTGTCATGTTATATTTTATATCTGTATTCTTACCTGTTCACAGTTGTGCCATTTGTGTCTCCAACGCGCAAGAGAGTTTCATTGATAGCCAGCATGTTGCTCACGATGGAAAGCATATTGTGCGCAATCTGGAAGAATAAAAAACTGTTAATACAGCAATATTTACAATTTCATCTGCTAATCTAGTTAGTTAATTTATGATTTAGTTATTTTTTCTTAAAACAAATACTTTTCCAAATGGTATAAAATCAGCATCTTTAAGATTTCGGATAAATAAATCATATTCATTGTAAGTAAAAACTTCGATACATATCAAAAGTTGTTCAATGATACATTAACATTTTAAACTATGATAAAAAAAGCTTATCATCGTATGGTTCGAGGTCCATTCTTATAATTAAAGAATCTCAGTACCTTACAAATTTAGTAAATTGGGAAAAAATATTGGGTTGTTCAGTAAGTTCCTTCCGTTTGAAAAAAACAATTCGTACCAAAAAATTCTTCCCGTCAATTATTAGACATTAGATATCGGAATTAATGTCTAATAATTCAATGATAGAATTTTTCGCTACGAACCACTTTCCCAAACGGAAAGAACTTTCCGAACAACCCACTATATAGATTTTGAATTTTTTTTATATTAAACATATATTACCTAAAGTTAATCATACCAAAACTTCAGACTGCGGTAACTATAGTTTTTTCCTTGCTTATTAAAAGAAAAAAAATGTTAAATTTTTGCTGTAACAAAGAAAAACATTTAATTTATTTAGTTTATCTGTTATTTTTTGTTAACTATCTTTACTTTTAAAATGCTGATGTTTTCTCAAATGTTTACTAAATTGTCTGATTTTTCTTTCTTTCTTTTTTTTTTTTTTAATGAACATTATGTTACACTTAAGATATGATATTTAAGACCCGAATTTGCAATATTTTAAAAACTCTTTAAAAAATCATGTGTGTGATTGTTCATTCATTTTTCGTACTTTTTCACATGTATCTGCAGTTTAAATAGTTTTTCGCTCATGCCCTTAAAAAACCCGCTATCTTTACATTTATCAAATATGGGTGGTTCAAAAGTTCTTGAAACATTTTAAAATTCAATAAAAAATAAAGTAATTGGCATATGAAATGTAATTGGAATGTGCGGTTTGAGCGAAAACACTTCTCAAGACAGAAAGTTTCGTTTGGATGCTTCACTGAAACTCAACGATCGCGAAATCCCATGTTCACCTATGGGAAAAGTTAAAAGCGTGATTACTCATTACATAATATAATTATTAAAAATACAGTTTTCAGTATTAGAAAGCAGACGGCAGATACCAAGGATGTGCGTTTTTAAAAATTAGATTTTAAGCATTAAAAAAAATCCCTATAACCTTTGAAATTTCTACTTGATGAAGTTTTATCACCTTCTTAAAAATACTTAAATGTACGCAGACAATTTTTAAAAACGCACATTGTCGGCATGGGGCTGTTTCATTGAAACTCCTCGATCGCGAAATGCAGCGTTAATCTATGGGGAAACTTAGGAGCGCGATTACTAATTAACTAATATAATTATTAAAATACGGTTTTCACGATCAGAAAGTAGACGTCAAATGCCGACAATATGCGTTTTTAAAAATTGTCCCCTTAAATTTTAACTATTTTAAAAATCCCTTTAAACTTTGAAATTTCCACTTGATGAAATTTTATCACCTTCTTAAAAATACTTAAAATTTACGGAGACAATTTTTAAGAAACGCACATCGTCGACATTTGACGCCTACTTTCTGGTAGTGAAAACCATATTTGAATAATTACATTCTTTTGTCTTTAAATATTAAATTAGATTTACAGTTAAAATAATATTAGTTTAGTTCCTTAATTGCAGTTGTAAAATGGAATATACTGATTTTTTTTTAAAAGAACGTCTAAAGTTTTTCATTTCTTGTAAGATTAATATAACTATGCGGTTTTATCCCACCGGTGTGGTAAGAGCGGGCTTTTTATAAATAATCATTTATTAATAAAAATGTGATGAACTAATTATATATTCAAAATGATATTACGGTACAAAAATGCTCGCAGAGTATGTATGCAAAGTTAGATCGTATTCTGTCAGACATTCTGGCTTCAAGGAGAAATTTATAATAAGGTATGCGATATATACTTTCCCCTAATGACACTTCATGCTAATTTATGAAATATCGATAGAAATTGACTGAAAAGTTTCATGGCACAACATGAGGTCCTCTCACGGTGCACTTGGGGCGTCACATCGGATTAGAACCACTATGTTACAGTAAGAATAAAATAGAAAAAGTCAATCGCATTTTTCTTTTGAGTTTTGAAAAAAAAAAAATCTTTTCTAAAAAATTATTGCATTTTGAACATCGATATTTGCTATTAAATGATTAACTTGTATCTAGATAAACTTAAAAAGTATTCAAATTGGTGCTGAGGTCAATTTTGCATTCTTATATAGCTATACAACTTAAACAATTTGTGTTCATTTTTTGACGTTTTTCTCTTTATTTATATTAGACTTATACACTGAAGCTAAACATTTCTTTCTTTAACAACTGACTTTAGCATTTAAGAAAAGAAAATTGCAATTTTTTAAAATACTAATGTTGGAAAATAGTTTTAATAAAATAATTTGTGTAACTGTGATTTTGTTTGTTTTTATTTTAATTAAAGTAAAAAACTCCTAGTATACTTAAGTATTTTTAAATTTATGATGGTAAAGTTTATTTATTCATTTTTATTCATTACTAATTAATATCTTTGATTTCTTTTTGTACTTTTTTGGTATAGGAGCTTTGGCGAGATACAGAAAATTACCTTGGCAAGAGGAGGAAATGTTTTACAAATATTTTTTGGCAACCTATTCACTGTTTTTTTTTTTTTTTTTTTTTTTTTTTTTTTTTTTTTTTACACACAATCATTTTTTAAATAGTTATACAATATTATTTAATATATACAGAGACCATTTGGCTATTTTTATATACAATAAAAAGTAATTTATATGATATACGTAATTAGATGAATTTTTTTTAAATACATACATACATAATAAACACGTATAGTTCATCAGGTTTGTTTTCATGGTTGTTTATATCATTTGGCAACAAATCTCACTTTATGAAGCCCGAATTGTACCAAGCTTTTTAAAACAGTGACGATGTCTCTATAACAAAGAAAGTACCTTATTAGGTGCGTTCGCAATTATATAAATACGCAGCACCTATAGTCGTCGTCTGGTCCGTTCGCCTGTCCGTCTGTCCGCATATAACAACGAAAAAACTACCCAAACGAATGGTTTGAAATTTAATATATATAACCTTTGCAAAATTTTGTCGAGTCCTTTCAAATTTTATGAAAATCGAATCAAAACTTAAAAAGATATTAATAAAAATATTTATTAAGTAATTTGATTTTTTAAAAAATCGGTACTGCTTTGTTATAGCAGCTTCTGAGGATTAATCGTTACGTGACCGAGATGTATCGCCAAGTTATCTGACATGTATGACGTTATATTTACATATGACGTATATGACATTTTATAATCTCTATATGACCAAGTTATAGTCACGTTATTCATTCTATTAAATCCTATCATACGTAATTAATTCAATGACATCCCATGATAGGTAAGGTTGACATGACGATTCTAGGTTGACATGACGATTAAGTAGTATTTAAGATAGAGTCATATTATTTCCGTATTACTGAATTTAAAAACCGAATTTGAATACTAAAAGTGTTTAATTATAGCAATCATATAATCTACCGACAGTTTTTTTGGATAGATGTTTCCGAAGAAATAGATATTAAATGGAAAAAGAGTCTAAATATGGATTTCAAGTTCGGAAATTTTCAAAGCTAGACTTAAGTTTCCCATTGGAATTTTCAGTAAATGTCAACAAAAGATAAAATGTTGCCAACTTAAAATGTTCTTATTTTATTACGGAAATTAATTATATCATAATAATAGACAATACACATTTCACATATAATATAATAACATATAATTTCATATAATTTATATAACATATAATTTTAATATAAACATTTAATTTCAATATAATCATTTCACAGAAATAATAACAGTACGAACTCATCGCATTTGTCACGTTTGACGTACAATTTCCAACTTGTTTTTTTCTATTGTGTTAATGCCGATATTAATTTTTTTATTATTATAATCAGCTTTTTGATTTTTTTTTAATTCACACTTACTATGTAATCTGTATTTAGAAAATTTATTATTATTTATTATTTTTATAATTTAATATTTTATTAGCAATATGTTAATTTTCTTTTTGTACTTTGCCATTTTAAGTGTCCTTATCTTCTGATATTTCTAAACTAAAATTCAAGAACTTCTTTGTTGATGAATTTTAAAAGTAAAAATTTCTTATCCGATGACGGTGATTTATAAAAGAAAATTGTCACGGGATAGAAAACTCAATACGGAAATAAATGAAACGGAAATGAAATAAACAAATTGATTGAGATAGGAATAGAATTCGCGATTCCAATGCTCAGCTGTAAAACTAGAATATTCCAAATAAAAGGCCCTGGGATTAAATTATGACCTTTTTATTTTATTTTTTAAGATTTTGTCTTTGTAGATTTTTTAACGCAAATCAAACTCACTTTCTTATCGTGTATGGCATATTCCAGAACTCCTTCAATCCGACGCGTAGCTTCCTGCATTCTGTCAACGTTAAGATGTCTTGGATCTTCTGTTAACATCCACAGTTGCCCGGTGAGTTCTTCCGCATTCTTATAACCCTAAAAGTTAAAAATACATCAAATTAAATAATTTTTTTGCATACCTTTAAATATCTTTTTAATAAATGAAGGGTTCGGGTGCATAAAACGCAGTAAATAACATTTTTTAATTTCTCTGATTTTCATGTACAATTTTTTAACTGCATCTGGACAAACTTTTCAAGTTATACTTACAAGGTAATATGTACCAGGTATATTTTTTACTCAATTATATGCAATAATAATCGAAGATAAATTTCAGATGAAATTTTTAATAACGAAAACTGTTTCAGTAAAGTGCCATAAAATAAAACCTATCAGACAAAAAATTTGCTCATAACTTAACTGGAGTCTAGTCTCAAAGAATCAGCTGTTTAAAGCTACAATCAAATGTAAAAAAAAAAAAAAAAAAAATGCAGCAAACAGTCCAGTCATTCGACTGTTTTTTTTAAATAGATAACGGTTACTTAACAGTAATTTTAATCGGTACAGATCGATGAGAACGTTTCATAATATGGTCAAGTAACAGGCTACTTACAAAAACTGTTGAATGACTGGACAGTGTGCTACAAATATTTTACAGTGTATCATATCATAGGCGATATTAGATGTTTCATATTAAACAGGAAAACGGTCGAAGGCGGTTACGGTCATCTCTCATAACTTCACCAATGACGAACTTATTACTGTTCGTATCTCCTACGATAGATATTAGGTCGAGTTTCATCAATCAAAGTGCTCTAAAAATCGCTGTTCTCAGTTCTCGGACTTTACATTAGTTTTAAAACGCTTAGCAGCGATCACTCGCCAAATGTTCCGCATGTTTCTGACATTTTCAGATTTCGTTCAATCATGAAAATAACCCTATTTGTAGCGCGAAAGAGGCGGTCGAAACATACGAGTAGCAATAGCACATATTTCAGATTGTACGACACTACGTGTGATTGAAACTTTAGAGAAAACAATCACAATAGTTTTTATTGCAGTCAGTGATGTAGTGGTAAAAAGCGAGAAGGAATATGCTCTAGACACAGGGATGGGATTTTTCCAAGTTAGTGAAATACTGTCCCCGATGAGATTCGAACCCATGACTTAGTTTAAGCTGACAAAGCTCTTCCAACTAGGCTATTCAGGACAAATCTGGCAGGTACATCTCACCAAGACAACCTTTTGTCAATGACATCTGGTCTGACAGTTCAACAGTATAATTCGCAGATAAAAGAACTCCAATCGAAGGAGCTCCAAGAAATCATCGATTTGTAATTTTTTCAATTGAGTGAAACAATGTCCATGCCGGGATCACTCAGTTGGAAAAATTATAACTCGTATGATTTCTTTACCAAACTGTTTGATTTTGTTAAAATAGTTAACAGTAATTACGCATCCAATGTTTATTGGATGCGTACTGTTAATTATTTATTATGGTACTGTTAATTATTTTAACAAAATCAAACAGTTTGGTAAAGAAATCATACGAGTCATAATTTTTCCAACTGAGTGATCCCGGCATGGACATTGTTTCACTCAATTGAAAAAATTACAAATCGATGATTTATTTACCAATCAGTTTGACTATGCTAAAATAATTACGTGTTAGTATGTGCGATAGCTTTACTTATGAAACAGAGAGTATTCCTTAAAAAATCCCGAAGTTATACGGCGTATACCACCGTATACCCTCCACTACAACCTTGATTGTAGTTTTCTCTTAGAAAACGTGAATCTTGAATAAATTCACATTTTGTTAGTTACCCTTTCCTACACCCGAGCCCTTCAAATATATTAATGTATAATTAATCCATTTTATTATGATATTTTTAATGTAAAAACAAATCATCGATATCATATTTTTAATGAATATGATATTTTTAATGTAAAGATATCATATTGACTTATACAGGATATCCTGAAATAGACTGATGGTTTTTAAAATGGAATAACAAACGAACGGCGACAACTATTGAAATTATCCTTGCAGGGAATGAATTTGAAGTCAGTAATTTCTTAAGTATGCTTCTTTGTTTTAGTACCGAAAGTAACCGACAGATGGCGTTTAAACTGTAGTATTTTTGAGACAGATGTCTCAAACTGTAAAAAAAAGCTCAAACTAACACATAAAGATCGATGAAAGTTCACCCAGTTTTTAATCTTCATTTTGTTTAGCTCTTGAAATGCGGAAAAAGAAAGAGAAATAAAAAAGAGGAAAAAAAAGAGGTTGTGGAATTATAAGTTTACTTTGAGCATTTGCACAGTTTGAGACAGCATAGTGCCATCTGACGGTGGCATTTGGCCTAAAAACAGGAATAATACTAAAGGCATTAATCCGTTTGGACACTGGCATTCTATCAATGGGCTATTTCAATAATAATTATTGTGTCCTAACAACTATTTTTGTTATTATCTGCATTTAGTAATAATAGTATATGTCTACACATTTATTATTATGACTTCATTTATATTTCAGCATTTAGTAATAATAATAATAATAATAATAATAATAACTAGTGAACCCGTGCGAGGATTTCGCATTGCAGTCTAATATTTTTTAGCAATGTCTAATTTTTTTTAGATGCAGGTTTAAACTTCAAAAGAAAAATGTGGTTAAAAATATCTGTAAACAGCATTAGTTAAGCCAGAAATATCATCTTATTTATTCCATCAAAGTTATAGTGAAAATTGATCGAAGATAGCAAAAGGCACGCGCGAGAAAACAAAATAACAATCATATTTTAACTGCATTTGAGAACGACGTCATCCGCCTCGGGAAAACATGGGGCAAAGAAAAATAAATTGAATACATATAAAATACAATTTAATTGAAAGTGTATTTTTTTTCTGAACGTTTCAATTTCAATTTTACTTTTTAATCATAAATATAAAATAAAACCGCGCGGAAACACCCCGCTTTATCTTTTTTATGCTATTTATTTTTTAATAATCTTTTCTGAGCATGAATACGGCATTTCATTTTTGTGGCAGCATTGATTTGAGGAAAACCTTTCATTTCATATATGAAAACAATGCTGATTTGATTTTTAGTTAACTGCAATTTTTAATAAAAAATTATACTTTAACGAAATGCGAGTGTACTATGTCAGATATTTATAACAAATGCAAGCGAGCACCATCTACTCGTCGAAAATTGAACTATTTTAAGATTTTTAAAACCAATTAATCGCTTCCTCAGTGGTCCGTTTCATGCATGTATGAATTTTTATGGCGATATTCTGACTAGACATTGTGTTAGATCGCTCTAAAAGAGATAACTTTATATGAATAACCAAAATTTGTTGACGAAATGTCTCCTAAAATAAATATTTACCTCATTTTAAATATGAAAATTACCTCATTTTCAATTCTAAATTTAAATATGTGTTTGTAGTTTAAATCATATATCAACGACTAACAATTTAGGAATAATGCTATTAGGCAACAGTAAGCTAAAACATCTTGTATAAGGACATTTATATTTAATATGCAAATAAGATAAAACATACATATTCAAATATTAGAATGCATCTCATAATATTATGGTAAATTAAGCAAAATATGTTATGGATAATCAGACCAGAAACACATGGATATAACAGGGAAACCTGATAATTATGAAACATACATGGGCAAAAGTTTGAATTTCTCAGAATTCACTAGGTTCCATTAATCAAATAAGTTTTGGTAGAAGAACTTTGTTTCTACAGAAGAGAAAAATTTTCAGACGCAAACCCATGCCTTTGATTCTTAACAAAACAATGTGTTGTGTAGGATAAATTTGGAAAGGACTGACGAAAGAGGAATTAGTATAAGATGCAGTATTTTTATGTGAAAATGATGATTGAAGTTACATTTAAGATCATTTTGAAAAAAGAACTTGTCAAATTTGAAATATTATAATTGTGAAACTTTAAGTTTCATATGTATATTTTTCTATAAGTTTCAAACAAGTACATAGAAATAAAAAGTTTATCATTTGAATGGCATATTTGTATAATAATGTTTCCATATATAAGAAATATCCGAACACCCAGAAATAATGTACTTTATTAAATGCTAAAAGGTGTTAAATAAAAACCATAAAAACAGTAAGAGAGTTTTTTTTTTTATATAAGCAGTCTATATATTTTGGCTTCATAAAAGCCTGTTTCCAGACAAAAACATTTTTTTAATATTGAAAAAGGCTTTGGTGAAGCTGAACTAAAGCCTATTTCAAGACATATATAAGACTTTGTAAAACTACAGCTTTGACAAAGTCTGACATCTCAAGATTGACAAACTGGCTTTTATGAAACGTCAAAGCTTGGCAAACAGGCTTTGTCAAGACAAAGCCTTATTTCGGCCTGTTTCAAGGCCAAACCAAAGCTTCACCAAAGCAGCTTTAAGAAATAACTATGGAAAAGGTGAGGAATATGTGATATATTCTGAATGGTTAGATATCTTCTTAATGGGAAAAAATTATAATATTTTTCCTTAACTTATTCGTATATTGAAAATATAATCTTAACCATCTGCTTAAAACTTTCTTTGAAAATTTTTCATTTTTGTTTTATTTAAAATTTCTATAAATTGCGGAATTTTAATTTTTAAAAAAATCAGATCTTTATTAAATATACACGTATGAAATTAAGTAAAAAATTTTTGTATTTTTTGAAACGTCAGACAAAAGGGAAACTGGTGGAAAGACTACCAGATTATACTTAGAAATGAAGAATGAGAGAGTCAAGATCAGTGTTGAATTCAGACACTTTTCTCCGGGAGGGATTTCTGTGGCTCCGGGGGGGACATTTCAATGCTCCGGGGGGATATTCCCCCCCCCAGGGCCACTTTTCTCCCGGAGGGATTTCTGTGGCTCCGGGGGGGACATTATAGAGTTCCGGAGGGGGGAAATTCTACTTTTTGACCATTGAAAGCATAAAATCTCAAATCTTCCGGGGGGGCATTTCAATGCTCTGGGGGGGATATTCCCCCCCGGGCCACCCCCTGGATTCAACACTGGTCAAGATTGAAAAATTCAAAGGGATTTTTTAAATAGATATGAGGAAGTATAACTTATTTGCTTTTTTCTGTATAACATTTTTAAAGATTCTTTTGTTAATGCTTTACAAAATTTTAACCATTTTCTGCTTAGTTTTAATATGTCATTTTTCAATTCTGTAAACCTTATGCTTCCAATGTCCAATTAAGAGACTACTTCACTCAGGCGAAAACACCCGCTCGCTAATGTTAATCCTATGGTGGAAATAATTTACGATATCTCGTTCGCATTTAAATATTTTTAAATGATTTTTGTTGCATTGGATAGCCGAGGTCAATCTCTATGCACGCTTCTTTGTACTTTTTCGATTTTTGTTGTAGTTTTTTTTATTGAGGATACTTTTACTTTCGAAACCGGTTCCGAAAGTGAAAGCATCTTAATAATAATAATAATAATAATAATAATAATAATAATAATAAAAACTTGTAATCAAAATAGAAAAAGTACAAAGGGGCGTGTATAGATATTGACCTCAGCTGTCCAATGTAACAAAAATCATTTAGAAATATTGAAATCCAAATGAGATATCGTAAATTATTTCCCCCGTAGGATTAACATTAGCGAGCGGGTGTTTTCACCTGAGTGAAGCAGCCTCTTAACGCGGCAGGACACTTTTAATTATTATGATGATATATTTTATTGATGTTGATATATAATATTGTTGATATATTTTATTAGTTATATATTGTTATTAAATTGTAAGAGGAAATCGAAAAAGCAATTTCACATTAAAAATTCGAAAAAGTACTACAAGGGTGGCTACTAAATACTGTTACACTCCAAAAAATAAGAATTAATTCTAATCGTTTGGTAAAACAATTTATTTCTCTATTTCAGCGTGTGGCAATTTTCTATTAGTGCAGACGATTTTTGTACAAAGCAGATATTTAAAATTATTTTAAAGGTGGAAGCCAAAAGAATGATGATTCATTCTCTCTCAAATATCAGCTCTTTGCTCGCGAATTTTCCACAGGTAAAATCTTTAAGCAATTAAAATGCCTTAGTATTAACAGAACATTTATATATAGAGCTATAAATCGATTATTGGATACTGATAGCTGTAAAGATCGACCTAGGTCTGGTGCTCAGTTTGCATAAAAGAGCGCATGAAAAGAATTCGTGAACAGATAAGAAGAAATCCACAACGTTCTGCAAATAAAATGGCTGCGGAAGAGAACGGGTGTCACAGAACTATGCAAGTTATTATAACTGAAGACCTGGTTTTCGCCCTTATCGCATAAGAAAAGTTCAAGGTTTGACCGTTGCACAAATAATAAAAAGATTACAAAGCTGCAAGAAATTGCTGAAGCGTCGACAAAATGATATTTTCTGATGAGAAGCTATTTTGAACTGAACAGTGTTATAATGCTGAAAATGATGTCATATATTCAGCAACCTTCGAGGATATACCTAAAAACCTTCGAACTGTTAAACGCTTTCAGAACAAAAATTCTGTTATGATTTGCGCTGCAGTGTCAAACAATGGAAAATTGCCTTTGATATTCATCGATAAAGGGATAAAAATCAATGTGGAATATTACAAACAGGACATATTGGCTACACATTTATTTCCACATGTTGACAGATTGTATCCTTAAAAAAATTGGATATTTTAGCAAGATTCTGCTCCTTCGAACCGAGCTAAATCACCTCCATATCAATTCTCCGAACTTTATCATGCAAGAAGATTGGCCACCTTCTTCACTGGATCTAAATCGTTTAGATTATTTCGTCTGGGAGATTTTAGAGGCTAAAGTAAATAGCAAACAACACAGAAGTTTGGACTCTCTCAAAGCTTCCATATTTCGTGAATGGAACCGATTACCTCTTAAAATGATTCGTGCCGCAGTCGGACAATGGCATAAGAAATTATCTTGGGTTGTAAGGTATTGACTACTCGCATCACGTGAGTAGGCAATGTGTGAATGAGATCGTTTTTGTCCATTAACCGACTATGTGCGTACAAGTTATAAAGGCTCTCTATCTTTCTTTAACTTTCGAAGGACAGCTGAATCCCTGAAATTGTGAGTCGCCGTGTAATTTCGATTATGCAAATTTTCTGGAGCTGGTCGATCGACACTGAAGTATATAAGCAGCGAATTTTGACTTGAGTGCGGAGCTCAGAGGAGCTGGTGAGCGCTCAGCAGAGAAGTGGCCTGGGAAGTTGAATATTGCGACTGAGATTTAGGTTTAGCCTTGAGACCTCGCATCGAGTCTCGTGATTAAAAATCAGCCTTAGTATTCTTATACTGGAATTTTATACATTGATAAAGCTGACTTGAACCTGCATCAGTGCTTATGTAATTTGAAGGATAAGAGTATTGAATCGTGATTATATATTTAAAAAGGTTAAGGTTTAATTATATTGTTTCGTTTTTGTTTAAGCTACAAGTGTTAGCAAGAACTCTTTAGTTAATTTAATTTTTTAGGAAAATTTCGTGGAGCTCGCTCAAACTCCCTACTGATTGTGTTAATAAACCAGTTTTTGGTTTTAAAACAGTTGTACTTCTTTCCTCGTGCTCTACCACACAGCGGACATTTTAAGATGGCCGCTACAAATGGCGCCCAACTTCACGGGTTGTACGATGGCCCACATCCACGAGAGATAGTCCCCAGAGTTTACTTTGCCGGACATTCTGATGTCACAGAATTTTTAAATAAATTGAACGATTATATTGCCTTTAACGATATTCCGGATAAAAACAAATATGTAGTGTTGAAATGCTCTCTAAAGGATGAAGCCTTGCTTTGGCTTGAGAACATTGGACGTTTCTTGGTGACCGATGACGCGAAAAGATTTGAGCAAACATGCTCGGAGTTAACTAAAGCCTTTCCTAATCAGCGTAATGCAGCGGAATTAAGACGTGAATTCTATTGTAAACGCCAGACTATTTACGAAAAAGCGTCCGGATTTTTTCTGAGAAAGCTCGAATTAAAAAACAAGTTGGCACTTGACGTTACTCATCAGGAGCTGATGGATATTCTGCTTCCTCTTTTCGCAGTGTCAATCCAGGACTTTATCGAGCTGCGTGCCCCAGCGAATACAGCTGAACTCTATCAATTATTAATAAAGTATGAAGCGCGACATGAGGCGGATCGCCATAGACCGAGAACCACACGAGAATTCAACGAGGGGGATAGGTTTATTAATAGGTCCAGGAATTATGATACTGAATATAATGGTCGTAATGTTCGTGGTCCAGTTAATTATGGGGATAGGCAAAATTTTCAAAGAGTTAGTGGTGGTTTACGGAATTATGATCAAACTTATAATAATGGTTTCAGAAGAAATGAGGGGGTGAGCAGTCGCAATAGCAATGGTTTGGATAGAAGGAACGAGGTTAACCCTCGGCAGAATAGTTCGTCCAGGGTTAGACAGTTGGTGGTTGGCGAAAAAGTCGTTCAGCGTAAAGAGGAAAGATCTGGTAAGGCTAGAAATTGTCAGCAGGGGTTAAACTGGTAGGTGGCTGTTGTGCTGAAGGTCAGCAGTCACAGGTTAACTCTTCAAAGCCTTCTGTGATCGATTTAAACACGGTAATAGTTAACCCAGTGGAATTACCTGAGTTGTTAATAGTTTTGAGTGGAATAGTGGTGAAAAGTATTCTGGATACAGGCGCGGATAAAAGTTTTATATCGTTTGAGGTGTATAAGAAATATTTTTCGTATAAAAGGTTGCGACATGTTAATTTAGTGGTTCAATCGGCTCAAGGGATACAATGCAGTATAAAAGGTCTGGTGGATTTGGATGTAGAAATACGGTCGGTTAAAGCGAGGTGGCAATTTCTAGTATTCGATGGATTAAAAGCACATTGTATTGTTGGAGTTGATTTCATGAAAGATAGAGGGATGAGCCTGGATTTCTTTTCACGTACACTGGAGGTTAATAATGATGAGAATACTTGTACAAACGAGTCCTCATCACTCTCAATTGATTTAAGTGAATCTGGTTTAACAAAGGGGGAGATAAGCAAATTTAATAAGTTTTTACATGACTTCAGGGAAGTGTTTTCAGACAAACCGGGGTTGACGCACGTTTCCTGGCATGAAATTAATACCGGTTCACATGCACCAGTAGCAAGCAAACCATACCGTTACGATAAAGTCAAACAGAAAATCATTAATTATCACATTCACAAAATGCTCCGCGACGACATCATTATGCCCATTGAATCTCCATACGCGTCACCAGTAGTATTATGTCGGAAAAACAATGGAAAAAGCATTGAGGATCCTGAGGCTTGGAGATTCGCTATAGATTATCGAAAACTCAATTCAATAACCCAATATCCACAGTATCCAATTCCTGTAATAGATGACATACTAGGCAATATTCAAAGTACTAAATTCATGTCCACACTCGATTTAACCTCCGGTTATTTTCAAATCGGCATGAAACCGGAAGACATACTTAAAACAGCATTTATAACGCATAATGGGTGTTTCGCATTTAAACGCATGAGTTTTGGATTATCGGGGGCTCCAGCCACGTTCCAGAAGGCAATGGATACCATTCTGAAACCCCTTCTTGGTTTCGGAGTTCTGGTATACCTCGACGATATTATAGTTATGTCTGAAACATTTGAGGAACATATAAATTTATTACGTAAAGTTTTCACATTGCTCAGAAACGCGGGTCTCACTGTCAAATTAGAAAAATGTAAATTTATTCGTAAAGAGTTAAAATATCTTGGTGTTCGAATCACACAAGAGGGCATACAAACAGACAAACAAAAAACAGATGCAATTGCGGCAATGGCACCTCCAAAGAATGCGAAACAAGTAGCAACATTTTTGGGTATGGTGGCTTGGTTTCAAAAATTTATACCACATTTTTCAGAAATCTGCGAACCACTATATGCTTTAAAACGAAAGAGGGTTAAATTTGTTTGGTCGAAAGCGGCTCAAAATGCTTTCGAACATTTAAAGAATTCTTTAATTTCTTCACCGGTTTTAGCTCATCCCGATTACTCTTCACAATTTGAATTATACTGTGACGCTAGCGCAGTCGGAATTGGTGCGATGTTAGCTCAGAAAGATCGCCCCATAGCTTTTGCGTCTAGAATTTTAAATGCAGCGGAACGGAACTATTCAATTACGGAACGCGAATGTCTTGCTGTAATTTGGGCTTTGAACAAATTTAGATGTTTCTTCTGTGATATCCCGGTCAAAGTGGTTACGGATCACTCTGCTTTAACAAAGTTAACGCACGGAAAAGGTTTATCGTCTCGAATGGTTCGATGGTGTTTGAAATTGGCGGAGTTTAATATTGTAATTGAGCATAGGGCCGGAAAGGAAAACGCAGTAGCAGATGCTTTATCGAGGAATCCCCAGGAGGGTGTTGAAATAGCTGAAGAGGTTAAGGTTTGTGTTTTGTCGTCGTTGGTTTTGAAGTCAAGAGAGCAACTTATAGAGGAACAGAAAAAGGATGAGGAATTTGGTCAGTTATATAATTATTTACAGGATGCTGACATGGTACAAAGCGCGGACGCGCATATGTTCCAAAATTGGTCCCGGAATTTCAAAATTATCGATGGTCTTCTGTTTTATTCAAAAACTGTAAATTCGCGTGGTGAATTAAAAGTGTATATTCCAGCTTCTCTTCGTAAGGCCATCTTGCACGAATTCCATGACAACCCTTTAGCAGGTCACCTAGGTGTCAGGAAAACATACGCTAGATTATGTGACTCCTGCTACTTCCCTAAAATGCGGGAAGCAGTGCGCGCTTATGTCTCCAGCTGCGACACATGCCAAAATATAACTATAAAAACATAAGACCAGCTGGCAAACTAATTTCAATTAAAAAGTCCTTTCCCCTAGAATGTATCGGAGTTGATTTAATTGGTCCTTATCCTTTAACTGGAAATAGATATAGATTTGTATTAGTAATTGTAGATTATTTTAGTAAATGGGTTGAGTTTGTCCCCCTCAGAAAAGCTTCAGGAAAAATTGTAGCTAACACTTTGTTTAACTGTTTTATTTCGAAATATGGTGCACCATCCCAGGTAATTAGTGATCACGGTCCCTGTTTTATATCCGAAATTTTTAAAGAATTGTGCACACAGCTGGAGATATCTCATTCTTTTACAGTTCCATACCGGCCACAGTCCAATATGGCTGAGAGGGTCAATAGAACCCTCATTCAAATGATTTCTTCCTTTATTGGCACTCATCATTCAAACTGGGACCAATTCTTGCAGCATTTTGCCTATGCTTTGCGTACGGCAGTTCACGAATCCACTGGGAAAACCCCTGCAGAGTTGTTTTTGGGTCGGAAAATCATTACTCCTTTTCAACAATTGATTAAAATTTCGGGAAATGAAAATGAATATATGATTCAGGACATCGATAAGTTGGTTAAGGAAGCACAAATAAAAATGGGAAAGGCTCAGAAAAAACAAGCGTTGTATTATAATATGCGTCGGAGAGAGTTGGAAATTAAAGTTGGTGATTTTGTGTTGTTAGAAAAACATTGGTTGAGTTCTAGTCGGCAAAAACGAGTCGCTAAGTTTGGACCTAAGTTTGAGGGACCGTATAAAGTGTTGGAAGTTAAAGGTAACAATTTAATTATTGATGTTGACGGTTGTCATACCACGGTAAACTTGGATCAGGTCAGAGTTTATAAGTTTAGGGACACTAGCTCAAATGGTTCTCAAACGTCAGACGGTGAATCCTCTATGCCTCAGTCAAAGACCTCTCATTCTCCTTACGTCAGTCAATCTTCTTATGCAAATAATTCTTCTAATAATGATAGTGATAACATACGAACGGAGATGAAACGTAAATTTCCTCAAGTTAACCGAGACAGGGTTAACCAGCCAGCTGAACAGACATTACCTAAAGTGGTTCGAAAATATGGCAAAAGACAGCACCCGCATTCGATCTCGACAAGTAGTTCTAAGCCTCCAGACAAGAAGTTCATGCAGAACCCTTCTACGTCACATCGACCACAACACAAGAGACTGTTATCAAAGTCATCGACAGACATTCCTGCCAAGAGAGGCCGGACCGGCAATCCACCAACAGATCTCAACGAATCTTCCGATAGTCAACCATCTCAGAAGTCATCACATCGACAGTGCCAAAGTGACGCACGAAAACGTGGCATGGACTATCTCCCCTCTACAACCAAACGGCGCAGGAGAATCGGCAGAAAGCGGACCTTGCCCTCCACATCGATGTCGGGAGCCTCACGGAAACGAACGCCTTTCGATACTACATTCTTCAACCCTAGAGACAATCTTGCCCAGCGGCACCATCGCCGAGACCCGCCTAGAAATCGTCGAGTCGACACTTCAATAAGCCCGCCTAGCAATCATCAAATGGACAAATCAGTAAGCCCGCCTAGAAGTCGTCGAGTGGAATCTACGAGCAGTCGTCGAGTGGACACTACACGAGCTCCTCCCAAAGGACGTCGCCATGGTTACAACACCCGGCTGCAGGCACGGCAAGCGACAGTGGCCTCTCCTTACCAGTCTGCATCAGAACGGAGTTTCGTCCAAGGATTTTGGGGACGCCGCCAGAGTTCTTCTATGAGCCTACAAGCTTCCAGTTCATCTTCACTATAAAATCAGGTGACGACGTTCCATTTTTATCAATTTCATTTAAAGTGCCTATATAAATGTCAACAAGTTCTATGGACTGGACAAAGCAGCTGAACTGTTATAGTTACCTTTCGACCATTGTTTGATTTTGTATCTCGGCTTCACAAGTTGTGCATTTAATTTCTGTTCAAAATTTTTTTTTGCCAAAATTTAAGTTATGATGTCAGAGAACATCTTTCGAGATTCACTGCTTTCATGTTCGAGAGATTGTTAAATTGCTTGTATAATTGTTCTATAAGTGTTCTGTGAATATTCTATGTATAAATTATGTATATATTATGTGTATGATTGTTCTATATGTTGAATTTTGAAATATGAATTTAGTATTATGGGTTTTTTACACGCGCCGCGGATAGGCGTGCACGTGTTTTGCGGTCAAGAGTTGCCCTTGACACGCGCGTTCTATTTCACTTTACTAACATTGTTACCAAATCTAACTTTCTCCCTTCGGTCGTGTTCGTGGTCGTTATCGGTTTAGTGTTGTATGTTGGGTTTTCGCAAGTTATGTCGTTTTAAAAGTGTTGTTGGTTATGCACTAGTTATGAAGTTTTAAGTGTTGTTCGTTATACCCTAGTTAGGAACTTACTTATTAGTTCTGCTGTTGTTAATTATGAATATTGTTAGTGTATTTCATAGTTCTGACGTAACATTGTATGTAGATAATGAAGTTTGTTCCAGGAAGTAAATCATCTTGAAGCAGATAGTCTATTTATAAGTTTTTTTTATATTTTAGTTCTCAAGAAGAAGAATTGTCTTGAAGAAATTTGTAATGTATATTTATACCTTTATATTTTATAAAAGAAAATTGTTTCACTTTCACAGCTCTGTTAGCTGTTAGTTTGTGACCATTGTAATTGAGCGAGTCATCTACATTGAATTTCGGGGATGTGAGTTTTTGGCAATTTGGGAATTTTTAGGAAAGCTACTTTATTCTTTGACAGATAGTTTTGTAGTGACGTTCTACTTTGCAATTTGTTTCGGCACTTCATGGAATTTTGCAGGTAAAGTTGCGTATTTATTTTGGCAAGCTGTGAATTTTGTGAGGAAAATTTTGTGAGATTCTTTTGCATGATACTGCACATTTACAGGAGGTTATGTTGAAAGTGTCGTCGATCTGACCAGTTTTTGCGTGATGGGTTAAAAGTACAAAATTTACATTTGGATTCAAAATTTAAATTTACCCGTCACATGTTGTGTTTATTTTTTTTGGACTCTAAATTTTTAAAAGAAAAAGACGATGGTCTGCATTCAACCACCGCTTTTTCTTTCACAATTTCCGGGAGGGGTTGTAAGGTATTGACTACTCGCATCACGTGAGTAGGCAATGTGTGAATGAGATCGTTTTTGTCCATTAACCGACTATGTGCGTACAAGTTATAAAGGCTCTCTATCTTTCTTTAACTTTCGAAGGACAGCTGAATCCCTGAAATTGTGAGTCGCCGTGTAATTTCGATTATGCAAATTTTCTGGAGCTGGTCGATCGACACTGAAGTATATAAGCAGCGAATTTTGACTTGAGTGCGGAGCTCAGAGGAGCTGGTGAGCGCTCAGCAGAGAAGTGGCCTGGGAAGTTGAATATTGCGACTGAGATTTAGGTTTAGCCTTGAGACCTCGCATCGAGTCTCGTGATTAAAAATCAGCCTTAGTATTCTTATACTGGAATTTTATACATTGATAAAGCTGACTTGAACCTGCATCAGTGCTTATGTAATTTGAAGGATAAGAGTATTGAATCGTGATTATATATTTAAAAAGGTTAAGGTTTAATTATATTGTTTCGTTTTTGTTTAAGCTACAAGTGTTAGCAAGAACTCTTTAGTTAATTTAATTTTTTAGGAAAATTTCGTGGAGCTCGCTCAAACTCCCTACTGATTGTGTTAATAAACCAGTTTTTGGTTTTAAAACAGTTGTACTTCTTTCCTCGTGCTCTACCACACAGCGGACATTTTAAGATGGCCGCTACAGGGTAATCGATAAAGATAAAAATTATTTCGAGTAAAATTATTTCCAGGTAAACTTTCGTTTCTGATGTTCATCATATTAGTGTATTTATCATTTTATATTTTATATTTGTAAAATAAAATGACTGAATATTTCTAACATTATTTAGTAGCCACCCTGTAGTTATTCAGTTAGTAGATGGCTTCAAATGGTGAAAAAACTCTCGAAGACAAGATTATGCTGAAGAAGGATTGCAACGAATTATTTATAATACTTCTTACCTCTTCTCTGCAACTGTTTGTATCAGGTCGACCCCATGCAACAGATCCATTGGACAAGAGATAACATCTCCTCTTGGCAAATCCTTTGTTAGAGGATTCTTTGTCATGAAATACTGCACCAAAAGGACACTCTACTAAGTGCATTCGTCCGTGAGAAGTCGCATTCCATCTGAGTAGTCCTTTAGAGCTGGGGACAGTTTGTGCTGGACAGTGTTCTGCGAGTAATAAATATGCATAAATAAACGAGAATAATGCATTGACAAATGATATATTAAGTACAAGATGGACACCGAAGTAAATTACCACACACTTAGTGAGCTTATTCAAATGACTATGTACGACTATTTTAAAAACTTAAAATAGTACTGTATACTTTAAAAACATATTGAAATTTCGCGGCGTTGAGCCAATTTTTATAAAAATTACAGTATAAAAAAATATCGAGCATGTAGAATTTCAACAATCTTTTTCTTAACAATTTCATCAATCGTTTTCTGATGCAACGATTTTTTACCTTCTCACTGCCATTAATCCGTTCAATATGCTGTAGTTTTCACTGCAATAGAAGCATTATTTAAATTAATATAATTCTACAGATATAATGCAGTTTAAAAACATTGAGTAATGATTAATACTCTCAAGGATTATATTTATGTATGTAATTAACTTTTTTTATATAAAGTTTGAAAAATTATGTTTTTTAGTAGTTTAAAAAAATTACAGAGAAAACAACATTACAATTTTGTCCTTTTGCTTGGCGGTCAGAGGGTTTTAAATCAAGTGAATTTAGTTGGATATTAATTTTATATTAACACATAAAAAAAAAATTCTGTCTTTTCGTTGGCAGATTTTAGCGCCAAAATGCGGTAGCTTATGTTTAATCTTATTATTATTATTTTTATAATTTGATTTGAAAAATCATTTGCCAATTGTGGCAACTTTAGTAGTTACTTTACATTACAATAGAAAACAAATGTTCAAAAATCAGGCTCATTTTTTTAAAATCACTAATTCGAGCTATATTTTTCGAACAACTTTCATTTGAAAGTACATTTTTTTTTTACTGTTCGATCATCTAAAAATTTAAATTATACGATATTTAGAAGTGATGTATGAGCGATAAAAATAGTAACCGAATTTTTTAGGCAGGCGTCCAAAAATGGCCTACGCATGATACTGTTGTCCGATGATATTTCCTGTCCAAGGTACACATAACTTTGCACTTCTTTAATCCCGGTATTGTTACAGACGATGTTTTTTTTATGCAAATGAATTGAACATCACCTTAGTCTTTCCCAAATTTATTTTTAATTCCACATTAATGCTAGCTTCTGCCAAATCTTTAAAAATGTTTTCCAATTCTTCAGGGCTATTACTGAAAATTAAAATGTCATCAGCAAACCGGAAATGGTTTAAATAGTCCCCATTTATTCCAATCCCTTTATTTTCCCAATCCAGCTTCTTGAAAAAAATTTCTAAGACAGCAGTAAAAAGCTTAGGTGAAATGGTGTCTCCTTGTCTTACTCCTTTTCCAAACTTGATTTTCGCTTTCCCTTTGTCCAAACGGATGGTGGCTGTTGATTTCTTGTAAATCTTCTTTATGATATTGATGTAAGGTTTGTCACATTTACTTTTTTTCATGCATCTAATGGCTTGTACATATATATATAATTATATATATATATATAATTATAAAAACTTTAAATTTTAGAGAAATTGTCATTTTAATCGCATCAATCAAAATATCTCCCAACCTGTTTTAAACAAAATGATTAGGTATAATAATTTTAGAAAGTTTACGCATTTATACTTACAAATAGTTAAGCTGGTATTACTGAGATAAGATTGATGTTAAATTTACACGATCAATCATGTCTATAAGACTATTTAAGGTTGATTTTTTTTTTTCGTTTTACGTGGAATTTATTCACGTTTAAGAGGATTTTCAATTAAAAATTCGTTAGATAAAATTAAAAGCAAAAGTTGTTATTGATTTTTGTTTGTTTTAAGGCAGGCTTACCAACGAGATGACATCGTTTGCCTCGATATCCTGGAGCACACCGACAGTGAAAGGAATTAATTCCGTCTCGACAAGTTGCGCCATGCTTGCACGGAGAGGATGCACATTCATCCACATCTATTTCACACTGTTTACCTAAAATAAACATGTAAAAATATCACAAATTAGAAATACACATGAATTATTAATAATAATTTTCATTAATGTTAATTATTAACAAAATCTAAATACAGCAAAATTGTGCTCACCGCAAGAAAAGTGACACAATTCCAAAAAAA
This sequence comes from Maratus michaelseni, assembly GCA_963931845.1. NCBI lineage: Eukaryota > Metazoa > Arthropoda > Arachnida > Araneae > Salticidae > Maratus > Maratus michaelseni. The sequence goes on along the minus strand of OZ007590.1, from coordinate 128,897,729 downwards.
AATCATTTGGCTTATTAATACACTAATATGTCTGACATAGTGCGTCTTTCTACAGGAAAAATGTCATACGTGTAATTATGCGGAAGACCGCTTGATTACGATATGAGTTACTTTGGCATCACAGAAAGGGGGGGGGGAGCAAAAGGTGTGGGGGAAAATTGTTTACTCAATCTTCAGTTATCTCTTCTACGTTTTGATTCTTAAGTGTTTTAATGTTTTATCTTTATGCAAACATTTAGGCAAAGTTAAGTTTTATAACTTTATGTTACAGTATAAAAAAATGCAAATATTTTTTTGCCTTGCCCGTGAAATGTAGTTATTTTGATTTGTGCCACTTTTCTTACGGTTGGGTCATATTGTGGTAGTCTTTTATATACACCCACATTTTGTTTACGCATACTCTTCTTTTTGCTAAACTGCAATAATAACAAGATACGATACGATTATAAGTACGTAATTAGAATAGATTTGTATTAATAATGTGATATATTAGCATTGGAGTTTTAAGTTAATATAGGTATGTATTTGTTTAATTTTTCTTCTTCAACTTTTCAGATGCTTCATGTCGCAATTTAAGGCCTCACAAAAAAACATTGTGTTAGTCAATGGCAAGACCTAAATTAGAAAAAAAAATGTTCATCCAATACTGAATTAGTATATCTCCTTTTATTATAGAGCATAACATCTGTGGATATAACTTTGTACAAGATGAAGCATACTCACGATTTTTAAGAAAATGAACTGGGCCTTCTGATACCGTACTAAATTCTCATCTGATGAAAGGACATCTTCTATTGTTTTGCATATACTTTTTATGATTTACACTTTATACATGATATTTTTTCAAAAGCTGAGACTTAGACTAGAAACAACGAGTTTGTTCATCCTAAATCTTCGAACATAACGGACCCTATTGCAGCATATAAAATACATATATACATAAGGTACATGTAATAAAATATTTTATGTTGTATATGATAAGAATATATAGAGGAAACTGGAGAGGTTTGACCATACAGAAGGTTTCACACAATGCCTTTATTTTCTTTAAAAAAATCTTTTGTGCTCAAAAACACAAGATAAAAGCATATTATAAGTCTGAAGCCTTTTCTATTAGATCATGTTTTTGTTTGCCATTTTGTGATGATAAATAAAAAGTGGAACTTTGCAATGTCCGCCCTCAAAAAGTAAATTTTTCACTTGTAAGTCGTGAGTTTCTATGCTTGTAGTAAATAAAATAAAAAAATATTTTTGCTTTATAGTATATTTTATTTAATGATCTAAGCGATAAGGTATTTAATTAGAAATTAGTATAGCTATTTCAATAAGTTGTTATACTTTTTTTTCAAAATAGAAATTGTGGGATGTTTGACCAACAAGATCTAGGTATGTTTGACCAGGGTAAAATCTCCCGTTTTCATTTAGTGTAATTGAATACATTTTACCAATTGGATTTTACTATTTAATAATAATAATAATAATAAAAATTTATTAGTATTTTCAGTAATTAATAGCATAATTTATGTAAATATTTCATAAATAAAGACAATAAAGCAATATTTCAATTGAAATTGAATGAAAATATATCAATTAATAAAATGATGTGAAGTATACATACAAACAAAAATGTTTTACAATTTAGAGTTCTAATTAATCAGAATTATAATGTAAATTATTCAGAATACAGCTACACAAATCATAAATATCTATAGTTAATGCATAATATAAATATATCACAGTTTGTGTTAAAGATATTATGTTGATTTCTTCTCAGCTGTGGTTTAAAGCGAGTAGCTTCAAAAAGTAATATTTGACTTCCCTTGTTATGATAACATTAATTAATTTACAAAATTATGAATGCGAGATATCACATATTGGAAAACATTAATTTTACCTAGTACCCAGATAAAATTCATATGTTTCATTTTCGTATCAAAAATTTTATTTAGTAAAATAAATTTAACTATTATGCACAGTAAAAAATACAGTACAGTTACTTTTCATTATATGAAATTTCTGGGAATACTCATTTTGATTTAGTTAGTCCCCCCCACCTCTTACAGCGGGACAAATTTCTCTGAAGTAAGTGAGGAAGGAGGTTTGACCCAGTTTACGGAGATATGGAAAGTAATTTTTTGAAAACTTTTTAATGTCTTTAAAAATTTCGATGCTGTTAAAAGACAGAATGTATAGTAAGCTGTTTATATACGTTAAGGTGAGATGCTATTATATGTCAAACACAAATCACAAGCATTTTAGTAAAAAAGTCTCCCCTCTTATATTTTTTACTTTATACGACATAAAATTTCGATTATTAACGAAACTTCGTTGACGCTGAAAGTTCCATCATAATTTAAGTATTACTATAATATAATGATTGCTTCCAGTGTCGATTGCTAATACGAATTGCATAAATATTGAATAAACATCTTGTTGCCATTAGGAGATCTGCGAGTTGTCTTTTAAAGCCAGCAGCTATTAATGGAAATGAATCGTGATGTTCTCACAGCGACACTCCTAATTTACTTAATGAGTTTTAATAGAAAGTAGGAAGTGTGGTGCTAAATCTATAATAAAGCCTGCTTTTTGGTTGAAATTATTGCAAACAAATATATTTTTTTTTGTTGTAAGATAAATGTTTTGTGTTATACTTATAATTTGATCAATATCATTATTCTTAGAATTTTCATAATGAGAATTCAAGAAAGAAACACTAGAAAACGTTCGGAAAAAGGAAAAGATAAAAGATAATTATTAGAATTATATTTTATTTAGAATGTTTTTTCTAACGCAGATTTTTTTCAAAAAGAAGTGGGTAGATAAGCATGTAGATTTATGCTTCCCCTCCCCCATATAAGTTCAAAATTTTCTTCTTTTTTTAATTCATTAATTTATAAGATTCTGAATTACTAAGATGCTTTAATTGTTTTAATATAATTTAGGATCTACATTTACTGTATTTTTCTACACTAACTGTTTTTTGGTATGAGGATTGTTTAAATGTTTATATAAAAAAAAAAACTTTACTTAACAAATTTTAATGTATTTCTGCCATATCAATTAGTTATTTTTTTCGATACAAAGCCCTCATAGCACATCGTAGTTTTTTTATAGGTTAGTATATAGTATATGATCATTAAGTAAATATACGTAAAAAAATGTGATAGTATTGTGCGCGTTTTATATCGAAAAAGAAATTAATTGATATAATTCAAATATTAAAATTTGCTAAATGAACCTATGCTTTTGCTTTTGTATAACAGATTTAAGCAATCTTCGAATAAAAATCAATCAGAGAACAAATAAATATACATTCTGTGTAAGAAATACTCGGCATTTATTATTTAAAAGACTAGCATAAAAGATATCACGAGATCTTTTTTTTTCTGTAAGTTGATACAACTGTACCTAGTTACAACACGGAGTTGAGTACCATCTGTGACTTGGTGTGTTTAAACATGTTTTATTAAACATGTTAAATTATGTTTTTAGTACAAAAATTTTCAATGAGTAAGGTTTTTTGTATCATGAGCAATAAGATGAGAAACTTGGTGGTTTGATTGTTTTTTGCGACTGTGAAATAGTGAAATTTACAGAAGGACTTCTGGTGACCCAACTATACTACATTTAAATCTGACAGTTTGCAGATGCCCACCTGAGACCAATATGTATGTCCTGTAACAATTGCATTGAAATTGAAAGGGGTCGAGCAGGAACAATATCCAAATTTAGGCCACTTGACATGGAATGACTCATTTTTAAAATCTTCGAAATTAAGTGTGAATTTTGTATTACGAAAATTGCCCCATCGGAAAAGCTATCGTTGTGCAAGAGTTTGAGCCAAAAACGCAATGAATGTCATCGACCAAGCACCGTACACCACTGATATGGTCCCGTGTGACTTTTTCCTGTTCCCGAAGCTAAAATTATCACTTGGAGGAAGGCGTTTTGAGTCAATTGAGGTCATAAAGGAAAATTTGCTGAAGGAACTGAAAGCCATACCTCAATCGGCCAGCGAAAAATGTATTTAGGATTGGGTCAAGAGTGGCATAATTTTATTGGACTCGATGGGGTTTACTTTGAAGCCGACAAAAATGTTTGGATGAATAAATTAATTTTTGATGTTTTATTTAACATTTCCGAATACTTTTAACACAGAATATACACCTTAAATTACATTAAAACGATCAAAACATCTTCTAAATAAGAAAAAAAAAATTATGCTTATCAACTCGCCTACTTTCAATGTACAAAAGACAATCAAAGATTTGAAAAAAAAAAACTTTTAATGCATGTTTTACGTTTTTTATTTTATTTCTGATGTTTTCTATGATCGTTGCTACTGTCATAACGTATAAACGCAACAGAGATTTTTTTTTTGAAAGATACAAATGATTTCTTAAGGGAAAAAAATACTTTAAAAGAACATTTTCTAAGTTACGCACTTATAAATTATATGTTACAGCATTTTCATACAAAAGAATTCCATGTTCACAGACACCGTTTTGCATTAACATCAAAAGAAGATGACTTAAGGTACATAAGAGGGAAAAATATGAAGATGTTGAGTAAAGAAAGCTCTCAAGCTGCTTTAATATTATTAAAAATCTTCTATTTTTCTCTTAGAACGACCTATTTTTATGGCCTTGATTTTATCCTAGACAAAGAGCTTTCATTTTACCAAAAACAGAATGATTTATTTTGTAGTTCTTGCATTGCATTCAAAAGTATAATCTAAACTTTGCGATAAAATATTGAAACTTTTTGCATAATGCATGTTTTGAATATCATACGTTATTTTCCTTCAGAATTGTTAACAATACTTCTTTTTAATGCATCATTTTATATGGCTGTTCATAAATCTAACAAGAAGACCAGATATGGAAAACTATGGAACTGTACATAATCATTGAAATACCGTAGTTTGTTCACGTACACATAAATAATTACCATAATGAAAAAAGGATTTCGATTAAGTGTACTTTTTCTATTTAAATTTAAAATAGCAAAATGCTTATCATTTGAAAACACAGAATGTAATATTTTATGATAAATAGCTAAAACTTTTCTCTGGTTTATATTTTATATGGAAATTGTTAATATTTTCTAGTTTATGCTACGCATTATTAATGAAGTTATAGTTTACTTTTCAAAGTATCAGATGCACCATTTGATTTTAATAGTTAATGTTTCTTCCTCCATCTCACTGTAAAGTTCTGTTTTTTAAGATTTTGCTGAAATTTGTTTTGATTCAAAGTATGCTATGAATATTTATTGTTGCATTATAAAAGTAATGTGAAAATTTTTAACGAAATTTCGGTCATCAGATTTGCATTTATTATCCGTTTATTATTTTAATGAAATAAACGTTGTAATAGATATTTCCTCCCGTTTGATATTCAAGTTAATATGAGTTATTATTAATTTTAAAGAGATTTTGAATCAACTATTTAAATAATTTAATACATATTTTTTGATGAAAATATGAATTTCCTAACTTTTCGTAACTGAAGTCATATATTAAGAGATAATGCAAATATTCAAGCTATCAATTTTATCATGGAAATATAATTAATAATTAAATTGAATGACAAATTTTGATATAAATAAATTTACTTTAAGATGTTAAGTTCATGGTTCTAAACAGATAAAGAAAACTTCTAATAGAGATGTAAAGAGCAACCAAATATATTTAATAGAATATTCAGTTTGCTTATATATATTCACTGAATTGCCATTGAATTAGAGGGATCATTCAATTTCAGAAAAAGCTCGACGATGAAGTTTCCTCTTTCTGCAATATCTTAAGCAGGGCGATAATACACGAATACTGGGAAAGGAAGAATTCTGGGAATTGGGTAAACTACAAAAGATAAACTGGTTTAAATTAACTTGAAATTCTACGTTTCAGCTATGACAGCAAACCTTATCTTGGATAACCATCCAATTGAATCATAGAGCAATACATATAGCCAATAGATAGATTATGCAGCGCTCGCTCCACCAAATTAGCTTGAGGAACAGAAGACGCACCAGAGTATTACTTGTCAATGCAAGTTACCGCGCTCAACGTCTTGCATTTACCGAAGTATATCGTGAGTGGAACGTTTATGTTTAGAACAGTGGTTACCAGCTCTTTCTACATTGTTCCTTTCCGACTAAGGATAACGTGCCTTCTCACTTTTACCAGCCTACACATAATTGATTTTTACTCAGTTATCCATAGTTATATTTGCTTTTGTTTTACAGAGTAATGATACCAGTAATGACGAATACATATATACAAAGTTGCACACTTATAAATTATATGTTATTGTATTTTCATACAAAAGAATTCCCTGTTCACCGACACTGTTTTATATTAACATCAAAAGAAGATGACTTAAGGTACATAAGGGGGAGGGGGAGATATATGAGGTTGCTGAGTAAAGAAAGCTCTCAAGCTGCTTTAATATTATTAAAAATCTTCTATTTTTCTCTTAGAACGACCTATTTTTATGGCCTTGATTTTTTCCCAGACAAAGAGATTTCATTTTATCAACAACAGAATGATTTATTTTGCAGTTCTTGCATTGCATTCAAAAGTATAATCTAAACTTTGCGATAAAATATTGAACTTTTTGCATAATGCATGTTTTGAATATCATACGTTATTTTCTCTCAGAATTGTTAACAATACTTTTTTTAATGCATCGTTTTATATGGCTGTTCATAAATCCAACAAACAGACTTGATAGGCAAAACTTTGGAACTGTATATAAACACTGAAATATCGTATTTTGTTCACGTGCACATAGGTAATTACCATAACGAAAAAAAATGATTCGTAATACTTTTTATATTTTAAATTCAAAATAGCAAAATTCTTATCATTTGAAAACGCAGCATGTAATATTTTATGGTAAGTAGTCAATCCTTTTCTATTGTTGTACATTTGGTATGTAAATGACTAATATATTCTAGTTTATACTACGCATTATTTTTGAAGTTATAGTTTACCTTTCATAGCATTAGATACACCATTTGCTTTTAATAGTTAATGTTTCCGTGACGTTTTGTTATTTTCGATTTTGTTTTGATTCAAAGAATGTTATGAATATTTATTATTGCATTATAAAAGCAATATGAGAATTTTTAATGGATTTTTGCTGATCAGATATGCATGTATTATCCATTGATGACTTTAATGAAATAAATATTGCAATGGATTGTTTCGCCTCTCATATCAAAGTTGATAATTTTCATTATGAACTGTAAAGAGGTTTTAAAAGAATTATTTTAATAATTTAATCATTAAAAAAATGAAATGAAGTGTTTCGTTACTTTTTATAGATGAAGCCATTTATTAAAAGATAATGTAAATATTTAAGCTATCAATTTTAACATGAAAAGAAAATTCACAATTAGTTTGAATAAAAGCTCAAGAAAAATGTACATTTACTTTAAAACTTCTTTTTACGATTCTAAATCGATAAGAAAACATCCAATAGAAGTATAAATTGCTAACAACAAAATTAAGTAAAATACAGTAAAGCACTTTTTATACATAACCTCAAGGGGGCAATCGAAAATAATGTATAAAAGAAATAATAAAAACACATCTAGTGATTGCAGTTGACAATGTATTTTGTATTATACTTGAATGTTTAGCTCCATATTTTGGCAGATGAAGTTGTTTCGAAAAGCATTCCTGCGTTTAATAGGTTTGTTAAAATTTGCAGGTGAGAAATTCTTTAGTGTTATACCCAGAACACCTTTCATTATCTACTTTTCTTTGCTCAATCAATTCATATAGAGCAGGACTGTCAAACTCAGCGCTCTTTAAAGGTTCATTTAGAGTCCGTTCAAATGTCTCTTGTTATAAGATTTTTTTTGAACAAAACACCTTTTTTAAAACATATTTGGATTTTAATTTACCAATGCTTGCATACTTTTTCACATGCTGCGTTAATGCCTGCATATTTTGTGTGAAATATTTTGCAATAAAATTCGTTATACGAGGGAAAGTCATTAAGTAAGTCACAAAAGATAATTAAATAATAACTTACAATGATTTTCACTTCAAAACTATTTTTATTTCTCAACATATTCTCCACCAATATTTATGCACTTATATCACCCTTTTATCAGTGCCCCAACACCAGCTGCATCAAATTCTTTGGGTTACTGTCTCAGCCACATTAGGACTTCAAGTTGGACCATTTCATCATCTGTGAATATCATCTTGCAACTTCTTCACCATCCACCTTACAGCTTCGACTTAGCCCCAAGCGATTTTCATCTGTTTAGTCCACTAAAAAACCATCTTGGAAGCAAGATGATGTTCACAGATGATGAAATGGTTCAACTTGAAGTCCTAACGTGGCTGAGACAGCAACCCAAAGAATGTTATGCAGCTGGTGTTGGGGCACTGATAAAACGGTGATATAAGTGCATAAATATTGATGGAGAATATGCTGAGAAATAAAAATAGTTTTGAAGTGAATATCATTGTAAGTTATTACTTAATTATAATTATCTTTTGTGACGTATTTAATGTCTTTCCCTCGTATATTAAGGCAATTCTCAAAATATATTTTTCTTAACTCAACAACGCGAAATTTTCTGACACATTTACGGACTAATTTTTAAACATAAAAGATTGACATTTGTAAGCATGACTATTGAAATGATTTGTAATCGAACAGTTTTCCATTTTCGATAAAGGAATTACATCTTCAGTTATAAGCGTTTGTTTCTTATGAAAGCAATTTATTTCCTCTCTCGCGCTGTAGCCTCTAAAAATTCGGTGGAAACCGTCAACTTTGACAAAATTTTCTGGATGAGCCTCTGCATGTATACTGGAAAATTAAAAAAACAGTTTGATTACATAGTTTCTGAATAAGAGTATCTGGGAATTTAAAAGCGTTTTCAAAGAAAAATTAATAAACAAATGTGTCAGAAAGTAGCCAGTTTCGATTTGAGAACAACCATAATATATTAATTACTTAACGATGCTTCAATTCATATTTCTACGCAGTGTAATGAAATACAAATTTAACTTACCTGCAAATCCTGCCACACATTTACATAAGAAATCGGCTTCTGAAACATTCTGGCATTTTCCTCCATTTTTGCAGGGTTCAGTGGAACAAGGATCGAAGTATTGACAAGTCTTCCCGTAATGGCCTCTCGTGCAGTGACATTGGTATTTGTGACTGGCAGTATTTTCGCATCTGCCTCCGTGAAGACAAGGTGAAGGCCGAAGAGCACAAGGATTGAATTCTGAACAATTTTGACCAGAAAAGCCTGGCAAACAATCACAACGCCACTGACGGTTGGAGATATTCGTGCAAGCACCAAAGTTGTTACAAGGCTCCAGAGAGCATGGATCGAAATTTTGACATACTTCGCCGTAATAGCCCTTTTCGCAGTCACAGTGATATCCAGGAGCTTCGTTCAGGGAATGACAATTACCATGCTGGCAAATGTTCATTTGACAGTCTGAAAATGAAATATAAGTGTTAAGAAATAAGCAAAATATAATCAAAAGAATAATTTAGATTTTAATAAAATAACTGCAAAATATAATTGAAGGTTCTCAACAAACACAGCAGTTGTCAAAAATTCAGAAAATTGATTTCCAGAAAGAGGAAATAAAGGTCTGTGAATAAATGTTGTTTCTCTGAAAAAAAAAAATCGATATTTTTTTCTTCTCAAAATGAAGACCATTTTTTTTCAGTTAAAGGTTTCACAGAGTTATGAGTGTCGTTTAAAATAACAATATTGCGCTGTTACACTTTAAAATAAATTTGTGAATTCACCTATATTTTTCAGTTTATTATATTCCATTAATTCACGGATATTTTCCGTTTTAATTTGCCTATTTTCCTACGAAACGAATTCACTAATGTAAGCTAAAATTAATTGAAACTCTCCAAATTAAGCTGCATTTTTGACAAAGTTCAGGGATGTTCCGTCAATTGTACTGCAAGTACTCTTCAATTTAAGAAACTGATCTTCACAGCGGAAAAAATCAGAGAGAAACCTCGCGAATCTAAACTCAAAATCTCCTGAAAAACTCCAGTCAAAAGATGAAAATTTGTCAATTAAGAGAAAAAATTCTACAAAACTTTCTTCTTGTTCTGGCAACCGTGCCACCAATACTTTTTATGTTTTCTGGCGATTTATTTTGTTTTAGTTTATTTTCGTGATTCTTGCGCAAGTATTGTCTTTGTTTTGAACCCTTCCATTGCTTAAATAATTAAAACCTTAGAGCAATAATTGTATTAAAATATAAGTGTTAAGAAAATTCTTAGATAATTCAAATATTATAAAAATTAATATCAAATACAATTATTAAAAATTTCTTAAATCATTCAAACTTTATAATAAAAGTCGTATCAAAATATGTGTTAATAATCCTGTTAAATGATTCAAATGTTATAAAAAATAAAGGCAAAATATAGTTGATAAAATTTTGCTTAAATAAGTCAAATCTCATAATAATAATTTCACAGTAAAAATATGTGTTGATACATCTTAAATGATTCAAATGTTATGAAAAATAATATCAAAATATAATTATTAAAAAATTCTTAAATAATTCAAATCTTATAAAAAACAACTGCATCAAAATATAATTGTGAACAATTTGTTTATTAATTCAAATCTTATGAAAGTAATTTTATCAGAATATTTTTGTTAAAAAGTATTTTAAATAAATCAAATCTTATGAAAACAATTGTGCAAACTAAAATAAATTTTCTTGAGTCAAGTGTAAAGAAAAATCTACTTCCTTAGTAATTCTAATTATAAGTACATATTCATTTTAAATGAAGAGCTGTTCTCACGAAATTTCCCAGCATAAGCTTTAATATAACTTATCACAACACATTATTTAAATAATTTGTTATATTAGAAATAATAAAGGTTTTTTTTTCTTTATGATAAAGTCATACTTATTACTTTCATTATAAATGAAACATTATCCTACAAAAAATAAAAATAAGTCTATTAAAATTAAATTTGATTATAAACCGTAATCCTTAGAAAACACATACTAGAATCTAGAGAAGGTAAATTCTTCACACGAAGAATCTCGAAGGTAAATTCTTGGTTAGATTCTTAAATTTTACTATTATATCAACCAATTAAATTTAAAGAGCCACATCTTTGCATTTGAAACAACGCATCTGTGGGATTATAAGTTTAATTAGTAAAATATTTGCATGAATGATATTAATGCGTATATTTTTGATTTTATATTAATATTTATGTATAATTTTCTTGTTGAAAATTTTATTTTTTTAATCCCTGTGTGACTTATTGTATCAAATCTTATAAAAGTAATTGTATAAAAAATAATCTAATGTATAATAACCTTAATAACCAAAATAATATAAAAATATTCGTATTAAAATAATATTTTTACCGAATTATAATTGAATTTCATATTCAGCCTTGGTCCTTAATGAAAACATATATTATATATATATATAAAGGGAGTATTTCGTTAGTCCTTTAAAGGTTGCTATTATATCAACGAATAAAATTTGTAGAATCATATTTTTGAATTTGAAATAATAATGCACCTTTGAGACTAGATGTTTAAATTAAAATATTATTTGCATGAATGACAGTAATACTCATATTTTACCCAGTATTTCTAAACATTTTAAAATTCAGTAAAACAAATCAAGTAATTGGCATATGAGTGTGCGGTTTGGAATCTTTAAGCTGAATTAAAAAAAAAAAAAATAGTTCAAAATTTTTTTCATAGATTGTGCTACTCAAAAGAGTATAAAAAACGTAAAATAAGCAAGTAGTTGATCACAGAGGACGCCATTTATTCCTACATTTAAAATATATTTTATGGTTACATAAATGCCTTTTTTTCTTCATAATGTTTATCGCTGTGAATTGAGGACGTGAGTTTCAAAACTCGATTTATCCAAAAAATCAAATTCGAGGAAATCGCGAAAAACCCCTGGCTGCTTTCACTGCTTTTCATTGTAAACCAAGATTTTAGAACGCTAGAAATATATGCTAAAACTAGTTTTTCTGCGGATTTATAGTGTTATTTCAGTGAAGACTTACCAATAAAATAGATTGATAGAGAAAACACGATTTTTAAAATCTTGGATAAGGCGAGTTTTGAACTCACGTCCTCAATTAGAATGACGGGTTTGTAAGACAAAGATTTAAACTAAGACGACACAACATAATTTAAAGCACAGGTTGCGTGATTAAAAGAGATTTTAGTTAAAACATTTTAAAAATTGATTAAGAGATTAATTAGAATATTAATAAAAATAAAAGTGAAAATAAAAGAAATTACGGCAATTACATAGGCCAAAAACTAACACGCTTATTTTTAAAGAGCGAAAAAACACGTGAACACTTCAAGATAAAAAAGCGTAAGCTAAGGCACTAGCTGGAATGAAGTTATAGAGTAAATAGTATATCTTCAACAAATACACGCGCAGGCGTATAGTGTACAGTGCCATTGTACATATCAGAGGGGCATACGGGCTATAAAATTTAATTTACCAAGAATCTTGACTAGCTTGTTATTATAGCCAAACTAATGTGCTACGTGATGAGACAGCTTACAGCGCCACGTAGCGGAAAATTGCAGAGTTAACGTTCCTTATCTCGAAAACGGAAATGCGTCTTACATGAAATAACAATGCACCATGTATGCATGAATTCCCGTTAAACATACTTATCTTAATTATTAAAATAAACTGAACTTGCTTATATGTCTTAGTTTTATAAATAAATGTGCATCGACCTTATAATGCGATACATCTGCATGCAATCATTAATGTATTCAACTGTGCTATTATTTGCTCTACTATTTGTAATTGACATTTTCATCGTACAGTTTTCGCGACAGAAACGCTAATTCCGGAATTTACCGCAAATGGGGTTGTCTTAATGAGTAGCGTATAACCATACTATTATAGAAAGACGCCTCTTTTATGACTATAGTGGGTGGCATTCTGAAGTTAATTGGGGGTGGATTTTACAGGGTACAGTCAGAAGCGTCATTTTAGATTTTGCTCACAGAGGACAATTTTTTTTTCATGGGCATAATAAATCTAGATTTTCTGTTAATTTTTCATATATATTTTCAAAAGAATATCTTTAATACTATAATTAATTTACATATAATCATTAATACATAGGTAAAAACAAGAAAAACGCTTTATTAATAATATGAAATTAAAGAAACAGTTAATGGTTAAAAAAAAGTATGAAATTCAGAAGTGGGGAAGAGAGACCAATTGTCCCACATTCCCCACCCTAAATCACGCCCCTGGGTATATAGCACTTTGTTCCATAAAGCTGTTATTGGATTCAACAATTTTTCAAGAAATTTTTGAGTCAAATCTCGATTTGAGCCAGTTTTCCGCGAGAAACTGCCTCAACATCCAGTGTAATTGCGATCAGCAATATCCACAATTTATAGCTACAACACATAAAAAATCGCTCCTAGCAGCAACTTTTCATCCAATTTCTCCCCGATAACACAATCAGAGATGGACGTTTTGGAACGTCAACGAAAGAGCGATAAACAGTAACAACCGATAATAGTAATAACTGGATTTTCCTCCAACCTTGGCAACAATAATTGCATCCTTTCTTTCGCTTTGTACGTGGAAAAGTTGAGTTAGAATCGGCTGAAAAATTGGTTGCACGAAAAATTGTTGAATATGATAACAGCTTAAGAGACCATTTCGCAATCTTTCCACTACTATATTGAAATATGTGCCCAGAGAAAGATGGAAATCGCCTACAATATGATTTCCATTCACAATATCATCTACCGAAAATTTAAAACAAAACATAGCTCTAAAGTTTTCATTCAACAAAAAAAAAAAAAAAAAAAAAAAAAAAATCTCCACATAAAAAATTGTCTCAATTAAAAGAAATCCCAGTTACAGGAAATTAGGGATGTTTTGCTATAAAAGCAATTTGAGCTTCTTGCCATTATTTCATTAAAAATGTCTGCCTGTCTTATCAAAATACACTGCTCAAAACAATTAAAGGATATTTGAAGTTTTATATAAAATAAAGATATAAACGAAATTTTTTTTGCCGAAAATAGAAGAAGAGAATCACAAATGCAAATTTTTTCTGGTTTTCAAACTGTGGAGTATGCAAATTTTGAGTTCGACGTCAAAAACGTCGCTTCAGCGGCAGCGAATAAAATTTGACTTTCAACTGGATAAAAGAGAATGAAGACAAGGATGATCGGCATTCAGTGATTGCTTTGTTTCGATGAGTACGATGTCTCAGTGAAGTCATTTGACAGATTCAGAAGCTTGGAGAATTGTTGGTAGGTTAGAAGGGGGTAAAACTCAAGCCGAAGTAGCGCAAGCCATTGGAGTGTCACAAAGTGTCATTTCCAGGATCTGGAACCGTTTTTTGGAGAGTGGATGTGCAGGCCGAAGACCAGGGCAAGGTCGTAGACGGGCAACAACGCCCAATGAAGATCGGTATTTAGCGTTAACAGCTCGGAGACACCGAAACATGAACGCTACTCTTCTCCAACAACACCTTCGCTCGGCTACAGGCACCACGATTTCAACTCAGACTGTCCGAAACCGGCGCTCCATGCTGTAGGTCTGTATGCTCGCCGACCGATGGTATGTGTTAGATTAACATCAAGGCATCGTCGCGACCGCAGGGAGTGGGCAACCGAGCATGTCAACTGGAGGAGAAATGAATGGAGCAATATTCTGTTTTCTGACGAGTCCCGTTTTTCTGTGCATCCGGATAATAGGCGTATTTTCATCTGGAGGGACCGTGGCAGTAGGAATAATCCTGCGTTCGTGCACGAAAGTGTCAGATTTGGCGGTGGAGGAGTGTTGGTGTATGGTGGCATCTCCATTGACGGGCGCACTGACCTCTACATCATTCGAGATGGAGCTCTGACTGGTCGCCGATATAGGGATGAGATCCTCAGACCTATTGTAGTCCCTTACGCTGCAGCAAACGGAGATAACTTCATTTTAATGGACGATAACTGCAGGCCACATCGTGCAAACCTGGTGGAGGATTTCCTTTTCGAGGAAGGAATCGTTCGAATGGAATGGCCAGCGTGTTCTCCAGACATGAATCCAATCGAGCACGTTTGGGACGCTCTAGGAAGACGAGTTTCTGGCCGCCAACAACCCCCACAAACTCTCCAAGAACTGGAAAGAGCTCTTCTGGAAGAGTGGGGCAGAATACCCCAACTCGTCATTAATAGCCTCATTGAGTTCATGCTTCAAAGGTGTTCAACGTTGCTGGCCGCCCGTGGAAACCATACACCCTACTGAAAATGATTTTCTTTGAAGAAAACACCTTTTCTTATTCTTTTTTTCTCATATGCACAAATTGTGTTTTTTCCTTTTGTACACAAATGTGCAATAAAATGAATTTTTTCCTGCCAAACATGTGTAATCTATTCTCATATAACCTACTATGTCTGTCGACCATGTATCAATCAGCTAAAAAGTTTCCCAGATACAAAATCCACCTAAAACTGCAATATCCTTTAATTGTTTTGAGCAGTGTATTTCAGCTTCTCAGATTTTTTTTATGAAAGTTATATGACGGAAAAAAAGAGCGGGCAAGTAGGGAGACATTCTATTTTCAGATCAGAGTGACATTTATTCGGGATTAGCGGTGAAACAAGCTCTTTCAAAGAAATAAATAGTTATAAAATTTATGTATTGATTCCAATTATGTATTTATTTAGTTTTTTTACTTTTAAGTCGGTTAAAATAAATTGTGAAAAGATAGCTTGTCATTCGCTCACAGTCAAAGATTTATGTAACAAGAACGAAAAGTCATGCGTCAAGCATAGATTATAAAACACTTTCCAACACATTCAGAATACTTTAACAAAAATTCTCCATTTAATAAGGTGAAAGATGATGTCTAAAAAAACAATTTGGAAAACGTGCAACACATTTCAAATCAAAATTTCAGAAATTATTTTCTACAATCGGAAAAAATATCCGAATTGTTTTGTGCATTCCTGTATATGATTTGTATATATACTACATAGTATGTTAAACTTTAGTTTAGTTATTGTAAATTCCCCATCAGAAATTTCCGCCAATAAACGGAAATGTACTCGAGATCCTTTGTGCAGAACTGTATATCATCTATAGAATTTATACACACCAAACAATAGGCAAAAAATTAGTTTAATTTAAAAACGTGCCAACACTTAAAATGCACTTTCCGCAATTACTGTTCTTAGACAGTACTTTAACAGAATTGTTTTGTGTGTCCCTGTAAATGAACGATGAACTCTATCCACACCATATTCTATATTAAGCCTCTTATAGTGCACCCCAGTGATATATATCAATTTAAATATATTTGAAATAGTGTAACATCATTGAAATTTACCGCAAACGATTTTTTCACACAGACCATAATGTAATGGAATTCTTTTGAATGTCCCTGTTACTGAACTAGAAACGCTACATACTTCATTTTCAATATCGAACATGCCTTAATAAACCTCATTAACATATATCAATTGCATGACAATCCACGTATATTTACGTGAGTTAGAGCAGGGACAGGCAGATAGACAGCAGACAAACCGAATACCGATACAAAATTCGGCAGAGAAACCGAATTCATAAACACTTTTCAAATATTTTGAAAAGTATTAAAAATTAAAATTGTAACTCAAAAACAAGAGGTTCAGACACGATTCCTGTAAAGACGTTGTATGAAAGCACAACTGATTAATATATATATATATATGTATATATATTAGTCGAGAATTTTAATAATAAATCCTAATAATGTGTCTAAGTTTTTATATTTATAATTTGAGAATTTCATTTCGTAATTCATTTTTTTACCAAAACATCATTTTTCATTCGCTTAATAAATAACATTCATTCATGATGTAGCAGATTTTTACTCATTGTCAGTTAAAAGCCTCAAACGAAAATTCCGATGCTTTGTACTTTTCATTATTAACAATGACTCCGACAAGGGAAAACAATTCATCTTTTAAAAGTTATGATACATTTTTCAACTTTATCCTCTGGCAATTTTGGCAATCTATCACTCAGCCTTCTGTTGTCTTGATAAACAATATCGTTCATCATTACCTTTGTCAGATCTTCGGAGTTAAAAAAATATTCTGAGGCGAAAACACAAAAGCTAGCGAGATTTATTGTATTGTGAAACAATCACCAGTTTTTAAATTGACGTAATCAGTAAAAAGCACTTCTAGAAAAATTAATCTGCTTCTTCTATTTTCAGAAAATTTTGCTTTTTTTTTCCTCCATTTTCTTTGTTTGAAGCTCTAGTTGAGGCAATAATTCTTAAGTTTTGTGTGCATTAAAAATTAACATGTGAAGCCATCTTTTGTTTGATTGATGAATTAAGATAACAGTGCTTTAAAGCTAAAGTTGAATTTACTATTCATGCCTTCTGGCTTGAAGTGACAAACGTTATTGTTGAGAGACAAACCTCATTTGCATATGTTTTTGTTTTTTATACAGTACTGCTTTTTGAATAAATTGATTTGTTTTGTAAACACTATTCTTTCAAAACAAGTAATAGAGATAGATTCGTGATACTTAACGTAAATGGGGAGTCATTTCAATGATGCATTGTTAGAAATGTAAGTGGTGGTAATAATAAATATGACTCAAAAATTGCATGGTGGTTTCTGTGTTTCTGCTATCTATAGAATAATTATTCATTCAATGAGCTGTTTTATTTTCTAGGTATTTCTTTTTTGAAACAGCTTTTGTAAACAAAAGATAAATTCGAATTTATGGAAACGATAGCAGTTTTTATTTTCCGAACGCATAGTGCAAAGCAAGTATTGTGAATCGTGATTTGTGAGAGCATGTGTGTGTGAGAGAGTGAACATGATAATTTCCATACGATATTTCAGATTAAGCTAATATTTGGCGAATATGGTATAAACCACTGTCACAGGAACTGCATCATTGAAATTTACCGCAAACGATTTTTTCACATAGACCATAATGTACGGAATTCTTTTGAGTGTCCCTGTAAATAAACTAGAAACACTACATACTTCATTTTCAATACCGACCATGCCATAATAAACCAGATTAACACATATCAATTGAATTAGAATACGCTTTACAGAGATAATTCATTATTTTCCCTTTCCAGAATAACCATATTATCATATATAATTTTTTACAGGGATGTTTAAAAAAATCGAATGCTTTACATATAACACTAGTATTATTTACTCTTCCGTTTATACATATTTTCCCAGTCTATTCAATGGAAAATTGTTTTAAAGTTATCTATGCTGTAACGGAATAGGGGGGGGGGGACTAACAAGGTAAGATCTCTAACCTGGAAATTAAGAAAACGATGAAACTTTAAAAGCTCATAGAGGTTTGTAATACGCAATTATTTTTGTTGCCTGAATTAACTTTAAGGGTCTAAGTTTTATAACTGGAATATTTTTTGACTGTATTTTATAACTTATTAATAGTAAAAAAATAGAGAAAACCAACACTATAATATACTCATTTTTAATAGACGAGAAATAAAAACAAACAATGCAAAAAATATCCCATATTCAGTAAGAATTGTCCTATATTCTAAAAAAATCAAGATACGTATACACCTCAAAATTTCCAAGCAGTATAGCGCCACTATTTCAGACTATAAATCTTCGCCGCCTTAATCAGTGGCAGAATATTGTCACAATGTTGTTCTGTGATTAAATAAGGCAAAAAAGTCTATTCAGAAATTGTTGTATAACTAAACGGGCTTTGCAAAATGTATTATGAGATTATTATTTTTTTCTTTATGTTTTTAACAATTTATGATTTGTTAGTATTTAATAGAACCATAAAAAAGGTAACTTTTGTCATAATATTTTTTTCTCTATCTCTTATTATTAATGAGTTATAAGCTTAATATGTTTTCGAGTTTCTGGGCTTGGAATTTTTTCTTGTCAGATTAAAATTTTGAACTTGGGTAAAAGTTTGGCTTGAAAAAAAAAATACTTATATTTAGTTTAGTGCTAAAATATTATTCATTCGTCTGTTTATATACAACAGCATAACACACACACACACAAAATAAATTAATAGGGAACTTTTGATTTAAAAAAGCTTTTTAATTAAAATTTCTGGAAAGATATATGTACAATTTTTATGATGATTTTATTTTTAAATTTATAATTCAAAATTCAGCCAAACAATAATAAACATTCTAATATATTTATTATCTAAAATATTTTGGAACTTCAATATCTCCTTTTATATTGGATTATCTCTTTACAATGTTTCATCTACGCGCTAAAATTTAGAGATAATTAAAATCGGGATTGCAATATTTATGTAACATCTAATCATGAAAACAAAAAAATATATATACATTAATAAAGGAAATATTTATTAAGTAAAACTGCTATAATTGAGAGGATCTTTACTAAAAACTATATCTGAAAGAAATAAATGCATATCTCATTTTCATTTTTATATTTAATCATACATAAATCATATGCTGGAGCAGCCCACACGATTCATGATTGATACTATGAGTTGTTTCTATTTATATGATGCGTAATTACATTAGGGGTCTTTATACATGAAAAAAAAATGTAAGTAATTTTCCTTGCAAAAATATTAAGTTCGAAATAAGAATACTTTAATTAGAATGTGATCATATCATGTCCCAGAACACTTTTCGTGAATGAATGGCGATACGAATTTTTCTTTTCAAATCAAAAGAGAGATTTAATAACGTCCTTGACACACAAAAAAGTTCTAGGTAATTACCTTTCATCATTCGTGATGTTTTGTGTGTGATTGATTGTTATCAAAGTGCAGAACATTCGTTCGAGGTTGTGTTCTTTTTTTTTTTTTAATGGCAATTTTTAGTTTTCTTAGTAAATTACAGTGAATTAATAAATGTATCTAAATCTTTTGTAAAATTGAATTCTTTTGAAGGATTTCATATCTATATTATGAATCAAAAACATGTCCGTAAGTAATACTGACGTCAAATTGATGGTGGCAACATGACGTCATGGCCAATAAATATCGCTTTCACTGCAATTGTTAATTTTAAACGTCGCACAATTTCAATTTTTACATTCTCAAATAGAAAAAAATCCCTAACGGCTCGGCCTACAGGCACAGGTAGATTTCGAAGACGCAGACCGTGGGGCGCCTGTTTGTCGGGAATTGCGGAAGAAATGACCTTTTTGCGATGATGCTGCAGTTGGAACCGCCTACTTCGAAACCAAACTTGTTTGCAGGCGGAGCCAGCAAGGATTTTTTTTTTTTTTTTTGCTATAAGAGTTGGTCCTATAAAAAACATGTCACTATAAAAGTTTTAGATAATATTAAGAGGATTTATAATAAATTTAAGCGGATTTGAAATCTTGGGAATTGACGAAGTTATGATTTTTTTCTTCTAAAACCCCCCTGCCCCCCCCCTTAAGGCAATTTTTAATTATATCAAAAATCTGTCATACATAAATTTTCGGCCCTTCTCCTAGAAGTAATAACAACTTCAAACGGATTCAATACGTATCATAATTAAGAAATTATGGGGTTTTTTCTGTTTTCACAAAAAGTCCCCCCCCCCTTGGTTCGATTTTGCCCATTAACGAACTTGACCGAGATTTGATGCCCCTTGATTTCATGTATCAGTTTCGAAAAGAAGCGGGAGTTGGAACCGCCTACTTCGAAAAATAACTTGTTTGCAGGCGGAGCCGGCAGGGTTTTTTTTGTTTTTAATTTTTTTTGCTATAACGGTTGGTCCTATAAAAAACTTGTCAATATAAAAGTTTTAGATAATATTAAGAGGATTTATAATAAATTTAAGCGGATTTGAAATCTTGGGAATTGACTACGTTCTGCATTTTTTTCTTCTAAACTCCCCCCCTTCCCTCCCCCCTCTTAAGGCAATTTTTAATTATATCAAAAATCTGTCATACATAAGTTTTTGGCCCTGTTCCTAGAAGTAATAATAACTTTAAACGGATTCGATACGTATCATAATTAAGAAATTACGGGGTTTTTTCTGTTTTCACAAAAAGCCCCCCCATCCCCCCCCCCCTTGGTTCGATTTTGCCCATTAACAAACTTGACCGAGATTTTATGCCTCTTGATTTTATGTATCAGTATCGAAAAGATGCGGGAGTTGGAACCGCCTACTTCGAAAAATAACTTGTTTGCAGGCGGAGCCGGCAGGGATTTTTTTTGTTTTTAATTATTTTTTGCTATAACGGTTAGTCCTATAAAAAACTTGTCAATATAAAAGTTTTAGATAATACTAAGAGGATTAATAATAAATTTACGCGGATTTGATATCTTGTGAATTGACGAAGCTATGATTTTTTTTCTTCTAAAAACCCCCTTTTTTCCCCCCCTTGGGGCCATTTTTAATTATATCAAAAATCTGTCATACATAAATTTTCGGCCCTTTTCCTAGAAGTAATAATAACTTTAAACGGATTCGATACGTATTAAAATAAAGAAATTATGAGGGTTTTTCTGTTTTCACAAAAAGCCCCCCCATTCCCCCCCCCCCTTGGTTCGATTTTGCCCATTAACGAACTTGACCGAGATTTTATGACCCTTGATTTTATGTATCAGTTTGGAAGAGATTTATGCAGAATTTTTTCAGTTATCGTGGTCAGAAAAAAGTGACATAGATAGATAGATAGATAGATAGATAGATAGATAGATAGATAGATAAAGTTTTGAACTGGGGGTGGTTTTGGGTTCTGGGAGTCATGATCGGCGTAGATCTGCAAAAATTTTTCAAAATTTCCAACTTAGGTAAGAATGTAATAGGTAGTATTTCTTACGAAATCTACCTAAAAAGAGCAAAGGAAAAGAAAAAAAATATATTTTTAAATGCAATTTGTTTGAGAACTCTATTTCAATTTACTGAATTTTATTTTTTATGGTTTTAAAAATAATTTTCAAAAATGAATATTTAAAAAAAAGTTTCTCTATCGCGTGCAGCCCGATTACGACTGTTTGCACTTAAAACAATATAAATAGTTAAGCATTTGTTTCCGACCAATATGTCATAATGAAATTAAAACATCATCAATAACTAAATAATATAATCTTCATAAAACACAAATTTAACAGACATGCAGTCGAACTAAGTCCTTAAATCACTGAAATTATCAGAATTAAAAAGGCTGCCGTGAGTAGCGAAATCTTTGGCGAAATCCTCTATTAACTCCCGACATGCGACTAATATGAAAGCATCGTTTTTAATAAGTTTCAGAACTTTATTTAAAAAACATTGTTGATATTGTTCAGATAAAAATGCTTTTTGGTGTTGTTATCGGGCAATCTAAAAAAATATGTTAAATGTAGAAAATCTATTAGCGTTTACAAAAAAAAAAAAAAGGTTTTCTCCCATGTTTTGTAACCCATGAAATAGGGGTTGGATCCCTTATCCCTTCGTATTTTTATAATAGATATGCTTGATCATGGTATACATTGATGTAACATTTAACCAGGTAAAATTATTCGACTTAAAATGTAATAGAAATTATTTTAAAGTAAAAGTTTATGCAATCTTCATCTTCTCTATTTTTAACGAATTTCCAACACAAGAGGTTAAACAATTTTCTTGTACATTTTAAATGTATACCCACTGTACGCCACAATTAATCGACCAGGACCTCTGTTTAACGTAGAACCTGACACGCTACGGACATCTAAGCCTATACCTATACCTGGATTAGAACCTAACACCTTCTGATTTGCAGTCAGTGCGGGAGTCCACGCATAATTTTTTCATGCGTATTTATGCATGCTTGTCTAGTTGTTAGAACACTGACTACAAGTTAATAGGTATTAGATTCGAATATCGGTATAAGCTTAGATGTGCGTAGCGTGTCAGATTCTATCTTAAACAGAGGTCCTGATCACTTAATCATTGCTTACAAAGAATAACGGTAGCCGTTTTATGGTTCAACATTTTACCATTTCAATGGTCAACAACAAAATTAATTGTTCAACCGGAGCACCAAATGTTGTAGAAACATTTTTGTCATCTTTTGGTTCCAAATTTTTTACACCCTGTTTTGATGAAATGTTGAACCAAGTTTTTAACAGCGTAGTATAAGACTTTCTCAATTTTGTTTAAATATGTAAGTTTTGGTTTACATTATTGATACTTCTTTTTATGTACAACACCCTAACACACATACACACACAAACAAAATTTGAAAGTAGGAGGGAAATTTTGCTTTAAATTGAGTTTCAAACATTCTACTGGTCCCTTGTAATTAATTTTGCTTACAAAATATTTATTCTGCATTTTTTATCTTGATCAGTGCGATTTTTTTAAAACTCATTTTTTGAAATCTTTTTTTTTTGGGGAGGGGGGGGGGGGAATGTTGAACCGTATTTTTACAGTGTAGTTTAAAGCTTAATTTTGCTTAAAAATGTAAGTTCTGGTTAATTCGAATTTTGAACAACTCGAAAACTTTATGCATATCTTATAATTAATTTTGCTTACAAATTATTTATTCTTCATTTTTTATCTTGATCAGTGCCAAATTTTTGGCACCATGTTTTGGTGAAATGTTGAACCAAATTTTTAATAGTGTACTTTAATTAATTATTTTTTAAAATATGTAAGTTTTGGTTAATTCGAATTTTGAACAATTCGAACATTTTATTTGTCCCTTGTAATAAATTTTGCTTACAAATTATTTATTCTAAATTATTTATTTTAATCAAATCATCTAAAATCATTTTTTTTCCTATAAAAAATATCTAGCCATATAAGTAACACCAAAAAATATTCATAAATAAACTTGAAACTTAAATTGCAAAATATGCTCTCAAATACATTATTTTCTCGGCAAACTAACTCTTTTAACATTAAGGAAATGAGTTAACAGGAAATTTAACATGAAACTGCTTCTGTCAATATGCGACTGATCATTAATCATCTATATTGTCAGGGAACTGACATAAGGGAACAGCGTTAATCTGTCAGGAAAAACCAGCTTTTCTATAAAACTTCTTTTAAGACATTTTTCTTTATGTTCTTGAAGCGTTGAAATTCTTAAAAAAAAAAAAAAAAAAAAAAAAAAAAAACATAATTCCTTGATTTTTTTTTAAATGCTCAGCATCGACTAAAAGCAATTATTGTTAAGAGATTATAGTTGAATTTTCCGAAGTCTTGTGTTTTTGTTACTAAAGATTTTTGGACGTTTTAAATGTGTCTTGATGTCAAATTATTCATAAAATAAATTACCTTGTAGGATATTTTAAATGTTTAAAAGTTTTTACGAAAAAAAAAAAAAAAAAAAAAAAACACGAATATACAAAAAGCAGTTTAATTTGAAACGCATTGTAGCATAATTAATCTCTCATGCATAAGAAAATTAAATGAATAGGTGAAATGAATATGAATAAGAAAATTAAATGAATAGGTGAAATGAATATGAATAAGAAAATTAAATGAATAGGTGAATCATCTCATTCCCCTTATATGAGATCGAAACATAGTAAGAATATATATAAAAATATTAAATTAAAGAATAAATGTTAAATAATAAAATATTAAATAATGAAATATAAAATATTAAAAATATTAAAAATATTGTAAATATACAAATATTAAAAATATCAAATTAATTAAATATCAAAATACATTTTAGATAAAAAGTAAAAAATAACTAATTAAACGTATTAAAAATATAAAAAATTAATTAATATTATGTTAAATTAATTAACATTAAATTAATTAATATTATGTATATTAAACATATTAAAAATAAAACCTCATATTAAATATTAATTAAATAAATTGGAAAACTAAATAAATGCTTGAATTATCTCATTCACCTTATATGAGGTTGAAACGAATTAAAAATATAAAATAAATTAAAATAATAAATGTTAAAGATTAAAAATTTAATAATTTAATAAATATTAAATATTAAATATTAAGAATCTTAAATTAGTATATAAATTAAATATTTAATTATATTTTAATTAAAATTTACAATATATATATATATATATTAAATTAAACATAATATAAATATTAAAAATCAAATTGGTTATTATTATTTATATTAAATATATTTAACATAAAACCTCATTTTAAATAAAGAAGAAAAATAAATGAATAGGTCAATCATCTCATTCACAGGTTTAAACAATCCTCAATGATCTGTGCATATTTTATTTATACTCCTATATCAAAGATAAACCTCATATGACATGTTCAATAATGCTTGTGAAATATAGCGGAAGGCAGAACCATTTTCTTTTCAAATTAAAAATTTTGTCTGTCACTGATTTGTTTCTGTTCAGCATTAGAGAATATTTTCTCAAAGAATTTCAGCTATTGGATCTGGACAAGAACATGACTATTTTATTTTATACTTTGTTTTAATGTATTTGAAGTTAAGTTATCACAAAAACTTTTATAAAACTATGAATAGTAATTCATATTGCTTGTGAACTTTACACGACGTTCGTTAAGTAATTTTGTAACAATTGTGAGAATTTTCAAAACTCAACAGTTATTATCAAAATAATTTCAAAACAAACTAGGCAATCCCCCCCGGGTTAAAGATGCCCGATATACTTACTACCCGGTGTACAGAACGTAAATGAAAATCGTTTTTAATTGAAAACTCTAATATATTTTTAAAATTTAGTATATATTTTTTAAATTGCCGACCAACTACACCAAAATGTATTCTAAAGTAGAATGAAAGTAAGTCATCAGCAGTTAATTGCGAAATATTTCACTAGTTATAGCAATCTTAGTGATTCTGATTATTCGAGTGCTTAAGTGTGTAGTTCGTCTGTCTAATAGATAGCTGTTAAATTCGAGTTTTATTTATTTATTTGTGAAGTTTAAATTTCGTTTGGCAATTTCGTTATAGAATATTACATGGAAATAGGCAAATGCTGAATTAATTACATTATTTTGAATATAAATGGGTAGTCTTCTGTAATTGGGTGCGCAAGCAGATTAAAAACAACAAAAAAAAAAAAAAAAAAAAAAAAAAAAAAAAAAAAAAAACAAGTGGGTAAGTGTGATCTAAGATCGCACAAAGGGTTTCGTTTAATATTTCTTTCAAAACACTTTATCCTTTCTTTAACAAATCCAAATAAATTTCATTTAAAAAAAAAGTTATGTTTTTTATAAAGTAAAAATTTACCGGCCTATTTTTCTCGTTTTTTCGAAAATCTGAACCGGTCCGATACTTTGTCATAATATCTGTCATGTGGACTAAATGCGATATTAAAAAAAATCAATTTCAAAATTAAACATGTTGTATAGAGACCTTCAAAATGTTAGACGGCACATTAATTTTCTTTTTAATTCTCTAATGACGTCATATTAATCTGCTTTCTGTATTTACACATACTCATACTCCTTGTATTATTGATAAACGTTTGAAAATTTCCGTTTTATTACCAATATGACGTCCTATTGGTAAAACTTTTTATTTCATTTTCATTTTTCACGTGGAAATCTTTCAATGGAAAATTAATTATTGTAGAAATAATTTTATTGGGGATTTTTAATTATTGGCAACTGCTATAATGAAAAATGTTTAAATTTAATAGGAAAAGGCTGTTAGATTTTTGTTTTTTTATCTCTATATACTAAAATAATACGACTTCTTTTCAAATTTTATGATTTTGAGTTTCATAGTAGGTATTCAGATATAGTACACAAAATTTCATGACTGTAAGTTACATAGTTTCTGAGAACTGGCTCTGTGACAGGCAGACAACGAAGCGGGACTAACAGGGTTTCGTGAGATGAACGAAACCCTAAAAAAGAGCATGCTTGAAATTTATTTTTAAAACCACAAAAAAAAAAAAGTAAATTGAGATATAGTTTTCAAACAAATTGCATTTGAAAGTACATTTTTGTTCTTTTGGACGGTATAAAAATTTTGAAATGTTCGAAGTCCCAAGTTAAAAGAAATTCTAGTAAAAGGGAAATTTATTAGTTAGGTAGTTGCCACCGTCAATATGACCTCAGCGTTACTCACGGGCTTATTTTTGCTTTATAATATAGATGCAATTAAATAGCAAACATGAAATGGGATTCATGTCCAGCATGAAATATAAGATACTGTGCGTAAAAGAAAAAATAAAAATGTTTTTGTGTTTAAATGCTTTTTTTTAGCGGCAAGCTCCGATTTTTCTTTCATTGCGGGCTTTTTCTGTCGTCTTCAACAAATCGTAGTTCTGTTTTGAACGACTGCCTAAAACCAGTAGCTATTTTTAGAAATTTATCAGCGGGGAAGACCGAGCTATGCTCGCAATTCTGTTTTCGAGAACGTTCTATAGACTCTGATTGGTTGAACCATGTATCTCGGCTACTATTGGGAATTTCTAGAAAATTCCTTCAGATTCTGAAAGCCAATTTTTTCGCCGAATGTCGCCATATTTTGGTGAAAAGTCGAAAACCTGGCGACATTCTTTCATTTGGCGCCAAGCATGTATTTTGACATTGATAAAGTCGATTTTTCCGCTAAATTTCACCAAATTTGGCAAAATATTGCCAACATTGTAACTTCGTTTACTGCCAACTATTCAACAACTTAATAACTAGAAAATTCTATAATAAATCACTTATTAATGTTAAACTACAGATGTAATTAATGTTTAAAATGATAAAACATTACATAAAAAGGCTTAAAAATACCTTTTAATATAAAGACGACATGTTTAAGATGTATTATTTAACATCTTGAAGATATCGCCGTTTGAGCGTATGAAACATATCATCATTTTTAACCCTTTTTATGTAATGTTTTATCACTTTAAGCATTAATTACATCTTTAGTTTAACTTAATAACTGTTTCAACCTTCATTCCCATTGAAATGAATTGACCCGTAGTGACCTCAAAATGATCCACTAATCGAATTTTCTCGACCATGTGACCTAGCCCAATGATCCTCTCGTACCACAAAACGGTAGGATACAAAATTTAGTCAAAATGGTTAGAGCCATTTGGTAGATAAAATTTTCATGCACACACAATATAACAATAGGGGCAACGACTGGCGCTATGGTGTTTTTGTTTATTGCTTTTACACCCCTTCTAAACACCTCATAATTGAAATTTTCACATTATCAAATAGCTGAAGAAATATACTTTCGAATGAAATTTGTTTGAAAAGTGTTGCTTAATTGAATGACTTTTAACAGCTTTTTAAATATTTTTCAAGTATGAATTGCTTAAATCTATCTGAACAATGACCATTTGTTTGCTGCAATAATGAAAAGTGGCTAGTGACACATGAGTTGTCACAATTGGCAATTGATTGTCCTGAACAAATATTAATTAAAAAAATATTTCTTAAAAAAAAAAATAATAATCTTCTGTAATTGGGTACACTTCCTAGCGTCACTATCATGGTTACAGTGTTCTTTAAAATGGATGTAGACACCACTAAGGATTTTAAGCACTCTTGCGCTAAAATACGTAATTAGTCTTTTAACCCGATTATAGAAGATGAATCATCAGATCAGATTAAACATAAAATATGGATCTTTGGCACTAAATTGGAATCTGTCAACGAAAAATCCGATTTCAAATTTCCATTTCTTTTTCTGATACTTTAAAATTTTTGTATCTTTTTCCTGGGAATTTTATATTAGATTTTATATAAAATTCAATCCTATTCCACCTTGTTTAACTTAAATTATAACATAGAAATTTATTTAAAATTTTACTGTAATTACTTAATTGTAATATGTAACTATTTAACTGCAAAGTACCTTTGAGAAATCGTCTAATTTCAGTGAAATTCCAGTAATACAAGAAAAGTCTTGCATTACTGGATCTTTTTCCTGGGAATTTTATATTAGATTATATATATATAAAACTATAAACCCTTAATTCGATTATTATTCACCAAGATATTCATTTTGGTGTTGGAAAACATGCCATATGACAAAAAACTTAATAAAGTATTAGAAACTTAATTAAAATTTTAAACTAAATTATTAAATTAATAAAAAAAAATAATCTAAAACACATATTTGTGGAAGCTATCAGGAACATAACATTTTTTTAAATTCAAATAAAATGCGTCCATTTTTAAAAGTACTTTTGAAAATTTATTCGTTTTTTCATTTTTAAGTTCCATTTTTTGTACCACTGACTTACAACAATTTTCTTTTTTAATTTACTTCTTATTGAATTCCGTCTCAAAACCAAATGGTAATTTAGGAAAATTTCCTAATTCCATACAAAATTAAAAAAATGCATCACCTGCATTGATTTAAAATAATTTTGTTCCTTTTAATTCATACCTCATATTCGAAATTCATTTTATTAATATATTGGAAGGAGGCAAGACGAAGGTGAAGTTAGTAATGAAAATAAAATGCATTTTAATGGGCCCTATCTATCTATCTATATTATAAAGGACAAACGTGTCCGTGCGTAACGCTGACGTCATTTTGCGAATGGCAACACTTGGCGATTAAATTTAGGTTTTGCTATTTTTGCTATTGCAATTTTTTTAATTTCTAAACATCGCATATTTTTAATTTTTACACCGTTATATAGGGAAAAAATATACTTTCAAATACAATTTGTTTGAAAACTGTATCGCATTTTACTCATTTATTATAGTATTTAAATTCACTATTTGTACATTTTACCAATTTTTCTTTCAGACATTATTTAAAAAAGCATGGTTAAAAATTCTTACTAAAAACGTCCCCCATTTAAAAAATGTAAAAACAGTCTCCAATAAAAATCTCTACCACTCCTCAAAAGCGCTTTCATCCCCCGCTAGGGCAACATCAGTTGTGATCTTCAACTACCTTCTTCTCCATTATATATATGACTGCTGGTTGAAGAGTTCTCCCTATCGGTATTTAATATTCTCTCTCTCTCTCTCTCTCTTTTTGAGGTGAAAGCGCTTTTGTGGAGTGGTAGAGATTTTTATTGGAGACTGTTTTTACATTTCTTAAATGAGGGACGTTTTTAGTAAGAATTTTTAACCATGCTTTTTTAAATAATGTCTGAAAGAAAAATTTGTAAAATGTACAAATAGTAAATGTACAGACATTAACAAGTGAAAACCTGTTTTTAATATTTAAATTCAATTTCAAGCAAGATTTTTTAAAAATCTGTCTCTATCGCTTGCAGACGATTACAAAATATTAATCTGTTTCCACTTTAAACAATACAAAAAGTTCAGCATTTGTTTTCAGCTAATATTCAATAACGAAATTAAAACTTCATTAAGCAGTAAATAAAATAGTATAAAAAAAAACGAAATTTAACAGACATGTAATTGAAATAAGCGCTTAAAACGGCTGAAATTATCAAAATTAAAAAAAAAAAAAAAACTTTTGTAGAAAACGAAATTTTTAGCGATCTCTTAGGCTATTAACTTCTGACGCGAGGTCAATACGAAATTACCGCTGTTAATAAATTTCAAAATTTTATTTGAATATATAGTAATTGACATATTTTATATAAAAGTGCTCTTTGGTGTTGTTAGGGGGCAGTATAAAAAAATTATTAAATGTAAAAATTCTATTAGAGTTTTCAATAAAAAGTAAAAAATTGCTTTCACCTATATTCTCTATCCCGGGTAGCCCGGGTTGGATGCCCTAGTGACATTAAAAAAAGAAGTACGCGATAACCTCTTTAACAAATGTATAGTTATTTTTCATCATCAAATGTAAAATCCTTCATCTTATTTGCGTTCCTCTTTTCTCTCTTTTTCAATCTGTCAGTCTATCAGTCAGTCAGTCTATCTGTCATTTTAATGGGCTCTAGTCACATTAAAAAAGGAAGTACGCGATAAAATCTTTAACAAATGTATAATTATTTTTCATCATCAAATGTAAATTCCTTCTCCTTATTTGCGTTTTTGTTCTCTCTCGATTTCTATCTGTCAGTATATCAGTCAGTCAGTTTATCTGTCATTTTAATGGGCCCTAGTGATATTAAAAAAGGAAGTACGCGATAAAATCTTTAACAAATGTATAATTATTTTTCATCATCAAATGTAAATTCCTTCTTCTTATTTGCGTTCTTCTTCTTTCTCGTTTTCAATCTGTCAGTCTATCAGTCAGTCAATCTATCTGTCATTTTAATGGGCCCTAGTCACATTAAAAAGGAAGTACGCGATAAAATCTTTAACAAATGTATAATTATTTTTCATCATCAAATGTAAATTCCTTCTTCTTATTTGCGTTCTTGTTCTCTCTCGATTTCAATCTGTCAGTATATCAGTCAGTCAGTCTATCTGTCATTTTAATGGGCCCTAGTCACATTAAAAAAGGAAGTACGCGATAAAATCTTTAACAAATGTATAACTATTTTTCATCATCAAATGTAAATTCCTTCTTCTTATTTGCGTTCTTCTCTCTCGATTTCAATCTGTCAGTATAACAGTCAGTCAGTATATCTGTCATTTTAATGGGCCCTAGTCACATTAAAAAGGAAGTACGCGATAAAATCTTTAACAAATGTATAATTATTTTTCATCATCAAATGTAAATTCCTTCTTCTTATTTGCGTTCTTCTTCTCTCTCGTTTTCAATCTGTCAGTCTATCAGTCAGTCAATCTATCTGTCATTTTAATGGGCCCTAGTCACATTAAAAAGGAAGTACGCGATAAAATCTTTAACAAATGTATAATTATTTTTCATCATCAAATGTAAATTCGTTCTTATTATTTGCGTTCTTCTTCTCTCTCGTTTTCAATCTGTCAGTCTATCAACCTTCATGTTAAACTTTCTCAAATTATTAATTAAATTTGCGGCTTCTAAGTAAAGTCTTAACGATTAACAAGATAAGGAACTAATTCTGTCTAATAATAGCTCTTTTGAGGATGTTACCGATAAACCCTTAATTCGATTATTAAAAACCTGTTATCATCAAGATACTCATCAGGTAACTTTACTACAAACACTTCCCACAGTGCTCGTTCACTAGATTTTTAAATTTTACTGACGCTTAACATTACAAAGATAAAATTTAACCGCTTCAGATTCTGAACATTCAAAAATTTGATAGGTTGAAAGTAAACATTCAAAGACAAATTGATTGCACGAGAATAAAATATGTTGTTTTAAGCTAGTTATCGCATGATATAAAGACTTTGATACTTTGACTTTAATGAGGCAGAGAATGTAGTTACTTTCTCTTTTTAAAATATTATATTTAAGATACCTCACTTAGATCAGAAAAAAAAACTGATTAAATTTGATGGTGAGAAATACCACCATCTAGATCTAAACTAGCACACACTATAAAAAAAAAAGTATTTGGTTTTTTTTCTGCATATTAACAGAGTATTTGGTATCATTTTAATCAGTGAACAGTGAACAATACAAATTAATGATCCATTTTAGGATCAGCGCATACAGATAGATAATTGTGGAACAAAGTGAACCACGGCAGTCAAGGAAATATTTGGTTTTCCGTTCCCACGAATGATTTAACTACACCTAATAAAAATGTCATGGAGAAAATTGTCAGAACAATAATATGACACATTTATTTATGAGAGCTTAAATAGGCACGAAGACCTCACAAGTCAAAGCATCTTTACCTCCCAGACACAGCACGGCGTCAAGAGGAATCGCTATTGTACCGACGGACCTATGAAACACTCAAGGAGAGTACCAAATTTCTCCCGCATGCCAATGGTCATCTCTCTAAAATCAGAGGTATGGCCGAAACATGCAAATTTTCAAGAAGTTAAAACGTAGAAGGCCTTAATTTTATGTGAAAAGGGAAAAATGGTTCCATCCCTTTTTTTTTGCTCCACGAAAAGAATGTGATTTTTCTTGAGAGTTCAGATTCAAAAAAGATGGAAAAGTAGAAGGTTGACTGCTCTCTAACTAAAAAAACAGATTTTGAGTGTGTGTGCCAATAGATGGAAATGTACGCGCTAAGAAAAAGCGAAAACGCGTCAGCCATTACCTCCTGCTGTCAACGTTATCTAGTAATATAAGGTAACAAACAATCTTCCTTCACCATTGTTCCATTTTATTTAATTAAGCTATATTCTTTTAATAATACGAATTTAAGTGTGTATGAAGATCCTACCCCGATCTAAACATAAAAAGGCTAATCAAATAAATACTTCTAGGGTATGGAACTCTGCCTTTCAAAATCGAATTTTTTTTTAATTCAGTAAGATAAACTGTAATTCTCAGAAAATAAATGTTGAGAATACAGTTCTCAACTAGGATTGAATATTTTTATTTTTTTTAAACATTTATGTTTGTTTTTAATCATATGCTTATAATTACCTTGTAAATAAACTCAATTTTATATTCAATTAATTTTAGTCAGTTTTCCTTTTGTTTACTTAATTTATTGAATTAATATTAAGTCTTTTATTTTAGGAAATGTTTTCTTTAATATTACAATCTAGGTTTTAAAATAAGCCATTATATATTTAATGTTACATAACTCTCTGCAGGTAACCTTTGATGATTGTAATTGGCTCAAAGAGGATCCGAACATCAAAAATAATTCACAACGCAATTTTTTCTTTTCTATAATTAATTGATAATTTGTCTAATAAAATTTTCTAAGTATAAATTATCATATCAGATCCTTAGAGTCATAGGTGCAAAATAAATACTATACGTCTCGGATAATTTAAAATACTCATATTAATCAATTAACAGCAATATAGTGGTAAATCCTATGCAATCAGACTTAAATTCAAATAATTTAATTGATCACTCTGTAGCATTCCATCATAGGGTTTACCGAATTAGAAGTGGTACCGTTACCTCTTTCTAAATTATTTTAATATATTAATTTAATTTTAGAAATAGAACTTTAGGTTATTGTATAATTTTTTAAATATAAAAATATATATGCAATATTAAGACTAAAAAAAAAAAAAAAAAAAAAAAAAATTTTTTTTGCTAACATAAATGTTCTTAATTCTAATTCTTTTGAAAAATTTTTTTTTCCTCTTTTCAACAACTAATTAAAAAAAAAAAAAAAAAAAAAAAAAAAAATTTAAGCATTCATTGGGGAATCTTCATACACTCTGTAACATGCATATACCTGGCAATTCTTTTTGGGTACCTCACTAAATATATAATGATATATTAAATAATAATAAGTGTTATTGGATTGATTTGTATTAACAAAGAATTGAAAATATGACTTGTGTTACATATACTGCAACAGCAGCAAATATAAAATAAATACATAATAATGCTCAAATATTGAAATGATATATGTTATATATAATTAATTTCTCGAACAGTGCATAACAATTCACCATTGGGTATCTTTTATTTTATGTTAAACAATTTTTTTTTTGCTCTCTCTCTATTTTATGATTTTTGTACTTTAATTGGATGAATAAGCGTAAAAGTCAAAGAATTAGTAGAATAGATACTGGTGTCAAAACTAGACAACAATTACGCGAATTAAATAATCAAACTGTAGACACTAATATTATTTGTAATAATAGTAATAATAATAATAAGAAAAAAAAGAAAGAGAAGAAAATTATAAATTCTGAAAAAGCTACTCCTAAAATTACTACAATGGACACCCCAAATGCAGATAGCCTAATTAATCTGATTCCATACTATGATGGAAAAAAGGAAGCAAATATTAACCATTTTTTCTTACAATTTGACAATCTCATCAATAAAACTGAATTGAATAATGACTCTAAATTAACTATATTAAAGGCGAAAATTGTAGGACCTGCTAAAGATAAATTGATGAGGGATCAAAATTTGTTCGTGGAACAGAACTTAGAAACCTTTAAAACAAAGTTAAAACAATTATTCGAACCCAAAACCACATTTCTAGAAGCGCAAAAGAAATTTTGCAATCTCAAACAAAAACCGGAACAAAACATGAACGAATTTATATTAGAGTTTAATGCGGCAGCAGACCTTTATCTAAAAAAAAGTGGGCAAGATATAGGAGCTAACAACAGCTCTACATTCATGGAAATGATCAAATTATCTCAGTTTTTGGAATCAATTCGTAGTGATTTAAGTCTGGAAGTAAGAAAAAACTCTCCGCCGGACTTTAAAACAGCGTGCAACATAGCCTTAAAATTAGAGGAGGCTTATTCACATGTCAATTTAAAGGACATCAACAACATTTCCAAAACTAAAGATTCTGATTTGTTAAATGAACTGCTTAAACTCAATGTAGAAAGTGCAGAGAATATAAAATTATTAACCGCGGAATTAAATAACATAAAATTAAAGGTAAATGCCACTAACAATGATACAACTAGGTTTTGCAAGTACTGTAAATCCACATCCCATACGAACCCACATTGTTGGTTTTACAAGGGCAACGAACAAAACAGCAGTAATTACGTGGACGAAAATAAAAAAATTCCTGAGAATATTCAAATCGAAAAACCAAATTTTTATCAAGGGGGAAACCAACAAGCTCAGGGAAACTTTCAGCAAACCCCAAATTACACGCACCAAAACTTCAACCCTATGCAATATTTTGCTCCTCAGTACATGTACTATGCACCACCCCCACCCCACCAACAATTTATGCCGATATCATATCCCAGTTTCGGAAATTATGGAGGCAATTTCAACGAACAGAGATCATATGACCAGCGAAGAAATTATAGAGGGCATAGAGGGGGCTACAAGCAAAATAATTATAAAAAACATGATTATACAAAAAAAAAATAATTCACAGCAGACATTTGAAAACAATAAACAAGATAAAGATCATGATCAGAATTCTAGTAACAATAAGGGAAACTAAAGTCGGGACTTACATTCTCAAATACAAGGCACCCGCGTAAGTCTCACTGCGGGTCTAAAAAAAATAACAAAATTATTGCTAGTGTCAAAAGTAATGACAATTCTCAACTTCCGATTATTACTTTTGAAATTAATGGTGTTAAGATTAATGCTTTGACAGACAGTGGGGCGGCAGTAACTTTGGCATCACCTATATTGTTCGAACAATTAAAGAATGCACACGTAAAATATAAAAATCTCTGTAACCAGGTAAAAATTCAAACATTAACAAATTCGACAATCTCTTTTAAGCAATGCATTAAATTAACTTTCAAATTGGAAAACGTTTTTGTATCGGGGGCATTCTATGTTACAACTCAAGATTTTGGTGGGAACTACAATATGCTATTGGGATTCGATTTCCTCAAAACAAATAATATTATCCTAGATTTTGAAGATAAAACCATGAAATTAAAAAACAAAAACATTGCACTTCAATTTCTAGAAAATGAACCTCAAAGTCTGATAAGTAACTTAACTGCTAACTCTAATGAGAATCAAAATAAAGAAACAATACACAAAAAGAAAAAAAAACGTATCTCGCACAAAAATTTTGTTACAGCAAAACTAACACAGACAACGGAGTTACTACCAGGCGAAAAAAAAATTGTTGCATTACTATTAGATCCAGATAAATTCGCAACTACAAATACAATACTCTTGGAACCGATTAAACATAATATGAAAATTTATTATAAAACATCAATTCACGAAATTGCCAAGGATAATAAAATTCATATAATAATCACTAACAAATCACAACAAAAATTAATCTTAACAGAGGGAATGAACATTGGCAAAATTTCTAAACATTTTGAAATAAAATCAGTTGACACTGAGGGTCAAGAAGTAACGAAGCAGGTAGTGCACATTAATAATCTGAATTTAGAGCAAGTTCGTGAACGGAGAAAAGCAGAACTTGGATCAGACGACTTTAATTTACAACATTTAGACTCGGACACAGCAGAAAAATTAAAAAAAATACTTCTAAATAATGCACATGCCTTTTCTAAGAATTACGATACACTCGGACAATCTTCATTAGTCGTCCCAAGATTTAATTTAATACATAATTATCCTCTGCAGACTAAACCATACAAAACTGCACACAATGTTAAGGAGTATGCTAAAAAAGAAATTGAAAAACTTTTGAGAGCAAATATCATTCGTAAATCCAACTCTGATTACGCTTTCCCTGTTATTTTCGTTAAAAAAAAATCTTTGCAGAAAAACGAACAGGCTAATGAAGTTAAATATCGTATGGCGGTCGATTATAGACTTTTAAATGAAATACTTCAAAATTATGCGTACCCCATACCCGAAATTAAAGAGATTCTGCGGAGAATGAGTGGAAAAAAATATTATACAGTACTGGATCTACACAGTGCGTTTTTCCAAATAAATTTACGTGAAGAAGACACTGAAAAATTAGCTTTCATAACGGAGCACGGTAAATTCTCCTTTTTAAGATTGCCTTTCGGAACGCGACTCAGTACTGCGGTGTTTGCAGAATTAATTGATAAAGTGTTGGGCCACTTTAATGAAGATCAAGTCGCTTATTTTATTGACGATGTGATCCTAGCAGCCGACTCACTCGAAGAAATGTTAGATCTGTTAGACAAAGTCCTTAAAGCTTTTATTGAAAATAATTTAACTATTGAGCCTACTAAAATACAAGTCTGTATGTCAGAAATCGAATTTCTCGGTTTCACCCTAAACAGCGAAGGATACTCTCCTTCAAAAAGAAACATAGATAAAATTCAAAATTTAGTTAAACCTAAAAATAAGAAGGGAGTTAAATCTCTACTTGGTCTTTCGAATTATTTTAGATCGCTTATTAAAGACTATTCTAAAATAGTTGACCCATTAATTAATCTTACTAAAGACAAAGTGAAATTTAAATGGTCTGACATAGAAGAAAATGCTTTCAAAGAAATCCAAGCAGCGATAGTTAAAAATCCCACATTAAAACCCCCGGATTTCTCAAAAGATTTCATTTTAATCACAGACGCTTCTAAAACAGCTATTTCTGGAATTTTAGCACAAGAATACGACGGAGAACAGCTGCCAATTGAACATTTTGGGCGAAAATTAAGGGATCCCGAAAAGAACTACCCCAGTTTCAAACTCGAACTACTGGCGGTTCATGAAGCGGTGATGT
This sequence comes from Maratus michaelseni, assembly GCA_963931845.1. Lineage (NCBI taxonomy): Eukaryota > Metazoa > Arthropoda > Arachnida > Araneae > Salticidae > Maratus > Maratus michaelseni. Next base: position 128,859,768 of record OZ007590.1, on the reverse strand, counting down.
ATTTCAAGCATATTCTCGCAGGGAGAAAATTTAATATTTATACAGACTCCAAAGCGCTAACGTATTTTTTAAATTTGGAAAAGCAACCAGACATTGTAGCAAGGTGGTTGGACAATTTGTCCCCTTTTAACTACTCTTTTCAGCATATCGAGGGATCTAAAAATCCTGCTGATTATGTTTCGAGGAACATTAATAATATAATTTCAAGAGAAAAATTGCAAAATTCATTGTTTACGGTAAACAAAGCTCTATCAGATGAAAACATTAAACTACAACAATTAGAAGACGAAAAATTAAATAAAATAATAAACAAAATTAAAACTGACAAACAAAACAAAACCACAAAAAAATTCACTCTCAATCAAAAAGAAATATTAATATTAAAGCCAGGCTCTGATACAAATGAACTGTTAATTGCTCCGGATAAACTTAAAGCTGAAATAATACAGGAAGCTCATAAACCACATTTCGGATTTTTTAAAACGTATCAAATAATAAAAGCTAGATTCTACAGGTACGGGATGTACAGGGATGTAAAGAATTATTGTACTAAATGTATACCATGTAACACGACTAAACAACATCAAACTATTAAAGTTCCCACACAAAAAATAATCAAAGATAAAGAAATCGGATCAGTTTTGCATATAGATTTAATTGGTTTGCTTCCAATGACGCTACGCAAAAATAAATTTGTATTTATGATTATTGATTCCACATCAAGATTCTTGGAGGCTGTACCGGTTCGCAATTGTGAATCACAAACACTTCTAAATGTATTGAATCGCTATTTTAGTAATTTCGGATTGGCGCGATCCATAAAATTGGATAATGGCCGGTATTTTCACTCTGATTTATTCAAAGAATACATGGATTCTCTTAACATAGACCTAGATTTTACGTCCGTGAATAATCCACGCAGTAATGGGCTCTGTGAAATCAGTAATAAAATATTAAAAAATTCAATTGTGGCTATGTGTAAAAACTCTTTAGAATGGGATACCAGGATTGATTTTTTTAAAATTAATTATAACAGTACGCCGCACAGAGCTACGGGGATTTTCTCCGGCACTTCTATTTTTCGGTAGAGAAATAAGAACTCCTTTTTCCATACACTTGCCCGACCAAGACATAATTGTCAAAACCTACGTTAAAAATAGAGTCCAACATATTGAGGAAATAAAGAAATTAGCCTTACAAAACCAAAAAAAAATGATGGCGGAGTACATCGACAGTACTCCAGTCCAAAAAGTAAAATTTCTACAAACGGGACAAGAATGCTACTTAAAAGTCGTGGGTAAACCAGGTGTACTTCAGCCAAAATTCTTGGGACCATTCGAGGTGGTAAGGAAGCTTAGGAATAACAATTACCTATTAAAGGAAATTGCATTCCCAGATAAAGCGACTATTAAACGCCACATAAATAAATTATTCTCACCAACGAAAGTGGAATCACAGACTATACACATAAATTCCTAGATAGGGAAGCGAGAAATTTTTTTCTCTTTTATCGCTGTCGAGGCAATATGTATATATTTATTTTAAATTTTTATCGTTTATAGATGTCCTATTTTTCTTTAGTTTAGTACACATTTTATAATTTTCCATTATTGTTTATTTACAGTACATTGAGGACAGGTTACTATGTAAAAAAAAAAAAAAAAAAAAAAAAAAATGATCATTTAGGGAGGATACTGCAAGTTTTTTTTCTTTGCTACACAGTGTACTACTGAGGGATTTGGCTCGTCAGAGGGAGTTATGAACAAACATGCACGTTAAATAAAAAAAAATAATAATTACGGTAAAAATAAAAACAGAGGCAGCCTTGCCAGGGTATCACCCTTTCAAACCCATTTTATACTAATTTATATAACAAAACAAAAAAAATTTTTAATATATAACCTTACCCCCTCTACTAAAAGTGAAAATAAAAGCCTTTATATGTAGCACAAAACATATAACTAATCGATTTAAAATTACAAGTCAACATCTATTCACTCGGCGACACAAATATAAATAATAATAATACAACATTTTATATTGACCAATATTTATAGTAATTCATCCTTTGCTTAAAACCACGGATTGACGAATCCACTTGAATTATTATAACAAAAAAAAAAAATCGGTCAGATTTTACAAAATTATTTTAGTTTAATATTTGATATAATCTATAACTGGGTTAGAACAACGCGTTTCAATTTTAATTTTAGAATAATCGTACGATTTCATATTATAAAAAAAAAAAAAAAAAAAAAAAATTATTAGTTGTCCCTAAGGATTAACATCTCAGATAATTTAATTACAAAAAAAAATAATAAATAAAAAAAAATACCATTGAACGTTTCAATTATTACAAAACATAAATTGGATGTTTAATTTATACCTTAAATATTTAGGTAAATTATTTCATACTAAAAAAATAATAATGATAAAAAGGTGTTGGATACATGTCAATGATCATTTCAGCAATTTATTGGATGTTAAAGTCTCGTTTTTGCAGGCGAAATTGAGACTATCTGCGCAGAGCATCTAATAATGCATTTAGCTGAGATATTTCTAATTAACTAAATTTCCAAACTTTACAAAAAAAAAAAAAGAATTTGTTTAATTTTTTTTTTCTAACTATTATATGTAATATTTTATAAAACAAAAAAATAATAAGAGAAAAGAAAAGCGAACGCTCGCTTTCGATTCCTTAAATATGTATATTTACACGTTAATATATTTTAAAATAATAATAATAAGAAGAATAAATAATTAAATAAATATTTTACAATTGCATGCACATTTTCGTTTGTGCAAAGCAACGCTCGCTTGTTCTCGCTAACTTAAATTGTAACTAGAAAATCAATATTATATTAAAAAAATATATATATTATAATACATTACGTTTTTATACACAATATAAATAAATAAGTAAATATATAAATTGACGAGAAGATAGTGCGATGCAAACGGATTTGACCACGTTACACGTGTACCGATTTTTTTTTTTTTATAGAAAATATTAAACAGATATACAGATTTAAACATACCTTTTTTTTTTTAAATCCAAGCCGGGTATACACGACTTTTTTTTTTATTTTATCACACATGTAATCTTATTTCAACAATAAAATACAGATAGCTGAATTTTGGCGAGTAATCCAAAATCTGCACAGACACACGTGCAATCAAATCGTTTCACTGATTTTTTTTTTTTCCCCACTGTCAGTAATACAGGAGTTTAGTAAACGTCACCCACAGGTGAGGAAAGATACCTAATACACAGCTTATCATTTCGCAAATCGTCCCCTGGGTACAACTGAATCCGAAGGTAGGGAGATGAGTCATTGTCCACAGGTACGGTCATCTAGCTGTCATTCCCTATCCTTCCGCTTAGCGGTGATGGATTAGAGGGAGAAAAGATTACTGTTTTTTTTCTTTTTCTTCTTCTGCCTTTTTTTTTTTTTTTTCCCAACCCCGTCCATTCCAAGGCAGGCAGTTTAAAAGGGTATTGTGTTTGACTTTATAGATGGATATTTAAATTTTTGGTATCGAAAGAAGAAAACAAATTTTCATTTTTTCGATCTGTTTCTTTTATGAAAATATATTATTATTGAGAATATCTTTCATTCAGAAAAGTAGCCTTTTCACATATTCCAAAACAATTGTTTTAGTAAGAATGATAAGATTTTTTTTTTAACATAACATTTTCTTTATATATATATAAAAAAAAATAAAGAAGTTTTCCTTTCTGCTCAAGAGAAAATAATTCATGTGAGAATTAGATTATAATGTTTATAATACAGATTGTAGTACAACAGACATGTGATTATATAGATGTGTTTTCTCTCAATGTTTTTCATATATTATATAATTTTTTTTAATTGTATGGTATTCATTATCAATGCATACAGCTTACTGATTATATTGAGTATTTGTTTTAAATGATTCTGTATATTGTGTTTCAACGTATGGGTACCTTATTAGCCTGTAATAATTAAAATAAAAGATTTGCCAATTTATATGTATGTAATAACTAAAAATATAAGAGTGGAAAAGAAAATTAATTTTTTTTTTCTTTCTTCTCTCGGGCATTTTATTTTATTATTTGGCTTATTCAAATTTTCCTGCTTTATTTGGATTTGGACCTATTAAAACTCAAAATTTTAATAAATGTTTTTGGAACAATGGAAATTGAAACCAACTACACATGATAACTTGCTGAAGAAGTCATGTCTTTCATCAGATTTTTCAACAGTGAACTTTTGATTACGCTTTATTTCACCAATGTGTAAAACTTTTTTCTGGTGTTGCAAACCTACTTACACTCCAAACCTAGTGACACCCCAGCTTATCCCAAGTTCCTAGACTTTTCCATGTGAACATTTTCAGTTTTGATCTTCAATATAATACGACGATGGACTTTCATCGAGTACTTTGTGGCTATATATATATATAAAAAAAAAGATACTGTGGACCTTTTTTTTTCTAATGTCGGGGGAAGAGATGATGGTGAGAAATACCACCATCTAGATCTAAACTAGCACACACTATAAAAAAAAAAGTATTTGGTTTTTTTTCTGCATATTAACAGAGTATTTGGTATCATTTTAATCAGTGAACAGTGAACAATACAAATTAATGATCCATTTTAGGATCAGCGCATACAGATAGATAATTGTGGAACAAAGTGAACCACGGCAGTCAAGGAAATATTTGGTTTTCCGTTCCCACGAATGATTTAACTACACCTAATAAAAATGTCATGGAGAAAATTGTCAGAACAATAATATGACACATTTATTTATGAGAGCTTAAATAGGCACGAAGACCTCACAAGTCAAAGCATCTTTACCTCCCAGACACAGCACGGCGTCAAGAGGAATCGCTATTGTACCGACGGACCTATGAAACACTCAAGGGGAGTACCAAATTTCTCCCGCATGCCAATGGTCATCTCTCTAAAATCAGAGGTATGGCCGAAACATGCAAATTTTCAAGAAGTTAAAACGTAGAAGGCCTTAATTTTATGTGAAAAGGGAAAAATGGTTCCATCCCTTTTTTTTTGCTCCACGAAAAGAATGTGATTTTTCTTGAGAGTTCAGATTCAAAAAAGATGGAAAAGTAGAAGGTTGACTGCTCTCTAACTAAAAAAACAGATTTTGAGTGTGTGTGCCAATAGATGGAAATGTACGCGCTAAGAAAAAGCGAAAACGCGTCAGCCATTACCTCCTGCTGTCAACGTTATCTAGTAATATAAGGTAACAAACAATCTTCCTTCACCATTGTTCCATTTTATTTAATTAAGCTATATTCTTTTAATAATACGAATTTAAGTGTGTATGAAGATCCTACCCCGATCTAAACATAAAAAGGCTAATCAAATAAATACTTCTAGGGTATGGAACTCTGCCTTTCAAAATCGAATTTTTTTTAATTCAGTAAGATAAACTGTAATTCTCAGAAAATAAATGTTGAGAATACAGTTCTCAACTAGGATTGAATATTTTTATTTTTTTTAAACATTTATGTTTGTTTTTAATCATATGCTTATAATTACCTTGTAAATAAACTCAATTTTATATTCAATTAATTTTAGTCAGTTTTCCTTTTGTTTACTTAATTTATTGAATTAATATTAAGTCTTTTATTTTAGGAAATGTTTTCTTTAATATTACAATCTAGGTTTTAAAATAAGCCATTATATATTTAATGTTACATAACTCTCTGCAGGTAACCTTTGATGATTGTAATTGGCTCAAAGAGGATCCGAACATCAAAAATAATTCACAACGCAATTTTTTCTTTTCTATAATTAATTGATAATTTGTCTAATAAAATTTTCTAAGTATAAATTATCATATCAGATCCTTAGAGTCATAGGTGCAAAATAAATACTATACGTCTCGGATAATTTAAAATACTCATATTAATCAATTAACAGCAATATAGTGGTAAATCCTATGCAATCAGACTTAAATTCAAATAATTTAATTGATCACTCTGTAGCATTCCATCAAAATTAAATAAAATTTCGGGTTTATTAAAGTCTGGAGAATTGCTTACAAATATAAGTATAAATTATAATATACTAACGTGCCTGCTCAGACCAAGTACACTACAAAAAAAAGTGTTGATTGTACAGTATAATACTGGCATCCCAGCTGCCAGTATTATACCGTAAAATTAACAGTAATAAACAGTAAAATAAGCAGTAATATGCTACCGCGCATACGCGGCAGCGTATTACTGCTTATTTTACTGTTTATTACTGTTAATTTTACGGTATAATACTAGCAGCTGGGGTGCTAGTATTATACTGTAAAATCAACACTTTTTTTTTCAGTGTAATTCGGTGTTCCAAAATGCATTTTTTATTCTATTTATAGATTCTTATTCATGAGACCTCTACCGTTTTTGTGCAGCATAACAATGAAGTCAAATTTGTTTATTCTGTTTCGATAAATTTTACAACCCATCCGGTTAGCATTACCACCATCACGGAGAACCAGCATAAAAGTTAATGAAAATTTCAAATTTGATGGATATTGTGCTGTATGTTATCTGCAAACGTACTTGTATATTATCTGAAATATTGTGACACTAAATATGTTACAAGTTGAAATTTTTCCAACCGAGGGACAAAGCGTCCAGGCTGAATCCCAGAACCTTTTAGCTTAATTTGGCAATGGTCTTCCAATTGATCTACTTGAAACGACAACCGGATATAATTGACTCATTAAAAACTATATATACCCCAACATACGTACATTACTATTTCCATATGTATATATATGCATATAAACATGAATTTTACAGTTGAAATTTAAATTACACTGCAACAAAAAAATGTCGATTTTACGGTATAATACTGGCATCCCAGCTGGCAGTATTATACCGTAAAATCAACAGTAACAAACAGTAAAATGAGCTGTAATACACTACCGCGCATGCGTGGCAGTGTATTACTGCTTTTATTTTACTGTTTATTCCTGTTAATTTTACGGTATAATACTAGCAGCTGGAGTGGTAGTAATATACCGTAAAATCAAAATTTTTTTGCAGTGTGTTTAATGAAACTTTTTACGGATATAGTTTGATGCATGAAAAGCACGAGCCAATGTCGGAAATAATTACCATAAGTCATGCGTTTATACTCTTAGCCATGTTACAAAAGTACTTACCAATTTATTCTTAGTCATTATCATGCCACTTTGAGAGGTATGTGCAGGCATGTTGTCACCCTCTGCTCATACATCAAAGCATGTCAATAAGAAATTTATTCAAATTATGAAAACTAATTTGATTTTTAAAACCGTAATTCGTTGTCTACAGCGAGTGAAACACCGTGTACATATATCCAAGTACATACACGCACACACATATGTAATTTCTGTCAGAATAACACTAACAACAACAACAAAAAATTCTCTAGATTAAATATTTTTCTATTTAAAGATGACTTTGTAATCATCGAAGAATAATTATAACACTACACAGAATAAAAATAAACGACACCATCTTTTACGATAAAATGAACACATTTCGATTTTCCTGGGAAACTTCTTTAAGACATCATACGACACTCGATCTGAGATCTTAACTTAAGAGGAAAACCAGAAACTGTACGCACACAGGAGCTGATTCAACAAGCAAAGACAAATATTGACTTGAGTTGTGCTTAGCTTAAGAGACTTGTTAAAGATGGTTATTAGAAAGACTGAATTGACAAAATAATTGCATGTCGGCTAATTTAGGCCATGTTTTCTTAAAGACCGAATGGAACTGAAGAGGGAACTCCTCTTTTGAACACAGACTGTAGTAACATAAATTTCGAAGTCTAATAATGAAATTATGGGAAAATTTTCATTATGATGTGCAAACATGACATTGTTATGAGAGAAAATAATGCACGGAACAAAAGAGTGTATGGTAAACAAAAGAAAATAAGTAATTATGAATATTTAAGTAGATTTTTGCTACTAAATTTTGAATGCTTTTATAATAAGAGAAAATGCACATTTAGCTGGAAAATTTCAGATGTTTTCCATTTATATCTTTACAATTTCGAATAAAGACATATTTTTATTTTCATGAGCGAAAAGAAATAAAATAATACTAAAATTTCTATGGATTTAAACTTGTTGAATTCTTCAACAAATTTAATCTTTTGAAAATCTGAGGTCTTTATCCGAATTGTTATTTTTCATACAACTGAATTAATTAAAGAATAATTGGATACAGTAAACACATTATCTATGTATCTCTTTCTCTTTTGTTTTTAATGCGAAATGTCTCGTGTGAAAATCTGCAATGTTTTAATAATATTTGTAATATTGTTGAGACAAATTTATTCATTGATTTACCTATTGAAATATTGTTTCTGTTGGATGTGTTGGCAATTAACTTTTGTGAAAAAATCTTTATGTTTTATAACCTTTATGTACAAAATTTATGTTTCTTTATTGTCTTTTATATTCACTCCTTAAAATAAACAATTTCGAAAATTTGTATCTACCTTTTATCAGAACGAATATTTCGTGAGTCCGAAAAAAATAGTTCCGGATAACCGAGGTTACTGAAATTCACCAAGCTTCTTTCCATTATTACATACTAAGCACATACCAAATTTCAAGTCTATCTCAATTTGTTCGGTAGATAAAGCGTTTACAGACACACACACACACAGACGGACGGCAATTTTTTTTTTCTAAAAATATGTTTTTCGGAATCTCCAGTGTCTGAAACGCGTAAATCCGTCAATTTTTTTTTCCAAAACGATTACAAGACTTACTTGTATAATGGGTAAGTAAAATATTGATTTAGCGGAAAATACCAGCACGCTAGCTAACTGTATAAAATCATTTCTTTTCCTGAAAACAAATCCGTATTTTCACGAATTTTCTGTTTTTCTTTTCTTTTCTCCCTTTCTATTTCTTCTAAAAATAAAATACTATATTTGACTGTTAAAAACAAATTAAAAAATATACAACCATTTTACGAATCCTGTATTTCTTTTTTTTTTTTAAATATAAAATACCATGTTGGACTCTCAAAAACAGGTGTTCTTTTAGCACAACCAATAGAATTGTTTCAACAATTTCTTTATTTTTACATGCATTCTAAGTGTAAGGCAAGGTGCATGAATAATTTTCATTTATTCAAGGATAACTATTACTAAAACATATTTAATTAATATTTTTTTCATGTGTAAAAAAATGCAGAAAAATAATTATGGAAATTGTTTTAAATTCCTCTGAGTAGCAGTGAAAAATCTTTTAAATAATTCACTTTCACAAAATGAGAAAATTATTATTGATTTATTTAAGTACTAATTCATCTAAATATATTAAATTTAAAATGAAACACCACTATCCAATTTACACATCGACTTGCATATTAAGATCTTTTGATTACACTTTTAATTATGGAAAGTTTAACAAATATTGATTCTACAGCTAGCTTAAATCAAATTCGCTTGAATGGACACATTAACCACGAGGGATTTTTACACACATGGACAAGATTTTAATTAGATTAAAAGCAATTAACAGTAATAAGCGTAAATACTTTTCCACAACTGCTTTTAAAACTAGATGAAAAATAAGTCAAATATTTGCATCCACTGATTTAGTTTGTCAGTTTAACGCGATAATAATATAAGACGGAAAGCAAAATATATTCAGAATAAGGATTTATTTTTGATAAACTTATTGCAGTATAATGCTATTTGATGTAATTGCATTACGTAAGACATGAATGATTTTCAGAACAGAATTTTTATATTTTTCTTTTTATGTGAGCAAGAATTTTTAATACTTGGAAATTTTTCCATAGAAAATTTCTCACGCGTAAAAATTGATTTATTCAATCATCGATGCTGAATTCTCTTTAGTTTCGTGTTTGCCCCAGGGTTGGTGGCCCACAGAAATCTTGTCCATCTTGTGCTGCGATTGTAGCCTTGCCGACATGTGATAGTGAGAAGTGCCAGGCCGTGCATCGTTCCAAGTGGTTCAATTGGTAGAGCGTCAGTGCGCTATACTGATGACCCAGGTTCGATTGCCAGCTTGGATACTTTTTCACTCTGTTGGCTATACGCCTTTTAAGCATTTGAAATATTAATAATTTTTAATTACAGAAAACATTCTTTAACAAATTCATCAGTGCAATAAATAAATGATGTTTATCTTGTATTAGTGGCGAACATAAATGAGTGCATATACTGTATGGTAATATAATTTCTTAAACAAAATTATAATTTTAATTATTTTTAATATAATTCCCTCTATTCGTATTAAGAGAATTACACGAATAATTGTACTATTTTCGTTCTCTCTAATAAAACAGTACAATAGAATTTTTTTAAAATTATATGCCAGAACAAAGCGCAATAGCTTACACTTGTTTTTGTTTTTCTTTTTTTTTTAAATTTGGAATTAAAATTTAATTATATAATTCATGTTGATTAAAGTCTATTAATTTATTAATTATTTGTTAATATATTTTTAAATTTTTTGTTCGGATAAAATTCGCAAGTTCTGATATGCATAGATACAAGCATCTTTGTTTCTTTAAAAATATATTTGTCTAAATACCTCCATGCTTCATTCTAGAGCGCGCGCGCACACATATTTACATGCAATACTACACGTTTATATACATATATCTCATTTTGTTGAATTTTAAATTATTTCTTGGTTATCTTAATTTCTTTCAATCATTGTTTTTCGATATGTTATAAGGCGCTTAATATTGTCATTTTTATGCTTAATTCTGACAATGTTCGACGAAACAACATATCTTTACTATGAATTATTCTTATGAAGCCCCTCTGAAGATTCCGTCAGATATTCATAATTTCTCATACTTGTCTCTTCCATTTACTGCGTTTTATTTTGTATTGTATTTTCCTTTGATTTTTTACTTTCTTCTATCTATAATAGAAGGAAGTATTGTAATCGAAATTTTTTTCGACTTCCGGTTTTCGACTGATTTACACGTTTTAGGGGTCAGAGATTCCGAAAAACACGTTTTTACAAAATGTCTGTCTGTCCATCCGTCCGTCTGTCCGTCTGTCCGTCTTCATTGTATCATCGAAAAGTGTATGAAGTTATGCTTCAAATTGAACCTAATTTTTTTTCTATGTTTTTGGCTATGGCAAGCAGATTCTATCAGAATTTGGGGATATTTTGACGAAAGGGGGCGCTGCCGTCGCGATTTTTGTTCGATTTTCACTATTGTATCATCGAAAAGTGTATGATGTTATGCAGATAATTAAACCAAAAATTTTTAATATGTTTTTGGCTGTAGCCAGCAGGTCCTACTAGAATGTGGGGATATTCCGCCGGAAGGGGGCGCTGTGATAGCCATTTAAAGATTTCAAATTCAAAAAGATGTATAAAAAAATTAGAAATCCTAAAAGTTTTTTCCGTTAAATGTTCGGCCTTGATCCGGAGAATCCGGAGCAGGTTTTGTTTTATCTCTATATTAAAAAATGGCGGAGATATAGCGCTTTGAAATTTTAGGGTGGTTGACATTTTCAAACAAGACAGCAGAATCCATCCATAAACGGGTTTAATTTATGAGTTTTAGTTAACAGGGTTTCAGCAAATTTTCTTTCATTGTTGTAACCATGTGGAACAGGACCATGTGGAATAGGAACAATTGTTCCTATTCTTAAATGCTTAACACTATATATTTATATTTGCCAATGTCAAATTCTTGCCAAGCTTGGTGGCAATTGACGAAATATCGCCAGATTTGGCGACAAAAATAGGTTGCCCCAAATGAAGCCAACTTGGCTGTAGAAGACTAATTTGGCGATATTCTCATTCAAATTCAATGTTGACGAGAACTGGGAATGAATCTCCTTTAATTGGGTTCCACGCATTTTACTTTCGTGTTTTCCAGTAAAATTAGCTAAAATCGTAAAACCAAGGAATAGGGAGGCTATCTGTTCTGGTCGCTACAGGCCAAAAGAACTTTTCGTAGTTTAGTTGATTGCATCAGTTGATTGCATCCCGGTAACCCGATGATTCGTAAGCAGCTGACGTACAACAGAATGACGAAAAATATTGATTTTATTGGCGATGTGAGGGCGAAATTAGAAGTATTAACATGATTGAGATAGAAGAAAGTTTTGGGATTGGCACATCCGACTAGTACACATATGATTTCATTTTGATTATATATATATATATATATATGTAACAATCCCGAAAGATCTGGATCAGAATAAAATTGTCCGAATTCAAATACATTGAAAAAAAGAAATGTCACTGGGGCATTGCCAAATGAAAAAAAAATGACGCATTGAAATCACAGACTGTGAAACGAAAAACAGAAATAAAATATTTAGAGACGAAAAATAGTGGGGAAAATTTAGAATAAATTTAAGACGTATTAATCATTAACATATATAGATATATATAATGAAATCACATATGTGGAAATAAATGAAAAAAAGATATACATTGCATGCTTTTGACAATTTTACACAGAAGAGACAGTACAAATAATATAATTATTACGAAAAATAAATCAAGTATTTGCATATACTGGTTCATGTATTTAATATTAATAAACGTATTTTATTTAAATATTAGTTGATATAAATGCATGATAACTGTCAGGTATAAATGCTTCTTAATACAGTAAAAAATAAATTGCATTTATTATGGGAATTAATATTTATATTAAGGAATATATATTTTAAAAAAATCATCCGCGCAACTTATGAATGGTGCTTATTTTTCATTAATGAAAACATAAATAAAAAATACATTGCATTTATTATGGGAATTAATATTTATCTTAAGATATATATTTAAAAGAAATCATCAGCGTAAGTTGTGAGTAATGTTTATTTTGCATTAATGAAAACATAAGTAAAAAATAAATTGCATTCGTTATGGGAATTAATATTTATATTAAGGAATATATTTAAAAAAATCATCAGCGTAAGTTATGAGCAATGTTTATTTTGCATTAATGAAAACATAAGTAAAAAATAAATTGCATTTATTATGGAAATTAATATTTATATTAAGCAAAGCATCAGCGCAAGTTATGAATGATGTTTATTTTGTATTAATGAAAACATAAATGAATATACAAATTGAACGAAAATAATTATTGCCCCTTCTTTCATTAACTGATGCATAATAACATACAATTCTAATTTATTTTTAGTTCTTCCATTTTAGTGATTTAACATTTAGAGCTTAAATTTAATTTTATAATGTTTGTCGAATACGCTGTTTTAATTTGTTTCTCTGACTTTCACATCAAGATCTTTTTATTACACTTTTATTTGCATACAATTTAACAAATATTGATTCTACGGCTAGCTTAAACCAGACTCGTTCGAACAGACACATTAACCGCAAGGTAGTTTTACACATATGAACAATATTTTAATTAGATTAAAAGCAATACACTGTAATAAGCGTAAGTATTTTTTCACCTATATTTTTAAAACGAGACGAAAAATAAGTCAAATATTTGCATCTATTGGTACAGTCTGTCAATTTTACATGATAAGAATATAAGACGAAAACCCTGAAGCAGTTTCAAAAGTTTTTCTCTTTATTTTTAATGAATCAGCAGAAGAGATTTTTTTAAAATTATATACCAGCACAAGCATTTGCTAGCGGAATACGTTTGTAAGAGTAAGAAAACTGCATAATAATACATCAATTTAATGTGTATTTAGTTCTAATTTTAGCATTTAACATTTAGAGCGTAAAATTTAATTCTATAATTGATGTTGGTTAGGGTCTATTTTATTTTGTTCCTTTCTAACATGTTCCAACATAGTTGAAAAGTGTTTATGAATCCGGTTTATCTGGCTGTCTGTCCGTCCGTGCTCAAACTCGCGTAAATATACTTGAATTGTCATGTAATTGATGTATATTATTGAGGTTTACCATGGAATGTTCGGTATTGAAATTGAAGTGTGTGGCATTTATAATTCATTTACAGGGTACTCAAAATAATTCCGCAACGTTATGGTACATGGGGAAAAGTCGTTTGCAGTGTATTTTAATGATGTTACACTATTTCAAACATATTGAAATTGATATACATCACTGAAATATACTACAAGATGCTTTCTATAGAATATGATGTGCATAGCATTTATCGTTTATTTACTGGGACACACAAAAGATTCTGGTTACAGTACTGTCTATGAGCAATAAATGCTGGAATACGTTTTCAATTGTGGTATGCGTTTTTAACTTTAAGTAATTTTTTGCATGCTGCATGGTGTGTATAATTTCTATAGATTATATGCAGGACTGCACAAAAGAATTCGCGTACATTACCGCTTATTGACGGAAGATTCAACTGTGTATGCGTTTCCTAACAGAACTAAATTTTTGCATACTATCTATTATATATACAAATCTATAGATCATATACAGGGCTGCACAAAATAATTCGGATATTTTTCCAACTATAGATGGTAGTTGCTGAAATTAGGTTTTCAAATGTATTATCAGTTTTCCAAATTGTTTACTTAGATGTGGGTGGGGCTAGTAAAGCTCTTTGTTAGGCCTCCCCACTTAGTTGAACTTGTTTAGTAAGATGTCATATTTCACCTTATTAAATGGTGACGTTTTGCTACAGGATTCTGAATGCGTTGGAAAGTGTTTTATAATATAAGCTTTGCACAATTTTTCTTTCTTGTTTTACTTTGGACAAAATTATTTCGGCTACGGTATATGGACTCAAGCTTCTTTCAGTTTCTGGCATACATTTAAATAGTTTTCTTCTGTGTTCTAAAATACACACTGAGAAAAATGACACTTTCAAATCTGAGTAAATCGACGTTTTCATTTTGTTATGAAACTTTTTATTTCAAATATGACGACTCAATGCTTTCAATTCTGAGATATCAGAAATACTCAGAATATTGAAACATAGACATACTCAAAACTGTTCAAATTAAGGTCAATTCATACTCATTTTTGAAACATGGGCATACTCAAAAATGATCGGAATCAGTTCAAACTCATTTTTGAAACATGGCAATACTAAAATAATGAGCACATAGAAGTCAGTTCATACTCATTTGAACGAAATGCAATATTTCCCCTTTTCAAGAGAAAAATAATTGTGGCGTAAATGGGTTAAAATGTGTCAAAAAGAAAATGTAGTCAGTAAATTTTCAATATCCACTGAGCGGTTTTTCATTTAAAAAATATACTGATAACAATCAAATTGAAAATTTGTATAATTCATATCTCCCCTTCCCCATATAAATAATAAAGTTGTGCAATCTTAACCACCATTTCAAATTGACCAAATCTATCCGAAATCCCATTAAAAATTTCCAATTTTCTCAACAACAAATTAATGAATCCTATAAAAAAAAACAACATGCGTCCCAATCATTCGATCACTTGCATTTAAAATATCGCACTCATGTGATCTGGATGGCGAAGTGGATAAGGCAATGGACTTGTTACTACTAGGACTCGGGTTCGATGCTGGCTCTGGGTAAATGCACAAATTTAGTTTATCCTCCCATAATCATAAATAGAACCAGAGATGGCAGCGCTTTTTTTCTAGCTGTTGTTTGAAACATGGACATACTCAAATATGAGCACATGATGTTTTATTCTTGAGTGTGTGCACGTTTTCAGAAATGTTTATATACATGTGTCAAACTTGAGTAATTTTGATTCGGAGCCATTTTGACTATGCGACACACTCAGATTTGAGTATCTTTTGCTCAGTTTTGAAAATGTCGTTTTTAGAGTGCAAATTTATGTAAGAAAGGGATAAATACATAATGACAACTGTCAACAAATATTCATATGGAATTTATTGAATGGATAATAAAGGCAAATAGAGTCTTTCATTAAAAAATAAGTTAATCAAGCGTACATATTTTGACTTTACAATTTTGATAAATAGCGTCTTTTCACAGAATAGCGAATTAAAGATTAAATGTAAAAATGTTATTAAATGTGCTAACTAAAATAATCACATTTATAAACCTAGAACAAGTAAGACTAAGGCTCAAATAAGTTCTATCGTACACAACTACATTTGTTTTAACTCTTTGCATATCAAAATTACAAATGAAATTTATTATTTTGTTCTCTATTCTTTTAACCATGACGAAATATATACACAATTGAAATTCAGAATTATTTTTGTCTGAAATTTAATTATCAAGAAATAATTTAGAAGTATTGTCTAGTTAGAGTTAATTATTAAACTAAGATAAGGACTACACAAATCATTATTCAGAAAATCCCAGTAAAACTTATTATTATTATAAAAGAGATTTCGCTTACTCATTAACGCTAGTTGGCAAAAAGACTTGCCACTTAAGGCGAACGAAAAATTAAAATTCGGAAACTAGTATTTTAGCACAGAAAATTTCCCTTTATCTAAACTGAAATTTTTACAGATTAAATTAGTTTACAGGATTAAATTACAGGATGGAAAAACTGGTGTCAACTGGTGCTGAAGAATTAAAAAAGTGTAAAAGATTCTCGTCGTGAATGGGTTAAATTGAAGACGTCCGGGAGTTCAAGGGTTAACGCACTGCGCTGACACATTATAGGTTCTCTTAAGAGGCTACTTCACTGACGCGAAAACACAGATTTTGGTTGCAGATTTTTTGTTATTGATGATACTTTCACTTTCGAAACCGGTTCCGAAAGTGAAAGAATCTTAATAAAGAAAAATGTAATCAAAATCGAAAATATACAAAAGGGCCTGCATAGAGATCGACCTCAGCTATCCAATGCAAAAAACATTTAAAAATATTGAAATTCGAACGAGATATCTTAAAGTATTTCCCCCATAGGATTAACATTAGTGAACGGGGGGTTTCTCGTGAGTGAAGTAGCTTCTTAAGGATTTTGGAAAGATTATTCCTTCAACCTTTCATCCTTTCGGGTATGATAAAATGAGACTAAAGCCTGAGGGCGGGGGCGGGGGTCTCACTCCAGGCTGGCTACTTGACCAGGACATATACCACACAGTACCCCAGGACCCATGGTCACGGAATTCGGTACCTCAGACCAAGATCCTATAAGGACTGTAGTTTAAGTTTAGTTTCATCGTTAAATAGAAAATAATAAAATTTAAACTGTGCCATATAAACGAAATATGGCGTGTTACATAACATAAAGACCAAGATCCTATAAGGATTGTAGTTTAGGTTTAGTTTAACCGTTAAATCGAAAATAATAAAATTGAAACTGTACCATATAAACGAAATATGGCGTGTTACATAACATAAAGACCAAGATCCTATAAGGATTGTAGTTTAGGTTTAGTTTAATCGTTAAATCGAAAATAAAATTGAAACTGTACTATATAAACGAAATATGGCGTGCTACATAACAAAAATATCAGCATTTCTGTTGTTGTTGTTGTTGTTTACACAGCTTTCATCCTACCTTATTCTTTAATCTTGAATTTCAATACCTAGTTAAAATTACAAATTGCATATAGATTACAATTACAGATGAATCCTAATTAAATATGAAACCGCATTTCGAAATCAGTTTCCAGCTACACTATGAAATATTGTTTATTCCTTTTTAATTGGTTATCATTTCTTAAGTTCTAACAAGTTCCTTCTGTTGAGAAATTTGATATTTACCACATTTGTTATTCACAACATTTCTTAAACTAACGAATGAAATTCCTCCAAATGCGGATATTCTGATCTCGTTCCTCAAAATATTTCAATTTCTAAGATCGAACGTCTTACAAATATTGGTTTTATTCGCATTACCCTTCATTACGGCTCAGTGGTTGAATTAAATCCACGGGGAATTTGAAGGTCTGGATTGCTATGATACTTTAATTAGATGACAAATAACTAATAGTAAATTACGTAGATACTTTTCCACGAAAGTCTTTTCGAATTTGATGGGAAATGTTAAACATTCGCTGCGCCTTCCAGCCCGGTGGCAGTTTTGAATATGGAATCTCTTGGGTAGCAGTATAAGAGACTTAAGTTATTGTAAGACTTGTAAATGAATTTGAAAATTTTCTTTGGGGCTATGTAAGAATTTAATATCATGTCTTAACATGTTTATATTTTAAAGTAAGATTTAACAAGATTGTGTTACATTAGACATTTTTAGGTCGAATCAATACCAAAAAAATTTGGTAGTAAGAAATTCTGTAAAATGAAATATGTGAAATAAAATTACAGAAACAGTGTATGTCAGTGCTGATTTTAGAGGAGTGGGGACGGACTTGAATTTTCTTTCTTTTTTTTTTTTGGGGGGGGGGGGTGACTGCATTGTTTCAGCTGTTTTTATAAAAAAGAAAATGGGGAAAATTAAATTCCACGCTAAGATAGAAATAGAGTTGCTTTTCACATTAATTTTGCATTCATTAAATGTTCTTTTAAAGTAAACAAATCTTTTTAGATTTGCCATTTCATACAGGCAAACCGTCTGCTAGTAAAAGGAAGTTATTCATATTACATAAGTGAATATATCCAATGAATTCTTATTTTTGCTTTATTACGTAGACACGGCAGCGCCCCCTACATTATATCATCAATATAGGTGGCTTACTGATTTGTTTTCGGGGGTGGGAGGTTAGCTAAATGTAGAGGTATTTGAATTGGTATAAGGTGAATTCCGTTGTAGAAGTTAGCAATACTATAGAAATTTATACATGCTTAAAAATTTAATTGCAAAATATTTGCTGTTACAATATATAACTTTGATTATTTAACTATAAATAAGAAGCTGAAATTTAAATCCTGAACTATTTGAGTGTTAACCAACGTTCTAACCACTATACATATATATAGTGTGCAGGCGTATAAATTTAAGAAACAAATTATTTTTCACAATAAGCTGAATTTGTTCCCTTTGAAAAAATTTAGTGGAACTGGAATATCAACTGAGAAACTTATTTTAGTATTGTATTATTTAACAGAAACTTCTCGCAAATCTTTAGCAGAAATTTCATTATATTTTTAAGTTAAACATTTAAAAAAATGACCAAAAGACTTCTGATGCGTGAAAACGTGTCGGCTGTGATCGAGCTGAAATTGTAGACGTAACATCAAATTAGGCTATAATTATAAGGGCACAGATTTTCAGTTCGAATAGATACAATTTTAATAAGAAATGTAACCGAACTTATTTTTAGAGACACTCAGTCATACGATTCGACATGCTTGAACACGTTTTCATATATATGATGTGGATATAGCAGTCCAGGGATTGTAAATTGCTTTCTCAATATCTGTATTGCATGAATATTTTTTGTCATTTACATAAAAAAGTTTACCAATGTCCTCCATTAATTCTTCGTTTAATACCCATGCCGTGCGATCAAGATGTCCAATCAAATAATGGGATTTAGCTATCATCGAACCATTTTATTCGCAGCTTTTATAGCATTGAACGACGCATTTTCTTGTTGGAAAATAAATTTTTCCCATCCATTTTTGCAATCATGTAAAAATGTATGTTTCTAAAGTACAGATGTACACCTTTAAGTCCATTTTCTAATAACTTGATTAATCTTATTTTGAGCTGACACAGCATCTTCAGACCACGACTGATCCTTAATTTATTTTGACGGCTCAATGCGACATTTTTATTTCTACACAAATTGCGCCTATATTAACGTAGAACTTCAGACGGATGGAAAACAGTTCAATATTGATGGGCCTAAAGTTATGCGTTAATACTGTCACGATTTGTGGAGGAATAGAAACGTTGAACGGAGCTGTCAAAATAAAGGAGGATCAGTCATAGTTCGGGATACTGTGTTAGTTCATGATAATTCTCACTAATCAAGTTATTCTTCCAAGTTATATTAACTATTATTATATCAAGTTATATTAACTTGATTATAACTTGTTATTGATTAACTTGTTATATTATATCAAGTTATATTAACAAGTTATATTAACTAATCAAGTTATTCTTTCTAAGAAAATGAACTTAAAAATTTACACCAGTCTTTCAGAAGCACACATTTTGAAATATAATTCCTTTCAAGAGGGGGAAAATACATTTTCCACCAAGATTGTGTCATGCAACAAAACCTACAAAAAAAGTAGTTCAATGATAACAATATCCACAATATGCAATTATTTGATTGGCCATCACGATCGCATGGTATGAACTTAAAAAAATAATAAATGGAGTGCAATTGTGAACTTTTTAAATGTAAATGGATGCATTACAGACATTGAGGAAGTTATTTTTTATTCCTGGACATCTATATCCACACCACTATGAAAAAGTGGTGTTCCAAGCCAGTCAAACCATATAGCTGAATGTCTCCAAAAAGATTCTTACATTTCTTATTAAAATTGTATCTATTTGAACTTATAATCTGTGTACTTATAACTATGAGCATTAAAAATTTTAATATTTCATATTTAAAAAAAAATATATTATTTTAAAAAAATGAACAAGACCTCCAATAACTTGGATAAAAATACATATTATCATATTTATTAATATTTAGAATTGTATAAAGTCCATGATTCTTTACATTTTTTAGCGCTCTATAATTTTGTCACAAAGTGTAATGCCACACTTCTGCATGCAATTATTAACGTATGTAATCCTGTCATTGGATAAATAAAAATTATATTTCAACGTTTCTAATAAAGCTTTTTTTACATGTAAAACACCATTTCATAGAAAATCAAAGGCGCTCTACAACTTTGTAATTGACTTTTCTGCAGTATCTCGTACTTTCGAGATAGGAAAAACTAATTCTACAGTTTGCCACGAGGTGGACTACTAGGTACCTCAACAGGTAAAGCATACCCATTTTACTGTACGTAGACACTACGTTCATGGGCTAACTTAATTCACCAATTATTTGACGTGAAACGGAATTAAGGAATCATGCTTTATAAACTTAATTTCTTGTTTAATCTTTTAAATACACAATTAAAATCATAACTTTTTTATTTGAATGACTGATAATACGCAGTATCGAAATAAATTTTATGTTTCTTATTAAATTTGCTATTAGAGAACATAATTTAAACCTTAATCATCGTATTTGCTTCTTCGTCTGTAAATTAATTAAAATATATCAAATTCATTAAACTAAAAATGCCCAAAACAAGTTTATTTAACTTTCATATTTTCTTAAGAAATCATACATTTTTCTATTTTAATCTTCAACTTAATAAATCTGTTGAATTTTTAAAGCTTGGGAATTAATAATTAATGTAAGTAGAGTTCTTCAATAAAAATTTAAAAGGCAAATTATTTATTAGACATTTTTGACGTTTTATAATATCCACTAGTAGAAAAAACACGTACTAAATCTAATCGATTCTTGTTTAAAAACTAATATACTGTAGGTTGTTTGACAAATACCAAATCCAGTCATCATCCTTTAAAGCTTACGTAATCATGTCTTTCAAGTACGAAGACTTTCAAAAGGCACGTATATTATTTCAATTAACTTCGAAACAACTAATGGGAATATTTGTGAATGTTACTTCTTCGCATTTCATATTTGACAGGAAATATAAGTACCCGTACTTATTCGTTCACTCATACTTTCCATTTTCAGTGCTGATATATAGTTAAGAGATGTAGGCGCTGCAATGTTTGTAAAGGAGAATATCAAGAGAGTACAGTGAAATGCTTATACGAAAAGTGATAAAGGTTTATACAATCTAGAAACGTTCAATAGGTTAGGCAATTATTTAATGTGCAGTTAATGAGCTGCAACTGTTGGCATTATATTAATAGTGTAAGTTGAGCTTTATGATCAAAAATTTGATACTTAAATAACTCATTGTGAAAAATGAATAGGATTACATTATGAAAATTAAAAAAATCATAGCTGTTAAGTGGCCACAAACCCGTAGAAATTAAGATTACATCTTTTTAAGTTAATTTACAAACAACAAAATAGCTACGAAAGTCACAACCTTTTATAATTTATTTGTATTTCAATTTGTACATTTTCAGTGATCTAATTTGGAAGTTGCAACATTTTTTGTTTTACTAATCAACAATTAAAGCTGAGTTATAGGTTTATGTTATAAATATTATGATGATAATATAAATTGATAAAATAAACATTTTCAGATTCCTCTTATAGGATATGCTTCATTATTCAGTTTATAAGGTGATATCCAGAAAGAAAGGTTTATAAAATACAAATAAAACTTTTCATCAAAATAAATAAATAAATAAATAAATAAATAAAGTAAAGAAAGAAAGAAAGAAAGAAAGAAATAAAAAAGAATGACCTTTTTAAATTTTGAGATCGAATAGTTTAATTACCCTATTCCCTGGATTTGCAATCATGATACTTAACGTTAACGTGAGAGAAAAAAAAATGTTTGTGTAAAATACACCTTAAAATGCACCTGTGAAAACCATGGGTGGAGTGATTTATTCAATATATATCAAATTTCGCAGATAGTATACGAACCCGAACGAGAAAAGTGTAAGGTCAAGCAAACTGAGACTGTGGACGGAGTTAAGATATGAAAGTTATAAAACTTTCAAATGAATAGTTCCAGTAAACAGGTTGGATAAGCTTTAGTGGCATAAAAACTAATTGATTATGGAAAGCTTCTTTTTCATGTGCAGTATTTGAAATTGGATTTGTTAAATTAAGCAACGTATAGAAGGAGCATGAGTGGCGCAAAATCATAAATAGATGAAATTTTGTTTTGCCACATGAGCAATGCTTCCTATTTAGCGGATTTTTTTTTATTAAAAAAATTTACACTATTTCTGATTAGTTATATTTGTCTTATTTAATCTATCATCAAATAAGAATATATTGTTGACAGATATCTAAAAAAAAAAAATGATAGATATCTAAAAAATATTCCCAACAAATTGGAAACATTGCACATGAGACCTACAATCATTTTAAGTCTTGTGATTTGATTATTTGATGCTGCTTTTCTTTAGCAGAAGTAAGTTATCTTTAGCTATACCAAACACTGAAACACTTGAAATAGGAAAATAATAAAGTGTAGCTTCAATGGTACAAAAACATGAACATCTGCGATTTTTGTTTTGCTGTTTGGGTCTTCTCAAATCATTTTTAGTGTGTTAATTTGATTATTCGATACTTCTTTTTCATCGACAAGAAAATTATCTTTAGATATTGTTCAAAGTGAAGGACTAGAAGTAAGATATGTTAGTTTATTATGGCTGAAATATTATGGCCGTTTAGGCCGAAGTAGCAGCACTATCTGGGAAAAATGTATCCTTCAAGCGTGGATTTTAGAATACACAAGAACTATAACAAAATGAATTAAATCTAAGGTTATGCATATCGGTCGGGTTGATGGCGAAACTAACAAGGGACCCTCCCCAAAAGGTACATTTCGATGAAACTTTTATCATAGCGAGTACTCATTATATGATGAAGAATGGTACCAATTTTATCGGCCATCGCAATGTTTATTATTTTAAGGTATTATTTAGTATTAAGTATTATTTTTAAGTATTATATTTAAGTATTATTTTAAAGTTTTTTTAAAAGTATCATTTATTTAGTAAATATGGATGGTGAAACAAAGAAAAGTCCGTGATGCTCCAGTTGATTTTTTTTTCACACGTAATGGAACCGAATGTCATGAATGTGAAAAATTTCATTTTATAATTTGTGGATGTAAAAGTTCACTGTGTTTTACTCATTTCTGTACTAATTATAGTTTTTGTGAAGATTATGTTGCTTGAAGTTATTGGAATATTTTTGAATAAAACATTTAGCGATTTTCCTTAGTTGCATCATAGATACTTTACAAATATTCTTAAAATATTAAACCTTGACGGTGACCGATAAAATTGGTATCATTCTTCATCATATAATGAGTACTCTCTATGATAAAAGTAATCGAAATCGCTGTGTACCTTTTCGTAGGGTCCCTTATAAGTAATGTCACGAAAACATTTTCAAAGATGTACGACGTCAAAAGTTGGGAAGAACTTCTTTTTGTCTTGACGGATATTCAGATTAGATATTGGGTAATTGGCGCCTTGTAATCCTTACTCATACGCGGATGAACTTCACATACCAAATTTAGAAGATTGATTCTAAATCAAAATAGATAATGAACTCTGCAAATGCAATCTTACCTCTTATGTAACATGTAACGTAAACAATCTTTTTATTTAACTGTTATTAAATTTAGTCGCTTTTCTTATTCCTTTTGTGAATATTTATTTATGTTTTTCAGTCATTTTACTAAAATACTGTTCTCTAATGTGATCGTAATCTGTTTTATTTACGGTTTAAACGTTAATTACATGCGATCATATTAGTTATGGAATACAATAATTATCTAAGAAGTTATAAAAGAACGCCACGCTGAAATATACCTTTCACGGTATGTAATAGGTATTTTCACGAGTTATGGCATCAAGTATTCTATATTCTGACCGCAAACCAAACGTGATTTCTTTCCCGGGAAATAGTATTCTAATATCAAGAATTAGGTTAAGATTTATATTTTCAAATATTTCAAATATTTTACTAAATGAAATCTGTTATGATTGCGAATAAAAAATATGAGAAATTTTCTAGTTCTAATTGTTTAAAGATTTATACAGTGTGGATAAAAATAAGTGATATAAACGTTTAGGTTTGATAATACTCGTTCAAGACAAACAATGTTTGAATAGGAAACCAGGATCTCAATCCTTTTCTTCAGCTAAACATACAGAGTGTCTTATTATAAACCGAACTAAATTTTTCGTAAGCAATACTGAAGATACTATGCCGAGATCTTCAACGAACAAACTTTGCTTTCTGTAAAATTTGTTGACATCACGGGATGTACTTTGAAGTTCAATGTGCTTTGGTCAACGACATTGTATATACTTTCAGTTACATTTTGAATATTGTGTGTTCAGAGTTGTTGGACTAGAATGATAGCTATTTTTAGCTCTTCTTGTGGTGTCATCACATTTCAAAGAACGCAAATTAAGTCTGTTGAAAATATAATTACACTGTATTAATTTCTGGTAAAGTTATGAATTAAAATCTAGGTTTGGCTCGAAGTGAAGCACCTTGTATTTTTGAATGAATAAGAGGATTACGAACCTCTTTGTCCATGCCTGATTAAAGAATGGGTCAACTGAACCTTGGCCTTGGAGCTAAGTAGCTGATAGGCTGATTTCGGGCGCCGTTCTTTGGTATACAATTTTTTGAAAAACTGATATTTTAAATATATTGTAAACCATGTAGTGATTTTAACAGTGTTTTGTAATTTTAATGTACGATAACATTAAAAGCAATAAACATATTTATCTAAATATGCATTTATATATTCATGTCTGTAATGAAAAACATATAAAAAATTATTAAATTTTTGTCTCGAATGAATACTAGGCCCTAAGCCTCTCTTTGGCTTGATAGTGCTTATAAAAGTAAATGCTTGTCTTGATGTATATATCACTTTTAAACGTGTGTACAGGTAATTTTGAGATACTTTGTAAATTTCTTTTGTCAAAATGTGATTCTATATAGTTAGAAATAAAAGATTTTTACTAACAGTATTTTAACTAACAAGATTACAGATAGTAAACTATTGAATCCTTTTACTTTAATTGTTTCATTTCTTAATTTTATATTATTTAATTTTAGCATCTTCAGGCCATAAATTCATATGCAGATTCCTGTATTTCGTTTCATAATCTTAATTAAATTCTCATCTGCCAGAATAGTCAGCAAAATTACCGGTTCGACACAAATTGCCTTTCATATTGTGTGAATGTCTGCTTTCAAAACCCGCAGGCGTTTTAAAGGATTAGGTGCTATTTTAATTGGGCAGAAACCAACTGGAGGGTAAAAGAGACTAAGCATCGAAACTCATAACAATATTTCTTCTAATCAGGTGGAATATAATATTTCATTAAACTAATTATCTATTATAATTTCTACGTCATAATATTAATTCGTGTTTTTGTGATTAGGGAATAGGCTTAATTTCACAAACTTAAAAAAACAAAAACAGATATTTACCACTAATATAATGAATTCTGCTTATGCAAGGGGAATTCTTATAAGGTTAATAATATTACTGCATTTACTCATTTTTAAATTCGGTCATTTTTCTTATTTTTTTTTAGAACATTCATGTTAATATATTTTCCTAGAACACTCTTTTTTAAAATGTTATCAAAACAGTTGTTACTTGCAACTTAAATGTGAATAGCACAAATTCTGTTAATTTATGAACAGAATATTTTTCTCCAGAACTAGAAAAGAATATCGCAAGTAAAAAAATCTGGAATTTATCTCTCAGGATATGCAATAAGAATTTTTTTGAGTATTAGTAATTTTCTTGACAATATTATACTGTTTGGAAACGAAATGTGATTTTATTTCCTGAAACAGTTTTCAGTTACCAAGAATCACATTAAAATTTTTGATTTCAAAAATTCAATTAATTTACTGAAATAAAATCTGTCATAATAGGGAATAGAAAATTACGAAAATTTTTCAAGTATTGATTTTGTAAGGTTTTTTTCTCCCAAAATGTGTATATTCACAGTTACAAATAAAAGCTAAAGTTTTGACTAATAACCTTTTAACTAACAAGCCTCGAATAGCAAACTATTAAACTATTTGTTATTAATTGTTTCTTTCCTTAATTTTATATTATTTGCTTGTAGCATGTCCAGGGTACAAATTCATTCAGATATACAATCCCGTCTTTCGATTCATAATCCTAATTAAATCCTCATCTGCAGGATAGCCAGCAAAAATTATCAGTTTGACACAAATTACTTTTCATATTCTGTGAATGGCTGCTTTCAAAACCCGCAGGAGTTTTAAATGATTAGGTGCTATTTTAATTGAGTAGAACCAAGCATCGAAAGTAATATAACAATATTTCTTCTAATCAATAGGAATATAGTATTTCCTTAAACGGATTACCTACTATAATTTTCTATTTCATTTAAATTAATTCGTGTTTTTGTGATTAGGGAATATGTTTAATTTTAGTAACTTAAAATAAAAAAGATAATTTATCACTAATATAATGAATGTTGTTTATACAAGGTGACTTGTTATAGCGTTAATAATGTCACTGCATTTACCCGTTCTTAAATTCGGTCATTTTTAACACTTTCCAACCTAGTTGAAAAGTGTTTATGACTTCGGTTTGTCTGGCCGTATAGCCGTCTCCCGTCTGGCCGTCTGGCCGTCTGGCCGTCTGCCGTCTGGCCGTCTGGCCGTCTGCCGTCTGGCCGTCTGCCGTCTGGCCGTCTGCCGTCTGTCCGTGCTCTAACTCCCGTAAATATGCTCGGATTGCCTTGCAATTTTTATATATTATTGTTGTTATCTATAGCACGTTCCCTATTTCAACTGAAGTGTGTAGCACTTATAGTTTTTTTACAGGGACACTCAAAAAATTCCGTTACATGACGGTCTATGGAGAAAAATCATTTGCGGTTTATTTTAATGATGTTACACAATTGCAAACACATTGTAATTGATATGTATCACTGAGGTGTATTACAAGAAACTTAATATGGAATAGGATGTGCATAGCACTTATAGTTAATTTATAGGGACAGTCAAAAGAATTCCGTTACATTACGTCTATGGAGAAAAATTGTCTGCGGTTTATTTAAATAATGTTTCACTATTTTAAACGCATTGAAATTTATATATATCACTAAGGTGCATTACAAGATGCTTATTACAGAATATTGTGTGTATAGCAGTCTACGTTCATTTACAGGGACACACAAAATAATTCTCTACTGTCTGTTAACAATAATTCCTGTAAGTGCGTTTTAAGTTGCTGAACGAGATTTTAAATTTAACTCACTTTTTATTTATTACGTGGTGTGTATAAATTCTGTAGATCATATACAGGGAAGCACAAAAGTTCGCGAAGACATTTCCGTTTATTGACAGAAACTCCAGAAGGAGAATTTTAAACTGTGCTATGCGTTTCGTAACTGAACTAAAATTTAGCATCCTATGTAGTATATATACAAATCTATAGATAATATACAGGGCTGAATAAAAGTATAAGGATATTTTTCCGAATATTGTATACGTTGGAAATTCCTGAAATTATGTTTTTAAATATCTTTCAGCTTATTGAATGGTATGATTTGTAAAATTATTTTGGAAGCGTTGGAAAGTGTTACATAATCTATGCTTGACGCATGATTTTTTCGTTCTTGTTCTTATTTCTTTTGAGAACATCATATTCATACATTTTTTTAGAACACACTTTTTAAATGTTATCTAAACAGTTTTTACTTGCAACTTAAACGTGAACAGAACCAATTCTATTAATTTATGGACAGAATAATTTTGCTTGGAAATTGGAAAAGAATATCACAAGTATAAATCTAGAATTTATCTCTCAGGATATGTAGTAAGAATTTTCTTGAGTATTAGTAATGTTCTTGAGACTATTCCACTCTGTTTGCAAACGAAACGTGATTTCTTTTCCTGAAACAGTTTTCCATTTCCAAGAATTACATTAAAATTTATGTTTTCTAAAAGGGAATTTTATTAAGGAAATGGAATCTGTCATGATAGTGAATAGAAATTATTAGAAAGTTTCAAGTATTGAATATTTTAGAGATTTTTTAAGTTTTTTTTTCCAGAATGTCCTTTATTACTAATAGCCTTTTAACTAACAAGTCTGGAATAGTAAATTATTAAACTCGTTGATCCCATTTGTTTCATTCCTTAATTATATATTATTTGTTTGTAGTATCTTTAGGCAACAAATTTTATTAGAGAAAATTAGGAGAAAGTTTCAAGTATTGAATTTTTTAGAGAATTTTTAAAGTTTTTTTTTTTGAATGGTCTTTATTACTAATAACCTTTTAACTAACAAGTCTGGAATTAGTACACTATTAAACTCGTTGATACCAATTGTTTCATTCCTTAATTTTACATTACTTGATTGTAGCATCTTTAGGCAACAAATTTATTCAAATATAGATTCCTGTCTTTCGATTCATAATCCTAATTAAATTCTCATCTGCAGAATAGCCAGCAAAATTACCGGTTCGACACAAATTACCTTTCATATTGTGTGAATGGTTGCTTTCAAAACCCGCAGGCGTTATAAAGGATTAGGAGCTATTTTAATTGGGCAGCAACCAACTGGAGGATATAAAGAGACTAAGCATCGAAACTAATGTAACAATATTTCTTCTAATCAGTTGGAATATAGTATTTCATTTAAATGGTTTACCTACTGGATTGTTGTTGTATACTTTAAATTAATTTGTATTCTGGCGATTAACGGATAAGCTTATTTTCTCAAGTATGTGATTATAAAATATTTGTTTATAAATTAAAATATTATTTAAGTATGCACTTATATCAAATAAGATATGGAAAAAAAATGGAATTTATTTGTCATGATAGTGACTGTACTGTCATGATATAGTGAATAGAAATCAGGAGAAAGTTTCAAATATTGAATTGTTAGAGATTTTTTAAGTTTTTTTTCCTGATTGGCTTTTATTATTAATAGCCTTTAACTAACAAGTCTGTCATAGTAAACTATTAAACTTTTTGATCCCAATTGTTTCATTCCTTAATTTTACATTACTTGATTGTAGTATCTTTAGGCAACTAATTTATTCAAATATAGATTCCTGTCTTTCGATTCATAATCCTAATTAAATTCTCATCTGCAGAATAGCCAGCAAAATTACCGGTTCGACACAAATTACCTTTCATATTGTGTGAATGGTTGCTTTCAAAACCCGCAGGCGTTTTAAAGGATTAGGAGCTATTTTAATTGGGCAGCAACCAACTGGAGGATATAAAGAGACTAAGCATTGAAACTAATGTAACAATATTTCTTCGAATCAGTTGGAATATAGTATTTCATTTAAATGGTTTACCTACTGGATTGTTGTTGTATACTTTAAATTAATTTGTATTTTGGCGATTAATGGATAAGCTTATTTTCTCAAGTATGTATTTATAAAATATTTGTTTATAAATTAAAATATTATTTAGGTATGTACTTATACACTGAAAAAAAAAAAAACTTGTTGATTTTACAGTATAATACTGGCATCCCAGCTGCCAGTATTATACCGAAAAATTAACAGTAATAAACCGTAACATAAGCAGTAATACACAGCCACGCATGCGCGGTAGTGTATTACAGATTATTTTACTGTTTATTACTGTTAATTTTACGGTATAATACTGTAAAATCAACAATTTATTTTTTGCAGTGTATCAAATAAGATAGTGCAAACGACTTAAAGTGCATACAAATTTATTATAAAAAAATACTTATAATAACAAATTATCTGAAAGAAAAAAATCTTTCTTAATCGCAGAACAAGTATTGCTGTTTTTAAGTAATATAACATGTTTAAAAGTAATAATTTTTCGGTAGAGAATTGTGCAAATCAACGGAGTTAAATCACAAAGAATTTTTTTTATTATTTTTTTATATGCAACTTAAAAGTGAAAAAGCGCAACACGTTTCGGAAAACAATATTTCTTCTTCAGACGCAAAAATGACACGCTATCCCTACGATATTGGAGCAAGAATGAAAAAAATATGCAACACGCATAGATTATGAAGCCCTTTCCGACAGCATCATACAGGTCTACTGTGATATTATCATTACACCCTACTGGTTTAAGAAATTTATTTAAATATATTTATGAATTATTTGTGTCCCTGCAATAAAAGTCATCCATTGAAAATTATCACCTGACTTCTGCATAATGATTGTAGAAGTGCTAATAATTTTTTTTCTATGCAAATGAGAATTTAATTGAAAGTCTATAAAAACAAAGTAAATAATTAACGAGATTCACTTTTGTAGGAAATTTCGAATTCTTTTCTAAAAGTTCCGAATTGCTCAGGGAACTGTAATTTGGCTATAAAATACATTAGATGGATTTTTATCATAAATGGAATTCCATTTAAAGTATATTTAACATAAAAATACTTTTGTTATAACGCATGGGAGATAACAAAATTTAAATGAATATGTGGCGTAAAGCTTCGGTTAATTAATTTAAAAGCTATCTCAATAAACTATTTATCCTCTTATCTGATGTCATCTTTGACAAAACGAATTTTCTAACAGTACGAAATGTAACGTTTTATTTAATTAGAATAAACAAATCTTATTTGTCCTAATTCAATACTGATATTTACATATTCCGACTAAATAAATATAAATACTTACAAAAGTAACTAAGCAAATCAAAACGTTTTGCTTTATCAGAGAATACTTTTAACTTTTAATTTTGACATGTTTATCTAAACAATTCTTTAAATTACCTCTGCAAAAATAAAGTGAAAGATATTTAATCTGTAAACACTGTCACATAAGAAAAAGTAAATTTGAAGGAGAGTAAAAGTCAATAATTAGTTAAATTAATTTAGCCGGATTGTAACCGAACGAAGCAATTAATTTAACAAATCTTAAATACTCGAAAGTACTACAAAAACATTTTATCCTTTGAAGATACTTTTTTATGCACTAGATGATTAAATAAATTTTATTAAACACTTAATCATGTTTTTATGACGATATAAATTACTTATTGAAAAAAATATGCAAAAATCTTGTAGTTTTTATTTTTATTTTTAGAATCAGCTTTTTTCTAATCACATAAAAAAGACGATAAAAACAGAAACCGAAAAAAATGTCTGATTAGAGAGTGAAAAAGGTAAAAAAAAAATTACATTTAAAGGTTGTGAAAAAGTATACTGTTAGTTCAAAATATAAGACAAAGTAGTGTTCTTAAGTTAATAAGAAAATTTAAACAAAAATAAACAAGAACATAATGATATATTTTGTCAAAAAATTATCCTTTAGGCTATTTTTTTTAATTAGGTTTTTTTTTTTTATCTCTACAAAATGTTTCATTTAGATTTTTTTCCCCAAAAGATTTGCAATATCAATGCACATTTGACAAACTGAAGAAAAACATATATAAAAACAATATTTCTCAACATTTTCACGCCTGTAATCTCTTATAAAGCTAATGTTATAAAATTTAACTTTTAAAGCAGCACTTGTTGTTAAATAATGTAATTTTTGTTCAATGCCTATTTTAATATAAAATAGCTGAAATTAAATAATGTATTGAAAAAGAAATATTTTAATGGCTTTACTTTATCGCATTTACCAAAAGGTTTAGTTTAACAGCAATACTAACACAAAAATAAGGATAATTTCATACTTAATATTCATAATAAAGAGTTTAATAATCTATTAATTTAACATTGCATGTTCTACATTGTTGTACATAAGCAGAAAAAAACCCGATTGTACAGGGTTATTCTAAATGATGGACCCATTTTCAAAAAATTGTATTTATTAAAGTACAGGGTGATTTTTTTTTAAAGTTGTGAAAATAAAACTCTATAATAAAAGAACCATTGATCCAAATGACCTTAAATTTCACCAGTATGCTCCCAAAGCAATGGGAATTTTTTAGGCGCAGTTAAAAAAAATTAAAAAAAAAATAAAATCGCACCGACAGATGGCGCTGTAGGTTAACACCAACTGGTTTCCTTCCTCTACCGGATTTTAGGCTCAGTGAAGTATTCTGTTCAAATTTCAAAACCATCTTCCGTAAATATTCTATCGTCACTGGACCTTTTCTCAAATTCTTAAGTGTCCTAAATCTCCTAAGAGCAGTTGCTGTGCTGTCATTATTCTGATAATACAGTTTCACTAATAACGCACGATCCGTCAATGACCCAGTCATTGCGAGGATATCTGTGGAATAATGAACACGAGGTGTACGTGCTTCACGCTTTTATCGCCACTGTATGTGTGTCGTGTACAAGCTCGTCTCCCGACTTTGCTGCATATACAGCGCCATCTGTCGGCGGGATTCTAAGTTTTTTTTAACCACGTCGAAAAAATTCCCATCGGTTTGGGAGTACACTAGTAAAATTTTAGGTCATTTGGATCAGTGGTTCTTTTGTTATAGTGTTTTACTTTCACAACTTAAAAAAAAATCACCCTGTACAAATCCAAAATGAACAATATTTATAGCAATGAAAAGAGGAAGTTTCAAAGTTTTTTTTAAAGACATTATAAATGTTCAATGTGTCCACCGTTTGCTGCACGGCAAACATCTACGCGATAGCCAAACTCGTCCCACACACGAGAAAGCAAATGTGACTACTTCATCTGGGATTATGTTAAGGAAGCTGTGTACGTCCCGCCGCTACCAACAACTCTGAACGATCTGCGGAACCGTATCACTGCTGCCGTGCACCCTGTAACAGCAGATACGCTTTTTTGTGTGTGGGACGAGTTTGGCTATCGCGTAGATATTTACCGTGCAGAAAACGGTGGTTACATTAAACATTTATAAAGGCTTAAAAAAAACTTTGAAACTTCCTCTTTTCATTGGTTTAAAGATTGTTCATTTTGGATTTGTACTTTAATAAATACATTTTTTGAAAATGGGTCCATCATTTAGAATAACCCTGTATATTTAGAAAGATGACCGAGCTATTTACATCTTTTTACAGAAAGGGAGTATTATTTATAATATTCTTATGTACATACACATTACTTTACAGTATTTAATTAAATAAACTTAAGTAGATTAAAAGACTAGTCAAATTTGAAATAACTTACAAATAATTTTTTTTTTTTTTATAAATCATACTTTTTATTCCTTTCATTTGCAAATGTTTCTGGAACATGTTTCTCAAAAATTAATTTTCTTCGAAAATTTCACGCTGTCGTTGCCATACATAAAAATAGAAATATTCTCGTATTGACAAATGAATAAAATTAATAAATGCAAATAAGATAATATCAATAAAAGGGCATTTCTGTGTAACATCACAGATTCCTCTTAATGATATGGCAAATAGTTAATAAGCCTTTGAGATTTTATAAAAAGAAAACAAAGATATTTGCATATTTTTTTACTTTTCTAATTCTTTGCCATTTTTAAACGATAAAAAAGTTAAACATATAGCTAAACGAAGATTGTCAAAAAATTTAATGACTTGAAGTTTTCCTTTACAGTGAATGTATTGAAACAGAAAATAAATAGTCTCTTCAATTAGTATCATTTCTTCCCAAGCGTATATATTCATTGGATGTTTCAACGTAAACACTGAATACTGTACAAATTAATTTAAAGTGCTCTGTTTGTATTTGTATAGTTGCTTTCCAATTAATTTTGGATATGTTTGTCATTCTGAATCTCTCTGGGAAATGTTGAATTCCATGAGAAAATAACAGAAATATCCGTGTGTCCATTTATAAATCGAGTATTTATTCAAATATGCCAAAGAATAAACTTTACAGATAGCAGAGCAAGTTTCTGTCTAAATTCGTTTTGAAGTTAATTGAAAGGACACTTTGATGTCATGAATGAACTGTAATATTCTTAGTCTATAGACAGTAATTGATTACATGTATAAATATATAAATCATTTTAAATATAAATATGA
Organism: Maratus michaelseni; assembly: GCA_963931845.1. Classification (NCBI taxonomy): domain Eukaryota; kingdom Metazoa; phylum Arthropoda; class Arachnida; order Araneae; family Salticidae; genus Maratus; species Maratus michaelseni. Next base: position 128,825,354 of record OZ007590.1, on the reverse strand, counting down.
TGCAAATATTATTTAACTTATTGCAGTTTTAAATACTATTTTATACCCCACACAAATATATGCACTTACGTGTATGTATTAAAAGTAAGGTGGTCAGATTTTGTGGAACAAAAACTGGGACACAAAGAAAAAATTTTGTGTTCCTTTCAATTTCCCGTCCTAATAGCAGATATGAGGATTTGTTATCAAAGCTGGTAGATGAGAGATGCTGGTTTGAACCCCTGTCGCGCTCGCCGGCCAAACCGCTCTGAGTTTTCCGTAATTTCCTTCGTACTTGCATAAACTCTGCATGCGGTTAGGTTCTCTTAGAAATACCCACATGGAGTATACCCCTCTTCTCGGCGTATGTCCCTGGAGCATATAATCGGCCATAATAAACACCACTAATTAACCTTCCCCCTTTTCCCCCACAGCTTCAGGTATAAAATCTGTTTAATTTTTATTTTTTTTAAAACCCTTCCCACCCACCCTTACAAAATACAGACATTCTTTTTCACAGTTTTCTATTACTGAATCAAAATTAAAAATTACATTATTGTTTTCCAAAGACTTTCCCAAAATGCACGGCTTATTCATTCTTAAAATAAACAAAGACAAAGATTCAGGTTATTTTACGCCTACATTTCTTTTTACTTTTCTGGTAAAATATTTTTATGTAAAACACCGAACTATTTTTTAACACAAGGTTAAACAAGTGGTCGAAGGGTAAAAAGTTCACATAAACTTGTAAAATCTTTTGACAGATTTAATTGTCGCTCTATAATTCTCGTAAATATCTGATTAGCAAGTTACTATAATGATTAAGTATATTACATTAGAATGTTCTGTTAGATAGAATCTATTATATATGTTACCGAAAGAATAAGCATAATCACAGCAAATGGGAACTGCGCATACGTGCAGAGAAGGCTAAAAAATGTGGTCATAGAAAGCATTTATTCTGTGCTGTGGTGTGTACTTTTGCTTCGTATATATGTCATTGAGCGAAATGCATTAATACATTTTTTGACAAGTTATAATTAAACATTATGACTCTTGGTTACTTTCTACGATCGGCTTTTTCGCCAAGAATCCCGCTGTAAGTTATCTGTGAATTAAATTGAATGTTAACTTAAATAGCTCGTCAACAAATATATTAATGCATTTTTCTTAATGACATAGATATACGAAACAAAAGAATACTCCACAGCACAGAACAAATTTTTTTAGCCTTCTCTTTAAGTATGTTCAGTGCCCATTTGCTGTGATTATGCTTATTCTTCCGGTAACATAAATAATAGATTCTATCGACCAGAACAGTGTAATGTAATATGCTTAATCATTATATTCCTTAGGTAATCAGATAGTTACGGGAATTATAGAATGACAGTTAAACCTGTCCACAGAGATTTTGCAAGTTTATGTGCGGTTCAATAGTATTTAGCTTAAATTTGAAATTTCATCAATACAGCATAATTATTAATAAATAAAACTATATTGTGCATAACATACTTTAACTTTAATATAACTGCAGTTGCGCTTTTCTTTTTATTCAAAATATAAAGACGAGAAGATGGAAATAACTGTTATGTTCTAGTCAATAAATGTTAATAGAAGTCCACGGATAAAACGTCATTCACATGCAGACACGTACATGGTATGCATGGTACATATGCATGGTACATATGCATAGTATACACATGCATGGCAATGCATACATATGCATTTTATACTATAAAAATAATGAAATAACATAAGTAAAAAGATAAGGGAAACATTCCGCAGTAATATTTTTAGAGAAGATTTAAAAAAAAAGTTATTCAATCTATTGCTGTGATATATAATGCTCAAATAATTTCAAGGTGTCATATATGCCACACCCACACTTACTACTTACTCCAGCATTTGCATTCCAAAAATGCTAATTTTAGAATGTAAACAAGAGCAAATACACATATCAATGCAAAATATTACATCCCAAAATGCTTCCAGTGTACAATTTGTTATTTAGAAAATTTCGTACAAAGATGCATGGGAAAGGGAAAAAGGATCAAATGAAATTAATCCACTTCTGATCTCACTTAAAAGGGGTTAGGAGCCACGTGAAAGTAAATTCTTCATAGAAAAAAAATAATAATAGAAAATAAAGGGCAGAAACTGAAACCTTACTATGATAAATTCCAATGTATAAAACCACAAAAGTAGCGATCGTCTAGTTCTAGTGCTTCCATTTAAAAAACAAATAGACTCATGTACTCATGTTGTGTATAACATGAGACTTCTGTTATACCTTACAGAGAAAACGTTAGTGACCATATTTACAATCAAGACAAAAGTCCAGTTAAGTAGAAAAAAAATTACTAAAGACCCAATTTATAACAATTAACCCCTAAGTATCAAATAAGCATATTACTATACTAAAATAACAGAAGATTACATCAAAACAAAAGTCTCACTAAGGAAAATTCAAGATAGAAAATTCACTAGTCCTTTCCACCTTCGTGATTATCCAAATATGCATTAGATTTACATTATCATTTCAGATTCACTTTTTTATGTTTACCACCGCCCGTTTTTTTTGCCTTAGAAAGAGATGGTAATTTGAACATCGAACATCAAAATGTGTCAACACCTTTCAAATTGAATTTTACCCCCCCCCCCCCCCCCAAAAAAAAAAAAAAAAAAAAACACTAACAAAACAGTTAAAATAAATTACAGTAAACGCTAAATTAAAATAAAAGAAATAACAAAAAATAAATCCCTAAAATGTAATCAGCTTCTCCTAATATCGCATATTCCAGCGTATAACGCGTATCTATGATTTGAAGCTGTATTTTTCGATTTCTAGGTATATTCGCAGTATTACGTGCACCCCCCTCCATTTTAAAGAAACCTTCATGATATATGTAGCATGAAAATAGAATAAAGAGCATTAAAAAATAAAACTAATACGAACATAAAAATAATATGCAAATGCGAAGTGAGGACGCTACTACCAAGCCTATCTGCTTTAATCCTCACCAAGCGTTTGGAATCGTACCCTTGTTCATTCAAATAACCACGCCTTCCTTTCTTGTTTATTAATACAAAACACCCAATTCTGAAACTTAATTTTTAAGTTTTCATTTTTATACCCGGCGTATAACGCGCACCTGTAAATTCTGATAATTTTTTTTTGCTTTAGAAGTGCGCATTCGTAAGAATATATAGTAATTTTGGAGGATATGTATATATTTTTTATATTATACTAACCTCTTTAACCCTTTCAAGGGCGGTGTTTGCAAGGCGCGAACGCTTAATTTTAATTCCAAACTGCCAAGTGACACCCAGAAATTTTTAATAAAATTTTGCTTTTATAAGATACGTAAAGAAAATATTTTAGTTATTTTCAAATAGATCTGATCGTTAATTCTGGTGTCTTTCAAATATTTCAACATTTTACTAAAAGAAGTCCTTTGCCCTTGAAAGGGTTAAAAGTTAAAATACTTGTAAACTTAAGTTATTAATATTTATCTTAACTCTCAAGTAAAAAAAAAAAATATTTAGCATCAAGTCTTAAGAAGACTTCACCATGTTCTAATTATACCACACGAATTCAGGAAATTTTATGCATTTGTAGTTAGAAAAATTTTAGACAGACCATGATAAGTACATGAAATTCTGCCAAATTGTTTAAACTCTTACTGACATAAAAATCTCACTACGATAAAAAGAGATATTTAAAATTTCTTACCTTTTACCAAAATTAAAGCTCTCCAAATGAATAAACATTTTATGTTTTATAAATTACTTTAATAACCTTTTGACACAAGTTTGTCTTTTTTTATTTATTAAGCGCATCACATTTGTTTCCAGCTAATCTTACTTAAATGTATGATTTCTTACAAGAAACACACAATATGCAATCAAAATTAAATAGACAAATCTCTGTGTTTACACGAGTTTCTTTTCATTTTAATTTATCTAAACATTTACACATTACTTGTGAAATAAAAAGCTATTAAATCAGTTGTTAGCAATATAAAATGTGTGTTTGACGTTCTAAATCATAATAAAAGAGACATACTGTATTCATGATTCTTCTCGAAACATGTTCATATCTAACACATAAAGAGTTTGTGAGGTACATAAAAGGGTTTACCAACATGTAGAACCACTTATTATTACAAAAATAATGTTTTTCACCTGAAATTAGCCTTTTTTGAATGAAACACAGCTGTAAAAAATTTCCCTAGTACGTCCCACTAAAATAAACTACTGTCACTAAAGGATATTAACCAGTTCATGACTGCCTTAAAAAATACACCTATTTGTGCGCAATTCACCACATCTATCATTGGCAGGGCATTGTTGTTATGTTTGATGGGCTCTCCCAAGCGTTGAAAGTTAGACGATTGTAAGAATCGAGGAACAAGGATTTAGGAGGCATAACGCCTTGTCCTGGATTGGACTTCATAAAACAAACAGAACAAACGAGGAGTTGCTCCATAGAAATTGCATGCATCCTTTCCCTTGCAGAATTCCAGGCACAGAAATAAATTTAAATTTCACACACACACACACACACAAAAAGGGCATCTCGTTTAAACGGAGTCCCTTTACCCTTAAATACTAACTACTATCCACGTATAGATGCTTACATCTATTTGAGGTTTCCATAAAAACTAAAAGTCTTCAACTTCCATAGAAGGCTAAAATAAAAAGTCAAGAATACTACAAATAAAGGATAACGATACCGAGAGAAAAAAATTTCCTGTTGATATACAAAAACTTTTCATTGCCTAAGAGCTCTAGAAAAAATTGGGTTCTGTGTCTAAAAGAAAGACAACTCTTTTGCACGATGAAAAATTCCAGACTGTCTCTGACATAGGGGGAAGAGATCCATTATTTACACACATGCCACCGCCCAATCATGGTGTTGAAAACGGGGCTACATCATAAAATCAAGTTTTCAAATTCTAAAACTTCCAAATACTAATATACTGCTGCTACAACACCACTGCTTCTATTGACTCTTTTCCTAGATCTCACACTATTCCTTTCAACATTAAATGTGATATGGGACTGATTTTAAGCTATGGGTAAATGACAAAATATTCTAATTTACGATTTTCAGGAATTTTATTTAATTAAAATAAAATATTGAGAATAATTTTGAAAAAATAAGTGTTTTTACTTTACCAGAAGATAAAAAATATTTGGACACACATATAGAAAGTGCTTATGACTGTTAAAATGAAAAAAAAGGGGTATATAACAGTTACAGAATCTACGAGAGCTGTTCAATAACGAATGATCATAATTTTTTATTCGAATAATTTATTGTACACAAATTTATTTTCCTGTTCTATTGGCAGATTAAGCGCCCTGAAGTATTTCAATGGCTTTGGCTGACGCTTTTTTCAAGTGGAAGCAAAATTTCAGATGGCGCATCGCGTGTTGCCTTCATCGTTCCCGTAGGCTGTTCTGAATGTGTCTAAACTTTTACGGCTGTCACTGCCGTGCTACTGGAATTAAATTAATCAAACAATTTCCAAATATACATCACAGACTAATCTGACAATGCAACAGGAAATTAAATTTGTGTACAATCAATTCTTTATTGAACGGCCCTCGTAAAATAGGAAAAGTTACAAAAATTTTCATAAGAAAAACTAGTCGTTGGGTAATACTTACCCATCATGGATATGCATAATATAAAATATGAAATCAAAACATGTGTAAACTATTTATAAAATGCAATGCAATTCGAAGAAAATCCTGGCTTGATGACGTCATAAACTTTAAATGCTCTATTACTGAATCGCGTAAAAGAAACATCCTTATAACTCCAAAAATGACAATTCTACTAACTAAAGGTTTATTGCGTCGGATTAAACGTCTCATTTCCAACTACAATATATCGTTGAATCGAAATTTGAATGAAATGCAGGGTTATGAAAAATCGAAGAGTGTGGAAATATAATTACAAATATCTCAGCAACTCATTATCCGATAGACTTTATTCTTTATGCAAAATTTATGTTTTTTTATTGTCTCTTATATTCACCCTTAAAAGAAACAATTTCGAAAATTTTTATATACCTTTTATCAGAACGAATATTTCGAGAGTCCGAAAAAAATAGTTCCAGATAATCGAGGTTACTAAAATTCAATAAGCTTCTTCCCATTATTACATACTAAGTACATATCAAATTTCAAGTCTCTATGTCAATTTGTTTGGGAGATATAGCGTTTACAGACACACACACAGACAGACGGACAGCAATTTTTTTTTTCTAAAAATATGTTTTTCGGAATCTCCAGTGTCTGAAACGTGTAAATCCGTTATTTTTGTTTTCGATTTTCAAAACGATTACAAGATTTAACCGATTCTACGTATGATGGGTAAGTAAAAACTAAAACTAAAAAATGATTGTTGAAGAATTTAATTTTATCAAACAAAATAAACTAGATTTTAGTTATTACTTTTAGGAAAATGGATAATTTATTCATTTTTCAAAAGATTAAACAAATCTATCTAACAAAGACAAATATTTTAATATAAAAGAAAGATTTAATTAAATTCTTGCAGATGCTTTTAGCAACATTTAATTTTAGCCACATATCTAAAATATGTGATGTGAATATTTTCTTTGAAAACATGTATTATTCAATACACAATCAAAATTTGAGATTTTTTTTTCAGTGAAAATTATGACCTCTCACGTTATAGGCTTATTGTAATTTTGAACATGGTTTTTTTGCGTAATATTTTATTACAATCAAATTAATGTGTAATGGAAATGTGTTGTATTTATGTGCATAGACAATTCCTCTAAAGTTTAATTTCAAATATTTTCTAATGAGTTAGATAAATGTATACTAATCCTGTTTGTCTACGTTGCAATTTTAAAAATACTCTTGGATCAGGACAACAGTATATCACGTAATTTAAATAAATTATTTAAATATAATCCTATTTGACTAAAGTAGATTTTCTTTGAATCTGCATTAAAAAGTAGAAATACTTTATAATCTATGGTAATATGTTTTAAATCCTGTTTTACGATACGTTTATAAATTTCCATTTTCTGCCAGGAAATAGGATGAATAATTAATAGATTAAGAGGGTGAATAATTATTAGATTAAATTATTATAAATATTTGTTAATTTTATTTTTATGTCTCTCCCATCATCCATGTAATGTTGTTTCATTTATAATGGTATAATAATAAAAAATACTTTTGAAAATGTGACTTTTTGAACTTTATTATTAGGAGCATGAATGAATTTTTGCGATATTTTTGCTTTATCAAATTTAAGGCTTTGTTTTTTACCTGCTCCCAGGGGAGCACTCCACTGGGGATGTGGTAGGTGCAGATACCCAAGCCTCTCAAATACAGAAGGGTCCGAAAAGAATAAACAAATCTTTCCTTTAAGTTTTAAATAAAAACATTAGGTCTGAGAAATGTTCTACATTCTGTCCCATTTCTTATGGGATCTCCAATAGGACTAAAAACATTTTAAAACTCCAAACAAAAATTTATCATCTTTAAATTTTTTCTTGCAACCCGCTATTTATTTATTTTTTATTACGGTTGTTTGATTGTCACAACTTTTTAAAAATAGTATAATTTTCAGCGTACTTTTAAGCGTGGATCATAGAAGACATTTGTAATGAGCCCTGAGATAAAGGGGGTGTCGCCAGTGTCCAATATCATATACAACCTATGTACGTAGATGGAAGCATCCAAAGGAGACATTTCTACCGGAGTACACTATTTTTGGTCAAAACCCAATGGCAATACTTGGCAATATATCGATAAATTTGACAACAAAAATAGGTAGTCATAAATGAAGCTAACTCTGCAAGAGTCGACTAATTTGGCAAAAATAGCATTCAAACTCAGTATTGACAAAAACGGGGAACCTTCTGTAATTGGATTTCACGCATTTTATATCCGTGCTTTCGAGTAAAATTAGCTGAATATCCTCCATACATATCCTCCGCGGTTACATATCCTCCTCGGGCTACATATCCTACTCGTTACCAAGCTACACTGCTGAAGGTGGACGTACTTCACCGCCAAATCTAAGTTCTCATGAACCATTCCGAGTATCCATTAGGAGGGCCCAGTTTACCTGGGACACCTCACAGGTGGGCTCTTCGGCCAAGGAAAGCACCGCCACCTGCACATCACTTCCCTGCACCCAAGCAGTTGACGAAGGTCGTTGCAACAGTACAGCCTATATACAGAGGAAACAGCCGCATGACACTTTGGGGACGTCCCGTAGTCTCCCAGAAACTTTGGAGCCAGAAATCCAGAAGGGCACCGTGCCCTAGGCCTTAGACTAGGATCTTCCTGCACGTTCTTTCTATACCAACGCCTTCGAACGTAAATTTCCCTCTCCGGTACAGGCCGGGAATTTTTTTTTTCACATTCAATTAGGTCCGTGTTGGTTTTTGTTTTGAAGATTTGGCCAAAATGACTGCAATGTCTTTTAAAGTGAATGTAATACAATTAAAAGTTTTAAAAAACACTGACGTTCCAAGTCAGTTTTGCTCAAATATGCAATTTCGCTATCGACCTGATTATGGAAGATCGAGTATAAGATCAAATTAAACATAACATACCGCACTTGGCACTAAATTGAAATATGTTAACGAAAAAACCTTTTCATTTTATCTAGAGCATAAAATTAATATGAAGTTCAGTTGAATTGTTTAAAAGATACGTTTCATGTGAATGAATTGTCTTATTTATTTATTTTACTTTATTTTGTTTGTTCTTATTAAAAAAAAAAAAAAGAAAACCTTCGTTATCTGTTTATCAAGATACTAGTGTCGCGTCATCGATCATGATCTCCTTTGTCCGCGAAGTTTAACAATGTGTTGTAGAAGATTAATAGGGTTCTTGATTGAGCTAATGAAAGGGGTTCGGTTAGCCTGGAATGAAAGCAATGGCGTTATCCATCAATGTGTGGAAAATTTCCTATACGTTTTCACTTGACTGACGCTCGAAGCACAGATTACACTAAACGCTTTCAATTTCCATTTTTTAAGCTGTATTTAATATAAAATATTCTATAATTAAATAACAAGAATGTTTTGTTGTCTTGTAAACATATAAGAATAGCATACATTGTTAAATGAATATTTCAACATTGTCAATAAATTTGTTTCAAGTATTTTATTTGCCTTCATAAGTGGAGGAGATAAGGCGGAATCAAATTCATTGAATTCTTGAAAATAAAGACGCAGATCCTTATAAGTCCTTTTTCTTGTTAAAAAAAGTTATAGTTCCACCTGAACTACGTTAATAAAGACATTTGAGATGTATTTTAAAACCATTTGCAATTTTGAGAATCCTCTCTAAATTATTAAGATAAAAGCTGCACATAATGATAACATTAGTTCAGATATGTTCTTGAAATAATTAATAAGAAATATTTTCCAGTTAAACATCGATTATAGAAAAAATGTTACTGATTGAATGATCTATTTATATTAAGGGAATTCATAAAAGTTATGAATAAATTTCGCCATACATAAAAAATGTAACTTTATAAAAGGTCTTTTCTATAATAGATATGTAAAACAATTGCAAGGTAATGTCGTTAATTATATCTTAATGTTTAACCTTATACGAGGGTCGTTTTTTTTTGAACCTCCGATCGAGCCGCTCAACAGCCAGACAAGTGTGATAAGAGGTAAGGTTACAAGAGGTTATAAGAGGTAAGGTGTGATAAGAGGTAAGGTGAGCGACTGCTCATCACCCTAACTATAACCTCTACTACCGTAGTCAGCTCGTCATTTTGAGCTGAGCTGTAGGCACGTAAACTTGGCTGGTACGATTTATGTTCCGTCAAGTGCGATTTACGTAGTGTTAGCCGCTTTCTTCAAGCAGAAGAGAATAGTGCAGCAGAAATTCACCGAAGAATGACCCAAGTGTATAGGTGAAAACTGTCTGACTGATGCACATTTCTGATGTAACTAAACGGATGCTGGAACAGTTTAAATGGGACGCGTTTTTTCACCCGCTGTATAGTCCCGAGTTAGCACCGAGTGATTTCCATCTTTCTTCCTTGAATTGGCTAGGAGGCAAAAGCTTCCAGACGAATTTTGAGCTTCACGCCATCGTTCATGCTTATCTCACATCACTCATGTCAACGTTCTTCGAAGAGAGGATCGGAAAGCTCGTCCACCGATATGACAAATGTCTCAATCTTCACGGCGGTTATGTAAAAAAGTAACAATGTTTGTACATAACGTTTGGTAATACATTCATTTTGTTCTTTACTTTTGTCTTTTTTTCATGGATTATCGGAGGTTGAAAAAAAAAAAAAACCCCTCTTACTTAACTTTTCAGTTTATTAAGGTTTATGGAAGTCTGTGATGAATATAACGCTATTGTGAGCGAAAACTTTGTAGTCATAATATAAGATAATAAGAAGTGACAAACATTTGCTTGTTATCAGTAGCAAGCCTTGTTAAAAGCACTTCAACCGTAGCGCAAATGCTTCTTCAGTTTATTGCATAAACATAAATTATCTTCAATAAATTGTGATTGTATTTAGTACAATCCATCTTTGGCACCTAATTAACATATGACCTTCCGTGTGTCGAAGTATATTTGAAGTGGTTATAATGGTTATAACGTTTACAAAAAAAAAAGTTCATTGAATAAAGTTATTTGAACTTCTTCTCGTCTAAGAGGGTTTTGCGAAATGATCAAATTATAAAAAGATATCGTATTTTCTCAAAGTAGATACTCAGAAATTAGGAAGTGGTCAATGACTATCAACGCTAAATTTTTTGACTAATTTTAAAAACAAAGTTTCATGAATATTTTCTGATTAAAATCTAACCATTTTCTTGTAATATTCTTTATTTATTTCGAAATATGTATGACAGAAATCTATCTTTAGATATATGTTGAGAGGATAATACCAAATAAACTGCAGTTTAATTTTTGAAAATAAACATACAGCTTCTCTTTTAAATGCAGTTATAGATTTTTTTGTTGTTTTTGCTACTAGAGATGTTATTTGAAACTTATTATAAAACCGTTTTCAGTTTTCAAAGTTTTTCCAAACTACAAGTACTGATAAAAGATAAATGTAAATTCATTACGAACACAACTTTTGCGTATAATCAGAACAACGTTTTAAATGAAATGTTTTTGTAATGGATGACAAAAAATATTTTCTAGTTATTCATCGATTGTAGAAAAGTCATTATTCATAGAATGATATACTTTTAAAACTTATTAAGAGGTTCAGAACTAGTATGTTAAATATCGTAAGAATCATTTACACCGTATTTAAAAAAATACATATATATGACTGTAAAAAACGCAATATTTTTATTTTTATATATATTACATTACAATTTAAATTAGCAGTTCATTAATACTATGAAAAGGTTTGATATTTATAATACTAGCTTGAGTAAAAACTTTCTATTTGAAATAGAAGATACCAAGAAGTAACGAACATTTGATTGTTGTCAGCAGCAGTCCTGTTGAAAACACTTCATAACTAGAGTATTCATACTTCTGCAACCTATTGCATTTATGCGAATTACCTGCAATAAATTCTAGTTGTATTTAGTACAATCCATCTTTGGCACGTAATGAACACATGACCTTTCTCATCTCGAAATATATTTGAAGTACTCTAGACAATAATAATGTGTACGAAGAAAGGCTCATTAGATAAAGTTATTTTAACTTGTCCTCATCTGAGAGAACTTTGCGAAATGAGCAAATTATAATAAGATCTCTTATTGTCTCACAGTTGATAATCAGAAATTAGGAAGTGGTCAATGACTATCAACTCTAAATTGTCGTACTAATATAAAACACACACTCCAACGAATACTCTCTGATTAAAATCTAGTAATTATCTCAACATATCGTTCATTTATTATGAACGTTGTTGAAATTGGTTATCATTATTTACAGTTATATAAATTTAGTGAAAATGAAGGAAAAACAATTATGACATTGAAATTTTACGTAACTAATTTATCAAGTCCATTTTATAACTATGAACATTCTCTTGAAATTTGTTTTATTTGCAGCTAAATCATCGATTTATATCGGAAAACATTCTCATTTAAGAATTTTTATTATCCTTGCTAGAAAGTGTAACTTATTTAGTCGAAATTAAGATATTATTTTTCCAATTCTGCTTCTAATTCGTAGCATGATTATTAGAGAGCTGTTTATAAACACATATTTTGTAAGTTTCCTTTTTTCGTAAATAGAAAAAACCCCCTCTTTCAAACCTTTGGTGAAAGTTTTGCCCTAATTGGTTAAAAGCATGATATATACTAAATGCGTGGTTTTTTTCTTACTGTATTTTAAGAAGCTGTAATCAAAGTTCATACAAACACATGTTGTGAAGAAATTCACATCAGCCATTTTACTGATTTTATTCTTATTTTCAATAATCCATATTAATTGAAACATGTAATGAATATTATTTTGTATTCACTATACTTAAACAAGAATTAATTATATACATATGTGTGTCTATGACTTGTATTTTTCACATTAATTTTAAAGAATTATATTATTTTAAGGTATATATACTTATTGCACGTACTTTTTTTGTACGGGCATTATGGTATGAAGACCTCTCACCAGAATAATAAAGCCTGTCATATATAGAAACTGATGCCAACTTAGTTGGATCAATGATAAATTTATTTTGACTCAAGAGAATTTATGAGGCTCTCAAGAATATTTATGAGCACAGATTGTGATGCAATACCCACTCTCTGGGGGGTATTTTCAAGCATTGGTGTGCACGTGTGTCAATGAAATAGAGACAAGCAAAAGACCGGACCTTACACCATGCTATTATCCAATCATATTCAATATCATATTCGCCTCTCCTGCCCTGGCGCTTCCCAAGAGTATCTGATGTGCAGTTCAAAAATAGAAAGAAGGAAATAAACTCTGAATTGACACAATCACTCGTACTCTTATCTGTTAGGGGAACCGTCGGTAGCGTAATAAATTTTCTCCTTTTTCGAATTGTTAAATTGGTCTTCTATATTTTAGTATACGTTTTCGTCTTTTAATAATGGTAAAGAAGGATAGTTCAGCTTACCTGAGATTTTCCTTATGCGCTGAATATATCCACAGTAATCCAAAGTGTTTGCACTGATATTTATCTTATCGACTGATTGAAGTATTCGCTATATGGAAGTAATAAGAACTATTATTATTAGTAAGTAGAGATGCACGAAATAAGAAGTAGATCCATTTTGAGTATAATATTATAATTCTTTTCTAGATATTTACATTTAAATCGCGTTTTTGGAGACTGCTTTTAGATGCTCCAATTTTACATTATATTTGAGACATATATTTACAACACATATGTACAAGAGCGTTTTAACTGCTCGGATTCATTTTAGATTCTGAAGGGAATGTCTTTAAGTTCAGTTCACACGCGCGTGATAACAGCTGTAGTTTTGAAGTAGGGAGGTCTGCAGAGTTTTTCACTTAATTGGTTTCGACAGTTTCTGGTTTTGTTCACTATGTTTTTCAGCTGCGGCACTTGAAGTACTTATTGGTAATTGGGGTCTGGTTTTTAACATGTTCTTATTTCGATCATTCGCTGCACGTGGAGATTGTTCACTGCATAAAAAAGGTTTCTCCGTCATTATCATCGACACACTCACTCTCAACTTGGCTCTGAATACATGTTCTTTATCGTCTATCTTGAGTCCGTGCGTACTAATCTCTTGTCGGAGCTCAATTTTTCCATATGTACGGACAACTAGTGTCCCACGGACGTAATCTTCAGGAACATGTAGAGCCCTTTAAACTCAAACCCTCTACGCTGGACTGACATCCACAAGCTAGCCACCTTCCTTGTCTTTATGTGGCTACTGCCCTGCGTTAGAAATCATCGGAAGCGCTTAGATATCTCCAAGAACTGAACTCTCTTCTCCTAATTTACATCCACAAACTAGACGTTAACCAGTTTCCACTAAATACTCCACATACACCGTAAACTCTTGAAAACAATCCTCAATAGTGTAAAAATAATATTACGTCTTCATCAAACATCCCTCATCCACTGTGAACTCTTAATCATAACAATCAACAGTGTAAATAGAACTTAAAATATCATCTGACTACCACCATTCATTGTGAACTTTAAATCACAAACTCTGATGAACTTATCTTGTTCATGACAATCAAAACTGTAAATAAGACTTAAACAATCATGTAACTAGCACCATCCAAGGAGAACTCTAAATCATAAACTCTTATGAACTCACAAAAACTCAGCCAAATATGAACCTACTGTAATGTAATTATGCAAAAGCCTAATGCCCTCATTTGTAATTTATTTTTTAATAATAATAATAAAAAAGTAGTAGCTGGTAGAGCTTAAGCCATATGGTAGGTCTCCCTGCTTGGTTGAATTGAATTTAATTGTCCTTATAATCAGACTCTGATCCATTTGAATTAACACGATGATCTACCACCGATGCGTCCCTCAAGTGTATTATTGGTGAAAGTCGACTTTAAACTATTTACCGCTCTATGGCTATTTTGTGTACTTTTTAAAATCTTAGGTATTTTTTGGATTAAAACCTTTGTGATACATTAAATGTGTAAATTTAATGACACAAGTTATAATTAATTTGCGAATATTTTACTCTTGGTTTTATTTCTGCTGCAATGTCATACTGTATAAGTAAAATAAAAGATATGAAAATATGTATAAATCAAACATCTTTACAACAAAATAAATAGTTTAATCTTCATTTATAAAGTGTACTTTTTCTTTCTTTTCTCTATTCTTTGTATATGATTTTATGTGTTTACAGAGTACGATTTTGAATTTTAATTGTTTCGAGCATGCAGAATTTCTCATTTTAAATAGCCCCATTCCAAATTGGAATCTCCTGTTATTTAAAATTCCGCTGTCCTTTTATTAAATATTTATTAAATTGTTGTATTCCTATTTTGGCTTTATACATAGCTTTGTCTTAATCACCGTATATCAAATGTTAAACTTAAATTGTAGATAACTCTCTAATTGGGGAACGGTTATTTAATATTCGAGAAGGGATTTTGCCTTTTTACCTGTGTTTACAACGCCGCAGGAAGACATGTACTTAAATAAGCCCTTTTTTTGTACTACCACCATTCGACAGTGTGCGGGTGCGTGAATTCTGCCCAACAACACAGAATCACACACATATATATATTATACTACAGTAAGAGAGGCATGGATTAGTTAGGCATGGTACATTTTTTAGTTAACGATCTGAAATCCTGATGTTTTATGCTGAGTCTGAAGAAAGAAAACTTGAAAAGAGATGTGAAAGCTTTGTCGCAACCGCAATATGATTTCGTATGTAGACAAATGAAAATCGAAGACTTCATAAAAGATTAAGAAAGTTACACTTAAAAGGTGATCAGGCAGAAAACTTTACTTAAGAAACTGAAAGTAAGATATTGAATAGAAAAAAATTATTAATATAAAGGATATTATAATTTTTGTAGTAATGAAATACGCCCGAAATAATGAACTTTGATTGCATGAATTTTTACGCTGCAAACAAGGCGTAAAACCAACAAAGTGAAAAAATTCCAAGCCAGAACTCGAACGCGAGTCATTGGTATAGCGCACCAATGCTGCACCAACTGAGCTACCTGGACGAAATAAAGCCTGGATCCCCGCACTCTCGTATGTCGGCAAGGCTGCATATGGAGCACACGATGGAATATCTTCCTGCGTCACACACCTTGTGGCAAACATGAGACGAAATTAACCCAGTATCAGTGAAATGTATATATATATTTTGCAGTAATGAAATACGCAAGAAATATTGATTTTAATTGCATGAAATTTTTACATTGCTAACCAGGCACTATTATCTTTGTTCGTTTAAGGCCTTGTTAGCAAAAATACATGCTATTAAAATAAAGAATATTTTCATTAATATGAGGGAAATTTTATGAATAGAAAACATAAAAGAAATTAAAGAAGTTTTGAACAAACGACCTCTTGCATTTAATTATGAATTATATTTCTCTAATAACTTTTTCTAATTAAAAAACTTGTCATAATTTAATTAGTTAAAAATAAATGAATTGGAAAAGTTGCAAACATGTTATTAACTTGTATCAAAATATAGAAACTTTTGGTTAGAAACACACCTTGATAGAATACTGATACAATAAGTAATTTAATATAAATGAAATTTGAAAATGCGAGTTGCGTTTCACATGTAAAGATTCTAAAATACAGAATTATTCTCTGTTCACTCAAAAGTGCCCAATAAAGCAAGGTTGAGAGTGTAAATTCTGTGCAACAATAAAGTTTATTAGAAAATGTAGAATAGACTCTCTCTAAGAAAGAGGTAAGACATAAAAGGAAATATACACCATGACTCATACAGCATGAGTTCACACATATGTTCCGTCCCGATATTTTTATCTGATACTAATATCAGAAATTGTAGCATGTGTTCATTGCCCTTTAAAACAACCGTTTGCTCCAACTAATGACACAAACAGATTGTTTGAATTAGAAAATATCACAAAAATATCTACCAAAATGAACTGACATACATCGATATACTTTTTTCCGAAATATGGAAACAAAATGTTACTCATTGAGCTGTATATGTAGTATAGATAGTAAATCTTTCAAAATTTATTATGAAAATAAATAACTTGTTATCAGTTCTTTAAAAGATTTATGTTACTGTACTCCTTTCAAATTTATTTCACACACTTTTAATTAAAAGTTTCATCTAATTGTGGAGTGCGAGCTACAAAAGGAAGTTTCTCTCTTTAACGTAGAGTGACATGTACGTGACAGAGATTCCTAATAGAGACAGAGAATTCCTAACAGTCCATTTTTCTATGTTGAAATCATCATTTTTACTAACTCTCACTTAAAGATTAATCGGGTTGACATAGTTTATTGATCTCACATTTATTTGTACTATTTTCAAATATTGTTATTTTCTTCAAATGACGATGTACTTTTCGATATTTTTCAAACAAATACACATTATTTGAGTTCCTTGGTGAGTTTTTTATCAAATGAAAGGAAGAAGAAGAAATTGAGCAGATAACTTATTGATTTACATTTCTATGCAGTAGGATCAAGACAACAGTTTATCTAATGTAATTATTATTAATTATTAATGTAATTATTAATTATTTATTAACGTTGCTTATTTTACTTATATAAAGAATGCTACATGTATTTCTTACATACGAAATTAACATTAACCTGTGTGACACTAGAGCAGTAAAAGTTTTGCTGAGGAATAATAAAATATGAGCTATAGTGGTTGATTTCCCTCTGACACTCTAAGATCAAACGTTCTAATTGATAAGAGCTTGTATTGCAGCCTTTTATTATTATTTCTTCATGCTTTGACGAAGTCAGATGATTAAGTATTATGTCCAATCTGATCGAAAAGGTGTTCTAAATAAATTTCTTCTGGGATTAGTTGATATTGCACATTAGTAAAGGTTCCGGATGCATTAGTTAGGTCATGCCCAATTTGACCGGAAAGACGTTCCAAAACAATTTCTTCCGGATTTAGTTGATTTGATTGTGCATTACTAAAGGTTTCTAAGGCGTTAGTTAGGTTATGTCAAATGTGACCGGAAAGACGTTTCAAAACAATTTATTCCGGAATTAGTTGATTTGATTGTACAATAGTAAAGGTTCTGGATCATTAGTTAGATTATGCCACGTCTTACCGGAAATAACGTCTCAAAGCAATTTCTTCCGGAATTAGTTGATTTGATTGTGCATTAGTAAACGTTCCGGATGCATTAGTTAAGGTATTTAAAATACGATAATAAATATTTAGTAAAACAAAAAGTTAGTAAATATAGTCAGTAGTAGATTGTGTTAAACGATAAGGTAAATTAGCGAAAAGTGGTCGTCTGCCAAAAATACAAGTATAACATTTTGGAGAAATACTTTTGCGATCTCCATTAATGCATAAAGACATAACCAACCAAAATTAGCTAAGCCTTTTCCTAACAGTCCACTTTTCTATGTTGAGATGTGTATGTCATTTTTACTAGCTCGCGCTTGAAGATTAACCGGGTTGACATAGTTTATTGATCTCACATTTATTTTTACTTAATTTCAAATATTGTTATTTTCTTCAAATGACGGCATACTTTTCGATATTTTTCAATCAAATTTACGTTTTTTGAGTTTCTTGGTGAGTTCTTTATCAAATGAAAAAGAAGGAGAAGAAATTGAACAGTAACTTATTGATTTACGTTTCTATGCAGTAGTATTAAGACAACAATTTATCTAATGTAATTAAACACACACACACACAAAAAAAGTAAAGAAATTTTTCTAATCAAAATTTCTAGTAGTTAGACAGTAGGGGTTCGTTATTGCGCCAGTATTGTGTTTGGTGTTCTTATAATGAAAATATTTAAAATCTAATGCCAATACATAAATATTGCTTGAAAGAATTTTTAGCCAATATTGACAATTCTTCAAAATTAAACAAAATTTATTTCGCATATTTTGCTAAAGTATAACAATTCCACCAGAACATTGGCAGAAACAATTGGTTATGTACGTATTAAAAAAGTGTGAAGAATCCAATGGTGTTCTCTAAAATTGCACAATGATTTAGTTAAATATTGAACTATTTTTTTTATTGCATTTAAGCTAGATCTTATTAAGACATGAATGTATATTAATAGATTAAAAAAACCAAAAAAGATTAATTACTTTAAAATTTCTTAGTAAAATTTATACATCTTCAAACTAAATAATTAATTAAATTTTTATACCTATCACATAAAAACTATCAAATTGGTACGATAAGAAACAGAAATTTGAAATTTATTTAAGTATGCAAAAGTTGTCTCAAAAGCAATTCAAAATTAAAATAAGCGACAGCAGAAATTACGAAATATAGTTAAAGAAACGAATATTTTCGTTAATAAACTCCTGTAAAATATCATTGGGAGTTTTTCACCTACGCAATAAATGCAATAAATAATGCTTCGAATAAACAAAACAAAATAAAATGTAATGGATTCTAATGATTTTCGAGAAATGACATTTAAAATATAGAGAACGGATAATTTAGGAGAAAACAAGCTTAAAGAAGAGAAATATTTCAATTATGTACATAATATAATAAAAAGAATCTTAAAAAATATAATTATAGCTTCTTCGCAATACACGAAAGTCATCTTAAAAGCAATTAGATGGTGCCACTAAAAATGATTAGATAGTGAACGAATATAAAAATTTCAAATAAGCTTATGTACATAAAATTAGATTACCTCTATTCATGGCGAATAACTTAAGCACAATGCTCATTAAAAAAGTTTATATCATTCCCTTAGATACTTTATTTTTATGCTAATTTAATCAGGTTATTCATTGAAATCATTTAATCAGAATAAATTTCTTTTTATTTATTTTGAAAAATAGAATTATCGATAATTATACCTTTTCGTTAAGTTCAGAAGAAAAAGAAACATTCTAAAATAACTCAACTTCACTGGAAAAGAAAATATAAAAGTAATTTTAAGGTCAAGTCTTTTTCTTAAATTATTTTTTCTTTCAGAGGCCTTAAAATATTGAATGTGATGCCTTATCTAGCTTTTTGCTGTTTATTCAGGTATAGGTGTTGAGTCATCTATCAAGTTCACCGCTTTTGTCAGCGAGGGTTAACATTTTGTAGTAGAAGATTAATGGGATATTTTCTGGGGACTACGAAATATCCTGTAGAAGAAAATAAAAGGCGGATTGACCAAAGAATGGGCCAAAAAGCATCAAAATGAAGTAAAATGGCTGAAGTTTTAAGCGCATTTTTTTAAATGTACAATAGATCGATGTTGTGCAGTTTATTTTGAGCTGTTAGAATTAACAAGAAAAATCTCTATGGAATTTAATAGAGAGATAAAGACAGCTTATTTTATTCGAATAAGAACCATACAAAAGGACAACAACAAAAAAAGCGATAAATAAATCTTATCTGCTCGGTATTACGTAACTTATGTTTAAGGAAAAAAAATATAATTAAATATATATTTTTTAAAACACAAAGTAATTTCCTAAATTACGAATTATGAAGTTTACAGAAAAATAGAAAAATTCGAAAAATCACAAAAATTGTTGACTGAGGGGAGAAATTCGAAGTAACCCAGTAATAGGTTTCAATGACTTTAGTCTTGTATGGAATTTAATAGAAAGATAAAGACAGCTTATTTTATTCGAATAAGAACCAGTCAAAAGAACAACAACAACAACAAAAAAAAAAGCGATAAATAAATCTTATCTGTTCGGTATTAAGTAACTTACGTTTAAGGAAAAAAAATATAATTAAATATATATTTTTTAAAACACAAAGTAATTTCCTAAATTACGAATTTTGAGGTTTACAGGAAATTAGAAAATTTCGAAAATTCACAAAAATTGTTGACTAAGGGGAGAAATCCGAAGTAACTCAGTAATAAGTTTCAATGACTTTAGTCTTGTATGGAATTTAATAGAAAGATAAAGACAGCTTTGTTTTATTCGAATAAGAGCAACAACAACAACAAAAAAGCGATAAATAAATCTTATCTGCTCGGTATTACGTAAGTTACGTTTAAGAAAAAAAATAATTAAATATATATTTTTTAAAACACAAAGTAATTTGCTAAATTACGAATTATGAAGTTTACAGAAAAATAAAGATAGAAAAATTCGAAAATTCACAAAAATTGTTGACTAAGGGGAGAAATCCGAAGTAACCCAGTAATAAGTTTCAATGACTTTAGTCTTGTAACACATTTGCTAAAACTGTAACTGTAAACTAACTGTTCACTAAAATTGTACGACTGTCAGACGCCCGTTAATAAAACGTATTAAATGATCCTGAAAAATGAAGATTTTGAATTATAGATAACTATTGCAAGGAAAGCGCAAACTTAAACTAAATTATTCAGTACTGTTGTTAAATAATATGATTCCTTTTCTAACTTTTTGTTTTTTATTCCGTTATCGGTATTGAATCATCGATCAATTTCATCACTTTTGTCAGTGACGGTTAGCATTTTGTATTGGAAGATTAATGGGATTCTTTTTGGGGATTATTAAATATCCTATAAAAGCAAATAACAAGCTGTTTGACCAAAGAGTGACCACAAACATATCAAAATAAAGTCAAACGACTATCGTTTTAATCGTATTTTTTACATGTATAGTAAATCAATGTTTTGGAGTTTATTTTGAGATGTTGGAATTAAAAAAAAATAAAGAAAAATATTAATGAAATTTGATAAAGGGATAAAGGGAAACTATTTTTCTTTGAACACGAATAATAATAGGAAAATAAAAAGAATCTACTCATTATTATGTAACTCATATGAAAGGAATAATGGATTAAAAACAGAAAAAAAGCGTATGTTAAATTTGAGTTACAAGCAAAAATGTTATGATGCAAAAAACATTAAACTGAAAAAAAATATTAATTTCAAAAATAGCTACCAGGGGTGCATTACTGATTTTTATTCAATAATTTAACAAAATACATTCTTTATATACTGTAAAATTGCTTTATCAAAACAAAAACTGTTCAGTGTGTTGACCATTATTCTCAGGTACCGTGTGAAATTACAAAATAGAATTTTCAACAGTCACTTGAAACAAATTCTTGGAAATGTTGAGTGCGTTACGGGTAATACTGTTCTTGAGTTCTGGTAAGGTTCCGTTTCCAGTCATTGCACCTCTGAGAATGTTTTTCAACGTTCGAAATCTCCGCAAAGCTTCTGGTGCGGAATCACCATTTTGATAAAAAAAAGTTTCGTATTAAAGCACGATCTTGTAAACTGTACGACATTTTCCGTGGAAAAGGGCTGGGACTGTCAAGAGATTCATTGTGTCTTTTTATTTATCATTTCCATTTTGCGCGAGCAGATACATCACGTGGTTGCTAAGATTTGCACTGCACATATGCCGAAATTTTATGAGGGTTGGGTTGATTTTTGACGGCCAATTATCAACACGATGGATATAGGCCCTAGGGCGGATGTCCTTCGTGGGGGTCTTTTTAAGGGATCCTAACCCGTATTTACGGCAAGGTTCGAAGAAAACCACGGAAAACTCCGAACGGTTAGGTCGACGAGCGCGTCAGGTGTTTGAACCCAGCACCTCCCGTCTACCAGCTGTGAGAGCAGAACCTCTCAGCCACTGGTGGGGCCCGAAATTTTATGAAGCCATTTTTGAAATTAATTTTTTTTTTCTACTAAATGTATTGCACATCTCTTTATTTAGACACATTCCCAATTTAGTATTTTTCTGATGAATAGATTCAATTACGGACAGCTCTGAGTATGTGAACTTTAATTATGTACACCCTGTATATTAGTATGAATTATTTATTATATATTAATGTACTTCGATTCCTGTAAATGCTAATAACTCTTATATAATTTTACAATTTTAATTATATTTGTGATTTCATTCCCATTCGTATTGCAAAAGTTATTGGCCTATCGTCCACCTTGTTATTTATCATAATTTTTGGTAAGAAACTAAGCAAGAAATTCAGGAAGAAAATATCAAAGATGTTTCTAATTTGGATCGCTTTATAAACAGCATTTCTTAAGTCAAAAATGCGCTTGTTAAATATAGTATAAAACTTTTAATAATAATAATAATAATAATAATAATAATAATAATAATGTTTAAATACTGCCGAAATAATGCTTAATAATGTCAAAAATAATAGATGTTAATTTCTTTAATAAATACTCTAATAGTACATAACATTATATATATATATATATATTGCAAAATCAAATTGCATTCCTTGATCTTTCCAATTATGAAAGCCACGTTTAATACATGCAAATATTTCATCTATGTGAATCTAAATTTTTCAGCATAATAGTTATAAATGCCCTTATTATAAATGTAGCTATATTTTCAATAACCATTCGGAAACAACTCATGAATAGGAAAATTAGATAAATTCTTGAGAGAATGTTTTTTTTTGTGTGTGTGTGAGCATCAATGCTTTGAAAGAAAACTTACAAGATTAAAAGGAATTTTGACTAAAATAAAAAATCTGAAGTGTTTTCTTAAATTTTAGCAAAAATATTTGATCAATATTTTATTTAGAAATATACTTATTTAATTATAATAATTTTTATAATATAAGAAAAGCAAACTACATGTTGAATAAATTGGATGAAAAATACCTACCGAATATCGTTATTATTTATTAGAAAACGATTTATGTGAATTTTCATTGCAATACATGTTGAAAGAACACATTTATTTTCTGAAATCTGAAAGCATCATGCTTGATACCTTATCTAGCTTCTGGTTGTTTATTCAGATACAGGTGTCGAATCATCCATCAAGTTTACTCGCTTTGTTGGTGTGAGTTCACTTTGTGTTGTACTAGAAGATTAATGATGTCGTTTCTTTGAACGACGAACAGGGTAAAAGTGAAGAACAGCACAGCCTATAGCGAGGAGCGGAATGCTTAAAGAACTACCTCAAACAAAATTACGCAAAGGATGCATTGGAGAAAAGTTTAATGCTTGTCGCACATTGATTTTTCGTAGTTCATTCCTAGCAGATAAGCATTTCAATAGGTTATCTTTGCAAAGAAAAAACTTCTGAGAGGAAGTTTTGTGGTTGCTGTTCTTTTACAGCGTAATGATTCAGATGTTCAGATGAAAGCAAACTATTTTCAGATACTTTTTGAGAACCATGTATTGTAAGAAAATTAAATTACTTTTAAAAATATAACAGTAGAAAGTTAATACTATGAGAAAATTTAAATGAATAACAATCAATGGCAAATTTCCCAACAAGCAAGTAGGCTCAAGCTTGCGGTAACAACATTTTGACGAAAGTTATTTTCTAAAAGTGCTTCAACACACACACAAAAAAGTAAAATAATAATACTATTATTTTTTTAAATTGTACTAATAATAAGATGATACATATTTTCTCCATGCTGCATATTACAATTAAATATTGTCTAAAATAATAACTCCAATAAAGAACCCCCGAAGTGTATTTCTGAAATTTAGCAAATATATATTTTATCAAGATTTTATTTATAAATATTCTTGTTCAATTATAATAATTTTTATAATATATCAAAATCAAAACTAGCATCATAAATAGATCGGATGAAAAAGTACTTGCCGAATACCTTTATTAAGTGTTTGTTGAAAACAATTTATGCGAATTTTCACTAGGATACGTGTTAAAAGAACACATTTATTTTCTGAAATCTGGAGGCATCAAGCTTGATATACTTTATCTACCTTCTGGTTGTTTATTCAGATACAGGTGTAGAATCATTCATCAAGTTTTCTCGCTTTGTTGGTGTGAGCTCAGTTTGTGTTGTACTAGGAGATTAATGATGTCGTTTCTTTGAATGACGAACTGGGTAGAGGTGAAGAACAGCAGCATGCAGCGAGCAGTGGAATGCTTAAAGAACTATCTGAACAGAATTACGTAAAGGATGCATTGGAAAAAAATTCAATGCTTGTCGCACATTGATTTTTTGGAGCTCATTTTCAGCAGATAAGCATTACAAAAGACTAACTTTGCAAAGAAAAAGTTTTAGCGAAGTTTTGTGGTTATTCTTTTGCAAGTAATGATTCAGATGTTCCGATGAAAGCGAACTTTTTACAGATACATTTTTAGAATTACGCATTGAAAGAAAGTTAAATTACGTTTAAAAATATAAGAATATAAAGAGAGCATGTGTATTTTTTATTGTATAATAATGCAGCATCTATATGTACGTAATTCCAAGTATGACAAAATAATAGTTTTTGAATATTTGGTAGGAATCGAAAAAGAAAGAAAAAAATGATTAAAAAAAATTACCATATTCATATAATGAATGAACAATCTACTGTGAAGTTTTTAAAAAACATGTTTTAAGGTTGATCCCGCTAAATAAAAGCTGAGAGAAAACAATCTAAATTTTCGCATTTTCCAACACACAATTCAAATCCACCAGTTTCTGACAGTTTAATTTGTAGAAGGATTGTCAGGTTTGGCTGACAAAAATTACAAATAAAGCGAGTTCATATAGTAGTGAGGTCGATTTTCGCTTTTAAATAAAGTGCATTCTCGCATAAATAAATTGTCTGATTGTCTGATTGTCTGAGTAACATTTTTCAGGCCCCCCAATTTTCATGCGGTAGACAGTCACTGCCTCATACAGAATGAAATTATTTCAAGAATAAATAGCTCACAATATTTATTACAGTTTTTACAGTTGCATGATTCTTTTATAATATTTCATCCTAAATGGTAAAGTGATAGATTGGTCAACATACTCGCCCTGTTAGTTAGTTATTTATTCCCCCCTCCCCACCCACCGAAAAAAAGTTGAGAACATAGAGCTCGAGGAATTTCAGCAATTCATCGTAGATATACGTGTTACGATTTCCGCTTTTAAGTTTCGCTTTTCGAGTGTATCGCTTGATTGTTGCTTTTCTTTTAGTCTTTTTTATCGTTGCCATATTTCAGTTTAGCACCATAGTGCCGCATTTTATGATTAATCTGACCGTAAGATTAATCTTCCGCATTCAAATCGCCAAAAGGCGTATTTGAACAAGTGTAATTTGGTGCAAAAGCATCTTTAGTGGTATTCATATCTATTTTAAAGGACACTGTAGCTATGATTAGTAGTGGATCCAATTACGAAAGATTAATCTAAAAACAACAACAATAAAAAACAAAACACAAAATAAAGAAAAAACGAAATAAAACTTTTTTTAAATTTCCTTTGGGAATTCACCTGCCAATTGTGGCAACTCATCTGTCACTAGCTACTTTTCACAATTCTAGCAAAGAAATATTCATTGTTGAGACATATTTTAAAAAATCAAGCTTGAAAATTATTTGAAGGTTTGCGATGATCTTGGCGATGATCATAGCTGCAACCTTCACATAATCGTAATTGTGAGGTCCGCTATAACACGAAAGTATCGATCGGAATTAATTTTCGATCGATGAGAGTCTACTAATGAGTCATTTTTAATTGCTTTATTTAAAAATTGGAATGCCTATTTTTTTTAACCTACATGTACATATACACACAATATGTATAAATTTATCCATTTATTTACTTCTTTGTTTATTTATATTTTTTGTTAAAAGATAAGTGTTCAAACTTGATATTTTATATAGGACTCGTTGTTGATTCAAATACAGGTGTTGATCATTCATCAAATTCCTGGCCTTTGTTGTCAACGTCTGACACTGAGTGGCGGAAGATTAATGCGAGCGTTTTATAGAAGCAATAACAAAGCCTTATAGTTGACAGGATAGACAGAAAATAAGTACATCCAAACTATTTCAGAAATATTAAAGAAAACTTAAATTACCAAAAATGTTAAACTAAGTTATGAAAGTGCTTTTGGATTCTGAAATTTATAAGAGGAGAAGAATATTTAAGTAGATTAAACTTAAAATGAGCAAAATGAAAGCTATAAATTTTCGCCAGCTTCATGAAAGAGATTAATGTAATTGTGGCAAAAGTGCTGAAATTTTAGAGGAAGATAATTTGCCTTTTAATTCAACGCCATTCTATTTGCATTTACAAGTAATTATAAAAAATGTTTTTTTTTTTTTTTTTTGTAAAGATGTTAGAATTTTGCGTAATTTTGCGAATTTGGGTATCATTAGCTTCACCTCATAAAGAAAAATAAACTAAAAAAAATAAATGAAATTCTGGAAATATGTTTACTGATATGTAGCTGGTTACTTGGTTGAATGTACTCATATATTTTGCTTTATACTAATGGGTCGATTTATAAAGAAATCAACCTAAAACAACTTGGCGGAAAGAGCCGTAATTTTGGATTCGCATATTTCATGCTGAATCGATTTATTTTGAAAAATTCATTGTTTACAATTCATATTTTTTTTCGAAAAATAATTTCAAAAATTTATAATTTCAACATTAATTTAGGAAAAAAATGTCTGAATTGTAACCTAGGGCTCAATTCAGATTCTAGGACTTGAAATCTAGGACTCAATTAGGATTTCTGTTTTTTTTTTTAATTATTAGAAATTGATTTATATAAGCCTAAAATATACGAATTTAAAATTAGAGCATTAGCCCAGTAGTTTTTGAGTTACACTTAAAAAACTACCCGCACTGCAATCCGTTTCGCAACGATTAAAAATGAATTTAACTTAAGCAGTTCTAAATTTTACATCTGCATAATTTCTAAACTACTTAACCGAATGACTCCCCGTTTGGTATCCTAGGGTAAATTTTACCGAAGCACTGAAATATGATGTCAAAAACAGGCGGTAATAGTACCGAAAAATGCAAAGTTTTGTACAATTTCTGTATGTAGACAACTCGTTTAAGCAAACTTTAAGTATAGCATTAATTAGTAGACGTTATTAATAATCGATTGGTACCACTCACATTTTTAAGCGATGATCTTTGACAGAGTTAATAAGTGGTGATCGCATTATTTTTTTCCCATCCAGGGAAATCCACGATCGGATATCGAACTCACCCCCAGTTGCAAGTATCTGTTCTCATAAGAAATGATCTGTTCAGCCCTCGCACACACACACACACACACATACACACACACACACACACACAAAAAGACCTAGCTCTGCATCTCAACCGATCTTATAACAAACAAACATCAAAAGAATGTCTTTAACAAAGAGACTTGAAGATACATTCTTAAACGATGATCTGCGGAAAAATTAGTATGTGGTGATCCCATTTTTTTTTTTATCTAGGGGAAACCCACAATTGGGTATCGAACACACCCCAGTTGGAAGTATCTGTTCTTACAAGAAATTATCTATTTAGCCCTCGTTCACAAAAAATGACCGCATCTCTGCATCTTAACCGATCTTATAACAAACAAACATCAAAATAAAATCTTAACAAAGTTAATTAAAGATACTCATAAATGACAAATTAGACTTTGATAAATTATTCAAAAATTACACACAAAATGTTTAATATGTCATTTTTTTGAATGTATGAAACAAAACTACGAAACAAATTATTCAGTAACAGATTTAAAATCTTCTGGTGAGTTTCTCAACGGAAATATTATTAAAACAAACTTTCCTTTCGGACGGTAAATATTTCATTCAATAAACAGAGCTTATTTAAAATGTTTTAATGTCACAAGAACTTAGATTTTGTGAATTTCTTGCAAAGAAAAAGATATCAGAAAAAATTGACATTTTTTAAAACATTTTCTCAGAAATAATTTATTAAAGTTACTAAGTAAATCCTGTGGAATATAAATTTAAATTCTGCGCATTTTAAATAGTTGAAATTAAATGAGTTTGCAAAAAATTCCCTTAAAGTCAATAGTAGAGCTTACAGGATTTATTCCTCGAGGGACAAAGAGCAGAATAATAAAATAACAGTTATGAACTAGTGTCACGTAAAGGTAAACACATCTTCCGGGGATTAAAAAATGCAATTTTTGTTCACAATAATTTCATTTAAATTGCCTGATATATATATGTATATATATATATATATATATATATATAAGGCGTTTCTAAGAAAATAGAGGTAAATACTTAATATGTTGCACAATGTTCTAACGAAATAGAAATGAAATGTAAAATTTTATCTATTTAATGGTAATAAAATTAGTTCATAGAATTTCTAATAACATTATTAATATAAATTAATATATTAAGTACTAAAATACAAATTTTCTAATATTTTTGCCACATAAAAATGAGTTAAAAAATGCATTTTTTTTTGTTCTCAATAATTTCTTTAAATCGGTTAAATTTTTTCGGAAGCCTTTGTAGGAAAAGCGGCAAATAAGTTAACAAAAAATAATAATAAAAATAATTATAAATAACAAAATTGTAACGAAGTCTTAATAAAATGTTTTATTTTAAAGTCGTGCAATTCTGTCACAAAAATATTGATAAAATTTTTAGCAATAACGTTTTTAATGTAAATTAGTATTTAAATTAAAACAGAAGTATTCTGATATTTGTACCATAATTATACTTAAAAAAGTCCACATTTTCTTTAAATCCACCACATAAATACTTTCTAAAAATTCTTTCTAAGAAAACAGCGGCAAACATTAATCGTAATTACCAAAATTTAAACCAAATAGTAGTAAAACGTTTTATTTTAATTGTGTCACAAAAATAGTTGATAGATTTTTATGATAAAATTCTTAGCATAAATTAGTATTTAAATAAAAATATAAATAGTCTGACATTTGTTCCACATTAAATAAAAAAAAAAAAAAATGCAAATGATGTTCTCAATACTTCTTTTAAATCGGCCCCAGAAATGTGTCTTCAAAATCTTTTCTATAAGAAAACAGCGACGAAGATTAATTATAATCCACAAAATGTAAGCAAAATGTTTTATTTTACCTTCATTAATTTCTATCCCATAAATAGTTTATAGAATTTCTAATAATAACATTCTCAATATAAATTAGTATTTAAATTAAAGTACAGGGATTCTGGCGTTTGTACGATATCAACATGAGTTAATTCTATGAATTTCATCAATTATTTCAACCTAGAGGAATTCCTGGAGCAATTTAGTTGTCCATTCAAAAGGAATATAACAATTCAACAATAAATCTTTTGACGGGGTCCTTTCCTCTGAATTGTTATGCCAATCAGCAATTTCAAACTTAATTAGGAAGCGAAAGTGATGAATAGATAGACGCTGCTTATGAAGCGAGAAAATATGGCACACTTTAATCAGTAATAGTTAGCATATAACAAAGCTTCCATATTTATATTTCATTACAGCTGCAAAATTGTAGCTGAATGATTTAGTTTAATAATTTCAAACGGGGCAGTTATATTTAAAATGTAGAACATTCAGTGCTAAAATGACGTGTTAGAACCGAATATAAAAATAAATAGGTAATATAATTTTTTTTTTAAACATTTTGCTATGTTTCATCAACAAATTTTCTTACACCTCCGGCAAGTATCAAGCTTCGCAATGTGATGAATAATGCATCATCATATTAAAAGATCACATATGTAATATTACTAAACACTGTAAGGGTTATTGGATTATTTTTGGTTTAGATGAAGTTTTCTTTCTTGCATTCGCTTGAGTCCCATTATGTTTGCGGTGTTTGTATTAAAGCGTTATTTTTCTCCTGTTAAAACAATAAATGTAGTATTGGAAAGTCACTGCGTGAATGTGTTTCCTAAGTAGAATAAATACTATAAATTAAAAAAAAGTTAAATAAATAATATATATATATATATATAAACATTTTGCTATGTTTCCTCAACAAAATTTCTTTCACTCCGGCAAGTATCAAGCTTCGTAATGAAATGATTGATGCATCATCATATTAAAAGATCACATATGTAATATTGCTAAATACTGTAAGGGTTATTGGATTATTTTTGGTTTAGATGAAGTTTTCTTTCTTGCATTCTCTTGAGTCCCATTATGTTTGCGGTGTTTGTATTAAAGCGTTATTTTTCTCCTGTTAAAACAGTAAATGTAGTATTGGAAAGTCACTGCGTGAATGTGTTTCCTAAGTAGAATAAATAATATAAATTGAAAAAAAAATTATATATATATATAAACATTTTGCTATGTTTCCTCAACAAAATTTTTTTCACTCCGGCAAGTATCGAGCTTCGTAATGAAATGATTGATGCATCATCATATTAAAAGATCACATATGTAATATTGCTAAATACTGTAAGGGTTATTGGATTATTTTTGGTTTAGATGAAGTTTCTTTCCTGCATTCGTTCGAGCGCCATTATTTTTGCTATATTTGTATTAAAACGCAATATTTCTAATTTTAAGCCAATAAATGGAATATTATATTGCCACTGAGTGAATGGGTTTCCCATGAGTAGAATAAATAATATAAATTGGGGAAAATGTAAAATAAATAAATAAATAAGATAAATTGAAAAAAAAGCATTTTGCTATGTTTCATCAAAAATTTTTCTTACACTCCGGCAAATATCAAGCTTTGTGATGAAATGCTCACATTTAAAGATCATGTATAACATTGCTAAACACCATTAATGTTTTTGAATTATTTTTGGCTTAGATGAAGTTTCTTTCCCGTACTCGTTCGAGCGCCATTATCTTTGTCTGTATTTTTAGTAAAGAGTAATATGTCTAATTTTAAGCCAATAAGTGGAATATTGGATTGTCACTGAGCGAATGTGTTTCCTGCGATAAAAATAAATAATATAAATTGGGAACAAAAGTAGAAAAATAAATAAATAATATAAATAGGAAAAAAGGCATTTTGCTACGTTTCATCATCAATTTTTTTTACACTCTGGAAAGTATCAAGCTTCGTAATGTAATGAATAATGCATCATTATACTAAAAGATCATGCATTACATTGCTAAACACCGTAATAGTTTTTGAATTATTTTGGGTTTAAACGAAGTTTTTATTCCCGCATTCGTTTGAGCGCCATTATTTTTGCTGTATTTGTATTAAAGCACAATATTTCTAATGTTAAATCAATAAATGGAATATTGCAATGTCCTTGAGTGAATGTGTTTCCTGTGAGTAGAATAAACAATATAAATTGAAAGAAAAGTAGAATAAATAAATAAATGATATAAATTTGTAAAAAAAAGCATTTTGTATGTTTCACTAACTA
Organism: Maratus michaelseni; assembly: GCA_963931845.1. Lineage (NCBI taxonomy): Eukaryota > Metazoa > Arthropoda > Arachnida > Araneae > Salticidae > Maratus > Maratus michaelseni. The sequence continues at coordinate 128,793,712 of OZ007590.1, read as the reverse complement.
ATTTTCTTATACCTAAGGCAAGTATCAAGCTTCATAATGTAATGAATCATGCATTATGATGTTAAAAAGTCATATATATGAAATACTGCTAAAAGCCGTAATGGTTATTGGATTATTTTTTGGCTTAGATGAAGTTTTCTTTCCCGCATCCGTTATAGCGCTATTATTTTTGCTGCATTTGTATTAAAGCACAGTATTTCAAACTTTAAGACAATAAATGGAATATTAGATTGCCACTGAGCGAATGTGTTTCCTGTGAGTAGAATAAATAATATAAATTGGAAAAATAAATAATAATAATAATAATAATAATAATAATAATAATAATAATAATAATAATAATAATGCATTTTGCTATGGTTCATCAATAATTTTTACACTCCGGCAAGTATCAAGCTTCGTAATGTAATGAATAATGCATCGTGATATTAAAAGATCATATATTACATTGCTAAACGCCGTAAAGGTTACTGAATTATTTTTGGCTTAGAGGAAATTTTCTTTCCCGCATTCGCTTGAGTGCCATTATTTTTGCTGTATTTGTATTAAAGTGCAATATTTCAAACTTTAAACAAATAAATGGAATATTGGAATGTCCCTGAGTGAATGTGTTTCCTGTGAGTAGAATAAATAATATAAATTGAAAAAAAAAAAAGTAGAGTAAATAAATAAATAATATAAATTGGGGAGAAAAAAGCATTTTGCTATGTTTCGTCAAATTTTTTTTACACCTCCGGCATGTATCAAACTTCGTAAAGTAATGACTTCGTATAAATTCGCATTTTATTCGTATTCTAGTAATGGAAATTGCATTATCGTAACAAAATATAAAATATTAGTTTTATTGAATAAAAATAAAAATTTTGGTGCAGATTAAAAATTTAGAATATGACATGACGTTACAAGTTACTTCTATTGAGCAGATGTAAGGATCGGCATTTAATAACCATATATGCATTGAAATGCAGTTATAAATTACATATAAAGATTATATTTATGAATTACTATCGTAATATTAAATAATTTTCTATATTTTTAATATAGAAGAATTATGTAGTTTATTAAAAGATGGATTTAAAACCACTGATTTCAATATGTGGTTTTCATAAAAATATTTCCTAAAAATATTTTCCTAAATGTGACGTCACTATTATGCCAAAATTTATCATTATGGAAATCTATTTGTTTTTTCTTTTTCTAATGAAATTTCTTTCCTGTTGCCATAAAAAGAGATTGTGTATGGACAATATTTACATAAGACAATAAAAATTGAGATTTAGTAAATATAATTTGAAATCCGAAATTGACGTCATTCTGAGAAGATAATATGATTTTTAGTATACATAATTAAAAATATTACTATAAGTGCGTTTAAATGACGTAGTGCATTTATTTAAATGTATTTGGACTTAAATAATATGCTATACTACAGAAATTTCAAATTGAAGTAAATATTCAGGCAAAAAAATAATAAAATAAAATATTTTCCTAAATGTGACGTCACTACCAATCAAATTCTTCAATATAACGTCAAACTGACAATAGAGAAACAGTTGCTATGTTTTATTTCCTATTTCGTTTCACCTTACAGTGTACCGTTCTTTCAAATAAATAATAATACAATAATAAATAACTTAGCTCCCAATTTGACGAAGGTAAATTGCTTCCACTGATGAAAATGACCTCATGATCTAATGAAAACGTACACTTTCATTCATAAAGCTGCAAGTATGACGTAATTTTCGATGAATTTTGACTACCCATGCTGAGATTAAGCCAATGAATTAAAATAAATATTGAAATCTAGTTATAGTCATGCTAATGTTGCATTTTTTCTCGTTTTGTCAGGAAAATCGCATAGTTTTCTGTTACACGTATCAAAGAATATTTGCATTCTCATTTATAAAGTTGAGGGATTTAATATGATTGCGTCAAAATAACGTCAGTTTTTTTCTGATTGAATTATTAACGGTTTATTGATAGTCCAGTAGAAATAGCATTTTACCTTACAAAAATTCGGATAATTCTGATTTTTCGATATGTCGTAAAGGTTGACCCTCTAATAAAAAAACCAAGTTTTCGACCTTCTAGACCTTGTGCGTTTTTCACAATATTGAAAAAAAAACAATATTTTTCGGCACTTTTTTCGATTTTTCTTAAATAACTCATTTCAGTGCATTTTACAGAAAAAGCACTTTCACCATTTTGTAGAAGATAAAATTCTCTACAACATGCAGTATTCATGTTTGTAAATTGTCCAAACAGGAGGTGAGATACGGAGCTGGAAAAATAGGGTTAAATTTGGAAAAAATGCAAAAATCCACAAATGACGTTATTATTTTTTTAAAAACCCACTTTTAGTGCATTTTAGAAACAAAACTGTCATAATCAACTTTTTAGAGCATGAGATAGTCTATAGTTTCATTTATTAGATAATTAAATATTGGTAATAGACCTTAAAAATCACAGCAAAAAGATTTTGGGTGAAGACGGGAAAATACCGCCTGACAAGTTATTACTTTAAAAAACGAGCTTTTATTTTTGATATTGAAAACACGATGTGGTTAATTAATTAAAGAATGTACAAGAAATTAATCAACAAATATATAGTAAGTATAGTCGCTTTGTCATATATGTTTCCTTTTTCTGCCGCTTGGCCCTGGTAATGATACCATCGTCTCAGATACTTCATCGTCCGTCTCTGTACTTCACTCGATTGGTTGTTCTAGGTCAGTGGTTCCCAACCTTTTTTGGCCGTGCCCCACCAAAGCATCTCTAAAATGATGATGCCCCCCTTCCCCTAAAAATATAATTCTTATAAAAATTTAAATGAATGAACTGATAGAGTAAAAAAACATTTAACATTGATCCTGAAACATACCGAACGTAATGGATGAATAAAATATTTTTTATAATCATCTGATACTACTCGTAGTGTAAAGTATCATTGGCACATAAAGGGTCACTTTTAATCTCTTCGCAACTGTCGCCACGCATGCATGATGTATAGAGTGCTCAGAATCCTTGATTAGACCAATCAACAATTTTGAATAAAACATTTTTGTCTTATTTAATCACAGAATTTCTGCGATTAAATTACACAACCATTTCTAATCAGAATAAAACGTGATAAAAGATTATGTAAAGGAAGATGGTCAAGTAATTGTTAAATATACACTTGAATAGTTTCATGTGCAAAATTGATTTCCATGTGACATATTGCAGTGCGACTCATTCAATAAATAATCGAAAAAGTTGTTTAAAATTCTAAAATACTTAAAAATCAGAAAAATTATAAAGAATTTTTAAATTTATAAAAGTATCTAAATATCTTAAATAAATATTTCTATAATTATTCGGTAGAATTGTATTTAAAACTTTTGAATGGAGACTTTTTAAAAAGGGAATAAAAAACTTGTTTTTTTCATTTTTTTTTTTTAAATTTGAATGTGTAACTTCTATTTTCAGTGTACAGTATTACTATTACAAAAATAATTCAGAGGGTATGAGTTCACGAAAATCTGGAATTGCCCCCTGAAAAGTCAAATCGCCCCCCGTTGGGAACCACTGTTCTAGGTCATCAAAGTCCTCAAGGTCCAGTATAATATCAGGAGCGTTGCCACATAGTTGGTTGTGGCACTTCACACAGATAACTGAGCACTTCAAGCCTACCTTTCTAGAACTGCAATTCGTACTACAATTTTTTTTTTTTTTTTTTTTGCATTGGCAAGATATGAAATCGAGTAGAGTTTGAGGCGCTGGTCCATTGATCATGGTGACTGGATTGAGCCCACGACCAACCCACTTCCAGCCGCATTCGAAAGGATTCTTTTCGTTTCCCAGCCATGTCTGAACTCATGATATTCAGCAGCATCACGAGTAGGTGGTCTAGCTAAATTTAATTTAATATTGTTAGCTGCTCTAGCGAAGCTGACATACCGCAATACATTCAAGTTTTGGTTGGGATCACCTCCATACAGGGCAAGAAATACACCTTCTGTGGCTTAAACAAGTTTGTGCCTCTCTGCATTTGAGTATAAAGATTTGAACTTTTTGGTTCAGGGATGTGTTCTGAAGAATTCTGCAATATTTCATTTTCCCATGGCTGTAGAGAGCGGAAGGTGTCACAACCACTTACTGCATAAAGAAAAATAATATTTTGTGCAACTTCCTTAAAGTTGAAACACTTGTTGGAGTAGAGATCATCCGGCAGTTTCCCTCTCCTGGCCCTTCGGAAATAAACATTGTCTGCAGCTACAGAAGCCACAAGAACAAGAAGGTCAATGTCTTCACCATTGACAATGATAGCATCGTAATCACTTGCTTAGGAAATAGCTGTGTTCACTATTAGCACATCTGCATCTTCAGTGGCCTGCGTAGTGATCATTTGTGCTTTTTCAAATTCATTTCGAAGCATATAAATGAAAAGTTCTTTATTTTTTTTTCATTCCCCAAAAATTTTTCTTGTGGCATCTGTGGAAACATGGTCTCATTGAACTTAACCTCAGCAGAGGTATGAATGTTCAAGCGACGAGCACTTTCTGCATTTTTTATACTTTTTTGATTATGTTCAGGATAAGTTTCTAATTTTTTTCTTTATTTTAAAATTTAAAACTGAATTCAAAACACCGGAAAACAATTCCCCTTTATACAGGTTATTATAAATATATATAATACCTTACTATAATGTGAGTGCGTTCAAATATTTATCTCTTTTCTATCTTCATATTTAATAAAATGAGACAGGAAAATATATCTTACCTGTTTTAGTAGCGCAGAGACCCACCATAATCCTTCAGTATTCGTTCAACGGATGCGCGACCTTCATTCACCGTATATTCACGATAGATCTTTAAAAGATTATTCATCGAATGTACGTACAACATGGAACGTTACTACTTGAAGAAATAAAAATAATATTATTAATATTGTATAAATATGCATTTTAGTGTAAATTCCTTGTTAGAATATTCCAGCGAGTCTGCTTGGAAAAACTAGAATTTTATATCTTGATTAAATTAACATTACAATATGTAAACCAAGAGAAATAAAATATCTTCTCGGTGAGCATTTTAATAGGTGTTACAGCAAAGACAGTTAAACATGAACTGAGTGAGAAACATCGAAAAGGTCCAAAGTCTAAACTCGGAACAACAGAGTATATGCGATCACAGCACGTGTAAGCGTAGGAGTATAAAAACTGCAAGTATGCATCTTTGTTAATTGTCGACACGTGCACATCACAAAACGCGAAAAAGGAAAAGTTTCTTGTTTAAAATATATTGAGAGAATTGTTATTTTCAGGGTTACACACCTCAACACAGGTTTCCGTCTTATCAGGTATAATTGTTGTTATTCTTTCTGTTGGGACTAACATTCTCAAACTGAGATACTTTTACCATCAATGTAAACTTTGACTAACAAAAATATGTGGGACAAATGAATACAAACACAACAAACCCCCCTCTGTGCCCTTGTGTGCCCTCTTCTCCTTTCATTCTAGCGCCCGGGCCACATGCTCCTTTTGCTCCCACCTCCCTTAGTTTCGGCCTTAGATACTCCTTTGCCTTTTTAAAATTTCTAAATTATAACTTATTTATCTTTCAAGTATTTTTTTACATTATTCCCAGCTATTAATTTTACTTTCGACTTTGAATTCTTGGCTCTGCACCTATGTCTACCGACTAGGTTTTTTGGTTAACTTCGCCCCCCCCTCCTCCTCAACTATTCAACAGTTACCTATTATTGTACATATTATACTTAATTAATGACATCGTTTAATCAATATAAAAAATAAAAGCTCATTTTTAAATTAATGACTTGTCAGGCGGTATTTTTTTGATTTAACCATAAATTGTATTATTCTGATTTTTAGAGTCTATTATAGATATTTAATGATCTAAAAAATGAAACTTATAGACTACTTCATGCTTTACAAACTTTATAATGACACTTTTGTCTCTAAAACGCACTAAAAGTAGGTTATTAAGCAAAAACCAACGTCATTTGTGGATTTTTGCACTTTATGCAAATTTTACCCTATTTTCCCGGCTCCGTATCTCACCCCCTATTTGGACAATTTACAAACATGAATACTGCATTTTGTAGAGAATTTTATGCTCTACAAAATGGTGAAAGTTCCCTTTCTGTAAAATGCACTGAAATTGAGATATTTAAGAAAAATCGAAAAAAGTTCCGAAAAATATTGTTTTTTTCGATATTGTGAAAAACGCACAAGGTCTAGAAGGTCGAAAACTTGTTTTTTTTTTTTTTTTTTTTTTTTTTTTTTTTTTTTTTTTTTTTTAATTAGAGGGTCAACCTATACAATATATCCAAAAATCAGAGTTACCCGAATTTTTGCAAGGCAAGGCCTTTTTTTGCGCTATTTCTACTGGACTATGATGCGAATGCGTTATTATGATCGCCGTATTTTTAGGATATTGCGATTTTATTTCTGTTTCCCGAAAGGTATCTAAGGTTAACCCGAGCAAAACCTGGTGGTTCTGCTAGTATTTAATATAAAATGAACCCTTGATGAGATTTTAAGCTTCGGGCCAGATATAACTGTAAACATTGCCTCTCCCCTCCTATGCACGCCCCTGATCACATGACGTTGGATTAAACGCAAATGGCATTTTAAAATAGACACCGAAAAGCATTTATTAGGATAGTTAATTTTTCCATATTACTCCCCAATGCCCATAAGTAAACTTTATTTTTCTTTCAAATTCATAGGTTGTATTGTATTGTTTTCAATGAAAAAGAGTTATAAAAAACAAATTTTATCAAAAAGTATATGTTTTAAGTAAGTGCCATACAAATTCAAGATCCCATCACAGCATCAGAAATTAATCAAACATTCTAAATCCTACAAATACCAATTCAACATTTAGTTAACTTTAACATTCAGGTGGGGAAAAAAAAAAAAAAAAAAAAAAAACGATACTTACTGTTTTTTTGACATTTTTATCCCAAAAAAGAAGGCCAACCCAAGTCCTTGCTTGTTTGGTAGAGGTACAAAACTTTGGTAGATTATACTATCATATCAGAAAATCCGAGAGATATGGGACTTTTTTATGTTTAGGTAAACTCCTAACGCAAAAAAGGCCCGCTATGGTACATATTCACTTAACGCATTGACGGACAGTGGGAACCAGGAATTTCGAAAATTGACACTATATGTTTTTGTAATTTTTAGAATATTAGAAGTATAGTTTTAGTTTTTCTGCTTAAACAAATTTAATTTTGATTAATTGAGCATCTTTAATTAGGTTGCACTACTCCCTTCACAACCACGTCAGGGTGGTTAGTGGTCAGGGAAAAATACAGTAAAAAAAAAGTGATAAACACCAGTATATTCTTATAGAAAAATTTATGTTGATTATTCGATCAAATAATTAATTCGAATTTTTCTATAAGAATATACTGGTAATTATCATTTTTTTACTGTATTTTTCCCTGACCACTAGCCACCCTGCACGTGCATACAGAAGCTGCAACTCGTATAACAGGTAGAAAACGAACTTCAACCTAAAAATTTGTTTCCAAAACATGACACTGGGCATCTACTTGTACGCCGGTAAATGCACATTCGTGCTGCTACAGCCGTAGTGTCTAAAAACGACCGTTTCGTTTTGGGCGGCTATAGCCGTCATGCCACATTGTGAACTTCGCTTTGGCGGCTATAGCCGCAAATGTCCGTCAACGTGTTAAAATCTAATCTTAGAAGTCCTTTCACTTGTGTCGTGTCACTTGAAGGTGACAATAGGCATTGGTGGGTTAAGCAAATCATTAAACGTTCTGATGATGTTGTTGGTCACTATTTGATCAAAATTTTAACTTATTACATATTGTAGTTCTATTAAATGTGAAACAAAATCTATTTCCGGGGTTTCTTAAAAAAGAAAAAAGCGCTATGCATAACAAAAGTAAAACTATTATATTATTGAAATTAGTCTAATTAAGGAGATGTTTATAGTATTTATAATAAGCATATGCAAAGCGTACATAAAAACGTTGAAATGTATACAAACAAAAGACGGTGACATAAAAGTAAGTAGATTTCACTATAAATGAAACTCTACTTAGATTTTTAGTTGTTTGTTAGATGATTAATCCGCGGACTCCACACTTCGGTTCAGCATGTGCGACTTGGTATTCCGTAACTTCAACTGCGTATAACTTTGCTGGCAATATAATGATAATGAGATATAACGCATGATACCTATACAAAATTTAATGAGAAAAATAAGTGTGATATTTATTTTTATCAAAAATTTAATTACTGAAAATGCAAATTAATGAAATCACATAAAAAAAAACCTGACATTTGAAAGTTTGTTCAGTGCTAGTTTACGCTAGAGTGGAGTTCGAGGGTTAAAAAGCAGTAGAATTCTTCGTTTATGCTTTTAACTCTATCTAGTAGCAAAAAGGGTCACAGGTATAAAATAGTCGCCATAAAAACATATTGCGTAAAAAATTTCCTTTAATTCAAAGACAAAATAGGAAAAATCTTGTGTTAACAGACCTGAATTTATGCACAAAGTCCAAACTTCATATATGTAAAGCTAAATAAAATTTTGGGTAACCAGAAATTACAAGAATTTCAGACACTTTTTTTAATCTTAAGCAACATTTTTTTTCTATTTTCTTGGAACTCCCCTCTCGTCATCATGCACGTGCTGTGTCTTGATCACCTCTAGCATCTAATTTTGATAATGTGCACAGCACAAAAAAAAAAAAAAAAGTTAAAACTAACGTTGAAAACCTTAAAAGTTTTCCTTTGAAAAAAAAAAAAAGAAAAAAGTGAAATTTCAGGTTAAATTAAATTGTTTTGTTTGGAAGTATTAATTAAAACAAACAAACCTGAGTACTCGAGCAAAGTTCTTTAGCTTTAAATAGCACAGACCTCAACCGTAGAAGACAGTTTTCTGCACAAATTGAAGGAACAAAGATAGTTGTTAAGAAGACTTCTTGATAAAATCCAAACACGGTTTGTTTACTCAACCTGGAAAGAACTTCGATAATAATTTTGTGGGCACATGTTTTCAATTAAAAGGAGAATTAAAGGTTAGAGGTAGTTGTACTTTGCCATATGTGCTTTGTTAAAGAGAGTTACTTCTTTATTTATGAATGGAGAAATATTTTGCTCTTGTAGCAGTGGAAGCAAGAAGGATATTATAAACGAACGATACTGTTTGAATTTTATTAATTGTTTGCGACAGAGAAGGTACTGCTTTTAATCGCCGAAAAAATTGCTTTAGATTTATTATAAAAGAATTGCGATTATAAAAAGTATATACATAACCCCAAAATTTTCTTTCTTGTTTTTTCTTCTATTCTTTTATTGAGACAATGCAGCTATTACTTTTGCTTATTAAAAAACAAAGTGAATAAAAGTTACACTCGAATAATCGAAGATTTATCAATTTAAATGGATAGGTTTTAACTTTTAAATTGAATCGGGATGTTTTTTTTATTACAAACTAATATACCAGCAATGAATTAAATTTTTGTGTGATGTCATTTAAGGTACATCATATTTTGATTCTAATTATGACATAATGACTTTTGGAAAGATGTATTTTACATACCATTCATTCGGGCAGAAAAATCCCGATCATAGAAAAGGAATTGAGAACCCGATTACGGAAAGATGAAAAAACACAATGATATTGTTATTTGAAACAGTAAAAGTTTGTCTTAACTACAGATTTTATTTACACCCTGGCAGTATAAAACGATATCTTTTCAAAACCAACATGAAAAGTAACGTATTATGTTTAGCCGCTACTTTTTCACCTAAAAAAAAAAAAAACTGCCAAAAAAAGGATGTTTTTCCTCGTTTCTTTTATAATAATAAAAAAAAAACCTTTTCATTTAAATACTTTAAGCCAAATATTATTTAAAAGAATATGTGTAGGATTAACAATTAACCTATACAATGCTTTTATCTCAATCAGTCTGTTTTTTTTTTCAATAATCATATTCATCAGTGGAAGACAGTATAAGATTTTGTTTGTCATACAGCTATGATAAATTTTAAATATTGTCGCCTAAGTTGTTATTATTGTTAAAATATAGCACATCTATATCTGTATATATATCTATCTCTATCTGTCTATCTATCTATCTATCTATCTATCTATATATATACAGGGTGTAACTGAAATGCTTCAACAAACTTTGAGGGATGATAGTACTCATGAAGATGAACAAAAAATGCAATAGAACACGGGGTCGCAAATGACATTTAACCCTTTCAGGGACAGTGGTATGTCTAAAAAACCACTTAATTTTAATTACAAAACGCCACAATGGCACCAGAATTTTGCTAAAATCTTTTTCATTTAATATTTATGTGAAATATAGCCTTTTTCTTATTTACAAACAATTTTTTTTTGTAAATTCCGGTGCCAGTCCATTTTCAGACGCATTTTCTCTATTTTTATCCTTTAAGCCTTTTAGGGGTAAACTACTTTTAGTACTAAAATGTTGAAATAAATGACTGGCACCGGAATTTATAAAAAAATTTGTTTGTAAATAAGAAAAAGGCTATATTTCACATACATATTAAATAGAAAAGATTTTAGCAAAATTCTGGTGCCATTATGGCGTTTTGGAATTAAAATTAAGCGCTTTCATAAACATACCACTGCCCCTGAAGGGGTTAAACGTCATTTGCGACCCCATGTTCCATTGCATTTTTTGTTCGTCTTCATGAGTACTATCATCATCCCTCAAAGTTTGTTGAAGCATTTCAGTTACACCCTGTATATATGTTGTACTTCCATATTAGCCGCATGCCAGCTGTCATTATATATCTATTAAATTCGTGTTTAATTTTTTAATTTGTGAAATGTTAATTTCATTTCGAAATTTAGCTATGGAAAATTACATGGAAACAAACAAATGTTGAAATATTACGTTGTTTTTTTTTAAAAGTGCAAACAGGTTAATATTCCGTAATTGGGTGGCACGCAGATTTTAAAATATTCATGCTTGAAAATTATTTTAAATTGCATTAAAAATCAGTAATGAAATGCAGTTTTCAAATTGCATTTGAAAGTATATTTTTATTTCTATTTAACGGTGTAAAAATTGAGATATTACGATCTTTAGAAGTTGAAAAAGTTGCAGTAGTAATTGAGAAGTATATATGAATTCGGTTGGTCTGTCTGTCTGTCCGTACTCTAACTCTCGTAAATATACTCGGATTGCCATGCAATTGATATATATTATTGAGGCTTACTATGGCATGTTCGGTATTGAAAACGAAGCGCGTAGCACTTATAGTTCGTTTACAGGGACACCCAAAATAATTCCGTTCCATTACAGCCTATAGGAAAAAATCGTTTACGATGTATTTTAATGATGTTAGACTATTTTAAACATATTGAAATTGCTATATGTCACTTAGGTACAGTATGAAAGGGTTATTATAGAATATGGTATACATAGCATTCATCGTTCATTTACAGCGACACGCAAAAGATTTCGGTGTTTTAAAAATAATTGTTGGAAGTGCGTTTTCAGTTGTGGTACGTGTTTTTAAATTAAACTATTTTTTTGCCTATTACTTGGTGTGCATAAATTTTATAGACGATATATAGGGCAGCACAAAATATATCGAGTACATTTTCGTTTATAAACGGATATTGCTGAAGGGTAATTTAGAACTGTGCTATGCGTTTCTTAACTGAACTAAATTTTCTATTGAACTAAATTATCGATTTTGGCGTGTATCATATCATTGCATGTTTCTGGGGTTAATGTAAATATTTCTATGGCTTCCCTCTTCGCATTACACTACGCATACACAGGGAAGCCATAGAAATATTTAGATCAAACCCAGAAACCTGCAATGATATGATACACGCAAAAATCAATAATAGATGGCGCCACATACTATTAGGAAAAGGAAAAATGGAGGTTTTCAACGGATCGACTGACAAGGAAGAAACATAACATCAGTAAATGATGATGCCTCGAGAACAAGAGGTGAAAATATTTTTACAACTTTTAACATGTTGACTAGTATTAGTATATTTTTAAAAGTGTTTTGTTAACTTTTGGACATGTACTGTACACTGCTCTTTGATGTGTATTAAACTAAACTAATGTCTGTTTGAATGGGCAGTGCAAGTGATTATTAACCCTAATAAATCTAGCATTTATAAGTTTAAAGGTTTCATAAAAGAGCATCTCATTCAATACACAACATGGAGAAACATGGCATGTAGAAAGAGCAGTAGCAGTGACATGCGTACTACTTTGTTGCTATTGTACCTAAATTATTCTTTAATTTCTTAATAAAATCTTTCATTAATTTTGTGATGAAATAGAGGCTCCTATTTAAGCCTTGAAACAGTTGAATGGTAAAAATTGTATACTTTTTATGATTTTCTTTACTTTGGTTTTTATACATCATCTTTTTATCTTAACACAAGGGCATGTCTATGCATCTTATCAGTTTTTAAACGCTCTGGAAGGCGTTTTAACCCTCAAATCCTCCCCTCCTTTTCTGTGGGATTAAAACAATTAAAACATCTTTAAAAAAAAAAAAAAAAAAAAAAAAAAAAACAAGAACGAAAAATCACGTTTCAGGCATAGATTATGAAATACTTTCAACACATCTAGAAAACTGTAATGAAATTTCACCGTTAAATAATGTGAAAGACTATATGTAAGCAAACAGTATAGAAAACATTTAACTTATTGAAAATACAGTTTTCGAAATGACCTTCTATTGAAAATACAGTTTTCGAAATTACCTTCTATTGTCAAAAAAGTAGTCGAATTATTTTGTGCAGCCTTGTATATCATCTATAAATTTGGATATATACTACATAACATGATAAAACTTAGTTCAGTTAGAAAATTCACGTTTAGCAATTTTCGCCAGTCGATGAAAACGTAATCGAAATATTTTGTACAGCCCTGTACATTATCTAAAGACTTTGTATGCACCACATATTAATCTAAAAGAACGACAATGTATATTGGTCGAAACGCACGTTTGGTTTTACGCAAACGAAAATTGAAAACGCACTTATCTCACATAGACTGCGATTATCGCACGTATACTGTAACCGATATGTTTTGTGCGTCCCTATAAATGAAAAAAAAAAAGAAACGTAATGCACACCATAGTTTTAAGCGAGCAATTTATAGTGCACCTCAGTAATGCATATAATTTTCATTATGTTTGAAATAGTGAAACATCATTAAATTACATTGCAAACGATTTTTCACAGTAGAACAATGCGTAACGAAATTATTTTGTTTGACCCTGTAAATGAACAATAAATACTTTGCACCCCATACTCTACAAAAAACATGTTTTAATGCGCTTCATAATTATATATCAATTTCTTCATGTTTCAAATGGCGTAGCATCATCAAAACGCACTTGAAACGATTATTTCCCATTGAGTGTAATGCAATGGAGTACTTTTGACTGTCCCTGTAAAAAAAAAACTATAAGAGCTGAACACTTCATTTTCAATAGGCAACATGCTATAGTAAACGACAATAACATATAAAAAATTTCAGGGCAATCCGAGTATATTTACGCATTTACGCAAGTTAGAGCACGGCAGACAAACCGAAGTCATAAATGTGACTTTTCAATTAGGTTGGAAAGTGTTCAAAAAGACCCTATCTGGAGCCGAAAATAAATGTTTGTATATCTATTTCCTTTATTGTTATTTTCTTTTATATTATATATAAAAAAAAGTTTATTTTGTTTTATCAGTGCTTTGAAAATCATTTGACTGATAAACAAGATATTATTGAATTTATTAGACACGCAATAATTCATTATCTAAATGCGCAAAGTGTAAAATTAATTTCGAAATTCAGTGATTAATGAAAAACATTTGTTCGTCTCCATAATAGGTATTTCGTTTCCGATTACGTTCGAAAGCAGATAATTTAAATATATTTACAGAAGTGGATAATAGATGGCACTGCTATTAGCATCTTTCTGAAAATGAATTACGTACGATCAATTTCTATTATTGTATTTTTATACGTTATTGAGTCAAATATACTTTGTTTATGTATGAGTATATTTCTAAAACAGGCATGTAAAAGGTGGAAGCTTTAAAAAAAAAATTTAATCTGAGTTTTAATATGTACTTAAAGCATTGAATTTATCTTTTTGAAAACTAAAACATACCTCCAGCATGAAAATTCGACCTACAAAACAAGCCCAATGACCTGTAATGTAAATTCAGATATTTTTTTTTTTAGCATTTATAGAGTTTCGTAAATTTGATCTATATACACTAAATGTTGCTTATAAGTAATTGTATGATAATTATGCAATATATGAATGAGTGCTGGATTAATCGGATGAAATTTAATGAAAAAAAAATCAGTATGTAAAGGAAATATCACTTTCGTAAAAGGCTGAGAAAAAAAGAATAGACTTCGATAATAAATTTTTTTATAAGAGGTAAGGACCATTAATATAAAATTTATATATATTAAAAAGTAAAACACGGAAGAAGAATCAGTGATTTAATTCAATTATACGCTATATTTTGTTTTTTTAATGAACAACTGATTTGACATATTTTTACTTATGTTTTAGCGACAGAGTAGTTAATACTTTTATTTTCTGGAAAACATTGTTTTAAAAATTTATAAGATTATCTGATTATGCGAAATTCTTCTGTTTGAATATTTATCAAAGTTTAATTTAATTAGAATTCAGGAAGATTTCTCATTTAGAGGCAGATTTCGTTCTTATTTCGTTTCTTGAAAAAACGTTGTACATTGCAAATTTATGCAGAATTACTTTTGCATAGTTATTCAATTAGAAAACGCGTTGCAATAAATAAACAGTAAATTACCTCTTTTTCTTTCTAAGCAATACACATTTCTCTTTCCCTTTCTCTTTTCTCCCCACCCCCAACCCCTACTCTCACACGCATATACCCGATGGTGAATTTTACCGAAATGAAGCTGACATATACACATTGTTAATGTGAGATACTCAATTATTATTTTATATACCATTTCTTTACATTTAAAGCTGTTTTAGTTCAGAAAACCACTCCATTACTTTTCGTTTAATACTACTTAAAACGGCCATAGAAGGAATATTAAATGATTTAAATAACTTTACCACAAAATATTTGAAATGATTACGCTATATTTACAACGGTCACACATATTTAATAGAACACAAAGTATAATAGCAAAGTAAGTAGCAGAACGTTAAACAAAAAGCCAAATCACTCAAAATGGCCGTTTGCCAAGTTTATGAACAAAACATGTTAGAGAAGTAGTTATATGTTCTTTAATATCGCATAAACAAGGAATATCAACCAAGTCTTTTTCTAAAAGTTCCGGTTCCAATTTTGACATAATCCTTTTTTCATACCAGATCTTTATTTCAACGGAGTTGATGTGGCATACGCTTCTTGACCTAGTAATATTATTCAGAGGGAGAAAAAAACGACTCTAACAATATTATAAAAAAAGATCCTTAACAATATAACTTTAATCATGTCTTTAAAATGTAAATGCCTAAATTAAATAAAACTTCCAGTTAATAAAAGAAATTGACCAGTTAAAAATTAGAACGTTCGTAATTATTCTGAGGAAACAAAAAAAGACTCTAGAAATACTATGGAAAATATCCTAAAGAAAGCACCGTTAATGATTTTTTTAAAATTTTAATTTAACTGAAAATTCTTCTCTTTTATTAGATGTGTCAAAATTTTCATATTTTAAAATGCAATTAAATGCTTAAATTTTCGATTAATACGGAAAAAGACCAATTAAAAGCTAGGCTATCATAATTATTTATATAAAAAAGGTCCTCTAACGATATTGTAAAAGAAGCTAAGAAAAAGAGTAGTTAAAAAAATAACTTAATTTTAAATCATTTTTATTAACTCACTCAATAAACAATTTTATTGGATGAGTCAAAAATTTCATTTCTAAAATAGAATTAAATGCGTTTTTCTTTTTCGATTTTGGTTCCATTTTTTTTCATATATAAGGGTACTTTCACTTTCAGAACCGGTTCCAACTGATTCTGATATTGAAAATGTCCGCTTATAAAAGAACTGCAACTAATATCAAAAAAGTAAAAACTAACAACGTTAGAGATAGGCCTCAGCTATCCTATGAAAAAAAAAATCATTTAAAAATATTAAAATGCGAGCGAAAAAGCTGTCAAGAACCTTCCCATAGACTTAACATTAGCGTTCGAGTTTCTTCGGATGACTAGCGTAGGCTCTTAAGCTAGATTGAACATCCAATTGATAACCAAAAGTACCAATCAAAACTTAGAAGAAACGTTAATATTTAGAGAAAAAAAAACGAATTTAATAATATTATATAAATAAAGTATAAAGACAAGTTTAATCAATTCTTTAAAATTTTAATTTAACTGAAAATTTTCATTCTATGGGTATGAAATTTCATAGAGCAAAACATAATTTAAAGCTTAAATAAAAATTTAGATTAATAAAAACTGGCCAATTGACCAAGGTTATTCGAAATTATCTAGAGAACCCCCGCAACTCTAAAAATACTATTAAAAATATCACAAAAAATGAACTTGTTTAAAAATTTTATTAACTCAAAATTATTATTTTTAGTTGTTTTATTTAATGAGTCCCTATATTCATGTTGCAAAACAGAATTAAATGCTTAAATTAAAATTTTAATTCAACTGAAAAGTTTATAGAGAATAGAGCAAAATAGAATTTAAAGCTTAAATTAAAGTTTAGATTAATAAAAGAAATTGAAAAGTTAAAAATTACATTATTTGAAATTATCCAGAGAATCACCGCCAACTCTAATATTATTATTTAAAATATCATAAAAATGAACTTAAAAAAAATTTAATTAACTCAAAATTATTTTTAATTGTTTTGTTTAATGTGTTAATATCTTCCTTTTGCTAAATAGAATTAAATACTTAAATTAAATCAAACTTTTGTTTAATAACCGAAATTGACCAATTAAAACGTTCGTAATTATTCTATGATGAAAAAAAATTGCTAAATAATAATAAAAAAAAAAGCATCATAAAGGAAAGAACTTCAATCATTTCAGACCACTCAAACTAGCGGCTCTTTTTTTCTTCATCATGTTTTTTAAACCTCACACAAAAGCAAAAGATTGCATGTATTCTAAAAGAACCACTTAGAATATGTTTCTGCAACGGAAGCTTATAAAAACCACTTTTCAGGGAGAAAGAGGCTATCATGTATTTTTTTATCCCAACTTAACAGAACCATATTTCATAAAAATTGCTGAATCAGCTTTTTCTTTTTTGCTCATTGTTCCTGTTTACGCTCCATATTTGCATAATGAGTCAGTAGTGATGTAAAAGGCTTCGCATTAGAACATTTTCATGGTTCATTTAGGAAAGCGAGGCTTTTGAAACAAAAACTCGCTGCTCAATATGTTTTGAGGGTGGATGGGAAAGGAACAAATTTTCATTTCTTTTACAGTGTTATCTTACAAAGAATGATGACAAACCTGTCCGTGTTTAATTTTTCTTCTTTCTTTTTTTTTATAGTTAATAATGAAAATGGATGTCATGTAAGAAAGATTAAAGGTAGAAAATGTGGGTTCTAAGAAGTATAGTGTCAACATATCCGATTTGTTTTGTTTAAAAAACTTTCATTGATAATTATCTAGACAGACTAATCTGCAAATCAGAAAACTCAAAGTCAAGTGTGTAAATCGCATTTCCATTTTAATTTTATTTAGTACTTAGAAATCTACAACTCACAAATTCTCATATTAATTTCATATTAATCTCATCAATATTATTCTCATATTAATCTTATAGTACCTAAAATTACAAGTAGTTTTAGGGAATAGAATTTTACGAAATATGTCAAAACATTATTTCATGCAATGATTCTTTATAACTAAAAATCTTTTTTTTTTTTTTTTTCAGAGATTTTTGAGATAACAAAATATTTTTAAGACATAAGGGTTTTGCCAATCTTAACCTCCTCTCTTGGACATTAATTTGATATTCTTATATCTGTTGATATTTTACCTTTTCAGTTACCTATGCATATCTGCCTAATTATACGCTAACATACTTTACAAAAAATGTCATGCAAAATATATCAGTGTTTATTCATAAAGATTTCAAGTCAAGAAAAAGAAATTTTGGAATTTTATTAGATTTTAGTTGCGCATAAAATCGTCTAAATGCTTATTATTTATAAATTGATGCAATAACATTTAGAAGTTTTAGTCAAAATACATTGATTTAAAAAAAAAAATCACTAAATATGACATTATTTTCTATGAGACACTTTCAGTGTGACGTCAGAATGACTCCAAACAAACAGTTGCTATGTTTTATTTCCTATTTCGTTTGTATACTAATATATATACTTACATATACTATATCTTATAGCTATATACTATAGCTAAGTTTTTAATACTTTAGATCAGTGGTTCCCAACGGGGGGCGTACGCCCCACAGGGGGGCAATTTGACTTTTCAGGGGGGCAATTTAACTTTTCAAGGGGACAATTTGGAATTTCTGTGAATCCATACCTTCTCAATTGTTTTTCTAATAGTAATGTTGTAGACTGAAAATAAAAGTTACACATTCAAATTTCAAAAACAAAATTTAAAAAAAAATAAGTTTTTCATTCAGTTTGTAAAAAGTATCTATTCAAAAGTTTTAAATACACTTCTACCAGAATAATTATAGACAAAACTTTTAAAGATATTTAGATACTTTTATATATTTAAAAATTCTTTATAATTTTCCTGACTTATAAGTATTTTAGAATTTTAAACAACTTTTTCGATTATTTATTGAATGAGTCGCACTACAATATGTCACATGAAAATCAATTTTACACATGAAACTATTCAAGTGTATATTTAACAATTTCTTGGCGACCTTCCTTTACAGAATCTTTTATCACGTTTTATTCTGATTAGAAATTGTTGCGTAATTTAATCGCAGAAATTCTGTGATTAAATAAGACAAAAATGTTTTATTCAAAATTATTGATTTTTCTAATCAAGGATTCTGAGCACTCTATGCATCACGAATACGTGGCGACCGTGTGCCAGTAAACTACGAGGAGTATCAGACGATTATAAAAAATATTTGATTCATCCATTACCTACGGCACGTTTCAGGATCAATGTTAAATGTTTTTTACTCTATCAGGAGTAAATTATTTTAAAATTTTATAAGAATTATATGTTATAGGGGGAAGGGGGGCAGCATCATTTTAAAGATGTTTTGGTGGGGCGTGGCTAAAAAAAGGTTGGGAGCCACTGCTTTAGATGAACTGGAACAATTTCTACGATTTATATTAAATAAGAATATAGCAGCCTTTTTTTAGAGTCAATTTTTTCTGTTTTCAAGTAAAATTTCATGACTTGACACTGAAAGCGTCTAGAAGTTGACGTCTTTTCCATGTAATCATTGTAGATTTAGTTTTTATGAATGGAAATGTAAGTTTAAATTAGAAAATAACGCCTTATAAAATAAAAATTCTGTAAATACTATGTCATTTATATATATATATATATATATATATATATATTACCCCTCTCCCGCATTGTCAGACAAATAGTATATTTTTCTGTTACACGCGACAAAGAAAACCTGCACTCTATAAAGCTGAAGAATTTAACTATGATTGCGTCAAAGTAACGCCATACTTCTTACTGTATTTTTAATTTATGACCGTGAATGCACAGAGCTCTGTTATTGTGATCGCTATATTATTGCTTTTTTATTTATTTTATCCGAAAGGCATCTATGGTTAACACGGGCAAAGCCGAGTGGTTCTGCTAGTTTTTAATAACAAAAATATTTGTTTCAGGAAGGAAATTCCTTGTAATGAGAAAATTTTATTTAAAAAAACTAATTTTTTTAAAGATTAAAAGCTATAATTCATGCGAGCAAAATATGAGTAAATTATCATCTCCCCCATCCATGAAAATCTTGAAAAAGCATGAGTGTGAACTCGATGCTCCACAGTTGTTAATGTTGTTGTCAGTCATACGGTATCATACTGATTAAAATACAGGATTTTTCCAACACTTTTTGCGATGTTAGCACATTTAGAAAAAAAGATAATTCTCCTCAAAATTTCATTACAACATATTTACTTTCTCACAGTTACTAACGGAAATCTGATTTCGTTTCGAGCGGAACATCTTGTATTTTTGACTAATTAAGCGGATTGTGACTGCATATTCTTATGTTATTACGTACTGCGTAATTTTGTGTTTTAGACCTTTTTGCAAATTATTGAACAGTTAATCTGAATCACCCTGTATACAACTATTTGACTGTTTTTTCAGAATTTACGAACAATTAAACATAATAATATAAGAATAAATGAAATTACGTCTCTAAGACTAAATGAAATTTTTCATGCGCGAAGAAGTTCAAGATATAAACCTTAACTATAGCGAATTCTCAATAATGAAAGATAATGCGAAATACATTTTTCTACATTATTAACAAACGATGCATCAAAACTTGAAAAAAGTACACAAAAAATAATATAAAAACGTATTTTCATGGAACAAATACGTCAGCACCTAAGTGGAAAATGATTCTGCGCAGGTAGTTATCTTTTTTTGCAGTTTTCTTAAGCTGCATAATTTCTTTTAAGTATTTTTCTGCGTTATATGAACAGAGCTTTTTTGATAAGAATTTTTAGCTTTCAAAAATTGTTTGTAGCGAATTTTTTTGAAATGTAATATCATCAAGATGTAAAATAAAATTTTGCTGTAGCTTAGGTTTTATTAATTATTTCTACACTGTTAAAAACAAGATGTACTAATTTTTGAGTATTTTAATCGGTTACAATAGTTCCAAGCATTTAAGGGATGAAAAGCAGTTTCAACTTCTAAAAAAGGAATTTTTGTGGGTTTCAGTAGCAACGTAAACTGTTGGGCTGTTTTGTAAAATATTAAGTCATTATTAAGTCAATATTAAGTTGGAAGAATACTTCGTAATTTTTTCATTAAAAAAAATTACCATTTCTTTCCCTTGGCATACGTGTAAACGAGGATATCCTGAAAATCCAGTGTCCAATGGTCAGTTGCACCGAGCATTCGTGAAACATAAAAAAAAATAAAATAAATAAAATTCCTTACCGTATTCGCCATGCCGTAGCGTTGGAATTTTTCAAAATTTAAATATTTGTAAAAATAGCGGCATCATAAAATGTAAAAAAATAAAAACAATTTGGCCTCTTAAAATTAATCTTAAAATGCCTGTACAAAATCGAAAAATTAAAAAAAAATTCTACGAAACACCATCGAGAATTCAAATCTGAATGTTTGTATTAAAATTTAAAAGTTGATCGGTAGAGTGGTTCTCGGAGAAATCCAAGGGACCTGGTGAAACAATGTCGTTTTGATAAAACTGAGTTTAAAGTGCAATTGGTTTAGCAGCAATTAGTTACAGCGACATGTTTGTCGCTGTAACTAATGTCGCTTTTGTAGCATATACTTTTGTAATAATTCGAATTTCAAAAGATCGTTTTGGGCAATATTATAGACTACCAGAAAATAAAATAAATAAACAAATAAAAAATCGATTTTTTGGAAAGTTTTAAATTGGTGTTCCCCTCTGAGGTTTCAATTTTGAAGAGAAAAAAGTATTCATTTTTAACACTTTCCAAAATAGTTGAAAAGTGTTTATGAATTCGGTTTATCTGGCCGCCAGGTTGCCAGTTTGGCCCTTTTTTTTAATTCAGAAAATCTGAATTCATACCGAAAGTTCTGATTTTTTTATTTTTTATTTATTTATTTATTTTTTATTTTTTAATGAAGTTGCAAAATGTTTGTAATTAATTAAAGCACAAATTTTTATTTAAAATTTCTGATAAGATTTCACAATTTCTGAATTTTAAAAAAGGGCCAAACTTGCAACCCTGCTGCCCCCTGTCCAAGCTCTATAACTCGCGTAAATATACTCGGATCGCCATTTAATTGATGTATGTTATTGAGGTTTAGCATGGCATGTTCGGTATTGAAAATGAAGTGTGTATGGTTAGTTTATGGTTAGCTTACACGGCCACTCAAAAGTATACAGTTACATTACGGTCGATGGGGAAAATGTTTATTCGGTGCATTTTAATGTCGTTACAAAACTAATGCAAATATAATAAAATTGACATGCATAATTGAATTGGACGACAACGTGTTATCAATAAAGTATGGAATAAGTAGCAACTACAAGTTGTTTACCGAAACACTCAAAAGCATTCGGTTACATTACAGTCAATTAAGAAAAATCGTTTTTAGTGCATTTTAACAATGTTACATAGATTCAAACATAATGAATTAGATATGCCTCACTGATGTGGATGGCAATATGATTTCTATGGAGTATCGAGTAAGTAGCAATTATAGTTCGTTTAGAGGGACACACAAAAGTATTTCCATTATATTTAGATTTATCTGGAAAATCGTTTGCTGTGTATTTTAATTATGTTAAACTATTTCAAACATAATGAAACTGATATACATTGAGATGCACTATATGAGGTGCACTATAACATGTTTTCTATAGATTATTGAGTACGTAGAAATAATCATTTATTTAGACACTCAAAAGAATTCGGTTACAGGACTGACTATGAGCCATAACTGCTGGATGAGTGTTTTCAGCTGTGGATATGCATTTTAACATTAACTTATTTATTGTGCATCGCGAGGTGTATAGGTCGTATACAGGGCTACACAAAATAATTGCACACATTACCGGCTATGGACAGCCATTTCTGTAAAATAATTTTCCCTGCTTTGTGTTTTTCTTAATATTTAGTTAGATATCTCATTTCATTGTATAGACAAAAATGAAATTTTTTAATAATATTCCTATAGTGTTAAAAAGTGTTTCATAATCTATGCCGGGATGCATGATATTTCATTCTTGTTTTAGTATACCATAAAAAATGTAAATGAAACGAGATATATACGTCGTACACGGTTGATGTGAGACGTTACGATTATATCTACCGGACACAAAGGGCTAATAGACCGGAACTTCAACTTAAAGTGGAATTCGAATCGCAACGAACATGCAGGTCCGTAACCAGACGGTGAGCAGGGCGAGCATCTCCCCCCTCCGTAACATTATCGGGAGCCTCCCCCTTCATTTTGTTTATATTTTTCAATGAGATTAAAATATATATATATATATATATATATATATATATATATATATACAGAGTGTCTCATTTATTTTGCAACTCGTGTAAACACGAAACAAATGAACAACACGAGTGCACGCGTACACCGTTAGCGCAGGTAGCGGTGTGGAAGGTTGTGCGTGCAACACTACCAACACGCTAGAAAACTGCACTAGACACTTCAATGCTAAGGAGAACGAAGTGAAAAGTGGTTTTGCGTCATGGTGCTATGTGCAGAAAAACGCGCGTTTATTACTGAACATTATTTTTGAACATCTTCGTACAAAACAGTCAAGGAACGATATGAAAACAAGTCTCCAGACTAGGGGGTGCCGAATAAAAGCACAATTAAGCGAATCGTGGAACATTTTCAAACAGAATGGACTGTGGAACCGAAAAGAAAGAACCGTCTGTCGTTTGTCCTAATTGACCACAAAATGAACGAAATCGAGATGAAAATCAAGGAGAAACCGACCACGTCAGTAAAAAAATTAGCTTTACAAACAAACAAATTGAAAGTGCACGCTTATCGCGCCACATTGGTGTAGGAATTGAAGGCACCTGATCCAGCGCATCGTCTCAACTTTTGTCGCTGATTAAAAACTTTTGTTCGAAAACATGGCATTGATGTTTTAGATCGGGTGTTCTTTAGTGACGAAGCCTGGTTTCATAGAACAGGCTACATTAATGCACGTAATTATCGATTTTGGTCATCCTCAAAAGAGACCACATTGCGGAAAAGATAAACGCTATGACACCAAACACATTACAGAATGTGTCTCGAAAGCTCCTGAAACATCGAAAAGTTCCTGAAAAGAGCCATCGAAAAGCTCGAAAGCTCCTGAAATATGTAAAGATGAAGACGGCGGTCACTTCCAACACCTTTTGCAGTCGTTTAAGCACTTCTTTAAAATAAAAATTAATGTTTGTACAGTGTTCTTTTTTTGGGGTTGCAAAATAAATGAGACATTGTATATATATATATATATATATATATATGAAAAATTAAAACTGTCTTAGCATGAAACACATTTTGACCTTTAAACTGTTTTGTATGAATAGAAATACACTCAATATTTCCTAATAAGAAACATTAATCGTTCTGTTTTTTTTTTCATTCTTTTTCCGAAATGTGACATCAACAAGAAGTACAACATACTTTCACAGTAACTTAGGTTCGTTCGAATTTAAAACAAATCTCTGAATTAACTTTCGGATTACACTTTATGATTTATGCAATAAATCTACAGGAAAATATCATGAAAAAATTTTTAAATGTCATTTTCTGAAATATTTCAGCATTAACTGTATTTTGAAGCTGTGAGAACTTTACAATGTCTCACTAAGAACTCCTGTATACTGCCCTGAATCCAGTATAGGAAAACCCATGTAAAAGAAACTCTGCACAAAAATTTGACTAAGTTCAGCATTCTGCCGAAAAATTTCAAATGTTTCATTCCATCGTCACCAATCATCCCAGTTGATACTACACAGACACTTGTTTCAATAACCAAGGCGGGGCGGCATTGGTTTCAACTCGCCAAAGTTAACACAACTGAGAACCATTAAGTGAAACCGTAATTTTTGGTGTGCATTAGTGAAATATCTTCTCGTACTATAAGAAAGGACCTTGTTCATGAGCTCCTTTTCTAGTGCTCCGAGTGGTGAGAAAAATACCCTTTGATCTGTGCGAGTTAAACAACGTAGGTTATATAAGTTGATGCACATAAATTTTACAGTTTTAGATAGAATCGCTTTTGACAGTTTTGACACGAATCGCTTGTAACTCGATAAGTAATTTATCTAACGAAAAATAGAAAATTCATTTCTATTCTAAACGCTTCTATAGTCAGGTCGACCAATTTTATGTCTTTGCGTTTAAAAATGAGTCAGAAATTATGTCAGAAAGTTTTGCGTTGTTCAGCAGATCATTCGAGAACAACCTTAAGACTGTTCTCAAAGTCACTAAAAGTAAAAATGCTTTCGATGGTGAAAATGATATAATTTAAAAAAATAAACGCGTATTTTTACTCACAAAACTATAATATTTTTATAAAATTGCATCAAAATGATGGTAATTTCAACAGTCTTTTTATTCTACTACCTCTGAAGTTAGAGATCAAATCCTCAAAGAACGAAATAGTTTCACCTAAAAAAATGATGACATTAGAAACGTGAATTTTCATAAAGAATATTCTAATATTTTACTGAAATTCCACCGAAATTCAAAAATAATTTTCGTAATTTGCATTTAACCACATTATAAATGAGATTTCTTACTTATTATAAGAAATGTAATAATATGAAAACATAAATATTTTCTAAATGTACAATAAAATTAGACTTCATTTTCCTACACATTCGAAAGAGCTCACGCAACACACATCGTGTTGCTATTCATCTAGAACACACTAATTAATGAAAAACAGATCAATCTCTAATTTTTATTTAGATGAAATTAGGCAACTGTCTTATTAAATTAATAATATAGAAAAATTATTTGATAAGTAGCATAATTAAATTAAGTAAATCGCAATTTCTACTGCAGTTTGGAATAAACCTAATCTGCAATTAACATTATAAACGTGCTAATTTTATTTACAGTAATAACATTAAACATATAACAGAGAAACATAATTTATCAAACGACCCATAATTATTTCTTTCTCGGAATCTCCTAAGATGACTAAGTTCTTTTACTAATTAAACCTAAATTGTTAAGCCCCTGAAAGAAATATATATAAAATTTCAGTAAACCAGTACTAATTATTTATCCCTTTTTTTTCTAACAACATATTAAATAGAGTTGCGTAGCAAAATACTAATAAAGTTAATAATTGTTCATTTTATAACAAAAATGTTCGGGAATGATTTTTTTTTTTAATTTAATGTAAAAGTTAATAAAAGTAGTACATAAATAATGCCATCTAAAAATATTCATAATAAACTGCTACAGCACAATAGCTATTATTTCAATATATTAAATAATGGATTAATCTATAAAAAAACTCCCCTCTCCGTGCTTGCTTTATTGTCCTATAAATTTAACTCCCCAAGTCTAATCTTTCGAACTGTCATTTCTTTGTTATTTTCTTATTATTAAGATTACACAGGAGTGATAGAATGTAAGCGTAAATAAAAGTGGATGGAGTTAAACACTGGAATTCATTAAGACAGGAGCTTTTTCTTCGAAACATAGCTCATTTATCCAGCTCTGCACAGGGGAGGGGGGGGGGAGGTTACTTTGTTTTCTTGTTTGATATATTTATCTTTAGAACAGATTTTTGAGGGTGACCTGCGAAACTGTTTATCACTGATGTTGATTGACAATTCACGGTATGTTGCTTTATTTAGAATATTGAACAATGTTTTCACTTTTCATTAAGTAAAGTTATTCTTTACAAAAATAGTGCAAAAGATTACTGGGAAAATTAAATAATTATTATTTTTTAATAAGACTTTTCTGGTATTGTAAAAGACTTTCTCATTTAGACGCAAAAAGAATTCACTAACGTCCAACATTTGGCTTTATTTGGAATATTTAAAAATTTCTTTAAAAATTAAAGATTGATTTTTTTTTTCAGTGTTGAATAATTTAATTTCCTTTAATTCTTCATACAGAAGTATATATATGTATATATATTTATTTAGCGTTTATTTTTAGGTTAAAATATATTTTAACTTTCTTGCGTACCGAACTCAGTCTATTTTACTCTTAAATGATGACGATGACGACATATTATGCATGTTATCAAACATTATGATGGGTTCGAAATTTTTAACAATTCAAGCTTGTTTTGAGAATCACAACATTTATTTGCATACTTAGACATAATATATATGGGATATTCGAAGAGATGTTGATATTGACAGTTATTTACACATTTACAAAATTACAGATTAATTTTACCTTGAATTCGGATCATCGTACTTTACACCAAAAAAGATGATCATAAAACATGTTTTTTATCAGCACTCTATTAAATTCTTGTCATGCTTTTTTCAGGAAAATAGACGGAATTCTTCTAAATAACATTCATAGCTACCGACGACAAAAAATTCTCTTTAACTAATCAATAAAAGCAGATGCCAACTTTTTTCCCTAAATTTACCTACTATCGTGAGATAATAAAATATAAAAGAAAAACCATAGCAACGAAATAAAAGAAACAATTTTATCAGCATTAGCCAAAAATCGTCTGCATAAATAAAAAAAAAATTAATTTACCGATTCCTAACAATGATAATAACAATATCAATCTTGTCTTGACTAGAAAAGTAATAATTGTTATTCTTGACCATATTTATGTTATATCATTTATACACAGAATAGTTTAGAGAAAATAATATCACACTATGGATTACTAGTATATATATGGAAATATGAAAACGCAAAAATAACATTTCGAAGAAACTCAAACATACAAATAAACAACAACAACAAAATAATGAATAAAAGTCTGTATTTACAGATGTAATATAATTTTTTATTTTGAAATTCTTTTTTTAATTTTTGTTTTTACGAACTGCTATTGCGAAAACATATCTCGTCTTCCCGCAATGCATCGCACTCAGACGCGCGGGATTTCAGCGCAAAAGACATTTTGAAGTCTAGTATCTCATGATTGCAAGCAGTTAAAAATATGAACATTATGGATAATTAATGTGAAATGTACTTATGACATTAAATTCATGTGCTAAAATAAATGTACATTAAGTGTATATGTGGTATTTTTATGTGTTATCATAGATGGTAATGCTAAAGCAAAATGAATTTATTTGACATTTTTCAGCATCGTCGCTTCAATGTTGGGACTGAAAGCTATATAGTAACAATCATGAACATAGAACTAAAGAAGGACTTCGAAATAGTGTTAATATCGTGTCGCGATTTTGGAACGAAATAGCAGATGCACAGCTACGCGCATGGTTCTGCGCAGCCGGCAAGAATCCCTGCCAAGGTAGCGCCACCTACAACATCAAACCGAAACTGTATATCAGATACCCACTAGACGACAGACGGTTTGAAGCGAGGTTAACGAAAAAGAAAGGCTACCGCGGTGTTTTACGCATATATTTTTTTACAGACTGTGGGAGTCACGTGGTGCTCGAATGCACCAATGCAGCTGTACGAAAAGCGCATCACGTCACTCTAGCGGTCTGTAAAAAAGAAAAGTCGAATGCACCGCGGTAGCCTGTCTTTTTCGTTAGCCTGGGTTTGAAGAAGCAGACGAACTGGTGACGTATGGAGAATCCGTCTTACCACATGCGCCATATATTTGAGACTTTTTTCGAGGAACGATTTTCTTCTTGGAAATGCTATTTCGTTAGAAGTCCTTCCTTAGATCTATGTTCATGGTAACAATGGTCTTAACATATTTACGAGGGCGTTATTTGTTACTGGTTCACTCGAGACCTGGCTGTGGGCTCCAGAGGGCAATGCAGATCGCTCCTTGAAAAGACTGGTTTATTGTTCCCAATGAAATTTTAGGATTGATCGGATTGGTTTAACGATATGCAATGAACCTAAAAATATTAGCCTCCAAGAAGAAAGAGGGCCTAAAAGGTACGGGGCTAAGGTTGTTTTGAAGCTTAATAAAATAATGCCTAAAGGTTTTGAGAGAGAATAAGATTGAAAATATCTATTTATATTTTCACAGTTGTTTTTTAGAGATGAAAGATGCTCTTAGATTCTTGTAGATATGCAGAGATTCTAGCAAAGATGCTAGTACTTATTCCGAGTGTCTGTTAAAATTTTCTAGAGATTTCCCATCCTCCAAAAATGCTTCGAGGTTCTACGATACTTACTTTACGCAATTTAACTTGATAGATACTCTGTTTAATTCAGCGTGATGTCTTTTGTAAAACCAATACGAAGTTTGTCCTCAAAGGTCCGAAATGTAATATATTTCTTAGTGGGTGACCGACGATGTCTACTCACAGTCTATAGCTACGGAGATCCTGATGCCTTGCCCAGCAACCACCTATTCCTAGATGTGTTATCAAGCAACTTACTTACAATTACTCTATTATTTCTAGTGTTGAAGTATTCAAGATATGATTATACTTGGGGTAGATATCTGTATCTTAGGTCAGGGATCGATAATTAGTATCTCATTTTATTAATTTAAACTATATAATTTGAATATAATATTTTGTTAGTTAACGAAATAATGTTAAAGCAACAAAGGGTTACCAAGATACTAGTATTAATGAAAGTTCAAGTAGAATTGTCTTGGTAACGAATTCCAATATGGAATCTATTACTTTATTTACTTGTTTGGGATCCTTTGATCCTATGGTATCGCTACGTGGTAGTACAAGTAGTTTTTAATGTTTTCTTTTTTTCCTTTACTTAGTAAATATTTGATATTGTTTTTTGTAAATAAAGGTTTGTTAAGATAATCCATCGTTACTTGTTTTTGCATTATGGGATTTTATTTACGTTAGCGTTAGTGTAGTTTTAGGGATAAGATAATCTTAAATTTTATTTTTAATTTATAATCTAGCGATTTATACGCTGGGATTATTTCTAAAATTTTACAAGACGGTTTCTTAAGTTGACCACTTCTTTTAGAGTATTATTAATGCATGCTCTCAGCCCTGGCCAGAATCTGTTCAATCACGTATTTATTTAATTGGCTGCCTAATCTAACCGCAAATGTACCATTTATCCACTAGATTGTTTGGGAGGATTTTTGAAAAATAAATAAATAAATAAAAAACCTCCACGAGTTTGTCTAGATCTTCTCAACAAATACTTTTTTACAAAGTACACAATGCGTTTATCGCGATTAAATATCACTAATAGAATCTGCTTAAGTAACATCAACAATGTTATAAAGTAAGTACCGAAAAATTAATGTTCTGTTCGTTCAGGAGACAGAAAGGTTGGTCAAGGTTTCTCCAGGATAGTTTAGCATAATGTATTATATCAAATGTAAAAGTAACATTTAGAAAAAAAAATCAAACGCAGAAATTAATCTATTACCTTGGTCGATATTGACAACATTGGCATGAAATATTATCTAACATTGAGGACCAATATTGTATCTATCGGGGCAAACAATATCTTGCCATTTCCTTCCAAGTATTTCTAATTTAAGTTATTAGCGTATTAAGTATATTTAATCCTGTTTCTCAAAAAGTGGAATTTCATTGCGAGTTTCACCCATGTAATACCAATATTTAACCGATATTGCTGTATTTAATCAATATTCAAAGTATTTCCGACGTATGCGATATTGGCGCAATATTAGGCCCCAACGCAACAAATATAATAGCTTCTAGAGAACAATGTTGTAGATGTAATATTTATATTATGTGTTGCATACATCTGTTACAACTTAAAAAAAAATCTTAAAAGTAGAAGCAATTGAATGATGTTTGGGGAAAACTTATTCTAACAATATATGTATAAATATATATATATATATATATATATAGATATTTAATACAATAAAAGTTATTGTAAATATTTGACAATGGAGAGCACTGCATACATAATAGTTTGCTAATTCCGTGGTAAGAATCGTTTATCTGAGTACGGATTAAAACTTTAGAAGCACTTCATCCCACCAAATGCTAAATATGTCTTCTATCGCAAAGAAAAAAAACATTTTGAGGGCGAATAAGAACCAGGGTTGTACTCGTAAAACAAACAAACAAAGAGAGTACGTCGCGTACCCAGACTATTTCGATGAAAGGAACAATTTCCCAAGGGCGGAAATATTGAAATTAACAGTAATTAGTTTTTTTTGCACCTATAAATTTCATTTTGACAACAGACATTTTAGTCCAATTTTTTGTTTAAAAATAAGTTGACCCTTTTTTTCTCTTGGAAAGTTCATTTGACGATAGTTTTCTAAATAATAATAAATTGCCCATCTGTTTTTTAAAGTATAAAAAGAAATATTTTAAATTGAAAAAAAGAAGCAACAATTTTTAATATAATATATTCATTTCATAAACTTTTGTCTATTGAATACATACAACAAGCTATGTTTAAAAATTAATAACACTCAATGCGTTATAAAAAGTATACTTTTTATAACATATTCAGTGTTATTAATTTTTAAACATAGCTTGTTGTATGTATTCAATAGACAAAAGTTTATGAAATGAATATATTAAGTTTAAAATTTTCCCCGTTAGTGAGACTGTTTTCCAGCTCATGGAACTGCAAATGTCTAAAATAAAATATTTTTGTTTGTAATTTAATCCGTAAATTTCACGCTTCTGCGAATTCGCAACATCCACAATTTCAAATCGTCGGCATTTTTTAAATACATGCCTTCATTAATTTGCATTTTTTATAAAAATAAATATTACAGTTGGATTCTTCATAAAATTTCGTATAGAAATCATGTTATATTTCATTATCACTATATGATGCCAAGTTATGATGTAAGTTATACGCAGATGAAGTTACGAATGTCAAATCGCACTGGTGTGGAATGCGCAGATGCTGAACCGAAATGTGGAGTCTACGGGTTTAAAATTACTAATGTAGAAATTTTTGGTATGATTACTTAAAAACTTTTACACTTACAAGGGAATCACTTTTAGTGCAGCTAGCACCTAGCATCGAGACCTAGTGCATTTTGTAGCCCTATACATAAAAGTTAGAAAACCGATAAAATTTATCTGTTAAAATCATATATTATATATTTTTTTTACTTTAATTTTTTTATTATTGGATTATTAACTGTTAATTTTACGCCAAAAGCAAGTTAAGTAGCCAAATAGGGTGCTACGAATCCAACTACTACTCACACACAGCAGACGATTATGACATTTGTCCAGGGTTGGTGAGAAAAATTCTACGGTAACAAATAAAGCCAATTTCGCGCTGCCAAAAATGCAATTATAATTTTGTATTTTTCAAAATTAAATTCGCGTAGGTTCTTGAAGGAATTTTAAAACTTTTTTCAATATTGTATACTTATTATTGACTAATTTGTATTTTGACTGCTTTTTTTTGAAAGAAACTTCTATGTTAATAGTCCGATAAGTGGTTTCTGCATTTTCAGAAAATTACGTTGCTGTAAAAAAAAAAAAAAAAAAAAAAAAAAAATGATTTTAACAGAAAAATTTCATCGATTCTCAAACTTTGTAATATAAGGCCTTAAAATGTACCAGGTCTCAATGTTAGGTGCGATCTGCACCAAAAGTGGTTCCCTTGTTAGTTATATTTAAGAAATAGAGAGTATACGAAGCTTTTAAATGAAATCCAAAAACGTATACTGCATATATCTTCCACTACAGCTCTGATATGAACCTTTTTAAGCGAACCATATCTAGGCGAATACAAACAGATTTGGTAATGATCTTCCACGATATTGAAAAAGAAGGAATATTGCGTATACCCGGAAGTTTTTTTTTTTTTTTTAGTACTATAAAAACTTCTCTTGCTTAGAATAACTTTCCCGCTAATCACATTCAATAAAACTCATTTATACCATATTTATATATATTTTTTAATGTGAACAGATTTATGTGGCAACCTGAATATATATTAAATTAAAATAATTTCACTGTTTTCTAAGTTTTTTTGCATAACATAATAAAATATACTGCGTATTGCGATTAAACATTACAAATAAAATGTGCTTACGTCAGATTATATATTATATAAGCAACAATGAAAAATTTCACCGTTTATTCAAGTTTCCTTCGAATAATTAACGTTCGTATAGTTCAAGGTAGAAGGAGGTCAACTAATGCTTTTCTAGGATAGTTCAGCATAATGTATTATACATTTTGTTAAAGTTACACACTCTGTAATATGCCAAGCAAGAACCATTCATCATTTTATCGGACTTTTAAAGCCCGCTGGAATGTTTAGAAGGGACACAAGCACAATGGCGTGGGAGATTAATTGCACAGCGCGCCAATTAACGACTTAAACACATGCTGCAGCAAAATTTCTTTCGCCACTTTTTTTTTTCCCCTGCTGTTATCTTAAATCGTACATGAAATATTTTTTATGTTTTCTTATCTTTACTATCTCTTTTTATTTTTATTTTTTTTCACAGAGAACAGAAAAATATACTACAATATAAAAGTAAAATTAATGTTTTTGAAATTTAATCCAAAAAAGTGGAAAAAGAATAAAAATAAATTTGAAACAAGCACTATTTTATTTTCCTTTGTCGTTTCTGCTTTACTTTTTAGAAACGTTTAAATTCAAAACACAGAATTTTTTCAAACATCCAAAATTAAAACCACAACAGTATGAGTACTTACATATAGTAGGTCTTGGCACACAGGGATTTTGTATGGTTAATATGATTAGCTAAAACGGTATTTAAATTTAAATAATTTAATTAAAAAATTAAAAACAATAAAATTATAATATGTACATGTCTGTTTTTTTTAATTTATCTCTACATTCTTCTTTCTTCGTATCTTCTTTGTTTTCATAAAAATTTAAATTTAATACATAAAAATTTAACATAATTCTAAAATGAAAATCATTGTATGTATTTAAAATAATAATTGAGAATTTATATCTATTCATTTTAAATTAGGAAATGCATAACACAGTTGAAAATTCCTCTTCAGCAATTTCCGCCAATAAGCGGAAATGTGCAGTAATTATTTTGTGCAACACTGTATATGATGTATAGGACTTTTACACATCAGGTGATATGTAAAATTTACTTAAATTTCAAAACGCATACAACACCTGAAAACGCAATTTCCGCTTATAAACAGCACTGCAACTGAATTTTTTTGTGTGCCAGTGTAAATGTATGGTAAATGCTATGCACATTATATTTTGTAGTAAGTATCCTGCAGTGCACTAGTGCATCCCAGTGATGTATACTAATTTCAATATGTTTGAAATAGTGTAACATCATTAAAATACACTGCAAACCCATTTTGCTCCATAGACCATAATACAAACGGAATTCTTTTGAGTGCGCCTGTAAACGATCTGTAAAAATACTACACACTTCACACTTCATTTTCAATTAATTTTCCAATACTAATAAGATTGTCATTAACCGTATTTTGCAAGTTTGTATCACAGTTATTTATTCTGCTAAAAAAAAATAAAATAAAAAAATAAAATAAAATATGAAAAAAATAAAATAATAAAAAAAATAAAATAATAATAAATGAAATATTCTGGGATGAAAACAAACACTACTTATGACCTGACTTACCTGTGGATAATTATTGTTACCAAATTATGTGTTCCCGAGTTCACTCTAACTGACTAACTATGAGTACCTCTAACCATTAATATGAATTAACTAGCTAAGATGGTACGTTTTCCCAGTAATTTGTATGTTTTTTGTGTCTTATTGTATGTTGTCCGTTTAAATCCTTCTCGTACGACGATTTTTTTTTCAGTTTGTTAGGGTTTCGTTTATCTGAAAAAATCCTATTCACCTCGCTTCTGGGTCTGCCTGTTCCAGAATTCGTACATGAGAATTGTATAAGTTAGAGACTTGATATTTTTTCATACTTTATATTATTTTAATTAAATGAATTAATTTAATGACATCCGATCATTTCTGCGATTTTCTTAGATCGTAAAACAGTACCATAATTTCAGTCTTTTTCACGTATGGTAGATGGTTCAGTGGTAGCGCGTTTTCCTCTTAATCCAAAGGTTTCGGGTTCTATTTTCGACAACGGAAGTTTCGACGACGGATTTTTACATTTCATTGTCCAATGGATTTAATTAGAAGAACCTTTTTTTTTTTTTTTTTTTTTTTTTTGCCATTTTAAGGTTTTTTTAAAAAAAATCTAAAATGAAATAATCTAATTAAATATGCCTTTCAGATATACAAACGTATGCTGTTACAATTGTCTGAAAAGCAGTTCTTAAATATTTTTAATTTGAGTTTGACAAATAGCTTCCTCTTGTTATCATTTTATTATTAAATTTATTGGTGTTGCCATCTACATTCTTATTGATAAAGTGTATTGATACATTATCAGGATAATTATAAATTAATGATTTGGATTTATATATTTTAGATATATATTTGGATTTATAATTAAAGGATAAAATGTTTTCAAATGCATATTAAACGAAACCCTCTGTGTGATATTCGATCACACTTACCCAGTTGTTTATTCTCATATCACGTATTTTAAGTATTTCATTATATATATTTATCTTATATAATGCAAAATCTTCGTAGTGAAGCTCTTTGTGACACAATTGTACGGTACATCACTCAGATGATGACAAGAACTAAGACTGGCTTTCATTTTATTGTCATTTTATTACCTAAACTTGATATTATTGTAATCTAAAAGTAGCTCTATTCTAAAATGTTTAATTTTTTTAATTTTTTACCTCAAGGTTTGATGTTTTATTTATTTTATTATCCTGTTAAAATTAAAATGCAAACATTCTTTTTTGTAGAGATTCCATTACTAAAATGTTCATGACCATTAATGATTTTTAGGATAATTTGCTTTGTTTCTGTTGCTACAATTAATTTTTAATTCACAATTGGAAGTATGACTACAAAATTAGTTAAACGGTGCTGATAGAATAAGGTAATACAACCGTTATTGGAAAATAATATTTATTTTCCAATATAATATTAATAAAGAACTTTATTTAAGAATGAAGACACCACTTTAGAAGACTCACACCTTAAAAAGACACCGCTGTTTATTCAACATAGTTTAGTAAGGTGTGAAAAATGACGGTAGCCTGATGCCAAAAAAAAAAAAAAAAAAAAAAAAAAAAACTAGTGCCAATAAAAATTTCAGTTTTGCAACACTTTCCAACACAGTTGAAAAGTGTTTATGAATTTGGTTTGTCTGTCTGTCTGTCTGCCTATCTGTCTATCTGTCTTTCCCGGCTCTAACTCTCGTATATATAATCAGATTGTCATGCAATTGATATATGTTATTGAGGTTTACTATGGAATGTTCGGTATTGAAAATGAAGTGTGTAGCACTTATAGTTTTTTTTATAGGGACACTCTAAAGAATCTTGTTACTTTACGGTCTATGGGAAAAAAATCATTTTCTGTTTATTTTAATGATTTTACTTAATTTCAAACATATTAAAATTGATATATCACTGAGGTGCACTACAAGAGGCTTACTATAGAATATGGTGTGCATAACATTTATAGTTTCTTTACAGGGACACTCAAAAGAATTCCGTTACATAACGGTCTATGGAGAAAATCGTTTGCGATTTACTATTTTAAACACTTTTAGTGTTTCACTATTTTAAACACATTGAAAATGATATATATCACTCAGGTGCATTACAAGAGGCTTACTATAGAATATTGTAATTGTGTGTATAGCATTCATCATTCATTTATAAGGATACTATGGAATGAACACACAAAAAAATTTGGTACTGCCTGTTGACAATAACTGCCGGAAGTGCGTTTTCAATTGATGAATGCGTTTTTAAATTTAACTAATTTTTTGGTCTATCATTTGGTGTGTATAATTTCTATAGATCATATACAGGGTAGCACAAAAGATTTCGAGTACATTTTCGTTTCTATAAAATAGTATTGCATTTTAATATTGTCATCATTTTTCAATGAATCATATTTTGTAAAGTCCAAGTTCTGGCTCACTCATACCTGAAATTATTTTTAACAGCTCTAAATTATACTTATTATCATCACAAAAAGAAACAATAAGATTTTACGTTAAAATAATGTTTTAAAAGACAAAAATGCAATATCTTATTTTTTTTATTGTAACAGCAATGAATGTTTTAAAAATAAAATATAGAGAAATCTAAATATTGCATGTTCAATAGTTAACACTAAGCTTAGCGAACTAAATACTTTTTTTCCCTCTTAACAAAATAATCGAGTTTCTTTCAGATGAATATTTATACAATCATTTAGATCATGACATAATAGCGTAATGTTTATACCTTAGATGTATTTCGTATTTCAAGAAATAATTACTAGAAAGAATATCCATATTTCATGAACTAATATAATTTAGAAAATAAAAAATAACAGATTACGATTTTGTAAAAGTTTTATATAAATAAATATGCTTTCAATAATGAATGTTTTAAAATAAAATATAGAGAAATCTAAATATTTCATGTTCAATAGTTAACACTAAGCTTAGCGAACCAAATACTTTTTTCCCCTCTTAACAAAATATTCGAGTTTCTTTCAGATGAGTATTTTGCCCCACCAGTGGCTGAGAGGTTCTGCTCTCGAAGCTGGTAGACGGGAGGTGCTGGGTTCGATCCCAATCGCGCCCGTCGGGAAATCGTTGGGAGTTTTCTTCGAGCCATGGATTTATCCATGCTTAAATACGGGTTAGGTTCCCTTAGAAAGACCCCCACGAAGGACGCCCCCCCGGGCCTATATCCCAAGTGTAGATAATTGGCCGTCAATAATCAACCCAACCCAGATGAGTATTTATACAATCATTCAGATCATGACATAATAGCGTAATATTTATATCTTAGATATATTTCAAGAAATAATTACTAGAAAGAATATCCATATTTCATGAACTAATATAATTTAGCAAATAAAAAATAGCAGATTACGATTTTGTAAAAGTTTTATATAAATAAATATGCATTCAACAATGAATGTTTTAAAAATAAAATATAGAGAAATCTAAATATTTCATGTTCAATAGTTAACACTAAGCTTAGCGAACCAAATACTTTTTTTCCCTCTTAACAAAATAATCGAGTTTCTTTCAGATGAATATTTATACAATCATTCAGATCATGACATAATAGCGTAATATTTATATCTTACAAGGAGACCGCCAAACATGATGCGCACAGATTTTGATGATTTTAAAGTATGTTGTAGGGGTCATACCCCTAACTATTCAGGTCAAAGGTTTCCTTCAAATGAGCTTTAGTTTTCGCGAAATTTCGGGTTAAAGTTCAATATGCATTTCAAATACCCATTAGTTTGCAACCTTGAACGAGGTCTCCGTGGTGTGGAGCTAGCGCTCTGGATTAGAGATCCGGGGATGAGGGTTCTGTCCTCTCATATGACTTTTACCTTTTTTAAATAAATTTTACATATTTGTCGCGTTATAAGTTTAATGCAGAATTATGAATTCTGCATCTTTGAACTTTTTGATATTTTCCTAATAAAATCCATTTACATTTTGGAATTTTTCGTGAAAATTTGCAGTTTTTGTGCAATTTTTATTATAATTTTTATTCTAAAATATTAATTTAATTTTTATTCTTTTTATTCTAATTTTTATTCTAAAGAAATTATTTCTGTTGACGAAAATCCAAACTAATTTATGTCTTGATATCTCGTCTTTTTAAAATGATTATTGTTTACATTTATATATATTTACTTATTTATTTATCGTATTTATGAAATAATGCATTTTTTAATTTGCATTTTCTATTTAAAAAAAATAAACGATTAAGAAAATATTAACAAAATAATATATCCTTTTAATATTTGATTTGTTTTAAATATATTGAAATATGTTAACAGCTGAAATACAAAAATATTTATCATCACCGACATCGACATTTTTAGTTTATTAAATATGGAACTAATTGTGTGATACATATCGCAAAAATATTCTAAACAAATTCCGCATTAAAAATCTCCTTTAAAGATATTTTTTTACGTAAATTGTTTTAACAATATTGGAAGAATGTATAAATAGCATTAAATATATACTTTAAATACTTAAATTGTGATAAATATATTAAAAAATGCATCACATTTGAAAAAGAAATTATTTCAAACGTGATAATTGTCTCAAAGGAAGCTAAACGAAATGGATAAAAAGAAAATTTTTTTTATTCTGATATTACCGTTAAAGTCATTGCAGACGATTTTTTTTCTGATATTTTTTATATGTATTGTAATTTACAAACAGTTTTTCATTTCTAGTTGAATTTTTCTGTATGGCATCGACTTGTTAGAATGAAAAAAAAATTAATTGTAATATATTATTTTTTATTTGTGCAAATCAAAAATGATGTTGAGTTTGAACTTTACAGTTAAATGTATTTAAAATAACATAAAAAAATATATATAACTGGCTAAAACTTGGATATAAGCGTTATTGCTTTAATATTTTATTACTCCTTTCAAGATATGTTGTGGGAATTATCTAATCATAAATACCGTTAGAAGATTTGAGATAAAAAATATTTTGTACAAATTATAAGAAAATATAAATTTTCATTTAATATTTCATAAAGTTAAAAAAAGTATTATTTTAGAACGGTTATTAAAATATAAAGGGTAAATAATAAACAAAATAAACAAAATCTAGACATAAATTAGTTTGGAATTTCGTCAATAGAAATATTAATTTCAAAACTGCACAAAAAAAAAAAAAAAAAAAAAATGTAAATTTTTACGAAAAATTCGAAAATGTCAATGGAATTTATCAAGAAAATATCAAAAAAGTTCAAAGAAGCAGAATTCACAATTCTGCATAAAACTTGTAACGCGACAAATATATAAATTTTATTAAAAAAGGTAAAAAGTCGCAAGAGAAGACAGAACCCTCATCTCCGGCTCTCAAATCCAGAGAGCTAGCTCTACACCACGGAGACCTCGCTCAAAACCGTGAAATAATGGGTATTTGAAACGTATGCTGAACTTTAACCTGAAATTTCTCGAAAACTGAAGCCCATTTGAAGGAAACCTTTTACCTGAATATTTAGAGCTATGACCCGTACAACATACTTTAAAATCATCAAAATTTGTGCGTATCATGTTTGGCGGTCTCCTTGTTAGATGTATTTCAAGAAATAATTACTAGAAAGAATATCCATATTTCATGAACTAATATAATTTCGCAAATAAAAAATAACAGATTACGATTTTGTAAAAGTTTTATATAAATAAATATGCATTCAATATAATTTCTCCGAAGTTACTTTACAAAGTTTGAAAAAAATATATATACATTTTTTTTCAGTACCTAAAAAAACATTTTTTTTTTTTACACTTTTTATAAATTTTTCCATATTTCACTAATTCATATATGCAGTTTTTATGATCCTCTTGTAAAGCTCCAAAACATAGAAATCTTTTCATAAACCTACTTTCAATTTTTTTTTTTTACTCTGCAAAATAGTTCGTTCTGAAAGATCTTCATTTCATTATCCTTCAAAGTGCATAAAAAAAACACAAAGTACTCAACAGAATTTTTTTATTTAGCTGTTTTAACCTGTGATAAAATAGAAGTTGATAAAAAAAAAAAAATAACTCTCTAACTTTTAAAGTTTTGATTGTAAGTACCTGGTTCTATTTAAAAGGTATCTAAGAACTAAGCTAATCATCTTTCCCCTAATTACACTCTTTCTACGGTAGGCTTCTTTCTCGCTTTCATCAGTTTTTTTTCTTTCTCTTTTTCTTTCGAAGGGGAAAAAAAATATTTCTTTTTGTGTTTACTTTCAAAGCCGAGAAGGCTGTATGAGTTTTATTTACTTTAGGTTTAATTTTCTTTGTAGCAATTTTTATCACGAAATGGTTAAAAAAAAAAAACAAAACAAAAAAAAAAACTAATTGGTGAAAGAAAATGTTAGGTATGTAATATAAAAGATGAAAAATGTTTCAGTTTTAATAACTATTTTTTACTATATTTCATAAGCATAACAATTTTTATCTCCCTCTCATCTATTTACTTGGATGTGATAATGCTTCTCTTAAAATAAGCGTGAAATATCACGAACTATAATCTATTACAGAGAGGAAAAAAACTTTTAAAAATAAATATTTCTTAATTTGTCTAATTCGTGCGCAATGAAATTTAACTCAGCAATTCTTGCTATTTAAACTACACAAAACACAACAATTATTTGTAAACACACGTTGTCTAATTTTACTTTTGCGATTTTGCATATTTGCAGTGTGCTCCATCTCAGAATCGAATTTTCATAAATGGTTTTATTCATTATTCGCACAATACAAATAAATAAATAAATAAAGGAATGATATAGATAAAATGTGTTCTCTAAATGTTTCCGCAAGGTACGAGAAATGTTTCCGAAATCGTGAGTAACTATAAGGTATCACCTTTTTTACGTAAGCGTTAAATATTTCTTAAAAGACTATATATGCATCTGTTTGCTTTGATGTGATATTACTTTCCTATAAAACAGCATGGGGCGTCAGAAATTTCATGACAAGATAATTGGTTAAATATTTCGGTATTTTCCTATTAGACGCATGCCATTGGCGAACTTTAGAGCTTTTCACTGGCAATAAATGCTTTTTGTTTCGACAGAACATGTTTAGAAATTGTCTTTAAGTCCAACATGCAAGGTGCGCCAACATGTAATATCCAACATGCATGGTGCGCCAAAATGTAATATCCAACATGCATGGTGCGCCAACATGTAATATCCAACATGCAGGGTGGCTAAAAAATATAGGCACAAACTTTGAGGAAAGTTAAAACACACAACAACAAACAATTTTTATATTGGAAACTAGGCGTATAGTCCATTTTTTGAGCCAAAAATACAAGGGATCTCACATCAATCTGAACCCATATGTTTGTTTATAATTTTAAAAATAATGAAGATAGTTTAATGAAATTTGAAGCACAGTTATTGTTCTTTGTGTAAAATGTAACGATATTATGAAAAACAATAGACGTGACCACATCTAAACAGTGCTAAATTAGATGCGCCATATTTCTGAATGTAGCTCATATTACGTACAAAGTCATTGATCTAATTACTACTATGTTCTTCCTGTTCTTTTCGCAAACAAACCGTGATTCGCACAAAGCAACGTAAGTCTGCTGAAAAATTCTTTAAAATACCTTTATTATTGTTAAAGCTAGGAGCAAAAATTCGGGTTCGTATTGAAATGACACGCCCTGTATTTTTGACTGAATAAATGGAATGCATCTCCAGTCTCCTATACAAATATTATTTCTTTCAGTGTACTCTAATTTCTCTCAAAGTTTGTATTCATATTTTTAGGAACCCTGTCTAACAAAGATCGATTGAGATGACATCACACATACATTAATTATCGATTGGTACCTTTCTATTACTGTTATTATAAACGGTTCTCAAAATAGCATGGGAGCGGGGAAGGGATATTTTGTTAAGAATCAGCCAGTTTTGGCCATATTGCTATAGAAGAGATGCCTTCAGGGAGAACTTTTGAAGGGAAAATGACCCGAATGGACCACACGAACGAGGTGGAGCACGCAATGCTTGCGGGAAATTACTCATATTTGATTGGCTCTTCTCGAACGGTTGTGGGGAAAATCGGGATGCTGATTAGCTGTATAAAAGAAAAACGTCATCGTGACGTTGGATGACGTCAAAAATGCCGTGGTCTATTATCATTCACACAGAAGAAATACCACGGAAACCTTGCACAAGACCAAGACCGCGTTGATTTCGAACCCGCGAAAAATGGGTGGACAGACATCGGTGAAAGATCCTCATTTTGTGGTCAGTATGCTAACCATTGAGCTGAGTGGGACTTCAAAATAACATGAAATCGTGTTTTTATTTTTATTTATTTTTATTTTTGCAACTGCATAGTGACAATAATATTTAATGTGAAAGTTAAAATTTACATATAGCACATAGTTTCGCGATAAAACTTCGGGTTGGGTTGATTATTGACGGCCAATTATCTACACTAGGGATATAGGCCCGGGGGGAGTGCCCTTCGTGGGGGTCTTTCTAAGGGAACCTAATCCGTATTTACGCATGGATAAATCCACGGTTCGAAGAAAACCACGAACGATTAGGCCGACGGGCGCGATTGGGATCGAACCCAGCACCTCCCGTCTACCAGCTTCGAGAGCACAACCTCTCAGCCACTGGTGGGGCAAATAAAACTTCGGAGTACTATTTAAAGATACCATGATTGCTTATATTGATATATTTGCTCAAACGGAAAATCTCTGCATTGAATATTGAATAAAAAACTTCCGAAACAGTCTATATGGCTATGTATGTATGTTTATATATATATATATATATAAGTTATCATCATTTCCATTTTTACCACTAATAAGAAGCGTAGGAAATTAAATATGTGCTTTTTTCTAAAAATAAAAGAAAATTAATATTTCTGAAAAAAATAAAACTTTAATATTCTAGTTACACCGCAATTAAGAAAAAAAAAAAAAAAGGTTTATGTAGTATAAGCATTAATAGAAAATAAATCTGTGACGCGACTAATAACTGTATTTATCCTCTTTAATCCATACAAATTACTGTGGACAGTTTAAATTTATCTTTCTACAGCTTCTAATGTCACTTGATATTCCCATTAAACGTACCTGATTTATTTAAGATCAGGTAACAAGCGTTGTCTGCTGTTGACAGCTT
This sequence comes from Maratus michaelseni, assembly GCA_963931845.1. Classification (NCBI taxonomy): domain Eukaryota; kingdom Metazoa; phylum Arthropoda; class Arachnida; order Araneae; family Salticidae; genus Maratus; species Maratus michaelseni. The sequence goes on along the minus strand of OZ007590.1, from coordinate 128,750,227 downwards.
TATATGACCCACAGAAAACTCCATCCATCAACGCCCCAGGAAGACATCAAAACGCCCTTTAGAGAGGCGAATAATTAATGGCTTTAAATACACTACTAAATATAGCTTCATACAGCAACACCAACAAAAAATATTTTTTTTCAGTGAAATATGCAACTCCTCGTAGAATAAAGAGGAGATGATAATATAAATGTGAATAAGTATTTAATTAATAAAGTAGAATAATGTAATAAATTATAAGTAAAAAAAAGTTTAAAGACAAGTTTTGATTATAATGTACTAAAAAGAAAAAAAAATACTGTAGGGAAACTAATTGAAATAAATATCCTTAAAAAAAAAAAAAAAAAAAAAAAAAAAAAAAATATATATATATATATATATATATATATATATATATATATATATATATATATATATATATATATATATATATATATATATATATGAGTGATTTTCTTTTGTCCGTTTGTTTAAAAATAAAATGGACATAATACTTTAAATCCAGCTTCTGAAAGAAAAAAAATCTAGAAACAACTTTCTTGTAATCGAACCCACATCCACTCATACACTGCGCGGGACTGAAAGATGGCGAATTTACCAACCATGGTACGGTTCAATCGAAGAGCAAAGATACTAGTAGAGAGAAGATTTAGTTTGTTAATTGGTCGAAAAGCTGGTCCCAAGATCAGCTCGGATTTGGCGCTTTAGAGACTGTCTGTTTTGGCGGTAATCGCTTTCTTGGCAACTTCGATTTCATTATCGCAATAAAAATACAAAGTATCGGTGGGAATACCGAAATTAACATGCAGATTTTGGCGGGAGAAAAACCGGTTTGGTGTACTAAATGAGGTGGGAAGCATGTCTCGTGGGTAGGTGATCTTGGAACCTAGTATATTAGAAGGTCTATGGGTTCAATCGAAGAGCATTAGCTGCTTTCTGAAGCAGTCATGACATAGCAGTAGTGACATTTACGTCATCACATGCGCGATGCCTTTTACGTACCTTTATTGGACAAAATGTTTTTGCCCCCTGAGGGGTGGCGGAGGCAAAAATTTGTTTTTATTGAATATTATATTGTTATCGGAAATAGGTCACACTACCAAAAATTAGGTCAATTGTAGCACAGGAAGTGTGTTAAAATCGAATTACAAGATTTGAGGATCCAATATTTAGCCAATATTGGCCAAATATTGCTTTAGTATTAGAGTTAAGAAGTTTGGAGATATCAGCGTAAAGCGATGGGAGTCCTTATTTAAAAGAATGTTTTCGTAGTAAGAAACAATCAACAACAACAAAAAATATTTATAGAAAATTTATTTGATCGCACTAATTTATTATGATAAAGAAGGCACAGAAATAATTATCTCTATAGTAATATTTCATGCCAGAGCAATTAAAATTACCCTAATGCAAAAATCGCTTAATTTTCTCCAAAAAATATATTTATAGATAAGCTTTTATAGAAAAAATCTTGTCAATTTTGTCAGATTTTTTTTAAAAATCGTAAATATTTATTTAAAGATTGCGATTCAAATAAAAAATTCGTTTTTAAATAATATCAGTCAACCGTTAAATGCTAACAAGGCAGATATTCACATATTACCATTTGAGTAAACAATCCAATAGCAGTACTATTAATAAACCATACCTATTAAAATATAAAAAATAATTAACCTCATTAAAGAAGATATAATTACTGAAATAATATAATAATTTTTCCTTCAGTTATTTTGTTTGAAATATACGTGTATTATTTAAAACTAATAATTTGGATGAGATCAGAATCAATAGAAACAATCAAACCGGGACGAAAAACCGCAATTAAAAAAAAAGGACAGTAAAAAGAGCATAATTTAAACGACAAAAAAAAGTATACTTAAATTATTGATTTAAATAGGATTATATAGAAACAGACGTGGAATTATAGACCAAAAGATTTTAACAATATTTATTGATCTTTAGGAAATTCAAAAATTGTAATTATTGTTTATTACATTTAAATGTAGCTTGAAATAGTTTTTATCCAATTAATTATTTTTTATCAGTGAAGCATAATTATTCGAATATAATGTATGCGATTTTTTCGATAATTTGAATTAGATATACAAACTGCTATAAATAAAATCTCCGTATAACCAACTTAAAGGTTAATTTCAGGCTTAATGATTGGAGACGCAAAATATACGTATATCCGATCTTAAAATATTAACATAGTTAATAAAGCTGATTATAAGATAAAAGCAATCTACAAATGTTTTAACTAAAAGATATGAAACGAGGCTAATTATTTAGAAACATAAAAATGCCATGCTATCTGACGTTATAGAAGACACAAATGAGTATTCTAATTAAGTCGATGGAAAATCAAATGATGTAAGGTTAACAATGAAGTAAATTTTAGAAATATGTTTCAAAACTCTTATAATTTAATTTCAAAACCGAAACAAAATAAATCAGCAATTAAGGAGAGGCTAGTAGTTTAAATTAAAAGTAATGGCTTTTCTATACCAATTATAGAAACTATTTTGGTGTTTTTCTCCATTACAATCGTTACAGGTTTCGTAATTTATATTAATAGTAATCGATAGTTGTTTGAAATATTTCGTCTTTGCTTTAATCAATAGAACAGACATGAATTTCTTTTTATTAAAATTATTTATAAAGAATTAGTTAAAAATATTAGGTGCAATTAGCCTCTAACAAATAAAAAGCATATGTAACGCTTTCTTAGAGATAATAATTATAGCGAGTGATGGTTTTTACGTATTTTTAGATATTTTTATGGTTTGTAATTCCAAAGAAATCATTTTATATTAAACATACTAATTTTCTGGATATTAATAGGCGAAAAATGAAAAATATACTTTGTGTATTAGAAATCAATTTTTTGAACTAAATATAAAATAAATTAGCAAAAGGCCAATCTGGTCGAGATAATGACTCAAGAATTTTCCATAATCATTTTTCTAAAAATGTAGTGATTTGACTTTTATAAAAATAGATTTTTCATACGGAAATAATTACGTTTTATTTTAAACTCTTGTAAAATTTAAATTTAAAATAGGGTATTTTTATATTAGCCGTGCGCAGACGATAAACCGCCAAGAACTGTTTCCATCACTATCATTCGTATTGAATTCATTTTATTTAAAACACAACAAACCTGTCACTCATTTCATTTGAAATACAGAACTTTAATTTTAAACACATACATTTAAAATACACTAATTTCATGTAAAATAAAAAAATAAATAAATAAATAAATAAATAAATGACAAAATGACATTAACCTGCTTTTTTACTAAAATTACTAAATTAGAGAAAAAGTTGTTTATTTTACCATAAATTTAGTATCCCATTTAATTTCTGTCAAAAACTGATTTCAATTTATTCAACGCAATGGATTATTTTATAGCAATCAGATTGCTGGCATCATTTAATGTGGATTTCTATTAGTGCGAACGAAAAAAAGGCTCCCCTGGAAGTCTGCACTAACAAAAGTTCACTGTATATTCGAAAATTAAATAAAGCAAAGATTACTACTTAAAAACTCTGATAGCTAATTTAGAATTTAAAAAGAAAATCCTAAATTTATTACGAGTATACTCGTCACCGGTCAACAAAGTATTAAGAAACCTTTATTTATCTTACTGGAGTATCGATTTTCCAAAACATAATTTTAATTTAAAAGAAAAATCATGCCGCGGGTGTGACACCAAAGTGAAGCGCACTCACGAACACGTCGTTTGAGAAACACTGATTCAGATCAATAAATCCTATCAAATCCAAGAACTAAAAGTTACGCTATAGCATAAGTTATTGTTTACAGGCATGATGTAAATTGAATATAAATCAAAAGCCGCAATAGATATAAAATACTTTCTCGATTACTAACAAGCATTCAAAATATTCTAATAAAGCAGTAGTTCGTTCCTTATGTCACATAAAAAAATATTAACTTTTAGAATAACTTTATTATTTATAAATAAAAATAACTATTGTCACACAAATAATAATAAAAAAATGGCAATTAAGTGACAACCTTTGCCGTCAAGTTTCAAAGGTGACATTTATGTTGCTGAGGTAATTAACCAAGGAATTCAATACAGCGAAGTACAATTCACGTGAAAGCTGATAATTGCGTAAAATTAAAATAAAAGTTTAAAATAATGCTCTAAAAGGCTGCATCTGTATACAAGCTATCATTAACATGAAAAGGAATGCCAATAAATATTAACGGATTTAGACACAATCATTTTTTAAATATTTTCAATTTAATTTTTAAATAATTGTTTTCATTTAATTTAAAGAAATCAATATTTCTTAAACCTAAAATTAAAAAATACTTGTGTGCAACAAGTAACTGATCGTGTTAATTCCTTGTACCAAAATATCGAGCTACACAAACTATCGTGGCTGTCCACATTAAATTGGAAATCCACTACAATAAAAATGAGTATAAAAATTAGCTATCTTTCTGCATGTTCTCGATTTAAATTTGCGACGAGAAATTTTTTTCTTATTGAAATGTATACAAACCTATTATTCTCTATTTTCATTGATAAGAATTCGATTCGTCTAAAATTATTTAAACACAATGCGTATATATAGAGAACCAATAATAATAAAAAAATTAAAGACAGTTTAAGGTTTCTTTCGAAACACTTGAAACACATTCTTGGCACATCCGTTGAAAAACAATAATTCAGATCAATAAAATGTATCAAATGCAGGAGTAAAGATGTAAATACGCTGTAACGTAAGTTATTGTTTACCTGCATGCAATAAATTGAAATGTAAGTCATAAGTAGCTATCGAAACACGAAAACTTTTTCGATTATTAACGATCATTAAAAATTTTACAATAAAGCAGTAATTATTTCCTTATGTCACATAAACAAAGAATAACTTTTTGAATAACTTTATTATCAGGATAACTGAAAAAAGAACTCTTGTCATATAAATAACAAAACTATGACAATTAAGTGACAAGCTATGGCGTCAAGTTTTAAAAACTATTGATTTATTTTACTCTTCAAAACAAATTATCGTCTGCATCTGTTGAATTTCATGAAACAAAAACTCATTATTCAAGTCTTGAATTTCAACAGGATATTTGTCAAAACAAAGAATGTAAATTTTAATAAATGTCTGCTTTTTTTTTTTTTTTAAAAAGAGCAAGATATGTAAAAGCTCATTTTTCTTTTGCAAAAACTATTAAAATGCTTGAAATGATCAATATTTGAACAACACTTATGCGTAACAGCCTGTTTAATATTTCACTCTTTGAATAAATTTTATTTATCCTTTAAAAAACAATTTTATTCCGTCTGTCGAAAGACAATCATAAAATCTATAAAAAATCAAAAGAATATAAAGAATCGGAGGAAAAACTTTAAATTTTCTTCAAATAATGAGAAAAGCAATATTAAAATTCCAAACTAGTTTTTATTTACCTTTTCGATTAAAGTCTTTCAGTATTTAGAATTATTCTTTTTGACTTCTTTTCATAAAACAATTATGGGATTGGTTTAATTTTGAATCACATTTAAAAGGATGTTAAGGTATTTTCAAAGAAAATATTTTAAAAAGTAATCTATTATTTAGTATTTTCCATTCTCAATTCATTTAAGACTTTTTTAGGCTGTCTTTGAAAAAGTAATTACAATTACTGTTGTTTATTCGTAGTTTAAAAGTTAAAGAAATATATTAAATGCAATTTCCTAAAATCTTTTTTCCATATATATTTGGTAAAATAATTTATAAAAAAAATTGTTGCATTCATAAAAATATAAAAAAGTAAATACAATATATTAAAAAAATATATTCTTTATCTCAATTTTAATGTCAGGTCAGCATTTAATATTTATTTTTTAAATTACCAATTTTATTATCATACATTATGGCAGGTCAATCTTTTAAAAGCGATAAAATTTTGATATAAAAACTCTTCACTAATACAAAAAAGTTTTCACTTTAACTAGAATATTTTCAGTTGTCCATCTTCAAGTGTCTTTCGTTTCATGATTTATTTGGCTTCAGATTGATAGATTCCCTATATTCCCTACGCTCTCCTTCCCTCCCTTCTATTTTCCCCGCCTTCTAATATTTTCATCCATCGACAGTCAATTATCACATGCGTCATATTGTTACATACCTCTCCTTCGGATGTACTGATGTCGATAGCTTTCCGTATTAGAGAGTAATAATATAATAAGGCCCATACCGGAAAATATAATAATGCCCATAAAATGTGAAACTTTGGAAATCGAAAAAATAGCGAACTATGATAATATGCAAAGCGCTCTAATATGGGAAGCTATTGAAATCAGTACATCCAAACAAAAGGTATGTAATGATATGATGCATGTGATAATTGACTCAGATAAAAGCAAAGTTTCCACCATCGTTATGACGTCAGTGTAATTGACGGGCATGTTTTTGGTTTTTAACATAATGTATGTTTTCTTTAAATTACAAGGTTGTAACTGCGTTGGCTACTCTTGAAAAAAAAAAAATGAAAGCTTCGCTTCTCCATAGATTCGATATTAGCGTTATATTATTGGTGCGCGACTGTCATCTGAAATTCTTGTTGGAATGAACACGTGAACTCAAATTATAAAGAAGACTCAAAAGACTCAGTAGATGACGTCATACCATTTTAGCCGATATTGTCAGTTAGAATCTTATCATTTCAAGACAACGATATATTGAAATATAGTATTTGCAGTTTCTTTTTACATATTCTGGACATACAAGATGGAATATCCACCACTAAATAGTGTGCTCATGTATGACATTCCATCTTGCGCTATGAAGTTGCAGCATTGCCTACGTATATGAGTGAAAATGTCAGATTGGATGTCGTCCTTCTGGCTTAAATAGTAAAGCACTTGGTGCGCTATACCAAGGTATTCGGTTTCGATCCTCGGTTTGCGCACATTTTTCCCTTTGTTGGTTGTACGCTGCTTAGCAAGTGAAAATAAAATTCACATCTTTTGTAGTGTCATTAAAAACATTTACGGCGTAGTTTCAGTCCTGCTGAAAATTTATTTAGAAATTTAGATAATAAATAGTAGGGGAGACGGGGGATGAATGGGACAAGGGATGGATGGGACAAGGGATGGATGGGACGTTCTCAATATTTCAGGCAATAAACTTCTTTTTTTTTTAGTTGCTTCCTATCGTCATAGATTTCACTACCAAGACCACATGGCTGTTTTCAGTTTCCTTCAAATTGTCATTTCCTGAAAACTCTGCTTAAAAATATTTTTTTTTTACATTTGAAGTTACTTAAATATCTTATGCAATATAAACGATTAAGATACGTTGTAGTTTTTTATTTCAAGGCTCAATATTGGTAATTAAAATGAATGAATATTAACCATTGTAACAAAATAATTTTTGAGACAAAATGGCTAACAATTGAATATATGCATCATGGGGATGATTGGGACATTTCAAATGGAATGAATGGGATTGTCTCATTCATCTCTAGAGGATGCTGAAAAATATATTTATTAGCTAAATAATATTATATAGTTTCATAAATTAATAATTTATGGTAATTATCCTTTTAACATTTCATCCTCATTGTAGTTATCGTCTTCAGCCATTGAATGCTTACGTTTATGGTCCTTTTAAGACAAAGCTGAGATGAGTCCAATTTGAGTGGCTAACAAATAATTCTGGAGATCATATTATAATTTACAATCTCTCAGTTTTTGCCCAGAAGGCATTTTTTTCAGCTTTTAGTCCTTAACATTGAATAAAGGGAGGAAAATATTTGTGTCCCATTCATCCCTGCTGTGGGGATGATTGGGACATAGAGGAATTGTTTTTTAATTTCATAATATATTTCTGTATAATAATAATCTTGAATAAATACTGTGCATAAGATGTAGTCAAACACTTAATGTATGAAATTTGATGCATAATATTGATAATAACTTAAATAAAATATTTAAAATAAACATTTTTGTGAAAATGTCCCATTCATCTCCCATCTCCCCTATTTAATAAATTTAATATACTTCAATGAGAGTTATATTCGCACTTGACTGATTTATTATTATTTTTTTCATCTATGTTTAGGATGTATGGAATTTTTCGTACTAAGTTTGGCTTACGTAAATTGCCTGTTTGTTATGTGATAAATATTAATCTTTCGATTAAAAATAAAGTATCCCCGAAAAATTAATTACATCTACTTACTATGTAGAGGTACGTATATTGTCTGAAAGTAATTGAATGATTTAATTGTGTATTAAAGGTAATTAATTAATAAATATTAATAGAATCTATTTAATATTGCACATAATTTTATATTTAGAGACAACAAAATAGATGCAGAATTTATTTTTTAGCTAAAGTTCAGTCAAAGAAGACAATGTGCTTGAAAATTTGGCATTTGAAAGCGATAAAACTGCATTATACGTTAACATGCAAAATTTTCGTAAGATATTTCAATCAGACTGTTAAAAAATAAATAAGTAAATAAATAAATCAAACTAAATCAAAATTACACATTAAAATAAATAAAAGAGAAACTTATAACTTAATTAAACGTATTTTTGTATAAGAAATATACAGAGTGTTCCTTAAATTATCGTCAGAGTTTCCTTTCCTTATAACTTTTGATTTAAGAACATGACGTAAAATATGGTTACATATTCGTAAAGTATAACTCGAATCGCTTTTTTAACTACACAAACAAAGTTACACATGCGTAAAGTTGCAACACAAAACGTTATTAATCAAATAACGATTATAATCAAATAATAATTAACATTACAATTTTATAAAATTTACCAAAAGTTTATTAATGAATTATGTACATCTATCTATTTAACTTTGTGGTCATAATTCATTAATAACATTTTGATAAATTTGATAAAAATTTAATACTAATTGTTATTTTATTATAATCGTTATTTAATTATTAACATTTTGCGCATATGTAACTTTGTTTGCGTAATAATAATAATGAAAAAAAAAATTACTTGTATTTTACCAATATCTAATAATACTTTTCGACATGTTTTAAATCAAAAGTTACGCGGTAAGTAAACACTGACAAAAATTATGTGCACCCTTTATTTCTATAACTTTCATAGAAGATATTTTTTTTTTCAAAATTACACTTATTTTTGAATTCAAGCAATTTTTAATTTAATGTTTATAACATGAAAATCGTAATATACTTAAAAAATTATGTATATTAGAAATACCCTTTCTTGTTTCAATTTTTAATAAAATGCTAAATATAAAATAAAAATATAATTGTTTTTCGAATATAAAGCTAAGAAAAAAAAATATCTCATTATTCATGTTTTTATTTATATTTTTTTCTAACCTTTATCAAATTGACAAACTTTATCGAATCAACCTTATCACATCTACCCCCCTCCCCCCTTTTTTTTAAAGGAAATATAAGTAATTAAACATGCTATACATTTCGCAGTTTCGCTAAAACTGAAAAATTTCCATTTTTCGCTCATGTATCCCAAATGAATTTCCTTACACAATTAAATCAGCTCAAATTCGCGATGAAATGAATTTTAATTTTAAATTTATGAAAAAACAATTAAGTATATTTTGAGTTAGCAAGAATGTCTATAGGGATTTTTAAAGAAATAATTAAGAAACGATTTTATGTTTTCTTATGTTGCGTTCTTTGCATAGAATGTGCGTAATTTTTCGTACCAATTTAGCTTGCTTAAAACGTCTGTTTCTTACATGATAAATATTAATCTTTCGATTTCAAAACTGAGCATCTATGGGGAATTAATTATATACACAATAGGGGTATTTATTGTCTGAAAGTAATTAAACGATTTAATTGTGTATTCATGGAAAATAATTTTTAAAAATCAATAGAATTTATTTAATTTTGCACAGTATATTATATTTAAATTCAAATAAATGCACACAGAATTTATTTTTCAATTAAATTCTGCTTAGGAATATAAAAATTACATTTGATATACTTAATTTATGTTAAATAGAGTTAAAATTTTATAGAATTGGGTTTAAAAAAGAAAATGCCCGATGCAATACCAACACTTTTGATTTATGGCTATGGAACTAAAATATTTTGGGAACAAGAGCTATCTAAGAAATCTATTTTTAAATAACTTATTTGATTTTATGGAAAATAATTTTTTTTTTAAAGAATTGTTGGGACGGTTGAAATTTATTAAATGAGTTGATTATGCATTCATGATACATAAAAAAAAGTTAAGAAAAATCATTTTAATATTTCAAAATATACTATATTTATGGATATGTAAACGCACAGAAAATTTATTTTTCAATCAATTTGGTTTGAAAATAGGAGCTGGAGTTTTAAATTCAGAATTTCTATTAATTACTGTTAAAACTTTAGAAAAAGTGATTTGGTTAATTATTAAATAACTAAATTTTGTATTTCTTTAATTAAAAAAGGGTTTTAATTCATTAGAAAAATTACCATAAATCAAATTAACTAATTCTGTCTGGTAGCATAGGTCACAATTTTTTTTAATAGAAGTAATATAATTTGTGAAATATTGATTCTGTTTTGCATGAATTATTCAAAGGTCACCCAAGTATTAATTCAGAATAGCCTACATGGTTTGTATTGTGAGATATTACAAATTTACGGGCTTTATCATTTATTTCGATAAAGAAAGATGTTTTTAATTAGCCAGTGGTCTTTATGTTTCGAGAATTTTGATAGATGATTTAATTATGCATTTATGATACATAAAAATATTTAAGAAGAATCCATTTAATATTTCAAAGTATACTATATTTATGGATAAGTAAACGCACGGAAAATTTATTTTTCAGTCTATTTGGTTTGAAATTAAGAGCTGAAATTTTAAATGGAGAATTTATATTAATTACTGTTAAAACTTTAGATAAACGGATTTATTTAGTTATTAATTAACTAAATTTTGTATTTTTTTAATTTAAGAAAATGGCTTTAGTTAGTTAGTCAATTACCGCAAATCAAAGGCATCTGATTTATGTTCTAATAGCAAAGGCCAAAATTATTTTAATAAAAGTTATATGATTTATGAGAAATCTTGATTCTGTTTTCCATGAATTATTCAAAAGTCACCCATGTATTAATTCAGAATAGCCTATACGGTTTTTATTGTGAGATATTACAAATTTACGGGCTTTTATCATTTGCTTCGATAAAGAAAGATGTGTTTTATTAGCCAGTGGCCTTTATGTTTCGAGAATTTTGATAGAATGCCTAATAATAATGATGAAATATGCAATAATCTAACAATACACTAAAAAGTCTGTGGAAGATTGTGTAAAAAAAAAAAAAAAAAAAAAAAATCTTTGCGAAATGATTTATTGTACCATGAAAGCAAGCCGTATACATTTTTATTTTATAATACCAATATCTTACAATGCAACGGATTCAGATTACAGTGTAAACTGTACAGATTTCATATGTGAAGAAGACATATAAGAGCACAAATTCTATTCAGCGAAAAATTGTTCGATTGAACACTGAACGATATCGAGCGCCTATCTATCATAAGACAAGATGTAAATCGATGTTTTTACCCATTATTTTAAAATGAAATGATCAATTATGGCTTCCTCATATATGCCTTAGACACGTGTATTTTAATATGTAGTAATCTGGAAAATGATGCAAAAGCATTATTAAAAGGAAAAGGTGCCTGAAATTTTCAAAATGTTCGCATTTCTCCTATATTAATAAACCACGTAGTCAGAAAAAATATAACCATAATATAATTCTCTATTTTTTGACAAACAAGTATATACATGATAATATTTTAAACACAATATTCAATTCAAATTAACAATTATTAGGTTTTTCTCTCTAACTGAAGACTGCTCGTAAACCGTTTAAAACACTAATTTTTTATTATGTATCTTCCTTCAAACTAAAACAAAGGATTTATTATGGCTATTTTTACGTTATTCAAAGCTGGGATTTAAACATTATTAATATGTATTTTCAGTTTTAATCATTGTTCGGAAAACGAATTATGTTACATTTTAAGAATGATAAAAAATATAAGTAAAATTCCAGATATAAATGTATACGAAACAAATTCTTTCCTAAATTGTCACATACTAGTATAATAATTGTTAGAAAAAGTACTGCATACAGTGGCGGCCGGTGAGTCAAGAAGAGGATAACATCAATAGCAAAACGGAAACACTCCCTCTTCTGTGACGCCACACCAGTGGCTGAGAGGTTCTGCTGTCGAAGCTGGTAGACGGGTGGTGCTGGGTTCAAACTTCTATCGCGGTCGTCGGCCTAACCATTTGGAGTTTTCCGTGGTTTTCTTTGAACCTTGGCGTAGAAATGGGTTAGGATCCCTTAGAAAGACCTCCCACGGAGGGCACTCCCCCAAGGGCCTATATCTCTCGAGTAGATAATCGGCCGTCAAAAATCAACCAACCAACCCTCTTCTCTGACCACTAATTTACAGGTCGGAATTCGCAGTTGTAGTTTGAAGGCACGTGCTATAGAAATAATATGTTACGAATTTGTACGATTTATTTTATTTGTTAGTAAAGCATATTTTAGGAATGTTTGTAAAAATTAACATTCAAACAAAGGCATTGATATATATTTACTTTGTATATTTTAACAGAATTGATAAAAATATTTTTTAGGGCGGATTAAAATGCGAGTATGGCGGGTACAATGCTCTCGGGTCTCACACTTATACTAAAATCTTTGATGCGAAATGTTTTACTCCTCTTTCCCCCTTCGTCACTGATTTCGTCCACTATTAAACAGCGAAATCAGAGGCTAACCCATTTCTAGCCCCCGTCTCTGAAAACGAAATATACGTAATATTCTGTTATTTGTCACAGGATTTAGAGAATTTTTTTAAAAAAGTTATTATGATGCACAGTTCTATACTGCTGTCTTAAATTTCATTTACATTAGAAATATTTGAATTCAGTTTTTTTATTCAGTTTGACTGCCTGAGAGGGACTGCTCAGACGACGAAACCAGGTCTGCAGAACATGGATGTCCTACCCGGTCACCTTTATTAAGGTCTGAAAAAAGGTTTTAAAGCAGTTTGCAAACCAGACTAAGTCCTTTGCTTCGTCTGATGAACAAACTCTGACTGTGACTGCCGGATTCTTTTTATGAATCCATCTGAAATATTCGCAGATTTCATAAATTTAAGTAGGTGTTGTCTATTATTTTACAGTAAATTATCTGATATTTTTCAATTTAGGAAAATAAAGTTATAGCAAATGCGATAAAAAAATATAAATAGGCAACATTTATGAAAGTTTTAATTTTTTTTTCAAATAAAGTAATGAAAATTTTGGATACATGTTTTATTAATTATTGAATTTTTTTTGTTTTCTTTTGTGCGGTATTTTATGAAAAAGAAAATTAAAAAGTGAAATTAAATTATGTAAAATTAAATATTCCTGTAAAACCTTTACAAAAATCCACATAAAAAAAGATTGTTTTATCAAATAGGATTATTTTCAAAACCATTGTAAAATTTTCGCCTTTGTATCTCGTATTTCTTAATCAGCCATAATTTTGTAAATTATATAACTTTAATTACATTAAATTTAATATTCTCATCTACATCTAACGGAAATTTATTTGAATACAAGAATACCAAAACTAATAAAAAATATGCTAAAACAATCTTTCAAAAAATTTTAAAAGCTTGTTTTTTTGTCTTAACCAAAAGCTCAAAAAATTTTAAAAAGAAATTGCAGCTGACAATCCTGTTTATTAATTCCTTCCACAATGTTTAACTTCAAAAGTCTACTGTAAAAATCTTTTTGAGAGCGAAAAAAAAATCTTTGAATTCAATGAATTCTCGAAACAAATTACCACGCATTTCATTGCATTGATTTCGTCAAAGCACAAAAGTATGGATAAAAATTTATTCCAGAAGATTTTCAAGGTAAAATATCTCGAATAATGACGTTTTTCAGAGACTTTTTTAAATTGGATTTTTTTTCTAAATATGCACGCGTGTTTTAATGCAACAAATATTCCAAAAGGGTAAGAAAACTAGATGTTTTTCGTTTTTCTCGTTTTATGCAGAATAAACCCGAGGAAATAAAGTATGTATTTGCATGTCCACTTTTGTATTGTATAGGAAAGTAAAACTTATTATTTTTGTGCAATATTTCAAAGAAAATAGTTTGCTACATGGAAAGAATTTTATTCTTGATTTTTGATTAAAAAACAAAAATTTAAAATTTCTGCTTTGAAAAATGGCTTTATGTCATGGAGAACATAAAAATAAATTTTAATCACAAAAGTTCTTTCAGTTACATATTTAATTATTTTTTCATGTATCCAGTTTATTGTCCTAGGCATTTTTTTAATTAAAACTTCTTTTTATAATAAATTAAAACTGTGGTTAGAAATTCTTTAAGTGATATTTAAGATGGTTTATATTGTGATGAAATTGGCGAAATGCTTAAAACTTTTACAACGACAATTTTTACATTTTCATGAAAACTTGTCATCTTATGATAAATGGAGTTTATTTATTTTTATATCAGTATTGCAGTTTCTGTTTAAATAAAATCTGATAATCTTTATTTTTTTTATTTAACATTATTGATAATTTATCAAATGCTATTAAAAAAAATATGCCAGGTGATTAAGTTTTATGTATTTTAAATATATGTTTCGAGAGTATTTGTAAAATAGTTTCATTTTTCAGTAATTCGTTAAAATATATTAAGATTACTTGAATATGAAAGCATATGTAAAAAAGAAAACATGCAATAAATTAATTACATTGGGCCTTATAAACAACATAAAATTGCATTAAATTTGATACTCTCAGTTATAATACAGGCAAATTTATTTGAAAACAATTATGCAAATGCTAACGAAAAAAATAACAACACTTCACCTTTATTTTGACGTTTGTTCTTCCGTCTTAACCAAATGTTCACAAATTTGAAAAAGAAATTTGCAGCTGACAACCTTGCTTATTAATTCCTTTCACAATACTTATTTTCAAAAATCTACTGCAAAAATCTTTTTAAGAGGGAAAAAAATATCTTTGAACTCAATGCATTCTCTAAACAAATTATGCTGCATTCCAGTGCACTGAATATGTCGGAGCACGAAAGTATGGATAAAAATTTATTCAAGAAGATTTTTAAGGTAAAATATCGTGAATAATGACGTTTTACAAAAGACTTCTTTCAAATTGGATTTTTTTTTCTTCATATGAACGCATGTTTGAATGCGGCAAATATTCATAAAAGGTTATGAAAGCAAGATTCTTTTAGTATTTCTCTTTTCTTGAAGAATAACACCGAAGAAATAAAGTATGTATTTGCATGTCCACCTTTGTATTGTATATGAAAACAAAACTTATTATTTGTATGCAACATTTCAAAGAAAATATTACACTGGATAAAAAGAAGTTTATTCTTGTATATGTGAAAAAGTAGGTTTAAAAATCCTGCTTTGAAAATTGCTTTATGTCATGTATAGTAAGAAAATAAATTTTAATTACAAAAAGGTTTTTATATTACATTTTTAATTATTTCCTCAAGTATACGCTTTATTGTTCTAGACGTTTTTTTGATTAAAATATTTTTACATAAAAAAACTACTATAAGAACCTTTTTAATTGATACTTAATATGGTTCATTATGTAATTGATTTTTTTTAGAATATTAAGAAAATCTTTGCAAATATTGTACGTTTGGAAATTTTATATTTAAAAAGAAAATTAGTTTAATACATCGGCGAAGTTTATCTGTCTTTTATTTCTACTGAATTGGCGTTAAAAAAATTTAATCATGAAAACATTTTTCTAATACACTTTAATTATTTCTTCAAGTATGCACTTTATCTTCCTAGATATTATTTGATTAAAACTTCTTTGCATAAAAAATTAAAACTATGATTAAATCATTTATATATATATTTTTTTTACTTTTTTCATTTTCATTTTTCAAAAACTAGTTTTACATGTATCTTACATTTATCTATTATTTGATTAGCGCAATAGTTGGTGTTAAATTTTTTAATCATGACAATATTTTTGCATTGCACCTTCAATTATTTCTTCAAGCATACGTTTTATTGTTCTAGGCATTTTCTGTTTAAAATTTTTCTATATAAAAAAATAAAGCTATGACTAGAATATTTTTAATTAATACTTAATATGAGTCATAATGTAATAAAATTGAAAGAAAACATATACTGAAAATCCACTCTAAAAATATCCGAAATCGACCAAAATGTGATAGTACTCTCACCCAAATATAATTCTTATCTCAGACATTGTTGCTCTTAAGTTCTCAATGAAGTTGGTGAAGTTGGCGAAGTTAACTTCACAGTGGAGTTACGAGTTTACAGTAACCAGATAATCATAATGTGAGGAATTAAAGGTATCACACTTTGATGACTCTAATGACAGTGACACTTGTGACCATTTTTGAAGTCACATCGACTATCTGTGCTCTCGTTAAAATCGCTTATTATGTTAACTAAAAATCACAAAGACTTATTAGAGTAAACAACTCTTCAACAACTAACTTTCATGCGGTATACTTATTTTCATTTGGAGTTAATGAATTTAAATTTATACTTCATGCACACATTGCAGGAGTAAAAGAAAGAAGAGAGCAAGTTATGTTGTTAAATATTCAAAGACAGTTCAAGTTATATATAAAAAAAGTAATTAAACAAGTTTCACGAGCTTATATACATTTTATAAATTTGAATTCCTATTCTGGTATTATTATTCTGGAAGTTCTATGATGGTTATTCATAATATCGGATTTGTGATAGGATACAAAGTCATTTAATTCAGTTTTGCTCAATATTATTAAGTGATATATTGTAGCATTTTACAAATAGCTTAAAAGAATTTTTCGAGAATATCCTTTTCATAATATTTTGATAAAAATATTTTAAAATATTGGTTTCTACGTAAACATTGTCACTCGAGTTATTTCTTTTTAAAATTATATTCCACAAACTTTACTTCACTAAGTCATTTTTAACCGAAAAGCAAAAAGCGTAATTTTGAGAAAAAGAGTGAAGTTCTAAAGGTAATTTAAGGACGAGAAAATTAGCCAAACGTTTTCATTTTTTGTAGGATTAAATGACATTTTTCTAGTTCTGGTGATTACCTTAGTTTTAAAAGAAAGTAAACGTTTGGAGGAATTTTATGGAAAGTTAGTTCATATGCATAGGGAAACTTTTTGAACCTTATTGAAAAATGTTATCTGGGGAATCTATAAAAATGCTAGCAAAATATCGATGTTATTATAGGGCTTTTAATTTTTGATTATCGGTTATTTCTTAAGAAAATTAAGTTACAAATTAAAAATATATAGAGTCTAGGTATAATTAATAATTAAAGACTGTAGTTTTTAGCATAGTAATGCTTTCAAATGAAATAATAAAATAATATAAATAAAACACAAATTTAACAGCCATGTCATCAACTACGTGCTTAATTCACTGAAATTATCAGAATAACAACGGTTGCTGTAAGTATTAGGCTGTATCAAAAGTATTTTCGTTTTTTTTAGTGTTTTTATACCAAAGTTTGTAGCTGGCACTTTATCACCCCTATTGTTGAGCTTAAATTACTTGTTACTTTAGATAATACACGTCCCTCTATATTCTATAATCATACATGCTTCTTTCTTTCATTTTTAAATTAGTGATGCAAATGTTGAGACTTTATGCATCTTAAGGCATGATTTTGAACTAGGCCTTAAAACCAATGAAGCTGTCCTCTAAACTCGTGCAGTGGGAGGCCAGGACAAGAGTAGTGTCCGGACAGTTCAAAATAAGTCCAAACGTTTTAAGGAAGGTGATTGCAGCCTTGAAATCAAACCTAGAAGTGACAGGGGAATTTTGACCAGTTTAAGAGATAAAAAGAGGAGAATCCATTCTTCACAATAAATTTTGATGCTAAAAATTAACAAAACTACACATTAAACAGTTATTAATGTTTGACTGTGTAGTTTTGTTAATTTTTTGTTAATTTTTCAAAATATATTGTGAAGAATGGATTCTTCTCTTTTTTCTCTACAACTGGTCAAAATTCACCTGTCATTTCAGGGTTTGTTTTCAAGGTTGAAGTTCCCTTCCTTAAAACGTTTGGATTCATTTTGAACTGTCCGAACACTACTCTTGTCCTGGCCTCGAACTGCACGAATTTTGAGGACAGCTTCATTGGTTTTAATGCCTAGTTCAAAATCATTCCTTAAGATGCATAAAATCTCAATATTTTTGTCACTGTTTACGTAACCTAAAAATGAAAGAAAGAAGCGTGTATGATTATAGAATATAAAGGGATGTGTATTCTCTTAAATAACATTTTAAGTTCAACAATAGGGGTGATAAAGTGTCAGCTACAGGCTTTGGTATAAAAACATTAAAAAAAAACGAAAATACTTTTGATACAGTCTAATAGCAAAATCTTTGGCGATTTTTTCAGCTATCAACTCTTGGCATGCAGCCACTACAAAAATATCGCTTTTAATAAATTTCAAAACTTTATTTGAATACGATATTGAAATTTTTTTTTATATAAAAATGCTTTTTGGCATTGTTAGTGGGTAATATGAAAAAATATATTAAATGCTAAAAATATATTAAAATTTTCAAAAAAAAAAAAAAAAGTTTTTACCTATGTTTTGTAATTTGATAAACGCGGGTTAGATCCTCTAATTATTATAATGGTATACTTTTTTAGTTTTCTAAAATACAGTACTGACCATTAAAATTGCTACACCAAGAAGGCGACATGCTACAGACGTGAAATTTAAACGACAGGAAGAAGGTGCTGTGATATGCAAATGATTAGCTTTTCACCACATTCAGACAAAGCAGGTGCCGGTAGCGACACCTACAATGTGTTTAAATGAGGAAATTGTTCAGCAGGTTTCTCCTACACAAATTGCATTTGAACGTTGTTGCCTGGTGAAAAGTTGTTGTGATGCCATGTGTAAGAAGGAGAAATGCGTATCAGCACGTTTCTGACTTTGATAAAGGTCGAATTGTAGCCTACCGGGATTGCGGTTTATCGTATCGCAGTATTGCTGCTCGCGTCTGTCGAGATCCAATGACTGTTCGCAGAATATGGAATCGATGGGTTCAGGATGGTAATACAGAACGCCGTGCGGCGTCTCAACGGCCCACTATCACTAACAGCCGAGAAGACAGGCATGTTATCCGCATGGTCGTAATTGATCGTGCAGCCACGTCACGAGCCCTGAGTCAAGACATGGGGTCGTTTGTAAGACAACAAGTGTCTGCACGAACAGTTCGACGATGTTTGCAGCATCATGGACTCTCAGCTCGGAGACCATGGCTGCGGCTTCCCTTGACGTTGCGTCATAGACATGAGCGCCTTCAATGGTGTGATCAACGACGAACCTGGGCGCACGAGTGGCGAAACATCATTTTTTCAGATGAATTCAGATTCTGTTTACAGCATAATGATGGTCGCATCCATGTTTAGTGTCATCGAAGTGAACGTACATTGGCAGCGTGCATTCGTCATCGTCATACTGGCCTATCACCTGGCGTGATGGTATGGGGTGCCATTAGATACACGTCTCGGTCACCTCTTGTTCGCATTGATGAGACTTTGAACAGTGCAGGTTACATTTCTGGTGTGTTACGACCCGTGGCACTACCCTTTATTCGAGCCCTACGAAATCCTACGTTTAAGCTGGATAGTTCCCGACCGCATGTTGTCGGTATTGTACGGACCTTCCTTGATACGGAAAATGTTCGGCTGTTGCCCTGACCAGCACGTTCTCCAGATATTTCACCAATTGAAAAAGTCTGGTCAATGGTTGCTGAGCGACTGGCTCATCACCATACGCCAGTCACTACGGTTGATGAACTGTGGCATCGTGTGGAAGCTGCAGGGGCATCAGTACTTGTACATGCCATCCAATCTCTGACTCAATGCCCAGGCGTATAAGTGCTGTTATTATTGCCAGAGGTGGTTGTTCTGGGTACAGATTTCTCAGGTTCTATGCACCCAAATTTCTTGAAAATTTAATCACTTGTTATTTCTAGTATAATATATTTGTCCAATAAATATAATTTTGTTATCTACATTTCTTCCTGGTGTAGCAATTTTAATGACCAGTAGTGTAGTTATTAATATTATTTTGTACCTAGTTATAACATTATAAAAGCTTTAAAAATTTCGTATAAATGTTATGTGCACTATCTGCATAAGGAAAAAAATGAGTAATGTAATTTTTGAACATTACATTTTTGAAGTACACAACAAATAAAGATGTTTCAGGATTTCCTTTCTCCTTTCAAAAAAAAAAAAAAAAAAAAAAAAAAAAAAAATGCAGTTTTATATTGCGTCATAACTAATTTAAAATGCAAAACTCATCCGCACTTGAAAATTATAATTTTACTATCTAAATTTTATCTAACTTTGTTATACATTATGTAACTATTCGCAAAAATTTGTAATACACAAAAGTGCCTCAAATTAAACAGGTAATGAGAGAATATTAAATGGTGCAATCTTAATTTATGCTCATCCAATTTTTAAATATATTATCATATGTAACTCATTAAGGCAACATAATGAAGCTAATTTTGTAATATTCAAAACGACATCAAGCTGGGAATTATGATGAAATTTCTACATGCTTTGCTGATTCCATTTGCGATGAGTTTTATTCAAATAGACGGGAAATTACTCTGCTGTACGAAATGAAACGTTTCATCTCCTACATTAGAATTATATCTACGCTGAACTCCAAAATAATGAAAACTACCAGAGTAAAATTTATAAAATAATCCTTTTTAGTAGTTTAAAAGTAAATATTGCAAACATTGGGTTTAAAGGAAATCTAAAGTTGTTTGTTTGATTAATTCAATAACATTCATCATAAGAAATGCATGTAAATTTTATTGTAAGTTTTCATCAATGCGAGCCGGATCCCGCACCCGGCACGGCTAAGCATCGATTTTTACACCAGTCATCAGGCTCGAGAGGTTTCAGTGTCAAGGTATCTGACTACGTTTAAAAAGTAGTTTTCGACCAAAATTGTCAAAACGATTTTATTACATTTTATTAAAACAAAACTTTTTACATTTCCAAAACTGTATTAATTTTTATTGTACGATAAATAGAACTGGAGTTGTAGCAGTTTTTAAACTACTCAACAGTTGTCACTCAAACCGGAAGTACTGTTTAAAGGACCGGGAGTACTATTTAAAGGTACTAACTGGCAGGGGGGGAAACAAAAATATGGCCTTCTAGAAATAAACAAATGCTCCGCACTTGAAAAAATACTTTTGACTCATAAAAACAGTGATTTTTAGATGCATAGTTCTGCGTACATTCTTGTAGTAAAACATAAATCTAAACTTTAAATGCACCTTTTGGAATATGTAATTTTTGGTGAAAATTCTATACGCAAAACACGATTTCTCAAAAAGTTATAAGAATATCACTATGAATTTTAAAGTGCATGTTATTTACACTATTGTGAATGCAATGAACGAAAGATTTAATTTTAGAATAAATATTTTTTGTTTTATGGATGTTTTCGTGGAATGACATCGATGAATTTTATGAAAATCAGCATGTAAAGAGGTGCGATACACTATAAATTTTGATATATTTAAAATATCTCTTATATTTTAGTTCATTGCTTTCATCAATGTCATAAGTATGACGTGTAAAAAGAAAATTAAGATACATACAATAGAATTTTCTCTAGAGCGTTTTGCGTATTGGGCCCAATTTCACTAAATTTTACCACAAAATCCCTCATTTACCAAAATTTTATGAATTAATGAAATATGTTTTGCCTTTTTTTAGTTTCTAGCCATAATCTTAATAAAAATATGTTCAAAAAATAATTAAATAGCTTTTTTGGAAAAAATTGCTCCGTACGTAGTCAAGCACCTTAAAGGAAAAAAATTATTTATACAAAAATTGAAAAAAACGAAAAAAAATATCCTTTTTGGTAGTTTAAAAGTAAATATTGCACACATTTAGTTTAAAGGAAATGTACAAATATTTGCTTGATTCAATAACAATCAACAGCCGGATCCCGGGGTAGGCCCGGGCTCAGGTTCGATTTTTACACCAATCTTCGGGTTCGGAAGGTTGCAGAGTCAAAGGAAAAATTTATTTATACAAAACTTGAAAAAAGAAAGAAAAAAAAAACTATTTGATTACAAGAATGCCGTCTAAATTTTTAAAAGTGTTTTACATTCCTTTAAAAAATAATTTGATAGACAACGGAATTGTTATTGTATCGTATAAGGAGAAGCCTGAAAAGCCAAAGACTGATTTCGAAGCATTTGCACGGCCAGTGTTAGACAAGAAAGAAGAAGGGAACAAAAGAGTCCTGGGATTTCCTTTGTTGATCCTCGCTTTTTGTTTGAAGTCCTTTTCCAGAATTAATGGAAAACAGAATTCATGTGTTTCTGCTATAGTCATTTAATGATATTTTAAAAGAATAAGCATTGTAACTTTTGCAGATTTTTGCCAATTGTTGGGTATATATAACAAATTTTCTATTTTAAGCATATTTTTGAGAGAGTACTTAGAATTAATACTTATTTCTATGAAAGAAAAGATATTTAATTGAGAAAATTAATTTTGAAATAATTATATAGTGTTATTAACAATTTCCTACTGCGTACTTTCGGGATCGGGATCGGTCTCTGATGCCACAAAATTTTTCGGGCTGGGAAGGGTTCGTATTTAAAATCGTCAGGATCAGGTGGACTCGGGCTCCTAAAAAAGAGCCCGAACTCATCTCTGATTTATACACCATACAGTTGATACCCTATATAGGAATAGAATTTCGTCAAGATAATCTTTTAATAAGCGATATGCCGGGTTATCGTCGGTGTTTCTTATAGATCATTTACTGCGGAGAGCAGTGCAGAAATTTAAAGAATGTAGTTCATTTGCTGTAATGTAACTCGAAATTTCCACCCTGGGGGGGGGGGGGGCAGCAGCCTTGTTCCTGGTGGCAATGATCCCCCGGAGAGAGACTGAAAGAAACACTGGTTATTCGTGATCACTATGTCAAAATCTTTAGCAATAATTGAAATTAGAAACGACCCCTTCCCTGCCCAAACAATACTGTGTTAGACACTTCATAATTAGGAATGTAGCTGGTAACACAGCCAATGACCATATTAGGAGGAGTGCTGCAGTAATTTACTATTTAGTGGATGTTTCTTGATGTTTTTGTTTCAAACATAATTATTAACACATTTTTCTGTAAAATACGCGTAAATGCCGAATAATGTATTAGGTTGGTTGATTATTGACGACCAATTATCTACACTTGGGATATAGGCCCGGGGGGAGTGCCCTTCGTGGGGGGGTCTTTCTAAGGGAACCTAACCCGTATTTACGCATGGATAAAACCACGGCTCGAAGAAAACCACTAAAACTCCGAACGATTAGGCCGACGGGCGCGATTGGGATCGAACCCAGCACCTCCCGTCTACCAGCTTCGAGAGCAGAACCTCTCAGCCACTGGTGGGGCTCATATAATGTATTAGGATTACTAATAAGAAAAAATCCCTGACGGCTCGGCCTACAGGCACAGGTAGATTTCGAAGACGCAGACCGTGGGGCGCCTGTTTGTCGGGAATTGCGGAAGAAATGATATTTTTGCAATGATGCTGCAGTTGGAACCGCCTACTTCGAAACCAAACTTGTTTGCAGGCGGAGCCAGCAAGGATTTTTTTTTTGCTATAAGTGTTGGTCCTATAAAAAACATGTCAATATAAAAGTTTTAGATAATATTAAGAGGATTTATAATAAATTTAAGCGAATATGAAATCTAGGGAATTGACGAAGTTATGAATTTTTTTCTTCTAAAACCCCCTTCCCCCCCCCTTAAGGCAATTTTTAATTATATCAAAAATCTGTCATGCATAAGTTTTTTGCCCTGTTCCTAGAAGTAATAATAACTTTAAACGGATTCGATACGTATCATAATTAAGAAATTATGTTTTTTTTCTGCTTTCACAAAAAGCTCCACCCCCCCTCCCTGGTTCGATTTTGCCTATTAACGAACTTGACCTAGATTTTATGCCCCTTGATTTTTTGTATCAGTTTCGAAAAGATGCGGGAGTTGGAACCGCCTACTTCGAAAAATAACTTGTTTGCAGGCGGAGCCGGCAGGGATTTTTTTGTTTTTAATTTTTTTTTTTTGCTATAACGGTTGGTCCTATAAAAAACTTGTCAATATAAAAGTTTTAGATAATACTAAGAGGATTAATAATAAATTTACGCGGATTTGATATCTTCAGAGTTGACGAAGCTATAATTTTTTTTTCTTCTAAAACCCCCCCTTTTTCCCCCCTTGGGGCCATTTTTAATTATATCAAAAATCTGTCATACATAAATTTTTGACCCTTTTCTTAGAAGTAATACTAACTTTAAACGGATACGATACGTATAATAATAAAGAATTTATGAGGGTTTTTCTGTTTTCACAAAAAGCCCCCCCATTTCCCCCCCCCTTGGTTCGATTTTCCCCATTAACGAACTTGACCGAGATTTTATGACCCTTGATTTTATGTATCAGTTTGGAAGAGATTTATGCAGAATGTTTCCAGTTATCGTGGTCAGAAAAAAGTGACATAGATAGATAGATAGATAGATAGATAGATAGATAGATAGATAGACAGATAAACTTTTGAACTGGGGGTGGTTTTGGGTTCTGGGAGTCATGATCGGCGTAGATCTGCAAAAAATTTTCAAAATTTCCAACTTAGGTGAGAATGTAATAGGTAGTATTTCTTACGAAATCTACCTAAAAGGACGATTTTTTTTTACAATTTAATTAACAAGTTGGAAAATGAAATTGCATCAGTAATTGACCATACCTGGATCCAATATTTGACCAGGTTGCAGTAATTGACAACTTCCTTCTCAGTGTAAAGATCAAAATATAAATGTTCGTATTAAAACTACCGCTAAAATGCATATGTACCAGGTGACTCAAAAGTCAGAAAATATTTTTAAAATCCATAATTCAGAAACTAAGAAGATTGAAAGGTGCCAATTTCAATATTTAAGAACAAACACAGTTTGTTTAGAAAAGTCTTTTTTCATCTTTCTTAACTTTTCAACGCCTTCAGCTACAATTATAACTATGGCATTTATGTACAGGAAAGTGGTCATGCCTTATTCGAAGAGACTGCTTACAGTGCCTCCTGCCGGAAAAGTATGAAGTTGTGTACCGATTTTGAAACCGGAGATGCGGGAAAAATGTGAAAACAACGTTGTACAGCAACATCGATTTAGTAGGAAGAGATATTTTGTACACAAAACTGCGGAGATTAATACGCATTCAACGTTCTTCTGTTTAATCGTATTTTTTAAAACTCTTACATCCCGAATATCGTCATAAAGGAGCAACCAGTTGTCACTAGCTGCATTTAGCATCGTTCCTCAATCTGTGTTGTTCAAGAAACACAGTTTTGTGGTTTCGCTTAATGAAGGTGATAATATATCCTTTCTGACGTGTTTCATGGCATAAAAATGTTGGAAATCGTAAACAAAAAATCGATATTCTACACTTACTATTCTTAACAATCATGTACACAAGATGTCTGTTTGTATTAAATCCATGCTACTATACTTTGTAATGAACTGTTTCCCCGTGTCTCATATAGTTTTCGAGATGCATACATTAATGCCTGAATTTTTTACAAGGAGGCGCTGTTTGAAATCTCATTGCCATTTTATCTCTAGACATTAATTTTATTTCTTTAGCTGTCGACGATCGATAGTTAAAGGGATTTAGAAAAGACTGTACTGGATACCATGCATTATACTAAATTTTAATACAAATATAAAAATATCACTATATTGATAAAAACAAAAGTGTATAAAACATTATAGAGTAACTATTTTAAATTTATTTTTATTTTCAGTATTAAAGCAACAGTCAAACAATATTAGATCAAAATCAGTCATTATCCGATTCACGAAAAGAAGATACGCATTAAAAAATACGTCAAGCAACTGCGCCATTTGCGATTCATATGTCGTTAACCTGTATTCTATAAATACTTAAGGCTTATGTAAAAAACTACTAGAAAATGCATTTAACAGTAATTGGCCAAGAAATTTTAGCAAATAATCAGAATGTTTAACTATTGGAGATATTCCTTATTACAGAATAAAAGTAACTAAATGTAATTAAGTAAGAATTTTTATCTTTATTTTGTTTCTCAAAGATGAGTTTGAAAAGTAAGGAAAAAAATTAGTGTTTTCTTATTCTGGTCAATTACTGGCGCAATTGACATTTTAGTGATCCAGTAATTGACCCGTCCCGAATAACTATATAAATAGTTATTTTTTAAAGAAAAATAAATTTATTTACATAAAACGAAGATAGATGCCTCAATTACGGATTCAGAAGAATTAAACTGAACTTGATTTAATATTAAATTTCGAATATACCATGATATTTTATTTAATTGTGGGAGCTTGTTTTTTGCAGATTTGAAGAAAGCTTTCTAGTTAATCCATTTTAATATCCTATAACAGCTTTAGCATGATTAAAAAAAATCTATCCCTAACGCGTGCAGCCAGATTACAAAAGATTAACCTGTTTGCATTTAAAACGATATAAATAGTTCAGCATTTGTTTCCGACTAATATTCCATATCGAAATTAAAACTTCATCAATAAATAATTTAAATAGTATAAATAAAACACAAATTTAAGAGACATGTAATCGAACTACGCGTTTAAACCCCCAAAATTATCAGAATCAAAAAGGCTGCTGTAAGTAACCAATTTTTTGGCGATTTTTTCGGCTATTAACTTCTGACATGTGGCTAATATGAAAGTATCGCTTTTAATAAATTTTAAAACTTTATTTGAATGCATCATTGATATTTTTCACATAAAAATGATTTTTGTTGTTGTTAGTGGACAATCTAAAAAAATATATATTAAATGAAAAAAACAAAAAAAAAAACCATGAGAGTTTTCAATAAAGGAAAAAAAATGGTTTTCACTTATATTATGTAACGCGGGAAGCAGGGTTTGATCCACTAGAATATATAATTATTATATTTATTAAGTTTAAGGAAAAAAAAAACCAATTCTTGAAATTTTACACACGTTAAGTCTACACAAACTGAAGTTTTACTTGGCTAAAAGCCATTAAAAGAAACATATGTATTTCCATCTGTAATTTTAAATTTTCTCAAAAAAAAAAAAAAAAATCTGTTTCATGATTTTTTTTTTTTTTTTATTTCTAGGAAACCTTAATTGTTTTTGCGGTGAAACAGCATACTCCAAGCTTATGCTTGTTTCTCACGAAAAATATATCAATCAAAAAAGTAAAGAAAAATGAAAGAATCGGTTATTCTTCTGAAAGAAAAATAGAACCGGAACAATCCAAGTGACTCGAAAGAGAAATTAATTTTGCCTCAAAAACTCACGTTCATAAAACCCTGGTTCTTTTCAAAGTTGACTTTTAATAAATAATTTTGTTTCTCTTATCCTTTGAAATAAATATATGGTTTCAATCTCGTGGATGATAAATGGTTTGCATGACAAGTTGGAAACTAACTGAAGTGAAAATATTTGTTCAAACAGATAAAATAAGGGATTCCAAGCCGCTTATTGTCATTATATCTTTTTTTATTATTATTGTCTTGGTTGGCTTGTCAAGCAGTTATTTTGAAATTAAAGTTCACAAAAATATTTGTCATATATTTTTTTTTCGCTTTACACTTTGAGTCAAGTTTAATTGGATGCCAAAAACGTATTCTTTCGTTTGTATTCTTAAAAAAATGTTTATTTAAATACGAAAGGAATAAATTGTTTTGATTTTCTCGTCTTGCAACAATTGAATTAGTCATTCGTTTCTTAAAACAAAATAAAAATATGAAATAATACGACATAAAAACTTTTAATACAACATGAAATGGAGAATAAATTAGTATCAAGTGTTGAAATGACAATAAAGGACGTGTTTTTAGAAAAAAAAATTATTGAATGCTGCAAAAGATGCAGTATATTACAGGGTGTCCATAATTTATTGTCGGGGTTTTCTTACCTTTTAACGTTTGATTTAAAAACATGACGAAAAATATTATTACATATTCGTAAAGTACAACTGAAAAAGGTTTTTATAACACAAGCAAATTTACGCATGCGTAAACTTTCAACTCAAAACGTTATTAATCAAAGAGCGATTATAATCAAATAATAATTAATATTAAAATGTCACCAAATTTATCAAAATGTTATTGATGAATTATGAGCACAAAGTTAGAAAAATAGATATTACATGATTCATTAATAACTTTCTTATAAATTTAATAAAACTTTAATATTAATTATTGTTTGATTATAATCGTTATTTGATTAATAAAGTTTTGAGTTCCAACTTGACACATGTGTAACTTTGTTTATGTTATTACAAAAAACGTGTTGAATTGTACTTTACGAATATGTAATAATATTTTCATCATGTTTTTAAATTAAAAGTTAGGAGGTAAAGAAACCGCAACAGTGATTTATGGACATCCTGAATATCAAATCCTATATTTTTCAAAATGTGAAATAAAAGTTAACAAGAACGGAAAATCATGAACTACGGCATAGATTATGAAACACTTTCCAACACTATCCTAATATTGTTAAGAAATGTCATTTTGTTCCAACGCTTTTTATGGTTTTTCACTATGAAGATCACATTCCAATAAAAAAAAAGTAGGTATTGCCATTTGAAATTTTCGAAATTTTGTCATTGTAACCGTAACTGTTAGAATTTAACTGTCATTTTTCATATGATTCTTGAGCGCATACCTCAAAGCACTTTAAACTAAAATTTCATTCAGTTTCTGTGAACGGTATGATAGCTAGGAGGTCATAGATCGGGATATATATATATTTTTAATAATCACCCTGTAATTATCTCTTTTTTTCCATTATATAAAATTTTCTCCGTTCGTTAAATCTGTTATAAATTATAATATTATACTTGCTTGAATTACATATGGAATTATTGCATAAAGATGCTGTGCAATGTTCATAAATTGACATTCTAGTACTGAATAGATAAACAGGCGCCGAATTATCAGTCCATCAATCAACTTCATGAATTCAATCACTTAATAAAAGAGAAATCTAAGGTACATCGTGATTAAATATTACAAGGATAGTGAAAACTATATATATTTAAAACACGGATTGGCATTTCACATATTCATTTAACAAACACGCTCATTAAATGCATTATGTAATCCAGATCTTGAAAGCTGACGACTTCAGTAATTTGCCTTATTTCGAGTTGACTCTGACTGATACTTCACTAAAAAGGTATGGATAAGGTATCTTTGATTTACACGAACCCTGACTACTAGTTTCGATAAGGCAACACTCACTAGCATATGACCAGCTAAGGATGCAGAAGGTATTTTGCACTTATTGGATTAACTACTCTTTCTGTTATTGCTCACATGATGACGAAATCTGCGTATTAATTTCTCTCGAAACATATAATCGTATGATATTAATCACCGTTTGGAGGAAAAGAAGATTTACATCCATCTAAGTATTCCTTGTTATAATCATTGCAGATGAAATTACAGTATTTATGTAGCTATATAATCGTACCATTGTTTCAATATATGAGACAGATGCAGTTAAGAAACAGTTAGCATACCTTTTGAATCACGAGGAGGTACCTATTGCTGAGCTTGTGCCTGTTTGATAGTATTTCAGCGTTTAAAGGCCTCTTCGGATAATAACGCTGTCTAACAAGATGACGAAATCTGCCTATTAATTTATCTCGAAACATATAATCGTATGATATTAATCACTATCTGGAGGAAAAGAAGATTTACATCCATCTAAGTATTCCTTGTTATAATCATTGCAGATGAAATTACACTATTTATGTAGCTATATAATCGCACCATTGTTTCAATATATGAGACAGATGCAGTTAAGAAACAGTTAGCATACCTTTTGAATCACGAGGAGGTACCTATTGCTGAGCTTCTGCCTGTTTGATAGTATTTCAGCGTTTAAAGGCCTCTTCGGATAATAACGCTGTCTAACAAGATGACGAAATCTGCCTATTAATTTCTCTCGAAACATATAATCGTATGATATTAATCACCGTTTGGAGGAAAAGAAGATTTACATCCATCTAAGTATTCCTTGTTATAATCATTGCAGATGAAATTACACTATTTATGTAGCTATATAATCGTACCATTGTTTCAATATATGAGACAGATGCAGTTAAGAAACAGTTAGCATACCTTTTGAATCACGAGGAGGTACCTATTGCTGAGCTTCTGCCTGTTTGATAGTATTTCAGCGTTTAAAGGCCTCTTCGGATAATAACGCTGTCTAACAATAAATAGCATTAGTCGCCGAATTGCATAGAATGAGTAGACGACAGATTGTTATAATATCATATTAAATTTAAAGCGCATTTTGCCTTTTCTCAGTCTATATTGCAATGTAATGAATTTTGGTAAAATAATTATTTGTACAATCAATCGTAACAATTTTTATAAAGTACAGATTTTTTAGGTGCGTTCGTAATTATATAAATACGTAGCACCTATAGTCGTCGTTTGGTCCGTCCGTCTGTCCGTCCGTCTGTCTGTCTGTCTGTCCGTCTGTCTGTCCGTCCGTCTGTCTGTCTGTCCGCATATAACAACGCAAAAACTACCCAACCAAATGGTTTGCAATTTAAAATATATTATCTTTGCAGAATTTTGTCGAGACATTTCAAATTTTATTAAAATCGAATCAAAACTTTAGGAGATATTAATAAAAATATTTATTAAGAAATTTGAATTTTTTTTTTTTAAATCGGTGCTTTTTTGTTATAGGAGCTTCCGAAGTTTAATCGTCAAGCGACCGAGATACTTATTTTATGACAGAAATTAATCTGCAGACGATATAATTCATTTCACAGAATTAAAAATCTGAAAAGATCTGAATATTTATGTAACTATTTAAGATATTTGTATGAACAGTGTCATAAAATATATACTTAACTAGCTGTTTAACCCGTTCTACGCACGGGATATCATGAATTTAATTCTAAAACGTGCGTACGAACGCACCTCGTTTGTAACGTTTGACGTACAATTTCCAACTTGTTATTGAAAGTGATCATTTTCGTAATCAGAAATTAAACGAAAATAGATAAATAAATAAATAAATAAATAAATGTCTACATTGTAGTACAGAAAATAACCTTTACCATGACAGAATGTGTAAGAAAAATATGCGATTTTATTACAGGAAATTAGCAAGAAGCAAATGTCAAAGGTTATCGCGAGACTATAATTATCAAAAGTGTTACAAAAAAAGAAAACTTTAAATGTAACTCATACGTTTAATTATTATTTTGAAACATGTTTAAAAAAAAGTCAGTTTTTAAAATCTGACTGTGAGTTTCAATACAAATTGAGTTAAGAGAGATAAATCTTCTGTCATTTAGTGTCGAATATTAATCGTAAATCAGTTTATAAAGGATTTTTTACGCAAATTAAACATCTTGTAGCATTTATCTTTTGTGTAGTTTATAATACACTTAATTACATCAATTCAAATTAAACTTTCATTTAATATCCTTCTGTTTATTATAATTTTGTCTGGCGTAATAATTTACACCAAACACATTTTGATGTCATATTACAAAAGATTGTTAAAGATTGCGTGGAAACTGCATCAGAAGTTTAAGATTGTTATGAAAAAGGTTTTTTCTATATAAATCTTTTTAATATTACCAATTATTTTTTTTATAATTTTGTCTTGCGTAATAAATTATGATAAACCCATTTTGATGACATATTACAAAAGATTGTTAAAGATTGCGTGGAAACTGCATCAGAAGTTTAAGATTGTTACGAAAAAGGTTTTTTTTAATAATTTTTTTTTTTAAATATTAACAATAATTAATTTTTTATAATTTTGTCTTGTATAATAAATTATGCTAAATCTATTTTGATGAGACATTACAAAAGATTGTTAAAGATTGCTTGGAAACTGCATCAGAAGTTTAAGATTCTTCTAAAAAAGGTTTTTTTTGCATAAATCTTTTTTAATATTACCAATCATCAATTTCTTATAATTTATCCATTTTTCTTATCCTTCTATACCTACTTTTTTCAGCAGAGGCTCACACTTTTGTAGTTAATTAAAATAATGCAACGATTTTATCGGTTAAGAATATCTCTAAACATTATTTCAATATAATTTATTTTATATCTTTATTTTTTTATTTAAAATGCACATTTTAATAGCATGCATCGATACCTTTTCTGATTTTGAATTTAGAAACATTAACTTTCAAACAAGTGAAAATAAAGTTAATGAATATAATTTATTTTAAAAGTATTTTTAAATAAACTTAAATTTGTACCATGAAAACATTCAATAAACGTTGAATATTTTGAAGAAATTTATTGAACACTGCAGTTTCTGCGGAAATTTAATTAAAAATAATATTGAATATCCCCAGTGAAATCTGTTTTGTGTATTGTACCTTATATGCTCTTTGATATAAAACAAATGCGAAGTAAATTTTTATCGCATTTATGATGAAAATCTTTTATTTTCTCAATATACGAATGCATTATTGTGGTAATATTTAAACAGGAAATGTAAAAATGTATCCTATGCTTGCATTGCCATTTATATGCCATGTAATTGCTGTATATATGAGTATTTTGTGGACGAACTAAATCAATCTTAAGTATATTATTTTAAAAAGGATAGGTAATTACATTTTATCATGTACATTATTTCTGTTGTCAACATCCCTTTTTCTCAGCAAATACAAAATTCAGAATGATAAATGAGTGGCTGAGAAGCTCTGCTCTCGAAGCTGGTAGACGGGAGGTGCTGGTTTCGATCCCAATCGGGCCCGTCGGCTTAATCGTTCGGAGTTTTCGTGGTTTTCTTCGAGCCGTGGATTTATCCATGAGTAAATACGGGTTAGGTTCCCTTAGAAAGACCCCCACGAAGGCACTCCCCCGGGCCTATATCCCAAGTGTAGATAATTGGCCGTCAATAATCAACCCAACCCAACCCAGAACGATAAATGAGATACCATATGAAAGGATTTTGAACCGCTTCTGACATAGTACACTCGTATTTCGTTAAAATATGTTTTTTGATTAAGAATTGCAGTTAATAAAAAATTAAATCAGCATCGTTTTCATAAATGAAAGTTTTTTCTCAAATCAATGTTGCCACAAAAATAAAATACCGCATTACATCGTGCTTAATGATGATTATAAAAAAAAAAAGTAAAATAAAGATAAAGTGGGACATTGTTGCTGCATGGGTTTAGTTTAAATTTATGATTAAAAAGCAAAATTTAAATTCAAATGCGCTTAGTTTATTTTTTCTTTGTCCCATGTTTTTTTTTTTTTTTTTTTTTTTTTTTTTTTTTTAACAGATGATGTCATTTTCTAATGTAGTTAAAATACGATGGATATATATATATATATATATATATATATATATATATATATATATATATATTGCCTTCGTTATCTGCGATCAGTTTTTACTGTAACTTTGATGGAATAAATGATAGATGATATTGTGGTTTGACTAATGTTGTTTGCAGATATTTTTAGTACTTTTATTTTATTTTATTTTATTTATTTTTTTTAAAGTTTAAACCTCCATCTAAAAAACTGTGCGAAATCTTCGCACGGGTCCACTGGTATGTATTATTTCTGTTGTCAATATCCCTTTATCTATGCATTTACAAAACGCACAACAGTGAATGAGGTATCACTCGAAAGGTTTTTGAACCGGCTTCTCATATAGTACACTCCCATTTCGTTAAAACATGTTATTTGAATAAAAATTGCAGTTAATTAAAAATTAAATCGGCATTGTTTTCATAAATGAGATGAAAGATTTCTCTCAAATCAGTGTTGGCACAAAAATAAAATACCGCATTGTATCGTGCTCTATCATGATTATAACAAAATAAATAGAAAAAGATACAAAAAAGATAAAGTGGGACGTCGCCGCAGACGTTTATTTTATATTTATGATTAAAAAGCAAAATCAATGAATAAAAAGCAAGTTGAAAATCAAATGTTTAGACGAAAAAGACACCATCGATCGATCGAAGCAGTAGTATTTCATGTGTAGCCTAAAAGTCATGTTTTATTATATTAAATTAAATTATATATATATTATATGCATTCAATTTAAATTTTCTTTGTACCGTGTTTTTCCCGAAGCGCATGACGTCATCTTTAATGCAGTTAAAATAGGATCTTTAATTTTTTTTCTCACGCTTGCCTTTTGGCATCTTCGATTAGTTTTTAGTGGAAATTGGTGGAATAAATGAGATGATATTCTGGCTTGACTAATGTTGTTTGGACACATTTTTATTCTTAAGTTTTCTTTAGATATTTAAACCTGCAACTAAAAACATTAGATATTGCTAAAAAAAGTATTGGATTGTGTGCAAAATCATCGCACGGGTCCACTGGTTTAAATATATTACTTTAATAAAGGATAGGTAATTACATTAATTTTTTTTATAAACCTAAAGGTACATATAACTGTCAGAAAAGCATAGGGTGAAAAGTCACATAATACCAATTGAAATTTAGGGAAAAAATAATTTTAAGTACGTGCATAATTGATAGGGCTAACCTGGGCTGTAGTGGAAGGTATATGGTAGTATACGACATATATTCTCTGCATTTTTTTAAGAAGCCCCGTATAACCTCTGTTCCTGGAGTAAAGCTATAGCGTATACTATCTACACTGTAAAAAAAATCCCGAGGTTACTAAAATTTTTTAGTATATTTAGTATATTAAATATTCCACAGCTTTTTTTAGTAACCGGTACTAAAAACCGGAATCGTTGCTAGCTGTTTTTTAGTAATGCTGCTAGCTGTTTTCTAGTAATTCTTACAGATTTTCTTGTAACTGAGTAAGAATTAAAAAAAAAAAATTAGTAATTGCAAAGATCGGCGAGAAAAACTAAATATTTTTTAGTAGATCGACCAATTTTTTTTTTTTTTACAGTGTAGCGTATACCCTCTACCCTATAGCGTATACCCTCTGTTTACGACTTATTAACTTTTTTTACGACTTTTTCAGTGGTGCTGACTTATAACCAACACGCAAATTAAAAAATAACAACATATGAAACGTGATATGAATATCTTCATTATATGATAGTAATACAGTGAAAAAAAAAAGTTGATTTTACAGTATAATACTGGCATCCCACACTGTTAAAAATTTGCAGCAAACTGTCCAGTCATTTGACCGTTTTTAGAGAAAACAGTTACATAACCGTAATTTAACTCTATTCTGACCATAATATGTGCAATATTGTGGTCAAAATAGAGTTAAATTACTGTTACGTAACCGTTTTCTCTAAAAACGGTCAAATGACTGGACAGTTTGCTGCAAAATTTTAACAGTGCAGCTGCCAGTATTATACCGTAAAATTAACAGTAATAAACAATAAAATAAGCAGTATAAGCAGTAATACTCTACCGCGCATGCGCGGCAGTGTATTATTGATTATTTTACTGTTTATTAATGTTAATTTTACGGTATAATACCAACAGCTGGAATGCCAGTATTATACTGTAAAATCAACTTTTTTTTTTCATAATAACTGTAAAATCATGCTTACTAATATAAGTTCACTGGTACCAGCTTACTGCTAAAAGAAGATCAGTCATTCATATGCTAAAATATTGTTTTTTAATCCTTTCTAAAAGACTCCTTTTTTATTATATATATATATGTATATATATATATATATATTCAGTAGACTTTGTTTCAATTTTATGGATAAAATACGTCACGTTTGACTTATTAGGATATGAGAGAATTGAGACAATATTTATTATATATAAAAAATGCTACGGTACGTGGAGGCGAAAAAACGGCTATTTATTTTTTGTCGATGCTAATAAGTGGTTTGTTTTCCCTAATTTGCGAATATTAAGAAAAGTATTTGAGGTAACGATTAACCGCTTATTAACCGCAGAAATAGAAAAATTTCTGCACCCAAAACTCCAATTTTTGTAAAAATTGGCCAGTAATTTTTCTTAATTTTTGAAGAAAAAGCTATTTTCTGAAAAGGAATGAAAATAAAACGCGAAGTCAAACCAAAAAACTTGCCATTTTTCAATTCCTACTATTAGTTCACACTCTCCCTATATATATTTATATATCTTGTTCAAATTTTCAATCGTTAATAAAATACTTTTTATTCCTCCACTCAAGTTCAAATACATTTTTTTAAAACTTTTAGTGGATGACACTTGATGTTAATACAGTTTTTTCAAATATTAATTCATTGATTAAATGTAATTAATTAATTTTAATTTTATATGGGAGAAAAAATATCACCACGCAGCCGACTTATTTCAGATATTAGTTCCATTTAAAAGCACGCGCTCACAAGTCTTGATAACGCAGTCTGTTAAGCTCTGAACTAGTAACCACATGGTCCCAGGATCGAGCTTCGACTGGGAGGGAAGGAAATTCTCCCGTACTCGAAAATAAATTTCTCTTATATAAGATACTAGCGGCCCTCCCTCGCTTTGCTTCGGGTTAACCTTGAAAACCTTCATCTCTTTGTGTTTTCTGTAGACCTTTTTAATGTGTACAATAATTAGTACATTATTTTGATAAATCTTGTAGGGTTCAGCCTGCGTTTGCAATGTACAAGCGGAAAAAATGAAATTATTTACGACATCACATTAAAAACCTCAAAAATAACAGTGTTTCTCCACTATTTAATGGATGTTATTATACATATAAACCTTCCTCTTGAATCACTCTATCTATTAAAAAAAACCGCATCAAAATCCGTTGAGTAGTTTTAAAGATTTAAGCGTACATAGGGATATAGGGACAGAAAAAGCGACTTTGTTTTATACTATGTTAAGATTAAGATTTAGCAGGATATAAATTTAGGAATAAATACCGGCAGTAGATCGCTGGAAAAAAATTTTCTTTTTGACCTAAGTAGGAATTGACTTTATTTTTTTTTTATATTACTTGCTTATTAATTAAAATATTGCTCCATTGTTGTACTTTATGCAGTTTAACCTCATTGTGGCCGCATCTTTATGACGCCAGCTTTACTGATGCATACATTTGTGATTTATAATATAGATTGCCTTTTAGAACTTTTACTTCTTACGTACGTAACGGCCACATGTTTTCTTTTTTCTTTGAAAGTGCGAGCTGATAGGTATCCAAATGCCCTATCCCATCCTTACATTCTTTGTAACTTCCAAATAGATGTAATTTGGTCTGAATTTTATATTTAACAAAAACAACAACAACGAAAAAGAAATCAGATACGAATACGGAGAACACGAATTTGGGTACTTTCGTTTTCGCCGCATGCCGACGGATAATAAACAAAGAAATCGATAAAAATATAATGTCATGTACGTATTCATTATATGTAATGTGTATCTATGTATTAA
This sequence comes from Maratus michaelseni, assembly GCA_963931845.1. NCBI lineage: Eukaryota > Metazoa > Arthropoda > Arachnida > Araneae > Salticidae > Maratus > Maratus michaelseni. Next base: position 128,712,720 of record OZ007590.1, on the reverse strand, counting down.
TGTGAAAGCATATTTTTATTCGCTTGTATGTATGTTTGTATAGGGAAATTTCCATAATCGGGTTAGCAGACAACAGGTGTATTTTAGTGTGCTCTGTATGACGTAAGCGTGGATTAAATAACTGGGAAGAGATTAACTTTGTAAGCGACGAACGACCATCTAATTACTTAGTAATACATACGTCCTAATAAGTTATATACATATGTACCAATAATATGTACGTCACCTGGCAGTGGAACTAAAAATGTTTTAATCATTCGTGGTTCTTTTGGAAAAATCGACCAGAGAAACGGGCGTAGCCTGCTAGTATTTACTAAAATAAGTAAGAACAGTCATAAAGGTATTTATAATAAGTTGCTGTTTTTATTCTAAACTACTTTGTGCTTTATAAAAGTACTTTTGTAAATCCTGTTGAACAGAACAGTTACATTTAACAGAAAATTTAAAATATCCAATGTAATATAATCAAAAACGAGATTTTCAATTTATTCGCTATTTTCGGTTGAGAGAAAGTTAATATAAAATGATTATAATGCAAAACATATGAACAACGCAATAGAAATGAAATTTAAAGTGAAAAGCAAAAATGATTCACTTCGATTAAAATTTTTGTAAAGGCATTCTTGCATCATTATTTATATAGCTTCACGTTATACCAGCTTACTTATTAAAGAAGAAAAAACATTCACTTTCTAAAAGATTGTTTTCGAAGCTTTTCTAAAAGACTCCTTTTTTCTCCCCCCCCCCCTTTTGGAAAACATATTTTCGTAATATATTACATTGTTACAATTTCACGGATGAAATATGTTACGCTTGACAGGTTAGGAAATGACAAAATTATTTACAAAATGAAATAAATAAGAAAAAAAAAAACAGGATAAAGGTATAATAAACCAATGTTATTAATCTAAGGCAAATTACTTTATAAAACTATTTTAATCAATAATATTGACATTTTAAGAGAATTTTTAAAAAAGTCCGACAAAATATAATTAATAACGAAATTTTCAATTTATTCACTATCTGCAGCTAATATGAAGTTAATATAAAATGACTCTAATCAGTGGCTATACATTCCTTTAAAAAGAAAAAAAAACTATTATTTTACGAGGTGGACTGGGAGATAGTTGTGCTGAAAGCTGAAAGATAATTTAATAATTTAAAAGTTTTGTTTTAGCTTCTTTTCAGTTTCTTTTTTAAAGTTTAGTTAATTTATTTTTTATATTTCTGGGGATTTACAGAACGCATATATAGTACCAGTTTTTAAAGTTGTGCAAGTCATATTATAAAAATCATAAGAACACGGATTAAATCTTACTTTCTTCAAGTATCTATCGACAGTAACTAAAGTTTGTGTATTTTGAAACGGCGTAAAAAATTTCTAATACATGAACAGCGAATTACGTCAGTTTAGAGAATACCGTTTAAAATCAAAATTACACGTTAAAATTAGTATACACTTATAAACATTTTTTTTAAACTTTATATTATTGTTATATTAGTGTTGGAGCTAGTTTCTTTTTAAATCAAAATTGTAACAAAAAACAAATGTTTTATTAAGCATTCACAGATACTTTTTTCTTTCCAATTTTATTATTGTTAAATCCGGCACTTTTCCATTATAGGGGCCTTGGCGAGATAAATAAAATGGCCTTGGTAAGAGTAGGAAATTTGGCAACATATTTTCTGGTTGTTTAATATACATAAGCAGTTTTTTCAATATTTATACAATATATTTAATATAAAGAAACATTTTTTCTATTTTTATATACAAACAGTAGTAAATTACATACAAAAAAAGACAGTAAAAATACGTATAATATATAAATAAAAAAATATTTATATGTAGATGTATAAATACACATATAAACAAGCATAAAAGTTCATCATATTGTTGCTCCTAATAATTTTTACACTATTTTATTTAGGCCAAATCACGCTCGCTAAAATCGGCTAAGTGACTGTGAACCTGCAAAAATGAAATACAGTGGAACCCCGATTTTACGTTTTTCACGGGGACAGCAGAAAAAAACGTACGAAACGGGAAAGCGTAAAATCGGGGTCAAATAGAGAAAAACACTTTAAGAAAACAAATTATACAAAAACAAACTTACCAATACCATATTAGTATTTTAAAAAGTCTGTTATTCTTTATTGCGTTTTCTTTTTAAATGTAATTTCACATATACTCTAATTTGCAATACATGCAAGTTTTTGCTATTTTTTTTTTCGTAATTTTCATGTCCAGTTAAAATTTCTTTAAAAATTTTAAACTCGCAATGGCCTCTGTCGATGAGGGCACGATGTCTTCTGGATCTTCATCAATATCATCCTCACTTCAATATTGCGAAATCAAATCGGAAATAGTCTGAATGTCTGTGGTAGCGATAACATCCTTACCGCAATCAATGTACTCATCAACATTGATGTCTGGAAGTGTAAATTCATTCTCTTTTGCGTAGTTTTCCATAAAAAGCTCTTCCGGCGGCGCTTCACTGTAAACTTTGGATTTTGAAAATTCTCCCTTCAGAAAAGCATTTGACATGCATTTTTCATCTACACCATTCCACGCCGTTGAGATGAAATGAAAATGCATCCAGCACTTTTAGCTTTGTTTTCTAAGCATCTTAAAGCTCAACTGAATCAAGGGACCTTTTCTTACCAGTTTCTTTCTATAATGCATTTTGGAGGATCTGTTTATTCCCAAGTCACATGACTGAAGTAAACTGGTACAGTTGGGTGGGGAAAATTCTAATCGCATATTCTTCAAATTCAGATTAACATGAGTGCACTGGTATACGAATAAAATTACAGTAACCTCTCACTTATACGACTCTCAGTTATACGACTCTCTCGATTATACGCCGAATTCTCTTGGTCCCGTCCACGCTTTATGGGAAATAATGCTAAACTTCTCTCAGTTATACGACTGCTTCTCTCACTTATACGAATCTTTAAACGGTTCGTGCGATTTTACATTTCTCACTCAAGAATTCATTTTTATAATCTTTAAATTACAAATCATTCACGTTTCCTTAGCTTTATCCTTTCACTATTGTTAAAGGGTTTATCAATAATGAGTAACATTTCTTATCTACCTGCGTGTGTTATTAACGATGAAATCTATGGTGGGAGGGTGGTTGTATGGAATTCCCTTGTGCCTGCCATTTAACAAAAGCCAAATGACCATTTGGAAAAATGTGACATCGCAGACAATTAAGAAATGTTTTAGGAAATGTTATTTTTCACAAGACCAAACTGCTAGTTCAACGAATGAACCCGATTTTGAGAGCAGAAAGGGAATCCTTTAATGACGAAGACTAAGATGAAATGTTTATGGACAAAGGTATTAATTTCAAAGGTTATGTAGAATGTGATGAAAGCTTCTGTCAGAACTGAGAGCTGCAGAAGAAATATTTGAGGATATTAATAAGGAAGACATGAGCAAGGAGGATGACGAAGATGAAAGCAATGTTGGTGTAATTTTTTTCAGAAACAAGTGCCGCTTCAAATACGTAAATTAAAGAATTATGTCGCTCAAAATGATTCTTCTGAAAATAGCTTAAAAGCTTTATTAGACTTAAAAAATACATTTTCTCATTACGTCGGCTACAGAGACAAACTAACATCACTTCATTTTTTGAGAAAATCTTATTTGTAAATCTTTAAAATAAACATAGTGGTAAGTGAACTATTTTGTGAACTTTTTTTAAATACATTTTACGTTATATTTTTTAATATATATTATAAATTTTGTTAAAATATGTTCTTTTAGTACTCAAAACTTATTGTTTTTAATATAGATAAAATAATTAGTGCATATAAAGTTTGAAACTTGGATAATAAAACGGTCTCTTACTTATACGACTCTCTCAGTTATACGACTTTTATCTACGGTCCCCTGAAAATCGTATAAGTGAGAGGTCACTGTATTTTTCGCTTTTGTAAGCTCATTTTTATATTCAATTTTCTTACAAAATCTTCAAAAAGATTTAGGGTCAGCCAAGCATTGTGGTTGGCATTGTAATCTGTCGGCAAACTTTTAATGTTTTTGAAGCATCGCTTCTTGGATTTACCAATCACAATAGGTGTTAGCTTCTCAGTTCCGTAATAACAAAACTGTTAATCGCACTTTTGATAGCTTCCGACTGTACCACGTTTCTCCTTTCAAGGTGTATGTTCTATCAGGGAAGAGATTAAAAAAAAAAAAAAAAAAAAAAAAAAAAAAAAAAAAAAATCCAATCTTATCTGCGTTAAGGATGGCTGTTTTGAGTAATTACGCACAAGAGAAGGCAAAGTTTTTATCTATCCATTCCTCAGCGATCGCAGTATTTACTCCATCTGCCTCACTACAAAAAAAAAAAAAAAAAAAAAACTAAAGCAAATTATACCTTTTCTTGAATCTGTCGATCCAACCGTTGGATGCCATGAAAGTCAAAAAGAAATTTCAACAGCCTTTTTTTACAAAATTAAGCCATTGATTGGAATCTTGGTAGCACGGACACGTTTAAACCACTCGTATAGAATCTTTTCCAGTTCCTTAAAAGAAGAGGTTTTCAATGTTTTTATTTTCTTTGACAGTTATCCCAGTTTTTCTGATTTAAATTTCACAGAGAACTCTTGTTTTAGGATGGTTTGTAACGTGGAATAATCGATTTTACGCGATCCACTTTAATTCCTTTGGAAACTTTGGATTTTTCGATAATTTCTGCCTTTTCGGCTACAGAGAAACATTTTCTTTTAGACATCCTTCTTTTTACTGGCAATCACTAAGAGATAGCAAAAGAAAGTCCCCCCCTCCCCCACTCCGATAACACATGACGCAGGTGTTCGGTCTACAAGTGCTGATAGACGAATAATAGTTCTTCGTTACTTTGAACTGTTTTTGGTAACAAATAACCAGTTGAACAATTGGAAAGCATTTTTGTTCTTTTGAAAAATTTTCCATGAGTGGAAAAAAAAAATTCCTGAGGTACCTCGCCTAAAATGACGTACCAAGCGGGAAACGCTAAGAGTAAATAACGTAGAATCGAGGTACTTTTAACATTATCGGAATAGGAATTTTCTGGGACCGACGAAAAATAACGTAGGAAGCGGGATAACGTACGAAACGGGTTACGTAAAATCGGGGTTCCACTGTATTTTAAAATATAAAAAGTAGAAAATAATAATAATAATAATAATAAAGAGTGTATTATATTTTTTGGTAAGTACGTTTTTATTCAAAAGTTAGTATAAAATAGAATAATTAAATAATAATAAATAATAATAATAATAATAATGATAATAATAAATTTTTATTAGCGGGATGACTGACAGTAATATTGTGAATATTTTTTAACAGTTTTATCCAATTGAATGTTTTATTTTGCTTAGAGAAAATATTCAACAGCCTTAAATAAAAATATTTTGTTCATAACCCACAAACAGATCATTTAAATTCGGATAACAAAGCGAAAAACATTAAGATTTTCAGAACCTTGACATGAAATATATTTACGATACATTGTAGCCCTTAACCATTTTTCAAAACTTAGTTTTTGGTTGGGAAATAATGCAAAACACTCGTTCCCATTTGTAAAGAATTGGCCGAGTGGGAACCATTTTACTGAAACCGTGATCAAAATAAGTGAAATATATTATATATTTAATAGTGAGAAAAGCCTGTTTTGAGATACATTGCCTGTTGAAGGATTTACCATAAATATTCCTTACTGCTGCAAAGGATCTAGGTACAACATGTGGATGGGAAGGCTGTTTCATTATTTTGCATGCCTATTAGTAGACGAATAAAATAACTTAAAATGAAAAATATAAAACACAATATAACATGGAATGTGAAATTAAGTATGATTTGAATTTGAATTGCACATTCAAGAACGCAGATTGAAATAGTGATAAATTAATGCATGTTTCTTAATTTTAAATTTTAAAATAAATTCTAAACGATCTACAGAAAAATGATAGAGCAGAGAAAAATCAAAAAGCATGAACTGTTCGGTTTTTAATAAATGAAATTTCATAAAAAATAGCTGGGTATTTTTCAGAATTTGCTTTATTTATACTAATTCGATTTATGCATATATTATCTGACATTAGTTTTAAATAGTAAGAAAAAAATGTATATGATATACATGAGGTATAATGAATTTTATGTCACATTAGCAATTTGGGACCTAGGTAATTATTCATTAGTCAGCTACAAAAGTCCTTTGTAGGCATATTTTAAATAATATTTAAATGAATGCAATGGCAACAGGTAATAACACTTGTTATATTCTGAAAGTAGAATTTCAATGATATATTAAGAGAAAAATCCCCTGGTTGTACTCGGGAATAGAAAATAAGAACATTTTACTTCGACCGAGTATAAGCTCGAGCAGGGATTTCAATATCTTAAAGAATGCAATCTATATCTCAAGTATTGCAATGCGGAATTTATCCATGAATGTTTTATTTACGTTTTACAAGACAGCAAAAATATACTGATATTTGAAACACAGTATGTTTAAAAAAAAATAAAACATTATTATAAAATAAAGAACGGGCGGTAACTCAGTGCTTAGCGCATTGTTCTGCCACACTACAAGTCCAAGGTTCTCCTCCGCACTTGAGCAAGTTTTGACTCAACGTTTCAGTATTTTATGTCGATAAAACGAGTGACTATTTGACTGGGACTTAAACTATCGTTAACCTATATATAGCCTATAATAGCTATATATGCCTATGTAAGCTATATATATCCCAGAGTCTGCGGTTAAAGAAAGCGAAGTTAGGCACCGCAAGTGAGGGTCTTTCTTGGATTGTAGCACCGCTAAATTCAGTTTTTTATTAGAAAAAATAGTAGTTTCTGCTTGTAGTATTTCCTTTAAACAATTAAATACGTTTACAGTAAATTGTTCAACTTTGATTACCTCAATTATATGCACACACACACGCACATATATATATATATTCATGGAATAACATGTTACGGTCAATGTGATTAATCCGGTTATTGTTAATAATAACAGGTTATTATTAATAATGACCGGATTAGTCATATTGACCGTAACATATATACACAATATGGCCAAAGTCACCAGACACATTCGATTTTAGATGTTTTATCGGATATTTAGAGAAATACTTAAAGATTTCTTCTGGAACTTCAGGAAAATAAAGAACATGTTTGACCTCATATTTTACAGCGAAGGTTTTGTCACGAGGAAAAACAGGGGACCAACAAAAAATGTAATAAAAAATAATATTTGTGATCATTCTGTTAAAAAAAAATTAAAAAACTGGTCTAATTGATCTGTAGCTGAAGCACGTTACTGTGTAGGTTCTATAGAACATCTGTATAAAAATAGCACATATATTCAAGAAGACATAAAAATTTCTTTTAAGAAATCAGGAAATGTTCGCATACTTTTTTTTTTTTACAGCATGCAGGGTTTTCAACCAAATTTAACCCCATTTTCAGGAAACGTGACGAAGTAAAGTAGAAACAACATATGGAAATGAGAATAAAATAATATTAAATATTTCATGATATGTGAGCATTTGTGTGAAATAATTTGTATCTGTGAATGCGCTAACTATAACAAAGATGTTTTCCCATATTTTATTAGTCAACTATATAGGGCAACTCATATAAAAAGGTCAGTAGAATAATGTGAAAAATTAAGAAACATATCGGTGATGTAATGAGTTAAATTTCAGTTGCTTTCAGTTTGCTTTTCACCCAGCTGACGTATATTTAGTATACTAAAAGATGTTTATAACTATGAATAAATTCATATACAGGACTACGCAAAGAACTGGATATATTGCCGTCTATGGATGGTGATTGCTGGAAACACGATTTTAGTTGTGTCATTCGTTTCCTGTTTGAATTGAATTTTACCGAATCTTAATAAAATATGTAGATAATATACAAGGCTGCACAAACTATTTCAAGTCACCATATAAGGGCGGTAAATGCTGAAAAATTATTTCAAATGTGATTTGCGTTTTATAGCTGAATTAAAATTTAGCAAGCCATGTGGAATGTAACAAACCCATAAGACCATTAAATGGCTGCTCCAAAGAATTCAAATATCTTATCGACTATAGGCGTTAATTACTGAAATTGGTTGTTCAACTGTGTTATGCATTAAGTAGGATTCGTAAATTATATTTTCACATTTTGTATTTTTGGAGTCTTGTATTTTCAGAATTTGTATTTCAGAATTACATAGTATAATTATTGCTCAATATCACAAAGTATAATTTAGTAAAGCTCGGTATAATAAACTAAACAAACCTGCTGGGCGGGGCTAGTTGAGCTTAAGCCGAAAGGTAGGCCACCACGCCCGGTTTGATCTTGACCTTGTTTATTTAGATATCTTCTTTTCTCTTATTAAATACTGAAGATTTTTACCGTTTTCTGGAAATGTTGGATAACGTTTCATAATCTATACGTGACGCATGATTTTTCTTTCTTGTTGTTAGTCTACTTGAGGATATTTTCTAAGGTTTGGAAATTGAAATAGAAACATAATTTAAATATTGTATCAAAGTTTAAAATTTAAACTTTATGAAAAAGTTTACTATGCCTAATAAATTGTAATTGTAATAAATTTCAAGTAAAGAATACTGGATAACAGAAGTTTTTTAATATTCTTAAATAATTAAAATGAAAATAGTCTGGATTGCACAGCGTTTTAATAACCGATGCCGAAACTGTCTGTAAGCTTTTATGTCAGGTTTATTATATTTTTAATCTATAGAAGGATAAATTTGAAATTGTAGTGTAAAGAAAAAAAAAATACTGCCATGTAACTCAATATGTAATCAGTGGTTTATTAACAGAATATCATTAATTAGTTAGAAGAAAAGCGACATAAATTAACAAGATCTACAACTTTAGTACTAGGGGAAAAAAAACTTTAATTTGTTATTCAGAAGAAAGTCTAAAATGTAAACATACAATCTTTTAATAATAATAAAAAAAAACTTTTGCTTTTACAATTTTTTCCCATGAAAATCTAATAAAGTTAGACGTTCTTGAGTTAAGACTAATTGGTTTTGTACACAGCTTTTACAGGTTCTTTAATGAACGCATCAGATTCTTATTTTTTGTTGTTGAAGTAAGCAAAATAATGTTCACGCCTTTTTTCCCCTAGCAGATAAAGGTTATTTGAATAATGCATTATTTCTATACATTTGTTTAAAATCTTTTTAGATGCGCTTTTTAAACAAGCAATAACGATAAAAGTTTAAATTTCGTAATGAAATTAGTTAGCCGATGATACTCTTCAGAGAATTAAGACTAATGGTACTAGATTTTAGTTTTGAAGTTTTCTGCAATGTTTTCAGTATACAAAAACCATCTTAATTATATTAAGATACTTTTCTTGTTGTACTAATGCAATTACTTACACTAAAAAGGTACAATTTCTCAAAAAATAAATAAAAATAAAAAAGCAGTTTTTTTTAAAAATGAATGTAGCCAAAAAATTAAATGTTAGAAATCTTTTTCTTTATACAAAAATGCTATTTAAAGTATAACCTTGTTGCAAATTTTTAGTCCAGAATGCAGTATTTTTGAGTATTTTAAGTTTGCAGTATATTTGAAAAAAAAAAAAAAAACGAAAACAATTTTTTAAAATGCTATTTGTATTCTTAGCCATATATAAGCTCTTTGTTATATAAAGAGAGTTTCAAAATTTCACTTATAAACTTTGAAGAGAAGTAGTGAACTTTGGTTTGAGCAACAGTAACATAGGAAAATATGACCGTAAATTTGGCGTAGGAGTCGGAAGACATATAGACACATCAGTAACACAATAAGAAACTGGTATAAAGCGCCTTACCCGAAACTTAACAGTACAACAACTGGTAGGCATATATAATGTGATTTCATTAGGTATATAACAAATCATAACACCTTGTAATCATATACTTCTTTTTAATTGCTAAAACGTGTAAAATAAAAAGATTGTAAACAGTAAAATAGGTTTTATTAGACTGTTGACATACCCATGTTTTAGCTCAACCTGAGCCGTTATCAAAACGCACAAAAATATTCTATAAATGCACGGGGTATAAATTCACGGTCTATAAATGCACGGTCTATGACACACAAGTAACACAATAAAAAAGTGGTATAAAACGCCTTACATGAAACTTAACAGTACAACAACTGGTAGGCATATATAATGTGATTTCATTAGGTGTATAACAAATCATAACACCTTGTAATTATATACTTCTTTTTAAATGCTAAAACGTGTAAAATAAAAAGATTGTAAAAAGTAAAATAGGTTTTATTAGACTGTTGACATACCCATGCTTTAGCTCAACCTGAGCAGTTATCGAAACGAACAAAAATATTCTATAAATGCACGAGGTATAAATTCACGGTCTATGACACATAAGTAACACAATAAAAAAGTGGTATAAAGCGCTTTACACGAAACTTAACAGTACAACAACTGGTAGGCATATATAATATGATTTCATTAGGTGTATAACAAATCATAACACCTTGTAATTATATACTTCGTTTTAATTGCTAAAACGTGTAAAATAAAAAGATTGTAAACGGTAAAATAGGTTTTATTAGACAGTTGACATACGCATGTTTTAGCTCAACCTGAGCCGTTATCAAAACGAACAAAAATATTCTATAAATGCACGGGGTATAAATTCACGGTCTATAAATGCACGGTCTATGACACATAAGTAACACAATAAAAAAGTGGTATAAAATGCCTTACACGAAACTTAACAGTACAACAACTGGTAGGCATATATAATATGATTTCATTAGGTGTATAACAAATCACAACACCTTATAATTATATACTTCTTTTTAATTGCTAAAACGTGTAAAATAAAAAGATTATAAACGGTAAAATAGGTTAACATTTAACTTTTTACGTACTTTTAAAAGATACGCACGTTATTTTTCTTTTTGTTCCTTGGATGTTTATTTCAGTATTTATAACTATTAAGGTAAAGCTAGGAGAGTCTGCGCACAATTCAAAAGAATAACAATAAAAAATCTAAATATTAATTTTTTTCTAAACTATCCATGAATAATTTTTACTTCATTTGTTTTTTATGCATTTCCATTGCTATTTTGTTGTTATGTTGTAATTTAATAGAACAGTTGTAATAAAACCAAGAAAGTTATTTTGCTCAATCTGTCCTTACAGGGTTGGTGTGATTGCGCACATGGGTAGGAGAGATTGTTACTAATAATAACTACAATTAAATTGTTAACAATTATAATAACACTTAAATGACATTGTTGTAAGGTTTTTGTAAAAAAATATTATTGTATTAGGAGTGAATATTTCAACCTAATGATTAAAGAATCAGAAAAAGGAAATAATTTTAAAAACGATTAAAAATTTTTTATTAAAGGGGAAAAAATTAAAGAATCAGAAAAAACAAGTCCAGATAAGATTACAAAATAACATTAAGTTACTTGAAAACACGTTTAACTTAAAATTAGTCCATTTTCATTTTTCCTTTTTTATGCAAATTTACCAATAAGCTGCGTAATTTCTCCTAGCATGGAAACTAATGGGAACAATGCGCCATCTCTCCTAAGTAGCAGATGTGCAAACTCTCCAATTTCGGTGGGAGAGATTGCGCGGCCTTTTATTTAAACATGGCCGCTACTAAAACGAACCGTTGATGTTCACATTATTAGTCTAGATTAGTAGCTCATGAGAAATCGTTTAAGTTTAAAATATTTTGTACTACTGACATTGTATAGAAATTCTGATGAATAGGTATGAAAATTCAAGCACTTACTTTGGGAAAATAAAACAAAATAACAATCTTAGACGCTCAAAACAATCAACGTGCACTTTCAAGTAGACACTCCACTACTGCTGTTGTACAACTACCTGGAGTCGTTGCGCGTTCACTCTACTCCTTCCCCCGAACCTCTATGTGCGCAATCTCTCCGACCGCACCATCTCTCCTAGCTTTACCTTAGAGTAACTCGTTTCAAACAACTTCATAGACCGTGAATTTAGAGAATATTTTTGTTTGTTTTGATAATGGCTCAGATTGAGCTGAGAATGCCTGTTTGACACGTATATGCTCCGCAATTATTGTTGATTTTGACCTTTTTGTAGATATTAGCAGAGGCAATACGGATTATTGTATTCATGTCAGAAGTATCGGACTTTAGTACACTATAGTCTTGCATGGCTACCACTAAAATAAATCAATATCATGTAAATTAAATTAATTCCAAGGCATACGGCGGTCCACCACACCTAATACAAGATGGTGCCTATACATAATTTACACATAATTTTCAATCATCTTTTTCTATGTTAATATGGTTAATATTGATATTATTTACTTATATAATTTTTTAAGGGAAAAAAATAATCACAAAAACGATCGTAAAAAGCAGGGAAATTAATTTTCAAAATATTAACAATATTTAATAAAATCCTAAATTAATGTATGATTTCTCAATAATAATCTTAATTTAATCTTGATTTCGCTATTTGTTCTCGATTAGCATATTCATTAATTTCCCTCGAAATACTTATGGAAAATTAAATATATAACAAACACAGAATCTGTCTTTTCCACTAGTATACGTATGATTATAAATGAGGAACTCTAACATGAATAATCTCTGCATTCATTACATATTAAATATGTGAAGTGATCAGGAGAAAACTTTTACCGAAATTTTAAGATATTTTAATAACAGCTCTAATGTTATGTAATAAATTATTAATAAGACATAAGATTTCGCTTAGTAATTTCATACAAGTCAATGGAGCCATATTTAATTATTTACTTTTCAATTAGTATTGAGATTTAAGAATCTATGGTATAAATTAAAATCTTATCAGATTAAAAATGAATACTGATAAAACAAATGTAATTAATACACGAAATGAGAAAAGAGATGAGTGTTGATATCAGAATTTACATTTTGGCCTATTTTTTTGTACACAGAAAATACACTGCAAAAAAGACAAATATATAAAAATATAATATAATAACGAACAAAAATATACAATAACCTCTTCCGAGTTACAAACGATTCCGAAAAGCATTCTTTATCTTTAGAAACTTCAGAAGCCAATGTATTTTCTATATTTAAAGAAGCATTTATAAAAACAAAGTTTCTTTTGCTGCCACTGATTTTTGGAAACGTTTCCGAGTACTGTAATAATAATTTTTCTCAAACCAGAATATCGGTTTTTCAGGTACTATCAATTTTCAAGTAAACGTTTTCATGTTCAACAAAAATATTTTACAGACAAACATGATAAATTAACAGCATTAATGTTAACATTGAAATTAATATTATTTCTTATATTTATTTTTATAAGCGGACATTTTCAATTTTGCAACCGGTTGGAACCGGTTCTGAAAGTGAAAGTACCCTTATACAAAAAAAAAAAAAAAAAAAAAAAAAAAAAAAAAACTGTAGCCAAAATCGAAAAAGTTAAAACTAACAACGTTAGAGATCGACATCAGCTATCCTATGCCAAAAACATTATTTAAAAATATTAAAATGCGAGCGAGAAATCTGCCAAGAACCTTCCGATAGACTTAACATTAGCTTGCGCGTTTTTCGCATGATTGATGTACGCACTTAAGGATAATTTGGCTTTTTTTTTTACAGTCAGGGACCGATTTACAAATCTGGGGGCCCTGTGCACAGATGCTTATGGGGGCCCCTTACACCGATGTTATAGCGGTCTTGAGTAATATATATATATATATATATATATATATATATATCATTGAAAGCGGTAATTATTAAGATAACCACTACTGACTTTAATAATTTTGTGATATTTAATATGTGATGGTAATTTTTTTTAATAAATATTCTTCTCAATTTTTCAGCAATAAAAGCTTTTATAACATCCTCATAATCAATCTTCAGTGTTTTATCTCTCTGACGATTTTTCGAAATCGGTTCCGAAAGTGAAAGTATCCTAATAAAATAAAACCTGTAAACACAATCGAAAAAGTAAGAAAAGGACTTTGTAGAGACTGATCTCAACTATGCAATAGAAAAAAATCTTTTAAAAATATTGAAATGTAAACGAAAAAAAAAATCTGCCATTGAATTAATATTAGCGAGCGGGTGTTTTCGCGTGAGTGAAGTAGTTATTTTTAAATTAAAAAAATAAACAGATTTTTTCATATTAATTTTGCTTTTTAATAATTAAAACTTCTTCAGATTTTGGCCATTAATGGAAAAATCTTCAATAGTATTTGGGGGGGAGCTCCCTGAAAATCGGAGGCCCGTGCCCAGAATGCTCTTCCGTAAATCAGGCACTGTTTAGAGTGTAGGTATGTCAACTAGAAAGTTCTCACTACCTAGACATGTCCTATTTTTGAAACAGATTTCGACAGGACAATAAGATGAGCAAGTGTGTGTTTCTGGTGAAGGAGGTATAGTAATTTTCATTTAAATAAATGAAGAAAGTTTCAAATTACTTATTATTTGTATTAATGTTTATTAATATTTTTAGAATATGTATAACCAACGAGGTGAGTAACGTTAATTTCATTCCTAGCATTAATATTAACAAGTTAATAAATAATAAGTTAAAATAATACAATTGATTTCAAATACTGTTTATTCACAATACATTTTCTTGGAATTCAAACTTCGAATCCTCAGCGCCGATTATAATGACATTTAAAAAAAAAAAAAAAAAAAAAAAATCTCCTTTTTGATAGACAGGTTTCAATTTTAAATTCTGTAATATTATTTAAACATTACAGATCAAACAACATAATTGGAGAATTTTTACAGTATTTAGAGTGTAGACAGATATACAGATAAACAAGGTATTATTGGAAATGAAGCGTTGATCTTACGACAAACAGGAAACTGAAACTATCAGTCTCAGCTAAAACAGACGGCTATTTCAGAGACATAAGATTTTTATCTCAATTTTTTAATAACTGGATGCGTTCGGCCTTGAAGGTGAAACCAGATCTGAACAAATGCTTGTAAAACTGGGCAGTCAAGAAACTGACTGACCAAAACACGGATGGTTAGCAACGGTAAAGCTACGGAAGTTACAAAAATATTTGTAAAACGTAAACAGTTAGATATAGAAAAGAATGGCAACTTAAAAATGCATAGATTGCTTTATATAGCACTATTTCTATCGGTATCAAATGACACCTATAAAGATTTTTCTTTGCGTTAGTTTCTTTGTAATTATTAAAGCTCATAAGGGGAGAAATAAATATTCAGTGTATTAAAATTGATTTGAATGTCAATGTTATTGTTTTAATTAAAACAATAACAAATAAAATAAACATAAATGACAATCATAAAAGATGTCATTTGACGCTGTTAGAAATAGTGTTAAGGTAGTAAATATTCAGAAAACCAAAATTAATAATATTTTTCTTTTAACGTTAAAAAATAGCAATATTTAAAACATCAAAAGCAAAACAATATCTACCCATATTTAAAAGCAGACCTTTCAAAATCTTTTGAAGATAAATAAAAAAGTATGAAATTAAAAGAAAGTAATTAAAAGTAATTAAAAAAAACAACGGTTTGATTGAAAAAGATAAATATATTTTTTAGATCTTGATTTTGATAAAAAGAATTATTATATGCTTTATAAATGATTAAGTTTTTTGAATAAGATAGAATGTGTTTTTTAACTCATACATTTAAGTATTTCAGATAAAAAAGTATATAAAAAAAGAAATAAGCAGTCTTAGTTTAATTTAACTTTTATGCCCTTTAAATTTGAAAGAGAAAGATTTACAGTGTTAAAACATATTCTTGAATCACTGACTTGAAAACATTTATATTCAGATCAAATAAATCGAGACAATTTAAGCGTTAAAGCAGAAATAAATAGCAATTTTCAACAAGGCAGCTTTTTATTGTTAAGACAATATCTTTTATCTTATTATTATCCCTTATCTCAGCTGTATCTTTATACACTACATGTTTTCTGATCGAATTTTATACATATATTTTTATAGATAAAAGATTTTGTATTTGTATAAGTGCATTTTCACAATTAATGTTACCACATAATTTACTAACAATGATATTAAAACTGTAAGTTTGGAAATAATTATAGCTTTGCTAGTACTAATTAACGATATTTTTATAATATTAAAATAAAATAAATAGGTTCATATTAACTTTTAATAGTTTTTACAAATATACAGGGTGTCCCAGGATTATTGGGACAAACTTTAAGGGAAGGTAGGGAACATCACAATGATTCAGATTTGCATAGCAACCCATGGTCAGAAACGTCATGGAAAAGTAGTATGACAGGTACAAAAAACGAAGAGACACAAGACTGAGATCATCTGAAATAATTTATTGGTCAAAGATATTACATGTGCTGTGGCAGATGATGTGTGAAAATGTCACAAAAGATGATCAAAGTTTCCACAATTGCTAGTGATGCATGCACTACACCGTTGGACCATGGATTGGCGGACTCGCTTAAATACACCTGGATTTTGTTGGATACCCGCAGCAGCACAGACGAGTCTTGCAACCAGATCCATATCGTAATCCACAAGCGTTGTGTACACAGCACTTTTCAGTTCACCTCAAAGAAAAAAATAAATCAGAAGAGCGTGGTGGCCACGGAATCGGTCCACCATGGTCAATCCATCGGTGACCAAACACCTGATTAAAATGTTCACGAACACATCTGCCATAATCGGGAGGTGCCCCATCATGTTGAAACCACATATGGCGTTTGACATGTTGTGGCATAGTATCAAGTAAGCTTGGTAGCATCTCTTTGAAAAAGATGCGATAATCTGCAGATGTTAGAGGTGCTGGCAACAAGTAAGGCAACACCACCTAACGGCGAACGAAGCCGTTTCCGACCATGGGTTGCTATGCAAATCTGAATCCTTGTGATGTTCCCTACCTCCCCTTAAAGTTTGTCCCAATAATCCTGGGACACCATGTATAATTTGATTTATTGTGATATGGAACAACGTGTTGGCATTAAAATTCTGCAAATTTGATCGTAACAGTATGAATGACTTTTAAGAAAAAAATATTTGAATTATCGTTTACAATAGTTTTAACAGAATATGAATTACATTGTAAAAAATTTGCAGCAAACTGTCCAGTCATTCAACCATTTTTATAGAAAACGGTTATTTAGCAGTAATTTATCTCTATTCTGACCAATGAGAACGGTTCCTAATAGCGTCAAGTAACAGTTATTTAAAAAAAATGGTAGAATGACTGGATAGTTTGCTATTTTTTTATAGAGTAGTGCATATATTATTTTTCCAAACTTAAAAATAATTTAATATACACCTTTAAATTTTATTTCCTTATCCAAAACACGCAGATATTACCTTTTATTTCATTAGGGGGATTTTTTCACATTCCGCCAGGTGTAAAAACCTAAAAACTTATATGTGGAATATTTTTATTGATACGGACTGTATATAGTAGTGACGCTACCGCGTTTATTTATGCGGGTATAATATGCATCCAGTTTTTATTAGAGAAAATCAAATATGTATATATCTATTTATAGAAAATCTTAAATAAATTACAAGGAAATCTTAGAAGAAAATCTTAAATAAATTAAAGAATGTACTCCTATATATTACTATTAAAAAAAGTTTCCATATTGCGTGTTTTTTCCCAGTCACCAATTTTAATGTTCCGGGAATGAATAATCTTTCAGCTCAGTATTTCTCTGACACCTACCGACCTTTCAGCGCGCAGATCCTACGTACCACTTATTTTAGATGCATGTATGTTGCATGCACACGACATTGCAAATACTGACCATGCTCGATGCTGTTTTATTAGGATTTCGTTCAACTGACGAAACCCTATCCGTCTCATTCCTCTGTCTGTCTGTATGTTCGTCACAGAGTTCGTAATCGGAACTGTATAAGTCAGAGACTTGAAATTTTACATATAGCTCAATACCTCCTGTCACACGACAAATCATAATTTTTGAAAAAGTCTTACGTTATTTTAATTAAATTAATTAATTTAATGACATCCAATCATTTCGGCGATTTTCTTATATCTTAAAACATAATCTGAATTTCAGTCATTTTCGCGAACGATAAATGGTTCAGTGGTAGAGCGTTTTCCTCCTAATCCAAATGTTTTTGTTTTTAGTTCTATTCTGGACAACGGAAGTTAATATTTACAATTTTTACATTTCATTGTCCAATGGATTCAATTAAAAGAACTTTCCTATTTTTTTTTTTAACTTTTAAGGGTTTCTTTTTCTTTCTTTTTTAGCTAAAATTAAATCCTATAATTAAATATGATTTTCAGATGTAAAAACATATGCTGTTACATTTGTCTGAAAAATATTTCTTGCATATTTTTAATTTGATTTAAAAATAGCTCCCTCTTCTTGTTATAATTTTATTATTAAATTCAATGGTGCTGCCATCTATGTTCTTATTCATAAAGTGGATCTATAAATGACAAGGATATTTATAAATTAATGATTCAGATTTGTTAATTAAAGGAATATAGACGAAACCCTTTGTGTGATCTTGTATCACACTTAACCACTTGTTTCAGCTAGGAATCGGTGTTTTACAGCATGGTTTGCCATCGATCCACTATAAGCGTTTTCTCGTTTACCAACACGAAACCAATATATCGTACACGATCGTCATTCTCCGACATCGGTGACCGCAAAATGAATTCATATACACTTTTTCACCTGCTGATTCAATGACGACTTTGTCGTCATATACGATCACTATCATATACGATTTACTGGTGTCGTGTCGTTAAATGGAAAAGCGCTCTAAAATTTCCTGTACATTTTAAGCAAAATAATAATACAACAATAATAATAATAATAGTAACAATTAACTTTGTAACATGTTTTTGATCTAAATTTCAAAAACTGATACTATTGAAAAATTATAATACTACCTCACATTAATACTTAGATTTAATTTTATAAATTTGTAAAACACTTATTAAAGGTGATTACAATTAACAACATGAAAATTTCTATCGTTCATATTATAAATTTTTTACTGTCAATATTCAATCTTAAAAGAGATAATAAATACAAAAATCTAAAGAAAAATTTTAAAACCTTTTTTCGAATATTCATGGGTATATTATAACGATATGTATATCGTTTAAGTTTCTAATTAAAAAAAAATAATAGTATAAATATTTCTTATGAAAATATTTTGAACATAAATATTTATTTATAATAAATAGAAGCTGATACAGATAAAAGAACTGTACTTCAAAAGCTATCTATAATGTTTTTCTTCAGTAAATAGAAGACTTTTTACTGTAGATGGTTAAACTAATAAAATGGAAAACTATTTTTTTTTTTATCATATTTCTAGATTTAATATTACAGTGCTTAGAGGATATTTTTATGCGAGTTCAGAGAAAGGAGAATTTGATAGGGGATATGCTAGTGAAAAATTATTCTAGACAAAGGCACGCAATGTCCGATATTGGAAAATTTAAGGCACGCAATAGAACTTTCGATTTTACCAACTTTCCATTATTTTTGTAACTGCTAAATGAAGAAGAATGAATGGCATTAAATTCGATAATTAGAACGCAGAATGTCAAAGTCACGATAATGCATAAATCGCGATTGAATAAAAGAAGTAAAGTGAGGTAAAAGGGTAATATACAAGGCATTTTCATATGCTTTTATTATTCTCTGTTATTTCTTTTAATGTTGTAAGGTAAATATGCCTACAATTAACCATATAAAAAGTCTTCAGATTTAGAAGTTGAAGAATATGCTTTTGTGTACAATTTCATACATAAAACATGAGCATAAAAAAACTAAACTCAAACTTTTATTGATTAATTGTCAAATCTCTTAATCTTTCACCTATCGTTTGATAAACACATTTGCGCCTTGTAAAAAAAATAATAATCCGGCAATTGGTTATTTATTTGCTCAAACAAAAAAATCCTTTAATTGATTTCGGTATTTTTATATCTACTAAATTAAGAATAATGAATGGCACTTAATTCAATAATTTGCTTGAGAATGTCAAAGTCAAGTTAATGTACGAATCGAGATTGGATAAAAGAAGTAAAAGAAGTGAAAAGGTAAATCGAAAGATATTTTATACTGCTCTGTTAAAGTACTTCTTTTAATGTAGCAAAGTGCCTATGTCTATAAGTGTCCATATAAGGAGCCCTTAGATTCAGAAGTTAAAGAATATAATTCAACTTAAACTTTTATTAGACACTGTCAAATTTTAATCTTTCAGGTAACATTTGATCAGAATTTGACAGTTACTTAAGAAAAAATTAAGTTGACTGTTTTAAATTGTAATCTATCAACTAACATTCGATCAGGTGTGACAACGGAATACAATGCTGTTCAGCGCCGGTTTCCATCAAAATACCGAAAATTAAGCAGCGTGGGACACAGTCCGTACTTTGGAGGTTGACTACAGAGTGCTTGTAGTGCTGCTGTTGGCACCTTGTTGATTCCACTGCCCGGCACGTAAAATCTGTGGCGTGGAATATCCTCTTTCTGAAAAGTTGCTAGATGGGAGAGGGGTACCGAGGCGGGTGTGAACCCCGTTCCAGTTAGGATCAAAATTGTGGGTAGATACGTAATAAATCCACTCTCTTTTGAGGATCTCACAGGTATTTCTCTAAAAAAACCCTTTATGTTGATGTTTTTCGCATTTAGGATGAATGATACTATATAAAAGTCACAATAATACATGAGTTAGGATTGGAAAATAGAAGTAAAATGAAATAAAAGTATAAAACATGAGCATAAAAACAGTGAACTCAAACTTTTATTGAATAACTGTTAAATCTTTTAATTTTTCACCTATCGTTTGATCAAAGAGGAGCCTTAAAGTAAACGGCTCAGGCAGTTGTTCGGTTAAAATATTCCTATCGCTGAAACGATATAACCAAAGGTATAAAACCAATCTATGTAACATAATGTGCGTAATTTCTGAAACTGTAGAATTCAAGATGGATGCCTTAGCATTTAAAGCTTTGTTTCCTCAGTCCGATTAGTCTTTCACCGAATTATGTGAATTTTTCTGTGAAGCACTGAGAAACCCTTCACCACCCCATTTCTCTCCTCTTGCATCAATAAAAATTTCATGCACTGCTTAAAGCTTTGCGTGACTGTCAAGTCTGATTGCTCTTTCACACCTGTTTTGTGAGTGAATCTTTAAATTCAACACGAAGAGCGATATGCAACTGTTGCTCGAAAAATACTGTGAAAAGGGTTTAGTTGCACGAAAAACACATCGTGTTTGAAGCATGACTTGTAACTTTTTCTACTACAGATAGGATATGCTTTATTTCTCCTCTCAGCCAATCAATGTAATAGCACAATAGCAGAAGCTGCGCAATTCAATATGGATGGCGTAGCATGTAAAGCCTCGCCTGCATTGTCAGTCTGATTAGTCTTTCACCAAATTATGCAAATTTCTCTGTAAGCAGTTAGCTGTCATGCATCAACGTATTCATTGCCTTTTGCTTCAAGAAAAGATTGATGCAATACATAAAGTTTCAGCTAATTCCCAATCTGATCGGCCTTTGAAGCATTTTTCGAGCAATAGTTGCAAGCCAAGATTTGTGTCGCGGTTAAACATTCTCTCACATAGCAGGTATGATAGTAAGTATCATCTTACTAGCATTCATTCCAGAATAATAAGTTCTAAAACAATGAAACTTAGCAATAGCTAATGGCAGCAATTATTCAAAATGTTTCTTCGTGATCGCTTGAAAAATGTTTTTCTCATTTCATTCAAGTACTGCAAAATGTACCATGCCATCAGAGGGCAATAATACTGTCATCAGGTATCTTTCATTCAATTTATATCTAGTATATATACAGAGGGTGTTCACACATTTTTTAGACGATTTCGGCGTTGTTTTTTTAACGTTTAAAATATGAAATAATCTATAATCTGAAATAATCTATATGATAATCTTGTTTCTTAATTATAATTCTGCGTAATGCTTTCGATGGTAGAAGGTTTTTTTGTAAAATTCACTGGGTATTGCTTCCCATGCCTCTTTAAAAACTTTCCAGATTCGATCAATCGTGGTGGTTTTGCGCTTTGAAAGAGCTCTTTTCAGCAGACCAAATGCACAATAAACAATAAGAGAAACGTCAGGTGACTTCTTAGAAATATGTTGAACGGTATAAATGCAATACCTGTGCGAGTTTTTAATGTTTTCAACGAATACAGCGGTAGTTTTTGAAGTATGAGCGGTAGCTTTGCTTTGATGCACTTTCACCCTTTAAAAGTAGTTGAAACAAAGAAAATAGCATTTTTTTCTGTAAATATCGGATGTAACACATTCTCTTAATAATATAAGGAATTGATTGTAACATTTTTGTCCAATATTCTTATTTTTATTTTCCCATTGTAAGATAAATTTGCGACCGTCATAAATCCTTACCTGAAATTTCGTTTTCAGCCTTGAAATGGGCTTTTTTCCCCATCTGGTATCTTTTTCTATGTATACGTACTGATTTTTAAGAAAGCACTTTCCAATCAATAGTTATGTTTATTTCGCACTAAAATTTTTTATATTATGCGCTTTGCAATCATTTTAGACTGTCGAATTAGCATATTTCTGTTCGAAAAAAAAAAAACAACAAAAGAAAACGCATCTTCCCATTCACAGCTTTTTTGCATGCGCAATCTTGAAATAAGAATAAATTTGAAAGTATCAGACGATAATATAAATTACACATAATAAGTTGTTGCCAGAGTTTTTTCCCCTAAAATAATTCCATTTTTTAAAATCATTTATCAAATTTGTCTAAAAAATGTGCGAACAGCCTCTGTATATATATATATATATATATATATAGACGTGTGTGTCCCTATATTTCACTTTGCAGCCACAACTACCCAGCGCAGACCACTGGTGTTGATGTGTGGCAGTAGCCTGAAGTCTCCCATCGTGGTTGAATGTCGGTAGCTGTGGGGATGTGGGAGATATGGTGATTGAAAGTGGTCGACCTAGGGCATTTTTATATTTCGACGAAAGTGTTCTAAAAAAAGTTTGGAATCTTCTTCAACGGAAATTGGCTCATTCAACTTAAAATGGATAATTAATATATAGACATAGACCTTCTAATATACTAAGACATGAAATTGGTAACCTTTTCTGGGCTTCAAGATCACCTACCCACCAGACGTGCTTCCCACCTGATTTAGTGTGCCAAACCGGTTTTTTTTCCTGCCAAAACCTGCTTGGAATTTCAGTATTCCCGCCGAAACTTTTTTACTGCGTCCGTGTTCCAGATAAAGAAGACAGCGATTACCGACAAAACAGACAGTCTCTAAAGCGCTAAATCCGAGCTGATCGTGGGACCAACTTTTTGACCAAATAATAAAGGAATCTGCTCTCAACTAATATCTTTGCTCTGAGGATATAGATAAATAAGTAAGATGATTTCGTGTCCCTTAGCGATAGAAATTGAAACTAAACGATATTGCAGGGCTATGCAATGACGTAGGCAGCGGGGACGAGTGCCGGAGTTTCGATCGGAAAAAGGTTTGTTCAGAACAGAATGCGCGCTGAAAATGACTATTTTTATCAAAACCGCAAATGAAAGTTACTAATTTCCGGGCAACGCCGCCGGACGGATCAGTTAGTGTATATCTAAAATCGATTAATCTTTAAATCGAATTTTACATGGAATGTTTTAAATTTGTTTTTATTTTTCAAAATTCTCGCAAAGTGGAAAATAAAAGGACATTTTCATAATCAAGATTGTGCAATTTTCCTAGTTTTTTCAAAAAAAAATCTTACGTTCTAGTGCATGTAAATTTACTTTACAAAATTTAATTGCAGTAACCCTTCTATATTATATTGCGTCTCGTCACATCGCTCATTCGTATAAATGGCTGATTTTTGTGTGTCCTCCCTCACAAAAAAAATTTTCTGCCTTAATCACAATTTTAAATAACTTTGTTGATACGTAAATTACAATAATACTCAATCGTAACTTTTTTCAGAAAATTAAAATATGCATATAAGATAACATTTTGGAGACAAAAATTAGTATTTTCTAGTTGGTTACCATCTTTATTAATTTTTCAATATCTTCGTTTATTTCACTATTTTTTCTTTCTAGACATTCTAGACATCTAAACATTCTTAATGTAACGAAGGGCTGCTGTATTGTTTGAAATAGAAATACAGTTTTTCAACCATGCTATCAAAAATACCCGTAGTATAATAATAATAATTTAACTTTTTTGTTTCCATTACAAAATGCAGTGATATTATTAAAATAAAAGAAAAGTGCCCGATTAAACTGATGGCATTGAGTTCATAGGATATTCACACTAATTGAATATTATACTCTTATTTCAAAGAATAATGCCTCTCGAAAAATAAAGAAATCGTCAATAAATTAAGGAGGATTAGCCCCCTCCCCCCCGTCCCTCTTTTATACTTAGCCAATGAACTTCCAAAACTAATCAGGGAAGCGCCTTATCACCATGAACATATACACAAAATTTGAAGCAAATCCGATAATTCTGCATGAAAAACCCATTTATCTAATTTAAGGGGGATTATCCTCCCATTCCCCCCCTTTATAATTAAGCAATGAATCACTGAAACTAATCAGGGAAGCGCCTTATCACAATGAACCTATAAACAAAATTTGAATCAAATCTGAAAATTCTGCATGAAAAACCCATTTATCTAAATTATGGGGGGTTAGCCCCCCGTTTCCCCCCTTTATGCCTAACCAATGAACCTCCAAAACTAATCAGGGAAGCACCTTATCACAAGGAGCCTATAAACAAAATTTAAAGTAAAACGGTTAGTTCTATCAAGAGTTATCGCGTTACGTACATACATACATACAGAACCGGCGGGCACATTAGCTCTCAGTCTTTGATAGCTAGTTTTGAAGACAAAAATTGAACTTTTTACTGTAGGTTATCATCTTTTTTAGTTTATTATCTTCAGTATTATCTTAGTAATCTCGACATGCTCGATGTAACAAGGCAATGCTGTATGAATGTATTTTTCAAAATATAAATACTTTTTTTTAATAATAAAATTGTTTTAAAATCATCTTTAGTATAATGATAATTCAGATCTTGTTTCCATAAAAAATGCACACATTTGAAAAAATATCTATCTTAAAATAAATTTAATTATATTTAATTTACTTGTTTGAATTATATTTTACTTAGAAAAAATATCACGATGTTCAGTTAGAAATTAGTCGATAGGAATAAAAAGAAAAAAAATGAAGTGTATTTGTGACAATATTTATGTTACCTTCCATTTTACACTTATATTACTCTCGCAAAGCTCTTACCTAAATTAAAGCTCGCAGAAGGTTTTTATAGAGATATCAATAAAAATATATCATTCAAGATAATAGCACTAACTTTCTTATGAACTCAAAGCACTATTTTCAAAGTATAACCTTTTAAAGTACAGTATTATTATTATTAAAGATAGAAAGAAAATAAAATCAGAATTCCCTTTCTGAGGAATATTTATTTTACAAAAATAACAAGTTTTCAAGCTTCGAGATACTGCATTTATATGTAAATGGAGAAAACACATCCAGATTAAAGAATATATCATCACCAACTTTTCTTTGTTATATGAAAACAAGAAATAAATTTCCAATAAAATTGGATAAATATTTTCTTTTCGTATATGTTTGGTCAAGCATTCTTACTGAAGTTATGCTTTCTACAAATAATTATACCATTAAGAATTGACTATTTAATTCATGTTTTTTTAACAATATTTAATGACTGCAGCACACAAAGCCAGTTTTGCCAGACATGCTTAATATCAACTGATAGGAAATTATTAAACAGTTAAAAATAACAATAGGTAGTCTTAAAAACATGATATTTGCAAGATCATTATTACCCTTTTGATTACGGACCAGGACTGGCGACTATTTTTATATTCAATTGTACCACAGTTTAAAAACAGTTTTCTTTCTGGTATATTTCCTTTGAAAACATTTTAGTTAAGTGTATGGCAGAGATTAGTTTTCAAAACTGATACGAATAAAAAAAAATCACGGGTACGTAATCGTCCTGACCCGTAATCAAAAGAGTAAAGGTATCTGGATCTGATATAATATTGAATTATGTTATTTTGAAGCAATGTTAAATCCTAAAGGTATGTAGTTACTGTATTACTAATTTCAATTAAAGAATCCGTACTATCAATACAAAGTAAGTTACATGAAGTTATTGAATCATTTAGAGAAAATTCAGCTTGAACACTTTCCACTTTCTTTTTAAACTCGAAGAATCCGTTTGAAAATCGAAACTAGAAAAGTCACGGATTCTTTTCCTATTAGATCGGTCGCCTCCAGCGTCGAATAAGAATTTATGTAACAATTTAATTTTGTTATTTCGTTCATTTTTAAGTGCAAGTTCCAGTTCGGGAATATCAACTAGCTTCATAATTGAAAATAAAATATCAAAAGGAAAACCTTACATCAAAAATATATCCTCCGGAATGAGTGAAGAACTCTGCAATTATTATTATTATTATAATTATTATTATTATTTTTTTTTATAGCTTTGACGACATTTTCAATTTCTAAGACATAACTTCGTGGACGGCATTATCTCTTTCGCACCACTTCTGAACACCATTACTTATAGGAACTGGACGTGTAATTCGGAATTCAATGAAGAAACATTTGAATAAAATAATAATATATATTATAAGATGAACACAATATTTACAAAAATATGTACATTTCGTGAAATAAACAGCTTAAACCATCCTTTGTAACCATCCTGCGTCGTTTCTCACTGCACTTCACAACAGTTCTACCACCAAAACATAATAGTATTTCTGTTCTCCATCACATCACTTTATTTCATCCGCTAGTTATTTAGCCACGCCTTCAGCATTCGGGCTGTCTGTAGAGAGTCTTTATTAACGAGTAGTGTTTGTAAGTCGCAAAACAAATACGCATGACCTAGTGGAAAGGAATTAGTATTCCCTTAAGTAAATATGGCAAAACCATAGTTATAAAAGTGTATTTATTTAGGTTAAACTTACTTAAATTAGCTCAGTATAAAGAGTAGAAAAAGGTTTTCCTAAAAGAATATTTATCATAACATCGTTTTTTAAAAAATTTCATTGTGTCCCCAATCAGCCATAAATCGCCAAGAACACGAAATTTTCACATTTTTTACGGACGTTATATCGAGGTTCCACAGCATTTTTTTTTATAAACGGATACATCCTCATGAGAAGAATTTTCAATAATTTTTTCAAAATTTTCGGAGTATGCGCTTATGGAGACATTCCTTGTGAGAGAGAACATTGTTCGATAAGAAAGGGATTTCTTTCCTAATTCTACTCTACTTTTCGAAGAAAATCACATTGAAATGAACAGATGTTTTGTCCGTATAAGGCGTAATCCTGCTTTCCTAGCTCGTAAAAAGTGAGAAAATCTTAACATATTTTAACTAATTAACAATACTTAACATGCAGCTTGCTCGTTTTAACCGTGCTCGTATAAGCGAGTTCGACTGCATTTGGTATGTGGACTGATTTTTCCTATTTTTAACACTTTCCAACTTAGTTGAAAAGTGTTTGTGAATTCGGTTTGTCTGTCTGTCTGTCTGTCCGTGCACTGTCTCGGGTACATATACTCGGATTGCCATGCAATTGATGTATGTTATTGAAGTTTACCTTGGCATGTTCGGTATTGAAAATAATTATAGCATTAATAGTTCATTTACAGGGACACTCAAAAGTATTCCGTTACTTTACGGTCCATGGGAAAAAAGGTGTGTATTTTTAATTTTAAGTAATTTTCTGACTGTAATTTGGTGTGTATAAATTCTAAAAATTATATATAGGGCAGCACAAAAGATTTTGAGTACATTTCTGTTTATTAACGGAAATTGCTGAAGGGGAATTTTCAGCTATGTGCTATGCGCTTCCCAAATGAACTAAATTTTAGCATACTAAGTGGTATATATACAAACCAATAGATCATATAGAGGGCAACAATATTTTTCCGAGTTTTGATGATAATTCCTGAAATTGTGTTTTGAAATGCGTTATTCGTTTTCCAAGATGTTTTTTTAGACATCCTCTTTCATCTTATTATACGGTGAAGTTTTTTTAAAAGTATTCTGGAAGTGTTGGAAAGTGTTCCATAATCTATGCTTGACGCATGATTTTTCGTTCTTGTTGTTTCTGTCGTATACTAGTATTAAGAGAAGGGAAATAATATATATATATTTTAAATTATTAGCAAAAGTCAGGTAAATTCTTCACATACTTATAACCAGGAAAGATAATAATGTAAAATTATGTTGACAGTTTGAACAAAATTTTTGTTTAGAAAAAAAAATGCTTGTTAATTTCTATGTATACTTTTAAGAATAAAAAATTTCAAGTTGTCCCTACTGGCATACTAAAAACAATTTTTTTAAACTTTTTTCGATTTTATCGGATAAAGAATTTAAAAAAAAAGTTATTTTTATTATGCCATTAAAGACAAAGCTTACAATTTTTTAAAATCTTGCTCTCTCTTTCTTTTAAATATTATGCTTAAGTTTAATGCATAATTTCTCCTCTTTGTGTGAAATTATTTCACAATTTTTTTTTTTTTAATTTAAGACACTTAGAAAATGGATAAAAATATCACAAAATTCTATGTTAATCTTTACCACGAGATATAGAATATAATGAAATATTAATGAAAACGATAAAACACGAAATTTGAGAAGAAAACGCACATGCAGCTAATTAGTTCAAAACTTTTGCCTCATGGTGAATTGCCTTAGTGAATTTATTAAAATATTCTCTTAGAGTAGTTTTTTTCTCTAGAAAAATCAAAAGAATGTGGTAAAATGTTTTTTGCTGCATCGTCCCTTTTGATAAAGTATTTGAATAATTTATTAAGTATGCGGTATTGTTTAATTTATTCTTTGGATTTATTTATGTAATTTTTGTGATGAAATAAATTAAAAGTTTTGGAATAGTTAATGAAATTAGCCGTCTTTCAAATTAAGTACAAAAACTTTTTTTAGTTTTTTTTTTTTCAGGGTATAAATGAATTAATATTCTCAGATGATAGTTTGTTCTTTTTAAGCAAACTAAAAGTTAATTACTTTATTTGAAGAAATTTTACTTAAAGTAAAGAGAAACTTTTAGGTATTTCTTTACCGTTTTTTTTAAACTGGTATATAATTTCTCTGTCCTTAAAACGTAGATCAAAAGTGATTCAAACACATGCTTGTAATTTGTTATTCATGAGTTTAAGATTTGCAATTCCCCCAAGGAAGCAGCATTAGTTAGTCACTGTACATGAATTTTTAGTGTTTAGAGAATATTTGTAAATTTTTTTGTGGCAATTAAAGATGTTATTTTCATTATCCTGGAGATAAACCAAAGGAAACATTTTCCTAATAAAATGTAGAGTAAATTTCAGCAAATAAATTATAGGGTTATATTATGTTACAGAGGCAGCTGTAATGTAACTTTTTTCCAGCAAAAAATGGTGAATTCAAGAAAATTGTAGCAAAACTTCTATACTTTGAATAAATAAAGGAAAAAAAAATAAAAATTCCTTACTTTTATTCATACAATATACCGGGTGAACCAAAAGTTCGTTAAAACTTTAAAAATTCATAAAAAGGGAAGAATGTATAATAAAGAAGTGAGGTTTGCAAGAAACGGCTCACAAGATAGTCGGAATTTTTTTTAGTAGAAAAAAAATTAGTTAAAAATGTCACTGGTAGAGGGCGCTGACGACCCGAAACAAAATGAACAGGATAACAGTACACCCCATCCATTTATTCTTGCAATAATTTGTTCAACATGACCTCCAGAACATTCTACGACACAACTAAGGCGACTCACAACGCCCGTTACAGCTGAATGCAACATGTCGGAATAAATTGCAGAAACCTCACTTCAGACAGAATCTCGATAGAACGCTCGATCGGATAATGATAGCATTCTGAAAGCGAATGAGAAATCCTCGTGTATCCCGGTCTTTTATTGCAGGATTAATTTGCATAATTCTGCTGAATCTCTCGCATGTTAGCGCCATCTACAGGTGACATTTTTAACTAAAAATTTATTTGCTGCTCAAAAAAAAATCCGACTACCATGTGAGCCCTTTCTTGCAAACCGCACTTCTTTATCATAATTTCTTCCTTTTCTATGAATTTTTAAAGTTTTAATGAACTTTTGATTCCCCCTGTATTTGACAAGAAATGAAGAGAAAATTTGTCACTGAAGAGAAAATTTATAGGTAAGGTATCACAATGTAACGTATTTATAATTATAAACTCTAATGGAGTCGTATTTAAAATTTTACAAATTTTGCGACAAAAAATTTATTTTCAATGAACTAAATTGTTAAAAGATAAAATAACCTGTACAGTAATTCCAACATTATCTTACAGGACAAATCTTTTTCAAACATGCTGTATTTAATTGAATACAACTCGAAAACTAACACTTAATGTATTGATTTAAACAGTTTTCAAATGAAATGGATCACTTTCCGCCAGTTTGGTTCCTTTCAAGCGATCATTGGGAGGGAGCTTTGGACACTTTTGTTAGTGGTATCATTAATCATTTTCGAAACAATGTCGCCAGCAGGGCGCGAATAAAGCCCCATACATTTTATTAGTGGACTGGAAAATTCGGTTAAATGTATATTCTGGCAAAATCCGACTTAATAGACTCTCGATCCAGGCCATTTGAAATTTAAGATAACATCTCTAACACTTAGCCTTTGAAACAGGAAACATTTTGCAGTATATACGATCAATATATATATATCCACTTTTAATTTTTACCGAATCCTTAATAAGAATTTAATATACTTAATAGAAAATCAATTTTGATAAAATATAAGGCAAAAACTGTATTTATATTTTTAGGCTTAAAACAGTTTATGTCAAATTTGCGCTAAGTTAAAAATATACTACACAGCGATCTCATTACACCGAACCTCTTTAGATATTCCAAACCAAAAATATTTTAATAAAAAAGTTATTTTTTTTAGATTTTAAAACATACAAATTTTATTAAGAATAGTAATTAACAAGTTTCAATAAAGTAATACAAAACGTACATAATTATGTAGTACATATGAAATACAATGTTAGTACAATGAATTTCTTACAGGTATACAAAAAACTCCATTCACTGTTTGATTGAATGAAATTAGTCACTTTTTGTTGTAGTATCACTTTTGTTGTTGTAAATCTAAACAATGACGAAATTTTAAACCAGCACCTCATGAGCATGACGTCCGCCGCCGTTGCATTCCGGGGCTGTTCTACATATTGCAATATTACTTCCAGAGCTTTATCTCTTTCAGAATGGGGAATACGCCATTTCGTATCATTTTGACTTCATCAATTGCATCAGATTCTTCATCTGAATCGTGCGTGAATAGAGAAAAATACTTTTGGTCTGAGATAGTTCTTGGTTACCTTCAGTCAGCTGACAACCACTCGTCTACATCCACTTCATATGTTTCTTCACTTCCTGCAATTTCTTTCAAGATATATAAATCTTTACATATCTCATGCACCTAATCTGGGTTTTCAATGACAAAAAGTTTCGGCCATAATTGCTTCCACGACTTTTGTAGCATTTGTTCTGTAGTATTATGCCACATCTCAACTGCCCAGTAACTTCCTTTATTGTCACTTTTTATATAAGTTCAAGTATGGAGAATGAAAAATCTTCGTTTTGAATGCAATTTTGAAGAAAAAAAAATGTAGTCACATTTTATAGTTTGATTCACCCTCTGGTCCATTGGCTGTAACAAAGAAGTTACGTTTGGAGGTAAAAATATTGCTTTTATTTCTCCACAAACAAGTTTGTCATCTGAAGGATGTGAAGGAGCATTATGACTGTTTAAAGTACTGTATTTACCACGTAGTCAATTATGACGTATTATATAGTTTAATAATAATAATTAGTAGTATACATTACTGTAATAATTTATTGTTCGAATAATCCAAAAAATCTGCGAATTCGAACAGGCTTTGGTCCTAATTAGGTTGGATTGTCGAGGTTTTAGTGTATTTAATAAACGTTATTTTTTTATGCTTATCGGTTATAAATCGAAATTAATCTTTTCAAACGACAATAGTGATATAATAATTATTATTTTTCTATATATTTATGTTGGAAATCGCAAATGATTACAATTTGAACAGCCCTTCAATTATTGTCACATAATATCTTTTGAACTCTGCAAAAAGTCATATACATATAAATAAAAAATTCAACAAAATAAGATTTGTTCAAAGAAGTTAGACTGATAAATGCTAAAAAAGCAATGAATTAATCTAACAAGATTTAAAAAGATCTATGCGAGGAGAGTTTTGCCTTTTACCATAAATAAATAAGAAAGAAAATAAAATAAAGGTACACGAAAACATATTGCACAATGCATATAATTTATACGGCAGAAATATTTGAGTAAGAGTGATATAGCCTAGAATCGTAGAAAAAATAGACGTTCTTTATTTTCAATCCATGTTTCATTTAGATTACAGATTTACGACTTCTTTCAGCTAATTTGAAAATTGCTTTTTAAAAATCGCAGAGCTTTTCAAAATTTTCTTAAAGATATCTTTTCGATCACGTGCATAAGAACAAAAGACTATTAATTCTCTTAAATTATGCGTAAAGAATTTAATTATTGTTAATGCAGAACAAAATGGATTTTAAAATCCCTTGAGGACAGACAAATTGAAAGCGATTTTGCTTTTTTCGTCAGTAATAAGATAATTTAATTGAAAGAGAGAGCATTTTGAATATTGCTCGATTTTTCTTTCTTTTCTTTTTTTTTCTTTTCTTTTTTCTTTTTTTTTTTTTGAGAAAATGAATATTAAAACGTATCAATATTTTCTTTATGTGTTAATTGTTGTTTTCAAGATTGAAATAGAAGTCAGATACTAGTAGAAAATTTAATGCAATTAATAACATTATTTTAGACGTAAAAAATTAGCAAGCGTATAGTTTCACCAAAATATCTTAATTGCGTGACATGAAAGAGTAAAATAATACGGGAAAATACCGTATTTCAACTAATTATAAGTTTCACGGAGAACATTTTATTTGTATAAGGAGAAAATTACATTATTTGTAATAAAAAAAAAAAAAAAAAGATTTGTATTTTATTTTTGGAATGCATATGACTGATTTTTTTTTTTTTTTTTTTTTTTTTTTTTTTAATTCTTATTATTTCTTAAAAAAAACAATAACAAAAGTTTTAATGTTGTTCAACAAATTTAATTTTGAAAAACTAATTTTGCCACAAATTTGAAATCCAATTTTCACATTTTTAAGGGTCGATTCCTCTTTACATTGCTTATTACGTTGTCTTTCGCTTCAAGACTTAAGTTTCCCATTGGCATTTTCAGTAAATGTCAACAAAAGATAAAACGTTGGCAACTTAAAATGCACTTACTTTATTACGGAATCACATCATAATAACAGACGATATAATTAATGTTATCAGTGAAATAATAACAATTATTTTTTTACATTGTCTTGTATCGGATATTTGCGCATAGTATAATTTTAATGTATCATAATTCTAATCAATTGTTTGTAAAAGTGTATTGAAACTTAATTTCATAAAATAAAATTAATATCTATAATATGAAAATCTGCAGATAAAATAAATTTTGGGTATTTTTCGGTTAGCCGGGCGGCAGTGATAGATATATACATGTATATATATATATGTATACACACACATATATATGAACATATATCTACACAAATACATATATATACATACATATGTATACACTTAAATGTATGAATATATACATGAATATATGTATATACATATATATTTATATATGTATATGTATCACTGGCGCCCGGCTAACCGAAAAGTACCAAATAATATATTCATTCATTTTTGCATAAGAGTGCAACAGCTATTGCACCAAGATCTGAATATTTATAAAACTTGTTATAGTATGAACGCAGCTCATTTGTCACGTTTGACGTACAATTTCCAACTTGTTTATATTAGCAAATCATTCTATAACATTGTTACTTTTATTGATGCATGTAATTTGAAATTTAGAACAAAGTAACACAATTTCTGAAATTGTAAGTCAAATTCTCTTTTTGAAGTAACTCAAGAATAATAATAAAAAAAATAACGCTAACAATTTTATTGTTCATCTTTTTTTTATGTTATTCAGAAATTACTTTACTGGAAATGTTTGTTTTTTCCTTTATGCTGGAAACATTTATTTATAGTTTCATTAATCTTTGTGGTTGACTGACTATAGATTAATAATGTTTTATCAAAATAATAAAAGAAAATGGACCATGCATAATTAAATCTATCAAATAAAGCACTCGACTACAATTTTCAAGAAATAAACATTGTTCTTCAAACAATATCAAGAGCCACCATTACTTGAAAAATATTTTCAGCATATGTTTCGAAAAGCATTGAATTTACGTTAACATCTGTATCTAGTATATTACAAGAAAAAAAATCATTAAAAAGATCTCCCTTGTTTATTATTATTAGTTTTCAATCAATGAGAAAGATAAAGAAGAAAACACTTATTTCCATATGATAAGAATTAGATAAATCAGATCGTCTAAATTTAATTATCCGTGCTTTCTTTATATATAATTTTTTCCTTTTTATTTTAACCTTATTATATTATTTTGCAAAATCGTATTCTTTTACGCCACAATAAAGACTAAATCTGGAAAGATATTCTTTCATCATAAAATTTTCATGATTTTTTATTTAAAATGTGAGACTATTCTTTTATTTCATAAATAATGTTAACTCAGAGTTGCGTTAATTATACAAAAAAAAAAAAAGAATTTTAATGTATTAAAATGTGTCATCAATATTAAAAATAATTTTTATTCCGTTTAATTAATGCAGATTTTGTTCTCATAAATCGTTTTCTTAGATTAAGTTACTGAAATAAATTTTATTTTGTTCATTTTAAAATAAAGACTACTGTGCGTAGATAAAATTATTATTTTTAATTAAATATAAAAATAAATAGTATTTTCTGGATTGTTTAAAAATTTAGAGGCGCAGAGGGAGATTTGTAGAATTGAATGAAATTAGAAAAGCTTAATAAGTTCTCCATAAAGTCTTCTCGAGATTAAAATATTTAAGAAGTTAAGTGGTAGAAGTGAAGACGAAAGTCTAAAGGGTCTTTTGAAGATACCGGGAATTAAGTTATTGCACATAGCAATAAGAAAGAGTGCAGTATGAATATGTCTTTTTATTACAGAATATGTGTTTAAATTATTTATTTCTATTTTATGAACATTGTTATTATATCGTATAAATATAAAAATAAATAGTATTTGCTGGATTATTTAAAAATCTAGAGACGCAGAGGGAGATTTGTAGAAGTAAATGAAATTAGAAAAGCTTAATAAATTCTCCATAAAGCCTTCTCGAGATTAAAATATTTAAGAAGTTAAGTGGTAGAAGTGAAGACGAAAGTCGAAAGGGTCTTTTGAAGATACCGGGAATTAAGTTATTGCACATAGCAATAAGAAAGAGTGCAGTATGAATATGTCTTTTTATTACAGAATATGTGTTTAAATTGTTTATTTCTATTTTATGAACATTGTTATTATATCGTATAAATATAAAAATAAATAGTATTTGCTGGATTATTTAAAAATCTAGAGACGCAGAGGGAGATTTGTAGAAGTAAATGAAATTAGAAAAGCTTAATAAATTCTCCATAAAGCCTTCTCGAGATTAAAATATTTAAGAAGTTAAGTGGTAGAAGTGAAGACGAAAGTCGAAAGAGTCTTTTGAAGATACCGGGAATTAAGTTATTGCACATAGCAATAAGAAAAAGTGCAGTATGAATATGTCTTTTTATTACAGAATATGTGTTTAAATTATTTATTTCTATTTTATGAACATTGTTATTATACCGTACAAATATAAAAATAAATAGTATTTGCTGGATTATTTAAAAATCTAGAGACGCAGAGGGAGATTTGTAGAAGTAAATGAAATTAGAAAAGCTTAATAAATTCTCCATAAAGCCTTCTCGAGATTAAAATATTTAAGAAGTTAAGTGGTAGAAGTGAAGACAAAATTCTAAAGGGTCTTTTGAAGATACCGGGAATTAAGTTATTGCACAGAGCAATAAGAAAGAGTGCAGTGTGAATACGTCTTTTTATTACAGAATATGTGTTTAAATTGTTTATTTCTATTTTATGAACATTGTTATTATATCGTATAAATATAAAAATAAATAGTATTTGCTGGATTATTTAAAAATCTAGAGACGCAGAGGGAGATTTGTAGAAGTAAATGAAATTAGAAAAGCTTAATAAATTCTCCATAAAGCCTTCTCGAGATTAAAATATTTAAGAAGTTAAGTGGTAGAAGTGAAGACGAAAGTCGAAAGGGTCTTTTGAAGATACCGGGATTTAAGTTATTGCACATAGCAATAAGAAAGAGTGCAGTATGAATATGTCTTTTTATTACAGAATATGTGTTTAAATTGTTTATTTCTATTTTATGAACATTGTTATTATATCGTATAAATATAAAAATAAATAGTATTTGCTGGATTATTTAAAAATCTAGAGACGCAGAGGGAGATTTGTAGAAGTAAATGAAATTAGAAAAGCTTAATAAATTCTCCATAAAGCCTTCTCGAGATTAAAGTATTTAAGAAGTTAAGTGGTAGAAGTGAAGACGAAAGTCGTAAGGGTCTTTTGAAGATACCGGGATTTAAGTTATTGTACATAGCAATAAGAAAGAGTGCAGTATGAATATGTCTTTTTATTACAGAATATGTGTTTAAATTGTTTATTTCTATTTTATGAACATTGTTATTATATCGTATAAATATAAAAATAAATAGTATTTGCTGGATTATTTAAAAATCCAGAGGCGCAGAGGGAGATTTGTAGATGTAAATGAAATTAGAAAAGCTTAATAAATTCTTCATAAAGCTTTCTCGAGATTAAAATATTTAAGAAGTTAAGTGGTAGAAGTGAAGACAAAATTCTAAAGGGTCTTTTGAAGATACCGGGAATTAAGTTATTGCATAGAGCAATAAGAAAGAGTGCAGTGTGAATACGTCTTTTTATTACAGAATATGTGTTTGGATTATTTATTTTTATTTTATGAACATTGTTATTATATCTCGTAATAAAGTATTTTTTATAGTTTGAAAAGTATAAAATTGCATATGAGAATATTATATTTTATTAACTTCGTATGAAATCGTAACTTTAACGGAAGTTCCGGAGAAATAATTGAATAAGTCAAGGAATTTTTTTTCTTGTTTCTTTAAATAACAGCAAGTTATTTCATAAAATGACAGCTATAATTAATGTATTATGGAATGTTAATAAAAGTAGTACAAATTTGTACAATTGTGTCAGACCAATCTTCTTTTGATAACAATTGATGAATTAAAGAGAAAGTGGCGCATCCGATATTACGATTCTTCATTTTATGTCATTCAAAACTTGCTTTACCTAATGCTTCTTTGTTTGCACAGGCAAGAATGTCTTATACTTTCGTTAATATTCATTTTTCATTAACCATTGATTAAGCATGGTACTTCAAAACTGTAGAAGCAAAGGAAAATGGAAAATTAATTATGCCAAATACAGTATTTGATTGTAAATTTCAAAAAATAAAAATTTTTGTTTAAAAAATATCAGTAGCCATCATTTTCTTAATAAATCCCTCGAGAAAACGTTTCAAAATCCATTTTATTTTTGTTAACATGAGTATAAAGCATTAACACTGAAGAACACATGTAAACAATTCTGTATTTTAAATTATTTTTCAATCAATGTTAAAGAAAAGGAAGAAAGCACTTATTTTAATATACTGTTAAAAATTTTGCGGTTGGTCGAACCAATTTTTGGGGCTGCAGTAGCTGAAACCATGAGATGCTGAAATCTCGTTGAGCTCTGATTGAACCATAGCTCCAAATGTTGGAACGAGGTTTCACCATGTTATGGTTGCAGCTACTGCAGCACCAAAAATTGCTTCAACTCACCAGAAAACTTTTAACAGTGTATGATAAGAATAAAATAAATAAGATCGTCATAATTTAATTATCAATGAAGTTTTTTCTATAAAATCTATACATAATACCTTTGCTAAATGTATTCCTTTCTTTCACATGAAAACGAACTCTGGAAAGATCATATCCCTCAAAAATATTGATATTTCTTATCTCCACTACAAATTATTTGTCCATATTGTCCCAGCTTTTTTCTATATTTGAATCTGGATTAGACTTTCTAGTAGCTTTCTGTTTCTTTTATATCTATCGGCTTTTGTTTGGTGGTATGGCTGCCTCTTACTAATCATCCGTTTTTGACAATTTTCAGTTGCTTGGGATTGTTTCATCTCTCCTTTATATTAGATTGCCATATACATAAAATAATGTAATACTTCATTGCAGATCTGTTTTTTAACCCTTGTCTGTGTAACTACTCTCTTCTAATTTCACATGGTAATGAGAGCAAATAATTAATTGCTATCGAAAATATAGTTGTAGTTTGTAATCATTATATGGAGGGAAAAATATTTACATCAGTATCAAATATACATATATTTTTCATACAGGTGTTTTTCTCTTTCTTTAATTATGCAAAAAGTAAAGTGGTTTTATTTTACTGGAATGTTTTATTAATACTAAAGTATTTTTATTCCTGTTAATTAACATTACACACGATGTGCTCTCATAGATATCTTTCTTTAATGTGGAAATTAAAATATTCTTTAATTCTTTTGTTCTTCTTAAAATAAAGACTAATGTATCTAGACTGTTATGGGAGGTAATCGTTATTTTTACGGAAACTCTTCAAAAAAGCCTTAATTAGGCATAGAATAAGCCATTTCTTTTAATAATAGCAAATTATTTTATAAAATTATGGTTACTATTAATATATATATAGTTACTTAAAGTTTAAGTTAACTTTTAAGTAACTACATGCTTGTTGCATATGTTATGTGCTGCTTTTGTGCCTGTTATGCAACAATTTATCTTTTATATATAATTGAATTATATATATATATATATAATAAAGTAATAACCAATAAGTCACATAAATAATCGAAAATAGATAAACCGAGATTATTAGAATACAATACATATATACATCGAAAAATGTAAGATTCCAAAATTAAAAAAAAGTGAGAAAAAATACTTAAAGATATGTGGAGAAAAAAGCTAATTTTCAGAAGGTGAATATATATATATATATATATATATATACATAGAGAGAGAGAGAATATTGATCATAAACAAATTTCCGAAATTATGAGTAAAATTTTACTTTTGAAGAAACCGTAAGACGTAAAGAGAAAGTGACTTTTCCGATTTTATAGTTAGTGAGCTTCACATTATTCATAGGATTTTGTGTTTCGCTATTTATACAGGAAAGAAAATTGTACTATATAATTAACCCTTATGCTTTAATAATCTTAGATAAAGGGTGTTTTCTCAACAAAAAAAAGTGAAGAATCATGCATAGTTAATCCTATCAAATAGAATACTTGATTGTAATTTTCAAGAATTAAAATTTTTTATTCAAAATGTATCAAGAGCCATCATTGCTTGGAAAAGTTTTTAAACATATGTTTTGAAAAGAATTGCATTGAATTGATCTGTATAAAGTATCTACAAAAACAACTTTTCAAAAGTAAAAAAAGGCCAAGCGTAAAAAAAAAAAAAAAAAAAAAAAAAGTTGTGGCTAAAAAATGGTGTGATATCAAATTTCCAAGCTATTATATTGCTTATTTAACTTTTTTCTATTAAATAAGTTATCATATATATAAGTCGAGTGCCTACGTATATGTTAATAGAAATCGTTTTCTCCTGTACTAAATACATCCTAATGAGTTTCTGAAAATTCAATTTTTTTCAAATTATGCATGATGGGCTTGGCGGCCATCTTTGCATATTATTCACAAAATTCTAACCACCCAAATCCGTAGTTAAAATCCGAAGTTCAAAATTGTTATTTAAGCAAATATTTAAGAGTTTCATTTATAGACTTGTATGCTCTGAAAATTGTGTCTTAAGATAATGATGACTTATCTTAAAGATTCATCTTATGATTTATTTTTTAGAGTAATTATTAATTTCAAACTAGTAAAAATCAATTTATCAAAATATCAGTCTTATCTAATTTATCTGTCCGTAGTTAGAATCTGAAGTTCGAAATTTTTATAAACATATTACATTGCAAACATATTACGCTTTTACTTTAGAAATTTGGGTGCTTAGAAATATGAAAAGATGGCCGCCAAGCCCATCATGCATAATTTGAAAAAAATTGAATTTTCAGAAACTCATTAGGATGTATTTAGTACAGGAGAAAACGATTTCTATTAACATATACGTAGGCACTCGACTTATATATATGATAACTTATTTAATAGAAAAAAGTTAAATAAGCAATATAATAGCTTGGAAATTTGATATCACACCATTTTTTAGCCACAACTTTTTTTTTTTTTTTTTTTTTTTTTTTTTTTTTTTTTTTTTTACGCTTGGCCTTTTTTTACTTTTGAAAAGTTGTTTTTGTAGATATCATTTCTTTTTTTTTAAATATATTGAACATAATTTAAATAATCTAAACATGAGAAATAATTTAAAAATACATTTTAATTTCAGTCATTGTTTAAAGGGTTAACTAGAAATACCAGTAGATTTTTCAATTAAATTAATTACACTCTTAAAAACAACATACTAAATGTGGCTTGTTATAATACTTGTTATCCTCCGTTAAAAAATATCACTGACTAATCCATTAAATGAATAAAAATGGAATATGTACATAGCGTGTCAGCGCTGCATTTGAAATCAAACGTGATATCACGCTCTTTTAGTATTAGCACTAGCTGGCTTCGCCCGCTAGCGGGCCCCTAATTTACACCGGGGCCTCAATCCTTTTAAAACCTTGAATAAGATAAACCACGAACCTCCGACCTAGTTCCACGCTGCCTTCGGCACCGGATAATCCCTTAATTTGCACATCGAATTGTATAAACCTGTTAACAAACGAACTTCCGACACGGGTCCGACACTTCCGACACGGACAGCAGTCGTGCTGCGCACGCTCAAGTTCTATCTTCCACCACCAGGTAGCGCAATCAGTTCTATACGAACCTCGGGCACTCAAATCGTTAAGGCTATAGATGTCGAGTCGAATGAGCTATACCCCTTCGTGAAACAGCCCATAGAACCAGAGATAAGAAAATGCCCCCTGGTGGTGAAAAAACGTACTAAAATCGGAAAGCTCTATAGATGTCGAGTCGAATGAGCCATACCCCGTCGTGATCCGACCCATAGAAACAGAGATAGGAAAGCGCCTACTGGTGGTGAAAGCTAAACGCGTTTGGGGGGCAAAGTGGGGGGATGAACACCGGAGATGCATAATCAGATTAGGCGGTCACAGACTTTTCCAACGATGTATCACATGAGGGATATGTGCGAAATTCAGAAAATACCCCCCCCCCACCACACCTGCATAATTTGAGTAAGCGTTCACAGACCTTTCCAACGATATATCACATGAGAGGTGTCGGCAAAATTTAGAAAAGTGTCCCCTTTGGGGGGGGGGGTGAAAGCGGGAGGATGGACCCCGAAGATACATAATATGAATAAGCGGCCACAGGCCTTTCGAACAATATATCACATGAGTCGGGGGGGGGGGGGCGCAAAATGTGGGGGTTTCACCTGTGGTACATAACATGAATAAGTGGTCACAGCCATTTGTAACGATATGTGACATGACGGATATCGTTAAAATTTAGAAAAGTGTCCCCCCCTTGTGTTGGCAAAACGCGCTCCGCCCCTCCCTATAATTTTTGACGCAGCTTTATTTTTAAAATTTATGTTATGTGTTATAAAATATCGTAAAGTTTCAAACAGATAGCCTTAATATACTTCCTTATTTTGTTCACGCTCCTCCCCATCCTCTCCCCGAACTGTGACGCGCCATTCTTTTTTATAATTTTTTTATCATGTGTTATAAACCATCTTAAAGTTTAAAACAGATCGCATTGGAATTTAATATATTTGCTGAAATTACTATTATATGTAGAATAATATAGAAATAAACCCTCCTTTAGATTGTAATTGAGATATATGAACAATTTTTAGAATTTATGAAAGCTGATTTTTATTTATTTATTTATTTATCTATTTATTTATTTTTTGTTTATTTATTTATTTTTTTTTGCATTGCCCCTGTGCATGTTTGGAATTTCTTAGCAATTTCTTAGATTTACATTATTTTATTCAATTAAACATTGTACTGTTACAATAAATTTAAATGGAAACTTCACTTCTAAAACAAAAATAATTTAACAACTGGATTTCATTAATTTATAGAAAAATGACGTGAAAGGAATTCCTGTGAACGAAGTGCCTGTCCTTTACCGTTTTTTTTTTTTTTTTTTAAAGAAATAAATAAATCACCTTTAATTCATTTCAAAAGTTTTGTTTACGTTTGGAAAGA
The DNA here is from genome assembly GCA_963931845.1 of Maratus michaelseni. NCBI lineage: Eukaryota > Metazoa > Arthropoda > Arachnida > Araneae > Salticidae > Maratus > Maratus michaelseni. The sequence goes on along the minus strand of OZ007590.1, from coordinate 128,670,191 downwards.
AATTTTAAATGCCGATAACTCTTAATGTATACATTTTAGAAGGTACATCTTCCCTCAAAAACTAATTTATTTTTAAAGATCTTTCAAAAACGTATATTATATATTTTTTAAAGCATAAACACTACGTCTGATTACTTTATTTTACAATATTTTAAGAACACGCATTTTATCAGACAATTAAATGCACTAAACAAACACGAGTGAAAAATTGACCTGGGCCTGGACTCGAAACTGGGACCTTACGCATACCGTGCCGCCACTCTGCGACTGAGCCACCCAGATCGATACGCTTGACGGGAATTTCTCATACTTATTCATTTTGGAAACAGTCATCTGCCACAGTTTGCAGTCATATTTAATTGTTTGATAAAATGTGTGTTCTTATAATTATGAAGTTTTATTTAAAAAAAAAAAATATCTTCAGAAGAAAATGGCTGACTTGCAGATGAAATTTGATGTTGTTATAACTTGTAACTGATTTGTGCTATTATAATACAGACTATCCGCCACTGGCGACCAGTTTGGTCTCCCTTAAATGTATGTTAAGCATTGTAACACGTTACTTTTATTCATAATTTAATTTTTCTCCTTAATCCTTCGCCAAACCGGATGATTCTAATAGACAAATCAAGAACTTTTGTGATCATGGTAGCATTTTGCATATTTTTTGTTGTTATATATTTCATCTTCCATGATAAAAACCGCTTAACCCACTTAAGCATTTGTCCTTCATGTCCGTTTGCTTATCAGTTGCAACATGTTCGCTAAGGCGGAGATTCTTAAACATATTAAGTAATTTTTCGTAATTGGGTCCATTGCCAATTGGCGTATTTTAGTTAATACGATTTGATGCAATGAAATCTATTTTGTGAAAGTCTTTAATGATATCCACATTTACACTGAACCATATTGTTGCTAATATTTGTTTTTGTTTTTTGTTAACTTTGGCTGTAGAGTCGATTGCAAAAGATTATAAAATCTATCATTATTCTCATCTAAAACGTCTTGAGTAATGTGCCATAATCGGGCTACATATTATTACACGTAATTTTCGAGTATAGTTTGGTGGAAAATTGAACTTTTGAAGGCCAGTTTTGATAATCGCATTCCCTTTAAACCATATTTTCTGTCAGGACTTTTTTCCCATGACGTACAATCTGATTAAAATTCGCGAACTTCCTTTTAGATGCCTAGTACGACTTTGTTTTTCTCTGCTCCCCTTTCTTGATATAGTTCGGGAGTTTTTATAATAGCGTAATTCTCTTTTTTCGGCATGTCTGCTTAATGTCTACTGACTATTAAGATTCGTAACAGGTAAAATACGCCGCGCCAACATTGGCACCTATAATTCTAATTACAGCAACCCGTTTTTTCTCTCTATATTGTAACTCTATAGTTAATATTACGTAGTAGAAATACAAAAGACTATTGAAGACGGTTCTATTGATATAGTAGATATAGATATGTATAGTATATTCATGGGTATATAATATGTGATTAGAATATATATATCTCATATTCATTCCGTTGGATATAACATACCCCAAATAAAATTTCCATCGTAAATGTCTAATCTAAAAACCATCAATATGATTTTATGTGTTTAGTAAGTGTATACAAAAATAATTTTCTGCATTATTTTACTTTAATTCTATATTATTAACCATTTTTAATGATGGGTCCTTTTGGGTACAGTTGTCGCAGACGCATCGGGGTATCATTTTGGTGCCAAAATGGCGATTTTATGCCTGGCCAACCTGGCGTTTTAGGCTAGATTTTGCTTCGTATGGCAACCTGGTAGAGCAGATTCCGCATGCTTTATAATAAATTGAATATTGTGTGTTTTATAACAAATTAATGATTGTGTGTGTTTTTAAATAAAATTGTGTGTTTTTTTTAAATATAAAATGACTTATTTCATAATAAAATAAAAGTAACATGCTGTTTTAGCAATCTCTAACAGGTGTCTGAAAATGGGATTTTCTCGCCAAGATGGCGCAAAACAAAAATCGCGCCAACACCGGAGCGTCTGTGACAGCTTTTCCAATTTAAAATGCTCATTCAAAATAGAAAATAGATAAATAAAAAATAGGTACTTTTCCGTTATACGGACACCATGCCAAAATGTATGCTAATGCATAATGTATGTAAATGTATGTAAATGTATGCTTGGCGACAATGGTGTCCGTATAAAGGAAAAGTACCAAAAAATAATATCATAAATCAAAACATTTGATTTCAGAATCAAAGTATCGTTTCTAATTTCAACACGTGAAGAATAAAAGCTGGTATTGGCGATTTTAAAAACGATATTGGCGAGATTTGCACCCAAATAACATAAAAGTACTTAATGATGTTATGTATTTTATAAATGTATATTAAATTACTATTTGGAACGCGATTGGTCATTAACAATGGTAAAAATGATTGGCAATTAACAATCATTTTAGGTGATCTCTCTTCCTGCCACGTATAATACATAAATATCAAATTAACTGACAATTCGTTTCGAAATTTGATTCATTAAATATTATTACATGACTTGTATTTGTTTACATTCAACTTTGTCAAGAAAAGATTCCGAAGGAAGTTGAGTTGTAAAGCACTTCATCAAGCAGAATTATGGTAAACTTTGATGGTCTTACAGGTCCTGGTGCAAATTACTTTTTTTGACACCAGGCAGCGCTCCAAAAAATCATTCATGGAAAACTTATTTTACGAACGATTATCTCCATGGTTTAATGGTTTAATATTTTAAAACTTCACGACGAATGAATCTTTTTTTTTTGTTTACTTTCATGGATAGAGAATTTGAACTGCGAAGCTAATTTGAACTGAAGTTATTGCAGAATATATACCTAATTGAACGTAAGTCATCTCTCAAATATTAATTTATTTTGAACGATCTTTCTAAAAATGTCACATTTATGAAGTTTTATTCGAAAAAATAATTTTGAATAAAAATGGCCGCCTGGCATATGAAAAAACGATACGGGCATCCCGGAACTGTTGATGACAGTCACATGGCTTACGGTTTTATTATAGAGATGGTACATGGTCGTTGGCATGTTTTATCTCTGTTTTGGCATAATTTTTTAATCGCCAAGTTAATTAACAGTTTTTTGCTAATTAAGGATAGAAAATAATATTTTTTTACACTGAATTTTATAAAAGCACATAGATTACGTAATTACTTGTCCAAAAATGCAATCCTTTTTTTATTCTGCCGAATATTAAGGTCTGTAGGTTGTTTGAAAAAAAATAGTTTGACGAAGAAAAAAGTGATCATTTTAAGTATCTCGACGTTTTTAAAAAAAATCTATATCTCTGTTTATAAATCACTTATGAAGATGAGTTTGGTCTTAAATTGAAGAAATTCTTCATTAGATTCTTCTAGTTTTCGTTTTTTTTTTCTGCGAAGCTTGGTTTATTTGATATCTGATATTTTAATCTGGCATGTTTTGTCGATTTAACATTGCGAAGTTGATTCCTGTAAATAAGCAGTAGCGGTCTAGTTCAGTTCTTGGCGTTGTTTGTGTGGCGTTTTTTTTTAAGCTTGGCTTGGCAGAGCGACCGCCCTGCTTGATAAACGATTAAGTATAACTTCAAACGATTCTGTGGTTTTTAATTTTTTTTCCAATCAATGATAAAACTAATGAAGAATACACTTATTTTCATATGACAAAAATTAGATACATCAAATCGTCATAATTTAATTATCTGTATTTTCTTTTTACATATATATATATTTTTATTTTAACCTAATTATATTATTCATGCGAAATTTATTTATTTATTCTTCAATAAAGAATAATACTCTCGAAAAATATTCTGAATAAAAAAAAAATCACGATTTGTTATTTCAAATATAAGAATGTTTTTTCTCATAATTTTTTTTTTTTTTACATCTTGCATTCATCATATAAAAAATTAAAGGGACTCTAATCTATTAAAATATTTATGAATACTATTTTTTTAATTATGTCTAATCAGTTCAGTTTTTGCTCTTACATATCGCTTTATTTAAAGAGGCTTTAAAATAATACATATTAATTTTGTTCATTTTAGAATAAAGACTAATGTACCTAGATACAAATTTTCTCTTTAATTAAATATAGATATAAATAATATCTGTTGGATTTTGTTTAAAAATCTTGGGGCGTATGGAGAGATTTGTGGCAGTGGATGGAATTAGAAACTTAATGAATTCTTCATAATACCTTCGCGAGATTAAAATATTTAAGAGGTTAAGAGGTAGAATTGAAGATGAAATTTTAAGAGCTCTTTTAAAGATCCCATACATTAAGTGCTAGCACAGAAAAATAGAGAAGATTACACTACAGATGTATTTTTTCGTGTTGTCGAATATATGTGTGAATAATTTATTTCTTTTCTACGAACATTATAAATATCCTGCAATAAAATATCACATAGAAATATTTTTTTACAGTTTAAAAGTTAAAAGATTCCTTTCCTTGTATGAGAAAGACATTAAGTATGAATCACATGAATGATTAAAACTGTGAAGATATTGAATATTGTAATATGAGATTATTTTTGTAAGACATAAAAAAAAGAAAAAAAAAGATTTTTTATTGAGAATATTTAAAAAAAATGAACTCGAATATTAATATGCACTTCTCTGTCTTTATATATACATATATACATATATTTTTAATTTTTATATTTTTTTATGGAAATATATATATTTTTAATTTTAAAGTTAAAATATTCCCTGTATGAGGAAGGCATTAAGTATGAATCAGTATGAATAATTTTTATTTATTTTTATTTTTTAAGGAAATATTATTTTACAGTTTTAAAGTAAAAATATTCCCTGTATGAGAAAGACATTAAGTATGAATCAGTATGAATAATTTTTAATTTTTATATTTTTCGAGGAAATATTTTTTTTACAGTTTTAAAGTTAAAATATTCCCTGTATGAGGAAGACAATAAGTATGAATCACAGGAATGATTAAAACTGTGAAGATATTAAATATTATAATATGAGATTATTTTTGTAAGACATAAAAAAAAAGAAAAAAAAAAGATTTTTTATTGAGAATATTTAATATTTATATTTATTTTTGAATATATATATATATATATATATATTTTATAAGACAAATAAAAATTAAACGATTTTTATTGAGAATATTTAAAAAATAAACTCGAATATTAATATGCACTTCTGTCTTTAAATATACATATTTTTAATTTATATATTTTTTGAGGAAATATTTCTTTACAGTTTTAAAGTTCAAATATTCCCTGTATGAGGAAGACATTAAGTATGAATCAGTATGAATAATTTTTAATTTTTATATTTTTTAAGGAAGTATTTTTTTACAGTTTTAAAGTTAAAATATTCCCTGTATGAGGAAGACAATAAGTATGAATCACAGGAATGATTAAAACTGTGAAGATATTAAATATTATAATATGAGATTATTTTTGTAAGACATAAAAAAAAAGAAAAAAAAAAGATTTTTTATTGAGAATATTTAATATTTATATTTATTTTTGAATATATATATATATATATATATATTTTATAAGACAAATAAAAATTAAACGATTTTTATTGAGAATATTTAAAAAATAAACTCGAATATTAATATGCACTTCTGTCTTTAAATATACATATTTTTAATTTATATATTTTTTGAGGAAATATTTCTTTACAGTTTTAAAGTTCAAATATTCCCTGTATGAGGAAGACATTAAGTATGAATCAGTATGAATAATTTTTAATTTTTATATTTTTTAAGGAAGTATTTTTTTACAGTTTTAAAGTTAAAATATTCCCTGTATGAGGAATACATTAAGTATTAATCAGTATGAATATTTTTTAATTTATATATATTTTTAAGGAAATATTTTTTACAGTTTTAAAGTTAAAATATTCCATGTATGAGAAAGACATTAAGTATGAATCAGTATGAATAATTTTTAATTGTTATATTTTTTAAGGAAATATTTTTGTTACAGTTTTAAAGTTAAAATATTCCCTGTATGAGGAAGACATTATGTATGAATCATATGAAGGATTAAAACTGTGAAGATATTGGATATTATAATATGAGATTACTTTTGTAAGACATGAAAAAAAAAAAAGATTTTTATTGAGAATATTTTAAAAAATGAACTCGAATATTAATATGCACTTCTCTGTCTTTATATATACATATATTTTTAATTTATATATTTTTTAAGGAAATATTTCTTTACAGTTTTAAAGTTCAAATATTCCCTGTATGAGGAAGACATTAAGTATGAATCAGTATGAATAATTTTTAATTTTTATATTTTTTAAGGAAATATTTCTTTACAGTTTAAAAATTCAAATATTCCCTGTATGAGGAAGACATTATGTATGAATCACATGAATGTTTCAAACTGTGAAGATATTGAATATTGTAATATGAGATTACTTTTGTAAGACATGAAAAATAAAATATTTTATTGAGAATATTTAAAAAATGAACTCGAATATAAACTCTTAGAAACTCTTTAGAAACTGAAACTCTTAGAAACACGAATAGAAACTCTTTATATATACATATATTTTTAATTTTTATATTTTTTAAGGAAATATTTTTTTACAGTTTTAAAGTTAAACTATTCCCTGTATGAGGAAGACATTATGTATGAATCACATGAATGATTAAAACTGTGAAGATATTGAATATTATAACATAAGATTACTTTTGTAAGACAAAAAAAAATATATAAATAAAATAAATAAAAAGCTTTTTATTGAGAATATTTAAAAAATGATCTCAAATATTAATATGCACTTCTCTGTCTTTACATATACATATAGATTCTAGTCCTCTTTTTTAAAGGCTTTATTTTTATTTCATTATACATAGGTGAATTTCTGTTTTTAAAGTGAACGCCACTGCTCTTAATCCCTTTACGTACACAAAATATGGACTCTTCATTATCGATTAGCTCGTTTACAGAGGTATAGCTACTTTGACTGTGCAATTTTTAACTTAAATTAATGATGTGAAATTTATAAAGTTTGTTAATCGTAAGAAAGAGTGTAAAAGAATGAATGAAAAAATGAATGCACTAAATTAAGAAAGATGTAGCAATGTTTGTCAGTTAAATACGTGGTGTGAATTAATTAGAAAATGCAAAATTTTGTTTATTTTCTAAATATTTCCGCGGTAAATTTTTGTGGTAGACGTTTCTATTTTATTTATTTATTAATGAGTAAAAGGTAGAAAATTGGACTTCATTGAAAACTTTGTGCTGTGGAAATTTACAGAAAAGTTTTCTGATTCAGAAGAAAAGTTTACGAAAATCAGTTTAATCTTATAATTATCCACGATGCTGAAAACTTTTTCTTTATCTTCAAAAAGCTTTAAGAGAAAAATCAACAAGAAAACACATGAACAAATAAGTTTCCTAAATTAACATAAACATCTTTTCCGGGTAATATAGGAACATTTTTGTTTCAAAACGTTTCCATAAACCTCAGAAACTTATTGTTTTTGACGTTTGTAATATATCTTTCTCCAGACAATTTCTGATGATTTCCGGAGTCGTACATAAGTAGAAGGTTACACTAAAGGTTGGTAAACATTTCTTGTATATCAAGAATATTGACTGAATATGTATAGCGTAGATAGTAAAACTGACTTATCAGCAATTTGTTAAGATCGGTTTATGTTGTACATTAACACGAATTCTTTTGTAGAACAGTACCATATGCATACATGCGATTATTATTAATATTTTAAGCATCAACGCCCGACGGTTCAGAAACATTGTGTTGGATAAATAATAATAATAAAAAAAACTAAATCATTATATAAAAAAATGTAAAGTCGTTGGTAAACTTTGAGAGTACATAATTTTTCACTACTTTTTACTGAAATTATTTATCTATCAATCTATACACAACTGGAGATAATCTACTTCTTAAATTCTAATGCAGAATCGGGTTCTATTTTGAACGTATTTCACTAGAATCAAATTAGGATAGAATTATATATTTCTCATGAAGTATTAAAGATGAAAAAGTTTTTAGAGTTCTAACTTCTTTCTGAGAAATGATGTCGTGTTTCTAAGAATACCCGTTTCTTGGAATTGCTTTTACTAAACCCAAAGGCGAACTTTTAAAGTGTTATTTCTTATTTTTAGCAGACATGACAGATTCTATCATGAACATCTTTTCCTTATCCCCAATTTAACTATTTTGCAGAACTTTTGATACGAATTAAAATAAACTATATGCTTTTCCAATAACATTCAATATAATGACGCTCTAAAAGTTTGTAATTAAATCAACCATGTTTTCAGAATGTAATTAAATTGTCCGTTACTTAAATGTAATTAGATCGCTAGTTTTTTAATAAAAATTCTTTGATATAATTAACTGAAAATTAAAATTCTTTTACGTTGATTACATGATTTACAGCTCTGAATAAGCAAATAACATTTTTTTTCTAAAAATTAATTACCTTTATAAATTTCTATAAAGGTAGCTACCATAATAATGTTATTTTAGAGTAGTTAAAGTTTTTAAAAAATCACGATAATTACATTATTTGAACCAAAATAAATATTGCGTAGGAGAGTGAAATGCATTTTAGTTTAATTTTTTAATTCAAAGTATTTTGAATGCTCTAATGTCGGCCATATTTAATTTTCTGTAGGAAATTTGAAACTATAAAAATTACACACAAAAAAAATTCCATAGAAAATTAGTTTACATATCGTTTTATCCAAGACATTATTGATTGCATAATTTTGAAAGAAGTATAATAAATTATTATTATTATTATTATTGTTATCACAAGTTGCATTTTTTTAAAAATGGGAATTACATATGATCTCCTTTTTCATTAAATTAACAATTGTTTCAAAAAGTATCACATGGAATTTAAAATCTTTAGCTTTAAATATATCAAATTTATTTATAAATTTTATCTTTAATTGTAAATTTATTATTTTTATTTTTACATATTTTTACCTATAATGTGTTTAAAATGAAGCAAAACACTAGTTTCTGCGAGAGAATTTTAGATTTAAGTAAGCGGTATACCAACTAAGAAAATAAATATCTAGTCATCAATTTTGTTTGATGAATGTTTTTATATTTAATATATATTATTAGAATACATTAAATCAAATTTAAAAGGTTTGATTAAATAAATAGCTGAAGGTCTGAATAGAAGTTTGTCGGTTCATTTCCACGCAGATCAAATAGAATAACAATGAAAATAATTAAGAGCTTTTGGTAAAAAAGTAACAAAAATTAGGATTATTTTTTCTGATAAACATCTGTCTATAGGCATTGCATTACCATTAGCTGATGCCTAATAATATATCTAGTATATTTCCTTCATTTAATCTTTAATGATGATATAGGCAACTGGTTATATTATTGCTGCAAGCTCATATTGTGAAAGAAACCAAAATTTAATAAACTTTAACTTTAACTGTTAAATTGTGGCTGTTTTCCAAATGTACATTTTATCGTACTATCTCGAGTCACTGCATTAAACTATTTAACAAATAACTTTATTTTATTAAAAATAACAAGAAGGGTTTTTTGGCAGAAAATATCTAACTGTGAAGAAACAGAGAAAATTTTTTTAAACTGCAACAGTTCCACAAGTAGCCATGTTGCTTTACTTAATTTCTTAAAAATTCTCAACAGTTACGCTGTCAATAAATAATGTGAAGAAGAAGCCAGTAAAACTGTATTCGAACAATTCCATTATAGCCATTTTGTTTCATTAATTTCTTAAAGAACTTTACAAATGCGATTTCAACAAAAAAAACGTAAAATAAAATCCCATGTCTTCAATTTAAAATGTACATAAAAAAATAATGTGGTGATCTTTCAATGATGTCGGTATTTATGTGCGTGGGGGTGTATATTGATATTATGGTGGTGAATGCGATGGCTGTTTAATTCGTTTTCTTTATTTTTCTTTTTTTTTTTTTTTTTGTAAAATTCGCACTATTAATGATTTTTTTTTTTTTTTTTTTTTTTTTTAAGAGTTGCATTTTAAAAATTCGAGAATTCAGATGTTTTTGTTTTTGTATATTATTCATTTAATGGTGCTTTTATTTTATTGATTTATTAGTTAGAGCATTAATTTTATCAGTTCAAAGAGAAAAAAAAATCATCCTGAAGTGTGTTTATCATAATACATTACAGTAAAATTTGGCTGAGCGGGCAAAAGTTAGGCAAACCACATTTAAAGTATGTTTTAAGATTTCTCCTTATAAAATTGAACTGCGCCGCCATGCTCCAGCGTGGCGCCAGTCAAGCACGTCAACCGTCGCACCCAGGGACTTATAACACGCACGACTAGGAGAGGCCTCCTGTATGCGCTGCGACCAGTAGGAGCACCACCACCTGCGTATTACTCCTATTGAACCCATGAGGTTACGACATAGGCCGTTGCTATACGCGGAGGATTCCAATATCAGAGGAAACCAACATAAAAACACTTGCGGACGATCCGGGGTTCCCCAACAGCTTCGAAGCTGGACACCCAGGAGGGAGCCAGGTCCTAGGCCTTAAGTCGGCGCTTTTTTTAAAGTTTCAAGCATTAATTTCTGATTAAAACTCAACAGTTACATGAACTTAACAGTTAATTTTAGCAAGGATAAATAATGGATATTTTTATTGTGATTAAATTTATTGTGTTTGATTAAAAATTGCAGTTACTTAAAAGTTAATGAAAAAACGTATCAGGAAGTAATCGCAAAGACTGCAAGGGCCCACTGATATTACATAATACTTATCATAAATAATAAAAAAATGTGGAGTGACTCCAGTCGACTGTCAGACCACGTTCAGTGTGCGTTCAAATAAACGTTAATATAACAACAAATGAAAACTTAGATATTAATTTTACAAAGAGGAAATGTTTCCATTTTTCTAAATGATGTCATGTTTGAAAGAAAAAGTGCATTTTCATTCATAAAGCTTAAACATTTTTATAATGACGCAATTTTTAATAAATTTTCGTATCACCCGTGCTGAAATTAAGGTCTATAAATTAAAAAAAAAAACGGAAAAATAAAAAGAAAAAAAAATTCTAAATTAAATTACGTTTTGGCTAAACATAGTTGTTATGTCAGCATAAGATGAACGTGAGAAATAAAAATAATACAGTAAAAGGAAATGTTTATCAGAAAAACTACTAAATGAAATTACGTTTTGGCAAAACATAGTTATTATGTCAACATAAGATGGACGTGAGAAATAAAAATAATACAATAAGAGAAAATGTTTATCAGTTATCGTCACGGAATTCTTGAAAAATGGTTTAAAAAAAATCTTTAGATATTCAAACCCGTTGGCTGATTTCTCCGAAAATCAATACAGTTTTTGCGACAATGCACTGTAAAAAAATTGTAGTAAAATTACGGGCAGAGGCCGGCAGCAGAGATTCCAGCCATACCCCGTAAAAAAGACAATCCCTGCCCATCATTATGTTCATCCCGTAATGTTCATCCCGGGCAAAGTAATATAGCACTATAATGCACAGGATATAATGCACTTTAAAACACAATAACACTTTGCTTACTGTTCCGTAGCACGTAGCACGTTAGATAATCATCACAGAATCACTGTTTTGGCGGTTTAAAATTTTCGAAACACGAGTAAAATGAAGGGCTACACCCTAGCGGAGGACAATGTATGGGCTCGTACCGTATTTTTGCTAACATATGGGCTAGAACTGTAAGAATATGGGGATTGCTCTTAATTTTCTAAGTATCTAAGGGATAAGGCCGCTTATTTAGTGGATCAGACCGTTTTTCATCAAATAAGGCTGTTGCCCGTGAAAATTGAAGGGCGAACGCTCATAAATTTACAGTTTTTTCTGAGAGTGTGGCGTATAATATTTTCATCAAATGGGAGCTCAATCGAAAGAATAATTTCGGCGCTAACGAGTTCAGTCACATTCACACACACACACATACCGACAGCATTGAAAAAAACATTAAAAAGTGCTCCGAGGATCTGAAAACATGAGGAAATTCTAATATATACGCATACATCTACATCACATACATATGGAATCATTGTAAAATTAGCTAAAACTGATTCAGGCAAACTCAAATTGAAAAAAAAAAATATACCAATATTTCCATAACTGGGTTTTTATCATGATTACAATACTTTCCTTACACTGTATGTGCACGAAAGGTAACAAATTAAAACAAAAATTTTTTATAAGAAACTTTTATGCTTACGAATGAAAGGGGCTATTTTTTATAGTCTTATGCGCTCTTGTTCTTTACAATTCAAATTTATTGATTTTTTAAAGGAATAAATCTATTGTTGTGAAGTGGGAGTAAAAAACTGCTCATCTTTCTCTCGTAGAAGAACTTCCCTATCTCAAGAATATCATCATTCTCCATATCGTGGGATAAACTGATGGCATGAAATTTTAAACGTTTCAAGAATTTAATTTTTGATTAAAACATACCGTCATCATTTAATTTAACTATTAACAATAGTAGTTATAAAATAATAAATATGTTATTTCGGAAACATATACTGTACATCAGTACTGATTTTTTTTTAAACTCTATCTTATAATGCGAAGAGGGGAAGAACCTTCTCTAGCTTTCCAATTTCAACCAAGACATTTTTTTCAATACTTGAGTCAGGAGTGATTCAACAGGAAATCGATGAATAACATCTTTAGTTTTAAAGCGAAAGTTCCAGTCAAATATTTTTTTAAAACAGAAATATAAAATAAAGCAATATTTGAAATTGTGGGAAAATCTATTACCCTTTCTTCACAAAATGGTTAATTTCTTATCCTCTCCCATTCAAAAAAAAAAAAAGCTTCCATATAAAAAAAAGATATATGTGTGTTGATTTATAACTTACAAATGTAACTGACTTGGATAGAATTGGTAAATAGTCTTGAAAGTATAAAATTGAAATTTAAAATTTTAATGCAAACCACTTTGACGTGAAACACATTTCTTTCACTTTTTTGGCATAAATGAGAAAAACTGCAAATTGATTTTAGAACAGTTGAAATAGCAGAATTTAAGTAGGTTTAAGCAAGTAGAATTTTTGTTTACATTATTGTGTAAACCTCTAATAATATAATTTTAACAGTGTATTCTATTCCTCGTGTACATTTTGTTAAAAATTTAGATTTTTCTATTTAAAAATTTAAAAATTCTATCGGAAACTAGAGATAGCTTTCATGTTTTCAGAAGAAATGAAGAATTTTGATTATATTATTACGGCAGTTTTAAATAAAGCATACAGGGTGTCCCTGAATTCATGGGCCACACTGTAAGGGATGATAGAACACGTCTAGAGAAGCTCAAACACTATACAAAGCGTGGTAGTAACTCAAGTAGTGATTCGCTGTAGTGTACTTTGAAATTGTGGAGAGAACCATGTTTTCTACACAATATTTAACAAATGAATGCTGAAATTATTTATGCTGACTAGTGTTACTAAATAGGATGCCAATATGAATGAAAATTAGAAGAATAAATATTTTTTCTAATTAAGTACTTTATTTAAGTAAGTAGCTCAAGACAGTGGGGTTTGAGCTCTATATTAAATTGTACCAAATTTCCTTAAGAGACACTGAGGAGTAATCAGAACTCACGGGAAAAACTTTAAAGGGTGATAGAACACGTTTAAACTGGCTATTTTTCGTCGTACAATGCATGGGCGTATCTCAAGCGGCGAACAGATAGATGACGCTGTCATTAAACACACAAAGCACTGATTTTTCTCACACGTCGTCATTTTTACACAGAATTGCAAAAATGATGACTGGTTTTACTAATAATGAAAAGGCAGATATGCATGTAATGTCTGATGTTACGGTTGTAAGTGCTCTGGAAGTCCTAATTCTGTACTAAACAGGGTTCTCTCTACAATCAGAAAGCGTCCTATAGCGCTTCACTGCTTGAGTTGCGACCCTGCTTTGTATAGTGTTTTGAGCTTGTCTAAGCGTGTTCTATCACCCTTACAGTTTGGCCCATGAATTCAGGGACGCCCTGTATAAAATAAAGAGAATGATATAATGCTATTGACGTATTACATTTATTAAACATTCTATCACCAACAATAAAACATTTTTGGAAATAAAGTGACTTTTATTACAACTTATTCGGCTATCACAAAACTTTTTAAAAACTTTTCGGGCAATTAAATTTTTACAAGCTATTAAATACCGGAATACTTTTTTTATTCTTAAGTTGCGCAAATGAATTTAAGTACTAAAACTTCCTGCAATTTTTCCGTCAAGCAGCTGTTTCAGCAAGTTTCAACTTAAAGAAAAATGAAGCACTAAAAACAGAGGAAAATGGGGAAACAAAACAAAAGATGTAGCGTAGAAGAAAAATAAAGTTGAAAAAATGCAGACAGGGCAAATTTAATTGCTATGATTTGCTGTATAGAAGAAAAATTAAACGAACGTGCTGAAATAAAAAAAAGTGCGATTACATGCTAAATTTTTCTCAAACAAGGTAAATATGTGTATATATGGTAAGTTGATTTGTAAAAATTTTAAAATTGATAGTCAGCATAAAGGCAGATTGCGGTAATTTTATAAATTGATGGAAAAAAATGTATGAAAGGTAATTGAAAAAAAGGGGTAAAACATGAGAAGTTATGAACGCTATTGAACTATTAAAATATTATAGTTTCTATTCGCATCTTTATGAATATGAGAAAATCTAGATATATTTAGATTACTTTTAATACTAACATGATGTATGGTTTTAGACAGAGTTATTACTAGGATTTTTTTCAAGGCGTAAAAATTATCCTTGATTTATTTTGATAATATGATTTTAGCATATCAGTTTTCATGTTTACCCATCATTCGTAGTATAGGTTAAATCTTGTAATCGTTTTGAAAATCGAAAAAAAAAATTGACGGATTTACACGTTTCAGACACTGGAGATTCCGAAATACATATTTTTAGAATTTTTTTTTGATCGTCCGTCTGTCTGTGTGTGTGTGTGTTTGTGTGTCTGTAAACGCTCTGTTTCCCGAACAAATTGAGGTACAGACTTGAAATTTGGTATGTACTTAGTATGTAATAATGGGAAGAAGCTTATTGAATTTTAGTAACCTCGATTATCCGGAACTATTTTTTCCGGATTCTCGAAATATTCGTTCTGATAAAAGGTATATAAATTTTTTCGAAATTGTTTATTTTAAGGAGTGAATGTAAAAGACAATAAAAAAAACAAATTTTGCATAAAGAATGAAGTCGATCGGATAATGAGTTACCGAGATATTTGTAATCATATTTTCCACACTCTTCAATTTTTCGTGACCCTGTATTTCATCCAAATTTCAATTCAAATATATATTTTAATTGAAAATGAGACGCTTAATCTAACGCAGTAAACTGTTAATTAATATGATTATCATTTTAAGAGTTATAAGGATGTTCTGTTTACGCAATTCAGTAATAGAGCATTTAAAGTTTATGACGTCATCAAGCCACGATTTTATTCGAATTGCAATGCATTTTATAAATAGTTTACACAAGTTTTATTTAAAAAATTTTATATTATGCATATCTATGATGGGTAAGTAGTAAGGTGGTCCCCAACGACTAGTTTTCATATGCAATAGTTTTTTTTATTTATTATGGACTGAGAAAGTGAAAACGTCGCAATAAATTCTATTACGGCAGTGGCGGCAGCAGCATTAGCTATTCTTTTCAAAACAGAGAGACACATAATAATTAAACACAACAAGAAGTAATAGTATAAACCAATTACAGGCTTTCTAATACTTGATCAAATTAGCAGTCATTTAAAATTTTTTTGGTCCCCTTAAAGGTGTACTTTAATGTAAAAATTTAAAACAACTTTCGAATAAGCATTGAAAGTTGCTTAGGAATAATCTTCATTCTTGACTTGACGTTAGAGATTTTTGTTGAGGATCAAAATTTACACAGTTTTCTATACACCTGAATTATGATATTTATAATTATTATTATTGCAATTATTCAAAATTACATTGAAAGTAGTAGATGTTCATTTTTGATAAATGGCGATTTCTGTTGATAAAATGTATGTATGTTT
This sequence comes from Maratus michaelseni, assembly GCA_963931845.1. Lineage (NCBI taxonomy): Eukaryota > Metazoa > Arthropoda > Arachnida > Araneae > Salticidae > Maratus > Maratus michaelseni. Next base: position 128,654,113 of record OZ007590.1, on the reverse strand, counting down.
CTAAACAACTGAACATTTTAGAAAGAGTAAACAACAAAATTGCTTAGCTTTAAAATATGCTAAATAAGGTGCGATTTATGTTGTAAAATATATGTATGCTACATTTTATTTAGAATTCTATCTTATTTTATAGGTGCAAATCGTGAAAATTTCAAAACACGCTTTTGAGTTTTAATGCATGAAATATACTTACAGGTGTTAAAAATATTTCTGTTTTTAATAATTATAAATACTATAATCTAAACCGGTATTCTCAGGTTACTGAATGCAGGTGAAAACTATGTTTTTGAAAACTAATAGATTTTTTACATTCAATATATTTTTTTTAGATTGCAGGCTCACAACATCAAAAAGTATTTTTATATGAAAAATATCAATAACATATGCAAATAAAGTTTTGAAATTGATTAAAAACGATACTTTCATTTTAGCCGAATCTCAAGAGTTAATATCGAATAAATTTCCAAAGATTCGTCTACTTACAGCTGTCTTTTTTTATTCTTATAATTTCAGTGGTTTAATTACATGTCTGTTAAATTTGTATTTTGCTTCTATTATTTTATTTATTTATTGATATTTTTTTAACTTCGCTATAGAATATTAGCCAGAAGAAAATGCTGAGTTATTTATATTCTTTTAAGTACAAACGTGTTAATCTTTCGTAATCGAACTGCACGCGATGAAGCTAAATTAAAAAAAAAATGATGCTTGAAAATTATTTTTAAAATATAAAAAATCAGTAAATTGAGATACATTTTTCAAATAAATAACATTTATAATAAAATTTTTTGCTACTCGACTGTGTAAAATTGAAATTGTGCGATGTTTAGTAGTTAAAAAAAATTGCAGTAAAATGCGAAATTTATTGTACAGGTTTTGCCACCGTCAATATGACATCAGTGTTACTCACGGGCATAGTTTTTACTTTATAATATAGATTATATTATTATCTTATTTTTACCATTTAACTGTTGAAACTATTATTGTATTTAATTTATTTAAACTATTAGATTATTTATTCTTTGTGAAAATGTTATAATTCCCATTCTTTAAACGATACTTTTTTAGTTGATATACAGATAAATCCATTAATGAATTTCTAGTAATAGCATTGAGATTTATCCATTTCCATGCATTTTTTCCACTTTTTTTAGAAAACAGTTTCCTAAGCCTTTCCTGAAAATACACTAGTTTTTTAGATGAACAATCTATCTTGTGGTGCTTATGGCTGACATGCAATGTTGCACAAGATCGGGATTACGGTTGCTTAAAGTGATGTCACCTAAAATTGTTTTGCCTCTGGCATATCCTTTCATAACAAGTAATTTATCTCAAGAACTCCTATTTTTCAAAGCTGAGTGCTTTTTTGTTCACTTGGAGAGAATCTTGGATAACAAACGGGATATAAGTATTATAATATTTATTCATATAGAAGAGAAATAAATTCATAAACTTCATGAAAGCTGGAGAAAATTTCTTGGTTTCAATTCCCTAATTAAAAAAAAAAAAAAAAAAAAAAAAAAAAAAAAACAGTTTATACGAATTAGAAATTTAATATATTTCTATAGATAACATTGAGATTTATCCATTTCTATGTATTTCCCTCCTTGTTTTTTAGAAAACAGTTACCTAAGCCTTTCCTGAAAATACACTAGCTCAGTTTTTTAGATGAACAATCTATCTTGTGGTGCTTATGGTTGACATGCAATGTTGCACAAGATCGGGATTACGGTTGCTTAAAGTGATGTCACCTAAAATTGTTTTGCCTCTGGCATATCCTTTCATAACAAGTAATTTATCTCAAGAACTCCTATTTTTCAAAGCTGAGTGCTTTTTTGTTCACTTGGAGAGAATCTTGGATAACAAACGGGATATAAGTATTATAATATTTATTCATATAGAAGAGAAATAAATTCGTAATATATAAACTTCATGAAAGCTGGAGAAATTTTCTTGGTTTCAATTCCCTAATTAAAAAAAAAAAAAAAAAAAAAAAAAAAAAAAAAAAAAAAAAAACAGTTTATACGAATTAGAAATTTAATATATTTCTATAGATAACATTGAGATTTATCCATTTCTATGTATTTCCCTCCTTGTTTTTTAGAAAACAGTTACCTAAGCCTTTCCTGAAAATACACTAGCTCAGTTTTTTAGATGAACAATCTATCTTGTGGTGCTTATGGCTGACATGCAATGTTGCACAAGATCGGGATTACGGTTGCTTAAAGTGATGTCACCTAAAATTGTTTTGCCTCTGGCATATCCTTTGATAACAAGTAATTTATCCCAAGAACTGCAATTTTTCAAAACTGAGTGCTTTTTTGTTCACTTGGAGAGAATCTTGGATAACAAACGGGATCTAAGTATTATACTATTTATTCATATAGAAAAGAAATAAATTCGTAATATTCAAACTTCATGAATGCTGGAGAAAATTGCTAGGTTTTAACCCCCTGATAAAAAACATCGTTCATACGAATTAGAAATGGAATGTATTTTTATAGATAATATTGAAATAGTATATGATAAACAGTTTTGAAATAAGATTAAAAATCTCTGGAATAATATACCATTGAATTAAAATCTGAAATTAAAAATATGATTCATTTTAAGTATTACATATTTATTATCAACTATTTTTTAGATTTAGTAATATTTTAGAAATCAGTGGATATGCACACAAAAAAATATCCCAGTAAAATTACGGCAGAGGCCGGCAGCAGAGATTCCAGTCATACCCCGTAAAAAAAAAAAAAAAAAAAAAAAAAAAAAAAAAAAAAAAAATCCATGCCCATCATTTTGTGCAGCCCGTAATTTTACGCGGCAAACTAATACAGCATTATAATCTACTTTAAAACACAATAACACTTTATTTACTGTTCCGTAACACGTAGCACGTTTGATAATCATCACAGAATCGCTTTTTTGGCGGGTTAAAATTTTCGAAACACGATTAAAATCAAGGGTTACACCCTATCGGAGGACAATGTATGGGGTCGTACCGTATTTTTGCTAACATATGGGCTAGAACTGTAAGAATATGTGTATTGTCCTTATTTTTCGAAGTATCTAAGGAATAAGGCCGCTTATTTAGTGGATCAGACAGTTTTTCGTCAAATAAGGCTGTTGCCCACGAAAAGTGAAGGGCAAACTCGCATAAATTTACAGTTTTTTCTGAGAGTGTGAGTGTGTTAATAGTTTTCTTAGTAAAATGGAATTATATTTTGAACATATAATGAAACACATTATCATAATACAGGGTTAGCAAAAAATGTTACCCATTTCATAGGGTCTGTCCTACTGCTCCGAAATTGGTGAGACAAACTACATATTATTCAAACGATGTGCTAGTCATGTGCTAAATAAGGAAAAAATTAACACAAAAAGTTTAACAGTAAATGTGTCTGTTCAGTTCTGAAAGAAAGCATTCCTCACCACCTTTTTTACGCATTTGACCACACTCACAGCATTTAGCTATAGGAAAATAAGTATTTTCCTTTATAACGTGTTGTTAACAATGAAGGCAGATATTCCGAGCATTTATTGTGAGCATGTTAAACATTTTTGTGAAGGCATATTTGGATTAAAACTTATAAACCTACTGAACACTTATTTGAATTCTACAGCGCCACCTTTCGACGAATTTTTGTAGGACAGGACATGACATCTGGATTTCGATCCAAGGACCTGATAAAACCTGATTGGGTATATATCGAGACCATCCGTTGCATATCAACATGTCGAGCTAGATGCATAAATCATTGTGGGGGAAATAAAACAAGACTTGAAGTTATTTTAGAAGTATGCGTTGATTAATTACAATAATTTCCCATCGTTGTTATTTTTTACATATTGTATGCTAGTAATTTTTCTATATAAATAAAAACAGAATTCGATGTGTGAGTGAATATTGTTAATTGTAAATGCTTTTTTTTTAAGTTCACAATGTCTTTTAAATGAATTAGTAGAAGACCAAAGGTATTTTAGTCTTGAAGTAATTAGGTGAAAGCACTAAAAAGTAAAAAAATAATAATAAAAATAATAAAAAAAATCTTTCGAAAACAATCACAACTACTTAAAGTGTTTTATTGCGGCAATAAGTCGAGTACCGTGGCACAGTACTTAAAGTGCTATGCTAAAGTCTAGACACTAATATGGGTTTTTGAAATACGTATTAACTTTTTATTTTTTAGTTTTGTTTTCAATTTTTATTTATTTAATAATGGTTCGTCATTTGTATTATATTTTTCATGACAACTGGAATACTACTCTTGATAAAGCTAAATTTTGATATTAATAAGACTTATAAGATTTGTTTCTATTGTTAAAGTAAAATATTTAAGTACAATAATAGGAGCTCTTAAAATTCCATTAAAATTTTACATTACAATACATTTTAATATTTAAAATTTCATTTTATACATTTCAGAAAATGACATTTATATTTAAAATACTGTTACAGTTTTGATTTGATTTTTAATATTTACTTCAATCCAATGTGAAAACTGCAGACGTATTAACCGTATAACCCCACTTTCTGCTTTTAGCATCCCAGTGTGCCTATTAGATGTCAAATAAATATAATAATATCATTTTCAAAAGCAGTGTAATAGACAAGCTTCATTATTACTAAATTTGTCCAACGCAAAATTTGAATGCATATGTATGAGAGCAAATGTGGATGCCAGAATATTTGGCATAATGCATTCAATATACGAGAAGCTCACATTTAATGCGTGTTACATGTTTTATGTAATAGCTTTTGTGTAAGGATATTTATGAAACAAAAATGTAAACAAAATATAATATATGTTACGTAAGCAGATAAATATTGTTATATATATATAATTATTATTTTATATGTAAATCTAAATTTAACCGTGGAACTTTATTTGATGGTACGCAAAAGAAGGTATTTGTTTAAATTAAAAATAGTATAATATTAGTTTATTACATGTGTGACTTGGAATAAACTAGGTTAAAACATCTATAAGGTACTCATATTATACAATAAATTTAACGTGAGGTAATGATTGTAAAAATATTATGTATTTAACAGCGGAATTCTTGTTTCAAAACTCAAACGTTTTAGGACTATAATAACATTTCCTAAAAAGTTTAGATGTGCAAATGAGAAGAATGTGGAAGAAGAATATGTTTCTTTTTAATCAATTTTTCCTTGGCTGATTTTAGTGGTAGAAAACATTTTTGTAATGTATTCCAACAAGTTATGGTAAATATTACTGACTTTCAGAATCCCAGTATGCCGATTATGTTTCAAATGTATATAATAACCCCATATCTATAAATGAAATATGTATACTTATTATGTATGCTGTATGTATTTGTATACTTATAATTACTTAATTTGTCCAATCCAAAATTTGAATGTGAACATATGTGATTAAGAGTTGATACCACAAGCATTGGCATAATATATTTACATCTAGAATATTCACATAAATATGTGTTACGTGTTTTACGTAACGGCCTTTGTGAAAAACATTTACTAAACGCAAATGTAGGTATAACGTAATATAAGTTAGGTGAGAAACTAAATATTATTTTATATCTAAGAATTTTGTAAATTTAGCTGAGAAAAGTGTATATAATAGCATATTAAAAGTTCGAGTTACACAATAGTATATTTCTAGTTTATTAAAATTCTAACTTAGAATAAAATAAGCTTCTATGCATCTATATGAGAATAAAACTGAATTCCAGGAAATTTCGCATAATAAATTCCTAGGCTAAAAGCATTATGCAAGTTTTATGTAATAGCTTTTGTGACATGACATTTTGTAAATACATATGTAGCTGCTACATTATGTAACAACATATATCATCTTTTGATAATATATGTTACATAAGCAGCTAAATATTATCTTATAACTAAATATTTTATAAATTAAGCTATTTAGAAGTTTACGTAATAGCATTCAAATTTAAAACATATTTAATCCGCAATAATGACACTAAAAAATATAAATACTTTTAAAACTATTCTTCTTTTAAAACACAAACATCCAGATATGACAATGTTCTGTTCCCGAAAAAGCTTAGAATTGAAAATGAGAGGAGCATGGAAGTTAAATATATTTATTTTTAATGAACTTTGCCGAGAGAATCTTTAAAGTATGGTACAGTTTGGTTAACTTAATACAACAAACTATGGTAAATATTGTCGGTTTCGACAACACCTATAGATTTCATATAAATGTAATAATCTCATATCTAAATAAGTATAAATGAAAATCCTTACATTTAATTTATTTGTACAAACCAAAATTTCTATGCATCTATATGAGAATAAAACTGGATTCCAGGAAATTTCGCATAATAAATTCCTAGGCTAAAAGCATTATGCAAGTTTTATGTAATAGCTTTTGTGACATGACATTTTGTAAATACATATGTAGCTGCTACATTATGTAACAACATATATCATCTTTTGATGATATATGTTACATAAGCAGCTAAATATTATCTTATAACTAAATATTTTATAAATTAAGCTATTTAGAAGTTTACGTAATAGCATATCGTAAAAATGAATATTTTAACCCTTTATATCCAGAATTAATTTTCCAGCTACTTTTTAGATGCTTAGAATCCTCGATTATTCCCACCAGTTACTTTTTTTTGTAAAGTTTTCCTTATCTAATCATAGCATTTTTGCGGTTCAATTAGGTGAAAATTTCTCATTTGAAAAACCGGTGGTAACAGATTAAAAATTCTGTAAAAGACACTCGTCGCGAAGGGGTTAAAGTGGTACTTATAAGTACCGTCAGGATAAAAAGGGTTAAATTACAAATTGTATAACTTAACTTTATTACTTGTGCAGCTTAGAAAAATTAAATGTTAGCATCTATAAAGTAGTCATATTTAAAATAAATTTAACCCGAAACAATTACTGCAAAACTATGAATTTATTCAGCACACAATTCTTCTTTCAAAACTGCATACAAGCAAAATGATAATATTCTTTCTTGAAAGCTCATAATTGAAAATGAGAACAACATTGTAGTAAAATATGTTTCTTTTTAATGAACTCTGCCGAGGCAAATTTTAGTAGTATAATTCGCTTATCTAATGCAGTCTAACAAGATACGGTAAAGTTTTCAAGATTTAATATCCCAGTGTACCGATTAGATATGAAATGAATATGATAATCTCATATCTAAATGAAATGTAACCGACAAGCCTTATAATTACTTAATTTATCCAACCCAAAATTTGATTGTGTACATACGAGAATAATAGAGGATGCCTCAAAAGTTGGCATAATATATTCATATACTAGTATACTCACATACATGGATGTTGCGAGTTTTATGTAATGGCTATGGGAAAGAACTTTTAGGTAAGCAATATTTGTTAGATAAGTAGCTAAATATTACTTTATATCTAAGTATTTTAAAAATTTTACCGAGAAAATGTATTTGAAAGCATATCAAAAGACTGATTTGTTTGAATCACAAACAATATAATTCTAGTTTATTGTACGTGTGTTTATTGCACTAGTTTATTCCACATAAACAAGATTTAAATAACAAACACTCATATTTTAAATAACGCGAAGGAGTGACAGTAAAAATATGGATGTATTCAAGTCTTCTTTCAAAACTCAAACTTCCTCCACATGTGATAATATACTGCTTCTTAAAAAGCTCCGAATTGAAAATGCGAAGAACATGGAAGTAAAACATGTTTATTTTTAATGAACCTTTTGCTGAGACAAACTTTAGCGCTAGAAAACTCTCTTGCTAATATAATCCAACAAGTTACGGTAAATCGTTCGTAACGAATACCGGCGAGTAATTTCACAACTTGTCTTAAACTCTGAGGCAATACTGGTATATTTTTATTAACTTTAGTTTGCGGTGAGATAGGTCTTTTAAAATATAGTTGAGTAGCGTGATAAAATAGAAGTTAATTTTTCGCGAGCCTTACTCTAGTTAATTAAGTACGTAAAGAGTACCCCGCAGAGCAAAAATAAAACATACAAAATGGAAAAATCACAAGAATGAACCAGACAAAATATTCTCATGTACCTTAATGTTAATTTCATTTAACGCGGACATTAATATGCTAATTTTGTAGACTGTTGAATGGATTCTTTACACATGTAAGTAAGAAAACAGATTGCTTAAATTACCTTAAATTATTTGCCATTTATTTGTTATATCACGTTAACTGATATTTTCATTCATGTTCTTTAAGACCTCTATTTTTGTACGTAAATAAATAGAGAATCGTAAGACTACTTTACTTATTTTAGTTTAATCAATTTATATGAAATATATCATTAATGTTTGATTGTTTTAGGAATGTATTACATTAATTATTATAAAATATTTTGCGATTGGAAAAATTCTTCCTTAAATTTAGATAATAAAAATTGTTTTAAACACCGAGTCAATACTGTAACATTTATATCAAGTTTAGTTTGAAATGAGATTGGTTTTCTTAAATAGTATTTTATAAAATTGTATTTAATTTTTCTTCAGTTAATTAGGTGCCTACAGTAAAATTTTTCAAAAAATTGAGACATTAAAATAGAAATATTCTACGAATGAACCAATCAAATTATTTTCACGAACCATAATGTTAATTTCATTTAATGCGGACATTAATATGATAATTGCGCATATTGTTGAACGGTTGGTTGGTTGGTTGATTTTATGACGGCCGATTATCTACACGAGCGATATAAGGTCCTAGAGGGGGAGTGCCCTCCGTGGGGGGTATTGTTGAACGGATTCTTCACACATGTTCGCAAGGAAGTACGATTGTTTAAATTAGATATGTATTCATTTGTTTTATCACTTTAAATGATATTTTAACCATTGCATTTTAAGTGCTTTTAGGCTGTGTATAAATTAATAGAAAAGCGTTATACTGTTTTACTAAATTTAATTTAATTAATTTAAATGAGCATTACTAATGATTTGTTGTTTTCACGAATGTATTATATTAACTATTGTAAAATATGTTGTGATTTTAAAAATTCTCTTTTAATTCAGATAATAATAATATAAAAAAGTCCTTCCGGCCTGTACCGGGAGGAAAAGGTAGCTTTCCTACATCTTCGTTTTAAAATTTTAGCCAATGTTACACGAAAACAGCAAGTTAAAATGCAAAGAAACGTTTACAAAAGATTCGTTAATACTGAATTTGAATAAGAAATTCGCCAAATTATTGAGCAATAGCCAAATTGGCTTCATTTATGAAGACTTATTTTGGTCGCCAATTTTGGCGCTAACGGATATAAATATATAGTTTTATGCGTATGATTGGGAAAATTATTACAACAATGAAAGAAAATAATTTGCGAGTAATCGCGTTAATGTGCTGTTTTGTTTCAAAATGTCAGACACCTTAGAATTTCAAACTGCTCTATCTCAGCCATTTTTTAAGATAGAGGTAAACCTAAAAAGCTCTGGAATGCTTGTATCAAGGCCTATCACGTAATTAATAAATAAATTTGAATTTTTAATTTTTTTGTATATTTATTTTAGTTTTAAATTTTTAAATGGCCGCCATCTTGAAACAAAATGGCGGACCAAGCTGGCCAACGAACTCGGTCGAGACATTGGTGACCTTAATACACACAATTAGTTTAATCAAAATCGATGTATAAATACGAGCGGTATCGTATGACATAGGTCAGATATATATATATATATATATATATAAATCAACATTTGAACGGAGGGTGGTTTTGGGGTCTGGGGGTCATGATCGGTGAAAATATATCGAAATTTTCCGGAACTGCTTTCCTCCGAACGGCTGCAATAGGTAGCTTTATACTTTTAGGCCGTTCGGAGGAAAGCAGTTCCGGAAAATTTCGATATATTTTCACCGATCATGACCCCCAGACCCCAAAACCACCCTCCGTTCAAATGTTGATTTATATATATAGATATATCCATATATATATATATATATATATATATATATATATATATATATATATATATATATATATATATATATATATATATATATCTGACCTATGTCATACGATAACGCTCGTATTTATAAATCGATTTTGATGAAACTAATTGTGTGTATTAAGCTCACCAATGTCTCGACCGAGTTCGCTGGCCAGCTTGGTCCGCCATTTTGTTTCAAGATGGCGGCCATTTAAAAATTTAAAACTAAAATAAATATACAAAAAAATTAAAAATTCAAATTTATTTTTTAATTACGTTTTAGGCCTTGATACAAGGATTCCAGAGCATTTTACCTCTATCTTAAAAAATGGCTGAGATAGAGCAGTTTGAAATTTTAGGGTGGCTGACATTTTGAAACAAAACAGCACATTAACGCGATTACTTGCAAATTATTTTCTTTCATTGTTGTAATAATTTTCCCAATCATACGCATAAAACTATATATTCATATCCGTTAGCAACAAAATTGGCGACATTGGCGCCAAAATTGGCAAAATTGGCGACATTTGGCGAAATATCACAAAATTTGGCGACCAAAATAAGTCTTCATAAATGAAGCCAATTTGACTATTGCTCAATAATTTGGCGAATTTCTTATTCAAATGCAGTATTAACGAATCTTTTGTAAACGTTTCTTTGCATTTTAACTTGCTGTTTTCGTGTAACATTAGCTAAAATTTTAAAACGAAGATATAGGAAAGCTACCTTTTCCTCCCGGTACAGGCCGGAAGGACTTTTTTGTATTGAAAGCTACCTAAAATTAAATTCCGACACAATTCTGGCAATGTTTATCAACTTTGGTTTGCTGTGAGAAAAATCTTTTACACTAGATGAGTTGCGTAATAAAATTGAAGTTAATTTTTCGCGAACTTTATTGAGTTAATTAAATGCATATTGTGAGTGCTCTAAAAAACGTTGATAGATAAAAAATAAATCCTTCAAGATAGAAAATTGTAAGAGTGAATCAGGCAAAACATTTTGCCGTAATGTTAATTACACTTACGCATATATGATAATTCAATAAACTGTTGAAATAATTCTTTACACATGTATATACGCAAAAAGCTTTCTTAAAAGAGATTTCAACTTTTGCCTTTTATTTGCTGTATTACGTTAATCTTTACAGGTCTGGTGGTTTAAATATGGAACAGAAAGCATCACTTCGTAATAGCTGGTAATTGTGTTAAGCAGTATCCAGCGCTTCCCCCCCCCCCCCCGCAATTATTGTTAACCTGTGGTGCAGGTACAGGGTAGCATGATTTAGAGGTTTGCACGGGCCGGAATTTCCAGACCCGGCCTGCTGTAAAAAATTAAAGTTTGTCCCAGGCGCGGGCAGGCCCGTTTATGATTTTCCATTTTACGGCTCGGCCCGGTCCGTTGAAAAATCTGTGAGCCCGTGAAAAAAATCAATGGAATCAGGCCGGCCGACCCAACACAATTTTTACAAAAATTCCGATTTTTCTTAACACACAATAAAGATTCCTTTAATAAATACTGCATACATATATTTATGGGGAAATTTTACTGTATATTTTAGGTTACTGTATATGTTCACAATCCATATAATACAGAATAGCGACATTAATGATCACTTAGACTCTTATTAGACTATTACATTCAAATAAAGAGATTAAAAAATTAATGTAGTTTTGAATACATGTAAAAAGATGGTTATACATTATAACTTTTGTTGCTGTATAATAAAAAAAACGTAGATTTTTGAAAATGTTTCTCTGTAATTTATTAAAGTATATTTCTAAAGGTTCCATTAACAGAAGTTCATTATCGCAATTACTTTTTTTTCATAACAAATTGCTTGCTCGACAAGTCCTGGGAACAATTAACTCTAGTTCCGACCGGCCCGTGTATGTAGAATAAAGTGTAAAACCTGATCCCGGCCTGCCCGAGTCTGCTGAAAAAATTAATCCCGGGTACAGACACGATGTAACTGTCGGATGCCGATTTCTACGCTGGACATGTTATATTTCTGTATTGATGTTGTCAAGCTAGCATCGGCTCGCGCAACACTTTTACACTTATTCTCGTCGCAGCCACGCCCATTGAAAATCTTTCACATTTTATCAGCTTAGCAGCTATCTTTCACATTTTATCAGCTTCAAATTTATTATTATTTTTTTATCAGCCTGGCTGACACTTTTTTTTCGGCCCGTCCTGGCCCATGCAGACCTGTAGCATGATTAACAATAACTGTGGGAAAATGAAGCACTTGCTAGATTTAAAGATATATTGGTGTGTTTTAGAAAGGAAGTACTCCTCATCGATACTTAAAAAATAAAATAATAATATATAAATAAATAAAAGAGTCCTTAAACGGTTAATCGAAATTTTAAAATAAAGCTCTATAGTTTCAAATAAATGAAAAGAACAAAGAAATGCAACTTGATTTAATTTATATTTTTACATACAAAAGTGTCACTTTTATTTTGATAGGTTTAATAAAGAATTTACACTGCGATAAATGTGAGCTAAAAATAAGCAAAATTTATTCAGTTTTGCATATTGTCTCGGCTTATAGTATCTCCAAATCTATAATCCTTAATTTTGAAAAAAAAAAATATATATGTGCTCATTTTTTGGACTACGCACTTCGTCTTTACGAATGCATCTATGATAAGTCAATATACACAAGAAATTTAATTGAAAAAACAATATATCTCTATATATAACCGTTAAAAGACAAAAAAGACACATCATACAGCAATCGCGGAATAAAAATAAATATGAAAAATAAAAACATACCTATTTGAAAAATATTCACAGAAAAAAAATCAAAGAAAATAAAAATAGAATGTATATCCGAGATAATATAAAACATATTGAAGGAAAAAAAAGAAAAGATAAAAAAACGAATTAATGAAACATTTCTGGCACCACAGTAGGATCTTCAGGCTACACACAGGATCGGTAAATCGCCATAAAATATTGTTTCAACAGTACTGGTTCGTTTTTTTAACTATTTGAACAATTTTTTAAAAATTGTACACGCGCATATACTACACAATTTGTCTTAAAATCTCTAATATGTAGAATAGAATTATACGAGATTATATCTATATTTATTGACAAAGTTATTTTTACGCATGTACGGTTACACATATCATACTCTCTCTTATGATACAACTATACTTTAAAATACGAGTAGGTTTCGTTTCCCATTTTAAAGTAAATTATGTTAAACAGTATAACACATTAAACAGTTTTAAAAATATGTTTTCATTTAAAAATTTTGTTAAAAATGTCTTGCAAAAATACCTGTCTCTTGTCTCAAAAATCTACTTCATGGGATGAAAATGAAGGTACTTATTTATTTATCTAAAAACTGAAATTTTTACATATATTTGTCTTATGTCTTCTTCTAAACTGTTATATATTAATTTGAACTACAATGGAGTGACATAGAATTATTGGGAATTATTTACGCCTTCTCTAAAATGGTCCGATCGGAACGATAAGACAATAAATCAACAGATTTAACCTTTTTTAAGAAAGTTTCTACCTTTAAAATTCAAAATGTATTTCCTGTTTTACTAGGAAAGGTAATCTTAACAATGAAACTAAATACAATAAAACTTGGGAAAACGGAACCTGTCTCTGACGGTATTCTACTTTAAATGGGAAATTTTCATGATCCCAGCAAAAAGAATACCATGCAATTATAGCTAGTAAAATAGGCATTTTTTTAACGATTCCATCTTTTGAGATTTTACTGTATATATTATAATAAGTATGTAATTTAAAGTCCATCTTCACAGCAAAACTGTATTTCAATAAATGTAGGAATTTTAAATAAATAAAAAAAAAGATCATAGGGAATTCTAGGTATTGTACTGAAATGTATTAAGTGTCTTCTCAATGTGCAATTAATTGTGAGGTCATGCATCGATAAATTCAAAATCAGAAGTATGTTCAAGGCAAATAGATTACAGCCAGTGGAAGAAGTGCTTAAGATATAAGGTTATTAAGGGCCAAAACAATATTAAATAGATATTCAGGGCCATGCAGGCTGTGTTGCCATGAAACAGCAGTAAAAATGTTGATAAATCTATGTTACCATTTGATATACCATTTAAGTTCTTTGAAAGTTAAAAAAAAATATGTCTGATGCATTTATATTTTATATGTTATCGCAGATGGATATAACAATGAAATACAGGCGGTTATCAAAATAATGGAAACACCCTAGATTTTGAAGGAATTCTTTATTAATATGGCGTAGGACCGCCTTTGGCATGTAATATAGCTTGGATTCGCCTGGGAATCGAATCATACTAATTCTGAATAGTGTTTAGAGGAATATTGTACCATTCTTCATGGAGATATTGTGAAAGTTCCGTGAGAGAAAGCCGGTGGAGGATATCGATTCCGGATTGAAAGCTGTAAAATAGACCACAACGGTTCGATTATGTTGGGTCTGGGGACTGTGCGAGCCAAGGTAGATGTTCCACCTCATCCTCATGTTCATCAAACCACGATTGGACAACTCTGGCTGCATGAATAGGGGCATTATCATCCTGGAAAATTCCATCTCCTGCAGGAAACAAAATTTTCATCATGGGATGGACCTGGTCAGCTAAAACTTCTCTATACTTCTCCCCAGTGATCCTTCCTTTCAGGGTTACGATTGGACCAGCAGAAAACCATGACACGGCTGCCCATACCATGACCGATCGACCTCCATGCTTGACAGTTGGACGGAGGCAATCAGGATCATACGCTTGTGCAGGTGTTCTCCAGACATGTACCCGTCCTGTTGTGGGGAAAAGTGTGAAAGATGATTCGTCTGACCATATAACAGTCTTCCACTTATCAATCGACCAGGTTTTGTGGTTGTGGCACCACTCTACACGACGTTTGGCATTAGCATCTGTGACAAGTGGCTTGGGAATTGCTGTTCTGCCGTAAATGTTCTCTTTATGAAGGTATCTCCGAACTGTAATTGTTGACACTGGAGAATCCAGATGCTGATTGAGCTCTGTGGTCACTTTGGCTGCAGTTGTTTTCTTTTTAGACATTACAATCCGCTTCAATACCCGTCGGTCTCTTTCACTCAGCTTCTCCTTCCGTCCACTATTTTGCTTTGCTGAGCTTGTCTTTCCGGGCTGTGTGTATGCTGTCATGACTTTAGACACCGTACCTCTAGAAACGCCTATAAGCTAGGATGTTTCGGTCACCATTGCTCCAGCAAATCGGGCTCCTACAATTTGGCCTCTTTGAAAATCTGTGAGGTCTGACATTTTACGCTTCTGACAAAAAAAAATCAAAACGTAGACAACTCTTCTAGAGCTCTCTCATACTACCTAATACATGTACTTTTTATATTAAAAAAATCTGGTAGCTAAGATTATATTTTAATGCTTACGAAGGGAATTCTTAAATGTCCCTTTCATTCACAAGTGTTTCCATTATTTTGATAACCACCTGTATATCCCATAATAATTTTAAATAAGCAAAGGAAAAAGTGAATGAAAATGAAATCATATCAAACACAAAATTGCATAGACTTTAATCGGTGTAAATTAGTTAACATTGATCATTCGAATGTAGAATAAAACTTGTTTATGTTATTTTCATATGCAACTGTGTAAACTTAGATTCTAAACTTGCATGAATTACTTTTAAATATTATTCATTGATTTGATCTGAAATATTAATTATATTTTTGTATATAAAAAAAATCCAGATAAATGATTTATTTGTTTAGCATTTTAGAGGTATTTGAAGAAATTGTGAAGAGATGTGATTTAAAAAAGACTTATATAAACTATTATATATGTAAAGAAAGAAAGCATTTCCCAGTTAATCAACTACTAATGTGACCAAAAAGGGTCGGCAAATCTTTAATGTATTTCCAATAGTTGTTTTTACTCCGTATGCATGCTATACAAAATTTTATGTAAATAACAACGAAAAATATCTGATCAAACTTTGAAATAAAGAAACGAAAAGTAGATGAAAAAAAAAACCTCATGCACAAAATTTTACAACCTTTAAAAAATGTAGATAGCATTGATTTTGATGACTTTGTGTTGATGAGTTTAAGATTTTTAATTGGAACTTAAACTCGTTGATGTTAATTCTATATGTAACTGGGTAGAATTATACCTCACGATTAGGAGTTACTTATAATTTAATCGATCGTTTGAACAAAAAATATTGGTTTGATACAAAAATTGTAAGAAAAAAAATTATAGAAATATTTTTTTCATTGTTTTATAGGTCTTTGGAAGAAATGTGAAGAGATGTGTTTTGAAAGATTTAAGTGAAGAAAAATGTGCGTAAAGGAGGAAACTATTTCCAATTTCAGCAAATAACCATGTGACAAAAAGAAACCGGAAATCTTTAATGTATTTCCAATAAATGTTACTTCAGGCTAAAAGTTAATGAGAATAATTACATGCTGTATGTCGAAATATTGAGAATTTTGAGCTATTTGGTTATAAAACATACAATGCAATAATTTAATGTGATATTATTAAATTTACTTTCTATGTTTGCAGTCGTTTTTTTCCCTGCTTTTCATAATTTGAGTAATTCTGAGGCTTTCTTTTCATAAATACTTTATGTAAGTCTTCAAATGATGATCAAATATTCTCTTCTTAAAGTTATAAAGGTTATCTGATAATTGTAATGATCGATTTATCTTAAAAACTGCTAATTTTTGAGATCATATTAACAGAACATACATTCAGTGGTTACTTGACATTAACATAAAATAAATTTTCTTAGTTCAGAACAAAACAAATATGATAATGCACTGAATTTTTTTAAATTCCCAGGTTTGAGCGCAGTGAGCCTGAGAGCCGTCTGTTTTATAATCGCCATTAAAATCTAATTAACTCAATTCTACATATACAATTATTACATATACATACTAAGCAATTTCCGAGACAACCTTTACTAAGCCTTGGCAGCGCGCAAGTCAGTCATGGTGCGCCCGACAAAGGGTTAATATTATCTGAAAAAATAATTACTTATTTTTTTTTTATTTTTTTTTTTTTTAAGAAACTTATAAACTTTAAACGTTTTTAATGAATTTCGCATGTAAACAAAAATTATCATATCTCATGAATATTAAAATAATATGTAAGAAAATGTAACGTTATACAATTTGGATTTTTAATTATGAAGTTATTTCAGTAGTTTTTCGCTCTCAGGCTATCAAAGTCTGAGAGCTAATGTGCCCGCCCGTTCTGTATGTATGTACGTATGTACGTAACGCTATAACTCTTGATAGAAATAACCGTTTTGCTTAAAACTTTGTTTATAGGTTCATTGTGATAAGGCGCTTCCCTGATTAGTTTTGGGGATTCATTGGTTAAGTATAAAAGGGGGGGAACGGGGGGCTAACCCCCCTTAATTTAGATAAATGGGTTTTTCATGCAGAATTATCCCATTTTCTTCAAATTTTGTATATTGGTTCATGGTGATAATGCGCTTCTCTGAATAGTTTCGGCGGTTCATTGGTTAAGTATAAAGGGGGAAAGGGGGACTAATCCCCCTTAATTTAGATAAATGGGTTTTTCATGCAGAATTATCCGATTTTCTTCAAATTTTGTATATATATATTCATTGTAATTAGAAGCTTCCCTGATTAGTTTAAGGGGCTCATTAGTTAACTATGAGGGGGGGTAACGGGGGAATGACCCCCCCCCCTTAATATATTGTCGATTTCTTTATTTTTCGAAGGGCTTATTTCAAATTCTTTGAAATAAGAGTATAATATACAATTAATATGAATAGCCTGTGAGCTCAATGCCCTCAGTTTAACGGTCAGTTTTCTTTTTCTGTTTATTGTTTTTGTAAAAACCAAAATTAACTGGTAAATAGAATATTTGTAAAATCAAGACATCGAATGAATCCAATCATACTGATATGATTGCAAATATGATTATATTAAAAACAATTTTTAATTTACTGGCACATAAGGAGGATGAAGTTTACGTTTAAGATATAAAAAGATATTTCAATTTTCTTTTATGTAATATTGTCGTGAAACTGAAGCTTAAATTAAAAAAAATAATTTAAAAAAATGCATAATCAATGCTTAGGTTTTATACCTTGTTTAAGGCAAATATCGACTAAAAAATTATGCTGAAAAAACTTGTTAAAGAATTAATACGTTCAGAGTAAAAAATGTTACAAGATTTTATGACTTATAAATTAAGCTTCTTAAAATAGATTTACATTATTTAGTCATTATCTCATCAAGAAAACGATATAATGCTTCTGTTAAAAGATAATTTTAGCAGGTATAATTAAACCATTATAAAATATTCAATAAAGAATAGAGCCTTTCTTTTAAATATAGCATTTTTTATGGTTTTCAGATAAATAATATTTCATGCAAGAATCTGAAAGCTATAAAGATAAACGTCTGCCATGCTTGTACTAACGATTCTGTTTAATATATTGAGACAGATTTAATTAAAAAAATAAAAAGCCAATAAAAAAGTGAAAGTTCTATTGAGAAATGTAATTGAAGAGTCAGGGGGAAAAACGATGATAATCACGGATAGTTAGATGATAATTATTCATTATTCTTTCTTTTACGAGGGTCAACTTTTACCGTTCATGACTTTCATCGTTCTTCCCCCTTTCTATTTATCTTAAACTATGTCTTTCAAATAACTACATTCTTTTTTCCTCAATCCAAAGTTGTGAAACTATAGCCTTTTCACATTAACAAAGGTCACTACCATATCCAATTTCTCAAAGAGTGCACTCTCATCGTTTTTTCCTTCACCATTCAATTAATCTTAATCGTTTAACACAAATATTTGTATATTTCACGTCTTCCATCCCAATAATTAAATATTTTAAGATACAATATAAGTAGGTTCAAGATAATGTTCAAGAAGGTACAGAAAACGAGGAAAAAAATCGTCCTGGTTCAGGTTTTAATTTATTTCATTAGCAGATATATATTTTTTTAATTTGTGCCACAGCTTAAATTTTTTGAGTGTATTTCAATATATTCTCCATTTCTTTGGTTGTCGGTTTTCGTTGTCAAAACTCACTGTTATATTGGCATAATATTTCTAACTTTTGCTTGTTCTTAACTATTTTTTAACCTAAGAGTTGTATCTGTTGTCAAATGCTTATGTTTTCTTTGCTTTTTTATTCTAATTCGCTTACAAATGCAAAATCATATAAGTGTGATGTCACTTTGTAACTTAACTAGCTGTTACCCGTGACTTCGTTCACGCAACATTAAAAGAAGAATAAATACATTAATTAAGCAAAATATTTCACTCCCGATCATTAAAAACGTTAATAATTAACTAACTCTTTATCACATTTCATAGGAGACATAACGGTATTTTTTGTTATAGGGACCTTGACATAACTCAGTCTTAAAAAAGTGAAATTTTGTGTCAAATAATCGCGAAAATGAAATTGCAACCATTGCAAAAAGGAGGGCCAAATAAAATCGTGGAAATCGACGAATTGGGTAAAAACAAATGTCAATTTTACCTGATAAACAATTTTACTTTTAACGCCTTTGTAAACGAAGGTTGGCAGCTATGCTTTTGCGCATGCCCGACTGATCAATCGAATACCAAAACAACTCATTACGCCCCTCACTATTACCTATTATAACTACAAGTTATATCACTATTTTTATCAGTAAAATAAATAAAAGTAAATAATCTTGTTATGTATATAATAAGTTGTAATAGTAAAAAAATATTGTTTTCAGATTAATAAAAAACCGAAAATAACTAAACAAAAACGTTGGATAAAATAACAAGATAAAATTTCAAGAATATATTTTCATCCCTCGGATTCTTTATAGAAAATTAAATTATTGTTCTTAACTGTTTTCTCAATATTTTGCAGTACTAATCTGTGTAATGGAATTTCAAGAACATTTTCGATATATAAAAATACATTGAGCTTTAATTTATACCATAAGGAAAAAAAATAGATTCTAAATTTAGATAAAAAAAATAAAAATAAATCTTAGTGGGTAATTGTATGTGAGATCAATAATCCTTATGAAGACAAAATTTTTATTCTTCAAATTTTGAAGTGTTACTTTAATTTACAGCCATCAAAAGAATTATTTCTGAACCTTATTTATAAAATGTTGCTTAGATTTTTCAATTCTTAATCAAAGTTTCGTACATCTTATTTTTATCACTATGAAAATGAGTATTGAACAATGCAGTTTATTATATTTGTTTTTTTATTTTCAAATGCCTTAATTTACGGAATTCTAATTTGTAGTAATTATTTTTAAAGTACACTTTACATTAACACGATAAATTAAACAATGGTCAGAAGATATGAAATATTTTTTTTCTCCTGTAATTACTTTAATATTTACATCTATACTTGCGCGCTTTACAGAAGAGTTGAAAACGCTTTCATATAAAATTTCTAAATAAAAATAACTTTACGACCTCTATGCATTTTTAATTTACTGCTTTTAAAATTCTCAAACACAGTTCTATCTTTATTTTAGTAATGAGTTTGTTGTTTATTATAAATCATAAAATTTTACATCATCTAATAAAACAAAAAGGCAAGCAAATATACTACAAAGCAAATTTATAAATTTTGTAAAGTATTCCACAAAAAGTAGTTTTAAGAAATACGATTCTCTTAACATTTCAGAAATGTATCTTATAAACTTTTAAACAGCCTCGAAAAGTCGTAAAACATTTGCCATAAATATATTATAAGCTCTTTATGATTAATAAATATTGTTACACTTTTCAGAGTCGACATTTTTATTTTTCATTTTTTGTTTGTACCTCAAATGCGTTAAAACTTAAAATTTCTTTTCTGCAACATTTTGTACACTTTCATAATTGAAAACATGCTTTTATTGAATTTAAAACCGCTAAACAATTTAGTGTTTAATAAAGTTGCCTACTAATTGATTTTAACAGCGTAGTTGATGTTAAAATACGGTCTTTCGAGAATGATATTTTACTCTCGCATATGCTTTTATGTTTCTTAATAAACTTTCAATTTAATGGTTAATTATTGTTTTTTTTCGATCATAAAATTAGTACTTTTTCAGACAAAAATGTTTTTTATTGCTTACCAGAAAAAAAATCAAACAAATAATTTAAGAGTAAAAAAAAAAGACTCTATTACGGAGTTGTGTTTTTTCAATTTACATTAATGAAGGCATTAAGTAAGTGTGTGGGGGTCTTTTTTTCTTTCATTCTTTAAAATATGTGCGAAGGGGAGATATTGAGCACTTCTCTTGAGTTTCACTAATGAAAGTATTTGAATAAATTATGAGATCTTAGGTATGTTTAAAATGTTAATATCATTTAGCCTCATTATAAGTTTAGAAATTGTTAATTAAATAAAATGATGAGGAAATTTCTCCAAAAAGAATCATTTTAAGTGGTTTTTGTCTCCCATGGTAACACGCAGATGAGATTTTAACAGCGATGCTTGGTGAAGAAAAAGAATTTTAAATGCAAATATTTATTTTCGCACGATGTTAAAGAAATGAGATGCAATAATTAATGTAAAAGTATGTTAAATTTGTTTACTTAGGATAAATTTCTCCTGTAATTAACTTGAACAATGAAAACACGATTTAAAAGAATGTCTCGCATAAAGAATGTCTCTCTTTGCTGAATGCTCTTGAAAATTATTTAAAAATGAGTTCAATTAAAAAGAATTACGTATAAAAGAAAGCACGTATGGATATTTTCGTCAGAGATATTAAGCAAATTTTCAAATGTAATATCGTATAAAACTTTTAATGAGTGAAATGTTATAAAAGTCATTAAAACTAATTAATCACAATTAAAAAAAAAAACTATTTTTAACAAAAAATATATTTCTGCATAGCTAATGCAAGTTACTGTTTTTAGTTAATACTCAAACACTCAAACATATATATATATATATAATATATATATATATATATATGTACATGTATAATTTCCTTTTGAGCTTTTATTAAAAATGTAAGGATGTAAGGAATACTGTAGTAATAAAGCAAATGAAACATATATATATATGTTTCAATATATATATATATATATATATATATATATATATATATATATATATATCAATATATATATCAATATATATATATATATATATTGAGTTTCCTGCAATAAATATGGAAAACTGATCCTAATTCAATTTATATATTTAAAAAAAATCCTAAAAAAGTATAATTTGAATAAAAAACAGTAAAATCTGGACAAATGAAAGGATTGATCTTTTCATCAAGTTAGGACCCCTAAGTTCCGCATTTCACCACTAGGCGAGTTGCGAATAGCCTCGTGTGGATAATATTCACTTTCCTGTGTGTATATCGAGGCTAACGAAAAAGAAAGGCTACCGCGGTGCTTTACGCGTATCTTTTTTTACAGACCGCGGGAGTCACGTGATGCTCGAATCCACCAATTGAGGTGTACGAAAAGAGCATCACGTCACTCTAGCGGTCTGTAAAAAACGATAAGCGGAATGCACCGCGGTAGCCTGTCTTTTTCGTTAGCCTCGGTGTATATACCACTTGTATAACTGTAGTTACATTGAAGGACAAATTAAATCGCTGGGTAACTTATACACTTACCACACAGTATGTAAGTATGCGAATAGAATTGAAATAGCAATAATAGTAATAATAATAATAATAAAACAAGAAATGTTACTCACAGTCTGGTCTTGTTCCAAAACGCCCTACTGTGCTTCCCTGTCCTGTTTCAAATCTGTTCCATCCATACACTCTGTATTCGTAATCTGTCCAAGCCTTAAGGCTTACAAGTGTCGTACATCGCGAAGGGTCACCATCCGTTGCAGTAACATTCAAAAATGCAGGTGCACCATGGGGAGTTTCAACTTCTCGGTATTTCACTATGTAGCCTAGAACTTGGCCGAATTCCGGGCGACTCCAGCAAATATCTACTGTAGAGCCTGTAGCATTCGTTGAACGTACGTCTTTTGGTTCTGTTAAAAAAAATAATAACAACAATTATAAACATTAAGAATTCATAATTAAATTAGTATTATAGAGTATCCTACTTTGAAAATAAATATAATATATAAAATAACAATATAATAACAATATGTAACGATGCCGCATCTTTTAACTTACCAGAACTGTGGCTCGAGTTACTACATGGTTACAGATATCAAAATAAACAACCAAGTAAAAATAAAAGTAATTTTAAAAAAAGTACATGAAAATTAAATGATAGCATTTTAAATAATAATTTCAAAGCCCGTGCAATTATGGAATATTCTCATTTGTTTTTGAAAATGACTTGTAATGAGTCGAAACATGTCAAACAACCTAATAAATGTTATTTTAGTTTGTATTATGCTGTTAATTTACACCTTTTAGCATTTAAAAGAAATATATATATAATATATTATGATAGGATAATATGAATCCATTATATGACTTATAAATGAATCATTCTCTCTTTGATACATTACAATTACACTGATCAGGTAAAATATTATCCTGCTGCAGTCATTTAATTTAGATTGTATAATATAGATATTGTATAATTATATAACTAGACTAGCAGGCTTCGCTCGCTAGGCTTGCCGGTTTCTCCCAACGAAACTTGAATCAAACGAAATATATCGTAAAATTTAACGTTGTGTTTTAAAGCAATATAAACCTTTACATGAAATCTCCTTTTGCACTGCTGTAAACGATACGAACGCCATTGCGCTATTATATTTTGGAATGTGCAGGCAAAATTTGAGCTGTTAAGGACCAACTCTTTTAGTTGATCATTTACAATGGGATTTTTTAAAGATCGATTGAACGATATGCAATATACTAAACTATCCTTGAAAAAATATTTAACTAACAATGCAAACAAACTAATTAACAAAATCCATCCAGTAGAACTTTTTTAAATAGTTAATTTTTCATAATCGGCTTCACCAGATTGTATAACCTTCCTCACAATTATATAACTAAGAAACGAAGAATAATATGCAATATACTAAAATCATCCCTGAAATATCATCTACCTAACAATGCAAGTCACATCAAAATCCGTCAAGTAGATCTTTTCAAAATGGCTAATTTTCCATAATCGGGTTCACCTGCTGATAGAACTTTCACCATACCTCTGTAAAAATAGAACGATATGTTACATACTAAAATCCTCCCTGAAAAAAAAAATCTAACTAACAGTACAAGTCCCATCAAAATCCATTCAGTATAACTCGAGGGATAAGCATCCAAAACGAAGTACCCATTTACCTTTTATATATACTCGTTAGTAGATAGATAATATACAATCTTTTAGAATCACAGGGAATTTAAGCTTGAGCTAATTATGCAATATTAAAATTCTTAATACATGATCAATATCAAATTCGAACCATGCATGTCACAAGCTGAAGATGAATAAATAACCTAGGAATTATAAAATTTGTTAAATTATAAAAGAAAAATAATCTAAACTACAAATATTAGCTGATAATTCGCTTTCTCTATTTTTTGAACTGCTAATGTATATTTTAAATACAATTCATGCATACACCTCAATCAGCTTTTATTTATGGAGCCTATTACTTTACACAAACCAGCCTAATTTAGTTCCGATTTTCTTAATAGTCTAAATGCAAAAAATAAAGGAGTATGTATAAAATTCTCATAAGCATCCATCAAAGAACGTTAACAACTCGCAGAGTGTAATTAGGTTGGTCATTTGCCAAAAACGCTCTGTATTGAGATAGAAAAAAATCACAATGCTTTTCTTTTTAAGTATATATATATATATATTTTTAATCAAATAATTAATTAGAAAACAAATTTTTATTTTTCTGTTATATGAAACACGATAAGTTTGAAATACCTGATTTTATAAATTGTATAGTATTTTACTCGGTAATTCAGTGAGTATTTACATGTCATTATCTACCAACACTCTTGAGCATTAGTGTATTTTTTTTATTCTTTTTGTGTTCACTAAATACGTAGAACAGACTGTTTAAAATTTTACTAATATTTTTCACGAATATTAAATGATATAGTTACATTTCTTATATGCTTTACTCTTATATAGGTTCATGATAACGTACGGAATTAATCTGATTAGCTATGTAAAAGAAAAAGTTAAAAAAGAATCTGAAGAAGTCATGTCGGAATATTACAAGGCTCATTTAATAAGTAAGAGGTATGTAAAATAACAGAAATATGATAAAAACTGAAAAAAGCTTATTAACAATTACATATTTGATATTTTTTGTAGTATTTGATATTTTCTTATGAAACTTTTCAGTTTTTTTTCTTCTTAAAGAGCCTTATGCTGTGATCGAACAGAAGTTATAAACTGACGAGTATTGCCTTATTCTGCGCATTCCATTATATTTATTGCATTTCTCTGCTACGAAGCTTGCGTTATTAACCCTTTCTGGGGGTTTTCCTGTATTTTCATAAGTGTGCTTGTAAATCCCAGGAAATATATATATATATTTTAATCACAGTTTGATATTATTATATCTTTTATATCCCTTCATTCTATATATGGTTCAAAAAAGGATTATGTTAAAAATATTTTTGTCTACAGCCATTTTAACATGACTTCTAGTAATGGAAAAACATGGGCCTAACGCTTCTTGTCAACAGATTGGCGTAAGATTCTCTTTTATATTTTCAACTAAGGAATGCAATTGTATAAAAGGTAGAATTAAAATAACCAGCCATTAGAAAAAAAATTAATACGCATTACCAAATTTAAGAGAACAATTTTTATATCGCACAGTCGAATGGTACAGTCCGTGTCTAAACGAAAAAAAATACACCCACAATTATTCGTAGATTTCTTAGAAAAAAGTCACAACAAAAGTATTATTAGACATGAAATAATGTTTTTTTTTTTTTTTTTTAATATGAATGCAACTATTGAAATGGGGGATCGCCTACATATTAGAAAAATGTGTCAACTTTAATTTTTCAACTGGTAATACCCACTTTTAACATTTTACTTGAGTTTCTTAGGATCAAATTAGCCCGGCAAGGTATATAGTTCATGATTTATTAAAATTTTTGTGTAGCATTAGAAGGATTAAAATTTGAGGATGATAGTGTTAAATCTGCTTGAAAAACTTTAATTTATATCTTTCCCAAAATCCTCCGACAGAGCATTATTATTTTTAATGATATACAGTGAATGCAATCAAATATAATCTACGAGTTTTTACTATCCAAAAACATTATTTATCAAACTATTAACAAATTCTTATTTAAAAGAAAATTATGAATTATGATCTACATAAATTTTTGCATAAAAAGATCGGACATCATCAAAAACATGGGCGTGCATATTTACAGCTTATTCCAATCGTTACTTTTTGAGATATAGAAAAGTTTTGCTTTTCGACGGTCTGAAGTCTATTTTCTCGATGGACTTCAGCCTGTGCCCTGTGAGTCACCCAGCTACCATTTTCAATCGAAAAATTAGCTTTATTTAACGGCAGAAGCTTTGCGATTAAATAAGACGAATATTACATTTTGGAATTTCTGGTGGAAAACGCTTTTCAAGCAAAAAATGTTGAGACCCCTAAAGGGACCGTCTCCTGTTATCGTTCAAGCATGTATAAGGAAATCGTAAAAAGCCACGAGAAAATACGTATAAAAATTTTAAAAGTAAAATTAATTTATCTTTTGACAAAATTTTTCTCATTATTTTTTTAATTACTTGTTGTATGACTTTGAAGTTTTTCGTGACGGATTTTAAGTTTATTTGGTACTTACGTATTATCCGTGCCAGGAGATTGATCGCCAAAAATGGTTGCCAAGTACCAAACTTGCATATCGTTGCCAATCATGTTTTCAAACGCAGCAATTTAACATTATCAAATAACTTTGTTAAAAATGGTAATTAATATAAAATAAATAAAATGTAATACATATAAAATTTATAACATTGTTAAAAATAGAAAATAACATTATTTTAGTAAAATTAATAAATGGTAAATAGCATAGTAAATTAGAAAGAATAATATTATAGATTATTCCCAGGCATATACCATGTAGCAATAAAAAAATATATAAGGGTTACTATAATTAGTAATATTGGCTCCATGCTTGGCGCAGTTGGCTTAAAACTGGCACGGACAATACGTAAGTACAGTTTATTTTTCTATATTTAAGGATAAACTCATTTCCTTTTACAATTCTGTGATTTAAAAAAGCGTGTAATGTACAGGTGGTTATCAAAATAATGGAAACACTTGTGAATGAAAGGGACATTTAAGAATTCCCTTCGTAAGCATTAAAATATAATCTTAGCTACCAGATTTTTTTTAATATAAAAAGTACATGTATTAGGTAGTATGAGAGAGCTCTAGAAGAGTTGTCTACGTTTTGATTTTTTTTGTCAGAAGCGTAAAATGTCAGACCTCACAGATTTTCAAAGAGGCCAAATTGTAGGAGCCCGACTAGCTGGAGCAACGGTGACCCAAACATCCCAGCTTATAGGCGTTTCTAGAGGTACGGTGTCTAAAGTCATGACAGCATACACACAGCGCGGAAAGACAAGCTCAGCAAAGCAAAATAGTGGACAGAAGGAGAAGCTGAGTGAAAGAGACCGACGGGTATTGAAGCGGATTGTAATGTCTAAAAAGAAAACAACTGCAGCCAAAGTGACCGCAGAGCTCAATCAGCATCTGGATTCTCCAGTGTCAACAATTACAGTTCGGAGATACCTTCATAAAGAGAACATTTACGGCAGAACAGCAATTCCCAAGCCACTTGTCACAGATGCTAATGCCAAACGTCGTGTAGAGTGGTGCCACAACCACAAAACCTGGTCGATTGATAAGTGGAAGACTGTTATATGGTCAGACGAATCATCTTTCACACTTTTCCCCACAACAGGACGGGTACATGTCTGGAGAACACCTGCACAAGCGTATGATCCTGATTGCCTCCGTCCAACTGTCAAGCATGGAGGTCGATCGGTCATGGTATGGGCAGCCGTGTCATGGTTTTCTGCTGGTCCAATCGTAACCCTGAAAGGAAGGATCACTGGGGAGAAGTATAGAGAAGTTTTAGCTGACCAGGTCCATCCCATGATGAAAATTTTGTTTCCTGCAGGAGATGGAATTTTCCAGGATGATAATGCCCCTATTCATGCAGCCAGAGTTGTCCAATCATGGTTTGATGAACATGAGGATGAGGTGGAACATCTACCTTGGCCCGCACAGTCCCCAGACCTCAACATAATCGAACCGTTGTGGTCTATTTTAGAGCTTTCAATCCGGAATCGATATCCTCCACCGGCATCTCTCACGGAACTTTCACAATATCTCCATGAAGAATGGTACAATATTCCTCTAAACACTATTCAGAATTTGTATGATTCGATTCCCAGGCGAATCCAAGCTGTATTACATGCCAAAGGCGGTCCTACGCCATATTAATAAAGAATTCCTTCAAAATCTAGGGTGTTTCCATTATTTTGATAACCACCTGTATATTTTCCCGGGACACCTTTCATACTTTACATCCATCTTATACACTTACATCCATGATCTTATGATATAATTTCATATTTATATACAAATTTTTTTAATAAATACAAAAGATATAACCTGCCTTTATTTTAACAAATGGAAATACTAGTGAGTAATGAAGAATTTTTCACAATTCTAATTCAACTAAAACCTCTATATCTAGTAGATTGATGGACAAGTTGGTAGTATTTACTTTTTATTTGAGATGAACAGCTTACAAAAATGAATCATCATTAGATTCTCCACCTCAATACAACAGTGGTTTATTTCCATGATCGAGGGGTTGTTATCATAAATGACACGACGTTTGCATGGCAGTTGAAAGCAATAAGCACCTCTGTTACTTACAAAAAGCATGGAATTTAATAGGGTGTTATATTACTTACCCATCATACGTAGTACAGGGTAAGTCTTGTAATCGTTTTGAAAATCGAAAATTTTTTTTTGACGGATTTACACGTTTCAGACACTGGAGATTCCGAAAAACATATTTTCAGAAAAAAAATTTTGCCGTCCGTCTGTGTGTCTGTGTGTCTGTGTGTGTGTCTGTAAACGCTCTATCTCCCGAACAAATTGAGATAGAGACTTGCAATTTGGTATGTACTTAGTATGTAATAATGGGAAGAAGCCTATTTCATTTCAATAACCTCGATTAACCGGAACTATTTTTTTCGGACTCTCGAAATATTCGTTCTGATAAAAGGTATATAAAAATTTTCGAAATTGTTTAGTTTAAGAAATGAATATAAAAGACAACAAAAAAGCATAAATTTTACATAAAGCATGAAGTCGATCGGATAATGAGTTGCCGAGATATTTGGAATCCTATTTCCCACACTCTTCGATTTTTCATGACCCTGTATTTCATCCAGATTTCACTTTAAAGATATATTTTAATTGGAAATTTGACGCTTAATCAGATGAAATAAACCGCTAGTTAATAGGATTATTATTTTTGGAGTTATAAGGAAAAACCTCTTTCAAGCAATTCAGTAACCGAGCCTTTAAAGCGAGGCTAACGAAAAAGAAAGGCTACCGCGGTGCTTTACGCATATCGTTTTTTACAGACCGTGGGAATCACGTGATGCTCGAATGCACCAATGAAGGTGCTCGAAAAGAGCATCACGTCACTATAGCGGTCTGTAAAAAAAGATAACTGGAATGTACCGCGGTAGCCTGTCTCTTTCGTTAGCCTCGCTTTAAAGTTTATGACATCATCAAGACACGATTTTATTTGAATTGCAATGCATTTTATAAGTAGTTTACACATTTTTATTTTAATATTTTACATTATGCATATTCATGATGGGTAAGTATTACGGTGGCCCCCAACGACTAGTTTTGTATTGTGTTATGTTTTTAATATTTTTCAACATAGTAGTTCAAAAGTGTTTATGAATTAGGTTTGTCTGGTCGTCTGACCGCACTCTAACTCGCATAAATATACTCGAATTGCTGTGTACTAGATATATGCTATGTAAGGAAGTTGAAGTGTGTAGCATTTACAGTTCATTTACAGGGACACTTAATAAAATTTCCTTTTATTACGGTCTATGCGGAAAAATCGTTTACAATGTATTTTAATGATGTTAGACTATTTCAAACACATTGAAATTAATATATATCACAGAGGTGCACTACAAGAGGTTTGTTGTAGAATATGGCGTGCATAGCACTTATCGTCCATTTACAGGGACACCCAAAAGAATTCGGTTATATAATTGTCTGTGAGCGATAATAGCTGGAAGTGCGTTTTCAGTTGTTGCCTGTGTTTTTAAATATAAATAATTTTTTGCATATTACTTGGTGTATATACATTTTTTAGATTACATACAGGGCTTCACAAAAGTATTCGAGGACATTTCTGTTTACTGACGGTAATTGCTGAAAGGGAAATTTCAACTGTTTTGTTTATTAACTAAACTAAATTTTAGCACATTATGTAGTACATATAGAAATCTTTAGATCATATACAGGGCTTTACAAAAGAATTTTAATACTTTTGCGATTATAGGTGATAATTGCTGAAACTGGGTTTTCAAATGTGTTATGCATTTTCCTAAATGATTTCTTAGATCTGGGCGGGGCCAGTTGGGCTTAAGCCGAAAGGTAGGCCTCCCCTCCCGGTTTGACCTTGATCTTGTTTTCTTAGATGTCATCTTTGATCTTATTAAACATAGAAGTTTTTTTTACAGTATTTTGAATGTATTGGAACGTGTTTCATAATCCAGGCTTGATACATGATTTTTCTCTCATGTTTTTTTTTTTCTTTAAGGTGATTTTAAAACAGATTTATCCCTTTTTAAATGCATTTAAAAATATTGTAAACCTAAGAACCGTTTTTACTGTGTTTTTGATCTATGTTTTTATAATAATATGTTAAAACGGCTACTTTCCTTACTTTCTTTAAAAAAAAAAAACATTCATCAATAAGCCAGGTATTGGTTTTTTGTATGCGCATAGTAAGCATTTCCATCAATTTAAAATCTCATTAAAATGTCATTTCGTTTTTGTTTGAACTTTTCGAAAGTCACAAAAAATTTAATCATTTCCGTCATATCTGCAGCTGGATATGCGGGATAATTTCTCTTTTATAGTCCAGAAAAAAAACGCATACTTCTCAAAATATTTATTTCAGATATATTAAAAAAGCAATAATAAAAATTGCTTCCATTTTTTTTCTGTCCCACTATTTTTCGTATTCCAGCTTATTTTGAATACATCAGCATCGATCAGCAAAGCACTTGAACCGTTTAATTTTAAAGCGAAATGCAAATAAAATTATTTAAAAAGTATAACGGTTTTGATCTCGAGTAATATGTTTGTTTTTTCAATTCTTTGATGGAACACTTTTTTTGCAAATAATTTTCTTTACATCAAATAATTTAACGTTTAGCATTTAATAAATTATATAATCATATTTTCGAATGAAAAGCAAAAATCTTATTCACTTCTTTTGGATAATGTTTTTTATTTCTTTCTTCTTCTTTTTTTTAAGATTTTGAGTTTTTATTCCCTTTTCCATACTGTATCTTGTGCAATATTTTTTAGCAAATATTTATATTGGCAATATGAATTGCACCCTTAAATTTTTTTGGAAATCGTTCTGAATGCATTGTTATTCATGACTTATTTTAAAATAAAGTATTTATGCATTAATTGTATTTAAATTTACTAGATTTTAAAATTATAAGCTTTATTATTTTTTCCTTTAAAAAATGAAACAAAATATTTTATCTGATTCGATTAAATGTTAAAGAAACATTCTATGGACAAATTTTTGGAACGTTTATTTGGGATATTTTTGTAAATAATTTGATGATTTGTATGATTATAACTAATATTTGATACCTCACTAACAAATAGCAACGATTATTTTGACTAATCAAGATTATTTCACTGTTTTTCTTACTTGGCTAATGAATATTTTAGTGGATGCTCGCGTCAGCATAACGCATCTAAGTTTCATTTTAATTGAACGTTAAATCATGTTTCGGTTAACGAAAATTTCGTCTAACGAGCGTGTTTCCGGAGCGAATTATCTTCGTTAGCCGAGATATCACTGTATATGTAATTTGCAGATATTTTAACATTATGTTTAAATATTTTTATTTTTTATTTTTCTAATGCATAATTTGCTTTAGGCTTAATATCGCTAATAAATATTTTAATGCACAGTTTTCTCAACCGTTTCTAATTGCTTCTAAACGTATACACTCTCAGAAAAAACTGTAAATTTATGAGCGTTTGCCCTTCAATTTTCACGGGCAACAGCCTTATTTGATGAAAAACTGTCTGATCCACTAAATAAGCGGCCTTATCCCTTAGATACTTAGAAAATTAATGGGCATGGATTTTTTTTTTTAAGGGGTATGACTGGAATCTCTGCTGCCGGCCTCTGCCCGTAATTTTACTGCAATGGTTTTACAGTGTAATTCGAAAGTTTGTCTTAGACTGTTAACCTACATTTTATTTATTTATTAACGAGCTAATTATTAAGTTTCCTTTTAATTAACTAATTAACTATTTATTAAGCAACAGATTGCCACGATTTTTTTTGTGTGAATAATTTGATGATTTATATGATTATAACTAATATTTGACACCTCACAAACGATTAGTTCGACTAATCAAACTTATTTCGCTGTTTTTCTTACTTGGCTAATGAATATTTTAGTAGATGCTCGCGGTAACATAAAGCATCTAAGTTGCATTTTAATTGAACGTTAAATCATGTTCCGGTTAACGAAAATTTCGGCTAACGAGCGTGTTTCCGGAACGAATTATCTTCGTTCGCCGATATATCACTGTATATATAATTCGCAGATATTTTAACATTATTTTCAAATACATTTAATTTGTATTTATTTACTGCATAATTTGCCTTAGGCTTAATGTCGCTAATAAATAGTTTCATGCATAGTTTTCTCTATCGTTTCTAATTGCTTCTAAACGTTTAATTAGAAAGTTTGTCTTAGACTTTTAACCTACAGTTTTATTTATTTATTAACGAACAAATTATTAAGTTTCCTTTTAATTAACAAATTAACTATTTATTAAGCAACAGATTGCCGCGATGCACATTTGAAGAAGCCCAATGAAGGATAGAAAATATTGCTGTAGTGACAGTTCTGCTGAAACTAATGGAATAGTTCTTATTAGTCACCTCGATTATGGGAGAATAACAGAACTCATACAACGTCTTATTGAATGGTTTCAAATGTACTGGCACAGTCATTTAGATTTTGCCAATACATTTTAGTATGTTGAAATACTTTATGAAATGTTTGATATTGTAATTCATATAAAAAAACATGCAACTGGAATATCACTAACTGACAGTTATAAGCATATTATTTAACGCTCATCTTCATCTACTAATTCTAAAATCAAAGGAGGAATTTTGAAAAATATTTAAAATGAAAATAATTTACAAATTGAAAATAATTTTTACTTATCTTAATCATTTTAACTTATAAATAAATAAAGTCAGCTAATAAGGCGGATTTTTCATTCTTGTTTAAATTTATAGTTTTATTTTTTGTAAGACTTAATTTTTAACTATTTCAGGAACCTAGCAGACAATCCTGTCCTGCAACTGGAATATTAGAATTCGTTTGTTGCTTTTTAGATTTTTTTCTACATTTGTGTAGTGGTCTGATGTATGCTTCTTCTATTGAAGATGGACATAAAGTTATGTAGAAATTAATTGTTTACTTTAGAACTTCCGGATTATTAGTATTAATAAATTATTTTCTCAGTTTCAAACCAATTTAAGTAAAATGAATTTAATAATTATCTGTTGTAAAATCTAACGCAATTAACCGAACAATAAATAAACTTTAAATGGAAAAATATATCTTTTTTTTTATACACGTAGACGACACAAACAAACAAACGGAATAAAAGATTAGGCATAAGGTAATAATTATTAAAATCACTTTGTAAGTACCAAAATTAATCGATTAATTGCCGACTAGTTTCAATAGCGCAATAGCTATTGTCATCATTGTTATGGCGAGACGGGAACTTGCTCCCTATTTAGACACATATGCATATAAATTAATGACAGTCTGGATCAATTCGAAATTAGCTCTCTTCAGAGAGGTAGCCAATGCGACATTATCAGGACAGCGAAAGCTAGTTAGTACATAGAAAAAGGAAAAACATCTCAGAACGGTGGAAACTATTAAGAAAAATATTTTATTTAAGGTTTCCAACAGATGGAAGGAATATCGAATTGACAAAATTATTGTAGGTTCTACAACTATTTCCATATCTCTGTTTTTTCTTCTTTTTATGTAAAAATTAATGTTAGTTCCCAAATATATTGAATATGAATTTATTAATAATTTTATTAACTAAAAATATGCTTTCAAATGCTTGGATTATTTTATTGTCGTCCATTTCTTGCATCCTATTAAAAATGAAGTATATTTCAATCGGATAATTTTTTGGGAAGATATAAATTAATGTTTGTCACGTGGATTTACATATGCATCTTCAAATTTTAACCCCCTAGCTTTATGAAGATCTTTTAAAATATTGATGAATTATATACTTTCCCGTGTTGATTTGATTTTAGAAATTTAAAAGTGGGTGATTTTATTTGCAAAATGAAAGTTGGTACAGTTTTTAAAGTGTACATGAACACCTATGCAAAAAACGCATCCATATTCGTATTATTCATATTCATATTATTATTCCGAGCCCATTCACACCTTTGTTGAGATTGTATTCCAAACGATCTATAAAGGCGGGTGTATCGATTTTTATAAAATAAATTGTACAAAAAAAAAAAAAAAAAAAAAAAAAACTTGTAATAACATTTTGTAATAATATTATATATTTTAATTGCAAAAAGCTTAAAATAAAAACTTTATAAACGGTAAAATAAGTTGTATTAGACTGTTCACACGTTTCGGCTTCATGAGAGCCATTATCAAAACAAATAAGAATATTCTACAATTGCACGGTCTATGAAGTTATTTGAAATGCCCTCATTTAATTTTGAAGTACTTTTTAAATTTATTGCATGACATTAGAAATTGTAAATTTAAGCGCTCTCAATCCAAACGAAGGCGTTCCTATTTAAAACTTGAGAATATTCTGAGTTGAAACATTTTATCCAGCATCGATATTTATATAAAAATATAACAAAATATAACACCGTGTAATAGTATACTTATTTTAATTGCTAAAAGGCGTAAAATAAAAACATTATAAAGTAAGTTTATGATAAAGATCGTATACATATTTTCATCATTACTTTAAATTTATATTTCCCTTATGTTTTCTAAAGTTTAATTTATTTTTATTTGAACCTTTTTTGTTTTAAAGATTAAAAGTAATTTCATTTCATCAAATATATTAGAGATGTTTTTCTTTCATTTATGCATTGTCTTTATTTAACCTTAAAAACGTTAACTTCCTGTCCAGCATATAAATGCAGCTGCAATTATTCAATAAGAACGTTAGATATTTTCAGTTATCCTTTGAACTTTATTCTCTGTCTGGAAAATTTGATGTAACTTTAAAATGGTTTTTACATTTGCGCTTTTGTCCAAGCATAAGATTAACCTTCCTTCTTTAATGTAAATGCAGTCTTTATTTATTTTCCAACCGCCAAAATTATATTATCTCATCAAATGATTCATGTCCAGAAAATCACATCTGCCCTCATTCTCATAACATTTGTTGGGTTACCTGACAAAATTACGAGAAATGGCAATAAGTCGCCTTGTATTGCAATCTTTTCATTTCTTCCCCCCTCTAAATTAATATGTCAGAAGCCTAACGACTATAAATTCTTTCTGGCGAAATTGTCCGATGCACATGTATATTGGCGTAGTAATTAAAGTGTTGGCGCACAAATGTACTGCGAAATTAGAACAGATTATCTATGACTTTGGATCTAAAATGATCTAATTATTTAATCCACTGAGGAGGCCACCTTTTGCTTCATCGTATATCCTGAGCAATAAAAATACTTTCCATCAAATAGACTTCTCTTCAATGATCCTTGTGTTTAACTTTTATCATCTTCCGGATGAGAATGCTGGTGTCTTACTCGTGCCAACCCATGCTAATATTATTTTGGACTGTGTTATGATCTCGTATATTTTTGGTTTGAATAAAAATAAATCTAATTTCCAGAAACTCAACATTTCCTGTTTCTCCTGCTCAGATCTGGAATTCACCTTTTCCATAACTATGAAATAATCTCCTCTACAAAGTTCTATCAGACTGTTGACATTATAATAATTATTATTATTATAATTCATTGTTTTCATGGATGAAACATTCCTTACTCTTTTTTTCAAAGAAAATTAGGGTTAATTTATTTGTTAATTTTTAATTATTTTTTGGCAGCGTTACTTACTGAATTTGCTTTGTATTTCCCCATAAACATTAAATACATATTTTTAAAAATAAAATAGTTATTACAATAAAAGTTTCAAGTCTTTCGGTTTTAAAGCTTAAATTATCAATGAAAAAAAAATTCAAGAGTAAAAATTTCAAAAAGAAATATGTGAGCGTTCGGAATTTATTTGAAGGGAACATTTTTATTTTCCAATTCTTTTAAAACAGTAATGTTTCGAACACGTGATTAATACATTAGACGGCAGTAAAAGGTATTATTAACAGAATAAAGTCAAATTCTTTCGAAAGAAGAGAAAAAAGGATTTCCTTTTGAGCAAAGAAAAATAAATTATTTTTCATAATAACGTAATAACTTTATGAAGTCAAAAAGGTAAAATAATTTTAAAACACTCGAAAGCACGGTTTAAATAAGTGGAATTATTTAATTACCGAATTAGTTTAAATTTAAAATTAAAGAAAAAAACGGAAAGATGAAGTGAAGAAATGTTTTCTTTTTTAAAAAAGACCTTTGCTTTGAAAGGCTTGATTAATTTAATAGTCATAATCATTTAATGCTGTTGATATTAATTTAATAGTTTTCTAATTTTCAGTTCATTGCTTATTTCTGTTTTTTTGAAGGAAAATTTCCTTCTCCACACATTACTTTTCTATTCTGTTATTTTTATTTTACTTTCTTCTATCTATACAAGAATAAATTATGAGATTCGTGGAAAATTTTACTTCCGGTTAAAGACAATTTGACTATTTTCAGAAAATGCCTGTCCGTGAGTGTGTGTGTCTGTCTGTCTGTATAATACGCACATTTTAAGGGGTTTCTAACTCACGAACTACTGCGAATAGGATGAAATTTAATACGAATAGGATACACGAATAGGATGGAATTTCACACGAAGTTCTATCCTTACTTGAACTGATGCTGATTAATACAAGGTTATTCTAAATGATGGACCCATTTTCGAAAAATTGTATTTATTAAAGTACAAATACAAAATGAACAATCCTTATACTATTGAAAAGAGGAAGTTTCAAAGTTTTTTTTAATATCGAATTTGGTACGAAATGATCGCTGCACTGCAATTTGCGACTCACTTCTTTCGAACTCAAGAACACAGAAAACCTTGTGCTCCACAGGAGCCATCTCACTCACAACTGACAGTGAAACGAAATCGCGGCCTATTGCCGCGCGACCTCAACCGGCCGCCTCTGGAACCATCACCGCTTTGAAAGCCGTGCACTCAGTAACAGCAGATACGCTTTCTCGTGTGTGGGACGAGTTTGGCTATCGCATAGATGTTTGCCGTGCAGCAAACGGTGGTCACATTGAACATTTATAATGTCTTTAAAAAAAAACTTTGAAACTTCCTCTTTTTATTGGTATAAAGATTGTTTATTTTGGATTTGTACTTTAATAAAAACAATTTTTTGAAAATGGGTCCATCATTTAGAATAACCCTGTATTTGGGCGAAATTCCCCAAGAAGGGGTGCCACAAATAGATGATTTGTTCGATTTATGCGATTCTTATATTTCCAGTTGATGTGCGCAGAATTCTAGTAAACATCTAATTTAGAATCCGCATAATAGGAACAGATTATCATTCAATTTTGGTTGCGGTCATCTAAGCGGGTGTACCCAAATTCGATAATTTATTTGAAATATGCGATGCTTTTATCACCAGCTTAAATGCACAGAATTCAACGAAACTTCACATGCTTAGTATTCTGAATATGGGCATAAATTGCGTAAAAAAGCTATTTGCTAAATAGATGTAATTTCTTGTACTATTTAAATCATTTAATTGATTTGATTTATAAAGAAGAAAGTTTTGTGATGGCCACAATATATTAATCTTCTTTTATGAATGTTTTTTGATAAATTCAAAATGTTAGACAAGCGTTTCTTAAAAAAATAGTTTAATTAAAGTTGAGATTTTTTAATGTAATCACAGACATGTGGATGCATCCCATTTATGACAATAAATGTTGATTTATACATTAACTCCACTTATCATAAAATAGACTTTTTATGAATTTTAATTAAATAAACCTGTAAGGAAATATCAATATTTTGAACATGTTGTTTCTAAAATTTTTGCTGATACTTTGAATTTTAAATTCGGTAGCATAAATTGTTGTGTTTGGAAATATAAACAGTCTGAGAGACTATACGAAGTTTGAAGAGCTAGTTTAATTTTAATTTTAATTTTTGTTTAATTTAATTGGTTGACTTTTTGCGACTTGGTGTCAATTTCATATTACATAAGTTGTTGGATTCATTTATAGAATAAAAATTGGTCTTAAACAACAAAATACTTTGAAATTTCACGTAAGTGTAATTGTTGTAACTGATGTTTTATCTTCTGTACGAAGTATCTCCGATTCATCGCAT
Source organism: Maratus michaelseni (assembly GCA_963931845.1). Taxonomy (NCBI): domain Eukaryota; kingdom Metazoa; phylum Arthropoda; class Arachnida; order Araneae; family Salticidae; genus Maratus; species Maratus michaelseni. The sequence goes on along the minus strand of OZ007590.1, from coordinate 128,615,385 downwards.
ACCTCAATAACGAAAATAAGATTAAACTTGGCGCTGAATCTACAGAAGTCCTTAAAAATAAAGTCTAAAGCCCCAAAAGGAAATCTACTAAAACTCCAAACCGGATTTGGTACAATTAAGATTATTGCCAGTAGCTCAATAACGGTAGAAAACTTTTGCACATATAGTAGCATTTAGTAGGAAAAGATTGAAGACTGAGTTTTATCGACCAATAGAACTTTGTAATTAACTATTTTCCTGCATCTCGTATAGTTTTCAAGATCGGCATGCTAACTCTTATATTACCTCTAGTGGGAGCTGTGAGTAGTCTGAGTAGTTAGTTACTTTACTATAACTAGACACTATTTTCATCAGTATAGCTGTCAGCGTTTAAAAGTTAAGGCCGTGATAACTGCAAGGGTTTTCTAAACTCGAATACTATGTAATCTACAACATAATTATATTTTTTCTATAAAATATTGAATTTTTAATCAAGCAAACTATTTTCTTTTCAACCTTTCTGAGTAATTTTTTTGAAGGATATTCCACCAAGATTCATTAAAATTGGTGGATTAAATTTCTGTCCTAGATTTTTGACTTTTTAAGACTTATAAAATTCGACTGAAACCATTATACCTAATACGAAGCATAAATTTACTGGTTTATAATCACACAATGTTAAACGGCCGAAACATAATTATAAACTAATAGATAAATTAGATCATATTACTTGTGCAACTGATTCTGATTGCTATTATTTAAATGATTTTTACGAAATTAAAATGAAAGTGAATATACATTTGTGTATTTTGTGCAGTTTTTCTTGATCTTTTTTTTTTTTTTTTTAATTAGAGGTGAAACGTAAGTTTTGAAAAGGAAAAAAAATCCTTACTTAAGGGTGTACTCAAATCCAAACTGCTTATTTTCTGACTCATTTTTAAATCCATTTTTGCTCTAAAATGCATCCAATTGGCAGGTTCTCTTATTCAGAAACGTTACAATGTCCGTATTAGTCGATTTTTTGATAAAGACAGAATATATTTCAAAACATGCTGTCAAAGTGGACATTTTGAACCGAATCTCCCGAAGCAATAGTGCTGGAAACAACAACAAAAAAATATCGTACTGTGAAAAGAATTGTTTGTAAATCAATTTCTAATTAGTTGAACGAAAAATAAATAAAAGAAATAATAAAAGAAATAATAAATAAAAGCTTATAAATATCTCTTCAAAAATCAGGCCGCCAAGTTTCATGTTTTTACTTTTAAAAATGAGTCAGAAAATGTGTCCGAAAATTGTGAGTTGCTGCGCGTGGAAAAATATATTTTTTTAAATACCGCCTTAAGGCTTTCTCATAAGGAACTCATTTGAAATTGTTACTTTCGGCTTAATTTATTGCAGAATTTAAAAAATTGTCTGAGATTAAATAAGACGAGGGATATTATTTGTAAATATTGGTGACAAAAACAAAACCGTAGACCACCTGTGTAAGTGGAAGTATTCCCGGGCTAACGTATCACCTTATGGATTTATTTTATTGTGACAAAGTATATTCTACAAAACTATCGTTAGAGAATATTTAGATTTAAAATATCAAATTATTGAAAAAGAATATTAAAAATACATTCAAATAAAGTCCAATTATTTATAATGATAAAAATATTTAAAATGCAAATAACTCTAATGGAAGGAATAAAAACTATATTAAAAATGAATGGAAATATTTACAATTAGTGAAAAACTTTTTAGACATGAACTCTTGAAGTAAAACATTAACAGCTTCTGTAATGTTACAAGATAAATTAACTTATTTCCAAGAAATATATATTTTTCTTCATCTTTCGTCAGGCGCACCTGTGGAATCCCGGATTCGGGCACACTGCGCAAGACAACCTGTTTTAGTGCATTAGCACCAAATCAACTGAATTCTAACACTCTTAAAGTGATTAATGACCTTCGTTAGAAAGTACAAAGGTAGAATAATCCATATCTGATTAAAATTATTTTATTTATTAACCTCAAAATAAGTAAAATACTAAGCAATTTCCGAGGCAGCCTTCACCAAACCTTAGCAGCGCGCCTGTCAGGCCCGCTGCTCTCGACCGAGGGTTAATTAAATGCACGTTACCTATTATATATATATTTTTTTTTCTATAAAATTCATGTATGAGATCAAGTTTATCATACTAAAATATTAATTACTCATATTCACTTTTTCCCTTTTTCTTATTTATTTTTCCCAAGTCGGAAATCGTAACATTTGCAACAGTTTTTCAGGACTGTTTAAGTAATTTTCGAAACTTTTTATTACACAAAAAAATAAGCGAAAAAGTACGATTTTCATATTAAAAATAAATTGGTTCATTTAGCTTTAAAATATTAATTTTTATTAAATTTAATTTTCTTTGTGGAATTTTTATATATTAAAGTTTAAAGCAACTATTTAAAATATTGCCTTTTCTTAAATCGTGTTCGTGTTTTTTAAATAAATATTTAATGAATAAACATATTTTGAAGCTCTGAAAAACAACTTAAAAACAGTCTTTTTAGTTGAAAGGTCTATTACTGACAGTACGATAAAGAAATGCATTTTTATACATAATTACAGGCTTCGAAAAAATACGGATATATATAAAAAAAAGGTGATTTGAACTTTTATTTATTTCTTCTTGATTATCAATGTTATCACTATTTTTTGTACTTCACTTCTTTTCAGGAAATATATATTTTTCAGGAAAGGTATTCTTATTTTTAATTTAATTAAGGTATATATGTTACATTACGATACATTTGTAGGCAAATAAAAATTAGTTTTTAGATGTCCGGATTTTTGTTGACAGGCTGTTAATTTTTTTTTTTTTTGATTCTGTTAGCTTTTAAAACAGATATCGCTGACAGTATTATAAAAAGTAACAAACACGATCAAATTATATATTTTTCTTCCGAGAAAAGAAAAAAAAAAGAAATTGGATAAATATGATCAAAAATGCGTTAATTAACGTAATTAATTATGTGTTTTTTGTGAAGATTTTTTTTTTATCGCAAACCAGAAAAAATTGTGAGGAACTTAATCTACGAAATTATTTGCTTCTTCAGTTAAATGAACACGTAAAAATATCTTAAAAAGAAACTATGCTGAATAATGGAATTCAATGTTATATTAAAGGTCAACATTTACTGTATTTCCAAATTAATGTACAAGAAAAAAGGATAATTTTTTTCTCTATAAAATTTGATTTATACAGAAAAAGACTTTGTCATAAAACACACGTAAAATTATAAATGACATGACAAATGCTTTCGGAACAAAATATAAAATCGTTCCTTCGTCGAGTGACAAGAGCAGCTTAGACATACATGGAATCGCGAAAGTAAATTGCAAAATACTGGTTAACTAGTCAAAAAAAGAGAGGAAGGACCAATGGAAAGAAAGGTGGGGAAGGGGAAGATAATAATCAAGTAAGAATAAGTAACAATACAAGATTAAAAAAAAAAAAAACTACACTTGATAATTGCAATTGCGACTGTGACTGTAACTATACTATTATTACTGTGCTGTATAACTGTAACTGTACTATGTTACTATACCTCATTCATAGTTTACTTTTATTTCATTTTTCAATCTGACTTTCCATATTTCAGGAGACTGTCATATATCGCTCTGGATCGCGAAGACTAAAGTTGTTCATTTACCGTTGCCAGCGTTTGTTTAACACATTGACCACAAGAAACTTATTATTACGTTTTTCCTTCTTTTACATTTGTACTTACTAACAAAACACTTACTCGGCGCCCACGTCGCAATTAAACTGTATTTGTTACGACTCTAGAAGGCGTTCATTTACAATAACTCTTTATTTACGCAATACTTTGAATTTCTTAAAAATTGAAATGTCCGCGGTTACCCACCGTCCGCGGCTACCCGACTTTCCCCTAAATACTACTTCTTCTGTTAAAAATCTTAAAATCAATTTTTCTTGATTATCCATGTCAATGCCTCAATTATGAAAGCAACATTCGAAAAAAAAAAACATGTATTGAAACTCGTAAAAATTTTAACAGAAATCATTTTCTCGAAGCTTGACGTGATACCATGGTCCACACGGAATATGCGAATCTAAAATATCACCCCATTCCGCCAAGACTTTTTCGAGTTAGGCTTAAAAAACTACACGAACTATAATTCATTTTGGAACTGTTAATATTAAATGTTACATTAGAAGTTAAAAAAATTAAATGTGCATCATTCCTAAATTTATTCATCTTTCTCGTTTGGTGTCCCAATGTAAAATTTATCAAAAACTCCAAATATGATGTCAAAATTTCAGTATGGACGCAGACTTCTGAGCTTATTTTTTAATAGAAATTGAAAAAAAAAAAATGGACTGATTTCTAGTTGAATGCGTAATCTCTAGTTGAACTTATTTGTAGTTGAATGGCTATTTCACTTTTCTTATTGAGGATTAAAATATATGAGGTGTTCACTTTTTTTCCCTTGGCCGTCTGTACCAGAGTTGCAAGTTTGGCCTCTTTTTTATTCAGAAATTTCAAATCCATAGCAGAACAGTAACTCTTCTTGATGGACACTTTGTGATTACACAAAGTAAAAATTCTTTGTTCAGAACTTCCGGCATGAACTTGGGATTTTTTTATTAAAAAAGGAGGCCATACTGGCAACCCTGGTCTGTACATTGGTCAAGATAACATCAGACGCATTTCAATAGTCGTTTCAGTTATGGCACCCACTTTAGGTTTAATTATGTTTCTCTTGTCCAGCGTTCTCTGAAATATCTTGAGATTGTGCTGTAGCCAGCATTCAACAAGAGAATAAGCATTAGTTGCTGTTTCTGTAATATTCGATAAATAAAGCATTTTATTCGTCAAATATTCCAGAAACACCCATATCACAGAAATAAAGAAATAATTCTGATGCAATCAGCAGAGCTCATATGTGGCTGATTCTCAAAAACCGCTGTCAAACTTATTAGCCAGTTGAATATTTTTCTTCCAAACAAACACTCACTTATACAAGATATTCAAAGTACTACCTTCCCCTTGCAAAAAAAAAAACAAAACAAAAAAAAAAAAACAAAAAAAAAAAACAAAAAAAAAAAAAAAAACGCCATCTATGATTTTCTAGTAATTTCTGGGTACTTAGTATGATTTGGACATACAGATTCCTTTTCTCAAAATTTCTAGATTAGTGCTTAGCTAGAATTGTTTGTCAATGCTGCCTAAAAAGTCGCCAATTTTGTAATAAAAGTCGACCAGCCCTTACCCCAGTATACGGGCTCTTTTGCCCATACACAGCTCCTCCTTAGCCACGCCTATAATCATTTCTAGACGTCTATATTCGTTTGTGAATTTTCAAATAATAGATAAACTATAAAATACAGTATTCATAAGCCAAATAGACTATAATAAGATGTCAGTGTAAATGTAACATACAAAACTAATGATTTGATTTTACTGATATCAATCTTGAAGTTTTTTTTATAAATTAAATATTAATACATACGTAAAAAAAATATTTATTAATATCAACTTTTATTTTAGAAAAGTTAAAAATGTTGATTTCCAAAAAGTTTTTAACAAATAAAGTAACTGGTTAGAAATTTAGCAAACTTTTGAAATATCGTAACTTTAAAAAAGTGTTTTAAAATTATGGATTTAATATTTGAATCGTAGTTTGAAATACATTTATTTTAGGGCATCAACAACGTGATAAGTTGTGTTACTAAATGTTAATTTCATTATTGTGATTAAATTGCTTAATTTAATTTATTTTAAAATTTTAATTTTAACTGTCTATAGGCTTGAGGTGTTTTATAAATATAATGTTTTGAAAAAAAAAATATTTTTATGCAGTAAAAATGTAATTAATTATATATTTGTTAAATTTTCTAAGGAAATATTAACTGGCTATAAATTTCAAAAATCTTATATATATCGCAAGTTTTAACACAATTTTTCAAATTTTAGTTAAAATATAACAAATTGTATTTATAAAAATAAGAGACTGTATAACAGTATGCCAGTGTAAGTGTAATATGCATAACTAAGAACCTAGCTTCCAAACCTTCCGAATTTTGAGTATCGTTATTTACTAATCCGTTTTGCGTAGTGACAGAAATTCGAGAGTAAATAAGACTATGATTACTATTTTAATAGCGGTACTTAAAAATCGGAAGTTTTGGCAGCTATGATAAAGAGTATCATATTAATGATCTATTTTATCTTACTAATAACGGTATAGAAGTGTTTTTATAAAACCAATATTAATATATACAACATAATATACTTTTAAATTTTTAACCAGTATGAAGTAACTCAAAATTAAAAAAAACTTTACTTCTTTAATTTAAAACGTTTTCTGACAAAATGACTCACTTCAACCGTGTTTACTCCGCTCGAAACATCCGTCGTAATTAAAATATTTTAATCCTTTTGTTACATATACAAAAATTTACTACTTTCGAAAAACTGTAAAAGGAATAAAATTTAAATAATTTGATATTACAAGTTTCAGAATATTCTAGCATTGAAACCGATATTTTTAGTAAGGTTTTTGAGTGCCGAATTTTAACATAATTAATTCCATGAAAAAAGAACTGATTGGTATGCAAAATTTTATCTATGCACAATTCTCTTTCGAAATTTAAAAGACTAATATAATTTTGAAATGGAAATTTACCTTTCGCAAAAAATGAAAAAAAATCAAGCAATAATATATTATTTTTTAATCAGTTTCATTAAAAATTGTGTTGCTGCAAGCGTAGTGTAAAAAAAAATAATAATAAATAAAAAATAAAAGTAAAACAGACCGTATCATAAAGTAATGAATAAAAATGTATCTTTTTACGTTTTTAATGAAAAACACAATTATTTGTTGACATATTAAAAAAAAGTAAAGTATGTGTAAAATATTTTAATCATAAAATATTTTTCATGGGAGATAATTTAACAAGGAAGATAAAAATGAGAAGATAAAAAAAAAAAAAAAAAAAAAAAAAAAACGTTGGATGTGATAAAGAAGAGTGAATATTTAATATCAAAGAAAAGTAAATAAAATAAATTGTTTTGTAAATTGACAACATAATTGTTTAGCGCTGTGTAAACGAGTTAATTGTAACCCAAATATTTCTAAATAATAACTTTTTCTTACACGTAAATGGTTGATACATTATTGAAATATGTATAATAATTTAATTTTAATATATTTAATTCGATATTCAGTTTTATTTAATTTACTACTGCCGAATTATTTTTACAAATCTGTTTATTGAATATTTGTTTAACGTTTTTCCTTTGAAGGATTCAGAAAATCCTTGACAAATCTTATTAAATTATTTTTTTAAGGATCAATCTTGATACCTTTGGCATTTTTGAATTTTCAGTAAATAATATGTGTGAATTAAAACTGAATTTTATACTTCTGCAAACGAAAAAAAGTATATAACAAAACAATAAAACGCTGTAAGAATATATTTTTTAATAAAAGTATCATACTGTGAAGCATACCGCGATGAGAATATAGACACTAATTATAAATGTACGTATAAAATTATATAAAAAATAGCTAATAATTTAAATATTTAAAATGTTTAATTGAATGAATTAAGCTTAATAAGATAGTAAGGTAACCATTGTTCTTGAAAACAACAACAATAAAAAAATAACAATAAAATAAATTTAATTTAAACTTAAGAAAAACAATCAAGATTCAAAAATAATATTGATAATAAGAGAAAATAAAAGAATTTCTGTTTTGAAATATTTGTATAATCAATCATTTATTATATCGAGTTTCATCACTAAAAATTAATGTTGGCGGTAAAACGAAAAATGTTTCATACTATTTAACTTCTGAAATGATCATTGTCGAAAAGTTCACCACGGATGATGAAAAGTTTATCTTTTGCACAAGTAACACGTATTTCGGAATGTCTACGTCAATATTTGTAGGCGCCAGGATTTTCTTTTTTACCCTCCCTTCCCTGTAAATAAAGGAACAGAGGCACGAAACATTAGCTTGATGAGCAGAAATTTTATAAATTGTTCATAAAACCTTACAAATACCAAAAAATACAACGCCGTATAACAAAGAACAGATAAGATTGCGACGACTATTTTGAAAGAAAATCACACTGTACACACAAAAAATATGATGAAAAAATTATAAGTAAAAAAATGTTTTAAAGTCAAGATTTTACTATAATTTACTAAAAAGGAAAAGAAAAATGTTGAAGGACAATTTATTGAAATAAATACCTTTTTTAAAAGAATTAAATTGAATTGCAAGTGGGTTTTTTTATCAGTTTGTAATATATATATATATATATATATATATATATATATATATATATATATATATATATATATATATATATATAATGGATAGAAAATTTTAAATCCAGCTTCCTGGCAAGAAAAAAAATAAAAGATCAACATCTTCCTGAGGATCGAACCCACATCCATTCACGCTGAAATCACGTAACTGAAAGATGGCGCATTTACCAACCATGCCACGGTTACATCGAAGAACATCAGCTTATTTTTGAAGCAATTAATGATATTTACGTGGAATTATTGGACAAATGTCTTTTCTCCATGAGGAATGGAGAAGGCAAATTTGAAACATTTCTTTTTACAGAATATTTTACTGTCACCATAAATACGTCACATTAACAAAAATTAGGTTAATTGTAGCACAGTAAACGTGTTAAATTTGGATTGCAAGATTTGAGCCGAAGAGACCCATAAGCCAAGTTATATAAAACCTTGTAAAAAGCTGAGGCACAAATTTAAAGGAGAAGCAAGATTGAGTTTACTGCACCCTTTTTTTTTGGCGGGGGGGGGGGAGGAAATCTGGAGAACATTGCATTGGTTGTCACAGCGTATTTTATTGAAAGTAGGCAGCTTCTTTCTGCAAAAGTATGGCAAAACATGCCTAAAATATTAACGTATCGTCTAACTAATTTCAGGATAATTTTTTTTATATAATGTTCACATCAGCGTATGAAAAACGCTGCGGTTACTCAGCATGTCCTTTTTCTTTCTTTCTCTTTATTTTCTCACTAGCTCTGCTTAACGCAATTTAATCAGTCGAAAACAAAACAAAACAAAAACTAACTACATTTGAACAGAAATTTTCAAATATGAATAAAAAACATCGAATATCTTTAATTTATATGGGTACTACCATAGGTATGTTATTCAGTAACTATAAAAAATGACTCCGTTTAAACAAGAAATAATAATTTGAGCACATATAACTAATCCTCTCTTTTACAAACACTTTTAAAAGTGAAATTTTAAGAAAAGAATTAATGTGCATAAAGTCCTTGGTTGAATTACGTTTCTTGATAAAGCAGTACAAATATAATTAGCGATTACATATGCAAAATAATTGAGCTTAGAACAAATATATTTTTAGAATAAATTTTTCACACATAAACAGCTATTCATGTTACTGTCATATTTTAGAAAAAATCTATTATGGAAATACTTATGGAAGATTTGGTTGATATAAATTAGCATAAGCAAGTTACTTATATAAGTGTACTTTATTTAGAATCTGATTAGTATACGCTTTCTTTAAAAAAAAATACTAAATCCATATTAAATAAAACACATATAACAATAATTGAATTTAATTAAGTTAAAATATGTGAATTGTTTTTATGGATCTGATGAGATTTTAAATTTTTCATTATTTCATACAAAATCAGTAAGAATAATGAAAAAGGTTTATTATTCATTAAAGTTTAATGAACATGTATATAAATCATGAAATTGAAGGTAAAATAATCATATAATATACGTACAAGTATTTGTTGAGCGATAGTTTCAAATTAAGCTGTTCAGCATTATTTTACGATTTAATAATTTTATAAGCAGAATAATAGATTCATGCTCTAAAATATTTTCATGAAGCATAAACAATCGTATGCATTATTCAGATTTATGTAAGAAACAATTTATTATTAAATAATTTAACGTAAAATTCATTTTGATTTAATTTAAAATCAACAAAATATTTATATACATGATCCATATTTGGTATGAATGACATGTTTCGATTAAGGCAATAAACAATAAATTGCGAAATATAGTTTAGAAGACTATACTGGAAGAACGGAAATGTTCTCTGTGGTGATATATTTTTAATTAGAAACTTGACAAAATACGCCTGACAAATTACAAAAATGTACAGACATCAAGTATTTATATATTAATTCTCTCTTAGCACTAGTTTCTTAACGAACAAAAAATGAGATACCATATAATATTTTTGAGATGTCGCAAACATTATTTCACATAGTATAAAATTCTTCCAGATATGGGTGAAAAAATATTTATGTTTTTGTATTTTTGTATATTAAATTTTCTTCATCCCATCACTGATACTTGCACAAATAACGAACATAAAAAATGTTTGTGTAGTACTATTTTTTATAATACTAACTGAATTGTATTTCTGAATTGCAGTTTAGCAATAGTATATTTAAGGCTACGTTTTTAAACGAAGAATAAGTGTTGGTTCAAGTTTTTAAAAATTATTTTATTTTTGTTATTATTTATAACATATTTCTTACAAAACTTTAAAACATACAAAATTAAAAAAAAATTAAAAAAATCATAAAATACAACAGTATATATTTTTTTAAATCATGTTTTATGATTTCTAAAACTGAATAAAATCTTTTATGGCAAATGTAACAAAAAATAATTAAATACAGCTTTTAGCCACTATGATAGATAAAATAAATATCTCATATTCTACTTTATAGGTTTGAAAATATTTATTTATATTTTTTTAATACTTGGAAATTTTTCCAGAGCAAAATTTCTCACGCCTTGCATTCATAATTATTCAAATTTTAATTGCTTATTAGGCGTATAGCTAACATAGTGAAAAAGTACCCAAGCCGGGACTCGAACCCGGGTCATCAGATTAGCGCACTGACGTTCTACCAACTGAACCACTTGGGAACGATAACCAGACTGGAACTTTTTCACCATAACATATTGGCAAGGCTACAAATGCAGCACAAGATGGAATATTTTCCGTGAGTCGCCAACCCTGGGGCAAACACGAAATCAAAGAGAATCCAGCATCGACAATTGAAATAAATTCATATTTTTTTAATACTTGGAAATTTTTCCAGAGAAAATTTCTCACGCCTTGCATTCATAATTATTCAAATTTTAATTGCTTAATAGGCGTATAGCCAACATAAACACATTTAAAACACATTTAGGGACATCTCTGGAACATCTCTTTAACACATCTCTGGAAAAATTTCCAAGTATTAAAAAAATATGAATTTATTTCAATTGTCGATGCTGGATTCTCTTTGATTTCGTGTTTGCCCCAGGGTTGGCGACTCACGGAAAATATTCCATCTTGTGCTGCATTTGTAGCCTTGCCAATATGTTATGGTGAAAAAGTTCCAGTCTGGGTATCGTTCCCAAGTGGTTCAGTTGGTAGAACGTCAGTGCGCTAATCTGATGACCCGGGTTCGAGTACCGGCTTGGGTACTTTTTCACTATGTTGGCTATACGCCTATTAAGCAATTAAAATTTGAATGATATTTATTTATATTGTTGTTTTCACAATGTACACCGTAACTCCAATTATACGCTTAAGCAGATACTGGGATAATTGACGCAATCATTAAACTAAAAGGTTATCTTGTGAAATGAAAATTGAGTTTTTTTTTTATAAAAAGGTGAGCCTAATGTATGCTTAAAATAAAATGTATTTTATTTCAAACAATTAATATGTATATATTATATATGTATGCTATAATGTTTATATACACTTAAATATATTATTTGAACAGAGTTAATTGTTTTGCTCCAGTGGGAAATTGAATGTGTTGGGTTGATTATTGACGGCCAATTATCGACACTAGGGATATAGACCCAGGGGGAGTGCCCTTCGTGGGGGTCTTTCTAAGGGAACCTAATCCGTATTTACGCATGGAGAAAATCCACGGCTCAAAAGAAAACCACGAAAACTCCGAGCGATTAGGCCGACGGGCGCGATTGGGATCGAACCCAGCACCTCCCGTCTACCAGCTTCGACAGCACAACCTCTCAGCCACTGGTGGGGCGGAAAATTGAATGTATATGAATATATAATCCTACCAGAAGTGTTAAAAATATTCAACCTTGTCTACTTATCACTTAAAAGTCCAATTATATTTCCTAAAATACAAGTGAATTCTTTGGATTTTCTTAATATATTAGAATGTATAAATACCGTATATCAAACTGGTGAAATACTGATTCACAAATATTTAAATATAGACCTCGAAAATTCTACTTAAACATAAATTTTCACATTGGTTTAAATAAGAACTTAAAGAAAATTATATTTTTAATAACAAATATGTACGTTCAATTATATATATATATATATATATATATATATATATATATATATATATATAATTATAATATCTATGAATTTCAAAAAACATATCAAGTTCTATTCTACTTAAATCTCCAAAGAGATAATCAATGATACTGTGTATACAGAATACCACATAGCTAATAATTAACATGTGCAAACATAATATTACCATAGCTGATGCTTCAATGGTAATTGGCCAAATTTTACTCATACCAAAAGAATATTGAAAAAAGAAATAGAGAGAAAGGGGAAAAAAAAAATTATAAATTGGAGTTGCAATTAAGTAAACAAAAATGGATTAACAAATTAAATATGAACCATACACAATGGAAAATTGGACCACATGAGAATTAAATATGAATTGGACATGGAAAAACACATGCACATGTACTCATCAGCCTGGATGCACCCACATGTGTTTTAAATAATAATTCAGTGTTTCATAATTCTACTGGCATAATGCTAAGATCAGTAGAATCATCCAGGTACACTGAATTATTACCAGACAACAATTGGAAATATTAAAATTTGGAAATATTTAAATAGGAAATAAAAAACCATTAAGAAAATACAATATATTTCACTCACATCGATTATCCAAAAAACTGTAATTAACACCTCACTAAATTACCACGAGATAACAGTTTTGAAATAATAAAATTGGAAATATGAACGCGTAAAGTGTAGATAAAATATTTTACTCACAATAATTATACAGAATCCTTAAAATGTCACAACGTCTACATAATATTCACATCCACATGGCAATGCATCATACATGTTAACTAAGTCGAGTTGAGAGAAATGATTTGTTAGACAAGTTGAGAGCACACTTTTTTTAAAACACAACCCCATAAATGACACCCAATCACAAAATGATTCAAAAACACTCAAAATAATTCTGGTTTTAATACACTTATAACAAATTTATATCCGTGAATATATATTACTCCATCCAATTTTAATTCCTGAAAGTAAAATTAATATACAATCAATAGCTCCCTCTATAGTTAAATTAAATATAATATTAACAATATTATCTACAACTACCTGAAAGGTAAAGTGTCGCCATCTATTGGTATTATAATAGTTCATAATTAATATTTAGTTAAATATCCACTTTATTAGTTACATACTCACTTCATTAGATTTATTTATATAAATAAACTTTAAAAAACAATACTAACTTGTAGTTTTACTTAAAATTCAAATAAAATATAATACTACTATATGAATAAATCTACACAGAATTAATTCAACTTGCACAGCATTTCAGATATTCTTAACAAGAATATATTATGTAAAAGAGATATTATTTTAATTCAAATTATTTTTGCTGCCAGCTGTGTTAATCCACTGATATTATAGACATTTATTAAATAATTAATGTTTTATTTTTACTACTACTTAAATATATATTAGACTTGTTTTTAAATAATTAATGTTTAATTTATACTACATTGTAAATATATTTTATATTTATAGATTAATTTAAATATCTAATTAAATAATTCATAAACAATTCAAAATATCTCAAAATTTATAATGTTGATAATTAATAGTATTACTACTGTTTTTCAATCAAATTAATGCAATGCAGTAATTAAAATACTTGTTAATTTTAATTATTCATAGACAAAAATAAAAACTATATATATTTATTTTTATATATATTGCAAATAGATATATATATATGAGTTATAATCACCAATGTTATCATTGTATAATTTAATTTGTTATTGTATAAGTTAATTTATAAATGTATGAAAACTGCACATCAATACCTTAAACAGAGGTGATCGGCAACGCACAATCACAACTATACAAAGTATAAATAATGTTCAATCAAATATTAAATTTCCTAATATGTTATAATTGTAATTATGTATGTTATATTTGTAATTTTCTACATAAAGTGTATATAATGTTCAAACAAATATTAAATATTAAATTTCCTTATATGTTATAATTGTAATAATGTATGTTATAATTATTATTTTCTATATCTTTTGTTATATGTTATCGCACACTAAAACAATAATTTATTACATACCATGTTTATATTTAAATTATATAATAAATGTTATTTAAAAGAGTTGATGATTGAATTTATCATAAAAATTGGATATCCATATATTTTTGCTTGATCTCGAATATATCTAATATTTTTGTTTTTATTTATATCTGAGCATAAGTATTTTATACGATGTAGATAATTGATAATTATATTTTTATAAACAGATTTATGTAAACATGAAGCATAATTGGTAAAAATATTTACTTTAAATGGGAAATCAAATCTCTTATCATAAATATCAAAAATTAATTTATAATTATTAGTAATATTAATTTTTAAGTCAAGAAAGTTTATATTATTATTAATTAAATCATTTTCGCTTAATTTAAGCTGAGTAGGATAAAAATTGAGTGGTGATGTGCAATTTTTTTCATTGAAATAAAATATGATAATGTCATCAATATAGCGATAAAATACATAATCATTGTTCGGACTTATATTTCTTTCATAATAATATAAGTAAAGGTCAGAGAGAATACTAGATGCAGTTCCGCCCTGCGGAATTCCCTGGCATTGTTTATAGATAATATTGTCATATATAATGTAATTATTATGCAATGTAAAATTTAGTAAAGTTTTAAAAAAATTTACTGAAATATGTTCTTTTAATTTTAATTGAGATTTAAATTCTTTAAATAATATACACATTGTTTTATGTAAGTCTTTTATATCAATGTTATTAAATAAATCATTAAAATCCAATGTTTTTATGAATTTTACCGGATTGATATTATGTATTTTATTAATGAGTTGAAAACTATTTTTTAGGCAATGTTGGTTATTATGTTTTAACGTTATATCATATATCTGCTTTAAAATATTAAGTAGTAAATTGCTTGCATTTTTATTATATGTGTTACAACCGATGGTAACAGTGCGAAATTTAATAGGATTTTTATGAAATTTTGGAATTATAACAAGATAAGGATAATTAAAATTATTACATTTGATTTTTAGTAATTTGTGATAATTTAATAATTTTCTGTTATTTATTTCAATATTTAATTTAGTTTTATTAAAAATATTACTTGTGTTGATTGCATTGTGAATTAACACTTTATAGTATTCTTTACAAATGATAGCATAATTATTTGGAGATTTATCTACATAAGTAATTATAAATTTGTTTTGTAATTCTGATATATGTTTATTTATGTTTTTGACAAAATAAAAGAGTTCACAAGGAAAAACGAAACTTTGAATTTATTAACAAAAGATTACAATTTTTTTTTGGATTATTACTCATCAAGTACTTTTTGAAATATGTGTTTACACAGAAATCTATTTATTAATGATATATCAATGTCTATTTAATTCAAACATAGTAAAATTCCTGCACAGGAATAATAAAACGTTCTATTATATTTTTACAAACCGGAACGTCATACATATTTTTGGCTGTAAAAATAATTCACGTTATTCATAGTGATCTTATCTTAAGCGATTAATATTTTTCTAGATCCTGTGAAAAAAAGTGAAGATTTAGTAAAGATATATCATTGTTTTGGTGATTTAAAAAAAGAAAAAAAAAGAACTTTAAGGCTTTTTAGAAGACTACGCATTGTATTTCTTTAACGCAGGGAAACTCTAAGATGCCAAAAGAGATATTTCCGTGAAAGGAGAACGTTTTATTATGCAAGCATGAAAAGTATATTTGGTACTTTATGATACAGAATATTTCAAAGCTATTCTTCGCGCAAGGAAATAGAACGACGTTTCAAAATATTGTAAAACGTCAGTGTAAAACTCTGAAATATTAAACATTGATAAAAGTTTCTTTGCTTAAGGGTTTCCTAGATTCCTTACAACGAAAAGCCTTATTTCTTTACTTATGAATTCTTTTAAGTTTAGAAAAGTTGTGTAACTTATGCGAAATACACGTTCTTATGTAAATAATGAAAATGACACATTGTACGTGAAAATTACTGCTATAGTTTCTAAGCTGCAGCATTCAGCACTGAACAGAAAACCAAAAAAAGGAACGGATTTTTCAGCAATAAGTCGGCTTTCTGAAAAATAGTCTTTGTTTAGGCAACAAGAACTATTATTCAAATGAGATACGTTATATCGAATGGAATTTGAGAGTTATTTTCAGAAATGTTCTGACAAATTTGACGAGATAATGCGATACATCGTGTAAACTTTATGAAGCAATTGTGTCAAAACTGCAATTGTTTATTTAATAAAATGTCAATAAAAATCCCATAGAGCATAAACTATTAATGAAATATGGTAAATTTCGAGAATTAGATCTTAGATTTGTAAAGTAAATCATTGTCGAGAGAAACATATTATCGTATTCTATTTAAAATATCTTAATAGTCCTCAGAATTGCTGATAGCCTTATAATAATATATTTATAAATTATAAAATTTATTTGTAATTTAAAGCAAATTCTCATGAAGTAAGCTTTTTTATTTCCTAAATCGACTACCAAACATAACGAAATAAATTAAATACACCAATATAAATTAATTGACAACTAGTTAGATGTATTCATTAAAAAAAATTATATTCGAAAATCTATAATAAGAAAAATAGAACTTGTATGTGTATATCTTTGTGTCGGCCCGTATGTGTGTGTGTGTCTGTTTTGAAGAGAGCGCTGTGCGGCGCAGAGCCGCAAGATTTTGTAAGATTTTTTAAGCGATTTTTAATGTTTTTTTTACGTTTCGCGATGTAATACATTAGTAAAAGAAATCCGGATCCAGTCTTTTATCCCAAAATAATAAATTTTGTCCTTTGCAATTTTTGAATGTTCGCGAATTTTTAAAGCGATTTTTAGCGTTTTTTGTTTCGCTGGGATTTTTTCACAATTGTAAAATAAATCCAGTTTCAATATTTTAGCGAAATGTAGTAAATTTTGCCCTCTTTTCAATAAAATTTGTGGAATTCGTATAACGATTTTTGATTTTTAGAGCGATTTTTAGAGTTCGTCGACATTCTTACTAAGGCTAAAAAAAAAAAAAAAAAGAAAAGAAAAAGAAATTGACCTACTTTTTGTGCCAATAACTATTTTCAATCAGAATCCCATTTTCTTCATGTTATACTGAGGAAACAAGATATCTGTTTCATCTGCAGATGTTATTGATACTTATGCACGGGGTGTTTGCGAAAATTATACCCTTAAAATAAAAAATAAGTGAACGGGTCTGGGTGAAAGCACCAATTCTTACAACTCCTCCAATTCACTTTTAAACTCTACATACTGCAAAACAACAAACTTTAGATACCGTAGAAAATTTAGCAAGAAGCAGCCACCACCTATTTTAAATACTTATAAGTTATAACGTTTTGTAACGGGCCTTTAGGGCACCCTGCATCTGTATTTTAAAGGAAAACATGTCCGAGAGCAACGCTGGTTGGTTGGTTGGTTGATTGATGACGGCCAATTATCAACTCGAGGGATATAGGCCCTAGGGGTGAGTGCCCTATGTGGGGGTCTTTCTAAGGGATCCTAACCCGTATTTACGACAATGTTCGTAGAAAACCACGGAAAACTCCGAACGGTTAGGTCGACGAGCGCGACAGGGGTTTGAACCCAGCACCTCCCGTCTACCAGCTTTGAGAGGAGAACCTCTCAGCCACTGGTGGGGCCCGAGGGCAACGCTGACGTCATATCGACGGCGGCATCAACTTGAATAATCAATTTCATTTTTATGGAAAGAATATTAACTTCTAAACATCGCACAATTTAAATTTTTACACCATCAATAAAAAAAAAATTGTACTTTCAAATGGAATGTTTCTGAAAACTGTTTCTCAATGTACTGCTTTATTATTTATTTTTTTAAAATAATTTTCAACTATGATTTATTTTAATACACCCGATTAATTAACCTGATTGCAGGAGAATTAAACATTTGTGCTTGAAACAATTTAAATAGTTCAGCATTTGTTTCCGGCTAATATTTCATAACAAAATTTAAATTTTACTAAAAAAAATAAACTATATAAAACACATGTTTAACAGATATGTAATCGAACTAAGTACTGAAATAATCTTTTTTTTGGCTATTAACCCCTGGCATGCGGCTAATACGAAAGTAAAACAAATTTTAGTAAATTTAAAAACTTTATTATTTGAATGTATAAATGATATTTTTCATATAATTTTTTTTCGGTTTAATTGGGGAATAATCTAAAAAATATAAATATAAAAAAATCTAGCGTCTTCAATAATAATAAAAAATATTTTCACGTATGCTTTGTAATTCAGGAAACCCGAGTTTGGTCCCCTGGTTATATTAAATAAATAAATTTACCTAAAATATCTAAACTCATCTATGTCTTAGAATATATTTATAAAATATTATACTTGAATGTTTTACTGCTGCTGTAAAACTCAGACTTTCTACATAAAAAATATAAATTAAAATCTTAAACAAATTTCATTATGTGATGCGTGTCAACAACACTTTTAATAAAGCACACAAATGAATATAGCCATCGTACGATTTTATCCATAATAAAAAAATTTACCTAAAATATCTAAAAGAAAAAATGTATAAAATCTTCTACATGAATAGTTTACAACTCTTGCAAAAAATGCTTTTACGTTTCTTAAACATTGATAATATTATTTATCGGACTTTCTATATAAAATCATAAATTAAAATCTGGGACAAATTTCATTATGTGACGCGTGTCAACAACACTTTTAATAAAAGCATCCAAATGAATATAGCCATCTTATGATTTTTCAGTAATAAATAAATTTACCTAAAATATCTAAATCTATCTATGCCTTAGAAATTTTTTTTTTATAAAATCTTCTACTTGAGAGGTTTAATACTCCTGCAAAAAAGACTTTTACGTTTCTTAACCATTGATAACAATATTTATCAGACTTTCTACATAAAAGTCATAAATTAAAATCTTAGACAAATTTCATTATGTGACGCGTGTCAACAACACTTTTAATAAATGCACCCAAATGAATATAGCCATCTTATGATTTTATCCGTAATAAATTCAAAGTAATTTTTCATTACAAGCGTGACATGAAAATCGTCGTCTTGTGTGAAGCACACTCTATCAGCCCAGTTTTCCATGTCTCCGGGAAATGGTTTTCCTGAGACAAATGAAAGCCCGAATAAGAAATTACGAGTGAGTTCTAGAATCGTCTTCAAGCCCTCAGGGACAGTTTTGGGAACTGTAATTCATTTTGTCATTCAAATTAGGATTTCAAAGTAATTTATTAAGCTAAAAATTAGGAAACACAGATTATGTCGTTAACTTTATCCGATTCTTTTTGAATGGTAAAAGATATTTTATTACCAATTTATTACCAGACATTACGACATATAAATTTTTATAGGCGATGGCTACATGCATTATTTCCACTGTTATGTCGTTATAAAAAAGTCAAGTAGTATGTTATAGTTCATAATATTATACGACAATGTCAAATCTATTTTTTATTCCTTCAATACATACATAGTCTCTTTCAATCTTGACATAATCTTTTTTTTAAACCCTTTTTTATGGTTCAATGCTTATTTTATTTATTAAAGCACATAAACAATACGCCTGATTACTTTTTAAGTACATATTAATTCTGACACAATTAAATACATTAACCCAACATGAGTAAAAAATTGCCCTGGGCTAGGATTCAAACTTGGAACCTTCAGCATAACGTGCTACTGCTCTGACCATTGAGCCACCCTGGTTCTGACCGATGAATAAATATTAACTCATCGTTGCTATTGTCATCTGCATGATTTGCTGGTTGGTGACTCTTTCCAACATGTACAATTGTGATAAATTTCCGGACTAGGATATCGGCCAGGGTGGCGCAGTGGTCAGAGCAGCAGCACTTTACGCTGAAGGTTCCAGGTTCGAGTACTGGCCCAGGTCAATTTTTTACTAATGTTGGGTTATTGTATTTAATTGTGTTTGAATTAATATGTTCTTAAATTGTATGTATTTTATTTATTTATAAGTTTATATTAAATCGTAGTATACTTTAGAAAAATATAGCCAATATTTTATAAAATGTTTAGACCTTTCGCTATAACTGACTATGCTGAGTCTCTCCAGTAGGTAGTTAACGTTCTTTATTCATAAATAAAGGTCTTTAAAAATACAGGTTATCAACTTTTCTGAACTCAGTACTTAAAAACTTCTACTATTTTTATGATTAGTTGGTCAGTCTTTCCAAATACGTTAAAAAGTTCTATAAAAATTGTCCAAATATCGTGGATATGTCTTAGACATATGTTTTGCACTTCTTTCGCCACCACAATATCCAAAAACGATTTCACTTTAACTAGATCATTTTCAGTTGCCAATTTTCAACTATGCTTCCTTTTCTTATTTATCTGACTTGAGATTGATAGATTCCCTGTAGTCCTACGTTTTTCCTTTTCGTTTAAGGTAAAAGATAGCTTCAATATGATTATAACTTGGAGTATTTTTGTAAATCTAAGTAAAATAAGTCAGATGGCTATTACTTAAAAAAAAAAAAAAATATCATTCCAATTGGAAATAATGTGATTTAAAACGGCCTTACACCTTTTTATGGTTATTATTTTATTGGTTATTATTTGGTATTTATTAACCATGGTTATTATTTTATTTACTACTAGCAAACAAACCCGGCTTTTCCAGTCCCACAGAAAGGTACCGTCCAAACAATAATGAAGATATTTTAAAAGATCGGATACCTTTTAAAATGTCAAAAGCACATTTTTAATAGCTTGTCTTAAAATTTGCTTCTTTGGCAACATTTTAAAAGAAACACTATGGATAAATACGCTTTAGAAAGGAAGTTATGTACAAAACAGTTTGTGCCCTTTTTTATATGATCAATGGGTAATTTAATCTTTAAAGTCAAGTTTCTGAAAACGGTTATTATGGTTATTGCGCGTATGATTTTCAAGAAAAGACTGGATAGTATTTCATGAAATTTTGACTGAAGGTATAAACCTTGTAGATGAACAAGATTATCTACACTACTATGTTCATCGAGTAATAAATTTGGAATTTATGATAACTAGCAGGCTACGACAGCTTCACCGGTCGATTTTTCCAAACGAATCTCGAATAATCAAAACATCTTTTAGTTCTACCTTCTACCTCCAGGGAGCTCATTCTGTTCAAAACAAACCTCCGGAACGGGTCCCTGCTGCCTATGGCACCCTATGGCAAGTGTGCTGCGCACGTGCTGCAAAAAGAAGTTAGTTCCACCTTCCACCGACAGCGGGCGCCAGATATACATACCTTTAACATTAATGCGATATTTAAATTACGACCGAACTCGCCCCACCCTTAAAATTTAACCAATGACCTTTAACAAAGAATGTATGGTGTAATTTGGCTAACTATGATTTCGCACTTGCATAAAAAAAGGGGTTGTTACGTTCGTAAGAAGTAAAAGTAATATTAGTAAAATTAGTAAAAGTCAATCTATATCATAAATCACTAATGTGTGTGTCAGAAACGTTCTCATCAGAACGATGCGGGCAACAATGAGGTTAAAATGCATAAGTTACAACAGAGGAGCTTTTAACATTATCAAATATCGATAACTTTTGAATCAGAAACAAATATATGCGTTTATTGGTTTCACTTCGTACTTCATTTTCTTTCCTTTTGAGAAAATAGCTAGTTTTTTCCAAAAATTAAGTAAGATTAACGATTGATTTTTACAAAAACTGAATTCTCGGTTGCAGAAAAATTTTCTACATGTGTGTGGTGAGTTTTAAATCGACACCTCAAATACTTTTCTTAATATTGGCAAATTACTGAAAACAAACCACTCGTTGCCATCGGTAAAAGAGAAATAACCGCTTTTTCACCGTCAGGTACCTTAGCGTTTTATATATATAGATTTTTATTTAAAAAAAAAAATCAAAATTTCGAGTTTTATTTTTACATTTGCTTTATCAAGAACTAATTACAGTATACTTTCCAGTGTAGGTCGTTTTAAGCAAATATTGTATCTCTACCCAATAAAAACATTTTGGCTCACTGTGACAATTCAGTTAGGAGAAAGCCTGCGCGCAAGACGTATACGGTAAATCCATTTATTAAAAAAGCATTAAATTTCAAATTAAATTAAAAAACTGTATAGGCATCTATATTTTTTCTCAGAACATTAACTGCTAGAATATATCTCGTGTGTTTTCACAACCAAAATTTCACATCCAAAATGTAATTAGATGTGGAATTATTGAAATCCCTATTTGGGGCACTTTTACATGTAGATTGTGAGTTTAATAGGTACCTGACTCCTTAACAAAATTTGCAACAGACTTACCCTTTTTGTGTGAAATGTAACAATATCACGAGAAGTGGTAGATGAAACCAATGTCTACATCGAAATCACTGAACTACATGTTCTATATTTCCATATATTGCTGCCATTACATATGATTTCATTTATCGAAACACAACGTGTTTCACAATTCGTTCATGGTTATATTATAGTTTTGTTGATTAAGAAACATTAGAGTTTTTTATGGTGTAAGATAAGAATATTATTGGAGGCTACTATTTTAGTAAAATTTGAACACACAGTTTAATATTAATCAAATTTGTGATTCCTGTATTTACTCGAGACCCTATTATATAACTTGCCCAATTATGCGTAAAACAGGTCCTACTGATATTTGTATAACTCTTTAACACCGAATAATCATGATTGTGAGAGTTCGAATTTATTGAATTTTATGAATTCTTGGCAAGCCATTCTGCAGTATAGGGATAGAAATACAAACCTATAAATATAAATTATAAAGGAGGTATTTCAGAAATAATGGTTCAATATATAAAAAATAACTTACCTTGCTTTAAAAAAGTATTTCTTTCGTTTCGAAAATTTCCCTCACCGGTCTTAAAGGTTTATGATTCAATCTAATAAATAATTCAAATGTCTAGAATAAAAATTCAGCAACTGAATTTTTTAGCGTCTTTTGTT
This sequence comes from Maratus michaelseni, assembly GCA_963931845.1. NCBI lineage: Eukaryota > Metazoa > Arthropoda > Arachnida > Araneae > Salticidae > Maratus > Maratus michaelseni. The sequence goes on along the minus strand of OZ007590.1, from coordinate 128,591,979 downwards.
TCAGTGTTGCAATTAATAATATTTAAAAATATCTTTATTTTTCAATATCGAATTATTTTCATATATACGTTTTGTGTAGTTTGTTATATAGCATATCTTTTCATTTCATTCAATTGTTCTTTATTTTATTTAAAAAAATAACTGTTAATATAATTTTTTTTGTCTTTTATTACAGTATATTATATTATTTTATTACATTAAATAATTACAAGTTATTTCAGAACTTGTATTAAAAATACATAGTATGTAATACCTCTGTTTTGAAATATATTTTATTATTTCCATCTTTAAAACATAATCCAGTATATTCCAGTACCGAAATATTTGAGATTTATAAATATTTGTTAAGCCCTCAATTATAAAATCTCAAACAGATGATTTTCCCTCTGCTTATTAGTTGCAAACTGTAATAATTTCTGCGCAATTTAAATGAACAACTAAAATATTTCAATGCAACGTTCACATGTTCATCGCAGCAGCATGGTTTGAAATCTTAATTTCTGCAGTAAGATTAATAATTCTAACAATGCTTTCTCTGCAGATTTCGAAATAACTCTTGGATGTTTATATATAATCTAGTATTTTATTATTTGCACATTCATTTGTCTCATGGAGGTTACTTTACGAAATCATCTAAAAATATTACAAACTGACTGCTTTATATTTCGTATTCTTTCTGAGAAACTTGAGAAATGGCAGATCACATTACACACTAAAACAAAATTGTAAGTGCATGGAAAAATTGTCCTAATTTTGAGCGTTTGGCTTTTCAAGGAAAATACAACACATTAAAATTTCTGTAGATAACTCCCATGTATTAATTACAAAATATTGAATAAAAATCTATGAAACTCATTGTATGATTACTTCATACACCTTTCACTTGTTAAAATGGAAGACAAAATCATCTGTAATATTGAAAAAACAAAACAAAAAAACATTGTGTTTTTATGTGACAACTTCTACAGCAGACGATGTTAGCTAGACATGCCAAAACTATGTTTTATTATTAATTACTTTAACATATTCATACTGATTCATAAAGAAATCATAAGAGTTTTAAATTTTCCACCTGAGTGAAAATGTGTCCAGGGCAAGATTCGAGCCTAGGACTTTGGTTTTATAGACTCCCATGACTAGGAGTAGGCATTAAGCCTAAATTGAGGAAATAAGCCTTAGACCGTGTGACTTTTGAATTCAAGCAAACCATATCGATACAACATAGTTTTTTTTCTCCAGAATATTATTATACCATACTTTGATAATCTCTTTAGAAATCCCACCTGATGATGATGCAAAGTTTAAGAGGTTGCGTATTACTTAAAAAAAAATCTTTTGTTGCGGAGGAGATCTTTTGTTGCATCTAAGGTGGTACCCAAATATGGCAAAGTATTGCTTTTTGACAAAGATAATTAGACAATTTATAAATAGGTTCATGTTTTAAATATCTGGGTCTTCAAAGATTTAGAACTTTACACTTTTCATATGATAAATAATTTGTTTTTCTTTGCACAGTCACTTATGAGATTCAAGGACAACTTACCCATAACATATTTAAAAACCCAATTTCAGAAATTACGGAAACATATTCTCGAAAACATATCCGAATTTTTTTGTACCACCCTGTATATGATCCATAGATTTGTATATATAATTACAACATAGAATGCTAAATTTAAGTTTAGTTACGAAACGCGTAGCACAGTTTAAAACTCCCTTTATAGAATTTACGTGAATAAGCGGAAATGTGCTCGAGGACTTTTGTGCTGTCCTGTATATCATCTATAGAATTTATACAGACCAAGTAATAGACAAAAAATGAGTTAAATTTAAAAACGCTTTCAGCAACTGAAAAAGCACTTCCAGCTAGTATTGTTAATAGACAGTACCGAATTCTTTTGTGTGCCCCTGTAAATGAACGATGAATGCAATACGCACAATATTTTATAGTAAGCTTCTTGTAATGCACCTTTGTGATATATGCCAATTTTAATGTAGTGAAACGTTATTAAAATAAACCTCAAACAATTTTTCTCCATATAGACCGTAATGTAACTGAATTATTTTGAGTGACCCTGTAAAGGAACTATATGTACTATGCACACCATATTCTAAGGCTCTTGTAGTAAACCTCAGTGATATATATTAATTTCAGTATGTTTGAAATTGTGTAACAGCAGTAAAATAAACCGCAAATGATTTTTTCCCCATAGACCATAATGTAATGGAATTCTTTTGAGTGTCACTGTAAAAAAACTATACGTTCTATACACTTCATTTGCAATACTTAACATGCGATAGTAAACCTCAATAACATATATAAATTGCATGACAATCCGAGTACATTTACACGAGTTAGAGCACGGACAGACAAACGGAAAAACAGACAGACAGACAAACCGAATTCATAAAAACTTCTCAACTAAATTGGAAAAAAAAAACATTAAAATTTTTTTAAGAATTGAATTTTGAAAATTTGTTTAACATTAGAATTTTTAATTTTTTTTTTGAAACGCTATTACGTGCGATTTATTCGGGTGAACTGTATGAAATAACGTAATGTACCAGATGCCATAGCCAAAAGGATGTGTGAAATGTGTCTGCCAGATTTGTCCAGAATAGCTTAGTTGGGAGAGCGTTGCCAAATTCCTGGGTTCGAATCCGTGCCTGGACACTTTTTCACTTCAGTTGGAAAATTTACAACTCTTATATGTTATTGGTCGCATGCGCAATTATTTCTACTATTGTAGTTGTAATTTTGTGGTGTGAACGATTGAAAAGTTACATTGAAAAAGTTAAGCATTGTTAAGTTAAGCATTGAAAAGTTAGCAACATGAAAAGTTAAGCATTGGCGCAGTTCTGAGAGAACAGTACAATCTATGAAAATACTTAATAAATGCAGATTCTTGTTAAGCAATTTCCATTTTTTATAGATTTCGAGTCGTCAAAATACGAGGCTAGGACAGGAATTTTTGCAGTGCATCACGGAATAATTATTATCTGCTTAATACACTAGCAGACCTGCCAAGTCTCCGGCTTTTTGGACACCAGTATTTTAGTACAGAAAATATTGTTTTATTTATTATAGCTTTATCTGATTTGAAAGAACAACATTTTTCTCTAAACAATTACTGGTGTGCAAAAAGCCGGAGACTTGGCAACTCTGCACTAGGTGTACTTTGAATACTATTGAGGTTTGCATTAAAATCCGAAAAGTAACTTCAAATATTATATATATTAAGTCTGTAATTTTAATGGAAGAGAGTGCTATTTTAAGTTCAGAGTAAAATAACGGATGTTTCCTACATAATTTTATTTAAGGCGGTATTAAAAAAAAAAAAAAAATCCACGCTCAACAACTCAAAATTTTGAGACACATTTTCAGACTCATTTTTAAAAGTAAAAACATAAAACTTAGCGGCGTGATTTATGAAAAGGTTTATAAGGGACCTATGTTTTTATTTTTCGTTCAATTAATTAGAAATTGATTTACAAACAATTATTTTCACAGTACGATCATTTTTTTTTTGTTTCCAGCGCTGTCGCTTCGGGAAATTCGGTTCAAAATGTTCACTTTGACAGCATTTTTTGAAATATATTCTGCCTGTACAAAAAATCGAGACAATACGTACATTATAAAGTTTCTGAATAAGAGAACTTGCCAATTGGATGCATTTTAGAGTAAAAATGAATTTACAAATGTGTCTCAAAATAAGCAGTTTGGATTTGAATACACCCTTAAAGGCAGAATGTGATATTTGTTAAATTATGTCTTAAAATGTTTCTATGTCTTTAAGTTTATTTAACTTAAAAATATAGTTTTAAATATTTTTGTTCCCACAGTTGTGAAATCAGTTTATTCCTACATGAATAATATATATTTAAACTTTTTTTATTAATTTTCCTATGCATAAGATTTATTTTTGATTATCGACTGTTGCTGTTTGCTTACAATTGCTTAAAAAATGTGGGCTCTGAAAATATTTTTAAATAAACATATCAAAAAATTTTTTAAGACTCTTGGTTATTTTAAAACAGGAGGTTAATTCATAGAGTGTTAATCAATATAATGTAAATTAACTTAATGGGTTAATATTTAAAATATTATACACAAAGGAGATAGGGACGTTTTGTTATCGTGTCGAATTTGTTTGATAACATCAGGTTTACATTTGATACGGAACTCTAACTGCCTTTCGTGTTTACGCTACACATTCATTTAACTTTCAAAATACCTTTTGTAAATCATGTCTTGCATTTTCTTCAAATTTTACTCCAATTGCTGGATAGGATTTAATTATGGACACAATTTTCTAAAACCCTTTTACATCTGAAAACGGTCTGAAAACGTACATCACCCGTAACTTCCTATTATCCTACAGTGGGAAAATGAGTTGAATAATTTGAGAAAAGGTATGTTCTTAAAATTTTTAAATACAGTAAAACTTTTGAAAACTGAATTAAAAGAGATTGAAGAAAAAAATCCTTTTTTGAAATATTTTCATTTTAGCAGGTATACTTATCTTGTATGGCATTTTTTTCGTCTGGAAAATGAAAAGTTTCCATTTAAAGTAATCCCGTCACAGTCGAAATATCTTTCACTGTAATTTCATGTTTAAACCTATTAAAATGTAATTGTAAAATTTTTTTTATTAGATAGTTAACAAAAAATATGTAGTGTTATTATTATCTAAAATTTAGTTTTTTATTACCTAACCAATCCTTATTAGGTAAGTAATATTTTCTAACTATAAACAATTAGGATAACGATTTTATACACAAAGATTTTTCTCAATAACAAGTAAGCTATTGAATGCCATAGTGATCTGGGCGTAAAAGAGCAGTTTTTGTTAACTTTTGAATGATTGCAAAAGGTATTTTTAAAAGATAGAAGTTTGAATGAATTAACATATCCGCACCAAATTAAATCGATTGATCACCTTTGATAGAGGGCAAACGATCGCATGATGACCATTGTAGGCTATAATCACGGAAAAATACGTTTTTAAAAGTGTATTGCGTAAACAATAATCCAAGTCCGATATGCATTCGCTGAAAGTAGAATAAAAAGGCAGTAGGTTGTAGAATTAAATGCTCTGAAAGGATTCTTTACGATATTTGTTTATTAAACTTCGAGTTATAAGCGTACGATTACAAAGTACGTACATGCAGGGATGGGTTTGTGCCCGAGAGCATTTTTTTTTAGCAACGTGAGCTTACATTATTAACTTCTTATCTGAAGATCGTGCGAGAGAGAGAGTGTGCCCTCCGACACATGTCGATTTTCATGCCATACACATATTGGCAACATGAAATTGGCGAAAGGGCATATGAAATGAATGATGTCATATAAACTAAAAATTATCAGTTACGCATTAGGCAATTAGGAGAATTTTTGAATTACAGGACAGGGGTACCAGAATAGCAGTCCAAAAAGTGAGCCAACAAGAATGTGAATGCCAAATGTACGTTGAGAGCAAAGTTTTGGGAATCTAGCTGAAATAGACAAAACAACTCTCATGTACTGGAAATGTTTAGGATTTTACCGAAAAGGCTAAACTCAAAAATTAAGCAGACACAGACATTTCTAACGAACGTTGGACGGAATGAGAAATAAAATGCAGAGCGAATACAAAGTCAATCTTTATCTCTTTTTTTTTCTTGGATATCTAGTGAGGGTGATTAATCGTTTAAATGAATTCTATCTATGTGAGAAAGTTTTATTGATAAAGGGCATATGTTAAATATATTTTCTTTTAATGGAGGAAAATTACGGCGGGAACTGAAATAAAAGTTAGGATAAAATAACTAAGTAATTAAAAGTTAGTTTAAACTGAAAATTAAAAAAATGATTAATTTAAGAAAAATATATGTGATACCACATCACATAGGCACTTCAGAAAAAAAAAACTGCAGAGGTTCATTGGTTCTATAGATAGCCGTCATTGTTTCGTGTTTGTAATTATAATAGTTTCCTTTCTTTAATTTTTCTAAAAGATATTTGTAAAAATTTCCCAATCTGTAATTACTGTAAATATGTAAAACCAATTGTGAAAAATTAAAACTAAGTGCAAAATTTAGTTTAATTTTTTTAATAGTATTGCTCATTTTACTCAACAGAATTATGATAATACATACCATACTCCACTTGGAACAAAAGAGAGATAACTTATACTTTATGTATTTATGGACTGTATTTAGGTTGGAAATAAATGATGAAAAATTCAACAATCAAATTGCGTTTACATAAGAAATTTCAGTATAAATTTGGTGTGTATTTAATTTTTGTAATTTTTAATAAATATGCATGATCTATCAAAATTTAAAAACAACATAACTTCCGATTCCTCTGCTCAGCTCTACTCAAAAGTTGAAAAATAGTTTGATAGTAAAGAAAGATGTGTTGATCGTCTAAAATATCGCAATATTTTCTAAAAAAAAAAAAAAGTTTTGAAAACGAAATTCAACTACTTTATTTCGTTTCTTAAGACACAATGTTCATTTTAAAGACATTATGCATCGTTAGGTGCTAAAAGGTCACACTTAGTTTATAACGAGCATTAATGCCAATTTTTTATGCTAAACTTGAAAAAGGTTAAAGTATTTTTGCTAATTCTTACTTTCTTCACAATCAATCTATGCTTAGACTAATCTTGTTTAAGTATAATAAGTTGAAACATTTATTTGAGGAAACTACTTCAGTCGAGAAGACTAATTGCAGATTTTGTTCGCAATAAGATCATTGTAATTTTTCATCATTCTCGTTTCGTGAAAATCACCATTCTAATGTGAAAAGCTCTTCAATTTCAGCTTGCATTGTCTTCAGGAAATGATTCTTCCTGCGACAAACGGGGGATCCAAACGAAATATTTCGAGAGCATTAAGAGCACTTCATAATTTATTAAAGGAATTTATAACTAATACTCATTTTTATCACACTAATTACTGTTTCGAAATGCATTAGCAAACTAATCGATAGAATCATTTTACTTAATGTTGGTAAAAGTAATGGTATGCAGTGTATTTAGAAAAAATAACAAAAAAGTTAACAGAAGTTAAATAGTTTATATTAGTGTTTTCACTTTCATGCATTAAAATAAATAACATAAAAAGCTAACAATTTATAGGTAAATATAATAATCTAGATTGATGACAGAAATGATATCAAGAACACAGGAAATGAACTTAGAATGCTTCTTTAACTAACAGCGTAATATAGACACATAAACAAATTCTCTTACAATTAGAATTAAAACTATTTGAACCAACTGTGTTTTAGATCCTTAAATTTGTGGTTTTTTACAGCCTTTAACTGAAAAATTTTTTTTAGCTATTTTGATATGATAGAGGAAGAAGTTAAAATTAGACATTAGTCGGCCAGTGTTGCCAGTGGACTACTTATTTTTAAATTCAGTTTGATTGATTGCCACCAGTTTTTTGAGAAAGTAAAATTTTCTTATTTAATGGCAGATTACATAAAACGAAGACAAGGCGAATTACACCATTTAAAAACAGTGGTGACAATTAAGAAATCTGAATTTAAAAAAAGTAGCCTACTGGCAACACTGTAGTCGGCCATATTCCTTTGTGAGATTTGCCTTAAGAGAAGACTTTTGAGGGAAAGTGATCACTATATTGTTTAAGACCTGTTATCATTCTCGAACCTCAAAGGACTGAATCAGCAAACTTTGGCATCAAACTCACCAAATTTACCGGACTGCCATCAATCACTAATTTTTCGTAATCGTCAATTTCTTTTCCATAAAGCTAGAAAGATTTTCCAATTTGTTCTCGAAAAATCTAATCATTTCTCTATTTTACAAAAACTACATTACAATTTACATTAGTAAAAATTTTGCTGAAATTAGTTATTGTTGAAAATCACGGTTCGGACTAGCAAAAGTGCTTTCATAGGTTTGAAGCTGCGTATTTGTGCCAACACACTAATAATTGAATTCAATGTATTCTTTTTTTATTAAATGAATGAAAACTATAAAAACAGTAATGACCCAATCCATCTGCTTAATAGTGGTGCCATAACACGGCACTATACTGTAATGAGCGACTCAGCGATATTACGCCATCGTTATTCAAGTCAACTTTAATTTCTATTTGTACTGAAATTATTTCGGATTATAAAGTTATGCATATTATTGGCACAGATGTCATATACGCACCACGTTGGTGCGTATATTTTGGTGCGTAAAAATTTGTTTTTGAATAAATTGTTGTTTATTTACTTTTTTTTTAAATTCTATAAAATATTTTTATTATGTATGTCAATATTTATTTATATCAAACTGTCATTTATTTATTTTTATTTCCCTTTTTAAAATAATAGAAGCTATTTCATTTATTAGGTTATTTTATTTTTATATTGAAATAAAAAATCACTTGCTATTGCTGGCTGCTATTTGTAACTAATATTCAAAAACAAAGTTTTCGCCAAATTGTCGGGAGAAAAAAATCGCGCCAACGTGGTGCGTATATAACATCTGTGCCACATTATTTTCTCCTGGTTATGGAAGAAAAGTTTAAATTTCAGTTTAGATATGTTTTTTCAAAGCTTTTTTTCTTAGTTACGCTTATGATTGTGATAATAGAACATATGTGAAATGTAACAATCAATCTAAACGCCCTTACACTTGGAAGAGAAACATAAAACATTCTAGTTCTATAAGAAGACTCCAATAGAGCGTAACGGAAAATTACTTCATATTAAGAGCAAAATAGTCTTGAAATTTAATCATGTTTAATGTTTAGAAATTCATACAGGAAATGACATTCTATTTAAAAAAAAATAAATTTAGTAAGAGTAAATTAAATTTACATTGCGTTTTAAATACAGTATTTTAATTAGTATAATTAAAGATAAAAGTATGGAACCAAAAACAAAAAATTCTTTAAAATTATTTTTTCTTTTAAATATAATTTAGAAGATTGCTTTATGTGTTTCTCAAAAAACTGTGAGAGTTGTCTGAACTTTTCTGTCATTTCATAAACTTTCGTCTTCCATTGTCAGATCATTAATCAAATCTCTTATCTTTTACAATAACGGACCCAGACTATTATTTTAATAAAATTTTCTCGAAGAACATCTTTCATAAGAATCTCCATAATGTACGTTAATGTAATTTTACATATGAACTTTGCGTGATATTTAAAAATTACTTTCATTGACTTATGTTGGCTTGATGTAGTTTTATTTTTGTGTTTTCAGAAATGGTTTCATGAAGCTTAATAAAGAATTTTACATTAATATGAAATGCGGTAGACAAAAATTGACATGCACATGTTGATTTCTCAAAAGCATTTATTAGTTTTAACTCTTGGAGGTTTCCGGTACTTCGACATTTTAAGTATATAAGAGTGAAGTAAAATCTTCTTTTTCTTCCAATGAATCAGGAAAACCACGACTATTTGGTTGGAAGCAATTATTTAGTATTTCTTTTCTTCAAAAGGAACATAGCGCATCAGCAGGTGTAAATGCGAATATGCCAAGGGATTTTAATTTTTCTTATATAAATAATACAATATGGATGAAGGAGATTGAATAGTAATAAAACTTATTTAAAAAATAAACGTGGGGATGGAAATTACACCTGATGATTTAGGTGACTGAATTGCTGACTTAGTTGAAATCAGAGATATTTTTAACTCTTCTGCAAGGGTATTTCAGGCATTTTTAAATTAAAAAAAACGTTTTCAAAATTTAATTGCACTTTTTAAGTTTTCAAAAAATATTTATCATATTATATTGCTTAAACCGTATCGAACGGGATAACCATAGTTTTTCATCATTGAAGAATGTCTCCCCACTTTTTTTATTTCGTAGTTACTATGGCACAAGAACGGTCTTCTTTTATATAACCAGCTTCAAAGTAGGTTTTTCCCTCGCCATAACAAAAAAATATATAAAGCGTAGTGGAAGTTCTTTGGTGAATGTAAGGAAAGGACATATTTACAAACAAACACTCCCGTCAGCCAATTTACTTACTAGTTTCTTATCATAGCGATCGCTAAAGGAATGATCACAGCTAGAAATTCTATAATACAGACTGAATCATCTGCCATTTAATGGGACGTAAACAAAGTATCGAAGGCAGCGATTGGACGAAAGGCGGCTTTGGGTTACAAGATGGCGGTTATTTTGAACTAAAAGTTGGAGATGTATCAGCTTCCCTTATAGGAGTCGTAGTCATAGCAGCGTAGAACAATCATATCGTTGACGAGCTGTTCATAGACCAATTTTTTTGTGTTAATTTCTGTGCACAATGTAGTGCAGAAGACTGTACAAGACGCCATTTTGATCAACGTAACGTCATCTACCCTTTCCTCATTGCGTTCAGTCCACTTGCAACTGAAGAAGAGAGGAGAGGAAAGAGGCATCTGCTGTTTGTGAAATGAAGTTTTCAACCCCAAACCACATACAAATTCATAAACGCAAATATTCCAGTTGTAAAACAATTAGAATTATTAACCTGCATCTCAAAACAAAATTCTACTTTGACGGAAGACATACGAAATTTATTTGTGCCTTCAAATGAATATGTTCAGAAGTAAAATTTAAGAAAAGTACGCGTTTCACCCCTTTTCTCTCGCTCCATGCATAAAAGTTTAGTTTTTACACTTCTAAAAAAATCCAAGGAATATTTTCACGCCTAGAAAAAATTCTAGATATATCTGTGATTGTAATCCATTGTGTTGATAAATAGAAGTATTTCTAAGAGATAATGTGAATATTAAAGAGATAACAAACAACATTTTTTTAAGCTAACGCTTATCTTAGTTTCATTTTGCTACAAATTAAATCTTTTACTGATATTATAGACTAGAAGACGCCATTATTATAGACTAGATAAGGGGTTATTTTCGATATTGGAATTCTTTAATAATTTAGGAATGACATTGTCGAAAATCAGAATTATGAGGATTGTTAGTCGTTTATTTACAATTTAAAAATTAATCATAACTTTTTTACAATTTCTTATACAATATTTTCACAAATTATAGTCAAATTTTAAATTTAAAGACCAAAAATGCTGGGTCTATTTACTTTGAAATAACGTTATACATGCATTCATACAAATTACAAGAATCATACATGTATTTTTTCGGTATATTTATTAATATTTATACTTATTATTTCGATTAATTAAATTAAGTTAGAGAATGCTTATGCTTTACAAATCAGAGCGTGGAGAAATATCATAATTTGGTTTTATTTGCCATCACTCTTTAATCTTGGGAATTTATAAATTAGTTTTTACAAAATCTCTCTCTCTCTCCTTCCACTCCCTCCCTCTCCCTCTATGTGTGTTCTTATATTGTAAAATGAAAATGTTTTCTTGAGAATTGCCGAAAATTCCATATTCCGGGTTGAGAAAACTGATCAATAATTACACTAAAAAACTGCTCGGAGACGTTTCTGAAAATCAGCGCCATCAAAAGAAACTTTGATTTTATAAAAAAATTTTAACTTCGAAAATATATTGGTTTGAGTAGTTTCTAAAGATAAAGAACGCTTTTCGGAATCGTAGGTAACTCAGAAGATGCTATAGTACATTTTCGTTCGTAGTTCTATTATATTTTCCTAGGTTAAGAAACATTTGTATTTTTTTGCAGTGTAAAATAATATTTTATCCATAAATAAAATGTAACAGAAACTAATGTGGAAGATTCCACAATCCAAATTACCACACAACAATCGCCTCCTTCTATGATTTAGTTGCTTTTTTTTCCATAAATGACACTTTCGGCATTTAAAACAATAAGGAATTATGTTGTTTAAACTAATACAAATACAATAAGCGCTTATTTTCGAAGTCGGTTTATAAATACTATTATTAAATAATTCTAGGTAGAGATTCTCTCTTCAGAGATTTACGTCATTCGCGTGACTCAAGACTGATGTGACTAACAAAAGGATGTGATAGCGCCCTGTTTTCCTGTCGTCATGTAATGGTTTCCAAGAGACAAATGAACGTGTAAATGAAAAATTACAAAATTACGAAAGTGTGCTTGAGAGTTATTTATAAATTTAGAGATAAAGCATAAGGCACATAATTCATTATCCACTCAAATTAAAATTTCGTAATACGGAAAAAAACTGGAAATGGTTTGACATATAGGGTTTGGAAAATATGTTGCGAAATGATGGTGTCACAAATTGAAATTACTTCGAAAGTTTAATAGGAAACAGAAGACACCTTTGGCGGCCGACCCAATGGGTTTAAAACAGGAAACATCCTCAAAGCCAAGGATGAAGGACAGATTTATTCCTAGCGAGCAAACAGCCAGGTTAGAATTTCCATTTATTGAAGCTTTTAAGATTAAATTTTATATATAGGATTTTGAACAGGGTAATCATAAAGTCTTTTCCTGATTACAAAAGAATATTACAAAATAACCATTTAATGTAATACTGTAAATTTTTTATTATGGAAAATTCATGTTTTTAAGATTTTTGTAGTCCATCACATTTCCTGGATGATAGATCAGACCGAATGCACCAACACCATGGTCTTCTCGCTCACCCGATATTACTTCTCTAGAATTTTTCTTTTCGGGGTAGATAAAGGACAGAGTGTTTGAAACACCTGTAAAGGATACTGAAACACTCAAGGTCAGGATCACAGATGCTGTGTCTAGTGTGACAGCCCAAATGTTGGGCAATACGTGGCGAGAAATGGAATACCACCTTGACATTCTTCGAGCTGCCAAGGGTGCTCACATCGAAATTTACTGAGGTAAGTGCTTGTATTAAAAACTTCATAAATGTCTTTACAATATATTGAAACACTCATATGGCTAATTATATTAGTTTTTCTGCAATAAATTATTGTAATCAGGGAAAGACTTTATGACCGCTCTGTATTTTTTAAAGAATACACGTGATATAATAAGATCAGTTCATTAGGTTCATAAAGGGCATTTAACTCGTAAATTTCAGTTTAAATTTTATATAAACAAAAGAATCTGATTGTATCACTGTATAGTTGAGAAATGGTTTTTGGAGTTGTTAAATGTATCTTATTTCAAATACCAATATCAACAATGATATAATATCATTAATTATATTAAAATTGAGATATTGAAATGAAATTGATATTGAAATTGAGATATTGAAATGAAATTGATATTGAAATTGAGATAGTTCTTTTTCAAAATCATTATACTTCAATTTTATTGAATTGCGTTATAATCATTTCATGAGTTTTTTTATGAGTTTAATTATTTGTGATGATTAGGGAATAATCGTTTTTCAAAAGTTAAACAGTAAATCAGACTAGTTGCTGAATTATTATGTTCAAAGTTTTGTGATGTGCAAAGTATATGTTAAGGCTTTTCGGATTAAAGTTTTGGTTGATTTTTTTTTTTTTTTAAATCATTTGTATTTTTCAGATGATTTATCAGATATATTTCTTTTAATATACTTACTACATAAATGTGTTTTACAAGCGTGTGTGTATAATTAGATTAAAATGAAATATCTTTTTTTATATTTAACTTTCTAAAATATACTGTTTTACCTAATCGTTAAAAGAATGTTTTTTTTCTCCCGTGATTGAAATTATTTTATCATCATTGACAAAATTTCTTTTTTGCTATTCAAAGTTACACAGATGCTGAAAAAAATGACAAACGAAGCAATCGTCCTTTTTGAAGCCAGTTAAAGAAATACGATTATTATATAACGTAATTCAAATATTTTAAGTGATTTTTTCTTGACAGATTGTGCTGTCATGCAATATTTTTCATCATTCGTGTGACTCAAAACTAATGCAAATAACAAAACGATGCTTTTACCTGTCTTGATGTAATGGTTTCAAAGAGACAAATGAATGTGTAAATCAGGAATTACAACATTACGAAAGAGAACCTAAGAGTTATTTCAAAATCGGGAGAGAAAGCATGATGCACATCATTCAATGTGCCATTAAAATTAAAATTGTAAGGTACGCTGCTCGGGAAGAAATAGGAAATAAACTGAGAGAAGAGGGTTTGGAAAATATGTTGCAAAATAATTCTGTCCAAAATTCAAATTACCTGTAAAGTTAAACAGTAATGCAGATTAGTTTCAAAGTTACTAGCATATGTTCAGGATTTTCGGATTAAAATTCGGTAGAGTTATTAAAAACTTGATTTCCGTCTTTTGTGACTGTTTACTAGACACCTAGACAGTACCTTTTTTAATCTCTTTAGTAAGTGAAGGCGATTTACAATAGTGTATGTATTGTTTTATTGTAAAATAAATAGTAATGCTTTATCTTTCTTAAACAGTCTTTTATATCTGATCGCTTGAAGTGTGGTTTAAATCCGTGATTGGAATATTTTTATCATCAATGGCATAACTTTTTTTTGTCAGTTCAATGCTAAAGGCACCTTTGCTGCTTAAAACATGACAAATTAGCGCGTTCGAGGTCTTGCGTTCTATTAATATTACTTTTCATTGAGTATTATTTTGTCTTAACAGTACAGTTTGTTATTTTTGTTATTACTGTATGTAGTAATGATGGTGTATGTATATACATTTATTATTATGACTTCATTTATGTTTTAGCATTTAGTAAAAATAATAATAATATAATAGTTTGAATAATTCTCGTTACACCATTGGCGATTATTTTATTTAAAACACGTGTTTCACTCTTTAAATTTAAAATAAGTCTACATTACCTACTAAATAGTTTGTGTTAAAATATAAAAAATACTAAAATGTTGCTATAATGCTGTAGTAATACGACATTTTTCAAATATTTTCAAAAATTCTTCCTTAAAATGTTGTCATATCAACATTGTTAAAATTAATCTGAAATTCATGGGTATTTCTTTCGGGAATTTCACATAAAAAGTCCAGACAAAAGGCACGACAAAAAGACATTTTCCGTTAATTTCCTTATATTTCCCGAAAACAAAGGAACGGGCGGAGATGAAAGGGGTCAACGGAGATATTACGCTATCTGCTGCATATTTATTTTCAATTTTTCAAAACCTGATAAGTTGCTGCACAGAAAAACTAAAAATTCAATAAAATAAATTTCGAATATATTTAAAATAATAACTACAAAATAGTGCTTTCGAATTAAAAAAAGTAACAATTATTTTTCCCATTCTTTTAAAATTATTTGCAATTTATTTTTTAAAGTTATAAAAAACATTCGCACTTAAACTATATTCTAAACAAACAGATAATATATATATATATATATATATATATATATATATAATAGTTAAGTTAAGTGAAAAAAAAATCGATTTTACTCAAAAAAGCAACAAACAAAAATAATGGTTTCAAATTTAAAAAAAATAACAAATAATTTTCTCATTCATTTGAAATTATTCGCAATTTATTTTTTAAAGTTATAAAAAACTAGTCGTTGGGGGCCACCGTAATACTTACCCATCATGGATATGCATAATGTAAAATATTAAAACAAAAATGTGTAAACTACTTATAAAATGCATAGCAATTCAAATAAAATCGTGGCTTGATGACGTCATAACTTTATAGGCTCGATTACTGAATTGCTTGAAAGAGGTTTTTCCTTATAACTCCAAAAATAATAATCCTATTAACTAGCGGTTTATTGCATCTGATTAAGCGTCAAATTTCCAATTAAAATATATCTTTGAAGTGAAATGAAGTGGATGAAATACAGGGTCATGAAAAATCGAAGAGTGTGGAAAATAGGATTACAAATATCTCAGCAACTAATTATCCGATCGACTTCATGCTTTATGCAAAATTTATGTTTTTTTATTGTCTTTTATATTCATTTCTTAAAATAAACAATTTCGAAAATTTTTATATACCTTTTATCAGAACGAATATTTCGAGAGTCCGAAAAAAATAGATCCGGTTAATCGAGGTTATTGAAATGAAATAGGCTTCTTCCCATTATTACATACTAAGTACATACCAAATTGCAAGTGTCTATCTCAATTTTTTCGGGAGATAGAGCGTTTACAGACACACACACACACAGACACACACACACACAGACGGACGGCAAAATTTTTTTTCTAAAAATATGTTTTTTGGAATCTCCAGTGTCTGAAACGTGTAAATCCGTCAAAAAAAAATTTTCGATTTTCAAAACGATTACAAGACTTACCCTATACTACGTATGATGGGTAAGTAACACTCACACTGAAAATATATTCGAAACGAACACATTTAAAAATTATATAATAGTTCCAAAAAAATCGATTTTCTCAAAAAAGCAAACATTTTTTTATCGAATTTAATTAAAAATTTAATATTCATATTTTACATCTAACAATCAAATTAAGAATATATATAATTCATGTTTTTATCCTCTATTAATCCTAAAGTTTTAAAACCTCAACCATCATTTCATAACGAATTCTTCCTGCAATTAACTTAATTTCATCATTTCCGTAGATCAAGATTAATGCGAAAAACAAAACGATGTGTCCGCGCCATTTTTCACTATCTTCATGTAATGGCTTCCAAGAGACAAATGAACGTGTAAATAAGGAATTACAAGATTAGTAGAAAGAGCCGAACAGTTACTTCAAAATCTGGAGAGAAAGCGTGAAACACATCATTTACTGTGCCATTCAAATGAAAATTTCAAGGTACGGTGCTCGGGAAGAAATAGCAAATATACTGACATAAAGGATTTGGAGAATATGTTGCGAAATAATTCCGTCACAAATTCAAATTTAAGAGGACACACGGACAGACAGACATTTGTAAAAACATGCTTTTCGGAATCTCTGACCCCATAAAATGTGTAACTCCGTCGAAAACCTGAAGTCGAAAAAAATTCCGACTACAATACTTTCTTTTGTTATAGATAGAAGAAAGAAATATAATCGGATCGAAAGGTTAAGCAATCGTTCTTTTTTTATCGGTTAAAAAAATGTTACAATTAAATAACATAAGTCAAATATTTCAAGTAATTTTTTTTGACAACTTGTGCTGTCATGCAATATTTTTCATCATTCGCGTGATTCAAAATTAATGTGAAAAACAAAAGGATGTGTCGGCGTCATTTTTTCCTGTCTTCCTGTAATGGTTTCCAAGAGACAAATGAACAAGTAAAACAGGAATTACAAGATTACGAGAGTACCTTCAACACTTATTTGAAAATCTAGTGAGAAAGCGTAAAGCACATCATTCATTGTGCCGTTCAAATTAAAATTTTAAGGTAAGTTGCTCTGGAAGAAATAGGAAATAGACTGACATAAAGGATTTGGAAAACATGTTGCGAAATAATTCCGTCACAAATTCAAATTTCCTCGAAAGTTAAACCGAAATGCAGATTAGTTGCAAAGTAATTAGCATATGTTCAGGATTTTTGGATTATAAATTCGGGAGAATTATTAGAAACTTCATTTCCGTCTTTTCTGATGGCTTAATAGACAATAATTTTTCAATCTCTTTACTAGTAAGGGAATGCGTTTTATAAGAATATTATTGTATTATACAGTAAATAGTAATTAATTTTTTTTACAACACTCAGAAAAAGGAATTGATTAAAACTACAAAACATGTTTTGTTGAGTACATTTTGGTTGTTACATAGCAAAATTCAAGTAAAATTGAACCATTTTACTTGAATTAACAAAACAGTTTTTGCTGACGATACAAAAACTTTTTTTGGAATTGCAAAAAAAAAAAAAAAATTTTGTTGATTCAAACAAAATTTTCATTGACCTATATTTAAACAAAATTTTTGTTTAAATATAGGTCAATGAAAATTTTGTTTGAATCAACAAAAAAAATTTTCTTTTTTTGCAATTCAAAAAAAAAAAAAAAAAAAAAAAAAAAAAAAAAAAAAAAAATTGTATCGTCAGCAAAAAATGTTTTATTAATTCAAGTAAAATGGTTCAATTTTACTTGAATTTTGCTATAACAACCAAAATGTACTCAACAAAACATGTTTTGTAGTTTTAATCAATTCCTTTTTCTGGGTGAATTATCGTTCTTAAACATTGTGTTTTACTTAATCGTTAGAAGAGTGGTTTACTTCTGTGATTGGAATGCTTTTATCATTAATGATATAACCGTTTTTGGCAGTTCAAAGCAAAAATCAGCTCTGAGGCTTAAAACATGACAAATTAATCCGTTCGGGTCCTATTAATAGGACCTGTCTTTTCACTATGTATTATTTTGTCTGAACAGTTATTTTTGTTATTACTGCATGTAGTAATAATAATACATATATATATATATATATTATGTTTACCGGAAAGTTCTGCCTATAGTGTTATTTCAATTTTCAACACGTATGCACGTGTTTATTTGAGACATATATGGCTATATCTTTTTACTATTGCATTTATACATATGGACTTTTCTAAATTAACTGAAACAAAAGTGTCTCATGCCATTATTACGTGAGACGCGATCCTGTAAATATAGCTACTAATAAACTGCATTTACGACACTGTATTTTGTAAGAATTTCAACAAGGAAGAAATGCTACAGAAGCGTGTTGAATGTAGTGAAAGTGAAGATGCAATTTCGGATAGAACGTTCAGGACATGGTTCGAAATATTTGAAGCAGATGATTTCGACATTAATGATAAGCCACGCTCTGTACGGCCATCTTTGACAGATGGCGATATTGTCAATACCATGGCAAGATCCTTTTTTGACAATATCGGACATTGCGGAAAGGCTTAACTCGGCTCAACAAACCATTTCGGACCATGTTCGGAAGTATGAAAAATGTGTTGTTTTCTTTCACTTTCCAAACGGAGATAATTTTATCGGGAGGCATAATATATAATTATTATTATGACTTCATTTATGTTTCAGCATTTAGTAATAATAATAATAATAATAATAATAATAATAATAATAATTGTTTAATTAATTCTCTTGACACCAATGGTGATTCTTTTATTTCAAACATATGTTTCAATCTTTAAATTTTAAGTAGGGGCTACTTTCCCGAACGAACAGTTAAGTGATAAAATATAAAAAAGACTAGAAAGTTACTATGTTTAATATTGCTGTACTAAAACATTTTCAAATCATTTTCAAAAATAATGTTCTAATCTGTTGTCATATCAATAGTAGACAAAATATTCATTATATTTTAGTAAATAAAAAATTCGTTAAATTTCAGTAAACCTTAACTTTTGTGATTTGGATAGCTATTTTTAATTTTATGAATGTTAAAGTATTTTTTTTTTTCAAAATTAAAAAAAAAAAAAAAGAAAAGAAAAGAAAAGAAAAGAAAAGAAAAAAAAAAGGAGCGAAAGTGTTAAGCAACCATCTTTATTCTTTTAAGTCTGCTAAAAAAATACAATTATTAAATAACATAATTTAAACATTTCGAGTGATTTTTTTTGACAACTGGAGCTGTCAGGCAATATTTTTCATCATGTGCGTGTCTCAAAATTAATGCGAAATAGAAAACGATGTGTCGGCGTCATTTCCCCCTGTCTTCATGTAATGGCTTCGAAGAGACAAATGAACGTGTAAATCAGGAATTACAAGATTAGGAGAAAGAGCCCAACAGTTATTTCAAAATCTAGAGAGAACGCGTGAGACACATCATTCATTGTGCCATTCAAATTAAAATTTCAAGGTACGGTGCTCGGGAAGAAATAGCAAATAGCCTGACATAAAGGATTTGGAAAACATGTTGTAAAATAATTACGTCACAAATTCAAATTACCTAGAAAGTTAAATCGAAATGCAGATTAGTTACTAAGTAATTAGCATATGTTCAAGTTTTTCGGATTAAAAATTCGGCAGACTTGTTCAAAACTTCATTTCCGTCTTTTCTATTTGCTTATTAGACAGTATTTTTTCAATCTCTTTACTAAGTGAATGCGTTTATGAAGAGTTTATGTATTATTTTATTATAAAGTAAATAGTACAGAAACAATATTTTTGACAATTATAATTCTTAAACATTCTGTTATCCCCTAATCTTTACACGAGTGTGGTTTACATCTGCGATTGGAATGCTTTTATCAACAATGACATAATTTTTCTTTGGGAGTTCAAAGCTAAACGAAACTGTGAGGCTTAAAACATAACAAATTAGCCCGTTTGGGTGTGGTGTCTTATTACTTGGACCTGTCTTTTCATTGAGTATTATTTTGTCTTAACAATTATTTTTGTTATTTTTGTCATCACTGAATGTAGTAATGATAGTACATATCTATACATTTATTATTATGACTTCATTTATGTTTTAGCATTTAGTAAATATAATAATAACATAATAGTTTGAATAATTCTCGTTACACCATTGGCGATTCTTTATTTAAAACATGTGTTTCACTCTTTACATTTAATATAGGGTCTACATTACCTAATAAATAGTTTGTGATAAAATATAAAATATACTAAAATGTTGTTATATTTCTGTAGTAATACGACATTTTTCCAACATTTTCAAAAATTCGCCCTTAACTTGTTATCATAACAACACTGTTAAAAATAATCTGAAATTCATGGGAATTTCTTTCGCGAATTTCACAGAAAAAGTCCCTTTTCACGACAAAAAGACATTTTCCGGTAATTTCCTGAAAACAACAGAACGGACGGAGACGAAAGGGGCCAACGGAGATATTCCGTTATCTGCTGCATATTTATTTTAAAAAAACTGACATGTTGCTGTACAGAAACACTAAAATTTCAATAAATTAAATTTCGAATTTATTTAAATCAACAACAACAAAACAGAACTTTCGAATTAAAAAAGTAACACTTAATATTCCCATTCTTTTAAAATTATTTGCAATTTATTTTTTAAAGTTATAAAAAATATCCGCATTTAAAATATATAGTCTAAACAAGCAGATTAAATATATACATATATAATAGTTAAATTAAGTTAAAAAAATCGATTATACTCAAAAAATCAACTAACAAAAATAATGATTTCGAATTAAAAAAAAATAATAATTTTCTCATTCTTCTAAAATTATTTGAAATTTATTTTTTAAAGTTATAAAAAACTCTCGCACTGAAAATATTTTCAAAACGAATACATTTAAAAAATATATAATAGTTGCAAAAAAATCGATTTTTTTCAAAAAAGCAAACATTTTTTATCGAATTTAATTCAAAATATAATATTCATAATTTATATCTAACAATCAAATTAAGAATATACATAATTCATGTTTTTATCATCTTATTAATACTAAAGTTTAAAAACCTCAACCGTCATTTCATAACAAAATCTTCCCGCAATAAACTTCAAAATTACCAGGTTTCTAAACCCCAAATTGTTTAAGTTCCAAGCATTTGAAGAAATCCCGTATTATCGTTTCAAACTCTTATTCTAGTAAGCGCGCACTGGACTTACCTGTTGACTCAAGATGTTTGACTCAAGGTTAGCCAGTAAATGTTCTTGAAGTATATCAAATAATCAATACTCCCGTAATAGTCCACAGCTGGCAGCACAAAGAGAGATGTAGTTTTTTAATACCGAGGTTATTTATAACGGGAAACGTCCCTTCCTGACAGTGCTGCCAGGAATTTTTCCATGATTTGAAGGAAGTATTTCTGGAAGCCTAACGGAAAGTTACCGCTTCTTCAAACGGAGTTTTTTCTTCTTTTATCTCTCAAAACGGAAAATCTACTAACGGTACGGAAAAAGTCCGGCAACTTTGCTGCCAGTAGTTTTACCGGGAATTTACGGAGTTATTGAAGTGAAAACTTCTTTAGGCGCGTTGGGCATTTTTTGAGATGGGAAAAAACCATTGAATTCGCGACACTGTTACCGACACCACTGTATATGTTGCCAATTCATACACTGAAGCGAAAGTATCAAAAGGAAATAGTTCACGTGCAGAAAACGAAATGATTGGTATTATGAATAAAAATAATTCAGAAAATAATTTCAAGTTAAATTTAGCACGCGCGGTGAAAACAGATAAAAGTGACTCAACTCGCGAGACCAAATCAAAAGATGAAAATGAAATAACAAAACACGGAAAATATTGTAATTTAACGAGCACGAGAAAAATAGACGGAATTAATATAAAAAAAAATGAAAATAATGAAATATTTCACGAAAGTTTTAAGAAATGTGGTTACCGATACGGAAATGAAGTGAAATCCTTTTATAGAAAAGAAATTTTGTTGATAGAAATTATAGATACCGCAAACAATACGCGCAGTATGAAGATAGAAAAAAGCATAATGTTCACAAATACAGTAAACAAGACAGGCAGCAAAGAAGTCATTTTTGGAGTGATAGGAAGCGGGAACCCTATTTTGCAGATAAATGTTATTACAAAAGATATGAAACTAAATCTCATGGAAGAAATGATGAATGTATTGAGAGTTGTTTAAATTGTGGATGAAAATTCATAAGTTTCATTGGCATTCATTTCAAAGAATACCAATTAATTAAATTTCATATTTCATTTATTTGTAAATTTACGTTTTAAGCAATAGATTGCAATTTTTGTATGCAAAATAATATGCATTATTTTTCATGTACAATAGCGCATTAAAGGAAAATTGTAATATAATTTTTGTAGTAGTAGTTATAATAATGAATAAAAAAAAAAACACTTCATTTAAAAGAATTTCCTGCGCAATAAAACGTTTCCTGACGATTTAAAAAATACACACGTAATTGTTCAAGTTTTCACTTCTGTCGGCACTCCCGGAGTGCCATTGTTTTTTTTTAACAGTGAATAGTAGGCAAAATAAATATTTGCATTATATTTTAGTAAATGAAGTATTCGTTTGATTTTAGTAAATAAAGTATTCCTTAAATTTCAATAAATCTTAACTTTTGTGATTTGGATTTTTAATTTTATGAACTTTATGTAATTTTTCTCCCAATAATAATAAAAAAAAATTATATATTCCGACCGAACTGGTTAAGCTACCATCTATTTTCGTTTAAGTCGGTTAAAAAAATACTATTATTTAATAACATAATTCAAATATTTCAAGTGATTTTTTTTTTTGAAAACTTGAGCCATCATGCAATATTTTTCATCATTTGCGTGACTCAAGATAAATGTGAAAAACAAAACGATGTGTCGGCGCCATTTTTCCGTGTCGTCATGTGATAATTTTCAAGAGACAAATGAACAAGTAAATCAGGAATTACAAGATTATGAGAGAGAACCCAACAGCTATTTCAAAATCTACCAAGAGAAAGCATGAAGCACATAATTCTTTGTGCCGTACAAATTAATATTTCAAGATACACTGCTCGGATACAAATAGGAAATAGTCTGACATAAAGGATTTGGAAAATATGTTGCGAAATAATTCCGTCACAAATTCAAATTACCTCGAAATTTAAACAGTAATGCATATTAGTTGCGAAGTTATTAGAATATTTTCAGGATTTTCGGATTAAAAATTCGGCATATTTATTAGAAACTTCGTTTCCGTCTTTTCTGATTGTTTATTAGACTTTACTTTTTTAATCTCTTTACTAAGTATTGATTCGTTAAATTTCAGTAAACTTTAACTTTTGTGATTTGGATAGCTATTTTTAGTTTTATGAACGTAAAAAGATTTTTTATTTATTTATTTATTTTTCCAAAATTGAGGAAAAAAAAGTGGACTGAGAGGAATAAGTGTCCTTTTTCTTTTAAGACGGTTAAAGAAATACCATTATTAAATACCACTATTTAAATATTTCTGTTTTTCTTTACGGCTTGTGCTGTCATGCAATATTTTTCATCATTCGCGTTGACTGAAGTGTAAATAGGGGCATGATATAACCATAGCTAGATGGTTCCCCTAGTAGCCAGACTAGGCGCCAAATGGTTCTATTTATGCGGGACGCCCTGATTTTCAGGCTTTCCAAGACTTGTCCCGCGCAACCATTGCGTGGGACGGAAAAGTCACTATTTTTCATGATGCGCAAATTCTGTTAAATTTATTTACGTTCTATGCTATTACTAGTTTGCATCGAGTGAAAATAGAACCAGTCTATAACAGAAATTTTTTATGATCCCGCCGAAAGGAACGCTATACAAACTTATCTGATAAGACGAAAACCTGACAAAAATGAATCCTTTTTTTGTCTTCTAGTGATTCTACTTCAACAGGTCTTAACCACCTTTGTTCAGTAAAACCTGTAAAAAGAGACCTGTTTATAATCTAATTCTGTGTTAAACGTAAAAATATCATCGTCTCTATCGAAGGCTCATACTAGTACAACTGCTCAATCGGTAATCTTGCCAATTTTTTTATCAGTCCATAGCGATTCCACTTTCACAGATTTTATTATATTAAATTATTTCGTTTATTTAGTATAATAAAACTTACTGAAACTGAATCTGAAGTGACCGGAGAAAGATTCAATTTTAGACAGGTTTCTGTCTCAGCCAGCAGATTTGTATGATCCCTTCAATCAAGACCATGAATCTTTACGTTTAACACAGGATTCTGTTATAAACAAGTTTCGTTTTCATAGGATTTACTGTATTTTTAAGCTCCGATTTAGAAGCCGCTGTCCTGATATTTTGTCGCAATATTCCGATTTTTTTGACAGAGGATCTGACAACACTACGCAAGTCTAATGCCATTTTTCTGTGTCTTCATGCAATGTTTTCCAAGAGACAGGTGAACATATGAATGAGGAATTACGCCATTGTGACAGAGCACCCGAAAGTTGCTTCACAATCTAGAGAGAGAGAGAGCGTGAGGCACACAATTCAATGTGCCATTCAAAATAAAATTTCAAAAGGTAATTAATGCTCCTGAAGAAATATAAATTAGTCTGGCATAAAAGTTTTGGGAATAGTATATTGCGAAATAACTGTCACAAATGCAAATTGACTTGAAAGCTAAATAGTAATGCAGATTAATTGCAAAATTATTAGAGTATGTTCCTGTTTCTCAGATAAAAAGTTCGGCAGAATTATTAGAAACTTCATTTGAATTGTTTCTGATGATTTAATATACAGTATTTTGTTTCATCCATTTAAGGATAAAATGTCTTTACAAGAGTGTATGTTTCTTTTATCGTAAAGTAAATAGTAAAGAATTTTTTTTAAAAACATTTATTTTGCTTAGGTACACCGTTACACCTAACCATTTCAATGGTTTTATTTACATCACTGAAATGCTTTTATCATAAATGATTTTTTCTCAGTTTAGCGCAGATTAAAAAAATTACAAACAATGCCGCCACCCTTTCTGGTAATCTGTTTATAATATTACTATTAAATAATATATTTAAAAAAATTAAGTGATTTTCATTTAAGGCTTGTGCATTCAAGCAATATTTTTCATCAACTGCGTGACTCAAGACTGATGAGACTAACAAAGGAATGTGTCTTCGCCATTTTTCCGTGTCTTCATTTAATGGTTTCCAGGAGACAAGGGGACGTGTGAGTGAGGAATTATAAGATTATGACAGAACGCTCAAGAGTTATTCTTAAAATCTAGAGAGAAAGCTTGAGGCACATCATTCATTGTGCTGTACAAATTAAGATTTCAAGTTAGTGGCCCCGACGAAATAGGAAATAGCCTGGAATGAAGGGTTTGGAAAATATTTTACAAAATAATTCTATCACAAATTCAAATTACCTTGACAGATAAATAGTAATACAGATTTATTTCAATATTATTAGTATATATTTCCAATTTTCAGATTAAAAGTTCGGCAAAACTATTAGAAACATAATTTGAATCTTTTCTGATTATTTATTAGGCAGTATTTATTTCATTCGTTTACTAATTGAATGTCTTTAGAAGATTTTTATGAATTATTTTATCGTAAATAAAAAGTAAATTGTTAAGAAAGAATTCTTGTGACATTTATTTTCCTTAAGCATACTGTTACACCTAATCATTCCAGAGATGTTTTATTTACATCACAGAAATGCTTTTATAGTAAATAACATGAATTTTGTATCTCAATTAAAAGTAGAATACAACTCTTGTGTTTTAAAAATTACAAACAAAGCAGCCACCCTTTTTTGTAATCTGTTGACGATACCGCTATTAAATAATATAATTGAAAATTTTAAAGTGATTTTCCTTTAACACTTGTGTATTCAGGCAATATTTTTCATCATTCGCGTGACTCAAGATTGATGCGAAAACAAAACGATGTGTCGGCGCAATTTTTTCCTGTCTTCATGAAATGGTTTCCAGGAGACAAATGAACATGTAAATGAGGAATTATAAGATTATACGAGAGTGCGTTCAAGAGTTATTTCAAAATGTAGACAGAGAGCGTGAGGCACATAATTCATTGCGCCATTCAAATTAAGATTTCGAGGTACGGTGCTCGGGAAGAAATGGGAAATAACCTGACATAAAGGGTTTGGAAAATATGTTGCGAAATAATTCTGTCACAAATTCAAATTACCTTGAAAGTTAGAATAACGCAAATTAATTGCAAAGTTATTATTATATGTTCAGGATTTTCTGAATAAAAGGTCGTCAAAATTATTAGAAACTTCATTTGGATGTTTTCAGATAATTTATTAGGAAGTGCTTTTTTAATGCGTTTGCTAAGGGAATGCTTTGCATTATTGAAAACTAATTAATAATGAAATATTTTTTTATATATTTTTTATCTTTAAACACGAAGTTGTGCCTAATTTTACAGGGCTTTTTGACCTATCATTTTTTACCCTAAAACCCTGAAGATTCGTGGAGCTGAAATTGTAACAAAAATATTATCTATACATACTGAACGCATTAGGAACCCGATGCGTTGCATTTCCATTCAATGACATCTTTTGATTTATTGAAAAAATCCATTGTTAATTATTTTTAAAACATTGTTAATTATATTTTTCAAATTATAGTTAACAATAATGTAATATTTCGCATACTAGGAGTAACTATAAAGTGATCTACAGATTAAAATGACTTTATAACTTCTAGGTATATGTCAGCAAACGGGAATTAGAACCCCACTTCTTGACTAGTGACCAGCCCTTTAACGTGTATACACAAGCAAATGGGCTAAAATAAACTAGAATTATTAATTTTTTAAATTATCTTAAAAATGGTGCCATGTTTACTATAATTGTATATATATGAAATGTATGTTCTAGTTTTAGCGTAAATTACTCAAAGCAATTTGCGACCATAGACAAAAGATGCAGGAATTATATGTGTTGTTTCAGTTTATTTCTGAAAGTCGCACCGTTACACAACCAAGTGAATTATTTCTGTTGTTTAAGTAAGCAAATTTAAAAAATAAATAGGTCAAGTACGAGTATTACTCGCGCTCAAAGGTTCCGTACATTAAATTTATTAATTACAATTAATAAACTCCTACTACCTCTATTTTTTCATAATTTTACTTTCAGTACATTCGGAAATTCGAGGGACATATTTTTCCAGTATACTTTCGACGATATCTCCTAAATTATACTACCTGAAATTAAAACAAATATATTTTTGAGTTTGATGTTACGAGATCTTACGAACGACACCCTGCACGATACATAAAAAGAAAGTTTTTTCAAGTACCTTAATTAATATCTCGGCTAATTATTTAATTTTTTTCGAAGAAAATCATTATTAAATATCCTTGGATGATTCTGCGTCGATAGATATCTCAAGTGCCTGTCAACTCCCCCGATGAATGCCCGAAAAGTAAAGTTTGTGTATAACAGGAAAATGCGTTTTTTTCAAAAACTATGTTACCCAGGAAAACCGCTTTAGTATTCCTGCAAGCTTTAAATAAACTCCTACTACTCTTAATTGTTTCATAATTTTAGTTTCAGTAGATTCGTAAATAGAGGAGAGGGGGGGGGATATTTCTACCTTGCATTTTCGACGATATCTCGGAAAATATTTTACTTAAAATTAAAATAAATATATTTTTGAGTTCGATATTACGATATCTTTCCCACAATACCCCACTTGCCACCATGCAACTTGCCACCATGTCCACTTGATGTACAAAAAATCCTTCCGGCCTGTACCGGGAGGAAAAGGTAGCTTTCCTATATCTTCGTTTTAAAATTTTAGCTAATGTTACACGAAAACAGCAAGTTAAAATGCAAAGAAACGTTTACAAAAGATTCGTTAATACTGAATTTGAATAAGAATTTCGCCAAATTATTGAGCAATAGCCAAATTGGCTTCATTTATAAAGACTTATTTTGGTCGCCAAATTTGGCGATATTTCGCCAAATGTCACCAATTTTGCCAATTTTGGCGCTAATGAATATATAGTTTTATTCGTATGATTGGGAAAATTATTACAACAATGAAAGAAAATAATTTGCGAGTAATCGCGTTAATGTGCTGTTTTGTTTCAAAATGTCAGCCACCCTAGAATTTCAAACTGCTCTATCTCAGCCATTTTTTAAGATAGAGGTAAACCAAAAAATGCTCTGGAATCCTTGTATCAAGGCCTAACATATAATTAAAAAATAAATTTGAATTTTTAATTTTTTTGTATTTTTATTTTAGGTTTAAATTTTTAAATGGCCGCCATCTTGAAACAAAATGGCGGACCAAGCTGGCCAACGAACTCGGTCGTATATATATATATATATATATATATATATATATATAAATCAACATTTGAACGGAGGGTAGTTTTGGGGTCTGGGGGTCATGATCGGTGAAAATATATCGAAATTTTCCGGAACTGCTTTCCTCCGAACGGCTGCAATAGGTAGCTTTATACTTTTTTGTATTGAAAGCTACCAAAAATAATTTTTTTTTCCAAGTAACTTAATTACCCCCTAAATTTTTCATAAACATATTTGTGAATGACTAATAATCTGAAAATATGTAGGTAAAAAGGCTTTATAACTTTCCCAAATTTGAACTTTCCACATTCCATAGTTTAGAAGAAAAAGGGCTCTGACAGATGGACAGACAGGCACAGGAGTGATCTTATAATGGTTCCATTTTTAGTTTTTAAGTACGGAACTCTAATAAGAGATATTTTATATAATTTCATAGGCCTACTTTATAATCGATTTTTTATTTTTTTCCCTAAAACAAAATCACTCAGTAATGAAGCCATTGGTTTGTCCAATCTTTAGATGTTTTAATATTATTAATCTCTTTTTGCAGATGAAAAATTTCTGTATAGCGTGTGAATTTGTAATATTCGTTAAAACATTTGATATAAATCCAAATTTTATAATGCAACTTATTAATAATATTGAAAATAAAAGGAATTCTCATTACTCATTCAACTTTTGAAAATGCATTGCCAAGGGTGAATTTATGGGTTAAATATTCAGAAAATAAATTAGTTTCTAATTTTGAAAAGCGATTAGAGAGGAGTTTATTGCAAATGATTAAAAGTTATTCTTCAGAGCATTTTATTATTTTTTAGTTGTTAGCAATTATCGACTGCAATTAGTCTTTAAAATTCATTATATCCAAAATATTTTCGTCGCTGAAGTGGTGTAAAAATATTGCGTGGCTTAAGTTTCAGTGTCTGAAATTTAGAGATAAACAGGTAAAAGTACTAATAAGTCTTTAAGAATTAATTACTGTAGGAGATATTCAGAATCTGGAATGTGCAAAATTTAAGAAATCCTGCTAATAGAATAATTACCCATGTCAAAAACAAAAAAATATTTTTGAATTCAGTGGCCAAATTATGCTTATGTTATGAATCCATACAGGTACTATTTCTAGCTTTAAAAAAAATTGCTTTGTATAAACTAACAGTGTATTTTCCTTTAATCAATTCCTTGATGTAGCAACCTTTAAATGCGAAACAAGTCTTGTTATAGAAAATAAAAATAATTTTAAGTATTAAATTAGAAATCCAAAGAATAACTAGTCGCATATTTTAACATATTAGAAGTTTATATGTGAAATTCAGTAGAAGAACAACGACTGTACAATCTTTACTGATTACTTATTAAATACATTCATATACAAAAAGGGGTATTTTTCCTTTATACTAACATTATTGTCGCCAAGCGTAGTAGTTGGCACCAAGTGAAACATTTGAAAAAAATTAACATTCATGGTACGAAAGTGATCATTTAAAAGATTTCATTTCAAATTTACATACTTTATCGAATTTTTTTATTAAATCAATACAAATATAGGCTTAAAATGAAGCTCGATTTCAACTGTAGGCATGAAATTTGTTTATGTATTTTAGCATTGCAGTAAACATTTCATTTTAATAAACAAAAACCGTTCATTAAATAGTGAGTCACAATATTTAGCACAGTTTGCAATACAAATATTTTGCACTGTCGTGGTTAAAATAAATGGCGCATTAGCATGCATTTTGGCATGGTGTTGGTCGTTTTATCCTTTATTTAGTGTCATACATAATGACATAGCAGTGATAAGAAGTAAAGTTTTTATCAATTCACGGGGGTCGGGGCAAGAAAGTGCTAAGCACATTTGTATATTAGTTTGAAAGTTACACCAAATACTCAAATCAAGATATATAACTAAGTTTTTTTGTCAACGGCTTAGTAACATTTGAGATATTCTGAATAGCAATATGACACTACTTTAGTGATATTAATATTACATTCTTTGTAAAGTAGCTATCTTCATTTTGGGGCATAAACGTCTGGGGTAAAAACGAAATATGGGACATATGCTGCCACAAAGTGACATTAGGAACAAATAATATGTAGAATATTATATTTATAATAATAACCCACATATTACAGTGTTAAATTTATTTTACCAAAAATGTTGCTTGGCACTTTGTTGCTCCAGCCCCCTCAATTGCACAAACTTACTTTCAAGGCATCTAATAAAAGCAATCTGCCATATAAACAATTCTCGGCAATATATATATATATATATATATATATATATATATATATTTATTTATTTATTTATTTATATATATTTGCTAAAATTGAAGTAATGTTTCTCTATAGCGTTCTGAGGCATTCATCTCTGAAATAAATAGAGAATCTCATTCTTATCTACGGTTTAATATTCATTTGACAATTTTTATATTTATTGAGTATTTTTTAACGAGATATTTACTTATCACACTGAGCGCGTATACCACTAATATCCTAATGAAATATATGTGAAGAAATGCGATTTTTTCTATGAAAATTTGTTTTTACTTTTATTTTTTTTATTGTGAAAAATGGAAATAAAATTTGTCTAATTAACCCTGGATCAGCAAACGTAAATGTAAGTCCTTAATTTCTTGAATAGGGAACTATGAAATAAGAAAATAATTTTTGTTTCCTCTGTCCATTGTAAAAATAGCAAATAAAAACCATAAATAATCATGCAAATTACTTTACCTCATACGTTACTAATAGATATTGTAAAAGGCACTGAGATAGTTAGGCGGGGAATTTGCAGGCTATTAGATAAAATATAAAATACTAGATTTGGATTTCAGTGACTAAGAGTTCATTAAAATAAAAGAATAAAAAGTAATATTTTTTGAAAGATAAAATATACAAATGTTTGCGTGATGAGAGATATATGAAGGATAATCAGAATCATATATTTTTCCAAGAACATGATGCAACTTTCTATCACGGGTATAAACCCGTGATGGAAAGGATGGTAAAAATGACCGTTAAAAAAAATCTTCATTTTGTGACATTCCATTTAAAAAATGAAATAGTTCTTTTTATAATTTAGCTGGATGGATTTGTAAAAAAACAATATTTTCATCATACAAGCTAAAGGGGTGTGTAAAGTTTAACCCACGATTTTTAATTGAAATTTTCGCTTAATTTGATCTCGGAAAAATATCACAAATTCTACTATCATACAAGGCAAATACAGATTCTGCAATTTAACTATTGAATAGAAATTTTCTATTAAAAAAAAGTGGTGCTAGAACCATTGGAAATTATAAAGAGTGTACGCATCTTGAGATAATTATATATAATTAATATTAAATATCAAATATAGATATATCGTATTTTGATTTCGTTGACAAAAAACGTTTGCAATTTTAATTGTTTTGAAATTTTAAGTCATTATGATTGAAAATTGGCAAGAAAAAACGAAAAAGTGAAATAAAATAAAAAAATTCTAATTTAACAAATTACAACGACCATTGGGAAAATGCAGAAGGATAGCGGGGCAGTGTTCGGACTCTACCATAACTGATACCTTGTACTATAAGACATTTAAAAATTTTATTAATTTAACCCCCCTAAAATATACCCGTCTTGTAGCAGACCTATTCTTCCCACCCTACTATAACGTAGCTTCCCCACGCTAGCTATTCCATCCATCTACTATATCATAGTACGTACATCTCGTACATCTACGTACATAGTATGTATCATAGTGCGTACATGTCGGTAGCAGGCGGT
This sequence comes from Maratus michaelseni, assembly GCA_963931845.1. NCBI lineage: Eukaryota > Metazoa > Arthropoda > Arachnida > Araneae > Salticidae > Maratus > Maratus michaelseni. The sequence goes on along the minus strand of OZ007590.1, from coordinate 128,559,772 downwards.
GTTACCACCGCACCGCCGCCACCGCCTGCTGCTGACGCAGAAGTCTAATTCCCTATCTACTGACTTCCCGTTTGGTATCCGAAGGTAGAATAAACTGAAATATCCAAATATGATGCCAACTTTAGGTGTTAGCATTGGAATTTTTAAAGTTTGGTACAATTTCTATTTGTAGACCATTCCCTAAGAAAAATTTAAGTATTGCTTTAACTCTTGTTTAGATTGATGTCTGAGCTAAAGGTATTTTGAGGAAATTAAAGTTGAAGACTACGTTCTTTTGCTTTATAAGACGATTTCTCATCCGACATCAATTTTTGAATTCGGCTTTTTTTTTCATATCTGATAATTTGCATCTATCATTTTTGTAACTTTAACATTTTTGTAACGATTTTATGCATTTCTATTGCCTATTCAAAGAAAAATTCTTCTAAAGTTACAGAATTTCGTTAAAAATGCTTCAATTTTTTTCTAAAGTTACAGAATTTCGTTAAAAGCGGTTAAAAGAGTAAAGTGCATACATCATTTGGTCCATTCTTGACCGAAAATAACAACCATTTTCACAATGATTAATAAGATATAAAAAATTAAAATAAAAGGATAAAGAAAATTTAAATGCATCGTTCTAATTAGTAGTTATATCAGATAACTATTTCTGATTAACACTATTATGCAAAGTAAAATAATGTTTCAAACAGCCTCTCTCTATTTAATTCACAAACCTTTGTTAAATTCCTTCAAATTTGTTCTCCTGGGGCCCTTTAGCAACTAGTTTTCACAAAACGGATTTTGAAAAGATAAACAAAGATTTTATTAAGAAATTATTACACTTTGCCAAACAGACCCATTTTAGTTTCATTATGAATCTTTACGAAGAAATTTCATTATTATAAAATGAATTTTTCAATAATCAAACAAAGGTCATGTTGTCTCTACTCGTGTGGGAATTCAAGGGATGAATAGGTTTATAAATGTATTAGATTTCAGATTTCACTGATAGCAACTTAAATTTTTGAATAAATAATATTATGAAAGGCATATTAGCAGTATATATTAATTTGAGTATGCAACAATTGATGAAAACAATGTATCGGGATAAAAGTGTTAAACAAAGAATGAATTATTTGTAAGATACGTCTAAGAAGATGAAAAAAAAAAAAAAGAAAAGAAAGCGCAAATAACTACATCTTATTATCTATAATAATAAAGAGAGAAGTTTGTGTGTGTGAGTGTGTTGTGTTCTGAAGAGACCGAGGCTACAAGATTTGACAGGAAAGTTATGCACCTCGAAGCCAGTTATTGAATTTTTTAATTAGTTTTTTTCCTTTAACTAGCTAACCCGTCCGGCATTGCCCAGGCAGACTGTCATTGAAAAATATAACAAACAATTAAATAAGAGCTAAAATTTCAAAAGTATAACAGTTACGTTTAAAAAATGAAACGGTCAGGGAAAATTATATGGTCAGGGAAGTTCTTACGGTTGAACCGGTACTTACGTATTATCCGTGCCAGGAGATTGATCACCAAAACTGGTTGCCAAGTACCAATCTTGTTTATCGTTGTCAATTATGTTTTCAAACGCAGTAATTTAACATTATCAAATAACATTGTTAAAAACGGTAATTAATATAAAATAAATAAAATGTAATATATGTTTATTAAATTTATAACATTGATAAAAGTAGTAAATGACATTATTTTAGTAAAATTAAAAAATAGTAAATGGCATAATTTTAGTAAAATTAATAAATGGTAAATAGCATAGTAAATAAGAAAGAATAATATTATAGATTATTCCCAGGCATGTACCATGTAGCAAGAAAAAAAAATATAAGGGTTACTATAATTAGTAATATTGGATCAATGCCTGGCGCAGTTGGCTTAAAACTGGCACGGGTAATACGTAAGTACCGTTGAACCTAAATGGCACATCTGTATAAGATCGAGGCTTGATATATGGCAAATTAAGATTTGTGAAATGCTAATGTGATGCATTTTATAAAACTTTATTATTGCCATTAAACAATTAACAAATAATCGCGATTTCAGTGCCACGTACGTTTAGCGTAATATGTATATAGATTTTTATGCGATTTTTAGTTATTCCCGTAGACATCATATTGCGACTGTTTTCTTTTAATTGAAAAATGAAGTCTATTGTTGCAACTTTCATACATTTTAACCACATTCTTGCCCGAATCGTTATGACGTCAACGTTGCTGACACACACATTTGTGTTTTATGATATGGATTGACTTTTACGAGTTTTACTTGTAAGGTACGTGGCAACCACGTTTTTTTCTTCTTTTTCTGTTTTGAAAGCGTGATCTGGTAGGTAGCCAATTTAGACCTTACTCGTACATTCTTTGTAACTTCCAAATCGATGTAATTTGTTTTTTTTTAAAAGAAATTTAATTGGGAGACACTTAAAAGTGCGATATAATCGAATGTGCGATATAACAAAGAATTCTCCAGAAGAACTCTCTAATAAATTTTGTTAGTGCGATAATTATACTCAAGTTGAAAGAATACCAAATCTGCTCAACGTCAACGGTGATGCTGATTTCATTGTAATCTGGGTTAAAAAAAAACATTAATTCAAGGTTTGTTTTATTTGAGACTGTAGCGAGCTACCGAAATCAGTGGAGACCCCAACACCAGGTTCGTTTATTTCGAGGTTCGTTTGAAAAACCGACCGAAGATCCGCTAGTTTTTAAATATAAGGAAGAATTACATAGCAGAATGATTTTTTTCATCGTTATTATATGTTAAAAATATACAGGGTGCATGAGGATTATCTTTACGAATTTGACCCTCAATAAAATCTAAAACAAATAAAATAGCCAAATTAATGTTATTTTGTACAATCCGCGTCAAAAGAAAAAAAAAACACTCCTCTTCATTTGCTGATCCTTTACAATAAAATCACAACAACTTTATGATTAGACTCGGAATAATGTTTTCTTTTAGCATAAGAATGCAATTATTGAAACATGAGTCGTCTACATATTACAAATTGTGTCAATTTTAATTTTTCAAAGGGTAACACTCCTTTTTGAGTTCCTTGGTTCAGTCCAGAAAAGTATATAGTTTATGATAAAATAAAAAATTCTTCATAGAGTTGGAAGGGATGTCAATTTGAGGATGTTAATGTTAAATATACATTATAAATTTAAATTTTTATCGTCCCCCAAAATCATTCGAATGTTTTTTTAATGCGATACAATGGAGAGATCCGAACACAATCAATAGTATATTTTTAATTGTGAAAGTTATCAACAAATTCACATTGAAAAATATATGAATTATCTACATGAATCTTTGCATAAAAAACGAACATATTCAAACTATGGGTGTGTAAGTTTACAGTTTATTCCAATAAATATTTTTGATATATATAGATAAATTTTACTTTTCGAAGGTCTGTGTGGCTCCGAGGCATACAATCCATATTTATAAAATTTTGAGATATTTATTTGAGATAATGTATTTCAAATCTTCACTATTGTTTTATATATTTTTATGGAAAGACGAAATCCGTCTTATTATTTATAATTTAAAATTTAAAGCAGTCTAAATGTCATTTGCCTAAATCACAAATTCTATTTACATTTAATCTTATTTGCTTTACATAAGCGTATATAATTTTGAATCTCCAACTCTAATAACACATTATTTAAAATTAATTAAAATTGCTCTTACATTTTGAAACGAGCAAAAAACTGATTTATCAAAGGAAATCTCCTGATTTTTTTATATGTAGAACTCAGAATGTCTGCATCATTGCGTTTTATACTTATTAAAAATTATATTAATTATATTAATTTTGTTATATTGCTTTGTTTATTATTTAATTAATTTGATTTTACATTATTACATAATTATATTGTGCTGCACCTCACCTACCCTGTCAAATATATGTTTGCGGTCCTGAGGGAAAAAGGTTGACTATGGCTGATCTAAAGGGGCACTATCATGTTTTTATTCAACCACGTATAAAAAAATCGTCAATAGACACCAGGAAATTTATAGTATATAATCATACTAATTATAATAATAAAAATATCTTTTAATGAACTCGTTCCCAGTTCCAAATATTATATATTTTAATTTTCCTCAATATTTTATATTGGCTGATAATTGTTCGACTCTGGAAGTTTCCCCTTTCAAAATTTAAACATACAGGCTAGTTTTCGACAGTTCAAAAACATGAAAATGTCACTGTTGTTTAAACACATATTCCTCCCGTCCTAATAAATATATCAGTATAATTGCTGTTTTTTACTATAGATAGCAAATACCATAAAGATTATTTTGACATTAACCAAAATTTATTCTATAAAGAAATAGTTTTTAAAAGATTATTTAAATGATAAATTGTTTTTACATGTAAAAATATATACTTATGCTCTCTTAGGTACACTTTTAAAAACAAAACTCAAAGTTCACTTACTTTGGAATCTTCCAAAAGTATCCAAAATATAGTGATTGACATAGTGAATTAATTAATTTTTGGAAATTTTTTAATTATATATTTTAAAATTCATATGAAATGCAACTCTTTAAAATTGACATTGTTTACTCACATATATTAACCACAGTTATTCGTGTCACTGCAGATATTCGTAAAAATATTTATCATAAAATACTAAAATTTTTAACTCACTAAAAGCTGTTTAACAGTTTCTAACATCTTATAAAATTGTAATCTTCTGCCTTAAATAGAATTTTCACTGTTCGTGTAACAGTAACAAATGACTTTTTTGTAAGCAAATTTAGTTTTATTTAAACTTTAAAGCAAACAAGGATTTGTAAGTTTGTAAGTAAAAATGATATTCCCATACTGATGAATTAGCTGTAGCAGTTTTTATACATTAGCCAGTTCGATCATCAGATATCATGTTGTGTGATTTTTTTTTCTTTCTGTGAGGTGAGGATAAACTAAAGACAACTTCCGGTGGCTAATATCAATAATTTGAAGAGAAGCATTACAGTTGAAATTGCAAACTTTCACGTATATATGCTAAAGAGTTCTGAGAAGGAATTGGGATATCGCTTGGATATTTAAAAAAAAAACAAAAAAAAACACCAAAAATCTTTTACTTTTATGACTACATGAAAGGTTAAAATAACTCATTTTTAAAATTTTATTAAACTATATTTATTTAATTTTAAATTAATTAATTTAATTTAAATTTAATTTTAAACATTACATGAGATTTAATAGGAAGTATAAAAACAAGAGGTAATGAACATTATTCCTGTATTCCTGTTTTTCATATTATTTGTTTTTTACTAATGAAGATCGTCTTTTTGGTCTGACGTCAAAGTTCTTTTTTGAGTGGCTGTATTTTGCATTAAGGCTTTGTGTAATGAAATAAATATAAATGATTGTAGAAGAATTTAGCTGTCAGATGATTAAAGGAACTATGCTTAAAAATTTCCTCTATATATAAAATCAATTAGCGAAGAGGAAAATGTACAAAAAATAAAATAAAATAGATTCCCTTTTAGCATTGTTTAAACTAGCAGCAGGAGCCTTTCAGTTTCATTATGAAAGAGTAGGAAATAGTTTATAAATTAGAATATTAAACATAAGAATTAAAATAATGATTTTTCCTTTAATCTTAAGTTCTTAAGTGTATATCATGTTCAAGGATAACAGCTTTTTGTTTATAAAACACACTTATAAGAAAAAGTAATTAATTATCAAATGAGCAAAAAATTTTAAGCAAAGCTTTTACAATTTACAGGGAATTTTTTTGAATAGGTTACTTCTCTCTTCTATTAATAACTTTTGCTTTTCGTGTTTAAAAGTATGTACAGTTGAATCTCGTAAATTCAAAATAACTCACTTGAAAATTAATTCAAATTGTACGGAAATTATGATTTAGCTATTTTTTTCCAAACCATGATTCAATCAATAATTATTTCAAGACCACGTGCTGTTGTTTGCAGTCACTTCCTTCTGTTCCGAAATGCATTCATTGTCCTTCTTCTTTTAACACCGTATTTAATGAAAGTTTTTAACACTACAGTGTACGAAATTTCTTTTAGAAGTATGTTTTTCATACACATATTTAGGATTTAATACCAGAAATGTTAAAGAGAAATTCTTTGCCTTAATTAGCAGACTTTTGTGATTACATAAGGTGAATATTTTAATTTAAATATGGTGGATACTTGGAACTGAATTTATTTATTAAAGGCTAATTTTAATTGATTCATACATGCGCAATGTAGGGGTTCATATATACGCATTCACTGCGCAATGTAAGGGTTCATATATGCGCATTCACTGCGCAATGTAAGGGTTCATATATGCGCATTCACTGCGCAGTGTAAGGGTTCATATATGCGCATTTACTGCGCAATGTAAGGGTTCATATATGCGCATTCACTGCGCAATGTAGGGTTAAAGTACCAGAAATTATTCGATTTCGATTATGTCCTGATTATATTCTTCTTTATTAAAAATTTTGACGTATCTTAGAATCTGAAGATAAGTTTTAAAATTTAACCAATTATATTTTCTTCTGTTTAACATTTTAAAATATTTATGCAATTAAGCAACCACAAACCATTGGACTCGAACAAAGTTGGTCGGCACTCTGACAAAGTATTTCTTAATCCCTAGACTACCAATGAAGTAGTGGTCATTTCTGATATCCAAGTTATGCAGCCTTGTAAGAAAGCATTTTACCCCCCCCCCCCTTCTCCAAAAAAAAAAAAAAAAAAAAAAAAAAAAAAATCAAACGAGAAGTCATTCGTGGAAACAGTTTAGAAATTATAAAGCTGAAATTCTTCAGCTCCGATTGTTTAATTCGTTTCAGGTAGCTCCCAATAGAAAAATTAAAAATCTATCTATTGAAACCGTCCAGAGGAAAGCAATTCCAAACGATTTTGGTATATTTTCACCGATCATGACTCCCAGACCCCAAAACCACCCCCCGTTCAAATGTAGATTTATATATATATATATATATCTGACATTTGTCATGCTGTAACTCTCGTATTTATCAACAGATTTGGATGTGACTGATCATGTGTACAGGACATACGAAAATCTAGACCGAGTACGTTGGCTAGCTTCATTCGCCATCTTCTTTCAAAATGACGTTCGCTTAAAATTTTAAAATTTCATAAAAATTCAAAAAGACGTACAAAATTATAAATTAAAAAAAATGTTTCTATTACGTGTTAGATCGTGATACAAGAATTCCAGGGCATTTTCTGTCTTGGCTTTATTTTAAAAAATTACCATTGTAACCATTATTGTTATTCTCATACGTTTAACAATACATAGAGAGAGATTACGTTAATAGAGATATAGCAGTTTGATAGTATAGGGTGGATGACATTTTGAAACAATCTGATTTTTTGTTATGCTGTAACTCTCGTATTTATGAACCGGTTTCAATATCATTGATCATGTGTATAGGGCATACCAAAACATCAGCCGAATTCGTTGGCCAACATCATCCGCCATCTTGTTTCAAAATGGCAGCTACTCAAATTTTTTAAAAACAATTAAAATTCAAAAAGATATACAAAAAATTATAAATTGAAAAAAAAAATGTTCCCATTAAGAATTAGACCTTGATGTAAGGATTCCCGAGAAATTTTTTGTTTTGGCTTTTTCTTAAAAAATCACCATTATAACCATTATTGTTACTTTTATACGTTTAAAGTTACATAGCCATATCCGCCAGCGTAAAATTATCGCCAAGCTGGGTGAAACTTGAAGAAATATCACCACATTCTTCGACCCAAATTATTCGCCATACAGGAAGTCAACTTCGAAATAGCTGACTTATTTGGCGAAATTTTCAGTCAAATTCAGTATTAACGAAAACTGGTATCGAATCTTCTATACTCGGGTTCTATGCATTTTAGCTTCGTTTAAGTAAAATGAGCTGGAATTTGAAAAACAAGAAATATGTAAGTTACCTTTTCTTACCGGTATAGGCCGGAAGAACTTTTTAATAATTACAAAATAAACTGCAATGCATATAGTTATTTAAGTCTGACTCAGATACTACATGACGAAATTATTTTAAACTTAGGATTAACTTATTTGAAGTTTCTACACATAGATTTTTGTTAAACCTTTTTATATTTTTTTCTATACAATTTTTTTTTCGATTATTAATTTCATAATTTAACAACATTGTGAAATTCATATTCGAAAATGACGTGATGTGAGAAATTTTGTTTTCGAATCAAACGAATATCTGAGTGGCATATTCGATTAGATGTGAATATTTTATTATTGTTCGTATACAGAATGTAATAGGGCCTTGGAATTTATCCAAAATAAATAGGATTTCAAAAGAGGCGTGTTTCGAAGTAACAAGGTTTATCTGAACCTTCACATTATTTTCATTATCATCAACTCCTAAATATTATTGGTGATGATATTACTTTTCATAAGTCTGCAGAATATTCGAGTATCTATTTTATATCACATATGTTTATCTCACAGAAACCAATCATAATGAGGCATTTCATAAATATTTTCACAAATCTGATTTAAAAAGTCGATATGCCGTAAAAAAAATTATTCATAAGAAATAAATGCCGAAACATACCAGACCGTGTATTCTTACAAAATATGGCGCGATTAATTAATCTTTAAATTCATTTTTCTACGTCATAAAAAAAAAGTTTGAATAGTATTCATATGGAATTAAAATAGATGAATGATTAGATTGTAACAAAAGGATCAGCAAGTAAAAGGACTTTCTAAAAATTTCAGTTTCTCATGTAAAATCTCACTAACAATATTTTATAATTTCTTTGTTTTTCCGACCAATTACTATTTCATTTAAGAGTATATTTCAACATTTTTACGATAAATAATTTGAACATGATATAAAGTGCAAATATGCATGTCTAGCACATCTATTTAAATTATGTTAAGTTTAAACTAATTAAACAAAAATTGTAAAGAAAAATTACTTTTGTAAATTTTTGTAAATTGTAGCTTCTGAATCAAGGTGAATGATAATTTCATTACGCAAAAAGGATGATGACCGAGTAAGTTCGGTTGAAAACGTTTTAGTTTTAAAAGGACTTTAATGTGCTTTTAAATGTTTTTATGCATGTTTTTACGCACCTTCAAGCAATATATTTACATTTATTTGTATCTTTATGAATTTTAATTATTAAACAAGGTGAATTTGCACTGAAATTTTAACTTTTTATTGCAAAAAGTAAGTATAAATGGCTGCTTTTGAATTTAAATATTTAGACACTTTAAGGGCGTTATCAGAGGTATTTACATTTTAAGTTCAATTTATCTTTTATCGAGTGGGCTTCTTTTTTTCCATGCGATGTGGCATTGTCAATTTTAATTACACTGTCTATTACAAATCAACATGTCCCTCTAATTGCAGTTTTATTGATTAAATACTTTAAAATTAAATAAAGATCTACCATAGAAGGATTATGTCAACTTTAAAAGTTACGTCATATCATGAAAATCACCACATTTGTCTCGAAACATTTTGCTTATTAATAAACATTATGCTGTTTGTTTACCACAATGCATGTAGGTTAAATTTGCTTGGTGAAGTACGTAAAATAATTTAAAGAAGGATAATTTTCTAAACAAATAAAGTTTAGTTAAACGCAGAAAACAATCTTGGACAGCAGAAATAGCTCTTTAAACACAATAGTGCTACAATTCAATGAAAAAAGTAATTGAAATTTTTTTAATATCGTTACAGGAGAACGAAAAAATTTAAATGGATATTGTTCGCAAATCTTGATTAATTAATAAATATTGGAATATTTTTGCAAACATGTAAATTTGCACCTAACTATTAAAGGACTAGAAAAGTTTGAAATGGCGAATTTTGACTGAAGTTTGATTGTAAATTAGGAAGCGTCTAATTAATTTATTACTTCATTTTGCATTCATTTACTTCTGTTTTACAAGAAAAGAAAATATTTGTTAAAAAACAATTAAAAAAATGTTAATATTGCACGACAAAATTAATCTTTTAAAACTTGTTTGTTCCAAGATTTTCAAGTGTAGGTTCCATATTTATGAGTCGCAATTTCTCTTTTATGCTGCTTACTACATTGTCTCTCGATTGTACCTGAAACAAAGCAAAATTAAAAAAAAAATTGGAAATTATAATGAAAAATTCAAAACTGATAAAAAATTATATTTTCTGTTATAGCTTGAAAAAAAGAGACTTTTTTTTAAATTTGTTTTTGAGACATAGCTTGGTAGAGAATTTAATTTCCTTTATTTGAAAAAAAAAAAGAAACAGTAAGTCCGTGAACGTGTTTCGAAAGTTATCGGGCAAAATCAATATTTCGAGATAATTGGGTATAAAGTTTTGTCTTTGCAGGTATCGCCGGTCAAGGTTTATGGCTCGTAGGACCTTATTTAAAAAAAAATTTCTATTGACTAACTGCTTTTACGACATTATTAAATATTAAAATATAATTATAATAATAATAAAAAGAAAAATATATACATTTCTATCGTCTTTTAAAACTTTTCTGTTCCCGATTATTGTAACATTGATTCGTCAGCTTAGTGCCCTATGCTAGCGTGCTTTAAATTTACTGATATATTTGCTTATACAGTTTAAAGTTCCAAAAATTATGTTTCAACTAGGAAAATAATAATAAAAATTATGATTTTCGATTTATGACGTTTCTATTTTTAATATACAAAAAGTATTCTTACATTTTTGATACGCAGTAATTACAAATATCGTTATAATAGAAAAAAAAAACCTTTAGTAAAGAAACAATTTTTAAAAATGCAATAAAAGTTACAAAATGTTCAAAACTTGTAATTACTATATATTCTTTGATAAAATGTTTAAATATAAAAACCGAAAAGGGGAGGAAATACTGAACATGGGGATTTTTATGAATTGTAAATAAAAATAATTCTAAACATATGTAGCAGCCTTTTTGTTTCAAACAAATTAAAATCACAAAAAAAGACTTAAAGAAGACATATTCGTAGAAAACAACATAATAGGCAGTGAATTTTAATTTAATTTAATTTAAATTTAACTTTACTTTACAAATCGTCGTCAAAGTTTATAACTTCATTTTCTCTGGAAACCAACTTCATCTATCTTTAGTAAAAAAGATCTTAGAGGAATGAGATAGGGCCATAATGAAGAATTACAAGATTCAGAAGAGTCGTGCAGTCTCATTAATAGTTTATAATGAGTCTTCTGAAAATACGACATTGTTCTAAATTCCTTTTTTGAAACAGAAATGGAAATAGGTTTTCATCATCTGAGTGAGAATTTATGGCACAACTATTAGTGAAAATGAATGATATTTCCTTTCAAGAAAAAGAAACGGTTTTAATTTATGAACAAAATTATGGGATTGGGAATATGGATTCACACATAATAAAATGCGACATTTAATAAAACTGAAAATCATTTCTTATCAGAAGACAAAATATTTAGTTTGAATAATTTGTAAAGTAATGAATTAATTAATCTGAGACTGTCAGTAAAAATTAAAATTAATTGATGCATAAAATTTACGGAAATTAAACCTGAGATTAATGAATTTGGGGAAGAGGCAATATTAATACAATAAATTTTCAAATTAACCTTTTACATAAAAAGAAAGATAGATGTAACCTGTGAGGAGATGCAGGATTTGTGAATAAAACATGGAAATTGAACACATACACACACACATATACTTATATTTGTCTATATCAGTAAAATCAATTGATGTATAAAATTTATGAAACCCCTTTTATATTTAACGTAGCATATAAAATCACAATATATGTTGAGTAAGCAGAAAATCATGGAAATCCTTGACAAAAGATATTCGATTTCGATATGTTCTTACAGACAATAACATTTACCCTCTTATAAAAATATACATCAACACACAGATACACATGTGTGCCAATGGCTTAAAAGCTTGGAGGTATTTGGCGAAATACCGCCAAATTAGGCTCAAACATAAGTGGGAATTTCACATTAACTCGAGAATTTAGCGACATTTTAATCGATCGAATTGGCATTTTCGATTATTAAATATGCAGAATAATATTTTAAGAATTAGCTGACAATTATTCACAACATCCTTAAAAATATTTATACATAAATGCTTGCACTATAATATTTAAACATACACTGAGAAAATTCTTAATATATATCAGAAAAATATGAAACATATAAATATTTAATGAAAATGCATTCCTTGAATATACCTTTTCTCCAAATAAATTTAAATCGTCAGCATCCAATTTGAACCAGTTTCCTAGAAGATAATGTAAGATACAATAATTTTATTAGTTTTATTTCATTTTAATTTTATATTATAAATCGTCGTTATAGTTTATAGTTTCATTTTCTCTTGAAACTATCTTCATTTGTCTTTTGTAAAAAGGATCTTACAGGAATGAGAAAGGATAATAATGAAGAATTATAAAATTCAAAAGAGTCGCACAGTCTCATTAATATTTTATAATGAGTCTCCTGAAAATATACGACATTGTTCTAAAATCCTTTTTTGAAAGAAATGTGGAAATAGGTTTTCATCATCTGAGTGAGAATTTATGGTACAATTATAAGTGAAATTGAATAATATTTCTTTTCAGGAAAAACGGTTTTATTTTATGGACGAAATTATATGATTGCGGATATGGATTTACCTGTAATAAAATGTGGCATTTACTCAAATTATAAATCATTTATTATCACAAAACAAAATGTTTGAGTCATTTGAAAAGGAATGAATAAATTAATCTGAGACTTTGAGTAAAAATTAAAATTAATTGATGCATAAAATTTACGGAAATTAAAACTGAGATTATTGAATTTAAAAGTGTAAGTGGTGAAATTTATACATAAAATTTCAAATTTACCTTTTACATATAAAGCGAGATGTAACCTGAGAGGTGATGCAGGGGTTGTGAATAAAATATGGAAATCGAACACATATATACACATACACATTTATATTTGTGAAACCTTCTGTTTTTATAAAAGAAAAATTTTATACAAGTTTGAACATTTTTAAAGACAATAAATATATACGGAATTAAATAAACGGAAAAGGCCTAATCTTTTCACAAAAGTGTAAATCTGTTGACAGCTGTAAATATGAAGAACATATCTCTCTGTATGTCAAAAATGTTTAGAAAACATCCTAATAGTTAACGCATGGTTGGTGCGATGTCACTATGACGACACAAATGGTCACAAGTATCCCAGTTACAAAGGCCCCTAAAATGTGTTTTTTTAATTTGTTACTACTTAATGACTTTCAAGCAACCGCCATTTGTTGATCACAATGTCACCGACCACAGGACCGATATTTTAGTCATTTGCGATTCCTCACAACTTGACTCATAACTTGATTAATTTACCATTATTTTATTTAAAAGACGATATTATTATAAAATCCTTTTTCGAAAGACAAATAAAAATGGGTTTTCTTCATCAAAGGGAATGTGTATGGCACAATTAATTAATAAAAATAAATAATATTGCTTTTAAGCAAAAAAGTTGTATTTACGAACAAAATCGTGCGATTGCGACTTTGGATTCACCTATAATAAAAATTCGACATTTATTAAAAGTGAAAAATGTTTCTTATCATATGTCAAAATCCTTAATTTGAATAATTTGTAAAAGTAATGAATTAATTAAACTGAGACTGTCAATAAAAATTAAAACCAATTGATGCATAAAATTTAACTAAAGAACTGTAGAAGTTAATCAATTTAAGATTAGAAGTGCGAAGTTCATTGAATAATGTTTTCTTTTTGTATCTAAAACAGGATTTAACGGCAGAGGTGATGCAGTATTTGTGGATTAAACATTGAATATCAAATACGCAAATACTTATAAAATCTGCTGTTTTTTTTTGTAACTTTTCACAAAATTTAGTTTTATCTTTAAAATGAAGGAATATATTATTTGACTATGTGAAAAAGTTATAAACTTTTCACAAACGATTTGGTTTATTCACAGCTAGAAATATGAATAAAAATTTTTCTTTTCAATACGTTATTTTTTGCAAAAACCGTTCTAGTAACCAGCCAGTCGATGTGAAGTCAAATCGGCGTCAGAAATAGTCAAAAGTGTCACCAAAATATGAATTCTTTAATTCGTCACATAATGACTCTCAAAAGAATGTCATTTGTCAGCTCAAATGTTATTGTTTTTTTAAAAATCTTTTCGCAAAAAGATTTAGTTTATTCACAGCTGGAAATAAGACGAACATGTTTTGCAATATGTTAATTTTTTTAGAATCCGTCCTAGTCGATATCAGGTCAAATTAGCGTCACAAATGTCACCAAAATACGATTTCTTTTATTCGTGACGCATTGACTCTCAAATGATCGTCTTTTGTTAGCCCAAAGTCATCAGTTTTTTTTTTTTTTTGTATCTTATAATGCTTATATCGATGTCATCGTCACAACCTGAACATTATCAATGAGTATCCTGAAATTATGATATTATTCTAAACCTTTTTTCGAAAGAAAAAGAAAAAGAAATTATCATCTGAGTGAGAATTTATGGCACAATTGTTGGGGGAAAATCAATATTATTTCTTTTGAGAAAAAGAAAAAAAAATGAACAAACATTTGTGATTGTGAGGATAGATTCATCCATAATGAAATGCAACGTTCATTAAAACGAAAAATAATTCCTCATCAAATAACAAAATGTTAAATTGAGATAGTTTGTAAAAGTAATGAAATAATTAAACCGAGATTCAATGAGAAAAAAAATCAAAATTAACTTATACATAAAATTTACTAATATTACAATTGAGATTGTCTTTAAAAGCAGAAATGCTACGTTCATACAATAAACCGATGGACACGGGCGAGTCATGCACATTGCAGTTTTTAATTTATTTGGTCATTGAGATCTCAAATTTTCCTCGCTAATGTTAAAAATATGGACGTCTGATGGCATTCGTATTTTTCAAATATCTCCTCAAGAAATTAATATTTTAACTTCTTTTTTCTATGTAATTTTTTCGAAGGATGTCTGCTTTTTTTAAGTGTCAAAATATTTCTAAAATATATACTTAATTTCATTTGAAGTGTTAAACTCTTACTCACCTTCCCTAACATTTTAGCATATAATATTATAAATGAGAAATATATTTTGGAAGTATTTTGACAATTAAGAAAAAAAGAGACATTCTTTACGAACAGTACGCAAAAAAAGACGTTAAAAATATTAATTTCTTAAACAGATATTGCAAAAATACAAATGCATTACACGCCCATAGGTTTAACATTAGCAAGGAGAATTTGAGATCTGACTGAACAACCCTCTTAAAATTATGTGTTGCTACGTTTTTTCACAATTTCTTTATTAACCGGCATTTTTTACTCAAATAACGTGTATGTGTGATTGTACTATGTCAAAAGGCTGGTTAAATAAATTTGTATAATATCTCATTCATCGTTGTGCGTTTTGTATGTGTATAGAAAAGGGGATGTTGACATCAAGAATAATATATATGATTTCTAAGATAAATTATCAATCACTATTCGCTTTTCAATCTAAAAGAAAATGTAACATCACTGATAACGTTAAATGTACAAGAAAAAACAAACAAACAAAAAAAAAAAAAAAAAAAAAAAAAAAACATGGAGATCGCTTATGTACTAGCATATTGTGGTATGCGCCAAATTTGGCGATACTGGACAACATATCACACGTAAAATTGAGCCAAAAACATGAGACAATTTAAGGTTAACTCGCGGATTTGGCGACATTTTAGTCTATTTATTTGCAATTGTTTATTACTAAACATGCAGAATAGTATTCTAATCAAAACTAGCTGTAACCAACAAACTAACTAAGCAAAACTAACTAGGTACAATTATTATGTCCATAATTAGTAAAATTAGTTACACGCACTTATTAAATATGTTGTTTGCAGAATAGAAAGTTATTTAGTACATCTTTAAAGAGAATAAATATAGTATTTAAATAAGTAGAAAATTTCAGCTACTGAGAATTATTCATCTATTCAAAGCTGTGCAAGTTGCGAATATTTTGCCGTGTATGTCAAAAGGTTTTAGCAGTCAATTCAAACACACAGTGTAAACTAGTTAATGTTTCCTAGCGGATACTCATATTTTATAAACTTTACTATAAGACATGACGTAGCTGGCAGTAAATATGTCGAAGAGTTGCTTGAAATTTGTTTAAAATATTCGTAGTAAATATTTCAAAGTTGTCATTTGAAATTTGTATTTACAAAAGTACCATGAAAATTATAACTAATGTTATACATGAATTCTACCATCTTGAAGTTTAAGTAAATAACAGAAAATATGTAATATCACAACTGTAATGGTTATCACATGACATACAAAATATATAAACAAACTAATCTTGTAAAATAACAATGGAGTTAATAATAACTGAAATTTAGAATTATTCCGTAATATAGTATTATTAGGTAGAAAAAATTTTTTAGTTAATTGTACATTTATTTATGAAATAAAAAATAAGTAACATTTCACAGTGACATAACTTAAAACATTTAACTCTCCATAACTAAAATAATTTATATTGCACGTAATAAATAATGAAAAACTTTTAGTTTTATAAATTGGACATTTCGAAAAGACTACATGTGCAGAAGGCATTAAAATATAATTATTAAAAATATGTAATTATCACTTAGATCCACAAAGAACACCAGTATTTAAAAGTACAAATTAATGCAATTAAGAGAGAAAGTATTAAATTTGTTTATGTGGCAATTTTTATGGGTTTTTTTTTTAAGAATTCGCTGAATTAGTTTAAATGTAAATTAGGATTTCATGTAAATTTGAACTTTGTACTTATTGCGATGTTTAATCAATAATTTATATTGATCATTCATATTTACAATCGAAAATTGATTTTATATTACTGATGTTGCTATTTTTATATTGGTAGTAATACTTTTCTATTATGTTATGGTAAAAGATGTAAACGTACGTGTTCTTAATTATGAAGAAATGTCAATGTGAAACAGTTTGATTTACAAGCATATATTGACGCAAATTAATACTTAAATACAATAATTAAAGATAATTAAACATAAAAAATATATATATAAAGTTTAATCGCATATTCAATATAAAAGAAAATATCTAGCAGTTTTATAAAGCTGTACAGACTAAGTCCAACAGTTTGAAAATATACAAAATTTCGCATTTAATTTTTATCCGTTGATGTATCATAAATAAAGATTTATGACAATTATTATTACCTTAAATATACACTTTGAATAAAAATTCGCAATTTGAAACATACAAAGACAATTTCCCAAGAGTGATTTTGTAATTTATTATTCCTCACTTTATTTTAAGCATTATTGCAGCTTTATAAATATACTGCATCTAATAAATATACAAATAAACTTCATTGCATTTTTCTTGAAATGCATGCAATGTGTATTAATGAACGTACAGAATTCTTAGAAATAGGAATGAGAAATCCTAAGCTTTTTTATTTCTTCTTTCAGCACAAGGTATTAAGAATGACAACATAATATAAACACTATGTGCTTTTCCCTATGATTTTTTTTATCAAGAGTTAATTAGATAAGCCATATATGAAATAGTTCGAGACAGTATATAAAAAACCTATTTACACGCTTGAGTTACTTTTAATTTCTGCAGCAATTTACTTTTTCTTATAATGAGCTCTTCAGCATTTCTAGTAAATAACGAAAAAAAAAAATCCACTAAGTGCAGTAAATAGTATAATTATTGTCTCTAACAGTTTTTGGAAGGATAGTTCATAAATTGGAAATTAATTTAATAAAAATATAATAAGAGAATTTATTTCAGCGTTTAATTATATTTCGTAAATGTAAAAATTTTCCTGTGAAGTTTTACAGAACACTTTTTGTTTTAGCTTGAAATTGAAAATTGTTTACAAATTATCAATTTCCAGTAAAAGAATATCATATGTTATAATAAAAAGCAAAATGAAAAAAAAAACTGGTTAAAAAGTATGTGGTTAACTGATAAAATAATTATGTAATGACAATCGATGCAATCTCCAAAAAGCAAACTGTAAAAAAAACAAAAAAAAACGGTTAAAAAAAATGTGATTAACTGATAAAATAATTATGTAATGACGGTATACGTGATATCTACTTCAGATAAATTCATTCAATTGACTGTTTTTTTTTTTTGTTCAACACTTTTAGAATAATGGAAGTTTATATCCATTTCAACATCACGCAGCCGTTAAAAAAAAATCTAAATCACCGTCGAAAAAATCCTTGGTCTATACATGCAAAAATAATAAATACTTCTTCATTAAAATTATGAGTATTTATATTTTATGATATTTTAAGCGATCATATATCATTAAAGTATGTGTATATTTTTCACTTTTGTAAAATGTATGTGTTAAATCTATAAACTCTAAACATTGAGTGCATTTTTTTGCATGTAAACCTTACTAAAAACTCAAAAATATTCGTGCATATACTCAACTCATACTGATACAAATAGAGTTCAATCAAATCTCTCGTTGTCGATCCTACAATTGTAGATAATATGTTGATAATATGTTGATCTTGCCTTCTTTAACCTATTTCTATATTGTTGAACTAACATAAAATGTCATTTTTTTTTTTTATAATGAAGAGTGTATTTTCCTGAAATTATAAATATTTTAAAGGTATTTTAAGGATTTTGCAAGTTACAAATGAGCGGATTTTTCTTATGAATTACTTTTAAAAAGATATTTAATTTGTAATTTGCTTTCTTTTAAACCAAGCACTTTTCACATATGACTAGAATTAGCTTGATGAGTGGGTTTCTTCAGTTACAAGTTTTCTAAAAATGGAAAATCGGTTCTCTTCCATACATAAGATTTTCGAGATACATGATCGTAATTTGGCGATTGAATACTAAGCTATGGATTGTTTAATAATTTCTCAGTAGCTGCGATGGTGCTTTGTTAAATGTATAATTTTAAGCAAAGATTTGTTGGAATTTAAAGTTGCGAGTTTACGTATCCGCAATTGAGACGTTATAAAAAATTTTGAGGTTGTATGTATGATTCACAGGAGCAAATATTGTCACATGTGCCCATAGCCTCATTACATATTTAATAAATTGGCGGATAGTAAGGAATTCTGTATTCATTGAATTACTACACTTTGGGAAAATATTCCGTTGCATAAAACTTTACACACTTCTTATATTTTTTTGTGAACAAACTATAACAGTACGTGGAGGTGTAGTCACACAAAGATTTATTTTAATACTTAAATTCAAATAAACCAAGAGATATCACAAAAGTGGGAGAAAAGCTTCGGATAGATTCAACATGAAATAAGTCTCTTAGATGTAATGAAAATTAAAAAACCAAGTTAAATTTTTTTTAATAAAATGGAATAATATTTAAAGTTGTATGCGTAAAAAAACCCTCTTGCTCATAACTTCTTTCATAGCATAAACTCTTTATAATAAATAAAAAAAAAAATCATAGCTTTTTTTTAAAACATTTAAAAAATAATTATTCTTCAATAAAGTCGAATATTATATTTTAAAAAAATAAATGAATAAAATAACCGTAAGACTTTTTAGAGATATCCGTATTCAAAAAAAGTAAACAGAATAAAATTCGATGAGCTTTTTTAAAGTGTTAAATAGGAAAATTTAAGTCATGAAATAGCTACGTGACATTTCAATAGACTAGTTAAATTAAAAAGTCTCATGAGCATTATTTAAAAATGCATATGTCGTGTACTGAATTGCTTTCTAAAAAATAAAGTTTTACCTGCATTATACAGAAAGGCCTTCACTGAAAAACAAAAAGCGTTTGGTCATAACATTTAGTAAATGACAAACCCACATTTATCTAGAAAATTTAAATATTTAATACAGGGTTTGTAGAAAAAGCAACGACACCTATGTTTTTATGACACACTGTACGTCGCAGCGCGCATGCTCCAGGCGGATTTTATGAAGGGGAAAAGGTCAGCTCCATGACACGCCGAGCATCAGCCTACGTGCTTCCATGCGGTTCGTATCATTGTTTTAGTGGACTCCTTCCTTAGGCTCGGTTGTGTGTGTGCGTGGGGGGGGGGGCATCACGGATGCTTTCTACATGGAAGTGCTGAAAAGATTGAAAGGAAAGGTCAATCGAGTGAGGCCAAGCATTGCCGCCAATTGTAAGCTGCATTATGAAAATGCACCAAGCCACACCTGCTTCGTAGTCAACGACTACCTGGCCCGGAACGGCATCACAACTCTTCTCTAGCCCCCCTACAGTCCTTATTTGGAACCGGCAGACTTTTCCCTGTTCCCCTTTTGAGACAGACCGCAAAGGACACCGCTGTGAAACCGTCGCAGAGGTAACGGCTTCGACGTATTGCTTGAAGGATGTGCCTTAATTCCAACAGTATAAACAGATCTTCAACTTCAAATAGGCACCACTACATCTTTGCTACAAACCATGGCCCGTTTCCACAGTATCGCAATCAATTCGGCTAGGCATCGTCACCTAGATGCACCTGTGGGAAAATAGGTACCTCCTTACATTATATCCTAGATTGTACCCTGACTGCCCATCATCACATTAGAAAGCCATCACAAATGAATCTGTCGGCCTGGTTTGCCTACGTGCTGAAACAGTTAAAACTGCTTTAAAAAAATAACATTGTATGTTTCTGTTAGAACGCAATCAATACTTATTCATGGTGCCTCCATTGGACTTAGTGAAGGTTGAAGATGAAGTGGACTTCTAATATGCATGAGGACCTTCACACACTACATAAATTCCAACCTTAACAATTTAGTTATCTTTAATGGCATCATACAGTGTTATTTAGTATTTTTAGCATAATTTATAATTGTTTACTCTAGTATTATTATTGATTCATTATTGTTCCTGTCATACTTACTTCTATCCATTATTATTATTTACTTCAGCATCTTACAGCATTATTACATGGTAGTATTATTGCTCAGTATCACATAGTAGTATTTAGTACAGTTAAATATGTTTGGCAAATTGTATTTTCAGAATTTGTATTTTTGGAATCTTGTATTTCAGAATTACATAGTATAATAATTGCTCAATATCACAAAGTGTAATTTAGTAATGCTCAGTATAATTAGGTAAACAAACCTGCTGAGCGGGGATAGTTGAGCTTAAGCCGAAAGGTAGGCCACTCCACCTGGTTTGACCTTGACCTTCACATTGCTTGAAGGACGTTCCGAAAAAGAACTTCCAAGCGTAGACAAATCTTTGGCAGAAGTGTGTCGATGCCCAAGGATCTTATTTTGTAGAATTTTAATTGTTTGTAACGATATCTTCAATATATATATTTTTTACCGAATTTGGTCTTATTAATTTATATACAAAGCCTGTAAGTTTAAAACACAGTTTCCGTGTAAGCGACACCAAAATAAGTAATACTTTCTTCTTTTATATTTATATAGTGTTCTTCTTACTAATACAAATAGCGAAATATTAACAAACTCGGAAATGCATTAAAATGAAAATAGAAACTTTATTATATTTCCAAAATCTTTTCCTTTCTTACTTTGAGTAAAAGTTAAAAAGATAAGTACAAAAATAAACTGACATTCATTTTCCACAAGAGAGATTATCGTCTGGATGAGCACAGAGGTGCTAATGAAAATGTCAATAACACCACTTCATCTGTGAGGAAAAATCTCCCATATAAGGAGAACAGCGGGAATTGAAAATCAAGAAAGCGCTGTAAAAAGGATTTCGTTAGAAAGCATTTTCTGTTTGAAATTTTAGTTATATGATGACTTTATGATTATTTGAAAACCTCTTGCAATAAATATGCATGTTAAAGTGCGCACACACAATTAATTATTAATTAACATTAAATAAAAATATTATCAAGATTTGAAAAATCCGTTAAAAACAAAGTACATAAGAAAATAAAAGCACATTTAGAACACCGAAAGATTCACCAAATATTGCATGACGCTTCAATAGCATTCCTGTTTCAGACAGTATTTTTAATCTAGAGAAATATAACGAAAATACACAATAACTTCTTCCAAGCTACCCACGATTCCAAAAAAAAGTTTTTTATCCTAAGAAACCTCAGTAACCAATGTAGTTTCGAGATTTAAAGAAGCATTTATGAAAACAAAGCTCCTTTTGTTGCCACTGATTTTCGGAAACGTTTCCGAGTAGTTTTTATAATGTATTAATCAGTTTCACCCACTCGTTTTGCTTCTACCATAGCCACATTTAAAAAAAAACAATTATAAAAGAAAATTGTTAACATTTTAGTACGTTAAATGGTATTTAATATATATGGGATGGTACACACATAAATTCTTTGCAAAGAAAACATGAAACTTATTTTCCGACATAGAAATCTTTAATTAAAATAAATGAGCAACGTAAAAATAGCACAAATAAAATAAATATAAAACAGCAAACAACTGTTTTGGAGCCTCTAAAGCTCCATCATCAGTACCAAAGTTAAAAAGATTAAAAAATGTTTAAATTTTTTTTAGGCCATCTAAGTGTGTTTGCGTCTCCGTTCGCGACCAAGATAGAATGGCGGTAAGTGTTTAAAAACAACAGCAGAGTCAGGAGTCCCATGTGACGTAGGAGACCAATCAGAAGTTTTTAAACACTCGCCGACATTCTATCTTGGTGACGAGTGGAGACGCAAGCATACTTACATGGCCTAAAGGAAAAATAAATCAATTTTTAATATTTTTAATTTTGGCATTGGTGATGGATTTTTAGCGGCTACGAAACAGCTGTTTGCTATTTTGTATATATTTTATTTGTGCTATTTTTACGTTGATCATATATTTTAATGTAACGTTACAAAGTTCAATCCACCTATTTTAAATCTTTAATTATTTTCAATAATTATTGGCTTTTTCAATAATTATAAGATTAACAAAATGCCTACACCCTTACCTGTTTATTCATCCTAGGATTGTATATGTTTGATTACTCATTAATACCAGGCATATAAACTCACTACAGTTCTATCGTAGAATTAAATAAATTCTTCAATATTTGTCCTGCAAAAGAATATTATCCCCTCCCCCTACAAGAAATAGCTCTACCTATTAGAGATGAACCAACATCTGTTTGAAAACACATCTTTTTATTTCTGTTTTCCATATATACATATGACTCAGTTGTTGACAAGTTATGGAGTAGTCCATGACGTACTGACTTTTTGTTTTGTACAGGGCTATAGAAAAAAAAAAGATCTCTCCCTATACTTACTAACTCTACTACAAATCATCGTACAAATGTGTGGCTGGTACCAATTCATTAGTAATAATGTTTACTAATATACATCAGCCTTAAAATTTGCTTAAGGGGTTGTGTATATATTTATTTTTGAAATTATTTTTCAAAAGCAAATATGAACTTTAACATATATATATATATATATATATATATATATAAACAGAAATCGATTTGTTGAAGCTTGAAATAAGCGAATTCAAAATTACAGCTCATTCGGCCAACTAGTTTTGATTTATATTAAAAAAATGACCCGTTATTAAAAATGAATTTAACAGGAGTTCGAAACTTTAAACCTGCATAATTCCTAAACTACTTGACCGAATGTTTTCTCGCTTGGTTTTCAAAAGTAAAATTTACTGAAGAATCAAAATAGAATGTAAAAATTAAGTGTTAGGAATAAAACTTTTAGATGTAGACCACTCTCAATGCAAAATGTATGTATAACGCTAAATATATTACACATTATATAATATATATATATATATATATATATATATATATATATAATTTATTGAACTTCATATAATACCATTATTCTTTTCAATAATTATCTAGTAAAAATTATTGAATTTCATATGATACCATAATTAAGCCTATTTGTCTCATAAATCACTTTGATTAGCTTATATACATATATATATATATATCAGTAGACCCTATTACTAACCGATTGGTACCAATTACATTTTTATACGATTATTTGTAGCAAAAGCAGCAGGAGATGATCTTTTTTTCTCCCTGAGCTGTATAAAATTGTTTTTATACGATATAATTTATTGCTATCTTTTTTTAAACTTATGCTTACTAACGCTATACTTATTACAATGCATGTAATACTTTTATTGGAAAACACATTCTCTAGATAACTAACTGAAACTGTCTAGTTAAAGGTATCAACTATTTGTATTAGACCATAGAATATAGTAGTTTGAATATACGATGTTATTTCAGTATGTCCATACTCACGCGACAATCCTAATTGTCTCAAACCAATTGATCATGGGCTTCTCGTATGATACATGTACATTGTACATCTACAGTAAATTGAAAAGTAAAACGATCCATTGAATTCTGTACAAACCTTCTGGAATTCTATATACATATACACTATTCAAGCATCTATAGCTATATTTAAAATACAAGCTGGTTTTTATCGTCATATTCCATGAACTTATTCCTATTGAACCAATTTTAATAATTATTTTTTTAACTAAAAGCTGATCATATGTCGATGAGCCAGCCTTAGCTATGTTTTAAAATATTTCAATTCTTACATTTAATTTTTAATTTAAGTTTTTAAAGGAATTACTTCAAAATGGTGGAAACCGGTTTATTTCCATTGTTTCAAACCAAAAATAAACAATGGGAATTATCTTATTTTTATTTATTTCGGGACTCCCTGAGAGCTACGCTTGCCAAACGCCGTAAGACCCAGCAGTCTCTAAAAAATTAATCTATGTGCTATGATGATATCTATATGGAATGTTATGTATGCATATAGAATGGATGTATTCCAGGTAGTTTGTACGGAACTCATTGAATCGTTTTACTTTTTTTAAAATTTACTCTAGATGCAGATATATCCTGCGAGACGGTCATGATCAATTGGTTTGAGACAAATAGAATTGTCTCGCGAGTATGAACATATTGAAATACATTATTCAAATCACTATATGCTATGTACTATTACATAATACATAGATTATTCAGCCTAATGAAATTTGCTTTGTTTCAAAGAAAAAGTAAAAGCTGCAACTATGGAAAGTCAATATCTATTTGACGATAAAGTACAAAGCAGGGAAAACGCTTTTAATTTAATAAAATACCATTACAGCCCCCTACCCTTAACCGAAAATAAAACAAAGAAAAATCTGGGAAAAGGAACTATGAACGGACAAGTCTATGTGAAATTTACACTATTTCATGTAATCGTAATAAAATATTTAAGTTTCTGAAAATATTTAAGTTTCCTGGAAGTTACATTTTAAATATGACGACATTTTTATTAGAGGAAGTTCATGATTTATAAATGCAAATGCAGGTGATCTGATGAATATGGCGTGATTTTCAAATATAATGAATGGAAAATATATTGATATCAAAACATTTTCACTCTTGCTCAGTTTCTTTTTAAAATATGGCGACACGAATAAAATATTAATGAATTACACTAAAAATAAATTAAATGTTTCAAATAATCTTTTAAAACAAAATTATTTTTATATTAAAAAAGGTATCTTGTTAATCATATTTTCGACTTGAAAATTTCTTTCATTTATTTTTAATCGCGCTCCATGTATCAATAAAAAATATTTGAACGCATGAAAATGCACATACCGTTATAATGTCTAGAAGAAATGTTTTCTTTTAGAGGCTATAATATCGTTTTAATTATGACGAAATTTTCACTATTAATTGCTTTTCGCACGTAATCAATTAATTATTTTAAAGTTTTCTTTCTTTTTCAGTATTCACTTGTAAATATATATTTCAATTGAAAATAAAGTGTTTAGAAATATTATTATTCGAGCTTTTAAAAATCATCTGACTACAGTAGATATAAAACGGCTATTTCGAAATATAAAATCTCTATTCAGATATTGAAATTTTAATTAAAAAATAAAGTTCGAAAAAAAGAACCCTAAAAAAATAGACAAATTTAAAAGTGATTGAATACTATAGAGTATAGTCAAGTATATGTCTTCAAAATATAGTTAAATTGCTATGCATAGTCTTTAATCCAACAAAACTTATACAACTGAACTATCTTTGACTGATTTCAACATTAAATAGCGCATAAAATAATTTTTTGATTTAAAATCTGTTTCAGCGTGTTTATCACACATGTTTTTATAAAACTGCTTGTTTGCATAGAGAATGCAATAGTTTTTGGAGAATAAGTCGAGGAAGTGAAAAGTTCACAATAGATTTAATAACAGTAGCAGCAGCGGCAGCGTTAAATTTTTTTTTATAGAATAGATGAAATGTTTACTGATGCCATTTTCTACTTATTATTAAAAACAAAATATATTTTATTTTTGAATAAATGGTGTTTAACACCTCAAAGTGCTTACAGGCAGTAAAAGTGATATGCCATCAATTTTGTCCTATAATTGTATTAATTAACACTTTTCTATAATTACATCAAGAGATTTTTCATTCCATCAGTTCTGAAATTAGACGACAAATTTTAAATGGAAGAAATTTTTTTTAATCTATGAAAATGATTTCAATATAGAGCTATTTAGCCGAAATCATACATTTTTATTAAGAAATTCATTTCATTTCCATTCTTTACGATTATGTCTAAGTGACGTTGAAGCCGTAGGGCCTTAAAAACCTTTATCGTCGAAATGAAAAGTCATTGAAAAATTACGTCATTTTGTTACAATTATAGAATTTCTTTCGATTTTATGAATGAAAATGCATTTTGACCTCATTTTCTATGGTAAAAGAGTTTTACCGTTTTTCGTTTACTATCCTTGTTCTCGAAAAAGAGCGAAGTACTTCAGCAGTTAAAAAATTACGTCATATTTAACAAGAAGTGAGGATTTCATAGATAAAACAAATATTTTGCTACTAATTAGTTTAAATTGCGTACTTTTCTAAATTTTTACTCTACCTATGCTGCGGTTAGGACATCAAGGTGCCCATTGGTATGTAAAAACCTCACTGACAAACATGCCATCAATTTTGCTGAAAATATACTTGTGAATGATATATTGCCCTTTAAAATATACCCGAATAAAAAATATAAAAAGTATTGATGAAAAGCCTCAGGCGATGAAAATGGCGATATGTTAGCTTGAAATGTACTTTTCATTTATAAAACTGATACCAAATAAGAAAAAGAGTGTGTCAAAATGGCGTAACTATCGCTGATATATATATATATATATATATATATATATATATATATATATATATATATATATATATATATATATATATATATATATATTGCAAAGATTAGAATTAGAGCCTTAATTGATTACTTTATTTTGATTAATTATCTTGATTACATATCATTGATTATTTTATTTTGAAATAAATTACTGTTTAGAATATAGTTTAAATTAATAGTTGTTTTTGGAGTTATAGATTAGCCAATGTAAGACTGATTTTTTTTTTTATTGAATTAATTTTTGTAGGTTTATCTAATAGTTCCTTACCAAATTCTTTTATTCAGTCGAATTTCGAGGGGTGTCATTTCGTTTGTTCTTATCTTGCAATCCGTTTTTTTTTAAAGAATTTTTCTTAAAACCGGAATATATTCTTCTAAATATGATGGGTAAAGAGATCCTTATGTATTTTACGTATATTTAAAACTTAAAATAATTAATAATAAAAATGCGTCCTTGTCAACTGAATAAACAGTTTGATATTCAAAAGACCAAAAACGTGTCCATGGCTAACATTGAAGTCATTTTAACTGTGGCAACAATAAATTTTTACACCGTTCAGTAGGAAAAAAAAAAATTCTTTCCAGTGTAATTTGCCTGAAAACTGTACCTCAATTTAATATTTTTTTTACTATTTTTAAAATAATTTTCAAACGGGATTTTTTTCCATCTTCATCGCAAACAGCTTGATTAGGAACGATCAAACCCGTTTGTATTTGAAACAAAGTAAATAGTTCAGAATTTTTTTCAGCTAATATTCCGTAAAGAAATTAAAATTTCTGTTATAAATGAATAAATAAAATATTATAAATAAAACACAAATTTAACAGATATGTAATTGAATAACGAGCTTAAACACTGAAATAATAAGAATAATAATAATAAAAAAAAACTGCTGTAAGAAGTGAATAACTTTTAGCATGCGGCTAATATGAATATATCGCTTTTAATACATTTCAAAACTTTATTTGACTACATATTTGATAAATTTCATATAAAAATGCTTTTTGGTGCAGTAAGTGGGCATTAAAATAATGATTTTCACCTATCTTCTGTAACCCGGAACGTCAGGGTTGGAACTCATAATATAAATAAAATAAGTTTACTTATCGTAAACGATTTCAAATACAAAACTATGGAACCAGGAAAAAAAAATCTTTCATTCATATATCTTGTTACGTATTTACGTTATAACATAATTTTCTTTTTTTTCTTATTTGTATGTAATATTGAACGAAGCATGAAATGTTAATATCCGTGGATGGTTAGTTGTTCCTCTTAAACACATTTTTTTTTTTTTTTTTTTTTTTTTTTTCCCTAGGAAACCAAGAAAAAAAAATTTTCATTCAGAAAGATGAATAACATAAACAAATATGATCAGAAAAATTTATAGTATAATAGTATAAGTGTATAATTAATATGATTTCTTCCTAGAAAGCCAATTTATGACACACTGTGTTGTTTAGCAAAACATTATGCAGAACCATTTGAATAAATTAATTTGTTCCTAGTAAATTTTGAATCTAAGTTATGTTCCTCCACTTTGGAAAATAATAACTTTTAATATTTCTTCTTTAGAATCTCAAGTTGAGAATAACTATACATGTACGTAATTTTGCACGAAGAATAAGATATTCTCTCCTTATAAAAATAATTGCTGATTCTGTAAGTTCTTCGGAAGTGCCTTGAAATTCAACGCCTTAGCGTGACGCACGGATAGTCGAAATTTCCAGGGAGAAATATTTCCGCTTGGACCATTTTTCTATGTTATGCTAGAATGAATCATGAAGATTAATGGAATCCTTAATGAAAAATTACAGATATATAGCTGCATACTCCCTAAAGCGGTTTCCTAGTAAAAATTAAAAAAAAAATGTGTTTAAGAGGAACAACTAACTATCTACGGATATTAACATTTCATGCTTCGTTCAATATTACACGCAAAACATAAAAAAAAAGAAAAATTATGTTTGTTACGGACTTTTTTTTTCGCTATCGGTGAATAACGTAAATACGTAACAAGATATATTAAGTAAACATTTGGTAAAGTGCAATTATCTTTTACCTCTATGCATTTTATAGAAAGTATTTCTTTCTATTTCTTTAACAGTTATGTCTATTGCATTTCAATTTATGATAAAGTTTTGTCTGTCTTCTTGTCTAGCTAGGATGATTGTAATGGGTCGATTTGTAATTTGAACAAAGTCCTAATCTGTTTTCTCCTTGCGTATTCAAAACAACCGTAGCGTCCTAAATCAACCACGTATGTAAATGTAATGTAACCACCTATGTACTTTTTTACTACATTACAACTTTCAGTTTTTCCTGGCCGTAAATTTATAACTGTATGACTAACTGTATGACATTCTTAAAAAATCCGACATTATAAAAATAATAATAACAAAAATACATTTTATCGTTATTTCAAACCTTTCTTGTTCCCTTAATACAATAATCGTTACTTAACAAAAACCATTAGCATCATTTGACAACGAATTTTGAGAATTTGACGAATTTGTCCCACGAATTTTGAGAATATAAATAATATGACGAAGTCAGCTCGCAACGATCTACATTTTTCGGTGTCTTGATTATGGGTTTAGTTTTTGTGTATGCTGGATTGAAGCGGAATAAAGTGTTACAAAAAATATCTTAGACTGCATTAGTCATACTTGAGAAATTTTGGAACATGATGTGCTGTCTGAGGAGCATTTATTTTACTCTAAAATAGAAAGGAGACGATGACATGATCCACATTTTGTTTAATTTCTTTTGATTGAAACCATGTTTAATCAAATTTTTAATCCCTGATTGAAATATAGTCAATTTTAGACATTTTAGAGAAAAATAGATCGCCACTTAATTTAATAACCAGTCGGAAAGATGCAAAGAACTTCATATCGAAACTTTCAGATTTATTCATACAATTAGAGTTACTTTAATACAACATGAGTTGTCACTTCATTCAACATGAGTTGTCATTTCATGTATGCAAGTGGAAATTTATTGCCAACCGATTTTTTTTATATGTAATAATGAAACATCTGAAATTTAATTTATATGTAGAATTTTCAGTCTCTTACAAATTTATCTTTCGGATGCGCTTTAAAGAGACGTACCGTCTAAGCGAAAGCTGTTCATGAAATTGGTTAAAAATTTACCATTATCCATCCCACAATTTTATTTTTATATTCCAATGCTTTTTTTTCAGTCTTGTAGATTTCAATTGCACTAATTCAGTTTACGTAGCAATTTTAGGCAACCAAATTTCCTATAAGTTTAGATATAGTAACTTTTCTATCTTAAAGATTGTAGTACAAAATATTTTTTTTGTTGAGAATTTACTAACAATATTTTGAAAAAAAAAGTAAATATAAATTTCAGATATATGGGTTGGTTGGTTGATTTATTTGTCTACTCGGCCGATTGTCTACTCGAGGGATATAGGCCCTAGGGGGGAGTGCCCTCTTTGGGGTCTTTCTAAGGGATCCTAACCCGTATTTATTTCAGATATATAGGAAAAAAGACATATTACCCTAAATATTTTTATTGATGCTTCATCACATAATAAAGTATTTTCATTAGCTAAAATAAAATTACAATTTCATGGTTACATCTGTAATAATCTCTAATCGCTACATCTGTTAGTGTTAAATGCGTGATTACCTACAAAATATTTTTTGACCCGGTTCTTTTATCT
Organism: Maratus michaelseni; assembly: GCA_963931845.1. NCBI lineage: Eukaryota > Metazoa > Arthropoda > Arachnida > Araneae > Salticidae > Maratus > Maratus michaelseni. The sequence continues at coordinate 128,528,894 of OZ007590.1, read as the reverse complement.
AAAATAAAATGAAGCAACACTTTGGAAATAGTTGAAATTTTACGAGAAAAATCTTCCTACTCTTGACAGTTTAGTAAGTAATGATATAAAGAATCTTGAAGATTAATGAAGTCCCTAATGGAGAAATTACAGAATTGAGAATACAACTTAAAAGAACTTATAGCTTAAGAAACTAGTTAAGATTAGATAAAGTTTTGAAAACTTCATTTTTGTATATTTATTTCATATTTTTAAAACTATTATCTGAATTGACAATTATAAAAATACCCAAATTAGTTTTGTACTTCTGTCTAGACTTTTATGTGGTTATTCAAAGTTTAAAACAATCATTTGCATAGTTTATTTATCTAATATGCATTTGCATTTTAAAATTACCATATTATATTAAATTATTAATTTGATTTAATTAAATATATATTTACTTACGAAATGTTGTAAAATTTCAGTTATGCTTTTAAAATTAAAGGACTACCTGACATATTACTGTCAATTAAATTCTTTTAAGTAAACATTGAGGACAAAAATATATTTAATTATAAGACTCAAAGTTTATGGCAAATTCGTACCATTCGCTGCTTAAAATTACACAATGTTTGTTTTGAAGAAAAATTAATTGGAGTTTCATATTAAAATCCTTTATTCCTTAAAATGTCAAGTATTTTATATTTGTCGGATTTTATAGTTATTTTGATTCTGAGATGATCTTCACCACATTTTTTGTAGTTTAAATCAATTGGTAAAATACCTCCATAAATTTTTATATGACAATTCTTTTAATAATTTTCAAACTTTATACGCAAAATATAAAAAAATCGGGTGCATTTCTGACGTCTAGAAAATTATATAGTATATATATATAGGAAATATCTCTGAAAACTTTCTTAACAAATCTATATTAACCTCTTGTGGTTTTATTTATTTAAATTTGTTATGCACTTAAAATGATTATTTAACTTTATTTGTTGCGCATTAATCACGAGTCCCACTCGTGATTGATTCGGAAGACAAAATTTTCAGGCCTCTCATCATTCCGAAAATTTTCTACATACACTTCTTACCACTATTTCAAATGTAAAATCTTTGTGGTAGATTCCTTTAATAGCTGCAAGAGAAATTTACAATAAAGATATCGTTTTAAAATAGTGATAGAAAAATAAGAAACATTTTAGGAACATCGCGAGTACACGAGTGGCACTTATGGTTAACACACAATAAAGGAACGTTAATAAAGGGAGAGTTTGCGTGCCTGGCCAGGAAACAACCCCATAGTGTAATACTGAAAAAAAAAACTAAGTAAGCAGCAATCAAAAGAGCATAGTGAAATGTGTTTTTAAACACATAAATCATTTGCCCTGGTCTCTTCATTATCGAGATATACAGTCTTAAAGTCTGCTAATTCATTTGTTTAATTTAGGGAGAAAAGGCGTGGTTCTGATTCAGAAATTTTAATAATCAGATTAATATAAAATACAAAATATATTTAGATATAGTATTTTAAAAATGAAAGAAGGCCGCAAGAAAATGCTATTGACAAATATGGTACTGAAAGAAAAAATGATTGAAGTATAGAAAATAGTGGCAACAAGAACATTTCATGATCTTAATTCTAGTTCAATTATTACAATGGTCCACCTCCTGCGAAAAACCAAACTGCAAGGGCGTGTCAAATGGGAGTGGCCCAGTCTGCCCTAACACAGACTTGTGCTAAGCATACCGAATCATGTCGGAGTATTGCAGTGCATTAAACTGGAAATGGACACAAGTGACTGGAGTTTTACACTATGTTCAGTATTACACTATGTTGTTACGTTGAAAACTTAATGACTCCTCCTTCTATCCTATTAAATAAATAAATTAGAAAATTTTAAGACTTTATATCTCGATAACGCGAAGAGGAGGGCAAATGCGTCAAACTGCGTCAAAATACACGTTTCACTATGCTCCTTCGATTGCTGCTTATTTAGATTTTTTTCATTATTACAGTAAATGCGTGGTTTCCTGGTAAATATAGTTTCACGCTAGTGACAGGGAAACCCACCGATATGAACTTTGGTATAGATACAGATACTTCAATGGGGAACCGTGAACATCTCGAAAAGATTAACAATAAATCTTGTGTGGATAAATAATGGGGTATTTGGGACATTTACAATATACAATATCAATGTGGTTTGTCCTACATAGGACAGACTAAACGACAACTCCGTTTCAGACTCAATGAACATAGAAATTATATTAAGAAAAAAGAATTACAAAAATCCTCTATTGCTTGTCACTGTTGGAATGAGGGACATAATTTTAACTTTGATTCAGCCACTATTATTAAGAAATGTAACACTCCATTAGATTTAGACTTCTTTGAGGCAGTTTATATTGATAAATTTCGTAACTCCCTGGGCAATGATTTTTCAAGTGTACCTTACATCTCACCTTTTTGGGTTGAGTTGCTGTGTCATAGTGAATCATTTCCGGCTTAGTCTGATTGGTGGCTCATGCGGGATGATTTTTTCGGTGTGTTGCTGTTTTTCATTTGGGTTTTAGATTCAATTTCATGTCTTTGGGGGGGGGGGGATACAATAGGATTTAATTTTATTTACACTGAGGAAGTGAGTCCAAGTTACTCACGAAACGTGCGTCTGTCCATTGTACGATGATATTGTGTGTTAAACGTTGGTATTTTTAGTATCTCGAAAAGATGTTTTTAAAAGTTGCTTTAGATTTAAAATTTTTTTTTCAAAGAACCTTAGTACTTATTGATTATGCCATTTTTTACTGCCGAGATAATATATACGTATCGTTTTTTTTCTTGTCTATAATGAAGGTGTCATTTTGTTTAATAACCGAGGTGAAATTTGTTGTTAAATTTGTAGCATTGCTTTTTAGTTTAATCTCATGAGAACAAAGTAATGGATAACAGTTAGTAAATAAAGAGAGATTGTTTATTGAATTGATGAACTGAAAGAAAGTGTTTGATGACCAATTTCAAATGAACATAATTCAAACTTTTTGTATATCATAAATGCATTGGACAATTTAATACATGATTATGGATATAAAGTTTCGAGGATTCTCAATACTCACTTCTGTTTCAGTCACCTTTCAACAAATAACCTTAAATGTATCACCGTAAGTAAATAACTTACCTGATATTGTTTTGATGAGAATTTCAATTCTAGCATAATCATATCTTTTGGGCGAACCTCCATCGACAACAGTTACACCCAGTTCCACTACAGGCTCTGACGTTCCAGTTTCTAATGGCCGGATAAGCTTTAAAGTGCCTTCTCTAGGATCGATACTGAAACGGCCTCTAGGATCTTCGGGACTCGATAGACTATAATAGACCTAAAAGGATTATTTGAGAATAAGATATCATTATATTTTAATTGGAATACAAATACGCATTACAAAAACAGCTTATTTCAACAAAATTTTACTTTTGAAAATTTTAGTAATGCTACTACAGTAATGCACAATTTAAAAATATAATAGAACAAATAATAAAAAAATTGAACACATATAATACAAGCCTGCAGAATTTGGGTTGTTCCATGTTTTTTAGCTTTTGATAATTGATTCTTATGTATTTTTTAGTGCTGAATTCGGATTTTTCGCAAATCGTAATTAAAAAAAAAAACAATTAAAAAGTCAAAAATTTGCAAATATTTGACGTTATAAAATAGAAGTAAAACTTTTTTTCATAATAATTTACCAATTTTTTGGACAATACTAAGCAGCCTGATAGCTAAATCCCATATCATCTCTAAAGTGGAAAACTACATATCTCGACAGTGTCGATGTACCCTCTCACTCTCTCATCAGACCCCTCAACTGTTTAGCTATAATAATCCTCAGTATAAGCAAAAACAGTGAATAAATTATTTCGAAAAAAAAATCTTTTACATCTATTTTATAGTACAAGATTTTCGCTATTTTTCGACTTTTTAGCCATTTCGAAATTTACGATTTGCAACAAATCCTGACGTATGGGAAAAAAATGAAGGTCATTTTAAAAATTCAGCGCTAAAAAATAAATAAGAATCAATTATCAAAAGTTAACAATCACAAACATCACAGGCTTGTGTAATGTTTAATGTTGAAATGTCCTTGAACAATTTCGCGACTGATTTCTTTCCAGAAAATACTAATATTCTTAAGAAATAACCATTTGTAATTTTCCGGTGTCATACGAGGAAAATGGGGAATTAGTAGGTAGTTTAAGGATATGACAGAATTTAGTTTTATGTATTTGTTTTAAAAATCAAAATTGGTGCATTGTTTTATTATTAGATGGAACTCAGATTTTTTTTTAAATATATCTTAACCAGGAGTCAGAACAGCAATATGTTTTATGCTTTATAAAAAATAAGATTTTTGTTTTTAACTATTTCAATTAGAAATATTTGCCGAAAAATTGTTACTACACAAATTTCTTCAAAGAAGTAGATTGGTTTATTTATGAAATAATGTTCTTTATTATTCTATACTGAAAGCACTAATTTTAAGAGTAGCAGAAATAAGTTTGTTTCAGTTTATTTTCTAAACATTTCTAAAAGATCCAAGTACTCTGGAATTTGTAAGTGCATAATGTGTTTAAATAAAGTAAATTATTATTTTATAGTGGTTACATATTCAAACTATTGTTTAGAATAATCTTACAAATAAGACTGGTACCGTTTACATTCAAATGTTTCGAAATGAATCAAATACTACAAATGTTTTTACAATATTATAAGAACACACATTTTATCAGACAATTAAATACACTAAACCAACATGAGTGAATTATTAACCTGGGCCAGGACTCGAACCTTCAGCGTACCGTGCTGACGCTCTGCCACTAAGATCGACATCGTATCCCGGCATTTTCTCACAGTTATTCATGTTGGAAACAGTCATCGGCCAGCAGTTTTGCAGCTTCAGATATCATAATACGATGAATAACTATTCATTGGTCCGTAATTAATTATTTATATATATATATATATATTAAAGCATAAATACTACGTCTGATTACTTTATTTTTACAGTATTATAAGAACACACATTTTATCAGACAATTAAATACACTAAACCATAATGAGTGAAAAATTGACCTGGGCAAGACTCGAACCTTCAGCGTACCGTGTTGACGCTCTGCCACTAAGCCACCCAAATCGACATCCTAGTCCGGCAATTTCTCGTCAATTTTTCACTAATGTTGGTTTAGTGTATTTAATTGTCTGATAAAATGTGTGTTCTTATAATATTGTAAAAATAAAGTAATCAGACGTAGTGTTTATGCTTTAATATATACATAAAAAAATAATTACGAACCGATGAATAGTTATTCATCGTATTATGTCATCTGAAGCTACAAAACTGCTGGCCGATGACTGTTTGCAACATGAATAAGTGTGAGAAATTGCCGGGCTAAGATGTCGATCTGGGTGGCTTAGTGGCAGAGCGTCAACACGGTACGCTGAAGAAGGTCCCACGTTCAAGTCCTGGCCCAAGTCAATTTTTCAATCATGTTGGTTTAGTGTATTTAATTGTCTGATAAAATGTGTGTTCGTATACTATTGTAAAAAAAAAGGAATCAGACGTAGTATTTATGCTTTAATGTATATACAAACAACTACAAATGCTTTAATGAAGTACGTTGTTTCAGAGATATTGCATGATGAAACCATTGTTTAGCCGAATTGCAAAAATAAGGTCGGTTCATACAAACTAACTTCTTTATCAGAACTAATCGCTCAAATTAGTTATTTAAAATGGAGTGTAAAATCCATTATTCTTATCCAAGATAATGCAAGTTTTGCGTAATAAAACATGCGGTTAGATTTCAAGCTATCAATAATTTTAAGCAAATCGAAGCTGATTTGATGGGACATTTTTCTTATTTTCAAACTATTTTACTCTCGGCAACAAAATGTACAATTTAATGATGATTTAGCTATTATGAATAAGGTATTTATTCTTATAATCAGAATTTGTGAAATCCAGTTTGTTTAGGAGGAGAAATCGAGATGTATTTATGACGATGCAAATATTGCATAAGCAAACATTTGAATATTTTGATACATTAAAATGATTTATAATGACATTAAAAAAATGTGTTTAATTTCAAAAATGTAAGTATCAAGAAATATCCAAGGTGCTCAAAGTAGAAATATTCAAAGCGCGATTATAAAATATCTGCCGAACTAAAACTGCTGCAAATACGATTTATTCTATATAAATTTAACTAGATTTTTTTTTTCGGGTTTTCGTCATGAAGAACTCAAGGTGTCCAAATTTGCACAGCAAAATAGGAATAGGAATAAAAAAAAGAGAACGTTTCACATAAAAAGTTTTCTTTTTTCTTTTCCTTTTTCGATTTTCATTTCCGAAATTGAGGTTGAAAAGTAATTTTTAATCAAGAAAATTATAATTTTCCTTTCTTATTTCCTATGCCAGTTTCAATGCCCAAATTTAGACTGAAGTTCCAATTTTGCTCCTTGTGATGAAAATACGAAAGGATCAGTGTCCATAAGCAGTGTTTTTGGCCCATTAAATACGACTAAAATTCGATTTTGTTGTACTGACTTAATTATTTCACTTTTAATATTAGAAGGTTTATCCTGTACTATTTCAACAATAGTTTTTGCATTTTGTTCGGATTTATATAACTTACACAAGCTCAAAGTTCGTTTTACTCGTAGTTTTTGATGAAAAATACGCAATTTCTCCTAATTTTACCTCGCCCCACCAGTGGCTGAGAGGTTGTGCTCTCGAAGCTGGTAGACGGGAGGTGCTGGGTTCGATCCCAATCGCGCCCGTCGGCCTAATCGTTCGGAGTTTTCGTGGTTTTCTTCGAGCCGTGGATTTATCCATGCGTAAATACGGATTAGGTTCCCTTAGAAAGACCCCCACGAAGGGCACTTCCCCCGGGCCTATAACCCTAGTGTAGATAATTGGCCGTCAATAATCAACCCAACCCAACCCTAATTTTACCTCATTTTTTAATATTTTACTATGAGCTCAGCTTTGCAACACTTTTATTTTTACATATATTGTACATTTTGATGTACTTTATAAAATATGTAAAGAAGAAAGTGGTGCAGGATTGCGCTCATATAAATATTTGAGGTAAAATTAGGGGGAATTGCGTATTTTTCATCAAAAATTACGAATAATACGAACTTTGAGCTTGTGTAAGTCATATAAATCCGAACAAAATGCAAAAACTATTGTTGAAAACGCACAGGATAAAACTGCTAATATTAAAAAAAAAGTGAAATAATTAAGTCAGTACAACAAAATCGAGTTTAGTCTTATTTCATGGGTCAAAAACACGGCTTATGGACCCTGATCCTTTGTTTTTAATAATTAAATTTAACATGATTTTAAAAATATGTAGGCATATTTTTATTTGGCGCAGAATATTTTTAAAAACCGTTATGTAAACACTTCTAATTTACAGCCAATTTGTATATCGAATAAGCTGATAAAAATAATTCAAAGTATTTGTATGAACTCATAGTGTTAATAAAATCCAATAACCACGACCAAAAATTTAAGTGAGCAAATATCTTCTATAATGAATACAAGGAGATGAGGTGTTATATAAGCAGTCATTATTTTCCCAGTAAAATTAATACGAAATACAACATGGGATTATGAAAGTGATTGCGCATAAAGAACACGTTACAAATAAATAGAGAAAATAAAAATATTGTACAGAGGCAGCTTATCTTGACAGACATGGCTGTGCTAGTCTGAAATTCAATTTTCGTAAAATATTTGAAAATACACAGTTCGACATCGATACGTTTTTACATGTATAAGAAAGTAGGAAATAATGCTTCAAAAATAATTTTGGAAAATATTAAATATATACTAAGGTGGGTGTAATACTGTTTACATTTAAGCAATGTAATAATGTATAAGCGAAACGCGGCTCTCTATTGTATAATAATAATTATTCTTATTACTTTAATCTCTCGGTCTTCCATTATTTTTTCAAAAAATATTTTCTTCGCAGAAATAGGCACAGCTATATAACCCTGTGAGTTTATAAGGGAAAAAAAAGACTATTCCTTTCTAATTTTAAAAGTACGGTGTTAGAAATAAAAAGTGGAAGGCAGTGAAAATATGTTATGCATTCAATTATCAAAGAATGAATTTGTATGCTCTTATATGTATGAGTCTGTATATTTTTGACATCTTCAAATAAAAAGACATTAAGAACTACTGTAATTATGCATAACCTATTTATGAGAATTGGAATTTTAAACTTTATATGGAAAAAAGATTAATCTGTTAATTAAATCTGCATCATTTAATAATGCAGCATGACAATGAATAATCTGTTAATCTTGGTTTGTTTAAACATAATATACTGCAAAAGATCTGCTTATACAAGATGAAAACTAGAAATGCTTGAGAATATTTGCATGCGTAAAATTTAAAGAAATAATTTAATTAAAACGAAATCCATTAATTTTGTAATTAGCTCAAAAATTCGCCATAAACTATAATATACATTGCAAAAAAAAAAAAAAAAAAAAAAAAAAAAAAAAAAAAAAAAAAAAAAGGTTGATTTTACAGTATAATACTAGCATCCCAGCTGCTAGTATTATACTGCAAAATAAACAATTATTTTTTGCAGTGTAGTTTAAGGATAACTGATAAATTTATAATAGATATAAAGTTTGTTTGAATAACTCATAATAAGGAAATTTAGGTCCAATTAGAAGGTATTTCAATTTTTTCTTCTAAGAAGAGTATTACTAATGATTTTACTGTCCCGGTGATATGGAACTTTGAAAATGAATTGAATGACATGAAATGCATTAAGGTCTGTGTCACAAGTAATAACTTAAGAAATCTCTTTTAAATGATTTCAATAGCGATCAAATTTTCCTTTTTAACACTCAGAAAAATGACACTTTCAAATCTGAGTAAATCGATGTTTTTATTTTGTTATGAAACTTTTTGTTTAAAATATGACGATCCAATGCTTTCAATTCTGAAATACCAGAAATACTCAGAATATTGAAACATGGACATACTCAAAACTGAGCAAATAAAGGTCAGTTCATACACATTTTTGAAATATAGAAATACTCAAAAATGATTAAAATCAGTTCAAACTAATTTTTGATACATGGAAATACTCAAAAATGAGCACATAGAAGTCAGTTCATACACATTTTTGAAACATGGACACACTCAAATATGAGCACATGATGTTTTATTCTTGAGTGTGTGCATGTTTTCAGAAATATACATGTTTCAAACTTGAGTAGTTTTGATTCGGAGCCATTTTGACTATACGACATACTCAGATTTGAGTATTTTTTGCTCAGTTTTGAAAATGTCGTTTTTACAATCAGGACTTCCCAACATGGTTGAAAAGTGTGTATGAATTTGGTCTGTCTGTCTGTTCATCTGTTCATGCTCTAACTCTTGTAAATGTAATCCGATTACCCTGTAATTTTTATATGTTATTCATGTTCACTACAGAATGTTCGGTATTGAAAATGAAGTGTGTAGCATTTATAATTCTTTTATAGGGACGCACGAAAGAATGCCATTACATTATGGTCTATGGAGATAAATCGTTTGCGGTGTATTTTATTGATGTTGATATATTGGAAACATGATGATATGAATCACTGAGGAGGACAACATGATTTCTCAGGAGTGTAGAATAAGTAACGGTACTTCTCCATTATCTCGTCGACCACTTTTCATAACAAAAAACTATCGCTAAACTATAACGCCAAATAAACACGTGTAAGAATGTTACCATTGGAATCTAAAAAATAATGATAAAAATAAATGAATAAATAGAAGAAATTCGAAAACGCCCCACTCACGAATGTGTCAACTTAGTATCTTTTAAACTATAAATTTACAATATATTAATGAAAACAGAACAGAAAATCTTGGATATTTATTTATTTACATTACTTTTCTTAATTATCCCTCTCGGCTGGTGAATAAATGTTTGTGACATGAAATCATCATTGTAACTATGCATAGGAACATTTTTTCAATGCTTTTTCTCTTTTAATATCAAGACACGGCCGTTTAAGGACGCAATTGTTATTTTAATTAACGAAGTAACTAATAAATCAGTAAAATATAATGAAAAATATACAAGGTAAATGTCAAATTAAAATCCACTTGACGACATAAGAAACACGTGTAACGCTTCTGACGTCAAGTGAATTTGACGCCACGATTATGTATTTTTGGCTTTAAATCCTATAGTTTGGGGATGTTTTTGTTATGAAAAATGGTCGACCGGATAATGGAGAAGTACCTAAGTAGCATTTCTAGTTCGTGTACTGGGACGTTTTAAAGAATTACATTACATTACTACCTGTGGTGAAAAATTATTTTATGTACATTTAAACATAATATGATTCGTCAAACATAATGAAATTAAAAAGGATCACTGAAGCGCATAACAACATGTTTCTATAGATTACGGAGTGCGTAGCATCTATTGCTCATTTACAGAGATACGCAAAAGAATTTGTTTACAGGGGTAACTATGATCTATAACTGTTGGAAGTGCGCTTTCCGCTGTAGAATGCATTTTTAAACTTATTAAATTTTCAGTGTATTGCGTGTATTGTATAAATTCTATAGATCTTATACAGGGCTGCCAGAAACATTTCACGCACAGTATCGGATATGGACAGCAATTGCTGCAAATTTGATTTTTATTGAGTATTAAATTTCTTAATAATATTTAGTTAGTGTTGGAAAGTGTTTCATAATATATGCCAGATGCAAAATATTTTGTTCTTGTTTAGGAATGTTCTTTGTTTAAATTTTATTTTACAAGGAAGAAGCTTCATACTTTAAACTTTATACGAAAGAAAGATAAACGTCTTAATAATTTTATATCAGCATAATAAAGCAGAGTGACAATAATTACACCATTAATCTTCATTTGTATAGATACGATGTGCTGGGAAGATATTGTCCATGTATCTAAATGCTTGAACTGTTTGAAATAACTTGCATTTATAAAATTTAAAGAAATGACTATATCAAGACGAAATGCATCAATCAATTCTAACTAGCTCAAAATTTTGCAATGAATGATAATATGGTTTACGGGTTGGGTTGATTATTGACGGCCAATTATCGACACTAGGGATATAGGCCCGGGGGGAGTGCCCTTCGTGGGGGTCTTTCTAAGGGAACCTAATCCGTATTTACGCATGGAGAAGATCCACGGCTCGAAAGAAAACCACGAAAACTCCGAGCGATTAGGCCGACGGGCGCGATTGGGATCGAACCCAGCACCTCCCGTCTACCAGCTTCGAGAGCACAACCTCTCAGCCACTGGTGGGGCAATATGGTTTACGGTTGCTCAATGGATTTAGATTAGATATTGTTTGTCTGAACAAATCCTAATAAAGAAATTTTGAAACATTAGGAAAATATTTAAATTGCTTCTAACAAAGACTGATATTATGCACCAAGTGATACGGAAATTTTAGAAACTTATTAAAACATGAAATGAAAAACAGACAGTACGTCTATTAATAACTTAGGAAGAACATATTTCAAAATTTAATAATTGAACGGAATTTCTTTTAAATGTGCACGAAATACATTTGTACCAATCTTCGTTGGAAGATTAATCTTCCATCTAGCTAATAAATTTGCTAAAAATGTAATTAGTATTTTAAGACATTTTCGATGAACTTATAATAAATATAAAGTTTTTTCTTACAGTCGTAAAAAATGGTATCAGTCTATTAGTAATAACATTTTTAATTAAAGCTATATTTAAATTTTGCTTAAGGAGTCGTTTATATATAGAAAATATACCAAACTTGAAAACTTTCAATGACGTCACCTAATTTTAACATCATAATTGGAGTTTTTAAAAAATTGTACCTACAGTTACTGTACGGCAAGTCATTAGGTCTTCTAGTTCATGAATTATGCAGGTTTATAATTTGGAAATCTTAATTTCATTTTTAAATGTTGCAAAACAAATTGAAATGCGGATAGTTTATAAGCATAACTCAAAACTACATATCGAAATGAGCTGTAGTTTTGGATATGTATATTTAAAGTTTTTAGAAATTGATTTATATCAAAACATTAACAGGTTACTATTCATACATTTTCAAAAACAAAATTTCTAAAATATTTTTTCAAAAATATGTATATAACTTGTAATCTATAATTCTTTTTAACAGAAATTAATTTCTAGAAGCTTCAAATATGCGAATCACAAATTACAGTTTATTCCCCCCGAGTAGTTTTAAATTAAGCTAGAGAAAAATACCGGCAATTTGTTTTCAAATGATTAAAATTGAATTTAGCATTACGTGTTCCAGACTTTAAATCAGCATAATTCCTAAATTAATTGACCGAAAGACTTGCCTTTTGATATCTTAAGGTACAATTTACCAGAAAATCAATATATGACGTCAAAATTAGGTGGTAGTGTTGAAAACATTCATGTTTGGTACATTTATATTTGTAGACTACGCCAAAGCAAAATTATGTAGTATATTAGTAGACATTATTACTAATTGATTGGTACCAGCTCCATTTTATATGATGATTAGCCGCAGAGTTAGTAGGGTTATCTTTTTTAAGTTCGTTTTGCCTCTCTCTTTTTTTGACTACTGTACATCTTATAAAAAGAAAGGTTTGATCCAGTTGAAAAGTGTTAACTTTTTCATAATGATATGACAAAGATCAAAATAATGACCCAGTAATACCGAAGTTTTATGAGTAATTCGGATTTTATGTCGCAATTTTAAGCAAGTAAAAACACAAAAGTTAGTTTGATTTAATATTTTGAGGAAAAATTTAATAATGTAGTTTTAGTTTAAATGAACCGTTGAATAATCCTACATATTAAAACGAAAAGGGATTTCTACAAGATTCACAAAAAATTGGCATATATGCGCATGCGTGAAATTTAATCAAAAATTGTTCAGTTTTATGGTACACTCGAATACGGTCAGCGTTTCCCAGTGGTCTGAAGCGTTAGTTTAAACTCTGGCTATCTGCATAGAACGTGGGTTCGAATCCCGCTTCCGACAGAAAGATTTCTGCAATACTTTTGGCTATAATTAATTTTACTGACTGGCATATTTTCAGGAAAAGAAGTTATATGTTTTGTATTTTTTTTTATTAGAATGCTTTTTAATTAAGTAAAGTAACTCCCAACAATATTTTTACAAATTAAAAATTGTATTAATAATATAATAATATAAAAAAATATTTATATTACAAGTGTTAAATTTAAAAAAATGATGTAATTATTTATTGAATAAATTGAACTTATCTACAACTTTTGCTATATTTTGTATGACCATTTATCAAGAATATATTTATATGTATAATAAGAAAAATATTTGATTATCTTTCGTAAAAAAAAGAAAAGAAGAAAAAATAGAAAGAAGGAAAAATATTCTCCTAAGAATTATAAAATAAACTTTCTTGGTATCCATAGTTTAATAATTAAATAATGTATAAAAATGTTATAATAAATTCAAGTAATTAAAAAATATATATTTTAAATCATTAGCTGCATGCAGCAATTTTTAATTTCGTTTTTTTTTTTTTTTTTTTAGTGAAACTTATAAAAATAAAAATAATAAAAAATTTTAAAGGTCGCGAGTCGCGTAGTTTTAAAAAATTAGAAAAAACTAAATATTGTTATTTTTTTAAACAAATGAGACTACAATAAGTAAAAATAAATGCACTATCCATTCAATTAATATTTTCAGTTAAACTTCTGAAAAAAAAACAAGCATAATATGTTATAAATTACAAGTTTAAAATTCTTTCACTTCATTAATTGAGTATGTTGGATTGAGAGCAAAATCTATTGTCTTCTATCTATAGGAATAGCTTATACAATATAGCAATTCTTCAAGTTTCCAATGCTTAATTAATTGAAACTTTTAAATTTAAACTTTCAAGTTGTTTACTGTCAAATCTTGACGAGTACTATCTAGTTACATTTTCATTTAAAAAAATACATAAATACGAACAATTTAATTAAACAGGTTAAAACGCATACAATTTTTCTTTTAAACTGTTTAATTATATAGTTTGTATTTATGTTTTTTTATAATTACTTATGAACAGACGTAATATCCTTCTTCCCTTTAAATACTATATTTTAGCTGGGAATTTTTATATTTTAATTGAAATAGAAACTTATCAAACCTCATATAATTATTAAGCTAAAGTACATGTAAAATTATCAAGTAAATAATTACTTTTGTTTTGCTTTGTCTAATATTTATTAATATTATTATTACTTTAAAGTTATATAAATTAATTTAAATTAAATACCTGTAACTGCAAGTTTGAAAAAATCTTTTAAAAGAAGTTTAATCATTTTACAAGTGGTACAACAAATAATAATGTATAGAAGATCAGGGTTGTAATCTCAATTATCCACTCAAGAATGCAAAATGCATTACTCCAATTGGAACATAAAAATTGTTCTTAATTTGAACATAACTTTTGTTCATAGCAAAATAAATAAATAAATAAATAAATAAAAATATTTTAAAGACATTTTCAACAGACTCACAAGATTTTTTTTTTTTTTTTTTTTTTTTTTTTTTTGTGAAATGCAATGACATGAAAAGAGATGGAAGTGTAAAATAGTGGAATCTCATGTAATTTAAATATTTCATTTGGAAGTATAGAGCGTTTGTAGACAAGAAAATAAATCAGCTGGTAATTTCGTTTAAATATTTTCATTAGTGTTACACTGAAAAAAAAAATAAAAATAAAAAAAATGTTGATTTTACAGTATAATACTGGCACCCCAGCTGCTAGTATTATACCGTAAAATTAACAGTAATAAACAGTAAAATAAGCAGTAATACACTGCCGCGCATGCGCGGCAGTGTATTACCGCTTATTTTACTGTTAATTTTACAGTATAATACTAGCAGCTGGGGTGCCAGTATTATACTGCACGGTAGTAATAAATAAGCAATTTTTTTTCAAATATTTTTTTTCAAAACTATTACACATATTATAATAAGTAATATATGAAAATAAAGAAAAACATCACAAGTTGTTTTTCTTTTTTTTTTTTTGCGTTGCTCAACGCTGTTTTGGACGTGCAGGAAACAATGCTTTACCCTTATTCATATGGCCATCAAGATCTCCGGATTTTACGCCATGAGGTTTCTTATTGTGAGATTAGATCAAGAATCTTGTTTAAGAACCACGACTGCTGAAAACACTCAAAGAACTTATAGAACGCATAAGTGCTGAATTAAGAACCGTTGACAGTGTTTCACTGCAAAATGTTTGAAGCGAACTTCGTTACAGTTTAGATGTTTGTCGCGTTACGAAAGGCTCACGCATCGAACATTTGTAACTGAAAAAAAAACCCACCTTGAATTATTATTATTTTTCATATATCACTATATATTTCATACTAGCTGACATTCCCGGCGTTGCCCGGGCCCGTGATAATAACCTTAAAAATACCTAAAATCAATATTGAATGATTTTATATTTTTAAATAAAAATCCATCCAAACGAACTAAAAGACCGTCGTTATAGTTATTGCCGATTTAATGTTGATTTAATTTCTGACATTTTGATATATTAAACTTTCAATTTTGACCAAAAGTTTCTGAGAAAACCTAAATAATATAAAGTGCTTCCGCACGTTTCCTCTTTTAAACTTAAAATAATATACAGTATTAGCCAAGTTATTAGTCCCATTCGAAAAAAATTCTCGAAACCGTGTTTTTAAGATGATTATATTAAAATTAAATAAAAATATGCGCTCGTGACATCATAACTCACTTTTATATTTTAACAGAATAATAAGGCTACTATAATTTGTGACTCGTGCTATATCCAGTATACACGTCAGGACACAATGCCGTTATCCTTATCTTTTTACGCGTAACACTCTATTGTGAAATTTTGTAATTTTTGAAATTCAATATTTGAAAAACGGCATAATCATAAGATTTGAAATCCAAGAAAAATATAATTTTTTACCTTTCTAACGCAGTTTGTCTAACAATTTTCGAACAAATACTTTTCGAGCTATTAAATTTTTCAGTAACTTCTAATGTTTCATTTTCCGAGATTAATCAGTGTCAACGATTAGCGAAAAACCCAGTCGTCAGCAACTCATAGCTTTTTATTATACAGGATTTGTGTAATAGTTTTGAAAATATAAATTTTAAAAATCCGATTATCCATTTATGCTAACCCTGTATATTTAAAAATCTATAGATGTATAAATCTAAATACATTCGTAAAATACATACATTTTGGCTCGTTTGGTGCTAAAAATGTAGAAATATTAAAATATATCGCACAAAATGCATTAAAAAAAATTTGTAAAGAAAGTACCTAGAAGAAATATATTATTCATGGTTACCTTAATGATCTAGAATTGCATGGATGATAGCACACATTATAGATTTTCCCTTAACATCCAAGTCTCACTTAACGACAGATTACTGCAAACAACACTTTTCTTTCACGAAGTACATGCTGTTAGTAGCATATGTTTTAGAGCTAAGAGAAAATGGAACATTATTTCCCAAACTCTGCGAGAGTTTTGTATTTGTCTGTTATTATGTGAAAGGGTATAAAATATCTGAAGTAAAAATATTTTTAAGATGGATATTCTTTAAATTTAATGAAAAGAGACTCGTCCTTGAATTATTTTCAGAATTTGGTGTTTTTGTGTGAAAGTCTAGACATCTGAAGATTTGAAAATTATTTTAATTAAAAGTTTTATTTTACTGAAAGCATTACATAATTATTTAATTTCGCATGCGTCACAGGTTCGTTCGAAAATTAAAAATTCATTGTAAAAAAATTATGCTAAAAATTGTGGTTTGTAGGAATTGTATTATAAGTAGATCGGATTTGTTTTATTAACAAAAAACTTTTGGCTCAAAAATTACCGATTTATGCAAATCAGGCTGTCAATATAGCCCTATATATAGCACACAGATTCTTCATGCGATGGCAGCAGTATGCTATCGTTACCAGATCAACTGGTGTTGGTTAAACACTTTTACGAGAACGGGGAATCAGCAACTGGCGCATTGCAAAAAATCCGCACGGCAAAATGACTGAAGACTGAAAAAAGGCCTGTTTCATGTTCTGGGATACTGAAGCTTCTCAGATGCTTCGCAGTTATGAGTCTTTTACTATAAGCCTAATTTGCATACATCTGCTTCATATTATGCATGCCAAAGCCATCTATCTGTATTTAAAATAGGTACTTTTGATCATTTTTACTTTGATAATTTATTTCAACATTTTAGCCATCTATCTGTACTTTTTTAGCCACGACTTTTTTCGATTAAAAAAAAAAATCCGATCTTCCTCTAATACCATTCTTTCAAACTGCAATTTTTTAGCATCATTTAGCATCATTTAGCATCTTCTGAAGCTTGTCAGACGCTTCCCAGTTATTCTTTCACTATAAGCCTAATTTTCATACATCTGCTTCATATTATGCATGCCAAACCATCTATATGTATTTAAAATAGGTACGTTGATCATTTTTGCGTGGACCATTTATTTTAATATTTTAACCATCTATCTGTCCTTTTTTAACCACGACTTTTTTCGTTATTAAAAAAAATCCGATTACCTTCTAATCCCATTTTTCCAAACTTCAATTTTTTAGCATCATGTTTTTTTTTAATGAATTTAAAGTTTTAACGAACTTATGACGCACTCGGTTACTTCACACATTTTAAGCTCCCATTCTCAAAAGGTTCCAGCAAAAGTTGCACAGCAAAAAGTTGCACAAACTTCAGCTTCAAGCTTATGCACAGTTTGGATGTGGTAGGCTTGTCTTTTTTCAACTGATAAGGTAGAGATTTCCAAGCAGAAGAATTCCGAATAGCTAGATTTCGGCTGAATCTTTGCTTGGATGATCCACAGTCACGCCCAACCACTTCCTGTATTTTTATCAATCATCTGATGCTATCAGAGATCTTCATGAACTATCTTGATCGTTAACGGTACAAAGTTTGGTTGATTTTGTTTACCAAGATTTTAATATCTACTCTGGTATTGACGCGATTTAGGAATTTGTGGCTGAAGGTCACTTGCGCTTATTCATAAGTTTATTCAAATAAACGAGCACAAACAATACCTATTATTTCTTTTTTTGAATGTATTTTATCAGATAACCTGCATGAAAATTGGAATTAAAACTCATTTCTTAAAAATGTGTAGAAACTTTAGAGACAGCCTGCATAATTAAGCCAGATAATATTAGAAAATCATTCAACGGATATTTAATAACATCTAAGTATAATTTTCATTAGGAATTATATTAAAAGTAACGCCAATTTTACAAATATTATAACAATTTAGAAAATGTTAGGCTAATACTTGTCGAAAAATGAAACTTTTGTTCAAATATTCTGTCATAATTGAATTTACTCAATCAATGTAGAGAATATTTCTGAAAAGATATTGTTCTAATGTTCAGTCAAACATAATTCAATGAATCAGTATTGAAATTAGTTTCTGCATAATGCTAAAATTACCTAAACATGATATTCGGTAGAATATATAAGCACCATTTTAAGTTTAATACAAATACTTTTGAACATAGTTTCAGTTCAGAACAAATTTTATTTCAATATTCTACTAATAACACATGCTAATATATTTCAAACGTGTTTACTTTCTAAATTTAAAAAGAAACAACAACAATTATCATAAAATATTTTATATCTCATATAATGTACATGCAATAATTAGTAAATAATGTATTTTATAAATTAATACAAAGGTTTAAACCTCTGCATTAATTTATAGTAACATAATCACATAATAACATAATCACATTAATCAAATACACTAGAGATTATGTGACATCAAGCTTAGAGAAAGTATTTTTTACCTCGGCATTATAGGGAATGGGATCCTCGTCTTTAGCATGGATCCTCAGCACTGATGTTCCAACTTTTGCACGAACGTGTAACTCGCCCCTGTACACATCGTGTTCAAATGCTGGAGCATGGACATTGTAATCCGTGACACTGACTTGCAATTGCTTAAGCTTTGTTTCTCCTTGACTGATTGCAACAGCTATTATCTGAAAATAAAATAAACTTATTTTAAGCCTGTTTAATTGCGAATTAAAATAAGATAAATATATTTGAAACATCAGAAAATAACTTAAAAAATGCAAGTTAAAAAGGCTTTACTGCCTGATTTTATATGCTCGACAGAGTCAATAAGAATAAAGAAAAAAAATAATAAGATAAATAGTAATACGCAGAAAACAAATGATTTACGATAACTGATAAACGTTTTAAAATCTACAT
The DNA here is from genome assembly GCA_963931845.1 of Maratus michaelseni. NCBI lineage: Eukaryota > Metazoa > Arthropoda > Arachnida > Araneae > Salticidae > Maratus > Maratus michaelseni. The sequence continues at coordinate 128,509,566 of OZ007590.1, read as the reverse complement.
ATCTATATATTTATATCAATACGTCTACATAGTATTTTCTACATTTACAAACCTGTTTATCGTCATAACGTTATGTCTATATCTTTTCACGTAAACATCTAATCATCTACATCCAGAAACTTATGCATTTTCACATTTAAATCTACATATTTATATCTGAACCCTCATCTATACTCTCAGAAAAAACGGTAAATTTATGAGCGTTTGCCCTTCAATTTTCATGGGCAACAGCCTTATTTGATGAAAAACGTTCTGATCCACTAAATAAGCGGGCTTATCCCTTAGATACTTAGAAAATTAAGAGCAATCCCCATATTCTTACAGTTCTAGCTCATATGTTAGCAAAAATACGGTACGACCCCATACATTGTCCTTCGCTAGTGTGTAACCCTTCATTTTACTCGTGTTTCGAAAATTTTAACCCGCCAAAACAGCGATTCTGTGATGATTATCTAACATGCTACGTGCTACGGAACAGTAAGTAAAGTGTTATTGTGTTTTAAAGTGCATTATATCCTGTGCATTATAATGCTGTATTGCTTTGCCCCGTAAAATTACGAGCTGCACAAAATGATGGGCACGGATTTTTTTTTTTTTTTTTTTTTTTTTTTTTACGGGATATGACTGGAATCTCTGCTGTCGGCCTCTACCCGTAATTTTACTGCAATTTTTTAAACAGTGTACCAACATATGCATCTTCAGGTTTACATCTAGACAACTATACATCTACACCTATACAGCGCCGTATTTAAGAATGTGCAATATGGTCCAAGTACCAGAATGGCAAATATTTCTGGGCAATTCGTGAAGTTTTCAAAGCGTTGATTGTTTAATTCCGGAAAGTTATCACAATTGCAAATGAGACATGAAATAGAATTTATTGTCGCAAACTCAGGTAAAGTTACTATATTTGTGGAGAATTCTCAAGAGAATAGCTATTAATGGATAACAATAATCATTACAGGGTCACAGAAAGTGAAATTTAAAAAATCCTAAATAAGAAAAAACTTATTATATTCTTTTCAACTCATTGCAGAATTAACTTGTTAAAAGTCTCATGGATTGAGAAATAAACTCTGACCAAAAAAAGATCGTTTAAGTGTATTCTACTGTGTATAAAGTGAATACAAATATAGAAAGATAATTGTTCCATTCTTCAGAAAGTGAAATACTTAGATCTACTTTCCACCATTCAAGATATTTTTCACCACTTTTATAAAAACTAGGGCATCCAACCCGGGCTTCTCGGGATAGAGAATATAGGTGAAAACCATATTTTTTAATTGAAAACTATAATAATTTCTTTACATTTAATATATTTTTTAGATTGCCCCTACACCCAGAAAAAAGTTTTGTTGAATCAACAAAAATTTGGTTGACCCAACAAAACTTTTTGTTTAAATATAGGTCAATAGAAATGTTGTTTGAATCAACAAAAAAAACTTTTTTTTTGCAATTCCAAAAAAAATTTTTGTATCGTCAGAGAAAAAATGTTTTGTTAATTCAAGTAAAATGGTTCAATTTTACTTGAATTTTGCTAAAACAAACAAAATGTACTCAATAAAACATGTTTTGTAGTTTTAATCAATTCCTTTTTCTGGGTGTAACAACACCAAAGAGCAGTTTTATATGAAATATGTCAATTATATATTTAAAAAAGATTTTGAAATTTATTAAAAACGGTGACTTCGTATTGGCCTCGTGCCAAAAGTTAATAAACGAAGAAATCGCTAAAAATTTCGTTATCTATAGCAGTTTTTTTTTTAAAATTATTTTTCTGTTAATTTTGGCGGTTTTAAGCGCTTATTTCGATTACATATCTGTTAAATTTGTGTTTTATTTATACTGTTTTATTGATTGCTAAATGACGTTTTTATTTCGTTATGGAATATTAGCTGGAAACAAATGCTGAACTTTTTATATTGTTTAAAGTATGCAAACGGATAATTATTTTGTAATCGTCTGCAAACGATATAGATATATTTTTAAAAATAATACTTGAAATTCAAATTAAATGCTGTAATAAATATGCCAATTAAGATACACTTTTCAAACAAATTGTATTTGAAAGTAGATTTTCCCCCTAAATAACGGTGTAAAAAATTACAATGTGCGATGTTTATAAATAAAAAAAAAGTATTAAATTAAAGTAGCAAAAGTCGCAAAACCGAAATTTCATCGTCAATTGTTGCCATTCGCAAAATCACGTCAGCGTTACGCATGGACACGTTTGTCCTTCATAATATAGATAGATACAACTACTTATATCATGTTAAATATATAAATTTAAATACATTAGAGTGCTTTCTTATAAGTGACACTATTGCTTATTAGTATTAAAAAACAGGTCTGGGACCCCCCCCCCCCCCCCTTACACACACACACACCAAAAAATAGAAAGGGAGAAGACCTGATAAAGCCATGGTCTCATTAACCCAAATCCAGACTTTCAGTTAAACATCTATTTCTTATTGCATTGAAAAGTCATGCGACCCTTAGTCAAAGTTTCAAACTTAATTTTTTTGTTAATACGATATAATACATTACAAAAATACTATTTTGGCAAAATATATTAGTTATTTTTATGTTATTTAACGTGTCAGAAAAATTAATATTTAAATTCATTATTATTTATTTTTTACGTCATTTATGGTGAGAAATGAGATTTACGAAATCCCTATGAATGGAGAAATAAACAAGCATTTATGAAAATTATATTTATAATGCAGATATTTCAAGAATTCATTGTGGAAAGTTTCATGCTTTCAACAATACTCCACAGTTTATAAGGAGCAGGATAAAATCTAAATGTTTCTCATTCCTTTATCTCTACTGTAATTTCTCTAATTCAAATGCAGAAATGTCTTCCTTATCAGAGTGGTAATGTTTCAAAATTACTGCAGGAATTTTAAATGTAGTTAACAGCAATTTTAAATGTAGAGATACAATTCTTACAAACTTTTATCTCATTATTATACTAAATATTGTTCTGAATAGAAGATGCGAGGGAAGCTTGTTTATGTCCTTTCAAGATTATTGTTACACAGAAATTTCTAAACACAACCTTTCAAATTCTGATATATGTCTAAACATGTTCAGTAATTTTACAAATGTAGGGATCTAGAATGTTAGAAAAGAAAGTACTCTGCAGTAACTTCTACATTGGACTTTTACAAAAGGCATGCACATTGTTGTGATTTAGAGTAAAGTATAGTTTATCATTTGCTGTTTTAATTTTTTCGTATTTAATTAAAAAAAATCCTAGTATTAGAGTATATATTAAACAAAAATATTAAGTTAAAATGTAATAATTCAAGATCAATAATCGTCCCGCACGCAATTTTTAATCTTTTAGCATAAGTACTTTAATCTATCTAATTAGGTCTATTGACCAAAATGTTATCAAAACCATTTGATAAAATTAAATATGTTCTGCAAATAATATGAATCTTTCAGCTCAAAAATACAGAAGTATCACTGAGCTATGTTATGTATTGTTATAAAGCACTTATCAAGAGTTGCTGATACAGACAGACTTGAATCTGTTATTTTAAATAACAACACAGTAGCCGCATTTCTTCAGAGTTGGATCAATAATTTGAATTAAATGCAATAACGTAAAAATGCAAAAAATAAATAAGATGATGCTTGGAAATACGTTTTTTAAATTAATATTTTGAAACCGATATAGAGATACTAGAGTCGAGTCTAGAATGTCAATTGCGTTATGTCCTCTATTTACTTACAAAAATAAATGTTTATACAATAGAAAATGTCCCAGTTTTCAATTAATCTATATTTTATATATTCTGAACTAATATTTTAATCTTAGATATAGTATATTTAAAAGCTATAAATAGCTTTAACTACTCACTAATGACGTCTTGCGTTTGTAAATTGGATTCCAGATTATCAGTAGTCAATTAAGAATGATTAAGTGGAATTTTATTACAGAATAAGAACTTGTAATAAGGCTAATAGAGTAAAGCTAACTTTTAAGTTTCTAAATAAAAATATTCAGATTTTACCTTAAATATTTTAAATATCTTTACATCAATTCAGATTTGGAATAATATGATATGTATAATCTCTATATAAATACCTCTATATTCATAGAAAGCAAACATCGTAATTAGACAAATGTAAATATTACACGAAAACAATTGGACATAAAGATGACATAACATTCAACATAGTATAACTTTATAAATTTCTTTAATTTTTTCTTAAAATAGAAATTTTTAAAATGCTCCCGGGAATTGTTGCAAAATTTAAATTCGGTTTAAGAATTTGGGAAGTTACATTAAAACTAAGTAAAAATTAGAATTTGAAGAAAGTTCTAAAGACTGTACACTACTGGATGTAATGGTCCCTTACTAATTCTTCACCAATAATCGTATTAAAAAATATATTTGTGAAGTGAAATCACATATAGTTTTAATTAGCTATTTTTTTTACTTTAATAAATTTCCCTTTCTATAATTCATTTATTAAAGTTTTGATAAATTTTATTTAAGCTCTTTGCGCTCTTATTCAGAACAAATAAAAGAATTAGATCAGCTTTTCTGCTCCCACGCAAATTCTCATCTTTAGTTCTGACGTGCGATCAAACGCTTAAATTAGATAAACAAAAACTAAAAGAAATATTTCGATCTCTTAACTCTGCTACTTTTCATGTACGTTATATCTTTTTCAATATGCAGCTGTTTCTTTGTGAATCATAAAAGGATGTTCTGCGGTCCTTATTTTGTCTATCTAGGAACTTCTCATGGGATGCGAAAATTCTTCAGTAACGTAATTATTGGCGGTGTTTAATCTTGTTAAAAATTGCTAGTCTGGCTATAAGTTCAAACAGTTATCCATATGTTCCTATTAACGGATATTTTCTGATGCATGTACTCTCGCCAAATTTATGATGCCACAAAATGTAAACGAAGAAATTTACAGCGTATTACAGTGTATCGGCATTCCCTCTCTGATTGCCGGCCTGAAAACATGTAGATTGTGAGTCTATTGTACGAACATTAAGGCACCACCCACTCGCCTATTTTATGCTGCTGTGCTTGTGCTTTTTTATTAAAAGTTCTTCAAAATCTTCATGGATGTATTCGACTCAATCTTTCTTCCAGAAAGGGATTATTTTATTTTTTTCTAAAAGAACCTGCATTAAATATTTCCCACTATATATTTTCAAGATCACTTTTCACGGCTAACTCAAGTCTACAACATCTTTACATAACTTGGTTTCCGTGACCAAGCCCTATCTGGATATCTTCTACTTTCTATTGGGTGGTGCCTGAATATTATAAATACGAATATTTGGACAATTATAATATACTTTTTCGTGACTTTTCGACTTGGCGGTTATTATGTTGTCATTGGATAACAAAACGTTATGGATTTTTAAACTCTTCTACCCCCTTCATCGTTTCTATGCCATAAAAATATGGAGGTATATGGTGTCAAAAATATGGAGATATACCAGAACGAAGCTTTCTCCTACAGTCGGCGACGTCAGAAAGCTTTTCAAAATCGGTGCCTCCAATGTGTTGTTTCTTCGCTCGCTTCATCGGAAGACCGGAATCATATTTTATGCCGTAAATGAGTATGAGTGCTGGATTGATCACGTAAATCTGCGGAACTCCATAACTGTGCGCCTCTGCGATAAATTGGCCCGATAAGTCATTCAAAGAATGTTCGCTGCTTCTCAAAAAATGGAAAATGTGCCGATTTTGTCCGTATTTCTTTACTTCCGTTGTTTCGTCGCTTCTGTGATCCGAATTGTGTTATGTTCGCGTTTTTTTTTTTTGTGCATCGCAATTGTTCGAAGGAAAGAAAAAAAAATGCTCGAGTAAATCAACAATCGTAATAATATAGCCAAGCAATGGATTTATCAGCTAATTTAAAAATTTATTAGCAAATTGTCACAAAAACTTTTGATTCGTGTGCAGCAAGTGAACTCGATAAAGAAAAAAAAAGAGTGAACGATCATTTCTTTTTAAATATCACAGTAAAGTATTTTTTTATCACGTTAAGTATGACAGAAAATTAAATTATACTCTGGAAAAACAATCACGGAGTAAGTATCCTTCTTATGATTAAATTTGCCTACATTTATCTGACTGCCAGTACTTTGAAAACTTTAGCATTCGGCGTGAATATTATATAATTCAGAGACAACGTATGAACTATCAGAAGTACTATATAGTAAAGGATAGTGCATTTTGTCTAAATTGGACATGACTTGCAGTGACTACTTTTAAATTACTGTATTGATAACATTTTCTTTTTAGGAAAGTGCTCTATATATATGGATAGATAAATTCATTGAAAAAAATGTATTTTTTTTCTTCTTTAATAGATATAAATAACTTTTTAAATAGCAAAATAAACTTTTTATAGTAAAAAGAAATTGTATTAAAAGAAATTTTGGTGTTTTTAACAAAAAAAGAAAAAAAAAAGGATGATTACAAGTAAACCTTAATAATTATAGAATAATATATATTTTTTTAAATCCTTTTACAATATTTTTAGTTCTTATTGCATAAATATATTCGCAGAATTTAATAGTGGATGTCAATACTGAAACGTTCCGTTTTTATTATTTTCTTATTATACATAATTTTGCTTGTTTAAGTTTTTATTATGAGATATGACTGATAGATATAATTCATCTAATTAGTCTCAATATACAGTAAGTATGTTACAAAAGTAACAATTTGAATTGATATTCATGAAAAAATGAAAAAGATGATCAGGTAAGTTTTATTAATCTATCTGTTAAGATATGTGTTTCTTTCTGATTTATGCATTTGTTTTATGCTATTTACATGTTTTGAGGTTGATATATTCTATTATAAAGAAATTTTGCATACTTTTTTTTTTTTAAAAAAAAAGGGAGAAGAACGCTACTTTAAATGCGGTTCATTTTTTTTTGTTTCATTTTAATATTTGCGTTGAACATTTTATGTAATGTTTGAATTCTGTTTTTTTTTTGTGTGTGCTATTTTATTCTAGTTAAATTACTTACTATGCATACCTTTAAAAATTAATTGAAATGTTAATTCCTATTTTATATTTCAATAATAATACATAAATTTTTGGAGTATCACGCTATAAAATTCGATACTCTACAAAATCTATATTTTACTGTTGGTATGCATAAGTTTGTTTACTTTAAACATTTTGCATATATTGGAGATCAACAAAGACCACTCCACTAAGATAAAATTTTATCAGTCCTTATTAAGTATAAACTGGTTACTTTACTCATTTAGTTTGTTGTGTATATATTTTTTTTATATATCATATTTGGCGTATTTCAATGATAATGTGGCAATATTAAATTTTTAAATACTTCTTTTACATTCCTTTAAATTTTGGAAAAGCTTTGCTTGTCTTCTAATATACATTTTTTTTTCTGAGATATTGAGATTTATATATTATATATATATATACATATAAGTCAATTATTTTAATATTGAATGATGTGTAGTATCATTAAAAGACTTAACATTTTGCAGCAATTAGTAATTTGAAGTAAATTGCTTTTATCCTATATATTTGAGCCAATATAAATAATAGTTATATTAATAGCCTTGTTCTATACTGTAAGTTTTCTATCTCAGATATTTTGCTTGTTTTTCCAATGACAGCCAGATTAAAAGAAATAGATGAAAGCTTAAAAGAAATAGATGAAAGTGAAGACCGAGTTGTACATTTTCACTTTTTTTTTAAATTTTTCAGGTTATGGATTTCGATGACAGAGTTACATTTAACTTTGTGAGATATGAAGTATTCTATGTACCCTATAAGATTCCCATTCTTTCTTACAATAATACAAACAAAACAAAATGACATAATTCTCCTATAAGCAATTTAGTTACTAGTGCAAGGTCCATTTTAAATTATTCACGCTTTCAATTAATACATTTCCATATACACTATGGATTCATCACCTTTTTGTTTTCATGTAAAAAAAAAAAAAAAATGGAGGAAGATATTTATTTAGTTTTATGTTTTGATAAAAGATTGCACCAATACAGGACCAGTTGACTCAATTCATCAGTCATTACCTTTCATTTTTCTTTATATTACAAATACTGTTTTTCTCTATCATTCACACAGCTCAATGTTCATGTGCCATCGATATATCTATTGCATTCTTTAATAGTTCAGATAAACTGTTTTTTTTCTTTTTTAAAATTTAAGATAGGTATAACTAATTTAGTTTTATTATTCTTAGAGTGTTATGAACCTCTTTTATTTCATTGTTCCGCGGCCGGGGACGATTTTATGAAAGTGTTACCGTCTCTGTTTGGTTATTTCTTTGTGGTGCTGGTCGCCAAATTTGTACCAAGTTCAGATGGTATTTGTTTATATCACTCTTTTCAGTAAATTTTGTAATTTTAGTATAGATGGTACATCTTTATTATTTCAAAATTTCAATTACATTTATTTCCATTTTTTACATTAAATAAACAAAATTTTTTTTTGCACTCTCAGAATTTATCAAATTTTGGTAAAGTAGTATTACGGTGCTTATACATAAGTAAAGTATATAGCAATCCTGGATTAATTTTACACAGATTTAACCATATCCTACAACCATTTTGGTAATATGAAACCCCACTTTTTTTATTTCTCACAACCAGTCAAGGTTACAAATAATTGCTTCCCACTCTACTAGTCAGCGTCACCAATTAATGTATTACACTACCAATCAGTATTTCTACTAGTCAATGTTACTAGTCACTTTACACACTACCAATCAGGCCCAGTTATTATGCACATTTCCAATCATTGTTACACCCTCTACCATTAATTGTTATATTTTTGTTTTTCTTCATTTTTTTATACTTTTTAATAGTGATATTTTTTCCCCGTTCATATCACCTGCATTTAATAATCTCATGGTTTATTTGTAAGTAATAGTTACACCATACACTTTTAAATGGATACATAACATTTGTTATACATGCCATTGTTGGTAAACAACTATACTTATTTACCTGTTGCATTCTCAGTAATGCTGATATCTTATTTGTAGGTTGATAGTGATACTTTTCTTTTGTCTATAAAAATATACAACATTTACTATTCTTCTTCTTCATTTTACATACATTTTTTTGTGCATCTATAGTTCTACTTTAATAAACACTTTGCTCAATATATATAAATAAACGCATACTATTTTTAATCCTACTTTTTCATTAAATAAAACTTGTTTGCTGATGCAAAATAAATGGTGCATTACTGAATCAGGCCTTAAGGGTAATTATATTATTTTTAATATTACGATTCTTAGAGATCTACTCAGATTTCTGTCCAATGCACTCATTTCATGAAACTTTCATGTGCAACGCATCAAGTATTTCATCCTGTAAATTTACACATACTTCTATAATATATATACTTAATGCATCCCGTTTTCTCATTTACAGTTTTTTACTAATCAATGTTTCAAGTATTACCAATCAAGGATATATAAATATATAACACCAGTCAAAGTATTTGCTCCACCATTCAATGTGCAACTGTGCTTTTCACATTCATTCCTTTTTAATTAACACCTATTTCTTTAACATTATATACCTTACTTCTAGGTTCTAATTACACTACTTGTAATATTCAACATAATCCACTAACACAATCTCTGCACATGTATCATTTCGCCAATTGTCGCCAAGTTTGGCGATAATTTGGCGCTAACGGATATGAATATATAGTTTTATGCGTATGATTGGGAAAATGATTACAACAAAGAAAGAAAATAATTTGCAAGAAATCGCGTTCACTAAAACTCATAAATTAATCGTTGGTTTTTTGTAATGTGCAGTCTTGTTTCAAAATGTCAGCCACCCTAGAATTTCAAACTGCTATATCTCAGCCGTTTTTTAAGATAGAGGTAAAACAAAAAAGAATTTTTAACTTTTTTGCACATTTATTTTAATTTTAAAATTTTAAGTGGCCGCCATCTTGAACCAAGCTGGCCAACGAACTCGGTCGAGGCATTGGTGAGCTTCATACACACAATTAGTTTCATCAAAATTAATTTATATATACGAGCGTTATCGTTTGACATAGATCAGATATATATATATATATATATATATATATATATATATGGATATATCTATATATATATATCAATCAACATTTGAACGGAGGGTGGTTTTGGGGTCTGGAGGTCATGGTCGGTGAAAATATATCGACATTTTCCGGAGTTGCTTTCCTCCGAACGGCTGCAATAGGTAGCTTTATACTTTTTGTATTGAAAGCTACCTAAAAGATCAGATAATATCCTGAAAAAAATATATAGATTTTTCTTTAAAAGCATATTTTATATTTATATATTTTAATTTTTTTTCCCCGGTGAATAATTGAATGCTTCTTGCACTCTTTCCCCGTAAAATCTTAATCTTTTTTTTTTTTTTTTTAAGTTATGGAAAAACCCGTAACATATTTTCTTTTATAACTCTATGAGGATTTAAAAATATGCTTTTCCGGGTTGATTTTGATCGAAACAAACATATAAAGCTACCAAAAGGCATGTTATTGTTGGAAAAATGAAAGTTGGAACAACATTGCAATATTTAGATGTTCATCGAAGCATAATATACGAAATGAATATCATAGTAGACAATATTCACAATCTATAGGTCTATATCTTTTTAAACGATTATTCATGGCATAATAAGTAAAGGGTGATCTTTTTCTCCAGGACTGTACTCTTTTTTAGTCAGCTAAGGTCAAATAGAAAATAGTATGCATTTGTTTATAATATTTTATAATACGTTCGCATTATAAAATTTAAACACACCTCAAGCAGTATCCTTTCATAACCACAAATATTTCAGTATTTCCCATAAATAACAATAATTGCTTTAAGCTCTACAAAGCTTCACTTCACAAGATTCATTTATTCAGCTGAAATATTTTAATGAGAAATAAAGCTTTTTTTTTTTACAAACTACAACGGTTACTGCTTAAGATCACCTGAAATATTTAAAGCTGTGATACTTCCTTTAACTCAATAAAGTTGGTTCCCAGCAAATCCCTGCATCCATACTTAGACCCTGACCTAATTCCAAAATCAACCGAATCTGTGCATCCAGTAATAAATCCACTTATGTCCAGCTTTAAATTATCCGTGCATCGATGACATCGCACTAAATCTGCCACATAAAGCAAATCCCCAAAAGGCAGGACGCAGATTCGCTTCAGAATCTCTCACATTAGTAGCAGATCAATAGAACGCAAGTCTATAAACAGTGCTATTAGTATTCAATTTCTAAAACTTCCATCATCACGTGTATTGAAGAATTAATTTAACGATCCGATGCAGTGATGTTAAACCAATTTGATTGATGAGTCTTAGTGGTCAAAGGTTATTTTAGAGCTAGAAAACTGAAGTAAAAGTACAGTATTTAGAAATGAATAGTTTGCATATTCTGTTTAAATTAAGTAGAATATGCGAATATTTCATTCTCCCAAAAGACTGGGTTGAAAATGATATTGTAATGTGTATGTGGATTTAAAATACACTATCTGGCCGAAACTCCCCGGACACTTTTGAATTTTTACGTTTTGTGGAATGTCTGAAGAATTATTTGACGAATTCTTCTGGAAATTCAAGGAATATAAAATTCATATCTGACTCATGTTTTTCAGTGAAAGTTTGGTCACAAGCGCAAAAACGTGACCCGCAACAAATTGAATAAAAAATAAAAAATCTGTGATCAAAAAATCTGTGTAAATTAAAATACTCAAAACAAAACCACTTCACTATGTGGGATTTGTTGAAAATGTGTGTTCATTTTTGTAAAAATAACACAAATATTCATGGAAATATAAAAATGTCTTTAAAAAATTCAAGAAATTTTTGCATGTTTTATGTTTATAGCGTGCAGGGTTTTCAATGAAATTTAACGCCACTTTCAGGAACTTGACAAAGTCAAATATAAACAACTAAACAACATACTGCAATTAGAATAGAAATAAATATAATATTTGATGTGAATTTGTATGAAATAATTTTAACTGTGTATCTGCAAACGATAAAAAAAGCGTAATTTAGTATTCAACTGTATAGGGCAACTCATAGAAAAGTCAGTCGAATAACGTTAAAATTCAGAAAAATACCGGAAATATAATGAGCCGAATTCTGTTGCTTTTTAAAAGTAGCAGGATGATAAGGGATTTTAGACAAATTGTCATTTTTTATTAACTGACTGCCAACAAAAAAGTTCTTAATGAGTACGTATTTCATCTAAGTTCACGTATAGGGGTGTATATTTTGATCATTCTCTTTTTTTGTTGGAATGGGCTTCTTCTCATAGTTTCTCTAATCAGACTAAAATGACCAAAAAAAAAAAAAAAAAAAAAAAAGGAAAAAAAAAAAGAAAAAAAAAAAGGAAAAAAAATTATTTTGGGGAAATTTTTTTTGCATCTGACTAATTTTAGAAAGTAACTGAAATTCAATTCAGTGTATCGCGGATATTTTTCTGAATTTTCTTGATTTCAAGCATTTTAATTTACAGCGTGATCACAAATATTATAATTTTCTTCAATTTGTTGTTAATTTTACGCTTGTGACCAAATTTTAACTGAAATATATATGAAGTAGAAAATGTTCTTTACATTTCTGAAATTCTAAAAGAATTCGTCAAGTTTTTTTTCCAGATATTCCACAAAACGCCAACAATCGAAATTGTCCCATGACTGTTAACCATATAGTGTACTTGCTTTTATTTACATTAAGTGATTTTTTTTAAATGTTCAGGAATAAGAAAATATGAAACATCTTGAAAACAGTTTTACAATATATACCTGGTAGAAAACTAATATTGGCTACATTAATCATATTGTGGTTTAATATTTAGCTGAAATTGCATTAATTGGAAAATTTACAATGGAATTGAAATATTGGAAAAATATTGGATTTCCATTCGAAATATTGGGGATGAAACGTCGACATCTTCCTCCCCAATTTGTCCATACTTCACCTTTCTTGACAAAATGTAAGTATTGCACCGTTATTGCAAAATTTTATGCCGATTATAGTTACCAAGATATACATCCAATAAAAACAATATTATCCCGACATTGTTTTGCATGTAGAAAAGTTCTATAAGATTTATTAACTAGATTAATTATTTTTTTTAAACTTTCTCCTGCAAATAAAGTGTCAGGTTTTGCTGGCAGCTGCAGGCTTAAAAACTATTGTTATGGGATATTATCTTATTGTGTGTGTATCTACTGTGTACTGTAAAGCTTTCTTAACTGAAATCTTAATCCAAGTAGGTGGGTGATAGGATCTGTGTTGAAAGAATGTTTAGTATAGTGGAAGAAATTTTCTTTTGTGATTGTAAGTGGATAGATAAGACAGATTTCACCCATTATCTCAGATGAAAGATCCATCATAGGGGATTACGAGTTGTCAAGCAACCCCTACGAACAGGGGACCAGCCCTGTTTACAAAGGGTTCTCTGGTGGGGACTGGAGAGTGAGTTTTAGTTTTAACGTGGGGGTGAAGCGTGTTGGTGGGAGAGAGTGAGCTCTCATATACGTGTGTTGGAAAGAGATCTTTTGGAGTGAAGAGAGAAGGTGTTCATGAGACTAATAGTAATCTCTGATCTGAGTAAATTAACGTAGCTTAGCAGTACACGGAAAGTATTTTCTGTATTTTTATTTAATGTTGAACCGGATAAGCTATATCCGAGTCTTTAAGTGTAAATGATATAAATAAAGTGTTAGTTTAAGTTTAATTGAAAGAGTTCGTCTTTTTCCCAACATACCTCTCATAACGTGACCGATATCACGTAATCATATCGGTGGTGGCAGCATACTAAAAAAATACCGGATTATTATTCGAAGTTGGGTGGACTTAGAGGGAATCCGACATAAAGTAATTATTTATAAACTGTTAAACAGTAAAATAGTAGCTTAGTTATTTATAAAATTAGTGCTACAGGATTACTCACGCTCTTTTAGTTCGATTACGTAAGATTAGTTTTGTCATGCTCTTTGCTTTACACAATAAATTATAGAACTGGTATTATGTATGTCACGGTTTTATGTACAAAAATTACAGTTTTTGTCACCTGTGACCTTTAAGTGGATTGATAATCTAACGTAATATACAAAATATTCAACATTTTGATGCAGTCAATAATTATTACATGACAAAGTAACTGAAAAACTTAAATTACGTCGCGTTAAAAAATGAATAGCGAAAATAACAGCGAAAACTAAATGTGTTAAATATTTTCAATAATAATTCGACAAGTTTCTAGAACAAAAACTTTAAAAGTCATTTTTTTAATTACTATTCTTTTACATTCGCCTTAAAAAAAAGTTTAAAAAAAAATATATATACATACATATATTTATTATTTTTTTTTAGGTCGAGTGAAATTCTAGAATATTATGTATATATCGAACTATAAAATTCTCAATAAATGTCGTAAACTTTACGTCATGTATTTCATTTTATAATATTGTGTTGTTATGCAAAATTTCAGCAGTTATGTTTCTACAACAATAATTAACTGTTCTCTACATCAGGTAATTTTGTGACTTACGAAAGAAAAAACACAAGTTTCTAAAGTAGATTTTAACTCTTTGATATAAATTAAAATAATAAAAGAAAAATAAACAAATAAAATGTTCGTTTATGAAATTTTCATTATCTCTTTAGTGTTTAACATATCACTTATGAACTTCTAAGCGGATTGATAATGTTATATAATATAAAGTGAAATTTTGCATAACAACACAATATTATACAATGAAATACATGACGTAAAATTTACGACATTTATTGAGCATTTTATAGTTTGATATATACATAATATTGTAGCACTTCACTCTACCTGAAAAAAATGATTGTCACAGAAAACATATTTTAAAAATATTTTTTATATTTTTTAAAGCGAATGTAAAAGAAAAAAGTCCTTCCGGCCTGTACCGGAGGAAAAGGTAGCTTTTCTATATCTTCGTTTTAAGATTTTAGGTACTGTTACGTGAAACTGCAAGCTAAAATGCAAAGAATCCGGTTACAGAAGATTCGTTAATACTGACTTTGATTAAGAAATTTGCCAAATTAGTCCGCTATAACCAAGTTGGCTTTATTTATGAAATCTTAATTTTGGTCGCCAAATTTGGCGATATCTCGCCAAGTGTTACTAATATTGACGAGAATTTTACACAAACGAATATGAATATATAGTTTTATGCATATGATTGGGAAAAATATTACAACAATGAAAGATAATTTGCGAGAAATCACGCTCAGTAAAACTCATAAATTAATCCCAGATTTGTTTTAATCTGCTGTCTTGTTTGAAAATGTCAGCCACTCTAGAATTTCAAACTGCTATATCTCCTTTTTTAAGACTGAGGCAAAACAAAAAATGCACCGGAATTCTTGTATCAAGGCCTAACACTCAAACAAAAAATAAATTTGATTTTCTAATTTTTTTGTATATTTTTTAGTTTTAAATATTTTAGTGACCGTCATTTTGAAACAAGATGGCGGATCAAGCTGGCCAATGCACTCGGTCGAGACATTGGTAAGCTTAATACACACACTTAGTTACATCCAAATCGGTTTATAAATATGAGTGCTATAGTATGACATAGATCATATATATATATATATATATATATATATATATATCCTTTTTAATCCAATTGTATTTCGATCTTAATGATTAAATTTCACTGTTTTTTTCTCTTTATTTTGGATAAGGTTTCTTTCCTTTTTAATATTGTTTTTATTTTTTGAACTTTATGTTTTTTTCACATATTTTTTTTCTTTGTTATGATGTGGTAGTCCCAAAATCATATTCTTTAGCAATGTTATGGCTAATATGATGATAAAACCACACATTTTATTTGTGGTATTTAGGCATTTGGGACTTGAAAATTCTGTCTAAATTCCACAAATTTCATTCATTCAATTTCATTCATTCAACTTTTAATTTAGTTTCTTCTTCCTTTAAAATAAGAATATGGTATCTATATTCAGAGTCTAGGGGAACACTATCGTTGTCAATTAATTATTACATGCTAATTCATAATTTCATAGTTTTTGTTGGTGTTACGGTAATGTTTCATTAATGGTTATATATATATATATATATATATATATATATATATATATATATATATATATATATATATATATATATATATATAGAGTGGTTTTGGGTTCTGGGGGTCATGATCGGTGAAAATATACCTATTTTTTCGGGAATTGCTTTCCTCTGAACGGCTGCAATAGGTAGCTTTTTACTTCTTGCTATGAAAGCTACCTAATAAGAAAAATAAACTATGATTTGCCTATTTTTTTTTTTAATGTTAGTATTTTCAAAGAATGACTTTTAACAGTCTTGAAATGCATTGCATAACTTTAGTATCATTTCATTATAGAGATTACTCTGTTCCCAAAATCTAAATATTTCTTTCTGTTTTCCATATTCCTATATTCTTCTGTTATTAGAATTATTAACTGAATTTATATTTCAATATTCCATTTCATTCCAGTCTAAAATATGAAGCATACTTTTCTCGTTTGCTTATTTAACCCATTTGGAACATTAGAACATATATGTGTCGCATACCTGCCAACTTTCCACTAAACTTCCTTACAATGTCAGTTAATATGATGCAGGTTAAAGACGTCTCTAAAAAAATATACCGGAAAAATTAGTAAATATTTAGTTTCATGTCCTTACGTGGAACCTATTTGATTGCATTTCTTAATACAAAATTTCGGTTAAAAGCGTTTAATCTCGGTTAAATTAACCTACATTGTATGGAAGTTTAGTGCGATGTTGGCAGATATGTGTGTGCATTTCAGGAATTTCTTTTTTAGAATGACATTCCTAATTTATACGAGAAATTCTGAATAGCAATTTGTGTTTTATTTAATGACAGACATTTTTTGATTATATAAATTAAAAATAGTTCTTCCGAATTTGTTGTTTGGATTCGGAATTTCTGAATACATAAGAAATTCCTGATATGCAGGGATCTGTGCTTTAATGATGCAAACGTGTTAACTAAAAGTTTTGATCAATATCTTCTTCTACAGCATGAATGCTTATTGCTGTGTAGAACATAATTTTACAGAAATATTTAAGCCAACCCTTACTTTAATTGCAACTCGAGCATCTTCAATCACTTATCTGACAAATAACAAATCAGAAAAATCATCATTATTTGGAACAGTCTGTGACATGGTTATTTGCTAAACAAGAATGCGCAGAAAATTTCTTTTCATTCCATTCGAGAAACTTCTGTAGAAAATCATGCTTAGTGTTATTTGAGAAAATTAATTAAAATTCTGATAATAGCATACAATACGAAGAACATATAACGTACAACGAGTAGGACAAAAATAGCATTATTATGGCATTCCGTTGCATTTTGTAGAAATGCTAATTAAGATTGTTAATACAGTACTTTCTGATGCCCAGCCCCTTTTTAATTCTCATATTTGGCACGCTTTCACAAACCCGTGTTTTTAGGGTATATTATCTACAAACTTTAAATTAAACAACTCTTACTAGGCAGTAATTCTATAAATGACTGCTAATTCCGCGTGAATTCAGTTTTATGTTGCCACGTCAGCGAATCCATTAACTAATATCTAATCATAAAAGGAACATAGAGCAATATCTATACAAAGCTCGATCTCTTTTACTACCGTTAGATGCATAAAAGCGCTGAAAACTTTAACTCAATAAAATTCGTTCGATAAACCCTGTGGCAACAACATTCAAAATACATCTCCAGCTTAATTGAAGATCAGGTGAATATGTCCACTTCTATTCAGCGTTAAATTAACCATTTAGTGATGATGCCTTACTAAATATGCCATGTAAAGTAAATGTTCGAAAAGGCAGAGGATCGACTCGTTCTAAAACACTATCCATTAACAGTTCATAGTTATAGAGAGATGAATGAATATAAACATGACTATTAGTACACAATTTCCAAAACTTTGACTATTATCACATGTATCCGAAGAATTAATTTAATGATCAAAGGATCGAGAACCATTCAGTTTGATGGATGAATCTTGTTCATTAAAGGTTATTTTAGAGAGTTGCGCAGTTATTATAAGAGAGATGGGCGTGCACTGTTTATGCTCAGCATTAAATAGGTATAACCGATGTTTTAGAAAGTTTACAGACAAATGCAATAAGCATCGGGGTGGATATTTTAGAATATATATCCCATTTAATGAAAAGACAACCACTCAAACGTTTTATTTTGTTATCAAAAATAAAACGAATTTCCTCAGACATCGTTAAATTTGGAAACACAAGCGTATTTACATTTCTGTATCATATGTTTACATTTTCATAATATTCATAGTGCATTTGGTTTATCGTTTCTGATAAGACTAAGCATTTATTCTTATTTCCCAGTACAGTTTTAAGTTTAATATTGTAATTAATGTTTTTTCTGCAAAAAATTGCATAACATTTCATGGGAAAAAAAATATCGTTAATTTCCTATAGGTTTTTTAACAATGATTCTAATATTATAATCAGAATAATATGAAGAAAAAATATAAATATAATAACTAGAATAATTAACTAATTGGTTAATTAATGAATATAAGAGGTCAAAGAAAATACTCAAAACTACTTTGAATGAAGTTTTGCAATAGAAATTTTGAGTTGTGGTAAACGGATAAATTTTTATAAGTAGAAATTATATTAAATAATGAACTCTTAAAATTAATACTTAAAAAATATATTTAAGCATGTTTTAGGACAATACAATTACTCATTTAAAATTATAACATCTGAAAAAAAGAGAGAGAGAGAGAGAGATAGATAGAGATCAATTTTTTTATTGAGAACATTGTTCATCTCAAAATAAACTTGACCGCTCTTACATTGTATTTTTCCAATAAGATACCAAAATAAATCGTATTTACTCAAGTACATTTTTAGACATTTGTAGTTAAAGAATTTAAAGTGGTTATGAAAAAAAGTTCAGAAAAAATAAATAAAAGTTACATAATTTAATCTCTTCAGCAACTTTAACTTTCATTTTGATCAAATTCCAAGTATTAAAGAAGATTACAGGAATTGGTAAAAATTGAGTTAACGTTGGTTAGATTTTACCTCTTCAGTTAAGAAAGGTTTTATAAATAACACAAAAAATAAATACCTGCATTTCCAGTATATAAAACATAGTGTATTTAAAAAAAATTAAGGAAGACTAATGACAAATTTTTATTGAAATTTTACATATACCATTCTGATTAAAAAAAGTAATTGACAACTGTAGAAGAAAATAATGAACAATAGTATAAATCACTTGCATTAAAAATTGGCTAATTAGCATTCTTTGAATTAAATTTTTATCTAAAATAGTTATTCATATCAATTACCTAATTCAGAAAGTTAATAGTTATCATTTATTTTTACAGATGAGGATGGTGATGTCTACTTTCTCTACTAAAGAACTACACTTCTACCAAAAAGGTGTTTTACCGATTTTGTGGGAGACTGATTAGTAGATTTTTGTCAGTTACATCACTTAATCCCATTGCAATTACTTTACAATTTTATTTATATCTGTAGTGGAGAGCAATAAGACGTAACACATAAAAAATCTTGGACATAAAATAAAATTTAACAATATGAATGATTTTTGGTGTAGTATCTTCCAAAAAACAAATACTAAAAGTTACTGAAAAAATTATTTTTGATAGAAAAAAATTCATAACAAATACATAAATTACATATATTATTTTTGATGTCAACATCTCTTTTTCTATGCAGAGACAAAATTCACAACGATGAATGAGGTATCATCAAGAACAGGTGTTTAATATAAAATACTCACACTTCTTTAAAACACGTTGTTTGATAAAAAAAAATTGCAGTTAATTAAAAATTAACGAACATTGCAATGAAAAAGAAAGGCTCATGCAAAAGCCTCGCACAGGTCTACTTGTATATTATGAAATTAAATAGTCTAGATAAAGAAATTTTTATGATTCTTGCACCTTAATTTTTGAACACCAAAAACTAAACTGATAAAATTGGTGTCTAGGCATAGCAAAGTACCTAAGGTATCCTCATTGAGACTGCTTAACTCGACTTCTATAGGCAAAATTAATAATCAACGTGTTGCTCTCAAAAACTAACAAGATGTGGGAAAAAAGTGGATTCCAAAGTTGTAGAGTACCATCGATTTAATACGAAAAGAAGAGTTGGTCAAATAAATGTAGGAATAGAACGCATAAAATCATAATTTGTTTTACATTACAATGTAGAAATTCACGAACAAACAAAGGAGCATTTTACGTGCTGAAAAATTGTAACCATTTTTTTTTCTGTAACTTTTCAGTACTCATTTTTTAGAAGATACTTTTTCAAGAATCATTGAAAGTGATGCTTCATAATTTCTGTCCGAAGTAAACATCTTATTCCGTTTGGATATTAGCATCAATTCCAATCACCCTATGCTAGTAACTAGCGCATAAGATGAGATAATTGTCGGCCATATCACCAAAGTTCATTTTTAAATTCACAAATTTTATCATTCATTGTAAGAAAAAGACAGTTGTTTCTTAATCTTGGAGAATACAATAATATAACCACGAACGAAAATATACAGTAACGTTTTCCGAGTTACTCACGATTTCGAAAAGCGTTATTTATCTTTTGAAATTTTCGAAACCAGTATATTTTCGAGATTTATAGAAGCATTTATAAAAGCAAAGTTTCTCTTACTGCTACTGATTTTTGGAAACGCTTCCGAGTAGCTTTATAGTGTATAAATCAGTTTTCTCAACCAAGAATATAGGTTTTCAGATACAATCAATTTTCAAGTAAACGCTTCCATGTTCAATAAACAAATTTTTCAGATAAACATGATAAATTAACATAATTAACATTAACATTAAAATTAATCTATATATATATATATTTCTCTTACGTGGTGCGGACATAAATCTGAATTTCTAGCTTATCGTTTGGCAGCAACCGTAGTTTCCAGAATATCCAATATGGCGGCCAGTGTGAGAACAGTGAAACTCAAAGTAGCAATTATTAAAAATAAAATAACATGTGCGTAATCCAAAGCATTTGAGATGATTCCTCATTTTAATTTATGAGTAATATCGTTAATTTCAATTGAATTCTCAATTCTTATTTGGAATTTATATACGAATTTCACTCACATGAAAATCGAAGAGAATAAAAATATCAATTGTCTAGATTGCACCTGCTGACATCTGTTGCTGTCTTGAAGAAGTAAAAAATAATTTCTTTTACAAAAGTCTATAACCAATTAGAACAGTAAAATGTCGAACGAAATTTAAAGAATCATTGATGATATATATAAACTATCTTCCTATCATGCAGTGTTTTTTTTAAATGAATTTAAGCCGTGCTGTACAATATTATAGGTGAAATCAGTTTTAAACTAATTGTGTTTCCAAGATCCTTTTTTCATAGTATTTAAATGATTTATGTCCATTGGTAGCACCAACTAAATGCATTTTTAATTGTGTTTTCAACGAAGTTTTCAATTATTTTTTTACATAAAAAATTGTCAATTTCATATGTTAAAAAAAAGGGGCGAAGCGAACTGGGACCGCGTAGGGGTCTCAATGTGAATTTCTTCACAATTCACGGGGGTTTGCAAGCATTAGCGAGTAGAAGGCTGAGCCCCCTAGCATTTTCATATTTCTACGTGCAGTAGATTTGGCTAGCCATCGCACAGAAACACACACAGAATATAGATAGACACAGAATATAGATATTTCTTTTATTGGTATAAATGAAATAAATGAAAAATCTTTAAAAATCAAAATATCATGCAATAAAGTTTTTTATGTTTACATCTCTCAATACCTTTTTTTACTTCCATTTCTTCCCTTTTACTTCCCTTTCCAATTCTTTCAAATGTAAGGAGGGTGGGGGGGGGGTATCTCTTGTATTATTTTATTTCAATTTTCTTATTAATTATTTTATTTCAATTTTCTTATGTAACCTAAAATGTTTAAGGGAAAATTTGTAGCATCCTACAAATCGATTTTCCGGTTTGAGAAAACAGATTTAACAAAGTAAATATTACAACATAACATTTACGAAAATCAGCCGCAGAAAAGAAAAACACCTTGTTTGTATAATTGCTTCTTTAAATCTCAAAAATATATTCTTTCTGAAATTTCTACATATAAAGAACGGTTTTCGGAATCATAGTTAACGCGAACAAGGTTATTGTATATATTTATTCATGGTTAAATTATATTTTCGTAGATTAAGAAACATTTGTCTTTGTTTACAGTGTTTAACACTACCGTTTTAACTGTCGAATATTAAAAATTTTGCGTTGTGTGCGAGAAAAAAAAATTAATTCTAAAATTAATCGTAACAAACAGTATAATTTTATTAAATTTTGAAAAACAAAATGTCATTTGTAAACGTATGATACAATAGTTTATTTGCTTGAATTATTTTTTTTCAAAAATATTTTCTATATGCTTCATTTGATTAATATATTTCCTCGAAGGACTCTTTTTTATTATTATGGTTTAAACTAACAGTTAAATCAAACATACATATTAGAATAATATTATATCTAAATATATCTGCTTTAACGACCATCAATTGAGCCCTTTAATTTCCGATCATAATACCTTTAAAAAAGAAATGAAAAAACAAATGAAAGAAAGTAATCAATGAAAAATAACAAAAAAGTTTTAAATTTCTCTTTCATTCAAATAAATCAAAGTGAATCAATTTAAAATGCTTAAGTATAATGAACGATAATCGGTCTTCTTACGAATAAATGACTACAATCAAACTGTAATGAGATAGAATTAAAGTAATTTCTCGTAATCTATTCTTAGATATTCTTCAATGTATTACAAATCATACATTCTCTATTGGTATCAAATTCCTCGAAGATAATATAGTATATAACACTTAGAAAAATAATTCAGAACGAAGGTTTCACAAGATTATTTGATAAAGAAAAGTTTTAATAAAGGTTTATAAGAAAAGGTATCTTTCGTAGGTAAAATTTGATATAGTCAAAGATAAATTCTATACACAAATATTAGTCTTCTAATGCTATTACGATACTTCATATAATGAATTCAATTAAGATCAAGCGATACAGAATGCACAGAAGGAAATGAATTAATCATACCTTATTTTGAATTAAAAAATAAACCAACCTATTACAGTAATGGAATATTATAATGAAATAATTATGTAGTATATTTCTTTTAGGAATATTCTTTCTGTTTCCTTAATGGAATCTTTAATGTAATGTGTGCTCCTAATTTATATCTTCTACCATAACTTGATTTAAATGAAATTCTTCATTGGTCATTTAGCAATAAGAATAATAAATGTAAAAGGTCTATAAGGTAAAGCCAGGAGAGATGGCGCGGTCGGAGAGATTGCGCACATAGAGGTTCGGGGGGAAGGAGCAGAGTGAGCGCGCAGCGACTCCAGGTAGTTATACAACAGCAGTAGTGGAGTGTCTACTTGAAAGTGCACGTTGATTGTTTTGAGTGTCTAAGATAAAGCATTGCTATTTTGTTTTGTTTTCCCAAAGTAAGTTCTTGAATTTCCATAGCTATTCACCAGAATTTCTATACAATGTCAGTAGTACAAAATATTTTAAACTTAAACGATTTCTCATAAGCTACTAATCTAGACTAACAATGTGAACATCAACTGTTCGTTTTAGTTGCCATGTTTATATAAAAGGCCGCGCAATCTCTCCTACCGAAATTGGAGACTTTACGCATCTGCTACTTAGGAGAGATGGCGCATTGTTTCCATTATTTTCCATGCTAGGAGAGATTACGCAGCTTATTGGTAAATTTGCATAAAAAATGAAATATTAAAATGGACTAATTTTAAGTTAAACGTGTTATCAAGTAACTTAATGTTATTTTGTAATCTTATCTGGACTTGTTTTTTCTGATACTTTAATTCTTTCCCCCTTTAATTACAATTTTCTAATCGTTTTTAAAATTATTTTCTTTTTCTAATTCTTTAATCATTAGGTTGAAATATCCACTCCTAATACAATAATATTTGTTCACAAAAACCTTGCAACAATTTCATTTAAGTGTAATTATTATTGTTAACAATTTAATTGCAGTTATTATTAGTAACAATCTCTCCTACCCAGGTGCGCAATCACACCAACCCTGTAAGGACAGATTGTGCAAAATAACTTTCTTGGTTTTATTAAAACTATTCTATGAAATTACAACATAACAACAAAATAGCAATGGAAATGCATAAAAAACAAATGAAGTCAAAATTATTCATGGATAGTTTAGCAAAAAATTAATATTTAGATTTTTTATTGTTATTCTTTTGAATTGTGCGCAGACTCTCCTAGCTTTACCTTAATTAAAGTAGAAGAGTTTTAAGCTCGACTGTAAAAATTTAACTGGCGTAAATACTATTTGCACCGTGGAGAATAGATTTATAAACAATATTGAGATTTTTGTCTCTAGGGCCAGACGCAGCGTTTTAAGGAATAGGAACTAAAACTTGTATAAAATGTTACTCAGTTACGTAAAACCTTTCTTTTTTAGTTCCTATATTAGTGAAATAAGCATAGACATTAAAGTTCCTTAAAATTTTAGACCGTCACTTGAAATTATCCTTTTTTTTCACTTCTTATGTCTATTTTACTGCCCAAATTAATGTTCAAGTGCCACTTTCGTCCTCTGGTGCTAAAAGTCTGAGTTTTTTCTTTTGTATTAAATCTGTTCCTCCTGTTTTAAAAAGTATTTACACCGTTGTCTTGCGTTTCGAGCAATCGACGTCTAAATACATTCGTTTTAACTATGACTACCTTGTAAAACGAAACATTGCCTCGTTGGAATAAAAGGAACTGGATGAAAGACTGACGAGGTCTTTATTTGGGCCTCATTGATAATTAATTCATTTGTGTTATATTCGTAGCAATCTGAGCATATATTGAGTTGAAAATATAAGAAAACGCTTATGTTGGTATCTTCATCTGAATTTTTATAGAAAATTGTTAACACACTTGATAAGATAAAATACTAATTTAAAAATATATTAAAATGTATACTGCTGTTCAAAAGTTAAGGAACAAACATAAAATAGTAATTTTTGAACAAAAAAGTTAATTGTGAGTTTTAAAAAGAAATTAATATAAACTTCAGGTGTTGCAAATAGGTAATACCTCTACAACACTGTCAGTCAATGTGACGTTTCTTTGGCGTTACAAATGGTTACAAGTGTCACAGTCACTACCGGTGAATCAAAATGGGATGTCTTTCAATTGTCTCATTGTTATTCACAAGAGATCAACATTTGGTGACTCCACTGAGAAGTTACTATGACTGTTGCTTTGTAAGTTACCACGAGATGTTACAATGAAGTCACATTGTGAACCCTACGTCCCACGTAACCGTCATTGTGAAATTACCATGAGCATTGCATGGTGGTGAGGCACAAAATAACCTCACACGATGACTCTCAGGTGACCGACATTTGAAGTCTATGCTGCAAAGTCACCAGGTGACTTTTGTTGTATTCTTCGGAGCTCATCATCGGTGCTCATCACAACACAACTATCATAGTGATTTTACGATGGAGTTTCCTAATGACAGTCATATGAGAATCAGAAAGTGACTTCATCGTAAAATCATCTGTTGACTCGTCACAAAACAACAGTCATGGTGACATACTAGTGAAGCGATCAAATGAGGGTCACTTGGGAGTAACAATGAGACGAATGAAAGATATAACATTTCAGTTGACTGTGATACTTGTGACCATTAGTGACGTCAAGGAGATGCCACATCGACTGGTGTGATCAATAGCTATTAACCACACTTGCCGTTTATATCATTTTCGTTCTCACAAAATAAATTTTCCTTTCAAAAAATAGAATTCTATGTTTGTCACTTAACTTTTGGACATCAGTGTATTCTAACCAAATGTACCATTTCCCACCCTTTAAAAACTCTACACATAAAAATCTTTTGCAAGGGATACATGCTGCAGAAAAAATGCTATGCTATAGAAAAAATTATGAATGTAATAAAAAAATTACAGGTTATAATACAGAAATTTTACAAGTTAGTACAATTTTAATATACACCGGTCGATGAGATTAGATTATATAGCATATCATTTAATAGTAGAAGTTATGCAATAAATCATTACAATTATTTATCGTAACGTTGTTACAGCTTGAGTATTTAGTGCTTTATAAATCTTTTTATTTAAACCCACGTAAATAATTTTATAAGAATTAAAATATGTCACAAAGTTAAATATGATAAAATTTTGATATAACTTATCATGTTGCATAAAATATCTTGACAAGTAGAAAAAAGCATAAATAGAAAAAGCCTGCCTATTTCATAAATTTATTAAATCAGGAATAACAGAAAATACTTGTAATACGAGTGCTATATTAAATACTATTTTTTGAACATTGCAATGCTATTTATCTATCTCTATTTAGATTTTAGTTTCTTATTACAGTTTTTATGCTAGTTGTCTACTAAATTTAATAAAAATAGAAACAAATTAATATAGTTCTAAGTATGACATTAAAAATTTTATTACATATTTCCTCACAAATAAAATTTCGATCTGCAATAATTTACCTAAATATAAATTTCACATAAATTAAATACGTGACTGAAATAAAAGCGGCATATTTAGAAAAAGGTTTATACGGAAGCGTACTACTTCATAAGAATTGGGTTAATTACTTATTTATAAAGACGCTATAAAATGAAATATAACTTGATTTAAAAAATGTAATTGAAGTAGCAAAATTTCTTATATGAGGCTAAATAAATCAGAAATTACGAAAAATTAGTTTAAAGTATACTTTTCAAGTTATATAAAAATTTATTTATTTTAATTTTTTATAATTTTTTATGTAGATTATTTACATAAGGAATTTTGTAAAATATGTTTTCTAAAATAGCATAAAATAATAGAATATAAGTAAAATAACATTAGAGTACGTAAAGAGAGCACTTATTGTATAATTTGTATTATACTAAGATAAATTTTAAGATAATCTTTTCATATTTGTTTTATTCTGTCTTATAGAATCACAAATAAAAAAATATACACAAATACTCATTTTCACATTTTTTTTTCATCACAAGAATAAGTTTTCCAATGTGACTATGTATGAAATCCACGTGTATATTGCATGAGATGTAATTATAGATGAAAATTATAGTCTTTTAATTGGACAACAATTTAAGTTATTTCTAAACTTCTATTTCTTCACATGATGTATGCCAATTTTTCATGAAAGCGA
The DNA here is from genome assembly GCA_963931845.1 of Maratus michaelseni. Classification (NCBI taxonomy): domain Eukaryota; kingdom Metazoa; phylum Arthropoda; class Arachnida; order Araneae; family Salticidae; genus Maratus; species Maratus michaelseni. The sequence goes on along the minus strand of OZ007590.1, from coordinate 128,482,221 downwards.
CAACCTGTTTTATTATTTTCAAGCTATATGCATCCCCTTTCGTTTCTAGTTATAGCATGCAGTATGAATTGGGCCAAGTGTCTAAGAGGAAACTGAAGCTAGTTTGAAATGTTGGACGTTCCTACATTATTACGAAACTGAGAATCTACAGCAAACTTTCCAGTCATTCAGTCGTTTTAAAAAATAACGGTTACTTCACCATATTATGAAGCGTGTCTGACCATATTATTGACCATATTATGGTCAGAATAGCGATAAATTACGATTATGTAACCGTTTTTTATAAAAACGGACGAATGACTGGACAGTTTGCTGTAAATGTTTAACAGTGTAGTGACAATACTTTCAACCGATTGCAGTATGCAATATAAAGTGTTTGATCCTGAATTTACGGTGTTACTCAAATTTTATTTCAACTTTAACACTGGATTGCTATCCTTGTATCTGTAAGATACAGTGACTTTTTTTAATGCACAGGATTCTTTTGGAACACCAATTTGGTATAATTTTTCTAGATTTTGTGTTTAAAGACAAAAGAACACACATTTCTAGTTAATTTTACTACTTTTCCCCAAAATATCGTTGTATAAAGAGTACAAATAGGGAAATTACGTCATGGGATCTCACTGATAAAACGGCAGCAATGGCGTGACTTTTTTGAGGTTAGTAATCGAATGTTAAAAGTAATTCAATTTGAATATGTTTCATCAAAATTATATTTCTGATTGCTAAAACGTCATGTATTTTAATAACATTTGGACATACTATTGGATACACGGAATACAAAATAAAAAAATGCGTGATGCAGAGATGGTAGAAACAACAAAAATAATCCTTCTTCTGGTGAATAAAATTTTCCGCACAAGAAGAAAGCAACACGTATAACGTGTTACTAAATTAATTTGTTATTTATTTATATTTGTTTTTATTTACACGTTAAATCTTAACTTTAAAGATTTACCTAGAATTAAGATTTAAAAATTTTAAGCTTGTTAAAATAAAATTTTCGGCAAGGGAAAACATGCATAAAATCTTTCGCTGTCATGCTGTAAAAAAGTTTCACAAAGTTAAAGAACAGAAATGAATAATATTTAAAAAAAATTAACATAAATAGCTATAAAATGTATGTTTTATATTCGTAAAACTTACAAACCATGCAATCCAGATGATAAATTTATTTTAATTTATAACCAATACGTGATACAATGAATACGTTTACCGTATTTTTATTTGTTAAGTTACAATTGTTAAATTCATTGTCAACAGATTAGTAATCAATGCATGAAATGCATTTAAAATGCTTGAAATACAAATGAACGACTAGTTTTCTGGGAAATTAGAGCATGTTCTTCCGGATTAGTCGGAAGAGTATGTTGATTTCTTAAATTCACCAGAGTTAATATAAATTAAACAACTTGGTCTCATTTCTGTTAAGTTCGATATTTTGGCGGTAAGGTAATTTGCAGGGAATTTCTAAATTAGGCTCACCAAATGTAATTGAATGCGTATGAGGCAAATACATAAAAAAGGTTAAACATTCGCTGAAATCATAGATTGAAAATTGCCTAGACCGTAATATAACCCCAACAGTTCAATGGAGGCCATTGAAAACTTTAGTGTTAACCTGTAAACGAACTTTAAGAGCAACGTACTTGATTAACGAATTCATACAAGATACTTGCAAGATAAAAACACTAACCCAATTAGGTTTGAATTGGTTGAGTAATTCGGGCCTTATCGTGTTCACAAATTTTGCAAGTATTGTTTTTTTCTGCTCCTGTGAAAAAACTATGTGAGCTACATACTTGATAACCGAACTCATCTGAGCTATTTGCAAGATCAATACATGACTCCAATTATATTCGATTTGGTTCAGTATTTCGAACTTTATTCGGATGACAAAACTTTACATCAAGTTAGCTTTTATGTGTCCCAGTAAACGAACTATAAGCAATACACACTTGACTAGCGAAATTATCTAAACTACTTCCAAAATACTGTCCCAATTAGATTCGTATTGGTGCGGTATTTCGGACGCTATCGTGATGACAAATTTTGTATGTTTTTGTTTTGTGTGTCCCTGTAAACAAAGTAGAAGAGCTACACACTTAGTTAATGATCTCATTCAAGATACTAGCTAGATCAATACACTGTTCAAATTAGGTTCGAATTGATACAGTATTTCGGGCGTTATCGCGATGAGAAGATTTGCATTATATATAGATAGACATTGCAATAAGTGTATTTGTGTTCAGTAGTAGTGAAATATATGTCCTCCACGTTTAATTAAATAACTACAATAAAATCGACATCAAGAATGTACATTCATACGACAACGTGTTACTTCATTAACATCGATTAATTTTTTTACATAATAAATACAAAGGTTTTTAGTATAAAAACTTAATAAGTTCAAGTGAGATAGGGCAATTAGTTAGATGCACTAATTAAAATATGAGATAAAATTAGAAATTTACCGTGAAAATCGATCATGCTGCATTAACTTAAAGTATATTTTAAGGCAATGACTTAGTTATTTTATACAGCATTTAGAACTCAAACATAGTATTTGGATTAGCGTGTTTCTTTCGATATAAAATTCTAATTATTTTTTTAAACGAGGAACTATAAAAAAAGATTTTTAAATATATTCTTACATATATTTAAAAAAATGTTAAAATATAGTATTTAAATAATGCTTTTAGAAAATCATGAATAGTGAGCGTGAAATATATGTATGATCTGTATTGCTTTTAAATTTGTGGCCATAAAATAGATAAACAAGAGAAATGATATAATATATATCGAAATAAATAACTACAGATGTAGTTTGCACTTTTTTTTTTACAATTTTGACTGAGTGTAAAATGTAATCGTTTGTTTCAAGTCCCCCCCCCCCTACTGTGGCATCGATAATTTGAATGTAATATATCGGCTGGTATTTTAAGTTTGCATTTATTTACAAAATGGCGGGTGTAAGTTAATTGTGGATTGTACATTTCTGCATTTTCCGAAGAGAATTCTTCCTATTATGTGATTCAAAAGAGGTATGAATTAAAATTTCTAAAGGCCAAATTAGTAATATGATTCGATATGAAGAGAAAATAGACAAGCAGTGCAGTAAGCATGAAAAACTTTCCAAACACAAGTATACCAAAAAGAAGCGAACTTCTGAGAATATTTCGAAGATAAGAGCTTTTGTTCGAAAAGAAAATCTAGCAGCTCAAATAACAGTTGCAAAGTTAATTAAAAAATAAGTCACAACATCTCATAAGATTAACACTGTTTTAAATAAAAAAAAGAAAGAAAGAAAATGAATATCCATCGCCTTCTTTCAATGCTTATCACTGAGCGAAGTGTGGTGATGATCTTGGGCTGAAATATTTTAAATGCATAACGCATGATTTTAAATAATTCGTGAGCTGTATGTTCGTACATTCGCGTCGTAAACAATAACCCAACAGTTCGAAATCCCGGAAGGCAGACACAAGAATATCCAATGAAAACGAAGTCATCTCAGCTGAAATTTATTTATTGATATATAGCAAGTATAAGATGGTAAGAATGGGGTGGTCTCGGATATTAGAGGCTTGAAACAGTTGTTCACAGGCCAAGAGCTAGGAGTGATCTGCTGGGGCAATAGATTGTCTAGCCAATATTCGATATTACATTGAGCCAACAGACCGCAGACGCGCAGAAGAATTTATATGTACGTTATGGATAATTAATATAAATGTTTTGGGCGGATGTAATGAGTAGGCTACCATATTTGGCGCAATCGTATTTTTTGTGGATTTTAGCAGACACATGCGGGCAACCCGGTGCGAGTGGAATTTAGTCAAAGGAAAGCGTTAAACTTTGTATCTGGGAAATTACATTACTTGCACAATTTCTTTATGGACAGAAAAAGGTTGGGCGCCCAAGCAGCTGTCAATGAATGTCCAGAACACATAACATTACATCTGTTATAACCGCATTGGAATTAAAATAGATTTTTAACATACATGCTGCATTTAGTAAAGATAGTCTTTCATATGAGAAAAGGAAGTAACATTTGAGGTTTTAGAATAAGAGATATTTTAGCGAAGAGAATATTAATTAATATATTAAAAATTAAGTTAGGAAGATTATAATTTAGAATAAAGATATGTATAAATGATTCTATATCATACGAAGAACACGATGCCGACTTCTGTACGAGAATCACTTATCTGGGGAAAAATGTAGTGACAGTTGATGAAGCTTGTGTTTACCTAAATGGTTTTAACAAAAAAGTGTAATATATTACCATGAAACAGCAGAGAAAAAAAATTAAAAACTTGGTATAGAAAATCGAGAAAGATTAAACAAGGGATTTATAATTGTGGATGTATTCTTATATAACGCCAAATTAAAAATAAGGAGAATTGAAAAAAAATGTTAAAATCAATTCTATGAACTATCACAAATATATTTTAACTCCAATATTCTTTGATGAAGTACCAGTTCTGTACCCACAGTGTCATCAAACAGAGAAAGCAAGCAACTATACTTCTAAATCTACTGTCGAATTCCTCTGAAAATGGGAAAACAACTAGAATCAGGTATATTTCCTTTAGTCACTTTCCGACTAAGTTTCCCATGGACTTTTGTGGATTTGACCTCCTGAAAAGACGTTCTCTCCATACAAAGACCGAAAACAATTGTTGGAATAGCACTCCTCCAGTTCAGGAGGAGTGCTTTTGGTACTAGTGGCGTAAACTGCTAGTTTAAATAATGTGTTGTAGTTTAAAACACAAGTTTAGAGAACCTTTTCAGAGAACCCTATTTTGATATTTAGGGGATTAGTTAAAATCAGACAAAAATACTTTGTTTTCGTTGAGCAAGGTTGACATTTATACAATAAGTTCGGATGCCTTAATAACAGAACAGCTAAAATGCGAAATTGAAACCTCTTAAATATTGAACTTTCCTACCAAAAAAATTGGTTCATTTCACAAAAACACCTCGCATCCGATATTGACCATAACACAAAGTCACGCATAGTAAAAAAAAAAATAAAGATAACTTTTCCATTTAATCTTATCACTTCTGGAGTTGTACAAATCGTACAAGATAATTATTTGTCAAAATCTATTTCTAAAATTAAACTTTAACTAAATCTTGTCACTCAATTTTTCTATAAAAATAATTAAATAAATCAATAAAAGGAAAACAGAAGTATTAGGTTTGAAGATACGGGTAAAATTCTGGCTCTTAACAAATGTTCATAATAAATATGATATGATATGTAGCAAAATATAGATTTTTACGCAAAGTAGATATTATAACTAAGGAATGAAATATAAGGGTTTTCATAGAAAATCTTTCTGTCTTTCAATAAAAAATAAATACAATTGGAAAAGTTCAAAACGGATTGATATTTCTAAATATCAAAGAGATTATTTTTTTAGTAAATGAATACTAATTACTTTTGACGTGTTAGAAACTAATACAGTATCTATTACGAGTTTTAAGCATAATCTAACATGTCTTGAAGCAAACATTTTGAATATCAATTGCTTGAAATGTATTGTATACATAAATTTAATCATTGAAATGAAGTGATCCATAGCTGATTTTGATAAGCTTGAAAAAATATTTGCTTTAATCACTAAATATTGAAAAATGATATAGAGATATATAAGGATCTATATACTATAAGGAACTCAAAAATATCAGTTCAGAAAATACAGTTAAAAGATTTATACAAAAAAAGAAATTATTTAACTAAAACATTTACAAATTTATTGAAATATAAATAGAATTAGATAAAAAATAAAATATAAAGCATATGTGATCAAAATTTATTAATTTGTTTACAACACCAGTAATTTGTTTTGGTTATTCGTTTTATTTTTATTTATTTTATTTGATGTTTAATTTAAAACATGAATAATTTTTTCATTAAGAGGACTTTACACCTAACTATTATTTTGTATAGAGTCACTTGGATTTACATTTGTCAATTGTTCAAGGAACAGATTTATCCCATCATACACTTCTTAATAAAATCTCCTATAAGTTTGCAATCCTTCTGAACATACACATGTTAATACAATTTAAAAGAAGACATACAAGTATTTTACATGAGAGTATTATATATATCCTGTGGTTATTAACCTAGTGACCTAAATATATAACGTTTTATTGCTTTAAAATGTTAGGAATGTTTAGATCCATTTTTACCTTCAGTTTTAATATGCAGTTGCGGAACTTGAATCGATAAATGTGTTGTTTTGCAATATAAAAAGCGGATAAGCTTATGTAAAAAATGTATTAAAATAAATCAAAAATGTCACTTTAAAAAAATTTCTTGCGCACAAACCAAAAAAGATTAGCGATAATTTGAAATTAATTATGTTATTCTTAAAAATATAAAACATTTCCGAAAACAATATATTTTTAATTAGATATATATTAAAGAAGAAAGATAAATCATGCGCTTCGCAGAAATTATGAAAAACTTTCCAACGCTTCCAGAATATTGTTACAAATCTTTTGATTCGATGTAATCGATAATTAAATAAACAATTTAGAAAATGCATGACACATTTAAAATACTCTTTTATCAATGACGTCAAACAGTCGGTAATGTTCGAACGAAGTTTTTACGAAGGTACTTCCACTTTTGGAACCGGTTTCGAAAGTAAAAGTATCTTCTTAAAAAAATCCGCAAAAGAAATCGAAAAAGTATCAACGGCGGAAATAGAGATTGATCTCTGATATTCAATGCAAAAAAAAATAGTTTAAAAATATTGAAATGCAAACGAGATATTAGAAAAATAAAGCCCCATAGGAATAACATTAGTGAGCGGGTGTTTTCAAGTACGTGAAGAGGACCCTTAAGAAACCAGCACTGAAACTTCGTACTATAACTAGTTTCAGTAAAATGAATTATATTGTCTGTTATTACGACAAGATTAATTTCCGTAATAAAATAAGTACGTTTTAAGTTGGCAACATTTTATCTTTTGTTGACATTTACTGAAAATTCCAATGGGAAACTTAAGCTTAACTTTGAAAATTCAGAACTTGAAATCCATACCTAAACTGTTTTTCCATTTAATATTTATTTCTCCGGAAACATCAATAAAATAAAAAAGAAAACTGCCCAGTTAAACTGATGGCATTGAGCTTACAGGCTATTCACACTAATTGTATATTATACTCTTATTTCAAAGAATTTGAAATAAGCCCCTCGAAAAATAAAGAAATCAACAATATATTAAGGGAGAGGGGTCATCCACCCGTTACCCCCCTCATAGTTAACTAATGAACCCCTTAAACTAATCAGGGAAGTCTCTAATTACCATGAATATATATACAAAATATGAAGAAAATCGGATAATTCTGCATGAAAAACCCATTTATCTAAATTAAGGGACGATTAGCCCCCCTTTCCCCCTTTATACTGAACAAATGAACCCCCAAAACTATTCAGAGAAGCGCATTATCACAATGAACCTATATACAAAATTTGAAGAAAATCGGATAATTCTGCATCAAAAACCCATTTATCTAAATTAGGGGTTATCCCCCCCTTTCCCCCTTTATACTTAACCAATGAACCCCTAAAACTATTGACAGAAGCGCATTATCAAAATGAACCTATATACAAAATTTGAAGAAAATGGGATAATTCTGCATGAAAAACCCATTTATCTAAATTAAGGGGGTTTTAGCCCCCCCTTTCCCCCTTTATACGTAACTAATGAACCCCCAAAACTATTCAGGGAAGCGCATTATCACAATGAACCTATATACAAAATTTGAAGAAAATCGGATAATTCTGCATGAAAAACTCATTTATCTAAATTAGGGGGGGGGGTTATCCCCCCTTTCCCCCTTTATACTTAACCAATGAACCCCCAAAACTATTGCCAGAAGCACATTATCAAAATGAACCTATATACAAAATTTGAAGAAAATCGGATAATTCTGCATAAAAAACTCATTTATCTAAATTAGGGGGAGGGTATCCCCCTCCTTTCCCCCTTTATACTTAACCAATGAACCCCCAAAACTATTGACAGAAGCACATTATCAAAATGAACCTATATACAAAATTTGAAGAAAATGGGATAATTCTGCATGATAAACCCATTTATCTAAGTTATGGGGGGTTAGCCCCCCGTTTCCCCCCTTTATGCTTAACCAATGAACCTCCAAAACTAATCAGGGAAGCGCCTTATCACAAGGAACCTATAAACAAAATTTAAAGTAAAACGGTTAGTTCTATCAAGAGTTATCGCGTTACGTACATACATACATACATACATACATACATACATACGTACGTACATACAGAACCGGCGGGCACATAAGCTCTCAGGCTTTGATAGCCTGTGAGCTAAAAACTGTCGATATATTATATGATTGCTATAAATACACAATTTTAGTATACAAATTCGGTTTTTAAAGTCATTAATACAGAAATAATATGACTCCATCTTAAATATGACGTAATCACCATGGCAACCTAGAATCATTACCTGTTATGGTATATCATTGAATTAATTACGTATGATAGGATTCAATAGAATGAAGAATGCGACTATAACTTGGTCATAGAGGTTATAGAGTCTCTTGGTCAGAGAGTTATATGTCTGTTACAGAAAATTAAGATTACAGATTTGTAAATTTATAAAATAGCCCGAACTAAGCAAAATCTAGGCTGATTCAAAACTTGTTGAATGAAAGCAAAATGTTCTTAATCGTTGCTTATATGAAGTGTTTCATAAAACTATAAAATTATGGTAAGTATACGGGGCGCGACTCTTTTACAGGGTTGGCGTAGAGCCAAAATTTAAACGTATATTATTAGTATCGATACATGGTGTTTTATAAAACCATACAAAATATCATCAATGTGCAGATAGCCTACTTCACATTAATCGACTGGTTCTAGACTTATCATGTATTATGTTTTCACCGTTTGGTTCTAATGTATACATTACATAATTAAATTTTCTCAACTTGTTATGATGCTGTATAACATCTTATATTATGTAACACTTAATGTATCAAATTTTCTGTTTTTATGTTATGTTGTTTTTACGTTAAACAAAGAAACAGCAACGAAAAGAAAAACATGTTTGCACCTTAACTTTTGGAAGACAATGTATATGAACATACAGACCATTAACAATAAAAATCATAATATGGAGTCTATCGAGACTTAAGTTAGAAAAACAGACTTTCTTTTAAATTTTGTCTACCTTCCACCCCCCCTCCCCACCACCCAGCAACGGGAAAAATTTAATATTAACCCATTATTTTGGTAGAAGCTGTAAACACAAGTATTTGACTCTGAGATTTCCTCTTATAATGTTATTTTATAATGCTATTTAACAATTGCTATTTAAATTATTTTTACTCTGTTTAATTTTTTCCACGCGCGGAGAACGGGTATGAGGCTAAGATAAAATAGTAGGGCTCATTTAAATAGTGTTATCACAATTAATACAGCAAAGAAATAAATCAGAAAGTTTTTAATCAATAAAATTATACATCGTTGGAAAATTTCAAGGAAATGCGTCTTTCTCTTAACAAAAGTTTTTAAGTTTTCTGGAGGATTAATCACAAATACTTTTCTGTACTTTTGCGATTTCTTTGAAAAGAATAGATTGTGTTACACAAATGTTCAAACTTTGTTGCTTTGCAAGAATTACGAATAAATTGATTCTGCTTCAAACGTGGTACTCAAATTTGCATTTTTGGGAAAAATGATATATGATGTGGTAAATCTTCCGAAGTATAATATTTTGTTTCATTCGATAGTTTAGATTTAAAAATAGTTTTATTAAGAACGATCCCTGAATTAGTTTTTATTTGTTTAGAAATTTTTTTATTTAAACTACTAATTTATTTTTATCTTTTAGTCACAAAAAGATAAACAGTTATTTATATACAATAATTCTTTTAACTGGTTTAAGTAGAAAAAAATATATTCTGAGATTTATTTATCTGAAAATATTGTAAATAATTTGCTTCAACATTTGCTCTTTAAAAAACATTAAAATACTTTACTTTATTTCCATGTATTATGAAGTTAATACAGTAATATCATTTAGCAATACATTTATACACAATTAAAACAAAAAAGAATATATCAATAGTGTATCGATATCAAAAAAGTATTTAATATCGACATCATGCAAAATACAAAATAAAACGAACGACAAAAAGGTGAAACAATACTTTCCAAAGTTTCATGCCAGGGTTTTAAAATCATGTGGATTTACTACACTTAAAATTTGGGTCTATTTTTACATTATAGCAAATGAGCATTTAATATCGGCAACATACGAAATGCAATATAAAACGCAAAACGAAAATGCCAAACAATATTTTCCAAAGATTCATGCCAGGGTTTAAAAATCATATATATTTACTACACATAAAATTTGGGTCTATTTTTATATTATAGCAAAAGAGTATTTAATATCGCTAACATGCGAAATGCATATTTAAAACGCAAAACAAAAATGTCAAATAATATATTCCAAAGATTCATGCCTGGATTTAAAAACCATTTGGATTTACTACACATAAAATTTGGGTCTTTTTTATATTATAGCAAATGAGCATTTAATATAGGCAACATACGAAATGCAATATAAAACGAAAAACGAAAATGCCAAACAATATTTTCCAAAGATTCATGCCAGGGTTTAAAAATCATATATATTTACAACACATAAAATTTGGGTCTATTTTTATATTATAGCAAAAGAGTATTTAATATCGCTAACATACGAAATGCAATATAAAAAGCTAAACGAAAATGCCAAACAATATTTTCCAAAGATTCATGCCTGGATTTAAAAACCATATGGATTTACTACATCTAAAATTTGGATCTATTTTTATATTATAGCAAAGGAGTATTTAATATCGATAGCATGCGAAATGCAATATAAAACGTAAAACAAAAATGACAATCAATATTTTTCAAAATGTCAAGCCAGAGTTCACTATATCAGAGTCACTGCCTATATTAAATGCTACAAATAAAATTTGGGTGTATTTTCCATTTTCACATTTTGTCACAGAAAAATTATATTTTTCTTTTGTTTTATGTTGAGCAAATTATATAAATTGGAGAATTGAGTGATTTAGAAGGTACTTTATTTAAAACAATATCTCATTTAAACACATCTTTTCTATAACAGGAAGATCTCTATTTGCGACAATCAGCATTAGTTACATTTCTTAATCTAGGAAAATATATTATAACCACGAACAAAAATATACAATTACCTGTTTCCTGTTACCCACGATTCGAAAAGCCTTCTTTAACATTTGAAACCTCAAAAACCTAAATATTTTTAAGATAAGGTAGCGCCCTGAAACAGTCTGTGTTTTATTTAAACCAGAGGTTCCCAAAGTGTGCTCCGCGGAGCCCTTGGGGCTCCGCCTATACTTTTCAGGGGCTCCGCGGCGTTCCAGGAAAATAAACAAAACATGAAATAAACTTGCAACGGATATTTTTTCGAAAGTATGTAGGAATTTTTGTGTGTGCGTCAAAATTTATATACATCTATCACTCGGTTGAAAAATATTTTAATATATTTTTACAAAATATTTGCATTATACATCTATCCATTTTCTATATAACATTTTTGGTTTGAACTACTTTATTTTATGTTTCTGCATTTAATGTGTTTTAAAAATTCGATTCAAATTAAGCTACAAGAAATAGTATTCTGAATCGAATGCACAACGTGAATCGAAAGAGCAAAGGCACGCCAGTGCTGTTATCTCTGTTTGCCGAACAAAATGGAGAACAGTTTTGTTCTTTGGAGCTCCGCCTATTCATTTGTTTATACTTAGTTCTTTTTTGCTTAGTAACCAGTGCAAAACAATTCAACCACATTTTTCGCACTAAACTTTTATACGTTACTAGCAAACTACGTCCGCTACGCTGGTCAATTTCTTACAACGAACTTTTAATCCAACAAAATATTGACATTTCATAATTCACTTTTATATTTTAACAGAATAATAAGGCTACTATATTTTGTGACTCGTGTTATAGTCAATATACACGCCAGGACACGTCGCCCTTATCATTATCTTTTTACGCATGAAGGTTTTGCGATAGTACTCCATTGTGAAATTTGGTAATTTTTCAAATTCAATATTTGAAAAATGGCATAATCATTAGATTTGAAATTTGTATCAAGAAAAATACAATTTTTTACCTTTCAAACGCAGTTTGCCTAACAATTTTCTGACAAATACTTTTCGAGCTACTATTTTTTTTCCAGTAACTTCAAATGTTTCATTTTCCGAGATTAATCTGTGGGAACAATTAGCGAAAAACCCAGTCGTCAGAAACGCATAGTTTTTTATTAAAGAGGCTGTTGGTGCAGGGATTGTCACCGCCAATTTGCCACCATCACTTTTGAAATCGGTTCGGTAGTTCTAGAGATTCCATAGAAATTGTATTTTAGAATGTTTTTAGAAAGATTTTCTCTCATTTCACCCTTTTAAATTTCGAATTTTTTTTATTTTGTTTTTAGAGAGCATTTACATCTTATAATTAACTACAATGCCAAATTTCAAATTTCTAGCTCCTTCAGTATAAACAAAATCGCAATTTTAGAACGTTTTTCGCTCCTGCACCCCCCTGGAGTTATTGTCACCGACTTAAATTATAGCCTATGTTGGAGCAGGGGCTGTCACCATCAATTTGCCACCATCACTTTTGAAATCGGTTCGGTAGTTCCATAGATACAATAGAAATTGTAGTTTAGAATGTTTTTAGAACGCTTTTCGCTCATTTCACCCATTTAAATTTCGAATTTTTTTTATTTTATTCTTAGAGAGCATTTACATCTTATAAGTAACTACAATGCCAAATTTCAAATTTCTAGCTCCTTCAGTGTAAACAAAATCGCAATTTTAGAACGTCTTTCGCTCTTGCACCTCCCTGGGGATAGTGACATCCACAAAAAATATATCCTATGTTGGAGCAAGGGTTGTCACCATCAATTTGCCACCATCACTTTTGAAATCGGTACGGTAGTTCCAGAGATTCCATAGAAATTGTAATTTAGAATGTTTTTAGAATGCTTTTCGCTCATTTCACTCTTTTAAATTTCGAATTTTTTATATTTTGGTCTTAGAGAGCATTTACATCTTATAAGTAACTACAACGCCAAATTTCAAATTTCTAGCTCCTTCAGTATAAAAAAGATCGCAATTTTAGAACGTTTTTCGCTCCTGCACCCCCGTGGGGTTAGTGACACCGACATAAAATATAGCCTATGTTGGAGCAGGGGTTGTCACCATCAATTTGCCACCATCACTTTTGAAATCGGTTTGGTAGTTATAGAGATTCCATAGAAATTGTAATTTAGAATATTTTTAGAACGCTTTTCTCTCATTTCACCCTTTTAAATTTTGAATTTTTTTTTATTTTATTCTTTGAGAGCATTTACATCTTATAAGTAACTACAATGCCAAATTTCAAATTTCTAGCTCCTTCAGTGTAAACAAAATCGCAATTTTAGAACGTTTTTCGCTCTTGTACCTCCCTGGGGATAGTGGCATCCACAAAAAATATATCCTATGTTGGAGCAAGGGTTGTCACCATAAATTTGCCACCATCACTTTTGAAATCGGTTCGGTAGTTCCAGAGATTCCATAGAAATTGTAATTTAGAATGTTTTTAGAACGCTTTTCGCTCATTTCACCCTTTTAAATTTCAAATTTTTTTATTTTGTTTTTAGAGAGCATTTACATCTTATAAGTAACTACAACGCCAAATTTCAAATTTCTAGCTCCTTCAGTATAAAAAAAATCGCAATTTTAGAACGTTTTTCGCTCCTGCACCCCCCTGGAGTTAGTGACACCGACATAAAATATAGCCTATGTTGGAGCAGGGGTTGTCACCATCAATTTGCCACCATCACTTTTGAAATCGGTTCGGTAGTTCCAGAGATTCCATAGAAATTGTAATTTAGAATGTTTTTAGAACGCTTTTCGCTCATTTCACCCTTTTAAATTTCGAATTTTTTTTTTATTTTGTTCTTAGAGAGCATTTACATCTTATAAGTAACTACAACGCCAAATTTCAAATTTCTAGCTTCTTCAGTATAGAAAAGATCGCAATTTTAGAACGTTTTTCGCTCCTGCACCCCCCTGTGTTAGTGGCACCGACATAAAATATAGCCTATGTTGGAGCAGGGGTTGTCACCATCAATTTGCCACCATCACTTTTGAAACCGGTTCGGTAGTTCCAGAGATTACCCCCTACAAACAAACAAACAAACAAAAAAACAATCTTTACTCCTTTATAATATTAGTATAGATTGCTCGTCACACTTTGTGCAAAATAACATAAATTCTATCGGCATTTAATATTTCTATATATTGTATATTGTATTTTTATTTTTGGAATTTCAATTGCCTTAAACTGTTTATTTTATTATTATTAAATTTTAGTTATTTAAATCTTCTATCCAATTTTTCATAATTGTATTTAATTTTTAAAACAATGTTTGTCGCTTGAAACGTCGTTTTATACGATCTTGTACCATTTAAAGCCCCTCACTTGATTCATTTTAAATTTGTGTATATTGTTTATATATTTCTTTTTCTTTTTATAACTTTGATTTCTTTAATCTGTTTATGTTATTTGTATTAATTTTTAGTTATTTAAATTTTCTATACTGTTTTTCATAGTAAAACAATGTTTGTGGCTTAAAACATCTTTTTTATAACATCTTGTATCATTTAAAGCCCCTCATTAGATTCATGTTACATTTGTGTATATTGTGTATATATATTTCTTTTTTTTATATAACTTCAATTTCTTTAATCTGTTTATGTTATTTGTATATTTACATTTTCTATACCGTTTTTCATAGTAAAACAATGTTTATCGATTAAACGCCTTTTTTTTTAACACCTTGTATCATTTCATAAACCCCTCATTAGATTCATTTAATATTTGTATACGCTGTGTATAAAGTTTTTTTTTGTAACCTTCATTTCTTTGATTTGTTTATTTTATTTTTATTAGTTCTTAGTTATTTAAATTTTCTGTGCTGTTTTGCATAATTGTACTTAATTTTTAAAGAATGTATATTGCTGAAAACGCATTTTTTTAACATCTTGTATGACTTAACAACTCCTCTTTAAAATTCTGTTTTAATTGGTTTCAGCATTGGCTAAGATTCTTATATTGATGCCACATTTTCCTATGAGAAATAAGGCTGTAGCAATTTTAAAAAATATGTTGGTTCTTTACATTTGTCATCACACTAACAATCTAAACTTTTGCTCAGCTTCACCCCTTGCTTAGATTTTTCGTCAATGAGTACCCGCCTTGACATAAATTTAACCCTAATTATCAATCGATAATAATTTTTCACATATATCCCGTTTTGTTAGTAAAGTTTTTCTACTAGTTGCAGTTCTTTTAAGATGTGTAGTTTTTAACCGTATATCTATTTTGAGGCAAAAACAATGGTGAAAGAAAGTTCTTTCAAAACTATAATTAATAGCTAAATACTTCAAATAAAAAATCCAAAAAAGCGAACGAGGCTGTACCTAGCAATACAGGTTATAGATTTTGCCCTGACCACATAAACAGTAAAACGATGATCTGCTTTTAAATGTATGTTTAAAAAATGGTTCAAAAGAAGCTCAGAAGCGATTCGTTTTCGTTGCATGCTCAGAAGTACTAGAAACGTAAAGAAAAACGAAAAAAGAATACGTAATCACATGATTCTATTATGGGTGGGCGGGACTAGCGAAAACGTGTTATATAATTACTCATGGGCGACTGGGCCCACGCATTTTCTTTCTCTTCGCGAGTAGCCTAATGGGATTATGCAGAAGTCTCTCTTTGTAAACGAAAACTGTACAACTTACCTTTCTTTCTGCGTGTCTGGTTTTCGCCATAAGTAATAAGTTTAACATAAACCCCAATGCAATATATGACCCAGACAGGGTTACCAATTTGATCTTTAATTCGGAATTCATACTGGAAATCCCGAAAGAATATTTGTATATTTAAATTGTATGTTATTCACCTCTTAACAGTACTGCTCGAACGTCGCCCAGGTAAGAAGAGTTTGTTTTCTTCGTTACTAAAAGCTTTCAAAAACTACAATTTTTTTACTATAATTTTTATTGTATTTGGCTTCATATTTCGATTATACAAAGCAGATATTTTAACACAAAAAAGGGGTTTTTAGTCCTTATTTTTTATTTATTATGTCCAATAATAGTAATACTAAATAAAACTGTTAAGGGGTTAAATAATAGAAATTTGATTTTCAAATCTTCTAGTCCGAATTCAGAATTTCTGTATCAAGAAAAGAGCCAAACTGAGAACCTTGGCCTCATGTTGGAAACTACTGGTTCGGACTTTTATCCAGCAGATCTTTCACTGCTCCATAGGCATAAAAAACATTAAACTGTAAACCATAGAGTACCGTGAGGTTAAGGGGCTCCGCCTTAGAAATTCCTCCCAAAAAGGGCTCCGCGAGCCGAAAAGTTTGGGAACCACTGATTTAAACTATACTTCCAATTAGAAACACTTGAGCACCAGCGACTCTACAGTTAAATAAGATTTTGTCTCTTGATTGTATCCTCCATATTTAATTTAGAACTGATCTCGCACCCGCATGTTAATTATTGTATTCGACTTAATTCAATATTTTTTATTGTAAATTCAGTTTTAGTAAATTTTACATTATTAAATAATCAGTAAGAGGTACAATCTCACGCTACTATAACACCACTGATTTAAAATATAGATAAAATGCTTAAGTGATACAAGTTTGTATCACTTAAGGAACACAAAAAGGCTTATAAAAACCTTTTAATGATCGACATATATTTCAGTGCTCATATATGGCGCCATTTTCAAGATATATAACGATAAACAAAAGTATTCTCGCAAATTTTTGAAAATAAACTTGAAAACATAAATCACGGCATCATATATGTAAAAAAGCAGGGGCTTGAAATAGTCAACTGTAAACGTGAAAATTAATATTTATTTATTGCTTTTTTTTAAACTGAAAAGTACCTCGTGCGGAATTTTAGGTAATTCAAATGAGGTGGATTCATTGCAAATGTTCACGTTACGGATATAAATTTCTATTGATTCATAGATAATAGATGGGAAATAAAGCCTTGATGGATAATTTTTTTTACTATTTTTAAAATCAATTTTTAATGTCTCAGTTCTTTGTAGTCTTGCCAGTGCCGTAGTTCTTTTGTCATATTTGATATCTGCCATATGCTCTTTTAATATTGTTTTATAATTTCTAGTGGTCATTCTTATATAATATTGTAATGTTCCATGTGTTCTGGTGAACAGGATTTCATAAACACCTGGTATGTGACCAATGAGTTGTAGATATGATATAAAGAGAAGGAGACGGTTAAAATAAAATTCTGCGAAAATTGTTATTTAGAGACAAATTTCTATATAAAGCAAAGTAAAAAAATATTAAATTTGTTCTCTGTTAATCCCTTAATAATAAGTTTTAAAAATATAATACAAAATTTAAACGAAGTACATAAATTGAAGATTTTATTGAACTATAGCCCTTCTTCACATTCACTGAAAGACAAGTGGTCAAGTACAATCCATGTATGATGAAAATAAATTTAGTCGATTTGCATAATGAAGTAAAATTGGATTAGGCGGAGTCGAATGTTTCCCATAAATAATCAAAACTTTCAATTAAATTTTGATACAGTTCAAGTTAAATTTAAATACACAGCAATAGAGATGCAAATTGGATTAGTGACTTAAATGCTTTATGAATTTTGAAATTTTTAAGCATTATAAGTGAATTTGAGAAGATTAAGGTACTATTTGAAATTTAAGAGTATAAAAATGAAAATTTACAATTTAAAATTTCGAAATAAATCTTTTCGAACCTCGTGCTGATGAATTAGTTAATTTTTTTTTTTTTTTTTTTTTTTAATTCACCCATTGTGGCAGTTAAATTTTTAAATAAAAAAAAATTATGAAGAAGAAATTAAATTTTGAGAACGAAATATGATATTATTATATAGTAGAAACAAGTCGTCAAAGTTTATAAATATGCAGCTAGCTGCAATATAGTTTTTTTTACTGTTTAACAAATGGCCTCTTGCTTGCCGAACGATTTCAGTTATTTAGTAAATACGAATATGCAATGTTAAATTTTTTCAATAAACTTTTAAAGGTTTTTATATCATGTCTTATAATCAGTGCACATTTGTATTAAATTATTTACTTGCAACGAATTAAAAAAAATGTTAAAATATCTATATAGTTTGTCTATATATTAAAGTAATTTTTCTGAATACAGTTTAGAAAAGTAAGCTTTGTAACTTTTCTCTCGTGATATTAAAATTTCAACAGATGGAAAAAATTATGAGGAAGATTTGGAACATATATATAGATTTTTATTATTTAACATATTTTAACACATTGCGAACGTATCATGAAAATTTATCGTGTTTATAACGCATGCGTGTCCCGCATAAACACATTTATAACCTGAGTTTTTTTAATAACATGTAGCTTTTGTCTGTGCGTCATATTTTAAATTATTTTATTGGTTGTTCAAATTTAATTTATGTTTCGAATCATTGACAGGCAAGTGGGTAAAATGATTGGTCTGCAATGTGCTAATATTATTTTATAACTTAATTTTAAACTTCTCCTTTCATTCATTAATATTTTTTATTGCTTAATGTTTCCTTTCTATTTCCATATTACGGAAAGACACTTTCTCAAAAATGTTAAGGGTTTGTAATTTTCAATTTTAAGTATTTTTTTTTTTTTTTTTTTATAAAAGCTGAAGAATTTTTCTGAAAGTAAATATTATGTGATTATACCATCGAGACTAGTTTGTATTATGAAGACGGATGAAATATGTTTATTTGTTTTATCAAATCTCGGCTATTGATTTCAATTATTTAATGAGTGCGAATATGCAACGTTAAATTGTTCCAATAAACCTATAAAGATTTGTACTTCAATATTCAGGATCAATATATGAGCCGTTGATTTTAAAAGTGAGGCAATCAAATTTTATATTATTGCTAGATACTTAATGGTGTGCATTTGAATGAGTTTAATCCCTTAACCGTAACCTCGAACGCCGATCGGGAAAGAAGAGTTTGCTAGCTTTATTACTAAAAGCTTTTGGATACCACTAATTTTGAACTGTAATCTTCGTTTTATGAATTGGGAGATATTTTTCGATTAAATAAAGCAAATACCTTAGTATAGAAAAATGGTGTTTGGTCCCTAATTTCAGTTTATTGAGTGAAAAAAAAAAAAAACGAAACTGTTAAGGTTGATTAACTGAAAGAAACTGAAACGGTTAAAAATATTCGTAAAGAGTAGTAGACGTCTATATATATATAAAACGCTAAGGTATGTGGCGGCGAAATAGCGGTTATTTCCCTTTTCCCAATATCAACATGTTGTTTGTTTAGAAAATAAAACCTACTGAACCTAACTTCAGCCGACTTTATTATTTGTTGTGGTATTTCTCGCAAAAAATGAGTTATTTGTTATATTTTGATTCGAGGATTTTTTGATGATGTTATTGGGTTATTCGGAACGTTCCTTCTGTTTGGGAAAACCGATTCGTACCGGAAAAGTCTGCCAGTCAATAATTAGATATAAGTTATCGGAATTAATGCTTAATAATTAAATAATCGAATTTTCCGGTTCGAACCAACTTTCCCAAACGGAAAGAAATTTCCGAACAACCCAATACAATGATTTTTTTTTATGTAACGATGTGTCGTGATGCAACATTTCATTCTTTGATAGAAGGAGGGGACACGTTGAGGTGTAAAAATTGCTTTTCAATGTAATATATGTACACTTTTTAAAAATTTTAACCCTTTAACGGATAAAGCATTTCAATTGCTAAAATGTTGAAATAAATGATTGACACCGGAAATTATGAACAAATTTATTTCTATATATAAAAAAAAAGCGATCATGAGGGATTAATAATCCCTCATGATATGATATACGCAAACTCATACCCAGGGGGTTGTTTTTCTCAAACAAGGAACCCCATTGAATGATAAACTGTTCACCTGTTCACTTATATAATAAATGGAAAACATTTCTATTAAAATTCTCCTGTCATTGTGGAATTTCGTAATTAAAGTTTTGTGGTTTCCTAGGGAAACCAATGAACGTTAAAGGGTTAAAGCGTATCCATTAACTATTGTATGCATGCCAAGGTTTTTTTATGAATGATGCTGAAAAAATACCTCTGTTTTCATATTTCCAAATGGTGTCCATATCTTATGATGTGCATCTAATATTATGTGCATATATATATATATATATATATATATATATATATATATATATATATATATAATGCCTCAAAATATGAGCTATTTAAATTTTATGAAAGAAGGTGTACATAAAACTTTTTATAACAATTAACTATGAACATTTATAACAATTAAATATAAACACTTATAATGTTATAACATAAAAACTACACAGGCGAAATACAGTTTTAAAGAATTATTTATAAAAACAAATATTTTTAGCGGCCCGTATGTTTCAGAAACGTTTCCGAAGGGTTTTTATAGTGTATTAATTAGTGTCCTCAGCCTGAAATACCTGTTTTTCGAATGTCATAGATTCTCAAGTAAACGTTTTCAGCCACATAAGTTAATTTATACATGGAAGAGTAAATAATTTTTTTTTATTTTAATGCTATTGTTAACGCTGTTAATTTTGCATGTTTGTCTGTTAAACATATTTTTTGAGTATGAAAATGTTTACTTGAGAATTGATAGCACTCGAAAAAAAGGAATTCCAGGCTGAGGACACTAAATAATACACTATAAAAACCCTTCGGAAACGTTTCTGAAAAATACGGGCAGCTAAAAATACTTTGTTTTTATAAATAATTCTTTAAATTTTGGAAATGTATTGGTTTCTGTGGATTCAAAAGACAATAGAACACGCTACACGGAATTTCGGACAACTCAGAAGATTATATTATATTTTCGTTCGTGGTTATAGTAGATTTTCATAAAATAAGAAACATTGGTCATTTTTTACAGTGTAGTGAAACATTTATATTGATATTGAAAAATATTTATTGTCAATTGATAAAAAATATAAATTTTATGTTAATATGCAATAAGATTTAGCTTTAACTAATTATTTTCACAAAATGGATTTGCTCCACTTTCAAAATGAATGGTTCATGTATTTATATTAAAATCATTTTCCACAGTGGGAAAAAAATACAAACAAAAAAAACTTGTAAACACCGAGAAGAATTTCTTTATTCCGCTAAAGCTAAAAAAAAAAACAGTGTTATAAAAATGTCTCTCTTGATAATAAAGTGATAGCTTTCAGCTTAAAGCTGATAGAAGGATTTAGTTTCACAGATTGGAAAAATTACTAGGGAGATTTGGAACATATATAAACTTGTAAGAACATTTTATGTCTTATTCTATAGAAATGTCTCCATTTCTAAGATGATTCGCTTGAGAATATTTTTTTTTTCTAAAAGCTAATCTAAAAAAGATCAATAAAAGTTTTATAATGTAAAAATCTTATCATTAAGGAATATTTAATAGTCTGATGAATAAGAAATACACTTTATTAAATTGATAATACTTAAAAAGAAATATATATATATAATGTTTTTATTCTTTGTAATTGAAAAATTTTACACATCCCTTATAATCACATATTCTTATACTCGGCACTTCAAGGAAAACTTCAATTTTTCAGGAAAAATAAATCGGAGATATATTTATCAATGCATTAGTTGAAGTATCATTTCGTTAAATTTTATTTCTAATGACGCTAAATAATATTTATGCATTTAATAATAAAATTTGCTTAATCCACCGAAGACGTGCTCTACATAAAATGTTTCGCTTGAATTAAATTGAAGAAATTGGAAAGTTAAATAGTGAAATAAAAAAATTGTGACGTACAAGAAATTATTAAAAACCACTGAACAAAAGTTTGAACAAATTATTAAAAAGCACTGAAATTAATTGAAAAAATCTAAACATTTTCTTTAACTTTTCGCTAAATAACTTAAGATTATAATATTACTTTTCTAAATAATATAAATGCAGCTCTTTATACGGTAACAAAACCGATATTTTCAATTGGATTTCTATAAAGGTTACAATATTACGGCTCGGAATCTCGTGAAAATCAATCCACCATTCAAAATATATCGACAGAAGACGTTGTTTGTACAATTAACAGAATAATCTATATATATATTTGTCTTACGTGGCGCGAAAATAGGGCTGAATTTCTACCTTATCGTTGGCAACAATCGTAGTTTCCAGAGCTCAGACCTATGAACAGACAAGATTGTGTTAGCCCCGCCTCCAACATGGCGGAAAGTGTCAGAGCAGTGAAATTGAAGCTAGCAATTATTAAAAATAAAATAATATGAACGTAATCCAAAGCGTCTGAGATGATTCCTCATTTTAATTATGAGAAATAGTGTTAATTTCAAATGAATTCATTTTTTTCAAATGAATTCATTTAGAATTTATTTACGAATTTCACTCACACAAAAAATCGGAGATAATAAAATATAAACTTTCTAGAATGCCCTGCTGCCATCTGTTGCCGTTTTATAGGGCAGTTGCAATCAGCTGATCAACCATTGTATTCACTTGGAGGTAAGGGTAATTCCACCAATCAGAACTGCCTATTTGTGCTGTTTACCTCCAAGGTGACGTCAATTGCAACTGCCCTATTGAAGTAAAAATAATTTCTTTTGCAGAAATCTATAATCAGTTAGAATAATAAAATGTTGAACGAAATTTAAACAATCATTGATGATAAACTATCTTCCTACCACGTAGTGTTTTTTTTTAATGAATTTAAGCCGTGCTGTACAATATTATAGGTGCTAATTATGTTTCCAAGATCCTCTTTTCATGGTATTTAAATTATTTATATGTTCATTAATAGCATCAACTAAATGCATTTTTAGTTGTGTTTTCAACGGAGTTTTCAATTACTTTTTTACATTAAAAAATTGTCAATTTCATACGTTCAAATGATTTATTGTAGTACTTATTTCGGCTAGAATTACTAGAAAAATAAAATAAGGCGAGCGAGCAAAGCGAGCTGTGACCGCGTAGCGGTCTCAATGTGAATTGCCTTGCAATTCACCGGGGGTTGGCGAGCGTTAGCGAGTAGGGGGCTGAGCCCCCTAGTATAATAAAAATCTTGAGTCAAATCAGGTATAAAATATGCAATAGAGGGTACAAAATATGAAATAGAAATAAAAAAAAATAATTGGTATTCCATGACTTTTACATTCAAAACTATTTTACAACATACGTAAAAAATTACGAACATAAATAGTACACTTAAAAATATATATTTCTTAATCAAGGAAAATATAATATAACCACAAACGAAAATATACAATAACCTTTTCTGAGTTACTCACGATTGCGAAAAGCATTCTTTATCTTTAGAAACATCAAAAACTAATACGTTTTCAAGATTTTAAGAGACATATATAAAAACAAAGTTTCTTTTGATGCCCCTGATTCTTGGAAACGTTTCCGAATAGTTTTTATTGTATATTAATCAGTTTTTTCAATCCAGAATATAGATTTTTCGGGTGCTATCAATTCTTAGGTAAACATTTTCATGTTTAACAATTATGATTTACAGATAAACATCATAAATTAACAGAATTAACATTAACATTGGAAAAAAAACTGATTAGTACTCTATAAATCTACTTGGAAAGGTTTCAGAAAAATAGTGGCAGCAAAAGAAACTTTTTTTTTATTAATGCTTCTTTAAATATCGAAACTAGATTAGTTTCTGGGTTTTCTAAAGATAAAAAATGCTTTTCGGAATTGTGGATAACTGGGGTGAGGCGGTTATTGTTTATTTTTGTACGTGGTAATATTGTATTTTCGTAGATTAAGAAACATTTGTATTTTTTTACAGTGTAGAATAATCAATGGCATGCATAATTTATTTTAGTATAAAGAAATATGCGCTATCAATATGTGATTTTCGTTTATCCAACGTATAAATGTAATATTACATATCTCAGATAATTGAATTATTCCTTTTTATTCACAGCTAGGTCCATAGAAATTTTGCATAAATATTTTGTGTAATTGAGCAGAAATACTATTAGAGCAATTTGAAGATTACAATGTATAATGCAATTTTATAAAATCAAAAACAAAATTTAAATACAGTGCCACTTCATATAGAGTTATTTCATCGGGGATGAATTATTAGAAATGCTACATTTATAAAATATTTTTTATAACTTTTTCAATTTTAGTTATTTATTTATTTTATTTTATATATAATTTAAATCCTAAGGAAATTTATATGGAACAGGAGATAATAACAAGAATTACAATATCTTTCTTTTAAACAGGCAGAAAATGACTCAAAAGAATGCCGTTACACTATGGTCTATGGGGAAAATATTTTGTAGTGTATTTTAATGATGTTATATGATTCCAAGTATATTGAAATTGATATAAATGACTGAAATGCACTACGAGATGCTTACTTTCGAATATGATACGTGTAATACTTATATTTATTTTACAGGGTAACTCAAAAGAGTTCGGTTATGTTATGGTCTAGGGGGAAAAATCGTTTGCGAGGCATTTTAATTATGTTACACTATTATAAAAATAATGAAAATGATATCAATTTCTGAGGTACACTTAAACATGCTTTCAGTAGAATATGGAGAGTAAAGCTTTTATCATTCATTTACAGGGTTACACTAAAATATTTGGTTACGTAATGGTCTAAGGGAAAAAAACTGTTTGCAGCGTATTTTAATTATGTTACACTATTTCAAATGTAATGGAATAATATACATTATTTAGGTATAAAACAAGATACCTGTTGTATAGTATGATGTGAATAACATTTATCGTTCATATACAGGGACACACAAAAGGTTTCGGTTACAGTAATGTATTCGAAATATTTTTATATGAGGTAATTGCTGGAAATGCGCTTTCAATTAGGTATGCGTTTAACTGAATTTGTGCATACTATGTGGTATGTATAAATGTTATATATCATATACAGGGTCACAGAAGCAAGTCGTAAGCATTTCTGTGGATCAGCGTAAACTGCTTAAATGTTTTTTTTTTTTTTTTTTAATCGAGTTATGCATTTGAACTTTAAATTTATTTGGTATACTATAAGATGTTTGTTGAATATGAATAAAATTATGTACAGGGACATGCAAAGAACTGGCTGTCTATGTATGATATTATGTAGATACATGGCCACCTATGTATGATAATTTCAGGAAGTATGATTTAAGTAGTTTTCAGCGTGTTTAAGCCTGAATTAAACTGTAGCTTAATATGTGGTGTGTATAAATATCTTAATGTAATATACAGGGCTGTACAAAATAATTTAAATATTCCGTCTATTGGTAGAAACTTCTGAAGGTGAATTTTCAATTGTGTTATGTGTTTTCTTACTAAATTAAATTGTAGCATACTATATAATATACGAATCTGTAGATTATATACAGGGCTGTATAAAAGAATTCGAATACTTTTCTGGCTATGGCCTGTAATTGCTGAAGTCTGGTTTTCAAATGCGTTATACGTTTCTAAAATGTTTGCTCAGGTATTTTACTTACATTATTAAACAGCGAAAGTTTGTTAAAGTATGCTGGAAGTGTTGGAAAGTGTTTCATAATCAATGTTTGATGCATGATTTTTTTAAAGTTGGATTACCCGTCTACAGCATTTCTAATTCAAATGACAGCTTGCATACATATCATAAGTTAAAATGGCTTATTTAGAAACATGACTACAATGCATTTCAGGCTATTCAGCTTCGGAATGAATTTCAGTTATCAGATTATTATTGGAAATTCTCAGAGAGGACAATCTTATATATGGAAGCAGCTAATGGGATAGTTATGCATCTTAAAGTGACTTAAAAATATTGCTGCTTTCACTTTATCAATACGAAAAAATCACCCATTTAATCTATAATTGTTTAAAGATAAATTTAAGAGAGAAATAAGTTTCATATCGCTTCTTTAGCTATTTAAATAAACTACGATAACTCTAAAAATAAATGAAATTAATAAAATATTAATAAAAATATTCTGGAACTTACAAAAGTATATATAGAAAAAAACTTGAATGCAATAAGAACAAGAAAGAAAAATCAGGCGTCAAGCATTAATTATAAAATACTTTCTAAACACTTCTAGAATACTTTAACAAAACTTCGTCGTTTAAAGGGTGAAACATGCTATCAAAGTAAACTATTTGGAAAATACATAAAACATTAGAAAACACAATTTCGTCAATTACCAATCTATAGTTGAAAAATAATTAAAATTCATTTGTGAATCTCTATACACGATCTATGGTTTGGTATATATACTACATATTATGTTTATATTTAGTTCAGTTAGGAAACGCTTAATACAAATGAAAATTTCTTTTCAGCAATTTCCGTCATTTGTATTTGAACTTGTGTGTACAGCCCTGTATTTATATACTTCATAAATACAGGTCCAAGTAATATTCAAAATATGAGTTATGTTTAAAAATGCATACCACAACTGAAAACGCACTTTCGGTAATTTTCGCTCATAAACAGCTCTGTAACCGAACAATTTTGTGTATCCCTATATATGAACGATAAACGCTATGTACACCATATTCAACAGTAAGCATCTTGTCTTGCACCTTAGTGATATATATATATGTACCCTTGACTTTTCTGGAGATCTGTTCAAGAACCAAATCTACTCTCGACGCATCTTGGCGTTCCGCTTCAGTTCACAACTGGTACTGTTGGCAAAAAGCCTGGAGGAGCTATTACTCTTGGGGGTAGCCGTGACCAGCAGTATGCTATTTCAAGATTCTTGAGTGGACACTTGAGATGCCTGAAATTTGACAACGGTATCAAGATTTTCCCCATTGTGGAAAGTGCAGAGACTGCACCTCCCACCACTGACCATCTCCTTTCCTGTTTGGACTTCACTAGGAGTGACCTTTTGGAGTGTCCTTTCATTGTTTTGGATTTACTCTAAATTTTTGGTCTTATGGACTTAGTCTAGCCTATTGGCTAGATCATTTAGGATAAGAAACAACAACAACAACAACAATATATATATCAATTTCAATTATGTTAGAAATAACTTTATTAAAATACATTGCAAACAATTTTCCCCCAAAGACCATAATGTTATGGGATACTTTTGAGTGTCCCTGTAAATGAATTATGAATGCTACACACTTCATTTTCAATAGTACCAAACATGCTATAGTAAGTCTAAATAACATATATGAGTGACATAGCAATCCGACTATATTTACGCAAGTTAAAGCTCGGTCAGACAAGCCGAATTCATAAACATTTTTCAACTATCTTGGAAAGCTTTAAAAAGGTAGCTTATGATCACCTTCCAACGATTAAATAAAAATGTCCACTATATAATGTGAAAGAAATATTTTTTATAAAGTTTAATTGAACAAAATTGATGTGTTCTAAATTTTTAAAGTTGTGCATTTAAAATTCACAAAGTATATTGGTAATACAAATCATATTCCTTTACCCGTTTATTCCTAATTGAAATTGAATTTATCTATCAAAAAACTATCCATAATTAATTTACCGAAAACTGGTAATAAAATAATTTTTCTTCACTCTAGCAAAGTGTGGTATCTGAATCTAGAAAAGTTATAATTAAAGTGCATTTTAACAATCCTAAGCAAAGACATGTACCCTCAGTCGATAGAAGAAAATACGTAGAAAAGATAAAACTTTTCAAACTTAATAAGTCCACCACCAATTATTCGCTTGGTTTCTTTTAGAAAAGTTATTAAATTAAGTCTCAAGACAGGAAAAAATGTACAAAAATTTCTTTTAGTGGGATATTTTCTTCTTTTAGTTTTGTTGTTAAGAATATTCTAAACGAAATTAAAATTCCTTTCCTCTGCAGAATTTACTGATAAATGATTCGTATATAGTATCTCAAAAAAGATTATTATTTGTTTTAAATGCGATATTTCATTTTCGTATAGAACACATATTAGTGTTTGAAATAAAATCCGAAAATAATCATTCTGTAAATTAATTTTTGAAATAATTTAGATGAATGGTGAATCTATGGAAGATGTCATGGTATTTTTGTGAGGTTTATCAATACACAAATGACATTAGAAGTATCCTTTTCTTTAATATTCCCCTTTAAATGTAAATTACATTTTTTGTGGAAGTATATTAGGTAAATTCATGGAATTTGATAGCATACCATATGAAATCTGTAAATACACAGGACGAAAAAAATGCAATATGTAAGACTTTTCAAACAGAAAATGAGAAAGTGAGTCTCTACAACGCAAATAAAATGTTTGCATGACGCCCTATAAACGTTCCATTATATTTTGATCAAACGTGATGCCTTCAATTTCACATAAGTGACCTCCAAAACGTGCTTGTCCCCTGACAGAAGCAATAATTTTGAAATAAGTTTTTTTATGCCTGATAAATTAAAGAATGGCTTTATATTATTTTCTATTTATGTGTCGTCTAAATAATTTTGCCGATTTATAAAACAGGTCGTTGAGGAAGGGCACTTTAAGAGATGTGGATAACAAATGGAAATTCGTGTGAATTTTGTCATCATACGGACATTTATTTTAAGGCGTTGTGAATTATTTTTAAGAGTAGCAATACGTATACAAATATGTAAGTTTTTCGTCATGCCAGCCGTATATAGTCCATGTTCACATGCAGTGAAGAAAAAAGGTGCCGAAAATCAATAAAAATAGCTCCCGGTAATAGATGGGATCCACGTAGGAAGAAGGAAAACGTTTGGACTGGCAAAAAAAAAAAAAAAATGCCGATAAAACGCCAACTCGTGAAATAAAAAAATGTGAAATTCCTCATGTATTATAACTTTAAAATCACGTCTATTGAACTAATAATTATAAAGAATATAAAATGTAAAATCGAATCCCATGAAACATAAGGAGAAAAAGAAAGATATATATTTTGAGCAAAATCAAAGGAAGCCCTTTTCATCAGTAACTCAGTAGCTTAGCACTTCATGAAGATTAGAAAACATTTCAATTTAATGAATCTCTTACAGATACTGAAAAAAAAAAGATGTCGTATTTAGTTTATTAAGTTTAGTCTATTAAGTTGTATTCGTGGACTACAGATAAAGTTTTAATGCTTTTAAGGTATGAATCTGTTTTAGATTTCTTCTCATATTAAATATATATACATACATACATATAAGTATATATATTTAAGATGGAAAAAATACATTTTTAGAAAATATTAAAAAAAAAAATATATATATATACTAGGGGGCTCAGCCCCCTACTCGCTAACGCTCGCCAAACCCCGGGAATTGCTAAGCAATTCACATTGAGACCGCTACGCGGTCACAGCTCGCTTCGCTCGCTCGCCCCTTTTTTTCAGCAATTCTAGCCGGAATAATTTCTACCATAAAACATTTGAACGTATGAAATTGACAATTTATTTTAATGTAAAAAAGTAATTCTCCGTTGAAAACACAACTGAAAATGCATTTAGTTGGCGCTACTAATGAGCATATAAATCATTTAAATACTATGAAAAAAGGATCTTTTGTACAGCACGACTTAAATTCATTAGAAAAAAAAAACTATGTGATAGGAAGATAATTCGATATTTTATTGTTCTGATTGATTATAGATTTTTACAAAATGAATTATTTTTTACTTCATCAATACAGCAACAGATGGCAGCAGGTGATATCTAGACAGTTGATTTTTTTTCTCCGTCTTTTGAGTGAGTGAAATTCGTAAATGAATTCTAAATAACAGTTGAGAATTCATTTGAAATTAACGATATTGCTCATAATTAAAATGAGGAATCATCTCAGACGCTTTGGATTACGTACATGTTATTTTATTTTTAATAATTGCTAGTTCGAGTTTCAGTCTATAGTTTGACTGCTGTCACACTGACCGCCATATTGGACGCAGGCGGAGCTGATCTAACACAATCTAGTCTGTTCATTGGTCTGAGCTCTGGAAACTACAGTTGTTGCCAAACCATAAGTTACAAATTCAGCCCTATTTTCGCGCCACGTAAGACAAATATATATATAGATAACATATTTAATTTTCCCAAAATAATATTTCTTCATTGAATTTACTAAATTTTGTCTTAAAATACTTTTTATTCCATTTCCCCTTTAAAAATTCTGATGATTTCAACGTGGCATATTTTTTTTCTCTTCTACTTTCCCCTTTTGCAAATTTATTTTCTGCGCTCGTAATTTTTTTACTCAGCCACACTTTAATCGAGTCGTTCCATTTTACCAAGCCTACTTATTTTATTATTAAGGACGCTTTGAATTTTCTATTTCCGCCAGAAACTTATACTAATTGCACAAATGTTATACCTCCGCGGTCGCTGCACTAAGTGAAGTCTGTGATTGGATAATATCTCTAACTACATTTTGTATTTTCACCTCTCCCTGGTGTCAACAAAAGATCCTGCATCAACTGAAAGCTAGCTTTTTGTGTAGTTCTTCATGCATTAAAAATTTCCTAGCATCGATCTTCGTGAATCTATTGTGATGCATTTTTTGGATAATCTTTGTGGGAACGATTGTTCAAACATTTTTAAATGTTGGAATCTTCTGCTATTTTTTTTTATTGCTGGGGATGAAATTCATCTAAGATATTTTTATATAAGACAGTTTGACTCAATAATCGTGATAATGTAGACGCCATCTAAGAGAAGATGTTGCTTCAAATAATAAAAAATTCGTCTGAGGTTTCGACTATCCTCTTTTGTTGGGGAAACTTCACTGTGTTTCTTCGGCTGTTTTTTTTACTCGGACATATTTCATAAATGACTGCCAACATCTAACACAAATGGATCAACTTTTTTTCCATCAACAATGACTAAATAATCTAGCTGCTAATTATTTTGTAGCCATGTCTTCGACGCTCGATTTATGTTTTATGTGATCTTGTAACGTCTTGATTCAACTGGAAATTTTCACGTACATTACACCAGTTAAGTAGTATGATGAGATACGTAATATGTATATTTATATTTGTTTATCAGATTTTTCTCTTTTAAAGGAAGATTTTTTTATTAGGTAAAGCACAACATAAATAACCTAATAAAGCTGTTTCATTTAAATTGAACACATCTACGTTTCTATATTGGCTTGACAGCATCATTTGTATAATAATAAAATGGTGAAAATGGTAAATTATTGAAAATTGTTTGTCGAATTATCTGAGTTTCAACGAAAACCTTTCAAGTTTGAGCGATATATTTGCTCATTCA
The DNA here is from genome assembly GCA_963931845.1 of Maratus michaelseni. Classification (NCBI taxonomy): domain Eukaryota; kingdom Metazoa; phylum Arthropoda; class Arachnida; order Araneae; family Salticidae; genus Maratus; species Maratus michaelseni. The sequence goes on along the minus strand of OZ007590.1, from coordinate 128,450,840 downwards.
TTCAAACATATGATAACCGTGCGAATAGTAATGTCTGGTTAGCCAGGCTCCTGCCCAGTAATGTGGTTTTACTGATTTCATCAGTTTAGAAGATAATGTTTTTTTTTCAAAATTGCATCTGCAATTCTTTTTTATTACAAAATTTTTAAATGTCATACAAAATGTCTATTACTTGAACTCACCAATATTTACGTTATCAGTTACAATGTACAATTCATGCACGTATTTGAAGAAATATTACATCCTTATTGTAATACTCACGAAATCATATAATAAGGTTTGTGTAAGGTTAGGCAAGAATGCGAACTAAATGTTTTACACAGTTTTAAATTACAATAAGAAAAAAACATTACAGATAAATTTGAAACTAGATGGGAGGAAACTATGAAAAGCTTTTGATTTAGTAAGAAAAAATGAAGTATGTGAAAAAAAGCTCTATTATTTATAAGAATAACACTTTTCTATTAAACTTTAGTCACTGTTCTATTATCAGACCAACGTCACACCCAGAAAAAAGTTTTGTTGAATCAACAAAAGTTTGGTTGACCCAACAAAACTTTTTGTTTAAATATAGGTCAATGGAAATTTTGTTTGAATCAACAATTTTTTTTTTTTTTTTTTTTTTTTTTTTTTTTTTTTTTTTTTTTTTTGCAATTCCAAAAAAATTTTTTGTATCGTAAGCAAAAAATGTTTTGTTAATTCAAGTAAAATGGTTCAATTTTACTTGAATTTTGCTAAAACAACCAAAATGTACTTAACAAAACATTGTTTGTAGTTTTAATCAATTCCTTTTTTTGGGTGCTCATGTATCCATCTTAATCTTTGTATAGTTTGTGCTATTATAATGAATTCGTGAATTAAAATCAGATTTTATAAAGAGTAGGGAAAAAATTACAAACAAGCGAATAAAAAAGTAATCGAAACATCAAACATTAATTTCAAATTTTCATCTACTATGTCAGATGCTTTGTTGATGTAAAAAAAAGTAATTTGACTACATCTTACAATTTTTGATAATGTCTTTATCCTTAGCTCTGAATCCCTTGATCAGATGTATTGTTTGGAATAATATATATTACAATTTAATAAGAAGTATGATTCAAAAACATCTGGATTCACTTTGTCGCATTTTCATTCCCAATTAGAATACATTTCATCTAAAGATCACAAAAATTATTTCTTAAATCATGTCGAAACAAATAAGTTCAAACAAGTCTTTAATACGGCTTTAAAAATGTAAGTAAAATATCTTCAAATATCTCCCTAATTTTAATATGTGCAGAATAATTAACCTTTATCAATAGCAGGAACAAAAAAATTTCAAGCAAATAAAACTAAGCATACATTTCATTTCTAGTAATATATTGTTTACTTTTGTAATTTCGAAGCAACATGATGAAAAAAAAAGTAATTGGTGAGGGACTCATTAAAATTGTTTTTCCCGATTAATTCGAATCTTTCTAACCTTTAATTCTACGTTCGCTCATATCTTTTGGATCTAGGAAGTCGAGATTTTGTTCCTATATTAGAAATATAAAGTTGAAATCAGAGTTTCTGCTATAATGAGGAGTAGAAATTGTTTTTCCCTCTCTCTCTCTTCAATTTGCTAATGATGGTGGTTTTGCTTTAGCTAATTAAAATAGAAAAGATAGCCATAAAGTGACTTAGTCTTAAAAATTGGATGTAAAAACAAGCGAACATTTGTTCTAGAGTTTGATACTGCTGATGGAAAAAAAGATTTTGGTTTATTTACTGGCAATTACAATGTATATATTATTTTTCATAATTTTAAATAATCATGTTAAATTACGTTTAAAGCAGTAATGATTTCCTATTTAAACAGAATGTAATGGAAAAAAAAAGTAAAAAAATATATAAAGTAAAAGACAATAATAAGACATTTTAAATGAGGATTTTTTTTTCATGTTCCCTATCCATTGAAGTTAATTATTAGATAAAATTACAGTAGTGGTGTATATTAATTGGAAAATTTAGCTAATCTGCAAAAGAAATTTGATTTATTGAATAGACGAAATTTTAATCATAAAAAATGATGTCTTATCCGAATGTACACTTTTAATTCACTGTCTATTATATTTAATAAAAAGTGCATATCTTATTACAATACTTCTTTTACTCGGGTTTTAAGAAAATAAGTCAACTCGAACTATGCTGTTGTAGTGAAAACTACTTATGCAGGGTTGCCACAGGCTACTATTATTCCTTATTTTTCCTACAAAAATTTATAAAATTAACAATCTTCCTGCAGAAAAATCTACCACAAAATGTATTGTTTTGAAGCCGTAGTAAACAAAATATTAAATATATATATATATTTCCAGTAGCAACCCTACGTGACGATTGAGAAGTTAAATGATTAATCGTAGCGGAAAAGCCATCAACACAATTTACGAAATTTAACATTAGCTAAAAAATTTAAAATCATCGCACAGAGAAACATTACACTTTCAAATCTGAGTAAATCGATGTTTTCATTTTGTTATGAAACTTTTTGTTTCAAATATGACGATCCAATGCTTTCAATTCTGAAATACCAGGAATATTCAGAATATTGAAACATGGACATACTCAAAACTGAGCAGATAGCAGTCAGTTCATACTCATTTTTGAAATATGGACATACTCAAAAATGATTAGGGTCAGTTCGAACTCATTTTTGAAACAAGGACATACTCAACAAGAAAGAAAAATCATGCGTCAAGCATAGATTATGTAACACTTTTCAACGCTTCCAAAATAATTTTACAAATCATTACCGTTTAATAAGCTGAAAGATAACATCTAAGTAAACAATTTGGAAAACGCATAACATATTTAAAAACGTAATTTCAGGAATTTTCAACATATACAATATTCGGAAAAATATCTGAATACTTTTATTCAGCCCTGTATATGATCTATAGATTTGTATATATACTACATAGGAAGCTAAATTTTAATTTAGGTAGGAAACGCTTAGCACAGTTTAAAATTCTCCTTCTGGAGTTTCTGTCAATAAACGGAAATGTGTTCGCGAACTTTTGTGCTGCCTTGTATATTTATACACACGAAGTAATAGACAAAAAGTGAGTTAAATTTAAAATCGCGTTCAGCAACTTAAAATGTACTTCCAGGAATTATTGTTAACAGACAGTAGAGAATTCTTTTGTGTGTCCCTGTAAATGAACGATGCCTGCTATACACACAATATTCTGTAGTAAGCCTCTTGTAATGCACCTCAGTGATATATATAAATTTCAATGCGTTTGAAATAGTGAAACATTATTTAATTAAACCGCAAACGACTTTTCTCCATAGACGTAATGTAACGGAATTCTTTTGACTGTCCCTGTAAAGTAACTATAAGTGCTATGCACACCCTATTCCATATTAAGCTTCTTGTAATGCACCTTAAGGATATATATCAATTACAATGTATTTGAAATTGTGTAACATCATTAAAATAAACCGCAAATGATTTTTCCCCCTAGACCGTAATGTAACGGAATTCTTTTGAGTGTCCATGTAAAAAAAAACTATAATTGCTATACACTTCAGTTGAAATAGGGAACACGCTATAGATAACGACAATAACATATAAACATTGCAGGACAATCCGAGCATATTTACGGGAGTTAGAGCACGGACAGACGGACAGACGGACAGACGGCAGACGGCCATTCGGCAGACAAACCGAAGTCATAAACACTTTTCAACTAGGTTGGAAAGTGTTAAAAATGAGCACATAAAAGTCAGTTCATTTTTGAAGTACTCATTTTTGAGTACTCATTTCCAGTACTCATTTTTGAAACATGGACATACTCAAATATGAGCACATGATGTTTTATTCTTGAGTGTGTACATGTTTTCAGAAATGAGTATATACATGTTTCAAACTTGAGTAATTTTGATTCGGAGTCATTTTGACTATGGGTCATTCCATGCTAAATGAGCAAATCAGCTGTGGCTGACATGTCATAGATTTTAATGAAAATCAGCATATAAGTAGATCATATTTATTTATGAGTAAATGTAAAATAATAGATTTCAGGATTGTTTATTTAAGTATTAAAACTTACATCAAAAGTTGATATAAGATCGTGGTTTTGTCTACATGCTTGAAATTTCAGTTTTCATTATTAGCCGTAGGAGTGGAAAGACTTTATCAAAAAATATTTATAATTAAGAATGAATAATAAGTAACAGATTGGAGTGATTTAGTAATTGTCCTTTTGTTCCATAATGAGAAAAAAAAATAATGAAAAATTTTGAGCGGAAAATGCAATATTTCTATTATTTGTTTGAACATGAAGGAAAGGTCTTAAAATTTTAAAATCGTTTGACGTTATATATAAAAGTATATATTTTAAATATAGAAACTTTTATTCTTGCCTTTTTCTTCCTTAATGAGAAAAAAATAAATAATGAAAAATTTTGAGATAAAAATTCAATATTTCTATTACTTGTTTGAACTTGAAGGAAACATCTTAAAATTTTTAAATTATTTGACGTTATCGATAAAAGTGTATATTTTAAATATAGAAACTTTCATTCTTGCCTTCAGTTTATTTTTCCTCAACAATATTTTAAATTAAAGTAGAATAAATTATTGATTTAAACGGGTCAGTGGTTTAACAAACAATTATATAGTAATTAAAGCTCCATATAGATGGCAACACTACATTTTTTTTTCAAGATGACAGAACCGCACAAATTTGAAGTGAAATAGCCCATAGAACGTAACAAATATTACCTTTTTGAACTAATTTATGTTCTGTTAGGAATCAAAAGACAATTTTGAATTTTTTCAGCACATCATGGGCTTTTTGAACTTTATGCTTCTGCAATATTGTTAATGTCAGGTTTTTCCTTCATTTGATTTTTTAAGTATACATAAGAGGAAAAATTGTGATTTTGTAATTTTTTAAAAAGTTTCTAAGCTATTTTGAAGATGAAGAAAATAAATAGCAACTTCCAAATTTGGTTTTCATATGTAACATTACATAATACATCAATTTCACATATGTTTTTAAATTCCTTTGATTTTTATAACGCTTTTAATTTTCCCAAAATTTTCAATTTTTCAATTTTTACAACCAATTTAAGATTAGCCATGGTGTTACGAAATTATTATTACTAAATAAATATTTTAATAACTGTCCACGGGTTACAATATTATGAAAAAATTTAATTTATGTTAAATAGTTTTCAAGATATGGTACATTAAACTTGCAACTTTGAACGATTCCATACAAGCCATTCTATGTCACAAGTTTTTTAAATGTCCACAACTTCCAAAATATTTTATTTTTTGTCAAGATATTTTGAATAGCTCTATTTAAATATGAATTGAATCTGTGTGTCAAATTTTATTAAAATCGGTTACTATGTGGCCACGACTTTTTTTTAATTTTTGCTCATTTTGAATGGAATGACCCTATACCGAGCGTCTGCATTTTTAAAGTTATAACTGTACTAATTTTCCAGTTTCTAACCCGAATAAATCCAATTAAATCATAATGTAGAACGTTTTCAGACCGTTTTCCGCTCATTTCAGCCTGATAAATTTCGATTTTTTTAGAAACCGGTCTTAGCGAGCATTTGCATTTTAAGAGTAATCACCATACCAAATACGAAGCTTCTATACCAGCTGTATCGCATAAATTGAAATTTAGTACGTTTTTTTTTCTCCTGTCCTTTTACATTTCGCATTTTTAGTAAACTGTGGGTGATCATTTACGTGAGTAACAGTCAGGCGAAATTTTAAGTTTCTAGCCTTAATAGTTTCAAATAAATCGTAAATTTAGAACGTTGTATGGAATGACCCCTATGCGACATACTCAGATTTGAGTATTCTTTGCTCAGTTTTGAAAATGTCGAAATTGTGCGATGTACTATTAATTATGCGATACAAAGTTAAAAAAAATTGCACTACAAATTTATTGGTCAGGAGATGCCACAATCAATATGACGTTAGCGTTACTCACGGACATGTTTTTTCTTTATACTATAGATGATAGAATATTTATATTATACTTTTTTTTTATATAATTTATTCATTTCATGGTGCAGGAGCACCAGGAACTGTACATCAAACATCTATGAACTGTGCAAAAGGTACAGTCGTATATACTTTTCCTATGAAAGAACCACAGCTTACCGCTGTCCGGCGAGATGGAACGCTGGTTCCAGCGGCTCTAGCAATGCAATGTAAATATTTTTTACTATTCTACAGTTTGTCTTATATTTCTTATGTTTTTTGAGTCCTGTTATTTCTTTCCCATTCCTTGCGTGGAGGACGTTGTCTTCGCAGGGCCAGCCTTTATTGGCCTAGTATGTGCCAACATTTGTTTTTTCTGTGCGCTGCGGTCGCCAGGACGAGTCTCCCTTTGGCATTCAATATATCTTCATTTGTAAAAAAAAATAATAACAAATATAGAATAAAACCATAAATTTTAAAAAGCTTTTTACCATTTTATGAATACTCTTATTTTTAGATGATCAAATTCATTAATATCTTGAAAAGTGATTTTATTCAAAATATATTATATTAATTTTTACTATAATTTATTTAAATATCCCATTTACACCAACATTACGGGCATAGATTTATTATTGTTTATATTTATAGAAAAATCTAAATATTAAGGTTACCATTTAATATATTTATTTAAAGTTTTGTTCAAATTTTTTATGCAAAAAAAAAAATATCTCTAATTGTAATAAAAATTTTATCTTATTAAAAACATAAATTAAATATCCTTCTAGCAATCAACACCTTTTATATTAAAATTAATGAAGACTTTTAAATAAAGATGAAAGCACTCAGTGTCGCTGCGGCAATTTTCCTGATTTAGATATTCTACATCAGCGTTGATAAATGTTTGTAGCAATCATTTCTGATATTAATCATTAGTTACTTGGGTCATAATTAAGAGATAGAATTTCACGTTAAAATTAATTGGTTCCCGATCGATGATTGAATTTTAAAGCGCGCATGAAAGATTATATTGATCGGTTCACACGAAGAAATTAAAATTATTGAGAGCTTTCAGGTTAACAGTGAAAGAAAAAAAAAAAGGTGCACGAATTTAGGTGATAAAATTAATAAAACTGACAAAAATAATAAATAAAAATAAAATAGGTTTCATTAATTAGAACTTAGAAGTTTATATTATATACTCTTGACATTAATTTAGCTTTATATATATATATTTACTCTCTCAGCTATATAGTAACCAACAACACCTAGGGCGTAAATTGAGAGTCAACGACATGGTTACTAAATAATTAACTATTAGATATTATAATTAATTGATATTATAATTATTGATAATTTATATTATAATTTAGATTATAATTTAGATATTATAATTGTTGATAAAAAGCTTTAATCCATGCGTATAAGAGGTTGGCTGTCGTTAATAAAGCAGATGCGAGGAGAAACGCAGTTGAAAAAAAACAAACAAAAAAAGAAGTTTCTGTGCAACAATGAATAGTGAGTTTATAGGACAAACAATCTTATTTTCGAAAACAAAAATCTTCTCGCAGATGGCAACTCTTCATCAGGAGGATTACTCAATCGAAATTTAAATTCTTCAGTCGCATTTTAATATGAAAATATTTAGCTGAAATTCATCCACCTCAAGAACAAATAAGTTGACAACCATCAAAATAATATAGCAAATAAGAGATTCTACGAGAACTCAATGTTACGAGATTTTTAATGCATGGAGAAATACACTAAAAAGCTAGTTCTGATCTGGTGTAGCTCGTCATATAGACAGCGCGCAAAGATACATAAGACGCATTGCGGTAAAGTGTAGCAAACCAATAAAAAGCTTCGCCTGTGAGTGGAAGCAGAAAACTTTGTGTAATTTAGTTAAACTTTTGGCGGGAAGATAATTCTAAGCGTCCCTCGAAGGAAAATAAATTGATCAAATAGAATGTTTTGGAAATCGAATAAATTGAAATCAAAATTAAGAGCCGCCAAGGACATTTGAATTTGGAAAGAGAAAACGAATAAAAAAGTAATTTAAGATGGAAAATATCAAATTAAATAGGGAAAAACTTAGAAATATTAAAAATATGTTATGTACACACGCACACACACACATATATATAGAGTATATATTTCTGACAAAATGGAATCGTTTGGATTCGAACGCTGACCTCCCATTTTGAAATTGCTACCCTTGTTCTGATAATGCTTAATTACAATGCCACTATATTTAACACTTACATTCTGTAACATTCCTTTGTTGATGTTCAAGGCCACTTGAATTTGGAAAGAGAAAACGAAAAAAAAAAGTAATTTAAGATGAAAAATATCAAATTAATTGTTGTAAAAACTTAGAAATATTAAAAATATGTTATGTACACACACACACTTATATATATATATATATATATAAAATGTAACGAATTATCCGGGGACGACTTGGGAGACTAATACTTTACAGAAACATACAAATAAGTTGCACTCGGGACCTCTGGACAGATCGAACTCGTTTATTGAAGCATTTCTTCGTACAGACATCTTCGCGCGTTCAGTCAGAGGTCCCGCGAGCCATTTACGTTAAATTTTGAGAACTACATGGCCGAGGGTTTGGCTGACCGCTCAAATGTGCCAAATATCCGTCTTCTTCGTCCTTGCATGGGGTTTTAAATCAGAATTTAGGATATTTTCCAGCAGAGGGAGAAAGAGTCAAATTGGGAGGATCATTTATTTTAATTGGTCAATTAGCTTTTGACTGATGTCTGGGGTCTTATGCCGACACCAAGGCTTGGCCGGGCCTGGGAGCCGCACGCCACAGACTGGTGCAAGAAATGCAAACTCATCACTTTTAAAACTTAAAGAGATGTCGAAATTGATAGATGAAAGTAATATTTGTGAGGCTGAGAAACAAAGATCACAGGGGCAGATTAGATTTAAGCATTAGATTTATAAGTTAGAAAAAATGTTTTGAGATTTTAAATTTTAATTTTGCATTTTTAAAAGGGTTTATTTATATCCTTTCACATCCCCCCTCTCCAAGATGAGATCCACCAGATTTGCCTGCAAAACTGGGGGAACTCACCCGGAAGACCGAGAATCCCAAAGTGAGTTAAAAAGAAGTGTTTAATTGAGTAAGGCTTCAAAATAAGTTAATGTTAAAGTTAAATTTACAACTAAGATTGTTAAAAAATGAGGGCTGAATTTTGCTGCTGGAAAAATATTAAAAGTACATATTTTGACGCATAAAAATTAAGGAAAAATGAAAGATTTTATGTTTTTATGCTAAAAATTTCTAAGTTTGGTGTATGGCTCTCGGGACAATCTGACCGAACTTTACATTAAAAACTTGAAAAATATAATAATTATACCACAAAACATACGAAATCTATGAAAACAATAAGACCGTAATATTACCACAAAACTATATGAGAAAAAAAAATACTAATAAGATAAAGATTAAAATAATAGCCATAAATTTGTTGTTTGTCTTTTGGCCATAATTGTATGGCTTAAAAGTCTCTGGACATTTTTGTGCTATTTTTGTTCAAGTCCTTACAGCACAAATTTTCCAAATTTTATATAAAATTATATTTCTGTACAAAATTATAATTCTGTAAACATATACTATTAATACAAAAAATAAGAAATTATTCTAATATCTGAAATAATTGAAAAATATGTTTTTTATATGCAACATATTCACATTGGACAAATACTTGAAAATATTAAATTATGAAAAAGAAACTTGAAATTATTTGTTCACATTTTTTCAAAACGTGAAAATATTAAAATTGCCGTAATGTAAAATTGTTAAAATTAGAAGATTATGTAAATATTTAAAAAATAATGGAATATACTGTAAAATGCACAAAACAGATGTGGACATAACAAGTGTTTATTTACAGGGACTACTGGTTAGGTAAGTAGTTTTATTTGTATCCTAAACCTTTGGAGGTTTTAGCAGATCCTAAACCTCGAGGAGGTTTTAGCAAAAATTAAAAGAAAAAGAAAATTGAGCATGATATTTTTATTTTGAGTGAAGATGTAGATGCAATTTAATTGTAAGCAATGGAATTTGCTGTTTTGCAGACTGAGGTGTACTTGTTTTCCCCAGTGGCATCAATAAATCTGAGCAGCAATATAATAAATTACAATTACATCTCACTGTTAGCTCAAAGAAAAAAAAAATAAATTCCTGCTCTAGACAAGTATAACTCACAGAACACTTTTCCTTTAAGATTAAGGCCAGAATGCTCAGAGTTTTCCTTGCTAGATTTTACGCAAATAGCAAAAACTTTTTTATTTTTAAGGGTTTTACTACTGGCAAAGGAAAAATTAATTAATAAGACAAAAAATAATAAACCTGGTATGAATAAAAAAGGACAGTGTTTCAGAAGTGCATGGCAACCTGGTGATAATTCTGTTTACTAATGGATCTATTCTTACAAAAATGTCAGCAGTCGCCACATTTGCACATGTACATCACTGAATCTTCTTTGATTGCATAGGAGTGTTTTTGGTTGGAGTTTAACCAACTGAAAAACTTTAAAAAATTGCGGGCTTAAAGATTTAATGGAATGGAACCATGGTCATCTTTAAAAATCGAATGGGTGGATTTAGACACTATTGGATTTACCACGGTAAAAGTGGATTCACCAAGGTCATGCCTAAACCGATTGGTTAATGAATTGAATTTATTTTGAATATTTAAAATGGTAAGGACGGGGCCTTCCAAAATTTTCTTTAAAACTGGTTGGGGTTTAACCAACACAGGGAATGATGGGTCACGATATTTGAATTAAAAAGTGATATGGGAAATAAAGGGGTGATATGAGTAATAAAAAAGGAAATGGTAAAAATAATATAATATAAAATATAAAAATATTGAATAAATGCACTGGAAACACAACATAAATACTTACTTACATGAAATATTTTTAAAAATACTGCCAATCTGATTGGTATCTCCAACAGTTCAATAAAAATATATTTTCATATAAAAAGAAATGAACTGTAATGATGAATAAGTACCATAGCTAATAATTAAACACACACAAAATCTAAAAATAATAATAATAATATATTTACAACTTTAAAAAAATTCACCTGCAAAAATTGGGTAAAAACTTGATGAAAAATACTTAGTGAATAAAATGATGAAAAACTGAACGATCACTGCGTAAATGTATCATTTAATAGTTTTATAGCTATTTTCTTTTCTGTTTCACTCTTATATGGAAAAAGTTGTAAAAATAAACAAAATTGTTGTCTGTTTAAATGTTTTTACTGGAAAGCATTCATAAAAGTAACTTGTTCAACCCATTTTTTATAACACCATAAACATTAAATTCAACTGCATTTATTTTTTGGTGATCGCACGTATGCTTCACCTCATGAAAAAGAAAAGAAACTACTGTTATCAAAACTTGTCACAATTTTAATATGCATAGCTTGTCATTACCATTATTACAATTTCCTATAACTTTAATAACTTGAACGTTACAAAAAAAAATAAAGCTAATAAAATTTTAAAATAATAAATTTAAATTTGCTTAAAAATTATAAAATCCCTTTAACACATTTTAGAAAAATCTACTTTTAAACTTTTAAAAGTTACACATTGATAACAGCAATTTTTTTTTTTCATTCTTGATATTCCCAGAAGTGACTTTTCAATATTAATTCGTTAAGCAAATAAACAAATAAAATATTGTTTAATTTAAGAAAATTGATTTTTAAAAACACCTTTTCATAAAAAAAAAAAAACGTAAAAGAAATCTGTATTGTGGCTTAATTACTTTTAATACAAAACTTAATAAAATATTTAAAAAATTAAGCCTCAATAAAAAAATATCAGTTACTTTCAAACACTTAAATGAAGAAATTAAAAAGAATGTAATTAAACTTTATACTTTTTTTCTACAAAACCATTAAGATGGAAATTTATATAGCAATAAAACTTACCTGTGGATTAAAATATCCAATTTGCTTTAACACACCCACACACACAAACAAAATAAAATAAAATAAAATAAAACACAGGGCTTTTTCTGACCCAGATCATTATCGTTATTTGTTCACTAAAGGTAAATAAATAACATTTTCGGTGGTCATTTCAGTGCATCATGGATTACTTTAGTTTAACGTGCTCAACTGAAAGAAAAAAAAAAGATTTCAAAAATAAATGAAAACTGAATGTTTTTTCCTTTTCTTACTCAGTTCTAACCACAAAAATTTAAAGTCGGGATCGCACAGATAGCGAAGGACACAGATAAATATTTCAGTTCTGTATCAGAGTTTGCGCGATCTTGAAAAATCAGCTGTCTCTTTGACCTACATATGTTGAGGTTATAAAAGAGTTTTTCGAAAGATTCAGTTTGATCTTCAGTAAGTCTAAAGTTAATAAATTGACGTGGTTTGCAACTAGATAAGTTTCTTTTTGACGATAACAGAGTGAGAAAAAAAATGTTTCTTGGTTGAGGACCGGAAATACAGCAAATAAATTTCAGCATAAAGGATGTTTATTTTCGGTTTTTCTCAGATGAATACGAAAATTATTTGAATGTTATCTGGCGAGTAAGCACACTAAATAAAATAATTTGATGTTGGAGGAAAAAAAAAGTTCTTTTTTACCGGCCATCGGGGGGGAAAGTATTTTTCTTTTCTAGGTGACTATATTCAACTTTTATACACAATAAAAGTTCATGATGGTAAAATGCACTTTCTTGAAAGACTAATCGAAGTCTCATTAATTGCAGGCAATATTCTAAGATTGTTCGTGGGTCGATTGCGCCAACACAACTCTGAAACTATCCGAATTTTTCATGGCACAAGTGGATTTTGTCCTTTATCAAGTTCTGGAAGAAAGGCTGGGATTTTCCCGAAGTAGGCGACCGTCATGCCGACTTTATAAAATGTAACGAATTATCCGGGGACGACTTGGGAGACTAATACTTTACAGAAACATACAAATAAGTTGCACTCGGGACCTCTGGACAGATCGAACTCGTTTATTGAAGCATTTCTTCGTACAGACATCTTCGCGCGTTCAGTCGGAGGTCCCGCGAGCCATTTACGTTAAATTTTGAGAACTACATGGCCGAGGGTTTGGCTGACCGCTCAAATGTGCCAAATATCCGTCTTCTTCGTCCTTGCATGGGGGTTTAAATCAGAATTTAGGATATTTTCCAGCAGAGGGAGAAAGAGTCAAATTGGGAGGATCATTTATTTTAATTGGTCAATTAGCTTTTGACTGATGTCTGGGGTCTTATGCCGACACCAAGGCTTGGCCGGGCCTGGGAGCCGCACGCCACAGACTGGTGCAAGAAATGCAAACTCATCACTTTTAAAACTTAAAGAGATGTCGAAATTGATAGATGAAAGTAATATTTGTGAGGCTGAGAAACAAAGATCACAGGGGCAGATTAGATTTAAGCATTAGATTTATAAGTTAGAAAAAATGTTTTGAGATTTTAAATTTTAATTTTGCATTTTAAAAAGGGTTTATTTATATCCTTTCATATATATAAATTTCTGACAAAATAGAATCGGTTGGATTCGAACGCTAGACCTCCCGTTTTCAAATCGCTACCTCTGCGCTAATAATGTTTAATTACAACGCCGAAATATTTAACACCTGCACTCTGTCACATTCCCTTGGTATTGTTTCCTGTAGAAATGTTTACAAAATGGTTTGGAAACGGTTTAAAGATGGATTATATACATTATCCGACGAATGATTTGTATGGAAATCTACACAGTTCTTGCGACAATAGTTTATAGCATATTCGCTAAATGGCAGCTCTATTGGAAGTACTGTTTGGGTGTCATCGTTTCACTCACACGCAGAAATCATAATTACAATACTTCCCTTACTCTATTGTTTAAGAAAATAGCTATTGTGTTTCCGTACACAATATTTTGAACTAGTGTTCAAAAATATTATGAACGCAGTTTTTGTTTAGTAAAAAACATCACCTGCCACGCGCATAGTTTTTGATGAAACTAGTCGTTGGGGGCCACCGTAATACTTACCCATCATGGATATGCATAATATAAAATATGAAAATAAAACACGTGTAAACTATTTATAAAATGCATTGCAATTCGAAAAAAATCGTGGCTTGATGACGTCATAAACTTTACATAAATGCTCTATTATTGAATTGCGTAAAAGAAACATCCTTATAACTCCAAAATTGATAAACATATTAACTAACGGTTTACTGCGTCGGATTAAGCGTAAATGAGTGTGGTAAATAGGATTACAAATATCTCGGCAACTCCTTATCCGATCGACTTCATTTTTTATGCAAAGTTTATGATTTTTATTGTCTTTTATATTCACTCCTTAAAATAAACAATTTAGAAAAATGTTATATACCTTTTATTAGAACGAATATTTCGAGAGTCCAAAAAAAAATAGTTCCGGATAATCGAGATTACTGAAATTTAATAAGCTTCTTCCCATTATTACATACTAAGTACACACCAAATTTCAAGTCTCCATCTCAATTTGTTCTGGATATAGAGCGTTTACAGACACACAGACAGACGGACGGCATTTTTTTTTCTAAAAATATGTTTTCCGTAATTTCCAGTGTCTGAAACGTGTAAATCCGTCAAATTTCGATTTTCAAAACGATTTACCCTATACTGCGTATGATGGGTAAGTAAAATGACTTATATAGTTATAGATCTTAATTATTTGTATTACAAAACATCAATTTGAACACATTTAAAAGAAATATATAGCACTGCAGCAAACACAACGAATTGAGAAATGTTTCGGAGAGGTTATTATATAAAATAAATCTATGAATACTTTTCATAAGAGAACGACGATTATTTTATTTTTTATTTCAAAGTTATTCTTTCTTTCGGATCCCTCTTTATAAGAAATAAAATATATATCATAAGCATCAGGTGAGTTCAAAATAAAAATTCAGATCACGTTTCCGATATTCCTTTTAAGGCACAAGGGCTCTAAAAATATATTAACCTTTAAAACGACCTCAAACAGAGGAGTCATCTCTTGCTGAAATGAAGGTAAAATGTTAAAATGACCGGATCAATTTTACGGAGTAGCAGCTGCGATATGAATGAATGAGCAATGCGGATACGAACGACTCGTCAAGAGAAGATAGCCGTAATTTCAAATTTTATGGAATCAGTAGCAAAGTAAATGGAGGATTGTTGAAATTGGAAGATTTCAAAATGCGGCCTTCTTATACGGTACAGCCTTCTTGAGTAAATATTAAAATGAAAGATAAATAATTTTATATTTATAATAAGTTAAGCGTCAAAATAGTTCAAGATACATTCATAATAAATTGATAAATTGATAATATGTAAAAAAAAAAAAAAAAAAAAAAAAAAAAAAAAAAAAAAACCGAATACTCAGATTGCATCAATATCCATCCAACTTCCGCAGTTTAATATTCTTGATATAAGTATCAATCAACTATTTATAATGAACTATTTTTTATTCTATTCACACCACTTTTTTTCTTATTTTAATAAAAAATGAGCGCCCCCGAATGGTCCGTCAACTGAATACGAATAATTTTTAACAGAAAATTTCATGGCAAATTTCTACAACATTTCCGCAAAAATGTATACCTCTGAATGTGGTTTCTGCAAAATTTTCATGAAAAATCTAAAAATAATTTTTGTCTAAGAAAATACCGGTATTTAAAAGGCGTACCATTTGGAAGTCTGAAAAATCTACCATATACAGGGTTATTTTAAATGATGGACCCATTTTCAAAAAATTGTTTTTATTAAAGTACAAATCCAAAACAAACAATTTTATACCAATGAAAAGAGGAAGTTTCAAAGTTTGTTTTTCATAAATGTTTAATGTGTCCTCCGTTGTGTGTTAACTTTTCCACTAATGTGGAATGTCGCTACATCGCTAAAAATTATACTCTGTAGAAACGCGTCATCCTCCATAATTTCTAACACATAACCACAAAATTCGAGGCGTTTCTCTTTGTCATTATGCTGGAGAGCCTGCACAAGTTGTCATCGGTAGGGCTTGTACAGCAAATACCGTCTCAGAACTTTCCACACAGTTGGTTGGGGTGTTCCAAGTTTGCCGTGCAGCAAACGGTGGAGACATTGAACATTTATAATGTCTTAAAAAAATCTTTAAATCTTTGAAACTTCTCTTTTCATTGGTATAAAGATTGTTCATTTTGGATTGGTACTTTAATAAATACAATTTTTTGAAAATGGGTCCATCACTTAGATTAACCCTGTACTTAAACTAGAATATTTTCAAGAGAAATCTGCCACAAGGGAAATTGTTTTGTAAATTGTGCTACGATTGAATATAAAAATAGTAGCCTGGATCGTAATCAAAAGGTTAAGGCACTCAGTCAGGTCTCAAATTCTACTCGTCAATGTTAAATCTGCAGGCGTGGTACCCATTCTTAATTAAAAAATTTGTCATAAGGAAATCAATATTTTTAACTTTTTTTTTTCCTGTGTACTTTTCTTAAAGGATGTTTCTTTCTTTTTTAGTTGGCAACATATTTCTAAAATATATACTTATTTTTATTTGAAGAGTTAAAATGTTACTAACAGCTCGCCAGCTGCTTTGAGATTTTAACACATAAAATATTAAATTAAGCGTGAGTCCACAAGTGAAAAAAAAAATATATATATTAAATTCCTTATGAGATATTTTAAAAATAAGGATGCATTCCATGCCAACTGTTTTAACATTCGCGAGGGGAATTTGAGACCTCACTGGCCAACACCCTTAACTATAATCATTTAACAGTAAGATATGATCATAAAAGTAAAATTATTTATCTTTTAAATGATGTTTATGATACATCTAAAAATATTTAACTTTCAATGTCATTTAAAAATATTTTTACTGAAATTATGAAATTATTTATTTTTGTAACGAGCCCTTCTTACGTGCTAGAACTTTCTTAGGTTAAAAAAAAAGATTAAAAAATATATATTCAAAGATAAATATATTTTCTTTTATTATTAGTTAAAGGTAAATATTAAACAAAAAATTAAATGCCTCTTTCTTATATAATCGAATCTTCTTGAGTGAAAATATTAAACAATAACATTCAGTTAAATATTTCTATGTTTATAATCAGATCTCCTTTTTTTTGTGGGGGTGGGGAGGGCGGTGGAGGAGACTTTTTAAAATTTATTTTTAAATAATAGACCACTGTCTTCTATAACACATTGAGCGCTGGATATTAGTAGGAAAGTACCACATCATATCTCTAGGTGGTGTTTGGGTATTTTCTTCTGTATTCACTCTTCCTCGGAGGTTCCGGTTTAATTATTCATCATGCATAAAATTATCGTATTGCTCAAAAACTAAGAAATTTTTTTATTATGATGGAGATTTTTTCCTATTAAATGTACACATAAATTAAATGTACGTATTTTGTATCTATAAATCAGTTAAATGTTAATAATATTTTAAGATATAATTTTAAAGCGCATCCTTCTTATATGGTTAGAAATTTATTCAGTGAGTATATTAGAAAATAGCATTTAAAGATGGCAGTGTTTTTCTAAATGGATGTTTACCAATTTTCAATAATTTTCGTTAAAATTTAAATATTACGTGTGAGAGAAAATATGCAAAAAAATATGCATTATTACAAATTTATTGACAAACAAAATATTTCAAGAATAATGTCGATTTTCATATTTTGGGAATTGGTTTTCTAAATTGCTAGATAATTATAAAAGCTTTTACATTTCAAGGAAAAATAGCTATGTGTAATATAGAAAATAAAAGATGATTAATGTCTATTATCAAATAATTATGCGAGACAATTAGAAATGTATATAAAAATAAGTATAATAATGTAAAGTAAATTTTAAACTTGCTTCAAAACTTTAAAAAAAATACAAATACTTCTACATTCCAGAATTTAGCCACACAGTGGATTTAATATGAACTTTCTAAATATTAAGTCATTTAACACTTTAGAACTACCGAGACAGGTCATGTATGATCCAAGACGTGATTTTTCGCTCGTATCACTGTTGTTTTTCAGAATAAAACTTTAAAATTGTTTGACTTTTCCTAAATATACAGTATAATGCCTTAACATGAATTTAGTTGAAATCCAACGAATATTTTTTTTTATCTACAGGTCTGTATACCTACAATTACCGTGCGTAAAATGTAAGAAAAAAATCATGAAACTACATATATTTAATTTTTATTCTGTTTTATAATATCTTATCAATCTGAAGGAACATTATTACGAAATTTAAATTGATAATTAAATATGTATCATTTGAAAGATATTTCTTAAATTTTTCATTTCATACGAGCTGGCAAAATCTCAAAGTATCTATTCTGAAATTAGAATTTTAAATTTTCTTTGATGGTATGTGATTTACTAAATTTCATATTATGTAAAATTCGAGAAGCTAAATTTTATTAATCATTAATTAAAAATCATTTTATTAAACATCAAATGTATCTGTATCACCCATACAAAACAAGATTAACATCACTAAAACCCACGGGTCAGCTAAAACTGACCCCGGTAGTTAGAGGTATACAAGAAACACTGTAGTTCTAATGTTATACCAGCGGTCATCAACCTTTTGAACCTCACGGACCCCTAAATGCATAATTCTAAATCCCGCGATCCACTAATAAGAATTTTTGAATAATATAAATACATTTGTACAATAATTATCACAGAGTTTCGATTTTATTAATAAGAAATGTCATATTCAGTATAACAAAATTATAAATAAAGTGTGTCAAACTGTGGCCTGAGGGATACCTCTATTTTATAATAATAATCTTTGCCTAATTTAATCGTAAAAGGAGCTTATTTTATCGTAACAAAAATCTCTAAAGATTGTTTAATTATAACAAAGTTATTAAAGTTAATTTAAATATTACAAAATAATTGAAGCTTATTTAAGTATCACACCTTTCTAATGTGATATTTTATCCTGCTTGTTTTAAATAAATTTATAAGTTTATGACATCAACAACGTTTCTGGAACACGGAGAACCTTTTTTATTTCAAGCCGTGACCCGTAATGAGTTTTAATTGTTGTGACAGAATCAAAATGTTTGTGTTGCACAAATATGTAGTTACAAACTAAATCAAAAATTAGTAAATAATGAGTATTTTAGGGCGAGCCTAAAATTTAAAAAATGCCTTTTTGAAGATAAATAACAAATAATATCAAATAACATAATTATGAATGCCTGTTATAATTTACATTTATGAAAATAAAAACATCTAAATTTTCATAAATATAAGAATTTGTTAGAGTATTATCATGTTTTTTTAGTAATTTTATTATTTATAGAGTGCAATTATTAATAAAACATAAAAAAAGTCCAAATAATGTCAAGATTTTTCGGCGAACCATCGATATTCTCTCGCAGACCAGTAGTGGTCCACGGTCAACGGGTTAGAGAAGCGACCTCTGAATTAAACTATTTATTGAAGTAGCTGCATATTAAACGTTGAACAGAATGCTGAGGTACATTTTATAATAAATGGGTCAAATGATTATTCTAAGAACAAGATTTAATTCATTCTGAGAAAAGGATTTGATAAAGAATAACCAATACAATAGGTGATACTAAAGCCACTGTATAAAGATTTTCCAATTTAGCTGTTAAAATTTCTGATAAACACGCTCCTCGAAAGATACAAGTGATTTATCCTCAATACTTGACTACATTTTTCTTTGTTGCATTTTTTTACAGCTTAGCATGCAGAAAATGCGCATTATCGTGCATCATCACGCTACTAAGTAATATTTATCTTCTTAATAAATTAGTTAATGTAGCATATTATACACATTTATTGAATCTAGGGGAGCTCAGGGCTCCGTTATTAATAGATAAGAGGCTCAATTTATTTAGAAATATATTTAATAATAATATTGAGTTTTTAAATTAAAGTTTAATTTTTTTCCTTATTCTTTAATAAGTAAATGAAAAAAAGTAGCATAATGTAAAATAAATATCGCAAATTTATATCTATAAATATTTATCAAGAAATAACCATTTTAGTTTTAATTCCGTTTTCAACCAATAAAATTCCTTTTGTTTAAAGAATTAATCCACTGTTAAAATTTTTCTACATGAAAGCATACATAATTTTGTCATTCATGCATAATTGTCCTGCGAAAAAAAAACTTTTATGGTAAATATAATTCTTTCCTATTTGCTCTTTTCTTGTAAATATATGAGTAATAAATGTTCGAAATTTTCTGTTTGCATTACATTCTCGAAGGCAATTTTATTTACAACGTATTAAATATATTTGTCAGTACATTAATTTAAGGCTTGTTTTCCTTTCGAATAACAACCTCTATATTTTTACGGCAATTAGCAAATCTTTCGTCCTGCTTGTTAACAATTGCATTTCAGTATTTCCTAAATACAAGTGGATCTTTTCCTGTTATCATTCTAATAATATGCGCATTTAAAATACAATAAATTGCAAAGATTCTTGCAAGTTTTAGTGTTCTAATATATTTGGAATTATAGTATCAAATGAAAAGTTTAATGTTTAAGTTCAGTAAAATATTTAGAGTTGTTTACTAATAACTACTTTTAGAAAAGAGTAAGAAGGCACGTTTTGTGGTGAAATTCATCACAATTAAAGTAAAATTCTAATGATTATAATAATTGCGATTTTAGAAAAAGTGTCTTAGATATTCTTGCATTTTAATTAATCACAACATAGGAAAATGTTTTTTTTATTCTCCGCCAGTACGGAATACCGTTTCCTTTTTCTTTTTTTAATGATTTTTAACCATAATTTTACAAGAGACAATGTAATATATATGTATACGTATATACGTAACATACGTCATAAGTAACATACGTATACATACGTAATATGTATGTATCAGAAAATATAAGTGCTCAAAGTACAATTGAAAAAAAGTAAAGTTTAGGCATGTTATGGATGACGTTTAATCGGGAATTCACAAATTGTAATTAAAAATATATCAATAATTTCATTCATATTCTGTAATACTCTTTTCATAACCAATTTGTTTTTTCAACATTACACTAATTATTTGCGAAGATATTCTATTATATATTCGATACACCACTTTGTAAAATATCAATGCGCGTATTTTGAAAATTTTCTGAAAACTTACTTTTGTTCCTAATTTTTCCATTATAAAAGTAACAAGAAAGAACAATTATGCGCCAAGTACAGATTATGAAGACTTCAGAGTTTAGAAAGTTTGGAAAATGCATAATACATTTGAAAATCCAATTTCAGGAATTACCATATATAGCTGGGATATTATCCGAATTCTTTTGTGCAGCCCTGTATATGATGTATAGATTTGTTTGTGTACTACATACTTTGCTAAAATTTAGTTAAGTTAGGAAACGCATAACACAGCTGAAATTTTCCATTCGGCAATTTCCTTTAATAAGCGGAAATGTACACGAATCCTTTTGCACACCCCTGTATATGAGCTATTGCATTTATACACCCCAAGGGATATGCAATACATTTGTTAAATTTAAAACACATACCACAATTGGAAACGCACTTCCAGCATTTTGAGCCTCAGTGATGCATATTAATTTCAATATGTTTGAAATAATGCAACATCGTTAAAATATCCTCCAAGCGATTTTCCCTATAGACTATAATGTAACGGTATTATTTTGAGTGCCCCTTAAACGAACTATAAATACTACATATATCATTTTCAATACCTAACATGCCATTGTACACATCAATAACATGGGAAACCGAGTTTGTTACGTGAGTTAGAGAACGTGCAAACAGGCGGACAGATAAACCTATTTCATAAACACTTTTTAACTATGTTTGAAGAATATACAATTATTATACAGACATACATACATGCATTAATACACCCCAAGTGATATGCAATACATTTGTTAAATTTAAAACCTTTTGCAGTCTCACTCCCCCCTCATTTTAATTCGTGTCACCCCCCTTCTCAGAAAGCCTCGGCTTTTCATTTCTTTATTAATAGAGCAATTTCCATTTGTTCTGATAATGTTTCCCTTGGTACAGAATTGAATTATATTAGATCTGTTGCTATTAATCGTGGTTTTAGTTTGACTTATATCAACCGTTTAATTTTTCGTTGTCTAAATAAAAATAGTAATATTGTTTCTTCTGATGTCCCAGAATCTTTTTCTAACCTCACTATTTTACCATTTCACAATAGCATTAGCTATAAAATAGCTAATATTTTAAGGTAATATGTTTTTAAGGTTGTTTTTAAGCCAGTTAATAAACTAAATTTTTCACAGTTAAAGGATAAAATTTCACATCAAAACTTTTGGGGCATTTACAATATCCAATGTCAATGTGGTTTGTCCTATATAGGACAGACTAAACGACAACTCCGTTTCAGAATCAATGAACACAGAAATTACATTAAGAAAAAAGAATTACAAAAGTCCTCTATTGCTTGTCACTGTTGGAGTGAGGGACATAATTTTAACTTCGACTCAGCCACTATTATTAAGAAATGTAACACTCCATTAGATTTAGACTTCTTTGAGGCAGTTTATATTCATAAATTTGGTAACTCCCTGGTTAATGATTTTTCAAGTGTACCGTACATCTCACCTTTCTGGGTTGAGTTACTTTGTCATAGTGAATCCTCTACAACCAACCAACCGACTTAATCAGATTGGAGGAGTTTCTCGGTGTGTTGTTGTTTTTCATTTGGGTTTTTAGATTCATTTTCATGTCTTTGGGGGATACAATAGGGTTTAAGTTCATTTACACTGAGGAAGTGAGTCCAGGATACTCATGAAACGTGCGTCTGTTTATTATACGATGTTATTGTGTATCAAACGTTGGTATTTTTAGTATACATACATTAATTACAATAATCCAACATGGAGTGAAAAATTAGCCAGAGCCAGGAATTTAACCTTGGTCCACAGCTTTCCGGGCTGTTGCTCGAACCACTGAGCCACTCCGGCCGATTCATGAGTCTGCAATTTCTTACTAATAAACCATGTTAGAGAGAAAGTCACCAGCCATCTAACAGACAGCCTTGGATGACTGGACAACGATGAATAGATTTTGACTATTCCACCGATCTATGAATATATATAAAAACGCACATAAATAACGCCTGCATTCAGAATTTAAAGATTTACAATTATTATAGAGACATATCTGTATACTAATTGTATATCTTTAAATGCTGAATGCAGGCGTTATTTACTATTTTTTCACTCAATGTTGGATTATTGTAATTAATGTATGTATGTCTGTATAATAATTGTATCTCTTTAAATGCTGAATGCAGGCATTATTTATGTGTTTGAAAGTATGGAAAATGTTAACAGATTATGGCTACACGGTCACACTATAAGAACAGATAAATGCCTGTGATTTTATATCATTTCTATAAATAAAAAGATGTAATTTCTTTTGACATAATTCGTATTAAATGAATTTCAGCAGTTTTAAATATAGAATTTTGTAAATAAAAAAAAATGTATTAAACTTTTAAAAATATTCAAACTTTTTGAAAAATAATAAAAGATATATATCATGTATTGGTAGTTTACAATTATTCTTACTGAATTTTAAAAATGCATAACTATACCATGTTTTTGGAGGAAGTACACTGACAATATACAGATACCTGAAAAATATATCTAAATAAAACGTTACAATAATTCTTTACAGTATACTTAAAAATTTTATTTCTGCAGAATAATATCAAGTGCATATGCTTCTGAAATAATAAATCCTACATCATGAAATTCAACAGAAGTATTACGGAAGAAAATAAAATAACCGATGCTGGAAATTCCTCAATAAAACTTGACTTTCACGCTAAAACTGTTTTTATAAAGCACATAAAACTTCCCCGATATCTGTTATCATCGAAAAATATGAGAAATATACCGTCGAAGTTTTTATTTAAAAATATATAAGAATGCAGCATTAACCAAAACCCATTTCATTTCTGAAAAGGAATTATAATTTAAAGCTCAGCTGTCTTTTCTTCAACCGAATTTATTTTTAAGTAAATCTTTCCTTGACATTTATTAAAAAAAGGTTATATTTTGAAAGAACACTTTTTAATAGTTTTAGAACACCTGAAAGTGAATAAAATCACATAGTTTTTTTAAAACATAACTTTATTGTTGATTTTAAAAGAATAAGCATAAACTGAATTAATTTCTAATCTAATGTATCTTATCTTGAAAAATAAAGTATTATATTCTTTCAAATTTTTAAAAATCAACTCCTCTACATTTTATTATACATTATGCACTATCGCTTTATGATACCATAATGCTTGTAATTTCTTAGAGACATATAAATTATTTTTTTAAGAATTGTTATGAAAAACTTTTTAACACACCTATTTTAAAAGGTTTCTGTATTTAATTGTTTATTTATTTACTGAAAAGGCGTTTTATGTGGTATATCATATTGTTTATTGTATATCATATCATATCATATATTTTACTATATATTGTAAATTGTATGTAAATATGTAAGACGTATGTATGTAAGATATATTTATGCATGTAAGTATGTAAGTAAGAATACGAGTACATATATATGGAGGTAATGTATTAAGCATGGAGTATTAAGTATAGAGATAAAATGTATTAAAGTATGGAGGTAATTTAAAAATAAAAAAAGTATTTATTCCTCTTAGCCATTTCAGCACGTAAATAAATCCCACAAACACAGCAGTGTTGTTGTTGTTGTTTTTTTAATTTATATTGAGAGTTAATAATTTATTTTAATTTACGTTTGTATCTTAAACTTTTTGTTTTGACAACTTCATATATTTATGAAGTTTGAATAGCTTTGAAATAAATAAGCGCTGAATTTTTTGTATTGTATTATTAAGTGTTATAAGAGGCCTGGATATTACAATAACTATTTTACTGAGTGACTTTATGAAGTTGTATGTAGTAAAAACGAATAACAAATTTAATTATCATTGCAATTGAAGCATAATTTATTAATGTAATATGTAACTATTCCGACAGTAAAACATTTCGTTAGTAAAAATTCTCCTGCTATTTTGTGCAATTCAGTGAAAAAAATGGATCATTCCTTATGTGTACGCTTTTGTTTTAACTTTCTGATCACGCGAAATAAAGGAACGTCCCAAGACTTTTAATATAGAAAACTAGTTGACACGCCCTGTGATGCCCGATCCCGTGATAATAACCTTAAATAAACTTAATATTTGTTTAATTTGATATCTTTAACCCAATTTTGTATAAATTTATATTTTGAAATGAAAAAATTAAAAAATATATTGATATTTAGTGGTAAAAGAGCTCGTAAGAAGATATTTTCTTCTTTTTTAACGTAGAGTCATTTCATAGTTAAAAAAAAAAGTTATTGTTGTCTGAACTCTTTAATATTATTATCGGTAAGAAATATAACGGTGTCTCAGCCCATGTAAAATAAATATGTTTTCTTCTTTCTTTTTTGTTTTGTTTTGTTTTATGGTTGGGTCCTTTAACTTAAAACCCTCTGACTGACAAGCCCGTGTTAATACGTTCACTAAGCTCCAGGTTTCACTGCAATACAAGCAATTTTAAAATTTATATAATTCGACAAATATAATGCAGTTTTAATATATTGAGTTATGATTGATAGATTCAAGGTTTACATTCATATATATAATTAATTTTTTTATGTAATTTTGGAATAAACACCTTTTTTTACCATTTAAAATAAAATGCAGAGAAAACAACATTACAATTTAGCCCTTTTGCTGGACTGTCAGAGGGTTAAAAAAAATAGTTCTTATACATCGACCTCTCTGAAATTTTAATCTGTTATAAATATAAATGTATCTAATCCCTCTTTAAAATTTCGTGAAAAAAAAATTATCTTTAGTATATATACTACATGATACTACATACTACTACATACTGTATACTACATGAGCTGAAGCCGCGTCGAAACAGCCCGCGTTTTAGCGTTTTCATAAAAAAAATTTGAGATTTTATTTTTTTCAAAATGTTTCTACCAGTCCGAACGTTTCGACATTTTATAGGTGATGAATATCTGATCTCTTGACATGCTGTAAAAAGATTGTGTCGAGAACCGACATTTATTTATTTTTAGTGTAGAAAAAAGGTCGTTTTCGAAAGGCGCGAACTGATCGGAAATTTTTTGAAAGTGTTAAAATTCGTATTATCTTTAAAACCGATTGCACCATTGAAGAGAAGAAGGTCTCAGCATTATATAAGTTTTTTTTTTTTTTTTTTGTGAATCGGTAACTCTGAAATCGAGCGCTAGGGGAGTGTCACCGAAAGGGAGAAAAAGTCAACTGCAAAAAAGACGTGTGTCAAAGGGTTAACAACAACATTTTTTCAAACTGATTGCGCTGTTTAAGGCTTAAAAGTAAGATATTTTAGAATATGTTTTCCATTTTGCCCTATCCCGATGGGTGTTAAGGCAAACAGTAAAAAAAAAAACAGCATCTGGTTCTTTCCGTCTACGAGCTGCAGAAAGCAGGGACTGAGCCTGAGTGTGCCTCCGTCGATTTTGCAAAAAAAAGATAGTTTTTTTATGAGTATTTAATTAATATCTTGGCTAATTACTAAAAAAATAAAAAATCTAAGCCTCAGGTGCATCAGGACCTGCCTTGGACTATCCTCATGCAAATTTCCAGATTTCAGGGATGTGAAAATAACACAAAATCAATTAGTTTCATAAAATATTTTAATGATTTTTCTAAAATAAAAACAGTTCGAGTAACTGAGCATAATTAACATCCATAATAACCAAATGGAACGATGGAATAAGGCAGCTTCCATTGCCGCACAAAAGCAACAAAAGCTTTTTCTGAAAATGGCTGTATAAAATAATCATAGAAGAAAATGAATTGTCCAGAAAAACAATGAAGGAAAGGAATAAAGAAAAATTATTCAAAAGAGAAAATCACACATTCTCTGCTGAAAAGAATCGTATAAGTGATCTAGCAGCTATCTAACAAGGAAGTAAAAAAAGGCTGAATGTACAATTCAGATATCTTCGTAAACTAAAGAAAATTGCGAACTAAGATGAAAAAAAGTGTGGGTGTGAGAAATAGTAGGTGAAAAAAAACCCGTATGATCTTCATTATTGCTTGTTTAGAAAAAAATGAAAGTATGATTTTACTCAGTAGTAGAATCTGCATTTTTACACTGCTTCTGTAGCCACCAGAAAAAAAGAAAGGAAAAACAACAACACTAAGACTAACAGCACTGAAAAAATGCCATTAGCAAAAGATTGTAGATATAAGTGCAATAAGAATTTTTTAACATGGAATATTCCTATGTTAATAGATATATTTTTTTCGATTATTATGTATTTTGGAAGGCGATATTAGGAATGTACTACATTTCTGAAAAGTATATATATATTAAAAAAAAAAAAAAAAAAAAAAAAAACACCTTATAAAAGCTATTTAATTAGTAATTTTGGATAGTTTCGAATTTACTTATTCCCTTGAATATAAAAATACAATCGACTATAAATCTATATTATAAAGCAAATACATCTCCGTGAATTATGCTGACGTCATACTGACGGTCGCACAATTGCGCTACACATCGCACAATTACAATTTTTAAACCGTCGAATATAAAAAAAAAATCGCTCCATTAAATGCAAATTGTTTGAAAATTATATCTGAATTTACCGATAATTTTTTATGTTTTAAAAAGTAATTTCAAAACATGATTTAAAAAAATATATATATCTCCATCGCTGCAGCTTGATTACGGAATATTAGCGGGTTTACAGTTAAAACCACATAAACAGTACATGATTGGTTTCAAGCTAATATACCATTACCCATAAATTAAAACTTCACCAATAAATAAATAAATAAATAAATGAAATATTTTAAATAAAATACAAATTTAACAGATACTTATTCAAGCTACGCGCTTAAACCGCTGAAAAATCAGAATCAAAATACTGTTGTAAGTAGCGAAATTTTTGGCGATTTCTTCGGCTATTAAGTCCTAACATGCGGCTAATATGAAAGTATTGCTTTTAATAAATTTCAAAACTTTATTTGAATTCATAATTGACATTTTTCGTATAAAAATGCTTTTTTGTGTTAGTGGAAAATCTAAAAAAATATATTAAATGTAAAAAAAAATATATATTACAGTTTTTAATAATATTATTAATAATAATAATAAAATGGTTTTCACCTATGCTCTGCAACCCGGGAAGCCCAAGTCGGATACCCTGGATTACATATTGAGAAAAGAAAACCTCAATTCTTTTCAATGCAGTTTGAATTATCTATCTATATTATAAAGGCCAAACGTGTCCGTGCGTAAAGCATACGCCATTTTGCGAATGGCAACAGCTGACGATGAAATTTCGGTTTTGTGCTTTTTGCTATTGCAATTTTTTAAATTTCTAAACATAGCACATTTTCAATTTTTACACCGTTATAGAGGAAAAAAAATGTACTTTCAAATGCAATTTGTTTGAAAACTATATCTTAATTGCCTGATATATTATGGCTTATAAAATAATTTTTAAGCATGAATTTTGAAACGACCAATAAACAAATGGAAGAATGCTGCCATTATAAATTTTTAAATAGTTACAAGTAGTAAAATTAATGAATTTTGAAATAAAAACGTCACAATAGTGCAAACGTCACAAAGGTGCCTTAATATGAGAGTAGCGTTATACCGGATACAAAATTTGATTAGTTCAGACGATTTTGGAGAAAAGAAAGCTTTGTAATAATTTAAAAATTTAAAAGAAAATTATTTGCTTACACCACAAACAAACATCGGATATTTTAACAGATAATATAAACAGAAGATATTGTTTTAGATATTGCATTTTTATGAATAAAATATAAAAAAATTATTTCACAAATTTAATAAAAATGCATATAAAAAGTTAATATGAGCAGTAAGAAACAACGTTTTAATTCATATTTCATCAGTATTACAAATAATGTTAACGGTCACTGCGAAGTTGGAAAAAACGAATATACATGAAATTGGTTAATATCGCGATCACTATATCGCATTCATAAGATGATGAATAATAAATTAACAAAGAAGCATCACTGGATGCAGCGAACTCCCTGTATTAATAATACGAAAAAAAAATAAACAAAACCCTTGAAATTCGTTAATGTTGCGATCACTATATCGCATGTATGAACGCTTAGTACAAAAAAAAAAAAAAAAAAAAAAAAAAAAAAAAAAAAACTGGATGGATACCGCATGTATGAGTGCTTCCCGCACAAGAAAAGCAAAGAAACCAGTAAAAAAAATCACTAAATGCAGCAACTTTGACAAATAAAAATATGAAAAATCTATTAGATTTGGAAAAAAAATGGTTTTCGTCTGCGTTCTGTAACCCGGGAAGCCCGGGTTCGATTCCCTAGTACTCGATAATGTGAAACGGTTAATGTTAACAAATATTCGAAATTTTTTTTTTATAATTTGCATGTTAGATGCAATGAGCTTAAAAACATTGGGCATTGTAAATGCAGCATTGTAACAAAATTAATAACAATCTCACATCTAAAGGTAATAATGTAAACGTACAAAAGAAAAAAAAAATAATAAATATAAAAATTTTAAGTAGTCATAAAAAAAAAATTATATTTAAAAAGATGTATAAAATTTTGTGTAAATCATAGCTGAAATTTTGTTATTCATCTGTCAGATTCTTTGCGCAGATATGCAAAGATTTGTGATTTAATCTAAACAATTGATTTAACCCCTTGAAGGGCGGTGAGATATTATATATCCCACTTTTTTATCTCTAAATGCTACAATGATACCAGAATTTTGGAATAAAATTTTTCTTTTATTATCTACGTAAACAAAAGCTTTTACTTAATTTAAAATAAATTTGTTTATAAAACCTTCTGTCATTCAATCATTGCAACATATTAGGAACAGATGTAATTTACCCCTGAAAGGGTTAAGCAAAATTGCTATAAATACTTTTTACAGATATCAGTGCATTTGAAAAGTGTGTTGTTGCACATTTTGTTTTCTCAAATATCTGGGAAAATTTCCTATGCCGTAATAAAGATTAATTCAAATACATTACAATCTTTCGGTTTATGTAATGTAATGCAAATTATAACTTTGAAAGGGATATGAAATATTTCAATGCTCAGAGGAAATGTTTTTGCCTACAAAATCTAATTAAAGAACGAAAAAGTCTGGAGGGATCGTTGAATCTGTTTTTTTCTAAAACGAAACATTTGCATATGTATTGAATTTCACGTAATGTAAATAAGCAAGATTAAAGTAATTTTTTTCATTACTGATTTTGGCGAAGCTATCAAAAACTCATGCATTCCTATTAAAAAACAAACATACAAAAAATAAATAAAAACAAAAACAAAATATATGTGCAATACTTTGTTGACGTTCCAGATGTTTAGATTTCTTGATGCATAAATGATTTCAGGAAACACAAGTTATAAGAATACAAGGAATTTCAGATATTTAAAAAATCTTCAACGTTTCAAAAAGGATTATTTTCATGAGAATTTTACGATTTAGCTCATTCTTTCAGAAAAATAATTATTATTTTGATAAAAAATAAACAAATTAAGTATAAAAAGGGGTGCTTTATATTTCTTTGGACTTAGCTAAAATCATGCCAGCATTTTCCAAGATCGTGAGATATTTTTTATCAAAATTGTGTTTTTACATTTTGTAGATGGTATGTTCGTAACTATAATGGTCACAGAATTGTAAATTATTCGTAAATTATTACGTTTCTTAAATGGAGTTTTAATAAATTACTTGTAACACAAGAAATATTAGACTGCTGCTGATTTAAGTTTTGTGTAAATAATATTACATGTTATTACTTTTTATTTAAAACTTTTATAATCCTTACCTGCTTTTAACTTGTCATAGAACTGACGGTATAATTTTATGTTCGTGTTTTTACCCAGTTATTTAAAACAATATAATAGATACTTTACATAAAAAAAACATTTGCAATTATATTGCTATGTTTAAAATGACGAACAACCTTCTGCTTCACACTATTTTTATTTAATAACGTTTTAGCTATTTAGAAGCTTATATTTTTTTGTCCAAAAACATGATTTTATTTTCAGTGACAGTAGTTATTACATAATCATCGATTTAAAAATAAATAATACATTACGGGTAAAAAAAGTTATAAAACAACTTTTAGACCCAATACGTGTAACAAAATATGGCTGTTACAGGACATGGGCATGATCTATCAGGCTCTGTATGTCCATTATTTATATGAAAAATTTATGTATATTATGATTAAATTAATTTCCGGTATTTTCCGGTTGTACTACACCGCTATAACATTTTTTTTTCAATTGCCTTTTTTTTCAATTGATTTTTTTTTTTTACCTTCTGTTAATAAATATTCTATGACACCGTTTTGCACGTTTATGAGAGAATGAGCAAATTATATAGGAATATAAAATAAGGAATAAATATTTAAAATATATACATTAATTTTAGTCATTCAGATAAGAATATCCCAAGAAAAGTATGGAACATGCATATCGAACTCAGTAAAAGAAAAAAAAATACATTAAAAAAAAAAACCTCCTGCACTTTTAAAATTTAAATTATTGGAAGATGTCAGTTTAGTTTGAAATGAGTTTTTGTCAGGTTTACATACTTCAAATGTATGATATATATACTATGGATGCATTTTTTATATGAGCAGTTAATATATATTAGTATTTAATTAATTTTAGGCAATTTCACCGTTTTTACTAAAGCAAATTACCCATTTATATGTAAGAGAATAAATATTTTCAAAATATTCATTATTTATAGTTATTTTGATAAGAATATCCAATTAAAAAGTAATATATATTTAATTTGATGATGAAAATACATGAGAAAAACGTCATGCACTTTTAAAATTTAAATTATTTGAAGAATGCAGCTTGAAATGAGATTTTCTCAGCTCCACATACTTCAAGATGGCGATGCCGTTAACTTATCATATTTACTGAAAATCACTGTTGTACGAAATATGATAAATTTAAAAGACGTGTTCTGATATTAAGCATTGTCACGAAGATGCGCTCAAAAATCCATACAAGTTTGCGTGTATAAAAAGCATTACGTTTATAAGGTGATATAAGTTATTTAGTTGTTATGAAACAGCATTTTGTGGTTACGAACTGAATGAATATACAGTTTGATATTTCGTTTTTTATGCATCATTATATTTCATAAGGTTATATATATATATATATATATTTATTTTCCGTTATACACTATTCAGGAATAGTTTTATTTCCGATATTTGGAATTATTTACTGCGAATCATTTGTTTACGAAATATGATACATGCTACTAAATAAAGAAGGTGTAAATATTTGATATGGAAATACTTGTTATAAATGCAATATATGCATTAACATGCACATTATTTCTAGTTATGCCAAGCTGTATAATTTAAATATGTCGATCTTATGAAGTGTATTTCTTGCGGATAAAACAATATATTGCTGCTATATAACTATATAAAATAGTATAGTACAAAGAATGTGGTAATCGAAATGAAGATTTTGTTAAAATAACCAAACTCTGATAAGCAAAAGCGGACTAATACACAATTTGCTCAAAGTTATCAATTTTACCTGTTATTTAAAGCTAACAGATTAAAAAAATGTCCTTACGGCCTGTACTGGGAGGAAAAGGTAGCTTTCATAGTCCATGTTTTTAAAAATTCAACTCATTTTACTCAAGCACCCAAAGCTATAATGCTTGGAACCCGATTATAGAAGATTTCATCCCGGTTCTCGTTAATACTGAATTTGAATGAGAATTTCAGCATGAGAGTTAAATTGTTCGCATAACAAAAATCAGGTTGTTTCAAAATGTCAGCGACCCTCGAATTTAAAATTGCCATATTTCAGCCCTTTTTTAAGATGAAGTCAAAACAAAAAAAAAAAAAATTCTGAATCCTTGTATCACGATCAAACACTTAACGGATACAACCTTTTCAATTTATAATTTTTATACATATTTTTGAATTAAAAAAAATAAAACAAATTAACTGGTCGCCAGTTTGAAACAAGATGATGCATGAAGCTCGCCAACAAACTCGGTCGAGACCTTTGTATGTTCTGTACACATGATCAGTCACATTCTTATCGGTTCATAAATACGAGAGTTACAGCATAACAAATATCAGGTTGTTTCAAAATCTCAGACATCCTAGAATTTCAAACTGCCCTATCTCAGCCATTTTTAAGATATAGCCAAAACAAAAAAATTCCAGAATCCTTCGATTACCTTCTAACACTTAAGAGAAACAATATTTTCAATTTATAATTTTTTTGTACATCTTTTTGAATTAAAAAAAATTTAAAAATATTAATTGACCACCACTTTGAAACAAGATGGTGGATGAAGCTGGCCAACAAACTCGGACGAGATCTTGGTATGTCCTATACACATACTCAGTCACATCCAAATCAGTTCATAAATAATAGAGTTACAGCATGACAAATGTCAGATTTATATAAATATATATATACATATATATATAAATCAACATTTGAACGGAGGGTGGTTTTGAGGTCTTGGTCTCATGATCGGTGAAAATATACCAATTTTTTTTTCGAATTGCTTTCCTCCGAACGGCTGCAATAGATAGCTTTTTGTAATGAAAGCTACCTAAAACTGGAACATTAAAAAGGAGTAAAATCCCTAAAAATAAATTACAACTCTTTGCATATATATTATGTTTATAATAAAAGCTGCTACCTTTAATTATGTAGCTAATTTTTTGAAAAGAAAAATAATAAAGAAGAATTTGAACATTTGATCATTTATGAAAATTTATGCTATCACATGATCGCTACATAACTAAAGCTCTGTAAAGAAATGTTCATAGCCTTTTTTATATGCACCAAGAAAATTTTTAACAATTAATTCACGTTGATTAAATATATTATACAAACTGGTACTGTCATGTTGAAGTTTTTGGCACGATTGCCCTTTCTTATTGTGTTGCTGACAAAAGGCAGACAGAAGAAATGGGAAGAAAACATCTACTAGCATATTTCAGCATTTGGGCGTCTGCCGTCTTTGAATGCTCTTCAGTTTTAGATTGCAGTATTCAAAGGGTTAAATAAAGTTTTAAGTTATCGATTTGTTTTCCTTCTTCGTTATGCTCCCCGTTTTCAATGGTGGTCGAAATTTGAATTACTATTCCTTTTTGCAGATTTCTTTTCCCCAGTGTCATAATAACATATATAGTTTCAACAAAATACATCAGCTGAAACGTATGTTTATGTGATCTGAGTAGAGTCAGTTTAATTATAGGTACACTGTATTTAAAATTAATGGAATAAAAGCTTCGAATAAACCCACAAGAAATGTGTGCGGTTATAAATTGAAACGGAATGAGATTTGACTCCTATAAATTATGCAGATAGTTGATTCCCAAACTGAAATCCGTTTTGGGTGACATACAGAACTAGATTAAATACGCTTCTATAAAGTCACCTATTGGATTTAAAGTACTGCCTCTATGTTTATTACTTGTAAGAATATACTTTTTAGTGAGTCAACCAATATTGTGCTTTTGAATATAAAACGTAAGTATACATACTCAGAAATTACATAGATTTAGTGCAACTCTAATTAATAATTTAGTCCAATATTAACTCCCATGGAGTACTGTTTTGATAGCGATTTTTATAATTGTGAAATGGCTTTCATGCGACATTCTTATTGTTCAACTTCGCATATTTTAAACCATAACCTACGAACCTGCAAATGCTGCCAATAGCTCCTATCTCTGTATAAAAATATAATGCTCTGCAAATTTTGAACCATGTAACTCACACACGCATGATTGTCAGCTGTAAAGGACAGTTTTAGAGACATATATCTGCCTACTTTCTACGACTCAAGTCAAATTTTAAACAACTTATTTTACACGTCGTACACTTTCTTTGTTAGTTATAATGTACACTGCTGTTTTCTTTTATTCCTTAAAGTAAATCCTTCATTAAATTGTTGTTATATTCCAGTTTTATCCGTATTTCTTAAAGCTAATTTTTACTAAATTAAAAATACATATATATATATGGTAAGATTTTTGAGTAAAATAATTTTCATACTGGTAATTGAAAAGTCTTAATTCTGTAACATTTAAATTAAACGTGTTCAAATCTATTTTTATTAGAAAAAATGAGCATTTAACGTACACTATAAAAAACGCCAAATGATTTTTAATCTACGAAAATATAATATAACCACGAAAGAAAATATATTATAATCTCTTCCTAGTCACCCATAATTTCAAAAAGCGTTCGTTATCTTTAGAAACCTGAGAAATCAATATATTTCGACATTAAAGAAAAAAAAATATGAAAAGAAAGTTTCTTTTGCCATCGCCAATTTTCGGAAACGTTTTGGGGGTAATTTGTTTCAGTGTATTAATCAGTTTTCTCAAATTGAATACTGGTTTTTAGGATGTTTTCAATTCTCAATTGAACATTTTCAGCTGCGTAATTGAATTTATATTTGCAAGAGTAATAAAATAATATTAATTTTAATGTTAATGTTGTTAATTTATCATGTTTGTCTGTAAAATACGTTCGTTGAACGTGAACGTGAAAATGTTTATTTGAGAATTGATAGCATTTTAAAATTTGGTACTAAAGTTTTAGAAAACTGATTAATGCACTATAAAAACTACTCGGAAACGTCTCCGGAAATCAACGGCAGCAAAAGCTACTTTGTTTTAATAAACGCTTCTTTAAATCTCAAAAATATATTGGTATCCGAGTTTTCTAAGGATACAGAACAAGTTAACAAACATGGAAGATGTTGTTGTATTTTTTTTGTTCGTTGTTATATAATATTTTTCTAGACTAATAACTAGAAAAATATTGTGTGTTTTGTTTTAAGTCTATTTAGTAGCATACTGCTAATAATATTTAAACATCAATGCAGCATCTTTAATCTCAGACATGTTTCTATACAAATGCAGGTACTTGTTGGCATGCAATGTAAATTTTAAAACATTGTTCTTGTTTGGTCACTTAAAATATAAACAGCGTGTTGATTTATTAAACGCTGTCACGGAAAAGCGCGAAGAAACGGAAATGCGGCTACTCGCTTACACACGGATAACCAGAGGTTGCGTGTTTTCCTAGAATCACGTTGATTAGTTGACACAAAATATTTACCTATGTTGCATTCTTTGGAGAACAAATACAAGAGACATGGCATGATGTTATGGTGTGATTTATGTAAGCTGGGCATAAAATATTCTGCATTAGATGAGATTCAAAAATATAAAAACGATATAAACAATGTTTTTCACTGTTAAGTAAACAGAGAATTCGTTTAGTATACTACTATTATTTTAATCAGAAAACAAAAATGTCATAAGGACCATATTTTCTGTTACACTTTTAGAAATTTTAATATATATATTTTTTAATAAATGTAATGCCACGTAGAGTTGGCGATTCTGGGTATAAGTAGTAGCATATTTTGTGAATCATTATGTCGTTATTGTAATCATTATTATTTTGCATTTTGCATTTTAAGGAATGGCTACACAATATTCTAATGCGTCCCACACTTCTGATCAAAATTAAATGAATACACCAATATCTTCTGGATTTATCCAATCTAACAAATTAATTGTCTGGTTTCACCCCGCTGCAGCACTGCACAGAGTGTACCGCTCCTTGTCGCGTGTAGAGCTTACTCTGGGGGTAACCACACCACCACTGTCACGTGGGAGCTGGTTTCCAGCGCACACATAATCTTATTTCTTCTTCATATCTTGCCCATTGTCCTGTTCGGGCTCCAGACACGGCAGAGATAGTTAACCGCGTTCCTGGCGATTCTCACCCAAGGCCATAGTTTGTTCTCTTACTTGATTCTTATTTTACACTTCGCCTCTCTGTCAGGTTTTCCGGCGGGTTCAACTCCGACTGAAAATTGTATATATTTTAAGACCTTAATAAAAGGTACCGGGAGGAAGATCTATGCTCTACAGACTTGACCTCTTTGTGTGAGCAGCGTCTCTCAGGCTGTCACTATACTACTTAATCTTTTTATTGTCAAGCCCGAGATAACTCCTTCACTGAGCTGTAGTTTTTACAGAAATAGATGCATTATTTAAATTTACAAAATTTTTACAGATTTAACGCAGTTTGAATTACAGAATAATGGTAAATATTCTCAAGATTTATCTTCAAATACATAATTAAGTGCTTTATATTATGTTAGGATGATGATTATGTTTAATATATATATATATATATATATATATATATATATATATATGTGTGTCTTACGTGGCGCGGAAATAGGACTGAATTTCTACCTTATCGTTGGCAACAACCGTAGTTTCCAGAGCTCAGAACAATGAACAGACAAGATTGTGTTAGCTCCACCTCCAATATGGCGGTCAGTGTCAGAGCACTGAAACTCAAGCTTGCAATTATTAAAAATAAAATAATATGAACGTAATCCGAAGCGTCTGAGATGATTCCTCATTTTAATTATGAGTAATATTGTCGTTTAATTATGAGTAATATTGAACTCTCAACTCATTATTTAGAATTTATTTACGAATTTCACTCACACAAAAAATCGGAGATAATAAAATATAAATTTTCTAGAATCCCCTGCTGCCATCTGTTGATGTTTTATTGAAGTAAAAATGATTTTTCTTCAATTTCAATAAAGTAAAAATTTCTTTTGCAGAAATCTATAATCAATTAGAATAGTAAAATGTTGAACGAAATGAAACTATTTTCCTACCACGTAGTGTTTTTTTTTTTTTTTTTTTTTTTTTTTTTTTTTTTTTTTTAGTGAATTTAAGCCGTGCTGTACAATATTATAGGTGCAATAAGTTTTAAACTAATTATGTTTCCAAGATCCTTTTTTCATAGTATTTAAATGATTTGTATGTCCATTAGTAGCATCAACTAAATGCATTTTTAGTTGTGTTTTCAACGAAGTTTTCGATTCCTTTTTTACATTAAAAAATTGTCAATTTCATATGTTCAAATGATTTATTGTAGTACTTATTCCGGCTAGAATTATTAGAAAAATAACAAGTTGGAAATTGTACGTCAAACGTTACAAACGAGGTGCGTTCGTACGCACGTTTTAGAATTAAATTCATGATATCCCGTGCGTAGAACGGGTTAAACAGCTAGTTAAGTATATATTTTATGACACTGTTCATACAAATATCTTAACTAGTTATATAAATATTCAGATATATATGTATCAGCTAGTTATATAAATATTCAGATCTTGATGATTTTTAATTCTGTGAAATGAATTATATCGTCTGCAGATTAATTTCTGTAATGAAATAAGTATCTCGGTCGCTTGACGATTTAACATCCATCGTAAGCTCCTATAACAAAAAAGCACCGATTTAAAAAAAAAAATCAAATTTCTTAATAAATATTTTTATTAATATCTCCTAAAGTTTTGATTCGATTTTAATAAAATTTGAAATGTCTCGACAAAATTCTGCAAAGATAATATATTTTAAATTGCAAACCATTTGGTTGGGTAGTTTTTGCGTTGTTATATGCGGACAGACAGACAGACGGACGGACAGACAGACGGACAGACAGACAGACAGACGGACGGACAGACGGACGGACCAAGCGACGACTATAGGTGCTACGTATTTATATAATTACGAACGCACCTAAAAAGGGGCGAGCGAGCGAAGCGAGCTGGGACCGCGTAGCGGTCTCAATGTGAATTACTTTGCAATTCACGGGGGGGGGGGGGGGGTTGGCGAGCGTTAGCAAGTAGGGGGCTGACCCCCTAGTATATATATATTTATGTATGTATGTATGTATATCATCATCATCAACCATTTTCAATCCACTGCTGGATGTAGGTCTCACCCAGATTTTTTAATTTTTTCCTGTCTAATGCTTCAGTCATCTAATTGACACCGGCCACTTTTTTGATTTCGTCACTCAATCTTACTTGAGGTCGTCTTCTTGGTCGTTTACATCTCTGGGATACCACTGTAGGTTGTTTGTGGTCCATCTATTGTCTTGTCTTCTTGCAATGTGCCCAGCCTATTTTCATTTTAGCTGTTTAATTAATTTAGCTGTTTAGCTGTTTAATTCTTCTGATGGCAAAAACTTCCGTCTGACTTCGTATCCAAATTATTCTCTTTCTGTCTCTTCTGGTTATTCCTGACATACATCTTTCCATACTTTGCTGTGTTGCTTGTAATCTTTGTACCATCCGTTTTGTTAGCGTCCATATATATTTAAAAATGAAAACATATGCGAAAAACAAAGGATAAGACAATATAAAAAGCAATGGAATGGACACTGCAGGAATTATATATATATATATATATATATATATATATATATAAGAAAATGAAAATAGGACTACAATTTTGTACTTTTTCTGGGCAGTCAAAGAGAGGAGTTGTAAGTAATAAAAAAATATTTTTGATGCAGCAAATGAAATAATTTTTCTTTTAAAAGAAAATGTTTTATGATCAATCAGGGGAAGAATGTGTGAAAAAGTGTGTAATTCATTTGGGGAAATTTGTGTATATCACAGTCAATAATAATGGCATTACCTCGCCGATCTTCGAATATAATCGTCTCGCATTATTTTAGTCCTTTTAATTATGTGTATGCATTACTTTTTTAATACTGTATGGAAGTTTAATTGTAATATCTTGTAATTGCACAAAAAACAAATAAAATACATTTTTAGAAAAAAAAAACCAAATAAATTTCGAGAAAATACATTTTAATTTAACTTTGTAGATAAAATTTATCGATTTGACTACGCAAGCAAAGTAGTCAGCAGTATGCATAAATAGCAATACATTCAATAGCAATATACATTGGTTGAAGTAATACACATCGATTTTTTTTTGTATATATCCTTCAGAAATATTGAACATGGAAAACACATTTGTGCAATTTACACGGAGAGGCTTTGAGAGATAGTATATGTCTCACAGCTTTAATTAAAAAGAAAAAAAGGTTTAGTTACATTATAAGTAATTTCGCTAAATTAATTCTGAATTATGCATACAAAAGTTTTATGATAATAAAGAGGAAAATCAGAGGAAGAATTTTCATTGAATTGTAATTTAAATTAGCATTTTTATTTCAGATTTTTGTTATAATTATTGCTTGAAGCGAGATGAAATAAAATCGGAGGTTAAATAAAAGTCCATACTAAGTGTGAAAAAATAAGATTGGTAATATCTAGAATACCTTTATATGTGAAAGTAACAATCTACAGACAGGCCGGTAAAATATATGATTCGTCAAGGAAATTTTGGATTAGACGAAGTTTCTATTACCGCCAAAGTAGTGTTTGTGCATTCGCCGAACTATTCAAAACAAATTCGCTCAAACGTGTATCGCATATTTCTGCAATGTTAGATATTCAGACATTTATATGAAAAAGGAGTATATGTACATTTACTTGTTCATTGTTTTCATCACCTTAGATGTGTAATCTTTTGATACTCTGTAGCTACAATGTGAATAGATTAATTATAAGACGGAAATTAAAAAAACAGTTTCCTTAATCTTACCTTTTTATGTTAAATTTATGAAAAAATGTTGAGATTCTATGATAATAAATATTTTTTAATTATTACATAAATATAATTAGCATTTAGTAACTTGGTTTTTCAGTTTTATTTGAAGAAATATTTGTTAAATATTGTTAATAGCACGTTGAATATTCTTAAAAAACTTATCTAAACTCAATACTTAATTTCATAATATATTTATATTTTATAAGAAAAATAAAATACAATATGACATATTTTGATAGTGTGGTAATTTTTGCTAAAAAAAGTGCATAACGAAAAAAATTTTCTATAACAAAAGACGAGTAGGAATAATTTGATTCATTAGGAAATATCTTAAATGTATCGCTTTTTGTAAATTAAACTGTAATAGTTTATTATAAACAAAATAGTCATTTAAATTTATTTGAATTTTTACTAAAAGTTTTTGGTTTATTTATTTATTTATCTTTCTTTAATTTGAATTATTCAATAAATATCTTTTCATACTGATTGTTGAAAATTTACAGAATTTGCATTGGGCAGACTATCTCTCTGCTATACTTGATTCAAGAATAACTGCCGAATTTTCAGAATTTAACTGAAGCATTGTAAGATGATTCTAGCCTAAACCGAAATCCAATACTGAATTAATGCAGAACTGAAGCGAGATAATAATTCTATGTGAACAATACGTTTTCCAAAGATTTTGTGATGCAAATGATGTGCAATTATTTAAATATTTTCATTGCTGGGATAGTCTCGCTGCATATAGTTGTAATAGTGGACCAACTGAATAAGATGCGCTAGTGTATTTGCTGTACGCTCTGGAACGGCAATATTCAAATATTTCTGAAAATCTGACCAGTTAAAAGTTTACAGCACGACTTTAATAATGAATAATTCGTCATGCAAAACTGTCAACAACAACTGCTAAAGTTTATTTGATATGCAGAATTCAAAATGGATGTTTTCCAATATTTTGTTTTCGATAGCAATGAAGCTTAAATATCTGCAGTTGGAAGGATTGTCCGGAGTATCAACTCTTTGAAATTTGAGTACATAAAATGAAGTCATTGATAAAATGAATGATTTATATTTCAAATAAACGTTTCCCATTTCGTATCATTTTCCATTTCTCAATTAATTTTTAAGTAGATTAACAGTTTCAATTTAGTATTGTACTTATTTTAAAATTGACAGAATTGGAAACATTTTCAATTAATCAAATACAAACATTTATAACTGCAAAACGATTTTGGTAAAAAAGTAAGTTATATAATTACATAAACGAAAGAAATTATAAAGCACCAATAAAATAATTTGAACTTAACATTTATGCTAAAAATATTTTTTAAAAGCACCCAAACTTAAATTTTGTATTATTAATAACTGAAAATCAACCTTATAAGTAATAAATGAGGATAATTCGAATATAATTCGAATTTCATTAAAGTTCGAATTAAAAAGAGTGCCGGCATGCTCATACATGAGAGACATATGCATATACATGAGCATACATAGGAGACATATATACAAGCATATACATTAGCATACGTATACACACATATACATGCATATACGTTTGCATACGTATACATACATATACATGCATATACGTTTGCATACATATATTACCTATACATGCATATACGTGCATACATGCACATGTATATACAGCATTCATATACATGTATATATAAATGCATATACAATAATTTCTCACTTATACGTCACTTCTTTTATCTGTCGCTCTCAGTTATACATCGACTTTTGGTAGTCCCGGATAAACATATAGCGATGCAATGTTATTTTTTTTCGTTTATGCTTCACAGCTTGAAAAGTATGAGTCGGAGAAATTTCATGTTTCTATTGATATTTCTTCTTATTCTACACATGTGCTTTCCAAAAAATTTCACATCAGCTTGTAAAGGCGAAGTCAATTGGCTGTCTTTTGCTTTTTGTTTTCTGAACAGTATTGAAAGCTGCATTCCTGAGCCACACCTCTTCGCACCTGCAATTTCTAGGAGGGGGTAAGGTAGGAGGGACTTGTTTCTTAGAAATGAAGCAATGTTTGATAAGCCTACGTATATAAAATCTCTTTTTTTCATATTTTTTCCTAGCTCGTAACGTTCAAGTGTTTTTTTTTTCATTATGTATTGAAAATGAGTAACGAACAAAATTACCGATTTCTTTAAATCATCTTTAGTTGCTAGTATTAATCTTTTAAACAGGATCCGCCTGTGGGCATTACTCTAGCATGTTTCATATAACAAAAAACGTTTTCTCTGTTCGTGTTTATATTAAAAGTGAATGTATATACCAATTATTGTTTCTTATCAAAGTATTTATATACATAGTAGTCAAATTGTAATAATACAAATATTGTATATGTTTTTTGAGAAATAATGTAACACATAAAATACAAGTACTGCCCGTAGGCGGAAAAATATGTATACGAAAGACATGTTTTCAGGTTTTGCGCGTATGATATGTTAAAATAAAGGTTATTAAAGTGTCTGAAAAAATGCTCAATGTAACGAAGAAATCTTTAGCAGAGCAATTCAAAAGTCCTGTTTCAACTTTAAAAGGCAACAAAGATGCAATTAAGGCAGCTATCAAAGCATGAGGAATTTATTTCAAGAAATGGAATAGACTATAAAGTGCAAAATTTGATCAACTGGAAAATACTTTAGATCAGTGGCTTAGAGAACCTCGTGCCTACAATATACCAGTGAATTGTCAGTTAAGAGAAAAGGAAATTGCCTTATCACAGACTTTTGGAATAAAAGATTTTTTTGATTCCCAAGGATGGATCGAATAATTTAAAAATAGGCATGGATTAGCTATGCGCATCAAAAGAGGTCGAAGTATAAGCATTGAAGAAGATAATGTAGAGCAATTGGTTATGAGATCTGCCAACTGTATTCAGAGATTATAAGCTATGTGACATCTGTAATTGCGATGAAACTGGATACTTTTTCATAGTGATGTCGAATGAAACTATCTTTAAAAGGTGAAATGTGTCATGGCGGTTAAGAAAGTATAGAGAGACACACAGTTCTACTTTGATATAATGTAGATGGTTCTGTAAAATTATCGGGTTTGGTTATTGGAAAATCTTGAAATCCTCTTTGTTTCAAAAATATGAAATATTGCCATGTGAATACGATAATAGGTGTAAAGTGTGGATGAATGCTAACATATTTTTGAAATTTCTTCAGAGATTTGATGCAAAGATAAAAAGAAAAATGGAAAGTTATTTTATTCATTAACTACTGCCCTGCTCACCCTTCAGACGTTCCAAAGCTAAGCGCTACAAAAGATGTTTTCTTCCTTGCAAAATGCGCAAGTAAACTCCAGTCTGTAGATTTGGGAATTATTCAATGTGTAAAAGTTAATTACAGATTTTTTGTTATTAGGAGAATTCTTGTTTCACTTGAATTAAAAAGTGCAGTAAATGATCTAAAAAAAGTGTCCATACTTGATGCAATAAATATGCTGTGTTCATCATGCGAAGGTGTCCATGAAACATAAATTCAAAAGTGTTTCAAAAAAGCAGATTTTATTCTGAAGGAATTTGAAAATAATCCATCTTCTGCCAAAGATCATTCACTATTAGATGAAGAATGGAATTCCGTGTCTTGGGGAATGATTAATTTTAACGATTTTGTAGATATTGATGAAAATGTAATAACAGCAGAAATACAGTGACATACCAGAAATAGCCGCATAAATTCAAGATGATGCCACAGAAGATGAATCACATAACGAAGAAAACGTATCAACACATCCATCGACTTTTTCAAAGACAATAGATGCTCTGGAAACTTTTCGTCACAACATTCAGTGAACTGTTGCATCTGGTTCAACATTCATGTTACAATGAACTTGAAAAAGCTATTTTTAGGGACAGACATCAAGCTCATAAACAAACTTCAGTTTTAGATTATTAAATAAAATGTATGTAATTAAAATGTTGAGATGTAAATATTTTAGATTTTAATTAGTAAATCTGTAACAGTAAGTAAATCGTATTTTTTAAAATTATAATTCTGCATAT
Source organism: Maratus michaelseni (assembly GCA_963931845.1). NCBI lineage: Eukaryota > Metazoa > Arthropoda > Arachnida > Araneae > Salticidae > Maratus > Maratus michaelseni. The sequence goes on along the minus strand of OZ007590.1, from coordinate 128,406,190 downwards.
TATTTAACCATTTAAAGATTAATATTGTCATTATTATTTATTTTAAATTTAATTTTTAGTTGAATTTCATTTATGGGTCTCTCTCGTTTATGCGTCGTTTTAAATCAGTCTTTTGCACCGACGTATAAGTGATAGGTTACTGTACTACACGATTATACATATTTGTTTCAAGATAAAATTCACGTATTTATTAAATTTTGAATTCAAGATTTTAATTTGGATATGTAAAGACCTTAAAATGTTCATAGATTTAACTTCACGATAACATTATATCTATAAATATAATTTACTTTAAATACTTTTGAGTATTTAAAGACATTTCTTATTGTGAATTATTAACACACTGAAAATCATTTGACCAAACAATATAAATCAACTTTAAATAATATTGCATTTTCCAATGCAAAATCTCTTCTCAGTAACAAATCGCATCATTTAGAATTCACTCTAAAATTTCAAGATAAAGCAAATTCAATTATGAAAGAGAACAACAGCATGAATTAAAATACCCTTTAATCATTGATGTTGCTATGTAAATTGACGTAAATCCTTTAATCATTTTGATTTCTAAAATATTATCATAGTAACAATCATGTGGCTACAACAAATAATTACAGAGTTACATAATTTATGAATATCTTTTGGAATCTGGTGTTCCATTATTTTAAGAAGTTTTACTTAGGTTAACTTTTAGTCCTGATCGTGAGAGCAAATATAAGTTAAACTGGTATTAAATGTTTTTATAAAATATCTTATGATTTAAAAAAGTGATAAACCCCGACTAATTCTGCTGTAGGTAATCGTATATAAAATATATATGTATTAAAGACTGAAAATATCTAATAATAATTATTTTCAGTAGTCGTCTATATATTAAAAATTTCACAAACTATCGTTTTTTAAATAGTAACTAACACCTACATTAAAAACAGGTGTTCACTTGTTAATGTCTGTACATTTACTATTTGTACATTTTACCAATTTTTCTTTCAGACATTATTTAAAAAAACATGGTTAAAAATTCTTACTAAAAACGTCCCCCATTTAAAAAATGTAAAAACAGTCTTCAATAAAAATCTCGACCACTTCACAAAAGCGCTTTCACCCCCCGCTAGGGCATCATTAGTTGTGTGACATGCAATGACATGGTGTGCCATGCATCATGCAATGACATGGTGCAGTCATTACTTGATTGCCACTGGAGAAAATGTTGGAAGAGGGAGAGAGAGAGAGAGAGAGAGAGAGAATATTGAATACCGATAGGGGGAGCTCTTCAACCAGCAGTCATATATATAATGGAGAGGAAGGAAGTTGAAGATCACAACTGATGATGCCCTAGCGGGGGGTGAAAGCGCTTTTGTGAAGTGGTAGAGATTTTTATTGAAGACTGTTTTTACATTTTTTAAATGGGGGACGTTTTTAGTAAGAATTTTTAACCATGTTTTTTTAATAATGTCTGAAAGAAAAATTGGTAAAATGTACAAATATTAACACCTACATTTGCCAGTTTTATTTAAATTCCGTCGTCCATATAAGCCCAGATATAGTACATAGTTTGCACATTTGAAAAAAAAAATCTCCATAGAGTTAGAAGAGGTCAGAATTTGAGGGTGAAAATATTAAATACATGTGACAATTTTCAGATAAAAAAAAATATTTCGCATAAAATTCATTTTATTTTAATGAGATACAGCGAAGGAAGCTAAACATACCGGATGTATTTTTAATTCAAAAATATAATTTCAATTATGAAAATTATTAATAATTATATAAAAAAGTAATAAATTAATGACCTACTATAATTTTTACATAAAAAGAATAAGAACTGTTAAAAACATGGCTTCCAGAATTTACAACAGATTCATACTTTTAGCTTTTGAGATATAGAGAAGTTTTACAGTTCGAGGATATGAGGAGACGTTTCCCGTTAGCGTTTGCATTCACATATAGGGAAAAAAATTAAAAAGTAAACCGGAATTTTGTGTAAAATGTACTAAAGTTAGATCTTTTTATATTTAGGTATTTTTTATAAAATTTTCTAATTAATGATAAATATATTTGGTATTTTTCCCTGTGAAATCATAATTCTATTTTTTTTAATTTATGGATATACTCTGAAGCTCATTTCATTTATAACTTTATGAGCTTGGAAGACAAAGTGCATAAATTGCACACTTTCTGGGCTGTTTTAACCAAGGATATCAAATAGATTGTCAAAATTGGGTGTTAACATTTGAAAAACGAATGTTGCTACAAGTTTTGGTACTTTTATGTGAGCTGGGTGAATTTTTTTTTCTCACCAGTTGTAGCTTTATGTTTCGAGTGTGTAAATTAAAAACAAAGCATTGGTGTTGAAATAAAAAAATGTCTTGGTTTATGGTATTATTTCTTATTATTTTCTTTGACATGAAATGAGTTAATTGCATGTATTTTAAATGTATGTAATATATGTATTTGAAATTAAGTTATATATTTTAAAGGGAATTAGTGAATGGTTTGTGTTTAAAAAAATTAATACCATGTAAATGATTGTGATGGGGATATTACTTGGCTGTTTATTATCTGCGCTGGCTGTACCAAATGTTTAAATTTTCAGTACGACTACCTAATCTTCAGATGATATTTGGCTTTTTTACTGATAATTTTAACCGTAAACTTAATTACCGTAAATTTTAGTTTAGCATAAAATTTAAACCTTCTTAATTCCTAAATTACTTGACTCAATGACTTCCAGTGTCGTATTATTCAGAGGTAAAAAAAGGTTAAAAAAATATATAAATATGGTGGCCAAATATGGTGTCAAAAATAGATGTCCGTATTGAAAGTGCCAGAGTTTGGTACCATTTTAGTATGAAGACGACTTCTGAGCTTAAATTTTTAACATAAATTGAAGAAAACCATAATTTCCAGTTGAATGGGTATTTTCTTGTTTTGCGTAAATTTGGTGATTAAAAAATATGGTGGTTTTCTCTTCTCTCTTTGGCCATCTGTAAATAACTTCATTTCGAGAATTTGAACTCATGAAAGCATTCACATATATTTATCCCTAAATTATGCATTAATAGTGGATTTAAAACAGATTGCTAAGACCAAAAAAACATTGAATTTTAAAAATCTTACATTTATTACAAAATTACAAAGGAACCTTGATATAACGTTTATAATAATTAAAAATTATTATTATGAGATATATAATAGTTTTTTTCTGATAATTAAAACTTTGGTCACATTATCAGAAAGTAGAGGGTAAATTATTTTTTGGACATGTTTTTTTTTTTTGATCTATAAGTAGAAAATCTTCGAGAAAATCTTCTCTTGGGTAGAACAGGATAACAAGGTGAAAGGAAAATTTTCCAACTGAATATATTTGGAAACAAATGGCTCTGCTATCTATTGTATTTCATAATCATTATAGAAATTTATATGAAGTTTATATGTGATGCAGGAATAAAAACAACATAGACATAGATCGCTAAATGTTGGCCAGTGGCGTACTCTAAATCTTGGACAGTGGCGTACTCGAAATCTTGGTCAAAACTCGAATCGTTCTTTAATTTTCTGAATTTTCTTCGAGGACAAGTTCAAAAACTCGTGCGTCAAGTATAGATTATGTAACTCTTTCCAATACTTCGGAAATACGTTTACAAATATTTACTGTTTAATAAGATAAAAGATTATATCTAAGTAAACAATTTGGAAAACGCATAACACATTTAAAAACCCAATTTCAGGAATTACTAACACTATTCGGAAAAATATCCGAATTATTTTGTGCATACCTGTATATTACCTACAGATTTGCATGTAAACTACATGGAATGATAAAAATTAGTTCACTTAGGAAACGCATAGCTCAATTTAACCCCCCCCCCCCCCCCGTTCTGGAAGTCCCGTCAGTAAACGAAAAATACCCGAAATCTTTTGTGCTGACCTATATATGAGTTATAGAATTTATACACACTAAGAAATTGGAAAAATTTCTTAAATTTAAATACGTGCACCGCAACTGAAAACGTACTTCCAGCAATTATTGTTAACTGATACTACTTTAACCGAATTCTTTTGTAAGTCCCTGTAAATGAATGATGAATGCTATACACACAATATTCTATAGCAAGTCTCTTGTAATGCACCTCAGTGATATATATCAAATTCAGTATGTTTGAAATAGTAAAACACTATTAAAATAAACTGCAATTTTCCCTCATAGACCGTAATGCAACGAAATACTTTTGAGTATCCCTGTAAAGAAATGCTACGCTGTAAAGAAAAGCTATGCACACCATATTCTATAGTAAGCCGCTTCTTGTCGTACCGCTCAGTGATATATATCAATTTCAATGTGTTTGAAATAGTCAAACATTGTTAAAATAAACAGCAAACGATTTTACCCATAGACTGTAATGTAACGAAATATTTTGAGTTTCCCTGTAAAGAAAAAATAAGTGTTATGCGTATTCTATAGTAAGCGTCTTTAGTGCCCCTCAGTCATATATATCAATTTCAATATGTTGGAAATAGTGTAACATCATTAAAATAAACCGCAAAGGATATTTTCCTATAGACTGCAATGCAACGGAATTGTTTTCAGTCTCCCTGTAAAGGATTGGTTGGTTGATTTTATGACGGCCGATTATCAACACATGGGATATAGGCCCTGGGGGAAGTGCCCTCCGTGGGGGTCTTTCTAAGGGATCCTAACCCGTATTTACGGCAATATTCGAAGAAAACCTCGGAAAACTTCGGACGGTTAGGTCAACGAGCGCGACAGGGGTCCCTGTAAAGGAACTATATGTGCTACACACGTCATTTTCAAAATTGAACTTACCATAGGAAACCTCAATAACATATATCAATTGCATGATAATCTGAGTATATTTAAGCGAGTTAGAGCATGGACAGACAGACAAACCGAATTCATAAACACTTTCAACTATGTGGAAAAGTGTTAAAAATGGTCAATTGCGTTATAATGTAACTATTGGTGTGTATTGTATAAAACGTAGAAGTCACCATGTAGTTGTGAATCGCTTTACTTCTGGATCTCTTTACATTGGATCGCCCATATTTCATAAATATATGCGAAAAAATATGAAATTTTTCATTCTTTTGTGGGTTTTTTTTTCAAAAATTCATAAATGCTTACGATGAAAATCTGCTGATACATTTCCCCTGAAAGACAGTTCATACATGAAGAAAATATTAATTTTCAGTGTATCGTTTTGAACAATGGAGATCAATAAATTAGAAATATTCAACATCCCCAGGTTATGAGCTATATTAAATTATAATTTTACGAAATAAAATTGAGATACATATGTTTGAAGTACAGTGCCACCCAATTATGCAAAGTTGTTGGTAAAAAATAAAAATGTAGCATATATTTCTTGGTTTTGACCAGCTTTTTGTGAAATTTCGCCAGTGCGGCTCATTTTATTATGTTACCTCATATGAGGTCACCATGCCGAGAGGATTAAACATCTGAATATATCATATAATAGTTTTTCGTTCACCATTCACTAATTAGAAAACTGGGATGAATAACTGAAAACATATGACATCAAGCAATTATTTTTCTCTCATGAAACCAAATAAATGATCTTTGTGGCAGGTGATATGTATTACTTGGTACTTAGTATTGAGTATCTTTTTAGCGCTTGGTTACAAAGAGAATTTGCTATGTACCTGTTAGATACATTTGCGCTTGATGGAGAGTTTATCTCATGATTTTAAATTAAACAAAATCACGAATTCTAAATTCTTCTTCATTTTTTACTGCATGTATTTTAATATTTATGATCTATCCGATAAATGTATTTTCCTTAAAAAACTTTTAAACAGGTTTTACGGTGTTTGCTTAAAATTAAAAATATGCAGATATTTTAAAATTTTAATTTTTTTAATAGCATTATTGATTATAATAAATTTTAGAGTATAATGGTTTTTAAATTAATTTTTATCAAGAGTAAAAAAAGTATTTTTAATAATTGATTAATTTTTTTAAATATGTCTTCTAATGAAAGCTATATGTGATCAAATATTTTTGTTAAATATTTATTAAATTTTTCTATAACTTTCTTTTTAAATTTAGAGATAGTAAGCATGTACAATATCAACAATTTGTTCGAACAAGCTGGATATTAAAAATATTTTTAATACTTTTGTTTACAAGAAAAAAAACAGAAAAATGTATACACTGCTTTAAAAATCGACATAAATATTGCTTATTTTTTAAAACTATGAATATAAACTTTTATGAAAAGAAGAAAAAAATTAATTTTAGAAGCAAATAAAAAGAATCCAAAATTTATTAAGAAGTATTGTTTGAAGAATATGTTATCGATGAAAATATGCTAAAAAAAATATGTTATAATATTCAAAATATGAAAGATCCTGCTTTTTAAAAAGAAATTAAGAACTTAATATTCATTAAATGTTTAAAATTATCGAGGAAATATTTGCATTTTTCTTCCGCTTCACAAAGAAGAAGCATTTTTCTCTAACAAGGAATAAAATAGAAAATAAATGAAAATATAAAATCTCCATGAAATGTACATTACTATGAGTAATTTTTTTTTTCAAACATGCAAAAGACATGATTAAGAATAAAAAAATATATATATCTCATCACTGCCAAAGAAAAAAGATTTTTAAAGCATATCTGCAAAATTATATCTATATATGTGTAAATAAAATCTTAGTTTTTATAATTCATGTTAATTTCACAAAAAAATTAATACGGTTAAACTATTAAAAGAAAAATATAATTGCTTGAATAAATAAAGACCAATATTTAAAAGTGCAAAAATAAAACAAAAAATTAAAACACTAATTAAAAATTTGTATTAATCTAGTGGTATACTCACTGTTATTTGCGAAATGTATTCTCAATGTATTCTTAGACCATTTTACTTACCCATCATACGTAGTATAGCTTTGGTAAGTCTTGTAATCGTTTTGAAAATCGAAAAAAAAAATTTTGACGGATTTGCACGTTTCAGACACTGGAGATTCCGAAAAACATATTTTTAGAAAAAAAAATGCCGTCCGTCTGTGTGTCGGTAAACGCTCTATCTCCCGAAAAAATTGAGACAGAGACTTGAATTTTGGTATGTACTTAGTATGTAATAATGTGAAGAAGCTTATTGAATTTCAGTAACTTCGATTATCCGGAACTATTTTTTCCGGACTCTCGAAATATTCGTTCTGATAAAAGATATATAAAAAAATTCGAAATTGTTTATTTTAAGGAGTGAATATAAAATACAATACAAAAACATAAATTTTGTATAAGCATGAAGTCAATCGGGTAATTAGTTGCCGAGATATTTGTAATCCTATTTTTCCACACTCTTCGATTTTTCATGACCCTGTATTTCATCCAAATTTCAATTCAAAAAAATATTTTAATTGGAAATGAGATGCTTAATCAGATGCAATAAACCGCTGGTTAATAGGATTATTTTTTGGGGTGTTATAATGATGTTTCTTTTAAGCGATTCAGTAATCGAGAATTTAAAGTTTATGACGTCATCAAGCCACGATTTTATTTGAATTGCAATGCATTTTATAAGTAGTTTACGCATTTTTTATTTTAATATTTTACATTATGCATATCCATGATGGGTAAGTATTACGGTGACCCCCAACGACTAGTTTTGCCTTCTTTAAAGACAGAAATAACGATTAAATATTGTGAAGATTCCCATTCGGAAAAATGATAGCTCTGCGGTCTGTGGACCACGTAGTAAGTACCACTAAAAGCCTAATTTGCAGAGAGAATAAATAAAATATGAATGACACTTGAAGATTTAGTCATCATTAATATCGAAAAAAGGCGTTTGATAAATTCTACGCACACCACAAATTCAAGTACTAGTAAACCGGCCGGCAGAAGTAGAGGTTGTGAGGGGTACTTGTTCAGAAATCTTCTAGTGGAGCTCTCCGCAGAAATCCTCTAGTGGAACTGAAAGCTGAGTTAGGAAGTCCTTGTATACAGATGCAAAATTTTATGGTGAATGTTACGAGGTTTTCAATTCATTGACAGTGAGATACGATGTAGTCTGTTGGAAATAGTGGAGTTATTCAGTTTATAAAACGCCTCTTCTCTATAAGTAATGTGTCCTTCGAAATTTTTGCTCATCGATCATAGATTAGTCTTGCTGGTTTTTAAAAAGTCCTTCCGGCCTGTACCGGGAGGAAAAGGTAGCTTTCCTATATCTTCGTTTTAAAATTTTAGCTAATGTTACACGAAAACAGGAACTTAAAATGCAAAAGATTCGTTAATGCTGAATTTGAATAAGAAATTCGCCAAATTATTGAGCAATAGCCAAATTGGCTTCATTTATGAAAACTTATTTTGGTCGCCAAATTTGGCGATATTTCGCCAAATGTCGCCAAGTTTGGCGAGAATTTGGCGCTAACGGATATGAATATATAGTGTTATGCGTTTGATTGGAAAAATTATTACAACAATGAAAATTTTTGTAATGTGCTGTCTTGTTTCAAAATGTCAGCCACCCTAGAATTTCAAACTGCTCTATCTCAGCCGTTTTTTAAGATAGAGGTAAAACAAAAAATGCTCTGGAATCGTCGTTTCAAGGCCTAACACTGAGTTAAAAAATAAATTTGAATTTTTCATTTTTTTGTATATTTATTTTAGTTTTAAATTTTTAATTGGCCGTTATCTTGAAACAAAATGGCGGACCAAGCTGGCCAACGAACTCGATCGAGACATTGGTGAGCTTAATACACACAATTAGTTTCATCAAAATTGATTTATAAATACGAGCGTTATCGTATGACATAGGTCATATATATATATATATATATATATATGGATATATATATATATATATATATATATATATATATATAAATCAACATTTGAACGGAGGGTGGTTTTGGGGTCTGGGGGTCATGATCGGTGAAAATATATCGAAATTTTCCGGAACTGCTTTCCTCCGAACGGCTGCAATAGGTAGCTTTATACTTTTTTGTATTGAAAGCTACCTAAAAGTGAAAAAATGAGGTTTTTAAAAATGTTTTAATTAAATTGCTAAATAGAATTATAACTGCAGTTTTGTAAGGCAGTTTTATTACATATTAGTTTTTTAACACCTTTCTCAGTTATGGTTGTTTTTTCTAAACTTCTTTTAATTTTTCATCTGTTAATGTTTCCGCTGAGAGCGATTTAAGTGGCTGTTGTTTATGCAAATATTTATTGGCTTTTCAGTTGATTCTTAGAGTTAAAAGGTACTATCATGGATCAAAGTATGTTTTGCAGTTGACGATACGTTCTGCTGCTTCGTAGTCTGAGTTGGTAAAAAAAAATATATTTTAGTTCTATGAATAAAGTTCATTTAGGGATCACAGAGTTCTCTTTTTAGTAGAATTTGTGCTGTAAAGTATTTGGTGGAGTAAAAATGATAATTTGAGTCAAGTGGATTTTTTAAGCAGCCTAAGGATTTGTGCATGTTTTAGGTAGATTTCGTAAGAAATACTACCTATTACATTCTCACCTAAGTTGGAAATTTTGAAAAATTTTTACAGATCTACGCCGATCATGACTCCCAGAACCCCAAACCACCCCCAGTTCAAAAGTTTATCTATCTATCTATCTATCTATCTATCTATGTGACTTTTTTCTGACCACGATAACTGGAAAAATTCTGCATAAATCTCTTCCAAACTGATACATAAAATCAAGGGTCATAAAATCTCGGTCAAGTTCGTTAATGGGCAAGATCGAACCAGGGGGGGGGGGGGGAATGGGGGGACTTTTTGTGAAAACAGAAAAAAACCATAATTTCTTAATTATGATACGTATCGAATGCGTTTAAAGTTATTATTACTTCTAAGAAAAGGGCCGAAAATTTATGTATGACAAATTTTTGATATAATTAAAAATGGCCCCAAGGGGGGGAAAAGGGGGGTTTTAGAAGAAAAAACTCATAGCTTCGTCAATTTACAAGATATCAAATCCGCGTAAATTTATTATTAATCCTCTTAGTATCATCTAAAACTTTTATATTGACAAGTTTTTTATAGGACCAACCGTTATAGCAAAAAAATATTAAAAACAAAAACAATCCCCGCCGGCTCCGCCTGCAAACAAGTTATTTTTCGAAGTAGGCGGTCCCAACTCCCGCATCTTTTCGAAACTGATACATAAAATCAAGGGGCATAAAATCTCGGTCAAGTTCGTTAATGGGCAAAATCGAACTAAGGGGGGATGGGGGGGCTTTTTGTGAAAACAGAAAAAAACCCATAATTTCTTAATTATGATACGTATCGAATCCGTTTAAAGTTATTATTACTTCTAGGAACAGGGCCAAAAACTTATGTATGACAGATTTTTGATATAATTAAAAATTGCCTTAAGGGGGGGAGGAGGGAAGGGGGGTTTTAGAAGAAAAAAATTCATAACTTCGTCAATTCCCAAGATTTCAAATCCGCTTAAATTTATTATAAATCCTCTTAATATTATCTAAAACTTTTATATTAACAAGTTTTTCATAGGACCAATCGTTATACCAAAAAAAAATATTAAAAACAAAAAAATCCCTGGCGGCTCCGCCTGCAAACAAGTTATTTTTCGAAGTAGGCGGTCCCAACTCCCGCATCTTTTCGAAACTGATACATAAAATCAAGGGGCATAAAATCTCGGTCAAGTTCGTTAATGGGCAAAATCGAACTAAGGGGGGGATGGGGGGGCTTTTTGTGAAAACAGAAAAAAACCCATAATTTCTTAATTATGATACGTATCGAATCCGTTTAAAGTTATTATTACTTCTAGGAACAGGGCCAAAAACTTATGTATGACAGATTTTTGATATAATTAAAAATTGCCTTAAGGGGGGGGAGGAGGGAAGGGGGGTTTTAGAAGAAAAAAATTCATAACTTCGTCAATTCCCAAGATTTCAAATCCGCTTAAATTTATTATAAATCCTCTTAATATTATCTAAAACTTTTATATTAACAAGTTTTTCATAGGACCAATCGTTATACCAAAAAAAAATATTAAAAACAAAAAAATCCCTGGCGGCTCCGCCTGCAAACAAGTTATTTTTCGAAGTAGGCGGTTCCAACTCCCGCATCTTTTCGAAACTGATACATAAAATCAAGGGGCATAAAATCTCGGTCAAGTTCGTTAATGGGCAAGATCGAACCAGGGGGGGGGGGAATGGGGGGGACTTTTTGTGAAAACAGAAAAAAACCCATAATTTCTTAATTATGATACGTATCGAATCCGTTTGAAGTGATTATTACTTCTAGGAGAAGGGCCGAAAATTTATGTATGACAGATTTTTGATATAATTAAAAATTGCCTTAAGGGGAGGTGGGGGGGGGGGGGTTAGAAGAAAAAAATTCATAACTTCGTCAATTCCCAAGATTTCAAATCCGCTTAAATTTATTATAAATCCTCTTAATATTATCTAAAACTTTTATATTGACATGTTTTTTATAGGACCAACTCTTATAGCAAAAAAAAAAAAAAAAAAATCCTTGCTGGCTCCGCCTGCAAACAAGTTTGGTTTCGAAGTAGGCGGTTCCAACGGCAGCATCATCGCAAAAAGGTCATTTCTTCCGCAATTCCCGACAAACAGGCGCCCCACGGCCTGCGTCTTCGAAATCTACCTGTGCCTGTAGGCCGAGCCGTCAGGGATTTTTTTTCGTTGACATAGTAATTTACATTTGACTTTTGAACCGAATTTTAACTGTTTTTTTTTAAAGTTTAACCTACATTTTTTAATTTGATTTTTTAAGGAGAGTTATTTCAAGCAGTTGTGTTTTAAGTATACATCTAAGCACGATCCCTTTCTAAATTTAAACATGATCTTTCTTTGTATTTGTTTAAGTTTTTTTACGAGTTATTACGGTGAAATTTAACATTAGTGGGTCCATAGGGTCATTACAAAGTAAAAATACTAGTTAATAATAAAAATATAAAAAGTCGATTCTGTGTCTTACTTTTACTTGATTGTCAAATGATAACTAACACATTTGCACACAAAAGAAAAAAATATATATATAGTGAAATCTGGTTTACAATAAGTACATAGATATTATAAATTGTTTTTCACAATTTACAAATTCTTTTTTGTGTAAATGTGTCAGTTATAATCTATATAACACACACAGAGAGAACTTTGTAAGATGGATCTTGATACAACATTATAAATTTGCACTGTCTGTCAGTTTGGCTCTAACTATGGAATCAACCTGTCAATGAGAATTAAATTCAGAAAATAGCGTTAACTTCAAAACAGCACCTCTTTAACATAATTTTGTTTTCTTGGCATAGCTCAAAAAAGTGAATGTACATTTCAATATCTCGACGATTAACATTCTTACATATATTTTTAATTCTTTCAAGATTCTGCCATGTCCTTCATAGTCAATGGATAAACAAGCAGCACCATTAAGAACATGAAATAACTCAGAGTAAAACATTCTACATAACAAAGAATTGGAAGCACACACTTTATCTTTAACAGATTAACAAAACTTAATTTTTTTTTCCACTAACAAATCACAGAAATACAGCCGACACTATAGTCTCGTGGTTCTTTCTTAGTAGATTCCATGGCCGTTTTGAATTCGCTCATTAATTTGTGATAAGTAATTTTGGATACAAAATAGTTTTTCAGAGGTGCTTAATACTATGTCTCCTATAACTAATTTTACGAACCAGGATTTATCGTCACTTTACGAAAACGTAACTAAAAAAAAGGGAAAACTTCAAAATATTCTAGACTGCAAGACTTCACCATAAACACTTTATGATTTCTTGTCGCAGACTACAAGCTGATTTTGTAATTGCATACAGCTAGAATCCAGCTACAATCTTTGCAGAAAAAAAATTTCAAAGAAGTGTATTTCGTCACTTCCGGTCTCCTTTAATACTAGTAAGACTCGTATAAGGGAGCTGACGTATATCCCTCCTGTTACCCAAAATAACCGCCATATTGTAACCCAGATCAGCATTAATTTCCCGCCAGAGCAGGGGTTTGTCGTCCCTGTCAGTGTCACTCGCCGTAGCTGTGGTAAGCTAACCGGTTTTAGCTTGGTGTTTGGTCCGTTGGGTTATTAAATGGCAGTATGATTCAGCCTATACTATAGGAGCTCTAAATACAAATCCTGAGCGATGACATAAAAATGGCGGCTGTCCTAGATGGTTTTTTAAGCATTTGTACGGTCCCCTGAATTTAGACACTAGTATTTAGACACTAGTAAGTTGACTTCTTGAAGCTCCGAAAAATACAAGAAGAAAACATTTAGAAATTATTGATATTCAACGTCAAGTATTTACAAACGCTGAAAAAAATTCGCCAACAGCAGCCGCTATTTTTATGTCAGTGCTCAGGCCTAATATTCAGGGGGCGGTGAGTAAAAGACTGAAATGTAAATATGGAATGCGCCGCCTGAGGCGAGTGTCGAAAGCCACGTGTGCCATACCACTCATATTAGAAACGTCATTAGCGGGAACATTTTATACACTGCCAGTTTTTGTTTTCGCATTGCAACTAGGGAATATGCGAAATATTAATCATTGACCTGGGAAACGGTCTGTCTAGGAAATATGTGAAATAATAATCTTTCATACTTTGAAATATATTTTAAAAATGTAAATGCATATATATTGTTATTATGCATATTGCAAATATGTTATTGTTAATTCAGGAACAAACTTTAAAGCACTTTTTTTAACTCGTTTTTTTCTTCTTAAAATACTACAATTATACCAATATTAAAATTTATGGCCCTTTGTTTCCTTTTTCATCCACTTTAATAAATAACACTAGGTTTAAATTTAAACATCTTATCAGCTTTTATTTTTATCCGGTCTCATTATCCTTAGCATGCACAAAATTTTCTGTATTGAAAAAAAAAAATATTTAATAAATATTAATAATAATAATAAAAAAAAAACGTTTTTGAAAGTTTATAATACTAAACAACACTTGTAAAAAATCATATGCTGTATGCAAAAAGAATTTGAGTTATAAGAAAATAAATGGGAAAACCTAAAAGCGAAAAACATATAAATAAAAGTTTAAAGATTTACCTCGCTAAACTCCCAAGAAATGCAAAAATTCTCATAAATCTCACAAATAGGAGTTTTTCTTTTTAAAACTCATCTAACACACAACAACAGATAATTCGTCAGTCATTCGAAATCTGGCAAGAAGTCAAAAATTGTTTGGCGTCTTAAATAAATGTCATTCTAGAAAATTAATAGAGTAAAAAAAAAAAAAAAAAAATCAAAAATATTTTTAAAACCACCCCAAACTTTTATCTCGTTTTCTTTCTGTTTGCAATCAATCATAATTCAAACAGACAAAAATTTGTTTTCCTTGAAGAAAAATTTTATCTCAATGATATTTATTTCGAGTTAGAATAAGAAAAAGGCACTAAACCTCTATTTTGACATGAGCCTGGTTTAGCAAAAATTCACTATTATAACAAATGAATAGTTCCATAGATATTATTCAATTTCAGTGTCAATGCATCAATTACTATCTTTAAAAACAGGTAAAACTGATTCAAAATTTTATTTTTAATAAAATCGAGAGTATATACAGACATTGTTAACTTTTTTTTTTTTTTTTTTTTACTATGATAAAAAAAAATCTGTTTAATTAAGGATAAATTCTGCAATATGATCATTTAATTATCTGATTTGCGTATAAATGTAAACATATGCAAAATTTTTTATTTAAACCAAATAATTTCCGAATTGTATATCTACAAAATAGTGTGATGTATTTCTGAAATTGAAAACATGAATTTGAGAACCATAATGTTTCTTAAAAAATATATTATAAATTATCTACATGATGATGCTTTTCATTGTAGCGGATCCTTCGGGTCTGTCAGTTAATAAAGTAGACATAAGACATAAATTAACAATAAAAACATTTATAAAATGAATTTATTTTATTTAAAATGTGTTGTCAAGGATTTTGATAGTGGGGCAGAGAAATTAAATTAACGTTGATCAAATTATAAGCTCAAATACTAAAATAATAAGTGGACGCATTCTAATTCCAAGAAATTCTCTAACTCTAAACAAGATGGCCACGTTGATTGTATTCCGAAACCTAAGAACGGATCACCAAAGCTTGCTATGGAAATTCCACTAATAATTATGAAATAGCACTGTACACAACATAGCTAGAAAATACAGCAATTTCACTAATTGAAGGGAACCCCGTGGATTTGAATATAACTTTATTTGAAGTATTAAACTTAACGCTTTTGCAGGTAAGCAAACCCTCAGCTGAAGAGTCTTATTCTAGACTCAGTCAAAACGGAACGTCACTGTCTGTCGGTTGGTGGAACGTTAAATGAAAGCTCAAATCTACTCTTGATTTTTCACGAGGAAAGATATCGGACAAAATCCTCTGGATCTAACTTCTGCCACCGTATATATACCGGCTAGATTGCCGTAGAAACATAATCATCACATTATTGCTCCAAGTAACCCTGAAAGCCAGATTTCTGGAGGCTTAACCACATTCTGTGAAAGGAAACAATATAACAGAATAGGCTCTAAATTCAACAATCCATACGGCCTTACACTACCTTCATAACAGAGTAACTAGGCACTAATGCTACAGCATATCTAATCATATTGTAATAAAATGTATTATAATTTTTTTATATTAAAATTCAATATTATCTGAAAACTTTTAGTTTACGCAAAATGACAAACAGAAGATAACTAATTCCAATTACTCCTTTGCCAAATTTAGACTAATTTAAATCAATTGAATGCTTTATATATTTAATAGTCAGACTAAATACGTATGAATAACAGTAGTTTTGATTTGATTAAAGTAGTAATATTACACAAATAAACTATTTTTATGATATTGCATTCTTCTGCCGCATTATTTTATGTCGACTGACATTTTTACAAAAGTAGAAATTTCAACACAAATAAGGCCAACGACCTTCTGAATGTGCCAGTATATATAAATAACATTAATAAATTGCAATACTTTTAAGAGTCGTCATTTTTCAAATACTCATTAAGATACAATCAGACCATTCTATATTTCAAAACTTTTTCGTAATGACATTTTTCAGAGAATTTCTAAGCCGAATTATGATTAATGTTTTGAAAATAAAGCAACAAGCAATTATACGTCATATTGCAAGAGCGTAAGTAGATGATACTTAATTATTCATCAAGTGACACTTCAGTCGGTAATTAAATTTTAATTAGCCTTCTTAAAAGTCATAGGGACGTATTTTTTTCTGTATTTTCGGTTTATGTAATGTTATTTAAGAATTCAATCATATATAAGAGCCCTTATCTCGAAATATGAGAGTCTTAAGTATTTTTATCACTTTCACAGATAAAGATTTTTTGTCCTTGCGCTGGTTCCATTACATGGAAGTTAATCAGTTCGTTGCAAAAATATTAAATTTCTCCAGTTTTAAATGTAAAATGTGGCACACGTAATCAAATCGGATGATTTCAAAAGTGCTTTTTTGTGAAAAAAAAATTATTTATTTAAGTATCATACATACAGAACAAACAGTACAATTAAAATAAAGTATTTTACTGTAATTTTAAACTTTTTATTAGCAACGACAAATTTAGTATGATTCGATTATTCTTTTCGACATTTCTAGATTTTATGTTTGAGATGAAGGCCATTATACTGGCATACCTGGGAAAACGGTCACAAAATTAAATTTAATGCTACGTCTTGCTGTAAATTTTGGCCCTAATCTCACAGAATTAAAAATAATGGTAATATAAAGAAAAACATCTTTTCGCGAAATTCCACAATGGAAACAACAAAGGTTTATTCTAATGTGTATTTTTAGCACTTTTTTTTGGTAACATTTTAGTATACTTATCTTGAAAATACATATTTAAAAAAATAATAGTAAATATTTTAAAGAAAGGAAATAAATTGTTTCAAATTTAAAAAAAAATATTTATACATCACTGATATTACACTGATTCATCTTTAGTATGCTTGTAACATTTGTTTCAAAATTCAATTTCTGATTTATTTATTTGTACGAGGTTTTCTAAATTATTCTTTCTCAATAGTGAGCTATTGATAGCCATAATCGCGTGGACTTTGGAAAATCTTGCGCCCCAGATTTATTATAAAAAAAAGGTACAAGAAAGACAGCTAAAGTTCGCTGATGCCTAACGCCAACTTTAAAAATTGAGCTTCTTTCATTTAAGTTTTCGTTTTTCGGTTTCACACCAAGGTGCTTTTCTTAAGAAATTAATGCAACAGGATTCAAAGCGCTGTTCCGTCTCTGGGCCAAAGTATCGATAAATTGTGGCAAAATGTGTGAGGCCTTGATGACAGAAAAGCCATCATTTACCGCACACGATTTTTATGCAGGGCGGAATGCCTCTGTCTGTTCACTGTGTTTTTCAATAGACATCATAGTAAGCTTTGAACAACACACTGGTGATTAGTAATTTTTTTTATAACAATTTGACTATTTCTCTTGCGTTATTCCCGTCTAATTCTGCTTACAAGGATTCCAAAGCTGCATTTACATTATGATGTTATCGTCCTAGGCGTTTTCATTAAATCATAAGACCCAACCAATCAGCGGTGGCGTAAACAATCAATGAAGCATGCTGATTGACTGGGTTTTACGATTTATCGACAGAACGACAACGCCTAGGACGATAATTCCACAATGTAAATGCACCTTTAATGGATCAAGTATACAGCGTGTGAACAACTTGCAACCTTGTCATATTCGTCGCATGTTCAAAGACTTCATATGGGCTTACTTCGTTCAAATATAGAACATACCATTTTTTAAATAGACAGAGTTGTATAGAACTATAGGAAACGTACAAAACAGCTGTAGAATGATTTGTCTCGTTGCAGCGAACTCTTTTGACAATTTTATGTATGTAAAAAAAAAAAATGAACTCGAAGACATAATCTGAAGTGTTTGTTATCCAAATATATTGTCAAAAAATCTAATACAGAAAGAAACCATCGAGTTGAAGAAAGGTAATTTCGAAAAATCTGTATATTTGCCACACAGTGCATTTACAAATCTTTAATGTTTCATACACTATTCAGGTATAATGAAAATGAAAGAAATATTTTCTTGTTTTTCGCTAAGTCTATAACACGATTATGCCTTTTCTTTATCTAAATCAGTTAATTGATTTTTATTTTTATTTGTAAAGTTAATTAGTTTCATTAATAAAAAAAATAAAGAATTTAACGGTATGATATTACAAAATACATCGCGTGTGAAGCATGTCCAAAATGTTCTCGTAATATTTTTACATGCATTCACTTAATATATATATATATATATATATATATATATATAAGTCAATATTAAAAAAGCCAGTAGCACTGTGAGTTACATGTTTTTAAAATAAAATTATTAATAACTACTTTGAAAAATGGCTAAACATATCGTCAGAACTTTTGTACTCAGGCAAAAAAGAGTAAATTGGTCAGTTTTGTTTCCTTAACTCTTGCATATTTTATCAAAAATATATGAAAGTAGGCTATATAAATTTAGAAGTTATAGCGTTTTATTCTGCATTTATAATTTTACCTTTTTTACAAATAAATAAATAAATAAACTTAACCTCTAACATTTATTTAATATTTTTAAGCATAATTTAAAATATTGCAACTAAAAAATATCTGTTGCTGAAATTAAGTCCCAGAGCGTAGATTTTTAGTAAACTGCTTTCCCTCTTTAACTAAAGTTGATGTCATTTATTTTAATCAAAATGTATAATAAAATTTTAGGATATGCATAATGAAAATGCCATTGAAGAAATAGTTTTAAATTTAACACATAAATGTTTTATATTTTGTACTGAGGTAAAAACTTTTCAGATACACACCGAGGAAAATATTTATTAGTTATGCGAAAAAAATAAAACAACAGAATTATCTAAAGTCGTAATTAAAATATAATTGAATTATTTAAATTTCTTATCTGAAATTTTAATAACAACTAAATTCTAGACACACTATGAATATAGTGTTGTTCTTATCGTGGTTTAATAATTTATTAAAAATTTTAATATGTTATCCGATCAAAAGATCAAAAATAAAATTTAAAGCTTTAATTATATTTTGACCCATAATTAAAAATCCTTTCTTTTACTTGTAATGAGAAATTTTGTGAGATATAATTTAAATCTAATTTTAACAGTTTTTTAAAAGATGTTACTTCAGTAGCTTTTAATCGTATTAAAAAAAAAAAATCATCCAAATTTAAATAAATACCTAGAGACTATAATTAAATAGATACAAGGTAAATTACTGCTATTCTTTCAGGAGAAATAATCATTTTACACATAACCATTTGAATAATGAACAATTTATTTTTAAGCACATTTTACTTTAAGTTTAATTACGTTAACGACAAAAATATACATAATTTTTTTGACACAATATGAATATCAAATAACATGTTGTGAAATGCATAATAATAACTTGTTATTTTAGATCAAGTAAATACTTAACGGTATAGACCGACACAACAAAAATTTGCATGAAAATCCCGCAATGAAAATTATTAATTTCTATTAGAAAAAGATCAAAATAGAGAGTGTTTAAAAAAATCATCCGATTAAAAAAAAACCTAACTATTCAGGTTTTAATCCGATGGAGCACCACCACACTGATGCTTGGACGTTCCAGAATTTTTGAAAAATCGCATTCCTCAACAATGCATCGGCCGTATGCCAGGCCGTAGACAGAAAATTATTTCGGAAGGGGATTTGTGGTCTCAAAATTTTATTCTTATTTTTTTTTAGATTAATATTTGAATAATTGGATAGGGGTGGGTGCTCAAAGGTTTATTAACTTTTATTATGAACTGATATAATTCCATAATATAATTACAAAAGAAAATTTAATCTATGACTTGTTTTCATTCCAATTAAATTTATAATCTCATTCTCATTTTTATTGCTGATTATTCAATGCAGTGTCATTCAAAGTTTTGTATGCATGTTTTAAAATATTTTAATGCCCAAAAGATCTTCCCCAGGAACGAGTGTTGGAATAGCTGTTTGCTATTCTTTTAAAAAGTGTGTGGGTATTTGGAAATAAAGCTCTTCCTATATTCTTTTATAGCTTCATTTAAACAAGTCGGACAATCTGTATCAGACTGTTGTGGTGTCAATTCTTCGCAACAAAAATATATTTGAAGGCTATGATGATAAAAGTAAAGATAATTTAGTAAAACTAATTAAGGATGTAAATTGTTAAATATGATTCTCTATATTTAAAAAACAAATTATCATTAAATAATTTTACTACATTATCTTTAATTTTATCATCATAGCCTTCAAAAAAATTTTCGTTGCGACGAATTGACAACACGACGAATTGACGCTGTAACGAGTTGACGCTGCGATAAGTTGTCGCCGCGACGAATTGATACTGCGATGAATTGTGCGCGATGAATTGTTCCGCGATGAATTGTGCGCGACGAATTAACGCGACACCCGTGTATATAGAAAGCAGTAACTATATATACGGTACTGCTTCCTTTCTTTTATAAAATGTTTAAAATGAAAAAATCCTTTGTACGCAAGGATTCGATAAATTGCATTTTACAACAGTAATTTGTGGGGGAGGACGCCGAAAATCGGTGTCAAATTAAATACACACGCAAACTTTTTTTTAATGAAATTGAAATTTAGTGATGTTGTGTTGTTTTATTCTGTAGCTTAAGAGAAACTTTTTAAAATATAAAATTGATATTTAATATTATTGTTGTATTTTGCAGATTAAGAACAAACTTCAAAATTTTACATACAAATAAATAAATGTATTCAATATATCCCTAAAACGAAAAAATGTATGCTTTTTTGAACAAACGGTAAAGATATATGTTACTTCCAAAAGTAAATAAATATACAATATTTTTTTAAATTTTGTATTTTTTTTCCTATAGCGTTCATAATATTTATAATAATGAGTAGTTTAAATATATATTGTCGTTATAAGACATTTAAGCGTAAATTTTTAGATCTCTATTATTAGTAGAATTTGTAAAAATAAATATTAAAATATAATTTAACGCAAACATCAGTTACCGTTCCTTAGAAGAAGATATTCGAAGTGATGTTTGCGATATTTTTTTCAATAACTCAAAATGCCTATAAAAAATATTTCTAGTTTTAACAAATGAAACTTGGACAACATTTTTATGCGCCTTAAGCTAATAAATATATGTGGTTGAGATTCTGATTCATCAAAATTTCTTCATTTCCCAATTTTTTACTGCACTCAGGAGAGCAAAATTGTCACTATTTCACACAATTTATAAGATATTAAGAATGATTTAGGAGATGGTCAAATCGTTTGTCAAAAATAAACTGTATCTTGAGTTTTTAATTTAGTTAATTTTTAAAAGGAGGTTGATAAATGAAGATCTTCAAAGTATGATTTATTTAAGAAAGTTTTCAGGCACTTTTATAAGTTTGTTTGTGTTTTTTTACAAAAATGGCATTACTTTTTCTTTTGAATCATTAAAAAGATACTTTTCAGAAACCAGATAGTGTAGTTGTGTAAGAAGAGTAATTATAACGCAGTATGTAATGAGCTTTTACGAGAGTTGGTTAAAATTAAAAATATATAAACAAATGCTGGATTATTTGATTTTATAAAAAATATATATTTGAACGGTATCCTTAAAAAATTGAGAACAAAACAGTAATAAAAATTAGTTATTTATGTTGTTATAATCTTTTGAAATTTTCGAAAAATACCCACCAATGGATTTTGATGTAAAAACGAATTTTTAAAATGCCACAAATGCAACCAATAGTAAACAGGGATAAATTTTAGAATGAATTTGCAGATAAAATAAAAATTAGTAATGAAAATAATAATTGATGTAGCTTCACAATATTGAAGTTTCAAAATTGTAAAATATTCATTATGAAGTAAGTCAAATTTCACGAAATCTGTAAAATTCATAATTATGGAGAAAAAGTAAGGTTGCAGCAGAGTGCCTAACTACTCTTTTATAAGCGTACTCTGTTTGCCGAGTGAGTTTTGAGATTTTGCGCGCGATTGTGGTGTCCTGAATTTAATATTTGTGTGTGAATGAGGCCTATTCTGACATTTCTTTAAGTGTCGCTAAGTGTGGCGGAATCTCCATGAATCTGGTTTTCGCGACATGTCTCCGGGAATCTGATTGTTACATAAATTATTGCAATAATATGCTAACTAGGTAATGGTGGTTGTGTAGTTGCTATATATAGTGTAATAGCAGATGGATCCGATGGTATTGGACCACATTTCACCTTAAAGGTCCTTGAATCCTATCGTGATAATTGAGCCACATATTAAATTCAAGAGGAGTTTTCGCCTATCAGTTTTG
Source organism: Maratus michaelseni (assembly GCA_963931845.1). Taxonomy (NCBI): domain Eukaryota; kingdom Metazoa; phylum Arthropoda; class Arachnida; order Araneae; family Salticidae; genus Maratus; species Maratus michaelseni. The sequence goes on along the minus strand of OZ007590.1, from coordinate 128,383,804 downwards.
ATAGAAACTACGGCTGTGCGTTTTCGCGAGTTTGGTAAGACATTAAGCTTTATACTACAATAAAATGTTATTGTAATCCACGAGGTTCTATTTTGCAGTTTTATTACCTATTAAATTGACTTTAGAAAAGCTCCTGCAGAACAAACAGTGAGGCCATTTTGAGCCGAGTGAGTGAATGAATTTTGGGAAAGAACCCCCAACCCCCCCCCCCCCCCCCAGCGCCCCCCATAAGTCTTTCATAAAATTAGGGTATTCATGATCGTCTGTATTAAATCTATCGCTTCACTATCTTCTTTATTAGTGATATAAATAAAATGTTGGGTATTTGTTAAATCTATGTCATGACGTTTTTTTCGGTGAACAGACAGAAAGGGTGTGTCACAACGTTAATTTATTATAATAACGGGGAATATATTAAACGTAAAGAAAATTTATTTATAATTTTTATAAAAGAATAAGGTTTTCATTTTAATCTTTGTGATACTTTAAAATTGTTTAAAACGTATTTTTGATATTGGTTTAATAATGACGGAATAATGATTAAATTGTTGTAATTTTTAAAAATTTTGATTATTACATTTGAAAAACTTACTGTAGTTATTTTATTCTTTAAATGCGTTTAAGTATTGATAAATTTAAGATGCGATAATTAGAAATTATTAATGCATGAGTATTTGAGGACGCTCGAAAAATTTGTGTTTTCCTTTATAGACCGTGAAATATCTTTTTATCCTATATAGATATTTAAAAGTAAGATTATTCAAATGCAAATATAATTTTCGAAATTTTGTTTTACCCGTTCGAAAGGTTTGATATTGATGTACTATATTTAAAAAAAAAAAAAAAAAGAATTACTTTCCCAAATTTTAAGAAGTTTTAAAGAAAATAAACTAGAAACTATTAAAATTAAAATTTTATGTAATGTATTACCTTTTTAAAAAAATATTTAAAGTTAAAAAGACATATTTAAAAAATGTTTTTCCTAGGAACGCTGTAGCGTCCTCTTTAGCGAGCTTCAGCTACGATGACATGACAATTAAGAGCCTACGCTAGTCATACGACGACACTCGCAAATTAATGTGAAACCTATGGGAGTGTTCTTTTCGAATTCCTCGCAAGCAATTTAATATTTTTAAATATATATATATATATATATATATATATATATATATATATATTGCATATAATATATATTATATATATATATATTGCATAGGACAGCTAACGTGGATGTCTAGCCGAGGTGGTTTTTACCTTTTTTATTTTCGTTGCTTATCTACCCTATATATATAAAATCCTAATGAAACGATTTTATGAAACGAATTTATGAAACGATTTTATGAAACGACTGATTAAACAACTGATTATGTTTCAGGGCTATTTTTAATAAAATATTAAACGCTTGATGGTGAAATTAATACCAATTGTTCATAAAAATCCGCGGATGTCAAAACTGGTAATAGAATTTTGAAATTGGAATTAGTTTTCGAGATATTAATTTTTTTCTAATTTTAATGACATTTCTGTAATGATGGCAACTAATTACTCAGTTTTTTTGTGACAAAAAAGGGAAAAAAATTGAAAAGGATCCCGATAGGGATTATTGATTTCTTTTTATTCGTCATTTTCAAATTGAAATTGGATTTATCTTTTATTTCAATCGATAATGAAGACAAGATTGTGATTAAATTATGTTTTTCAGTAAAATCTGAAAAAAAAATCACATTTCTATCGTCAGGATTCAATCGTCTGTCAGCATTTAATTTAATTTATAAACTGAAAATGTTTTGAATAAATTCGTCCAAATGACGTCATTTAGGTAAACGCAAAAGAAAGGGAGGAAAAGGAATTAATAGTAATTATTATTTATTGATATCATTTTGTTATTTTTTTGTAAAATTTAATTAAACGACTTTATAAAATCATTAATTTGTATATTTGAAACTAATATATAAAATAATAATTGCCCAACTGAACGGAAGAATAAAATATCCTGCTTGGTTTTTTCCGCCAAGCTTTTTAAAAAAGCGTCAAGACCCCTATAATAGAAAAGCACCAAAAGTTTATTGGGTTTGTTTTCATAACTTTTGGCAACGAATCTATCCCTTTTTGAAGCTCGAATTACGCCAAACCTAAAAGCAAAGGATCCTATAATAGAAAAGTACCCGATTTTCTTATGGACAATATTCAAGTGACATAACATGGTGTAAAATTATCGGGGATAGCAAATTTGTTTAAATATCTCATCAATTGATGCCGAATAAATGCAGGCATACATGCACAAAATATTTAATTAATTTTGTATGATAAATAATTATTAGAAAATTCGTATATACATATTAATTAAAAAAATAATTTACATATTTAAAATAACATGAAAATATGTATGATGGTGCACTAAAATAGGGAGAAAATTAAAACCTGTTACTGAAAATGTGTATAACATTGTACTTTTCAATACCATGGTTTTTAATGTTATTCACAAGCAGATGTAATTTTTCTCATCCTTAAACGCAAAGGAAGAATAGAATACAGATCGTTGTTATAAAAGTCCGAGAGGTAGCCACAATTTAAACCTACCATTTTATACAAGTTGGTTTTCACGTTGTAATTGATTTTACTTATCATTCCCGAAAACAGTCGTCAGTTGTCGAAACAGCTGTGTATGAGGCCATGATAATCAAAAAATGCCCCATTAAAACGTTAAAAGCATGGCAACCCAATTACAGATTTACCAATATTTATAAAATAAAGCACGCTGTCATGTTTTTAGAGGCCTCGAAGTCCGAGCGGGGGTTGGCGAGCGTAGCTCGCAGGGGGTAGGCCCCCTAGTTTTTTTTATAAAGTTACATTTACTTTCGGAACCAGCTTTGAAAGTGAAAGTAGCCTCATTATAAAAAAAAACTGCTCCTAAAGTGGAAAAACCAAAAACTAGCACTGCTAGAGATCAGCCTGAATTATTCTATGCAAGAAAATTCATTTAAAAATATTAAAATGCAAGCGAGAAATTTGAAATGAATGTCCTCATAGATTTAGCATTAGCGTGCTAGTTTTTCCGTCGCAACGACACTCGTAAATTAAATTGAAACTTATGGGAGAGTTCTTTTCAAATTTCTTCTTTGCATTTCAGTATAGTTAATTGATTTTTTTTCATTTTCACAATGTAGCTGAGATCAATTTCTAACAGATTAATTTTTAAATTTTTCGATATTGGGTGCACATATGTTTTATGTGGTCACTTTCTATTTCGAAATTGACTGTACCTTCATAAAAAAAGAAATTCCGCAACCTCAATCCAAAAAGTAAAAAAAAAAAGGGACTCGGTTAGATATCGACCTCAGCTATCCTAATGTGTGTGTGTGTGTGTATTTAAGTGTATTTAGATGAAAAAGAGAAATTTCAAAACAGCACTCCCATAGGATTAACATTAGGTTCGGAGTTTTGTCGTGTGACTAGTGTAAGCTCTTAATTAGTAGAAAAAATACATTCTACTAACGTGGATTAAATAAATTTTGGTATAGAGCCATAAAATGCTCGGGATCAATCTGTGGTGATATTGATCTGCATATGCAGATTTTTCAAAATTAGTCTTATAAAAATGGAGATTGTGACGTTTAACTAATTCATTAAAGTAAAAATAATATAATTATGTTACCTGATCGGACTTTCTGGCTTATAAGAATCTGCAAGAAATCATGAGTGCTAATCCAATAACGTCTTGTTTGTAGGCATAGGTTTACTTATGTGTATTGTAAGCATTGGCGAACTTTTCTAACATACTCGATGTGTATCCATTATAATAAAGATTTACAGGTTTTGGATTTATTTTTTCAGATTGTATTTATATAAGACCACATATGTGCAATTAGTTATATGTGTTTCCTTATGAGAGTGCCATTTTCTTTAAAGTTTGATACAAAATGATGGATATTCGTTTTGGTCATTTTAGGATTTAAAAGTGATAATGTATCTTATCTATTTAAGCCAATAACGCTTCTGATTAAAATACTCGAAATCTTTGCATTATTTCCTTTGTCTTTTCGTTTTTATTGACTATCTTCCAGATTATAGTAAATTTAGTAACACTATAGTCTACTTTGTTAAAAATTTGCAGCACACTGTCCAGTCATTTGATCGTTAACCGTAACTTAAGGCTATTCGCACCATAATATGGGCAATAATATGGCCAGAATAGAGTTAAATTACGGTTATGTAACCGTTTTTTTTAAAACGGTCAAATGACTGGAGAGTTTGCTGCAAATTTTTAACAGTGAATATGTTTGATTTAACTTTAATTTAAACAAACTCATCATATTTTAGACACCTCATTGAATGATATATAGAATAATTTTTAAGCGTTACAGTGTTTCAATATTCTGTTTAATTTAATATTTTACTCGTGTTTAAGACGTAAAATGGAATTTCTCATTGACATCATACTAATTAAGGAAAATGCTCACTATTAAATAAGAAAATCTTACCTCATAAACATCGCCAACTTTTTTATCTATCTTTTTCTTTGTTGTAATATTTCCAGAAGATTGCTCCATGGTGAAATAAGCATGATCGCGTACATCTAGAAGATTGTACAAGATGGACTTCCGCCCCGGATCATAAGCACGAATTGTGGTTACATGTACTCCAGGTGGTGCACTTGCATACACTCGAGGATCATGTAGGGGCTCTCGAAATGAAAGTTTTGCTGCAATAGAAAGACACATGATATATTCACAGTGATAATTCATACATAATAAAAAAAGACAATAATTCAAAACTCAATAGTGACCTTACATAAATATTATAATCTAAAAAACACTATTGGATATATACCAAAAAATAATATTATAATATTGCTGCAAAAATTATCTAAAATATCTCGAAATGTATCCCTGTTAATATTTTTGAATTTGATTTAAAACTTAATTTCTAAAATAATCTTCAATATTACCTGCCATGCCATTATATTCACATGATTTGATATCTTTATTTTACAGATTATGATAGTTCGGTGACTGTATTTTTTTTTTCATTTATTCAAAACTAGCTGACCTGCTCGCGTTTCCCCGGCCTGTGATAATAACCTTAAATATACTCAAAATCAGTCTTGAATGATTTTATATTTTTAAACGCAAATCTTTCAATACGAGTTGTTTCAGCTACCTTCGCCAGTGTTCAACCTCGAATTTGTGTGATTTTGTATTTTTTAAACTAAAATGTATCCAAACGGGCTTAGAGTTTGGTTCTCACTCTCTTTGGGATTATATAACCGGGAGTGCTTCGCCCAATGCGGTCTGTTTTTCCAAACCAATCTCGAATTTCTATGACTTTATATTTATTAAACGGAAATCTTTCGAAACGAACTAATTGGTCCCCGTTATAGTGATTGCTGATTTAGTTTCTGACATTCAAATATATAAAATTTCAATTCTGAATAAAAGCCCCTGGGAAAACCTAAATAATATAAAACGTGCATTATTCCCTCACTTTTTTACAACGCGAAACGCTATCGAACGCTCAATTATCTTAAATGGAAAATGACATCTTCAAAAGCACTGAGAAAAAATTCTCCTGCGAATCCTTGAAATGACATCAATAAAGCATATTTTTTGAAATAGTAATTATTAATATTTTATAAAAATTAAGATATAAAAGCCAAAAAAGTACCAGGAATAAGTGTGTAGATTGCTTTAGCCATCGCGAACAGACACACCGACGTACAGACACACAGTCAAACACCTTTTTTAAATTAATATATACTTCAGTGTATAGTATTTTAATAATATATAATCTTGCGAATTGCTTCTGAGTTTTCTTCAGGAAATGAAAGGGAGCAAAATTAATAGGAATTCTCCAAAAACGACAATGTATTCATTGGCATTTGTTATTTGTATACATGTGGTTGTACTTTTTTTGATGCAAAATAAAAATCTAACTCTCATTAAAATAGTTATAATTCAAGACATAAAATTCGCTAATGGACGATAAAATGCCATTTCAAGAAACCGAGAGCAGTTTTTAAAATATTTTTTGTGACCTTCCAGATTTAATTTAGCAGTCAATTTTGAAGATATAGTTACATTTAGACAGGTTCTTATACCAGTAAAATTTTACATGAAATTCAGAATTTCTCGTTGAAACAACACAATCCTATAGACAGAGTTGCCAAGTATCCGGCTTTTTGCACACCAGTAATTGTTTAGAGAGAAATGTTGTCCTTTCAAATCACAGAATGCTACAATTAAATAAAACAACATTTTCCGTACTAAAATACTGGTATCCAAAAAGCCGGAGAATTGGCAGGTCTGCCTATAAGTAATGACACAGAACTGGCAATGATGAAATGAATGACTTACTTGTGGGAAATTCAACTTTTCAATGTGTACACTCATTCTACTGTTATACAACATTAACTTTGTATGTAAATTGTGAGAAATACCTATGTTTATGAGTTTTTAAAAGGGTGCATAAACGGGTTGAATCCATTCGTTAGAGTAATCATAAAGCAGTTCTTAAAGTAGCCTCTTTCGGCTTTCCAAAAGATGAGGAATTGTTGCTATACATCTAAAGGATTATATTCCAACCAAACAATCTCGGGTTTGGTTTTGGTGTTCATTTATGTGCTTTAAATTTTTAACTATTTTTTTTACCAATGGCGAAAATTAAAGGATGATAATAAGAGAATATATTGAGCATGTATGACTAATGGTAATTTTTTTAAAACTGTGTGAGGAAATTCTATGAAAATTTTAAAATGTCTGCAGCATTTCTTCATGATATGCAAAGATAAAAAAAATTAACTATTACACATGGAATTTTATGTGACAGTGATAAAACACAAAATTTATTGCAATTTTTGTGAGATAACTTGAAACATTATGTTTTACTTTTTGCTCGCTCATGGGTTTCTGGAGCAGAATGCAGCACATCCAGATTTTCTGGCAATCGTTCTTTTTAATAATTAATCCACCTTCACACTTGATAATTAAAGCATTTACTATCCACAATGTACGTGTGACGGCTCATGTAAACCTACATGCACATCAGAGACGAATTTTACCAGAGTTTGGGCATGAATCCTCGGCGACTGCGTAATTATGATGCTCTTATTCCAAAACGACTTGATGAGCAAAAATAACTGATTTTCATAAAGGGGGTTTTGGCAGAGTTGTTAGTGTATGTTTCGACAAACATCTGGCGGCGTATGTGGCTTTAGCATGGTGGAACACCACTTCATTTAGTACGAGAGGTAAAAAACTATTCGGATATCCCGTTTTCTGACCAATGTATTTGTCGAAATGGCCCCTTAGTTTGTCCTGCACGATGGCCTGCCTGTCGATTTCTTTCTGTAGGACCAGCGCAAGAGTAAGTTTTATAAAACTTCCCATGAATCTGAAAGGAAACGTTGCCAGATTTCAGACGTTGCGAGGGAACTGTGTGATATGACTGGGATAACTCATGATGTTAGCCAATTCTAACTTTGCAACTCTGAGGCATACATTTATGTTGCCTCTTTTGAGTAATTCTCATAATTATTGTCATTCTTGTGTTTTTTCCTCATTTCTTGAGTTTCATTATCAAAATCTCTCTTGAGCCTTAACATTTTAGTTTCGGCCATACATTATCTGCCGAAAAATGCTTGTTTTGATATGCGCTACCACTTCTTAAACTTTTACCAATCTTTTTTTTTAACCATACCGAATAATTTACAATATTTCTTAAAAAACAAAACTCAAAGAAGAAAACTTTCTAAAAAGTTAAAATTTTGTGCAACTAAGTCAAACGGTTATTAAAATAACAAGCTTTAAAACTTTAACTAACATCTGACATATTAAAAGTACCTGATCCGTTAATACAAATAGGTATTAATTAATACATTTTTCGAATAAGTGAGACGTCTGGAAATTTATACTCAAGATGACTTTAATCTTACCTATATTTAAATATCTTCTACTTTTATCAAAACATTCTCGTTGTTAGTTATATCGTAAGAGAACGCCACTTTTATAAATCTGAGTAGAACATGATTAATATGACACCTAATCATTTTAGTAAAACTATCATTAATCAAAAATATATTTGAAATGGTGTAATTAATGTTTTATTTTTTAATTTAATTTTTTAGATATCTTTACATTCCTGTATGCTATAATCAAAAAGCAATTTTATTATTAGTATATATGTGGAATTTTAGAATTCCATAAATCTAGCATAATTTTCTTTGATATAATATGAAAGAAATTCTTTCAGTTGAGAGTTATAGTATGATTTGAGATTTTATGATACTTTAAAGTTTTACGCTAATTTTAAAAGTTATAACTCGTCTATCTTAATTGATTTTGGAATCGCTATCTGCCGATTTACATCGCAATAAATTTGTGCACTTGAAGTAAGCAAAAGTCTTTGCTCACTTTTAATGCATAATTTCATCAACGTAGAGATGATAAATTTCGAAATTGCACGTAGTAATAAACCCAAATATTAGAACCAGACTTTCCAAGAAATTTCATTTTATGATGATTTTGAGTCTAGATTTGCTCAAGATTAAGAATCCCTCCGTGACATAAATATTTAATGGCTTTAAAAATGAAACGACGAAGATTGAAGAACCTATAGCCTTAGGTCATTATATCGATCCACTAATGCATTTTACATGACTTTGCGTTTTAAGCAACATTCTATCCTTTGAAAGAAATAAAATGCTTTTTTTTTAGAGTTTTATTTATAAAACAGAGTTTAAATTGTTTAAATTACAAAAAATCGATTAAAGTGTTTTGTAATGCTCTTTGCTTTTAGTAAAATAAGTTTTTATTATTCTTGAACAAAGTTAGAAGTCACAATTGTATCTTTAACTAAGCGGAAACAACGATGAAATTGGATGTTTAATGATGTAACATAAACTAATAATTATTGGAAAATGTCTTGTTAAGTGTAAATTTCTAGTTAGAAAAACAGTTGAATAAAAACTAGTAATGAACCACTACAAGAGAGGCATATTTAAGCTTAAAACAAATATATTTTCCTTCTACCTATGGAAATACACAATTTAATACATTGTGAATTGGATAAAAATTAAATTTTAAGGTTTTATTCACATTTTAAAACACCGAAATTCAATTTTTAGCTTCAATAAATATTGATGATAATTATTACGCAGTTAAAATGCGCAATTTATAGTAAAAAGTTTCTTTTTATTAATAAATATATTTTCAAAAAAGTAACAAGTCCTCAGCCAGTGATACTGATATTAAATAATTAGAAATAAACTTATAAAATGCATTGTGTCATTAATGCCTGTGTTTCAAACATAATGTTTTCATACGTGGACGGGATGCTATACGGCAGTAAATATTTTAATAAAATATTTTTTTCTTGTATGTGTTGATAAGTGGGATGCTATACGGCAGTAAATATTTTAATAAAATATTTTTTTCTTGTATGTGTTGATAAGTTTTGTTCAAAAAAAATATTTTTGTCTCATTGATTCATTTAAAATTTTAATTTTTAAGATTCATATCAAACGTTATCACACAGAGTGATAAAATAGGTTTGTCTTCAAATATATTGTGAACAAAGGAACAAGAAAAGGTATATTTTCCACTGTATGTCAAAATATTTAGAATTTGTTTCAGTGAATAGTGTTCAGTAATAAAAAATGGATATAATATTGGCTGTAGAATTCCTATATTAGCTACTAAATCCACCCGAATATGACTCTTCCGCAAATTCGTATAAATCCCTCCTTCCAAATTTCTAAAAACTTGATATTTCCAAAACTCCACCTAACCCCCCCAGCCACCCACTCCCCAAAGAGAAAAAAAAGAACTATTATATTTCAAGTGTCCCTTTTACTGGGATTTATTATTTTGTATTTATATTATGTTTACCAAATCTGTCCTTTAATACAAATGTTCATTTTCCAGTTTCTATAAACACATTCGTAAAAACAGAAATAGTTTGAGCACTTTAGAATTTGTGCAGGAAATTTTCACATAGATAATTTTACTCATGCATTATGTACACAACTTTGTACACAACTGTTTCGTTATTAAGCGATGCATGAAGTTTCCAAAGGCCGAAGCAAGCGGAAATATATGTATCGTATTTAAATATCTACGTGAAAATGATTTCCTAGGTCAGAAAAGAGTATCTTCTTTCAGAAAATTTAAGTCGCTGTTTTTATTTTTAAATTTATATAGATGCTTACTATGAATGCCAAAAAGAAAAAAAAATAACCCGTTTCCAGAAATAATATTAAAATCTCGGTAGAAAAAAAAATAAGTGAATTATTTTTTTAAAGTATATTGTTTGAAGGGATTTGAAATATATATATATATATATATATATTACCGCATTAATAACCGCAATTAAAAAAAATAAATATGAGAAGACACAGACAGAGATTTACAAGAATTCTTTTGAAAATACAGCAAAATCCCCAGACGCTCATAGCATAATTTAATTTATATAAAAAATTCCATTATAGTTTTATTGTATTTAAATTTGTTATATTTTATTATAATTTTATTTCCATTTAAAAATAAATGCATTTCTTTAACGATAAAAAATTGGTTTCAAAATGTATGTTTAATTCACTATTTAATTCAAAATTTTCTATATTTCTAAACAAAGTTTATAAAATCGCAAAAACTCTAAGAATAAAAATTAGTTTATTGATCTAATAATTGCTTAAAAGGAAGGCGAAATCAATGATTAAATATTCCTAGTTAGGAAAAAAATCAAAATCTTAAAAAAAAAAAAAATGATGTTTTAGAAAAGCTTCCCGGAAAATCTTATAATTTACGCTTCCACGAACTTTCCATTTTTTGCATAGTTTAATTTACACCTTTTTTTCCCCGTGATCAATAAAACGTAAGTTTTAAGACGGTTGCCTAAGCTCTCTTGAAATAAATACTCATGCATAATGCATAACTGCATACATCAAGGAATCGAGGCAAACAGTATAGAAAGTTACTGCCACTCTACCATATTTATTCTGTAACAAAATGGGCCATCTAGTGGACAATTTCTGAAGCGCAGCTGTTGTCTTGCATATGAACGAGTCCCCAGATTTAGAATTAATCTAAAATTACTTGACGATAAATAAAGTAGTAACATATTCCTTTTTTAAAAATAATTTTCTCTACCTCATAAGAAGAACTCACTTTTTATGCTATTTTTTAAATTTAAGCAAGCGCCAAAAGACTTGACAAACTTATTACAGCTATTTTACTTAGAAGATTAACTCAAAATAATGAAAATATTGGGCTAGCAAGAATTTTTATGCATAACTCAAATAAATAAATTGTTTTTTTCTTTCTTATGTCTGAAGTTATTTTTGTATAGATTTAAGTAACACATAAAAAGATGAATAAAGTTTATAAAAGATCATATCTGTATTTTTGTAACACTTTCCACCATAGATGAGAAGTGTTTATGAATTCGGTTTGTCTGGCCATCTGTCTGTCTATTTGGCTGCCTCTGCGAGCTCTAACTTACGTAAATATAGTCGGATTGCCATGTAATTGAAATATGTTATTAAGGTTTATTATGGCATGTTCGGTATTGAAAATGAAGTGTGTAGCATTGAGAGTTCATTTAGAGGGATACTCAAAATAATTCCGTTACATTGTGGTCTATGGAGAAAATCGTTTGTAGTGAATTTAATTATTTTTGTCTATTTCAAGCATATGGGAATTGATACACATCACTGAGGTACACTAGAAGAAATCTTACTATAGAATATGGTGTACATAATATTTTATCATTCTTTGACAGTAACACAAAAAAAAAATCATTCCTTTACAGTACTGTCCATGAGTGATAATTGTTGGAAGTGCGTTTTCAGTTGGGGTTTGCGTTTTTTAATTTAATTAATTTGTTGCATATAAATTCTACAAATCATAGACAGGGCTGCACAAAACATTTCGAGTACATTTCCGTTTATTAACGAAAATTCCTTAAAGTGAATTTTCAAATGTGTTATACGTTTCCTAACTGAGCTAAATTTTAGCATACTATGCAGCATAAGGTAAAGCTAGGGGAGTCTGCGCACAATTCAAAAGAATAACAATAAAAAATCTAAATATTATTCTTTTGCTAAACTATCCATGAATAATTTCGACTTCATTTGTTTTTTATGCATTCCCATTACTATTTTGTTGTTATGTTGTAATTTAATAGAACAATTGTAATAAAACCAAGAAAGTTATTTTGCGCAATTTGTCCTTACAGGGTTGGTGTGATTGCGCACATAGGTAGGAGAGATTGTTACTAATAATAACTACAATTAAACTGTCGACAATAATAATTACACTTAAATGACATTGTTGTAAGGTTTTTGTGAACAAATATTATTGTATTAGGGGTGAATATTTCGACTTAATTATTAAAGAATCCGAAAAAGGAAATAATTTTAAAAACGATTAAAAAATTTTAATTAAAGGGAAAAATATTTAAGAATCAAAAAAAGCAAGTCCAGATAAGATTACAAAATAGCATTAAGTTACTTGATAACACGTTTAACTTAAAATTAGTCCATTTTAATTTTTCATTTTTAGGCAAATTTACTAATAAGCTGCGTAATATCTCCTAGCTCGGAAACTAATGGAAACAATGCGCCATCTTTCCTAAGTAGCAGATGCGTAAACTCTCCAATTTTGGTAGGAGAGAATGCGCGGCCTTTTATATAAACATGGCCGCTACTAAAACGAACCGTTGATGTTCACATTGTTAGTCTAGATTAGTAGCTTATGAGAAATCGTTTAAGTTTAAGATATTTTGTACTACTGACATTTTATAGAAATTCTGATGAATAGCTATGAAAATTCAAGCACTTACTTTGGGAAAACAAAACAAAATAGCAATGCTTTATCTTAGACACTCAAAACAATCAACGTGCACTTTCAAGTAGACACTCCACTACTGCTGTTGTACATCTACCTGGAGTCGCTGCGCGCTCACTCTACTCCTTCCCCCTGAACCTCTATGTGCGCAATCTCTCCGACCGCGCCATCTCCCCTGACTTTACCTTATACAAATCCATAGAACATATTCAGGGATTCATAAAAGAATTTGAATATTTTTTCCAACTATGAACAGGAATTGCTTAAATTTCGGTTTCAAATGTGGCGCATTCTCTAAAGTGTTTGTTTAGATATCATCTTTCACCTTATTAAACGAGGAAGTTTTGATGATTGAGCTGGACCATTACACCATCAAAACATTATCGTATATAATTTTTTTACAAGGTAAATCACATTATTACTAAATGGCGTATAAATATTTATGTATAATAATGTGTAATATTTATGTATAGTAATAACGTGTGATTTACCTTGCACAAAAATTTTATAAGATAATGCTTTGATGGATCATATTCTGAAGATGGTCATAGATGTTGACCGAAATGTCAATCTGATGTGTTTTTAACTTTTAAATATACATTAATCTTTATACAGCATTTAGTAATAACGTGTGATTTACCTTGCAGAAAAATTATATAAGACAATGTTTTGATGGATCATATTCTGAAGATGATCATAGATGTTGACCGAAATGTCAATCTGATGTATTTTTAACTTTTAATTATACATAAATATTTATACAGCATTTAGTAATAACGTGTGATTTACCTTGCACAAAAATTATATACGATAACGAGGTAGTTTTGTTACAGTATTCTGAATACGTTGGAATGTTCTTCGTAATCTAGCTTGACGCAACATTTGTCAATCTTGTATATAGATCATTTTAACCAAGAATATATTAGGAGAATATTGAAAATATCCATAAATAAAATATGAACTCTTTTTTTTTTTCATACATCATTTTTATTCTCTGAAATTTCTACAATCTTCTCTCCAAGCGCTTATTTAATTTTCAATTTCTACATTAAAAATATTTAAATTAAAAATTGATTTCTGTAACAGTTTTCATTTTATTCACTGTGAAAAAAAAAGGGAAACGTTTCTTGATCTTGAAACGTTTACGTAAATAGAATATGACTTCTTCACCTGGTTGGTTGGTAAGCGGAAAAGACATGGCGGTGCCTAGAAATTTCCTTTCTTTGGTAGTGATTAAAGCTGTGAGACATCACTATAAGGAGAAATTTAGAGATATATCTGAGTGTTAGTTGCTGTGTGAGGAAAATCTGTAGAAACCAAACCAGGTCCGCAGGCCGAATGGTTGGGACATCGAGTTTTAGTTCGATACACTGATATTAAAACATTGCCTGAATATGCCAAATACACGCACATAAATCCGTGATAAGGAAAGTATTTTTGCTGAATTTTACTAAGTGCGATTGGAGCACATTGCCGGGATGGCTTACCTTCTGGTAACGACCAAGTCTGAAGGATACTAATTGGATGAACAGTTTAGCCATACGCCTGAGGGGTTTGCTGGTTCGTACGATAAATTTTATGGATAAAGTTGTTTAGGTGGGAGAGTTGTATAGAGTTCTAGAGTCCTTCATTCCGGCAACGGTTAAAACTGAAAGGAACTATTTGGAGAAGTAATATAGTTTTAAACAAGAGAGGTTTGCAGCTCAGTGGGGTCCGACCCAGTGTTGGGCGTAATCAATAACTTTTGTAATCAGATTACTAATCATGATTAAAGTAATCGTTATTTCAGGTAATCATGATTACATTCATTCATTATTACTTCAGAATACTTTTAATCAGGACTACTTCTAATCATTGATCATGATAACATTGATTCGTTAATCATGATTAGATGGATTACAAGACTCTGAAATGAAAATTTGTGAACAACTTATTAGTTGCCGTTTCTCATAATACAAACTATTCAGGGTGTGCGCGTTTTTAAAAAGTCATTAGCTGTATTCACCAAAGAAATGTCTGTCAAAACAAAATTTGTGTGAAATGTAGATCAAGTTTGTTTAAAGCTAGCTATTGAAATAAAATTAATTCAACCTCATTTTCAGCTAATTTACTCTTACAAAATTACGAAAAATATATAACTTATCATCAGCTATTCCGCACAACCCTCTTGAAAAAATAAGATTGAATATTTTTTTCTTTCTTTTTTTATGTTATCTCTCTTAATGATTATACAATTTATCTTAACTATTTATGAAATACACTTTTCAAAAATATTTAAGGGGAAGTTCATATGGAATTTTGTTTAAAATCTGCGCTTTTTCAAGAAATTCAAATTTGTCTATAAACTCCTCCATTATATTGTTCCTATCTCGGATTGTCGAAAGGACGGGGTACTGTAATTCGAAAAACAGTCCAGTTTTCGAATTACAGTAATAATTTATAATGTAATCAAATAATCATGATTGCGATTACATATTATTAATCTATAATCACTAAAAATGATTTATTTTCTGATTATTTTGTTTAAATGTGTAATCTTGATTAACATTTACAAAATGTAATCATAATCTGTAACTGTTAATCTGATTACGTTTTGACCAACTGGTTCGACCTATGTCAAAAACATCGCGTAAATGATTGATGCTAGTAAAAGTAGCAAAAATTATGTTTAAAGAAACGCGAAAATTTTTAAAATATAGGATGTATTGATGCAGATGAGACATATAGAAGAGAGAAGTACGTTAACATTTAAGAGCTGAGAGGATCATCATGCTTTCATTTGGAAAAACTTTGCAACTGTCAATTTTAGGAAAATTAAACTGAATCTTATGAAGACAGAAACTAGTTTTCAAGAAATATTGAATAAACATAATTATTCTAGTAGTCATGGATCTATTACAATTAAATGACGCATGATATTGGTAGACGCATAGTATTGATAGACGCATAGTAATTTTGCTCATAAATGTAACTTCTTATAAGGAATTTACATAAAAAAGGAGAGTTCAAACACTTTTCTACCAAAAATTCCTTCTGAAAGAAAGCATCACGTAGCAATACGAAAGGAAGGGTTCTTGCCCAACATTTTATATCATCTTTAAACGTATTTTGTAATTGCTACTAAGTAAAACCTAGTTTGTAATTTTCTGTTTTTTTGAAGTAATAGTTATTTCTTGGCAAACACTGTATTTAAAAAAGAAAACAACTGTTTGCACGACATTTTAAAATAAGAACGTTTTATCTTTAAATCAAAAAACACTTTCTAACGTCTTAACGTTTTATTTATGAATTTGTCTTATTTATTGTAAATTTTTATTGAGATGAGTTCCATATGGACCAATAATTTTTTTTTCATTAATGATGAAATACCCTGTGTATGGAGATGGGTATACGTAAAAATATAAAAACAGGTATATTTACTATTCTTTGAAATGATTTTTTGTTCCTTTACTCCTATGTTTTGAATCTTACCAAAAATATACTTATATGATTTAAACGGACGATTGGAAGTAGAAACTGAAACAGGGACACATTGCTTAAACGCACAAAATTTAACCAAAAATGCATTCTTGCTAGAACTTTGTCTTAATCACGTTATATATATTATGTAGTTCTCAGATTATGTACTGTTTATTATTTAAGAAGACACAGATTTTTCTAAGAATGATTAAAATTTTAAATTATGTCAAATTTTTAAGGTTTTTAAATAAACTTTGAAATACCTCACAGTAAATTTATCGTTATAAATGTAATTTATATGTGATTGTTCAATAGCAATTGGCAGGAATATTTAAAATAATCATGGCAAAATAAATAGTGGTAATGTCAAAGAAAAACAATCCTTTAAACAATTTTGGTAAGTGTAGCAAATAGTTCGCGAGACTGATATTTGTTCTTATTTTAACATTATGCCAATATTATTTTTAGTAACATGTAAACATTATGCTAATATTATTTTTAGTAACATGTAAACATTTCTATTTAAAGTGGTGCTTAAAATATTCCTTAGAACGAATTTATTATAATAGCATTACAATAAATTATTATAGATTTTTGCTTCATATTTATTAAAACTGCATTTCAATATAGTGTGGGCATAAAGGAATAGAGGTATTAGACACATTTAGAAACATTTGAATGTAAAACTTATTATGCAGCATTCCTTAGAGAAACACCGAAGAAATACTCTTCTCAAACTAAACATTCTACAGAATTACATTTTCAACACCATCTATTTGTAAATTAGCTTAAATTCCTCCCAAAATCTTAAAATGATATCACGTTTGACTCCAACTGTGCACTCGAAATAATAGGCTATGTAAAATTATATGTATACATTACTATGCGTCATTTAATTGTAATAGATTCAAGACTACTGCAGTAATTATTATCTTTCTAGAAAACTATACTTTGTCTTCGTTAAATTCTATTAAATTTTTCTGAAATTGATAGTTGCAAAGTTCTTTAAAATGAAAGTATGATGATCCTCTCAGGTTTTAAAATTTAACGCACTCTGTGATTAATCACACTAAGCAGTATTTAATTTCCCGTAAGTATTATTAAATGTTTAATTACGCATTAGGTATCCAAAGTTATTGATTATTGATTTTGCTTTAATGTTTGAAAAATATATTGCATTCTCTTTTTAGATTTTAAAAAATAAATTTGAAATACTTTCTTAAATATTTGATTAGAATAGGAATGGATGAAGTTTGAAGAAGGAAGAATTTTTTTCGGAAGATTAGAATCTCAAAAAGTTTTTAATTTCGCGGGATTCTAGTGGGATCCCTATAGAACACTTTGGGATCTCCTGGTATCCTGTGGAATTTCTTAATTTTTTTTTATACATTCAATTGTAAAAGAGAGCATTTTGGGACGATTTTGTGTAAGTTTTGTAATGGAAAACAAAAACGAAAATTTTTGGTATAAATTTCATTTTTTAAAAATAAATAAATTGTTGTATATAAATACAGTTTTGCAGTAGAGATAAGGTTTTCTCATATAAATAAAATATTAAGATATCCATTTAAAAGCTAAAAAGGAATAGGATAACTTTTATAGAGATTTAGCAAGATGCAGTAGCTACTGACACTGTTTTATATCTACATTATAGCATTCTTTCTATATTACAGCCTCGAATCAAACTATTAGAATAAGTCATTTCATTTGCAGTTTGAAGTGCATTTAGCTTTGTTTCAATGTGGTACATATGGAAAAAGTAAAATGGTTGATGTTTTAATAAATTTACATGTTATTGCTTAAAACTTTAAAATATTTAATATGGAGCGAATACTGCATTTTCGAAAATTCTTTTCATAATTCAAAATATTATAATAAGTGTTTGAAAAAATTAGAATACTTATGAATATTTCTGGTTGGTTCAGAAAGTTCCATAAAATGAGTTTCTGAGGGATTTCTTAAGTTAAAAAAACTAATCCTTTTCTCATTTTGTGTGAAATATGTGTTATTCGTCTGACACAAGGTCGCGCAGTCGTATTTGAGGCAAACTACTGGTCAAATTACTTTCGTGTGTTTCAAAGTTAAAACCATTGCTGTTGACTTGCTTGTTGACCTACTTAAGTAAATACACTTAATTTGTTATATATACATAAATGTATGCATTTATTTAAAAAATAAATATATAATACAACGTTTAGTTAATTGTTCACTGTTTGTAAGATAAAAGTAAATATTGATAGGTTTGTTTTATTTAGAAGTAATGTTTAATTACTTGTGGTTACTTGTTGGTGAAAGTTTAATATACATATAAATAAAGTTATCTACATAAATAACTTCAATAGAGTTTTCCAGATAGTTTTTCCAGTGTCTCAGTGTCCCAAGGAGGAGATCCCATATAATCCTATGGGATGTTCTCCTCAATTTTTCAATTATTGCTGTAACTTTTTGAGTTTTTTCGATATTTCGCTGGTCTTTTTATATGAGTTTCCCTATAGTATTGACTATCAAATCATGACAAAAAATCTTTTCTGTAGTTCGCGCATGCGTAGTTAAAATTTATTTCATAAAAATACCTATATCTCATCAAACATTCAATTTATTAATATTTTAATCACAGTATACTATTTCTACGATTAAAGCGGTGTTAAATTCGGCTGAAAACTCTGCATGCTATACAAAAAAAAAAAAAAAAAACCTTTTGAATTTTTTCCAGAAACGTTAACATCTTCATCTTACATGCTTACACAAATGCACAAAAATATTGTACAGTGCCTACATAGTCATTTGCTACAGTGACAGATCATTTTTAGCATTTTCTGTTACTTGGTTAAACGAAAATATTATTTTATTATTAAAATTATTATTGGTCCCGCTAATTGTCCTCGCAACAAAATCTTCACTGAAAAACATGAAGTCAAACATGTTCTTTACATCCTCAAAGTTCAAAGGCATTCCGGGCATTTCCTCACGAGTTTCAGTAAGATATTCGACGAAACGTCTGAAATTGGTTACTGCCCCTTAATTTCTGAACACCAGTATACAATAACAAAGCTGAGACATAACAAAAAAGCACGTCTTCTCACAAAGTAACTTTCATTTCAACTGTGGCTAGGAGCCGCCGGATTTGACTCAGGCTCCTGAAAAATACATAGAGCGACACACCAGCGAGTTAGCTATTATAAAATATGATTTTTGCTTATTATTGAGCAAATTTAAAATTTTGCTTTTTTGCCACGATTTTGCATCAAATACTTCATTGTGCAGCGCAGCGTCTACAAAAACTCGTACTATTGATTTGCTTAAATAAGGCCTTAATCAGAAATACATCGTCAGTTACTTGAAATAAAGTATTAGTAGAGAAATCAAACAGTATTTTAACGATACACAGTTTGAAATCAATCGTTACACTAACACGTCTCAATAAACCTGGATTTCATTCTCGTGAACCAAAGACAAAGCCTGTCATGACAATTAAACAGAATATAGAGGGAGAAAAGTGTTGCAAAAAAGGGTTTTATGTGACCTTAGTGATTGGCGAAAAAGGTATTATTTAGATTAATGGTTATTTATTAGAGTGTATTTTGTGGATCATATGGTCATCAAGGTGTTCGTTTGTGGCGAATGACGCAGGGAACGTATGACGAAGTATGCATGGAAGGATCAGTGTAATTTGCAACCAGCGTAATGGCAGGGGCATGCATGACTGCAAATACACTATATTTCCAATGATGACCGGTCACTTGCGATTTTAGACGTTTTGTTAAATATCTGGAAAGATACATGAGGAATTATCCTGAAACTTCAGGAGTGTAAACAAAATGATAAACGTCATATATTTTCGCGAAGATTTTTTCCCGAAATCCCATAAGGGGCCGTCAACAAATTGAAGAAAAACGAATATATTTTGGATAACCCTGTAAAAACTAATATTGCAAAAGCATTCAAATTGTAGATTATGATTAAGTGGCTTATTGTAATAATTTGGGTTCATTTGTATGAAGATAGCATGTATACTCGAAGAGAAAATCAGGTTTTTATAAAAACAGTCCCAAATTTTACCAAGTTTTTTGCTTATAATTTGCAGAGTTTTTAATATAAAAACAAGTTTTTTTCAGAAAATATGACAAACAAAATTATACACAATATCCTGCAATCAGAATTAAAAAATAATAAAAATTGTATGAAAATGAGCCGGTTCACTAAATATTGTTTCACTGCGCATGCGCGAATTCAATCAAAATATACTGTGCATAATATATTAGCTAAATGTATAGACCAACTTTTATGAAAGTCTCAAAAACATAGTTTGAAAATTCTGATAGTAATCGTCGATAGAATAAGCTCGAAATTCGCTGTTTCCAAAAGGAAGCAAAAAGATGAGGGGTTGTATCAAATATAGAATGAGAGACACTTCATTCTTATTATGTCAACTTTGATAAGCTAGTACATTTGGATACAACCCCTCATTTTTTTGCTTCCTTTTGGGAACAGCGAAATTCGAGCTTATTCTATCGACGATTACTATCAGAATTTTCAATCTATGTTTTTGAGACTTTCATAAAAGTTGGTCTATACATTTAGCTAATATATTATGCACAGTATATTTTGATGGAATTCGCGCTTGCGCAGTGAAACAATATTTAGTAAACCTGCTCATTTTTCATACAATTTTTATTATTTTTTAATTCGGATTGCAGGGTATTGTGTATAGTTTTGTTTGTCATAATTTCTGAAAAAAACTTGTTTTTATATTAAAAACTCTGCAAATTATAAGCAAAAAACTTGGTAAAATTTGGGCCTGTTTTTATAAAAACCTGAATTTCTCTTCGAGTATACATGCTATCTTCATAAAAATGAACCCAAATTATTACAACAAGCCATTTAATCATAATCTATAGTTTGAATGCTTTTGCAATATTAGTTTTTACAGGGTTATCCAAAATATATTCGTTTTTCTTCAATTTGTTGAAGGCCCCTTATGGGGTTTCGGGAAAAAATCTTCGCGAAAATATATGACGTTTATCATTTTGTTTACACTCCTGAAGTTTCAGGATAATTCCTCATGTATCTTTCTAGATATTTAACAAAACGTCTAAAATCGCAAGTGACCGATCATCATTGGAAATATAGTGTAGTACTGGAAAGCTATGTATCACTTACGAAAGGATAAACTCTTCAGATATATATAAAAAAATCTCAGACTTTCCCGATACCATCGTTGGAAAGTTATATGATCATGACTTTCATTCCAATGTGATTTGACATCATGCCACAAGTCAGCGTCCTTTATGACCTGGCTTAACCAACACCAAATTAACATACTTCCTGGCCGGGTAATCCGGAAGATTTAAACCCAATACAGAATTTGTGGAGAATAATAAAAAAAGACTTCCAGTAATTGCGCCAAAATTCAAAGTTGATCTCATTTCTAGGTCTTAAAATACTCATGTCTGAGTAGAAAACATTGTGAGACAATGATTGCCAAATCCAGTTCATTCTATTATGTTATAAAATGCGAAAATACAACAAAATATTAAATAATCTTTGTTTTTTTTTTAAAAATAAGTATGATTTACATTGCATTGTTATATTATTTTGACCAGGTGGAATGTTGTTCAAAAAAATTTTTCCAAGTGGGAATAATCATCTACATTTTTATATTATTTCTGTAAATGTTTATGCTATAGTACATATTGTATAAACTATGTAGATTCTTACAATATGAAGTTTTATTGTGTATTTTTTTTGTATAACGGTACTTAAAATTTTTAAAATTAATGTTTTAGAATAATATTTTTTGTTTTTTACTTGGGTCTGTATGAAAAGTTACCACGATATAATCAAAAGTAAAAATATTGTCATTTAAAAAAACATAAATATATATGTTTTAAATATTGCTTTTATTTATTGAGTTTAAAATAACTATTTTTGTTTTTAACGAAAATACATCATTAATCTTGCTGATATATTTTGGATAATTAACATAAATTAAAATATCCATTAAATAAGTATGGAAAAGTTCTTTTATTGTTACTTAAAGTACAGTAGTTAAATTAGCGATCAAAGTTCTTTCATTATTGTCCAACTTTCCCCTCAAGAAAATGGAGAATTCTATCCGAGGTTACAAATGCAGAATATCTTTTGCCGAAAACTTCATTGTATAATTACGGCGATTGTAGACCGAAAATTAAGTCATTAACTCTCAGACCGCTCGTTTCCAGTGGAATGTATTCGGATGCTATATAAATCAGAGATTTGCTTATGCACAATCTTAACATTCTAAACTTACAAAAGTGTTCCAAGATATTAAGTAAGTTGTTTCAGAGCGTTTGATAATCCAGAATGAAACCTATATATTTGCTTAATTTTGCCCGCGCATACATTTGAAAATAGGCAATATTTCTCATTGACGATTATTTAAATTTATATATTTTCTTATACGAAATCAATTCTATTAATGGTTGATATAAAGATATAGCCACGTTCAACTCAAATAGATTATATATTTAAGAGTTTGAGTTAGTCACAATTAACAAAACAATATAAAATTAGACATTAGAGGAATTTTTTGTTTTAAAATTAAAATAAATAATTTCCAGCAATTTTACTTTTTTGTTAGATTATTAGTTATGTAGAATAAGTGCCTAACAAGTGTTGTCCAGATTTTAATAGGGGAACTTACCGGGTATTATGGAATAAACCTGTAATATGGAATACCAAGGTTTCTGTTTGATAAAGGATTGCCATACAAAATGGCGCTATCATAAACTACTTAAGAACGCTTTCTGACTGCTTTTCGTACCACACAGCCGTTTTCGTCGGTTGGCGTCAGGGCGCGTTGTGCGAATAAATATTTGTTTTTCGTGTTTGGAAAGTCTCAGAAAATAATTATTTAATATTTATTATTAGCTAAAGTTTTACATTGAAATTAAGCATAATGTACATCAAAATACTAACAGTTTATGATCTAATACTCGTTTTTTAGCTCGCGATTCACACCAATAAACATAGAGTATTTTTTTTTTCAAACTGGTAGTGCCGGGTTATATGGAATATCAACAATACTCGTAATTCCCTAGGATTATAACGGCGCAAAAACAGATCCTTATATTTGTGATTTGTGCAAATCTGAAGTACGAACTCAAGTATATTGGCTGACTATACACTATATTTCTATCATGATCTCTTGATACAATTAAATCTGTTTTTTGCCTAATTTTGTTCGTTATCTTCCTTTTTAACCCTCTAATGAATATTTACCGACTATCACACAATACTCTCAAAATAAGTTTACTATTATTATTATTTCTTTGCAAGTGATGAAATTAAAACGATTTTATGTCTACAACAGCTATTGGCAGATAGTTGAAGTTTTTAATTGTCTGCGTTTTTCGAGTTTTAAATAATATCAATTTTTTGCATTACCCAAATGTAAATAGTATTGCATAATACCCGAAGTTCCCCTATTTGTGCGTGAACGAGCCACTTAGTATATTTTCCTTTTAATTTTCGAAACGTGTGCCTGAATAGCCAGGAATCAGGTTTACACGATTACTTCGTGGTTCCTTCGAGCAACAATAGGATAATTATGTATCTGTGGTCATCTAGGTGGTATAAATACGGCTGCATGAGTTAGATCCAGCGGATTTTTTCGCATGTCGCTCATTGTGGAAATGAAAAATAGATTTGAGCATATTTGCGCCTCCCACGTCTGTGTTTTCTAGTGAGCTGTCTTTTCAAGTAGAATCCTCAGTTGAGAGTTAGCCAGCGTGGCAAGGTGCTAAAATTTGGTATTTCTAAAAAAATAAACAGAATAAACAAAATAAAAGAACATTAGAATCCATGGGTTACCATCATAGTGCAATCGTAATGTTTTAAAAGTGTCATTTTCTAGTGATGTTTCCAGAGTCTCTTGTGACATTTTATATAGTGCTATTACAAAGTTTCTAGTGACATTTTTGTAACGAGCTGGAGTTATATTTCTTAAGTTCCGGCATACGATTAGCGTAGCCATTTTATTCTGGAAGTAATGTTGGAATTTATTGAATTTTTAGGGGTAGCATTCCTTTCCTCCTTCTTTTAGTATCCAAGCTTATAATTTGATCATCTGTAGTTTAATTCTGCTCGCTCCACTATCAACTGACCTTATTAGGTGCGTTCGTAATTATATAAATACGTAGCACCTATAGTCGTCGTTTGGTCCGTCCGTCTGTCCGTCCGTCTGTCTGTCTGTCTGTCTGTCCGTCCGTCTGTCTGTCTGTCTGTCCGCATATAACAACGCAAAAACTACCCAACCAAATGGTCTGCAATTTAAAATATATTATCTTTGCAGAATTTTGTCGAGACATTTCAAATTTTATTAAAATCGAATCAAAACTTTAGGAGATATTAATAAAAATATTTATTAAGAAATTTGATTTTTTTTTTAAATCGGTGCTTTTTTGTTATAGGAGCTTACGATGGATGTTAAATCGTCAAGCGACCGAGATACTTATTTCATTACAGAAATTAATCTGCAGACGATATAATTCATTTCACAGAATTAAAAATCATCAAGATCTGAATATTTATATAACTAGCTGATACATATATATCTGAATATTTATATAACTAGCTGATACATATATATCTGAATATTTATATAACTAGCTGATACATATATATCTGAATATTTATATAACTAGTTAAGATATTTGTATGAACAGTGTCATAAAATATATACTTAACTAGCTGTTTAACCCGTTCTACGCACGGGAGATCATGAATTTAATTCTAAAACGTGCGTACGAACGCACCTCGTTTGTAACGTTTGACGTACAATTTCCAACTTGTTATAGCTTTTACTGTTATTGCCCAATTTCGTGTCATGATTACTTTCCTAGCTGACGAAGCCGAAGGGTCAGCGACAGTTTCACTTGTTAGATCACATTGAAATTTCAACAGCGAATAAGTTGTTTACTTTTTTTTTCATTGACTAGGTACGAAGGTCTTTATATTACAGAACTGATGATGGCGGTATTCTAATAAGAACGTAAAGGGGGTTGCGGGATTGGATTGTAATCCTTAACTTTGATCATATAAGTTTCAAACATTCAGTTAATGTTTAAATTTAGAAAAACTGGATTTCATGATTTTATAAAATAAGATTGTTAATTTGAAAATAAAATATTATTGATAAATAAATATCTGACAAAAGAATTTTTATAAATTGCACCATTTATTATACACTAACAGACCCGAACAATGTTCCCCTAGATTACTTTGAAGGATAACAATTTTAGAAGGTAAGAAATTTAATTCTTTCAGACCACACTTTGATGTCATATATAACTTTTTAAAACTCGTTTAAAAATAGTTATATTTAGACAATAGTTATCTGTGTATTGTACACAGTAAAAAATGGCCCGCATTACTCGATCGAAGCGTTCGAAAAGTAATCTCAGAAAAAGCGGTTAAAAATTAGACTTTCTGTAAAGAAAAAAAAACCCTCTGTTCCTATTTTCAAAAAATTCCAAACTGCCTCAATTTCACCAGTAAATTTGTAAAAAAATTTTCACTTTCAGCATAAAATGATAAAACCTTTTAAACTAAAAGATAAAAGTCTAATTGTTCGAAACTTTATTTGCCTATTTTTATTTGAAATAATTAAGCATGATACTAAGTGTGAATATGGTTATATAGGTACACCTTTACATTATGTTTTTCAAACCTGTCCACTAATGAAATATAATTTTATATATAATTTTAAATATCATCAACCATTATTTTTATATGAACCTATCTTGTATTAATAAATATTTCAATCTTAGCAGAAAGTATTCCAATACTTAATAGTTACTATTCTTCCATCCAAAACAATTTTTCAAAAATCATTAATCTATCTATATATTTTTCAATACGTAATACAACTGTAACAAATCCTACACACAACCACTAGCAATGACTTAAAATCTAATATCCTATGTCTATTAATGAAGTTTTCAAACTCTAGCATAATAATTAATTTCTTACTCAGCCATAATATTTTATTTCTTCTTCAAATTTAAACAAGTAATCAATAAAACATTCATCGGGCTATTATACTAATCATTCCACTTAAAACAAATTATGATCGCTGTTAAATCAGTTACAAAGCATTCAAATTTCTAATAGCATCTGGATTTCAGTTATATATATTGAACAACATAATTATGATGACTTTTATAATTTTTTTCCTCAAAATACAAGAATTGTTAAAATGTTAAAAGAAGAGCTGAATTCTTCCTTAAAGAGCTGAAGACTTTTCCCTCTTAAAATAAGAAAGCTCTAACATCCTCAAGAGTTATGTCTCATCTATGGAGTAATGCAATCAGATTCTGGTCTTTATATATAATTTAAACTGAAACTTACGAACTAAATCAAAAATCGAGTTCTCAAAAAATATATATTTTCTTCTGCTTAACAACCCGACATTTTCTGGTCCATTTTTAAACATAAAATCATGATGCTTACAGGCATGAAATTTGAAGTGCAGTTTTTTAATTTTCTGATAAATAAATTACATTGAGTTATAATTGATCAGACGGCTGTTTTTTCCCTTTCCTATGCTGTCGCGTCCGGAAATTTGGTAGAAAATGCCAAATTTGAGAGTGTTTTCTGAAAAAACTTCTGCCTTTACCGAAAATAGGAAAAAACAGTTCGATTACATTGTTTATTAATAAGGGCACCTGCCAATTTGATACATACGCGAACAAAAATTAATTAAAACATGTGTCAGAAAGTAGTTAGGTTGAATTTGGAGCAGCCTTAATAAACTGATATTATTTTTTCGTGTATAAAGAAGGTCGTTCACTTTTTATGGAAACGATTTTCGCAATTAATTTCTGAGCATATATCCATATTCTTTGCAACAATTTTGCTCTACTGTATAAACCTGACTCTTGATTGTAACTCTGGATCGAAATTTGCATCGTAGTCGATCTTTCTCTTAGTACAATCATATCCATTTTCTCCCACACCTCTTAGAAAACTTTAGACAGTCTTCCAATCTGTTGTGGATAGCGTTTTCTAATGCTCGCTTCAACAAACACATAGGTGGTGATAAATAAAAATGTATCGTAATACTGGATGAAACATGGCTTTATTTAAGTGAGTGTATCAAGAGTAGAGCAATTTTTATCAGTTAATAAAAGAAAAGGGTTTGTGAATGTAAAGAAAAATTTCCAAAAAAATTCAGGATTGCTGCTGGATTTTGTTATGAAATTAAATTAAAGACAAAAAAATGTAATAATCCTTCTGTATTCTTTACAAACTTATTGCTAATGTAAATAATCTAGATAGTTATATCATTGAAATAATTGCATTCAAAATCCCAAATGTACATTTCAAAACTGTAATGCCATTCTATAATAAGTAAAATAACTTATTACAAACTTCAATAAATGGGATTTTTTGTTTTCACTGGTGGCTCCCCGGGAATATATGCATCCTTCCTCATGCGCTTGGAATTATTCCCATTTTGAGATAAACTCATTCGGTTGGTCGCCCATGTAAATGTATACTGTCTACTGTTTACGTCTGTCCGAAACCAAGTTCGTAGACCTCTATGTGCGAACAAATATTTTCGTATTTGTAGTCATTGCAGCCGGTTTTTACTACTACCTTCTTCATTCCTTTTATTGGAAAAATTATATTGTCATTACTTTCTTAAAGAATTCGGCAAGAAAATCTATTTCATACTTAATATTTTTTAATGTTTTCTGAATGTTTCGTCCTTATAGAGATATAAAAGATAAGATTAGATAAGAAATATTTCAAATAGAATTCGTTTAATGAAAAACATAATCGTTATTTTCTCCGGAAAAAGTTACCTTTCATTAAAGGCATTTGTTAAAAAAAAAAAAAAAAAAAAAAAAAAAAAAAAAAAAAAATCTCTAATAATTCCGATAAATTTTCGTAAAAGGAAGACAAATTTACTATTTTGGACTAAAAGTTTCAATTTTGATTTGCTTTACGATTGGCGCAAAATCGTTGGGAACGTAGAAAATCAGAAACAATATTGGAAATCACGCACTCAGCATTAAAATATCTAATCAAATAATCAAAAATTTGAGTTTTAGGTGATTGAAGCAAGTCTTCGTCTATCCGGAACAAAGTTTACAGACCATTTTACATGCAATAGTGTCTTCTAGAACATGCGGACGCACACTCACCTACCGCCGCACCCTTAACCGTTCGCCGTCGTCTGTACATTATACTTATCTTTGTTATTATATATAGGTTATTATATTACATGAATTTTTGCTAAAAAATGCTTATTTTATATAACTATTGTTTGAAGTATTGGAATGTATAATATATATTTAGGTTATAATAAAGAGAAGGAAAATTTTTAAACTAGATAAATTGACCTTGTCTTCAGCAGACATTGATGTTTTTACAGTGTTTCAGACTAGTTGTGTGTTTTTTGTGTGTATCTGCGTGGTGATGTTTTAACCCTGATGATGAGCCAGGACGGCTTGAAAGCGCTAGGTTTTTAATGTGAAATGCAGTTTTGTATTTTTAAAACACCTAAAGTAAAAGTTTTTAATAAATGATGCATATATGTTTTTGTGACATTTTGTGTTGTTTTTAAACAATTAGATAAATTTTCTTCGAGGTTGGAGTAGCATAGCTGAGGATTATTTCAACAGTAAGATAGGTTGTCCAGGCAAGGACTCGAACCTCGGTACCTTGACTTGCCGTGCCAATGCTCTTCCAACCAAGCTACCCGGACGATACATGCGGACATAATTCCCTCTTATTTGTTGGACACACTTTCATCATGTAAATGCTACATTTATAGGTTGCATGAATGAAACTAACACTGCAGCTCGCAGCCATGTCCAACAAATAAGAGTGAATTATGTCAGCCAGGTATCGTCCGGGTGGCTTAGTAGGATGAACGTTGGCATGGCAAGCCAAGGTACGCAGGTTGAAAGTAGGGTCCCTTGCATGAACATAAAACTAGTCAGATGATAAAATGTTGTGCTAATGAGTTTCATAGATGGAATTTCTGCATTTATGAGGGGGTTTATATGAGAGATTATCAGGAATTATATGAGGGATTATGAGGGCGGTTATAAGGTACGGCAGGCAAGGTACAGAGTCCTGGTCCGGACATTTTTCGCTCTATTGCAATAAACCTAAATAATGATACTCCAACCTTGAATATATATTTAGGTTGTTTAATTATTTCACATTAATGGGTTTTGCAATTAATATAAAACAAATATTCTTTATTAATACAAAAAAATGAGTTTTTTTCAGCCTTTGCTGTCTTGTTTTAAGAAACTTTCCAATCATTCACCAAAAGGCACCAATTTTCACATTTAAAGCACCCATGTTTCAATGTGAAACAGCGTTGCTTCAAATTTTTAAAATATATAATTTAGCCTTTGAAAGTAGATATCAGATTATTACTTTTGCGTCAACGTAAGTCATTCTGTAGTCTGTTAATTTTATCCTTCTATTAATTACTTATCATTCTCTAAGGATGCTATGAAAATCCCCCTCATAAATGCAGAAATTTCATCTATGAAACTCATTAGCACAACATTTTATCACCTGACTAGTTTTATGTTCAGATGACAAACACGATCAGAACGATTTTAGCATTTGTTGACAGGAGCAAGAAAGTTAATTAGCGTTCATAAAAATTAGACATTACAATGCTTTTATGATCAAATATAATGATCGAATTCATAGAGTTAAGGGACATAAACATCGTAAAAATTCACATATTTTTTTTATATCTTGTCTTTGTCATTGGTTAACAACCTAAATTGTTTCCTAACATAATAATACATAAATAACATATTGCATAAATGCTTAAGTTATCCTTGTAAAAGGAATAGTAACAAAGCATAAACTATAAACTAGATATTTATTATCATGCAGGTCACTTACACAGTTAAAATTACATACAATACTGAAATAAACTTCCGTAAATAGCTGCAAAAGTAAAGAACATTTTCAAATTTTTATTTTCGAAACTAAATTATTTGTTTTATAGTCCTTCTAAATCATACTAAACAAAAAGCTAATAAAATAATAGTATTTGTGCTTAATCTCTCGTTATAATTTCCTGTTTTAGGAAACGGTAATAAATAAAAAAGTAATTTACAATTGTTTGTTCTGTTGGTTAAAAGAAAATGTTTAGTTTGAAATATCACAGAATAAACACGAAAACAGAAAAATTTTAGATTATCTTATTTCTATTTACTTTTGTTCCCTTCACTTGGTTTTCATAATTTTTAAAAGAAAGAGAGAAATAGGGAACAATTTTATTTATTTTAATAACACACAAAAAAATATTTCTACACAATTTATTATATACTTCAGGAAGTAAAAATATTTTTAAAGAAAATAAAAGACAAAGAAAAACAAAACAAAAGAAAACTACCTTATTAACAAGTTTCTTTAATAAAAACTTTTCCAATTTATTTTTTTAAATATATATTTTGCATCCACTAATGTGTTTTTAAAGATGTAGAAGTGGCAAATTTTAAATTTTTTAAACGGACATTCTCTAATTTTTCCTTGTCTCTTTCACACTGTCATATTATTTGTCCCTTCTCCATGATCGAGCTTCCCTTCCCTCTATTGAAGTTTCCTTTGATTTTAATCATTCTATTAGTCTTATATATTTTCATCAAGAAACAGCACGGATAACTAACCACAAGCACACGGGCGGACTTGTGTCCACCAAATCATTCTCTTGCGCCCATGGAGCCTTTATAAATGTATCTGTATAAAAACATATTTTGCACTCATACATGCTGATTTGGGGGGAGGTTGGGATTAAATACTGATAGAAATAAAATACTTTGACATTTTTTTATTTGTATTGTTGATAGTTATGAAAAAGTTTTTGCAGCTATTCAATATCCTTCCAAAATCAGTATTATATGAAATTGTACATGCAATATGCATCTGACACTTCAGTATAAACTAAATGTGTGTTTGATAAGATCAGCTGCCAGGAAGATATTTATACAATTTAAATGCGCCTATGTTAGTAAAAAAGTTGCGATCCCTGCTCAATAGAGTTTGTGTTCAAGCAGAGCAGCTTTAAAATGATTTTACAGAATCTCTGACATGTTTTATGACCTTAAATTGTTTTCGGTAGAAATATTTCTTTGACAAAATTCATTCCAAAATAAAAGTGACTAAAACTTTTAAGCCTGATAGAAAAATAAAAATGCATACTTTTATGTTTTAAAATTAGAAACTTTTGCAAAAATATATTAAAGCAACAATATTTATGTTTTTATTAATTTCTATTGAAATATCTGTTTATTTCTGCCGCTAAAAGTCTTAAACAACATATTATTTTAAAAGTAAGCTAGAAAATTTTTCAAAGAAAAAAGATCTTATCCTTGTTCGTATTTACCTGAAATAATAATAAAAATTAAATTGTATAACTGCAGATAAATTATTTTAATGTTGTGTTTTATTATGTTTTTTTTAGTTCATTTTAAGCAAATTTTTGAACACTTTTTGTTTGAAAGCATAGGAAATGTTGATAGGATGTAGAGAAAAAAGTCCTTCCGGCCTGTACCTGGAGGAAAAGGTAGCTTTCCTATATCTTCGTTTTAAAATTTTAGTTAATGTTACACGAAAACAGCAAGTTAAAATGCAAAGAAACGTTTACAAAAGATTCGTTAATACTGAATTTGAATAAGAAATTCGCCAAATTATTGAGCAATAGCGAAATTGGCTTCATTTATGAAGACTTATTTTGGTCGCCAAATTTAGCGATATTTCGTCAAAAGTCGCCAATTTTATCGCCAAAGTCGTCAATTTTGGCGCTAACGAATATGAATATATAGTTTCATGCGTATGATTGGGAAAATTATTATAACAATGAAAGAAAATAATTTGCGAGTAATCGCGTTAATGTGCTGTTTTGTTTCAAAATGTCAGCCACCCTAAAATTTCAAACTGCTCTATCTCAGCCATTTTTTAAGATAGAGGTAAACCAAAAAATGCTCTGGAATCCTTGTATCAAGGCCTAAAACGTAATTATATATATATATAGATATATAGATATATGGATATATCTATATATATAAATCAACATTTGAACGGAGGGTGGTTATGGGGTCTGGGGGTCATGATCGGTGAAAATATATCGAAATTTTCCGGAAATGCTTTCCTCCGAACGTCTGCAATAGGTAGCTTTATACTTTTTTGTATTGAAAGCTACCTAAAAGGTACAAGGAAATTGATTTTCTTTTTTTTTTGCCGGAAAGAGTCTTTAACATTACTACGTTATCAGTATTACTGTTAGTGAATGATCCTATCAAACACCTTTTATTTGATTATAATAGCGATTCCAGTTATTTACCTATTTAAATAATTTCTTTTAGGTGGTTGGGGTTAACTTTAAACATACTCTAAGTGCATCAGGAAGCTCTCGGACTGTGGTACATATATAAGATTCAACTAATGCTTTCAATTTCTCATTGTTAATGACAGACGTTCACAACCATCTTCATCTTCATGACTCATTTCCACCATAAAGTTTCAGTAACCAACGTTCAACGGTGAGTTCACTAGTCGTTCCTGAGCTAAATACAGGGTGACTTTTAATTAACCTACAACTTTTAACTGAAATAACTACTAAGTCGTTGCAGATAGCACTACAAACATCTTTCATTGAAAAGAACGTGGAAAAGGAATTTAATTGATTAGGTTTTGAAAGTGAGAATCTTCAGAGGTGATACAATAGCGCAATTTAGTCACAAAGTTGTCAGTAACAAAGTCGAGCGTTTCTTTTTTGATGCTTGAAAATGAGTCAGTTATGGAACTTCTGAGGCTAATAAGGTCCTTTGGTTTCTTTTTGTAAACCAAATCTTTCAAAGATAGAAATCGTACGGATTCATATCTAGTGAATAAGGTAGCCAATTTTCTTATCAGATCTCTTACAAATGCTGTAGAAGGCTTAGGTCGGTTTCTGAATGTTGAAGACCACTTCTGTAGAAATGGTGTTGCATTTTCACCATGTAAATACCAATTTTTAACAATAAAAATACGATCTTTAGTTGAATAGGACGCTTTGGGAGGCAGTTTCACAATTACTTTAAACTGACACAAAACAAATTCCTTTTAGGCCTTCTCTCACTGCACGCATTCTCGCCGCCATCTAGCGAGGCTCTGATAAGTTATTTCAGTTTAAAGTTGTAGGTTAATTAAAAGTCACCCTGTTTTGCAAGCTATATTCGTTGTTTTTCATCGCATTTTGTAATCATCCAAAAAGAAAAAAAAATCATGCTAACTCTATTCGTTCGCATGATTTTTTTAAGGCTATAAATACCCATGTTCAATAACAAAAGAAAAACTATAATACTAAATAAGTAGATAAAAGTCTGTCTTTCAAATTAATGTACAACAAGGTAAAAATTCCATGAAAATTGTATTAAAACAACGCACACAACACATTATCTTAATGATTTAAACTTTAATTTATTATCAATAGTTATAATGATTTAAATTTTTAAACCAACAGCATGTCTGTTTATTGTCCAATCATGTTCCGACCATTTATTAAGCTTATAATTTTTTTCACATACACAAAAAAAATAATTCAAAACTTTGCTCTTGAATGAATTATGTCGTTACAATATTTAAAGAAAATACGAAATTGCAATAGCATATATTATTCGTGTATGATCTGGATTTTGTTTTTCGAAAAGTTCAGGTTTAGAAAGTTGTGTTTGCAGCATAGACAATACATTTCTAACAGCTATATGAAATAACACATGCTCTCACTATGTCACCGAATTGTCAGGTAACTGGGGATGCAATTTAACTTAGGTGGAAAGAAAAAAAAAAATATATCAAAGGAATTTTCTTCTAAACTAAAGCGGTAAGGGAAAAGATCAAAGAATGAATTTTCTTTTAAAAAGATTCTGTATGCAAAGTTAGGATACGGGAGAGGCAAGAATTTTGTTATTCAAAATATAGGAATTTTAGGGTGAGATGTAACAAAAACAGCAAATGCGTAAACAGAGTCGTAAACTTTAAGATATGAATACATACAGAGGTGGTTTGAGTCGCCGAAAGAACGGGGTTCAGAGTTTCATAAAAGCGACTTTATTCACAAATATGAATGCAAGGTTTACGAAGGTGGCGCAAGAATGAGGACAGCTGCAAGGTACAGGTGTGACCAAGAGAAGGGTTTGATCAGGGTAGGTTAGAGGGGAAAACTAAGACCCCCTTGAGAGGGGAGAGAAATAAACGTAATTTGTATAGAAGGGTTGGACATCCAACGAAATTGGTAGGAAAATAATAGGAAACTGGGTATCCAGTCAGAAAAGTTTATGATACGAATGGAAAGAGAATCGGTCTCCTCGCGTTGGCTAAGAAAGAATTTTGAATGAAAATGGGGGTTACGAATATTAAGTAGTAAGGCACAAAAAATACGGTGCGAAAAAGGTTCGATATAGATGGATAATTTTAGCTATGATGGAGTAACAACGCTTTGGAGAGTCAAGAAAACTATAGTGAGTGAGTGCGGAAATCCAAGATATTGAATTGTGAGAGTGCTTGAAAAAAAAGGACTTGAACCTCTTAGCATGGAGTGTCCTATGACTGTTATATGGGGTAAGCAAATCTTTATCATAATCTTTGAGCTAAACCAATTAAAGACATCTTTGTAGCTAATAGTTTAAAATTGATACACATTTAAATTCAAACTGAGTTGTGTAATTCTAAAATATAATAGATTGTATTTAAGTAAAAATGATATCTGTAATTTTATTTAATACTTTATTAAATATATTTAAACTTATTTAAGAGTTTTAATTGAGTAAATCTTGTTGTTTACTTTTAAAGTTTGGACTACATGGAATTGCCTGGTTTATATTCACTAACGACACGGGAAAAGGAAAATAAATCAAAGGGGTTTATGAACAGAATTTATTATCGTTAAATATAATTTATCCAAAATAGAGATTAGTTTGGATTACAATAATAGTATAGAAGAGAACTTCAAGTAATTTAAAGGTATGCAACCCAGTAGTCCAGCAGAATGCAAAACTCGATAAAATTTTACGACTACAGAAATGCAAGTGAAATAGTTGTAATTTTACGTGTCGTAGTTTGCACCATTTATGCAAAATCGCACCAATAAATATTTTAAAGCAATGTTTTCAGTGTGATAAAATGCCCACTAGCGATTGAGAGGTGCTGTACTCAAATCTGGTCGATGGGAGGCGCTGGATTCCAACCACTGTCGCACTCGCCAGATTAATTTGTTTGCAGATTCCCTTAGTTTTCTTAGAACCTTGCGTTAATACGTGATGGGTTCCCGAGAAAGATCACCCGCCCCCCTCCCTCGGCCTATATACCTCGCGCAGATAGTCGACCATAACAAACACCAACTAACGAGTCAGATAAAAAAATAAGGAATTTACTTTGATAAGGAAAGCGAAATACGCTAATTTAGATTGATGGGAGAAAAAGGGAATTCAGTATTGCTATTTTTTTTCTTTCAAATTCCTGGATTTTCTACCAATGGCAACAGCTATGCGTCTGCGAGTATGTGCCCTCCAAAAAAGGCGAAGGTGAAGCAGTGTTAAAATATTCTTCACGCCTATTTGTGTTTTTCTACTATATACCCGCAGCTGATTCCCTTAATAAATATGGGTAAAGTCCATACAAGCTTGGTGCGTATTATACAGGAAACATGATTTTCTTCTAGTTTTTACCTATCAAGCACAGGTTGTGCCTCATACACGAGTAAATAATGTATATTATTTTCTTTACCACATATTATTTTAGTTTTTCAATTACGATCTTTATATTGACTTAAACATATAATGCATAAGATACATTTCTCTATTTGTTCTCTGTTTTTCAGTTGTTTTATAAATAAATTTTCAACAATCTAATTATAACAGAACTAATGATTATCATCAATTAATGTCCAACTTGTATTATATCAAATAAATCCACTTTTTTCTATTATAAAACATAATGATTTTGATCAGCACAATTAAGAAATATCCCACAGATATAATTAACTTCTTCATGTAACATAATTTCGTTTTTTCCTTTATTCGCATACAATTTTTTGACGCTATGAATGTACATTATTTAATTTCTTTATTCGGTTATACTGTTCTTTATTCAACCAATAATATAGTTTTACGAACTTGAAGCAAGCATACAAAAAATTAAATAAAACATGATGAAAAAATATTGATAGTAATATGCAAGTTTTTGTTTTAGATATCTAAATCTTATTAGAAATATGTGATGCAGAAAAAAAATTAAACACACTTAATGTCGTATTTTACAATTAGAAAAAATTAATTATTTTTTGCACTTTTAAATGACATATAAAGGTTCTTTTTCTTTAAAGAAATATATGATTAATTTTTTTTACAACAATTATTTAAATTTCAACAATGTTTCAAGCCATTAACAAATCATTGGTTGTGGTATGAGAACCTCTTTCACGCTAGGCTTAAAAAGCGTGTATTTAATTTAGAAGTAACCTTCAAGTTCTGTTGATTTGAATGCACTTGTTTTTATTTAAATATTATTTATATTGTGCTTCGCCTAAATTAAGATTTTATAACTTTTTTCAATACGCGCACAGCCTACATAATAGTAGGGTACCTTTTGTATGAGAGTAACGACATACGCATATGGCGCATACTTAGATTATGCTTAGATAGACGTTTTTATCCAAACTATAGAAAACTTACATTCCAGAACATGGCAATATTCGCCTGTGCGAACTCGATTAGACAAGTGAGACAAGTAAAGCATTAGCCTAATTAGCCTATATTAATTAGCATTAGCCTATATTAATTATATTGTGCTTCGCCTAAATTAAGATTTTATAACTTTTTTCATTACGCGAACAGCCTACATAATAGTAGGGTACCTTTTGTATGAGAGTAACGACATACGCATATGACGCATACTTAGATTATGCTTGGATAGACGTTTTTATCCAAACTATAGAAAACCTACAGTCCAGAACTTGGCAATATTCGCCTTTGCGAGCTCGATTAGACAAGTGAGACAAGTAAAGCATTAGCCTAATTAGCCTATATTAATTATATTGTGCTTCGCCTAAATTAAGATTTTATAACTTTTTTCATTACGCGCACAGCCTACATAATAGTAGGGTACCTTTATATGAGAGTAACGACATACGCACATGGCGCATACTTAGATTATGCTTAGATAGACGTTTTTATCCAAACTTTAGAAAACCTACATTCCAGAACTTGGCAATATTCGCCTGTGCGAACTCGATTAGACAAGTGAGACAAGTAAAGCATTAGCTTGACGATAATGGCAGGCTTGGCGATAATGGCACGCTAAGATCCTTGATGATTCGTATTTGTCCCAAATTATTTCAACCAATAAAATTTTATATCACGTATGTCGCTACTTTAATATACAGGCACTGTAATAATCGTAGAAGGTAGTGTGAGAGAAAATTTCAAACGCGACCAATGGCGTCGTTCAAAAAGACGCGACAAAGAACGAGTTATAAGTTTTTACATACATTTATTTATTATATTTAAATATTTTAGTGACTTTTACATTAAAAAATATACTTTGATAATAAAAAACGAAAATTACTAAATTTTCCAATTTTTACGGATTTAATTTTGAAAGATGTTTTATTACTGCAGAAGTGTAAGTAAAATGCTTAGTAAAAAAATTATCTTAGAACTTCAGTCATACAAAGCTGAAAATTCTATTTTTCTAAGAATTTCTATAATAATATTTTGCTATAAATTAGCGGAAAATGTCTCATGAATAATTTGAACACATGAAGGGTTTCATTTTTGTATCAAAACTACGAAGTCATTTTTCAATTTAGAAAATAAACCAAACAAGTTACCAATCATTCTATTATCTATTATTAGTAATCTGGTGTAATTTTTTATATTATATGAATAAATATGTGTAATAAATGCGATGTTTAAATGTAAAAAAAAAAGTCTAACGCACAGTTCATCAACAAATATTTTTTTAAGTGAAAACAAACTGCAAATTTTTTTTATTTAAAAAAATGGGAACTCCATGTTTTATAATATAATTATTCAATAAGCATAATCTACATATCTATATTGACATATTATTCTTGAAATATTTTGAAAAAATTGAATTTTCAGCTTTGTATAACTGAAGCTTCAATATCATTTATCCACCCTAAACTAATAATCTGCGATTGTTAGGTTAACATTAAGAAGTTAATTATTTTGTGTATAGAGGATGCAAGAAAATTATGCGCTATATTTTATAGAATAAATGACTAATAATGAAAAATACGTGTTTAAAAGTATATTGCGTCAACAATAATCCAGATTCGATATGCATCCGCTGAAAGTAGTATAAAAAGGCAGTAGGCTGCAGAAAATAAATGCTCTGAAATGATTCTTTAAGATATTTGTTTATTAAACATTGAAATATGAGCGTACGATTACAAAGTACGTACATAAAGGGATGGGATGGTGCCCGAGAGCATGTTTAAGCAACGTGAGCTTACATTATTAACCTCTTATGAGAAGAGCGTGCGCGAGAGAGAGGCAGTGAGATGAGTTCACTCCTTCACATGTTGATTTTTATGCCACACTCATATTGGCAACATCAAATTGGCGAAAGAGCATATGAAATGAATGATGTCATATAAGTAAAAAATTATCAGTTACTCATTAGGCAATTAGGAGAATTTCTGAACTACACGACAGGGCAACCAGAATATCAGTCTTAAAATGTGAGCCAACAAGAATTCGAACGCCAAATGTACGTTGAGGGGAAGATTTTGGGAATCTAGCTGGAATAGACAAAACAAATCTCATGTAATGGAAATGTTTATGATTTACCAGAAAAGCTAAATTAAAAAATAAGTAGAGACAGACATTTCTAACGAAAGTTGGAGAAAGAGAATAAAATGCAGACCGAATACATAGACAATTTTTATCTCTTTTCTTTTTTTTTGTTTTGTTTTGTTGGATATTTAGTGAGGGTGATTAATCGTTTAAATGAATTCTATCTATGTGAGAATAGTTTTATTGATAAAGGGCAAATGTTAAATATATTTTCTTTTAATGGAGGAAAATTACGGCAGGAAAGAAATAAAAGTTAGGATAAAATAACTAAGTAATTAAAATTTACTTTAAACTGAAAATTAAAGAAAAGGATTAATTCAAGGAAAATATGTGTGATTCCACATCACAAGTGCCATTCCGGAAATCTGTTTAGAAAGTACTATCTTTTACTTTCTGTGAATTATTGCGGATAAAAACCAATTTCTTAAACTGCATTTTAATCTTTTACAGACTATTTAAATAATAAAAATCAGAAATTTATAGAAATTATTGAATTTCTAAACATATATAGCGTATTAGTGTTTAGATTCTTTAAACTTTCAAGGTTTATTCATTGGCAAGTTTTTAAAATATATGTGGAAGCTATGGAAACTTTTACTCATAAGGCTGTAAAATTTGAAATTGAAAATTATGCAGCTGATTTTTAGTATTATTATAATGAGAATATCGTGAGGCATACATGTGAGGCATATATGTGAAGCATACATGTTGCGAAGTCTTATAATTCAGTTACGAAATCTTGTAGTCGATATGAGGATTCTTACATTTGAGTTACGAAGTCTTGTAGTCTATCTGAAGAGTCTACAAGTTTGTAGTAGATTTACGGTCTTTTTCTTCAAAAATAACTGTGCTACAAAACTATAGATTCATTAACCGCAACCTACGATATCGTTTATTAGCGAATAATACAGTTATAATGTCACTATTCTGATATACATTGCTTGACGAATGCTAAGGAACAATTAGCCACACAATAACCAAAAAAAATAATGGTAGAGGATGTTGTATGGCAAGGTTTCTTCTCTGTATTAAAGGCAGTGCATTCACGTGGTTTCCTTCTTTGAAATTGCAAGTTGTAACATTTGAGGGGGAAGTCAAACTGTCGGCTTTTGAAGATAGAGCAGCAAATTTCCTTTTTTGGACGATAGTCATTTGATTGTGTACGATCATGGTTCAGCATTTCAATGTCTCAAGGTAATGCAAAGTGTCATTCAAGTTATAAAAAACAATAGACGTGCCGAATAGTGTAATCGTGTGGTTACAACAGACTTCTGGATGTGGAAGTGCTGCGAGAAGGCATTCTGGAGGCCGTGGTAGGATCATCACACCCCAAGAGCATCGATATGTCTGCCTAATGGCCAAGAAGAACATAATTAATACTCCAGATCAGATAACCTCAGAAATTCTAAGCGCTACTGGTACTTGATTATCTGGAAGAACCAATTCTCGGTAACTAAATAATGTTGGCTTAGATGCACATAAGCTTGTTACATGCAGTCTACTATGAGCACATCATCGTAGGGAAAGTTTAATTTGGTAAGGAGCATATTCGTTGGGGTCAGAAATGGTGGTCTAGAATCATGTTTTCTAATGAATCCTGATTCACCATGAACAGTGATTATAGGCACCAGCTAGTGTGGAAAGAAAGAGGAATTCATTTCCATCACCAGAATATACAGGAAACCGATAACTATGGCCAAGGAATGCTTGTATGAGCGGGTATCACACACAATGGCTGAATTCTGCTTCAAATTTTTGCGAAAATCGCAGGGACATCGTAGTGGTATTGCACAGGCGTTCTTCAGGGTTACATTCATCTCTCGTGGTGCATATAGTTCAGAATTTCAATTCATGGATAAAAATGCCCTCCCACATAAGACAGCTGCAGTGTCCCTCAGACTAGCAGGACGGTATATTGAGTATATGACATGACTTGTTTATTCTCCGGACATAAATCCTACCGATCAAGGCTACATACATAGTAAACGTCCAATAATATATGACAGAGGGGTATGCAAGATCAAAAGTTTGGTCTAATCAATGAAGGTCGTACGCCACGTAGCGGAAGGGGTTTTAAAACTGGAGGTTCAATGATTGTTTTTATAGCTTGTGTGTAATCTGGAAGTTCCTATATCTTTGAAATAGCTGCGCAAACGTCATGTTTGCATTTGTATTATTGTTAAATTGCTGAGCGTTAGAATATTGTAATCACTATTGTATTCTTTGTTATTCGTGACTATTTTGTATATTATTACTTTTTTACAAAATTTGTATTGAATATCTACATTGTTTTGTATCTCTAGTGGATAATCATCTTTCTAGAAGTGACAATATCTGATATTATTATCGTCTGCCATTGTGAACATCATCGAATAATCAACAGATTTATATAAATTTCTGTTTGCTTCTAATATAAATATGGCAATATTGGCTACAATGTAGTGTGAATAATGTAGTGAAAGTTTGTGGTAAATGTTGAAATAAATAAGTATAATAAAATTTCCGTATCCATCGATCAAAATAAGTATATGTTTCAAGCCACCACAGTTACCACACTTTATAAAATAATTTTCACCCCGTTTGTTGAAAGTAATGTTGAAGTATTTTTATATCGTCTGCAATTAAATTATTTTACGCTATAGTTGTTGAAAGTAGATTGTAATTTTTTTAGTGAATGGCAACGGCATTGTTTTTTTGACATGAGAATGAAATGTTCTATTAAAAATGTCGTTTGGTTTGATACGTGGAATAAAGTTTTAGTTGTTTAATTGGAATCTGATAAATTAAATTAAAATGAATAAATGAGTTAAGTACGAAAAAATGAAATAATATTTAGGGAGGTACTACTGACACCGTTTGATTATTTGTTACACATTGTTACTATGTAACTTTAATTTAGTTCTTGTGTGTAAAGAAAGAATTTTGTAATCGAATTTTCACTCAATTTTTCAGGTGCTAAAATTATAAAAATTAGGTACACAGGTATTTTTTCCGGTAACAATATATTTTAATATGTTTAGAGGCCACGGTATTTTTTCAATATAGGAGCATTGGCGAGATGGAGAAAATGTCCTTGGCGAGATTATATATACATCTATGATTTGCGCATTCTCCTGAGTATATATTATGAATCTTTACGCATTCATGGAAGATGTATCTTGTTTACCAGAGTTATTGCAAAATATTTTTGATACAGTTTGTTTTGATAAAAATATTTAAATTTAAAAAACATTCACTATATATTTTTAGTTTCGGGAGAAAAGGCAATAGTGTTTACATAATGCTTATATATTATTGCCTTTATTACCGAAACTAAAATGATATTGGAAAGTTTTTCAATGTACATATTTTATCGAAGCAAACTGTATAAAAAATATTTGGCAATAAATCTGGTAAACAAGATACATCTTCCATGAGTGAGTAAAAATTCACAATATATGCTCAGAAGAATGCGCAGATGGTAGATTTTGTCATACCTAATGACGTCATTTTTAGGATGACCCGCGTATTGGCATTATCAGCCCCGTCCACAAGATGGCGCAATTGTGTCAATTTTGCGACCCTATTCTAGTATTAAGTTGGTATGCTTACTATGTATTCAGCCTTGCTACCGACCATGTCTGCTCGGTAGATGCTCCAAGACAAAACTCTCTTCGAACCATACAGAAACTGAAAATCTCCCTGTGAAACCAATGGGACGAAATTCCCCAAGCTCTCCTTAACTGTTTGGTGAACAGCATGCACAAAAAATGAAAAATATGCGTCAGCGTCTGAGGAAGTCATACTCTATACTTACAGACTCATATGCGTTCCCTTTTTGGGCAAAACAAGCCTTTTTCGTAGCTGTTGAAAAATAATTTAAGAAATATAATTTGATCTTTTGCGGATCTTGCTTTGCTGTGTGATAATATCTGTATCGTTTTGCATAATAAAGATACATTAGGACCTCTTTTAAATATGTACTAAGTCTCATTTCTTTAAAATATATATCATTAATTGTAACGAAAAATGTCTCTGTTCGTTAGCAGCTGTCAAACAGTGTATAAAGGTTATTGCAAAGTGTTTGGTTATCGTTAGTGAAATAACGAAGTTTACGATAATAGGTTGGTTAGTTGATTTCATGACTGTCGATTATCAACACAAGAGATATAGGCCCTGGGGGGAATGCCCTCCGTGGAGTTCTTTCTAAGGGATCCTAACCCGTATTTACGGCAAGGTTCGAAGAAAACCACGGTAAATTCCGAACGGTTAGGTCCACGAGCGCGACAGGGGTTTGAACCCAGCACCTTCCGTCTACCAGCTTTGAGAGCAGAACCTCTCAGCCACTGGTGGGGCGTTTACGATAATGGACTAACAAAACATTTAGTAACTGATTTTAGTTGACATTTAAAAGGAATATATCAGTATAATGTATGCTTATTTCTTTATGCTGAATAACAATTTAAATACTTCTTAACATTTAAAAACAAAATTATATTATGAGTATAAAAATTAGATTTTTATCTTCATTGATTCTTTAAAAGAATTCCAAATCGATGATTAAGTATTCCTAGTTAAAAAATTGGAATTTCTAAAAAAATTATATTTCCGTAAAGCTTCGTGGAAAATCTTATGATTTACGCTTCCACAAACCTTTTATTTACGCTTATACGAACTTTTTATTATTTGCATACTTTAATTTACACCTCTTTTTTTCTGATAACTACAACGTAAATTTTTAAGATATCTCCCTCAGCTCTCTTGAAATAAACACTCATGCATAATGCATAAATGCGTGCATAAAATAATCGAGGCAAATAGTATAGAAAGTTACTGCCACTGTACCATATTTATTCTTTAACAAAATGGCCCATCTAGTGGGCAGTTTCTGAAGCGCAGCTGTTGTCCTGCATATGAAAGAGCCTCCAAATTTAGTCTATGCTAAAATTTCGTGAAGAGAAATTAAGTAATAAAATATTCTTTTTTAAAGATAATTTTGTCTACTTCATAACAAGCACTGATGTTCTATGCTATTTTTAAGACAATGCAATTTTTTATGCCAAAAGTAATTATTTTTTAAGCTTTATTTTTTTCTTTTACTGT
Organism: Maratus michaelseni; assembly: GCA_963931845.1. Lineage (NCBI taxonomy): Eukaryota > Metazoa > Arthropoda > Arachnida > Araneae > Salticidae > Maratus > Maratus michaelseni. The sequence continues at coordinate 128,339,535 of OZ007590.1, read as the reverse complement.
CGAAAGGAGATTAACTTAAAATAATCTATATATTGGCCTATGCAATCATATTTATGCATTAAGTTAACGTATAACTTTTTTTTTTATCTTTAATTATTTTTTCATAGAATTGAGTAACACATTTTTTACATGGAAAAATATTAAATCTTATGGAATGTGTTTATCAAACATCAGATGTATATTTTTTAAAGATTTTTCCCCAAGAATATATTTAAGGTCGATACTGAAAGTAATTATTTATAAAAAATAAGTAGTATAGTTGTTGCGACAAACTAAGACATTAAGTGAGATTTTTAATGTTTGAAAACGGATTTTCTTTAACGATATCGCAATCTACTTGTGGAATAATTTCTTATTTTTAAATTAATACATATAAAATGTTTTTAGAGAGATACTTTTATTCTTTTTTTTTTCTCGTTTATCATTTTTCTTAGTATAATTAGCAAAATATGCAATAATTTATTCTGTTATTTTTTAATGGAATAAACATTATGCAGAATGTTTTAAAACTACTGTAACATATTTTTTTAGCGATACATTTCCCTAAATTATTATTTCTTTTATTCCTGGCCTAAAAATGCTTGGTGGCACTTTCTAATTTCAGAGGAAAGTCAACTTACTAGTAATATCGCCGAATTATCGCCGCGTGCTTTAACACTCTGAAGGTAGCTCACGATTTAAAGATATTTATGATATGTTTTAGCGGTTGGTATTTCTCAACCAACTGAGGAAAGACCGTTTTGTAATTCTTTTAATCAAAAAATCTTCCTCCACATTAGTTAAATATTAAATAAAGATTTAACAGTTTTAAACAACCTTAACTCTGAGTGCATAAATACTAAAGTCTTAGCATATAAAAATGGCGGCAATGTTTGAAAATGTTTGCAAGCATTTAGAAAATGTTCAATTAACCTGCGTCTCCAAAAGAAGCATACTGCCTGATCCTATGTTTTCCTAACTTGTGAGATCTCTCATTCTAATATTATGGTGCCCTTCAACAAGTACACATATTTGCTAAAACACTACCATGCATCTCCGAGATACCTATAGCGAACTAATTTGCAAGTACTTTTGTTTTTTTTCGATTTTATTTTTCTTTGCATATTATGATTTGTTATGTTGGAGTATTTTTTGTATAATAATTTTTTCTGCCGCATTATTATTTTTTATAAAATTCAGGAACTAGATTTGACTATAAAGTAATATTTTTTTTATAGAAAATCTGCAAAAAAGAACCCAGAATTTGTATTACCGATTATAAAGCAATGATTTATTTTTTATCTACATTTACATACATTTGTTAGTTATATCAGTAAAAAACCTTCTCCTTTCGTAAATATGTTTTATGTGATGTATTATAAAACATCATATTATAACACCATTATTGCACATTAAAAGTCTTGGGGGCATTTTGTTTCATTGAAATTTTTATAATTTATTTTATACAACACTGCTGCTACGTGAATTAAAAATATTTTTGCATTACTTAAATTTCTGCAGATGGTCATAGTATGCATCAAAGAGCTAGATAAATATTTTTTTAAAATTCAAATACCTGTTTTTTTAGATATATTATATTCAATGGTATATTTCCATAAAAACTCACAATTTCCCAAATTGATTAATTTATGTGGAATTTTCTAATTGTTTTAAATTTTAAAAATCTCTCCCCAAATTAGTTAAATGTTAAATAAAGATTTAACAGTTTTAAACAATTTTAACTATGAGTGCATAAATACTAAAGTCTTAGCACATAAAAATGGTGGCAATGCTTGAAAATAATTGCAAGTATTTAGAAAATGCCCAATTACCCTGTGTCCCCCAAAAAGCATACATATTCTCAAAATCTAAAATTATGCATATAGGGTCTTGAATAAGAGGAGTACTATTTTTCAAGAACAAAAAACTGGTATTTGTGGTACGTTGCGGAATGAAAAACTATTGAACATTAAAAAAAAATATGTTAAATACATTATCGAAATTACTTCTTGAAACACAAGTAAATCATGTCAAATATATATTTTTTTCAGATATTTCCGTACAATATTTAAATGAGTACCATGAAGGTTTCTGATAATGATTAGAATGCTAAATTCGATTACACTACTAAGACCTCCACACTGTCAGAGATGGATAGAGAAATTCTACGAAATTTTCTTCGTTTTAACGAAACCGTTTCCTGGGAAATGCTCCGAGCGAATATTTCGTCAAATCGAGTAAATTTGGATCCTCAAAAAGTGAGGAAGTTAATTTCGTCAAATTGCCTGTTTGAAAGTGTAAAAAAGACCGGTGGTTCCACCTATTGACAATTTAGAAGCATCTGTAATTGACAAAGGGAAAATTACATCGCTTTTCTAAAGTCTTCAAGAGGATATGAACGCGTGACTTTTGGTGTGGGAGACCAACGCGCTGCCTGCCTCGCCAGCTAGACCTTGCGTGAATTCGATTTTAAATATATTTATGGGATGTTGATGTGTGTTTATATTTTTAGAAGGTAGATTGTATTTTTATCGGTGCTGCTATAATTTCTGCATGTTTTAATTAATAAGGATATATTATTATTATGTTTTTTCTATGGTTAATAAATAATTATAATATGGCTTGATTAATATAATTTATTAGAAAAATTTCCTTTGTTCAATGAATGATTAGAATATGGTCTAATTAATTTGTTGGTCAGAAATTATAAATTTTGAAGTGCATATTGGAGGAGAGTTTCTCAATTTTAGATGATGGGGGTTAAAATTTTAACACGTTACTGTTTATAGAGGGGAAAGGGATCAGTTATGCATATTATAAATTTGATCGTTATATGATTATATTTCTTCAATAAAAAAGAGCTCCTGAAATTTTGAAAAATTTTTTGAACGATTTTGTAACAACAAAAATAATCTGGCCGTGAATGGGGAAACAGTTTTGTCAAATATTTGAGTTTCCATTTCATGAAATATCACTTAATTTTGAGACGAAATGATTGTCAAAAATGATGAAATATAGCTCAAGAATTGCTGAATCGTCAAAAGTGAGAGTTATATTTTTGACAGTATGGAAACAGTTTCCTCAGATATTTGAGGTTTCGCGTTTCGTCAAAAAACCTGTGACTCTGTGACGAAATGATTATCAAAAATAAGGAAATAAAGCTTAAGGATTGCCGAATCGTCAAAATTGAGTATTTTATTTCTGAGCGTAGCAGATGTTCAAAACAGTCATAGCAATGTTTCCATTTATTTACTGCAGGAATTTCTATGTTATTATTGAATAGAAATTGCTACCAATTAATAAATATGTTTGATGCAAAACAAATGACAATAATGTAATTAAAAGTTCCTTATATATAATTTTCATAAGTGTGGATACGAGCTACGCAAACTGATATTTTTACTTATTACTACTGTTATATCATTTTATATAATTAAAGTACCGTAAACATGTTTGTTTATACTAATTATGAAACTACCTCTTAAAAATATAGGGAATTTATTTATTAATATCATTAAACTATTGACTATTGACATTAGATTTATAGTTCTTAATAGCGCAATAAAATTCATTGTAGTATGTGAGCTTTAAGCTAATATTTTTCGCTGCATTTGGAAACATGTGGAAGTAGTAAATATTATATAACATTCCTTAGAGAAATGCCGAAGAGATACTTTTCCCAAACTAAACATTCTTCCGAAATTACAATTCTAACACTATTTATTTGTAAATTAGCTTAATTTCCTCTGAAAATCGTGAAATCGTATTACGTTTGTCTAAAATTGCACATTGTAAATAAAAGGCAGTGTAAAACTTGTATTCATTACTCGCGTCTTTTGATAATAACGTAATAAATACAGATTAATGGCTATCAGAATAAGATATTGTCATTATTCAGTATTTCTCAAAAACAAGTCGCTGTCTTCCTTAAATTTAATTGCATTTTAATTCCAATTTCCTTAAATTTAATTGGAATAATACGCTGCCGCGCATGCGCGGCAGCGTATTATTGCTTATTTTACTGTTTATTGCTGTTAATTTTACGGTATAATACTGGAAACTGGGGTGCGAGTATTATACTGTAAAATCAAGAATTTTTTTTGCAATGTAGTACTAAAGATTTAATTGTGCTTTAGATGTCCGAAGTAATTGATTATGGTATTGATCCTGCTTTACTGATTAGAAAATATCTAGTACTCTTTTAAAAATTTTTAAAAATATTTCAGAAATATTTTGTTAAATATTTATTTGGATTAGGGAGTTGGATTCTAAAGAATAAAGAGCAAGAATCTTTTCTAGATTTTCAATCTATGTTATTATTTTCAAACATTCAATTGATGTCTATTTCTGAACCAGAAAAAAAGGTATTTTAACATTTGATAAAATGATGTTTTTGATTTCAAAATACATTACTGATACACAAATATCTCCAAAAGTACATTTATTCTAGATTACACTAAAATTGAATTTACATGAAGGTTTTTGAGTTTAAAAATATGAACCATTATTTTCTGCATTTTATGTAAGTACACTGCGAAGTGTTTCATATGATGTAAATATCTTTTTTGATTGTTTAATTATTCAAGCTTACTGAAGTTTGATTTCAATATTAAAATAATAATGTGTTAAACACACACACACACACAAAAAAAAAAAACCCTTTACACTTTTTTTTTAGTTTCCGCGGTTCTCTTAAAAAAAAATCACTCATTTACAAAATGAATTTTCACATTTAAAGCTCACTTGTGCTATTGTAATTCTTCATTACTTCATTTTCTAATATTATCTCCCCACTGATAATGACTACTATAATACTATTTTTATGACGATGTCTTCGATGGGTCCGTAAGGATTCTGTGAAAAGCCACCCTCATAAATGCAGAAATTACGTCCATAAAACATATTAATACCAAATTTTACCAACTGAATACAGCTTATGTGAGGGAGACAAACAAGAGAACAACGACTTTATCACTTTTTATCATATTATATCGAGAAAGTTAATTAGAAGTTAAAGAATTAGACACTACGATGTTTTTATGATTAAAAAATATGATTAAAATCTTAGTGTTTACAGATATAAACATCGTAAAAATTCACACACATTTATCTGACGTGTTTATTTCTTAACGATGACGTTTCATCATTATACATTAAAATACCTAATCATCATTTTATTTATTTTTTTTTAGTATAAAAGGTGGAAATTGCAATTTTTACAGGTTATTTAGTTCGTAAAAATACAAAGAATACTGAAATGAGATTTTGGACTTAGTTGTAAATAGAAAGAAAATTTGTGATTAAAAAAAAATAAACTGTTTAATCGTCTTTTTAAATCATACCATGAAAAATAATAAAATTGAAATCTTTACGTTGAATTCTTTTCTTATTTATTGCAGTTTCATATTTTTAGGAAACAGCAATAAGGAAAAACACACTTTCTAAAAGTTTGTTTTACTAGTTAAAAAAATATTTTCGTTTGAAGTTTTACGCAATAGAGAAACAAACAAAACGTTTGAGATTATGCCCTTTAAATATTTCTCTGTTCTTTTCATTGAGTTTTTATAATTTTCAAAAGACAGAGAGTAAGAAAAAATAAATAACACGAAAATAAATACCTCCATAATAATTCTATAATAATAAAGATAGATGTTTGTGTGTTTGTCTGTCTGTTTATATTTCCATTGTTTTCTGAAGAGATGGGTCCATGCATTGGTATAAGATTTGGCTGGAAGGTACCTGTATGTCTGACGTTATGCACCTCGAAGCTACTTTTCGGATTTTTGAATTATTTTAAAGTTTAATTATTATTATTATTTTTTTTGAAATTTGTAGCGTTTTTTGGTAATTTTTCCACAGTTGTAAAAGGAATCCGATTTCAAACTTTGAACCCTATATACTCATTTCTTTTTTCGTGTATAAAGCGTATTTGGAATTTATATAGCAATTTTACGCAATTTTTTATGCAATTTTCAGTTTTTTTTTTTTTTTTTTTTTTTTTTTTTTTTTTTTTTTTTTTTTTTTTTTACGTTGCAGTGATTTTTGACATTCGTAAAAAGAAAAGTTTTTAATAATCTTTTTGCACAATATAGCAAAATTTGCGTTCGGCGATTTTTAAATTTTTCGCGAATTTTTTATGCGATTTTTAGCGGGTTATTTTTTTCGCGTTCTGCGGCGATTTTTACACGTAAGTAAAAGAAATCCGGTAACAATCCCTTAGTCCAATGGAGTTAATTTTATCTTCTTTTCAATAAAGTTTAATCGGAATTCGAAAACTGATTTTTTAAGTTTTCGTTATTATATTTTATTATTTTTTTATGCATTTTTTAGGATTGTTTTGCATTTCGTGGCTATTTTCTGAAATCGTAACCCGATTTTACCCGAACCGATCCATACCATGCATCGGTTCGGGTAACGGTAAAATCGGGTTACCCGACATAATGTAGGATTTCACTCCTAACCCCAAGGTCGTTTATTTCGATGTTCGTTTTTAAAAATTGGCCTAGAGAAGCGGGCAAATCTTAGCTAGTATAAAAAATAATTTTTTTTTTTTTTTATCCTATGAGTTATATGCGCCAAACAAATCAAAGTATTGTAAAATGAAAAAAAAATCAGAAAACTGCAATAATATTATAGTACGCCTTAGCGTGCCTAATATTAATACACACCTCTTAATTTTTATTTTTAAATACATTGCTAACGATAGTGCGTCAATTGACTCTGTTGTTGATAAAGAGTGTTAATATTCAGAAATGACAATCTAGCTTTAATTTTTTAAGCATTTTTATCGATTCCCTTCTATAATAATGGTTCCTGCCCCTTTTTCATGACCGTGTTCATTTTCGTCTTCCAAAGTCTAGAATAGTATGCAATATTCATGTATATACATAGTTATATATGTGCTGTTTTTACGAAGATGAGATACCACGAGATGCAATATTCCACGAGAAAATGGCAGTTTGTTAAAGATATAGAAGGTTGCAGTCGATAACATTAATCATGGCGAAGTGGTGAGGCAATGATGAGACACCAGGAGAGTTTCGTCAATAAAGACCAGACAAATCGTTTATTTATGAATAAGAGCGATGCAGTAACAGTTCCCACAGGTATAAACTTATAGCCCCCAGGCTTCACGATGGCTCACTACATCGTTTTAAAAGATCTTAAAGAGCTGTATGAAAATTCTACGTAACTACAACACCAGATACCCATTTGGTTACACTTCCAAACACATAAAAATTTTGCTCTCCAAAGCGTGCAAGCAAGTTTTGTTCACTGAGCGTGGTGATACAGAATACGACGTCACGCGCGCACAAACGAATGAGTGAGAGGCGAGCTCCAGCCCAGCGAATGAGGGGCGAGGGAGAAGACCCAACAGGAAAGAATTCCTCTCGTAGCCGCGCATTAATTTTGAAGTGAGAAATACCCAGCAGAGCATGGAATAAAAAAATAAAAAAATGGCTTTTAAAAACATTCGAACTGAAAAAGGCGTCTCTCAGAATTTTATAGATTGGGAAGCTGATAAAAGTTACGAATGAACTTAAAATTTTAGATTAAGATTTGGAATAAGATAATTATTAATATACGGGTTAATACTTTTAAAAGGACATTAAATAAGAATAAATATTATTAAGAATTAAGGAAATACTGACTATGTCAGAAGTTAGATTAATTTAAAGGACTGTTAGGCCTAGTTGGACTTTTGGAAAATAAATATACTGTATATGTTGAGCGAGAAGTGTATTAGCTGTGAAGAACTTATTAGTAAAGTATTGTAGAATTATCTTTCTAGGACTGTATTAAAGTTTATATTTAGTTATTCAACGTCTAGTTGTTCATATAACTCCAGTAAATCAACTGTTTACATGTCATCTTCTTACATATATATATAAGATATATGTAAAAAATTTTTTAATCAGTGCGATGTAATTACGTAAGTACAAGGAAGCGTGTTCTGTCTTAAATGAAATTAAACATTTTATTTAAAAATGTAACTCATTTCTTGTGGATAAATTTTTATTAAAAAATTATGATTTAATTAAAACTGCATAACATTATTATATATTTCCTACATGAATATTATACATTAATCATTAGAGTATTCCACATTTAAAATGAGGAATCTTACATAATCGGCGTATTCTATAATATTTGATAAAAAGTTCTTTATCTTCAATAACTGAAAATAATAGTCACAATATCATTACAAAAATTTACCTGTTCATTTTGACTCTGCTGTATTTTGAGTCCCCTATACACTGCACCTTTGTACTCAGCATGAAGTTTGTGTCACAACATGGTAGACATAAAATGATTTTGCAGCAACTTTTAGACAATTTATGATCTCAAATTATTTCTAGTAGAAACAATTTATTGAAAACATCCTTTTCTATGCCAAATAGACAAATCTTTCTAAGCCGTTTAACAATGTACACAATTTTTTAGTTTGAGTTTCATAACTTTTGTAAATTGCTATGAAGAAAAGTTGTATTTTAACAAATTTCCATCTATAAGTTATATTTATTTACTCAACCATAAAAGTTTTCAATTTGTAAGAAAAAGGAAAGAAAAAAATTAATTTGTTTTAAAAATATGTATTAATTATTTTGAACATATTTATTATTATTTTATTAATAAATACACTGAAAAATTTTCTTTATTTGCGTTAATCTTTATGATAACAAACTTTTAAATAATGTATGTGCAAATAAATAATTTGAGATCTCTTTATTTTTATATAATTATTGCAAATAATAAATATGTAAAAACTTTCTTTATCTCAAAGTTTTATGGAAATATTCAACGTGAAAGTTATAACGCAATGTCACAATGCTGGATTTATTTATTAATTGTTGGATTTTTAAACAATAACATTAGTAAAGTTTTTAGATATAAGATAATATAGAGAAAATGAATTTTTTGCGAAAAATGTCTCTTAAGAATTTTATGAAGATCTCTTTAATATCATAATTTCAGTCACAGAATGATCATATATAATAGTTTTCATTTTACAAATAGTTTAATTTATTAAAACGAAAACATGCCGCACTCCTATGGAATAATATTTCAATCAGCTTATATATTTATAAATGCCAGGGAAGAAATTAAAACTTCTTTCCATGGGCAAATTAGTTTTTTACAATTATTTAAAAACAAATGAAAAGTTGCAACATTTACTATTTTCATTTTTTAGTAAAAATGTTTAAATTGTTCTAAATATAATGTGTTATAAAAAACAGAAATTCAACTTAAAACATATTTATATTTCTTACTTTTGTTTTTTGTTTTCCAGTTTTTTTGTAAATTCAATAATTTTTTACAAACATTTTCATCTATTCCAATTATAGCAAAACAAAAGATTATCATTAATTAAGTCTGTTTTGTATGATTAGGTCCATTTTAATTTTTAAAATACAATGATTTAAATAAGAGCAATTAATGCATATCCCTTAGATATAATTAACTTGATCTGACATTTTTTTTCTCTTCTCCCGATTCTCCTTCTGCAAGCTGAGAATGAATAATTTTTAATTTTTATTCAATTATTTATCGGTTTTTTATTCAACAAACAATATAATTTTACAAACTAGAAGTATATTTTTCACATTTGAATATAAATCAAATGTAAAAAATGAAGAAAAAACTATTGAAAAAAATGTGTCAAATTTTCTTTTCATGTATCGACTTAATAATTAAAATATGTGACGCAGAAAAAAAAATAAACATATTTATTAAGGTACTTTTGAAGGAGAAAAAAACTACACTCTGAAATGGGATAAAAAAAAAATATTATTTTCTTTTATTCAATGCTTTAAATTTTAACCATAGTTGAAAGCTTTAAAAGTTTTTACAAAGAAATAGATCCAATTATTCCATTTAAATAATTAGCTGCAACTATATTAAATGCGTATTAAAAAACACACTTTCACAAGCTAAAATGTAATTTAATTTATAATTTGATTATGCTTTTAGTTTTGAATTATGCTTTTAAAATTGTATATAAAAAGTGATATTTAAAATACAAATTTACTTTATTGGAAAAAATATTTCCGTTAGATTGTTGGATTCACAAATGTACAACAGTGAGAGATGAACATCAACAGGATTAACACTTTAATATACAGTCTTCTTTGTATTTTTTTACATAAATTGTAAAATAAAAAAAAGTACAGAATACAGAAAAACTCTATGTCAGTATCGTCCTTCTTCGCACAAGATCTATTTTCTCAGTCAAATAAAAGTTTCTGTTCTTCAGTTCCAGTTGGTAGAAGACATTCATCGCACACGGTATAACGAAATGTTTAGAATTTCATTTTTTGATGCATACATATATGTTTTGGAAACGAAATTGTTCTAGTCTATTCGTTATACACAAATTTGGGAGACATTACATTATTACGAATGATGATTATTGTGTTTTATTCAAACTATATTTTACTAGTTGATCTGCCCGATCGATGTTGAACGGTCCGGAATAATAACCTTAAATTACCTAAAAACCAGTGATGAATTCAGACATTTTTCTCCAAGAGTTCTGGGCAGGTCACTGTGAAATTTCGGAAGAGAGTGTGTGTAGAGGGGGGAGGGGGGGTTGAGTAATTGCACTAGACCACTAGACCATTAAAAAGCATAAAATCCGAAATAGTCTGGGGGGGTTGGGCGGCCGTTTCGATGCTACGGGGGAGGATAATGTCAACCCCTCGGACCACTACGTGAATTCAATACTGACTTAAATACGGTTTCCTGGGATTACTTTAAACATATTTCATCTCGCTATGCTCGGATCGGCATGAAATTGATGTATGCTATGGTGTTAACTTATTTTGTATTGAAAATGAAGTGTGTAACATTTATAATTTATTTACAGGGACATTCAAAAGAATCCAGTTACATTACGGTCTATGGGTAAACATGGTGTACGGTGTATTTTAATGATTTTAGACTATCTCAAACATATTGAAAGTTATATATATTACTAAGGCACACTACAAAATGTTTATTGTAGAATATGATGCGCATAGCATTCATCGTACATTTACAGGGACACTCAAAGGAATACCGTTACATTACGGTATGTGGGTAAAAATCGTTTGCGGTGTACTTTAAAAATGTTACACTATTTCAAACATATTAAAATTTATATATATTACTGAGGGGACTACAAGATGCTCACTAAAGAATAAGGCGTGCATTGCATGCATCGTTCTTTTTCTGAGACACACACAATATTTCGGTTACAGTACTGTCAATCAATAATAATTGCTAGAATTATGCTTTCAGCTGAGGTACGCGCTTTTGAATTTAACTAATTTTTGGAATATTACTGGATGTATATAAATTCTGAAGATTCTACACAGGGCTACACAAAAGATCGCGAGTACATTTCCATTTATTGGAGGAATTTGCTGTAGGAGGATTTTGAACTGTGCTCTGAGTTTTCTAGCTAAAGTAATTTGAAGAATACTATGTACTATGCATACACATATATAAGTTCTATACAGGACAGTACTAAAGAATGCGGATGTTTTCATCATTATTAACGGTAGTTCCTAACATGTTTTTTTCTAAACGTGTCACGTGTTTTCAAAATTTTTTACGTAGACATCATATTTCACCTGATTAAACGAGGAAGTTTTTTTTTTTATAGTATTCTGAATATGTTGGAAAATGTTTACTAATCTATGCTTGACGCATGATTTTTCGATTATTTTCAAACATTGAATTCAATATATTTTATTTAATAAACGTAGTAAAGAAAAACGTGCTAGAAGTACAATTATCTGTTAAAAATAAATCACATTTGATTTAAACACATTAAAAACATATTGCCAGTCAAGTTGTCTTTTTAAGAAAATTCTTTGCACTTTTTTAATTAGAGTGAAATTAAAAATAAAACAAAAGTAGAAATACAAATTCAATGCTTTTTTTATTTTTTAGTTTATAAAATGAAAAACTAATCATTATCGCACTTAAGTTATCTTTAGTATGCTATGAGTGAATATATGGATACATTTAGGGAATTCAAAATAATCTTAAATGAACATCACGACAAATCCTGCTCTATATAATACTTTTATTTTTCCTAGGAACAAGTATTTTTTTTTTTTTTTTTTTTTTTTTTTTTTTTTTTTTTTTTTTTTTTACTTTACCTACATTTTTGTATAGTTAAATTTTCAATTTTCAATTCTTTAATCAAATGTGAAAGTGTTTCCAAAGATGTACAATTTCTAACGAAAATTTATAAATATATGTTTCTATAAAAGTCTGATATTAAGTTTCAAATGAACGTATCATTAACCAGTAAATTCTCATTAAATTTTACAGAATTCAAAAATATGAATCAAGAAATCATTAAAATTAAATGAAAATAGATTATCCTAAATTCTTTATTAGAATATGCTAAATGTAAGTATGGAAGAAAATCACAATAGTGAATGGTAATTTGATGTTCCTTCGAAGAAAACCTGATCCCATGTAAATTTTCTTTTAATTTCGATACTACAGAAATTTACATAGAAAATAACTTAAAAATCTCATTTTGTAAGTAATACATCTGAAAACTGGAAAATAATCTGATACTAGATTATAAAGACATTTGTATGAAGTATGAGGTAATTATTCTACGTTCTATGAATACAAAATAATTTCTTAGTTCTCACTCTGATAAGATAGATATTCAGCATATTTATGTAATAAATATAATGCAAAATATTTAAATGTTCAAAAATTAAAATCGGCAAAGTATTCAACATATAAGAATAAATGTGTAAATTATCCTATATTTATTTGGAGTACTTATACATTTTAGTGTAGCAGACCTGTTAATAAAACTAGTCGGACGTGCCAATCGCAAAACTTTCTTCTATCTCACAGAGGTTTCGCATACAATAATAATGAATCAGCACCAATTTATATCAAGATCTAACTGAATCTAAAGTTTTATTAAATTCCGTGCATTAGTTCTTGAGATATGACTATTGCTAAAATCGTGTAAATCGTGCAAAATGTAGCGTAGCATCGCCACCTGTTGAGAGATTTAGAACAAAACCTAATCAAAAACAACTTACAACTTATGTCAACGTCTAACTGATTCTGAAGTTTAATGAAAATCCGTGCATTAGTTCTTGAGATATAGTTATCCTGAAAATAGTGAAGAAAGTAGCATAGCAGCGCCACCTGTTGGGCTATTTACACTAAAACATAAGCAGCATATTTTATGTCAAGATCTAACAGAATCTGAAGTTTGATGAAATTCAGTGCATTAGTTCTTAAGATATAGCTATCGTAAAAATAATGAAAAAAGTGGTGTAGTAGCGCCACCTGTTGGAATATCTACACCAAAACGTAACCAGCGTCTATTTATATCAACGTCTAACTGAATCTGCAGTTTGATGAAAATAAGTGCATTAGTTCTTGAGATAGAACTATTGGGGAAATCGCCAGTGATGCAGCTTAGCAGCGCCACCTATTGGGCGATTTTCACCAAAAACTAATCAGCACCAATCTGTATCAGTGGCTAACTGAATATGATGTTTTATTAAATTTCGTGCATTAGTTCTTGAGATAGAGCGCCCACAAAATTTTTGTCACACATACAGACAGACAGACAGACAGAGTCACAGACAGACATTTTCTAAAAACCGTCAAATTGTGTTCAGGAGCTTCTAAAACTCGAAAATTTTCACGAATCCAATACTTCCTTTTTGTAAAGATAGAAGAAAGTAAAAATAAGTAAAAGTAAGGTATATAGCGTTCCAGGATTAAACCCGGTTAGGCAGCAAAACGTATTAAAAGCGAAAATTCTCTTTTAGAAAATGCATTTTTTGACTCGATGCGTCACTTGGAAAAATTATTGAATGTTTTAATTAATAAAAAAATAGATTGCGAATGCAAAAAGTATTGATAGTTTTAATTAACGGAATTATATATCGAATATGCTTATTTATTTATTTATTTATTTATTTATTTATTTTTAATCTTATGCTTTTCAAAACCGAACCTAGTTTAAAAAATCAAATTATATTTATAAAACCGATTTTCTTGCTTCTGTATCTTCATCGTGAAATAACAATGAATAAAAAACTATAGTATAAAGGTCCCTTTAAGGAACAAATAGAAAGTCGAACAATAATGTATTTACATGTCAGAATAAAAGGCCTTGTAACAATTGTATATTTTACACCTACATTGCTTAAAGTAACATAATTATATTAGAAGTAACTACATGAAATATCGCCAGCAATAATAAATAACAAATGTAAGGTTCATTTTCTACTAATTTCGGCAATGTGAAAAATTTCTTATGCAAAATAAATATGCAATTTAAAACCTCCAAGTGTAGATCTAGGAAAAACGTGTTACTCCACAAATTTTTACGATGACTCTTGAAAACCCGTTTAGTATCGCATAAAGAACTTTTATTGTCATGGGAGCAGCTTTTATTGGGCTTTTAAAAGGTGTAAAGTAAATAAAAATAAAGCATATTAAAGTTGTTTTCAACAAGGTACATGATTTTACAGATTGTTATTTTTTTATATAAAAAAAGTAATTTAATCTTTGCAGAATTTTTAAAAGCCTTGAACAGGAATGTGTCTTGATTTCACATATAAGTTTCTGACTGGTATTAACTACCATAAACTTACTATTATAAACTATTATTTTTAGGAAATGAAGAATTCTAAGAAAGTTCAACAAACATAATCTAACTCATCAAACGTTCGAAGTATTATGAACAAATATCGTCCATGTTTTATATATTTTGTCTTGAATATTAACAATGTGTTTATAACATAGTAATTATTTCAGACAAAAGTGTGTAATATCACTAAGAGTTTACTAGTTTGTGTTGCAAATACTTCGTAGATCTGAGCAGTTTAATTATATTTTCTAAACTTATTTCTTAGACTTCTGCACTCCCAAAAAATAAGCGAATAAACAACTTCGATATCATTTTCCCATTATTCGGAATATAAACATGTTATATACATTATCAAATATTCTCTAAAAGCAAATTAATATTTTTTATAAATGAAATGGTTATGGTGTGACTCATTAAAATAAATACAGCTATTTATTACAATAAAGTTTGAAAGATTTTGTAGCATGGTTAAACATATTTCTCATTTTTTAAGAAACTTAATTAGTAAAAATTAGTCGTATTTCATTTAACTTTACATTTATTGAATGCGAATAAATGTATCATATCAATGAACACTAGATCAGTAAATTTTCTGTCCATAGTGTATCCTATGCAATCGCTTCTTGTATATAATGTTTCAAATTTCTGTCACGTACCTATTCATTTCTTTTAGAAAAAATTCAAAATTATTAAATGAACTTTGGACTCTGAATTAAACCTTGAACTGTTTTTTAGTTAGTCTAGTTGAATTTTTTACCATATACAAAAGTTGAAATTTTTTTTTATACATACATAATATACTTACAAATGTTTTTAAGAGGAGGTTACCACTCATCAGCCCAAAAGGTAGGTAAACATTTGGATTTTGTTTTTCATAAGAATAATAAAGTAACACAAAAACTGAATTTAACCACTTATTATTCATAGTTACTACAATAAAATATATTTTTATTATCCAATAATTAATAAAATTTATGAAAATATTGACAGTTGCATGTGGATATGGTGTGCTCGCATCACCCTGCTCTGTGCTTGTCAAAGTCATCTGAAACAAGCAAAATAAAAATTTTCAAAAAAAAAAAAAATAAAAAAAAAAATAAATGAAATTTTGTGGGTTATGAACCTATTTTTAGTGTAATTGAACAAAATTTAGTAAAATGAAAGATTTATAAAAAAGTGTCATTTTTCGCCTTTTTTTTCTCCAACTGTAAGGTTTCTTAAATGTAATATTATTATTATCATTATTATTATTTTACATATGAAATGTTCAGGACTCCACAAAATAAATAATCTTTAATTTTAAGAAGAAAAAAAATAATTGGTGAATCCATTTAAAAGCTACTTTACAAGCTGCGCTGAAATATGTCATTTCAAGAAAAAACGGCTATAGGTTTTTTCTAAAGAAAAATGGGATGAACATTTTTAGCTTATCGTTATGTTTTGCATATTATAGTTAGTCCGCAGTTACTATATTTATACCTAGGAAGCAAAGTATTCAGCACGTGTGCAGCTGTGTTCCACCGGGTGCCGTATACCTGTTTTTTCAGCCAGTCAATTGACGGTAACTTTTTAATTATTTCGAATTTTATCTAAACGGTCGAAGGATATATTCTACACACTGTAATAATTAAAAAAATGTAGTAAAAAAATTATTTTTATGAATGGTAATTTTTCTTCATAATTTTATGGATTAAGATTATCACCTGGTTGCATAGTTATGTAATCTTAAATTTGCAGAAGAAAATGTATGTGGTTATGGATTTGTTATCTCTTAAAAAGTATTTTGTAATACTTTGTAAGTGCATATGTTGAAAAAACTTGAGGTACAATCAAAGACTAAAATATACTTTAATAACACGTATTTAGAAATTATTTTTAAACTGATTATAAAGTATTTTTTGTGTGAAAAATAATATTTTAAAGTTACAAGTATCCGAAAAAAAAACTGGTACTAAATCCGCAGAACTAAAATGTTGCAAAATGATATACATATGCGTAATAGTGAATGAAACATAGTTATACACGGACAAAAAAAATCTAAATTTAATTTCATAATAAATAAAATAAAAATGAAAAAAACACACCGTAAAAGTTTAATTATATTCTATAATATTGTAATATTTTTATTTTAAACATAGCATATTCATAATTTATTGCAGCTGTTTTAAGCATATAATGATTTTTTTCTTTAGAAATGATACACAAATGAATAATATAATACAAGTAGGTAATATTTTTATTCATGTATCCATATAACTTCATAAAAAAAGAAATAAAGCTCCTTACTTACAATGTCAAGAACAATTAGTATATCTAATATTTACTTGTTTAAGTATCAAAATGAAATAAATTAATTTTTGAAGTAGAAATAACACTTGAAGTTAATTAACTTCAAGACTTCGACATCAAAGCCGTAAGAAAAGTCACAATAAAGTTCGTATTTCTGACGATAATTAGCTGGGAACACAAAACTAATACATTTTTTTCATTGATGATATCATTTCATGTATCCTGTCTTTGCTAATGAAAAATATCTCTTCCCAGGGTAATTATTTGCAAATTAATCTCTTCTTCTTTCATATTCAATCTTAACACAATGCATATGAATATAAGAGATAATTGATAATAAAGATAATGTGTGTAGATTGTAAGATATTTAAGGCTTTATAAAATTTTAAATTTTTTTCTATAAAAGCTGTTTTTCACATTTCTCTATGTATGTCATATTTGTCATATTTATATTTATATTTGTGTATTTTCTAGAATAAATTATGTTTATTAGAAACATGGAATTTTTTCCGCAAGAAAATCGTGTTTATTTTTTTAATTGATCGGATATTTGCTAATATACTCAATTAAAATTATACTGACATTTAATAATATTAGTAATATTATAAAATTACGGATTTTTGAGAAAAAAAAATTATAAAGTATTCACCAGCAATTTTATTTCTAAAATTTTATTTATTTTGCAAACCTGACACTGGTTAAAAAATTCACATAAAGAAGAAAAAAAAAGTGATACATTTTATTAAATATGTAATGCGGCATTGAAGAAATTTCTGAAATTTCCTATTTTTTTCTACTGAAATACTCAAACTCTTTTTTTTTAAATTTACGAATGAATTTACAAAGACATTACACCTATACAATACAGTATAATACAAGTTTAAAATCAATAGTAAGTGAAACTTCCATTTAACGGTGTCTCATCGTTTCACTTAAAAACTTCGTTATGAAGAAAATTCGTTAAATAGAAATAAACTTAAATTCATGAAATTTTTCCTTCAGATATGACAAGGAGGAGGGGGGGGGGGCTGCAGCCGGTACATATACTTTAAATATTTTACGGTACATATACAGTCCAGTTAAATTACGGTATATATACTGGTCACAAAGTTGCCAGTATATGTACCGTAATTTTTGACCAAAATGTTTACAGTGTACACTAGTCCTGAGATAAATTTATGTTTGATTTTGTTGAAGAGTTAAATGCGGACGGTTTGATACGGATTTTCAGATGATAATAATAAAAAAAGAAAGAAAAATAAAGAGAGAGATATATATTAACGTTGTAAATTACAATATAAGTAATCAGGTACAGGATTTGGCACAGCATCTCCCTAAAGAAATTTTGCGCCATTAAACCTTATACAAACAACAACCAGGTACAAGAAGTCCTAAAACCATCATGTTAGATATATTTCAATAAAAATATTATAATAATTTATTAATTAATGACGAGTCGCTTATATATATTATACATAAATATAATCAAACATCACACGTTGTTCAGGCATTATATAGAAATAGAAAAATAAATTTTAGGTAACAAAACCCCATAACATCAAAATTAGACGAACATTGTTTAAAACAAGTTGGAAATTGTACGTTAAACGTGACAAATGAGGTGCGTTCATTTTATAACTAGTTTCACAATGTAAAAAAAAAAAAAATCATCCTTATTATTTCCGTGAAATGAATTATATCGTCTGCTATGATTGAAATGAGCATGCCTTTTTTTCATATTACATATGCCATGTTTACAAATGCGATTTTTTTTCTACACCAGACAGTGCTGTAAAATTCACCATGGAGATCTTGCTTTGCGAATGATTACCTCCATGGTTTAATATTTTTATGACTCATATTGAACGAATCTCCTGTGTTTATTTACTTTAACGGATTGAGATATTCGGCTGTTAACCTAATTTCCACTGAAGTTATCTCAGAATCTATACATTTTTTAATGTAGCTCACCTCTCAAGCAAACTATTTTTTTGAACGATCTTTCTAAAAATGTAACTTTTATGAAATTTCATTCGAAAAAATAATTTTTATCAAAAATGGCCACCTGGGATATGAAAAAAGAAGTGGTTAGCCGGTATTTGTTTTCCTCAGTCTGCGCTTTTATTATTTAGATTACGTACGATATTATTAATATATTTTTAAGTTTTGATTCGATTTTCATAAAATTTGAAATGAAGGGACAAAATTCTGCAGCCATAATATATATTAAATTTCAAACCATTCGGTTGCATAATTTTTGCGCAGTTATATATTGACGTATGGACAGACAGACGGACGGACCAGACGACGACTATAGGCGCTAAGTATTTATATAATTACGAACGCACCTAAAAAATGAATTAATAAATACATGCTAAAACTATCCAATGTGTGACTTCTAATCTTGATTTTAAAATCATGCATTTAACGAGTCTTTGCAGCAATCGTGTATTATATTAGTGTATGTAACAATGAAAAATGATCTGTAATCTAAACGGTTAACTATTCTGTAAAATACATTAAATTGGGGTCACTATGGCAGCCTGAGGTACTACGTAGGCCCAAAGAAAAATTGCGTTTTAAATCAAATATGAATCTTATGTTTTGAGAATATTCACCAATAATCTAAAGGTATCAGCATTAAATAGTAACACAGTACGTCGAAGACTGATTTTGACACTGTTCATTTGGATACAAATATTCTCTTTACGGGTTCAAATCACTCCATTTTACGATATTAAAATTAACTATGTTATGGACGTCAGAAAACTTTCTTCTATATAAATCAATTCGTCTGCAACCAAAATTAAAGGACAAACTATTCAATGTTGAGATATAGCTATCGCGGAAACTGTGAGAAATAGACCATAGCTGCGACACCTGTTGGGCGGTATCCACCCATACCTAATAAAGATTTATTTATGTCAAGGTCTAAAAGTATATGAACTTTAGTGAAACATGGTGCATTAGTTCTAAAGGTGTAGCTATCGCGGAAATTGGGATAAACACAGCGTAGATTCGGCATCTGTTGGGCGATGTACACCCAAACCTAATGAACGTCAATTTATGTCAACGTCTAACAGAATGTAAACTTCGATGAAATTCCGTGTATTAGTTCTTGAGATATACCTATCGAGGAAATATGAAAAATGCAACATAACAATGCCACCTGTCGATCGATTTACACCAAAAACTAATCAGCACCAATTTATATCAAGGTCTAACTAAATATGTAGTTTGATTGAATTCCGTGCATTATTTCTTGAGTATCCACAAAATTTGTGTCACATACAGACACACACACAGACTCACGGACAGACATTTTCTGAAAACCGTCAATTCCGGGTGCAGGACCTTCTAAAATATACAAATCCGTCAAAAAACTGGCAGTAAAAAAAAATCACGAATCTAATACTTTCTTCTTGTAAAGTTAGAAGAAAGTAAAAATATGATTAAAAAATTTAAATCAATTATATTGTTATAAAAAAAAATAATAAAAAGGTTAAACTTTCGAGTGAAGTACGATAGTTCTTGCAGAAAACTTAGTAATAAATTTTAGATTTATTTTACTATTCTCATAAGAATACGTAATACATATTTGTGTAACAGTGAAATATAAATTTTGTCAAAAAGAACGTTTGCGTACAACAAAAATGCAAACCTATCTACAATATCTACCTATTTTATCTTTTCAATAAGGAATAGATATATGAAGTAATAAAAAGAAAACTGCCCAGTTAAACTGAGGGCATTGAGCTCACAGGCTATTCACACTAATTGTATATTATACTCTTATTTCAAAGAATTTGAAATAAGCCCCTCGAAAAATAAACAAATCGACAATATATTAAGGGTGGGGGGTCATCCCCCCGTTACCCCCCTCATAGTTAACTAATGAATCCCTTAAACTAATCAGGGAAGTCTCTAATTACAATGAATATATATACAAAATTTGAAGAAAATCGGATAATTCTGCATGAAAAACACATTTATCTAAATTAAGGGAGGATTAGCCCCCCCCTTACCCCCTTTATACTTAAACAATGAACCCCCAAAACTATTCAAAGAAGCGCATTATCACAATGAACCTATATAAAAAAATTGAAGAAAATCGGATA
Organism: Maratus michaelseni; assembly: GCA_963931845.1. Taxonomy (NCBI): domain Eukaryota; kingdom Metazoa; phylum Arthropoda; class Arachnida; order Araneae; family Salticidae; genus Maratus; species Maratus michaelseni. Next base: position 128,318,511 of record OZ007590.1, on the reverse strand, counting down.
ATTCTGCATGAAAAACTCATTTATCTAAATTAGGGGGGGTGGGTGTTATCCACCTTTCCCTCTTTATACTTAACCAATGAACCCCCAAAACTATTGACAGAAGCGCATTATCAAAATGAACCTATATAAAAAATTTGAAGAAAATGGGATAATTCTGCATGAAAAACCCATTTATCTAAATTATGGGGGGTTAGCCCCCCGTTTTCCTCCTTTATGCTTAACCAATGAACCTCCAAAACTAATCAGGGAAGCGCCTTATCACAAGGAACCTATAAACAAAATTTTAAGCAAAACGGTTATTTCTATCAAGAGTTATCGCGTTACGTACATACATACGTACATACATACAGAACGGATGGGCACATTAGCTCTCAGGCTTTGATAGCCTGTTAGCTAAAAAGTAACTAATTACTTTAAAATTTCAGACATACTTGAAAAATAAATTCATAACTATAAGCTAATAATATTTTAAAATCAACATCCAACCTTATTTTGAATATCGGGCATTAGATCAGAGTTTGAGACAATGCAAAACGACTTTAAAACATTCAGTACTTCCAGCTTAAAATTACAATTTAATAAATGAAAATTAATTGTTTTTTGCAATGAAAATAATGATAAAAAAGAGCTACATAAAAGTTCAGAGTGAAGAAAAATAGTTATTAAAGAAAACATTGTAATAAATCTCGTCGTTATTATCCATAAGAATACGAAATAAATATTTATATAACAATGAAAAACAAATTAGGTCAAAAAGCGCAAGGACCCATTATGTACAACAAAAATTCAATCTTATCTACAATATCTACCTATTTTATCTTATCAATAAGGAATAGATATATGAAGTAAAAAGTAACTAATTACTTTAAAATTTCAGACATACTTGAAAAATAAATTCATAACTATAAGCTAATAATATTTTAAAATCAACATCCAACCTTATTTTGAATATCGGGCATTAGATCAGAGTTTGAGACAATGCAAAACGACTTTAAAACATTCAGTACTTCCAGCTTAAAATTACAATTTAATAAATGAAAATTAATTGTTTTTTGCAATGAAAATAATAATAAAAAAGAGCTACGTAAAAATTCAGAGTGAAGAAAGATAGTTATTAAAGAAAACATTGTAATAAATCTCGTCGTTATTATCCATAAGAATACGAAATAAATATTTATATAACAATGAAAAACAAATTAGGTCAAAAAGCGCAAGGACCCATTATGTACAACAAAAATGCAATCTTATCTATAATACAAATGAGACTAATTTATCCAAGAGACAAAAAGTATTAATTTATTTTTAGTGAGATAATGTCAGAACTGTGCTCATGTTGTCATTAATAATAAAAGTCTTCCCAGCCATAGTCATTATTTATAAATTAGAACATTTTTCAGAAATGGTGTAACAAATGAGCGTTTTAGCCAATCATAATTTTTGTTTTATATAGAAAGACATGTTTTTAGAAAAGTAGCATGACAAAACTCTCTCGTTGTAACGATGCAAATTGTTTTTAGGAAGTAATAATTGTGCATGAAGATTAATGAATTACAGAAATGTAACATAAAATAAAAGGTTTTCGGGAAAAATCAAAACAAAGTATTATTAAACTTAAAAGTTATAATTATTAAAAAAATGCATTTAGAGTACAAATATTTAGAAATTACAATACAAAATTATGAAAAATTTTAATACAAAAATTACATGCCAAAAGTAATTTCGCCTCGAGATATAGGGTTGCTTTTTTTAAATTCAAAAATTTTGAATTCTTTAGCAGAAATTCTAAAAGAAGAGTTTTTACTTTAAGTAATTACGAAATGTCTGTCATTAAAATAAACAAAAGAATGTTGTAGGGAATTTCTGGTATGAATGTGAACTTTTTAAATAAAAAAAAAGACCAAACTGGCAACCCTGTACGTGATATACAAAATTGTAGTTTTAACTGAGAAAATAACAAAACTAAATGATTGAAAATTTTAGCCACTTATAATATTTTTTATATACACGTTCTTAGAAAATTATCATGGCAAACTGTGTTGGTTGTATTGGTGGAAATAGATAGATTTATGAAATAATAATTGTACATGTGAGAAAATGAATTAAGGGTTGTAATAGATTCATGTAACGTAAAGGAATAGAATCTTCTGAAAAAGTACTTATGAATAATTAATGTAATTAATGTATTATAAATAGAATTATTAAAGTTAAGTGTTGTAAAAAGATAAAAAAATGATAGACTAGTTATGACTTCTGGTGAATAAGATATAAAAATATTTTGGTTTCTTGCAGCAGAAAATGTTGATATCTAAGAAAACAATAAAATTTTAACTGCATGTTAATATGAAGGCTATTTAAAATGTTTTGAATAAGAAATGTAATATAGGCTGAAAACAAAAATTCCCAACTGTGATAGTAGGATAATATCCATATATTAAAGTATCAAAAATTCTTCTAAAATGATTTTTTATAAGAAAATTCCCCCCAACCAAATACTATCCTTTTGGATGTTTTTCAGCGAGATTGTGTAAGATATGATATGATATAATTTAAAGAAAATATGAATAAGATGAAATCTCATTTAGTTACCCGTGTAAAAAAGTATAAATGCATGCTTATTTTTTTCTTAAATTCAATGATCTTTTTTGAGACCTATAGTACCTGAGATAATCAACGAAGTACAAAAATTCTAAATCCACACATACATCAAATGAACTATTTTTTTTTTATAAGTGCATTGAAAACTACATATATAACTTTATAAACATATTGAATTTTTCTTCAAGACTAATATTGATAAGACGAATCGCAACAAAACTTTGATACTATAAGGAATATTAAAAAAATAATAAAATGTTTTTGAAAACATGCAATTTTATGAGTTCTGAAATCACATATGAATACAGCATAAATGATATCCCGTATCAAAACGACATGTCATTTAATATATCTTCTCCTTTAGTGAGATGGGCGATTGCACTACTCCGAAACTTCCAAACTCGAGATTAGAAGAATGTTTTTCTGAGTACCTAGATTTATTTATAGATTGCAGAGCATGATATTGGCATGCAAGAAGTTTGTTCCGTATCAGGTAAGTTCGGCACAAACTCCGTACACGGGCTTTCCTTTTATGGATATATTGATTGGAAAGTATCTTTACGGAAATGACTTCTTACATACAGTAATGGACAAGATACTTTATATCCCAAGTTTGTAGACGAGTAAGGAAAAGTTCTGCTTTCGTTATAACTTTATTAATACTGAGATGTTTTTATTTGTTACATATTATCTTGAATCAGTGATGGATGAGATTCATCCATTATCATTCAATAAAAGAAAATGAAGACGTCGTAAGCTATACACATCAAAGTTATACTTTCTTTTAATAATATAATTATGCAAATTAAATATATTATTACCTCGATCCAATATGCATTTTTATGATTTTTGTTGAATTAGCATAAATAATTAATTTTTAACTACCCACATAAAATGATCACTGATTAACTTAAACAAAAGATCATTCATCTGTAAAAAATAATTTCTAGAATAGAATTCATATAAATGTTAAATTAGTTGACAAAAAATATTTTTTGTAGAAGTCACTCAAAACAAAAGTTAGTAATATCTAATTTATACTTGTAGAAAAAGTCTGCAAGACATTATTAAAGCAAAAGAATCTCTTTCGAAATTTAAAAATTTGCTAAAACATTTTTGAGAATTTCAATAACTAGTTTAACAATAACTACATAAAGTGAAAGTATCAGAAAAGTTCGATAGAAATTCCGGTTTCCTTTTAGTTTCCGGAAAGTTTCGGTGAAAAAACAGTCCAACTGTTGGCTCAGTACAGTTCTGTTCTCGTAGAGACGTGTCTTATAGAAAAACCCTAGGGTTGTCCATATTGCTTCGAATGTTTTTCATTCATGCTATCATTGTTCCAGAATTATTTAAGACAATAAAATGAGTAGTAATAATAACAACTGTTCTTTCTTTGTAATAATAGATGTCTAAACAACACATAGTCTCAATAAAATATATTAATAAAAGTTCTACTAAATCTGAATATGAGAAAAAAAGGGGGAGGGAGTAAAATTTATTAATATTTTCTAAATTTGCAATCTTATTGATATTTGCATATTTGTTTTTTCAATAAGAAAGCATTTTTCAATTAATGCTTATGTAACTTTTATGAAACATTATATATCGTGATCAATGTGCAGGAATTAAGTAATACAGTCTTCGTTAAAAAAGGCCTGCTTTTTTTCTATTTAGTAGTTTACTAGTTAATAGTTACACTTGAAAACGCCGTTACTTATTATATCTATTTTCCTCTATTAGCCTTTTTCCTTATTTTGTGAATTTGATAAATATATTACTCATTCCGGCAATGTATTTTTTTTCCGTAAATGCATTTATATGTAAACTGAATTCTATTACGAAAAAAAAAAAAAAAACTTTTTTTTTTCAAAAATTGAGATTGAACTGCTGTTACAAGCCTTTCTTGTAGCCTCCGTTACAATAAATTCTGTGCAATAATTTCCAAAATGTAATAGCATTTATAAACTAATAAAATATTTAGAGACAGAAGACATCCCTTTTTAATTTAATTTGTTAGTCGTGAATGTGCACATTGTTGCTTGTCACTAATTTTAATTCACAAAATTTTGATTTGACGATCTTGAATTTAAACGAAAGCATCACTTATTTAATAAGAAAATATTAATTCATATTATTATTATTTATTTTGTGTGATATTTACTTCAAGTTTCATATCCCACGTTAAATAAGCCTGATATTATAAATTCGCTAGTTTTCCGTAGATGTATCCTCCGTTACAATATTAGTAAAAAAATTATCCCTTAAATCTTTAAAAAATAAATCAAGCACCCAGTAATAGGAAGACTATACGATATCTAGATAAAAAGTGGTGAAAATATTAAAAGAGGTGAAAGATAAACTATGAATAATAATATAAACATTTCTGATTGAAATTTTTACTCTCAAAAAATATCGTTTTCATAGCATAACCCATACACATTTTTAGAAAAATCGACTTTTTTTTAAGATTAGAGAGTCACAGGTTTTCAAGATTAATTACACAGACAAAAAAGTATAAGCATTCAGTTGCAACCCGAAGTCTTTTTTGAAGGGATATCCAAAAGACATATCGAAATGAAAAAAAAAAAAAAATCTATCCCAATATCGTTACATTAAGTATTCAAGTTAATTAGTCTGTTATTCGTCTGCACCATCAAAATGTAATTAGTTTGTAATACAATTCTAACAATGATAGAACTTCATCTATAAGAAATCCATGATGATTTGCACAAAAATGTAATTATCCTCAAGGACGTATTTTATAAACGTGCATGCGTGATCAATCGCTGTTGAAAATTCACATGCACTTACTTAATGTTCGTATTAATAAAGACGCACTGGATTACATTGTTAAATTTTTCTATACATACAATCTTTGATGTCGTTAATTTAATGCTGTTCAGAACATTAAAAGAAGATTTATACTCAAATTAGTATGTGCCCTAATTTTGTAAAGTTGGAGGTCATGTTCCGAATTTAATACTTTGTAATACAATGTATTAGATGAAAAACTACCATTAATATTTATAACGAAGAGGATTGAAAGTCTTAGTAGAATGTGCATTTTTAATTGATTTAATTTTCTTTTTAAGTTGCATTTAAATAAGTAAATGACTGAATAAGATTCTCTGCATATCCCTTTTTAATCCAAAGGTTTGCAAAAATAAGTTATCCTATAAATATTTTGTTATATGGGAATAAGAAATCAAAATGGTTCTGTATCTTTTTCTTTTTCACTTTTCTTTGTAAGTGAGAAAATGCACAAAGTTCCCACTTATTACTTATATAGAAAAAAGTGAACATTTCTTTCATTCATATTATTTTAATATGAAAATACTCCAATTTGCACAAATATAATCATTAAGGCTCGGTACCTCCGCAGAAGGGCCAATGTTCGTGTTCGGCATTTAAAAAAATGATTTAAAGGTTCGTTTTATTTTATTTTCCCTTTCTTTTACTTTAAATTTTTTTAAACTATTGTGGAAAAAAAATTATTTCTTTGTGGAATAAAATAAAAGGAATAAATTAATTATAATTACATTACCATTTATTTATGTTTTTATATCTATTAGTGTAAAGTGGATGGTAGGCATAAAATAATTAACGTAGATTATTCAAGCATCGTGATTATTATGGAATGTGTTAAAAGGTAGGCATTTGGCAAAATTTCTCTAATATACCTCGATACTGTGAACAGCTTCGTGTACATAGATCAATAAGAACAAAAAAATGATGCATCAGGCATACATTATAAAACATACATATTGTTAAGAAATTTCATTTTTTTGTACAATAAAAATAACAATAAAAAATGAACAAAAAAATAAACAAACGTACAAATAAAATTTTAAAAGCACATAACGCAGTAAAAATCCATTTTCAGCAATTGCTGTCCATGTTCGTTATTATATGCAAACCTGTATACTATCTCTAGAATTTATATACACCATCTCATACAGTAAAAATCAGTTGAGTTTAAAAATGCATACCGCAGCTGCAAACAAACTTCCAGCAATTATCGATCACAGTAAATCCAATAACCGAGTATTTTTCTGTGCCTCTGTAAATGAACGATTAATTCTATACAGTCCATAATCTATAGAAAATATGTCGTAGTGCCCGCAGTGGACAATATCAATTTCCGTATGTTTAAAGTATCGTAGCATCATTAAAATGCACAACAAATGATTTTTCATCATTTTTCATAGTGTAATGGCATTTTTGTGCACCACTATTTATTCTATACTTCATAATAAAGCATATTGTAGTCCCCTCAATGATGCATACCGATTTCATTATGTTTCATTAAGTATCCTATGATTAAATAGCACTGAAAGTGATTTTCCCACATAGATCATAATATGATGGAATTCTTTTGTATAAATCAGTAGTTTCCAAACTTTTTCTGACTACGCTCCACCTAAGATATCTATAAGATTATGATGTCCTTTACCCTATCCCTCTATAGCATATAATTATTATTATTTAAAAGGAGATTTTTTATTCACACACAGCCTAAAAATACATTGACAATGACAAGTCATTTTACAATCTCTTAGCTTACCAAACAGTTAAAATTTCGTCACATGTGTTTTTAACATAACGCCGTATATACAATGAAGTTTTAGATTTTTGAGTTTATATCAAAGAATAGTTTTGTTCAATGTTGCCAAGGAGAAAAGGACTAAAAGTGGCTCCAAACGGGCTAAAAGGGCGTTAATGCAGATATTTCTAGTCCTGTCTAGTACCTCCTTCACCCTTTTAAGCACTGTTTTGAAAATGTGCTCAATGCGCAATGTTAAAATTAACTAAATGGAGAGCTATCGGCTGGAGCAAGCGTTTTTCGGGGCTGGAAGATACAAAAATGGGCTAGATTAAGCCCAGGAAGAGCTAAATTGACACAAAACAGACTTTGTTGTTCTTGTCAACTTACCTCACTGTGAAGCAAAAGTTTTATATGAACTCCATTTTCATCTTCACAAAATTTGTTGAAGGAATCCTCACATTTGACATTAAATTCTTCAACATTGGTATATTTTATAATAACTGAATTTAGAGTTTCATTAAGAACATGTGGACAAATTGGGGCACTAATATCTCTTTATGAATAACACATTTCAAAAGAAGCATTTCTGTATTTCCATTTTATCAGTTTTAAGTTGCCATATTTCTTTCTCACAATAATATTCTTCTCTGTTAGTGGCTTTTCGTTCCTTATTATTGCCCGTTAACCACCGTGTGTAAACTGATTTCAAAATTTTAATGTATATGTCATAATGTAATGTGATATCATGTTTATATATTCTAGATGAGGTCTGCACCAGTATCATAAAAAATATTATATACTCATCTCCGTCTAATATCGTCGCTACCATGTCAAACTATCGAATGTGAAAAAATGCATTTTTCATTATTTTTAAAAATGGGTCGATTGTCACCAATAAATTTTGTTAGATTTCTTCACCTAGTAAAAATACTAATGAATTTTTGTGAAGAACAGGGTTGCCACTTTGGCCTTGTTTTTTATTCAAAGATGTTGGATTGCAACCGGAATTTTTGAGAAATTTTTTTTTAACTTTAAGTGATCACCAGATGTCTGTCATTAAATAAAGAAAAAAAATTCTATTTTAAATTTCTGGTATGAATTCGAAATTTCTGAATAAACAACGAAGCCAAAATGGCAACCCTGATGAAGAATACTATTAAAATTTAGTGGTAACAATCGGCAAATGTTTAAAAGCAATGCAAAATGCCTTTTTACAAATTCGATAGTTTGACATGGTAGCGACGATGTGTTGTTTGGGATTTTATTAATTTTAAAAGGTCAGTAGTATCTCGTTTATGTATTTCAAATGTTATTTAGGTTAATTGCGTTCAAGACAGTTGGATTTCATGCACAAAGGTTTCTTGATGCGATAAATTACAGAGCGATTAGAAATATAAGTCTCGTTCAATAAATGCTTGTGGAAAATATTGCAAAAAAATTCTAAATAACCACTGCACTAGAAAAATTAATGAAGTTTTATAATATAAAAATACTGATCATTAAAAAATAACTGATTTTCATATAATTATTTCAGTTAATATTGCGTTTTGAATTATTGCATTGGAACTTCTTGAAAATTGAATAAAAAAACATCTTTCATTTCATTTTACAAAATTGCACGCAGTACTTTTTAGTCTACAACGTTATTTTGTTTCCCAAAAAAGGATAATAAACTGAAAGGGATTGGGTTGATAAAAAAAATCTTGAATTGGTTCTTTATAAAATCAATTTCCCCCATTAAATCCCCCCCTCCTTTGAGGGATACGTCCCACTTTGCGAGCCACTGCTGTAAACGATCTATAATTTTTACTTACATCAAAACTTACTTACATAGCAAACATTATACAGTAAACATTAATAACATATAAAAATTTCATGGAAATCCGAGTATATATATGAGAGTTTGAGTACGGCCAGATGGCGGGCAAAACGAATAAACACTTTCAAGTATGATGGTAAGTGCTAAAAATGGTGATTTTGGATATTAGTCCTTTTGATATCAATGTAGAGACATACTCGTACATGTAATAAAAACTGGAAGAGTCATGGCTGTCGGAGTTATTAATTGAAGTATTTCACATTTTAGCGATTAAATATATTTATTTAAACATTAAAGAGTAATGAAAAAATGATGATTTCAAAAGAGATTACGTCAAAATGAGAAAGTTTAATGAGCATCATTAAATTAATTTAGAATATTTTGTCCCTTGATTAACAATGATAAAAAAAATCAAGCATCACAAAATAATAAATAAACACCAAATAATACCGTGTAATGATAATTATATCCCATATTTCCTTATTTTTAATTTAATATAATTTATTCTTCAAAATGAAGTATTCTAGGAACTAAATATTTATTTAAATTGAGTATTAACAATAAAAGCTAATATTTAAATTCTGTATAATTCCTTTTTAATAGGAAATGTCCTAATGACATATAAAATTAGGATACATATATTTGTTTGTTATATTTGTTTAATATAATTTCTCTTTTTTTAAATTAAAAGCAGCAATCTTATAAAAAATGTATCGTTTCTAATTTGTAACAAAGTACAGAAGTTGAATCATACTGCGATACAATGATGCATGAAAATAAATGCATATTAGTCTTTAAATTCCATAAATGCAACATTTTTTTTTTCAATTCTTTGCATCTTTCACAAATAATGTGCAAAAATTTAGAAAGCCATTATCTAAATACTTCGTGTCTTTATGTGGAACTTTACCGCGTGCGAAACGAGATGCATTAAAAAGATTAACTGCTGACATTAAAATACTTAAGGAATATAAGATGTAATTTAAATAACATGGTATAGATCGCTTTTTTGTGCTTTAAAGAAAATGTTTTAAAATGTTTTCATCTATATTTAGAAAAGATAAAAGGACCAATTTTATTTTTCGGAAGATTTTTAATGAAAGTTTTAATACCACAAAACTTTTGAAGATGCAGTAAACATAGAACTATCATTTAAATGTTTTATTGGTGCAATAATGCTGTATGTGCAAAAAAATATTTCTGTTTGTTAATACTATATTTCTGGAAATGTAAAACTTTACGAATATAAGAACGTTAACTAATAGTAGTTAAACGATTTAATTACATCATTTACTCGAAGTTTATTTAATGGGATTTGAGAAGTCTTCTCTTAAGTACTTTAACTACACCAAAAGACTTATTTAGAACATATATATATATATATACATATTTATCTTATTCTTAATGAAAATTAATTTAATAAATTATCATACCCATAACTTAAGTTTGTTTACATATATCTTCTTGCAAAAAGAAAATACTTAAAAGTTTTCCAACCGCACATTGACAATTTTGAAAGAAAAACATTACGACTGCATTGTCTTTCATACAATATAAAACATTGCTTTTAAACAATTCTCTTTACAGTTTCTACAAATACATGTAATTTAATTTGAATAAATGATATTAGATAAGACAAAGCTAAATCCGTAACATTGAATAAAATCTATCTTCGAGAAAACGATATTTATAGCGAGCAAAAAACCTACAAGTTACGTAGACATTCAGTTTGTTGACAGAATCCTCCAGAATAGATGGCTTGGTCGTGGTATACAGTCGAATGCCTCCATAGTCCTCTGATGTTGCAAACATCAATTTGTTTATTTGGAATCTGAGGGACCCCCAAGGCCTTGGTGTGCGAAAACATATGCGCTTTGTCTACCACTTTTCCAAGCCCTTTATTAAAGAGCTTTGTGCACCTTTTTCTCTTGTATTCTTGTTCTGTCTTTGTGTTTTTTTATCGTCTCCTAGGGATTTTCCCAGATAAGTGTTCTTATGTAAATATGATTCCTATTGATGTACACCATCTTCCATCTAAATTTTTACGTGGAGTTTCAAACATTCTAAATATATTTGTGAGGGAATATCCTTGACACATCCTAAGCGATAACTTTACATTTTATTCAAACTAATCTAATTTCATCTGATTTAACATCAATTTTATAAAATTCCAGTCATTTTATAAGATTTAATGAACATTGCTATTTCGTTTTAATATTGTATTAACTTGAATGCTCTCAAAGGAACAGAAAGTGTGGTGTAGACAATGATTTGACACGTTGAGCCAATCCATATAGGTTCTTTATCTGAGGCTTTATTTTCATATGATCCATCTTAGTTATTTCGACAAATTCACCAATGATAATTGAAAATACCAGCAAATAATTTTGCGCCAGAAGCTAAATGGAGTTGCAGCGGGGATCGTTTCTCTGAATACATGTTGCGAAGAACTACTGGGAGGTGAAATTAACCATCAAATGGATTTTGTGTAATAACTTTTTAGATACGTCTACTTAAAACGCAAGCTTATTTGTCAGAATCTAAATTCATGAATCGCAAAAATCTTGAATAAATTAGTCTCTAAAAAATTAACATTAAAATATATTATGCTATTTATTGTAATTCATTACATAGAACGTTATAAATATATAATAAAAAATGAGTTAAAATAAGAAGTGCTACTTATATTTAAAATATATTTATTTATAATAAAATGTTTTAATTAATAATGTATAGCAATAAACAATATTTTTACGAAAATAATAACAAGTAAAATCTTTTAAATGTTATTTGAAATTTTATACACTTTATACATCATTCAGCTACATCAAAATTTCACCGAATGCTTTAAACTGCTTTTAAACAAAACCTGACTGTTGAGTGTACGATTTATTCTAAATCCGATGGTCTCACAACCCCATCCCTTTTTTCTACTTTTTATAAAAACAAAAAAGCATTTGCAAAGCGTTCTTTTTTAACCGTTAAAGTGCAGCTGGTAAATAGGGCATGAATCATTAGACTTCTGTCCCACGCTCAAAAAAAGTGAAGATAAAAAAATAAAAGGCATTACTGCGACAGTTTAGTTGTTTGCGTTCTGCATTATTGATTTCGAGGAATGCTTTCATCATTCTTTACTTCTTCGTCTGCACGATATATTTTTTTTAATATGAAGAGTTTAAATTTATCGGAAAATGAAATTTCTAAAATTACTTTTTTAACTGTCAGCTCGTTAACGTAAATGAAATCAAATAAATTTAAGCCACCAGGGCATATTTGTCATCTTTCAGTTATTTATTTTCGGCGCAATGTAAATTAAGTTAGACAAAATATTTAACAGGAAGTGTTGAGCAATTGAAATTTAATTTAAAATTTAAATGATTAATCATTTTTTTTTAAAATTTTTTTTAAAGAGTTATAAAAAGTATGTTTGTTTCATAAATTATAAAAAAACTTTCTCTGATTTTACACCTTAAAGAAATATAACATATAACAATTATATGAAATAAATTATTTATATGTTCCGTAATGAATTGTACGTATTAAGTACATCGTATTACGTCTTCGTTGGTATTTCGTACTTTTAATTATATTATTAAAAGACCTTCCATTTATAAAAAAATATATATACGTATAATGGCATTATTTAACAGAAATAAAAATAATAACGACGCCTGCTTTTTCGTTCTTGTTTTATTAATGTAGATGATTATTTTTAAACATCAATTTCAATATATTTTTTTTAACAAACGTGGTAAAGAAAAACGTGCTGGAAGTACAATTATCTTTAGCAGGAAGTGTTGTGCTATTGAAATTTAATTTAAAATTTAAATGATTAATCCTTTTTTTATATTTTATTTAAAGAATTATAAAAAGCATGTTTCTTTCATAAATTATAAAAAACTTTCTCGGATTTTACACCTTAAAGATGTATAACATATAACAATTATATGAAATGAATTATTCATATGTTGCATAATAAATTGTTCGCATTAAGTACTTCGTATTACGTACTTGGTTCGTATTTCGTACTTTTAATTATATTATTAAAAGACATTCCATTTATAAAAAAAAATATATACGTATAATGGCATTCGTTAACAAAAATCAAAATAATAATCTGCAAATTCTTTAAAACCCTGAATGGCATTAATCATTTCAAGTGAATTATAGTCAACCGATACATAAAATTACATTCTTCAACTCTGAAATTGCAACATTCAGATAGACATGTAAAATTTATAAAAATAAACATGTTGAAAGTATAGTTAAAACAGGAAAGTGTAAAAACTTTTAAGCAAGTTTCAGACTTGTGATAGGAGCTTAAGCGTTTAAAAATGCCTAATAGAAAACATATTTATCTGCCACAACGTACTTCAGGGATTATATGATATTAAATTGTTTCAAGTTATCTTTAGCCAGCGCAAACAATGAGTAATAAAATTCTTTAATCTCCTGATGTTGAATTTTTATTACAGGAAATTTGTTAATACCGAAATAATGATACTGTTGGAATGTATTTCCCTTCACCGTATAATTGACTTTGAACAAGATACAAAATTCAGGAGCTCGAACAGTGACAACACAAATCATTAAACAGCACTTCTATGATTTCCGGCAGCTATGGCAATTGCTATGTAGGTGTAGGCTTCACTGCAGGACATTTGAAGCTTGTGGTATCAGATGACCCGCTGAACGCTGAACGTCCCGATTTAAAGGGTTCTAAGATCCGTCCCACACCAGTGGGCGGGACACCAAATATTGTGATTTTTCATTAAAGGACAGGTTTTTTTCCTTAAATGGTTCTAGTACCATGATATTTGTTATTCTACAGCGAGTGGAACTTAATAACAGCAAAACCTTTCAAAACAGAGACAGTCTATAATACACTGTAAAAAATGACCGATGTTTCTTATTTTATGAAAATATGCTATAACCACGAACGAAAATATAATATAATCTTCTGAGTTATCCGAAATTTCAAATAGCATGTTACATTGTCTTTTGAATCCCCAGAAACGAATACATCTTCAAAATTTAAAGAATAATTTATAAAAACAAATTATTTTTAGCTGCCCGAATTTTTCAGAAACGTTTCCGAAGGGTTTTTATAGTGTATTAATTAGTGTCCTTAGCCTGGAATACCTGTTTTTCGAATGCTATCAATTCTGAAGTAAACATTTTCATGCTCAAAAAAAATGTTTAACAGACAAACATGCAAAATTAACAGCGTTAACAATAACATTAAAATTAAGATTATTTCTTTACTCTTTCATGTATAAATTAACTTATGCGGCTGAAAACGTGTACTTGAGAATGGATAACATTCGAAAAACAGGTATTCCAGCCTGAGGACACTAATTAATACACTATAAAAACCCTTCGGAAACGTTTCTGAAAAATTCGGGCAGCTAAAAATAATTTGTTTTTATAAATTATTCTTTAACTTTTGAAGATGTATTTGTTTCTGGGGATTCAAAAGACAATGTAACATGCTATTTGAAATTTCGGATAACTCAGAAGATTATATTATATTTTCGTTCGTGGTTATAGCATATTTTCATAAAATAAGAAACATCGGTCATTTTTTACAGTGTAGACAATTTTTATGGTCCTACCGAAATAAATAAATAAATAAATAAATAAATAAATCTATCTTTTCAGATGGAAACCTGTATAAAACGGAATATTTTTCAAGAGTCTAGCTTTCTGTTTTTACAGATTTTATTGTACTTTGAACAATAAAACTTGTGAAAATAGAGCCTATTTTTAAAAGAATTTTGTATTAAATATAAAAATTTCATAGTCGCTGCGAAAGGAATAACCCTACAATTATAATGTTCAATAGGAAATCTCTCCAAAACGGAATTTTAGTTCGATCTCTAGTGATTTCACTTTCCCAGATTTTACTGTTTGAGATTATTCTTTTTATTTAGTACAGTAAAACCTAGTAATCTCAAGCGATCGGAGGAAGATTCCATTTTAGAGAGATTTCCATCTTAGCAATTAAAATGTATTTTTTCTTTCCGTACAGAGACCACGGATATTTTACATGTAAGACGGGATTCAGTTATATACAGATTACCTGTTTTTATATTATTTACTGTAGTTTGTGTCCCGATGTAGAAGGTGCTGTCCCGCTTTTTGACTCCTTCTCTTACTTTTTCTGATAGTAGACCTGACAACTCTAATTAAGACTAACATCTAGCTTCAACTCTTATGTGTATATTCAACATAATAAACTTTTTGATATTATCTGTTATTATTTATTTGGGACATTCAGTACGTCTACATAAAATGCTAAATGTTTATTAAAGATTTTCCGGTTGCTAAATTTATTCAAAAAATTAATTTTCTTTGTAATTTTTTGTGTTGAAACATTGTTTATAATGTATCAAAAAATATCCCATTAGTGCACATTTTTTAATAGAAAAAAACACATGAACATATACGAAAATCAAGATTAAAAACGCACAGAAAGAAGTTCACCCAAGAACTCTACACAAATTTATTATTTAACAAGAACGAAATATCATCGTCAAGCATAGATTATGTAACACTTTCCATCACTTTCAAAATAATTTTGCAAATCTTTATCGTAAGGTGTAAGATGATATTTAGCTAAACATCTTTGGAAACGCATAACATATTTAAAAATCCAATTTCAGGAATTACCAACAATATTCAGAAAAAATATCCGAGCTCTTTTTTGCAACACAGTATATGGTCTATAGATTTGCATACATAGTAAATAGAATGCTAAAATTTAGTTCAGTTAGGAAACGCGTAGCACAGTTTAAAATTTCTCTTCTGCAATTTCCGACAATAAACGGAAATATACTCGAGAACTTTTGTGCTGCCCTGTATACAATCTATACAATTTCTACACACCACGTAATAGACAAAAAATGAGTTAAATTTAAAAATGTGTTCTGCAACAGAAAAAGCATTCCCAGCAATTATTATTAATAAGCAGTACTTTAATCGAATTATTTTGTGTGTCCCTGTAAATGAACTATGATAGCTATACACACAGTATTGTATAGTAAACCTCTTGTAATCCACGTTAGTGATACAAATCACTTTCAATTTGTTTGAAATAGTGAAACATTATTAAAACAAACTGCTAGCGATTTTTCTTCATAGACAGTAATGTAACGGAATTCTTTTGAGAATCCCTGTAAAGGAACTATAAGTACTAGTCTCACCACATTCTATAATTAGTCTCTTGTGATCCACGTTAGTGATATATATCAATTTCAACATTCTTGAAATTGAGTAACATCATTAAAATAAACCGCAAATGATTTTTCCCCATAGACCGCAATGTAACAGAATTATTTTGAGTGTTCCTGTAAAAAAAACTATAAGTGCTACACGCTTCATTTTCAACACCGAACATGCCACAGTAAGTCTCAATAACATATATCAATTGCATGACGATCCGAGCATATTTACGCGAGTTAGAGCACCGACAGACAGACAGATAAACCGAATTCATAAACACTTTTCAACTATGTTGGAAAGTGTTAAAAATCGACAGAAAAAAAAAAGATATTCTAGGAAACTGAGTAGGTGAAACATGTTAGATTTATTCTTTTATTGTAAATCTGACCTTGTACAAAATATAAAGTAATTACGATAGTTAATTTTCTTATTCCAGTATTTCTGGAAAACAATTGCACGGCAATTTTTTCGAATGTTTTATTTTGAAATACTTTGAAAGCTTATTTATTCCAAGCTATTTACTTAGAATAAAAATTCTTGAATCTTTCAACGCTTTCTTTTGTACTGTTCTTTTAAAAGAAAATAAAAACGATGTAAGTAAAGCATTTGCTTTATACATTTTTAGATGCAATATTTAATGATTATGGTATGCATACCATGAACTAGGATTTTCCTTTGAAGAAGAAGATTTCATGGTACGATACTTTAGTTACGGTTTATCTAATTACTTTTGCGTAAATAATTTGTGTGTTGTTTTGTTTAGAAACATGGATACTGTATCAAAAATCACGCCTATTTTGTTTAAGAAAAAGTCAAACAATGCAGTATTTTACAGAGGTTGTTAAACTTTCATTCCTGTAGAAATTTATGCAGGAAATACAATTTCATACAAAAAATTGCTATTGCTATTTATAGATTTAAGAAACAATGATAACAAGTGCGATTTTATGAAAATATTTTATATTGCATGAAAAGAATTAATGTCACTTCTAAACATACTTTAATATTCAATATTTTATACTTAATTTATTAAAATTTATAATTGACAAGCCGAGAGTATGAATGAACGCCTATAAATGATATAGTATTTTCATACAAATAATAGTGAAATTACCCGCAGAAAGATGGGAGGAAAGTCATAAGTCTACATGATAATTATAAAAAATCATTTTTCCTATTATATTTGGATTGAATAAATATAGTAAATCGACTTACTTAAATTCAGATTGTAGTTCCTTGCTTTATTAAACATAAAATGTGTAATTTCAAAAGGACCAGTAAATTTGTATTTATAATTTATGCTCTGTAGCAGTATGCCTGGCTGATTTCTTTGTTAAATTCGATAACCTATTTTTAGGAGACTAAATTAATCTAAGTCTAATCATTTCTGCTGGCCCGCTTTTTGTAAAAGTGGAAGTCAAATGTTGTCTTTATTGATTTTCTTGCCGTCCGAACAACAATTTGTGCCTCTCAGATGAAGCATTAACAACAATATCGGTGACAAATAAATCTATCTGAAAACCTTTACTGCTTATTTTGCGGGATTCCTTACACTTTTTTCTGAGAAATCTATTTTTATGTTTGCTTTCCTTTTTCTTTCAAATTATCCTTTCTTTGTAGAGAAAACTGTCAAATTCCATTGTATTCCTACGAATTCGGGAAACACTATATTTTCGCGCCAACGACATAAGCAAAATCACTTAAAATTACAGGTGAGAGACGTTTAAGAGCAATAGTTTTTCTTCACTTTCTAGATGTAATATCCGTTTTAATATGCTCGGAAATGAAGAAATACGAAATACGTTCACACAGGCTACAAATATATCAGCGCTTCTCCAAGACATGTTCTCAAAATGGAAGAATTTCTGTCTAAACCACATATTAGTTATCTTAGTTAGATCAAAAGAAATAGTTTGAGGCAGCAATAGGAAATTAATTTGTCATTGCCCTAGTTTATCGTATTTTTCGGTATATAAGTCTGTGACGGCCATCTTTGATGTCAGGCCGTGCGGTAGAGCAGAGACAAATAACAAGTCTATTTTTAAAACCAAAAAACGGTTTATTAAAACAAAACGGTAGGGAAGTTGAGCGAGCTCCACTTGATTTTTCCTCAAAATTAATCAAACGAAAGGCTTTTGCTAACGACTCGTAGCTGTATAGAAATTAAAACTATATGATAATTAAACTTAAACTATCCAGAAGCAAATTCACGATCCAATAATTTTATATTTCAAATTAAATAAGTACTGATGCAGGCTCAAATCAGCTTTACAACAGCATAGAACTTCACTATAGAAATGCTAAGGCCAATTATTAATCTTGAGACTCGATGAGAGGTCTCAAGGCTAAATCTAAATCTATCTAAGTCTCAATATTAAATCTCCCAAGCTAAGTCTGCTCTAGCTCCCCTGAGCTCTGTTCTGAAATGAAAATTCGCTGCTTATATACTTCACAGTATCGATCTACCAGCTCCAGAAAATTTCCATAACTGAAAGAAAACGGCGACTCACAATTTCCGAGATTCAGACATCCCTCGAAAGTTAGAGAAAGAGAGCATTGCTAAATCTTTTACGCACATGGCCGGTTATTGGACAAAAAATTACGATCTCATTCAAACATCGCCTACTCACGTGACGAGAGTAGTCGATCCCTTACAAGTCGACCCTATTTTTTAACTATGAAATGTCGTATTTTGGGCGTATTCGGTGCATTCGTCGACCTTATAATTCACTTACAAAATAAACCATACATTTCTTTCCAGAAAAAAGGTGTATTGGAAGAAATGTCATGTGTAAATGTTCATCTAAAGAGAACCAAATACTAGAAGGATTTTTCTGCACTTGAGTCCTTGTACAATAATTAATAAATACATCATAGAATACGTTATACTTTCCTTTATCTAGCTAATTTAATATTTAAAAAGTTTGTAATATAAGTTAACAATTATTTTTTCTAAAAAGAATTTAATGTTTTTATAACAATAATTGTAGAAAATAACGGTAAAATGTTTAATTATTGTGCAAAATATATCGGAAATAATACATTTTGTCGGTTATAATATTCAGAAAAAAATGCGTGCTTATCTAATAACTATCACTATAATTTCAAACCTCAATCGTCCAATGTCTGATTTTATGTCCGGTGTATAAATCAACCCTTGTGCTTTTTATGCGTTTTGGAAGTTTAAAAAATTGACTTATACATCGGAAAATATGGTGTTTGCACACTGTAGTAAGAAATTTAAAGTATTCAAATTTTTGAATAATATAATGTGTTTTTATTAGTAAAATTATTTTGTTGCGAATGTGCGTAATAAACATTTCGCAGATATATTTATATTCTTGTTAAAAATTCGGACACAATAACATTTGGTACTGACAATGTAAGATAGAAGAAAGAGTTTTCCAAAATGACACAAATTTAATATTTTTAGCAAAATATATCAAAAATTAAATAAATATATGATGAGAATCTGACAGTTAAATTTTAATCATGTATTCACTTTTACCTATTTACTTATCACTCCAACTCAAGGAATATGAATCTGACGACTAAATTATCAAGATAATATCCACGGCAAGAATCTGATATTTAACTTCTTTTGATATGTCGCTAAGAGATTGATGATTTGCATTCGAATTCCATTGGATTGTGCGAATCTATTCGTTTTCCAGATTCATGGCTATCATTCAACTGACGTAAATCAATTTGAGCTAATCCATTAGAATTAGCATGTGAATCAACATTTCTGAATTCATCTAGGATGGAATAGTGTGGTTAAATTCGGAGAAAATGAGTATGTTATAGCTTATTTTCGTTTCTGTCGATTTTTCTACGATACTTTAAAGAATAAGTTATCATTTTACAAGTGATTACAGTATGTATTGCAGGGATAAATGAATAGTGTTTTTCTCTCAATATTAATTTTTTAAATAGTGTAAAAAATATTTTGAATAAAAATTAAGTAATTTAATAAAGAAATTACTAACCCCTAAATAGTAAACAAAAAATGCAACACATAGACGCAATCAACGAATGCATATCCCGATTATTTCAATTAATTTAACACGCTTCCCCAGCTAATGTTTATTCTCACCCTATTATCAATTCTTTCAAAGGGTGTTACTGATTTGAACTCATCGTAGTGTATTTATGTTGTCTAAGTACATATGCATCACATTATGTGGCTGTATTTTGCATTTGTAATGTTCTGTAATTAACTGAAAGTACAGTTACTTGCAATTTGAAGTACACGAAAATTATTTATAACAATTGAAGAGCTTAGTGCATCAACATATTAAGTGACATTGTTGATAAAATGGAGCCATGCGTGTCGAAAACATACTATGGTATAACTTAATTATAGATGTCCCATTTATAATCAAAGACTTCAAATCAGGTAGCTTCTAGTGGATGAAGATTTTAAGAATACGGCTTTGTTCTGTTTCGTGAGTGGAAGAATATGTCAAGTGTATATGAAATCTCCTTCCATTAGAAACCATTCGTATCCAAATAGTACCAACAGCATTGAAAATCGGGCCGTAAGTATATTCAGCGGCTATGGTTATCGGGCGTGCATATAAAAATGTTTTCGACAAATAAGTAAGAAATTTTCGATACATAGAATGGAAGAACTTGTTATATGTGCATTAAATCGATAAAAAAACTGTTAAAGTCATCGTACATCTGAAAAGCTGTAGCCATGTCAATAAAATCCCAACATTTTAAATGCATTTCTTCATAAGGTGTGCCAGAAAATAGTGATTCAGTGAAGTAATAAAAAGAGCATTCTGAAATCTTTAAAGGTTATTTTCTCATATTCAACAAATTGCCACTTAACATGTTCACCAACTAACCTCTTCCATTATAAAATAGCCAATAACAGGATTTGTCAATTTTTGTATTATTGCATGTCCGAGTGAATCTTTTAGACATCAGCATCTTCAAATTAATGGAAATGATGTGTCGAATGCACACGGATGAGCATAGACAGTCAATAACAAGTATTGGTTAAAAATATATTTACGCAAAAACAAAAAAATAAATAAAAAATATAAAATAAAATAAAATAAAGACTAGTATATTAGTACTAAATAAATATATATTTGTCTTGACCACAATTTAGGTTATGTGAAAATTAAGTTAAAACAAGACAAATTCTTATTTCGTAAGTTTACTGAAAAATATGAAAACAAAAATTAAGGACAGACCACAATTTAAGAAATCTTTTAAATGGCAATTTTATGTAACATGAAGACTGGAACTGCTTATTAGAAAGAACTTTCAGAAAATCACACATAATTGCGCAAGATTTTCTAAAACAGATATTTACCATTCCATCACGCAATCTCATTCTAAATTTACTTTCCTATATTTTCCTTTTCGGAAAATCTTTTTCAAATAAATATATACAGAAAGAAAATGTATAGGTTTTTGTATCATATTTTTTAATAATTTAAAAAAAAACCTTTTGCACAAATTTTTAGAAAAGCATACAGTTAATGTTTAGTTAGCTGGAACTATGTCTTTTAATATTTTATTCCCATAGAACATTTCATTAAAAAATTCAGAGATTGAAAATTTCCATTCTTTTCCGACGATTTGGATGCACATTATACAACTTAGAAGTGCGAAATAAATATTGAAACATACAATAAATCTAAGAAAGTGGTAAATATAAACCTATCAAAGTGGCAAATAGTACCTTTATGGTAAATGTAACAGTTTCTTTAAAAACTTTTAATTACTTTCTGAACTGTTTATTTTAACTATTCAAAATATTTAATTTTTAGGTTCACTGCAGTTGTTAAGCAGATATTTTTTGTTGATAATATTTTACTATTTTTGAGCATTTTATTTATATTCTATACAGAGGGAAGGAAGGTATGACTTGGATATTGTTTGGATATGTTTATGCTAGGGTATAAGGATGTATAAAACATAAAAATAAAATTAAAACTAATTCTTTTTAAGTGAATGTCAATGTTGAACAAATTTCCTTAACACATTGGAAAGTATCTAGTCCAGGAGTAGAACTTGGGACCTTGGTCATACACGCCAATGCTCCACCACGGAGCTACACAGATGATATCCAGTCTGACACAATTCAATCACTTTTTGGGGTCAAGAGATCTGAAATCGGGCAGCTTAACCGATGAAAACTCTTTACACAGGAACAATAAAGTTGGCGAGTACGACCAAGGTCACAGGTTAGAATCCGGGCCAAGATACTTTTGAAAGTATCGAGAACATTTTTTCAACTTTGACCTCCACCTACAAGAATCAGTATTTTAAGTTGAAATCTCATATTTATATAAAATCGGAAGTTAAATTTGCTCTTATTTGAGAAAATTATTTTCATTTACAAGTTTGTTTTTATATATTTTTATATATTCATTATTTTTTCGCTGCCACGGTTGCGTGGTTGACAATCCCTGTCATAGGAATTTAATAAAAATTGTGATTAGGGAGTATAGCGGTTATCCTTTTTGATTGAAAATATGTCTATTCACTTTTTAAAAATCTTGATATAAAAATTCACTCTGTAAAAAACTAAAAATCTTATAAATGTTAAATTATAACTATTGATTTATTAATGGAAATGCAACATGCATAATTTTTTGCAGATTGCATAATACTTATTAATCCAATTTCAGTTAGTCATTAATTTAATACTGTAATTTATTTTTCAGTAATGCTAGCAATAAATTAATTTATGGTAATTAAAACTTTTTTAATATCTATGGGAATTTACTATTACAAGTGAATTTGCAGATTATAATATGTTCCGATAGTGTCATTCTCTCAATACTCCAGTTTAAGGACTTTTGTTGAAACTGAGTAGCTAGATAGTTATTCCTCATAAGTTCGACATAATTTTTATTTTGTTTTTATTTTTCAATTTTCGCCTTTTGAAATGTTGATTCGTTCAAAATTTTATGCCCACCGGTGTTTGCATTGTTTTGTATTGAGAGAAAACCGTGAAATTGGTTTATCCAATTTTTATCTTCTAATTATAATAGAAGAAAGTATTGCAATCGAAATATGTTTAGTCTTCCGGTTTTCGGCAGATTTACACGTTTCTGAGTCAGAGATTCCGAAAAATATATTTTTACAAAATGCCTGTCTGTCCGTCTGTCCGTGTGTCTGTCCCCATCTTATCATCGAAAAGTGTATGAAGTTATGCATAGATTTGAACCAAATTTGATTTGTAGGTTTATGACTATGGCCAGCAGGCCCTCCTTGAATTTGGGGATATTCCGCCGAAAGGGGGCGTTGCGATATGGATTTTTGTGTCATTTTTATTATTGTATCATCGAAAAGTGTATGAAGTTATGCATAGAACTGAACAAAATTATATATATATGTTTTGGACTATGACCTCTAGATCCCAATTGAATTTGGTAATATTCAACCGGAAGGGGCCGCTGTGATAGCCACTTAAATATTTCAAATTCAAAAAGATGTAAAAAAATTAGAAATCCTAAAAGTTTTTTTAGTTAAATGTTTACCCTTGATCCAAGTATTCTGTAGCCATTTTCGTTTTGCTTCTATCTTGAAAAATGGGTGAGATATAACAGGTTGAAATTTTAGGGTAGATGACGTTCTGATAGAAGACAGCAGAATTCCTCCATAAACGGATTTTATTTATAAGTTTTAGTGAACATGGTTTCGCGAAATTTTCTTTCATTGTTGTAACCATCGTTCCATCTCTTATATGCTTCACACTATAGATTTATATTCGCCAACGTCAAATTCTTGCCGAGCTCGGCGGCACTTGGCGAAATATTACTAAATTTGGAGATAAAAATAGGTTGCCATAAATGAAGCCAACTTGGCTATATCTGACTATTTGGCGATATTCTCATTAAAATTAAATATTGACAAGAACTGGGAATGAATCTTCTTTAATATGGTTCCACGGATTTTAGATTCGTATTTCTCAGTAAAATTAGTTAAAATCTTAAAACCAAGGAATAGGGAGACTATCTTTTCTTGCCGGTACAGGCCAGAAGGACTATTCGTAGTTTTGTATCCATCGGCTGCTGGCATCCAGGTAACACGACGATTCACAAGCAGTTGACGGACAACAGAATGATGAAAAATATTGATTTTATTAGTGGTGTGATAGTGAATTTTGAAGTGTTAACATGTATGAGATAGAAGAAAGTTTTGGGATTGGAACATTCGGCTAGTTTCTTTTCTTTTCATTTTTGTTTGTCGCCGAATTGGCTCTAAACAATCTAATGTTACAGACGTATTAAGAGGCCCAGATGATTCATGTTGCATCAAGTAAGGTGTGATGTGGATCTTTTTTCTACGCCCTTTTCCATTTAGGAACAAAGCAATAAAGCCAAAGTCATCTTGTCTTATCTCGACAAGTTTCAGGTGAGATTTTTTTTCCGATGCTACCTGCTTTGTGTTTTTCCTATCTCTCTTGTGATAATTGCACAAAAGAATTTTACATTTTAACACTTTTGCATTTTTTTCCCTTTCTATATTGTGTAGTGTGTTTGCAGTTTGAAGATTTATCTTTAATATTTCAACTATTTTAGAAATTTATGCATTCATTTGAAGCATCTGGAACGATTTTTTCATTAATTTAACTCTATTGTGTACTTGTATTATTATTATTTTGTCTTTTTTGCAAGACTAGTTAAGATTATTTCATGTTGGTAAACAAGGCCACATACATTATAATTCTAGACTATGTTCTGACTATTTAATGCACACAATGGACATTGATGTGAAAAGCGGAAATCTCCTTACAATATAAAAATTGACGACTTATAGTTCCAATGTTAACTTATTAAACATTTGAACTTTAGACGTATGCCACAGGAATGATGAACTGTGTTTTTTTTCTTTGATCAGAGACTTGATGATTGAGCTCCCCAATATGCCGCAACTTAGAATTTTTTTAATGACATTTTGTGTATTTTATATGTGATGTATATGTGTATCAAGTCATGGTTAGCTAGTTACATTTTTGTTGTTCTCGCCTTAAGGGAGAATTTTACACGATGAGATCACATATTTGTAATACAAAATATTTAAAATTAATTTATCCCTAAAATAAATTCCTTTAACTTTTATATGCAGATGTAAACTTTAAAATCTATTTATATTTTTAGGCTAAATTAAATATTTTTTATTCTTTTTACCCAGCTAAAAAAAATTTATTCAAGCAAAGGTAATTTAACTTTTTCCATTCAGATCTATCATTATTAATTTCGTTTCACTTTTGCGGTTTTAAATAAATAAAGAAAATATGTTCATTTTAACATTTTGATATACTATGTATGTCTCCCATTTTAACATAATTCTATTAACATAACAAAGATAAAATTCGCCTTTTTTATTACAGTCGGCCTTTTGCATGACAGTATGTTTGAATAAGCCTTTACTCAAATACTTATTTCAGGGTTTTCACTCACTGGCTTCAATTTATGTGAATTGCGCGAAATGTGGTACTAAGATTGGCGATGTTACTTTTTAAATTTTTATGTGTGCAAAGTCAAACCGTTGAATTCCCTTCACTTAATTTCTGTTATCTTGTCTTGATATTGAAAAGTTCTGTTAGCGAATTTGAATTCGTTAATTCTTCTCTGACTGTCGTGATAATAAGATGTGTGTTTTATAATGTGTTCATCCCATCCCATCTCGTATTTTGTATGCTTTCAAAGATATTCTTATTTTCACTAATAAAAACAAGTTACAACGATTTTAGACTCCTGGATTTTTAATTAGCTTCTAAGGAAGTAGAATCTGTGTTCTTGTAATGCCAGTCGTATATTATAATACTTTCCACTAATTGTAAAATACTAACTGAATACAGCCCTTAAACATCTTTACACAAGTCAATGTTTAATTTTATAGAAATTGTATTGTAAATGGATTATTATATTTTAGCTAATTTAAATTAAATTTGTAGAATTAAAAGCTAATTTTGACTAAAAGAAAAGATACATGTAACATACGGGGAGTTATTATTTTTTCTTACAAGGAGGCCTTCAAGAGTTGCATAGAAGTCAGTACAATTTAAAATTATATCATGAAATAAAATTCTTAAAATAATTTTACGGAGATAATTTTTAATGTTTCAGATGCAGATTTTAATGTTTGCTTAATTTTAATATTTTCTTTTCTATTTCTAATGAAGATAGAAAAGAAAAATTATCGAAACATTCAGTATTGCTAGGATGTAAAAACACTTTACTGTATAATAAGACATGATTATGTTACTTCCTTTCTATATTTATCTAATGAATGGTAAAAAAAGAGGAAAGGGTACATTCAGAAATCTTATTCTTCTCTCTAATGTGAAAACGTTGTCGGTAAATACACACGTAAGGGATTAGCGTGTGGCAAGGCAAACTTAGTGAACGTTTTCATGAAAACGGCTTTATTTTCCTGAATCATAAAGATGTGCTGTGATTCTGTACCTTCAAAGAATATAGAATGTATGGTGATAAAATATTTGCTTTCGTTTACTCTGAACTTTAAAGTATTTGAAAATAGCCTTGAAGATAGAATCACTTTATTTGGAATGAAAACATAAAAAAAAATTTCTTGCGTATGTTGTTTCAAAAATAAATTTTAGAAGCAGTTATTTAAAAACAATACTTGAAAATATAAATATTAATAAAAGTATGTTAGTATTTGAGATATATTTTTGTAAAGTTTTAAGGTATTTTTATAGTTAAATTTTCTGATAGGAGATTAAAAAAGAACAAAAAATCTGCGCATATATCGAAAGATCTACCAAGATAGCTTACAGGATTTTGTCATCACCAGATTTTCCCTATTGTTCAAAAAGAAATATGATTATTGGCAAAAATAAGAACTAAGAAAATATTCAACAGCATAATTGCAAGGTGTTACAAAATACTTTTGAGCGTAAAATTTCATTTTTTTACAATATATTAAGATAATATACGTAGATGAAAATAAAATAAATTATAGAGTATAGATGAAATAACCGAGAAATGTGGATGCTGAATAGCGCACCAACTGAAAAAAAGCCATCAAACCTTTCCATCCACACCCCACAGTTTGAAAAACACAGAAAAATTATATATGTCAGTAAGTGCAAGACTCATTAATAATTCTTTGCATTAACAGTGAAACGTTTTGAGAAAACTGTATTATTCAGGAAATCCGTATATGTTAATCTCTCTGTTCTGCATATGTTTTAAATCTGAATGTCTTTAAAATCTATTATATACCAATTTAATTCATTAACATATTTGTTTTACAATCTTTATTGCATATCAAAACAAATTTCAGCAACTTAAAGAAGCCTGACGTTGCTGAAAATTGTAGCCATGCTAAAAACGAAACCTTCGGGTAAAACTTTTCTAGATGAGCTCTATTAGTTATGTCTATTTTGAGCCCTGTTAACTTCAAAACACCACTTAACACGCTGAATTTAACCTTTTGGTTAGGGGTTTGCAACGCAGACGTAATGTCCCAACGACTATTTTTGTATTCTTTTCGTACTACGTTTTGGAAAACAATATCTGCCATACACTTGTACTAAGATATTTTCAAGATATATCTACTGCAATGACAATTTTTTTGTAACTTGTGCTGCGAGTGAATATGAAAATCGTCGCATATCCCGGCCCGTAATCAAAAGATTAAGATAGCTACTTTATTCATGCTGGTGTGATCATCTTGAAAATTAAAAACTCTTTCTTCCAATATTTGAATTTAGGAGATTTCAATTTTCAATCAATTTAGGAGAGTTTAAATTTGTTTGCAAACAGTTCAATTGAGGGTAAGATGACCAATATGCAGTAGAATCCTGTGCATTTTAAATTGTATTTGATGTCAACTCAAAACTTGAATCGCAGTCGACAAAAAATATATCGTGACCCGACATGACACAATAATTTTTGTCCACCTGGAGAACCTGATATATCTCCTCTTGAAACCGACTCAAATCCCGAAATGTAAGTACTATTAATGTACTTTTATGTTAGCCGGGCGCAGGTAATAAATCGCCAAATATTGCGGCCATTGACATCATTTATATTGCATTCATTTCATTAAAAATATAAAAATTTCACTCATTTCAATTGAAATACACAGCATTCATTTAAAATACATATATTACATACATTTCAAATATACGTCTTTCACTCATTTCATTTTAAATGCATAATACTAATAATGATAATAATAAAACCAAATAACCTTAAACCTAAACATTTTCTTTCAACATCAATGCATTGTTTCTAAATTATACACGCGACAAGTAAAAGCTGCAACTGGCGAGGACAAAATATGCTTTCGGCAAGATTTGCGTCCGGCTAACATAAAAGTACCAAAACTAATTCATATTGTAATGCTATTATGGAAACTTAGTCTATATTGATATCTTTAATATCAATTTTATCTTTTATGTTAGAAAAAATATTACTACTCTTAGAAAAGATTAGACTCGTAGAAAAGATTACTACTATATAGTAATTTATAGTCAGATATATGGCTGCTATATTTTGCTGAAACAATATTCTGGACTTACTTTTGAAATATAGAATTTACTCGATCCCGGCTCTCAAAAGTCAAAATCCTATCCGAAAACTACACGCATTGAAATAAAAATAACATCACCCTACTTAACCCGAACGGTGGTTAGGGTTGCGTCCCGGTAAAAGTGGGTTACCTGACCAGATGCAGGATTGTAATTTGCAGCACAAGAGTTCAGCAAAATCGTGATATTTATCTTGTGGTGTCACGTAAAATAAGTTAGATTTTTACCATCCCAATCAATAAATTTATATATACTTATTTACATTATGTACATTATACATATTACGTATAGTTCAGAAAATATAATCGTTTGAAACTGAGTTTATATGTTTGAATCACCATTTACCATGTAGATTTTCATGTAGCTTCGAAAGCTTTATTTTTCTACATCTGTCACAAACAAAAGAGTTCATATTTTTAAAGTATTTGCTTTTTAGCTAAACATTAATATTTAAAAACAGTATTTTATGTTTTAAAAGAAGCTTTTAATCTATTAAAGAAAACATAACCGAGGATTTTAAGAAAATAAAACAAATAGAAATTTTCTAATTTACTTTTGCTTGTCTTAAATGTGTAATTCATTTCATAAGAGAGATGTTTACTGAAATAGAAGATTATGGATTAAAATATTCATTTAAATCTATATTTGCTTTACATTTAAATTATTATGTGCGACATTACAAGTCTCAATTTTTTGCTTTTATCTTTCGAAATGCCATAAAAAAAGTAAATATCATTATTCAGGTTATTTAACGTATCAAAAAGAAATTTATATTCTCATAAGCTGAGTAAAAATGGGCCATTCCAGTAAATTTTGTTTTATGAAACATTTCCGCAAACACACATAAAAATGATTTAGTAATAAAATAAAATGGTGTTCAATGTGTTTCACGGGATTATTTTAAAATAGCAATAATTCAATTTATTTCTTTTTATTTCACGAAATGTTTTACTAGGTAACTTTAGAAATCTTTTGTATAGCATATTAGAACGATTAAAAATACAGTTAATTATATATATATAGATCATAATATGCAAGTATTTTAAGCAAAAAAAAATTTAATGTTATTTTAGCTTATATATATATACATACATACATACATACATATATATACAGGGTGTATCTGAAATGCTTCAACAAACTTAGAGGGATGATAGTACTCATGAAGACGAACAAAAAATGCAATGGAACATGGGGTCGCAAATGACGTTTAACCCTTTCAGGGACAGTAACATGTTTATGAAACCATTTAATTTTAATTACAAAACGCCACAATGCCACCAGAATTTTGCTAAAATCTTTTCCATTTAATATGCATGCGAAATATAGCCCTTTTTCTTATTTACAAATAATTTTTTTTGTAAATTCCGGTGCAAGTCATTTATTTCAACATTTTAGTACTAAAAGTACTTTGCCCCTGAAAGGCTTAAAGGATGGAAATCGAACAATTGTTGTAAAATATTTGTTTTATCGGACATCACGAGCTGTGTTGTACCTATTCTGTGCAATAAATAATTTTCTGGAGTATTTCTTTCTTGTCTCAGTTTGTCCATTTCCAGACGCATTTTCTCGATTTTCCTCCTTTAAGCCTTTCCGGGGCAAAGTACTTTTAGTACCAAAATGTTGAAATAAATGACTGGCACCGGAATTTACAAAAAAAATTATTTGTAAATAAGAAAAAGGCCATATTTCACATACATATTAAATGGAAAAGATTTTAGCAAAATTCTGGTGCCAATGTGGCGTTTTTGAATTAAAATTAAGTGGTTTCCTAAACATACCACTGCCCCTGAAAGGGTTAAACGTCATTTGCGACCTCATGTTCCATTGCATTTTTTGTTCGTCTTCATGAGTACTATCATCCCTTTAAGTTTGTTGAAGCATTTCAGATACACCCTGTATATCTTTATATATATATATATATATATGTAATATTATTCATAAGGCTTCTGTGCTGTTTTAAAACTGTTGTATACAGTATACCCACTAAAGTTTCTTGTCACCCTCTTAACTTCACAACGGCTGCTGCTATATTCATAAAAAGGGTGTCGAGGTATAGTAAAGTAGGCATGCGCTACTGAATGAAACCGCCTATGGCTCTACCTGGTGGAAATCTCCGGAGTTAGCATTCGTATCTCAAAAACGGAACGAGATAGGGGGAAAAAGTGATTTAGAAAGTTGTAGAGAATTATCGATTTAGTACGAAATGACGCCTTGTGGACATTAATGAGAAGAATAAAACTGTTAAAACGCGTTTCTTACGCCATCTTA
Organism: Maratus michaelseni; assembly: GCA_963931845.1. Taxonomy (NCBI): domain Eukaryota; kingdom Metazoa; phylum Arthropoda; class Arachnida; order Araneae; family Salticidae; genus Maratus; species Maratus michaelseni. The sequence goes on along the minus strand of OZ007590.1, from coordinate 128,287,515 downwards.
GAGAGAAAAAAACAACTAGTTATGAAACAGTAGGTGTATGCGACTCCTCCACAAACATTGCAGGACCTTAAACGACGCATTCGGACGCTTGTGCCAATGTGTTACCCTCTATGTTCCAACGTGTGCAACGTTAAATTTAAACAAGGATCCAAATGCGCACTGCAGCTGACAGTGAGAAGTTTGAACAGCTCAAATAAAGGTATATTGTTATAACTAGTTGATAAGATCGTTTTGTCACGTCACAGTGTAGGAAATCACGAAAAAACAAATGCAAGCTTTAAACATTCTATTCTTCACAATAAAGACCACAAGGTGTATTTTTGTACTAAATTGATGGTGCTCTACAACTTAAATCACTTTTTTTCCCTATCTTTTTCCGTTTTCGAGATAGGAATTCTAATTCCGCAGCTTTCCACCAAGTGGCGCCGTAGGTGGTTTCATTCAGTTAGCGCATGGCTACTTTACTATACCTAGACACCACTTTTATGAATATAGAAGCAGCCATTCCGAAGTTAAGAGGGTGGCAAGGGACTTTAGTGGACATACTGTATATAGTCGATCGCGGTTAATATGAGAAGCAAGTGTAATAACTAAGTCCTAGTATTACAAGTTAAGATAATAGAAATATTTAAAAGACATACATATTTAAACTAATTATTACCATTAATTGCTCAAATTATCTGAATGCTAAAATTAACTTATTATCATAAGATCAACATAAAATATTCAGTTTTACCTTTGCGAATGTTATTAATGCACAAAGATTTTGAATTAATGTTTTTTGAATTTATTTGTACTCCTAATGAATAAGACAAAATTATAATTTTGTTTATATTATTTTCTTTTTGTTTTAAATCACGCCATAATCTGTATAAAAGTAAGTGTTGGAGTTATATATTATTTAATCATAATATTTATATTATTCAAATATTCAAATAAAAATTTTCTAGTTATTTACGAATTTGTTCAAGCCTTCTTCTTCAAGCTTACCTAAATACAAACTAACATTTTGTTTTCCCTTCTGTTCGCAGTAAGTGAAATTTTCTTAATAAATAAAATTACTCTAATAACTTTAAAAAATCATTAAATTAAAACAAATGAAATACATTTGATAATATTTTATCAATTAAATAAAATAGTGAATCGATTTTATCTACATTTAATCGAATATACCTATTTTGAGATTTATAAATATTTCTTTTTTTTTTCTTTTTTTTTCTGTTTTAGAAAGAATGTGATATTAATGCAAATATCAATTATGTTTTTGAAATACGAACTATACTTTCATTAAAGATGAATAAAATTTATTTGCTTCGACTGCACTTAATATTTCATTCTTATACATTATATTTAAAAATTATCACATTCAGAAATGTTTATTCTTTTTTCTTATAAATACATTTCTCCTTTAAATGTCTCACTGTAAAGAGTCCTTATCGGAAACTGAACTGGGCGAATTCATATATAATTACTTAGCGCAATAGATAAAAATTAAAATATCAATGTAAATCATTGAAATTTTCAATCTTGAAATATAAATTTTAATAAATAATTATTATTAGAAAGATTGCTACTTGTATAGTTGAAGTTAAACGGAAATATAAAAATACATATAAGATACACTTTCCATTCAATAGCTAAAACTCCGTCAAACGCACAAAATTGGATAAATTATTGGTTAACCATCTTCAATTTTTCAAATATCTAAAACTTCATAAAACGAACAATAATGAATAAATTAATAGTTAACGATCTTCATTTTTTTTTAAAGTTGCATATGTTCAGAATTTGTACTAGACATAATGTTTTCCATGTATGGATTTACGATATAGGAAAAATATTACCCTAACAGAATATTGATGCTAATTATATATTTAAATACTTCATTTATCATTGATGCAATCAGAAATGTATATTTAAAATACGATGAAAGTTTTGCTTTTTTAACGAAATCATAAATTAAATAATTCATAAAAGAAACGATAGAATGTAAATAAGTTACATATGAGAAATCATTTTAGAAAAATAAAAGGATGGAAAGGTTTTAGAAAGTGCAATCTAAGAGAAATTTTATTTAATTTAAAATCTGCGTGCGTGCTAAAAAAAAAAAAAAAAAAAAAAAAAAAAAACTGAGTCAAGTAAATTATGAAACAAATTCAGTCGAAAGACTATCCCCGTCTTTCAGATGAAACACCAGAATGTATTATAATTTTATTTTCCTACATACTGCAAAAAGTGCTTTTCGATGTCCCTGGGCTAAAATAAACAGTAGATCTTAACGTCATCTTCAGATTTGGTTTGCTCACACATCAGTTACATTAACTGGAATACATTCAACATTGAAATAACTGGGACAATGATATGGTCTTTAATAGGAAAAATATGTTACAAAAAATAAGCTAATCAATAAATAAACTTTGTTGGGATAAGAAAGGTTAAATGTTAAAATGTTTTTATGAAAATGTTACTCTATAATGTTTCCATTTGTACTTTATTTAGAAAGAAATAAAAATATTTAATATGTTGATTGTTTATGATTTTCAGATATTAGAAAAACATTAATTAAAGAAGTTGAAACATGCAATTTTAATTGCATATTTTATTATAATTTAACAATTAATCTTCTTTGTAATACCATGGGAAATTTTTATTTTTTTATTAACTTTAACTATTAGATAGTCACAAATCTGATGTATTCATTATTTTACTAAATATAACATATTTTACATCACAATATCATAATAGCATTATGTGAATTGAAAGATGTCAGTTTGTTAAAAGAAGCAGGATCCTCTAAAATACAGTATATTTCTAAATTTCAGTAAATTTCAAGTGATAAAAATTCGAATATATTTAACAATGTGCCTTTTCAATAAAAATTATTATTTTTCCAATTAAGTTAAGAAAGAAGTGAAAAAGTATCATATGTGCAGAACTCAAGAAGAAAATCATTATTGAGCTTTTACGAAAAAGACAAAGAAAAATACATAAAACCAATGTGATGCATTTATTGTTTAACTAAACATATGCAACGCATGCACGTATGCAACGCATGCACGTATGCAACGCATACAACATTTAAACACGGTCATTGTATTATTTGAATTAAAAAAATATTTTGTTAAAAAACGCTGATTCTCCCCAAATACTCAAATTACAGTAAATAATAATGATAAAATCATAATGTATTTAACAATGTGCCTTTTTATTAAATAAATGTTTCCTCCAATAATATAAAGCAAAAAACACTCATTCCAGGTAAACAAATGTTTAGTATTCAAGATTCTTTTGAATCAACATCCAACTGTCACGAAAAAAAAGGAAAGAAGGTCGCTTATGCAAAATGCTTTAATGCTTTAATTCTTAAAAACTGTTGAAAATCAAGAAGTGAAGTAGGCACTTTTGATGGAGGAGAGTCTGACGATTAATGAATTAGTGGTGAAAAAAAAATAATATTAATAGCTCGCGTGGGATGGCTGATATAAAGCAGAAGTGGGTATCTCAGGAAATGGTTATCCTTTCAGATTTCTTTTTTGCTATATTCGCTCTTAAATCACTGGATGGACAGTTTTTTCTACGCTGACTTGCTTTAACAGTCCTTAAAAATCACTATCAAGAGTAGAAAAGTGCTTTGTTAAGAGTTTAAGAAGAATGTTATGCTTCCTTATTAAATTGTGAAAGGCTGAAATAGAAATAGAAGAAAAAATGTAGAACAAGGCGATTTGCTGGTTTTTATGAGAGATGACAGCGATATAAATAACCATCTAGCAAAAATGATCTTCAGATATTTATCTGGACTATTATTTTAAGTTTTTATTTATATAAGGGTAGGAATTTAAATTGCATAGTGTGTTTTTTTAAATTTAAAAAGGCCTCTTCAGATAAATGAAAAATATTTTCGTTTTTTTACGACAAAAAGTTTGTATTAGAGTATTGTTTCTCAGTTGGTGTGTAGCAACATAAAACTGTGCCGGGAAAGGGCTACAGTTGTATCACAACGAATGTTAAATATTAAACCGATTTTTAAATTTTAATATGCTATGTTTACCTTTCTTCCTTTTAATGTTATGAAACATAATTTCTTCATTCCCTTCTGTTTTAACCTATGGGAAGCATACATGTTTATACAGGGTGTCCACAAAGTCTCTTTACAATTTCAAGCTTTTATAAAAAATGATAATTTTTATGGAAATTACACATTGTATGGAAAATAGTACAATATTCGAAGTATATGTTTAATTTTTTTTGCATCAATTAATAAACCTCTATATGTGAATCATTGATTGCACGAAACACATCAAGGCGATAATCCTGTGATACTCTTTTGTACCCACTCCTTGTTTTATCCAATACTATGCCCGCTCTCCATGAGTTTATTGTGCCCACGTCTATAAATTCGTGACTGGCATGTGAAATTGATGGAAATTATAAACGTTACATTTTTTATATTTTTATACAGTCCCTATTCGCAGTAAATTGTATTTAAAAAATTTCTCTGAAATGTGTATCTAAAAAAATGCGATCTGACAACATTTTTAAAATTTTATTTTTCAGACAACGCCTCATTATTAGGTGCATTAGGACGTAAGCCTGCACAGGCTACTGGACCCATTCTAAAAAGGACAGCCAACGGAGCCAGTTTTTTACCCGGTGGGATACGGTATAAAGGCGGGGTCTCACAACCACTAACAATGACAATCGAATCTCGGCACAAAACCCTCCAAATCTCTATTCTTTTATCTAAGTCTGCATGGCCAATTCGGCATCAAAAAAATATCAGCCCTCGTTTTCTCCTTATATGGTGATGTTTTGTTGTGCTGTGCAGTGTCAAATCAACAAAGTTAAAACAATTAGAAATCGAACAACAATCTAAAATAAAACCAAGTCCCAAAACTGAGCTGCTCCCATGACGACAAGGGTGCTTGTAACATAGATATCCGCCAAGCAGCGATCATGCTAAGTTTGCTCTGCTGCCCGGCATCACAATCAAGTCATTACGGCAAACAGGCAATTTTGTCCGCGGCCAGGTACCCAACCCATTAAGCTAGGCACTCCACCTGGCCGGTAGGGACCTGGTCTGCGGTAAAAAAAGAAGCATAAAACAGTAAAACGTTCCTTTTTCTATAACCAGGACTCACCGAGTTATGATACTATGTATTTTGGGAGATTTTGGAGGTTTCCGTCGCTGAAAGTTCGTCTGTCCGTTTTTAGCACAGAAAAGCTGCAAAAATTCCTTTTTCAAAAGTTTTTTTTTTTTTTTCATATATATATATTTTCATATTTTTGAATATTTTTCTACGTTAGGGAAAAAGTAAAAAATAAATTTTCATTTTTCACGCTATCTGTTTTTTTTTTTTAAAGATATGTATTACATTTTAAGCGCTTTTTAATGGCGTATTTTTAAAGTAACCTTTAATACAGGCAAATTATATTTTAATTTTCGTAAGAGAAAAAAGGAGGTGAATAACTGAATGCGGAATAAATTAAATAAAATTTTCCGTTTTTTTTTTTTTTTTTTTTATTATGTCAGAATCAATTTTTACTTTAGCGCAAAATCCCTTTGTGTATTTATAATAGGAAAAAAATAACGATTTAATTAAAAAATATATATCTATTATTCACGAAACAATAGAATATGCTATGAAATATGTGAAAAATAATTAATATATAATAAATATTAGAGATTTATTGTTCTGCTAAAATCTAACAGAAATAAAGAATAAAAATACTAGTACTTTTTTTTATATATATAAATTCAGCACAGCTTACATAAAAAAGAAGGATTTAATGAGTTGAAAAAAATGCCAATTTAAATTGTGATAAAATTAGTCTTTAAAAGTATTAAGTTCTTCAAGAAAAATAATATAAGATAATTATTATGATTTCGCAGAGTTATAAATTAAAAGGACTTATGTTTTAAATACATGATTGGAACTGTCGTATTGAAGATAACAAATATTACGAGCTGACAAGAGTGAAAATAAAATGTTTATTTTTTATTAAATATATGGAAGTGTCTGGCTATCATTTATGAAGATAGACTAGTTTGTGAACGTTTAGTCTGACATCTAACATCCGTGTGTGAAAGTGACATCTATCTGCCGTTCTCCTTACTTTGGCAAGTATGATTGTACCATCCTGAATCTCAGTTTCGCGGTTATGTTGGTGCGATCATATGCTAACTAGCTTACTGTAGTCACCTGGCGCGTATAAATACTGGAATGAAAGATGAAACAAGCGTAATTAGCCTCGTTCCAGTGGTTCAATAAGACATTTTTTTCAGTGGTTTATTTCAAACTCAGTACCATTTTGTCATGATGTGGATCAAGAGAGGTAATAGTTTCTGCAGCCTAGAAGCGTGTTCTTTGTAACAAGTTAAGAAGATACGGTCTTGTTAAGAAAGCTGTGCAATTAAATAATGTGAATTTTGGAGTCCACGAGATTCCAGCTAGTTTGTGCAATTTTAATGTATTTTGAAGTGATATTATATAGAGTGTTTTCGTAGCAGTTCTTTTGAGTACGATTAGAGCCGCAAATTTCTTTAAGCAAGTTAAGTTTTGAGTTTAGTGCATTTAGTTTATTTGAGGTTTAGCTGACCCTCGCTAACGTAATTTTACCCGTTCCATTGAATTGACCTTTCTGATATTATCTTAACAAACTTGTGTTTTCTCTTTAATATTGTCTCAATTGGTACCTCTGTAAGAGGCATGGCAGATAGCCACGTCTCAAATGCATATGTGGAATATCATTTGCTTTTAACAAGCTTTGCAAATTTAATTCCAGCATAGCAAATGAGGTTTGTATTAAGAAAACTATTAAATTTAGCTGTAACACTAAACGGGTTTTGTTAGAAAACACACGAATCAAAAGTGTTAAGATTTCCGTTAAACTACAGTACGTAAATTGATCCAATTTATATGCGTTTTTTAAAGCTCTGGTTTGTTTTATTAACTTTTAAAGATATAATACTTTTCTCGAAACACAATGCGTTAAAAACTATAAATATACTGTTAATGATGAATAAATTAAAAAAAAGAGGAGAAAAAGGTACAACGGAAAAAAAAAACTTTCCCACTTTGCTCTCGCTTTTAGTTCAGAAATTATCTAAAAATTTCGGGTGAATGAGGAATTTGTTTTGTTTAAAAAGTAGTTAATTTCGCATTACGTAAAGGTAATATCATATAATTTTTAAAATGTCATGTAAAAACAAAAATATATAAATTGTCTAAATTTAGGGTATATTAACTTGTTGCTTGACGTTGTAATAGGCCATTTTTGCAACTTTTTCTAAATGGCACAAATGTTTCGATTCATAACTAAAACTATTTAAAAGATAATCTACCCTATTAAAATCCGTGCGCGTATCTATGTAACCTCAAAAACTCGGAAACCACACAGCGCAGGCTACGAAACTTGGCACACGGGTTGCTGGTAGATGCGAAAATTTTTAATTTATTTTATGTTTTTGACGAATTTTTTTCTTTTTTTTATGTTTAACCCGTAATCGCGCGAGTTCTAACCAGTTCTACATGTTTACTGCAAGGTGAGCTAAACATATTACGTACGCCACGCTGCAATACTAAGAAGCTGTAGCATGTATTACCATAATTCTTTTACCTCGCATGCAAATAATTATAGATTATTTAATAGCGCTTAATTATTACCTTTTTTAAAAAATAAAGAAATACATTTTATTACAAACATCAACAAAACTTTTTATTCTGTATATACCCTTATTCCAAAGATATCGTTTTATCGTCTGCTGCCATAGCAACATGATAAATTACATTTCATAAAAAAATGCACAGTAGTAGAAAAAAAAATTTCTACATATAACATAAATACATTTGGTTGTGTTGATTTTTATTTTTTATTTTGCTTTTAGAATTAAATTAATGAACTCCTGTGCGTAGAACGGGTTAAACAGCTAGTAATGAACATATAATTCAACAGTGAAATTATATATGACTTGTAATTCCGTTAAAACAAACCACACTTTTCTTACAAGAACATTTTGTCTTGCAATTCTCATTCAATTATATTTACGATTACTAACAAGATTTTATGTAAAAATAAAAGATAATAAACGAAAATAAATCAGAACATATTACTAATTATTATTTTACACACTTTTCATATAAACGGATATTTTCTTACATATTTTAATGGATTTTTTGTCCATTTTTAGCGAAGCGCATAAAATTCAATGTTTATTTGTAAAATAGCAGATTTTTTTCTGGTGAAAACAACAGTCTTTAATATTTAATTCTTGGAAATTCAGATTTAAAAAATAATTAATTTACATATGATTAAAAAATATTAAAATATACAAAAAAGATATACGCTATATTATTCTGTAATCAATATTTCTTAGTAATCAAGGAATAAAACTTTCATGTCTACACATGTATTTGCTCATATGTAATTCAGACAAATGTATAAATTTTTCAGATTTATTAATAGTATTCATAATAAACATAAGTATAAACATAGTTAAAATGAAATTGGGGTTTTGTGTATGCAAACAATGAATGATTCTAAGAGCAGTCCATTTAAAGTAAGAGAATATGTTTTTTATTGTTCTTTTAAAAGGAGAAAAATTTACCACAATTAAAAAAAGCTTTTCGATTCTTTATTTATATAAATAATGTATAAAATTATTTTTTAAGAATTTTCTATTTTATGTACAGTACTACATATGCATTTATGAAGTGCTTTTATTTTAAATCATTAACTTACAAAAAAAAAGTTAAATGGATCTAAATTTATAAATTTTAAAAAGTTTAATATGATGTTGATATTTTAAATTGGCTCATTAAAATTCGAAGCAATGGCTTCATAGAGAGTTTTTCGTTTATTTTTTTCTTTATTTTGAACAAATTATAAACAGTTGGGAAAAATCAAAACTGCTCACTTGTTATTTTTGCAAAAGAAAAATTCAGAACAACTCCTCAGAATAACTAATGAATTAGGAAAATTTAATTTCAGTTATTAATATTCTTGGCAGTATGTTTCATAAGTTCTTACAACAAAAAATAAACAAAAAAGCACAGAAATTAAAATAATGACTTATGTTACATATAGTAAAATCATAATAGTTTGCTTTTAATATAACACTGTTAAACAATGCTTGATGTGAGTTTGATATGAAGAGGCAAGTTTCAAATCAACTTATTAAAATTCAAAACAATAGTTACAGAGTGAGTTCTTCTTCTTCTTTTTATTTTATTTTATTTTTTAAATAAAATATAAACAGTTTGTAAAAATCAAAACTGCTCACTTGTTAGTTTTGCAAAAGAAAAATTCAGAACAACTCCCGGAATAAATAATGAATTAGAAAAATTGAGTTGGAGTTACTTTTTCCTCTTTTTTACACTTTGCTATATTTTTTATGTGTCTTTAGAAAAGGAAAGCCCCCCCCCCACACACAATTAAACTAAGGATTTATGTTATATTTAGAAAAATCATAATAGTCGTTTTTAAAATAACTCTGTTCAACAACGTATTTGTTACTCACTAAAAAAATGGATACTTTTATGTTTTAGGTGATGCCGATAAAGAAAACCGCATTAAAAAGTTTCCATCACCATTGATTTTGGAAAAAAATGATGCGAACATATATTTTGGCATTGGACAATGTGCCACAAATTTTGTCACTGGAAATTAGTAATAAAATAAATGAATAAATGAGCACTTATATAGCTAACAAGTAAGACTAAAATATTGAAATCTTGCAGTGTTAATTATTTTTTAGAAAAAAATTAAGAACAGTTTTATAAACATAAATCAAAAGTTTAAAGAAAATTCATGAATGTCTTAATAGAAAATTATCAAACTGATTTTTTTTTTCTACTTTCTTGTTAAATCCATATACTTAAAGCTAACCTGCTTTTTAGTTTTTCGTGCGAAAATGCTATTTATACGCATGCGCGAGAATTCAGCTAATCAGCTAGAGGCTTTTACCATCTTCAGACGCGATGTTCCAGCCAATGAGGTGAAGGCTTTTTCCTCTCTCTAGAAGCGTATGTGTTCCATTTGGTTGTTCGGTTGTTGAAACTTTATAGATTTCTTTTATTAAGGTATTTTTTCATTTTACCGTATTTATTTTCTTTTTAAGTCGTATGTATTTTAGTACTTTGAATTTTTTATAACTAACCCTTTTTTTGAGAGAGAGAGAGATTTCGTGGCACGAAATTCCGCGAATCGTTTCCGATGTAAACAAACTAATTTTAAACTTTTAATATGTAATTCTGTGTGATATGATTAAATTCAGGTTTTCTCAGCGACGATCACAGTATTTTTACCAAATAATTTTTGTATTAATCAAGCTTTTTTGGTTATTAAGCATAGCTAAACACGAAAGAAAACTTTGTTATTTTAAGATTTTGATGTGAATTATTTGCGTACATTTATAAGACGAGTTTCACTGAATAATTCATGAAAAAAAAAATCTCATCATTATATATATTTAGTTTTGCATTATTAATTATTTACTTGGCCTTTACTTTTAATATTTCAAACATACAGCTGAATGTAACTATTAAAACATTTGAAATACTGTATTCGTAAAATGAAATTTCAGCGTAAACACTCGACAATTACTTTTAGTTATGCATTATTAATTATTTACTTGGCCTTTACTTTTAATATTTCAAACTTACAGTTGAATGTAACTATTAAAACATTTGAAATACTGTATTCGTAAAATGAAATTTCAGCTTAAACACTCGACAATTACTTTTACTTATGCATTATTAATTATTTACTTGGCCTTTACTTTTAATATTTCAAACTTACAGCTGAATGTAACTATTAAAACATTTGAAATACTGTATTTGTAAAATGAAATTAGTTTAAACACTCGACAATTACTTTTAGTTATGCATTATTAATTATTTACTTGGCCTTTACTTTTAATATTTCAAACTTACAGCTGAATGTAACTATTAAAACATTTGAAATACTGTATTTGTAAAATGAAATTTCAGCTTAAACACTCGACAATTACTTTTAGTTATGCATTATTAATTATTTACTTGGCCTTTACTTTTAATATTTCAAACTTACAGTTGAATGTAACTATTAAAACATTTGAAATACTGTATTCGTAAAATGAAATTTCAGCTTAATCACTCAACAATTACTTTTACTTATGCATTATTAATTATTTACTTGGCCTTTACTTTTAATATTTCAAACTTACAGCTGAATGTAACTATTAAAACATTTGAAATACTGTATTCGTAAAATGAAATTAGTTTAAACACTCGACAATTACTTTTAGTTATGCATTATTAATTATTTACTTGGCCTTTACTTTTAATATTTCAAACTTACAGTTGAATGTAACTATTAAAACATTTGAAATACTGTATTCGTAAAATGAAATTTCAGCTTAAACACTCGACAATTACTTTTAGTTATGCATTATTAATTATTTACTTGGCCTTTACTTTTAATATTTCAAACTTACAGCTAAATGTAATTATTAAAACATTTGAAATACTGTATTCGTAAAATGAAATTTCAGCTTAAACACTCGACAATTACTTTTAGGTTAAATTCAGGTTTTCTCAGTGACGATCACAGTATTTTTACCAAATAATTAAAAGTACTACATGCATGCATCTATCTATCTATATTAGAAATTGTGCAGGTTTCTGGTCACTGTTTTGTTTACATATTTTAAACAAAAATTTCAATTTAATAATGCACTGAAAATTATAATGAATGCTTACAATTAAACACAAAACAAAAAATTTCACAAAAAACACATTATTTCCCCGATATTTTCCCACAACTAATCAATAAATTTCATGACATTTTATTGCGATTTTAAACCATGAACTTTAGTACTTTTCTGTTATACGGACACTATGCCAAAATGTATGTATGTATGTATGTTTGGCGACAATAGTGTACGTATGTATGTATGTAAATGTATGTATGTATGTTTGGCGACAATAGTGTACGTATAACGGAAAAGTGCCTGAATTATTATTTATATATATATATAAAATATAAACGTAATTGGCGACACAGCAAGTTTTCTGGATTTCTCCCTGTCTCTCTAACCACATTGTTAACAAAACAAAAAATTCACGAAAAACACATTATTTCCCCGATATTTTCCCACAACTAATCAATAAATTTCATGATATTTTATTGTGATTTTAAACCATGAACTTTAGTACTTTTCTGTTATACGGATATTATGCCAAAATGTATGTATGTTTGGCGACAATGGTGTCCGTATAACGGAAAAGTGCCTGAATTATTATTTTTTTATATATATATAAAATATAAACATAATTGGCGACACAGCAAGTTTTCTGGATGTGAAAGGCGGAGATGAATTTCATTCATTCAATGACCGTTTTAAAAGTTTCAAGTTTGGATTGAGTGCACCTGAACATAAAAACCGATACCTATTTCTATGTTCATGATTGAGTTATTTGGATATCTTTTCGTATAGCACAGAAAATCATTTCTCCCGCTTTCGTAATACAGATAAATTCTGGTGTATTTTTTTTTCTTCTTTTTATATCATAAGTACTTTTCTACTTTAAATTTTTTAATTGTCGAGTTTCTAAGCTGAAATTTCATTTTTCGAATGCAGTATTTTAAATGTTTTAATAATTACATTCAGCTGTAAGTTTGAAATATTTAAAATATTAAAAGTAAAGGTCAAGTAAATAATTAATAATGCATAACTAAATATGTATAATGATCAGAATGACATATTAAAATGTGTACAGAATGACATGAAAATTTTAAAAAACTGAAATTTTGCACTTGCAACTTAATTGTAAATTTCATTGTTTACATTGGAAACGATTTGTGGATTTTAAGAATTTGCTGAACTTCGTGTCACCAAATTATTAAATCTCTCTCTCTCACTCTCCAAAAAAAAAAAAAAAGGGTTAGTTTAAAAAAATTCAAAGTAGCAAAATACATACAACACAAAAAGAAAATAAATACGGTAAAATGAAAAAATTACTTTAATAATAGAAATCCATAAATTTTCAACAACAACATCAAACGAACGTATCTCATCTTTCGTTTGTGATAAGGAACGCTCCTTTGGCCCCCTCCACTCATTGGCTGAATTGTAAAGGGCAAAATTGGGGGACAAAATGACTACAGCATTTCTGAGAAAAGAAAAAATCAGAAAATTCACAGAAAATAATTATTTTTGTTGCAAGTTGGGTTAACTGTCTTTATGGTTCGAGTCGATTTCAGACTGAGTGTAGATTTCTGCAAGTTGGATTTGGGTTAACCCGATTTTTCAAAAGTTAGTTCAAGTTCAGTATATTATTTCAGATTAAAACTATACCTATCAGGGCTTGAATTTCAGGGCGGGATTCGCGCGGAAAATTTTGAAATCCCGCCCAAAAAAGATCATGAGCGGGAGCCTCCCGGCCAAAAAATTTCAGCATTTTTGGAGAAATTTGCATTATTTAATTTACCTGCAACCGAACGATAAATTTCGTGATTTTTTTTCCCCGCAACCGATTGACGGACTGTGTGTTTTTTCCGCGACTGATCGACGAACTTTGTGGTTTTTTCCGTGACAGATCAACGAACTTTGAGTTTTTTCTGCGACAGATCGACGAACATTGCGTTTTTTAAGCGACTGATCGACGAACCTTGCGTTTTTTGGGGACATATCGACGAACTTTGCGTTTATTCCGCAATCGATCGACGAAATTTTTCTTTCTTCCCTGACTGATCGACGAACTTTGCATTTATTCCGCAATCGATCGACGAAATTTGCTTTTTTCCGCAACTGATCGACGCACTTTGCATTTTTTCCGCGACAGATCAACGAACGTTGCATTTTTTTCCTCGAATGATCAACGCATTTTGCGTTTTTTCTGCGACAGATAGACAAACATTGCGTTTTTTAAGCGACTGATCGACGAACCTTGCGTTTTTTGGGGACAGATCGACGAACTTTGTGTTTATTCTGCAATCGATCGATGAAATTTGCTTTTTTCCCACGACTGATTAACGAACTTTGCGTTTTTTGGTGACAGATCGACGAATTTAGCGTTTTTTCCGCGACAGATTGATGAACTTTGCGTCTTTTCCACGATCGATCGGTGAATCTCAAGTAAAATCTAAAGTCAGAAATTTATTTAACAACCTAATTGTTAAGGGTCCCCAACACATTTAATGGAACTTGAAAAATACACTGCATATATAAAACTTAACTTTCTTCCCTTTTTTATAATAAAAATAAACAGTTTACATAATCATTCTCAGTTGACTTAATTTTTTCAATGGTATTTTGTCATGTCTGCATTAATGTAATTCTTTAAATAGCACGTAAAAGAATAGTGGGGTTTAAAGATTTTTTTTCTCCCTCCCAAACATTACAACTCCCCTCCATTTAAAAATGTTGGTAGGGAGACTCCCGTCTTTGGAAAAATTGAATTTCAAGCCCTGCCTATAATATGTTTGTGTGTATTGAGGTTTGTATAGATGTTTGTGTGTGTGCTGTTTTTAATACAGACAGTTTCATTTTTCACACGAACCTTTCAAAAAATTCACATTCTTTGCGCAATGCTTTAACAAAATTCGCATTTTTTTTCGCGATTCTTTAATGAAATTCGCATTTTTTTCTGTATCTTTTTTTTGTCGAGTTTCATAATTTTTTCAGCTATCCTATGACGTAATTCGTGTTTTTTTTTCAGCGATAATTTGACGAAATTTGTGTTTTTTCTGCGATTTTTTTTTTTCACGAAATTTGCGTTATTTTCCACGATTCTTTTATGAAATCTGCGTTTTTCTGTGATCCTTAGACGAAATTTTCTTTTTTCGCAATGCTTTGATAATAATCACATTTTCTCTGCTGCCTTTTGATAAGATTCATGAATTTTCAGCAATCCTTTGATGAAATTCGCGTTTTTTCAACAATCTTTGAAGAAATTCGCATTTTTCTCGCGATACTTTAACGAAATGTGCGTTTTCCAGCGATTTTTTGATAAAATACATTTTATTCCGCAATTTTTAGACGAAGTTTGGCAAGAAAGCGCTATCTTTGGGTGAAATTTCCTGTTTTGCGATTCTTTGACAAAATTTGCTCATCTTTTGTGTAAATCGCGTTTTTCTGTGGCCTTTTAACAAAATTCACGTTTTACATGATCCTTTGATGAAATTAGTGTTTTTCCCGTGATCATTTGACGAAATCTAGGATTTTTTCCCCGCGAAGATTGATTATATGTTTTTAGTCTGCAGGTGCCCTAAAAAGTTTGTGACGCCTTTCGCTGCATTGCACGCATTCTGCCACGGTGTATCAAACAAACAAAATTCATCCTAAAGAATTATTGTTTCGTTTCTGGAAATGAACAACCGTCAACTCATTGGCTGAATTATAAAGGGTGAAATGTGTAGGCACTGAGTATCATCTATACTATTAATGTCGGTAAACGTCTGTCTGTGTGTGTGTTGTTGTGTCTGGCGTCTGTAAGCACAAAACTCTGCATACAGACGACGGACATAAGTGCTTTTGGTATAAAAAAATTCGTAAGTGGAGTTTTTAAAATTCACAACATTTTGTGGGAGAAGAGGGGTGCGAACGAATTTAAAAAATGAGTCCGCATCAATAATTATGGCGGCGGGGGGGGAGTATGTTTTGCCTACACGGGGCGGAGACTTTTCTTTGTTGACACCACTCATATGATATATCGTTCGAAAGGCCTGTGACTGCCTTTTCATGTTATGCATCTGTGTGGTCCATCCCCCCCCCCCTCTGCCAATTGGGGCACTTTTCTAAATTTTGCACATACCACTCATGTTATATATCGTTAAAAAGGTCTGTGACCGCTTAATCCTATTATGCATCTCCGGTGTCCATCCCCCCAATTTGCCCCCCCCCCAAGGGGGTACTTTTGTAAATTTTGCACAATCCCTTCATGTTACATATTGTTGGAAAGGTCTTTGACTGCTTATTCATGTTATGCATCTCCGGGGTCCATCCCGCCACTTCCCCCCCCCCCCTTAAGGGGGGCAATTTTCTAAATTTTGTTGACACCCCTCATGTCATATATTGTTGGAAAGGTTTGTGACCGCTTAATGATATTATGCATCTCCAATGTCCATCTCCCCACTTTGCCCCCCCCCTCCCCCAAGGGGGTACTTTTCTAAATTTTGCAGACAACCCTCATGTCATATATCGTTGGAAAGGTCTGTGACTGCTTAATCATATGCATATCTCCAATGTCCATTTCCCCACTTTGCCCCCCCCCCTCCCCCAAGGGGGTACTTTTCTAAATTTTGCAGACAACCCTCATGTCATATATCGTTGGAAAGGTCTGTGACTGCTTAATCATATGCATATCTCTGATGTCCATCTCCCCGCTTTGCCCCCCCCCAAAGAGGTACTTTTCTAAATTTTGCACACAACCCTCATGTTATATATCGTTGGAAAGGTCTGTGACCACTTAATCATATTATGCATGTTCCGTGTCCATCCCCTACTTTACCCCCCCCCAAGGGGGTACTTTTTAAAATTTTGCACACACCCCTCATGTTACATATCGTTTGAAAGGTCTTTGACTGCTTATTCATGTTATGCATCTCCTTGGTCCATCCCGCCATTTCTCCCTCCCCAAGGGGGCACTTACCATTTACTTGCACAACAGCGCTAAATGTGTCAGATGAAAGAAATTCCGC
This sequence comes from Maratus michaelseni, assembly GCA_963931845.1. Lineage (NCBI taxonomy): Eukaryota > Metazoa > Arthropoda > Arachnida > Araneae > Salticidae > Maratus > Maratus michaelseni. Next base: position 128,270,835 of record OZ007590.1, on the reverse strand, counting down.
GAGTACATGTGCCAGTGAAACTTAGCCAATTGCTGTTCTTCAACCTAGCTTTAATTCAAAGTGGGTTTTTTATTTATTTGAATTATTCTGCAAAAGTTTCAAACATTTTAAAGCAGCTATGAATTTTATTTTTATGGTACTATCAAGTTTTTTGCCGTCAAATTTTGACGGGTTCCATCTAGTATTTGTTTAAACAAAACCAGATAAAAAAAAATATAACGTTATGTTATCATAATTGCTATCCAAATGCCCATATGGTCTAAAAATTCAAAGTATTTTTTTTTTAAATTAGAGGCTGATAGAAAAATTGTAACAACAGGTTCTGTTTTACCACCAAAATATCTAATACGAATCATGCAGTGTATACAGAAAAACAGAAAGTTATGTTATGCAGTGTTATCATAATTGCCATAGAAAATATTAAGGCCGATATAATCTAAAAATTGGAGGTAAAACTTCTTAAAAGTGGAATCCGATAGAAACTTTCTAAAATGTTTTTCTTTTTCAGTACCTTGAAATGTGTAGGAGACACGCGCTTTATATTATGAAAAGGGGGTGAAAAGTGGATGTGGGCATGGGCTCCATCCCTAGGGAATTTCATATCTCGGAATGTATCAGTCATCACATATCACATTTAAAAATTAAAAATATTTTCTGAAATTGCACAAAAGTTAAAAATAATTTGTCAGGTTTGACTAAAATAGAAATATTAGCATTAAATAAACACTTTAAGCTCAGAAATTTTAATTATCAATAATATCTGCTAAAAAACTGTTCCAATAATTTCTTAGATATGCTTAACAAGATCGAAATAAATGTTTGCCCCCCCCCCCCCCCTAAAAAAACAACAACTTTGAAATGGCACCCCTGCATTTTTTTTAACTTAAATAAAACTATCTATGTTTTTAAAAATATGACCTCAATCTCATAAAATAATTTAAACCACATTGAACCTATTTATTAAAAAACAACCATAAATTTTATTTTTAAATATTATTCAAGGAATAAGGTAAATTAATGGTCCTATTTAATTTTATACTGCATTGTTTTTTCGCTTTCCACAAAGAATGAATTTAATTATTACATATAATTATAGACGCTAACAAATTACGTGTACTCCGAAATATTGAACTTTTCTCTTTCATTTAAAAATTCAGGCACTTCGAAAATCCAAAGATGAACGAAAAATTTATTGTACTAGTAATGAAACCTTAAGAATGAAATTGTGAAAACTGTTTAATGTGAATGCCCTCCTCTTCAGGACAATTGTAGAAAAAAATAAAAAATAAAAATGAAACGTTTCCAATTTCAACTGGCTTTCAGCCAATTTTTACTTCTGCGTATGTGATCATTAGAATTGGTACAATCGTATTTTATCATATTAACACTGTTTGGTAGGAGAAAATACCGTTAAAAAATTAACGGTTATTATAATTAAGAGAAATCTAACATCTGGTTCAATTTGTACTTATGATCATAATTTTATCTTTGTGAAACTCTTATCATATATTGTGCTGTCTTCTAAAACAACCCATTTTTTGAATTTTTCTTTATATAAAGTCTAATAAAGAATGTAAAAAAAAGAAACATGGTTAAATTTTTACAGCTTGTTGGGGACTAAGATTTTAATGTCGAGCATTTTTCATTTTATTACTTTATTACAAAATGGCAGTCAATTAAGCAAAAAAAAAAAAAAAAAAAAAAAAAAAAAAAAAAATCAAAAAATAACCTATGTTGCCTGAAAAGAAAAACACATCTGACATAATTAGCTGAAAATGAAGCACTTTAATACATATTAATGGTTTAACATAAGAAATAAAAATTTATGTAAATCATTCTAAAATTCTATTATAACAAGAAAATCTGTAAAAATGACGCTCTCGTTTTGCTAGAATTCTGCACTTGTTAGTTTAAATTATTTTAAAACTAAATAATCACTCCTTAGGTAGTTTTAACTATTTTTATTATTCTAAATAGAGCATAAAAACAGAACAAAACAAAAAAAGGGACTTCGTTATATTTAACAATAGTAAATTTAATAACAATAATAATTTGTTTTTCGTTATATACTTTATTGTTCATAATTTAAAGAGCTTAAATAAATAATTTAATTTAAAGTGAACTAGTATTATTAGCAAAATTATTCAGATTATGAAATGACAGTAAAAAATGGAATTGCAATCATGTCTGATTCTAATAAGCATTTAATAAAATATATCTCAGAACTTACCGTAAAATTAAAATGTTTTATACATAAACAAGATGTATTTATAAACTGCCTTATATTGTCGAATATGCTACAAATTCAAAACAATGATACAGACACAAAATGTCAATAATTAAAAGGCAATAAACGAAAAAAAGTGTACGGCAAAAATCCAATCAGCTTCCCTGGGCTATCTTGTTTATTAATTTAAATTAAGATAATTCTGAAGCAAAATCAATTAAAATTTTATTGTAGCTATTTGAACGTAAATTATTTGACTCCGATAGATATATATTTTAGTTACATTTGAAGTTTTTATACACTCATACTCACTTGAAAACATTAGCATAACATACGTTGACCAAATATATGCAGCTTAAAAATTTATTCCAATGATGGAGAATAAAACGTCAATAAATAAAAGGCAAAAGACGCAAAAACATACGTTAAAAATCCTATCAGCCTTCCTGAACTATATATGTTGTTTAATTATTTAAATTAAGATATAATTCTTAAACAAAATCTTTTAAGATTTTATTACATATAATTGAAAGGAAATTATTTGACCTTGATAGATATATATTGTAGTTACATTTCAAACTATTACGCAATCATATTATTATTAGCATCACATATTTTCCACAAATGCATGCAGCTTAATGCAAAAAAATATATATAAGATGAATAATCTTATAGCTAAATTTAATATATTTGTATAATATTTTGTATTATTTAGCCTTGTGAAGGATGTTTAAATAGTGGTAAAGTCATTAGTGGAAAAAAAAACTCCAGCAAGATTGAAACATACTTAAACCCAACTAATTTAATAAGTAATTTTGCTGTTACAGAATACAGTAAATCCTGTTAATTAAGGTACCGTTTACTTGGAAAACAATTTCGAGAACAGGAAAAAAAAAGAAAATCATATATTTTCTTAAGCTAAATGGAATCGTATACTGCTTAACGAAGACAAACATAAAAAAAACCCTCCCAGTTTACCCACTTTACTGTTAAAAATGTCAAAAAAGAAGAAAGGAAAAATGAGTATAAGGAAAGTATTAACTATTCAACTGATTTTGCCGTATCATTTATTTGTTTACATATATTATGGAGGAACTGTTTTAATGTTGAACAGCGACCATTCCTCATTACAGGAATGCCTTCGTAGGTATCCAATGTCACTGAGTGACTGCGGTCTTAATTTTTAATCATGATGACTAAATAAAAAGTGCGAAAAAGCATTGAATCATAACTTAAATTTGAATTTCCAAGAAAGCAAAAGGTGTCTGTAAAGAAAAATATAATTACAATATTCTTGTAATACATTTCAATAAATATACCATTTGACAACATTATAATACTGTTGTGTCAGAGAATAAATGTTTGTAAAATTTCAGTAAAAACAAGATGAAACAAAACTAAATTACACGATAAAAAAAAAACAGTAAAACGAGATAAACACAAAAATAAATTATATGATAGTTTCACATTTGATGTCATGAAAAATTAAGTTTAATATTTAAATTAATTTTAAAATACGTTTTTAAATTTAATGTAGTTTTTTCTAGTGACGATGAAAATATAAAACTATAAATACATTATTCCCATTTCATGTTTATATTCATTTTTAAAGTGATATCATTTTAAATTTATGATTAAAATTATGTTATTCCGAGCGTCGATGATGCGGATTTAAAAACGACCCATTTAAAGGATCACAAAATAATTTAACTTTCTAAAAATAGATCTTTGCAAAATATTTCCATTTAATTTAGTACATTTTTATACGAACACATTATTTTGGCATTTATTCAATCATAGTTTATAAAACTATATAAGTTAGTTTCTTTAAAAGAAAAGTTATGATTTTACTTTTCTTAAGCTTCAGACAGAAATTTCCTGACTTTAAAGAAAAACAATTTTTATGGATTTTGCAAAGCTTTTGGTAAATATTATTACTTTTGTTCGTATTAAATTTGTGTACTTCACATATGCAAAAGGATTCAGATGCCATTTAGATACCGTATTTCATATTAACTTTAATGTGTAAAGGAAATTTGCTATTTAAAATTTTTTTTAACTATCTGGAAAAATCAATTCGGTAAGTTTGCTTCCTGCAGGATCGCTTGTAAGATTTAAATAAGTAATTAAAAAAAAGATTTTACAAAATAGATACAATAATTTATATTTCGGAAACCATTTGGTTTTCAGAATCGGGATATACGAATTTTCGGTTACTTTGTCTTCGTGTAAAATGTTTCAAATGTGTCAATTGCAAATTTGATTAACATTTCAAGAAATTTGAATTTTATTAACATTGAAAGTGATAAATCGCTACATATTTTCGATTCTCAAACTTAAGAAATTAGAAATATGAATATTCTTATCCATATTCTTACAATCACTATAATACGAGTATGAGCGCTTCACGACCATGAAATCCAAAAATAAGCATAATTGTATTCTGAAAACTCTTTGTATTTAAATATAAAAATTACATAAAATTCGGTAAAATTCGGCCGCGGTCACTATAATGCATGTATGAGCACCGTGTGACCGTGAAAACCAAAGAAAAATATTACTGGTTGCAGCAACCTCCTTGGTTAGAAAATCTCAAAAGTAAATGAAATTTGGTGATGTTGTGATCGCTCTAACGCATGTATGAGGGCTTTACGCCGACAAAACAATCAAATCATTCGATGTAGCAACCTCATTGTATTCGAATCTGAAAAATACATGCAATTTGGTAATACTGTGATCACTATAACGTATGTATGTGAACCTCTCAAACATTAAAAGAAAAAAAAGAAAAGTCACAGAATGAGGCACACTCGTTGTACAGTAATCTCAAAAATACATGAAATTCGATAATGTCTTGATCACTAAACGTAAGTATGTGTGCTTCACGATCATGAAAATAACAACAAAAAATCACTGGATCGTTGTATAAAAAATCGCAAAAGTACATAAAATTCGGCAATCCCGATGTCGCTACATTGTTACATTGGAATCCCAAAAGCACATGGAATTTGGTAATGGCGCACTCATTTAAACGCATTCATGCTTTTTTCGCGCCCATGAAAATCAATAAAACAATCTTAAAACTGGATACAGCTACCTCATTGTATAAGTATCCGAAAAATACATGAAATTTGAAAATATCGCGATCATGTAAGTGCGTTTCGCGCCAAAATATCACTTCATACAGCAATCTCGTTGTGTAAGTATCTCAAAAGTACACGAAACTATTTTTAATTGTTTGATTTTAATTTTAAGAATGGTTAGATTTGTTTTGTTTTTTTCAAAATGGAATGCTGAATGTTTAAAAAATTCAGAGAAAAACATGATAAAAAATATATAATAATAATACAAGAAATATAAGTGTCGGAGAAACATGCGCTTTCCAGAATAATATTTACCGTATTACAGGATTTTGTGGATAAAAAGATAGTTCAAAATTTTGACAACTGAGAGCGCTGTTGAAGGAATGTTGCATGCCATGGAAACGTATGCATATCCTTCACACAACATAAAAGTAGGATTACGCAGACACACATCCTGTGGTTTCTGATTGTGAGCTAATATCAGGGATATGTACAGTAAATTCCCAATCCATACCAGCATAAAAAATGCGACATATGGCGGAATATAGCAGCTTTTCCATTGGTATTCTGCTTCAAGCTGTATCAGGCGTAATACTGTGATTACACTCATTACCAGAATGCAATAGTGGACACGTTGAGTACTTGTAACTGTAAATCATCTATACTAATAAAAGAAAGTTTCGCTCTGTGTGTTAGTTTGTTTATTTGTCTGTGATGGCTAGCAAAATCTAGCCCACCTAGAAGTCTGAAAATTTAGGTGTCGATTGTCCAAGGTCTGGCCATGTGCACCTGAGTCTTAGAATTTTAATATTTTGATAATTACCCAACAGATTAATTATAATCTCATTAAACATCGTATCGAAAATGCCATCTTTTAAATCAAAATGGCTAAAGAAAAGAACAGCTGTTCTGGATTTGCAAGCGGAAATGAACGAATTCGAAATTATTATACTAATTAGCAAATTTTAAGAAGACTAATTAAGATATCAATTTGAAAATTTCTGAGCATATATAAAAATAAATTCTGCATCCGACTATGAGATTTTTGAAAAAATCGGCCGGTAATTTTTCTTAATTTAAACAAAAATCTGCCGGCGCCAGTGAAAAAAAATCCGATAAAGTTTCAGACAGGGATCTGCTTTCATTAAAAACTGAACTACAAAGAGATCGGTTTCTCTGGCCGATCCCTTTATTTAGTTTGCGAAAATGAAAGGAAATAATTACCAATTTTTACTAATGAACAAAAATTTAGGTAACTAATTAAGATATAGATGTGAAATTGAGAATAGGAAGGGGTGTCATCTGGCGGCTATTTTAGCGTAGCGTCTTCGTTATGTTCTAATTATCGGAAAAAATTAATTATTTTTTTAATGATCGCGTTAATGTAGGTGAAGGTGGTTTCTTGAAGACGTTATTCATTATATTTGCGGGTATGGGGAGGGAAGGGTTAACGCCTTGCTCTGAGATTGTCATTAACTCGGGCCCGTGCAACGCCGGGCAGGTTATCTAATAAAGATATAAAATCTATCATTTCGCAATTACCGTCAGACCTGTCTACCTCGAATTCCTCCGAAAAGAAAAAAATCGAGAAAAGGTATTTCGATCGAAAAAGGTTGTAGATACATAATCAAAACATTCATGTATGTTATAAAAAAATAACTTAAGAATTTTTGTTACATGATTTTTTTAGAATGACCAGTTTTTTTTTCTTTTTTTTCTTTTTTGTAGTTTTGTAACCGTATTTTTACCTATATTGTACTGGGACTTAAGAGAAATTTTAAAGTTTCTATAACTTGTCCTGCTTCTTTTGGAATAACAATTCTTATCGCCAATATCTTCATCGTCTTAATCATAAAAAAATCTGCATACTTTCATTATAGTTACTACGTTGGTTAAACTTTAACTTATTATCAATTTATCGTACAGGTCTACGAAAATCTTAAAAGAAGTTTCAACAATCAGTTCATATTACAATGCCCCACTCATCTGAATTTTCATCATTCATTGAATCTGGCTGTTCATTAGTATATTATTCAGAAACGTTTTTCCTGCTAACATGAATTACGGGTATCGAAACAGAAAGGATAAGTATTGTGACAAATTCGACTTATAATTTTTTTGAAAACCAAACTTAAATTATTCTAGATAAACATGGAAAATATGATATTTTTCATGAAAATTCAGAAATATTAGTAAATATTCAAGATATACAGGTTTATGAGATACGCCAGCTTAGAGATAGACAGGTAAGACTGTATTAACTCACATTGTTTTCTTTTTAGCAGCACTTTCTTTTGTCTAAATGTTGAACTAATATTTTTGATGTGAAACAAAATCCTGCACTACAATAAATATTAATATTGAACTTCGTAGTTGACTCTTGTACTCGTAGATCTTTATCCATCTATGTAATATATATATATTTTAAATGTTAAAAACACAATAATGTTGTAAATATTCCAATGATATCCAAACTAAAGAAATTCGCCAAATAAAAAGAACAAACTTTTGGTATTTATAACAGTTATATAACTAAAAAAAAGTTTGTTTTTACTACTTTTATATCCTATTTTTTAAAATTATTTATAATATAGTATGTGTATAATTAAAATAAATTTTGGTACTTCCTATTTTTATGTATATTTTTTTTTTGTTATTTATAATGTTTGTATAATAAAATTAAAGCTGCTAGGTAAAAATACCATGCAAAATGTACACTATCAGCTTTGTTGGTTTAAATGAGTAAATGTTTGATTTTACTTACCACATACGTATAACTTTAAAAGTACCAGAAAACACCAGGAACGCAACATACCTAAAAATAAAAGCAAAAGCATACAATTAAAAAAATTTAACTGGATATTAGAATGCATTTTAATTATTTAAATTAATATTAAGACAGTCTGCAAATCACACTTTCAAAATAAAAAGCCTCTTCTTTATAATCCACGAAAATAGCAAAGTTGAAAAAGTAAGCTAATTAATTTATAATAATGTTCTCGAAATTAAAATCTGCTCTTTTTTTCTGGTAGGAAGTCAAGTAAAAAAGGAAAAAACATCATAAGAATAAAAACTTAGGGATTAATTCAAGATTTTACTTCGAGAAACGTGAATAAGATTAACGTATATTTTACATGATTATTTATTCTTTTTTGAGAGGATTAAAAATGTATGTACTTATTTTACTTTCAATTTATGCAATTGATAATGGTTGGATGATATAAAAAGAAGCAATTCCCTTTTTTAAAATAATCTGATTTGAAATAATCAAAGATAAACACAAAGGACTTTTTTATAATATTGTTGACCTATGAAGTTTTATCATTTTAATGTCTTTATATATTTTAAGGATCTAATTAAAAATAATTCTTATTACCTAATCTACTTTTTATTTGTTTTATACTGTCAGAAAAGTAGATTTCTAACACTGACGCATTGCGTTTTTTTAAAAATGTTTTCTAGTTTTAAAATATCTTTAACGCAAAATTGATTAGGTTGTAATTTTGGAAATTTTAATTAATCCAAATTTATTGCATTTAAAAAAAATACTGGATATTTGGAATTCTGAGTATATTACATCTTACAAAATACTTAAAACTAAGGAAAAACTAGTTTAAAAAGCGTAATCCGTCGGTATTTTATTCCAACATTCAAAAATGCAATTGGTGGTGAATAGTTCTATTTTGTAATTTTTCCATAGGTTAATTTGAGATTGTCCTATCTACAAAGGTAACAACTTTGTTATGTTAGAGGTAGAAAGGCTGGAGATATACAATTATTAGCTTAATCTTTTAAATAAATGTATATTGTCGTTTAGCACTTTATTTTTTTTCCATCTGTATGTCTTCGCTTATGGTTTATCAAAAATTCCACACTTGTTATGCAATTGAAGCAAGTTTCCTGCTCAAAATGGTTTATGTAGCATTCACAATTTTTTCAACCCATTCAGGGTAGAGTACGCATGTTGCTAAAATGTTTATGTGATTGAATGACACCAGGATTTACGAACAAATACATTTGGAAATAAGTAAAAGCTTTTCTTCACATACTTTACAAAACCAAAATTCTTATGCTATTGTAGCATTTGAAGATTAAAAATAAATGGAATATATATAATATCCCATCGCCCTACAAGGTGTTAAATGTGCTCAAAATAACTCGGTTAAATTCTAACTATAAATTATTATTGTTTGAAAACCCTTATTAATAACATTATCGTTTTTCAAAAATCGAAATTCTTGAAACCTCTATAATATTTGCTAATGCGTGGAGCATTTTTATTTATATGTTTAGCTGTTCTTATAACCTACAACTATGCATTAATGTTAACGAAAATTCTCAAAGGATGAGAACCCGTAAGACTTGATGAAAGGGATGTAAGAAAAAATTATGTCCCATTTAAGTAATAAATGTATTATTTTATATTTAAATACAAGTCCTTTCAAGTTATAGCAATGTTTTTCACCTAATTGGCAGATTTTCTTTATCGTTAAAATTTGCAAACTTATTTATGTTTGTAATACTTTTGACAAAATGCTTGTTTTTGTTTATATATCCGCATTTTTAAATAGGAGCGCAAAGACGCATGAGATTTTTCCTTTGAATATGTTATTAAGACCATCACGAATAATATATAGAAAAATATAAAAAAAATGCATCTTTGCGCAATTATGGAATACATAACATAAATAAGTCGCAGTTTTTTCATTCGAAACATCAACATCCGTATCGCTCTTTGTTTTATGCCTGTTCAAGCAGAGTCGAAGTGTGTTCATCATTAATAAATCTTGGTAAATAATTGTATTAAAGGGTTAAAAAAAGGTAATCTTATTGGCTAAAAAAACATAAAAAAACATAAATATAAACTTTTATATTGTAAAATTTCTTGCGTAAAATTTACGTTAGTGATACTCGTAATTGATAGAAAAAGAAAACTATCGAAAAAATAAATAAGAATTGTTTTGATGTTGTTGTCTCAAGAGAATCAAATCAATAAATTCTAGATGTTATAAAAATCGTTACGGTACTCAGTATATAATTAATAAATGAATGGATAATTGACATACTGTCTGAACAAGTTTACGAAGGGTTTTCACCTACAATCGCGATATACAACTACATAATAATAATAATAGTTATAATAATAATAGTAATAATAATGCTTGGATAAAGTATAATAGCTGTTTTTCTCCTCTGTTTCTTTTTGGTATTATTACTGCAAGGTAGAACAATATATAGTAATGTACTGTTCGTATTTATGCGTACCTTCCGTTTTATGATAAATAGGACATCAGGATATGTCAACGAAATGAAACCTTTTAATATTGAATACGGCGATTTTATCATAGATGCTACCAGTACCAACTGGTCGGAAAGTGATGAAAAATAAAAAAAGAATGCCATAAAGATAGATTTTATCAAAATAACTTTAACAATAAATGAGAATTCGAAACGAAAGATTCGCCTTTGTTTATTCACTATAAGAAAAACATTTTTTTATAAAAAAATATTTTTATTTACCTGTTACTAAAATAGACGTAAATAAAAAAAATGTACAAATGTCTTAAAAACTTTAAAACCTGAGATCTTAGTAGTACATGACTCTCCTAGCGCTTTCGGCTCTAAACTAAGCTATTATCAGCGGAGACCACAGCACAAATGTTGTTCAAGACCAGAGCCGAAACTGTCACTTAGACTTTTTTTCCTGTCACTTTGGGCTCTGGTCTTGAACAACATCTGTGCTATGGTCTCCGCTGGTCGAAGGTCCATGATAATGGTATAGTTTGGAGCCGAAAGCGCTAGGAGAGTTATATACTACTAAGATCTTATTGCTTTAAAGTTTTTAAGACAATTTTACATTTGTTTTTTATCTTACGTCTATTTGAGTAACATATAAATTAAAATCTTTTTTCATAAAAAAATGTTTTTCTTACGGTGATAGATTTTATGTTGTTTTGATTTCTCTTTATGGACATATAGATAAAATTAAATAAATTTGTATAAACGTCATTTTTCTGCGTGCAAAGTTCTTGGTATCTCTCGTTATAATTATTATTTTAAATAAAAGGATTTATAGTAATTTATTGGTTTTCTTATTTATTATAACGTTAACTCACATAACGCAAATTAAGGACATTAAATTCGTTTGGTCAAAAACCTGCCTTATAGCTTCTCATCTTTTCCACGAACACCGAATATTACATTGTGATAGAAAATAATATGTTATGAATGAAAATCTGTATTTTAAATATCTAGATTTCGTTTCGATGACCATACAAATTAATTCAAATAAAGTACAGTGTGTGTGTGTGTGTGGGGGGGGGGATTTTGAGATATGCATCATTTTATTAGTAAAAACACATTTTGTAATACCTTATGAACATTCTGTATGCTACTTGCTTTTAGTATGCTATTTGTTTAAGTTTAGTGAGTTTATCTGTTCGTTTGACTATTTGCTTATGTGTGAGTTTGTACTGTAACATTCGTAACAATATTGGTTAAGTACCAAATTTAAATATATTATCGAAGTATTTCACATCTAATTCGCCAGATAAAATATTTACATTTCAAAGATTTTCTACATGCACGCATGGAATAATTTGAAAATATTTCAGTTCACAATTTCTCGTTATTTATGCAATATTTCTATGCATGGGAAATATCTAATAAAATATATAATTGATTTTGATAGCACATGTTTTTTTTTGTTTTTTTTTGTTATACGAAATATTATCAGGTTAAAAATATTGAGTTTAAGCTCATTTAAGATCAAATTTGCAGACTCATAGTAACAAAATTATTTCAAACAATTATTTTTTAATAAAACAATTTTGCTGCAAAAAAAGTCTCTTTTTGAAAAAGTACAAATACACAATACTTGTTTTTATTAATTTTGGAAAGTGTTATAAAGTACACGGTCATTTAATCACACGTTGTATATAAGATTTAACGCTAACATGTTTATTTAATAAAAGTTAAATAAACATATGTACCACCATTTACCCACTGAGTGGTATAAACACGTCCTACATTGCTTTTTCTTCTGGTAAATAGACTTTAATCTACTTCTCAAATTTTATTCGGTCGATCGATTTTTTTATTTGGTAATGAACTCAAAGCATTGGCACAAACTCCTCAGTCCACTGTCATTTGAAGTTCACGAAACTCAATCGAAGTCAGCTCTTGGCACAAACTCCTCAGTCCACTGTCATTTGAAGTTCACGAAACTCAATCGAAGTCAGCTCTTGGCACAAACTCATCAGTCCACTCTCATTTGAAGTTCATGAAACTCCATCGAAGTCAGCTCTTGGCACAAACTCCTCAGTCCACTGTCATTTGAAGTTCACGAAACTCCATCGAAGTCAGCTCTTGGCACAAACTCCGCAGTCCACTGTCATTTGAAGTTCACGAAACTCAATCGAAGTCAGCTCTTGGCACCACAAATATGTAAATCGCAAACTATTAAGAAAAGACAATTGCGATGGTTCAATCCATGTTTCTTTCGTATTCTAATGCTTTCACGGCATGATCGTAAACTACAACTCTATTGTGAAAACAATTTCAAACTCATCCATAACTTCATTTGATAGAATTTTTAACAAAAACTTTCTTTATGTATAATTCCATACTCCTGAAATTTTTTTATTGCAGCTTCCTCTTCATTAGGTAACTGTTAAATGGCAAAATCCTTCTCAGTGTCACCAAAAAATGTAGGTCATAAATTAATAAATATTTTAGATGAAAAAAAAACAGAAGAAAATTAAGATGTTTTGCGTAGTTACGATTAAATACTTCTAATAAAAAAATATTCACGTTTAATAAATAGCTAGTCATAATGTTTCTCAGGATTTGCAATAAAAACCTTTGCACGGTCAGGGTTGAAATAAATAGCGCATTAGAAGACATTTTGACATGGTGTTGGTATAACGAACAACTTACCAAAAAATGAACTGACTCTTTATCATAGACATACCATAAAGGTAAGGTAGAAAATTGTCACAGTGTTTGTATTGTAGAATCCTTTAGAATGCTGTAAAGTGGTCTTTTCAAATTTCAACCAAATTGAAAAAATGCTGCTTCATTATTGTTTTTCTTCCTTATATATTGTTATAATAATGCGCGATTGCCACAAAATAATTGGATTTCCTGTTTCAAATCAAAACAAGAACGAAAAATCATGCGTCAAGCATAGATTATATAGCACTTTCCAACGCTTCCAAAATAATTTTACAAATCATACCGTTTAATAAGCTAAAAGCTAACATCTAAGTAAACAATTTAGAAAACGTATAACATATTTAAAAACATAATTTTAGGAATTTCCAACATATACAATATTCGGAAAAATATCCGAATACTTTTATTCAGCCCTGTATAGGATCTATAGATTTGTATATATACTACATAGTATGATAATTTTAGTTCAGTTAGGAAACGCGTAGCACAGTTTAAAATTCTCCGTCTGGAGTTTGTCAATAAACAGAAATGTGTTCGCGAACTTTTGTGCTGCCCTGAATAGGATCTACAGAATTTATACACACCACGTAATAGACAAAAAGCAAGTTAAAATTAAAATCGCGTTCAATAACTTAAAACGCACTTCCAGGAATTATTGTTAACAGACAGTAGAGAATTCTTTTGCGTGTCCCTGTAAATGAACGATGACTGCTATACACACAATATTCCGTAGTAAGTCTCTTGTAATGCACCTTAGTGATCTATATAAATTTCAATGCGTTTAAAATAGTGAAACATTATTTAAATAAACCGCAGACGATTTTTCTCCATAGACGTAATGTAACGGAATTATTTTTACTGTGCCTGTAAAGTAACTATAAGTGCTATGCACACCCTGTTCCATATTAAGCTTCTTCTAATGCACCTTAGTAATATATATAAATTACAATGCGTTTAAAATAGTGAAACATTATTTAAATAAACCGCAAATGATTTTTCCCCATAGACCGCAATGTAACGGAATTCTTTTGAGTGTCCCTGTAAAAAAACTATAAGTGCTACACACTTCCGTTGAAATAGGGAACATGCTATAGATAACGACAATGACATATAAAAATTGCAGAGCAATCCGAGCATATTTACGGGAGTTAGAGCACGGACAGACGGACAGACGGCAGACGGCAGACGGCAGACGGCAGACGGCCAGACAAACCGAAGTCATAAGCACTTTTCAACTAGGTTGGAAAGTGCTAATTAAAATGAATGAAATAAAGTTTTGACTATAAAATGGGAGACTGTATATTCGAATTCTAGAAAGATATTAGATTCATTGTGACTTTGAAAAATTCATCTACGAATAATAAATTCCATTTTATTTTTATATCCTGTCTGCAATATTTTGAAAACTGGAAGAAGTAACTGAAAGTTGCACTTCAATAATATTTTTTATAAGTTACTGTTTTTTAAGTTATATATAAAATTTAGATGACAGATAAAGCAATAAAAAGTTAAAAATACATACTTTAAATGGAAATTTATTTTAATATAAAAGTTTTAACATTTCCATTCCATACATATAAAGAAATAAAAAAAAATCATATTTGAGAAAGAAATGTACAAAAAAATAAAATATAAAAAGAAACGTACAATTTTTTCTTCACAAACTGATAGTAGTTTCTATGTAATTCGATTTCTATGGCCAAAGCATCGGAATATATGTACCGTATGGAAAAAGGAATGTTACAATAAAGAGAAGAAGAAGATTAAACCGAATAAAAATGAAGATGAAAATAATTTTTTTGTATGTTACATTTAAAAGCTGAACGATTATTTATAAATCAAATATGCCGGGATAGCGAAAAGAAAATGTTTGCACAATTTAACACACAACAGCTTAACAGAGGGGAAGACCGAGCTACTCTTGGTTAAAGTTAGCTTGACCCATAGTGACCCCAAAATGACACACTATTCGATTTTTCTACATGAACATGTAGCATAGCTCCATGGTCTTCTCTTACCCCAAAACGGTAGGATAAAAATTTAATCAAATTTGTTAAAGCCGTTTTTTAAATAAAATTAACTGGACCTGTAGTGACCCCAAAATAACCCACTATTCGAATTTTTTCGAACATGTGAGCCAGCCGAATGGTCTTCTCCACCCCAAAATGGTAGAATACCACATTTAGTCAAAATTTTAGAACCGTTTTTTAAATAAAAATATCTTGACCCCTTTGTGACCCAATAATGACCCACTAATCGAATTTTCTCGATCATGTGACTTAGCCCAATGCTCTTCTCGTAACCCAAAACAACGGCAGGATAGGAAATTAAGTCAAAACCGTTATTGCCTTTTTTGGATAACATCAGCTTGATTCTGATCCGTAGCGATCCAAAATGACCCTCAAATCGAATTTTCTCGAACTTGTAACCCAGTTCAATGGTCTTCTCGCAATCTAAAACGGTAGGATACAACGTTTAGTCAAAATCGTTTGAGCTGTTTTTTAGATAAAATTAGCGCGATGCTGGCCCGCAATGACCCAAAATGACCCACTAATCTAATTTTCTCGAACATGTAATCCAGCCCAATGATATTCTCGCACCCCAAAATGGTAGAATGCAACATTTAGTCAAAATCATTAAAGCCGTTTTTCAGATAAAATTAGCTTGATCCGTATTGATCTAAAAATGACCCATTAATCGAATTTTCTCGAACATGTGATTTAGACCAATGATTTTCTTGTAATTCAAAATGGAGGGATACAAAATTTAGTCAAATTCGTTCGAGCCGTTTTTTAGATAAAATTAGCTTGACTCGTAGTGACCCAAAAATGACCCGGTAATCGAATTTTCTCGAACATGTGACACATTCCAATGCTCTTCTCGTAATATAATTCGGTAGGATACAAAATTTAGCCAAAATCATTAGACCTTTTTGTAGATAAAATCGGTTCTACCCATTAGTCCCAAAAATGACCTACCAATCGAATTTTCTCGAACATGTGACCCAGCCCAATGGTCTTCTCGTAATCCAAAACGGCAGCATACAAAATCGTTTGAGCGGTTTTATAGATAAAACTAGTTTGACCCTGACCGGTTTTGACCCAAAATGACCCACTAATCTAATTTTCTTGAACATCTGATCCAGCCCAATGGTCTTCTCGGAATCCAAAACGGAAAAAAATAAAATTTAGTCAAAATCGTTATAGCCGTTTTTTAAACAAAATTGGCTTGACCCGTAATGAACCAAAAATGACCCACTAATCGAATGTTCTGGAACATGTGATCCAGCCTAATAGTCTTCACATAATCCAAAACGGTAGTATACAAAATTTAGTCAAAATCGTTTGAGCCTTTTTTTTTTTTTTTTTGATAAAATTAGCTTGCCCCTGACCCGTTGTGACTCAAAATGACCCACTAATCAAATTTTCTTGAACATGTGATCTAACCCAATGGTCTTCTGGTACCCTAAAACGGTAGGTTATAAAATTTTGTCAGAATCGTAAGAGCCGTTTTTAAGATAAAATTTATATATATACACACATAGACACAATATTTTCTCGTATTATAATATATGATATATTATCACGAGTATTACAACAAACTAAAATGAAAAGGTAAAACATAATGCAGATAATTTCAGTGCAATTAAAATAGGTGCTCAAACTGCAAACTACCAGCTACCAAACAGCTTTAAATAACATGCACTACACTCATGTCGGCATCTTCCAGAGTAACCGCGCTGGGATTGCTGCTATTGACTTCATATTGTACACTACGTTCTCAACAATCAAAAGAAAAAAAACAAGTATTTAAATCAGGTGATTCACCGGAATTCAATCGATCCCATTCATCCTACCCAAAGATCCGGTTAGGTGTTATCTAGACAGTTTTGCACACCTGCATCAACCTGCACTAGGGCGCTATATTAAACATTATACTACATATTCTATCCGTAGCCAGACTCGTATCATATCACACATATAAAACAAGTAAACACATTTTGACCACCAAGGTATATTATTATTCCGTAAAAAGGAGGCTTTGGCGTTGTAATTTGATTTTTGTTAATTTGTTTTTAATGCAATGAGATGAATACAGTATGCGGAAAGTTATGAAACACGCCGTCGAAAGGCATTACCAAATGATGCCTCAAAATAATAAAATGCTAAATTTATTTCCATTAACCTTTTAATTTCTAAAGAAAAACAAACTTCAAATTTGATACTTTTTTTTTTTTTTTACAAATTTTTTTGCAGGATTTGGCTAATTTTTTGTCCGGTGAGCTTATTATGCTATCTGAATGGTATGTTTATATTGTAGTCTTTGTTTATTAAAAAAAAAAAAACTCTTCTAGCGAAGTGTTTTATAAAATAAAATAAAACAAACAAACTGCCTTATTTGCAGAATTAATTAAACATCGGGATAGCTACTATCAAATATTTTTTTTTTATTTAAAAAAAAAATATTTTAAAATTAAAATTATACTTAATGTGTTTACTTATATATATATATATATATATATATATATAATCCCTGATGGTTCGGGTTACCGCACAGGTAGATTTCGAAGACACAGACCGTTGGGTGCCTATTTATTGGTAATTGCAGAATAAATGCCCTTTTGCCATGACGCGGCAGTTGGGACCGCCCACTTCGAAATCTACCTGTGTCTGTTGGTGGAGCCGGCATGGATTTTTTTGTTTATAATTTTCTTTGCTGTAAGGGTTGGTCCTATTAAAAACTTGTCAATATAAAAGTTGTAGATAGAATTAAGAGGATTTATCATAAATTTAAGCGAATTTGATATCTTGTGAATTGACAAAGTTATGATTTTTTTTCTTCTTAAACCTCTATTTCCCCCCCCCCTCTTGAAGCCATTTTTAACGATATCAAAATTCTGCCATACATAAATTTTCGGCCCTTTTCCTAGAAGTAATAATAACTTTAAACGGATTCGATACATATCATAATTAAGAAGTTATGGGTTTTTACTGTTTTCACAAAAAAAAAAAAAAAAACATTTCCCCCTTTTGGTTTGATTTTGCCCATTAACGAACTTGACCGAGATTTTATGTATCAGTTTGGAAGAGATTTCTGCAGAATTATTGAAGTTATCGTGTCCATAAAAAAGTGATATATATACATATATATATATATATATATATATATATATACATATATATATATAATAAAGTTTCGAACTGGGAGTATTTTTGTGTTTTGGGAGTCTTGATCGGCGTATGTCAGCAAAAATTTTCCAGAAATTCCAACGTAGGGGAGAATGTAATAGGTAGTATTTCTTACGAAATCTACCTGATATGTCAAACTACATTAATGTTATTCAATGTCAATTACTCGAAGCACATTCACTCGATAGCCATCATCAGGGACAAAATACAATCTATTATTACCAAAGGCTGACTTTCAAACTCTCCACTTCTTGATCCGGGAACTAGGGAAAAGTCCATTTCTGCATCCGGGATTGTTGGGTGATTAAAATTACTCTTGGGTGTATGTTTAACAGGATAAAAAGGAGGGAAGGCTGAAAGAATGATATTCTTTTTGCAACTATTTAACTAAAGGTAACCAGGTATTGTGCAGCTGACCTGTTTAGCCCATTTCTAGGTCGGAAGGTGACTATATATGACTATAGGATACACATTGACTAGCTCATCCACTGCGGTTCCGTCTGCAGCTAAAGTAGTTGTGTGCCGTCTTCAAAGTCAGTTCGGAATGGAAGTCGCCCCGCTTGACCAAGGCGAGTCATCCGACCCCGAGTCCATGGCTCTTATCTCTCCCTGGGAGGGGATATTCACTTCTTCCCGACCAACAGCCGGCTACGACGGCTCCGGGCCGGTGGCTCGACGCGGCGACGGTCTAACGCGGCGACGATCGGACCAAGTCAGATTCTCGGGTCGAAAACCAGTCCAGCGTGTCTTTGCGGAGTCGGATGTTTCTGTGCCCGACGGTTGAATTAGCAGGAGTCTAGCAAATAACTTTCAAGTAACTGAACCCCAAGCGGGGGCGCTTCTTTGGCGCTTGAGAAGGAGCTTCCCCCGTCCCTCTGGGATCGTAAGTGGTACCTACGATTTCCCGTACCGGCGGGCGGCCTTGCACGGTTTAAGAGCTCTTTGAATTTCAGGAACCGGGGTGTCGGGATCTATTTGTGTGCTGACTTCGTAGGCCGGATGACGGGAGCTGCCGACTCTGTAGCCTACATCCTCAGTAAAAACGTGTCTATGCATCCAGGGAGAAAATTTCCCCAATCTTTCAGGCCTGCGAGGGGAACCTCACGTTCCGCCATAGGTGACGAACTAGTGGTTTCCTTTGTAGGATTTCTATGATCGATAGTGTTGGTAAAGCAAAACTGTCAGGGAAACTCGGTATGTGGCCTCGACTCTTCTATGGGTGTTCAGCTCTGAAACCGTCGAGAGTCACCGGCTCGTTCCCAAATGTGGTATCCTTAGAGGTGGGATTCACCGTGATCCGCAGCGACCTATGTCGTAAATCTCTTGGGAGAATTGGGGTGGTGCGCAGTTGACGGCGCCCCCCCACAGACTGCAGCGCATACAGGACTCTCGTGGCCGTGCGCGTTAAAAGTTCTTTATAACTTTTGTAGGGCCGGCTGTTGACCCGCACGGCGGCGAGTTCAGTTTTAATCACATATTCTAATTTGCCAGTGTGTATTTTGTCCCTGATGATGGCTATACATATAGCTGAAAGTGCTTGGAGTAATTCACATTGAAAAATATTAATGTAGTTTAACAACTTTATAATAATTTTATGATTTAAGTGTAATTTAATTTTTGAATTTTTCAAGTTGAATATTAGCATTCTACTCATTTATTTGCTTAAAAATATTCTACTCACTATTTTTATGTCTCTACAGTCCTTAGATATACCAGATTAATTTACTTATTGGCGATTGAATTATGCATGAGAGTAGCTAAGATCTAAAATTTTTATTTAGTTTTATTTAATAGAAATATTCTGTCCGTTATTTTTATGGGAAAATGGTTTTATGGGTTATTTTTATGGGCAAAACAGTAATTTAATATTCTAAAATACATAAAATTGTTTAAAATGGTTAAATAATATAAAATAAATAAATAAAATAAAATAAATAACAATAATAAGTAAATAACAAAAAACTGCAAACTATATATATATATATATATATAAACTATAAATTATACTAAAAAATTATACACTATAATAAATAAATAAACTATACGCTTCTCAAAAAATATAGATTACTGTAATTAGTATAATTGGCGACATGCTTGGCTCAGTTGTATCTATCTGACCTGGCCCGGATAATGCGTAAGTATCTTTTTATGTCGTTACAATCTAGAGATATGGCAGATTTTAATGTTTTCAGCTGGCAATTTAATTGTAATATTTCTAAACTTTTGTTTTTCTCTTTTCCATAGTAGGATTGCATGTCCCTTTTCCATGAGTTGTTACGTTTCAAGATATTACGTAAATTCGGTTAATTCATAATTTTAAGTATTTTCTTAACAGCAACTTTAAATATGTTCTCAGTATGTACTACGTGTGTTATTTTAGCGGTCTCATTTCCATCCTGTCATGTGCCATGCAAAATATGTATTTTAAAATAAAACGAAAATCATTATGATGCAATTACAAGAAAAGTATCATAATCTTATATGAATTACACATTTTATTTAGAATTTTAGTTCACTGCGTGTGCTTAGTTTATGTTAAAAAAGAGATTCAGCAAAATCTTAATAGATCTTAGTTTAAATTGAGGAATCTTTCATAATTGGAGTGTCCATTTTTGGCAACATTGCATTTCTAATAAATAAAAATCACACCAGTTCTGTCAATAATATTTATATAATTTTGGTGAAAAAATTACATTAAAAAAGTATAGAATAGAGAATATGCAATTCTGAGTAAAAGTCGACCAATATTCTAGAGCAAAAAAATAAATAAATAAATAAAATAAATAAAATGAGCATTTTTTTAAAGACGGAGAAAGTGTCACAAGCAAAAAAAGAAAAAATAAATACAAGGAAAAATAAATGGGGTACTTAATAGTTTTCATATTGAAAACCTGACAAACAAATTCTTTAAATTAAAAAAAAAAATTACAAAATAATAAATAAAAATTTCTTTTTGACATATTAATTATGCTAGTGTGATTAAAAATTCGACCAATATTTAGCATTAATGAAATTCAGAAAGATACACTAGATCATTCATGTAGAAGCGCAAAATATGTCGAAACATAAACTAGAGACGAATTTATAGTTTTCAGTGTGAAGCAAGTTAGAAGATTAATTCAAAATATTGAATTGAAAAATAAATTGTATAAAGCTGCTTTAAATATATTTAAAAATACAGAATAGTAAACGGGCAATTTAGATTAAAATCTCTTTATTCTATACTGAGAAAATTAAAAAAGATATGTTCCCGGATTACTTTAGACAAGTCTCCATCGAATCCGCCAAATTTGAAAGAAATCAGACAAAAAGAAAGGTGGACCTGACAAATATATTTTTATTTATGTACAATTAAAACCAATTAAAATTTTTGAATATAGTCGTGAGTCGGAAAATAGTGCATTTAAAAATTATAAAATTCGAAATGTGATAGTCTGTTTAAAATATCGGTCGATATTGTAGCGTAGTAAAAGTAAAGAAAAAAAAATTAAAAATAATCGTTTAAACCGAAATAAATGCAGGCAAAAAGTTAAGCGCGATTGATTAATAGTTTTCCATGACGGTGTAATTAAAATGAATTAATTTAAATATAACCTTTCTTCGAAAAACATGCTTTCATGAAATACCGAATATCAGATATGAAGTTTTGTTTAAAAGAATTGGCTGACAATCTAGAGTAATTACACTAGCAATTATAGTAACTAGCCTAATTATTACAGACACATTCACACATTCATCTAGAAGCGAAAAAAATTATCTTAACAAAAGAAAGGCATACAATAAGAAACGTGCGACTGATTAACAGTTTCTCTTTCGACATGCAATTAAATTGACTTAATTAATAAAATTATAATTTTGTTTTGGAAAATATAATTATAAAATTACAAAATACAAAATTCTGACTGAAATGTCTACTCATAGTTACAATAAGAAAATTCCGAAAGGTACATTCTGGCATTCATGCAGAAACGAAAGAATAGTAGACATATAGAAACGTGGAACTAATTGTTAGTTTTGTCTGTCTACATAAATGAATTAAATTAATTACTCAAAATTTAGTTTTGCTTTGAAAAAAATATTTACAAAAGTACACAATATGAAATTCTGATTAAAATATCTACCCATATTCTGTCAGAAGAATGCAGACATATAGAAATTGAGATTAATTGATAGTTTTCACTGTCTACTTAAACAAATTAATCAAAATATGCTTTTCCTTTTAAAAAAACATTTACAAAATAACGCAATAGAAAATTCTGATTAAAATAGCTACCCAAAATCTGCAATAAGAATATTGATAAAGGTACATTCGCGAACTAACGAATGAAATGCAGACATATAGAAACATGGGACTAATTAACAGTTTTCTCCGTCGGTCTAATTAAATGAAATTATTAATAAAAAATAAATTTGATTTGAAAAATATAGTTAAAATATCACAAAATATGAAATTCTTATTAAAATATCTACTCATATTCTATAGTACGATAATTCAGACAAGTACATTCGCGGATTAGTGCAGAATTGAAAGAAATGTAGACATATAGACACGTGCTACTGATTGATAATTTTCTTAGTGAAACATTTTAGAAAAAGAATTAACTAAACATTTTTAATTCAAAATAATTTTGTTTAAAAAATGTATTAAAAACACAGTATATGTGCAATTCTGATTAAAAATTTTACGGGAACCTGAAAGATATGTTAGTGCATTCATGTGGAGAAGAAAAAAATTGTCTTTAACAAAAGAAATGCAGACAAGCCAAAACGTGGTACTGACTAATTTCATGGTGAAACATTTAACACACACATATATATAATTTTGCTTTAAAAATATATTTATAAATACATAACATGAAATACGCAATTCTTAGTTAATTATCGACTGATATTCTACAATAAGTAAATCAGAAAGATATATTCCCGCATTCGTGTAGGGACGAAAAAATTCATCTGAAGCGAAAGAAATGCAGAAAAAAAGAAACGTGGGACTGATTAATAGTTTTCCATGTCGGTGCAAAAGATTTGTGTGTCAAGCACACTCATCTTTTCTCGGATCCCTAAAACTGCAAAGCTAGATCAGCTTCTTGCCAAGGATGTTCTTATCGAATGCTGAGCTCTTCTAATAAATGAAACAATGGTTTTCTTGATGAAACTCTGTCATAAGCAGGATTAAGAGGTGTCATTTTATATTTTAGCGAGTTTTTCCCCCTAATAAAAAAGTGGTAATTACCGAGAAAAAATGTTTTCAATATATTCAGTTTTTTTACATTTTATTCCTCAACAAATGAGTCTTTTAGGTAATAAGGAACATACTTATAGACGTGCTTTACGTGAGTGTTCATAATATGTGGAAAGCAATTAATTTACACTTATAGGCATATTAGAATAAATAATTAGTAACATCAGTTTAAAAAAATATATTATATCATTAGAATGATGAATATATAACAAGGAACATACTTATAGACGTGCTTTACGTGAGTGTTCATAATATGTGAAAAGTAATTAATTTACAATTATAGGCATATTAGAATAAATAATTTGTATAATCAGTTTAAAAAAAAAACATAATATGTTGTTAGAATGATGAATATATAAAAATGAAGCTGAAAAGCAAATATTATTCGAAGATTGAATTAATGTTATCTATCAGTATAGTTATTATGTTAAATAAGTCCTTCCGAACTGTAGCGGAGGAAGAGGTAGATTCCATATTCCATGTTTTTAAAAATTCAATTCATTTTACACAAACACTCGAAGCTAAAATACTTGGAATATAGAAGATTCAATCTCGGTTTTCGTTCATATTGAATAAGAATGCGAAGTTTAGACTGAGAGTTACAGCATAACAAAAATCAAATTGATTCAAAATATCAGCCAACCTAGAATTTCAAACTAAAATATCTCAGTCATTTTGTAAGATAAAGACAAAACAAAAAATGCTCCGGAATCCTTGTATTACGATCTAACACTTGACGGAAACAACTTTTTCATGTTGTAATGTTTTATATATCTTTTAGATTTTTTATAAATATTAAAAAAGGTTGACTGGCCGCTATTTTGAAACAAGATGGCGCATGAAGCTGGCCAAAAAACTTGGTTGAGACCTTGGTATGTCCTGTACCCATTATCAGTTAATTTCATATTGGTTCATAAATACGAGAGTTACAACATAACAAATATCAGATTGTTTTAAAATGTCAGCTACACTAGAATTTTAAACTGCCATATCTCAGCCATTTTATTTTAAGATAAAGTCAAAACATGAAATGCTCCTAAATCCTTGTATTACGATCTAACATTTAACGGAAACAACTTTTCCAATTTATACTTTTCTTACATCTTTTTGAATTTTTGAAAATTTAAATTATTTTAACTGGCCGCCGTTTTGAAACAAGATGGCGGATCAAGCTGCCCAACAAAGTCTGTCGAGATATTGGTATATGCTATACACATTGCTGAGTCACATCCAAATCGGTTCATAAATAAGAGAGTTATTTTAGGACAAATATCATATATATATATATATATATATATATATAAATCAACATTTGAACGGAGGGTGGTTTTGGAGTGTGGGTGTTATGATCGGTGAAAATATGCCAAAATTTTATGGAACTGCTTTCCTTCGAACGGCTGCAATAAGTAGTTTTTATTTTTTGTAATGAAAGCATTCAAAATGTAACATAGTCTTATAATCCATAAAAATTTACAAATGAAAACGTTGATTTCCTATTAGAGGACCACATAATAGAGGATCAAACGCTTTTACAAGTAATTTTTTAACTAATTGAAAATACTTAAAAATGTAATGATATACTGAACTGTTTTCCTAAAAATCCGCATAATTTGTGTTTCTTATAATACATTTCAACAAGTATTCATAATAGCATCGAGTAAAATGGGAAAATATAATTTGATTACAATAATTATCTTCGAGAATGTTTAACAAGAATTTAACAATCATTTATTAAAATTGCATGTATAACATTTAATTTGGTTTCTTAGTATAATGAAAACGAGTACAGTTTTCATATAAGTTAAATTAAGGAAGGATTAAAAAGTAATATTAATACAAAATTTAGAAAAATACTAAATTACACTCAAATCAAGAATAAAAAGATGTATATTGCTTTTTTCTTACTTCAGCATGTTTTGAAACTATTTTCATTTGAGTTCGCAATATAATATATGTAACACAATTAAAAGCCAACGTTGGAGTTTTAAAAAAGAACGAAATATTTTTTTTTTATTATAAAGGCATTGTCAGATAGCCAGATGTTAATGCTGTAATTTTTTTCAGAATAAATGCACTAATGTAAGCAAACTGTAAATATTCTGAATTAAACGTTGAAATATTTTTGGAAAGAAAATTGTAAGTTAAATATGATAAGATAAATATTGTCTGGACTAATATCAGGTAGAAACAAAAATCATAGAATTTTGATTTATGATAGTCGAATGTAGATTTCAAATTCTGAAACTGGTTCGGTTAAATCAAATTTTAAAATCAAAGATTAAAAGTCACTCAAATATGTAAATAAGTATTTTCTAAAAATTATTAAAAATATATAGATATATTTGCAGATTTTTTTCGAGGACACACTTTGAAACCAATTCCGAAACATTTTTTTTTTTGAAAAACAGGAATTGCAAAATTGCAAAAAGTACGAAGATACCCAGTTAGATATCAATATCTCATATCCTACACTGAGAAAAATTACACTTTCAAACCTGAGTAAATCGATGTTTTCATTTTGTTATGAAACTTTTTGTTTCAAATAGGACGGCCCAATGCTTTGAATTCTGAAATACCAGAAATACTCATCGTATTGAAACATGGACGTACACAAAACTGAGCACATAGAGGTTAGTTCATGCTCATTTTTGAAACATGGAAATACTCAAAAATGCGCACATAGAAGTTAGTTCATACTTATTTTTGAAACATGGACATACTCAAATATGAGCACATGATGTTTTATTCTTGAGTGTGTGAATGTTTTTAGAAATGAGTATATACAAGTTTCAAACTTGAATAATTTTGATTCGGAGCCCTTTTGACTACACGATATACTCAGATTTGAGTCTTTTTTGCTCAGTTTTCAAAGTGTATGCAAAAAAAAAATAAAAATAAAAATAAAAATATAGAAATAGAAACAGAACAAAATTGAAGAGAATGCTGTCATTGGTTTAACACTAGTTTTTGAGTGAATTTACGTTGCGAGCGTAGGCTCTTAAGCTTATGTATATTTTTTGCAGCTCTTACTGTGAAGTAAAAAATAGATAGAAATCAAGGGTCAAAATAGAGTGAAAATCATATAACCAATATTTTCGGCTAGCATTGAGCTAATGTGAGGATAGCATTGGAAATAGCTAAAATTATTTGAGTTAATATTGATGTATTATTTCTAAAATGTTGTCCTGATCGAAATTTTAGCTGTAGAGTGTCTTTGAAACACTGATATAAAAAAACACTGCAAATACATGCACTATTAACATACACAAGTGGTCAAAACTGGTGTGATGCTGATGCAAGTATATGTTTTTAACAAACGCTTCTTTAAGAACCGGAAATTACGACCAAAATTCCGGCGGAAGAAGTTGTGAATAAAATCCAAATCCAAATATAATAAAAAAAATTAACATTATTAAGGAGTCATTTAAACTTAGAAAAAGCTGTATCTACTATTAAAAAGAAAATTTAATGTAGAAAAATATATTTATACCTAAAAGCAACCAAAACAGTCTCCTTGAAATTGAAAAAATTCTTATTGTTTTTCAGACCGTACTTAAGAAATGTATTCAGTAGATGTTACAATATACTTTTAATTAGAGTTTGCGATTATGTTAGCATTAATTAATTTTAAATTGAATTAATTAAAAATACATATAGTGCAGCTAAGCATACAGTATACATATTTAAAAATAAAAATATCTTAATAAATTAACCACAAATATTTGCTCTGTGTCTGAGGTAAACAATTATTTTTTGCACACATTTTCCTTATGAAATGGTACATTTCATAAGGAACACATATACATCAAGCTGTAATATTTAAATATAATATAACTACATTAAAAACGTGAGTATAAAATATCACAAATTTACTAAATGCTGTACACAAATGTCAAATTTAAAAATTATACATACATTAAAATCCAATTAAAAACATCAACGTTTCGACCAACTTATATGAGTCATCCACAGGAAATAGTTGTTACATTGCTTCAAAAGTTTCAAAGGCGAAAGACAAGCCGCCTACAAATTAAAAAAAAAATCACTAGGATAACCATCAACCATCGTTCCAACCAACCACAAGCAGAAACGATGAAGAAACACCGCCTAACGGACAAAAACCTAACAGATTTAAATGTATTACCGATGTCGGATAACCAACTTCGAAACCAAAAATGGCAAGCAGCGGTGATAACTAACCAAAGACTTGGCATGGACCCCATCAAAATAACTGAAATCGCGAGATTAGCTGGAACTATAAGAATAATAATTAAAAAAATATATATATAGATTCATATATTAATATAACTCCTAAGATTTATGGTTTATAATGTTTCACTTTTTATGTATTTTTAATTAAAAAACGTAAAAAAATTGTACAACTATTCGTTTATCGCAAAATGAATATCTTTGTTTCATAGCTTGAAACTGTTATCCCTAAAACTGACAGTGTTTATTTCAAACTCTGATTTTAGCTATATTTAGAGTAAAACTTGTTTTGAACTGCAGTAATTTCAAATCCATCAATCAATGTCGTGTTTGTTCCTTGACTTCCAGCTGTTTTGCAGTCCGTTTATAAATATATGTGTCAAATCTCTCTCATCGTTTAATATGCATTTATAAAAGTCATTCTTCATAAGATTCAGACAATGCTGAATATAAATTCGAGTATTTCTGTTCTGAATTTATTAATTTATTTTCATTTGAGAGATAGATGATGGAGAATTTTTTATTTTCATTTCGGTACACTATTCTATTCTACAAGTTTATTTTCTGATTGTTGTCTCATTTAATGAAGTTAATGTAGTCACAAATACTATTAAAACTTACTGAATTTGATAAACTAGATATTATTCCCAGTTTCTGTTTTCATTGACAATGTTTTGCGCTCTTTTTGCAGATTTTTTTAATTTTCCATATGTATATTTCATGTTAATGTATGTTTTGATAGGATGAAGAACAGCATTTGAAATATTTATGAGATTATAACTATATCTTTAAAACTAACGGCTTAGGAATTAGCTATTAGTCAATGATAAAGAAGAGACATCTCTATATCCCCCTTTATAGTTGTAATTAAAATTGTTTTTAATCAAAACTCGTTATTTTCGGGCGCATTCAAGAAATAATATTTATCAATTAACAGAAAAAAAAACTTTTTGATATTCTTACTCAGGTTTTATTGAACGCATAAAGTTTTTCAATTCCATAGTAAAGCACCTTCGTGGAAGTACTTTCAAAATTGATGTTTTAAAGAGATTTTTCGCACATCGTGAAAGGTTAATTCTCAAGTAGAAATTAATGATGAATCACATTTATAGAATAAAAAAGTGGTCGTTTAGAAAAAGAAAAACTAAAGGGAAATACATTACAATTTCATAGAAGAGGGTAGAATATGATTTTCTGGTTGTGTAAAACAGATTCGAGTTGTCGGTGTGACGGGAGATAAAATATTTTAAAATATCCTCAAATACTACACTATCTTTACTGTGTTTGGAATTATTAAAATATACGTATCATTACTCAGTATGTGTATCATTACTCAGTGATACTTTAATAAATAAAATTTGACATACAAAAATTCTCCAATATAAAATAAAATTAAAACAAAGAAAAGTGATTAAAAAAAAGATAAAGGGGGAGTTGTTAAATCTTAAAGAAAAACAATATTTTTATATTTCTAAGCGGATAAATTTGCTAATATATAGAAATCAAAGAAACTATAACTATAATTTCATCTATATGTAAGCCTTAACAAATCGTTTTTGGCGCAATATAAAAAAAAAACCTGATTAACGATTTTCTTACATCAATAAGACATTAGAAAGAGCAACTAGTCTTTTAAATCTCTTGTGCACCCTGAAATTTCTGGAATTAGTTCAGATTTTTTTCCAAATGTTATGCGAACTTATTCGATATTTCTATATGCGTCGAAAAGTTCATTTAAAAAAAATACTAACAATCTTATGACAGATAAAGGTTTCTTATGCTTTTTATTTTTATTTGTGACTCTTCTATTTGATTAAAAGACATATGTCTTCTGAAAAATACCATTTCAAGAAATAGTTTAATTGAAATTGTTTATTAAATAATGTTTTATGTAAATAACCTCACAGCGAGCGTGCTGTCGTAAATTTTACGACAAATGATCTTTTTATTGTAAGTTGTTTTACGCAAATCGCAATTCAGAAATTCAGTTTTTGCAATTGATAGTTGCGCTTTTATCACGTTCTACTGTTATCACGCACTGCTGTTATAAAACATAATATTTTGTAATAGTATAACTGCTGAGCTTACTATGCGCGCCTACTGGTGCAAAAAAATTTTAAACGCGCCTGCTGAAAGATTAACAAGAACGAAAAATCATGCGTCAAGCATAGATTATGTAACACTTCCCAACGCTTCCAAAATAATTTTACAAATCATTACCGTTTAATAAGCTGAAAGATAACATTTAAGTAAACAATTTGGAGAACGCATAACATATTTAAAAACGAAATTTCAGGAATTTCCAACATTATTTCCAACATATACAATATTCGGAAAAATATCCGAATACTTTTATTCAGCCCTGTATATGATCTATAGATTTGTATATATACTACATAGGAAGCTAAATTTCAGTTTAGTTTGGAAACGCGTAGCACAGTTTGAAATTCTCCTTCTGGAGTTTCTGTCAATAAACGGAAATGTGTTCGCAAACTTTTGTGCTGCCCTGTATATGATCTACAGAATTTATACACACCAAGTTATAGACAAAAAGTGAGTTAAATTTAAAATCGCGTTCAGCAACTTAAAAAGCACTTCCAGGTATTATTGTTAACAGACAGTAGAGAATTCTTTTGTGTGTCCCTGTAAATGAACGATGACTACTATACACACAATATTCTGTAGTAATCCTCTTGTAATGCACTTTAGTGATATATATAAATTTCAATGCGTTTAAAATAGTGAAACATTATTTAATTAAACCGCAAACGATTTTTCTTCATAGACGTAATGTAATGGATTTCTTTTGACTGTCCGTGTAAAGTAACTATAAATGCTATGCACACCATATTCCATATTAAGTTTCTTGTAACGTCCCTTAGTGATATATATCAATTACAATGTGTTTGAAATTGTGTAACATCATTAAAATAAACCGCAAATGATTTTTCCCCATAGACCATAATGTAACGGAATTCTTTTGAGTGTCCCTGTGAAAAAACTATAAGTGCTACACACTTCAGTTGAAATAGGGAACATGCTATAGATAACGACAATAACATATAAAAATTGCAGGGCAATCCGAGCATATTTACGGGAGTTAGATCACGGACAGACGGCCATACGGCCACACAAACCGAAGTCATAAACACTTTTCAACGAGGTTGGAAAATGTTAAAAATGACAGAACTAAAGCAAACTGAGAACTTATTGAAAATTATTTTACCTACTGTAATTCATAAACTTCTAATTTAAAGCATGTTACATTTGTGGGATTTTTTTTTCTGAAAAAATGTGTAAATGAAAATAATAAGACATAATTCAGTTGTTATACGTTAGTTTCTATTATAAGAATATCAGTAATTCAGTAATTCATAAACTTCTAATTTAAAGCATGTAAAAGTGTTACATTTGAGGAATTTTTTTCTGAAAAAATGTATAAATAAAAATAATAAAACATAATTCAGTTGTTATACGTTAGTACATATTATAAGAATATCATAAAAATCATTGAAGTAATTTTAATTTCAACTGAAATATTGATTATTAAATTTCTCTGCATTTTTAAATGATAAACTAAACAGAAAGTGTAGCTCGATTTGGTAATAGGAATCCCAATAACGAAGTATTCAAAACAATTTGCGACAACACATCCTATAATAAATCCATATCTGTTCAGCGAAATACTTTTTAATAAAAACAATTAAATGAAGAAAATATTTTATAGGCTTTTGAGTTGACTAAAATAATAAATGAGACTAATTTGTGTGGTTTAAAACGTGTTTTAATTAATGCTTTGTAACTGAATAAATCTATGCTGATATTTTGAATAAAAAAGACACACACACAAAGAATATTTATAGTACATTACTCTAGAAACACCAGATTGTATTTTATAATTTTATAAATTACACTGTAAAAAATGTTCGTGAAATTTCAGTAGATGTACCGTAAATTAACGGTACTTGTACCGTTTTCACTCTTTATGGTATGAGTACCGTACTTCTAATGTATATTAAGCCTAAAAAACCGTATATGTACCATTTCGATTATAAACGGTATTTATACCGTAAAATGATTGTTTTTCAGTAAAAAATCGCTTTTTTACCGTAAAATAATTATTTTTCAGTAAAGAAAAAGCTTGTAGCCCCACCTCGGTGTACGGCAACCACTGAAGTGATGCTCTTGCTCTTGTTACGTAATGCGTGCAGGCCTGATGAGAGGGGGGGGGGGTGCAGCCGTTACATATACTTTAAATATTTTACGGTACATATACCGTCCCGTTAAATTACTGTGCATATACTGGTCAAAAAGTTGCCAGTATAAATACAGTATTTTTTTACCAAATTTTTTTAGAGTGTATGAATGGAATTTTTTTAAACTGGACAAAAATACAAATCGTAATAGAAATCTTTAAAATTTCACAAAATTACAAATAAATTTAAAAAATAAATAAATAATTGAACTTTTTTTGCCATAGTTATGGATAACAGTGAATTAAATATAGCCTTTTATTATTAAAATAAGTTACAATACAAAATTTATTTCATTACGAAAATACAGGCACTTTAACAAAATACTTATTTTTATTCTATATCCATGCTAAAATTATATATTTCGTATATAATTATTATAAATATACATTACTTTTGTTCGAACATTTTGACAGACAGGTATACTCACAGCATGATCCTGCGTAGTTTTAGGATTTTCATTAGTTAATTGCTTTAAAGCTTATTACGTAACTTGCATAAATTAATTACATTGATTTTATTCATTGCATAAACATTCTCTAATGATTTATCGAGTGTATATATTTACTTTATTTTTACATAAAAGTTAAATGATCGTTTGACGGATATTGCAATCGAAAGTTCTTCATTAAATAAAATCAAATACTACATATTTGATAAATTGCATCATATCATCTCAGGTCTATAATTTGTTAACTCTAAAAATAAAATTAAAGTTAAAATAATACTTAAATGCATTAAATTAGATTTATGCATCCCAATGAAAAAGATGAAACATAATAGTTTTAAAATCCTTTAAATTTCATAGTAATAACTAAATTTCTAAAACTTCTTAATTTGGTACTGAAATCGTAAATTTTAGGTTGAGACTGTTTGTAAAAATCAAAAATATTTTTTCAGTCAAGCGTCTAAAGTAAAAGTGAAGAACATTTGTTTCCCATTTATATTTCAGTTCATTTACCAAAGGTACATTTCTTATCAACGCTTCTCACAACTTACAAAAAATCATCGCTCCCAGTTGTGTATTTCACATAAAGCCATCTTTATCAGTTAAAGTACCTGTAAATATACCCTGAGAGCAGAGATATTTTAATGCTCACGTCAAGTCTATTAAATTATCATTGGAATGTTTCGGCTGTTTGTTTCCATTGACACAAGAGGATATATTGTAGTAGATTAAATAAAAAAAATTGAAACTGAAAATTTAGAATACAAATTTCATTTCAAATTATCACTTTTTCATGTTGCAAATACTTCCTTAATTAACTAACTAAATT
Organism: Maratus michaelseni; assembly: GCA_963931845.1. NCBI lineage: Eukaryota > Metazoa > Arthropoda > Arachnida > Araneae > Salticidae > Maratus > Maratus michaelseni. The sequence continues at coordinate 128,237,399 of OZ007590.1, read as the reverse complement.
CCTAACTATTACCATCTTAAAATTTGCAGAAAGATATGATGATCGAAAAGTTTATCTGTCATAAAGTTTTGAAGTCTATCATGAACATTATATTATATACAAAAAACAAAAAGAGAAGCTACAACAGAAAGAATCATGAAAACATCAGCTGGCAACTGATCTATCAATGATTCTACTCTCTAAGAATGCTATATGTACTGGATTTTTTTTTTTTAAATAATTTAATTAAGGTTTTTCTGGTGAAGCCAAAAACGCATTCAAAAGATAAATAAAATGAAGTTCACGTTATTAACTCGAAATACTGCGTAATAACAAATTATATTCTTATTAGTATGCATAAATTCATTTAATTCAAATGGAAATAAAATTACTCTGGTATATATTTTTTATTTTTGGAAAATTAATTTTGAAGATAAAAATTAAATTAAAAACCTAAGCTGAAATTTTGAAATTCAGAAGGGAATTAAAAAAACAAAGCTAATGTAATTTCAATACAAAGGGAGTTATTTTTTTCATTAGAGTAAAAATCACTAATTAAAAAAAGTTTAAGGAAATGGAAGCACGCTTGCGAGGTAATTAATTTTTTATGGTAAAAGGAGTTGAATATTTAAATTTTTTTAAATATTTATATATTTATTTTTAATATTTTCTCCATCTGCTATGATGCTATTAAAATTCAACCGCAATATCACGAATACTTAAATGAATACCGACAAAGGAAATATGAAATTATATTTAAATTATTTTTTTTATAACGTTTTAATAATTAACGCTTTTTAACACTTTCCAATAAAGTTGAAAAGTGTTTATGAATTCAGTTTGTCTGTCTGTCTGACTTTCCAAACTCTAACTCGCGTAAATATGCTCGGATTTCCATGCAATTGATATATGCCATTAAGGCTGTGGCATGTTCGGTATTGAAAATTAAGTATGTATAGTACTTATAGTTCTTATAGTTATCACTTATAGTTCATTTACACGGCAACTCAAAAAAATTCTTTTACATTACGGCTAACAAGGAAAAATCGTTTGCGGTGAATTTTAATGATGTTAATATATTTTAAACATATTTAAATTGATATATATCCCTGAGGGGCATTACAAAATGCTTACTATAGATTAAGGTGTGCATAGTGTTTATTGTTCACTCACAGGGACACTCAAAAAATTCTTTTACATTACGGCCTACGGGAAAAAAATCGTTTGCTCTGTATTTTAGTGATGTTAATATACCTGAAACTTGTTGAAATATATATATATTACTGAAGTGCGTTACAAATTGCTTACAATTGATTATAGAGAGCATAGCATTCATCGTTCATTTACAGTGAAACTCAAAATAATTCGGTACAGTTGTCTGTGAACATTAATTGCTGAAAGCGAGTTTTCCGTTGTGGCACGCGTTTTTAAATTTAAGTAACTTTTTACATATTCTTGTTGTGTATAAATTATACATAACGTATACGAGGCTGCAAAAAAAGATGTCGAGTAGATTTTCTTTCAACGATCGAATATGAAGAATGGAAATTTTAAACTTTGCTGTGCGATTTCTAACTGAACTAAATTTTAGCATATTATGTAGCATATATATAAATCTATTGATCATATACAGGGTTGCAGAAAAATATTCAAATATTATTTCCAGTATTAATGGTAATTATTGAAACTGGGTTTTCGAATATGTTATACGTTTTAGAAAATTGTTTACTTAGATATCACATTTCACCTTATTAATGTATGAAGTTTTGTTACAGTAGTCTGATTGTGTCGGAAAGTGTTTCATAATCTATGTTTAAAGCATGATTTATCGTTCTTGTTTCAATTTAAAAAAGGCTTGTTAAATATAGCAAATATAATGCAATTCTTAATACCGAAAATAAAATTTAACAATAGTAAAAAAAAAAATATTCATCTGATTTCTTTTCATACTCAAAACTTTGATGAACATTGTCAAGTTAAAAAAAAAGAAAAAAATTATGCAAAAATGGATTTTTAACGCTTTGTTTTTAAAAACGTGTTTTTCCAGTAAACATTATTTTGCTTGTAGATGCACACAATAAGTTTTCACATATTTTAGTATTCAAAACTAACTCGAGAAAACAGAATTGATTTTTGTTTCTATAACGTATTAGATTGAACCGATGCACTAAAAATCTAAATCTATAGAAAATACTATTTGCAATACAGAGCTTTCCGCTAGTTCGGCAATAGTAGGTAATAGTAGTAGTTAGGTTTTCAATATTTCGGCATTTTATGCAAAAACTCAAGTAAAGTTCTTTTTTTAAATTACAAATATACCCACGTGTTCTGCCAGAAAACAAAAACAAAACTAACTGACATTTTAGTTAGATTTAACTAATTTTTCGTAACTAATATTTATTTATGTATTTACCCACTTAAACTCATACTCACATTGCAAATGAAATTCAGCACAAAAATATATAAAAAGTACTTTACAGTACAAAGTTTCGTTTAACCGTTTTAGTTCCAATAGGTATATACAGAAACATGTCGAAAAGTGCCAAGTGGTGGGATAGCACTTAGCTTTATTTGAAGTTGATAAATGCCAAGTGATGCGATAACCTTGTCGTATTTTATGTCGGAAAACAGTTGAATTGTCAAAATGTAAACAAGACATTCAGGAATTATTAGACAAAAAATATGACAATGACCGTATCAAGAAACAAAATGTATCTCTTATATGGATTACATTAAAAAGGTGTTATGCTCTAAGTGCTCGTTAGTCAGTAAAGTTGAGGGCGTTGATTTCGACAAAAACAAAATACATCGATATCTACACATCATGATCAAAGGTCTCTTTTTTAAAAGAAATCGGAACAGTACGATCAATTTGCACAGAACTTAAACTGTGAAACATCACAAATGTGTATACAGTACCTAGTCAGCCGAGTTTCATATGGGGCATTGCGAAAAACGTCTCTTACGAGACCAATTTACGATCTGAAACAGGCCGAGGCTAACGAAAAAGAAAGGCTACCGCGGTGCTTTACGCGTATCTTTTTTTACAGACCGCCGGCGTCACGTGATGCTTGAATGCACCAATGAAGGTGTACGAAAAGAGAACCACGTCACTCTAGCGGTCTGAAAAAAAAGATAAGTGGAATGCACCGCGGTAGCCTGTCTTTTTCGTTAGCCTCGGAAACAGGCGATATGACGTCACAAACGAGATCTAAACTTTTTCCATTTTCTCGTATCGCCCCTGACCTGGCCAGTTCTCCCTCTGTAAACATGCATTCCTTTTGTTCGTGTTGGATTTCGTTTGTGCTGAAGCAATCGCCATTAGTATTTTTTATTTAAAATAATGGATATTTTGATTTAAAGCTATTTCAGGAATGTGCATTTTTTAAGGATAAGTACCATGGATTAAGGATTAACGTATATCAGTTACTACCTTTTATAATCTCATGATTTAAATTGCAAAATTTATGTTCAATCGTGGACTTATATGTGTGCATGACTTATGTGATTACTTTTTTAACTCGCATATTAAATGCAATGTAGAATCATCTAATAGATAAAAGAGTAGTGAGAGAAGAGGTTTTTCACGATGACCCCGGTTTCACTAGGGACTACTGGGAGAAACTCCTTCTGCAATTCTATATCTATGGAAACTTCCATAGCTTTGTCCAAAGCAAATTCGTGCATTTTAGTCAAATGGCATTATTATAACTCTCATGCTGTTAAAACGGTATTATTGCTAGCATCATTCTTGTTTGACACCAACTTTGCATGTGGATTTAATTACGGAATATTAACTATTTTCTATGTTCGAAGAGCGCATGTAACGTAAGATTTTTCTTTCACTTCGCATACGATATACTATTTTCTATTTGTTTTTTCATTTCCATTTTTAGCATTTCTTATACGCTTTTTATGCATTCCGAATATGACAGCTTAAGAGATTGATTTTTATATCTAAAATAACTCTAATTCATCGTTTGCATCAAAATTGTTACAGCCGTTTTCGAGAAATAAAGTACATACAAAGAGCATTCAATAACAACTGAGAGTTATCTTTTTACGTAGTGGCAACATCGCGAAACTAAAAAATAAAACCGCAGGCAATTTTTTCAAACTGTTAACTGCACGTTTATAAATATTCTAAACGAAGCAGATGATTTTATTTTCCTAGTTTCGTGCTTGTTTAAAGAACTGTTTTTATCTGCCCTACAGAAATGGAGGTGAGTGATTTAGAGTTAAAAAACGAAATGCGTTGTGCCATAAAATTTTGCTATCGTTTGGGAAAACAGTACCAGAAACATTTAAGTTAATTAAAGAAGCTTACAAAGATAAATTTTTTGGTGAGTCTACGATTTTTAGATGGTATGGTGATTTACAAAAAGGACGTTTGTCTGCAGAACTGGCTCCTAAGCCTGTCCGACTACAAAGTTCTGTGAATGATCGAAATGTTAACACTGTGTGGGCAATCTTGCAAGAAATTCGGCAAATGACGTGTGAGGAGATAGCTGCGTCAACTAATATTTCGAAAACGGCGATATTTCGCATTCTATGCAACAATTTACAGCTTCACCATGTTTTTTCCAGATGGTCCCTCATCGCCTTATTAAAAAGCAAATGCAAACAAGAATTCACCAATGTTGTGAGTGGAAACAGATGCTTCAAAATGATCCGAATTTCCTAAAGACTGTAATATTAAGTGTTGAAACTTAAGTGCATCATTTTGATTCCTTTACCAAGTCCGCAACAAGTATATGTAAACACACTGATTCTCCGCCTCCGAAAAAAATCCCACAAACCAAATCTACTGGAAAGGTCATGATGATTATTTTCGTTGATCATAAAGGTGTAATCTATAAGCATGCTGTGTCTCAAAAAACTACTGTGAATGGTGAATATTATGTTTCAGTTTCGAAAATTTTGCGACAACACATATCGAGAAAGCGTCATTAACTGGTAAGGAATTGAACATTATATCATGATAATGCTCGCCCACATGTCTCTACTCCTTTTCAGCAATATTTTAGTAAATGCAATATTAAGATTATGCCACATTCACCTTCGGTCAGAGGTATTTTCTCTAGCCGATAATGCCTAGTATTGGGCGGGAATCAATGGCTTACTAGTCTTACACTACCGATCTCGCACCATGCGATTTCTGGCTGTCACGGACATAAAAGGAGAAGTTCCGTGACAGAAAATTTAATGCAGATTCTGAAGTTATTTCAGCAGTGCATGGTTCTTTGAAGCAGCTTCCAGAAAAAGGCTTCTCTACTTGTTTTGAAAAGTAGGTTGAACGATGGGACCGTTGCATATCATCTGAGGGAAGTTATTTTGAGGAAGAATGATGTATTTTTTGCTTTAAATATATTTCTTGATTTTTTATGATTTTACTCTCAGTTTTTATGGAATCCACAAAATATGTAAGATTTCATCTTTTCACCAACCAATAAGCCAAATATGTACAATATTTTGGCAATCGTACACTAATAAACCAAAATTTGAAACAAATTAGAAAATGAAAAATAGATAAGTGAGGATGATTTCCTCATAAAAGAACAGGAAAAACATGCTAATGTCATGAATTGACAAATCTTCACCTGTTGTCCAAAAACATTTACTAATTCAGTAGACAAATTACAAGAGAAGTGAATGACTCACAAATATACAAGCTAAATGATTGAAACCATGGCAAAATGAAGCTGAAACAACGCGTTAAAACCAGAATTAAATAACATTAAGGAACATGACTGCATTCTTTTGGCTGTTCAAGAAAGAGTATCAGAATTATTCAAGACAGGTGAATCAGAAATATAGATAGAGAACTGTCAGCTAGTGTCAGCTGAAGAAACGATATCAGAATATATATCTATATCTATATCTATATCTATATCTATCTATCTATCTATATCTATATATAGAGAGAAAAAATAAATGTTTAATACCTTAGTGTTTCAGTTTTTGGCATTTCTTAAATACTTTACATACCTTCTTCAATTCTTTTCTTGGAGAAAGTTCCATAATCGGGTTCAAAACCAATTGGCGTAGGTTTGGCGGAAAATTGATTTTTGTAACCATTAATGCAAATCTCGTACAGTTAAAGTTGTAAATTGTTGTTGTGTTTGACGCCAATCATATTTACGGATCCGATTACGGAAAATTAGGTATTTTACCTCTGCAAAGCACAGGTATAACATAATAAATGGTTTTATTTCGCTTACCAGTTACTATTTGAAATATTTTTATATGTTATTTCAAGTTCTGGCAGTTCTTGTATACCTTTTTATGTTTTCTGCCTGTTCTAAGGGAGGAATTCACATTAAAAAAAATTTTTACGGATACAACACACTGACATGTCGATTTCTAGGCAAAAAAAAGTGTACTTTTAAATGTTTATGTACTTTTTAAAGTACATGACGTATTTAAAATAGAGGGATCAAGTGAGTACATAAAACTGGATGATTCAGAAACATTTATGCGACAGGTGTTTTTATTATCGTGAGAAAATAACGTCATTTTGATAATAAAAAAAAAATAATAATACAAAATAAAATCAGAAACATTTTACAAAATAAATAAATAAATAAATAAATAAATAAATAAATTTAGTAAATTATATAAAACAATATATCTAAAAAAATCAACTTTTAAATTAAAGCAATTGTAAAAAGCTTAACATTTTCATAATCAATTAAACTCTAAATATAAATAACGAAAAATAAATATTTATTTAATGCTCTGTTTTGAATTACGAGCTTTTAAAAATAAAATGAAATAAACAAGTATGCACGTAACATTAAAATTATTTTTGTTTTAATTAATGAATCAGCGTTTTCCAACGTAATAGCAATGTCTTCTAATAAAAATAACATATAAGCAACAACATATATTTGAACATAATTCTCTTTATTGAAATTGGTGTTTAAAAGATTACATTGGAATATTTTACATGGAAATATTAATATGCAATCTAGATTTATATCCCAGAACAGCTAGGATTACAATGCACACTAACATGATACATTTTTCACAACATTAATTTATTTTTAATTCAAAGCATGTTTACAATTTATTCCAAAGTTGAATACGATATTTGCAATTTGATTACTTATAAAATAGTAGTAAATAATATCTCTGAAAGTAATGCATTGACAATCCCTTCAGCATTAATTTATAAAATTCAAACTTATCTTTTACAAGGGTTAATTAAAATTGTTCATTATTATTTTTTTTTGTAGGTAACAAAATAATAATACATTCTTAGTATAAAATCAATTACAAGAAGAATATGATTTTATCCTCTCTAAAAGAAATGAAAATAAAATGAGGAAAAAAAAATTTGCGTTAGGTACAGATTATGGCAAAAGTTAAAAAAATCACGGCACTATTTTATTTCACAACGCAGGAATGGTACGAGGGAAAGTCATTAAATAAATCACAAAAGATAATTAAATAATAACTTACAATTATATTCACTTCAAAACTATTTTTATTTCTCAACATATTCTCCACCAATATTTATGCACTGATATCACCGTTTTAACAGTGCCCCAACACCAGCTGCATAACATTAATTGGGTTGCTGCCTCAGCCACATTAGGACTTCAAGTTGAACCTTTTCATCATCTGTGAACATCATCTTGCTTCCAAAATTGTTTTTTAGTGGACTAAACAGATGAAAATCGCTTGGGGCTAAGTCGAAGCTGTATGGTAGATGTTGAAGAAGTTGCCAACCAAACTTTTGAATTGTCTCCTGTGTTCAACTTGCAGTCCTAATGTGGCTGAGATAGCAACCCAAAGAATGTTATGCAACTGGTGTTGGGGCACTGATAAAACAGTGATATAAGTGCATAAATATTGGTGCAGAATATGTTGAGAAATAAAAATAGTTTTGAAATGAATATCATTGTAAGTTATTATTTAATTATCTTTTGTGATTAACTGAATGACTTTCCTTCGTATATTAGGTATGCTTAGGAATATTCGTGAAGAAAATAATTAATCATACATATAATAACACGATAAACGGGAAAGAAAACATCTCGCAAGATATATTACATACTAAAATTGCATTAAAATTTAGATTTTGAAGTACCACAATAAAGTCACCGCCAATTGTAAATGAGTTCGATTGCGTGTCCGCAGAATACATCACTTTACCTTCATCTTGCTTTAAACATGTGGATCAACAACTTCGACTTGAAAAACATTTCCGCAGACGTTAGGATACATCATTTTAAACATGTAAAAAATAGTAAAAAAATATTGAACCATAAGTATAAAAAAATATATTGACTAAAAGTTTTTATTTCATATCCGCAATAAAAATATGATTGCATACTTCTCATAAATATTGTCAATTTTCCAATACAAACTTGTAACGTATACGATACCTATGAAAAATATCTATTTCTGCACGTCTCCAGCCTTTTTAATTTCAACAAATTTACGAAGTTCATTTTATCAATAACGATGCAAAACTGCTCAAATGATAAATAAAATTTTAGCATGAAAAATTAACTCAGTATCGCCGCCTGTTGAGAATTCTATGAACAATTTATATTAATCGATGTGTTGAGAGATAGTAGAAATAAATAAAATAGTCTTTTAAAGCCCATTTTATAAGCCGCATTGACTTTTGGGTACGTTACAGATATGCAACGCGGTGATACAAAGGGTTAACATAAGTTCTCTTCTGTGATTTATCTGTTATAATTACTCACAGACACTCTTTCTCTACCTCTTCCTTTTTAGCTATTCTTTAGGCAGCTTATATGATATGAATAATTAATTTATACTATATTTTATACTTAATTTATAATGAGTAATTAATTTATACTAGGAGATACAACCCGGCCTTCCCGGGTTACAGAATATAGGTGAAATCCGTTTTTATTTATTTACTAGCTGACCCGCTCGCCGTTGTCAGGGCATGTGATAATAACTTTAAACAGAACTCAAGTTTCTATATATATTTTTAAAAAGCTGCACCAAGGGCTCCAGCACTGTAAACAAATATGTAATTTTGACAGAAAAATATTGTATTTTTTACCGAAAAAAACTGTTTTAAAGAAAAACAGTTCTTTCCTGTAAAAAATTTGAATTTTGTAATTTTTAGAGAAAAAAAAACTGTTTTAATGAAAACATACAGATATTTTCTGTAAAATTAAACGGTTTTCCACTTGCGCCAAAATTGACACTTTTTTTTCTGTCAATTAGAGAGGTTTTTTTTACAGTGAAGAAGGAGATTAATATTCAAAATTGGTGGTAGCTGAGGTTCTAGAAATTTTGTTGTCGTTCAAGTAGTAGCTGGAAGTCCTAAGAAATTGTTTGAAAAAAAAAAAAAAAGCTAGTGAATCGAACGATGTTTCAGGGAGCTATAGTAAGGAGCTCAAAAGAGACCAACTGATAGTTTTGAACAGTGCCCTAAGAGGAAAACATCTTTAAAGGGCCTAGTACTTAGCGCTTAGATCTTCAATTAGTCGAAATTAAGCATACACTGTAAAAAATGATCAATGTTTTTTGTTTTATGAAAATATACTATAACCACGAACGAAAATATAATATAATCTTCTGAGTTATCCGAAATTCCAAATAGCATGTTCCATTGTCTTATGAATCCCCAGAAAACAATACATTTCCAAAATTTAAAGAACTATTTATAAAAACAAAGTATTTTTAGCTGCCCGTATTTTTCAGAAACGTTTCCGAAGGGGTTTTATAGTGTATTAATTAGTGTCCTTAGCCTGGAATACCTGTTTTACGAATGCTATCAATTCTCAAGTAAACATTTTCATGCTCAAAAAATTTGTTTAACAGACAAACATGCAAAATTAACAGCGTTAACAATAACATTAAAATTAAGATTATTTCTTTACTCTTTCATGTATAAATTAACTTATGCGGCTGAAAACGTTAACTTGAGAATTGGTGACATTCGAAAAACAGGTATTCCAGGCTGTGGACACTAATTAATGCACTATAAAAACCCTTCGGAAACGTTTCTGAAAAATACGGGCAGCTAAAAATACTTTGTTTTTATAAATAATTCGTTAAATTTTGGAAATGTATTGGTTTCTGGGAATTCAAAAGACATTGGAACACGCTATTCAGAATTTCGGACAACTGAGAAGATTATAGTATATTTTTGTTCGTGGTTATAGTATATTTTCATAAAATAAGAAACATTGGTCATTTTTAACAGTGTAGGGTATAAATTGCTCATTAGAATAATAGTTTAAAGAAATGATTTAAAAAGGGCCCTATGACCCCAATAAAAATATGAGGGTGGTGACTCGGGGAAAGGAGTCGAAGACTCAACTTTAATGTTATGGATTGAGATGGGGAAACAATTAGGGGAGTGAAAATGCATCGTGCACAAAAAGTTCAAGGGTTTGATTAATTGCAACCAGCTATGTATGTGCTAATTCTGTTTTTACCATGCTTAGTATGTGGCGGGGATGTGTGGTGTTGAACAGAGGTTCCTAGAAGCACAGTATCTTCAAAGTCCATCAAAATAACAAAACTTTAAAAATCTTATACTGAATTGTTAGTAAAATGTAAGAAGTACAACTCTTGCATAAATAAAATGTTTGAGTCCTAAGTAGGTGACAAGCTACAGTTATTATCAATGCGTGATGTATATTGTACAATATTCCAGGTTTTTTTTTCTTTTTTACAAAAAGGTTATGTTTTATCCAAAACATGATTTTATAATTATTACTTATTAAAAGAAAACTGTGAAAGAAAAACCATTTTGAGTCTTACATCAAATATAATATTCGGAATGTATTTCATTATTAATTATAATTTAAATTATTTACTAAATACTCAGCCTATAATTTTTTACATAGTAAAGGATTTGTCGGAATACTATTTTGGTAATTTTATTTATTTATTTATTTATTGGTATTTTTTTTTTATATTTTAAGTTTATATTTTTATTAATCAACTTACAGAAGTTTTCGCAAAGCATGAAACCTTTGTATTTTTCAATACAAGGCAATCAGTTTTAATGTTGAATATAGCGTAGCAACTGCAAATTGTACTATTATGTTTCTGTAAATACATAAAAAAAGGTATTAAAATGTATTAAGTACAAATTTGAACGTATTTCTCTAGCCAGTTTTGAAATATGTCTACCATCTTATTGAAAATTTAATCTTTTTCTGGTCTACAGTTCGACATGCAAGTGCAAAAACATATTTTGCTCTGTTGACTACACTAATTCTGCCGAAATTCTCTAGTCTTGTTCATAAGTACAATTAATGAAAATTCTGACTACTTGATCAATGTGTACAAAAAATACTGAAAGAAACTCCTCGCTCTTATTTTTCAACTTTCAAATTCTATTGGAAAATTTGAAGTACGATTTAAATTTCTTATCTCTGTAAATAATATTGATATTAAATTAAAGTATTTAATATAAATATTAAGAAACCCGTATGAGTCATATGTTCAAATTAAACGTTCTCTTACTAAAACAGAGATAACAACTTCAAAATATTTTCAAATAAATATATTTTTCATTCATTATTTGAGTCTAGAGTTTTCTTTGATAATGCAAATGCTTTACTTTCCACGTCTTTGAAAACATATATACGAAATGAAACCTTATATTTTATAAATTAACAAAGTACTTATTTAATATAACATCTGAATAATTATTGCTTTTCCAATATTAAGCTTTTTAATATATAATTTTTTTTTCTAATGCAAAACTCACATATACATTTTCAGATGTTTATCAATTGCAAAATTTTATATTCTGTTTGAATAACAGAAGATATCATAATAAATAATATTTTTAAATTCTAAAATGCATAATTACTTCACTGTAGGAGAAAATTTGAAAATAACTTTCATTGCAAAATGTAAATGACTGAGTGCATTTTCACGCTTCTTTAAACAAATTGCTCAAAGGGAAAGTAAACAGAATTATATCACAAGTATTAAAAACATGTTCATACTTCAAATATTTTTTATCGTTGATTTGCAATTATGTTTGGTAAAAATAAATTTAATTTTTTTTTCATTTTTAGTAACATTAAACTTTACGTTTAGAATTAGTTTAACATATTTTAATTAAATAACTGAAATAGAAATACAATTATTTAGTAATTACAATGAAATAAATAAATAGATAACGAAAATAAATAAAAAACCGTGTTTTTTTTTCAGATAAAAAGTTATCAATTAAATTTTTCAGAAAAAAGTTGTAAAATACAAAAGTATGATTTAAAAAATAATGTTATCCTCTGTCTAATATGAAAAAGATGAAACAAAAATGTTTAAGAAGATAAAATATTTCATTTTGATAATTATGGGCTTTAAAATTTTGGTGCTGCATGCACTGAAGGCACAAAACACATTTCAGATCATTTAAACATTATTATTTTCGCAAATTCTATCTGAAACATTGATAAATTGCTACATCCGAACCGAAGCAAAAACTACAACAACAACAAAAATGTGAAAAGTTTTAATAAATAACAGATTTAAAAAAAAAAGTCATTCAGGTTTTTAAAACTTTTGCTTCAAAAATCCTTTACAATTTAAATTATTATCATTGAAACTAAGATGTATTCCATAAAGATATTAATCCAAAAATATACTCAAGACAAATTTGATAGGCAAATTTTTACTGCGTCGTACATAGTTATCGAGCAATTTCGATAAGTTGGCTAAAAATCTTAAAAAAATTTACTTCGTTGCGGAGAAAGAAGGAATAATTTAGGATTAAAGCAAATTGTAATGTTGGCGAGGTAGGAGCAAATTTGGTCTACAATTTTTAAACATTAAGTTGAAAAATTTTACCTCTCAGAGATATTCCCTATATTCCATCAGTGAAATCATGAGCACTAGATGATGGAATGAACTAATTCCAAATTTATCTTCCAAAGTGAAGATCTATTCTTTGCGGCACATTCCAAAAACAATTCGCCAGGGAAATTTAAAGGTTATGCTCTTTTTTCGTAGCACGATCCCGCCCGAGTCCGATGATTTGGAATCCGAACGCAAAAACGTTTATGTCATCAGAGTCCGATCCGGATACCCAAAGTACGCATTAGAAACATTTTAATAACATTTAAAAATGTTTTCAAGATTAATGTTCTCATCTAAGTATTTCTTCTTAGATAGAAAAAACATTAATGCAAAATACACTCTCATGGCAACGTAATTTTCATGACACTGAAAATCTGGTTCTTATAGCAAATATTTTGTATTCAACTATTTGCAGAAATCTGCAAAAGTCACACTTCTTATTTTTTTTAAAATATCATTGCACAACTACGGGAAAAAGACATGAGTTCCGTTTTCCATTAATTTTGGAAAAGGCTTCAAATAGAAAGCGAGGATAGACAAGGATTATCTCACGGTTTCTTTATATTACTAACAGTGACTGTGAAAAGGCTTCAGAATCGGACAGAATATTTCTCCTTATATTCCGTAAATAACAATTCAATTGATAATAAGTAATTATACGTAAAGATAATTTAGTAAACGTATTTAATAGTTTAAATTGTTAGTTATAATTATCTGTATCTAAAAAAACAAATTATCATTAAATAATTTTACTACATTATGTTTAATTTTATCATCATAGCCTTCACAAACATTTTCGTTGCGACGAATTGACACCACGACGAATTGACGCTGCGACGAGATGACGTTGCGATGAGTTGTCAACGCGACGAATTGACGCTGCGATGAATTGTTCCACGATGCATTGTGCGCGACGAATTGACGCGACATCCGCCACAAACTATCTTTTCCTATAGATACATAGACCGTAATGTAACGGAATTCTTTAGAGAATGCCTGTAAATGAACTATAAATTCTACATTTTCAATACAGAGCAAGTCATAGTAAACCTCAATAACATATATAAATTTCATGACAATCCGAGTATATTTACGTGAGTAAGAGCAGGGACACACCTCAGACAGACAAACCGAATTCATAAACATTTTTGCACAATTTTAGAAAGTGTAAAAATTGGAGCCAGAGCCAATTTTGGGCTCGGACTGAGCCCGCCTCATCTCTAGCTACAATGTTTAAAGAAATTATATATTTTTAGTACATTTTTCTGGGAATGTCTTGAAATATTGATTACATTTCTGTGTCGCAATTATCGAATTTTTCGAAGCTGAATTAACAGATGGTTTCAACGTAATTAAATTTCTCGTTCTGCAGTTTCATTCTTTAGTTCGTTTCAAAGAAATTATGGGGTATGGAGCCAGAACTGTTTTTGGGCTCTGACTGAGCTCGCTTCATCTCGAGCTAGAATGTTTAAATAAATTATATATTTTTAGTATATTTTTCTGGGAATATCTTGAAATATTGATTACATTTCTGTGTCGCGATTATCGAATTTTTCGAAGCTAAATTAACAGATGGTTTCAACTTAATTAAATTTCTCGTTCTGCAGTTTCATTCTTTAGTTCGTTTAAAGGAAATTATGGGGTATGGATCCAGAACCGATTTTGGGCTCTGACTGAGCTAGCCTCATCTCGAGCTAGAATGTTTAAATAAATTGTATATTTTTAGCATATTTTTCTGGGAATGTCTTGAAATATTGATTACATTTCTGTGTCGCAATTATCGAATTTTTCGAAGCTAAATTAACAGATGGTTTCAACGTAATTAAATTTCTCGTTCTGCAGTTTCATTCTATAGTTCGTTTAAAAGAAATTATGGGGTATGGAGCCAGAGCCGATTTTGGGCTCGGACTGAGCCCGCCTTATCTCTAGCTAGAATGTTTGAAGAAATTATATATTTTTAGTATATTTTTCTGGGAATGTCTTGAAATATTGATTACATTTCTGTGTCGCAATTATCGAATTTTTCGAAGCTAAATTAGCAGATGGTATCAACGTAATTAAATTTCTGCAGTTTCATTCTGTTGTTAATTTAAAATAAATTATGAGGTATGCGCTTCGAATCTGTATCTTTTACACTAAGAAAAATCGTAAAATTAGCAATCCTGAAAAAAAAAAGTCCGGACTCTGGTATCACTGGTCTAAAGTTTACATAATGAATAAATGCAAGATTCGAATTTATAAAAACTTAAAATCTGAATAATTATGACCTTATTACACACATAATAACCTGGTTTACCTGGAATCTCCAGACATGACCGAGACATCAGGATAGCGTTAATGATCTTTTATCGAATTTAAATATTTTAAGAGAGTCCTTAGTATTAATATATTCTTGTACAAAAGTAAAACATGTATAATTCATGTTTGTATGTAAAAGACATAGGTTTCATATTTTGAGTATTACATGTCTCCCAAAATGTGCAATGTATTTTCGTTCCAGACATAACCCAGACACTCCAAAAGCGTTCATGGTCTTTAGTGAGAGTTAACTGACTCCAGATGGTCCATAACTATTCTTATATAAATGAACGTAATTCAGCATAATGTATAATCAGACTCAATATGTAATTTATATTTTTCCTTTTAATATATATCATTTTAATTATCTGCGGGGTTCCGTTACTTAAACTATTCTGATTACTTCTTGCATACCTTTGCAAAATTTTGTTTCTAATGCCACTTAAACTCTGACCAGATCTTTGCAAAAGATCTTTAATTAATATGCGATGCACGATTTTCCTGTAAATTATGTTATAAATATATTTACAACATTAAGAAAACAAGATTTAACTATGAGATGTTTGCTATCGAAATTTAAATAAGTAAAAATACTAAGTTCTTTTGCACGTTAGTAGAATTGTTCTGCGTCAAATTTAATTGGAAAATAAAATCTTTTGAAGCACGATGGTAAACCGCTGCTTAAAATTAATAAAATTCTGATTTAAACTAAAGGCTTTTTTTATTTTACGGAATGACCAAACCTGGTCTTGTTAATTTTATTAGCTATTTGATATATAAAAATGAAAAAATCAGGGTCCATAAACCGTGATTTTGGCCCATGAAATAAGACTAAAATTCGATTTAATATATTTTACTGTTTAATATTAGAAGCTTTATCCTGTGTGATTTCAACAATAGTTTTTGCATTTTGTTCGGGTTTATATGACAAGCTCAAAGTTCGTATTATTCGTAATTTTTGATGAAAAATGCGCAATTTTTCCTAATTTTACCTCAATTATTTATATGATCGCAATCCTGCAACACTTTCTTCTTTACATATATTATAAAATACATTGAAATGTACAAAATATGTAAAAATAAAAGTGTTGCAAAGCTGTGCTCATAGTAAAATATTAAAAATAGACAGTTAAGTAACTGCATTCCATCACGTCAGTAAGAGACTTTATGATGCATCAACGTGTTTAAACGTGCTAAAATGAATATAACTATTGCTAATAACGGCATTCTTTCACATTAGCAATAGTTACGTTCATTTTAACACGTTTAAACACGTTGATGCATCCTAAAGTCTCTTACTGACGTGAAGGAATGCAGTTAATTAACTCTCTATTTTTAATATTTTACTATGAGCGCAGTTTTGCAACACTTTTATTTTTACATATATTGTACATTTTGATGTATTTTATAATATATGTAAAGAAGAAAGCGTTGCACGATTGCACGCATATAAACAATTGAGGTAAAATTAAGAGAAATTGCGCAGTTTTCATCAAAAACTTTGAGCTTGTGTAAGTCATATAAATCCGAAAAAAAAATGCAAAAACTATTGATGAAATCGTATAGGATAAACCTTCTAATAGTAAAAAGTGAAATAATTAAGTCAGTATAACAAAATCGAATTTTAGTCTTATTTCACGGGCCAAAAACTTAGGTTATGGACACTGATTCTTTGTCTTTCTGTCTATATTTCTATACAAATACGCAGTTTAGAAGCGGGAATTGAGAAGTGTTACGAACATGTGTATTAAAAATTAAATTTTGGTAGGTTAAATGATGCTGAATCGTTACATATTGTATTTTTATGTATCTCTCTATGTTTTCTCTTATAATGAATGGATAGTACAGATTGGAGGGAAAACATGTAAACAATATAATAAAACTTATTTTACTGTTTATAAAGATTTTATTTTATGCCTTTTAGCAATTAAAAGGGGCATATTATTACAAGGTGTTATAACTTGTTATATTTTTATCTTAGGAAGTGTTAAAAAGGAAGAACGAAAATCATTTAGGGGCATATATTGACAATTATTGTATGATTTCCCTGTGGAATAATTTCTATATCACAGAAATTATGCTCTCACAAATTAGTTAGATGTACGAGATGTTATAATTAAATTCCATATTACTGAAGCTGGAATAATTAAAACAAAAACAAGTAATAATTCCTGAATCTGAAAAATAATTAACCACAGAAATATATATGTCAAAGTAAAACAGATCAATTTTAAATTAACTACATTATTATTCTTAGAATATTCGGAATGCGCAGAAACATTAGGGGCAGAAATTTTACAAAATTATCAATTTCTTTTACACCCCAGAAAATTAAAAAATATCTTTACTTTTTTGCTTTCATTATTTTATTATAATGCAGTTCGCCTTCAAAGTTTAAAAATCTTATCATGTTTGAGAAATTTTAATTCTAAAAATAATTAGAAGTTGTCAACACCAGTAAACGTGGAAATTTAAGGAATTTTGTTAATTTGTCAGATGCAAGAACATTCATGCATTTAATGTTGCTTTTTGTACAATCTCTGTTAGACAATTTAAAACTCGTGATTTGTTTAAATTCTACGTAATAAAAGTTAATCCAATATAAAACAAAGTCGAGGAGTAGAGTAGAAAAAGTAAACATAATTAAATTGCTGGAAATATTTATGACGATAAAACTGGATAATTAAATTCCCATAACTCTAATTACCAGCATTAAGAACAAATCTCATTAATTAGTGACATTACACACATCATCAATTCACATTTTTTATTTTTTGTAAAAGCTTATTTCATAATTACGTTTGACTTATTGGCAAGAAAATGAAATTACTCAAAACAGAGTTATAGGGAAAAAATATGTGAAACAAATACATCGCAAGAATGCAATTAACGTTCACTCGGCTTGTGATCTGGAATCTTAAGTGGTAATAGCAGTCCAACAAGCGTTAAACTCATAGGTTATTAGTAAAAAGAATGTCAAAAATGAAAAACATGTGGTAATTAGCAAAAAATTTAGTACTTTTGGAAACTTTAAAAATAATTTCTATTGAAACAGAATTTAGATATTTATCGCTTCTTTTAACTGTAGACAATTGTATTATTGAGAACACTTTTATTAACTAAGTTAAAAAATAAGATACGGAATAAGGTTATTTTTCAAAACGAAACTTTGTTAGTTCTTTAAGTAAAAGTAATTAAATAAATGCGTTAGAAGATGAGAGTTGTTCCGAACGCAATATTTTCTGATAAACTCGAAAACAAATTAGGAAAATTAGAAAATTTTAAATGTTAAAAGAAATTTTTTTAAAGTTAATTTTTGACTTATTAAGTATTAGAATAAGTATAAATATTCTTTTTAGGTGCGTTCGTAAATATATAAATATGTAGCCCCTATAAACGTCGCCTAGTCCGTCCGTTCGTCCGCATATAACAGCGCAAAAACTACCCAACCGAAGAGTTTGAAATTTAATATATATAATCGTTGCAGAATTCCGTCGAGTCATTTAAAATTTTATGAAAATCGGATCAAAATTTAATAAAAATATTTATTAAGTAATTTGATTATTTTTTTTAAATCGTTACTTCCTTGTTAAAGCAGCTTACAAAGATTAATCGTCAAATGACCGAGATGTATCGGCAAGTTATCTGACATGTATGACGTTATAGTCATATATGACGTATCCTATGACGTAATGTTACGTATGACGTAACATTTTATAACCTCTTTGACCAAGTTATAATCGCATTCTTTATTCTATTAAATCCTACCATACGTAATTAATTCAATGATATACAATGATAGGTAATGATTCTAGGTTGCCATGGTGATTACGTCATATTTAAGAGGGAGTCATATTATTTCTGTATTACAGAATTTAAAAACCGAATTTGTATTCTAAAATGAGAGGGTTAGAATAACAGTGGAGTAAGTCAATATTTAGTAATTTGAGAAATGAAGGATTTTGTGAAACTTGTTGTATTGTCGTTGCATTAAGTGGTTTTCCCCTCTAGAGATTTCCTAAGTGAACTATGACTTATTTGACTGTCACACTGAATGGAAATTAATATATGTTCAGAGAAAATACGGTTATCTAGATTTTTAAAATTTTTGACTTACTCCACTGTCATTCTAACACCCTCAAATTGTTTAATTATAGCAATAATATAATCTACCGACATTTTTTTTCTATAGATGTTTCCGGAGAAATAGATAGGAAATAGAAAAAGAGCATAAATGTGGATTTCAAGTTCTGAAATTTTTAAAGCTAAGCTTAAGCTTGTCATTGGAATTTTCAGTAAATGTCAACAAATGATAAAATGTAGCTAACTTAAACTCTACTTATTTGATTACAGAAATTAATCATATCGTAATAACAGACGATATAATTAATTTCACTGAAATAATAACAGTACGAACGCACCTCATTTTTCACGTTTGACGTACAATTTCCAACTGGTAGAATTTATTGATGCTGTTTGTTTCAAATAAGTAAAATTGTGTGTGAAAATTACGGTTTATCTACATACACATATTACATAAATTTACAACATATAATTACACCTATCTAAATTTTCGTACTTATATTTCATAAAGTAAGCTATATTATGACTTGTAAATTTAAACACAATACAAGGGAGTTTCTGATTTAATAACTTCTATGTTTCATATACATGCAATCAAATATTTTTTTAGTAGAATTTTAAGTATCTTTGTAACATAATATTACTTTCATTGTGACAATATGTTTTCAAAACAATTACCGACGATATCATAAGGGCGATTATGACGTAATAAAATGAGCCAATCGTGTTTACTTTTATCGTACACTCACAATAAATACAGAAATATTTATGTCATGCTATTTTTTTTTTTTTTTTTTTTTTTTTTTTTTAAATAATAACACAATGGGATAGTGATCTAAAACGTTATTAACACTTTCTTGTCGTATTTACTTCTGGTGCCTGAACAAAAAACCGATGATAGGACACTGGGGAGACGGGTTGACGTAACCAGCAGAAAAGTGATTGGATAGAGAGGGGAGGTGATGCGACCGATAAAGTCAATTGATCTATTGATTGACAAAATAAATAAAAGAAGGTTATTTTGCAAATTATCCGAGAAAGATGGAGAAACGCATGCCTGAGCAAAAAAAAAAAATTAATTAAAAAATCAAACAGTAAAAGAAAAGAAGTGGGTAAGTGTGATCGAAGATCGCACAAAGGGTTTCGTTTAATATTTCTTTCAAAACACATTATTCTTCCTTTAATAAATCCAAATAAATTTCATAAAAAAAAGTCATGTTGTTTATAAAGTAAAAATTTACCGGTCTATCTTTCTCGTTTTTTCGGAAATTTGGTGCGGTTCGATAGCGGGCGAAGCCCGCTATTATACTCTGTCATAATAATATCTGTCATGTGAACTAAATGTGATATTAAAAAAAAAATCAATTTCAAAATTAAACATGTTGTATAGAGACCTTCAAAATGTTAGACGTCAGATTGATTTTCTTTTTAATTCTCTAATGACGTCATATTAAGCTGGTTTCTGTATTTACACATACTCCTTCTCCTTCTATTATTGAGAAATGTTTGAAAATTTTCGTTTTATTACCAATATGACGTCATATTAATCTGTATTTCAATTGGTGAAACTTTTTATTTCATTTTCATTTTTTTCCGTGGAAATCTTTCAATAGAAAATTAATTATTGTAGAAAGAATTTTATCGTGGATTTTTAATTGTTGGCAACTGCTATAACGAAAAATGTTTAAATGTAATAGGAAAAGGTTGTTAGATTTTTGGTTTTTTTTACCTCTATATAATAAAATAATACGATTTTTTAAAAATTTTTTGATTTTGAGCATCATAATTGGTATTTAGCTATAAGTACACAAAATTTGATGACTGTAAGTTACATAGTTTCCGAGAACCGGCTCTGTGACGGAAGACAACGATGCGGGAGTAATAGGGTTTCGTGAAATGAGCGAAACTCTAAAAACAAAGATTACAAAACATAATATTTTAAGGAAATGGAATAATCAGTAGGGCATTACAAAAATTTATTAAAGGATTCGCTACAATAAAACAATATCAAAGGTTTATACGACAATATCACACCCATACAAAATATAAACCCTATATAATTATAAATGCCATAATGCCATTATTATATCAAGAAAGGTTACCTTCATATTGTAAGTTCCCTACATGTTGGAAAATTGTCACTATGAAGTATTTGATCGTTTTCTTGGTTGCCTGATTTTAGTAAGGTAAAAAAAAAAAGCCTGCTGGCCGATTTTTGCTTTAACCATTTAATAAAAGCCGGCTTTTATTTTTTTTAAAAAGATGGCTTATAGCCAATTCACGTAATTTCTGCATTATTTTTTATGCACATATAAATTTCTTTCTCTAATAGGCTTTCTACTAAAAAAATTATAAACGTATATTAAATAATAGCAGACCCACTCGACGTTGCACGGCTCGACACGTGTCTACCGAGAAAAAGTAAACCCCAAAGTACCCCCAGTTATAACGAGAGAAAATCGACTAGACATAAACATGCTCATTTCGGGTTCAAGAATTCCTAAGTGTTCATTTTTTTAATTATATTGTTTTAATTTCCTGTTTAAAACGACTGTGAATTTTATAGCAATAACATTTTTTTCAAAAGTGTTAAATGCCAAGTTAAATAAACCAAAGTAATGAACATGTCTTCAAAATTTAGGTAATTTTCATGGAACTCTGCCTACAAACCAGTAATAGGTGACTGTTATTCTAAAAATTAATGTTTTCATTATTGGAATAGAATCTTATCTATTGAATTATAACTCAATCAAATGCCTTTAAATTGGTTAACGAAATTAAACATAAATACTTTAAAATTTAAATACTTCAGCGTATAGAAGCCCATTTCGGCAAAAAAAAATGATGTTAAAACCAATAGAAGCCACCTGGCAGGCTTTTTTTAAAAAATTAAAGCCAGCTTTTTTGCAACAATGGCTGTCTCTGAAGTGTATGACTATGAATGTCTTATGTATTTCTCCTTTTTTTATTTTTCAGAAAAGATTATTACATACTTATATTTGACGTAGTGCCATAAAAAAAGAAAAAAAAAAGAAAAAAAAGAAAAGAAAAAAAAGAAAGAAAAAATGAAAAAGAAAATAAAGAAAAAAGGAAAGAAAAAGAAAAAGGAAAGGAAAGGAAAGAAAGTAAATTACTCGAAATAGAGGTATATGTGAAAAAATAGTTGAAACAAATACATCACATGTTTGTAAATGACTGTTAATGTCATTGATTAGCATTGTCCTGACCAATTAGTGAACATAGGCCCTTCTTCCGATCTTAATTACCCTCCACTTTTGTTGTGCATTGGCAAGTAATAAAAAGAACTAGTCAGGTAAGTAAGGAAATTAATAATATTATTTTTAGTTTATTCTTTTAATTTTTAGTTTATTGTTTTAATTTTTAGTTTATTGTATTACTTTTTAGTTTATTGTTTTAATTTTTAACCAGAAGGACCCATGAGAAGCTTTCGCACAGCAATCTTTGAGATTATTTTCTGGTACATTTTAGCACTAATTTTTAATTAACTAATTTTTTTTAATCAAACAACGCGTTCTAACGAAATGTGGGTGTACTATCTCAGACACTTTTTCAAAAAATTTCCGAATGATACCTCATTCATCGTTGTATGTTTTGTATGTGCATAGAAAAAAGGATGTTGATAACAGAAATAATAGATATAATGATTGCTTGTGTATAAGAAAATGGGAATAGATAGCCAGAAATTTTTTTGCCAAATTTTCTTCTCTCGCCAAGGTCATTTCTCTAGGTTGCCAAGACCCCTATACTGAAAAAAAACAAACCCGAACATTATTAAAAAAAAATAAACATTGAATTAGACATTTAGGGAATTCATATAAAAGCATTTCCTCAGATTTGTAAAAACTGTTCCAGAAATGTATTAAATACATAAAATCAATATTTAGTACACCACCTTTTTTGCAAGTCTATGGGAACTTAAACATGGATGTTCAAACTTTGTGGTCCAGTAGCCATTTAAGTGACGTCAGACCTTGCTGGCGTATAAATAGCTTAATCAAATGCTAAAAAATAAATACCTACAAATTTTGTGAATCCTAATGAACTGTGTATCTAAATGGAAGACAATTTTTAAATTACGTAATCTACTGGTGCTTCGATACAGTATGCATATACACAGCCATGATTAACCAAAGAAAACAAATAAACAATAGCTGACGCACGTGTAAAAATTAAATAAAAACCCTATTAAAAGCTGGATATTTTTTTCAAAAAGTACGCGCAAGAAATAAATTAACAATTGTATTTTAATTGTATTATAGGATGACGTCATCTGATAATGCAGTATTTTATTTTTGTGGCAACACTGATTTGAGGAAAACCTTTCATTTTATTTATGAAAACAATGTCAATTTAATTTTTAATTAACAGCAATATTTAATCAAAAAACATGTTTTAAATAAATGTAAGTGTGCTATGTCAGCAGCCTGTTCAAAATCCTTTCATATGGCATCTCATTCGTCGTTCTGCGTTTCGTATTTTCTTAGAAAAAGGGATGTTGACAGGAGAAATAATGTATAAGATACTAGATGGAACCTGTCATAACTAGGCGGAAAAAAATACTATAACAATATCAGTAAAATAAGCTTCTTTATTATTTAAGCAGGGGTGCGTATGAAACAGTCTTCCAAATATTTTATTTTAAAAGCCCCCCCCCCCCCCAGTGAAATACAGTATTATTTCCGATGCAAACTCCAAACAAACAACCCGTAAACATTCTTATCAACTGGATTGAAAAAATTACATCAACAAATAATAATCCTTATCAATTTCTATTTTCCCTTTCTTATCCACAAAAGCTTTTACATAAATGACGTCATTTGGACGACTTATTTCAGAATATTTCCAGTTTATGGATTGAAATAAATGTTTGGAAAATTGTGTTTTTCTACAGGAGAAATAATATATACGATTAAGAAACATACTTACATAATAGGAAATTGCAATTTTTAACATTGGGTAATGATCGATGTATTTCAAACAAATACATCACAATTTTGCAAATGAACGGATGTCTGAAAGAAGATCTTATGTTACAAATTTAAAATTTCCATAAATGAGCAAACACTATTAATGTTATTGATTAGCGATGTCCTGAGCAATCAGTGCAACATAGGCCCTTCTTCCGATCTTAATTACCCTCGTAATATTATTTTTAGTTTAACGTTTTAATTTTTAATTAAGAAACATACTTAACATACTTACATATTATGAAATTGAAATTTTAACGCTGGGTAATGATCAGTCATTCCACATAGGCATTTAAAAAAAAAAAAAAAAAAAAAAAAAAAACAAGCTTCTAAAATTTGTAACATAGGCCATTCTTCGAGACATTCATTCAATTAACATTCACTCGGTTTGAAATCCGGAATCTTAAGTTATAATAGCAGTCAAACAGAATTTAAATTCGCAGATTGTTAGTTAAAAGAATGTCAAAAAGGAAAAAAAAGTGCAGTAATTAACAAAAGATTTAGTACTTGTAGAAACTTTAAAAATAATTGCTATGGAGAAACAAGAATCTAGATATTTATCATTTCATTTAAGAGAAAGAGTTTTGTATTATTAAAAAGTACTTTTATTAACTAAGTTAAAAAATTGAAAAAATGATACGGAATAACATTATCTTTCAATTCAAAACTTTTATCTTTTTTTTTTTCATTAAAATAATTAAATGAATGATTTGGAGGAAGAAAGACTTGTTCTAAACTCAATAATTTAGATTTAAAATTGGAAGCAAATTAGAAGAATTAAAAGTTTTTTTTAAAAATAGAAATACATTAAGTACCGTTTTTTTTGTTCTTAAGTACTAATAACAGTCAAACAATCAAAAAAACCCTTTTAAGTTAGTAACAAGAATGTCAAAAATTATAAAAAAAAAGGGGGTAAATACCGAAAGATTTTGTGCTTGTGGAAACTGTTAAAATAAGTGCTATGTAGGAAAATTAATTCAGATTTACACTGTTACAGAAATATCCGATATACCATTATCTTCCAAGTCAAGACGTTTTCTAATTATTTTGGTAAAATAATTAAATAAATTATCTATAGAGAAAATTGATAGAAATTTTTTAATTTTTATAATTGATTTTGACAAAACTAGAAAAAAATTATTCAACTTTTTATGATTTATATATATATATATATATATATATATATAAACTATTGACCCGAGTTAGTTTCTCCCATCCTTATTGTTTTGACAGGGTTATTTTTCTGGTCGTTCACTGCTTCTACTGTAAATATTGTATATACTTGTACATATTTTCTCTTTGGATTTCCTTTTATTTCTCTACTATTTTTGCTCTAAATTTGCTAAATGTTTTCTAATTTTTTTATTTTATATAAAATGTATGGTGCCTAAAATGGGCTTTTTATTTATGGGCTTTTTTTTCCTTTGCGCGTTTCCAGGGCTTAGTTGCTTGTAAATTGGTTATGGTTGAAAGTATTTTATTCCACAGGTCTACATCAGAGGTATAGAGTTTCATTCACATTATCTCATTCAAGTTCATTCAATTGCGTTTTTTGTTGTTGTTGTTACTAGTACCTATTCGAAAGTCTCGGGGTAAATATAGGTCCTTTTTTACATATTTGATTGATATGAATACTGTTTGTTACAAATAATTAAAAGTTTACATATAATTTACGAATAATCTATTCTATAACATATGTTTACACATTTCATAATTTTCATACATGTATTCATAACATAAGATACATCTTGCTTTTAAAATTTATGCATGGCGCACAGTAAATTCAATTTACGTTTAAAAAATAAAGACGTAATGAAATATATGTATTTTGTATATTTTCTTATATCTTAGTAAAATAATTTATTGTAACTGAATATTTTCATATAAAATATAAAGAAGAACGTGTACAAAAAATTAAGGTTTTTAAATATTTTTATTTATATAAAAATATTATGATAATAATTACAAAAATCAAGTAAAATATTGCAGCTGTTACACAAATAAGATGATCAAAATCGATACCGAAAAAGTTTTTAGTTGCTTTTTTGGCGAACCCTTCAGGCCTCAATAAGTATAGTCATGACGTGAAAATAATTAACAATTATGAAGATTTACTTAAAATCAATAATAGATAAGGGTGCAGTGGAGCAGAGATACTAAATTAACGAAGATCAATTTAAAGTTCAAGTAATAAACTAAATGGGATTTACTAAAGTCAAATTTTAACTTGCGCAAAACGGTTACTTTAACAGTTCGCAGGAAACAAAAGGAACGTTCTCCTCATATCGCTAGAAACTCTGAAAACATACTATACAAATCTCACTTGCATAATGCTGCAATAGCACTAAAAGGAAACTCCGTGGGCTCCGACTTATCTTTGTATGGAGCACTAAAATAATAAAGCCTTACCGTTAGGCCCACTTCTCAGCTGGAGAATCTAAATCTATACTCAGTTGCAGCAGAACGTCACTGCTGATGGCACGATGGTTGATAAAAAGCTTAGAAACTTCCTTGAAGATCAACGACAGAGATGAAGGTCAGATGACAGAGATGTTCCACCCACAAGTGTTACACCCCGCCCCCCACCCTAAAAAAAAATCAACAATCTACTTAATTTTATACTACTCTCCTAAAGAGAGTAGCTAGGAATTGCTACAGTTTATGTTTCCCAGCAAAAATTACTTCAACTGAAATCTGTTTAAAATGCATTCCCTAATTATAGTTTATATTAATGTACCAATTTCCACCAAACATTACCATATATTGTATATAATAATGTTTATATCTAGAATAATGTCTGATGGAGAATTGGTATATTAATATAAACTATAATTATAATACATACATTAAGAAAATAAATTTGTTTATTAGCTATCTAAAATGTAGTACATAATTTGTTTTCTGTATTTATAGAGTCAAAGATGTTCAGTAATTGATGTTCTTTGATCATGAACATGAAGATATCTCCACAACAGACCTATGACACGAGCATGACACGAGCGTGTGATTACAAGGAAAAAACATTCCTGATATGTTCAGTAATTAGCAGTTCATTTTGTTAACTATTCACTGCATGTACCAACTTGCGGATTAATAAGAAGTTGAAATTGCTCTTACATTTGTTATAAAAGTCTAAATATAAATCCACAAAATTTCAATTTATTATTCAACTTCAAACACTCAATGTTGGAACAGATGGAAATTGTTTTTCTCCGTGAAAATATATTTCTGAAAAAATTACCTATAATATCAAAGGTTTGAAGAAAGGTTTTAACGACACAACTGTGTTTTAAATCTTTCAAAATTTTGGCAGGGTGAGGATGGGAACTCCTTGTGAAGGATGGAAACTGTAGAAGAATTTGGTGATGCGTGGTGAAATATGGTGCAAAGTCATGTTACCTCAAAATAATTAAATACTTTAATCAGCGAGTAATTTTAGTCAGTCAATTTTCGTCAGTAAGTACATTTCAGTCATGTAAGTCACAAATGTGAATAATTTATGAAAAAAATTCCAAATACTTTTACTAGCCGGGGAAGACATTAAACGCTCAACGTCTGGGTTCGCCCTCAGCCGAGTGGTCTTCCTCAGGCATTAAAATATATTAAAATTAAAATACTTTTACTAGAATTTTTTTTGCATATAATAGCATATACATTCACTCAAAACATCATTTATAATATTAAATGTTTATAAAAAGGTAATTTGTCTTTCTGATTAACGATACCGAGATCGACAACGACTTGAACATATTTTTACATATGTTTTTATTCCTTCTTCAAGAACAACATTTTAATTCTAAGAAATATGAAGGTAGAAATACCTTATTTACGTGTATTAGTAAAAAATTAAAGAAAAAAAATATTATTTTGTGTTTTACAATATTTTTGAAAGATACCTTACACTAGAAATAACATAAAATATATCGTTAGAGTATACAGGGTGTGCCAAAAATATTGACCTCGACTATTATTCCTTAAATATGGATCATAGACAAATATTGTAAATTACAAAGTTACGTAAAAAAAATGTACAGACTTTTGTAAAATAGATTAAAAATTTCAGGGGATTAAGTTTGAAGAAATACAAAATTAAAATTTTATATGTCCCCGTACAAAAAATTTCACAGTGAATAAAATGTTCCCCATACACTAAGAACGTCATGTACAAAATCTCAGAATTTTATCATAAAAGTCGCTGAGAAATGATTAAACAAAGTGGGTGAGAGGTTAATCATAAATTAAAATGTAAATGTTTACAGATAGAATGCAGTTGACACGACGCAGAAATGCATCATAAGAAAATAAAATATGGCTCTTATTTTTAGTTTTATTTACAATTTTATACAAGTGTGTTTCCTGAAAAATACCTTAAAATTTTATATGATGAATTACAGTCAATGAACATTAAAAGAGCTTAGAAATGTTTGCATATGCAAATATCTGCCTTTGATGGAAAACATTTTGAAGAAGCTTTGTAATATTTGAGTAAAGTTATTATTTCTACATAGTTTACATTCTTTTGCACCAATAAATAGCACAATTATCATTTATTTATACAATCATTGTTTTCTTTTCTGATTTGTGTACGACCCCTTAAACGCGATCATGAGACATGATTTTGCCCCTTTGCGAAATGATATCCAGACATCGAAAAGTAGTTTAAGTCAGCATTTATATATTTTCACATCTCTGCGACTTTTTATGATAAGATGCTGAAATTTTATACATGACCTTATTAGTCTACGGCAGCCATACTCAACTTTCGGCCCGTGGGCCGCATGTGGCCCGGCGACCTTTAATATGCGGCCCGCGGCACATAATCATTAATTTCTATTTATAAAATCAATTGAGATGCGCATAAAAATATTTTAAGACCTTCTATGTTCTTTTATAAATTTTCACGGCAAGACAAAATCTTTCCCTGTTATTTATAATCACTAATTTAAAATTAATTTAAAACATGTTAAAGGCCGTTTCGTTCGTCAAAAGTTCTTTTTACATGTAGTTCTATTTGTGCTATAGTGGTGTATATATTTCTTAATCTTCAACACTAAACAAACATTATTTCAAATTAATTAAATTTGCACTATATATTTCTAAAAAAGAATTTGCATTGAGTTAATAACTGTTTTAAAGAAAATAATCTGATTTTTTTTTTAGAAACTTGGAAATGCTGCATTATTCTATTATTACGTTTATACTTATCATATAGCTATAATTATGCCTATTAGGGACATTAGTGTTAAACGTTTGCCGCAGAAATAAATTGGCAGGAAAAAGTTTTATATCACTAATTTAAAAAAAAAAAAAAAGTCTTCTCGGCATATTTCTACATCATTATGAATAGAAATCTACTACAAAGTGTATTGTTCGGAAATAGTGGTGTTGAATTTGTTGGTAACATTTCTTCCGCAACAAACCTTCAATCCTACAAATTATATTAACTTTATAATATAGCTTTGATATACTACTTTCGTTATCTTACTATTTTAATTACACTGTTTTTTACATTATTATACAAGTGTGTTGTAGCCCGTCTAACGTCGCAAACATATGTTTGCGGCCCGCGAGAAAAAAAGGTTGAGTATGGCTGGTCTACAGAATACATTTTACTCATCGGGAAATTGTTTACGGGGGCGGTATAAAATTTTAATTTTGTATTTCTTCAAATTTAATCATTTGAAAATTTTAATCGGTTTCATAAATTGCTGTAAATTTTTTTACGTAACTTTGTAATGTATAAAACAAGTCTTTGCTCAATATTTAAGGAATAAAATCCGAGGCCAATGTTTTTGGGACTACTTGTATAATGTAAAAAAAAAAAAATACTTTTTAAGTGACGCTTACATGGGCACGGTTTTTATGGATTCTTGTTTATACTACAGTTTAACTTTGAAATAAATTTCTTATCCCTAATATATAAAAGATAAAAACGCATTGCAATAGTAAACTTTTGTCTGACCTTTATGTTTGGAATGTGCTTCAAAATGTTACAGCAATAGAATTCTGTGTAAGTTCATATAAATCAGAGATGAACAATTTCTAACAGCACAGCAAAAGAAAGAGATTTCAATTGATTAATTTCAACATGGCTGATATAACTTAATGTATCATGCTCATTAAATTGTCACATATTTCAAGTTTGATATTTTTGTACATGTTCCATTATTACTTTTAACCACGAAAGGTGAATGTGTCTCAGTAAGTTAGAAACAAATAATAAAATAAAATAAAATAAAATATATGAAGCGAAATAGTATTTTTAAAATTTTATTTGGTTAATTTTTTATAACAATACAAATTAATTAAATACATTCAAAAATGCATTTTGTTAAGTAGAAAAATAAAATAACTTAAATTATTTCCATAATTAATTATTTTTCAAAAGTCCCCTTTTTCAAGGAAAGGTATTTCGCTTTCAACTTTATTATCAATTGAAAATACTTTATTATATTCTAATATGTAGCTGTAATCTCTTTCGGGAAAGGATTATATTATTTGCTTATTAATATTAGCGGTGAAAAAAATCGAATTTAAAAGCATTTTACTGTTAATCTTTTTAACAAATGTTGTGTGCTTCCCTAAAATAAATCCTCGGAGATCTTTTAAAAAAATACGCTGTAAAAGAAAAATATAAAAATCGTAGACATTTTTAAAAAATAAGGACGCGATAATAACAATGTAATTTTTTACATTTGCTTTCATGAAATTACTGCAACTGAAAAAAAAAATCTTTTTACAATTTTAATTAACTTTGATTAATTTCAAAAAGAAATTTCCAATTAACTTACAGCTCTTCCATTTTTTTTATTACTTAAAAAAAGACTAATAGTGTAAAAAAACATAAAATATCTATAAATTAGGATATATATATATTTCTTTCTCCTGGAAAATAAATATCTGTGAATGAATTAATAATTAATAAATGAGAAAAAATCATTTATATTTGTAATAGAATAAATATAAATGATTTATTCTCAGTTATTAATTTTTTTTTATTTGCTGATATTTATTTTTCCTGAAACGTTTAAAAAAATTGTGATTAGGTAGTAACATTTTATCACTGTATTCAATTATAATTTTTTTTAACTATTACTACAATAAATGTTCTCCTTAAAAATATTTCTATGTCTATATAGATGCTTTCAAAGATGTATACATTTGTTTCAGTGATATCTAATACGTTCGAATGTCATAGAATCAATTCATTCGTCATAGAATTCATTCTAATTATATGAAGAATTATTTAATTTTTTGGTAACCGAATGAAATGGATCTAAAATTTAAAAAAATCTGATATAGGAACATCCTTTGCAACTTTGGTTACAAAAATGTTGTAAATCATAAACAGTAAAAATAAATCTATTTTTTTTTTAATGAGATCTGAAAAAATAAATATCTAGGGATGAATAAATAATTATTAACTGAAATTAAATCATTTATATAAATTTGGTCAACGTCATAGAATTCATTCTAATTATATGAAGAATTACTTAATTTTTTGGTAACCGAATGAAATGGATGTAAAATAAAAAGAAATCTCATATAGGGACATCCTTTGCAACTTTGGTTACAAAAATGTTGTAAATCATAAACAGTAAAAATAAATCTAATTTTTTAAAATAAGATCTGAAAAAATAAATATCTAGGGATGTATAAATAATTATTAACTGAAATTAAATCATTTATATAAATTTTGTCAACGTCATAGAATTCATTCTAATTATATGAAGAATTACTTAATTTTTTGGTAACCGAATGAAATGGATGTAAAATAAAAAAACTCTCATATAGGGACATCCTTTGCAACTTTGGTTACAAACATGTTGTGAATCATAAACAGTAAAAATAAATCTACATTTTTTTTTAATGAGATCTAAAAAAATAAATATCTAGGGATGAATAAATAATTATTAACTGAAATTAAATGATTTATATAAGTTTGGTCAACGTCATAGAATTCATTCTAATTATATGAAGAATTACTTAATTTTTTGGTAACCGAATTAAATGGATGTAAAATTTAAAAAAATCTTATACACAGGGACATCCTTTGCAACTTTGGTTACAAAAATGTTGTAAATCATAAAAAGTAAAAATAGATCTTTTTTTTTTTTAAATGAGATGTGAAAAAATAAATATCTAGGGATGAATAAATAATTATTAACTGAAATGAAATTATTTATATAATTTCGGTCAGAAATAGATCAGAAAAATTATTCTATTGACGCAGAATTTAATTTAGTAGTAAATAAATATGTTGGATGTCATTGAAACAAAACTCATATATTTTAAGGAGTTGAACAAATACGATAGCATAATTACGTTATAAAACAAAAGGAGCAATCATTATAATTTTGGCTCCAAAGACTCAGACTGTAAGAAAAGCTATTTCCTAATTTCACATTTATGTACTCAGTGATGTGAAAATCATTGTCTGCAATCAAAAATTTTTAATTGATTGTATGTTGTTGTTGTTGTTTTTTCTAATCCTAAATGATCTAGCCAATAGGCTAGACCAAGTCCATGAGCCCAAAAATTTGGAGGAAGTCCAAAATATTAAAGGACACTCCAAAAGGTCACTCCTAGTCAAGTCCAAACAGGGTAGGAGATGGTCAGAGGTGGATGGCTCAGACTTGCACTTTCCACAAATGGGGAAAATCTTGGTGCCGCCGCACATAGGAGTATTTTATGAAAAATGTGGACAAAAATATTTTGTGAGCTAT
Source organism: Maratus michaelseni (assembly GCA_963931845.1). NCBI lineage: Eukaryota > Metazoa > Arthropoda > Arachnida > Araneae > Salticidae > Maratus > Maratus michaelseni. The sequence continues at coordinate 128,204,500 of OZ007590.1, read as the reverse complement.
ATCAAATTGAAATGTTGTGAAAAGCTATTTAGAGCCATTATATATAATTTTTTAACAAAACATATAACTTTTTTTACGAATTTACAAAAAAAATATTTGTTTTTTACAAAGTAAACTATATATTTAAAACAATTCAGAATAAACGTTTAGGATATTTAATAAAATATTCAGTTTTTTGCATATTTATAAAAAGTATTTTCTTTAACTTATCAGATTCATCTTCATCTGTTTCATCTTCATCCTCATATTCCTCTTTTTTTAGATGTTGTCCGTATGGTGCTTCTGGGAGTAATAGTTCTATTGTTTCGCTAGAAAATGGCTTGCTTTTTTTTCTTAGGCTTTGGTATTGAACTACTTATAAAAGGATCAGAATTTAGTAAAAGTCTGTTCAAAACATCTTTATTATATTGCTCTCGAGAAAATCTTCAGGAAAAATTTTGCCTATTTTGGCGGAAATGTTTGTTTCTAGCTTCAGCAGCCTCCTCCGAGAGTTGGCCGATAGGTAATATTGCATGTTTAATTACTGTGGACCCATGTACTAAAACTTTATGTACTGTTGGTGACATTGGGTGCCACACATATAATTCGACATAAAGCTTTGCAGTTTCTTCGGTGTAATTTTCAAATTTCTTAACATCAATTCTATATCTATTTGACAGTGCCTCTAAAATTACTTTGAACCTTTTTATAAGGTCAAAATTTATTCCAGTGATTCGGGAAGCAGTATTGGGGTTCACAAAAAATCTTCTTGATACTTTTCCTCTTGCGTGTTGCCAAAACCTGCCTTGGGAATATCTACTAGACCCATTTCTTCTTTGAAATTATTTTGAATTCGTTTTTTTTTTTGTTTTGTTTCTGCCACAACATTTTTGTCTTCATTGATTCTCGCTTGCCACTTTTTAAAATGAATTTTTATATGACAAATGCAAAAGTGATTTAAAAAATCTAATCCGTGCATGAAGAATTGATAAACCGAATCTTAAGGCATCAGGATTTTCAGGATTCTTCTTCTCCAACGTATTAAATTTTTTTGAAGTTTCTCCATATATGTAACATCTCATTGTTGATTAAGTACTTGTCGCAGCATTGCAAACCTTCGTATCTACCATAGTAGGTATCAGCGTGTGTTTTACATATTATAAACTACCATTAGTAGTAGGTATATCAGTTTTCTTAAGATTTTTAACTTGATTTTCAATGTATTCAATTTCTTCATAATTAATATAGTTCGTTTCATGAACAAAACGAATGCGTATTGGCCTACTGAACCCTGCAGTGGAAGGTAGAGGGTTCTGTCACAAAATCTTTTATTGGTCGCCAACTTCTTCAACCAATTTTATGTTAAACCAATGTTCATTTACCTTAAGAAAGCAACTTTTTTCCCTATTTAGCAGTCTCCCATGTTTCTTTAAAATCCGAATTGAAACGGCTTAACGAACGTTTTATTGATTCTTGTTCATCTACTGGGCATTTCGTCATTTCTATAACTTGCTTTCCATGAAACATTATTTTTCAGCTATTTTCTTATTAGAACAATCTTGCATCAAGTCAAACAGCAACTTTCTTGAAACATCTTTCGCTGTCACTGAAGTTTCTAAAAGAAAAATGAAGATTTTTCGTTTTCAAAATATTGTCATCTTCTGATACCATTTTTTTTATAAAAGGGTAAAAAAAAAATGGGGCAAATTGGGGCAAGATTTTATTTTATGAATATAACAAGGAATATCTAAATTTTATATTACAACAAAAAGTTTTGCCGGGAAAAGGGCGGAAAGTATTTATAAATCACTAATAATTTTAAAGAACTAGTAAAAATCACACTTATTTTTAAAGATAAAACAATGTAGTTTTATTCATAATTATATTCATTTATAACTAAAACTAAATACAGTAATTTAAGCTACATACCTTCCATTTCTTTGTCCATAAAGGGTTTTTTTCAGATCTTTACTGTATACAACGATAAATGCAATTAAATTATGCGCTTCTCACAACAGCGCAGTGAAAAGAGACATCTGCGATTCACGACAGCTGTATTCAGACTGATAACGCGACGGGTAGTGTTACCGAACATTCCTAAGATAGTGTTTACGTGAAGCACCCACTACTAAGCTATACAAACAAATAAAGTATTGCCGTTTTTAACGAACTTCATTTTTCGACTTTTGTCCAGCTTTTTTTAGAAATACTCCTCTGTGCGCCGTCAAATTTCAGGCATCTCAAGTGTCCACTCAAAAATCTTGAAATAGCAGACTGCTGGTCACGACTACCCCCAAGAGCAATAGCTTCTCCAGGCTTTTTGACACAGTACCAACTGTGAACTGGAGGGGAATGCCAAGATGTGTCGAGAGTATATTGAGCTCTCGAACATATCTCCAGAAAAGTGACGTTTGATTGTATGTACATTATTGATTGAACAATGTTTGTACTCAGTGATGTGAAAATCATTGTCTGCAAACAAAACTTTTTAATTGATTTTATGTACATTATTGATTGAATAATTTTTGCACTCAGTGATGTGAAAATCATTGTCTGCAAAAAAAAAAAAAAAAAAAAAAAAAAATTGATTGTATGTACACTATTGTTTGAATAATTTTTGTCCTCAGTGATGTGAAAATCATTGTCTGCAAACAAAAATTTTTAATTTGATTGTATGTATATTATTGATTGAATAATTTTTTTTTTACTCAGTAATGTCAAAATCCTTGTCTGCAAACAAAAATTTTTAATTGATTGTATATACATTATTGATTGAATAATTGTAAGAAAAGAAGAAAAAAGCATATTTTCAATTATACATGACTAACCACAAATTATTTTTAATTTAGAAAATACATTTTCATATCAATATTTAGCACTATAATAAATTATAACACCTTGTAATAATATATTACTTTTAAATGCTAAAGGTGTAAAATTACCAACATAATATAAATTAAAATAACTTTTATTAGTTGTTTTACATGTTTCGACTCTTTCCGAGTCATTTTCAAAAACAAAATGAGAATATTCTAAAGCTGCACGGGCTTTGAAGTTATTATTTTCATGTACTTTTTAAAAAATTACGCACGTTATCTATTATTTTTTACTTGGTTGTTTATTTTCATATCTTTGACCATGGAGTAACTCTAGCCACAGTTTCGGTAAATTAAAAGATGCCGCATCGTTAACTTCGATGCCGCAAAACAGAACTGTTTTCCGGAAAAGTATGGCTAACCAATCTACCATACCAAATAACGCATGTTCTCCCTTTACATACAAAATTTCAACTTACAGATTTCTCATAAGACGAGCCTTTATAATATGTACTGAAAATAAATTGAATAATGAATTAGATAACATTCGTAAAATTGCTTATAATAATGGTTTTAAAGTACACCATATTAATGAATTAATCATGGAGATCACCAATAATAAGAAACCAGAGAAGAAAGATGATTCGCAAAAATACAAACTTTATACTCTGCAATATTATCCAAGCTGTTTTGAAAAATTAAAACACAGCTTTAAACGTTTCAATATCTGCTTAATAGCCAAACCACCTAAGAAATTAAAGAATATCATTTGCAGTAAAATTGACCCAATTAATTTTGAGAATTATTCAGGAGTATATGAAATACCTTTTATTAAAGAAGACGGATCCAAGAATTACTACATAGGCATGACCAGCAGGAAATTTAATTGCAGAAAAAATAGCATATAGCTGATATTAAATACAAATAAAAAAACTACAGCCCTGGCAAGATTATATCAAGAAGAAACCATCCAAATAAATTTCAATGAAAGTAAAATAATATTTCCCTCCAGTCTATATTATTCCTAACAGTCTATATTATCCATCCATAATAAGAGAAACCATAGAGATACTCACGCGCAAAAATACAATATGTAACGATGCGGCATCTTTTAATTTACCGAAACTGTGGCTAGAGTTACTCCATGGTCAAAGATATGAAAATAAACAACCAAGTAAAAAATAATAGATAACGTGCGTAATTTTAAAAAAAGTACATGAAAATAATAACTTCAAAGCCCGTGCAGCTTTAGAATATTCTCATTTTGATTTTGAAAATGACTCGGAAAGAGTCGAAACATGTAAAACAACTAATAAAAGTTATTTTAATTTATATTATATTGGTAATTTTACACCTTTAGCATTTAAAAGTAATATATCAATATTTAGTTTATTAAATTTTTTTATTCGTTATCATTAAAAGCTTATAAACAGATATATCTTGAACCAACTGCATTATGCAATACATTTATCCTGCAAATGGAGCAGAGATGTTTTGAATATCGTCTTCGAGATATCAGTTAGAGCACGGGGATAGACGGCAGACAGATAGATCGAAGTCATAAAACGGTTAAACTCTGTTGGGCAGTGTTGAAAAGGAAAACAGAATAGTTTGCATTAAGAGTAAGACCACTATTTTCTCACTTAAATTATCAATAACAATTAATAAACTCCACTTCAGGATTTATTTTTAATCACCGTTTAGATGATTCTTTTAGTAATCAAACATGTAATAAAATCTCAAAATTCGCTGTTAGATGATTTAAACTGCTCGATATATCTCGTCAATTATACGAGGGAAAGTCATTAAGTAAGTCACAAAAGATAATTAAGTATTAACTTACAATGATATTCACTTCAAAACTATTTTTATTTCTCAACATATCCTTCACCAATATTTATGCACTTATATCACCGTTTTATCAGTGCCCAAACACCAGTCGCATAACATTCTTTGGGTTGCTGTCTCAGCAACATTAGGACTTCAAGTTGAACACAGGAGACAATTCAAAAGTTTGGTTGGCAACTTCTTCAACCTCTACCAAGTTGAACCTGTTCATCATCTGTAAACATCATCTTGCTTCCAAGATGGTTTTTAGTGGACTAAACAGATGAATATTGCTTGGGGCTAAGTCGAAGTTGTATGGTGGATGTTGAAGGAGTTGCAAGATCTGTATGTGTAAAGATGGAATTTTTTAATAGATTTTTCAATCACTTCCTGGCTAGCCAGAATTATTAAAATTATGTACACTGTTGTGTTTCCGATGACAATATAACATTTTCATGTCTTTTGAATTTAGATATAATTTGATAAATTCATTCTAAGGCATTTTTCTGTTGCCGATCGCAGGGGATAAATCGCCAAATATTCTTTATGGATGCAGCTGCATACAAGTAAAAACAGCAATGGAGTGACTTATACGCCAAACCAAGTTCACTAAAATACACTAAATGGCTGTGATACTGCAAGAAAGACATATTTTAAACACTAAAAAGCAAAAAATCAAATATAAATAAAAAATAAAGAGTGTGATATATTTATTTAAAAAATACGCTTTTGTCAATTAATAATTTAATAATAATTACATTATGATTATACGTTGTGAAACAGACTAGAAATGCCGAATAGATAGTTAGAATAATTAATGCTTTTTTTCCTTTACGGTTGCCTTATCTTAAAAAGGAGACAGAGTAAAAACTATAATTTAAAAAAAATGAATTCATTAGTTCACGCTTTCTACAAAAAGTAAATCAATGCTATGAACTTTCCGTAATCGTGTACTACACTATATTAACTTGTTGTAAGGATAAAAGTTTTGAAACAACTCGTTTTGGAGTCATGATTATTTGGCATGGTTTTTAAGATATATATTGAATGTTCATAAAAGAGTGTTAAAAATATATATATATTTATTTTTATTCTTATTTTATATGTCTTGCACTATTTAAAAAAAAAATTATCACAATTCTGCGCTACTTTTCGAGAAGAATTTAACCATCCGCCAAATTGACATTTAAATTTGGTTTCAATTTGATTTATATAGAAGAAGGTTTTGTGATGGCCACAGGATACTAGTGTTCCTTTGGAGGGACAGACACGTGTTATTTGACATCGCCACTTATCACCCAGAATTTCAAATCCCAATAGAAAAGCCCTGTGCAAAAAAGTGGCAGCTCCTCTTGTGTGCAAATTTTAATTTTATAGTAGAAAACAGCATAAGAAAAATTGCTTTATCAATTGGTGTTCCGCTACTCCGCTATTAATTCGTTCCGCCTATTGGCTCCGTTGATTTGTTTAGATCAGGGGTTCTCAAACTTTCAGACCGACGTACCGCAAAATCGAAGTTCATACTTCCGCGTACCACCAGGTAACAAACGTAAAGCTAATATAGAAAAACCTGTCTGAAACGCAATATCTCTCCGGGTTTTTGCGTTTCCGTCATAACAGGTTTTACTGTATTTAAAATAAATGATTACATTACTAAATTGACTGCTTTATAATAACATTCAAGTAAAAAGTAGTATCACCATTAAATTTTAATAATGCATTTATCAAATTTATTTAATTTTTAATAATGCATAATTATCAAAATACAGTATTTTGGTATAGTAAAAAAACTTTAATACTTAAGTACATATTGGTGCACACTGATTCATATACTGTTATAGTAGGCTAATGAAAAGGGTGGGCGTGTTTTATCAAGCACAACTTCCTCATGTCTGGCTCAATATTAGGAAGTTTTAGTCATAAGTCAGATTCGATGTTTAGTTTATTCTTGTATTTGTTTTTCATATAACAAAGGGGGAGAAAGCACATTCACAGAGGTATGTTGTGCTAAACACAAACAGACTTTGACGATATTAGACGGTATTCTGATATTCTCGTCAGCGAAAATTCTGTTACATTCATTCTTTTGAATGTGGACTCCAGTAATCCATCACAGGAGAGGAGAGCTGAATAAGTTCACTACTTTCCTCTCTCGTGAGATACAGTGGCATGGTGTTTCAAATGAGAAACGAATTTCTTATCCAAAGCTTAGTTAGCGCATGTAACATAGGCTCAATAGAACCGTATTAATAATCTGGATACCTTTAAATGTGACAATAATGTCGCTCAGTAGGGAAGCACTTGCAAGTTTCTTCACACATTAATGAACATATCACCTCAATACATATGTTGATTCTATCTGAAATCAGCACTCCATATGACCACAGTTTTTGTTTGATTTAAATAACCTTACTCTCTTGACCATTTTAAATAACCTTATTCTCTTAAAAACTGATTTCCATGAAATAGGGAGAAACTATAACACTTTTTGTACAAGAGAAGAAAAATATTTCAATGAACACAATGAATTAAATATGAATTATGTTTGAAATAAGACTTTCATTTCAACACCTCCTAGAAGCTCTTCTAGTACAAAGAGAACAATGGGTTATAAATTACACTTGGAATGTTATTTTGTTTTAACTCCTCCTACTCACAATAGCTCCTCCTACTTCCAAGCATTCAGATTTTTCCTTCAGGTAATTCAATTTATAAAGCATGTTTAAAAACAGTTCTTCCGCTAATTAAAAATATTTCATTCATATATTAATTTTTAAATTAGGTCTTTATTAAAAAATTCAATTTTTATGCATATAAATCTAATAATTGTGTTTTTTATTCTGAAAAACTGATACTATCATAAGCGGTGTGTGCGAATTTCAGCAAGTCTGCTATACCAAACATTTCTCGTAACAAAAAAATAGAAAAAGTGTTTACAGATCCTAAATCGCATTAGAAATTTTTTTGAAAACTTCCAAGTAAATAAAGACAAGCCGTTTTTGATTCCATAATAATATGCTGCATTTTGTATTTTATCTCACGTACCAGTATTGGACTTCTGCGTACCAGTAGCTAGAGCTTCATGTACCAGTACTGGTACGCGTACCATAGTTTGAGAACCCCTGGTTTAGATGCTATTCGAAATATATTATCAATTCAGTAAAAGAAGGAGGAATCTCCTGAAACAACTGTAACAAGCTAGAAATTGTGCGTCAAACGGGACAAATGAGGTGCGTTCGTACTATAACTAGTTTCAGTGAAATTAATTATATCGTCTGTCATTGTGATATGATTGATTTCTGAAATAAAATAAGTTCATTTTAAGGTGGCAACATTTTATTTTTTGTTGACATTTATTGAAAATGCCAATGGCAAACTTAAGCCTAGCTTTGAAAATTTCCGAACTTGAAATTTATATTTAAACTATTTTTCTATTTGATATCTATTTCTCCGGAAACATATATCCAAAAAACTGTCGGCAGATTATAGGATTGCTATAATTAAACAATTTTAGTATACAAATTCGGCTTTTAAATTCAGTAATACGGAAATAATATGACTCCATCTTAAATAATACGTAATCACCATGGAAACCTAGAAACATTACCTATCATGGGATATCTTTGAATTAATTATGTATGATAAGATTTAATAGAATGGAGAATGTGACTATAACTTGGTCATAGACGTTATAAAGTATCATATACGTCATATATGACTAAAACAGCATACACATCAGATAACTTGGTGATAAATCTTGGTCGCTTGAAGATTAATCCTCGGAAGCTGTTATAACAAGGAAGTACCGATTTCTAAAAAATTCAAATTACTTATTAAATATTTTTATTAATAACTTTTTAAGTTTTGATTCGATTTTCATAAAATGTGAAATGACTCGACAAAATTCTGCAACGATTATATATATTCAATTTCAAACCATTTGGTTGGGTAGTTTTTGCTCTATTATATGCAGAGAGACGGACAGACGAACGGATGGACCAGACGTCGACTATAGGTGCTACGTATTTATATAATTACGAACGCACCTAAAAATGGAGCTGCTTGCTTTTTGCACCGTATTCTTCAATAATTGTGCTGATAACGTTGCATTTCTTTACTAAATATATTTTCATCGTTTACAAAATTACTATCATGCAATCAATAATTCTTATTTAAAAAATTATACTTGTGTCGTGTTATAAAAAAAATATATTACCATCTCAAACACTTTTTTCTATCAAAATAATTTCAATAACACACTGATCGCAAATTAAAAAAAATCATTATGCTTTTTAATTAAACTTTTTGAAAGGAAAGCTAATTAAATTAAAGAAATATGGAAAATTTTCTGCATTAAAGAATGACAACACATAAATAACGAACAAATATGTTATAATCATAAATTTAAAATAGAATACCGTAGAAATGATTAAAAACGGAGTATAATAATAATAAAATAATAATGAAACTTCAAATTACAGTTGATTATTAACTTTAAATGTTGTTTGTTATTTGTGATAGATATGCTCATGTTTGTTAATATTTTTAAAACCTTATTTAAAATTTATTTTCGCGAGATTGAAATGCAACTATTTTTTGTTTATATTTGTAGCATAATCACTTTTAGTACACTAATTATTATTTCTTCATTGATTACATTACAGTGAATTTTTCTGAATTTTTCAAAAGTGCAAAGTTTATTCAATGAACCATATTTAATTAGCATATTCATATTGGCAAAATGTGTTGTTGAAACTTCTATAAAAAATAAGTTTATTACACCCGAATTAAAGTTTCAGCATGGGAATTATATTTATCTTTAAAATATTATTATTTTTTTAATAATAAGTATTTTTAACTTGACAGAAATTTATCAAAATAAAATAAGTTCAATCTCCGAATGATTATTCAGAAAATTTAAAAATGTAAAAAGTTTATCATAGATAACTAAAAAGTTTAATTTTATTATCTGACAATAAATACGACATATTCCAATTCAATATACATATAGATGCTAGCATATATTTTTTGACTGAAATAAAAGTGTATAAAATTAGTTTTATAACAGTGTTTATTTTTACATGTTAATAAATGAATTGTAAAAATGAACGTAAAGATGAGAGAATAATATATTTCACTGTCAATGAGTAAAATATGATTTTATCTGATATTTTGTGATGCTATTCTCTCAAGGGGTGTGTATGATGTTAAGAACAAATAATACATCATGCTTACTCAAAATACACATATAAACTATTAGGGGCTATTTTAATAATCTGTAATCTCTGGTCTTAGAAATCGACTATATTCAAAATAGAGAAGAATTTTCCTGTGGCAATTGCTATGGTTTTTGAACAGCTCTGATCTCACCAAACCTTTTTGTGAGGTGTTCTGATTTTTCCACTCTTGTAAACGTTTGTCAATAAAGGAAAACCGTTAGGTACCCTGTTTTACCGTACTTTCTCCTACATATAAGAATGAAATTGGAAATTCAAACCAAATTTCATGGATTTTTATGTTATAAAACTGCCCGACGTGACATCCGCGAACGCTACGGCGCACTATAAAATGTTTTCTGTTTCTAGCTTTTTTTTTTTTAAACTAAAAATCTATTTTAAAGGTTGGTTTCTTTAGAATGAATAATATTTTTAAGTTTTATTTAAAATTAAATTACAGACACGATTAAAGTTTTTGGCTTCTTACTAGGCGATTTTCTTGAGATAGGCCTCTTCTCAGAAAAATGTAATTACAAAATATAATTCTAACATGCATAAATATATATGTACCCATACTTTACCCATACTTTACCCATACTTTACCCATACCCATGCATGGAATGTTCAATGTTAATTTAAACAGGTCCTTCCTGTTAAGTCGGACGAGTATGTTCATTAATTTTTTTAAAATTATTTTAAGGTACATATATCAGATTTTATACAGATTAAACAACTAAGTTTCAGTCCTTCTAAGTTAGATATTTTAGCGAGAAAGGAAATCTGGATGGAAATTTTATATTCGACTTACCAAATTTAATTGAATGTATAAAAAAACATTAAACCTTCTGAAATCATAGTTTAAAAATCACCCATAGAATATAATATAACACAAACTATACAATGACCTAGGTTTTTTCTGAAAATTATTTTTACACAGAGTTCCTGAATCGTATGGCCTTATGGCTATCACTGTGAGATTTATATGCATCATGTAAGACGTGTCTGCCTGTACTACCATGAGATAATATATTTGCATGATTCGTTTCATGTGAATTATGTTCCCTTCATTGTTTGAAACTAGCTGATGTGTGCCCTTGTTTATTGAAAGGTAGGTTACAAAGAATGTAACGGATAATTTGACTACCCTTCAGTTTAGGCTTTCAGAAAAAAAATCACGTGGTCACCATGTACGTTAAAAGTGGACTTTTTAAAATGGAAATGTATATAATACAGCGCAGATTTGTGCTATAATAACGTTGACGTCATAAGGAAGTTGGAAACAATGTGGTTACACCTGAATGAGATCTAAAACAATAGAACAAACTTTTTAATTAAACAATCACAATACTATCACTATGAGAAAGATGATTATTTCAACCACTTCCAGGGGCAAGCAGTGTAAATTCCAACAAATTTTACCTTCGTTTCTGACTGTGTATCTCGGTGTCCAGTTTTATAGCTGTGGGTATTGTGATATGGAAGGGAATCGTGAACACAAAAGTGATGCAGTTTACATTTTCACTTCTGGTATGGTCGGATGCTCCAAAAATGAACAATATATGTCTTTATATCAATACACAGAAAATTTGCTTTTAATATTATAGATTATGCCTGGGTTAGAACATCGCTTGAGAAAACAAATGTTACTAGATAATTTTCAGGCTGTGTGAATATATTTGGTGTTTGATACGGATAAATTTCTAGTATTTTTTCTAGTTCAACAATTTCAAAATTACCATATCATTCAAAAAGAGTGATTTGGTTTGTATCTAGGGAGCAGTAGTATTTGAAATTATTACCAAAGTGAGCTATTTAAAAAAAACAATCTTCGAAAGATAAGAGATGCAAATTCTTATTTACGTGGAAGGTAAGCTCTGAAACCCTACAGAGCCAAATTGCCAGGAAGAATAGGACTCGCAAATTTCGGAAGAAAGCGTCTCTTATTGGCCGACAATACGATAGTACCTCTGATCAGAAATGGGGCTATATTTGTATGCATATCGCTCAAATTCCAGTATGTGGCGTTACGTTTCTTCTTCTTAAAAAATATTGAAAACAAGAAAAAGAAAACGTGTTCTAATTACACATACAATAACATACACACATATATATGAGCACAAAAATATGAACGTGGAATGTTCACTGTTTATTTAAACAAGTCCTTCCTGTTCCGCCGGACGAGTAGGTTGTTTTCATTACTTTTTTTTTCTTTTAATACATCAGATTTTATACAGATTAAACAAATAAGTTTCGGCCCTTCTAAATTCGATATTTAGGCGAGAAAGAAAGTCTGAAGGGAAATTTTAAACTAAAATTACCAAATTTAATTGAATGGATAAAAAGTATTAAGCTTTTACTGAAACCATAGTTTAAAAATTACTCATATGCTGTAATATAACCCAAACCATACAATGAATGCCATCGAACATCTTCTGCATTTTTTTGTAAACGAACGATCTCATCTAAGGTCCTTGCAAGATCAACACACTGCCCCAAATAGGTTTAAATTGGCTCAGTATTTTGGAGACTAACGTGATGACATTTTTTGAAAGATTTGTTTTTGTGTGTCCCTGTAAACGAACTATAAGAGTGACATATACTTGAATAACTAACTCAAAGAATATGGAAGATCCATATACTGTCTGATTTAGGTTAAATATTGTTCTGTACTTCAAATGTTATCGTAAAGGCACTGTGCCTATGAGATTAATACGCCTATGAGAGCCTGCACAGGCCTGTGATGGCCTGCTTTGCTTTTGTGGGTATCTAAACAAGCGCTATAAAATCTGCTTAATTGATAAACAAACTCGTCCGATATACACTCAAAATTAACTCACTGTCTCTCAATTTAGTTCGATTTGGCTCAGTATTTCGGAGGTTAGCGTGAAGACAAATTTTGAATGTTTTGCTTTTGGGAGTCACTGTAAATGAACTATACTTGATTTACTAGCTCATCAAAGATGCAAAATCTATATACTGTCTGAATGTGGTTCAAATTAGTTTGCTACTTCGGATCTTATCTTGATGGCAAATATTGGAATGTTTTTGATTTTGTGTGTTCCTGTAAACATACTATAAAAGCTACATACTTTATAAGCGAACTTTTCTGACATACTGCCAAGATCAATAAACTTTCCCAATTAGGTTCGAATTGGTTCGTTATCGTGATGGCAAATTTTGAATGTTTCTTGCTTTTGTCTATCCCTGTAAACGAACTATAAGTGCTACATACTTCATTAACTAACTAGTCCAATATACTGTCAAGATGAATACACTGTCTCAATTATGTTTGAATTGGTTCAATATATGGAATATTAGAGTGATTACATGTTTTGTATTATATATGGATTGATATATAGATATAAAGAAAGGGATTGCAATAGGTCGATTTCTAAAGAAACCATTCTAAAAATATGTAAACAGAAAATATAATATAACAACAGCTTTTTTGGAATATTTTTAAGTATGTTAAATTAAACGGTTGTAATAAAAAAACACAGTTTAACCAGAAAATAAAAAGAATTAAAGTATAATTGTGTTTATGTGAATTTTAACATGAGATAAATATATAAATGCAACATCTACTGAGTTTGGTAGCAACAAACAATTAGGAAATCACAATAGAACACGAATTCTTAATTAGCAAATCATTATTACCCCGTGAAAAAAAATCTTGATTATTTTATCAAGTTATACGACTATTCAAGAGAATAGATTCATACAAATGCATACTGAACTAAACCGTCTCCCATAAAATGTTTAAATGTCGACTTTTAATTATTGCACCATTTACTTTTAACGAGAATCATTTATTTCTTACTTGCGAAAGGACGAGTTAAATAAAAGATAATGTTGAGAAATGCGTATCCGAAAAGAAATTATTCTGCCTTAGGAAAAAGAAACAGAAAATTTATTTAAACCAAATGCTGAAAACACCGATTTAATTTCTGATTTCTAGGCTTAATGCTAAGGATTTTAAACAGACAGAAGTTATTTTAAAACAGTTCCGGCTTACATTGAGTTCGATTTGATTTCTAAAACGGATCATCGTTTCCTATAGTTCAAAATTATGTTTAATATTCGCTAAGAAATGAAATTGAGACACATATCGTGATTTGTTATTAATAAAAGTCTCCAAGCTAACAGAAAACCACTTTAAAATTTCCATTAGTATAATTACACTGGAGTTAAGGCAGAGATCAATTGATCGAACCTAGATACATATTAACAGCTAGAGTTAAAAATAGGAAAAAGAAAATCCCTCAAGCATAGGTTCCACAGATTTTGATGTTTATGGAAAAGTACATATTGGGGATTAGATTTAATTCCTGATATCTATGATCTATTATGGTATTCTTTCTCACCATCTGTTTTCAAGGTAATTCGAGGTTCAAAACCAAAATATCTGTCATCTCTAATTTACCCTTGCACATAGGGACTAGTAGAGTGGTGTATGTTTAAATATGCTGCTTGGTAGAATGAGATGCAGTTTTTTTGTCTGGTCTGCAAACATTAAGCATGTCTCAGACCTGCTCTCATATGATTGAGAAGTCCACACTTAAGTTGAGATATTAACTCGTTACTCATAAATGTGACATCGCAGATGAAGCAGTTTAATCGTTTGAGTCCGTTAGGTATTTGAAAAGTTTGTGAAAAGAGTCAAACAGCACGATAGCGTTTGTGTCATTTTATGTGAAAAACCGCCCAAAGGCGAATCACGTCTAATTTATTTTAGGCTGAATTGAATAAAAGTTGAATGGAGAAAAAGACTAAAGAATTACAAATCATGGTAACTACAAACAACTTATATGCTTTGTATTACAAGCAGCTATGGTATTAAAAACAAATATCAGTAATGTTGAGCTTGCTGACTTCAGCAGAAGATAAACGTATAGATATTGACATAAAAATATCAACTATACTGGCTATTTTTGACATGAATTCTAAGCAGTGCTACTCTGCGCGAGACACTAGCGAATAAAATTTAAAACAACCCTATAATATTGCAAAAGTGTAATTCAAACGTGTCGTCAGGAATTGACGAAACAGAGAGTTCGTGTTGTCGTAATGAAGGCCACTTGATATCTTAGTTTGTGAACAATGAATCCTTCAAATTATGTCTTATAGTATAAACAGACAGTTCAACGTACATAAATTAATTGTTAACATTTTTTAAAATATTTTCTTTTGATATCCGTTTTTTATTCCATTGCGAAACAACGACATCTAGAAGTATGAACAGTCTCGAAACATATTTTAGGAAATGAACCAGGCAATCAAGCAACGGCATTTGAAAAAAAATCTAATAAACCATGTGCACATTCAGTAATGTGCATCGACAATTAAAATCTTTACTTTGAGACCGAATCTCATGCTAGTATAGGGAATACAAGAATGGAGATTTGTCTCTATACAGAAATTTAGGCATCAAGTAGGTAAACAGAGAATCGACGAAACGGAGAGTTCAGGATGCTAGGTAGAAGCAATATGTACAATGACAATTTAACGGCAATATATATTTACGTATGATAATGCATAGTTGTTTACCCATGCACATACTTACACGCACAAGGATGTATATAGTACAGTGAAACCTCCCTTTACTCCTCTAAAGCGCACCCTCGTTTTACGAACGATTGTCTGAATTCCTAGCCACTGAGTTTGTCATCTACTATGCCTCGTCTAAAACGGACGGGCATTTGTAACAGACCATTTCTGCAATCTTCATATGTTTTACACAAATTTCGATGTACTTGTATACACATGAGCAGACAAATAGAGGGTGGTCCAAAAAAAAATTTACGCGCGGAAGTAATTTGTTTTAAGTTATGTAACCCGTAGCTGCCAAATTACATGATTTTTGTCATCACTATTTCCGAATAATAATTTTTGCCTTAATTAATCGCGTATAGTTACTTTTATTTTTTTTTAATCACCAATATCTTAAAAAAAAAATCCTCGTGTTAGGTAATTGCAGAAATCTGCAATTGAATAAAGCAAAGATTACTGTTCGAAAAAGTGGTGATATAAAAAAAAGTATAATCAGTTATATAAATTAAACAGATTACTTCGACGGTGCCCACCCTGTGTGTTTAAATACATATTTTTTATTTATTTTTCAGCATTCAAATAAAGTATTCCTACGTAACAAAAAAATAATAAAAATTTTGTTAAAACAAAAATTTTCAAGAAGAGCAGGCATAAATCATCTATAATATTCGGAAATGAAATTTGTTGCGAAGGTCTCGAATTTTATATTCACTAATTTCTAATGACAGCATGTTAATTTATCGTTCAAACTAATTCCTTAAATTAAAAACGTTCACATTTAGTCCATTAAATATTATATTTAATGCTCGCATAAAAAGCACTTATGTAAGAAACTGCTAGTTTCTCAGATGCTGGGTAAAATTGCGAAAATAAAATAAAAAATATGTAAGGTTAACGTGAGTTTTAATTAAGCTTTTAAACTATTTTGCTAATATTTTATGTGAACACGCATGATTAATTGGAAAAACGAAAAAAAAAATCATGTCATTAAAGGAAGTAAAAGTAATTTTAATTAAAATAAGTGGAGAAGATTGGAAAAGGCTAAAGTCAACAAACATTCAAACTCTCCTGTCTAAATGCGTTTTATGGAGACCGGTATAAAAAGAAAATTGCGGAAAATTGATAAAAGCGGGTATTATTGATGATCACTTATTGCATCGAAAATAGAAATGACGCAATGAAATGATGGGGTGCTGCGGCGACAATGGTACTCTAAGCGAAAGAAGACTTACTCTCATTCAGGGGTGATAAATGAAAAATAAGCTATTGTCAATGTCAATTTTATTTGGAATATCTAGAGTAGAAGAACCGTTCCCTATTCAAACACTAGAAATATCTTTTCAGCTGTATAGTGTTGATTATAAAAATGGGAATCTGCAAGAAGTGGTACGAATTATTAAGAAATATAGAGATAAGAGAGACATAAAATGTATTTATACAGTAACAAGAGATTACGGGTATTTTCTGAAAATGGATTTTAATGATTTAAATTTTTATTATCCAGTCATAAAGAAGAATGTGATATATTAAATACTGAAATTTGATACGAAAATGAAATTACATACGTGTATGATTTACTTTCTAACTCAAGTTGAGAATTATGAATTTCAGGTAAACATGGTAAAATAAACTTTATAACTATATACATTGCATCAAATATTGAAATCCTAGTATGAAATTATAGGGTAATATGTTGATAATGACACTTTAAGGGAATGAAGACAAACGCTTATTCAGGAATGCATTTGTATCGGTAAATTGTTATTTCGGCAAAAAGGAACTCAGCACAGTTGGTCAATAGGGTGGATCGATGTTATATGGTGAAAAAATAAATATTATTAATCAAAACCTACCTATGCGGAAAAGATGTTCTATTGTATGGAGATTAAGAGAAAAATAATTAAAAAAATTAATTTTAAAATTTAATACTGCTGCAAAGAGTTTGAATTTTCGAAAAAAATTGGAAAAATACCTAATTTTGGTTAGATGATTTTTGATTCAAAATTATTGTTTTAATTTTAATCAAAACATACCTATGCGGAAAAGATATTATATTGTATGGAGATTAAAAGAAAATTAATAAAAAATAATAATTTCAAAATTTAATACTGCCGCAAGGGGGTTGGATTTTCGAAAAAAAGGGCAATTCCAGCTTTTTCATTTTCCCGCTTTATCCTTCCACCCCTTCATAAGTTGGAAGCGCTACGTCATATGATACGCCCACGTGGCTCTGAATTAGGGCTCCTATAATAGTTAAAGGAGCCTTACTCTGAATAATACTGGATAAACGTGTTCCCACCACTCGCTCATTCAGTTCAAAGCTAGCGGCTACACTGTTAAAAATTTGCAGCAAACTGTCCAGTCATTTGACCGTTTTTATAGAAAACGGTTACATAACCGTAATTTAACTCTATTCTAACCATATTATTGCCCATATTATGGTCAGAATAAAGTTAAATTATGGTTACATAAACATTTTCTATAAAAACGGTCAAATGACTGGACAGTTTGCTGCAAATTTTTAACAGTGTACGGAATCGGGCGCTGTTCTCGCAAAGTGAAATAAATTTCGATTTCATTGCGTAAGATTTCTTTGTAAGTATATTGTGTTGGGTAGTGTACTTTGAATATTATTGCACCATGGCGATGTTAAGAAAAGACATGATTTGCCCTATATATTGGTCTGGTTGTGATATGCCAACGAATATGCTTCCTACCTACAGTAACGTAATAAAGTGCGTATGTTGGCATTCAAAAGAATACCGAAGCAAGGAAACATTGTCTACATCTACACTTTCCTTCTCATGTGAAGAAATTGCTAATAAGTTAGAAGAGACCTGGAAACCAGCTTCAATCCCAATAATTGACCACTACAGCATTTTGAGGAAAGTTCGATTATACCACGACAAATGTCGCGGTCTTCTTAAATCTGACAAAGCCAGAAAAGGAATTGAAAGCTATTGCAAGCAGATTGACGTTTTCCAGAAAAACACAAATGCTGTTTTTGATACATGGGCGTGTACTTGTAAATCATTTGAATGTTGATTCTGTAAGAAAGAACGGAAAGTACCAATGAACGAGAGAGAATTTCTATTAGACATGCGAACTGTAAGAAAAATGGTAATCGGGTCGCTGGATCGGAAAGTCACTTTACAAATATCTAAGGCGAATTTATGAAACGAAAATTAAAGCAAGGGCGATACGTGGATAAAAACAAAACACTGCCTGATGTTTCTGCCAGTTCAATATATTTGAATATGAATATGAATAACGGGTGCAAATTGAAGCGGCGTATATGTGAGCATCAGGGAGATAGAAATAAGAAGTAGAACAGTAAAGATAGGCTTTCAAGATCAGAACATGGACCGGAAATTAGTACCCGGTTCCTGGCGCTGGTGCTCCCAAAGGCCGGTCATGTGACCTGTCAAACATGACAAATTGTCGTCTGCTCTTCCTGCATTTTGGTTTTGAGCATGGTAAAGAGTTGTCAGTCGAAACCGGAATTAGAGGGCGCTACACTCCCCAAATGCCCAAAAAACCGGAAACGTCGCCATACTAGGTACTGCTTTTAGTTCCATAAGTAGAAACATTATCGTTGTTCTCCTTCTCTCTATCTTCCTGGTGAGCATACTGACTTTTCTTCATCATCAGCTGTCATTGAAAGCGGCGCCCAAAACGCTGACGGTGTCACTGTCACATCTGTAGTGACGAAATTCCATGCCGTAGCAAAGACATTGGACCGTTTTGGCATTTCCGACCGAGCAGGCGCTGCCATCGTGTCAGCTGCGCTTCAAGATGTGGGCATTATCTCACAAAGCGATGTATCGAACATCGTTGACAGAAATAAAATTCGACGTGAGAGAACAAAGGCAAGAACCACTCTACCGTCTCAGTCAGTTGTGAAAGATTCTGACCATGGCCAATTTGGTTTATACTTCGATGGACATAAAGACAGGACTATATCACTAGGAGATAACAGAAGGAAAGTCATAAAAGAGAAGAACACGTAAGCTTGGTAAAACCTGGTTCCGAATACATCGGACACGTATTTGTAAATTCTGGGAGAGTGCAAGTCATTGGAAAAGACATCGTAAATTTTTTGTCCTGCGTTGACAACAATATAGATGTAACAAAGTTGGTTGCGATCTGTTGCGTCG
Organism: Maratus michaelseni; assembly: GCA_963931845.1. Classification (NCBI taxonomy): domain Eukaryota; kingdom Metazoa; phylum Arthropoda; class Arachnida; order Araneae; family Salticidae; genus Maratus; species Maratus michaelseni. Next base: position 128,184,955 of record OZ007590.1, on the reverse strand, counting down.
GAACATCTATTAACACAGGTGTTAAAGAAGGTGTTAGTCGAAATTTAGAACTGATTCTGAAGCGTCCACTACAATGGTTTGTGTGTCAGTTACACGCCAATGAGCTTCCACTACGTCATCTTTTCGCGTACATAAATGGAACCACGACTGGGCCCAGAAGCTTCACTGGTGGAATAGGACCTTGTTATTAGGAGAAATAGGTTTTTTGCCATCCTGAAAATATCCTGATATCGATGTTACCTGACAACGAAACTCACATAAGGCAATTGGCCTTTCGAAGAATTCTAAAAGCGAGCGAAGTCAAATGGTCTACTGCAATCCCAAACATTTCAACAAATAATATCCGTATCTTCAATTTACCAGCATTTGAACTATGTGCGACGGATTAAATTGATTTGATTAAATGGTAAAATGTGATAGAACCTCCACTAACTGAGCGATTTAGTGACGACATGATTTCAGAAGCAATAGTAAATACAACAATTATGTAGGCGGCAATAATATCTACAATCATGGGGTTTCCGTGCCACACTCAAACTATAGAACGGATAGTCAAAACAGTCACGGAAGCATCTTCTGCTGTTTGTTGACCATATAGAAGAGGCGGTTTTATAAGAAATCTCATCGAATCACGAAACCTCATGCCAATTTTCAACACCAAACGTGATTATCGCCCACTGTAATTTCAACGATTTTACAGGTTTTTCTTTATTTAATAATAAAGAAGCTGAAGTTTTTTCTTGTAATCAACTAAGTGTCCTCTTATTGCAATTAATATTTAAAATTACTGAAATGTATATTTCATTTAACAAAAATCACTTTGACTTTCTACCGTAAAAATACTCAAATACATAAATTTCAAAGACCTTGCGGCAGTATTAAATTTTGAAATTAATTTTCTTAATTAATTTTCTCTTAATCTCCATACAATAGAACATCTTTTCCGCATAGGTAGGTTTTTATTAATATTAAAACAATTATTTTTATTCAAAAATCATCTAACCAAAATTATGTCTTTTTTCAGTTTTTTTAGAAATTTCAACCCCATTGCGGCAGTATTAAATTTTTAAATTAATTTTTTTAATTATTTTTCTCTTAATCTCCCTACGATAGAACATCTTTTCCGCATAGGTAGGTTTTGAAATTGTGAAAAAAAAAATTTCGATCCACCCTATTGGTCAATTGGGAAATCAACTTTGTGCTGCCACAGGAACTCAAATGTCCCGTAAAACTGTTGCAAGACGTTTAGAAAAGTGTGTACTATACGCCCGGAGACCTGTTGCGTGTGTCCTACTCTTGAGACGTCACTGTAGCGCTCGTTTATAGTGATACCGTATACATTACAATTGGACTGACGACGACTGGTCTACCAGGATCTTTTTAGATGAGAGTAGATTCAGTCTATCGTCTGACTGGAGACATAAATTGATATGGCGCGAGGTTGGCAGTGCTTACTGTCGCGAAAATATTCTGGAAAGAGGTCGATATGTGACTTCCAGTATCATGGTGTGGGCAAGCATCTTGGGCAATGGTCGCACGTATCTCTACGTGCTTAAAAAAGGGCCATGACTGGCTAACGGCACATTGAAGACATTCTGATCCCACATGTTAGAATTTTTCGAGGCGCAAAGTTTCGTTTTATGGATGATAACGCAACTTGTCGTCGCACACAGGTTGAACAAGATTGTCTTGACGCCAAAGATATCCATCGCATAGCCTGGCCAGCACGTTTTTCTGACCTGAATCCCATTAAAAATGTATGGAATGTTTTGGGAATATGTATTGCTGGTCGGCAATTTACTCCTATAAACAAGGAAACTCTCATCCGGGCAATGAAAGAGGAATGGGACAACTTGCCCCAATAGCTACTGGATCATGTTGTTCTTAGTATGACACGCCATGTTCCCAGTCGCCATCCCGTACTGACATGGCATTGAAGATTGTTTATTGTAAATATTTTGCTTTCTTTGTGTAGTCATGTATTCGGACAATATGCACGTTTCAGGATAACAACCTCTTGTAACACCCTGTATTCATCCTTTCAATAAAATTTTATATTAAATCTTTCTGAACATATTGCCAATACTATTATTTGTCTCTTTATCCACAATCACACATAGATTTTCAATTACATGGCCATTTCTTCTTGGTGCTTAAGTTTTGTACACCAGTGTGTAATTTGCATCACGTGACCCAAAACATTAACTACACTTTTTAACATTTTTAGAATATTTGAACGCACTATGTACGCTTGTAAAAAAAGCTTTAATTAAACCGAAAATTTTAGATGAAAACTAATTATGTATAAGTAAGCTGAAGTATTCGAAAATCAAACATAGTTCAAATTTCATGTTCGCTAGTTTGTAATGATAACATGTTAATTTATCTTTCAAATCATTAATTAATATTTATAGCGTCCTAATTTAGATCAGTAAACTATATATCTAATGCTAGCATTGAAAGCACTTACAGTTATATGAGAAACTGATAAATGTCTGAGGTACAGGGCTAAAATATCAAAATAACAAATATACATATATATATATATCTAATTTTCTAATATATATGAACGATTATACAAATGAAAGGTTATATATGAAAGGTTAAAGCGTAATAAAATGCAAAGCGTATAAAATTTTTAAATAATATTGCTTATACTTTATCTAAAGAAAAAAAATATTTTAAAAATGGAGAAAAAAAGGCATGTCTTTTTTTTAAAGGAAGTAAAAGTAATTTTAATAAAAATGAATGAAAGAGCAGTAAAAAAGTTTCAAGTCAACAAAAATTCAAACGTGTCTGTATATTAAATTACAAATATATGATTTTATATGATAGTCTGTCTAAATAAGTTTGGTACTTTTCGGTTAGCCGGGCGCCAGTGATATATTTATGCCTGTATACAGGGTGTTCTAGAAAGGACTCCCCAACTTTGAAATGACATAACTTCGAAACAGTGAGAGATAGAAATGTGAATCAAGTTGAATGTTAAACAGATAGGTCTGGAATTTGTTATACACGAATTTGAAAAAATAGTTCCAATATTGTATAATAGGTGGCAGCACAAGCACATGGAACTTTAAATGGTACTCAGAAGTACAGAAATTTCATTCGTGCGTCTGTTTCATTGCTGACACGTGTAAAAAAAGTTGTATAGAATTAGAGAATAATTCGGAATTCAAGAATATCATGCCGTATTCCTTGGGACAACGAATTTTTATTGTACTTGAATACCATCGATTAAATCGAAGTCCTATGATGACAAAGCAAAATTTTCAAAAAAAAAATGTTAAAAAAGGTCCAGACTTGAAACAATTCGCAATTTTTTCAAGAAGTTTGAACGGACGGGCAGTGTGGCCGTTTTTTTAGGTGGAAATGTGGGATGCAGTCGATCAGTCATGACACCTGAAAATGTGCAAGCAGTCGAAGAAATTGTTAGACGTTGTCCTCGAAAATCCATAAGGCGAGTCGCTGCTGAAGCAGGATTGTCAAACACCACTACGTACAGTATAATGCGAAAAGGCCTGAAGCTGTTTCCCTATAAAATACAGTGCCATCAAGCGATCACAAATACAGCTCTACAACAAAGAGAAATTTTTGCAAATGAGTTACTGCAGATGATTGATGAAAATAAAATTGATGTCGGTCATGTATGGTTCACCGATGAGGCCCATTTTCATTTAGAGGGATATGTGAACAAACAAAACTGGCGAATATGGGGCACTGACCGTTTGTGTGTCTTTCAAACCACTGCACTCAGCAAAAATTACAGTGTGGGCAGGACTGTCCAGTCAAGGAATCATTGGGCACTTTTTCAGGAGGGAAACGATTAGCGCATCTCGATATATTGAAATTTTACAGCAGTTTATTGGAACATTTCAAGCTCTAGAGGATGTACCAGAGATTTCATGGTTTATGCAGGATGGGTCCCGACCGCACCGTATTACTGAAGTGTTTGAGTTCCTCGAGGAATACTTCCGTGAAAGAGTCATTGCTTTAAATTATCTCAAAGTGACAGGTATTGGTATGGATTGACCACAATATTCCCCGTATCTGAATCCATGCGACTTCTTTTTGTGGGGTTACTTGAAGGACGCTGTTTATTCTAAGAATCCCTAAACGTTGGAACAGCTTGAACAATTCATCTGTGAGGCATGTGCATCCATTTCAATAGAAGTATTGCAACAAGTGATTTCGAACTTTACCTTTACGTTGCGTCATGTTGTTGCTGAAAAAGGTAACCATATCGAAATCATTGTAATGTGAATTTTATCTCAGTTCAAACAGCTCACTTTCAGGAACTATTTCAAAGACACAGCTTTGTGATTGCAGCGCCCTCTCGTGTCCAATAATGGAACTATTTTTTTAAATTGATGTATAACAAATTCCAGACCTATCTGTCTAACATTCAACTTGTTTCACATTTCTATCTCTCACTGTTTCGAAGTTATGTCATTTCAAAGTTGGGGAGTCCTTTCTAGAACATCCTGTATATACACACATATATATGCACATATATCTACCCATACATACATACATACATACATATATACACACTTATATGTATGAAAAAAAATATATGTATGCATATATATATTTATATATGTACATATATCACTGGCGCTCGGGTAACCGAAAAGTACCATAAGTTTTATGGAAACAGATACGAAAAACAAATGGTTGAAAATTGATGAAAGTGGATATTATTGATAATCACTTACCGCATTACGTATAGAAATGCGCAATGCGATGATATGGTATTCCGGTACGAATATGACGCTTATAGTGAGTGAAGATGTACTCTTATTCCTGTGTGATAAATGAAAGAAAATCTATTGTCAATACCAATTTTATTGGTAATAGCTGGTCTAAACAATTACACTTTATTCAAGCACTAGGATGTTTTTAACTGAGTTAATTATAATTTCATAATAATAATTTCTAAGTAAGTTTAATGAAAACAGATACGAAAAACAAAATTTTGAAAAGTGATGAAAGTGGATATTATTGATAATCACTTACTGCATTACATATAGAAATGACGCAATAAGATGATATGGTATTCCGGTACGACTATGACGCTTATAGTGAGTGAAGATATACTCTTATTCCTGTGTGATAAATGAAAGAAAATCTATTGTCAATAACAGTTTTATTGGTAATAGTTGGTCTAAACGATTACACTTTATTCAAGAACTAGAATGTTTTTAACTGTGAGTTAATATTGGTTATGAAAAAGAGACTCTGTATGAAGTGATACGTTTTGTTCGAAAAACAATTAAATTAGAGTAACTTAAAAAGTACTTATACAACAGCAAAATTTACGAATATTTTCTGCAGATTAGATGTTAAATAATAAGCTTTATTATGTGGTCCGTGAATAGAGTAAAATAATGCAATGGGCATATAATTCTGAGATATGACGATAAAAATAAATTAATAAAATAATTGAAGTTAAAATAAATATATATTATGAATGCAACATTTTATGCAATTAAGTCGCTTGTATTGTTTAAAAAGCAGCTTACTCAATAGGACTTATTAATAAAAATAATATTCAAATGTAGAAGAAAAAGTTTGGGAATATTATGATAATGTAAATATATAACAAAAATGTGAATTGTACTAATTCAAACTAATTAATTAAAACACACAATTTTTTGAAGATGATTAATTTTTAGCAAAATGCAAAAATAATAAAGTTTCCATGAATTTCAAGGAAGAAACAAGACATTTAATGTTTGCTATTACTTAGAGTTTTGAAATGTAAAAAAAGTTTAAATTAATTGAGAAAAATTAACAGAAAAATAAATTGTATAATTTAAAAATCTATTAAAGCCATTTAGAGAAAAAATGCAGAATTTCGTTTTAAATTATTGAACGATTTGGCCGTATGAAATATTATATGTATGACAATCCACTTCTTGAAATGTAATGCTAAACATTGATTGTTTAATATAGAATAAAATGTATAAGATGATTCAAAGTATAAAATGCTGCATTTAATTGATTTACAAGACCGTTTTAATAAAAAACGTTTATTGAAGCAGGAGAATAAACAAAGGAAAACGCAAACGAAAGCTATTAAAAATACAGCTCGTTGAAATTAATTCCCCTCCAAAAAAGCAACAGAAGGGAGGGAAAGAGAACAACACCAGCAGACGTTAAATATTTCAGGTTGAAACGAAAACTTTTTTCTTCAAAACAGAGAAGAAAAAGTAATTAAAAATAAATGAGGTTTAGAAAAGGGAATTGACGGAAATACATTTGCGTCAAGTGCTGAAATGTCGGCGCTGCTTGAAAGGAAATTGCGGATATAAAAGCCATTTTATGTGGAGAAGAGATTTCCTACGTATGTGATAAATGGATATTGTGATAGCAGAAAATTTACACTGCAAATGTTATTTTAAGAGTATGAAATTGCTAGATTATATATGCATTTCTGTACTATATAGTCGGTATTAGAAATATATTACATCTAAAAGAAACTAAACACGTACAGTAAATTTTACTACGAAAATTAATAGATGATATTCAGTTGTTTTATTCATTTCATATTTTCACACGATTCGGCAATATCTTGAACAGAACATAAGCTAAACAAACATACACACACACACACACACACACACACATATATATATATACAGTGGAACTTCCATTTAACGAAGTCTCTATTTAACAAAGTTTTCTACTTAACGAAATTTTCTGCAGAACCTTGACTTTGAACATCATTAACATGTAAATTAACCTCCATATTACGAAAACCTTATTCTATATAACGAAGTTTATTCCACTTTCATGCGTGTACAACATTCAAACGGAGAGGTTGCTGTTGCGATGAGCCTATGAATTTATTTCAGCTGTTTGTGTGGAAATAAACACATTTGAATCATTTTATCAAAACAGACGCATTTAATCACATTTTAATGAAAAAATAAAAGGTACGCTTCAGTTTTTGTTTACTTCTCTTTGTTGTGTTTTTTTTTCAGACATTATTCTAATTAAATTATTCTCATATCTACATTGCATAAAAAAATGACTGTCCGAATTAAAATACATTTTTCAAATATTTCCATTTTATGTGCAATTTTCATTTTATGTGGGTTATTTGTATACAAGTTTCATAAATTTAAGTTGATTTCTATTTAACGAATTTTCTTCATAACAAAGTGTTTAAGCGTAACGATCAGACTTCGTTAAATGGAAGTTTCACTGTATATATATATTATTTTATTATGGCAAAGTAAAAATTTTTAAGCTAACCTGTTAATAGTTGGTAAATAAAATAATTTTAGACAATAGTTTAGAACAACGGTTCCTAAATATTTGACACTTTTGTTCCCCAAAGAAGGATGACTTGCAATGCTGCCTCCCCTAATCTCCTACACATAGTTTTTACGGCTGAACAATCACTAGTTATTATTTTTTTGTACTATGATACCGCCAGGGCTTGATTGAACACATTAAACAAAAATACAAACAACTGTGCTAACTAAAAATATAAATCCACTCATTTACAGCAATTTGTATAAAGAAAATCGTTAATGTTTGAACAAAGCATTTTACCAGGTTTTTATTTCTCCTTAATAAAATTATAATAATGTACATTTATGAAGTTTTACATTTTTTCGAAAGCTGTATACACCAATGTGAAATCTCTGCTGGCCAAGCACTGTACAAAAGATCCATGTTTGGTTTTAACTGCGCTCGTCCCATACGCAAGATTTTTCCAAATTCCGACGATGTCTACTTTAAGTTTTACTTTTCTGGTGAGTCATAAAAAGTTAGACGAACTTCTAAAAACATATTAGTCATCACAAGATCGCTGAGAAATATTTGTATTTTCTCGCAAAATAAACAGCATTTACTACAAGCATCGTTGCTCATTAAAGCTTAGTTAAGTAATATAAAAAAGCTGTATTTTCCTCTTATTTTCCCGATTATTGTGACTGAGAGAAATGTCCTGAATTTGTGCCTCCTATACACAGGCTCTCCGTATCTCCGATAGGAGTCGCCCCTTTGTGTTAAGAATCATAGTTTTACACAATTTGGATTTTTTGCAAAGCCGTACATTTTAATTTTTTTAAAAATAATTATTAAAATGTCTTTCACAGGGCCTTAAAATAACATTTTACTTGTTATTGTGAGGAAAGAATTTAAAATTTTAACATATCAGGGCTTCTTTTTCTTTCTTTATTTTTTTACTACTAATAATTGAGGGTGAAATCCCATATAATCCTACGGGATTTCCTCCTCAATTTTTCAATTATTGCTGTAACTTTTTGAGTTTTCACGATATTTCATTGGACTTTTTATATGAGTTGTTCTATAGTATTGACTATCAAATCATGACAAAAAATCTTAGCTGTAGTTCGCGCATGCGAAGTTAAAATATTTATTTCATACAAATTCCCAATTCTCATCAAATATTCAACATATTAATATTTTAATTGCAGTATACTATTTCTATAATTTTTGGTGAAGTTTTTGGAAAGCGGTATTAAATTCGGTTGAAAACTCTGCATGCTGTAAAAAAAAAAAAAAAAAAAAAAAAAAAAACCTTTTGAATTTTTCACAGAAACGTTAACATGTTCACGAATATACGTGCTATGGTTACTCAAATTCACACGAATATTGAACAGGACCTACATAGTCATTTGCTACAGCGACAGACCATTTTTACCCTTTTCTGTTGCTTGGGTGATCAAAAATATTATTTTATTATTAAAATTATTATTGCCCCCTCCTCCCCTAATTGTCCTCGCGACAAAATCTTCACTCAAAAACATGAAGTCTCCTTACAAGCTCTTTACATCCTCAAAGTTCAAGGGTATTTCGGGCATTTCCTCACGAGTTTCAGTACATATTCGACGAAATGTCTGGAACTGGTCACTGCTCCTTAATTTCTTGACATCAGTGTATAATTACGAACGTTATTATACATATTATACATATTTATTATTATTATTCTTTCTTTATTTTACAAAGCATCTGTAAAATATTTTTTTTTTATGCCCTTCTCTAACCAAACTCTTCAATTTTGTTCAATAACTGCTTTAAAAAAATTACAAATTATTCAAATAGATAATTGAAAAAGAAAAATAGAGTTTAAGAACAATTCTAAATAACTGTTTCGCGACGAATATATTGTTAACATTATTTTCATTTGGCTATAATTTATTTTTGTGATTAGTCCAATTACTAAGGTTGGTGAAAAGCCAATGAGAACCCTAATTACAACATTTACAAGATTCCTTTTTTTCCCTGTGCGCGAAGGAGGGCATCATCCTCAAGATATTACATGTGTAAAAGGAAAGATAAAAAATGCATATTTTATATATTTTTAATAATTTTAAACCTTAAACTCAGAAGAAATGACATTTTAATAAATCATTTCAAGCGCACAAAGCAACTGCGGCGTTTGTATTAAATGTGTGTGAAAACTTATCCTACCTAGTTCAAAATGGTTAGTTAAAAAAGAATCAAAATGTACTAATTTTCACAAAACTAGTCTTGCACAAAAACTGTAGATGTCAGAAAACATCTGACTATTCACTAATATTCGGAAGTTGAAATGTACAATGACATGTATTAACCTAACTTTAGTAATCAGAGCAATTTAAAAATGAAAAGAGGATTTTTAAATGAAAAAGCGGTTTCTTCGTATATATGATATTTTAGGAAAAAACAAAGTAGATTTACCCATTTATTTTACCTGGAAATTTCCATATTTTAACTGCTCGTTTTCAGTAGAGATTGTGCTATGAATATATTATCGAGTTATTACAAGAACTGTAGAATTAGATATATTAAATTTCAATGTGCTTTGGCTTTCAAATCTCCCGCTTCCAAAATAATTTATTCTTTGTTTCATGTTTATCCACGTTAATTTATGTTGCATACGGCGATGCTTATCAAATATTCATGAATTTGGCGAAGCAAAATACAAAGGATTAACATTCTAGCAGTATTTTCTTTGTAGAAAAATATTTTCTCTAATGTCTAATATGTAAGTAAATGGCATTTCATCGCAATTTCATATTCAACAGCAGAAATTTATATTCTCCAATGACTGAACAAAATCAAATAAGACAGAAATAAACTGTGCAATTTCCCTGAATTGTTTTCTTTTTTATTATCCTTTGTATTATTTTTTCAGCAGCAATATCTGAAAACGAATTAAACAATTCTCTGCAAGCTTTAGAAATATATATTGCTAAAATTTTATTTTAATATTTTAGTAAATATGAATTAAATTATCCTTCTATATTATTCATAAGAAATTTTAATTAGTTTATTCCTGTATGTATAATTTAAAATATATTTTCCAATTGCATATTGAATGAAACATGAATATACTGTGTCATTGTTATAATAAAAAACCTTTCTATGCTTATGTAGCATTAGAAATATAGATACACATTTTACCAAATATTATCCAAACTATGTTTATTTATTTATTTTTGAATTACTCTTTTTTCTTTGTAATTATGTATATATTGTTTGATTAAATATATTAGTGTCATTTTTTCAAAGCTGAAAAAACATTTATGGTTAGTGCATTTTTGTGAAATAAAAGTTTTTAAGAGACGAAATAAATACATAAGAGATATACTTTTATGTGTAGTATTTTCATACAACAGATTTAAATTTAGTATGTTAAAACTGTTAGCAAGAAAACATAAATTATCTTAAATAATCCAAATAATGTAAGTAAAAACGGTATCTTAGCTGCTATAAAAACTAAAGGTTTTTTCGTAAATATGGTGCATTGAAAATGCATGTGAATAACAAAATATGTTACCAGTTTACTTTAGATGAAAATCTCGATTTTCGTAACAGCACAGTTTTTCTTAAGGGGGCAAGGGACCTTCAAAATCAGCAAAATCACTCAAATTCTTTAAAAAAAAAAAATTGACCCCGAAAAATCAAGTTTCATATAAGCTTTCATTTTCATGTCGAATTATTGCAATCGGATAATTTTTTCGGATTTTATTTACATTTTTATATTTAATTAAAGGACCTCCGGGATCAACTGATGTTTGTTTACAAATGTTTGCAACTACATTTCTTCTCCTAATTAATTGTTTATTTTTAATTTTCATTCAATAAATTGCAGCAATATTTAACTGCAACCGTATATCATACTTTCTGTTTGTTTACACGCCGAGTGCGTGTAAATCATTGTGATTATCGCTCGTATTTTCATTTTGATAGATATTTCAATTGATATTCTGTGATTTATTTTTTGTTTAGATTTTTTTATGTTTCTTCAATTTTATTTAAATTTAATTGCATAGCAGCTGTTTAGAAACTTGCATAATGGATAAGTTATGTTCCAGTTGGAGAAAAACCGGTAAGTAGATTTTCAAAAAAAAAAAAAAAAAAAAAAAAAAAACATGCTGGCTTCATTTAAAGCAAAGGATAAACAAAAATGTAGAATCAAAGCTATCAAAAGTATGTAGTGAGGGATCTGCAAGTACCTCCTCAAATATTTTATGTGATGTTTCTAAACCAAGCTATTCTAACAGCAGAAATGAAAAAAAAAATATTATTTTCAAAATAATCAGTGCATTACTGAACAGCAAAGTTCCGCATATATAATAGTACATGACACAGCGTGGAATGATTTGCTGAAAAAAACTTGTGATTGACTTTGGGTCTTGTGATTGACTTTGAGGTAATATTAAAATACTGCCATGACTGCACTAATTAATAAACTACACTGCACTAATTAATATTGTAAAATATCACGTGAATTTTAGGCCAAATAAGTAGAACTTCCCCTTAAAGATTGTACTATGTATATAATATCGAGTAATGATAGAATCTTAACAATTGGCCATAAAAAATTTGAAACATCAAATGGTATATCGGTTTTTATATCTGCCGCTTTTAAGGGGTCAGGTAACCTTTATACTCACAAAATACATGAAAAAGGGAGCTCTATAAGAATTACAGAAACTCCGTAACTAATTGACTTTGAACTATAAAATTTAAAATACATATTAATAAAAGTTTATTTTATAAATTAAAATTCTCGAAAAATGTATACACTCATATAAAGCTTTTAAATTTATTTTTAAATATAATAAAATTTTTACGAAAGAATTTTTCTTGCATGTATTGCGCGCTTGATTTTTCACATTTAATTGCTAAAACCAGCCAAAATGTTTTTAATGAGTACATTTTTAATGTGTTCTCAAAATGCCCTGCGATAAAAAAATAAAATGTATAGATCCTGAGAAATTTTTTTTTTTTTTTTTTTTTTTAGAGAAATTCGAAATATCGAGTTTTTTTTAATGGAAAAGTAGTCATGAATTCTAAACTTGTTACTTGAGAAACATACTAATAGGTCATTTTGTGCATATGATGGTTAAGACATTCATTCAAAATTTTATGAAATTCTAACCAACCATTTTTCAGAAATCGTGCGCGCAATGACTAAAATCGCCGTTTTAAGAAAATTGACTTCAGAGATCAAACTACCCCTTAATCAATTAAAAAAAGCTCAGACTATTTTAGACATAACTCCTCTTCTAAAGTTAATTTTTGCATGGGGTTTATTTTCAAATGTTCCTGAAATATCATATTTAATTATAAGCTAATAATAATTTTAAAAAATCAAATTTTTGACACTTTAAAGGTTACCTGACCCTTTAAAATGATTTTTTGTTTGTTTCGTGTATATTCACGTTTATTTGTGTTGTATGTGATGCATATCAATTATTACTTTATGCAAAGGATTAAATTTCTAGAATATTTTCAATAATAAAAAAAGTACATATTCACCAACTTTTAATATGAATAAAAAAAATGATTTTTCATCACAATTTCATATGCAGAACAGCAGAAATTTATTTTCTTCAAGGACTGAGAAAAAAGGAATAGTACAGAAATGAACTGTGCCTAATTTTATTTTGCAAATTCACAAACGAATTAAAAATTTTCTAGAAGTTTTAAAAATCAATATAATTACAACTTATTTTGTTATTTTTGTAAATATGAATTTAAGTATTTTTCTATATTAATTTATGAAAGAAATAATAATATTTTTATATTTTTATGTACAGCTTTAAAAAAAAAATTCTATTGAATATCGAATAAATATTGTCATTCGGTTGTAGCTTCGTTCCTTTTGGAAAACCTTGTGTTTACATCGCAGTAGAAATACACTAGGTAAAACACTAAAGATTCAACCAAGTTATATATATAGTATGTATAAGTGAAAGGTTGTATCTTTTTGAATTACAAATTTACGAGAAACTGGCAGCTTGTTAAAGATGGTGATAAATTGCAGTCGATAGATCGATGATGTTGGCGAGAAGTAGTAGGCAATGAATGCACCCATTTGGTAATTTCTCCATAAAGACTAAGCCAGTTTCCCAAATAAAGCGTTTATTCAAGCGCAGGAAACATGAAGATACAATTCCCACTGGACGAAGATGTTTTCTAAAGCCCTCGGTCTTGACTATAAATCATTACATCCTTTAATTGATCTTAAATATCTAGCTTAGAAAATTACGAATCATAAAACACCAGATAACCTTTTGATCAGCAATTGAAAACAAGACAAAATTATGAGATCCGAAGTCTTACAATTGCTTTTTGTTAGAGACGTGGATAACTACACAATCGACGAATACGTACACGAACCAAGTGAGATGCTGATAGTGAGAATTGAGCGGCTAAGCAAATGATGCGAGATGGACAGATTTTAAGGAGAAAGAATCCCAAATATAGTGGCGCAATGTTTTTGAAGTAAAAAATCTACGCGCGAAACCAGCTCCATGGATTAAAATAACAAAATGGCTTTTAAAAACATTCGAAATGGAAAACTAGCTTCTCTCAGAATATTATAGAATAGACATTTGATAAAAGTTACAAATTGACTTAAAGTTTTAGATTAAGATTTTTAATAAGGTAATTATTAATATACGCGTTTTGAATTTTAAAAGGAAATTAAATAGGAATAAATATTATTAAAAACCAAGGAAATAATGAATAGGTCAGAATTTAGAATAATTTAAAGGAATATTGCGAAGTAAAAATGTTTATATAACACACATATATATATATATATATATATATATATTGTAATAATATTTTGTCTTAAAATAATATATAATGTAACAGCATCCTTACAAAGAAGGATATAAATTTTAATAACTAGAAAACATTTTCCTTTTTGTGCATAAGCACATTACATATGCCTATTATACAAAAACAATGAAAAAATATATACATATAACAATAGTTTAAGATTTAATTAAAGAGTTAAGATTTAAGTTAAGATTTAGTTAATATATACACTAGATGTGTAAAATGTATGAGCATTTCTTGACCTTTTGCTTAAGGGCTAGGACTCTGGCGACTAATTTTATAGTAACTAGTATCAAAATTTACAAAAGAAAAATTCTTTGTGGCAGATTTCTGTTGAAAGTATTCATTATAAATTTATGGCAGAGATTAATTTTCAAAAAGTGGTGTGAGTGGAATAAAGAAAGAGTCCCTGGGACGACATATGTGCCAGCTCCGTAATCAAAGAGTTAAGTACACAAAATATTTTAAATAAAACAGAATATTTTAAATGTAATAAAAAAAAAATAAGTGTTTGCCCACAAATGTGCTGTTTTCGAAGACTCTGATAAATAACAAAATAGATTAACCATTAGATAGCCAAAAGATAACTAATAAATTAGTTGACATTAAAAACCTTGATTTTCGTGTATGCGCATTTCACTTAAAGATAATGCTATGAGTAAATTATTGAATTATTACAAAGTTTCAATAATTAGATACATTAAATTTCGATCATCAATGATTTCGCGCGTCCACATCTCCAGTTTATAAAATCGTCCATTATATGCATCATGTTTGTCGACATAAATTTCTGTTGCATAAATACATGCTTATCAATTATTCATGAGTTTTCCAAAGAACAGTTCAAAGAATTAACATTCTAGCATGCCTGAGGCAATTATTTCTTTGTAAAAAAAATACATATTATCTGATTTTTGATATGAAAGCAATTAAATTGAATAAACAGAGCAAAACTATGTAAGAAAAATAAAATGATTCGATTTCCTTAAAATTATCTTTTCTCTGCGAAATCTAAAAGGAATTAAACAATTTTCTGCAAACATTAAAAATATATATTGCTACGTTTTGTTATTTTAGTAAATGTAAATTGAATTAGCTTTCTTTAATTATTTATGACAGATATTGTATTCATTTAATACGCCTGTGTATAGCTTAAGAAATATTTCCCATTAAAAATTGTAATATACATCATAACATTGTAACATTGTATCTTTTTCAAATCCTTGTGTATTAAATATATAGCATTGAAAATATATGTAAACAACCGAAAATGCAAAAATATTTTGTCTTCTGTTATTAAACTTTTGTCTTTATAATAATATCTAGCATTTGATTAAAAAAAAAATATTTTGCCATTAGTGTTCTAAATATTTAAAAAAGCTTTTAGAATAACATTTTTACTATAAACAAAAATACGAATATTTTTGGGATTTAAAATTTTGCAGAAATTATGTACTTGTTTGGAAATGAAATTAAGATTATTTGTAAATTAAGAGGAAATACATTTTTTTTAATTTTATGCTTAAAACTTTACACATGTATTTAGAACAAAAACCATAAAAAAACGATAAAAAACACGTAAAATAGATTTAGATTTAATGTCTTAAATACATACATGAAAAAAAAATAAAGAATTGTCAGTAATCCAAATTCATTTAAATACATGTGTTATTTTAAAATAATATTGAAAAGTGAAAATCTTTCTTAAGCGCAGCGCTTCAGCAGAAGTATTTAAACAACAAAATATATTACAAATTTACTTTACGCCGAAATCTATATTTTTGTAGCTACGCGTAATCGCTCTGCTATAAACATATTATCGAGTTATTACAGTAAGTGAAGAATTTCATATATTAAATTTCAAGCATAGATGTTTCATGCGTTGCCGTATCATCTGCTTCCAAAATAATTCATTATTTGTTTCACGTTTATCCACGTTAATTTCTGTTGTATACAGAGATACGTATCAATTATTCATAGATTTTTCCAACCAAAATACAAAGCATTAACGTTCTAGCGTGCATGCAGCCTTTTCTTCTTTATAAAAGACATATTTTACTTAATTTTTAATATAAAAGGAATTAAATTGAATAAACTGAGAAAATCAAATAACAAAACTAAATATGTGCGATTTTCGTAAAATAATGTTTCCTGCAAAATCTAAAAATGAATTATTTTTTTTTTTTTTGTATGTATTAAAATACACATTGCTACGTTTTATTATTTTAGTAAATGTACATTGAATTAGCTTTCTTTATTTATTTATGACAGAAATTTTATTCATTTAATACATCTGTTTATATCTTGGGAAATATTTCTAATTGAATAGCGTGTTAAACATCAATGCATTGTAAGATTGCTTCTTTTGTAAATCCTTGTGTATTAAAAATATGGCATTGAAAATATATCCCAACAATCGAAAATGTTACATACCTTTTGTTATTAAACTTTTATTTTTCTAATAATATCTAGCTTTTGAGGAAAAAGTATTTTACATTTAGAGTTCAAAATATTGAAAACATACTTTTGGAATTGAATTTTTCTCTCTATATTAAAAAAAGTAACCACCGCCGCCGCAGCCGCTGTCAATGAAGATTTTCTGCCTTGAAGTCTTTCTGGACTAATAGCCAGAAAACTATTGCATATAAAAATTTAAAAATTGGTAGTTTTATAAAGAAATGTTCGATAAACACGCTGAAGCAGACAGTTTTTAAATCGAAGAATCATTTTAACAGATATTTAATATTAAAGTTGGTCAAAATAGTTGTCTTAAAAAAAGTTTTATAGAAACGCAAACTATGCACAGGAATTTAACCATAATTTACAAGGATATAGTTGACAAGTTTGCGGTGTGCAGACTGCCATCATTTTTTTAATTTGAGTAATTTTTTGAGGTTTTTTTTTATTTTTATTCAAAATTCTCATTATTTTGACGAATATTTTTTTCATGTTTCATAAAATCTATTATTTGAATTGTTGCCAATTTGTAAAATAGCGCACGTAATAATATTTCCTTTCAATTAAGAAATGTATTTACACGTGACTGTTAAAAACAGAAATAAAACTTTAAAATAATAATTAAATGATCACGTGTTAAAAGCAGTAAATGTAGAAAATTACGTAATAAAAAATATACTTGCGTGTGAATATTAAAAAGAAAAATAATTAAATTATTACGCGTTTTCAAAGCATTAAGTAGGGTAAAATTAATTTATTTCGACAAAATATTTTACCTATTATTGCAAATTTTAAAACAGCGTAATTAATAATATTTCCCTTCATTTAAAAACTCTATTTTTACGTTTAATAATTACGTTTAAATCAACGAAATAACTAATAAATTGGTAAAATATAATTAAAAATACAGATAAACGTTGAATTAAAGATCACTCGATGACAAAACTAACACGAGTAACACATCTGATGTGAATTGAATGCGACGCACCAGATATGCACTTTTGCCTATAAATCCTATATTTTGGCGACAGTTCTTTTCTTTTATAGAAAGTAGTAGACGGGATAATGGAGAAGTACCCAATTTTCTATAGCCTCGTTATAAAATTTTCCTATGCAGCGACATTGCTTACTTAATCATTTTGCATAAGTTGATTTTCAAATGTTTAATTAGTCTTATTTTATGAATCACGAAAACAGTTAGCTGTTTCGACAGTAGTTCATTCGGCCTTAAAATCTCCAAGTCCAAGGAAAATGAATGGAATCCCGATTACAGCAGATAGTCACTGGTCGTTTAATTATAATTCAATCTTCCGTAATCGTTTTAGAGTTGATCAAATCAGAGTATTTTAAAAGTTTGCGGTGTCAGAACGGGGGTTGGCGAGCGTAGCTCGTAAGGGACAGAGACCCCTAGTACTATATAAAAAGTTATAGTATTTTTGGGATATAAATTTTTGCCGAGATGATGTACTTGTTCGGAAATGAAATTAATATTGTCTGTAACTTAAGAGAAAACACATTTTTTTTTAATCTTTCATGCTAAAAATATTACGCATGAATTTTACACAAAAATCATGCATAAAAAAACAAACAAACATGTGACATACATAGATTTAGATTTAATGCCTCAAAATATACATGAATATAAATAAAACATTTTTATAGATCTAAAGTAATTTAACTAAATATTGTACTTAAAAATATAATAAAACAGAAAATGCTTCTCCCAATAGTGCTGCAGGAGAAGCATTTAAACAACAAAATAGATTAGACATTTACTTTACATGGGAATCTCGAAATTCGTATATAGGCATGTTTCTTAAATATTGTGCTATGAATATATTATTGAGTTATTTCGGCAAGTATAAAGAATTAGAAATATTAAATTTTAGCATAAGTGTTTTGCTCAATCCGATCTCTTGCATAGAATATAATTCATGTATGTTTTATGTTTTTCACGTTCATTTCTGTTATATACAGATGTATTTAGCAATTATTCATGAATTTTCACTAGCAAAATATAAAGGATTAACATTCTAACATGCCTGCAGCGTTTTTGTCTTTGTATTCTATAACTTTTAGTATAAAAGCAAAAAAGATGTTTCGTACTAATTTCTTATTCAACAATAGAAATAAATTTTCTTAAAGGACTGTGTACAATAAAATAAGTGTAAAATAAACTGTGCAATTATACTGAAATACATATTTTTATATTTTATTATTTTAGTAAATACGAATTGAATTATTTTTTAGAAATTACTTATGAAAATAGTTTTTATTTATACATATATCTAAAGTTTATTAAAAAATTTCAGTGAAATTTTGTTAAATGGGAAATAAGTATACTGCAATTTTTTTTCTTTTATAATTTCTTTTATTGATATAATATTTGAAATATAAGTAATGAATTGAAAATGCCACCTAAATTTAATTATTATTATTTTTTATATTTATGTTTGGTCTTTGTAATAATATCTAGCATTTGATGAGAAAGTATTTATTCATTTTTTCAAAAACTTATTTTTATTTTTAATGTATTACTGCTATACATACAGAAAAATAATGTATATTAAGGATAAAATTTTAGAAATTATGTGCTTAAGAGAAAAATGTGTTATGTGCAGTACTGTAGTCAGATTGTGTGAATAAAAAAAATCAATAAAACTTGTAACTAAAGTATTTTAAATATAAATAACAGTTTTTAAGTACAGTTGAAGCACTTTATAACGAATTACGATATAACGAAAAGCACGATATAACGAAATGTTCATTACCATTTAGTTGGTCTGCATGTTAAAGAATACTGAATTCGAAACGATATAACGAAATATTTATAACGAAAAGCACGATATAACGAAAAGAATTCGAGCATGAATAGTGCAATAAAAACGATATAGCGAATTTTTCACTTTTTTTTACTTAACGCGGGAAATATTTTTTTTTCTTAATTACTAGTTTTTTCCCCCATGCCATAACCTTCAATCTTTTTCTCTACGGCCAATCACATATTTTCAATAGTTCTAGGAGAGATTTGGGGGAGGGCAGTGTTTTAAGACAGACAGAAAGACGACAGCTTAGCAGAACTGCATTATGTTCTTTTTTATTCGATGACTGATTTCATTGACATTTGCTTTGCCTGTAAATTTATGGCGTGTTAATTTTTAAAACTCTGTACGCTGGCTGTGTCTGACAAAAGAAAATGGTTGAGTTTAGAAGAGAAAGTCGAAATTATAAAATGCTTCCCAGAATTATGTTAAAAAAAAGCGATGTAGGGAAAATTTTAGGATTAGCACTCTCAGCACAATATTGAAAGATCGAGAAAATTTCTTAAAATTTTCGAAAAGGATGCAGTTTTCTTATCGTTTAAACGGTTACGTACAGCAAAATATGCAGATGTGGAGGAAGTATCACTTTCATGGTTTAAAGATGCAAGATCCAAAAAAATCCCGTTAGTGGAAGTATTTTGCATGAAAAAGCATATCACTTTATAACTTTGATAAATACTTTATAATGTTCAATAAAGAGAATAGCGCCAAAACAAAAAACAAAAAAACAAAAAAAAAGTTAAATATGAGTTGTCTGATGGCAGTGTCAGTGAGCAAGAAGGATCTGCCAGAAACTTTTACCATCTGATGCACTCGAGTATTTACAGAAAATTGTGTGTTACATGCGTAATAAAAACTTGTTAGCGAATGAAATTAATATGTATGTTGACAAAATAGAGCTTACATTATTAGATAATGCTGTAAAAAAAAAGAAAACACAGCTTGTTAACTTCATCCTTCAAACCAATATAGGTATGTAAAAGTTTCCTTTAAGAGAATTAAATCACTAATATATATATTTTTTAATTTGCCCAGTTTTTTTTTCATGTGTAGCATAGTAATATATACTATACATATACCGTTAAAATGATACAACAAAACTCTAATTATCTGAAATCCAGTCATCCAGATCAATAATCACAAAATAAAAATTTTATGATATGAATTGTACGTATAACATTCGTAAAAATATAATTATCTTGAAATTTCTTTTTAAATCAACGCTTTTCTTCTTTTCACTCTTTCTAGTAAAAGTAATTTTTCCTGTGAAGCATTAATTTTTTAATTACCTGCTTCTCCCTAAAAAAAAGTACATATTTCCGAAATTCTAATATCAAAGCAGTTTTACATTCAAAAGTAGAAATTTATTATCTCCAATGACTGAAGAGAAATAAATAAGTGAGAAATAAACTGCGGAATATTTCTTGTGTGTAATTTTTATTTTTCATCTTTTATTTATTTTTATTTTTTTTGTCCATTAACATCTGAAAAACAAATGAAATAATTTTCTGCAAGCTTTAGAAATCTATATTGTCACGTTCTTTCTTATTCTAGTAAATATAAATTGAAAAAAGGAGACCGACAAAAATGTGAAAATTATCGTGGCATTAATGTAACAGCAACGTTTAGTGGACTATGTACGAAGTAGTATGGACGAATCTTAAAAGAGTTCATTGAGGAAAAAATTAGAACGAAGGAAAGTGAAGAGCAGAGTGGATTTAGAGCAGGAAGATCATGTATGGATAAACATTTTGTCTTAAACAAATTGTTGAAAAAGAAATGGCGGTGGGAAATCAAACTCATCTTCTATCTAATGATCTTACGAAGGCATACGATAATGTTCCAATCGCAAAATTATAGAATGTATTAAAGGAAATGAATATAAATCAAAATATTATTGGAGAAATTCAAGAAACAAAGATTAAAACAAAGATTAAAATAGGTCATAGATTGGTTTCATAACAGATAAAGGACTCAGGTAGAGATGTTGTGTCTCCCCAACACTTTTAACATTTATGTTGAAGCAGCATTGAAAATTTGGAAAGAAAATTGCAGCGGAGTGGGACTTAATGTGAATGGAACATCATTTTTCACTCTGCAATTCGCAGATGACCACGTTATAATTGCAAAAAGTAAAAATGATTTAGAGAAAATGACGATAAAAATTAAGGAAGAATATGATAAATGGGGCCTTTACATGGACGTTAGAAAGACCAAATACCTATGTATAGGTGGAAATGAGACAGAACTCAATTTAAATAACAACATAAAAATAGGAAGCTGCGAATTCTATAGATACCTTAATGTAGACATTAATAGAGATGGCACAGATTCACAGGAAATTAAATACAGAATCTGTGAAGGAAGAAAGTCTATAAAACTATTAAATTCTATTTGGTGGAGTGAGGAGATCTCCAGGAAAAGAAAATATAATATATGCAATTCTATTGTAAAGAGCGTATTGTTATATGGAGCAGAGGGATGGAGAATTATAGAGACAGAAAGAAAGAAATTAGCAGCAGTGGAAATGGATATCCTAAGAAGATCATACAGGATATCAAGTACAGAAAGAATAAGAAATGAAAGAATCAAAGAAATGATGAAAATAAAGGGAACCATACTAGACGATCTCTAAAAGAAGCAATTAATCTGGTATGGTCATGTTAAGAGAATGTATGACGAGAGACTACCCAAAATTGCATCTAATTATAGAACAAACCAAAAGAGGAAACGAGGAAGACCACGAAAGACCTTGGTGAATGGTATAAAAAAACCATGAGGGATAGAGGTCTGGAGGAGGAATGGATTCTTGACCGGAACAAATGGCGTGATCTCTTGTAGATTTTTCGGATGGCGGCACCAGACGCCGTAAACCGAATTTATATATATAATATGAATTGAATTATATTTCTGTATTTATTTATAAAATGGTAGTTTTTTATTCTTCTATCTATAGCTTAAAATATATTTTCATTTGAGTTTTTTCCGATGGATTATAGGTATACTGCATCCTTGTTTTTTTTTTTTATATAATTTTTTGTGTTTATACAACATTAGAATATGAGTATTCAACTTATTGGTACTATTTCTTTAAATAATAAGCTTTGTTTTTGTAATAATAGATTTGGAAGAAAACATATTTCATTAGCACACTTCCACAGCTTAATAAAAAAGTATTAGAAATTTATTATTGCCATATATGTATAGAGAATACAATTTTTTTTGAGATGTAAAAGTTTGTAGAGACAAGGGGCTTGAGAGATAAATTTTTAGTACCGTATTGTAATAAAAGGGAACATAGGGAAAAATATTTAACTTATTATTAAGTAACTAAAGTAAGTAATTTAAATATAAAACAGTATTTTTAAATACAATAAAATTTCTTTAGTATATGTTGTGTTTTAAAAGATGCAAAACAGTAGTATAGATTACTGAGTTACTTTACGTGAAATCTTTCTTTTCATATTTGCGAGTTTTTCCCCAAAATCTTGCTATGAATATTATATTATCAATTTATTGTTATTACAGCAAGTGAAGAATTAGCCATATTAAATTTCAATCATAAACGTTCAAACATAAAAGGTATCTCCTGCTTCTGAAATAATTAATTTTTGTTTCATGTTTATCCACGCTAATTTCCGTTGTATACATAGATGCTTATCAATTATTCATGAATTTTCCGAAGCAAAATACATAGATTTAACATTCTAGCATGCCTGCAGCGTTTTCGTCTTTGTAAAAAACATTTTTCCTAACTTTTAATATGAAAGCAAATGATGTTTCATCACAGTTTTTTATTTAACAATGGAAGTTTATTTCCTTTAAGGACTGCACATAATAAAATAATTTATAAATAAACTTTGCAATTACCTGAAATATCTTTTTTTTTCATAGAAAATCTGGAAACGAATAAAACAATTTTCTGAATGCTTTAAAAATCTATTCAATTATGTTTTATTTCAGTAAATATGAATTGAATTATTTTTGAGAATATGTTTATTAAAGTATTGTTAGCTTATACTTTTAGCTATACTTTAAGAAATGTTCTCAATCGAATTTTATTAGATGAAGTATGAGTGTACTGTAGTCTGTTTTTTTTCTTAAAAAAATACTTGTGTTTACATAGCATTTGAAATATATGTAATAAACAAGATTATGTCACGAAAATTAATTTTTTACAGAATAATTTTTATTTTTTATATTTATGCTGGGTCATTATAAGAATATTTGGAATTTGATGAAAAAATATTTAATGATCCTTTTTTCAAAAACATAAAAATCATCCCCTTTAATAAAAGTTTTACTGCTGTATACATAGAAAATAAAATATGTGTATGAGATTAAATTTGTAGAAACTATGTGCTAAAGTGAAAATTATTTTAATTGTAGTACTATATTCTGTACGTTAAAATATACAATAATTAAATAAAACCAGTACTTATGTAACCATTTTTTTTAATAAAGTAGAGTTTTAAATATAATAAGACTACGTTTTTCGTAAATGTAATGATTTAGAAGTACATACGAATAAAATACTTTCCCGTTTACTTTACCTGAAAATATTTATTTTCATAACTTCGCTTAAGATTGTGGTAATAATATATTATCGAATTATTATAGCAACTGAAAAATTATATATATTAAATTTCAAACATTAATGCTATTTGCGATTTCATATCTCCGGATTCCGCAAAACTTATTTGTGTGTTTCATATTTATCCACGTTAATTTCTGCATACTGAAGTGCATATCACCTGTTCGTGATTTATTAAAAGTAAAATATAAAATATTTAACATTATAGCATACTTTTCGCATTTTAACCTTTGTAGAAAAACAAAAATAAAGCAAATATTCCCGAATTCCTAATATGGAAGCAAATGATATTTCATAGCAATTTCATATGTATAAGGAGAAATTTATTTTCTCAAAAAGACTTAATAGAAGGAAATAAAAGAGAAATAAACTGTGCAGTATTTCTGAAATATTTTTTTTTCTTTAAAATCTTTAAACAAATGAAATATTTTTTAAACTTTAAAAATCGATATTATTACTATTATTATTATTATTATTATTATTATTATTATTATTATTATTTAGTAAATATGAATTGAATTATATTTCTGTTTTTAATATTTTTAACTCAATCGTGCAGATTAGTGAAGATATCATACGCATTATTTTTATTTTTTTTCTAATTGAATGAAAATGTTTCCCGGCTTGGAAAGATTTTTACTCAGTTCAAAAATGAAATAATGGTATTGTATTTCTGTATTTATTTGATGAAACGATTAATATTTTATTCTTCTATTTACACCCGAAGAAATATTTCCATTTGAGTTTTGATAGATGAAATATAGGTATTCCATTTTTTTAATATACAAGTCCCTGCGTTTATGTTGCATTAGATTATGTGTAAAATGCTTATTTTTACATTTTTCCCCTTTATCTTTGTTTTTGTAACAATAGATTTGGAAAAAAAAATATTTCATTATCACTCTTCCGTTTAAAAAGGTTAAAAGAATATATATTAGAAATACATTATTGCTATATATGTATAGAGACTACTATATGTAGTAACGTAAAAATTTTAGAGACAAGATGCTTGAGAGATAATTTTTAAGTACAGTGGTAAGGATATTAAAATATGCAATATATATATATATATATATATATATATATATATATAAACCATTCTTAAGTAACGAAATTAATTTCAATATAAAACCATTATTTTTTTAAACATCATTAAAAAATGTTTTTTTACATGTGGTGTATTTTACAAAATGCATCTAAACAATAGTATATATTACGTATTTACTTTACATGTAGATTTCGTTTTTCATAGTTTAGTCTTTTTCTCAAATATAGTGCTATGAGTAATATATTATTAAGTTATTACAGTAATTCAAATTTAGTTATATTAAATTTTAAATGTATATATCCTTTGCAATTTTTCATCTTTCGCTTCCAAAAATAATTAATTCTATGCATTATGTTTATCAAAGTTAATTTCTTTTGCCGGATATGCTTCTCAATTATTCATGAAATTTTCCAAGCTGTTTCATCGCAATTTCATATGCAAAAGCAGAAATTTATTTTCTCTAAGGACTGAGCAAAATGCAATAATAGAGGAATGAGCTGTGCAATTTTCCTAAATTACATTTTTTCCAGAAAAATCTCAAAACGAAATACATATTTTTCTGAAATCTTAAAAATCTATATTGTTATGTTTTATTATATTGGTAAATATGAACTGAATTATGTTTCTGTATTTATTTATGAAAGAAAATATAGTTATTATATTTTATTCGTGTATATGTATAACTTACGATATATTTGGAACTGAACATAGAATTTAATAATAGTACATCATAATGCTTATTTTGTAAATCTTATTGTGCCTATTCAGCGATAATTTCAATTAAATTTCATCAAATAAATATGAGTATAAAGCAGCTTTGTTTCTTTTGTAAATCATTGTGTTTATATAGCATTAGAAATTTAGGAAAAAAATATAAATGTTACCAAAGTTTAATTACCGTATTTACCCGCGTATAAGTCAACCCCCCACTTTCCCGATCAAGAAATTTGATATTTTTAAATCCCGCGTATAAGTCGACACCCCACTTTTCCGATCAAGAAATTTGAATTTAAAAAAAATGCATTATTCAAAATCACCTGGAAAAAAAAAGAAAGTACTAAATATACAATAATAAAGAAACTTTAATTTTCTTTTTGTACATTTATTCGAAATCATCTGAAAAAAAGTACTAAATATGCAATAATGAAGATAATAATATACTAAAGTAATATACAAAGTTAAACTGATTCAAGGTCCGATTCAGTATCAGACTCGCCAAACAATTCACAAAAATCCTTCGTCGTCATCGGCTCATCATGATACACGTTTTCAATCTCTGTATCGCTACATTCTTCCTCGTCGTTATCACTTTCCAAAATGGCTTCATATTCTGTTTCGTCTAGTTCGTTGCTTATGCAGCATTTCTTGAACGATTTTATAATCATTTCGGAAGGAATTTGATTCCATGCATCTTTAACCCACTGGGCAATTAATGCAATGTCGGGCTTTCTAATATTACCGCCCTTTGTAAATGTTGGACAACCGGTTGAAATCCACTCTGCCCAATATTTTCTAACATTTGCTTTGAAGGGCTTATTGAGGCAAACGTCTAGGGGTTGAAGGACGGATGTCAACCCTCCCGTGATTACAGCTACAGCCGTTTTCTGTTCTTTCGTCACTTTATTCATGTTTTCATAAAAGGGGCCACAAAACGAGTCGTATACTAAAAGGGAAAGATTTTTGAAAACAGCTCCCGGTCTTTTACCCCACAAATTTTTAAGCCAGTTGACTGTTCCGCCAGTATCCATCCACCCCTTTTCATGGGCTCGAATCAGCACACCAGATGGAAATGAAACGTTTTTCGGCAACGTTTTTCTTTTAAAAATAATCAAAGGATGAAGCTTACTATCGTCGGCCAAACAGGAAAGAACGACCGTAAAAATGGGTTTTTTTGTACCCAGTCGTTTTTAGCAAAATGTTTTTTTCCTCCTTGCAGTACACTGTTTTATTTTCTGGTAGGTCGAAACACATGGGTGTTTCGTCCATATTTCCAATATGGCGAAGTTCAAAAGAATTCATTTTTCTTTGATCGATGACGTATTTTTGAAATTTCATAATCTCTGCTTCCAAGTCAGATGGTAATTTTTGTGCCAGTTTAGTGCGCTGGCGTAAAGTCAAACCATGACGATTCATAAATCTAGTACACCAATGTTCTGATGCACGAAACGTTTTTTGGAACACCATACTTTTCTTCTTTTGCAAGCTTCATTGCTCGTAAACGTATGGCAGTTCTAGTGACAATAAGACAATTCTGCCAGCACTCTACAAACCAATCATGCAATACATTTTCGAGTTCAGGAAAGGGTGATTTTCCATGCCGAAAAGCCTTTTTGATTTTGGGATGTTTTCTAGCTTTGCCTTATTCTTGCGCCAATCACGAATCAATTTTTCGTGAACCCCAAACTGACGAGAAGCAGCACAGTTGTTAGACTCTTCCGCAAAAGAAATAATTTTAAGGGGTCAGATAACCTTTAAAGTGTCAGAAATTCTGAAATTTTTTTTATTAGCATATAATTAAATATGATTCTTTAGGAACAATTTAAAATAAACCCCATGCAAAAATTCACTTTAGAAGTGAAGTTATGTCTAAAACAGTCTGAGCTTTTCTTATACGATCAACGGTCAGTTTGATCTTTGAAGTCAATTTTCTCAAAACGACGATTTTGGTCATTGCGCGCACGATTTAAGAAAAATGGTTGGTTAGAATTTCATGAAATTTTGACTGAATGTCTTAACCAGACAGATGCACAAAATGACCTACGATTATGTTTCTCAAGTAACAAGTTTAGAATTTATGACTACTTTTGTAGTAAAAAAAACTCGATATTTCGAATTTCTCTAAAAAAAAAATTTTTTTCTCAAGATCTACACATTTTATTTTTTTCATCGTAGGTCATTTTAAGAACACATTATATATGTACTCATTAAAAAAATTTTGGCTGGTTTTAGCAATTCAAATGTGAAAAATCATGCGCGCAGTACATGCAAGAATAATTCTTTCGTAAAAAATTTATTATATTTTAAAATAAATTTAAAAGCTTTATATGAGTGTATACATTTTTGGAGAATTTTAATTTATAAAATAAACCTTTAATAATATGTATTTTAAATTTTATAATTAAAAGTCCAAATAGTTACGGAGTTATGGTAATTCTTATAGAGGTCCCTTTTTCATGTATTTTGTGAGTTCAAAGGTTACCTGACCCCTTAAATTTAAATCCAGCTGCGTATGAATTGCGTTTCTGTTTTCTAATAACTAAATCAGCCATATCAGTAGAAAGAAGGAGAAAAATTGCAGTAAGATAAAGGAAGAAATAATGAATAGGTTTACTATCAAGAACACGCAAGATGTAACGCGGATCACGTGTGTTTAGAGAGTCACATGTTTCTAGCCACTCGCGGACGATTCAATTGCACATAGGTGTGATACATTCTCGGAATTTTATCTACTGATCTCTTAGAGTGAAGGGGGGGGGGGTTGTAGTAGGCGTACATTCATCGCCAACAACAAACCCGTCACTCAATCTCCAAACATTTACCTGAGCGCTGATAACAAAAAGCAATTAATTCCTCTTTTTCTCTCCTGGTATGGAAATCGACAGTAAACGACGTCATTGTGTTATGGAATGCGAAAAGAGAACAATTGCCTTTCAGAAGGGCCTTTTTGACTTCTGGTAAAAAAAAAAAAATTAAGGACCCTCGCATAAGTCTACCTCCCCAACTTTAAAGTATTTTTTTGCCCAAAATTTCTCGACTTATACGCGGGTAAATACGGTATTATTCTTTATTTTTTTTTTATTCTTTTCATTTTTATATGTTTATCTTTGGTTTTTGTAACACTGTCAATTCTTCGATGAAAAAATATTTCATTATTATTCTTCCAAAGATTTAAAGAACGCCATTTTAGAAATGCATTATCTTTCTACATAAACTATACTATGTGTGAGATATAGTATGTATATATTAATGCTTAACCTTTTGATATGGAAGCACGCCATTACAATGTGCATTTACCATTGTACTAATAGAAAAGTTTCTCTACTATAATACAAAAGTTCACATTATCTGTTTTTTACGATTAGTAACTTCTGAACATTTGCTTTGTGAAAGTTGTTTTATAAAAGTATTTCTGTAAAACCCGGTATATTTGTATGTGAGAAGAACGTGCAACATCCCAACTCCGTTGATGTAAAGAGACTCGAGCTAATAAGAAAATAGATGATTTCAATGAATAGAACAGTATTATTCTATTAGTTTTAGTGAAAGGTTTAGCTCAGTCGATTGTCTGATGTTTGAATGGAGAAGTACTTCTATACTTCTATACTTCTAAGTACTTCTATATAATGCAATTCTTGTTAATTGGGCATAAAGCCATTATGAATTGTATTAATTTGCTATCTTACTATCGGCTACTTATTTATTTATGTACTTTGAATTTAATTAAATGTTTGTGTTATTTTGAAACCTGCGTAATTAAATCAAGCATTTTGTGGACAAGTACTCTATTTATCCCACAAACATAATTGGGGCTCGCACCGAGATATGAATAAAAAATAATTTGTACCATAATTAAAGGTAATTTGAACGGATATATAAAGATAACAAGGGCTAAGTTTTGAATTTAAAACTTTTTTCGAACTGAATTTGAATGTAAATAATACCAAGATGAGAAGACATCTTTCCTAATCGCATATTCAGTTTCTGCAAATGCGAGTATATGAACTTTGGTGTTTTTATTTCGTTGTTAAGTAAGCAAAATAAACAATGTCATTTTGAATAAAACTATGAAAGTATTGGGCTGTCCGGAAAGTTCGTGCCGGTTAGGAAAATCAATTCCTACCATGAAATTCTACCCGTTAATTATTAGACATTAGATATCGGAATCGGTGTCTAATAATTAAATGATAGACTTTTCCGGTACAAATTAATTTTCACAACCGGCACGAGCTTTCCATACAACCCAATAGATTTATTACTTTTGTGCGCTGATTTGGAACTGTTTGTTCCCTCCAAACCCAAAATATCGCAGAGTTAATCAAATTAATAACTGAGTCCGAAGATTATGGTGAAGATTTCGTTAAAGTTTGGCTTGAAGTAATTGCCCCTGCATGAATAGAGGAGTATGAATTAGAAAAATAAATAAATAAACTAGATTTTCATAATAAACTGAAATTTTCAAATGATGTTTTCTTCAGCATCTAGTTTAAGTATAAAACAAAACTAACTAAACTTAATGACACATTTTGGTAATACAGATGATATTATTGTGTATTTGATATTTATTTGAAAAACTAATTTCTTCATTTAATATTGCTTAAGAATATTGGGTTATGTATTTATAGAGCTTACTCCCACTAAAATAGCAAATATTGTAGCTAGAGATTCCGATCTAGAAGCAAATGATTGCGAAAATGTAAAAAAAGTTACCTCTAAAGCGTTTTAAAATGTGTCCTGTCGAATTTAGACAAACATTTGTGTCGCATAAGAAAGAATCCTCAGCCTCTTGGCGGGATTTTGCTTCTAAATTAAGAAATTTTTTTGAAGAATGTATCAAATTTCTAGAAATATTTAATTTTGATGAGTTAAAAAATTAACAGTAAATGGCCAAATTAAACAAAAATTACAATTAGAGATGCATTTTCAGTTCATTGAGGGTCTACCCAAAATTTAAAATGCTGACGCATTAGTAAATAAATTACTTGATTATGCATCTGATAGACGCAATGTTAAAAAAAATAATAAACAAGAATTCAATTAATTTTTCAAATAAAAATGTGGAAATGAGAGAATCTGAAACTCAAAACTTTATTTTTGCTTTCAAAACCGTGACAACTTAGAACAGGGACAGTCTACACACGATCGTTGATATAAAATTTCATTAATTAAAAATTAATGAAAAACGTATAATTTTTTTTCCAAAAAATTGCCGTGCGAAGGCCTGGTAAAAATATAAAACGAGTATTTTTAAATATAAGAAGTAAAAAATATTTTCCGTAAATGTGGTATTTTAGAAGAAGCATATGAATAACCAAATACAAAATACCTATTTACTTTTCATGGAAATCGCCATTTAGTATATAACTACGCATGCATTTTAACGATTGTGCGATGAATATATTACCGATTTATATTAAATTTCAAATATAAATATGCTTTGCGCTTTCATATCTTCCGTTTCCGAAATAACTCTTTCTTTGTTTCATATTTATTCACGCTAATTTTTCTTCTTTAAAGAAATTCTTATCAATTATTCATGAAACTTTCCAAGCAAAATACAAAAGATTAACATTCTAGCATTTCTACAATTTTTTCTTCATCGTAAAAAATTCGTTCTCCCAATTTCTAGTATGAAGTCGTATGATGTTTCGTCCCAATTTGATATGCCACAACAGAAATTTACTTTCTGAAAGGATTAAGCGAAGTGAAATAAAACAGAAATAAACTATGCCTTTTTACAAAAATATTTATTGTTCACTGCAAAATCTGGAAACGAATTAAACAATTTTCTGCAAGCTTTAGCAATTTATATTGTTATGATTTCATTTTATTATTTTAGTATATATGAATTAAATTATCTTCGTTTTGTATTCATTTAGGAAATGAAAATATTTATATATTTCTATTTCTATGTATAGCTTCAGAAATATTTCAGTTGTACATGACATACAAATATCAATACGTTGTGCTGTTATAAAAGTGCCATTCTGCAAATCACGTGGTCGAAACTTGCTTGTTTTGTGCAGAATTTGTTCTGAGCAAAAATTTTTGAATTGCAGTGGCAAATCTCATTTGCAGTCTATAGCAACGCATCGCATGAACTCATAGATTTTTTCCATTGACACTTGCTGCTGAAATCAAGTACTAGCCTACCAAAGTAATTAATTTTCTTGTTGGCAACACTTGTATATTTACTTGTTAAGATGTCTTCACGTTTAAATGCTGGATTTCTTATTATTCGGAAATGCCCCATTGACAGATTTATTTATTGTTCGCATTTAGGTTTTTTCAGTAATTTTCTAGATTATAATAGCTCTCTTAATTTTGCTACGAAATTTGTTAAGTGTGTATAAACTAACATTTTCGAGACGAACACAAAACATTTCCTTGCATGGTATCTTTCTTAATTTTTTAATGCCTTCGGTTAGGACGCATTTATTTAATGGTATCCCGGCAGACGCAATATAACGAGAGCTTCATTACTTAAACCGTGTCTTCAATTTCTAGTATAAGTTGAACACTTTGACAAAATTTGAAAGTAGCGAAGTAGTAACTACTTTTGAAAAGTAGTTTGTAGTCGCTACTTTTTCAAACAGGTAGTTGTAGTTCTAGCTAACTACATTTTTGACAAAGTAGTTGTAGTTGTAATTCGCTACAATAAAAAAGTAGTTTTTCCGACCCCTGGGTGAGATAGTAAAGTGTCCTGCGATGGCGTTTTCAAAGAAAGCCGTTTCAAGGATGCATCTAAGACTGGGCAAGCTACAAAGGTTGCAATAAAGAACATTGCATTAAAAGGCTTCCTAAATGTCTTGAGCAACTGTACTCTTGCTGGTAAATGTACATACTTGGAAAAGGGGAGAACTTTGAAGATGGTTTTGTGTAACATATAATGTCGATAAATCACAGCCATTATCAAAGCTAGTTTCCGAGCTTATTGCACGGTTTTTTACTCTACTTTTTTCAAGCCACATGCAAAATCCATCAGGCACATAAATACCCAAACTGATTTATCTTTTCCACCAAATAATGCACCTGGACATTACCATCTAGCACTGTAAAGAAAATACTCGTGATTTGCAATCTAACACAAGTGGGAGACTTATGCCAGCATTAACATTTTGGCCACAATTATCAGAATCTGTTAAAATAGAATACCTTAATTGTCAATCACAAAAACTTTCAAATCAATCTAAAAAGCCTACCGAACATGAGTCTGAGTAAACTTCAGCTTCATTTGCAGACAAATTGCAAAAATTTGATGCTTCCCCAACACAGAAAGAACAAGTTGGAAATTGTACGTCAAACGTTACAAACGAGGTGCGTTCGTACACACGTTTTAGAATTAAATTCATGATATCCCGTGCGTAGAACGGGTTAAACAGCTAGTTAAGTATATATTTTATGACACTGTTCATACAAATATCTTAACTAGTTATATAAATATTCAGATATATATGTATCAGCTAGTTATATAAATATTCAGATCTTGATGATTTTTAATTCTGTGAAATGAATTATATCGTCTGCTGATTAATTTCTGTAATAAAATAAGTATCTCGGTCGCTTGACGATTTAACATCCATCGGAAGCTCCTATAACAAAAAAGCACCGATTAAAAAAAAAAAAAAATCATATGTCTTAATAAATATTTTTATTAATATCTCCTAAAGTTTTGATTCGATTTTAATAAAATTTGAAATGTCTCGACAAAATTCTGCAAAGATAATATATTTTAAATTGCAAACCATTTGGTTGGGTAGTTTTTGCGTTGTTATATGCGGACAGACAGACAGACGGACGTACAGACAGACGGACAGACAGACAGACGGAAGGACAAACGGACGAACCAAGCGACGACTATAGGTGCTACGTATTTATATAATTACGAACGCACCTAAAAACAAAAATCATGTGCACAGAAAAGAAAAAGTCACGGAAAATCTCAACTCAAGCCTCTTCACAGTGGAGAACTGTGAAGAAGAAAAAACAAGAACTCATGTCTAGACCATTGCTTGCTAATATGAATGACTCCAAAGAGCTGCTTCACTATGTGGAAGAAGCTATGAAATCAGACTCTTACAGCCATGACTCGGATGTCAATGAAGAAAATACTGTTTTTGAGGGGTTTGAGCCTACGTGAATTTACTTTTTTTTAATAGTGATTTAAATAGACCTTTTATTGTGATGCATTATTTGGACATTTTATACTTTTTTTTTTCAATCGTTAATTTACAAATTGTACAGATTTTAACACCAAAGATTTTCTTTTGTGTTTCTTAAACACAATCATGGCTTTATTAAATAATTTTAATTACATATTTCATCATATCACTTCTTTCACTAAACTGTGTTGTTTTCGTTAATTATTCTTTCGACTTTTAAAAAATAACTTTTAAATATAATTTTCTGTTCTTGATTCACCTTTTCCTGGCGCAGCAAAACCCAAAAAGGACTTTGCGCCATTAAATCCCATTCAACTAACCCACCGAGCTTTTTGATCCTTGTAGTACACATACATATATTTATATAATATATATATATACGTATATATTTGAATATAACGAAAAATTCTGACATTTTATACTTTTTTTTTTCAATCGTTAATTTACAAATTGTACAGATTTTAACACCAAAGATTTTCTTTTGTGTTTCTTAAACACAATTATGGCTTTATTAAATAATTTTAATTACATATTTCATCATATCACTTCTTTCACTAAACTGTGTTGTTTTCGTTAATTATTCTTTCGACTTTTAAAAAATAACTTTTAAATATAATTTTCTGTTCTTGATTCACCTTTTCCTGGCGCAGCAAAACTCAAAAAGGACTTTGCGCCATTAAATCCCATTCAACTAACCCACCGAGCTTTTTGATCCTTGTAGTACACATACATATATTTATATAATATATATATATATACGTATATATTTGAATATAACGAAAAATTCTGAAAGAAATTTTTAGAATTTTTCTTTCTGTTTAAAATCCTAATTTTAATAATTTATACTATATTAAAAAAATAAATATCTTTCCATTAGCCCGGCGCAGGTGTTAAGTCGCTAATTATTCTGTCACATAAACAGCATGATTAGAGCTGTATGCGAGTTATAACAATTGAGTTAATTATGTGTCAAAACATGATCGCTAAAGTATGCCAACAGCTGTGAAACTGCTTTATTGAAGCAATAAAAAAATTTAAACACAAAAAAATAGAAAATAAAATGCATATATAAATAAAGAGTATAATATTATTTTAATAAAAAATATGTTTTTTTATTTAAATAATCAGCGATTTATTTTACATTAGATAAGATGTGATAACACCTGGATGTGATAACATCTGGATGTGGTTAACATCTGGTTGAACTGAGATTTAAAATTTCATGTGTAAAATAAGACCACGCTACGTAAATTTTCTTCATAAGCTTTTGCCATATTTTTTACAGTATTATTATTATTTGCCAAGCTATTATTATTATCATTTACTATATTATTTGGCCCATCTGTGTTCCGATAGTCAAGACGGAAGAATCAACAACATTTATAAATATTACGAATGTTTTTCGTACTGTTTCAATAGCACGAAATAATATTATCAGAGCGTATGCAATTTTTTTAGAAAATGCTTTCTAAATTTCAACAATAATTCACGCTTATTATAATAAGTTAAAAAACATATTCATTTTTAAACATTTATAATTAGCATGTAACAATTTAAATGTATCTATACTATGTCACATCTCTATAATGAAATAAAATCTTTTGCTAGAATAAAACTATTGTATTTGATTTAGAAAGAAATCCCAAACACTTAAAAATACTAATTTTACAACTAACCACAGTTAAGTTATAATAACAATAATAAAATTACATAATCTAAAATGAAGTTAAAAAAAATATTTTGAACCTTTCTTTGTTAAGTAAAAACATTAAATAAATAACAGTTCCAACGTTAAAATCGAATTTTTGTAAGTGTTGCACGCATTTCTCTAGAATATTTTCAACATATAAGAAAAACATTTTTCATTACTGATTCCATCTATTTTTATAGAATTATAAATGCATCATTTAATTCAAATTATCGCGTAACTAAATCTATGGAGTGTAAAAGAGAAAAGAAAATTGTCATAAAAGTTGAATTTATATTTTATCGGCTGTAATTGTATTTCTCAATATAAAAATAAAATTCATTGGGAAAAATTTACTTTTTTTACAGATTTTATTTTTAGCAGTAAATTAGGGCAGCAAATGAGAGGAATTCGCTAAGTATCGACAAATTATAGACTGTAATACTGTAAATGGATGATGCAAATTCAGTCATACATCGGTCAGGGAGGTCTCATTGCATACGTTATGCCATGCAGATTGGTTATTTAATATATTTACCATATTTTTTTCAAAATTATATTGTAGTTATACTAAACAAGAGAGACAAATTATGGGCCAAGCATAGATAATGTAACGCTTTCCAATACATTCAAAATACTGCAACAACACTTCGCCGTTTAATAAAGTAAAAGAGGATATCTAAGTCAACATTTTGTAAAACACTTAAAACATTTGAAAATACAATTTCGGCAATGACCATCGATAGTCAGAAAATAATTTAAATTATTTTGTGAATCTCTGTATATGATCAATCGATTTGTATATATACTACATATTATGCTAAAATTTAGTTCAGTTAAGAAACTCATAATACAGTGGAAAATTCCTTTTAAGCAATCTCCGTCAATACTCGAAAATACATTCAAAATCTTTTGTACAACCCTGTATGTGTTCTATATAATTTACGCATACCAAGTAATGTACAAAACTTTTGCTAGATGCAAAAACGCACGCCACAACTGAAAACGCAATTTCAGCTATTATCACTCATAGACAGTACTATAACCGAACACTTTTACGTGTCCCTGTGTGGGAATAATAAATGCTATGCACACACTATTCAACAATAAGCATCTTGTTGTGTACCTCAGTGATGTATATCAATTTCAACATAAAATATTGTAACATTATTAAAATACATTGCAAACGATTTTTCCGCATAAACCTTAATGTAACATAATTATTTTAAGTATCCCTGTAAACGAACTATAAAGCTACATACTTCATTTTCAATACCGAACATGCCATAGTAAACATCATTAATCTTTATCCTTCTTCATGAGAATCTTCATGAGAATCCGAGTATATTTACGCGAGTTAGAGAGCGGACAGACAGACGGGCAGACGGGCAGACAAACCGAATTCACAAATACTTTTCAACTACACTGTAAAACAAAATTGCAATAAAATTACGGGCAGAGCCCAGCAGCAGAGATTCCAGTCATACCCCGTAAAAAAAAATCCAAGTCCATCATTTTGTGCAGCCCGTAATTTTACGGGGTAAAATAATATAGCATTACAATGCACAGGATATAATGCACTTTAAAACACAATACCACTTTGCTTACTGTTCCGTAACACGTAGTACGAGATAATCATCACAGAATCGCTTTTTTGGCGGGTTAAAATTTTTGAAACACGAGTAAAATGAAGGGTTACACCCTAGCGGAAGACAATGTATGGGGTCGTACCGTATTTTTGCTAACATATGGGCTAGAACTGTAAGAATATGTGGATTGCTCTTAATTTTCTAAGTATCTAAGGGATAAGGCCGCTTATTTAGTAGATCAGGCCGTTTTTAATCAAATAAGGCGGTTGCCCGTGAAAATTGAAGGGCAAACGCTCATAAATTTACATTTTTTCTGAGAGTGTATGTTGGAATGTGTTTAAAACCAAAACTGTTTAATTATATATATATATATATATATATATATATATATTACTTTTTGTTGCCTTTTTCCTTGTATATCACTCTTCATATGATTTTAATATTTTTCTCCATTCGGAATCTGAAATTATGCTATTTAATGCAGCACCCCACCTGATTCAATGACAATCTTAGTAAATTTACTCTCCACTTCAGAATTTTTACAACACGAACTACTTTTATGCATGCATTCCACGTATGTAACTAAATGAAAGAAGAAATGACCTCTCCAGATAAAAAAAATTAGCTTCTAGTTTAAGGTAAACTTAGTAAATTTAGCGAAGTTATTTAAATAATGTTAAACATAAAAAGTTTCATTATCATTATCTTCCACACTAATGATATGTGATTTCTATTTGTAGGAATGTAGTTTAAGACTTTTACATTTAAAATAAATGGTTATACATTTTTTTAAAAAAGAAGTTTGATCCATATCTTGAGTTTTTTATGCTGTAGTTTTGAGGATGAAGCTACTAATTTTATTTTTTATTCCTAATGGACTAGACAACTGTATACTATATAAGAAAGAATTTAACTTATTTTTTCCTCTCCTCCTGTTTTATGGGAAAAGTTCTAACTTTTATATTTGATTCATCATTTCAATAAAAAATTGAATTGTGGGTACGATATCACTGTTAAAAATTTGCAGCAAACTGTCCAGTCATTTGACCGTTTTTATAGAAAACGGTTACATAACCGTAATTTAGCGCTATTATGACCATATTATGACCCATATTATGGTCAGAATAGAATTAAATTACGGTTATGTAACCGTTTTCTACAACAACGGTCAAATGACTGGATAGTTTTCTGCAAATGTTTAACAGCGTAGCATTGAGTACACAATATTATAATTTTGAAATTTCCAATAGACATTACACATACTGCATTACAGAAATGCATACACAATGCATTATCAGAAATGATTTACTCGGCACTTGATTTAATAAATTGTTTTAAGTTTTAGGAAATATGACAATGAAATATGAATAAATAATCTGTGTTCAGTTATATTTGAGCCCATATTACCAATACTAATCTTATTAATATTTTGATCAGACTGTGTTTATAATCATCTATTATTGCTGTTATTAAAAGCTTATTGCTGTAACTTAAAGAATTTTGCTGAGTATATGCATAGGCAGATTCTGCAATTTTCAAATTAAACGAAATGTCCGAAAGGTTAATATTACTCACATGTGTGTGTCACAACATATTTTTTAGAATATTTTATACTGCATAATAGCAGTTTTTTTATAAATTTTATATAATACGTTAGCTAAAATTGAATTCCATTCCTTAAATGTCTGCTGTACAAAATTGTTTTAGTGGTTTTCTTGTAGGATAAATTATAAGAATAATTATCTTAGGGATTAATAGAGACAATAAGCAAAATGCGCTATATATGGTTACGAAATACTTAAAACACATAGAAATTAAAACAATATCATTGATATAAGGTAATATTAAGCATCCAAAAGCAAGCATAATAAGCCATTTCTAAGCTTTATAATACGTATATTCTTTCTATATTTACGTTGTTCTCACGTGGTAATTATAATTTTGATAATGAATATATTTATTTTTCAGATGCAAAAGCTTCCAGAAATTAACACACACACACACACACACAAATGCGATTCATTCGCATTCATTGCACTTAATTGATGAAACACATCCGACCATTCAGACAGCTATGATTTTAGTAGTTTTAAGATATTATATTCTTTAGTCATTAGAATCGATATAAATGGAAATTTAAAATTATAGCACATTAATATTTTATAAAAATTTACATCATAGATTATACAGGGCTCGAATTATATAGGATATATTTTACTGTTCCTATCAGTAAATCAATAGTAATTGAAGTAACATATGCATTAGAAATATATCATGAAGATAATTGTTTCAAAATATTGCTAAAACAATACATTTTCTCCTATACGCTTCGATATCTGATTATACCAAATTCTCTTACCATATAATTTTTATTTGTGTTTTTATATATCTTTTAGAGTTTTATTTTTTTAAATCATGCATTTGCAGTAAAAGTTATTTTTCTGCAAATACGAATACAGCAATAAAAGTTTTTAAAAAATGCATTTTTCGTGATTTTAGAGATGAAAAATAACTTTCCAAAAGCACTAAGGCAGTCCCAGAAGATTTTTTGTTTATGTTTACACCAAAAATAAAAGGGAATGTAGCAGCTGTTAACTCCGAAAGCATTTAGCATAAAACAAGGATCATTGATCTTCAAAGACTTTTTAAAAAGAATTTTTTTCTGTCTTTGAAAGAAAATATATTTGTTTTAAAGTTGTATTTATAAAGACATTTTTCACTTCATCTATACCAACTCTGAAATACAGATACAGATTTAGCTGAGTTTGAAAAAAATTACTGAATTATTGAAATACATTAGTTTTAATTTCTTATGACGTTAGCTTTTACAAGCATTAAAGTTTATACATATATATATATATATATATATACATATATATATTATACATATATATATATATATAAACATAAAAAACATTATATATATATATATATACATGGTGTCTCAAAAGGTCGTTTACAAACTTAACATGCTGGTCTGTCATATCATGATAAACAAGATTTACATAGGAACTTGTGTTCGAAAATGCAAACTGCGACCGCTAGAGGGCGATTTTCATGTCACCGATAATACCAGCCCAAACGTTTACGACGAAACGTTGTTTACGTGCATGGGCACGTGTACACCTTGGGTTTTCATGCACCCATATGTGCATGTTGTGCAGGTTCAGGCCACCGTCCTGTGTAAAACAGGATTCATCCAAAAACAAAATCCACGATGGAAAATCCGTCTGTGCGACCCGCTGTTGCAAATACCAGCGTGCGAATGCAACGCGTTGGGGATAATCGTCAACGCACAATGCCTGTACTCTTTGTAAATGGTAGGGATGTTGCGTCTTCTCATGCAGTATGCGCATAATGCTGGAACGATGTACACCCAAGACGCGTTCGCTTGCTCGCAAATTTGTTTGCGGGTTTCTGTCAAATTCCAGTAGCACGGTTTCATCTACGACAGGTGTGCGTGTAGTGCGTTCTCGACCGATGTGGCTACGTACTTGGAAAGCTCCTGCTGCACGCAATCTGCGGTGCAATTGTCCAAACAAAACATGACTTGGCTGACGTCTGCTTGGGAAGCGCTCAAGGTATATCCGTAGCACGGCTCGTGCAGTTCCATCCCCGGCGTCACACACATAATGCATATCGGCCAATTTTGCGTTACTAAACCAATTGATCCTTTTCCTGCAACGTCCTCGCGCCTGAAATGATTAAGCTTCCCACTCTCCCCTAAGCCTGCGCTCATCGCCCTCTAGCGGTCGCAGTTTGCATTTTCGAACACAAGTTCCTATGTAAATCTTGTTTATAATGATATGACAGACCAGCATGTTAAGTTTGTAAACGACCTTTTGAGACACCCTGTATATATATATATATATACATAAATAACTTTCAAATCTTCACGCATAGAGAACATTTTCTATGACCATGCTATGGTTAATAAATTCCAAATTCGGAATATGATGTTAAATGTTAGTAACGTGGAATTTATTTTAGACCCATAATTTTAAATGTTCTCATTAATGTGCAAATCTGATGCCAGTATTAATAATTTATATTGCTAAATAAAAAAATAAAAATCCATTTCAATTTAAACAAGACAGAAATAGAAATATTCCAGTTAAACAGAATGATGAGAATAGCTTGGGTGCTGTGAAAATGCTTTGTTTGAAGTAAAAAATATATTATAGACAGCAAAATAACACTTTCTATTGCGATAAGAAGTGTGTAAACTTATGATGTTGATAAAATGTTTTTATAATTGGATTTAAAAACAATTTCTGAATCGATATAACTTTATAAATGTCTTTTCGGATGGTATGATTATTTAAAGTGTTTTAAATAGGTGAAAATGTGACCACTTCATGAGAAAGTATAATGTAGTCAAGGAAATTATGGTTTTCAAAACTTACTGTAAAAAAATAATTTCTGTCAATAATCTGTAACGTGTTTTAGTATTACAGAATATTATCATTATTACTGCTATATAACATTATTTCTTAAAGTATAATTGAATAGTTATTAAAATATAAAACTACACAAAAGCTGTGCTTTACTACCTAAAATATGATTAAAATAATTTAAAGATGTTAAAAAATTACATTAAAATAGAGTACATTCGGCTATGTACCTATCCTTCTTCAGGATTCAGGATTTAAACTGGTACTACAAAGCTGAGTACATAGCCGAAAGTACTTCATTTTAATGTAATTTTTTAACATGTTTTTATTTTAATAATTTTTTAGGTAGTGCATCACATCGTTTGTGTAATTTTATTGTATTACTAAGTTCAATTTTAGCATTCTGAGCTAGTTTATTTTATGTGAATAGTTGTATTTTTAGGCTAGTGTGTTTGATTCAGTCAATTTACCCATGCTTCAGTGACAAATATATGGAAATCAGATTAATAAAGGTAAAGAAATTTCTACCAAAAAAGCGGTTTTTTTTAAAAATAGAATATTATATTTGAAAAAATTAAACCGATGATTTGTTTCATTGCCGTCAAGAACTTTACATGATGTATGAAAACGTGTACAGCATTGCTGCACCATATTTTAGTAGCTGACTTCTCGTGAAACATTAAAGGCATGTTTTTTTCCTCGCATTTTAAAAATTGAAGATATAATAGAAAACCCGTCACAATTCAACAAATTGAAATGAACAGAAACTCTTAGTCAAGAAGTGTACAGTTTTAAACATATAAAAATTTTCATACTCTTAAAAAAAAAAAAAAGGACAAGACCAGAGAAAATTCCATATATTTTATGCTATTTTTTGAAAATAGGATAATAAATGTTTACATATTTTTAATAAGATTTTTATTGTAAAACATAATGATGAAACACACCACCGAAAACTCTTGTCTAAGGCAAATATGAGCTGTTTTGTTGTATAAATGTGATTTTTTTGAAATATATGTATTTTCCCATGATAAATATTAAATTTCAAATTACGGCATTGCAGTAAAAAATATGTATTCAAAATTTCATTTCAAATATATATTTTCTAATGTTCAAATAATTCAAAGAGGCAAATGGGAAAATATACAAAGGGGATTAAACTAGGAATTAATTCTATAACTGTAAAATAACTACTCCCCATTTCCCAGAGTCTGCAAAGTAAAGTATACTTTAACGTTATTCTTTACTATTTTATGACAAATGTGTGTACGAATAGCAACATGCACTTCGCAAATACATAAATAATTTAAATATTCGTTCATCTTTTCACAAAATCAAATTTATTCGTGTTCGAAATTTTGAGTAATTCATCATGTTTTATTCAAACGTCTAGATCAGAACTCTTTTGATTTATTTCAGATTTGGGAAACCTATTTTAAGATATTTCTTATGCGTTTTGTTTTAAATACAAATATATATGCGTTTCTGTAGTAACGAGAAATATTGTGGGATAATTTTATTTATATAATTTGGTATGTTTTCAGCATGTGTTTGTCTTTCGGAAAGTCAAAAATTAGGCATATTTCACTAAACACTGACTATTTTAGTTTGGAAATAAATTTTTTCGTCTAATTTATTTTGTCTAATGTAGTTTCGAGAATTTTAATATAAATGATGAAAATAGCTATTTTATATTTACTATATTTATACAGGGTGGACCAAATTTCCGTGACCTAATTTAAATTTCAATAAAATTTCAAGAAATCGGCGTACAGGAGTGCGGTTGGTATGAAAAATCTGGCCGTGATCGAAAGTTTTGTGTAAAAAAAAGAGTCAAAAACTCTGGATAAGCAGTTAACAGACCATTTATTTCATACAATCTACCACTATATTTCATCTTGTTCGGAGTTTGTACGTCGCACCACATCCAAATGATACACAATTTCATTCTACACGTTGAAATATCGTAGTAAATTGTAAAAGGTTATCTTGACATTTTGATGTCCATTTGTAGCTTTGACGCTGTAGCGCCATCTATGGGAAAATTTTGAACTATTTTTTATTTATGTAAACAAAACTTTCAATCACGATAATCTCTTTTGTCATAATTTCACTATCGTACGTCAATTAATTGCCTTTTTTTTATAAAATTTAAAGATATGTCAATTAGTTTTGACTCACATCTGAATTTTTGTTAAATATATATAGAAACTTGAACAAATGTGTATGGAATCAAATAATCTTGCAAATAACATAATAATTCAGTTATGTAAAAAATATTGAAAATGATGAAAAAACGTTTGCAAATAAAAACTATTTAAAAAAGGAATTTAAAAAAAAAAAAAAAAAAAAAAAAAAAAAAAAAAAAAGGATTCGTCAAAAAATAACTCTCAATAAAAGTATATGTAGAACAAGTACATCATTAAAAATTTAATAGTTCATGACTACTAATACATTACTAATTACTAATTACTGCCTTACTAATACATTATTATAGAAAATAATTATTATATTAAATATTATTAATAAAAATGCCTTAATAAATATTATAGCTCTATTACGATTTTAAAGAATTCCGTTTAGAGAAAAGATCGGGTTTGATTTCTGCAAGATCTTTTATAAATA
This sequence comes from Maratus michaelseni, assembly GCA_963931845.1. Lineage (NCBI taxonomy): Eukaryota > Metazoa > Arthropoda > Arachnida > Araneae > Salticidae > Maratus > Maratus michaelseni. The sequence continues at coordinate 128,140,757 of OZ007590.1, read as the reverse complement.
AATATATTTTATGATACCATAAGAGCTTAACTATATATTGAAGTTGAACTTAACACTTAAAATCTCAATAACAAACCATAATTTTAGTTTTAATTTATATTCAGCATAACGCTATACTTTGAAAAGTCGAATCATAAATATTGATTTAAAATATGAATTGCTAGCAATTAATACATCTATTACAAAACATAAATGCACTAACGAGCAAATGTGAGATTGTTGAACCATGCATAGAGGCATGTATGTTTAATAAATATATATGTGTGTGTTTTTGTTTGTACTTATTATGATTTTTTCATATCGGTATTAATTGTTATTTAATATTTAAAAACTGTTTAATTAAAAATATCTACAAGATTTATGTTCGGACTTCTTTTTTCCTATTAGGATTATATACATATGTAAAATAAAGCATTAAAAGTTCTCTGAAAATTAAAAAAGTTACTCGAAAATTATAAATGATCACAAGAAAAAATTACAAACAAAGGAAAAGAACAAAATATTAAAAAAGTTAAATAGTTCCAAAAGTTAAGGGCGTTTAACCGAAATACAAAGCAGGTAATATGCTTTATAAGTATGTAGTAAAATGTAATACAAGGAAAAATAACAATGGAACAAGGAAAAATAACATGAACAAGGAAAAATTACAAGACAGATATCCATTCAATAAACTTATTTTAAACATGTGTTCAATGTGATTGCCATCACATGCTATGACAGAAGTAAGGAGCGTCACAACACCTGTGACAGCTAAACACAGCAAATCAGAATGGTTTTCACACACGGCTTGCTGAATGCATAGTTGCCAACTGCTACGATTTTTGACCACCAGTTTTTACGTAAAATAATCATAGCCTTATTTAACTTTCTGATTACGGGGAAGGACTGGCGGCTATTTTTATAACCAATCGAACCATAATTTACAGAAAACTTTTTTTTGTAATAGATATATTTTGAAAATATCCTAGTATAAGTGTATGGCAGAGATTATTTTTCGAAAAGGGAGAAGAATAGAATATAAAAAATAGTCGCTGGGATGTACGGTGTCCGAACCTCGTAATCAAAAGGTTAATCGAAGCAATTAAATAAAGCGAAAATTAATTTACAGAAAAAGTAATAATCAAAATTCGAAGCAGTTGGCAGCTAAGTAAATATTATGTTAGAATTACGCCTAAGAGGAAGGGTAGAACGTGTAATCAAGGACTTTAAATAACCACAAAGACAAAAATGATGAACGCGGAGCCATCTGTTTCGGCTTATCATTTGGTCTTTAACGAAAGTAACTACCAGGAATTTTTTCAATGATATAAAACGTGAGGTAGGCTACCATAACGAAGCTTATTGCAGCCAACATATAACTTACCTTTGTTAACGTTGTGTGTTCGTGCGAAAAAGTAAGATACAGTTTAGCAGTCACTGTGGTAGTTTTTCATCCAGATACTGTGAAACTCTATTCATAGAAATAAGGTGTAAGATTTAAAGAGGCGGTAAAACCACAGCAATGTGTTCATTTCTGAGAATGCTGTGTGTTTTGTGTTTTTCCATGTGGATTTGATGTCCCAAATATGCTATTGTTATGTGTCTTGATATTCTATGCAGTATAAAACAGGCTTCATCCGTCCAGAGCACGTTGAGCAATAACTGTTTTTTTCGTATCATTTATACACGAGGCAACAAGCCAAATGATTTTCTTTCAGCTGTATCTGCTGGTAATAACTATCCCAATAGTTCCATTTTGTGCGGATACAACTCTAATACCCGTGAAGGATCCGTGAAACAGACGTTTCAGGAACACTCCATGTCTGCCCAGATTCACAGGCGCTGTTATTTCTCGTGGGTGCTCAGCTGTCATAGCTTACATGACACTTTCTACAGTCTTCATGACACTTTTTACATTTTTTACGTTTATTTCTTCCGGGGAGTGCTTTACAATTCGCGAACCATTTTCTGTGTGTGAACAACCCGTTTCTCCAATACGTCTGACAAATTTCAGTATCACGTGAGTTAAAATCCGCACTTTTTGATATTTAGTTCTTTCGCCTTGCGAAACTTTCGCAAAACGTCGGTTGTTTGTGAACGTTTATATAAAAAAGTTTAATCAACAATAATCGATCTGTTAATAATAGCATGCTCTTGGCAAAAAAAAATCTCGCATTCATTCAAGTGTTTTATTGACAAAATTGATTTTCATAAATCTATTTCCGAAGTTGCATGCTCTTGGACTCGGTGCCTTTTCGAACTATGGCTTTTTTTTTTAAAGTTAAAAGATCCGATATCTCAAAGATCCCATTCGTTCAAACCGCAATTTTTATTATCATTGAAAAAATTTTGGTATTTTTTTTAATAAATTGGTTATAAAGCTGTAAAGTACTGTTGATGTACCCAGTATATTCCCTTCCTATTAGAATCAATTTTGTTAACCACTTTCTCTCCCTACCAAAAATGAAATAAAAATCTCTATTATTGTCCAGTATGGGCACTAATTGCAAAATTATCTATAAATATTTAAAAAACTGAAACTTTACGGGTCCATGTATGTTATTTAATTAAAAAGCTCGTTTTCTACCATTCTAATGCGCTATTCAACAGTACAACGTCAACGGCATGATTAATGATATCTACAGGATCATCTTTATTTTCGAGAACAAATAATAATTATATTTTGTTTTGCATGGTTATATCCTCATTTCCATTCAATATTTAAACTATATTTTTAATTATTAACACAATTACCAAACAAATTTTACCTCAAAATTGATGAGTGTTTTTTTACGAAGTTTAATGAAAATTTACCCTTTTAACTAAGGCAGATTGCAAATCAATTGAAAAGAAGCAAAAATTTATAAGTTCATGTGAAACATTTGGACTGTTGAATAAAAATAAATATGCAGAATATGTCTCAAAAAATAATAAAACAGAAATAGCGAAAATCATAAGCAACAAACTTTACAGCAAACAGAATTATTCCGAAATTTTTAGAAATGGAGTTATGACTTCTATTGTACTTTTTTTTCTATTTTTACTAAGGCTTTTGTCAGATTTTTTTATTATTGAATTTTTTGTATTAATAGTGCCCTTGAAGATTATTTTTTTCATATTTTGTTGTCATATTTTTCTCTTAAATAAAATAACCTATACTTAAATTAAAATTAATCACTTTATAAGAAGAACAAGCTAAAAGACTTGTATCAAAGACAAGATTATGTCTGTTTGTTTGTGAAGTTTCTTGAAATCTTAAAGACAATACATTTTATCACAAAGTTTACTATAGTTTCCGATGAATATTGATAAGTTCTTCTGTTTTCTGATTATCTTTAATCTAGTGATGCAATCTTTGATTAGAACTCTTTTGTTATTATGAAAGAAATTCTATAATACTTCTTAATAAGATCAAAAGCAGCTTAAAGGTTCGTCTCGATGAAACAAGAAATAATAAAATGTTTCATCTTATTCCTATATCCATTATACATAAGCCTTTTGAGTAGTTTCTTAACAATTCACCAGGAAAAGAATTAACATCTCAGATTAATTTTGTCATGCCGATTTAAAGGTAAAATATAGATACATATACAAAATCAATTCTGGGTTTGATTATAAGAAAACTGAAGAGTATTCCTCTGAAGATTTGTTTCAGGAGAAGTAATATTGTTAATACAAAAAAGAAATAAGTAATATATATATATATATATATTCTAAAAGTTTTCTGAACTAAAGATATAAGTAATTAAATATATAAACAGAAAATATAATATTACTGCATTTTTCTGTGTAAACTTTTACATTCCAAATTGCGACTGAAAGAAATATGTACGAGACTAATTAATTAATCTTTGTCTCTTTAAAAGTCTTAAAAGAATGAAGATACTATAAAAAAATTCTAATTTTTTGACTTATATATATATATATATATATATATATAAGTCAAAAAATTAGAATTCTTTTTGGAATTGTATTTAGTTTTATTTCAGTATAGTACAATTGAAAAATAACAGCGGTTGATGTTTTAATAAATTTGCATGTTATTAAAGAAAATTAAAGCTGTAAAAGATTAAAGTTTGAGTAAATAATGTATTTTTGTAAAATTATTTTCATTATTCAAAATATTAAAATGCTAAAATATGTGGTTCAAGAAATTCGAATACTTATGAATTTTCTTGATTCGTTCAAAAGGTTGCATAAATTAAGCATAAAATTAGCTTCTGCGGGACTTCTTCTTAAGTTATAAAAACGCTTTGCATCATCATTGTTTTCATTTTGTAACATCGGTCTTTCGTCTGACAAACCAGAGTTTACAAAGCATCGTATTATTGTTTTGCATAAAGAAGGTCGTAGTCAGCAATATATTGCCAGTTACTTAAAATATTCTCAACCAAGTGTTAGTAGAGCAATAAAGCAGTATTTTACGACGGACATTTTGAGAACAAGCATCTGAATATCGGCCGAAAGGCAAAAATTATCCAGATAGATGACAGAAAGCTAAAGAGTATTGATAAAAAAACCGTTTTACAAGTATAAGAAATTTGCATCGGAAGTTGAAAGAACACGGTGTTGATGTGAGTAAATTCACTAACAAACTAACATTCAATAAAAACACTAACCCGGTAAGTCTCCGTCAACTGCAACTCGCCAGTTAGGTCTTAACTCTAGGTAGACCCTGAAATCCAATTCTCCGCTAACTCAACCAGGAGAAATGTGATCTAAAAATAAACTCGAGTTGACTAACTGGACGTTGGTTTTAATCTCGGGTTAGTAGACGCGCGCATGTGCAGTTGAAGCAAAGATGGCGGTGGCTTTGACGTTTATTTTGTAGTCAACGCTATTTGTCATGGAATAAGCAAGTGAAATATTAATAAAAATAAAAATTATATGAAACTCGTTACTTTTAATTCTTAGCCCTTTTAAGATACTTTAACTCTGTGAAGTCAAGATTATAGTGATTTTTGAAAAAGCTTTCTAGGCGTAAAATAACTACTGTGAATTTATGGTATCTGGTAGTGCCATCTACCGAATGAGAAATCAAATGTTCTTATACCTCAAATATTGTATCTATGATTCAAATCTTTTTCTTTCTTTTAAAGAATAATTAAAAAGAAAAGCTGTTTTTCTTAAATTTCAGATTTATACCTACACTTCATGTATGTTTAAAGCATACATTCACAGAAGACGGAACTTTCTGTTAAAATATCGCGTATGTTTATTCGTTTGTAATAGATAAATAATTTGAACTAATATATACTTGTTAGTTAAAAGTAATTATTTTTGTTTGAAAGAAACATTGTTCAGGGGATTTCTTTAAAATGTTCGCACTTTACGAGAATTTTTTCAAACAGCTTCTAAAATTATTATACAAGGAATTAAAAAAAATCTATTATAATAATCTACACATGACGTTTAAAACAAAAAACCTTCTTACGTCTCGTATAAGGGATAATGGCTACCAAGCATGCAATTTTATCCAAGATAGTTTAGATGAATGTGTAAATTACTTTAGTTAAGTAAAAAAACATATATTAGACATAAATGTATGAAAATAATCTTTTTATATAATATTCTTGCAAAAGAAATAAATATAGCTCGTTATTTGCTGTGTATTTTTCATCGTCTGATGGCTGTACTTATAGGTGATGGGCGTCTCGTTGAAAAGCTGTAGAATTTGGACACTGATTATTTCTTCTGAGTGAACTCTACTATACTATTTGAAAACGATACTCTCAATTTCAGAGCCACGTCTCAATCAACTTTTTTGCATTATAATCAAAACTCCCACATGTTCCTACGTATTTCTATGAAAACCGCATCTTTCGATTGTGTGTAGTTTACTAATAATTAGCTTTTCAAAAGTCTGGGAACTTCTAATTTAATTTTAATAAAATATCACGCATTCTCTTCGTAAAATGAATCGATAATTCCTCTTTCGTAAATGGCCGCCGTATCATATACATACATTTTATTTAACTGTATTATTTGTGTAATTGTTAAAAGAATGCATTTAAAAAAGACATTTGTTATTATTTATAGTTGACGATTGAATAATTTGTATAGTGTTTAACAATTTAATGAATATGCTGTTAAAGAAGAACACAAAAAAATCCAGCATATTATCATTTTTAGCGATGACAAAATAATTCACACAGGTTTTTCGAATTTTTAAGATTATTGGCTATTACTTCGATTAAGCATGCGTAAAACAAAAATGCGTTTAAACACATAAGTAGCAATGTATTGGTACAAAGGATCTTAGATTTATGACCGTAGCCGAAGTCCAGAACAACAATTACACTAGAAAAAATTAAATGGGTCCAAGAAGAGCAAAAAAAGAAATAGAAACAACGTAAAGACTGGTTTAGACCAGAGATAAAGTATAAATTATATTAAATTAATGATATAGAAACAAAAAAACTTCTGCACTTGATCTGCAGAACAAAAATCGTCTGTGAAATGTATATTGTCATTTAGAAATCAAGATTTGTTTCAGCTATCGATTCAACCAAGGAGGAAAATTTAAGCTTCTTTCATTAAGGTGTACAAATTATTGCTAACTGTTCACAAGAATTGAATTTAAAGTAAAAATATATACTATTTCCAATTAATTGTTTTTTAAGGATGGATGTTAAAACGTTACACAAAGTCTTTAAAAGTAAAATGGTTTATCAGGTAAAACTGACGTTTGATTTTACACAATTCGTCGATTTCCACGATTTTATTTGGCCCTCTTTTTCCATTGGTTGCAGTTTCATTTTCGAGATTATTTGGCACAAAATTTAACCTTTTTAAAACTGCGTTATGTCAAGGCCCCTTTAACAAAGAAACACCTTATTGTCTCCTATGAAATGTGATAAAGAGTTAGATAATTATTTACGTTTTTAATTATCGGGAAGGAAATATTTTGCTTGATCAATGCATTTATTCTTCTTTTCAATGTTACGAGAACGAAGTCACGGGTAACAGCTAGTAAGTAATAAATTATGATTCATTTTAAATGTTTTCATGTTTTTAATTTGTATACGAAGGTGAATTTAAAGTTCCAACATTAGAAAGTTTTTTCTATATATTTAATATATACAATTTGCTGATTTTGAAACCACATATTTATCGCGCTCAGGCTGTGCTCTCAGATGTTTTAGGTTTACTGTTCTTCGTCATCAATATTGTTAAGTTGCCAATTATGGTAAGTGCTTGGTATGTCTGCCGTTCAAAATTAAACATGGCCTTCTTTCTAACCGCTGTGAATAACTCAGCGCCTTTGCTTGATCCCACAGTTCATTTTGGCGTTGTAACTGAAATGAAAATAAAATCAGATTACCTCTGACTCTCCTGCTGAAAGGATCAAAAGTTTGATTGCATAATGGGAGATCATATCCCTAACGTATATCTCAGTCAACGAAAATAAACTTTTAACTTTCATAGATTATCTTGCTTATTTGTTTGGGTCCGCAGTGGGGAGCGGCCTCAGGCCGATCGCAGCGCCGGGCGAGACAAAGCCCTGGTGCGTTAAAAGCCCTTCAGAGGCTTGGGTGCGATGGTCGTTTACGCGCGTCGGCGACCCCCGTGGGCGTCTGACGGCGCAGGATAGTTTTACCATTAGCATTTATTCGGGAGGAGAATCTGGTTTCTTCGCATATCACGATGCAATGTACCAAAATCCGGCCATTCATTTTTACTTTCTTCTTTCTTTACAAGAAGAAAGTATTGGATTCATGAAAATGTTCGACTTCCGGTTTTCGACGGATTTATACGTTTTAGAAGGTCCTGAACACGATTTGACTATTTTTAGAAAATGTCTGTCTGTGATTCTGTCTCTGTCTGTATGTGACAAAATTTTGTGGGCGCTCTATCTCAAGAACTAATGCTCGGAATTTAATAAAACTTTAGATTCAGTTAGTCCATAATATAAATTGGTGCTGATTAGTTTTTGGTAAAAATCGCCCTGCAGGTGGCGCTGCTATGCAGCATTTTTCGCGATTTCCGCAATAGCTCTATCTCAAAATAATATCTCTTAATGCTCGGCATTTAATAAAACTTTAGATTCAGTTAGTACCTGATATAAATTGATGCGGATTAGATTTTGGTAAAAATCGCCCGGCAGGTGGCGCTGCTATGCAGCATTTTTCGCGATTTCCGCAATAGCTCTATCTCAAGAACCAATGCTCGGAATTTAATAAAACTTTAGATTCAGTTAGTACCTGATATAAATTGATGCTAATTAGATTTTGGTAAAAATCGCCCGGCAGGTGGCGCTGCTATGCAGCATTTTTTGCGATTTTCGCAATAGCTATATCTCAAGAACTAATGCTCGGAATTAAATAAAACATTATATTCAGTTAGTCTCTGTTATAAATTGGTGCTGATTAGTTTTTGGTAAAAATTATTAGAAATATTAACCTCATCCGACTAATTTATCACCAGAAAAACCATTTTCATTTCCTTTTTGCGAAACGTAAAGAAGGAATGACCTTGATAAAGAAAATAGTTTCAAAGTGATAAACATTTCTATCTACTCTTAATAAATTGCTTAGTGAGATTTATGACCCTACTCAACTCTAGATAAATGTTTCAAGAGATCTACTAAATTAATAAACTGTTATTATGTGAAATAGACTAAAAGACATTTGAACAATAATTATAAACATTATTATACTGATTGCATTATTGCTCTAATACCGTGCAATGTGTAATTTTTCAGTGACGTATCAGTAATTCCAATGATGCAATCATGAACCTTTAACTCATTTTATTATGACTTTAATTTAGTCAGTCCTCTCCAAAATGTAATCGTGAACACACGTGAGCCTGCAAGCTCAAATAAGATAAAATATATGTTTCCTAAAATTATAAGTGTAAACGTAAATGTTTAAATGTTTGTTATGCATAAGTTTTTATATAATCAAGAATATATAATCCTTAATATGAAAAAAGAAGTCCAATTTATTTTTGTGTGCAACTACTAATACAATTATTTAGTTTCCAGCGATTAGTGCGATCGATATTTACCAATGCCATGGATTCAACGACTGGATTATTCTTCAATTGGATTAAGCCATCAGATACACCTTCAGAAAAGGTAAGAAAATTTATCTTATCCTTTTAATCTTCTTGAGATAAAAACAGCGCTCGATCGGTGATATCGAACTCCTCCTTCAATGATTATGAGACTGAAAAATTGTCTCAGAAGGAAGGTGTGAATTAAAAAACTGAAAAACTGAAAAACATTTTAAAACTCATTTAGAAAGCACATAGAACTAATTTCAAAAGAAAGAAAATAAATATAAGAATCTTTAAAGAAATAATTAAATAAAACTTAATAAAAACAATAAAGAAAAATTAATCGAAGAAATGGCTTTCTCAAAAGAAACACAGATAATTGAAAAGTTAAACCAAAATAACTATTCTATATGGAAGTTTAAGGTCCAAATGTTATTAATCAAAGAGGATTTATCTGAATTAATAACAGAAGAACCACCAAACCCAATAACACCTGAATGGCAAAAAAGGGACAAGAAAACAAGGGCAATAATTAACTTAAGTCTTGAGGACTCACAAATTGTTCATATAAGAAATTTAACCACGTCAAAGGCAACATGGGACAAATTAAAAATTATTCACGAAAGAGGCAATCTGTCAAGCAAACTTTATTTGCTTAGAAAATTATATGGAGCTAAATTACAAGAACATGGCAATATGCAACGTCACATAACAAACATTCTTGAAATCATCGACAAACTCTCCGCAATTGGAGAAAATATAAGTGAATCGCACATATCAGCACTATTACTGTGCTCACTTCCACCTAGTTACAACACACTCATAACGGCTCTGGAAGCCAGGCCGGAAAATGAATTAACACCAGATTATATTAAAAATAAACTTGTCGACGAATATACTAAACGAGTAGAAAACTCAGAACCAACCGAAAATTCGGCAAAAGCGTTTAAAACACAGAAAAAGTACGTAAATAATGATTACAAAAATCATAATAAATATTGCACGTATTGCAAACAAAATAATCATAACTATAAAGAATGCTGGCACTTAAAAAACAGAAATTCACAAAAAGCTACACCGAATAAACAAACATTTAAACCAAAGAAGTTTACATCGTCGCTCTGCTTCGAAAACACAATCGGTGATAGTGAAAATGATAGGTACGAAACGAAAGAAAAAATAAATAAAAACGTACAAATAAATCATAACAAAAATCAAGATGCAGCATTTATAATCGAAAAGCCCGGAAAACCAACCTGGATTATTGATTCCGGAGCATCTTCCCATATTGCGAACAGCAAAGAAATATTTACTGAAATAAACAACACCGAACAAACATCCGTAATAATCGCGAACGGTAACACACTGAATTCCTATGGATCCGGTGAAGTTATGATTAAAACAAAAACATCAAACGGGGACTCAAATAAAATAAAATTAAAAAACGTGTTATATGTTCCAGATTTGGAAACAAACTTAATTTCTGTGAGTAAAGCAACTCAACACGGTTACAAATTAATATTTGAAGACGAAAAATGCATGCTATCCTGTAACGGCAAAACGTATCTGGAAGCGAAAAAGAAAAATAACTTATATGAGGTAATTCTCTCAGATAAAGATATCCCAAACACAGCAAATATCGCAAACGACTGCAAAAATAAAGAATGTCTAGAACTTTGGCACAAACGCCTAGGTCATAGAAATTACGAAAGTATAAAACAAATGATGAAAAACAACTTGGCCAATGGCATAAAATTAAACAACTGCAGTCATACTACACACTGTGAAATATGCATAAAGACAAAAACTACTGATGCACCATATCCAAAATTATCTGAACATAAAACGACACAGGTACTCGACCTGATACATACAGACGTCTGTGGACCGATAAGAACAACCTCTTTAGGGGGAAAAAGGTATTTCGTCACATTTATTGACGACCACTCAAGATTTACTGTTATATATTTACTATCTCACAAAGATGAGGTCTCAGACAAAATAAAAGACTATACTCAAATGGTTCACACACAATTCGGGAGATATCCCAAAGCATTCAGATCGGATAACGGGGGCGAATATATCGGTAAAAATACGGAGGACTTTCTTAGAAAAAGAGGTATAAAACACCAATTTACTATTCCACACTGCCCGAGCCAGAACGGGATTGCTGAAAGGAAGAATAGGAGCCTGATAGAAATGACCCGAGCTATGCTCTCAGAAGCTGGGTTACCCCACAGGTTCTGGGGTGAAGCAATAAATACAGCAACACATCTCCAAAACAGACTACCAACAAAGGCTACAAATAAAACTCCGTACGAAATTTGGTTCGAGAGAAAACCAAACTTACATTACCTTCGAGTATTTGGCTGTAAAGCTTATATATACATAAACAAGATACATAGAGGAAAATTAGATAACACAGCCAGGGAAGGAATATTTATGGGATATGATAACCACTCAAAAGGTTATAGAGTATACACTAAAAATAATGAAATCATAATCGGGAGAACTGTAAAATTCTTAGAGAATAACACACACATTCTGAATGAAGAAAATAATGAACCAGAATGCCTGCTTGATAACAAAAATTATATTGAAACGGAAATAAACAATACAGAACAAACACAAGCAGAACCCGATCAAAACATTCCTACATTAAGAAGGTCAGAAAGGACAAATAGGGGAGTTCCACCCAATAGATATACATCCGATAGTTACATCTGTATAGTAAAAAACGATGAAACAATAGAACCGAAAAATTGGAAAGAAATCAACGAAATAAAAAATCCTAGAAAAAAAGAAAATTGGCTCAAAGCCACAGATGCGGAAATAGAAGCGCTAATGAAAAATAAAACATGGGAATTGGTAGAACCACCACCAAACAAAAAAATAATAGGATCAAAATGGATCTTTAAAAGAAAAGTCGATAGCTCAGGGAAATCACCCATATATAAAGCGAGGTTAGTCGCCCAAGGATTTAGCCAAAAATTCGGTGAAGATTATGACGAAACATTTGCACCAGTAGTGCAACATACCACCATTCGTGCATTTTTAACCGCAGCCGCTTATAAAAATCTAGATGTACACCATATTGATATAAACGCGGCATTCCTTCACGGAAATTTACAAGAAGAAATTTACATGCAACAACCAGAGGGTTACATAGATAAAAACTCTAATTATAAAGTTTGTAAACTAAACAAGACCATATACGGTCTCAAACAGGCAGCAAGAGCCTGGCATATGAAAATAGAAACTTCATTAAAAGCACTTAATTTCTCGCAAAGCACAGCCGATACATGCTTATTCATAAGAAAAGAAAAAGAAAATTTCACATACGTAATAATCTACGTAGATGACATACTTATTGCAAGTAAACCGGAAATAATAAAAGAAATCGTGAAAACATTAAGCGAAGAGTATGAATTGAAAAATTTAGGACAAATAAAGAGATACTTAGGAACCGAAATAGAAAAAATACCGGACGGTTACGCACTAAACCAAAAATCAGAAATTGAAGAATTAGCTAAGAAGTTTAATCTTGAAAATGCGAAACCATACAGTACATCAATGGAACCCGGTTTTAATAAAATAGAAGATGAGGAAAATTTGTTACCAAACAACACAGAATATCGAAAAGCGATAGGATCACTTCTTTACATCGCGACAGTTACTAGACCAGACATATCAGCACCAGTCAACATCCTTAGTAGACGTAATGAAGCACCGCGAAACAAGGACTGGAATGCAGTAAAAAGAATAATCAAATATTTACACTGTACGAAAAATTTAAATTTAGTTTTAAATACTAAAAAGAAACCAATATTAGAAGTCTATACCGACTCAGATTGGGCGGGAGATACAGAAACGAGAAAATCAACTTCAGGCAGTATTTACATGTTGGGAGACAATCCAATACAGTGGATCACAAAAAGGCAGACATGTATTGCCTTATCATCTGCTGAAGCAGAATATATATCTGCAGCAAATGCTTGTCAAGAAACTTTATGGTTAACTAAATTACTGGAAGATTTAGGATTAACTCAAAAAAAACCAATTATAATGCATGAAGACAACCAAAGTTGCATTAAAATGATACACAACGAAAAGTTTGGTAAGCGTACCAAACACATTGATGTAAAATTTCACGCCATAAAACAGCTTAGAGAAGAAGGAATCATAGAATTAAAATATTGTCCTACAGATCAGATGATAGCAGACGCGTTAACCAAGCCCATACCCAAACCTGCACTGGAAAGACATAGAAATTCAATGAAACTTTTTATGATCAATTCCTCGGAAGAGCTTAAGGGGGAATATTAGAAATATTAACCTCATCCGACTAATTTATCACCAGAAAAACCACTTTCATTTCCTTTTTGCGAAACGGAAAGAAGGAATGACCTTGATAAAGAAAATAGTTTCAAAGTGATAAACATTTCTATCTACTCTTAATAAATTGCTTAGTGAGATTTATGACCCTACTCAACTCTAGATAAATGTTTCAAGAGATCTACTAAATTAATAAACTGTTATTATGTGAAATAGACTAAAAGACATTTGAACAATAATTATAAACATTATTATACTGATTGCATTATTGCTCTAATACCGTGCAATGTGTAATTTTTCAGTGACGTATCAGTAATTCCAATGATGCAATCATGAACCTTGAACTCATTTTATTATGACTTTAATTTAGTCAGTCCTCTCCAAAATGTAATCGTGAACACACGTGAGCCTGCGAGCTCAAATAAGATAAAATATATGTTTCCTAAAATTATAAGTGTAAACGTAAATGTTTAAATGTTTGTTATGTATAAGTTTTCATATAATCAAGAATATATAATCCTTAATATGAAAAAAGAAGTCCAATTTATTTTTGTGTGCAACTACTAATACAATTATTTAGTTTCCAGCGATTAGTGCGATCGATATTTACCAATGCCATGGATTCAACGACTGGATTATTCTTCAATTGGATTTAGCCATCAGATACACCTTCAGAAAAGGTAAGAAAATTTATCTTATCCTTTTAATCTTCTTGAGATAAAAACAGCGCTCGATCGGTGATATCGAACTCCTCCTTCAAAAATCACCCAGCAGGTGGCGCTGCTATGCAGCATTTTGAAGGATTTACACGATTTTGGCGATAGTCATATCTCAAGAAATACTGCACGGAATTTAATAAAACTTGAGCTTCAGTTAGACATTGATATAACTTGGTGCTGATTCTTTTTAGTCTATGCGAAACCTGTGTGAGATAGAAGAAAGTTTTGGGATTGACACATCCGACTAGTTATGCTATGTCTTAACAGATAGTGTGCTCTAAATTAAGAGAAATAACATATTCATATATATGTATGAATCATTTACTTATTTTAGGGAGTGGAGTAGTAAAGGCAATATGTAAAATTTATTAGGTATTGAGATTTCTATGGAAGCTTAATTTACTTTATGCATCGAAATATTAAAAATACAAACATCTCGTAATTGTTGCAACGAATGAAATGTATCTAAATGTTAATAAAAGCAGCTATTTTATAAGTTATCTTATAAACTAAGATCAGAATAAACTTGCGTAAAAGTTTTTGCTGATCCACAAAAAAAAATTCCTATTTTTGTCCCTAACATGTTGTTTTTGAATATGAATATTAAATAATTTATAAATATAATTTAAATTAATGATGATTCTGTTTTATAATATATATATATATATATATATATATATATATATATATATATTGGTAATATTATGTTTGCACTTGTTAATTTATTAACTTTGTGGTATTATGTCTACACTTTATTACTAATTTTCTCATCGGTGATTAGGTACAAAAAGTAATTGTAAATCCCAACACCAGTGAAACAAGAATTAAAAGAATAACTCTTTAAATTTTCAAAATGGGTAATAATCGATATAGCGGGTAATGAAGATTTTTTTCTGAAATTTACATGAACGATGCACTTAACTAAAATTTTAAGAATCAATTTCTTTAATGAACATCGCATATCATATATTAAAATGTCAAAAAAGAATTTTCATTCTTTAAAAATTTATATTAGATTTCTCGATATTGAATATTTAAAAGTGATTTTAGCGAGCGGATAAAACTTATTAGGACGAATTTTTATTATTTACTTCTGTGAAAAGCATTAAAGCACCTTTTTTTTATTTAGGTAATATTTCTATGGATATTATAAGGGGATAATTATTTGAAACGTGTATTTTTATCTAAACTTTTAAATATCGCTAAGACTTATTTGATTTTCCCGGAATATTTTTTAAACTGTTAAATATTTTTACATTCTAACTGCATGCAAAATGCAAAATGCAAATATTTAATTTTATTTTTATTTTTCATTTTGTGGAAGTAATTATAAATAAAAATGCTTGATATAGATAGGAATATTATTTCTTATCATAAAAATGTACCCTTTATCTTTGATATTTTATGCCGGATATTAAGATTGAAATTATTGATGTTTGGATACACTGGATAAAGACCAAGCAAATAAAGTATAATTACATAAATCAAATGTTGCAAATTTTATAATGTGGCTTAAGGAAGAAAAACACATTTGCTGCTGTAATAGAAAAATATTTACACAACTTTTTATGCACCCTTTATATTAAATTTGTTCATTTTATAATTACATTAACTATTTTGCCAAGCTGAATATCGAAAGCGTAAGTTACTAATTCCTGTTCTATCTTAGTTAGTTTTATCAGAAACGGAAGTGGTGTTTTCATAACAACGAAGTAAAATTATTACCGGAATTTTTTTTTCTTAAAGACGATGTAATAATGGGCGTTTGTTTAATAAATTAGATTTAGGTTAAAGAATAAATGTACGTGTGTTCATTTCGATGAATTAAATGAAAATTAGTCAGCACTATCTACTCAGATTAATTAACTGATAACCCCATATGATGATAATTCATATGTATTATATTTTTCACATCGTTATATTGTTCCACATATAAACGGTATGGTTTCGTTTAAAATTAGCTTTAAACGTGCTTTTTTATTAAGACTTTTTTATATTGTTTCTTAATATTTTAATTATTTGAGACTAAATATAATTTCATACTTACTATTTTTTAATAACGTTATGTTCTACAAAAGAAGAAACATTTAATTTTAATAGGAGTTGTAAAAATAACCGAAAATAAAAATGAATACACATTATTTGTTATAAGAAAAAAAAAAGATATAATTATGTAAAAATTCAATGTAAAATTTAGTTTACAAGTTGTTACTTGATACCATATGTTGTCTGAAAATGAAAAAATATAATAACTGACTTTAGTACAACATATTGAATAAAAAAGAATTTAAATATTTGCATTATCTCTTATGAACTACAATGTGTACCATTAAAAGATAATTTTAGCAGATTTCACTTAAATATATTTCTTTTTTTTAATAATTAAAACCTTATTATTCCTGAATATGTCATAAATATATTAGAAAAAAAGTCTATCTCCCAGTAATTAGCTTAGAATATTTAACATAAAGCTGTTAATAACATATTACTATGAAGTCTGTCAAACCGCATCTGTTTCAGCATATAAGTTGACTAAACATATGTTTTTAAGCCTATAATATAGCTAAACATATGCTTAAACTTATACTTTTAAGCATATAAGTTAGCTAAACTTATGGCTTTAAGCATATAAGTTATACACATATTATTATTTTAGGGATATATATATAGGAATATATAGCTGTTCTCAAATCCAAATGGGCTACTTTCTGTTACATTTTTTAATTCATTTTTGTTCGTAATCGTATCAAATTGGAAGGTTCTCTTATTCAGAAACGATGTAATTGAACATTTCTTCGTTTTCCGGTAAAGACTGAAAGCTTTTCAGAAAATATTGTCAAAGTTGACGTTTTAACATGGATTTCCGGACGCGACAGCGCAAGAAAGGAAAAAGACTGTCCTCCCAAGCTAACAATCGCTAATAACTCAAAATGTAATTAATTTATAGGAAAAAATAAAAACTTTCAATTATACATCACATCAATAATCATGCTTGCAAGTATATTGCTTTTATGTTTAAAAACAAGTCAGAAGATGTGTCAGATGTGTAAGAAAGTTACATGTTGTTGAGAAGGGAATAATATTTTTTTGAAAACCGCTTTTATTACATGTTTGAAGTTAATTTTACCAAGTTTAATTCTTAGATTTTCATTTAGTTTCTATATAAATGGAAATCCAGACGTGAAATAAGAAAACGCATGAAATAAAATGCCTAAACAGGGAAAAAATAATTCTCGATAAGAATTCTAATAATTCGAAAACATTTTAAACATCGATGAGACTCAATATAAACAAATAGTAAGCATAAAGTTGTAATTAAATTTCCTGGTTCACAGACTGAAGGATCATTAATTTCTATGAATGAATCATACTCGTTATTTCAAGGGTCATCATCCAATCTTGATCTTTTAATAACTCATTCATAGTTAAATGACACTTCCGTTTGTTAATGTCAAACAGTAATTGTCAATAATGATAACGCTGTATTTTATACTAGAAAAGTATTTATTTTGGGGGAATTCGAGATTTTGTTTGAAGATAACGGCTTGCAGGGAAGAATAGCACTTAATATAAAAGAAAATTAGCTAACCATAGCAGTATTTCAAATATTAATTGCCTCAGTTGAAAAAAGGAATAAATATCTACAAAATGACAATTCTATTAAAGTTATTACTAATGTTGTGTTTATACAGTTTGACTACAAAGTCTCAGTGTCATTACTATTAATCAATGTTCTTAAATTTTACGAGCGATTGGATTACGATTTTTTTCAGATGCTTTAAAGCATTACAGATTTTGTTTATACTTTGTTCACATCGACATATGGCCTAAGCATTTGTAATTGATATTTTAATTTTATACATAGATTAATAATTCACTTTTGCATCGATTGCCCTTATCCGTGTACGAAGAATGCAAAGAATACCTTTCTAAACAAAACATGGAATGATATAGAATGTTGTGAAAATGTTACGAGATATTCTAGATTATCAAGGTTTTGATCTCTGTTGATTAGGAAAGGGTGTTTCCTATAATTTTCTGTAACTTTGGCTATTTCAAGTTGTAAATTTCCAACTGGACGAAAAATGTCCGGGCCAGGATTCGAACCTGGGATCGCTTGGCTGAAGCCGCCACGCTCTACCACTGAGCTATCCCGGTCGAATCTGGAGGGCATAATTCATCCAGTTAACCTTATTGATCAAAGCATCTGGTCTGATATTTTAATCAGCTCAACAGAAAAGATCGCAGGTAAAGGAACTCCAGAAAACGCTGGATACGTGAATACAATAGATTATTTTTTAACACAATTATTTCAAATTGGTAAAGTAATCAAGTTGTAAATTTCCAACTGGACGAAAAATGTCCGGGCCAATCCCTGCAGACGGGATGATCGTGTGACAAGAGGTCAATAGAGACAAATGGGTTGACTACGGAAAGAGAAAGAGAGACCCGTAGATTCTAAGGAGAAGTCAATGTGCGGGAGAGGGCAATCAGTGCAGATTTCAGCGTGGTCGATGCTGTGGACAGACGAAGAATATTACGAGATTTGGATCCTCAGAAGCGTCTTGTGGTGGAAGGGAGGTGTGTGCTGATAATTCGGAGTAACCTGTGCGGTTATAATATAGGATAGGACTTGCTGTGTGTATCCCAGGGACCTGAAATGCGTATGTTAGTATATTATAAAATAGTGCTTAGATAAGACCTCAAAAGTGCAATTTAATATAGTGCAGCATCTGCTATATCAGTGTCTGTAAACTGAAATATTTTGCGTGTGAACTGTGTCGTCAATGAATGTTAATTTAATATTTATTTGAAGTGTCCAATTGAACTGATTTGCGAACTTACATCGTGTCCGGTACCCTGCATCTGTATACCAGTGGTGGCAGCATATCAATCAACGATAAAGAAAAATGTATTTCACTTCAGGAGTGACGGATTCAAACGTGTAGTGAAATATATCACAAATACATAATCCGTCTTACTAACCAATAAAATGTAGCTAAATTAGATGTTTTCAGGCGTTTAAGTTCTGCTAGTAAAAATTAGGTTTCATTTAATATAACGATGAAATAAATAACAGATAACTAACTGTTTGTGGAAATTTAGAATTTTTGTTATTACTGGGCGTAAATTCGCTCTAAGGGAGTTTTGAGCTCGTCGCCGGAAAATTCAACTTCCCAGTTCAAATAACCTCAAATACATGGTATATATTTACGCGTAAATTCCGTACAGTCGAAAGTCCTCTAAATGCTTAATAGTGGATAAGTGAGAAAAGAATATAGTCCCGAAGAAATATTGCATCAATTTAGTTAATTATAAAAATTATGTTGGAAATGTGTAGTAGAACGATTTAACGATAAACCTAAATAGATGATGGCAGTTCAATAGGGTCGAAGTTGCTATTAGATATTCTGTTTCAGGGACGGCGAACTCCTGGCACGCGTGTTGTAAATGGCACGCGACAGAATATTTCTGACACGGCGTTGATTGAGGCTATAAAACAAAACAGAATTAAATTAAACAAAATTCACAAATTTAAACAATCGGAGCATTTCTATTTTTTTTAAATTTGTTCTGAAATTGAAATGCAGTTTTTTGAATTTCAATATGTGCTCAATAATGTATGAAATTGTGAGAAGATTTAGAGAATATCGAAAAGAAGGATTATCAGGCAATATAAGCAAAAATGCCAATAATGAAATTACAATGACTGTTATGAAATTCGCCATTTTGACATATTTTCCTTCTACCTACATGCAAGTCATTAATTTTTGAAAACAAATAATATGAAAAACTCAAACAGAAACCACTTGTTAGATGATTCAGCTTGCTTTCCGGTAAAAGTCAGTAGGTATGAACCCGACATTAATTATTTTGCATCCAAGATGCAATAACAGAAATCACATTTACTATATTCTTACTTTCTACACACGGTTGTGAAAAGGTTCTCCGTTCCTGTTCTAGCTAGTTATTAATGTGCTTAAGTCTAAGAAACAGATAAGAAAAATCTTATGAGAGAAAAATCGACTTACACATTCGACTTACACATATTTTATCTACATAAATTTAATTACTAAATTTACTTATAAAATAATTTCAAAATATTTATCAGATCAAAAGATGGAAAGATTGGAATTCTAATAAAATGTAACAGAAATCTGCCTTTTATTTATCAAATTTGTATAGAAAATCTAACATTTTCTAGTAAGCAATACTTTATAGTAATACAGTCTTTAATTCATATCCAACCTGAAAGTAATAGATTGGCATTCTCCCTTATCTGAGATAGCAGGTAAAATATTTGTTTCTTTTCGATAAAATATTATGTTGCATTATACAAATCTGTAATCTATGAACCATTATGATTCAGAAAAATAACGCTCCCAATAATTCATAAATGATGGATTAGAGGGAAATATTTCAATCCAAGAGAGTTCGAGCTCATAGAATATTGTTCGGAATTTCTTACATAAATCTTTTGAGTCTCAGTTAAAAAGATATCTTGGAATAAATTTTACTTGGATTTTATTGTATAATAAATAGTTACCAGCGAATAAATAAGCATAAATGAACTAGTGTCTTTCTACATAAAACAAAATCTAGTTTAAGATGGTTAAATTTTTGGCGAAATTTATTTATATTTCTTCTTGGATGTTTTTATTAAATTATCTAAATTAAGTTGTTCAACTTAAAATTTAAATAAAAATTTACGATTTTGATTTGAGAACAATGTTAAATTACTAAATAGGTGGCATTCTCCAAGAAACGTACAAAATTATGTCACAGACTATTTGTTATAAAAGTTGTTGGGAAAATGCCATAATGAAAATATGAGGAAGTATAACGGAACGATATTACATGCAAATAACTAAATAATTAAAAAAATATTAATTTTTCATATAAATAATGAGTTTTCAGAACCTGAAAGATCGCATTCGTGACCTGTCACACCTTTAGTACTTATTGTTTTATTATTTATTATTAGTACTTATTTTTTACTACTTATTGTATCTGTATGTTTATTTTTTTATGTTACATTATTTTATTTTTAATTCAGTGCACTTTACTTATTTTTAGTTATTTGCGAAGCATTCATTTTTAATTCAGTGCATATCATTATATTGTAGTTGAGTACTATGTAAAGCTAATCTCAGGTTTAATTTTGAACGAGAAATGTTGCTCACTTATAGTTTTATTTGATAAATAATTACTGTCACAATATATTTGATTGTGAGCAGAAAATTAATAGCTTCTAAATAGGTAAAAAAAAAGAAAAAAAAAGGGATTAAGAGAAGTTTTTTGGTGACTTTAAACGTAGCAATATGCTGTAAGTACAACTATTATACTGTCAAATATCCATTTAAAGAAAACTGTGAAAAAATGATGAACGTAACGATTACACCATTAGTTCCCCGGACAATATAAAAACGTGCATTAAATTTTAAAATAGTAAAAAAAAAATAGAATAACGTGTAATAGTAATGACACAAAATTCCGCAGTTCCATTTAGTTTAGCCTAATATTTAATGTATTACAAATAATTTTCTAAACAAGAAGGAAAAATCTTGCTTGAAGCATAGATTATGAAAAACTTTCCAAAACTTGGAAAACGCAAAGCAAATTTGAAAACTCAATTTAAGGAATTACAATCAGTAGTTGGAAAAATATACGAATTCTTTTTGGGAACCCTGTATATGATTGTACTACATAGTATGTTAAAATTTAGTTTAGTTAAGAAACGCATACCACATTTGAAAATTCGCCTTCAGCAATTTGCGTTAATAAAAGAAAATGTATTCAAGATTTTTTGTACTGCACAGTGTATCATCTATAGAATTCATACACATTATGTAATAGGCAAAAAATAAGTTTAATTTAAATAACGCATACCACAACTTAAAACGCATTTCCAGCAATTATTCTTCTTAGACCGTACTACAACAATTATTTTGTGTGTCCCTATAAATGAACGATGAATGCTACGCACACCATATTCTATAGTAAGCCTATTGTGGCGCACCTCTCTGATATATATCAATTACATATGTTTGAAATAGTGTAACATCCCTAAAATACATCGCAAAAGATTTTTCCCCATAGACCGTAATGTAACGGAATCTTTTGAGTGTCCCTGTAAATTAACTAAAAAGCTACATACTTCATTTTGAATACCGGACATGTCATAGAAAACTTCATTAACATTTATCAACCACATGGGAATCAGAGTGTATTTACGGGAGTTAGGGTACGGACAGAGAGACGGCAGACAGGCGAACCGAAAACATAAATATTTTTCAATTATGTTGGAAAGTGTTAAAAAAGTCTGGTCGTTGGACATCTTTCCCGTTGACATCATGGTTACGAATATAGCGTCCACATAATGCAATAATGGAATTTTAATAAACTATTTCACACGATTTCGGAAATTAGTGGCATAATATTAGGTAAGTCAACAAGAAAGAAAAAACAACATGCGTCAAGCATAGATTATGAAACACTTTCCAACACTTCTAGAATACTCTAACAAAAATTCCCCGTTTATTAAGGTAAAGGAGCTAAGTAGACATTTTAGAAAATGCATAACACATTTGAAAACCTGATTTCGGCAATTACCTATCGGAAAGTTACTCCAATTCCTTTGGTCAGCCGGGTATAAGATCTATAGATTTGTTTATATTCTACATAATATGCTAAAATAAAGTTTAGTAAGAAAACGCACAACATAATTGTAAACTCAGCTTCAGCAATTTCTACTAATAGGCGGAAACGTACTTGAATTCTTTTGTACAGCCCTGTATATTACCTACAGATTTTCATATACGCTACATATTAAGCTAAATTTTAATTAAGGCAAAAATACACCCACCCAAAACTACTAAAATCACACTTCCATGAATTACTATTCATAGCCAGCCATGTATCGAATTATTCACATAGCCATTTATGTGATTTTATTTGTATTCTACAAAAATTTCTTACTATACTAAATATAAATGAGCTTGAAAATGCATAATTTAATTTAAAACATCTTTAAGCAATTCACGCTTATTCTCAGTAATGTTTACGAGTACTTTTGTGTACCCTTGTACATGATCTATAGAATTTATATACAACACGTAGTATTCGAAATATAGTTAAACTTAAAAAAGCATATCATAACCGAAAATGCACTTTCAACAATTATCTGTAATAGAAAATTCTTCGGTTACAATACTGTATCCGAAATCTTTTTTGTGCTCCTGTAAATGAACGATAAATGCAATGCACGTTATATTCTTCAGAAAGCATCTTTTAGTGCACCTCAGAAATTCATATCTATTTCATTATGTTTGTAACAGTGTTACATCATTAAAATAGGCCGCAAACGATTTTTCTTCATAGACTATAATATCATGAAATGATTTTAACTTCCCCTGTAAATGAACTGTAAGTGGTCATAACATATTTGAAAGTAACCTTCTTGAAGTGCATCTCAGTAATTTATATAAATTTCATTATGTTTCGAATAGTGTGACACTATTAAAGTGCACCGTAACTGATTTTACTCCACAAGCCATAATGTAACGGAATACTTTTGAATGTTCCTGTAAATTAACTATAATGGCTACACACTGCAATTTCATGAACATACCATGACAAACGTCAATAAGATATATGAATTACATGGCAATCAGAGTCATTTGCGCGAGATAGAGCTCGTACAGTCAAACCGAATCATAAATACTTTTCAACTGAGTTGATAAGTGTTAAAAACAATAAAAAAAAGAATATTTTTACATTTGAGTTTTTTTTTTTCAGAAAATTTAGTACTGAAAAAAATATTTTTATGGGAGAATGACTCAAGATTCTGTTAAAGATTACACCCCGCCTTGCAGAGTTGGCATTTGAGTAAAATGAACCATTTAGCAGTAAAACTAAGCAGGGTCGTCAATTACTTTCAATAGTTAATTAGAAAACATTTAATTTTCCGAATAAGGATTTCTCTTTCAAACTACTCTGAAAGATATTTCTTGGAAATCATTTAAAATATACTTTCTGTATTTTCTTTCTATACTTCCTGATATTATTACACCATATCTATTTAAATATTTCAGTCCTGATTTTTATTCTAATAGAGTTTTATATATAATCTTTAATTTTTGGCTAGTTAAAAGTTTTGTAATATATTTGCACTGCGTTAAAATGCACATGAAATGCATGTATTGCCATCTCTTTTTCTGAATAAATAAATAATTAAGAAGGAAATTTAATAGCTCGCCGTGGCGAACGTAAAACAAGTAACTACAGTTCTTTTTCAAATATGACAAATTACTTTTAGGGCTATAAAATTAATAACGTGCTTTTATTTATTTTGGATGTTTAGAAAGCAATAAGTATATGTTACCGTTTTCAATTAAACTTTTTAATAACAACAAACATGAATTTTTTGTTTAATTCTTAGATGTCTTTTGTCTTCTCCTGTATCTCGGCATGTATTTGAATACTTTCCAACATAGTTGATATGTGTTTATGAATTCGATTTGTCTATCCGTCTGTCTGTCTGTCCGAGCTCTAACTTGCTTAAATATAGTCAGATTGCTATATAATTGATCTATGTTATTCAGCTTACTATGGCATGTTCGGTATTGAAAATAATGTGTATAGCATTCATAGTTCATTTACAGCGTCACTCGAAAGTATTCCAATATGTTACTGTAGGGTGAACAATCGTTTGCAATGTATTTTAATAATCTTATATTAATTCAAACATATTGAATTTGATGTATATATCATTGAGATACATAAGAAGATGCGTATGTTTTTAATATGATGTACATAGCATTCCCGAATCGACAACTTCAATGGGGAAGATGAGAGGCAGCCAGGCATTGCGAGCTGTGCTTCGCCACGACGAGTGCAGGTAAGCGGAAGAAACACAACCTCCTTGCGGTAACCAGTGGAGGAAGAGATGCCTGATTAGCCGGTGTTGCTGCATGTGGCAGTAAAACGTCATAGGGGTTTGGGCTACCATCTCAGTTGGGTCAGTTTCGATTGTAGGAGGTTCTTAGCCTTAGGCTGAGCCACTGGTAACCTCGTAGGGTCCTCCATCGGATCTCTAAGTTAGTGACCTGTGTGAACTCCGAGGTCAAAGCTCTAACGACGCGCCTTGGCTAGGTGGTAAAAAGCATCTCGTAGACCAATCCTTCGTGCCCGGAATAGATCAGGGAGGTGACACGAGCGGCAACGGTTAGCAAATGTAATAGGACCGATTCCAAATTTATCCAGGGCGAGACAAAGGCGAGGACGGACTCTGTACAGCAAGGACCGCTTGTCGTTTCGTAATGGCGTCTGGTCAAATCGTGAGGCGGCATGGCGCAACCCTCGGTACTGGCAGACGGCGGAACGTAAGACGTAGACAACAACGTAAGGTTGAAACTTCGGCCTATTTGGACGGACTTTATGATCATTCATCTCTTACGGTTCCCTCTGCAGCTAGAGTAGCTGTTAGTCACCATCGATATCTGGTCAAGAAGAAGCGCTTTGCTTGACCAAGAGCAGTTCATGTCCACGAGGGACCATCGTCGTGGTCCGATCCTCATGGTGCCACACCATGGCCCTCCACCTGGGAAGGGTTCCCCTCCCGTGCAGACTGACCAAAAGGAACCACACCGGAGGCTCGGCAGTAAAGTGACGGCGTCTAGACCAAACTCGAACCCTGGCTCGTCAACAAGGCTCCTCGGAGTTTTCGGACCAGGTCGCTGGGAGGTAAGGTGAGAGAAAGTCTTGGAGCGGGAGGTCCCAACCCTGGGGCCCAAAGCCTAAACTGGTACGTGTCTGTGTCTCCAGGGATAGAGTTTTCTTCGTCCTCCCGTGTAAGCGAGAGGTTCCTAGTTTTTCGCCGCTACTGACGAGTCAGTAAACTTTATAGGAGCTCTATGTCCGAAGGCGGCGGTGCAGCAAGTGCGGTCAGGGAAACCTGATTAAGGGCTATGTCCCAGCTCCCCTATAGGGGATCAATCAATCAATCAATCAATCAATCGATCAATCAATCCAGAAGCTATTTGGGGACTCTGGCTCGTCTCCAATTGTGGAGTTGTGGTGTCCGAAGAGGGTGCGCTCCGTCTCAAATTGCAGCGACCTATGTCATTAATTCATTTGGGAAAATGGTTGTGGTCAGCAGGTGGCGGCGCCCCCACTGGCCGTATCCTCACAGGACTCTCCTGGTCGAGCGCGTAATAGTTTTTTCAAAACCTGCGTACGGCGTCTGACGTGCCAATCGGGAGCCTGGTGGCGCAGCTAAGTTTTTATCGTTCATATACAGGGACACACAAAAGTATGTGGTTATAATAATGTGTATGAATGATAATTGCAGAAAGTGCATTTAAAGTTGTGGTATGCATTTTTAAATTTCACAATTTTTTTTAAATATTACTTGGTGTTTATAAATTATAAAGATACAGGGCTGTGCAAAAGGATTCGAGTACATTTCCGTTTAATGACGGAAATTGTTGAAAAGGAATTTTCAACTGTTTTGAACATTTCCTAATTGAACTATCTTTTAGAATAATATGTAATATTATGCTAAAACGATAGATCATATAAGAAAAAAATATATTCGCAAAAATTTTTGACTATAGATGGTAATTGCCGAAATTGTGTTTTCAAATGTTTTATACGTTTTCCAAAGTGTTTGTTGATACCATCTTTTAGTTTGTTAAGTTTTCTTACAGTATTCTGAATGTGTTGGAAAGTATTACATAATCTATGTTTATGTATGATTTTTCTTTCTTGTTTAATCAGATTTGAGAATTTGATATAATGTAAATTAAGAAACTCCAAAAGAAAAAGAAAATTTGCTTACTTAATCACATTACTCGACGTTAGCGAGATTTAGAGTTTCATACCTGTAAAGAGATAATATTATATATGAAATAATTTACCATGAAAAATTTTACATATTTAAATATTATAAAATTATTCCTATTTATAATAAATTGATCCACATTTGTAAATATAGAAATGTATGACATAATTTTATTAAGTTATGAAATTTATAATTTATTTTAACACGTTTTAGAATATGTTATAAAAACATGTATGCTTTTCGATATGCCAAAAATTTGCATTACAATAGCCATATTGATTATACCAGAAAAAACATTATCTTTAACAATGATGCATTTCCTTTACTATAAGAATAAAAATAATGCGCATTGTGTCGAACACAAAATTATATATTTTAACAATTTAAACATGTTTATTAATTAATACAGAAGTTTTTACTGCCACAACAATATTTTGTAGTTACCATAAATAAGTTTTCCAAGTTTTAGAAATATTCAAGCAGACAAAATGAGATTTATATGTAATTAGTATTATGTACTTTTATTCCAATAATTGTGTATATGAAAAGTAAAGATTACCATTTTCATGAGTCCTTAAAATGCATTGATTTTGCAAGAATATAATTTTTAGTTATATTTTTCAAACTTATCACAGTCAAATTTTTTCTGAAGCATTTCAATCACATCATCATTTTGAAATATTTAAATACTTTAAATTTGATAATGCGAATAAAAATAATGCGCATTGTGTCGAACACAAAAATATATTTTTTAACAATTTAAACATGTTTATTAATTAATACAGAAGTTTTTACTGCCACAACAATATTTTGTAGTTACCATAAATAAGTTTTCCAAGTTTTAGAAATATTCAAGCAGACAAAATGAGATTTATATGTAATTAGTATTATGTACTTTTATTCCAATAATTGTGTATATGAAAAGTAAAGATTACCATTTTCATGAGTCCTTAAAATGCATTGATTTTGCAAGAATATAATTTTTAGTTATATTTTTCAAACTTATCACAGTCAAATTTTTTCTGAAGCATTTCAATCACATCATCATTTTGAAATATTTAAATACTTTAAATTTGATAATGCGAATAAAAATAATGCGCATTGTGTCGAACACAAAAATATATTTTTTAACAATTTAAACATGTTTATTAATTAATAAAGAAGTTTTTACTGCCACAACAATATTTTGTAGTTACCATAAATAAGTTTTCCAAGTTTTAGAAATATTCAAGCAGACAAAATGAGATTTATATGTAATTAGTATTATGTACTTTTATTCCAATAATTGTGTATATGAAAAGTAAAGATTACCATTTTCACGAGTCCTTAAAATGCATTGATTTTGCAAGAATATAATTTTTAGTTATATTTTTCAAACTTATCACAGTCAAATTTTTTCTGAAGCATTTCAATCACATCATCATTTTGAAATATTTAAATACTTTAAATTTGACTATCAATGTCTGTCAAAATGTAATGGGTAACACATCAGAAATGTACTGAATTGTTGCAGATTTAGTATATATATATATATATATATATATATGCTGAACATATAATCTCATTAGTGTTTTCGTATACTTTATATGCTTATAATAATTTTTCAAATTTTACATCAAGATTCGGATTTCAAATGTATTCGTATTTCCCAAATTCCATATTTTTCCTTATTTCTCAACTTAATTTCCTTACATCACATAAAATATTTCTATCTGAGAAAAATATCGGATGGTCTGTTCTTTTTTATCTTAACATAATATAATTTCTCTGATTTTTTAGATTAAAAAAAATATTCAAGAAGAATTTCGTTTTTACTTTTACTTTGAAATAGAACACGCTTTGAACGCAAACTTCCTATTTCAATATTTACTTCAAATATATTTATCTTATGTTGTTATATTCCTATTAAACTGGTAAAGAAAAAAAAGAACATAAAAAAATATAAAAACAAATTTAGCATAAAAAGACGTTATATTGAGAGCGGATATTATTTTTAGAGGTAAAAATAAAAAAATAAAAAATAAAAATCAAGGTAAAAAATCACCCGTTGTATTAATTTATAGATGTATATTTTCTTCAAAGTAATTCTCTTAAGAGGATTCTAGATAAGTAGGTAGGATTTTAAATTTACAAGCACACTGATTTTAGTTTTCCGATGGCAAAATTATGAAAAGTATTACATTCATGGGAGCCCAAAGAATATTTTTGTGTTTTAATTCATTTCTTTGAAAAGGAGTAATATATTTATTCAGTTTTATGCTACAAAAATAAAATAATCATGTCAAATGTTTTTAGGAAAATTCCTCTGAATAATGTTTTATTTAATGCTGAATTTCTGCAATAACTTGGGGGAAAAAAAGAGTACAAATAAAAAAAAAGTACATATTTTTCTGAAATTTCATTACTGAATTCAAAATAACTTTTTTATTCATTCCTTTGAGAAAAAAAAAATCGATTATTTTGAAAATAGCGCTAATATATTAAATTATATAATTTATGAAACAATAAACAGAAATCATAAATATTTCTAAGATAAATTATGTTTAGTGAAAAAAGTGGCGCTAATTTGTTTAAAGCCCTTGTAACTCTCAAAAGTTATAAAAACGTACTAGATATTTAATATTTTTCTAAAGTTTATTTTTATATATTTCAATAGTTCTAATGTGAAATATGAAATACGGAACATCTCCTCTAGACGTATATATATTTTATCCCCCCTTATAAAGATAAAATAACACAATTTTTGCTTCGGTAGCATTTAATTATCAGTTCTCATCATCAGGATCAGGTGATTAGTAGCATAGAGTAGCTAACCCTAAAAGGATAAAACACATTCTGTCTTGCTTGATAAATCTTACTTTCCTTGCCGAAGTAACTACTCTCTGCTACGAATCACCCGATAATGGGAGCTGACTATTTACTGCTCTCGAAATTTCAGTTTTGTTTTTTAATACAACGAGGAAACAAATTTTCTGTACTAATATATAAAATTGAAGCGTCTTTCTGTGATTTTTTCAACAAAACATCTATATTTCTAAGTTCATTCGACTATTTGGACGACGTATTAGTAAAAAAAAAAGATAAAAACATTAAAAAATGTTCATTCTGTCTTGCTTGATAAATCTTAATATCCTTACCGAAATAATTACTGCTACGAATCACCTAGTTATGGGAGCTGACAGTTTATTGATATCAAAATTTTAATTTTATTTTTTACTTACATGAAGGAGAAAAAATATTCTACGCTAATATGTAAAATTGTAGTGTCATTCTGTGATTTTCTCCACAAAACACCTTATTCTAAGTTCATTCGACTATTTAGACGACCTATAGTAAAACGTAACATAAAAAAAAATATTTATTCTGTCTTGCTTGATAAATCTTAAAATCCTTACCGAAGTAACTATTTTCTGCTGCGAATCAGCTGATAATGGGAGCTGACAATTTATTTCTTTTGAAATTTTAATTTTGTTTTTTAATGCTTATAAGGAGGAAAAAAAATCTTCTATATTAATATATCAAAATTGGAGTGTCTGTCGGTGATTTTCTCAACAAAACATCTATTTCTAAGTTCGTTCATTCGACCATTTAGACGACGTATAGTAATATATATATATATATATATATATATATATATATATAATATTTTTTTTTGCCTGCCTGTCGTTTGCCCGGAATAGGTTTAGGAACAAACAGGTTTAATAAGAAACAATAAACTTATTAGAGGCAGATAAAGGATGTCTCTGGTATATATTCTAAAGTTTGTTGCATTCCGATACCTAAAATAATTTTTGAGGAAACAGGGAAAAAAATGGAAGTGTCAGTCAATCAACTAATATTTCAATGATCAAAAACTCGAGAACTAATTAATCACTTTTAAGAAATATCATGGCTATTTAAAGGTCTAATTAAAATTTATAAATGATAATAATTTCATTTTTAGATTATGACTTGATTGGTGAGTATTGTTAACCAAACACTCTAAAGATCTAATTAAATACAAATACAAAAACTTGCGGTCCAAGCTAGTTTTCAATATATTTTTCATTTTCAGTAAATAAATTATGGCTTACAGCATGTCTCAGTTTATTCATGCTGTGATTCGTAGAATTTATATACAAGATATAAGTATATGTATATGCTAGATTTCAATATCTTTCTCATACATTTCAGATATATAGTACCTTAAGACACTTTTACGATTCCACATGTTTTCGAATTTCTAAAAATATAATATCGCATTTCTAACTTTCGATTATTCTCAAACTATATAACTTAGAAATTTTTTACATCGATTTTAAAGTCAAACAGTTTCATTCTAAACTGCTTATGATACGTTTATTTTTGTAAAGAATGTTCCAGTAAATTTTATTTTTTTTTTAACAAAACGCAGATAAATGTCATATATTTTTTGTAAAAAAAGTCCTTCCGGCCTGTACCAGGAGGAAAAGGTAGCTTTCCTATATCTTCGTTTTAAAATTTTAGCTAATGTTACACGAAAACAGCAAGTTAAAATGCAAAGAAACGTATACAAAAGATTCGTTAATACTGAATTTGAATAAGAAATTCGCCAAATTATTGAGCAATAGCCAAATTGGCTTCATTTATGAAGACTTTATTTTGGTCGACAAATTTGGCGATATTTCGCCAAATGTCGCCAATTTTGGCGAGAATTTGGCGCTAACGGATATTAATATATAATGCGTATAAATCAACTTTTGAACGGAAGCTGGTTTTGGGGTCTGGGGGTCATGATCGGTGAAAATATATCGAAATTTTCCGGAACTGCTTTCCTCCGAACGGTTGCAATAGGTAGCTTTATACTTTTTTGTATTGAAAGCTACCTAAAAGAGCCTGAACTGCTATTGGTAATGCGAACGGAAATAAACCAATTTTTGTATTAAAAATGAAACATCGTGATAAATCAGAAACTAGTGCTTCTTTTTAGGTGCGTTCGTAATTATATAAATAAGTCGCATCTATAGTCGTCGTCTGATCCGTCCGTCCATCTGTCCGCAAAAACTACCCAACCGAATGGTTTGAAAATTCATATATATGATCGTTGCAGAATTTTTTCGAGTCATTTCAAATTTTATAAAAATCGAATCAAAACTTAAAAAGGTATTTATAAAAGATTTCTTCATTTTATTAAATCCTATCATACGTAATGAATTCAATGCTATCCCATGAAGCTAATGATTCTAGGTTGTCATGGCGATTCCGTCAAATTTATGATGGAGTCATACTATTTCGGTATTACTGAATTCAAAAACCGAATTTGATGTGTGGGGAAGGTTGTACATGGTTGATAATATAATTATTTTTATATTTAAATATTTTAATAACACTTATTAATTATCACAAATAATAAAACATTCCAACGGAAACATTTTATTCCTTTCTCCGAATAAAAACAACAAAACTGGACAGTTGCCAGATTTCAAACCAAAAACGTGCCGATAATTTTAACAGCAAAATAAATAAAAATGAAAGGAAATAACAGGGACATGGAGTTAGTAAAACAGATATTAAGTTGTTTTAAATTGGAATCGAGCTATTATATTTACTCCCGTACTACAGCGCCTAGAATACATAGTGTGGAAATCTGCTACAAAATAGTACTAATAAATTGAATTCAATAAATGTACAAAGTTGCTGAAAAGATAACGATGGGATCGCAGCGCCATCTTCTAGCTCTCCTCAACGTAAACATTGTATTAGAATGTTTCTGCTTGTGGTAAGTATTTTAAATATTTAAATTATATCATTTTCCCCTCTGACTTATTGTGATTTTTATAAGCTTTTTTAAAATTATGAAAGCATGGCTAAAAAACGTGATACGCATTGTTTTGTCCCTGGTTGCAATACTCGATACAAGAACATTAGGAGCACCGTTGCACATTTAAAGGCTACAACTTTTTAGCACTTTTTAAAGCATTACTGGGATAGCCGGTTTCCACACTATGTGTTCTAGGCGCTGTACTCCTACCAGCAACGAACGTTACGTTAAAAAAAGAAGGTAGGAAAGTATAAAACATACAAAAAACAATATATATATATATATAAAATAAATTCAATTCACAAGTATTCAAAATATTTACATAAAGAAATAGTTATAAAACATTTCTGTAAATTCTCTAGTCTCTAAACCTTACTGGAAGTTTAATTGTTCTACCAGTTCGGGATTGTTTCAAAACAGGCACAGACTTTTCCGCTGTATTACCGGTTTGAATAAAGTTTGTATTATTCATATTTTGTGTAGATGAAGGCTTCACTGGTAAGTGAGTTGCTGGTTCAGAGTTTGAAACTATTTTGGGGTCATCTAAGAGAATATATGCTGGTTTCAGTCTATCTATAGATACATTCACATTATTAACTTTAATTTTTATAGTGAAACATTTTTAAGAGCGATTATTTACTTCATAAGGATCTTCATATGGTGGTTCCAGTTGTTTGCGTACTCTGTCTACTCTTAGGAAAATGCGTGTACTTGATTCCAAATCCTTATGAACAAATATATTTGGAATACATATATGTTGAATTTTTCGTGGTCCAATTAGCTGAATATGCTCTTGTAATTTATGTATAAAACCTCCTGGTGAGACACTCAAACACAAGGGAATAAAACATTCCAACGGAAACATTTTATTCTTTTCTCCGAATAAAAACAACAAAACTGGACAGTTGCCAGATTTCATACCAAAAACGTGCCATTAATTTGAACAGCAAAATAAATAAAAATGAAATAAAATAATGGGAAAATGGAGTTAGTAAAACATATATTAAATTGCTTTAAACTGCGGAATCGGGACACTACAGATATATATATTTGATCATATACAGACAGTTTACTGGTTGGAACATACAATTAAAACAGATATCACACCCGTAAGAAGCCTAAATAGTATTTTCCGCTACTGAAAATTTACAGTAAGGCTTAACTTATTTGATTTAACATTCAAATTGTTTCGTTCAAAATTTAAACACGCACCGTCGTTGCCATCGTTAAATGTTTTTTTTTTTTTTTTTTTTTTTTTTTTTTTTTTTTTTTTTTACATTTCCTAAATAAATTAAAATATTTGCCTCACACAATAAATAGCTAATGTGTGAAAAAAATGTAAGATCATTTATTTATATTTTTATAGATCCTATTCAAATTTCAAATTGCAAATAAAGGGCCAATTACAAGGAAATATGCAAATTAGATTCCTACAAAATGTTGAGTGCACGTTTAACAGCTTATTTCAGATTTTCCTGTTACTCTCGCAGACATACATCTTTCAATGTAGTGTTCACATTGATGTATTAGGTACCACTGGTGAAGCTGTTTTATATTATCCAGGAATCACTGATCGAAATTTTACGACCGTTTCGGGCACAGAAAGTAATAAAGAAAGGAAAAGGTAGAATAACTGTTCCCTGACTTTTCTCCTTTAATCAAGGTTTCGTAGAAACATGAACTTTGTGCGAATGATCTCGCAGCGGTGCACCACGTTTATCTGAAGACCGTACCTCCGCTGTAACTTCGCAAATGGACATGCTAAGTGAACAGTCCACAAGTGGGGTAAGTAGCGTCAGAGAAGTACAGATAATAACTGCCATACCAAAGACATACATATTCCGTATCCTTCACGGTGTGTTAAACTTGTACTTTTACAAACTGCAAGCACTTCATCAGCTCTTACTAAATGGCACAGCTAAGCGAATGGAATTTGCAAGGTGGGCTATGACGAAAGTTGAAATGATGCACAGTGGTTTCGCAACGTATTGTGGGCAGAGGAGGCTATTTTTTATTGTACGGAACAGTTAATACCCCTAACTCTTGAATATGGTCACAGAAGAACCCATATGTCTATCCTAAGGATCCGCTACATTCTCCACATATTACCGATAGTGCGGATTCACTTTGTCCATTATATTTTGGGTACTTTTTCTTTGAAGAATCCTACGCGAAAATATAATGGAAGTAATACTCAGTTACTGGAGACCGCTGCTGAAAAATGCTAAAGGAGAAAATGCAGAAAATAATACCTAGCTTATGGAAATATAATCTCTTACGCACAGTAACTTTCATGCAAGAAGAAGCTCTTCCTCATATCAAATCGCCAGTGATGCAGTTCTTGACAGCATATTTGGAGAAGAACGGCTAAGCATTCGTTACATGCTTAGCAAACATGCTTAGCAAACATGCTTAGCAAACATGCTTAGTGCCTTCGCCCACCAGACTTAAAACCGGTTAATTTTTGGGGTTACGTAAAGTTTCGAGTGTAGCGCATTAGCACACTTTCGTTGGCGAAGTTATAGGACGCCATACGTTACGAAAACTGCTGCATCCATCCGGATATGCTACATACCTCAGTTAACGGTGTTCTCATTCACTTCCAGTGTATAATTCCTTGTAGTGGCGAAAACGTAGAACAATTACTACTATGAACTTGTAAATATTTGCATCCAAATAAACGTATTTTCCCACAAACGTTTCTGATTTGAATGCTGAAACGCCCTATGTTGATGAGAAAATTTTTCACTTTTTTTTCTTTACCAAACAAAAATCTCCCTCCCCCACCACACACACCATGAGAATAATTTTGGTGCAAATTACGTTCCAATAAATGAATTCCTTCTCATTTTGTGAATTTTTTAAATGTTTAGAAATTTACGGGACATCCAATACATATGTCTGTCGTTCAAAACTTTCCAGTCTAACTTACTATAAAATGTGCAATAGATGTTTAAAAAAGAATTCAGCATACCATTAGATGATATTCATATCATTTAGTGAAATTTAAAGGCTTACTTTTAGAGTATAAGCTATCTCTCTATTTAAAAGGAAAATTTGAAACAGAAATTTTCGAGGTTTCAGATAATGTTGTAACAAAAGTTTAGAAAATTTTGCAAGCTTGATATTTTATTGCACTTAATAATAATAAAATAATATTAATAATCACTTTAAAATCACTTTCAAATACTGTCAAACTGTTACAGTTGGTAAAGTTTCTTTGGCACCAATAGTATGTATTTTTAAACTTTTGAAGAAAAACTTTAGCACTCATTAGGTGGCACTATCCTTTACAAACATTTCTCATCTAAATAATTTTTAAAGTGGAAATTATAGTGAAATATAATGATACTAAGCAGATTCAAAAGGATACAGAAAAATTTACAATATATAGTTATGATTATTACTATTAAAAGTTTATAATTGAAATTCATTGTCATGATAAGATCCAAGGCTTTTTTCTGTAATATTTTACTCATAATAATGATTTCACAACGGATGAAACAACAGTAACACAATTTCCTCAAAACTCTGATGTTATTGCACAATACGAAAACTTCTGAATAACATCGTAATTTCTTTTTGTTGGTAAAATGCATGATTTATATATTTTCAACAGACATACTTTACCTATGTTGATATCACAGGAAGTTCCCCGTAATTAGATGAGTGCACCATATATACCGTGAGCTACATTCCGAAATAGGGGCATATAGATCAGTGTTGTTTAGACTTAGATCGGGGCCATTTCCAGCAATTCTCTAGAATATAATCCATTTCATAGAAAACAAAGCAAGTCTGCTGGAAATACCAATAAAATATGTACCTTACTGTTAAATTTAACAACGAAAATTCGGGTTCGCCTTGACATAAAATATCTTGTATTTATGACTGAATGCGATCTAGCTTTCTTGCAAAAAAAAAAAAAATATATATATATATTTGTTCCAGTCTGCTCTATCATCCCAATTTTGTCGCTCTGGAATGAATCACCCAGTCTATTAATTATATGTACTAGTATGAGTTTCATATACTAGTACTGTTTTCTATACTAGTATATTCCTTATCTAAATTTTATAACCGTGCTCATTTAGAAATATTAAGTATAAATAACTGAAATGGTTTCAGAATATACTTTTAGTACGATAAAGAATTTTGAGAATTACACATTTATATATAGTGCTCTGATAATTTTATACATGCCTTTAAGGTTTTTAAAGAAGTATTTATTATTTTTTTCGTAAAATAACTAAAATATATAGTTTAAGAATATGTATTTCCTAAATAAAGATTCTGAGTTTCACAACCTATTTTTTTTATGTTAAAATTTTTAATTTTCGTCTTTGATTATATTTACACTGTCCTTTTTGTACGATACATATTGAATACGCTTTTATAGAAGTCCTTTTGAAAATTTTTACATTTAATGTTAAATAATGTGAAAAAAAACATACTGAAAGTCAGAGAATCTGTGTGAATTTATTAAAAGAATTTTACATAATATTATATTTTGAATCCGAAGCAAATGTTAACTTCACCAGTGATTCCCAAGAAAGCGTGAAATAGAAAATTAAATGATTTTTGGAAAGAAAAATCCTTTCTGTTGTATTTTTTTCCCTGTCTATTACTAAACAAGTCTTTAGAGAATTACTAATGTTTTCTAAAAGATCCAAAATACATTTTTAGTTAATTTTGGAGGTTCAAAATTCAATTGGCTTATACCTTTTCAGTAACTTCAACAAGTTATTTTTTTCAAACAATTTCATGTTTTATTTAGAATTCTGATCCACCTCCATGCAGTTAAAAATGTACTATAAAAGTTCAGTAAATCATTTAGAAAGAAAGAAATTGTTTACGACTTACATTAAAAAATACACACGTTTTCTGTGGCGCAATATTTTTATAGTAACGTGACAGAAAAAACAAAGTAAAGTTTAAATGAAATATATTTTACTATCGAAATGTTTCTTGAAGCTAAACATTTCTTTTTCAGTTATGTTTAGAAAATTAAATAAAGTCTGTAATTCCTTTGTAATGCTCAAAGTTATCATAAATCTTTTCTAGTTTGTATATTTACTAATTAATGACGAATTGCTACCATGCAGGACAGTAATATTTAATAAAAACCTCCCACGACAGTCACTAATTTGAAAGTTAAAACCAGTGCACATTTGATTTTTTCGTACGATATTAAAATTATTATTAAAATAATGAATCATTGACCATATAATGTTTAAAGTACCAATAGTGAGCAATATAAAGACTTTTATCTAATTATCATTAAAATATTAGTGAACTCAAAAACATAATATACTGATTTAGCCTAGTCCCAACCTTCATCTATCAGAATAAAGTTCCAATTTAGAAAAACCGATATTAAAAAAAAAGTAAATTTTAGTTGAGCATATATAAATGTAGCCTTTTATATTTTCTGACACAACTGAACTGCCTGTCTGAATTTTAGTCTATGGATTTGTTTAATTGCATTGTTATATGTTATTACACAAATATTCTCTGATGTGCTTACATTATCTGTCTTGTCTTATAAGTTGTTTGTACACACTAAGTTGTT
Source organism: Maratus michaelseni (assembly GCA_963931845.1). Lineage (NCBI taxonomy): Eukaryota > Metazoa > Arthropoda > Arachnida > Araneae > Salticidae > Maratus > Maratus michaelseni. The sequence continues at coordinate 128,102,526 of OZ007590.1, read as the reverse complement.
TGTACACACTAAGTTGTTTGTACACACATAATACCATAAGCATACATAAATTAGATATTGATATTATTATTTGAAATATTTTGTTGGGAAATAAAACTCAGAACTAAATTACTGTTTTTATGTATATGAAATTACTTATTAAATGTGCTCATTTGTCTGTGTTTATTTGCCTTAAAACATTATTAAGGAATATATATACGAATTAAATAGTTTGAGCAAAGTATGATAATACTAATATAATAGTGTGAAAAATATATATATGAAATAATATATCTTTGTAATAATTTTAATTTAACTCTTTATCATCATAATTATCATTCGTTATTAAATAAATTTATTAATATTATTCCCATTATCATTAGTTTTTAAAAACAATAATTTTATTTTTCAATTTGTTAAAATAATTGATCTATTTATTTTTTTAACTGTAAATTTCAACTGGCACAGTAGATACGTGTGCTATTTGAAACATTTTGTTAACACGTTGAAAAATCTTATTGAATAGATACGTTTTGATACTTTATATTTTATTTTATTTCATAATTTTTCAATAAATCTCTTCATGTATATTCATAATGTTCCAATACACGTATTATCTTTAGATATTTAATATCTGTTCATTTTTATTCAATTTTCTTTAATTGTTGGATCGTAATTGATCGGGCGATTTGGTTGAAAAAAAATTGGCTCAGGCTTATTCATTCAAACAGAAATCAATTACGTTTTACTCATATTTGTGGAATATTGCCCTCTATAAAGTGTTCCAAGATATAAGTTTCAATTTGCTTTTTGTCATCTTTTCACCGTATGCACATTGGATTTTTTCTTCATATAACTTTATTTTTTTCTATTTATTTCATTTTGAGAATCTCACATTGTTGGATATATTTTTTTGTATTTTATGATAATTATCGGTTCTTATATTGCCGATTACTTATGTGATTTGATGGATATTATTCACAAAAGTTTTATTATATATATATAGGCAATTGGGACCTGAAGATTCTGTCTAAATTCCACAAATTTTCATTATTCCATTTCTGTTATTTAATTTCTGCTTATATATATATATATATATATATATATATATATATATATAAATACTATGTTTTTGGTATCTATGTTCAGTTTGTTGGGGGGACCTGTTTTGTTGTCAATTAGTTATTTTAATTTTATTCATAATTTCACAGTTTCTGATGGTGGTTATAACGTTCATTTAATGGTTATATATATAATAATTATATCGAAAAAATTATACTATATATTATGTTAGTGTAAGTGGGGTCTGAATGATATAACGAACAGGAAAATTAATCAACGATACTTTAAAATTAATATTTACGCAAGCTCAAAATTTGTTTTAATACAACTGGAGAATAAAAGTATATATCTATAAAATAATATATCTGTAAAAAATTAAATTATGATGAAATACTTAAAAATGTATCATTGCATGTTTATACATGAGTATTTTTACTCCTTCTTTCCTAAAGATTCAGGCATATATTTCTGCTAAAATAAACATTTTATTAGAATTTACGTTCTAGTAATATTATTGTGAGATATCCATAATGTCATCTATCGTGAAATATATCAGATGCTTGTGATAAAATACCATCAATTATTATAAGATTTGTATGTGCAAAATAGTACTGAAATTTATTTTGAAAAATAACGATTTTCATATAATATTATTTTTAAATGTACGATAAATATTCGGAATAAAACTTTAATCAAAACACTGAAAAAGGTGCCTTAAATATATTAAAAATCAAAAAGCAAGACTATATGCAATTGAAAAATTCAAAATATCTTTTAAAAGCGTTTGATAAACACTAAAAATCGCGAAAATAAATGTCTTAAAACAACTCTAATTTAATTATTATACCCTAAGCAGAACTTCAGTTGATAGGGACAAATCTGTTTCTCAAATTTTTACATTTCGATTAACTTGCTTCTGTTTATTCAAAAGGCAACAACTCCAGGGACTTTCATTGATTCCGTTTCGTAATGTTATGCTCTCTTAAAATCTTGATTGAATTACCATTATTTAGATGCATGAATTTTAGATTAATGTTTTGTAAAATAATCAAATAAGAATCGATAGTTCTTAAGAAGATCAGATGGTATTTTTTAATTTGATTTAAGGAGAACGTGTACGGAATACAAAATATCTTACTGCGCTTTTCAAAACTACACTTAAGCTACTTTAGGACGACGATAAATATTTGATTTGCGTGGAATGAAGAATATGTGACCAAACTCAAATATATTTATTTATTTAACCATTGTTAGAGTTTTATATTGTTTGAATCGTCATTGGCTAATATATGTATGCTATATAACGTATATCTAAAAAATAATTGATAATAATTAATTCGCTTGAGAGTAAAAAATTTATTTATAAATTTGATAAATTAATTGTATGACATACGGAATATACTGGTATAAAAGGAAGAAATATATCTTTAGAAGGAGTTTTTTAATCAGAGGTGTAAGTAGGTTTATGATTATAATTTTATGATATCCAACTCAATGTATACATTTTGTTAATTTTAAGAAATAATTATAAGAAAATCAAAATATGTCCTATATTTTTTCACAAATCATTTTGATTGTGATGTAAGCTGATAGTGTGATTTTGATGTGAAGCAATATATTTACATTTAGTTGTTACTTTATGAATTTTAGTTATTAAACAAGGTGAATTTACACTGAAATTTTAACTTTTTATTGTGATACCTCATATAAGGTCATCATTTAAGAAAGAATCTTTAAGCTTTTAAAAGCTTGATAGATTCTTATATTATCTTAAATTAGCTACTTTTCAGTAAAAGTATTTTGTGAAAGCAATTGATTAAAAACAGCACGTGTTTATTTTATTTTGGTAAAACAAACCAGCCAAAGAAATATTTTATTCTACATTTAAAATCTGTTTTTTTTTCTAGAAATAAATATAATTGTTTACTTATTTTTACACATTAATAAAGTATTGTGATATATTAGAAGTTGAAATAAAATTAAAAAGAAAACACCTTTGTGAACAAAATCTATAATTGAATCACTCTTATATTTCAAACGGAAAAAATTAAACGCGATACGCAAATATATTAATAAACCTTTTCTATCTGATAAAGAAAATAAATATTCGTGTACTCTCCCAGAAAGAATATGATGCTTTGTTAGTACATCATTAAAAAGGGTATAGTTTTTTAATTCTGATGAAGACAGATATCAACGAGTATCCTAAATCACATCTAAATTTTAGAAACAATGTAGCTTGAGAACACAGTGTATATAGACAACCTTTCTGTCCATATTTAAAAAAATTACAGAATAAATGAATGTCTAGAATTATCTGTGTATCTACAATTTCCTGTTAAAGTATTCGTAAATTATACGCACGGCAATTTTAGACATTTATTTATTAACCTTTTGAATCCCTCAATAGCCAAAAATAGTCCATTGCCCCCAAACCCACAATAGCCCTGGAGAGCTGAAGGGATTTTCCTTCCCCTTAAATGGGTCGGAACACTGTCAAGGGGGTGGTGTCACTCAGTGATGGATGGGGTAATGTGTTGACATTTTTGGACAGTACAGAAAGAAAAACAAGATTTTTTTTCTGTAACTGGAGCAATGATAAACAGAGGGGTGTAACACCTGTCGAAATTTGAATAAAGAGAGAAGGCAGCAGGGTCATTTCCACTACTTACCTAGTGAAAAAGGAGAAACGGAAAAAGCGAGTAATTTGGGCTATTTTGTTGGGATTCTAAAGTCATTCATTTTTTTTAAAGCTTGGGACTTAAAGAGTTAAATAATGACGTACTTTTTATTATCTTTTTCAATAAAGTACTATTTTTTTTTGTTCTACACTTTTTTAATAGCTCTGTCCACCTCAATAAAGTGGCTCCAGTGTTTTCCAAACTGAGCCAGCGTCTGCCACCCCCCTTACACTAAGAACAAGGTCCCTTTCCATGTCATCAACACTTCTGGTGGGGGACTTCCTCTGTTTCTGGTACCTTCTGGTACCCGTTTGATAAACTATTTCAAGCACAATACAAAATAGCATTTTACTATATGATTTTACAGGACTCGCTAATTAATATATACGTACTTTATAAGTATCACGTACCAAAAAAATATACAAGTACCTAAAATGTATAAGCAACTACTTTAAGAAAAGTTTCTGTATTTGTTTAGTTAATATATTTTATCGGTGTCTAAAAATACTCGAACTACCAACGTGAAAAAAAAAAAAAAACGTGGATTTTCTTTCAAGAATTAATATATATATTTTTTTCTGTTTACATCTTACTGTTTGTATTCTTGAAAATAATTTAACTTTCACCGTTGTTTGCATAAATACTGATTTTTAAGACTCAAAGGTTTTATGGAAACGACGTGATTTTTTTCTTACGGTAATTTACTTTAGACCAGGAAAGGAAACACGAAATCTTTCACACTCCATTTACCGGTTTCATTTCTCTGGGGTTTCCAGATCAGCTTTACCTTCAAAGGTTTTTTTGAGAGTGATACGCAAAAATACAAACGGTTAAGCTTTTCAACCAAGGAGAATGATAATTTTTCTTATATGTATGCGTTTTCTAAAAAATATTAAAAAAATTTAATAAAATCGTGTGAGTAAAAATGTTTTATTCTAATTTATTTTATCTTGGATGAATGAAACAATAATAACATAATATTTTATAATAATGAATGATTAGGAATATTTTTTATTTGTGGGACTTGATACATATTTTCTGCTTAAGCAAAACAAACAAACAACAACAAAACGCAGTCAAAAAAAAAAAAAAAATCCGTGAATTTTTATTCACGAATTACATTTTGTTTTTTTTAATTTACATCTTACTGTTTGTATTCCTGAAAATAATTCAACTTTCACCGTTGTTTGCATAAATACTGTTTTTAAGACTGAAAGGTTTTATGAAAAGAATGTGATTTTCTTTCGTACGGTAATTTACTTTAGACCAGGAAAGGAAAAACGAAATCTTTTACATTCCATTTACCGCTTTCATTTCTCTACAGTTTCCAGATCAGCTTTGTCTTCAATGGTTTTTTTTTGCGAGTGATACACCAAAATACAAACGGTTAAGCTTTTGAAGCAAGAAGAATGATCTTTTTTTTATAAAAATGCGTTTTCTAAAAAAAATATGTAAAAATTTAAATAAAATCATACGAGTAAAAATGTTTTAATTCTACTTTATTTTCGATTGTATGTTTAATAAAATAATAACAGAATTCTTTATAATAATGAATGATTAGGAATAATATTTAACTGTGGGATTTGATATATACTCTCTGCTTAACCAAAACAAACATAAATGCATCAAATGAGCATATCTCTAATTTGTAAGAAAATATAACATATTATTATGCCAGCAATTTTAATTGAATGAAAACAATTTTATTTTGTATGTGAAACACTGTTGACACGTTAAGTGCTGATAGAGCTCATATATTTTAAATACTATATTTCAGTGACAAAGGGAAAAAGAGGCTGAAGATGAGGGTGAAATCGCTTACAACGCCACCTACCGACGAACTGCAGGGTTACTGTTTCTATCTGGAAAACGATACGAGGAGCCAGTTCATCGCATAGTTGTAGACCGTCCTCGATTTAGTACGAAGTGGTGCCTTACATGAAAAATTAACTTTTTAAAAAGACCAGAAATGTAGGTTTTTTGATAAAAAATCACCGACTTAAATGTATCACTAATTGCTTGTAAAGGCGTGTTATTAAGATGAATAATTACAAATAAATATAACACATGTAAGCAAGGTACAGCTTATTTTAATAAGAAAATCTAGTTAAGTATGCTCAATGTGTCCACTAACGGGTCACATGCAGAATGCTCGATTCATTGCAGCAGATGGTATAACATACTTAACTTGATTCTTTTATTAAAATAGGTTATAGTTTGCTTACATGTATTCGATTTATTAGTAAGCGTGGTTTGCTTTACAATGCCACCCTTCTGCATTAGTGGAGTACTTTTAAACTGGTTGGGTATTACAATACAATAAATTATAACGCCTTGTAATAATATATTTCTTTTAAATGCTAAAAGGTGTAAATTAACAACATAATACACAGTAAAATAACTTTTACTAGGTTGTTTGACATGTTTCGACTCACTCCGAGTCATTTTCAAAAACAAATGAGAATATTCCATAATTGCACCGGCTTTGAAGCTATTATTTTCATGTACTTTTTTAAAAATTACGCACGTTATCTTTTATTTTGATTTAGTTGTTTATTTTCATATCTGTGGCTCGAGTTACTCCATGGTCACAGATATCAAAATAAACAACCAAGTAAAAACAAAGATAACGTGCGTAATTTCTAAAAAAGTACATGAAAATAATAACTTCAAAGCCCGTGCAATTATGGAATATTCTCCTTTGTTTTTGAAAATGACTCGGAGTGAGTCGAAACATGTCAAACAACCCTAATAAAAGTTATTTTAATTTGTATTATATTGTTAATTTACACTTTTTAGCATTTAAAAGAAATATACTGATTAGTTATTATGAAAAATTACATTTCAGGACTTTTAATAAAGTTATTTTTAGATGTAAGACGTCACTTCATCTACATCGAGGATACTCTACAACTTGATTTTTTTCTAGTACCTATTTCTCTTGCCGGTTTCGAAATAGGAGTGGTAACATCGCCTTTTGCCAGTACGTGGCACTGTAAGTGGTCTCATCGCGTATCGCAGCATTTACTATATTTAGACATCACATTCATGTCTATGGCTGTCGTTTGGTTTAAAATTAATGGCGATGAGCTGGACTTTAGTGGGCACCCTGTATAATTAAGTTTGAAAAAAAGATGGTATGACAGAATATTGTTAAAATCATTATATATTCTAATATTGGTTAAAAATTGATTCTTTTTATCAAATAATAGATTTAATTGTAATGTAATTGTAATTTTAATTGTAATGTAAAAATGTAAAAAAAAAAATAACATTTATATAACTTTTTCATTCTGTTTTATTTAAGTTAAAAAAAAAAAAAAAAAAAAAAAAAAAAACAGAAAAATACAATCAACATACTTACAATTTTTTTTTTTTCTTTTAAATATTCCAATTCTTTTTATATCGCATTTCATCTTATTTATTTTTGAAAATAGTTCCACTTTCACCGTTGTTTGCATAAATACACACAAAACTGATTTTTAAGACTCAAAGGTTTTATGAAAAGGATGTGATTTTCTTTCTTACGGTAATTTACTTTAAACCAGGAAAGGAAACACGGAATCTTTCACCGTCCATTTACTGCTTTTATTTCTCTAGAGTTTCCAGATCAGCTTTGCCTTCAATGTCTTTTCGCGAGTGATATTCCAACATACAAACGGTTAAGCATTTTCACCAAGGAGAATGATCTTTTTTATAGGTATTTGCTCTGTAAAAATGATGTAAAAAGGGATAAAATTCTGTAAGTAAAAAGGTTTCATTTTATTTTGCTTTTTCATGCATACAAAATAGTTAAATAATAGAAAATTTTATGATAATAAATGATTATAAATCAATTCTTATGTGTAAAATTCAGTACAACAAAAAATCCGGAATATGCCCAGGTTTATTTCCCAAAAGCACGGTTTATTTCGAAAAATTTCTGTTTTATACAAAGTTTAAACTGAGTTTTTTCTAATCTTGCAACGTTAGTTAGGCCTGATAAATATTTTAGGCCAATCCCTGAAAACATCATAAGTAGTATTACGACTGGGTTTCTTTTTAAAGTCATTTTGATTTTATTTACTTTTTTTTTAATGAAAGTTAAAGGAAATTTGATTTAAACATAAATCTAACATTTTGTTCTAATGCATTATGCCACTCTTTTATTATTCGGTGGTTCGCTTCAATCGATATTTCTACTTCATCTTTATCAACTTCAATTCACTTTACAAAAAGTCATTCATATTTAATGTCGAAATTGTGAGAATGAAATTTTTCAAACCCTTTTCCAACACATCGTTTTCAACACGCCATTTATTTCACTTTTATCCTCGCTTGTTTCATTAGGAAAAAAAAAAGATAAAATGGTGATATTATTCATTTTTATCCTCCATTTTTATATATGGCATCTTCTCTACCACAGAAACGAACAGTGCAGCACAAAATATTATAAATACTAAGGGATACAACCTGGGTTTCCCAGGTTACGATGAAGTAAAATGAAACTCAAATAAATTTCATATATTTAATATATATCTCTTAGATTGTCCACTAATAACAGGAACATGTATTTTTATATGAAAAATATCAATAATGTATTCAAATAAAATTTTGAAATTCATTTAAAGGGATACTCGTGTATTAGTACTTTCAGCAGGTTTTTTGATTTTGATAATTTGGTTTGTTTAAGTGCGTGTTTGTATTATATATCTATCTTTTTTTCTTTTATTTAAATTATTTTATTTATTGTTTAGTGAATTTATAATTTCGTTATGAAATATTAGACGGAAACATACGTTAAACTATTTATAATATTGCAAATGCAAATAAACAGGTAATCTATCTTTTCGGGGTGCATGCGATAGAGACAGCTTTAAAAAATAATCATGCTTAAAAATAATTTTTAAAACCACAATAATTCAGTAAATTTAGATACAGTTTTCAAAAAAATTTCCTTTGAAAAAACGTTTTTTCCCTTATTCGACAGTATAAAAATTTAAATTATGCAATGCCATCGTTAATATGATGTCAGCGGTTGTAACGGACATATTTTTGCTTTATAATAATGTACAGATTGAAATACCAACTGCCGAAATAAATAATGATGGTATGATTTATAACGGTGTTTCCTGATAAGTCCATTTAACATCACTGGTGGAAAACAAGAAATCCCTTTCCTAACAACCCAACAAAAACTTATGTTCAACATACAATTACATCACCTAAAACAACATGTTATCATGTCAATGAGAGAGCAAATCGATTGAAAAATTCTCATAGCTCTGTCACCCAATTTAAAGTGGGATTCGATTTATCAATAATATTTGCATAGTTGTTTAATAATTTTCGTACATTTTTGATTAATCTCATCTATACTAATAAAAGAAAGTTTCGCTCTGTGTATCTGTCTGTGTGTGTGTGTGTGTGTGTGTGTGTCTGTTGCCGATGGCTAGGAAAATTTAGCGCACCTAGAAGTCTGTAAATTTAAATTTAGGTAGTCCAAACCCTCTCCTGGTGTACCTGAGTCTCAGAATTTTAATATTTTGATAATTAACCTAGATATTAATTAGATTCGCATTAACCATCGCTTCTAAAATTACATCTTTTAAATCAAAATGGCGAAAGAAACGAACAGGTGCATTGGATTTGCAAGCGGAAAAGAAAGAATTCGAAATTATTTTACTAATTAGCAAATTTTAAGGAAACTAATTGAGACATCAATTTGAAATTTTTTTGAGCATATGTAAAAAAAAAAATCTGCATCTGACTATGTGATTTTTGAAAAATTCGGTCGGTAATTTGTCTAAATTTATGCAAAAAACTACCAAAAATCTGCCGGCGCCAGTGAAAACAATCCGAGAAAGTTTCAGACAAGGATCTGCTTTCATTAAAAACTGAACTACAAAGAGATCTGTTTCTCTGGCCGATCCCTCTATTTAGTTTGCGAAAATGAAAGGAAATAATTGCCAATTTTTACTAATGAACAAAAATTTAGGTAACTAATTAAGATATAGATTTGAAATTGAGGTCGGGAAGGGGTGTCGTCTGCTGGCTATTTTAGCGTAGCGTCTTCGTTATGTTCTAATCATCAGAAAAATGTAATTCTTTTTTTAATGATCGCATTAATGTAGGTGACGGTGGTTCTCTTGAACAAATTATTCATTATATTTGCGGGTATGGGGAGGGAGGGGGTTAACGCCTTTCTCTGAGATTGTAATTATCTCGGGTCCGGGCAACGCCGGGCGGGTCAGTTAGTTAATAATAAAGTTTGATGCACTATGTATCCATTGGCTGAATTTCAATTTACAGTTACTTTCAAAGCTACCTAATTGTAAGTAGAATAGGCGTGAGAGGTTTCATTTGGCAAATAAAATACACATTTTTTTCCTAAAACAGATAAAACAGATATTTCCAAATAATACAACTAAGTGTTAAAAAAGTTTCTCTATCTTTCTATATTAGAAAAAAGTAACCATCGCCGCCGCAGCACCTGTGAAGGAATTTTTTGTGCCTTGAGGTCTTTCTCTGCTAATATTCAGAAAACTATTGCATATAAAAATATGAAAACAGGTAGTTTTATAGAGAAATGTTCGAAAAACACGTTGAAACAGATAGTTTTGAAATCGAAGAATTATTTAAAGAGATATTTAATTCTATCAAAATAGTTCTCTTAAATGAGCTTTATTGAAAAAAAAAATGTATAGGACTTTAATATGATTTTGAAAGGATATATTTGATAAGCTTGCGGTGGTCAGTGTGTAACTATTTTTTTAACTTAACTAATATTTTAAGGGATTTTTTCAGCTTTTTATTAAAAATGTCATTATTTTAATTGCGATTTATTTCATATTTAGGTGTGTGAAGAGCCATCTATTTAAATCGTTGCCAATTTGCATAATAATATTCCCTTTCAATTATAAAATGTATTTACACGTCACTATTAAAAACAGAAATAGAACTTTAAAATAATACACAGGCCTGCAAAAAAATTAATTTTTGAAAATCGTTTTAATTTTGATGACTGATTTGTATGTTATTTTTAGTGCTGATTCCAAAAATGAAATTCATTGTTTTCTACCACATAAGGATTTTTCTCAAATTGATTGCATATTTTGAAGGAAACAGTTAAAGTCACGAAATTTTGACATTTCATTTAAATTTCATTAATTCATGGATCCATATAAATTACATTTATATTCTAGTTCCAGTAATTGTTACGTATATGTAGAAAGTTACAAGTCCTTATAGTAACACTTTTCTTTACATCAAATAGTCTCTTTGTAGCATCCAGCATTAATCGGCTGTCATGTTGACATTCCATCTTCCTTGACATTCATTCCTCCATTTCCTTTACATCCTGGTGGAATCTTTAACCTTATTCTTCAGTAACTGCATATAAATTTTCAGGAAAATAATCTAGCTGCGACTCGAGAAAATGTACCTTTAAGCTCATACTACAGCCTAAAATCTTGAAATTTTTTATCATCTCTTCTACAATAGGTTTGTAGTTTTGGTCAATTTTGTTTCCATGAAAGCTAGCAATAACTACACTGCCAAAAATTTGCAGCAAACTGTCCAGTCATTTGACCGTTTTTATAGAAAACGGTTACATAACCGTAATTTAATTCTATTCTGACCATAATATAGGCAATAACATGGCAAATAATTATAATATAGGCAATAATTTTTAAAAATTTCCAGGTTTTTTTTTCGTTTGTTTCCCATTTAGTCACAAAATTGCTTTTTTCCTTGAGAACATTGCCTTAATTCTTCTACACAATACAACGAACCTTGTGTGGAGCTCAAGGCATATCTTGATCCTCCCATTTCTTTCCAAAATAAATGAAATACACCTTTTTACAAAATCCGAAAAGCTTTCGAAAATTTTCTTTCTGAATTGCAAAGAAAGATCTTCTTCAATCTTTCTTTTCAATGCTCCCTGCTTGATGCATTATTTTTCGTTATTGTTTATCACTTCTAAAGTGCTGAAACCGATGTAATAATTGTAGTTAAATGTTTATCGCAGATTTAGTTTTTATATATTTTTCTCTACTAAATGTCTGTTTTAACTTTTATACATTTGAAACTTTGGAATCTATTAATTATTGCACGCATTGATGAAATATTGGGAACTCCTCAAAAATGTTTCTTAAACTAAATAAATAAATAAATAAAAAGTGCAGGCAGAAAGTTGACGGAAGACCCCTGTGACTGGAAGAGATTTTTCTGTTATTTGGGGAAATTTCTGTTATTTGACTTGAGAATTTCAGGGAATTTTGACCTTCCATTCGCAAATTTTTCATTTTTTGAGGGAAAAAGGACATACGTAAAAGTAACGACTCAGAACACCCCTGTGATTTAAAGAAAATGAATCTTTAGATTGCAAGGATTTCAGCTCATTTTTACGCCGGAAATGTGAATTTTCTGTTGTTTTTTTTTTGGTAGTGGAGGGGTTGGGGGGGGGGGGGATTAGGCAAATGGAAGCGGAAACTTTAGTGTTGCAACGAAATAAAAACTACGGAAAAAAATCATATCACCTATTTTTCTGAAATGTCGCATCATTTGAGTTACAAAATAATGGCGTTTTTTTTTTTTTTTTTTACTCATTTGTTGGACATGTGAAATGTAAAATTATATATGTATTAGGAAAATACGACTCATTCTGAAAGCAAAACCAGAAAGTAAACAATGAAAATTCTTTAAAAAAATTCTGTACGAAAATTTACAATTTTAATTTTATTTTTTCGGAAACTTAATTTATATCTTTTTCTGAGTTATGTATATGTATTTATTTATGAGTTATGTATATGCATATGAATTCGTCTTTATCTATCGAAATATCACAACATAGACGTACGTTTGGGATTTAAATTTTCTTCAAAAACTTGTCAGTACTTTGGAATTATTTATAAAAATTAATAATGTTACAAAAGCTGATGTCCCAACATGATTACAAAAAAAAAAAAAAAAAATGGAAAACACATTTTTGATTTATTTAATCACTTGTATTACAACATTCGGTACAATGCATCTGAGTTCTCAAATAATACACCTTTATCCCATTTGTAAAAATGTCGAAATGTACTGAAGGTATATACCCACAACTAGCCTTTGTTTGTCATTTCGTTAAGTATTTTTAAGATTTGTAATAAATATGGAGAAGTTGATAAAAAAAGAATGCTTTCTTTATAAATTGTTTTTTAAAAATATTTCAAAACTATTCTAATAACCCGACGAATATACTAGGGGTTAATAATATAACATAAACTAACTAATTAAATTAACTTTTATTTGTGTACCAAATCATAAATATTTGTCAAAAGGAATTTAATATACAGCATAATTACATTTTCTAGCTATGAGTAAACATTTACATTTGGAGCTGTAAATATTTACTTTATAGTTGCTTAAAATAACATTTAAAATATTAGTGTTTATAATCTCGATAGATAAGATTGCTTTCCCTCTGTATTTTTCGACAATAAAATATAATTAAAAGAATTAACGTGCATTACTTTATATAATGATTGCTTTACATACCTTTTTTCAATTAGTTTAAAAACATATATTAATTATTTGATTATAAAAAAGTATTAAAATATAAGTAAACATATTAATAAAAATATAATAAAAATCTGTTTTTTTTTTCAGAATTTATATTTAAAAAAAGGAGTATGTCCGAGAGCTAAGATTAAAAACTGAAAATGTTCACAAAAAACAACACTATGAAAACCTTTTCCATAATAATCCAATAGATTATAAACCAATGCAATAAAAAAATGCATACAAAACAAGCAAAAGTATTTTAAATAATACCTAAAAAACCTAAAAAAATACTATTTTCAAATTTGGCTTTCTATTAATAAGAACAAGAAAAAGACGTAGAGATAATAATTTATATAAAAATGTATATTAATAGGCTACATTTTACTTCAATAAACTCAGTTTAAATTTCCATAGACTTTCCAACTGGAAAATAAAAGCTAGATTAGATCTAATTTGGAAAAAGAAGTTATACTAAACTGTTTATAATTAACAAAGGACAAGAGCTTTGAATAAGTAAACATATAAACATCCTTTTCACAATACAAAACTAGCCTGTACACAAAGTGTGTCACAGGAATGCACATTGTTTCAAAAGGCCGGATTATAATGAAATGTGAATCACTGCGTATGTTAAATGTTGTATAATGCTAGAAAGTATATTTCCTACAAAAAGAACTGTATTTTAAACAGCGAAATACTTGTTATTTCTTTTGCACCATTTTTTTGTAATGGGTTAATGAAATCTGAAACAAATTATAGAGAGATCTGAAAGAAAGGCTTAGTATCGCTATAAGAAATCGAAATTGTATTAGAAATTTCATTAGAAGATTAGTTGAAGCAATAAAATGTTTTTAGAGTTTTTAAAATGATCTTAAAAGAAAACAAAGAATATATACATATGTGCAGTTTTACCAATTTATCAGATTTTTTAATACGCAACTATTTTTAAATACTAATATTCATTTTTTTTTTTATCGCAGAGGGACGTTTATAACAATATGTATAAAGTTCGTCTTTTCACGACAATTCGAATGATTCCCTGAAATCTTTCGCAGTATTCTCTAAGATTTTTTAAAATAAATTTTATAAAAAATAACTTCATATTTAACAAATATTTACTTTTTTATTACCTTCAAAATCATTGTTCATACTGAGTTATTCTCTAGTAAATAATAAAATTTCAATATTTTTCATTTTTTGAAAATAAAAAATGCATTGTAATAAACCCAAATTTTCAGTCTGTAAAAGCAAAAGGAATCAAAATTCAAAGTCATAGGGTGAAACAGTGATTAATTAACAGATCCTGTTTGTCTCCAGTGATTATGAACGAAATGCTAAGGAACACATCTATTTTATATCTATATATCCCTCCTGGATAATGTTTTGTGGTTGTAATTCATTTTGATTCTGTCTGCCTCATATAATAATTTTTTTTTATTTTAAATCATTTTAAGTTTTCGCTGTTTGCACAAGAAGCTGGTGATAAAAAATAACGTTTGATTTAGTAAATACATATTTTCTTCCAATATTGAAACTATAACAAAAGTAAATTTAATTTAAATATCACACAAAATAACGGAATTATTTTTTGAGCCTCAAATTTACAATTAATCAAAATTCTCTAAAAGACCGTAATACTTATCTAGCATTTTTCTACTCTTGTCAGTTTTTCAAATTTCTGTGACCGGATGTATTTATTCATGGGACGTATATTAAATATCCAAAGAGAATTCATTAATTTTTATTCCCTTCTTTATTACAGGCTGGAAATTAAAGATAATTTTTGCTGAAAATTTGAGCTTAATAGAATGCATTTTTTATTTTCCCATAATGAAATTTATTCAAATGTTATTGTTTATCAGAGAATAAATGATAATTTCTAATATATCACCGGGAATAAAATCATTTGAAAGGTAATCAACATTAGAAAGGTACAAAATATTTGTTAAATAGGAAATTTCCAGTGATAAATTTTTTAAACAAAATCTTATGGAATACTACGAGGGATTTCCAAAAACCATTTGCAGTACTTTTTATTCTTCTTCTTATTATTATTTTGTTTTCCAGAAAGACGGTGGAATATATATATATTCTTTTATATATTTGTGATGTTTAAGAATAAACGACTTTTAAAGAGAAAAAGTTGAATTAAATGTCCTACGCTTTAAAACGAATATAAAAACAATACAAACTTTAATATTAAAACAATACCATTAAAAACATTTGAAAATTGATATTTGAAATGCTTTTCAAAAATTTTATTCAATACATAATCATTTTTGGATTATTTTAAACGCATTATTTTAAACACATGAATTTTATATTTAATGATATTTATTTTTGACTGCTTACAAAAAAAAAAAAGATACAAAAATCGCACGTCAAGCATATATTATTAAACTTTTTCCAGCACATTTAGAATAGTAAGGAAAAGGATGATGTCTAAGTAAACAACTTGTAAAACGCATAAAATATTTGGAGACCTAATTTCAGGAATTTAACATCAATAATCTGAAAATTATCCAAATTATTTTCTGCAGCCCTGTAAATGATATATATATATACATACTACACAGCATGCGAAAATTTAATTTAGTTAGCAAAAACGTTAGTTTTGTTAGTTTTAAAACGCATAGCACAGTCGAAATTTTCCTTTCAGAAATTTCTATCCATAAACGAAAATGTACTGTAGATGTTTTGAGCAGTCCTGTATATGATCTATTAAATTTATCCAAAACAAGCAAAATGCAAAAAAAAAAATGTTAAATTTAAAATCGAGTACCAAAGCTGTAAACGCACGTTCAGTATTTATTGTCTATAGACAGAACTGCACACTGAAAAAAAAAAGTGTTGATTTTACAGTACAATACTGGCACCTCAGCTGCCAGTATTATACCGTAAAATTAACAGTAATAAACAGTAAAATAAGCGGTAATACGCTGCTGCGCATGCTCGGTTCAAAATTGCCTTTTGAAAAATATTCCGTTAAAACTTTTGTTCAATACATGATACATTTGGATTATTTTAGATGTGTTTTTAATATATAAATTAAAATTAAAATTAAAATTATATTAGCATTTACTTGCTGAGAGAAAAAGCATGCAAAACTCCTTTAGCAAAATAAATAAATAAATAAATAAAAGTGATAAAAATAATGGATTTTTTATTAATTAATGGCAGAGAGAAAAAAAGGAAAATAATAATATTTTTTATTTAAATAAATCTAGGAGGTCCAACCTGGGTTTAATAAATAAAGTATGAAGCTGAATATACTGTTGGGTGTACAGAGCATAGGTTAAAATAAATTTTAATTGAAAACTCTAATTGATTTTTATATATAATACGCTGTTTTAGATAGCCCAACAATAACAACAAAAAGCATTTTCATATAAAGAATATTATATATGTATTTCAATAAAGTTTTGAAAAACGGTACTTTTGTATATAGCCGCATGTCAGCGCTAAGAAAACGCTAACGATTTCCCTACCTATAGCTAAATTTTTTATTCTTATGTTTCGGTGTATAAGCACGGAGTTTGATTACATATTTTTTAAAGTTTTGTTTCATTTATATTATTTTATATAATATTTTATTTGTGATTTTTTATTTGGTTATGGAATTTTAATCGGAAACAAATGCTGAATTATGTATATTGTTTTAAGTGCAAACAGTTAAGTCTTCCGTTTTATGTACGCCATAAAATTAAAAAAATTATAATAAAAATAAAAAAATAAAAAAACGTGTTTGAAAAATACTTTAAAACCATAAAAAAATTAGCAAAATGAAACACAGCTTTCAAACAAATTGCATTTGAAAGTATAATTTTTCCCTTTTCGACAATGTAAAAATTTAAATTCTGCGATATTTGTGAGCTAATGAATTTCTGCTAAAAGCAAAATGGCTCGGGTCATTTCCACAATCAACATGATGTTAGGGTTACTGATGGACACATTTTTGCTTTATTGTACAGTGATCCCTTAACATTCGCAAAAGTTAAGGTCCAGGAAAACATTGTGAATGTTGAGTCTATATTGCTGGACTAAAAAGACTTACGTTCTATGCAAATTTAGTTAGAGTGGCACAGCATTTTAAAAAACAAAATATTTATAGAGATATATTTATTAATAATCAGTTCTACTTAACGTATATGTAGAAGTTAAATGTAGATACATATTCATGAACAAGACATTTTTTTATGAAAGATAATTCAAATTAACTGACTAGAGAAATATTTACAGCTAAAAAAACGTTTTTTTATAAAAAAAAAATTCGACTCTCTCTATTTGTAAAGAGATGATAATGTATTAGTGGTACAGTATGCGATACAATATTTAAAAAAATGATATTTAAATACAGCTAAATTCTTCAGAAATACTTTAATTTATTTTTCATCTAAAAGCAGTTTCGGTTCCATCTCTACGAGAACCTGAACATGGTAAGTTAACAGATTAAAGATGCAGTTAGCTTACCACTTCTAATATCACCATAACAATGAATATTCTGCTTTTTTTTATTATTTTGCTTTTCAACAATACTTGCTCCTTTTTCGGTTAACAATTGAAAATTGGTTTGTAAATACATACAAAGAAAACACAGGGGAAAAATTCTTTAATCACTATAAATTCTGAAAAAGAAAGAGACAATAAAAAAACGCTAATGATCAAATGAAATTCTCGCTAATGTTGAGTTTTTTCCGCATTATCATATTCGCGAATAATCAAAACTCTCGAATGTTAAAATCGCGAATGGGGAATTACTGTATAGATATATAAAGATTATTTTTTTAGCTGCAAATTCACAATTGTTTAAATTATGTAAAAAGTTTATAATAGCTAACAATCATTTCTCCATTTAATCCGTTTTTGAATCTTTCCAGAACTAATCTATTTAATGATGAGATGGTATATATTAAATCTCCAGAGATATTTCTTTAATATTTATTCGCTTTTTTTCAGACCGGAAATTAAACATGATTTTTTTTGCTGGAAAATTGAGCTTATTAGAATGAATTTTCGATGTTCATATAATGAGAGTTATTAGAGTGTTATTTTTTTCGCAAAGAATATTTCTGATAACTCAGCTGAAATAAAATGATTTTGAAATTTATCAATTTTTCACAGATATAATATTTGTAGAATAAAAAATGTTTCTTGTGATAAAATTGTTGAAATTACAATTTTATGGAATTCAACAAAGATGAACAGGAAATAAAAGTATGAGTATATATATATATATATATATATTGAAAAAAAGTGAAAAAAAGGTTAATACTTGTGATGTTTAAGGATGAACAATCATTAAAAAAAGAACATTTAATTAAATATAATTCAAAAGATCGTTTTTTTCAAACATATATTAAAGTAATTTCATGGGAGAAATTTAAAACTGTCATTCGACATTTTAAGTTAAAAGTTTCAATAAATAATATTTTTTTGCATTATTTCAAATTATTATTACTATTATTATTTTATGATGCATGCATTTTACGTTAAATTCTACCAGCTTTTATCTGCTCACAGAAGCAGTATACAAAATATAATTTAGTAAAGAAATAATATCTTATCAAGAGAGAAGACACTTTATAAGAAATACACTTAGGACATAAAAATAATAAACTGAATCTAAATATACTAAAAATAACGAGCATTTTTAAACTGAAAATTCTCAATAGTTAAAATTCTGTAAAAGACGATAATCGATAATAAGCATTTTCCAATCAATTGGTCTATTAGTCAATTTCTTAGAACTAATCTATCTAAAAAGCAAAAACATGCCCGTGAGTAACGGTGACGTCATATTTACCATGGTAACACCAGAACAATAAATTTCGTGTTTAGTGCACTTTTTTAAACTTCTAAACGTAGCACAATTTCAATTTCTGTAACGTCGAATGGAGAGAAAAATGTTCTTTCAAATGCCATTTCTTTGAAAACTGCATCCCAAATTACTGATTTTTTGCATAGTTTTGAAAATATTTTTCCAACGTGAATTTGTTTTAAAATTCTCTGTCTATCGCCGTGGAGCCCGATTACAAAAGATTAATGAGTTAGCATTTAAAACAATGTAAAATGTTCACCACTTGTTTCCTGCTAATATTCCATAATGAAATTAAAATTTAATAAATAAATAAATAAAATATTAAACATATTAAAAATAAACTACAAATTTAACAGACATGCAATCGAAGTGAAGCTCTTACAACACTAAAATTGTCAGAATCAAAAAGTAGCGATAGATTTGATGATTTATTCAGCAAATATACGAAAGTATCGCGTTTATTGAATTTCAAAATTTTATTTCAATACGCAATTCATATTTTTCATAAAATATGCTTTTCGGGGGTGTGTGTTAGTGGGTAATCTAAAATTTAAAAAAAAGAAAGAAAGAAAGAAAAATAAAGAATAATAAAACACAATGGTTTTCGCCTAAATTTTGTTACGCGGGAAGCCCGGACTGGATAACCTAGTGTATTGAATGATAAAACAGTATATTAAATGTTCAAAGCTATTTTTTTTTTAAATTTTTCATTAGGTTCTTTTTTTAGACTAAAGACGATTTTTGTTGGAAAATAGGGATAATTAGATTGCATTATTAATCATTTAAATTAGAATTTTATAAAGTTTTGCAAGGGTAGTGAGAAAATCAGTTAAAAGTTCTTTTCCCTTACAGAAAAAAAAGAAAAATAAAACCTTTAAAGTATCTTGTTTAAGAGAAATATTGAATTAAATTTCATAATTTAAAAAGTATCTTTTTCAAATTTATAATAAATCAATTTTATTCAAAAAAATCAAAATTAATATTTGAAAGCTTTTCTTTCGAATTTCATTGAAATGGGAAAATACTTTTTGAACAAATTTAAATGCATTTCTTTTTAATATACGGATATTAATTCTAATTACATTAGTTTCTGCAGCAGAAGCATACAGAAATAATTTAGTAAATAAATATGCCTGATAAATATTACAAGCATGTTTCTTTCAGTTCTTATAGAATAAAAGAGGGTAGATTTAATTTATAATGTAGAATAACGTGATTATTGAAATGAGCGAGCAAAGCTCTTATTTGTCCGCAGCAATGGTTTTTTTGAGACACTACTTCTCCTAAACTATTCGGCCGATTAGCATAAAATTCTACGCGGTGATAGCTTCTATTTTTTTCCATGGTCGTTTATTATAAAAACTGACACAAATCGTGTCTTTGAGGAATAATTTTATAGGTTAATTTTCTGCTATGGTCGTTCATTATAAAAACTGACACAAATCGTGTCTTTGAGAAATAGCTCGATTTTCTGTCATGGTCGTTCATTTGAAAAACTGGCACGAATCTTGTCTTGGAGGAATAATCTTAGGTCAATTTCCTGCCGTAGTCGTTCATTAGAAAAACTGACACAAATCGTGTTTTTGAAGAATAATTATAGGTCATACGTGCCATAAGGTTAATGTTAAAAGACTTTAATGTCTTGAAATTGATTTTTTACATAATTACGTGATTGTTTACATACTTTTGAATATGTGAGGTTTCGACTGGATGGCTCTACATCATCTCAGGCAGAATCATCAAGCATTTTGATGCCCACATAGACGAATCAGCGATTGTTGCCACGCGGTGTGACGCGGCGTGGCCAATCGTTTTCATCTTACGGGCAATTAAATTGCGACTTGATTCAGCCCGGATTGTAGGAGCCTTAGCCAATGCAGTAGACCAATAGAACAAACTCCATATATTCTTACCCCGTGTTACAAATTAGCAGATGTTAGCCATGCCTTTTCTATAAAAATTTTTATTTTACAACTAGAATTTCTATACCAGGTATCAAACGTGAAGCATATACTTCTTGATTGTTTCCGGCTAGCATGCAAGGTTCCGAAATTGGTCATTGTTTCTTCTCTTTTCATTATTTTGTAAAGGTTTATAACATTCAACTTACATTAAGGATATAGCAAAGGTAGACATCGGAGAGAAGAAAACAAACAGTGATAAAAATCAAAATTGGTGAAATTATCAATGCCTGATTAACGATATCAAATAAATATTTGCAAATTAGCATGCTCAACTGAATTTCGTGCAGAGCCCACATGCACTTTCCTTAGTATCTTGAGCTGTGAATTCACAAAAGAGTGAATCCTGTTAAAGGCATTACATTCAATTATTCATCGATATTTTCTATAACTAATGTATTTTTTTAAATAAACACGGTATAAAATGAGCTCGCGCCGCCAGCCGCCCACGGGGGCGTAGGCTCGCGTTCCGACCATCGCTCCCAAGTCTCTAAAGGATTTATATCGCACGAGTAGCTTTGTCTCGCTACGGCGCTGCGATCGGCCTGGGGGCGCTCCCCACTGCGGACCCCCAAGCCAATTTACCAATTGTCGACGACACAGGTCGCTACGAGAGTAACCCCGCATCTTGGAGGAAACTTCCGCGGGAGCGGACACTTGATGAATCGCCGAGAACACCTAGCGACTTCGTCGCCGAAACCCCAGGAGGGGAGCCGGTTTCTAGGTCGTATGCTAGGCTTCACGATGGCTCTTGCTTTACCACAACTCGAGGGGTGTGAAAACCTGCAAAGGTAGTCACGTTCCCTCTCGTAGTGGACCAAAAAATATTGATTCCTCAAGGAGATTTCTTAAATGTTCATCTACTTTTTTAGAATGGAATTAAATATTATATTTGCTGAAAATTATGTTTATTAGAATTTATTTTAAACTTTGTTTAATAAGAATTATGAAAATGCTATTTTTTGTCAGCGTATACTTTTGAAAACTAAGCATGAACAAAATTATTTTGAACTAAACAGTTTTAGAAATATATTTACTATTTGTGAAATAGTAAATTATCGATAAATTTGTTCAGAATAAAATCTAATGGGTTTCTAAAAATGTATTCAAGGAACCGGTTAAGATATTTTTTGCTATTTTAGAGATATTATTAAAAAGTTAACTTTTAAGATATGTAAAATTTAAGCTTAAACGTTATTAGTTAATAGGAAAATATTGAATTAAATGTCACAGTTTAAAATAGCGTTGGTTCTAGACGCTAAACATGAGAAGGTGTATGGGGAGGATTTAAAACTATCATTATTAAGTATAAACAGCTCAAGAAAAATATTTTCTGTTGAAAACTTTGATATATACCAATCAAATCAAAATATTTCTATTAAAACAAAAATTTTAAAAATTATAAATTTATCCAATTTTGCTGCATATTTGAAGTCTGCAATAAGAAAAGTTTGTCTTATTTTGTATCTGTCCTTTAAAAAATACAAGTTCTTCCAAAAATCTGCTTAACACGTCCGCTGCCAACTACGAGTATACTCGTAGTGCTATTTACGTTTCTTCAATCTAAAATTAGTTATTCGCACCGAAATTTCAAAAGAAGAATTTTTATTTTATGTAATCACGAAATGTCTGTAATAAAACAAAGTAAATATTGCTATAAGTATTTTCTGGTGTGAATTTGAACTTTCTAAATAAAATGAAAATTCCGGCATTTTTAGCTTGGCAGCGAACGTGTTAAATTTCGAAACTACAGGGCGCCCCAAAAAGATCCGTACAACATCAAAATTATATATATATATATATAGAAAATAATAAGACTACGGCAAAACTAGTTACAACAATAGACAGAATAACTCAAAAAAATTTTTTTTAACTCTACTGTGAATAATTTATTCCCTGAGCGCTGGATTGGCAGGGATGGCCCCGTATCATGGCCGCCCCGGTCTCCTGACATTGTTCTACTAGACTTTTTCTTTTGGGGTTATGTAAGCGATACTGTGTACCGAAAAAAATTTAATAGTGTCACGGAATTGAAACAAAAGGTCCAAACAGCTGTAGATACTGTTGATGTTAGCATGCTGAAACGTTCGTGGATTGAATATCGTCTAGATATTTTTTGTGCTACGAAGGGATTTCATGTTGAAGTTTCCTAAGGCAGTAGAAAAAAAATCTTGTTTATGTTTATGTTTTTTGCTTTTTGAGGCAAAAAAAAAAATATATATATAATTCGAAAAATTCCATAAAGCCGTTCGTATTTCAAAACTGCATACCAATTTAACAAATTGTCTAATCGGAGCACAATAAGACTTGACAAATAGTTAGAAATTTTGTAGCAAAAAATAGTTTAAATAGAACGTAGGCTATTTTTTTCTTTTGCTGCAAAACTCCTGACTTTTTCAACACGTCTTACAGTTGAAACTTCATTCCAATACGCAATGTTATTTTTAAAGGATGACTGACTTAATGATATGAACTGACTTAAAGGACACCTTGTATTTTAGTTAATTTGATGCATATATGAAATTAAAAAAAATAATAACGAAATTATATGTGTATATTTAATTTAGGTTTTAATTATATTTAATTTAATTTATTATAGTTAGTTTATGAATATCAAGAATATTAAAGAGTTTCATATAGTAAAGGAATTGGGGATATTTCTTCTTAATATGCAAAAGAAAAACTAAATTTGTTTCACTACTCTTTCTTGGAATTCATTCTTTGTTTCCGAGGGAAAAATGAACAAAGAAATATTATTTAAAAAGAAAGAAAACCGAATTTCTTCTGATTTTCACCCTCACTTTCACATTTAGTGAAAGGAAAGATATACTAATATTAATATTTAACCTTTAGTGCGAAAGAATGATGCCTGCGCTCTATGTAAAGTTTAATTAAACAAAATTGCATTATCTTAATGAGTGTAATTATTTTCTTAAGAACATGAAAAATTGTAACGAATGTAGGAATAGTTAATCCCAAAATGAAAAAGAACCAGTTTTTCATTAAAAGAAAATCGAGAAAACTTTTTTCATAAAATAAAAAAAATACTGCAAACTACGTATTAAAATGCACTTTCATTCGATAACGTAGTTTTCTTCCATTTTAATATTCTCTACAATCAATCCAGGAAAATTACTATGAAACTTCTTTCTAGCACTTGGTAATCGGCTCAATCACCATTCAGTTTTTATTATTCAAAATTTACTATCAATAACGCTACTTATTACTACAGTAAAAATATTTTTTTAATAGCATTTTACATTGTATTTTAAAATATTTGGAATTTGCGTAAATAAGTTTTATTTATTTGTATTTAGTTAGAAACTTAATATTAGATTGCTGCGAATTATATTTTAAGGTATTTTACCCCATAGGTGCAAATATTAATCAAACCTTAAATATGTATCAGTGACTCCAAATACATCTTTATTAAAAAGCATTTGTAAATGTAGCCAATTTGGTGATAAAACAATATATATTTTTCTTTTTATTTCTATTTTTTTAATTCATTCGTAAGCTTTTTTCTTTATGAATCTCAAGAATATTAATAAGTTACCACAGAATAAATAAATTCAAGACACTTCTGTTTAATATATAAAATAAACAGTAAATTTGTTTTTCGTTTCTTACCAGGAATTCATTCTTTGCTACCAAATTAAAAAAGAACCAAAAATGCAAAGGAATATTATTTAACATAGAAAAAAAATCGGAATTTCTGCTTACGTTCCCCTTGACTTTCTCATTTAATGAAACAAAAGTTATAGTAATATTAATATTTGACCTTTAGTGAGAAAGAAAAATGTCTATGCGCTATGTAAATTTCATAAAAAGAAATGTTCCGTTTCTTAATGACTGTAATTTATTTCTTAAGGATATGAAAAACTGGAACCAATGTAAGAATATTTAATCACAAAAACGAAAAAGAACCAGTTTTTCCTTAAAAGAAAATTAACTATTTTCTTTCGTAGATATTTCTTTAGTAGAATTTTCTTTCGTAAAATAAAAATATTTCTAAAAACAATGCACTAAAATGCACTTTCCTTTGGTAAGAAATTTTTTTTTCCTTTTGATATCGGACATGTAAATATTTCATTACATTCAATATCTAGGAAATTTATTATTAAACTCTTCTTTAGCATTTGAAAATCAGCATAAGAACTATTCAATTGTAACTTTTATTATTCAAAATTTATAATGAATGGCATCTAATAACATTTTATAATGTATTTTGAAAATCTTAATTTTTTTTTAATTTTTAGAAGTTTATGTTTATTTAGTTTTATTTATTTTATTTAGTTATTATATTATATTTATTTTATTTAGTTATTATACTTTATTTATTTTACGTAGTTATTATATTTACTTTAGGTCGATATAGATTGGTGCTAATTATTTTTTGGTGCATATCTCCAAACAGATGGTGTCGCTATACGGTGTTTTTTACGATTAGTAATACAATATTCTGGCCCCATTGTTATGACATTGCAAGAAACATAATATGTATATATGCATCTTTGAACACTCTAAAAACGACATTTTCAAACCTGAGCAAAAAATACTCAAATCTGAGTATGTCGGATAGTCAAAATGGCTCCGAATCAAAATTACTCAAGTTTGAAACATGTATATATTCATTTTTAAAGACATGCACACACTCAAGAATAAAACATCATGTGCTCATATTTGAGTATGTACATTTTTCAAAAATGAGTACAAACTGACCCTAATCATTTTTGAGTAAGTCCATGTTTCAAAAATGAGTATTAACTGACCTTTATTTGCTCAGTTTTGAGTATGTCCATGTTTCAATATTCTGAGTAGTTCTGGTATTTCAGAATTGAAGGAATTGGGTCGTCATATTTGAAACAAAAAGTTTCATAACAAAATTAAAACATCGATTTTCTCAGATTTGAAAGTGTTATTTTTCTCAGTGAATAAAATCCTCGTTACAGGGATAGCTGTTATGCTATTCTTTTTTAGATGAACGGCAGATTTCTCCCAAGTTATATTGTGTAAAAATGAATTTAGTTTTATATTTCAGGTTATTAATTTATGTATTCATGTTGGTCCACTTTGTGCTTTAATTAACCTAGAGGAGCCATGTTATGTTATATTTTGTTTACTAAATGGGACGCAAGTCCGTCTCAAATTCAAGAAAATGCACTATACTTCCAATTCTTATTGAGTAATGGGTAACTGCACTATTTAAATAACACAGGGTGCTCGAAAAGTCTTGCCCTGATTTCAAAGTTTATTCATATCCGCTATATATAAGATAGACATGTGAAACTGGTGCCAAATGTTGAAAAACATTTTTTGTTGCAGGTTTCCGTAATGTGGCTGTAGTGTAGCAGTGTCTTGGGAACCGGAAATGTTCACAAATCAGAAAAAAGCTCATGAGACCCTTTTGGCATCTGTAATTCAAGTGAGGCCGTACGCGCTGATTTCTTGGGACTTTGCACACATTTCTTCCGCCCTTTCATGTGGGGTTGATGGTCGGAAAGTTTTCGGTACGTGGTCCGGTTTCCTAGACACTTACACGTCTACACTGCAGCCACGTTACGGAAACCTGCAACGAAATACTTGGTTAAATTTCCAACATTTTTGCAACAGTTTCAAGTGTCTATCTCATATATAACGGATATGAATAAATTTTGTAATCAGGGAGGGAAAATCTTTTCTGACACACTGTATATTAGAATGATATAGAGGAGGTTTTAATGTGGGTTCAACATACTAGTTTTTTTTAACGCTAGATTACTGCTGTCAAGACATCATAATATTCTATAATCATAAAAATAAACATGTTTATTTCATAGAACTTCTCAACAAAGTACAAATACAGGGATGTATCTGAAAAGAACAAAATGGTATCACTTCCGTTCGTTTCACGTTATGTACAAATATACATTTATTTTATTTTTTCCTTTGGAGCTAAAGATTTATCTAAATATCACTTTGGATGTGGCTGTAAAAAGTTTATATTTATTATCAATATTTTCGTAATTCTATATTTACTCAAAAAAATCAGTTTATTTGGATATACATTGCACGATATTATCAAATCTTTGAAATACCTTCAAATAATTTAAAAACATATTTATAGTCATAATAAAAACATTTTCAATCTATGCTCGCAAAACTTTGGATGTACTGAAAATAACATTCAACTGTAGATATTGATTTAAATTCTTAGAATAACTTCTGTGTAAATCAATAAACTTAATTGAGAAATCTTTAACTTAAAAGAGATAAACGTAATTTTAAGCGTATGTACAAGCTACATGTATAGTAATTTATTTGCCAAAAGGTTTTACCAAAATTAAATATTTTCAGGAATATTACGAAATTACTGGGATAAAAATTATCGTTACTCACAGAATTTTTCAAGCCTACTACTTTTGCTTGATAGGTAACGAATACATTTATTGAAAATTTACTACCTGCTACAATCGAAGACAAAATGAAACTTTTGTTTTTGTAAGAAACATGTGGTGGAAAAGAACATAACATAGGAATTCTAATAGTTCAGATTTGTTCAAAAATCTGTAGATATCAAGAAATTTTTTTTGAGAAATAATTTTTAAATTCTTTGTTCGCATTCAAGTGTATTATCCATATTTAAACATGATATATAAGCAGTTAATGTTTTAAAAGAAATATATCGAATTTGTTATGCAAAATCAATATGTAATCATGCCTTTCACTTAGATCGCGTATTTCTTGTTTCAGGTTTGACTTTAAATTTCTATTTATTGTGATTGATTTTTTTGCCAGTCTCAATGTAAAATGTTCCAGTGAAACTCCAGTAAAATGTTCATTTTAACTTCATAAGCTACATTTAAAATATAATGAACTATGAAGGAAAAAAAGTTTCACAGATTTATTTTCATAACACATAGAAGGAAAGTGAATACACGGCGGCTTTTTCGCAGTCATAATAGATGATTGTAACGTGATAAAGATATGAAAATTTTAAATTTCTGTGTTTGTCATTAAAAATACAGAAAATAAATATATTTGTTGGAAACATCATGCACCGTCGCATCATTTATCTAATAAAATTAATTTTTTTTGTTTGTTCAAATGTCTAACAAGGAAGGTCTCCATAAGCGCATACTCAGAAAAATTTGAAAACATTACAGAATTCATGAGGATCTATACGTTTATAAAAAAAATTGCTTCGGAACCTCGATACAACAAACGTAAAAAAATTATGAAAATTTCGTTTATTTGGCGATTTATCAACGGTTGGTGACGGAATAAATAAAAAAAAAGCTTTTATGTCAAATACTCTTTAAGGAAAAACTTTTTCATGCTGAACCAGCTTAAATAAGTTTAACTTACTTAATAAATAAATTTTTATAACTACAGTTTTGTGTACACATTTATATGTATACATAATGAAATTTAACGATTGTTTTTTACGATTTAAAACAAAATTTAAATTGATTGAAATTGTTTCAAGCTCAAACAATAAGACCTATTTTGAACATTGTCAATTAAAAAAAAAAGTACTGTTGCTATGGAAACGACTTCTTCGATATGGAAATGTATAACGAATGCGTTCTTCATCGGGCTTTTTTTAAAATAGATTTAAAAATTACTTATGTAACCGCGGTGAAGCCGTTTAAATTAGAAAAAAATCGTGGAATGAAAGATAAAACAATGGCAAAATTTCATTCAATTGGTAATAAGTTGAGAGAAAAAAAAGTGACTGATTTATTTAACCTGATTTAAATAATATTTTAAATTAATAATACTGCAAATGTGCAGAGAATTGAAAATGTTGAACCCAAAATGCAATCGGTCGTTTGCGTTTGGCGAGGGAAAAGTGTTCCTAGCCAAATCGCATGTTTTTGCGCCAAATACCCGAAAGTATTTTTTTTTTTCATATTTTATACTGGGATTCCGCAGATAAATTTGACTGTTACTTTTTTAAATACATGAATAGTTTCATCAGCAATTTTTTCAAATTTTCTGAGTATGCGCTTTAAGGAGACCTTCCTTGTAAGTTCTCAATAAATTTGAAACTGCATATAATTAGTTGCTTTATGATCGGGCTGTTTTAGATGATTAAAAATACAGGGTTTGTATAAAAAGCAATGAAACCTTTGGAACCTTTGGACGCCGGTACACTTCTGCCAATGAGCTGTCCACATTTGGAAGGCGCTCTGGAAGTCCTTTCCCAGAAGGTACTTCAAGCAGCGGATCGAAGCCCCTTTGACCTCTGCTACTTCCCACAACGATATCCTTTGAGGGCTTTCTTTACTCGGGGGAAAAGGACAAAGTCCACCGGAGCCAGATCGGTAGTGTAGGGGGGTTGGAGAATTGTTGGAATGCCGTTCCAGGCCAGGTAGTCGTTGATTACAAAGCAGGTGCTTTTAGGGTAATTTTTAGGGTTTTGTTCTTTCTGCAACACTTTCAGACCATTCTCTTAACAGGTTATTTGATGCTTAAAACATTATAGATTTAATACTTATAATTATTGTAATTTATATGCGCTACAACAGCAAAAAATGTAGCATAAAATTAAATAAAAGTAATATATTATTGAAAAGCATTCTTTAAAGCAAATTACATAGAAAAAATTAAAAAAAATCTTGAAATCAAAAGAAATTAAAAATTCTGTTTCACAAGCTGTTTAAAGTTCACATTTATGTCGAAGTAACATTTATTTCAACATCCTATGAAATATAAATGGATAACTTAAAAAAGAATACAAAATAAGTTTAAAGTAAACCATTTCTTTACTCAACGCACAGTTTTTATTTAAACGCAAATGAAATTTGAATCATGAAGGAAAAAGATAGCGTCTGATTTAATATGTATTTTTTAGAAAAAAGACGAAAAGCCTCAGAGCTACGTTACGCAACTTTAGATTTCTGTGATTCTAGCTTATTTTTATAAGAGTTACAGTTACAATAAAATTGCTATTTTATATTTAAATGCAGACGCATTACGCCTTTTAAGACATACGGAAAAATTTTTGAAACTGTGAGATTTACTGTCATTGTAACAATTATATTCCCTCATGACAAATAATATTATCTTGTTTCTTGCGAAAGAATAAAATAAAGAGATTATTATTTTTATTATCAAACAAAGCAGAAAGAAGGAACAAAAATATGTTTATATATTATTTACGATAACAGTTACAGTAATAGTTTCATAGTTTATTGTTATTACTATTATATTGTTCTTATTTAAAATTTAATGTTGTTTTTTTAAATAATATTTAAATACTATTATAACTTACGGAGAAGATTTTGCATTGCATATCGTTTCATTCACAAGTTGAAAATATATTCTAAAGGAAAACAATATTCATGTACGTGTATTAAACGCACGATTCTCAATTGCAAAAATGTATTTGGAAAAACAGTAAATAAAATAAAAAGCTTTTGAACATTACTTTTATTATAGTATTTAAAGTATTAAGATGAAAATATAAGAAATTTAGAGAACAATTGTATGTGTGTAAATACAGAAAATCTGAAACTATAATGTTGCATATTTTGTTGTAAAGTAGCGTAATTACATTGCACACAAGTTAAGGAAAAATGAATATTTGAATTAATCATTAAGTTTATTTGTCAACATTATTTAATATGCATGTACCACATTTTCCTTTTACGAAGCTCGCGTTTCATCAAAAGGATCTCTTTGCATAAAAATAATCAGTAAATTCCGTATTTAAAACAGGTGGTCCTCATTAAAATTAATTTTATTTACAGTTGTAAGAAAGTTATAATTCGATCTATGGCTTATGTTTCAGAATAGAGCATTCCTTTAACGCCACAGAATAATTATGTTTTTCTCTCTCAGATTTCCCACCATTTTTTGCCCTTTCTAATTTCTGAGTGTTTTGTTAACACTTTCCAACATAGTTGGAATAAGTTTATGACTTCAGCTTGTCTGTCTGACGTCTGTCCTTTGCTTTAACTGTCGTAAATAAACCCAGATTGTCATGTAACTAATATATATTATTGACGTACGTTTACTACAATATGTTCGTAATCGCAGGTGAAGTTTTTTGCTTTTACAGTTTGTTTTCAAAGATACATAAAGTAATTGCGTTATATTATGGTCTATGGATAAAAATCGTTTGCGGCGCATTTTAATGATTATTACGATACTTCAAGCATACTGCAATTAATATGCATCATTGGGGACGAATACAACGTGCCTTCTCTAGAGTATAGTGTAAGAAGCATTTATAGTCCATTTACAGCAGCCATAGTCAACCAGCGGCCTGCGGGCCAGATGTGGTCAATCGATCTTTCATGTTCGGCATAAGACACATAATCGTTAATTTTGAGATGTGCATGATAATTGGTTCAGTGTGCTGCGGTTGTAATTTCTATCCCTGTTCCCTTTAGAACTCATATTTAGTACTGTAAAGCTCTGCATATACCAACTATACAGAAACTACTGATTATACTAATTTTGTTACATTCCTGTGTTAAACTACTCTTTTTGGAACTTTGGAATTATATCAAGTTTTATACTTATTATATGTAGCCAATACAGATTATAATAATTGTTATATTGCTTTGTTTATGTCCATTTTTGTTATCTTACTAATTTAATTATTCCCTTTGTATTTATATAAGCTTTTTTTTACATTATTAAATAAATGTATAGTGTATTGCGACCAACCTCGTGTATCAGGCGTATGTTTGCGGCCTACGACAAAAAATATTGAGTATGGCTGGTTTACAGGGACGCACAAATGAGTTTCATTACATTACGATATACTGAGAAAAATTGTTTGCAGAGTATTTTAATAATGTTACATTACTTCCAACGTAATGAAAATGATTTGCCTCACTCGTGTGAACTGGTGCATTGTATACCATGAGTACAACAATATCTGGGTTATACATTACAGCGTTATTAACATTTATCGTTCCATAGATACATTGTGTACATACATACATAGTGTATTGCGACCCACCTCGTGTATCAAGCGTATGTTTGCGGCCTTCAACAAAACAAAAAAAATTGAGTATGGCTGGTTTACAGGGACGCACAAAAGAGTTCCATTACATTATGATATACGGGGAAAAATTGTTTGCAGAGTATTTTAATAATGGTACATTACTTCCAACGTAATGAAAATGATTTGCCTCACTCGTGTGAACTGGTGCATTATATTCCATGAGCACAACAATATCTGGGTTACACATTACAGCGTGTTTAACATTTATCGTTCATTTACAAAGATACACAAAAATTTTCGGTTACAGGACTGACTATCAGCGATAACTGCAGGAAATGCGTTTTAGATGTGGTATGCATTTATAAACCTAAATAAATTTTAGTGTATTAAGTGGTGTGTATAATTTCTATACATCCTATACAGAGCTCATGAAAGAATTCTCAGACAGTACAGGCTATGGACACCAATTTTTGAATATGAAATTTGTAGATTTTTTACCGAATTATGCGTTTTTGCAGATATTTCATGTCATTTGTGAAAAATGAAATTTCTAAAAATTTTTCCGATAGCTTTGCATGTTTTCGTTGTTTGCAATTATCCGTCGCATTTTTCTTTTTTGCATCATCGTATATAAAAGTTTCACTTAAAGTAAAATAATCTATTTCTAAATCCGATTTAACTAGCATAGCAAAAGAACTCTTAATAAAAAAAATCCATTATTTTATGTTGAAAAAATACTTTTTTCATGTAAGACTGTGTTTCTCATTTCACTATTGAAACAAATCTAAATTTTTTGTTCCATATTTAACATTTTTTTTATAAATTTGTGAGGTACATTTTTACATTTTAATAAATTTCATAATATTATCGATCATGATTTAAAAAATAAAAGTATGAATTATTCTAAAAAAATCTCACGACATTTCGAAGCAAGAAAACAAAATCAATTTCACAAGAGAAATTCTTTTTTCTGTACCTTTTATTTTTTCAAGTTTTACTAAAGAGATAATGTAGAAAGAAAATGATTTATCACAAACGAAATAATCTACAGACGAATATAACCGTTATTTTTGTTGTTTAAAATCTGTTTATAAAAGATATTTGATTTTATTTTCAAGTAAAATTATAAGATGGATTTACATCATCATATTATTGCTCTTTTAAGCATTCTTAGATCACAAATTGCACAATATATGTGAAAACTTTTAAACAGCAGTATTGTACAGTACTTACAAATAAATGTGTATATACGCGTGCACGGTACAGCACGTACACTGCAAAAAATAACTGTTGATTTTACAGTATAAAACTGGCACGCGCATGCGCGGTAACGTATTACTGCTTGCGCGGCAGCGTATTACTCCTTATTTTACTATTTAATACTGTTAATTTTACGGTATAATACTGGCAGATGGGGTGCCAGTTTTATACTGTAAAATCAACAGTTATTTTTTGCAGTGTAGCAAATTTCGTACAGAGATGTTGCATTTGTTTTCATTAATTTATAATCTGTAAGTCCAGAATGTTTTCAATGGTTGTTGTATCAAATGTTATCAGAAATTTAGCGATGTCTGAAGAATATCGTTAGCAATTCATCTATCAAAGATAATTTAAATCATATTCATCTGTAATTCGGTATTCAGGCGCTATTAGCTTTTGCAATATATTATCAATCAATTTCTTAACCCTTCCATAGATTTCCAGTTACTAATTTTTTTTAATAAAATATTTAAAATATTCTAATCTGTCAACTTGTAACAATTTTTATGTTGTTTGAAAACCTAATTGGCAGAGTAGAAACTGGAAATGAATATTACAATGGATATGCATATTTTAACATTAAAAGTACAGAACATATTTTGCCGTTATTTAAAATGCAATTTTTGATTTTTTAAACTACTTCAATAAATTAAAACTCCAAAGAAAGTTACTTTAATTAAAATATTTTTATATTTATATCATCAATTACATCTTTTTTTGATCGAAGGATTCGGTTATTTTAAAGAAAAAAAATATTCAATTTTTGGAGGGTCCTGATGTAAAACAAGGTAATTAACAATGTGTAAGATTCGAGTTATTCACTCAGTTGTTATTTATTCGAGGTATTCATTCGAAGTATTCATTCAGACTATCAGTTTTCTGAAAGAGATCTTCAACCAATAAAATTGTTATTCCTTTCGCTGAAGCAGCTGATTTGTTATTACACAAGCTTCAGTTAATTATGTGCAACATTTTTTGGCCGATAGATTTTATTTTTTAAGACGCATTGCACTCAGAAAAATGTATCTTTGATTATTATGCTACATATTGAGTAATCAATAGTCCTGGTACTTTTAGAAGAATGTCAGGGTGTTTTTTAATAATTTCACATGGAAATCAGGAAAAATAAAAAATGTCTCTCACCATGTTTTACATCCGAACTTCTCGTTTATATCTAGAATTTAAGCAGCATACTCACATATTATAGTTATAAATAAATAAAGAATTCCCAACAAAATCAAAAAATTATTTAATATTCACAATTTTCAGACAGAATAAAGGCGTTTCTAAGACAAATGTTGTTCCTAAGAAAAAACGAAAATTTTCTCGCTTCATATCTCGCTTCATTAGTTTTAAATAATGGCTATTAAAATTTCTAAAAATAGCTGAATAAATAGCAATGCATAACTTTTCCTGAAACTTGAAACCAAATTTGTGAACAACAATTTTTGTCTGATAGATTTTTTTATTTTATTTTATAGAACTCCTTGCACTTACTAAAATTTTAACAACTAACATAGAATCAACAAATCAAAAAATCAAATAACATAGTATTGTTTAGTAGACACGATTTCTATAATGGTTTCATTTATGATGAATCACTTAAAACTAATTTTAGTTTATAATTTGCAACATTAATAGGTAATATAATGTACATTTCATATCGTAAGTGCTGAAACATTCAGATCAATATATAAATTTATCACAAATAATAAGTAACGTGTATTAAATTCCGCTGAGAAAAGACAGTGAGATCAAAACTGATCTCCACATAAAAGTAAACAGTTTGAGAAATTTAAAATGTCTATTATAAGAAACTTCTAACTACAAAAATTCCCTCCAGTAAAATACTTAATAAAGCTACATTTAATGCATCAAACATCTGAATTAAATTTTGATCTCAAAATCAAATTCCTTTTTATTTCGACATTTTGAAAGGTGTACTCCCATGACACATAAATCAACAAGCCAAGGGACTTTCATTGATTTCATGTAGTAATTTCATTCTTACACTGTTAATCAAGTTATTTTTAATCAGACTCTTTGATCATGGATTAACATTCTAAGAGACTGCCAACGAAAAATCAATGATGTTGCCAAGTAAGATGAGACGGTAAAAATTTTACATTTATTTTTAGAAGAATATGCATTAAATATAAGATATTTTAATTGATATTCGGGAACAAAATTTAATTTGATTATTATGCCTGCACCGAATAAATAATTTTCATCTGATAAACATCTTTCTTCATGACGTAACTTGTTTATTTACTAATTGAAAGTTGAATAAGGTGTATGTATACTGCAGAATTATCTAGTTAAATTAAAAAATATCTTGTAAACTGTTAAGAACGCAACATCAGGTAAAAACCTTTTTAATATACTATAAAAAATGAAAAAGAATTAACAACATGTTTCGAAAGACTTTATATGTCTTTTTGAGACACAAAATGTCGTACTACTACTTCGTAAATTATGCTAAGACTTTAAAGAAAATAGGAAAAGTGACAATGAAAAGTAGTATTAATGTTAATTAATTAATGAAAGAATTGGTTTACTGTTTTATTTTCCATTCTTTACTTTCTGTCGTTTTTTTTTTTTTAATCTTATTCCTTCTCTTCTTCTAACTGCACATGTTAAGTCAACCTATGATATGATTTTATGATTTTATCTCTTGCCTCTCTATTGGCCGTTTCCCTCAAGATGCTAAACGAATAAAGGTTTGAATTAATTGAATAATTATTATATATACTGGGGCAATTACCAGATGGGGCATCTAACCTGGATTTACCCTATTATATACAAGGTGGTTATAATATAAGTATCTCTGTTTGGAGCTGTCTGTAGCTCAAAGGAATAATCCGAATGAAACCAAAATCGGCACACTTACTATTCGAGAAGGGGGAAGAAGAATCAAACAATAAAAAAAAATAATTGCACTAATCAACGACAGATGGCGCTACTGAGTGTGAAATGTAATGTGTAATACAAGAACAAAAAATTAAGGCGTCAAACCGGATGGCACGCGTAACTTATTGGAAAATGTCACAGTAAAAGAGGTTATGATTTTGTATGTCGGTGTCGATCATGTTCAGGTTCCACATGGTCATTGTGCTGGAGGACACAATCCAGGCGGTGCACGACGTGCTGAACTATGGAATGTAACGCATCAGGAGTGGTGTTTCGCACATGTTGTGATATGCGGTAACGTTATTGAGGTTTGCGACACCTCCACAGTACACAATATTACACATTACATTTCGCACTGAAAAGTGCGAAATTGTTGAAAGCTGAAAAATGCTATCGCGATTATTACAATTATTTTTTTATTATTCCATTCTTCTTCCCTCTTCTCGAATAGTAAGTGTACCGATTTTGGTTTCATTCCGGTTATTCCTTCAAGCTAAAGATAGCTCCAAATAGGGATACTTATATTATAACCACCCGGTATATAAGTATTTCCGGAGCCACCAGGATCATCAAGATAAAGTAACGTTGCATTATAAATGGGCTATCTAGTGCAGCACGTACTTTGTTAAATGCTTTAGTGTAGCTATCTTTGCAGTGGGTTCTGAAGCTTCAGTAATGGAATCAAAGTCTGTCATGAAAATTCTATATTGTTGAAAATTTTGGGGATTTGGTAAAAGGAAATCACTGCAACTCTTAAGATGCATTATTAAAGTATCTTGTATTTTACAGAGAGCTACATTGACAGCTTCTTCATTAGAAAAATTTAAATAAACGTTTGAATTAATTGAATAATTGTGATCAATTTCTTCATTTCCTTTATCAATTCCTTCATTTCTTATACACACACATGTATATATATATGTGTGTGTATGTGTATGTACGTGGAGAAGATATGTGCCAGTAAGGGTACGTATTTATTGTGTATATTTATTGTTTACTATTTATTTATACCAAAACGTAATTAAATATACTTTTCCTCTTTTATATCCAAATAAAATCGTGTTTAAAAGCAGTTACACGTATTCTATAAAATAATATACATTTCATTTATAAGTAAATTGTACATTATTTTATAGAGTTATAAGAAAACGATACTAATGCTTGGTATTATACACAAAGCACTTCCGTATCTTCTCTAACATTCAATTATTTCGAAATTCTCTTGAAATTTCACTACTGTGTAATCCATAACAGACATGAAAATCTGTGGAACATCAACCTTTTCTGCACAGCAATTTCATAACAATATTCCACTTACTATGCAAATGGGTCACGTGCGGAGAGCAAATCTCTGTTTAAGTTCTCTTGATAAGATGCAAGCAGACAACACGTTATGTGAAATCGATAAAGTATGTAATGTCGAGCCAACCTCTAAATAAGATTTTGTAAGAGTAAAGCTACATAAAGTTTCGAATTCTCCCAGCAGAAATCGTTAATTTTCAACCTTATGGTATAATTAAGCAGAAGCACCTATGCAAATATCTAAATTCAACTAATCTAGGAAATCTAATGATATTTTTTATAGATTTTGATGCTTCTGGCATCTTTTAAGTGCTTTACCAACTAAAGTTATTAGAGATTTATTCGAAGCTAAAAATGTTAATTATACTGAAAAATAAAATTAGATTTATTACAAATATTTTTAATAATAATTAGTTTAATAGTCAAATGTTTTATTAACAGATGTTACTGGAAACGGAGTTTTATTTCTTAGAAAGTTTTCATTTTATGGATAGTAATACTATAGTAACGTTCGCATATGAATCAAGGAATGCTTGCAAAATATTTGACATTCCTGATCTTTAAATAAAGTGGCTTTTAATCATGAATATGGATCATAAATACAAACAATTACGAAGATAAATGTATTTCTCATTTTCCTATTTCTATATTGTAATTCTTTTCAAATTTCTATTCCTGTTATTTTGAAAAAATTAGTATTTCTTCAGGATAATGTGGTGGTTCATCTCAAAGAGGCGACTGTTTCTGGATCACTATTTCTAAACAATAACCTCCGTAGTAAATTTAATTCACATGTGATATACAAATTCTAACATTTTTTAATTCATTTTAAGGAAATTTTAAAAGTTATGCATTAATATATATATTTAAAATATTTTTTAAAAGTTTCTGTTTGGTCAATAAACAGCATTTTTGTCGATTACAAAGCTCAATACAGACAGAATAGGGTTTCTTGGGACTTTCCCTATAATAAGATCTACACTCTAAGATAATCACTTCGACAGCCGAGAAAATATGATGCAATTGGTAGCATTAACAGCTGATCCAACAGAGGCATTTCAAGAATAAGAAAATTTAAAGAAACTAGGGGATTTCATTTAGAGAGCGATTAGGATTCACCTAAGATACAGAGTTCATTTTCCGGATTTATGGTGAACACCGACACGTCTTGAGCACCAATAAATAAATTTTTAAATGTATAAAGTAGGACATATTTCAAATGTTAAATTCAAATGATACATATTACTAACTACACAGTGGCAGATGTACTACGTTGCACTGTTATAACTTGAAATATAAAAATAAAAGGGTTTCTTGTGACTTTTCCATAAAATGAGATATACAAGATAATCACTTCGACAGCAAAGAAAATATAATGCAATTGGTAGCATTAACAGCAAATCCAACAGAGGCATTTCAAGAATAATGCGTTAAGTTTAGAGAAACTGAGGGATTTCATTTAGAGAGTGATTAGGATTCACCTCAGATACGGATTATGCATACATAAGTTAGATTAGTTGAAGATTTTGTCCATAGACCATATGCCCATTTTATTTTGGATATTCTTTAGTCGTCCTTAATTCATTTTAAGCAAAGCGATTCGGCCTGTTTTACTGCAATATATAATAAACTTCTGCGAAACTAAACCAGATTTTTTATATACTTGAATTTCATATTTTAAAATTTAAAGAAAGGTCTATTTTAAAATATGTATAAGGAATCACAAACTTAAAGTTATAACGCGATAATTAGTGGTCAAAATTCATTTTAAGCAAAGCGATTCAGTCTGTTTGACCGTCGTGTAAGAAAAATGACCGTAACACCAAAGCAGATATTTCATGTTTTCAACTAACAATTAAAAAAAAATCCAATACGATATGGTAATCACAATATGGTATTTCTTTATCATAGCAGCCTCCCACACTTACGATTACGCCAAGTTCCTGTCAATTTTGTCAAGGCAGTAGCCACGCTCTTGAAGCGAGAGTGTAACGTGCACGTATATTAGAGATATAAATATAAATACCATTGCAATAAATAACACAATATTTTATGTTAATAAGAATATATTACAATATTTCATAGCAACTTCATAGTAATGTTTCAAAACAATTTCTTATATTTTATAACGCTGTCTAACACTTCTCTCATGTAACTATTCCAAACAACTGTCGCGTTTTCACCCACACATAGTTGTTTCTTAAAGCATTTTATGGATATTAATTTTTCTGCTCAAAAGTACATAACGTCAAAGCAGTTACGAACGGCAGTCTTGAACCACTAAGCCAATTTCCAACACAGAGGCTTTATTTTCTTTACAAATTTTTATGTTGCATCTCGATATAGCTTCATCCATTATTAACACTAGGGCATCCAACCCTGTCTTCCCCGGAACAGAGAATATATGTGAAAAGTATTTATATTTTTATTGAAAAATCTAATAGAGTTTTCACATTTAATTAATTGTTTACATTGACCTTTAACAACACCAAAGAGCATTTTTATATGAAATATGTCAATTATATATTAAATTGAAATTTATTAAAAGCGGTAATTTCGTATTGGCCTCCTGCTAGCAATTAATAGCTGAAGAAATCGCTAAAAACTTCGTTATTTACAGCAGTTTTTTTTCTGATAATTTCGGCGGTTTTAAGCGCTTATTTCAATTACATGTCTTTACTTTAGTTCCCGAGAGGAACTGCTCATGTTAAATTTGTGTTCTATTTATACTATGTTATTTATTTCTTAAGGAAATTTTAATTTCGTCATTGAATATTAGCTGGAAACAAATGCTGAGCTTTCATTTTGTCTAAAGTGTAAACAGATTAATATTTTGTAATCGTCTGCTAGCGATATAGATAGATTTAAAAAAAATCATGCTTGAAATTTAATTGAAATGCTATAACAAAATGAATAAATTGCGATACAGTTTTCAAACAAATTGCATTTGAAAGTAGATTTTTTTCGGCATATAAACGGTGTAAAAATTGAAAATGTGTGATGTTTAGAAATTAAAAAAAATGCAGTAGCAAAAATAGTAAAACCGAAATTACATCGTGAAGTGTTACCATTCGGAAAATGACGTCAGTGTTACGCACGGACACGTTTGTCCTTTATAATATAGATAGATAGAT
Organism: Maratus michaelseni; assembly: GCA_963931845.1. NCBI lineage: Eukaryota > Metazoa > Arthropoda > Arachnida > Araneae > Salticidae > Maratus > Maratus michaelseni. The sequence continues at coordinate 128,061,946 of OZ007590.1, read as the reverse complement.
AGTTTCATATCATGGCCATTTTCGCGCAGCTGTTCGTTGTGTAAAAGCCCTCCCATTTGAAAAAAAAAACTGAGATTTCATCCATCTCAGTACTAAGTAAATCAAATATTGTTTCCAAAGTTATAAATATAAATACAGGCGATTAATTAAAAAACAATATAACATGCAGTTAAAAAAAATATATGTAAAATGTTCTGGAACATCAACGAAGAAGCAGTATGACGATAGCATAAAAACCAGCTGTTTGTTTAGAACTGCAAACCATTTGATGATATTTTACAATATAACTTGCCAATATATCTCTATCACTTGACGATTCATCCTTGTTGACCGCTATAACAACTTAAAATTAAACTACAAAAATGAGTTTTCCATTTTATTATATCAGCTTGCCGTTATCCTAAAGTCACGTTGTTGCTAATAAATCCTTTTAATATTATCATCCTCTAATTATTCACGATACCTAATAAATAATTTAATAAATTTGCTTATTTTTAATTTACTGCATAAAACAGCGAAAATACAAATTTTAGTACTATAAAAATTCCATAATACGAACATGGAAATTAGTAAATTAAAAGCCCGCTTCAACATTAGAAGAAGAAAGAAATAATAATTTAATCGGAGACCTTGGAGTGTGATCAAGCTAATCTCTTAGCATTCTTGGAAATGAATAAGTTTTTGGAAAAATGCTGTTAATTCCTTTAACGGAAGTACTGCATGTCAACATATATTTTGTGAAAGGTAGTATATTTCTTTTTTCAGTGTTTGATTAAATTGTTTCGGCAAAACCCAATATTTAAAAAGGATTTTTGAAAGGTAATTATGCTTATTATACAATGCATTATCTTTAATTTTTGAGAAGCATTAAAAATGCACTTTTTTAATTAAAACGAATTTTGGGAATTTCATTTAAGGGGGGAAAAGAGCATACGTTTACATTTTTAGGTAACGTAAGTTTATATATCTGTAATTAATATTCACCATTGGTTTCAGGGGATTGCTTTAATTCTACAACAAACACATATATTGTAAACTTTTGAGAATGTGAATATATCTATCATTTTTATTTATGGAATAGTTTAGCGAATGGAACATAATAATCATTACACAGCAGTTCTTATATTTTTATCTTCTTCCATTCTTGAAATTCAAATAGAGAACACAATAAATCATAATTGAAAACATGTAAAATTGTGTTAATTAAATAAAGATTTTTTTTACCGTTTTGATTTATAGTTAATGCTTTCATGTGTTTCAAATAATCGATTCCGTGCGCCATAAAATCATTGGAAAAATAAATACTCATTAAAGCCTTCCAAAATCAGATTTTGTGAAACTGATGCGTTATGTAATTTTCAATATTATATTAAATCACTGGAGTTAGGTGAGTTAAAACTACCCCACGTTTTCGCTAAGTTTTTATGCGTCTTGAGAAAATATAAACACACTTTGAAATCTTTAACTTTTCGCGTAATACACAAATTATATTTTTGTAATATTTTTTTTTTTTTTTATTTAAAAGAAAAATATTGTATATTTGTTTCCTTTAATTCTCTGTGTGTCAAAAGGCTAAACGTCAAATATGTGCTCAATCAAATATAGGTATTTATCTAGTGGAGAAATCAAAAGTCTTCGGTTGTTGAAACAAGAAAAGAGAACTATTTTTAACCTTTTGCAAGAAGTTTCTACGCAGTGCAGCAATAACAAGTGGGTAAGTGTGATCGAAGATCGCACAAAGGGTTTCGTTTGATATTCTTTTCAAAGCACTTTATACTTTAATTAATAAATTCAAACAAATTTCCTTTTCCATAAAGAAAAATCAGTTTTTTTATAAAATAAAAAATTACCGGGCAATTTTTTCGATCTTTAGAATTTCTTAAATAGAATATGATTTTATGTATATGTACTAATTTTTAAATCCTTATCTTATACAGTTTTAAAAATTTGAACATGCGTTAAAATTTGTGAGTGAGGTATTAAATTATTATCAGTATTGTTTATTTATTTATTTATTTATTATATTTCGCAGCCAAAAGATAAAAGAATAAATTAATTTTTTTGTAAAATAAAAAGTTAAAGGTCAATTTTTTGGATCTTTGGAAATTCTTAATCTTTATATGATTTTGCGTATAAATACCAAATTTCAAATCCGTATCTCATATAGTTTTAAAAATTTGTGTATACCTTAAAATCTCCCAGTACTGGTAATTTTATCTGAAGTTAAAATCTTTGTTCTATCCTGTTTGCTATACATTGTCTGCAATCTGCACACGTGTATAAAAAAAAAATATATTTTTCATTTAAAAAAAAAAAAACTTTTTTAATTAATATCTTTGGTAATTAGCGTCCGATTTTTTATAAAAATTAGATATTTGTATTCAGCATTCCAATCTATGCATAGATGTGTAAGTTTTAAATCGGTAAATGCAATATTTGTAATAATTTGATAGAGCCCAAAATAACCCTACTTGATTGCGGTTTTTATGAGTTTGGGTATCAAATTGATAGATTCTCTCGAGGTCACGGTGAAAAAAGATATCTACGTAGCCATGCTAAGGAGGGTACGTATCTAAGCGAAAATGTACTTTTTAAGTTTCTTTAATGATTTTATAATTAATACCTTCGAAAATTACTGTCGTATTAAAAATTATATGAGTTATCATGTGACAGTAGGTATTCAGTGTAAGTACACAAAATTCCAAATCACAAAATTATACAGTTTCCGAGTACGAATGCTGTGGCGGACAGACAGATAGGCAGACAGAGAGACAGACAGAGAGACATACAGAGAAGTGAGACAAATAGTGTTTCGTGAGATGAACGGAACCGGAATACGTAGTTATTAGCGGAACAAGCGGAATCATGGGGTCTGCAAGATGAAACTGTTAGGAAGGGTTCACCCATCACTAAATGTGCCACCGGAAAAAAATAAACGCAAATTTCTTTAAGTTAAATACATTGACAGGTAAGTTCTGTAGGCCTGGGAATTCAATACAGTGGGCGACTGAGGCGGATTTCAGTTAAATCATTGATCTCGGTGGCGGTCGGAGAAGCAGGGATGGGCTGACCGATGTTATTCTGGGAAACAGGTGGAACCGTGGGTGGACCTCTTTTTATAAGAACGCTTGGAGGGTAGCCCGAATACAAACATTTCATCTGAAAAAAGTAAAAGCAAAATTCAATAAGTTCATGACATTAACCAGTGGGTTTATGCGCTTACTTTCTGGAGACCTAATCCAGCTCTAATCGTGTGAAACTGAAGTGAAACAAATTCTTATACGTCGATTTCTATTCACTAACATTTTCTCCTCCACTACACATTCAATGTTCGAACATTTTAAACTGTGACATGTACAATTTTGCCATGGTTATTTTACTCTGTTACACTGTGAATTTCATTCACATCATTAAAAAATTTTGATATACATTCATAGTCGTAAATAGCCGTCTGTTTCGTGAACGTTAGCAATGTTTTTTGAAGGTGTTTTTTCAAAACTTTGCGACTTTTCGATATGATTTTTTATTTTATACTTTCCCATTACAAACTGAATATTGTGTATCATAAAAAATAGCATATGCTATGTAAAACTTACATGATGATGCATACATTTCGGACAGATCTGCACAATCTGTGTTTTTTATCTTAAAAAAATAATGAAGGGATTTATGCTATCACATAAAACTTTTTAAAAAAATATTATTTAATGATTAGATGTTCTACTAATAGACTTAATAAGTTTCTCAATGCAGCTACTGTAATGATAGTACACCTACATAAAACTACTTTAATAATTTTTGGGAAAAACTTTTTTTTCGTCATAATCGAATGTAAAGATATCATGTAAATAATTTCCATGATAACATAAAAGGAATTTTAAAAGTACAAAATATCAAATGATAGAACAAAAGGAAAATATATATATATATATATATATATATATATATATATATATATATATATATATATATATAATTATAATATCTATGAATTTCAAAAAACATATCAAGTTCTATTCTACTAAAGTAATAGTCGGGTGAAAATAGTCATTTGTAAGCCATAAACAAATTTTAACAAGCTATAAACAATTTTGTAATTTTTCGTTTAACCATCATGCGTTATAGATAAATTTCCGGAACAAAACACTCTTTATAAACTTGACAAAACATTTTTTTTTCAAATCAACCAATAAAAAAATTGTGATACATTCATTTACCGGGAAGTGTAGATTTCACTGAACTGCTCTGAGTTAATCATCTCTGCATAGGATGCAATACTATAACTTTTACTAGGAATTTACAATATTACGGTTTATCTTTATCTAACTCCCCTTACAATTAATTCACTTTCGAAATATTACTCACAAAGAAGAACAACCATACAAAATTATAGTAGTTTTAAACACTTAAAAATACACTGTAAAAAATTTGCAGCAGAGTAACCGGTCATTCACCCGTTTTATAAAAAACGGTTACATAACCGTAATTTAACAGTATTAGGGGGCTCAGCCCCCTACTCGCTAACGCTCGCCAACCCCTCGTGAATTGCGAATCAATTCTCATTGAGACCGCTACGCGGTCCCAGCTTGCTTCGCTCTCTCGCCCCTATTTATTTTTGCAGTAATTCTAGCCGGAATAAGTACTACCATAAATCATTTGAACATATGAAATTGACAAATTTTTTTAATGTAAAAAAGTAATTGAACTCCGTCGAAAACACAACTAAAAATGCATTTAGTTGGAGCTACTAATGAGCATATAAATCATTTACATACTATGAATAAAGGATCTTGGAAACATAATTTATTTAAAACTTATTGCACCTATAATATTGTACAGCACGGCTTATTCATAAAAAAAAGAGAAAAAAAACCACTACGGAATAGGAAGATAGTTTATCATCAATGATTGTTTAAATTTCGTTCGACATTTTACTATTCTAATTGATTATAGATTTCTGCAACAGATGGCAGCAGGTGCAACCTAGACAGTTGATATTTTTATTTCTCTCCGACTTTTCATGTGAGTGAAATTCATAAATAAATTCTAAATAAGAGTTGAGAATTCATTTGAAATTAGCAATATTACTCATAATTAAAATGAGGAATAATCTCAGACGCTTTGTATTACGTACATGTTATTTTATTTTTAATATTTTATAGCTTGATTTCCACTGCTCTGACACTGACCGCCATATTGGAAGCGGAGCTGATCTATCTAACAGAATCTTTTCATTGGTCTGAGCTCTGGAGACTACGGTTGTTGCCAACAATAAGCTATAAATTCAGCACTATTTCCGCGCCACGTAAGACAAATATATATATAGATTCTGACCCTAATATGAGCAATATTATGATCAAAATAGCGTTAAATTACGGTTATGTACGGTTAAGCACGGTCATTCGACCGTTTTTATAGAAAACGGTCTAATGGCCGGTTACTTTGTTGCACAATTTTTTACATTGTACATGATATTTTCTACAATATAATATACTAGATATCCGCAAAAGAAATACAGAATTCCACTATTTTTTTAAGAACTCATTAAAAAACAATTCATGTGCAATGCTAAAACACATAATTCGCATAATAGTTTTTAAAATATTTGCAAATTTACAAAACTACTTTTTTCGTTGTTTGCAGGTTCTCGACAAAATCATTAAGTTCAATAAAATTAGTTTTGGATCGCTATCCTGATGTAGTGAAAACCTTATTTAATGGCATCACTTGAACTATTTAGAAATATCATATTTTTTTTCTTTCTCAGAATATTCTTAATGGAAATCCAAATGAAAATATTACATGATTCTCCTTTTTTGTTTTTTAAGCATTTGCAGATCTCCCAAAACAGTTAGTTAGTTTCCCGCAGACGTTATTTATAAGAACATTAAACCTAATCCATGTAGTTTTATAATGTTTAATGTGATCAAATGAAATATTCAATTAATACAGCTTCTTGAACCCTGTAAAAATGTATTCTTCTTGTTCTTATATACAATATTCGGCACTTCTATGTTAACCGAGCTCATATGATAAATCGCCAAATATTTTCCAATTGCCATCATATGTATTGAATTCATTTCAATTAAAACATAACCCTACCTTTTACTCATTTCATTTGAAGTACATAACATACATTTAAAATACGTATATTACTCACATTTAAAGTACATGCCTTATTTTCAGTTAATAATAAATAACAATAATAGATAATGCCATAAACCAAAATATTTTATTTTAATTTCAAAGCATTGTTTCTAATTTACACACGCAAAAAATGAAAGCTGCTATTGGCGGTATTTGCGCCCAGCTAACATAAAAGTACCTAATATTCTTAATAAACCCCCAAAGAAAAAAATATTGCTAGATGTAACTTGTTCTCTTTTCCACACTAATTATTTTAAGGATTATTTGGGTTTAATTCGACTATCGATTCGGGATGCTTCAAGGGAGCAAAAAAGTACATGCCGATGTTTAAAATTTTGTTATAAAATGTACGTAAAGTTCACATATAATACCATAAACCAAAACATTTTATTTCAATTGCAAACCGTTGCTTCTAATTTACACACGCAAAAAATAAAAACTGCTATCGGCGATATTTGCGCCCGGCTAACATAAAAATACCTAATATTCTTAATAAAACCTCAAAGAAGAAAAAAAATCGCGTGATATAAATTCTTCTCTCTACTACACTGATTATTTTAAGGATAACTTGGGTTTAATTAGACTATCGTTTGGGGATGCTTCGAGGAAGTAAAAAGTGCATGCCGATGTTTCAAATTTTGTTTTAAATTGTGCGTAAAATTCACATATAATGCCAAAAAAAATATTGCATGCAAAGTATTTATTTCTAAAATACATGCATATATCCACAATTGCTCCTTTACTTGTTTTCAGAACTTGGAAACAAATTTAAATTCAATGTAAATGCGTTTCGGAATTTACGCTGTTATCAGGAAGAAAGCTTCATCAATGCGCTCGTTGAATTTTTGTGAGGAATGTTATCAATTACGTACATAATGTCACCAAAACACCAATGGAAAAAAATATATGATAAGCGTGAAGTATAATATTTTAAAGAAACATAACAAGTGCCATAAAAACAACATAGATATATAGAATTAAAGCATACAAAGGTACACAGTTTGTCCCAAAACCATTAGGCTCAGCTTTCATTCCATAAATATTGATCTTAGACATAAATTATATACTACAAAGTTATACGTACAAAAAGATACAGAATTTCATGAATTCGATTAAAAGTTTCAGGGGATTAAATTTAAAGAAATACAAAATTTAATTTTTATACGGCAAACAATTTTCCAATGATTAAAATGTGCTCCTACACTAATAAGGTCATGCACAAAATTTCAGCATTTTATCATAAAATTTCGCAGAGATATGTTTAAACAAATTTGGTCAGGGGTTAATCATAAATTAAATTGTAAATGTTATTATTTGTACACAGTTCAGAAACTTTTGTACCAATAAATAGCACAATTATTATTTATTTGTGAAATCATTGTTTTCTTTCTTAATTTGTGCACAACCCCTGAAACGCGATCATCCGACATGATTTTTCCAAATTGCAAACTCCTATAGAGGCATCAAAAGTGGTTTAAGTCAGCATATACGTATTTTCATATCTCTGCGACTTTTTATGATAAAATGCTGAAGCAGTTTTACATGTTCTTGTTAGTGTATGGGGCACATTTTACTCATTGGGAAATTTTTTGTACGAGTATAAAAATCTAAATTTTGTATTTAAATTTAATCCCCTGAAAAATTTAATCGATTTCATAAAATTCTGTACCTTTTTTTACGTAACTTTATAATTTATAATATATGTCCGTGATCAATATTTAAGGAATGAATGTCGAAGTCAATTAAGGAATAAATGTCGAAGTCAATTAAGGAATAAATGTCGAAGTCAATTAAGGAATAAATGTCGAAGTCAATTAAGGAATAAATGTCGAAGTCAATTAAGGAATAAATGTCGAAGTCAATGTTTTTGGGACACCCTGTAAAATGACAGGACAGTTTTTCTGAACTCACATCCTTAGTTTCATTCCTGACACTTAATATAATGTTTTCCCGTGTCTTTATGTATGTTATAAAATGCTAATAAAATATTGTTACTGCGTAAATTACGTGTATTAATGAATCTTCTCTTAATAATCCAATATTAAATGCTAATTGTATCTCCTAAACGTGTAGGTATTAATTAATTTTATCTTTTTTATTAGTGAAGTAATTAAATTACAATAGAAGAAAATATATATCCTTATTCTATGAAGAGATTTTTGTTCTCCTCAGAGCAGCGATGTAGCAAATTATGTGAAATAAATCATTTATGTAAAGTTATATATTGTAATTAGATTCTGTTTTAATATTAATCTTTCTATTCATTATATCGATCATTGTTCTGAAAACTGCTTAGTTTTTATCAGAGTAACCCTCTCGATATTCTGTTAGTAACAGAAAAAACAATACGTGCTATTCTACTGATTATAGAATAAATGGACAACATAAAAGTAGCACAAATGGAATACATGTGAAAATTCATACAGCTGTTTCGGAGCTCCTACAGCTCCATCATCAGTGTCAATGTTAACAGTAGATAGAAGTGTTTAAGTCATATCAGTATGCAAGCGTTTCCGCTCGCGGCCCAGGTGAAATGGCGATGAGTGTTGAAAAACTAACAGCGGAGTCAGGAGTTTCTGCGTGACGAATGAGACCAATGAAAATCTCTTAGCCAGACTTGACTCCGCTGTTTCTCTTTCAACAATCATAGCCATTTCACTTTGGCAGCGAGCGAATGCGCTTGCATACTGACATGACTTAAACACTTACATCTACTTTTAACCTTGGCACTGCTGATGGAGTTTTAGGAACTCCGAAACAGCTGTATGCCATTTTCATATGTATTTCATTGTGTTACTTTAACGTTGTTCATTTATTCATTGATATAACGGCACAAAGTTCAATGCTCTGATTTTAAATATTCCACTGATGTTTTAAATGTAACTTCTTCATTTATATAAATAAATTTTCGTTCATTATGTGTTTTGATATTACAAGTTTGAATAGAAAAGAGAAAAGCACTTTCTTTTGTGAGAAAGTTAGTTGGAAACAATAATAAATATTAAAATTTTAAGCGAAAAAGCTTAAGCATTTATATAAAAAGAAAAAGTTTTTTTTTTTTGCTTAAAACATATCTATCACTGTGTGAAAGAGGAATAAATCATATAAACGAAATATGAAGTCAGAATCAAAGTTAGGCTAAATGGATATTCTGCTTGACATTCAGGAATACATCATTACTCATGGGATGCATTTATTTCAACCCGGACGATGCGACATTTTGAAGTAAAAAAAAATAAATGTGGCATGGAAGAAAAACATATTTATCCTTTAATAAAAGAGGAAAAAAACTAAATATATTTTATTTAAGTACATTTAATAGAAGCCATTTTATAGAAAAGAAATAAAACCAAAATCAACTGACTGTTTCCTAATTGATTAAACGGTATTTGGTGCATTTTATTGAGAGTTGTTGACACAGCAGAATGTTTTTTGTGATAAAACTGTTATCTGCATTTAATTTAGATTTTATTGTTGACAATATGGATCCTTTAGACGTGCAATTACATTATATATTAATTTTTCATGCATCTCTGTGGGTACCATTTTTGTATTCTTAAAAAATTCATACAAGATCACCAATAGAAAAAGCACCTAAAAAAATAAATAATTCTGAGTAGATTTTAGAACGTTATACGTGGACATACATAAAAATTATACAAATGAATTGTATAATCTCTTTTGTAGGAAGTTGGTTAATGAAACAAGATATGGAAAAAATAAATGGCTATATCAGACATAAATCTGTACCATAAAGCAAGAACAGGCTCGTTTTTATCACATCGCTGACATCATATTAACGGTGCCAACACCTGACCAATAAACTTTGCTTTTGCTGCATTACTTATTATTTTTTTTTACTACATATTTTAAACAATTGTGAATTTGCAGCTAAAATTACAATCCCTATATGTCTACATAATAAAGCAAAAACGTGTCTTTCAGTAACGCTGAGGTCATCTCGACGGTGGCAACGACCTGAGCATACAATTTTACTTTTAGCAGGAAATTATTAACTTTCAAACATTACACAATTTAAATTTTTACACCGCCCAATAGAAAATATACTTCTTTTATTTGAATACAATTTGTTTGAGAACTGTGTCTCAATTTAGTGATTTTTTTATGTTTTTTTTAAAATAAGTTCCAAGCGTGATTATTTAAAAAAAAATCTATCTATATCGCATGAAGCCAGTTTACAAAAGATTAACCCGTTTTCACTTTTAAAAAATATATATATTTCGGCATTTGTTTCTGGCGTTATATTCCATAGCAAAAATAAAAATTCATCAATAAATAAATAAAATAATAAAATGATATAAATAAAACATGATTTTAACAGGCATCTAATTGTACTAAGTGCTTAAGCAACTGAAATTACCAAAATTTAAAAAGGATGCTGCAAGTAGCGAAATATTTGGTGATTTCTTCAGCTATTAAATCCTGGCACGCGCCTAATACGAAAGTATCACTTTTAATAAATTTTGAAACTTTATTTGTATACATTATTGCTATTTTTCATAAACAATTACTTTTTGGTGGTGTTAGTGAACAATTAAATATAATATTAAATGTAAAAAAAACCTATTGCAGTTTTCAAAAGAAAAAAAAAGTGGGGGGGGGGGGGGGGTTGGGTGTTATCACGTATGTTCTGTAACTCAGGAAGACCTGTTTGGATCCCCGAATTTAAATACAATAGATTCTTCTTCTTTATGTAACACACATTCAGACAATACAAGGAAATTAAAAATAGTTTCAGTAAGATGTTTTGATTAGCATATTTTCTAATACGAGCAAATCTTGTGTGTGTGTGCGGTTATATATATACTATATATATATGCAAATTTTATCTTAAAAAACGGCTCTAACGATTTTGACGAAATTTTGTATCCTACAATTTTGGGGCGCCAGAAAACCATTGGGATAGCTCACATGTTCGAGAAAATTCGATTAGTGGGTCATTTAGGGTAACCATGGTCAAGCTAATTGTATCTAAAAAACGGTTCAAACAATTTTGACGAAATTTTGTATCCGGCCATTCTCGGGCACGAGAAGACTATTGGGCTGGGTCACATGTTCGAGAACTTTCGATTAGTGGGTCATTTGTGGGTCAACGCGGGTCAAATTAATTTTATCTAAAAAACGGCTCTAACGATTTTGATTAATTTTTGTACCCTACGAGTTTCGGGCACGAGAAAATCATTGGGCTGAGTCACATGTCCGAGAAAATTCGATTAGTGGGCTATTTTTGGGTCACTGTGGGTCAAGCTAATTTTATCTAAAATAAGTCTCAGACTATTTAGACTCAATTTTGCATACTATGGTTTTCGGGCACGAGGATACTGTTGAGCTAGGTCACATGTTCGAGAAAAATCGATTAGTGGGTCATTTTGGTCATGAGTCATTATGGGTCAAGCTATTTTTATCTTAAGAACGGCTCAGAGGATTTGAACTAAATTTAGTATCCTATAGTTTTAGGGAACGATAAGACTATTGGGCTAGGTCACATTTTCGAGAAATTTTGATCATGGTTTGTCAAGCTATTTTTATCTTAAAAACGGCTCAGACAATTTGAACTAAATTTTGTATCCTGCGGTTTTGGGGCACGAGAAAATGATTGGGCTAGGTCAGATGCTCGAGAAAATCCGATTAGTGGGTCATTTTTGGGTCACTATGGGTCAAGTTAATTTTATCTCAGAAAAGGCCCAGACTATTTTGACTAAATTTCATATCCTACGGGTTTCGGACACGAGAAAACAATTCGGCTTGGTCACATGTTCGAGAAAAATTTTATTAGTGGGTCATTTTGGTCATGGTCATGGTATTTGAAAGCTAATTTTGACAGAGCATAGCTTGAATAAAATAAGTTGAAACTGGTGTGAAACACTAAGAACTAAAATAACTTCTTAAAACACCATAAAAACTTTAAAATGCGAGTCTTGCTGCTGCTTTCATAGTAGACGCACGTCTTTTTGCGCCTGACGAAGAAAGACTCAGATCTTTCGAAAGGCCTAGCGCATTTTAAAGTTTTTATGGTGTTTTAAGAAGTTATTTTAGTTCTTAGAGCATAGCTTGGTTTTCCCTGCTCGTATTATTTAAAGAAGATAAAAGTAAAGTTTTGAGAGAAAGTTTAATGAAGATATTTTTAGATTTAATTTTCAAATATTCTTCTTTTACACAGAACAATCTTCCAATTAAAAAAAAACTAAATTCAATTTGATTTATGTTTATTTTAAACTATTTCTGCACTTAACTAAAAATAATTAGTTTTAAACACCCAGTTGGTTAGCATACTGATATACAAATTAAAGGCGCTCTCAGTATACGTTCTTATTTCCAATTTTAAACTTTACATTTTAATTTAACAAAGAAATACTGTATTTGAACATAAAAAAAATGTTTCTTTTCTGTAAAATAAACGAAATTTTACTATAAAATGAAAAATCTTTTACCAGAAGTCGGGTTTAGCGTTTATTTAAAAAAAAAAAAGAAACAGAAATGTTGCACACTAGCAGGATGATTGTGCAAGATTTTTGGAAACTTCCTTACAAAAGAATGATAATCTGGGTTTTCTTACCTATACCCCCGACAGAATCTCACTTAAGTCATAACCAAAATTTGAATTGCCTAACGCACGTTGTTTGAAAAAAGCTAATTAAATGTAAAAATTATTCTATTATCTTTAATTATTTTGCTAATTTCTCTTCATAATGTACTCGTATAATCTAAAATTATGTAATCATTATACTAATTGGGAAAATTATAATCGAAAGTAAATGAATAAAACATAGAAATAATAACATATATTAAGATGAATACTAATTGGCTTCAGACACGATGCAGGAGCAGTTGGGTACATCTCATACATATATACATACAACGTTTTGAAAATATTTTCATTCATTCAACATTCGTCTCTATTTTTAAGAAAAAAATAAAATAAAACGAAGTTAATATTCGGGGTTACACCTACAATTTAAGCTAAAAAGAAATACACAAAAAGGCAAATAACATGTTTATAATTTTTTTAATAATATCGTTACATTTTGACTATTCGTGAGTTAAAAAAGGCTAAAACATTTTTTAGGATAATACCTAAAAATCCAGCTTAGAAAATGTAATTTTATTTGCAAATATAGTATATTTTTTTAGGTAATAAAATTCTAAGGATAAAAACAGGTCATTATATTTGGAATCCTGTCACGTTCTTGTTTCTCGGGGATAAAAGTAAGAATAAATATCACGTAGACTTTTTTTTTTCATATAACCTAGTAATTCCTTATTTCAATAAAAGAAAGAACGGACAAGTAAAAAAAGATATCATTCTGTTAAAAATAAAACAAAAAAAAAGACTTACTAATCTTGAATAAAGATGCATGTTAATGTAAAAATATAAAGTTAGAAATTTTATGTTTGTTGAATTTATTGATTTTCAAATTATTGGTCACCCAGACATGAAATACCTAAAATAAATCGATGTTTTGTACATTGGTAAAAAATAAGATATATTTTGTCTGATTTTATCAGATGGAAAATCAGAGGAAATTTGCATTCACTCGCCTCTCTTGAAAAGTCATGTATTTATGTTTTTGAGCTGCAGTTTTATTTTATATTAAATAATGAATATTAATTATTTAATAATAAATATTAATTATTAATTAATATTAATTATTTATTAATTATGTATTGTTTTAAATATTACTGTATCGATCAAAATGAGAGGACTATTTTAATTAATGCTAGTGCATTTAACAATGCATAATAAAGTATCTATAATAGAGCATTCTTAAAATAATTATGAATAGAAGAATTGAAATAACTTTGTTTAACTACATTAATAATTAAATTTAAATGTAAAAAAAAAAAAAAAAAAAAAAAAAAAAAAAAAAAAAAAAAACTTTTGGATTAACTGTGTATGAACATTTATTCAAAATTTCATTTTAAAGTCTAAACATATTTTAATAAGCAAAAGTAAAACATTTATTTTAAAATTGATATAGACTGAAACTGTAACACATACCAAAGTGACTATAAATAGATAAGTACTTTACACGGGAAATTTTTAAACATAAGAATAATATTTTCATTAAATGATTAATGTAGAGAAACATTAAAATTTGTAGAGAGAAATGTTCAAAATATCAGAAAAGTGCATCTAATTTATTTAATTTGTTAATTTATTCTAATAAATCCTTTATTTAAGAGAATCAGCAAATTTCATCGAAATCTCTTTTAAAAATTTATAAAAACTAAAACTATTATGCATACCAAAGCAAATAAAAAAAGTTAAATACTTTTCACGTGAATTATTAAAATACTAGAATAATGTCTTCATTATATGAATTTTGTAGATACACATTGTTATTTGTACAGATAAAAGCTCAAAATATCATACAAGTGCATCTAGTTTATTGAATTTGTTAAATTGTAGTAATAGTTCCTTTAGTAAAGGAATCAGCAAATTTCATCAAAATCTCTTTTATAAATTGATAAAGACTGAAAATGTAACATATACCAAAGCAACTGAAAAAGATAAGTACAAGGTGTTTCACAAAGGATCCCTAACTTTGAAAATAAATAACTCGGAAACGGTGATAGATAGAAACATGAAACCAGTGGTATGTTTATTAAAAAAACCTTAAACGTTTGATAAAGAAACCTCAAAATTTTAGTAAAAATTTGCGCAGATAAATGGCGCTTCGGATGGCATAACCATAAGTAGACTGTACAATGTACTGTAGTTTCAAAACGCGCTCCTTTTACACAACACACATATCACAAACAAAGAATGAAATTGTCAGTAACACTCTGTAGTATGCCACCGGAAATCAACGCACAACCTTGACAAATAGCCTCCTCCAGCTAGTCGAGTGTTAAAGGATTGTTATGGTAAACAATGTCCTTTAGTGCCACTTCCAGAATTTCTTTCACTATGCGCTAATAGCGATCACGTTTCAACGGCGAAATCTTCGACAACTGACCGTTCTTGGCATACGAGCTCTCTTTATAGAGATTCGTAATGCTGCCTTCAACGTCAGTTATCGGTGCTATTTTTAACTAAAATTTTGAGGTTTCTGTATTAGATTCTTGCAGTTTTTTAAATAAACATACCACTGGTTTCATGCTTCTATCTATCACCATTTTCGAGTTATTTATTTTAAAAGTGAGAAGTCTTTCGTGAAACACGTATCTTACTAGTGAATTTAAGAATAGTATCTTCATTATATGATTATTGTAGATAATCAAAGACATTTGCACAGATAATAGCTCAAAATATCACAAAAGTGCATCTAATTTATTGAATTTGTTAACTTATTGTAATAATTCCTTCATTTAAGGTTATAAGCAAATTTTATCAAGATCTATTTCATCTAAACTATAAACATGTATACAACTTTATCTTCTCAGAGGAAAAAAATATGGCTTAGGTTTAGTGTAGCTGTCATGCACTTGCATTAAAATTTAACTGCTGAGAATTACAAAAACAATAGCAACAAAAACAACAATAATAATAATAATTAAAAGACAGAAAACCAATGTTAAAAATACACAAATAATACAAAAAAAGTAGCAAACAGCTGTTTTGAATCCACAAGCGAGATTCTTCTTCAGTGCGACAAAGAGCAGAGCACCACGTGCTAGAAAAAGCAAGACCGGGTAAAATGACATAGAGGCGGTGGCTTATATACTCGATGCGAGTAGCGAACGCGCCAAAAAGTAACCAATGAGAAAAAAGCAGCATGAAATAACTGAGTGGACAAGTAGAGACATTTACCGGAGAACGAAAGAAATAAAAGAAAACAAAAGGGAAATTAAATTAATGCATTCCAAATACTTGGAAAATCAGGAGTACTAGATAAGTCACTGACTAAGGAATGAGAATTTTCAATGATGTGGTAAGCTCCTGAAAAATCAAGATCAAGGATAGAAGAACATTTTTGGATAATGGTGGCTAAGGAACAGTTCAACCTATGATGAAAATACCAACAATCTTGAGCAATAGAAGAATGTTTAAGCTCCTGATTTTTAACATAAACTTCATGCTGTTTTAAACGAAATTTAAGGCCACGTGTAGTCTGACCAATATAAGAGAGGCCACAGTGCAAGAGATTTACAGGAGAAAAAATAACATTGAATTCGAACCTTCTTAAATTTTTCGCAATTTGCTCACTGATTTTAGAAAAAAATGGCAAAACAACTGAAGTATTAGAGTTGGAATTATTTTTTTTTTCAGAATGGACGCGTTTCGCCAATTACTTATGAATAGAATCTATAATATTAGAGGAATAACCACGAACAACAGCGATAGATTTCCGATAATCAAGTTCAGCACTAAGTAACTGAGGAGAGGAACAAATATTGGAAGCCTTAAAAACAAAAGTATTGAAAACAGCAAATGTCTAGTTAGGAGGATGAGAAGAATACCAGTGAAGTGGAAGACTGACAGCAAAAGGTTTATGAAAGACGGTAGCCTGAAAGCCATCTTCACTGCGAATAACAAGGACATCCAGGAAAGAAAGACAATTGTTGGCCTCAATTTCAAAAATTGAATATAAAAATCAATGGAATTCATAACTGAGAAAATATGGTTAATATCAGAATTCATTTTAACCAGGACATAACTATCATCATCAAAAGGACATAAAACGGAAACTTTAATATTTCAAACAATTTGACCTCAATTAGTGTATGTAAATATCACATTTTTAACGTTGGTTTTCTGTCTTTTAATATTCTTGCACAAAGGTTTTATTTGCTATTTTCAAATGATAATAATATTTGTATATAAATTTGAGTTTTAAATTTTCGTAGAGATATGCGGCTTGGAAATATTATTCAACTAACTAGCTCTACTGCTGAGTCATAAATTTAAACTTATAAAATGTAAATTGCTATCTATAAAGTACTATGTTTGCTTTTAAATTTAGATTTAAATTTACTTTTAAATTAAAATAGTTCCATTTTAAAGTAGAAGCTTGAATATAAAAGATATCATTCTACAGTGCTTAATCATTAACATAATTCCATTTTATTTTTTGCATTATTAAATAAGACTAAGGCTGAAACATTTCATTTCTATTGGAGTAAAATTTCTGTTTTTTGCTGTACGGTTATATTCAGTTTTAAATTACGTTATTTAATTTACAATATTCTGTTAAAATTAAAATAATTTGCTCGATATTGCACAATCAAGATTTAAAATCAATAGTTGACTTTACGAAGAAAAAAAATCAAATGTCGTGCTTTTGAAAAAATCAACATTCATGTGACATCTTGATATTTTATACTTTTGTTTAATTAGAAAAAAAAAATCATGGGGACTTTTTTACATGTGCTTTTGTACAACAATAATTTTCAATTTGCTGAAACATTTTCTTTTTAAAAAATAGAGTAGCAGTCAAAAATCTCTAAAATTTAAATTAGCGTTTCGAAATATACAAGCAAACAAATATTACTACAAACCGAAACTAAGTATGTTAATTCAAAAATTAAAGTATGGATTGTCCATGCCACGAAAAAGAAGATTAAATAACTTCCAATTTGGTGTAGAAAAAAAGCAACAAAATATAACATGTTCAATTATCAGAAATATTAATTAATACTAAAAACATTTTTACAAGATTTTTATTAAAATCTAAGCTCAGAAAAACATTTTATTACTAAAATTTTGAATGCAAAAATACGTGAACAACATTTAACCAAATCTAGAATTTAAATTAAATTATCTTACTTGACTGCGAAAGCTTTATGAGTCGAAAACGTCTAGTACATACCTGAAAAGAAAGAAAAAAAAAATAAAAATAACTTACGTTTTTCGTTTTAAAAACATTTATTTTCCTGTCATATGAATATGAAATGATTTGATTTAATCTAAAGCGTATGACCAAATAAATTAATAATTCAATTTCTAGAAACCCTATAAACTTTATAACCATAGCCCGTGTAGCTGCATTTTTCATAAAGCATGAAAAAAGCGACATAGATAGAAGAAATAAATTTGCAGAATTTATTTAAATTATCTTTCGATGCTAAAGTGAAACAACTTATCTTTCAAAAATGTTTTTTTGACTGTTCATAAGAGAGTTTTTAAAGATAATTCTTGAAAATTAAATAACTAAAGGTTTTCGAAATGTATTTGAAAGATTTATATTTTTGTGCCATTAATATAAGCAAATTTGACATTCAAAAAATATGAAGATAAATTTTTAGAAAACTAAATAAATTATCATATATATACAATAACTTTCATAGAATAGAAAAAAAATAGTTTTCTTCTAAAATACTAGCATGTAACTTTTTTATAGTTATGCATACGCATATGTATATATTATCTGAGATTTAAACCTGGAAACAGCTATAATATCGTTTGAGAGGAAAGTTCGAATTATTTTTACTTTTGAAGTAACTTATATTTAATGATACGTACTTTTAAGAGGAAACATGTATCTTATATTTCTTGATTATTTAGATTATAAGTTAAAACTGTAGTCTACGGTTACTGTTTTAGGGAATGAGTGTCACTCATTTTTAATATTCTTGAATTTAAAGCTGGCATTATATGACAAATGTGGAATTTCAGTTTTAAAAGAGATATGCGCAAAAACTATGTAATAGTATTTTAATAGAAAGTGAATGTCAAATTTAGATTTCTTTTCTCTTTGTTTTTTAGGAACTAAAGATATACCTTGTTTAGTTTATTTTAGTATATTTAACCCATTTTCGAATTGTATACGTCAGCTATACATGCCATCGAGTAAATATTTCTAAATTTAAATATTCTTTCTCCAAAATATTTCAATTTTAAATGCAACGCACTTAAATCTAACCTTGAAAAACAATAATATATTTTATGTTAATTAAATTCATTTTAACTACGCTTTTTTGTTACAGAAATGTAAAAATAATTCTGTCAAATTGTGTCAAATGTCACTTAATCAGTACTACTTTTCTTATACGTAACGATTTGGTAATAATAATTTGACAATAATATAAC
The DNA here is from genome assembly GCA_963931845.1 of Maratus michaelseni. Taxonomy (NCBI): domain Eukaryota; kingdom Metazoa; phylum Arthropoda; class Arachnida; order Araneae; family Salticidae; genus Maratus; species Maratus michaelseni. The sequence continues at coordinate 128,042,805 of OZ007590.1, read as the reverse complement.
CTTTCACAGTTTTATTTAATTGGATTTCCATATATTTTTATTTTTAAATAAGTTGAAACATAAACAAATCCATTTGAAAACAAATATAACAAGGTAATCATTTTAAAGATATTTAACGTTTATTAGTAAAAAATGGTTAAACACAAATTATTGCAATCTCTGCTATATTATGTCAATTTTATTTTTCAGCGACTCTCTCATACGTTATATACTAATATGAGTTATTTCTTTAATTTCTTACATTGCTTTTATTTCCTTTTTCTCCATTAATGACGAAAATGGATAAAACATCCTATCTTTCTTTTAAGGCTGTTCTTAAATCCAAAGAGGCTACTTTCAAACACATTTTTTAATACATATTTGTTCGGAAAGGCAAGAAATGGGCAGGCGTTGTTATTCAGAAACTATGTAATCGAAAAGGTTTTCCCTTTTTTGGTAAAGACAAAATATCCTTCAGAAAATACTGCCAAAGTCGGCGTTTTGAACAGAATTTCGGACGATTAAACGTCAGATAGGCGGGAAACGTGTTGTCACGTTTCACGATTGGCTTATAACTCGATAAGTAATTTATTTATCAAAAAGTGGAAAACTCATTTCGCTTCCAAATCACTTCAACAGTCAAGCCAGACAATTTTATGCCTTTGCATTTAAAAATGAGTCAGAAAATGTGTCAGAAAGTTTCGCATTGTTGAGTAGGTTATTTAAGAACCCCTTTAAATAAACAGAAAAAAAATGTGGGGTCATGTGGGGGCATGTAATGCAATAAAACTTCGTGACTGAGATGAAAATGTTATCAGAGTGACTTTCCAAGTTTATGAATTTGCCATAAATTACATTACAATTTAGGCAAGTTTTTTTGTGAAAAGCAGAAATGTTTGATACCTGAGCCTAGCCAGAAAAGGAACTAAAATATCTGTTCTTGAATTTCTTCTTTTATTAAAGCTGGTTACGTGAGAAATCCTTATGAGAAATAAATAAATGGATATTTATATATAAAAAACATTCTGTACAAACGATGGTATTTTTTAAAAAATCTAGCCTAAAAGAACTTGTGAGAATCTTCTAGAATGTACGCTGTATTATAAAATGACCAGTGGACCCGTGCGAGGATTTCGCATTGCAGTTACAATATTAGTCAAGCCAGAATATCATCTCATTTATTCCATCGAAGTTACAGTAAAAACTAATCAAAGATAGCAAAAGGCACGTGCGAGAAAAAAATTAACAATTATATAATAACTGCAAAAAAGGATGACATCATCCTCTTAGGAAAAAACATGGGATAAAGAAAATGAAATTGAATACATATAAAATATGATTTAATCTAATACAACAAAGCATACCTTTTAGGCTATATGTAAAATATCACTGCTTCTATCGATCGATGGTGTGTTTTTATTCTAAACACTTCAATTTCATTTTTGCTTTTTAACCATAACTACAAAATAAACCCGTGCGGAGTTATCACACTTTATCTTTTTTGTACTATTTTTTTTTTTTTTTTATAATCATTGCTGAGAATGATATAATGTGGTATCTTATTTTTGCGAGAACACTGATTTGAGAAAAACCTTTCATTTCATTTATGAAAATAATGCTAATTTAATTTTTAATTAACTGCAATTTTTAATTAAAAAATGTTTTAACGAGTGATGTGAGTGTACTATGTCAGAAAACCTTTCGAAAAATACCTCATTCATTGGTGTGCGTTTTGTACATGCATAGAAAAAGGGATGTTGACAACAGAAATAATCTATATGATATATGCTAATACCGTTAGAATAGTTAAAAATAAACCTAATTCAAAATCCAAATTCTGTAAACCCAATTAGAAAAATTAAACTCAATAAAAGTAGTATATAATAAATGTAATATCTTCTACAAGTATATTATATCAATTTTATTTTTCAATGGCTTTCTCATATCTTGTTATCAAACGTCAGTTCTTTCTTTAATTTCTTCCTTTTTTCAGTTCTTTTTCTCCCGTTAATGGCCGAAATGAGCAAATGCCGTATTTTTCATTTTAAATAAACAGGAAACAATCTTCATGCAGGCACATGTAGTACAATAAAACTTCGTGACTCAGATGAAAATGTTAGCAGGGTTCCCTTCCACAGTTTGTCTTTGCCAAAAATTACATTAGAATTTAAGTTGTATTTTCTTGCGAAAAACAGAAATGCCGGTGAATATCCCTTAGTCAGAAAAGTAACTAAAATATTAGTTTTTTTCTCCTTTTCTAAAAGACTATACGCTAGAAAGAATTTTGAGAAAAATGTTTACGTTTCTAAATAATATTTGCAGACATGAGTTTTTTTTTTATTTACACGATCAACTTTAAAATGTTTTTACACACTTTATAACTCAACTTTGTTTTTGTATGTAAAAATGGAATTTTGTAATCAATTTTATGATATGCAATACCTGTTAATATGAATATAAAAATTATATTGACAGGTGTGTCTCCGATGACAATACAATTTTTTAATATTTTTAGAACTTAATTATAAATCAATGCATTAATTTTAAGATATTTTTCTGTTACAACTATACACGAGTTACAACAACAATATGGATTTAATTATTCACCAAACCACGCTCGCCAATATAGGTATCTGGCTGTGAAACTGCAGTAACAAAATATTTTCAACATTTCTGTCCTTAATTATTAGTGTCAAAGAATCCGCAGCTATGAACACAATATACAAGAATCATTTCTGGATTATTGCCTTTATCAATTTCATGCACTTTTAATTATTATTATAATGCATTTTCATAATTTCGAAGGAAGTTGTCTACCTCCTCTATTTTGTCTTGTGCACTGTTTGTAATTGTTTCCTATGCAGCAACCAGTAATAATCTGCTATCATGTTTATTAGTGTCTGGTCTAAATGTATAGCTTTTGAATTAGAAATCCCGATGTTTTAAGCACTAAATTTATAATTTATCAATCAGACAGAAATTATCGATCTGTGTCAAAACTGTACGTAATGGAAAGTTTTGAGTATTGTGTGTAATTGTTTCCTATGTAGTAACCAGTAATAATATGCTATCTGGCTGTGAAACTGCAATAACCAAATATTTTCAACATTTCTGTCCTTAATTATTACTGCCAAAAAATTCCAGCTATAAACAAAATACACAAGAATCATTGCTGGAATATGGTCTTTATTAATTTCATTCACTTTTAATTATTATTATAATGCATTTTCATCATTTAGAAGAAAGTTGTCTACCTCCACGATTTTGTCTTGTGCACTGTTTGTAATTGTTTCCTATGCTGCAACCAGTAACAATCTGCTATCATGTTTATTAGTGTCTGGTCAAAATTTATAGCTTTTGAATTAAAAATCCCTATGTTTTTAGCACTAAATTTATAATTTAACAATCAGACAGAAATTATCAATCTGTGTCACAACTGTATGTAATAGAAAATTTTGAGTATTGTGCCTTAAATAAACATAAAAAAGGCTTAAGAAAAACGTCTTCATTTGAAAAAAAAATCTTCTTTTGTGTGTGTTATTCTTGTGTACCTCAGCTACAAGTATATATATTACAACTGCTTCTTGCTTCTTAATAACAGTACTTATAAATACCACTTCATAAAGCGCTTTAAAAGTAAAGAAAAATAACTTATATATTTAATTAAATAAATAAATATCATTTACATAGAAATTCCGATGTTTTTAGCACTAAATTTATAATTTAGCCATCACACAGAAATTATTGATCTGTGTAAAAAAATGTACGTAATAGAAAATTTTGAGTATTGTGCATTAAATGAGCATAAATAATGCTTAAGTAAAACGTCTTAATTTGAAAAAAAAAATCATCTTTTGTGTGTGTTATTCTTCTATATCTCAGCTACAAGTATATATACTACAATTGCTTCTTGCTTCTTAAAGACAGTATTTATAAACACCACTTCATAAAATACTTTAAAAGTAAAACAAAAGGACTTATATATTTAATTAAACAAATAAATATCATTACGCTAGAAATCCCGATGTTTTAGCATTCAGACAGAAATTATCAATCTGTGTTTAAACTGTGCGTAATAGAAAATTTTGAGTATTGTGCCTTAAATGAGCATAAAAAATGCTTAAGAGAAACGTCTTCATTTGAAAAAAAAAATCATCTTTGGCTGTGTGATTCTTCTATACCTCAGCTATAAGTATATATACCACAATTGCTTCTTGCTTCTTAATGACAGTACTTATAAATACCACTTCATAAAACACTTTAAAAGTAACGCAAAAAATATTTAATTAAACAAATAAATATTATTTCCCAGATCTTAAAAAGTAAGTAAACAATATACAACGCTCAAAATAATTAATTTCTTTGAAAATGGTAACGTGAAAATGTTAAAGAAAATACTTATTTATATACTTATTTAAATACTTATTTATAGAAATATTTTTGTAAGAAAGTTTATTAGTATTTTTTTTTAATATTAAATCTAAAAGTCATTTATAAACATAAATCTTCTCTATCTACAATGCTTAAAATATACCTTCCTTTTAACGTTCAAGTTTTTCAGAAAAGAATAATAAAAAAGCGAGTGTTGTAAAATAAATGGAAAAAAAAAGAAAAAAAAAACATAACAAACAAATATTTTATTTGGCATGGAGCTTATATTTAAAAGAAGAGAAAATGACATGCCCTCAACAAAACATAAATATAAAACTTTTTTAGTCCGCAGGCAATTTCTATTCTTTTTAATGTTTCTTTTGAGCATGAATTTATGTTTATTTCAGGTTTCTCGCTTTATGTTAGATTATCTCCTTGCGCTACAATGCATTTTCTTCATTAAAATTTCATACATTATCTTTTCTAATCTATAAAAAGGAACATATAAGGAATTAGAATTTAGATAAATTTTTAATTAATTTAACGAAAACAAATCAATAAAATATTATTGTGTTTGTAGTTTTATAATTCGGCTGCTGTGTTTACGTTTCTACACTGGAAAAAAAAAGTGTTGATTTTACAGTATAATACTGGCAGGTGGGGTTCCAGCATTACACTGTAAAATCAACACTTTTTTTTCCAGTGTATTATATTTTCTTAATGTGTATAGTATATTCCAGAGGTGTTTTCTTTTTAAGAAAATTACTATTATAAAACACTTTACCAATCCCGTTTTTAAATAAAATACTAAATCATGAAAACTAACTGATTGGCGATAAATAGTATTGTGAAACTGTTGGCATTAGTTAGACATACTTGCATTTTTATTTAAAAACGTTTAAAGTGAATCGAAATACACATATAATAATGTATGTACATTAATTGTATACAGGCATTACAAATTAATAAATTAACATTCAATGACTATGAATGTGGTGTCTATGGGAACGACCTTCTAATACCACACCGTTTTTTAAATGTAAACTCCCAATCACGTTATAAAAATCCATGCTCATGTTGGTAGCAAAAACCAATCTTGGTTAAAAAATTATAAGAAATTTACTGAATATTAAATCTATGCCTTTTTAGAATAATTTAGATGCTGGCTATTCTTCATTATTCATTCTTATTTATAACCGCTAGTTCGACCCGCTTTGTCGGTCGATTTTTTTAAACGAACTTCGAATCGAGCGAATTTTTTTCAAAACGAACCTGGTGGAGCCCCACCTGCCTTCAACAGCGTATATCGGGGCGGGCTACGTCCGTTTCGGTGTCAAATAAAACAAACGTAGATTTTTTTTTTTTTTTTTTTTTTTTTTTTTTACAAACCAGATATTCTCCTTACAAATTTGGAAAAATCGCTGTGAAACGGAAAAAAAAAAAAAAAGAAACCCGCTAAAATTTACATAAAAACTTTCAAACATCAAAAAATCCAAAAACTGTACAGATTTACTTTGCGAAAGTTAAAAGCTCACCGCAAAACTCCAAAAAAGATGAAATTTGCATTAATTTACTAATAAAAAATTCGTGAAAAATTCAAAAATCGCTGTACGAATTCCAAATAAACTTTATTGAAAAGAAAACACTATTTACTATATTGGGCTGAACGATTAAAACGGGATTCTTTTTACTAATGTGGAAAATCGCCGCAATGCGCGAAAAAACGCTACAGAAATTTTCTTGCATTTTCACAAAGAATAACAAATCTTTGATTAGAAACGTTCACCACGAAGAAGAGGGAAAAAATCATTGCCCGCAATTTTGTTTTATCTACTTTTGCCATAAATTCCATTTTTAGTACGCATGTCGCCTCTCGTTCATAACAGTACTCTACTCTGTGTAGCAGGTTTATTTCCTCTGTCCGTAAGTCGATGAAACACTCAACTCAACTCAACCCATTGTTTACTTTCTTAGAAGCTTGGAACGATAGTTTTGAAATAATTTTTCTCCGTATTTACATTATGTTGAAGAAAGCTGTAAGCGAATAAAATTGATGGAATTCCAATTTTTATTTAATACTGTAATTTCATTTTATTTCCTTTAAAAAAATCTTAATTAAGAAAAAAAAATTGCTGATTCTTCTTAAGTCATATTGTGAATTTGTATGTTGAGCAATCTATCGACATAGATTATAAAAACAAAAACAATAATTGTACGTCTAAATTATTTATTTAATTACTTAAAAATACTAATTCAAGCATGCCAAAACTGTCATCGAAGTGCATAACTTCAGATATATAGGTACCTGCTTGTCATATCCTGTAGCTCTGCGCGCAGCTAGCTCTTCAGAACAAATGCACAAAGACACACACAGAGAGACTTCTTTGTTTATTATTATATAGGCTTTATTTTATAGCCATATTCTTAACTTTCGTTTACTTATTTGGTTCTCTCAGTTTCCTTCTTCATAACTTAAACCAATTAACTTTCTTCTTTTACTATTAAGGTTTTCTCAGGATTTCATTGCATTTAATTAAACACCTCTTAGACCTTAAATGGAAGGAAAATACAACCACAGTTTGTGACATTTAAATTATGAATTTGAATATGTAAAAATTTTTCACGTAATTTCATTGATAGGAAAATTTTATACATATATTTTCAAAAATTAAGAAAGAATTAAGATTAATTAAAAAAGAAAAGATTAATAGAAGAAGAGAAATTCAAGAAATATTAATTAAAAAAGAAGAGTTCCTGAATTTAAGGAAAGTTTCATCTAGCATAGAAGGATATATAACTTAATGATTCATATTTCAAAATTACCACCTTTTTAATCAATTTAAAATCATCTTATATATGGTACTCTCAGACACTAATGTAGAATTAAGTATATAATGATTATTGTAAATTAGAATTAGACAGATCTAGAATCTATCTTTGAAAATAGTCTTATTTCATTCACATTTTCTTTGTAGCAATTTTAAGTTTGTGGTGACAGAATGTCATAAAATTCTTTCTCCAATTATATTTATAGTAACAATAAAAACAAAAACACTCTTTAATACTATACAAAAAAATAGCAAGAATCACAAAAAAAGTATCTCCATAAAAGTCACAAGAAATATACAGAATCCTGTCTTTAATGATGTATATTATAATCGTTATTTTTTAATATTGGTCGTTATTACTTTACTTTTGAATAATGTTATTATTTTAAAAAGTTCTACATTTATCTTATATACATAATATTAACAACAAAATATTAACGGTATGAAATTGCAGCAAAATAATTAAGGCAATGATGATAAGCTTTGTCATGTAAAAATTTATTCATTACTATAAATTTATAGACAAAAATATTTGGCACATTTATGTTAGCCGGGCCCCAGTGATCGCCATTTTTTTTTTAACTTCGCCAAACGTTTCACATTGGTTAATAACAAATAGCCAATATTTTAACATTGCAATATAATATCTTAAAAAAATTATTTAAAAATAGCTGAAACATAGTCGTGATAAAATACGTAAAAACGAACATATCAATACAAACAACAAAATCTCACGTAATCGGGTGTATTAATGATTAGGCTTAGTCCATTACAAAATTATTAAAATAAGATATAACATAAACTAGAAACATTTTATTTCAAAATTAAAGCATCGTATCTAATTTTATATACACAAATATAAGAACGTACATTATATAAGATCCGAAAATATTTTAACATCATTTAGAATTTGTAAAATGCACTGTTAGTTGTTCAAAGAGTTGTTCAATGGATCCTTAGTTGTTTGCAGTTCAAACGATGTCAATTAAAACAAGATCTGTAGAGTTATCACTGACGCTCAGCTAATATAAAAGAATCAACTATTTTGACAAATTTAGAAATTATGCATTTATAACTCATGCAATTAGAGTAACGTGTAATTAATTAAACGCTTCGTTAATTTCAGTTTCCACAGAACGATCTACAAATTTTAATTTTTTAGAAGGTTGAATAGTTTTTCTTTAATTAGCCAACCAAAATTTAATAAATGGTTTTTTCACATATCTGATTATATGTACAACGTAAAACATTTAATATTTCCTTTACAAAATAGTTAATATTTTTTAAATCATAAATTTATATATTTTACACTATACATAAAATTTATCTACAAGAAAATGTGTATTTCTCAAATCTTACATATAACTTAATAAAATATTTCATTAACACATTTTATTATCAATTTTTGAGCAACACATTTCATTAGAAAAAAAATGCTGAATACAAATAATATAATGCAACTAATCCTGAAGGGAGCAAAAATAGCTTGGAAGAAAAAATAGAAATTTTGACAGCCGCGCAAATTCCATTTTTTTTCAGTAAATTCACGATATATTTTGTAGTAATTTAAGAAAGTACCTCTCGATGCCATGGCGCTGTTAGAATGTAATTTGTGAAAAGGAAAAAAAATGACGCAGTTTTCCACTTAGTTTATTTTTTCACCATTTATGAATTGCGATATTATTTCTGCCATCAATGCGCTTAATCAGTTAGACCGGAAAAACTGTCAGAAATAAAAATAAGAATTTAAAATGTCGGTATAAGCATCATTGGTTTAATTTGCTTTTTAAAAAGAAAAACGTTTAAAAAAAAAGATAATTTTTTCTAGTTTATTTTTATACGGATAAATTGATATTATTTTTGTGTCAGCATTTTCAATGTTAGTAATTGTATAAGTAAGGTATCATTAAGACAATAACAATAGATATTAATTTAATTAATCATATACTGAGTATTTAAGCACAAAATATGTATAAAAGTACTTCATAAAATAGTAGTTATAAAAGTGTTAATCTATTCAATTAAAAATAGGCGTGAAAATATTTTTTAAGAAAACATATAATTTGAGGATTTTTTTTTTTTCGAAAATAGTGTCAAATTTTGAAACAAAAACACAATAAACTGTTTTTTTAATCTTATATTTCAAAATTTTTTAGAATTTTTTTTAATTTCCAAATTTTTGGCTTAGTGTAATAAAATCTAAAGAATGAATCTTTTACATGAACGAAACTTGATCCCTAAATATCCAATTACAAACATTCGAGCATATAGTTCCTTAAAAATTTAAATATCTTTTCTTGAAAACGGCTGTTCAAAAATTCGAAAACAGTTGTTTGTTATTAAAAGTCTTGCTTGATCGTATTGCATGAAATCTCAAACTCATTTAATGAAATTTGTGATTTGTAAAACCACGAATACACATTCTAAATCTTTTGTTATCTATTAATGTTTTTAATTGAAATAGTTAGATATTTATAACTGTATATAATAAAACAAAAATGCTTAAATATCTCAAAATATTTTTTTAAAGCGCCCAGCTTCATAAACAACAATTTAATAGTCCTTTCACAGCAGGAATCAACTGTGTGATTTCTAAAAGTTGGCTAATAGTCTGCACGGTAATTTTCAATTCTTTGATCTATATAGAAGGGGAATAACAAAAGAAATAAATCAAGAACTGGTCTATTATTTTAAATATTCCTGGATGTTTAAGTTTACTATTACTGTTGTTATTTACCATTCAAGCTTTAACACTGGTTGCATAAATATGCATTTAAACTTTTAACAAGAAAGAAAAATCATGCATGAAGCACAGATTATGAAACACTTTCCAACACTTCCGGAATACTTTAACAAAACTTCACTGTTTAATCTACTTATAATAAAATCCGAAGGCAAGAAAGCGTTGGTAACCATTCCGGGTGCGACCACTCTGGCTTGCAAATCTACCTTAGTTAAACGCCATATTAGGCTTCATGAAAAACCTATGCTAACATATGACAGCTAAATGATATCTTCTACTTGAAATCATATCTGTTCAGCATAATTTCCTTTAAAAGATGTATATCATATCCTATTACAATGTTTTAAGTTCTTAATTAAAAATCCAGATTAAACATTGGAATCCCAGATATAAACAAACGATCACTGTTGCCATTCAGCATCACAAATTAAAATGAATCACAAATGAACGACTCTTTGAAAGCTTCACATCCGATTCTACTCTTAAAATATTTGTAAAAGCCTATTAAAGCTTTTAAATATTTTAATTTGGTTTAAAACCTTCAAAAACTATTTTAGCAGTCATCTATAGACAAAGTGCAGATCAACTACATGTAATTTTTGACGGGGGGGGGGGGGGGTTATATACTACTAAGGTGTAATATGATATCTAAGGACAAAAGTTGGAAAACACATAAAACATTTGAAACCCAATTTCAACAATTACCATCCATAGTCGGAAAAGTATCCTAATTCTTTTGTGCAGCCTTGTATATCATATATAGAATTTATACACACAAAGTAATAGGCAAAAAAGCAGTTTAATTTAAACACGTGTACCACAAATTAAAACGCACTTCCAACAATTAGTGTTAATAGATAGTACTCTAACCGAATTCTTTGTGTCCCTGTAAATGAATGCTATGCACACCGTATTCTATAGTAAGCCTCTTGTAGTGCACCTCAGTGATACATATCAATTTCAATATGTTTGAAATAATGTAGCAGCATTAAAATACACCGCAAACTACTTTTCTCCATAGACCGTAATGGAACGGAATTATTTTGAGTGTCTCTTTAAATGAACTATAAATGCTATACACTTTATTTTCAATACCGAACATGTCATAGTAAACCTAAATAACATATATTAGTTTCATGGCAATCCCAATATATTTACGCGAGTTAGAGCACGGACATACACACGGCTGACAGGCAGAAAAACCTTATTTATAAACACTTTTCAACTACACTGTAAAAATTTTTTGTCAACAATTACGGTACATATACTGGCAACTTTATGACCAGTATATATACCGTAATTTAACTGGACCGTATATGTACCGTAAAATATTTAAAGTATATGTACCGGCTGCACTCCCCCCCTCTCCTCAGGCCTGCACGCATTACGTAACAAGAGCAAGAGCATCACTTCAGGGGTTGCCGTACAGCGAGGCAGAGCTACCAGCTTTTTTCTTACTGAAAAATAATTATCTTACGGTATAAATAGCGATTTTTTACTGAAAAACAATCATTTACGGTATAAATACCGTTTATAATCGAAATGGCACATATACGTTTTTTTTACGCTTAATATACCTTAGAAGTACGGTACTCATATCGTAAAGAGCGAAAACGGTACAAGGACCGTTAATTTAAGATACATCTACTGAAATTTTACGAAATTTTTTTACAGTGTATGTTGAAAAGTGTGAAAAATGATAACGGGGGATGATGCCACTAATGAGAGAGGATTTTGTATTTATTGAAATTATTATAAACCTATTATTATAAAAAAACTTACTTTAAAAATCGAAAGACGAATGGTAATGAGTATCTTTAATTTGATTGGCCTCTATATATTTGACTACTGCTCACTGCATATAACCGTTAAGTGGCAGTTTTGTATTTAAATGTACGAAACCATTAAGCAGAACAATGATACTGTCATGCAAAATTAACACTAAGATTAGATTTTAATAAAATAAATTCTATGTGAAATAATTTTCTGTGATTTTTTGTCCAAAATGTCCCCACAATAAATGACGTAGTAAAAATCTGAATGAAAATGTTACACAATGACGTGAGATACACGAAAAAGTACGGCATTATTTGTTTGAGGCATACACTGTAAAACAATTGCAGTAAAATTACGGGCAGATCCCGGCAGCAGAGATTCCAGTGCCCAAAATGTCCCTACAATAAATGACGTAGTAAAAATCTGAATGAAAATATTACACAATGACGTGAGATACACGAAAAAGTACGGCATTATTTGTTTGAGGCATACACTGTAAAAAAAAATGCAGTAAAATTACGGGCAGAGGCCGGCAGCAGAGATTCCAGTGTCGAAAATGTCCCCACAATAAATGACGTAGTAAAAATCTGAATGAAAATGTTACACAATGACGTGAGATACATGAAAAAGTACGGCATTATTTGTTTGAGGCATACACTGTAAAAAAAATTGCAGTAAAATTACGGGCAGAGGCCGGCAGCAGAGATTCCAGTGTCCAAAATGTCCCCACAATAAATGACGTAGTAAAAATCTGAATGAAAATGTTACACAATGACGTGAGATACACGAAAAAGTACGGCATTATTTATTTGAGGCATACACTGTAAAAAAAAATTGCAGTAAAATTACGGGCAGAGGCCGGCAGCAGAGATTCCAGTCATATCCCGTAAAAATAAAAATCCATGCCCATCATTTTGTGCAGCCCGTAATTTTACGGGGCAAAGTAATATAGCATTATAATGCACTTTAAAACACAATAACACTTTGCTTACTGTTCCGTAGCACGTAGCATGTTATAGATAATCATCACAGAATCGCTGTTTTGGCGGGTTAAAATTTTCGAAACACGAGAAAATGAAGGGTTACACCTTAGCGGAGGACAATGTATGGGGTCGTACCGTATTTTTGCTAACATATGGGCTAGAACTGTAAGAATATGGGGATTGATTTTAATGTTCTAAGTATTTAAGGAATAAGGCCGCTTATTTAGTGGATCAGGCCGTTTTTCATCAAATAAGGCTGCTGCCCGTGAAAATTGAAGGGCAAACGCTCATAAATTTACATTTTTTTTCTGAGAGTGTAGAAATTATGTTAGAATAATATAAAGATAAATACGTCTGATACAACACACACATACACACACAATAGGAATTTTAAGAGCATAAAAAAACAGTAAAAACGTGTGAAAAAAACTACTTGTACTTTTTTTATAATCATTTACCACGTTTATAAATTTTTAAGAAAAAAATTGAAGAAAAAATTAATCTGTTTATTTTTTTAAAGAATTTTTTTTTAAATGATACTCATAATTTAAAAACAAATAAAACAAAGCAAAATTAATATTTTGTTTTAATGAAAAATTAAAAATAAATCTATTGAAAAAATTTATATATATTTTTTTTAACTTAGCTAAGAAATTTTGATTAAGAAATAAATTCTTAATGTCATTTACTAAACATGATTTTTTTTTAACAAAGAACAAATTAATTTAAAGATGAATTTAAATAACAGTTATTCCGGATATCAAATGTAAAAAATAAGCTCTTTAAAATATTTTTGTATGCGTGTGCTATTTTCTGTTTTAACACAATGGAATAAATGCTTAGTATGTAAGAAGTATAAATCAAAATTGGTTTGAAACTTCGCATTAATAAACAGTTCGAATTAATATAAATCAACATAAAATAGTTATATTGACAAGCTTACAATATGTTTAAATTCCCAAAAATTCAAATCTGATAAAAAATAATTAATTCATTTAAAATTTTCAGACAACATTGATGACGCTTCCATTTCGCGCATTTCATAAAAATTATACAGTAAAACATTCAAATTAGGTTTTCTGATTTAATAGAAATATTTAATTTTTAAAAAATATGTAAAAAATGTATACTAAATATGATGAAATTATAAATAATAATTCATATTATCTAACATAATTATATAAGAAAAATGATTTATTATCATTACAGTAAAGATCTATTTGCTTAATGTGATAAAGAGTACTCATAAAGATTTATAAATACCTTTTAATACATATATCGACAGCTTCAAGGACATTTTCAAGGACAATACTGGTAAATAAACTATTTTCACGAAAATTTTTGAAAATGAAGTTGAATTTTTGAACACGAGATCACATGTATAGTGAAAGAAAGTGCTTAAGATTGGTTAACTGTAAACGTGAAAATTATTATTTTTTAACTTATTGATTTTTTAATCTGTAAAGGATCTCGGGCCAAATTTAAGGTATTTTAAAGGAGGCTTTGTTATTGCCTATGTCCATACTTCGCATATAGAATTATATTGAATCACGAATAATGGATGTCAAATAAAATCTTGATGGAGAAATTATTTTAGAATTCTTAAAATTAATTTGAAAAGGCTCTATCTTGCTTAGTCTGGCCAAAACTGTAGTTCTTCTGTCATATTCGATGTCTGCCTTATGTTCTTTTATTCTTATTTTAAACTTTCTATTTGTCATTCCTACATAATACTGCAATGCTCCATCTGCCCTGGTGAACGGAATACAGATTAAAAAAGCAATAAGAAAAAAAAATCACGTTTACAGTTGACCTTTATTAAGCACCTTCTTTTATTATATATGTGCTTGATGTAATCAAGTTCATTTTCAAACATTTTTGAGAAAAGAGTTAATTTAACATTATTGCCGTTGGAGCAAATATCGCCGTTTGAGCGTACGGAACTTGTCGATCCATCATCATCATTATCATCATCATCATCATCATCATCATCATCATCATCATCATCATCAACCGATTTCAATCCACGGCTGGATGTAGGTATCCCCCAGATTTTTCCATTGTTTCCTGTCTAGTGCTTTAGTCATCCAATTAACACCGGCCACTTTTCTAATTTCTTCACTCCATCTTACTTGAGGTCATCTTCGTGGTCGGTTTACATCTCTGGGATACCACTGTAGGGTGTTTGTGCTCCATCTAGTGTCTTGTTTTATTCCAATGTGCCCAGACAATTTCCAAGTTAGCCGTTTAAATCTCTCAAAGATCTCAAGAACTTTCGTCTGACTTCGTATCCAAGTTATGCTCTTTCTGTCTCTTCTGGTTATGCCTAGCATACATCTTTCCATACTTCGCTGTGTTGTTTGTAATCTTTTTACCATCCGTTTTATTAGCGTCCATGTTTCTGCTCCATAAGTTAGTTCAGGCAAAATACATTCGTTAAACACCTTTCTTTTCAAACAAAGAGGCATGTTACTGTTCAGAATAATATTGTTCTTCGCAAAAGCACTCTATCCATTTCTTATTCTTCTGTTGATTTCATTCATGATACTGTTGTCCGATGATATTTCCTGTCAAGAGTACACATAATTTTTTACTTCTTTAATCTCAGTGTTGATGTAGATGATTTTCTTATTTGATGTAAATGACAAATGATAAACATCGATTTATTCTTTTCCAAATTTATTTTTAATCCCACATTAATACTAGCTTCTGCCAAATCTTTTAACATATTTTACAACTGATCAGGGCTATTACTGAAAATTAAAATGTCATCAGCAAACCGGAGATGGCTTAAATATACCCCATTTATTCTAATCCCTTTATTTTCCCAATCCAGCTTCTTGAAATTACTTTCTAAGACAGCATTAAAAAGCTTAGAAAAAATTGTGTCTCTTTTGTCTTACTCCTTTTCCAAGCTTAATCTTCGCTTTTTCTTTGTCTAAACGGATGGTGACTGTTGCTTTCTTGTAAATCTTCTTTATGGTATTGATGTAAGGTTTGTCTATACCAATATCCTCCAGAGAATCAACTACTTCAGATGTGTAGACCGAATCAAATGCTTTTTCATAATCAACAAAGGCAAGGCAGAGAGGTAAATTATATTCTTTATGTATTTCTATGAATTCCCTTACTGTTTGAATATGATCCATTGTGCGAAATTCTTCTGAATCCTGCTTGTTCTCTAGGTTGAGATGAATCAAATGATGATTTAAGTCTCGTCGTTAAAACGTTGGTGAAAATTTTATAAATCACTGACAGTAAGCTGATTGGACGGTAATTTTTAATGTTTTTCTTCTCCCTTTTCTTGTAAAGTAGCACCATCACAGCACTATTCCATTCTTCTGGTACATCTAATTCTCTCGAGACATTTGGAAAAAAGTAAGGATAGCATTTTTGCAACTTTTTCTCCAGCGTCTTTGATAATTTTAATTCCATCTTCGCCGGGACGTTTACGTTCTTTCATGTATCTAATGGCTTGTGCAACTTCATCTGTCATCACTGGGATTATCTCTTCAGTTTCTGTTATGTTTACTCGTGGATCACGTGGATCACGATTTCCCTTTGATCTTCACATTTATATAGATCGTTATAGAATTTTTCGACAATGTGTACTATTTCATTATACATTATGGGGATTGTTCCATCTGCCCTCTTCAGTGAAAAAATGCCTTTTCTTCCAACACACAGTTTGCGCTTAGCTGATTTTAAACTTGTGTTATCTCTAGAACTTTCTTGACAAGATCACAGTTATTTTTTTATATCTTCTGTAACTCATTTTCTCACCGTATTACACAATTCTTCATATTCAACTCTTGATTTAGAATAGTTTTTCTTCAGTTTAAATTGTCTGCGTTTCTTCATCAATCTTCTTGTTTATTCTGTTACTTTCTTTGTCTGTTTTACTTGTGCTTCACCAGCTATCGTCCTTGCAATTTCTTGTAGCGTATTGGTCATATCCTTGTTTACTACTGTAGCATCTTGCTCTTCTTTTAAGAGTGATTGAAGCACTTGGAAACGATTTTTAAGTTCCAAATTCTTCTTTATGTTTCTGGAGATCTTTAATATCGACTGATTTCTTTGAGTGTTGCAAAAGCTTCATTCTTTCCATTTCAGTATTTAAAAGCAGTTTGAATCTAACCAACCTGTGATCACTTCCTGTATTGAAGTTATTGAGGACGCTGTAATTCTGAATCAGATGCTTTTTGTTTGACCAGATGTAGTCGAATTCACTTGTTGAGCCATTTGCACTACGCCATGTTCATTTTCTGTGTTCCTTTTTCTTGAAAAAAAGAATTCATGATATACCGGGTGGTTATAATATAAATATCTCTATTTGGAGCTGTCTGTAGCTTGAAGGAATACCCGGAATGAAACCAAAATCGGTACACTTACTATTAGAGAAGGGGGAAGAAGAATGGAACAATAAAAAAATTAATTGCAATAATCACCGACAGATGGCGCTTTTTAATGTGAAATGTAATGTGTAATATTGTGTACCGTGGAGTTGTCGGAAACCTCAGTGACTTTACCGCATATCACAACAAGTGCGAAATATCACTCCTGATGCATTACATTCCACAGTTGAGCACGTCGTGTACAGCCAGGATTGTGTCCTCCAGCACAATGGCCATATGGAACCTGAACATGATCGGCACCACCATGCGAAAGCGTAACCACATTCACTGTGACATTTAACAATAAATTAGGTGTGCCATCCGGTTTGATGGCTTAATTCTTTGTTCTTGTATTACACATTACATTTCATACTCAGTAGCGCCATCTGTCGGTGATTATTGCAATTAATTTTTTTATTGTTCCATTCTTTTTCCCCCTTCACGATTAGTAAGTGTACTGATTTCGGTTTCATTCGGGTTATTCCTTTGAACTACATACAGCTCCAAATAGAGATACTTATATTATAACCACCCTGTACATCTGTTCACATTCTGGAAACTCAATCAATCTGTTTCCTCTTTCATTACGCATTCCATATCAATGATTTCCTACTGACGATCTATATATTGAAGAGAGTTTATAATCCTTTATGTGTATTGTTTATCACTTTAAGCAAATTTATCTTTATTTCATATAATCTTTTCACATTGACATTTAAATTCTACATAACTTTCAACAATGAATTTATTTTAAGTATGTTTCTTACACGCAAAAATATTACATATAAATATTTGATAAAGCACAATGAAAACATTAAAAAATTCTGAAAAGTGTACTGTATAAAATTTAAGAAAACAGCATGCTAGAAAATAAAAGAAATGTTTTTTTGCTGTCTTTACTTATTCATTTAACAAGCGTTAAGTTTCTGTATTGCACCTTGGAAATGTCGTTGAAAACAACATTAGATAAGACTGAGAGAATTTTTGATGATACTTCATGCAGTAATAAAAATAAAGAAAAAAAACAACACTTTAAATTTTATATGAAAACTATAAAAGTCCTAAAAATTAGTCGGTTTTTAGATGTGCATAATAAAACAGAAAAAAAACCATGCTTTTATCGTTCTAGAAAAAATATTTTAAGTTCAAGTTAAACTTTTAAAACTTAGCTGTAAAATAATACAATTTTGCGTGAAAACTACGAATGGAGAACAAAACAGTGTTAACGATTGTAATGGATAATTAAAAATATCTCAAGAAAAAATCATATTTAATCTCATTTTTAGACAAAAATTTAAGTGCTATTTTTTATGATACATACTATTATCAGTTTCATAAAAAACTTTGTGAATATTTTTCGGAACAATTTTTACATTGGTGGAAATAAAATGTACTAAATAAGTTTTTTTTTTCTGCTAAAATATGACTCAGCACTTTGATTATTGTTTTGTAAATAGGTATGACAGGGGATAAAACACATATTTCTACATACTAAACTGTAAATTCACACTTGGGGGGGGGGGGATATAATAATTTTCATATACAGCAGAAAATATAATATTTTAACGAATTTTCAAGTGTATATTTGTAGAATAAATAAAGTTCTAATTTTCCAAAAATTTTGTTATAATATTTCAAATACAGTAAAAAGTAATAACTACAGTAGTTTTTCTTGTTTTACTTCTCATAGGGTAATATTTAAATTATTCCATAAAATATACCATCTTCTTTTACAATAGCAAGCTTGTGGGGATTACAGCAAGTTATGAATGAGTAGATGTTTCTTTTATGTTACTTGCACAATTATTAAAATTCTGCTCTTTTTTTTTTTTTTTTTTTTTTTTTTTTTTTTTTTTGTAATTTTTAAATTAATTTGTATATATAGATATTTTATTTTTCACGAAAAAATTCCAGGATTTTAAAGTTTTTGCAAGCTTGTGGGGATTATAGCAAGTTATGAATGAGTTGATGTTTCTTTTATGTTACTTGCACAGTTATTAAAGTTCCGCCCTTTTTTTTATATTGTAATTTTTAAATTAATTTGTATATATAGATATTTTATTTTTCACGAAAAAATTCCAGGATTTTAAAGTTTTTGCAAGCTTGTGGGGATTATAGCAAGTTATGAATGAGTAGATGTTTTTTTATGTTACTTGCACAATTATTAAACTTCTGCTCTTTTTTTTTATATTGTAATTTTTAAATTAATTTGTATATATAGATATTTTATTTTTCACGAAAAAATTCCAGGATTTTAAAGTTTTTGCAAGCTTGTGGGGATTATAGCGAGTTATGAATGAGTAGATGTTTTTTTTTATGTTACTTGCACAATTATTAAAGTTCCGCTCTTTTTTTTATATTGTAATTTTTAAATTAATTTGTATATATAGATATTTTATTTTTCACGAAAAAATTCCAGGATTTTAAAGTTTTTAACCATTTTTATGTGGACCCCATGCAGCAGAAACAGTATTTTCCCCTGCTTTTTAAGCTCGCAATTTCAAATTAAAGAAAACTGTTATACTGTGCACTAAAATTCTTAGAAGAACTGGTAGAGATGAGTATATTTGGTAGGTCATTTAAGAAGTATATTTGGTAGGTTATTTCATAGTGAACCTATCTTCAAATCTATTAATAAAATAAAATTCTCCTCTCTGAAAGATCCTATTCCTACCAGGAACCTGCGGAGCGATTATCTTACTCCTTGTTCTTGTAATTTAGATTGTATTTGTAAAACTAAGAGAGTATTAAAGTTCAGATTAAGTGAGCATCAGAGGTACATATCAAATCAAGAACGTTCCAAATACTCGATTGCCTTTCACTGTTGGACTTCAAGTCACTGTTTCAATTTCTTCATGGCCAGAATAATTTCTTCTACTGTCTCGATTACTCACTTGGATTTTCACGAAGCATTTTTTATGTTTAAAAATTTCGACAATCTAGTCAATGATCTCTCTTCATCTTGGTAATTACTTTTGTAACTTTTTTTCACCCTTTCATTTTCTTGTCTCTTTTACTTTATTATTATTTTATTATTTTTTATTTATTTTTTATTTTTTATTTATTTTTTATTTTTTATTTATTTATATTATTTATTTATATTATTTATTTATTTATATTTATATATTATTTATTTTATTTATTTATTTAATTATTTTTTTTTAATTTACCCTTTCTTTTTATTTATTCATTCTTTTTTTCCATATCATTTTGCCTACACTTTTCTCTTCCGCATGTGCGCCTCTATGATTAGTGGTCTCCTTTCAGCTAGCGTCACCTATCGCATTCTTTGTAAGTTCCTCTCTCTGCCCTTCTGTCCATTTGCGATCTTGTGCCTTTACAGTCACGTGTTTATTTTGGCTGGTGGTTCTGTGTGTTCTTTTGTTTTTATGGGTATTCATACAAAATTCTATCATTGAAGAGCGCTTATAGTGTTGGTCATTTGAAAAAAAAAAAAAAAAAGACAAATGTGTCTTAATCTAAAAAAATATAAAAGAACTATAAACGAAAATATACGATGAATTTTTTCGAGTTACCCACGATTCCGAAGAACATTTTTTATCTTTAGAAACTTCAGAAAATTATATATTTCTGAGATTTAAAGAAGCATTTTTAAAAACAAAATTTGTATTATTGCCACCGATTTTCGGAAACGTATTCGAGTAGCCATTTTTCTCAACCCGAAATATAGGTTTTTTAGATGCTATCAATAGCTATACACAGATCAATGCTATATACAGATCAATAGATCATAAACAAGAATGCAGAAAATAAGTTGAGTACCTTTCCGACTATAGACGGTAATCGCTGAAATCTGGTTTCAAATGTTTTTAAACGCTAAAGTTCCGTTGCTGTGTTCTGGAAGTAATCGAAAGTCTCATAACCTATGTTTGACGCACAATTTTTTTTTTCTTTCTTTCTTTTTTTTTTCTTTTATTGTTCCACATTGTTATGTTGGAACATAAATGGAAGTAAATTTCTTCTTCATAGGACCACGCAAAAACAAAATTTACCAGTAATGAGACACTAAATTATGAGGGCAAAATTTAGACACTACGGACATAAATTTTGATAATGTTATAAAATTTCAACTATAAAAGGTTTTTTTTTTAGGACTTCTTAAAAAGGATGAAAATGAAATAAAGATTATTTACGAGGGAAAGTCATTAAGTAAGTCACAAAAGATAATTAAATAATAACTTGATATTTGAATATTTGAATTTAACTTGAAATAATAAATGATATTTACTTCAAAACTGTTTTTATTTTCCAACATATTCTCCACCAATATTTATTCACTTATATCACCGTTTTATCAGTGCCCCAACGCCAGCTGCATAGCATTCTTTGGGTTGCTATCTCAGCCACATCAGGACTTCAAGTTGAACCTTTTCATCATCTGTGAACATCATCTTGCTTCCAAGATGTTTTTTTTAGTGTACTAAACATATGAAAGTGGATTGGGGCTAAGTCGAAGCTGTATGGTGGATGTTGAAGAAGTTGCCAACCAAACTTTTGAATTGTCTCCTGTGTTCAAATTGAAGTCCTAATGTGGCTGACACAGCAACCCAAAGAATGTTATGCAGCTGGTGTTGGGGCACTGATAAAATGGTGATATAAGTTCATAAATATTGGTGGAGAATATGTTGAGAAATAAAAATAGTTTTGAAGTGAATATCATTGTAAGTTATTATTTAATTATCTTTTGTGACTTATTTAATGTCTTACCCTCCTATATTCATTCTTCAGTTATTCGTCAAAATTATAATCAATGTATGTTTTCAAATATTTACTTCGCAAACATTCTAAAGAGGATGAAGCACTTTCAGAAATTATATAAAAATTATTCTTTTTTTTATATTGTAATTTTTTGACTTATCATTTGACAATCAATATGTAGCTTTAGTGTTTGAGAAACTTTGCATTTACAATATATTATAGTTAATTAGTAAGAATTTTTAAAAATAACCTCCGATTTATTATGTTATAAAAAATAATATTTGGAATTGCATTAGAGAAAAAGTATGAGATTTATTATATATATTAAATTTTGCGTATTGATATTTCATTGTTAGAAATAATAAGATTTTATTTTACTGATTATTTAATCATTTTTAGCACTTTCCAACCTAGTTGAAAAGTGCTTATGACTTCGGTTTGTCTGGCCGGATGGCCGTATGGCCGTCTGACCGGATGGCCGTCTGGCCGTCTGTCCGTGCTCTAACTCCCGTAAATATGCTCGGATTGCTCTGCAATTTTTATATGTTATTGTCGTTATCTATGGCACGTTCCCTATTTCAACTGAAGTGTGTAGCACTTATAGTTTTCTTACAGGGACACTCAAAAGAATTCCGTTACATTGCGGTCTATGGGGAAAAATCATTTGCGGTTTATTTTAAAAATGTTTCACTATCGTAAACGCATTGAAATTTATATAGATCACTAAGATGCATTAGAAGAAGCTTAATATGGAATAGTAGGTGTATAGCACTTAGAGTTACTTTACAGGGACAGTCAAAATAATTCCGTTACATTACGTCTATGGAGAAAAATCGTCTGTGGCTTATTTAAATAATGTTCCACTATTTTAAACGCATTGAAGTTTATATTTATTACTAAGGTGCATTACAAGAGGCTTACTACAGAATAGTGTGTGTATAGCAGTCATCGTTCATTTACAGCGACACACAAAAGAATTCTCTACTGTCTGTTAACAATAATTCCTGGAAGTGCGTTTTAAGTTACTGAACGCGATTTTAATCTTAACTAGCTTTTTGTCTATTACGTGGTGTGTATAAATTCTGTAGATCCTATACAGGGCAGCACAAAAGTTCGCGAACACATTTCCGTTTATTGACAGAAACTCCAGAAGGAGAATTTAAACTGTGCTACGCGTTTCCTAACTAAACTAAAATTTAGCATCCTATGTATATATACAAATCTATAGATCATATACAGGGCTACATAAAAGTATTCTGATATTTTTCCGAATATGGTATATATTGAAAATTCCTGAAATTACGTTTTTAAATATGTTATGCGTTTTCCAAATTGTTTACTTAGATGTCATCTTTCAGCTTATTAAACGGTAATGATTTGTAAAATTATTTTAGAAGCGTTGGAAAGTGCTACATAATCTATGCTTGACGCATGATTTTTCGTTCTTGTTATTTATTACACTACTTATTTAAATTTACGTGTAATAAGTGGTTCGTATGAAATGTTTTTAAGACTAAGTTTCTCGATATCATATTTATGCTTTAAGACATAACCATCGATTGAAAAACATGCTATTAGAATAAATAAAAATATCCGATTTATCAAATTCACTAATAATTAATATTTGATTTTTTTTTCTATTCTTCTTCTGCATGATTCAGTTAAAAAAATACAAGTTTTGTAAAAAAAATCATATAATCATTTTATAAAATTTCTTTTTGTTTTCTCGAATGAATAATCCTTACAATACTTTAAAAATGGGTTTGTAAGCAACTAAATATTTTCTGAAAATTCCTTACACCAGCATGACAGCGAATATTAAATTGACAAAACTGTAAGAGAAGAGATTAAAAGATGAAGAAGATGTCAGACTATACATTCAGATCACGTCTCAGGTTCACAGTAGACAGTGTAGAAATTTATCTTTTTTGTTATTGTTCGATATTGTTAAGTTGCAGCATAAATGGAAGCGGGGTCTTTCATAGGACTACCCAAGAACCGAATTCACGAGTAACGAGGCACTAAAGTACGTGGGCAAAATTTAGAAGTTATGGACAATTTAGATAATGTTCTGAAATTGATTTCATATTCTAGAGTTATTTTTCAGGAGTTCTCAGGAAGGATGAAGACGAAATAGAGATTATTTTTGCGAGTTCTTTTGTTTATCGTCAAAAGTATAAGCAATTTAGTCTTTATCAAATATATACTTCTCAATGATAGAAAATACTCAAGAATTTTAGGAGTTATATAAGGATCATTCAAAAATTTTGAAAGAAAATTAAAGTTATTGTAAAAGAAACAGATATATGTGTAATAAATAATATTTTAAACATACATAATTACCTAATTACACATATAAAGCTAAGCAACAATCGGAGTTTTTATTTAATTCAACTGTATATATGATTAAATTGTAGCAACAATAGAATATTTAGTAATCATCACAATGATTGTTCATACTCTATTTCTGTTCGGTGGAAATAATTGGATTCTTCCCCAGAATATTAATTTATGTTTCCTTGTTTTTAGAACAGTTAAAAGGAATGTTATTTTACGTGCAATTGATACATTAATTCGGAAACACAAAATATACACAAACTACACTTTCTTATTCTAGACTTCAATTTTATTTTTGCAGTGAAAGCATATTACAAAAAAAAAAAACCTTTCATAATCATCATAAACAATATTAGCGAGCTATACAAGAGCTGTAGTTAATGGATCTAATTATATGAATAACAGCAATAGTCTGAGAATTCCACTTAATCTTGTGTAATCACGTATCCAGCGTTTACTGGCGTTCCAAATTACCTGCGATTTATTCTGTTGAGCTGATTCAAATATCAGACCAGATGCTATGATCAATAAGGTTAAATGGATGAATTAGGTCCTCCAGATTCGACCGGGATGGCTCATTTGATAGAGAATGGCAGCTTCAGCCAAGATATCCCAGGTTCGAGTCCTGGCCGGACATTTTTCATCCAGTTGGAAAATTACAACTTATATGAATTCCACTCTATATGAGCTTAAATTATACTTTCAGTAGAGAAGATTCTCGTTAACGCAGCAACTGTTTATCTTCTATTTACAATTTTTGCTAAAGGAAATTTATATTAGATTCATTTCTTAGCATATTAAATTCTGTTTCCTTGTTTTTAGAATAGTTTGAAGGTGGGTCATTTTACGACTTAAAATACATTAATTCAGAAACGCAAAATACACACACACTTTTTCTTACTCTGGACGTCAATTTCATTTTTGGAGGGAAAGCGCATTAAAATAATTTCATAACCATGATTACCGATATTATTCATCTATATAAGATCTGTAGTTATTACGAGGGAAAGTCATTAAGTAAATCACAAAATATAATTAAATAATAACTTACAATGATAATCACTTCAAAACTATTTTTATTTCTCAACATATTCTCCACCAATATTTATGCACTTATATCACCTTTTTATCAGTGTCCCAACACCAGCTGCATTACATTCTTGGGTTGCTGTCTCAGCCACATTAGGACTTCAAGTTGAACACAGGAAACAATTCAAAGTTTCGTTGGCAACTTCTTCAACATCTACCATACCTTTGACTTAGCCCCAAGCTATTTTCATCTGTTTATTCCACTAAAAAACCATCTTGGAAGCAAGATGATGTTCACAGAGGATCAAAAGGTTCAACTTGAAGTCCTAATGTGGCTGAGACAGCAACCCAAAGAATGTAATGCAGCTGGTGTTGGGGCAAAGATAAAATGGTGATATAAGTGCATAAATGGTTGAGAATATGTTGAGAAATAAAAATAGTTTTGAAGTGAATATCATTGTAAGTTATTATTTAATTATCTCTTGTGACTCACTTAATGACTTTCCCTCGTACATCTAATGAAAGGAATAAGAGAAACAGTCTAAGAATTCTTCTCTATCACCCTCTTCATGAGTTTAAATTATACTTTCAATAGAGAACATTCTCGTTAAAGTAATAGCTGATTATCATCTATTTACATTCCAAAAGAAAATTGCATTACATTGATTTCCTAGCATAATAAATTCCGTTTCTTTCTTTTAAAAACTGTATGTAAAAACATCATATAGATAAAGGTCTATAGATAAAGGTATACGCACACCTTCGAAGGTGATTTTTTGAAATTTTTGAAATTTTCTCTTTATACCAATTTTTTTATAATGGTATTTAAGTTAAAACTGAAAATTATTTTAAAATTTTAGCAATTACTCAGAAATAATTCTTTATAGCTGCAAAATAGTCAAAATTATGTGAATAATTGACATTTCAGCAAAACTTGATAACTCAAAAACACACCAAAGCATTCGCGTTTTGTGAATTGTATAACAAAGATGATAACTTTCTCTAGGACATAGATTATTCGCATTATAATAGCATCTCTATGTGAGAATCTGTGGCACTTAAACTACTAATGTAATGACAAATTCGTAAAATTTGTTGCAACTTTGTCACTTTATACCAGTGTAAATATAAAACTAATTAATATATTATCATAATTGTAGTCTATTCCGTCAATAAAAATTTCTAAAATAAGTTAAAAAAAATTAAGGCATTTCATGCATAGTTTTTTTGCTGTAGGATGTTTTGCGTATTGTAAAACTTTGAAAAACTTCATTTTGAGAAAAAGCTAAAAATATCTTTTAAACACAATTCTTACTATAAAAATAATTATTATTCTTTAAGGTTTAATTATTAACTTCACGTATTTTCTTGGACGTATCCAATTTAAATGCTAAATCTCGAAAAACAATAATGTAAAAATACATTTCAGATTATTTCTGGTTTGCAGAATGATACTTCCGGTTGTAAAATTCTTCGGCAAGCTGAAAGAGATGTAACTTTAAATGGCTGTAACTCGGGTTCTAAATAAGATACAGACACCATTAAAGCATAATTCTATAGATAAAAGAATGGATTTTAATGTTATTTTAAATACCTTAATGTAAAATACATTAATGTATATATCAAATTATATATAGCCCATGTTATATGTGCCTATGTCTTTTGTGGATACAAATTATGCACTCTAATAAATACAGATGTTTCTTAATCTACGAAAATATAATATAACAACGAACAAAAATGTACAATAATGACTTCTGAGTTACCCACAATTTCGAAAAGCGTACTTTATCCTTAGAAACTTTAAAAATCAATATATTTTTGATATTTGAAGAAGCATTTATGAAAACAAAGTTTATTTTGCTGCTACTGATCTTAGGAAACGTTTGCGAGTAGATTTTATAGCGTACAAGACAGTTTTATCATCCCGAAATATAAGGTTTTTGTATGCTATCAATTCTCAAATAAACACTTCCATGTTCAACAAACATGTTTTACAGACAAAAATGACAAATTACAATATTAACATCACCTTAAAATTGATATTAATTTGTTACTTTTGCGCTTATAAATTCAATTACGAAGCTATAAGTGTTTAATGGAGAAGTAATAGCATCATGGAAACTGATACTCGGTTTGAGAAAACTGATTAATACGTTTCCGGAAACGTTTCCAAAAATCAGTCGCAGCAAACGAAATTTGGATTTTATAAATGATTCTTTAAATCTCAAAAATATATTGGTTTCTGAGGTTTGTACTGATATTTTTTTAACGTAATCATAGGTAGCTCGTAAGAGGTTATTGTAGAGTTTTTTTTATTATTATTATTTGTTTGTAGATTAAGAAATTTTTTTTTTTACAATATGCATTTGTATTAAAACGAAAGAAATAGAACATTCAAAATATGGAATTCTACTAAAACAATAAACTTTTCAGCATTAATAATCTTATCTTTCTGTAGTTAATGAATGCAATGACACGAAACAAAGCAATAATCCCAAATTCTGCCTTAACTAAGTATGTGCTTAAATTGCACTTAAAATAGAGAGTTTCCTCGTCGTTGCAATAACTGTTTAGTTTATATTTGTATTCCGAAAGAAATTTCGGTTCATTTCCTAGCATACTAATTTCTGTTTCCCTGTTTTAAGGACAATTTTAAGGTATATCATTCTATATACTACTAATTGCATTAATGTATATTTCAGAAACATATGAAATACATTAATGATATACAGGGGGCCATAAATTATTGTCGGCGTTTCCTTCATAACTTTTAATTTGCGAACATGATCAGAAATATTATTGAATTTTCGTCCAAATGGTTTTCAATAACATAAATAAAGTGACATATACATAGAGTTACAACTCAAAACATTATTAATCAAATAACTATTATAATCAAATAATAATTAATATTATAATTGTATCAAATGTATAAAATAGAGCTTGTACAAATTATCATGTAATAACTATCAATCTTAATTCATTAATGAATATTTGATAACATTTGATAACATTTAATTATAATTTATTATTTTATTACTATTGGTATTTGATCATTACTGTTTTGAGTTGCAAATTTAGGCATACGTAACTTTGTTAGTGTAAAAAAAAACTTTTTCAGTTGTACTTGAATATGTAATAATATTTTTCGTCGTGTTCTTTAATGAATACCAGACAACAGTTCATGGACACCCTTTATGTCTTTATGCAGACGTGAATTTTGTGTTTGAATGAAAGCGTAAAAAATAAAACGCCTCAAACAATCATTAGCGAAAAAAGCAGTTTAAAAATTAACTTTGGCAGCAAAAAATTAAAAAAAAGTAATGAACATTATCTAGAATCTATTATCTCTCATTTATTTTAATTAAAACACTGTATAAAAATCTATATGATTATGTTTAGTTTGTTTTTGCTATGAACATAAAAAATATTATCAAATCACGGTGCATTTTACTATACTCTCGATTGCGTTAGTTAAGTATTTATTTTACCAAAAATAGATAGTAAACAAACATTAACAAACTTTGTTACATAAAATTATAAAACAGAAAGCTTTTATAAACGAAAAAAATCATTGACTTTCTTATAATTGGGTTATTTTGTTTTTCATAAAAATTACTTTCTAAACATTGAGGCGTAAATGTGTGTATATGCGCTAATTATGTATATGTGGATCTCTTTAACTAAATAATATAATTTGAAATTTGAAATTCTGTTAAATTAACATTACTTCTCAATATTTAAAAAAAAATCTATAGCCATGGATTATAATCTAGTACTTGAAAAACTCATTCAAGTATGATGGCAAAATGTTCAATATGTATAATCTTGTTTGCTGAGAGATTGATAAACAATTTTTTTTTGTAAATAATTGATAAGCATGCAGAAAAACATACATAATATATTTTTAAATTATTCTTTTATATCTGCCTTTTTGCGTTTTTTATCGAGTTCTTATCAATGTTCAATGATACAAGATATCTTTAAAAGAAAGTTGTAGTATTTTAAGTAAGAGCTAAGGAAAGAAAACGACAATGGAACCTTTTTTTCAAAATATAGCATAAAGTAAGCACTTTAGAAGGAACGGAAACGAAATCTTTAGTTTCTACATTTAAAAGAAGAATGAGCAAAAGCGAATGCCCTGCAGAACAAAAAGAAAAATACTTCGGATGTTTCTTCAGTTGTTTTATTACTAGATATTACATTATGCGTTATTACAGTACACTAATAACTTATATTTTGATTTAATCAGCATGAAAAATAAATAAACTGAGCTTTGATTTATACAGTAACATCTGTTAAGGCAGAATTGCTATGTTTGGAAAATTATTCCATTATAGGCAGATTTTTTGCTTCAATGGGTAAAATATTGTGGTATTCTATTCTGTTTGCTAAAATTATGACTTTTTCTAGTTTATGCAAGATTCTGTTGTAGAAAAGTTTGTTTTTCATCGTTTTTCACATGTTTTACTGAATGTATCTTTTAAAATATATATCATTAATGCAATGTTGCATTTTTGAAGCAACAAAGTACAGCTCCGTGTAATATTTCAGTACAGATTATATATCTAAACAAATGATTACATGATTCTTCAACAGCGTGGAAGATCTGAATATTATACCAACTGCAAACAAACAAAAACAAACTCAATTTTATAATATAATAAAACCTGCTTATAACAAAAACTTCATTACATTAAAAACAATTACGGTCCCGGTGAAAAGAATACAATAACAATTACAATAGACGGTAATACTGAAACCTTGCTAAAGCGAATTTTTTATACTTCCGTGCGATTTTATCTTAGAAGGTTTTACTATTTGTCTACTATATTTATTTCCAGTACTTTACTGCATCCTTTAAAACTTTACAAAATGAATTCATATCAAAAATACATACTTATGATATGTTTCGTTTCATAACTTCTTTTAAATTTAAAATGAATGATTCCGATGTACTATCTATATTAAATACTTAAAAGTTTCCAATAGCAGAATGTATACTACTAAACATTTTCTTTTCCAAATGTTTTGATGAAAATAAACTCTTAAAGTATTTTATCATAAAAGAGAGCAATCAAGGATTTTATCTTTTAATCTTCCTTCTTCAATAAATTTACCCACTTTGGTTCTTATTTTCTCATTCCACCTACAAACCGCCAGACACTTTGATCGAATCCTAAACTGCTGCTATAAAAGTTTTATGCTCTTATAACTACTTTCAGTCGTATCTGAAAGGTACGTAATTATAGCCATCCAAAATAGATGATAATTGCAAAGTACGAAACCTAAACAAGTCTTTGTATATGTGTAACTATCAGGCCAGAAAACAACGTGAATTTATTATAGAAAACTGCGTTTTATTTTTTTATTTTTATTGAGGTATACGATTTAAAGTAATGGATCCAATATCCGAATAACTAATCCATATATATTATTCATAGCAGATGATTTTTATTTTAAAAATATTCTGACCACTTAAGATAATGTGTGTTTACATTTTTTAACTATTTGTTAGTGATTTTTTTTCTGTTATCATTATTCATACAAATGAGTTTTTGTGCATTTTATTCAAAATTGTATCTGAAGAGATCTTTTGCTCACTGGTATCACATTAATATATATTGAAAATGTGTTAATATATTTTTAATTACTTACAACAGTATCACTAACAATAGTATAGTTAATAATAGTATAAATATTTTTTTCGTATATAACAAGATGTCAAAACCATTTCGCTCAGAATATGAATCTATTTCTTTTAAATTTAAAATGAATGATTCCGATATACTATCGATATTAAATACTTAAAAGTTTCCAACAGCAGAATGTACTACTAAACATGTTGTTTTGCCAAATGTTGTGATGAAAATAAACTCTTAAAGTATTTTATCATAAAAGAGAGCAATCAAGGATTTTATCTTTTAATCTTCCTTCTTCAATAAATTTACCCACTTTGGTTCTTATTTTCTCATTCCACCTACAAACCGCCAAACACTTTGATCGAATCCTAAACTGCAGCTATAAAAGTTTTATGCTCTTATAACTACTTTCAGTCGTATCTGAAAGGTACGTAATTATAGCCATCCAAAATAGATGATAATTGCAAAGTACGAAACCTAAACAAGTCTTTGTATATGTGTAACTATCAGGCCAGAAAACAACGTGAATTTATTATAGAAAACTGCGTTTTATTTTTTTATTTTTATTGAGGTATACGATTTAAAGTATTGGATCCAATATCAGAGTAACTAATCCATATATATTATTTATAGCAGATGATTTTTATTTAAAAAATAGTCTCACCACTTAAGATAATGTGTGTTTACATTTTTTAACCATTTGTTAGGGATTTTTTTATTTATTTTTTGTTATCATTATTCATACAAATGAGTGTTTGTGTATTTTCTGCAAAATTGTATCTGAAGAGATCCTTTGCTCACTGGTATCCCTTTAATATACATTGAAAATGTGTTAATATATCTTTAATTACTTACAATAGTATCACTAACAATAGTATAGTTAATAATAGTATAAATACTGTTTTCGTATATAACAAGACGTCAAAACAATTTCACTCAGGATATGAATCTATTTCTTTTAAATTTAAAATGAATGATTCCGATATACTACAATTAAATATTTAAAAGTTTCCAATAACAGAATATACTACTAAACATGTTCTTTTCCAACTGTTCTGATGAAAATATACTCCTAAAGTATTTTATCATAAAAGAGAGCAATCAAGGATTTTATCTTTTAATCTTCCTTCTTCAATAAATTTACCCACTTTGGTTCTTATTTTCTCATTCCACCTACAAACCGCCAGACACTTTGATCGAATCCTAAACGGCAGCTATAAAAGTTTTATGCTCTTATAACTACTTTCAGTCGTATCTGAAAGGTACGTAATTATAGCCATCCAAAATAGATGATAATTGCAAAGTACGAAACCGAAACAAGTCTTTATATATGTGTAACTATCAGGCCATAAAACAACGTGAATTTATTATAGAAAGTTGCTTTTTATTTATTTTATTTTTATTGAGGTGTACGATTTAAAGTAATGGAACCAATATCCGAATAACTAATCCATATATATTATTTATAGCAGATCATTTTAATTAAAAAAGTATTCTGACCACTAAGATAATGTGTGTTTACATTTTTTCACCCTTTGTTAGTGAAAATTCTTTTTTATTTTGTTATCTTCATTCATACAAATAAGTATTTGTGTACTTTCTACAAAATTTTATTTCAAGAGTTCTTTTGCTCACTGGTATTATTTTAATATATATTGAAAATGTATTAATATATTGTTATGAATTTTGTACATTTGTAAATATTCCATTTTTTTATTGTGAAATTGCAACATTATTTAATGTATTTCCTGTCGAGAATTATGTGACTCAATGCAAAAGGCCTCCAGTGCTTTGCAAGAAAAGCAACGTTACAGCATCGTCTTAACAATGGAGGTGTATGGGGAAATCGCCAAGTTGGCGATGGTTTTGGTGACTTGTTTTTGTCGCCGACGACATTTTGTGTAGATTTCGTAAGAAGTACTACCTATTACATTCTACCCTAAGTTGGAATATTTAAAGAATTTTTGCAGATCTACGCTGATCATGACTCCCAGAACCCAAAACTACCCACAGTTCAAAACTTTATCTATCTATCTATCTATCTATCTATCTATCTATCTATCTATCTATCTATCTGTCTATCTATCTATGTCACTTTTTTATGGACACGATAACTCCCATAATTCTGCACAAATCTGTTCCAAACTGATACATAAAATCAAGAGGCATAAAATCTGGGTCAAGTTCGTTAATCGGCAAAATCGAACCATGGAGGGGGGGGGGGTTGTGAAAACAGAAACAAACCCATAACTTCTGAATTATAATACGTATCGAATCCGTTAAAGTTGTTATAACTTCTAGGAAAAGGGCTGAAAATTTATGTATGACACATTTTTGATATAATTAAAAATGGCACCATGGGGGGGCGAAGGGGGGTTTTAGAAGAAAAAATTCATAACTTCGTCAATTCAAAAGATATCAAATAAATCATCTTAATATTATCTAAAACTTTTATATTGCAAGTTTTTTACAGGACCAACCCTTATAACAAAAGAAAAAAAAAAAAAAAAAAAAAAAATCCCTGTCGGCTAAGCCTGCAAACAAGTTAGATTTCGAAGTGGGCGGTCCTAACCACGGCATCATGGCAAAAAGGTCATTTCTTCCGCAATTCCCAACAAACAAACGCCCCACGGTCTGCGTCTTCTAAATCTACCTGTGCCTGTAGGCCGAGCCGTCAGGGATTTTTTTCTTCATATATCCTGAAAAAATACCTGAAAAATAAAGTTTTTTAAATATTTTTTTTAATTGAATTACAATAAATGCAATTTTCGTTTTTAAATCTTATTATAAAATCGTAATATGCGTATAAATATAAACGAACATTAAAAAAAAAAAAAAAAAAAAAAAAAAAAAAAAACCTCGAAAAATAGAACATTTAATTTTTGTTAAATATCGTCGGTTGTGTCGCGATTTCGGATATTCCACGCTTTTCTATTTGCCCCAGCATATGAGACGGGCTATTGTATTTTTACCACTCTGTCGGACATATGCATACACTGTAAAAAATGACCAATGTTTCTTATTTTATGAAAATATGCTATAACCACGAACGAAAATATAATATAATTTTCTGAGTTATCCGAAATTTCAAATAGCATGTTACATTGTCTTTTGAATCCCCAGAAACGAATATATTTTCAAAATTTAGAGAATAATTTATAAAAACAAATTATTTTTAGCTGCCCGAATTTTTCAGAAACGTTTCCGAAGGGATTTTATAGTGTATTAATGAGTGTCCTCAGCCGGAAATACCTGTTTTTCGAATGCTATCCATTCTGAAGTAAACATTTTCATGCTCAAAAAAAAAAAATGTTTAACAGACAAACATGCAAAATTAACAGCGTTAACAATAACATTAAAATTAAGATTATTTCTTTACTCTTTCATGTATAAATTAATTAATGCGGTTGAAAACGTGTACTTGAGAATGGATAACATTCGAAAAACAGGTATTCCAGCATGAGGACACTAATTAATACACTATAAAAAACCTTCGGAAACGTTTCTGAAAAATTCAGGCAGCTAAAAATAATTTGTTTTTATAAATTATTCTTTAAATTTTTAAAATGTATTCGTTTCTGGGCATTCAAAAGACAATGTAATATGCTATTTAAAACTTCGGATAACTCAGAAGATTATATTATATTTTCGTTCGTGGTTATAGCATATTTTCATAAAATAAGAAACATTGGTAATTTTTTACAGTGTATGAAAATGCAGATAATATCAATAACAAAATCTTCCCACTACACAATATCTTCCGCACACATTTCATTTTACGATTAAGAGGTTTTGAAAATTAGTATTACTATTAGTATTATAATTTTTACTATCATAATGACGAAACTAGTTAAATCCAACCAATGTCTTTCACTACAATGTGTATGTAACATCGAAGTTGGTTATTCACTTTCTCATTCAGGACTCCTCTAAATCAATTCCCTTTATTTTATTTCATTGCTTAAAATAGCAATCAATAATGTAATTTATTGATAATCATCTTGGAAACCACTTCACTTAAAACGAACTCGGAATTATTATGCATGAATTTCCTCTTTCCAAGAACACTCACTGCTATATTAATTCTATCACTTATTATCTCCTCTACCTTTTATAATGATAGCGATTGTGACCATTGAAACAGGACCAAGACTGGTATTATCTGGTAATTAGGGTAAAACGGAATTAAAACGTATCCGTCGTTCCGCGCTCATAATGCATATTCATGATACCCTAACGATACCGAAATGCGGATTTTGAATTAAGTGACGCTTCGTGGAAAAGTAAATTGAGTTCGGATTATTAGAGACTATCAGAATGTGATGATAAATTAAAAGTTCATCGAGTAGAACGATTATTTATCAGCTTTATATTAGAGTTTAAAAATTTTAACATTAAAGGGAATATGAATTTTTCTTCAATATCATAATGAATTAATGTGCCTGCTATTAACCATTAGCACATATTTATATTACTATAACATACGAGATTTTCTTTTAGTGAAACATTAGTTAAGTGTTAATTATAGGGATTCAATGTTCTTACTGGATTATTAATAAATATTCTCTATAAATTCGTAACAAATACAAGAAACATAGCTCTGCAATGCCTACCATTTCAATTAATAGATACCATGCTCCAAAATTCTATACTTATTTCCGAAAATAAAATAAATATAAATATGAATTTTGCAGTAGCTGTGAACCAAGTGTGTTAATTCTAATTGTGTGCATTAATTTAAATTAAAAAAAAATCTTTGCTGAATGTGAGATTATACTAGGCCAACACAGGAAATATATGTAACTAAATATACAGAGAATCAATGGATCATTCAACTAAGAAGGAAAATTTTCAGTGTTAAAAAAATAATAATAGTTTTTCAAAATACAATGCTGATCAACCACGTCAGTAAATTCGTAACTCCACATTTAAGATTTTGTATAAAACAATGCTTTAAAATGACATAATAATTTTATGATTGATCCTTCTCAACTGATAGTTCATGATTACATACTATTTAAACTAGCTAAATCTTAAAATAATATTTTTAGAACTATTTAATTCACAAGAATGGACTAGTCCATGCATGAAACAATATTTTTGTATTCTTGGAAGAGCTTGTGTGCCAGTGACGATATTTATTTCAAGGGGCACATTTTGAAAACACACGTAATAACCAATATAGTTAGCGCATTTTATGGTGCAGTTTATCTTTGTTAAAAATATGAAACATCATTAATATAAATTTGTCACACGTTACTTCTGTCAAATTTTCTCAAATTCACATGTTCATTTCATAAAACTGATCAATTTTCATAACAGCAATTCATCCTTATCACTTTGATTACGGGCTAGGACTGGCGACAAATTATTTTATTCAGTCGTGTAGCAATTTACAAAAAATTTCCTTTGTGGTACATTTCTTTTTAAAATGTCCCAGTATAAGTGTATGGTAGAGATTATTTCTTAAAAAGTGATACGGATAGAATAAAAAATAGTCTGCTGGGACGTACATGTTCCAAACCGTAATCAAAGGTTAAGAGATTCATCTTGAAAACTAGAAAAAGAAAACCATCTATTACAGCTTTTGCATGAACAAAACAATTATATACATCAAAATATGTAAAGAAATTATCTCTTTAACCTATAGAATGCTAGAGTAATGGATCGTAAAAGACCTTGTGTAACTAAGAAATACTTAAATAAAAAGTTTCCAACTACATTCTGAAAAACAATATAATGGCCAATGTAATTAATAGCGTATATAATGGGGCATTTTATCTTTAATAAAAATATTATTTTTAATAAGATATTTAAGAGATATCGCTTTATCCAAAATTTATCAAAATGTCTTTCTTACCTTTCATAAAACTAATTTCAATAATAATTTTTCATTTAAAAAAATTAAAATAAGCATTTATTACTCTTTTTTATGAACAAAATAATAAAATGGAAAAAGAAATTAAATAATTAATCACATTATGAATAAAAATTAAACCCAATGCAATTTAGAGCTTAGTGATGCAGTTTATCATAGTAAACGTATTAATACTAATAAGAAAATTACAGATATTACTAAAACGTAAATTTCGTTCGTTCAAAGTTTTGTATATGCATAATTATTAAATTATGATTCATAACGATTATATTTATCAAATTATTAAACACTGCGATTATGTTTATTAAATTATTAATCCCTGAGATTATATTTATACGTAACACAGCATTAACATTAGCTTATTTAAATAGTCTGTGGTTATAAATGTTTAATCATTGCGATGATATTTATTATATTATTAACAAATACGACAATATTCATTAAATTATGTTTGCTAAATAATTAACAATTGATTTGTTTTTGCAAACTGTACAATCATTGCAGCTCACAGAAAAATACTTCAGAATTCTCAATTGAAAATTAATTATTCTCTCAATAGATACTAATAACTGCTGATCGATTTACAAAGCAAAACTATTCAACAAAAATATTTGTAAAAAACATATTCTGACTTAACTTTAAATTATGTTTGCTAAATAATTAACAATTGACTTGTTTTTGCAAACTGTATAATCATTGCACCTTACACAAAAATACTTCAGAATTCTCAATTGAGAATTAATTATTCTATCAATAGATACTAATAACTGCTGATCGATGTACAAAGCAAAACTATTCAACAAAAATATTTGTAAAAAACATATTCTGACTTAACTTTAAATTATGTTTGCTAAATAATTAACAATTGACTTGTTTTTGCAAACTGTATAATCATTGCAACTCATACAAAAATACTTCAGAATTCTCAATTGAAAATTAATTATTCTATCAATAGATACTAATAACTGCTGATCAATGTACAAAGCAAAACTATTCAACAAAAAATATTTGTAAAAAACATATTCTGACTTAACTCTGTTATCTATACTAACTATTATTCAGAAATGCTAACCGACTGTTAGTTAAATTTTCCAATTCATCAGTAACATCAGCGCACTTAAATAGTTTGCGATAAGCCTCAGCAAATGTATGAAATCTGACTTCTTTACTTCATTGAATATCCTAGTGTAAGCTTTTCCTTGGAGGCATCACTCCTTTTGTACTAATGAAGAAATGCTGATTTGGAATACTGGATCGAGCAATAACTAACCTCAGCAATTTTCGAAATGTGCCCCTTGGAGTTAATACCTTCTTAGCCACACTAGAGCTTTAAAGATATGAAAATCTCCATCCGTTCATTGCGCGTCTTATCAGTTAAATAGATCACTTTTTTAATTTTTTTTGTATTATATTATTTTGTTGATAAGAAAGATGTAATAAATGCGTTTTTTACAAAAACCTAAAGCTGAATATTCTAATTCATAATAATACGATGAAGAGCTATCATGGAAAGAAAATATTTTTATGAAATGAAGAAGGGAAAATTGGACTGGTAACGTCCGATAAATTTCCAGTGATTTGGTATCATAATTTTGCTAGCTGCACTATTATGCTATTAATGACATTAGTTTTTTTTTTAAATGGTCCCCTTGGAATTAATATCTTCTTAGGCACACTAGTGCCCGTTAAAAATATGAAAATCTGTATCCGTTCATTGCGCGTCAAACCGGTTAAATGGATCACTTCTTTAGGTTTCTTGTATTATATAATTTTTTTTGATAAAAAATAAGTAATAAATGAATTTTTTTTCACATTTTAAAGCTAAATAGCCTCCGTAATGTAGTAGGGCACAAAGCTATTATCCAATGTAGTTAATTTTATGAAATGCACAAAAGTAAATGTGTTAAAATTGTATTACATTATTTTGATGATTAAATATGTGTAAAATAAGCGTTTTTTTTTTTTTTTTTTTTTTTTTTTATAATCACCTATATAAAAGTACCAAGATGAAAATCTGTTATAGAAAGTGCTTAGTTTTCTAAAAGAAATATATTGAAAAATTATTAAAATTGGACTTGAGTAAATTTTGATAAATGTATATGTATTAAGATTGATGTTTTTACTAATAGTAACCTGCATCAAGAAATATTTCATTACATAGGCTATTTTATAAGTTATCAATATTATGTTATCAATAGGTTATTACAAAGGTTACTGGTAGCTTCTTACACAGGATATCTATTTTCAAAATGAGCATTTTGTAATTAGTACATAATTAATTATAATCGATAAACTACATCATTAATCTATAAATTTCTTATTTCCTTAAGTTTTCGATAGGTTATTACCTAGGTTATGGATTTTTAAAATGTTTCTTTTTAAGTTAATATCTTGGGAACACCAATGCTTTTGAAGATATGAAAATTTCGATTGCGTTTCTTATCAGTTCTTTTTTTTTTTTAATTTATTGTATTATTTTTGTTGATAAGAAAAACGTCATAATGCTTATATCGTGAATTTTTAAAATAATTTTATATATCGTGCATTTTTTTCATTTATTTTTAACGGGAATTATCTATGTCAAAGTACTACGTTGTAAAACTTTTATGGAAAGTAATTAGTATTAGAAAATAATGAAAAAAAAATTGGATTAAAGTAATCATCAGATAAAATTGTACTGAATATGTTTGATATTTATGCTAACTATTTTAATCATAGTGGTTATTATATTGATTTTTTAATGTTCGCCCATTGGAATTGATGTTTTTTTGGTACACTAGTGCTTTTAAAAGTTTGAAAATCTTTACATATTCTTGAACGTTTCAGAGAAATATATTATTTCTTTAAACTTTGTTTTGCATTGTATTATTTTGTTAATACAATGGATGTAACAAAAGCTTTTAAAATGAATCTCTTATGCCAAAGTATTATATGATGATATTATGGCAAAAAGTTAGTTTAATGAAATAAATGAACGACAAAATATATAAATAATACATAAATTTTGAAATTAATATGAGAAAAAAATATATATTGTAACAAAATTTTTAATTCAAATAGGTTTTTAGGAGTTTCAAATAGGCGAATTTCATTTCATTCTGCTAAATAGTTTCTGAGTTATGCTTAAAAAAACTACCCCGCAACCCAATTCGATTTTCAACTAATAAAGTTCAATTTAACATTAGGAATTTAAAACTTTACTTCTGAATAATTCCTAAACTGTTTCACAGGATGACTTCACGTTTGGTGTCCGAAAGTAAAATGTATCGATGAATACAAATATGATATCAAAACTAGGTATTTGTATTGAAATTTTCAAAGTTTGTTACAATTTCAATATGAAGAGTGTCCCTTAAGCTTATTTTTTAAACATACATTTAAACAGTCCATTCCCAATCGAATGATATCGTTTTTCTCTACGTTTATTTGGAAATAAAATAAATGGGATGCTTCTTTATTTCTCCGACAGAGCATTATTCGTAAAAAAAGGTATAAATTCAATTAAAACTCATAAAACCAAAATAATAACTATATAGATATTATATCCTATTTGTACAACTCCATTGAATCCACATAAAACTATAGAACAATATATGAATAATAAAATATTAATCAGAAGTCAGGATTTAATATCTCATTTTTTAAGTAGGTTAATTAAAAGGTAATTTAAGATTATAAGGTTAAGTGCAATCTATGTTTACATATCGTTCTGCATCCGAAGCGAACAGAAAAGGCGTTAAATTTTGAAATTACATATATATATATATATATATATATATATAAACGACCCTAATTTAAAGTTGTCTACAGACGAAACAATTGGTCAGAGAGTTGTGAAATTTTGTGAAGGACATAATGAAGGAATGGGAATTCGCTTAAGTGAAAAAATGATTAGTTCAAAATTTCACCACCTGATGGCGTTTTTAATGAATTACACATTTAGCATATATTTACAACAGTTTAAATATTTTATTGAAACAAAACATGTTCCACATGATAACCACATCATTTTCAGCTACCATCTGGAATCGTAAGATAGTATGTTCCACAGTTTACCGCAGTGTGTTCTGGGAAATGCTAAAAACATATCGCAAAAAAGTTTTGTTCAACATGTTTTGTTGTAATAAAATTTGTAACCTATCGTAAAAGTATGCTAAAAAAAACGCCCTCTAGCGGCGAAAGTTTGAAGTTTTTTTTTCTTTTTGCTTAAACAAATTCCCATTTCTTCATTACTACCTTCACAAAATTTCACAATTTTCTGACCAATAGTTTCGTCTGTCGACAACATTAGAGTAGGGTAGTTTAATAATGGATACCCTGTATATAATGCGGGATAAAACAGTTAATAAACAG
Organism: Maratus michaelseni; assembly: GCA_963931845.1. Taxonomy (NCBI): domain Eukaryota; kingdom Metazoa; phylum Arthropoda; class Arachnida; order Araneae; family Salticidae; genus Maratus; species Maratus michaelseni. The sequence continues at coordinate 128,001,770 of OZ007590.1, read as the reverse complement.
AATTACATAAAATTAGTATTTAAATAAAATATCTCAACAGTTTTATTGAAGGAATAATATCCATATATTATTAAAATTTCACAAGTAATTTTGATATCGTGCGAAAGCGTTAAAGAAAGCGTTTAGTGTGCAGCTATTATATATGTTACAAGATGAAATAACCAATAATTTATAATAAATAGCATCACGTCCTCAAATTAACTAAGCTTTAGAAAGTAAACAAAAGTAAAGTTATTGAACATTATTTACACAAAATCCATGAATATTCAAAAGGTGTATGTACATAATGTTCGGAAATGTATCTAGTTGTGAATGCAAGTTTATGAGGGATGTGATTTGAGGAAAATCAAACAACAGTTTGTTGTAGTTTTCAAAGAATAAACAACGTTTTGCGGAAAGAATTATCTCCTCAAAACTGGTTATCACATTTAACAGTTATTACTTCAGAACGTATACATCGAAAACGGCTAATAATGTTAAACTATAAAAAAATAATTCTTATAATTCATGAAATATAATTTAAATATTTATACTTTGCTGTGCGTAAATATAAATTTGAGCTAAACAGTTAGTTATGAGGAAAATGTTTTTAATGTATGCGATCACATTCACTCTATTTAAAAATGTTTATTCTTTAGAAGGAAATATTTAGAATATATTTCAATATGATGTACAATATTTCTATCAAATATTATTAGGCAGATGATTATTAATAAACCATAGGTAGTTCTAAATGCTTTTAGAATGCAGCTGAGAAATTTCATATACTAACAATAAATATTAAAATATTAATGATATTCTAATGCGTTCGCTGTCCAAAATATGTATGTGATTTCGACTACTGATATAATCAGTTTAATTTCAATAAATTATGCAATTATGCAAGATGATACACATGAAACTTTAATATTTAAATTGTTTTTTTTTTTTTAATACTGTACAAAAATCGATATTTGTAGTAAATTTTAGAATTGAGAAATATTGAAAACTATTTCCATATCTTATAATCCACGATACTCTTTCTACCGCAAACTTTAACAAGTTGGAAATTGTACGTCAAACGCAACAATCGAGGTGCGTTCGTACTATAGCTAGTTATATAAATATTCAGATCTAATTGATTTTTAATTCTGTGAAATGAATCTATCGTCTGCAGATTAATTTCTGTAATAAAATAAGTATCTCGGTCGCTTGACGATTAAACCTCGGAAGCTCCTATAACAAGAAAAAACCGTCGATGCGGCATCTTTTAATTTACCGAAACTGTGGCTAGAATTACTCCATGGTCAAAGATATGAAAATAAACAATCAAGTAAAAAATAATAGATAACGTGCGTAATTTTTAAAAAAGTACATGAAAATATTAACCTCAAAGCCCGTGCAGCTTTAGAATATTCTCATTTTGTTTTTGAAAATGACTCGGAAAGAGTCGAAACATGTAAAACAACTAATAAAAGTTATTTTAATTTATATTATAGTTGTTAATTTTACACCTTTAGCATTTAAAAGTAATATACTATTACAAGGTGTTATAATTTATTATATTGTTAAGAAAAAACGGATTTAAAAAAAAATTCAAATTTCTTAATAAATATTTTTATTAATATCTTCTAAAGTTTTGATTAGATTTTCATAAAATTTGAAATGTCTCGACAAAATTCTGCAAAGATAATATATCTTAGATTTCAAACCATTCGGTTAGATAGTTTTTGCGTTCTAATTCCATTTTTCTAAGAAAACGGAAACTTTCTGATCAAAATTCATGTAAGACAACCTGTGAATAAACTAGAATTTTTAACAGTGTACTATGAAACCCTTTACAACGTTATTTCTAAGTATTAAGATAAATATATAAGGTAAAGCCAGGAAAGATGGCGCGGTCGGAAAGATTTCGCACATAGAGGTTCGGGGAGAAGGAGTATAGTGAGCGCGCAGCGACTGCAGGCAGTTGCACAACATCAGTAGTGGAGTCTCTACTTGAAAATGCACGTTGATTGTTTTGAGCGTCTAAGATAAAGCAATGCTATTTAGTTTTGTTCTCCCAAAGTCAGTGCTTGAATTTTCATAGCCATTCGTCAGAATTTCTATACAATGTCAGTAGTACAAAATATTTTTAACTTAAACGATCTCTCATAAGCTACTAATCTAGACTATCAGTGTGAACACTAACGGTTCGTTTTAGTAGCAGCCATGCTTAAATAAAAGGCGGCACAATCTCTCCTACCGAAATTGGAGAGTTTGCGCATCTGCTATTTAGGAGAGATGGCGCATTGTTCCCATTAGTTTACATGCTAGGAGAGATTACGCAGCTTATTGGTAAAATTGCATAAGAAAATGAAAAATGAAAATGGACTAATTTTAAGTTAAACGTGTTATCAAGTAACTTAATGTTATTTTGTAATCTTATCCGGACTTGCTTTTTCTGTATCTTTAATTTTTTCCCCTTTAATTAAAATTTTTAATCGTTTTTAAAATTATTTCCTTTTTCTGATTCTTTAATCATTAGTTTGAAATATTCACTCCTAATATAATAATATTTGTTCACAAAAACCTTACAACAATGTCATTTAGTGTAATTATTATTGTTAACAATTTAATTGTAGTTATTATTAGTAATAATCTCTCCTACCCATGTGTGCAATCACACCAACCTTGTAAGGACAGATTAAGCAAAATAACTTTCTTGGTTTTATTACAATTGTTCTATTAAATTACAACATAACAACAAAATAGCATTGGAAATGCATAAAAAAACAAATGAAGTAAAAAATATTCATGGATTAGATTTTTTATTGTTATTCTTTTGAATTGTGCGTAGACTCTCCTAGCTTTACCTTATATGTGAATATTGAAGATTTTAAATAACAGATTAAGAATTTAATGAAAAATATTACGGCGTAATCATTGTTTGATATACTTACTGATTTAGGAGATAAATATTTTAATACTATTCTCAATGTGGCAATAAAAATAAAAAATGCATTTTAATATTTAAAAATATTGTAAAATGCCACTTTAAATCAATATCGACACCTGTGACTCATTTTATGTTACACACTGCTTAACTTGAGATAGTCAGCTATATGTAATCTAATTTGTACATTAGGTGCAAATTTATTGAGAGGCATTCAAACGGTGGAAATGTTTTAATAAAAATGTTTGGTAGTTTGAGTATTGATGGTTTCATTGAAATTCACTTCAAGTTCTTTACTAAAATGTAATCCCCTGCAGTGTTATTTTCAATTATTGTCGTAAACGCTTACCAAGATTTATCAAATTTAATCCTTATATTTAAAACGATAGAAAAATTTGAATTATTTCATTCGATGATTATAAGTAAAATGTTTCCTTAAAGTTTATTTGGTAATATAAGAAATTAGAAACAATTATTTTAAATGTATAGTTTATTTTCAAATCAGATTTACAACAGAGTAAGTAGGGATTTTTTTTTAATTTTCTACGACTGTACATGCGGTATATGTTAAATTATTAAACTATTTATTATCTACCAAACAAATTATGTTTCGTAAACGTTGATTATTTGGAGTTATTCCAGACATAATGAATAGGTTTCGGTATACGATGGTGGAATTCAAATACATTTCAACTTGTTCACAAACTTTACTTCATTCAATATTCTTTTATATTATTGTCTAAAACATTAATCGAGAATTCACGAATTTAATCTCCATATTCAAAATTATAAAGGAATGTGAAGTAGTATTCCATTGGATGGTTATAAATAAAGCTTTTGTTCTTTCAACTTTATTTGGATTTAAAACAAAGTAAAGCAATTTACTTAAATGAATAGTTTTATTTAAAATCATATTTTAAAAACTCACATATTTTCTTTCAGTACAGCATATATAATTTTGTTGCATGAGTAATAGTTTTGGTAACAATCTTTATTCATATATATAATTGAATATTCGAATATCGTCACTGAGAATAGTGAACTTCATTAAAATAAACACATATACAAAACCTAGCGTCGGAAAAAATATATAATTGGTTTCTACGACATTTATATATAAGTAACAATTATTTAAATCACAGAATTTTTTTTAACAAACAAATCGACTTTAAAAATAATTTTTAAAACGCTAAATAATTATTAGGTACTTTTCCGTTGTATGGACACCAAGCCAATATGTATGCTAATGCTCCAAATATTTCAACCCTGATCGTGAAAAGGAATTTTATTGCATAAGGATTTTTATTGCATACCCTGCGAAACATTGTGATTTGCTATTCATGAAACGTGAATCATGCTAATGATTATTATTTAACCTTAACCTCGGAAAGCTTTTTAATTTGCTATTATTTGAATTAAAAATACTTTTTTATATAGTTATAATTTGCTTTTACTGCTGACGCTGAGATGGATTTTACCATTTGGCAATTACCAGATGATGAGAAAGTTGCGATAAAACTGTTTCAGTAATTTGGAATTCTGCATAATAAAAGGTTGTGTTAAAAAAAAAAAAAAAAAAAAAAAAAACATGATGTTTTCTTACTCCTATTTCCGATCGTACAGCTGAAACTTTAATGGCGGCAATAGAAAACAATGTAGCTGATGGAAGTATTATTTATACAGATTGCTGGAGATGATATAAAATAGATCAACTGCGAGATGCTGGTTATGATGATTTCACAGTAAATTACAAATACAATTTTGTCGACCCTAATACTGGATGTCATACTCAAAATTTTGAGAGATTATGGGGTTTGCAAACTGGCGCAACAAAAGACATCGGGGAACTGTTCGTCATCATTTAGAGTTCCTGCGGCGACGCCTTCATTCAGGAAATAAAATGTTTACTGCAATGTTAAAATATATTTGTAATTTTATGCCAGTAGTTTAATATGAGTTTTATTTTATTACTTTATTGTATAACAGTTATTTGTTCACTCATTTTAAGTATATATTTGTGATTTAAGAAAATAGTTCGTAAAAGTCTGTAATTTTCAAATGTTATATTTTTAAAATGCTCACTTTACTATCGACAATGTTTTTTCTTTTATTTTTCGAATGTTTCAATTCGCGTGATTTTCATTTTGTGCCAACTGTTACGCTTGGCGACAATGGTGTCCGTATAACGGAAAAGTACCAATTATTATGTAGTGGATATTAAAAATAACTGAATTATAATGCAAAATAACTATTTTATTGATGCACATTAATATAAATTCTATATTCATATTACAGAAATATAATTTTAGATAAATATATAAAAATATATAGGGGACAGTAGGGTAAAATCATATAGTTGGATGGAACTGAATATCTCAGTTTTCAGTCGATTTGAGCAGACCTTTAGCGGGTATTGGTGGGAACACTTGCCTCTAGAAAGGAAAAAGCAACGATTGCAGTATCGCCACACTTTCTTTTAGTTTCTGTGTTTGAATTTTTTTTTTCATTTGCTTGCTTTAACGTGTGCCAGTTTTCAAAATTCTTAAATATTAATACATTTAAAAACACTGAAAAAATTTACATTATTGAGTATAACGTATTTAACAAGGGTTTATTTGCCACAATGAAATAAATTCTAGCATTTATAGGAACATTTTCATTTTTTTGTGGTAAGATAGTTATCCTAAGAGAATAAAACCGAATATTGGAAAAGGAGGCCTGAAGATCCAGTAAATAATGCTTCATGAAAAGGCAGACAAAACTATAAGGATAAGCGTAAATGTGATTTTTCGAAAGCTTATAAAGTAATGAATTGGTTTGCGTCAATTCTAATGAAGATAATTATAATTTTGTCTTTAAAAACTTCATTGTTAAAGTTGTAAACTAAAATGTTTTATATATTTTTAGAAGTACATTTGTTTACCTTTTTAGAAGAACTTTATCATTTCCTGAAAGATTAACATTTCCGTGCAATCTGTTGGGGAAGATCGAATAATTTGCCTTTCTCTAGAAAAGTAATTATTAAAAAAATGTGATAAAAAATCATATATTAAAAATAGTATTATTGCACCAGGAGAAGAGTATTTATGCAAAAATTCATTAAATTCTGTTGGAAAATACTAGCTTCAAGAAGCAGTGAATAATAAAGTATCCGAATTTTCCCAACGTTCCTTAAAATAAGTATATAAAAATATATTGTAACAAGTATTTTTCATCTTGTAAATGAAAAAGTTTTTTTTACAAATACGGATGAATTGAGGTACCGGTTTTATATTTGTGTTTTATACCCCTAAAGTAAACATAATATAAAAACTCAAATGTTGCATTTGCTGCTCTGTGTGGAGTAAATAAACATTTTTATTAAAAAAAATTGCAAAAATGTAAAAAATAACTATGTTTGATTACCAAAAATGATCAGTTTGCAGTGATAATAAGTACAATATAATATTAAAAAGATATAATGAACAATAAAACAAATTATAAAAAATAATATCTAGATGAAACTTTATGCTTGCATTTAAAATTTATCTACTACACTTGATTTTATCTTTTTTACGTTTTTGTACATCTGATGTGTTTATAAAACAATGCTCTGATAACTCGACTTACGTTTTAAATAATATCTAATTAGTTTTAATTTGAATCTCAACAAGTACCTACAATTAACACTCTGTTGTTGTGTGAGTAAATATTTCTTATGTTAATTCAAAGTATTAAAATATTTTCTTTTTAAATTGGAATTTACAAACAATAACATATCAAGAATTTATTGGACAATCTTAAAACGTTAAACTAATAATTATCTCACACACCTATTGGTTCAAAGGATAAATATTTTAATATTCTTATGAACGTTGTGACAAAAAGACAAAAGTTTATCTTAATAACTAAACGTTATCTTCAATGACACTTCCAATCAATATCAGCACCTGTGGCTCTCTTTAGAATGTATATCGTTTAAGTTAAATTAATAAACAATCTGTTACCTGTCATGTAAAACAGATGTTTGAAAGTTATATTCATTCAGACCCATTCAAATTAGCAGGAGTATTGTAATACCTTTCGCTGTAGATCGTTTAATTGAAATACATTTTAACTTTAAATATATATATATATATATATATATATATATATATATATATATATATATATATATATATATATATATATATATATATATATATATATATATATATATATAAGTGAAATAGCTTTGGTAATTTTATGTTTGCCCTTGTTAATTTTTATTAACTTTTTTGGTATTCTGTCTACACTTTATGATTAACTATCTTAATTGGAGATTCGGTTTGAATTTTTGCAAGAACTTGTTAATGAATTTTGAAATTCAAACGCAATACAATTATATATATATATATATATATATATATATATATATATTTGTAGGATTTGAATTTAAACATACTTTATTTTCTTTATGACGTGCGGGATCATCAAATTAACTGACGCTCTGGTATTTTTTATTATCCATGATTTCAAAGCATGAGTTATGAAAATACTGGATCACGAGATCAAGATTTGGATATCTTCAAAATTAGAAAATTAGCAGTTTTTTATATTTTTATCATTCAGGAAGCGTCGAAATATGAAATGTCAATAAAGGCACTGTTAAGCCTAATTAGACTATTCGAAAGTAATTGTATTATATGTTTTAAGTGAGAAATGTAACATATTTGAAGAAGTTATCAACGAAGCGTTATAAAATTATATTTCTAGAATTATATTAAAGTGCATGTGTTGTTATTTCAACGTCTAGTTATTCAAGTAATTCAATAAATTAACATTTTGCATATTACATTCCTACACACACACACACACACATATATATATATATATATATATATATATATATATATATATATATATATATATATATATATATATATATATATATATATATATATATATATAATTACAATATCTATGAATTTCAAAAACATATCAAGTTCTAATATCATTCTACTAAAATCTACAAAGAGATAATTAATGATATTGTGTAATCAGAATACCACATAGCTAATAATTAACTTGTGCAATCATAAAATTACCATAGCATGTGCTTCAATGGTAATTAGCCAAATTTACTCATACCTGAAGAACATTTAAAAAGAGAGAGAGAGAAAGGGAAAAAAAATTATAAATTGGAGTAGCTATTAAGTAAACACAAATGGATTAATAAATTAATTATGAACATTATTCAGTGGAAAAACTGGACCACAAGAGAACCAATCAAGAATTGGATATGAAAAAACATATGTGGATGTACTCTTCAGCTTGGCTGCACCCACATGTGTTTTAAAAATAATTTAGTATTTCATAATTCTACTGGCATGATGCTAAGAACAGTAGAGTCAGCCAAGTATACTGAATTATTACCAGACAACAATTGGAAAAATTTAAAATTGGAAATATGTAAAATGTAAATAAAAAACCATTAAGAAATATATAATATACCACTTACAACGATTATCCTAAAATCTTTATAAATCACCACACAAAATTACCACCAGATATCATTTTTGAAATAATATTTGAAATTAGAACCCTTAAATTGTAGAAAAAATGTTTTACTCACAAGAATGATCCAGAATCCTCAAAATATAGCAACTTCTGCATAATGATGAATTCCACATGGCGCGTATCAAACATGTTGACATTCGAGTCGAGTTGAGAGAAATGATTTGAAATACAAGTTGAGAGCTCTTTTTTTTTTTTTTTTTTTTTTTTTTTTTAAAGAAACAACTCGATTAATGACACCCCAACACAAAATAATTCAAAAACACACAAAACTATTCTGTTGATAATACTCTTATAACAAAATTATATCCGTGAATATATAATTACTCCATCTAATTTTAATTCCTGAAAGTAAAATTAATATACAAGCAATAGCTCCCTCTATAGTTAAATTTAAAATAACATCTATAATATCATCAACTAACTAAAACGTAAAGTGTCGCCATCTGTTGGTATTATAATTACTCATAATTAATATTTAGTTACATATCCATATTATTATTAACATAATCACTTCATTATATTTAATCAATATATAAATTTTAATAAAGAATACTTCTTGTAGTTTTTACATTAAATTCAAATAAAATCCTACAATATGAATAAATATACACAGAATTTATTCATCCTGCACAGCATTTCAGATATTCTTAACAAGAGTATATTTTGTAAAAGAGATATTATTTTAAAACAAAGTGCTATGCTGCCAGCTGTGTTAAACCAATGATATATATTATAAACTTATAATTAAATTATTAATTTTTTATTGTTACTTCTACTTAAATATATTTTAGACTTGTTATTAAATAATTAATGTATTGTTTATACTTATACTTAATTATATTTTAGATTTCAAAGATTAATTTAATATCAATTTAAATAATTATTATTATTACTACTGTGCTTCAATCAAATTTATGCTATGCAGTAATTAAAAATACTTATTAAATTTAATTTCATAGATAAAAATAAAAAACTATATATATATTTATACACTTTGCAAATAGATATGTTTGTGAGTTATAATAACCAATGTTATCCATGTATAATTTTATGTGTTATTGTATAAGTTAAATTATAAATGTATGAAAACTGCTCATCAAAGACACCCTAAACATATGTGATCGGCAACGCACAATCACATACTATACAGAGTGTATATAATGTTCATATATATATATATATATATATATATATATAATTGCTTATAATTCTACATTATTGACCTAGAATTCGAAGAGAATTAATAAATTTAATATATGTATTGAAATTTATAAAACTTTTTGAAGTAGTACCGCGTTTGTTATTTATAAATGGATATTCAGCTTCTCTAAAGTTCATTTGATGATAAACATATAAAAAAACAATACATTTAATTGAGTATTTGAATTTAAAAGGCAGATTATTTTAAATTAATTTTAATTTTAAAGTACAAATTTTATTGAATTGTTTCGGCTGGAAAGTTTATCTACTTAAGTATTTAAATAATTAAATGCAGGCTCTGATAACAAAGCACTCAGCCAAATTAAAGAAGAAAAAAATACTCAAATTTGCATTAGAGAATTCGATAAACAACGCATATCTAAATGTTAAAATAAACAGTTTAAAACACTAATAGTAATTTATCTAATACACATATTTGGTTTCTTTTTCATAACTATATGATATATGTATGAAATAATGATTCCATTAACTTATTTACCTTTGTATTTATATTTATTGCGGAAGTTTAATTAATTTCAATCACCCCAAAATTTCTTTTTTCGAAAATCGCTGTTTCTTGAAAATGTACTTTTAAAAATAACTGACAAGAAATTCTCTTATGGTAGTCAAAGAGCAATAGGTTCTTTTGTTTGTACTACAAGTCTGTATGAGCTCGTATATTGGCTTAAGCAAGTTTTTTTTTTCCATGTCAAGCTGGTATTTTCTGTTTTCTTTTCTTTCTTTTCTTTTCCTTTCTTTACTTTTTTTTTAATTGTATAAATATTAGTGATATTGCACATTAAAAAAAAATAATCTTTAGAAATTTATTTTGAGATAATTAATTACTAAGAAATATATATATATAAAGAGAGCGCTTTAAAAGTGTGATTTTTCTTTAACTTAACGGTTTTCTGTGATTCTAAAATACTTTTCACGAGTCTTCATTTATTAATTATAAGTTTCGAAACAAACGAGAACTGTGAGCTATAAATGTTTTAAAAGAATATGATTTCTAGAATCTGCGGACATAAAATTACAGCTTCGTCTACTAAGTTATTTTTGAGTTATACTGAAAAACCACCCTCATTGCAGTCTGTTTTGCAGCGATTAAAAATGTATTTAAGATTATTAGTACCAAACTTTAAACCTTCATAATTATTCCTGAACTACGTGACTGAATTACTTAATGAGTCAAAATTTAACAAAAAAAGCCAAACATGATGTCAAACTTAAGTGTTCGTATTCATCATTTTAGAATTTGGTAAAATTTCTCTATGAAAATTATGCTCTAGGACTTTTTTTCTTACATAAAATAAACTAGGCGGATGCGCCAATCCCAATTTTTTATTCTATGTCATGCATGTTTTAAAAACACCAAAAACTAATCGCCACCAACTTATATCAGTGTCTAAGATGAAATTCCGAGCATTAGATCTTGAGATATGACTATCGCTAAAATCGTGTAAATCCTGAAAAATGCAGCAGCACCACCTGTTGGGATATTTACACCAAAACGTAATCAACAACAACTTATGTCAACGCCTAACGGAATCTGAAGTTTGATGAAATTCTGTGCAATAGTTCTTCAGATACAGCTATCGTGAAAAGCAGAAAAAAGTAGTATAGCAGCTCCAACTGTTGGGTTATTTACACCAAAACGTAATCATCATCTATTTATATCAAGGTCTAACAGATTCTGAAATTTGATGAAATTATGTGCATTAGTTCTTGAGATATAGCTATCGTGAAAATCGCAAAAAAATGTAGCATAGCAGCACCATCTCTAGGGCGATTTACACCGAAAACTAATCAGCACTAATTAATATAAAGCTCTAACTTAAGCTAAAGATTTAATAAATCCCTATATATTTATTAATTTTATTAGTTCTTGAGATAAAGCGCCCACAAAATTTTTGTCACATACATACAGACACACATACAGAGAAACACACAGGCAGACAGACTCATAGACGGACATTTTTTAAAAACAGTCAAATCGTGTTCAAGACCTTCTAAAACATATAAATCCGTCGAAAACCAGAAGTAGAAAAATTTCATGAATAAAATACTTTCTCCTTGTAAAGATAGAAGAAAGTTAAAACAGATTTACAGTTGGTTTGTTCTGTTTTTCCTCTGGACAATTTAGTGGTTATAACTTATGAAGTGTTATAATTTTTTTTTTTTTCTGGTGATCTTTCTTTTTTTTCCATTTTTAATTTCTTCTTTCCTTTCCTTTATTTTCTTTCTTTCTTTATTACTTTTTTTTTTTGCTGAGTGTACGTAATATTAGATAAACATTTACAAATTTAATATAAAATTTAAATCATATTTAACAAATGCATGATATAAAAGGGAGGATAGCATAAAATAATATTTGGATATAAAATTATATATATGGCAAATATTTCTATTATTTCGTTCAAAATCATGAACTTTAAAGTAATCTAAAATTAATAAGTACTATAAAAATGAAGATATTCTACGATGAAATACACGATTTTCAGCGATAACAAAGCATATTTGTTATCGCTGTTATACACTTTAAAAAAATATTATTTGTTATACCTTTAAAAATATAAATAAAAAAAATTGAAAAATAGCACATACAAATGTTGGTTTTAATAATTGAATTTCGTAGTTAAAAACAAAAATTATTTGATTTGAAATTAGAGAGGAAATACAATTATTTATAATAATTTATTTTTATTTTCCTGTTGTATTTCTCCGAATATTAATAAGAATATTTACAAACAATGATTATTAAAGAAACATAATTGTTTGAAGCGTCAGAATTAATATTGGCATTATTTCATTTTACATGCAAAGAAATTAACAGTTTCCACTTTAATGAAAGCCAATAACGGATTAGTTAGTATATGATCAATATTCACACCTGTAGCTCAGATTCAATTTGCATGATTTTAGCCTTAATTAAAAACATTTGCGATGCTATATATTAATTTAGATTTGCAACACACTTTATTATATAATACGTGCATCATAGCTAAACAATTTCTAGCAAACTAATAATATATCTATTTTTCAAATATCTGTTACAGATATAGGATATCTTTGTTTTTCATCATTATAAATTATGTCTTTCATATACCATTTTTTTAATTATCTTTTGTCTTTCAGTTTATATTTAGTTTGAAAATTAGTCGCCATACCAACGAGGATTTCAGAATTGTCTTTAAAGAATCTTTCATCCTTTTTTTCTGCTTAATGCTCATGCGCTAAATAAATGTTAGCAAAGTTTAACGTTTAATCGTATGTAATTGTCCAAAAATATATCAGGTCTACAAAAATATTAGACATGGTAATAGATAATAACATGATAAAAAAATATCGAAATTTTGTTTTCAAATAGGGAATGAAAGTAGTTTTCTTTTTGAGAGGTAATGTAAGTCATTTGCTTATATTAAAAAAACAAAATTACTCTTTGTAAATTTAAAAAAAAAAATACTTACAAAGGAAATTACTTGCATAATTTAGCATATTTTAAAAATATACCAACATTCTTGTACAATGTTCAGTTTCAATTTTGAAAAAATAAAATGGACAATGTGAACAATTTAAAGTATAATTCAAATATGCATATATATTTAACATATAATACCACTGTTTTAATATTCTTTATTTTATTTTTAAAGAAAGCCTTTAGTGTTATTTGATAATATTCCAAACATATTCCAATATTTTCTAAAGAAAAATAGAGTAAAGTCCTGATAGAGTAAAAAAGTAGAAAAAAATCTGTCACGTCTTTCTACAGACTGTATGTGACGAGTCAATATTTTCTTCTGTTGCACTCTAAATAGATTGTTAAGAACTGATAGAGGCACAGCTGTGGTTCGTGACACCTAGTGATAAATGTATGCGCTGTGAAATATAGCATTTTTTTTTTCATTCCTAGAGAGAAGTGAAAATATATGTATGTATTTGGTTAATGTTACATAAAATACGACTTAAGCTTTACAAAATATTCTGATTTTAGAAAGTTTTGAGAAGAAGAGTTTCCGTTTGTTTCTTTTATTAACAAGAAAAGCATGTCTTAAAAACAAAATATTTTTGGACGCAGATAAAAAATAAAAAAATATAAAAATTTGCTTCTTTAAACAATATTATATGTATTTTTAATGCAAAGCGACGTTAAGTTGAGTGTTATTTTAATTTATATCTGAAATTTAAGAATTGATAAAATGGTTATGCGATAATCTATTCTAACGTTACACCATGTAATTAAATTAGTACATTTTTATATATGTTACATTAAGTAAGAATTTGTGATGTAAAGCTTTCTACTTATTATAAACTGATAAATTGCTCTATTAATTCTGAACAAGTATTGAATAGAACATGGTTTCAAATATCACATTTTGGTAAAAACTCAGAATAATGCACACCTAAAGTCCCTGGAATTTGTCTTATTTTCAAAGGTAAAAGCATACAATTACATAGGTGTTGATAATTGAAAAAAAATATTCGATTAATAGACATATTCATTCTTTTATAATGTCCGTTATGTTTTTTCCTGAATATTAAATATCAGAAGTGAATTTATTAGTTTTCACACTAATTTTCGTACAATGTACCCAAATCTCTATAAAACATACAAATTAATGGGAGGAATTGATTAAATTGATTGAAAGTGGAAAAAAAATCAAACCTTTAACAATTACAACAGGAGAATTTTACACTTAAGTAACAAGCTTGTTCACAACTCCAGTCATCTAAGACACAGACAATCAAGAGAAGATGAATCAATGAACTTACCTAAAAAAGAGAAAAGGAAATATTAGAATTCAGAAAATTAAATTTATACAATGTTACCAATAAAAAAAAATATACATACTGTAAATAAAATAATGAGGTAGCTTGAGGTTTATGAGATATCAATAACTTTTAGCTCGATTGGATTTGGAGAAATACCTTCAGTTATAAAAAGAAAGGGAGCTAATTTCCTCATTAATTTAAGAAACAACAATAAAAAAAATTTCATAGCCAGTTCACCCTCATAGGTTTGAATCCATGCTCTTAGGTTACACTCACACTTGCGTATTTTCAAAACGATTCTTGAAGCAAGATCTCTTACTCTAATAGGACTACATTTGATTCTTTTCATGCTATTATAATTATTCTATAATTAGGCATAATTAGGCATAATTAAATGATATAATAAAGGCTAATATCAGCATGGATGATTGAGTGCACCCACAGCACTGCTTGTGGCGTAGAACAGATTATTACACTAAAAAGTGTTGAATCAAAGGCAAATTTGGGGTTTATAACTACAAATAGGAGAGATGGAGGATGAATGGGACAAGGGATGGATGGGACGCTCTAAATATTTCAGGCAATAAACATTTTTTTTAGTTGCTTCCTATCCTCATAGATTTCACTACCATAGTGTGCTTTAGAACCAAAAGCAAGACAACATGGCTGTTTTCAGTTTTCTTCAAATTTGCATTTCCTGAAAACTCTGCTTAAAAGTAAATTTTTTTACGTTTGAAGTTACTTAAATATCTTATGCAATATAAACAATTAAGATATGTTGTAGTTTTTTATTTAAAGCCTCAATTTGGTAATTAAAATGAATGCATATTAACCATTGTGACAAAATAATTTCTGAGACAAAATAGCTGACAATTGAATATATGCATCATGGGGATGATTGGGACATTTCAAATGGGGATGAATGGGACATTTCAAATGGGGATGAATGGGACTGCTTCATTCGTCCCTAGAGGATACGGAAATTTTTTTATTAACTAAATAATATTATATAGGTTGATAAATTAATACTTTATGGTAATTATTCTTTGAACATTTCATCCTCTTTGTACCCATCGTCTTCAGTCCACCGTTTATGGGCCTTTTAAGGCAAAGCTGAGATGAGTCCAAGATCATTGACTAACAAATAATCCTGGAAATCATATTACAATTTATAATCTCTCAACTTTTGCCAAAGCGGCATTTTTGTCAGCTTTCAGTCCTTAACATTGAATACGGGGAGGAAAATGTTTGTGTCCCATTCATCCCTGCTGTGGGGATGATTGGGACATAGAAGGACTTTTTTTAAATTTAATTTATAAATCTGTATAATAATAATCTTGAACTTAAAGTTTGACATGCGATATATGATATTGATAATAACTTATATAAAATATTTAAAATAAATATTTTTGTGAAAATGTCCCATTCATCCCCATTTCCCCTAAGTTACTACAGCGATATTTCAAAATTTAATATAGAATAATCTGTTACCAGAAAACACTTAATAATCTATAATAGAATAATGATAAAAATATAAAAGCATTCTTAAAAAATATAACTAGTGCTTTTATCGCACTGTTTAGTAAACAAATCATTTTACAAAGAAGAATATTGCTTTGGGATATAAATTGTATTTTTTTTATTTGATGTATTTCATTTAATGTTTTTTAGATGAGTTCATAATTTTATAAATATTTAGCACCTATAGTCGTCGCCTGGTCCGCCCGTCTGTCCGTCCGTAGTCCGCATATAGCAGCGCAAAAACTACACAACCTAATGGTTTAAAATTTAATATATATAATCGTTGTAGAATTTTGCCGAGTCATTTCAAATTTGATGAAAAGCTAATCAAAACTTTAAAATATATTAATATATTTTTTTCCTTTATTCTATTAACGCCTATCATACGTAATCTATATAATAAAAGCTCAAGTCATGTGACTGAGGAAAACAAATACCACTTATTTTTTCATATGCCAAGCGGTCATTTTTATTAAAAATTATTTTTTCGAATAAAATTGCATATTTCGAATAAAATTGCATTGGCTTAACAGCCGAATATCTCAATCCATTAAAGTAAATAAACACAAGAGATTCATTCATCGTTAGTCACAGAAATATTAAACCATGAAGGAATCATTTGCAAAGCAAGATCTCCATGGTGAATTTCGCAGCGCTGTCTGGTGTCGAAAAAAAAATCGCATCTGTAAACGTGGTATACGTAATAAGACAAACAAAGGCATGCTCATTTCGCTTATATCAGACGATATAATTAATTTCACTGAAATAATGCCGATGATTTTTTTACATTGTAAAACTAGTTAAAAGTACGTACGCATCTCATTTGTCACGTTTAATGTATAATTTCCAGCTTGTTTTCATTTACAAAGAAGTAGATAGCTTTAGGACGTAAATTGTAATTTTTTTAGTTGATGTATTTTATTTTACTTTTTTTAATACCCTTTAACTACAACAAAATAATCTGAATCATTTACAGGAAAATGAATATCTCATAAATCTGAAATAACGAATGTTTCTCATGGAAAGAAAAAACATTTTCTTATATATCTTTTATGTAAATCATTTAAATCCCTTCCCTTTTAATAACAATCAATAATATATATATATATATTCCTAATTGTAAAAATGCTTATTTGGAAAAATTTTAAGAACCTAATTTCTCAATCATTTTCTTTCATGAAGTTGTTATTTTTTAACTTCTAGTTTGACTGAATTTAAAGCTACCTGATGGGTTTCTGGTAATCCGATCTGTAATGAGTCTACTTACGAACCTGTGGTGTTGAATTTCCAGTTAACAAAACATATGTGTTCAGTAAGGCTGCTGGGGCTTCTTATAGTATGAGTTGGATTTGGAAACCTTTCAAATATTGTAACGTGAATTGGGAAAATAATTGTTCTGCTCAGAAATCGCATTTGCCGTGTCTGTATAATTCTAAATTATAAACTCTATTTACCTAAGTTAACAGATAAAAAATAACATCAAAGATTCACTGAGAGGTGCAGGGGATGATGATACTGTAAAATATGTTTTTATTGAATGATTCGAATGAGTAAATGTATTTCAAATTTTTTAATCTTATATTGAAAAAAACTCTCCTATCATTAGAAAGACAGACGTATAAAATACTACGTTTATAAATACGCCAGTATTTTAAAAACTATTTTTGTATATGAAAGTAATGTTTTAGAAAAAAGATGCTGCTGTATTCATATAAATAAAAGTTTGTTGAATAAAAATATATTAAATTAAAAAATATATATGATTTAAATCCTGTATGTACAGTTCTAATTAAATCTAAAAGTGGTGAAATTTTAACTGAGTCATATATGCATTGCTGGGCAGTCTAGTGTTAAGCTGTCGAGATCAATTTTCTCAAAAAATTATCTACAAAAATAATTTACGTCAACATGAAATAATAGCATTGTTTACCGATAAAACCTTCTTTATGAATCTTCGTTAAACAAACGATGCTACTCATATTATTAGTATTAAAATGAAAGAATGAAGTACAGTTCCATTGTCTAGATTACATTTTTGGAGCAAAGTAGAAAAGAGTTCAGTACATATTAACATTAACTGGAAATAATTCGATCATAAATGATTAAAACTTTCAAAAATGTTCAAACTATTTTTTACTTTTATGATTAAAATAATAAAATAATAGAATTTTTTCTATAAATGTTGTAATATTAAAATCACAACAAGATTTTTTTAAATTAATGTTTTATAATATATCAAAGTATTCTTTATCTCAAATCATTTTTGAGCATTCCTGGTGATTTACATTCTGTTTCAACAGAATTCTTCATTTTTTTAACAACATAAATTTAGATTAATGTAACATGATCCCATCCGCTGTTGAGTGAGAATAAAAGAAAGAAAAGGATATATACACTTATTTCATATTCTACGCAAATCTTACGGAGAGGTATTCAATTTTTGTGCGTTTGCAAGGTTTGCTTTTTTTTTTTAAGTTTCCGTAAAAAATAATGCATGTTAAAACGAAAATCAAGTGCATTATGTACTTAAAAGTATTAAAAAATATATATGATAATTTAAATTTAATTAGGAAAAAAGGGTTTTCTCAATATGTAACGTGTTTATTAAATATAGCTAATTATTATACTGTTAAATTGAATTAAATTCTACAAGAGCTACTGTAGAAACTGACTTTTTCTTCTACTGTACTAAATCTTCTTTCTACAGTTTACTTTTTTAACAGCATACATTTAGAAAAATGTAACATGATCCCAGTCTCTGTTCAGTGAGAATAAAAAATGAAAGGAAAATAATGCATACATTTATTTTATATTCGGAACAAATCGTACGGAAATGTCACGCATCGACGAACTGTCAGATCATGTTCACATTCAACATTTATGCATTTGCAGGGTTTTGTTTTCTTCTTACGTATTTGTAACAAAGACGAATACATTTTAAACTGAATCGCAAGTGGTTGATGTACTTAAAAATATCTAAACAATATTTATTATAATTTCAAATTAAGATAAGGATGATTATCTCAAATTAAGATAAGGATGCTTATCTCGAATTAAGATAAGGATGCTTATCTCAAAATGAAACCTTTAACAAAAACGAATACTTAAATAACTGTTATATTTAGCACAAATCGTACGGAGCTACAGTATTAACTACTTTTGTTTCCAGTGTACTGACTTTTATTTCTACAGTTTGCTTTTTTTATCAGCATACTTTTAGACATGTAAAACATGAACCCAATCTCTGTTCAGTGAGAATAAAAAAGAAAACAAATAATGCATACATTTATTTTATATTCAATACAAATCTTATGGAAATGATACGCAGATGAATAGTTAAATCTTGCTGATATTCAACATTTGTGCATTTGCATTATTCTGTTATCTTCTTAAGCCTTTGTACAAAAGACGAATACATCCTAAACTGAATCTCAAGTGGTTGATGTACTTAAAAAATATTTAAAGAACATTTATGATATTTTCAAATTAAGATAAGGTTTCTTATCTCAAAATGCAATCTGTTTAAGTAATTAAGTGTAACTTATTGTTGCATTGTTAAATTGATTTAAATTATGTTTCGGCAGAATCGTCCACTTTTGTAGCAGCATACTTTTAGATAAATGCAATATGATCGTATCATTTGTTTAGTGAGTAAAACAGAAAAAAAAATCGTACGGACCTACTGTAGAAACTGACTTTTGTTTTAATTTATAGTGTACTAACTTTTATTTCTACAGTTTTTTTAACAGCATACTTTTAGACAAGTGCAACACGATCCCATTATCTGTTCAGTGAGAATAATAAAAGAAAGAAAACAATGCATACATTTATTTTCTATTCAATACAAATCGTACGGATATGTTACGCATTAACGAACAGTTAAATCTTGCTCATATTCAACATTTGTGCATGTGCAGGATTTTGTTATCTTCTTAAGCCTTTGTAAAAAGGACGAATATATCTTAAACCGAATCTCAAGTGGTTGATGTACTTAAAACTATTTAAAGAATATTTATGATAATTGAAAATAAAGATGAGGACGTTTATCTCAAAATTCAACCTATCCATGTAATTAAACGTAACTAAATATTACATTGTTAAATTGTTTTAAAATATCTTTTTACTGATTCGCTCACTTTTGTAGCATGCATTTAGATAAATGCAATATGATCTCATCAATTGTTCAGCGAGTAAAACTGAAAAAAACCCGAATGCTTAAATAATTGTTATATTTATCACAAATCGTATGGAGTTACTACATTAACTGAGTTTTGATTCCAGTGTACTGACTTTTATTTCTACAGTATTCTTTTATTAACAGAATACTTTTAGACAAGTGAAACACGATCCCAGTCTTTGTTCAATGATAATAAAAAAAAAATAATAATTCGTACATTTATTTTATATTCAATGCAAATATTATGAAATGTTACGCTTTGACGAACAGTTAAATCTTGCTCATATTCAACGTTTGTGTATTTTCAGGATTTTGTTATCTTCTTAAGTTTTGTACAAAAGACGAGTACATCTTAAACCGAATCTCAAGTGGTTGATGTACTTAAAACTATTTAAAGAATATTTATGATAATTGAAAATAAAGATGAGGATATTTATCTCAAAATTCAACCTATCCATGTTATTAAACATAACTAAATATTACATTGTTAAATTGATTTAAATTATATTTTTACAGAATAGCCCACTTTTGTAGAATACATTTAGATAAATGCAATATGATCCCATCATTTGTTCAGTGAGTGAAAAAGAAAAAAAACGAATGCATATGTTACTTTTGTATTCAGCACAAATCGTACGAAATGTCACGCCTCAATGAACTGTCATATCATGCTTTTTTCGACGTTTGTGCGTTTGTAAGGTTTTGCTTTTTTATAAAGTTTTTGTTTAAAAGACGAACGCATGTTAAATCAAATCTCAAGAAGATTATGTACTTAGAAATATTAAAAAGTATTTATGATCATTCAAATTTAATCAGGTAACGATGGATACTTCAAAATGTAGCACGCTTATTAAATATAACTAAATATTATACGGTTAAATTTATTTAAATTTTATTTCTACAGAGCAACTGTAGATCTTTTCTTTATACTGCACTTACTTTTATTTCTATAGTTCTCTTTTTAACAGCATACATTTAGACAAATGCAATAGAATCCCATTTTTTGTTAAGTGAGAATAAAGAGAAGAAAGATGCGTACATTTCTTTTATATTCAATACAATTTGTCGGGAAATGTCACTCAGTGACGAAATGTCAAATAATCCTTAGCTTGAACAATTGTACATTTGCCGTATTTTGTTTTATTTTTAAATTTTTGTAAAAAAGACGAATACATTTTAAATCTAATCTCAAGTGTTTGGCGTGCTTAAAAATTGTAAAAGAATATTTATGATAATTGGAAATTAAATAGATGAGGATTCTTATCTCAAAATGTAACCTATTTAGGTAATTAAATGTAACTAATTATTACATAAATTGAGTTAAATTATTTTTCTACAGAATCGTTCACTTTTGTAACCGCATACTTTTTAGATAATGCAATAAGATCTCATCATTTGTTCAGTGAGTAAAAAAGAAAGAAATGAATAAATACGTTTCTTTTATATTCAGCACAAATAGTTCAGAAATTTCAAGCATCGATGAACTGTCGGATTATGCTGAAATTTAACATTTCTGCATTTGCAAGGTTTTGTTATTTTTTTTTCTTTTTGTAAGAAACACGAATATGTGTTAGACCGAATCTCAAGTGGTTGATGTACTTGAAAATATTTAAATAATATTTATGATCATTGAAAATTAATTAGGTAAAGATGTTTATATCAAAATGTAACCTGTTTAATAATTTGATAGAACCAATTATTACTCTGGTAATTCAATACGCACAGTTCCGATTAACAAAAAAAATTACACCTGTCGTTATTCGCGAGTTGTGTACCAAAAAATCGCAGTAAAAATTTTTGTGGATTTTAAATAATATCTTTATGGACCGTCAGCATAAGTATATTATGTATAATTTATTGCGATATGAATGTTAGAGTTATTGCTTTAGTTCAAAAGAAAATTGCTGTTATCTCTTTAAGCAAAAAGAAGGGATTATAATGTATAGATGGCATGTAAATCTTCTAAAACATGTATGAAGCGATTACATTTACTTATCTGAAGTCATTAAAAAATATGTAATATTTTTTTAATTTCTTAAATTAAACATTTGCGGTCTTCCTTGTATATATTTAAATATAAAACACACTTTAAAGTTTTGTAATGCTCATATATAAAATAAATATCACCTTTATTCCTCATTATTTATAAAAATTCTCGTCAACATAATTTACATCCAGGCAAAATTTAATTTTTCGCTCATAGAAGTCTGAAATTTTAGGTGAGGATAGTCCAAGGCCTCTCCTGATGCACATCAGTCTCAGATATTTAATATTTTAACAATAACCAAAATAATAATTAAAAACTGATCAATAACTCATCTCTTTCTTTGCGAGCCGGCTTTCAGCACTCGCGCATGCCCAGAACCCGATTTACAACAGCAAACGAAAATGAAGAACCATTTGAATGGCGAATGCGTTTTTTTTTCGAAATTCTGTTTTAACTTTTGTCGACTAAACCGTTTGGTTTATTTAAAAACGAAAAACATATTTTGAAAATTGCACTCTTACGTCTCAAATGCCTTACTCAATTCGAAAAAAAATGGATGTTAACCCTTTGAAAAACATTTTTGAAAAAGGGTCGTCCTTACGGCACTGTCTCTCATGAGCGCAATTTTAGAGATATAGAAAAACCAAATATATGTTCTTAAAGACGAAACTTTCTTCTAATCGACGGTATAAATAGTTTTAAAAAATACAACTTTTATACATTAAAAAACAACGGCGAACGCAGTTCAATTTGCGCCTCACGAGACGATTTTTTTTTTCGTACGCTAAAAGTTACTAAACGTTCGTATATCGACACATTTTAGAGTATCTCGGTAGACCAGATTTACATCACCTACAACAATTTCAAAACCTTCAGACGAGAAAAAATAAAAAATAAATAAAATAAAATCTGAAAAATTTTCGACGAAAACCTATAATGCGCTCTGCGAGGTCACGCTCGGCTTCGGGTAACGTTTTCATTATTTAATATGGATATATTTTTACATAATTTTACAGAGGACTTGGAAACAGTTATGTTTATAAACGACTAAAATTTCAGGGAGTTTGAAAACTATTTTTCTATGTTAACGGACCCGACGCGAATACAAAAAAAAAAAAAAAAAAGATAGATAGAGAGAGAGAGAGAGAGAAGAAAACATATTTATTTTATAACCAGATAACAATATTTCTGACGTAATTTTTACACGGGCTGTAAAACCGTTATATTTATAACCATTAAAGATTTCAAAGGGTATGGACAACAAAAGCTATTTTTTTTAACTATGAAAGGACCTTACGTGACAAAAGAAGAAAATGTTTTCTTACGAGAACTTTTTATCACCAATTATCAATATTTGTTTCGCGAATTTGTCATTAAAAATATAAATTCATGTAAAATCGTGTTAAAGATATAAAATAATACAAATTTTGTGGGTTTTTTAAAGTTTTATCATGGGCTCGGACAACGCCGAGCGGGTCATATAGTATATGATAAATATGGTATATGATCTTGGGTTTAAAACTGAGGTAGAAATCGTCATCTTTAATATTTAAAATTGAACGCATTTTTCGTATAATGCTTTAGAATGATATAAAATGTTGAAAGAGAAAAAAATAATAATTAATCCATCTTAAATGGTACAATAACAATCGGTGAAATAATAACTGTTTAAATAAATTGTTTTTAAATTATGTTTCTAGATAGTTGAAACATGTAATCATTTCTTTATTACATCAGATAATTAATGATTTTTCACAATATAGCTATACTACAGTGAATAAAAATATTTGAAAATTTATTTGTATTGGAAGATTTTTATGTTTTTTGTATAAAACTATAAAGGTTCATGATTAATTTTCAAAATTTATATTTTGATGAAATTTTGTAACTTTAACATTTTTAAATAATAAATTAACGTCTAAGATAGTTATATTCATGTAATATTTCCCATGTTCTGCATGTTAAATAATATTTAAACTAACAAAAAACTCATTCTGAAATTCTATTGACATAAATTCGACGTAAGCACCAGGTGTAATTTTTTTAAGAACCGATCCAGTTCATAAATACATCGTGTGAACTGGTCGAATTCATTGTTTAATATTTCTCAAAAAAGAAATATATATATATATATATATATATATATAATAAAAGTTTTAATCCGCACAAGTATAAAGCAATTTATTCAATATGCAAAATCTAAATGTTGTATATCATTGAAAATAAAAATACTTAAGAATTTAATAGTATACCGTTTTTTTAAATACTCTGTCGCTAAGCTTTTCTGTCTTAGAAGAAATTTTTTTCGAAAATACATATAATACACGGAGACAATTATTGAAGATTCATTTTTTTATTTTATTAATCAGATTTTTATAATATTTATGAGCATTTGAATGCATATATGTTTTTTTTTTATTACTCTATTTACTCTGTCAATGCAAAATATGCTAATTTATTTTATGTCCGAATTTTTATAAATCATTTAAACTGTTCAAAGAATGGCTTTTAAACAAATAATAGCTTTTATACATTTTACAAATAAGAGAAAATATCGGCGCTTTAAACAATAAAATTAGCATAATAATGCCATCAAAGTTTATTTATATTTATAAATAATATTTTTTATTTGAATATTTCTTCATGTTTACAACAGCAGAAGCCCGAATAAAAATTACTAGCGTACGTTTTTAAGCAGCTTTTATTTGACATTTCACTAAAGTATAAGATTTTCAAAAGCCTCGTGTCGAAGCAAGAGCGGTATAAACTTTGAAAAACATTTTCAAAAAGATGAATGACAGACTTGAAAAAAAATTCTTAATAAATACCAACGATATTTCAAAGAAGTGAACTTTTTTTTTTTTTTTTTTTTTTTTTTTAATCTTTGAAAAAGAACATTCTTGATAATTGTGAAGTTAAATAAACTGTTTTTGCAAGCATTTTGTATTTTCTCTTTATAACGAATTTTCAATGAAATTTTGTAAAGAATTTTAAGCAAAGAAGTTTTAATTGAAGGGGTCGGGGCAAGAGAGTGCCAAGATACATTTTTTGAACTTCTGAGATGTTTCAATTTGAAAACTTGATCAAATACTCAAATCTAGATATATAACCTAAAGTTTTTTCGCCAATGTCTTAGTAACATTTGAGATATTCTGAGAAACAATATGGTATTACTTAAATGATATTACTATTATGTTTTTTGTAAATTAGCTATCTTCATTGGGGGCATAAACATCTGGGGCAAAAACAAAACCTGTCACATATGCTGCCACCAAGTGACATTAGAAACAAATTATATGTAGGATATTATAATTTACAATATTAAGCAACAGATTACAGTGCTATATTTATTTCACCAAAAATGTGTCTTGGCACTTTCTTTCCCCGACCCCCTCAATTCTATTTAGAAAATCATGAATAGTTTTAAGTTCATTTCTTTAAAAAATGACCTATTGCAATCCCCTTTGCCGCTAATGTGCTGCGCATTATTTTATTCACTAATCACGGTAATTCCGTGTTAAATTCAAAGAAACGCACTATACTTCGTAATTGTTAATGTGTAACTCCGTTCTTTTAATCAATGTATTGAACTTATGTTGAAGGAAGTTTTGCGAGAACCACAGCAATAATAGTTGAATCTGTGATTGTTGAAAGGAACTAAGTCATGGTTTGGAAATTTCCCAATGTCATGGACATAGTGCCTTTCAACACTAAACTTTTAATATCCTCCCTCCCAAATATGCATAGGTAGCACCCGGACAGAGTTCCTTTCTTCACGAAACAATCACTAAGCATGGCAAAACATTGAAACCATTTTAAAATAAGAAATTTAAAAATATGGCTCCACTTCCTTTCAACAATCAGCAATTCAAATATTAAAAAAATATATATATTGCAGTTTTTAAAAATAGTCTGTCACTAACTGTTTCTGAGCTTTTCTGTGTTGGAAAAAAAATCTTCGAAAATACATACATTGAGACAATTATTGAAGTGCATTTTTTCTGTATTTTATTAATCAGATTTTTATTAAATTTATGAGCATTTGAATATGTTTTTCATTTTTATTACTCCATTTACTTTGTCAATTCAAAATATTCTAATTTATTTTATGTCCTTTTTTTTATTTTAATCCTTCAAATTGTTCAAAAAAGGGCTTGTAAACAAAGAATATATTTATTTACATTTCACAAATAACAGAGAATATCGGCACTTTAAGCATTAAAATTAGCATAATAATGTCATCAAAGTTTATTTATATATTTATAAACAATGTTTTTTATTTGAATAATTCTTCATGTTCACAACAGCAAAAACTTGAATAAAAATTACTAGTATATATTTTTAAGCAGTTATTATTTGGCATTTCACTAAGGTGTAACATTTTCAGATGCTTTTTGTTATAGCAAGAGCGATTCAAACTTTGAAACTGATACGCACTATACGTCGTAAAAAGGATCAATGCGAGAATAAAAAAAAAAGAAAAAATGAATTACATTTTTTTTTAAACAAGTGAATTTTTTTTAACTTTGAAAAGGGACATTCGTGATTATTGAGGAGTTAAATAAAGTATTATTACCGTTTTAATACGCATTTTGGAGGGTAGGAAGCATTTTGTATTTTCTCCTTTTTAATTGTTATTTAGGTAATTTTGAAATGATTTTGAAGCAAATATGTTTTAATGCTATTCAGAAAATCATGAATAGTTTTGGGTTCATTGCTTTAAAAATTAATCTATTTCAATCACTTTTGCCACTATTGAGCTGTAATTTTTTTATTCACTGATTAAGGTAACTCACTGTTAAATGCAAAGAAATGCATAGTACTTCGCAATTGTTTATGTGTAACTCCGTTATTTGAATCAATGTATTAGAATTATGTAGAAGAAAGTTTTGTGATAACCACAGAATACTAATTATACTTTGTTTCAATGTATTTATCGATACCGTATATCAATACCGTATATTAGATCATAATATACAATCTACAACATTTTGTGACTAGCAGACAACTTACTAATGTGTAGACAAGTATGCAACTAACTCTCCTAGTACCATTGCATTGGGTCATCTTTGGAAGGTTAAATCGTTTTATAATTTAAAGCAGAATTTTTGAATTCTAATACAATCAAATACATAGCAACTAAAAATGAAGGTACTCTCGTTATAATAAGAGCATCCCCCCCCCCACTCCTTCATACATATTAACCACCAAACTGTTGCAGAGGAAAACAAAAGTAGCTATTTTATTGGAAATTACGTCTTTCTTAAATTTACGTCAAAAGAATAAACTTTGGGTGCCGTCTTCGTACTAAGATTATAACAAACTGTGATATTTTCAACACGAACATCAAATTTTGACAGTTTAATTTAATTCGGGATACTACTTTGGAACTTTTAGTGTTAAATTCCCTTTTAAACGCTGAACCTTCGGATGTGGTCCCTGCTGCCTACGGCACCGTATAGCAGACGTTCTGAGCACACACTACAGAATCTTTTAGTTCTACCGCCACGGGGTGCATTCTATTCTAAACGAATATACAGCAAGGGTCACCGCTGCCTACGGCGCCCAATAACAGTCACGCTACATAAAAAATAAATTAGTTGCACCTTCCACCGCCAGGGTGTGCCAGATCTGTATACCTTTAACATTAACGCGATATTTAAATTATGTCCGAACCTCTCCCCTCAAAATTTAAGCAATGGCCTTTAACAAATTAACAAATATCCATATTAACATTAACAAATATCGGTAACTTTTGAAACAGAATCAAAATGGCGCATTTGAAACAGAAAAAAATGGCGCATTTTTTGGTTGTACTTCACAGTTTACTTTTTTGTCTGGAAAAGTTTTTTTCAAAAAAAAAAAAAAAAATTACCGGCCGTTTACAAAATTTGGATTTTCGGATGCAGAAATTTTTGCACATATGTGTCGTGCGTCTTATATCCATACCTCAAATAATTTTCTTAATATTCGCAAATTAGGAAAAACAAACCACTCGTTGCCATCGGCAAAAGAACAATAACTGCTTTTTTGCCCCTATGAACCTTAGCGTTTTATATATATATAGATTATGAAAAGTGAGATTTAAAAAATGACTTGAAGAGTGGATGTTGAGGCAACAGATCTGCAGATTTACTAGTAATATTCTAACTTCGTATCTCAAGAAGTGAATCTTTATCTTTCATGTGTATATATATATATATTGTAATGAATTGTACGATTAGCGTTAACATGTTATTCTTTTGTTATTATTTCAGTGTAAAAGTTAGATCATTTGTTTGTGAAATTCATATTAATCAGCAACATAGGTTTGAAATCTTAATTTTTTTTATCAGTTTATAAAGAAATTAATTAATTCGCAAATACTTTTTCACAAATAAAAAATGGATTAAAAAAATAGAGCCATGGTTAAAAGTATTGAGCATCCCATATTTTTAATATATTTTAGAAGTAATAGTAGAATACAAATTTATAATTGCATACAGTTGTGAAATTATTTTTTAAAGTTATTATAGTTTGTTGAAGATATCAGTAAACGAACGGCTAAAGCGTACGCGGAGAACTATCTTTTTTTCAATACTAAACTAATTTCTTTTACTAGTCGTTTCGTTGTTGTGTTCTAGAAGTTAATAGGTAATCACAAAAACTAGGATATGTCTTGCAGAAGATGCCAAAATATAAAGAAATCAGTTTATATGTTAATAAAAACAAAATAATTGAATACGGATTTAAAAATTATTTTCTTTATCGATTTTGTGTAATACAAAATACTTTATTTCTCATCTTCTTTCATGAAGACAAAGTTATTAATATTTTACATTTTCTGCAAGAATTATCCTAATTTTCGTGATTATTTATTAACTTACATAACGCAAAAATGAAACATTTCGTAAAACTCAGACGTTTAATATTTTTTTGAAAAACTCGTTTTTTGAAGCAAATTGTTTAATTAAAATGGTTAATTAAAATTGAGTTGTTTGTTTGCAGTTATTTTGTTTCATAGTGTAATAACTTAAAAAAGGAATTCATAATTGCATACAATTGAACATTTGCCTACGAGTATTATTTTTAAAGATATACATTAAAAAAAAAACAATGGAGATGCTTAATACTTTTGGCTAAGGCTGTATAGAAAATACTGAAGGAATATTTCCAAAACACACTTCTGATAAGTGGAGAAAATCAAATTCCCTTAACTTTTGTCTTTGCTCAACGAATCGGAAATCTCGCTGATAAAACACAATTCGTTTGTTTTTATTTCTCCTCATTTCATTAGAAAGTAAAACAGTTTTGCACTTTTTCTCTGTGTTCGTTTATTACGAATCATTTCATAGTTTCTAAGGTGCTGAAGTATGTAGTACGTAATAATGTACTTTACTTTGACTTGATTTTCTTGTACTTATTTGTTACATTTTTTAATTTATCCTGGAAATTGTAATGTAAAACCGGTAATCAATGCACTGCTGGTAACATATGTCATGTGTTATTTTTTTCAAGTATAACCAG
Organism: Maratus michaelseni; assembly: GCA_963931845.1. Lineage (NCBI taxonomy): Eukaryota > Metazoa > Arthropoda > Arachnida > Araneae > Salticidae > Maratus > Maratus michaelseni. The sequence goes on along the minus strand of OZ007590.1, from coordinate 127,972,154 downwards.
TTTAATGGAAAGCAATATTCATGCTCAATAGTTAAACGAATTCCAGCTTTTTATGTTCTTATGACGTGTGTGTGTATTTAAAAAAAATGATGAGCTCTCAATAATTGTTTGCAGATAAATACGAGAGTTATACTGAATTTTTAGGAGATACGGCTAAATGGTACAATGGTTGGTAAGGTTGTTAACCTTACCAACTCATACAAGTGTTCCAAGATCAATGCACTTTTGTTAGCAAATTTTTCAAAGATTAAATGACGCAAGCCATTCATTTGATGGAATAGTTGTAAAATATGTTTTTATCTACACCAATCTCATCTTCGAGATAAAAACGATACTCAAGCAAGTTTTTTAGATTACAAAATGATCAAAAGTCACACATAGAAGGATCAGTAGAATAGGGTGGATGTTCTATCACTTTGAGGTTTTTTGTTCAGTAAACTCGACTGTAATCTTTGCTGAGTGAGAAGTACATTGTCATGGCAAAGCTTTAGTCCCAAAACATTTAGCTCTTGAAGAATTTGTGGAAGACACTTAGCGGTGTACAAATTAGCTGCAACAACTTTCTGTCTTTCTAACTCTATGGCTTTGTCCACTCCTGTACTTCTGAAGAACACGGCATACATTGCTTTTTTCATTGCATGTTGTCTTTGACCCTTTTTGGTTTGGGGTCATTTTAAACGACCCATACTTTGCTTTCTTGACGTATCGGAACGTCAAAAAAAATGAATGATGATATCATGTTTATGTTATGAGTTTATCTCTGTTATTTCAAGAAAAGTATAAACTAAACACAGTTTAGACTGACAACTTGTTGATACGGGACAAGCACTTTTAGACGCTATTATTCAGAAAACTCCGCGAACATTCAAAATCGCGGGTACTATATACAAAGTAATCGATCTACAAGTTCAACGATCTTCACCAAAAACAAGGAGATTAATCAACAACTTGCCATGTAAAATCTTTTAGACAAACATATTAAGGTATATTGCTACTCGGTAGTCCTAAAACTAAAATGGAAGTTAAATTTTAAATATTGAGTTTAAGGTAATATGTTACAAACAACTTTTTCGTACAGATTTGTTTTTCTGAAATAAATATACTGACTACCAATTTATTGTGACACTAATTATTTGTTAAATAAAAACATAAACATCCGGCTACCCTTTAAACTGTAAGCTTACGTTAGTTAAAAAAAAACTAAATTAAAAATAACTGATGATAATTAAATCAATAAGTAGAATTTAAAGACTCAAAAAGTGTCAAAAACTAAGGCTTATACTGTGTGGACACATTATTTTTATTTAAAAACCAGGGGATCCAAACGGAGCCACATGGGTTACAGAATATATGGTAAAACTCTTTTTTATTTGAAAAAGACTAATGGACATTCTCTCTCTCTCTATATATATATATATATATACAGGGTGTTCCGTTAAAGGAGTCCAATATTAATAGGCGTAATAGAGGAGATCACATGGAGCATAAATCAGTATATAAAGCCTGGTCGGATCTCAATAGTTTTCAAGTTACAGCAAATAGAATGAAAATTCGGAAAATTGTAAAAGAACCCTCATTGCTACACTATCGATAACGCTACATAAAAACGAAGCACATATTTAGAAAGAGCAGAAAAAAACCTACAAAATGACATCAATTGTATTAAAATAGCAATATTTATTGACGAGTTACAAGCCCTGAAACAGTGAAAAAAGTACGAAATCCAATATACATCAAAATAGTTAATCGTTAATTCCAAAAAGACAACTCTAGCTACAACAAGGAAAATGTAGTAAAATTTGGTCCATTCCGAAAACTTTCGAAAAAGCTTACAATGAACCATATCGGTTTAATTGTGTGAGAGAAATTAATCAGTTTCTTAGTTACAACTCCGCTTTCTTTGACACTAGCAAAGGTTAAACTCCGCCCATCACGATTGGAAACACCGCCTTTTTAATAACTCTCAACTATACATTTTCGATCATGCTTCTTCTGAGATGCAACATTTTTAATTATTCAAGAGTTGAATGAACCAAAATAACTTTACAATAATAGTCTACATTTTAAAGTGGTCTTTTATTGATATAAAGCTTAAGTTAAATTCCTTAAAATTAAACTGGTGGTGAAAATTCGGAAATAATTAAAAATATTGCGATTTGTAACTATGCAAGAAGTTTCAGTACATGTTTTACATGGACAATTATTGTATGTATATGTGCATCATAATTTATGATAGGAAATAATAATAACAAATAGCATAATAATTTTATTAATTATAAATTTAAAAAAGACACTAAATTTTAAATTAATTCATACAAACTTTGTAATTTACAATTTGAGTACACCACAGTCTGTGACTTACAAAATACTGTGCCAAAAAGTGTTGAAAATAAAAGAAAAATGACAAATAAAGAATTACATTCCACGTACTTTATGACATATGTGAAGCATAGTCTTCTGGCCTGCGCTGCACAGTTCAATGTCGGAAGGCAGACGAACGGACATTATTATAATAGGTGTTCGAAGTTGCGCCCATTAACAGAATCGCACAGCCGACAGCGACGTCGTAAAGATTGGCGAACACGCCGAAAAACTCCGACGGAGTTGGGAATGTCTCCTGCAGCGACAACGATTCGCGCTAGTAAATCCTCCGGTGTATCCACAGGCGTTTCATACACCAGCGATTTAAGGTGTCCCCAAACAAAAAAGTCTAACGGATTGAGGTCTGGAGAGCGTGCAGGCCAAGCAACAGGTCCACTGCGTCCAATCCATTTCCCAGGATATGTTGAATTGAGGTGATTGCGAACACCTATGAAAAAATGTGCCGGTGCGCCATCGTGCATAAACCACATATTGTGGCGCAATGTTGCTGGCACATTTTGCAGTAACTGCGGTAAGATATCCCGTAGGAAAACCAAGTACGTACTGCCATTGAGTACATCTGGGAGTAAATATGGTCCTATGAGATAATCGCCGAGGACACCTGCCCATATGTTCACACTGAACTTTTGTTGTGCGTTCGACGGGAAAACAGTGTGCGGATTTGTATATGACCATGTGTGCATATTGTGCGTGTTTACCACGCCCTCTCTCGTAAATGTTGCTTCATCAGTAAATAAAATATTTTCCAGAAATTGTGGATTATTTTCTGTTACATTAAGCAACCAGCGTACGAATTCTGTCCGCTGAGCACAATCTGTTACTGATAACAGTTGTACCCGCTGCACATGAAAGGGGTGCATGTTTTCTGCACGCAGAACACGCCACACACTTTGGTGAGAAACACCGACTTCAGACGCAGCAGCTCGTGTACTCGTGGAGGGGTTATCTTTAAAAATATTCAGTACATCTTCTTCCATTGCAGGTGTTCGTACATGTCGAGGTTTTCCTGCATCAATGCTTGCTGTATTAAACGATCCAGTCTCCCGTAATCGTCTATCGATTTTTATGAAGAGTTTCGAACTTGGGCAACGTCTCCTTGGAAATTGCTCACGGTACATGCACTGTGCTAGACATGCATTTCCATGAGCTTGCCCGTACATCAGATGCATGTCCGCATATTCTTCGTTAGAGTATTCCGGCATAATTATTATACATCAACTTACTACAATCCCACTTACAACAGCCTCCCTTTAACATAACGCCCACTGATGACTGCTGTTTTATTACACTTTTCTTCCTATACACATAGAAAATTTGCATAAAAAGTACTTCTTCTTCATCATCCTGAAAGTTCATGGAGGGAACGCAGCAGTCACGGAGTTTGCTTTAAGACAAGGCGAGAGTTGCACAATATGTCATTCACTTGACCAGACTGAATAATGAAAGGGTATTGATAGAGGTTGATCAGAAATGTATAATTGAAAGATATTAAAACGGGGTGTTTACAATCGTCATGGGTGGAGTTTCGCTCTTTCCGAGCGTGCAACAGTACAGAGTTGTAACTAGGGAACTGCTTGATTTCTCCCATACAATTAAACTGATATGGTTTATTGTCAGCTTCTTCGAAAGCTTTCGGAATGGACCAAATTTTATAACATTTTCCTTGATGTAGGTAGAGTTGCATTTTTGGAATTAACGATTAACTATTTTGCTAAATATTTGATTTTGTATTTTTTCACTGTTTCAGAGCTTGTAACTCGCCATTAATTCTCAATATTCTAAAACAACTTATGTCATTTCGTAGGATTTTTTCTGCTCTTTCTAAATATGTGCTTCGTTTTTATGTAGCATTATCGATAGTTTAGCAATGAGGGTTTTTTTTACAAATTTCCGATTTTTCATTCTATTTGCTGTAACTTGAAAATTATTGAGATACGGCCAGGCATTATATACTAATTTATGCTCCGTGTGATCTCCTCTATTACCCCTATTAATATTGGACCCCTTTAACGGAACACCCTGTATATATTGCACACTAACAAAATTAAAAAGCATTTTTATGTGAAAAAAATCAATTGTGCATTCAAATAAAGTTTAGCGATACTTTTGTCTTAGAAGCATGCCAGATATTTATGGCTGAAGAAATCTCAAAATATTTCGCAACTTGCAGCAAACTTTTTAATTATGATAATTTCAGTGATTTAAGCAAGTATTTTGATTACATGTCTGTTAAATTTGTGTTTTATTTGTATTATTTTATTTTAATTAATTAATTAATTTTTTCATGGATTTTTAATTTTGTTAAGGAATGTCAGCCGGAAAAAAATGCTAAACTATTTATATTGTTTTCAGCTACAAACGGGGTAATCTTTTGTAATAGAATTGCACGCAATAGAGATGGGTTTAAAACAAATCATGAGTGAAAAAACCTGTTTTAAAAACCATAAAAAATCATTAAATTGAGATACAGATTTCGAACAAGGTGCATTTGAAAAAGCATTTTTTCCCTATTTGACGGTGTAAAAATTGAATTTGTGCGATATTTAGAAGTTAAAAATTTACAGTGAGAGAAAACGAAATTTATGGGTTAGGTGTTGCCACTGTCAATATGACGTCAGCGTTACTCGCAGACATGATTTTGTTTAATAATATAGATATATTTAGTTATTTAATAAGTTACATGTATTTTATGATTATTGTGCATCACATTTCCATGATTACATATTTTTAAGTGCAATTATTTTTTAATAAATATTACATCCGTTTATGATAATTGCAGAAAAACAAATTCTCTGAACTTTTGTGTTTGTTTAACGATTCGGAAATCTTCCTGATAAAACACAATTTGTTATCCTTTTTATTTATCCTAATTTCTGGAGAAAACAAAACAATATTGTCCATTTTCGCAGAGATTTTTTTTATATTCAGAGCTATTTCAAACCTTCTAAGGTGCAGAAGTTTATAGTACGTATAATAGAAACATAAAAATACATAATAAGAGGTTTTCTGTAACATGCTTATTTCTTAATTGTGCAGAAAAACTACGTCATTTGACCATTATTTCTCTTTTTTTTTTAAAGAATTTTTTTAAAAAAACTTTATTATTTGTATTGTTAAAAATGAGTGATATAGATATTACTGTACATAATTTATTTTTAGCTATATTTTTCTTGAAAAGTTATAAAAAATAATTGAAGACTAATGTTTATATTTTTTGGATTAAAAACAATCTTTAAACTGTTACGGTATTAAAAAAAATAGTTTTGTACCTAAAATGGTTTTTATTTTCAAGTTTCTTTAAATAAAATCTTAAAGTAAATGGTACTGTATCAATCTGCTTAAAAAATAACCAAATCTATAGCAAATGTAAAAGTAATAATTCACATCTCTCTTAAACAAATATGTGATGAGTCAATATTTTTTTTGGACTAAATAGAATTGGTGAAACTGGTGGAAACACAGCTGCATGTAATGGTACATGTTGATAAATGATACGAGAGCACATATATCACATTACTTCTGCATTCGCTGCGTGTAGTAAGATATACTCTTAGCGTTACACAGGGAGCAAGTTATTCTTTTGAAAACGTACTTCATTTCAATGATCTTTCAAAAAGAGGAATTATTTTTTAGTGAAAATGTATGCCCACAGAATAGAAATTATAAAACAACTTTACAAATTTGGAAAATTGGTACAAAATACATGCATATTATTTCTGAATGTTTTTTAACGTACGAGGGTCGTCACGAAAGTATGTTCCTTAATTTTTTTCACACGGAAAGATTATTGCAAATAAAATACACCATGGCATCATCAAATCTATATACTTTGCGCTATTTTTTGATATAGTAGTCACCGACATTGAAACATTTGTCGTAGCGTGCAAGTTTGAAGAAATCACTCTGGTAAAACTCGGTGCCGTGTGATGCTGAGAATGTTGTCGTACAACCTGCTCCACCTCAACATTGTTTTGGAAGTGACGTCCCAGGAGTGCGGCTTTGAATGCAGGGAACAGGTAAAAGTCCGACTGGGCAAGTTTGGGGCTGTAGGCCGAGTGATTCAATCTCTCCCATCCGAAGTGATTGGATCACCCGGGCTTTAGCCTCGATCTTGCCCCATCGGACTTAGAGATTGTATCACGCGGCCTACAACCCCGATATTGCACCATCGGACTTTCACATGTTCCCTGTATTGAAAGCCGTACACTCGGGACGTCATTTCCAAAACAATGCTGAGGTGGAGTAGGCTGTCCGACAATTCCTTGCATCGCAGGGCCCCGAGTTTTACCAAAGTGGTTTCTTCAAACTGATTGCACGCTACGACAAATGTCTAAATGTCGGTGGAGACTATATCGAAAAATAGTGCAAGGTGTATAGTTCGTGATGCTATGGTGTATTTTTTTGGCAATAAAGTTTCCGCGTGAAAACAAACGACGAAACGTACTTTCGGAACGTCCATCGTACATGTAAAATATTTATGACTTTAGTTTATATTCTCTTAAGACTTTTTTACTCGATGTTACTTGGTTAATTCCATGAAAAAAAAACTATTATTTCATTTTAAACACTTTATAATTTAAATTTTGAACAACAAATGTAATAAAAATATAATCTTCAGGTTTCTTTAAATAAAACCTTAAAGTAAATAGTATTTAATCATTGTGCTTAAAAAACACCTGGATATATAGCAAATGTAAGTAAAATAATTCACATCTGTCTTAAGCAAATAAGTGATGAGTCAATATTTTCCTAGGACTAAATAGAATCGGTGAGAACTGGTGAAGACACAGCTGCGTGTAATGGCACATTGTGATAAATGATGCGAGAGACCATATATAACATTACTTCTGCATTCGCTGCGTGCAGTAAAATATACTCTTAATGTTACACAAGGAGCAATTTATTCTTTTCAAGACGTACTTCATTTCAATAATCTTTCTAAAAGGCGAATTACTTTTACTAAAGTTATTTTCACACAGAATAGAAGTTTTAAAACAGGTATACAAATTGAGAAAATTGGTACAAAATACATGCATAATATTATTGAATGTTTTTTTTTACGTGCTTACAACAGGTGTATGACTTTAGCTTGTATTCCATTAAGTCTGATCTACTAGATGTTACTTGATTAATTCAAGAAAAAAAATTCTAATCTTTCAATTTAAACACTTTTTTTTTTTTAATTTCAACACTTATATATACGAGTATAATAGTTTTAAGCGTTATTTTAACTTAATCATTAATAAGGAAGTCGAATGATTTTGATTTAAGTAAATATAAGCTTAAACAGTTATTTTAGAAATAATTTTTAAAGTATTGATTGTTTACTTGTTAAAAATATATTAATTATTGATATGAATAAAATACAATTCAGATTAACCATATGCACAGTCAAGCGTTTATGGCTGAAAATTCCACAATTCATTCACTACGGTTATTTTCGCAGTCACTAGAAATATATTTTCCACTTAATATTAGAAATGCATCCCAAATTAAATGCATCCCCGGCATGGCGTTGTCGTAACGATATTGAAAATGTGCGACTTTATTATGTTTCCTTTTATCGCTCATATATCACTTCTAAATATCGTATAAACAACACTTCTGAATATCGCATAATTTACACCATCGAATATGGGAAAGTATGCCTTCAAATAAAATTTATTTGAAAACTGTATCTCATTACACTGTTTTTATTATACACTGCTCAAAACAATTAAAGGATATTGCAGTTTTAGGTGGATTTTGTATCTGGGAAACTTTTTAGCTGATTGATACATGGTCGACAGACATAGTAGGTTATATGAGAATAAATTACACATGTTTGGCAGAAAAAAATGCATTTTATTGCGCATTTGTGTACAAAAGGAAAAAAACACAATTTGTGCATATGAGAAAAAAAGAATAAGAAAAGGTGTTTTCTTCAAAGAAAATCATTTTCAGTAGGGGGTATGGTTTCCACTGGCGGCCAGCAACGTTGAACACCTTTGAGGCATGGACTCAATTAGGCTATTAATGACGAGTTGGGGTATTCTGCCCCATTCTTCCAGAAGAGCTCTTTCCAGTTCTTGGAGAGTTTGTGGGGGTTGTTGGCGGCCAGAAACTCGTCTTCCTAGAGCGTCCCAAACGTGCTCGATTGGATTCATGTCTGGAGAACACGCTGGCCATTCCATTCGAACGATTCCTTCCTCGAAAAGGAAATCCTCCACCAGGTTTTCACGATGTGGCCTGCAGTTATCGTCCATTAAAATGAAGTTATCTCCGATTGCTGCAGCGTAAGGGACTACAATAGGTCTGAGGATCTCATCCCTATATCGGCGACCAGTCAGAGATCCATCTCGAATGATGTAGAGGTCAGTGCGCCCATCAATGGAGATGCCACCATACACCAACACTCCTCCACCGCCAAATCTGACACTTTCGTGCACGAACGAAGGATTATTCCTACTGCCACGGTCCCTCCAGATGAAAATACGCCTATTATCCGGATGCACAGAAAAACGGGACTCGTCAGAAAACAGAATATTGCTCCATTCATTTCTCCTCCAGTTGACATGCTCGGTTGCCCACTCCCTGCGGTCGCGACGATGCCTTGATGTTAATCTAACACATACCATCGGTCGGTGAGCATACAGACCTACAGCATGGAGCCGGTTTCGGACAGTCTGAGTTGAAATCGTGGTGCCTGTAGCCGAGCCAAGGTGTTGTTGGAGAAGAGTAGCGTTCATGTTTCGGTGTCTCCGAGCTGTTAACGCTAAATACCGATCTTCATTGTGCGTTGTTGCCCGTCTACGACCTTGCCCTGGTCTTAACCTGCACATCCACTCTCCAAAAAACGGTTCCAGATCCTGGAAATGACACTTTGTGACACTCCAATGGCTTGCGCTACTTCGGCTTGAGTTTGGCCCCCTTCTAACCTACCAACAATTCTCCAAGCTTCTGAATCTGTCAAATGACTTCGCTGAGACATCGTACTCACCGAAACAAAGCAATCACTGAATGCCGATCATCCTTGTCTTCATTCTCTTTTATCCAGTTGAAAGTCAAATTTCATTCGCTGCCGCTGAAGCGACGTTTTTGACGTCGAACTCAAAATTTGCATACTCCACAGTTTGAAAACCAGAAAAATTTGCATTTGTGATTATCTTCTTCTATTTTCGGCAAAAAAAATTTCGTTTATATCTTTATTTTATATAAAACTTCAAATATCCTTTAATTGTTTTGAGCAGTGTATTTTAAATATATTCGAGCATGAATTTTTAACGCTTTTATTTAAGTGCCTTGTTTCATGTATGTAATTTTGTAACCAACTTTTCGTTTTTGTTAAGATTTTTTAATATAACAGTAATGACGAAAAAAACTAGGATTATTGGATTTAACTACAGGGAAAACAGTGCTTAATTATTTCGCTGATCGAAAATCATTTTATAAAATTTCTAGTCTCTCTTTACTTATTTGACGACATATTTAAGTTCCTTGTTCTAATAATGTTTCAATACTTTAATGTGCATTACGTATTAGACGAAAAATTAGAATATTTAAAATATTCCCAAACAAGCCATCTTTTTTTCGTATGTAAATTTCCTCAATAAGAGCGTAACCACTAATTTTGCTTGAAATCTTTAATTACACAAATAATATTTTTTTTCATAAAATTAAGTAAATGTGTAGATAACAACGCACTTTATAAGTAGAATGACTTTTCCAGTGTCATTTGAAATCTCAAGTGAATTTGTCAGGTTGAAAGGATGTTTGTTTCCCAAAAGGTAGTACAATATGGCGATGTCATAACGATGGCGGAAACGTTCTACGTTATTATTTTTCATTTTATCGCTGAAGCATCACTTCTAAATATCATATAAACAGCACGTCTAAATATCACATAAACAGCACTTCTAAATATCGCATAAACAGCACTTTCTAAATATCGCATAATTTAATTTTTACATCATCGAATAGTGAAAAATATAATTTCAAAGGAAATTGTTAAAAACTGTAGCTCTATTCACTGATTTTTATTCATTTTTAAATATTCTCAAGCATGATCTTTTGGCGCTTATATTTAACTTAATTTGTTTCATGAATGCAAAGATGTAATTTTGTAATAAACTTTTTTAGCAAATTCGTTATTATATATATATATATATATATATAACAGTAAAGATGAGAAAACTCTTTGGATTATTGGATTTAAAAACGGGAGAAACAGTGCTTAGTTATTTCGCTGATAGAAAATCATTTTACAAAATTTCTAGTCTCTCTTTACTTATTTCGACGATATATTTAAGTTCTTCGTTCTAATAATGTTTCAATACTTTAATGTGCATTACATATACGACGAAAAATTAGAATATTTAAAATATCTCTAAACATACTATTTTTTTCGTATCTCAATGAACTGAAGAAGGGTGTAACCAATAAACTTGTTTGTAAACTTTACTTACACAAGTAATAAATTTTACATAAAAGGTAAGTAAATGTGTGGATAATAATGCACTTTATACGAAGAATTATTTTTCCAATATCATTTGAAATCTCAAGTGAATTTGTCCGGTTGAAAGGAAGTTTCTCATAAGTTTACACCGTAAAACGTTCAAATTACGCAACTCTAGGGAAACGAAAAATATTAAAGGGTCTGTGACAAATTATATCAAAGCATATCACGTGTCTTTCGCAACGACGAGCAGCTGTGCTGCACGTGCGCTGAAAAATTCATTTGTTCTACCTTCCACTGCCAAGGAGCGCAATCTGTCATAGACGAACGTAACCGAAATCTGTAAAGCTATCAAAATCCAGTCGAATGAGCCAAACCCCGTCATCATCAGGGTGGAGAAACTTGGAACTATCGTCTGTAAGTTCTGTCGATGTCGAGTCAAATGAACCAAACCACGTTGTGATGGGACCCATATAACCCGAGTTAAATGCAAAATCCATTAGTTTCACCTGCCACCGCCAGCGGGCGCAATCTGCTCTATACGAACATAACTGAAGTCTTTGAGGCTGTCGATGCTGAATCGAATGAGCCATACGCCGTCGTGATCGGTGCCACAGCAAAAGATATATTAAAGCATCCCCTGGTGGGGAAACTCGGTTATTTCTATGGCTGTCGAGTCAAATGTCGTATTTTACGAATTTTGTCTTGAAAAAAATGGAGATTTTTTTTTACGTCCGTTTGCAAATTTTCGTGCGGATGGAGTGATTATTGCGATTTTTTTGAAAAAGCCCGGAACGCACAGTACTCTACTTTGACTGCATCCGAAATGCAATTTATTGAGGCGCAAGTCGAAGGCGAAAGCTGATTGGTCCGTTGCGAGCCTCGCATCGAACCGCATGCGAGCCTCGCATCAGTTTCTCTTTGCAGTCAAAACTGAACGTCTTTCTTTGTTTCGGAAAAAGTGTTCCTTTTTCGCTAATTTTCGAGACTTTTTAAATGAATAACTGTCTTTATTAAGGCCGACTTCTTCGATACTGAATATCAACAATTCCGGAATTTTTCCGAAAATCAGCAAGACCGCTTCTCTGCTTGTAAAGCGAACAGATATCTTGATGTCACAGACGGCAGACAGACAGACACGCAGAAAGACGTTTCTGAACATTAATAATATAGACTAGCCGGCTTCGCCTGCTAGCGGACCCCTAATTTACATCAGGGCTTTGAATCTATGAAAATTCCAATTGAATAAAACCTCGAACCGAAAAAACCTCCCGCCACCGTATACCGGGCATGCTGCGCACGCACAGGATAAATCCTTAATTTCCACCTCGAACTCGAACAGTATAAACCTCTAACCGAACGAACCTCTTGCTGGAGTCCCAGCTGCCTGCGACACCGTATAGCAGGCGTGCTAAGCACGTGCTGCAAAATCCATTAGTTCCACTTTCCACCACCAGCGGGCGCAATCAGTTCTATACGAACTTCAGCCTTGTATCCCCATTGCCTGCGCAACTGTATAGCAGGCGTACTGTGCACGCACTGTAAAATCCATTTGTTCACCGCCCGCCGCCAGGAGGCGCAATCTATCCTATACGAACATACCCGAAATCTGTAACGCTATAGAAATCCAGTCGAATGAGACAAACCCCGTTGTAATCGGGCCCATAGAAACCAAGATAGGAAAGCGTTCCCTGGTGGTGAAACTTGGAACAAAATCGAGTGGTAAGATCGTCAAAATACGATCATGAAAAGACATGAATCGTGAAATTGCAATCATGCTAAAATCTTGGTAAAATCGAGGCGATAATGGAGGTTTCGTGGCTGCCAGGATCTTTCTGGAAACCACGCTAGTCTCTATGCGGGGTACGAATGTAGTAGGCAATGAACTCGTTTGTTTACCAAAAAATTACTTTTTGTGCTTAATTTTCTACATTTTCTTATTTAAGTGCCGACTTCTTTGAAACTTTTATTACAGAAAGCCCGGATTTTTCCAATTTTTTTGACACCAGAAGCTCCTTGCTACTCGCTGCGCTCGCAGTGTTTATAAGTGTATAGACAGACGCACACACACACACAGACGTTTAATAATATTAATGATAATGACTTGCTGGCTTCGCCCACTAGCTGGTCCCTAATTTACATCGGGGCATCGAATCTAATTCACTTATCGATTTGTATTCAACCGCGACCCGAGCGAACCTCTGGCTCGGGTCCCTGCTGCCTTCAGCAGCGTATACCAGGCGTGTTTCGCACACACCAGAAAAATCTTTAATTTCTACATCAAATACTATAAGCCTCTCACTGAGCGAACCTCAGGCTCGGGTCCCCGCACCATATTGCAGGCGTGCTGCACACGCGCTGTAAAATCCATTAGTTACACCTTCCACCTCCAGGGGGCGCAACCTGTTCTATACAAAATTCAGGCACGTATACCCGCTGCCTACGGCACTGTATAGCAGGCGTGCTGCGCACGCGCTGCAAAACCCATTAGTTCCATCTTCCGCCACCAGGGGCGCAATCTGTCCTAAACCGCCTGGTTAAAGCTGCTACTCAGCGATTTTATATTGTGGAAATGAGAATATTTCTTACGCTGAAATTACAATAACACGTACGAACCAAGTACCGGTGCTCTTTTAGAATAGAAATAAATTCGTTTTCCATTTTCATTAAGAAGTTTTTAATTGATATTTTTAAAAGTTGCGGGTCAATTTTTATGAATTTTGTTTCGTTGAATTCGCGATTTTTTTTTAACGAATTTTTGCAAATTTTCGAGGACGTAGAATAATTATTTCGACGTGTATCAAAAAAGAGAGTGAAACGAGTTTACTTTGGATCTGACAAACCCACATTTTACTTACCCATCATACGTAGTATAGGGTAAGTCTTGTAATCGTTTTGAAAATCGAAAAAAATTTTTTGACGGATTTACACGTTTCAGACACTGGAGATTCCGAAAAACATATTTTTAGAAAAAAAAAATTTGCCGTCCGTCTGTGTGTCTGTGTGTGTCTGTGTGTGTGTCTGTAAACGCTCTATCTCCCGAACAAATTGAGATAGAGACTTGCAATTTGGTATGTACTTAGTATGTAATAATGGGAAGAAGCCTATTTCATTTCAATAACCTCGATTAACCGGAACATTTTTTTTCGGACTCTCGAAATATTCGTTCTGATGAAAGGTATATAAAAATTTTCGAAATTGTTTATTTTAAGGAGTAAATATAAAAGACAATAAAAAAACATAAATTTTGCATAAAACATGAAGTCGATCGGATTATGAGTTGCCGAGATATTTATAATCCTATTTTCCACACTCTTCGATTTTTTATGAGCCTGTATTTCATCCAAATTTCACTTCAAATATATATTTTAATTGTAAATTTGACTCTTAATCAGATGCAATAAACCGCTAGTTAATAGGGGTATTATTTTTGGAGTTATAAGGAAAAACCTCTTTCAAGCAATTCAGTAATCGAGCCTTTTTATGACGTCATCAAGCCACGATTTTATTTGAATTGCAATGCATTTTATAAGTAGTTTACACATTTTTATTTTAATATTTTACATTATACATATACATGATGGGTAAGTATTACGGTGGCCCCCAACGACTAGTTTTTACAGTAACACTCTTTCTTGTCTGTGGTCGATTCAAAATCTGGTCAGTTTTTGGCCAGATAAACGAAAATTACGGTCCAAATAAAAAAAAAAATGAATTTTTGGAATTGACTCCGTGTGTACACCGAATTTTGAATCGATACACCCGATAATTTCTTTTTAATTCGATGATGCGTTTAAAAGAGACAATTTCGACGCCTGGAATTATCAAAACGGTATTTTTTATATCTATGTTTCAATAAGACTGTTCATTGTTTTGCTAATTTTGATGAAGTTTTTAATTAATATTCGTCTTAATTAAGGGTTGATATTTTCGATACTAAATATCAACAATTCCGGGATTTTTCTGAATTTTTTTACACCAAGACCGTTTCTCTGCTCGCGTTTTTCCAGGTACAGAAGGACTGAGAAACACACAGACAGACGATTCCGACCATTAATAATAAATAGATTAAAAGGACATGAGACTTTCAAAAAATCAATTTAAAATTTTTGTTTTATTTTGAATCTTTAACTTAATATTGTTTTCTGAATAATATGAAAAGAACCGCTTTCAAAAATCAAAATAATTTCTTGAGTTATAATCATTTATAAATGGCTTTACATAATTCAAAGTAAATGGAAATTGAAACTTTAAAATGCTTTTTTTTTCAGATTAGAAAATTTTGAGTTTGCATGCACTATTACTTACAAACTATATAAGCTATAGTTTTAAAAATTAAACCACATGGGTTTTTATTCATATTAGAAACATGCAATATACTATAATATATATTAGAAACATGCATCTACATGCAATATATATATATTTTTTTCACTTAAAAATAATGATTTTCTTTTAAATTTTTTGAAACTTTTAAAATTTTGTGTTATACTTAAATTATTAATGCATTTTTTTTATACTTGGATTTTAAGTTAGAGGTTTGTTATGATTCTATACTTGTCAGAAACTGTTTTCTATATGCATAATTAACAATTATAGCATGCACGCACTTAATGATTTTCATTCACGTATTAGTAATATAAATTTTCGAAATTAAAATTTAAATAGTTTTTTTGAATATATAACATTTATTTTTCTGTTTCATATACTTAAGAATAAATACTTTAGGCAGAAAGGAAAAAGAATAATCTTAATTTCATTTTATTTGAGTTTTGGTACTTTGAAAATGGGGATGTTTTTGATCGTTTCGAAAAACTCTAAGGTTCTGTGCTACGAGTTATTTGAATGTAAAAGATCAGTAGCACTCGAAAAATTCGCAGTTACTTAAATCGTCGGTCAATGAACTATTTACAAAATTATTCAACTCTGCCACTTTATTCTGGTGAAATATTTAAATTCCTATTTCTAATAAGGTTCGAATAATTTAATGTCCTTTATATGTGAACAAATAATAGTTGAAATGTGTCCAAACATAATATGTTACCATTTAATTCTTATCTAAAGCTCCTTTATAAGGGCGTAACCACAAATATTGTTCAAAAATGTTACTTACACAAAAAGTACATTCATCATAAATGATAAGAAAAGGTGTGGATAACAATGCATTTTATTGCAAATAATTAATTTTTCAAATGTCATCTGATATCTCAAGTGAATTTGTGCGGTTCAAAGGAAGTTTGCTACTCAAAATTTCACACCAAAAAATGTCCAAATCACGCAACTGTGAGGGAAAGAAAAACACCAAAGCGTTTGTGACAAATTCTGAAAGCATATCACGTCTCTTTTCCGACAACTGCTCTCTTCCACTCTTCTGAAATAATTCTAAACACTAATGGAAATTGATTCTTGTCAAGAGATATCTTCTGATTTGCATTTAAAGAGAACTTCTGAGTTGTTTGAAAGTGCTCTTTCAAGATGCTTCTGAATGTCCTGAAAAATGTGCGGCAAAATTTCATGACATTTGTTTCAAGATTGGTATATAACGTACGTTATTTTTTTTTATAAATTTAATACTGCGATAAACTGAAAACAAATCTAAAACGTTCAGAATTAAACTAACATTACTGAAGTTAATAATGTATGTATTTGTTATTAGAATGCTACTCATACGAATATCAAATTACAATGAAATTGCTAATCACGCCTAACTATTTAACTCATCTTAAGAGGACTCGGGAAGCTAAAAAAATTTCGGTAATTGAAATAAAAATTGGAAATATTTGTTCTTTTATATCTTAACAAGAACGAAAAATCATGCGGCAAGCATATATTATGTAACATATTCCAACACTTCCAAAATATTTTTATAAATCTAAACCGATAAATAAGTTGAAAGATGATGTCTAAGTAAACAAAGTCAAGGTCAAGCCGGGCGGGGAGACCTACCTTTTGGCTTAAGCTCAACCAGCCCCACCCAGCAGGTTTATTTACTAATCGGCAAAGCCTTAGAAGATAATTATTAAAGTTGAGAGAAAACAATAAATACAAAATAATAGTAATATCTCACTCATTGAACGATAAACAATAAATACGATAATGACAAAGAAAGTAATCATAGTTTGAATAGTAGCATCGAGTGTATAGAAAGACTTATATGGGGGAAAAACTTGAATAATTATATAGGGGTATTTACAGTAAACAGTTAACACAATTTTAGTACAGCAATGTACTAGTACTAAGAATAATAGGGTATAAGTGATTGTATAAGAATATGATTGGAAAAGTAGTACTGAAATACAAATTCCAAAAATTCAAATTTTGATGATACAATAACAAAGGAAACAATTTACTAATAATACTGAGCAATAGTAAATAATACTTCGTGATATTCAGCAATAATTTTACTATGTAATTCTGAACTATGAATTCTGAAATTGCAAAATTCCGACAATACAAATTCGGAAATTACAAAATTCCGACAATACAAATTCTGAAAATACAATTTACCAATCATACTGAACAATACTAAACAATACTATAATACATTGTGATACTGAGAAATAATACTACGATGGAATAATACTGTATAATGCTTAAGTAGATAAGAATATTGGATAGAAGTAAGTACTAAATGAACAATAACGAATGAATACTAGAGTAAACAAATATAAAATGTAAGCAAATTAAAATGTACAAAAAATTTCAATCCCCAGCTGGGACAAGACTTAATACTTAAAAGACGCTTAATATGAATACGTGATCAAAGTTAAAACAAATTGGAGAAGATGCTAACATAATATAAGAATTAAAGAAAATTATCTATGCTGTTGAAGGGCCCAGATGAAAATATATATAATTACAGAATAACAAAAGGAAATATTTAAATGTAAACAAAATAGTTTCAATAGAAAACAAATTTACACAAATATAAACTTATGTAATAAATTATCAAATTGTATAAGTATTTTAGACCTGTTTCTGATATTAAATTTCTTTTTACTCCCAATTTACTAAACCTTTCTGAATTCCTTATTTTTACAAATTATATAGTCGGTTTCAGGTACAACCGACTTATTAAATTTTAGTAACTTATGTTTGAAGAATAACCCCTCACCCTGAAGATTTCATATTCAAACACTTCACAATTATTGCTGGATGCTGCATGAATGGTTGAAATTGGTGTAAAGACTTTTCATGTGAATGGGAACTGTTGTACCTTATACAATTTATACAGTTATGACAATCAGAATTCTGTTGAAGTTGACATTGTCTGGAGTCATGGGAAGATGCAAAGTTTGAATATCTTATAGTATTACTTTCAGAGCATTTATTTGCTACATGACCGTAGTGCTGGCAGCAAAATCATCTTTGTAATTTCATATATTTCTTTACAATGCTAAATTTTAAATCATAACTAATTTTGCCTAATTTAAGTAAAATAGTTGCAGAAGAAATATCTGTTTCAATTATCTGGTTGTAGTATTCGCCCTTGTTGATTTTCTTAACTAAATTACTTTCTATACTATCTTTTAGGGACATTTTAAGAATGGATTTAAGAACTTCTTCTGTTATTGATTGTGAAATTGTCTAAGTAATAAAGGTCAAGGTCAAACCGGCCGGGGAGGCCTACCTTTCGACTTAAGCTCATCTAGCCCCGCCCTTGTCAAATAAACAATTTGGAAATCACATAACACATTTAAAAACTCAATTTCAGGAACCACCTACAATATTCGGAAAACATACGAATTATTTTATGAAGACCTGTATATGATCTATATATTTGTATATATACTATATAGATTGCTAAATTTTAGTTCAGTTTGGAAGCGCAAGCACAGTTGAAAATTCCTCTTCTGGAATTTTCCGTCAATAAACGGAAATGTTCTAGATATCTTTTGTGCCTGGTTTATGATCTATAGAATTTAAACACAACAAGAAATAGAAAAAAAATTGTTGCATTTAAAAACGCGTTTCGCATTTGTAAATGCTCTTACAGAAATTATTGTTCAGAGAGTACTTTAACTGAATTCTTCTATGTGTCCCTGTAAATGAACGACAAATGCCACATACACAACATTTTATAGTAAGCCTTTTGTAATGCATTTCTGTGATATCTATCAATTTCAATATGTTTGAAAAAGTGAAACATTGTTAAAATAAATCGCAAACGATTTTTCAGACAGTAATGTAACGAAAGTCTTTTGAGTGCAATTGTAAAGGACCTGCATGTGCTATGTGCACTATATTCGATAGTAAGCCTCTTGTAGTGCACCTCAGTGATATGTATCAATTTCGATATGTTTTAAATAGTGTAACATCATTAAAGTAAACCGCAAATGATTTTTCTCCATAGACCGTAATATAACAAAATTATTTTGAGTGTCCCTGTGAAGGAACTATGAGTGCTACACACTTCATTTTCGATACGAAACATGCCATAGTAAACTTCAAAAACGTATATCAATTGCATGACAATCCGAATATAAGTTAGAGCACAAACAGACGGCAGACAAACAGATAAACCAAATCCATAAACACTTTTCAACTATGTTGAAAATTGTTGTTAATAATTAAGCCGAAACACACTGTGACTCAAGAATACAAAAGGGAGGCAGATTCTCTATTTTCCTTCGAAAGGAATTAAATGCCAATCTATACCTAAAGAGATAGAGGGACATCTGAGACTGGAGTTAAGACTTTTTTAATAACTTGATAGCAATGGGAAGAAGAAAACCGGGGAACCGAGGAAAACGTTACAAGCTTTCCCTACTGATGTGAAGACGGCATTGTAGATTAGAATCGATCAGAAAATATGCAACCCGAGAAATTATTCAAATTACAGTAATAAGTGATCGCCAGAATATGATCTGTAATAAAATTAGCCGAAACGAAATAGTTTAAATAATATAAATAATGCAAATGACAACAAATCAACCATAATTTTGAATTGCTGAAAATTGCATTCGATGCATAAATAACATATCTTATTAGTTTTAAATAATATAAAATATTGGACAAAAATTAATAGAAAAATAGCCCCAAATTATTATTTAATCTTTATAAATTAAGGAGATCCTTATCGCTATATCTCCTTGCGTAACTAAACGAAGAAAAATATGAAATGAAAATTTCAGTCTACCTGCCAATAAAAATAAGTCCACGTGTCATGGGTTTCCGATCCTTGATTTCTGATACACAGCAAATTTGTTTAACCCCTTCGCGACGAGCGTCCTTTACAGACTTTTTAATCTTTTACCACCGGTTTTTCAAAACAGATATTTTCACCTAATTGAATCGCAGAAATGCTATCGTTAAATAAGGAAAAATAATGAAATAATACCTTACATTAAAAAATAACTGGTGGGAATAATCGAGGATTCTGAGCATCTTATGCGTCACGTATACGTGTCGCTCGTCCCTAAGGGGTTAAGCCTCAGTTACTGAATGAACGTAAATTACGGCGTTTAAAGTTTGCTCAGCAAGTTATAATTTAGGACGATCAAACAGCAGAAAAACATATTAAATAATTCAATTTAGTTTAATTTAGAATCTTTATTAAAAATAATTCAAATTTTCAAAGAGTTTACAACAACTTCTAAACTTTACAACATTAATTAGTTCAAAAAAATTGTTTAATAAACTTTGCTATAAATTATAACACATACTTTCAATAAATCTTAACAGTCTTTATTTATTATTTTAAAAATACATATTTTTAATTGGATACACGTATATATCGATACTTTCTGTAAGCATTTATCGACATTTTGTTAAAAACAATCTTATACTAATTTTTTTTTAAATGTAAAAAAATTAAATTTGCTTAAACATGATAGAAATATTTAAATTAATGGCTTTTACTTATCAAAATAAATAAATCAAATTTAAATATCTCAAAATGAAGTGATGACGTTGTATAGAAAACAGAATTTATCCAGTTTACAACAAGAACAAAAAAAAAAAAAAATGTGAAAAATTTATTCGTGCTTTAAAGATTTCCTATTCCACATGAAAAGCAGTTGTTTTATTTATCAGTATCGAGAAAAGTTAAACTCAAATCAATACTAATGGATACTCTGGATATTCAATAAAGATAAATATCAAAGTGATTTAATGTAGTCAGTAGTTGAATGGCACTAATGTCTAGTTTTCACATGAACAACTAGTTGCAATGAATATCGAATATTCATCGATCAAAAAGATTGAAAAAATATATTATCAGCTTTTGAAGCCACTGCAGTAATGTAATTGAATGACTTTATTATTGTATGAAAGAAGTAAAAGAAAATCAATTGAAAAAATAAGGCAACAATAAATTTATACTTGTGACAGTCTAATGTACATAAAATATGTGTTTGAATGTATGGAAATTAAATATTTCTTGTTTTGTAATTGGACGGTGTTATGGAGATAGCTACAAATAAACATTAACATGTGTTTTTAAGCAATTATATTGTGCAATGCTTAGAAAAAGATCATTAAAACTGTTTTTTTCTATTTGTGTATGTTCTTGACTTGGTACTAGTGTCGCCAAGTGTCCCGATTTTCAGGGGCTACGAAATCTGTCCCATTGTACGGGACACCAAAAATCCAGATTTTTCAGGATGACACAAATTTATTTGTTACTTTTTGTACCATGCTATTCGTTAGTCTGGATCGAGTGGCATTTAATATAGTAAAACCTGGGAAGACTAAACCTGTATATAACGGAATCTTTTATAATCCCTTCGAAAACAATTTTCCAAGAAAAAATCAGCCCGTCTAGACGGAAATCTGTATAGGTTCCTAGCGATCTTGTTTTCACAGGTTTTACTGCACTTTGTTCAATAAACCCTGTGAAAACAAAACCTTTCTATAGCGGAATGTTTTTTATTGTCCCTCCGAAATTCTTAAAAATCTTCCTGCTTCGACGGAAACCTATACAAAACGGAATTTTTGAGGTTCCTAGCGATCCTCTCTTCACAGGTTTTATTGTACTTTGTTCAATAAACCCAGTGAAAATGGAACCTGTTTACACCAGAATTCTGTTTAAAAAGTAAAAATTTTATTGCATATACAATAAAAATAAAATACAATTATATTTGCTAACTTTA
Source organism: Maratus michaelseni (assembly GCA_963931845.1). Lineage (NCBI taxonomy): Eukaryota > Metazoa > Arthropoda > Arachnida > Araneae > Salticidae > Maratus > Maratus michaelseni. The sequence goes on along the minus strand of OZ007590.1, from coordinate 127,950,245 downwards.
AATTCTTTTTAATTCCTCGTGATTCCGATTTCACAGGCTTAACTATATAAGATTTTTGAGTTTATTTACGCTGATATCCAGAAATTAAGGGGCAGTGACCGATTTCAAACGTTTTGTCGAATATCTACTGAAATTCGTGAGGAAATGATCGAAATGCCATTGAACTTTGAGGATGTAAAGAACATGTTTGACTTTGTAAAGAACATGTTTTTCAGGTAAGATTTTAATTCCGAAGACAATTAGGGGGAGGTGTAATAATAAATTTAATAATAAAATAATACTTGCATTTCCCCAAGAAGCAGAAAATGCTCAAAATGAGCCGTCACAGTAGCAAATGACTATGCATGTCTTGTACAACGTTTCTATGCATTTGTGTAAGAATAGCACGCACATTCTTGAAGATACTAACGTTTCTGTAAAAATTCAAATAACATTTCTGTAAAAAATTCATGCAGAGTTTTCAACCGAATTTAACACCTCTATCCTAAAAACTTGAATAAAATTTGTAGAAATAGTATACTGCAATTAAAATATTAAAATATTGAATATTTGATGCGATATGGGTATTTTTATGGAAAACAATTTAACAGAGCATACGCGAACTACAGCAAAGAATTTTTGTCATGATTTGATAGTCAATACTATAGAGCAACCGAAGGGACAATGACATTTCTACGTTTATAATAAGATTTTGTTATAGACGGGTTGCGTTTTAATAGGGTTTATTGAATTTTTATGTTCCGATTTAGAAGCCGTTGTTCCTTTTTTTTTTGTCTGTATGTCCCACTTTTTTGTGACACTGTACCTGGCAACAGTAGTTGGCACTCATATAAAGTAAAATATATTTTGAAGTATTTTAATGTCAGTTCATCTATTTATAATGACAAATTTGTGGATTGTTGGCTTTTCTCCATAGCATTGTCGTAATGAAACTTTAAAATTTTAAATATCATTGAAGTAATGACGTTCTAAATGAGTGGAGTAATATAAATGCTTATCTACAAAACGACGATTGTTAGCTAATTTTAGTCTCTAATAGTCAAATTAAGATCTAGTCTAGATTCGAAAAGATAAGCACTGGTTACCCCCCCCCCCCCTCCCCCTCCCCCCACGTTTCCCCGACAGGCTCATTTTTATATCTTTATAACTATTCCAACATAATTTTAACGTGCTTATGAATTCGGTTTGTCTGTCTGTTTGTATACCGTCGGTCTGTCTGTACTCTACTTTACGTAAATATACTCGGATTGCCATGCAATTAACACATGTTATTGATATTTACCATGACATGTCCAGTATAGAAAATAAAGTGTGTGGTATTTATAGTTAATTTATAGGGACACTCCAAAGAATCCCGTTATATTACGGTCTATTGAAAAAAATAGTTTGCGGTGTTTTTTTAACAATGTAACAATATTTCAAACATATAGAAATTGATATGTATCACTGAGGTGCACTATAAGATGCTTACTGTAGAATACGGTGTGCATAACATGCACTTACAGGGACACATAAAAAAATTTGGTTACAGTACTCTCTATTAACAATAATTGCTGGAAGGGCATTTTAAGTTGTGGTACGCCTTTTTAACTTAAACTAATTGTTTGCCTACTACTTGGTGTGTATTAATTCTGTAGATAATATACGACGCTGCACACAATAATTCGGATATTTTTAAGACTATAGATGGTAATTGCTGAATTGGGTTTTCAAATGTGTTATGCGTTTTCCAAATCGTTTACTTATATATCATATTTTACCTTATTAAACGCTGAGGTTTTGTTAAAATAATCTGGAAGCGTTGGAAAGAGTTTCATAATCTATGCTTGATGCACGATTTTTTATTCTTCTTTCTAAGATGCTTTGATTCATTTAATATAATTTAGGATCTATATTTACTGCCTTGTTGATTGATTTTTCAGGACGATTGTTTAAAGGTTTTACATAAACTAAGAATAAACAAGAAACAGCAAAGAAATTCCAACAAATATAACCTGAACAAGAAAAAAACAAGAAAAACAACCAAAAAGCTGTGGTCTCGTCAGCAGTGGGCATATTTTAAAAGCACAGCAATGTTTCAGACTAATTACCATACACAACAAGCTATTATTCAATAGTGGTGGTGGGTTTCGGCCAGAGCGTCGTTAAGCATAAATCAAAGCATAACAACAATTGAAAGCATTCCATGAAGTGCTATGCTTTCAATTATCCTTATGCATTTTATTTATGCTTAACAACGCTCTGGGCGAAACCCACCGCAACTACTGAACAATAGTTTGTTGTGTATGATAATTAGTCTGAAACATTGCTGTGCTTTTAAAATATGCCCACTGCTGACGTGGCCACAGCATTTTGGTTGGTTTTCTTGGGTTTTTCTTGCTCAGATTATATTTGTTGGAATTTCTTTGTTGTTTCTTGTTTATTCTTAGTTTAATTATGGTGCGAGATTCAGGGTCTGTCGAATGTATTTAATACATAATATTCTATATATATATATATATATATATATATAGAGAGAGAGAGAGAGAGAGAGAGAGAGAGAGATAGATAGGTATGTCTGACATTTGTCATTCTGTAACTCTCTTATTTCTGAACCGATTTGAATGTGACTGTGTATGTGTATAGTCCATATAAAGGTCTCGTTCGTTGGCTAGCTTCATCCACCATCTTGTTTCAAAATGGCGATTAGTTAAGTTTTATCTAATTTTTAAATATTTAAAAAGACGTACAAAAAATTATAAATAAAAAAAAATGTTTCCATTAAGTGTTAGAACGTGATATAAGGATTCTGGAACAATTTTTGTTTTGACTATGTCTTAAAAAATGTCTGAACCTTGGTACTTTGAAACTCTAAGGTGGCTGAGATTTAGAAACACTCTGCTATTTGTTATGCTGTAACTCTGGTATTTATGAACCGATTTGGATGAGACTGAGTATTTGTATAGGACATTCCAAGGTCTCGTTCGTTCGCCAGCTTCATCCGTCACCTTATTTCAAAATGGCGGCCAGATATATTTTTTATTTTTTTTAATTCAAAAAGATGTATAAAAAATTGTAAATTGAAAAAGTTGTTTCCATTAAGTGTTAGACCGTGATGCAAGTATTTCGGAACTTTTTTTGTTTTGGTTTTATCTTAAAATATGGCTGAGATATGGCAGTTTGAAATTCTAGTGTGGCTGACATTTTGAAACAATCTGATTTTTGTTATGCTGTAACTCTCATGCTGAAATTCGCATTCAAATTCAGTATTAACGAAAACCGGGATTGAATCTTCTGTAATCGGGTTTCAAACATTTTAGCTTCGGGTTTTTGAGTAAAATGAGTTGAATTTTTAAAATCATGGACTATGAAAGTTACCTTTTCCTCCCGGTACAGGCCGGAAGGACTTTTCTACTTCTTGGTGCATTGAAAAAATATTTTTCTTTTCAACATTTTTGTGAATTTTAATGAAAGCGTGTTATTTTTTTATGTTTACATTTATTTTGAACTACGATTGAAGGTTGCTTATTTGATATTAGGCAATTAAATAATTTTTATTCGCACAAGCTGTTTGTTAGGAATATCTCTGAACTCATATGATATCATTAACACAAATTAATTTTAATTGGGTGTATTTTTGAAAGATTTTATTTTTTGTGTGAGTGACAATAAATTAAAAATACTTTCATTAAAAATTAATTTAAGTAAACCACAAAGTATGAATAGGAAAAGTTCTGGTTCTTTCAAGAAGCTATTAGTAATAAAAAAATTTCTAAAACACGTAATATTAATATTTTTAATTGGAATTTAGATTGCGGCATTATTATTTTTTTTTAATTGTACGTATAAAATAAACCCACAAGTAATGCTTCTGCAAAAAGAAACAAGGTTTATTGAATATACTTTTTTGTACATTTATTCGTTTATCCATTTACCAAATTCTATACTTAAATGCTTTCTGGAACATCAGCAAATTCCTATAACTCATATTGTATAATTTACTCAAATTTAGTTTTAATGGCATATATATATATTATGAATGATAATAATATTCCACACTTCGTAATAAATAAATCGGAATGAAATATTCGGAATGTATAAAGCATTTGTAGAATATTTTAATTTATTTCTGAATTTTAAGTTGTTCACTTTTAAATGGAAAGATATGGGAGTTGCGCTTTTGTTATAATAGCTTTTCTTAATTTGCCGAAAAAAAGTATGAAAACATGTCACTAAATCGATCTCAAAGTGATTTCAATTAAATACTTCTTTTTTAAATATATACTCAAGACTTACTTAATTTCTTTATATTATTGTTAATAGAACAACATTTTTACTTGTATTAAAATAATGATGATATGTAAAAGAGAAACATTTAATAGATTAAAAAACTGTATGTTTACCGAGTTTTCATTTCGCGTTACAGGAATACGTTTTTTTACAAAGAATAGTAAAACAAAAATAAAATAAGGACAATTTAAAATTGTAAAATAAATTTTTGGAAAAAAATACTTAGAGTTCGATCAGACTTTTTCAAAAGCATTTTAATGTAATAGCTTTAAAATATAAATAATCCAGCTATTTTTAAAAAAAGATATGTATAAGAAATTTAAATTTAGAAATAAATAAAGGAATATTTATTGTTTTGTACATTAATGGGTTTATAAGAACATTAAACGGGTGTAATTTCATTGAAAACTTAAACTAATAACTATAAACAATTCCAGTAAATTAAAGAAATGAAATAGCATTTAAAAAATCTCTATAAAATGTTTATAACTTAAAATTCTGCTCTTTTTTGTATTTTTTAAATTTATAATTGCTTTTGTTTATTATCAAATAATCCGTTTTTGACCAAGCTAGTGTTTATCCAGCAAAAATAATATGTTGATAATATCTAGATTATTGATAATGATTTTTTATTATTCCATTTTCATAAATTTTTAAGCGTTGTTTCCTTTATATTTAATTTGTTAACATAGTTATAAAAAAAATGAAATACCATTACGTCTTCCATTAATGCCAGTTTTAAGTGCATTAAAATAGAACTTTAGTAAGTTAAAATAAGGTTTTAAAATATTTTGTCTCGGGTAATTAAAAGAATATATTTTCAATTAAAAGTTGATAAAAGAGATCAATTAATCTTTAATTTAATTCTAACTGAACAATTTTTAAAACACTCCTTTGCACATGAATGACTGTCATTACAGTAGGTACTTAAAGCTCTTATATTTAAACTTTCTTTTTACACATGGTAAATTTAACACACAAAACGTTGGACAGCATTGTGAGATTGCAGTTCTATTCATGTCCATTTCTTCCTGATGTGTTGAAAGGAAATTAAAACTCGATTTTCGGTCTCAAATTCTTTTGACATTTTAAAAGAATTCTTGAACAGAAACTATTTCCATAATATCTGAATTCACAATGTATGAAAAAAGAAACGGATATGGAAAGATTGATAACTCGTAATCACTTCCTAGTCATAAAGTTATCATTTGTGAAGAGATGATGCAATTTAAATCATCCAGAAACTCGAATTCTTAAATTTTTTGAACAAAGTCATTAAGCGATTGCCATGATACGTTTTGAAAAAAAAAAGAGTGGGAAAGAAATTATCAAGGTCTAGGAATTTCTTATAGTACTGTGATTTTTCTATTAATATTTAACTTCACTTTTAGAATATTTTATTTATATTTCATGATACATTTTGTCTCTTTTAACCTCCTGCTTTAATTTTTTCGTTTTTCTTAATTTTATTCGATGGAAATTTTAAATTACACAATAACTTCTATGAAATATGCTCTTAAATATTATACAATATTAATTAAATAATATAAGTATAAATTTTATGAGATTTTTTGTATGAGTGCTTACTTTAGGATATAATCTGATAGTAAGGAATATAGAATAATGTGATCGTTGTACCAGGGCTTTACAAATTTGATAAATCTGGTAGCCAGTAAAAAATTCTAGTCCCCAGTAAAATATATTTACCCCCTTTACCCCTAATTAGTTAATTATTCAAGAATAAATAATTATTCTTGAAATTTAATTAAATTTTTATAGATTTTCTTCAAATGAATTACTTTTAATCACTTATATGTTGTTATTAGACTAATCAGTTTTAATTCTGAACACAAAAATTTGATTTGAAACTTACAACAAAAACTGAAACTTTTTTCAGCATTGTATCCAGTTTTAGACGCCACAGACGCTGGATTGACAGTATCTGTTACTGTTTTATTGAAATTTCCTCCCACCTCCCACATTCTAATCCCGTGACTTGCTATCTGGCTGATGCGGAAAAGAAAGGCGTTTTATGTGCATGACATGGAAAATGCTTTATAAACTTCGTTCCTCCATTAAAAGTACAAAAAACAGGAATATTACTTCTTGTCTAGCACTAGTAGGTTTGAGAAACAGAAAATGACTTCTGTGCTCAGTTCTTAGGTCAATTTTTGTTCCCCAACCCCTCCCCTAAAAAAGCCACATGAAATAACATGGTTGTCAGATTAAAAAAAAAAAAAACTTGGTCACTCCGTACTTGTCATGCCCTGTTTGTGACATAAGTCGTCTAAACTTATTTAACTTTTTAAGAATAGATTTTTTTTTCTTTCTTAAATGAAAGGTAAATTTGCCTAGAAAATTTATATACTTGGAGGAAGCGAGTTATGTGAAACATATAAAAGTCGTAGCTTGTAAAAATAATTATCAGCACTATTAAGTTTTTTTACGTGAGTGCAAAAATATGAAGGTTATATTGAAAGCAGAAATACTATATTTATTAATGATCTATCAGGCCAGAAATTGTTTCCGGAGATTATCTACAACACACGTTGAACATTTGCACTGAATTTGTGGGAATATTAATGATTAATTTGTAGGCTATGACGCATAAGTCTCCACATACCTGATTGTATCTCATCTATGGTTAAATACCGAAATTGATTAAATGCTGCTTCAAATCTAGCATCAATTAGGTAAGTCATGTTATCATTTTAATAGCTTCTAAAATCTCGACGTGAATGTTCCAGCTTGGTGCCCTCTGAAATTAACTGTTGTCACGAACAAATGCTATACGCCGCGTAACTTCGACTCAACACCACTACAGAAACTCTAGTGCATTTTTTTCATTCCTCAATTGATAACTTTGAATATTTTATTCAAAACTATTCAAAACTATATTATTAACTATTCACGTCCCTAAATGATACTTTAGACATACGCATTAGAATGTTTAAACAGGATATATTTTTGAGGAGATATTTACAGAGTTAGAAGAGCAAGAAACAAGTTACACACTTTAAGGGGCTCAGAAATGAGTTCTACTGCTTCGATTGAAGCGAAATTAAAATTAAGGATAATACAAATATTGCGTTTGTCATTTATTAAATAAACAAAATAGTACAAAATTATTCCGAAAGGTGGCGTTGTAGTATTTAGTACTCACTATTCTCAATAAATGCTGAATTTGTTTATTGTCAACATCATGCTATACAAATCATATTTCCGTATCCATGACAGCTCTGAAGAAAATTATTTGCCGCATTGTACGAGATATTCAACCAGAATTTTATTGCACTCAGAGAGCAGAAACATGGTTTTGCGATTACAGCATCTTGTTGATAATGCGGAACTGTTGAGCATTTATTGTATCATGTTAAACATTCATGTGAAGGCACATGCAATGCAGAAGCATATTGAACATTTGTTTGATTGTAACAATGCCACATTTCGGAAACTGTATGTACTAAAATATTTTATTCAGTATATGGTAAGAGTATCATTTGATCTATCTGTAATTATATGCTTGTCTCAATTGTAGCAGTGAAACATTCTCCACGGCCCTTTGAAGTGGATAGCTCACTTATTGTTAACCCTGTAATAGTCAAGCACTAATTGTCAATACTTATGGCCAAACCATGACAGTTAGCAAGAAAGTTTGAGAAAATTTCCCTGCTGCTTCACCCAAGATCGTTGTATGTGACCGTTATATATGTATGTATATATGAAAATAATCATGTATGCATGTATATATATATATATATATATATATGTTAGGATAGTTCAGTAACATGTCATGAAGTTGGAAGTAAATACAGCAGAGATCGGTTTATAATGTGCTATCATAAGTCTTCCAAAAATAGAATTTCAAATAATAAAGCTTTAGTATTATTCCGTATTTATGTAAGGTAAAACTCCATTCGATAAATACTTAAGATCACTATATTAAATAGAGCTTATGCAGTCGTCGTTATTATGCCTAATGGCCTTGGTCAAAAAACACTGGCATTTCCCGAATAAAGAAGAACAACTGTTTAAAACAGAAGATGGTTTCTTATCATATAATACAGTTGAAAAGTACCCACCACAAATCCTTAAAATAGTTAGACATTTTCATCACAAAAACTTTATCAGTTAGTTATGCCATGCTTTCAAACAAACTACATTTACAAAACGATATTACAATAACAATCGAATACTCCGGTAACTCTAGTTTTTTAAGACAACAAATGCCACGAAAAATCTGGGCTCCATTCTCATATTCGTTGTTAAATATAAAGGGGTGGCAGGATTAATGCGGATAAGTGGGACAGCCAATAACAGCTTAGAATTGGGGAAGAACTGTATTTTGATGTCGGTAGGACAATGTACTGACGCGGTCCTTACGGAAAAGCGCGCGAATAGAGTTTCGGAATGAAATAGGAAAAAATAAATTGGCATAAAACTGATAACTTTAATACAATAAATACCAGCATTTTAAGATTGAGAAATAAAAAGGCCTTGAAGAAAAATAATTATGGGAAATGGTTTTAGAAAGATATTGAAAAGAGATAGAATATTAAAATACGCATTTTAAATAGAAAGGAATTTAAATAAACGAAATGAATGGAATATTGTTTAGATTAGGAAATAAATTAATAAATTAGAATTGTAGAAAAAAATTAGAAGGGAATTTTTTATGGAATAAATTTAATGAAGCGCGGAAATTTAATTTTCGCAATACATATAGATGCGTGCATGTATGTCCAGTCATTATACACAGGAAGCTAACTCGATTAATCGATTTCTACAAATGACGTATCTACATAACTGTGTTTATGCGGATGTCATAAAGCAAATAACATAATGAAAAATCCAATATTATAGGCAGCAGAAATTAAAAAATATATATATTGTTTATCCCTAGATTAACAGTGAAATTGTCTTAACCAGACTATTAGAATATTTTATAATAATAATCATGAAACGATTATGCATGATTTATCCAACGATTACATAGCTTTATATACTTTTAAGAATAAATAATGTTAATATATAAAAAATAGGGTTAGGTCTCACATCCACCTAACTTATGGCCATAAAATTGTATAAAATTTTACTTCTAGACACATATACTATAATGCATATTTCTAAGTAGATCTATGATACATATTTCTAGCTGTATATTGTAGATTTCCGTACAATGCTTAACGTATATTTCTATACAGATTTCTATCCAATCATAAACTTAGATCAAAATATACATTATACTAAAATGGATATTACATTAAAGTTGAAATGAAAGTCAAAAAACTGAAACGAAATTTCGAAAGAAAGTACAATTTACATTTCAAATCGTAATATATTTACAGTATGTGTACTTCATTTTGTTTCTTTTTTCTTTTTCTATTTCTTTACAGCACACTTCTGATTTAGACTGAAACATTTATTTACAGTTTCTTGTAGGCATTCAATTAGTCCTTTTTAACACTTTCCAACATAATTGAGAAGTGTTTATGAATTCGGTTTGTCTGTCTGCCTGTCTGCCGTCTGTCTATTTGTCTGCCTGTCTGTGCTCTAACTCACGTAACTATATTCGGATCGTCATGCAATTGATATATGTTATTGAGACTTGTTATGTTATTGCCATGTTCGGTAATGAAAATGAAGAGTGCAGCACATAGTTCTTTTACAGAGACACTCAAGCAAATTCCGTTACATTGCGGTCTATGGGGAAAAATCATTTGCGGTTCTTTTTAATGATGTTACACAATTTAAAACATATTGAAATTGATATATATCACTGAAATGCTCTACAAGAGACTAACTAGTAAATCTGCAGATCAGGAGCCTCAACGTCAGCTCTGCTATTGTTTTTTAATCTCATTTTTCTTATTATTTACCATCTTACAATTCGCAATTTAATTTTTTTCATGTTACATATATATTTATAGGCATATAAAATACTTCGGAGGTTTCAGAAATTAGAAGGGTTAAATTAAACATGATTTATGCAATGATATTCTGAAATTCTTATGAACTTCTTACTCTTGTAATCTTTAGATAAAAAAAGGGATTTCTTATTTTGATATTCTTTGAAATATGGCTACTAAGCAACTAATAAGATAAAGTGGAAAAGAAAAGAAATTTTAAAATTTGTAAAAAATAGGAAAATAAAATGTTTTAAATTTCCCGAACAATTTCAAAAAAAAAAAAAAAAAAAATCCAATAATTTCAACAATAAATTTCTAAAATCTAATAGATGTATTGGCACTTTTTCAAAACTATTGCACATATTTAAGACCTCCATACCGAAAATTTAGTATCCGTAATTTTACGTTTAAATACATTATTCAAATATGCGATTTTCATTTCAGTTAAAAATGAAATTTGAAAATCGCCGCCATTCCCATAGGAAAGCATTATGACCTGAAAAGAAATCTTCTATATTTTTCGTACTAATGAACCAAATGTAACTTAAAACGATAGATTAATTCCGGGTACCTCACCAACATACCCAACAAAAATCAATTTAAAAAGATGATTTTTACGGCAGTTATCGCGGAACAGACCGACAGACAAACAGACAGACGGAAACCAAAAATTTTTCGCGTCCCCACACTGAGCCTTAACTGCCGTTTTGGCAATTATAGAGTGTGGTGTGTATAGCACTTATAGTTCCTTTACAGGGATACTCAAAAGAATGCCGTTACATGAAGAAAAATAGTCTATGAAGAAAAATAGTTTGCAGTTTATTTTAATAATGTTTCACTATTTCAAACATATTGAAATTGATATATGTCACTAACAAGGATTTCAAGAGGCTTACTATAAAATATTGTGTGTATAGCTTTCATCGTTCATTTACAGGGACACACAAAAGAATTCGGTTAATGTACTGCTTATTAATAATAAATGCTGAGAATGCTTTTGCAGTTTCTGAAAGCGTTTTAAAATTTAACTCATGATTTGTCTAGTACTTGGTATGTATAAATTGTATAGATTGTATACAGGGCAGCACAAAAGTTCTCGAATACACTTCCGTTTATTGCCGGAAATTGCAGAAGGAAAATTTTAAACTGTGCTACGCATTTCCCAACTGAACTAAAATTTAGGATTCTATTTAGTATATATACAAATCAATAGATCATATACATGGCTGCACAAAAGAGCTGAGACATTTTCCTAATATTGTTGGTAATTCCTGAAATTGGATTTTTAAATATGTAATACGTTTTCAAAATTGTTTAGTTAGATATCATCTTACACCTTACGGTAAAGGTTTGCAAAATTATTTTGGAAGTGTTGGAAAGTGTTACATAATCTATGCTTGACACATGATTTTTCGTTCTTGTTTATTTCTTGAAAATGATACTGTAAAATATCATAATTATGAAAACATTACTTGTCCTAATATTTTGAAAATCATGCATTACTTCATGATACATTGTAGTATCCCCGTAATTTTTCCTTCAATATTTAATATTCGCCAGCTTAAGCGTTTTCATATTTCCAATAAACTACTAATAGCAAAGTATAGTTATGAGTACAAATTGTTTATATAAAAAGTGCTTAGACAAGAGGTCTTACTAAAGAAAGAGAAAATATACTCGTCTTTTATTTAATATGCAAGGAAGTGTAAATTCTCATGCAAATCAGTAAACTTTAATATATTAACAATGTTCCACACAAAATTATTTAAATTAAATTACTTCCCATAAATTAAAATTTTGTTCAGACTTTTATTAATAAGAATACTGTAATGCTCCTATCCATTTTAATTTGTCTACACTATATGGCCAATGATGACCGGTCACTTGCGATTTTAAACGTTTTGTTAAATATCTGGAAAGATACATGAGGAATTATCCTGAAACTTCAGGAGTGTAAACAACATGATAGACGTCCTATATTTTTGCGAAGATTTTTTCACGAAACCTCATAAGGGGCCGTCAACAAATTGAAGAAAAACGGATATCTTTTTGATAACCCAATTAAAACTGATATCGCAAAAGCGTTGAAAAGGTAGCACATGCTTAGGAGGCTTCTTTTAATAAACTATGTTCATATTTATGAGGATAGCACGTATACTCTTGGAGAAATTAAGGTTTTTATAAAAACAATCTCAAATTTCACCAAGATTTTTGCTTATAATTTTCAGAGTTCTTAATATAAAAAAAAATGTTATTTTCAGGAACGATAACATTATATACAATACTCTGCAACCAGAATTAAAAAATAAATATTGGATACAAAATGAGCAGGTTCACTAAATATTGTTTCCCTTCGCATGCGCGAATTCAATCAAAATATACTGTGCATAATATATTAGCTATATGTATAAAACAACTTTTGTGAAAGTCTCAAAAACATAGCTTGAAAATACTTATAGTAATCGTCGATAGAATAATCGCGAAATTTGCTGTTCCCAAAAGGAAGCAAAAAGGTCAGGGGTTGTATCCAAATATACTAGCTAATGAAAGTTGACATAATAAGAATGAAGTGTTTCTCATTGTATATTTGGATACCGCCCCTCATCTTTTTGCTTCCTTTTGGGAACAGCGAATTTCGAGCTTATTCTATCGACTATCACTATCAGAATCTTCCATCTATGATTTTGAAACTTTCACAGAAGTTGCTTCATACATTTAGCTAATATATTATGCACAGTATATTTTGATTGAATTCGCGCATGCGCAGTGAAACAATAATTTGTAAACCTGCTCATTTTTTATCCAATATTTATTATTTTTTAATTCTGATTGCAGGGTATTGTATATAATGTTGTGTGTCGTCATTCCTGAAAAGAACATTCTTTTATATTAAGAACTCTGAAAATTATAAGCAAAATACTTGGTGAAATTTGGGATTGTTTTTATAAAAACCTTAATTTCTCCACGAGTATACGTGCTATCCTCATAAAAATGAACATAGTTTATTAAAAGAAGCCTGTTAAGCATCTGCTACCGTTTCAATGCTTTTGCGATATTAGTTTTTACAGGGTTATCCAAAAGATATTCGTGTTATTCAATTTATTGATGGCCCCCTATGGGGTTTCGGGAAAACATCTTCGCCGAAATATATGACGTCGACTATGCTGTTTACACGCCTCAAATTTCAAGATAATTTCTTATGCATTTTCCTAGATATTTAACAAAACGTCTAAAATCGCAAGTGACCGGTCATCATTGGCCATATAGTGTATTCATTCAATAATAATGTGGTTTTTTAATACCTAATAAAAAAAAAATATGTTGGACATAAAACTCAAGACACCACGGGAGAAATTCAATATGTAGGAATAAAAAATCAATCTGTTGGAATCTACTGCTTGAAATAACAATAAGTTTAAGGCGATAACGAATAAATAATCTAGATTTTTTTTTTTTAATGCATGACTTATTTTAATACCGACTAAATTTCAGTAATACAAAACAAGTCATGCAATAGCCATGAAACAACATGTTGTCCTGTATATTTTTATCCGAAAGCTTATAAGAAAAGTTTTTCAGGTCTTGCCAAAATTGAATATTTTCACTTTTGTAATATTGTTTATGAAAATGAAGCAATGATATGTACTTGTACATAGATTTTTCTTGCAGTCTCAATTGAAAGCATTTAATACGTTTAACATTTAGTATCACTTTTCCTTTTACTATCAAATGAATTACATTTCTTAAGTTTCTAAATGAAAAAATATATATCATTAGATATATTTTAACATGTTAAACATTACAATTTAAAAAATGGGAAATACTTTTCGCGAGTTACTCTTTGTATGTTATTTCTAACCTTTTACATTGATATTAGAAGAATAAATTACTTTATTATGATTGAACGGATTTTGCAAGTAAAAATGTTTCACATATAATATTTTTATTGATGAGATTTAAGAAATAAATATCCTATATTCTTTTATTGTTACTCTATCAATAAAAAGTTCATATGAAATAATCTATGGTTAAAAAATATCCAGTTTTTCTTTCTTTTTTTCTTTTTTTTTTTATTTACCAAATTGATTATTTCCTAATCTTTCTCTCTAAAGTAGTAAAATATTTTTAAAAAATCACATGTTTTCTTCATATTCAACTAAAAGATATGCGAAGGTGTAAATAGAGTATATTGTGAATAGACTATATTTGGAAAATAATATTTAGATCAACACATATTTTAAACTGTAATTTTGACTGAAAGTTATTTCGAAGTGATATTTAAATACTCCAACAAAGAAATGAAATCCTTACTTAAGATTCATTACAATGGAAAAGCGTTCGTTTGAATTATTTTCCATTATGTTTATTTTTTTATTGTTATTTTATATTAAATGTAGTTAGATAATTACCTTTAAAAATATATTGCTTAGCAGTCGTTCTAATTAAAATTCAAGATTTCAATTTTGGTTTTAAGCTTTATTCAATACCACAGAATTAAATTTGAAAAATTGCCAATGTGTCAAAACACCCCCTGGCTACGCATACTTTATCACCGCCATTTAATCGATGTCTGATCAGAAAAAGAACGAGAAGGCATTAAAACTCCATTTCTTGACTTTTGTACTTTCTGGCAATCAAAATCATTTGAATTCCATGCATTAATGTACGAGATGAATATGTAAAGCAACTAAAATTGTAAGGGATGGTTGATCGTAATTGCATTCGGTAATCGAAATGGGATAGGAGAGGTAATTTGAATCACAACCCAAAATCAGAAGATTCCTTCCAGCATTTTAGAAGAGCATGAATGATATTCTAGAAAGATTTTTCTTTTGTGTTTTGGTGTATATTTCTAGATTTTGAAGAAGGAATAAATTAATGATAGTCGTATGGAAGTATAATTTGCATTATTTGTTCTATAAAATATACATTTTTGTTTTAGCTAAGATATTGATAGTTTATTTAATTTTTGAAAATGTGTGTTCTTTCAGAACTGTATATATAAGACAACATCATTTCTACATTGTTAAAAATGTTGTGCTGGTTTGAAGCAACTTTTTGTGCTGCATTAGCTGCAACCATAAGATAATTTTGGTGTATATTTCTAGATTTTGAAGACGGAATAAATTAATGATAGTCATATGCAGGGGTACAAAAATCTAGGCGCCAATGGGCTGATTCCCACCACTAAATTTTATTAGTATTCTTCGTCAAATTTTATTAGTATACCTCGCTTAAATTTATCAGTAATCTTAATGTGCGAAGAATATTAAAATTTTAGTGGTGGGAATCGGCCTATTGGCGCCTAGATTTTTGCACTCCTGGACATATGGAAGTATAATTTGCATCACTTGTTCTACAAAATATGCATTTTGTTTTAGCTAAGATATTGAGGTTTCATTTAATGTGTGAAAATGTGTGTTTTTTCAGAACTGTATATATAAGACAACAACATCATTTCTACACTGTTAAAATTTTTTTGCAGGTTTGAAGCAACATTTTGTGCTGCATTAGCTGCAACCATAAGATGATTTTGGTGTATATTTCTAGATTTTGAAGAGGGAATAAATTAATGATAGTCATATGGAAGTATAATTTGCATTATTTGTTCTATGAAATATGCATTTTTTGTTTTAGCTAAGATATAATAATAAGATAATTAAGATATTGATATTTCATTTAATGTCTGAAAATGTGTGTTCTTTCAGAAGTGTATATATAAGAGAACAACATAATTTCTACACTGTTAAAAATTTCGTGCTGGTTTGAAGCAACTTTTTGTGCTGCATTAGCTGCAACCATAAGATGGTGAAATCTCATTTCAACATTTGCAGTTATGGTACATAACAGGATCTCTAAATGTTGGAAATTTATTTTACCATCTTATGGTTGCATTATCTATACAGCTTGATGTTTCAATATTGGAATATGTTTGGAAATATACTTTTATTATAGGTTATATAACGTCATCCGTGGTAACTTCATGAGTCGATCATACACGAACATCACTAATATGCGGCAAAGAGCATTTTCAATAAAGATACCAAAGATATTTTTAAAAATGTTTTTGGTTCATAAAATTGTCTAGTTTTCAATATCTCGACAAATTTGTAAATTTCGTAATCAAATGTAACCAAGAAAAATTTAAATGGACTGACAGCGTTTTTAACTGACATGGCGGTCTTTAGACTTTTTTTTATTATTCAGAACTCATTCAAAAAACTTTAGCTTCATTTGTCATAACTTATGATATGAATTTATATGCATATATCATGTTTTTGTTAGTGTATATACTTCTCTACAATGTACTTGTCCAATTTGAGGAAATTTTTTTATTAAATAAAATTTATTTGTACATCATAAATTATGGTTTGTATATATATGTTTTGATTAAGTATACTAAATACAGTGAAACATGTAAAAACGGAACCTTTATATAACATCTGCCTTAAACAGAAACATTTAATGATCCAGGCGAGGATAATAAGCATTACACCTGCTAAAACGAATTGCTTTAAAAATCAAAATTTCTTTCTGGTTCCTGCCAACTCCGTCTTAGCAGGTTTTATTGTAACCTGTTAAATACTATTATGCTATATAAGTGCTACTAAACTATATAAAGTAGTACAAGCAATTCCTCGTCTTAGCTTATTATTAAAAATATTTATTTCGCAATTCTACAGCTTATTTTTACCTTTTCTTAAAATGCATATAAAATGCCTAAGTAAAAGAATTTGTTAAACCCGATGATGGTTACTGATTTGCAATACGGCATAGAAACCTTCGTTATGTATTTAAGAACACAAACTTCTGAAAAAAAGAACATTCTTGAAATATATTCACAAATTTTCCAATACCGACTTTTAATAATAAAGAGAATCAAAATTCTTAAATAAACCCAGTGTACAATATTTTTGCTTTCGGAAGAAAAACTTTAGCCTTCTTCAACGAACCAAAAATCTCGCTGATAAAACTGACTTCGTTTTGTTATTTTCTCGGATTTTTAAACGAAAAAGAAAAACTAAAGCATTAATTTTAATTTTTTTCTTTACCTCTAAATTTTATTGATTTTTTTAAAAGAAAATAATTCGATAAATGTATGTTTCCATGCTGGCAGATAAATTGATATAATACAGGCCTGCAAAGTAATACTAATTTATGTTTTTTTCTGAATCATTTTGAATGATTCTAATATCTTTTAGAGTGATTTTACTAGGATATTTGATGGTATGTGATATCTTTATGACAAAATTTAAATTTTCCTACTAGAAATTCTGATGTCTTTATGACTGCATTTTTATTTCATGCACTAGAAATTCCGATGTCTTTATGAATAAATATATATTTTACCTACTAGATATTCTGATGTCTTTATGACTTAAATTATATTTTATCTGCCAGAAATTCTTACGTCTTTACGATTAAATGTATATTTTACCTACTAGAAATGTTGATGTCTTTATGAATAAATATATATTTTACCTACAAGAAATGCTGATGTCTTTGTGAAAAAAAATATATTTTACTAACAGGAGAAATTCTGATATCTTTATGACTAAATTTATGCCAACTAGACAAAACTTCTCAGTTAACGTCGAAATTGTACGTAATAGAATATTTTGAGTATTTTTCCTGAAATCAACATAATAAAATAAATGAAAAATACCCTTCATTATACAGTTGAAAAAATAAAGGCCCAAGTTTTTTATATTTCAAGAGGATCTTTCAATGCTTGATATGCTATACAATTTTCAAGGTGAAGTTATGCAACTCAAAATCTTTTTTTACTTGAACGTACCATGTTTATGTAAATTTATAAAAATCCAAAAATAAACTTAAATAATCTTAGATAAAAAATTATTTCCAACTTCAAAATAAAATAAGAAATACAAAAAACGAGAGCTATAATTACATTCTCAACTCTTATTTAGTTTTTTAAAATATGTTTAAAATAGTAATTGATAATTATAAATGTAGTGTCCGAAATTATTCATCCCAGAACAGATGCTGAGATCAGATGCAAAGCTGCTGCCGAAGAACCAGACCACAGTTCGAATTCCTGTAGAATAAGTGCTATTTTTTTAGCTAGCTGCAGCGAGCCCTGATTCTGGGAGATGGCTTTGAACTTCGGTCATGGACAGAATGTCTCTGTGGGCCGGGATTTTTCTTTTGTTAAATTCGGCGTTGTCCCTTAATAATTTTACTCTGATAGCTATCTATTTAAAAGTAATAGTTTGAAGTATTTCATTGTAAATAGTCATCTTGTTACATTTTAATCAAGACAACATTAAATGTTTAAAGTATAAATATTGGAATTTGTCTTCTAGAGTCTGGCGTCACTTTTCCAACTCTACCGTCCTTACATAAATTTGAAATACTATCATGGAAACTTCAAAAGAAAAAACAATTCTTGAAAAAACAAAAACAAATGGACTGCATCAAAATGTACAAAATCAAATGTACAAAATTTATTACAAAAAATAGTATGTAAGCTGAAAAACAAAATTAATTTTAATGTGAACAATTGTGGGGAAATTGCATTTAAATATATAGTAACATTTGTTTTGTCTTTTGGAGATTTCATACTTTATCTCTTTATTTTAAAAACATTTAATAAAATGAAGTACTTATTAATCATTACGTAAGTTAATTATGAGAATAGCTTATTTATAGACATAAAAGCAGTTTTTTATATTTTAGAAATTAATTTTAATGTTTCAACAAAGAGCGAAATCTTTCAGCTTCATAATGAAAATGTCACATTTTATTATAATTGTAACAGTTTGTCCAAAAACATGTGATGTATTATAATTATACATTAACGATTTTTTAATAAAATTGATTAGTTATTTAAATTCTTAATATAATTACTTTTGAAGAATTGTATAAGCACAAAAGAAACACAAAGATCATACCATCTCTTTCTTTCGAAGCTTTCTTCATCGTTCCTGATATCAGATAAAATCAACCCAAGCAATCCATCATCCATACAGTATAAAAGATTATTTTCATTTGATTAATCATTTTCTGCATCAGTCGGTCAAGTAATAAATCGCCATCTTCTTATGCAGAGAGTTGTAATGGAAAAGAAAATGTTATTCGAAAATCACATGTGGAAGAAAAGAAAAAGATGAATGTATTCTCGCTCATTTGTGTTTAATATTGATCACTACATTACGTTTTTGCATTATATGTTTTTTAAGTAATGGATTTCGAAGAAAAATAAAGACATTCAATTAATTAATTTCATTAAAATGTATGTTTTTCCCTTATGAAGACACATGCTTAAATATGTACATTTGTACTCGAACATTCGTTATATATAGGGAGATTGAAAGGTTTTTATTGATAGGCATGAAAATATATGGATATCATACACACATACACTACACATATCTATATATGTATTTCTCTCTCTCTCTCTCTCTCTATATATATATATATATATATATAGTGTGACCACATCAATTAACTTCAGAGCAGAGACAGCTTTTGTCATAAGCGGTGCTCTACAATTGTGAAATATACTTTTTTTTGGTATCTCATACCATTTTCGAGATGGGAACGCCATTTCTGCCATTTTCCACTACATGAAGTTGTCATCAGTTTTATCACGTGGCACATAGTCACTTCACTATTTTTTGACACCACGTTTATGACTATAGCTGTCGCCTTTCTGACATTAGCTGAGGTGTACAGGACCTTAGCGGACACCCTAAAGTAGGTGCGTTATAAATATAACCCTCTGAGCGTTTTGAAAAAGGGTAAAATTGTAATGTTGTTTTTTCTGTATTTTGTTTTAAATGCTAAAAAAATATGATTCTTTCAGCATTATAAATAAAACTTAATTATAAATATGAATGTAACCCTTGATACTATTAATCATTCTTCAATGTTTTGAAAATTCATTAAATCTATAGAATTATATTATCTTAAACATTGCATACATTGCAGTGAAACCTGGAGCTTAGTGAACGGAATATTACGTTCCACACGCGTAGAGGGATAAACATGTTTTATACTCAGAAAATTACGAAAATGTTTGATTTTATGTTTGGTAAATGTAGTCATTTGATGTGAAATAAAGGAAAACATTGAAGAAGTAAAATAAACAGAAATTCGTTCTTGTTAAACGACGTTATTGCTCAATAGTTAGTTCTAGAAAAGAAAACAAGAAAAGTCTAAACGAAATAGTTTGTAAATAATAATGATTAATGAGATTATTAATGCGCATGCGTTGAAAAGAATTCTATGTCTTGAATGAGGAATTTATATATTTTTATAAAATGTTCGGTTTGATTAAAAGTCAATTCTTACCTCAAAAGAAGTAAGAAAGAGATACGTTCGTTTATAAATGAGAAAAATAATATTTATCATCAAAAAAACTTTTCAATTGTTACTCAAAGTTCACCATAAAATTGTTATTTTAGACACAATAGTTTTATACCAACAAATAAATCTCAAGCGTGATGAAACCTTCTCATGTGATTTCCAATATGAGATTTCTCCCTACCCCTAATCACTATTTAGTAACAATGGGAAGTGAAAGATTGTAAAACCAGCTCTTAATGATTAATTAAGTGCTGAAGTAAGTTTGCTAAGCAATGTTAATACATTCATCATTGATAGGTACTACTTAAAATTTATGCCGTTAAATGGAACCATAAAATATCAGAGACACTTGGATGTATCCAACATGAACGCTTCTTACCGTTGTAAGCATTTCAGTTCCTTGTTGATAGTCTTTGACCGATGCATTGATCCCGACAGTATTAAAAAAGCACACAAAAACGTCTGTAAAAAATATTCATTCCAACTTTTAACTTTACTGCTAGTACTCCTGCATATTGCAATCAAGAATGTCCTCTAGCCAAAATTGAATTTTACCAGTAAAGTCAAGCTTTTACCATAAAAAACTAAAGAAAAGGTGTAAAAACCCGGCTTACTAGCTTCGATATATTAACCAATAAATTTAGCTTAGGGTTTATAATTGATTTATGTATTATTTCTTTATTAAGATAATAAAAAATATATTTATATAATATTAATAATTTAACAGTTCATTTATTAAAATTTAGTAGATGCCATTAAATGATACATTTAAATACCGAATTCAGATACAGCCATTATGAAATTAAAAATAACTATGGCGTGAAAAAAGCTGAAAAACGGCATTCTATTACATACTAATTTTAAGAGTATACAAATGCGTCGATTGTCAGTCTATACGTATCCAATATTTATTTTAACTTCTAAATTTTAGGAAATTTCCCCATATCGTTTCACATTTTGCACTCTAAAAACTAAAAGTTTTTATTAAGATGAAATTATTATTTTGTACACTACTGTTTTATAAATTACACATTTTTTCACTAAAGAATGAAGAAATGATGAATGTTTTTATATAAATGGCAGACATAGTGAATGAATGAAAAGTTTTCAAAATATGGTAAAAGCCATAAGAAAAACATTTTTTTCCTGCAAGAACACCAACCCTCAACCTTTTTTCTAGCCAATGTTGAAAATCAACAACAGTTAATAGAAATGGTAAAATAAATATTGGGAGGCGCCCATTTTGAAATTAGACAGTCTTGTGCAGACGCGGACTCCCTTATTGTGAAAAAAAAAAGCATTGAAATGTCTGAAGTAGCATTTGTTCCCACTATATTCTATCAGTGTACCCATATTGTATAGATAATGATTGTTATTGATCCAGCAAACAGATAGATGTATCTGCTGCAACTTAAAGTTGGACGGGCAAGAAGAAAAGTGTTCTCTGCCGTCAGTCTCCAACACCAACATATCGACAACCGCATCTATTGTCTTAGTACAAATAAATTGTGGCTGTGATACTACTAGATCAATACACGTGAAAAGCAAAATAAAGATCTTCAAATTACTCGAAACGTAAAGAGGTGTGAGGTAAAGAATTAGAACTTTCAACAAAACCAATGCCAATCACATCGAATCAAATTAAAAAGCGGGAATCATTAGTTTTATATTTTTATATGATTCGAAAGATGATAATATTAATCTGGGTGATTTAAGATGTATCATATTACAGAAGTCTATAACAAGAATGATAGCCAAACTAGAGTCACCCGAACCAACTTCTGCCAGTGCAGTCCAACACTGAATGCGAATTTATTATCAGGTTCAGCTATGACTGGGTAATAAACTGAATACTAAAGATTGCGGTTGGCTTCGACAGCAAGGAGACTTTCACTCAATAAAGATAACTTTTGAAACTGACACATTTATGCGAATGACCACATGCACCTCTAAAGGCAGCTGTTCAAGTTCCCAATGCTCATGTTTCAACTCTGGTGTGAATGTTCGCCTATGTGCAAAATTTGTGAAAGGTGGATGTGCTAGAGCTCCGAAAATGGATTTATTGTCTTACCTGCTATAATTGAGGCTTTACATTTACTGGATGAAGATATTGATTTGATAGAACATTTAAAGATGAGGAAAGCTTCGGTTTCACTGATAACGATGATGCATCTGAAGCAGCATATTAGGACAATCACGCAGTAAACGCTTGACGATAACGCTAGCATTGTCGTCTATTTTCTGTATTTTTTTACCTTCTTTAATATAAATTCACACTTTTTCTTAACCCAATATGTTTTATTAATTTCAGTATACAAAAAGTGGGGAAAATTATACGTCACTTGACTAGATTGCACAAACCTTAATTTCTTTCTTTACTTCTCCCATCTGCATCTCCTACCCTAAAAGCATTTTTTCTCAGTAAAGACAATTTATATCAACTGTTTTTAACAATGGTTGGTTTAAGCATTAAAAATACATAAAATGTTTTATCTCACATGAATAGGTTCACCAACCGGCAGTTTTGATTATCATCCCTTTCGTCAACCCTAAAAGCATTTTTCTCTTATTAATAGCAATTATTGCAATTGTTATTAGTTTCCTTGGTTTCAGCATTAAAAGAACAAAAAGAAAAATCTCAAATGAATAGCTTGCACAAACAGGGATTATTTATTATTCTCACCCTTTAGTAACCCTAAATATACTATTTTTTATTAAAGACAGTATTCATCAACTGTTATTAGTTTCGTTAAAAAGACATAAAAATAATATTCAGCATGACTAAGTTGCACAAAACCCGCATATTATTCCCACTGTTGGCAACTCTAAAAGCACTTTTCTACCTACGGAATGTTTATGGACTCTTTGGTGTCTTGACTCTAGTGCTGAAAGTACTTATAATTGCAGTTTCATGAAGGGGGATTTTTTTTCATTATGGATCCCTTATTTTACATGTACTTTAACGTTAAAGGAAAGATAGAACACCAGTTTGAACCACTACATTTTATGTATCTGCTTTTACACGCATGTATCGATGTATTGCTCATTTACAAAAACGTTCTCTCGAGCAACTAATTTCAAACGTTTGTGGAGAGGACACCCTCCCCACTTATTGACGAAAATACGATTGAAGAGATTTATTGATGATGTGTGTATGCAAATTAGCTGGACAAGAAAATATTGCAAAATGACAATTTGAAAAATTGATTCAAATATTCTTGGGGGGGGGGGGGGGAAATGTGAAATGTACAAATTGAAATCAATTTAATAAACATACTAGGGGATTAACAATGATTCCTTGATTCAATGTTTGGTTTGCTTATTTGATATGTATTCTTTATAACTCCATTTGGTCACATGAACAGTACCCAAACAGAAAATCGCATGTTTTGAGATGATTTGCCAAACTAACGAACTGATCCTTAAGTTAGATTCATCGTTCAATAATATTCAGCATGACTAAGTTGCACAAAACCCGCATATTATTCCCACTGTTGGCAATTCTAAAAGCACTTTTCCACCTACGGAATGTTTATGGACTCTTTGGTGTCTTGACTCTAGTGCTAAAAGTACTTATAACTGCTGTTTCATGAAGGGGGATTTTTTTTCATTATGGATCCCTTATTTTACATGTACTTTAACGTTAAAGGAAAGATAGAACACCAATTTTAACCACAACATTTTATGTATCTGCTTTTACACGCATGTATCACTGTATTGCTCATTTACAAAAACGTTCTCTCGAGCAACTAATTTCAAACGTTTGTGGAGAGGACACCCTCCCCACTTATTGACGAAAATACGATTGAAGAGATTTATTGATGATGTGTGTATGCAAATTAGCTGGACAAGAAAATATTGCAAAATGACAATTTGAAAAATTGATTCAAATATTCTTAGGGGGGAAAATGTGAAATTTACAAATTGAAATCAATTTAATAAACATACTATGGGATTAACAATGATTCCTTGATTCAATGTTTGGTTTGCTTATTTGATATGTGTTTTTTATAACTCCATTTGGTCACATGAACAGTACCCAATCAGAAAATCGCATGTTTTGAGATGATTTGCCAAACTAGCGAACTGATCCTTAAGTTAGATTCATCGTTGCGAAGGCCTACTTTTTATAAATTCTTGAAACATTCCCCCGCGGGTGCAGTTATTTTCCGTTTCCCTACGAATGGAATAATTTCAATCTGTCTTCATCATAAAGAAATGCTATTTTTGCAATGTGTATGGATGCATCACACTGTTAAAAGTTTGCACCAAATTCTCCAATAATTTAACCGTGATAATGCGGTTACATAACCGTAGTTTAACTCTATTCTGACCATATTATTGCCCATATTATGGTCAGAATAGAGTTAAATTACAGTTATGTAGCCATTTTCTGTAAAAACGGTCAAATGACTGGACAGTTTTCTGCAAACATTTAACAGTGCAGCAGAAGATCATATTAATGATATAAAAATATATATAAATAAACCTTTGCAATTAGATTATTAAATTTAACATTACCACAAGTGTTTATGTACTTTCGTTCCAAACATACAGTATTTTGATATCGAATGAAATGTTTTATACCCTCTATATATTCAAGCATCATCAGTTAGTTCTTATACGTTTGATAAAAGAAAAAAAAAACATACATTATATATAATAAAAATACTCGTACCTGAAAGAAGAATGTTCTGACTTCCATGATAAGCTTAAAACTATTTTTAAAGTTAACTTCAGTTGTCCGCTTTAAGTAAATAATTTGATAAATGTCCGGAGAGTTTCGAAAAGTGATTCATTGTTTGAAATAGTACAGATTTTTATCGAATACATTGTTCACTCTAACTAAGTTGACGTTAAAAATAAGAAGATAAAAAGAATGATATAATTGATGATGTGAAACACTTTGTTGTAGAAAATGTTCTTCAATTCAATTATTAGCAGATTTATGTGCTTAAATCCAAGATGTCTTAAATGGTCTAACGCATTTACAGCCTTAAAAATAAACATTTTAAAATGTTCAGTTTTCTACATATTTTTGGTTGTTTATTTGATACATTAGTTGTTTTATATCATCGAAAATAATAAAGACGGATGTCGTTGAGTCTTTATGTGTCTTTCCAGAGTTTTCTGAACAGACCGCTGCGGGCAAAGATGCACGATTTAGCAGGAAGGTACAAATATGTCTGTAATTATGCAGTTCAAAGGCAGTTTTCTGCATATTTTTGGTTGTTTATTTGAAACATTAGTTATTTGATATCATCGAAAATAATAAAGACGGATGTTGTTGAGTCTTTATGTGTCTTTCCAGAGTTTTCTCAACAGACTGCTGCGGACAAAGCTACACGATTTAGCATGGAGGTACAAATATGACTGTAAATGCGCCTCAAAGGCAGTTTTCCGATTTTTTTAATTTTTTTAATTAATTAATTGAAACCTTTCACTTGTATTGATTTGGCGTTTCCAATCTATGCCGATAGATGGAGCAACATACAAATTCCCAAAATGATACAAAAAGAGTCAGCCATTTTCTTTTTTCTTTTTTCATTTCAAATTTTTTTGTTAAGAAAGAAAATAAAACTTGCAAAATCAAATAAAGTTTTGAAAATAATCAATTATGTTTTCTTTCTGATTAACTGTACATAATATAGAAAAGGCGAAAAACTACAATTAATGGGGGTTGCTTGGAGACCTATAGCTGCTACGGCCTTCTTCTGAATTATTCCATTTATTAACAGAAATGTAGAGCACATATAGGGCTTGACACTTTTTTTTCTTCAATTACATATATCTATACTTATAGAAGAACATGTCCTGACTGACTCATAATCAACGCCGAGCCTCAACCGTTGCTCCTATGACAATAAAATTTTGAAGACATGATCTTTATACAATGTAGGCACCCACTAAGAAGGGATTTTTGAAAATTTACACAATACGGGGGTTAAATGGTGGGGTCGAATGTTTTAAAGTCATTGACGTCTTTCCGCCATATCTCAGCAGCAGTTGTATGTAGGGATAACAAATCTATTACAAATGTTTTATACACGTATTTCAGGCGATTTTAGAAATTCAACCACTAATGGGTTTAAATGAGGGGTCGAAAGTTTTAGGTCATTTCGCCATATCTCAACAGCAGTTTTAGTTAAAAGCGTGAAATTCAGAATAACAAATCTACTAAAATATAGTTAAACACGTATTTCACAGATTTTAAAAATTCAACCACTAAGGAGGTTAAATGTGTGTGTGGGGGGGGGTCAAAAGGTTTTGGTCATTTCGCCTTTTCGCCATATCTCAGAAGCAAGTTTTAGGTAGGAGCGCGGAATTTTGCCATATCTTAGCAGCAGTTTTAAGTAGGAGCGTAAAATTCAGCATTACAAACTTACTAAAAAATAGTTAAACATGTATTTAAGCGATTTTAGAGCTAGCGAGTTCGTGCGCAACATCTGCTATGAACCCAATTATGGAAGATTAGACAAATAAGATAACTATTGCGGTTTTTTCCGTGACATTTTTCCAAATAATTTTTTTTCTCATATTTTTTTTTTTTTTTTTTTTTTTTTTTTTTTTTTTTTTTGCGCTTTGCGTCTTTTAGCGATCGAATTTAAATTTTCATACAAAATATATGTAATGTATTTCCTCCTCTTTTAATAATACATTTCTGGAAGTAAAGATTTGTGATTTAAATACTGATCGCCATATTTATATGCTCGGGTACGCACAAGGCTTCCTTATAGTGATTGCTGTATAGTCATTTTATAGGCGTGTAACCCAATGTCCCTTTTAAAATGATTTCATTTTAACGATTTATTCACGCAAAATAACTGAATCACGTTACAGTGATCGCTGCATTAACAATATATGGCTGAGAAATACACAGGGCCTCGTTATTTTGATCACCACATTAACAATTTATGGGCGTGAAACCACAGCGCCCATTTACAATGATTGCCATGTATCTTAGGCAATCCCATTTTTATTTATTTTATCTGAAAGGTCTCCGCCCAACCTAGATAATCACGGGCAGAGCCCAACAGTACTTTGTCTTGGGACTCATGAAAAGAGAATATTATTAATGTCACGAAATATTTATTTACGTGATTTTTTGATATTTTTATTAGTTATTTTCGTATAGTTTAAAATAAAGTATTTTGTGTAAATTTTTCTGTTTGCATGTAAAATGCATTTTCTGGGCCTCAAGCTAAGTCAAGGTTGCAGAATGTATCTGGGCTCCACTCAGAAGCGACCAGCTAGACGGGCGAAGATGGGCTAGTATTCTTACAGTCTTATTCTTCCATATACAAAGTAACAGCCGAGATGCCGAGATACAGAGTGTCCATAGGACAACACAGATACAGCCGGAATCTCCACACGAAGTGTGTGAAGTGGAACAGTGGAGCCTGGAACCCGTCACTACTACAGTGAAATCCTAACGCTTCTATGCGCTCGCCCACAAGAACCCCAGAGAAAAACCATTTAAAATTTTGCGTTCGAAGCTTCGAAAAATGTAAACAATGTGTTGAGTTAAATTAAGTTTTTAATCGATTTACAAACAGGGCAAATAAACCTGCAATTTAGAGTAGAGTTACTTCATAAAGATGGGAGGACACACGTACAAGAAGACATCGTTATGACAAAAATATACAAAAATATGGATAGAAGCTTTTTTTTTTCTTCTCCGTGATGTGGGTTTTTAATCAAAGAACTATTCGTGAAAATGCGAGGAAATTCTGTTGCAATCGACTGTAGTTGTAAAATTCAAATTAACCAGTTAAAATTCAATTAATAAACTTCAAATTCTCACCGCCAACAACAAACGCGAAGAATGTTACGCTCTTTTCCACTTTTAGGGAACTTTGCTGATTTTCAAGAGAATTGGTAACATTTAATATTTTTATTTTAGAAAAAAAGATTATTTTTAAAGACAAGCTTTTGAAGGTTTTAACTTTATTCTTAGAGTTTTAAGTTCCGATTTAAATTTTTGCATAATATTTTTGTGAAAATTATTTTAATTGCACCATGTAAGTATTCTCTATAAGCACCGTTAAAAATGTAATTTTTGTGTGAAAATTATTTTAGTATCGTCCAAAATTATTTTAGTTTAAAAAAATATTTTAGCAACCCTCTGTAGTGATTTTAATTTCTACAATGAAACAGAAAGGCACTGCCAGTTTGGGAGCTTCAACATTTATGTAAATATGGTCAATTTTGAAATTTGTTTGAAATTGAATTTAAATGCGAAAATTATTCGAATTAAAGTCAAATCGCGAAAATTAAAGTCATTTTTTTTTTGTGTTTGTATGTATGATATGATTTTTGGAACTGCATATTTGAATAAAATGATTCGAGAATGGATAGGATATAGCCCGCCCGCCCGGGAGAACTCTACTGCAGACAGTTGGACTACCAACTTCACGTTCGTTTGAATCTAGATTCGTTTGGAAAATATTCGTTTGGAAGTGGGTGGAGCTCCGTTACTAATAATGTAAAGTATATTTTCATCAATTCTAGAACAATGAAATTGTATTATCTTATTAGAAATTTACAACAAAAAAATCTTCATAAACTTTCTTTGAAAGGAAAATGTATTTTAGTAGTGTGGGGTGTCCAAAAGTCCGTTCACATTTCAAGAATTCATAAAAAATGAACAAGGTGCCGTATTGGCGCGGCGTGTGGTTTTCACAAAAGCAAGATTTTTTTTTTTTTGAAAAAAGTAGTTTAAATGAACTCGTAAGTTCAGATTTTAAATATAGATAAAAATGTAACCGTTTTTTGCACAGGAGTGAGATTTGTGTCGCCGTGCCAGACAAATTTTTTGTGTCAAAAGAAGAAAAAATGATTGTCCAAGTGAGAATCCAATAAGCATATTATCATATTAGAAATTCATAAAACTTTAATAAACTGTCGTACTGGAGTGTGGCTTTCACCATAACACTTTTTAAATAGTTGGAATATTTAAGCATAAATTATTTTAAATAATAATTAAAAGTATATATTTTTTTGGTTTAGCTACAAAATATCAGGTACTTTGACAAGTCCTATGGTAGAAACAGCATTCTAATATCCCATTTTGTTCGTTCGTATGAATTTTTTTAAATGGAAGTGGACTTTTGGGGCACCCTGTCTTAAAAAAAAAACTATATATCATAAGTTCATTGAATATATGAAATAGATAATGATTAAACATAAACATTTCAAGCAGTATTTTAGAGTTTGATTTTAAAAATGTCTTGATTGTAAAAATGCACTATCAGGCCAAAAGTCCTCGGACACTTTCGATTTTAAACGTCTGGACGAACATTTAGAGAACTATTGGACGAATTCTGCTAGAACTTGTAAAATATAAGAAAGTCTGAAATTGTAAGTCAAACGTGACAAATGAGGTGTATTCGTACTAAGGTAAAGCCAGGAGAGATTGCGCACATAGAGATACGGGAAGAAGGAGTAGTGTGCGCATGCAGCGATTCCAGGTAGTTGTACAACCACCGTAGTAAGTGTCTACTTGAATGTACACGTTGATTGTTTTGAACGTCTAAGATAAAGCATTGCTCTTTTGTTTTGTTTTCCCGAAGTAAGTGCTTGAATTTTCCTAACTATTCGTCAGAATTTCTATGGAATGCCAGTAGTCAAAATATTTTAAACTTAAACCATTTCTCATAAGCTACTAACATAGACCAACAGTGAGAACACCAAAGGTTCGTTTTAGTAGCGGCCAGGTTTAAATAAAAGGCCGTGCAATCTGTCCTACCAAAATTGGAGAGTTTGCGAATCTGCGACTTAGGTGAGAGGGCGCATTGTTCCCATTAGTTTCCATGCTAGGAGAAACACTAGATCAACAATTGAAAGGTGGCAAAGAACTTTAGAAACTTGATAGCAATAAAAAAAATAGTGATAAAAGTCCTCCTATAAGTACCAAAATATAGAATATTTCTTTTTAAATCCTACCCTAACTTTAATTGACACATTAACAAATAAAATGGAATCTGTCTGTCACTCTAAATATTCATATGCATTCGCTATATTCAAGAAAAGTAAAAATAATTATCATCAAACTAACTAGGTTTTACTGACTTTTTCAGATTATTGGTCTATAACGTTTGATAAAATAATTATAATTCAACAAATTGTAATGCATAATATTCTTCATTAAATTATCTTTCCAGTGGAATATAGCTTTTATGATATTACTAAGAAATATTTGGTGTTATGATCCATCAAACTTAAAAAAAAGCATTTTACCCAAAAGTTGTTCACAATTTTGGAAACCCCTGTATATTAGACTATGCGAGTTGCTTTTCTAATATAATGGAGACAATATATTTTGCCTAGTGCTCCTAAACCTACGTCCGGTTCCTTATTGAGCATGTTAAAAACAGAAAATTACACGTGGTTTAACTGCCTTTAATGATATATTTAATTTAATTATATGAACACATAACACTTCAGCTGTTTCTGATATCTAAAAGCACATCAATTTTAAGATGAACTGTCAAATTAATATAAAACTTTATTAAAAACATTACTGTGTGTATTGTGGCAAATTTAAAAGCCCGCAGATCATAATAATTTGCGTTTAACAATCATTAGCGGTTATGATAATGAGAATTTCGTGCAGTGCCTTGGCAAAAGTATTTAGCCGAAGAGCCAATTATGACAGCAATTTATAATTACTGTTCAGTGGCATTAATTACCAGTAGAATTGATCATTACTACTACTATATACCATCTGAGATTAATCATATTCTTTTGTGTTTTGGGTGTTGGTAAGGGGGTTATTTTTTAATATGTATCAAAGGAATTTCTTTTTTTAATTTACTTTTAAAGTCTTATAAATGAACTTTTAAATGTTTAACCCTTAAATGCCTGACTTTTTCTTTTAGAATTGTGTTTTTTTTTTAAAATCTCATATTAAGGATTAGACACCAGAAATTTTAAGATAGATTTTTTAACTTTATTTAGTAGCATATTTATGTGATCTTTGCAGAACTAATATTTCTGTATAAATATAGTGGTTGCGAAGAACTTAATTTATTTATTAAAAATTAAATACAAATTGTTGCAAATTTGATACTCTAGAGCTCTAGACATTTAAGGGTTAAGTATAGTAATATATTAAATAGAAACAGAAGCTTTATTAAAAAGGAATAAACTTGCATTTCCGTTGATTTAAATATTAAATATTGATAGATATCGACTTTATTAATGTTTAGTAATAAATATTCTAAATGTTTTTTCGTACGTTTAAACTACGTTATATTCCTCTAAAATACATCTTAATGCCACTAAAATAGAAATTTTGGCAATGTTCCTGTACTTTTTTATGGTGTTCTTTAAAAAATAAAATTAAAATGAAGCAACTTAATTTATTCTATACCAGTATGCTTTACAAGATCTAAGAAAGATAACATTTTTATGGTACATACTAATGTATTATTTCTAATCTGATATATATCGCTTTCTTACTTTCATTTACATGATAAATCATAAAATGATATGCGCATGTAATAACCAAGAAAATATATTGTAAATCTTCCCTTAAACCGTATTTTCATTTCCGTAAATCTCACATAAATATATAATAATTCAAAGTGTTATTATTTTTTTAATGAGTACGCATATGAGTGTACATTATTAAGCATGTTATTATTATTTTTTAATTTATCCCTTTATGGTTCAACAATACTTTTAAGAACCTTTAAAGAAAAAATAATATAAAATTTACTTAATCCGTCAGTTAATAAAAGTAGATTTAATTTTTCATACAAAATACTTTGCTCGAACATAATTAGAATACACAGTGAAACAGCCGAAGCTAAATATTTTTTAACGCGGTTATTTTCGAGACCATTTACTATATACTATAGATATAGCTTATTTTTTATTAAAAAATGTTATCAGAAAAAATTGCAACTTCAAAAAATTTTCCATTTGGAGATAGGATCACACTGCATTTATTTATATTGTCACGCGTGCATTTATTTACATTATATTTTACGAAAGTTTTTATTTTTAATTTCCATGTGGTTATTATTTAGCCTTTATTACTTGGTAAAATTTTTGGTTTCATTTGATTTCGAAAAATATATTTACATCATAATATCACAGCTTCCGTTTTTAATTTATCTACTAAAAGCAGAAATTTTATTGAATAATACAAGCTAATTAAAGCCACATAGATACAGGAAACTATTCGTAAAATAATATTTCTGGTTACATTTCTTTTTCTAATTTAACTTTGAAAAAAATAACAGGTAGACAGTCTACACTATAAAAATTCCGTGATTTGAATGAATTTTTCCGTTAATTATATTTCGTTAGAACACGAAAATGTCTGCTTTGTTTTGCCCATTTCCCGCCAAAGTACTGAGGATTTCTCAGTCTAACGTAAAAATTATTTTAAATATTCCAATATAAATCTACATTTTCGTCAAAATAGAGCGGCAACTGTTCAGCTTAGTACTTTTTTATATTAGAAACGGAATGTTTACGTATGTCCTTTTTATCTAAAAACACGAAAAATTCGCCAAAACTAATCTCAGAATTTCCTGAAATTCTCCGCTCAGAAAACAGAAATTTCTTCAAATAGGAAAAAAGAAAAAAATCTTTCATCACAAGGGTGTTCCGGCAACTTGCTTTTTTGACGGTTTTATTTTATTTATTTATTTATTTATTGCCCCTGTTGAAATATTTAACCAGCATCACATAAAACAGAGCATTACAAAATTTTAGCCAGATCCATCAAAATCATATTTCCATAGTATTCGTACGTATTCCTTTATTTTATTTGGGAAAAATTGGGGAGAGATTTTGAAATATGTTCCGGTTTATGCATAATGTGTGAACATTCGGTCTCACAAAGAGTGTAGTGGCGTGGATATATATATATATATATATATATATATAAGACTCTATATATGACTATTGCCGTAATTTAATTGTTTTAAACCCTTTTAGGGTAATGGGATATTATAAATGTCACTTAAATTTAATCCCAAAATGCAACAATGCCACCAGAATTTTGAAATAAAAATTTGAATTTACAATGTACGCGAAAAATATCTTTTACTTATTTTTAAACATATTGGTTTGTAGATTCTGGTGTAACTCAATTATTTCAACATTTTAGCAACATAAGTATTTTGGACCTGAAATGGTTAAGTTATCAGCACTATTTCTCTACGAGGGGGGGGGGGGGGGAGGTTACCGTCTAATGTATAAAATGATAAGGAAATGTAAAGGGATATTTTTATAATTAAACTCACTTTAACAAAATAATTTAATGAAAATCGTTCACCGAAGTTGATTTTTCTTAATAAAGCTTGACATTATGTGCATATGAGAGAAATAAATATTGGTGTTTTCCTTTAGGAGAATGGTATTATACTTCTGTTCCCTAATGCAACTCTGATTGTGAGAGAAAGATCTGTGCTTTGTTACTCATAGATATGATTGTATTAATAGTGTTGGATACATTAAAGCTATGTGTAATTGATAAGTACTTCAGATTTTTTAAATGTGCACTTTGTTATACTAATTTCATAATTTAATTGCTCTCTCTATATATAATTTTTAATTTCTGAAACGCATCAAATTAGGTCATAAATATGACAATAAGTTTACTTTTTTCCGGAAATAATGCATGGTTGAAATTATAATTTTTCTCTTTGTCTAATTTGATTTTTGTCTCCATAGCTAATTAGCATTAACGCATTTTTCATAAATCGCTAATTCTATAAATACTTATAGAAATGCATTGCGTATTTTTAAAAACTACCTCGAAGATGTTTTTATATAACGATGCCTTTTCTTAATAAAAAGGGAAACATACTTACTCTAATTGAATTATTCATATATGAATAAAGCTCGTTCTAGCTACTGCTGAAACACGCATTATTTAGTTCTTTGCACATTTAGGAATGCAATGGAAAAAAATTCAACGCTGAATGAATTAAAAATACTTAGTTATGATCTCCACACTAGAATGCCAAATTACTTTTTTTTTTCTGCATCAGGCATGGTCTGATGCTTGACGCTTTCAGTTTTTCATGAAAATATAATCACTAAGGCGGTATAATACAGCTACAGAAGTATAAGCAAGCGATATAATTTTAAATTAAATACTTTCACCGTGTGCTGAAAGAAGAAACAATTTCTCTGTAAAACACAAGAAAGACACGGTTATAATTATTTAACATATGACAACCGACTGTGTTCCCTTCATTAAAGTTTAAAACAATTACACTAGGAAAACAAATGATTCGTAAAGTGAATACTAATGAATAACTTAACATATTATCATGCATTTCAGAGTCATTTTTACGTGTTCTTTGAATTATTTATTTTCATTTATGTTATGTAATCTTTCATTTTTTCAATATTGGACTTTACATCTCATAATTTTGATGTTTTATTATATTTTCAGGATATAAATTAGACATGATAGCAAAATAACTTTAAATAAAATATTTTTTTATGAGCGCCGAATACAAAATAATCAATGTAAATCTAAAAAAGGTATGTGTCGTAATTATTTAACACATGATTACCTTATTCTGTTTCCTTTATTGAATTTTAAAAGGATTATATTGAGAAAACTAATATTTGAAAAATGGATACTGATGAATAACTAACTACATTAAAATACAGTTCGAAGTGATTTTAATCTGTGCTTTGTATTTCATTTTATTTATGCTATGCTTAATTTGACAAGGCATATCTTTACATAATGAATTTGCTTATAAAAAAAAATCGAAAACTTTTATTCAATATTTAAGAATACGTAGATAACGCATTAAATGTCATGCTGACGCATACATTGTTCAGCCACACTATAATTACTCTAAATTTGGGAAAAAAAAAAAACGCTTCAAAATGTGAATTTTTCTAGGACGGGATGCAAATAAAAATACTTTACGAAGTGAGGAGAAGGGGCCGAAGAAGTAATGAAATGTGACAAGTTAAACCAAACTTAAGGCTATTCAGTACACGATAAAGATTTTTTTTCTTGAAAGAATAAAGCATAACATTCATGTTATTCATGTAATGATATGCTAGGTCCTCAATATTTAAGAGTAATTTTTAAAACAACTTAATGAAAGAAAATTATTGAATATTGAAATATGTGAATTTACACATTGCTAACGAAGCGTACAACCGATAGACTGAAAAGTGTCCAAGCAGGGAATCGAAACGGAACCTTGGAATAACGCTCCAATGCTCTACCATTGAGCTAAGAGGACGATACCCAGATTAGCCTCTTTCGCTCACGTATGTCGGAAAGACTGCAACCGCAGCACAAGATGGAAAGGTCTTCATGAGCACACAAACCTTGCGACAAACATGAAATTAAATCAAAGACCAGCATAGGAGAACACATATACAAATTTTTCAATTAATGTTCAGAAATGAAATTGCGCCCGAAATTATTAAATATTAAAGTACCCACATACCTTTAAAACTTCATTTTCGATAAAAATATCGATTTTTCATTTTTACAATAATATTGAAAGCAGATCTTTTATCTATCGAATTCTGCTT
This sequence comes from Maratus michaelseni, assembly GCA_963931845.1. NCBI lineage: Eukaryota > Metazoa > Arthropoda > Arachnida > Araneae > Salticidae > Maratus > Maratus michaelseni. The sequence continues at coordinate 127,914,198 of OZ007590.1, read as the reverse complement.
TAATTGTCTATGTATCTTAATTAGAACCCGAGTTACAACCGTTTAAAATTACATCTGTTATAGCTTGCTGAAGAATTTTACAAACGGAAGTATCGTTTTGCAAACCGGAAGTAATCTGAAATGTATGTTTACATTCCATTTTTTTTTTCGATTTAGCATTTAAATCTGGTTACATGTCCAAGAAAATACATTAAGTTAATAATTAAATCTTTAAAGAATAATAATTATTTTTATAGTAAGAATTGTGTTTGAAAGTTATTTTTAGCTTTTTCTCAATTTTTAAGTTTTTCAAATACGCCAAACTTCCTATAGTAAAAAATTAGGCATGAAATGCTTTGAATTTTTTTATTTATTTTAAAAATGTTTATTGAGGAAATAGACTACAATTATGATAATATTTTAATTAGTTTTATATTTACACCGCTATAACTTAAAAAGTTGCAACAAATTTTACGAATTTTTCATGACATTATTATTTTAAGTGCCACAGCATCTGAGATAGAGATGCTATTATAATGCGAATAGTCTATGTCCTAGAGAAAGTTTTTCTCTTTATTATGCAATTTACAAAATGTGAATGCAATGATTTATTATTGAGTTATCATGTTTTGCGCAAATGTCAATTTTTCTCATAATTTTAAATATTTTTCACTTAAAAAAAATTATTTCTGTGTAATTGCTAAAATATTTTTTTTTTTCAAAGTTTTAACTTAAATGTCATTATAAAAAATTGTTATAAACAGAAAATTTCAAAAAGTCACCTCGGAAGGTATGTGTGGATACCTCAAATACGTGAATTTTGATATTGCTAACAAAGCATATAGCCAACAAAATGAATAATGTCCAGCCGGGAAAGGAACCCGGATCCTTGGTATACACTCTGTTGGATAAACACTTTTATTCAATCTGTCGTTTGTACGCTGTGTTATTAATGTGTACATTTACGTATTTTAACATTCAACAATTTCGGGCGTAATTTAACTGCTGAAAATCAATTCAAAAATGAATTAAATTTTTATAGAAAATTAATTTACAAATATTTACAACAGATAAAAATGTGCATTAACCTTTAGACAGTTACGAACGCTCTCAGCGCGTTCACTTCTGTCTCTATTCCCCAACGTTACGGACGCTCTGCAGTCGTCTATAAGAATTTTTAAAGGTTCTGAACGTTATGAATGCGTTTACCGTGTTTCTTCATCGACAGATGTCAACACTAAATGGCATTCAAATACATCGAATACAACACAACTGGAAAAATAACCGGAAAGAGAACATTTAAATACCTAAGGGTTAAATAAAAACCTTGACATCGAAGTTTATTACTCGCCCAACAAGTGTGTCTTCACGAGTTCAAGTCTGCATTTCCACTGGATGCTTTTTTGTCGGTGTCACTCGTGGCGATGTTGCCAGGACACTTCTTAGCATCAGAACGGGATGATTTTTACTGAGCAATTTAGTTATTTACTCCTTCTATTTGTTTACGTTCAATAATTTATCAATAACTAGTTTAGCTTTTTTAATAATTACAAATTCGGTAATTAAACTAATTTAGAATGTATTTTTCAAGCAAGTTTATATTCTGTGTCGTTTTACTTATACACATACAAAGCCAATTTTAAGAGTCTTTAGGACATTGCCCGCCTTCCGGTGAGGAGCATAATTGGGGAGGACCTTGAAGCAAACTTACACTTCCGTTCCTGTTGTGCTTCGTGAAATGAAAGCTGCAGACCTTCGCCTTGTGTCTTCGTGACCTGTCCCTCCCATTCGGTAGGCAAGTGGCATTATAACATGAAAAACATCATCATGAAATTTAATTGCTGAAATATATAAACAGGTATTCTAAGTTTTATTTGTTTCTCCAATTTATACGATTTTACTTACCCATCATACGTAGTATAGGGTAAGTCTTGTAATCGTTTTGAAAATCGAAATTTTGTTTTGACGTTTTTACACGTTTCAGACACTGGAGATTCCGAAAAACATATTTTTAGAAAAAAAAATTTGCCGTCCGTCTGTGTGTCTGTAAACGCTCTATCTCCCGAAAAAATTGAGATAGAGACTTGCAATTTGGTATGTCCTTAGTATGTAATAATGGGAAGAAGCCTATTTAATTTCAATAACCTCGATTAACCGGAACTATTCTTTTCAGACTCTCGAAATATTCGTTCTGATAAAAGGTATATAAAAATTTTCGAAATTGTTTATTTTAAGAAATGAATATAAAAGACAATAAAAAAACATAAATTTTGCATAAAGCACGAAGTCGATCGGATAATTAGTTGCCGATATATTTGGAATCCTATTTTTAATGACCCTTTATTTCATCCAAATTTCACTTCAAAGATATATTTCAATTGGAAATTTGACGCTTAATCAGATGCAATAAACCGATAGTTAATAGGATTATTATTTTTGGCGTTATAAGGTTATATATCTTTCAAGCAATTCAGTAATCGAACCTTTAAAGTTTTATGACGTCATCAAGCCACGATTTTATTTGAATTGCAATGCATTTTATAAGTAGTTTACACATTTTTATTTTAATATTTTACATTATGCATATCCATGATGGGTAAGTGTTACGGTGGCCCCCCAAAGACTAGTTTTTTTTGTGTCCAGTTGTTGAGACACAAGACAAAACTAAGATAGAATATTCGCCCGAAGTAAAATAATATACTTAATAATAAAATTATAACATGTACTTAAACTACTATAACCAAATACATTTCTTTGAAAATTTAATTAATTTCCGTATCTATTTCGTGATTTTTAATTTTCTGATTTAAGTGTCTATGTTAGTAACGCGAATACACCCAGAATCTAACGTTAAACCAATGGCAGCGTTCCTCATTTGTATTCGAGTAGTGTTATTTTTTTATTTATTTTATCATACGACATTTGAGACAGATGTTTTTCGAGGTAATTTCGTACTTTTTGATTTTAATTGTGGTTTTTATTTTGAGGACACTTTCAGATTCTGAACTGAATTCGATTTAGCAATAATGGAATACTAAGAAGAAATTGAGAAAGAAAGCTGCCATTGGTTTAACATTTGCTTCCGAGTATTTTCGTATTACTAGTGTAGACTCTTAAATTATATATATTATGAATTTCAGGTATCTGCATCAAACATGGTTTGCTAATGTTTTTTTCCCTTGAAAATATAATCACTAAGACGGTAAAATACAGTAGCTTTACAAAACGACATCATTTGAAATAGAATATGTTTCCTGTGCTGGTGAAAAACCCTTTTTATGCATTATTTTTGATACCTTTTGTATAAAAAAGAATTTTCATAACAAAAAATTTATATTTAGAAAGATTGACAATCCATAATTAATTATCTTATACTTATAAATAGGAAACCTGAAAAATTTTATTTGATATTTATGTATACATAAAAAAAAACTTTACTAGGACTTCCCTCAAAGGGATTAGTCTGAGTGATATTGCTGAGAACATGGGGTTAACAATTACGATATAAAGAAGATACAATATATATATTAAAAAAAAAAAAAAGGCCGGATCTTTTAAAGCGCCAAGCTTTTTAAAGTTTCGTAATCGGATTTGCAGCAAAGAGCGTCGTTTAGCAAGCGTAGTTTAATGCAAAATTTAATTTCATTTATGCAACATTTTCTCTGTAGCAAATAATTACATTTGAATTAAAAAATATTCCTCCTTGTTTATTTGAATAACTATTTATAGAAACTCGTACACTTCAAACCACATTGATAACATGCTTTGCTACAAATCTGATTACCAAATTGTCGCCTAAATTCCTACTAAAGTACATAAAAAATCTTTTGATGACTTCTGTAAAGATAAATTTTACATTAAATCTCCATATCGGCGAAATTGAAAAAAAAATTTCAAAGATTTTACTACATCAAACCCCAGACTTTTCTTCTGCCTGCCTGTCTGTCTCTCTCTACAATCTGTTTGTTTCCCTATCCGTTCTTCTACCCATCTCTCTACCCGATTGACTATCTCTCTACACATCTCTCTACATGTCTGTATATTTCTTTACTGGTCTCGCTACCCGCCTATCCGTTTCTCTAACCGTCTGTCTACCCGTCTAACTACCAGTGTGTCTAGCCGTGTCTCTATACCGTGTCTCTCTCCGTACACATCTGTCTACTGTATCTCTACTCGTCTGTATACCCATCTCACTATCCGTCTGTCTTTCTATTCTACTCTTTAACCGTCTCGCTACACATCTGTCTATCCGTCTCTCTGTCTCGCTTCCCGTTTCACTACCCGTCTCTCGACATGTCTGTCTGTCTATATACCCCACTCTCTATCCGTCTGTCAACTCGTCTCTGTACTCATCTCTATACTCGTCTCAATATCCACCACGCTACCCGTCTCGCAACCTTTCCCTCTACATCCTGTCTACCGGTCTCACTACTCGACTCGCCACCCGTCTCTCTACCCATCTCGCTACCCCTCTGTCAATCCTCTTTTTTACCTGTCTCGTTAACCGTCTGTCTATTCGTTTCGCTACCCGTTAGCTTATCTATGTCGCTAGCCGTCTCTTTACCTTTCTGTCTACCCGTTTGTTTACACGTCTCTCTACCTCTCGCCACCTCTTCCCAATATTTAAACAATTTAGTATACAGAAGCCGTTTATCTGTTATTAAATGCAAACAGGAGTAATTTATCTAATAAGAATAATCAGATGCAACTTTTTAAATACATACATAAACCAACATAATAATTCATTAGATTTATTTTCATAGTAGTTATGTCAGTAAATCTCACCTTCTGCTTCAAACTGCTTCAAGCTTTTTAAAAAGCCCCAAGCTCCGTATAACTGGGAAGGGAAAGTACCCTCAGGGCTATTAGATACATGTTATTAAGTTAAGTGAAAGTTTCGTAATCGGGTTCGCAGCCAATTGCTTATGTCAGACGGCGTGGCTTAATGCCATTTTAAATTCATTTCTGTAACTTTCTTTTTCTTTTTTGGGGGGTGGGGAGGGTTCCAAATATTTACATTTAAATTCAAACTTTTGCCCCCCATGTTAATATTAATGTTGTTTGTATTATTAATTAATACTTTGGTGACAGAGCTTCATTCGAAACAAATGTACTACAGTCTTCTACTACAGTTTTTTTTTTCTAGGAGAAACATCTGTAATCGGGCTCAAAGCTAATCGGAGAATTTAATGTCATTAATGTTATTAACTTTTATAGAGTTAAAAAAATATTGTTGATAGCATTACTCTTGTTTGAGACCAGCCTTGTCTGTGTATCTGATGGGGAAAAGATCCGTATCATGTGCTGGTTGGAGCCATTGGGGGACAAAATAAAAATGGTGCTAATAGGCAGTTTTAGCATCTTACAAAATTTTTCTAGAGAGTGGAAAAACGTGTTTTTCAAATATTTACAAATATACGTTTATTAAACCATGTTTTTGCGCCATTTAAAAAAATTAAGTACGATGCTAAAATAAAATTTTATTGCCATTTTTGATATTTTAACAAGTAATGAAAATACATTACAAACATATTTAACAAAACTAAGAGACATTTTTGTGGTAATTGTTATTGTCAGGGGGGCAAATTGTAAACAATTAATAAGCGAACTAAAAAATTATCGAAAATAACTTGTGGGAATCTCAGGAAAGAATTATCTGATATAAATAGCATTTAAAATCTTAAAATGGAGAAGTGGTCCATATAAAAATGCAAAACATAATACTCCTGATATAAGTACAGTGAAACTTCTATTTAACGAAGCCTCATCGTTACACTTAAAAACTTCGTTATGAAGAAAGTTCATTAAATAGGAATAAACTTAAATTCATGAAATTTTTCCTTCAGATATGACAAACACATATTTGATTCAGAAGCAATTGATTCAATTTAAATTAAGAAGTCGTCTTTTACAAAACAGTTGTGCACGGTCGATGAAATCATGTCACATTCCCAAGCTTTGGCTCAAACTTTTACCAGCTCTGATAAACTAATATTTTACTACATTGTCTGTTTTCTGTCTTTTTCTATAATGTACCTCAAGATTTTTTATTATTCCTTCTTAAACTAATGGCTGAAGTTTAGAAGTTCTATTGGCAGGAACAAAAATAACTTTAATGTTCTTCAATTTGCATTTTGAAGAACATTCTTGTGGATATACAAACCAATTGTCTGTCAGCAATGGAAGGTCAGAATGGTAAGTGTCGGACTCTAATTTATATTTTTTGCTTTTATGCACCTGAGGCTATTGCGTCATTGCATCTTCTATAACACTGAAAGTAAAACGGGGATTTTGACTTCCCCCCCAACTGTCAGCGCTGGAGTCTCGGTGTGAGAGAGTAACGATAACAAGTGTTTTTCTTAGTGTGAAAAATAATTGTTTTATACACCAAGCAGTGCAGTTAGCACCAAGCAGAACGGAAATTAGTTAAATGTGTTAATTTTCATACAATACGCTGAAATAAATTCGCATATCCACCGCAACGCAACAGCAACCTCTTAGGTTGTATTCTGCACATGTATGTACAAAAGTGAAATAAATTTCGTTATATAGAATATATTTTTCGTAATATGGAGATTAATTTACATGCAAATAATGATCAATGTCAAAGTACCGCAGAAAATTTCGTTAAATAGAAAACTTCGTTAAATAGGGACTTCGTTAAAGGGAAGTTCCACTGTATTTTTTTATTTTTTATATTTCTGAAAGCACAGATAAAAGGGTACAAATCCCGGCACAGATGTCATATACTCACCACGTTGGCGCGATTTTTTTCCTCGCCAATTTGGCGAACACTGTTTGTTATGTTTATTTACTTTTATTTTTTATTTTAATTCTATAGATTATTTTTATATGTATATCAATATTTATTTATATCAAACTATAATTTATTTATTTTTATTTCCTTTTTAAAAATAATAGAAGCTATTTCATTTATTACTTTATTTTATTTTTATATTGAAATAAAAAATCACGTGCTATTATTGCATGCTATTTGTAACTAATATTCAAAAACAAAGTTTTCGCCAAATTGGCGGTGGAAAAATCGCGCCAACGTGGTGCGTATATGACATATGTGCCTTGTTTCATTTCACATAAGTATTGGTGCTTTCATGTTAACTTGGCGCAGTTGATAAATCGCCAAATATTGTTTTTATAACATCTTAATATATTTCATAAAATTTATTAAACTATAAACCTTTCACTCATTTCACTTGAAATACATACACTAAAATACATGTCTTTTATTCATTTAATTTAAAATACATGACTTTCACTAATTCCATTTAAAAGACTAAAAAGGAAAAGAAATTAAGAAGAAATAATTCCACAAAAAACCTTTTATTTAAACATCAAAGAAATGTGTCTGATTTACACACGCGAAATAGAAAAGCTAGGCTAATGGTGAGATTTGCGCCAAATCTCTAATACAAAGTTATTGCGGATTTTTTTCTTTCAAACAGAAAAAATTCCAGATTAATTTTCCATTTTTATTAAATGGAAATATGTTTTATTGTACTGATATTGTATTGTATTGTGCGTGCATATTTTTTTGCTCCATGTACTCCATGAACTTTTCAATTCCGATTGTCTACGAAAATCTCCCGCCGGTGAAAATGACGTACGCACAAAATTTTCGTGACGTATGTACTTTAATTGTGCTTTTTTATCTATTTTTTTAATATAATTTCCAAACCGTTTGGCATTTACTCTTGGTAATAAATAGACGTCGTTGTTACCTTTATAGGTACCTGCTGTAAAAATTTGAACGAAATCCGTTAAATATTTTTTGAGTTATGCTTGACGAAAGGTTTTAATATCCATCGTAGCTATATATGGGGCAAAGTAATACTGCGCTGTGTATGAGTCTTCGTTGCACTCAGACAATTAAATGGAATGTTGAAGTTTATTTTATTCAGCTACTTCATTTATTCTACATTCTAAAATTTTATAAACACATAAACGAAATGTTGTTTAGAAACTTTTAATGTTTCATAAGCTCTTTCTATTTTTTTAGGATAGTATACAAGTGATGGTAATTTGCAAATTGAAGCGAAATAACAGAAGAGATTATTTTTTAAAGACATGTTGAACCATAATTAATGCTGTTCAACACGCAAATAAAATAAAAAGGTATTTTTAAAAATTAAAACCATATTGCAGTGTCATCCAGAAATTTATAAACATTTATTTTGATTTATTTAAGTTTTATAACTTTATTCATAAAACAAATGTAAAATGCCGTTTTTAAGCAAGCTTATACTTTGTGTCATTTTCATATAATCTATATTTATCAAAAGCACATTTTCAGGGTCTTCGTAGACAAAAGCTGCACTTCATTGAGGAAAAGTATAAACATTCATCTAAAATTGTATCTATTTCTTAAATTGATTTCATTTCTTTCCGGTCTGTAGTTCATGAGGCACAAGAATTAAGATAAAATATTCAATGAGGTAAAATATTCTAATAAATATTAAAATAAAAGTAAATACATAAAATAAAATTCATATAACTACTATAATCAAATGCATAAGAAAAAAAAAAGAATTTCCGTATATAATCCCTGAATTTAAATTTTGTGACTTCAATTTTATGTTTTAGGTAATTCAGTTTCCTGTACCAAGCATAGTCTGACATGGGTTTATGTTTTTCCTGAAACTTCAATCACTAAAACGGATTAAAGAAGTTTTTATGCATTACTTCTTTATGCGTTTTGCATAAAAACAAGAAAATTAATTAAAAAAAATTAACATTTAGAAAGGTTGACAAAACAGATCTTTGCATAATTAATGTTCCTCGACTTATAAAAAGGAAACCTGAAAACTTTTATTCAATATTTATACGTAGATACAAAACTCATTAAATGGAATGCTGAAACACACATTATTCAGCTTCAACAATTTTTCATGAAAGCAATCAAAAGAATTCCTAACGCAGAAAAGAATTAAAAATGTTCTGTTATGAATTCGAGAGTAGAATTCCAAACACAATTTTTCGTATGCGTCAGGCATATTCTATTATCATTTTGCGTTTTTAAAAAAGAAAGTGATGTATAAACTAGACCAAGTAAACTAACTTTAAATAAAGGATTTGTTCATGTGTTGAAGGAAAATTTATTTCGCTGACAGAACACAAAAGGTATTTGGTTTTAATTATTTTACACGTGACGGTTAACTATTTTCTCTTCATTAAAGTTTAAAAAATGTTGTATTAGAACAATTTATGTTACATAAAATGAATACTAATTGTTTCTAGATGTGTTATCTTACTGCGTGAAATAATTTTTATATGCGTTTTGAAAGTCTGATATGCCAGCAAATCAGTCGTTTTAATGATCAGTTCTTCTATATTCATCGCAAATATCAGAATTTGAATTTATGATTAAAGTAGCATTTGGGATGGACCTCAAATATATAATTTTAAAATTACATAATTGTTGTCCTACTTTGGCCCACAATAAAAACATTACCATTGGTCAACGAACCATTTGGCAAGAAAGGCCCAATAGTGGTCCAACTGTTAGCTGCTCCGAATCCTATTCGGATAGCCGAATTAGAGGAGTCTCTGTATCTACCACTCCCCAACGGTTTCCACAAACTGCCAACAATGGGACCAACAATTTGTGCTATTGGGGATGCAAAATAAGTACAGAAATGATAAATACGAAAGTTTTTAACAGATGAATATTGTATTAAATGAAAGATATACGACTCATATTTATAAACACATTAAGCATTACAATAAACATGAAAATTTAGTGTAATTTTAATATGCAGCAATATCGACTTTTAAATAGTGCAAATAGTTATAAAGGGTGTCCGAAAATGCTTTCCCTAATTACAAAATTTATTTATATTCGCTATACATAAGACACACGTCAACAGGTTGGAAAAGTAACCAAGAGTTTCTGTTGCACGTTTCCATAACGTGGATGTAGTGTAGCAGTGTCAGTGTCCAGAAAACCGGAAATATTCCCAAATCAGGAACAAACTAAGTGTTCCTCTGGTATCCTCTTGCCATCTGTAATTGACGCACTGATTTCTTGGTACTTCGCACAAAAGACTGTCTCAAAGACCAAACAGACAGCGTTCTTATGTGTCGCTATCTATGATTTGACATGTCAAACTCTTTGATGTTTTATGACTTTTTTAGCATGTCTAAATGTCAGTGGTCAAAAGCAGGAACAGTTCACAGGTCGAAAAACACCCATTTCTTTTGTTGAAACTCCCCTTTCTTTTGTCGATTACCACAAAATGATTCGAAAAGAATGAGAGGAGAAAGTGGATATAAATAAATTTTGTAATCAGGGAAAGACACCCTGTATATATTCTTCTAAAATTATATCAACTTCACAATATATATACAATATTACCTATATATTTTTTAAAATATTACACACATTTTAAAATTTAATTTTTTAAAAGTTGCATTTGAATTGAATTGAATTTTTATTTCAGATTGTGATCTAATAAACACTATAATAAAATGCAAATTACTCGACTGGTATTCTTTAAGGTTTATTAATCTTTCAAAAAGTGCATTTTTTAAAATAAATAAATAAATATATTTTTTCTCGGTCAATTAACTTCTTAAGAGATTTTCCTATATTTCTTAACACTATTATGTTTCCTATATGGAAATATTTACTCATGTATATACCTTAAATAATATTTATAGAAAGTTTAGAAAATTTTATACAATGTATAATATTTCGAAAAAGATGCTTGTAGAAATTTATTTTAAAAGTATCAATTGTTTTTTGTGTGTCATGTGCATGTTCTCTCTCTCTTATTTCCCTCTATGCGGGACAGTTGTTAGTAGTTTTAAAAAGGAACATATTATTTTCTAGTAAGCTCAATCAGTCATCAATTTTCAATAATTTTAAACTGTACGTAAATCGTATCCTTTTTTAGAATGTTTAAAATAGTATTTCTAAAAAAGTAGTAATTTTGTATAAAAAAATTTCCCTAAGTATTACTTTTTTTTTGTTTTGTGCGCTGTGTGTTTTCCCTCTTACAAGATTTCCCAAATCTCTTTGCGGAAAAATTTTACTAATTGCTGAATGACAACAATTAGTTTCTATTTTCTTAGCAGTAAACTAAACTTCTATTTAATTGCATGGCATAATTGAAACCAAGAACGTTTTGTTTTTGAATTAAATTATACGAAATTACACCTTTTAATTTTTATAGTAATTATTATATTAGTTTTATGCTTCCAAAACTCCCATCAATTATTCAAACTTTGCAATTATTACAATAATAAGTTTCAGTCAAACAGGATTGAAAATTTAAAGTGTAAATATTTTGATTTTTTAAATGGATAAAAGCCATTAAACATAGTATTTAAAGGACCACGTTTTATCTCCATTTACACTGATGCATCAAATGTGTTTTCCCTAAACGTATACATAATGGTAAATTTAATTTTTACTTATATAAATTTGGTATTTACGCATGTATGTATGCATTTTTTTATTGAATAGCCTTCATTTTTATTTTAATTTATACTATTACGGCAGACTATTTCTGCCTCTTAATTACAGAACCATTCTTTGACACAATTTCCTTTACGAAAGGTTAAAAAAAAATAGTTTTACAGGAAGATAATATCTCATTTAACTTTAATTCAAACTGTTTCACAATTAAATGTTGAAAAAAAAAAACGTAATTTGGGAGTGATAAGAATAAATTTATTATTTAGTTATGAGCCTAAAATTCTCATTTTCAACAGGGTTCACTAATTAAGTTAGACTAATTACAGATTTATTTATTTTTGAAAAATTCCTACGCTTTTGTTTTATTGTACTTACAGATAAAGAGTCAGACATTTATCTGGAATGCCTTATCGAAAAAAAATCACTGATATTTTCTCTCATGAATTACATTAAAGAGTAATACAAAATAATGGGGAAATTATTGCTGTCTCTTAATTAATTAAACAAATGTAAATTTTCAAACAATTTTCTTTACAAAAAATGTTATAAAAGTTAATTTTAGAGGTAGATGTTATAATTTTTAACTCTTGTTGTGAAATGTTTCACGTTTAAATGTTAATAAAAGTAACATAAAGCACATGATTTTTAAAAATAAATTTATTATTTAGTTATAAATATAGTATTACAATTTAATTATGTTTAGTTCCCTAAGTAATTTTGAATAATATGAATTATTTTTTTATTACTGACTACGCTTTGTTTTATTGAATATGATTTATTTTTTTATAACAGACTATGGTTTATCTTATTGTATTTACAGATTATGATTGAGATATTTATCTTAAATGCTTTATCGAAAAAAAAGATATTGTCTTTAATGAACTAGGTTAAATTGTAATGAAAAATAATGGATATATTACGCCTGCTTTTAAAGACAGAAACATATGTAATGTTTCAAAAGATTTTCTTCACAAAACTTCAGATAAAATATTTTTGGAATAAGATAATATAATTTTTATCTCCAGTTGAAAATGTTCCCCCCCCCCTTAAAAAATAATAACATAATTAACATAATTTTTCAGAGATAAGAACGAAATTATTATGAACCTAAAATTCTCATTCACAACAGGGTTCACTAATTAAGTTACAATAATCTGATTTCTTCCTGTTTGATAACGGCCTACGCTTTGTTTTATTGTACTTACAGATAAAAATAATTTATTTATCTTCATCAAAAATGAAAATCACTGATTATTTACCCACATAAATTTTGTGTAAGTGTAATGAAAACTAAACTGTAAGCTTGGTGAAAAGATCTGTGTTTCCTCGAATCTAATGCTTTTATTAATATTACCTTTATTTTATAAGTTTCTATCAAATGTATTTCATTTAAAAATACTTTATTAAAAACAGTATGTTAAGCACTAACTGCGTTATATTTAAAATGGTTAATTAACAAATTCAATTTTCAAGTGCCTAACTTAGATAAATTTTTTTTAATTAAAAAAAATATATACATGGATTTCGTTATTAGAATCCACTAATGTGAAACGTTTTAAACATTAGACATTTCCCAGAAAAGTCTGAAATTAAAAAACCTTTGCAAATGAAAGAAAAATAAATTAAGATATTTCCTTTATTGCTGAATTCAACTTTATACCAGTTGAAAACAGGAATACCTCACAGTAATACATATATATATATATATATATATATATATATATATATATATATATATATATATATATAGTCTACACATATCATTCTTAATAGTGATAAAAAATAAAATGCTTCTCTTAACATAAGGCAAAAATGAAATTCCACGAGTTTTATGTTCTGTTTCTTTCAAATGCAATAAAAAACGAAAGTTGAACCAAACTCAAATTCTCACTTCATAAAATTTTATATTCCATTTTACTTTATCTTTCTTTTTTATTTATTCTATGTAATAACCATTGTTTTCCTACTTTCAAAAGTAAGCAAAACCTAACAGTTGAAGAAGAAAGTAGCACACAAAGAGCAAATAATTTTAAGATTTTAAAACCCAGTAAAATGAACAATAAAACTTAATTTCATAAAATTCTTTTCACTCTTTTACAACATTTTGGTTTTTCAAAATTGATATAAACATGTTTTTATGGCATGTTAAAAAAAAAAAAAAAATCTTTCTTTATTTCAAACCATTTTGCAGAAATGAAATAAATCTTGTTTTCAGAAGTGTGTATGATACAATAAAGGCGTTTTCTATGTTTGAATAAAATAGCATTTTTTCCAAAGTCTGAAAATATTTTGATACTCTATATAAATGTTTTCTACTTTTCGACATATAACATTTCACTTGCCATTAAATGTCATGCTAACAATAACTCAAATTTCCATATCTGAGTATTAATAAATTACGTAATAAAATATCTCTATTTATCTATATTATCTATATTAATATAAATAATTCTGTAATTAAGAGACAGAAATAGTCTGCCGTAATAGTATAAATTAAAATAAAAATGAAGACTATTCACTAAAAAAAATGCATACATGTATGCGTAAATACCAAGTTTATATAAATAAAAAGGAAATGTACTGTTATGTATACGGTTAGGATAAACATATTTGATGTAACAGTGTAAATCGAGATTAAACGTGGTCCTTTACAAACTATGTTTAATCGCTTTTATCCATTTAAATAATCAAAATGTTTGCACTTTAAATTCTCAATCTTGTTTGATTGAAGCTTATTATTGCAATAATTGCAAAGTTTAAATAATTGATAGAAGTTTTGGAAGTATAAAACTAATAAAATAATTACTATAAAAATACAAGCTGTAATTTTATATAATTTAATTCAGAAACAAAACATTCTTGGTTTCAATTATATCTTGAAATTGAATAGAAGTTTAGTTTACTGCGAAGAAAATAAGTAAAAGTTTTCTCGCAAAGATATTCAGGAAATATTGTAAGAAGGAAAACACACAGCACACAAATCAAAAAAGTAATACTTAGGGAAAATATTTTTTACAAAAATGAAAAAAAAGGCTTTATTAATTATTAATTTTTTTAAATAAACGAAAAAGCAAATATATCGCAATATAAATATAATTACAATACTTCCGTTTTTCATCCAAGCATTATATCGCTCATTAAAATACTGGTTGCTGTATAGCTTCTCTTACGATAAAAGTAAGTTGTACCTAACCACACTTTAACCCTTTGTAGCGCAACAACTCCGATTTGAAAAAAAATATTTATTCAGATGTTAGAATACATTATTTTAAACATGTAAAAAACACACAAAAAACCCATAAAAATAAAAATCTATTGACAAAAAAGTGCTCGTTTCATATCTGCAGCAAGAAGAAAATGATACATTTCTCATGAATATTGTAAATTTTCTAATTCAAAATTGTAAATGAACTATTTCAACTAATGAATCTATATGAACTTACATTTATGAAAAATATATTTCTGGACGTCTCCCACATTTTTAATTTCACTAAATTCTTAAAGTTTATTTTATCAATAACGACGTGAAACAGCTGAAGTGATCAATTAAATTTTGTATACAAAATTAACGCAATATCGCAATTTTCTGGCGATATTATGAAAAATTTTTATTAACTGCAGTTTTAGAAGACTACAGCAATCAATAAAATAATCTTTTAAAGTTCACTTTGGAAACAACATTGATTTTGGGGTAAGTTGCAGATATGCAACAGGACATTACAAAGGGATAAAGCTAATTTGGAGAGGCAATTCTGGAGCATTTCAATAATCTTTGGCACACGAGTGTTAAATACTCTCATGCTTTATGCGTATTCCACATCATTAAAACCTTAAGTTTGCTATGGGATTCAGTTTAAACACCTCATAGCGAATGGGACTAACCACATCACAAACATGAGTAAAAGCACAGAGCTTAAAATCATATTTTAAAGTTCACTTTGGAAATAACATTGATTTTGGGGTATGTTGCAGATATGCAACACGGCATTACAAAGGGATAAAGTTAATTTGGGGAGGCACTTCTGGAGCATTTCAATAATCTTTGGCACACGAGTGTTAAATGCTCTCATGCTTTATGCGTATTCCACATCATTAAAACGTTGAGTTTGCTGTGGGATTCAGTTTAAATACCTCATAGCAATTGAGACTAACCACATCACTGACACGAGTAAAAAGCACAGAGCTGAAAGTCACACTTTCGATTCTGTAGTTCGATTGAATCCAAACAGTCAATTAAGCATACCTTTGTTTCAGATATTTACTGTTGTCAGATTAATTTTAAATTTTTGAAGTCTTTCTCCTTAAAAAGATTTTCTTGTAAATATGTACTTAAATATTTTTCTCACCTTTGAGCATTCTGTATTTTAAAATATGCAATAAATTGTTTAAATAATTAGTGGTGATAGTAATTATGTTTCTTTATAATTTGTGCTTATGTTTTCATTCGATAATTTTAGGTACACATTTTTAAATACTA
Source organism: Maratus michaelseni (assembly GCA_963931845.1). NCBI lineage: Eukaryota > Metazoa > Arthropoda > Arachnida > Araneae > Salticidae > Maratus > Maratus michaelseni. Next base: position 127,898,305 of record OZ007590.1, on the reverse strand, counting down.
TTATTGTAATTAATATTTCAAATCCTTTCAAATGAATGTGGAGATCTAAATGAGTTTATTTTCTAATAAATTGATTTTTAAATCGATTTTTTAAAATAAAATTGCGTGGCGTTATAGAAGAATCTACATACGATACCATCTACATTCGAAATATCTACATACGATGCATACAAGTTTCCAAGGTATAACTGAGGGGATTGGGGCAAGAAAGTGCCAAGCTACATTTTTGGTGAAAAAAATCTAACACTGTAATCTATTGCTTATTATTGTAAATTATAATATCCTAAATATTATTTGTTTCTATTGTTACTTGGCGGCAGTATAAGTCCCAGGTTTCGTTTTTGCCCCGAGACGTTTATGCCCCCAATGAAGATAAGCTAATTTACAAAGAACGAATCATTAAAGTTATACCATATTGTTATTCAGAATATCTCAAATGTTACTAAGACATTGAAAAAAAACTTTCTGTTTATATATCTTGTTTTGAGTATTTGATCTAACTTTCAAACTGATATATCTTAGAAGTTTACAAATGGGGCTTAACACTTTCTTGTCCCGACCCCCTCAATTTAATATCCATGTAGTAAGTTTACTGGGAAGGATCCTACTCAATTAATTTACGTCTGCTTATAGGAATTTGAATCATAAAACAATTTTGTCTACTTCAGGCAGTAGAATATTACAAGATCTGATAATGTCCGGTCAAAGTTTAATGAATACTACTAGATTTATCTCAAATTAATATTAGAAACCAAAACATTTTGTACAAAAATAAGATTGTATTATTTAAAACCTATTATATACGACTGATTAATATTCAATCGTACAAGATCAGAATTTAAAATTTGTGAACTTTTAAATGAAATTATCTACATGTGTAAACCAGCATACTTTCGAGATTCCTTCAAAGAATTGTTTTACAGCTCATGGGGGTGTATATAAATACAGCTCTAAATTAAAAAAAAGAACAGTAAAATTTTGAAAATAATCGATTCTTTAAATGTGAGATTTCTATAAATTTATTCAGTACTTAAAATCATTTTAATTAAACAATAAATAGGAGAGTTATTTTGAATGTTAAAAAATATATTTATGTATAAAAATAGGATTTGTAATTAACAGTTAACCAGAATTATATGTTAAATCTACTTTTCTTTGAAATGCAGATTTAAGAATAAACACAAAATAACAACTGGTGAATGATTTATATTTTTAAACAAAATAATTCAGTTATGATTAATTTTCGTATGTTGATAATATACGGTGTCCATAAATTATTGATGGGTTTCCTTGCACATTTCTCTTTACCCTCTATCTTTTGATTGAAGAACATGACGAAATAGTACAACTCAAAAGGATTTTTTAATAACAGGAACAAAATTACATATGCGTAAAGTAGCAACTCAAAACGTTATTAATCAAATAACGATTATAATCTAATAATTATTAAAGTTTTATCAAATTTATCAAAAAGTTTTTAAAGAGTTGTGAGAAGAAAGTTAGACAGATAGATATTACATAATTCATTAATAACTTTTTGAAAAAAATTATAAAATTTTATTATTATTTATTATTTAATGATAATCGTTATTTGATTAATCACGTTTTGAGTTGTAACTTTAAGTATATGTAACTTTCTTTGTGTTATTCAAAAAGCTTTTTCAGTTGTACTTTACAAATATGAATAATATTTTTTGTCATGTTCATAAATCAAAAGTTATGAGGTAAGGAAATACCGACAGTAATTTATGGACACGCTGTATATTTTTATTGCTTTACCTACTCCTGTTAATAGAAGAATTTGCTTTGTGAAAATAAAGCTGCTTATTTATAACGATTTATTACCAATGATATGCATTTTTACGAGATTAAATTCAAAAAAGAAATTATTCTTAGGCAAGCATCCAAATTTGAAGGACGGTTTTAAAATCAATATTATAATTTGCTTTAATGCAAAGACTATATTCTCAGTACTTAAATCTCTGTAGTTAACGATATTTAAATAAATCTTAGCAGTAGTACTAAAGGTTTATTCGTGATATATGTTTCAAGTTTTTGTTTTTTCGTATTATCAAGACATGGTGATTAAATTATGAAGATGTTTAACTTTTCGAGACAAAATTTATACAGTAATTACTATACAGGTCATTAATTTTACTAATTAGGGCTTCAATGTAATACACGGCATAAAGTATTGTCATATTTTGGAAAATATTCCTAATTATAAATAATTTGAAGAATATCAAGCTTTCTGCCAGCTTTTATCCGTAAAGCTCATTAATTAAGTCGAGTGCGATAGTGAAAGTACAGTTATAAAATTTTCGCTAAAATTTTGATTTCATATCATTAGTTTTTTTGATACAGCAATATATATTTATGATTTTAAACCTTGCTTTACTTATTAAAAAAACAATTAAAAGTTATGCTTAGTATTAAAAATTTCGTCAAAATAATTCAAAATGGATTTTTCTCGTGACATTTTTACTTTTTAAATGAGTGAAAACCATTTCCAAATTTCAAATTTATCTTCTCATAATCAGTATTTTAGACAAAGGAAATGAATGCTATTTCTTGTATGTCTTATTTTTCTTATTGCGAAAATTCAATGATTGTGAATGGTATTGCAGTCAAACCTCGTTAACATGAACACGGTTAACGTGAATCACTTTTAACATTAATTGTTTTCATAGTCCCCTATAAAAACGAGTACAAAGATTTAATACTGATAACATGAATTACTGTTAACATGAACAAAATTTTGATTCCCCTTGAGGTTCATTTTAACGAGGTTCAACTGTACTTATAATTAAGAATTTCTTTAAAATCATGCAAAATGCATTTTCATAATGACATTAAATATCCTAAATTTGCGAAAAACTTTTACAAACTTTTTCAAAATTTACAAATTGCTATTAAGAGACTGCTTCACTGAAACTTTCCGAGAGCTCACTCCCGTATTACTCCTAAACTCTGTTGCGCTACAATCCTAGGAATATTGGTCTACAGTGCCCAACTTTATATTCTTGACCATGGGACCTGGAGTACTATAGAGCAAGAGCATTTCTACCGGCCCGGTCAAGTATGTTAACCTAACGTGAAACCCCCGACGTTTAGTTCCCAAGCAGCTTGGTACTCATTTTATCGATTCCGAAGGACTGAAAGATTGAATAAACCTTGTCCAGTCCGGAGTCGAACTCCGTGTCAGCGTGAAGCGCTGCCGCATAAGTCACTGATATTCAATGCCGCATTAACCTATGGGAAAATTTAAAACCTTGATTACTCTTTAGTTAATATAATTATCAAAATACTGTTTTTACCATCAGAAAGTAGACGTTAGATATCTACCAGACGTGTTTTTAAAAATTGTCTTCTTAATTTTTTTTTTATATATGTAAAAATTCCCGAGAAAATTTTTAATTTCCACTTGATGAAATTTTGTCATCTTCTTAAAACTACTTAAAACAAAAAGAAATATTTTTTAAAAATGCATCTCTTCAGCATTGGACGTCTACTTTCTGATGGTCAAAACCGTATTTTAATAATTATATTAGGTAATTAGTAATTGCGCTTTTATGTTTTACCTTTGATTAACATTAAATTTAGCGATCGGAGAGTTTCAGTGAAGAGCCCCTTTATTAAAATTTATTATAATTGTAAATACTGCAAAAAATGACTTATTTTTTTAAAAATAAAACGTTATGATTAATGATTTAGTAGTATTTAATCTAAAATACATGTTTCATTTGATAGCAGCTTTAAGAATAAAGAAAAGAAAATAAGTTTTGAATACATTACATGTTATAATAAAATGATTCCGTCATGATTAATTTTTGTATTTCTTTGATAACACATTTTTATCCACTTGCATATTACCGTTAATAGAAGAATTTACTTTATGAGAATAAGTTGCTTGTTTAGAAAGATTTATTATAAATATATGCATTTGTATGAGATTGAATATCAAAAAAGAAATTGTTCTTAGGCAAGCATCCAAATTTAAAGAATGGTTCTAAGATCAATGAATATTCACTTTAAAGCAACGACTATATGCTTAGTACTTAACTTAAATCTAAGTAGTCAATGGTATTTAAATAAATGTTAGTGTTAGAACGAGAAGTTTATACGTTAAATATGTTTTCAAGTTTCTGTTCCTTCTTGTTATCAAGACATGGCAATTAAATTATGGAGATATTTAAGTTTTCGAGACAAAAATTATGCAATAATTACAGTACGGATAGTTAATATTACTAATAAGTACACGGCATAAACTTTGTAAGATATTGTAAACTATCCTAATTATAAATAATTTCAAGAACAACTGTTAGGTTTTACTTCCAAAGTTTACTAATTGAGTCGATTGCGTCTGTGTAGATGTAGAATGCTTACTAAAATTTTATCTTTACATCATTTACACAGCAATTGTTATTTCTTATATTAGTCATTCCTTATATTAGTTATTTCTTATATTAGTAATTCCTTATATTAATCATTTCTTATATTAGTCATTCCTTATATTGGTCATTCTTTACTTTAAATAATTTAAAGATTTTTCGTGGTATATATAATAGGGTGGATCGAAAAATCGAAATGTGGATAATCGAATCGGCGCGGGGTACAAAAGTTGCCTTTTGTGTATATTAGTTTACATCTGTTTTTTTATTGAAATCTATTCATATCTTCCGGTGCCCCAAGCGCCCCAAAAATAGTTAAAAATGAAATTTTTATGAAAATTTATATATTTTATTATTTTTATTATTTTTAAAAATTACTTTTGGCGCGGGGTGCAAAAGTTATCTTTTATGCATGTTAGTTTACATGTTTTTTTTAAAATTGAAATCCATTCATATTTTCCGGTGCCCCAAGCACCCCAAAAATAGTTAAAAATTGAAGGTTTTGTGAACATTTATAATTTTTTTGTTTTTTGTAATTCTTTATTTATTTCTTTAATTACTTTTAGCGCGGGGTGCGAAAGTTGTATTTTAAGCCTGCTAGCACACATGCAAAAGATTTTTAACTTCAATAAATGCCTTCCGGGTGTCCCAAGACACTTAAATACTTGCCGAAAATCGATTTTTATGCAAATCTTGAGCTTAAAATTATAAGTAAAAATAAGAGTTAAATAATCTTTTGCATAGCGTAATTATTAGATCCAAGGGATGACAAATCGTTTATCGTTTATATTAAACGTATAATTTTAATACTATACTGTTATATACGAAGTTTTGAACAGAGCTGTTGCTTAAATTTGCCAGTGCTGTTTTACAAGATATTGGAATTGTACACAATAAAGGGACTTCGAATTTAGTAGATCGCAACAAAATTCTTCGATAGTGTACAAAGGCTCGATATTTAGTTGAAGAGAGGAGCAATTTAGCTGTGTCTCTGTCTATTTTAACCGTATTATTTTCCGATGGGAAAAAGACAATACAAAAATGTTAGTGATGAAGAGTACAATGTGCTACACAAAGATCACAAAGGAGGAACATTATTCTCTTGTAAAGGAGCCTGACTCACTGCATATTGGACACGTTACATTTGTAACAGAAGAAGCTAAAGGTCTTTACGACATTATATACGTATTTTACATATAATAAACAAGACTTTGCTTAAATCATGCAGACTGCATTTTTATGGTGACATTTATACTTCGTAAATGTGTGATTTTTTTTTATCAATTTTGTTTAATTAAATGATAATGTAATTGTAAACATTTGAAAATATAGCACTTTATATTAACGGTCAAAAGAGATTTGATATTTGTCATATCTCAATGATTAGTATCCATCTATAATCAGAGATGGCGCTGCAAGTCCAGGATTTGATATCTCTTGCAGGAGAGTTATTGAGACGAGATGTAAGGCAGTGTAAGCGAGAATGTACGAAGTAGCGGTTCGCTTGGCCGCAATTGTATATAATGTATAATAAATCTATATAATTAAATAGATATCTCCTAGTTGCTGTAATCCAAATATGAATATACGAAGCTAAAGCCTTAACAAAGAGATGTAAGGCAGTGTAAGCGAGAATGTACGAAGTAGCGGTTCGCTTGGCCGCAATTGTATATAATGTATAATAAATCTATATAATTAAATAGATATCTCCAAGTTGCTGTAATCCAAATATGAATATACGAAGCTAAAGCTTTAACAAATGGCGACGATGCGGAAAAAAACCAAAGATTTTAAATAAATGTTGCAGATTTTTTGAAAAGAAGAAAAAAAGAATAGAAAATGGCAGAAACAGAAGTAATCTCTCTTGGACGTCTGGAAGAATATAATGCTATCGTGCCCTGGTCAATTTATGTTGAAAAAATTGACTTTTACTCCGCTGCTAATAATATTAAAGATGCGGATAAGAAGAAAAAAATATTATTAAGCTCTGTTGAAACTGCAACTTTTTCGATATTAAGAGATATCATTGTACCGACTTCGCTGAAAGAGATAAGTTATGATGATTTCTTAAAGAGGCCGAAGGAACATTTTTCACCGTGTCCAAGTGAAATTGTTGAATGGTCCAAGTTTAAAAAAAGATTACGGAAGCAAGGGGAAAGTATAGCCAACTTTGTGAGAGATTTCCTTCGGTTATCCGAATACTGCAACTTTAAAACGGAGTTAAGCGATCGCCTACGGGACCAGCTACTGTTTGGAATTCAAGACGAGAAAATACAGCAAAAATTGTTAGATACAAAAAACCTAACACTCCAAACAGCTGTAGAAATTGTGGAATCATTTGAAACAGCCGAAGTTGGAGTAAAATCACTACAGATTAATGGAGCAACAACTGTAAATAAAGTTCAAGATGCCCGAAAGGAGAAAACGAAAGTATACCAGTATTCGTCGAAGTCGAAAGAAGGGATGTATGCACCTGGAAAACGGAACAATTATAAAGATACAACTTGTTATCGGTGTGCAAGAAATCACAAACCTGTGGAGTGTCCATTTAAATCAGCAGAATGTCATGTTTGCCATAAAGTGGGACATTTAAAAATTTGTTGCCGAAACCGGAACTTCTCTACAGTTAATCAAAAACTGAAAAAGAACAGTAAAATTAAAACTGTTCAAGAATATTCTCTCAATGTTATGAGGGATGAGTGCAATAATGTATTGTGGGAAAAATGTGTTAAAATTAATGGGATTAAAGTTAATTTTGAAATTGATTCCGGAGCAGCTCATACGATCGTAAGTAAAAATATTGCCAATAAATTATTTTCAGGTAAGCCTCCTTTGGTTAAATCTAATATTAAGCTGCAAACGTATACTAAAGATTCTTTAACTGTATTAGCTGAATTAAATGTAAATGTTTTGATTGGTGATAATTGTATACCTAATTTAAAAATGCTAGTTATTAAAGAGGAAGTTTCGAGTTTAATTGGTAAAACTTGGTTGAAAGCATCAAAATTATTTTGGCCGAATGTAAACATGATCAAAAGTATTTCGAAAGATGATTTAATAAAAAAATTTCCTAATGCTTTTGCTGACGGGATCGGTATGATCAAAAGTCCTCCCGTTTCAATAAATTTGAAAAATGATGCAAAACCAGTTTTTCTAAAATCTCGACCTGTTCCTTTTTCTCTGAGAACAGCAATTGATTTGGAATTGGAACGATTAACAAATGAGGGTATTTTAAAACCTGTTGATTATTCTGAATAGGCTAGTCCTATAGTAATTGTTCCAAAACCAAATGGTACTGTTCGAATTTGTGGTGATTATAGAGCAACAGTTAATGTAAATACTGAAAATGATAATTATCCTCTTCCAAGAATGGAAGAATTGTTAGCAGGTGGAAAATTCTTCACTATTGTTTGATTTAAAAGATACCTATTTACAACAACCTGTTGATGATGAAAGTAGTAAAATTTTAACTATTAATACTCATAAAAGTTTATTTAACGTTTTAAGACTGGCTTTTGGTTTAAAATGGGCACCTGGTATTTTTCAAAGAAAAATTGAAAATATATTAAAGAAATTTGATTATGTTGGTGTATTTTTAGATGATGTAATTATAAGTGCTAGATCTGAATCCTAACATTCAGAAAGAGTTGAATGTATTATGAAATGCTTTTCTGAGCATGGTATAAGATTAAATAAGGAAAAAAATAAAATTTATGTTTTCGGAAGTTAGCTATTTAGGACATAAAATTTCGCAGAAAGGCATTAAGCCTATTCCAGAAAAAGTTGATGCTATTTTGAATGTTCCTTTTCCTATTAATGTTTCTCAATTACGTTCATTTTTGGGATTAATTTCTTATTATAGAAACTTCCTACCTAATATTTCAGATGTGTTAGAACCTTTGCATAGATTATTAGATAATAAAATAAAGTGGACATGGTCAGAGAAGCATGAAAAAGCATTTCAGAAAGTTAAGCGAATTTTATGTAAATCGCCTGTTTTAAAATTGTATGATATAAAGAAAGATGTTGTTTTAAACTGTGATGCATCTGAATATGGAATTGGTTGTGTGTTAAGTCACATTGTTGAGGGTAAAGAAAAACCAATTGCTTTTGCATCTAGAACTATGAATAAGACTGAAAGGAATTATGCCATGATTGATAAAGAAGCTTTTTCTGTAATTTTTGGTGTAAAGAAAATTTCATCAATTTTTAGCAGGTAGACAGTTTAAAATTATAACTGATCACAAACCTTTAATTCGATTGTTTGATCCTGTAAAAAAAGTACCTGATACATTATCACCCAGAATACTGAGATGGTCGTTAATGTTAGCAGGGTATGACTATACAATTGAGTATCGCGGAGGTAAAAATAATAAAAATGCGGATGCATTAAGTAGATTACCCCTTCCAGAAACTGTAAATGTAGTAAATAATCCATCGGAAATAATGTTCGTTTCTAATAGTAATAAGTGGCCTGTTACGTCTAAAACGATTGCAAAGTGGACAACTGAAAATCCTGTAACAAAACAAATTTTAGAGTGGGCGTTATATGGATGGCCAAAAACGGTTAAATCAGAGGAATATAAATCATACTTTCGTAGACGTGAGGAAATTTCGTGTTTAGAAAATTGTTTATTATGGGGACATAGAGTAATTATACCAGATGAAGGTCGCGAAAATTTTTTAAAATTATTACATTCTGTTCACCAGGGTATATCTAGCATGAAAGCTAAAGCTCGAGGTGTGATCTGGTGGCCTAATATGGACAAAGAAATAGAACAAATGGTTAATTCTTGTAGTAGATGCCAAATGTTTGCTAGGGATAATCCTAAAGGGAAACCTTTAAAATGGGAATCGGAATTTGCTTGGGAAAGAATTCACAGAGATTTTGCCGGTCATTTTGAGGGAATTTTTTTTTAATAGTGGTCAATTCTTATACTAAATGGTTAGAGGTACAGGTGGTACCCAGTGCTGATAGTAAATCAACTAGTAGAGTACTACGTAGAATTTTTGCTACATTTGGTTTGCCCGTTGAATTGGTCAGTGATAATGGACGTGCGTTTACAAGTGATGAATTTCAAGAATTTCTTAAATCAAATGGAATTATACATACACCTATTCCGCCATATCATCCATCGTCGAATGGACAGGCAAAAAGGAAAAAGCTAGATAAGAGTGACATAAATTTGTCAGTTTCACGATTTTTATTGGAAAATCATTCTATCCCACATTCTGTCACTGGTAAGACTCCCGCAGAATTAATGTTTGGAAGGTCAGTTCGAACAGCTCTACACTTGGTATTACCATCCAAATCTAAAATACAGCAACCCTTACATAAATACAATCTTCATGAATCAGTTTTTGTTAATAACTTTGGAAAAGGGGAGAAATGGATTAAGGGAAAAATTATAAAATTATTGGGGAGCAGATGGGTTTTAGTAAATAGAGATGACGGAATAACGTGTAAACGTCATGTTTATCAGTTGAGACACAATAGAGAAATAAGTGATGAAACGTCAGAGGAAAGTAAAACTGGTCAGTTTGATAGTTATGATAGAGTTAAAAGAAACAAGTTTTCTGGATATGATGTAAATAATAAAGAGCAAATTAATGCCAAGAATGCTCGAAAATCTAATCAATCTAAGTTTTCCCATGATATTGTAACAGATACAGTTGTGAATAATAATTGTGATGATACTATGGATAAAAATGTAAAGGACAATTCCGTTACAAAGAATGATGTGGACTTACAGAAGAGTGCACCTATAAAGACTGATAAAAAATACAATCAACCTGTTCGAAGAAGCAACAGGAAGATTAAACCAGTGGTTCGTTTGAACTACGAGGGGAGGGGTGTCGTATCTCAATGATTAGTATCCATCTATAATCAGAGATGGCGTTGCGAGTCCAGGATTTGATTTCTCTTGCAGGAGAGTTATTGAGACGAGATAAAACTAACATGCGCCGCCAGGAGCCCACGAGGGAACCCGGCGACACGATTCCGGCCATCGCGCCCAAGTCTCTGAAGGACTTTTAACGCACCAGAAGCTTTGTCTCGCTTCGGTGCTGCGATCGGCCGAGCGTCGCTCCCCAATGCGGACCCCAAACCACTTTACCAGGTATCGACCTCATAGGTCGCTGCGCCGGTAACCCAACTCAAGGGAAACTTCCGCGTGGAACAAACACCTGATGAACCGCCGAGGAACCCCCGACGACTTCGTTCGCGAAACCCCATAGGGGGAGACGGTCCCTCAGTCATATGTCGAGTTATTCCGACGGCTCTTGCTTTCCCACGGCTTCCGATCATAGACATGCGTGGAAAAGCAAGCTACTGGGCTCATCGGCCGTGAGGTTCACATGTTATATGCACTAAAAAAGAGCTGAAGGCGCCTCTCTCCGGCCCAGAACCACGAGGAAATTCGGTTCTTTCCCATAGACGGGATTCGGATAGGCTGCCCCTACGTAGTCTGGCGCGAGGTTGAACCCCCCTTGGCGGAACTAGGCGGTAACCCAGCGACAACTCCAGAACTACGAGATCATTCGCATATCATATCACTCAAAAAACGGAAGAATCCTAAAGACACCACTATCGGACTCTAGAGGACGTGGAAACTCCCTCTAAGCGTGCAAAAGAGATGGGCCCGATCGAGATTAGTAAAAGAAACTTAGTAGGTGTGCCACTAGTCCGCCCGCCAGATGTGGAAATTCCTGGCTGCACGAGAGACGTGCCGGACTGGGATTTCGGACCGAGGTCTCAAGTTTTGGCTGATTGATGCCTCGTTAGTCGCCAGCCTCCGACCCGGTTCCCCGTAATCACATGGAGGAGAGCGGGCTACTACTCCTCCGCCGCAGAGAACGTTCGCGTCCCTGGCGTGTGCCATTCACGCCTTTGGATAGTGACCGTCTCTTCGACTCGGGCACTCCCTCCGGTGACCTTTGGGGTCGGCTCACAACTTTCCAGCTTCAGAGGATGACGTGGTGGTCGTCTTAGACGGCTAATTTCACCTCTGCCGCCGACGCGTCGCAGATAGTTGCTGCGTTCCGTATCTCCCGACGCTCGGCGAACTACAGAGTCAACACCATCTTTTTCTACATAGATCGATCTGTGCTTCCGTCAATTCCTCGGTCAAGTTTTGGAGAGATCCGGCTGGCATTGGCTCCAACCGCTGAACCAGACACCCTCTCTGGGAACGGTCTTGCGGGAAGTCTTTCCACCACCTACGGAGGAGGCTCCGAGCATTGGCCGATCCTCGCGTCGCAGAGAACCTGCGCTTACGAGAGGGAGACCCACGAGCCCTCAACCCACGAATGGGCGAACCCTAAGAGCTATGCGTGGTGTCTCCGGCTTTCAGAAATCCCTTCCACTGGCGGACCACGATGAGGAACCCAGACCGGTCTTCTCCTGTCCCCGTCTCGCAACGAACGCTGGCTGTATGGATGTCACCCGCCTTGAGGATCCGCTTTTGGCATATGATCGGGACAAGCCCCAAGCTCAAGGCAGGAAGGTCTCTACCGTCCAAACGACACCACCGTCTCCGGATTAACTAAAATTTCTTACACCATCAATCATAAGTGGCAGCCCTATTTATCAGGGCGTGCCATGGGAAAACATTTACATATTGAAAAGTAAATTATAGTAAATTATACAAACTCTAATTCACAAATGGCAGCCCTATTTATTCAGGGCGTGCCTGATTTTATACAATGTTTGAATATTATAGATTATATACACAATATTTAAAGCTACAGTTTTTTACAGGTAAGTAGATTTAAAAAAAAAAATGTATACACAATAATTATATAAGTTACATGTTTTACAAATTTCAATATTTACACATTATACATAATAGCTCTTTGCAAGATGATAACAGTAATTTTCTAAGTTTAACAACATTTTCCATTCTTTAAAAGACAACCCTAAGAAATGTCTGCCCTCATGATTAACCATGCAAGAATTAGATGAATGAATATATGAATTGTAAAGTAACAATTATGTATTTACAGGTAGTACACTTGATATATTTACATTTTACTAGATAATCAATTATATTGATTATTTTAACTATTTAATTGTTAGCAAGATTTTCCGAACATTTATACACTTAATTATAATGAGTAATGCAATGAATAAAGCACCCGCAAACTGTTCCGCTCCCGGTCACCTCCTCCATCAAAGGAGTCGGGTCAGGACCACGGAAAGGGACCCGCCAGTTATTGAGACGAGATGTAAGGCAGTGTAAGCGAGAATGTACGAAGTAGCGGTTCGCTTGGCCGCAATTGTATATAATGTATAATAAATCTATATAATTAAATAGATATTTCCTAGTTGCTGTAATCCAAATATGAATATACGAAGCTAAAGCTTTTACAATATTACATTTGCTTTTCGTTTAATAGAAGTTTTAAAAACATTGAAAAGGGAATAAAATAATTATTGAATGTATTAAATTTAATATTACAATAATTCATTCACAATTAGTTTTCCTATTTCTTGATAACACTTTTTTTATCCATTTACCTATTTCTGTTAGTCATACCTTATATTAATCATTTCTTATATTAGTCATTCCTTATATTGGTCATACTTTACTTTAAATATTTTAAAGATTTTTCGTGGTATATAATAAACAAGACTTTGCTTAAATCATGCAAACTGCATTTTTATGGTGACATTTATACTTCGTAAATGTGCGAAAAAAATAATTCATTTTTTATCAATTTTGTTTAATTTAATGATAATGTAATTGTAAACATTTGAAAATATAGCACTTTATATTAACGGTTAAAAGAGATTTGATATTAAATTTCCTTTCGTTTAATAGAAGTTTTAAAAACATTGAAAAGGAAATAAAATAATTATTGAATGTATTAAATTTAATATTACAATAATTCATTCACGATTAGTTTTCCTATTTCTTGATAACACTTTTTTTTATCCATTTACCTATTTCTGTTAAAAGAATAATTTACTTTGCAAGGAAAAGTTACTTATTTACAAACATCTATCACAAATTATATCCAGTTTTACGAGAGTTGAAGATGAAAAAAGAAATTGATCGTAGGTAACCATCAAATTTAAAGGACATTTCTAAGACCAACACATAATAATACAGTTTAAAACAATTACACTGTAAAAAGACAACGGTATCTTAATCTAGGAAAATATAATATAACCACAAAATAATCTATACAATAACCTCTTCCAAGCTAATTCCGATTCCAAAAAGAGTTTTTTATATTTTGAAATATCAAAAATTAAAATATTTTTTTTAATTTAAAGAAACATCGGAAAAATAACGAAGTTTCATTTGCCGATTTTCAGAAACGTTTCCAAATAATTTTTCTAATGTCTTAATAAGATTTCTCAACCAGGAATATAGATTTTTTGGATGCTAGCAATCCAAGTCTCAAGTAAACATATTCCCTGTTCAACAAACATGTTTTACAGACAAATATGATAAAATAACAGAGACTTTACAGCATCATAAAAAAATAATCTGGTTTTAGAAAAATGATTAATATGCTATAAAAACTGCTCGGTAACGTTTCCGAATATCAGTGGCAGCGAAAGAGCTTTGTTTTTAAAAATTCTTCTTTAAATTTTCAAAATATATTGGTTTCTCAGATTTCTAAATAACGTTTTTAGGAATCATGGATAACTCGGAAGAAATTGTAGTATATTTTCGTACGTAATTGTAGTATATTTTCGTACGTGGTTATATTATGTTTTCGGAGATTAAGAAACATTTGTTTTGTTTTTTACAGTATACGTTTGGTACTTAACTCAAGCCTCTGTAGTTTAAATAAATATTACTGATGGAACTAAATGTTTATTCGTTAAATATGTTTTCAAACTTCTGCGTTAGTGTTATCAAAACACGGTGGTTAAATTATGGAGAAATTTAACATTTCGTGGTAAATTCTATAAAATAATTAATGTACACATCGTTAAATTGTCTAACTAGGGTTTGAATGTAGTACCGGACATAAAATATTGTAATATTTTACAAATTATTTTAATTAGAAATCATTTCAAATACATCAAAATATCTGCCAGCTTTTATCTCTAAAGTTCACTAATTGAGCCGAGTGCGTCTGAACATATTTGTAGAATTTTCTCCGATATTTTATCATCATATCATCAATGTTTTAGATACAAAAATGATTTTTTTTATCTAAAAAAAGTAAAATGATGTTAATTAATACGTATTAGAGTCAAGAATTTCGTTAAAAGGATTCAGAATGAACTTTTATGGTGATATTTTCATTTATTAAATGAGTGAAAATGTTCATATTTAATACTTGGAAATTTTTCCAAAGAAAATTTATCACGCCTTGCATTCATAATATTCAAATTTTAATTAAAATTAAAATTTGAATATTATGAATGCAAGGCGTGAGGAAAAATTCCCAAGTATTAAATATGAATTTATTCAATTGTCGATGCTGGATTTTCTTTGATTTCATGTTTGCCCCAGGGTTGGCGGCTCACGTAAAATATTCCATCTTGTGCTACGTTTGTAGCCTTTCCAACATGTTATGGTGAAAAAGTTCCAGGCTGAGTATCGATCCCAAGTGGTTCAGTTGGAGGAACGTCAGTGCGCTAATCTGATGACCCGGGTTCGAGTCCCGGCTTGGGTACTTTTTCACTATGTTGGCTATACGCCTATTAAGCAATTAAAATTTGAATATTATGAGTGAAAATGTTTCAGTAATTTAAAGTTTTTCTCTTCTATTATCATTATTATAGGCACAGCAATGATTTATTTCTGATGTAAGCCTTGTTTTCCTTATTTAAAAAATATAAGTTATAATGTTGTCCAGTGGCATACATTCTAATTAATAATTCCGTTAATTTCGTGCGAAATGCACTTTTATAAAGACATTTTCTTTTTTTAAATGAGCAAAAAACATTTAGAAATTCCAAGTTTATCTTTACATCCCCACTATCATAGAAACAGTAATATCTTTTTCTTATGTTCAACATACTTACACAACAAAAAATATGATATTCAATTGTATGATTTATAACTAGGAATTTTGATAAACTCAATTGCAAAATGTACTTGCATGGTTGCATTTACATTTAAGAAGTTTTCAAAAAGAGCTTTTAAAACCGATTGAGAATGGTTAAATAATAATTTAATTGTAAATAATGCAAAAGCATTAGTTATTTTTAAAAAAACACGTTTGTCATTAACGATCAACTAGTATTTAATCTAAAATATGTCTTTCGCTTAATAGTAGTTTTAAGAAGAAAAAATAATTTTTTAATGTATTACATGCTATAATAAAATACTTTTCCCATTTCTTTCATAATACGTTTTTATTCATTTACCTATTCTTGTTAATAGAATAATTAACTTTATGAAAATATGTTTCTCATTCAGTAAGATTTATTACAAATGATATGCATTTTTATGACAGCGAAATAAAGGGCAAGTATTGAATTTTGAAGGTTTTTGTAAGATCAATGCATAATAACTCATTTTAAGGCAACAATTATATTGCTGCTTAAATTCTTCTTATTTTTGTTTAAATTCCTTAGTTAACATTCCAGTTTTTGTGTCTTTATATTATCAAGTTACTGAATTAAATCATGATTCGATTTAAGTTTTTGAGACAAAATTTTACCAGCAATTAATGCACGGATCATCAACGCTTGCAAAAACAACATGATAGTTTTATTTTATTATGGTGAAACAGTTTATTTTACAGTTTATAAACACACAGTTTTATTATTAAAAAAACACAATTTTTATTATAAACACATCGAAATTATTTTAACACACAATGATTAATGTATTGTAAAACACACTCTGTTTAATTTAATATAAAACACATACAATCTGTTCTACCAGGTTGTGTTACAAAATAAAATCTCGCCAAAATCACTGTGTTGTCCAGGCAAAAAATTGCCATTTTGGCACCAAAAAGATACCCCAGTGCGTCTGCGACATCTGTACCCAAATGAGAAATATATTTATATCTTTCTCCTTTTACTAATTAAGAAATATCTGTAATTCCTTATCTGTTCTATCATCTTATTTACACAAGATAAAAAATTTGTTGTTAAAACTCCAGAGGATCTGAACTTAACGTGTCAGGTAAGTTTTCCTTATTGTCGATGAATTAGTGCGTAATCATATTTATATTTCTTAGAGTACAAGTCAGTCAGTAAAAATTATTTGTACTGATATTGTAGTCAATATACAAAAGACATTCCATAAAAACTGAGAGTTTTTTTTACGTATTGGCAACACCGCGAAACTAAAAAATGAAACTACAGGCGATTTATTCAAACTGTTAACGGTTCGTTTAAAAATATTCTAAACGAAGCAGACGATTTTATTTTCCTAGTTTCGTGCTTGTTTAAAGAACTGTTTTTATTTGTCCTACAGAAATAGAGGGGAGTGATTCAGAGGTAAAAAACGGTATGTGTTGTGCCATAAAATTTTGCTATTGTTTGGGCAAAACAGCTCCAGAAACAGTTAAGTTAATGAAATAAACTTACAAAGACAAATGGTTTGGTAAGTCTATGATTTTTAGATGACATGTTGATTTCAAAAAAGGACGTTTGTTTGCAGAACTGGTTCCTAAGCCTGGCCGACAAGAAAGTGTTGTGAATGATCGAAATGTTAACACTGTGTGCGCAATCTTGCAAGAAAATTGCCGAATGACGTGAGAGGAGATAGCGGCATCAATTAACATTTCGAAAACGTTGATATTTCGCATTCTACGCAACAATTTACATCTTCGCCATGTTTGTTCCAAATGGGTCCCTCATCACCTTAATAATGAACAAATGCAAAAAAGAATTCACTAATGTTGTGAGTGAAAACAGATGCTTCTAAATGATCCGAATTTCCTAAAGACTGTAATAACAGGTTATGAAACTTGTGTGCATCAGTTTGATGTCTTTACCAAGTCCACAACAAGTTTATTCATACACACTGATTCTCCGCTTCCGAAAAATATCCGAACATAACAAACCAAATCTCCTGGAAAGGTCATTATGATTATTTTCTTTGATAATAAAGGTGTAATCTATCAGCATGCTGTGCCTCCAAAAACTACTGTGAATGGTGAATATATGTTTCAATTTTGAAAATTTTGCGACCACACATATCGAGAAAGCATTATGAACTGGTGGGGAATTGGACATTACATCACGATAATGCTCGCCGTCCACATCACCCTTACAGTCCAGATCTCGCACCATGCGATTTATGGCTGTTTCCGACATTGAAGGAGAAGCTCCGTTGCAGAAAATTTAATACTGATTCTGAAGTTATTTCAGCAGTTCAGGATTCTTTGAAACAGCTTCCAGTAAAACACTTCTCTACTTGTTTTGAAAAATGGGTTGAACGATGGGACCATTGAATATCATCTGAGGGAAAGTATTTTGAAAAAGAATGATGTATTTTTTGCTGTAACTATATTTCTTGATTTTTTATGATTTTACTCTCAGTTTTTATGGAATGCCCTTTGTATATATGTGTTTCCTTCTACTAATTAACAAATTTCCCCTCGTGTTATTTACATCAGATTATAAATTTATTGTTAAAATCCCAGAGGCCCCCAACTTAACGGTCCAAGCCAGATGAATAGTATGTGAATATTTTTATAAATTATTTCAAATTTTAAGTGAAAACCACGATTTCTACCCACCGCCCTAGGACGGGTATGTACACTAGTTAAAGTTATTAATCGAGTCGAATATATCTACGAAAGTAGTTGACGAATTTTTTTTGAAAATTTGCCTTCATATCATGAAATGGTTAAAAAATAAATTGTACTTAGGCAAGTATCTAAGTTTGAAAAACGCTTGTAAGGTCGATGCATAATAATTCATTTTACGGCAACGAGTATGAGCTTTATACTCATCTTACATTCTTCAGTTAACGACATTTAAATAAATATTAGCGGTAGCACTAGAAGTGGTAGCACTATTCGTTAAATGTGTTTTTAAGTTTTTCTTTCTTCATCTTATCACGATATATCGATTAAATTAAAAATCAATTTAACTTTTCCAGACAAAATTTATACAATAATTAATGCGCACATCATTATTTTTAATAAGTCTCGAATGTAATACTTGACAAAATATTGTAATATTTTGGTAGATATCCGTAATTTTAATTAACCTTCAGCACATCAAGTTTCCTTTCAGCTTTTTTTTCTAAAGTATGCTAATTGAGTCAAATGCGTCTCCGAAAGTAGTTGTAGAATGTTTTCTAAACATTTGCCTTTATATGATCAAACGATTTTCATTATAGAGACAGTAAATATTATTTCAAATGTTCGTCTTACATTACTTATCATATAGGTAATTAAAATTAAGGTTTACACTGTGCTATTTGTCCTGTAATTAAGAATTACAGGAAAACATATTAAAAGCATTTTTTTCAGTATTTTTTCATATATTTTAAAAATGTGAAAATCCTTTCAATATTAATCAGTAATTACTTCATAGTTAATGTTTAAAATTTGAATTCGAAATTTTATTTTGTTAAATATCCAAACGAATTTTTAGTTTAAATTTAAGTTAACTGTTTTAAAATACAAACGACATCGCAAAAATTCCTATTTTTCATATTTTAATTAGAATTTAACTATAAAAATCTGAATATAACTGGCAATTGTGACATTATAATATAAAAGCGTCTTAAAATAATGAACTAGATGAAGTTTTGCTCAATAATTGTCATAAAGGTTAGAGTGAAGTGTTTTATATGAAAATGGTCAATTATACTTAAAGTAATATTCTTCGCTGTTTAATTTTGCACGATTTAAAGTTTGTCTTTTTTGTAGAGCCACTACAATGGAAAATCGTGCAGTTGATCACGCTGAAAATGAAATCCCATGGGTAAACAACGTTTTTCAGAAGAATAAGTTGTATTTGTTACACCCAGAAAAAGGAATTGATTAAAACTACAAAACATGTTTTGTTGAGTACATTTTGGTTGTTTTAGCAAAACTCAAGTAAAATTGAACCATTTTACTTGAATTAAGAAAACATTTTTTGCTGACGATACAAAATTTTTTTTTGGAATTGCAAAAAAAATTTTTTGTTGTTGATTCAAACAAAATTTTCATTGACCTATATTTAAACAAAAAGTTTTGTTGGTTCAACCAAATTTTCGTTGATTCAACAAAACTTTTTTCTGGGTGTAGGCTTCCAAAACAAAATTAAGCAGATATTTTTTGAATACATCAAGAGCCTGCAAAAAAATCGCAAAACCAACCGCTACATTTAAATAAAAAGTAGGAATTATCTCGAAATCAAAGACTGAGAAAGTAAACTTTTTCCTGTGGAAGATCATATAAATCAAGACTTTCGAAAACATGAAAAAGCTTATGAGTCAAGATGAGTGACTGATTTCTCGTAGGGCAAATTGGGCAAATCACAAGCTTCCTGTTGTATGGACTCCCCCCACAGAAAATGTGGGGGAGGGATTATTTAAACTAACTGAATAAAGTTAAATTTACATCTTATATGTTTAAAATGAAATTTGGAATATCAATAATTACTTTACGAAGGCAGAAAAGCAATTGTAATCTCGAATTAGGTTCTGTGGATAAGAAATAGTCTCCCAATACTAAACGATTACTTTATAGTGCAATCATGCAAAGCATTTTACTGTATTGTTCATAGACATGGACGTTAAATCCCTCCCTATATAGGAAACTCCTATCTACCGAAATGGACTTCTGGAGAAAATAAGCAAGAACATGAACGCTAGAAGACGCTAGAAAAACTCAAGATTACATAAAATCATCTAAGACGAACAGGATGTTGTACATAAGATCGAACATAATGATTTTAGATGATATGTGTATGTTCGCAGAATTAAAGAACAGTGCCTTCCAAAAATTCTTTTCGAATGAAGCCCTAAAGTGAGACAAATGAGTTGCAGACCAAGAATGACTTTAAAAAATTCTCTTGAAGAGTCCCTGAAGACTTTTAAGTTAAGTGGTGTTATTGGCTGGACACAGAAAAATGGAAAATAACTGTCAAAAATACTTTTATTGGTCGAGGAATCCCACTGCTTAGTGGGCATTCCTAAGGATTATGGTGAATAATTCCTTAACGGGGCAAATCACTGTTGCTATGTAACGCGTGGCTCATTTACATAATTATGTGCAATCTGTCTCACAGAGAATAGTTTCAGTTGTTTATATACATATTATTATAAATACAAAGTATAACTCATTTAGAAATATCTGCTCTTAATGCACACATGAAATTCGCCTCATTATCTTTACCATAACTAAAATCTTCAGTTCCATTAGATGTCTGGGTGGATTTAAAATTTAAAAAATGAGTATTACATTTAATCGAGCCACCTACGAATGCTTTTGTCTTGGGACCCCATCTTTACAAGGCCTTGGTCAGGATGACCATTTTCAAAACAGAAAATATTGTTCCCTATGTGAAAACACAATTGAACGTTATAATATTAACATTCTCTCCAAGAATAAAAATGCATTTTTTTTTTCATATAAAGATTCTCATAACTTTATGTATTATATGATAATCATTTGTAGCGGCAATTCTTTTTAACATATTTGAACAATTGAGTATTATTTGAGTGTTTAAATTTAGAGTATTTTGATAAATATACAATATCTAATTATGCAAAATAGCAAGTTAAACAGACATGACAGATTCCGCACCTTATAAATTTTGTGCGTGATTACACGAACACAGAATCCGTTTCAAATAAAAATATAATTATAAAAATCGGTGCATTCATCTGAAAGTTAAGCATAGAAAAAATTATTAAAAAATGTATATGTTCAAGCATCTTTGTGAAGGCTTACTGGAAATATGCTGTAAACGGGGTGAAAAAGTCATTTGAGAAGAAAAATGTATCAAGTCTTAATATGTACATGTAGAAGAAATACCTAGGGTCCAATAAAAAATTGAATGTTTCTATTTTAAAATTGCAACAGGTAAAGATTAAAAGTACTCTTGAACAAAAGTAACTAGAAAAATAATAACATGACTAAAATATTTTGTCACAATATCCTATGGTGAAAATATTTTAGCACAAGGAAGTAGCAAAAAATACAACCGATGAACAATTATGTTTTGCGACACATAACTCACATTTATCGCTAGAAGACTGCTATTATTTTTAAATAAATTTTTATATTTCCATACTGGGGAATCTGGATACCTTCGGTGTGATAAAAGTGTCACATTGTGTCACACGCCATGTAACATCCGAGTGACAATCTCTGATCCCTGAAAGATAGCACACTGCAGTCTAGTTTTAAAGTTAAAAACTAAAAATACTTTGTCATAAGGATTGGCATCTAAAGTGTGTTTTTCGAAAAAGTAAAGGTAAAAAATAGGAATTTGTATAAAACCATGAACTTACTTCTGCTTATTAACTTGAGCAATGTAAATGGAACAGAAGAAACTTTTTCATGAATAAAAATTTCAAACAATATGACCAATTATATTTTTCTCGGGAATAATTCTATTTTTATTTTCCGTTAAATTTTATATCGTGGTAAGAGCCGCATGCCATAAATATGTTAAAACTATAACTCACTATCATATTGTATTAATTATCAGAGCAGAAAATTTTTATCTAGCAAAGAAAATTCCTTTAAGCAATGCCAATTTGAGGTAATTTTAATAATGTAAAACTGAACATACTGTGAAGAAGTGGTTCCATCAATGAAAGTTTGCGGATAATTTCCATTTACTTCTGTCTTTTCATATAAGCAATTAACAGCTGGTAATGCATGATATATCACCTACCTAAAACAAAATAATAATTATTGTAAATATGCATGTAAAATAATTACTATTATATATAATATAAAATCATTTGTTAAGGCTGTTGGCCAATCAACTCCCCAATTCTCCTCTCTAATGTTAAAGCTACGGATATGGAATGTATTCGTATATTTGAAATAGCTCTTCAAGAAATGAATATGTTTAGCTTCTTAAAGGATCTCTCTTTTCTTCTTAGTTGTCAAAATATTTCAAAAATGTATGCTTAATTTATTATTTTAAGCCTTAAAAGCTGACGAGCTGTGAGTAAAATTTTAATACTTCAAATAATATTAAGTATATATTTTAGAAATATTTTGACAATGAAGTAATATAGATACATTCTTTAAGAAGACTGCACAGAAGAAATAAGTGTAAAGTATTAATTTACGAGGAGATGTTTTAATTATACGTACTGTGGAGTTGTCTGACCAGTAGAGTTAAAAGTAAACTCAAAAAGTTTACAAGAACTCATATACTTGTAAAACTAATTATATTAGAAATTTTCATTTCTTAAATACGGCATTATCACATTTAAAATGTACTAGCTATTTTAAAGATTAATATTAGTGTTTCAGTTTGCTAAGCCGGAAAAAAGCTTCAAGAAAAATGCGATTTCAAATGGATACAGATAAAAAAAAAAAGAATTTTTGCAAACATATATCATCAAAGACACCCTTCAAATTTCAACGCTTAAATACAGCACTATTACATTGGTTTAAAAATAACAATAAAATTTTCAGGTAAGTGAAAAATTATTCTCTCAATTTGCTATACTGCAAATACTTAAAAAAATAAAAAACGGTTTCTAATAGATATTGATTTTTAAAAAAAATATCTTTGCAATCATAGATCATCTATAAAACCATTCTAAATTATTACGTATTATTATAAATAAAATATTTAATACTTTTAAGAAATTACTCCGGAAAAACGCCCCAATACAAAATGAGAAAAGAAAAGAAAACGGTACAGGTATAATAATTTTAAAAAAAATCGCTACAATTTAAATTTTGTAACGTTGTTTTACTAGCTATAAAGGGTAAAACAACAAAAAAAAAAACGGTTTCTAATAGATAATGATTTAAAAAATAACAGTAATCTCTGCAATCATAGGTCACCTATAAAACCATTCCGAATTATTGCGTATTATTATGCATAAATAAAATATTTAATACTTTTAAAAAATTACTCTGAAAAAATGCTCCAATACAAAACGAAAAAAGAAAAGAAAACGGTACAGAATGAAAAAAAAAATCGCTACTATTTAAATTCTGTAACGTTGTTTTACTAGCTATAAAGGGTAAAACCAACATAGTAACAGTATCCGTTCGCTCACGGTAACTGAGATATTCGAGTTACGTGTCTCTTATGGAGATCAGATTAATGCCCTTACCCTAGATAAAGAGATAAGCGGCTCCATTGTCAAAAAATCAGAGTTGATGTCGGAAACAATAGAATGAAAAGTATTGTTGCCGTGGAAACCGCCGTCTTTCTTTGATATTGAAATATAGCGACAGGATTTAGCAGAAGACCTTTAGAATGTTTGTGAAGAGTAGTTGATAAATTTTAAGACACTCTAAAACAACAAATTCTTCAACAGCCAAACTTTAATTATTAGATCTGCGCTCTATACAGACAATATTGAAATAGACAAATATTAGAAGTATACTTAGAAAGAGCTAAATAATTGATTTTAATGCCGTGGAAACCATCGCCTTTCTTTGATATTGAAATATAGCGACAGGATTTAGCAGAAGACCTTTAGAATGTTTGTGAAGAGTAGTTGATAAATTTTAAGACACTCTAATTATAACAAATTCTTCAACTGCCAAACTTTAATTATTATATCTGCGCTCTATACAGACAATATTGAAATAGACAAATATTAGAAATATACTTACAAAGAGCTAAATAATTGATTTTAATGCCGTGGAAACCATCGTCTCTCTTTGATATTGAAATATAGCGACAGGATTTAGCAGAAGACCTTTAGAATGTTTGTGAAGAGTAGTTGATAAATTTTAAGATACTCTAAAACAACAAATTCTTCAACTGCCAAACTTTAATTATTATATCTGCGCTCTATACAGACAATATTGAAATAGACAAATATTAGAAATATACTTACAAAGAGCTAAATAATTTATTTTAATGCCGTGGAAACCATCGTCTTTCTTTGATATTGAAATATAGCGACAATATTTAGCAGAAGACCTTTAAATGTTTGTGAAGAACAGTTGATAAATTTTAAAACACTCTAAAACAACAAATTCTTCAACTGCCAAACTTTAATTATTAGATCTGCGTTCTATACAGACAACATTGAAATAGACAAATATTAGAAATATACTTACATAGAGCTAAATAATTGATTTTAATACCGTGGAAACCATCGTATTTCTTTGATACTGAAATGTAGCGGCAGGATTTAGCAGAAGACTTTTAGAATATTTCGGCAGAGTAGTTGGTATATTTTAAGATACTCTAAAACAACAGATTCTTCAACTGCCAAACTTTAATTTATTAGGCCTGTATTCGGTACAGCTAATATTGAAATAGACGAATATTAGAAATGTATTTAGAAAGAGCTAAACAATTAATTTTAATACGGCTCCGGGAAGAAATAATTTCGGATAATTTGTACAGTCGTCGAAAAATAAAAGTAAAAAAAAAAATAATAATAATAAAAATAGAGAGAGAGAACTCCAATACATTTTAATCTCCAAACAGTTATAGGAAAAAGGAAAATACCCATTCTACTGGAAATTATGCCTTTTTTAATTTATGTTAATCAAACAAACTTAAGGTGTCGTCTTTATACTGATTTTGAACCAGAGTCTAAAATTTCCATTGCGAAAACTTAATTTTGACATCCTATTTGGCTTTTATGGTAAATTTTACCTTTATATTACCAAACGTGAAGTTATTCAGTCAAGTAATTTAGGAATCTTCTAGGTTTAAGGTTTGTGAACTCTAATGTTAAATTTGTTTATAATCGTTTCAAAACAGATTGCAATCAGGGTAATTTTTTAAGCATAACACAGTTACTATTCTGCAGAATGAGCTGTAATTTTGGATTCACATATTTGAAGCTTATAAAAATTGAGTTCTGTTAAAAAAGTTTTTAAAAAAAAAATAATTAAATATATATATAAATGTATATCTACTCGAGAAAAAAAATATGAATTGTAACCAATGTTTTTTTTAACAGACATCGAATTCGAGAAGCTTCAAATATACAAATTCACAGCTCATTCCGCAAACTGGATATTCAGTTATGCATAAAAAACTACTCACGTTGCAATCTGTTTTGCAAAGATTACAAATAAATTTAATATTACGAGTTCCACACTTTAACTCTACATAATTCCTAAACTATCTGACCGAATAACTTCCATTTGGTGTCCTTCGGTAAAATTTAACGAAAAAAAACAAACAAATATGACGTTAATTTTAGGTGTTCATATTGAAAATGTTAGAGTTTGATAAAATTTGAGAGTGAAGACTAAGAATATTATTTTTTATACATATTTGCTCCTAATATTATTATTATTATTTACTTAAATTGCGAAAAGACACACTTTCCAGTCGAATGGCTATTTCTGTTTTATCTGTGTCTATATGAAGATTAAAATGTATGGGGTGTTCTCTCTCTCTCTCTCTCTCTTTAGGGTTTTGTTCATCTGACGAAACCCTATTCGTGTCCGCTACGTTGTCTGTCCGTTACAGAGCCGGTTTTCAGAAACTATATAACTTACAGACTTGAAATTTTGTATACTTATAGCTGAATACCTACTATGAAGCTGAAAATCATAAAATTAAAAAAATCGTATTATTTTAATATAGAGAGATAAAAAACAAAAATATAACAGCTTTTTCTATTAAATTTAAACATTTTTCGTTATAGCAGTTGCCAACAATTAAAAATCCACAATAAAATTATTTCTACAATAATTATTTTTTTATTGAAAGATTTCCACGTGAAAAATGAAAATGACATAAAAAGTTTAATCAACTGAAAAAAGATTAATATGGCGTCATATTGGTAATGAAACGGAAATTTTGAAAATTTCTCAATAATACAAGGAGTATGAGTATGTGTAAGTACAGAAAGAAGGTTAATATGATGTCATTAGAGAATAATAAAGAAAATTATTCTGACGTCATATTGGAAGTTTAACGGACTTATTCAAATGTTTGAGAATAATACAAAGAGAGTATCAATATGAGTGATAGAGAAAGCAAGTAGATAGTACGTCAGCAAGTGATTATAACGTCATATGAGTTTGAGGAACATTTTGAATCATGATAAAAACCCAATTATGGAAATATCGGCATATTTTAACATTTTGAAGGTCTCTGTACAACATGTTTAATTTTGAAATAGATTTTTTTATTATCGAATTTAGTCCACATTACAGGTATTATTATGGCAGAGTATAATAGCGGGTTTTGCCCGCTATCGGACCGATTCAGATTTTCGAAAATACAAGAAAAATAGACCGGTAAATTTTTACTTTATAAAAAACATGACTTTTTTTTTTTTTTTTGAAAATGAAATTTATTTGGATTTATTAAAGAAAAAATAAAGTGTTTTGAAAGGAATATTAAACGAAACCCTTTGTGCGATTTTCGATCACACTTACCCACTTTTTTTTTTCTTTCGTTATGCCGATTGTTGTACATATCAGGGTTCATAATCGAAAAAAAAAACATATAATATTTTTAATTTAATAAAAAAAATATTTATTTAGAAAAAATACTTTCACATCGTCCAAAGAAGAATAATCATCATTTTAAAAAATATTGGTAAGTAAGAATTGCCATATTAATAATACTAATTTATAATAAATGATGAATCGATTCTTTCTCATATTTTATGTGCACTCATATATATATATATATATATATATATATATATATATATATATATGAAACTCACACTGATTTATTCTCACAAGCTGCAGACTTGATTTATTTACTTTTGTATTTTTTCAGTCTGACATTTATTTTAGCGTAATAATTCTAATAAAAAATCATTCTTTACAAGAAGAGCTGCAGACTTAAAATAATATTTTAAATCATTTATTTAGTTTAAAAAATATTTCATTAAATGTATGTTTTAAAAATAAACTCTTCAAAAATGAAACTTTAGTGCAGTAGTTTTTAATTTCTGAAAAAAAAAAATACACACGGCATTCTTTTTTGTTACATCTCGTAGAAAATAATTTTAGCGTAAGACAATCATGATATCAATTTCACAGCCATTTCGCTTGGTATGTAAAAAAAAATATATAGTTTTTTTCTTACAGAGAAATTTTTTTATTTCAATCAAATGTTGGTTGTGATGGTAATAATTGCTTCCGTATCGCTGAAAAAATGAATTTTAAAGGTGTTTTAATATTTTGAAAACTTTAATCAAATCAATTAATTGAAAATAAAAATTGAGGACCAAAATAAATAGTAAACAAAATAAGAGCCACCACAATCAAAAACTCACTTTAAAAAATATTTGTATTATTTGAATTACATTGTTCTTTCTTATAAGAATATCTTTTATTCAATAAATAAGAATATACTAATTTTTAATCAAAGCATCGATGTTTCGTGAGAAAAATAAATGTTTTTTCTTCTTGAAAAAACTATTTTGTTATAATCCTAAATTTAAAATGTTTACCAACAAAACCAACACTTCTGATTCTGTGTGCAGATATTTTTACGATTACAAAAATTCTATTTTTTATTTTTAATATTTTAATATTCGTATTTAAATTTTCTTCTCGGCTTTATTAATTTTTTACGAATCGTTTAAATTAAAAGGTTAGTTTTCCCCCTTGTTTTTTTAATCTTATTTATAATGGAATGCGTTACTTTGAATAGTCTAACTTTAATATTTAATGTTTAAAAAGGTATTTAAATTATTCCAGTTCACTTTCAATAAAATAATTAAAAAATGTATACATTAATTAATATTTTCAATTTATTTAAAGGTAACTAGAAACGCAACATTTACTCGTTAATTAAGAGGAAATTAATTTAAGCAAATCTTCCGAGATAACTGTTTTTTTTTTCCTCATAATTTCAGATTTGGTGCATTCTCAAAAGAATCTAATAATTATTTGCGTTTCAGAAGAAACATGCACTCTTTGATCTTTATTAATTTCATTTAGGTATTTTCATTCAAGCGTTTTTATAGTTAAATATGCTGCGTTAAGTAGGGCATTATAAGGTTTCGTTCCAACAAGCCAATCGTAATTAAATGCATTTTCTATAAGTTGTTTATTATTTACCTTTTCACCGGGTTTCTAATGTGTTATTGCACTTCTGAATTAGCCCAACAGAATATCAGTTTTTAAACTACATTATAAAGCTGAAACGAAGTCAGAGTAAAAGTTTTAAAAGCATAAAATCAAATTTGTATAAACGGTGAGAGAGATTATATTGTTGTTTCTTACGTCTAAACATATGATTATTTCTTTGTGCAATGTTTTATCTGATATAAACTACACACTATATAACCATTTATATATATATTTCTCTTACGTGGCGCGGAAATAAGACTGAATTTCTAGCTTATCATTTGGCAACAAGCGTAGTTTTCAGAGCTCAGACCAATGAACAGACTAGACTGCAGGAAGATACTTCTATCGAAAACCTATCATATTAAGCGTTCCAACTTAATACTAGAATAGGGATGCAAAATTGAAACAGCTGCGCTACCTTGTATATATTATTTCTGTTGTCAACATCCCTTTTTCTATGCCTTTACAAAACGCACAACCATGAATGAGGTATCCTTCGAAAGAATTTTGAACCGGATTCTGACACAGTGCACTCACATTTTGTTAAAACATGTTTTTTGATTAAAAATTCATGTCCATTAACTATTAAATGGGCATTGTTTTCATAAATGAAAGGAAAGGTTTTTCTCAAATCAATGTCGCCACAAAAATAAAACATAATATTGTATCATGCTCAGAAATGATTAAAAATATATAA
Organism: Maratus michaelseni; assembly: GCA_963931845.1. NCBI lineage: Eukaryota > Metazoa > Arthropoda > Arachnida > Araneae > Salticidae > Maratus > Maratus michaelseni. The sequence continues at coordinate 127,869,118 of OZ007590.1, read as the reverse complement.
TAGTACAAAAAAGATAAAGTGTGGATGTGTCTACTCGGGTTTATTTTATATTTATTGGCTAAAAAGCAAAATTGAAATTAAAATGTTTAGAACAACAAAAATACACCATCGATCGCTCGAAGCAGTGGTATGTCATGCGTAGCCTCAAAGGTATGCTTTCTTATATTAGGTTAAATTGTATTTTATATGTATTCAATTTATTTTTCTTTGTCCCATGTTTTTCTCAAAGCTTATGACGTTATCTAATAGTGTTTAAATATGATTGTTAATTGCTTTCTCGCGCGTGCTTTTTACTATATTCGATCAGTTTCTACTGTAACTTTAAAGGAATAAATGAGATGATATTCTGACTTGACTAATGTGGGTTGCAGATATTTTGTCCTTTATTTTCCTTTAGAAGTTTAAATCTGTATCTAAAAAATATTTGATATTGCTAAAAAAAGATTAGATTGCATGTGAAAACTTGGTACGGGTCAACTGGTTATACTATATTACGATACACTGTAGAAAAAGGACAAATGTTTCTTAATCTAAAAAAATATAAAATAACCGCGTACCAAAATACACAATAGTCCCTTCCGAGTTAGCCACAATTCTGAAAAGCGTTCTTTATCTTTAGCAACCTCTGAAACCATTAAATTGTTTATATTTTAAAATGTACTAGCTGACCCCGCCCGGCGTTGCCAGGGCCCATGAGAAAAAAATCAACTTTTTATTATTTTATATCTTTAACCCGATTTTGTATGAAATTATATTTTAAGATGAAAAAATATTGATATTTAGTGGTAATAGCACTCATTTTCATATGTTTTTACGTAGGGTCGTTTCATAGTTTTAAAGTAAAAAGTTCTTTTTGTCCGAACTCTTTAAAATATTTATTGGTGATAAATAAAACGGTTTTACAGCCCGTGTGAAATTTTCGTGGAAAAATATTGTTATCTAGTTGTAAAAGAAATGTTTTCTTCTCTCTTTTTTGTTTGTTTGTGTTCGCGTCGGCTCCTTTAACATAGCAATAAAAATAGTTCTCATCTTCCGAACTCTCTGTCAATCGGTTATAAATACAACTGTATAACTCTCTTTAAAATGTTGCGAAAAAAAATGCATATTTAGTAGTGTAAGCACGAGTTCTTTAAAAAAGATCTTTAGCTTTCAACATCAGAGCAAAAATATGTTAGAAGGTCTATGCTTTCAATGCAATGGTAATCCGTTTTGAAGCAACCTTTTTCAATCCCCCAATCTAAACAGGCTAATCAAGCAGGTTTACCGTTTCTGAGGGAAGAAACCTTCAAAAAAAACGTTGACACATGCGCAAAGAGAGGATATTCATGTGAAATTTGACAGAGTTCGCTTTCGTTTTAAATATATAGATTTATAAAAACAAAGTTTTGTTTGCTGTCACTCATTTTCGGAAACGTTTCCGAGTAGTTTTTATAGTGAATTAGTCAGTTTTATCATACCGGAATATCAATTTTCAAAATGCTATCAATTGTCAATTAAACAAATTTAGCTGCGTCAATGAATACATTACGTGCAATAGTAACAAAATAATATTGGTTTTAACGTTAAGGTTAATGATGTTAATTTATGACGGTCGTCTCTAAATATGTTTGTTGAATATGAAACTGTTTATTTGAGAATCATTAGCATTCGAAAAATCTATATTCTAGGTTGAGAAAACTGATTAATACACTATAAAATCTTCTCGGACAAATTTACGAAAATCAGGGGCAGCAACAGAAACTTTGTTTTTATAAATGCTACTGAAAATATATATTAGTTTTAGAGATTTCTAAAGATGAAGATAGATTTGGAATTGTGGGAACTCATATGAGGTTATTTTATATTTCTGTTTGGGGTTACATTATACTTTCCTAGATTAAGAAACTTTTGAATATCAAAACTTTGTATCCAAGAGTTAAACAGATTCTCCTTATGCAACAATTTTCAATAAATTCATGGAATGTTTATTGTAACAGAATTTGGAATGTGCCATTTAATTAATACCCTGAAAGTGGAACGTCGAAATATAATAAAGTGTACAATTACGAAAAGGAACATTTAGGAAATTTTTTAATATAAGCTTCAGGAATATTGATAACTGGCGAGTTTTACTACTCTAAAATTAAATTTCTATACAAAAAAAAAAAATAAAGCAATTAAAATAATTTTGAAAACAAAGAGCAAATTTTTTTTTAATTTGTATCACGTTTTTACTGTAACGTTTGGTATCAAAATACATATTTTTGTCTTCCTTTATATAAATCATTTCCTTTATATAAATCCTTCCTTTATATAAAAATAGTGCCTGAATAGATAGAGATAGGGGTATATGTAGATACATAGCCACAGAGACCTAAATTTATGGATAAATAAATATGTATATATTTAAAGTGATAATTATGACTGTATAGTAACGACAAATTATCTGTAACTCCTGTATATAAAATTTAAAGGTCGCTTCAATATGAGTGTCAAATTCAGATGTAACATGGTACATTAGAATACTATTTGTATAAATTCGGAAGCTCATTCTCCATATGTATATCTTGCACCTGCATTTGAACCCCCTTTTTAAAGAATGGAACGCAAATCACAATGAACTAATGTTCAAACATATCATTAACTGCAATAGCAGGAGCAGTATTTGACACGGGAGATGCAATTCTCTTGATGTAGATATAATGCGGTGCTGGCCTGGTAATCGTGGGGAAAGCTTATATATACAGTTTTAAAAGTTTTCAGTCATTATGCATGTTTTACATGGAGAACTTACAAAATTCATCTAAAATTAAATACTTTAAATAATTTTAACTTTCATTTGAAAAAGAGTGATTCTTCGCTATTTGCATATCTTTATGTATTCCCAATTTAAAATTATTTTTAATAAGAAACGTTCATAATCAGAGTATATCGACTCTATAAAACATTATTTAGATATATTTGAAAGTAAAGTTAATGAGCTTCATTAAATTTGATTGAAAATCGCAGAAAACTAGCATTATCTATTGCTTACTGTTTCAACCTAAGATTTTATTTGTTATGGCACCGAAAAAAATAGTCTCAACGGAGCTAGAATTCGTCTTAAACTGGGTTGAACTAAAAATACGCCATCTATTTTGGTTCTAAACTCACCACAGTTCATTGATAATACCTATATACATGAATTGGGATATACTACATCGTTTAAATACGTATACCACTCTCTATTTAATAACTCTTTGCAATATTACGTCATGTAGTATTTAGTACAATTAATACTCTTTTAAATCATAACTGTTACCAATAAATTTATAATATTTTGATTATGAAAATTTCTCTATCTAATCAATCTGCATTTTGCAAAGTTATTTGAGCGGAAACCTCACTTGAAATTTCTTTGGTTTGGACTTTAAGTTATTCGTTCTGTACGTTCTTCCACAAAAGGTGCGACGCATTTTCAAACTTTATAAAATTTATCTTCGCCAATTAGTGTCTACAGAGCTAAATAACGTCTCAAACAAATTTAAACTTAACAATACATCAACTACTTTGATCCTAAAAGACCCATACATTGTTGATAATAATTATATACACGAATTAGGATATACATCGATTAAATGGTTATACTGTCTCTTTAATAACTCTTTGCAGTTTTACGTCCTGTAGTATTTAGCACAATTAATATTTTTTTAATCAAAACTTTTACCAATAAGTTTACAATATTTTGATAACAAAAATTCCTTATCTAAGCTTCCTAAAGGTTCATGCATTTTGCAAAGTTATTTGAGCGGAAACCTCACTCGGGGCAGAAATTTCTTTCGCTCGGACTTTAAGTTATTCGTTCAGTACGTTCTTCCAGAAAAGTTGCGACGCATTTTCAAACTTTATAAAATTTCTCTTCGCCATAGGACTTTTATCGACCGAAGTTTCCTAAAGAACGTCGAGATGACGCTCATATCTGAATATATCTTTTCATGCCTGTAGAAAAAGAGTTTCCAAAATACTAGCATTTGTTTTCCATATTTTTATTTTATACAAGATATGTAATATTTTCGAATGTTGTCTAGATGTACTGAAATGAAAGATCAAGATATTTTTCTGTTTTTGTGTCTGAATGTGTTTTGAGATAGAATAAATTCTTTAAAAAATTATTTCTATAAAAATTCCTTATTTATCCAGTCAAAACCTCAGTGTGTGATTTATGTGGAAGGATAATATCCCCTATTTTTGTGAGTACTTATGAATGTAGCAAAGTTTTAAAGAAGGTTTTTGTTTTAGATTTTCTGTATTTATAGATTGTGCAAAACACAAATTAGATTAAAATAAGAAATTGTTATTTACTAAAATATTTTTTATAACACATTATCAATTATATTAGTGATACAAATGAGTTTGAAAGCGTTTCAGCAATTGTGTGCATGGGCCACATGCGTAAAATTGCGTGCTAAACACTTTGAAACTTATTAGAACACCTAATATTAGTTTTTTTTTTTTCAAATAATTTGATGATTTTTTTTTTTATTATTTGATGATTTTATTTCAAATTATGAAAGACAAATACAACCCTCAGAGAAGAAATTTTTAAGGAGTGTGAAGGGATGTTCGATAAGGGACAAAATAAAGAATGACTACATCAGAAGAAAGCTCGAGGTTATGCCAATATTGAATAAAATATGAAATTACAGAAGTAAATGGAGGGTCCACATGGAAAGGATGGATTCTGATCGCATACCAAAAGCAGCCTTTAATTATAAACCAAGAGGGAAAAGAGACAGAGGAAGGCCGCGAAAGAGATGGATTGAGCCCGGAACAGGCTTATAGCCTTAAACCATGTTCGGGATGATGATGATGATGATGATGATGATGATGATCATGATTTCACGTTATTTTTACAAAAGAATAAGTTTCTAGTTTTAATTACCTTGCTTAAAAGTTAAATGTAGTGATGTATTATTTAATAATTCTGGATATTTTTTAATCTTAAATACGCTGCCAAATGATATCAGTGTGATACCGAAATTCAAAACACGTGGTGACATTTTTGGGGTTAGGCTGCTTTGATGTTTTAAAACTTTAATTTAAACATTGATCTCTCTTGATATATACATTTCTATATTTCGAGGGCAGGATAACATCTTTTATCTATTAATATGTTTGGAAAAGTTTCAATTCTTAAAATGAAGGGAAAATATGAATAATAACGTACTGCAAATTATCCAAAGTGTTTTCATTATTTTGCAATATTCAAAATAAAACAAATAAAGAAACATATTTCTTTTGATAATTTTCTTTAAAGAGTTTAAATTATTGGGATTTAATAAACCATTTTTTATGTACTTTTTAATTTTTTGTGCTGGGAACTCATAAAGAGATACAGAAAACTGATTGAAAATTTATTAATATTGAATTGACTGACAGAAAATTACATATTCTGATTTTATGCATAGCTTGTATGCTGTATGACTGAAAGAAATTATTATAAACTTCGAAATTTGGTAAATATGTCAGTTATCAGAACTGCTCTAAACATCGTTATATTAAATAAGTTAACTTAATACTAAATGTAATTGCCCCTTTGTTTAATAATCCAATTCGTAAATAAATGTCATATTTCTTTAAAGGTCAAAATTAAAAGAAAACACCGAATCATATATGCCCAGTACATGCACAATTATATGCTATTCCATCACCAAATTGATGCAGAGAGATAAAAGAGCAGCTGATAATTGTGTCTGCTTTCCGAATATGAATGGAATAATTTTAATAAAGTTCGTGTACACATTGAAACTGTGATTTTTTGACACCATATTTCAGTTTCTTGGATTAAGATATAGTTTACATGCACTTTCCATCTACCACTCTCTTTGAACAGAAAAAAATGTCTTATTTAATCACCAAAAAATTTAAGAATATATAAGACAAATTAAAATATATGTATGTATATTTCAGGTATTGCAAACTTATTAGTATACCATTAATAAAAACCTTTAAGAAATTAAATATTGAAACACTGCAATTTTTAACAATATATTTTTAATTTTTAATTAATTTTAGCATGTTCAAATAAGAAAAAATGTTTTAAATAATTCAATTAAAAAACTTATAAATTATAATACAGCTCATAAATTATAATTTCTTTAGAAAATATAAGAACAAAATACATAAAACACTATTTCTGTAATAAAATGTATTTGAAAATATAAAATTGTCATTTATCGGAATTAATTTAAGAATACGGTATCACATAAATCATTCCCATCAAGTTCAAAACGTCTAGTTTAATTTGAAGTTTCTTCACATTACACTGCAAACTTACAAATCAAAATATATTTCCTGCCACTCATTATTAGCTGAAAAGCTGTCAAAATATAATAAACTTAAGAACATGTACACACATCAGGAGCACATGTCACTTATGGCAGAATCCTGTTCTGACATTTCAAAGTTAACTAGCTAATCTCAAATTTGCAGTTTTGCGATGATAAGGTAGAACGCCATCGATTGGCTGCGTTAAATCAAGTTAATCGTAGATTTTGAAGCAATCAGAATGGATTATTTGTCATAAATCTTAGTTATCGCTTGGAGAGAGTAAATACATGAATCCTTAATGCGATGGAACGTGTTGAGAGATAATTTTGATCAGAAAACAAACACGGTAGGAGTGATTTAAATCCAAAAATACTGATAGTCGAAAGATATAATTTCATCTGATAACGCTAAATACTATATCTGGAAATCACAACTTGTTTTGAAATATAATATGCATTACTTAAAATGACGAAAATAATGTGACCAATTGGTTATTCTCTATATTGATCGACAAAATGTGTCTCTAGACTGATCAGTGTCAAAGTTTGAAACACTTTGTAAATCATCATTTTAATGGCTTTTATTCTATCTTGAGGTCAGGTTAACGTAATTGTAATGACTCATCCATAGATCATGATGCACAATTGATTACTGATGTATCCGAATGCATGGGCTTCCTGAATAACTGCTTTGCAGCATGGGTATACGACCCCAGAGGCAAAACATTTACTCTCGTCCGATCACCGAAGTAAAGGAAATAACCCTATACCAGGGCTTTCTGATCTTTCAGTGAGTGGAGACGCATATCAGCTGTTAGCAAACAATGAGGAACGCCATTAAATATTTTTTTGCAATATTAGTGAACAAAAGAGTTTGCATACATGGTACATGTGTGTCTAAAATTAGTAGCCATACGGCTACTAAAAATATAAGCTTCATGAAAAAATAAATTGCTTAAAAATCAAAAAATATAGTAAATTTAGGGATGCATTTAGGGACGCATCTTGATGAGGGCGGGTATCTCAAAGCAATTTGTGGGAAAGCCAAAAAGCTTAAGAATGCTTTTATTTAAAAAAAAATATGAGTGCACTAAAGGTTTTTAGATAAAAGTAGCTTTTAAAATAGATTTTTTTAATTATTTTTTGAGTAACAGAAAACTTGTTAAGGGGTGCCACGAAAATCTTCAAATGGTGTCTTGGCTCCTACGGGAGAAGCGTTCGATAGCCCTTACCTATACTTTTTGAACAATGGCTAGTTTTTACAAGCACGTATGCCAATGTTATATCATATGAAAAATATTACACGTACCTCTTTTGCAGATATTATCAGCACACATTATTTCCCTCTTATCAGTGTCATAACTAGACATAACATTACACAAAAAATTACAGACGATTTAAACCTTTGACTTTTCTACAATTTTCCTACTTCTAATATTACACTTTACATAGCTGAAAACGTGCAAGCATTAAAATTAAAAAGGAAAAAAATGAAGGCAGAAAGACTTCAGAACGAATACAACTTTAAAAATCGAAGCGAATAAATATTGGCAAAATAAAATTTAATCCTGACATTGATAAACTAGACAATATTTTCTAAAACATGATGGTTTATAAAAACTGTTAAAATGACTTAAATTGGAAAATAGGTAGTGACAGTAACAGACGTCCGGTAATAGAGATAATTTAATTCTTACAATTTCGGAGACGCTAATCGGATAACTTTGTTCGATTAGCAATTGTCCGATGTGTAGAATCAATTGATAGCTATAAATCGCAGTAAATGTACTACTATGAAAGAGTTTTCGATTGTGCAATAACTAACAACTTTTTTCTTTTTTCTGTATTTCTATCGCTCTGAATTCGATAAAAGATATGATACTGAACTTACCACTATCCCAGAGTGAAGAAGGAAAAAGAATGTCTAAAAATTTTGACTACCATAATATTTTTTTGTTGTATAGAATATCTAATATTGCAATTTCTACAGTTTTATTTTGGAAAAAGAGATAGATTTAATAATATATATATTTTTAAAAACTAGCAGGAACATGCTCAAAACGAAGATAGTGTAAATTACAGAGATAATCCTTTTTAAAATTAGTGAAACAGGGTTCGTATGCTTTTACCACAATTTGTTAAAAGAATTTTTCTATTTAATATTTAAATAGTAGAAACTGTAGACCGATCGTTTAATCGCAGGATTTGTAATACACTGCATTACACAGCATTTAAATAAGGCGAACAATTTTTAAGACGATAAATGTCTATTAAAAATTTTGGTTAAAGCGTACGAACCCTGTAAAAATGTTACAAAATCATAAACTTTTCTCATATTTTAATTTATCTATCTTTATTTTCTTTAAGCAATTTGGATTTAATAAGAATGCATGCATATGTAACAATATAATTAGAATAAAAATTAACTAAAGAACATATATTTTATTCCATTATAAGATGTACATTAATTTATTCCATTGTAAGATGTATATGTAAAATTTTTTAGATTACACGTCATAATGTAACGAAAAACTGGTATCCCTATCATGATTGATATACACTTTTGTGTCATATCCTTGAGAAACTATCTTACGAATTTCATACATAAAATTGTACATTGTAGGCAAGAAAATGTTTTAAAAAGTCTTATAGATGCTTCTAGGTATGAGCAAGATTAATTAAACATGGCGCACGTGATGTTCATAGTGGGCAATTGTTGATGCGTGAGACTGGTTAGTAAGCAGTGACTGTGAGTTTCTAAAAAAGTTGCCAAATCTGTTGAATAAATAGGTATAAAATCAATATAGTTTGAAGCTTCTGTCAGAGAAAATATATCATATGACATGCAATATTATTGCATGGTCAATTAAAAGTGGGCCAAAAACACCATGCGATGACATTGCATGCCATACGAGACATTTCATTATAAAAACTTAAAACTACAGTGATTTTAGAACTTTCTCTGCGATAGTAGCAGTAATATGTTTTGTTCCGTTAACGAAGTTAAAGTCGCCAGTCACTAAGAAAATGCACCATCAACAATTGCATACTATGGACATCACGTGCACCATCTGTGATAGATCTAGCTCACACCTAGAACCACCTCCTATAACACGAAATAGCATTTCGCCTGAAAGGCCGAATTTTCAGCAGTGTGACGTTTCTTATAGGCATAGTATATAAGAAGAATTCTCTCAGAATTGTACAAGGTTGAGGTCTCACATTTCAGCTGAAGCCCCTCCTAGCAGAGCGAGGGCGACGAGAACCCCTGTGATTGCGACCCCCCTCGAAAGGAGGAAGCGATGAAGATAAGAGAAAGGAAGTTAATGTTTTTTTTTCATGTAGAGAAATGTGCTCTGAGGAACAGCTATGGACGGAGCGAATGTTTGTGAGCAGCTCTTTTTGTTTCTGGATATTTAAGTTCGGTCTGAACGTGTGATAGTGTTCGGTGCAACTTTAACCAAAGGAGACGAATCGTCACTCATCAAAAAATCTACAGCCCTTGTAGTTAAGCAGAGAAATAGCAATTTTCTCTTAATTCAAAACAAACTAATCCAAAACAGACGTGAAGATCAAATCCTTGTGTGAATAAATCTTTTGAACTGTGCAACTTCCGGAGCCACAAAAGTATACCCAGAAGTACATGTGAGGAGTCGAGAATTTATTTAGACTTTTTTTTTTAGAGACTGCTATCCCATTAATCGTTGAACTAAATCTTTACATTGCTATAATCACACTTATCCATTTTTATTAACAGATGATACCAAGCATCACTGTATATTTACATTGATCATTAAATCTTTTATTTCTTAATTGCTGCGGTTAACTTATTTTTGCTACCGACATTACTTTCATATTAACACACTATACCTCAGCACCATATATAAGACTTCATTTTTAAACATCACCAAGTGCCCCCTCGTCATGTAAGATTATTATTGTGTATAATGAAAAATTGTGTAGTAACAATATTATAAAAACAAGATTTTTCCACAGAAATTTGAATCTTCGGGATTTTATTTTGCACATTTTATAAAGGATACAATTTCTTTTAAGAAATTCGATATGAGAAACATCATTTATGGCAGTCTATCGAAAGTGATATTCTTCCGATAAAACGTTAGCGTAATTTTTCATATTAGGCGATGATATTGTGCTTGATGATTTATGTTCGAGTGACAACGACTGTGACATTGAAAAAGATAAAGTGTGTACATCACAAAATGATATGCATATTGATTGATTTTCGTGCAGAAGGTAATCAGCAAAATTGATCGCTTTTGAAGCCATCAGGCAACTTGAAAATAATTAATATACGTCACGTATATAACGAGGTAATGAAACTAAAAGGAGATTTGAACGAAGTTTACAAGGAAAATCGGTATTACTCTCATTTGAAAGGAGATATACAGTGTGTGCTAAAAAGATTGAAACACGCTGTAATATTTTATCGGTTGGAGATATATATGCAGTGTAAACGGCAAAAGTGTTCAATATAAGATAGAATTTAAGATAATGTTAATGAAATAAATCTGTCATTCATTTTCAACAGTTAAAGTTTTTAAATTATTTGTTTAAGTTGGTCCCTGCTCTGACAAGTAAAACAGTAAAAGTTGCTGAAATTTCGGAGCTTTCCTGCGCTAAAACGAACAAGAAAAAACGATCATTCTTCAAGCATAAATTATGAAGTACTTTCCAACAAATTCACAATACTGCAACAAAATTTCGCCGTTTAAGGTGAAAGATGATAGGTAAGTAAACAATTTAGAAAACGCATAACACATTTGAAAACAGAATTTCAGCAATTATCATCTATAGTCGGAAAAATATCAAAACGTTTTTGTTCAGTCCTGTATATGATATATAGATTTGTATATATATTTGCATAGTATGCCAAAATTTAGCTCAATTAGGAAACGCATAACCCTGCTGAAAATTCCGATTCAGCAATTTCCGTCAATTAGCGGAAATGTACTCCAATTCCTTTGTGTTACCCTGTGTATGAACTATAGAAATTATACACACCAAGAATTATGCAAAATATTAGTTCATCTTAAAAACGCAAATCATAACTGAAATAGCACTTCCAGCAATTATTGCTCATACTTTACTGTAACTGAATTATTTTCTGTGTCCCAGTAAATGAACGATAAATGGTAGTCGCACCCTATTCTATAGTAAGCCTCTTGTAGTGAATCTCAGTCATATATATCGGTTTAAATATGTTTGAAATAGTGTAACAACATTAAAATTCACCGCAAACGATTTTTCTCCCATAGACCGTATTGTAACAGAATTCTTTTGAGTGTCCATGTAAATAAAATGTAAATATTACACATTTCATTTTCAATAGCGAACATGCCATGGTAAACCTCAATAACATTACCTGGCAATCCTACTCTATTTACCCGAGTTAGAACATGGACAGACGAATAGACAAACCGAATTCGTTAGCACTTTTAAACTATGTTGGAAAATGTTAAAAATACATTTTTTTTTTTTTTTTTTTTTTTTTTTTTTGCTGCCAAAATTTTATAAAATTTAAAATACCCTATATCCGTTAGTTTTGGTCTTAGAAGAATAGCATTTTAACTGTCCTACTTGTCAGAGTATAAAGATTTTTTTTTTTTAAATAATAACTAAAGACCCTGTGATACAAATATAAAAAGTTAATTTTTTCGGAATTTAATTTCAGGGCTATTTCATCTACATAATTTTAATTCCTATCTTATTTTGAACATTTTATGGGATTTACATTGCCTACGTGTCTCCAACAGGTAAAGGTATAAACCGCGTTCCAATATTTTTAGTATAGGTTGAGAGAGTTTGTTATAGAAAATGCACGATGCAAATAATGCAATTTAGAATTCGGAAATGAAATCTGTTGAAAAAAAAAAAAAAAAAAAAAAAACTATGAAACTATATTTTACCATTTGAGACAACGGGAAACAAAACATAGAATAAGAAACAATGATTTATTTGAAATAATAGATAACTAAGTATTAGAGAACAATGAAAATATTAAGTAATATGGCCAAAAGTTATGTTAAAAATGTAAAAATAGTTTATAAATAAAACCTCACTCTTTTATAAGCATTCATCTTTTATTTAAAAATCACGCCAAATTTCATGACTGCAATTCATATTGTTCCAGAAAACAATTCTTCACATCCATTTGGCTTGGACCTCGATTATGTAAAATTTACCGCTTTGAAGTTCGCTTGGTAAAAAGCACGAATAAGTGAATTTATTAAAAGTATTATAATTTTTGCTCTGTTTCTTTTTTAAGCTATGGCAAGAGGGAAAACAAAATCGTTATTTAAACTATCTATTCAGGATTTCTAAATTGATTTCTTAACGTATAATTGTCATTTATTTAATATGAAACTATTAATTTTTTAAAAATTATTTCTTTTTATTAAATACAGTTATTTTTATTTTTATTTTCAACTTTGTGGTGTTTAAAATATTTCGTAGTTGCAGTTTCGTTGTCACAGCCAGTTGGCTTATTTTGGCAAGCGATGTTTGGTGCCTCATTAACTCTATTTTTTATAGCTTGTATACAGTTGTATCCATAAATAATATTTGCCAATTTATCACCTGCGGCCTGCATTTACAAAACATTAATATGTTACATTGTAACCGGTGACACACTTGCTTACGTAATTTGTATATTTCTAACATATCAGGAAGTGAGTAAAAAATTGATTACAAAATTCCATCTTTACATACAAAAGACAAGTTAATTTTAAATAAAAGAGTGTAATAGGGTGGATATATAACAGTGTATATGTGATGAGGAAAAAAATAATACAGTGGGATAAACACCTGGTAAAATAATTCTAGTGAGTGACATTTAGTTTCGCGGCTACTTAATAAAATCTAAGCTAGCGTGCGCATTCGTTTTAAACAGATTACATTTTTCTCGATTGTCCCAAAAGCGGGACAGGACAGGCATGCTCCTTCTAGCTTCCGACCAATCTCTCTTTTATCTTGTCTTTCTAAGGTCTATGAATACATCCTTGCAAACCGTCTGAAAGAGTTCATTTCCTCCAATTCGATTATGATACCCGAGCAGTTTGGGTTTCGGCCCAAACACTCGACTCAACACCAGCTTTGGAGAGTAACTGAACTCATTCATGAGGGTTTATACCACAGCCATAAAACCGGCGTTGTATTCATAGACATTGCTAAAGCCTTCGATCGGGTCTGGCATTATGGACTTATTTATAAGTTAATTCTGCTCAAGGTTCCGCCTCAACTAATCCTAATATTCCTTAAATACCTTAAAGATAGATCTTTCTCTGTTAAAGTTAACAATACAATCTCCACCTCTCGATTTATTGAGGCAGGCGTACCTCAAGGGAGTATTCTAAGTCCTTGGCTGTTCAACCTCTACATTAATGATATTCCTCGTTGTATTCCCGACGTCAAATTAGCACTTTATGCTGACGATACTGCCATCATGACAAGCAACATGTTACTCGACACTGTGCTAACTAAACTCCAAGCTTATATTTTGGCCCTTCAAATTTGGCTAAGACATTGGCGCATCAAAGTCAATGCTTCAAAAAGTGCCGCCATGATCTTTTCAAACAAAGCTATCACCCCAATTGCTAAACTCTCTCTAAATGGTGAATTCATACCCTGAGTCGCCAGTTATAAATATCTAGGCATTTATCTAGATTCAAAATTAACCTGGGCTAGGCAGATTCAAGACGTAATTGCCAAATCTACCAAAGCTCAAGGATCCCTTAAATCTTTACTGGCTTATCACAGCCGTCTGTCACTCTCGAATAAATTGTTACTGTACAAATCCTTCATCAGATCAACCATGACCTACGGGTCAGTTATCTGGGGGTCAGTCTGTGAAACTCGGATGCAGAAAATTCAAATTTTTCAAAACTCTTTGTTACGTAGGATTTGCAAGGCGACAACGTTTGTCCGGAATGACGTCATCCATGCTGATCTCAATATTAGGCCTATCTCGCAAGTTATTAAAAAACTTGCACAAAATTTCCACAGAGATCGACTTTTAATACCCAACGAAGCGTTGCGGTCCATTCAACCTTACATGGTAAATACCAGTAGAGGGAAGAAGAGACCGCTTGCCATCTTGTGTAGAGATGACGGCTTTGCTCCGCCTTCCAAAAGAAGGCGAAGGGAACCACCCTAAACACTTCGTTGTGCTATTCCAAATTCATAAAACTTTGGTACCTGCATTGTTATTCCCATTTGACATTCCTACACTAAATTTTTCCTATTGAAGTCTTCCCGCCTTGCTTTTGGCATCGGGTTCTGCTAACTTTCCTTCTTACCTCTTTTGCAATTTTAAGGAAAAAAAAAATATACTTATATTTTTTTTGCATCTTAATTGTATTTATTACTTAATTATCTTTGCATCTTCAAAATTTAATTATTTGAATCTTATATAAACTAATTGTTTGCATCTTATCTAAATTAAATTGTTTGCATTAGTTTTTTAGATTAAAAAAAATATTAATTATGATTTAGAAAAATTGTCTGGCTCTGATGGGGCCTTCCCCCCCCCTCCCCCCTATGCTCACCATTCCGACTCCAATCAAAGTATCAAAGCGCACATCCAGATTGCTCCTACATCTGCATCACTCCACCGCAGCCTGCTGCGAGAGAACTTTTATATTTTTGAATCTTCTGATGCCATCTCCATAGACTGTTCTCATCTAGATGTGAAGTAAACGTGGGCATTACGCCCCACGTAGGCATTCTTCAGTAATCGTCTTTGATCTTTGATCTAGCTTTTGCCTCATAGTATTTTTAAAAAAGCTTATGCATTTATGTGGAATAGAATGATTTATTTTCAGCAAACTTTAAATTACCTGCTTAATTTATTCTAAAGATTTCAATTCCTCGATTTCTCTGTTATGTGATTATTTGTGCAAAAGATTAAAAACTTCTTTTAATACTTATTTTTGTACACAATAACTCGAAATTTAAGAATCGAACCAATTATTAGAAACCATCACGCAGACTTATCACCATTCAAGGATTATTTCAAGTATATTTTGACATTAAAATTAGTGATTTAAAGGAATAATTAAACTTAGGTAGATAAAAAACAGAGTAGAAATATATTGATGCATGTATTATAAGTAAGTGGATTATAGTAATTAACAGATTAGAAGATTCTTAAAAGGCTTTACGCTGTTTAAAATTTTGTGACGGGTTGAATCAACTTTTGGAGCTGAAATTGCTGCAAACAGAATATGTTCAAATCTCGTTAGAATCTGACCAATTATTAGAAACTATCATGCAGACTTATCACAATTCAAGGATTATTTCAACTAAATTTTGACATTAAAATTATTGATTTAAAAGAATAATTAAACTTAGGTAGATAAAAAACAGAGTAGAAATATATCGGTGCATGTATTATAAGTAAGTGGATAACAGTAATTAACAGATTAGAAGATGCTTAAAAGGCTTTACGAGGTTAAAAATTTTGTAGTGTGTTGAATCAACTTTTGGAGCTGAAATAGCTGCAAACATAAGATGTTGAAATCTCGTTCCAATATTTAGAGCTATGGAATCCGGAAATGCAAAAGTTGGAGCGAGATTTCACCGTCCTATGCTTATAGTTACTGCAGCTCCAAAAGGTGGTTCAACCTACCACAAAATTTTTAATAGTGTACATAAGACGAATAGAAAAACGAATAGAGCTCTTGATTTATATCGTTTTAAATTAGAGAACTTATAATAATGTTTTTAATCAGGTACTGCAATAAATCTTGCATAATTCTAGTTAATCAGATTTGTATTTTAAAGAGATACCATGTGTTGTTACATAGGTAAAGTTTTAATTAGATACTTAAAATTGTGTAATAATTAAATTATGCTTTATCTGGAATGCAGAAAAAATATTGAAAATCATTCTATGCTTTTTAGGAAAAAAAAATCCCGAGTGACTCTGATGTTTATACCCATAACATATCTTATTTTATTTACTGCTTTATTAGAGTTCAACTGTCTATCATTCTGTTTCCATTTAATATTTATCTTTCTCTTGAAAAATAATTCAGGTCTTTTATTCGATAAATTCCATAACTTTTGGTAAAAAAAAAAAAAATGAATTCTTTTTAAAGAGACAAATCAAAGATCATTTTTCAAAAGGCCATTTTAATATTATTACTACTCCGTACCTTTAGATATAAGAAATCATCAAAATACTATTTAACATATTTCTGTAAAAAGGAATTCTTAATAAAAGTGGGAATATAATTCGCTCAAATTACTACTGTTACAGATTACCTATGACGACTTTCTGTATGCGTTTCATTAGTTTCGCAGATTGATATTGCGGTGAAACACTCGTTAATCATGTTTTATTTATTACCAAGTTTTATTGTTGGTTTTGTTGATGGATGGAAAATAGATAAAAGAATCATTTTTTATAGGAAGACTTCCGAAATGCACTAATGTTAATATCACAACAGATTCGTTTCTGTCACTACTTTATGAAGCAGTAGAAATATATTACAGTGAGATCAATAAAAGTTTTAGATATTTTTTCTTGGTCTTGCATTACCTTTTTATATATAGAAGACACGATGCTTGACTAAATAATTTATTAAAGGACAATTTATATTTTTTTCAGTAATGTATACTTTTCGATGTGAGAATTAATCAAGATACTAGTTCATATACTTTTCTGAAAAGATAGTCTCAACGAGTGCCGGATAAAAATTCACTGAAAGTATTACTGTAACAGGTTACCAATGAGACTTTCTGCATACGCCCCATTAGTTTTGCAGATTGATATCGCAGCGAAACACTCATTATTCGTGTTTAATTTGTTTGTGTGAGTTACTGTTAGTCCTGCCGATTGAGGAAAAGAGAAAAATTACCCCATTATCTTCTTGAAGCTCTAGAAATGTATTGATGTTTATTTCGCGAAAGACTAATTTTTCTCTTTGCGTTATGTATGGTAACAGAATAATGGGATAAGAACAGCAAAACTTGTAACAAAAAAGTTACGTATAAGAGAATTCTGATTCAAACGAAAAAATTTCACGTTCATGAAGAAAAGTAGATAATTATTTCGTCCACTGTAAACAAAAATGAAATATTTCTTAGGAAAATATAATAAACCATGAACGAAAATGTACAGTACAATGGCCTGTTCCGATATACTCGCGACTGCGAAAAACATTTTTTATCTTTAGAAACTTCAGAAACTAATATAGTTTGGAGATTTAAAAAAGCACATAACAAAAGAAACTTTTATTTTTCCGCCAGAGATATTCGAAAAAAATTCAAAGTAGTTTTGCAGAGAATTAATCAGTTTTCTCACCCTGGAATATATGTTTTTTCGGATGGATTTTTTCTCAAGTAAATATCTTATGAAGACACCGCAGATATTGTTCAGCAGAAAATGTTGAACTGAGCGTTGATAACATCCGAAGGACCGATATTCCATTTGAAAAAATTAATTAACACACTATAGAAACCACTCAGAAACGTTTCCGAAAATCAGTGGCAGCAAAAGAAACTTTTTTTTTTAGTTTACCAGTAAAGTATTTTATGAAATCGTACGTATATGTTTTTGGACATTTATGTTGCTTTAATTAGTAAATATCTTATGGTCAACAAATATATTTTACTGACAAACATGATAAATTAACAACATTAACATTAGAATTAAAGTTAATATTGTTTTGTTAATCTTGCATGTGTAAATTCATTTACGCAGCAAAAAATGTTGAACTGAGCGTTGATAACATCCAAAGAACCGATATTCCATCTTGAAAAAAATTGATTAACACACTATAGAAACCATTCGGAAACGTTTTCGAAAATCAGTGGCAGCAAAAGAAACTTTTATTTTTAAATGATTCCTTAAATCTCGAAAATATATTGGTTTCTGAGCTTTCTAAAGATAAATACCGCTTTTAGGAATCGTGGGTAACTCGGAAGAGGTTATTGTATATGTTCGTACGTGGTTGTATAAATTTTCGTAGATTAAAAAATATTTGTATTTTTTTACTGTGTGAGAGAAGATATATCTGATAAGACAGAAACCGGAATACAGCGGAATTTTCTACAGTCTCCTCTGATATTTGCTCGCCTCAGTAGTATTGACTGTGCGAATTTTACACGAATTTATTTCTTATTGCAATTTGTAATTAGAAGAACAAATACAATTGCAAAATTAATAATTAGAATTCTCAATAGAAGTGTTCACATCTTCAGCTTTTTGAAACTGGAATTGTTTTTATCTATAATTTTTAACAATGCATTTCGTATCAATCAAGCAATATTTTATTTTTTGCCAGTTGCAAATTAATTATACTTTTCTTTAATCAATTAAATGAAGAGCTGCATCGAAACATAAAATTCCTGTAAATAATATCACTAGTTAGGTTTTCAGAGTATCATGTCATTGATTGTGCCTTTTAATTAAAAAACATTCCTTTGTTGTAAAATGCACTGTAAAATTCTAAAGATCTTACGTATTATGCGTAAAACTTTAGTTGCGTTTGTATGGGTTTTTAAACAATCCGCAACAAAAAGTCATAAGCCTGGCTTTTGTTTTCCAAATGTTCTTTGGTTATCAACAAAAGAAACAGGCTGTGATAAATATGTCAGGGATATCCTCCACTGACCACAGACCTCTAGACCAGCAACAGAAGGTTAAAAACATCAAAGAGAGCGTCTGACCACATGAAAGAAAGCAACTAACCATATGAAACGCTCCTCTGAGGTTGAAAGCAGATTGGTCGATCTTTTAGACTGATTTAGGATTAAAAGTACATTTATTTCGCAGTCTAAAGGACCAAACAGACCACGTTCTAGTCTGCGGCAGTCTCTTATGTGGTGAAGCGATCCCTTTCATCTTTTATGACTTTCTTAGCATGTCTAACCCTCTACGCGTGTGGAACGTAATATTCCGTTCACTAAGCTCCAGGTTTCACTGCAATATATGCAATGTTTAAAATAATATAATTCTATAGATTTAATGAATTTTCAAAACATTGAAGAATGATTAATACTCTCAAGGGTTACATTCATATTTGTAATAAAGTTTTATTTATAATGCTGAAAGAATCATATTTTTTAGCATTTAAAACAAAATGCTGAGAAAACAACATTACAATTTTACCCTTTTTCAAAACTCTCAGAGGGCTAAAGGTCAGAGATGAAGAGCGGCAGCCGTTGACAGCTCGGGACCATCTATTCATCTTGTTGAGACTCCCCTTTCTTTTGTCGATGACCATGAATTCATTCGAAAAAAATTGGAGATTTGATTTATGCCCATCTCTCGGCGATTTGCTTAGGATGTAAGTAAAGCTCAGTTAAGAGCCTTCCTGAGCAAGTTGTTCTGAGATAGCCATAACTCATTTCCCTTCCCATTCTTCTCGAATCATTTTGTGGTCATCGACAAAAGAAAGGGGAGTATCAACAAAATAAATGGGTGATTTTACTGCTTTAAACGACTTTTGATCTTGACCTCTGACTTTAAGACATGCTAAGAAATTTATAAAAGATGAAAAGGAGCGTTCACAAATAACAGACATCGCCTACATATTCCGTAATCTGATCTGTTCTTAAATGCCACTTGAGATCAATTTGGGATTAAATATTGAAGTCAAAGTCAGACTTCTTCCACCTGTGGGGTTTTATCAAATGGAAGCTGATCTTATTTACCCTATACCTGCCCTACAATTTCGTGTTGCCAGGAGTATTAGTAACTACAACAATACAGTTTAATGAAGTGAAAAGATAAAACCTATAGAGAAGCTAGAAGCCTTATACATTACGGGGACGAAATCGTTTCATAATTTCAATGACTTAAAAATAAGTGTCAGTGTATGTGTTAATTTTATTGCTGTAAACTACGAAACATTTGTCAAAAAAAGTCGATAAACACCCGTTAAATCTGAACTTTTATAGCATTTGACACAAATTTGGATTGCAATGTTTGAAAGGATACGTAAAAAGATTTGGAGGTTTTTTTATTCATGAATTTAAAAGTACACTCAAAACTGCTAACGTAAAAGAGCAAAATACATGTAAATGTATTCTGAAAAACTGAGCATTCAGGGAATTTTCAAGAGCTTCAGTTTTCTGATTTAAGGAATGAAAAGAAGATATTTTTTTCAATGGCTTTAACAGGAAAAACGCAAAACTCACCCCAATAGAGATTTAGAATTATTTTTATAATATTCAGCAAATAATTTTTTTCCGAACATAAAATATCATAAGCTAATTATAATTTTTAAACAGAAATGTCTATGGATTACTTTAAATTTTTATGACGCTAAAATCATTTTTAATCTTAAATCTGTAGAAATTTATTATATTGTTGTGGCATTTTGTGATCAGAATTTTCAACTAAATTGTTCATTTTTTGATTCAGATTTTATAAAAAAATAATAAAAAAAATAAAAAATCCTAATTATAATTTTAAAACTATTTTATGAAAAATAACCTTTAATACGACACACATTTCTATTAAATGTTTCCTTTTCAGTCTCATGGATTATGAAAAGATATAGAATATTTTAAAGAAAGATAAAACAATTTAATTACTTTTCTAAAAGCCATGCTTAATATCATTACTATATACTTATTCAAGTATAAATGTATTAAGTTACTTTCGTTTAACTGGACGAAAATGCATGTGAAATGTAACGATGAAAAGTAACTAGAGGTAAAACTTATTGAACATTTATTTTTTTCTTTTCTGTTCTTTTTTTTTTTCTTTTTTTTTTTTTTTTTTACAAATCTTTTCTAACTTTGAAACAAACATTGTACGTAATCTAAATAAAAATGTGTCTTATTTATTTCACAGGGAATACCAAAAGTAAGTATACAGTTTTTAAATTAATTCATTTATTGATTCATAGGCAGCATAAACAATGGAAAATAACGTGACTCAAAAAAAGAAAGTGAATATTAAAAAAAAATATTGGCTATCTGAAAATGATTGTTCTTAAAACATGAAGAGAAACATATGGAATAAAATAAAAATTGTTTGCTAACTTTTGGCCCAATCTGTCTATTTCTAACATATCGTAAGTAATAGAAGAACACTGTGTAATTTGCACTGTTAAAAATTTACAGCAACCTATCCAGCCATTGAAATGCATTTATAGCAAACGATTGGATAACCGTTATTTATCTCTATAAAAACCAACACTGTTCATTATTTGCAGCAAACTGTTTAATCTTTAGACCGTATTTTAATGGTTACATAACCGTAATTTAAATATATTCTGTCCATAATATGATCCGATACGCTTAATAATATAAATTATTAAGCGTATCGGTAAGCGCACGCTTAATAATATAAATTAACAATATAAATTCATTAATAATATAAATTAATAATATAAATTAATAATATAAATTAATAATATAAATTAATCGGGTTAATAATATAAATTATTAACCGGTATCTTAAAAAACGGACATATGACTCGCCAGTTTACTGCAGATTTTTAACAGTGAATGCGAACGGTTCACTTATGGTCAAGTAATCGCAATTTATAAAAACTGTTCAATGACTTAACACTTTGCTAGAGGTTTTTAATAGCGTAATTTAAAAAATATATATATCCCACACATTTAACACAATTTCACTAAGTAATTAAATATAACTGTTTCATTGTCCAACAGGGATCAACAATATTTTTTGTGATTGGAAAGTTCAATGCTTGGAATTGGCTGCTTTTTTTTCTTTTATTTTTTATATATTCGTGTTTTAAAACAAACATTTATGTAGACACTAATTCAGAAATTAAAACTGACATTTAATTTTAAATATCACAAGAAAATGTGCGTGACCCAAATAGGCTAAAAAAAAAATACTGTGAAATTTCCTGCATAGTATACAAATGATTGAAAATGATCTAATATCCATTTGTAGTTAATTTATTAATCGAATTTTTCCTTACATGATATGGTTATCGTGAAGAAAACACATTCTTCTTTTCTTTACAGCTCTCGCACGATGCAAATGTAAGTCATACACATATAATTCATATATAATGTCACATATTCATCGCCAGTTTTCTGCTGCTCCGCCATTAACACTGAAAGCTAATGGCTGTCAAACCTTTATCATCAATAACAGTATTAACGAAGTACTAAAGTTCTTCTTAAGATATGAAAAATATGACTTTGGCGATCCCTAAATGAACATAACATATTTATTCATGACAGAAAAAGAAATATGAAGATAAATACTTATTAGTTCTAAAAATGGAAGAGCGTTGCCTGTATGACGATATAAATTGCTCTGTTTGCAATTTATTAATTCAAACAAATTTCTATTCATTGAAAATGAGTTTGGTTAACCACTGAGGTCATTATATTTTTATTTTTAATCGTAATCAATTGTCGGTGTCTTGGGAGTTCAATGTGTATCAATTTTAATGGGTTGAATGGCAGGCTGCATATTACTTTAGGCACATAATTTTATCAGAAGAGGAGATAAATAATATATTAATTTTAATTTTCTTCAGCGTTAAATTATAATCTACTTATTAAAGAAGCAAAGAAAATCATAATTGGAACTATGGTTTTAATATAATTGTTTATAAAATGTCATTCATTAACTGTGTGAATTTTATTCATTAGTATATTGGATCTATATATATCCTCTTCAATAAATGTAAGAAAAAAACATATCAACATTTCAAAAAACAGGTGCATATAAATCATTAAAAAAAACTTAACTGTAAAATTTAAAGCAACAACAGAATTTATTATAAACTCCAGAATAAAAGATTAACCACACAAGTTGCTCCACCTGAGACTGGTTTATCAATTTGGGTTGTTAAAGTCTTGTTTTGGAATTATATAATTAATTCTTGTACTGTTTTAAGTTTTAAATTTTAGTTTTGTAATCATTTATACACCTACTTTTTGATATTTTGACATTTTTGAGATTATACATTTATTGAAAAGATTATGTGTTGCATTTTGTTTTGTGAGCTGCTTTAAGCACCTATGCATAAGTATTCATATAGTATTGAATCAAAGACACTATAAAATGTATCAGATGTTTCTTAATATACGAATATATAATATAACCACGAACGAAAATATACAATAACCTCTTCTGATTTACCCATGATTCCAAAAAGCATTCTTTATCATTATCTCTACATTGCGCTCTATAATATAGTTTAAGAATTGTAAATACCGTTTCCATGTAGAAAATTCAGCATTTCAGGAATATAAATGAGTAAGTTTATTAAAAATATTTTTAATTGCTTTAATTTTTTTAATTTTAAATAAGTAAAATATTTAAATAATTACACAAGTGTGCAAAACTTAAGCAACAAACACAAAATGCTAATTTCTGAACACGTGAGTACTCAAAAGGAAATTCTATAAAGAGCAAGTGTAAAAAGGAAGTACTACCCTAACAGCACGGCCAGTCGATGTGAAGTCCCCTTGACGTCACACATGGTTAGAAGTGTCACAATCGCTACGGGGAATCAAAATATGGGATATTTCACTGTCTCATTATTACTCTCAAATTATTGTTAACACTGAAAAGTCACTGTGACTATCGCTTTGTGATGGGTCACCAGGTTACATTACAATGAAGTCACCTTGTGATTCTCAAGTCACTGTCAGTTGAAGACTGAACTTTGAAGTCATTGTGAGCATTGCATTGTGATGAGTCGCCAAATAATGCCACAATGAAGTCGCATGGTGACTTTCCGGTGATCGACACTCTATTGCGAAGTCATCATTGCACTCCTTTGTGAAAAGTCCCCAGATGATTTCATTTTCTATCACTTGGGAACTCGTCACAGAACAGCTATCATGATGACTTTACAATGGAGTGTCAAAATGACAGTCACATGAGAGTCACAAGATGACTTCATTGTAAAGTCACCTGGTGACTCGTCAAAAAGCAGCAGTCATGGTGACTGTTCAGTGCAGTGACCAAATTGGAGTAAAAATGAGGCGAATGAAAGATATCACATTTCTGTTCATTGTAGTGACTGTGACAATTGTGACCATTTGTGATGTCAAGAAGACTTCACATCGACTGTCTGTGCTGTTAGGGTAGTACCTATTTTCTACACTTGCTGTTTATAGAATTTCCTTTTGAGTACTCACGTGTTCAGAAATTAGCATTTTGTGTTTGTTGCTTAAGTTTTGCACACTACTGTATTTGCCTATTGAAATAATCAATAAACCAATTAAGGAAAATGTTTTTTTCTTTTTTTCTTTTGTTGTTTTTTTGCCATGTAACTACTTAAAGAAATATTCATTTTAAATGAATTTAATCAGATACACAAAATGGCTGTGAAAACAGCTACACTGATTGTAAATGAATCTGAAAAGCAGTGAAACTGAAATTTGTTACATATAAAATAAAGAGTACTTTCTCGTCATGTGTTATCTTTATTAGTAGTATATTTTATTTACACCAATAATTCATCATAGGAAAATCATTAGCAAATATCTCCTTGGATAAAGTGCTTTGATATTCAAAGAAAACGATTTCTCAAAAAACATTCTTCATTCATCAAAAGAAAATAAATAAAACCATCAATCACGAAAATAATCGCGATAAACATGATAAAGCACAGTAAATCTGATATTTAATTTTCTATTTTCTTATTTAAAACGAAAATGATAAAGAAAAATCTTTATCTTAAATTTTAGGAATATTTTTACATTCAAAGTATGATAAACTAAAATAAAAAATATTTGACATATCCCTGATTTTTTTTTTATTGAAAAACATTTTCTTTTTCATATGTACTACAATTTCAAAAACAAGACTATTTACTACCAAATCATGAATTGGAATTTATGAACAAAATTATCGGCGACAATATAAATCTTCAGTAGATAACATTTACTATAACTTTCTATTACTGTCATTGGTTTTATATCGCACGCCATTTCCGGAACAAAGGAGATAAAGACCAATGAATTGTTTAAGCCCCCTTTAAAATCTGCACCTCATAACTATTTGTTTGCAGCGATAAAAGCCCCGTAGAGGGACGCCATCACTTAAACCTTAAGTATGAGAGACAGCCGACATATTGAATATCGTTCCACTGCAAATATTTACTAATTACTCACAAATGCAGGAATGATTTGTATTAAATTAGTAACATGTCCTGGCGAGAAGTCTTTGTTGAAACGATTACGAGAGCTGACATTATTTGCATGGTCTAAATTAATATGTGATGCTTAAAAGAGGTGCAAATATTAAGGTTCAAGAATATAGGTTGTTATGCAATCAATATATATATAAATAATTTTAAAATCTCAATATACAGAAATAACTTTCATGGGCATTTTTATATTTAATGTCTTGTAAATTAATATTTACATCTTTACATTATCTTTTATATACTAAACATATTATAAACTAAACATTTTTTTTTTAATATAATGTATTTTTAAAAATTTTACTACAATTTTTAATACGAAAATACAATACATAAATTGAAATGTATAGACAATATTGCCAGCAAGTAACTTTAGTATGACTTTTTATTTAATGTATTTTTCAAATCTTTACTACAATTTTTAACACGAAAGTATATTACTACCGTACATAAATTGAAATGTATATACAATATTCCCAGCAAGTAAATTTGGTACATGACTTTTGTAATAACTTTCAATTTATTTTTCAATGCAGTTTGCGAAATAGCTCATAATGTGCATTGAATTGTTTAATCTCTTTTTAAAATCTATAGATCATGACTATTTGTTTGCAACGATAAAACAAACGCAAAGGGACGCCATCACTTAAAGAGTTAAGTATGAGAGACAGATTGAATTTCCATCAACAGCAAATATTTACCAATTACTTGGAAAGATTTGGATTAAATTAGTAGTACGTCCTCGTGAAAAGATTTGATTGAAACGATAGCGGGAGCTGGCGTTTGCATGATGCAGACTAATTAGTCATGTTTTAATAGATATGCAAATGTTTAGGTTCAGGAAAAAGTGGTCGTTATTAGACCAAAATATATTGTCTTAAAATCTCAATGTACAGAGTTAATCTCTATGAATGTACATCATGTTTAAGGCCAGTTAAATTATTTAAATTTACAGTAACTTTTATAGTGCACGTGAATTTTTTTCAATAAAAAAAAATATGTTTTAAAAATTTACTGCAATTTTAATTACGGAAACACATTAGTATTGCATATGAAGTAAAATTTATAAACGCAGCAAGGCAATCTTTAGTAGGTAATCACTGTCGTATTTTTCCCGTTTTGTTATTAGTTTGAACTTTTTGAACATGATCGTAACTTTCAATGAATTGTTCAGGCTATATTTAAAACATATGCATCGTAACTATTTATTTACATCGAACAAGCTAGACAGGGCATAAAATTTCATTTGAAAAGGTACTAGCCAGACTATAATTTTTTTCTCGCCACTATTTTACATTCATTCAGACAGCAACGTCGGCAACTACACCTGCCCAGAAAATGAACTCTATTTATTTATTTAACTAAATTGACCGTTGTTAGAAGGAGCTGTCTGTTAAATTCAGAATATTTTACATTCATGAAAAATAAGATTTTTTAAAAATGTTAACAGAACTTTCTGGTGACCGAAATCATAAAAGAATGTAGAAATTGAAAAATCGAAACATATTTATTGCAAAAGAAAAAACAATAATATTAACTCAAAATAAGGTTGCCATAAAGTTTCAATGGTTACAGGGTGACGTCGCATTTTTTCTTCTTTTGGAAGATAAATGCCGTCGCTTGATTTTAAAACACTTCCGCGTGTCGCTGGATTGAAACACGATATTCTGAGCGTATATAGTTTGATTTGAAGGACAGCATTTTAAAAGACGAAACTTACTCGCCAACCTTAAATATTTGCTCGCCAATATGCTCACGAGTGGCAATTTCGCGCCCTGAGCTAAATAGAGGGACGCAATTGCCTAAATGTAAAGTTTGTCCGACATTACTGAATTTTCTTCCATTGGAAATATTTACTAATTACTTATAAACGGAATAATGAGTTGGACTAAGTTAGTAGTATTTGCTCGTGAGAAGGCTCTCTTGAAACGATTACGAGATTTGGCATTATTTGCAGGATATAAATTATCACGCTTAAAAGACATACTAATATTTAGGTTCAAGAGTTGTTATTAGATCAATATATATGTCTTAATATCTAAATATACTTCGTTAATCTTTGTGGATATTTTTCTTAATATTTAAGATCTGATGAAGTAGTATTTGTGATAGCTTTTATATATTCTGCCTGAATATTTAATTTTAACTTATAGAAATAGAAAAGAAATTTCGAAATAACTCTTTACTATTGAATAGACGATTAAATAAAAGAGTATAAGCATACGTAATAAAACAAAACAAAGAAAATTTAAGGCATAAAAATATGACATGAATACGAACAATTTTGTAAAGCTTAAGAGAAATCTAAATGTTCAGGTTCAAGGGAAACGGGTTCTTGTTATATCAATATTTATTAATTTAAATGCCAGGGTATAGAATGCTTCATAAATAATAAGTAACATTTCAAGTTACACCCGAAATTTTGCAACAAACTTTGTTCATTGAAGAACAAGTGGTCAAAATTAAAGCGTTAAGGTTCAATCACACATACTGTGGTATGATCTGATATATATACTATTAAAACACCGCATAAAATTAATTAAGACTAATAAATTAATATATACTATTGCCTCTCGTTTGCTTTGAACTGTTCTTTTGGGATCCAAGTAGGGTTATTTTAAAGACTGAAAGAAACAGTAAATGTAAGCACCCATCAAAAAATTTGGGAGAGTAATCGCAGATAAATATTACCAATAGTAGAGTAAAGTCCTAAAATTGACAGTAACTATTTTTAGAGAACATTGATTGATAGACGTCGATCTGATATCTATCGTCTGAGATGCATAAAGAGTTTGTTATTGACGAAGGTAAGCTATCACACCAAGCGTTTTCGAACGATTTTCTTCTTGAAAAACTTTTTTATAGGGCAATATCTGATATTGAGATGATAAGTACGTGTGATCGCTACTTAGACGCTACTTAGATCGCTACGATAGACAGAGCTTCAAAATGAAAATATATGTATCTCAAAGTATTTTTTTAAATAGTTGTTGACTTATTTTTAACCTGTGCGATCCACAAGAAAAGTCTTAAGGAAAATAATTCACACAATAAAATACCTTAGATTATTATTTTTTAAATGAAGTTAGAGACATCTCTTGATAAAATAGGCTTATTCCATTTATTCAGCAAGATATTTCTTTGTGTCACCTAGTGTTCCATTGTGTTAATATAGTCCATTAAATCAAACATTATTTCCGAATAGTAAAAATCGTCTTATTTAATGATATAGATTGTGCGATTATATAAGGCTATTAAAAAATAGTGGTATTCAAATTCACGTCCCATACAACCCTGTCAAGCTACCCACAGAAGAATCCATATTAAAACATGTCATAAATTATAATTTAATAGTTGGGAATTGCGATAATCTGAGAAATTCTAAAATTCTCACTTTGAGAGGAAATATGAAAAATGATAAGTATCATCTCTTTCCAATTTCATGCTTGTTTATTATATTTTTATTGATTTTAACTTTTCATATTTAAAAAAAAACTAAGCATTTATTATTTTGATGCCATTTGTTATTATAATTTATTTAAATATATATTTAAATGACTGGGAGCTTTTGCTTTCAACGGCGATATGGGTGCAAGGTTCCGAGTAGTGTTGCCAGATAGCCCGATTTACGCGTGCCAGCCGGATTATCACAATCTCTAAATCCTGCCCCCCGTAACCGATGCCCAAGACGCCATGGGTAAAAAAAATTTCATGATGCATAAATTCCTCCACTCCCTCTCCTGGGATTGCACTACAACTCTAAAGCAATAACTGGGATCCTGGGACAGTCATCTCTGTCATCTCTGCACAAATTCATTTAAATTTCTTTTCGTACCATGCTATCCGTTAGTCTGTAACAGGTGGAACTTAATACAATAAAACCTATAAAGGCAGAACCTTTCTATAAAGGAAATTTTAATAGTCCTTATGAAAGGAATATCTTACAATTCTGCCTGCCTAGACGGAAAGGTCTTTTGGATTTTTTGCGATTCTTAGCGTTTTTGTTTTCACGGGTTCTAGTGTACTTTGTTCAGTAAACCTTGTAAAGACGGAAATGCTTTACAAGGGAATTCTGCATTAAAAGAAAACATTTCGTTGTCTTTAAGATAAAAATATTATAAAATTACATCTAATGAATTGGAATTTTGTTTCAGTTTCTAGCGATTCCACTTTCACAGGTTTTACTGTATAAGATTTTTACGTTTATTTAGTACAGTAAAACTTGTTAAGATATAATCGCAAGGGACTGGAGACAATTCTGTTTTAAACAGGTTTTCATCTTAGCAGATATAACTGCATGATTTTCCTGCGTTTTTTACGTTTAAAACAGTATCCCATTATAGCCAGATTTCGTTTTAATAGGTGTTACTGTATTTTTATGTCCCAATACAAAAGGCGATGTCCCAATTTTTTCATTTCCCTGTCCCACTTTTGTGAAATTTAACCAGGCAAGACTAGCTTTAACCCATGTCGTGCTTGTATGCTTAACCGTTCGGAGTTTTCCGTGGTATTATTGTAACCTTGCTAGGGCTTGCGTAAACGCGGGTTAGTTTCCATTATACGATTTCCTTATAGATTCCATCATAAGCATTTCCCCCTTTGGTCAATAACCCTCGTGCAGATAAACGGCCGTAAAAAAGTCCCAGAAAATCATCGTAATCGCCTAATAAGAAATAAATACACATTCATACGTATGAGGGTCGTCCGAGTGGAAGTGGCATTGCTGTAATAACTCCGCCATTTGAAGAGAAGGATGACTGTGCATGCTCCTATAGAGGGCACAGAGTGCTGGCAATGTATCCGATATCGTCAGATCCCGCCAGATGCGTGTGTGATAGCGTGAGAGCACGTTAACAGGCATCATTCACATAATTGATGCCTCCAAACGGTGTCAACGCGCGGTCGTGCAATTTTTAACTGCGGAAAATATGAGTGCTAGTGAAATCTATCGTCGAATGCAAAATGTGTCTGTCACGCAGATCGGTATTCCGATGGTGTAGGTATTTTCGTAGTGAAAGAAGCAGTACATCCCCCTCACATCCCAGACCTCTCGCCGTGTGACTACCACTTCTTCGGTCCACTCAAGAAAACTCTGAAGGGATGGCGATTTGCCGACGATAATGAGGTCCAAGCTGCCATTGAAAATTGATTCCACAACCAACCCCGGAGCTTCTTCACCCAGGGTAACCATCGTCTCGTTGACCACTGGGCACTTGTTTCAACCTACAAGGTGACTTTGTCTAGCCTATCTGTTATGCCTGTATTAATTCTTTCTTTTATTTACTAATTTATATTAATACCATTAAACCATTTCTCAAACCGACTGCAGTGCCTCTTGCATTTGGGCGACCCATATAATATTGTTTTAAATACAATATAAAACGCCTACACAAATCTATAAGAAACTAGATTTAGCGTGTGCACTTTGAATTAACATTTTCATTTTAATTAATTTTTTGAATTTACGTTTTCTTTTTTCTATAAATTTTGCAAAATCATTATAATTTTTAGAGAATAAATCTGATTAGTTTTCCATCGGACTTAAATAATTTTCCTAAACCTTTTAAAAAATATATATATATATATATACTTTAAAATACAATTTCTTCTTGCCTGTATTTAAAATTTTGCGAAAAATTGCAAAGACTTATCCACATATTTAATCTATTTAAGTTTTGTTTGATTTTGTAATGAAACTGAAAAAAAGCAAATTTTTGTAAAACGGTTTATCTAGATACAAATACGCCTTTCTCAATAGCTTATAAATCACAATCGAAAAGCGTATTCTTAACAAAGTTATAAATTAAATTATACATATTTTTAAAAGAAAGATAGACTAATGTGTTATTTTTGCTTTCTCAAAGAATTAAATAGCACTGATGAGCATTTTAGCTGAAAGATTCTTTATATATAAATATACACATTAAAAAAAGATTTTACAGCATAAAGTTTTAGCAAAAAGCATTTTTCAAAAGATCAAGAAATATATACTTCCATTAAGCATTTCTTTAAAACCTGGCAAGTTCAAATAGGAAAAAAAAAATTCTGAAATAAATTTTCCTTTTTAAGTTTAGAGATTTACAGCATTATTGTAATTCTTTACTTAACGTGGATTTATAACAGTTCAAAAGAAGAATTTATCTTGCCGTTTTTAACATGGTGAATTATTAGAATGGACACACTAGATTAGGCCATTTCAGTTCTCCATTTGTTTAGATCAGGGCGAAATCCTTAAACATAGATCTTTCTTTATCAAACGATTTATCTTATTACCTTAGCTGCACTTTTTATATTAAGAATAGTAAATTCAAATATATTCTTGAAAAGTATTCTTCAATTTTAAGAATTTTTTTAATTCCTCAGTTGCAATAGTGATTAGTTCGGGAATTCGAAATTAAATGCATGCGTTTTGAGATTAAAATTTGAGCTTCGGAATCAAAACTGATTTTTAGCAATTGAATGTGTAATTTTTATTTAATTTATAAAGAATATGCAAAAGCAATAAAACAATATTCCAGTTATTAATGCATTTTTAGAAGAAGAATCATTAAAAAAAACCCGAAAATATATGTGTACGAAAACGTGGCATTTAAAACATGCATTATTTCATATTCCAACTCAGTATAGAAATCCACGTAATCTAATACCCCAGTTTAATATAGGTGACTGCATCACTTTCTGGCAATGGTATTTCCTAACTTTTATGATTTAGTATTTGGTGGATTTCAAAAGCTGAATTTATTGTTTATTCAAAACTTTGGACATATGATGTTATATTTCTTTTTTTTTAAAGATTATCCAAAAAGTATATGACATTTTCTACAACGACTTTTTAAAAACAATAAAATAGAGTATTTCATTTCCGCATTGTAATAAAAGTTTATTGCATCCTAATATTTTTTAAGTACACATGATAATAATTTCCATTTTGATGATAAATTTCATTAAAAGAGGAAAATTCATTGTAACGATCTTGTGGCATGCTTATGTGGATCGGCTATAACAGAACTTATACGTGAAATAAACGATCTATTACAGTTCAATGTACGGCACCTGTACACGCACTCAGGGAGTTTACAACCAAAATGTTTCATTAAAACTACTTTATTCCCTTATACTGAAATTACTTTTCACCAATCAAACTACTGTTCTTCCTTTCTTATAAATTAGAGCTTTTAGAGTTGACCGACACAATGAAATCACCTCAATTGCATTAAAACACTAGAACGGCTGACAATTTCGTCATCCTAAAACAGCCGCCGGTGTCATTTCTACACCAATAATTTAACTGTGCAAAATGTATGCTATAAATTCTAATTTAACACTATATTGCGTCATTGTACTTTAAATAAGCTTTTGTTAAGCATTATTGTTACATTTTAACAAAAGAACAACGACTTATTTATAGAAAAATAGATTAAATCACGTTAAATTTCACATTTAATGAAAAGGAAATATAAGTTACTTTTTAAAAAGGAGCAATAAATTTGTTAATTTTCTTCACATTATAATATTTAATATTTCAGAGAGGGGTATAGGATATGTCTAAGAAACGTAATAAAAAAAAATCGTTCATTATCTGTCAGAGAAGCAGGTTTTCTGTGCTTGATGTCGAAATAACACCAACGAACGTACTAGGTGGATTTGGCTGTAATTTATTTAAATATCAAATCACATAATAAAAATTTCGACAGTGTGCTTATTACGTAAAATTATTAAAAGTCATAAAATATGAAGAATATAGTTGAAAAAAGTGTGCTGTATAGTGAGTGATAGCATATAGCACATAAACGATAAAAGTATAGTGATAGAGATATAAGGCTAAATTCGGTTTTGTGTCGAAATGACGCAGCCGGGCGTTCTAGTTTTAACGAGATCTGTGTAATAGAGGTTCAAATTAAAATGTAAACCCTTGCACGCGCATATCTTCATCGAAAGTCAGTTACAGTCATAGCTTAAAATCGTTATCTGAGCATCTCAAACAACACAGTCATTCACAAAAATTAAAGATTTGATAGGAAAATACAGTTAACGTGCAACCATAATGTTAATTTTCAGCAATAATCACACGCACAACATTTGCACTTTACGAATACCCCTTTACGACCTTCAGTATTTTTGCAGTATGTGGAGTTTCCAGAGATAATCATAATTATAAGATGACTCATAATAAAATTTACATACAAGACAACCAGGCAAATGAAGCATTTAAAATAAAACAAGCAATATGCAAATCTTGTAACAGTTATATGAAACAAATTGCAGGATTAGAAGGAAAATAATAATTAAAATAAACTTTCATCTTTCACATATATTCGAATGACTTAATTCAACACTTTAAATTAACCTTCTTGTTAACAAAACGGTAATTTGTAAGATATGTACATAGTAATTGAAGATAATAAAAAATGATTGCTTAGTAATTACAATAATTTTTTTAAGCTTCTAAAACATATACTGCAATATTTATTAGTTTAATCATTATACATCAGTAGTTCTTTTGTGTTTTGGTAATTCTGTATGTTTACATATACCTCCAATGGTCTCGACTGGTAATTTTGTGTAGTTGTTTTCGGTATTTGGGGTGCTAACTAGAATTATTACAAATGTAGTCATGAATGGGAAACATGCTATATCATACGTTACTATTTTAATGCATACTGAGTGGTAAAGTTATCAAACAATTTGGAATTTTTCCAAATGAGAAAAAAAAAACAGGGTGGAAATCAAACAAATAACCATTGTCTTAAATTTTAAATGTTCTTCCAATTGAGCTACCTGGAACGACATAATTCACTCAGACAATCGTTTGGCAATAGCATCTGATCTGTTATGTAGACTGTTCAACAGAATAAGCCTCAGATCTAGAAACTCCATTAAACGATGGATACGCAGATACACTTTATTATTTTAACACAAGCATACTGGTTGGTAAAGATATCATACAATTCGAAAATTTTCCAAATTAGTGAAAACTTCGAAGCAGGAATCGTATCCAGAATTTTTGCTAAAATTGCCAATGATCTTCAATTCAGCTACCTGGAACGACAACCGGCCCGTGCAATTCACGCAAAAAACTTTTTGGCAATAGCATCTGGTCTGCAGTGTACATGCTCAACATAATAAACCGTAGGTAAAGGAACTCCATTTAACGATGGAAACTGATACGTTTTATTCTTTTACAACATTCATACGGATTGATAAATATACCATATAGTTTGACTCGTTCTGAGTGAAAAATGTAAAGGCCGGAAACAGAACACAGAACCATTCGTGTAAATTGCCTTCAAATTACATGATATCTTTCGCTTATTCTGTTGAGCTGTCTATATGGCCAGATGCTATTGCCAAAACGGTTGTCTGAGTGATTTGTGACAGCCGTTTGTATTTCCAGTTATCTCAATTGGAAGAGCATTGCCAATTTAAGCCAAATGTTCTGAGTCTGATTCCCATCTTGAACATTTTTCTCACAGTTGGAAAATTTTCAAATTGTATGATATATTTACCAATCAGCATGATTGCGTTAAAATAATAAAGTGTATCTACGTTTCCATTGTTTAATAGAGTTCCTTTACTCGCGGCTTATTCTGCTGAGCTGTCTACATGGAAGATCAGATGCTTTTGTCAAAAGGTTGTCTAAGAGAATTGTGTCGGCCAGTTGTCGTTCTAGGTAGCTCAATTAAAAGAGCGCTGCAAATTTTAGCGAAAGATTTTTCGTTCGATTTCCTACTTAGACATTTTTTTAATCAGTTGAAATTTTTTCGAATTGTATACTATATCATAATTAAGAAGTAATATAAAATATTAAGAAGAATCAAAAATTTTATTTAAATTTAAAGCGTGAACAGAGAGAGATCGAGTATTTCCAGGTTCTTATATTCCAGTCAATATTTTTGTTTTTTTGTTTGTGATACCGGAGCATAATTGTAAGTATCTACGAGTGATAAAATTTCTGAAACATTTATTTAACATAAACATTCTATTTCAATGATTTCAAAAATTTATTTTGTCACCAGAAAATAATTAAAAAAACTTAATATTTATAAATGCTAGAATTATAATCTTTTTTTTTTTTTTTTTTTTTTCAAAACTGGTATTAAAACATTTATTGAAAAATGTAATGTTATTTTTCGTAAATCTCACCGTGAAAAATGTTCTTAACGTAAAATATCTTCATTTTAGGCAGGATTACAAAAACAAGTTTTACAAATTAAAAGATTTGAAGATTTATCTCAAACCAATAACTCATAAATATATTTTTTACATGCAACTTATGTATTTCGAAGTCGAAATTTATTTTAATTCTAAAATAACGATTCCCATTAAAATATTTTATTCTTATTCGATGCAAATTTTTATTTTATTTCGCATTTTTAATTTTATTTAAATAACAGATAAAAATAAAAATAACATATTATATAATAAAACGACTGCAGAAAATATTTTCTTTCAAATATCCGGAAACAAACATTCATGCTTGCCGTTGCGTTTTTAGTTTTGAATTTGCATTTATACATTCTTGAATCTGAATCAATAAATGGTTCTACTGCCTCTCTCTTTGCACATGAATTTATAATCTTTTTGTCAATTCCATTTTGCCTTTCATGAAATTTTCCAAAGTATTTTTCTCAATACACAAAGTAACAATACACAATAATAATAGACAAAGTATGTGATCTTATAGTACATCCCTATACAATTGAATATTTAAGTTGAATAAGATAATCTTTTTTAATATTTCGTTCTCCATATCTACTTTAACAAATCACAACCTATTGTCGGAGTAATATGTAAAAATGCAATATCTGTATGCATGCATTTACTTTCTATTTAAAGATTTTCAATATCATTTATTAAATTTAAAGTATATTCAATAGTACGATAGAAAAGTTGTAGAGTTCTTTTTTTCTTTTTTTATGATCTTCTTGTTTTAACAAAAATATTTAGAAATATAACATATAGGGTGATTTTTTTTAAAGTTGTGAATATAAAACTCTATAACAAAAGAACCACTGGTCCAAATGACCTAAAATTTCACCAGTATGCTCCCAAAGCAATGGGTATTTTTTAGGCGTCGTTAAAAAAACCTAAAATCGCACCGACAAATGGCGCTGTATATGCAGTAAAGCCGGGAGACGAACTTACGCCCGGCACACGCACATTGGCGATAAGAACGTGAAGTACGCACAACTCGTGTTCATTATTCTACGGAAATCCTCGCAATGACTGCGCCATTGACGGACCGTGCGTTGTTAGTGAAACTGTATTATCAGAATAATGACAGCGCAGCAACTGCTCTTAAGAGATTTAGGACACTTAAGAATTTAAGAAAAGGTCCAATGACGACAGAGGGCCTACGGAAGATGGTTTCTCAAAGTACCGTCTATTGTTTTCCTCCCGCAGACGATATTCTTTGTTTCTGCTACCTTACAGCGCCATCTGTCGGTGCGATTTTAAGTTTTTTTTTTACCATACCAAAAAAATTCCCATTACTTTGGGAGCATACTGGTGAAATTTCAGGTCATTTGGATCAGTGGTTCTTTTGTTATAGTGTTTTACTTTTCACAACTTTAAAAAAAATCACCCTGTACATATTTAGAAAATATAATTTAACTTTCGTTTACATTACCATACGTGCTTTGTTTTTGTGTCTAAAAATTAATCTAGAAAACACGGAAATTAATGCTTTCTTATTTTATTTGCGGAAGAGACCAAAAATAAGAGTTGTAAAACAATTTTTAAGATTAGCCAATTAATCCGATTTTTACATTATGAAACCTTAATAAATGCATATTTTTATGCACTGAATGCTGAAAGATGCCAGGTGTTTATCTGTCTAAATTATGCCGTAGTACAATCATGATTGAAAATTTAAAAATATATATATAGTTGGTTTATATTTTTTACTCTATTTTTTCTATTATTTCTATTGTTGTCATGTTCAGGTAAATGTATTTCCACTTCCAAAAAAAAAAAAAAAATGCTAAAAGGTGTTGTCAGAACCTTGAGAGAAGTTGGTCTTCCAAAACGACCTCGTAATGTGGATCCCGCGTCAGATGACGGACACTCGTTCGTTTAGGTATTCTTCATTTTGTCATTTGACGCCCCAAGGATTTCGCATCCACGATGGATTTATTGCGCACGGTATGCCATTAGCAGGGTTGTTACAAGCAATGATTTTGTATTCTATTTCAAAGTGCTCCTACCACTTATAATCCTTGCCATATGCTTATACAACAACTGCAATAAAAATCTACCACAGAATAATTGTGTTACGACTAGAATATTAAAATAGTCACCTGTATCAATCCTGCATTAGAGACGTGCTGCAGTACAGAATGGAACCGAGAAACACTCAAAATCTTTGCCAACCATGATATCGCACCCTATTAGTTATAATTAAAATGTAGATAGCACGCTATTATGTAAAAAATGCCCGAGAAGGTTATGATTTTCATTTTCCAATAGGGTTTTTTTTATTAATGAGTACAGATGTTTTTCACTTGAAAATTTGAAATACTGGGAACTATTATAAGCCGTAATAACGTAAGACAAATTATCACATATTTTGTATTTTTC
The DNA here is from genome assembly GCA_963931845.1 of Maratus michaelseni. NCBI lineage: Eukaryota > Metazoa > Arthropoda > Arachnida > Araneae > Salticidae > Maratus > Maratus michaelseni. The sequence continues at coordinate 127,831,122 of OZ007590.1, read as the reverse complement.
TTTAAAAAAATGTAAAACACGTGAACCTAAATCTTCTCAGAGCATTTTATAACTGTGTATAAAAAACAAAGAGGTGGGGACTTTTTCTTTCCTTTTTTGTATGTGGGTGTAGCGTCAAAAGCAGCATTTCACAATCATTTATAATTGAGTGGGTTGGAATGACAGTGAATTAAGTTAATAATTAGTAATTTGAGAAACGAAGGGTTTTGTGAAACTTGTTATATTTCCGTTGCATTAAGTAGTCCAACTTATTTTGCCTTACAGCGACTCGCTAAGTGATTTAAGATTTATTTGACTGTCGCACTGAACAGAAATTAATATACGTTCAGTGAAAATATGGTTATCTAGATTTTTAAATTTTTTGAATTACTCCACTATCATTCTAACCCCCTCAATTATGTAATTCTCATCAAAAATATAATTTCTGGCAGAATACGAGATACATTTTTAAATAATCTAGAAATCACACGATTCAGCAAACTATATACTCTGAACCATAAAATGTATTTTTCATTTTAAAAGGAAATATTATAAATTTCATGAGCAGAAAAGAAGCAGCAAAATACGCATCATTGCAGGAGGTTCGTTCATGTTCCAGGTTTATCATATTCGAGGTTTTAAACAATGCGAGGCTTTGATGCAAATTAGGGGCCAGCTAGTAAATTTCATTAAAATACCCATGAGTAGAAAGAAGCAAATATGCATCATTTCATTTTTCGGTGAAGTTGTACACATAAAACTGATGCTTGGTTTTCTAAAATATATATTCACTACACATGCATTAAGTGATATAGATTAGTCAGCTGAGTGCATATATTATAAATAAGGAATTACTTCTTAGCACATTACTTGTTAATGATTTAATTTCCCGATTATTTTTCATTTTGCCAATCATACCTGTAAAGATTTATTAATATTAATTTAATATTAATTTAATGTAATATTAATATAATTTAATATTAATTTATTAATATATTTATTAATATAATTATATATATTTATCAAATATTATTTTTACAATCCGATTTGCATTTAAAATTTCTATAGTTATTCATTCAGTTATTTATTGAATTCATTATATGTTCTAATTTTTTACTTAATAAATAAAAACAAATATCTAAAAAAGTATAAAAGAAGACGAACACTGATTCATTGAAACAATCATTTAAATTTTACAAATTAAAGTTAAAATTATAGCAGTTATAAAAGTGCATCCACAAGTGAAATACAAAAAGCGGTAAATTCATCATCAATCACATGTCGAATAAGCATGATTAATTGGACAAAAGAGTTACATGATTCTGGTTATGAATAATTCCGCTTGGTAATAAATTATTCTCGAAGAGCTTAAGTAACGTGAAACATTGCTTTCAAGCCTATTTAATTGACTACTTTACACGGCGTTTTTAAAGCGTCTTTATCAAATATAAGTACTAAACAATAAATTAAAAATCCAAATGAACTTAGTAAAAGTTAAAAAAATGCAATAATTTATTGTGAGTTTTTAATTTACCGCAGTGAATTTTGTGTTGGATATAAGCTCACAGACTGCCGCATAACATTATAACTCCACCTACTTTTGACTGAATATAGAAATATATATACATATAAAAGAAAATTTAATATATTTACCGTTAAACGTTTTATGATCAACTCGTCAATAAATTATTCTGAAAGTAGCTTAAATAACGTGAAAAATTGTTTTTCTACCCTATTTAAATGATTACTTTACAGGGTGTTTTAAAGCGACTTTATCAAAGGAAAAAAAATAATTACCGAAATATTTATTGAAAATCTAAATTTACCGAGTAAAAAATTAAACAAATAGACTTCTGGTGTGTTTTTAATTTACCAGAATGACCTACGTGTTTGATATAAGCTTACAGATTGCCTCCATAACATTCTAACTTCATCTACTTTTCACTGAATATACAAATATATATAGAGTGATTTCAAATTCATGGTACAAACTTTTAGACTTGGTACAGGACACTGTAACAAACAATTTTTGCGCAGGAAAGCAGGGTAGGAAATTTTATATAGTCAAATTTATATAGTAAAAAATTCAGGGCGTCTCACTACTATCCGATTGTCGCGTTTTTGTTCATAACTTTAACACTCTAGTGATGATATTTTAACAAAATCCTTACAATACGCTTAAGATGCATTCACAGATGAGTCTGTTTCATTTTTTTTAAAATATCTTCTCTACTCTTAAAGTTATGAAGGAAAACGCGACATTGAAAAAAAATTATTGTATAGGAAACCAGGGTCAAAAATTCATTTATTTAGTCAAAATTACAGGGTGTCTCACGCCAATCCGATGTCGCGTTTTCGTTCGTAACTTTAACAGTAGTGAAGGTATTTTAACAAAATTTGCAACAGACTCATCTTTGTATGAATTGTAAGCATATTCTAAGGATTGAGATGAAGTATCTTCACTACTATTAAAGTTGTGAACAAAAACGCGACTTCAAATTGACGCTCTGCATTTTTGATTATATAAATGGATTTCCGACCCTGCTTTTCAACACAATAATTGTTTGTTACAGTGTCTTGTACCAACCCTTAAAGCTTATACCATGAATTAGGAATCACCCTGTATATATATTTATATATACCGTAGACTCATCTTTGTATGAATTGTAAGCATATTCTAAGGATTTCGATAAAGTATCTTCACTACTATTAAAGTTGTGAACAAAAACGCGACTTCGGATTGACGCTCTGCATTTTTGATTATATAAATGGATTTCCGACCCTGCTTTTCAACACAATAATTGTTTGTTACAGTGTCTTGTACCAACCCTTAAAGTTTATACCATGAATTAGGAATCACCCTATATATATTTATATATACCGTATATACTCGCGTATAAGTTGATTCGCGTATAAGTCGACCCTCTAACTTTTAAATGCAAATTCTGCAAAAAATTCAAAACCCGCGTATAAGTCGACGCCCTAAGTTTTTACTTCAATTTTGCATAAAATCAAGCAAAGATGGGAGAAAAACGTGCGTTCCATATGATAGGAGAGATTCGCCAATGCGAAAAAGTGGTAAGTAAACAAAAACAAATCAATAAAATATTTTTTAATGATAAATTATTATTATTTGTATAATTTAAATATTATTTTATTATTATTACACATAAAAAACCAGAATTTTGGCTGTATTTGAAGTATCTTTGTTGTTGTTTTAATTGATCGCATATAAGTCGACCCCCCCCCCCCCAATTTGCTTGTCTAAAATTGTCAGAAATTCCTCGACTTATACACGAGTATATACGTTATATATATTAAATAGATTTAATATCTTTACCATTACACTTTTCAATGAATTTCTATTATTTTTGGTGCTATTACTATCAATTGAAAAAAAAAAGATGGGAAGAAATAAATGGGCAATAATTAGTTACGCGATATATTAACAGTATTAAGATATTATTAGTATTTTATTTAGATTATATGAAATTGTTTGTTTATGAATACCAGTAAAACTGAATAAGTTGTTTTAAACCTTTTGTAAAAATTGATTTATACACTGTAAAAAGTTTAAATTTATAAATGTATAGATGTCTACATAGAAAAAAATATTATAATATAAAAAAAATATATTGCTTGTTGTGAAGATATTAGTACATTTTCTATTATTTCATGCAATTCATCTTAAATTACACACATTTTTTATTCAATGATTTATCAGAATATTGCCCGATAGACGAACATGTACGCAATTATTAATAGAGATGCATTTCAAATCACAGAAGCAAACGCAACATTTATGAAACTGAAAGACTTTAATGGGATGTTCATTTATATAATTTATCTATCTTTTTAAACACTTTTATATGTTTGAAAATGTGGCCTTTACTAAAAGAATCTTCAAGGGAAAAAAAAACCTTTTCCTATAGGAAAAACAAACAAACATTACCTTAGTATAAATTTACTTCGTCCTTCTAGATCAGTGGACACCAAATGGCGGACCGCGGTCCGGATCCGGACCGCCGACAAGTTTTGTACGGACCGCGGCGAAATTGCGCATAATAGAAAATATTAATGTTTCTGCGTACAACGCGTAATATACAGGCGGTAATCACGGACACGGCCCGAAACGGGTAAATTCTAGAGATGAGGCGGGCTCAGCTCCAGCCTGAGTCTAACACTGGAAACATATGAAGCCATATAATAATGCAGATATTGTAAAAGAGTGTGTGCTGGATGCTGGAAATGCGTTATTTGAGAACAGAAAGGATATCTTTGACACTATTTGACATATTCCATAAACTGCTTCTTCAACCATAAAGAATACATAAGTTTTGTCAGAGGAAAACTATACAACTTTGAAACCAACCTTAGCTACCTCAGATTACTATTCATTGGCTTTGGACGAATCTTGCGATATTACAGATACAACACATCTAATTATTTTTCTGCGCTATCTGGACAGAACCCATGAACAATTTTTTGAAGAACTACTGGCTAGTTTGCCTATGTCGTGAACTACTACAGGAGAGGATTGTACAAGGCTGTTACAGAGAATTTCAACCAAGCTGGATTAGACATGACAAACGTTATGTCGGTAACAACAGACGGAGCACCGCCAATGCTTGTGTGTAGGACTTGGTTCAGTGACTCAGAAGTGATAAAATATGCAATGAAAATTTTATGTGCGACCATTGCATCATTCATCAAGTTGTGTTGTGTTGAAGTCTGAATCCCAGTCTTCAGAATAAAATGCAAACGGTGATACGAATAATAAAAGGCCAAAATCATCTCTTAAGCACCGTCAATTTAAAACACTCCTTGAAGAGACGTATGCTCAGTTTGACGACTTGCATGAACAATGTGAGATGTCTAAGTAAAGGCTTGGTGCTTGAAAGATTCTTTGCCGAACTGGCGGACATGAAAGAATTTATTTCAACTAATGATCAAAAAGTAGTAAGTGAACATTTAGGTTTCCTGAATGACTTTAATAAAAATGTGGCAACAATCGCATTTTTTGGCTGATCTATTTCGGCACCTGTATCTCTTAAACCTCAAACAAAGGTAAACTTGCGTGTCAACTTCTTTCAGAAATAAAAAAGTTTTTCAAAAATGATTGAAGTCTTCTCCGATGATATTAGAGACGAACGTTTATACTTTTCACACCTTAAGTCAGTTTGTGACAGTAATGAGGGTACTGACATCAACCAATTCGAAAAAGTTTGGAACAAAATTAAATATGAATTTTAAGAAAGATTTTCTGACTTTGAAAAATTGAGAACGTTGTGCAGCTGATATTCACTTATGCCTAATGGCGTATGGATGAGTGAAGCGGCGGATGTTTTCAAGAGCAACAAAGCTGCCCTACAGTTGGAAATAATTGAGTTCCAAAAATATGTTTTAAAGAACACTTTTGATGAAGTTCCAAACACTCTTGGGAATAACGAATTTTGAATTAAAAATGTGTGTAAAAAAGTATCCAGAAGTATGGCACAATTTTATGGCTTTAGCTATAAAATTGTGTACCATGTTTGGCTCAACTTATGTGTGTGAAGCAATATTCTCAAAAATGAACTTTATTAAGAATCGGTACAGATCTCGACTCACAGATGACCAGCTTAACAGTTTGATGAGAGTCAGTTGGAACAACTTGACCCCAAATTTCAGGCAAGTTGTGCAAAATAAAACGTGCCATTTTTCCCATTGAACATCAATCACAATGAACTTAGTGAACAATCTTTTTGAATTAATATGTACTTTGTATTAATCGTCTTGAATTCTGAAAATCATTATAAAAATTATTGATTTGGCATTAATGCACTTCATTTCACTGGTATGTATTATGTTAAACACCTAAGACAACAAATAATTTCAAAGAAAAGTTTTGCTGTTCAAAGTAGGTGGCCTAGATTAGTAAAAGGTTGGTAGCGTGATGAATGGAGGGGGGGGGGTGGAGGGAGTGGGGGTAGACTTAAATCTTCCGGACCGCGAAAGTTTGACTATGTTTTCAAACGGACCCACGGGCAAAATAATTGATGACCACTGTTCTAGATGGTTGATGTGGGGTCCCACAAAATAATGTTAAGAAAAAAATTCTGATTGGCTTCTGAAACGCAATGCTATCATCCCTGCATTTCTTTCAGACGATCACGTGATCTCCCATTTTGTAATATAGAAGATTTTTGTGTCCATTCTGACATGTGCAAATTATATTAGGAGGGAAATAAATATTATATTAGGGATAACCATTATCTACTCTAACACTCAGTGGTTCATTTTAGCGTAAATAGAACATTTGGCATACCTGGAACTTTTTCTTTGGAGCGAATGTGTTTTTATAATTGTTATTTTATGTAGCTTTTATATTGATTTTTTAAAAACATTATCCGTATTCGCAAATTAAAATGCTTTTTTTTCAAATATGAGTACAAGATTTTGTTTAGTATATCAGTAAACTCGAACATTTACTTCAAGTAACTGAACCTTTTGATAGACGTTGATGAAAATTCTTCTAATTAGTAGAGTGTAATAAGAGATTAGTTCGGAAAGAAATTATGTTCCACCGATTTGAATGATTCTTAATTGTCTTCCATGAGTACTAAAATTTTACAGAAAAAACTTCGCACTTGATTGAAAATTTAAATTGTGTAATGCAGAAATATAAACATATTCTGAATTTATATATTCTAATTCAGGAAACTATTAAAATTCTCATGCCCTTAACTTTTGAACGCCGACATATATAATAGTAGGGCTGCACCACCATTTTGAATGAAAGTCGTTTTCCATCACAATTCGAAAGGTATTTGCGTCATTTAATTGCAACATTTCTGTCATTAAATAAGGCAAATTATTTTGTTCTCAAATTTTAAGAGCTTGTTGACCTGTGGGCCACAGGCTGTGTACTCCAGCCATAAAATTGGTATCTAAGTATAGTAAAATTACTATGTGCTTTTTGATGAAACTGTTTACAGCTCCCTCTACCATTAAATTGATAGTTAGCGTTTTTATCTCGAAATCTACAGGATATACGATAAAACATGCAATTGCAAAGTTGAAGATCATGATCGATTTAGAAAAAAAAAACCAAAAAAAAAAAAAAAACTACTTGTCAACATGCTATGAAGAGAATGTGTAAAATGTTTATTTGTTTGTTCACTATTTCCACCACTGCGCCATAACAAAATGAGTAAAGTGAATATTTTTATAATAATAAAATAGTCTAAAATTCTTTAAAATAAATTTCAGAAATTTAGAATTTATTTTTTAACGATTATTTTTCTGCCTGCTTAAATTTTCTTTTAAATTAGCGAAATATAGAGTTGGGTTTATCAGACCAATCGCGAGTAAATCTGCTTTAAAAACAACGCGCGTAACGGAGAGCTAATTGCTTGTATGATTTCTATAGCAATAAAATGTATATAATGCATCTAAGATTTAATTAGAATAATGAACGTCCATTAACTATTCCTTTTATTCAAATACGTTGCCTGTAAAAAATGAGGTAGTTAGTCTGATTCTTGGAAAAAAAAGAAAAAAAAAACAAATTACTGGAGTCAATATAAAAGCTACACTCTCAGAAAAAACTGTAAATTTATGAGCGTTTGCCCTTCAGTTTTCACGGGCAACAGCCTTATTTGATGAAAAACGGTCTGATCCACTAAATAAGCGGCCTTATCCCTTAGATACTGAGAAAATTAAGAGCAATCCACATATTTTTACAGTTCTAGCCTATATGTTAGCAAAAATACGGTACGACCCCGTACATTGTCCTCCGCTAGGGTGTAACCCTTCATTTTACACGTGTTTCGAAAATTTTAACCCGCCAAAACAGCGATTCTGTGATGATTATCTAACGTGCTACGTGCTACGGAACAGTAAGCAAAGTGTCATTGTGTTTTAAAGTGCATTATATTCTGTGCATTATAATGCTATATTACTTTGCCCCGTAAAATTACGGGCTGCACAAAATGATGGGCATGGATTTTTTTTTTTTTTTTTTTTTTTTACGGGGTATGACTGGAATCTCTGCTGCCGGAATCTGCCCGTAATTTTACTGCAATTTTTTTTACAGTGTATTTTGCAAATGAATTTCTGGCCAATTATTTTCTCTTTATTTAAATACCTTATCGAGAACAAGATTACGTATTGTAACAAGGAATCGCCAAATTCTAGTTATACTTCCTCAGCTGAATTGCCTTCAGATAGAATTTTTTCCCATTCTCGTTTCAATTTATTTAGACTTTGTAGGTGAGAAATTCATTTTTCAAATGTTTATTTTTATAAGTATGTGTTTTGTAAGTATGATAGCACCACTGGCACTTTATTCTTTCAAAAAAGAAAAAGTTATAAAAAGCATCTTAAAAAAGAAAGCTTTAAAAAAAACACCTCTAAATTTGATTTTAAGTATATTTCGCCTGCCCGAGTCCTGTTCAACTGCAGCAGGTGAGATATCAAAGAGAATGTCAAAATCATTCCTTAATTTCCATAAGAAATCTGCTGATTTTACACAACAAACTCTCTCGAATCCATGGAATCGAACCCGCGAACACCGCAATAAATGACAGAAAGGTTTAAAGTATTTACTTTTTTTTTAATTAGAAGAAAAACTTATATAAAATAAATTTTAAAGTTTAGAATTTATGATCTTTATCTTGCATGTCCATATTTATGGATTCATGTAAATATTTTTTTTTACTAACAATGGAGATTTGAGTCGCATTTTTTCTTTTATATTCCACTAAATAACGACTATCATTATAATTTTTGATTAACATAATCAAAAATATGCTACCAGTGTAAAATTAGCATTTACAAGCTATTTAAAAATTGTCAGGTAATTTAAAAGTTCTTCAGTTAAAAAATTTATGTAAATATTTTCGCTATTAATTTTCCGGTTACTTTTATTAATTTTTAAAAAGCAATAAATATTAATAAAAGGAAACAATGCATTACACTTAATTGTGTAGAAACTTTGCTATCAAAGAAAAAATATCGTTTAACATAATCCTTTTGTTACTTATTTTCCCTTTATGCAAAATAAAAATATAATGCATGAATTAATTGTCTTTCTATTTAATCGTGACAGATTAAAACGAGATATATTTTTCAAATAATTTTTTTTCGTTATCTACAAATGATTCTAAATCTTACGCTTTCTAACAAAATTAATTCAATGGATGTTTTTTGTTTTGTTTTAAAATAAGAGGAATCAAGTTGCACGAAAAAGGAAAATTAGTCATGCGATGCGCGCATTAATCCTTTTGAAAGTGGAAAAGAGAAATTTTATAGAAATTAAACTTGCAAAAAAACTCTCAAAATTTTAAATAAAATATTTCGAAATAAAGCGAAAAAAGAATTAAAAAGAATTAATGTAGCTACTTAATTAATTTTTTTAGAATGTCTATTTATTTTTCGTGATCAACAGTGTAATTTCCATTTAAAATACAAATTTGAATATAACACCCGGAAAGTTTATTTTAGCTTCCATTTTTTACTTAAATATTATTTTCATATAGTAAGGAAATTGCAAACATGTTTAGATTTAAGATATCCTGTATATTCCGGTATATAACGTCATTTTTGAAACAAGAAAATTGATTAAAATTTACGTGTGCGCATTATCAGCCGAGTAGTAAAAATAAAAGATTAACAAGTAAGAAACGATAAGCATAAAAATTTAGAAAACGACACTAATGAACAAGTAAAAAATACATTGAACGATACTGAGTGCTTTGTGAGTATTCAGATACACAAACGAACTTTATCTTGTTTTTTCGGTTCGGATTTGTTCATAATTTTCTTTATGTCCTTATTAGATATCATACTTTTACACAACCTTTATTACTTTTTAATGCTAAATGGCTCGTAAAGGTTTCTATGCAAAAAAGGGTGGTGCGCGTTATACGGCGAATATAGCTAAAAGCAGAAATATACATTCTAAAGTTAAGGGTGCGCGTTATACAACGGACTGCATGATAACCTGGAATACACGGTATATAATAAAGATTTTACGATGCTTTAGAAATAGAAGGTGTCCCTCAAAAAATGCTAGTTAAATTTCGAAAATTTATGCAGGTTAAAAATAACAACAAAAAATTTCACAAACTTATTTCATTGTCCAAATCTACAATAGATGCTCTAATCGCCCTCCTTAAACTGCTAGACACCCGCGTGCATACTTAATCACGCTCACGAAGACTCGTTTTGGCATGTCAGGTTATTGTACGATCCCTACGTAATGAGAGGCAATAGTGACATCACTGCACTCACAAAGAGGAGAAAGGTCGCTTTTGAATTTAAAGAGGTAGCCCACAAAGGGATTGTGAGCGGTAAGGAAAGCTGTAGTGGAGGGAATGAGTAGGAAAAGACCCAAGGAAACCACTGGGACTTGATCATAGGTATAAATACCCTTATCCAAGTAGTCCCAGTGATCCTGCCACTGCTTCTTAAAATGAGCACGAAAATGTGGTACTGGAAGTGAAAAATCAACTAATGATCTAGAAGTTGCTTCCTTTGGTAGCATATCCGCCGTTGCTTGAAGCAACACTCTTCCGAGAGAAACACTGCCAACGTGCACATGAATGTGCATTTTTCGACATTATTCATAAATCCTTTCGCTACGCCGATTTAGTCGCTAACATAACACACTCCTGTTTTGCACCTGTAAGTTTTCAAAGTCTCTTGCGGTTATCGCATTGGCGTACAAATTAATTAAATTCCAACTAGCGCATTTTTTAGGCTATATAATAGTGTGGGTAATCAGAATAATTATAGACGTCATGCACTACGTAAACTGAATTGCCCAATTCTATATTTGAATTGCTAAAGGCAGGTCTTTATAAGTTAATTTTATAAGAAAAATAATTCTTTCATTTAAAAATAATTGTCATCACTTATTTACTGTTTTATTTATTTTATTTTATTTGTTATTTAGCTCAAGCTGACGTGTAAAGCTGGATGAAAGTTCGCCAAGTTTTCACTCTGCATTATCTTTAACCATTAGTACAAATTCAAGGTTTGAAGCTTTGAACGCGGTGCAATCTATTGGGTAAAAAAATTGACTTTATATTTTCCGAAGTGAAAGGAAAGTATTGTTATCATGATTTTGATTAGTTTGTGTAAGAGAGAACGATAACTCCCAAAAGGTAATTTCGAATGAGTTCCCATTTGACGAATATGTTACAGACAACTGTCGCAATAACTTCACAGATTTTTGTAAATATCGGCGACGAATTAGGCATTTAATCCATTTTTAAACAATTTTGAAATCATTTTACGACCAATTCTATACTGAAAATTGCCAAAGAATTGTGACTGAGCATAAGGAAGAGATAGATAAAGAAGAGATGTAATTAAGCATTATTAGCGCAGAGGCAGCGTATCCAATTTCAAAACGAAGGAAATTCGAATACAGCCTATTGCATTGCATTAGAAATTTATAAAAATCATTTTTTAAATATTTTCTGGGCACACACACCAGTGTTCAGAAAGTCAAAGGGAGTCACTACATGTTTTTTCCAGTGAAAGGAAATTTCCGGGTTACCACTTAAGCATTGTACTACATGTCATTTATTCGTCATTGCTTTAATTTATTTCATTATATATCTATATATATATTTCTCTTATGTGGCGCGGAAATAAGGCTGAATTTCTAGCTTAGCGCTTGGCATCAAACGTAGTTTCCAGAGCTCAGACCAATAAATAGTCTAGATTGGGTAAGATCAGCTCTGCCTCCAACTCCAATATGGCGGTCAGTGTGAGAGCAGTCAAACTGAAACTAGCCATTATTAAAAATAAAATAACATGTACGTAATCCAAAGCGTTTGAGATGATTCCTACTTTTAATTATGAGTATTATCGTTAATTTCAAATGAATTCTCAACACTTATTTAGAATATATTTACGAATTTCAGTTACACGAAAATCGGAGAGAATAAAAATATCAACTGTCTGGATTGCACCTGCTGCCATCTGTTTCTATCTTGATGAAGTAAAAAATGATTTCTTTTCCAAAAATATATAATACAATGATTGATGATATATATAAACTATCTTCCTATCACATAGTGTTTTTTTAATGAATTTAATGAAGCCGTGCTATACAATATTATAGGTGCAATGAGTTTTAAACTAATTGTGTTTCCAAGATAATTTTTCATAGCATTTAAATGATTCATGCCCACTAGTAGCACCAACTAAATGCATTTTTAATCGTGTTTTCAACAAAGTTTCCATTTACTTTTTTACATTAAAAAAATTTTTAATTTCATATGTTAAAATGATTTATGATAGCATTCATTGTGGCTAGAATTGTTGCAAAACGTGACGAGCGAGCGAAGCGAGCTGGGACCACGTAGCGGTCCCAATTTGAATTGCGTCGCATTTTACGGGGGTTGGGGAGCGTTAGCAAACAGGGGGTTGAACCCCCTAGTATATATATATATATATATATATATATATATATATATAAATGTAAACATATTGATCATTTTTAACATTCTCTCTGTACCTCTCTGTTTGTATACATATAGTGTGTGTGTGTGTGTGTATGTGCATACGGACATATGATTTATGTAATAAATCCAATTAACATTAATAATAATTTTAGCTGGATATTATTATTATTAGTCTCTTATAATTAATCCTAACCAATATGTATCTTTTAAACTGTAAAAAATATACATATAAATCTAAAGTTGTCGCCACTATATCACCTATATAAGTCTTCTAATGAAGTTTAGGGGAAAGTTGGGTAGTACCGGACAGCGGATTGTATCGGACAAGTAGTGTTTCAAGCTTTTGCCGATCGTAGCAGCACCTGTAACGCTAATGTCGTGTTTATGAAGTCAGAAGGAAGGCACTCTCGCCGTTTTGATCAAAGTGGTCTGAGCGTTTGTAAATGATAATAAGTTATTATTTTTTGCGCGTTTTCTAGTGTACGAAGATAAAATTGGAGCTACGTAGCTTGTGTAAAAGTAAGTACAACGATGTTTTTAGTGTTTTGTTAGATGTGTGGGTTACTATGATTTTTACTGTAGCTGTAAATATGTCTAGACCTGGCAATACGAATGATAGGTAGTCAAAGCATCGGAGTGTAGCGTTCGGATTGTATCGGAAAAACGGTTGGAGTGTTGTATCGGACAAAATTTTACACTTTTAAAAAGTTAATTTCTTACTATTTTCCTTGTTTTATTGTAGAATGTAGAAAATACGTCATAAGTGGGATGAAAATCACATAAAGGAAGCTATAGGAAAGCCCGACTTCATGAAATGACAATCAGAGCACCTTACATGATAGACTCAAAGAAGTTAAAGTGAAAAAGACAAAGTGAAGTCCGCAGCAAATAAACAAAGAAGAGTGTTAGGCCTAATTCTAAAACCGAAGAAAAACTTTTCGAAGGAAAAGCTAGAAAATCTTTGAACTTTGACGAAGAATTGCGGGAAGAAGATGAATTGACTCATTGTATTATTTGCAATGAAACTTGTCACCGGATCCAGTGTAATATTTGCAAAGGAAAAACGCTCATGAAAAAACGTGCAGATCTTCAGCTTAACAGGCTTTTTTTACGAATGTGATACTTGTTTTTCTATTAAAAAAATCATAAGTGTCATAAATCAAATACTAAAATGCGTTTTCTTCTTTCTACATCTGAAAGTAATGTCTGTGTATTTTTTTGTATAAGAATGTATACATACACGTAGTAATAATAAATTGTTTCTAAATCTAAAAAAGATTTTTTTTCAGGTCCAACATCATGTCCAATACAACTCTCCAGAGATCAGATAAATCAAAATGTAAGGTTTATAAAAAGTCAAAGAAAACCCAATAAAGGTAATTCTAAGGCAAATGCTCTTTTTAAAACATTAAAATAACATATTAAAGTTTTCATTAGAGTAGAAAATATTCAAATTTAACCACAATTTTCTTTTTTTTAAATTCGAAAAGGCTTAAGCATCCGATACTACCCGACCTTCCCCTATATAAAGAAAAAGATTTTACCTTAGAATGAATTCAAATAAATAAAACTTCGCCCAGGATTCTAAAAATTTAGAAATCCATTTACTCTTTATGAAAGAACACCTAATCCTTTCAAACATTTTCCTGACTGCCCTGATTTCCGATAGATTTATTCCATCCGGCTACGATGTCTAGACAATAGACATTTTGCGTCTAGACATGTCTGAAAGTTCCATTTTTTGTGTTACCTGACAACGTAAAAGAAATTGGGCAATATTAATTAGAATTTTCTATTAGTCATTCTCGGAAACATGAGCGGTTAAATGAAATACTTGATTAGAATACGTTAGGAAAAGTTAGAAATGATAGAAACGTGCAGAACGATCTTGATTAAACTAACAGCACTTAACATTGGAAAATACTTCGGAGAAATATATTAAAAGCTGAGATAACGAACCTGTCTATAACGAAATCCTTCCTTATACGGAAGAACATACATTCAAACTTTTACGCTTCTTTATTACCACTATATCCGATTAGTAATATTTTGCCTTATTTTAAAATATATATTTAAAAATAAAATATATTTTAGATTTATTTAAAAATATATATGATGCCTCATCATAGAGCTCATTTACAGGCACAATCAAAAGTATTCCGCTACATTATGGTCTATGGGTAAATTCGTTTCCAATGTATTTCAATAATGTTATACTATTTCAAACACATTTAAATTGATGTATATCGCTGAGGTGCACAACAAAATGCTTACTGTTGAATTGGGTATACATAGCATTTATCGTTTATATATAGGGACTCAGAAAAGTGTTCGGTTACAGCACTGTCTGTGAACTACAATTGCTGGAAGTGCGTTTTCAGTTGTGAAGTGCATTTTTAAATTTTACATTTTTTTCTTTTGCATATTACATGAAGTGTATATATTCTATAGATACAGGGTTGTATAAAATAATTCGGGTACATTTCCGTTTAATGGTAGAATAGAGTTAAGCATTTCCTAACTGAACTAAACTTTAGCATAATATGTAGTATATGTGCAAATCGATAGATCATGCATAGATAATCACAAAAGAATTTTAATTCTTTTCCGACTATAAAAGATAATTGCCGAAATTGTGTTTTTAAATGTTTTATGCGTTTTTCAGATCGTTTACTTAGATATCATCTTTCATCTTATTAAACGGCGAAATTTTGTTGCAGTACTATGAATCTGTTGGAAAGTATTTCATAATCTATGCTTGAAGCATGATTGTTTTTTCTTGTTTGTTTTAGCGCTGGAAAGCTTCGAAATTTCATAAGTTTTGTTACAATATTCTGAATGTGTTGGAAAGTGTTACATAATCTATGTTTGACAATTTTTTCTCTTTTTTTAAACTTTACATGTTTACGTTTTTAGCTTTGTAGGAAAATCGGAAAACGAAAGTTCTGACTTCATATTTTTAAGCAGAGAATTTTCTGCCTGACATATTCTAACATGTTTAGACATTAAAAAAAATTCTGAAAAGAGCTGTTGTTTGAATAATAATAAAATAGAAAATAAAAATGAAGTTTTTTTAAAAAACTTAGACATCGTACTAATGGTCAATTTGAAGAAAAGTATCGTCTGCCTCGAAGAGAAAAGAATAGATATTAAAAACATAGAGCATAAAATTTTATAGTCATAGGTAAATTTCATGTTAATTTTTACCACTTGTCACGATAAGTGGCTGTAGTAATGCTGTTATTACAGATTTTGCTGCATCTGTCCTATCATCTATATTAATCTATGGTCCAATGATCGAATCTAGTCGATTCTATTGTGTCATAAATTTATAATAAATCCTTTTTTTTGAAAAAAATATACTTTCTACATATAAACACAAGTGTTCAGAAAGTAGATTTGACTCACTCCAAATTTTTTAGTGAAAGGAAATTTACGAGTTACTTGATAAACATGTCACTGCACGCTATCTATTCTTAATTACTTTCATTTATGAGAAACAAACAAGAGTGAGAGATGCCGAGTTGGGGTATCGTTCCTAGTAGCTCAGTGATAGAACCCCAGAGTGCTATTCTGGGGTGCCGTGTTCGATTCCTGTCTTGGGACATTTTTCACTCTGTCAGCTTAACGCCCAGTTTAGCAATGAAAATCCACTTGTTTGTTACTCATTAGTTTCCGGTCAAATTTCACTCATGAAAAATTAATTGGAATTTGATTGTACTTTTATTTATTTCGTTAATTATATATTCCATTTTGAAGTTAAGTATCCATTTTGAGACATTCTCTCTCTCTCTCTCTGGCTATATATATATATATATATATATATATACATATATATACTGCATGCGTATATATATAATCCGTTTATATATACTGCATGCGTATGCAAACATGTCACGGTTTACGATATAAAACCAATTAACATTAATAATAATTTTAACTGAATAATAGTTACAATAGTATTTTATTAATTATCCATACCAATATCTATCCAACTTTAAAATGTAATATAAATTAACGTTTTTCACAGTGTTTTACTACCGATATAAGCATTTCCAGTAAATTGTTCATATAGAAAAATATTCTATCCTCGTCGAATTTAACCAAAAATTAAATCATGTAGGGTGCCAAGAATTTATAAACCCTCTTTATTTATAAACATATAAAACTTTTAAACATTTTCCTGACTGTCCGGATTTCCAATAGATTTTATATTACCCGGCTACGCTGTCTAGACATTTTGCGTCTAGACCTGTCTGAAAGTTCTGTCGCATTTTTTATGTTTCTGGACAACGCATAAGATTTCGAGTCATATTCACTACAGTATTCGATTTGACATTCTCGAAACACAGAACGGCCGTTCAATGAAGGACACCATTGGAATACGGATGGAAAAAGTGAAATATAACAGAAGAAATGTGCTGGACAATATTGATTAAATGGCGGGCGCTTAATTGGAGAAAATGCTTAAGAAAAATAGATTAAAACCTCTGGAAACGGAACCTGTCGATAAGGGAATATTGACAGGTATTACGGAATAAAACGGGAATACGGAAGAACATATATTCGAAATATTACGTTTCTTCATTACCACTAGTTTCGATTAGTAATATTTTGTTTTATGTAATCATTTAATTTCTGAAATTAAAAATGGAACAGATTTCTATTTGAAAGTACTGGTAACTACAAAATACTAAAATTCCGTCACTATGCGGAAAAATATCACGATGCGGTTGAAAGGAACACCACGCAGTTATACCAGCGCAGACGGAAACCTGTCTTAAAAGGATTTCTTTTCTCGGCTCCCTTGCAACCACTTGTAAGGTTTTACGGACTACTTTATAATTATGAATTGCCAGCTTTGTAAACATACTAACTGATCGGATGAACGTAGGTGATTTAAATAAATAAAAATATATATATATGTTTGATATTTTGTTTTGCATATTTTGTATTTGAGTTGCATAAAGAAGAAAAAAAAAGGAGCCTTTTACAGCTGAATACTGTTTTTGTCTTTCTCGGAATTACAATCATGGAGTGGATCATTAAGTGAAATATTATTCAATGGGCACTAGGATGCGTTATTGTCCTTAATTTTGAATACCACTATGGTAGTAATCTTTATTTTATTTTATTAGAGAATATTAATAGAACTTCAGCGAAGGGAATGAATACCACTCGAAAATTTTGGTACCCAAAAGTAAGGATGGTACAAACCCATGCAATTAGTTGGCGTGTGATTCGTGGCATTTTAGGCGAATTCATTAGTTGACAAAAGGGATCATAATCATTCATAAACTGAAAATAATAAAAACTATTTTTCTTTAAATAAAGCGTTTTTTCCTCCCATGTGTCAAATTATACTCTTATTTCCTCGAAGAATAGTGAATATTTCCAAAGCCCCCTTCTTCATTTGTTCTCTTATCGTAGCTAAAGTATAGTTTACACAAATGCAGGATGCAGTTTATAAAGAAAACAGTTTTCAGTACAGAATAATCAATACATGGTTCAAAGCTAGGATTTCAGATTAATAAATGAGTTATAATTTCCCAAGTGGGCGAAAAATGTCCAGACCAGGATTCGAACCAGGGATTTCTTGGCTGTAGCAACCAATGCTCTACCAACTGAGTAATCCCGGACGTATCTGGATGACCTAATTCACCCAGTTAACCTGACATTTTTCTCTCAATTCGGAAATTACAACTCGAATGATTTCTTTACCAATTTGTTAAAATTAATCTAGTGTAATTACGAATCATGCGTTTACGGGAGTTCCATTACCAGCGATTTATTCTGTTGATCTGATTCAGATATAAAACCAGATGTTATGATCAATAGGTTTATCTGGGTGAATTAGGTCCTCCAGATTTGTCCAGGATGGCTACGCCAAATCCCATTTTACATAACTCAGCAAGATATTTCAAGAAAAGGAAAATAATGCACAACGTGGAGCATATTTCACACCAAAGCTAGTCGAAACAAAAAATGAAGATATTAGATACGCATTCATGTAATTTTCCAGAGATATCCTTCTGTTAAATTAAGTTTTGTTGAAGACTTCATTTTGTACCTTATAGCTTTATGTTTCTGAAGTAAATGCAGTAATTAATGTGAGTCTAAAGTAAACTTTCGCAGCTTTTAACGAAAGACGAGGATATTCTTAATGCATGAATAAATCATGGACTCTTGAATTTTAATAGTTAATATGTTATTTAAAATTCTTAGCATCTTTTACCTGAAATAAGCAACTTTCGTTATACATTTTCAAAGTTGTAGTTAATGAAATGGAAATATGTGTAAAGCTACATACCATCAAAAATATTTTAATATTTATCCTATAAGTATAAAAGCATTGTATTTACATAATTAAAAAAATACAGTCGTACAGAACCAGCATATGCTAACGCGAAAGGTAAAAGTCATAGTGTATATTTTGTACAAAAAAATATTATTCTTAAATTTTTAATTAAAACTTTTAAAAGCAGATTAATTTATAAAACATCAAAATTAATTTTAAGCTCAAATTCTTAATTTGCGAAAAATAATGAATAGAAAAATAAATAAATAAATAACGACACTTTTCCAAAATATCAACAAATATTTTAGGTTATATGTAGTTTCAGATAAAAAATTATAAATAGGAAAAACGTGTATTTCACTGAGGAAAACAATTTCTGGAGAAAGAACTGAAAATATTTGAATTCCTTTACATTTTAAAATTAATATAAAAAAGTTATTTTGTATTACAAGACTTTTTTCCTTCAATAATATTTCAAGTTTGAAGATAAAATTCAAGTTAAATCAATCATGTGGATGGAGTATATGCCAAAACACATTTTACATGTTGAGCAAGATATCTCAGGAAAACAAATGTAATGCACTACGTGGAAAATATTGGAAAATATTTCACACCAAAGCTAATCGAAACAGAAAGGTGAAGATACAAGATACGCATTCATATAATTTTCCAGAGATATCTTTCTGTTAAATTGAGTTTTGTTGAAGGTCTGAGTTTGTCCCTTATAGCTTTATGTTGCTGAAGTACCTGCAGTAATTCATGTGAGTCTAAAGTGAATTTCCACATCTTTGAACGAAATACGAGGATATCCTTAATGCGTGAATAAATAATGAATTCTAGAATTTTAGCAGTTAATATACCGTTGAAAATTTCTGGTGTGTTCTACATGGAATAAACTGCTTTGGTATAAATTTTCGAAGTTCTAGTTTCTGTTGTGGAAATATATTTAAAGGTGCATGCCATAAAGATGTATTTTATTATTGATTCTATATATGACAGTTTTAAGAATAAAACATTTTAATAAAAGTAAAGCAGCACAGTACTAGTATATGTTAATAGGAAATATAAAAATCTTAAATTAACTTATAAATAGAATGGGTTGTTTTATAACGCTTTTTGAAGTATTAACATGAATGCAATAGAAGGGAGGTTTGAGTTTGACACATTCGACTAGTTTTTCCTGAAGTTGACATGTCTGTATTATAGTAAATGTTTTAACTCCAAGTACACTTAAAGGAAAGAACTACGTCATTTCAACAAGCTAACAGGTTTGTTTTAGTTTTATAAATAAAAAATGCACTTTATCTACTCAGAATGACGTCAATTTTCGAATTGAAAATATAACGAATGAGACTGAATTTTTATTGGCTAATAAATATATTGTCCATACGCAGTTTCTTTTTGTGGCAACATAAAAAAAGAAAATGCATTAGAAAATAAAAAAAATAGATTTGTATAAAGATAAACTATGGCAGGTGATTAAAAAAAGAAATAAAAATTGGTTTAAAAATTTTAAAAGCAGCTAGTAACCCTTGTTTTACCCTTGTTCAAAAAACGCGTGTATATCAAGTTTTGTGTAAATCGGTCAAATATTGTAGTTTAATATGAGGACAAATACCCACACACTGATTTTTATATATAGAGAGAAATTGAAATGTCTGTAATATAGTAGATGTTTTAACTACACACACATTTAAATGAAGGTACTATGACGTTTTAAATCACTATAGTTATTTTTTCTTTATATTTTATATATGAAAAATTCGCAATATCTGCTCAGAATGACTTTAATTTCTTATGCAAAAATTTAGGTAGTGGGTGTAAATTTTTAATGGATTATTAAATTAAAGTACATTTTTTATCATTCTTTTTTTAATCTTGCGCCAATTTTTAGGGTTTAACAGCTAGAAAGAAAAACTTGTAATATAAAATTTACAAAACGTAGATTTGTATAATGAGAAGCTATAGCAGGTGGATAAAAAAAGGGTATAAAAGTATTCTGAGAAATTTGTAAAGTAACCAGTTATTTTATTCTTGTTTTAAAGTGCATGTACATGAGTTTCAAGCAAATTGGTCAAAAATTGTAGTTTTTCTTAAGCATCGTACAACCTCATACTGATACACACACATACACATATATATAAGGATAATGTGCTTTTTGATAGTTAAAATGTCACTGTTCGGGTATGTTTTACTTATATATATATATATATATATATATATATATATATATATATATATATATATATATATATATTCGTTTATCAATTATTTATTAAATCTGCTTTTGTATTTAATAATGTTCCCTAATCATTGATTTTTGTACATATCATGTTCCTTTATTCAATATTTGTCAATTTGTATTCAATTTTCCTTACATTTGACAACGTAATTGATCGGGCGATTTGAGTATAATAAATTTGGCTCAAGCCTATATACTCAAACAGAAATCAATTACATTTTACTCATATTAGTGGAATATTGCCCTTGATTGTTTCACTATAAGTTTCTATTTGCTGCTTGTAATAATTTTCATCTTCTGCACATTGGATTGTTACTTTAAGTATTTTTACCACTTATTTTAAATTTGAGAATCTTACAATTTTGGATATATATACAGGGTGAATCAAAACTCTTAGGCAAAACTTTAAGGGGTAATAGTACGCATCAAGACAAACTATATTAAATAGGAAACTAAGGGTCCCAAACGTCTACCGAAGGAGATAGGCGCCATTAAAGTTTAGGGTCCAAATTTTCAAATGATTACAAAAAACAGAAAAATTGGTCGATTCGTTTGCGGTTTTTGTTAAAACTATTCTTTATGTCAGTATTTTCGTGAAAAAGATTTTTAAACATAAAGTTCAAAAACTGCCGATAGAGGACGCTTTAGCCTTTGGAGTAACGAAAAACTATTTTTTACCTTTATTTTTTGTATCTTATTAAATTCGTTCTAAAGCTTAGATTTAAACTTAAATGTTGAGCTCAAAATCTTAATCGTTGGGAGTGGTTACGTAGCGCAAACTGAACTGTGTTCAGGAGTTGAAATTTTACCCCCCCCCCCCCCCCCCCGAGCACAGTTCAGTTATTCCCGATCTTGGTGTCGTAGACCAGGCAGAAACTACTACTCCCTACATGTAAAATAAACGATAAAGGGATGGCAAAATTAAATAAAAATTTATTCATAACAGACATGAGCGATTTCTCCGTGCAAAATAATAAGAAATAATTTACAGTTACGTAGCCATTACGTAGTAACGGTCCGTGTCTTCCTATTAGCCGAGAATGTGTAGCACAGAAGGATGTAACCACGAATGACGGATGGTGAATGAAGGATGGCGCTGTGATCGAAAGTGCTATAAAAGCGCTGGTTGTCCGCATTCATCGTGTTTTCGTCTTTGACGGCTGTAGGGATGACCAGCTATACTAATCAGGAAATTCCCGATATGCATTGCATTTACGGCGCTGCGGATGGGAATGCCCTGGAGACCTGGCGATTGTACGAGGAGCGATTCCTTTCGAGACGCTTGTGGGACCGAAAAATTTGTATAGACGTTTCAGAGAAACCGGTTCTTTTGTCAGCGGGATGCACGACACTGGGCGTACCAGGAGTGCGAGGACACCGGAACTTGAAGAGCATGTGATGCGTGAATTCGAGGAGCAACCGGAGACGAGCACGCGGGCTGTATCCACCGCCGCAAATGGGAGCCAGGTGACGGTTTGGCGAGTGTTAGGAGTAGAAGGCCTTTGACCCTGTCATGCACAGCGTGTGCAAGCCTTGAAAGCAACCGACCATCAACCAAGTGTCGATTTTTCACGATGGTTCCTCCAACAGTTGGATGCGCAACCAGACTTTGCCGCACACGTGCTATTCACCGATGAATGCAGTTTCAGTCGGGAAGGCATTTTCAATGGGCGAATGCACACAACTGGGCGTACACGAACCCACACGCCACCCTTCCGCATTCATATAAACGGCGTTTCAGCGCCAATGTGTGGGCCGGAATTATCCACGATCATTTGACCGGGTCATATCTTCCGCCAATGTGTGGGCCGGAATTATCCACGATCATTTGACCGGGTCATATCTTCCGCCAATGTGTGGGCCGGAATTATCCACGATCATTTGACCGGGTCATATCTTCCGCCAAGGCGCCTGGTTGGCGGTACGTATCTGGTATTCCTATAAGAGGTGCTTCCAGTTATACTGCAAGGTATTGCAGCCAACATAAAGGCTGGTATGTGGTACCAACATGACGAAGCGCCTGCATATTTCAGCGTGAATATGAGAAATGTATTGGATACAGTATATCCAGGGCGATGGATTGGACGGGGTGGTCTGATAAATTGGCCGACACACTCGCCTGACCTCTCCTGCCTAGACTTCTTCCTCTGGGGCCATCTGAATAGTCTTGTTTACGCAAACCTCGTTGATTCCGACGAGAACCTGGTTGCGAGGATTGCCGTCGTAGCAGGCGATATCCTGGAGATGCCCGGAGTATTCGCTAATGTTCGCAACTCCCTCCGCCGGTGGTGTGAGGCCTGCATCGTTGTTGGTGGGCACTGTTTCCAGCAGTTTTTGTGATTCCGCACGAACATCATTCGTGTACCATTATCTATGTGTCAACCTTCATTCATATTGCCTACATCAAATTGTTTATTTTTATTTTGCGCAGAGAAATTGCTCATGTCTGTTATGAAGAAATTTTTTGTTTAATTTTGTCATCCCTCTATCGTTTATTTTACGCGTAGGGGGTAGTAGTTTCTACCTGGTCTACGACACCAAGATCGAGAATAACTGAACTGTGCTCAGGGGGGGGGGGGTCAAACTTCAACTCCTGAACACAGATCAGTTTGCGTTACTTAACCACTCCCAACGATTCAGATTTTGAGCTCAAAATTTAAGTATAAGTCTAAGCTTTAGAAAGCATTTAATGAGATACAAAAAATAACGGTAAAAAATAATTGTTCATTACTCCAAAGTGTAAAGCACCCTCTATCGGCACTTTTTGCACTTTATCTTTATTTTTTTTTTCAAGAAAATACTGACATAAAGAATAGTTCTCGCGAAAACCGCAAATGAATCGACCAATTTTTCCGTTTGTTATAATCATTTGAAATTTTGGACCCTAAACTTTAATGGCGCCTATCTACTTCGGAAGACGTTTGGGACCCTTAGTTTCCTATTTAATATTGTTTGTCTTGATGTGTACTATCACCCCTTAAAGTTTTGCCCAAGAGTTTAGATTCACCCTGTATATATATGTGTGTGTGTGTTGTATTGTAATAATCGTCTATGATACTGTCGATTATTTGTGTGATTTAATGGTTATTATTAGCAAACATTTTATTATGTATATAAATAAATTTAAATTTCAAATTCTTAAAAAAAAATAATGAAGGAATATCTATTTGAAAATTTTGTTATTTTATTTCCAAAAGAATCATCAAATAAATAAATAAATAAATATATAAAATACGTTTTACCTAAATATCAACAAGTAATTTAAGTTATATCAATACTATTTAATTATTTAAAGTACCTATTTCAAAATAAAGAAAAACAGTTAGACATTTTTTTTCGAATCAACCATTTAATACTAGAATATTTTCTATTTTAAAGTTTTCTTATTTTATTTTCAAAAGAATCACCAAATAAATAAATGAAATACGTTTTACCCAAATATCAAGATGTAATTCAGGTTATACCAATACTATTTAATTATTTAAAGTACATATTTCTAAATAACGAAAAACTTATACATTTTTTTCGAATCAGCCATTTCATACTAGAATATTTTCTATGAAAATAAATATATAACAATTCCGTGAAATTGGTATTATATGTCTAAAAATTTTAACGGCGTGAGTATCAAAATGGCATTTGTAAAGCTTGTCGAAAAGTGCCCAGGGGCAGTTCTCTTATTTTATGTCGAAAATGCCAACCTACGTGATTACACTTAATTTTTTTAATATAAATTTTGGAATTAGATGATAATAAAGTTGGGCCGAAAAACACAATAAAATGTCGTTAGTACTTTACTCTTGAATAGAATACATACTGTTCTTATTAATATGGTTATAATAACAAAAAAGTAATTCAATGCATATAGTGTAAAAAGGAAGATTTTTTATAATCAATATATTTTCCTCATTGTTTATTTAAGTTTAAACTGTGAGTCAAATTAATTTTTACTAAATCTCTTAGAAACGAATAATCCAGCCAGCAAGTTTTTTTCTTTCTTTCTTTCTTTATTCTTTTATTAATCCATTTTCTTGAAAAATTAAATTCCAATAAAAGGTTATCAGGAACATATTACACAATTTAAAATCTCAGAAAATAGGTAAAATATTTATCATCTTTTTTTTTTTATGCTGTAATTTATAAAAAATCAAAATAGCCAACTATTTTATATTCCTAATAGGAATAAATATGTCAATGCGTCTGAATAAAAATAAAGTATTGACAGAAATTTACTATTTTATTTTATAGTTTTGGATTTATAAAATTATGTTCAAGAATAAATCAGACATTTCTTTTATAGAATAAAAAAACGATATGAATATTTTATAAAAAAGACAGAATTCCCCTTTCATCTATTCTTTTTACATTTCTTTTCTCTATTTCATATCTTTATAATGCTTTGAAATTCAGAAGCTGTATTCCATGTTTTATCCGTGGAAGGCTTTAAATATTTTTACGCTGTCACTGCAATATTTTTAATAGTTTTTGAAAGTTAAATAATAATTACAATATAAAACTTATTACAATATATAACTGTTACAATAATATAATTACAATATAAAACTTATATAAATTGACTTTAATTTAAAAACCAAAGAAAAAAATCCCAATTAATAAAGATTTAAACATCTTAATATGAAACTAAAACGTTTTGTAATGTGGTAAGAATAGAAAACAAGACAGCCTAAAAGTTCGGAGTTTTCCGTGGATTTCTTCAAGCTTGCATTACGCTACGTAATTACGGGTCAGGATTTCTTAGAAACCCTGCCACGGAGAGCAATCGCACCCTTGTCCCATATCCCACATGTAGATAATTGGCTGTAACAAACGCCACCACCACCATACAGTTCTCTTTCTGTACATTTGTGCTTTACATAAATAGGTATTTTTATTTATTTTATTTTTTTTTTTTTTGTATTTTTGTTTCAAACAAAATTATTCTAATATGAATATGATTCATTATTAATGGACATCCATATTTTCTGACTCCTATCTAGTGTACATTTTAAATTCAGTCATGTATGATAGAACGGTATCGGCCAGAAATGCCGAGGATAGTTCATTTGGAAGATCGTTGGGATATGAAGCAGCAGGCCCGGGCTCTACTCCTCGCATGGAAACTTTTTTACCCAGTCGGGAAATTTCTACACATATATAAGAAACTTTCAATTATTTTTATATTTTTTTCTATGTACTCTTAATATTACTGAAAATAATCTTTTTCTGTGTATTTAGATTATTTAATGACTTAAATATAAACACTTTTGAGCTCATTAATGCACTCCTTTGCGCAATAAAACCTATTCTATATTTCGGCTACCAGTATTTCTAAATAGTAATCTTCGCCTTACTTAATTGACTAAATATTAAAAATTTCTATTTGGAAATATTGGTAATCAAAATATAGACTAGTTTTGACCCTTGCCGTAAGCATTATAAACTGTTCACAAGCTATGTTATAGTATTGATTTGTATTTAATATAAACTTTAAAGTGTTTAGAACTATTACGTAATACTATAAGACGAAGGGAAAAGTTGAATGAATTACCTTTAGTACTGGACTGACGTTTGTGAACTTTGACTCTTTCAACACTGAATTGAGCCTTATTTAATATTATTATAAAGATATTTTAATGAATTTTTGGGATTTATATTATAATAATTGACACATAAAGAGCTATATAAAAACTATTTTAGAAATATTGTAATTTTACACTTGAACATTGGATTACTGATACTTCAATTTTATAATTTTTTTTTAATAATTCTAAACTGTCAGCGAATAAAATTCTAATTTTTTTTTTTTTCTGACGGGAATTATAGTAGTCTATGTTTTAAAAATATTAATGACGTCTTTTCATCACATTCTAAATCGTTTGATTTTCTGGCTGGACTCTAACTTAGGTAAAATTAATCGAATCATCACCAAAACTTCTACACCAAAAGAATTCCGATTGAAGAATTTCAAAAGTTTTTTTTTTTTTTTTTTTTTTTTTTTTTTTTAGCAAAAGCTAAATAATTTTCGTAATTTTACAAAATGAAACATAATCTTCGCGTGACAGATGTTTTTTTTTCTTTTTAAATTTTTACTATATTTATAATCTGCAATATCGATAAAATTAGAGTGTCTGTCTGTGATTTGTAGAAAAATACATATTTCTAAGTTCTTTCGATTACTTAGGCGACGAATAATGAAAAATAACAAAATATTTTTGTCTGTCTGTCTGTTAGTCTAGTATAAGCTCAGAAACAGTTAAATAACAAACGTTAAACTAATTAGGGGCATATAAATAATTTTTCTGTTTAATATCTGAAGTTTGTCGCATTCCAATATCTAAAATAGGTTTTGAGAAAATAGGAAAAAACTGGGAGAATTTATCAATCAACGAATCTTTCAATACTCAAAAACTCGACAGTTAATTGATCAACGTTAACGAATTTTACGGTGATTGAAAAGTATAATTAAGATTTATAAATTATAGTAATTACATTTTTTTGTTTGTCTTTACATTTTAATTCAAAAACTGGATTAATAAGTATAATGACCTAATACTTCTGAATCGTGTCCAAAGCCAAGGCTTACATCATTGATAAACAAACAAATTATCTCTTAGGATATCATTATATGTTTTCACCATTAAAATTTCAATCGGTTTATTCACTTATAATTAAAAAAAATTACTAAACTATTATAATAATTACTTTTCAAATGTAGAACATAATTAGATTCCCTCCCCTCCCCCTTAAAAAATCGATATATATTACAAAATACAAATGCAATACAACGGGTTCCTACACAGTTAGTGTTAAATAAAGTTAAAGAACTTTCATTTGCACCATAAATGCCAATGTAATATTTTTATTTATTCAAACCGTGAATAAAACATAAATGTGGTAACTGAAGAATATTATAAAATGAGCATTTTTCGAGTTTAATATCTTTGTTTTTAGAATTGTTTATGCACGATATTCTTTTTGAGCATATATCTAATTTTATCCCCCCCCCCCTTATTTTATACTTTTCATGAATTCTAAATGAATGGCTTTCCATAGCTCATAACATATCTTTCTTTTTTAAATTTACTTTATACTTATAATTGTTACATAAAATTAAACAAATTTCATTTGTTCCATAAGTGTCAATGTAATATTTTTTTTTGATTTTAAAGGCTTCCTTTTAAAATATGAACGTTCTAGTAGGAAAATTGTTATTTGAATACTTTTCAATTTTAGCTTGTTTATTTTTGGAAATATTTACACCGATATTCTTTTGAGCTAATTCTCTAGTTCTAATTTTAATTTTTCCTCTTTTTTGGTCATTTTCACGAATCCCAGATAAAATATGAGTCTTTCCATGTTTCAGAAGAAACCCTTATTATTATTATTATTATTATTATTATTATTATTATTATTATTATTATTTGTACTATATTTATAATTTTACATAAAATTAAACAAATTTTATTTGTTCCAAAAGTATCAATATCTTATTTTTTGTTATTAAAGTGTTCCTAATAAAATATGCAACATTATAGTTGAAAAATTACTATTTGAACACCTTTCGATTTTAGTTTGTTTATTTTTAGAAATGTTTATGCGCGATGTTCCTTCTGAGCCTACATCTAACTTTAATTTTTGCCTTTTTCTTCTTTTCGTAACTCCTTGAATAAAATATAATGCAAAGGATCACCGCGCCCTTCAGCGCCATCAATCAAAGAAATCTTGGCTTAAGGAGAAAGTTCCGTTAATTTCTCTTCTGCGACACCCTTGAGAAGGGTATTATTATTTGAAAAGAGGTTTTATGGGAAGATGACTCATACGTCAGAGGTCCGTTATGCTATTACAGGGGCGGTGATTAGCGCAGCACAATCTAGGTTAAAGGGCTGAGACGTTGAGGCGTAGGAGATATTATCATTTGAGACTCATCCGCAATTCTGTTAAAAGATTACAAGAATAAAGATAAGTATTATCTTAGAGCACATTAAAAAGAGGTTATCGATATAATCAGATGCTTATTTCGTGACATATAATAAAGTAATTAAGTCGAATTAGTTTTTTCTCTTTTTAAAGGATCTTTTAAATTGCAATGTAGATAATTTCACATTAATTATGTAAGATTATTTTTATTGTTTTCTCTCACTCTCTCTTTTTCTTTTTTCTTTGAGAAAGTTATCCAAATGAAAGTATAAATAAAAAAATAAGTAAAATTAAAATTATTTATACTTAAATTAAATTAATTATATTATCTAAGTGTTTTCCATATATCTTGTTTTTAGATAGTTCTTTAAAAAAAAATGGCATACACTACATTGCGAATAATCACCGACATTTTTGATTTTAGACGTTTTGTCGAATATCTAAAAAAAAAAATACTTGGCGAATTTTTTTTTCGAACTTCGAGGATATAAAGAACATACTTGACTTCATATTTTTTTAACGAAGATTTTATCACGAGGGTAAATACGGGACCAATAACTAATTGTAGATATTTGGAATCATCCTGTAAAATAAAATGCACGAAATGATCTGTCACTGCAGCACATGACTATGTGTATGTGGTATAACATTTGTCTTCATGTGGTATAACATTTTTGTAAAAATGGAACGTATATTCATGGAAAAATAAAGATTGCTTTTAAAAAAATCAAGAAATTTGTACAATTTTTTTGTTTATAGCATGCATGGATTACAATCAAATTTAATCGCACTTTCAGAATATTTGAAAAAAGATGGTATAAAGAACGTTGTACAATTAGAATATAAATATATTAAATATTTAGTGAAATATGCACAGTTGTATGAAATAATGTTTAACTGTGCATGCGCGAAGTATGCCAAAGATTTTTTTTTCTCCCATGATTTGGAAGTTTGAAAAATTCATAAATGTATCGGTGATATAGTGAGCTGAATTTCGGTTGTTTTCGAAAAGCAGCCGAATGATAAGTGTTTTTCCACAAATTGTCATTTTTGTTGACTTTCAACAAAGGAGTTAGGGATCGTTTCGAGGAGTATTAAACCGATTATTGGGCCGATTTGGCTGAATCAAATATCTAGAAGTATTAAATTGTTGAAAGTTTTGTCTAATAGGCTACACACTATATCGAGGAATATTAAAATTGGTTGGATTAGATTTACTTGGTAATGACGGATTTGTAACAGCAGGGGTGGAAACTTCCACAAAATGTTTTACAATTCTATACCATTCTGTTGTACTATCAGGGGGGTTAACAATTAGATAATTTTGATATTCTGGTTTTAAACAATCGGTTAGTCCTTGTAATAAAATAGTTTCACATAAATGCAATTTCCTGCCGATTTCTGAAAAATTCATAAAAGTATCGGATATAGTGAGCTGACTTTCGGCTATTTCCGAAAAGCAACCGAATGATAAGGTGTTTTCTACAAATTGTCATTTTTGTTGACTTTTAACAAAGGATTTAGTACTTAATAAATGTCAACGAATAGTTTTGGAACGAATGTTTCGTTTTTGATCATTCTTTTTTTGTTTGAATAGGATCGATGTGGTGGTTTTTCGAGAAAAACCAAAGCATAACAAAAATAAAATAAAAGGTTCAAAATCACAATTTATGAGAAATTCGGTATCATTCAGCTACATTTCAAAAGCAAACTGACACTCAGCTCAGTTTATCGCCGATATCTTTCTAAATTTTCACGATATCCGATTGGTATTTTTATATGAGTTGCTTTATAGAGTTGACAACCAAATCATGAAAAAAATCTTGATATCGTTTTAACATGCGCAGTTAAAAATTATTTTATACAAATGTTCATATTCATCAAATATTTATTCTATTTATATTCTAATTGTTTCTACTCTACTTTTTCAAGTGTTCTGAGTTTAGCGTTAAATTCGGTTGAAATTCCTGAATGCTATAAACAGATAATCTTGAATTTTTTAAAGAAACCTTTACATCTCCATCAATATACGTGATATTCTGACATAACTAAACACAAATGTCCTACAATATCCACAAGGCCATGTGCTACAACTATAGATATTTTATCGAATATTTTAATTTACTGGAGGATCCCAAATATTATTTATTTCTTCATTTTGTTGTTGGTCTCTAATTACCCTCGTAGTCAAACCTTCACTGAAAATTTTGAAGTTCTTTTAATTCTCGAAGTTTCAGAGGAATTCTGCATTTTTTTTTAGATTTTTGACAAAACTTGTAAAATCGAAAGTGTACTGTGATTTTTTGCTATATAGTGTATTTATCTTTGAGCCAGCGGTCTCATTTTTATTTTAAAGTATATTTCTCATCATTTTTTCTTTATTCATGTGCATACATATATATATATATATATATATAAATATAATATAATATAATATATATATATAATATATATATATTTGTAAACTTTCTATTGATAATTTTGTACAGTTTAAAGGAATATATTGAGTTTTAATAATGGTAAAATTTAATCCAATCTTCATAAATTAAATAAGTTTAATTTCTAACATCTGTATATGATCACTAATGAATCGATGAATCGAAAAATTTTATTCTTTGATTTTCAGTTTAAAAACAAAAAGCCTAATATAAAAGACGAAATCCATCAATCATGAGAAAAATATAATCTATTCTTTGCTTCTGACAAGTTCAGTAACTTTATAATAAATATCCTTTGAATATTTCATCATACGGTAAATATTTCATTTAACAGGATTTTTTTAAATTTTGTGCATAAAAAAGAATTATCTTTCTGGAGTATTTAAAATTCATACATATATATATATATATATATATATATATATATATATATATTAAATATTTCATGTGTACACTTAATGATAGGTAAAACTGTTAACTTAATTTTTAAAAATATTATTATGATATAAATAGGATTTATATACAAATATAACTTTAAACAAAATTTAGACCACATTAATTTAGCGAAAATCAGATGCAAACTTCAGAAGCAGACAATTTGTTCTTCAGGAACATAGTACCAAAAGTTAAATATTGTCAGCCTGGCACGAGTTCAAAACTCAAATATTAAGTAATTATATATTAAGAATGCATTATTTTAATAACACTTTTATGTCATTCAGAAAATAATAGAAACGCAGAGAAACATTTGATGTTAAACAACGAGAATGTGAATAATTATGAAAAGTTCATTTCAAAAACATAGAATAAAAGCTATCTAAGCGGAGACCTTTACAAGTTTTGATTAAGTTATACAAACTTAATATGAGATGATATCATAATATTATGTGCACTCTAGATAATTTTTCTTTCTGAGTTTAATAAAAAACGAATTTTCATGTGTACGTCTGTGGAAGATTTTTATTTTATACTAAGACAATAGCAAATAGTAACACGCTTGTATAATGTGCGATATAGTGACATATTATTTAATAGTAATTTTGTATTTTAGGGAAAGTATTTTACAAGTATTTTACAAGTACAGCATTCAAGTATTTTACGGAAAAACTAGTAGTATGATTTGTTCCTAACAGTGCACATGAGTGAAATTTGTTTTAAAGGCATTTTTAGCATATTCTAGTAATCTTTTTAGAAATCATGCAAAGCCTTAAAAATGAAAGAAGCTTAAAGTTTCTGAATATTGTTAAAATGGTCGCATAAGATGATAATCCAATTACTATGTTTTCAGTCTTATTTAGAAGTTTCTTATAAGTAATAATCTTAGTTTATTACACAAGTTTTCTCTTAGTTCTGTATTTTGGTACTTACATTAAATATGCTTTAATGAATATTTTTTATAAAGTTTTTATAGTTACTAGAACAGGTAACACAGGGTAGGATTTAAAAATTAGATAAAGTATTGAAGAAAAAATGTGGTTTTAAATTTAAGAATATTTACAAAATAATAATAATAATAATGGAAAGTCTAATATTAAGATTTTTTATATTGCATTTTTTAAATTAACATGTAGAAAAAGGTACATTAATTTTTCAAATGTTTGTTAAAAATAATTGCCTCAAAAATGTAATGCGGGATAACTTAATCAAAAATGGTAAAATCATTTTATAAATGTACTCACACCAAGTTTTGATTGGAAGATCCTTAATTTGGAAAAGACAAACATATTCATTTACCTGAAAAAAGAAAAGGAACAGTTTATTACCCTAATTGTTAATGATATTTTATTGAATCTATATAAAAAGAACCATACACCTATGACCTATTTTAATACACATGTGCATAGCAGCCAGCCTCATGCATACTTTTCAATTCAAGAAAACATATTTTATTACAAACAATGTTTTTTTTTTTTTTTTTTTTTTTTTTTTTTTTTTTTTTTGCGGTGAAAATTTAACACAAATAGACAAGACACATTTTTAAATAAAATTTCCTATTATAAAAACGGGAAAATTCTGGAAATAAACAAGCTATGAAAAATCAAAAATCAAATTGGTCAGAAATATAATTTACGTAAGTATTCTTTTAGTATGGGAAAAAATAGTTGTTATATTTTTATATCTGCAGTGGAATGTTTTAAATTCAAATAACAATGCGCACAAGTAACAGCTTAATGCAATCCAAACTATCGAATATAATTTTAAAGACAACAAATCATTGTTACATTGTTACTCACCAAAGCAAAATTAGTTATTAATAGAGGTCTTAGTAGTCCTACTTTTCCTCCGAAGATGCAAATTTGCATCATGTCACATTTTATTTTATTTCTGATTTCATTTAACACACAATAAAATGAAATTTTTACCACTAATAGGTAAATATCTGCTTGATTTAACATAACTATTTCAATGTTGTACAATTCATATTTAATTATTTTTAAAAAAGTTTAAAATTTTTAAAAAAGTTTAAAATTTTTAAAAAAGTTACAGAAAATTTACCTGGTATCCACGACGCGCAAGGTTGTAGAAAAAATATTGCTTATAAATAACAAACAAAATTGATAATTTTGTAAAATTGATGTATCTTGAACTTATACTTCAATTTCAGACAATTTAAAATATAATGTTTTTAAAATTTAAATTTAAATTGTAAAATGTTTAATAAATTCATTTTTTTGTTGAAAAAATATCAATTTAAAAAAAAATTAAATTTTAATTGTTCAAGATACATCCATTTTACATAATTATCAGTTTTGTTTGTTATTTTTTGAAGCAATATAATAACCGCTTCCAGGTTACTCATGATTCCGAAAAGGTCGAAAGAAAGTAGACCCCTCTCTCTTTAGAAACCTCAAAAACCGAATACATTTTCTAGACATAAAAAAGCATTTATCAAAACAAAGTTTTTTCGCTGCTACTGGTTTTCAGAAATGTATACGAGTAGATTTTATAGCGTGCTAATCCGTTTCCACAAACAGTAATGTTGGTAAGGTTTAAAAAATAATATCAATTTTAATGTTAAGATAATGCTGTTAACTTATCATGTTTGTCTGTAAAATATGTTTGTTGAACATGAAAATGTTTAATTAAAAATTGATAGCAACCGAAAAACTTACATTCCGGGTTGACTAATACACTATTAAAAAGTACTTGAAAACACTTCCGCAAATTAGTGGCAGAAAAAGAAACATTGTTTTTCTAACTTTTTCTTTAAATCTCGAAAATATATTGGTTTCTGAAGTTTACAAGATAAAATACGCTTTTTGGAATCGTAAAGAAACATTTGTCTTTTTGTCATAGTGCAGAGTACTCAGAGAACCTTTTTACAGTTGGAGCACGCTGTGTGCTCATCCTGAAACCATATAAGCAAACTCATATGTTATTTCAAGAAATCGATAACTTATACCTCACATTTCTAACTCACATTCCTTATTCACACTCCTACATAACATTCATATATGAGTGTTATAGTTTACTACTAAGAGCAGTTATAGAACTTTTTAAGCAGTTTATCAAATCTTTAAGCATTTACATTTACTGATGAAAAATGAAATCATTTCATGTTATATTGCATTTTTAATCGGAACTAAAACTATTCAATATATTAAAGCATATACCACCATTTTAACTTTAAATAATTGCGCGAAAAGAATATATTCTAAACATGAAAGTTGTAGCTTCCATATAGAATAAACTAGAATAAACTATTATGAATTTCCATAATTTCCAATATTGCTATGAAAGGGAAGAATACTAAAATATAGTGTAAAATTTGGGCGGATAGTAAAATTAGCTATAGAGAAACATTAACATTAAAATAACAGCATTAACATTAACATTAAAATTAATATTATTTTTTTCTCTTACTGATATTATTTTTTTAAAAATACACTATAAAATCTACTCGTAAGCATTTCTGAAAATTAGTAGCAGCGAAAGAAACGTCGTTTTTATAAATGCCTTTTTAAGACTATGAAATATAATGAGTTTCTGAGGTTTCTAAAGATAGAGAATCTATATTCTTTCGAACTTTTCGGAATCATGGGTATCATGGAAGCAGCTATCCATGATGCTATTTTACGCTTATTTTGCATGATTGTTCTTCTTATATGAGACATGTAAAATAGAAGTGATGTAAGTGGCATTTTCTTAAATTTTAAAAATATAATGATTTACTAGGAGCGTTATAGTGATTTCCTATGCGGTGGAATATCTTTTAGTGTTATATCTAGGTTTTTTGTTTTAATTATATTGTTTAAAATAGTTTATATTTTGTTTTAATTATATTGACTTATAATGTACTTCTTATTAATAGGTTTTATATGTCTAGATAACCCGTCACACACCCAGCATAAATACAGGGTCATTCATAATTCCCTCCGGGGTTTCGAAACGTTATAGTAAAAAAACGAAGACGAATATGAAAAAAAGAAACATATGAAATTATTCCGAAACTATTCAAGTTTTACTTACATACATTACAGGTGTTCTATGTGTGAACCCTTGGTCACACGGCATACATCCATGCGATAGTCTAGTTCCTGCCATACTCCGTTTCTTTAAATCTGAATCAGTGGTGTCAGTTCAACGGGCTTTCGTAATAAATATCGAAAACAGGGACCAACTGACAAAACAATTCATGTGTGGTACCGGAAATTTAAAGAAACGGAGTATGGCAGGAACTGGACTATCGCATGGAAGTATGCCGTGTGAACAAGGGTTCACACATAGAACACCTGTAATGTATGTAAGTAAAACTTGAATAGTTTCGGAATAATTTCATATGTTTCTTTTTTTCATATTCGTCTTCGTTTTTTTACTATAACGTTTCGAAACCCCGGAGGGAATTATGAATGACCCTGTATATATCAAAATTATTTGCTTAAACCATTATGATACTAGCATGTAGCATGATTATATGTCAAGTATATCTGTGATAAAAAGTTAATATCTCGTATAAAAAAATATCTTTATGTTATATATATATATATATATATATATATATATACAGGGTGTTTCAGTTAAACGTTTCAGAACTTCTAAGAGGAGTAGGGTACATCCTGACAACTCGATATCATATAGCAATGTGGGGTCGGAAATGTTTTCCTGAAGCGGTGTTGTACACAGAAGCACCATAAAGAAAAGAGACCGTAAGTGAGAAATCGTTTTAATAATACATGAAAAGAAGCAAAAGGTACATGGATTAAAGTAAGTGTTCGAAGTTGCTTCCGCGGGCTACAATGCACGCGTCATATCTCCGACGCATGGACATCCGAACATTCTGGAATACTCTAGGCGAATTTCAAATTTCTCCGGCAGCTACTGCGATTCTTGCAACCAGTTCCACAGCATTGTCAACAGGGGTGTCATAAACTAGCGATTTCATATGACCCCAGAAATAAAAATTAAGACATGATAGGTCGGGTGACCGAGCAGGCCAATGCGACCACCACGTCCGATCCACTGTTGACCAAATGTGACACCCAGGTAGTTACGAACAGCTCCGCTATAATGAACAGGGGCTTCATCGTGTTGGAACCACATTGTCTGTTGCGTCGATGCAGAAATCTGTTCATCTCTCAAATGTTGTGGCAATACTTGCTGCAGAAAGAGCGAGTAGTTATCTCCGGTTAGACGACACGGTAACAGGTAAGGTCCGATGAGGTGATATCCCATAATACCGGCCCATGCATTGACCGAAAATCGAATCTGTGCTGCACGACGTCGTATTGCATGCGGGTTCTCAACCACCCAGATATGGTCGTTATGCGAGTTGAAAATTCCTTCCCTTGTGAAGGATGCCTCATCGGAAAACAACACTTCAGCAGGAAAAGTGGGATTTGTAGCACATTTTCCAAGGTACCACTGTGCGAAAGCAATACGAGCTGCATAATCCTCCGGTTGCTGTGCCTGGACACGCTGCACGTGAAACGGATGCATGTCTTGTTCTCGGAGAATCCTCCAGACGCTGCAAGGGGAAAACCCGACTACGTTTGCTAGACTTCGTGTACTCGTTCTTGGATTCCTCTGTACATGCTGCAGCACATTCTGTTCGACGGCTGGAGTCCGTGCTGTTCTTACCCTGACCTTGTCAGCTCTTTCAAATGAACCTGTCTCAGCTAACCTCTGGTGCAGTCTTGCAAATAAATTATGACTGGGAATACGCCTCGTCGGATATCGTTCCGCGTATAAACGCTGTGTGGCTGGCTCAATACAATTTTCAGACCCGTACACCAAATGCATATCGGCTAATTCTGCGTTTGTGTAATCATCCATCCTACCAACTTGGCGTTCTTGTGCGAAATGAAGATTCCCTGCACGAAAGCTCGGAACTTTCGCACAACGCCATCTACCGCGTCTGGAAAGCATTTCTGACTGCCCATTGGTATATGATTTTGGTTCGTCAGGATGTACCCTACCCCTCTTAGAAGTTCTGAAACGTTTAACTGAAACACCCTATATATATATATATATATATATATATATAAAGAATGAATGTAAGTTACTAGACAGTTGGCTTTCTTGTAAGATTAGTTCTGCGACTGTTTCAAATACATATCTATGTAAACATGTAGTAAATCAATTATGAAAGAACATTTTCTTCGTAAGATTCATTCAGTAAAATCTGGTCATCAGTATCGTCAAATATCTGGATGGATACAAAGAAACTGTTTATCAATTCCAATCAATGAAACGCTCATTAATTTCATATTCTTACCAAAACGACTCTACCACGGGTATTAGTTTTAAGTTTCATTTTTTTTTTTTTTATTATATACTTGGAAATATATATCAATGAACTAGATAAATTTTACTCTCGGATAATTTGGTTGAAATTTTTTTTTCTTCAAATGATGCACAAAATTTCAGTTTTCAACCTTGTTATCTTTAAGGTATATAAGGATTTATTTTTCAATAGATTTCATTAGAGTTTTAATAAATAACTCGATATAATTTTTAAAGTTAAAACTGAATATCTTACTTTTTATCTGTGATAAAATATCTATACCAGAAAGCCAGAAAGTAAAAAGATATGTTTTGAAAATTTCTATAAATTTTTATTAGAACAATAAATCAATCAGTCAAAGAGGCAAACTAATCATATCTTTACCAGGTAAAGTTATAATTTTAATCTTGGAATATTTTCTGAATAAATTATTAAATACTTACAAAAAAAAATTGTTTACTGTTAAAATTTACTTATCAGAATTTAAATTAAGCTTTAACTTAGTTCTTGTTATATGTTTTGAATTTATGAATTTTACTATCTGAATACTTTGACGCAAAATTCAAGGGGGAAAATAAACTGTGAAACACATCTAAATAATGAATAAATATATAATAAAAAAAACCCTTATATGTATGTGAATCTCCACACATCCCTCGAAAATTCTCAGTATGTTTACCAAACTCTATAACTTAATTTTTGTTTATCGTATAGAACGTATAAAACATTTTACGAGAATTTTTTTAATAAAATATACATTACAACATGCTTAAAAGGTGACAAAATACAAACATTTACATCCCGAGACTTTCGATCACTAACGTGATCTTCTTCAGTGGGGAACTGTTGACTGAGCTGAGTGTACGAATGTCGCTTCTCGCTTACATTGTGCTAATATGTAACGAAGATTTTGCACAATGTTATTAGCACAATGCAGTTATTAACACAATGTAAGCGAGAAGCGACATTCGTACACTCAGCTCAGTCAACAGTTCCCCACTGAAGAAGATCACGTTAGTGATCGAAAGTCTCGGGATGTAAATGTTTGTATTTTGTCACCTTTTAAGCATGTTTTAATGTATATTTTATTAACTTTAAATACAAGGTGAATATTTCATTCTACTTCAATTTCGTTTTTATTTCGAAAAAAATTCTGAGAATTTTTTTTTTTTTTTTTTTTTTTTTTTTTAATGTCTAAAAATATTTTATGAGAAGAAAAAATCCATTAGTCAAAATTAAAACTAACCATTTTTACCCCGAAAAGTTCTGTCTTCGAACGTTTTTTATGCGTCTTTATTTCCCAAAATAAAATATTAAATACTTATTTCAATATTACTTAGTGTTCAGTAAATCTATTAGTATTTATTGAAGTTTAAATGTGCATTCTTAGTTCTCATGTATTATGAATGTAAGCATTTTAATGATTGAATAATTTGTCGAAAAATTTAAAAACATAGAAGCATTTTTGAAACATTTGAAAGATTACACAAACATTTTAGCTTTCTTTTCATTTTATAAATGTTTAAAACTCTTTTATGAGAAGAAAATGAAATGTCAATTAGACAAAAACGAAAATTAATCTTTTTTATCATGAAAATTTCTATCTTCAACTGTTTTCTGTGCGTCCTTTTTTCCCTAAATAAACTATTGAATACTTATTTAAGTATTACTTACTGTTAAAATAAAGCTATTAGTATTTAATTAAAGTTTTAATGTGTATTATTTGTTCTCATATATTATGTATATAAGAATATTAATTTTGGTTAATTTTAACACAGTTATTCTAATTGGTAACTAAAGAATTTTAATGTCGGAATAGTTTGGTAAAAAATTTAAAAACACAGAAAAAATCTTCAAACATTACTCAAACATTTCAATTTTATTTTCGTTTTAACCCTAACATGTACTCAGAACACCATCACCCCTTTTACAGTTTTATTTTTATCAAGAACAAAATTCTATATCTTAATTTTTAGCTATCGTAACGGAATTTATAAAAAGTTATACAGAAAAAAAAAGAAACTGCGATGAAAATGTCTAAAAATTTCTTATTAGAAGAATAAATCAATCAGTCAAAAAGGAAAACTAATCATTTTCGACACGAAAAGTTCTAAGTTTAATCTTCGAACGTTTTCTATGCGTTCTTATTTTCCTGAATAAAATATAAATCGCTTGCTCTGCCTCGCCCTGTTCCAAAGATCGATCTTTCAAGAAGTTCGTCGGGGAAGTTGCGTTTATCTTCGCAGAAGGTTTTAAAAGAAGAAAGGAAAGAGTTATTATTACCTGAAATTATGCTTTAACTAAGGATAATATTAATGTTTAATGCAAATTGAATTTAGGAAATATATAGACATGACATGAAAGCAACGACATAAAGCGAGTTTTGTGCTTTTTTTCCTTTGAATTATGGTGAAGTAAATGTCAGATATTAGGATGGATATTAATGTTTAATTAAAAAAAATAAGAAAATAAGTCGAGTGTTATTAAAGAAAGTATAGATATGTAATAGGTTTTGCTGGATAATATTAATCTCTAACATGGATTTCTGTTGTTAGTCGTTACCTATACTATGAATATCTTTTGATAACTATGATGTATTGTTTTAAGGATATTGAAAAAAAATCTAGGAAGGATAAGCATGGTGTAACAGAACACGTGGGCTCAGTTTCATGTACAGATACGATGTATGTGTTTCGACAGCTGGACCGTCGATCATATGATCTTGATATACAGGGTGGTCATAAAGTTTTTCCCTGATTACAAAAAAATCAACGCAACGGGTGGTTCCATTGCAACATCATTAGGATCTAAAAATTATATGTTTGTATTTATGTCTGTTTCCATGTCTTTTTATGTACCTTATAGGCTTCAACTTTCGTAAAAATTGAACAATCAACACGAAATTGTTATATGATGTTAAAGTGCACAACACTACTTTACGTGTTTCAAATAGTTGTCATATCGTGTATACTTTTATTACATGGACATATGAAAAATTTAATATATCATCGCCAAATTAAGCAAAATTGTCAACAATGAGATTTAGTATGAAAACGTTTTATATTCCTGCAACAGGTAAGTTAATCTGATTTTACCTGACTCATGATCTGAGATGAGCCGGGTCGGCAATATTTTTTATTTTCGTTTCGGGGTCATATAGACTCTAATTGTTTCGAGTTCGAGTGAGTTTTGGATCCGAAATCTTATTTAAAATATTTTATAGTTCTTCCAGAAAAATACGTTTTGGAACATATATTATGATAAATTGTAACTTTTCGAATATAAAAGCAAAAAGTACCCTTTTCTTATGAAAAGTAAATTTATTATTTACAAAATTAATGGTGGGACTTCCAAAGCCATGCAAAATATGTAGTTTTCAAAATTTTTCTTTTACATTTAAAGAAATATTGATCATTTTCTTTTACAACTTTTAAATTTACTACACATAATAAATTAAAGCTGGCAACCCCCCGGATTTTTGAATATCAGTCCATTCATATTTACTTTGTTGTATCGAATCGCAAAATTTCCTGCATAAAGTAAGCAAAAATTTCTTTTTAAAAAATTTGGAATCCAAAAATCCGAGGGTTGGCAGCTCTGATAAATTAAGAATTAATCAAACTTTAATGCATCATGCTAATTCTGATATTCTAATATATATATATATATTTTTTTTTTTTTCAATTATAAATTTTTCAGATTTTCTTTCTTTTTCGTTTATATTTGATGCTTCACATATAAAGCACTTTTATTGTAATTTATGTAAGCAGTGTTGTCTGTGGAATTACATATACTTAATTAATATACTGAAACCCTCTTAAAATAGTAATCCATATTACCACTTTTTATTTCTAATTTCGTGTATGTTCTTCAAAGGAAATGTAAAACATCAAAGAAAAGAATTTCATTTTCTTATTTGCTATACAGTGATTATATGACTTGTTTTAATCCTTGATATCATTATTTGTAGTTAGGAAAAAAGTTGTGATATAAATTGTGATTAAATAAGAATTTTTATTAAACCTCTTTCGAGATAAAATCATTTCGCATAAACGAAATAAGGATGATCAAATAAGAAAGCTTGATTAAAGAAAATATTCTTGCCAATAAAATATTTTCCCAATTTTGAAAACAATAAAAATATATGAAAATGCGCTTATTAACGCATAGCTATTTTCTTTAACATATGTACTGATAAAATGTAAAGAATTCCTCTTTAAAAAGTATTTTTGGTGTGTTTATACATCACTTTGTATTTGGAGGAAAAGTTATTTTACAAAAAGAAAGTTTTCTAACGTTATTTCGAAGCATTTATTTTTTTTCGCAACAAGAAGGTTTTGCGAAAAAATGTTGGAACCAGTAAAATATATTTGCTATTATAGAAAATTAAGGAGAATCTACATTTAATCCTAAATTTATAATAGTTTAAAATTCCTTGCATTATAATTTTTTTTTATAAAGGTACATTTTACAACATATACTACCATACATTCAAACCGTTAGAATATAAATTTATAAATTAACATGGGATTTCTCATAATCACAGAAAATATAGATTAAAAAAAAAAAAGTTTCAATTAATAAACCTTTTTTTTTTTTTTTGGCAACAAAGGAAAGAATATGAGATGGTGTTTTATGCAACGTATTTACTCCATGAATACAATTGTAAAATGGTACAAACTCATGCCACAAATAATATTTATCAATGTTGTAGCATAGCATTGGTTGTAATTAGTGGAAATGTAGTTTAATAAAGATAAATCTCATTACTCTTACTAGCTGCCCGCCCCCCGTCTTTTCCCGGGCCCGTGTAATGAACATACATCTCTTAAAAAAACGAAACTCTGGCTTGAGTCTCATATGGCTTCGGCACCGTATATTGGGCATGCTCGTGCGATCCGGGAAATGACAAATTAAGATAAGCACCGTGCATCTTTAAAGATTGATTCATTTGATTAAGCTAGGGGCTTAATTTGAAATTCGGCTGAAACTATCATTCGGAAATTCTGGTTACTGCTTTCTAGAAAAAGCCCTGAAGCTATGAATGCTGATTTTTATGATAATTTAGCAAAAT
This sequence comes from Maratus michaelseni, assembly GCA_963931845.1. Lineage (NCBI taxonomy): Eukaryota > Metazoa > Arthropoda > Arachnida > Araneae > Salticidae > Maratus > Maratus michaelseni. The sequence continues at coordinate 127,787,989 of OZ007590.1, read as the reverse complement.
TGAACTGTTTTGGAGAAGATCGGAACATTCTTCTCCATTCTTCTACATTATTATTAGCTGAGTTATAGAACTATGATGCACAGTTAGAGAAAAAACTTGAGAGGAAGCGCGCGGGCAAGTGCTCAACAACAAATCACTAACTTTGACTGTTGGTATGCATCCACTGAATTCGTGCTCCGTTCTTTTCTTAGGAACATAAATTTAATTTTTATGAAAACTATTATTCTAAAAATGCGGTATTCTCTCTATATAACAGCATTTAAACGCTACGGGTGAAGCTAAAAATGTTAAATTTGTTAAATAAAATTAGATTGGAGCAATATATTTGAATTTATTAATAAGGTACTCAATTAAGGAAACAGCCGCCGCCAGGTTCCGTGCGGTCAAGTACAATAAATGCGATAGTTAATAAAATGTCGTTTGCCCCCTCCCCCTCCTCGCAAATGTAATATCATAATAATATATGTAACGTAAAAAAAAAACCTTAAATCCAGATTATTATAATACATTAAGTCGAAAAAATCCTTTAAAATTAAGTTTTTAGGTGCGTTCGTAATTATATAAATACGTAGCACCTATTGTCGTCGCTTGGTCCGTCCGTCCGTCCGTCTGTCCGTCCGTCCGTCCGTCCGTCTGTCTGTCCGTCCGTCCGTATGTCTGTCCGTCCGTCCGTCCGTCCGCATATAACAACGCACAAACTACCCAACCGAATGGTTTGAGATTTAAGATATATTATCTTTGCAGAATTTTGTCGAGACATTTCAAATTCTATTAAAATCGAATCAAAATTTTAGGAGATATTAATAAAAATATTTATTAAGAAATTTGAATTTTTTTTTTAAATCGGTGCTTTTTTGTTATAGGAGCTTCCGAAGTTTAATCGTCAAGTGACCGAGATATGACAGAAATTAATCTGCAGACGATATAATTCATTTCACAGTATTAAAAATCATCAAGATCTGAATATTTATATAACTATCTACAGTACGAACGCACCTCGTTTGTCACGTTTGACGTACAATTTCCAACTTGTTAGCATTTGGCAAAGGTTGATAATTAAGTTGACTGTCTACATGTCATATAATCTCTGATCCATCTATTTTAACCCTCTAAGCGGTTTGAACGTAATATTCCGTTCACTAAGCTCCAGGTTTCACTGCAATATATGCAATGTTTAAGATAATATAATTCTATAGATTTAATGAATTTTTAAAACATTGAAGAATGATTAATACTCTCAAGGGTTACATTCATATTTGTAATTAAGTTTTATTTATAATGCTGGAAGAATCATATTTTTTTAGCATTTAAAACAAAATGCAGAGAAAACAACATTACAATTTTACCCTTTTTCAAAACGCTCAGAGGGTTAAACACTTGACTTACAATGATCCCTACACTGGTTTATTTAATTACTTCTGGGGATAATCTATGCAACCAACCAACAAAAGGAAAAAAGCGTATTTTTGATGAGAGTTCTTTGTCGATATTAATTAATATTTCGGCTAATTTTAAAAATATTAAAATTATAATTCTCAGGTGTACCAGGAGAGATATTGGGCTATCTTCACTTACATTTTTAGACTTCATGATGCGCTAGATTTTGCTAGCCGTCGCAGACAGGCAGACACACACAGAGAGAGAGCGAAATTTTCTGTTATTAGTACAGATTTCGAGAAAACAGTATGTTTCAATAAGCGGTATAAAGGTAGATTGGAATGTTGTTTAAAAAAAAAAAAGAGTTTCAAACAACAAAATATCTTTATTGATTTGGCAACCAACCAAGAAATATAAGATGATGCTTTAATGAAATGTATTAATTGAACTTTTATAAATACATCAGAAAACTTATACCTACCCACCTTACAAGTAATATTTATTTTTGTCTTGTGTTTAGAGGATTATTTATGGAATATAAAAATTTTCTTAGCCATATTTCATGGTAAATGTTTTGTTTTAATAGTTTATCAAAAAAAAGCACGTGGTAAGGATTAGTTAGGTAACATACAGTTCTACTAAGAAAATACCATTACTGTTTTGACACAAAATATATGAAATAGTGCTTTCATGAAGTAAATTAATTTACTTTTCATAAATACATTCGAAAACTATTACTCATTCTTCTTGCAATTTTTTTTACTATTGTTTGGGGTAGGAGACGTCTGTGCCATTACCTATAATAATATTAATAGGCAAAATAATGTAAATGGATATTATTTTCAATAAATATTGTTTTTATTTGGAAGAATATCATAAATGTTACTCGAAAAAAAAAAAACTATTTCGCATGAATGAAATAACTATAGTTACATTAGAAAACTCCCAATCAATAAAACATTTTCCTGTTTTGATAGCCTAGTAAAGTATATGAGATGGTGCTTTGATGAAATATACTCATTTACTTTTTATAAATATATTCGGAAAATGGTGCTCATTCTTCTTATAAAATTTATTTCTGTTTCGCTTCTGTACCAGTACCTCTAATATTGTTATTAAGAGGAATCAAGTAATATGATATTACTTTAAATAAGTATTGTTAGTTGTTCGAACAAAATTTATATACAAGAGAGAAATTTTAATAATTTAATTCGAAAATAAAATCCATTTTCACAAAAATGAAATAAAAATAGTTAGATAAGAAAGCTTGAATAATCCCTTGGCTACAACCACGCACGTCGCAATTGAAACTACACAGGACTACGAATAGAACAATTGATTTATTTAATGACTAAAATTGATTGTTTAAGTAATAAGAAATTAATATTATGAAATGCTAATTTTTTAAAGTAACAAGAACGTAAAATCATGCGTCAAGCATAGATTATGTAAAACTTTCCAACGCTTCCAAAATAATTTTTCAAATCATAACGTTTGATAAGCTAAAAGATAACAACTAACTAAACAATTTGGAAAACGCAAACATATTTTAAAACAAAATTTCAGGAATTTCGAACATATACAATATTCGTAAAAATATCCGAATAGGATTTATAGATTTGTATATATATACTACATAAGATGCTAAATTTAAGTTCAGTTAGGAACGCGTAGCACAGTTTAAAATTCTCCGTCTGGAGTTTCAGTCAATAAACGGAAATTTGTTCGCGAATTTTTGTGCTTCCCTGTATAGAATCTACAGAATTTATACACACCACGTAATAGACAAAAAGTAAGTTAAATTTAAAATCGCGTTCAGCAACTTAAAACGCACTTCCAGGATCTATTGTTAATAGACAGTAGAGAATTCTTTTGTGTGTCCCTGTAAATGAACGATGACTGCTATACACACACTATTCTGTAGTAAGCCTCTTCTAATGCACCTTAGTGATATATATAAATTTCAATGCGTTTAAAATAGTGAAACATTATTTAAATAAACTACAGACGATTTTTCTCCATAGACGTAATGTAACGGAATTCTTTTGACTGTCCCTGTTAAGTAACTATAAGTGCTATGCATACCCTATTCCATATTAAGTTTCTTCTAATGCACCTTAGTGATATATATAAATTTCAATGCGTTTAAAATAGTGAAACATTATTTAAATAAACCGCAAATGATTTTTCCCCATAGACCGCAATGTAACGGAATTCTTTTGAGTGTCCCTGTAAAAAAACTATAAGTGCTACACACTTCCGTCGAAATATGGAACAAGCTATAGATAACGACAATAACATATAAAAATTGCAGAGCAATCCGAGCATATTTACGGGAGTTAGAGCACGGACAGACGGACAGACGGCATACGACCATATGGCAGACGGCCATCCGGCCAGACAAACCGAAGTCATAAACACTTTTCAACTAGGTTGGAAAGTGTTAAAAACTGATCGAACCATGCTATGAGGATTTCGACCGGGACATAGTCAAAAGCTTAAAATAAAATTAAAAAAAAAAAAACTATTTCAGTGAATAAAATAGCTCTTCACTTTTAACACAATGCCAAATATGTAAAATGGTGCTTATTGTAACATATATATATATTTTTTAAATACATGTCAAATGTGATAAATTTTTCTTTTAATTTTATTTTGTGTGTTTTCAAGAGTTGTTTATAATAAGAGAAAATATTGTTTACTAATGTACAATTTTACTATATTTAATCCGACGAAAAAGTTAAATAAGAAAACTTGGTTTGAATTGCTGTACAATCTAAAGTAATTTGTTTTTGCATTTGATAGTATTACTTGAAGTTAAAGTAAACAAGAACGAAAAATTATGCGTGAAGCATAGATTATGTAACACTTTCCAACGCTTCCAAAATAATTTTACAATTCATACCGTTTAATAAGCTAAAAGATAACATCTGAGTAATCCGAATACTTTTATTCAGCCCTGTATAGGATCTATAGATTTGTATATATACTACATAGGATGCTAAATTTTAGTTAAGTTAGGAAACGCGTAGCACAGTTTAAAATTCTCCGTATGGAGTTAAATAAAAATGAAATGTTTTCGCGAAATTTTGTGCTTCCCTGTATAGGATCTACAGAATTTATGCACACCACGTAATAGACAAAAAGCGAGTTAAAATTAAAATCGCGTTCAGTAACTTAAAACGCACTTCCAGGAATTGTTGTTAACATGCAGTAGAGAATTCTTTTGTGCGTCCCTGTAAATGAACGATGACTGCTATACACACAATATTCTGTAGTAAGCCTCTTGTCATGCACCTTAGAGATATATATAAATTCCAATGCGTTTAAAATAGGGAAACATTATTTAAATAAACTACAGACGATTTTTCTCCATATACGTAATGTAACGGAATTCTTTTGACTGTCCCTGTAAAGTAACTATAAGTGCTATGCACACCCTATTCCATTTTAAGCTTCTTCTAATGCACCTTAGTGATATATATATATATAAATTTCAATGCGCTTAAAATAGTGAAACATTATTTAAATAAACTGCAAATGATTTTTCCCCATAGACTGCAATGTAACGGAATTCTTTTGAGTGTCCCTGTAAAAAAACTATAAGCGCTACACACTTCCGTTGAAATAGGGAACATGCTATAGATAACGACAATAACATATAAAAATTGCAGAGCAATCCGAGCATATTTACGGGAGTTAGAGCACGGACAGACGGCAGACGGCAGACAAACCGAAGTCATAAACACTTTTCAACTAGGTTGGAAAGTGTTAAAAACGTGTATTAAGGAGTTATTTCTATTACCTTTCTTCTGCACAAATAGAACAAGGATACTTAAATAAGAAAGCTTCATTAAATAAACTATTTCAACGAATAACCTCATCCCACTTTTTGAAACTCTGCAAAATGTATGAAGTAGTGCTTTTGTAGATATGAATTGTTTCGATAAATAAGTTGGTGAATTTTACGTTTTATGTTTAAAAAATTATTTTTGTTTCTTTCATTAGAACTGTTTGTAGCTAAAGATAGCTTGTTTAATAAAGGAAAATTTTACTAACTGAACATTATTTCGCACCGAAAGTTCTTTTTTGCATAAATGATATCTCATCAAAAACAACTCGTTGTAAATGATCCCGCCAAGCCACAAACCTAAAACGTCAGTCACAAAAAGAAGTGATATCACATAAAAAGAAGCGATATAGAAGTGCATACTCCGAGTCCCGTGTAAAAATCTATCACCACTCATAATGTTTCCAAAGGACTCGGAGTGAGGTACAGTATGTGAAAACTGCTTGGCGACCTGCAGGCTTTTATAATATATGTAGTATATCAATTTTGAAAATCGAAAAATAAATTTTATATTTTTGTTATACCACTTTTATAAATATTTTTGTATGCGAAAGAACTGACAGAAAGGATTTTCCCCCAGATCTATGCCATTCCCTTACGCTAGAACTACTGCAATATATCTCAATTTAGTTAACGTTTATTAGTTTATTATAAGGTATATATATATATATATATATATATATATATATATTACAAACTCAAAATCTTTATACGTTTACTTAAAAATTCCTCTTCGTAAGAGTGGTGTTTTTAGTTTAAATAATGGTAAATAAAATCAACAAATTGATTTTTCAAGCTCATAAATAAGAAAGGACATGCAAACACAGAAGCTTCAACTTTTACAATTTTATGAGAGCAAAATAAATAAAGAAAGAAAGAAAGAAAATAAAATAAAATAAAATGAAAGAAAATAAAAGAAAATTAGAAAAATATAGCCATATGTAATTGCAGGAAACGCAAACATTATAAAAGTCTGCAGGTCACCAAGCAGTTTTCACATACTGTACCTCACTCCAAGTCCTTTGGAAACATTATGAGTGGTGATAGATTTTTACACGGGACTCGGAGTATGCACTTCTATATCTCTTCTTTTTATGTGATATCACTTCCTTTTGTGACTGACGTTTTAGGTTTGTGGCTTGGCGGGATCATTTACAACGATTTGTTTTTGATGAGATATCACCCCTTTTTGTAAGGTATTTAATTTCAATTATACGGATTCCATTTTTATTCAGAAAAGAAAAGATGAAAGGGGCAAAAAAAATAATAGTGATGCTATAAACAGAATTATACATCAGAATTATACAATTTATTGAGTGACTTATTCCAATGTACATGTCGCTACCATAACAACGAGGAAACTTTTATATTAATTCCCTTACATTGCATTCATCAGATTATTTATGACATATTTATTTTCCTTTTTCTTTTGTTTATATCACTTTTCCGTTTATATACATTCAAAAACAAAAAATTAGACAATTTTACAGTAGTTTACAAACTAATTAAAATACTATAGTTTCAGAAAAATGTGGAAAATAAGAAGCACTTTTTTTCGGTCAACTACAACGATAAGTTTATGGAGCATACTTTACCGAGAATAATCAACATTTTTTTTCTACGAACCTATTTCTATTAGTATAAAAATTTACAGGAATTTTTATACTAACATATTAAATATATTATTTTTGAAAATTACTGAGCACCTTAGAAGTTTTTATTTGTTTAAGTTTTTTAACTCAACGTTTCGAGAATTCGAAAAATATAAAATTCGCAACGTTTGCCAAAGTATAAAAACTATTAAAGTGATTTCTGTTCATATAGTCTGTTCATTCCAATTCGGTGATCCTAAAATATAGTCCCCAATCTCCGGCAGTCCAATAATTAATTAGGACCTATGTATGCAACTGTTAAAATGTTCTCAAAGTTGACAATAGAGGCGATAAGTATAGCTCGGCAAATATGAAACACGGCATTGCTTCATCATGGCTTTGTTTCGTGAGGTGTTCGTTCTCCGAACATAAAAATCTCACGCGAAAGTGTTCGTTAACCGATTAGTTCGTAAACCGAACAGTTCGTTACCGATCACCTATTGTATACGAAATTTAGCATTTTAAGTTCGTCATAGCCGGAGATTCGATGAACGGCAAATATTTAAACGCAAAACTTGTAATCTTGGGGTAGCAACATCTTTACATTCTATTACTCAGCGCATGAACGTAAAGTTGCAATTTTGTAATCGCTATTTCAATCAATTCCTGATACGCTAGAATTATATATTTATAAATAAACACAGTTTTTTTAATCGATGATAATACTATATTTTAATAGATTTCGAGCTTAACATCGACGTGATTTCAGACGGACAAAATGAACTCATATTAAATTTTAAAGCAAGATAATGAAACCTTACAGAGATTGAAACAGTGTAAAATCATTAAAATACATCTCACTCAGTAAATATACACCGGTTGTAATGTAATCAAGATCTTCTAAGAGACTCTGTAAACGAAACGTATATGCTTCAATGCCTCTTTACAATAGAGAGGATGTAGTAACATATTTGAATATCTTGTGTATATAGACAATTTGACAAAAGTTATGCAATTTACTATTGTTTTTCCTCTGTGTTAAGTACAGGAATCATGTACTTCAACGTAAAAATTCGCTAATTACACAACTTTTTAGTGTTATTAAAAAACTTTTGAGTTACCCTGCAAACGAACAGTAAATTCTACAATTCTGTTTTACAATAGGAAGCTAACTTAGGTCGTTCGTAGTAACATATTTTAACATCATGCGCATACGTTCTTTTTGAAAAGAGTTAGACCATTTAATATTTTTTTTTGCTTCATCTTAAGTATAGGAATGAATCACTTTAAAGTGGTATACATAAAAAACTAATTAATATTTTTACACGTAATATTAAACATTTCAACTACTCATAAATACAATTCAAATGCTGCAAACCGCGTAAAAATCGGATAATTACACAACTCTTTAGCCCTATATCAAAAGATCTTTTGTGAGACCCTGTAAACGAACCTTAAATGTTACGATTTTTTATAATAGGAAGCTTACTTGGGTCGAGTGTAATAACATATCTTAATATCATGTGTATACGACCACTCCTAAAAGAATTGGGTCATTTATTATTTTTTGCTCTATGTTAAGTATAGGAATCAATAACTTTAAACTGATATAAATTAAAAACTAAATAATATTTTTACATGAAACTTACAAAGGTTTGAACTACTCATAAAAACGATTCAAATAACGTAAACCGCGTAAAAATCCGATAGTTACACATTGCTGTAGCCCTGTCAACAGCTTTTTGCTCTATGTTAAATATAGGAATCAATAACTTTAAACTGATATAAATCAAAAACTAATTAATATTTTTACATGAAACTTACAAAGGTCCGAACTACTCATAAAAACGATTCAAATAACGTAAACCGCGTAAAAATCCGATAATTACACATTGCTGTAGCCGTGTCAACAGTTTTTTGCTCTATGTTAAGTATAGGAATCAATAACTTTAAACTGATATAAATCAAAAACTAATTAATATTTTTACATGAAACTTACAAAGGTCCGAACTACTCATAAAAACGATTCAAATAACGTAAACCGCGTAAAAATCCGATAATTACACATTGCTGTAGCCGTGTCAACAGTTTTTTGCTCTATGTTAAGTATAGGAATCAATAACTTTAAACTGATATAAATCAAAAACTAATTAATATTTTTACATGAAACTTACAAAGGTCTGAACTACTCATAAAAGCAATTGAAATAACGTAAACCGCGTAAAAATCCGATAATTACACATTGCTGTAGCGTTGTCAACAGTTTTTGGTCTGAACAAGATTTAAAAAGTGCAAAAAACAGCACTTTTAAAATTGCATTTACTGAAAACTTATTCGTCGGATTTTGCTTTACTTTTGAATTCTTAGTCCCTTGGCACGCCTCATTCCATAGATTCAAGAATTTTGTTTCTATCATAAATAGAACGCGAGATATAGATGTGTCAAAAACCCGTTTTGTCCCGACCGCAAAATATAAACTAGACAGATTGGCGAAAAACTCTGTCGAGTTTCTATGATATGATAAATATGGATTAGAAAATTGGTATTACTTGCTATACAGTGAATATTTTCTTTTTATATCATTATTTTCAGTAAGGATAAAGGTGTGCATTAAGATGGAAATCTTATTAACCTTCTTTCTACGCAAAATCATTCTTGTGCATAGACAAAGTAAGGATTCTTAAATAAGAAAGCTTCATTAAAGAAAACTATTCCAAAGGATATTTTATCTTTCAAGTTTTACGAACTGCGAAAAATGTATTAAATAACGTTTATTAAAGTATACAGAGGCTGTTCGCACCATTTTTAGATGAATTTGTTTTAATGCAGAAAAAAAACCCGCCTGGATAAATAAGTTATTTTTCACAGTTAATTTGTTTTTGAAAGCATAAATTCTCGACTGTCAGCTGAAATTTTTGTTTTCATGCAAATTGGCACTTTTAAAGAACCGATGGATGGAAGGCTATATTTCTGCACTTTCCGAAGAGTTTGTTAGAGAGAGAGGGTTATTAAAAAAACTGTGAAAGGCAGGTTTTTTCTATATCTAAAGCCAGCGTAGGCAATATTACCAATGAGATAGGGATAAAACCTAAATGCCTAGTTTCAAGGGGTAAATTGTATCAAATATATAACAAAGAACAAAAAGGAATTTTTCAAATATTGCAAAAGTAAAATATTATATGACAAAAAAAAAAAAATCCCCCTCGTCAAAGATCTATTGCTAAACCGTTGAAATACTCAGTATCCAACTGTTAACAAAATCATTAAATTCCATTTGAATTTTAAAAAGGTCAACAAACACAATGTTCATTGTCTTTCTCCATGACATATCGCCGAACGTGAGAACAGGATTCAGAATTCTTTATAAGACGCAATTATCTGGAGAAAAATGAAAAAAATGTTGGAGTTTGGGTCTATTTAAGTGATTCTAATAAAAATAGATCCGTTTATTATCATCAAAGATGAGAAAAATATCTAAAAACATGGTTTAATGTATCTAAAGAAAAGTTTTAGCAGGGGATTTATGATTGTTGCTGGCTTTGCACATAGTCAAATTAAAAATAAAGAGAGCGGAGAAAAATCTCAAAATAAACTCCACATACTATCAGAAACATATTTTACTCCCAATCTTCAAACATGAAATACTATCTCTTAACCCCAGTGTCATCAATCTGTTGAAATGCATCAAGATAAAGCAAGCAGCCACACATCAATCCACTTTTAATTCCCTTGAACACAAAAATTAAACGAGAAATGGGTATCAGGGTTATACCCTTCACTGATATACCTGCTAAATATTCTGATGTATCTCTCATGATTTTTTATGCTTTTGGACTTTTAAAAACCATGTTATCCAAACGTCGACCTACAACTCTTCATGGACTTTGGAAAGCTGTTCAAGAAGAATGCGCTAAAATACCTCTTCCAAAACTACAAAAGGCATTATTGTCATGCAAATTATGGTGTAGAAAGGTATTTAAGAATAATGGTTAGCAAACTGAACATTTAAAACACAAATATTTTATGTAAAATAATTCTGCAAGTACCGTGAAAATCGGCTAAACAATGTACGAACATCACGCTGTAGTAATGTTTTTTCAAAAATGTATAGGTTAAATTCAAGAATTTCCCTTTTAATAATTATTTTTATATATGAATTATACAGTCGCTTGTAATTAGATGAAAATATGTTTAACAAGGAGAAATCTTATAGTCGTTATTTCAAATCAAAATTTCCTTTCACATAAACGATATACAGATAAATTTGAAAGCTTGACATAGTTACTGTTCAGTGATTATAAAACATTTTTAAACTTTGGTATTACCATTTTTAGTAAGGGAAAATGTTTCGCACGAAAGTTGGATTTCTAAAAAGCTTCCTTACAGGTGAAATATCTCTTCTGTAAAAACGAAATAAGAATCTTTAATTAAGAAAACCTTATTTAAAAAAACTTTTCCAGTCAATAACATATATGTCTAGTTTTGGGAACAATGGTGCTCATTGTAGCATACTAATTTTCTTTGATGGTTTTTATTGCAAAAACGTCAAGAATCCCACCTTTAAAGATATTCTTTGTATGTTTCATGGCATTGTTTGAAATTAAATAGCAAAATTGCATAATAAAAATAATTTTACTACCTCCATTTGAAGAAAATTATTTTAAACATAAACGATATAAAAATAAGCTGTATATAACATACAAGGTGCAGCCAGTTTTCATTCAAATAACCATTGCCTACTAGTGGATAAATGTGAAAGTTATTAATCCTAGCTCAAAGCTATGAGAGAGGGTGAAATGAATTCACTTAAAAAAGTACGGAGTGCACTCGATTTAGTACAAAATGACGTCTTAAATATAAACATAACTTAATTGGAAGCCTTGAAATGTTTATGTTTTGGTAACCTATCTTCGGCTTAAATACTTCACTAATCACTCGTAGAAGTGTAACATTATATAGCATATTTACTAATAACACATGTGAGCAATCTACAATATATTTTAACAACCAACAAAGTCAAAATAAACTGAATGCATACACCATCTGGAGCAGTGCATGTGTATTGCTGACGATAAATAACATATCATGCATATTTAACATACTTCAATAAGAAGAATTTAAAAGTGGTTATAACAAATAGAATAGTTTTCTACTTTATAAGCCAAGCAAAATATATTACGCGGTGATTCATGAAACATACATATGGTAATTTTATAAATATGTTGGTAAAATAATATTCATTCCCTTCATAAACAATTTATGTAAAGAAGGAGAAAGCTTATTAAACTTGTCCTAAAACAGAATTCTTTTTCCAAATTAACAAATTAGTGACAGTTAAATAAGCAGGTATCAATAAAGAAAACAGTTTAAATCATTGAAATATGTTTCATTATTTGTTGCAACTTTACAAAACGATGAAATATGGCTTAAAAACCTTCCAATTTAATTTAGTAAATGTAAAGATAAAATAGTCCAAACTCCATTTCCTAAAATCCTGAAACAAAATTTTTCTACCGCATGAACAAAATAAGATAACCTTAGAAATAGGATCTGATTAAAGGAAACAACTTTAACCAGAATATCATATTTCCATTTTTGATATGTATGCAAATTTATAGGAGATGGTATTTTTGTCCCAAACCAAGTTAACTTTAATGAGTATACTGAAATGTTACATATTTTCAACTTTCTAAACTATTTAGCCTTCCAAACATGAAAGAAAGAATGAGTTAATGTTAAAATTTAAAAGCATTAATTCTGCGTAATTCACTCTTTTAACTGCACACAATTCTCAAATTTTAATCGTATTAAGGACAATTTTATTTGTGATATATTCAAATTCTAGGACGAATAATATTTTTTAGATGTTTTAAAATAATATCTAAGGGTGTAGTGGAAAACTTTAAAGATAAGGATTTAAGTGTGGATTACTTAATTAATTTAAATTTTCAATCACAAAAATGTAGCCGGACAATAGAGTACATTGTGTTCCATAATTTTTAAGGCGTTAGAAGAGAGATAAAAAATAATCTAATAATGGTATAAGATATATGTGGCTTTTATTAAAGATAAAAGTAAAAACACAATTCCCGCAAAGGGTGACACTGAGACATGAGAAAGACATGGAGTCGATCTACATGGTGACCATTTAAATTTAAACAGTGATTAAAAGTTGCAAGATTAGGTTATAGTGTATCAAGCCAAAAATGGTAACCTTGACTTATAATAATCCTAAAGGATAACTCATTTAATATAATTTAGAATTACAATTCAGCCAATCAATATATTACTTGGCGCAAATGAAATTACAACGCCAGTTTGTGAAAGTTTATATTAATTATAGAAAGAGAGAAATGTGGTACACAACCATGGAGACCAGGTGCCTTCATTATACACAACTTACAGAATTCCAAGTGTAATAATCTCTTGTAATGATTACAGTTTTTGATCTTTGATAAGTACTTAGATTAGATCAGGGGAAAAAAGCATATGGTAAAAGAATACTTTCCTTTAATTATTCATTTTAACAACCAGAAAAATATGCATTTGAACTGTTAAAATTTTATTAAAAGAAAGTTACAATTTATTATTATTATTATTATTATTATTATTATTATTATTATTATTATTATTAGGGACTGAAAAGAGCTGGTAAGCTTTAAATGAAATTATACGTATTAATCTTTAAAGAGATATAAAATAATAATTATGTTTTTTAAAAGAAAAATGGTAGTTGCAAATAATTACATCTATAAAAGAAAGATTTTAATATTCACTGGGGTATAATATTAATACAATTAATAATATGTGATGATTAGATAATTACATCATCCTATATCTCTCCCAATTTTCCATAAAAATAAAAAGTACCTAACAATGTCTGGATAGATACACTTACAGGAAGAACGATAGCAATATGAAAACAAATACACAAATGATTATGTTGCTGTAAAAAAAAAATATTTATACCAAATGGATTTTTCCAGGATGTTAGGTGGCAGTTCTCAAGGTACTACAACGGACAACTTATATATAATGAGCATATATGCCAGCTCATTTTTTTCATCCGCTTATCGCAGTTCCTAATATATGAGTACGTATCTTGTACTTGGATGAACAAACTACATATATATGGTACCCAGAGATACTGTATAAAAGATGTGATTTTGATTTTATCGTAAAAATTATCAGCAATAAGGTTTAGTATTAAGTTTGAATGATTATAATTTTTAGAAAACATCACTCATGTCAATGTATTTGCAGCATTTCGGAAGCACACATTTTAAGACTAAAAATGTATGTGGAAAAAATAAACTGATTACTATTACTGATTACTATTTAATAATTTTCATATATATCTGGCATCCGTCTGTGACTCCAGCAAGTTTCTGAATTCTCGCTAATTTTTTCTAAAAAATTATTGCTAACATCATTACGTGATAAACGTGTGCAAATTGTGCGGATCTTGCTGGTTAATTGTTCAATATATCTGACGAGTCCAAATTCAAAATTGTACGATCCCAAATATGCCTCGAGACTTTTAAGCCTTTTTCTACTGGCATGCCTATACGAATTGACCAGATTTCTATACTGTGGAAGACGCTGTTTTTCAGTTGGAGGTTAAATTTCATGAGGAGGAACCTTGAGGCTATTTTCGCTAATCGTGCTCCCTTATGGCTATACATTTTTCCTCATCGCCTCTCAAGAGTAACGTCTCCTTCTTGAAGTGTTGAAGTAAATTCATTGTTAACCCAAAATTTAAGAAAATGACTTTGCAATTATGTTTATTTATAATTCCGTCTTCAATCCTCCAAATAAGAATATATATATTTCTTATATATATATATATTTCTTATATATATATATATTTCTTATATATATATATATATTTAAAGCATGAATAATTTAAAAGGCACTTACTTAGCCGTCAGATACTAATCCTGCATCACACTCCCACATCAAAAGATATTTGCTATTCCCAATTCTTCGAATAAATGGGTATACAAAATTTGAAGCCATTCGAATAATTCTAACGAAAGCTAAACTTGTTAAACCTAAGCTAAGAGGGATTTCCCCCTCCCCCTCTTCTTATATTCGATGTGCAAACTCTAAAAACTAATTCGGGAAGCAAATTTAATATTCTCAAATTAAATGGGTTAGGTTTCTATGTTTCTTAATGAATGAGTTCAAAATATTTTATATATTCTACGGAAGGTTCAACTTATGTAATTTAAATTGGGAGGGGGGGAGAGAAAACTTGTCAACAATAAAATAAATGTCTTTCTTTGATGGATAAAACATTTATTTCAAGAAATAAATCGCTGTAACTTCGTGTACTACGCTTTTTTAGTTGATAGTAAAAGAATGTCACTAGCTCCGACACACGTCCAACAGCTGAAATACAGTGACTCGGGCAACTAACCCGATGGGGCATCTAACCTGGATTTACCCTAATTTCATTTATATGTTGTTATTTTATGCTTCATAAGTACTTTTATCCATTATCATTTCTCAAGATGACTTTTTACGTAATATTTTTTTATGTAAACCCTACATAAGCATAAGTTTTACTGATTAATTGTACTTTAATTTCTATTCAACACCTTTTTGTTTGATAATTAGTATTTCTTTGCGTATATCACGCCTCAGATTTTTTCATTAATTTTGTATTGTAAGTTAATATGGCACAATATGTTTTATGTATATGTTAAGTATAATACTCAGAAACTGTGTTATAAGTGTGTTGAAGTGCATAATATGTTTTATGTATATTTTAAATATAGTAGTTAGAAATTGTGGTTCTTTTTCCGAATTTATAGTTTATGTTGCATATTCTAATATGTCTTCAATTTTCTTTATTCTGAAATTATATGTCAAATTACACTTTGGGAAAGTTTATATTAAAAACCCTAAAGAGAGACATGTAGTACACAACTATGGAAACGAAGGGGCTTTAACATAAACAACTCACAGAATTACGAGCATAATAACCACTTGTATTGGCTACAGTTTTTAACTTTAATAAGCGCTTAGATTAATGCAGGGGAAAAGGCATTTGATTAACGCACGGGAAAAGGCATGCAAAAAATACTTTCCTTTCATTTATTTATTTTAAATTCCAGAAAAATATAAATGTGCGCTGTTAAAGTTATACGATAAGAAAGTTCTTTATTAACGTCTATCAGTAGATAGTAAGCTTGAAAAGGAATTACAAATATGAACTATTTGTAACTAATATTCAAAAACAAAATTTTCGCCAAATTGGCGGGGGGAAAAATCGTGCCAATGTGGTGAGTATATGACATCTGTGCCATGCTGGCATATAAATTCCCCAAACATCTGATTCAGTGTTTAATTTTTTTTTTTTATAATTCGTTTTTTTTTTTTTTTTTTTTTTTTTTTTTTTTTTTTTTTTTTTTAAGTATAGGGGTCTTGGCAACCTAGAGAAATAACCTTGGCGAGAGAAGAAAATTTGGCAAAATATTTTCTGGCAATCTATTCGCACAAGCAATCATTATATATATATTATTTTATTTCTCAACATCCTTTTTTCTATGCACATACAAAAAATACAAAGATGAATGAGGTATTCGAAAAGTTATTGAACAATTTTCTGAGAAAGTACAACTGCATTTCGTTAAAACGCGGTGATTGAATTTAAAAAAAATCAGTTAATAAAAAATTAGCGCTAAAACGTACCAGGAAATAATCTCAAAGATTGCAGTGCGAAAGCTTCGCACGGGTCCTTCTGGTATATTTTTAATAATGCAAATAAAATATTTTATTTATATGTACAATAAAATACTGGTAGCTGTAATACTCGAGACAGTAGTATGAAGGATAAGTCTCAATTCTTCTTTTTCTCATTAGCAAACAAATAATATCTAATATTTAAATATGTTGATAAAACATAGTGAATAAAGTTATATAGCATTCTAAAATGAATAAAATGAAATAATCATTCAATAAAATTTCATAAATTTCATAAAATAATGATGTAACTAACAAGGAAAGTCTTGCTACGCGAATTTCTGATTTTCGCCCAAAAAATTTACGAACTTAAGAACATGTCCTAATGTAGCCATGGTTTTAAAAATAGCTACTAAATAAGAACGAGAAGTTCATAAAAACATATCTAATAAGTGAACCGAGTTTTAGAAAAGTTACATTGTCGGTAATTGGCGAATTTTGTGTCTTGAATTATGTTGTTTTTAATGAAAGCTGGATGTTTCATCAAATAGAAAGAACAGCATGGGTCATCTTGCACATCGGAGTACTGATTAAGAGCAGAACATCTATAAGAGGGCAAGGGATTTCATTTGAGATTCAAAATAATTTATTTTTATACCTGAATTTTACAAAACTAAACACATTTCGGCATTTTTGTGGAATTTCTATTGTTATTTTTGCTCTCCTCTCCACTTTAAAAAATTAAGGGGACTCGAGCAAGATTTGTCATCTCCTGGGAAAAGTCACATCGATGCCAATACTTTCGATTTCAACAGAATTTACTTTGAAATATATAATTTTGTCAAGTATACCTAATTGTTTGCAATATTTTATTAGTGCAAGTTGCATAGAAATTCTAAATGTATTGCCTGCCAGTAATATCTATGATTTTATAAGAAAAGCTCTTGTGTATTACGACCTATTGTCTGCACTGTCGGTCTTCGGCGTACACAGTACAGAGTGGGATGCATTTTATGGCCGCCCTCTCCCCTAAATCGGTGAAAAATATTTAAATAAAACCCTGAAAAAAAAATGTAAATATAAAACAATTTTGTGATTGAAATTGAACTGATTATTACATGATTGCAATTTAATTGAATGGTGGTTTCGTTTTTAAGGTTTTTGTTATATTTCATTATAAGTTTAATACTGTTTTCTAACAAGGTTCACCATAACTATTGTCTTCAGTTTTCAAAGCAAATAAAATTAAATAATAAAATATTTTTAAATGCAAGAACGTAACTAATTAATTTTATTTATTTTTATTTTTTTGATTGGGGTTACGGAGGAAGGTTGGGGGGGGGAGGGAGGGAGAGATGTACTTTCTTTTAAATAAAACAATATGAATAAATATTTTCCACTTATTTTATTTTGCATATGGGCTTCATATATATACATATATATATAATAGTATTGATATATTTTCCATGGTTGAGCTTTTAAAGTATCGCGTAAGACAAAAAGTTATGAAATAAATAAATTATTGTATGAAATATGATTATACATAACGGGTTTTAGCTTTAATTGGTTGATTTTTCAATATTACTTTATTTGGCTATCTTACCATTCTAATTCGTTGAATATTTGCATTTCCAGGTTTTTATGCAGACGTAACAAAATATCCAATAAAATTGTTATTGCAATGAATGTTTTAAATTTAAATTGTAATATGTTGCTGGCCTATTATAACGTAAATAAAGCATGTAATAACCATCTTTATACGAATTTAAAAAGTAATTTTTTATTGCATTAATTACAAATGAAATTATAACCACTGTTCAGAATTTTTTACGTACTATGCCAACTATATATATTGCCTTTCCCCCATAGAACAAAAATCCAGCGTACGCATATACTGTACGGCCTAGACAGAAGGTAGAGGAAGGGAGAAGTGACCTGCACAGTGGATCTTTTTGCGTCTTAACACGTATAACGATCTTTATACAAATTAAATTGGTAATTTTTTATTGCAATAATTACAACTGAAGTTATAACTACCTTTCACAATTTTTTACGTACTATGCCAACTATATTTATTGTTTTTCCCCCATAAAATAAAAATCCAGCGTACGACTCTACTTTTGGGCATAGACAGAAAGTGGAGGAAGTGTGAAGTGGCCTGCAAAGTTGTTCTTTTTAGGTAGATTTCGTAAGAAATACTACCTATTACATTCTCCCCTAAGTTGGAATTTCTGGAATTTTTTTGTAGATCTACGCTGATTATGACTCACAGAATCCCAAACCACCCACACTTAAAAACTTTATCTATCTATCTATCTATCTATCTATCTATCTATCTATCTATATACATATATCTATCTATATCATCACTTTTTATGGACTCGATAACTTCCATAATTCTGCACAAATCTCTTCCAAACTTATACAAAATCAAGGGGCGTAAAATCGTAAAAAATAGTACCTATTACATTCTC
Organism: Maratus michaelseni; assembly: GCA_963931845.1. Taxonomy (NCBI): domain Eukaryota; kingdom Metazoa; phylum Arthropoda; class Arachnida; order Araneae; family Salticidae; genus Maratus; species Maratus michaelseni. Next base: position 127,769,006 of record OZ007590.1, on the reverse strand, counting down.
CCCTAAGTTGGAATTTCTGGAAAATTTTTGCAGATCTACAGTGATCATGACTCCCAGAACCCAAAACCACCCCCCAGTTCAAAACTTTGGCTATCTATCTCTCTATTTATCTATCTATCTATATCACTCTTCTATGGACCCGATAACTTCCATAAATCTGCACAAATCTCTTCCAAACTGATACAAAACAAGGGGCATAAAATCTAGGTCATGCTCATTAATGGGCAAAATCGAACCAGGGATGGGGGAATGGGGGCTTTTTATGAAAACAGATAAAAATCCATTAACTTCTTAATTATGATACGTGTCGAGTCCGTTTAACGTTATTATTACTTCTAGCAAAAGGGCTGAAAATTTATGTATAACAGATTTTTGATATAATTTAAAATGGCCTCAAGCGGGGAAAAATAGTGGTTTTAGAAGAAAAAAATTCATAACTTCGGCAATTCAGAAGATATCAAATCCGCTGAAATTTATTATAAATCCTCTTAATATTATCTACATTTTTTATACTGACAAGTTTTTTATAGAGCCAACCCTTACAGCAATAAAAAAGTAAAAAAAAAAAAAAAAACCTGCCGGCTCCGCCTATAAGCACATTAAATTTTGAAGTGGGCGGGTCTGCATCTTCGAAATCTACCTGTACCTGTCGGCTGAGCCATCAGGGATTTTTTTGTCGTAATCCGTATCACGGTCCCTCACGACAACGTTTCTTGATTTTCATGTCTCTAAAAATCTGTTTAAAATAGCAAATTTGTTATTTATAGCAATGCACTGGCAGAAATACACAAAAAAAAAGTTACAATTCTTATTCTCTAATAATATCATTGTACAACTCTAGCAGAAAGACAGAAGTTTTATTTTGCAGTAGTTCAGGAAAAGGACTCCAAAAGTAAATGAAGACACACAAGGAATACACCGCGGCTTCTTTAGGTAATAAGACTCATCGAGCAAAAGCTTGAGATTCAGATAGAATAAATCTCCTTATATACCATCAACAACAATTCAATTCTATTTCAAACTTATTTTTAAAGGATTGTAAAACACTTTAAGAAACTTGGATTACGTTCTTGTTTCTCAAATAGCAAGTTTTCTTTAAGCTTTGTTTCAATTTGTGAATAAATAATGAGCCCGAGCCTGCTTCAACTCCAATACACACGTCACTGGAGCATACAGTTGCAAAGTTCATAAACAGAATTTTTGAGACATTAATACGGGTGAATCACAGTTGTAAGCTGTCTTAAAAACCCACTTTTATTTATTAAAATATCAAATTAAAGCTGTTTTATATATATCAAATACGGTGCTGCTTCAAAACTCTAGAAACTTTAAATCGTCAATCGAGGGGGTTATTCGAAAAGTAAGTTCCGTGAGCGTGTTAAGGGAACATGTTTCTGTTCTGGAGAGCTACATATTTATTAACTATTGAAAAACATTATACTATTTATTTTTACATAGTCACCGAGTGCTCTAAGGCATTTATCATAAGAAGATACGAGTGTTTGTATGGCAACATAAAAAAATAATAACTATAAAATTAATGCATTTTTTTCCTCGTTATAGCCATCAAAAGGCTAGCCATCAAAGAATTATTTTAAGTATAGGAAAAAATAAAAGTCGCTATGCTGATCAACAAGTCGAACCAGTTTACCATTCAACACATATAGCAGGCCGCTTCTCTCTTCACCATTCACATTCATTCTTCAATCAAATCCATCTTCTAACTATTCTATTACTTAAAACTACATCATCGTACACCTGATAGATTCGTCTAAAATTTTTTTGTTAGTATCAGTTTATTTGCATTCAAAATGTGAATTACAGTAATAATTTCACATTTGGCAGGAATATCTGTAACATAATCAGCGTACAACGATTACCCGTGTCATCATTTCACCTATGATAATTTATCTTGAAAATTATGCAACGTGAAAAGCAAAATAATCATACAAAATATATTTATCATAGATTAGTATAATTTATAATAAAAACAGTTTATTAATTATTCATTATACTATTAATAGTTATAATAAAATAATTTTATTATACCAATTAAAAAATAATTCACCGTTAAAACACATCCCTTTTCTAGAGACTACATTTCATGAATAAAGAATGTTGAGAAGATGAAAATCACTTTACAAAGATTTTTCATTAAACTTAATTGATTTGTAAAATAAAAATTAAAGAAGAAATTATTATTGTACGTGTTTGAGATTGTATGAATTTAAGTCGATTTCCCTCATTCATATTTCCTTAAATTAAGACGGTCGGCGGAAATTCTAATCTCATATCCGCTTTCAATCAATGGAAAATATCTGGAGTGTTATGTGATCTACAGGATTTCTAATAATCACTGATAAGAACTCCAATAACGTAATGCTGAGATGGCACTTCTGGTTCAAATTCCATGTAAATAGAGTATTTACGTGATGGGAAAATATTTTATTTAGAGGTAATGTTCTGAATAGAATATGAAAATTTGCTTCTAGTTTCAATATTACTCGTCATTTGTGTTAGAATAATAATTTTGATTCAAGTACAATCGATATCCGCTTAATAATAAATGTAGCATTACTAAATAAACTAGTTACCTGAAAATATTGTCTCTTCCGTCAACAGTGTTTCATATAATGTTGACTAGAACAGATTATTTATTCGTCTTCATTTAATATTTCTCTGAGTTTTATTTATGTAGCAGAAAATTGGTAAAATTTATTTCTATACTTTTATTTTGTTTGTCTTTCTGTGTATTTATTTAGCGTGTATTTATTTGTATGTGTATGTAGATATCTTTCCATTTCTAAAGTTTTTTTCCCTAATTCTGTACAAAGTAGCAATAATTTTAATTATTGAGATAATTAATAATGGTATAATTTTAGAATCAATTAATCACAACATATTACTTTCACTATACCTTTAATGTCAGTGAAATTTAATTTTGATAAAAACAGTTTACAAATTACCACTAGGTATCGCAACAAATCTATAAATGAAAAAACAATATCAAATTGCTAAAGCACACTGTTGCGAGCATAGCACTTTTGGAGCTAAATATAGCCATTTTTTTGTTCCGTTCAGCCCCGAAAAAAAAAATCCTTTTATCCCTTAGTTTCAAATTTTGCTCATTTTAAAATTGAGTTTTTAGCACATTTCCAAAACAAGAAAAAGAGAGCTTTAAAAGGAGCTAAATTTGCCAGCTTTTACGCTTTTTTCTTCTTTCATTAGTTGGCAAAACTGCTAAGATATTTATTGAAAAAAAAATAGTACACGAGATTATAATTTGCTATTTTCTTGCAGATCGGATATATTGTAAGATCATTTTCTGCACGAGCGGTTCCCAAACTGTGGGTCGTGACCCACTAGCGGGTCACTAGCGATGTCGAAGGGGAAGCGGAGATCAGTCAGATCTTCAAAAATAAATATTATTATTATTATTATTATTATTATTATTATTATTTTGCTGCAAGTATATAACTGGCAGAATATTTCAGCACTTTCAAGAAAATAATATAGATAGAAAAATCCGCGAAAAGAAAATATTTCGCTAAACTTCGTGAAGAGAACGGCTTGTGGCTAAAATTTCAACTCTGGCACAGAGTATTTCATTGGTGCAAAACAATTTCATGAACCGCATAGAATTTTAAGCTGTTTTTGTTTTAATAATACATTCATAATTAAACATTTTTTTCTTTCGTAGTAAAAGAAGATTTTGTTTTATGATTATTCCAATGTTACTTTAGAATTACCTTTTACTATTCTCACTTGTATGTTTTGAATGAAAATTTGCTATTTATGTAGGAAAATTAAAATAGGAAACATAAAATAGGAAATATTATGTAAGAGAATCCATATTCTTATATATTAGTCGGGTCGTGGAATTTTTTCAAACTTTAAAGGCGGTCGCGTAAGAAAATTGTTTCAGAATCACTGCTCTATTCCATTGCGACCTCTTGCACTTATTGTGACTGGCTGAGAATATTGCGTATACACACATGCCTTGATGTATATCTCCCTATGTATTTATTTAATGTGTGTAATCTTTGTATCTCTATTTTTAGTTATTTATACATTCATTTATATGGACAGATGCGTTAATTAACGATGTGAAACTTGGAAATTTATAATTTTTGAGAGGAAAAAAAATTCAAAGGTGAAAATTGCCTAAAAGGACCTTTCTGGAGATTTCGTTTATTTTGAAAATGAAAAGTAAAGTAAAAATTGATTGTTATACAAAGATTGCGCACTGAGAATTTAATTCGATTCTCCTACTTCATATTTTTTTTAATTAAAGTGAACGATTGGAATTCTTATATCATATCTACTTTCAATCTGTCGCAAATGTCTGACATGTTCAACATGTTGTACATTCAATCTACATAATTTCTAATTTCTAATAAAGATTGATAAAAACTGAAGTAAAAAATACTGACTTGGTATTTCTGGATTAAATTCAATATAAATAGAGCCATGCGTAATGTGAAAATACTTCATTTAGATATAATGATCGGAACTAGTATGGTATAAAATATAAAAACTTTGTTACTGGTTTGGATATTACATTACATAAAACTAACGTTTTGAAATATTACTTTCCGTGAGCCACAATTGCTACCTGATGTGAAAATTTATTTAGTTTTCATTAAAAATTAAATCGTCCGCGTTTTTATTTATTTTATTTTTATTTATTTACTTTTTTATCACATGGTGATTCAAATAGCTAATATTTACAAATCGTCAAATAACCTGTTATAACATAATTCAGATAGGATCAAATAATAAAGTAGTTTTGCAAGATATCTAATCATTATTAGTTTAAAATATCTTATTTTTGGAAAACATTTTCCCATACGTGAAAACTATTTTTTTTTATTTTTCTGTTCCAGAATGCTTTATTCTTTCGTGTGTGCCAGAATTTATTAGAAAAAGCGATACGTTTTTGCATATGAATTTTAATGTGTCGATGATTTTATTTAAATCTTGTTTCACAACAAAAAATACTTTTAAACGTACAAGTTAAAAAATAGTAAAGAAATTAGTGGCAGTGATTCTTAATTTTATTCATAAATTAAATGTTCTCCAAATCACATAAACTTTCTTTATAGACATTTGCATGAATTGAAAAAAAAAATTTTTGAAGATGAAAAAAAGGCTTTTTCATCTTGTTTTATTAATTTTGAAAATAAAAATTAAAGCTGAAATTATTCGTTATACATGCTCGATAGTGAAAGAATTTAAGTCCATTGCCCTCCTTTATATTATCATACATTAAGACGAACGGTGAAATCAATGTCATATCCTCTTTCAATCCATGGAAAATATCATGGAGTGTTATATGATCTACAGAATTTCTAATCAAAGATAAGAACTTTATTGGAGTAATGCTGTCTTGCCACTTCTGGTTCAAATTTCAAGCAAATATACTGATATGTGATAGGAAAGTATTTTATTTACATAAAATGTTCAGAAATTAAATGTTATAGATTATGAACATTTTATTACTTTTCATTAGTTTGAGAATAATACATGGCATTCTAGTTCCATCAGTATCGATTTAATTATAAATATCGTATTTATATATGAACGAGTTTTCCAAAATTATTATATCCTTCGTCAACATTTTTTACAGCACGTCTGATTAAAATATTTTATTCGTTTCCCTTTATTTCACATTTCTGTCATCTTTATTATTAATGTAAAAACAAATATGAAAAACAGGTATTTTACATTTTCTTAAACTAAGACGAATTATTGACATTCTAACATCATATTTACTTTCAGTGAATAGAAGATGTCTTAAATGTTATGTAATCTACAGATTTTATTTAATCACTTATAAGAACTTCAACAATTTCAGGCTCAAACGTCATATAAATAGTGTCATAAGTGATGAAAAAGATATTTTATTGAGATGTAATATTCTGAAATGGAATACATATAGAATGTTATGAAATAATGATAAAAATTTTATTATTTCACATTTGTGTTATAACAAAACTTGTCATTCTAATGCTATCGATATCAGTTTAGTAACAAATATCTCATTAATAAATGAACCAGTTGCCCAAATGTATTATTGTCACTTCCATCGATATTAATTTTTACATGTTTGATTAAAATATTTTATTAGTTCCTCTTTATGTCATTGTCCTGCCGGCTTTCTTAGTACAGTAAAAGTAGATGAGAAAAACATTTCTTTTACATTTCCTTAAACTAAGACGAGTGATTTACATTCTGACATCATATTTACTTTCAATCAAAAGAAAATATCTTAAATGTTATGTGATCAACATATTTTATATAATCACTTATAAGAACTTCAGTCATTTCAGGCTCAAACGTCATATAAATAGTGTCATAAGTGATGAAAAAGATATTTTATTGAGGTGTAAAATTCTGAAATGGAACAAATATAGAATGTTATGAAATAATGATAAAAACTCTATTACTCCACATTTGCGTTATAACAAAACTTGTCATTCTAATGCTATCCATATCCGTTTAGTAATAAATATCTCATTAATAAATGAACCAGTTGCCGAAATGTATTTTTGTCACTTCCATCGATATTAATTTTTAAATGTTTGATTAAAATATTTTATTAGTTTGTCTTTATATCATAGTTCTACCGGCTTTCTTAATATTGTACGAGAAAAAGTCATTAAGAAAGTCACAAAAGATAATTAAATAATAACTTGCGATGATATTCACTTCAAAACTATTTTTATTTCTCAACATATTCTCCTCCAACATTTATGCACTTATATCATCGTTTTATCAGTGCTCCAACACCAGCTGCATAACATTCTTTGGGTTGCTGTCTGAGCCACATTAGAACTTCAAATTGAACCTTTTCATCATCTGCAAACATCATCCTGCTTAGAAGATGGTATTTTAGTTGGCTAAACAGAGGAAAATTGCTTGGGGCTAAGTCGAAGCTGTATGGTAGATGTTGAAGACGTTGTCAACCAAACTTTTGAACTGTCTTATGTGTTCAACTTGAAGTCCTAATGTGGCTGAGACAGCAACCCGAAGAATGTGATGCAGCTTTTGTTGGGGCACTGATAAAACGGTGATATAAGTGCATAAATATTGGTGGAGAATATGTTGAGAAATAAAATAGTTTTAAGTGAATATCATTGTAAGTTATTATTTAATTATCTTTTGTGACTTACTTAATGATTTTCCTTCGTAAAAGTAGAGAAGAAAAACATTTCTTTTACATTTCCTTAAACTAATAAGAGTGATTTACATTCTAACATCATATTTACTTTCAATGAAAAGAAAATATCTTAAATGTTATGTGATCTACATATTTTATTTAATCACTTATACGAACTTCAATCATTTCTGACTCAAACGTTATATAAATAGAGTCATTCGACAGGAAAAAGATATTTTATTTAAATGTAACATTCTGGGATAGAATAGATATAAAATGTTATGAAATAATGATGAAAACTTTATTATTTCACATTTGTGTTAGAATAAAACTTGTTGTTCAAATACAATCTATATTCTTTTAATAATGAATATCGCGTTATAAAATGAACGAGTTACCCAAATATATTATATTATCACTTCCGTCAAAACTCTTTATTCTATGTTTAATTTAATATATTATTCTACTGTTCTTATATTATATCCTCTCGGTTACATTAATGTATAAATAATAAATAAAATATATATATGTATGATAATTGAAGTGATGCAATACTCCCGACAAATAGTAAAACTGAGTTTTAATTACGTGAATTTTATTCACATTGCTTACCGAAAATATGGTCGTAACCGAATGGCTCGTAAACCGAAAATATGGTCTCTTCCGTCGTTATTGTTTCGTGCAACATTCATTAGACAACATTTTCGCAAGATCTTTATTTAACATCGCTCGCTCTTGGTTTCAGTAATGCAATAAAAGTGAATTAAAAAATAAATATTAAATATATGTATTTAATATGTATACTTAATTTAGGATGAGTTTTTGAAATTCCATTTTCACATCGGCTTTTAAACAATGGTGGAGTGTTATGTGATAGACTGGATTTTATAACAATTCCAATAACATAATTTCGGCTTGCCTCTTTTAGATTTGATTCTATGTAAATAAAGTCATACGTGATAGACAAGTATTTTACAGTAAAACTTGCAAAAAGAATCCATACGGCTAGAAAAAAATATTTTACACAGGTTTCCGTTTTAGCATCTATAAGTGTATGGTATACCTGTATGGTATTCCTATAAGTGTATGATATTCGCAGTATTTATAAGTGTATGGTATTCGCAGTATTTATAAGTGTATGGCAAGTTTTCAGTTTTCGTCAGGCGTCCGTTATAAACAGGTTTCTTTGTCCAGGTTTTACTATATTTAGGTGTAATATTCTGAAATAGAATCTCACAAAATACGAGCGTTTTAAATCTGTTGTCAATATTACTTCTCATTTGAGTTAAAATAAAAATTGCCATTCTGGTACAATTCATAACTGGTCCAATTTTATTGCATTACTAAATCAACGCCTAACCCAAAAATACGGTCTGTTCCATCGTTATTGTTTCATGCAACTTTCAATGGATCACATTTAGTATCGCCCTTTGTTTCAGTAATGCAATAAAAAGGAATTAAAAATATAAACATCGTTTGAACTTTTTTTAACCCTTTCTATACGAAACCTCCCAAGACGCCCGGTCAAGGAAACTACGGCTATCATCTCAAGCTCATGAGGAACAGGTGTTCCATTTCCTCCCCTCGAAAATATTCAACTATTGTCCCAGAGTAAGTGATGGATGCGGGAATTACGAGTGGCCTTCCTTAGGCATTAAATCATCGGGTGGGGTACTTGAGTACAACACACATGTGCAGGATTAGCCTTTTTTCCTAGTGATCTCAGGAGGAATATTAGGAGAAAACAAGTTCCAGTTTCGAAGATAGCTGCCTTCTGATTGTGTTTCTGACAAGTAGGCATGCAGAAGGCAAATGAGAAAAAATCTCACAGAAATATTTCAGCCTTTGGTGGTTGCCGTATTTTGAATGCTATTGCGTTTTTAGATTTTTGTATTCAAAGGGTTAAATTAAGGCTAACGGTTGAATTTCAATCTTATATCCACATATAAGCAACGGAAAGTGACTAGCATGTTACGTGAACTATAGCAGGCGTGTCCAGTCCAGTTAGCCAAGGAATACGTTACTTGGTAGAAATAAAGAAGGTCACCTTTATTCACATGAGTGGAAACTTGAAAAAACGTAGGCGGTTTAGTTATATGATACTCATACCTCTTAAAATTGTAGCCATAAGACCCTATTAGGATAAAAACCTCATGTAAAAATTAACTGTAGAAAATAATAAGCATAAATCATAATGACTTTATCAGTATATGTTTTTAGGAGGCCTATCGCAAACACTTTGCAGGAGAGGGAGTTTGATAAAGCAATGCCACCAAAAAGCAAAAAAGCATGTAAACTTTAATAATTTAAAGCAAATAATTTTTTTAAATGGAATTTTATTTTATTTTTTCTAAACTCTAGTGACTGAAAGCAGCACACAATGTGCCGAAACGACGAACTTCCACGACATAGGGGTAAACGGTATGTATTTTCCTAAAGTTTGTCAACTATGTAGGTTTGTTCTATAAGCCCCACAGCATGAGAAACAATATTTTTCCCCTTTAGATACCGTCTATACCGCTTTTAGAAGGAAATGTATCGAAAAAAAGCTATAAATTACTAACTGATGAAAAAATATTGTTATGTAAATCCAATTTCTTATTGCTGTAAATTATTTTTTTCGTCTTGGGAGCAATATTCTGCGGCTTTTTTTTCTCGGGAAATTACTTGGGTCTTCATAAATATGTATGATTTTTGAAATTTTTATCATTTTCAAAAATTTTGAGCAGATATATCCCACAAACATGCAGATATATCCCACAAACATGCAGATATATCCCGCAAAACCGTTGGTACATTCCTCTTCTGAAGGCATTTGAGGAGTATGAAACTTTGCGATTACCTGCGTTTAGGAACCACTTAGCCAATGGGTGTTTGATTCAGTGAAATCCCAGTTAAATAAAAATTCTTCTGGATAAAAAGGATAAACAAAAAATAACTAAAATTTGAGATTTAGGAATTAAAAAATTAAAAGATTAACACTTTGGTAACACTTTGGATAAAATTAACATAAATTGATGTCGTTGGGAATTATGAACCGACTCGATAAACATTGAAAAACACTTTTAAAATGTCTGCAAAAGAAAAAAACAAGAACGAAAAATCACGGGTCAAGCATAGATTATGCAACACTTTCCAACGCTTCCAAAATAACTTTACAAATCATTACCGTTTAATACGCTGAAAGATAACATCTAAATAAGCAATTTGAAATATGCATAACATATTTAAAAACGTAATTTCAGGAATATTCAACATATATTTCCAAAATATACAATATTCGGAAAAATATATGAATACTTTTATTCAGCCCTGTATAGGATCTATAGATTTTTAAATATACTACATAGGATGCTAAATTTTTAGTTTAGTTAGGAAACGCGTAGCACAGTTTAAAATTTTCCTTCTGGAGTTTCTGTCAATAAACGGAAATGTGTTCGCGAACTTTTGTGCTGCCCTGTATATAAAATACAGAATTTATACACACCAAGTAATAGACAAAAAGCGAGTTAAAATTAAAATTGCGTTCAGCAACTTAAAACGCACTTTCAGGAATTATTGTTAACAGACAGTAGAGAATTCTTTTGTGTGTCCCTGTAATTGAACGATGACTGCTATACACACAATATTCTGTAGTAAGCCTCTTGTAATGCACCTTAGTGATATATATAAATTTCAATGCGTTTAAAATAGTGAAACATTGTTTAAATAAACCGCAAACGATTTTTCTCCATAGACGTAATGTAACGGAATTCTTTTGAATGTCCCTGTAAAGTAACTATAAGTGCTATGCACACCCTATTCCATATTAAGCTTCTTGTAATGCACTTTAGTGATATATATCAATTACAATGTATTTGAAATTGTGTAACATCATTAAAATAAACCGCAAATGATTTTTCCCCATAGACCGTAATGTAACGGAATTCTTTGGAATGTCCCTGTAAAAAAACTATAAGTGCTACACACTTCAGTTGATATAGGGAACATGCTATAGATACCGACAACAACATATAAAAATTACAGGGCAATCGGAGCATATTTACGGGAGTTAGAGCATGGACAGACGGCAGACGGCCATACGGCAGACAAACCGAAGTCATAAACACTTTTCAACTTGGTTGGAAAGTGTTAAAATGACACTTTGTCACAGTGTGCGGCATTATGGAACCCGCGGCGGCCGAGTTTGACTGTCCTAATCTACAGAATTTATAAAATAACAGATAAGTTATCCAATGCGTTTAATGCTGTCTTGGATTGTTTGGTTAAAACTCTACCAGCGGGTATGACCGAGCAATGCTCGGTCAACATTTGGTTTGTGTTCAACTTGGTAGTTGAATCTTGTATGTCGGCTCCTATTGGAAATTTCTAGAAAATTATTTCAGATTCTAAAAGCCATCATTTTCGCCAAATGTAGCCAAGTTTAGCGACATTCTTTCATTTAGAACAAAGCATGCGTTGAGAAAGTTCTATGTACCCTGATTGGTTCAAATCTTTTTTCGAGAACGTTCCATGGACTCTGATTGGTTGAATTATGCATGTCGGTTCCTATTGTGAATTTCTAGAAAATTCCTTCAGATTCTAAAAGTCAAATTTTTCGCCAAATTCGCCAAATTTGGAATTGGTAATCTTAAAAGTCCATTTTCCTGCCAAATCCCGCCAATGTCGCCAATACTTGTTAAGATAAAAATAGCTTGACCCATAATGACCCATGACCAAAATGACCAATTAATTGAATTTTCTCGAACATGTGACCTAGCCCAACAATCTTCTCGTGCCCAAAAACCATAGTAGGTAAAATTTAGTTTAAATAGTCTGAGCCGTTTTTAAGATAAGATAGCTTGACCCATAATCACCCATGACCAAAATGACCATGACCCATTAATTGAATTTTCTCGAACACGTCACCTAGCCCAACAGTCTTCTCGTGCCCGAAAACCATAGGATGCAAAATTTAGTGTAAATAGCCTGAGCCGTTTTTAAGATAAAATAGCTTGACCCATAATGACCCATGACCAAAAGGACCCACTAATTGGATTTTCTCGAGTATGTGACCTAGCCCAATAATTTTCTCGTGCCCAAAAACCGTAGGATACAAAATTTAGTTCAAATCGTCTGAGCCGTTTTTAAGATAAAATAGCTTGACCCATAATGACCCACTAATTGAAATTTCTCGAACATGTGACCCAGCCCAATAGTCTTCTCGTGCCCGAAAATGGTAAAATACAAAATTTCGTCAAAATCGTTTGGACCGTTTTTTAGATAGAATTAGCTTGACCCTGACCCTTGATGACTCACTAATCGAATTTTCTCGAACACGTGACCTAGCCCAATGGTTTTCTGGTGCCCGAAAACGGTAGGATACAAAATTTCGACAAAGTCGTTAGTGCCGTTTTTAAAATAAAATTTGCATAACCACACACAAGATTTTCTCGTATTAGAATATATGATGTAAGTAGAGTCATTCATGATGGGAAAGTAATTTATTTAAAGGTAATGTTTTGAAATAGAATCGAACAGAATATAAAAACTTTATTTCCGGTTTCAATATTACTCCTCATTTGTGTTAGAATAATAATTGTTAGTCTAGTACAATCGGTCACTTAATAATAAATACCACATTACTAAAACAATGAGTTGCCCGAAAATATTGCCTCTTCCTTGATATTGTTTCACTAAACTTTGATCAGAAGAGTTTATTCATCTGTCTTTGTTTAATATACCTCCCAGCTATATTGATGCAGTAGAAATGAATTAGTAATATATATTTAGCTTACATTAGTTTGTCTCTGTGTGTATTTATTTAGCGATCTGTAGATCTCTTTATATCTCTAATTTTGTTTATTCCATCATTCGTTCCTAAACAAGGTAGCCATAATTGAGAAGATAGTATTTTGAGACTCGGTATTTGGAAAATATTAGGCCTATCATAAACAATTTTGATAAATACGTTTAGGTTTGGGAAATTCGGTAGCTATGGTCATAAGCAGTTGCTGTATTGAAAATAAAGCGGTACGTTTCCGGTATAGGGGCTTTGGCGAGATAGAGAAAATGGTCTTGGAAAGAGAAGGAAATTTGATAAATATTTTCTCGCAATCTATTCACTATTTCATAGACACAAACATTTTTTCAATAATTATACAATTTATTTAATATAAAGAATCAATTTACATATTTTTATATACAAACAGACTTTTTATAAAAACAGTCGTATTTATAAAAAACAGTAATAATAATGATAAATATCTATGTATAAATTAAACGTTTATATATATAAATAAATGCATATATAAACGAGCATAAAAGTTCATTAGCTTTGTTTCCATACCCTGCTTATATCGTTTGGCAACAAATCTCCCTTTCTGAAGCTCAAATTGCGCCAAGCTTACAAAAAAAAAAAAAAAAAAAAGCCACGGCCACTATAGTGGAAAAGTATTAATAAATCTTTATATGGATTTCTGAGATATTAGTAAGAGCATGCTGAAATGAGTGTACAGCAAGTTCTATGTCAGTATTTTTCTGAAGATCGAATGTTTATAAGACCATTCTCAAACAAATAACGTTCTTTTGTCGGACCTCATTCCATATGATACGGTTAACAAAAATATGTGTACGTCTTACCTTTTCTTAGTAGCAAAGATTTATAGCCCAAAAAAGGATTTTCATCGGAAACCAATGAAAAGTCAACGATCAATAATAGTCAGAGTCAGAGTCAGCCGAGTATAGCTACCAACCTATGAATTTTACAGCTTCTGTGCTCCCCCAGTATTTAATTAAATAAATAAATAAATGACGATTACCACATACATATATATAATTTGTTACAATGCACATACAGACATACAAGCCAACAAAATGTCTATAATGAACATTCATCCAATCAGTTCATCAAAAATTTAGTAAATGTGCAGACTAAATAGACATTGTGTTAGTCCAGTCTCTGAAAGGAATGAACATTGGTTAATGAGTATAAACTCAACTCATAAGACGAATTTTCATCCAAACCTCATCACAAATACCACGTTGCTGTCAATCGGCGAACGGCAGTTGATGAAATTTGGATGGAAATACTGAATTTAGTTTATGTAAGAATGACACTTATATGTTAAAATTAGCAGTTTAATGGGAAAATGAGAACAGTTCCGATTTGACTTTAGTGAAAATTTCTGTAGCAGGCGGTGCATGTTAGATGCTATTCTAAAGTGTGATATTCTAAAGTAATATTGGTATGTAGACAATTGGTAACTTTTGTATGAAATCGATTACTACTCATTTAATTGTGGGTGGAATACTATTGCTTGTGTCAGTATATGTATGCATTTAGCAAAGACATTTCTATATTCATAATCATTTATTTATTCATTCATTTCTACTAAAAGCGACCCATAATTTTAAAAAGTAATTATTGTAAACCAGTAATTTACAAACGAGTAGTGTAAGCTTAACAGAAACATATTTGGCGGGATACTTTTTATATCACAAACTGTGAGAAAATTTTGAAAAATTGCTAAAAGGGTTCGGGAATAATGTTTGTACGTGGGCAGAATTTTAATATGTTGTTTCGATTTGTAAACTTGGGGACTATAAAATGCATTTTGTTTGCTCACTCTCCTCGAGAACACCATATGCGTACTAATTATTTTATTAGGCTTATTTTGAGGTCCCTTTGAGAGTGGCGATAAGCAGAGCATATTTGTCAAATACCCTGCTATAAAATAAGTCACTGTTTGCATTATCTTTGTTACGTAGTGGTATGAAAAAGGTATAAATTTCGATTTAGTTGTAGACAACTCTAAAAATACGAGAATCCTTGTACTAAGGTATGAAATTGCTTAAAATAAATATCTTTAATGTGACTCAAAATATGACAGAAAGCATTTCGATAGAGGTGGTGAGACAGAAAGAGATATACAGACTAGAAATCAGCTATATTAAATTTTGTAGACGAAAGTTTCAGCAGTCATTTTTTTTAATCACACTATACACATACATATGCTTGTATCTCAATTCTCTAACACAAGTATACATATAAGAAGAGGACGATATAACTGGATAGACAGAGAGTTAGAAATAATTAGAGAGATATGGGGGAATATACAATAAATAAATTTAAATTACTCAAAATATCCTCAAGTGCGGAAATTTGACTAAAAAATGAAGAATATTTTTACCATTTAGAAAGAAATATAAAATCTTAAGAGAGATTATTCAAATGAAATTTTTAAAATTATAACAGTACAGATAAATATCAGACATAAGACACTTAATTGGTTATTTAGAAATATTTCCAATATATATGACATAATTGATCGTTAACCTTATCGGGAGTTAAGGAAAATACGCTATTTGGTCTCCGATTCATTAAATAAAAACAGTTACGTAAAACATGTTTTTGAAATGAAATATATATATATATATATATATATATATATATATTCATAGAAAAATAAAAGACTTCCCTATCAATTTGACTAGAATCAATAAATGCATAAATAAATGAACAGACGAAAATCAATCAGTGTCATGATAATAAAGTCACAATCCAATCAAAACTTTATAATTTTCATTCTCATTTGCTTGCAAAGCTACGAATTCCCAAACATGAATATGAAATAACAAAAGATAATGCTTTGCGTTTTTGAATAAAAAGAAAAAAACTATTCTACAAAAAATAATCTTGAAATATAAAATTTTAAAGTTATCTGGAAGAAAAGTTGTAATGATTTTTCTTGGACAAAGGGAGAAAAGATTGTTGAACAGAAACATTCTCCTTATTCGATATGAGTAAAAAATATCATCCTGTTCTTTTATTGCTCATTTGCATGTCGAATTTCTTATCATGTTCTTAAATCTGCATGGTAGTAAATTAGAAAGAAACCGCTCAACTCATTTTAATTGGTTATTTAAAACTCTGTCATCAGATCCTCCCTCTAACATAACACCTGACATTAGCCAATTCCATGATATAGATTTCATCAGCTTCTGCGCAGGAAGTAAAAGTTCATATAAAATTTCTGAAACGTTACTAAAATACACTGAAAAGATAGGTCAATAAATCGTACGTCTGTATTTTAGAGACATATAATTTGCAGACCATTTTTTGCCAAATCGCGACCTTGTTTACCAAAATTTACTTCATGAGACTTTGAAATTATACACAATTAAAAACTTAAATCATTTAGAAACTGCCCAAGTGTTGAGCTTTGAATAGACAGACAAGAAATTATTTTCACCATTAACTAAGGAATGAAAAATTATAAAGCGCGTTATTTTAAAAGATTTTGTAAAAATCAAACAGGTTAGCCGAATATCATTAAAAAATAATTAATGAGCCATTTATGAGTAATTTTAATGTAATTAACCATATATTGTGAACCATACTTTAAATAAACCATTTAGTTTACATTCCCCTTATACCATTAAAATCTATCCCATTTTTATAATACAAAAAAAATCATATTCATAGGAAAACAAAAAAGATCTATATCGATTTATCTAGGATCAATAAATTCATAAAAAAATGAACAGATGAAAATCAATCAGTGTCAGGATAATAAAGTCGCTATCTATTCAGAACTTCGTCATTTTTTTCTAATTTACTTACATAGCTACGAATTTCCATAAATGAAGATGAAATAACAAAAGATAATACTTCACGGGTTCCAATCATAAGAAAATCATTTATTCTGTAAAAATAATCATGAGGCATACAATTCGAAAGTCATCTGGAAGCGCAGTTGATTTTGTTCATTAAACATATAATGATTTGACTTAACCGAGAATTTCTCTTTGTTTCGGATGAATAATAAAAAAAAAACACTCATTTTATTCTTTTATTGTTCTTTTGCATGCCATATTCTTTAAGAGGAACTTAAGTCTTCATGAGGGTAAATTACATGAAAACCGCTCGACCAATTATAATTAGTTATCTACAACACCCTGTTATCACATTCTCCCTCTACCATCCCACCAGACATTAGCTAGCTCTTAATTTCCATGACCTAGATTATTTTACATCCCCCCCCTACACCTAATTTTAATCGTCTTTCGGATGGCAACGTTAATAACATGAAGGCAAAAATCTCCCTTGATCAAGGCTGGATATTAAATAATAATGACAATCGATACTGGTGATTAAGTTCAAAATAGAGAAGGTATTCAAGAAAAGGAATGAAAAATATTTCTTATTGTGTTTTGAAGAGAAGATTAAAAAGAAAGTAGAATAGCTTTCATATTTGATGTTTTTAAGGTTATTTTTAATTTACCGGGACGAAATATTTTTCTTGCAAGGAAGAAAATTATTTTTCGATTTTTTTAAAGTAATTTAAGATGTTTTCAATCTTATTTATACACAGTGCTTGACGAATAGAGTCGCCAGGTCGCCACTGGCAACCAAATAATTTTATCTGACGACCAAGTTATTTAATCTTTTTATTGTTGGTTTTTATTGTTGTTTCTTTTTTGTACAAAAATTGACCTAAGCTTTCTTGAAATGAGCACAAATGCCACCCCCCCCCCTTTTTCCAATATTAAAAAATAAACTTTGAAACTATATTCACACAAAAAATATTTTTAACTTTTTTCTTATTTATTTGGCAAAAATAAGTTCATCAAATGTGAATTTTAAAATAATCAAATCAGAATTATGTGAGACTTTGACAGAAAAATAGGCGAAAACTTGTTTTCCTGCTTCACTATTTTGTCGATTCCCTCCTCAGCTGATATAGATTTTGTAGCATTCAACTATTCGGACATTTAAAGCATTCGGCAATCAGCATTTTCCGAACATGCCTGTTAATTCACTCTTTACAGTATTTATTTATTTATTTATTTATTTATTTATTTATTTATTGAAAAATATATGATTTTGATAAGTTTTATTAGAAAACTTAGTTTATATTATCTTTCTAATCTATGTAACTAATAATTCTAAACAATGCCTGATATTATTTTTCCTCAATTGATTCATAAAAACATTTGTACTTTTTGAAAATTAATGACGAGGAAGGAGGGGGTGTTAAATATTTTTTTACTGGCTACTAGAATATTTTTCTGGCTACCAGATTTTATCAAATTTGTAAAGCCCTGTTTATAAATATAATTTAGTTTGTGTGTATAAAAATATGTACATGTACAGTGCTGGAAAGAAAAGAAAATATCCTCCATTATTTCTGTTTCAAATGATCGTACAAAAAATATATCGATGCCAATCGATTCAGAATTATGTCTAATTTTATAAGATAGGCTTAAATTTACCTGTAAGGGCAGACTACACATTTAAATTTGAAAGACGTTTAAAATTTACAATGTCAATACACAATTTCGGAAAAAGCATTTTTATTTTACATTCAATTTACGCCCAAATACGAAATTTATAGTTAGCTGGGCGAAAGTATTCCTGATAGCAATATAAGAGCAAAAATCTCCTTTGATCCAGATTGGATATTAAACAATAGTGACAATCAAAATAGGGAGGTATTCAAGAAAGGAATGAAAAATATTTCTCATTGCATTTGTAACAGAAGATTAAAATGAAAGTAATATTTCATATTTTTATCATTACTTTTAATTTAACGGAATATTTTTCTAGGGAAGTTGAAAATTAATTTTCAGTTTTCCGCAAGTTCTTCAAATATTTCATTAAATGCTAGGTATGCACATTTGGTGTATAAATGCATTAATCTATACACACAAAAAAGATTTACAGATGCAGATAAATATAAATAACTTTTTTATATATTTATAAAAAAATGTTCTGATATAAAATTTCTACTCGAAAGGTATAATATTGACTTCCTAAAATTTTCTTTTTCTTGCACAAATAAAATACAATTATATGAGGTGGAGGGGGGGGGGGGGGTAGTCGGTAAATTAACCATTCCATGTGTAGAATCATTACCATAATATTAAAGATACTGCATAAAAAATTACAGTTAATTTAAAAAATATCAGTTAATGAATTTCAATGTTTATTGCATTTTATGATGTTTCATTTAAGGTCAATTTTACTAAATTTCGACAATTTTCATTTATTAATTTTGTACTTGCCGCACCATTCTTGATGTTTGTGGAAACCTATATACAAAATAAGTCAAAATCTATTTGCAAAAAAATTTCTAACTTAAAAATCTGTTTTATCAGAGAGTACAGGGTGAAGTTCAAAATTGGGATTTTACAAAATTCAAAGATTACTAAAATCTTACATATTTTTTGAAATAATTCAGATAAGCATAAAATATAATAAAAAATGTATGATATCTGCACACGTTTTTCTAATAGATCATTTAACTCTTGGGCTCTACACTTCGGTTCAGCCTTCACGTACTCCAAACTATCACAATTTAGGTGATTCTCACGATAATATCACGATTTGCACACACTAGTCGTAACTTCAAATGCGCCTAACTTTGTTGGCAATATACGAGGGTTATTTTTAAAATAAAGTCCGTTTTTCAATAAGCAGAAAAATACAGTAAAAATCATTAAAAAATATTTATTTCTCTATTCTACATACTATCATCTACATTTCTACATAATTTAAATTTTTGTTCAAATATTTGTCGTACTGTTCAACAAGTTTTTGAATTCCGTCGTCAAAGAAATCTGCCGTCTGTGAAGAAGCCCAATCCAGAGGTAGAGAATCAATTTTCTTAACCATTTCAACGGCTGCCGCGAGTTAAGTCGAGGGTAATAACATTGTTTCCCTATCTATGTATTAAGTGAACATTATAAACTTCTACAGCTCAGCACACAGACAGACAATACGGGTGCAAATGGCGTCTAAACGCGCGCAAAGTCTGCTGGGAACAGTCGCATATGCGCACTGCGGCGATTGCGCGTCATTCTCACTCTAATAATGAAATATAACACATGATTCGTATACGAAATTTAATGAGAAATCAAACTGTGATATGTATTTTTATCAAACATTTTCCTTTGTTAATGAAACATACAAATTATGAAAGCCTGTTTTCAAAAAACGCTGACATTTGAAATTTCAGGGCGAATTCACACTAGTGTCTAGTTAAGGGAATGATCATAGTGAATTTATTTATATCTTATCTATCTTTCTTTTCTTTTCTTTTTAATTCCGTACTTTTAAATACACTAAAAATATTAGTCAAAATGCCAGTTTTTGAAAACATACATCTCATGTGAACGAAAAGAGATAATAGTATGCATTGTTTGTTATTACTACCTCCGAACATTTAGGATTTTAGGATTTTTTCCTTTTCATGTGCTATAAGTCCTTCCTTCGTGCTATAAGGTTATTGGTCAACCGGAAACATCTTATGGGTTTTACTCACAACACTTATGGGGTAGTTCCGGTTGATATAGAACCTTGAAATTTGACTAAAGGAACGTCTTATAGCACATGTACAAAATGTACAGGAACAAATCCATGTCGATTACATGTCGATCTATTACGTGAGTTTCCATAATCGGGATTTCCAAAGCAAGACTATAAGTGTTTCTATTTTTTCTTTTGAGATGCGGAACTTCCCAAAATGCATCGACAATTCACTGTACTTTTAACTAACTAATTCAAAAAAATTATTTAATGTATCTTGTAGAGTTCTAGCTTAAGTACTTTATAATCATCATTTGCCAGCATAAATTACTTAGAAACAACCGTTTTAAAAGCATAAATTAATCAAATCAGTTTTAAAAAAAACCAGAAACAAAACTAATTTTAATTCTAAATTTTCGCATTTTTTTAAGTGCACAATGATATTCCATATTAAAAACACGATTTCATGAATTCCTTTCAAACTTCCTACACTTTTTTGGAAAAGATCTTTTGATTAAAAATGTTTAATTGAGATGTCTCCGACAAAGTAACCCAAAACTTATTACATTAATTTCTCGACTATCATATAAAAAGGAAAAATAAAAGCTAGGTAATCTAGGCTTTGTTATATGCAGATGAACACGTGTAAGCTGCTGAAGTGAGAAAGTGAAACACTGTAATTTTGTATATCAGCTGAGTGAAACATGCGAAAACTGACAACGCATATTAAATTACACGAACCAAACACTGTTATCTGAACTTTTTTCCACAACATTACCCCAAACAAATCTCCTTTAACGTTTAAATCCCATTTACTAAGGACTTAATTGCTACGCGTTTAAATATCCTGTCTCTTGGACGAAAGGGTGGGGGATGGGCAATATCTGTCAAAAACCACTTTCACGTAAAACTTTGTTTTAATTATTACAACAGATAACATCATGCTTAGGGTTTCTTTCTTTCTTGCGGAGGCATTAATAAAGTTTATTGCAGATTTTATTCGTATATTTTTTAAGGAATTAGATAATCACTGGATATCCATTTGAGCTAAAGAAGTATGCATTTAGTACAAGATCGTGTAAGTAAAAGGTTATTAACTCCCTATTGTTTTATAAGATTTTATAAAGTGCAATACATGAGGATTCGTAGATTTGCTTATTTTCGAGAATCGTTATTTCTGAATAGTAACATTCTACTTATTTAGTCGTAGAAATCTAAGATTAAATAAATCTAATATTCGGAATAGTTGAGGGAAAGTGTAAACAACCTCTACACACCCTGTACTCTCTCTTAAATTCATAATGGGATGGAAGTTTTGTGCATTTCAAATCGGTTCCAGTAAAAAACTATTTCTAGAGAGTATAAAGAAAGATATAAGTTTTTAATGATATAATACGTAGTTCACCCATCAGTATAAAATAAGCTATGAATTATGCTTGGAAATAATATTCTTATTTTAACCTTTATTATTTCTTTAACCTCCACGTATTTCCTTGTATTGAAGCTTTATTTAGCGATAATACATACATACATGCATACTTAACACATTCGCAATCATTCGTTTCCGTCTCTTTAACATTAAGCCTCACCTATGCACTCTATCTGACTTTTGAATATTTAATTATATAACAAAATAATTTTCTGTAGTAATGTTTGTATTGCAAATGGATTTATACAATAATGATACCGTTTCTAATCAATCTATTTGTATGCACAGCAGATTGATTGTATAACTATGAATAGTGTGTACACTTTCGAGAAATGATGTAACATATAAAATGCAACAGTGACGAAATTGTGTAGAATTACAGATATCCAAAAGATGTGAATTTATGTCAGCATTCGTGCATATGTTAAAACCTATTTTCCTAAATATTTTAGTAACTAATTTTTAAATTTTGTTTTCATTTATAAAATTTAACATAACTTCTAATGAAATCAAAATATCATACGTTTCTTTCAGTGATATTCTTTGCATCATAAACTAAGGATAAGGATTGAAAGGTATTATGTTTTTAAGAAAGCTTATGTGACAGAAAAAGAAAAGAAAGAAATACAATAGTAATCAAAACTTGAAATAATCAATGCCATAAGTTAAATAAAACTTTTGAAAATTCTTTTACTGAATTGTATGTTTCTGATTTTCAAAGGAAGCTGAATTATATTGATTATCAAATGTGGAAAGTAGACATTTTTAAATTTTTCCTATTTATTTTCCTACATTTTCGGTGTAGTCATCAATATCGTTCAAATTCAGTCCTTATTACAATGTGCGTAGACTTCTTGGAATTTCCAAGGCATATGCCACCGCTATTGAAGGTAAAAATGTTTCTAATTTTCTATTTAAATTGCAAAATTCGTAATTGCCTCGTTTATTCAGAGAATTTGTAGTATTTTTCTGTAGTTAAATAAAATGAAAAATTCCATTAAAAATTGCGGAAAAAATGTGCATAACACCCTGTTATTACCATGTGCATTCAAACGTGAGTAATAAACTTATTTTTATATATTTTTTCATGAGTATTTCTTTTTTACTCAAAAATTATTACTTCAGCTAATTCTTTTGTTGTATCAGATTAAGTTAGGTATAATAGAAATTATGCCCAAATTTTCTTTTGCTGTTCTTGAAATTTTTAAAGATCTGCATTAGGGACTATCTTTTACTTTATCAAAATTATTTATTGTGAAAAGAAAGGTTGTATTTTTTTTAAAAATAAGTATAAATTAAATGCACTTTAGAAACTTCTAGCTCAGACATAACATAATACATGTTATATTTCAAATTTTGGAGCAATTGATTATGAGTATGCTGCTTAAGAGTAATGTTTACATGAATAAAACGTAGTCGGAAAATACGTCATACTGAAGCTGGGGAATTTCATTTATATTCTATGCAAAGATAAAGTAAATGCACAAGTAAAAAATAAACACGTAAAACAAAGAAATTTTCTGCTTATATGCAACAACATATTGATTGCATATCTATTATGTTGGCAAATATTTTTTGCAGATTTTTCAAGAAACTTGGATGTAATATTTGTTAAGTTAAAAAAAAAAAAAAAAAAAAAAAAAAAAAAGTTAACTATTTAATCATCTTCTATGCTAAGGGTCTTTTTTTTTTTCGTAAAAGTTGTTTTCCACCACAAATTACCAAAGCTAATCATCGCCGTGCTTAATCACAAAGTTTCTCTCATTTAAAAAGGCAATTTTTTCTATTATAAAATAGTGGTAGCTTGTTGGCTCCCGAGCCACATGTTCAAGTCTCTTATTCTAAAAAAAATATTGTTTTCGAAAAGCAAAAATATTAAAGTGTTAATCCGCCTATATTTTACTAGAAAATTATACAAATCATATTAGAATAAATCCCAAACAATCTCTTTTGCCTAATTACTGAATGTTAAAACTCTTGTAATGAAAGACTGATGTAATAGTTGATAGAAATAAGTTAAATGTGTTAAAAGGGGTGACTGCACAATGCACCAATACTATCAATTAACCATAATTTCGGTCTCCAACACTCTTCTCGTCTGTCCTTCTCGACGAAAAAAAAATGTGTTTAACGAATGATTTCCTTCATTTTTTTATGTTGGATAAATTTACGTATAGTGTATTCGCCTATATCGTTCCATTCACGCGATTCTGATCTAACACTGTCTGTCCAAAAATTAAGAGGCAGTGACCGGATGCTTTCGCTTTTTACATGGTTTATCGAATATCTACTGAAATTCTCGATGAATTGTCTCTGAACTTCGATGATGTAAAGCCCATCTTTGACTTCAAGAACAGCAGAAACAATATACTGCAATTAAAAGATTAATATATTGAATATTTGATGAGATATGAGCACTTGTATGAAATAATTTATAACTACGCATGCGCGAACTATACCATTTTTTTCATGATTTGGTAGTCAATTCTATAGAGCAACTCATACAAAAAGCGCAGTAGAATATAGTGAAAACTCGTGATATCGTGATATTGGCAATACAGTGAGCTAATTGACAAATTGGGGGTGGGAGGAGAATAACTTATCATCCAATTGGATTTTCCCCCCAATTTGTGAATTGGCTTACTATATTGCCAATATCTTTCCGAGTTTCCACGATATTTGACTGGTCTTTTTATATGAGTTGCTCTATAGAATTGACTACCAAATCATAAAAAAAAAATATTTTCGCCTTTTTTCAAAAATTTTCAGAAATTCTTTTGCATTTGTTCAAATAGTGATATACGTCATCCCTGTAAATAGTTAATTTTGTGCTAGATTGTGATTTATTCTGACTGAATACTAAGACTTTACTGAAGTGTTTTGTTTTACAGGGTGTTTTCAATTTAAAAAAATCATGAAATAAGTCTAAAAGGTGCAAAATGGTGTTATAGTATATTATTAGTATACTACAACACCATTACTATTAGCATACTATAGTATACTATACTATACTATAATATACTACAGTATACTACTCATGAGCAGCCGGGAATATTAATATTAGCCCATTTCCTGTCAAATTTGTTTTGGCGCTTAATTCTTGAAAAGTAAGGGTGTTTTATAACTTTAGAAATAATACATATAAATCTTATAAATAAAGTAAAAAACGAAAAAAAAATTGTTCTCAATTTTCTGTTAATTTATATTCTAATATTAAAAATACAACAATAACCGCAAAGATTATATCGAAAGATTCACTTCCCCCCCCCCCCCCGGTTGCTGTTAAGTTTTAAACGTGCATACAACTTCTTGGCATTTAATTGAATGAGCTTTTCTTTTTCATTATACAATATATCATATGAAAATCTGTCACATATGAAAATAAATATATGTCGTAGATATGCGTCCACCAAAAGAATTACCATAGTGTAACAGTGAAATTTTGTCCAAAATTTTGAAGTATAAATTCTTTTTTGAAAATTCATATTCAAAATTGTTTATGAACCTAAATCTCAAAGTTTTACGAAGAGAAATAGTGGAAATAAATCAAGTTACTATCTAATTAACTCCCATATCGTATTATTGATTGTACGCTTGTTTAAAAGTCAGCTTTATTTCTAATCCTTACATTAACGTAATAATACTTTTCTATGTTGTAAACCTGATGTAAAATGGATATTTTTCATTACGCAGTTTTAGTTTAGTAAAATGATTTTTTAAAAAAACGAAATTCACATAAAAACAGTCATTTTAACAAAACAAAACAAAATAATAAATTATTGAAAACTTGATTAAACTTAACTTGATCCATTCTAAATGAAGTTTAACTTATTCCTTTCTAAAAAGAACAAACATTCATTTGAAAAAAAAAATTGAATTTGTGACCAGATGAAAGCTGAGCGGCTATAAAATTATAAAATATAAGATTAATTACCACAGTTTATGTTATTTCTATTTTTATGTTTCTATAGCTGAAAAAACAAATAGTAAATAAAATTTTAATTCATAACACTTGTTTTGTACACATAACACAATTTTTGTTGTTAAATATTACAAATTTACGAAAACTGACAAAATAGCAAATAATTAAATCAAAATGTGAGAATGTTGTAACTTGAATATTTTTTTCTTAGTAAATTTTTTTAATTGAATGCGTCAAGTAAAATATCAATAAATGTATAATAAAGATACTCTATAGATATTTGAGATTCTGTTATATATTTCAAAAGTTTCAAAAGTTTTTAAAAATAAAAATGTGCAGCATTTGTAATTAAACATAATAAGAAAATTAACAGTTCGACTTTTATTTCATAAATATTCAAGTTTCATCTATTACAGTAATAAAAAAAAATCTAAAAATTCTACAGTGATTTTTGTGGTCATATCTACGATATTTTTCTTGTGAATTGCTATAATCAGTAAATACATCTAATTAAAATTAAAATTATAGATATATTTTAACATATAATGAAAATACTTTTCCCTTCAAAATTTTTAAAAAAATAATAATAAATTCTGTATTTATGAAACTTTTAATTAAAGTCCCGTGGGCTTTCGGAGCAGGCTCAATACTAGAAAGACATTAATTCTAATGTAACCGCTTTTGAAATAAAACGCTATCATGACATTTATGTCTTTTATCTTAATGGGCTTTTCCCAAGATTGCTTTCAGAATTCGTTCATAAAATATCTCTCGATGAATTAGGTGCAGGTATTTTGTGTTATTTCAAGTGCAATAAATTATTATATCCATTTACGGCGCAATTCAGCATCAAAGTGTCAGAAACTTCATAAAAGTCTCTTCGGTGTAGTTGTCTTGGGAAATCGCATTTCTGCTTGAAACCATTTTACATTGATTTACTGAAGATAAAGTATTAGGAATGAAATAAGTTGAAAGCTTCCTTTTGTTCATAGATAATCTTCGTTAAGTTGAAATGCGAATTCATCTATTTCTTTATATATTAAAATGCTTGTTTTGGGGATTTTTCAATTACGTCTAATTATTAAAATTTCATTAAATTCAATTATATTGTTACTGATAATTTTAAGTTGTATTATTAGATATTGAAATGTTTTCAAATGCATAAAATGAACATATTCGCAACTGAATGTGCAGTGTACACACTGAAAATCTTTATACACTTCTCGATCACTTTTTAGAACACTTATTTGTCCCTTTTTTTAGAATACTTTGAAGCGCACATTTTGGAACTGTTTTTAGAATACTTCTGAGAACACTTCTTTTGTTCAGCACACTTTCTAACGTACTTCTTGAAAGCGATGATTTCACAAGTGTGCCCAAATGTGATCCCAATCCGTTCTCAAATGTGTTCCCAAGTTTAGATTTAACACATATCCTGAACAGAACACTTTCGGTACACTTTCAGAACACTTTCTATATAGCAGAGCATATTCAGAACACATTCAGTGCACATTAAGGTGACTGGAACACTTTTTTTGAATCAAAGTGTTCCAAATGTGTTCCCAATGTGTGCTGCGTATTTGCAGTGAAGGAATTCTAAAAATACTGAAAATGAACCTGTACATAAAAGAAATAATTTCTAATATTAAATGCATTTTATCATTTTTTTATTTGTCTATTAATATATTATACATTGCATTAATATATTACTTTGGCAGTAAGTGTTAAAACATTTGCTTGCGAGATTTCATAAAGATATAAGGCGTTCAGATCCAAAATAGGTCAAGTCCATTTTTTATCAATCGAGTTTGAAGCGAATTCTTGCTCTATAGAGAATAATGCGTTCTGTTCTGTCACAATACATGTCCTAGATAGAAAATGTGAGCAATAAATTGCGCTAGTGTTTTATGATTCTAAATGACATGCATGCGAGACAATTAATTCTATCTCAAAATATATCAGTATAATGTTTTACGGAATTGACCTACTTTAATACTGAATACATCATTTAAGTCCTGGTTCTGAGAGCTGATGTTACGGGGCTTCAATATCGAGAAGAGGTAGTGCTGTCGAAAACGACAATAAGAAACATGTATATAACATTTTATATTACGCTTTTATGTTACCAATATTTTTTAATAATATGCATCGGCTAATTAATTGTAGAAAGCTGTGATTAAATAAGGTAAAGATTTAAAATTAGTATTATAAAAATCTTTCTGGCTTGTACCGAGAGGAAACGGTAGTTTTCCTATATCTTCGTTTCAAATTATTAGCTATTGTCACACTAAAACAACATGCTAAAACGGGAAGAACCCTATTCGAGAAGATTCGTTAATACTGAATGTTAATAAGAATTTCAACAAATTAGTTATAGCCAAGTTGGTTTCATTTATGACAACTTATTTTTTATCGCCAAATTTGGCGATATTTCTTTAAATGTCACCAAACATGACACTAATTGATATGAATATAATTTTATGCGTATTATTGGAAAAATCATTGCAACAATGAAAGATAATTTTCTAGAAATCGCATTCACTAAAACACATAAAATGAATTTCTAATATTTTTGTATATATTTTTGAGTTTTAAATCTTTCAGTGGCCGTAATTTTTAAAGACGATGCGGACTAAGCTGGCTAACGAGCTTGGTCGAAATATTGGTGAACCTAATCACATTCTTAGTTACGTCCAAATCGGTTTATAAATACGAGTGTTATCACATGACAAGCATCAGATTTATATATTTCAGATATATATATATATATACATCAATTAACATTTGAATGGATGGACGTTTTGGGGTCTGGGGGTTATGATCGGTGACAATATAGCGAAATTTTCCATAAATGCTTTCCTCGGAACGGATGCAAAAGGCACCTTTGTACTTTTTGTAATGAAAGTTACCTAAAAAAGTGTGAAAGTTGGCCTTTATATAAACACCAGTATTCTCATGAAAGATCAACAATGTGTTACCAGTTTTATGTACATTATTTTTAGTTATCTCATTTTAAACACTTTTCACCATAGTTAAAAAGTGTTTATGGCTTTGGTTTGTTTGCCCATCTATCTGCCTGTCTCTCCGTGGTCTACATAATACTTATTTCACGTAACTATACTCAGATTGCTATGCAATTGATAAATATTATTTAGGTTTACTGTGGCATGCTCGGTATTAAAAATAGAGGGTGTAGCATTTATATTTCATTTACAAGGCATTACAACGAATTCCTTCGTTATGGTGAGTAAAGGAAAATCGTTTGTAATGTATTTTAATGATGCTACACTATTTCAAACATATTTACATTTATATATATCAGTAAGAGACACAAGAAGATGCTTACTGTATAATATGTATATGTCTTTGGGAAATAATTGCTGGAAGTTTGTTTTGAGTTGTGGGTATTCGCTTTTAAATTTAACTATTTTTTGCATATTACCTGGTGCGTATAAATTCTATACATACACAGGGCTGCACAAATGAAATAAAATTGGGTTTTCAATGTGTTATACGTTTGTCAATTTATTTATTTAGATAGGTTGTGATTAGTAGAGTTTTAGTCTTTGGGTAGACCTCCCCACCTAGTTGAACTTGTTTATTTAGATATAATCTTTCATCTTATTAAACGGTGAAGTTTTGTTAAAGTTTTCTGAATATGTTGGAAAGTGTTACATAATGTATTTTCTAAGTATAATTTTTCTTTCTCGTGATATACTCCATTAGTTTCCTGTTGTTATTTTTTGGCGTACTTACAGAAGATAATTATTTTTATTTCAACTTTCAAATGTGAAAATTTGTTATCTTCTTTATTGTCATGTTTTGTTACTCTTTTAAGATATTGCACTTTGCCTTCGGCTTCGATTATTGTGAAATTCCTTTTTATCGGCAATTTCATGAAACTTAAAACACCAGAAATACGCAAGGACGAAAGTACCTGCATATAAAAAATACACATGCGCATATGAGCTCAGAAAGTAGAAAATCCTTCAGAGTAATTTAAAATTACTCAGGAATTTTTTTTGTAAACTTTACTTACGGATACGTAGAGTTCAACAATATTTCGCAAAAGTTTAAAAGTAGTAATGTACGCACTTCAAATTTTCCGATATCTTTGATGAATTTTGATATGAGAAAAACAGTTATAAGAATTTTTTTTTTTTTTTTTACATTAAAATTTTATTTTACTGATAGCATATTAAAATTTAATTAAACTAGTAACTATCTAAAAAAAGATTAATAAGAATTTAAACATGGCAACATTCTTTCTGAATATTTATAAAAGTATTTCCGTTTCATTCAGTTCTTTTTAAATAGTGAGTATTTTCACTAAACGTATAAATTTTGACTTAAGTGTAATTTCAATATGAGTAATAAAAGATATTGTAAATATGGAACTCCATCATGAAATAACCAAAAGATAATAAAGAATACATTTAAAATGCTATGTAATTTTTTTTCCCGAAAACTTCGTAAACTGAATCAATTAAATTGTTTATTTTAAAAAAGTCTTAACTGACTAAAAATTCTAACATGAGTTCAAAGCGTTATTTTTTTAATTGATAAATAGACGCTACGATTGGTACAAAAACTCAATATAACAATAATCTGTGTGTTCTCGTTTTGAGGCATTGCAAAATTCGTTTATTTCAGAAATCCCGTAAGCAGTTAGACAGTTTTGCCTAAATATCACAAAACTTGAAATTATGAATTCATGGATTTCTGAAATAAATGATTCGATTACAAAAACACATAATTTTACTTTTACGAATTTTATATATATGCTACATATTATAAGTCTTTAAACTTGTATATCCAACATCTCATAAATACATAGTAAAATTAAACGTCTGGATTTGTCATAAATTCGTCCTTTAAATGCATTTGATAAAACTGAATGCTTTATAATACTTTATTCGAAGCAAAACTAAAACTTAAAATATATTTTCTTGAACAAGCTCCACCTATCCATTTTTCGAAAACAGCGTAAGAAGAAGAACCAAATTCTTGGAAAAATCTCAAACATGTCACCACCCAAGAACTTCGAACTTTTATCATGGAGATGAAATTTTCTTCCTTCTATCATCGTGAATAAAATATAAAAATATGTTCTTTACACGCCCTCTTTCGTCTAGTTAATCAATCTGGGAGTGAAAGCTAACGGAGGATTTATAAATTAATCTTAAGTAACGCATAATCTACGTTAATAGTTTTTGCTTAATATTTCATGAGCTTAGATTTTTCGATTAATCTGAACGTTCTACTTTATTAAAGAACAATTTTAGAAGATAAGAAATTCAGATGAACGATATTTATGTCTATAAATAAATACCCATGGTTAATAACCTAGTTTCATTTCATTAAATTGTTATTATTTTATTTTGGACGGTATAACGTAACTTATGATGAAGATGTATGGAGGGATTAAAGTTTTTAATTATATAAAAGAGGATATGGAATGTGAAAATATCATGTATCAATGGCGGTGGAAGGTAAAATTACTCAAGATGCTGCAAACTAAATTCATATTTTAAAAATATTAAGATATTTGGTCAAATTCGAAGCCAGATGGTTTAAGAGTCTACACTAGTCACGTAACGACAGCAAGTCACTGCGCTACTTCTGAAGTAGCACCTACTCATGATAAATTTTGTTTTAATTCATTCGTGACGATTTTTTACGACTCTCCTGATTGTCTCGATGGGGTCTTTTCTCCCGTAAGAGCTTACGCTAGTCTCACGACAAAACCCGCAAGCTAATGTTAATTATATGGGAGCGTTCTTTTCAAACTTTTCGTTCGCATTTCAATATTTTAAAATAATTTTTTTGCTCAGCATAGCTAGTGTCGGTCTCTAACGTAGGCCTTTATTTTTACTGTTTCGATTTGTTTTTATGATGTCACTTTCGATTTTGGAACCGGTGTCGAAATTAAAATTACCTTCATAAAAAAAACTGCAACCAAAATTGATAAAGAAACAAAATAAAATAAAATAAAATAAAAATAAAAATAAAAATAAAACGGTTACAGATTGATCTCAGCTATTCTGTGCAAGAAAATTATTTAAATATATTGAAATGTGAACGAGAAATTGGAAGAGGACGCTCTCATAGAATTAACATTAGATTACGAATTTTCTCTGATACTAGCTTGAGCTCTTAACCCCTTCGCGACGAGCGTACTTTGCAGAATTTTTAATCTTTTAACACTGGTTTTTCAAAACAGAAATTTTCGCCTAATTGAATCCCAGAAATGCTATCATTAAATAAGGCAAAACTTACAATAAAAAGTTACTGGTGGGTATAATCGAGGATTCTGAGCAGCCTATGCGTGCCCAAGGCTCGTCCCCAAGGGGTTAAGGGAGAAAACAACCCCATCCAGACAATCAGGAAAGACGCAGAAAATCGTCACGAATGAATTAAAACAAAATCTATCATTAGTCGGCGCTATTTCAGAAATAGCGCATTGACTTGCTGTTGACGTGACTACTGTAGGCTTTTCGATTGTCTGGCTTCGAATTCGATATAAATTCCTTTGAAAATATATTTTGGAAATACAATATCCAGTTGACAAAATAACTTAATATTTACAAAATATTAATTTAGTTTGTAGAATCTTAATTAGTTTGACCGTCCGCCGCCATTGATACATCATCGTACAGAGTCGCAAAAAATCGCCACGACTGAATTAAAATAAAATCTACCACGAGTCGGTGCTAGTTCAGAAATAGCGCATTGACTTGCTTCATAAAGAGAATATATTGGAAAGAATGTACAGAATGCGTGTCCGACGCTGAGACTGCATATATACATTCATTATGTTTAACAGTAACTCCCATCAAAAAGAAAAGCAACTTATACCACGTTTTTAAGTTTAGAGCTAATCTGAGAATTGTTATAGAATAAATACAAAATATTACTTATCCGTATCGAGTAAAATACATACGAATTTATAACAAATAATTAAGTGTAAAAAAAAAGATACTTGCATTAAAATTTACAAAAATGTCAACTTATATTATAAAGCACAAATGTGTTCGTCACTCAATGCTGACGTCATAATGATACGGGCAACAATGTGAATAAAATGGATGAATATTGCAACAATGGGGCTATTTTTTTCAATTAAACAATCGTAACATTATTTCTATGGGGAAAATGCAAGTTTTGGGCCAATGTTGATCCCCCTTAGGGATCTAATTAAAAAATAATAATGGCCAATTCCTGTACTGCCCTCAGGAATACATATATATTCCAAATTTATAAGATCTATACCAAAAGGAAGTGGGTGGAAAATGAGTATCAAGACTGTCACATACATACAGAAATGTAAGTTAAAAGAAAGTATGTAAAAATGACGATGCTATACAAGAACAAACTGTAATAATCGTATAAATTTCATTAGGCTATAGCACAGTAGCGCTTAAAGATGGGCTACCCCTGTTATGCATGTTACTACAGTGAAATGCCAAAAATCAGAATCGCGAAAGCCGCATATTTTTTTAAGATTTTGCGAAATCGAAAATGGTTACTTTTAGGCACATTCACAAATAAAGTTTCATTCGTAAATGTTTGATACATATGTGTCTGTTCTGCATGAGAGAAGATTATTTCGAATAATCTTCGCTCTTGGATCAAAATAGTAGTATAACCAACAATTTTTATTTTCTTGTTTTTGTTTTCTACTTTGCGGTATTTTATCCAGGTGTTTAAATTATCGAAATGACAAAAATCTATTTTATAACTGATTACTTTTTAATGCTTCTAAACCAATTTTGTTCAAAATGTAAGATAAAAAGAAATTATTTGTTCTTAAGAATGCATTTTAAATCTATTTTATGTACGAAATATGTTTTTTTCATGCATTTAAATTATCCCAAAAATCTATTTTAGAGCTAACAATAATATTTTTTATTGCTTGTAAACCTCATCGTAATTTTGTGATAAATGTAAGCATAAAAAAGCTATTTGTTCTTAATCCATTTTAAATCTATTTTAAGAAAAAAATATGTTTTTTATAAACACTTAAATTATTAAAAAATGCATTTTATAACTAATAATAATAAAAAAAATATATTGCTTGTAAACCTCACACCAGGTTCATATTGTAATTTTGCAATAAATGTAAGAATAAAAGAAAATAATTTTATTTGTTCTTAATAATCCATTTTAAACCTATTTTAAGTACAAAATATGTTTTTCATACTTTTTTTAAATAGTCACAAAAATCTATTTTATAACTAACAATAATAATTTTCTATTGCTTGTAAACCTCATATGAGGTTCGTATTGAAATTTTGTAATAAATGTAAGACTAAAAAAATATAAAACTTTATATTTTCTTAATAATACATTTTAAATCTATTTTAAGTACAAAATATGTATTTCATACCCCAAAAATAAATCATGAAAAAGAGGGTTAATCGAACCTTCTACTAAACATGGAAATCCCACCAGCATTTAATTTCAAATAAACAGTGCATTTTTACACAGCTTCTAGTTTGTACTTCTTTAACTGGATGAAATATTATTGTTCTGCAGAAGTAACACCATTTATATTTTCAAATGATTTAGTTTCAACAGTCAACTTTAAAAGTTTACTATTTTACGACCTTATCATCATACAAGGGATCATGTTTCAAAAGGCGATTATCTGTATAACATCGTCTATTAAATTTAAAAAAAAAATTTCCCTTTCTGCGAAGATTTTATCTTAAAATGTGTAATGACAATGATAATGCAACCATTTTTTTTTTAAATACAAGAAGATTATTAGAAGATCGTGTGGTAATTACTTTGAAGTTTCTTTCGTAAGCGAAAAAGAGCATATGTACATTTAAGGATTCATTAATATTAGAGAATTAGCGAATAAAATATTTGAAAATCATTACTTGTGAATTGTTACATTTTATCATTTCTTTTTTCTTCTCTTTATATATATTTTTTTCCCTTGCCTTATTTGACGTCGCAATTATGACTAAATAAATTTATTTTGAGTTTCATTATCAGGCCTATAGATTTATGATTAATTCTAATAGATGCTTTGCAAATAAATAAAAAAAATCTAATACACATTATTACTTATAGGCGCTTAAAACGACGTTTAAAGTACCAGATTTTTTTAACCAATTGTGACTAGTTTCGGTAGCATTCAGCGTACCGTCATCGATACAAAGAATGATGGAATTTTGCCCATATATAGTAGTCTGCCGAAACTAGTCTGCAATTATTTAAAAAGTTATAATACTTAAACGTTGTTTTAAGTGCTTATATTGTACTGGACCAAGAATCATGTTAATTGACACATCAGTCATTATCTACTTTCTAGAATAGTCTGTTATAATGAAAATATAAATTGCGTTATATAATCGGAGAACTCCAAAGTTTATTTTTGATATCAGTTTCTCTACGTTTCGCTAATAACTTCTATTTATACAGAGTGTTTACACATTTTTGAAATGATTTTGACATTCTCTGTGATTTAATTCAAACTTTAAAAAAAACTTACTTGGGATCAATTTGGAATAGTGTTTAACATTCGTCTGCATCATTAAAAATAATCATGGCTTTAAAATGTCGCTAGAAAATTAAACAATGGATTGAAGGCTTTGTATTTGCGGTTTACGCAAGAGAAATATTCTTTTTCGATTATTTAAAATAAAAAGATGTGAAAACAACGGTTTTAATATTTCTACACGTAAAATAAGTGACATCTCTTCTCTAACTATAATAAAGAAGGAAGTTTGTGTGTGTGTGTGTGTGTGTGTTTCTGAAGAGTCCGCTGCACGCAGAGCTACAAAATCTGATGGGAAGGTACCTGTAATGCATATAGTTTTGCACTCCCGATTTCGGAATTTTTGAATATATATATGTTTTAATTAAATTCTTAGTGTTTTTTCATATTTCGCTGCGATTTTTTCACATTAGTAACCGAAATCTGGTTCCCCTCTTTTAACCCAATGTAGTAAACTTTGTCCTCTTTTCAATAAAGTTCATACGAGATTCGTACAGTAATATTTGAATTTTTGGCGAATTTTTTCCTTCGACACTAAGAAATTTTGACCAGAATGCTTGATTGGTTCGGTGGTTGCTTCCATTACCGCCTCAGCTAAGGTCAAAATCGTTATTTTTTTCTCTTTTTAGCTTGTAGAAAGTTGTTAATTCTTTACAAGGGAAGGGCGAATTATTTATTAGCCCTATTTTTTATATATTTTTTTTCCATTTTTTATGTGTTTTTAAACCCTTTTTTCATGTTTTGCAGCGTTTTTTGTTTCAAATGACGTCACAAATTGCCCATTAGAAGCAGGACAACAATAGATACCGAGCTTGCTCATGCTCATTCATTCTCATGATGTCACAAATAGTGGCTGGCCGCGACTAGCGATTGGTACAAAGCGGCGCGAAAATCGTTTTGTGCCGACTTCTGTATGTCTTTGGTCGCGGCCAGCCACCAATTGTGGCGTGATGATAATGAATGAGCAAGCCCGGCATCTAGTGTTGCCTTGCTCGAATTCAAGCACCGTTGGAGGGCAGTTGCGATTGGTAGCTGATAGGATTGCAGGCACAGCTGGAAGTCAACCAAGAAAATGTGATTGGCAGATGAAAAGGTTGTCAGCTGATTAGAATTCGAACAGCGAGTTTTGAATTTTTCGCAATTTGTTTTATGCGATTTTTAGAGTTTTTTCCTGTACGTGACGTCATATATGTTTTTGATTTCAGAAATTAACAACGATAACTTACTGTTTGCGCATGTAAAAAAAGAAAAAAAAACTCATTTTGTTTCTGTTTCAAAAGTTAATGATAATTCATAATTTTTTAACGTCGTTCGTTTAATTACGTGGGGGTGGGGGAAGTGAGTGTTCGGTTGTAATTTAAATATCGCGAAACTCCCTCCTTATAAATTTTTTTAGAACAGAATGCTGGCGGAAGATTTTCCTGCGCGTGTGCCGAAAATGGCTATTTTTATAGAAACCGCAAAAGAAAGTTACCTCTTTGATAATCCCAAACAAAGAAATAGTTTAATTTTCACTCTTCCTCGAGTTTTAAGAAAAGTATTGGAGGTATTGAATCGAAACTCACAGTCTACGTAGTTTATTTTTCTGATTCCGAAAAAACAATTTTTTTGAAAATCCGACGATAACCTTTTAAATTTAATTTTGACCAAAAACAGACCCGCTTTGAATCAAATGATCCAGACATTTGAGGGGATGGTATTAAATTTACTTTCGCTTCGGGGGTCCATCTCTCTATTTAATTTCTGAAAGACCAAGAGTTACCAGAGGAGCGATTTCGTGCAGTGATTTTTATAGTGATTTCTCGTTTCGTATTACTTTTTGACGGGATAGGGCAACACTGGGCGGATAAGCTAGTAATTAATAAGAAAGAAGTGAAACTTAACATTTGAATTTTACATTTGACTGGATAAAGAAGTAAAAAATACATGCCCAACAAATGTACGTTCACCGATTATTATATTTAAAGTCGCATCTTATGTTTTAAAAGAAAATTCAACATCCCAAAGATCTATCACAAAATCTTTAAACATCTGTATAGGAACTGTATAAACAAAATTATAAAATCTGATTTAAAGCTAATCAAAACAAAAATACCTGATGTTCACCGCGTAATGCGAAACACGTTTCTCAGTTTAAGACTATGTGCAGATTATTGCATGAAAATTATTCGGCAGTTGAAAAATGGAAATATGTAGTTACAATTAATGAATTTTGAATATACTTACTGAATATACTTATGTGATTTACTACTGAAAAATATGAGAAAATGACATAAAATAGTGGTTCAGAAAACACAATGAAAGTTTTACTAAAGGTGTTATGGTTATTGTTGCATTCTCTTAGATCGGAAAGTTTAAAATAAGGAAAGTAGAAAAAATCAAAATTAACTCGATTTACTATAAAAAAAAATATGTTTTAACATCTGTTTTTAAGTAAGATATTACATCACTTTACTCAAACAACCTTCATTCTTTTAAGTTCTATTAAGAATAGGCTACGAGCCATACCTCTAAATCTACTGCCATGTGTTTCGAAAAAATGAGAAATGAAACCCGAAATGAAGCTATTTCATTTAAATTATTCCCACCTAAGTCTCCCTCTTCTATGGGTTACTGTGCATATTGACTCTTAAAACAAGCTCTTTATATGCGTTATCCAAAAACATTGGATCGACTCTGGAACATTGTGGTCGTGGAGTGAAACAAATCAGCCTTCATATTTTAAGAAAATATCTTTTATCTTGGAAATAGAGATGTAATATTATAGTTC
Organism: Maratus michaelseni; assembly: GCA_963931845.1. NCBI lineage: Eukaryota > Metazoa > Arthropoda > Arachnida > Araneae > Salticidae > Maratus > Maratus michaelseni. Next base: position 127,730,921 of record OZ007590.1, on the reverse strand, counting down.
AACTAAAGGGGCTATCAGACTGAAAATATCTATACATTTAAAACGAAAAGCGCATTCTGTCAAATCCACATGAACATCGTCTCTTTGCGCATTTGTCAACGTTTTTTTTTTTTTTTTTTTTTTTTTTTAAAGGCTTCTATCATCATAAACGGGGAACCTGATTGATTAACCCAATCCTCACCTGTTTAGCAAGGGGATTGAAAAGGGTTGATTGAAAACGAATGAAGCCGTGCCATTGCATTGAAAGCATAGACCATCAAATTTATTTTTGCTCTGAGGTTGAAAACTAAAGCTTTTTTTTTTTAAAAAAACTCATGTTTTCACTACTAAATATGCATATTTTTCGCAAACTTTTAAAGAAGGCTTGGATACACTTATATTTATAACCGATTGAAATGTCAGAGAGTTCGGAAGTTGAGAATATTTTTAATTGCTATGTTAAAGGAGCCGATGCGAAAACAAACAAACAAGCAAAAAAGTGAGAAGAAAACATTTCTTTTACAACTAGATAACAATATTTTTTCACAAAATTTTTACACGGGCTGTAAAACCTTTTTATTTATCACCAATAAAGGTTTCAAAGAGTTCGGACAAAAAGAACTTTTTATTTTAAAACTATAAAACGACCCTGGGTAAAAAAAAAAAAAAAAAGAAAAGAAAAGAAAATGAGCGCTTTTATCACTAAATATCAATATTTTTCACGAATTTTTCATAAAAAAATATAATTTCATACATGGGTTAAAGATATAAAAATAATAAAAACTTGATTTTTCTTTTAAATTTATTATCACGGTCCCGGGCAACGCCGGACGGGGGTCAGCCTTATTTTTACTTTTGTTCATATATTTCTTTTTCCAAAATCGTTTCAAAAATGTGTGAACACCATCTGTACTTAACTGTATATATTATGAAAAACTGTTTGCTTCATATACTTCATTTACTGATATACGAAACATACTATAACAACCTTCGAAGGACTGAATTTGTATTTCATCACATCAAGGTATTCATTATATCTAATGTATACGATAATGATGCAGAGCTATATTAATATATACTACATGAGGTAATGTACAGGAAGTTGGAAATGCCGAAAATGTTTTCGTTATAAGAAGGCTATTTTTCTAAACTGGGTTTCTTATAGGGAGGTTTTATTTTATATAAATGCCGTACAACATTCTGAACACTCAATTAAAAGGTAAAATACCTTATACCTAATTTAATTTAATTTGGATCATCATTTTTCAAGAAAACACACACATTTACATATAATATCTTTCACAACTATCTAAACAGAAGTAAATACTTGCTGAATACCCTCTGTACTTAACTGTATATATTATGAAAAACTGTTTGCTTCAGATACTTCATTTACTGATATTCGAAACGTACTATAACAACCTTCGAAGGATTGAATTTGTATTTCATCACATCAGGTTATTCATTATATCTAATGTATACGATAATGATCTAGAGCTATAGTAATATACACTGCATGAGGTAATGTACAGGAAGTTTGAAAAGCCGAAAATGTTTTCGTTATAGGAAGGCTATTTTTCAAAACTGGGTTTCTTATAGGGAGGTTTTATTTTACATAAATGCCATACATCATTCTGAACACTCAATTAAAATGTAAAATACCTCATATCTAATTTAATTAATTTGAATCATCAATTTTCAGGAAAACAAACTCATATACATATAATATCTTTCACAACTATCTAAACAGAAGTAAATACTTGCTGAATACCCTCTGTACTTAACTGTATATATTATGAAAAACTGTTTGCTTCAGATACTTCATTTACTGATATTCGAAACGTACTATAACAACCTTCGAAGGACTGAATTTATATTTCATCACATCAGGTTATTCGTTATATCTAATGTACACGATAATGATCTAGAGCTATAGTAATATATACTGCATGAGGTAATGTACAGGAAGTTTGAAAAGCCGAAAATGTTTTCGTTATAGGAAGGCTATTTTTCTAACCTGGGTTTCTTATAGGGAGGTTTTATTTTACATAAATGCCATACATCATTCTGAACACTCAATTAAAAGGTAAAATACTTTATACCTAATTTAATTTGAATAATAATTTTTCAAGAAAACAAACACATTTACGTATAATATCTTTCACAACTATCTAAACAGAAGTAAATACTTGCTGACATACCCAGATGACATAAATTCAATAACAATTCGCAATAGTTTTTAAAACATTCAACTACAATGATTTAGAAGCGCGTTAATTCACCTTTTTTGAAAAGTACTTACAAATTAACTTTTCGAGATCCTAAATTAAATTCAGGATCCTGAAGCGAAATGTATTGAAACACTTCGTTCTTTCAATTCCCATTGATGACTGTCTAATACATTAGCGTTTAAATTATTCACATCACTAAAAATTTATTACTCATAAAAATCATAGCGCAAGGGAAAACAATGAGAAACAAGAAACAAACCTTTTTGATTTATATATACTCAATAAATCTAGAAACAGTAAATCAGATATTTATTCTGTTAAGACTTTCTAGAAGTTTGGTCATTACGTGAAAAGAAATATTCGATTGCCTTTATTTCAAGTCTAGACATGTTTGTCTAGACAAAAAATTCCAGACATAATTATGTTGCCTGGATACATTTTCCAGAAATGCATAAATTATTTCCATTACTACGCATGCTAATAATAAAATAAATAAATCGGAATGGGTAATTGCTTTTCTTAATTGGAAAATTAGAATATGTGGAACTGATTGCATTAGAAATAATAGCAGTGGTTTTCTATGTAATAACGTGTTTTATTTAATTGAGAAAAATCAAGTTTACAAATTTCTTTATACATCGATTCCTGAGGATTTTTTTTTCGAAAGGGTTATTAATTGTACTCCATATTCGAGAAAAAAAATATGAATTTTAACTTATGAATTTTTTAACAGAAATCGATCTCTAGAAGCTTCAAATATGCTAGGTCAAAATTACAGGTTATTCCGTACAGCAGTTTTTGAGTTTTACTTTAAAAAACTATCTACCCGCATAGCAATCTGTTTTGCAACGAATAAAAAATAATTTTACGTTATGGATTCCAAATTTTAAACCTGCATAATTCTTAAACTACTTGATAGAATAACTTCCTGTTTGGTTTTCGAAGGTAAAATTTTGTGGAAAATCCAACTTAAATGTCCAAATTAGGTGTTAGTATTGAAAAATTTAAAGTTAGTTTGACTTTCTGTAGATAGACGATTCATACGTAAGTATAATATTTAGCGTGCTCTTTATCAATTTTTCTGCAAGTGGCGTTAATTTTGGTTCAATCTCTGACTGTTATAAAAAAACAGGCAACTTTTTAAAATTATATCTTTATGAATAAGCGTGTTATTCTTATACACCAGGCTTTATAAGTTTGATAATATCTGGTAGCCAGCAAAAAAATTATAGTTGCCAGTAAAAATATTTACCCCTCCCCCCCCCCTGGGGTCATTAATTTTCAAAGAACACAATTTTTTTTATGAATTATTGGAGAAGAAAATAATAACAAGCTGAGTTTAGAATTATTAGTTACATAGTTTAGAATAGTACTGAAACTTTATATAAACCATGTTTCGTATTGAAAATAATCAAAATTTTTGTATCTCTGGAAAAGAAAATACTGTAAAGACTGAATTAACGGCATGTTCGGGAAATGCTTATTGCCAAATGCTTCAAATGTCCGGCTTGTTGAGTGCTACAAAAAATCTGTATTTGATGATGTAAAGTTTTTCGCATTGTATCAAATTTTAGGTGCCACAAAGGGTGGATTAACATTATTTCTTACTGTTTTATTGAAATTTGCTCCCCCCCCCCCCAACACACTCACACGCATTCTAATTACATGAGATGCTAGGTGGGGAGGAAGAGAATGACGTTTTCTGTGCATGAGATGGAAAATGTCTTTTAAATTTGGTTCTTCTATTAAAAGTACGAGAAGGAGTAATATCACTGCTTGCTGCGTACTAGTAGGGGTAAGGGGAAAATGGTGTTTGTGTTCATTTCTTAGTTTAATTTTTGTCAAAAAAACAAAAACAAAAAAACAATAATTATTCCCAAACAAACAAACTAAAAACACCGTGAGATAAAATAATTTGGTCGCCAGATAAAAAAATCTTGGTTGCCATTGGCCACCTGGCGACCGCATTTGTCAAGCCCTTCTTATATACAACATATGCACACAAATATTTAATAAGCTTATATAATCATTTATAACAGCGACATATCATTTCGAGTTTTTTATGTTACAGGGTGACCGTAAATATGTTTTTATTAAATTTTTTGTCGATCCTTTGATTGTTTTCTCGTGATTAAATCTTCACTGAAAAAATGCGAGTTAAATCACATTATCGCCATCCCCGAAGTACAAGAGCAATTCGTCTAATATTTCTCTAGATATTCGTCAAAACGTCTAAAATCAAAATCGCTCGATGCCTAAGGAAATGTAATGTATTTTGTACATTAATTATTATTTTATCATTTATTAAAAAGCGACAGTTTCTAAAATATAAGCTTTTATATAACTTATAAGCAACACAATCCAGGCGGTTTTTTAATAATTAATAAAGTAAAATTGAGTATAATAAAAATATATTCAAAGTAGCTGGGTTCCAAATTTTTCGTGTTTTAAACGGAACTGTGCTATATCAGAAATTCGTCATATACAATGTGAAAATATATCAGAATATATTTTATACAAGAAATTGAAAGAGACGAAATTCAGTTCATTATATCGAAGGCATCATTATAAAAAGGAATTACTTTAGAGGGAGTTCATTATATTTAAATCTCATAAATCTTTCTAAAACCTAGTCAAAAAAGTTGAAATTTCTCATAATTAATATCCTCTAACAATTTAATACGAATGATACGCATTTACGAAACGTATATTTTATAACTATTCACAGATAATGAAAGACCTGTAGCGATACAAGCTAGTACATATGCAGATGTCCCAAATTAATTAAAATTCAACTGTAAAATTTTAAGAGTTATTAAAGCTGCGATCACACGTGCTATCCTATCAAAGGCAATAACAGAATCATTCTGATAAACAAATTTCTCGCGACTAAAACGGCCAAAAACACACCGTGTGATAGTTTACCTTTCGTAACTTCATCAACGTATTGATGTTTTTTTCTCCTACAATAAAATATTAGCTGTGATTGCACCAATCCGAGAGCGATGTATAAATAGTTTTCTCAGTTCTCTGCTTTAAACTACTTTTTGAAATATTTAACAAGGATTACTCACCAAATGTTTCCCGTTTTGCTTACATTTACGCATTTCTTTCGGTCTTCAAAATAACCCTACTCTCAGGGCAAAATAGAGGCTCAAACGAAGTCTGAAACAATAAAATATTTTTCAGGTCATACAATTTAATACGAATGATATACATTTACGAAACGTTTATTTTATAACTATTCACAGATAATGAAAGACCTGCAGAGATGCAAACTAGTACACAGGCAGATGTCTCAAATTCATTAACATTCAACTATAAAACTTTAAGAGTCATTAAAGCTGCGATCACACATACTGTCCTATCAAATGCAATAACAGAAACATTCTGATAAACAAATTAATTAAGTAAGTGTGAATAAAATTTTAATTTGTTTTTTCCGAATATTACTTCCAGATCAAATTTTCTAGATCCTGAATTATATACGTTTAAAACATTTCACTTCTTTCGTTCCTATTCATGACGGTTTAACACATTAGAATTTGAACGATTGATATCTCTGAATATTTATATGACATAAAAATCACAGCGCAAGAGAAAACAATAACAATAATCAAGAAACAACACTTTTTTATTTATATAATAATCCATAAATCCGAAAACGCTGCATCATATTTTTATTCTGCTAAGACTTTCCAAAAGTTAGGTCATTACATAAAAAGAAATATTCGATTGTGTTGATTTCAAGTCTAGACATGTTCGTCTAGACGAAAACTTCCAGACAGAATTGTGTGTAGAACTCGACTAAAACTAAATTACATATTCCAGAAAAGCATAAACTTATTTCCAATACCACAAATGCATACCAAGTATGCCAAAATAAGTAATATTTTTTTAATTGCAAAATTAGAATATGTGGTGCAGATTGAATTAGAAATACTAGTAGTGGTTTTCTGTTTAATAATGTATTTTTATTTAACTGAGAAAAACGATGTTTACAAACTTGTAGAATCCAAATAAATCAATTCCAGAAAAATAATCTTATTCGAAAACTTACCAGAATAATAAAAAGTATTGAATAATACATAGAAAGCATAAGAAGATTATTTATCCGAAGTAAAAATAAAATGCGACAAAAAGAGCAAGATAAAAGAATTCTTGAACTTCGTGAAGAGTAAACAACGGAGCTTTAGAAAGTGGATTATTCCAAACTTTCTCTATATAATTTTACGCTGGTTTGCTAATATTAATTTCATTTTAATAGGTATGCTTTTATAAGTACTGTAACAGCCATTTTATCATTTGACAATTTAAAAAAATCATCAGGCTCATGAATTTTTAGGTTATGTAAAATAGTTTTTCTTAAACGTTCATACTGTAATAAATGATGGTAATTACTTGTTTTTATTAATTATTTCGAATATAACTTTCGCATCAGTATTTTCAAATATTGAATTATTTATGTTTACGTTTACATTACTTCTGTTCCTTTGATAATGGATCTGACACATTAGAGTTTTAATTATTAACATTTCTAAACATTTATTTCAAGTGTAAAAATAAGAGCGCAGTATAAAACAACAATAAATAGTCGGATGTGCCAATCTCGAAACTTCTTCTATCTCATAAATGCTAATACATCAAATTCGTTATCACAGCGCCAGTGAAAATGGCACTAAAATCGCTATTACAGAGCTCCCTTCCGGCGGAATATCGTTAAATTCACTTAGGACCTGCTGGCCATAGTCAAAAACCTATAAATGAAATTTGGTTCAATTCTATGCATAACTTCATACACTTTTCGATGGTATAATAATGAAAATGGCACGAAAATCGCTTTTACAGCGCCCCCTTCCTGCGGAATATCTCCAAATTTGAAAAGAACCTACTGGCCAGAGTTACAAAACTAAAAAAAAAAAAGATTGGTTAAATTTTCTACATATCTTCATGCATTTTTCGATGATACAATGAGGACGGACAGACAATCATTTTGTATAAACATGTTTTTAGGGATCTATGACCCCTAAAACGTGTAAATCCGCCGAAAAACGAAAGTTGAAAAAAATTTCGATTACAATACTTTATTCTATTGTAGATACAACAAAGTAAAAATCAAGAAACAAATCGTTTTTTATTTATATATACACAATAAATCTGGAAAAACTACATCCGTCACTTTCAGTTCGGTTAATTCTTTTCAAAAGTTAGATCATTACGTAAAAAAAATATTATTCGATTGTCTTAATTCCAAGTCTAGACATGTTCGTCTAGACGAAAAATTCTACACAGCTTTGGTACAAACTAAATTACATATTGCAGAAATGCATCAACTTATTTCCAATATCACACATGCATATGTAAATATAGCAGAATGGATAATTGCTTTCCTTAATTACAAAAATGGTATGTGGCAAAAATTGAATTAGAAATAAAAATGAATGCAGAGTGCTTACCCGTATAATAACGTGTTGTTATTTAACTGATGAAAACACTTTACAAACTTAAAGAATTCGAATAAGTTGATTCCGGAAAAATAATCTCGTTGGAAAGTTTCCGAGAATAACACAGAATATTGCAAAATATATAGAAAACATGGGGAAAATATGTATACGGAATAAAAATAACATGGACAAAAAAAGTGAAAGGAAAAATAATTATTCAAATTTTTAAATAGTAAACCATGAAGATTTATAAAGATGATTATATCAAACTTCTTATATTTAACACATCGGCTGATAAGTTCCCGATCTGGCACACAGATGGCGTTGTGATCGCCGAACCGATGCTTTTTTTTAGTAAATACTAACCTTTAAAAGGTAGCAGAAAAAATGTCATGACGATTCGCCGTGTGGATAAAACGTTAGAGTGGTTTTAGTTGAACGCCTTTGTTGATAAACAAGTATTTCAAGAATTGTTATTTGGTGGGAAAAAACACCGTTCAAACGAAAGCTTGGCTTGATAAGCATTATCTGGACACTGCACCAGGTAAATCAACCATTATTGAAAAATAAATAAATACTACAAAATAATTACTCAAATAAATACTGCAGTATATAGAAAACCCACAGCAAACTTAAATATAATCTCCTATAAAGCCGATACTCCAATGCCATACAGGTTAGCAGCCATGAATACATATATAAATAGAGCTCTACATGTCTGTTCCACAGAAAAATCACTAAAGGAAAAGTTAAAAATCATTGAAAAGATAGGTTTAAAGGCAGGACATCCAAGGAAAACTATACTTAAACTAATTGAAAGAATAAAAGAAAGAATTGACCATATACAACCAGCACAGGGGAATCTAACATACACTCCCCCTAATCCATATATAAAAGGTGTATCTTTGAAAATAAAACGAGAATTAGAAAAATTAGGAAAAATAGTCCCCATAACCCCCAATCCATCCCTCTTCAAATCAATAAGAAATGAAATAGAAAAATATGAAGAAATACAAACAGCAGGAATATACAAAATAAATTGTCTAAACAGCAGAAAAAGTTACTTACATAGGAATGACGAAGAGGAAAATAGAAAAAAGAAAGAAGGAACTTATTCGAGATATAAAATTAAATAAACAGTCAACAGCTCTTGCAAGATTAAACCTTAAAACCCCAATAAAACTTGATACCCTACAAATAAAGAAAATAGCTAACTACGAAAACTTGCATAACGCGTTATTATGAGAATCAATTGAAATAAATATATCCAAAGAAACGTGCAATGACATGGTACACTCAGTGCTCGATTGCCGCTGGAGAAGAATGTTGGAGGAGGGAGAGAGAGAGAGAGAGAGAGAGAGAATATTGAAATCCGATAGGGGGTGCTCTACAGCCACCAATCATCTATATAAAGGATAAGAAGTTGGATAGAGAACACAACTGATGATACCCTGGCAGGAGATGAAAGCGCTTTTGTTAGGTGGTGGAAGTTTTTATTGGAGACTGTTTTTAATTTTTTAAATGAAGGACATTTTTAATGAAAATTTTTGACCATACTTTTTTATAAGTAATGTCTGAGAGAAATTGGTAAAGTGTATGAATAAACATTATTGACTGGTTTGCTGAATTTAAACGTAGTCGTACGGACACTAGTGATGCACCACGCAAAAGAGGTGGTTACTCCGGAAAATCGTTTTGGGGAACCGTAAAGTGCAGTTGCAGGAGATAGCTCAGACTCTGAAGAAATCCAAGGAACGTGTAGGTTTTATTTTGAATGAGCATTTGTCTATGAAAAAGCTGTTGTCAAAGTGGGTGCCGCGCGTGTTGACTTTTGACCAAAAACAACAACGAGTCGATGATTCTGAGCACTGTTTGAAGTTTTTTCGTTATAAATTATGTTATTTATTATTAAATTATTATTATTATTTATTTTTTAATTATTATTATTAAATTATTATTATTAAATTATTATTATTAAATTATTGTTATTAAATTATTATTATTAAATTATTATTATTATTTATTTTTTAATTATTATTATTAAATTATTATTATTAAATTATTATTATTAAATTATTATTATTCAATTATTATTATTAAATTATTATTATTCAATTATTATTATTAAATTATTATTATTCAATTATTATTATTAAATTATTATTATTCAATTATTATTATTAAATTATTATTATTATTAAAATTATTATTATTTATTATTAAAGTTATGTTATTTATTAAAGTTATAAATTTATAAAGTTATAAAGTTATGTTAAAAAGTTGTGTTTTCTTTATTAGACCGGGAACTTATCAGCCCATGTGTTAATTTCACGTTGGTTTAGTAATATATATTTCATTTCAAAATATATATTTTATTTTTCATTGAAATAGCTATATATTTTTCATTTGAAAATTATGAGTTATAATGAGGCTTTTGAAATTATTTTTTGTATTTGTGAAGCGTTTTTAATTTATTTTCTTTAATGTTATAAAGTAGAAAATATTTATCACCAAGATGCGCTGCGTGTATTTAAAAAATCACATGTAAGGAAAAACGCAGTTACTGCAGAATATTATTGCAGAATGTACATAGAAACCAAAACAGATAAAATTAACAAATTATATCGATATCTTTTTTAAAGGCAAGATAATAATCGCTATTAACACAATTTATTCTAAAACCATTTCTATTTGTTATAATTTAACTCGACGTTTAGATCGTGCAATGTAATTGGTATTATTCAGAAACAGGGGGATTTTCTTCAACCTATGTCCAGTGTTCTTACGAACTTGGAGAATCAAAGCACTCAGCGATCGTCACTTTCAGTCAACCACAAATCGGCTTCACCAACACACTACTTTTTTTTAAATTCAGATTGCTTGATTGCTACTACCCTTTTTTACATTAGTAATATTAATAATTGGATTTATATATATATATTATTATTAATTCGAGTATAATTCGACTTATTTTCGCCTTATTTAATCAATCAACCTGACAGCCTGACAGGGATTGCTCAGACGAGGATGAGCATAGATGTCCCTCCCGGTACCTTTTATTGAGGTCTTAAAAAATACACAGCGGAGCTGAAACAGTTAGTAAACACGACAGGGGACGTAGTGGAAAATAATAATCAAATAATAATCAACTATGGCATTGGACCAGAATAGCCAGGAACACGGTAAACCATCTCTGCCAAGGCCTGAGGCAGAACGCGACAATGGGCATGGTGAAATTAGATGGTGTGCGTGCTAGAGATCAGATCCCATGCGACAAGGGAGCTGTGGTAGTGAAGAGTTATTACAAGAGGCGTCAAAGTTGCCGCTACACTTGTTAAACCATGTTAAATCTATGCGACACCATGTTAAATCTATGGTTTATAAAGAGTTGCTCAAAAACCAAGCATTTTTCTATTGTCGGAGCAATTTAGTCGCCTGTTGTGCTTCCACCTTTTACGTCCTACCAATATCGCCCGGAACAGCCAATGAAATGATTGGAAAACTGACGAGGGAAAATCCTTTCCTTGAAAAGCCAATGAAATGCTTGGAAAGCTGACGAGTCGCTTTAATTTTTATCGCTTCAAATTATCAGATGTAATAGCACTTTCAGAGCAAGCTCTACTCGCTACAAGAGGCGGTACCACTCGGTGCAGTAAACTGAGGTAGGGTGAACACAGAAAACTAATTTGTTAAATTGGATAAGTGCAGAAGGTATTGATGTATTCGTTTGGTTTTCATGAGAACTGTGGGGTGCGTTAGAATGCTGTGTAGTCATTAGTTTGTTGGAATGGTTAAACAGTTTATACAACAATTTTTCGCGAGTGGACAGTTATAGTACGATTGACTAGAAGAATCCACCTCACTACACTCGCACCTGTTGGTTCTGGCAATCGTGAATTTGCACAGGTAGGACTTGAATAGGCCGTCTTGTTGTGTGGGGTGAGGTAGTACATGTTAATTGAGACTTTGGGAATTAAGTCAAACGCGTGCGTCTCATTGTGAGTGGAAATCCCAGTACTCCTGCCATTCAGTCAGAATCCTGGATTTCAGAACTCTCTTAATAAATGAAAGGGGCAATGGGAAGTGGTGATATATGTTTATTTTTTGGTGGCCTGTTTGGCAAGTTTATTTAATCAGTCATTAAATAAAATGAAAATAAGTCGAATTATACTTCTTCAAAAAAGTGGTAGCAATCAATGAAAATAACGAAATGTCAACAATGTCGCTAATGGTATGCAGTTAAAACAGTACTTGGAAACAGTAAAAAATTGTAACAGTCCACAGGAATTTAATTTATCTTTCAAAAGTTATAATTGATACAGAATATGACTAATTCTAAAAGTAAATTATAGTGCTTGACCAATTATATGGATTGTTCTGTCATTTACTGTATAAAACATTAGCAGAGAGCCATGTTTTCAACTTGGAGCTCCCCTCTACTTAGGGGTAAAATTTGTGGTGGCTGAAGTTTGGAATTTTTATAGAGGGAAAAAATAAATTCAAGTCTGATAAGTAAGATTTTCACATTCATTTGACTTTTGCTAAAGTTTTGCATAAATAAAATATATTTTTTTGCATTTGACATTTTTATATTAGGAAACTGTCTGCTTGAAATAGAAAATTACTCATGTTACATAGGAAAATATACCCAGTATCGCCGATTCTTTCTTTAATATAGAGGGATGGTAGCGTCCACTATATTATATCATCAATATACGTGGCGCTACTGATTTTGGAGGTTTTCAGCTAAATCTAGAAGAATTTGAGCTTGTGTATAAGGAGATTATAAACTTTAGTAGATGTTGGCAGTAGTGATGAAGGGATCTAGAAGATGTCGGCGGTAATATGTGTCGGTACCAGTGTTTTATTGTGAATAATTTTATGTGTAGCGAGTTACGTTACATATTATTAATATTTCGAAAATGTAGGTAGCATAGATTAAGTCACGTTTTAAAGGAAATTTGTTATAACTACAAAACGCAATACTTGTCATAACATCACTTAAGGTTATAACGTGTCATATCTCAAATTATGAATGTACATCGTACTACAACTTTAAAACTAGACTCCTAAAATATTAAAATCGGCAAATTTGTACGAAAAATCGTGCGTTTGCACTTTAGGATTAGTTTATTTTTTCATTTTTTTTCCAAATTTCTCACTAAGTTATTTTGAGAAGTGGGCCCATGTCAATGCAATCGAAAACAAAACGTTTAACGTTTATCCTTAACTCCAAAATAAACGTTGGCATGTGGCGTTAGATGAATACAATAATCCAAACATTCAAAGAAGTGTCCGATCAATCCATACTAGTTATTTGTTTCTAAATTCTTAATGATTTGCACTGTGCGGGCGACCCTTGATTTGAATGGGCAGTATGTTATGATAGTTACAAATGTATATTTATTTAATCGTCCAATTGTAACTTTTTAATGCATGCACAAACTGAAATATTTAAAGCAATAAATTACGATAATTATAAGAAAAATCTGAGCATTTTCTTCTCAAGTACCGCCGCTCATATGAAGAAAAATTACGATATTTCATATCGTATGATCTAAACAAACAGTACAATTTTTGTACGAATGTCGCCTTTAAGGAGTTACCTGGTATTCCAACATATATAAGTGGGTTTGAATGACAGTAGAGTAAATAAATATTTAGTCATTTTAGAAATGAAGGGTTTTGTGAAACTTGCCGTTTTGCCGTTGCATTAAGTGGTCCAACTTGTTTTTCCCTCTAGCGATTCCCTATGGCCCTATAGCCTATTTGACTTACACTGAATAGAAATTAATATATGTTCAGAGAAAATATAATGATCTAGATTTTTCAAATATTTGACTTACTCCAATGTCTCACATTCTCCACTCCCTCATATTAACAACATTTAATTATACCGAAATATTTGAAGCATATTGAATTACTTTTTATTACGCTTGATAAATTAAAACTGTTATGGAACCACATTGTTAGTAATATATATATATATATGCTGTGCCCCTTGCACATTTCGAGCGCCAACACTCTGATTTTTTTTGTCTGCCTGTCTGTTTCTCTACCTATTTGTATGTCTGTCTTGCTATCTATATGTCTATTTGTCTCTCTATATGTCTATTTGTCTCTCTATATGTCTATTTATCTATATCTCGGTTTGTCTGTGTTTCATTCATACATTTACATTCATTCATTCCATTTCATTCATTCATTCCTTTACATACCTTTTCCTTTATTCATTCATTAATTTTAATTTATTAATTTTAATTCATTCATTCATACATTCATTTGCATTCGTATAAAGTTAAAAACCTCTGAGGGCTTTCATGCATTTTCATAAAAATAGTTATAAAACAAATATTAATTTCTTTCCCTGTTTGTTTCTAAAATACACTTCATTATCTTTATTTTACATCTATCGTAAAATACAATTATATTAAAATTATTTTTGTCTACAGTCGATATAATTTGATTTGGGGAAACTGAAAAAAGGGCAAACTGTTTACCGAGGCTAACGAAAAAGACAGGCTACCGCGATGCATTCCACTTATCCTTTTTTACAGACTGCTAGAGTGACGTGATGCTGTTTTCGTACACCTGCATTGGTGCATTCGAGCATCACGTGACTCCGGCGGTCTGTAAAAAAAGATACGCGTAAAGCACCGCGGTAGCCTTTCTTATTCGTTAGCCTCGCTGTTCACAGGGTTAGGTCAATAACAGATACTTATGGGAACTAAACAATTCTCAAAGTAAACTCTAAAATGAAAATCTATTCTTTCACAACTGGCAAAGAAACTCGTACCTCTCACAAACTTATAAATGTGACAGTGATATGAAAATTCTTAATTCATGATTTTATTAACCTAATTTTTTATGTGTTTATATTAAATTTAAGTTTAATATAAATACATCATTTATCATGACAATATATTTCTGCTCTTTTTTTATAAAGCTTTTACTAGAAATCAATAGATAAAAAAAAGTAAAAAAAATTCCGTTCACATGTTTTTACTTTATATATTTTGTTTTTCTTAGTCCTACGCAGAACATTTCATAACAATAAGACAGTTTCGTTCATTTTCAATTCTTTATCGAGAAAAAGAGAGCCATTTATCAACTTTTTTGGGCCTTTCTGAAAAAAGATGTGTTCTCCAAAGTTTCTTTACAGAACATTAAATCCACCTTTGCATTTTTCCTTTGTATAGAAATTTCCTTTCATTTTTTTGTGTTATAACAATTTGCGATAGATTTAGGCTATAACGTCTAAACTATTCTTTTCTCTCTTTTCACAAAATTGCATTTAATCTTATTCGGAAAGTGTTATTTATAATGCTTTTCTTAGCACATATACTTCATTTGAATGTGCAGTAAATTATGATAGCTATGAATGTACATTTATTTAATCGTCCAATTGTAACTTTTTAATGCATGCACAAACTGAAATATTTAAAGCAATAAACTACGATAATTATGAGAAAAATCTGAGTATTTTCTTATGTATTTCGGCTCATATGAAGAAAAATTACGATATTTTGTTACGTATGATCTAAACAAACAGTACAATTTTTGTACGAATGTCGGCTTTATGAAGTTACCTGGTATCCTAGTATCAGCATTTAATTGTACAGAAATTTAATTATACATTCATTTTCATTCGACCATTTATTGATTATTATCATTCATTCATTCATTCATTCATTCATATATCCGTTCTTTCATTAAAAACCGTGAATTTAACCGTTTCATAGATTTGTTTCATGCATTCGATTAATATATTCCTTTCATACGTTCTAGTTTGAATTCATGTATTAGTCATTTCAAATAATCGTTATAGAAATTCGTTTCATCATTTTATAGGGTGGTTGGCATGTAAAATCCTTGTGCATAAAAGTTCAAATAACACAGACCTGCGAAATAACACTTTTTTTCCCTTCACCGTTATAGATTGTTTGTAATATTTTCGCAAGCTCTGAATTTAAAAATGAAGAACTCTTCCCTATATAACTTAAGGTTTTCCACAAAATAATGTTGGATATACAGGAAAATCAAATAAATAATCTAGCAACTACAAAAAAAGTGTCAAATTCTAATTGATAAAAAACTAAAAAACATACCATCTTAAATTTTATTAACTCTACTTACCATCTTTTTTTCAATTTCAAACATTTCTCTTGTGCAAAGTGTTGAATTGATATTAGCTCCCTCAGGAGGATTATAGGGAGTTCTCTGGGTATAGGAGGAAGGCACCCCTTAAACTAGCCTCTAAATTCATCACTACTTATGCACCGATAAAGGCTTTTTGCTTTGAATCCAGCAACTAGCTGTGGTCTGCTAGTGTGTAGATTGGTATCTACAGTCTTTACAAAACTTTACAGACTATTCTGGTATTTCTAAAAACATAAATTAATCTATGCACGCGCACAAACTATTTTTATATATACACTAAAACCTCTGTAAATGAACTCTCAAATAGCGGACAGCACTATTAACCAACACTTTTTCAATCCCCAACACCTATATATATATAACTGAATGTTTTTACCTCTTAATAGCAAAAGTCTCAGAATAGCGGAGAAATCCCGCAATCCCAAGGTGTCCGCTATTTGGTTTTACTAACAAAATTATGCCCTTTGGATAACTAACAGATAGTGTACTGGTATACAACGCGGGATGTATAATTTATGTTAATACAAGATAGCTTGGATAACTCATATTATCACAGATGGAGAACGATAAACAGGAGATTGATTTTTCATGTGGGGATGTATATATATTTTTAATTTTCTTGTATTCATTCTTCAAAATGTAATTCCTGTATCAATTGAAATATGTTTCTTCAAATGATAATGTAAAAATATACATTCAAAATGAAATTCCTGATATAAACTATAAGTAATTTTGGAAAAATGTAGTCTATTTCTCTTAAATAATAACAACATATCACACGTTGAATAATAAAGTTTAGAATTCAGTACGTATGAAGCTGCAAACAATATGAATTATTGCAAAAAAATTTTGTGTCAGTAAACAGTTTTAAATATTTTATTTTCATATAGCTGGAAATTAGAAATTTCAAACAATGTTTGTATCGATACAACAAATGTTTATCAAAAGTTATGTATTAGATGATAACTTTACATTTGTTAATAATATTTTCAATCAATTTTATGGTGTTTACTTTTAAATTTTCGAAACAAAAAATGGCACTATTTTGGAACTTCTTTCCATTTTAATTTTTAATTTTTAATTTTATTGCATTTACATCAGTTTCGAAACAAATTTCCTTAGTAATGTAAAAGATATTTCAATTTCATTATTCAATAAGTTGAAAGGAAAATATTCCAAAATGTGCATAATAATTGTTACCATGAGTTCGAACTAGCTAATGAATAAATATAAGTATAAGAATATAATTTTATTCGCAAGTTTAAACCGAAAATTGTCTGTCAAATTATTGTATTTTCGAATTTAATTACTTATATTCTGATATTCAATTATTAATTCTGGCACAAGTTAAACAAATCAAAATCAAAAATAAATTTTTAAAACAGACTTATACTTATTCGATATCAGATCAATAAATTACTATATCTAAACTTACAGACTAGTTGTGTTTATTCAGATGATTATAAAAGAATTCTCAAGGGATTTTCTGTTTTTGTCTATCTGTATATATTCAATCAAATAAATCAATATATTAAAAAACAAAATAAAACAAAACAAAAACAGCGATGAAGATGTTTAACAGTAAATTATATTATGTTTTGGATATAAATAATGTAACCGATAAAATGTATTATTAATTAAAAAAATCAATCCTAAATTCATTTTTAGGTTTTGTTTTCAAACACATATTAAAAAAATCCTTCCGGTCTGTACGGGAGGAAAAGTTAGCTTCCATATTCCATGTTTTTAAAAATTCAACTCATTTTTCTCAAACACTCGAAGCTAAAATGTTTGGAACCCGAATATAGCAGATTCAATCCCGGTTTTCGTTAATAATGAATTTGAATGCGAATTTAAGCTTGAGAGTTACAGCCTAACAAAACTAAATTGTTTCATAATGTCAACCACCCTAGAATTTCACATTGCCATATCTCAGCCATTTTTTAAGATAAAGATAAAACAAAAATTGCTCCGGAATCCTTTTATTACGATCTAACACTTAACAGAAACAACTTTTTCAATTTATAATTTTTTTGTACATCTTTTAATTTTTTTTACAAAAAAATAAAATTTAACGGGCTGCTATTTTGAAACAAGATGGCGGATGAAGCTGGCCAATGAACTCGGTTGAGATCTTGGTATGCCCTATGCACATACGCTTTCACATCTAAATCAGTTGATAAATCAGACAGTTACAGCATAACAAAAATCTGATATATATATAAATGTATATATATATATATATATATATATATATATATATATATATATCAACATTTGAACGAAAGGTGATTTTGGGGTCTGGGGGCATGATCGGCGAAAATATACCAATAAAATAAAAAATGTTCTCCAAAATTAGGTAAAAAATGAAACAATAGCGCAAAATTGTTGATCTCAATGGTACTCAACAAAGTAAAAATTTGCATCCATTCAGGGTTGCTAATGAAAACGAAATTATTACCCAGCAACTTAAGAAAGTTAAACTATGATAGCGCCATTTTCCAGTCTGAGACATCTAGTCGAGTATTCAGAGTTTAAAAACGCGGATCAAAAAACAGAAATATGTAAAAGAAGCAAAATCACATTCCTTGCAAATTTTTTCGATACAATGAAATCATGAATACCTTACTATATGCGGAAGCACCATCACAGTTTTAGAATCGATGATTTCTGTATGGCAGATTTGATAGTGTGGATAACGAAACTGTCAGTCAGTTTGACACACTAGCGGAAGTGTTGCATTAGCAACATCGCGCGACCGGCGGCAATGTTAAATAAATGACAACCCGATTACTGATGTTACCTTGGTTCGGAGGCATCATCAGTAATGGGGTTGCCATTCAGCTTTTCACCTAACATTGAGGTGGGACGCACGATATTTCTATAGCAAAACCCCCCTTCCCGCTGGCGCGCTAGCTAACTGGCACTTTCGTTATATACATTATGTAATCTGTCATATATACCGAAATCATCAACGCTGAAATTGGTTCCAAAAATGTGACGCTGCCTCAAGTTCTATGTCGACTTCACTAACTAAGATGACCGACCAGCTATCGGGTCACACTTTTTTGGTGGTCCTTGTGATGAATTTCCTGTTACACTTGATAGGATGCCCTTCTTCACTATTAAGCAACTGCATCATATTACCACCACTTTCACAACGAATTTTTTCTGAGCTGCATCCCAGTTACCTTGTAATTGTATAAACAAACACACTAACTGCATACTAAAACCTTTCTCCCAGCATTACTTAATTAACAGCGAAAATAGTTTTGAAATTCGTTCAGTAGACGTTTTAAGTTATTATCCTTTTTCATGATTTGGGTGAAAACATACAACCAGTGGTGAATTCAGGAGGTGGTCTGTGGCAGAATACCGCCCTAAAGCATCAAAATATCTTTTACGGAAAATTTCAGATTTTACGCTTATTAATGTTGTAGAAGTGCAAATTCTCCTTTCAGAATCAGAACTCCCCTCACGGAGAAAAGTGAAACCAACACTGCATACAGCTGTTATATCAACATTTTTTCGTTAAATGAAAGTAACGTGTATTAATGAAAGATCTTTTATAATCTTAATTCTCCATACAACAATGGCTACAACAATAGCTTCTTCCCATGATTGAAGTGCTTTTTTTCTAAATGAGGTAAGGATTTTTCGGCGATTGAAAGCAATATCTATTACCACATAATTAAAAATTTGGGTTAAAAATTGTGTGCTCATGTAACTGAAGAAACTATAGTGATATTTAATTAGGTAGTAAAGACATATTTAAAAGAAAGATAATCTGGTGATATAATTATTTAAGATATCCTAGAAAATATCGAAATGAAAATAGAAAGAAAAATCTATAAATGTTGAGAACAAGCATTTTATTTCATTTGTAAACAAGTATGTAACAAAAGCTGACACACAACCAACCTAAGAAGCAGATTGTTATATGTTTCAAATGTGTAGCTATAGAGCGGATTGAATTTCGAAAAATCCGGTAAATATTCATACAAATTCAAATGTAAAAATCTTTAAAATGAATGAAATAAGGAAATGCATATTTATCCACTCAAATTCTCATTTTGTGAAAAAGAATATTTTTATTAAAATATACAACAGTCTAAATTAGAAAATCGATGTCTTAACTGCAATTTTATACAAATTTATGTTAAAAAGGGGATTTTTATAAAACCATTCTGAGAAGAGAAATATCGTGGATCTCATAAATATTCGGATATGAAATTGCTAATGAAGAAAATATGAAGCTAATAAAAATTAACTTGGATTTATTTTCGTACGAAGTATGATTTTAGACAATTTTCTACAAATTACATGCAAGAATAAGGTACTCATAATAAACATAGGGATTATTCACATTTTCATGACTTGATTTATATTCCAATGTGTAAGGACGCTGGAGGAAATTGCGTAATTAGATTTTCAAATTTCTGCTGGCAGCAAAATGATACTCTGTTTTTATTAAAATGTTACTTATAAGAAGAATAAAAAACGTATAAATAATAAAATGGAATTTTATGCTAACAATACACCCTTATTGCATCATGTAAAATCTTTAAGTGTAAAATCTTAAATAAATCTATTAAAAAATATCTAACAGGTTGTATGTTTAAATTAATCTTACTATGTTTGAGACATGAAATATGTTTTAACATTGGTTCTAATGTAGCGTTTAGGGATTGTCTCATTAGTTCGTGTAAACTGAAAGTTCGAAATATCGAGCGTTCATTGTAATTTTTTGATGAAGGCGGGACTTCGGGTTGAACCACTAAATGAGGAGCCCTGAAAACAGAAATAAGGATAAAACACAAATTTATTTAAATTCAATAATTAAAAAAAAGGTCACTGGAATGTAGCTGGGGAACTCAGTTAACAATCATAAACTTAATCGCAAATAATAACCTGAATAAAATGGACTAGATTCAAATTCAACTTACGTAAAATTCGCTATAGTAACAGTTCGCTGAAACGAAAGGAAACGCTCACTCCAAACGACATAAAACTCTGTAAACACTATTTGAAAAGGTAATTTGCAAAACACTGCAATAGCACAAAAAAGAATCCCGTGAATTCCAACTTTTCTTTATTTGAAAAACTCTAAACGATAACGTCTTGCCATGACGGAACGCCTCTCAGGTGGAGATTCTCAGAGCAAATTCAATAAAAGACGGCGTCGCTGATAACCGCACGAGGATTTATGAAGCACCGAAAGTGACTTTTTGTTCCGTAATAGACGACACCTGGCAAAATCCGAGGGATCCAACTTCTACTCCCGCATTTATACTCGCTAAACGACCACAGTAGCTTAATTAGAATATGACTAAGTAGAATAAGCGCGACGATCAGTTTCCGGGAGATTCAATCATACATGCCAAAGTAAAAAGAATGACAAAATAGGTTCATTCCCGCATAAGTGTTAGAAACCGTACAGAACGTTCAAACAAAAAACTAACGATCCTTTTAATACTGTTTTACCCGCTTAAAGAGAGTAGCTAATGAATACGCTACAGATTGAATGTCCTAAAAAGTTCGACGTGTTAATAACGTTCTTTCTCTTAAAAAAAGATTCTGTGATTATAAGTATGAAGAGTAATGAAATGACACTTTATATCTGTGAAATATACACAGGATTAGTTCACAATAGTAACAGTGTATTGTGTAAAAAATTCACAAGCGTTTAGAAATTTAAAAATATTATGCCATACCATAAATAGAAATAACATATTATTCGTTACGCGACATTGATAAAGAAAATATTATTAGTCAGAAATTACATTTTTGTAATTTTGAAACTTCACATGAAATTTTTAATATTAGAAAAATATTGAGATTCAATCATACAGGCTTAAGATTTCGATCTTTTTAGTATGGCATTACTTGATAAGAGACTCACAATAGAGATGTGAAGCTTTAGTTGCTGACATGTATATTTCTGCAGAATAATCAATAAGTTCATATGAAATACTTCCTAATGATTATCAATAACCTTCGAAGCATAAAGTTTAATAAAGTTTGGAAATTTTGAGTTGCATTCGAATTCTGCTTCGGTGGAAGAACATATTCAGCATTAATATTTGAAAATTGATCGAAAACCATAAGATCTTGAGACGAATGCTCACTTCAAGCTAAACCTTTTAATGGGATTATTTATGTAAGAATTAAAGTAAAATATTTGAATTGTCATTGTGTATGTTACGTTGCTATAAATTTAAAAATAATATATGGTAAGAAGAAATTTATTTGAAAAAAAAAAAACATTTCCTGTATAGCCCATGGGGAAAATAAAAATGAACTCAATTCACATAATTTTGTTGATCTTAATATATGTTTTGTGTATTACCATACTATTAGATATATGACAAAAATATTTCATCCAAAATTGTCTCATATATTACGGTTAAGATATTACGTTTCATATATTACGGTTAAGATATTACGCTTCATATATTACGGTTCATTTGAATTCCGGTTTTAGCCAGAATTCTTATAGTAAATTGAAATCTATATTAATCCTTTCCCTACGACAGCTTATGTTGTGTACGTGGTTTAAAGTATGCAGGTTTTGTGCGGTCTTTCAATTTGAACACCATTATTTCTGTTTAGTAATATTTCAGCTATTTAACAGCATAAATTCTGTGATTAAAAACACAAAGATTATTATACCGAAATACTGGTATAAAACGTAAAAACTGAACGACTATCTGCTACATGGGTTCATACCCTGGCGTAGCTAAGAGGTTAAAGTGCAGGTTTTCCTGCATATTTATCTAAAGATTGTAAAAGATATTTTCGCGTCACTAAGCAAAATTGAACCGAGTTTTCATCAAAAGCTCATTAAAGTGATTTTTAATATTACTAATTATTTAGAACTAATTTTATGGATATAATTTATTAAATCTATTTAACCTACATATTTATTGATAGCAGGAGATAATATCCAACTAGTCTTACATAATACGTATTTATAAGATGAAGCCACAATGATGACAATGTAAGTCCCTTGAACTCAGATTAAAAATCAATAACAAGATACAATTTAAGACTTTACATGGTTACATGCACGGAAACATTTTATCAAACAATACAGCTCGTTGTGTTAACAAAAGTTAAATTGACTGAGATTATCGATTTCTTGTTTCAAGAATGTTTAATATAGCCTTTGAATTGGGGTAGAAGATGGTCCGATATCAACAAAACTTTGCTCTCTAAAGATAGACTTTTTAATTTTCACCATTTAAATTTGCGGAATTATATAGTTTGCCTTTGTCATTCTGAGGTGGAGATAATTAAAAAAAATTCTTAAAATGTATGCAACATCCTTTTTAGCAGGTATGCTAAAAATAAAATTGTGGGATAAGATTTGTTTATTGATTAAATATGCATAGACTTTGGAGTGCTGTGACTTTTAATAAGATTTTGGAAAAGATATTTTTCTTTAAAGTTGTTACAAAATTGCGAAGAAAATTGAATTTTTGTCGAAGGTAAAGAGAGAATAAACAAGTAGACTATTTAACATGAAGAGTTGTATTTCAATTATTATTTTTTTAATTAAAAAAAATTCTCTACAGAAGTGATCAGATAAATAATTTGGGAAATAATTCGTGATTTCTAACGAAAAATTAATTGAGTGAAATTATCGATTTCTTTTACTAAGAATGTTTAATACAAACTTTAAATATAGGCAAAAGATGGTGCATTATGAAGAAAACTACGCTCTTGAAATAAGGATTTTTTATTTTTATTCTCTAAATTTTCGAGATTATATGTTTGGGCATTTGCATTTTGAGGTAGAAATAATTTAAAATATTTTCCTTTGGATTTATACAACATCCTTTTCAGCAAGTAAGTAATAAAGAAGTTCTTAAATAAGAATTGTTTTTTGATTTAATATGCATGCATTTTGGAGTACGGAGGTGTTTAATAAGATTTTGAAAGACACTATTTTCTTTAAAGCTATTACAGAAATATAAAGGAAATAGAATTTTATTCAAAGGTAAGAGGAGAATAAGCAAGCAGACCTTATAATAGAAGGAAAATAATGAAAATATTTTTTGAATCCAAAAATATATTAGAAAACAATCTTTAAAGACATGTTAACATAAATTCATTATCAAATAAAAGAGCTAGTGTTTCACAAAAGTTAAATTGACTAAGATTATCGATGTCTTGTTTCAAATATGCTAAATGAAATCTTTGAATCAAGGTAGAATATGGTAAGATAGATAAGGTACAATTTGGTATATTTTATGGTATACTTTGGTATACTGTGCTCTCGAAAGAAGGAATTTTAATTTTCGCATTCAAACTTTCCGAGATTATCTTTTTTGTCATTGCCATTTTTAGGTAGAAAAACTGAAATAGATTTCCCTTTAGATTTATGCCACGTCTTTTTCTGCAGGTAAGTAATGAAAAGATTTGAGATAAGATTTGCTTATTGATTTAATATGCATGGATTTTGGAGTACTGTAGAGTTTAATAAGATTTTTGATGACACTATTTTCTTTTAAGATGTTACAAAAATAGGAAGAAAATAGAATTTAATTCAAAAGTAAGAGGGGAGTAAGCAGGCAGGCCCTCAAGGCATGTATTTTAATTAAAAGTTTCTTCAATTTCAAAAAATGTTAGAAATAATTCTCTAATGAAGTCACATAAGATTTTATCAAATAATATAGCTCGCTGCCTTCAAAAAAAGTTAAATTGACTGAGATTATCGATGTCTTATTTCAAATATACTAAATGAAATCTTTGAATCAAGGTAGAATATGGTAAGATATATAAGGTACAATTTGGTATATTTTATGGTATACTTTGGTATACTGTGCTGTCGAAAGAAGGAATTTTAATTTTCGCATTCAAACTTTGTGGGATTATCTTTTTTGTCATTGCCATTTTTAGGTAGAAAAACTGAAATAGATTTCCCTTTAGATTTATGCCACGTCTTTTTCTGCAGGTAAGTAATGAAAAGTTTTGAGATCAGATTTGCTTATTGATTTAATATGCATGGATTTTGGAGTACTGTAGAGTTTAATAAGATTTTTGATGACACTATTTTCTTTTAAGATGTTACAAAAATAGGAAGAAAATAGAATTTAATTCAAAAGTAAGAGGGGAGTAAGCAGGCAGGCCCTCAAGGCATGTATTTTAATTAAAAGTTTCTTCAATTTAAAAAAAAATTTAGAAATAATTCTCTGATGAAGTCACATATGATTTTATCAAATAATATAGCTCGCTGCCTTCAACAAAAGTTAAATTGACTGAGATTATAGATCTCTTGTTTCAAGAATGTGTAATACAACCTTGAATCGAGGCAGAAGATGGTGGTGATATCAACAAAACAAAATCCTCAAAAGAAGCAATTTAATTTTTATTCTTTAAATTTTGGGGTTATACATTTTTCCATCGCTACTATGCAACATTTATTTCAGCAGGTAAGTAATAAAAAGATTTTGTGATATGATTTCTTTTTTGCTTTAATATGGATGAATTTTGAATTGCAGAGAAGTTTCATAACATTTTAGAAGACAGTGTATTCTTAAAAGATGTTAAAATAAAATATGTGGCAGACCATCTAAACTCAAAGCATGCATTTTAATGATTTTTTTTTTAATTCCAAAATATATTCGAAATGATTCTCTAAAGAAATAATCCCATAAACTGTATTTATGATATAATATTAAGCTCACTGGTATAAAACATAGCTCAGCGGTGAGCTATAATATATAATTAACCGTAATTAATTGTTTACTTCTTAACTAATTTATTTACGTTTTTCTTCACAAAATTTTCGATTAAGTTCTTTGGTGTAACTCTACAGAAAATAATGAGAATCCACGAAAATCGACAGTCGTGAAATTGACAAACAGAAAAATGCCGGCTGGTGGTGTCATGGGTTGGTTGTCACAAAACTCATTTAGGAAAAAATAAATAAAGCAAGATATTGACTGAGATTATCAATTTTTTGTTTCAAGAACGTTTAATAAAAACTTTGAATTGGTAAAGAACATAGCCCCCGATAGAAACTTAAAAGCATTCTCGAAAGGAGAAAATTGATTTACAATCTTTAAATTTGCTGCATTATTTATTTTTCCATTGCTATTTTGAGGCTGAAATAATTAAAAATATTTTACTTTAAATTTATGCAACATACTTTCTAGCAGCTAAATATTAATGAATACGACTTGCTTACTGATTCAACATGTATGGATTTTGAAGTGCTAAGAAGTTTAATAAGATTTCGAAAGACACTATTATCTTTAAAACCGTTACAAAAATACGACGGGAATATATTTTATTCATGAATTCAGACCATCTAACTCTAAGGCATGTATTTTATTCAAAAGGAAGTTTTTTATCCAAAAATAAGAAAATGTTCACAAAAGAAATTATTCACAAAATAAATTATCACATAAATCAAAGCTGTATTTTTCTAGATATTGCTTTTATCAGTAATAAACTTTGGTTATTTTATTTTCTATTATTATTATTTTGATAATTAAACAGCTGAATTACCGGAAGAAATGAGTTCTTAATTGACCTGAAGTAATTTACTGATTGGATATTCTTTACTTTCATTAACTTTGCTATTCATCATTAAGAAAATATGGACGTCAAGATATTTCCTTCATTATAATTCTTAATTATTCACAGATAAATAATTAAAATTAATAATAAAGTCTCTACGACAATATAAATTACCTTATAAGTATAATAATGACTAAGGGGAAAGTATGTACACCTCCAAAATACAAAAATAAATTTAAATTACGGAAAATTAAAAAAATATATCAATGCATTAAATTGCATAATTTAAGTAATTTTATATGAAAACCTCTTTTTTATTCATATACGATACATAAATTGTACTTTGGACACCTGCATTAGAGATTTTTCAATTTAAATTTATGCTTGAAATGAATGGGTATAAATAAGAAGCAGCAACTAAAACTTTTTTTTAATGTTCAACAGAGAAATTAAACTACCGAATTTTTCTATAACGTTTGGGTGTCTTATTCGATTATTAACCTTCCTTTTTTTATCATACAGAAAAATTATATCGCTTTATATATCTAACACATCTAAAACAAAACACAAATTTTAATGTATTCTATTAAATTTCTGAAAATTTCAAAAATCCTACCATTTAAAGGAAATAAGTAAAGTTGTGGCAGAGTAACTAGCTACTCTTTTATAAAGATATTTTAGTGGACGAGTTAGTTTTGTATTCTTATGTGCGATCGTGGTGTTCAGAATTCTAACATCTGTGCGTGAATGAGATAAGACTTATTCTGTCAGTTCTTTAAGTTTCGAACAGTGCGTATGTATTTACGGGTCGCGTATTTCACATATGCAGGGGTGTAACTGGCGATTATTTTTATATTCTATCCGCACTCCACTCCATTCTATTCACAATTAAAAAAAAAAAAAAATGTGTAGTATATTTCTCTTGCACATGTTTTAAAGTATATGTAAAATAAATGGTGCGAGAAAATGGTGCGAGATAAAATTAAAAAATAGTTTCCAGTGGCAGCCCTGCATACGCACATCGGTAACACCATCGAGGAAAATACTGTCCTCTGATTGGTTGAATGAGTTTGTCAATATTAGTAAATATTTGTTTACACGGACGTCTTGATACAAATGATTATGATAGACATTTTTTTCTGAGCAATCATATCACATATTGCGTTTCGGTGGATTAATAAGTAATTTAAAAATTCGTCATGTGCAATTTGAGTTTATTTCAAATATTACGTTATTACTGCATTAAACTTTGTATGTTATACTACGGAGTTCAGTTTATATATAATATAATATAATATAAATTAAACTTAATCAAAGAAAACAGAATTTAAAGCTGGAAATTAGTATTAAAAACAGTATTATAAAAATTAGTTTGCTGGGGAAAAACTAATAAGCCTTTTTTTGTGTAATATATTTAATATATAGCATTTCATTTTTCCCATTATACATTATATATATATATATATATATATATATATTTATTTATTTATTTATTTATTTATTTATTGATACTTCAAATAGAATAAATAGTTGCTGACATATAACTAAGTATTATAATTATCTATGATTACCAATTTAAAAAAAAAAAAAAACACTATTTCTATGTACCTTCCTTCCCATAATCTTAATAGCTGGTACATTATTTTTAATAATATAAAATAATATAAAATCTATAGCCCAACAAATTACGCCAACCATTATTCATATATTGAAAATTGCCAGTGGGGATTTAGATGATCTAAATCGCCACCACCATAGTATTTGATAATAATAATAATATATATTTATTGTTACTACAAAATAACAAACAGGACAGTAAATATATATATATATATATATATATATATATATCTTAATTTCCCCCCTGTCTTATTTGTTATTTTGTATTAAGATACAAATGCAATGTAGCTGCAAAACTATAAGCTAATGTTAATAAGTTTAATATATAAAAAATTAAATTATTTTTTTTTATATATTTTTTTAATTTATTATTAATTTAGTAAATTAATAATATTATTAATGTAAATTGTTAAAATTTCAGTTTACAATATAAACTCAATACATAATATAGTTATATATTCAGTTTATTGTTATACATTATAGTAGCTATAAACTGGAACTCCTCCTTTACCTGTTTATTTATTTTACATTTTTAGTTACTGAAATTTTAAATTATGAGTATAATTAATAATTAAACTAAAATTTGTTAAATTAATAACAATATTTATTATATTTTTTTGTTTAAATGAAATTATAAATAAAATTTTATTAACGCAATAATACAATTAATATTAATGATAAATTATTGTTAAATTATTTAATTAATTATTAATTAAATTGTTAATATAATCAATAATTGATTTATTAATTTGATTATTAAATATAATATTTAATTTAATAATTATTGTTATTATTGCTTTCACTAATTTACTAATTAAATATTATAATTACTATTTTAATGATAACTAAAAATTAATTTAATTCTTTCTGCAATTTTTAAAGATTTGTTTTAAAAATTAAAAATCCTTTTTAAATATATTTTAATAAAAATATTTTGATTAAAATACAATTAATTAGAAATAATAAATTATACAAACAAATAATAATAACTTTAAAAGCCAATTAATAAAAAAACTTTAAATAAACTTTAAAACAAAACACTAGTATGCTATGAAATTGCAATAATGCAATATGCAGTTCAGCTACAATCAAAACTTTTTTTGTTGCAGTTCTTTAGGCATTTTTTTTTAATTCTTAAGTCAACCTTCTTTACAAATTCTTAAGTAATTTCTTTTAAATAATTTACAGGTAGTCGGTTCATCAGGTCTCTGTTCACCAGATAACTTTTTTCTCAGCGTACAAGATAAATTTTCCTTTGAAGCTTACGTACTTTCAATAACTTTAAATTCGAAATCAGATGGCAAAAAAATATATTAAATAAATAATTTCAAAAATCTATAATATTTCTTCATAACGCGCTCAAATCAACTCGCTTGCAACAAAAATGTAAACAAAACACAGTGCATTTACCGGTAGTGACAACAGTATTCTCTTCGGTCGCGTTACCAATATGCATATGTGAAATACCGCAACAGTTATGTTGCAATGATATGCTAATTAGGTAACTGTGGTTGTGTAGTATATATATATACTGTGGTAATAGATAGAATCAGACGTTTTGGAGTGCATCTCGCCCTCGGGTTAGTTAGTTCTCTTGTGCAATTCAAACCACGTGTTAACTTCAAGTAGAGTTTCCGATTAACAGTTGGTTTTATTTTGGTAACAGTTTTGATAGATACATTGGATGTCAGATTTAGCCTATTTGATAAGAAGTTCAGCTTTCTACTTCTAATAAAGAGACATTGAAATCCAAAGGATTTCATTCCATTTAAAGTAATATTATCTGCTAAAGTGATTTTGTTAGGTTCCTGCAGAACAAACGGTGAGGTCATTTGAAGCTGAATTAATTGAATCAAATTTAATAAGTTTCGGGAAAGGATACCCCCCCCCTCTCAGTCTTTCTAAAATTGTGGCTTATTTCTGATCTCCTGCATTAAATCCACCCGCTTCACTGCTTATTTCCTGTTTACTGTTATAGAAATAAATTGTTGTGTTTTAGTAATATATGTGACATGGCCTCCTTCCAAGTTGACAGCCCCTACGGACTTGTCACAAAGTATGTCTTTTATTTTTTGTTTGTAATACCAACGACGACATTTTTTATTTTTTAAATAAGTTATTTACATTTTTCTTGACAAAATGTTTTATTAAGTTCTTTTGTGTAGCTCTAAAGAAAGTAGCGAAAAGATTCAAAACTGATTTCTTCTCTGGTATAAAATATGTCAGATCAAAAATTTCTCAATACATATGATTTGATGATGTGATTCAATAGATATAAATTGGTATATGCAGTGTTGCCAGTTCGCTACATTTATTTAATTCAATTTCCTTGATTGCCACTAGCTTTTCGTGAAAGTAAAGTTTGCTTTATTTAATGACAGATTAAATAAGGTGAAAATAGGGTGAATTATACCATTTCAAAAAATTGGTGCAAATCAATCAATCTGAATTAAAAAAAATAGAGCCGACTGGAAACATTGGGTATATGAATGTAAATTTTTGAGCGGACACATCTTATACGATGGAAGAAATGCGTTTTGAAAAAACAACTCATTGTGACAATCAGAACCATTCTCCACTATCACATTCAGTTTTATAGTACATGTGCAAATTTCGAAAAAAGCGTTATACTATGCATTACATAATAAATATTACTTTAAATGAATTTAGTTTTCAATGTTGAGTCGTTTCATATCTCATAAAATATGTATCATTACCAATCTTTTTTTATCCAAAAATCAGAAAAAAGTAGAAAATACTCTTTCGTAAATTTCAGCATTTTCCAATAATACAAAAAATTGCATTTGTGTTTCTTTACAAAAGTTGCCCCTTATTTTCAACAGTAGTTACTTCACTCATTGACCAATCAATTGCAGCAAACAATTATAGAACGAAATTGCTAAAGGCAGCAAATAGATCCATTGTAGAGCAGATCGATTAGTTAAATAAAAGGTAATTTATTTCTATATGTAAAATATTTTTGTATCACTGTTTATATATCTTTATATGGCAATTTTTTTCTATATTGAATTTCATCAATTCATTTTTCTTATTATAGATAAGTAATGCAATTGCATGTTGGGTAATGATACGGAAAATAATAGCTGCTGTGAGAAAAAAAATTTAAATGTGATCTGAGCCGCTATTAGGCATCTGTTGTGTCGAAGTTAAGAGTTCGATTTTTAAACTCCATTTTTTCTTTTTAAATAAGATATTTAGTAAAACCCTTATTGTTTTCTAAGTATGAAATATAAAGAGAAAAATACTCAATGTATTTTTAAATAAGACTCTTGTTGTACTCAATTTAGTACTCATATGAAGTTTTGTAATGCAATGCTCAGTTTCATAATATTTTTTTTAAGTATTAATAAAAGCTTTAAAATAAACTTCAAAATTAAAATCAGTATTGTTTTCTAAATATGAAATATAATGAAAATAATACTTTATATATATTTGAATCGTGAAACATATAGCACAAATAGAATGGAAAATATTTTTCTCGTTTTAGAAAAATGACAAATTTCTCTTGCTTTCAAAATTTCCATTTTATAACTTTAAAGCTTTAAAAGACAAATTTCTATTTGATTGCCAAGTTCCTAAAGATATTTCATTTTCTTTAAAAAATATTTGATACTACAGTAATACTATAACAATACTGAAGAAAGTTCCACACTTTCCTTTAAATGAAAATTGCAGACATTTCAGCAGAGGTGATACAATTTCAAGTAGAAAGTGTTTCGTTTATTGATTTTTTAGAATGTTTGTACTCACTGGACATGTGAAGAGAAAATAACACAGTTTGTGTTTGGCGTCTAAAAATAAATGTTTACTTTTCGATTTTCTTTATAGGAAAGAAAATTTAGACTTCAGTTCTTTCACTCAAGTAATGTATGTGTATTGTTAAAAGTCAGTTTATATATATGCTACTAGAAAAATTGTTTTTACTCTATTTAAAAATGAGAACTTTTGCTGATAATTTCAAAAAGTAGTATTTTTAAAAATGTTTATTCAACAAAGAACTTTTTATTTTTGAAGTAGAAATTTTTATTAGTCGTATATGCATATTTGTTCATGTTCTACACCATAGCAAAATTATCATTCAACGTTGAACTGTTTGACCGCCTCACCTTTTCCTACTACAATAGTAAGTACATGAATGTATTATTGACAATTTGTTCCTGTAATAAATTTCGCTTAGTTAAAAAATAACAACAATAAGATCATTTAAAAGTATTTTTCCACAATAATGTTAATTTTATCGCATTATTTTGATGGCTCTGTAAGATGATATATGTACTGCACAGCATGCAAAAAATTAGTAGCGCAGGAAAATGATATTATCATTTCAAAAGGTTCTTTAAGAAATAACAAATGACCTCTCAATTATCTGTCCGAGTACATACTTTCATGAAGTTCTTCATATGAGTAGCACATGTAATTTAAAGAGGATTTTTCCAACTGAACGCTGTGTCTAATACATGTAACTGTAATGTATAAACATTCATTTCGGCCTCATTGTAAAATAATTATATGTATTATACGGAAATTTTACATGGAGAACATGCTGTAGTAAACCATTATAACATACACGAATTTTGTTCGTTTAAAATAGATTAACAGCATTACGGGAACCAGAAATGTTTGAAATGACGAAAATTGCTTGCATTGTGATCGTGGATTAGGAAACCCGTAATTAATTTAGACTATGACTTCTGTTAATGCCTTTATTTATTTATTTATTTTGTAGAAATCAATTACATTTGTTGTCAAGTACATAAATTGTAAAAATCAATAAAGAAATTTTTAATTTTGTAAGACGAAACTAATTTTGCAAAATTAGTTTCGCTACGATTTTGAAGTCAAGTGTCCAATTTTTTGAGTTGACGTTTCTTTTTTATACGGGTTATTACGTTGTCTCTCGATTATACCTGAAAACTCAGCAAATATTTATAAAAAAAATTAAAATCCATTAAAATTTATCGTGTTATTTGTTATAACTTGAAAAAAAAATTATATATATACTGTTTCATTTTTAGGTATAGTTGGTAGAGAATTTAACTTCCTTTACTTAAAAAAAAAAAAAAAAAAAAAAAGGAAACATGTAACTCTTTCTCAAAAGTTATCGCAAAAAAACCGCTGAAAAAAAAGTGTCTCGATATAATTGAGTTTAAAGTTTTGTCTTCACTGTTATCGTCGGTCCGGTCTTCTCCGCTCAACGTCTACTGTTCATACGGCTGTAATTTTAGGAATTTTGATAAAGGACCAACTGTACCACATTTTTAAAAGCTCAAATATTATAAAAATCAAATAATAATAATAAATGAATTTTTCGTCATTTCAAAGCTTTCTGGTCCCTTTGAAATACAAATCATTCAAATATCTGAAGAAAGACCGTGATATATCTTAATTAATTGTGTGTTCTTGTAAAAGAACTATAAATGATACGCTCGATATTTTTAATACATAACACGCTATAACTAATAATATATTTAAATTTTTTAGTAATCCAAACACATTTGAGAAATTTACAGGGATTGACTGATGGACTGAAGACTAACACTTTTAACAATGTTAAAAGGTGCTAAAAAAGTAGTAAAAAAACTTTTCATTCAAAGATTTTACTGAGCATTTTATTCTGAGAAATCTTTTATTTGAATTATTTTTAGTTGGAAATTTATTTTTAAAAATACTAAATTAATGCATAAATAATTTTTTTTTAAATTTCAAAAGTATGTATTAATAAAAAAAATTGTTACCCATGGATTAGGATGTTGCTGGAAGTAAATTCATTGATAATAACCACATACCTATAAAAAGATAAAAGAGATATTCTATTTTACTAATATATATAATATTAATTCTTGTTTAATAATTCTTTGCAATATATTTTATTTTTAAAGAATTTTTAATTAAAAAGTAATTTTGTCTGGTGAAAACATAAGTAGCAAAAGCTTTAATTTTAAAAACCATATATTTCTTAAAAAGTAAATCTGACTAAAGCAAATTTTATTTTGGAAATAGAATAATATTTTAAGATTGGGAATTATTTTTTTATGCATTTTTTTTTATGTTATTAATTGTAAAAGTATAAAAATCACATACTAATAAAAGATGAACAAATTTAGCATCAAATGATAAATAAATATGGTATTTTCAATGAAATAAATTCATTGAAATTTTCAGTAAACTGTAATTAATAGTTTAGATGTCTGTTTACTTATAACACATCACATATAATCATAAACACGCTATAACTCTTAATCATTTGTCTTGCGAAATATTTGGTGTTGTTAGTGAAACAGTCAAGAATAACATGTCACCTCATAACCTGCCAAAATTATTTATAAGTGGTTAAATATTACAAATTCATTTATGAGTAAAGGGTGAAAGAGTATGATATATGATGTACTATGATATGGTAATATGAAATATCGTGTAATTTTAATAGTGTTCTTTTTTATTAATATATAAAATTATTTAAAATATTTTTTCACTAGTTTTATTCTTTTTAATAATTGAAATTAATTCATGTAAGTATTCAAATATACCGGGTGCGCTATAACTTCGTTAAAAGTTTAAAAATTCATTAAAAATGAAAAATGATGCTAAAAAATTTCGGTTTGCACGAATGGGATTAGAGAGAGATCTTTTTTTTTTTTTTTTAATAACAAAAAAACATTGATGTTCAAAAAATTACCTATAGATGCCGTTTGCATGCATATTTTGAAAGGGATTAATGAAAATCAGGCTGTTAATAAAACATCTCGATCCGGATAGATTTTTCACTCGATGCCAGCAGTATGCTATCGTTGCCAGATCAAGCGTTGTTGGTTAAGCTCTTTTACAAGAACGGGAATCAGCAACAAGGACAATGCGAAAATTTCTCACGACAAAATGACTCAAGATGAGAAAAGTGTCCATTACATGTGCTGGGATACTGAAGCTTGTCAGATGCTTCAAAGAAACGGTTCTTTTATTATAAGCCTAATTCACTTACATGGGCTTCATATTATGCATGCCGGCGCCATCTATCGGTAATTTTTTAACCACAACTTTTTTTGTTATTAAAAAAATCCAATCTCCCTCTAATACCAATCGTACAAACTTTATTTTTTTTTTTTTTTTAGTATGCTTTGTTCTTTTTTAAGGAAGTTTTAAAGATTAAACGAATTTATGGCGCACCCGGTATAAACCAAATGTAATTTCACACAATACAGTCAATTAAATATAAAACTTTACTTATTTTGCAAATTAGAAATAAAATTTTTAATGTCATTTTAGTTATAAAATGTAACTAAAGATCATTATCTAAGTTTTTAAATTGGCATGTTCTAGAGTTTTGTACACTGTTTTCATTAAATGAGTTACAATGCGAATATACACCCATTATTTTGGCAATAATTCAAAAACGTAAACAATTCCCACGCTAATTAGGCTTTATTTTAAGTTTTGAAGAATAGAATAAATTTATTAAATATATTTTAGAATACATTCTTAAATTATTTATATAATAATCTCTAACTAAAACATATAACATTCATGATTTTGTTGTAATTATGAAATAGTATTTAAGTTTAACTGCAATAATACGGTTAGTTGATAACTGAGGGATTGTATTATGTCTTTTCTAGTCCTTTCTCGTGTTCGTATACCGTAAAATATAAAGGCACATTTACAAATTCAATTACATGTACAAAATGAACTCGTTTTTTCCAACTCTAATCTATTTGATTAAAGTAAAGAGTACTTGACATTATGTTTGAATCATAGTAGCGTAACAAGAAAAAACAATGTTGTGCCTACTATTTTGAGATTTATAATTTATTGTTTGAACAAGAAATCGATAATTCCTTTCAATTTAACTCCCGATAAACAGTGTAATGTAGTTCTTGATAAATGATGGTCGGTAACTGATTTCCGATGTTTATTCGATATGTGTTTTTGAAGTTAAATACAAAATCAATTCGAATTTTCGTTGTTTTTGGTCGATCAGTGGTTTTTCTGTTTCCCACTAGATTAACTGGTTTGTGAACAACTTAAGATAATTCTCTTCTGTTTGCATTCCAAGTCATTATTTTAGCCGAATGAAGCAGAAAAGTTTTACGTTTCCCATTTGTTATTTAACTGATTTTAACCCTATTTAAGTAAAACATGATTAATAGTTATTTGCGGTCTTTTAAATACTTAAAACAGTTTTGCACATGTATAATAATTTATGACTATCGTGAATGATATAAAATCAAGGTAAGTTAATGCAAAATAAAATATGAAATAATGTATATTTCTGTTTGTACGGCAAACTCAGTTAACCGACATATTTCATATATTTCCTCATTTGCCTTATACTAAGAAATTTTGCAAGAGGTTCTTGATTGCATTTCACAATTGAGAAAAAAAATTATTGCTTAACTTACAATCAGTTATTCAAACGTTTGAATATGACAAACTACATGCTAATAAAGTGATTAAATCACTGTTTAAATATTTCAACGTATTGTAAATGTTTAAAAATATTAAAAATTTTGTAACAATAATCATTGAAAATAAGCCTTAAATATTTCGTAAACGCGAATTAACTCCTATCAGCACCACAATACTGCATACAAAGAGTCAACACCCAAGCGCCCGCCCACAATTTTTTCTTGTACCCACGTATCATATATGTATCTAAATACATAGTTACTATGTGTCTAAATACATAGTTACTATGTGTCTAAATACACAGTTTGCACTCATGGCGTGAGGGGTCAGTGAAACGAAAATTATATTTCAATAATAATGTTAATTAGTTAAAAAAACTGCTAATTTATTTTTCTGTCTTTTTCTTGAAAAAAATATGGTACCCCTCCATTTAAAAATCATTGTTATATTTTTTAACGCAGACCCTTTTTCTTTAGTAAGAAAATTTACTATCTGTTTTTGTATAATACAAAGTCTTTTTATCGTTAAATCTGCAATAGATTGTAATTTAACTTCTGCAAATGATTAAGAAAATATGCAGTTTTCTTGGGATGGATAGCACATTTTTTGCATCTTTTACCTACTCATAGGAAGGATAAATGTTCAAAATTTTTTGTAACGCATAGTTTCTCGTAATCCCGTAATTTCGGCAACTTAATTTCATAGTGGTTATTAAAACCAACGCTTCTTCAAGAGAATATTTAAATATGAGGTATTCGGCTTTTTGAACGATTTTTTTAAATTTAGTTGCTTTTTTAGGGCTTGAAGATATTTGCTTTAACATACCCGCAGCATCTTTTCGTCTAAATTGTCTTAATTTTAAACACGTGGCATGTGCTAGTTTATTTAGTGAGTGTTCTGAGAAGAATGGATAAACATTTTTTTCCACTTTTTTTCGGTCAACTTGAACAAAATTTTTTCTTTGGACGTCCAACTTTTTTCGCATAGTCATTATTACTTCTGCCTGGTATATAGAGATTACTTATTGTTATATTCGAATCTAGTCATCTCTTATTTTTCTTTAAAATCGTTCTTTATGCGATAGCAATTTCTCCATCTTCGATTAATGTCAATCATAAACGAATGGATCAGCCGCTTAATCTGGTCTAACATAACATATGAGCAATGTTGAAGTTTATATTTGTATAATACATTGTCTATCAAGATAGTTTTAGAATTCACTGGAAATGATTTATGTCCAGTAACATCATTTATAAATATCTCATTGAATTCTCTTTTCGAAATTAACACTTCAGTACCAGTAAAAAATTACTTATATTCAAAAGTTGCAAATAGTTGCAGCTGAAATTGATTTATTTTATATCTATATGCGTATATAAATAGAAAAAAAAATATATCTTACAGTGTACTAGAGTGTACAAAATTTTTGGCAGCTTTTTTAATTTATCATATGCTATTAAAATTTTCAAATAATTTACATATTAACTTACAAGTTTATTTTTAAGAAGTAACACTTTTAAATAACTATCGTAATTGTAAAATACAAAGTAAATACTTTGTTGTAACGATTTCATACTATCATAAAACAATATTTACAAAATGAGTATATTTTTAGCCATAAATATCATTTGAAATTACATCTACAACAATCGCCACTCTAAAAAGGTTTAAAGAAAACGTGGTTTTGAGCCGACTTTTGATGGTGTTATTGTGGAGTTAAACTGCTTTCACTTTATATCTTTTCTCTTCAATGTGTTAGATGTACTTTAAAATGTCTAAAACTAAAATTACTTAAAATCGATTTTCCGAATTTTTTCCCGCTAGATTTGCGAAATCTTACACTGTGCGACGTGACGTTGTTCTGAAGAAGAAGTT
Organism: Maratus michaelseni; assembly: GCA_963931845.1. Lineage (NCBI taxonomy): Eukaryota > Metazoa > Arthropoda > Arachnida > Araneae > Salticidae > Maratus > Maratus michaelseni. The sequence goes on along the minus strand of OZ007590.1, from coordinate 127,692,661 downwards.
GGTCGCGAATATCACTATCACAACGGTTACCAAAATGTGACATATTTATTTCGTCACATATATGACTCGCACGACTACAAAAAAATCCCACTTGCAACTCTTCACAGACAGGACCCATCTACGTCATAATGATCGCCCCGTCACGTGATGGCAATGTTATCAGTAAGAATTGCATTTCGGTCACAGTGTTTTCACATACAGGTCACGGTATTATTAGGGAACAAAAGAATAATCGGAAAGATTTTTAAAATGCGGTACACATGTGTGAAAGGTTTTAATTATTTGTTTAGTTCATTTATGGGATACAGATGAAGAAGATTTTTTTATAAACACAAATTGAAATAAAGAATCATGTCTAGTTTCTAAAACATTAAGGATAGGAAGTATAGTACCAGTTTCTAAGATAAAAGTAAATTGAATATGCTGGTTGATAAAATTGGAAAGTTGAATAATAAATGTTATGTGCTCCAATTTTAATAGACAATAGACTAATAAATCTCGTTAACATTTCTATCTTTCCAGGTATAAAATTACGTAAGCTACATATCTAACTGTCAAACATATAGACAAATGAATGGAAGTGGTGAATAATTTTTCACTATGCTGGGAAAGAAGTGTTAATATCAGTAATATACAAAACTTTTATAAACTATAGAAAATAAAGTATGTTGGATGTGTAAAGAAAAAAAAAACTAAAAACCGAATACATAACATTTAAATTATAAAAATAAATATAATTGTGTTCGTAAGATTAAGCATTTTTAAATCAATTAATACGGCGATACATAATTACAGTTTACGGTAAATTTCCGTTTTCAAATAAATATTTAATATCAATAAAAGAAAATTTGAAAATAACAATACTATATAAATTTACTGCATTAAAATATCTTATAAGTATTGTGATTATATTTAATATCTAATACAAGATTAACACATTCAAAATACATAAAAAGTAAAACAGTTTTATTAATAAAAAACCGTTTAAAATATCTACGAAATGAATTTAAACTCAATTCTATATTTTATGTTCATGTTCCTTAAAATTTTTGCTGTATTTCACTTAAATTATTTTCTGAAGTATAAACAGCAATATTTCGTCTTAAAACAGATTTTCTCAACAAATAAACCATTTCCAATAGAATTTTACTTTAAACTGAAAATATTTCGAATGGAAGCGGAAGTTGTTTTGAAAAAATTCTAGTGAAGACAAAACAAACTCTGAAAACTATATACTTTCAGGAAATGCTGTTTCTTTTTTTGTATTATTCTTACAAATAAAAGCCATCTGCAAAGCAACGTCAAAAGGGCCGTAACGTTAGTATTTGCGAAACAGAACCGAGACGATTAAACATTAAAAAATTAGTTTTAAGATGTAATTTTGTTCTCAATTCTATTTTTGTCTTTTTTGTTAGTATATATAACAGTAACACTAGTTATTTTCTAAATGCTTTTCGATGTGGTATCACTCTGACGTCAGAAATAACGACAAGTGTTATACTCACAACGGTGACTAAAATATGAAATCTAAAACTGAACATATTATGACAGTCATTTAACAGTTGTAACTAAGAAATGACCAGCTTCACTATGACCATTTTTTAGTCATTTCTATCACTTTTATTTCATCCCTGTGAAGTCACAAATAAGGACAAGTGTGATAGTCACAATGGTGACTAATATATGAAATCTAAAATTAAACATATTATGACACACATTTAATAGTTGTATCTAAGAAATGACCAACTTCACTATGACCATTTTTTAGTCATTTCTATCATTTTAATTTCATTCCTGTGAAGTCACAAATAAGGAGAAGTGTTATAGTCACAAAGGTGACTAATATATGAAATCTAAAATTAAACATATTATGACACACATTTAGCAGTTGTAACTAAGAAATGACCAATTTCACTATGACCATTTTATAGTCATTTCTATCATTTTTATTTCATCCCTGTGAAGTCACAAATAAGGACAATTGTTATAGTCACAGTGGCGCCTAAGATATGAAATCTAAACTTAAACATATTATGACACTCATTTAACAGTTGTAACTAAGAAATGACCAACTTCACTATGGCTAATTTTTAGTCATTACTGTCATTTTTATATCATCCTTGTGAAGTCACAAATAAGGACAAGTGTGATAGTCACAATGGTGACTAATATATGAAATCTAAAATTAAACATATTATAACAGTCATTTAACAGCCGTAACTATAAGAAATAACCAACCCCACTATGATCAATTTTCGAGTCAGTTCTCACTCGTCACAAAATAAATATATCGACTTCCTATTGACGTCACATTCATTTTTTTTTCAATGCTACGTAACGGTAATGTGGACAGTGAGAGCTGAATTTAAGTCATGGGTCTTTCACTTTTCACTAACATACTGGTTACGATGAATTATATATATACTTTCCTTTTCTGTTATTTATTAATTTAACTCTTCGTCCTACTGAAAAATAAATGGCTTTTTTATTCAAAACGTATCATTTTCTATTACATGATTCTAGAAATTTTGTGATGCTAGATGTGATGATGCTCCGTTATAAATGACGCTCTGCAGATGATGCTTTAAACTATGAATCTGCAAAGAATTATTCTTATAAAGTAAACGTTGCAGATTTGTCTTATCGAAATCTTTGCCATTCGTTCAATGACAATGGAGTTGACTTAAAGGGAAATATACAAATGTTTTGTAGGCGTGATTGATTAAAATATATTTAAGAGAAGTTTAGGTGAGTTTGAAGATACTTATGTGCACTCAGAAATGATAAGAGAAATTTGATGCGGTTGTTACGACTTCAATACCTTACTTCTGTGAATATTACTATAATGGTGTGTTGAAAAATCTTGACATTACAACTGTCTAGTGTAGTTTAGCAATCAAAAGAACATAGTAAATGTTGAAGTGGAATATCTAAGTGAGACCAATAAGCTTAATAAAATGATTGAAATAAAAATAAAAAATCATTTTTACAAAATTTCACTAGGATTATATAATTAATTTTTCTCATAATATTGAGGCCAAATATTCTAATAAAAAGATCTATATATTTTAATACCCATTTTCAAATATATATATATTTTTTTTTAAGTTGAAAATGGGTATTTAACAGGGCTTAAAATGGGTACACAGTGGTAACCAAAACAGACATGACCTAATTTGGGCACATACCTAAGAATCTTTCAACCCAAATTGGGTTTTATTTTTTTCTGTGCAGTATCAGCACTATAATGTGATCAAGTGAAAACTCTTACAAATTACAACATTAAATTTAAAATATTAGAGGAAGTTCATTAAATATAATTAAGATGTTTTCTAATGAATAAAAATGAAAAAATATGTATATTTTTTATTATAGTAAATACTCCTATAAATTAACATCTTATCACTCACGCCAGTCTCTCACATGGAAATAAATCGGTCAGGTGCGAGTATAACTCGCGCTCAAAGGGTTCCATACATTGAATTTATTAATTACTTTATATTAATTAATAAACTCCTACTACCCGTATTTTTTTTCATAATTTTAGTTTCAGTACATTCGGAAATAAGGGGGGGGGGCAATTTTCCAAAAACTTTCGATGATATCTCTAAAAATATAATACATAAAATTAAAGCAAATATATTTTTGAGTTCAGTGTTACGAGATCTTTCTAAAGATACGGCACACAATATAGTAAAAGAAAATTTTTTTTCAAGTAACTTAATAATATCTTGGATAATTATAGAAAATGTTTTTCGAAAATTATTATCAAATAACCTTGGATATCCAACACGATATACAAAAAGAAATCTTTATTTCCAAGTAACTTAAATAGCCCCTAAATTTTTCCCTCGTGAAGGGCTAATAATCTGAAAATATGTGGGTAAAAAGGCTTTATAACTTTTTCTAGTTTGAACTTTCCACATCCCATAGTTTATCAGAAAAGGGGCTGTGACAGACGGATGGACAGACACAGGAGTGATCTTATGATCAATCCGTTTTTACTTTTTAAGTACGGAACTCTAAAAATTATAAGAGTTATGAAAGCTAACTAAATTTACATGGCCAAGAACCTATTTTTATTGAAATTGACCTACAGAGAACGAAATAGCGTTTGTTTAAAATCGACCCACATATTTCGAGATTTTTTTTAACTTAAAAATCCAGTAAAAAGTACTTAACAGTTAACTTTTTACCATTAAATACGTTCATTGCCCCTGAAAAATATTATCTTTCAAAACTGACTAAGTCTTTGATAATCAGTTGATCGGTTCGAACGCTATGCTGCACCGCCTTTGAAAAACATGTTCTTGAAAAAAAAAAAAAAAAAAAAAAAAAAAAAAAAAAAAAAAAAAAACGAAGCGGCACCGTTAAACTTACTTGCTTTGTAGCTTACGCACGGTTTATGGAGGATAAAATTGTGTAAATAATTAACTTTCCTAAGTTTGAACATTCCACGTTCCATAGTTCACGAAAAAAGGGATCTGACAGACGGACAGACAGACACAGAAGTGATCTTACTTACAATGATTCCGTTGTTACTTTTTAAGTACGGTACCCTAAGAATACTTGGATTTCATGAAAACTACTTTGCATTTTGGATTGCTGTTTACCAATCTTCTAATAGTTAAGGCATAGATGTTTTAGGATTCCATTTTATACGAAAGCCTTGATCTTTTCGCCCGTATGTGCAAACGCTGGCTGTAACGCCTCCGATCAATAAACTGTCCAATCGTGATACCCCCCCCCCCCCCTCATTTTTTTTTACTGAAACGAATACATTTTTCTATCCCATCAATTCCTTTAACATATATAAAATTTAATAATAATAAAAAAAATTGGTTAATTGTGAAGGATTGTTCAGAAAATAAGCAACGACTAAGATGTTAAGAAAATATTGTTTTAGCTTATTAAAATTGTTTTATACCTTCCGTATTTTCTTAACCATCGATAAGTTTTAATATCTATTAAAGTTTTAATGAAGCTTCATTAATTTGTATAATACTTAAACTCTAACTTTTACTAGAGTCAATTTTAATGCATTAACCAATTTTTAAAAAATCTTATTTAACTAAATATACTTATTTAACTATACTGATTAATATCTTGACTGCCTTCCCAAAGAAAATTGAGGTGATAAATTTTATGTAGATTTCAGTGGTTTTTTTTCTTTTTTTTTTTTTCTTTTTTTTTTTTTTTTTTCATTTACACAAAATGATGTCAAAATTTCCCGAATACCATATTCTAATTTTCCCAATCACAATATTTTTATTGTATCCAATAAAAATGAATAATAAACATTTAATTTCAGCGCGTATTTATCTAAATGGTTTTGGTTCGAAATTTCAATTTCTCGAAAATTATTATCTGCTAGTTCTTCTAAAATAAAATGAAGAATAAAAAGAAGAGTGTATTCATTTATCTTTACTAATAGATGGATTTTCCTACTAAAGAATATCATCAAATGACATTCATGTAGACTAAAGCTACTTTCATTTAAAACCCTTCGATAAAATTGGAAGACATTACGAAGTAAAATTTTCTTGAATCCTTAAATTATGTTTCTTTTTTCCTTTACACCGCTCTTTATAACCTACAGAAATTTAAAAAGACTTAACGAATTTGATTGGTTTTTGATCACCCGGATCTAAAATATTTCTCTTAGAATTTTATGTTTAAAAGTTTTTTTTATTTCAATACTTATGAGAAATATTTTGTTACCCACATTTTGATTGACCTCAGCCAGAATGACATAGAAATTTTCAATCTCAACGCTTATTTTTTTAAAGGTATGGTTTAAAATTTTACTTCCTAGAAAATTATTCTCTGGTAATTCTTTTTTCAGATAAATGTAATAAATTGAAGAACGTACTCATTTAACTGTACTAACAACTTGACTTTATTACTAAAGAAAATGAGCCGATGAAAATCATGTAGACTCAAGTTGCATTCATTCAAAAACGTTCAATGAAAATTGGAAGACATTACGATGTAAAATTTTCTCGAATCCCTAAATTACGTTTCTCTTTTACTCCGCTGCTTTTTATAACCTACAGAAATTTCAAGAGAGTCTAACAAATTTGATTGGTTTTTGATTACCCGGATCTCTTTTAAATTTGCCTACCCTGGTATTCGCCTGGAAATACATTTCTCAGAGTAAAATGACATAGAACGGGAAAATAAAATTTCTCGTTTCCATTAGTTTTAAGAAAGATTTTTGAATGCGAGAACATAAAATAAAGGTATATCAAGTTCCTTTTCTTACGTCTCGAAATAGATCTGTAAAGAGCCACCTAATCTTTTATAGATTACATGAATCACAGAAGGTTTTACTAGTACCATAAATGAAAAGTAAAGTACAGTAATCTAAAAATATATCGTTTCTTCTAGAAATTCTTCATTTCAAACTAGAATATTATAAATAAATTATTTATGTCTCACCATTCGAAGAAAAATATAATATTTAAAATATATGTAATAATAAAACACGCTCGTATAAAATATTTTTTACGAGTGTTACACTGCATTTGGAAAGTGCATTATTATGTGTAGTTCAAGGTACCTGAACAGAATATGAAAATAACTATATTTCTTTATAATACGATATCATGCGTCAAAATCAAAAGCGTCATAATAAAAACCTTTCTTTTTTATGTAAATTTAAAATTATTATTTTTTATTATTTCTTTCCTTAGAACTATTAGAGTTTGTTTAGTTTTAGAAAAGAATTTTTTTTTTAGATTACTTTTAAATAAGAAATAAACTAAAAAATTTCTTTTGTACAGTAAATACCGATTTTTTTTTTAGCTTAAAAATAGAAGATTTCTTCATATTTTCTATACTGGTCATACTTTTAAGATAATAAGTGTATAAAAAATCATTTAATTCATATTATTCTTACTTAGATTATATTACAAATAAATATTGAGACATATTAATTTAATTTATCTATTTATAAATTTTAGGCAAATAAACTGGTTTGACCTAAGTGATACCCGGTATCGATTGCCATTATCAAATATTCGTCTATCCGATGATAGTACATAAAGTTTTTGGAATAATTGAAATAAAATTATTGTTTAACAAGAAAAAAAATCATGCGTCAAGCATAGATTATGTAACACTTTCCAACGCTTCCAAAATAATTTTACAAATCATACTGTTTAATAAGATAAAAGATAACGTCTAAGTAAACAATTTGGAAAACGCATAACATATTTAAAAACATAATTTCAGGAATTTTCAACATATACAATATTCGGAAAAAAATACGAATACTTTTATTCAGCCCTGTATATGATCTATAGATTTGTATATATACTACATAGGATGCTAAATTTTAGTTCAGTTAGGAAACGCGTAGCACAGTTTAAAATTCTCCTTCTGGAGTTTCTGTCAATAAACGGAAATAAACGATGACTGCTATACACACACTATTCTGTAATAAGCCTCTTGTAATACACCTTAGTGATAGATATAAATTTCAATGCGTTTAAAATAGTGAAACATTATTTAAATAAACCGCAGACGATTTTTCTCCATAGACGTAATGTAACGGAATTCTTTTGACTCTCCCTGTTAAGTAACTATAAGTGCTATGCACACCCTATTCCATATTAAGCTTCTTGTAATGCACCTTAGTGCTATATATCAATTACAATGTGTTTGCAATTGTGTAACATCATTAAAGTACACCGCAAACACTTTTTCCCCATTGACCGTAATGTAACGGAATTCTTTTGAGTGTCCCTGTAAAAAAACTATAAGTGCTACATACTTCCGTTGAAATAGGGAACATGCTATAAATGACGACAATCTTACTTATAATAAAATCCAAAGGCGAGAAAGTGTCTATAACGGTACCGGGTTGTACCACTCTGCGAGTCGACCGTAGTTAAACGCCATGTTAGACTTACTGAAAAAGAAGTTCTACTTTCGTCGTTTAAATATTTGTAAAAGCATATTCAAGCTTTTAAATCTTTTAATTTTGTTTAAAACCTTAAAACACTATTTCATAAAAAAAAATGTATATTAACATTTCTGTAAAAAAAAAAAAAAAAAAAAAAAAAAAAATCTGTAAGCACTTTTGTTTCAGAATGCGGTGATTTATTTCCTTGGGAGAGATTTGAGGCTGATTCAGTATAGTGTCGCCATCTACTGGCGGATTTTGAAATTCTTTCCATCGTTTCGGATTTCGGGTCCTCCCGAAATTCACGATTATTTGACAAAATTGATGTTTTTTTTTCGTGATTTTTTGACGTTTTTTGCATTTTTTTTCTGCTGTTCTTTGACAAAATTTCATCTTTTCATAGTCCTTTGAAGAAATTTCCGTTTTCTTTTTGCGATCCTTTGAAGAAATTTGCGTTTTTTGCTATTCTTTGACGAAATTTGCCTTTTATTCACGATCCTTTGACAAAATTCGAGTTTTTTCTGAGATTGACGAAATTAGCGGTTGTTTTTTTCGATCCTTTGACGAAATTTCACTTTTTTCGCGATCGCTTAACGAAATTAGACATTTTTTCGCAGTGCTTTGAAGAAATTTGTGTTTTTTTTTTCTAGACCCTTTGAAGAAATTCATGTTTTTCCGCGATTATTTGACGAAATTCGCAGTTTTTTTTTTTTTTTTTTTTTTTTTTTTTGCGATCCTTTAACCGATTTTTTTTTTTTTTTTTTTTTTTTTTTTGTGATCCCTTGATGAAATTTTACAGTTTTTTCGGAGTCCTTGGAAGAAACTTGCGTCTTCTTCGTAAGCCTTTAGCGGAAATCGCGTTTTTCTGAAATTTGTTAACAAAATTAGCGTTTTTTTTTTTTTTTTTTTTCAATCCTGCAACGAAATTTGCGTTTTTATTTTCGGTACTTTGACGGAATTCACGTTGTTTCCACAATCCTGTGATGAAATTTTCTATTTTTTCTGCGAACGATAGACATAATTGATTTTTTTCGGCGACTATCGTTCAAAATTCGAGATATTTATGTTCGAAATTTTGGACTGAAGACTTAAATTTTCGAAATCGAATGCCTTAAATTTTTAGGAAAACTTGAACAGAATCACCCCTGATGAAATAAATACATAACTATTTTTTGTTTCTAACGAATCGTAATATAAATTAATTTTAAACTAAAATTTGAGAGAAAAATGATTTGTTTTTAATTTCGGGAAGAGAAGGGAGAGGGGGGGGGACCGTGTTCACCCGCCACTGAAGTAACAATATTTTATTGATTAAACATTGAAACACAATAGACTGAAAAAAAATTAGGAATCGGTAAAATTTTCGAAAAATTTCAGAAAATCTAAAATTTTAGAAAAAATTTACAAATTTAGAAAATTTTCGAATTTTTCTTTCCGGACTTCGGGTTTTTCCGGATTTTGGATTTTTGGATAATGGGTCATATACTGTAAAATGATTCTTTCTTATCAAACGTAATTAATATATAAGAAATGCATAGTATAGCGTAATTTCCATTTAATTTTGCTTATGTAATCAAACAATGAGTTATATGGTAAGTCAAGCTGTTTAAAAACTCATTGATAACACTTTTTTACAAAAACTTTCGCACATGGATTATTTGTTAATATTTGATTTTGTCCAATCGTTGAACTATTTCAGAAATTTAATACTAAGTAAAAAAAAAAATATATATATATATATATATATATATATATATATATATCCTTATTATTTTTATTTGTAGAAATCATTTGTCCTTTTTAAAATGTATTTTTCTACAATACAAACCTTTCAATAATAAATCTCCATGCTGTTTGTTTGTATGAAGTCTTATGAAAATGAAACGCAGATCAACAATCCGTCATTTTTGACGGGGTTATATACTAGTAACATATAAAAATTGCAGAGCAATCCGAGCATATTTACGGGAGTTAGAGCACGGACAGACGGCCAGACGGCCATACGGCAGAGGGCCAGACAAACCGAAGTCAGAAACACTTTTCAACTAAAGTTGGAAAGTGTTAAAAATGTATATTTTAAAAGTGTACTATCATGATTTTCACCATGTTTCAAGAATGTTTTTGCAAAATAAATATAAAATACAATATACGAATGGTGAAAGATACGTTAAATAGTAAGAAAAAAAAGTATAATTTTTCCATAATTGGGAGAGGGGGGGAGGGATACCTTGCTATTTAAAGTTTTTTAGCAAAAATTGCTACCGAAGTCGACAACAACTTTCTCTGAATTACATGTAAGCCTAAATTAATCCTGGGAAACAGGCAATGGATTACAAATTCAGTAATTCCTTAACATTCGCGATTTTAACATCCACGAGTTTTGATTACTCACAAACATGGAAATTCGGAAAAGTTTAATATGCGCGAGAATCTGATTGGATCATGCGCGAATTTTATATTATATTTTTCTTTTCAGAATTTATGCAACGCTCTACAAACTTAACTATCCTGAACAAATCCCCAAGTAAGCTATTCTGGACAAATCTGGAGTTTGTTGAGCGTTTGAGCTTAATCCAACGTCCCTGAAATCTTTGCCTGAACACTTGTTTACTCAGTTGCTAAAATTAAAACTTGTATGATTTCTTTACCAATAGGTATGATTGTGTTAAAATAATAAAGTGTAATAATACATATCTTACGTTTATTGGAGTTCCTTTGCCTGCTGTCTGAGCTGTTTCCGCTAACAGGCGGATGTCTTTGCCAAAAAGGTTGCCTGAGTGAATTATGTTTGTACAGGATAGCTTAGTTGACTGAGAATTGACAGCTTAACTTAAGTTGCTGCGTTCAACTATTTCACTCAACTGAAAAATATCGCAGCTCATATGATTTCTTTACTATGAATCATGATCTGAATCAATTAGATTGTGTTAAAATAATAAAGTGTTATTACGTATCCAACGTTTATTAGTCTTATTTTACGTGTTTAGTTTATTATGTTAGTTTATTACGTGTGTTTATTCTGTTGAGCTGTTTCAGATAACAGATCAGATTCCATTGCCAAAAAAGTTGTCTGAGTGAATTGTATCCGCCGCGTTTCCCTTTACCTTCTGTTCGAGCTGTTTTTGATAACAGGCGGATGTGTTTGCCAAAAAGTATGCCTGAGTCCGTCGGATTTGTCCAGGATAGTTTAGTTGGTTCAGAATTGCCAGCTTAACCTAAGGTCCTGCGTTCAAATCCCGGCCTGACTTTTTCACTCAACTGGAAAATATCACAGCTCATATGATTTTTTTACTATGAATCCTGCTCTGAATCAATTAGATTGTGTTAAAATAATAAAGTGTAATTACGCATCCAATGTTTATTAGACTTATTTTACGTGAAGTTTATTCTGTTGAGCTGTTTCAGATAACAGACCAGATTCCATTGCCAAAAAGGTTGTCTGAGTGAATTGTATCCGCCACGTTCTTCCAGGATACTTAGTTGATAGACCGTTGGCAGGCTAAGCTAAGGTTCAGTGTTTGAGTCCCGCACCGGACACTTTTTTTCAGTTGGAAAAATTATAATTCTTACCTATATAATATTATATTTCAAGTATGTTTTCTATTCCTTCCAAAATTAAGAAAAAAATCAATCAAAATTGCATTTTTATAATTATATATATATATTATATTTTATTACAATTTGGATTTTAATGCTTTTAAACAACTCATGTTTTTTACATTACATATAATTCTATAACATTATAATTTTTTTTTCTTTTTGTCCAATAAACCTTATTTCTTCTGGAGTTTTATGATCAAATGAACAACATATTTTATCCAATAAACTTTTGAATAAGTTAATGATGGAACAATATAAGGAGAAAATGTTGATTTTAAACTTTAATTCTAATCAAAACCTCTTGTTTTTTTGTGTTTTTCCTCAACTACTTCAACTTATTGCTGATATGAACATTTTTAAGACACTTTGGAGACGTCTCCAGGGAAGAATCGATGACTGTTCTTTTCTTGCTCTAAATAATCGATATTAATCGTGTAGTTCGGGTAAAGAAAATCTATACATCTCGGTGGTTTCCTATAAATGATGAAACATTATGTGGAATATGAAGCTGATTTCTAATAGAATATATCTATTGAATTTGTTCACTTCAAGCTTTTAATGAATATTTAATGCGATTTTTTCTTACTCATGTCTATATGACATGTCATTCTTGATCTAAAAAAGCAACATATTGGAAAAAGTAAGTTAAATAAATGAATATGATTTTGCAACGAAAACACTTATGAAAACAAGTTAGTCTAATTCAATATTTCATTTTTTTCTATATGTCGATTGGTGTAATAAGTGGCGGATATGAATTATTTAATTTGTCATATAAATATTTAAAGTGAATTTTTGTTGTAATTTTTTTTTTCGAAATGTCATCGTTTATTCAAAAACTAGCTAACCCGCCCGGCGTTGCCCGGACTCAAGATAATTACAATCTCAGAGAAAGGCGTTAACCCCCTCTCTCCCCATACCCGCAAATATAATGAATTTTTTGTCAAGAAAACCACCGTCACCTACATTAACGCGATCATTAAAAAAATAATTACATTTTTCTGATAGATAAAACATAACGAAGACGCTACGCTAAAATAGCCTTCAGATGACACCCCTTTCCGATCTCAATTTCACATCTATATCTTAATTAGTTATCTAAATTTTTGTTCATTAGTAAAAATTGGCAATTATTTCCTTTCATTTTCGCAAACTAAATGGAGGGATCGGCCAGAGAAACAGATCTCTTTGTAGTTCAGTTTTTAATGAAAGCAGATCCCTGTCTGAAACTTTCTTGGATTATTTTCACTGGCGCCTGCAGATTTTTGGCAGTTTTTTGCATAAATTAAGAAAAATTACCGACCGCATTTTTCAAAAATCACATAGTCAGGTGTAGAATTTCTTTTTACATATGCTCAGAAATTTTCAAATTGATATCTCATTTAGTTTTCTTAAAATTCGCTAATTAGTAAAATAATTTCGAATTCGTTCATTTCCACTTGCAAATCCAATGCGCCTGTTCCTTTCTTTAGTCATTTTGATTTAAATGATGTCATTTTAGAAGTGATGGTTAATGATAATCTAATTAATATCCTGGGTAATTATCAAAATATTAAAATTCTGAGACTCAGGTGCACATGGCCAGATCTTGGACTATCCACACCTAAATTTGCAGACTTCTGGGTGGGATAGATTTTGCTAGCCATCGCATACAGACAGACAAACAAACACACACACACAGAGCGAAACTTTCTTTTATTAATATAGATATATAAAATATTAGAAAAAAAAATCGGTGAAAAATTAAATATGTTTTCGCCTGAAAGAAAATGTCATTTTAAACATACACCCTTCTTTCTTCATTTCCTTTTGTAAAAGGAATGGCTGTAAAAAATTAAAAATATTTCAAACAGATAATATTTAACGTAAATTGTTTCATAATATGCATTTATTGTTAATACAAGAAAATGACATATTTACAGAAGTGTACTGTAAAAAAAATGTTTAATTTTAGAGAAAAAAGCTGTCATCTAGGATGTCAATATTTAAAATATAATTAAAATTTAAACGATCTGAAAAATATGTAGGTGGAATCTTCCCTGATTTCCGGACTACTAGATTTATTTTGAAAAACATTATCCATCAATTTGCACCTCAAGATGAAAGAAAATAAATAAATGATCTGTTTCTCAGTACACTATACAAACATCTGTTGATTATTAGAAAAAAAGCTGTCAGCCGGAATACCCGAAAGAAACTGGTTAATTTAAGAAAACATTATTTCTTTAATATGAACTTTGTCACTTTAACGGATTTTGCCCGTATAGTAAACATGTGCAAATTTATTTCCGAAATAAAATCTATATTTACTACGAACTTTCTGTCCTTTTAAAATATTTTGCATTAAGTTAAACGCCTTGGAGATTTTTTTTTCATTTGTCAAATAAACAGTTTTTTTATGGAGCTGACAGTTTTTTATTAGCACTTTCCAACCTAGTTGAAAAGTGCTTATGACTTCGGTTTGTCTGGCCGTCTGCCGTCTGGCCGTCTGGCCGTCTGCCGTCTGTCCGTGCTCTAACTCCCGTAAATATGCTCGGATTGCTCTGCAATTTTTATATGTTATTGTTGTCATCTATAGCATGTTCCCTATTTCAACGGAAGTGTGTAGCGCTTATAGTTTTTTTACAGGGACACACAAAAGAATTCCGTTACATTGCGGTCTATGGGGAAAAATCATTTGTGGTTTATTTAAATAATGTTTCACTAATTTAAACGCATTGAATTTTATATATATCACTAAGGTGCATTAGAAGAAGCTTAATATGGAATAGGGTGTGCATAGCACTTAAAGTTAATTTACAGGGACAGTCAAAAGAATCCCGTTGCATTACGTCTATGGAGAAAAATCGTCTGCGGTTTATTTAAATAATGTTTCCCTATTTTAAACGCATTGAAATTTATATAAGGTGCATTACAAGAGGCTTATTACAGAATATTGTGTGTATAGCAGTCATCGTTCATTTACAGGGACACACAAAAGAATTCTCTACTGTCTGTTAACAATAATTCCTGGAAGTGCGTTTTAAGTTACTGAATGAGATTTTAATTTTAACTCGCTTTTTGTCTATTACGTGGTGTGTATAAATTCTGTAGATCCTATACAGGGAAGCACAAAAGTTCGCGAATACATTTCCGTTTATTGACAGTCCAGATGGAGAATTTTAAACTGTGCTACGCGTTCCCTAACTGAACTAAAATTTAGCATCCTATGTAGTATATATACAAACCTATAGATCCTATACAGGGCTGAATAAAAGTATTCGGATATTTTTCCGAATATTGTATATGTTGGAAATTACTGAAATTATGTTTTTAAATATGTTATGCGTTTTCCAAATTGTTTACTTGGATGTTATCTTTTAGCTTATTAAACGGTATGATTTGTAAAATTATTTTGTAAGCGTTGGAAAGTGCTACATAATCTATGCTTGACGCATGATTTTTCGTTCTTGTTGTACAATAAACAGTTTTTTTACTGTGTGTGTTAAAATAATAAATATGATTTTGCCTCGAAGAAAATACTCTTATTAAAATTTAATAAATATACTTATTTCTATTATTATAAAAATGTTGTCTTTTTAAAAAGGGAATCGATAAAACAGAGAGGCAAATTTAAATTGGGTATTATTTAATAATATATATATATATTATTTTTTTTCACAAGTCTGTATAAAATAACGTTCTCGATCATAAAAAATGACACGTTGAAGAAATTAGTGACGTATAAACATGTTTTGTCTATAACAAACACACTTAAATATAATAAAAATAGAAGTACGAGGGGTAGTATTTAAGTTTCTAGTAAGTAATACGAGAAATAATTTCTTACCAAGAATGTCTTATTGCATCTTAAAATACTCTCCTGCAGTATCGATACATTTTTGCATTTAGATAAACCAATCATCAAAAAATTTTTGCCACTCTGAAAGTGGCATAGCAGAAACATGATATTTGTAAGCTTCAATGGCTTCTTCCGAGTTATTAAAAGTTGACCATGCATATTATTTTTTATAAACGGAAATAAAAGGTAATCATTAATCTAAGTCCGGTGAATATGGACAATGAGTCATCAATTCGATTTTTTCACGCTTCAAATAATCCATAGTTAGTGAAGCAGTGTGTGAGCTAGCGTTGTCCTCGTGCTAATTATGTGATGTTTTGAATTTTGTTTTTCTTTGTTGTGCAATTATTTTCAGCAAACAAATTGTGGTATACCAAGGAGCATTGACAATTTTACAATCGTCCAAAGGATTTTGCATTCTGTTGTAATATAGCCAGATTTACTGAAAAAAGCAGCAATCATTTTTTTTTTGGAAGCACCCTTTGCACGAACAACGTTTGCCGGTCTAGGGTGATCTAGAAACACCCTCAAAGAGTCGATTGTTGTTTTGTTTCGTGTTCATAGGAATAAAACCAGGTTTCGTTACACATTAAGATGCCGTACACATGTTTTGAAGCATCGGAGTTAATTTTTTTTTTTAGATTTTTCTGCCACCATTTCACACGACCGTCCTTTTCAGCTTGTGATAAATTGTAGGGGATCCATCAGAAATACACCTTTTTCAATTTTAAATGACCACGTAAAATTGAATGCACGCGGGTCCTTGAAATGATCAAAGGTGTTTTTATTTCATCATATGTCACATGACGATCAGGTTGGTTGATTTTTGATGGCCGATTATCTACTCTTGGGACAGAGGCCCTTGGGGGGAATGTGCCCTCCGTGGGGGTCTTTTTAAGGGATCCTAACCCGTATTTACGGCAAGGTTCGAAGAAAACCACGGAAAACTCCGAACGGTTAGATCAACGAGTGCGACAGGGGTTTGAACCCAGCACCTCCCGTCTACCAGCTTTGAGATCGGAACCTCTCAGTCACTGGTGGGGCCACATGACGATCAGAAGCGACTAGTTTTATCACAGCATCGATTTTTTCGAGAGTCACAACACTTCTTCGTCGACCCTCCCGAACATAACATCGTCACTGAGATTCTTACGACCGCGGGAGAATTTTTTAAACCAGCTGTACATCGTTGCTTTAGATTGTGCCTTTTTACTAAACGTCGATTTCATTTTATCGCTACACTGTTTCTGTGCCAAGTTTTGTCGAAAGTCATAAAAAATTATGGTTCTGAAGTTCTTTCGACATAGCTGCATAATTAATTATTACTTCTGATTTTCGAAAAATCAATGTAAATAGAATTTCACAGCTTTTGATGTTTTGTAAACGCAGACATACACGTAACTGTTCGAATTTTGATAAAAATCGTCTGCGCAGAAAGCAGCTGTCATTTTGCTGCCAGATTAAGTACTGACCCTGGTACTAATGCTTTTTGTTTTTATATTATTTTTATAAAAGTAGGATGGTGAGGGAATTAGGGCAGATTTAACACTTTTTTTTACAATTGCCAAATTACACCATCAGAAAGTATTTGATTTATGATTATTTTATTTGTAATTTTTAGATTAAAACAATAACAAATCATTTTTTTTAATATACTTAAGACTTATTTTTATACTTTATTAGCTTTAAATATTACCAGTAAAATAAACATAATAAAAACTTTAAAAGATGGCATTTGACACCGGTAGAAATAGTGTTAAATGAGGTAATTTAAAATAAAAAAGAATAATCTTCTTTCATATATTTATATTATTAGTGAAATTTTGCAAGGCATCGATGTTTTATTTCCCTAGAAAGTCATTACTTTACTTCTTGAAAACAAAACGATTTATCCGACTGACTAATCACAGTATTGAAAACTAACATAATGTATAAGAAATGCATAAAAGCAATTTTTACGCTTCAAACGACAACGTTTTAGTTTATTCTCAAAATTTATTTGGTCTACTTCTTTTTTTTTCAAATTGAGAATCCTACTAAGTTAACCATCTGTTACATTTAAATTGTATGAATCTCTTATTTTACCAAATGACGCAACTGGAGAGTGGAAACCTGTGAGGTGGTATTTGAAATTTAACTGTATCAAATGAATGTTACAAATGTTGAAATGGCTATACTTTTGGCAGAATGGAAGGGTTGATATTTAAACTGTAATACACATACCATTTCACATACTGGTTTTTCAGCATTTGCGTAACAAGACTGCAATAGCGATTTCAATATTTGGTGTAAATATAAAATCTATAAATATTTATCGGTTATAATAGATAGAATATTTTTAATTAGTTTCTTTTTTATTGTTATTATCTTTTTTTAGACAACTAATACCTTGTTTTCATGGTTTATGCGGTTTACTATTCCGTTGTGTGAAAACTGTTTTGAACTTTTAGTTATGTTTGTAATCAACTATGCGTGTAATATATACTAATAAACATGCGTTAGATAAAAATATGAAAAAATAGTTAACCCATATTAGCTTAGCGTTGCATTAAAGCAACACCCAGCATTAGCCCAGTCAAATAAGGTGAAAACCTCGGAATGAAAGATAACAAGCTGAAAATTTGCAAACATCTTTGTTTTGGCGTTCTGAAAGTTAGCTAAAAAGTTTCATACAATCTCGTGTCCGCGTCTCGAGATATTCAAAGTCAAAGGTCAAGTAAATCGGATTTTTACTTATATATCGAACACTGTTCGTTTTATTTTAAAAAAATCCAATTACAAAATTAAGGTAGACAAAATTTCCTACAAAAAATATATATTAACTTTACTTTAATTTTTCTGACGAAGGGTTTAGTCACTAGAGAGCGCTGAAGAAAGACGAATTTTTGACCTTCTGGCCAAAACAAGAGAAACTCCATCTTTCACCTTCGATCTTTCAAAAAACTATGCATTTTATCGAGAAAACATCGGCTACAAAATTAAAGTAGACAATATTTTCTACAAAATTCACAAATTAACTTTAATTTTCTGACAAAGTGTTTAGGCGATAAACAGCACTGAATATAGGGCGACTTTTGGATTTTTGAGCCAAAACGAGAGAAACGCCCTTTTTCTACCATCGATACTCGAAAACGATTCGTCTTATCAAAGAACCCTAATTAAAAAATTAAATTCTACAATATTTTCTAAATAATACAAAAGTAACTTTAATTTTTTGATAAAGATTTCATGCGCTAGACCGCGCTGAAAGAGGGCTAGTTTCAACCCTTTATCTACCGAATTACGAATCACCAAATTGTTCAATCTCAATAATTATCTTCCTTGATGTCTGAAGGTATATTAGACAATTTATATTATAATAATATGAAATTTAGATAAGGTTTTTCATTAAAACTGATTTAATAATGCGCTAGTAATAGCTCTTTTTGTGAAATATTTACAAGAATAATTAGATTAATTAACAGAAAATGCTGTTAAGGAAATATCACAATCGGAACCATGTAAATAAATGTATTGTGATCCTATCATTAAATAGAAAGGTTTTTATAGTTGCAAAAGGTTCATATAACAATTTTTAAAAAGAGAAGATCTACACTTATGTACAAGGTTGAGAAAAATACCACTTTATAAAATATTTAGCTTTCACTGTTTTGCTGTGCTTTCTAAATGTGATCCAGAAAAGTATTTTGTATAAAAAAAACCTTATTATCATTATTAGACGGATTAAAGAAATTTTATACAAAGTTTTCTCTGATGGTACTTAAAAGTACCGTCAGTAGATAAAGGGTTAAGCCCTCTGTTCAAAACGAGAGAAACACCCTTCAAGATTGTTCCTGTGATTCAAATGATGTTTGAAAATAAAGAAAAAAATTAAGAACCAAAAGAAAGAAACTTAAATTATATATTTTTTTATAAATGACATTTATAAATATTATCCATAAATAAGATATCCATATGATAATATTTAGTTAATTTATATAAATAATAAGATATTGAAATTAAATAATTTAACTACATTGTAATTACATTTTCGTTTGTTATAATTACAAGTTTGTTATAATTACATTTAAAGAAGGAAAGAAATTAAGAATTTTTTTTTTCGAACAGTGTAAATGCTTGGATATATCTACCTATATTATTTTCCTAACATTTCCTACCTATTATTTTCATATACTCCTAACAAGACCATTTTCTTTTTCCTATTTATATTAAGGCTGTTCTCAAATCCAAACTGTCTACTTTAGGACATATTTTTTAATTCCTTTATGTTCGAAAACGAATGAAATTGGCAGGATTTCTTATTCAGAAACTTTGTAATCGAAACACGTTCTCCCTTTTTTGATAAAGGAAGAAGATCTTTCAGAAAATACTGTCAAAGTCGACTTTTCGAACCGATTTCCCGACGTGTCAGCATGCGAAGCAAAAAAAGGTTGTCGTTACGTGACCCGAATCGTTTATAACTCGATAAGTAATCTATTTAACAAAAAAATGTAAACTCATTTCGATTCTAATTCGCTTCCGGTTGTAAGAAAGTAGGGTTGCAGCGCTCTTCAGTTTGTGGGCAGTGTAACGTACAAGCACGTCTCAACGCTTCATCGCATCCACATGATCTTAAAGAAAAAAGTGAATATGTACCTGAGGTTCTTGAGTCTTTAGAGTCAAATATGACGGACAACGAAGAAGATAATAACGATCTGAAAATTTTATGTGGGTGACATGAAGAAGGAGACGCCGACGAAAAAGAGGAAAATTAATCTGCATACCTCCTATTGATAATCAGAGGTAAAAAATTGCCTTATAATTTAACTTAAATAAAATATAATAGATTTACGATAAACTTATGATAATTAAAAATGTATTTAAACTCATTTCAATATCTAATTATTTACATAATTTAACAAAATATTATCATACGAATGTCTTATTTATTAATGTTATTTATAAGTAAGTATATATAATGTAATTAATTAAGACTAAATTTATAGAGAATTTTATGCTCTACAAGTTTTGTAATAACTCCAAACATCATTTGAAACAATCTTGAGTGGGCCTTTCTCTCTTTTTGGCCAAACAGCCAAAAACTAATTAAAGTTAGTCTAAGCATTTTGCAGAAAATGTTATCTATATTAATTTTGTAACTGGGGTTCTTCGATAAAATGCATAGTTTTCGGGCAATCGAGGGGAGGAAATGGTGTTTCTCTCGTTTTGTTTAGAATGTCAAAATGCCTCTTTTTTTCAGCGCGATCTAGCGCCTTAACCTTTTATCAGAGAATTAAAGTTATTTTGTGCATTTTATATAAAATATCGTGGAATTTAATTTTGTAACTTTTCTTTTAAATATCAAATGCATAGTTTTCGAGTAATCGACGGTAGGAAAGGGCAATTCTCTTGTTTTGGCTCGAAGGTCAAAAAGTCGCCTTTTTTCAGTGCTGCTTAGCGTCTAAAAAAATTTGTCAGAAAATTAAAGTTAATTTGTGAATTTTGTAGAAATTTTTGTCTACTTTAATTTTGTAAGCGATGTTTTCTCAATAAAATGAATGGTTTTTGAGAAATCCAGGGTGAAAGATGGTGTATCTCTCGTTTTGGCCAGAAGGTCAAAAAGTCGTATTTCTTCAGAGCGTTCTATCGCCTAAACCCCTTGTCAGAATATTAAAGTTAATGTATAGTTTTCGAGATATAAGCAAAAAAACTAATTTTCTTTACCTTTGACATTGCATATAACGAGACGCGGACAAGAGATTGTATGAGACTTTTCAGTATCACTTTTAGAATGTCAAAACAAAGATTTTTGCACATTTTCAGTTTGTTATTATTCATTCCGAGGTGATATCCTTATTTGACTGGGCTACATAGCTGAAACAGCTTTTTTTGTTTGCACCCCAGTAAATCTGACGCGAAATACTTTATTAATTTGATGACAAAAACGCCTCGATAAAATATCGTACTAAATTTCTGTTGTGGAATACATTTCTTTTTTTTTCATTTTTAAGAGAAAATAATTGCGGTTAAAATGGGTTAAGATTATCAGTTCTAGATACTTTAATCAGATCAACAGTATCCAAAAATGTCCTATATAATGATACGTAGAAAAATAATTTAAAATAGTTTGAAAGTACTACATGCAGACTTATTTAAAATTAGTTATCAAAAAAATTTATTTATAAAAAAAATCATCAAGAATTTTATTAGAAAATCATCAACTGAAATATATTTAATTCGAAGTAATGTCAGATGTAGAAATTCGTGTTATTCACCAGTTAATCTGTATAAATTTAATATTAATTTTTAATTTATGTAAGTGTTTAACTTTCTTATAAGTATGTTGAATGCATGAGATATGTCTCTGCTCGCCAAAATATATAGTCGGGATAATAGAAAAATACCATATATGTTTGAAAAAATATTTTTTATGGATATATATATATACGTATATTAATTCAGTTATAAGTAGAGTCTCATATTTTAACAAAATTTTTAATAAAAGTAGAGTAGTGACTATTTCGAAGTTAAGTGACTATTCCGTTTTCAATAAAATATCTAAATGAAAAATAAAATGGCTTTTGTGTTAGCTTATATTATTCTTCAGCTTACAGATCTTCAACAATAAAGATTCTGAAATGTGACCCCATTCACAAGAACGAAATATCTCATTCAATTGGAATTTATTAACAAGACTTAAGACTCTTAAAATGTCGAAAAAAAAAGAGATTTTTTTTTTGTCAATTTATATCTTACAAAATATACATTACAAAAGCACATTTTTAAAGATAGTAATAGATACATCTATCTTCTTTCCTTTCATTTATTTTTTCAGATTATAATGGTGAACATTATTTTTTACAGGTTTTTTTTTTTTAATTTGTCATGCAGAAAATTGGAGTCACATGTTGCATACAGATTACAAAAGAATTTCTGCGTATAAAACAAAGATTTTAAAATCTGATTATATTTAAGAGTTTTGTGCTTACAATGAACCTAAAAAAATATTTATTCACTTTTTATGGTATAAAAACAAAACTATATGTTATTTATGTAAAAGTTTGAAAATTTTAGCAATATAACACCAAGTGAAATGTTTTTTCCAACAAAAAAAATATGAAAGTTTAGTTTTACCTTTTAGAGACTACGATACACCATATAGACAGAAAATCCCATGAAAAAAATATTTAAAAGCTTTTTAAATACCCTGGGCCCAATGTCTTAAAATCATATGATGAGAAAAATGATTTTTAATTTTCTCTCTTTTCAAATATTTCTTATTTATCAACTATTAAGAGTGCCATATATTTTGTTTTAATGTGGTCAGATATTATTATTATTTAATATATATATATATATATATATATATATATATATATATACAGGGTGTTTCACAAAGGACCCCTAACTTTAAAAATCAATATCCTGGAAACGGTGATAGATAGAAACATGAAACCAGTGGTATGTTTATTAAAAAAAATCGTAAGAATCTTATACGTAAATCTCAAAATTTTGTTAAAAATAGCACCGATAGATGGCGCTGAGAGCGTTAAGAATCCTTCTAAAGAGAGTTCAGAAGCATAGAAAGACTAGTCGTCGAAGATTTCGTCATTGAAATCTGGCCGCTATTAGCGTATAGTGAAAATATATCCGAAAGTGGTGTATACCGTGGAGGAACGTGTATTTTTTGTGTTGGAGTACCATCAATTAAATCAGAGTCCTGCTGCCACAAGGAGAAGTTTTCAAACGCGATTTCAAGTCGCAAAAGGCCCAGATGGAAAAACAATTCGTGAGCTTTTCAAAAAAATTCAACAGACAGGCAACGTGGCCGATGCCAATTATTTTCACAATAAGAAAATAGCGGTCAGATTTCAATGACGAAATCTTTGACGGCTAGTCTTTCTATGTTTCTGAACTCTCTTTAGAATGATTCTTAACGCTCTCAGCGCCATCTATCGGTGCTATTTTTAAGTAAATTTTGAGATTTACGTATAAGATTCTTACGATTTTTTAAATAAACATACTACTGGTTCCATGTTTCTATCTATCACCGTTTCCGGGTTATTGATTTTTAAAGTTAGGGGTCCTTTGTGAAACACCCTGTATATATATATATATATATATATATATAGTAAGAGTTTTATGACTCCTTTTATTTAATAGAAACATTTCAGAAGCATTTAGAATTCTCAACAAAATAGCGCCATTTGCAACCTGTATCTTGTGACAATAAAGCATCAGTTATAATGCAAATAAAATGTTTGATGCGAAAATATAAATTTTCTCTAATTGAAATCTTGAAAAAAAAAATATTTTTTTATTATTTAGTTTTAATTAGATTAAAATAAACGAGAGTCTAAATGGATATAATGGCATTTCCAGTGGCTAATTTAAATAGAAATTTCAGGATTTTCAATATTCTATTTATGGGGATCGATTTAGTATCAGTAATGATATGAATTAATTATTTTTTGCCAAAATGTTATTTTTTGCTAATTGCAACCGCTGAAGAAGGATTTTTTGTTATTTAGATGGGGAAATGGGAGTTTAAATGATCTAAATTAGTTTTTTTCATGTCAAAATATTATTTTTAGTAATTGTAATTTCGAATGTGGTATCTTTTATTTTATTGTTATTAGATTAAAAGAATCGAAAGTTTCAATAAAAAATAATGACGTTTGAATAGGAAAAATCTACGCAGATGTAATTTAAATGGCAATTGTGTATGCTTTAGAGTTCATAATAAATGATCTAAATTAGTTTTTTCATGACAAAATATTATTTTTACTAATTGTAATTACGAAAGTACAATATTTTATTTCATTGTTATTAGGCTGAAAGAATCGAAAGTTTAAATGAAACTAAAGACATTTGCAGAGGAAATGTAACTAGAAATTTTGGGTTCTTCAGAGTTCCAATAATGTATCACAATAAATTATCTAAATCATGTTTTTCATGTCAAACTTTTTACTAATTGTAAGTCGAAAGTGCGATTTTTATTTTTATTGTTATTAGATTAGCCTAATCAAAAATTTAAATAAAAATAGCGACAGTTGCAGTGGTAATTTAAAGTGAAATTTTGTATTCTTTAGAGTTCAATAACTGGGCATAATAAATGATCCAAATTAGTCTTTTCATGTCAAAATATTATTTTTATTAATTGTAACTTTCATAGTGGGATCTTTTGCGTTATGTTTATTAAATTAAAAGAATCGAAAGTTTAAATGGAAATAACAACAGCGCCATAGATAATTTAAATAGAAATTTTGGATTACTCAGCGTTCCAATAATGCCGAATAATTAATGACATAAAGGTCAGGTTTTACATGTCGAAATGTTATTTTTAATTATTGTAATTTTGGATCTTTTTTTTCTGTTAATAACTTGGAAGAATAAAAATTTTAAATAAATATTCCGACATTTTCAATGGCAGTTAAATTGGAAATTGTGAAAAATTTATTTTTCAGAAGATGTTACTAATATAAAGAAGTAAAGCCAGAAGAGACTGCGCAAATAGAGGTTCGGGGGAAAGGAGTAGAGTGAGCGCACAGCGACTCCAGGTAGTTGTACAATAGCAGTAGTGGAGTGTCTACTTGAAAGTGCACGTTGATTGTTTTGAGAGTCTAAGATAAAGCATTGCTATTTTGTTTTGTTTTCCCAAAGTAAGCGCTTGAATTTTCATAGATATTCATCAGAATTTCTATACAATGTCAGTAATACAAAATATTTTAAACTTAAACGATTTCTCATAAGCTACTAATCTAGAGTAACAATGTGAACATCAACGGTTCGTTTTAGTAGTGGCCATATTTAAATAAAAGTCCGCGCAATCTCTTCTACCGAAATTGGACAGTTCGCGCATCTGCTACTTAGGAGAGATGGCGCATCGTTCCCATGCGTTTCCATGCTAGGAGAGATTACGCAGCTTATTGGTAAATTTGCATAAAAAAATAAAAATAAAAATGGACTAATTTTGAAGTTAAACGTGTTATCAAGTAACTTAATGTTATTTTGTAATCTTATTTAGACTTGCTTTTTCTGATTCTTTTTTTTTTCATTTAATTAAAAAATTTTAATCGTTTTTAAAATTATTTCCTTTTTCTGATTCTTTAATCATTAGGTTGAAATATTCACTCCTAATATAATAATATTTGTTCACAAAAACTTTACAAGAATGTCATTTAAGTGTAATTATTATTGTTAACAATTTAATTGTAGTTATTATTAGAAACAATCTCTCCTACCATTGTACGCAATCACACCAACTCTGTAAGGACAGATTGCGCAAAATAACTTTCTTGGTTTTATTACAACTGTTCTATTAAGTATTGCAGCATAACAACAAATTAGCAATGGAAATGCATAAAAAACAAATGACGTAAAACTTATTCATGGATAGTTTAGCTCAAAAATTAATATTTAGCTTTTTTATTGTTATTCTTTTGAATTGTGCGCAGACTCTCATTGATTTACCTTATAATGAATTCGTTC
Source organism: Maratus michaelseni (assembly GCA_963931845.1). Classification (NCBI taxonomy): domain Eukaryota; kingdom Metazoa; phylum Arthropoda; class Arachnida; order Araneae; family Salticidae; genus Maratus; species Maratus michaelseni. The sequence continues at coordinate 127,666,841 of OZ007590.1, read as the reverse complement.
TATTTGTTTTACTTTATGTCTAATAAATCCGAAAAAAGGGATTTTATTGTGAGTAAATCCATTGTAATCATTAAATATACACAATCATAAATACGAGTTAGCTAATAGTAGTCGAATATGTAAGTACAATAATGAAAAAAAATAAAGTATAGAATGAAAAAATAAAGTATAGTGAACTTTCGGCCTTACATTTAATGTATTTTTTTTTATCAACACGGTAGAATGATGTTAAGCTGAAAGCTAGATTTTAAGATTTTAATTTTCAGAGTAAGATTACAATCTTCGATATGATTCTTATTAATAATTTAATGTCATTAATGTTGAATTCCGATTTTATCCCGTTATATTCTAAAGAAGCACAGCAAAACATTCTGCTAAAATAAATTTGTGTTTTTTATACAATACTATATTGGCAAGTTCTTAAATGTGACTATTGTAATTTTATACTATTGTAATACTTACTATAAATATATATTTATTATATAAAATACGTTTTTGCAAAAAATGCTTGTTTTATATGAAATTCTATAAATTATTTACTTGTAATAAAATCCGAAGGCAAAAAGTGTCTGGAACCATTCCAAGGCGGGCCCCACTCTGGTCTGCGAATCGACTGTAGTTAAACGCCATGTTAGGCTTAATGAAAAACCTAAGCTAAATGATATCTTCTACTTGAAATCATGTCTGTTCAGCATATTTTTCCTATAAAACATGTAAATCATATCCTATTATAATGTTTTAAGCTCTTAATTAAAAATTCAGATTAAACATCGGAATCTCAGATATAAACAAACGAACACTGTTGCGAACAATATTGTTTTGGAGCCATCAACCGGCTTTAAAATGTACTTTTCTACAATACAAACCTTTCAATAATAAAATCTCCATGCTGTTTGTTTGTATGAAGTCTTATAAAAATGGAACGCCGATCAGCAATCCGTCCTTTTTGACGGGGTATATATACTAGTTTTTATATAAAAAGGGATAAGTGAAGAATTTATGAAGCAATTGGATAGCTGTATATTACATTTTAAATCTGTAATAATAAGATTTCAGCATGAAATAACCTGTTTTTAGTTGATATGTTGTTTTCCACGGTTAACAATATGAGCGCTGATGACTTCATTTTCATCATGAAGTTAACGAATTAAAAAGCCTTGCGTAGCAAACTTTTTTAACTGATCTTTATTTTTAATGTTGCTTATAAAAAATACACTATAAAAATGGAATGTCTCTTTATCTAGGAAAATATAATATAATCACTAACGAAAATTTACAATAACCTCTTCAAAGTTGCTAACGAATCCGAAAAGCGTTTTTTATCTTTAGAAACCCAAGAAACAGATATAGATTTAAGGAAGCATTTATAAAACCAAAGTTTATTTTGTTGACACTGATTTTCGGAAATGTTTCCGAGAATTTTTTTAGTGTATTAATTAGTTTTCTCAAACTGGAATATAGGTTTCTCGGATGCTATCAGTTCTCAAGTAAACAACTTCATGTTCAGCTGACACGTTTTACCGACAAAGATGATAAATTCACAATATTAACATTAATAATTAAATTAATATTATATCCAATCGTTGGAGTATCATAGTTGAGATTTTTTTTTTTTTTGAGAACAGAGTGAAAATATTCCGGAACCAGGACTCGAACCTGGTACTTTGGCTTGCCGTGCCAATGCTCTCCCTACTGAGCTATCCCAACGATATGCTATTTTCGCTCTGTTGGAAAAAATCTCAACTAGAGTGTAAACACCAGTAACTGACACTAAGGATTTTTTCTTGATCAAATCACTAGTACAAAGTTTTAAATATATTTTATACTATTCTTTGTTTATGAAAGTATAGTAAAAATACATAAAAAAAATATTGTTGGCAAAATTTTGAAAAATTATACTTTTTATTACTGAAAATTATTTTTTTTTCATAAATATTGTCAATATCTCCAGTAACTGACACTATCTCTTTTTGAAAAACCAATATCTGAAAAATAAGTTATAACAGTTAAGACGAATAAGTTACCACTAGATGACATTACTTTGCAGAATTTTACAAGAAAATGCTTGTTTGAGTTAGATTTCTGCAGCAGTGTCAGTTACTGGTTAGTTGTCAATAACTGGGGGTTTCACTCTATGATACTCCAACCATTGGATGTAATTTACCTAATTGAATATACTTTCCTCTTTGTTCATTATAAATTAATATTATTTTGATACTCACTCATGTATAAATTCAGTAATGCAACTGGAAATGTTTAATTGAGAATTTTTAACGCATTCTTAACACTGCTGTTTATCACATTTTTTAAATAATGATAATCTCCATAATGATTTTAAATATTATTTGATAAAATCATTCATGTTATAATTGGCATGCAGTATATTTTACGATATTGAAGGGATTTATTCTTACAAATTCAACCTGTATTATCATAACTAAACTGCCTCTCACCTGTAATATTGTTCTCAATTGACAGATATTTATGAATGCTCTAATTGATAGGATATCTATGGTAAATACACATATTTTATTTACATCCTTATATATTTATATATAAAGAGTTCAGAAAAATTCTTATTCGTTTGATTAAGAAAACAACAAAGATATTACATTCAATCAATAATAATGATTAACGTTTCATAACATTTATTTTAATAGCTTTTCCATAACAAAAAAAAAATCGTTATCATAAGAAAGAAATCTTAACTGTCGAATCGAAGTTCTGGAATTCCAATTTCTTGGTTTTAATATTGCCAAAAGACATTTTTATATTTAATAGTTTTTGTTTTAACGACATTCCAGTAAATAGGCATTTTTCAGCTTTTACAGCGATATTAATCATGAAGCTTGAATTCGGAAAAAGTTAGGAATTTGAATAGTTTCCAATAAATTTTACAGTGTAATATATATATATTACCGTGAAAGACCGAAATCTGGAGAATGTCGACTTTCTCTGGTGAATATCAAGATTCACATAGTCGCTTGGTGTATGTCTGAATCCTTAGTTCTAACTTACACCGGCAAATGTCCACTTTCGCCATGCACTAATGTGAATGTTGATTAAAAATATTTGTGTTACTTTTGTAAATCATACTTTATTATTAAAACATATTAGGATATAGGTCAAAATAGGAGAATGCTTATGTAATAGCATACGTAAATAAACTGTTGAACTTAAAACGAACAGTACATTGTAAATGGGAAAATAAAATAATGCCAATAATAAATTTACCTAATTATGTGATTGACGTTATACAATCTTGTTTATTGCAACAACTTAAACTGTTATGACACTTTGATTTACACAAGAATCCCTCGATTTTACAATTGCATTTAATCCCGGAACCCTTTTTGCAATGACAGCGTGTATAGCCTTGTCCTCTACTTCTCGAATTATCGGCAGCTGCTTCTCTTAGCGACATTTCTTGAGAAAAAATCTCATCGATGGTAAGTAACTTTTCTTTGCAAATTACGAACTAATTGCGGATATAAAGCTGCTTGAGGGTACCTTCTTTGTTTGATAATTCATAAAAGTCGGAGCCTTCTATTCCAACAACAACCGCCAACACATTTCGGGCATCTGTACGGCCACGGTCGACATCAGGGATTTGTATTCGTGCGGTATCATCAATTTGAGCAGGAGGGAATTTTCTTTTTGAGGTTCTTAACTTTTTCATTGCTTGCAGTAGAAGATTCTCCTTGGCGGCCGCTCTTTTTATAGAAATAAGCTCGTGTTTTTCAGTCAGGGCTTGATATGAATACGTGGTGGGTTGCAACTGAATATTTTCTTTTGGAATATGATTTTCGATATGGCCACTGCTCAAATTTTCTTCAAAAGTATTAACAAATTCTTCAAGCTGTTCTTCGGTTTCAATATTTGCGATTTGTTCGCCAGTCAAAGAGGACGATGCTGTGCCTCTTTTTGGTTTAACGCCAAACATGGCTTCATAAGGATTTTGACACATTCCTTCGTGGTATGTTGTGTTCTTGGCAAATTGAACAAAGGGAAAACCATGAGACCATTTATGTGTATCGTTATCGTTCATCCATGCATTTAACATATTCTGTGTATCTTTTCAACTGAGCCTTGCGTTTGACTATGACGAGGCTTTCCATGAACTATCTTACTTTCCTTCCACACAGCGCATAGTTCGGATACGACTTGATTACAGAATTCCCTACTATTATCTGATTGCAATATATCTGCGGCACTAAATGTTAAAAATATTGGAAGAAGGCGATACTCTACTTCTTCAGCAGCCTTAATTTTCAAAGGTCCTAGCAGGACAAACTTCGTTAAATGATCTTGACACAACATTATGAACTTATATTCGTCATCCATGTGTGATTGCAGGTCTATCTGATCGACTTGATATCTTAAGTTTAACTCCGAACTGAGCATTGGTTTCACAATACCTTTTTTAGATGCACTATGTTTGTTTACATACATTTAAATACAACATTCCAAATTCTGCAAGGATATTACAAAGTAATATCTTTTATATACGTCGCAAACAATTTTTCTTCATAGACCATAATATAACGGAATACTTTTGAGTTCTTCTGCACGTGTACTCAAAAGTAGTACACGTACTGTAAGTGCTACACATAACATATTCTATAGTAACCATTTTCTAGTGTTCGTGAATAATGTATATTATTTTCATGATGTTTAAAATAGTGTAAAACCATTAACATACATCCAAATGATTTTCCCTCACAGACCATAATATTATGGAATACTTTTGAGCGACCCTGTAAATGAAATATAAATGCTACACACACTTTACTTTTAATACCGAACATTCCATAATTACTCAAGTTAGAGCATAGCCAAACAGACAGACAGATAGACAGACAGACAAATCCAATTCATAAACACTTTTCAACTATGTTGGAAATTGTTAAATTTAGTTAAATTTAAAAACACGTACCGCGACTGAAAACGCACATCCAGCAATTATTACTAATAAGCAGTTCTTTAACCGAATATTTTTGTATGTCCGTGTAAATGAAGGATAAATTTTATACTCACAATAATCTTCAGTAAGTCTCTTGTAATGCACCTCAGTGATATATGTCAATTTTAATATGTTTCAAATAGTGAAATATCTAAACCGCATACGATTTTCCCCCGTAGACCGTAATCTAACGGAATTATTTTAAGTGTCCCTGTAAGTGTGCTATAAGTGCTATGCACACCATGTTTGGTAGTAAGCCTTTTGTAGTGCACCTCAGTGATACATATCAATTTCAATATGGTTGAAATGGTGGTGTAACGTCATTAAAATAAACAGCAAATGATTATTTCCCATGGACTGTAATCTAACTGAATTGTTTTGAGTGTTCCTGTAAAGGAACTACTCGTGCTATACACTTCATTTTCAATATCGAAAATGCCTTAGTAACCCTCAATAACTTATGTCAAATGAATGAAAATCCGAGTATATTTACGAATAGATCATGCACAGACTGACAAACGGCAGACAGACAGAGAAACCGAATTCATAAACTCTTTTCAATTATGTTGGAAAGTGTTAAAAATGCAATATTCCATCAGAAACACTTATTTAGATTTCGTTGGGGTACATAACAGCCCCCAAAGCACGGGCAGACAAATTGAGAACAAGTTGTTTAAAGAGGGAAACAGACAGTCTGAAGTGAGAAATGCGTATTTCAATTAATGCAATATTTTTTTATTCGGACTGAAATATAACAGGATCATTAAAACATACTTACTCAGCAAGTTTCGTTGGCAATTTCACATTTGAATACTTTTTTTGTAATCATATTAGTGAAGAATTTATGTTAAATTTCGTTTTGATTGATGCAGTTGTCTCTTTCAATTACATAGTTGGATAATTTTTTACAGTACAGGGGGGGGGGGATATGTACTCGGTTGGATTGAAGCACAGACTATTAATCAAATTAAAAAAAATTAAAAATTGTTTTTAATTGCTTATGGTAATATCTTGCTATATTATTTATACATAAATTGCTTATGGCTGCATCTGTGACATCTGTACCTTATTGAAATGTAAAAGCAAAAGTAAATTGTATATAAATAATATTGGTACAGATGCCGCAGACACACCGGGATATATTTTTGGCGCTAAAAGGGCGATTTTATGCCTAGGCAACACGACAATTTTGGCAAGATTTTGCTTCATATGGCAACCCGGTAGAGAAGATTGCGTGTGTTTTATATTAAATTAAGTATTGTATGTTTTATAATAAATTGATCATTGTGTGTGTTTTATGATAAATTAATCATTCAGAGTGTTTTATGATAATAATAAAAAAATGGGGTACTTACGTATTATACGGGAAACTCAAATACAATTACGCCAAGCATGGCGCCAATTAACTAATTATAGTAACCCTTATTTTTAGATAAGTATGTAGTTTATTTATGGTACTTTTTGGTTAGCCGGGTGCCAGTGAAATACATATTATATAGTTTTTAGGCTTTTATAATATCACACCGGTTTGTTACAATACTTTAATATATTTTATTTATTTATTTATTTTATATTATTTATCCTTTTTAACAATGTTATGTATTTAACCAGTGGATTTGTGCGAGGATTTCGCGCTGCAGTCTAATAATTTTTAGAAATATCTAATATTTTTTAGATGCAGGTTTAAACTTCTAAAGAAAAATTAAGGATAAAAATATCTTCAAACAACATTAGTCAAGCCAGAATATAATCTCATTCCTAAAATTCCATAAAACCATAAAATTCCTAACAATTTTATTGTTAGGAATAAGCAATAAAATCCCATCGAAGATAGAAAAAGGCATGCGCGAGGGGGAAAAAATTAACAATTGTATTTTAACTGCATTAGAGGATGACGGCATCTTCTTCGGGAAAAATACGGGACGGAGAAAAATAATTTGTACTTAATTTACACTGTACTTAATATACTTAAATTACATTTCAATCTAATATAACAAATCATACCTTTTATGCTACACGTGTAAAATACCACTGCTTCGATCAATCAATAATATTTAATTTCTTCTAAACGTTTAAATTTTAATTTTGGTTTTTAATCATAAATATAAAATAACTCGTGAGAAAAGTCACATTTTACCTGTTTTGTACTATTTATTATTTTTTGTAATCACTGTTGAGCATCATATAATGCGGTATTTTATTTTTGTGGCAACATTGATTTGAAAAAAAGCTTTCATTTCATTTATGAAAAAAACAATCCAGATCACATATCTTATTTCTGTTGTCAACATCCCTTTTTCTATGCACATACAAAACATACAACGATGAATGAGGTATCATTCGAAAAGTTTCTGAACAGGCTTCTGACATAGTACACTCACATTTCGTTAAAACGTGTTGTTAGATTTAAAAAAAATAGTTAACTAAAAATTCATGCTAAAACGTACCAGGAAATATTCTCAAAGATTGCAGTGCGAAAGCTTCCCTTCTGGTATATATATATATATATATATATATATATATTGATGGCATTCATTAGTAACGTTAATGTTACGAAATCGAGCCTACAACTTCTTTACTATTATCAAATGCTCTAAATATTATCTAAGAAGGGGGCGTATTTTCTTATATATAAAAAATTAATTAATACAGTCAGAAAAAGTAAAATAATAATATATTTAGTTTGAATGTGTAAAACCGTAACTGAAAACGTAAAATAATACTATACAGTTTTAATGTGTAAAACATTAACAGAAACACTAAAATAACACTATAAATTTAATGTGTCATTTCATCTCATAAAACATTTTTACTTATTATAAAAAATTATGTTTTTTTCATTCATAATATTTCTTTTCTTATATAAATCTGTATTAAAAATTTTATTCTTTGAACGTACATTGTTTATAAAACACTAAATGTAAAACTTAAAGAGCTTTATTTTTTCTTCTCTGAGATACACTTTTCAAAAAATAGTTGCTTTAAATAGAACACGAAATTGTTTAGAAATGTTTATATTTTTCTCAAAAAAAAAAAAAATCATCTTACAAATTTTCTAGGGAAAGAATTTCCTACAAGTCTACCAAATTTGCTAACAAATACAAATAAAAAATAAATTACCCCCAAAATGTTTTTAAGAAATACGAAACTAAAAAAGTTATTAAATGTAACTTTTCTTAAATTTCTAATTCACAATACATTTTTTAAGGATTAAATATCCAAAAACTTACATTTATAGCATGTTTAGTAAGTTTGAATTTCTACAAGGAGCATTCTAATTAAGATATGGTTTCAGAATAAACAACAGTTCTATTGCATTATTTTAATCATGAGTTTTTCTTCTATTGTTATGAAATGAGTTTGGAAGCAAATTATGTCGCTTACATACATTTTAGAAACATTTTCAGGGTAATTTCTACAAGAAAAATTACCTCGCCAAACCATATTTTCCAATATTGAAGTAATTTATAATTATATATATGTAATATAAGGAACTGATTAAAGAATATTGCTTCTGTATTGATAATAGTCTTTTTTTAAATATTCATAATTTGCATTTAGATATATTATTAAAATTTTATAAAGCATATAGTCAGTTAGATGTTTGATACAGATTGTTGCAAGTAGAGCTGTAACTACATTGCAGAAAAAATCTTTAAATTAAGTGTAATAAAATACAAAAAAGAAAAATTAGGCAACAAACATAGATTATGAAATACTTCCCAACAGAAAATAATGTAACCAATCTTTCCCGTTTAATATTGTGAAAGATGACATCGAATTAAACAGATTAAAAAAACGCATAAAGCAATTGAAAATATAATTTAAGCAATTTACAGTCGGTAAATTTTCCAAATTTTTTTGTGGAATCCTGCAGATAATCTATGGATTTATATATATATACTACATAGTATGTAAAAATTTAGTTCAGCTACGAAACACATAACACACTTTAAAATTGCCTTCTGCAATTTCCGACAATAAGCATAAATGTACGAAAATTCTGTTGTGCAACCCTGTATATGATCTATAGAATTTATACACATCGAGTTACATGCAAAATATTAGTTACATTTAAAAACTGATACCAAAATTGTAATATCACTTCCAGCAATTATTGGTCAAATATAGTACTGTGAACGAATTATTTTGTCTGTCCCTGTAAACGAACCATAAATGCTATGAAAACCATATTCTATAGTGAGATTCTTATAGTGATTCTCTATGAGTTATACCAATTTCAATACATTTGGAATAACGTAACATCATTAACATGCACTGCGAACGGTTTTTTTCCATTGACCATAATGTTACGGTATTCTTCAGAATGCCCCTGTAAATCAAATATTAAAGCTAAACACTTCATTTTCAATAACAAACATACCATAGTAAACCTCAATATCATATAGAAATTACATGACAATCCGAGTGTATTTACGCGCGTTAAACCGCGGACAAACGGACAGACAAACCGAATTCATAAACACTTGGCAACTTCGTTGGAAAGTGTTAAAAATGTAGCTCTCTCAAACTCCATTACCATCTTTCGGCACGTAAAACAAGAGGAAAAATTGTTTCGATAAGTGTCGAGTTTTCTAATTAGTATAATCGTGAAAAAAAAGTATATTCCCATGCTAACTCTGCCGCAAATAATCGTATAAAATGTGATGGATATCAGTAGATTAGTAATAATGTATATTAATAATGTTACAATAAAAATTTTCATAGGGATCTTAAACATATAGACATTTAACCAGACTTTCAAAATTTTAACACTAACGCATAATTTTGATATCAAATTTGGTTTTTTCGGTACATTTTACCTTTGAATACCAAACATGCAGTCATTCGATAAATTAGTTTAGGAATTACGTAGGTTTAAAGTTTAAAACACCTAAAATTAAATTAATTTTTAATTGTTGCAAAACAGATAGCAATGAGTGCAGTTTCTGAGCTACTTAGCGGCATGAACTGTAATTTTGGATTCGCATGTTTGAAACTTCTAAATATAGATTTCTATTTCAAAAATTCATTTATTAATCATTGGTTCTTCTTTTTTTTTCGAAAATGAACTTAAAAAAATATATTTTTTCGAAATTAATTTTTGAGAAAATTGGGATTTGTTACGTATATTTTTTTTATACACAAATCGATTTCTAGAAGTTTCAATTATGCCAAATGAAAGTTACAGTTCATTCTCACAAGCAGTTTTTTATTTATGTTTAATAAACTATATTACAGTGTGTTTTGCAACGAATAAAAACTAATTTAACAACATGAGTTCTAAAAATTAACTTTAAAAATGCATAATACCTAAACTATTTGATCGATTGACTTTCGTATGGTAGCCGAGGATAAATTGTACCGATAAAAGTAAATATGATCTCCAAATTTGGTGTTAGTGTTTAAAAGAAAAGTTAGAGTTTGGTATCATTTCTATATATAGACAACCCGCTAAGCAAAATTCTAGTATAGCATTAATTAGTAGACGTTATTACTAATCGATTGGTACTAGAATACTTAGATATGAGAGTGGCGAACTACGATGTTCAGACTGTGCGTAGACTAACGGGTTTGTCCTAAATTTGGCACACATACCGCAATGGAAAAAAATTATAAGGAGAAGCGAAGATGCGCCAAATGTAGGAGCCGCTTGGCTAGAAAATTCTGCAAATATTTGGATAATAAAAATGGTTGAAATGGAACATTTCCAAACAAACTTTGTGTATAATATTTGGATAAATCATGTAAAGACAAGAATTTAAAATGTTTTAATAGCTTGCTACTCGGAAAAAATTATAAGGACTCGAATTTCTTTTGAAATCCCAAAAAAATTTTGCATACTTAGTAATATCATAGGATTGTTTAAAGTAGCCTAAAACTGTTGCGTAGTAAGATTGTTCAGTTTCTCTCGTTCTTCATCATGCCGAAGAACACACAACTGTCTGAATTTGAAAACGGAAAGTTATTGCTTACAGAAAATGTGATATAACCTGACGTGAAATTGCAAGGAATATTAAACAGATCTAAAACAGCAATTTATAATATTTTGAAGAATCCAAAAGATTATGGCAAGAAGAAGCATACAGGTAGGCCTGTTTCTCTGACTATGCGCCAGAAACGGGGAATTGCGTGTCGAGCTTGCTTAAAAAAACAGAATTCTACTCAAATGAATACAGAAAGGAATCTACCAAGCACTAGCCGAACAATGCGTAATGTTCTGCAAAATAATCCGAATGTTAGATATGCTAAACTACGGCTTAGATTGGAATTTGCTTAGAAACACATTTCTTTTTGATCTGGCGGGAAAGATGTGGTATTTTCGGACGAAAGAAAATAACTTGGACGGACCAGATGGTTTTCGCCATTATTGGTATGACTTGCGAAAGAATAAACCTTTTTTTTTTTTCAAAAGCCAATTTGGAGGAGGTTTTGTGATGGTGTGGGCAGGTTTTGGAGCCAATGGAACAGTACTAATCGTGTCCATTCAAGGTCGCATGAATTCAGAATCATATTTGGATATGCTAGCTGAAAGAGTATTGTCCGAAGCACCTCTTATCACAAGTGGTGGTTATTTGTTTCAGCAAGGCAATGCAAGTTGCCATAGGTCCCGTGCATCACGTTCATGGCTCGAGGCCAATTCTGTTCAACTTTTGGACTGGCCGCCACGAAACCCTGATTTAAAAACCACAGAGAATCTGTGGGGTATTTTAGCTAGAGAAGTACATAAGCATGGCACACAATATGCAAATACAGACGATTTTCATAATCCATCGAATTAGCGTGGAAAAACATTTCTAAACAAACTTTAACTGGACTTTCTGAGTCAATGACTGCACGATTAATATGAAAAATAACTTTGTAGAATATTAATTAATTTTCTGACATATTTCATTATGTCCTTATAATTTTTTTCCATGTTTCACGTCATATATTTCTATTAATATGTGATTTATAAATTTTATTGTAATTTAATTTAGTATTAATAAGTTTCAAATTTTTCCAAATTACGAGTGGTAAATTATGTTTGATTTTGTTTTCAGTTGATGATTGCTTTAATACATATTACTCACTTTTCAACGTGTCCTTTTAATTTTTTCCATGGCTGTATATTCTAGAACTTAGCGATACTCGCCTGGACAAGTTCGATTATCCGAGTGAGACACATTAACAAGCTTCTGCTTGGCGAGAATGGTAGGCTCGCATAGATGCTTTGCGATTCGCTTATGTCCAAAATCGTCCCAACCAATTAAATTTTATATCGCGTATGTCGCCACTCTCTTATCGATGACCTTAATTGATACCCGTCACATTTTTATACGATAATTTGCTTCAGAGTTAATGTGGGAATATACCTTTTTTACACAACTGTACATAAGAATGATATTGATTTGCTTAGGTGTACAGGGTGTGTGTCTCAAAAGCAGTGTTAAAGTTGTAGAATGCAGTATAGGAAATTAAGGTCGTAGTCCTTCTAATGTATAAAAAAATACAAGATTTTCACTCCGATTCAAATGGAAATCTTCATTCATGACTTTAGAATTTATGAAGAGTTTTGAATAAAATATGGAACATACATGTGTGAAATCTAACTCAGCCACTGGGATTGATGAAAATGCCCACCTCCCTTATACAGCATTACACAGCTACATAGACACGCTCCATAGCACGCTGGAACAGACGCTCCCTATTTCGAATTGTTGATAACAGTTCATATCGTATCACTACTTAATACGAAGAATTCCCAGCATCTTTCATGACTTCATTGTGTTTTACACAACGCATTTAAGGTTGTATAAAATTACGTAAAATTATCTTGATTATTGTTTAAGTTAGGAACAAAACTGAGAGGTTTGATTGAAGTGATATACTCTCTGTTTTTAACTGAATAAATGAGTTGCAACTTTTGTTTCCTGTAGAAAATTTTTTGTTGTACATTGCTCTACCATCTTTTAAAGTCTTAAACACTGTACAGAGACATCCTGTATGAGTTTAAATGGTACAGTCAAAGATAGCAAAAAAATATTTACTTTTAATCTGCTTTAACTTTACATTTTTAATTTATAAAATAATTTGCTCCTTCTATAGTAAATGTGTTTTCTCTATTACAGAAGGTTCTTATTTTTATCAAAAATTATATTTATTATTTTGCTTAATTTTATAGTCAATTATTATTAATAAAACACAGAAGATGACACTTAAATAGTTTTTTGCCTTGCCCTGCAGATATGAAAAACACTTGCTTTGCATACAATAGGTACTTCTTTTGAAACATTATTATTTTTTTAAAGAAAAAAATATATATTCATCTTCATAATTTTGGTGGGTGTTTTCTTTCTTTCTTTTTTTTAAGTAGTAGTAGTGGGAAAACTTTAAAGGAAAAAAATAGAATAAATAAATTAGTTGCAAAAAGTTTTAATAAACATGAAAGAATAAAATGTTAGTAATGAAGATATAGAATACATCTTATCTTAAATATGTACTTCATAATACATTTTGTTAACAATAATTTTTATTTTCAGTATGCGTGGCTTTCTGCAAAGAAAGTGTTTCACTGTAAACAACATAATAAAAGGAATTTATGAGCATTTTGTTTTGTTTAATTACTATAAAAGTTTAGAAATTAATTATGGGTTTTACGCATATCATACACAATTTCGTGGTAAGTAGTTCACTTTGTATCACATTTTGAATATGGAAATTTGCTTCGCAATTTTTTAAAAGCTTCAGAGTTGCTTAAAGAACTTTCGCCAGAAAATCCTCGTATCCTTTATGATAAAAGCAGCCTGATCACGAACAGAAAACATTGTTGTACCATTCTTCTGTTGTAGAGAAGAATCTATTGCTGATTAATTTTCTTATGTTTTTCATCAAAAATACAAATAAAACACAAAAATCTTTGCATCAATACAGTACATTTATTAAGTTTTAAATGACTAAGGATTATGAAAGATTTTTTCATAGCTGAAATTGCTTTATTTGTTTGAAAAACGTTTCATATATATATATATATATATATGTATATATACGGACTTATAGTGTGAGTATATGGTAGAGCCGGTACAAAATACCGGGATTCAGCGTTCTTAAAGAGTCCGTGAGGAATCCTGATTTATTTTTGAAGAAATAACAAAGGAAAGTGGACTGGTCACTTTCATTTTAAATACAATTATCAAATTAAAATAACTAATAAGTAAAAAATTAAAAAGCTCAGACCTTAAGTCGTTTAAATTGGTCATAAAAACATAAAAATCTTCTTAATAACACCATAAAATAAGGTTTATTTTATAGTGTTATTAAAATGTTTTTTTTTCTTAGTACCACACTAGTTTGTTCAATACTTTAACGTAAATTGGGCATGCTAATGTTATTATTTAATGCTCGAAAAAAGCATTTAAATAGGAAATTTTGATCTACTAATAAATCAACAACAATGGTACAATTAAAGAGAGCCTAAGCTTGCAAAATGAGAGAGGCCCCGAACCTGGTAAAGAAGCAACAGAAAATGTGCACGGCAACGGAATATTTGGTTGCGCACTTGATTCTGTATATATATATATATATATATTGCTATTGTGGTGATGTGTAAATTTTAAACAAACATGTATTATTTTTTTTAAAACATGATTATTCAATTACTTTATTTTGTAATGTCATACATATGGGATCGCATTGCAATCACTAATGGGACTACAGTTTTTCTCTCTCTGTGGAATGTAATATGTGTATGTGTATATGTAAGTATATGAGACGGATGAAAATATGTGGGATGGATGTAAGCATGAACTGAACATTTTTTTTGAACATCCAATACAGACATAGATTTCAAAAGTTTAAAATTTCTCGATTACACTGTAAAAAAAAAAAAAAAAAAAAAAAAAAACGTTTTTTAATCCATTAAGAAAGTTTACGAAAATTCTTTATGGACCACAGATTTCTTTTGATGCCCTATTTTTAGAAAATGTTTCTGAGTAGTTCTTATAGTGTATTAATCAGTTTCCCCAACTCGGTACAATACAAAATATCGGTTTTTCGGATGCTATCAATTCGGAAGTAAACATTTTCAGTTGTGCAACAGAATTAATACATGCAAGAGTAACGAAATAATGCTAATTTTAAGGCTAATAATTTTTGGTTAATCTAGCATATTTGTCTGTTAAACACATTTAAACATGAAAATGTTTATTTGAGAATTCATAGCATCCGAAAATTCAACATTTCATGTTGACACTGGTTTTGAAAACAGATTAATACAAAAAAAATTACTCGGAAACATTTCCGAAAATATTTCTGCTATTTTCGAAAATTTATTGGTTTCTGAGATTTTTGAAGATAAAAAGGTTTTTCGGAATCATGGGTAACTAAAAAGACGTTATATTATATTTTTGTAAACCTTCTTAGTATTAAGGAATATTTATTTATTATTATTATTATTATTATTAATGTTTAGTGTCCATTGTCTGTCTAGATTTCGAGATAATATGAAGACTTGTTTGCTTATATATTAGAATATATCGTCTTACAGAGTAAAAAAGAGTGTTTACATTTAATGTGTTTTAATACTCCTTTACTGTTTCATTTTCTAATATTTTTATTTATTTTATAATTGTGGTGTTTTCTCTAACACATACAAGTTTTTATGAATAATATTTTCTTTTCAAGTCTATTTTTCTAAAAAAGGGAAAAAAAATACATTACACAAATAACTCATAAGATGAAACTTAAAAGCTTTTTTTTCTCATTGCCTTATATTGTGGAAAAAATTGCTCTAAATATAACACGTAATTGTTTTGAAACTTTTTTATTTTGTACAAAGAAATAATAAAAAAAAAGAATTCTTCATCTTGATATTTTTGCTAGGAAAAGAATTTTATATCAGTAAACGGAAATTGTTAAAAGTACAAATAAAAAACAAATTATCCGCAAAAAGTTTTAATGAACATAAAAGTAAAACAAAAAGAACAAAATGTTAGTGAATGCATCTTTTCTTAAATTTCTACTTCACAATGTATTTTTTTAACGATTAAGTATCTGAAATTGTATATTTTTAGTATGTGCAGCTTTTCGGAAAGAAAATTTTAATTAAGATAATATTTCAGAGTAAACAACACTATTAATGGATTTTTATGAGCGTGGATTTTTTTTACTATTATTACAAAATATTGTTTGGAAAATAATTATCTATTTTACGTAAATTTCGACCACATTTATGTGATATTTAATATGATTCGCATCTTATTCTCTATATGAAAATGACTACGGTCTCTAAGACTACGAAAGTGGCCTCTTTCAATAATAAACATAAATATTTTCAAATATGCACTCAAATAAAAAATTGAAAAAAAATTTAAAGGCGATAATTTTGTATTTATCTCCTCACAAAATTTTCTGGTAAAGTGACATACATCGCAATCTAGCGGTTTTCCGGATAAGCTCAATTATGACACTTTTCCAATAGCAAAATGTACCTAAATCCTATTAGTGCAATAATACGCAAAAAAGACTTTTTTTGAGTTATGTCTTTTCTTGCGAGTGAGCGATATGTGGATATATTCGGTCAATAATAGGAGATTGGACCCTTACAATATCCTAAAAATCCAGAGATAAGACTGAGCTCTAAATTCAAATAGCTTTGTATCTGATTATGGTGATGATTTTTATGTACAAATAAACGCAATTAAAAATTCATAGTTTTTTAATATAAATTTATTAATAATTAGCTGATCCACTCGGCGTTGACAGGTACCATATAAAAATAACACGAAACACGAAAGAATTCTAGAAATCGCTGCACGAATTCCGAGTACACTTTATTGAAAATAGAACAAAATTTACTACATTGGGTTAGAAGACTGAGACCTCATTCCTTTTAAAGAGGTAGAAAAATCGTAGCGAATCAAAAAAAAAAAAAAAAAAAAAAAAGAAAAAAAGAAAAAAAAACGCTAAAAGTCACTAAAATTTATTTTAAAAGTAGCAGAATATAGTACAAAATTTACTACATTGGGTTAGAAGACTGAGACCTCATTCCTTTTAAAGAGGTAGAAAAATCGTAGCGAATCAAAAAAAAAAAAAATGTACTATATTGGGCACAATTATTAAAAGAGGATTTCTTTTGCAAATGTCTAAACATCGCTACAGAACACGAAAAAGCTGTAAAAATTACATTGCAAAATTCGCGAGAAATTGAAAGATCACTCTATGAATTCAGAATAAACTTTATTGAAAAAAGTCAAAATTTATAATACTGTGCTAACAGATTGAAACTGGATTATGTTTACTAGTGTCGAAAAATCGCCGCGAAACTAATAAAACCCGCTAGAAATCACATAAAAAATTGCTAAAAATTAAAAAATCTCAGAGGACAAAATTTACAACAGTGGGCTAGAACATTGTAACCGGAATTCTTTCATAAATGGTAAAATTAACGCGAAAAGCAAAAAATTGCATTGAAAATCGTGGAAGAGAAAATGTAGTGTATTAGGTTAAATGTTTAAAACAGAATTCTTTTACGAATGTGAAAAATTCACTGCGGAATGCAAAAAAATAATGAAAATTATTGCATTGAAAATCGCGGAAAATAAAACATACTATATTAGGAAAAAAGTTTGAAACCGAATTCCTTTTACTCATGTAGAAAAATCGCCACAAAACGCGAAAAAAAAAATCTAAAAATCGCATAAAAATATACTAAATATTAAAAAATTGCTGTATGAATTCCAAAAGAAATTTATTTAAAAGTGTAATTTTGAAAAGCAAAATTTAATATAGTGAACTACAATAATGTAACCGGATTTCTTAAATAAATGTCACAAAATCGCAGCAAAATGCGAAAAAACGCTAAAAATCACAGAAAGTTCAAAATTCCCACAGGCCATAATTTACTACAATAAGTTAAACCATTGTGACTGGAATTGTTTTAGGGATATCCGGAAATCACCGCAGAACACGAAAAAATGCGAAAAGTCCCAATAAGAATTGTTAAAAATTGCTAAAAATTCAACATTTGAGAAGGATAAAAATTGCTATATTACGCAAAATGTTTGAAACTGAATTTCTTTGACTAATGTGAAAAAATTACCGCAAACGCAACAAAACTTTAAAATTCGCATAAAAATTTCGCGAAAAATTCAAAATTCGCTGTACAAATTCCGAATAAACTTTATTGAAAATAGGACAAAATTTACTATATTAAACTAAAACATTATAACCTGAATTCTTTCACTAATGTCAAAATATCGCTAAAATCGCATTAAAAACGCTTAAATTTCAAAAATTGTAGGACAAAATTTACTATCAGTATGCTAAACCACCGTGACTGGAATTCTTTTAGGAAAGTCAAAAATCGCCGCACAACGCGAAAAATCGATAAAAATAGCTATAAAAATTGCTGCACCAATTTCGAATAAACTTAGGATAAAATATATAGTTATGGACAAAATATATTGTTACTACATTGGGCAAAAATATTGAAAAAACATTCATTTTACTAATAACCGCTGCAAAACTTGAAAAAAACGCTACAAATTGCAAAATAAAATAAAATAAAAATCTAATCAAAAAATACAAAATCGGGCTTCGATGTGCATAACTACAGATATAGACGTATCTGTCTTCCAAATTTTGTAGTTCTGAACACAGCGAACAAAGACCCAAAAATACTCACACACAAATTTCTTTCCTTATAGATTTTCAGAAGGAAATTCGCAGTCAAGAAACATATGATCATCTATACTTTAGTCTGATCAGTAATCTAATCAAAGATTTACCGTAAGATGAATAAGCCAAATATTTGTCATTTGATAATATTTAATGCGACTCCAATTGAATTTAAACAGTTCCATTTTATATCATCCAGGTGTTATTCATTTAACTTTATTTTTGATTAATTTTATTTTACACATTCAAAGATACCTCTTCTCAGTTAACAATTCAATAAAATATCTTCGTTTAACTTTTTCACGCAAAAGTTTTAGCCTACATTGTAAAAAGAAAAAAAAAACAGATGTTCCTCAATGTAGGAAACTACAATATAATCACGAACGAAACTATATCATAACACATTTCGAGATACTAACTATCTTTAGAAACCTCAGAAACCAATATACTTTCTAATTTAAAGAAGCATTTTTAAAAGCAGTGTTTTTTTGCTGCCACTGATTTTCGGAAACGTTTCCGAGTAGTTTTTATAGACTATTAATCAATTTTCTCAGTCCGTAATATAGGTTTTTAGATTCTAAATTCTCAATTAAACATTTCCATGTTCAACAAACATGTTTTACAATCAAACAGGGTAAATTAACAGCAATAGCATTATCATTAAAATTAATAATATTCTATTAATCTTGCATGTATAAATTAAATTACACAGCTGAAAATGCTTAATTGAGAATAAATAGCATATCAAAAACCAATATTCGTTTTTAGAAAACTGATTAATACACTATAAAACTACTCGGAAACGTTTCCAAAAATTAATGGCAGCAAAAGAAACTTTGTTTTTTATAACTGATACTGTAAATCTCAAATATATATTAATTTCTGGTTTTTTCTAGTGATAAAGAATGCTTTTCAAAATCATGGGTAACTCGGAAGAAGTTAATATTTATTTTCGTTTGTGGTTAAATTATATTTCCGTAGATGAAGAAATATTTGTCTTTTTTTACTGTGTTGAGAATGTTAAATAAAGCAAATATTTCTCGAATTACAAACAAACATAACAGTAAAATTTGAGAGATGGATAGATTACTGTCAAATAAAATTTAAGCATAGCCGTCTTTTGAAAAAAAAAAAAAATCTTATTAAAGCAAAACAATTTTGGACATGTTGCTGACGTGAACAAACTATTAATTGATTTTTACAATCTAATTTCTTTGACCTGTTTTAAGACCAATCAATAAAATTTCAGAAAAAGAAAGGACATTTTCACAATTTAACTGCAATCAGAACTTTTCACTATACTTCATTTCATCGAAGAACTTAAAAATAGCTGCAATAGTCAATCGAAAATGAATCAAGTTTGTCTTTTAGAATTTTTCTTTAGTTTTATTTTTTAGATGATTGAACCAGATGCTTAAAAAGAAAATATAATCATTCAACGTAGTATTTCTTTTAAAAAGAATTTCCATAGCAATATAATACCAGTAACGATTTTTTTAATACATACACACAAAACCTAAAAATATATAAGTACAAAAAAAATTAGAATCAGTCTTTAAATTTGCAGAAAATGCTTGTTATTGTTAAGCAAAGCTTTTTTTTTTTTAATGAATATGCATTTTTTTCTTTTCATTTCGATCAATGATTATTTTGAGGTAGAGAGAGATTTAAAATAAAATAAAATAAAATAAAACCGTAATATTTATTTTGTTTTCTTTCCGTATTCTGATTTTGCTGTTTTAGACTGGGTACACTGTAAAAAATGACCAATGTTTCTTATTTTATGAAAATACACTATAACCACGAACGAAAATATAATATAATCTTCTGAGTTATTCGAAATTCCGAATAGCGAGTTCCATTGTCTTTTGAATCCCCAGAAACCAATACATTTCAAAAATTTAAAGAATTATTTATAAAATCAAAGTATTTTTCGCTGCCGGTATTTTTCAGAAACGTTTCCGAAGGGTTTTTATAATGTATTAATTAGTGTCCTCAGCCTGGAATACCTGTTTTTCGAATGTCATCAAGTCTCAAGTAAACGTTTTCAGACGAATAAGTTAATTTATAGTTGAAAGAGTAAATAAATAATCTTAATTTTAATGTTATTGTTAATGCTGTTAATTTTGCATGTTTGTCTGTTAAACATATCTTTTGAGCATGAAAATGTTTACTTGAGAATTGATAGCATTCGAAAAACAGATATTCCAGGTTGAGGACACTAATTAATACACTATAAAAAACCCTTCGGAAACGTTTCTGAAAAATGTGGGTGGCGAAAAATACTTCATTTTTATAAATAATTCTTTAAATTTTGGAAATGTATTGGTTTTTGGAGATTCAAAAGACAATGGAACACGCTATTCGGGATTTTGGATAACTCAGAAGATTATATTATATTTTCGTTCGTGGTTATAGTATATTTTCATAAAATAAGAAATATTGGTCATTTTTTACAGTGTATAATAATAATGACTTTACATAGAAATATGAAACCATATTACAGAAAACTTCATTGTGATATGTTGCAATCTAGCACAGTGTAATTTGTACAAGAAAATGTTGAATATTAGAAGCATTACATAAATTAAAAAAATAATAGTAATAACTATATTCTAGAATGTTCTATCAATTTCTACAAAATAAGCTGGAATGAAAAGAAACTGCTGCTATACTCAGAAATAAAGAATTAAACTTTTAATTATTTTCTGAAACATAAAAAGATTTCTTGATAAACAAACTTCTGTTTATATAAAAATTTAAATTCCAATTTATATGAAATAACTTTAAAATAAAGTTTTATTTATTTGCGATTTTTTAAATAAATTTAAAGCAATAAAATGTGATGTACAAGTATTTTGTATTCGGTGTTTATAATTAATTTAAAAAATATATTATAATTATTTTTATTAAGAATTTATACTGACAAATTATGCTCTAAAAATGAATATATAAAATTGTAATACATGACCATATTCAAAAAGATAAGAGAAAATTTTCAAACATTATTAAGATGCAATCATTAATATGTGTAAAATGACCCTAAACCTAAAACAACTGAAAATAATTCAGAAATCAAAGTGAAATAATCTGGACGATTACTTTTCAGAATTTCATTTTTTTTATTTTTACAATTGAACCATGTGAAGTTTCTCTTTTTTCCATGTTGTAAAAATGTAAGAAACTTATTTTTCTCTTTCAATTTTCGAATTTCATAATCCAAAAGTATTTTCTTGAGAAAGGACACAAAACATTTTATTGAATATTAGCTACAGTTTACGAAACATAACTTTACTCCCGTTAAATGTATTCATAAAGTTCAGTAGAACTTATTCCGTTCTATTAGTCTGATCTGCCGCAAACTTTTTAAAAACACGTATTACTAGCTGTAAAATGCTTTGATTTTGAATTCCCTATAAGATATGAATATTTTATAATATTCATAGTACAATACAGTATAATTTTTTAATATTGTTACCAGAAAAGTATTTCACTTGTATATAAACTTTCTGCAGAATAAGTTTACGATTGCTACAAAATCTCCTTTTTTCGGATAAATTTATTCAAAAAATTGTTTATCACGAACTCTGTTATTATTAGCACTGCCTTGCAACAATCTTAGCTACGAGCACGTACTACTAGTTTTGAATAAAGTTTATCTTCGCTTTATCCCTTAATATTATTTTAAGTAATTGTTGTTTTAGTTAAAAATAATAAAACAATACAGAATAATTTTCCAATTCCATTTCCAGTATTTTGGTGAGAAGTTACATGTAAACTTTCCTCAGCATTGTCTGTTGTTTTCGCAGAATTATTATTATTTCCCAATAAATGTGTTTTTAATGTTGTGAAGCATATAAAGTATCATTATCATTTCTCGTTTGTTTCAATTGTGTCGCTAACAACATACGCAAAAATTGCAGACAGCGATTGCATATTACTTATTTCTAAATTTTTATTTTAGATATTTTTATTTTATTTGAATCACAAAGTATAGTGCAGAATGATTTAACGACAATACTAATGCTTATCAAGATGAAACTTTTGTTGTTGTTTTCCATATTGTTCCAAACTTGATATCATTTTATAAAAAAAGCAAATGCATAATTTGGTGGTAGTTATTTAAGTAAAGTTTTGTAAGAATTCAACTTTAACGAAAACAGTACACAATAATTTCCTTTTGCATGTCTTTTTTTTTTTTTTTTTTTTTAACTTGCACTTTCCCTATATTATACAATATCATAATGATGTTTCAAAACAAAGCGTAAAACAATCACTTCAGTTGATGTTACGATTATTATCGTAAATAAAAATTGATAATAGTTTTTGTTCAACAAACTGTCATTTTCATCACCTAAAATGATTTTTGGAGCATTCAAAACGTACCATGAAGCAAACTAGTTATATGCAGTAACAAAAATAAAATAGTGATAGAAACAAGATAAATGAAAAAAAAAAAACTTTTAATATTGTTCAAAATTTAAACAGAAAATCTTTAATATTTTCTATTTCAGTAAGCTTTATCCTTCTTGTTGTACTTTGATTAATATTGACTTTAGAAGCTAAATTGATTTTATGCATGTAAGATAACAAGAACGTCAAATGTCGTTGAAGTACAGCCTTAAAAAGTGCAATACGAACATATAATAAAATAATAAATTGATTTTCTGCAGTATAACGTCAATCTTGGGATAATAAATGATTGATGACACGATTTTTTTTCTCCTTCTAGAAAACCATTTACTGGAACCTGATGTTTCATATACTAAAACTGTTGTATAAATCTAACATATTATTATTTTTTAAAATACCAAAAAATATTATGACGGCAGTGGTTTTGACAGAAACTCTAAATTCATTTAACATTTGAAAATTTAAAAAGTTTGGAGATGATCTTGAATCACTGAAAAAATATATTATTTACACAATAAAAATAAAAAAATGTTATGTAAAAATATTAATAATATGAATAATATCGGGAAAGGATGATACCAACTCATGATACGAACAAATGAGTGATATATAATAATCGTAAATCGTTCTTGTCACTTGGGTAGCTCAGCGGCAGAGCATTAGCGCGTCTAACCAAGGTCCCAGGTTCAAATAGCAACCTAGATACTTTTCACTCTGTTGGAAAAAATTGTTCAATTTTTCCCTCCAGTTAAAAAACCTTATTAAACTCTAATTTAACCCTAAAACCTTATTAACCTTGTTAAAGGTTATCCTCATTTGTATTTTTTTTATATAGAATTTAATTTATACTAGAAAATCTACTTTCAATTTATTTCACTGTACTTATAAATAGCTTAAAACACATTTCTTAAGTGTCAGTATGAATCAAATTTTATAATGGATTTTTAAAAGATCATTATTCAATACATAAATCGTAAATCAATCGATTATATCTACTACCGTCATTTGATACTTTTAAATTTCTGACACTTTTTTCATGAAAAACTAAAACTTTTTAATAAAAAAGTAACCTTCTTGATACACTGGCTCCCATGAATAACTTGGAATTACCTCAGAAAAATATAAATTCTGCTATTCGGGAAAAAATCTTTTAATTTGACTTTTAATCTAATGATATCCTGAATGTCTTCTTAAAAAGAAAATCCTTGGTACTAATGCAGAAAAGTTAAAAAATGGGGAATGGGGAGGAAGCCATCGGGTATTGGATTTCGCATTTCAAATTAAAATTTTTCTTTGACTCAATTCATAGATGAATAGAATAAGAAAAAAAAAGTTATATCTTCTTTAAAGTACTTTTAACTCAGATTAAGCGAATCAAAAGTTATTAAGTCACTCTCTTAAAAAACTGCTTTAAATACATTATTAGAATTAGATAATAATTTAGAATACTTTTTCCACTGAATTTGAAAATTGCAGTAGCTAGCTTTAAAGATGAAATATCTTCTATGCTTTCCTTTATTGATAAAATTTTTATTATACGAGAGCTGTCATTTTTAAATAAGATTAACAGTTCTGGTAATAATTAATTAAGTTTTGAAAAATCGCGTCTGAGAGAAAAGAATTTTTTTATTTAAACAGTTTATTTTCAAAAATCTTATTGATTGTATGCTATAGTAATGGTTTATTTGCTCGTTAGTATTTCAAAGTAATTTATTATTTTGAAAAAAGCTCAAACATCTATAATCTCCCATACTTGTGTTTCTTAAAAGGCTAATAATTTGTTTATATTTTTTTTTTCTTTTAATAGTTTATTTTCAAACATCTTATTGACTGTATGATATAGTGATGGGTTTATTTGCTTATTAGTATTTGGAAGTAATTTATTATTTCGAAAAAAGTTCAAACATCTATAATTTTGCATTCTTTCGTTTCGTAAATTTTTTTTTATAAAAGCAATATGTATATGCACATTTAAAGGAACACTGTTTAATTTATTGATCGTAAATCCACTGGTTATATTTAATATCATCGTTTGATTGTTTCAGTTTTCTTGCATTTTTTTAGAAAAACTTTATAATATCCGTGATATAGTGCAACTTCTATCAATAACTTGGAGTTACCTCTAAAAAAGTTAAATTCTGCTATTAGGGAAAAAATCTTGTAATTTGACTTTAAATGTAATGGTTTTCTGGATATAATCTTAAGATGAAAATCCTTGGTAATAATGCTGAAATAGTAAAAAAAAGAAAAATCCATCGGTTATTGGATTTTGCATTTCAAATTAAAAATTTTTCTTGAACTCAATTCATAAATGAATAGAATAAGAAAGAAAAAAGTTATATCTTCTTTAAAGAATTTTTAAGTTAAATTAAGCGACTCAAAAGTTATTAAGTCAATCTCTTAAAAAACTGCTTTAAATACATTATTAGAATTAGATAATAATTTAAATTACTTTTCCAGAGATTTAAAAAACTGCAGTAGCTAGCTTTAAATATGAAATATTTTCTATGCTTTCGTTTATTGATAAATGTTTTATTATACGAGAGCTGTCATTTTTAAATAAGATTAACAGTTCTGATAATAATTAATTAAGTTTTGAAAAATTGCGTTTCAGAGAAAGAATTTTTTTTTTCTTTAACCAGTATATTTTCAAACATCGTACTGATTGTATGATATAGTAATAGTTTAATTTGCTGGTTAGTATTTGAAAGTAATTCATTATTTTGAAAAAAACTCAAACATGTATAATCTTCCATATGTTTGTTTCTTAAAAGTCTAATAATTTGTTTATAAAAAGTTTCTCATTAAACAGTTCATTTTCAAACATCTTATTGACTGCATGATGTAGTAATGTTTTGATTTGCTCATTAGTATTTTAAAGTTATTTATTATTTCGAAAAAAACTCAAATATATATAAATTTGCAAATTTTTGTTTCGTAAAAGTCTAATACTTTTTTTTATAATAGCAACAAGTATATGTATTTTTTAAGGAACATCATTTAATTCAATTATCGTAAATCCAATGTTTATATTAAATATTATCGTTTGATTATTTTAGTGTTCTTCGCATTTATTTTGCGATTTTTTTTTAATTTCTGAAAAAAAAAATTCTTGATACACTGTGGTTTCTACCAATAACTTAGAACTAACTACCTTAGAAAAAGTTAAATTATGCTATTCGTTGGGTGGGGGGGGGGGGGGGGAGTCTTTCATTTGACTTCTAATCTAATGATTTCCTTAATGTCATCTTAGAAAGAAAATCCTTGGTATTAATGCAGAAATCGTGATAAAAAGAAAGCCATCGGGTATCGGATTTCTCATTTCAAATTAATTTTTTTTATTTAACCCAATTCATAACTGAATAGAATAATTTAAAAAAAGTTTATTTTTAAAATGCATTTTTTAGATTCAGAAATCAAAAGTTTTTAAGTCACCCTCTTAAAAGTCTCCTTTAAGTAAATTAATAGAATTAGATAATAACTTAAAATAATTTCTTTCATTGAATTTAAAGACTGCGATAAGTAGCTGTAAAGATGAAAAATATTCTCTACTTTCGTTTATTGGTAATTTTTTTGTTATGCAATAACTGTCACTTTAAAAAATGAATAAGAATTTAAGTAATAATTAATTAAGTTTTGAAAAATAATTTTCGACAGAAAGGAAAAGTTTCCTTTAAACAGTTTATTTTCTGGCATCTGATTGATCTTATGATACGGTAATGATTTAATATGCTCATTAATATTTGTAAGTAATTCAAGATTACAAAAAACGTCAATTATCAATAATCTCACATACTTTTTTGCCGAGAATCTAATATTTAGTTTAGCACAACATATACAAGCTAATAAGAACTATTTCAAGAGATATGTGATGGAAAATTACAGTAAACTACATATTTATTTTTTTAATTGTTTCACTTTTTGAGAAAGCAATATTTAAAAAATATATAAAGCACAAATAGTTTCATTTGTTTCCTAACAATATTTATTCACATCAGATTTTTTTAAATATATAAAAATATAAATTAAACTTTAATTTATTTACTTTAAATTCTGTTGGTAAATCAAGTAATTTACAAATAATTTAGTTGGTAAATCAAGTAAGTTTCAAATAAAACAAAAATTACCAAAACTTTTGTGTTGTATAAAATCTAGCTTTGAGTGAAAGAATATGAATAATGCGATTTCAAAAATATAATTTTTAACAGTATGAAAAATAAATATGCTAAAATATTAAGACCAAATAAATTAACACATATAAAGGAAAACTTTACCAGTTTCTTTGAAATAAAGTTTTTTTAAATGAAAATTTTTAATACAAATTGTTTTATTTATTTAATAAATTTTATTTATTTATTTAATTTAATAAAAAATTTTATTTATTTACATAATTAGTATTTGTTTAACTAAAATTATATGTTAAAGGTTATTACTCCCCTTGTTTTCTCTAAATAACGTTTATGAATAAAACAGAATTTTATCTTTTCGTATTGTATAGAGTTTAGTTTTGGCTTAAAGAACTTGAAAAATGCGATTTTAACATGAACAGTGTAATCGCTTTAAAGTTATTTGTTAGAAACTTTGAAGAAAGAGAATTTTGTTTGCAATATCTCTCAGTAAATATGTAGATTTTATAGTGCACTGCAATAGGGATTCATTTTGAACATTTAACATTTCCGTTTGGTTAAGATAATTCCTTTTATACAGAAATGGCTCCCATTAATCGCAGGCTATAGAAAGCGAAGAATGAAATATGAAGTGGGAAAGAGGATTTCTAAATTAAAAGGAAAGTTTAAAATTAATAGAATTTGTTTGTCTAAACTGTTGGCTATTTTATTTGTTAGAAACTTTGAAGAAAGAGAAATTTGTTTGCAATATCTCTCAATAAATATGCAGGTTTTTTAGTGCATTGCAATAGAGATTCATTTTGAACATTTAATATTTCCGTTTGGTTAAGATACTTCCTTTTATACAGAAATGGCTCCCATTAATCGCAGGCTATAGAAAGCGATGAATGAAATATGAAGTGGGAAAGAGGATTTCTAAATTATAAGGAAAGTTTAAAATTAATAGAATTTGTTTGTCTAAACTGTTGGCTATTAGGTAGCTTTCAATACAAAAAAGTATAAAGCTACCTATTGCAGCCGTTCGGAGGAAAGCAGTTCCGGAAAATTTCGATATATTTTCACCGATTATGACCCCCAGACCCCAAAACCACCCTCCGTCCAAATGTTGATTTATATATATGGATATATCCATATATATATATATATATATATATATTATATATATATATATCTGACCTATGTCATACCATAACGCCCGTAATTATGAATCGATTTTGATGAAACTAATTGTGTGTATTAAGGTCACTAATGTCTCGACCGAGTTCGTTGGCCAGCTTGGTCCGCCATCTTGTTTCAAGATGGCGGCCATTTAAAGATGTAAAATAACTTAAAATCTAAAATAAATATACAAAAAATTTTAAAATTCAAATTAATTTTTTAATTAAGTGTTTTGCCTTGATACAAGGATTCCAGAGCTTTTTTTGGTTTACCTCTATCTTAAAAAATGGCTGAGATAGAGCAGTTTGAAATTCTAGGGTGGCTGACATTTTGAAACAAAACAGCACATTAACGCGATTACTCGCAAATTATTTTCTTTCATTGTTGTAATAATTTTCCCAATCATACGCATAAAACTATATATTCATATCCGTTAACGCCAAAATTGGCGACATTGGCGACAAAATTGGCGACATTTGGCGAAATATCGCCAAATTTGGCGATCAAAATAAGTCTTCATAAATGAAGCCAATTTGGCTATTGCTCAATAATTCGGCGAATTTCTTTTTCAAATTCAGTATTAAAGAATCTTTTGTAAACGTTTCTTTGCATTTTAGCTTGCTGTTTTCGTGTAACATTAGCTAAAATTTTAAAACGAAGATACAGGAAAGCTACCTTTTCCTCCCGGTACAGGCCGGAAGGACTTTTAGGTAGCTTTCAATACAAAAAAGTATAAAGCTACCTATTGCAGCCGTTCGGAGGAAAGCAGTTCCGGAAAATTTCGATATATTTTCACCGATCATGACCCCCAGACACCAAAACCACCCTCCGTCCAAATGTTGATTTATATATATAGATATATCCATATATATATCTGACCTATGTCATACGATAACGCCCGTAATTATGAATCGATTTTGATGAAACTAATTGTGTGTATTAAGGTCACTACTGTCTCGACCGAGTTCGTTGGCCAGCTTGGTCCGCCATCTTGTTTCAAGATGGCGGCCATTTAAAGATGTAAAATAACTTAAAATCTAAAATAAATATACAAAAAATTTAAAAATTCAAATTTATTTTTTAATTAAGTGTTAGGCCTTGATACAAGGATTCCAGAGCTTTTTTTGGTTTACCTCTATCTTCAAAAATGGCTGAGATAGAGCAGTTTGAAATTCTAGGGTGGCTGACATTTTGAAACAAAACAGCAGATTAACGCGATTACTCGCAAATTATTTTCTTTCATTGTTGTAATAATTTTCCCAATCATACGCATAAAACTATATATTCATATCCGTTAACGCCAAAATTGGCGACATTGGCGACAAAATTGGCGAAATTGGGCGACATTTGGCGAAATATCGCCAAATTTGGCGATCAAAATAAGTCTTCATAAATGAAGCCAATTTGGCTATTGCTCAATAATTTGGCGAATTTCTTATTCAAATTCAGTATTAACGAATCTTTTGTAAACGTTTCTTTGCATTTTAGCTTACTGTTTTCGTGTAACATTAGCTAAAATTTTAAAACGAAGATATAGGAAAGCTACCTTTTCCTCCCGGTACAGGCCGGAAGGACTTTTTTATTTGTTAGAAACTTTGAAGAAAGAGAAATTTGTTTGCAATATCTCTCAATAAATATGCAGGTTTTTTAGTGCACTGCAATAGAGATTCATTTTGAACATTTAATATTTCCGTTTGGTTAAGATACTTCCTTTTATACAGAAATGGCTCCCATTAATCGCAGGTTATAGTAAGCGAAGAATGAAATATGAAGTGGGAAAGAGGATTTCTAAATTAAAAGGAAAGTTTAAAATTAATATAATTTGTTTATCTAAACTGTTGTGCTGAGGGCTATTTTATTTAATGGTATCTTTCTCTAAATCACGTTTATGAATTAAATAAAACATATTCACCCTTTTGTGGCATACGGAACTTAAATTTTGGCTTAATGGACCTGAATAACGTAGCTTTTATATGAGAAGCATAATTGCTTAAAAAATATTTGTTAGAAATTTTTCAGAATGTGATTTTGTTACGAATATCTATTAATAAAGTAAAAGGATTCTTAGTGCATTGCAACAGGGATATATTTTAAACATTTAACGTTAAAATATTTTCTTTTTATCGAGAAAGAAAATTCATTAATCAAAAGTTATGGAATAAGAAGAATGAGATACGCGGGTTAAAATAGTATTTAATAATTAAAATTAAAGGGAAAAATTAAAACAAACTGTTTATCCAAAACTATATGTTAAAGACTACTTTATTTAAATCAAGTGCATTTATTCAAATCACTTGGCTTATTTAAATCAAGTTTATGAAACAAACAGATATAAATGATCATTTGGTACCAGATAAGATTTAATGTTTAAAGAACATGAAAAATTTTATTTTAACGTGAATGGGAATTAAATATACAGCATAATTTGTTTACAGTTGTCAGAAAAGAAGAATGAAATACGCGGGTTTAAAATAGTATTTAATAAGTAAACTAAAAGGGAAAAAATAAAACAAACTGCTTATCCAAAACTGTATGGTTAATACTACTTTATATAAATCAAGTGCATTTATTCAAATCACTTCGCTTATTTAAATCAAGTTTATGAAACAAACAGATATTAATGATCATTTGGTGCCGGGTAAGATTTAATGTTTAAAGAACATGAAAAATTTGAATTTAACGCGAAACTGCAAAATGGCTCTACTGCATTGTAAATCATGCATCTGCAGTGCACGTGGCTGAATTTGAAAAGATCACATTGATCGTCCGCCATTTAATGTAGTGATTTCACTTTTGAGGAGTAGTCGTTCTAATTTACAGTCAAGAAGATATTTTAATTTACATGTGTTTAAATTTTTAGAAACTTTGAGTAATGATACATTTTTTGAAAGCTAATTTCTTTCTCTATAATCACATTTAGTCAATTCTAATACATTTATCATATTAATAGTTTTACGTCGTGCAAATGGCAACCAGGTGTATGTTCCCAAGGTGGCCCACGTGGGCAATCTTAAGAAACAAATATGTAAATCAATGGAGTAAAGATAATTTCCAAAAGAGAATGTTAAAGATTTCTTCAACAATTTACACACTATTGAAAACACCAGAGAATCCCCAAAAGAAGTCAGTAACTTCCAGAAGAAAAGCCCTCAACTACCGTGAACAAATGGGATTTAAAGTCTTTTCGTATGAGAAGATAAGAAAATAAAGAAGAAAAACTCGAAAGATAACAAAAGACAGAATGAATATTCAGAGCATAATAGTAAGCAAGCCTGATAAGAAAATCAAAAAACAATCTGGTTCACTGACAAAATTGACTGTCAAACAAACAAATACTGTCATGCCTGGCAAAAGTGCAATCGACTGCCAAAAGTAAGCTGGTTTTGCCATTTATGCAGAAAAGACAAAATAACGGACATGGGATTGTGTAATCAATGCTTGCAGTATGTGCGTAAAAAGTGTCAGGGACTTACTAAACTAATCAAAATCGAAAATTTCAGCTCCACTTTCTGCATGGAATCCGATTACAAAGGTATATTTTGAAAAATGTTTATTGCAATTTTTTTCTTGTAATTTCTTTGTAATTAAATACTTATTTCTAATTGAACATTTCAATACTCTTCTAGAAGTAAAAATAGTTTGCCGAGTATTTTTTTTTCATATTTTAAAAGCGATTTCAATATATGGGTCAGCTTTGGAACACTATGCGCCAAAGGTGGTCCACAAACTACAATTTTGAAAATGTATAATAAAAATAATTAAATTTTATTTTACAAAGAAAAGTATATTTGATATGTGTTAGGAATAGTAGTGTAAAATGTTACAAAACAAATTTTAGCCATACACACCTAACCAGAAAATTATGAAAAATACTCAAAGCTTAACTATGGCCATCTTTGGCTCACCTTCCTTACATATATATATATATATATATATATATATATATATATATATATATATATATAATTAAAATAACATTTTTTAAATTTAGCATTAAAGCCATTTTTGACGATTTTTTTTACATTTGATACATTATTTTATTTCATAAATTACATCTTATATACATTAAACTAAAGATAATAATATAAGAAAATATATTATTTAAAACAAGAGAATAGTACATACGCATTTTCCCTCATTCAAAATCTTCAAACATACTATAAGATTTGGTTAATAAATGTTGACTATATATATCAAAATATTCATCCATTTTTGCATTAAATTGAATAAGCACATCATGCATGAATAAGTAAAATGTTACTGCATCGCATTCTACTAATACGAATATAATGATCATACACATATTCAGTAATGTATCTAAAATCCATGAAATATCTTAAATTATTCAAGTTCTGGAGTTTACAAATGCTCCTCTTATAGTTATGAATTTTATGAGTTTCTTCGTACACAGAGTTTATATATCTTCCGCTAGTATACGAGTGATAGTAAAATATTCTTAGAAACGCTCGGGAAAATAAAAATAAGAGTTTCCTCCGCCAAACCTTAATGCTCTCTCTGATGTATCAGAACATTTGCTCCAACATCAAATTTCTTAGAGGCTATAAACCTTTTATGTATTCCTAAATGACATTTAAATAAAATATAAATGCGATTTTCTATAAGGGATCAGAAGGTAATGATTCCCATTCTGTCATTATTTAATGTTAAAATGACGTAAGGTCAATAAAAAGTAGAAAATAGCTCCATATTATCGAATATTCCCGTGTAAAGAAAAAACAATAGATTAACTATATAAAAATAACGTAAATGCATTCTGAATAACAAAAATAATAATGATAATAAAAAGAAATACTCTGTTACTATATTCAAATTAACATACAATATATATATAATATGATATATTTTTTAACAGTTACTAAAAAACTAAACCTGCGGCGGCTCTACAATTCATTAAAGATCACGGCCTACAGTGTGCAGTTCTGTTTTCTTGACCATGGGCCCTAATGTGCTATATAGCATGCGTCCTGTCAGGTGGTCAGCCTAACTCCGGATGTGTATCGTTCTCGAGCAAGCTTGACACTCATTTTATCGATCCCGAAGGGATGAAAGAACTGAATCTTGTCCAGTTCGCAGTGTGAATCGAACCGTGGACCTGTAGCGTGGTAGCGTTACGCGCTGACCACTAAGCTACTGAGCTTCTTAAGATTAAAATGATGTAAGGTAAATAAAAAGTAGAAAAAAGCTCCATGTTACCGAATATTTATGTGTATAGAAAAAACAATAGATATATAACATAGTATAAATATAATGGTCATACAATATATAAAAATACTAATAATGCATGCTGAAAAAAATATATTCTGTTACTATTTTAAAATTATCAAATATATATATATTTATATATATGTATACACACACACTTACATATATGTATGCGCAGTAGATACATGTGCTATGTGAAACGTTTTGTTAACATGTTGAAAAATGTTATTGAAAGGGATTGTTTTGATTCTTTATAATTCATTTTGTTTCATAATTTTTCAATAAACCTCTTCATGCATATTCATAATGTTCCATTGCACCTATTATCTTTAGATAGTCAATATCTGTTCATTTTTATTAATTTTTATTTAATTGTAGGATCGTAATTCACCGGAAAATTTGAATGAATAAAATTTGACTCAGGCTTATTCATTCAAACAGAAATCAATTACATTTTACTTATATTTGCGGAATATTGACCTTGATAAAGTTTCAATTTGATTCTTGTCACTTTTCAACGTATGCACATTGGATTTTTTCTTTATATAGCTTTATTTTTTCTATTTATTTCATTTTGAGAATCTGACATTTTTTTATATATTTCTTTGTATTTTATTATAATTATCGGTTCTTATATTGCCGATTATTTATGTGATTTGATGGTTATTATTCACAAAAGTTTTATTATATATATATACAATATGATATATTTTAAACAGCTACTATTGATCAATTAAAAGGGGAGAACGATTGTGGTACAAAATTGTTATATGATTTTCCAGGTAAAAGAGTTATTTGACCGTCTGTGCTTAAACCAAAATATGCTGAATAAAATTTTTATAATGTGAATTCGATAATCTGTTTTATTAAAATTTATTTTTAAGAAGCAAATTGTTGGGACACTGACTAGTAAAAAAAATTGACGTATGAAAATTTTAATGTACTTTTTCATATGGTTGTACTTATTTTTTCCTCAAAAATCAAGTTAATAAAAATTGTTAAAAGTTGTTAACTGCCTATGAAACCAATTCCTTTATGGAAATCGATCCACAATCAATGTTTTCTAAACTGACAGTTTGTTCATTTATGCTAAACATAAACATTGTACAAATATCACAATTTAAGTGTAATGATTTGTTTTGTAATCTATAGAACTCGCTCTTCAAGCAAAGTGCCAAAAATCTGAAGGCGACATGTAAAAAGGATGTTCAAAATTAAAAACTATTTATTCAGACAAAGATTAAGTTATATGCATTAACAAACCTTACACGCTGTATAAAAAAAAGACAAATGTTTCTTCATCTAAAAAAATATAATATAAACACGAAATAAATTATACAATATTTTTTCCCGAATACCCATGATTCCGAAAAGCATTCATTATCATTACAAACAACAGAAACTAATACATTTTCAATATTTAAAGAAGCATTTATAAAAACAATGTTTGTTGTGCTGCCACCGATTTTCCAAAACTTTACCGATTTATTTTTTTATAGTGTATTAATTAATTTTCTCAAACTGTAATATCAGTTTTTAGCATACTATTAATTTTCAGTTGAATATTTTCAGCTGTGTAATTGAATTTATCAAAATAATATTATTTTTAATAACAAAATTATATTAATTTGAATGTTTACGCTAATTTCGTTAAATTATCATGTTTGTCTGTAAAATATGTTTTCTGAACATTTAAGTGCTTACTTGAGAATTGATACACTGCAAATCTTTATACACTTTTCAGAACACTTATTTTGTCACCTTTTTTTAAACACTTTGAAGCGAACATTTTAGAACAGTTTTTAGAATACTTCTTAGAACACTTCTTCTGTTCAGGACCCTTTCTATCGCACTTTTTGAAAGTGATAATTTCACAAGTGTGCCGAAATGTGCTCACAATCTGTTCACAAATGTGTTTCCAAGTTTAGATATCCTGAGCAGAACACTTTCGGTACACTTTCAGAACATATTCTTTATAGTGGAGCATATTCGAAACACATTACGGGAATACATTCAGTACACATTAAGGTAACTGGAACACTCTTTTTTTAATCAAAGTGTTCCAAATGTGTGCTGGGAATTCGCAGTGTAGGATACGAAAAAACTATATTCCAGGTTGAGAAAACTGACTAATACACTATAAAAACTACTCAGAAACGTTTCCGAAAATCAGTGGCAGCAAAAGAAACTTTGTTTTTATAAATGTTTCTTTAATCCTCGCAAATACAGGGTGATTATAAAAAGACTATCCCGATATATGAGCCCCTAACTGTCATACCGTTCACAGAAACTGAATGAAATTCTGGCCTAAAGTATTTTGAGGTATGCGCTTAAGAATCATGTAAAAAACAACAGTTAAATTCTAACAGTTACGGTTACAGTGACAAAATTTCGAAAATTTCAAATGGCAACACCTACTTTTTTTTTTATTGGAATGTGATCTTCATAGTGAAAAACCATAAAAAGCGTTGGAATGGTACCTGTAGCACTAAAATCGCCGGTGCTAGACAGACTAAGAAGAATAGTGAAAACAACCAATAAGGACAGAGAAGCAACAGAAAACAAAACATTTTATTGTGTTTCATACATTTTCCATTTCACACACGACGACACTTTACATGCGGCAGATGGTGAACAGCAATGAACAATAAAATGTTTTACTTTCTGTTGCTTCTCTGTCTTTTATTGGTTGTTTTCACTTTTCTTCTTAGTCTGCATAGCGCCGGCGATTTTCGTGCTACAGGTACCGTTCCAACGCTTTTTATGGTTTTTCACTATGAAGATCACATTCCAATAAAAAAAAGTAGGTGTTGCCATTTGAAGTTTTCGAAATTTTGTCACTGTAACCGTAACTGTTAGAATTTAACTGTTTTTCACATTGATTCTTGAGCGCATACCTCAAAATAGGCCAGAATTTCATTCAGTTTCTGTGAACGGCATGACAGTTAGGGGCTCATATATCGGGATAGTGTTTTATAATCACCCTGTATATTGGTTTCTGGGGTTTATAATGATAAAGGATGCTTTTCGGAATCATGGGTGACGCGGAATATGTTATCGTATATTTTCGTTTGTGGTTATATTATATTTTCCTATATAAAGAAATATTTGCGTTTGTTTACAGCGCAGGTAATTACTAATTACACAATAGAATCCAACATTCTTACTAATTCTGGATTCACTATCATCTTATAATAAAGATATTGAATTAGTTAGGAATAACTGGTGCTTGTACCAAAAGTTACAGTTGGGTATTCTAAAATCATTTGTGATGCAGGAGTATTAAATTGACTAGTATATATATGGTGAATTCCTAACTGCTGGAAATACGCAAGCATAAATCAGGAATCTAACATTGTATCTTTGAGTAATAGTTAACATCTGAATTACGTATTAAGGGAAATAATTATAATAATAGCAATAAAAAACTGGGATTGACAAAATCGGAGATTTTGAAACAGTTTTGTTCTTAATATTTAAATATTATGGAAATCAACGCACTGTTACAAAAGTCAAATGTTCGTAATCTTCGAAATTTTAATACAACCAAGAACGAAAACATAAATTAACCTCTTCCGAGTGACCCATGATTCCCAAAAGCATTCTTTATCATTAGAAACGTCCAAAACGAAGATATTTTTCAAAATTTAAAGAATCATTTAAGAAAACAAATTTTGTTTATTGCCCCTGATTTCCAGAAATGTTTCAGACTAGTTTTTAGAGTATATTAATCAGTTTTCTCAAACCATAATATCGGTTTTTTGGATGCTATTAATTCCAAATTAAACATTTTCAGATGCGTAAATGAATTTATGCATCCAAGAGTAACAATATAGTATCATTTTTTATTGTTATATTCATAATTTTAATTTATCATGTTTGTCTGTAAAACATGTTTCTTGAACTTAAAAAT
Source organism: Maratus michaelseni (assembly GCA_963931845.1). Taxonomy (NCBI): domain Eukaryota; kingdom Metazoa; phylum Arthropoda; class Arachnida; order Araneae; family Salticidae; genus Maratus; species Maratus michaelseni. Next base: position 127,629,388 of record OZ007590.1, on the reverse strand, counting down.
GTTTACTTGATAATGTATAAAGGCACGGATGTCATATACGCACCACGTTGCAGCGATTTTTTTTTCTCCCACCAATTTGGCGAAAACTTTGTTAAAACTCACTGATATTAAAATAAGTGTTAATATTTACATTTTATTGTGATATTTATATTTCTACCCTATATATATAAAATCCTAATGAAACGAATTTGTGAAACGATTTTATGAAACGAATTTATGAAACGATTTTATGAAACGACTGATTAAACGACTGATTATGTTTGAGGGCTATTTTTAATAAAATATTAAACGCTTGATTGTGAAATTAATACCAACTGTCCATAAAAATCCACGGATGTCAAAACTGGTAATAGATTTTTGAAATTGGAATTAGTTTTCGAGATATTAATTTTTTTCTAATTTTAATGACATTTCTGTAATGATGGCAACTAATTACTCAGTTTTTTTGTGACAAAAAAGGGAAAAAAATCGAAAAGGATCCCGATATGGATTATTGATTTCTTTTTATTCGTCATTTTCAAATTGAAATTGAATTTATCTTTTATTTCAATCGATAATGAAGACAAGATTGTGATTAAATTATGTTTTTCATGAAAATTTGAAAAAAAAATCACATTTCTATCGTCAGGATTCAATCGTCTCTGTCAGCATTTAATTTAATTTATAAACTGAAAATATTTTGAATACATTCGTCCAAATGACGTCATTTATGTTTATACAATTTATTTAATATAAAGAAGCTATTTATATATTTTTATGTACAAAAAGAGGTAAATTGAAAGACAATTATAAATAAATTGTATACATATAAATACATGTATAAACAAGCATAAAAATTCGGTGCTTTTCCAGTATATGGGGCCTTGACGAAACAGAGAAAATAGCCTTGGCGGAAAAGGAAAATTTGGCAACATACTTTCTGCAAACCTATTCACTTTGTCATTTCGTATACAGAAGCATTTTTTCAATATTTATACAATTTGTTTAGCGTAAAATGTCATTTATCCTATTTTATATGTAATCAGAAGTAATTTGTATAGAAAAAACAATAATATTATACGTATAATTAAAATACGCATATAAACAAAAAAAATCGTCGAGTTTGTTTCCATGGCTCTTTATGTCATTTGGCACCAAATCTCACTTTCTGATGCCCGAATTGCGCCAAGCTTTTTAAAAAAGCGTCAAGCGTATAATAGAAATCAGATAGCTCAAAAAGCGTATAATAGAAAAGCACCAAAAGTTCACTGGGTTGTTTTCATAACTTTTGGTAACAAATATATGTATATTAACGAATCTATTCGTTTTTTAAACTCGAATTACGTCAAACCTAAAAGCAAAGGAGAGACTGGACATACTGGAAAAGTCTTATGGACAATATTCAAGTGACATAACATGGTTTAAAATTATCGCGGATAGCAAATTTGTTTAAATATCTCATGCCGAATGAATGCAGGCATACATGCACAAAATATTTAATTAATTTTGTATGATAAATAATTATTAGAAAATTCGTATATACATATTAATTAAAATAAATAATTTACATATTTAAAATAACATGAAAATATGCATGATGGTGCACTTAAAATGGAGAGAAAATTAAAACCTGTTACTGAAAATGTCTATAACAGTACTTTTCAATACCGTGGTTCTTAATGTTATTCACAAGCAGATGGAATTTTTCTCATCCTTAAACGCAAAGGAAGAATAGAATACAGATCGTTTTTATAAAAGTCCGAGAGGTAGCCACAATTTAAACCTAACCATTTTATACAAGCTGGTTTTTCAAGGTGTAATTGATTTTACTTATCAATCCCGAAAACAGTCGTCAATTGTCGCAACAGCTGTGTATGAGGCCATGATAATAAAAAAATGCCCCATTAAAACGTTAAAAGCATGGCAACCCAATTACAGATTGACCAATATTTTTAAAACAAAGCACGCTGTCATGTTTTTAGAGGCCTCGAAGTCTGAGCGGGGGTTGGCGAGCGTAGCTCGCAGGGGTAGGCCCCCTAGTATTATTATATTTATTATTTTGTTTATTATTTATAACTGTTTATTTATTGCTTCAACAGTTGTTTCTTTTTTTTTAATAAATTGTTGTAATTTACTTTTATTTTTTATTTTAATTCTATAAATTATTTTTATTATGTATATCAATATTTATTTATATCAAACTATCATTTATTTATTTTAATTTCCTTTTTTTTAATAATAGAAGCTATTTCATTTATTACGTTATTTTATTTTTATATTGAATTAAAAAATCACGTGCTATTATTGCATGCTATTTGTAACTAATATTCAAAAACAAAGTTTCGTCAAATTGGTGGGGGAAAAAATCCCGCCAACATGGTGCGTATATGACATCTGTGCCTGGATAAAATCTGAATAACCAATGTTACGGGATCAAATAAATAATAAAAAAAAAAAAAAAAAAAAAAAAAAAAGACTGAGAGTCGTTTTTGAAAATCACTGTCTGCAAACGAAACGTTGTTTTTTAAAAATGCGTATTTAAATATCGAAAATATATTGATTCGGAGATTTCTAAAGGTAAAGAACGCTTTTCGAAATCATGGCTAACTCGAAAGCTTGTATTGCATAGTTCAGTTCGTTGTTATATTATATTTTCCTAGATTAAGTAACATCTGTCTTTTTTTGCACTGCGCCTTTTAATGTGTAATGAAATATCTAAATATAAATAAATGATAAAAATGATTATATTTTTTTACACAAAATTAATTCTTACACATATGAAAATAGTTAATATAAAATCCATCCTTCTTTTAACTTTTAAATGCTGTGCTACATTTTTGGTTTCAAAATAAATTTGTAGTTAAATACCTGCAAAATTGTATGCAGTTAAATTCGATAAAGATATATAAAAAATATTTAAATGAGTTATTAATCATGTATCATTAATTGAATATGAACTTTTAAGTACGGAATATTGACATCAGTATGTCGTTTATTTGAGGAGTTTGGGATACATATATTTTAAGGGGTGTTTACTTTATAATATAATAATACACACACACACACACACATATATATATATATATATATATATATATTAATGGTTAGCAATAAAAGTTCTTATATTCCTAGATATTGATTTATATTAAAAATAACTTATAAATAAACCACATTTTTACCTGCAAAACAATATATTTAATGTTATCTTAATTTTTTTTTTCTATTTTTTAATTTTTCGTTATATTTTGAAATCAATATAGATTTTTGGATAACATTACACGGGTAGGAATACGCAGTATTTTTACGGTTATGTATTTTTTATTCAAAATCATGTTCTTGCAAGTTTCAACATAAAACCTTTAATTAAATTAGTACTTAATGCATGCACCCGAACTTCCTGATTGCAGACAAAAAATAATGATTGTGAGGTGCTTTAAAAAAAGTATGAGTCATACGTAGCATTGGTACTACAGTACAGTAATTTTACTTTTCCAGAATTCTTTTCAGATGGAATTAGTTTTGCATATAATTTTTTTTTAATTTTTACCTTTAGCAAGCGCATGTCATTGAGCGAAGAGAAATAATACCAAATGCATTACAGAAAGGTTTATGCAAATGTCCAATTAAATACATAAGAGTTTTGGGGAAGTGGAGTGCAGTGCTAATAAGTGAGTAGGAAAAGAGATTTTTAATGAAGCTGAAACGAGAGGATTAAAACATATAAGAGGAAGCTGCTTATCCACTGCGTTACATGTGAATATGATGCCTCATAGTGGGTTTTTCTCCTGTTTAAGGGGGAATATTAAGAGGGATTAAACATAGAATAGGGAACATCAACGCAAAAGTAAATGCCAATAGCCAATCTATGCAGCACACATTATTGATTTCTGATGGTTTAATAAGGAATAAAATCGCAAGGATCACATTTTTTTTTTTTAAATTCCAATTTATACCAAATGATCAAAGACATGTATAACCATATAACATTCTATTAAAAAACGATTTCAATGCCACAATGAAAATGTTTTATGTATGTATGAAATCCTATTTTCTGACATGTTCACATGTTCCGTTTACCCCTTTTAGGTAGATTTCGTAAGAAATACTACCTATTACATTCTCACCTAAGTTGGAAATTTTGAAATATTTTTGCAGATTTACGCCGATTATGACTCCCAGAACCCAAAACCACCCCCAGTTCAAAACTTTATCTATCTATCTATCTATCTATCTATCTATGTCACTTTTTTATGACCACGATAACTGGAAAAATTCTGCATAAATCTCTTTCAAACTGATACATAAAATCAAGGGACATAAAATCTCGGTCAAGTTCGTTAATGGGCAAAATCTAACCAAGGGGGTGGAAATGGGGGGGACTTTTTGTGAAAACAGAAAACCCCCCATAATTTCTCAATTATTATACGTATCGAATCCGTTTAAAGTTATTATTACTTCTAAGAAAAGGGCCGAAAATTTACGCATGACAGATTTTTGATATAATTAAAAATGGCCCCAAGGGGGGGAAAAAGGGGAGGGTTTAAAAGAAAAAAAATCATAGCTTCGTCAATTCACAAGATATCAAATCCGCGTAAATTTATTATTAATCCTCTTAATATTATCTAAAACTTTTATACTGACAAGTTTTTTATAGGACCAACCGTTATAGCAAAAGAAAATTAAAAACAAAAAAAAATCCCTGCCGGCTCCGCCTGCAAACAAGTTATTTTTCGAAGTAGACGGTTCCAACTCCCGCATCTTTTCGAAACTGATACATAAAATCAAGAGGCATAAAATCTCGGTCAAGTTCGTTATTGGTCAAAATCGGACCAAGGGGAAGGGATGGGGGGGGGCTTTTTGTGAAAACAGAAAAAAACCCATAATTTCTTAATTATGATACTATCGAATCCGTTTGAAGTTATTATTACTTCTACGAGAAGGGCCGAAAATTTATGTATGACAGATTTTTGATATAATTAAAAATTGCCTTAAGGAGCTGGGGAAGGGGGGGGGTTTAGAAGAAAAAATTTATAACTTCGTCAATTCCCAAGATTTCAAATCAGCTTAAATTTATTATAAATCCTCTTAATATTACCTAAAACTTTTATACTGACAAGTTTTTTATAGGACCAACTCTTACAGAAAAAAAAAAAAATCCTGCTGGCTCCGCCTGCAAACAAGTTAGGTTTCAAAGTAGGCGGTTCCAACTGCCGCATCATCGCAAAAAGGTCATTCCTTCCGCAATTCCCGAAAAACAGGCGCCCCACGGTCTGCGTCTTCGAAATCTACCTGTGCCTGTAGGCCGAGCCGTCAGGGATTTTTTTTCTTTTCCATTCAAAATTATACGTGTTACGTATTTTGACATAAGGAAAACAATTAAGAGAAGAATCAAAATATTAATCATCACTTAAATTTCGATAAATAAATATTTGATAATTAAAATGAAAATTTATTTGCCTATAGTTCTTTTTTTTTAAATTTCGCGTGATGGTGTCACTTTGATATACGTTTTTAGCTTCATTAGCAATGAAAAATTTCAATTAAACTGCTCATATTTCTTAATTAATTATTCTTGAAACAGCTTCATTCATAAATGCAATGACTGGATGATAGAAAATTGCAGTGTAAAATCGTTTATTAAGAGTAGATATAAATTATTGTTTTAATCTTCAAGTAAATAGATTTAAGTATATAAAAAAGCAAATTAATATGTATGTATATAATATATATATTAATATATTAATTGTTATATTAATTGTATTGATTTTTAATTTTCTTAGAGCTCCATAATGCTTCAGTTGAACCATAACTTGCGAAACGATTTTGTAAGATTTTTTTTTCTGTATGAAAATCATTTGATGTGTTTCCATGGTAAGTTTCCATTTTCCAGTAGTTTACACCATCAAAGGTGGCTGTAAAAAAGTCTACAACCATTTCTAATTTGATAGAAAAATCTAGAATGTGCCTCGCTTAGAACATTTTTTAACGTACTTAAATGTCCGCAAATCAGGCTTTATCCTCACATATCACGAATAATCCATATTAACCTATAGTTAAATTTAGGCAAGCGATTACTCATTACCTAATACAATTTTCCAAAAATTGGTTTTAAACATGAGAAAGTTTATGTGCGATAACGAAGTACTACTGTTTTTTTAAATATTTTCTAACATTTAAGGTTAAAAACCGCAATAAACTATGACATGTTTATTTCAGCAAATTTTCTAATTTTATCGCTTTCATAAAAGTGCTTAAAATTTATAAAAATGATGTTACGTCGGAATTGGAATATATTTCATTAGTGAAAACTGAATTTAAAAAAATAAAATTGTAATAAAGAATGAGTAATAACATATTTATATTTTCTTTTAGCTTAACATGAGATTTTGCGATCAACGAGGATCAATGAATTGTCCTCTTATGTATTGTGAAATGTAATCCTATTATGAGGAAACTAAATCAAAACAATAATATTTCTATTGCAGTTTCTGATGTTTATAACTACATGGTTTTGTATTATGTAACTTAGCCTCTTACCGAGAATTTAATTTGAATAAACTATGCGCTTTGGCATATGTCTCATGCTGTTAGAATAATAATTATCGTACGTCTACGGACACAGAGTCTTCCTGCTGAGATTTCAATCTCTATGTCTCGAATAACATAACGGAATTATATTGCAATCACTGTTAACGAGCATAACTTAAATTATGACAGTAAATGCATTTAATATTATGAATATCATTTATTTAACATAAGTGGTTGCATGAGTAATAAATTGGCTCTATAGAGTAAGTCTAGACCTTTCTAGATCCATGCCCGTTATAGAGAGGAGCCATGCTGTACGTATTTGGGAATGTACATCTATATCGATATCAACTTTTTGGTAATTTTCGACCCCCTTCCCCTCTTACGATATCCTACGTTATCATCCATCGACCCTCCCCCCCCCCCCCTCCGCCGACAATGATACCGTTATCAATGTCTAAAAACTCTTTATTTTTTTTCAATTTTTTCGGCACTTCTGTATTATCCCGTCGACCACTTTTCATAACAGAAAACTATCGCCAAACTGTAACGCCAAATAAACGGGAGAACGTTGCCAGTGGAATATCAAAATAAATAAATATAGAAAATATAAGAATTTAAGGACGCAATTGTTATTTTAATTAATGAAATAACTAATAAATCAGTAAAATATAATGAAATATTCACGCAAATGTCGAATTAAAAACCACTTGATGACATAACAAACACGTATAATGCTTCTGAGATCATGGAAATGGGACTGCAGTTTTGGCGTTTATCTTACAGTTTGGCGATATTTTTTTCGTTGTTATACTTTTTTTATACTTACAGTGATATACAGGTATGATTTTACATTTATTATTCGCATACTGATTCAGATGAAGTGAAGAAGTCAATAAAATGTTTCTGTTATATATGAAATAACTTTCTATCATCTAATGCTTACTATAAATAGTTACTAATTAAAAGCATTTGTTAATAATAGCTTTTTGTTGCATAATGCATTCAACATTAATATTGACTTCGTGTACTTGCCCCCTGCACGGGGAGAAACAAGAAGAATTTCTTATAAACAAAACTGGTTGACAACATTCTTTCTAGTAAGCACAACAAGTATCATTTCAAACATACTTCGCACCTGGTTTCTCAAACAGCGGATTATATGGCAGAGGAATAACAATGCCAAATGTTGGGGTATTCCATATATTGGAATGAAATAATTTTATAATCATTTAACGGTTTCACTAATAACTGTATTTTCATGAAAATAGAAGGGGAGAAAAACAGACTGTTTTGATGCAAAAAAGTTATTAAAAAAAAAAAGAGAGAGAGAGAGAGAGAGAGAGAAGAAAATTTGGATAAAAAATTATATAAACGATGTCAAAAGACACCCCCCCCCTGCCCCTAGAGATGTCTTACGATATCAAGTGCGAGACCCCTCCCCCCCTCCTCTCTAAAGTGATAACGTTATATATGAACTACTCCTTTACAGATGAAATCTTTAGATGATGCTGTAAATATTAAGCACAGCCTCATGTCTAAAACTATTTAATTTTGTATAAAATACCTTTTTTTAAACCATTTTATACCATATTTATTTTAGACTATATTAATGTGAGAATTTGTGATAATGAAAAAGTATTTTTTTTTTAATATTTAAATTCACTAATAGCCTATCAATTAGGGAACATGCTACATTTAAATGAATCTTTACAGATATATTATAAAAGTTCCAAATATTAATTAACGTCTCTAGCAGAAAAAAGAAACTTATTTTTGCGATATGTTTTCACAAAATATTTGTTTTAGAAGTATATATTATTATTTAACTTTATGATGTTTGAATCCAAAGATATTTAACTTCAACAATGTGAAAAACAAAGAAACTTTATTTTAAAACCACTATAAGCCTAATACAGTAGTAAAACTAATTTAAGTTTTAAATTGTACATCGATAAAACAATGCTTTAAAAAGAATAAATACTCTAACTGATCCTCACGCGGCATTGCCCGATCCCGCTATAATAAATTAAAAAAAAAACTTCAAGTTTCTATTATTTTATATATTTAACCCAATTTTGTATGAAATTATATTTTCAAAGGTAAAATTCGCGAAAAAAATATTGATATTTAGTGATAAAAGCGCTCATTTTTTTTTTTTTACCTAGGGTCGTTCCATAGTTTTAAAATATAAAGTTATTTTTGTCCGAACTTTTTGAAATCTTCATTGGTGATAAATAAAACGGTTTTACCGCCCGTGTAAAAATTTCGTGAAAAAATATTGTTATCTAGCTGTAAAATAAATGTTTTCTTCGCACTTGTTTGTTTGTTTGTTTGTTTTCGCGTCGGCTCCTTTAGCATAGCAGTAAAAAAATAGTTCTCATCTTCCGAAATCTCTGACATTTCAATGGGTTATGCATATAACTGCTACCAAACTTTGCGAAAAAATATGCATATTTAGTAGTGAAAACATAAGTTCTTTAAAAAAACTTTTTAGCTTTCAACCTCAGAGCAAAAATATATTAGAAGGTCTATGATTTCAATGCAATGGTACGACTTCATCCGTTTTTCAATCAACCCTTTCAGATCCCTCTAGGCTAAACAGGTGAGGGTTGGGTTAGTCAATCAGGTTTCCCGCTTCTCAGGGTAGAAGCTTTAAAAAAAAAAACGTTGACGCATGCGCAAAGAGACAATTTTCATGTGGATTTGACAGAATGCGCTTTTCGTTTTAAACATATAGATAATGAAATATATTTAAATTTAAAGCAAAATAACTATTTTCCGGTGCTATCTTACAACTGATAGATTAACAAAGCACACAATCTAAGCAAAATTAAGCAAAGTAAGCTGTTTGACAGTCTTCCATCCGTTTTCGGGCAGCCAAGTCGCGCATCCGCTTGACAGTGAGACATTGCATGTGGTCACACTCAGGCTGACGCTCCATCCACTTCAACGCAGTTTCAAGGCCGGCAAATGCTTCACTAGCTGATTGTCCCGTGTCTTTTTCAACTTCGACATTAACGTCAACTTCTTCCTCGACACTTTCTTCTCTCGCACTTTCAATAAGTTCATCGTCATTTAGAATTTGAAACCCAGGTGGGCTGGGCCGGCCACCTGGCGACGTACGACAGCCAATAATCCAACTGCACTATGAGACGGTGATTCATCATTCCAATATTGTTCGCGCTGCGTCTACACTAGATTGACGGAGGGAAGGACAATATAGTGAAGCTAGACAGAATCATTATTTTGCGGATTGCAGTACGTTTCCGTCTTATTTTTTTTTTTAATTCTGAAAGTGATTCGGATAATCAGCGATTCGGATAGTCGGAGTTCGGATAATTGGAGTTCTACTGTATTTATTATATTTATATTCATTAATAGCATATTAAGTAGGTAACATGCTATAATTAGAAGCTATATTTTTACAGGTATATTATAAAATTCCAATAAATTAAATAATGATTCTCAGAAGAAAGAAATTCTCTTTACGATGTTCTCTCGCAAAATATTTGTTTAGATATATATATTGAAGATTTAATCCTATATTTTTTAAACATTAGATGTTATGTCCTTCAATATATTTTTTAAAATATAAAACTCCAACTTTAATAGAAATATAATGCATTATGATACTGATGGAAGTACGTGATCCTTTGAAAAATGTTATTCCATATTTACTTTTAAAAATTGGTAAAAGAAATCCCTCTCTGTCCAAAATATATATTTTTAATAGTTTCCTTTTAAAATCTTCCTGTTACAAAAATGAATAAAAAAATATTCTTCTTATATAAATACAGGATGATATATGGCAGAGATCACATCTATTTTTATCTCATCTGTCTTCAAAGTCATAAAACTTATGAGTTTGGAGTGTTCTGAAGACGAGCTAAGCCTCTCTTTGACAGAATGTTGGCTAAAACTAGTTCAACTTTGTTTAAATCGTTCTTCTAGATTTATATTAGAATAAAAATTTTTATTCCCCCTGAAATGTTTATTGACAGTTCTTTCGGAAACTTTATTTGGATATCAGGGCAAAATTATACAATGACAATAAAATAAACAAAACTTCTAAAGGGCCGGATACCTTTCAATTATTAAACAATCGAATTTTGTTTTATATTAATTTATATTAAAAACTATTTAATTTGTAACAGTGTGAGTTAATGCCAACCCGAGTTCCTATCCCGTGGTATCTAAAAACACGCTAATTTACTCTGTTTTCGAAGGAAGAAAAAAATGGGCTGTTAATCTATAAACTCATTAGCAATATGCAGATAAATTAAAAAGCACTAAACGTGCTTTTAATTTAATAACATACCATTGGCCATTCTTTCTCTCCCTCTCCACCACTGAAAAATAAAAGAAGGAAAAATGTGGGAAAATACTTTATGACAATTTTGGGAATTAACGAAAAATTGTGTAATAAAATATTTAAGTTTCTGAAAATATTTAATTTTTCAAGACAATACACTGTTACAATCCTTAAAGTTCATGATTTATAAATACAAATGCACTTGATCTGATGAATATGTCGCAATTTTCACCTACGAAATCTATGTTAAATATAGAAAAAAAAAACTGTACAGATGTGAAAAAAAAAAAAAAAAAAAAACAGTGAAGCGAGTTGTCCTCAGCTAGTCAATATATATAAATAGACGTGTGTTCCCCTATATTTCACTTTGTAGCCACAACTACACTTAAGTGCATTTTCAATACTGGAAAGGACTGAAACTCCACTCATTAGGAGTTAAAATCCCTGGATTTTTTAAAGAGCATATCATCTCCCGCTGTGAAGAAAACCACCAAAGTAAATTAAGAGGCTTGGTTCGCTCCATATCTGGTCGTCTTTTTGCATTAATTAAAAAATGTGGCGCATACACTAACTATTAAGCTGTATTTCTGGTAAGTATTCATATCATTATGCAACACCTCAATATGAAGAAATGTGTTTCCTTCATCTAAAAAGGATTGTTACTTTTTGTACTATTTCTAACATTACTATGTCTTAAGTTTCTTTTGCAGCATTTATTTTCTTTTTTATGCTTGAAAAACTTGGTATTGATATCATTTTGAACGTTGTATTCATAAGGCGAGAACCCTTTTCGTGGAGGACCGTTGTCGTAATGCAGTTTAAAATCAGGAACTTGGGTTTCAGTTTGCTGAGCATCATTTAGAAATAAAATTCGAATTATTTGCACTCATATGGCATTTTAATTGTTGTCAGTTGAAGCAATTATTTGTTCATACAGTTTTTAATGAAAAAAAACATATCATTACAAACCTGTTATTTATATATTTTTTTATAAATATTTTTTCTTTTGATTTCTGCATTAGAAGTACCATGACATATGTTATGAGAAAACATAAAATTGAAGAATTGTCTACATGCAACTTTTTTAATCTGTTTTTCTTCATCAAACGATAAGTGTTTAATATCAATACGTTCATTAAAATTGTTTTACATTTTTTTATATATTTTTTTAAGAATTCTGAATATCAAATATATTTAAATACTTTTAAGTGTAAAAAAGGGTGATTAGGAAATTCAAAACACAAAATTAAAATTTTAAAATATGAAACACATTAATAATTCAAATAAATATATTTTTTTTGTTTATAGTCTACAAATATTTTTTTCAGGATTCACATAAATACTCATATTGGGATATCTTCCATTTTCGAAAACACATAAATGCTTTAAAATATGACATAATTAAATTAAATTATAGCCAACAATGTACGCTATTTTTTAAACAGCGGTAGACAAAAAACGACTATTTAAAAAGATACAATTTATAAATAAAAATGTTTAAAACTTTTGCGAAAATAATATATAAAATAATCAGACCTTAAATAAATAGCAAATTAAATACCTCTTTAAATGATTAATGTATTTTAAGGTAAGCAAATTTCGAATGTTAACAATATTTGTTCATGTCACATGTAGTACACATTTTCCTAAAACAAAAGTTAATATATTTGTATATGCGTATTAAATAAAACTTTGCATGGATTGAAATTTTACATGAGCTTTAAAACGCAAATAATAAGATATGCGGCCGGCTAAATGATGTCTTCCATATCCTTAGAGAATGCTGGTTATTTTATATTATAAAACGTTTTATGAAACATTTTCTAGTAAGTGCTTTTACCAGTTCATATTAACACTATGATGCAATTATCAGAGCGTTTCAAATTACTGAATTCCTGACAGTGTTTAATTTATGTGCAATTATTTACACTTCAGAAGACCTGGTATTATAATGGAACAGTAGCATCAACTGACAGACTGCTACTCGTCGCACCAAAGTATCCATAATAACAATACAGTTGTTAGCACGCATACCTGATCCGAACTGACATATCCTTCAATGTATAAATATTCTGATCTTTGTTTCTCAAGCTGTTATATACGAGTATTCTTGTCAGTTGTCTGTAATGGGATTGTGTCATATGCATATGTTATGGGTAATAAAGTAGACGCATATCATGCGCACATGCATCTCACTAAAGCATATCGCTTAAATATGCATCTATTCATTATTTATTAACAAACAGGTGTCCTTCAACAAATTTCATTTAAAACCCTAAACTCTGAGGTGTGAATTATGAAATATATGTGGATATAGATTTATACAGGGGTAATTTTGAAAATTTTCTGTTTTAAATTAATATAAAATAATTTGTTTTACTAACAATTGCTAACAATTGAAAACTTGAAAATCCTACTGTACCGGGTACGTCAGTGGGCGTTGTTAATCTCTTAAATTGTTAGTGGGCAATGTTATTGTCAGCATATTTTATGCAGGTGCGAGGGGCGAGGGGTATAGGCCAAGAGTGGTGTAAACTTCCGTTTTTTTTTTTTTTTTTAAGGAACTTAACCCGTATTTACGCAGTAGTATACATCATATTCGACGAAAACCACGGTTTGACCCGCGACCGAGACATGGGTTCGAACCTAGCACCTTACATCTAACAGCTTTGAGAGAAAAACCTTTCAGCCGCAGGTGAGATTCAGGGGTCCAAAATACAAGTCATTTACAGAAGCATGTTCCTTTTCTCGATTTTTTTTTTGGCTGTTTATTTTTTTTTTCGAAAATGGACAGACATTCAATCGAAGATAGCTTTTTTCAATCAAAAGATCTTGATATTGTGGAGATAGACGAATCACCCAGGGAATGGATCAGACCTTGAAATTTTAGACCAAAAGCACATTAAGTGCAGTAATTGTTGATTTTAAATGAACAAGTTCAGCTACTCATGAGAAATGCAGAATATAAACCAAACAAAAGACATCAGGTATGCCCAAATACATTACGGTTGCCAAAACAATAATGGGAAAAGTATTCCTTAAAAATTGTGTCAACACAAAAGATTTTACGAATCACTTTGGTGACTTGGAAGACCCTTATAGCCCTGATATATTGCCTCTCGACTATAAATCTATATTAAAAAACTACAGAGTTCAATCGAAAATCATAGGAAGCTCGAAATATCAATAACCATTTTATAAAAATAGCAAATAAAACCTTTGTGCAAGCATATTACAAGACAGAAAACCAACGTTAAAAATGCACAAATAATACACAAAAAAGCAAAAAGCAGCTGTTTTGAATCCACAATCGAGATTCTTCTTCAGTGCAACAAATAGTAAAGCACAGCGTGCTAGAAAAAGAGAGACTGGGGAAAACGACACAGAGCATTTGGCTTAGATACCCGATGCGGATAGAGAACACGACAAACAAAAGCAACCAATGAAAAGAAAGCAACATGAAACAACTGAGTGGACATCTACTGGAGAATGAAATAAACAAAAAAAGTAAATTTAATTAATGTTTTCCAAATAATCAGGAGTAATAGATAAGTCATTAACTAAGTAGTGAGAATTTTTAATTATGTGGAAGCTTCCCAAAAATCAAAATCAAGGTTAGAAGAACATTTTTGGATAATGGTGGCTGAGGAAAAGTTGAACCTATATTGAAAAGACCAACAATGTTGCGCAGTAGAAGAACGTTTAAGCTCCTAATTTTTAAAAAACCTTCATGTTCTTTTAAACGAAATCTAAGAGCACTTTTAGTTTCACCAAATTGAGAGAGACCACACTGACAAGAGCTTTGGTAAATACCATAGTTATCTATACGATCAATACGGTTTTTGAGATTTGCAAAAGAGATATTATTAACAGGAGAAAAAATGACATTGAATTCGAATCTTCTTAAAATTTTAGAAATTTGCTGACTGATTGTAGGAAAAAATGGCAAAACAACTGAAGTATTACACTCTAAGAACGACATTTTCAAAACTAAGCAAAAAAAAAAACCCCTCAAATCTGAGTATGTCGCATAGTCAAAATGGCTCCGAATCAAAATTACTCAAGTTTGAAACGTGTATATACTCATTTCTTATAAATATAAAATAAAAATGCGCAATAAACATATGAATTTATTTATGTCTATGAAAACATAAGAACTTAACTTAGTTTTAAAGTCTTCTCTTACGTTTAGAAGGAAAACATTAGATCAAAACTGCAAATTTTAGGTTTTTTAAAATTGTCTGAAAACAGCACGTGGAAGACGTGTGATTCTTCTAATCATAAATGACGTCAATCTAATGACTGGATTTCAGCGGTAGATGGCGTTTCTTTCTGTAATTAACGGCAACGGCAGAACTGCAGCGATCCATTTAAAGCGGCGCGCCGGTCCAAATATGGCTACTCTCCCCTAATACTGCTTTCTAGGTGATGATAAAAATTACTGTTCAGTGAAGACAAAATTAAAAAACAAAAATCTGTATTTCACTTTTACGTGTAAAATCTTGCACAAAAGCTTTTTTAATCTTTTTAACAACCAACTTTTTTATTATAGTTCAAACTGTTTATTTTATAAGTTCATAAAACAGAATTTTTTCACTTTCATAAAAGACATATCAGCCTTATTTAAATTTCGCATTTTATAAAAGTATCACATAAAGCCATAACCATAAACAAACATACATATTGAGTGCATTTCACATTTTCGAATGTTTCAAGCATATTTGCTGATTCTTATGTAACATAACACGCCATCGTTGCTCGTAGCACGCATTTCAGTTTTCTTAGAATTTGTTTTATAGAGCGTTGAAGATTAAAGTATGTGTGTATGGTAAGTAACATTTCTGCTTAATTATTACATAAAAATAAAAGTAATTCTCATTTTAGAGCTATTATTATACATATGCAATGACTTTGCATATTCTTATTTCATGTTTTGAAAATTTGAAATTGTTGCATTTAGAAAAAAATACACAATACTACAATACTATATACCATCTTTCGCCATTGCTTTAAATTAAAAATGTGGAGATATTTTCAAGAAAATAATTTCAAATTGGTGTATAGTAAAGAATTTAACAATTATTATTTAGTTTCAACGAAATACATTTTTAAGCTCTAAAATCTGTAAAATAAAACCTTTTATATTTTGTATTAAATCCGCAATATGAGTACTGATTGACTGTGGAACAATTTAATACGGCAGTAACAAAGAATTTTCAGTCATGTGATACTAAGTACGGCGATGCGTACCTTTGTAACAATGCTATTTCAAATATTCAAATTAAGATACTATAATATTCCAATCTTATTTCCTTGTTGTAAAACAAATGCAAACTATTTTTTATTATTTGAAAACGAAATAACTTTCACAAAATAACTTTCTAACAGAAACAAATAGGATATTTGAAATATATATATTATAATTAAAACCTGTAAAAAGTAAAATCATTCAATTTGTAACCCATTAGGTGACATATAATAACTCTATTCTTTGACGTGTTAATAAATAAAGATGTGCGCATCAATGCAAGTATTGATTTTCCGTAAATAACTGCATAAAGGTATTCTATAAATAATCCCTGTTTACTTTAATAACCTTTTCTTTAAAAAAGTGAATTAGGGTTAAAATTTTTATACGAAGCAAAACATTTTAACCTGGAACAATTTAGTGACCTTTAATGAAATCTTATGAAAGTATCAATATTTAAACTATGTAAAGGCTATATTTAAACTACAGAAGCAACTGTCAATAATATAAATTGGAAAAGTGTACTTTGGGAAAACTTGCTGAAATGTCTATATTTAATGCAATATCTTGCTGAAATATGTATGTGTGCACATATTACATAAAAATTGCAATTAAAGAATGACATTTATTGTATTAGTGTTTCATAAATTGGCTGAGAAAATGTAAATCTTTCCCGATTCGACTTTTACGAAGGGTTAAAAAAAGACCATTTGTTTTGTTCATGATATTATTATAAATAACAGTAACAGAAAATATAGTATGAAATTACTGCGATCTAAATATTTTTATATATATATGAATTGTTCATGGAACAAATAAAGCAGTTGAAACACAGCTAGCAAAAATATTACCAATTTTATTACGCAAAACATGAAGCAAATACAAGCATTAAAATTAGCTGAAATGGGTAAAATAAAGAAAGTCATTCTTATGTGATATCAAGCATCACTACATTAACCTTCAAAATATGGATTTAATATGATAAAACATTTGTTGTTTACCCCTGGAAGAGCAGTTTTGGTTACATTTATAACCACAATAATGTCCTTCTGATTGCTGTTTACCCATGGAGAGCAATCTATTTTTTATGTCGAGCAATTTTGGATAACATGACTGCATCATAAGGCTGTCAAATCGTACAGCATCTGATATGGATAGATTTTCTGCACTTTTTTCTCTGTAGTTTTTTAATATTTTGGAAAGTTATCTAACTCTTTTTTGTGTGCTCTTGCTTACTGATGCAGGCTTTTAAAAAATAATTTCAGGTAAGTTTTATACTTACGTATTTTTTAAAATAAAATAACAAACTGTCCTAACTTTATTTTGAAGGATGTTTGATGTAAAAACAATGCATATGTTTCTTTATATTTTAATGCAAATATTATCCAGTGCAATAGATGGACTGTTTTCTGAATAAAATGATTCCTAAATAAAGGATTTTGAAAAACTATGTAGCTAGTGTTATCCAAGATGGACTGAAAAAAAGTGGGTTTCCTAAATAAAATGATCCCTAAATAACTGATTTTGAAACACTATGTAGTAAATGTTTTACACTTATAATTTATCATTTTCAAATATGCAAATAAAAATTTAAGAAAATTAAATATTCGTATAAAACAAAACGGGTTTAATAAAATTATCTGTAATTAAAATTCGTACGAGAATCATTGATGTAATTTGAAAACTTTCTGAAAAACATTACAATTCTTCCTTCATACGATGACAAATGTGGATGTACATATTGTGCACTTAAGGCAAAAGTGTATTGTCCATAATTATGTAAATTAGGATATTTTAGGTGAACTAACTATAATTTGAAAGGTTTCAGTATTATTGAATTGAATAATTAAATATGTAATCTGACAATGCATTTATTGAATAAACTTTTGATATGACTTACAATAACAATGACATATGTTGTGGAGCAACCTCTCGTGAGATCGCGCATTTCATATGGCAATGATAAAATAAAACACATGCAAAGGTCTGACA
The DNA here is from genome assembly GCA_963931845.1 of Maratus michaelseni. Classification (NCBI taxonomy): domain Eukaryota; kingdom Metazoa; phylum Arthropoda; class Arachnida; order Araneae; family Salticidae; genus Maratus; species Maratus michaelseni. The sequence goes on along the minus strand of OZ007590.1, from coordinate 127,611,326 downwards.
CACTGAAATGATGTTGAAAGATGCCATATAAGCAAATGTCTTACATTTGTTTACAAACAGCAAAACATATACATATTAAAATTTTCCAATAAAATAGGAAATTACATTTTTTATTGTTATGTACAGTTACATTAAATTAAAATGTACAGAACTGTTATAAGAGGGGTATTATTTTTCTGCTACTACAAGACGATTTCCGATAGAAAGAACTTCATGGGAACGCTAATATCTCTAAAAAGGTGGATTAAACTTTGTGCTGTTATATTTAAAATAAATGTACAACGTGAAATAGCACAAATTAAAAATATATAAATTGGCAAACAGCTGTTTCGGAGCCCCTAAAGCTCCATCATCAGTGTCATTTCAAAATATTAAACCGATTTAAAATCCTAAGCCATGTCAATTTGCTTGCGTCTTTCGCACGCGCCAAGATGAAAAGATGAGTTTTTCATCTTGGTGCATGCGAAAGACGCAAGCAAATTGACATGGCTTAGGATTTTAAATCGTTTTTAATCTTTTGAATTGGCACTGATGATGGAGCTTTAGGGGCTCCGAAACAGCTGTTTGCCAATTTATATATTTTTAATTTGTGCTATTTCACGTTGTACATTTATTTTTAACGCTAATATCTGTTCGGTGTAGTGAAATTTCGTTACTAGGACATTGGTATTTCACTTTTTTTTCATTTTGTTGGAATTAATGGAAAAAAAAGTGTTTAGATCTCAAAATATTAAATAAATATGGAATTCGTAATTCAGATTAATTACATAACTCTCAGTAAGTTTACACCAGTTTTATCCAGTAGATTTTTATAGATATATATATAATTTTAAATGTAGATTTTACTGAAGTTGGTCGGTTGGTTGATTTTATGAAGGCCAATTATCTACAGGAGGTATATAAACCCTGGGGGGAGTGCCCTCCATGGGGGAGTCTTTCTAAGGTATCCTAACCCGTATTTACGGCAAGGTTCAATAATAACCACCGAAAACTCCAAACGGTTAGGTCGACGAGCGCGACAGGGGTTTGAATATTTTACTGAGGTTCAACAAAATAATAATAGTAGATTATTTTGCTGTAAAAGTACTCGACTGTATTTATATAACTTATATAACTTTTACAATTATATTATGGATATATATATTATATGGATATATATTATAAATAGCTTATGTAATATTTATATAACTTTTAATATACAGGGTGTTCGAGAAAAATTGGCAATAACTTTGCATATTCTTATTTCATATATTTTTTTTATTAATTTTGAAAAAAACAAACAAAAAACCTATTTTCTAAGGTTTGTTTAACATTTTTAAAAAATGTAAATGCAAAAGCAATCATGATATCGAAGAAATATGAAGTTCGTAATGATTGGACAGCTCACTTGCTAACATGCTAAGAAAATTGCGGATTTCGATAACATCATTTTATGTACACTCTAACCGTGAAGTGCTACTTGGTTTTGCCTGGCAGCAAGTAAAAAGGGAAAAGTTTGTACTATATCTGGAATTTTTCTATCTTTGGGAACCTTATGCATTTTTTTTCTTGGTAATGTACTGACATTATTAACAGCGATTTCCCCCGTTTTACAGTTGTACACGGTGCGTAAAGCTACGAAAACTGAACGTAAGTCTTGTATTTCTGTATCTGTTAGCCTTGTACGAAGTCCAGAAATTAAGATTGCTTCAACTTTGTATTTCTTCGACATGATTATTTCTATCACAATTTAGCAATTAAAACAGAAAAATAATTAAGTTATAACATTTGCAGCGTAATGTTTCAAAATTAAAAAGAACAACACATGAAATAAGAAGATCCGAAGTTACAGCCAATGAATCCCGCGCTCCCTGTATTAGCAGTGGAAGTATGATCTGCTATACAATTTGATTAAGAAAAATAAAAAGTAACAAGAAAGCTTTTATAATTATTTGCAACTAATATTTATAAATAACAACCTACATTTTATCAACTTTTGATGTGTTTGTAAAGAAAATAGGAATCAATTTCTCAATATAAGTTTCGTAAATGAAATACAAACAAAAAGTTTTTATTTTATTTGTAACAAATATTTATTTAAATAATCATAGAATTACTAAAATAAAAATTTTGCAATTTTTTATTTTTTTTATTTTTTTATTTTTTTATGGAGAAATATTGAACAAGTAGACAGCGCAGTTTAGGAATATCGAGCAAAAGTATTACAAGCAATAATATTATACAATACATAAAGCAAATATAAATATTTAAGTTAGCTGAATAGGTAAAATAAAAAGGAAATTTTATGTAATACCAAGTATGATTGCAATAACATTCAAAATATGGATTTAATATGATAAAACATTTGTTGTTTATTTTAGCGGAGCAGTATTGGGTACATTTGCAACCGCAATAATGTCCTTTCTGATTGTTGTTTACTCATGGGAAGCAATCTATTTTTTATGGCCAGCAATTTTGGATAACATGACCGCATCATAACATTGTCAAATAATGCAGCGTGTAATCTCGATTGATTTTATTCGCTTCTTATTTGTAAGTTAGTAACAATTGGGAAGATTATTCTACTTATTTTTCTATACTTAAAATAAGTTATAAGAAGCTTATTATTTTTTTATACTCTATATATTTTTACCGTGTATCGTTTGAATCAAGTCACAAAAAAGCCCTTTTTTTAATATCGGAAAAAAAATAAAAACACATCAAAGCTATATGTCACTTTTTTTCGGTTGTAGATTGGATATAAACCGATGAACAATAAAAACCAAATATGTTTAAATGGAAAAAAAAACTGAATTATGAGATAATAATAATTCCTTATGCAGTATGTTCAACATGACATACTTCATGTGTGCAATTTACTTGCAATTTTAAAATTTATGCATAGTAGTTTCTAATTGATTAAATGTAAGAAATCTGACTTATGTAAACTTTAGAAAACTGGATTTAAAATCATGCAGGAAAATTACTTAACTAAACCGGAATGAAAATAACAAAAGTCATTTTTCCAAAGCAGAAAGCTGTAGTATACACTACTTATACACTGCTTATACACTACTCATTTCATGAGAAAAAAATTAAATAGGATTTAAAAGTAAATAAAATCACCGAGTATTTCCCTTCACAAGCTAACTTTTTACTACATTTCAAAGAATTTAAATAAACATCAAAATTGTATACCATACCAAATGCTTTTATAAGAGAGTATACGTACAATTTAAAGAGGATAAATTAAACGTTTAATAAATATCTAATGCATTTCAATAAAAAAATGATTGAGTTATGAAAAAAATTATAACAAAAACTAAATAAATTAAAGCAAGGTAAAGTTACTTTTACAGAGAATAACTGAAATATTTTTTCTTATATACTACACACGTTATGAAAAAAAAATTCAAAATTAAATAATTATCACAGCATAATATAATACTTTCGTTTTGTGAAACTGTTTTTTATTTAACATTTGAAAAAAATAATTTAAAACACATCAAAACTATATATATATATTTTTTCTTTTGAAGCAAGATTGACTGCAAACTGAACATATGATAAAAACAAATACTTTTAAATAATAAAAATAATAATAAAGTAATTGAATTATCAAATACATTTTCTAGAATTTTTAATTATGTTTTTCGCCTTGTTTAATCACAGAGAAACTTTACACATTCTGAAATTAAACAAGACGATTACAAATTTCGATATTTAAATATTAAATAACAAATTTATAATCTTAAATAGAGTGTGCATAGTGAATAGTGCATAGTTCCGGTTATTTCTAAGGAAAATTCTAATCACCGCGGAAATAATATATTACACCTATCCGATATGTTAGTTATAGAATTTTTCATTTAAATTTCGTTGCGTCTTGTAACTGTAAGATTTAAGCATGATATATTGTATTATTTTAGTAGAATAAATCTATAAAGATATCATAAATGATATTATCGCTAGGAAAGCTAAATTTAAAATTATGCAGAAGAAGAACTAGAGATCAAGAATAAACCCACATAACTAGAATAAAACAACATAAAAAATATATTGTCAATAAATCAAACATATGATTAAATTAAATACGTTTAAATATATACATATTTGAATTATGAAACAACATATAAGCAAAGCTATTTAGCACGAAAGTAAATAAAAGAAACTTTAAATCACTTCTGCAGATAATGAGGAAACACATTTCTTACTTCCTTTTTAGTTTTCACGTCTAATGCATTTTTGAAAAAAAAAAATGTATAAATCTGTTAAAAATGAAATACATATCATAGAGATATATTACAATTCCAACTCGGGCTCCTGTTTCTTCAATCTTCAGAAAAAACATCAAAAATATATGTCAAAATATTTTTTCACAGCAATATCGAGTATAAATTGAACGAATGATAAAAATCAAATATGTTTAAATAAAGAAAAAGTAATTGAATTGTAATATATTATATAAGAAAAAATATTTAATACAAAAGTGAATGAAAATAACATAGAGGTACTCATGCAGAGTATAAGTCAGAAAATTATTAGCTCTTTTTTCTTTTCGTATACAATAAACTTTATGAAAAACGCAAGTAAAATTATTCAAAATTAAATACATATCTCAGAGTAATATCACACTTTCTGTTAGGAAACATTTTTATATTGGAAAAAATAAATAATAACACAACAAAACTATATGTCATTTTCTTTTGAAGTAAGATTGGGTATAAATTGAACGTATGATAAAAATCAAATATGTTTAAATAAAAAAAAAAAGTAATTGAATTATGAAATAATGCAGAATACTTATGCAGTATGTTAGATATGACATTCTTCATTCAAATTCCCCTTTCTCTTGTCATTCAAAATGCTTGACATGTTCGGAGATAAAGCAGGACAGCCAGTACAAGCATCAGTACATTCCATTCATTCCAAGGAATCAATAAAGATTAAAGGAAAGCTGATGTTCTTCCATTTAATGGAATATAAAAGAATTTGCAACAGCTCTAATACGGCGTGAAAACTGTTTTTAGATGTTTTAAAAGAATAAGTTACATTTCGTGCTACATTAACCATTACTTTAAATGGATAAAAATGAAAAAGATTGTTAAATCTTGGATTTCAACAAAAACTTGTAACTTTATTTAACACTTCCATGAATTTAGATGCTTTGAATCAAAGAAAAAAATAATTTCATTTCTTTTTTAAAGAATTTGAAGAATTATACTTTTTTTCAATATGTGAATAAAAGCAAATTTCATAATCATAAAAATTTCTCTGTAAAAGCAATATGCACTTAACTGCTTAATTGTGTAACTGTACTTATGATTTTCTATTATAATATATTCAGGAATTACATTTACGATTAGTGACAGTTAGGGATCATATTGGTACACATCTATTGTGAATGAAACATGTGTTGCAGTATAGATTTTCCATATTATGAAAAATCTCGTCGGCGTGCACGGTAATACTGTGATATTTTTAAAGTACTTGAATATCTGTATAGCTAGTACAGCTTCTTGTATGAAATCTAGTCCCCACGATCGGGAAAGTCACCCATAGCAGACGGCGAGACCAAACACACCCATTAGCATTTTCTGGGTGACAAGTTCGACAACTAACCTGAATAGGTCCAGAATGCGAGGCGCCCTGGTTCACTGATATTGATTACGTTTGACCACCCAGACTTTCCTATCACAGCAGTTTGTCCCGGACAAGCTTGGCGCCGTGATGCAACCCCAAAGATCCAATGGAAGCGAGTATTCGGCTCCATAATCTAAGAGTTACGAAGCATACCGCCCATGTTTCCCTCCGCCGACAGAGGATGCTGGAGAAAGGAGAAGGAAGGTAAATTTATTCTGGTTTTAGCGTCCGAGGAGGGTAGATTCAGATAGTACAGGCTGAATCATACCGCCATTTAATAACCCAACGGACCAAACACCAAGCTAAAACCGGTTAGCTTACCGCAGTGTTGGACGGCGAGTGACAGTGACAGGAACGGCAAAAACACCTGGTCTGGCAGCAAACAAATGCTGAGTTGGGTTGCAATATGGCGGTTATTTTGGGCAACAAGATGGATATGCGTCAGCTCCCCTTATAAGTCTTAGGTAGAATACATCTCCCTGCTTCTAAGGAAAATTAGCCGATAGAAGCTAACTGAAATAATGATACGGGAGGTGTCGCGTTTTACAGCACCCTTGCTGCGCCCTTGATTGAGAAGTACCAGGACAATAGATATTCTGAATAGAAACCTCGATGTCAGAGCAAGGTTATTTGACCTAGAGAAATTTTACATAAATGGTTAAAAGAAACTTTATTAGTAATTGTCGTCACTTAGACCTATTCTAGTTACTGCTTCTTACTCACGTTATTAAAAGTACCCAACGGCTATTATTTTGCAGTAGCCTGTAACTTGTCAATTCAATAAATTCAACTGTTTTTACTTGTTGATTTGGGCGCCGTGTTTAACTCGCTACCGCACCTCACTCATCCCGATCGAAACACTGGGGTTATGACAGCGTGAATGCTAAGTAGGAATATTACAGTAATTAATTTGGCATTTTAATAACATTAATTAAACATATTATTTTTCGTGTGAATGCTAAAAAGGAATATTACAGTAATTAATCTGGCATATTAATAACAGTTATTAAATGCATTATTATTCTTGTGAATTCTAGGTAGGAATACTACAGTAATTAAGATGGTATTTTAATAACGGTAATTAAACGTATTATTACTCGGGTGAATTCTAAGTAGGAATATTACAGTAATTAATCTGACATATTAATAACAGTAATTAAATGCTTTATTATCCATGTGACTTCTAAGTAGGAGTACTACAGTTATTAGTCTGGCATAGGGATCATGAAAAAATAAATGGATATTTGAACTGCGTATGTCAGAACATATTCATAGCTAAAATTTTCTGAAAGATTTAATTTAATAATGATAAGACCTCGAAATGAGGTAGAATCTTATGTTTACTTAAATATAGTTAATCTTTTACAGTTCACATTATAAAATTTCGAGATTGAAATTTGTATTGTGTATTTTTGCAGACTAGAGATCGTCAACCATCGTACTGCCATTGGCGCATTTTTAAAAATCTTAAAGGAGATTGGGAGGATCTTTACTAATATTTGTTTATGTGCGAGTTTGAAATGCACATTTCGTAAATATGTATCTTCTGACATATGAATGTATACAGATGAATATTTGAAAACTATTTTAAACGATATTAATAAATGACTAAACTGATTCTAATTTCTTCTTACTATTGTTATAAATGTCTTTAGTTTAATTTAACAAGCTGCAGAGGGATTAGTAATTGGGCTATTTATGAAAAATATTTATTTGTTTGTTATGTTTGTTTCAATAATTAAATGTATCAAAAATATTTATGTATTATTCATGTAATGCAATGTGTTGTAAATAATTAAATTTTATCAAGTTTTAATTCTATAATTTTTAAAATTTGCCAAAATTAAAAATATTTTGTTGCTAAACTTTATTTGCCTTAATTATCTTATAAAATTGTCAGGGAATTTTGAGGAGGCAAATTAAAGTGTTGAAAAACGTGTTTTAAGACTGTTATAAGAACAATTTTAAACAAAACTTCTTATAAAATAAATGTTGCTTTCATCTGATAGTATAAGAACACATGCATACTATAACTTTCAATACATACACCATTAAGTATAATAACCTTTTCTTTAGTAACTGTAAGTATTTATTGACAATGAGCAATTTACCCACAATTGTAGTTGACCTAAAAACAACCTGGTTGGTTTAAAATGGGTAGTATATAGAAATGAATCATTAATAGATTTTTTTTTACACCACATCAATCGCTACAATAGTTGTTTTTTTTATTTCTTAATGATCGGAATGCTTTTATAATATATAGAAATGAATAGACCGATTACTACGGTTTTTCGGCGGATAAAAACATAAAGTATCTCGGTCGTTTAAAAATGAAAGCTAACAGCAAACAGATTTCTTCGAATGAATCTTTTCAATTAGAAAGGTAGAAAATTACATACATGTTACATAAATATTACGATAACATATTTTTTTTCAAATTTAAGAAATTTATAAAAGTCCTGATTTTATTCTAGAGAAAGGGGAAAGTAAAAATTATACAGATAAAGCTATTTCACTGAGACAGACCTTCTTTTTTAAAAATCTTATCCCATAAACAAAACTAGTCGATGATACAATAGGCCAAAATAGAAATGATCAAAATAGTAAAATGTGGCTGTAATAAAACTGGGCCCGAAATATGTAAAGAAAAACAGGAGCGCGATGCTGCTATCTTTGTGATATTCCACTGTTAAAGACCCCACTGTTAAAGACCTTCTTTTTTTAAAATCTTATCCCATAAACAAAACTAGTCGATGATACAATAGACCAAAATAAAAATGATCAAAATAGTAAAATGTGGCTGTAATAAGACTGGGCTCAAAAAATTTAGAGAAAAACAGGTGCACGATGCTGCTATCTTTGTGATATTCCACTGTTAAAGACCTTCTTTTTTTTAAAATCTTATCCCATAAACAAAACTAGTCGATGATACAATAAACCAAAATAGAAATGATCAAAATAGTAAAATGTGGCAGTAATTAAACTGGGCCCGAAATATGTAAAGAAAAACAGGGGCGCGATGCTGCTATCTTTGTGATATTCCACTGTTAAAGACCTTCTTTTTTTAATTTTTTTAAATCTTATCCCATAAACAAAACTAGTCGATGATACAATAGACCAAAATAGAAATGATCAAAATAGTAAAATGTGACTGTAATAAAACTGGGCCCGAAATATGTAAAGAAAAACAGGGACGCGATGCTGCTAACTTTGCGATATTCCACTGTGAAAGATCTTCTTTTTTTTTAATATTTTCCCATAAACAACACTAGTCGATGATACAATAGACCAAAATAGAAATGTTCAAAATAATAAAATTGTAATAAAACTGGGCCCGAAAAATTTAAAGAAAAAGAGAGGCGCGATGCTGCTATCTTATATAACTATATACATCTTTAAAACATGCATATACACTACATACAAACTCTTACAATATAAATGTAATAGGTATAACAACCCTTTTTTCAGTAAATGAAAGTAATGATGACTAAATGAGGAACTTCCAATAATTCAAACTCCACTAATTTTTTATACGAACAGCATAGAAAAATGAATCATTAATAAATTTTCTCTACAACACAGTAATCGCTAGATAATAATTTCTTTCGTAATCGGGGTAGTTTTCTAATAAATGACATTTTTTTTTCTGACGATTGAAATAAAAAATCATTCCGGCCATTTAAAAGTTAAAATTATAATTTAAAGTAAATATATTTCTTTGAATCAATGTTTTCGATTACATAAATATTACAATAAAATACACATATTTTATTCGAATTGCAGAAATTTATACAGATCATGATTTTATTTTAGTGGAAAAAAAGTAAACAGCATACAGATAAAGTTATTCCACTGTGACAGACCTGCATTTTCTAAAATCGTATCACATAAACAAAAGAAGGCGCTGATACATACAGACCGAAATAGAAATGATCAAAATATTACAATGCGGCTGTAAAAAAGCCTGAGGCACTGTATCCACAAAAAATAAAGAAAAACTGAGGCGCGATGCTGCTTTTGTTTTTTCCTTTGATGTAGACATGCCAAAAATAAGGCTTTTTTTGTTAGAATTTTGTTTTACTCCTTTAAAAGGAAAGAAATATCTTTCAAAAACTTTTTAGTCGTGAGAAATATAGGGACATTTCTTTTAGAATTTTTGCTTTTCGGAATAAAAGTGATTATAGGTTTCAGAAATAGGCAGAAATTTGAAATAGCTTCAATGGGTAATTTTAGATATGTACTCTTTATTTAAATGGCAGTAAAATGTAAATATTTCATGCTATAAACATTCTTTGGGGTCTATACATTTGAAAATAAACGTTTGATTTACTATATTGCTATGTATAGAGAACAAACTTTAAACATTTTGCGCCTTTTGCAGAACTTCATAACAGATTCTAATTTTACACGTACAACATTTAAAGGTCTACGGTAGATTATTTTTTCTGGCAGATAAGCAATAAATATTACATTAAAATTTTGTTACGACCAGAGAAAGAAAATTCAAACTTACAAAAACGAAATGTTAATCAATAAAACTCTTAAAATTTCATGATACATTTATATTCAAAAAGTAATTTTGATACATTTACCATGTTTTTGGAATGAATTAACACTTTACTGCATGTTTGTTTTCTACTTTTATGATAAATCTATGGATTAACATACTTGAAGGATATATAAAAAGAGTACATTTTAAAAAATTTTACGTAAAATGTTCAAACAGAAATATAAGTGCAATTAATCGTGACGCACATTACTCAAACTACAGTTCATCTATTTAAAGAAGTATAATATATGATTTAAAGTCAACAGTTATTAATGAAAACACATGCTTACCTGATAATATTTTACTTTTTATCTTTGAATATTTATTTACAAAAAAATTAAAAAGAGAAATCACGCCAATAAAGCATGATTCCCACATCTATGTTTTCTAAAATAAAATATTATGCTATTTAGCATAATTGTTCAGTCAAGCGGCCTATATTACAGCCATCTAATACGTCTGATCGCTCCAGATGTAGAATAAGGACCTCATTCTGGTAATAGATGGCTTATAGGTAAATATATAGCATTTATGGACATGTATATACGTGATACAAAATTCCGTGAACCTTTAAACAAATCAATTGCATATTAACAAATCAATTGTATGTTTGAGGTATACAGTGGGTTTCCGTTAACAGTTTCGTTTTTTTTCATCATGTTCTATATGCAACTAATGTTAAGGACATTGCTTAATGCTTGCGATTCATCGGATTGTGTGGGAAAAATTAAATTTTCTCAAATTGTCCGGTCAAAATCAAAACTGGTTCCGTACATTAGTTCTCTAAAATAAACTTTTGTTTATCTTTTGCTATTGAGTATCAAAAACTTGTCAGTGCCAATTTAAAGAGAAAAATATCCATCACCAAACACATAAGAGGTTCAAAAATTGCTAACAGTTGTTCGTCGATATTACCAATCAAAAGGTGATGTAACAGACCAAATTTTTGAGTGTGTCGCAAAACTTTAAAAAATGATGTGGTTAAAAGATAATTTGTTCAACTATCACAAAACAGAGAGATTACTTTAGTTAAAGTTAAAGTATGTAATTACGACAATTTCTTACGACAATTTTCAAAACGCAGATTTTGTTTGTTTTGAGTAATTTACTCTTTTGTATAAACAAATTTTCATTAACCTGCTTTTTTTCCTAAAATAACCTAATTAAAGAATTTTTTGTAGCTTAAAATTGGTAAAACATTTAATTTCTGAGGAAACTTGAATTCAGTTTATTCACCGTGAGGGAAAACACCATTTTAATGTTTACATCGTTTAATGCGGAATTCGGTTACTAGGGACGAAAAATGTTCTTCCTTGAATGTCCGCACTAACGGGAGTTCACTGTCTGTGTATTTTCTCTTATAATTCTTATTTTGAATATTGAATTTATATATTCTACCAATGTATATCGTAGTTTAAACATAAGTTAGTCATGCTTTAAAGTGTTATTTATATTTTGAATTTATCACAATTTTATTTTATAAAACAAAGTTTTTAAAAATTACTTATTTTTAAGAGTAAAACTACCGTAGTTCACAAAATTTATATTAAGTTAGATTTTTATAAAACTTATTTTCCAAGCTAAAACGAGTAATTAAACACTGCAGAATATAAAGCTAATTTTCAAAAAATCACGCGAGAACATCAAATGTATGATGGATGGATGTTATGTAATAAAGATACCATAGTTTATGAAGTTATTACATTTTAAATCTCTATAACATGGAATTTGCTGTTAAATCAAGATATATGTTTTTCTACTTTGAAGTTTTCGTTTTTTAATATGAAATTTTATGAACATAAATGGCATTGTTACCTAATATTCTTAAATTTAGTATCATGAATATTAAACTTTTTTTTTCTCCTGAAGTTGTGTTTAAATAAATGAAGAAGGTTGTTAATGTTTGCGGTTGTTCATAGAATTAAAAATGATTTACTAAAATATCTTTCGCAAATTTGTTGAGCTGCAATATTAACTCTGGCGTACTCTTTAAGGAATTTCTAATGTATTTAAAAAAAATTCAAAACTTAAGTTTTTTTTTCTAAAAAAAATCTGAAATTATATTTAATGTTAGCAGGCGTCGCACAGTGGGGCAATCCTGAAAAAATGGCCAAAATATGAAAATGACATTTTAATTGCACAAAACTTCGAACACAAGTGCTTTTCAGAATGCTAATTTCGATTCCAAAGTTTAAAAAAAATGGCGGATTAAAAAATTTAAATGTTTTGAAAGTTATTCAATTTGTATGAAATTTCGTATACAGGTGCTTTTGAGGATGCTAATTACGATTCAAAAGTTAAAATTTCAATTAAAAAAATGGCGGATCATGATAGATACCGAAATCACGCAATAGAAAATTGTTAATAACATTTTTTAATTGTTTCAAGATTAATGTTCGCATTTAAAAATTTCTTCTTTAGAAATAATATTAATCGTAAACATTCCCTCATTTTGTGATTTTCATGTCTCTGAAAACCTGATTAAAATTTCATTTTTTTTTTCATCTAAACACAACCGCTGTCAGAAATCTGCAAAAGCCACAATTTTTATTCTTTTAAAATATCACTGTACAACTATGGCAGACAGACATGAGTACTTTTCCCTGGTAATTCTGGTAAAATACGTCAAATAGAAAGCGAAGATACAGAAGGGATAGCCAACGTCTTCTGTATGTTAGACTGTATGTTCATCGACTAAGCAAAGGCTTAATATTCAGACAGAATATTTCTCTTTATATCCTATCAGTAACAACTCATTTCCGTTTCATACGGATTTTCAAAGACTTGTAAAACATTTTAAGAATCTTAAACTACATTCTTGCATTTTCAAATAGCAATTTTTTTTCCATTTTTCTATTTCTGAATAAATAAAATTTTCCCTTTGAGCGTGAGCCCAAATAAAGAAGAAATTGTATTTAACTTTAATTAAACCCTCTTCGTTTAACTAAAGTCAAAACTGTTGGTCAAAATTCTTTTTAGAATAGAATAATACACGTCAACAAAACAAAAACTATTTTCATCTGACATTTTCAGAAAAATACCTTTGCACAGAGAATTGCTGGCATTCAGATTTGGCAGAAGACCACAGGATCACAGATGCTAAGATTAATTTCTAAAATACACACTACTTTTTTAGGGTTCGTACGCTTTTACCAAAATTTTTAAAAGAATTTTTCGCCTTACTTAAAGGCAGAAAAGTATTAGAAATCCTGCAATTAAACAAAAAGAAGATTACAATTTCTGCTATTTAAATATTAAATAGAAAAATTCTACTAAAAATTATGGTAAAAGAGTATGAACCCTGTTTTTTACAATTTGAGAATTTTTGAAGCGACTGAAAAAGTGACATTTCTACTTGTTGCAAAAACCTGCACGAATTGTACAATGACAGTCTTTGGCAGCTGGTTTTTTTTTATTATTCATTAAATAATAGTTCACGCTATTATCTCCTTAACTTTCGTTGCGGAACACTGTGGAAATTGTAAACTTTTGATGTTTAAAATCAAAAATATTTTTTTTTTAATTCAAAATAATTATGAAATTATTACTTTTTATGCGCTTAGTATAATTTTTGTAATACATGTAAATAATTTACACACCATCATCGTGTGAATCCATTTAAAAGTATTAAAATTGAATGATACAGGAAAATGTAGCACATGTTTAGAGGAACCGTTGTTTTGCCTTCCCCTCCCCTCCAGGGCCAGTTTGGAAAAGATGCAGGTTGAAAGAGTAACGCCAAAAACTTTCTCTAAATATAGATTCTGAACCTCTAAACATTATTCTAGCAAACTGTAGAGTCAAAATTCCCTAAATAGTAACTTTATTTTTCGACTTTTGGCCAGCTTTTTGGGATTTTGCCCCACTTTTCGTCGCACCCAACGCAGGTCGGTTACTCCAAACGAACCTTGAATGAAACCAAATATGTCGGTGAATTTGATCTCCCGTTTTAAAGCAATATGGACCTTTATCTCGAATGTCCTTTCGTATTGCTGCAAACGATACTGACGCCATTGGGCTATTATATTTTCTAATGCGTCAAACAAACTAAGGGCCAACTCTTTTAGTTGAATATTTATAGTAAGATTTGGTAAAGAACGATATGCAATATGCTAAAAACATCCCTGTATAATTATATACCATTATATTAACAAGGCAAGTCTCATCACAATCCGCCCAATAGATTTTTTTTTTATGATAATCTTTCATAGTCGGATTACCGTATTACAGAACTTCCGTCCACAGTTCTATAACTGAAAAACATTGAAAATATTATATACTAAAACCTTCTCTGAAAAATTATCTAACAGTTCGTTCGGAATAACATAGGGATAAATTACATTTACACAACTTTTAAGCCTAATAGTTCTTAAAAATATTTAATTGGGTATGGAAAGTTTTGGTAATATCATAATATAATTTTAAGTTTAAATTGAAGCAATTAGTTAAATAGCACTGATTTATTCAAGTGACATAAATGATATATAAAGAGCTTAAATGAATTTTAAATTTACATTTTACTTTAAGCGTAAGTATTGTATTGTTCCAAACATTCGTTTTTCTATTACATACATCCAAGTTTATAAGAAAGAATTAATTAAAATTAAACTAAAACACTGAAAAGGAAGTTTTGTACAGTTTAATAAGATGCGAAATGAAAAATGCAACGTAAAATAAAACTATTATATTAAAGTCTTTTGCATATTAAATTTGTTTTTATTATTCTTAAAACTGCGTTTATAAACCTCATAAAAACAAAAAACAAAAAACAAAAAAATGAAATGAAAAAGATAAAAATAATATAACTGTCTTTTTGACTTTTTATTCGGCAGTTTTTAAATGTTCGCATCTGGTAGACTTTTTTCTGATACATTCCTTTTTCGTTTCAAAATGTCCACAAAAAGCATGTAAGAGCAAAAACTGACACGATGTTTTTTTCTGCAATCATAAGTACTGTTACTTAAAAGACGAAAATGTTGACATGAAAATTGAAACATTTTATTTACGCTTTTTTGTTTTAATATTTTTACGAGCTATTTAAGCTGTATCTTGAAATGCGATAAAGAACTTCATGTTATGGATTTATACTTTTATAACAAATAAGAGTTTTTAAATTACATTTTCCGCTAAATGCATCTCAAATTGAACAATTCAACGTTATATAATTATAAAAATAATTATATGTACTTATTTTCTTACAGAAATATCATTGAAAAAATATTATTTTGTTTAACTAATTATGTTATTTTGAAGACATAAAGTAAAACATCATTATTTTGTTACAGTTTAAGTAAGTATTCTAAAATATTCATGAGGATGAGGATATGCAGATGTATATTTTGCTTCAGAGTATTTCAAATATACCGTATATGAGTCAGATCTGGATATAGAGCGTTTCACTCCTTGAGGTATATTGTTTGTTGGTGTGATAATTCTTCCATGACAAACTTATTTACATACACTCAATTTATTTGCATTGCTAATGTAAAGGACAAGTTTTCTAAATAAAACGCAACTTCCTCATTATCAGTTTAATATGTTCCAGTTTTAGTAGTAAGTCGAACTCAAAATTATTCACCTTCTAGAATGAAATTATTATGCATTGCACCAGCGTAGAGCACACATAAGCATAAAAAACGCCATCCCTCTAGATCTGAACAGTCACGGTTCCTTCTAGAAACATGTGGAGCTTTACCCATCCATACAAAGAGCTATTACACAGAGACACTGGGACTTCCTATGATTAAATTTTACATTTAGGGGATTATAATGGTTTTGAAGCTCACAACAAACCTCTGAAAACAAACGTGGACCTATACATGAAGCCAATATCCCTCCATTCATTTGCTATGAAGTAGACATGCCTTCGAGACAATGCAAAATTTAAATTTTGTGGTAGTGGATGAAGAGCACAAGAATGGTTTGTCGCTTCGTGTATTGAGCACAACATCAAGAAATCTTCTGCGCATAGAAAGTACACAGAACATCCTACCAGTGGTTAGTGGTTATAATATATGAGATGTCTTCAGTCTGGAGACATACGACCTTTGCTTATGCTGTAATCATTCAGTAATTATTTGATCTAGTTCGGAGGATTTAAGCGTACTATATGGATATTAGAAGACAGTGAAGATATTTATGAGTATATTTTACATTTAGTGGATTATAATGGTTTTGAAGCTCATAACAAACCTCTGAAAACAAACCTGAACATATACATGAAGCCAATATTCCTCCATTGATTTGCTATGAAGTAGACATGCCTTCGTGACAATGCAAAATTTAAATTTTGTGGTAGGAGGTGAAGAGCACAAGAATGGTTAGTCGCTTCGTGTATTGAACACAACATCAAGAAATCTTCTGCGCAGAGCAAGTGCACAGAACATCCGACCAGTGGTTATAATATATGCAGTGAGCTCCATATATAACAGGAGTTCTAAGTCGGCGGTGAGAAGCATGAAAGGCAAATGAAGCTTGCAAGGCAAAAGTAAAAAAATAGTCCCCGTTGTCAAATTCAGATATTAGTATTCTCATTTACTATTATCCTAATTTATGCTTTCTATAATTATGCTATGCTTATCTAATTCATAAATAATTCACTAATCATGTAAGAGAATGCGATAAACAGCATGTTTTGCCATGAATGCGAGCTAAAATTATCGTCACTGTATCTTTCCGCGCTGACCACTGGAAATCATGTTGGGCATTAGGAAGACAGATCTCCTGTTATATATGGAGCTTAGTGAACATATGAGATGCCTTCAGGGTGGAAACATACGACTTTTGCTTATGCTGTAATCATACAGTAAATCTTTGATCTAGTTCAGAGGCCTTAAACGTACTATATGGATATTACCAGACAGTGAATATATTTATCTTAGATAAATTGAATTGGTAAACTTGGATTTAATTTTGTTAATTTATTAGGCTTTCCTTTGAATCTGGTACAAAAAAGTATCAAAGAAAAGTTACAACTGATCCATTAATTATGGTTACTATCCCAGGTAGCATTAGCTCATCGGAATTTATCTTTCATTGCAGCTATAAGAATTCATTGAATAATCTTCCTTCGTTATGTTTGAGTATGTTTCGGAGAAATATTTTCGACAAACTCAATTCCTTAAAAATACCTCATTTCGCGTAGTACTTGATTTGAAGACATTTTCCAGCTTCTAAACATTTCGCCGGATATTCCTCATGAGAAGATAAATGCCTCATAAAAAGATAAATTCCTCATAAAAAGCCACAAAAGTAAATGATTTCTGATGTAAATATGTTAAAATTTGGATCAGGCCTGCCCAACCTTTCTGTAAGCAAGGGCAAACAGCTATTGGCAAACAATGAGGGCGCCATTATTTACATGTCTCAAAACATGGAACATTATCTGACTATAAAAATGATAACGATGCGCACGTATTTATCTATACACAAATATCTCTATAACTACTTACATAGCAATATACAGATCATACGGTAACAATAAGTCCTCTACGATTCAGGATCTCCATGTAAAAATAATTTACAGAAAAAATCATAAATCGTAGTAAATTTAGCATTACATTTTTTGTGAGGGAATTTATATCAAAAGTTTTATAGGGGATGGAGCCAGAAAAGGTAATAGCTTCTATAAGAAATACACAACGATGAAGATATGATTAATTTTACAGAAAGTATTATTTAAAACGGATTTTTATATTTTATAAAGTTTGTAACGGGAAATATTCGAAAGGGCGTAAAGACAACTTCCAAAGGGCGTCGTGTTGGACAACCCTGTCCTAGATGGGATATTTCGGGGGAATTTCTAATGAGATTTCATCTCTTTACGATGAGTATCGACCGTTGGATAATCATCGTGTGGATAGAAACCAATTTATTGTTTTACAAAGATCGATTATGATACTACGAATAAGTGTCGTTGGTTGCCTTCTTAAGATCGCTTGAACTTGAGGCGCCTTTCTTTCAAGCACAAAATTGTAAATATTGGCCATCGACATATCGACAGACGTCTGGTTCACTTTTTCATTGAACCCTTTGTGATACCGATACCGTTTTATCATCTTTTTTGGAATTTTCTCCATCTTTATTATACCAATAACTTTATGTATTGCATTTTCTCTTCATAGATGCTCTATAATGATTCATCGTAATAAGTTGGTTATTCTATATTTTCTATTAAATCACTACCACAACAAAACCTACAGTCTTACATTCAGATATTTTTATTCTGGGTTGATAACGTATTCCGGTTGCACCATTACAATTTTGTATAATGTCATTTTGTTAAACATCTTTTATTCACGCACTCAAATTTCTTATCAATCGACTTTCATTCGAAATTATGACGGCTTATGAGATTTTTTTTTGTAATTTATGCCAATTAACGCATTTCAGATACCCAACGCATTTTTATTAGTTACCTGCCAGTAAATTCCTTTCATAACATATTTGTTTGTATTAAATTACACATAATTAACGTCTGCAGTCATCGTTTTATTTTTTTAAACATATATAATTAACAAACAGACATACATTCAATACAATAATCCAACATGGAGTGAAAAATTAGCCAGAGATCGAACTTGGGTCCACAGCGTTCCGGGCTGTTGCTCTAACCACTGAACTACTCCGGCCGACCCCTGAGTCTGCAATTTCCCACTAATAAACCATGTTGGAGAGAAGGTCACCAGCCATCAACCAGACAGCCAAGACGACCGGACAACGGTGAATAGATTTTACTATTCCACCGATCTACGAATATATATTAAATTACACATAATTAACGTCTGCAGTCATCGTTTTATTTTTTTTTTAAACATATATAATTAATAAACAGACATACATACATTCAATACAATAATTTAGTGGGAAATTGCAGACTCAGGGGTCGGCCGGAGTAGTTCAGTGGTTAGAGCAACAGCCCGGAACGCTGTGGACCCAGGTTCGATTCCTGGCTCTGGCTAATTTTTCACTCCATGTTGGATTATTGTATTGAATGTATGTATGTCTGTTTATTAATTATATATGTTTAAAAAATATATTTGTTTGTATTTGAAATAAATGTTGTGAGATAATATTATTTAAAGTTTAATATCATGTGCTAACTTAATTTTAGAAAAATCAAAATTGGAATATCCTGCAATAAAATAGAATATTAATTTTTATAGCTAAAGTTCTAATCTATTTTTGTCACGTAATCGAAGCAAGTGCTATTAAAAAAATGGTTTTTTAAACTTCGTTAAATTTATTTTCTCAACACAGTAGATCAATACAAACAATCGCAAATGGTAGCACAATACTGTTCAACGTCCACTGTCAAATAATACGGGGTGAGACAGCGTCTCGGTAATGTCTAGACTAGACAATCCTCGAATCGAAGACTCTGGTGTTTAACAATTGGTTATATGTGTGCAGATTAATTTATTCGTTGCTGAACTCAAATAATTGTATTAATTATCTCTTGATATCTGCTGAATTATTCAGAAGTATATATATATATATATATATATATATATATATATAAACTTTGCAATAAAATGAAAAATGTCATAAAAGTGCCTATACAAAAATTTGTAACAAATGGAAATATTATATACTTAAAAATCATAGATTTCAACAGTTAACACGCTAAACAAATCTTTTATTATTGGTTAAAAATGTAACTCCAAATTGCGATGTGAAAAAGTTTGTTACAGAAAATATGACAATTACTTAATTGTTTTTCTTTCTTTTCTAAACAATAATTTATAATAAAATAATTTTATTAATGATATTAAAAATAAGGAAAAACAAAATCATATATTTGCCACTTCTAAACATTCAGTTGTTGCATTTTTTGAAATAAAAATACATTATAAATTGTATAAAAACATTTTTTTCAAGTTGCATATTTTATAAAAAGTTATATTGTAAGTTAATATAAAATAGTACAAAAAAGAAAAACAGTTTCTCTTGTCATCTATTTTTCCCACGGGCTTTTATAGATTTGTGTTATTAAAAATAAAATTATTTATTGAAATTTTAAAAAATTGCATTTCTGAATGAAATAAGGAATTTAATGAAAGAAGAAAACAGATTATTTTATGAAATTGTAGAAATACACAATTTTCTTTTTTTTATTTTAAGAATCATTAATAATTACCATTAATATTACAATTTCTTATACAGTGTTTAATTTTTAATTGTGTTTCACTATAAGTATTTTTAAATTTAAATAATATTAACAATTTTTAAGTTTATATTTGTTCTATCAAAGCACATAAAATAATAGAATTTTATTTAATATTCGATAGATGTATTTACTATGTGAAATAATTCTTATTCATTTGTTAAAACAAACATTCAATAAAAACAAAAAATTAAGCCGAAGAGGAATTGCGCACACGTATTTGAAATTCACAAGATACAAATATATGGCTGATAAGCAAGAAATTAAAGAAAATTTTGAATTGTTGCTATATTATTCGATATTAAGGCTCTTCATCAGTGAGATTTTAAATCCCCTCCCTAATGTTAAACCTATGGACGTGTGATGCATTCGTATTTATAAAATATCTCCTTAGGAAATTTACATTTTTAACTTCTTTTGTCTGTGTACTATTCTCAAAGGATGTCTCTTTCTTACTTAGTTATCAAAATATTTCTAAAATATATACTAAATTGATAATTTTATGCGTTCAAATCTTAGCAAAACTGAGTAAGATTTTAACACTTCACATAAAATTAAGTATAATATTTTAGGAATATTTTGAAAAATAAATAAATAAATAAAGGAGTCATCTTTTAAGAACAGTACACAAAAAAGAAGTTAAAAATATTAATTTACTGAGGAGATATTTTAAAAATACAAATGCAGCACACGGTCATAGCATTAGCGAGGATAACTTAAAATCTCACTGATGCAGAGCCTTAAATGTATTTTCTACATGTAGCAATACAGTTTTCAGTTCTGTAAATCATACTACTTATGATTAAATAATAAAACTTTGTAAGAATCGCCATAAAAACAAAAGAACACACAGGACGCGTTTCGGAAAATTTAATATAATAATAATAATAATAATAATAATAATAATAATAATAATAAAATGATTCCTTTTTTAAGAACAGTACACAAAAAATAAGTTAAAAATATTAATTTACTCAGGAGATATTTTAAAAATACAAATGCAGCACACGGTCATAGCATTAGCGATGATAATGTGAAATCTCACTAATGCAGAGCCTTAAATGTATTTTCTACATGTAGCAATACAGTTTTCATTTATGCAAAGCATACTACTTATGATTAGATAATAAAACTTTGTAAGAAATGCCATAAAAACAAAAGAACTCAGAGGACGCGTTTCGGGGATGGAAATTTTAACAGCCCGTCATCAGCCAGTGTAAACACGTATCAGTAAGAGGACAAGATCACAAATGAACAGGAAGGGCAGAGAGGACAGCCTACAAAGATAACGACAGGCGGCGCTAGCTGAAGGGTTATGATGATGATTATTGTTGGGCTGAAATATTTTAATGCATAACGCATGAATTGAGATAGTTTTTGGGCCGTTCGTTCGTACCATTTGCGTTGTAAACAATTACCCAAAGGTTCTACATCCAGGAAGGCAGACATGAAATATCCAATGAACGAAGACATCTCAGCTGAAAGTTTTTTATTGATATATAGCAAATATAAGATGATAAGAATGGGGTGGTCTCGGATGTTAGAGGCTTAGAACAGTTGTTGACAGACCAAGAGCTAGGAGTGATCTGCCGTTTGGGCAGTAGATTGTCTCGCCACGATTCGATAATACATAGATGCAAACAAACCGCAGACGCGCAGAAGAATTTATGTACGTTAAGGATAATTAATATAAATGTTTTGGGAGGATGTAATGAAAAGGCTACCACATTTGGTGAAACTGTAATTTTTGTGAATTTTAGAGGACACAGGCGGGCAACCCGGTGGGAAAGGAATTTTAGTCAAAGGAAAGAGCTAAACATTGTATCTGGGAAATTACATTACTTGCACAATTTGTTTATGAACAGAAAAAAGGAAACTGTACGCTCAAGCAGCTGTCAATGAATGTCCAGAACACATAACATTACATCTGTTATAACCGCATTGGAATTAAAATAGATCTCTAACGTACATGCTGCATTTAATAAAGATAGTCTTTCATATGAGAAAAGGA
This sequence comes from Maratus michaelseni, assembly GCA_963931845.1. Taxonomy (NCBI): domain Eukaryota; kingdom Metazoa; phylum Arthropoda; class Arachnida; order Araneae; family Salticidae; genus Maratus; species Maratus michaelseni. Next base: position 127,588,976 of record OZ007590.1, on the reverse strand, counting down.
AGTAACACTTGAGGTTTTAGAATAACAGATATTTGAGCGAAGATAATATTAATTAATATATTAAATATTAAGTTAGGAAGATAATAATTTAGAATAAAGATATGTATAAATGATTCTATATCATAAAGGTAAACACCAGTCACAGAGGAGCACATGCAGAAGGAGAAAGTGTTGCCAAAAATGATAGAAAAGTTAACAAAAAATAGAGTAAAAGGAAATAGAAGACATAAACAAATTAAGTTAAAATAAAATAAACATAAAAAAATTAATTAAACAAATTTGTTTATGTCTTTTATAGCCGTTTCTCTTTTTTTTCTCGTGATTTAGCCTGAAATTTCTATTTTAAACTATTCGTAACTGTACGAGTTTTTTTTTCCCATTGAGTGAAAAAAATATGTTGGCTAGGAGTCGAAAACCCGGGATGGGGAGTGGGACACCCTGTCCTATTTATGGACAAATATGTAATAGACTCACACAAATTTATGAATCTGTTTTGAATACGTTAAGAGGCATGTCCTCACGCGTGTATGAGAATCCCTTTACCTACCGTTTATTCTGCACAGCTGTCTCACATGACTGACTAGATGCTATTGTCAAATCGTTTTCTGAATGAATTATGTTCGGCCAGAGTCGTCCAGATAGTTAAGGCGATTCTTAAAAAAATATTTTTCCCCGCTCAACAATACGAAGCTTTCTGACGCAATTTTAAATATAAAAGCATGATTATTGAAGTGATTTATAATCGAATTTTTTTTTCTTTTTTTTTTTTTTCTGTTTCATTTTCCGATAAATCATTATATTTTGAACTATAAGCGATTATTGTTTCAGTACGGTAGCTTTTTCTCATTTCTGCACTTCCGCTTCCGCAAATTCAGTTCAAAACGACAAGTTTGACAGCATTTTGTGAAAATTCTTCTGCCTTTACCAAAAAAATGGAAAATTCACTTCGATTACATAGTTTCTGAATAACAACACTCGGCAGTTTGATATCTTTGCGATCAAAAATTAATTTTAAAATGTGTCCAAAAGTACCCAGTTTGGATTTGAGAACAGCCTTAAGTATGTAGAGATTTGACAATATAGGCGAGGGGTTCTGGATTCGACTCTTGGTCTATGCTGTTTTTTATTCAGTTTGAACAAATATTCAACTCTTGTGATTTATTTAACCTCCAGCATGATTCAATTAAAATAATAAAAACTATTGGTAATTGGTTTATTGATATCTACGATTCATTATTTAAATATCTAGTGATGTTACACCGTAATTGTTCCATCTGCGAACACATGGAATGCGAGATAATTTTTCCATTTAATTTAAATTGAAGGACAAATATTTACATAGCGTGTTATACGGGAATTCTAATTTTTCTCTATATCCTATATATTTAACAGATGCTTTTTTTTGTATGTGTAAACTTTATATGTAAATATAACACACTATCTTAAAATTAAAAATGTTACGGGATTAATAAAACTTAATTATTTTTTTACTTTTGTTTAAGGCTTTCTCCATCTTTGTTTGTGTAATTTTATTTGTATATGTTTTATATTTTAAAAAATCTTGTTAGCTGTTTTTTTTATAATAAGCATTACCATATCTTCTATTCATATCACTGTTATTTTTTATGTATATATAAAATGAAAACGCTATGTAACTTTCAAAATAAACATTGGCATATTTTAGTTTACAGATCTAAATATTTGCTTCATCCTATAAAATGATATGAAAACGAAATTTGTTTTACATTTTTATTACGTCTATGCGAAATGTTCAAAACATTCCAAACTAATTATTTATAAAGAAAAATTTAAAAACATATATTTAAAACTGGAAAAAATTAAGTGCTTTACTTAATTTATGATGAAAACTATCAATAAACATTACTTAGCTGATTCCATAAAATATTATCGTGATTAGATTAATTTTAACACAATTATTCTAATTGGTAAATAAATCATATGAGTCGTAATTTTCCAACTGGGTATTTTCAAAGAATTGGTAGCTTCAGCCAACAGTTCCCTCTGTCGAATCCTGGCACTTACATTTTTTGCGTCCAGTCGGAAAATTACAACTTACATTATCGTGAATAGTTAGAAAAACAAGTTTTTTCCACTTTTATTTATTTTTCTTTATTAATATTTTACAAAGCTAAACCATGAATGTTCTTAGAAAGATACGATAGGATAGAAAAATACTAGTTTGATTCAGAATAACTTTTACTATTAATTTGTATACTATGATAAACTGCACAACGAAAATTATGAAACAATAACAACAGAAATTAAGAACATGAGATTTTTAAAATGACTTTATTTAGTTAGTTTAGAAAATTTAAAACTACACTTGTTATTAAATTTATTTACAAGATTTTTAAAATTACTTTATTTAGTTAGTTTAGAAAATTTAAAACTATACTTAGTTATTCATATGAAAGAAACGTACTCAAATGATCGTTCGTTTTCTCCAGTGATATGGAAGCATTCAAAAGAAAAAAAAATTAATAAGACTTTTTATTTAGCAAAACGTTTTGTTTCTGTGATTTAGAACAATATTTTTCTCTTAAAATGAGTAAGTTTATTTCTTATATCAAGTGTATACGTATAAAGGATAAAAATACAAGGACCAGTTGCTTTTATTTCACTTTTAGTTACTTTTATTTTATAATCAGTCTTTTCAATTGCATATAATTTTCTGGTCATTGTATGGTATATATTTTTTATCGAATGAAGCTTAAACGAGGCATCATTGAGGGTGCTTAAAACTATTTGTTTTGATTGGCTGTTGTATAGCTCTAATTTTTGGGGAAACTTAATGTCATTTTCAAAGTTGAACCAGGAACAGGATTTTTTGAATGTTTCTAATTAGATATTTTTATTTACTTTCCTAATTACATCTTTGAATAAAATTTTTTAACAGTGTAGTTCAAAATAAATTATCTCCGGAAAACTCGACTTAGTATTTCTTACGTAAATACAAATCTGATTGCAACGATAAATAAAAAGAAAATGCCCAGTTAAACTGATGGCATTGAGCTCACAGGCTATTCACACTAATTGTATATTATACTCTTATTTCAAAGAATACTGCCCCTCGAAAAAGAAAGAGATCGAGATTAAATTAAGGGGGATTAGCTCGTCGTTTCCCCCCTTTACACTTAACCAATGAATCCCCAAAACTAATTAGGAAAGCTCCTTACCACAATGAATCGATATACAAAATTTGAAGAAAATTGGGTATTTCTGCATGAAAAACCCATTTATATAAATTAAAGGGGATTAACCCCCCCCTTTCCCCCTTTATACGTAACCAATGAACCCCCAAAACTAATCAGGGAAGCACCTTATAACAATGAACCTATAAACCAAATGTTAATAAAATCGGATAATTTGGCATGAAAAACACATTTATCTAAATTAAGGGGGGATTACCCCTCCCCCCTTTATACGTAACCAATGAACCCCCAAAACTAATCAGGGAAGCGCCTTATCCCAATGTAACTATAAAAAAAATTTGAATCAAATCGGATAATTCTGCATAAAAAACCAATTTATATAAATTAAGGGGGGGGGGATTATTCCACCCCCCTTTATACTTAACCAATGAACTCCCAAAACTAATCAAAGAAGCGCCTTATCACTATAAACCTATGACCAAAATTTGAAGCAAAACGGATATTTCTATCAAGAGTTATCGAGTTACGTACATACATACCATAGAAGAAGGAGTATATATTCCTTCTTCTATGATACATACATACGTACATACATACGTACGTACGTACATACGTACATACGTACATACAGAACCGGAGCGCGGCGGGCACATTAGCTCTCAGGCTTTGATAGCCTGTGAGCTAAAAAGGCGTTATAAAAGTACACATTTCAAAACGTATCGTATCTGAATTTTAAAATGTAAATATTTAAATATTTAGAACTCAATTAAAAATTTTGTTTTAAAATATCTTCTTAATCCTTATAGTAGGACCACAGTGGATTCCTGCACGGACTGTGGTATGGGACCCGAAAAAAAAATTCTTTTTGAAGTGAACACGAAACAAGATCCGAATCCGAAGAGGAATTTCCATTGACATGAAACCGGAACCGATACTGACGCACTTCAACTCAAAATCGACTCGAAAAAAATTAATATTATATTCCATATAAAATTGGAATTATGAAAAAATAATCAAATATTTTATCTTTAATATCAACTTTAATTTTTATGCCGATGAATAAACCTATATATACGAATTTTTATCCCAACATATAGTTTTCGCAGACAAAACAACATTGTGGAACTACCAAAACGCGTGGAGTTTTGGTCGCAGAAAAATTGAGTTTTTACTGTTGTACTTGTGTATGAATAATTTTTTTCTAAATGTAAAGTATAGGACTCAAGGCACGTAAAAATATTTAAAAGTATAGCTTTTCGAAAACTAATCGCAAAACTACAACATCAACATAATCGTAGTGCATACCTTATATTGAAAACTTTGGGCAATTACATAGCGTATCTGTTGCTAACAGGTAAAAAAATAAAGCGCGTTTTTAATTTTTTGGGGACACACTGTGTACAAGCGAGTAGTATAACACATTTCATTGGAAAAGTGTTAAAAAAAAACTTTTGACATCTTGAATTCAATTAAACAAGATTTTAAAATCATAATATATTATAATTAATATCACTAATTAAATTAGATTAATTTAACTTAAAAATATAATTACATATTTGCATTCTAAGTGTTTATATATAATCTTTATGATAAGTATAAACGTCATATCTGTTCGCTAAGTCAATGCAAAACATTAGGTTTTTCATACTTAAAAGATATCTGAAAATTGATAAAGACATGGAAATAACATGAACATTCAAATTACTTCAATAAAATCCAACACCTTCTTTACCTATTTTAAGCTTGATTAACTGCAAAGAAATCCACAAACTTTTCATCATATTTCAAAAGATAAATTGATCAATATATTTTTAGATTATGATATTTGAAGTTTGTTTTACTTTCATAAAATGGCATCGTTAGAAATGAATATTACTTATCAAGAAATATATTTTAAGCATAATTTATTACTATAAGTTAAGAATTATTTTTACCGAAAATTTGTTGATTTAGTTTTAGCCATTATTCCGAGGAACGAAAAAATATAATAGAACTCATTAATATTCTGTGCCTTTCTTTATCTTTAAAAAGAACAAAATTAAAATTATAACAAGATTTTTGGCTGAATCTTTAGTTCATCTTATAAAGTTGTCGAGGGAAACATGATAGCGTTAAAGATGAAATAATAAGAATAGAAAATTGGATTTGCTCCAAAAAACCGTTAGTAAAACGGCCTAAGGTAATGATAATTTATTTTATTTTCTAAGAATATTATGAAAAGTATAAAAATGTGAAAAGAAACAACAGAAGACGTTTAATCTTTAGTATGCAAAAGTTATTACGTGAATTAAAGTTAGTTTTAAAATAAAACTGTGGGTTTTATAAAATTTAAACTGAATAAATTGTTTAAAGTATTTTCAAAGAATTCTTACGTAAAAGTACTACATTTTAAACATTTTGTTCATTTAAAAAAGTATTTTACTTTATTCGAGATGCAATATATGACTCTTCAAAAAAAAAAAAAAAAAAAAAATACTGAAGCATTATTACGAATTTTAAAATGTTGAAAATCCTTGTTGAATATAAGGATTTATGTAATATGGTAATTTTAGTGGTTAATTGATCATTTATTTCTTTTTCCTTTTCTTTGTTTTGTATTTTTCTAACAAAAAATTACCCACCTGTTATTAAGTATTTTTAATGAGTGCAACAAACAATAAAATATTTTAACAATGTGTTCTCGAATGTTTTGTATTATATATTTATTTAGACGAAAACGAATGGTAAATAATAAACCTCATTATCACTAGTCACACAAATACTATAAAAACCATATTATCATATTATCAGCTTATTAGGTCATTTTAATCACTCATTTTGGATTTTTTTCTAAGTAATTGGTAAAAGGAAAAAAACCTCTAAACTGAAATTATGTAATTAAATTACCATAAATTACTTAAAATTATCATATTACATAAATCCTTATTTTCAACAAGGATTTCCAATAGGGCGTTCAGATAGTATACCGATAAACTCATAGAGTTATTAGTAAACATCAAAACGAATAAAATTTACAATGGAACACGTTATCGCAATCCCTTTATCCAGTCCAAAATACATGGTGTTCCTCTTTAACCAAACTCGGATTTCCGTTAATAACATTAAAAAAATTATGTATATGGCAATAAAACTATTAATAGACATATTGTGCCTTACGCTAAATGTGATAACATCAAGAAAAGTGTTGGAAGTTTCCATTATACGCTCCAGTAGCATGAACTCGATGCTTCACATTTTGGACCGCAATCACCATTTTACGAAATCTTTGATTGCATTACTTGTATTTTACAGAAGTTTTCGTGGTGTCATCACATTTTACACAAAGCAAGGTAAATAAATATCTTCATTTTCCTCTCAGTTATTAAGTAAAAGCCGAGTTCGGTTTATGTGGAACACACTATTTTTTAAAATAAATAAGTGGCTTACTACACCATGTTCTATTGCAATTTTTGTTTCACTTGTTGTGCACTCACAACCTTGTGAGTTTGTCAGCATGTTATCTGAACACCCTCTCACTCTCTCTCTCTCTCTATATATATATATATACATGTGAGTAGAACTAATATGAACATGCTGAAATAAAAACAATCTTCTGTCCAAGATCGGACGGTGGGAATTGTCTCTGAATATATATTTTTCACAAATTATATGTACCCGAATTTACTCGGGATAACGTGCCAGGCAGCTAAATGACACCAAAATTTAAAAGAAATCCATTTTTTTTTACTTACTTGATAATTGTAGCATTATTAACAACATAAACTTATTCGGACTGCAGTTTATTGTATAGTGAATCTGAATTTTGTTTTCAACCTTTCGTTCGCCATATAAATTTTTCTTAGGCGTCTAACTGTTCTTTCTTTCAATTTTTACTATCTAAAAAGAATAGAAGGAGTTCTAAAATGTTCGGTCACGATGTACAGAAATAATTCAATTCAAAATTCTAACTTAATTTCAAATTACAACGTTGCTGCTCGTTTAGCATAAATGGAAATGATACATGGCTTTGAGCAAATAACAGTGAGTTGTAAAGCTGACAAAACTTTTAAATATACAGCTTGTTTCAAAAAGAATCAGCTGGTTAAAAATAAATAACAACTCTTCTGCTTTCATCCGTTTTGTTCTAATAATGTATAGGTAGAAAGGGGGAAATCTCGAGTTTCACGCAGTTGCCGGCAGGTAGCGCTAACGTCCTGGTCTCAAAAATCGCCGGACCTCAGTGTGCGAATTCTTCTTGTTGAGGTTTATAAAAGACTACGTTTATGTGTCTTCCCTTTCAGCTACATTAGCCGAACTGAAGATAGCATACATCAGCCGTAGAAGCAGTGGATGCAGACATGCTCGGAAAAGCTTGGGACGAATTTGACTACCGTATAGACATATGCAGTGCATCCAAATGTGGACATATTGAACGCCTTTAATTTGGTTTGTAAAAAAAAAAAAAAAAAAAAAAAAAAAAAAAAAAAAAAAAAAAACTTTATGATTAGCCATGTAATATAAAAATAATTTTAAGTGTCTATTTTCAATATTTTTCATAATATACGAATTTCAATCGGGTGATTATTTTCGAAACATCTTGTATACTCTTCTTCCAGTGTCATAAAGTGATTTTTACTACTTAATAAATATTTCAAGTGAATGAGGCAATGCGGTAAAATGCTATTTAATAATATGATAATTTTCATTACTGACTACATCAAGCAACTTAATCAAGCAACAAAATAGCCAAACTTAGATATTTTAAATTGCTATACTGAGCTAATTTATTGAAACAAATTTGCATTACTATTTTAAAGATTGTCTAATATAGTCGAAAGGTGTTTATGAACTCGATTTGTCTGTCTATCCGAGCTCTAACTCGCGCAAATATGCTCAATTTACAATGTAATTGAGGTTTACCATGTAGTTTTCGGCATTGAAAATGAAGTGTGTAGAATTTATAGCTCGTTTACAGAGAAACTCAAAAGAATTCCTTTACATTATGATCTATGGAGAAAAATCGCTTGCAGTGTATTTTAATGATGTTACACTATTCCAAACCTAATGTAATTTATATGCATTACTGAGATGGACTGTATTTCTATACGGAAAATTATGGTGTACATTGTCTCTATAGTTCATTAAGTTTAACTACATTTTTGCATAGTACGTGGTGTGCATGAAATCTGTTAATCATATATAGGGCTACACAAAGGAACTCGTAAGTATTAATGAGTTGCGTGAATGAATTGCTTAAGTATAGTTTTTAATTCTGTTATGGATTTACTTGCTGATATATATTTAGTATACTAATAGAAGTTTAGATTACTGATTAGTCGAGAATTGGTGTTAATTCACAAAGAATATTCAAGTATTTTTTTAAAATTTGTTTTAGAAAATGTTGTTATAGCTTTCTTTGAAGCAAAAATGTCACTGCACTTCTTCTTAAAGATTTCAGGTGGTTTAACTTATCAGTCAAGATTATTTCCCTCGAAATTACGCCGCAGTTTAGCAGGAAACATGCAGCTGTTGATTGACACTTTGCCACAAATCATAGACAGAAACCGATGCTAGAAGTGCGAAATTCAACTTAGAAATTATATATTCAGAAACAATTTCTCACTTTCTTAGATTTAATCTACCTTTGTTTCTTAAATTTACTCATGCTGTATGCACGTGTCTGTCTTATCCCATTTCGTCGTTTTTTCTTTACCTGTAAATTTCTATCATTTATTTTTATTGTGCTACATTATAGAACTACTGTAACATTGTTCTTATGGCTCCGTATAAGGTGTTCACAAACTACTCATCTCCAGGACATAAGTAGCGTGGCAACTAGGAAGCCCCTTGAACACATCTACTGTTTAAGAATGGCTTGCTATTTTCGATTTATTGTGACTTTTAAAACTTTCCAACATAGTTGAAAAGTATTTATCAATTCGGTTTGTCTAGTAGTGATACTTCGCTCCAATCGCGTAAATATACTTGGATTACGATGTAAATTATATCTGTTATTAAGGTCTAGCATGGCATATTCGGAATTAAAAATGCAGGGTGTAGCATTTATTGTTTGTTTCCAGAGGCACTTAAAAGAATTCAGTTACATTATGGTCTTTGGGGAAAAATCGTTTGCAGTGTATTTTAATAACGTTACACTATTACAAATACTTTAAAATTGATTTACATCACTGAGGTTCACTGCAAGATGTTAACTACAGAATATGGTGCGTACAGATTTTTCATTAGCAGTTTCAGGGTCACACTAATGAATTCGGTTGCAGTTTTATTTTAGAGCAATAATTGCTGTAAGTGCGTTTATAATTGTAGAGTAAGTTTTTAAACAGTTGAATGGGAATGTTCGATTGTGTTATACGTTTCATAACTGAGCTAAATTTTAGCGTACTGCGTACTAGATATACAAATCTATTGATCACATACAGGGCTACACTAAAGAATTCGGATATTTTTCCGACTATAAATGCTAATTTCTGAAATTGGGTTTTTAAATATGTTATGCGTTTTCAAAATGATAGCCTTTGTGATTGACATTGTAATATTTGACAGTTAATTTACAATAGTGAGAGTTCACCTTCCCGGGTGATCCTTCCAGGCATCGCTCCCGGGGCTGGGGCTCTTGCTGCATAGTAAACAAACCTTCTGGGTGGGGCTAGTTGAGCTTAAGCCGAAAGGAAGAACTCCCCTTCCGGTTAGACCTAAACCTTGTTTACTTAGGCATCATATATCACCTTATTAAACGGTAAAGTTTGTTACAGTATTCTGAATGTGTTGTTGTATCATTCCTATTGTTAAAAGATTTAATATCCCTTTTCCAATTTAGATAAATCATTTTTTAGTTCGTCTCTGTTCAGCAGTTTAAGTGTAAGCAATACACATTGAAATACATCGAAATATATTTTTTTTAATTTAACAAGAATTTCTATTCTATACTTTTAAATGTTTAAATAAAAGGAAATGTTGGTAGTAATTTTAACCACACATTTTTATTTAAAATTTTCATATAAACGTATAAGAGTTTGATAAATGCTGAAAAAAAAAATATTTAAAAGAAAGCATTATAACTATGTAAAAATCCTGTTACCACCTCTGCAAAACATGTCACGCGATGTTTAGAAAATTTTAGAATTTGGTTCTTCTTATTTCTAAATGCTATATGTACTTTTAAACAATTAGTGAGAATTTGAGTTAAACATTTAAATATAGTAACGACTAAATTAGATATTTTAAATAGATATACGTAAAAGAAACATTATTATTGAAAAGAAATTTAATTATTTCCATACTAAACATTATATATATTATTAATTAATCCATTAAAGAATTTTGTAAATGAAAATTATAATTTTTCACTAGCCATGTTAGATAGAAATAATACTTTGTAAATATGTGTGATTCTTAAAAACAAATTGTTTTAATTTGAATTATTTTTTTAATTGTACTCTTACATACATACATACACTGCTGTCCAAAAATTAAGGGGCAGTGTTAAGATGCTTTCGCTTTTTACATGGTTTCTTGAATATCTACTGAAATTCTGCACAAATTATCCTTGAGCTTCGAGGATGCAAAGCACATGTTTGACTTCAAGAACAGTATAAAAAGTACATTGCAATTAAAAGATTAATATATCGAATATTTGATGAGATATGGACATCTGTATGAAATAATTTGTAATTGCGCATGCGCGAACTACACCATTTTTTTTCCATGAATTGGTAGTCAATTTCATAGAGCAACTCATATAAAAAGACCAGTCAAATATCGGGAAAACTCAGAAAGATATCGGCAATACAGTGAGCTAATTGACAAATTCGGGAAAAATCCAATTGGATTATAAGGGATGTAAAAAAGTGTAAAAAGCGAAAGCATCACTGTCCCTTAATTTTTGGACAGCAGTGTACATACGAAATTTTTTGTAATGGATAAATTGTTAAAATATTTTAATTTGGTATAACAGTAATATAAAATGTAAGTTTTTTTAATAATATTAATGTATTCAGTATTCGTTTAAAACATTTAAGCTATTTAATGCATGCGAATAAATATGCAATAATGAAAAATTAATAGGAAGGTATACACATAGATAATTTGGGGAAACAAACGGTGATACATTACCAAAATATTGTTCTTCACTTTAATTTTACATCTTCTTCCATTTGTATATGTTGACTTTTTGTATAGAGGTGCAGCAGTAAAATGACTTACCTGCAAAATAAAAACAAAAATATTCAAATTAAATTTTTAACTATAAAATTTTAAAAGCAATTAAACATAATGAATATCTGTACCATTTTAAAACAAATAGTATCTGATTTGGTATAGATGAGGAATTCTACATTTTAGTGCTTAAATAAAAAACAAGCTGCAGTTTTACTTAAGAAATAGGATTCTTCATCTAAAAATTTATTACTTTTATAAAGTTTATTTTTCTTTATATTAAATCAATACTAAATAATATAATTTACCGTAAAAGAATTGCACATAATAATTTTATTCTTCTAATATAATAATAATAATATTATATTATTAAGTTTTTTTTTGTAATGGAATTTCGATCATATCTTGCTTTCAATTTCTTCTTTGCATTTAACCAAAAATCAACGTATTTTCTTGAGTAATGCAAAATATTTTCAAGAAACCTTCTCCAAAAGTTTTCTTTTTTAACATGACACAAATAAAAAGTTAAAAAGTAATTTAGAAAAAAATGGCTTTTATAATTTACGAATTTGATATATTTTCTTTTACATGCATCCTTGTAAAAAATTAATTTATGAAAAAAATTAATTTCTTAAAAAACAAATGGATGAAGTTTAGTTAAGTGATACGTTTACAATCAACCCATTAGAATGAAATCGGATGAAAAAATTACATTTTAAGATAAATTGAAAATATTGATGTGCATGTGCAACATACAAAATTTTGCATAAAGGAATCCAATTTTACTATTGAAAATAAAATAAAACTGAAGTTACAATTAAACTATAACATTTCTTTTATCATCTGTGCATCTAACGGCGCATTTATAAATACATCACTCAATGTCGTTCAGATAGAGTTTCTAGGACCTTCAAAAAACATTAATGTTTTTTTAGAAATGCATTTTAAGAAGAAGGATCTCTTTAACGAAAAAGAAGAAGATAAATTGTTGTAAGTTCAAAAATTATAATCATCCACTCTGCAGTTTTTGTAGATTCGTTCCGCTTTTTTTAATCGGAAAATGTTTCTCTCTTTTTGTTGATTCTGGAACAAAAATATTTTTTTCCTTTCAAAGAAACAACATTGGATGTACTTTGTATCTGATATATTTATATGTAACTCTGGACAGATTTTCATTATTCCGTTTGTCATCTTATCTAATATCATATTCTTCTTATCATGCTCTTTTCTAATATCATACGATTCTTTCTTCTTCGTACTTTAAAAGTAAATAAATAAATAATAATAATAATATAATAAAACATTATTGTATAAAAATATATAAGAAGCATACAAATAATTCACTTTTTCAATGATGCTGCTTAGCTTTAAGCACCTAATACATATACTGTTTTAAACAACCATAATTAATTTAAACATCTTTAAAAAACAATTGTGTGTACAGTAATAAAAGCGGGAAAATGGCCGGTAACACTTGCCACATTTCAAATGAAATTGTTTTTTTTTTGTCTTTCCACTCCCCCGCCCTATATATATATATATATATATATATATATATATATATATACAGGGTGATTCTGAATTCATCATCAATATTTGGTGGGGAGGTAGGGAATAGGAAAAGAACACTATTTCACATAGGAAAGCATGGGCGCAGACGTCATGTAGTAGGGCAATATGAATCCGGTTAAATGATGGAAAGAAAACATAACAAGAAAGTGGTAAGAGAAAAAACATTTATTTGTGCATCTTTTGTACAGACTTACAAGAGGTGCTCGAAATTCTGACCATTTGCTAGAGTACATGCCTCACAACGACGTTGCATGGACAACCGAACTTTCTGGAATATGCCTGGCGTTTCCCGGATGTTTGCGGCGGCAACCGATATGCGTGCTACAAGGTCCATAGCACTGGCAACAGGGGTCTCGTACACCATGTTTTTCATGGCACCCCATACAAAGAAGTCTATTGGAGATAAATCCGGTGACCGTGGTGGCCAACAAACCGGTCCACCGCGACCAATCCATTGAGCTCCAAATTTTCTGGTCAGGTAACAACGCACATCATTTGCGAAATGTGCTGGAGCGCCGTCATGCTGGAACCACATTCGCCGGAGAATAACAGCAGGAACCTCGTTCATAAGACCCGGTAACACAGTCTGAAGAAATATGAGGTAGTTTGCGCAATCTAAACGGGATGGTAGTAAATACGGTCCCAGCAAACAGTCGCCGACGATCCCAGTCCACACATTGACGGCAAAGCGTTGTTGCGCAGCTCTAACTCTCGTACCGTGTGGATTCTGATTAGCCCACACATGCGAATTGTGTGTGTTGAAGACACCTTCACGAGTGAAGGACGCTTCATCTGTGAAAAGAACATACGTTGGGAAATTGGGATCAACGGCTGTTCTCTGCATGAACCACTGACAAAAAGTAACACGCTTGGGATAGTCCTCTGCTTCCAGTAACTGCACTCTTTGCAAATGAAAAGGATGTAAACGTTCCTCGTTTAGTATCCGCCACACTGTTGATTGTGAAACTCCAAACTGGCGAGCCATACCTCGTGTGCTAGAACTTGGCTGTTCTTCGATAGACTGTAGGACAGCTTCCTCGACTGAAACTGTCCGTGTTGATCGGCGGCTGCCTCGATCAACATTAATACCAGCAAATGATCCAGTTTCGCACAGTTGTCGATGAACACGTGAAAACATTTGATGCTGTGGCACGCGCCGGTTGGGGTAGCGCTCTGCATACATTTGCCTAGCTCTAAGACAGCTTTCTCCTGCGGCACCGTAAGTTAGATGCATATCTGCAAGTTCTTGAAACGTATACCGGTTCATGTTACTTCTGCGAAGTCACCTTGTCGAATGACGACTGGCTGCACACGGCAGACAGCTATGCGCGTTCATGGGAGATGCGGACACAAAGCGTCCTCTATACACCGTCATGCGTTCGTTTGTGCCTATGCTTTCCTATGTGAAATAGTGTTCTTTTCCTATTCCCTACCTGCCCACCAAATATTGATGATGAATTCAGAATCACCCTGTATATAATATCTTATATTATATAATTAAAGAATAAAATAATGTGCATTTTTATAAAAACTCATTAGATTTGTATTTGAGTTTTTCGATATCGTACATGGGCCATCATAATTGGTTTTCTATCACGCTGCATTTCATCCCTTACATACAATAAAAATCATTGTATTTACCTTGGTAATACAAAACTGTAAGCGAAAAACTTCTATATAAGTTTCACCTCTTGACAATGGAAAAAATCTGGGGGCTGGGGGAATATTGATTTTAAATTAGCAAATGTTTTTCTACATGTTTTTTCTACTTAAAAAGGAATTTATGAAAATCTTAATACCTTTAAAATTGGAATAAAGAATTCGGTACTGTCAACCGGGGTGAATTTATCCCACCCCACGGATAAAGACAAAATGTGTAATAAATAAAGTTTATTACAATAAAAGTAACCAGTGGACCCGTGCAAGGATTTCGCATTGCAGTCTAATTTTTTAGCACTATCTAATATAGTAGAAGCAGGTTTAAACGTCTTATTAGAATTTAAAAAAATCTGTAAACAACTTTAGTCGAGCCAGAATATCATCCCATTTATTCCCTCAAAGTTACAGTAAAAACTGATGGAAGATAGCAAAAGGCACGTGCGAGAAAAAAAAATCAACAATTATATATTAACTGCATTAGAGGATGACCTCATTCGCTTCGGGAAAAACATTGGAAAAATAAAAATAAATGGAAAACATATACAGTACAATTTAAGCTATTATAACAAAGCATGCATTTTAGGCTACACGTGAAATTCCATTGATTCGATCGTTCGATGGCGTCTTTTTCTTCTAAACATTTGAATTTCAAATTTGCTTTTTATTCATATATATAAAATAAACACTTGCGGAAACGTCCCTATTTATTTTGTTATATATATAATTACTGTTGAGCACGATATAATGCGGTATTTTATTTTTGTGGCAACACTAATTTGAAAAAAAAGAATCATTTCATTCATGTAAACAATGTTGATTTATTTTTTAATTAACTGTAATTTTAATCAAAAACTCTTTTTAATAAAATGTACGTGTACTATGTCAGAAGCCTGTACCAATATATTTCGTATGATATCTTATTCATTGCTGCGCGTTTTGTAAATGCCTAGAAAAATGTATGTTGACAACCGAAATAATATGATTTGTATTGCTAAATTCTGATAGATTGAAGCAGTAGCTTAAATATAAATTATTTAATTTAGCATTTTACAAATTAAGTTTGGCATCACTTCTGTTGGTGTTTTGTTTACTTTTTTGAGCGTAATTTTACTGGGGGGAAACTCTTGATTGAACAAGTTATTTATATCTGAAGGTGTAAAGTGGTAAGTACATTTTTTTATGTCTTAATATGTTCTCTTAACAAATCAATGAGTTTTATATATAATAATTTGATGTTTTAGATTTTACATTGACTTTATTCACAACCGGCATTTTGAATGGCAATTCGGGGTGATATTGTCTCGGGACAAAGTCAACACAAATTTAGTTTATTTGGTATATTTAACTTTTCTGAAAATATAATCATAAAAGGATATATTTACTGCAAATATAAACGTTATACTAGTACTTTTTACTTACCCGTCATACGTAGTATAGGGTAAGTTTTGTAATCGTTTTGAAAATCGAAAAAAAAAAATTGACGGATGTACACGTTTCCGTCACTGGAGATTCCAAAAAACATATATATATATTTTTTTAATTGCCGTCCGGCTGTCCATGTATGTGTCTGTGTGTTTGTAAACGCTCTATCTCCCGAAAAAAAAATTGAGATAGAGACTTGAAATTTGGTATGTACTTAGTATGTAGTAATGGAAAGAAGCTTATTGAATTTCAGTAACCTCGATTATCTGGAACTATTTTATTCCGGACTCTTGAAATATTCGTCCTGATAAAAGGTATATAAAATTTTTCGAAATTGTTTATTTTAAACAGTGAATATTAAAAAAAAACATAAATTTTGCATAAAGAATGAAGTCGATCGGATAATTGGTTGCCGAGATATTTGTAATCACATTTCCCACACTCTTCGATTTGTCATGACCCTGTATTTCATTCAAATTTCAATTCAAAGATATATTTTAATTGGAAAAGAGACGCTTAATCCGATGAAATAAACCGTTAGTTAATATGATTAACATTTTTGGAGTTATAAGGATGTTTCTTTTACGCAATTCAGTAATAGAACATTTAAAGTTTATGACGTCATCAAGCCACGATTTTATTCGAATTGCAATGCATTTTATAAATAGTTTACAAATGATTTATTTTCATATTTTATATTATGCATATCCTTGATGGGTTAGTATTACGGTGGCCCTCAACGACTAGTTTATTATATTTTTAGACAGGTGCTGGTACAATAATGCCTCGTATGTATAAAACTGCTGTAAGTAGTAATTATAAAAATATACTGATGAAATGCTTTAGAAAGCGGTAGATGTTATTCTACAGCATGTATTAAACCAAAAAAAGGCCGCTGAAAAATATTCCATTCCAATCACTACTTTAAAGACCAAACTAAAAGGTCCTAAAAGTAAGTAACCCTTCAAAACCTATTTCTTCTAAAAGAAATGTCTCTCAGCGCCTGAAATAAGTGAATATACCTAAAATTTTGTCTCTTGTAAAATATTAATTCAACCATTTCTTAATCGTTAATTATTTTTACACGTTTTGCATAATGGTGATTTTTGAATAAAATTTCGTTTTTCTGTTCCTATCATACAAAATTTGTGTTTTTTTTAAATGACGAAATGGTGTATATTCCTTATTATATTTTATTACTTTATCCTAATAGTGGGAATTCAATCTCTTACAAGGTTTATAAGGCTTCTTCTATGATTTTTTTAGTTATGAGAGAAAGTCAGTCCAAGCCAAGGTGACTGTCCCACTTAAAAAAGAACTAATTTAAAAAATCTCTTCTTTAAAAATACTAAATGTGAATCAAAAAAATTACAATTGATATCTTAGAACTAGAAAAAACGAATTAGAAATTATTTAAATGAAAATTTCAATAACTTTTTGATCTTTAAAAACAACAAGAGGCAAAAAATGAGACTAAGTCGCCCCAGCTAACGATATAGACATAATTAGTAACAAATTTGTCATCTCCCACCAGAAAAAATGGTAAAAAATAATGCATTTATTGCAAAAAATTACATATATAGATAAATATGGTGGATATGCACAAAATCTTCATACATAATTTACTAAAATTTCTGTAATTCTAATCTTAAATAACATATTATTAATTTTACGTTTAATATATAACACTTCTTTTACCGCTTTTATGTCTGAAAGAGCAATTATAAATGCATTACTCAAACCCCTTCTATTCATTTTTCTATAACATTAAAAAAAATCAATGTTTTTTACGAATGAATTTTTTTAAAGAAGAAAAGCCGTTTAAAGAAAAAGACGAAGATAAATTGCATAAGTTCGAAAATTAAAATCCGCCTATCCTGCAGTTCCTGTGTATTCCTTCTGATTTTTTTTTAATCGGAAGATGTTTTTCTCGTTGTACTGATTGTGAAAGAAAATATTTCATTTTGTTTTTCTCGAAAAAAAACATGATTGCATATTCTTTATATCTGATTTCTGTATGTATATCTTATTACGTAACATTATATTTAGTATTGCATTATTCTTTCTGTTTCCTATTATTTTTTTAATAAATTTAAAAAAAGAACTTAATATAAAATTACAACATGCATTAAGAATAATGTTCCTTTTCAAAGATGTTGCACAGTTTTGAAAAAGCAAATATGTTAAATTGTTTTCAAAACCACAATTTTTAATTTAAATATATTTAAACCAATGATCATGGTAAACGCGAATGAATATGTTTCTTTTGCCCCCCCCCCCCTCCTCTTGTCTGATTACATTCTGTAATCTTTGATTAAAGTAACTTGCTCTGTTTGTTACTTATTCAAATTATATTGAAGTATTTTCAAAATATAGATGGAACTCTGATTAAAGATTTTACATGAATCCATATTTGATATTATATATCATAAAGAAAAAAAAATAAATATTTCATTTCCAATGAGAAAATGTCTTAAACAATTATATATTACTTTCAAAGAATGAAAAAAAAGGGAAAACAGTAACTATATTTAGAAAATGTATAAGGAATTCATCGGAAACTAATTTAGTAATATAGGAATCAGTAGGAAATTGCATGAAAATATGATAGTTTAAAGCTAAATTTAAAATATTGAAACAAACCAAATTTCAGTTATTGAAATATATGTCTTTAATACAAAAATTTTGTATTTTTTTTTAAATTGTAACAAAATACTTAACTTCCTCTTTTTAAAATATTCTGTTTTGTAATCTTTCATTTCTTTATTTTATTCTAAACTATTTGTAGTTTCTTTTATTTCACTTGTTGACATAACATTTTTCCATCTTTCTGGAATAATCTGCAAAAAAACTTATTTTCTTCCTTTTTTAGGGTTTCGTTCATCTTACGAAACCCTATTACTCCCACTTCGTTGTCTGACCTTCACAGAGCCGGTTCTCAGAAACTATTTAACTTACAACGTTGAAACTTTGTGTACTTATAGCTGAATACCTGCTATAAAGCTCAAAATCATAAAATTTGAAAAAAAAAACCGTATTTTTTTTATATAGAGATATAAAAAACCAAAAATCTAGCAGCCTTTTTCTATTAAATTTAAGCATTTTTCGTTATAGCAGTTGCCAACAATTAAAAATCCTTAATTAAATTCTTTGTACAAAAATTAATTTTCTGTTGAAAGTTTTCCACGTGAAAATTGAAAAACATTTTTCAAATGTTTGAGAATAATACAAAGAGAGTATCAATATGAGTAATAGAGAATAGTAAATATATAAGTTTGAAGAATGTATTGAATCATGATAAAAGAACGATTATGGAAATATTGGCATATTTTAACATTTTGAAGGTCTCTATACAACATGTGTAATTTTGAAATTGATTTTTTTTTTAATATCGCATTTAGTCCACATGACAGATACTATTATGACAGAGTATAATAGCGGGGCCGGTTCAGATATTCGAAAAAAAGAGAAAAATAGACCGATAAATTTTTATTTTATAAAAAAATTACTATTTTTTTTATTGAAATTTATTTAGATTTATTAAAGAAAGGATAAAGTGTTAAAGTGTTTTGAAAGGAATGTTAAACGAAACCCTTTGTGCGATCTTCGATCACACTTACCCACTTTTTTGTCTTTTTTCTTAAAAAAAAAAAACTAGTCGTTGGAGGCCACCGTAATACTTACCCATCATGGATATGCATAATGTAAAATATTAAAATAAAAATGTGTAAACTACTTATAAAATGCATTGCAATTCAAATAAAATCGTGGCTTGATGACGTCATAAACTTTAAAGGCTCGATTACTGAATTGCTTGAAAGAGGTTTTTCCTCATAACTCCAAAAATAATAATCCTATTAACTAGCGGTTTATTGCATCTGATTAAGCGTCAAATTTACAATTAAGTTATATCTTTAAAGTGAAATTTGGATGAAATACAGGGTCATGAAAAATCGAAGAGTGTAGAAAATAGGATTCCAAATATCTCGGCAACTCATTATCCGATCGACTTCATGCTTTATGTAAAATTTATGTTTTTTTTTATTGTCTTTTATATTCATTTCTTAAAATAAACAATTTCGAAAATTTTTATATACCTTTTATCAGAACGAATATTTCGAGAGTCCGAAAAAAATAGTTCCGGTTAATGGAGGTTATTGAAATGAAATAGGCTTCTTCCCATTATTACATGCTAAGTACATACCAAATTGCAAGTCTCTATCTCAATTTTTTCGGGAGATAGAGCGTTTACAGACACACAGACACACACACAGACACACAGACGGACGGCACAATTTTTTTTCTAAAAATATGTTTTTCGGAATCTCCAGTGTCTGAAACGTGTAAATACGTCAAAAATTTGTTTTCGATTTTCAAAACGATTACAAGACTTACCCTATACTACTTATGATGGGTAAGTAATAACGAATCAAATACATTTAATGGTGACATCACCTTTTGTTGCTTACGTCATTTTCTATCCCTTGTCATAGCATCTGTTTTTAGTTCTGCTTTAAAAGCAAATCGGGGCGTGATTGTGTTAACACAGGTTTATGTGATTCTTTTGTTATTAAAAGCTTAATAAAGCTTAAACGGAAAATTTCCTTTGTTATTTAGGAGTGTTCGATAAGTAAGCACGGACTGCCACGTATTATTATGACATGTATACTATATGCACAAATTAGCTATACTTATATTTTAAAGATTTTTATCATTTCATTACAGAAAACTAAAAGTATACGAGTATAATGAATTCCACTTTTAAAAACGTACTTCTTATTTTACTATCTTTGATTCTAACGGCGCAATTATAAATGAATTACTTAATACTCTTTAGCTGGATTTTCTAAAAACTTTTAAAAACATTAATGCTTTTCTATGAAAGCCTTTTTTTAAAGAAAAAGGGGCAGCTTAAAGATAAATATAAAGATGAACTGCATACGTTTGAAAATTAAATTCCATCTATTCTGCAGTTTCTGTCGATACACTCTGATCTTTTTAATCAGAAGATGCTTTTATCTTTCTGTTGATTCTGAAAAGAAAATATTTTTTCCTCAGAGAAACATGATTGCATGTTCTTTGTATCAGCTATCATCATATGTACCTTTCAGACAGAGTTTCATTATTACGTAACCTTTTATTTAGTATCACGTGTTTCTTTCTCCTTTGAAATAAAAGTTTCTTTGAAACGGAAACTTAATAAAGCGTTATTACATAAAAAATAACATGCATTATATAAAATCACTTTTTTTTTTTTTTTTTTTTTTTTTTTTTACTCAGAGACACAAAACTTAGTTTTGCAAACATAGAATTACTAAATATTTTTTAATCATATTTTTTTAAAAGATTTTTATTAATATTATGCACATAAGTGATAATAACTAGTAAGTCTGCAGATCAGGAGCCTCAACGTCAGCTCTATAAGTCATTTTTCTTAATCTCACTTTTCATATTATTTAGCATCTTGCAATCCGCAATTTATGTTTTTAGGTGCGTTCGTAGTTATATAAATACGTAGCACCTATTGTCGTCGCTTGGTCCGTCCGTCTGTCCGTACGTCTGTCCGTCCGTCTGTCTGTCTGTCTGTCCGTCTGTCCGTCCGTCCGCATATAACAACGCAAAAACTACCCAACCGAATGGTTTGGAATTTAAGATATATTATCTTTGCAGAATTTTGTCGAGACATTTCAATTTTTTTAAAAATTGAATCAAAACTTAAGGAGATATTAATAAAAATATTTATCAAGAC
Organism: Maratus michaelseni; assembly: GCA_963931845.1. Classification (NCBI taxonomy): domain Eukaryota; kingdom Metazoa; phylum Arthropoda; class Arachnida; order Araneae; family Salticidae; genus Maratus; species Maratus michaelseni. Next base: position 127,567,247 of record OZ007590.1, on the reverse strand, counting down.
ATTTGAATTTTCTTTTTAAAAATCGGAGCTTTTTTGTTAAAGGAGCTTCCGAGGTTGAATCGTCAAGCGACCGAAATACTTATTTTATGACAGAAATTAATCTGCAGACGATATAATTCATTTCACAGAATTAAAAATCATCAAGATCTGAATATTTCTATGACTAGCTATAGTACGAACGCACCTCATTTGTCACGTTTGACGTACGATTTCCAACTTGTTTAACACTACATACATATTTATAGACATGTAAAATACTTCGGAGGTTTTAGAAATTAGAAGCGTTAAATTAAACACGGTTTATGCAACGATTTTCTGAAATTCTTATTCATGTAATTTTTTAGATAAAAAAAATAAATACTTGATTTATGTCAATCGAATACAAAAATCATTTATTTTGATAATAAAGTATTGCAGCAAAATAGTGCGAGTTACTTGAATTTTATTATTTTTATTTTCTTTGAAATATGGTTGCTAAGCAACTAATAAATTAAAGAACAAAGTTAAAAAAAAACGCATTTTAAAATTTATAAAAAATATGAAATAAAAAGTTTTATATTTCCCGAACAGATGCAAAAAATTTTCCGATAATTTAAACAACTCATTTTTAAATTCTAATGAATGTATCAGAAAATTTTCAAAGCTATTGGATATATTTAAAACCCCCATATCGAAAATTTAGGATTAATATATTTACGTTTAAATCCATCATTCAAATATGTGATTTTCATTTCAGTTAAAAATGAAATTTGAAAATCGTCTGCATTCACATAGAAAGCATTATGACATAAAAAGAAATGTTCTATATTTTTCGAACGAATTAACCAAATGTAACTAAAAACTATACAGCTAATTCCGCGTACCTCACCAATATACCCACCAAAAATCAACCTAATAGGACAATTTTTACGGTAGTTATCGCGGAACAGACCAGACAGACGGAAACCAAAAACTTTTCGCGTCTCCAACTTTTGAGCCTCAACAAACGTTTCGGCAATAAAAGTAACGAGTGTCACTTGCCACTTTTGCGAAGAAATATTTTTTTAAGTGCCATTAAACACTTTTCCTAAATCGGCATTATCGTAATAGTTTTTTGAGTAATTTTCGCAGTTCACAGAAGGAATTTTAACGGTAACATCAAGGAAATACTGGGTGCGCCATAAATTCATCAAAACTTTAAAAATTCATTAAAAAGGAACAAATGGTGCTAAAAAAGATGTGGTTTGAACGAAAAAGACTAGAGTGAGAAAATAATTTAAAACAAATGTGATTAAAAAAATTACCGATAGATGGCGCTGGCACGCATAATCTGCAGCAGATTTATGTAAATCAGGCTTCATTTAATGCCAGCAATATGCTATCGTTAGTGCATCAAGTATTGTTGGTTAAGCTCTTTTACAAGAACGGGGAATCAGCAACAGGTGAATTGCTAAAATTCCGCAAGGCAAAAGGACTCAAGACGAGAAAAGGGCCCGTTTCATGTCCTGGGATACTGAAGCATGTTAGACGCTTCGGAGGGTCTTTTACTATAAGCTTAATTTGCGCACCCATGTTTCATGCCAGCGCCATCTATCGACAATTTTGTGAACCACAGTTTGCGGCGTTACACTGTTATTTACACTGGAGGGCTAAATTGGTTGGAAACCCCAAGTTAATTGTAATCCGACCTATTACAATCAACCATGTCTATCTGCGGAATTCTCTGTCAACCTCACACATTGCATACTCATTTATCTGTCAATGTTTAAATATTTTTCTATAACATTCTCAATATGTTTTTTTATCAAAATAGAGAAGAAACACGGCAAAAATGAATGTGGGAAAAAACTTAAAAAGAATTATTGAGTAACAATTAAATAAAATGCATTTCCATTATTAATTTTTGGGGGAAAAACAGAAAAATAACATAAACATTATGCAAATATAAATTATTCATAATAAAACAAAAAATTATGAATTATGTAAATGCAAACGTGTTTGAATTATTTACCGCAAAAATAAATAAATAAATAAAATAAAATGTTATAAAGCTACATTAAGACAGAATGAGGTACAATGAGATAGAATAAGAAGGGAATAAGATTTCGCTAGATGAAGAGAAATAACGATATAATAGGAGAGCTAATCTAAGAGAAAAAAAAATCTTAATAATATAGTTTTTATGATATGCTAAAATGAAATAGGTAATAGGTTTATGTGGAGAAAAATATTTCTGCATATAATAATCTAATTTTACTTTCTGTCTAAAATTTTATCTAAAATCACAAAATATAAATTTTCTTGTCAAATCTTGTTGAGATGTACACAGCTTATTAACTATTTTTTTTTAACTAGCGCAAAAGGTGGTAATCAACCTACCGTAAATTGGGTTACTTAGAACATGCGATGATTACATGGACCCAAAGCAACATATAAAAGTTTTAAATCATTTCCGAGTATATTGTTTTGAAAGTATTGACGTGATTCACTGAGTATTATGAAATTATATTAGTATTTTCAACTAAGTAAGTACAACTAGGACTGATTTATAAGTTTCTTCTTGTGGAACCAAATAACCCCGCCCAGAGTCCAAGTAATTTCAGTTTACGGTACTATTTTTAAACTACTTTTTAAAGAACTGATGTACTTTTTAAACTAATGTTGAATGTAGTAGACACGGACTACTACCAAGTACTCAAATTTTAACTAAACACAGTGTGTCTCTATTCATATTATGAATATAATAATAATAAAAAAAAAACACAAAAAAAGAAAAGGAAAATCCCAGAAATGTTCATTGGTCTGGTGAGTTTGTAGTAAAATTAAAAACTGGAGGGTGGGGGTCTGTAGCAGAATGAGGAATATATGACGAGTTTTAAAGATCATATCTAACTGTCAACTTGCTAATGTATATTGAAATTATATATCATTTATAATGACATTTCATAGTTTTATATTGATTGAAACGCATGTTTACATTGAAATATTGATATTTTTAAGTGTTTTGTTTACTTGAAACTTTACTTAAATCTTAATAACTATTATAAGCAATAATAAAAGTCTTTTTTAGTTTATGTTTGTTGTTTATTTTTTTTTAATGATCTTATATGGTCTTTTAATTATGTAAATGTTTGAAAATTCAAATGATCATTGCACTGACTTTTGAAATTTTATGATTCTATAATAATAGACACTTAAATGAAGAAACAGAGTAAAATGTGTAATCATAAAAATAAATAAATCATGTGTAGTTATAAGTTATGCTCCATCTCATTTTAACATTTTTTTTTCTATACTAATAGTCACTTAAATGAAGAAACAAAGTAAAACGTGTAAAAAATAAATAAATCGTGTGTAGTTATAAGTTATGCTCCACCTCATTTCAACATTAGAGCACGCCACTACTAAATTCTGTTTCGTGGAAACGGCTGAATGCATATATTTTTATTGCTGCCAAATGAAGGTAATACAGTAATTAATATCCCATCCTAGTACAAATTTGGCTCAACATCTTGTCTAGTGGCTAGAACGATGGCTAACAGCCAAAAAGTCCGAGTTTCAATTTCCATCTACGTTGTTTATAGTGATTTGGCTTGAAGTTAGATATAGCGGTCAGTTTCGACCTTGTAAACAAAAGTTGACCATACTTATCTTCAATCCAAAACAAATTTAGTAGTTTCAATTAATATATATATATATATATTAGTATCGATAAAGAAGAATTAAGCGCATTATTATTAATACATACCTGTTAACCTTCCGATGATTTAAAAATAAAATAAAATCGGGAATTTATTTTCTAATAAAAAATAATATAGTAAATAACCGCATAGAAATATTTTTTTTTGTACAAATTATGTTTATTTCATAGGAAAAGAGCCGGAAAATTGGAAGCTATATTATTATTATTATATGAATCAAGTATTTATTTTTTCTTTCAGAGCATCTAAAGTAAAAGCACGGAAAGCAGTGCAGAATTTTATATTTGGAAGAACATAAATAAATAAATAAATAAATAAACCCTTCCTACGCATGTTGCAAGATTTGTTCAGAAAGTCATAGAAGTTATTTTACATCACAGAAAGGATGCATGAAGTACTTAGATGAAAGAAAAATACACAAGAAAAAAATTATATTTTGAGTTTGACAAACCAGACGCAATATATTTGGTGATAAAATCCTTGCTGTCCTTATTCTTAGTTGACACTATGTGATGCTGTGGAAGCTGTAAAGTAATTGTATCGCCAAAATAAATAAAATATTCACTGAATCTATTCGCTACAGCTTGGAAAAAATTTAACTAGACAATTTTCTGAATTTTACATCATATGATTCTGATACACAAGTATCATTCCCAAAGCATCTGGGAAAATTATTTATAAACCTAAATTGCGTCTTAAATTGAAACTGTTAAACACTGCTGTTACTATGCAATTTTAAAATGTTTACTTTCCAAAAACGTAGTGTAAGTAAAGCATTGTAATCATGATTTATCTGCGTATGTGTGAGTGAGTGAACAAGATAATTACGAAACGGTACTTCCTGTTTAGTTCCCATTTAGCGAATATGTAAGACCACTGTCGCAAAAACTCTACAATTGTTTGTAAAAATCGGCCGACTTCATTAAGTATTTATTTTACTTTTAAACGGTTCCACAGGGAATGTCACCAATGAATTGTGACAGAATGCGAGTCTCAAATATTGTGACGAGGTAACAAGCATTAGTGGCACAGATATAGTTTCAGCATCTCCAGTTTAAAAATGGGAGGTAGAGCGTTGAATTCTAGGTTACATTGGGTCACTAATTTGTAAAATCTGTTCCTACCTTTTTTTTTTTTTAAATTTCTGGACACATCCACTAGTACTTGGAAAGTCGAGTGTAAGCACTCCAGCTTCCAGTCATCTAGTGATAAGTGAGACACTTATTTTTATTTTGGAGTCAATTTATTCACCACTAGAGGGCCAAGCACATGTTCAACGAGGAAGAAACTTTTGAGAATACAAAAAGTGCCTTTTTGAAGCAATCATCTTATTTCTAAAATTAAGGAAGTGTTTTTCTAATCTATTTGTGATACAACCATCCCAAACATTTTTTTGAAAATTATACCTGTAGAAATTAGTTTAAAGATGCATATGATATATTAGAGCCATGATTTATTGTTTATAGTTATTTAATTTAGCGTGTCAGTTATTGATTCCTAGAATTTCATTTCACCAGTCTCTGACAGAGGTGTTAGTTATTGGTTATATTAAAGAAAGTTGAAATCTATTATATGAACTGTTTAAAAATGCATATTAATAAATTAAATTTATCTTGTAGTAAACACCATTCAAATTTAAGTTGTTTTACCAGTGTCTGATACCAGATGTCAGTTACTGGTTCATAAATGTCAGTTATTGGATATCTGCATTTATGATCATGCAGAACTAAATATTACTGCTATTACTCTTACTATATACTCTTCGTTACTAATAATTACAACTAACTAAATCGCAGTTTTTATAATAAATATTAATGTATTTGGTTTTTATAATAAAAAATAAAGTTTTTTTTTTTTTTTTTTTTTTTTTTTTTTTTTTTAACCATTGGCAAAATGATTGTTGTTTTCGGTCGAGAATGGACCTCTTGACGTCGTCACTTTATTGACGTCGCAACTTTATTTTTTTTAAGCGTTTTTAACAAAATTCTGTAACTTTAGAACAATTTTTAACGAAATTCTGTAACTTTAGAACAATTTTTCTTTGAATAGGCAATGGAAATGCATAAAATCGTTACAAAATAGTAGATGTAAATTAACAGATGTGAAAAAAAGCCTAATTCAAAAATTGACATCGGATGAGAAATCGTCTTATAAAGCAAAAAACGTGGTCTTCAACTTTAATTTTTTGTTTCTGTTTTCATTAATATATTGTAAATTTGGTACTTTCGTGTTATAGCAGCCCCCAAGGATGAATCACCAAGCGACCAAGATCAATCGCCAAATTATAAAGCATGTATGACATTATAATAATATATGATATATATACAACATTTCTTGACGTATGTGGCCAAGTTATAGTCATATATAATGCATATGTGATGCATATAGGATGTATATATATGACATGTGTATATGATGTATATACGACATATAAGACGTAAATAATGTGTATAATGATGTATATGGCACATACAGGATTTGGAGTGTTTGTAATATATATATGTGTGTGTATATAGGATGCATATATAAGCTTTGCGATGACCTTGGCGAAATCATAACTGCAACCCTGACATAATTATAATTGTGGGTGTCGCTATAACACGAAAATACGTTTTTTTTTTTTTTTTTTTTTTTTTTTTTAAGTTGTCTGATGTTGTTGGAAAGTTGTTTCCAATGGTTATTGTAATTTGTTAAATTATATTTTTGGTACGTCTCTATTATCCCGTCGACCACTTTTCATAACAAAAAATTATCGCCAAACTGTAACGCCAAATAAACGGGAGAACGTTGCCATTGGAATGTCAAAATAAATAAATAAATAAAATATAAGAATTTAAGGACACAGTTGTTATTTTAATTATTGAAATAACTAATAAATCAGTAAAACATAATGAAAAATACACGCAAATGTCAAATTAAAAACCACTTGATGACATAACAAACATGTATAATGCTTCTGTCATCAAGTAAATGGCACTGCATTTTTGGCGTTTAATCTTACAGTTTGGCGATAGTTTTTTGTTATGAAAAGTGGTCGACGGGATAACAGAGAAGTACCATATTTTTTTTTTCCTAAGCATTTTATTTTTTTTAAATAAAGTGTCAGTCACTGGTTCACTTTGCGTCAGTTATGGGTGTTTCAAAATAGGGATGGTGTCAGTTACTGGAGTTTTTGACCATATTTGTAAATAAAATTATTTTTTAATAATAAAATGTATAATTTCTCAAAATTTTGCCAACAATATTTTTTTAGTATATATCGCTACTACCCTTTCAAAAGCAAATATAAGTATAAAATAGATTTAAATTTTTGTAATAGTGTTTTGAACAAGCAAGAATCCTTAAAGAGTCAGTTACTGGGGGTTTCGCCCTACTCAAAAATCAATGTTATTTATACAGCGGGCTTTAAATGATTATTTTACTTATTGCTGCTATCTCCCAACACAGTAGTTACTTCAAATTGTTCATGAAATTATAAAAAGACGGCGATACTGAGTTAATTTTTCATGCCAAAATTTTATTTATCATTTGAGCAGTTTTGCATCGTTATTGCTAAAATGAATTTTGTAAATTTTGTAAAATTAAAAATGCTGGCAACGTCCCAAAATATATTTTTACAAAGGTATTTCGTATACTTTAAAATTTTGTATTATAAAGTTGACAATATTTATGAGAAATATTTAATTTATAAGAAGTACTTCTTTTAGACAATAATCTTTTATTTTATGCTTTTTTCTTTCTTTTTTTTTTTTTTTTTTACATGTTTAAAATGATATATTCTATCATCTGAGTTAATGTTTTACAAATCTCAGTTTTTGAGTCGCAAAGAGATAATGGCCTCGGTTATATCGTAGCTATTTAATTGTATCCCGGCAGACGCGATATAACGAGGGGTCACTATATTATTTAATCCGTGTCTTCAAATTCGAGATAAATTGAATCAGTTGAAAAAATCTGAAAGTAGAGAAGTAGTAACTACTTTTCAAAAGTAGCTTGTAGTCGCAACATTTTAAAACAAGTATTGGTAGTTATAGTTCACCACATTTTCTGTAAAAGAGTCGTAGTTCACTACAATAAAAAAGTAGTTTTTCCGACCACTAACACAATACCACGAGTTTTAAAATGCTGCTTACATTAAATAAAAACAAATATTATTGTATAATTAATATATATTATATTATAAAGTATTTCTAGCTTTAAAAAAATTGTTTTTTTTTCTTTTTTTTAAATTTAAAAAAAAAAAAAAATTAATTTTTTTTGTATTTTTTTTTTTGTATTTTTGTATTTTTTTTAAGTTTGATCGTTTATGTTTTAGCTTAAAAATGATAGATCAATGACCACAAATAATGCACATCGTTTTGCAAAAAAATATTTCAATGGAATGCGTGATACATTTCTGGCAAAAAAATTTTTGACGTAAGAAGAGAATGCAAAATATATGTTATTAAATATCAGTCATTCTTCATTCTTCAATCGAATTTAAAAGGAACAAACATAAATATTTAGTTCACAAAACGATAAATTCACGAAGTTGGGAAACTTACGCATGCAATCACACAAAACTGGCAATATTTTTGAATATTTCTAAATATATAATAGTCAATTTAAAAATGAACATTTAAACAAAACATATATGAAACTCCATGGTAAAGTGAGTTAAATAATACTTGTAACGTATAACTAATAGAAGGTAATGTCTTAGTAGGTTAAAAATTCTAAAAATTTAGTATTAAATAATAATGTACACCGTATACTTAAAAAAAAAATCAGACATCTTTAAAAGTTTCCAATTTCACCAGCAAAGTTTAAGGACACTGGAAATGTTTAAAATAAATGTACTTTTTTATTTTTTAATAAAGATCACCAAGTATTCTTAAAAAAAAAAAAAAAAAAAAAAAAAAAAGAAGGAAAAGAAATTAAAAAAGAATAGAAAGAAAAAGGAAAACGCGTATATTTCGGATCTCTTGGTTCAAGTATAAAAGCAAGACCAAACAGGTGTTAAAAATATTTGGTAAACTCATAATACGCATTTATATATCTATACTCTTATTTAAAATCCCCTTTTTGCTATAAGTTACATTTTAGACTCTGGTACTGCACCCATCATTAACTTGGATTGAATCTGTATGTTTTTAGTTTCAATCAAAATACATAATTTTTCATCATGAAAAATATAATTTTTCATTATGCATACAAAAAAAAAAAAAAAAAAAAAATACTTGAATAAAGTAAGTACAAAACATTGACCAACATATTACCAGTTTAAGAAAGCATATTACAAAAGCTGGATAAATAACTCATGAATTTGAGCAGGTTAAATACCTTATAGGTACAATAGGTTAGTGTCGTTTAAATGCTAGAAATTCAGTTTTTTTTTTGTAACAGCTTACAATTTTTCTATATATTTCACACTTTTCGCTTAATATTAGTTATGTTACTGGACAAAGATTTTGTAAAATTATGGTATCCTTATTTGCATAAATGCTCCCCTATTATATTTGCAAACAACTACTTGTACACAAGCAAGAAAAAAAAAATACATTTTAGAGTTTTAAAATTTTTGAAAAAGTCATTTTACTTTAATTTTGGAAAAAAAATATATATATATAGATATATGTCCTGAATACACTCACGATATGGAAATATTGTGAGTAAAATTGCGAAAGTAGTTTAAAATTCCGCTTGTAATTTAGCGTAACAAAGACAAAAAGGAATTCTTGCCGAAGCTGGGTTATTTTTTATAGTGACACAATTGACTTCTGATACAAAACTGACGAAATTTCATTTAGCAAATATCGTCACATAATTGGACTTTAATTAACTTAGTACACTAAAAGCAAATATGAATTGCGTAACTATAAGTGCTAGAATGCGCATATTGCGTTCATATAATGTTCATTCTGTAACGTTTATATGTTTTTAACAGCACTAGGCCATCGAATCCGGCTTCCCGGGATAGAGAATATATGTAAAAACCATTTTTTTAAATTGAAAACTCTAATAGATTTTTTACATTTAATATTTTTTTTTTCAGATTGTCCCCTAAGAACACCAAAAAGCATTTTTATATGAAATATGTCAATTATATATTCAAATAAAATTTTGAAAAGTATTAAAAGTGGTACTTAAGGATTGGCCTCGTGCCAGAAGTTAATAGCCGAAGAAATGGCCAAAATTTTCTTTATCTTCAGCAATTTTTTTTAATTCTGATAATTTCAGCGGTTTTAAGCGATTATTTCAATTACATGTCTGTAAAATTTGTGTTTCATTTATACAATTTTATTTATTGCTTAATGAATTTTAATTTCGTTATTGAGTATTAACTGGTAACAAATTCTGAACTTTTAATATTGTTTAAAAATGCTAACGGATGAAAATTACTGTAATAAATTATTATTTTTAATAAATGACTTTTCCTACAAAAAATAATCTACACCTTTTTTTAAACAAATTAAAACAAATGTTTAAAAGAACAAGTATTTTACAACAGATTTTGCGAAAAATAAAAATAAATACTTCGCCAGTATTTAGTATTTAATTATTTTAAAATGTTCTATTTTTTTTTCACATCAATAAATCAAAACAAAATTTAAAAAGGTTTTTATGCAAATCGGTTTTAATTGAAAGAAAACTAAAACAATGTACTAGAAAAATAAACAAATATGGAAGTGATTCCACATGTTAAAGAGAAAATGAAAACCTGACATTTTGAAAATAAAAAATTGCTCAATTTGAAAATGAGCTAGAAAATTTTAAGCAAAAAATAAACAAATAAAAAATGTAAACACACACTAAACGGAAAATTAACAACTAGAAAAAAAACTGTGATACAATCCAGCTTTTTAAAAAGACAACATATACAACATGAGTTCATCTTTTTAAGAAAAAGTTTTTTTTTACTTTTTGATAAACGAAGAAAAAAGTCGAAGAGACAGGCTAAAAACGGATGAATAAAATGTGATATAACATTACAAGATGCAATGTGAAAAAAGTAGAAAGAATTTTGTGGATAAGAAAATGAAGAAAACAGTTTAAAAATAAATAATAAAATCTGTGATTGCTTATATTTGTAAAAATAATAGTAATCATAAATAGCAATGACTAAAAAGATAAAATTGGAAAAGAAGAAATGAAAAACAAAGTGTATAAAGAGGAAAACTAAAGAAAAAAATACGTACTTGTGTATTATTTAAGATTTATTATAAAATATAAAAGTAAAATGACATTCTTTGAGACTCACACTTATAAAAATTATATACACTGCTATCCAAAAATTTTGGGTCAGGAACCGGACGCTATCGCTTTTTACATGGCTTGTAGAATATCTACTGAAATTCTTGGCAAATTGTTCTTGAACTTCGAAAATGTAAAGCCCATGTTTGACTTCCAGAACAGTAGAAACAGTATACTGAAATTAAAAAATTAATATATTGAATATTTCATAAGATATGTGGCATTTGTATGAAATAATTTATAACTGTGCATGCGCGAACGATACCAAAGTATTTTTTTTCGTGATTTGGTATAAAAATACCAGTCAAATATCGTGAAAACTCAGACTTTTACCAGAAATACAGTGTGCTAATTGACAAATTCGTGGGTAAATGGGATTTCCACCCGAATTTGTCTAGTAGCTCACTGAATTGCTGGTATTTTTCTTAGTTTTCACGATATTTGACTGGTCTTTTTATACGAGTTACTCTATAGACTTAACTACCAAATCGTGAAAAAAAAATTCTTTGGTATAGTTCGCGCATGCGCAGTTATAAATTATTTCATACTAATGCCCATATCTCAGCAAATATTCAATATATTAATTTTTTTAATTGCAGTTTACTGTTTCTACTGTACTTGAAGTCAAACATGTGCTTTACATCCTCGAATTTCAAGAACAATTTGATAAGAATTTCAGTAGATGTTCGACAAACCGTGAAGAAGCGAAAGTGTCCGGTCACTGCCCCTTAATCTTTGGACAGCAGGTGTATATAAAACGCAAAGGTATGTGACGGCAAAAAAGCGGTTATTTTTCTTTTGCCGTGGGCAGTGAGTGGTTTGTTTAGAAAATAAAACCTGCTAAATTGCTTTCACTAATTTGCGATTATTAAGAAAACTGTGTGAGGTATCGATTTAAAACTCACCCCACATACGTATGTAGAAGATTTTTCTGTCTCCAAAAATCCAATTTTTGTAAAAATCTGCCGGTAATTTTTCTTAATTCTTTGCAAAAAAACTGATCCAGACAAAAAAGTGCAAAGTCAAACCAAACAAACGTGACATTTTGTTTCTGTTTCAAAAGATGCCAATATTTGTTAATTTTAATGTTCATTGGTTAAATATTTAGGGGATAGGGGATCAGAACTGGTTGAGTTGATTTAAGTATCTTCAGGATTTGAAGATTGTGACCAGGAAAACATTCAAGAACAGCTCGAATGTAATGTTGGTGGCCACCAACTATTGACGGACGATGAAATCCTTGCTACTCTCATGGAAGACCAAAGCCCTTCAGAAAACCATGACGACGAGGGAAACTTTAGTGACTAATAACAAGTTGAAAAGGGACCGTCCATTGAGGAAGTTTTTCGGTGCCTAGAGACAGCCTTGAAGTGGATGGAGCAACAATAAGAGTGTGATTCCGTTCAACTGCTTCCATTAAAACGTATAAGGGATTTAGCAGCAAGAAAAAAAAATGTCCTCTCTGAAGCAAAAAAAGAAAAAAAATGGACTTATTTTCTTAAATTGAAGACCTACAATACTGTACTTTTGATTTACTACAAATTAATTTGATCACATTATTCCTTGATAGTTTGTTCCCTTCTTCTTGTTGTAAGCATTGTAGTACAAAATACATACATATTTGTGTTTTTTATCACTGTTTATTTGTTTCACTATGGTCATATAACTGTAGTATGTCTTTTTTCAAAAATGATCGGTTACCCGAAATCTTGTTTATCCGAACATCCTCGGTAACCTAATAGTTCGGATAATCGATGCTCCACTGTATAGCGTTAATGTTAAAGGTATGAAGATATAGTCCACTCCCCCCCCGGCGATGGAAGGTGGAGCTAATTTATTTTTGGAGCCCGTGAACAGCGCACCGGCTATTTAGCACCGTAGATAGCGAGGATCCGTGCAGAAGGTTCGTTTAGAATAGAATGTTCTCCCTGACGATGGAAGGTGGAACTAAAAAAATTTGCGGCGCGTGCGCAGCACGCCTTCTAAACTGAGCCATAGTCCTGTGGTATTATTAGCGTAGCCTGATGCACCAAGCATATATTACGAAACATTTTCCAACGCTTCCAGAATATTGTAACGAAACTTCATCATTTAAAAAGGCAAAAGAAACTATATATGTAATGAACTTAGAAAACACATAAGACATTCGAAAAGTAGATTTTGCTAATTACTGTCCACAGCCGGAAAAAAAATCTAGATGATCTATAGATCTGTATATACACTATGTAGTATGTTAAAGTTTAACTTAGTTACAAAACATATATCACCGCCAAGAATTCGCCTTCAGAACTTGAACAGCCCTGTATATTATCTACAAATTTTTATACACACCTCATCTTATTTTAAAATTTGATTCAGGAAAAAAAAAAAAAAAAAACGTGTAACACAACTTAAAACGAACTTTCGGAAATTAATCATCTATAAATGGTAATGTATCCAGAATTTTGTGTATCCCTGTATGTGAATTTATTTATATTCTACAAACATCTTATTGTGCAATAAATATAGTACAGCTGGAAAATTGTAACTCATTTAAAAGTCACCTTAATAATTTCAGGCTCATACACAGTAATGCTTACGAATTATTTTGTGTGACCCTGAATATGATCTACAGCATTTGTACTCATTTTGGAGTATGCAAAAAATGAGTCAAATTTAGAAACGCGTACCTCAACTAAAAATTCTCTTCCATCATTTTATCACTCATAGACAGTACTGTACCTGAAATCTTTTGTGTGTCACTGTAAATGAATAAAAACTGTTATGCACGTCATATTCTACAGCAAGTGGGAGAGCATAACCTTGAAGTGCACCTCTATAATCTGTATAAATTTCATTTTTCTTGAAATAGTGTTACATCATTAAAATACGCTGCTAACAATTTTCCTCTTAGACCGTAATGTAAACGAATTCTTTTGTATGATCATGCACATGAATTATAAATGCTTTGCACTCCATATTCTATAGAAAGCATATTCTAGTACACATCAGAAATGAAGATCAATTTCGATATATACACACACCATTTTCAATAGCGAACATTCCTGGCCAAGTCTCAATGACATATATCAAATATATGGCAATCCATATGTATTTACGAGAGTTAGAGCCCAGACAAATAGACGGCACACAGCAGTTAAACCGAAGTCATTAAGCACTTTCCAACTATATTGAAAAGTGTTAAAAATATTGCTGATTACTCACATTTTTACGTTCCGCAATCATAGCAGTGTTCTGAATGAATTCATTAACAGTTTTATTCATAATAATGAAAATAAATTAAGTTTTTTTACGACACAGTCAGCAAAAAAGCATTATACTGAGAGAAACGCATCCTTGAAATGTCAGCACCTAATGCAAATTAATCTAAACGAAAATACTTCTATTATATATTCTTAAAATTCTCCCTTGTTTAACAGCGTGTTTAACTTATATTAAGATAAGCTTTAAAGATTTCCCGCTTTCCTAAAAACTTCACGTGTCGAAAATTTAAATTTCAAAAAACATCCTCCAAATATAGATATTAAAATTTTTACAAATACCATACGAATATAAAAATACCAAGTAGCTAAAGTCCTTGAAATCGTCAACATCACAACTGTGCCGCCTTCAGAGTAAATTATATTCAAGTCAGTTGCAATAATGCATTATTCATATCCCAGAGTTTATGAATTCTGAATGCTTATTCTTTGAAATGTTCATATCGTTACTAGCATTAAATTATTCTTTACAATGATGTTTTACATAATAAAGTTTAATGTAATTTGAAGTGTAATTATTTTCCGTGTTTCAAAAATACTGATGCAAATTTTTTAATCTCGTTTATGACATTGCTAAACAATTACATTTAAAAAAAGTATAGATCAGATTTAAATATAAGAAACTCATTGTTTTGTAGTAAAAAGTTAGATTATGAGTCACAGTAAAATTAGAATTTAGATAAGGGTTTTAATCTATAGAATTAATAGTTAAGGGTTTATTTCGAAATATGTCGAAACGTATTTTTTCATTTTTCAAAAGTTCCAACTCATAAACATTCTAAACATTTTGATGTTTTCTAAATATTTTAAACATTCTGAAAAGGATGATATTTAAAAACATTTAAAAATCTGGACTGACTGCACTCGAATTTCCGAGAATTGCTGTATGTGTCCAGAAAGGGGTAAAAAGGAATTTTTACAAATTTCTGACGAGGGCAGGCATGACCACCCCGGGAACTAACCCTTCCCTTAAAAATATAATTGCTATCTTGGGGGAGAGGGTAACAAATATCTGACAAAATGGACTTAACTGCATTCCAACGCTAGGCCTCCCTTTTTGAAACTGTTGACTTTACCTACGTGCTGATAATGCTTGATTACATGCACGCAATATTTATCATTTATTACCCTGTCACGTTTTTTTCGATGATTTTCTTTACAGGATCAGTTGCAAAAATTGTTATGGATTAAATACCTAATTTTGCTGGCCAGTTCTGACTCACGGGCCGTGGCGGCTAAATATCTCGAGCCAGACCTGGGCACGTGCAGATCTCTAATGCAAACCTGTAGTGTAAAGACACACGTTACTCAAAAGCAAACGTACAAGGCGAAGCCTTGTGTATGTATACAATGAAATTTGTTATATAATATAGCTTCTTATAATCTTTTTCTTCAAAATTGAGAAAAAAGTATAATACTAAATTGAACATTTTAATATTTTTGTTGCTATAGTTATCAGAATTTCGCGATATAATAATAAAAAATACTATTTCATGGAATTATTATCTATTTAAGAACAAATAGATTGAAATTATCATAAAATAAATTAAATTGAAATAAAAGAAAATAGTGATACCCAATTTCAGTAGAATATGTTTACTTAAATACACATATGTACAAAATTCCACTACTGCAATTATTATTCCGCTCATGTGGTAGACGTTCCTCCCAAATCATCAATGGGAATTGTTTTGACCGACTTCAGTAGTTTTCCTATTCGGTAGACGGCCGTTACGAATAAAATCATTTTATTCAATTCCTGCTCATGATTATACCTTCTCGAATTGCCTTCACTGGCGGAAACTTTTCCTACTATTTCCAACAGTTTTATTTGCCGCTCCCCCAACGCTGGTAATTTTCTGTGATCTCATCGCCGTTGCTCGTGTCAGGCATGAGGTCATCACTAGCGAAACATCCAGCTTACGATGACTGGTTTTTAAATGGGGTTCTTGACAAGGACGGCCGTTAGTAATCATCATTTGTGCGAAATTATTATATGTCAATAGCGCATTGAGTTCTTTAAATGACTTATTTATTCTCCACTGTATAAAGGAAATAATGAAGAAGGAATTTAATGCATAAAAATAAATAAATAAATAATTGAAAATTCATCCTAATAAGAATATGTTCTGTTTCTTGTCTCCATAAATAAAATTAACTTTACAGAAATCTATTTCAGTTACATATCACTAGTCATGTTTGCTTTTAGCATCATAGTAAATGCATAACGGTAATGACTTTGAGATAATGTTTCTTGATAATGTTACACTTTATTGAAACAGCATCACTTCTGCGCTTTATGAAATTGAAATTACAAGTTTTTAAGTTATTTTATATTCTAGTTGGTGTAATCCAACTAATAGCAAAAGATCAGATGCGAATATCTTAAATAAGATTGCAATGAAATCTTACAAAATATTACAATAAATACTCTATATAAACAAGCCAAAAAAGTGGTATTATATATTAATTACCCGAAGAATTTGTATTAACAAATAATTACCTAAATAATTTGTATTAATAAAGAATTAACTGTGAAAAGGAAGATGATTTTCTATTTAAAGCTAAATTAACAAAAACGAAAAATCATTACTTAGATTATTATACACTTCCCAACACTATCCGAATATTGTTAAGAAAATTCATTTTACAAAGAAATGAGATATCTAAATAAATATACAAAAAAAAAAAAATAAATAAATAAATAAAATAACATCATTTTAGCAATTCCTGTCATAGTCGGTAATGTGGACGAATTGTGCAGTCCTGTATATGACCTACACACCTCGTAATACACAAAAAAATAGTTACGTTTTAAAATGCATGTCACAGCTGAAAGCGCATTTCCAGCAGTTATGGCTGATATAGTCAGTCCTGTAAACGATTTTTTTAATTTCTCTGTAAATAAAAGACAAACTGTACGTATTCAATAATCTATAGAAAACATGTTTCAGTGCATCTCAGTAATGTATTTGTATTTCATTGAAATGGAGTAGCATCATTAAAATACATTGCAAACGCTTTTTCCTACATATTATCATAGTATAATAATTTTGTGTTTCCCTGTAAACGGACTACAATAGCTACTTATTCCATACTCTTTATAAAATATGTTGTCGTCCAATTGAGTTATGCATCATTTCATTATGTTTGAAATAGTGTAACATGATTAAAATGCACTGAAAACGATTTTTTCGCATTGATCGTAACGTAACGGAATAATTTGGAGTGGCACTGTCAACTAACCATAAATCGTACACACTACATTTTAACTATCGAACATGCCATGGTAAACTTCCATTACATATATTTATTACATGGCAATCCGAGTATATTTAACAGAGTTGGAACGCGGAAAGGCCTACCGACAGACACACAGACGGACAGATAAACTGGATTTAGAAACACTTTTCAAGTATGTTGTAAAGTGCTAAAAACCTAACCTTTATAGATTCGGAAAGCACATTTTGACTAATTCGCATTAAAATATCGCGTCGATCACGTGGTAAACGCTAGTTAAACATCCAGCGCATGCCCGGTTTTTAAAAGTGGTTTCTTACGAAGATGGCCTCTAATAATAATATTTTAAACGGTACTATTAAACGTCAATAGTGAATTGAGTTCTTTAAGTGAATTATTTACTCTCTAATGTATAAAGGGAAATAATAAAGGATGAATTTATTTTTGTTATTAAAAAATAAATGATTTGTTGTTACTTTTTACATTTAAAAGAAATAGAAAACAAAACTATTGGTTCGAATGAGGAATATATATGTTATTCAGACTTATTTAATATTAGATTTATGTGAATCTATTTCAGCGGAAATCCAAAATGCTGTTAGGTATTTAGATTCTGACATTCTAGTCGAAGGCATATGGCGGAGGTCTATGATTTGGCTTACTAAGATAGATATTTTCATAAATGTTATGGTGAACTTGAATTTAGTGAAGATTCAAAAATAAAAAAAATCAGCAACCATACGGTTGGATTTATATCAGATAGCGTCTCATGAATCCAAATTATTTTATGTTTTTTATAAGACAATTACACAATTTTTTTTTTTCGTTTCTGAAAATTTTTAAAAGTAGAAGGTAGATGAAAAATACTGGAGGTCGTAAATTATAAAGATGTATACATTATCACATGAAGCATAGAAGAGCCATATGAACCGGTATAAGATCGACCTTACGATATTTGCCAAGGACTTTCTTTATCATTTTCCAAACACTTATTGCAGGTTTTTTTTTATATTATTTCGTAAAACTTGCCATGGCTGAGTGCAAATTCTCACTGAGGAGAGTTAAAAACATGTTAACTATTTAATTCAAACACACTCAGAAAAAGGAATTGATTAAAACTACAAAACATTTTTGTTGAGTACATTTTGGTTGTTTTAGCAAAATTGGAGTAAAATTGAACCATTTTACTTCAATTAACAAAACATTTTTGCTGACGATACAATTTTTTTTTTTTTGGAATTGCAAAAAAAAAGGGGTTTTTAACAAAAAAAATTTTTTGTTGATTCAAACAAAATTTCCATTGACCTATATTTAAACAAAATTTTTGTTTAAATATGGCCCAATAAAAATTTTGTTTGAATCAACAAAAATTTTTTTTTTTTTGCAATTCCAAAAAAAATTTTTGTATCGTCAGTAAAATGTTTTGTTAATTGAAGTAAAATGGTTCAATTTTACTCCAATTTTGCTAAAACAACAAAATGTACTCAAAAAATATGTTTTGTAGTTTTAATCAGTTTCTTTTTCTGAGTGCAATAGAAAAAAAAAAGAACTCAACTCAAGCCAAGTGTCATGCTCTGGAAATTAACAATTATTTTATTCTTAAATCCACGTTTAAATTAATGCTTCCAAAATACTTGAGTATTATAGACGTTATTAAAATAATTATTTTCTGAAAATAGCAAACATTTTTTTTTCAAATTTCTAAATAAGATAACAACTTTTATCGAAAAATAATGCCGAGTAATGACATTTTCTTGAAAAATGTATCTAATCTAATATGGAAGAAGTAAAAAAAATCTAAAATTAACTCAGAATGTTTGATCTCATTAATTGGCGTATTAGAAGTCTAATAGCATTAAAAGACTTTTTGCTGAATAATTCTAAAGCGCCATCATCACTGCCTTAATCTCATAATTATATCTTTATTATCTTCCACAATTTCTCCAAACCCACCCGCATTAATGTGTCGGTCCTCTTTTGAAGAACATAATCTGATGATCTGCAAATAAAAATACGGATAACTGTTTTTTTTTTCTTTTCTTATTTCTATCCTTCTTAAATCAGTTTTCAAAAGAAAGAATCTTTGAAAGAGTAATGTGACTCCTAACTCTGTCGGATTTTATAAATAGCTCTTAATTTAGTTTTCTCCAATTGTACATAAAAGATAAATGTGGAGCTTTTTTAAAAGGTTCGAAGGATAAAAACAGTCATTTCAAAAAGCTCGCTTTGAGCGATTTCGGATGATTTAAAATTTGAGCAAAAGGAAATTGGTATTTTATAATGTATATATGTATATAAAAAAAAAAAAACGTAGCTATTGGAGAGTCATGATCTTTTCATTTCTCCTTTTTATGTAACTTCTTATGATATTTTCGTGAAATGACTGTATATTTTTTTTATAATAATTTATAAAGTTCAAATAGTATATTTTCAACATTATGAATTTATTTTTTTTCATCAAATGATGAATGATGTCGTAAGTTGTTACATAAAAGAAGGAAATGGCTTTAATGTTAAAAGATTTTCTACAAAATGCTAAGCAAAGTGATAGAATTTGCTTTAAAAGATCTATTTTAATGTTTCAAACTGAAAAAATAAAGCTAATATTTTGTTTCATAAATTTTACCTTTTTCTTTTTTTAATGTGATTTTCTATGGTATTTTTTGATATGGTTAAACATTTTCTATAATATTCTATAAAGTTAAAAAAAATAATGCTTCTTTATCATTTTGGATAAGAATTTACTATTTATTCTTTTTTATCAAATGTTTAGCGCTTCTGTGAATTATTTCATAAAATAAAGAAATAAATTTAATGTAAAATATCCTGTGCAGGAATTTTCTTTAAAGAATTCCTTTTAATTTCTTCAATTTGGGGGGGGGGGGTTATTTAAATATTTTATAATCTAGTCTTAGTTTTTTAAATTATTATTTCTCTTGTGAATAGTATAAAAGGTACAAAATACCCTACATAGAAATTTTCTTTAAAATGCTTTTTTATTTCATAAAAAAATAGTGTAATATTTTATAAAAAAAAAAAAAAAAAAAAAAAAAAAAAAAAAAAACATTTTAAACATTTTATTAGATTTTTTTATGAATTCATGTGCTGAAAAGAACGATATTATGGGATAAGGCATAAAATCCCGTACAATATACTTGTTATTTATTTTTAAATAAAAAATACATTTGAAGAAAATAAAATGAAACTGCTGAATATATTATGCAATTGATTTTCAGATCTTTAATTATGCTTCTTCCGAGAAAGATTTTGCCCTATGTATTTTATAACTAAATTATAATTATTAAAATTACGTACATTTAAATCAATGACGCTATTAAAAAGAGGTATTTACAACATTACCGCATTTACTACTTTTAAAAAATGTTGAATTTTTTATCCTTCATACTTTTTATAATACTCGGGAATCAGGTGTAGAAGAATTTGTAAGATTTTGCATCAGGCTGTGTATACAATAAAACTGTTAATAGTGTTCTGAGTTGCCCTCCTATAAAAATATAGATTAATGTAAAGCTATTTTTTATTTGATTAAAAAAGATCTCACATGTTAAATATATATATTAAAAAAGGGAAAAATATTTTTTAATTCAAACTTGAAATCTTAATATTTTCTGACATTTATATTATGCGGTTACGAGTATCTTCCAGAAAAAAAAAAAAATCTAAGACGTACACAGAATTTACACTTAATAGCATTACATTTTTGGTCCAAATAATGCAAAACAAAGAACGCTCATCAAAATTTAAAACCTGGTACTAGGAAGGCTAAAAGTCCCACCAGTGGCCGATAGGTTCTGCTCTTAAAGCTGGTAAACGGTATGTGATGGGTTCATACCCCTCGTCGACCTAACCGTTCGGAGTTTTCCGTGGTTTTCTTCGAACCTTGCCGTAAATACGGGTTAGGATCCCTTAGAAAGTCCCCCACGGAGGGCACCCCCTCCCCCTAGGGCCTATATCCCTCGAGTAGATAATCGGCCTTCATAAATCAACCAACCAACTAGCAGGGATAAAAAGACTTATATATACTTGATATTGAAATGGGGGTTTTATAGGATGGTTAAATGGTGTATTATCTTGGCGAAAATTTCAAATGTCATTTTCTAATGTAAAAATATTTTCTTGTTTTAAAAATTACCTTAAATATCATATCAAACATTCATAATTTTTAAAAAAGAAATGGTTTTTATTTGAATATAAACTTGAAAAAGTAATGCTTCCTCACACCTACATAATACGTTTAAGAATATCTTCCTGGGAAAAAAAAATTCAAAAGGCTTATGTTCGAAGAAATAAAATTTGTTTCAAAAGAATAATTTAAAAATATATATCACATTTCAAACAGCGAAACAATACCCTCTACACTTTCTTAAAATAAATGTTGCGTTTTTATTTTTATTTATTTATTTATTTATATAAAAAATAGAACACAGATTCATAATTCAGAAAAAAGAAAAGATTTTTATTTCAATATAAACTTGAAAAATTAATATTTCCTCACGAATATTTAATACGTATATAAAAATCTTCTAATACGTTTACAAAAATTCAAAGGGCTATTTTTGGTGAAATAAAATGTATTTCAAAAGAGTAATTACAAATATATTACATTTCAAACAGAGAAACAATACTACCCCTACAGTTTTTTATTTTTAAATTTCTTTTTTTTCTTTTTTTTTTCTATTTTAAATATAAAGGCTTGATACTGAAATGGAGATTTTATATGTGGGTTATCTTAGCTTAAAAAATGCCATAAGGATCAATAATTTAAAATAATAGTATTAATAATTTTTTTTAATTCAAACTTGAAAAAGTAATACTTCCTCACACCTTCATAATACGTTTAGGAATATCTTCCTGAGAAAAAAAATCTAAGAACTTATTTTCGTGGAAATAAAATGTGTTTTAAAAGAATAATTTTTAAAAATATCACATTTCAAACAGAGAAACAATACCCTCTACACTTTCTTAAAAGAAATGCTCCAGGTTTTTTTTTTATATAAAAAGTCTTATATATGCTTGATACTGAAATGGAGGTTCTATATGTGGGCTTATCTTGGCGATATTTCAAATGTCATTTTCTAATGCGTTGGAAGTGCGGCAGATAACCGTTAGAAATATTAGGCAATCAATCACGTTAGAACTCGGTTTACATTACGTTTATCCAAATTTTGAAGACTCTATTTATTTTTTGGCAGGTAGTACAATAACGTCTGAAAGAAAACTGGTCAGAACAAAATATTTATATACTTTCTAGTTTTCTGAATTTAACAAGGGGATCTTTAAATTAGATATTATGATAATGTATGTAATAAGCGTAAGGATGAATATTTCAAATTCTGAAAAATATTTTTCAAGGAATTAAACAGTAAAGGAGATATTAATATTTACCCGGCTGTTTCTAGAATTGGAGGGAAGTGGTTTTGACCGTGAACGCTGTAACTCTCTTTATTTCCTGATAAAAATGGGAACGGGTGTGAGAATTTTTTTTTTATGTCATGACAAAATGCTTGTTTCGTTTCCCACCATGATAGGCTGCACGCTTTAAAACAAATTTCGTGAAAACAATATAAAATATACTAACAGAAAAGTTGCCGTCTATTCTGCGTTTTTACACAAAACTGCCGTTTTGATATTTTCCCGTTGTCAAGATGGAAATTTTCGTAATTTAAGAAGAAAAATTTCTGTTTTTAGAAATGTTTATTTCTATTTATCATGTGAGCAGTAACGCAATATTAAAAAATATATAGATTAAAATTATATATACTCATGGATATTTACATGGAACAGGTATTTGTCTTGAATATATCACAACCGTTTTTTACTGGGTCGGATTAAATTTAAATGTTTCGGGTTGGGTTTTGACTATTTCCCGTAAAGTTTGGGTTAACCCGATTTTTCAAAAAAAAAAAAAAAGAAAAAAAAAGTCCTGAATATTTTTTACGTGAATACATATTAATGAATGTGTGTGTGTTATTTTTCATAAAAGAACATAAAATTAATATTAGAGATAGAATTGTAGCCTACTTTTCCATAATTGTATTAAAATGCGAATTAATTTTATTTCACTTTGGCTTGGTATCGGGTTCGAGATTGAATATTTCGGGTTTGGATTTATTTCAGATTCAAGTGTATCGGATATGGGTTGGATTTCGTGCTGGTTTTAAGCAGAATTTTTTTAGTTTTGGTCGGTGACGGGTAAAACCCGACCATCGCAACACTCTACTCTAGATTCCCTCTTATTGGGTAGGCGAGAGTAGAAGAGCTTTTTTTTTTCACTGAAACTGATTTATGGTCCCGAAAATATTTTGCCACTTGCGCATCTTTAAAGAGAAAGCCATCTTTGTATAAACTTATTTTCTTATACACGAATTAAAAATAAGAAAAAAAAATTACAATAACCATTGGGGAAAATGTTCCGAAAGCTTAAAAAATAATAATAATAAAAAATTAACGTATTTTCGTGTTATAGCGGCCCCCACAATTATGATTATGCCAAGGTTGCAGTTATAATTTCACCAAGATCATCGCAAAGATTATATATGCATCCTATATACGCATATATATATATATTATACACATGTTATTTACGTCTTTATGTGTATATACATCATATACACATGTCATATATATACATATATGCATCATATATGCATGATATATGACTATAACTTGGCCACATACGTCAAGAAATGTTTTATATAGATCAAATATTATTATAATGTCATACATGCTTTATAATTTGTGGATAAATCTTGGTCGCTGGGCGATTCATCGTTGGGGGTACGCTATAACACGAAAGTACCAAATTAGTACCAAGTAGAAAAATTCTTCTAAAGTTACAGAATTTTGATTAAAACGCTTAAAAAATTCTTCTAAATTTACAGAATTTCGTTAAAAACGATTAAAATAGTAAAATGCGAACATCATTTGGTCCATACTCGACCGAAAGCAACAACCATTTTCCCAATGATTAATCAAGAAATAGTGCATGCGAACCTTAATCGCTAACCACTGCAATAAAGAGTACGATTTTTTTTCAAAGTGGAAGGAGCAATGACTTTTGCTTTTTTCGAGCGATAATAATTAAAAATTATACAAGTAAACCCTAAATTTTTTTGTTTTACTTTTGTCTACATTTTTGAGCATGGAGACATGTATTTCTTAATTGAATCTCCAATTTAATTATAATTATGACTGTCTAGTTAATTTACACAACTTATGCCTCCCAACAAACACATGCTGGGAAAGAATAAACTGACGCAATTCAGAGTATGCAAGAAACACCGTAAAAAGGCCAAACAAAACCGCAATGTGACATTGGAAATTTAAAAAATATGCCTTCCTAATGGCCATCAATATCTTGTCTGCATGGGCGTCCTTTGCAATCCGTCAAAAACAGGTTCCTACTCGTTCTTTACATTGATTCATAGCATAGCGTATTTATTTATTTATTTTTTATTCCATTAAGTATTTTTTTACGACAGAAAAATAGCTTAATCTCCATGTGTCTTGTATCTTCCGCTAAATTTATTACATGTATTAACTTTACTTTTTTTTAATTACTTATTTGCATAGCATTATATTTTACTTATTTCTAAGTCAGGAACATAGTCCTATTAATAAAATTTAAGAATAACTAAAAGTAAAAATCTTTTATAAGCATCCAACATTGTAAAAAATAGCTTCAGTAACATTACTGCAGTAGAGATTCCAGTCAAAACTTGTAAAAAAAACGGGCTTTGCATTAGATAAATAGACTTTTTTTTTTTTTTTTTTTTTTTTTTAGATAAAACGAGTTTTCCGTAAACGCATCAAATTTACGGAATTTGTCCACTTAGATTGAAAAAGTGACACCTCCCATAAAATTACTGAAACAATTCACGATAAAAGACCCGTGATTTTATATTTATTTTTTTACAGTGAATGTTTATTTTAAAAATAAAATTTATTATCATGATTGCAATTCGTGTAGTTCCAAAACTATATCCGTTACAATATATTATTTTAACATGGCCCACGATTATTGGTAATTCACAGCTTCGTTTTACGCTTGACAGAAAGCACAAATTAGTGAATTTATTTTTTAAAAATGTGATTTTTTGCGCTATTTTATTTATTTACGATATGGCAACAGGAAAGAAAACAAAAGAATAATTTAAACAATCTATTTAGGATATCTAAAATGTCTTCTAAACGTATGTACCGGGTGATTATAATTAAAGTTACGATTTCAAAAATTGATAATTTTAAAACTACTGGTCAGAATGACTTGATATTTTAGCAAAACAATCGTGAGGCAATGTAATTTTGTTTGGCGAAATAAAAAATAGTTCCAAAATGTGCCAATAGATGGCGCTGTCAGGGTTCAGATAGTCTGGAGATATGCAAATTACTAATACATGGCAACTATGGGTACCGGAAGAATGTTGTTTACAGCGGGCGAATTGAGAATCTAGCCGACTTGAAAGCAAGAATCACACACCACACCCATTGCATCAGTACAGATACCCTCCGATCTGTTGTGGAGCATGCCGTTTTGCGCTTCCAGTTAGTAGCGGAACAAGGCGGAGGGCATATCGAACAACTTATACTTTAATCATCAGTAAAGTGTTTGTTTCATAAAGCTTTTTTTTTTTTCATTTTTTGTCATTATTGCTGTTGTCGCTGTAAACACGTAATCTTGCCTTTTCGCTAATACATTTTTAGTAAATCCCTGAACTCTATTTTTTTCCTTTTGGCTAACAACATTCCTGTATTTAAAGAATACATTTTCGGTCTTTCCCCTGACATTACCCTGACAGCGCCATCTATCGGCACCTTTTAGAATTATTTTTTCCTTTGCTAAATAAAATTCCATTGCCTCACGATTGTTCTGCTAAAATATCAAGTGATTCTGACTAGTAGTTTAAAAATTATCGATTTTTGAAATCGTAACTTTAATTATAATCACCCGGTATATTCTAAATGTCTTCTAAATGATAATTTCATTAATATTAAACTATTAAATGACAAAAAAGTATTTTTTCAAAGAAATAATTATACTCTTTATTTGTTGTTTATATTTTATGCTATTTAGTACTTAAAATATTTTGCTGTTGGAAGCATCATTAACTCCATTGATTTTGTAATATGTAAACAGTGGTAGCCATAAAGAGTATTTGGCAATTTATCACCTGCGGCCGGATAACGAAAAAAAGCCCTAAAATCGATTTATTAATTTATAATTAAGTTACAAAAATATAAAAGTGTTGTATTGCCTTCGGAATCATCCCTTTGTTTTAATTTTTATAGTTCTGGCATATGAAGTAGTGAGGGAAAAATCGATTACAAAATTCCATCTTTGTATACAAAAACCAAGTAAAGTTAAATAACAGAGTGTAAAATATCTAAACTAATTAAAATACCTGAAACATGTGTTATGCAAAATTTCGAAAATTTTCAAAAAAAAAAAAAAAAAAAAAAAAAAAAAGGAACACTCTCTATATATCAAAAACATTTTTATATAAATATTAATGTGGTAATGGCAAAAATCGAGAGCTACGCTGGTAATGGTGATAGGCGAGTGTTTAAAATTTCTTGTGCGTAAAATATAATATGCATGCGCTAATTCGCAACTAAAAAAATTAACATTTGTTATTTTTTTAATCTTTGAAATAAATCAAAATATTATGGAAAAATAAAACGAAAAATAGGCACTACAGGGTAACAGTTGAAAACAATCAGTTAGAAAATGCAGTGTAAATGTTGCTAAAAGTCAGGTTTTAAAAAGTTGGTTTTAATTTGGTCCAATTTAGAGATATCTTTAATTAGTGTATAAAAAATCAAAGTTTGAGTTTCTATCATAGTCCTCTGTTATGTTTAACTAAAAATTCACTTACTAAACGAACACTATCCTGCTATTTCCACTGAAATCAAAACAGTATTCCCGTTAATAAGTTTCACAATCAGTTATAAACTGACGATTCCCTCACATCTATATCTATACTATTATATAAAGAGGAAACGGTGACTGACTGACTGAGTGACTCATCAACGCCCAGCAGAAACTATTGAAGTCAGGGTCACGCAATTTGGACTGTAGATTGCTGTTATGGCCTAGGCAAGCAATAAGAAGGGATTTTTGAAAATTCCTCCCCGAAGGGAGTTAAAGGGGGTTCGAATGTTTTAGGTCATTTTGCCATATCACAGCAACAGTTATAGGTAGGAGCTTGAAATTCCAGAAAACAAATCTACTAAAAAAATGATTAAACACCTATTTCAGCGATTTTAGAAATTCCCCCAAGAAGGGGGTTAAATGGGGGTGGTCGAATGTTTTAGGTCATTTTGCCATATCTCAGCAGCAATTATAGGTAGGAGTTTGAAATTCCAGAAAACAAATCTACTTAAAAAATGATTAAACACCTATTTCAGTGATTTTAGAAATTCCCCCCAGAAGGGGGTTAAAGGGGGGTGGTCGAATGTTTTAGGTCATTTCGCCATATCTCAGCAGCAGTTATAGGTAGGAACGCGAAAATCAGGAAAACAAATCTACAAAAAAATGATTAAACACCTATTTCAGCGATTTTAGAAATTCCCACCAGAAGGGGGTTAAAGGGGGGTGGTCGAATGTTTTAGATCATTTCGCCATATCTCAGCTGCAGTTATAGGTAGGAGCTTGAAATTCCAGAAAACAAATCTACTAAAAAAATGATTAAACGCATATTTCAGATATTTTAGAAATTCCCCCCAGAAGGGGGTTAAAGGGGGTGGTCGAATGTTTTAGGTCATTTTGCCGTATCTCAGCAGCAATTTTAGTTAAGAGCACAAAAATCAGGAAAACAAATCTACTAAAAACATGATTAAACATGTATTTCGGGGATATTAGAATTTCCCCTCCTGGAAGGGGTTAAAGGGGGGTGGTCGAATGTTTTAGGTCATTTCGCCATACCTCAGCTGCAGTTATAGGTAGGAGCGCAAAAATCAGGAAAACAGATCTACTAAAAATGATTAAACATGTATTTCAGCAATTTTAGGAATTCCCCTCCCGGAGGGGGTTAAGGGGGGGAAGTCGAATGTTTTATGTCATTTTGCCGTATCTCAGCTGCAGTTATAGGTAGGAGCTTGAAATTCCAGAAAACAAATCTACTAAAAAAATGATTAAACGCATATTTCAGATATTTTAGAAATTCCCCCCAGAAGGGGGTTAAAGGGGGTGGTCGAATGTTTTAGGTCATTTTGCCGTATCTCAGCAGCAATTTTAGTTAAGAGCACAAAAATCAGGAAAACAAATCTACTAAAAACATGATTAAACATGTATTTCGGGGATTTTAGAATTCCCCCTCCCGGAAGTGGTTAAAGGGAGGTGGTCAAATGTTTTAGGTCATTTTGCCGTATCTCAGCGGTAATTTTAGTTAAGAGCACAAAAATCAGGAAAACAAATCTACTAAAAACATGATTAAACATGTATTTCGGGGATTTTAGAATTTCCCAAAAGAAGGGGGTTAAAGGGGGGGGTGGTCGAATATTTTACGTCATTTCGTCATATCTCAGCAGCAGTTATAGGTAGGAGCGCGAAAATCAGGAAATTAAATCTACTAAAAAAATGATTAAACACGTATTTCAACGATTTTAGAAATTCACCCCTGAAAGTGGTTAAAGGGGGTGGTCGAATGTTTTAGGTCATTTTGCCGTATCTCAGCAGCAATTTTAGTTAAGAGCACAAAAATCAGGAAAACAAATCTACTAGAAACATGATTAAACATGTATTTCGGGGATTTTAAAATTTCCCCCCAGAAGGGGGTTAAAGGGGGGTGGTCGAATGTTTTAGGTCATTTCGCCATATCTCAGCAGCAGTTTTATGTAGGAGCACGAAATTATGCAAAACAAATCTACTAAAAAATTGGTTAAACACGTATTTCAGCGAATTTAGAAATTTCCTCCCAAAGGGGTTAAAAGGGGGGTCGAATGTTTTAGATCATTTCGCCATATCTCAGCAGCAGTTTTATGTAGGAGCACGAAATTAAGGAAAACAAATCTACTAAAAAATTTGTTAAACATGTATTTCAGCGAATTTAGAAATTTCCTCCCAAAGGGGGTTAAAAGGGGGTCGAAAGTTTTAGATCATTTCGCCATATATCTGCAGCAGTTTTAGATAGGAGCGCGAAAATCAGGAAAACAAATCTACTAAAAAATGAATAAAACACATGCTTCAGCAATTTTGGAAGTTCCTCCCAGAAGGTGGTTAAATGGGGGTGTCGAATTTTTTAGATCATTTCGCCATATCTCAGCTTTTATGTAGGAGGGCAAAATTAATTAAAACAAATCTACTAAAAAATTGGTTAAACACGTATTTCGGCGATTTTGGAAACTCCCCGCAGAAGGTGGCTAAAGGGGTATTCAAAAGTTTCGGGTCATTTCGCCATATCTCAGCAGCGGATTTAGGTAGGAGCGTGAAATTCAGGAAAACACATTTACTAAAAAATGGATAAATACGCATTTCAGTGATTTTAGAAATTCCCCCCGAAGGGTTTTAAAGGGGGTGGTTTTGAAAATTTTAGGACTTTTCGCCATATGTCAGCAGTTGTTTTATCTAGGTGCGCGAAATTCAGGAAAACAAATCTATTAAATAAATGATTAAACACGTATTTCAGTGAATTTAGAAATCCTCCCCCCCCCCCCTCGAAGGTGGTTAAAGGGGGATTCGAAAGTTTTAGGTCATTTCGCCATATCTCAGCAACAGTTTTAGGTTGGAGCGCGAAATTAAGGAAAACGAATGTAATAAAAAAATTACATTGTCTACCCGGGACGGGCCGCTAGTCTATATTATAAAGCAAAAACATGTCCATGAGTAACGCTGACATCATATTGATGGGGGCAACATCTCACTAATTAATTTCACTTTTAATTCTTTTTTTTTACTTCTAAACATCGCGCAATTTTAATTATTAGACTGTCAAATAGGAACATTTTCTTCCTTTCATGTCTGTTAACTTGTATTTTATTTATATCATTATAATTTATTTATTAATGAAGCTTTACTTTCATTATTAAATATCAACCAGATACAAATCCTGAACTATTATATTGGTATTGTTTTAAGTGAAAATGGATTAATCTTTCGTACCCGATAGATATATATTAAAAAAAAAAAAAGAAAAATATTAAAATCTCTACCCGATACAGATGCATTTTTTTAAAAAATCGTTAAGATAAAAAATCGAAAGACTATAAAAGTGGCAAAAACTTGAAAGTTGTTTGTAAACTGTAACTCAGTTTAGTATTTTTTCTATCTTTTAAATATAATATTTAATCACGATTTTTTTTAAATCCATCTATGGTAAAGAAACCATATATATCCTTTTCAAAATTAAAGAAATCTATATTTAAAGTATTTTAATAAATATTTTTCCCTTTTCTGCATTATCGCATTTTATATATATTCTAGGCACTTGAAGACGCGCCTATTTCCTTTTTTTTCTCAACGAAAAGTTTTGCAGTCAAAATCATATCTATTTTTATCAACTTATCGTTAACGTATTTTTAATTTCCCTGTCAGTATCACTTTAAAAGAAATAACACAATGTATGAAATCTATCTCCTATGGTCATGTTTTGGCTTCCCAAAGAGTACCAGATGCGCTCCCGACGTTATGGCGTCGAAACATACATTTTTGCAAAAATGCCTTTCCAGTGGTTCCCAAAACACACAACCGTCAAAAATTCTGAATCATTTTCTTTTTAGCGAAAGTGTTCTCTATGCCAAATATATTACCCGTCCCTGTCGCCTATTACAAAATTTAATTTGTAGTTATTCTAAATGGTTTTGGCAACCCGTGTAAAAATTCACGCCTCTTTACTCAAAAATGCAAATCGTTGGCGAGATTTGTAACTGTGCTTATCTCTCATTTACTTCTGACTTCTCCTCTATCGTTCAGCCACTTAACTTCTAATTAAGCGTCTACAACGCTGCCCCGGGTCCACCCATAAGAAAATTCCGCGAGAAACTGTTATCTTTTCCTGGTTTCCTGAAATAAGTCATTGCTACGATCTACCCTTTAATGCTGTCATCCTGTAAACAAACTATTACTCCTGTAATTGTGGATAAACGCAAAATGTGTTCATAATAAAGATATTGATGCTTCCAGAAATGCTGAACTTTCCATATGTGTGCTGAGTCCAATACTTCGGAGTTTATTTCCAGGATCTCGGAATTATCTTGTTGTGTGACGCATCCTAATTGTACCGGATCATGTGCCAATACTTTTTCCTGAATACGAATTTATCTCCAATTCGCTACGAAGGTTTTCCAGCCCTGATAAAAAAATCTTTGCTATACTACCACTACCGAGCCTAGCCCGATTACGAAAGATTAATTCGTTTGCACTTAAAACAATAATATAATAGTTCCGCATGTGTGCCAGGCTAATATTTCATAACGAAATCAAAACTTCATTAATAAGTAAATAAAATAATATAAATAAAAAACAAATTTAATAGAAATGTAATCGAACTACGTGCTTAAACCACTGAAATTATCAGAATCAAAAAGGTTGCTGAAAATAGCGATCTTTGGCAATTTTTTTTTGCTATTAACTCGCGGCTTGCGGCTAATACGAAAGTATTGCTTTTAATTAATTTCAAAACTTTGTTTGATTGTATAGTTGATATTTTCCCTATAAAACTGATTTTTGGTAGCGTTAGCAATTTGTGGGCAATCTACAATAAATATATCAAATGTAAAAAATATATTACACTTTTTAATATTAAAAGAAAATGGTTTCACTTGTGTTCTATAACCAGGAAAGCACGTATTGTAGACCCTAGTTATAATAATAATATTAAACTTGAACGTTATACTATTGCATATTTATAAATAGCCTAATAAACAATAAATGAGTTTTTTATTGATGACAGTGACAAACTAAGGTTTTGGCCTAGAGCTTCTATAATAGGAGGTTAAGGGATCTGGTCTGTAGGAAATTTTCGTCCTGTACCGCAATGTCTATCGTTCCCCCTCATCGCCTGAAAATGTTACATTTTATGCAAATTAATTGCTTTGATGAAAGTAAAAATTCCACAAGTCTCTCCTAGGAAGGGTGTAAATGTTTATCAAAGGCAAAAGTTTAAATAGAACACTGTGTACGGATCATGAACTTCAAGCTGATAAATAATCTGAATTGGCTCCCAGACCTCTTTTACGTATAACGAAAATTTTATTAACAGGCCTAACACTTCATTGAAGCCATAACAATGTTAAGAAGACTTCTCTTGCTGGTGAATATAAGTTTTCACAATCTATTATAAACTAGAAAATCCACTGCATAATCTTTACATAGACAAGAACTAGCAATCCTAAGTTGCGGATTAGAAATTTCAATATCACAACGAATATTCCTTTATGCTTTCAATATATTTATTCTTCTCACTACATTCTAAACAGAAATAAAATATCTCAAATCCCTATTTTTTTTATGATTGTGTAATATGATTATGTTATGCTTGTCCTGGTGGTATGAAAAATTCCCTTCGTGTTTCAGAATGATTGCATATGTTATAGACATGAATTCTGGAAGGTTTCAGCTTTAAAAAATAGCTTTTAATCCCCATAAAGTTTGCTTGATCTCAGAATATAAACATAAAATACATCGTCGCGCTGGAAATGTTATTTTTGGAATGATTTCGACAGTGTTTATTTCTTTGATGCATTCGAATGATATTTTCCCCCATCTCTGTGAAAGTTTCGTGTTTACAAAAAAAGCGTCTTTTTCAATATATCTATATATACGACATTTGAAATATTTTTACTTTGAAAGAATTTTTAAGAAATAAAATATAGTGTCCCCATATTCGAATTAAAAATTAAAAAATTTAATAATGCTATAACCAATAAATTTGAATATAAACATTTCTTTTTAGATGCCATAATACAGGGTGACAAGAAATAACTTGGGCACACATTATACATTATAATTTTAATGCTAATGAAAATATTGCGACCAAACTTCAAAATAAATATGAATACATTATTTCGTCTAATATATTTACAAATTTTCAAAGTGGCTACCTTTAGCCTTAATACAGAGCTTTAAACGTGTCACAAAAATATCGGCTATGGACCGCAACTCACTTACTGATATTTTATCCCATTCCTTGCATAAGGATTTCTTTAGGGATGCCAAAGTTTTATGAGGTTTAGCACACACCCTTGTCTCCAAGATGGATCAAACAAAATAATCCATTGGGTTCAAATCTGGGAATACGGTGGCCATTCTTGAGCTCCAATGAAGTCAGGAAAATGTGTCTTACAACAATCTTGAGTGCCTTTAGCTCTGTGTGCAGGTGCGGAAACCTGTTGGAAGGTCCATCTTTTGTTTCCAAAGAACTTTTGTGACCAAGGTAAGACAACATCTTCCAAAATGAGTTTGCGATATGTTTGTTGATTAATTTTTATCCTTTGATCAACAAAAACAAGCGGTTTTTCCCACTAGCACATATCCCACCCCAAACCATTACAGATTGGGGTCGTTGACGCCGTTCAACAATGCAAGAACGTTCAGGTGCTTCTGCTGACCAAACTCTATTATTATGGCTATTGTGAGCTTGTTCAATCGAAAACAGTTTCTCATCTGTGAAGACAAATGTTTGTCATCGATCACCTACGGCCTGCTTTAACAGTTCTTTACACCTTTTAAGTCATGTGCGTTTGTTCTCTGCTGTTACCTTTTGAGCCTCTTTCATTTTGTAAGGGTGAAGACCAAGCTCTACTTTGCCATCAAATGCGCGGTTTCTCTGTTGATCTTCATCTCTCTAGCAACCTTTCTCATTGAAATCCTAGGATTTTGTTGAACTCCCTTTTTGATAACTACCCGGTTTCTTGATGTGTTAACTGGGCGCTTTCTTCTTCTTTCTGGCCTGTCACCATCATGTCCGAGTTCTTTAAACCTTTTGATTGCGTATGAAACCGTCTGCTTAGGCACCTTCAATCGTTGAACAATTTCACATTGTTTCATTTCTTGCTAATGTAATTCAAATATGGCAGATCGTTTGTTAACCATAATGGTTATCACAACTAACTTACTTACACCTGTTTAGTAAGCTTTCTAGAATCAATTTCCTATGACAATAACTTTATAACTTTACTGGTAGTACAGATTTTTGGTTTGAAACTTCGTCCAAGTTATTTCTTGTCACCCTGTAATATACTCACACGAAAACAAAATCTGAAATTTAAAAAATATATATACGAAAAAAAGACTTATCGAAATATTTTTTTAATTTGAAATATTTTATTCTTATTGAATTCTAACAGTCACACTGTTAAAAATTTGCAGCAAACTGCCCAGTCATTTGACCGTTTTTATAAAACAATGGTTACATAATCATAATTTAACACTATTCTGACCATAATATGGACAATAATATGGTCAGAATACAGTCAAATTACGGTTATGTAACAGTTTTCTATAAAAACTGTCAAATGACGGTACAGTTTGCTGCCTAATTTTAACAGCGAAGTTAGGAATGATTTTCCGAAAAAAAATAATAATTTCTGGTTTTCGGTTCAAATGAGTTCCCCAACATTGCAGATTCCTTTGATTATTGTGATTATTAGCCCTAAATAAAGACTAAATACATCCTAAATAATATATTTTAATGTTTTATTTTTTTTCATTAAAGAATTTCATTGTTAGCAGCATATTATATATATATTTTTTTTAATATGTGGCAAGAAATTGTAACGTTATTATGTTTTCCTATAAATTCAATAAATTGATTATTTCTTTTACGTCTTAGAATTTCTTATTGTAGATTATAAAAAAACACATTGTACACAAATGTATATCTAACTTGAAATTTAATCCAGAAATTATTTAAATCTACTAGTGCTCTAAAATTTTGAAAGAGGAACATGTAAGGAATTTTGCACTAGGCAACTTGTCTATTAACTCAAGAAAATTTTAAACCAAAAAGCCAAACCTGTTTAGTAATTTTAATTAAAATTCGTAGATGCAGATGAACTAACAGAAATACGTTACTTGATTATTTCTGCAGAATAAGATAAGATTTGTGTAACATGATTAATCAGAAATACGTTTGTCGTTTGAATTCTGTTATCAAAAATTCAGGTAAATGTCCTTCAGGGCATCTCAGTTTTTAAAACATTCTTCATAACTAAAATATTTTTAATAGAAAAAAAAACGTATTTTTAAACACAAAGAGATTTTGAAGGAAAGAAGAAACAGGCCATAAATATATTCTTTTAATAAGGATTAAACTCGTCCAACCATTCTACTATATTGTTTTTTCAACACAGAAAAAATAGTGAAAAACAAATGCCGTCGTCATCACGCACAGCTAAATATAATTTTTTTAAAACTATTATTTCACTTAAGAAAAGGTGTGAGTACAATGAAAAATAAAATATTTTAAACGTTCTCCAAATATGAATGATGTCATAATAAGTTCAAAAGGATATATTAATATTTTATTTGCTTTTATTTGTAGAATTTTCAATCTTACATACCTTCTTTAATATTGAAAAAAATATTTTAAATGAAATCCACCGTTAAATTAATTGAAAAATATATTTTTATTTTTAATGAGTCAAAAGCTGGATTAAAGACGATATATATATTTTTTTCAATTAAAATCAGTTGAGCATGTCTAGAGAATGTAATTTTTATTTTCCTTCTGAGTTTGAAACTGTCATATAAATATACGATTTTTTTTAAGATAATGTATAAAAAAAAGATCCAATATTAATAAAAAACGCTTTTAAAAATCTTCTAAGATAGGTTATTCCTTTTTCCATTAAGAAAAAAAACATTATTTATTTAGTTTAGTTTGATAGAAATACGATGGTGCTTAGACGCTTTAAAAACATGTACCAATAAATAAATTGAAAAATTTGCTTTTAATAAATCAAAGAGCAGATAATTTTTTCTGTTAATATTTTTTCCAAAATAATAGATAACAAGAACGAAAAATCGTGCACCACGCATAGACTATTAAAACTTTAAGTTTCTAATAGAAGATTAGTAAAAAACTTGTTTTTTTCCTCGAAAGAAATAAGATATTTAAAAAAGAAATTTAAAAAAATCCCTGACGGCTTGGCCTACAGCCCCAGGTAGTTTTCGAAGACGCAGACCGTGGGGCGCCTATTTAATTGCAGAAGAAAGACCTATTTGCCATGATGCGGCAGTTGGGACCGCCCACTTCGAAATATACCTGTACCTGTAGGCGAAGCTAGCAGGAATTTTTTGTTTTTAATTTTTTTCTGTTGTAAGAGTTGGGCCTATAAAAAAACTCGTCAATATAAAAGTTGTAGGTAATATTAAGAGGATTTATAATAAATTTAAGCGGATTTGATATCTCGTGAAATGACGAAGCTATAATTTGTTTTCGTCTTAAACCCCTATTACCCCCTATGTATCATAATTAAGAAATTATGGGGTTTTTTTCTGTTTCTACAAAAAGATGCCCCCCCCCCCCCCCATTGGTTCGATTTTGCCCATTAACGAACTTGACCGAGAGTTTATGTTCCTTGATTTTATATATCAGTTTGGAAGAGATTTGTGCAAAATTATAGAAGTTATCGTGTCCATAAAAAAAGTGATAAAGATAGATAGATAGATAGATAAAGTTTTGAACTGGGGGTGGTTTTGGGTTCTAGGATTCCTGATCGGTGTAGATCTGCAAAACTTTTTCAGAAATTCCAACTTAAGGAAGAATGTAATAGGTAGTATTTCTTACGAAATCTACCTAAAAACACACAACTCAGAAACTCATTTCCATCAATTGCTGTCTATATTCGGTAATGTGGACGAATTCTTTCCTGCAGCCGTATACATTATCTATAGAATTTATGCAACCCTCGTAATTCACTCAAAATTAGATATGTTTAAAAATCCATACCACAGCGGAAAACGGATTTCCACCAGTCATTGATCTGAATCAGTCCTGTAACCGAATTCTTTTGTGCGTCTCTGTAAATGAACTATAAATGCTATGTGCTCCATAATGTAGAGAAAACATGTTGTAGTGCACTTCACTCAAAATTAGATATGTTTAAAAATGCATATCACAGCGGAAAACGGATTTCCACCAATCATTGATCTGAACCAGTCCTGTAACCGAATTATTTTGTGCCTCTCTGTAAATGAACTATAAATGCTATGCGGTCCATAATGCAGATAAAACATATTATAATGCACTTCACTCAAAATTAGAATTGTTTAAAAATGCATATCACAGCGGAAAACGGATTTCCACCAATTATTATCTGAATCAGTCCTGTAACCGAATTCTTTCGTGCTTCTCTGTAAATGAACTATAAATGCTATGCGGTCCATAATGCAGAGAAAATATATTGTAGTGCACTTCACTCAAAATTAGATATGTTTAAAAATGCATACCACAGCGGAAAACGGATTTCCACCAATTATTGATCTGAATCAATCCTGTAACCGAATTTTTTCGTGCTTCTCTGTAAATGAACTATAAATGCTATGCGCTCCATAATGTAGAGAAAATATGTTGTAGTGCACTTCAGTGATTTCATCATGTTTGAAGTAACGAAACATTGATAAAATGCTCCGCAAACGACTTCTCCCGATAGAACATAATGTATTGGAAGTATTTTATGCATACCTGTAGACGAACTACAAATGCTACTTATTTTATACTCCTAGTATGTTTTCGTCTATCTCAGCATTGCACATTAATCGCATTATTTTTTGAAATATCGTAACATTAAAATAAATAAATAAATAAATAAAATGCACTGCAAACGATTTTCCCCATAGACCATAATGTAATGAAATTCTTTTGAGCGTCCCTGTAGACGAACTCTCGGAACGCTCAGTCATGAAGGAATAACTTTCATCTTCTCTCAAATCATTTCCCCTGGGTCTGACTTAAAAAGGTTCATGTAATTGAAAAAGGAATAAAGTCAGATTCCAGGAAATCATGGCTTTTTAACTTGGACTCGACTACACTCCCTCGATCGTAGAAAATTGACGGCATCATACTCAAAGGCGCCCTTGCAATCGTAGGGAGCCCCAGTTACCGGGTTCGTTATATATATACAGATAGATCTTTTAAACGAGAATAACCATAATTACTTTTCTCTATCTAACAGATAGCATAGTGATTGTTTTTACAAAATGTTAAATTTTACAAATATAATTAATATTTTGTCTTCTAAATATAATATTGACGATTGAAATTATCTCAAATATATTCCCGCAGAAAACCAATATTGGTTATATTCAGGCTCAATATTGCAGCAGTATAGTTTTAATTGGAAATAAACTTAATGAAATACCGATATTCGTTAAATACTGACTTTACATTGGATATATCTGCACTGAAATGTAAATATTACATATATAATGTCTGAGAATATTGACAAGGAAGTGCGAAAATATTTATAAAACGTAACAACACAATAAGACAATATGTCATGTCAGTATTGCCAACATGGGCTAGGCTAGGATATAACCAAGATATAGCTTATATCGCCAAGCTATAGCCCATCAAAACACAATAGGATCTATATTCTTTTTTAGGTAGATTTCGTAAGAAATACTACCTATTACATTTCCCCCTAAGTTGGAATTTTTGCAGATCTACGCCGATCATAACTCCCAGAACCCAAAACCACCCCCAGTTCAAAATTTTATCTATCTATCTATCTATCTATCTAACTAACTATCTATGTCACTTTTTTATGGACACGATAACTCCCATAATTCTGCCCAAATCTCTTCCAAACTGATACATAAAATCAAGGGGCATAAAATCTCGGTCAAGTTTGTTAATGGGCAAAATCGAACCAAGAGAGGAGGAGCGGGGGGGGGGGGGCTTTTGTGAAAAAAGTAAAAACCCCATAATTTCTTAATTATGATACGTATCGAATCCGTTTAAAGTTATTATTACTTCTAGGAAAAGGGCCGAAAATTTATATATGACATATTTTTGATATCATTAAAAATGGCCCCAAGGGGGGGGGGAGAGAAAGGGATGTTTTAGAAGAAAAAAATTCATAACTTCGTCAATTTAGTAGATATCAAATCCGAAGATATCAAATTTATTATAAATCCTCTTAATATTATCTAAATCTTTTATATTGACAAGTTTTTTGTAGGACAAACCCTTATTCAAAAACAAATTAAAAACAAAATAAGTCGTCCCTGCTGGCTTCGCATGCAAATAAGTTAGGTTTCGAAGTGGGCGTTTCCAAATGCCGCATCATGGCAAAAAGGTCATTTCTTCCGCAATTCCCAACAAACAGGCGCCCATATATGAAAAGCCTGCGTCTTCGAAATCTACCTGTGCCTGTAAGCCGAGCCGTCAGGGATTTTTTATTTTGGTATTCTTATCAGTTACGTAAATCGCAGCGAAACAAACATAGACTAGTTAATAAAATAGACTTTTACAATATTGACAAGAAATGAACTAATATAACCCGTAATTACAAAAGGAAACCGGCGGAAATAATCATGTCTTATCGCTAAACCTCTGAAAAATACTAACACTGCCTAATTTATATCCATCATGACTAAAATAATGAACTGATAAAAAGTGATAAAAAAAATAGAGAAAAAAAAAGCTTGATACATCAAGCGGAACAGATGAATGTACTTTGACAAAAGTTTTTTATATCTGCAGTAATTAATGTGGCTTCCTGCGCGTGCGTAAGTAAAGCACGTAACGTATTTAATTTCATCAATTTGATGCATCGCTTGCATATCTCCGATCTCCGGAACTCAAAGCATCTGTTTACCGATAAACGTCTATGCTTGAAAAATAAAACTGGAGTTATAAATAATTACTAACAACTAGATATCATAGGTCAGTGATTTATGAAACTATTTTTTAATGAAGGTAATTTGAGTACAATAATAGTTATGAAGTAATTATTTTTAAACATTCTCTAAGTATAATTCAACTCACTAAATACAATTTCATTATGTTTAAACATTTATGAAATACATTCATTATTTATTATCTGTTTGTTCCTACTCCTACTTTATTTTAATGTTTTCCGGATAACTGATTTTTTTTCCGTTATCACGGTGGGTTTTTTTTTTTAATTTTGTCTGCCCATATTTATAGTTATCGTTGTCGTATTTTTTAATATTACATTTTGTTTAAAGTCTTTAGATAATAATAAATTTAATGTATCGCTTGCATGTCTTCAGAACTCAAAGCAACGGTTTGCTGATAATCGGCCCTTTAAAAATAAAACTGGAATTTTTAATAATTACTAACAAATTGATAATATCGGTCAGTCATTAATGAAACTGTTTTTAAGTGAGGGTAATCTGCCTACAATAATCGCGATCAAACAATTTTTTAAAAATATTCACAAAGTATAATTTCATTATATTTTATGAATTTATTGGTTCTTCTCCAACTGAGTGAAAATGTATCCAGGCTGGGACACGAATTCCAGAACGTTTGAGCTTTATTTCCAACGCTCTATCTGTTAAGGTATTTTTTACAAGTCCGGTATCTGCTGGACTTATCCTGGATAGTTTATTTGGTGGAACTTTGGCAGTTAAAGTGAAAAGGTTTGAGTCTTTTGAGAAAGGTTTGAAGCGAAAGGGTTGATGGACACATTTTCACTCAGTTGGAGAAAAACAAAATTCAACTTGTAAGATTTCTTTATGAATCAGTTTGGTTGAGTTAAAATTATTGAATATGATAACTTATCCATTTTTATAATATGGAGTTCCATTAGTGGTTTAATCTGTTGAGCTGTATCATTTATCGCAGACCAGATGCTAATGCCTCAGACTACCTTTAACGTTGCCTGAGCGAATTGTGTTTACTGGAGTTGTCCAGAATAGCTTTGGTGGTAGAGCGTTGACAACTAAAGCCAAAAGGTCCTGGGTTAAAGTCTCAGCCTGAACATGTTTTTAGTCAGTTGGAGGAAAATAAATTCAACTTGTATGACTTCATTATCAATCAGTTTGATTGAGTTAAAATAATGCAATATCATTACGTATCTATTGTTTAATATGGATTTCTATTACCTATGGTTTAATCTGTTGAAATACGTCATTTATAGCAGACCAGATGTTAATGTCTCAGACAACCTTTATGGTTGTACGAGAGAATTATGTTTACCGGACTTGCACAAAATAGCTTAGGTGGTAGAGTATTGGCAACTAAAACCAAAAGATACTGGATTCAAGTCCCAATCTGGACACATTTTTAGTCAATTGAAGAAATGATTTATTTTTGAATTACACTTGAATGATTTATTTTTTTATCAATCTGATCTGATTTATTGAGTTAATACGTCAATAAACATTCATTATTTATTATTTACTTTTTTGTATTTCCCGATATGTATTTGTTTTTTAATTTCCACTAACATTTTTTCCCCCAGTACACGTATTTTTCTGTATTTATTACTGTCATTACTATATTTTTCAATATTATCTTCTGTAAAATTGTTTTGATTCACTGTAACATGAAGGTATTAGTTGTCTTTGATTATTCATTTTTTTTTCGCATTTTTCATGATATATTTTTTTATGAACAAGACATATTTATGTCTTTTTTGAGGCTATACTACTAATATTTTACAGCTAGTCTAAGTTCAGATTTAATAATATAAGGTTTAAAATTTAAAAAAGTGATTATTTAATTAGAAATTATATGAATACTACTAACGTTTTTAAATAATCTATATTCCATTTAATAATGTTATATATAAATTAAGTTGTATCTTATTTAAAAAGTAAAACCATTTTCTTGTTGTTAACATGATCTTAAAATAACTTTTGCATTAAGCTAAATATTTCAGCAGTTAAAAATTTTAACTTCATACAAAAATATTCAAAAGAAGTACAAAAGAGTAGCGATATTTCTTTATTGTAATTTTATTTTATGTTAGTGTTAAATGTTTTTTGCAGGTATATGCCGTAATTTTACTTTAGCTTGACCCTTTTCATTCAAAAGCTTATCATGACCATTCACTGTCTTCAGTTTCAAAGCGAACAGTAAACCGTGAAAAAATTAGGCTTGTAGCGAGCGTTTTCTTCTGTATGTGTGTGGATTTGGGAGGAGGGGATCAATGATCCTTATGGGTTTTCTACTACAATACCTTTACTTTTAAACAAAAGTAATGCATAGATCATTTGTGATATATTTCGGGTGAGAGACCCTCTCGCTCTCTTAGCGTTATGGACGCTACTTAATATAAAATTAGTTATTTTGAAAAAAATTTGTTTTGTCAAACAAACAATTTTTTTCAACGATCTTTCTAAAAATGTAACTTTTAAGCGATTTTATTCGAAAAAATAATTTTGAATAAAACTGGCCGCCTAGCATATGAAAAAAGAAATGGTTTGCTCGTATTTGTTTTCCTCAGTCTTGAGCTTTTATTATATAGATTACGTACGATAAGATTTAATATAGAGTAAAGAAAACTTTTATTAATATCTTTTTAAGTTTTGATTCGATTTTCATAAAAATTGACATTACTCGACAAAATTTTACAACGATAATATATATTAAATTTCAAACCATTCGGTTGGGTAGTTTTTGCGTTGTTATACGCGGACAGACAGACTGACGGACCAGACGACGACTATAGGTGCAATGTATTTATATAATTACGAACGCACCTAAAAACATAAATGTAACAAAAAACGCGAGTTTCCATGATTTGTATTAATAGTATGTCAGAACGACAGCATGTGCCAAAGAAATGTTAAAATACTTTTAAAGAATAACAGTTATTTAAGAAT
The DNA here is from genome assembly GCA_963931845.1 of Maratus michaelseni. Taxonomy (NCBI): domain Eukaryota; kingdom Metazoa; phylum Arthropoda; class Arachnida; order Araneae; family Salticidae; genus Maratus; species Maratus michaelseni. The sequence continues at coordinate 127,524,072 of OZ007590.1, read as the reverse complement.
ATTTTATAGTAACTCTTTATCCCACAAGTTACACTTAAATGCATCTGACTTAAGTGTATTTATAATAAATATTCAGCATAATTCTCGCTTTATAATGTCTAAAATATATTTTTTATTATTTTTCTCATTTTGGTTCTCACAATGAGCCTTTTTAGAAAATAAAGTTTAGTTTCTGCAACATTCAATGAATGGAAACAACCATTAATCACCTTCTGAATCAACTAAATCCAAATTTGTTTTACCGCCTTACAAAAAACTTTTCATCCTGTACTGCGTTATTACCTCCCGCGGCTAAAAGCACGCTACTATTCACTGCTTCTTAAAGCGATCAAAGTCTAAGCAATAAAAATGGGTTCTATACTCTTTTCTCCTGTTTATTTTATTTTTAATTCTGGAGGTACTTCCTAACTGCATTTTCGCTATGCATAAATAATTAATAACTATAAAAGTTATATTGTATTCAAGGTCTTGCATGGTCTTTAAATAGATCTATATTTTACTTCTTCATGTAAAGAACGCATGTCAAAGTCGCGTTCTGCAACAAGCATCTTTGCCGTATAGGCAATATAATACGTCATAACTGGAGTCCCGAAATACGTCAGTTTTTAAGTACTAAATATCAAAACACAGTGTTGTTTTTTGGTCAAACATGATTACAAGATTTATTCTTCATGGTAAGGCGGTTGGTTCTCAAAAAAATATTTTTCTTGGCTGTATAATGCGAAACTTTCTGACACATTTTCAGACTCATTTCAAATATAAAAGCATGATATTTACGAGTATGATTAGTAAAGTGATTTGTAATTGAACAGTTTTTCATTTTCCAAATAAATGATTTACATCTTGAATTAAAAGCGATTATTGTTTCAGAATGTCAGTTTTTTTTTCATTCCAGCGTTGTTGCGCCTGGAAATTGGGTTTATAACGTCTATTTTGACTGCATTTTCTGAACGATCTTCTGGTTTTAGCAAATAACAGAAAAAACAGTTCGATTACTTAATTTCTTTGTAAGAGTACCTGACAATTTCATACGTTTGCGAACAGAAATGAATTAAAATATGTGTTGGAAAGTAGTGAGTTTGGATTTGAGAACAGCCGTAAGATAACAAAACTATAAAAAAATTTAATTTTTAAATGAAAGGAAAAGATCAGATCATTAGTAACGTGTATAATCAAGATAAATCATCCTAATGTATATTAGCCCTTTGGGAAATGTTGTTGAAAAATGAAGATGCATTTTCCAAAATGCAACATGAACAAATGAAGTTTAGGTAAAATCATATCTCATGAAAAATACTCAGAAAAATTTTAAGCTGTAGAACCGAGTTAGAAACAAGATTTGCATATTTCAATCTTTAGAATATGAGGTTTCTTTGTTTTCTTTTATTCTCTCACAAATATCGAATTAAAGCTGTTCTAAAATGCACTGGCTACTTTCTGACACATTTAATAAATTCAATTTTTTTTCGCAAACGTATCAAATTGTCACGTGCTCTTATTAAGAAACTGTGTAATCGACCTTTTTTTTTTTTTCATTTTTCGGTAAAGGTAGAAGAATTTTCAGAAATTCTGCCAAAGTTGGCATTTTGAGACAAATATCCTGGAACGACAACACGGAAAAAAAATGCTGTCGTGAGACAATAACTCAAGATTTACTTCATTTATCAGAAAATGATAAAACTGTTTGATTACAAATCACTTCAATAATCATGCCTGCAATTATCATGCTTTTATGTTTAAAAATGAGTCAAAAAATGTGTCAGAAAATTTCGCATTGTTGAGATTTGAAAAATCTTTTTTTGAGAACCATTTTAATACCAACTCTTATGCAAATGGAAGTAATTGATATCCAGTGTGATTCAGATTTGGAGGCAAAATACAATGCCGTTGATTTGCTTGAATTTTACAAATATTGAGTGCAGTTATTCACAGTTATCTCCAATCAGAACGAGAATTCCCACATTTATCTTACATCAGTTTTAATAGTAATCCCTGCTAACTAAATATAAATGAATAGATAAATAAATAAGTGTGGAAGAAGAGATGTCAAGTGTTAGGACAGTAATTTCATTGTTGCTTTCGTTCTTTGTTTCACATAGAACTTTTCGAAATAAATCTAAATCTATATGAAAATTGCCTTTAATTATTTACTTATTTATTTATTAGGCGGCACATGTGAGCTTAAAACACCTTGTTTTATTTGCCAGTGTTAGTAATTTGAATTTGCCATGCTTAAGGTTGTCCCAGACTACGTTTTGCTTAGCGGTCTCTTTGGTACAGCAAGGCGGTCTGTGGTCTTTTTCATGTTTTATGACTTTTCGAGCATGTCTAAAGGTAAGAGGTCAGCAGGGGATGGCAAATATATCAGTGCCTCTTTCTTTTGTTGAGACCAAATCCTGATTACCAAAAAGGCACATGAAGCACGCGTTTCCCCTCTAAAATTTAAGTGTGCCCCCAAAATGACTGGATAATAAGGCCTATAATTTGCATTTTTAGGTGCGTTAGTAATTATATAAATACGTAGCACCTATAATGGTCGTCTGTTCCGTCCGTCCGTCCGTCTGTCCGCGTATAACAGCGCAAGAGCTACTTAACAAATGGTTTGAAATTTAAGATATATTATCTTTGCAGAAGTTTGCCGAGACATTTCAAATTTTATGAAAATCGAATCAAAACTTTAGAAGATATTAATATAAATATTTATTAAGAAATTTGAATTTAAAAAAAATCGGTGCTTTCTTGCTATAGGAGCTTCCGCGGTTTAATCGTCAAGCGACCGAGATACTTCTTTTATTACAGAAATTAATCTGCAGACGATGTAATTCATTTCACAGAATTAAAAATCATCAAGACCTGAATATTTATGGAACTAGCTATAGTACGAACGCACCTCGTTTGTCACGTTTGACCTACAATTTCCAACTTGTTAGTTTTTTGCATTAAATTTTAAATTTTTGTGAAGGGTTAAATTTTCTAATGCAATAGAACATCCATACTACTTCGGAAAATGTATCACACAGAAAAATCGGAATCAACAAGCTGTTAACCAATCATGGCATCCTTATATGCTATGCTTAGAAACCACCCTGGTAACTGAACTTACAAAAACTATGTATGTATTACAAATATACTGCATCTAAAGCAAGTACTGGCAAGATAAAAAAGGGTGTTTAATGAAATATATGCATTTGGCTAAGTCACTCTTGTGATTATTACTTGTGTCATTGATGAGTTTCCATGTATAAAGGATTTAGAAATCTTTACCGAATGTGAAAGGGGGCCCCTGAAATGATACTGTGCTTCTCCCAGTTTCAGTGGCTATTAGGGCCCTGGTTGAGATTTCCCTTTCTTTTGTTGATGACCACAGAAAATTTGGAAAATAATGGCCAGTCGAAAGATTTACGACTCTCCTGCCAAGCATATGATCATGCTTAATGTAAAGATTAGTTTTGCTTGGAAACAAGAAAAGGTTTCGAGTATGCTGAAGAACAAACAAATGCATTGATAAATTTAACGAAATTTAAAATTGATTATTAGTTTTAGGAATCAAATATTAACATCTTTATATATGTTTACTGAACATTTTACCATTTTTTAACGTAAGAAGCCTTTTTCAATAGAAAAACATAAGGTTTTTCAAAAAGTAATTATTATCTTCCATTATAAACGCTATTACAGAATATCTTTTAGCAACTGGAAAAGTAATTTAATAATTCACAAACTATTTTATTTCGCAAAACATCACTTTTTTATCAGTGCTTATTAATATTCTAATTCTTCTATATGGTGAGTAATAATTAAAAAAAGAAACATATAAATTATTAATATTATTATTATTATATATTATTAAATTATTATAATTATCATATCACACATAGTTAATCATATTAAATTTAAACAGAATCATTGTGATTTTAATTAATATTATGTACCTATAACTGCATATGCCAGAAAAATACAATAAACACCGAAGGAAAAAGAGTTGTTAAAAAAATATTTATTATAATTCTTGTACCGTAATTCCCATTTCCACTAAATTTCATCTGATTTAATATATAAATAAATCTCGTCCTAATATTATTTGACTTTAAACCTTTTCAGAAAATATTTTCTAATTTTTCTAACGTTCAATAAATGAAAACATACATTAATCACATTCTGAATCAACTACATCGAAACTTGCTTTCCCGCCATACAAAAACTTTTCAGCATGTACAACCTTACCACCCGCGGCAGAAAAACACACTTCTATTCACGTTTTCTTTGAGCGATCAAAGGCAAAGCTATAAAAACTGGTTTTCTACTCTTTTCTCCTGTTTATTTTATTTTTATTTTTGGAGGTACTTCCGAACTGCATTTTTACTACATATGCATAAATAATTAATAACTTAGAAAGTTAAATTGCAGTCAAGGTCTTGAATAGTTGTAAAGATCGATCTATATTTTTCTTTTCTACGTGTAAAGATTACTTGGAAAGCAGAAAGTAGCCTGGAAAGAGCAATAAGGTTTTGAATATTTTTAATAATAGAATATATATATATATATATATATATATATATATATATATATATATATATATATATACTTAGCTGAATTTAACGAATATTGAAAGGGAGTTTTTTAATTGAGACATTACTTATTAACATGTTTATAAATGTTTGCTGAACATTTTAAAATTGTTTAATGTGAAGAGCATTTATTAAACAAAATCGCAAGACATTTGTACAAGTAAAATTTATTTTGTTGAATTAACACAATTATAGAATAACTTTTTGTAATGAGAAACATATTTCAAATATTCACAAACATTTTCATATCAGAACATCATTTATTTCCCGATGACTATTAATAAGTTGCTGTATAGAGACTAAATACTAATTATATGTATATGTATAAAAAGGGATGTTTCACGAAACTAGAATTTTCGTGATTTGCATAATTAATATTTCAGATTGCTTGCATACGGCTTAAAACTGACAATAACATAGGAATGAATAACAGTTGCTAAATTTTGTGAATTATAATTCTTAGACCGTAATTGTTTTTCTACTAAATTCCGCTTCAATTAGTATTGAGTTGATGCAAAAGTTAGTTTCGTTTTGTTGAAAAAAAATTGCAGAAAAAAATTATTTACGAAAAGTTACTTTATATAAATATAGAACGTGAAATTCTGTTTGACGACCTTTGTCCCTTCCTGTGCTAGCTGCATTATCAAGCACTCTTAAACTATTTGTAGTTTCTTGTCAAATAACAATTACATGTGATTTTTCAAGTTCTAATATTTTTTTGTTGACCAGTTTAGCTGTTTTTAAAAGATCTATATAAATGGTGATTGGAAGGCTCCGTGACGACGGCACAGTACGTTGTATGGAACAAAACAGCCCAACCAAGTTGCAAAAGTTTGTGTCATGTGGCTAAACACATATGTGGTGTAATGTGGAACACAGTTCCCTTTATATTGCTTAATTGAAGCTACGTCAGATCAATTGTTCGCTGAAATTCATTTAGTTATAAATGGTATTTCACCGAGTTGATGATATGGTTCACAGATAACAGCTCATAATAAAATATTTCTTGTCATTCCCTCTGAAACATAAAAAAAAACATTCTTCAATTAAACTAAATTGTGCTCTGGTTGAAGGGGCATCTCTGGGATTAGATTGTGATTGTCTTTACTCAACATTATTATACATAATCACCTACTTTTCATCACCTGTACCAAACTGCTGTAAAAAAGGATTGATTTCGTTGCATTACTATGAAAGATCGCAAACATATTCAGTTTATCAAGTTTTTCTACGTTTACTCATGTGCCATATATATATATATATATCGGTCTTGCTAACCATGTCAAGTTAAAGTAATTGACTTGATAATATTGAATGGCTGATTCCAAAAAAATTCTCCAATCTCTCGAGTTGCATTTTCTGTTGGCGCTCCGTCAGTGCGAACCTGTCGTCCAGAATGGTGTGAATCGCTAAGATTAAAATTGTTTTCACGAAATTTCGCAACCACTTTCAGCACCTAGAATCGTCACAGTCACCATCATCATACACAGCACTTATTTTCTTTTGCACCGGCGAAGTTTTTTTGCCTCTCCGAAAACAGAAACATTTACACGTACACCTTATTTTAAAAAATTTATAATGTTTAATAAAATTTTAAAAACACAACCAGATAACAGATTTTGTTTCTCAATTTCTTACTGAAATGCTTTATTCCAAACAATGTCAAAACTTTCAACAAGTAGATCAGACCTTTTTTATATATATGTGGACATCTAGATACAAAAGCGGAACGAACTTCTGCATCAGTCTAATATTTAAATAACTCTAGCCTTAGCTATTTTTTGTAAAATATTTCCCCTTTTTTTCCACATTATGGATTTGACTATAATCTTTTTCAGAAAATAGCTTCGATTTTTTCTAATGAATCGAAACATCCATTAATCACAATCTGAATCAACTAAATCGAAACTTGCTTTCCCGCCAGACAAAAACTTTTCAACATGTACTACCTCACCACCCGCGGCAAAAAACATACTGCTATTCACGTTTTCTTTGAGTGATCAAAGGCTAAGCAATAAAAACGGGTTTTCTTCTCTTTTCCCCTGTTTATTTTATTTTTATATTTGGAGGTACTTCCGAACTGCATATTCATACATAATTAATAACTAAGGAAGTTAAATTCTAGTCAAGGTCTTGAATGGTCGTAAAAAAGATCTATATTTTCTTCTTCGTGTAACGGTTTAGTTTCGCTAGAAAACAGGAAAAGGTTTTTGAATATGTTGAATAATAAAAAATATACATGGCTAAATTTAACTGAACTTCACATTTTTTTAGACATTACTTATTAGCATGTGTATATGAGTTTACTGAACAGTTTAATTTAACATAACATGCATTTATAATCGGGGCCCGATTAACATCTGAATCTAAGGGAATCATGGTATCATTTTGGGGCCCCCTTTCCTTTTAGCAAAATTTCTTAATTCTTCATTCTTGAAAACTCACCATGATACTAATATTATTCGATGGAGTAGCTTAGCCGAGGTCAAATATATTTCATTAAACATATTTTTTTGTTCCCTGTATAATAAATAACAAATTACAAAAATAAATCTCCCTTTATATATCTCCCTTAAGATATATTTAGCACATATAGCTGTATGGTGAATTTCTCGGGTGGTTTCTAAGAGGCACAGCAGGATGCTATGTGATTAACATCCTAATGATGACACTCATATTTCCCTGTTAAATAAGTTTCGTGAAGTAGTGCATGGATTTCCTCTTGGAATAAGCAAACTTTCTTTTCAAAGAAAATTAAAAATACAATGTAAAAGAATGAAAATGGGAATTAGAGGGCATTCTCCGCGGTCATTTTGGGTCTCCTTTAAAATTTTAGAAGGGAAGCATGTGCTTCCCCTTTTGGATAAACAGGCCCTGTCTATAATTGAAAATCGTAAAATGTTTCTATAAAACAGTAGAATTCGTATATCAATTAAGATTACGTATATTCAGTAGAGCATCACTACGTGCTAACAGCTGAATCGTGGCGAAATGGCGAATCTTGTCTGTTAAAAATTTTGTGCTGCGGTGAACCAACTTTTGGTGCTGCAGTAGCTACAATCATGAAAATGTGAAATCGCGTTCCAACATTTGGAGCGCTAATTAAACCAAAGCTCCGTATATGGAAACGAGATTGTCGAGAACGAACATCACGCAATTATCGTTCATATAGACAGCACTGTAACCGAATCCTTTTGGGTGTATATCAATATTTTAAAGGACAAACGTGTCCGTTCGTAACACTGACGTCATTTTGCAAATGACAACACTAGACGATGAAATTTCGGTTTTGCGAATTTTGCTACTGATTTTTTTTTAATTTATAAACATCGCATATTTTTAACTTTTACACCGTTATATAGGGAATAAAATCTACTTTCAAATGCAATATATTTGAAAACTGTATCGCAATTCACTCATTTATTTAAATTAAATTTCAAGCATGATTTTTAAAAATCTATCTCTATCGATTGCAGACGATTATAAAATATTAATCCGTTTGCACTTTAAACAATGTAAAAAGTTCAGCATTTGTTTCCAGCTAATATCAAATAACGAAATTAAAACATCATTAACCGATAAATTAAATATTCTAAATAAAACACAAATTTAACAGACATGTAATCGAAATAAGCGCTTAAAACCGCTGAAATTATCAGAATTTAAAAAAGAAAAACTGCTGTAGATAACGAAATTTTTAGCGATTTCTTCGGCTATTAACTTCTAGACGAGACCAATACGAAATTACCGCTTTTAATAAATTTCAAACTGTTATTTGAATATATAATTGACATATTTCTTATAAAAATGCACTTTGGTGTTGTAGAGGGCAATCTAAAAAAATTATTAAGTGTAAGAAATCTATTAGAGTTTCCAAAAAAAAAAAAAAAAAAAAAAAAAAAAATTCACATATGTCCTCTATCCCGAGAAGCCCGGGTTGGATGCCCTAGTGAACGATAACTGCTATGAGCAGCATATTCAACAGTAAGCATCTTGTTATGCACCTCAGTGATATATATCAATTTCAATATGTTTGAAATAGTATAACATTATTAAAGTGCAAACGATTTTTCTCCCCATAGACCGTAATGTAGCGGAATACTTTTGAGTGTCACTGTAAATGAACTATGAATGCTAGACACGTCATTTTCAATATCGAACATGCCAAAGTAAATCCCAATAACAATCCGGTTATATTTACGCGAGTTAGAACTCGGAGAGACAGACAGACGATGAGACAAACCGAATTAAGAAACACTTTTAAACTATGTTAGAAAGTGTTAAAAACGACCAAAGCAAAATATCGCGGTATTATGTAGAAAATAGCCTTTCAATAGTAATTAATGAAGCCAAAATATTTAAGATGTGCGCTTTCGTTTAATATGTGCGATTAAAATTATGAACCCTCGTTTATCTATGCGTTTTTTTCGTATTATAGATCGAATTTTAAAAACCATTTTTAATTGAAAAACAGTTTTTTTAATATGATTAAGTCCGTTCATTAAAATTACCGTAGATGAATTTTGGTGAAATTTAAATCTCGTCTGTAATGTATTATTTTTCAAGATGACTTTTGCACGCAATATTTAATAATCATTTCTTTTAAATTATATCTACTACCACTATCAATAATTGTAATTTTAGCTTTACGTATTTCTTATTTATTTTTACGTTATTACCTACATTTCTGACTCAAACACATTAATATAATTAAATGTGAAAGATGCATTTCTTTAAAACTCTTTATTTGCGAATATTTTTAAAATGGATATTATTTTACTTTATTTTATTATTATATTTGTAAATTAAAGACGTAAACATCACGCGAATATGAAATGTTTGAAAATTTTTAAAAATAAAACATTTTTAGATATGTGCAATATCATTAGCTCTGTGTCATATTTACAAGAAAACTTTTCTTTTATTTGACTAACAAACACTCTCACAAATGCATTTGATTTTTACCGAACAAGAACCAAAAAGCTAAACACGCTAAAACATCGCTATTTGCTTAATTAAGTATGCATGCATAATCGACTCATTTCGAACTGTATTTAACTACTGCTTTTCAAAAATTGACTGTTATTTCACATGCATGTTGTAAAGAAAATAAAGTACTTACACGCCCATTTTTTAATCATGCATTTAATGCATTGTATAGCCTATTGCAAATTAGTGGGTTCTCTTTTCTACTTGTTATTCGGTATACATTGATACAATTTAAGAGTTGTTAGTCTAAGTTACACGAATAAAAATATTGTTATTCTTAGAGTTTTTATTGACATGCCCCTTTTTTGTTTGTTTATGAAACAAATACATGTTTATGTTTGGATCTGAATGTAATATGTGCACATATTTTTTATTGGTTTGAAATAAAGTATGGCTCTATAAATACAAATCGTGAAATGTAATAATGTAAGGTTGAAAATGCTGAGACTAGAAATGCTACATATTTTATAAGTTAATTGCTTTTGAAACAAAACCTCTCAACGGCTGTCTAGAAACAGTATAACCATACATGGAATTATTTCATTTAATGGAACTAAGGCAATAAATGTCGTCCCAAAACTGATTTTTCTATTTGTACAGAATATTTTGCAAATTAGAAAAACATGTAACTTAAGTATAATGATTTTTAATGAACTTTCGAGATACCTTTCGAGAGTGGACATAGTTATAGCACAGCATTTATTTAAAAGTATGATTTTTGGTACACATTGGTGCACTTTAAGCAAAATTTAAAACGTAAAGCACTACGTAAAATATTGAATAAGTTTCAATGTAGAAGAATTTCAAAATTTGTAAAAGTGCGGTCTGAGTTCAAGATGATTAATAAGCATACCAATTATTAAATAATGTTGAATTTATATTTAAAGAAAAATAACAGAATTTGATGGTCATTTCTAAATTAAATACGTGTTTATAAGCCTCGCGAGAGAGAAATGCTCATTGCGAGACCAACGATGGGTTAAAAATGTAGGAAATTTCTAAGTGACAACCCAAGTCAAGATTCATGCTGATATTTGTTTGCTAGACTAGCATTAAATGCTGTATACCAGCAATAAAATAGCATAAACTACCATAAACATTTGCTGGTTCCACCAGAATTACTAGCAAGTCATGGTGTGTATTGGCCCACTTGATACTGGCTAGCATTATAAAGCATATAATAGCATGAAAATCTAGCATACAAAGCAATAGCAATAACTAGCCTACTATTTGTTGCTGGTACCAGCATGAATTTCGACCTCGGAAGTTTTAAATAAAAATTTCATTCACATCGATTCATATAAATATTCATTTGAAAAATTTAGTTGAAAACTTCAAGATTTTAGAGTGATTCAGTATTATATTAATATTATTTTATTCCTACAATAAACACAATTTAAAAAATATATAAATAATCAGAAGAAGATTTAAATCGCGATTTAACTTAATGTTTACTTTTATACTTGTTCTAAAAGATTTTTTCAGGAAAAAAAAAAGCGAAAGCTGAGTATAAATAAACTCCTTTGGATAGAGAATCTCAGGGCATAGATCGATATAAAGGTAACTTTTTCCTCCGACATTCAGTTCTTCTATCCCCTTCCCAAAGCAGGGAACTAACTTTTCGGTTACAAATGGTAGCATATGAACCGAAAACACGAATGAAATCTCTTGTAGTTGGTCAAAACAGGAAATTCGTGCTCTGTAACATTACTCTGTCAATGCAATTTTATTTATCAATTGAAACCTGATTACTTTCAAATTTACTACATTTGTTTATATCCTTTGCAAAGAAATGCCTATAATGATAGTCAGTTGCAATTTTGATTTATAAAAGATTGCAAATTGCATCTACTATAGACGGTTGATTAATATTATTATTGTTACTCTAAGTAGAAGCAATTATTGAAATTGGTTCCAAAAATAGACATATGTCCAATTTAAAAAAAATAGCAAAACCGTTAACTTTGAATTAATTTTAGCAGTTGTCACGCGAATGTAAAATTTTGAAATCTAAAAATGTAGTTGAAAACTATAAGTTGATTAAGAGATTTGACAAAAAATTATTATTATTGACATTATTTTATTCCTAAAATCAACACAAGTTCAAAAGAATTTAATTAAAAGCCTTACGAAAAATTTTCTTTAAACTTTATAATTTCTACAGCGTTGATAATAGACAGAGAAATATTTTTTTATAGAATTTTTGTTAAGAGGGTAGATTGTCAGAATTCCTTTTAGTTCATTTTATTTTCCTTTAATATTATTTAAGAATCCATTATATAATTACTAAGCATGTTTAAATTCTGAAATTAATTGCTTCAAACTCTTCCCATATTTTAAACTGATTATGTATATATATATACATATATATATAAATATACACACAAATTATATATATATATATATATATATATATTTCTTCTCGCCCGACATCTTAACCAGAGTTTGGGATCAATAGGTGCCATGTCCAATTATTACTATCAATGCAATAAGCCCGATGTTTTAGAAATTCTTTTTCCTAAATTTTTTTATTCGATCTCTGAAGGATAGCACTTAAAAAATTTTAATGTTTGTGGGATAATAGACAGATATATATTTTCTAAAAGTGTCTTTCATAAATAGAGAAATTTCATTAAAAGGCTATATTGTCAGGATTCTGTTAAATCGATTATATTTTAATTCGATAATTATTCAAGATGCCATATTAAGTATATCTTTTGTCTATTATTCCATTATATTAAGCATTTTTGTGTGCAATACATCTCAGTTAGAACATTATAATTATTCAGATGAATTTCTAAAACATACGGGCTTATTGCATTGATAAAAATATCCGGACATGGCACCTCTTGATCAACGTCCTAAACGTTGGTTAAGATGTCGAGCAAAACAAGAAGAAATGTATTAATATATATGTATATATATAACCATAAATGAAACATTATCATAACACCAACTTAAACAATGAAATAATAATTAAGTATGAAATAATTAGTTGACAATGAAAGATTCCGCAACACACTTAATATGGAAACAAAAACATATTAAAAGAATAAGAAATTAAATAAAAATTGAATAAAAATTGAATAAATGGAATTAAATGAATGAAATGAAATGAAATTTGTGGAATTAAGACAGAATTATCAAGTCCCAAATGTCTAAATACCACAAATAAAATGAAATAAGATGTTTCATCATCATATTAGCCATACATTGCTAAATATATATATATATATATATGTTATGGCTAATATGATGATGAAACCACTCATTTTATTTGTGGTATTTAGGCATTTGGGACTTGAAAATTCTGTCTAAATTCCACAAATTTCATTTTATTCATTCAATTTCATTTATTCAATTTTTAATTTAATTTCTTATTTTTTAAATAAGTTTTTGGTATCCATATTCAGTGTGTTGGGGAATACTTTCGTTGACAACTAATTATTACATACCCTAATCATTATTTCATAGTTTAAGTTGGTGTTATGGTAATGTTTCGTTTATGGTTATATATATATATATATATATATATATATATATATATATATATATATAATCAATTGCAAATATGAAAAGAATTGCAAGGAATTTATTTTACAATTTAATTATGATTAATTAAGGCAAATAATATGAACTAAAGGAAGTCCTGACAATATAGACACTTACTAAAATTTCTCTCCTAAAAAAAAAAAATCCTCTTTTCAAAAAGTATATCTTCGTCTATTATTCTATTCCATTAAACATTTTTTATGTGCAATACATCTCAGATGGAACATTAAATCTACGCACAAGAATTTCAAAAACAGTGAGCTTATTCCATCAATCGTAAGATTCGAACATGTCAGCGTTTAATCTGAACCTTAAACACTGATTAAGGTATTGGACAAAACAAAAATAAAGTTTTTTTTTGTCAGTTGCAAATATGAGAATAATTTGAAGCAAGTTATTTCTTATTTATCAATTTATATATGCCTAGTAAATCTATAATGGTTTTTAAACGTTTTTTAAAAAGTATATCCTTTGTCAATTATTCCATTCCATTAAACATTTTTATGTGCAATACATCTCAGATGGAACATTAAATTTACTCAGAAGAATTTCTAAAACAGCGGGCTTATACCATCAATCGTAAGATTCGAAAATGTAAGCTCTTAATCTGAGCCCTAAACATTGATTAAGATGTTGGGAAAAACAAGAAGAAAAATATTATTTTTTAATCATTTACAAATATGGGAACAATTTGAAGCAATTTATTTATCAATTTAAATATGCCTAGTAAATCTATGATAGTTTCTTAAATAGTTATTTAAGGGGGAAAATGAACTAAGAGAAATACTGACTATATAGCCTCTTAACAAAATTTCTATCCATAAAAATATATTTTTGTAAGTATATCTTTGTCTATTATTCCATTACATTAAGCATGTTTTATGTGCAATACATCTCACATGGAACATTAATTTTACGCAGAAGAATTCTAAAATAGCAGGCTTATTGTATTGATCGTAGAAATGTGTTTTAAAACAAACCTTTTAATTTAAAAGAGAAAATGTAGAAATACAACTTAAAGAACTAGTACCTACTTTTTCTTCTCATAGATTTTACTCGTTTATTTCCTAATGGAAATTTTACGCTTCAGATAAAAATGCAATACCTAATAAAGACAGGATCAAACTTTCTACTAAGTATTAAAAATAATGGAGATTTAATACATGCATTTTGATATTCGAGTTTTGTAAAGTTATAATAAATTGTTTTTGATTAAAAAGAAAGGTTTTTATAATAAAATTTAAGAACTTGTGATGAATCGTCAAGGATGCATGAAGTCAAATGTCGTTTTAAAATTTAACGGCCGGTAATAATGGAAGACGCCATCAGAAAAATTTCGATATTCCGTCTAAAAGAATAATTCAGGTTATTTATTGGCCTATAAAATAAAACAACTTAAAATTTATATAATACTAGATGAAAGGATATTTATTATATAGTAATTATATAATTATATTAATTATATTAATTTATTTAATTAATTTATTTAATTAATTTAATTAATTTTTAATTTATTTAATTATTTTAATTTAATAATTAAATTAATTTAATTAATTAAATTAATTAAATTTTAATTAAATTAATTTAATTTAATAATTTTTAATTTATTTAATTTATTTAATTAATTTTTAATTAATTATATTAATTATATAATTATATTAATTTATTATATAGTATAGTATAGTATTATTATATAGTAATATTGTTGTAACACTATCACTTATCCCTTGTTTAGAACATTTATTTACGCTATATGGTCAAAATTTTCTGAAAACTTTCATTTTTTATACAATTTGTCTAAAATCTAGGAATATACCTGAAGAATTGTTCTTGAATTTCAGAGATTTAAACAAACCTGTTTCGCATCATATTTTTCAGTGGTTGGTTGGTTGGTTGTATAGGACGATTTAGTCACAAGGAGAATTACGGGACCAACAAAATATTTAAAAAATAATATTTGCGATCATTTTGCATTATAAATATGTTCGGAATGATTTTTTGCTCTAATAAATGATTATATAGGCACTGTTTGTATGCATATTTGTGTAAGAATATGTCATATATTCACGAAAATATAAACTTTTTAAAAAAATCTAAAACGGTCCGCAACAACGCTACTTTTAGAAACTTGAAAAAGTACATCAGAAGTATTACTACTGATGTACTTTTATGTACATCACTTACTTACATACTTATGTCACATACTTATGTTACTGATGTACTGATGTACCTACTGATGTACTTTAAGTACTTAGTATCTGTACTTAGAAAATTGGTATTTTGAAGATTTGATAAAATATAAGAATTTGTAGGAACTTTTTTTATTACACATGCGCGAATGATTGTACGTATTTTCTTTCATAATTTAGTTATCTAATATGTAAGGAAAAAATATAAAAATGCCAGTCAAATATCGTGATATTCTGAGATATTCAACATTACACCTGAAAAATATTCACTATTTTAAATTGGAAATTCCATTTATTGCATGTTTTCTCCGTTTCACAATGCTGAATAGAAACTTTAATCTATGTATTTAAGAAAAAACAAAAAGGTTGATTTGACTTAAACTGTACGAATATTATACCTGTAAAAAATAGACTAATAACAGTTAAAATCTAATGTATCTATATAACAAAGCGAAAAAATGGTCGTGAGTAACGCTGGCTTCATATCATCTCGAAGGTGCCAACAACCTGAGTAAATAATTTATTTTTATCACAAATATTTTAAGTTCTAAACATATCAGAATTTGAATTTTTACAGTGTCGAATAGAAATAGAGAAAAAAGAAAAAGAAAAAAAAACGTACTTTCAAATGACATTTTTTTTTAAAACTGTATCTTAATTTATTGATCTTTATATAGTTATTTAAAACAAGCATGAATTTTTTAAATTAAAATCTCGAAAATTAAAATGCAACCCGATTAAAGAAAATCAATCTTCTTGCATTTTAAACAATGTAAATAATTCATCATTTGCTTATGTTCGAGCAATATTCCGTAACTAAATTCTCAAAAGAAGTTAAAACTTCACAAAATAAATAAATAAATCACAAAGTTAACAAACAATGTAATCAAATCGAACTACGCGCTTAAATACTGAAATACAGAAAATCAAAAAGTATCGCAATTAACCGCCGTCATGTGGCTAATAAGAAAGCAGCAAAAATGCTTTTTGGTGTCTTTGGTTGGCAAGTAGTTATTGGTTAGCAAATAGCAACACTGTAGTTAATAAAGATCGATTTTGATAGTTATATACATGTGTCAGTTTGAAGGATATTTGAACTAAATTATCATGTGTGCTAAGGAAATCCGTTTAGAATTATTGGAGTTGTTCGGAAAGTTGGTTCGTACCGGAAAATTCTATCATTAAATTATTAGACATTAATTCCGATATCTAATGTCTAATAAATGAACGGCAGAATTTTCCGGTACCAATTGGTTTTCCCCAAGCGGAAAGAACTTTCCGAACAACACAATAAAAAAAAAAAAACTTCAAATAAATTATTAACAGGTTCCCTGCAGGTGGCGCTAGAATACAGCATTTTCAGAAATATTTTTTATACGAATGTAAATGCTTGGATTAATAAAAATATTTTTGTTCAAACTATAACAGTTGTTTTACCTAAATGTTTTGGTCATGAGGCGCAGCTTTTATACTTAATAAAATGTGAAATTATATTTTTTAACTCTTTGGAAAATAACGAAACTTGCCTGTGTTTGCTAAATGCTTTGAAATATTTTATAAATAATAAAAATTTGAAATTCCATGGATTTTTATTCATCTTAGAAATAATTCAGGTAAGTCATTTTTTATTTTGGTGTTTTATTAATATCTGATTATATATATTTTTTTAGTAATTCCTGTCGATGATGCGTTTTTGTACCTCTTTATAATTCTTAAACTATTTTTTTCGCAGTTTTGTCAATAATGTGAATTATTTATCATCAAATATCTATATTATAAAGCAAAAATATGTCCGTGAGTAATGCTCACGTCATATTGATGGTGGTAACACCTGACTAATACATTTTGACTGCAATTTTGTTGAGCTTCTAAACCTCGCAAAATTTTATGTTTTACACCGTCGAAATGGGAAATTTTAATATCGTTAAAATTCAATTTTTTTAAAACTGCGTCACAATTTACTGATTTTTATTATTTTTAAAATTATTTTCAAACATATATTTAAAAAAAAAAATTTATCTCTATCTCATGCAACCAGATTACGAAAGATTAACCTTTTTACATTTAAAACAATATAAATAGTTCAATGACAGCAATATAATTTATTTCCGTCTAATACTCCACAATGAAATTAAAACTCCATCTATAAATAAATAATATAATAAGTAATATAAATAAAACAGAAATTTAACAGGCATGTAATCGAACTACTTGAAAACTTTTTTTGAATACATTAGTGATATTTTTCAGATAAAAATACTTTTTCGTATTGTTAGTATAGGCAATCTAAAAAAATATATAACTAATATATAAATTTGTAATTTTAAAAAAAAATGTTTTTACCTACATTCTGTAACTTTGGAAGCTAGGGTTGGGTGAACCACTTAATATAAATCAAAAATTTCAATAAAATGTCCTGCGGCAAGGAATGGTTTGGGTACTTAATTAAATGAACATAGATTAATCTTTGAATAAGCTTTTTATTAAATAAAAGTAAATAAAAATGTCGAATGAGACTTAAAAGTAATTTATAGTTTCAAAATACTAATAGAAACTGCTAGAATTAAAGGCAATTCAGAGAGTAACCTTACGTGGGATAATTTATAGAAAATATCCCTAAATAAAAGCAGACAAATTTTGTTATAATTATGATTTATTGATAGATAAAATAAATAAATGCTATTATTTTGGTGAATTATTTTTATTCTTAAGCATTATTATTATGAATTAAAAAAAATCTTATTCAGTAAATTCACAAGCTTCAATGCATGCCTGCATAAAAATGGTAATGTATGTATACATGTTTGCGTGCACATACATGGAAGCATGCATCTGTATTTATCTCAAGAAATGAAAAGTCATAGTTCTTCAAAATAGGTTTAACCTGAATAGTTTTCTGCCAGAAAGCATATTACGTTATGAAAACCGAAAAAAAATGAAATACAGATTACCATTTTTTAATGTCTGTTCAGCTAAAAAAAAATAGAATGTAAACATCGCGTGATACTGTGTTAGCTTATTTCGATTAGAATTTTAGGTTTACTTTATATGCAATTTGTTTCTGGTTTGATTGCAAATGTTTTAACAACAGTACATGATTATGTACATAAGTCCACAAAGAGCGGGATTATCAAAGTGTCAATATTTCACGTGATTAGATGAGGTATGAAAATTATTAAAATGAATTGAAATGTTTAAGTTATTTCAACTAAATCGTTATTCATTCACTTTTCTGTAAATGTGTTCAAATTGATTATACTTTCTACAAATGCCGCAATTTTTTTTGGCATTTTTACAAAAGAAAATGTTTATTTGTATAAGCTAACTCATAAAACAGTAGAAAACAAACATGGTTATATTTATCTACATATACATTAAAATTTGATTATCAGTCAGTCACGGAACCGTCTCAGTGACGGATAATTAATCATTAACTAATAATAATTATTAAATAATAACCATTGACTATTCATTAAATGTTTTCTATGCGATAAGCTCCTTTGGCAATTTTACAAAAGAGAATAAAACTTTCTAAGGCAAATCATAAAAGAGCAGTAAAAAATTGTGGTTATATTTATCTAAATAAACATTAAAATTCGATTATCTATCAGTCAAGAAATCGTCTCAGTGAGGGATAGTTAAAAATTACTACTAATAATTATTAAGCACTTAATAAAAATTGACTATTCGTTAAACGCTTTCTAAATGATTCTATTAGCGACAAATACAAAAAGTTTCTTTGGCATTTTTACAAAAGAAAATAAGAAGTTCCAAGTCAAGTCATAAAACAGTAGTAAAAAATCATGTTTATATTTATTTACATATACAGTAAAATTCGATTATCTGTCAGTCACAGGACCGTTGTACAGACGGATAAGAGAATAGATGTATTATAGAAAGCATTTCTCCCCCACAAACAACAAATGCTAGATCGACGACGAAGATTAAATTCTAGCACAGGACTTCCCATCGTATAGATAGAAATCACGATTAGAAATAAAAATTTATTATATAATTGATATGATCTCAGAATATAAATTATATAAAGTAAAAACAAAATAATGCATTTTATATCAAAAATCAACTATCTAGGACATTTTACGTATTTTAAACGTGCAATGCATTTTGCTTTTTTATCCGTTCAATTTTCAACATTTACTCAAAACAGAAAGGTTAATCATATTTATGAAATAGTACGTTATATTACGTTTGTATTTTTTACGATATGAAAAACTCTTCTGAACGTCTTAGTTTTAATTCTCCACCGGTTTCCCCTTTTGTACATGTACTATTGACGGATAATAGAAATAACTGACGATTAAAAAAGTGACGTATACTAGAAGTCTTAGTACACTACCTCGCTAAAATGCTATATATTACAGTTGTCTCAAGGATAAAATAAAAAAGAATAATAAATAAATTTAAAACTTCTCAAATCAATAATTTAATGCTGTGTCTAAATCATTTTAAATGTTCCTTATCTTTTATTTTAGTTTCAAGTAATTACTACAGATGCTAAATTAAACATGTTTATCATTACTCCTTCAAATTTTGTAATTTGAGAGTGTTTTTAAATAGTACCAGTTTTGCTTTACCCCTTAATGGCCTTTTCATGCCACTTTAAAGCATCACTCGCATACTGACACGCGCGCCACTACTCGACCTATTCAAAGACATAATTGGACTTAATGAACGCGGCCACAACATCCTGTATTCCAGGCAGGAAGAATTAAAAGGATAAAAACGTTAATAACTTTTCATAGAATTCTCTTTGATAACACTTATTATACACTCTCAAAAAATCCGCGAATTGAACAAATTTTCCCGTTGCCTTTTTTTTTTTTTTTTTGTGTGTGTGTGAAAACACGAAAATTTACGCTTTGATTTGCTTCTCGTCACCCAAAATACGGAAAACTCACCAATCTAACATAAAATATACCTGAAATTCTCCAATCTATGTCTGCAATTTCTTCAAACCACAGAGGTGTACCGGCAACTGTGTTGCGTGTTACCTTTCCGAATTAGAAACGGAATTTTTACGTATGTTTTTTTACTTTAAAACACGGAAAATTCAAGAAACGAAGGTCAAATTTTCTTGAAATTCCCCAGTCACAAGACAGAAATTTCTTCAAATAACAGAAAAACTCTTCCAATCACAGGGTTGTTCCGGCAACTTGCTGTCTGTATTTTATACGGTTTTTGACGAAATTATTTTTGAGAGTATATAGTTTCTAGCCTTTTTTTTTAGAAATGTCGAATAATTTGGTCATATTAGCAACAGAGGCATTTTGCACGAGAAAAAGTAACGAATTGTCTTTTTTATGCAAAGAAAATACTAAATTATCACACAGCTATAGTACACAACCAACCCATGAGCATAAGCTTTGAAACCCTTCATATCTTTGGCCAGCACACTAATTGCTAGATGGAATGGTCTCTCAGATCAAAGTACTTTAATGACGGATACTAACACTAAATCCTTCTTAATGATCAACCACATATATAATTTTCGAACCAAATGTTGGCTTAGAATTGTTACATAGTATGCATTTCCGAATTAAAAATTTATGAATTTTCCACAAACATAAAATATGTCTTGTATTTCGTCATTACACATTTCATAGATAATTTAACAATAATATTTAATAAAATCTGCCATGTTTTCTGAATACATAGTAACGCCTGAACTACCAGGTGTCATGTTTTTTTTCAGATTTTTGTACATTGATATAGCTGAAACCAATGCATTTTCTTTTATTTTCTAATTATTCAGAGGTGCAAAGCACACGTACTGACGCTTTAAGCATTGCTGAAGTACAAAACTATTCGATTTATGTTTTAAAAAGTAACAATTACTCTTTATTTGTATTTTTGCTATTTGAAATAATATTTTTCATACATTGGAATTTTTAAAAGACTTGTACAGGGTGTTTTTTTTTAAACTGACACCGCCTGTAGCTCGTTCTAATAACTGGATTGACACAAAGTTTTGTGAATGGACTAAGAAAACCATGGGAAAAAAGATTCCAAAAAAAAAAAAAAAATAGTTCCAATCACCTCCGATAGGGGGAAATGTGGCGCTGTGGTAAGTTATGCAACTGAGAATTAGTATAAAATACGGGCAATAAATGAAAATGCAAATTTTTACTTACGCAAGCGACAGTAGCGCCAATAGTTGAAGTTATAAATGCATGCGAAAAACACCGAGAAACAATTTCAGCTCAGGTTGAAAATGAATCTCACTTACCGCAGCGCGCGTTACTTTTGTGAAGTTCTATTATTGTAACCAGTGCAATGCACCAGCCGCTCTTCGTTTACTTAGAACACGCCATAAACTGCGCAAAGGACCTTTATCCGTTAATGTATTGAAAGCAATGATTCTGAAATTCGAAGAAACAGGCTCGCTAGCAGTTCGGTCATTCAGAGGACGTAAAGCGGTGGCAGAAAAAGTGATAATGGATGTTTCAACTGCGATCAACGAAAGGGAAATGATGAATAAAACATGACATTTTATCCAAATTATTATTTTTTTCTGTTTCTGATGTTTTTTTTTCAATGTACAGCGCCACATTTCCCCCCTATCGGCGGTGATTGGAATTATTTTTTTTTTTTTTTGTTGGAATCTTTTTTCCCATGGTTTTCTTAGTCCATTCACAAAATTTTGTGTCAATCCAGTTATTAGAACGAGCTACAGGCAGCTCTGAATAGTGTCAGTTTAAAAAAAAAACACCCTGTACTATACAATTTTAGAAAAATCACGACCTCCTTTTTTTCACACTTTATTTTTGTTTTGTGGTTGATGCATCGAGTTTTACGAATTAAATAGTTTGTAATATATAAAGAACATTAAATTCTATGTAGAAATTTCGAGCTAAACGTCATGTCAGTTCGAAATTTTTGCACTGAGTTACTTAATTTTAATTTTTTTCTTCGTTCTGAAATTTCTATACATCCTCAGGTAGTGTTGGTAAGATGAAAAAGGGAAAAAAATTAGAAGAGCTAAAACATATTTAATGGAAAATATCGTATGGATGAGTTACATGTAATATGTATGATAAAGTAAAGTACCTTATTATACATGAATTATATGACGGGTTCTTAAAATATTTGAATTATACCGAAAATAATCCAAATAAATTAATTGGAAAACATAAAATAATAATACAATATACAATAGTAATTTTAATTAAATAATTAACAATAAATAAAATTCGTTGAAAACATTTACGATGCTTTTATCAACAAATTATTTTTAATTTCCATTTTACTGTATTAAAGTTTTTTACTGTATATAAATGATTCTTTCTAAAAAGATTTTATAAATCTCTACTCACTACTCTGTAAAAGTAATAACTGTTTCAAATTTAATCATTTCATATGCCGATATTAAAAAATGCTCCATCTTCTTTAACTAAATCAAAGGGTTTATCATCTTAAGTAATGGCAGTTCTTTCTTTTTTAGAATGTGAATTATATAATAAGCCATTCACGTAATTCAAACAAAGAACACTTTAAAAAAGGAAACAGGGGAAATTAAATCCTATTCAAATAGTATATAGTTCATCGTGCGGAAATTTTAAAAATATGTCAAAAATAATTTAAGTGTTATTTTTTGACTATCTTTGTTAAATGTAAATTCAGTCATTTTCTGTAGTTTATCAGAGATTTAAATTATTCTATGGCTTTTAGAGTAAGAATTTCCACTGCAGTAGAGAAAATATAAAAAAGTATAGAACGACCACGAATGGTTAATTCTTAAATCAAATTTATGAAAGTTAATTTTGATGATCTGTCATCTAAATATCCTTTTTAAATTTGAAACGACTTTGAATTCGAGAATATTCAAAGTTAGTCTATCAAAATTCCATATGAATATTTGATCTACAGATTATAAGTCATACTTTAGAATGCACAAAATGATCAAAAATCTTTTCAAAGTTGAAATTTCCTTCAATTTACAGATTATAGAGAGCACGATAATTAGTTATTAAATACATGTATACAGGGCAATTCCTTACGTGCAATTCACGAAAAATGTACAGTGAACCAACCAATGAATAAAGCTACAACAATAAATGTAGCATCGACGTATAGTAAAACAGGTATGCGCTACACAATGAGATACCTCGCAACAAACCCTAGTGGAAAATTCTGGAGTTAAAGATCGTATCACGAAAACTGTAGTAGATACAACCAAACGCTCAATGACATTATTGTTAATCATCACCAATTTAGTAAGAAAAGACGCACTGTGCACACGTATAAATAGTTGCATGTACAGCCCAAAATAGCTGTAACTTATGCGAGACGTTTTGTTTATGAAAAATATGAGCTTTCTCTGAACGCCAAACGCGAATATTTTTTAACTTATGCAAATGCAATTTTATCAACCTAACAGCTATATTAATACTAACAAATATAAAAACTTAAGTAAAACATTTTAAAAAAATTGCGAGTAACAATATTAACCTGGTTGTTAAAATATGATGTATTTTACTTTTATCGGAAAAATACTTTCAAATAAACAAGTTATTGCATTGAAATGTTTGCTTTTAATATTTAGGTAGTAACAGACAAAAACTAAATTTAAGCAGATTTTTTTATCTAAATTATTTTTAAAAGTTAATTACATTTTATTTTAAGTAATTGCAAAAATTCATCACTTACTTCATTCATCCAAATTTCGAAAAATACAAACAAAATCTGAACTTCATAGCAATCTAATCTGTGAAACAAATGATTATAGGTAATCTAATATGACGTTTCGCCCATAAGTAACATCTCAAGGTAAACAGGGATCGACTTAAATCAAACGTTAGAAATTCCACGTGCAAAAGCAAGAAAAAAAACACATAATAATTGAACAGGTAAAACAATTGTTTTATGCTCGGTAAATCGAGAGTGATTAAAGACGCAGGATGACAAGTCTTTGTTGTTATAGAATAAAAATATTCAAAGAGAAATAGATGTCAGAAATATGGAATGAGGTTTTTCTTGGTTAATATTAAAAAAACTATCGAATATAAATAAATGAAAATTGGTTGTTTTATAGATAAATGTTCGATAAACACGCTGAAGCAGATAGTTTTAAAATTTAAAAAAAATATTTTAAGAGCTATTTAATGTTAGACTCTGTCAAAATAATTCCGTTAAAAAGTTTTATATAATTAAAAACTATGCATAGCAATTTAACCCTTTTTCACAGGTACAAGCTTGACGAGCTTGCGGTGTTCAGAGTGCAATATATATTTTTTTAATTGGGCTATTTATTTGAGGTTTTTTTTTTACTTTTACTCAAAATTTCTTTATTTGAATAGTGATTTATTTCATATTTCAAAAAAGTCTTTTTTATCAATTGTTAAATTTTAAAACAGAGCATATGAAATATTGCCTTTTAATTAAAAAATGTGTTTAACGTGGATATTAAAAACAGAAAAAAAACTTTAAAATAAGAATTAAATGATCATGTGTTAAAAGCAGTAAAAGTGGAAAATTATGTCAGAAATAATGTATTTACAGGTAAATATTAAAAAGAGAAAGAAAACTTTAAAATAATAATTAAATTATTACGCGTTAAAAGCAGTAAATGGAGAAAACTATGTCATTCTTAGAATGCCCAAATAATAATATTGCCAAACAGTTTCAATTTAAAGATATATTTACACGAGAGATTTATTTCCTATTTCAAAAATATTTTACCTCTTGTTGCCAAGTTTAAAACTGCGCTAATAATATTTCCCTTCAATTAAAAAACTGTATTTTCACATTAATATTAAAAATGGGAATATTAATATTAAAAATGGGCGACGCTATATATATATATATAGCGTCGTTATAAAATTCCGGGAGGCAGCGAAATTGTATACTTAGCCATTTTATAAAAACTGATTTTTTTTTTATCTTACTTAATCAATCATGAAAATAGCCGAATAAACAGCAGTTCAGTCGGCTTTAAGAACCGCAAAATGACTCAATTAAAGGGATGGACATGGAACGCAACCCGAATACAGAAGATCGTCACTGGTAGTTTAATTATAATTCAATCTTCTGTAATATTTTAAAACAGAGCAAATTAGCATGTTTTTAGAGCCTGCGGTGTCTGAAAGGGGGTCTGAGAGCGTAGCTTGTAGGGGGGATTGCTTCTAGTAAGATAAAAGAAAACAGTGGTAAAGCGAAAATGAATGAAGTTAAAAGAAAGTAAATAAAAATTAGGCAACCAAGAATCCTACCAATTTACTGGGGGATTGAAAATGATTCATCGGGTTTTAAAATCCTGCATTTAAAAAAATATTGCATGTGGAACACTGAATGCCATTAACATAAAGGGTGATTGTAAAAGATTCATTAGGTTTTTAAATGCTCTACTTATAAAAATAACATACATGAAACAATGAATGATATATGAAAACACTGTAAGTATACAATATTTTGTTCATGTTATCACAAATTTTAATTGTGGCTTCTTCTAATCACCTGACACACATCTCTGTGGTACTCTAGTTCGGTACACACGTGCGCTAGCATCTCACCATGAATAAGCTCTACTAATGTGATTCTTGAGCTCAACCAAACATTTTAGTAGTGAAGACTTGTAAACAGAGTCTTTAATCACATCCCACTTCCCCCCACCGCTGCCAAAAACACACGCACATAACAAGGAAATCACAGACCGGGAGATTTGGAGATCGCTGAGATTCTAAAACACAGAATGTGTTCCGGTGTTTGTTGTATCACGCAGTATTTCTGATTTAGCATAAAAATTTGCATTTTATGCATAGACGTCATTACAGAAGCAGAAACTGCTAGTGATGATATTTAGAAGCAAATGCAAATTTGAAAATTAAGATGTAAACATAGATTTTTAATTTAAATTTTCGGGTATGATGCAGTATTTAAGGTTTTTTTTATAAAATACAGTGTCTTAAAATCCAATAAATTATTTATAATCACTGGGAAGTTTTAAATAGAGTAAAAAAAAGGGAATGTTTTAGGGCTCAGGGTAATTAGAAAGGCGCTAATTAATAAGAAAATAACTTAAATTCCTTTATTACTAATTATCTCATTAGCACACACATATAAATTTCGTTTCCAATGCTACTGCTAACTTATTTTAAGAATTCAATATCATTCATTATATACGAATGTAGACATTTAAAAATCCGCTTTATAAAAGGAAACAAAGCACATAGACATTTTAAACTAAAAATATATCAAATACATTCTCGAAAAAATTCTTTCCAACTGCATGAATATTACGATACATTTTAGTATAAGTATTTCAAAAAACGACAAGACATGGCAACACAGAAAATAAATAGATAAAGGAAACAGAAATAAATCCTTGCACTTCTTTACACTTGGTTTATTTTGTATATTTTTGTACCTGCATAGTTATTATAAAACTGACCCGACGAGGTCTTGGAAGAAAAACGACGCCCACTTGCTGTATTTAAATGGCCGTCACACGTGACACTGTTTTAAACTACTTCATTTTCAGCAGCCCACTTGTTCCTAACGGAAATAAATTTATTTCCAGAAATTTATTTTCGTTCTCTTGACATCATAAATTTGTAAAAAGAGTGACTTTTTTGTAAATAATCGGAAGTTTATAAAAAAGAGTTTTTCATTCCTTTTCTGGTATATTTTACTTGCGATTTAATGAAAAAGTATCTAGTGTTAACAACATTGCACAACATATGTTTTATCCTTTAAATAATACTAGGTATTTTTAGTATATCTTTCCCTAAAATTTGAAATTAAAATTAAAATATAAAAAATTCAATATACAGTGGCAAATATAAAGAGTGAAATCATGCTCATATTACGTTTCAAACTGCTGTAAAACATTTCTTTTAATAAATAGTTAATTTAGTCATTCTTACAGCCACGAAGTATTAGTATACATCTTTAAAATGTCTTGAAAATAGCCATAATTTGCTTTGGTGCTGTAATAGTGTTTTGAAATTAAAAGGGCTTATAAGTGAACGAGATAACTCGTCTTGACACTCAAAGGGGCTACTACGACAACGAATGATTATACCTTTCTTTTTCTACGTAATTTAATGAGTTGTAAAAGTGTGATAGTCCCTTTACTTTTTTTCCCGTAATAGGTATTATTATTATTGCATAGTAACTTACTGAGCATCAATAGTGCAATAGAATCCTGTTATATAGCACCTCGTTAAATTCCTCTTTTTTCGTTTCTCCCAAAAAATAACGGACTTTACATCAGCTGCACATTTTTAATAACTTCATCTATCTATTAAAATAAGTGCATTTTTTAGTATTACCTTTAATATGATACGTATAAAAAACATAACGTAACATACACATAAAAATCGTTTTAGAAACAAATATAAAGAAAGCCCTTATTTGTAAATTATCGCCGTTCATTTTTATTTAACATATTTTGATGTATCACGGGAGATATAACAAGGGATGTGTTCCAATATTGTGTGTTATAAAATATTGGATGCTCTCGTACCTCAAATATTAGTTGTTCCAGCTCTAATAGATCCATTTGAATTTGGAGGGAGAACATTCGATGAACGGATTCGGAATTAAATTCTCTTGATCAGTAATTAAGAAGAATTAAACATAAGCTTAAAATTAAAATGTAACGGCTCTCAACAATATCTGCCAGTTGCCAGTCAACATTCGTACTGGGGGTAAAGCCGGCTGTGGTTCGTCGTGGCAATCTTCATCTCTTTTGACGTTAGTCGTCCTGTGGCCGACCAAGAACATCTTTGCACTTCAGAATAGGCCTTCATTTTGGCACTTGATCTATGACGATCGTGTGACATTAGTCTAAGACTATGGTCACACTTGCGTTTACTCGACACATATAAACAACGGAAAATTAGAGCAAAAAATGGATTGTATATAAATAGCTCACTACACACAAATAATACACACACAACACTATGTGTAACTAGTTAGAGAAGGAAGGCTTCTTTCAAGGTTTTCCGCGAAATTAATAAGTCGGGATCCGTTTTTTTTTACAAACTTTAACATTTGCAAAGTTCGTCAAAACAAGCAAGTGTCTCCACACTTGCCTGAAAATGAGCCAAGAAAGTTAACTAATATTTTGCATCAGTGCGCCTCTGTTGTTTTGTTATAAAGCGAAATTCTTTTATATTTTAAATGATGACAAAGTGCAAAACAAAAATAGTATTTTTTTTTATATTATTCAGCAATCCAAGTTCTAATCTCTTTGGCAAAAATGCGCAAATGTAACGACTGTGATTGCGCCGTGAATTGCGCTCTGATTACTACACGCTTATCAGAGAAATTAATACCTTCAGAAAATGCAAGCGTGGCTTTAGTCTAATGGGAATATTTCAAATAATTATAAGATAATTTTATCTTTTGAGACATTACATAATTATTAAGAGAAACGAAACGCCTAAATAAGTCTAACAGAGTTAGGTGCACTATTGTAAGCAATACCTTGGATGTCAATGCATCAAATAAAAGCCGAATCTATGTAGTGATTTTCAGCAATTTCTAATCAAGGTTATTTTCATTTAAGTTATTAAAAGTAGAAATTCTCATGTTCATGCATGAATAATATAATTGCAAACGCAAGTGGAAGAAGGTATTATGTCACATGTTTCTCCAAAACCGTTTTATTTTATGGAAGTATTATGGGGTAATCTACGATGTTGTAAAAATAAATAACTAAGATTCTAATTATCCTTCAAAATATGAGACAATACTTTTTAACATCTAATACTTGATAATTTAAATAGTAATTAATTTTAATATTTCAAGGGGTTAGAATGACAGTGGAGTAAGTCAAAATTTAGTGATTTGAAAAATAAAGGGTTTTGTGAAACTTGTTGTATAGCCGTTGCATTGAGTGGTCCAACATGTTTTGCCTACTAGCGACTCCCTAAGTGAACTATGACTTATTTGAATGGCACATTGAACATAAATTAATATACGTTCAGTGAAAATATGGTTATCTCATTTTTCAAAAAATTTTGACTTACTCCACTGTTATTCTAACCCTCTCATTTAATAAATAAACGTTAACAAGTGTTCCTCAGAGAGAGTGTAGTACCATCTGCAGTAACATTTTAAATGTGCTACCTAGATGAAAATAAATGAATAAAAACCAAAAGCACACTTTTTTAATTTTTCGAAGTTTAATTTTTGGTACATAACACCTTCTACCACATATGTCTTTAATTGTTATATTATTTAAAGTAAATATAAGGATTTGAATTATAGTTAAAGATCTAATATTATGCGTTCTGATTCACCCAGCTGCTGTGAAACATTTGTTTCAATAAATAATATTTACAGATCCTAAAAGTATGTAATATGTCTTTTTAATCCTATAAAGGGTGTAAATCGTTGTAAGTTTAATTTATTAAAACAAAAACAAAAAAAACCTCTATTATTACTGATACATATCTGTCAATATAATGATAAAAATATAATTTTGTGGATCTTATTTAAAGCCATTCATGTTATGCAAGATTTTAATTTTTTAATCGCATATTAATTAAGAACACAATGCAGTGTATTAATTAAAACCATAACATCTGTACATTTATTTTTAAATTAAATTTCAAAGTATGTTTCTTTTGAAGCTATATGTGTGTGTTGTAATCTAAACTATAAAAAAATACTATATTTATAAATCATATGAAATTTTTATAAAAATTATTTCTTCTCATTATTAGTAAGAAACACTAGACTTATTCAACATGTCGTCTTATGTGCTATTTCTACCAAGAATATTTATTTTAAATTCCTATACGCATCTTAAACATAGTTAAAAATAATACATTATTTAATAAAACGTATACAATATAATTTTGTGTAAGATTTAGTATTTCTTTTTGATAATAATTATAAAAAAGTTAAACTTATTCATTATATAGAGTCTTAATACATTTTATAAATTGAATCTGTTAAAGGTATCAGTTTTAAATTTCAATACTCATCGGAATACTACCAAAAATTCACATATTCAATAAACCATGAAGTATATTTTGCTTGAAATTTAAAGATTTTTGTCATTATTGTTTTTTAAAAGATGTAATTTATGCATACTGCAAATTCTTAGATGTACATTTCGCTTTCAGTATAAATCAGCAAAATATGTTACTTTTGAATTTATGTACTCTCCGTAATTAAACCTACAAACCATGCAATAAAACATCACAGGTGTTTTAGATGTTTATTAGATGTTTCATTAGATGTTTTAAATGTCTATACTCATCGTAACACTTGATATAAATCCAATTATTCAATAAAACATAAAGTATATTTTATGTGATATTTGGTGTTTTTTTTTGTTTATTTATTTATATTTTTTTGTAAATATTAATTCAAACAGATAAAATTTATGTATAACATATTCCTAGCTGCAAAATTTGTTTTTAGTATAAATCATCGAAATAAGTTATTTTTGAAATTAGTGACTTAACTTAAAGCATTAAAGCTACAAATCATGCAATAAAACATCACAGGAATCCATTTTAATTTTCAGTATTCATCGTAATACTGGCAATAAATTACATATTATTCAATCAAACATGATTTATATTTTTGTGAGATTTAGGTTTTTTCTTTTTTTTTTTTCCTTTTTTGCCAGTATTAATTTAAAAAGATAAAATTTATGTATATAGCATATTCTTTCGTTCAAATTTTATTTTTAGTATACATCAACGAAATTTGAATTTAAGTACTCATCTTAATTAAAGTTGCAAATCATTCAATAAAACATCACGTAAAATTCACACTTTCATTTCGAGTTTCTTTAAAGTTTAAAATGTATTTTCTTAATTCATTTGTAGCATTACTTGGAAGGTGCCGTCATAAAATGCACTTTTTGCGAAAAGCTAATGGAAGGCCATTGAAAGCAAAGCTTGGCAATTTGTATCGTCACTACAGTTCGAAACATATCCTGATAAATGTAAATTGACGTTATCCAGAACAAAAACAAATGTAATAAAAGTTTCAATCTTCAATATATCTTAATTCTTCATGTTAACACCAGAACTTTGAGTGCTTCTGCATTCATTGATTAATAAAGAAGCATTAAAATAAAGCAATAGATTAAAATGATTCATACACGGTAGAAAAAGACAAATGTTTTTTAATCTGCGATTAAATATTATATTAATTATATTATATTAAAATTATATTAATTACATCATATTAAAATAATATTAATTATAATATCACTTCTCAATTAAACATTTACAGCTGTATAATTGAATTTATACATGCAAGAATAACAAAATAATATTAATTTTAATGTTAATGTTAAAGCTGTTAATTTCTCATGTTTGTCTGTATAAAATGTTTGTTGAACCTGAAAATGTTTACTTGAGAATTGACAGTTATGCGAAGAACCTATATTCCGGGTTGTGAAAATTAATTAATATACAATTTGAATTTCTAAAATACGTACAGTATGCTAAACTGTGTACAATGGGAAATGACAAAATAAAAACATTTAAAAAGGTGTTAAAATTCCCGGGAATTTTAACATCTTTTTAAATGTTTTTATTTTGTCATTCCCCATTGTTACACTGTTTAGCATACTTCACTAGAGTTTCTTATTACTTATTTATTAGTTAACTTATTTCAATAATTAATACACTATTAAAAACTACTCGAAAACGTTTCCGAAAATTAGTGGCAGCAAAATTAACTGTGGTTTAATAGATGATTCTTTAAATATCGAAAATATTCTTGTTTTTCATGTTTCTAATGATGAATAACGCTCTTCGTAATCATGGGTAATTCGGAAGTGGTTATTGTATTATTTCGTTCGTCATTATACTGTATTAAGAAACATTACATTAAGAAACATTTCTCTATTTATCAGTGTAATATATAGACAAATACCAACGGATAAGGCAGTTATTTTTAGCATAAACCTTACAATTTTATTTGTTGTGAATTTAGAAAATCACCTGAATAAAATATATAATTTATGCAATAAAACATTTCGTAATTTTCTAATTCGGATTTCACATTTTATTTATTTTCTTAAAACTTTTAAAATATATTTTTTAGTACAATTCAAGAATTTTTTTTTCGTGTTGTCGTCATAAATGCGTTCATTTGGAAAAGCTAATAGAAGGCCATTGAAAGTCATGTAAAAAAAATCTTCAGAACTCATGTCTTCTTTAAGTCACAAAATTTTTATTGGTAAATGCAGACTTAGCTTATTCAGGACAAAAACAAAATGCAGCAAAATATTTTCTATCTTAATTCTTCAAATTAGCACCTGAATTGTGAGTAATTCTGCATTCATTGACGCATAAAGAATATTTATGATAAAAGTATACATTAAAATGCTTTATTGTAGTTCGACAAACTAACTTATATATTCTCGGAAAGCGGCATTTATTTTTTAAAGCATAACTCATACAAATATATTTGGTTTTGATTTAAATAATAATCATAATAAAAGCTATAATTTAGGCATTAAAACATCACGTAACTCTCTAATTCTGATTTAAAATTTCATTCGAATTATATCCTTTAAAATATATTTTCTTAGTAAATTTGCAGCATTATTTCTGAGTTACCATCATAAAATGCCGTCTATGTGGAAACCTAACGGAATTTCATTGAAAATGATGTAAATCAAAACTTGAGAATTTATATCTTCACTAAAAGTCTCAAAACGTGAATGTAGAAAGGAATTAATTTAGTCAAATTACAGTCATCATAAAAAAAGCAAAAAGCTGAGTTTATCTCAATTTGTGTCTTTCTCAATTCTCAATGTTAACCTGAATTTTGAAAGCTGCATTCAATGATTCATAATGAAGCAATAAAGTAAAACTATAGATTAAAATGCTTTATAATAATTCGACAACATACCAACTAAAATATATTATATATTTTCGGATGCGACATTTGTTTATAACATAAATCTTCCAAGAACGGTTTGTTTTGAATTTAGATAATTATGTTAATAAAAGTTATAATTTATGAAGTAGAACATGGTGCAACGCTCTAATTCGATTTCAAAATATTTTTCTTTCCGTTAAAGTTTTAACATGTTTTTCTTGGTATATTTGTCAAGTTATTTTTGAGTTACTGTCATAAAACTTGTCACCCCTTGAAAAAAGCTAATGGGATGCTATTGAAAGTTATATAAATTAAAGCTTGACAACTTATGTCGTCACTAAGTTCGAAAACTTGTAATGATAAATGTAGATGTAAGTTATTCATAAATAAATATATATATAGTAAAATACTATCTGTCTTCGCTATTTTAATTCTTAATGTTAAAAGTGAGCGGCGAATGCTTCAGCATTAATTTATTTATAAAGAAGCATTATAATAAAAGCAATGCTTAAAATTCTGTATAGAAATATATCCGTCATATAGAAATAATCGTCAAAATATAAACTAAATTTACGTCGGGGTGTTGTTAAAGGATTAATGTGTTTGAGATACCATAAAAATGATATGCGTTTAGCTATTCATCATAACTAAAGGTTCAAAGCATTCAATAATGCCTCAAGAATTTTATTTACGACTACAGCACTGACAAGAATTCATATCAAACTAGGTTCAACGGACAAAATGGACTTGATCCATTTTGACTGTGAGCTCATCATTTCTTTATTTTAACGCCTAAAGGATTTCTTCTGAATTCATTGATTCACAAAGAAACATCACAATAAGCGTCATATTTTTAATTCTCAATAGTAAAACTGCAAAATACCAGCTATATTTGCCTCTAGACATTTTCAGAAGAATAAATATGCTATCGAACTATTGTAACATTTGAAAATATTAAGAAGGTTGGAGTCAGTTATTCATCATATAATCGAAACTTCAAATCATCATGACTAAAGTAAAACTACTACCATGTATGCCGCTCCATTTTTAACCAACTTCAAAAACAGGAGGAGATTCTCAATTTAACACGTATGTATTTTTTTTAGGTAGGGTAAGTCCGGGATAGTTGCTCTATTTAAGCGCCCCCTTAATTTTTCTTGTTTATAGCAATGATTTTAGTAGTTCACATGTCAACTGTCTACTCCAAATTGTATGTAGAACATCACAAAAATATTACTTTAATATAAGTACCATATAAAATGGTGTATTTATCAAAAAACTTAATCAATGATTTTGGCCATAATTCCCGGACCTCCGAGTTAGACACCCCACTTGATCGGGATAGTTGTAAAATAGATAGATACGTAAAATAATAGAAATAATAGTTAATCCAGATAATAGTTTCCAGATAATAGCCTATTTACATGAAATTTACGATTTATTATTATTATTATTATTATTATTTGAGCTTGCAGGCTCTGTATACTAATCTTGATTACATTCCCACATCAAAGGATATTTGCTATTTCCAATTCTTCGAATAAAAGGTATACCAAATTTAAAGACAATCAAACCTACTTATATTCGATGTACAAACTGTAAAAGCCAATTCGGGAAGCAAATTTAAAATTCTCAAATTAAAGGCGTTAGATTTTTATGTTTCATAATGAATGAGTTCAAAATATTTTATATATTTTACAGAAGGTTACACATATGTAATTTAAATTAAGAGGGGGGGGGATTTGTCAACAATAAAAAGACTATTATTTAAATGAATAAAGAAGCATAAATAGGGATTATACCTTTAATATGTTGACCCGGTATTGTCTTTCCGAATTTTCTGTGAGAATGACATACTTAAGGGATTTTAGATTTCTAATTTGTATTTAGATTTCAATTTAGTGCTTCTAAAAATATTTTGATATTCGGAATGTGGTAATTAAAATGATCTGATCAGAGCTATAAATACCTAACACTTAAATATTTTTCACTTAAAAATGTGAGGGCATTGCAATATTTTGAGTCAACATTATGAAATGAAACAAATGACTTTTTTTTAATCATTGCTTAAATGGCGAATTTATCACAACTAACACGGCCCCCTGACTTGTTAGGTAATGATCCCCGGAAGGATCATGGTCAACCAAAAGAAGAAACAGATTTTTTGCTCATAATCCTAAAGATTTAAAATAATATTCTCACACAACAAAGTTATTTGATAAATATAAATGGAGCACCTTATTCGGCATCACAAATGTGGCATTTATCCCTGATGCAGGTGGGGCATGTATCTTTTTAATCTGGGATAGATTCTCCAGCCAGTAACTCAGGAAGTAGGAACAAATATGGCTGCAACCTAATATTAACCCATTACTTGATACCTGTTTCAACAACATTCACTAAATATTTCATAAAAAATCTCTAGTAAGTACATCATATTTCATCATCTACTTTTCTCTATCTTATAAGAACATAAAATAAAAGTCAAACTTATCTTTTTTGATGAATATAACTTTCATTTGAAGAATTAAATCGCTGTAACTTCATCTACTACGTTTTTTTCATAACAATTGAGAGTAGAAAAACGTCACTATCTCTGCCATATATCCAACAGCTAAAATATAGTAACTAGGGTAACTAACCCGATGGGGACCTGGATTTACCCTATGTTCACTGATTACTCCAAAACTACACGACTGATTTATGTGGGTTTTTTTTATTTAAAAAGGATACTCTTCATAAAACCCATGAGACCCGACAGATCCCACTGTTTACTTAACAGGTGGCAAAACAATTTAAAAGACACAAAATGTTAAAAGGTTGTTTAAAATGTTTAAAACTGTCCTAGTACTTTCGGCCGGCTTCCGCCACCATCATCAGGGAGCAAAAATTCTTACTGACTGCCGTCTTGCGCATCTGAACTCCAGCTTCGCCTTGAGGTGGAAAAGTCCATTGTTTCTTGGGTGTTATTTGAGTTGCTTTCTATGGATACCCTGAATGATAATGTAAGCAACTTTGTAAACTGTGCGAAAGAAGAGATGGGGAGGGGGGGGGGTCATATACTTTATCTTCTAAAATTTAGGGCATTAAACCATATATTGGGTATATTGTTTGATACTGTATCGTTGAAAACCTGATGCAAACCTTAAGTGTAAGCCTACTGGATTCTCTCCGCTCAAATTTCATCAAAATTGATCTAGGGGGGGGGGGGGGTCATATGCTTTATCTTCTAAAATTTATGGCATTAAACCATATATTGGGTATATTGTTTGATACTGTATCGTTGAAAACCTGATGCAAACCTTAAGTGTAAGCCTACTGGATTCTCTCCGCTCAAATTTCATCAAAATTGATCTAGTACTTTTTTAGAAAATCAACAGAAATCAAAATCAAAATAATAATAAAATAATAAAAATAAAAATAAACATCTTTAAAATATTTCATGTAATTTTAAAATGTTTCATGGGTGCAGTCTTACAGCGCATCGGCCTATTTTCACGAGCGTTTTTTGGCGCATAATTAAATCCATTCTTGTTTCAACTCCCATGCAATTGTCAATTGTATGAGTTAGAGAAAATATTTAGCGATTTATCACCTGTGGTGGGCTAGTTAGAAAATATTTTAAAAGTAATGTATTAATAATTAAGTTGAAATTTTTTTTTTATTTTGTATTGTCATTGGAAACGCACCTTTGTACGTAATTTATATAATTCTAGCCTGTCAGTAAAAGGGTTAAAAGTCGATTACAAAATTCTGTCTTTACATGCTTTACAAATTAGATTGATTTATATGAAATAGTGTAAAAACAATTTCTTGGAGTTGGTTTTATTTTTAACTTAGAAATTATTTGATATACCAATAATATATATATATATATATATATATATATATAATTTTAAAAAAATTGCAGGGATGCGCGTGATGCCTGAGGATTTGATAGTTGAAGACCGCCGAGCCGCTACATTTGAAGCGAACTTTCAACTATCTTGGATGAAAAAATTGTTATCCATGCGTGCGCAAAAGTTCGAAAATAAATTTTAGAAATATTGTTTGAAATTTTATTATTTTTGTATTTTTCTAATAGTTGGTAACATAAAACATCAAGTTTCTCTTCAAAGCTTCGCATCCTATTATATCAACATTGACCTGTCCTATATGTTTAAAAACGATTATTTTCTACTTCAGTATCCGAAATAATTAAACAATATTTTATAAAAAATGTTCAATATTAATTATAATTGTTATATTTTAATAGAATAAAATCTGTTTGAAATATTTTCCTTATATAGTTTGTTAAATATATTTTTTCTCTCAGTAAAGTATTAGAAGTCAGTGTGCGTGTGTTTCATGAAAAAACTGCCTGTACGAGTGAATACGGTATTTCGATTTTCGATTTTCATTACTATCACTTAAATTTAATAATGTGTCTTTGAATTATATTATACATTTTTTTTAAGCCGTTGTTGTAAAACGCACGTTTTGAATAACAGAATGCTAGGCCATCGAAAATGATCTACAGCTAGATCGATGTTCAATGATCTTTACTAAGTCAGATAACTGGTGATTATAAATTCAGACTTAAGGGGACATGGGACTGTTAAATCATAAAAAATGACTTTTTTCGAAAAATCAATA
This sequence comes from Maratus michaelseni, assembly GCA_963931845.1. Taxonomy (NCBI): domain Eukaryota; kingdom Metazoa; phylum Arthropoda; class Arachnida; order Araneae; family Salticidae; genus Maratus; species Maratus michaelseni. The sequence goes on along the minus strand of OZ007590.1, from coordinate 127,486,313 downwards.
CATGAAAGAGCAATATTTTCTTGACATTTTAAAACAAACCGCACACACACACACACAAAATTCTAATTATGATAGTTATGTCTGAAAATTTGAGAGGTGCTTTCGGTGCAAACAATTATTAAAAGAACTTTGAACGCAATTTTGTCGGAAAAATCTTTTTAAATCGAAGAGATGAGCCGATTTCCTTGTTGTTGTTTATTTTAACGCTTTCAAACATAGTTGAAACATCTTTCTGACTTCAATTTCTCTGGATAGTTGCATTCCGTTACATTACGACCAATGGGATAAAAATCTTTCAATTTCATTTTAATTATGTTACACCATTTCAAACCTTGTGAAACTGATATGCATTATTGAACTGCACTGAAGGATGTATTCTGTAGAATATGGGGTGCAAAGCACTTATTTTACATTTACAGGGCCACACAAAATATTTCAGTTACATTTTTGTCTACAGGGAAAAGCTGTTTGGAATGTATTTTAATTATGTTACACTTTTTCAAACATAAATGAATTCATACACATTACTGGGTTTACTACAAGATACTTGGTGTAGAAGATGATGTGCATAGTATTTATCGCTCATTTATGACATACATAAAAGATTTCAGATACAGTACTGTATCCGAAGTACTGTCTATCACCGACAATTGCTGGAAGTGCGTTTAAAGTTATGGTAAGCATTTTTAAGCTTAACTAAATTTTTGCATACTACATTGTGCGTATACAATCTATAGATGATATATTAACACAAAAGAATTCGTAATCTTCACTCTAATTCATCATCTACACAAAAGAATTCGTAAGCATTACTGAGTATAAACGTGAATTGCTTAAAGGTGGTTTTTAATTGAGTTACACAGTTTCAAGCTGCTCTATAATTAGTATACTAAAACATGTTTGTAAAATATAAAGAAAATTATATACAGGGCCACGCAATGAACTGGATACATAGCCGCTTATGGATGGTAATTACTACAAGTGTGATTTCAGTAGTTTTAAGCGTGTTTTAGCTTGGATAAAATTTTAGCTTAACATCTGTAAAAATCTGTAGGTAATACACAGGGCTGTACAAAATAATTCAAGTATGGTAATATACAGGGAAGTACAAAAGAATTCATGTTTCCGTCTATTGGTAGAAATTGCTGAAGGTGAATTTTCAACCTATTATGCGTTTTCTTACGAAACTGAATTTTAGCATACTATGTAGAATATATACAAATCTATAAATCAAATGTAGGGCTGCACAAAAGATTTCGATTACATTTCCAGTTATGGACGGCAATTGCTGAAATCCGGTTTTGAAACGTGTTATGCGTTTTCTAAAATGTTAACTTGGGTAACTCATTTGATTTATTAAACAACGAAATTTTGTTAAAGTATTCTGGAAGTGTTGGAAAGTGTTTCATAATCGATGCATGACGCATGATTTTTCTTTTTTATCGAATGAAAGCTTGTCTATTATATTAGTCCATGATCGTTTGTGTTTTATTTTTCCTTATTTGTTCGTTTCTTATAAACAAAACCAAACAATCAGATTTTTTATTGAAAGGTTGATATCTTTCAGTGGGAAGTGGGAATTGAACAGTCCTCTATTTTATAAATAATGTAAAATTTCAAAGAATCGTTGAGAAAGAACAGATGACAGTTATATATATTTTAACATACTTTTATTTTATTGCTTCCAAATGAAACCACCTTGAGAAATCTTGGGTACCTTGGAACGGTACCCAATATCGGTAAAAACAGAATACAAAAAAGCACATTTGTGAATAATTTTTTTTTAAATGTTCTTTTTGAATGTTTAAAATATGTATGTCTTATGCAAAAACCTACATATTTGTACATCGCTTCTAGCTGTGGGAAATACTTCATAAAATGCGCTTATTTTATCAAGCCGAAAAGCTCCCATCTTCCCGTAAATTATTCAGAATAATAAGTATAAATGCAAAAACAGTTAAAAAATTCTTTATAAGCATTCCATGTTTATCTTGAAAATCACTCCTAATTTAATGACTGCAATTCATTATTTTTCCAAAAAAAATCCGTTACAATACATTAATTTGGTTTTGGTACCGAATCCTAAGACGGAAAATTCACCTCTTTTTTACGCTTGAAAGCTAGTGATTTTATAAAAAAATATATAATTTATGTTTATTTTTTTTTCTTAGATATGGCAATAGCAAAGAAAAAAAAACATAATTTAAACTACCTGTTCGGACTTATACATTGCTTTCTCTTGTATGATCATAATTTAATTAATAATAAACTGTTAAATTATACAGGGTCATTCATAATTCCCTCCGGGGTTTCGAAACGTTATAGTAAAAAAACGAAGACGAATATGAAAAAAAGAAACATATGAAATTATTCCGAAACTATTCAAGCTTTACCTACATACATTACAGGTGTTCTATGTGTGAACCCTTGGCCACACGGCATACATCCATGCGATAGTCCAGTTCCTGGCATACTCCGTTTCTTTAAATCTGAATCAGTGGTGTCAGTTCAACGGGCCTTTCGTAATAAATATAGAAAACAGGGACCAACTGACAAAACAATTCATGTGTGGTACCGGAAATTTAAAGAAACGGAGTATGGCAGGAACTGGACTATCGCATGGATGTATGCCATGTGACCAAGGGTTCACACATAGAACACCTGTAATGTATGTAAGTAAAACTTGAATAGTTTCGGAATAATTTCATATGTTTCTTTTTTTCATATTCGTCTTCGTTTTTTTTACTATAACGTTTCGAAACCCCGGAGGGAATTATGAATGACCCTGTATAATTGCCAAATTTAATATAAATATTGCCATTGTCGCTAAGCATACATTTACATACATTTAATAATACATTTACATACATACATTTGCATATATTTACATACATTTACATACATACATACATACATTTACATACATTATACATTAGCATACATTTTGACATGGTGTCCGTATAACGGAAAAGTATCGTGTGTTTTTTAATTATTACACTGTTTATTTATTTATTTATTTTTCTATATTTTAGTGTTTAAAATATTGCGTTGTTGCAGCTGGCCTTTTTAGGCGAGCATGGTTTGGCGCATAATGAAATCTATTGTTGTCGTAACTCAAATACAACTGTAACCATAAAATATATTTGGCGATGTATCGGCTCTGGCGGGCTAATGTAAAATTGCCTTAAAACTTAGTTATTAATTTATATTAGTTATTATTTTCATCAGAAACACACCTTTGTAGACAATTTTTATAATTATAGCACATCAGGTGTTGAGATAAAATAGATTACAAAATACCATCTTTACATACCAAAACCAAGTAGAGTTAATTACTTATAAAAGTAAAAATAGTTTTAAAAAAAAACATTTTGTTATAAACAATTGATGTTTGTATTAAGAAGCACGTCTATTTTTTTGACTGATATTCGTGTTTTCCCAAAAACCTTTCGTTGCAATACATTAATTTGGCGTGGGCACCGAACTCCATTATAAAAAAATCACTGTTATTTTTTTTCTTACGCTTGGTAGAAACCGCAAGTAAATGAATTTATTAAAAAATATATAATTTTGCTTTGTTTCTTTTTTAAAATGGGGAAACAGAAAATTAAAAATGAAACATTATTTGAAATATCATTTTAGGATTTCTAAATGAATTTCGCAAACTATAATCGTAAATTAATTAATATTAAACTATTAATTAATAAGAGCGTATTTTCTTTTTTAAATATTTACTCTGTTAGAGGACGTTCATTTTTTTATTTATAGTTTAATTTCTGTATTTTACATTTAAAATGTTTCATTGCTGCAATTTCACAGACATTTGGGTATATTTTGGCGAACGTTTATTGGCGCATCATGAAATCCATTGTTGTTTCAAATCCCATACAATTGAATGAGTTACAGAGAATATTTGGAAATTAATCACCTGTGGCGGATAAAATGAAAAAATATTTTTAAATTAAGTTATAAATTTTCAATTAACTTCTAAAAATATTAAAATGTTGTACTGTCATCAGAAACATATCTGTGAACGTAATTTTTATAATTCTACAATATCAAGAAGTGACTGATCGATTGAAAAATTACATCTTTACATACAAGTTGGAAATTGTACGTCAAACGTTACAAACGAGGTGCGTTCGCACGCACGTTTTAGAATTAAATTCATGATATCCCGTGCGTAGAACGGGTTAAACAGCTAGTTAAGTATATATTTTATGACACTCTTCATACAAATATCTTAACTAGTTATATAAATATTCAGATATATATGTATCAGCTAGTTATATAAATATTCAGATCTTGATGATTTTTAATTCTGTGAAATGAATCATATCGTCTGCAGATTAATTTCTGTCATAAAATAAGTATCTCGGTCGCTTGACGATTAAACTTCGGAAGCTCCTATAACAAGAAAGCACCGATTAAAAAAAAAAAAAAATTTCAAATTTCTTAATAAATATTTTTATTAATATCTCCTAAAGTTTTGATTCGATTTTAATAAAATTTGAAATATCTCGACAAAATTCTGCAAAGATAATATATTTTAAATTGCAAACCATTTGGTTGGGTAGTTTTTGCGTTGTTATATGCGGACAGACAGACAGACGGACGGACAGACAGACGGACAGACAGACAGACAGACAGACGGACGGACAGACGGACGGACCAAACGACGACTATAGGTGCTACGTATTTATATAATTACGAACGCACCTAAAAACTAGTCGGATGTGACAATCCCAAAACTTTCTTCAATCCCACACAGGTTTCGCATACACTAAAAAGAATCAGCACCAATTTATATCAAGGTCTAACTGAATCTAAAATTTTATTACATTCCGTGCATTAGTTCTTGAGGTATGACTACTGCTAAAATAGTGTAAATCCTGAAAAGCGCCACCTGTTGGGAGATTTAGACCAAAACCTAATCAACAATAACTTATGTCAGGGTCTAACTGAATCTGAAGTTTGATTAAAATCCGTGCATTAGGTCTTGAGATATGGTTATCTTGATAATAATGAAAAAAGTAGCACAGCAGTGCCACCTGTTGGGCTGGTTACACCAAAACGTAAGCAGCTTCTATTTATGTCAAGGTCTAACAGAATCTGAAGTTTGGTGAATTTCTATGCATTCGTTCTTGATATGTAGCTATCGTAAAAATCATTAAAATGTGGTATAGCAGCGCCATCTGTTGTGATATCTACACCAAAACGTAATCAACGTCTATTTATGTCAAGGTCTAACTGAATCTGAAGTTTGATAAAAATAAGTGCATTAGTTCTTGTAATGGAGCTATTGTGGTAATCGCGAAAAATGCGTCATAGCAGCGCCACCTGTTGGGCGATTTTAACCAAAAACTAATCAGCACCAATTCATATCAGGGACTAACGGAATGTAAAGTTTTATTAAATTTCGTGCATTAGTTCTTGAGATAGACCGCCCACAAAATTTTTGTCACATACAGACAGACAGACAGTCACAGACTCACAGACAGACATTTTCTAAAAACAGTCAAATCGTGTTCAGGACCTTCTAAAACGTATAAATCCGTTGAAAACCAGAACTCAAAAATTTTCATGAATCCAATACTTTCTTCTTGCAAATATAGAAGAAAGTTACAAGTTGAGTTTAGTGTAATAATAAAAGAGTGTAGAGTGTAAAAATAGATGTCATCAAAAGACTCTCTGTCTCCATTTTCTTAATTCTTAAAGTTAGCTCCTGAACTGTGAGTGTTTCCATTAATAGCATCAATTGATTTATAAGGATGCGTTAAAAATAAAAATAATGATTGAAATCTTCTCCCGTAATTCGACACAGCAGGATCAGAAGTTGTCTCGTGATATTTTCAAAAGATTGATGTCATTCAACTTTCATAAAAAATAAACAAGTTAGAAGAATGAAATAAAGCTTTACATATAATTTTTTTTTTCATATTTCATTCAAACACTGAAGATCTTTTCATTTACAACAAAGCTAGTTTTATTTAGTATTCACGCTATTTAAACTTAAAAAGCCATTTATTTATTCACTTTAAATTATGCTTTTTACTTTGTAGATACTAAAGAAATTTCTTAAAATACTGAAGTAGTATACATTTTGTTTGATTTCATTTCATGTGTGCGTATTTATTTAATTTGTAAAAAACATGTTCTTTATATATGAATATCTTGATTCGCCGATATGATTTTTTAAATACAAATTTCTTTTAAATGAAGTCACGTAAATAAACATAACCCAGATAGCGATTATGAGATGCAACAAATCACTTTATTAAGTTCACCATTTAATTTTCAAAGATAATTTCAAATGCTTTCAAATGCTGAATTGGAAATGCTTTTATGAAGAGTATTGGTGAATTAGTGCAATAAAATAAAAATAAATTATTCAAATATTTTTTAATTGTTTTTAATTGTATTTTTTAATCATGTTTGTTCTGTTTCCATAAGTGAAAATTTAGAATTCTTCATACACAGTAAAAAAGACAAATGCTACTTAATTTAGGAAAATATAATCTAACCATGAACTAAAATACACAATTAAATTCTTCCGAGTTACCCACGATTCCAAACAAAGCGACTTTTAATTATCATTTAATCTCCAAAGAGAATTTAAAATGCTTTCAACCGCTGAATTGGAAATGCTTTTTTGAAGAGTATTGGTGAATTAGTGCAAAAAAATAAAATAAATTATTCAAATAGTCTTTAATTGTTTTTAATTTTATTTTTTAATAATTTTTGTTCTATTTCCATACGAGAAAATTTGGAATTCTTTATTCACAGTAAAAAAGACAAATGCTTCTTAATCTAGGAAAATATAATGTAACCCTGAACGAAAATACACAATAAACTCTTACGAGTTACCCACGATTCCAAAAAAGCGACTTTTATCTTTAGAAACTTCAGAAACAAATAAAATTTCGAAATTTTAAGAAACATTTATAAAAATAAAGTTACTTTGTTGCCAACGAATTTCATTAGCGTTTCCGAGTAGTTTTATAATCAGTTTTCTCAACCCGAAATAAAGGGTTTTCGGATGCTAATTTTCCAGTAAAAATTTTTATATTCAACAAATATGTTTTACAAACAAGCATAATAAAATAACAGTATTAACATTAATATAAACATTACTATTAGTTGTTTTTATTGGATATATAAACTCAATTAAGAAGCTTAAAAATGGTTAATTGAGAGTTGATTAGAATCCTAAAAGTCGATATTCTTGTTTGATAATTACCATTGTCATGGAAAAGGTAGTAAGTCAAGAAAAATCGTTTTTGAGATTTTTAATAGAAGAAGTAGTATTTACTTTTTAAAATAAGTAAATGTTGATTTAAAAAAAAAGTTGTAAAGCTGAGATATCCATACATGGATAAGAAATTTTTTGCTCTAAATTATTCTTTAAATCTCAAAAATATGCTGTTTTCCGAGGTATCTAAAGATAACGAACGCTTTTCGGAATCGTGAGTGACTCGGAAGAGGTTATTGTATCAGTTTCTTTCGTGATTATAATATATTATTATAACTAATTATGTTTTCTTGACTTACTACCTTTTCCATGTCAATGGCTCAATTATTACATCATAAAGCTAATATTAAACGTTTTCGAAAATCAGTGGCAGCAAAAGAAATTTTTGTTCTAAATTCTTCTTTAAATCTCAAAAATATATTGTTTTCCGTGGTATCTAAAGATAACGAACGTTTTTGGAATCGTGAGTGACTCGGAAGAGGTTATTGTATAAGTTTCGTTCGCGATTGTAATATATTAATATTATAATTAATATTATTTTAATATGCTATAATTAATATAATTTTAATATATTATAATTAATATAATATTTAATTGCAGATTAAACTAGTCGTTGGGGGCCACCGTAATACTTACCCTCATTGGTATGCATAATGTCAAATATTAAAATAAAAAAATGTGTAAACTACTTACAAAATGCATTGCAATTCGAATAAAATCGTGGCTTGATGACGTCATAAACTTTAAAGGCTCGATTACTGAACTGCTTAAAAGAAACATCCTTATAACTCCAAAAACAATAATCCTATTAACTAGCGGTTTATTGCATCTGATTAAGCGTCTCATTTCCAATTAAAATATATTTTTTAATTGAATTTTGGATGAAATACAGGGTCATGAAAAATCGAAGAGTGTGGCAAATAGGATTACAAATATCTCGGCAACTCATTATCCGATCGACTTCATGCTTTATGCAAAATTTACGTTTTTTTATTGTCTTTTATATTCACTCCTTAAAATAAACAATTTCGAAAATTTTTATGTACCTTTTATCAGAACGAATATTTCGAGAGTCCGAAAAAATAATTCGGATAATCGAGGTTACTGAAATTCAATAGGCTTCTTCCCATTATTACATACTAAGTACATTCCAAATTCCAAGTCTCTATCTCAATTTTTTCGGGAGATGGAGCGTTTACAGACACACAGACGGACGGCAATTTTTTTTTTTTCTAAAAATATGTTTTTCGGAATCTCCAGTGTCTGAAACGTGTAAATACGTCAAAAAAATTTTTTCGATTTTCAAAACGATTACAATGCTTAAGTAAAAACATAAGTATAAAGCATTTTAAACTATTGCTTTATCTTAATGCTTCTTTATTAATCAATGAGTACAAAAGCACTCAAAGTTCTGGTGCTAACATGAAGAATTTAGATTTTGAAGATTGAAACTTTTGTTACATTTGCTTTTGTTCTGAATAACTTCAATTTACATTTATCATGACATATTTTTAACTTTAGTGACAATACGAATTGCGAAGCTTTGCTTTACATCGCTTCCCATGTCCTTCCATTAGCTTTTCGCAAAAAGTGCATTTTATGACGGCATCTTCAAAGTAATGCTACAAATGAATTAAGAAAATACATTTTAAACTTTAAAGAAAGAAATTCGAAATGAAAGTGTGAATTTTACGTGATGTTTTATTGAATGATTTGCAACTTTAATTAATATGATTACATAACTTCAAAAGCCACATATTTCGTTGATTTATTCTAAAAATAAAACATATTACTATGGTTATATTATATTCCCGCTGTTTAGGAAACATTTGCTTTTCTCACAAGGCATAAATTCTTTACCACCTAGCATTCGTTTATAGAAAAAAAATATGTAAAAAGTATATGTAAGGATATATTTAAAAAACATACCAATATTTTAAGCTATATAGTAAGCTGAAAAAAAGTAAACAAACGTTAATCACCTTCAAAGAAATATTTATTTTTTTCTATATTATGTATCGTTAATGTTACTATATAAATGTTTTTTTTTAAAGTAGTTTTTAATAATACTACACTACAAAAAAAAAAGTGTTGATTTTACAGTATAATAACTGTCACCCCAGCTGTCAGTAAAGCTGTCAGTACCGTAAAATTAATAGTAATAAACGGTAAAATAAGCAGTAATACGTGCCACGAGTGCGGTATTTTACGGTGCGGCAGCGTATTACTGTTTATTTTGCTGTTTATTACTGTTAATTTTACGGTATAATACTGGTAGCTGGGGTGACAGTGTTATACTGTAAATTCAACACTTTTTTTTTCTTTTTTTTGCAGTGTAGAGTATAAATGAATCTCTAAAATCTTCTTGCCTTTGTAAATCAATGTGTCATAGCTGTCCCTAATAAATTAACTATTTAACAAGCTAAAGAAAATTATGCTATAACATATAAATAGGCTAGTAAAAATACCCATTTAAAGATAATCATTTTAAACATGTAATAAGATGACGGTAAGTAAGTTTACATTGTCATTTAAATATGGGTTCTGACTGATTTAATATTATAACTGGTTTCATCTTAGATAGCAGGAAGTTCTTCAATGCATTGTCGTCCAAGGACAGATTCTAACGTTAATGTTATTATATAAATATACAAAAAAATTAGTTTTTAATAAATACTTGAGTATAAATGAATCTCTAAAATCTGCTTGTCTTTGTAAATCAATGTGTCATATCTGTCCTTAATAAAATAACAATTTAACAAGCTGGAGATAATTGCTGGAGATAAATTCTGTAACATATAAATAGGCAAGTAAAAATACCCACTTAAAGATTATCATTTTAAACATGTAATAAGATGACGGTAAGTAATTTTACATTGTCATTTAAATATGGGTTCTGTCTGATTTAATATTATAACTGGTTTCATCTTAGATAGCAGGAAGTTCTTACAATGCATTGTCGTCCAAGGATAGTTTCTAACGTTAATGTTATCATATAAATATATAAAAAAAATCAGTTTTTTTTAAATAAATACCAGAGTATAAATGAATCTCTAAAATCTGCTTGTCTTTGTAAATCAATGTATCATAGCTGTCCTTAATAAAATAACTATTTCACAAGCTAAAGAAAATTATGCTATAACATATAAATAGGCTAGTAAATATATCCATTTAAAGATTATCATTTAAAACATGTAATGAGATGACGGTAAGTAACTTTACATTGTCATTGAAATATGGGTTCTGACTGATTTAATATTATAACTGGTTTCATCTTTGATAGCAGGAAGTTCTTCCAACGCATTGTCGTCCTAGGACAGATTTTAGCGTTAATGTTATTATATAAATATTTAAAGCAAGTTGGAAATTGTACGTCAAACGTGACAAATGAGGTGCGTTCGTACTATAGCTAGTTATATAGATATTCAGATCTTGATGATTTTTTATTCTGTGAAATGAATTATATCGTCTGCAGATTATTTTCTGTAATAAAATATGTATCTCGGTCGCTTGACGATTAAATCTCGGAAGCTCCTATAACAAGAAAGCACCGATTTTTAAGAAACATTCAAATTTCTTAATAAATATTTTTATTAATATCTCCTAAAGTTTTGATTCGATTTTTATAAAATTTGAAATGTATCGACAAAATTCTGCCAAGATAATATATCTTAAATTTCAAAAAATTCGGTTGGGTAGTTTTTGCGTTGTTATATGCGGACGGACGGACAGACAGACGGACGGACCATAATAGCGACGACAATAGGTGCTACGTATTTATATAATTACGAACGCACCTAAAAAGAAATTAGTTTTTAATAAATACTAGAGTATAAATGAATCTCTAAAATCTGCTTGTCTTTGTAAATCTGTCCTTAATAAAATAACAATTTAACAATCTGAAGATAATTACGCTGTAACATATAAATAGGCTAGTAAAAATACCCATTTAAAGATTATCATTATAAACATATAATAAGATGATGAACATGTAAGTAATTTTACATTGTCATTTAAATATGGGTTCTGACTGATTTAATATTATAACTGGTTTCATCTTAGATAGCAGGAAGTTCTTCCAGTGCATTGTCGTCCAAGGACAGATTTTAATTCAGCTACACGAAATAAAATTAAGCTTTTGTGCAGTTGAATAAGAAAAATAAACCTGAGCAAGATTTGGGTTTAATTTTAATGTAATTTGTCTCTAAATTTGCTAAATTTGATTGTATTCTTAAGAAAAAGGAAAACTTATTTATCTAGATAATTCTGTTTGAGTCTTCATCTACCATTTTAAATTTCATGTATGCTATTATGTCGTAAAAATGTTTTTAGAAGGTATTCTGTTATTTTAGTATAAAACGAGTGGAGAATTTTAATTTAGCAAAAATAAATAAGCACGGTGTTCAAAATATTACAGAATACGAATGTAGACCATATATTATTTTCTTTCTAAAGTTATATTACATAAAGTAGCCTTTGAAACATTAAAATGGCCATTAAGCCAAAATCAGGATATCCTTCATATAGTTCATAGTAAATTAGTGTTTAAAAGTAAAAACCCGAAATTTTTCTCACAATAAAATGAATATTATATATAAATGCGTTTGTTCGTAGAATATATATGCAAGGTTATTTACTTTTTACGTACTACATTTAAATTAAGATTAATATGTTTTCATCCGCGAAAAATATTGATATACCGTTTTTCTTTCAAGATTCACGCGTCACAGGGTCTTGAAGAAAGAACTTTGCGGACAGAATATCTATACGGTAAATACAAGAAAATCGAAAAATAATCTATAGAACATTCGTAAAATAAATTAAAATATCGACAATAGTTCACAAATATTCTTTTACTTTTTTATATTAAAAAAGCAGCAAAAAAATAATTTGTAAATACAAAGGAATATTTTTTTTTTCCTTAAAAGTTACATTCATTACTTTTTTTAAATCAAACAAGAACGAAAAATCATGCGTCAAGCATAGATTATGTAATACTTTCCAACGCTTCCATAATAATTTTATAAATCATTACCGTTTAATAAGCAGAAAGATAACATCTAAGTAAACAATTTGAAAAACGCATAATATATTTAAAAACGTAATTTCAGGAATTTTCAACATATATTTCTAACATATACAATATTCTGAAAATATCCGAATACTTTTATTCAGCCCTGTATATGATCTATAGATTTGTATATATACAACAGTTCGTTTAGTTTGGAAACGAGTAGGACAGTTTAAAATTCTGCTTCTGGAGTTTCTGTCAATAAACGGCAATGTGTTCGCGAACTTTTGTGCTGCCCTGTATATGAAATACAGAATTTATACACACCAAGTAATGGACAAAAAGTGAATTAAATTTAAAATCGCGTTCAGCAACTTAAAACGCACTTTCAGGAATTATTGTTAACATACAGTAGAGAATTTTTTTGTGTGTCCCTGTAAATGAACGATAACCACTATACACACTATATTCTGTAGTAATCCTCTTGTAATGCACCTTAGTGATCTATATAAATTTCAATTCGTTTAAAATAGTGAAACATTATTTAATTAAACCGCAAACGATTTTTCTCCATAGACGTAATGTAACGGAATTCTTTTGACTGTCCCTGTAAAGTAACTATAAGTGCTATGCACACCATATTCCATATTAAGCTTCTTGTAATGTCCCTTAGTGATATGTATCAATTACAATGTGTTTGAAATTGTGTAAATCATTAAAATAAACCGCAAATAATTTTTCCCCATAGACCGTAATGTAACGGAATTCCTTTGAGTGTCCCTGTAAAAAAATTATAAGTGCCACACACTTCAGTTGAAATAGGGAACATGCTATAGATAACGACTATAACATATGAAAATTTCAAAGCAATCCGAGCATATTTACGGGAGTTAGATCACGGACAGACGGCAGACGGCCAGACAAACCGAAGTCATAAACACTTTTCAACTAGGTTGGAAAGTGTTAAAAAGTAAAACTAAAAAAAATTCTGCGTTACATCATACGGAATATGCATTATTAAAGATATGTGTTTGGATATTTGAAAGAAAATTGATTGAATCAATTAAATGGTTTAAGATTTAGAAGCTTTTTAATCAGATATCATGATTTTAAAAAAGCGCATTGTGTTACAATAATTGTACTTGGCTACAAATATAATGTCAATTGTTTACATGAATTATGGGTGACCAACATAATTGTCTCTCTAATTCAAGATCGATTTTTACTAATAAAATTTGGTTTTAACAAAAATCATCAGGATTTGAAATTGAAAATTTATGTACATATTCTTTAATATGTTACGCGCCAAGATTGGGTCTGTCTTTAAAAATACAGATTCTAAGAGCTAAATTAATTTATTTCTTAGGATTAAGACCGAATTTTCAAAAATACTCTGTATGATATCAAGCATATTTCTGCTGGTTTAATACCACAACTGTAAATGATTCAGTATTTGGGATAATAAAATCAAAATAATAATCTATTTTTCCAATCATTCAATGTGTTCTATACTATACATTCACAATAGCAAAGTTAAGCTTAATTTCTTAAAATCATAAAGCTAAAAAATAACAATTTTGATGCCGTGAAAGCTTTAAATAAATTCCTGTTATAAAATTTATTTTAATTAAAATTTATGAATATATATATATCTACAATATACGCCAAATCACAGAAATATTTCAATATGGGTAAAAGTGACTACAAACCTACATATTGATATATTATAATACGAGCAAATCTTGTCTGTCGGCCTGTGTGTATAGATAAAAATTTTGACTTAAAAACGGCTCTAACGATTTTGACTAAATTTTGTATTTTACCGTTTTCGGACACGAGAAGACCATTGGGCTAGGTCACGAGTACGAGAAAATTCGATTAGTTGGTCATTTTGGATCACTACGGGTCAAGCTAGTTTTATCTACAAAAGGCTTAAATGATTTTGATTAAATTTTGTATCCTATTGTTTTCGGGCACTGGAAGACCATTGGGTAAGAAGTTCGAGAAAATTCGATTAGTGCGTTATTTTATATCACTAAGGGTTAAGGTCAAGCTAATTTTATCTAAAAAACGACTCTAACGATTTTGGCTAAATTTTGAATCCTACCGTTTTCAGACATGAGAAGATCATTAAGCTAGGTACCATGTTGGGAAAAAATTCGATTAGTGGGTCAGTTTGAGTCACTTGCGGATCAAGCTAATTTTATGTAAAAAATGCGGAAACTATTTTGACTAATTTTTTTGTCCTACCGTTTTCGGATAAGAGAAGATCATTGGGCTGGGTCACATGCTGAAGAAAACCAATTAGTGGCTCCTTTTGGGTCATACGGATCAGGGTCAAACTAATTTTATGTAAAAAACGGCTGAAACGATTTTGACTAAATTTTGTATCCTACCATTTTGGGGTACAAGAAGACCATTGGGCTAGTTCCCCTGTTCGAGAAACTTTGATTAGTGAGTCAGTTTGGTGTCACTACGCTCAGTGCTTTTCATTGTGAAGAAAAGTTGAAAAAGTTTTTAAGTTTTTGAAAAGTTTAGAGTAAACGAAGTCGCAATATTGGCAGCATTTCGACAAAAATGCGGGCGAATTATTGGCGAAATTGGTGAGGAAGTTGACATTCAAGATTACCGATGCCAAAATATATGCTTGGCGCCAAATGAAAGAATGTCGCCATGTTTGCAACTTTTTGACAAATTTTGGCGACATTTGGCGAAAATTTTGACTTTTAGAATATGAAGGAATTTTCTAGAAATTCCCAATAGGAGCTGTGATACGTAGTTCAACAAATCAGCGCCCATATAATGTTCTCGAAAACCGAATTCAACCAATCAGGGTACATAGAACTGATCGTTATATGTTGTACAGAGAATTTGTTGTTATACTGAGTTGAACACAAAGATAATTTTAACCGAGCTGGTACTAATGTTATGAGAAAAAGTGAAATTTCGAAACTTGATAATTGAATATTCTAATACTTTAATGTTTCACATCTAATACTTCGATGTACAAAAGAAAAGTAAAGATCTTTTAAAATTTTGAAATATTATTTTATTTATTTTTTGCACTTGCACAGATTTAAGATTCGCAGCATGTGCAATTTGCAATTTGTGCAATTTATTCCCTTATGATTACCTTTTTTTTTCAAAGTGAATTACAGTGACAAAAAGAGTCACGAAAATAATTGCAGTTTCTAAAAATAACTTATAAGAAGGTTTTATACTGCGACATACTTTGAAGGAATTAATTCTTATCATCCCGTCAGGAAGCATTACAAGCATTCACCTCAACGGATAACGAGAATTTGCAAGTTTGCTAACCTTTAATAATCTTTCAAGGTGATTGCTCGTATTTGACATAATAGCTGTGGATAGGATAAACAATTAAACCACAATACGACATGCAAACTTTTTTTCAAGCAATAAATATAAAACAAAATCGATCATAATGTGTTGATTTTCTATATCAATAGTTGTACACAAATTGTAAAGCATAAATAAATATATTTAAATCAAATATAAATTCAATTTTCAGCAATCAAGACTATGACAAATATCAAGATGTTTCACCTTTTCACTAGTATATATACGATATTTACGTTTATATACGATATTTTCATTCATTATGTCATGAGTAGTAAAAACGTATTTTACGATAATGTAACGAGAAATTAAACGCAATCTATTATAAGTGGAAAACAAATCACCTTGCGAAAATTTAGTTGATATACAGGGTCCGCTAAAATCCCCACCCACGCTTCTCTATTTCGGAAACGCGTCAGAATTTCGGAAAACTGTAAAACATGTGTGTCAAATCAAGTTAAGGTGTATCTCATTTGGTTAAAAATAAATTAAGTCCGGGGTTACAGGGGATATGTTCCGGTGGTAAGGTGTCACACTTTTTTTTTTCAATATTTACACCTAATTTTGACATCATAATTTGATCAGTCGGTGAATTTTAACTTCAGATAATAAACAAAAAGTCATTCGTAAAAATTGTTTAGAAATTATGCTGGTTTAAAGTTTAGAACACATAATGCTATATTCACTTTTAATCGTTGCAAAAAGGATTGCAATTAGCGAATTAAGCTGTAATTTTGAAATCTTATTTGAATCTTTTATTAATCGATATATGTTAAAAAATTTATATGTTACGATCCGTATTTTTTTTCGAAATGTAATTAAAAAACATAATTTTCCAAATTCTTTTTTTAAAACTCAAAACAAAAACAAATTCACGGTAACCGATGCAACTACAAATCGTGCTCCAGAAAAAAATAATTTCTGAATAGTTTTTAGACAAAATTTGTACTTTCAAAAAGCTGTCACAAATAATAATCACGAAAGTTTTCATATCATGTGCAGGTTAGCTAACCTTTAAAAAAGCTTTCAAAGTGATTACTTGCGTCTGATGTGGATTTGGTGAACAATCAAATGTTGATCGATTGATATACTGATTTTTTTTTTCAAGCAATCAAAATCAGAAAAACCTAAATATAAATCCTAATACTCCACTTTAATATAAAAAACATCGTGTAAAATGCTAAATAAATACAGTAAAACTAAACCGAATTAAAAGTTCAAACACCTCTAGTAAAGATAGACAATTTTCAATTTTCTACAATACCAAAACTGGGATTATTGCAAGTAAAGTAAATTAATCAGGATTTTGGTAGAAAAATCGACAAATTTAAACAAACATGTATCTATATCAAAATGTTTATTTCGCCGAGCATATTCAGTGTGAATCCATATTATAAAGCAAAACATATCCTTGAGTACTGGCGTCATATAGACGGTGACATCATCTAACCAATAATTTTCCTTTTTACTGCAACATTTTTAACTTCTAGACATAAGGCAATTTCAATTTTTACACCGTTGAAAAGGGGAAAAAATATTATATCAAATGCAATTTATTTGAAAGATCTATCACAATTTACTAATTTTTTATGGTGTAAAAAATATTTTTCAAGCATGATTTTTTAAAAATATATCTGCATCGCGTGCAGCTCCAATACAAGAGATTAACTCGTTTCCACTTAAAACAATGTAAATAGTTCAGCATTTCGACTAATAATTCATAAGAAAATTTAAACTTAATAAATAAATAAATAAATAAATAAATAAAATAATATAGATAAAACACAAATTAAACATACATGTAATCAAACTATGCACTGAACTACACGTACTTCAACCACTGAAATTATCAGAGTTAAGACTGCTGTAAATTTTTGGTAAATCTTTGGTTATTTCTTCGAAATCTTTGGTTATTTCTTCGAAATCTTTGGTTATTTCTTCGGTTATTTATTCCTGGCATGCGGCTATTACGAAAGTATCGCTTTTAAAAATTTAATAGAAATTATTTGGCTATTAACCCTTAATTGCATAGTGATGTAAATTTCCATCACTTTTTATTTAACTTTTAATAAATAAATCAACTTCTTCGTCACCACTATATTTATATACAAATATTAATCCAGTAAATTTCCCGTGAACTATGTTGCTGAGCAAAGTTAAAACAAAGTCTTAAAATTTCTGGTGTCTAATATTTAATATATGTATAAAAAAACACAATTGTAAAAGAAAAACTCATGCAAAGAAGGGTTAAAATAATAATAAACAGATATTGTTCAAAAGGCATGACTGATTGTATTTTGTTGAAGATTTTACTTCTCGAACAGCATCTGTCCCTTCCTGGTGAGAGCTCAGATGGTGAAATGAACTAATTCGAAAGTTATCACCGAAAGTGAAGATCTGTTTTTTTGCATTGGACCAATTAAAATTTATTTTAGAAAATAAAAATTAGAAATTATCTTACATACTTTTCGTATTTTGTTTTTGGGAATGTTTTTAAATATTGATTCTATTCTGTGCCATTAAAAGGTTTTGAATTTTTCGCAATTATATTAAAGGAGATGGTTCGATGAAATTAAATTCCTCATACATTAGTTTCGCTTTTCGTGTGCTCCAAAAGTAGTGATGTGCTGTGCGTAAAGAACCTGAACTAGAGACCTGCATCGAGTCATGTTAACACTATTTGTTTTTCGTTGTGATTCGAGCCGAATTTAATAGTTTCGGGTTCGGATCGGTTCCGTGTTGGGTCTCTTTCGGCTCGGGTTCGGATTCACACGATTTTTTAAAAGAAAGCTCTATACATTTTTCAAATAAAAAAAAGAAACTATATGTTTGAATATTAATGAGTGTATATGTATTAAATTGTATGTAAAAAAAAGATAAAATTGATATTAGAGATATAATTGTAGACTATGTTTGCAGAATTGTATTAAAATGTAGATAAATTTTCTACCACATCGGATTCGGATGGGCTTCGGGTTGGGTTTTCCAGATGACGAAATATTTTTTGTCGGGTTCGGGTCGGGTTTCGTGTTGACTTTTAGCAAAAATTTCGGGTTCGGTTTGGGTTGTACCCGACCCCTGCAGGACTCTAGTATGAGCAATTTGCACTGTGAAGAATCATTAAATTAAGAACGTTTAAACTTAGCCCAAAAGACAAAATTTCGTCCCGCGAATATCGACAAGTCTTGCAACATTGCCTCTAGCCCTCTAAGCGGCTTCCACATATTTTCCCATAAAAATTATTATTCATCACAGAAAAGAAAAGATAGATCATAATGTATAATTTTATTAAATTTTTAAGAAGGAAAATCATAGACAGTATTTAAAATTGCAAGGTGAGTGCATGAATCTGTTGTAAAAATTGCGGCATTTATAAACAATCAAACGTTAATTGTTTACTGATTTGAAATCAATCTATATATTTTTCAAAGATAAAAAAAAGAAAAAGAAAAAAAAGAAACTATATGTTTGAATATTAATGAGTGTATATGTATTAATTCTTATGTAAAAAAGATAAAATTGATATTAGAGATATAATTATAGACTATGTTTGCATAATTGTATTCAAATGTAGATACATTTTCTATCACATCGGATTCGGATGGGATTCGGTTTGAGTTTCGAGATGACGAAATATTTTTGTCGGGTTCGGGTCGGGTTTCGTGTTGACGTTTAGCAGAAATTTCGGGTTCGGTTTGGGTTGTACCCGACCCATGCAGGACTCTAGTATGAACAATGTTAACTGTGAAGACTCATTAAATTAAGAACGTTTAAACTTAGCCAAAAAGACAAAATTTCGTCCCGCGAACATCAGCAGGTCTTGCAACACTGTCTCTAGCCCTGTAAGCGACGTCCCCATATTTTCCCATAAAAATTATTATTCATCACAGAAAAAAAAAGATAGATCATAATGTATAATTTTATAAAATTTTTAAGAAGGAAAATCATAGCCAGTATTTAAAATTGCAAGGTGAGTGCATGAATTTGTTGTAAACATTGCGGCATTCATAAACAATCAAACGATAATTGTTTACTGCTTTGAAATCAATTTCAGTAACATAATAAATATCTGAAAATAGCAGCATCAATAAATGTACGTCATTTTTCGATATTCATTATGTTATATAAAATGTTAATTATGAATATATATATATATAACTATATATTTGCTTTTCAAACGGATGCAAATTCCAATATCTAGAAGTCTCTTGAGATAATGTAAATGTATTAATTTATTTCTTCAAAAGGAATATTAGATTATAATCTATAATTATCAAAGAAATATGAAATAAAATTTTGATCAATTTATTCATCAAGGAATAAAAATCTTAGCAGACTAAATGCATGAATAATTAAAACGAAATTTTCATTAAACTACAGAAATACAATTTATTTAGAAATTTGAGAATTTTTCTGTTGAATGTTTTAAATAAATGTTATGTTTGTGATATTTTTTGAAAGAATAATTAAATATAAAAATGATAAGTATTTTATAGACGTTTTAGTTGAATTTTTACTATGTTTAATTTTTAATTCATTTGAAGGAATCATATTAATTATGAATATTTTAATTGCATCTAGATTGTTTCAAAAATGAATTATTTATTTAAAATATATCTAAGTTTATTTTAGTTTTAAAAATTTATGTATTAATTAAGGTATTGTATACAGTATCTCGTAGATGAAAGTCAGTATCAATTATGTTTTTAAAAATTTTGTTAAATTTTACTTTATAGTTGTTGTTATTATTTATCTTCCACGTTAAATATTTAATTTAATTTCCAGATCCATAAATTTGAATTAAGTCAAAAAAATACCTTAATTAAAATATTTAAAAAATAAAATACAGTGCCATCAAAATGAAATGAATGCACGAAGTTTATAAAGTAGATTCCGAACAGAGACATCATAAATTAGATAAATGTAAAAGTGTTTTTTTTTTTTTTTTTTTTTTTCTTTAATGTAAAAATGACAAAGATATATTATATTCGGTAATGTTTGCAAAAATATTTAAAAAGCTACAATTAGTTGGTAAAATAAAGTCTGCAAAAACTAGTTAAGAACAAAAACATTACTATGGACAATTATACTCTTATTGTGCTATTTCGTTCACATTTTATTCGTTCACATTCGTTCACGTTTCATTTCACTTATCTATATATCTATTTGCCAAATAATTTATACCCGAAGATTTTAAAGTACAATATATATGACCGTAACATCACTGGAGATATATTTAATAGATTCTGATCATGGATATTATGATTTTTATGATATTTGCGATATTTACATTTAATATTTTCTGTCAATTTCATAATTTTTATTATCATTTATTATTTTTCCTAAAATATATTACATGGGTTATACAATATTTTCAAGGAAATCGTTATAAAAATATTGCATTATCGAGGAAAAAAATCTTAACGCAATCTTAAATTGTGGTAGTATGGCATTAAAATAAATAATACACATTCTGTAGTATCGAGAAGGGCAATTAAAAAGGTATATTGCAGAATACATCGCAAATGTGTACTGCATTAGTTCCTCTGCTGAGATACCTTGTTTAGAACGAAGGTTATTCTAGATTTCGTTTTAATTTACAAAGTATATAATTCATATTCCTGTAAAATGTGAGATACTTAATAAAAGCAATTTTTTTTAATTACATTTTATATTATTGTAAAAAACAAAAGAAAAATTGATTATTATTATTACATACAACATTAACATATTTACAATCGTAAACATGAGCTTTTTTGAATTTTTTAAACTGTGTAAAGCTGTTATTTTCCTTGAAACATTTTATATTAATTACTTTGACTATAAATTTTCCTTATCTGTATTCAATAATATTTTCCAAGAATGTATTATCGTTTTATATACGTAACATGCAGTTTACATAAAATAATAATAATTATTATGTAGATAATTGCTGATCGTTCAGGAAAACTTCCACTTGCTTACGTTTTTAGTATCAAACATTTTAAAAGTAACAAAAAAAAAAAAAAATAACAATAATAATAATTAGAAGTTTCTATTTTAGAAGATTTTCAGCACGCAAATAGTAAAACCAGTAAAGCCTATTCTAAAATTATATTTCCGCTAAAATGCAAGGAATGTTTAACAAAAAAAGTCTATCCAATTTGAGATTTTTTTTTTGTTTCTATCTCACTTTCTTTCGTCATTACCCCCGTTATAATAAAAATACGATATCAGTTAAGTTAATTAAAATAGTAGATTCAACTGCAGTTCAACTGCAAAACACTTGTTAAAAATTATATTTCAGTGTTTAAAAGATATAAAATATGAACATACTGGTTATAAAGTTAAATAAATATGTATTAAAAAGATTTTCTATATACGTTACTATACGTAAATGTATATATATGTGTGTGTGTGAGTGTGAGTGTACGAAAATGTGTGGGTATATATATATATATATCCATAAAGTATTATGAACTTGTGCAGCGTTTGATTTTTTTTACTCCAATACCGTGTTCTAACAAAAATAATAATATTATAATTATTAATTTAGAAGCATACAGAACATATGATGTAGATTAATTTGATATTAAGCGATATATATATATTATTTATTTTGTATTTCTTAAATCTCATAGTATTGCATTTGCTTTATTGTATTTTATTTCACTTTTTAATTAGTTCCAAATTTCCAATCAATAATGCAGAAACAATTAATGTAAAATAAGTGGTAAGTGCAAAATATTTAGGTCAGCATGTTTTACTTATGTAGCTTGAAATTCACTATGATTTTTTAAATTATGTATATTTATCAACGATACTTTAAAAATGCTTAAATATCTTTTAACTTGTCATTTAAGTTAATTTTTATATAAAGTCACTTTATATGAAATGTAATTTTATAATAGTAATTTGTTTTTCTATTTTTTTTAAATAATTAAAATAATTTTATTTTTAGTATTTGTATATATCATATGCATCATATCATCCAGCCCAGTAAAATTGTGCATTTTTTGCAAATTGTGGAATTCTTACTTAAAAATTACCATAATATCAATTATGATGTTTTTAGGTCACAAAATTTTACATACTATACCGCATCATTGCTGTTATATAAAACAAATATTCCTTTCTTATCCGTTCATTTGAAACTTAAATGCGTTTTCAAAAGCTCGTCTAACTCCTATCTGTTTAGATGCAAAAAATGCGTATTTAATTGTTAAAATTATTCTCTAAGCTAAAACAACTTCTTTAAAATTATGAAATGTGTCTTGAAATTTATTTAAGCTAATTCGTTATAAAATAATCGTTAAGCAAACCGAGAGTCTGCAACTTATTGATTTTCTACTTAAATTGACTTTAATTTTCTTGCGTGCACTTTAAAATTAAATTGCAGGCTGATATCTCTCCTACCTTTTGTGAATCCCATGTTGCAGAAGAAATACATCAGGAAACACTTTATGAATTGCTTAAAATCCATTTTGTCCTGATGACCAAGTACTTTGTAAACAGTAAAGCACGTGTTATAAACCACTGTGTTATCCAAATACGAGTAATATGCTATTTCATCTCA
Source organism: Maratus michaelseni (assembly GCA_963931845.1). Taxonomy (NCBI): domain Eukaryota; kingdom Metazoa; phylum Arthropoda; class Arachnida; order Araneae; family Salticidae; genus Maratus; species Maratus michaelseni. The sequence goes on along the minus strand of OZ007590.1, from coordinate 127,463,135 downwards.
CACAGAGAATATATTTTTCAACGCAAAATATTAATACGCTATTCAAAAATCCATGCGTGCACGGATATGTACATGCAGAATTTGAAATTCTTTAGTTTTTCTTTACCACTGAGTTCTCATTCACGGAACTGTAAGGTGGTTTTAGAACAGAGAAGAGCGGGGCAGATTAGATGTGAACTGTTCGATCGGTGTCTAACGATCTAACCGCAGAACAGTCCTTGACTAAGTTAGACTGAATCTTGCTGTGGGCGGACATGGGAGGTGCCAGCGCCATCTGGGATTGAGAAGGGTTATCCACTGTATGAAGGGGTAGGGTCAGATTCCGGTATGGGATTTTCCTGAGATGCGGTATACTAAAGTTTGATTCGAAAGATATTTCCGTTTCACTTCGGAGAGGAAATTGACCAATTCAATAGTGGCTGCCGTCGAAGCTTTGTAATATATATATATATTACAAGTACACATATGACATACGTGCCATTCTATTCGAAGATAATAGATAAGTTTTAATATGGGAGGAAAACTCGTACATATTATAATTATATTGTATAAATTCATGAATTAATTTCAGATATCGTCAGCATTTTAATACGTTCGAAAATTATTTAAGATACATACATATTTGCATGATAAATGGGCAATTCGGTGATAATAAGTAAGTTTTATAAAAAGCTATGAATACGAAAGAAAAACTTATATGTACTCTAAATATTTTTATTTTGGATAACTTAATTTTAATTATCTTTATCTCTTTTAATTATCTTTATCTCATCTTACAAATATTTTAAAAAATGCATAAGTGTACGTACAGAGTAAGAAAATACAGAACGTTTTTGTTATAGAAGAAACGTTTTTGATAAAGAAGAAACACTTTTGATAAAAAAGAAACGTTTATGAAAATTTAATGTGACCTTTCAGTTACTCACAAGTCTGGAAACCATTCTCTTATCTTCATAAAGTTATCAATAGAACTAGACTGAATCATTTTGTCGGCGGACATGGGATGTCACATCTGGGAAAGAGAAGGGTTATCCACTGTATGAAGGGGTAGGGTCAGATTCCGGTATGGGATTTTCCTGAGATGCGGTATATACTAAAGTTTGATTCGAAAGATATTTCCGTTTCACTTCGGAGAGGAAATTGACCAATTCAATAGTGGCTGCCGTCGAAGCTTTGTAATATATATATTACAAGTACACATATGACATACGTGCCATTCTATTCGCAGATAATAAGATAAGTTTTAATATGTTGAGCTTTAAGGGGGACATGAGAGGAAAAATCATATATATTATAATTATATTGTATAAATTCATGAATTAATTTCAAATATCGTCAGCATTTTAATACGTTCGAAAATTATTATGATACATACATATTTGCATGATAAATGTGCAATGCGGGGATAATAAGTAATTTTTATAAAAAGCTAGGAATACGAAAGAAAAACTTATACGTACTAAATATTTTTTATCTTTTGGATAACTTAATTTTAAATATCTTTATCGTTTCCTTTTACACAACAACTATTTTCAAAAATGCATAAGTGTACGTACAGAGTAGGAAAATACAGAAACGTTTTTGATATAGAAGAAACTTTTTTAATAAAGAAGAAACACTTTTGATAAAAAAGAAACGTTTATGAAAATTTAATGTGACCTTTCAGTTACTCACAAGTCTGGAAACCATTCTCTTATCTTCATAAAAGTTATCATTAGAGCTAGACTGAATAATTCTGTCGGCTGAATGGGATGTGACATCTGGGACAGAGAAGGGTTATCCACTGTCTGAAGTGGTAAGGTTAGATTCCGGGGTGGGATTTTCCTGAAATGCGGTATATATCAAAGTTTGATTAAAAGCTATTTCCGTTTCACTTCCGAGAGGAGATTGAACAATTCAATATAAATAAAACTGTCGTCGAATATATATATTTCATTGTAATATATATATTTCATCTACTCAGTACACATATGACATACGTGTATTTCGGAGATAAAAGATAAGTTTCAATATGAAATATTTATAGAGGACATGCTAGGAAAACTCATACATTATTTTTCGATTTCATGATCTAATTTTTGATATTAACATATTTTTTTTTTACATATCAATGTCATTGAAGATTTAAATCTGTATTTATATAAAAACTGTAATGTAGAGATAAAACTGCCAATATTAACTGGCGATAAGAATTAGATTTTGTTATAAAAGATAGGTAAATATAGAGGAAAAATAATATGTAGAATAATTATATTTACCACTTTGATAGCTTAATTTGTTCCAATGTTCCATTACACGAAATAATTACTTTTAAAAATACAACAGTATAAATGTGATATATGCGTCATTCTATTCTTAGGTAGGCTTTAATATCTGAGCTTAAAGATGAAAATGAGGAGGAAAATGGACATATATTTGAATCTCACTTTACACTATGAAATTGAAATTTTAGATTTTTTATCTATATTGAGAAACATAAAAAAAGATGCATGTGATATAGTACATACGTGCTATTCTATTGAGAAAGGTCATTGACTGTCTGAAGCGGTAGGGTCAGAATCCAGTATAAAATTTCCATGTGATGCCTATATTAAATTCAGATATTTTCGTTTTATTTTGTAGAGGAAATTCATCAATTTATTAATGGCTGTCGTCGAAGCTTTGTGATAGATGTATTTCAAGTACACATATTCTATTAGTAGGTAATAGATAAGTTTTTATTCAAACAGGAAATTCAAAAGAAAACTCATTTATATCATGCTTATTATTTTGTGCACCTGCTTGAATCCCGGTTAGGGCGCTGTTTATTAGTCATTATAATTTTTATTAGTGTTTATTAGCTATTTATAAAAGGTGCCGAGTCCGAATCCCGACTAATGCATGAATATTTGTACTCGGTCGGATTTCTTTTAAACAAAAGTCTGTTTAGTCCTCGTTTGCAAAAGATGACCGTAGTGCCTCCAACCAACCAACTAATGTTTACTTGTGGAAAAGAAGAAGGTAAACCTTCTTCTTAGAAGACAACCTTTTTTCTTGAAGGCAACCATACGTAGGAGGATAAAGAAGGTCCAAGCTTAATTTATTTTCCAATTTCATGAATTAAATTTAAATACCCGTATCATTTTATTACATTTTTTAAATACTTTAGAGGCTCAAAAATAATTTACACACTTGCAATGGAATTTTTAATACAAAAAATCATTGTACGATCATCGTTGATAAAATATAACATTTTATAGAAATGAAGAAAAAAAAAACAGAAAACCTAAACTGCATTATACATATATTTCCGTCTTCTTAATTTAATTAAAATATCTCCGTCGATTTTTTAAGGTCAAGAATTATATTTGAAAATACATAAATATACATACGTTGTAAAGAATAGCAGGAAGGTTTTCTAATATACGAGAAACTTGTAGTTTCGTGATTTTAGTTACTCACAATGCGGGAAACCTTTCTTTAATCTTTGGAAACCTTTAGGAAAACAACCAATCACAAAGATGAGAAACCAATTGTTTCAAAAAAAGTGAGAAAGCTGTTTTTTTCTGATGCATAAATATACATACGTTGTAAAAAATAGCAGGAAGGTTTTCTAATATACGAGATCCATAATATACGAGTAATAATATACGAAGGTTTCCTAATATACGAGATTGACCAGATGAGATTGAGAAGAGTTATCCACTGTATGAAAGGGTAGAGTCAAATTTCGGTGTGCGATTTTCCGAAGATGCAGTATACTAAAATTTGATTCGAAAAATATTTCCGTTTTACGTCGGAGAGGAAATCGACAAATTCGATAGTTGCTGCCGTCGAATATATCTAATAGATAAGTTTCAATACGTTTCATTACGGAGAAAATCAAAGGGAAACTCATATCATAATTTTATTTTCTAATTATTAACCTGATTTCAAATACTTGTATCACTATATTATGTTTTTATCACTATATTATGAAATGTATTTAAGAACATACAAACGCATTTATATTCAAAATTTACTATTCCATTTGTTGATAACAGATACTGCTTTTTATCGAAGCGGAAAAAAGCACCAAATATCATATGTATTATTTTTTCAACCAATTGAAATCTATCTATTATCTTTTAACGATCAAGAATTATTTACAAAAAAATACCTAATTACGCATACATCAATGATGAAATCAGGGGATTGCTCTGAAGGATGACCCTCCAATGGTTCCCCTCGGAGTCTTTTAGAGTTTATAGTTATTAATTAAAGTACAAATTTCTGAGCTGTAGAAATTTCTCCCTGAAAAAAATGTTTGTTTTCAAATCTTCTATACATTTTAAAGAATGGCAGAAATGTTACCGGATATAGAGGAAACGTCTAAAGAGTGTATCCTGTTAATCATCCACCACTCTGAAAACCTTTCCTCTATGATCAGAAACTTTTAGAAGACGTATACAGATCAGAAACCTCAAAAACCAATAGATTTCTGATATATCCTTTTCATTTCAGAAATATTTCCGAAAACCTCGGAAACTGTTTTTACTGATGATTCTGATTAGTTATCTGGGATTGTGAAGGATTATGCATCGTCTGAAGGGTCAGATTCTGGTATTGGATTTTCCTGCGGTACATTTTGTTTTATTCGAAGAATATTCCTGTTTCACTTCGGAGAGGAAATCGAGCTTCAGTAGTGACTGAAGCTTTGTAATGGATACATTTCCAGTATTACATATATGTGTCATTCTATTCGGAGGTAACGACTAAATTTTAATAAGGGAGCTTTATCGGATTAATGGCACCATATGATCATCGGAGAAAACTCATATATAATATTTTTAGATTTTGTAATTTCATTATTTAACTTTAATACCCGTATAATTTTAGTACGCTCGTACTTACAAACGTATTTATATTACAAATATCACGTTGTACTCGGCGATAATAGATAAATTTTATTATAGAAGCAAAAGCAAATACACAAAAACCTCACATATATTATGATTATTTTTTTCACTATGTCAATATTAAATACATATGTCCATCGTTTCTTTACATTCAAGAATTATTTTAAAATATACATAGTTAAAAATGTGAAAAAAATGGTGGAAACTTTAATGATATAAAAGAAATGTCAACGAGCATTCAATATGATTCCTTAATTATCCACAATCATGAAAACATTTCGATTACCCTTAGAAAGCTTTTGAAGAAGAAGCAATCAGAAATTCTAGAATTAAATAGGCTTCTTTCTTAAAAAAAGAAACATATTTCAAGATATTTATTATCAGTAAAGAGGCTTTAAGAAGTATTTCCATAAATTTTCGAAAGTTATCGTGTTTTAATGTCTTTTGTTGGTCAGCTGAGATCGACAAAGGTTATCCACAGTTTGAAGAAATAGATTCAGATTACGGTATGTGATTTTCCGGAAATGCGATATAATAAACTTTATTGCAAAATATATCCCCGTTTCAATTCGGAGAGGAAATTGACCAATTTAATAGTGACTGCCGTCGAAGCTTTGCAATATATGTACTTTAAGTATGCACATAGCATACGTACCATTCAATTCGGATGAGCACTATTGGGTGCTATAGTAGTCATTACTATTGGGTACTATTTAATTTTTTGAGCTTAATACATGCATTTCAAGTACACATATGACATACGTGCCATTTGATTCGAAGATAATAGAAAGATGGGAAAACTCAAAGGAAAAAAACGTTTACATGGTAATTTTATTGACATGTGACATTACATGACATATTAATATTACAAACGTATTTATATTGCAAATATCACGTTGTACTCGGCGATAAAAAATTTAATTATAGAAGCAAAAGCAAAGACACAAAAACCTCATATATATTATGAATATTTCTTTCACTATGTCAATATTAATTAAATATGTCCATCGTTTCTTTGAGTTCAAGAATTATTTTAAAATATACATAATTAAAAATGTGAAAGAAAGGTGGAAACTTTAATGATATAAAAGAAATGTCAGCGAGCATTCAATATGATCTCTTAATTATCTACAATCATGAAAACATTTCGATTATCTTTAGAAAGCTTTAGAAGAAGAAACAATCAGAAATTCTAGAATGAAATAGGCTTCATTATAAAAAAAGAAACATATTTCATGATATTTATTATACCAGTAAAGAGGCTTTATTATATTTAAGAAATATTTTCATAAATTTCGGAAAGTTATCGTGTTTCAATGTCTTTTGTTGGTCAGCTGAGATCTAGAATAGTTATCTACAGTTTGAAGAAATATAGATTCAGATTACGGTATGGGATTTTCTGGAAAGCGATATACTAAACTTTAATATAAAATATATTCCCGTTTCAATTCGGAAATTGACCAGTTTAATAGTTTTAAGCTTTGTAATATATATACTTCAAGTATGCACATAGCATACGTACCATTCGATTCGGATAAGTACTATTGGGTACTATTTAATTTTTTGAGCTTTGTAATACATGTATTTCAAGTACACATATGACATACGTGCCATTTGATTCGGAGATAATAGAAATATGGGAAAACTCAGAAGAAAAAACATTTACATGGTAATTTTATTTTTTAATTTAATGAATTAATTTTAAATACCCGTATCATTTTATCTTGCATGATACGATTTAAGAACTTATAAATGTTTTTATATTATAATTTTACTATTTTATTCGGTGATAGCACTTAAAAAAATATATATATAGAAACAAATTTTATTACAGAAAACATTTTAATAAGGCTATTATAATTAGAAGACAGGTAACTAATGAATTGTATTCGTTTTTCAGCTTTCTTAATTTAATTCTAATATCTCCAACATTTTCAGTTGTTTTTGGAGCTTCATAGTAAAAAAGGATTAAAATAATCACAGTTTAAACGCTGAAAGATAAAGGTTAAGTATAACCACCATTTTATGACGTTTAAAAATTATTTCTCATTTAGCACAAATCCTTGACAAAACCTTTTTACATCCTTGTTTAAACCTTAGAAACTTTTCATAAAACGTTCTTCTAAGCTTACGTGCTGCGTATGTTTAAAACAAATTAAACTATATTACATATGCTTCATTTTCTTCACTAACATATATTCTGCTATCCTGAATATTGAAGAACTTATATTAGTCAGAATTCGCCATTCTCAAGCTAATATTAAATAAAATTAAAGCATCCACTATAAATTTTTTGTTTGCATTTCAGTATTTTCATTGACTCTTTTTGCATAGAATTTCTGATTTCGAAGACCAACGTGATAGTTTTGTGTTTCTACGATTAAAGAAAAATATTTCGGTTGTAGTTTAATTCTGGTGACAGTTTCAATTTCGGAACAAACAATATACACTGCAATAACTGGTTACAACAAATGAAACCACAATCCCAGTGTAATAACTGAATTCTGACTATTGACTTCTTCCACAGTCCACAATATTTTTTTTATCATAAATTATACGACATTGTACCAGCGTATGAGAGCAATAAATAAATAATGTCGCTTAAAAATACACAACGAATTCCATTTAACACAATATTCTGTTTAAAGTGGTGCAGTCTCAAAATAACAAAAACTGTGATTGACTTCAGTGTTTGAGCTTTCGGATCAACTAGTGCATATTTTTAAATAATTCTGGTTAAAGGAATATGTTACTTTTTAAGATACATTTTCTGTTTCTGATATTCTATTTCGCAATTTTTTTTTGTTTATTTTAGGAGACTTACATGTATAATTTAACATAAACGTTGCAATTTTAAGATACAATTTGTATCTTTAAAATTATGAGGATCGAGGTACTGTTTCCTTTATAGCCTTGTAAAATTACCAGCACAATTCGGAAACTGTTCATAAACTACAACACGAGCCTCGAATCGTATATATTTTATGATAAAAAAATAAGTAAAAATATTGAAATGCAAAGGATAAATTTGTAGCGAACGCTTCCATTGATTAACATTAGCTTGCCATTGTCGTTTACTGACTAAAGTTGGCTCTGAAAGAGTAAAAGAGAGTAATGTTGTTTTATATCATAATTTTAAACATCCACATATTTTTGTCCAAATATTTTTACTTTTCGAATACATATAGTGAAAGAAAAGTATGGTAATTTATGGTATATAATTTATATAATTATGGTATTTCTCCACTACCTGTCACTGTGTTAAAAAATATTTTTTTAATCAGCATTAAACTACTATGCTTCGCTGAGCATTCATTTAATAAGTTTTACTCATTTATTAGAATAAATCAATATCGATCAGTGAAAATGACTGCCGAAACTGAGCTGCCCCAATTCATTCTTATGCGCTTCCTGTCCTCACTGAGAGAAGTTATACACGGAAACACGCTTTAACTATTATTCTGGATCGCATACTAACTCAGTTTGCGACGATAAGCGTAACTAGTTATCTATTAATTTATTGTAGCAAGGCGCCATCTGCGTATTAATTAAAAATTAAAGATGCGCCTTGCAGATGAAGGATTTAAAATAACCAAACTGATAATTTATAGTATCTGGTAAATATGATATCTTAATGGCTGTTGTATTATTTTAAGTTATTATAAAATTAAATATCGCATCTATATGACATAAATTAAATTTATCTTCAATCATTTTCTGTATTTGGAATATATGTTTCAGAGGGACAAATACTATATTATGCAAATATGGTTATGTGATTATGTTCTGGCAAATTATTAGTGTTATTATCAGTTACTAAAAGAAAAAAAAATCAAGAATTAGAAAGTGCCTTACCGGTGAATTTTATTTACATGCTAAAATTTTTAATATTAATAAACATAATATTATACTTATCTGCATTATACATTATATTTACATACAACTTTTGCTTACATATATCTTAAATACATAATCCACTACAAGAGGGAACCGTGATTACCTCTGTAGGTCTTCACATTCCTCGAGTTTTGGTAGTGCGGGTCGGGAAAACCCGATTTAAGGCCCAGGCCCTGCTCCCTTTTGGCCGTTCAGCTCCGAAGCTGTTGGGGAACTTTCGTGGTGGTTTCCTCTGATATTAGGATCCACCGTGTATCGCAACGACCTCCGTCATCACCTCATGGGTTCAATAGAAGTGATGCGCAGGTGATGGTGCTCCTACCGATCGCAGCGCATACGGGAAACCTCTCCTGGTCGTGCGCGTTATAAGTCCCTCAGGACTTGGGTACGACGGTTGACGTGCTTGACAGGTGCCACTCTGGCTCCTGGCGGCGCAGCTCAGTTTCATATCTTATATGCATACATCTTACATACTTGGTTCCATGTGACTACATAAGTAAAATATTTACATTACGCTCAATATATATAACAAGAATTCTTTCAATAATTTTCATAGAGGAATTTGCATAATTCGTGTTGCGCCTGGTAATGTTTATTTTTTAATAAAGATAAACAATATACAGATATTAATCAATAACATATTCTGCTCCATACTATGCTTCACAATATTTTGTATCATAAATTATGCGACATTTTACCAGCGATTGAGAGCAATAAACAAATATGTCGCTTAAAAATAAACAGCGAATTTGCGTTTAATAGAATATTCTGTTTAAAATGGTGCATCCAGGAAAAAAAAAAAAAAAAAAAAAAAAAAAAACACTGCAATTGACTTAAATGGTTGAGCTTCCAGATTAACTAGCGCATATTTTTAAATAATTCTGATTAAAGGAATATGTTTTTTTTTAAGGGACAGTTGTATTTCTTACTGTTTCTGATATCCTACTTCGCATTTATTGTGTTTATTTTAAGGACTTTCATGTACAATTTAATGGAAAAGTTCCAACTTTAAGACTAAATTAGTATCTTTAACATTATCGTATGTTAAAGTAATCATATCTATAAGGATAGATCCTACACTGTAAAAAGTGACCAATGTTTCTGATTTTATGAAAATACACTATAACCAGGGCTTTACTAGATACCGGGCTTGCTCATTCATTATCATGACGTCACAAATGGTGGCTGGCCGCTACCAGTGATTGGTCTGAGGCGAAACGACAAAATGAAAGACATACAGCGATTGGTACAAAACGACGGGCTCGTCGCTTTGCACCAATCGCTGGCCGCGGCCAGCCACCTTTTGTGACGTCATGATAATGAATGAGCAAGCCCGGTATCTAGTGTAGCCTTGCTATAACCATGAACGAAAATATAATATTGTCTTCTGAGTTATCCGAAATTCCGAAAACCGTGTTTCATTGTCTTTTGAATCCGCAGAAACCAATACATTTTCAAAATTTAAAGAATTATTTATAAAAGCAAAGTATTTTCTGCTACCCGTATTTTTCAGAAACACTTCCAAATAGTTTTTATAGTGTATTAATCAATTTCCTCAGCCTGGAATACCTGTTTTTTGAATGTCATCAAAGTCAAGTAAACGGTTTCAGCTGCATAAGTTAATTTATACATGAAAGAGTAAATAAATAATCTTAAATTTTTTAATGTTAATGTTAACGCTGTTAATTTTGCATGTTTGTCTGTTAAACATATCTGTTGAACATGAAAATGTTTACTTGAGAATTGATAGCATCGGAAAAAACTATATTCCGGGCATAGAAAACTGATTAATACACTTTAAAAGCTACTCGTAAACGTTTCGAAAATTACGGGCAGCAAGAGAAATTTTGTTTCTATAAATGATTCTTTAAATCTCGAAATGTCATTGATGTCTGAGGTTTCTAAAGATAAAGAAACACTTTATAAAATCATGGTTAACAAGGATGAGTTTATATTATAAATTTATTCGTGAATATACTATATTTTCGTTGATTAAGAACATTTGTCCTTTTTTACAGTGTATTCTGTTTTATCGAATGCAAAAGTGAAATTATGAAAAAAAAAGTTTGAAACATTCTTTATTTTTTTGTAAAATTTACATGAGTGACAGTTAAAAAAAAGAGAATCACAGAAAGGAAAATTGTTCTTTTTTTCAGGATGAGATATTTAAGATAATAGCGACAATGAAAAACACTGTTAACTGTTTGTACATTGTCAAACACTGTTTAGGTACAGACACTATTAGCTGTTTGTCCGTGTTAACCTACTTTACTTATAATACCCAAATATTGCACACAAAAAATAATTTGGAGAAAACATTCCTGGACTCACAGAAGAGATATTGCAGTAATCATGGTTTCTTTAGACACGTGAGTTCCGTTTAGAAAAAGGCCCGATTTGCTAATCTGTGTTTCTTTTTCTATGGGAGCACTAAAAATCATAAATGTGCATATACAGGGTGATTATAAAAAAACTATCCCGACATTTGGGCCCCTAACTGTCATACCATTCACAGAAACTGAATGAAATTTTGGCAAAAGGTATTTTGAGGTATGCGCTCAAGAATGATATGGAAAACAACAGTGTCACTCAAACAGTTACGATTACAGTGAGAAAATTTCGAAAAAAATCAAATGGCAACACCCAGTTTTTTGTATTGTAATGTGATCTCCATTGTGAAAAACCCTAAATAGCGTTGGAACGGCAACTGTAGCATGAAAAACACCGGAACTAGGCAAAGGAAAAGTAAAACGGACTTTGCCGTGCATCAGAGCATTAATTTTCGTTTCATTTACGTCACACGTCACACCGTTTCTTTGGCTGATATCCCAGCCTGATTAGTTCTCCACAAAACGAGAAGAAGAAACCAAGAAACGCCAATTTCGGGTTCTACGTAAGACACATTCATGACTGACGTCGTCATGCTAGGTGAAAGAAAAGGCACTGCGAAATGCGAGCCGCATATGTTCCTTTCTGGCATTCCGAACAAGATGCCGCTTTCAGGGAAAGAACGTGGGGAAATCGTAAAGATTTATTACCTGAATGGACAAAATGCCGCAGAGACATTGCGTGTTTACCGCAGAAACCATGGATTACGGCGAGGCCCGTACACTGTCAAAGCTGTACGGGACTTGATTCATAAATTTGAAGAAACTGGTTGCACATGCGATCGACCTCGGTCTGGACGACCTTCCGTTCCTGTGGAAGCTGTTGCAGAAGTCCATCAGACGATAAGCACAGTTCGTCTCGCAACTGCACGTGGTGTTTCACGTGTTCTGGATCTGCCGAATTCAACTGTACGCAAGATTCTGCGCTCTGTTCTAAACATGTTTCCGTATCGATTCCAGCGTGTCCAGATGTTGGACGAGTGAGACTATCAATTACGGCTGGATTTTGCAAATCAATTCCTTATCCGGTACGATGAATATAGCAGCTGGCCTTTACGCATTCTGTGGACAGATGAGGCGCATTTCTCGTTAACTGGTAACGTGAACTCAAAAAATTGTGTGCATTGGCCAGAGAATAATCCACATGATGTGCATGCACGTCCATTACACGAGGAAAAAGTGACTGTGTGGTGTGGTATAACGAGTACGTTCATCCTTGGACCTTACTTTTTTGAAGAGGTCACTGCCGGTGATCTGCAAACGTGTACAGTAACGAGTGCTCGCTATCTGGACATGTTAACTCATTACGCGATTTCCGCATTGTAGCGGCAAAATGCTCTATCTGAAGTTGTGTGGATGCAAGATGACGCTCCTCCACATGTCGGGTCTTCAGTCAAACGTGTCTTAACTCAACAGTTTGGTGACAGAGTTATCTCCCGTCATTTCCCGTTTCCGTGGTCACCAAGGTCTCCTGATCTGACACCAATGGATTTCTGGCTGTGGGGATATCTGAAATCCAAAGTATATCAGTTTCATCCTCAAACTGCATCTGATTTGAAAGATGCCATCAGAACTGCGATTCAAGAGATTCTTATTGCCATGATACGTGCTGTAGTGCTATCCACCATCAGCCGCATGCAAAGTGTCATCGTGTGTGAAGGAGGTCATGTGGAAAATTTGTAAAACACAATAAAATGCTTTCTTTTATGCTGCTTCTCTGTCCTTATTGGTTGTCCTCACGTTTAGCCTATCTACCGCCGGTGATTTTCATGCTACAGTTGCCGTTCCAACGCTATTTAGGGTTTTTTACAATGGAGATCACATTCCAATACAAAAAACTGGGTGTTGCTATTTGATTTTTTCGAAATTTTCTCACTGTAACCATAATTGTTTGAGTGACACTGAGTTCCATATCATTCTTGAGCGCATACCTCAAAATACCTTTTGCCAAAATTCATTCAGTTTCTGTGAATGGTATGATAGTTAGGGACCCAAATGTTGGGTTAGTTTTTTTATAATCACCCTGTATTTGCAATTAACAATGCAGTAAATCACATAAAGCACAGGTGTCCGATTGGCAATGCAAAATTTTCTACTTCATCTCGCATTATTTGTTTTTATTTACGCTCCAAATCAAGAGGTGTTTCTTTTCAAGGACCCTGTAGAATGCAAACCCAGAACAACATGTGGTGAATGCGGGATAAGGCTATAAAAAGGTTGCTTATCTTATTATTAAAAAACAATCCTTCCGTTAAAATATTTAACATATATTACATATTTAACATTTTAATTATTATTTTTAAAAGAGTGTATCAATGACATTTTAGATAATTTGAAACGTTGCCCATGTTATTGGAATATTTTATCTTGGCAAAATAAATATTTCATTACACAGATTCAACAGAAATTTTTAGCTTTAAGTTATAAGGTATAGAGCAAGAGCAGTTTCAGCGATTTGTATAATTATACATGTTTTCAATGTATGCTTTTTGTATATCATTTAGTCTAATTACTATTTATCTATGTACTTTTCTTTCAGTTTCAAACTGCATTATATTTAAAAAGTGACTAGTAACTAAAAGTTTGTTTTAAACAAGCGTAATTTTTGAGAACATATTTTAATTTGAAAACATTTTAACTGCAAAACTTAATAAACATAAACAATATAAAAACACAATACAATATACAAACATAAAATGTTTGTTTAGTAAATTTATTTAAATTCGAAATTTTTTATTATACTGTTATTAAACATGTTAGTAGGTTATAATATCACTATTTTGTGACATAATACACAAATTACTTATCATCATACTATACTGACAAACATATACATTAACATTTAATTAAATTATCTTTGAAAAATACAAAAACAATAATCTCACACAATTTCTAGAACAGTGTATGTGTAAAATTCAAAGTAATATGTATAAGTCATCGTGAAGTGTGGAATTATTTTTATGGAGATAACGTTTACGGCAATAAATCTTTTTAAAACTGCTTTAAAACTCTGAAAATGTTGAAATAACACCATTAATGTTTCCCATTCTCTTCACGATGATGGCATTTCGGATTTACTGAATACAATTTCACAGATATTATACCGAGCATATTTTCCAATGAAAAGCACTTCGTCACTTCAAAATTGCAAAGATTCAAATTGCATTAATGTGGCATGATCATTTAAAAACCTGTCATAGTTTATTTATGCTACTCACTTTCGCTTCATTTTTACTGGAAGAAAATATATCTTCAAGAGAAATTTGTATCTCAAATTTATATTGGGGTTGTCAATTTAAAATTTTCGCTTGTATATTTAAACTTATAATGAAATATGTTTTTAAATCTGGAATCTAAACAGATTTATAATATTTGCATATTTACTTACAATTTTAAATCTAGCATTTTAGTGATTTAATAAATGTGAAATATATTTTGCAATATAAATGGACTGTCTGCATAATTTTTAACATTGTTGTATTGTTCTACATGTAATTAAATTTCATAAAATAAAGTTATCCGCATTATTGACGAAGTTTTTGTTTTGTTTTGGTTTGGTTTTGTGTGGAAAAAAATAGACGAAATAAATTACACTAATTTAACAAATAAAACAAAATGTACATGTCGTAGAAAATATATTCTGAGTAAAAAATAAAATGGAAGACTTATACAAGACTATTATAGGCTCATCGAAATTAGCTTATGTTGCAAATTTGCTAATTCTAATTTCGGAAATTGTAAAGAAGAAAGAAATGAGGAACACAGTAGCATTGTAAAAAAAAAAAAACTGTGTAAAACTCGTTTTTGCTCCAAACCGAAATATACCGATTTGAAACTAACTTAAAGAAGCTTAATCATTCCTTTCATTTATTTTAATTTCTGTAAATTTTCTTAATTCCTATTTTTAAATTTAAAAAAAAACAGCGATGGAATAAGAGATCCACAATAAAACATAAAATACCGATTGTTCAAACTTCAATTAACCGAATTTTCTGTAATAAGAACCGATATGAACCTCTTTTTTTTTTTTTTTAATCTTATGACTTAACATAGATTATTTCTCTTTATTAAAGGAAGAAAGTGAGAACATAAAAATCCTCTGAGATATATTAACACAACTCAAATTCTATGAAAAAAATAGAGATTGTCGTGTTTCCGGTCCATTCCATGCATTAAGAATGAATAAATGATCCACAATAAAACATAAAATACCGATTGTTCAAACTTCAATTAACCGAATTTTCTGTAATAAGAACCGATATGAACCTCTTTTTTTTTTTTTTAATCTTATGACTTAACATAGATTATTTCTCTTTATTAAAGAAAGAAAGTGAGAACATAAAAATCCTCTAAAATATATTAACACAACTCAAATTCTATGAAAAAATAGAGATTGTCGTGTTTCCGGTTCATTCCATGCATTAAATCGTTAATCCATAGTACGTAAATTTTTAGAAATGTCTGGGGCTGGACGAATGAAAATTCCCAAATGTTGTAGAAAAAGTGCTTAATCCACTTTGAAATCTCAGACTTTCAAAATAAAAGAACTTTATCTAGTAAACAGAGCTTTTCTCAAAGATGATACTCAAAGTAACCTCTTCAAAAACAATGAACATCCAACAAAAGGAAGAAATTTCATGATAGATAGGTGTTTATAATCTAGGGAGTGCTGACAGTGTGGACCTGAAATTTCTGCTGCAACTTGAATACTTCACAGCAGTTGTGCTATCACTTTATGTCTAATGTTACAGTCACTGTGCAGTATGCTTTCATTTGTCCAGTTATCCGAACTTTTATGCATCCGAACCAGGCTCGGTACCGACAGGTACAGATAATCCTCACTCTTCTATATTAATTTATAGGGTGTTTCAAAACTCAAGAATAAAAGTGAAATCAATAAAAAGATCTATGGTCGGAGATACTTGCGGTTTGCAGATAAATATTGACAACTGAAATATTGTTTTTATTTCAGTTAATTTTCTCTAGACGTCAGCACTAAAATTTGCAATGCTCTGTCTGCATGGTAACGTCATCTATTTCATTATTCTTATTGTACTGCAAGTAGCCACTAGTTGTGTAGTTTTGTAATGTGTGTGCTTTAACGTTATGTCTTGTTATTTGTATACTAAACCTCTAGTTACTATGTCTTAATCGTGCATCTCATTTAAGTATTTCGTTACTTTAATTAATTAATCTTCAAGATACCATAACAGTGATAGTGAATATTGTATGACAAGGAAAAAAAAGTTCATCGTGACAGTTAGAGGGCAAAAATGATTCTACTGGTAAATACCTTGGAGGAGTAGTATGCATATAATAAACACAACACAAAAATAGGATCTCGCTAAAAATCACAGTATATTTTTACATTATGAGTCTGCGTAAAATCACATGTTTTTAGAGAAAATCCCCACTTTTCGCCAGTGTTAAAAAACGCCTTACTGTATAGAAAGTAGCAGCCATTCCCGATGGTTTTCTGTTTTATACTGTATCAGGCGCAATACCGCGCTGCTGGAGTTTGATGGTGGACACATGGAGCAGTTGCTGCTGAAAAATATGTATATTATTTAACAGTTGAACAGAATCAGATTTATCAAATATATTTTATAATCTACTTACGTTTTGAACTGCTCTCAACAGTTCAAAAAAATAGTATTAATACGAAACATTCATTTAAAGCAATGTATTGAGAATTTTGATACTACATCTTTACTTGTTCTACACAAAATATGCTTATCAAACAGTCCAATAACGAACAATTAAAAATGTGTAATTTGAAAAAATATATATAAATATCAACAGAAAATTTTTTAATTGCATAAATGGTAAGCAAATACTTAAAGATGCATTTTATGAAGATTAATGTCAGTGACTTATGCTGGTCACTAAATGAGGAACTGGAGTAGACGTTCTTAGGTTCAGTACGAATGTGGTCTGAAAATGGTGACTGTGCGAGGTCTTTAAGCGTTTCTTTTTAAGGGAATGGTCATTTGCGTCTCTTTTCCTTCAAAAGTCCTTCCTAAAGATATCAATCCCGGAAGGCTGTTATTATGCTTAATAAAATCCCTCTTTACTGAAGTTAACAAATACTTACCATGAAATATTTTACAAACTCTCATTATTTGCGCAAAATGAAATGCGGTAGCTTACATGTTTATTATAATAAGTATTAATAGTAAAATATTTTAAATCTCATTTTCACAATAAAAAATAACTATAGTAGAATAATAACACTAATGACTTATTTATTAAGCTGAAATATGCTATTAGTAATAATTAGTATAACCTTGATACCTCTAAAGAATATAACATTAGAACACGGAACCTTTTTTTTCCTTCAAAGTAGCGTTATTCCCGGTTCTTAATACAAAACTGCGCATTTAACAAATACTTACCATGAAATATTTTTAAAAATTCTTCTATTTTTGCAAAATGAAATGCGATAGCTTACATGTTTATTGTAATAAGTATATTAATAGTAAAATATTGTTAAACTCATTTCTAGAATTATAAAAATAACTATAATAGAATAATAATATTAATGACTTATTCATTAAGCTGAAATATGCTATTATTAATAATTAGTATAACCTTGATACCTCTAAAAAACATAACATTAGTCAACGGGACCTTTTTTCCTCTTCAAAATAACGTTATTCCTGAGAAGTTAATATGAAACTGCGCATTTAACAAATACTTGCCATGAAACATAATATATATATATATATATATATATATATACATTATTTTCGCAAAATGAAATGCGATAGCTTACATAATTATTATAATAATTATTAATAGTAAAATGTTTTAAAACTCATTTTTACAATAATAAAAATAGCTATAGTACGACTAACAATATTAATGACTTATTTATTAAGCTGTAAATATATTATCAGTAATAATTAGTATAACCTTGATACTTCTAAAACACATAACAATAGTCCACGGAATCTTTTTTTCCTTCAAAATAACGTTATTCCTGGTACATGCGTTGGTGTTTGAACCTTGAGGAAAAATATAACATTAGTCAACGGAACCTTTTTTCCTCTTCAAAATAACGTTATTCCTGAGAAGTTAATATGAAACTGCGCATTTAACAAATACTTGCCATGAAACATAATATATATATATATATATATATATATATATATATATACATTATTTTCGCAAAATGAAATGCGATAGCTTACATAATTATTATAATAATTATTAATAGTAAAATGTTTTAAAACTCATTTTTACAATAATAAAAATAGCTATAGTAAGACTAACAATATTAATGACTTATTTATTAAGCTGTAAATACATTATCAGTAATAATTAGTATAACCTTGATACTTCTAAAACACATAACAGTAGTCCATGGAATCTTTTTTCCTTCAAAATAACGTTATTCCTGGTACATGCGTTGGTGTTTGAACCTTGAGGAAAAATATAACATTAGTCAACGGAACCTTTTTTCCTCTTCAAAATAACGTTATTCCTGAGAAGTTAATATGAAACTGCGCATTTAACAAATATTTGCCATGAAATATTAAAAAAAATACATTATTTTCGCAAAATGAAATGCGATAGCTTATATATTTATTATAATAATTATTAATAGTAAAATATTGTAAAATTCATTTTTGCAATAATAAAAATAACTATAGTAGACTAATAATATTAATGACTTATTTATGAAGCTGTAAATATATTATTAGCAATAATTAGTATAACCTTGATTCCTCTAAAACATATAACAATAGTCGACGGAACCCTTTTTCCTTCAAAATAACGTTATTCCTGGTACATGCGTTGTTGTTTGAACCTTGAGGGATATTTGTTTAAAGAATATGGTTTGTATTCATGTCATACTTACGATGAAAACCATTCAGAATTCCTCAGAGTAAAACTAATTAGCCAAAACAATTGAACAGAGAGAAGTGGCCAATATAAAGTTTTATTTCAAGGTTGCACCTCAACATTTTTTCTAATTAACAGAAAAAGAAAAAAGAAAACATTAATTTTTTTAAAGAAATAATTATTTTGTAGGCTTTTATAGTTTTGCGTGCCAATTAATGAATTAATTTAGTTCAATATCCCCTCATTATATGGGGGGAGATAAAAAAAAAAGCGTGATATTCTAAAACATGTAATATAAAAAAAAAACTTCAGAAAGCACGATAAAATAAGGATATTAAATTAAATTAGATATTAAAATAAGCCACCTACAAGAAAATACCCTATATTTATTTCCCAACCGTTTATTTATCTACATATTATAAAATTATCTGTGTAGAATTAACGGTATTACAAAATACTTCTAAAAAGCATTTGGTATAGAACTGTGTTTTTTTTTTTTCGAGAAATATCAATAAAGAAAGACGTATCCGAATGATCGATGTAACGAGATACGATTTGATGGGGGAAATTGCAATTGGAACTCGTCTGAAAAATTGAGGCACTAAATGTAAAGTGATTAATTGGGATCAAAATCTTTAAGATCACAAAGGCTATTTCGCTATTGCGAATGAAACAGGTTTAGCATGATATTTATTATCAAGAAATTTGTTTAGAGAAAACGAAAAGCCGCATATAATTCGCATTAACTTAACATTTCTAATAACTTTTTAATTTTCATTTAATTCTTTTCAATCATTATAAGGTACTATAATTGGAAACTATTGTCTCATATACCCAACCACAATGTAATTTGGATTATGAAAAGTTAAAACATTCAATGTTACTATATTCCACTGAGATTTAAAAATAAAAATAAAAGATGAATTATATTTTTTTTTCGGGTGGTAGTCGATCGCGCAACAAAGTGATAGTTTCATACTTTTTAATTTTCAGTCATTTCTTTGCAATCATTATAAGGTACTAGAATTGGAAACTATTGTCTCAGATAACCAATCAGAATGTAATTTGAAATATGAAAAGTTAAAACATTCCACTCAGGAAAAAAAAAGAAGAAGAAGAAGAATTATATTTATTTTCGGGTGTTACACCGATAGCGTAACAAAATGATAATACTTTCTTAGTTTTCTCTTTAGCTATCTGTTTGTATTCATGACTAGGACATCATATTTCTTCTCTGTATGCAAGTACTTATTTGCATGCCTCTTTCTAATTGATTTATTAAATTGTAACTTTTAATACATAATATAATTCTCATGGCATAATATAATTTCCATGGAAAATTTTGTAGATAGTTATTCTTCTTTTCTTCTTTCTCATGTCAAATTTGTTAATTGTTATTGAGAGATTTAATATTTGTAAAGATATATATTGAAGCGATTTATTAGAATGTATAGAAAATTAATATATAAATCAGGGTTCGTACGCTTTTACCACAATTTTTTTATAGAATTTTTCTATTTAATATTTAAATAGCCTGAATTATAGACGTCTCGTTTAATTGCTGGATCTGTAATGCTTTTCTGTATTTAAATAAGGCAGAAAATTGTATTAAAAATAGTGGTACAAGCGTACGAACCCTGTAAATACATAAAATAGCCCTCGTGTTAAAAAGAAGAGCAAAGAGAAAACGAAGAACAAAAACAGAAAAATGAAAAAAAAAAGGAGCACATAACTGATATTAACTCATTTCTATTTTCAATTTCTAGTCAGTTCATCCCATCGTTATAAAATATTACAACCAGAAACTATTCTTTTCGCATATAACCAATTTCAGTCTGTTTTTATAATGAAGTTAAAACATTACAATGTTATTATAAATAATAACATCACATAGTTACTCTATGTGCTATATAGCCTAAATCACTTAGGCTAATAATAAATCAATATAATAATATATATAAATATATATATTTGTATAAAATAATTATAATATAAATTATATAATATAAATAATATATATAATATAAATAATATTAATATAAAATAATAAATCAATTTAAATCACATATAAATCACTTAGGCTATGTAAGAGAATATGCCTAATTGATTTATTGAATTAAAACTTTAATTCAATACAATACTTTAATTCAATATAACGCTGGAGGAACAAAACATTCCGCGTGTAATTCACATCGTTTACTTAACTGCCATGTAAAAATTTAAATTTTTATTCGATATTTAACATTTAAATAAATCATTTCGAAGCGATTTATTTGAATTTACTTTAAAAAAAAAATCTATGAAATCGATTTTTTAAATTATGAATTTAATACATAAAACAGCTCATGTTCTCATTATATAAAAAGCCCATACATTATCATATCCCATAAGTCGTTGTTTGTTTAGTCTTCCTCTGCAGAGGATGACTTGTAGCTCCACAATCCAACAATCAGCCGGACAATTTGTATTACATGTTATTTAATTTAATTTTTTCTTATGTATTATTAGTTCCAATTCCAAGATTATGAGTTATTATACCGAGGAACCATTATCATATAACCGTTTTCAATGTAATTTTAAGTATGAAAAAGTAAAACTTAACAATGCTATCATACTCCATTTAGAGGAGTAAAAATAGATTATACTCTTTTTGAAAGTTACGCTGCAACCGTGGCAAATTGATTTCACTCCATAACATTTTTTTTTTTTTTTAAGTTCCGCCCTTTTGTGTTCATTTCGATCATCTATATGGAAGTACTTATTTAAATGAATTTTTCTAATTGATTTATTAAATTAGAAGTTTAACACACATAAACTAATTATCATGGGACGGGAAACATCTTCATATAATTACTACTGTTTTCTCATTTGCCATGTCAGAATTTTAAACTTTTGTTCAAATTGAACATGTAGTGTAATACATCCTGACGTTATTTATTAGAATTCATATCTTTTAGTAATTACGTATAATACATTTTATTAACTATAATTTTATACTTAAAACAACCCTAATATCCTCAAAAAATAAGCTGCACACAATTCGTAATTTTATCTTATTTCTAATTTCAAACTTAATTACCAGTCAGTTCATTACAGTCATTATAAACTGCCTGAAAACATTGCCTCCTATAAGCAATGTTAAAGTAATTTTTAATATGAAAAAGATAAAACGCTACCGTACTTCATTTGGAAGAAACAAATATCAATTACAATCATTTTTTTAATTACGCTGGCGTAGCAAATTGATGGTACTTCATTTTTACTTTTCTCACGACCATGACATCACAGAGCTCTCTATATGAAAGTACTTATATTTGTAGCTCGTTCTAACTGATTTGTTGAAATACATATTTAAAACATAAAGTAATTTCATGGAAAAAACAAACTTCACATGATTACTATTTTCTTTTTCTCATTTGCTATATCAAAATTTATAATTTTTGTTCAGATTTAAAATTTCAAGTACTTTGACACAGTGAAGTGATTTATTAGAGGTTAAATCGTTAAGTAAGTATTAAGGAATAAATATATAAAATAGCTCTCATGTTCCAAAGAATAAAATAGAATAAAAAAAGAAAGAAATGAAATGAAAAGAACGAAAGAAAAAAAGTAAGAAAAGCTGCATATAATTACAAGTATCATTTCTCTCTAATTTCAAATTTTAAAATTATTTACAGCCAGTTATAAGTATTATAGCAGGAAACCATTGTCTCATATAAACAATGTAATTTTACATATAAAAATGATAAAATAATGTAATACTTCATAGTCTAGTTAAAAAAAAAAAAATGAATTATGCTTATTTTGGAAGCTACGTCGCAAGCGTAGTAAATTGATTGTAACTTCATTATTACTTTTTTTCGCCCGATTCTTTTGTATGAATGACCATGACATCATATAGCGTTTGTATATGAAAGTAGTCATTTAAACGGTTCTTTCTTATTAATTTATTGAATTAAACCTTGAACACATAAAATATTTCTGATGGTAGGGAAAATTTGAACTATAATTATTATTATTTTGTCATTTGTCATGTCAAAATTTTAAATTGTTTTTCAGATTTGTAATATTTGAAATAATACATCTCGAAGTGATGTCGTTGTTGTTGGCGTGTCACAGAAAGTGCCATGGTACTTCTCTGAAAGAAGGGGTGTCAGAGCCTCAAGAGAGGCTGGAATTCTAAAGCTGGTCTCCTAGTTTTGAACCAATTCCAGATGAGAGACCTGCATCTGGATTGGCACCCCCAGAGGTAACGCTTATTCTAAACTTAGAGGACATTGGAGCCACGAATAGATTTTACATGCACCAGCTCCCATTAACGTATAAGGTCCCACAGCAGCCGCAGCCGAGAGAGGTAGTCCCCTCCCAAGCACAAACCACGGTCGATGCTGCTTCACTTTCGGTGATCTTACGGGAACCAAGCTTATTCGTCCGCGCCACTGCGGGACATCTCGAAGTGATTTTTAGAAATTATGTTTAAAAAAACATAAATCCATAAAGTAGCCCATATGTTTAAAAAGTGTTAAATAAGCTGCCCATAATTCGAATTGCTTTCTCCTTTCTAATTTCAAACTTTTTAAATTTCCAGTCGGTTTCTTTCACATTATGAAGTATGACAACAGGAAACCATTGTCTCATATAACCAACTTAAAGTAAATTTTAATATGAAAAAATATAAAACATCACAATACTGTGTACTCCATTTTAACTACATGATGCCATGCCATCAATACAAAAGAACGGGGGCAAGATAAAGTAAGAATGGAGTACAATCAATTTGCTACGCCTGCGGCGTAACTTCCAAAATGAGTATAATCCATCTTTTTCTTTAAATGGAGTATGTTATATTGTAATGGTTTTAATTTTTTTCATATTAAAAATTACTTTGAAGTTGGTTATATGAGACAATGGTTTCCGGGTGTACTACTTCATAATGAGTGCAACGAACCGACTAGGAATTAAAAAGGTGTGAAATTAAAAAGGAGATATCAATATTTGCTGCTTATTTATTTATTTTTTAATACATAAGGGCTAAGTTATGTATTTATGTATTTATTGCTACTTAATTTCTAATAAATCACTTTGAAGGTACGCCGCAAGTGTAGCAAATTGATTGCATTTCATTCTTACTTTTTCTCGCCGTATTCTTTTGTATGCTGGACCATGATAGGATAAAGCTCTTGTATAGAAAAATAGCTATTTAAACGGCTGTTTCTTATTCATTTATATAAATTAAAAGTTTAATACATAAACTAATTCTGATGATACGGAAAATTCCGGCCGTAATGTTTTGTCATGTGCCATGTCAAAATTTTAATTTGTTATTGATATATGTAATATTTGAAATAATGTATCTCAAAGTGATTTATTAGAAATTATGTAAAAATAAATACATAAATACATAACATAGCCCTTATGTTTTTTTTTTAAAATACATAAATAAGCTGCACATATTGCTATCTACTTTATAACTTCACACTCTTTAATTCCCAGTCGGCTTGTTTCACTCATTATGAAGTATTACAGTCGGAAACCATTGTCTCATATAACCAACTTGAAAGTAATTTTTAATATGAAAAAATACAAAACGTTACAGTACAGCATACTCCATTTAAAATAATAATAATAATAAATAGATAAATAAATAAAGATGGATTACACTTGGAAGAGACGCCGCAAGCCTAGCAAATTGATTGTAGTATTACTTCATTTTTACTTTTTCTCGCCCGATTCTTTTGTATGTATGAATGACTACATAAAGCTCTTGTATAGGAAAATAGTTATTTAAATGGCGGTTTCTTATTCATTTATCGAATTAAAATTTTAATACATAAACTAATTCTGATGTTACGGAAAAAATTCCAACTGTATTTTTTGTCATGTGCCATGTCAAAATTTTTTATTGTAATTGACATATGTAATCTTTGAAATAATGCATCTCGAAGTGATTTATAAGACATTAAGTAAAAAAAAATAATAAATAAATACATAACATATCCCTTATGTTTTAAAAAATCAATGAATAAGCTGCACATATCGCTATCCCCTTTCTAACTTCACACTCTTTAATTCCCACTCGGTTCGTTGCACTCATTTCGAAGTATTACAGTCGGAAACCATTGTCTCATATAACCAACTTCAAAGTAATTTTTAATATGAAAAAATATAAAACATTACAGTACAGCGTACTCCATTTAAAAAGAAAAAAAGATGGATTATACTCATTTTGGAAGTTACGCCGCAAGCGTAGCAAATTGATTGTACTTTATTCTTACTTTTTCTCGCCCCCGTTCTTTTGTATTCATGACCATGACATCATATAGCTCCTCTATTTGCAAGTACCCTTCCCCCTCCCCGGATGGAGACCGTGCGTGTGCGAAAACCCAGACTCAGAAATGCTCTATCGGAACAGGAGAAGTGTGGAGAGGGAAAGGTGTTGACAAGCGGATTATCCCTTTACAGTTCTAGAGATTCATATCATTATTGTAGTGGAGGAATAGGAAACAGTCACGAGTCAGTTCCTCTTTTTATTTATTTTTTTATTTTTCTCTCGTCAGAGGGTGGGAAGAAATTAACCCCGCCATCCATAACGCCCTCTAGGAATAGGTCCTCTCCCGAGTGATATTCATCAATCGAAGACTAGCTGAGTACTTTTATTGGAGACTTAATGTAACGTGATTTTGAAAGAAGTGAAAGGAAATAAGAATGTGCTTATATGTCACAAAGTAAAGGAAGATTGACAGTAGAAGAAGAGAGATCGTATAAAAATGAATTGTTCGTTATTATTTGCATAGTAAAACATCTAGCAGTAAGAGATATTGAATGTGTAGCATTATCAAATAAAAATCACGGTTCACTGAGAGGTAAAGGATTATAACAGATTTTTCAAGAATTAAATTTACGTTGAAGTTTTCAGGAATTAGTCACAGCTTCTTTTTTTTTTAATATGAATTTCTTTAAAAGAAGGTGAATGTATATCTTGAGAAATATCCGAGTGATATTCATCAATCGAAAAGTAATTTTGAAAGAAGGGAAAGGAAATAAGAAAGTGCTTAGGGGAAGATCGGATAGCCCGGACACTTGGATAAATTGCAAATAAAAAACAAATGAATGAAATTTCTGTCTTTATTTTATACTTAAAATAAAATTACGAACTTCTTTACTGATTTTAATTAAACATTGTTAATAATATCGAATTATTTAACGAAATATACTGAAAATAGTTTGGCCTTATTTTTTTGGCGTCACAAGAAACGGCGGGTAGCATATTAATCAATGGTGTCTCAACCGTTTTTTGGCCTTACAAACATCACAATTATAATAAAAACCGATGCATCTATATAAACACAATCTTAATGTCTAATAAAGATCATCTAAAATAATATCTAATTAATCTAATTAATCTTTCTTAATAACCTGCAATAAAGTTTGACAAGAGCAACGAAAATTTATTGACGAAAACAAAACACTCACTCACGACTAACTTACTCGGCGCCCACGTCGCAATTAAACTGTATTTGTTTCGACTCTAGACGGCGTTCATTTACAATAACTCTTTATTTACGCAACACTTTGAATTTCTTAGAAATTGAAATGTCCACGGTTACCCACTATCCGCGGCTACCCGGCTTTCCCCTATATGTCACAAAGTAAAGGAATATGGACAGTAGAAGAAGAGAGATCGTATAAAAATGAATTGTTCATTATTATTTTCTTAGTAAAACATCTAGCAGTAAGAGATATTGAAGGTGCAGCATTATCAAATAAAAATCACGGTTCACTGAGAGGTAAAGGATTATAACAGATGTTTCAAGAATTAAATTTATGCTGAAGTTTTCAGGAATTAGTTATAGCTTATTTTTTTCCGAGATATTTTTTTAAAAAGAAGGTGAATATACATCTTGAGAAATATCCGAGTGATATGTATCAATCGAAAAGTAGTTTTGAAAGCAGGAAAAGGAAATAAGAATGTGCTTATATGTCTCAAAGTAAAGGAAGATTGACAGTAGAAGAAGAGAGATCGTATAAAAAATGAATTGTTCGTTAATATTTTCCTAGTAATAGATCTAGCAGTATGAGATTTGGAATGGGTAGTGTTATCAAATAAAAATTAAGAATCATTGAAAAGTAAAGACTTATAATAGATGATTCAAGAATTAAATTTATGTAGAAGTTTTCAGAAATTAGTAATAGCTCTTTTTTTTAGATCATTTTTGAAAAGAAGTCGAATGTATATCGTGAGAAATACCCGAGTGATATTCATGAATTGAAAAGTAGTTTTGAAAGAAGTAAAAAGAAATAATAATGTACTTATATGCCACAAAGTAAAGGAAGAAGGGCAGTAGAAGAAGAGAAATGGCATAAAAATCAATTGTTCATTAATATTTTCCTAGTAAAATAGATAAAAGTATGAGATTTTGAGTGTGTAGTACCATCAAATAAAAATAATGGATCATTGAAATGTAAAGAATTGTCACATGTTTCAATAATTAAATTTATGTTTAAATTTCCAAGAATTAGCCATAGCTCATTTTATTTTCCGAATTATGTTTTTGTAAAGAAATTGGATGTATATCGTGAGAAATAGATATTTTTAGAAAAGAAGTTTTGAATGAATGTGTATTGGGAGGAATAGGTCCTATCAAGTAATATTCATCAATCGTTGGAATCTCAGTATTTTTATTAGAGACGTAATACAACATTTGAAAGATGTGAAAAAAAATGTGCTTCCATGTCATGATGTGAAGGAAGATTGACAATAGAAGGAGAAATATATTTTAAAAATGCATTGTACATTTATATTAACCGAGTCTAATAAAAATGATTGAAAAATGCTTTATCAAATAATAATTTAAAAAATCATGGGTAACTGAGATATACAAAAATTAAAATGGGTGTATCGAAAATGAAATATACTTTGTAGTTTTCAGAACTTACTCGCTAACTAGGAGTAGATCCTCTTGAGTGATATTCATCAAACGAAGGGAGCTGAGTGAGTATACTTTTATTGGAGAGTTAATATAACTTAATTTTGAAATAATTGAAAGGAAATAAGAATGTGCTTATACGTCACAAAGTAAAATAAGATTGGCTGCAGATGATCTTATAAAAATAAATCCATTTTTATTTACCGAACAAATTATCTATCAGAATGAGAATTTTAAAAAAAAAATGTGTTGTTTTATCAAATAGCAATTTTAAAAAGTCATGCGTTAGATATAAAATATTATAATGGATGTATCTAAAATTAACTATATTTTGTAATTTTTAAAACTTACTCGCGATCTAGGAATAGATGCTCCTGAGGGATATTCATCAAACGAAGGGAGCTGAGTGGGTATACTTTTATTGGAGACTTAATGTAACTTGATTTTGAAAGAATTGAAATGAAATAAGAATGGGATTATATGTCACAAAGTAAAGGAAGGTTGGAAGTAGAAGATCAAAATATCTATCAGTATGAGAATGAAAAATGTGTAGTTTTATCAAATAACAATTAAAAAAATCATGGGTTACTGAAATATACAAGATTATAATGGATGTGTCTAATATTAAGTATTCTTTGTAGTAATTCGAACTTACTTGCGATCTAGGAATAGACCCCCCTGAGTGAAATTCGTCAAACGAAGAGAGCTGAATGAATATACTTATATTGAAGACTTAATACAACTTGATTTTGAAAGAAGTGAAAGGGTATAAGAATGTGCTTATATGTCACGAAGTAAAGAAAGATTGGCAAAAGAAGATCTTATAAAAATGCTTCATTCATTTTTATTTACCGAACAAAATATCGAGCCGTATGAGAATGAAAATGTTTAGTTTTATCACATAAAAAAATCCTGGATAGCTCAGATATAGAGATTAAAATAGCTGTATCAAAAATTACATTTAAGTTGAAGTTTTCAGGAGGTATAGTCATAACGCATATTTTTTGTGATATACATTTTTTGTTAAATAGAGGTTGAAAAATAAATATGTATTGGGAGGAATAGGTCCCACTGACTGATGTTCCTCAATCGAAGGGAGCTGAGTACTTTTATTGGAGGCTTAATATGAACTTATTTTGAAAGAGGTGAAAAGAAATAATAATGTGCTTACAATGTCACGACGTAAAGGGAGATTGACAGTAGAAGAAGAAATATCTTATAAAAATGCATCGTTCCTTTTTATTTACGGAGTAAAATATCTAGGTATGAAATTGAAAATTTGTAATTTTATCAAATAAAATTCATGCATTCTTCAGATATAAAGGATTGTAATAGATGTATAAAAAATAAATTTATGTTGTAGTTTTTAGTAGAAGATGAAAGATTTTATCAAAATGGGCATTGTTAATTTTTATTTACCGAGTAAAGTATCAAGCAGAATCAGATTGAAAATGTGCAGTTTTATCATAACAGATGTATTAAAATTAAATTTACACAGTAGTTTTTTATGAATTAGTAGCTCTCAGAAATACGTCCTGCAGAGTAATATTCATCAATCGAAGGGACTTGAGTACTTTTACTGAATATTTAATATAATGTCATTTGAAAGGAGTGGACGGAAATAAGAATGTGCTTATATGTCATGCAGAAAAGAAAGACTGGCAGAGGAAGCAGAAAAATCTTATAAAAATATATTGTTTATTGTTAGTTACCGAGTAAAATATCCAGCAATTTGAGATTAAAAACGTACAGTTTTATGAAATGATAAAATTTTTAGTAACTGAGAAATTAAACATTAAAATGAACGTATCAACAATTAAATTTATGACGTATGTTTAAAAATTAGTCATAGTACATATTTTACATGATATACTTTAAAACAGAGATCAAAGGAGGAATGTGTATTTTGATCCTCCGTAATGTTATTCATCAATCGAAGAGAGCTGAGTATTTTTTTACTGGAGATTTAATATAAAGTGAATTTGAAAGAAGTTAAAGAAAAAAATGTATTTATATGTCACGAGGTAAAGGAAGATTGACAGTTGAAGAAGAATGATCGTGTAAAATACACATTAATTTATTAAGTTGATTTTTATTTATCGAGTAAAATATCAAGAGGTATAAAACTAAAAATGTGTAGTTTTATCAAATAAAAATCATGAATTGGCCAGATATAAAAGATTAACCTTTCAATAGGTGTATTTTTTTCACGGATAGACGAGTGGCCTAAATTTGCGCACAATAGTTACACTATTAAGAATGCTAGCATTAAATAACATCAAGAACATAATGCATTAAAACATAAAGCATTAAGAATTTTGTAATAAAAGATATGCCACAAGAACGAATTAAATTTTAAAAAAATCAAAAAACCCGACTGCGTAAAAGCGAACTAAAAACGGAGCTTCTCACTGTAAAATAGTCTGGGAAATATCGTCTTCATTTTGAAAGACCTGTTCAATGATATGCCACTCAATATGGGGCGTAATTTTTTTCGTCTCTACCGCCATTTTGAATTTATGAAAACAAAACCTAGCCTATAAGTTTTCATTTTGAAAGACCTATCCAATGATATGCCCACTCAATATGGGGCGTAATTTGTTTTTCGTCTCTACCGCCATTTTGTATTTTACGGCCGCCATTTTGAATTTATGAAAACAAAACCTAGCCTATAAGTCTTCATTTTGAAAGACCTATCCAATGATATGCCACTCAATGTGGTGCGTAATTTTTTTCGTTTCTACCGTCATTTTGTATTTTACAGCCGCCATTTTTTATTTATGAAAACAAAACCTAGTCTATAACCATTGGACAGTTAAGACGAATCGATAGAGACCTCATTCATTAAAATCCATCCAGCCGTTGGGATGTTTCGAGGGTATAAAGAAATCCACATACATAGCCAGATACGCGTCAAACACATAACCCTTAAAAAGAGCAATTATACATATCAGTAGTAAAAATTGATTTTTAATTTCGGTACCATTTCAAAGTGGAAAGTTTCGGAAAAATCACGTTTGTCGTAATATTTGCGACTAACACGCTCGCTCGCTGGAATGTTAAAATTGATGCATCAAGAACTTAATTTCCGTAGGTGTGTTCAGGAATTAGTCATAACACATACTTTTGTGATGTTTTTAAGAAAGAGGTTGAAAGATGAATGTGTATTTTTCATCCTAACATTTTTGTTTATATATTTTACAGGGAATGCTATTTATTTTCTCATCATGGAATAGCAGTTATCGATGAATTTTATTTTAAATTTAGTTTTAAAAGACAGTTAACGCAAAATAAACTGCATATATGTTGCAAAAGTTTAGGTGGGTAAGGGCGTATTGTGATGGGTCAGTATTAATAATAATAATAATAAAAACCTCGTGTAAAGCCAGAAGTAATCAGCCGCTTTCACTTAACATATAAGAAAAACCTCTCAAATCATAATGGCATTTGAACAAAGCCAAATAGTAATGCTCTAATATTTAGCTAGAAAAATACATAAAACTTCTAATAATTTTATTAAAAGACATTACTTAGTTAATCATTCATATAGTATGTTCGAAAAATATTTTAATTAAAAAAATGCTTCTAAAACAATCAATCTATTGCAGAAATTGCTTACACTTTGTAATAGATAATAAAATAGCAGTCGTGATAAATATTTTTGAAAAATTATATGCAGCTGAATTGATTTGAGATAATTTGGAAAGCGGTTAAGGTTAAGGCTATATTGGAGGAATATTTTTTGAATGAATATCTAATAAAGAAAAAAATGCTTAATGCAGATTCTATAAAAATAGCGTTCTTCTTAAAGGGGACAACATTTAAGATAAAATGCTCGGTTGAAAATCGTGAATAACTGCCATTATTGAAAAAAAAATTGTGCAGCAAAATATTATGCCTAGCACTTTCCGATTCAATCCCTTCGGCTGTGCTTAACTTTCAATTGTGAATTTGAAAACGAGATAAATCAGTTTTAATTTTTATATTGAATTTTGTATTAATATATGCTCTGTATCATTTTAACGGT
Organism: Maratus michaelseni; assembly: GCA_963931845.1. Classification (NCBI taxonomy): domain Eukaryota; kingdom Metazoa; phylum Arthropoda; class Arachnida; order Araneae; family Salticidae; genus Maratus; species Maratus michaelseni. The sequence continues at coordinate 127,431,172 of OZ007590.1, read as the reverse complement.
AAGTTGGAGTTAGTTCCCACCCCGTCAAGGATCTCAAATGTGCAAAATCTGGGCTATCAAATAAACTTTTTCTCAATTTTAAAATTTAAAATTACAAAGACCATGACGAGCTGTAGTAACTTACTTTTACGAATTGTAAGGGTACTTTTTTTAATCACATGGTTTTATTTTCAGCATCATATTAAATAACACACTTTCTATCTGATAATAATGAAATTCAACTTACGTAGAGTCATAATTTTTAATATACAATTAAATCGGTTTAGAATATGAGCATATCTAGAAAAAAAAACAGTGCATTAAAAAAATGTTTAGAGCATCAATATGATCTACTGAAATTGCTGACCAGTTTCAAAAACATCTGCTAACTTTCTCAATACAACTGACGATTAAAATTGTAATTTAAAATCATGTTTTACTACAGAACTTTTTTTCATAAAATAACTTTTTTTTTCCAATTTGGACACTTTTTAATAAATTTTGAAGTAGCACGTTTCTGAGATATTGTACAGTGGGGGCTAAAACTCTGGAGACCTTTTAGAAAAAATGCTTTTAGGTAGCTTTCAATACAAAAAAGTATAAAGCTACCTATTGCAGCCGTTCGGAGGAAAGCAGTTCCAGAAAATTTCGATATATTTTCACCGATCATGACCCCCAGACCCCAAAACCACCCTCCGTTCAAATGTTGATTTATATATATAGATATATTCATATATATATATATATATATATATATATATATATATATATATCTGACCTATGTCATACGATAACGCTTGTATTTATAAATCAATTTTGATGAAACTAATTGTGTGTATTAAGCTAACCAATGTCTCGACCGAGTTCGTTGGCCAGCTTGGCCCGCCATTTTGTTTCAAGATGGCGGCCATTTAAAAATTTAAAACTAAAATAAATGTACAAAAAATAATTAAAAAATCAAATTTATTTTTTAATTACGTTTTAGGCCTTTATACAAGGATTCCAGAGCATTTTTTGGTTTACCTCTATCTTAAAAAATGGCTGAGATAGAGCAGTTTGAAATTCTACGGTGGCTGACATTTTTAACCAAAACAGCACATTAACGCGATTACTCGCAAATTATTTTCTTTCATTGTTGTAATAATTTTCCAAATCACACGCATAAAACTATATATTCATATCCGTTAGCGCCAAAATTGGCGACATTGGCGACAAAATTGGCAAAATTGGCGACATTTGGCGAAATATCGCCAAATTTGGCGACCAAAATATGTCTTCATAAATGAAGCCAATTTGGCTATTGCTCAATAATTTGGCGAATTTCTTATTCAAATTCAGTATTAACGAATCTTTTGTAAACGTTTCTTTGCATTTTAACTTGCTGTTTTCGTGTAACATTAGCTAAAATTTTAAAACGAAGATATAAGAAAGCTACCTTTTCCTCTCGGTACAGGCCGGAAGGACTTTTTTGAAGTTTGATGGCTCATAACACCAAATAGTTCTTAGTAATACCATAAAAGCTATATGCCATGGGAAAGATAATTTAATCAAGAATATAATGCAATACAGTTTGTTCAATTACAATTATTTATCAAACGCAATAGCCAAATAATCAGAAAAAGGCAGTAAAATCTGGTTAGGTGGATGATAATTACGTATTTCTTTTCTTGAATGTAGCCAATGCATATGGATGTTTGGGGTAACAGACTGATTCAATTTTATTTGGTAATGTGTGTATTTTTTATTATTGCTATCAAGTTGCTAAAGTTCTTTGCCACCTTTCAATTTTTGAGCTAGTTAATCATAATAAAATTAAGAAAACATCATAAAGAGTTGATTAGTTACCCAGAAATCAATGTATAACAATATTTTTAAGAGTAGAAAGGTATGGTTATGATGAAATTGGAAGTAAAATTGGAAGTAAATTAACAAAGGGATGTCTAAGTCAAGCAAAACAAGATTCGTAAAGGCAGGAAAAGGTGCAGGAGAGCGATTGGCGGTAGAAGAGTAAGGTCCCTGTGTATAGGTCACAGAAAACAATCATCCCGTATATGCAACATGAAATAGTGAATTGCGATAGGGAACTGAATCAAAGTACAGTTATGTGCAGAGTGCGGTATTTTGGTCAAATTGCTAGAATTCCATAAAAAAATTAACACATGATAACATGACCCTACTATTTCTCTGTCCCGTAAATATGTCTTTTAGCTCAGTTTAATATTTTCAAACTTTATTTGATTTATAATTTTTAATTATATTTAATTTAATATATTTCTTTAAATCCTACCCTAGCTTTGATTGACACATTACCAAATAAAATGGAATATGTCTGTCACTCCAAACATTCATATTCATTGGCTACGTTCAAGAAAAAGAAAAATAATTATCATCAACCTAACCAGGTTTTACTGCCTTTTTTCTGATTATTTGGCTATAACGTTTGATAAATAATTATAATTGAACAAACTGTATTGCATGATATTTGTGATTAAATTATGTTTTCAGTGGTATTCAGTGTTTTCAGTGTTGCTTTACTAAGAAACTTTACTATTATTAAGAAATATTTGATGTTATGAGCCACCAAACTTCAAAAAAGCATTTTCCTCAAAATGTTTCCACAATTTTGGCCACCACTGTAGAAGCTGCTTAAGTAAGCACAAGATGAAATATTAAAGACGTTGCTTAGTATCATTCTAAGAATATATTAAATTCATATTAAACAGTATTAATCTAAATAAAATTTTCATTGTGTATATCGCCGTAGTGAATATGAATTTAATTTATTAGATTTTTAATTATAAGTCAATTAAATTGCCATTTATCGTATCATGAGTTTCTTCATTTAATTAACTTATATAATATAGCGTGTTTATGCATTAATTATTTCTTCTGAGTTCTTCCATTACTTTTATAAAAACACTGACACTGTATTTCTGTTTTCTTAAATCCCCCAAAAGTATATTTCACAGAAGTTGTAGAAAGTGCTTAAGTAAACGGAAAGCGAAATCCTACAGAAGTTGAGAATATCTTAAAAATCCCTTTTCTTTAAGTCTCTAGATTTTTCGGAAAGTTAAAAATGTCTGCAAACCTTAAAAAATTGAAAAGCAGTATTGGATTTAAACTCGTGTCTCTCAATGTACCGCTGGAAAGTATTGAAAAAAAGTTAAGAATCGCTTGCAAAGCTATAGTATAATACGAATCTGGGATTGCAGCTACCCTTAAAAGTCGAGAGGAGAACAGATAAAGTAGATTAAGATCAACGGCAAATGTAGTCAGCAATAATTCATATTTCTTTTTTGTGCTTTCTCAAAAATTTCAGAAATGCAAAGTACTCAAAAATGAAGTTGACTTTTGGAATATGTATCTTATAAATTTTATGAAGAATAGTCACTTTATTAAGTAAATTTATTTGCATATAATAGAATTCAAAATAAGATTTTAATAAAAAATCAATTAAATGCATTTTACATCTACAAATATGTGATTAAGAACGTGTATATTAAGCACGTCTGTATTAAGAAAACAAATTGCAACGTAAGCTTCAAAGCTATGGTATAATATAAACATGGAATTACAGTTATCCTGAAAAAATTGATCGGAGAACAAATAAAGTAGATTAAGATCAACGGCAAATGTAGTCAGCAAAAATTCATATTTTTTTTTGTCCTTTCTCAAAAATTTCAGAAATGCAAAGTACTCTAAAATGAAGTTGACTTTTAGAATAAGTATCTTATAAATTTTATGAAGAATAGTCACTTTATTAAATAAATTTGTTTGCATATGATAGAATTCAAAATAAGATTCTTATTAAAAATCAATCAAATGCATTTTACAGCTACAAATATGTGATTAAGAACGTGTATATTAAGCACGTGTGTATTAAGAAAACAAATTGCAACGTAAGCTTCAAATCTGTAGTATAATACTAATATGGGATTTCAGTTACACTGGAAAAGTCGAGAGGAGAACAAATAAAGAAGATTACGATCAATGGTCAACAATAATTCATATTTTTTTGTCATTTTTCCAAAATTTCCGAAATACAAAGTACTCCAAAATGAAGTTGGTTTTTTGAATATGTTTCTTATAAATTTTCAGAAGAATAGTTACATTATTAAGTAAATTTATTTGCATATGACAGAATTTAAAATAATATTCTAATCACAAAACTTAATTACAACCTTATTACAGCTACAAATATGTTATTAAGAACATGTCTAATAAGTACGTGTGTATTAAGAAAACAAATTTCAACGTAAACTACTAAAAAAATAGTTTATGTTTGTGTTTGTACAAGTTTTAGAACGAATCCTTAGTTTGTTTTGTAAATGTATATGATATAATTTAAATATAAATTCTAATCCAAATAAATGAAAACTTCACTATAGATTTAAATGCATGATATAAAATATGCACCAACACCAACATAATAATTTTTCTAATGGACAAAACTGTAAAAAGTAATCGACTTTTATTCAATATGCACTATTTCATAAATTTTATAATTACGAATTCCAGTTTTTTTTTCTTTCTTTAAATAACGTCTGAAACAGAATTAATATTACGGAAAAACAAAACGATGCACTAATAACTAATCTATACAGTACTATAAGCAAAGAATGTCCGTGAGTATTGATGACATCATTTTGACAGAGGAAACACCTGACAAATCGATTTTACTTTCGATTTTACTGCAATTTTTTGAACTTTCAAACATCGCAGAACTTCAGTTAAAAAAGAAATTGTTCTTTCAAGTGTAATTGGTTTGAAAACTGTATCTCAATTTAGTCATTTTTTATGGTTTTTAAAATAACTTTCAAGCATGATTTTTTTAAAAATCTATCTCTATCGTGTACAAACTATTAACCCGTTTGCACTTAAAACAATATAAATAGTTTAGCATTTATTTCCGGCTGATACTTCCCAGGAAGAAATTAAAACTTCCTCAATAAATAAATAAAATAATAAAATAATATTAATAAAACACAAATTTAACTGACATGTAATCGAACTACGTGCTTAAACCACTGTGAGAATAAAAAATGTTTTGTGAATAGCGATCTTTGGCGATTTTATTCGGCTTTTACATTTTGCAATAGGCTATTACGAAAGTATCGCTTTTAATAAATTTCAAAACTTTATTTCAATATATTATTCATATTTTCCATATAAAAAGGCGTTTTGATGCTCTTAGCGGAAAAATCTAAAAAATATATATTGATGTAAAAAAATCTATTAGAGTTTTCAAATAAAAAAAGAAAAAAATATTTCAGATCTGTTGTGTAACTTTGGAAGCCCAGGTACGATTTTCAAGTGATTATAACACAAAAAATAAACAAAATATTGAAGATACATGACTGTTTTTACCGAAGGATTCTACAATGGTTACTGCTCCCCTTAAACATGTTTTCTCAAAGACTTCGTTAATGAGAGTTTTTAAGCCCTTTTCTCTTTCATCTTATTTTATGAAATATAGTCGTAATTAACAATATATAGATATGCATATTTTGCATTCGGCACATTATTTCTACACTGTTCAACACGACAAGAATAAATAAACACTGAATGAAATGATATAACTTTATTATTCAAATGATGTTTCTGTGATATCCTTCTTATTTTATATTCAACGTGCTACGTGCTCTTGATATTCCATTAGAGAACGATTTTATCCATTTTTGGGGAAATTATTCGCTATTCTCTAGAAGGCATGGGAATAATTGCAAAAGAAAGCAAACACTTCTCAAGAAATAAAGCTAACATTTCTAAATGTCATGACAAATAGTAGAATCTTGAGAAGTGGATAAGGAAAATGTCAATATCTTATACATAGGAAAATTATGCACATGTATTTGTCTAAGGAAAAAGTCTGCTGTATAATAATTGTAGTGTTACGTATTGTCATTTACATATTATTAGACAAAATGTACTTGAGAAATATTAATACATGCCTCAAATGTGATGTTAAAGCTATTAGTTATGTCTAGTTAGCATCTCCTTTATAATTCGGGTATTTTTCCACTATAGGGGTCTTGACGTTTTTTTAAAGCGTGGCGCAATTCGGGCTTTAGAAAGTGAGAATTGTTGTCAAATGATATAAACAGCGATGAAAACAAAATCAAAGATTAACTTTATTAATATTATTATTCTTGTTGTTGTATTTTATATACAATTTATTTCTGTTTGTATACAAAAATTGATAAATGGCTTCTTTATATTAAATTTATTGTATAAATATTGCAAAAATTGCTTGTGTATATGAAAATTATTCATATTGACCGGATTAATCATATTGACCGTAACATATCTATATAACCATTTAAACATCACAGAAATATCATACAACATGTCTGGAAAGTAAAAATATATATTAAATATGAAAAATGAACACGTACCTGTTTGAACAATATCCATAAATATGTAGAGAAAAAATAATGAATAAAATTTAAAACAAAGAGAATATAGATTTGAGGGAAAAATAAAATTAAAATTAAAAACCTGAAAGAGGAAACACAAATCTGTAATGAAATGTAACCAAAATTAACAAGTTAAGAAAAAAGTAAAATTTTTAAATCGATGGAAAAAAAATTTAATTATTGTGCAACCATGGCAGAATTATCAAGTTCAAATTACCATAAATTCCACAAAAAATGTATGATTTCATCTTTGTACGAACTATTAAGTTAAAATTGCAGTTAAAAAAACTAGAAAGAAGATAAAAAAGAGACATGCGCCGCAGACTCCCCGGTGCGGGACGCACCGCACATAATCGACCACCGCACCGATCCCAAGTCCTGAGAGACTTTTAATGCGCCAGTAGCTTTGTCTCGCTACGGCGCTTCGGCCGGCCAGAGAGCCGCACCACACTGCGGACCCTCTAACCTAGTACACACGAGTCGACGACATAGGTCGCTAGGACAGTAACCCCACTCTGGGGAAACTCCCTACAGGACTGACCCGTGGCAAACTGGCGAAGGCCACCCGCCGACTTCGACGCCGAAACTCCATAAGGGGAATCGGATTCTAGATCGTCGTGCTACCACGACAACTTTTGCACTTCCGCAATTCAAGGAGTGTGAAAATAGAAAGAAGATATTACAAAAAAAAATATATATATATATAAATAAGTGATGATAATTCCCTCATATTTAAACTGGAAGAAACACGGTTAAACGAAAAACGCCGTGAATGATGATTCAGCAAAACTTCCCCTGTTGCCATATAATAGTTACTAATTCATTAGATGAACAATAAGAGGAGTGCGAAATGAATTTCATACAAGCGTTATACTGGAATTAAATAACATTAGGGAACAATGCTGCCACCTATTGTCTGTTCAAGAAAGAGTATTAAAGTCAGGTAAATAAGAAATTTAGATTCATTTATGGATATGCCATCTTGTGTCAGTGTAAGAAACTATAGCATAAATAAATTATTGAAAGAGGAATTTTAAAAAATTGTTTAATGAGAAATTAAGAAATTAAGAAAATTTAATGTAAATAATGAATAAAAAGTTTAGAGGAATGTGAAAATGTTATTTAAATTGATATTATGTAAAAAATTAATAAAATAAAATAAAACATGATTTAATACATCGTCATTGCATAATAATATTATTCCTATAAGCAAGTAATAATAAAAATAAAGTGGTGAATGAAATATTTAAAAAGGACAAAGATACTTAATTGAAGAAAGATGATTAATAAAGTTATTAAGTTATGACATTGTGCCACATGAATCAAAGATGTAAATAAAATTGTGTAGATTAAAATTGTGTGTGTGTGTGCGTGTGTTTGTGTATGTGTGTGTAATTATCTTCTTTAATCATAGTATAAAATTTTTCCTGATTAACTCCTGAAAACTCCTAATGAATATGAAATAAGTGAATTTTTCTTGCACTTATAGGTCATATGTAACTTAACTTATTCAGTATAAAATATATTTCTTCGTAAAATTTTACTTTTGACAATAAGGGAACAAAATTCCATGTTTGAAAAAAAAAAATCCTTCTTTATAAAAGAAGTATTTCTAAAGAATTTATTTTTATGTTATATTGTATCTTTTTGGTTTTATGTCTTTTTCCTCCTTCTTATAAAATGCTTATTCAGATAATGGTTATTTTTAGATTCACACTCTAATCGTTGAAGAAGCAGCTGCAATATATATAGATGAAACTATTTAAAAGGTTGTTTAAAGCATATTTCTGATTTTTAGGCCATAAGAATGTAAAAGGATATAATCACCTAATTTTATTCCTGTGCGCTTTTTCCTTGCCATAGTATTATTTTGCGTTACTAAAGTATTTGTCGTTATGATTTATAAACTTTTACAACGATACGCCAAAAATTTGAATATGTCATCGTCCTCAGCACGTGCAAATGAGCGATAATAGCATCAATGGTATTTAAAGTGATTGGGGATGACAATAAATGATTGCCACAAAAACTCTCTGTTGTGCAAACCTACTTCACTGAAATATGCAACTGATGTGTAATAAATAAATATTAGCGCAATATGGAAATAAAAAATCCTTTAAAGTAGGTTTGTTTATTTAGATAATATCGGATTGGTTATTTGGATAATATGGGTGTGTTTATTTTAATATACAATAAGGTAAGAAACAATTCCTTGAAGTCGGTTTGTTTATTTTTTCTTAAAAAATACTTGTTTCCAGATATGATATGAGCACGTTGTATGAAAGCAATATTATTTTTTGTTGCTGTTATAAAATGAATGTAGCAATAATACAGTAATTCTAGAAATCCCAGGATTTGAAAATAAAGACCATAAAAAGAAGTAGAAATTGTCTTTGTACTCTTTCTATATATTGAGTTGTAATAAATTCGGCAATCTAAGTACAGCCACAAGACTGTTGAAGAAAAAAAAATGGCATTGTTTTTTAAACTTATTTGCCCTGAATACCCCACGTTCTGAGTTACAAATCTTTAAATATTTCAGGTCTTAAAGGTGATTTCAAAAGCATTAGTCACTCAGGATTGCAATCGGATGTTCTCAAAGGGAAACGCAAAAGTGTATACGCTTTTGTGAAAAAAAAAAATTGTAAAATTTAAAAACAAAATCTTGTATTTAAATACAGTTAATTTTTAACATATTTCACAGTTATAAAGTAGAAAATAAAATATATCTGTGATTAAAAGTTACAGTATTGACTGCCATAAAACATGTAAATCAATATTTAAATTACTTAAGTTACATCAATACTGAAATAAAATACCTCTTAAGGTAAATTTAACTGAAAATGAAAATGTGCTTTTTAATTATGTAAAAACAATAATTTTTCAATATATATATAATGGATGGATACTACGAAAAAATGTTAAACGTGTGGGTCTGGGAATTTACATTAAGCAACCTTATTTAAAGTGTTATGTCCGTGTGGCCTAACAACCTGCGGTCCTTATAATGAACCTTATGTGTTGTCCTTATTTCGAACCAAGTGACTTATAAAAAAAAGTTTTTTTTAAAAAACACTAAAAAAAAGTCAATATACAAACTATATCTACAAGAAGTAGATAGCGTAAAGACATAATAAAATATTCTACATAAAATGATGATGATGCAAATTTATGTGAGGGATGAAACACCACTTAAAACCTTGACGTAACAGTAGGAGACCTAGTAATGTCGACTCCCAGAATCCTGCGGGACATGATTCAGGTGTTCATAGAAGACATCTTTTGAGTGTGAGATCGTCCCGCTTACCATGATTCTTCTCGTTACTTTTAGATACTTTGACGAGAATATTTGTTTGAGCACCCTATCATTCTCAGGATCCCATGATCCCAGTGAGCCGACTATCACCGCTTCGACCTTGGCATTATATCCGGCCTTTGTAATTTCCTTGGCAAGGTTGTCATATTTTTCCACTTTCAATCTTCTTGCATCTGCCAAGGTCACCAGACCGTTCTCGAAGGGAACCGTTGAATCTATGATGAGCACATCTTTGTCCATCTTGAGAACTAGGTCTGGACGGAGATCTTCACTTCCCATTTTTTGGCTTTCACCCATGACTGACCACCTAGTTCCAGCTGCAATCTTGACACGCTAGACGATTGCATCATGTCTTTTTCTGTATGTTGAAGAGTGAACCATACAGTGATTCAGTACATGGGGGAGAGTCTCAGGCTTAGCGCATTTTCTGCACCTTATGTCGTTGTTACTGTGGGGCTTACATCCATTTAATTGTGTGATAAGCCCAAGCCGCGCCCGATGAATAAAACACTAGTCCCCAAACATGGTATATCTTCCTTCGTTGAAGAAATGGGAAATGGCTTTGGCTGCGGCAATACAAGTATTCGTCTTACCTTGATGGGCATGATTCCTCAGTGACAGGGTCCGTTTTCTTCTGAGATATTTTCTGATTGATTGGAAGATTGTATATCTATCATCAATAATGTCATCACCCACCTTGATTTCGACTTTCATATTAGCAGTCACATTCCATTTGATCTTCAGATGGTCCGCAGCAATTCTGGCTCGAGACCAAGGCGACTTGTATTTATTTGAGTTCCTACCACTAGGTGGAGAGTTGAGGAAGAGCTCTTTATTCACCGCAGCAGTTGACTCATTTCTGTAATTGGCAGTATCGTCAAGCTCCTCACAGGCAAATGTTTTGATGAGAGGATCTTTTGACGTTAAGAGCTTGAATCCCCCATCAATGCTGGCGATGTCTAAATCATCTGCGGCTAACGGTATGCTTAAAAGGCCATAATCTCTACTTCCATATAAGTACTCGTTAGCCGCATTTGGCGGAAGACCCAGTGTCCTTTTCAGTAATGGTTTCAGGCTGTTATCGATTTTGGACCAATCTGTCTTAGCGATCTGATCGGTCCGCATTAAAAACTGTAAAGATGGAAAAAAGAATGTTTTTAGATAGTCGATACTCTGCCACGGCGTGAGCTTTGAAACCATTATTTTTAAAGCCCCTGGCTTAAGCATCTCGATGGTAACTGTGTCCCTGGGTAAAAACGCGCCAATCAGTTTTTCCAGGAACATGGCCGGATGGCCGGTTTGTATAGTGGAGATGTCGCAGCCGGCCAAATTAAATATTGTGTTGCGGCCTTCAGCAGGGGGCATGTTACTGTAATGCAAGGTGCAACATTTCCTAGGATTAAACGCCAAACCTATTTTCTTTGCGAGCACATTTATCAAATTCTGTAAAACCTGCAGGTCTTCCGCTGATCTTACAATTAGAAGCATGTCATTCGCGTTGGCGAGAATAAAATGGAATACTTCTCTGGTAATACTTCTGCTGGATCCTTCGCGTTGCACCTTGCGCAGGATGAAATAGATGGTCAGAATAAAAAGGAACCCGCTGAGGGGGTCATCCTCTTTGATCCCGGTGATAGCCACACGAGGAGTAGATGTCCCCGTGGACGTCCGATATCCCTGACCATCTGGATGAATTCCCCGTCAACATTAACAGATTCAAGAGCTGCAAAAATAGCTCAATGCGGCAGAGAACTAAATGCATTTGAAATGTCGAGGGAGGCGAAGAACAGACCTTTCTTCTTGATTTTATACGCCCGCATCATGGAATCGAGGATATAGTTGTTTTCGAATACTCCATCGTGCGGCAGAAAGCCTTTTTGGTTAGGATGGCATTTTCCTCAATCTATTTATAGACTCTCTTTGACAGGCAACTGGCAAATAACTTAAATAATGTATTCCCGAGTGCCATGGGCCGTCAGTTCCCATGGTCTTGTTTGTCACCTTTTTTGTATATCAGGATTGTGGTTGTTCTTTTCCAGAACGGCCAGAACGGCTTTGAATTTAAAGCATAGGTTGTACATCAGAGTAAGAACTTATGCAGATGGGAGGACAGATGACATATATATATATATATATATATATATATATATAATAACGCACACACATATATATATATAACACATATATATATATAATAAAACTTTTGTAAATAATAACTATTAAACCACATAAATAATCGACAATAGATAAACCGATAATTACAATACATTACTTAAATATATCCAAAAATTCTAGATTCTCAAAATTAAAACAAATCTTTCAAAAGTTTCAGTTATCTTAACATAGTTTTTTATTTAATTTCTAAAAGTATTCTATGTTTTTACAACATTACCAAAATGTATATAGTAATATATATATATATATATATATGATACATTCCTGTCGAAAATTGGCACATTATAGACGATCGCTATTGCTGGCGACTTGAACGTTCTTTCCACCAGACAATCGGAACATCTCAGTCCGAAACCACTAAATTTACCTGATAATCATATCGAGGTAGCCGCAGTCGAGATCGTTGAAATGTAGTCATGACACCCGGACAGGGCATCACTTCGAGTCGCTCACCATGAAGACAAATCTCGAAGTATATCACATCGGAAATCTTAGTGTATTAGCAGTCGTAAAAATTGAGCAGAGGCGGTGAAATCCAGAAGAAATTTCCCAAAAACATTAAAAAGAAGACTTAATAACTTAATAGATGAGCAGTGGCTTTATTGTGATCACAGAGATGAAAGCAACTCCACCAACTTTCGCTTCATTAAAACTGAACACATTTGAAGATCTTGAAGAATTAGCAGCGCTTGAAGAACATACTACCGATGCATTAGTGTATACTCCCCAGTGACGGCAATTAGATGACAACCACTAATTCGTGTAAATTCTGTCTCCGAAGCCAGTTTAACCGTATAAATACTTCAAAATTTGGCCCAAAGGTACAAAACGCGCGAACAAGCTGGTCCACTCTCATCCGTGTTCGGAGGGCGCTAGGGGGATAAAGAAGGCGGAGCTTTCTCGCTAATGGATGAAAAAATGAGGCCACGAAGACGTGTCTCTGACGTACGATTAAAACTCTTTAACAGAAGCGGCAAATTAAAAAGGTAAAAAGGCCTTTGGGCGCGAAAACCGCTTGGAATCATGGGATGCCGAATGAATTAAATAGAAATAAAAATGGTATTATAAAAGTTCCAAAGAATAAAAATTAAATGTCTCAAAAGAAGAAATTAGGCAGGTGCGTTTAGAGGCAGTGTTGCAATTTAAGAGAATAAGGTTTTAATAAATACGTGTAGCTTTTAACAGATTAAGATTTTTAGAATGATAAATAATAGAATATTTTGATTAAGTTATGGAATAAAATACAAAATAGATTTAAGAGATATTTTAAAAAGAGAGGGAAAAAAGAATTGAAGAATTTGGAATAATTTAACTAAAGAAATAGGGCGAAAATTTTTTATTATTACATATATATATATAATTTCTTAAAATATGACATCTTTAAATTTTATGAAAGAAGGTGTATATAAAACTTTTTTATAACAATTAACTATAAACACTTATAGCAATAAACTGTAAATATTTATAACGTTAGAACATGAAAACTGCACACGCGAAAGACAGACTGTTTCTCATCAGTGGACGTACAGACAGAATTTCAATAAACAGAAATTCCAAGCGGAGCCCGTAAAGACACGAACTTTTCTCATAGATATGCGGAATGTGCCTGTAGAAATACGCTAGTATTACGAAAGTTTACTCTCATGACATACATTTATGGGATTTGACCAATTATCGTGGAAAAATGTCTTCCCGTAAATTTATACGATAAATACTCGTGAATTTATTTTTTTTTCAGTATAGCTTTATCTACCTTTTAGGGAAACAAAATCACAAACGCTTTTCAAAATAATACATAGAGGTAATGAGAGCCTAATTAACAGAAATGTCTGAGATTTGTGTATTTTGATATGTAAAAGACATTTCATGTTTGGAGTTAAATGGTGCAAAAGCCCGAGAAATATTTTAAAAACTGTAGCTTATATTGGTATATTTACATAGTTTCATGTGTAAATATAAACTTTTATATTTTAAAAAAATCTATTTTATGCACTTTTCACACACACACACACACACACGAACACATACAATAAATAAATAAATAAAACAAACACGCAATGTTAGTAATTTTTAAATAACAATTAAAAAAAATTACTATTACTTAACACTTGCCATATGCTATTCTTGCCAATATCGCCTTTGAGACGCATTATGCGTTAATGTAATTATAGAAAATACGTAAATTAGTAGATTTTGTAATTAAAAACAAATTTTCTGTGAATAAATATCGAAAAAAATGTGATATTAGACAGAAACTTTTAAGAATGTTTTGTGTAGGTCAATCATAAATTAATATAAACTAACGTACGATTTTATCACAAGAAGAAAATAATTATACTATATATTATACTTGCCACGATATATTTTGTATATATTTTCTACAGGTGCATTTGTGTGTGAAAATATTTTCTGTATATGCAAAAATTATAACTAATTGACACTAGAATTGTCCACAAATATATAAAGATTTATATAAAAAACGTATATGTACTTGTACATATATTGAATTCCGACATACAATGATTTATCATATCAATTTACTTCTTTTATAAGTATATTTTTACCATTAATTTTACGCATGCAATTTTATTTCAATTATATATTCAGGCTGTTTCGGCACCAGTAAGACAGACTTTAAGAAGTAATAGAGCATACTGCAACAAACATATTTGTTGTATATGAAAGCTGGGTTGCAGGATTTCTCATTCAGAGTCGAAGTTGGGTTTTCGTTCATAACTTCAACAACAAAGAAAATATTTTACCGATATTTTTATTACACTTATTTTTAGTTTTATGAAATATAACCTCCCGAGAATTGCTGGAAATGGACACGATCTGCCTTCAAACATCATTGATGTAGGAGTTCCGTAATTCGGAATGCAGCTCACAGTACAAGTGGTTCATTAACCTAATTACAGAGCACTTTCTGTGATATCGTCACATTTCACACAATGTAAAGTAAGTCTGTTGAAAATCACAATAAACTATCTTCATTATAGTTAAAATTATGAACGAAAATCCGGGTTCGTGTTATAGTGAGACACCCTGTATTTATGACTCGTTAAGTGGATTGCGACCCAGTTTCCTATACAAAGAATTTTCTTTGCAGTGAGCTCTACCACCTCTTAAAGTTTATTGCACTGGAGCTCAATCCCCTTGCATACATACATAAATATAGAAATAAATAGGTTGACGTAAATAGATATACATATTTTCACTCTAAAAATGTCAAATATTTCTTTGTCTACGATAAAAAATATAACCACGAACGAAAATATACAATAACCTCTCCCGAGTTACTCATGCTTCCAAGAAGCGTTCTTTATCTTTACATTTTAAGGTATTTAAAGAAGCATTTTTAAAAACAATTTATTTTGCTGTCACTGTTTTTCTGAAACCATTTCGAGTAAATTTTATAGTGTATCGAATAGTTTTCACAAATAGGAATATCAGTTTTTAAATGTTGCCAGTTCTTAAATAAACATTCTCAGCTGCGTAAAAAAATGTATACATGGAAGGGTAAAAAATAATATTAATTTTCATCTTAATATTATTGCTGTGAATTTAGTATGTTTGTCTGTAAAACATGTCTCTTGAACATGAAAATGTTTACTTGAGAATGGATAGCATTCGAGAAAACCTCTATTCTGGTTTGAAAAAAAACGATTAATACACTAAGGATTCTCGGAATCATTTCCAAAAATAAATGGCAGCAAAACAAACTTTGATTTTATAAATATTAATTTTTGTAAACCTGTAAAATATATTGTTCTTTAATGTTTTCTACGATTAAGAACGCTTTTCTGAATCGCGGGTAACTCAAAGAGGTTATTGTATATTTTCGTTTGTGGTTATTCATATTATTCTAAATTGAGAACCATTTGTCTTTTTTTTACAGTTTATAGAAAGAATGTGTGTGTTTGTGTGTCTTTTTATGCATCTTACGTACATGTACTGTGCTTCAAGCTGCATGTATTGATTGCCATTTAAGCAAATTCTCAGTTTTTTTTACAAAATTTATTATCCATTTTCTCTGCTGTATTTTTCTTTTTCTTATTATTTTTTTTAAAACAAAGCTCAAATTTTTCTTTCAGACTTTGTGGAGTCTTTGCGTAATGTTAAACTCCCTGAAAGTAAATTGCTCCCTTGAGTGCAGATAAAAAGTTCCTTAGAAGCAATCTATTTGATGAAGCAGATTGCCTGTTTCAGAGATTTGTTCGTTAGGGGGATATTCTCCGCCATGTTTCCATTCGCTGCGGCAAATTCCTGTTTCAAGTTTTGTTTAAAAAGTTTTTATGGTTATGTTCTAACAATAATGAATCTGTGAGACACGAAAAGTTTTAAATTGAATATCAAATAACTAAGAACTAAATTTTTAATTTTAAGGTGGTCCGTGGGTCAAAATGCTCTTTTCTTTGTTTACAGGCATGTTTTAATGATTTTTTTTTCTTCAGTGTATCTTTCTATAAAAATTACTTTTCAGAAAAAAAGTTTTAAAAAACTTTCAAATTTTATTTTGAAAGAATTAAAAATTTTAAACTAATTTAAATTTTAATATAACTCAGGAACCACTTGTCCAATTTCATTTTTACTTTCTTGTATTTTTATAAGAATAGTATTGGATTCATGAAACTTTTCGACTTCCAGTTTTCCACAGATTTATACGTTTTAGAAGGTCCTGAATACGATTTGACTGTTTTTAGAAAATGTCCGTTTGTGAGCCTGTCTGTCTGTCTGTATGTGGCAAAATTTTGTGGGCGCTCTATCTCAAGAACTAATGCACGGAATTTAATAAAACTTTAGATTAAATTATATCATGATATAAATTGGTGCTGATTAGTGTTTGGTGTAAATCGTCTAACAGGTGACAGTAGAATGCTACAATTTTCACGATTTTCACAACAGCTATATCTCAAGAACTAATGCACAGAATTTCATCAAACTTCAGATTATCTCAGACCTTGGCACAAATAAATAAATGCTTATTACGTTTTGGTGTAACTATCCCAACAGATGACGCTATTATTCTACCTTTTTAAAGATTTTCACGATAGCTGTATCTCAAGAACTAATACACAGAATTTCACCAAACTTCAGATTCTGTTAGACGTTGACATAAGTTGTTGTTGATTACGTTTTGGTATATATATCAAAAAAGGTGGCGCTGCTATACTGCATTTTTCCCGATTTCCGCAATAGCTCCATCTCAAGAACTAATTCACGGATTTTTATCAAACTTCAGATTCAGTTAGACGTTTATATAAGTTGTTACTGATTATGTTTTGGTATAAGTCGTTCAATAGATGGTGCTGCTATACTGCATTTAAGAATATTTACACGATTTTAGCGATAGTCAAGTGATATCTCAAGAACTAATGCATGGAATTTCATCAAACTTTAGATTCAGTTAGACCTTGATATAAGTTGGCGCTGATTCCTTTTTGGTGTATGTGAAACTTGCCAAAGATAGAAGAAAGTTTTGGGATTGACACACCCGACTAGTTGCTCTAACAGAAAGTGTTTCTTATTAATTTGTGTTCAGGATTTATAAAAATATTACTTAAAATAAATTTCCGGTACCACACATGAATTGTTTTGTCAGTTGTTTTCGATATTTATTACGAAAGGCCCGTTGAACTGACACCACTGATTCAGATTTAAAGAAACGGAGTATGGCAGGAACTGGACTATCGCATGGATGTATGCCGTGTGACCAAGGGTTCACACATAGAACACCTGTAATGTATGTAAGTAAAACTTGAATAGTTTCGGAATAATTTCATATGTTTCTTTTTTTCATATTCGTCTTCGTTTTTTTACTATAACGTTTCGAAACCCCGGAGGGAATTATGAATGACCCTGTATTATTTAATACAGTAAAAATGATATTTGTGTGTTAAAAGTTGTAATACTGAAATTTCCAATTGTATAATTTATGATACAAATCATAATACATTTTACACTGATACTTTGATACTGTTTTTTTTCTATTTTTGTATGCTTCTAATGGATTCAGATAATAATCTGTTAAATTTACCACCAGTAGTCTATAAAACATAATTTTATGTTAAATGTATTGAAAACGTGTTTTTTGAGTCTTATCACTTTGTATGTGCAATCGTAGCGAATTCTTTAAACATATTGAGAATTAACCTCATACATAAGTATATCAAAAGAATTGCTAATTTTCATTTGGAAGGTCATAATTATGATGTTTTGAATTATGGCGGAGAGCCTTCGTAGCATATGGCAATGGATCAACAATACACCATATATAGAATTATAGGTCAATTTGCGATGAAACCAACATATAAACGACATACATTGGATACTATGAGTTATTAAAAAGCATCCGTATGTCCTAATTCAACTAGTTCTTACTACTTGTTTAGCATCAATAAATTAAAAGGACTCGTGGTTTCTAATTATTTGTATAATAATGACAATGACTCAAAACTTTTTTTCAATTGCAGCAAATTCTTTATAAAAAGGGCCAAATTCGACGGAGAATATAGTATTATGTATAAGCATATGTTGAAAAGGTGGTTTATTTTATTTTTACATGGAGATTCCTTAATATGTTCATCTGAATTTTCTTGGCTTACTCTTCTAGTAAGGCACTAGATCCTAAATAGAGATATATTTTATCATGAAGTCACCATATCGGAAATATACGTTGTTTCTTATGAGTTATTTTAACAGCTCTTGTGTGCTTTGAACCAAATAGTTTTCATCGGTTGTGTAGTACCAATCCACTGAGGGGTTATTCTGCTGTATTACAGTGGAAACGACATAAACACAGGCTCTTTTACAAACGTTTAACTCTCGTGGAACTCTATTTCAATAAAACTTAAACAAAACTTTTTGAAACTTATTTTAATAAATCTTAATTTAATTTGATTAGTTTATATACAGCAAGTTTTAATTGATAAAACGCATAGAAATTTAAATAAATTTTGAAATCTAAAAAGTGAACCTGTAACGGCTAACATTTCTATTAATGTTCATATTTAATAAATGTATCATAATTTTATTCAAAAGTAAATTGGCATTTTTTATTTAGACATTTATGTTTTACTTATACAACTTTGAAAATTATAATATGTGTAACAAACACATTCTCCATCTTGCAAAATAGCTACATACTTATTTTCTTTTCTATTTCAAATTCAAATATGAATGTAAAACCTTTTGAATCATAAAAAAAAATAAAATAAAACCTGTCTAATTATTTTCAATGCTTTTCAGAAAATTGTATATAAATTTCCGTTGCCGAAACAGAAGAGTTCTTGGTAGACATTATATTATTATTTATGAATTATAAAGTTTCCTAAAGAAATGTATAAGGTGGGTGAACCAAAGGTAGTCAGCGTTCCTAAGGTAGCGCATCCCTCAAAAGTAGGATTAATTTAATTTTTAATCACAAAATGCATTGTAAATCATGTATATGAAGTGCAAGTGGAATAATGTAAAGAGATCACCTTGATCCTCCGATATTTTATGCAGTGATTTAACTTTTGAGGAGTAGTCGTTCTAATTTCCAGGTAGGACGATATTTTAATTTACACGTGTTTAAATTCTTAGAACTTTGAGTTATGATATGTTTTCTGGAAGCTTATTTCTTTCTCTTTAACCACATTCACTTCAATTCAAAGAACTTTATCAGATTAATACATTTACGTCGTGCAAATGGTGACCATAAGCATGTTCCCAAGGTGGCCAACTTAGAAAACAAATGTATAAATAAGTGTAGTAAGGGCGATTTTCAGAATTTCTACATAAATATCTGAAAAACTTATTACCATTTATTGTTAACACCAGAGATCACTCAAAAGACGTCAGTAACTCAGAGTAGAAAATTCCTGAACTACCGTGCAGAAAAAGTGCTTCAAAGTCTTTTCGTGTTACAAGATAAGAAGATTAAGAAGAAAACCTTGAAATGTATCAAAAGAAAGAAAGGATTATCAGAGCATAATAGTAAGCAAAATAGTGTGCCGAGTATTTTTTTACATTTTAAAAGTGATTTCAATACATGGGCCACCTTTGGTACATTATGCGCCAAAGGTGGCCCAAAACTACAATTTTGATATTGTATTATAAAAGTAATTAAATTTTATTTTATAAAGAAAAGTATACTTGATATGTGTTAGAGATAAATGTAAAATCTTACAAATAACAAAAGTCAGCTACACATACCCAACTAGAATATAATAAAAAATCCTCAAAGCTTAACTATGGCCACATTTGGGTCACCTACCTTATATAGGTTTAGTGTATGGTATTATAATGAGAATTCATATAAAATTTTGTCTTTTAGATAATTTAGAAAATTGAAAATTCTTATAGCATTATAACTTTACTCTAGGTAATACAAGAAGTTAAAGAAAAGAGATGAGAAGTTTTTCAAATGAAATTTTTATATATTTTCCGGGATATAATTTTATGTTTTATTAGCTCTTCTTCTACCATAAAATTTCTAAAGTAACTGAAATCTTCCTTTAAAATAAAATAAAATAATATAAGAGAAAGAATAAAAGAAATCCTTCGTTTAAAAAACTAAAACTTTTGCATTACTCTTTTCACGAAAGATGAATTATTGTGAACTACATTAAATAATAGTCACCATTTTATTACTTTATGGAATGAATTCTTTTATAGATGGATTTTCTTGTAAAATTGAAAAGTATTATGAAAACATTCTTTGAAGTGTAACGAAGAGAAAAAAAATTCTACAAAACTCAAGCTTTTCTTTAAATCCGAATAAGTAAACATTCAACGTATAAATTTTAAAGTCAGCAAAAAACTATCCATTTATTTTTCAGTGAAATTAAAACATAGTTTAAATTAAAGTCCAATAATGCTTAAAGTGATAAAGACATAGCACGGAATATTTAAAATACATTTTTAATGTAGATTACATATGTTTCGTTCACACTGTCGGTGACATCTTCGGATCTAAATGATAAATACAATATTCTCGCATACTTTTGAAAATGGTAAACATAAACCAATACACCAATTTATGTTTACCATTTTAAAAAATATGCGAGATTATTGTATTTGCCATTTAGATCCGAAAATGTCACCGATAGTGTGAACGAAACATATGTAATCTACATTAAAAAGGTATTTTAAATATTCCGTGTTATGTCTTTATCACTTTAAGCATTATTGGACATTAATTTAAAGTTAACAAGTGATTGTATTATATTATTTAAAACTATAATAAAGTAGTTTACAAAAAGTAGAACTTCTAATGATAATCGATATTTAAATAAACCCTTTAAAAAACAATACATTGTTCTCTCTTGTATATGTAAAAACATTTAAATTTTTCATTAACTTCGAATAGATGCATAGGTTCTAAAATTTTTTTCCCTTTAATGAAAAGCGTTTCTCTTTCCCTATGGTCAGTGAAAATAAAACGTTTATACATATACATAAATGAGGAGCCTTCAGTACTTTTTGTTCAAAAAGTTCAGTTAAATATTCATTATTATCAAATTTTTATTATCAAGATAATAAAAAATTAAAACAATCATTTTTAACACTTACCAACCTAGTTGAAAAGTGTTTATGACTTCGGTTTGTCTGGCCATCTGCCGTCTGCCGTATGTCCGTGCTCTAACTCCCGTAAATATGCTCGGATTGCCGTACAATTTTTATATGTTATTAACGCTATCTATAACATGTTCTCTATTTCAACTGAAGTGTGTAGCACTTATAGTTTTTTTACAAGGACACTCAAAAGAATTCCGTTACATTACGGTCTAAGGAGTAAAATCGTTTGCGGTTTATTTGAATAATGTTACACAATTTCAAACACATTGTAATTGATATATATCACTAAGGTTCATTAGAAGAAGCTTAATATGGAATAGGGTGTGCATAGCACTTATAGTTACTTTGCAGGAACAGTCAAAATAATTCCGTTACATTACGTCTATGGAGAAAAATCATTTGCGGTTTAATTAAATAATGTTTCACTATTTTAAACGCATTGAAATTTATATATATCACTAAGGTGCATTACAAGAGGCTTACTACAGAATATTGTGTGTATAGCAGTCATCGTTCATTTACAGGGACACACAAAAGAATTCTCTACTGTCTGTTAACAATAGTTCCTGGAAGTGCGTTTTAAGTTGCTGAACGCGAGTTTAAATTTTACTCACGTTTTGTCTATTACGTGGTGTGTATAAATTCTGTAGATCATATACAGGGCAGCACAAAAGTTTGCAAACACATTTCCGTTTATTGACAGAAACTCCAGAAGGAGAATTTTAAACTATGCTACGCGTTTCCTAACTAAACTAAAATTTAGCATAGTATGTAGTATATATACAAATCTATAGATCATATACAGGGCTGAATAAAAGTATTCGGATATTTTTCCGAATATTGTATATGTTGGAAATATATGTTGGAAATTCCTAAAATTACATTTTTAAATATGTTATGCGTTTTCCAAATTATTTACTTAGATGTTATCTTTCAGCTTATTAAACGGTAATGATTTGTAAAATTATTTTGGAAGCGATGGAAAGTGATACATAATCTATGCTTGACGCATGAATTTTCATTCGTCTTAGTTCTACTGAAGAAGGAATGTATAATTTTTTGCTTACTTTAAAATGTATGCGAAAATGTTTACTTATTCGGTTTTAAGTAAAAGCTTGAGTGTTGTTGAAAATTTTTCTTTATACCTCAAAGAATGTTTTCAAAATACTTTTCAAAGTTTCATACATATGAAGAAGACATGTTTTGATAGTTTGGACAGGGATAGTTACGTTAGCAACACTGATCGGCCATCCGCATTCTCTCCTTATAGACTACCACCGTGGAAGACTAAATTATGCAGGGTTAAAATTAGCTTTGTGTTCAACTCAATATATTAATAAATTGTCTGTACAACGTATAACAATCAGTTCTATGTTTCCTGATTGGTTGAATTCTGTTTTTGAGAACCTTCCATAGACACTGATTGGTTGAATCATGTACCACGGCTCCCAATTGGGAATTTCTTGAATTTTTTTCAGATTCTGAAAGACAATTTTTCCTCCAAATGTCGCCACAATTCAGCAAAAATTCGCAAACTTGGCGACAGTTCGCACCAAGCATGTGTTTTGGCATTGGTAATTTTGAATGTCAAATTTCTCGCCAAATCGCACCAATGTCACCAGCATTTCACCAAATTTCGCGATATTTGACGAAATGTTTCCAACTTTGCGAGTTCGTTTACTACCACTGCTAAATAATGTAATAACTGTTTCAACCTTCATTCACATTGAAATGCATTGATCCGTAGTGACGCCAAAATGACTCACTAATCCAATTTTTTCGAACATGTGACGTAGCCCAATGGACTTCTTGTACCCCAAAATGATGGGTTACAAAATTTAGTCAAAATCGTTAGAGCCGTTTTTAGATAAAATTAGCTTGATCCGTAGTGACTCCATAATGACCCATTAATCGAATTTTCTCGAACATGTGACCTATCCCAATGATCGTATCCTGCCCGGAAACAATAATAATATACAAAATTTCATCAAAATCGTTAGAGCCGTTCTTAAGATAAAATTTGAATATCCACATAACCACAGACAATATTTGCTCGCATTATAATATGTGATAATACAATTATTCGTATTGTCATATGGCTCGCATTTTCTGTAAATACTTAGTATCCGAAACACTATTTCGAATGAAATGAGGATAAAAATCATCTTATTTTTATCCTAATGAATATGTATGAGACAAAATGTTTGGTAGATGTTTATATCCTCCCTTTGAAATCTCCCTGGAATTTTTACGAACTAATACACCCATACATATACATTTATATTTAGA
Source organism: Maratus michaelseni (assembly GCA_963931845.1). Lineage (NCBI taxonomy): Eukaryota > Metazoa > Arthropoda > Arachnida > Araneae > Salticidae > Maratus > Maratus michaelseni. The sequence goes on along the minus strand of OZ007590.1, from coordinate 127,407,436 downwards.
AAGCATGCAGTCTAAGCGAATGCGTATGGATATCAAAAACCTAATTAACTGGTTGTATTCTTTGCATAAACAGCAGTTTTCAAGCACGTTTTTACATCCCACATATTGAGATATTTTCACCCATGAACTGTTTTACCTTCAAAACATTTGTGTTTAAATTCTTTATCAAACTGTTTTAACTGCTTTATTATTTACTAATTCTTTTCTTTGCTTTTTTAAAACAGTGTCTTTTATTATACCGCATGATCTCGATGATTTAAAAAAAAAAAAAAAAAAAAAAAAAAAAAAAAAAAAACCGCTTTCAGTTTTATCTGATTCATTTATATTTGATGTTACACTTGAGTAACTTTAATACAATTATTGTAATTGGTAAATAAATCATATGAGTTGTAATTTTCCAACTGAGTGAAAAAGTATCCAGGCCAGGATTCGAACTAAGGACCTTTTGGCTTAAGCTGTCAATACTCTGCCAACTAACTGATCTATCCAAATGAGTGAAAAACAGTTAGAAAATTACAACTGATACGTTCTATAATTACCAATTAGAACAATTTTATAAAAATTAATCGAGTAATTATGTATCCAGCGTTTACTGGAGTTCCATTACTTGCGATTTATTCTGTTGAACTTTTAAAAATAACAGACCAGATGTCATTAATAATAAAGTTAGCTGGCTGAATTGCGTTCACCAGTTCGTTCTGGATAGATCAATTGGCAGAACATTGACAACTTAAGCCGAAATGTAATTGGTTCGAATCCTGACATATGCACTTTTTCACTCAGTTGGACAATTACAACTGATTTGATTTTATCTTTATAATTTTATCTTATTTTGTACCTTTCAGACGTTTTTTCTTAAGATTTTGATATGAAAATAAGTTAATAAAAAATAAATTTTAAACCTTTGTAAACATTTTGGGGGGAAACCTCCGAATTCTAAAGTACATTACAAAAATATTTTTATGTAGTTATTTATAAAACTGTGTTATCAAGTACGGAATATATTACTACAAAAAGGTTTACCATGAAAAATGTACACAGTATTTATTTTATATTTGTAAATTATAAATTATTCAAAAGTTTAATGAATCTTGTATTGCTTTTAGTATTTTTTTTTCTGTTCGGATTAAAGCCAAACAAGATAATAATTATTTTTCTAAAAACCCAATGAGACTGACTCCAATTATCTTGACTTTATCGAACATTTCGATATTGAGCAAATTTTAGAAACTCCTAATACTCAATCCAATATGATGGAACACAACTAGATTGCGTTAAGACTTTAGCACCATCCATGATTGACACTTTTATAGTTTAATGTATTGGATGTGGAGGCTCGATTCCAAACCATCTCACGCACCAGAAATTAAAATCTATGCTTTTTTTATGTGGAGTTTTGCAAAAGACATAATTTACACAACTAATATCCCTCCATTAACCAATTTACTACTATGATAACATTTTAAGTTATGATAAGTTTTGTTTTCCAAGCTAATATTTATGATAAAAAATGTCATGCTACTGATAAAATTGAAAAGAAACTAGATCACCTTTATCAGTTTAAGAATTATAAAACAGTGAGAAAAAGCACCATCAGCAGGAGTTATAAAAAATCAGTATTAATTAGATATAGATAACACAACAAACAAACGTATCAAGTACATGAATTAATTCTATCATGAAAAAGTTCATGAAAAAACAATTTTCAATTATTTATATAATATTTCAAAGCACTAGCATGTATAGAATTACTTTTGATTAATCTACAACTTTTAACTGAAATAACACTTGAGTCGTTGCAGACAGCACTACAGACATTTTTTATTGAAAATAACTTGGAAATGGAATTTAATGGATAAGGTTTTCAAAGAGAGAACCTCCAAAGGTGATAAAAAGCACAACTTTGTCACAAAGTTGTCAGTAACAAATTCAAGTTATTCTTTTTTTTTGCTTGAAAATGAGTCAGTTATGGAACTTTTGAGACTAATAAGGGGTGTCGGCTTCTTCTTGTAAACGGGATCTTTCATATGACCCAAAAGATAGAAATCATTTGGATTCATATCTGGTGAATAAGGTGGCCAATTTTCATATCAGATCTCTTACCATAGCTCTCGAAAGCTTACTTCGGTTTCTGAATTTTGAAGATAACTTCCACACAATAGTGTTCCATTTTCACCACTTAAATACCAATTTTTAACAATGAAAAAACTATCTTCAATTGAAAACAATGCTTTGGGAGAAATTTTCAAAATTGCGTGGAACTAACACGAAGCAAATTATTTTTATGTGATCTCGCACTGCACGCATTAGTGTCGCTATCTATTGAGGCTCTGAGAAGTTATTCCAGTTAAAAGTTGTAGTTTAATTAAAAGTCACTCTGAACGTTACATAATTTTGAAAATTTTTTAAATATATAAAAAAATGCGAATGGCAATCACAAAAATTTAATCAGTAACAACAAGTGTTATAGTATTCAATTTTTTTTTTCAGTCAAACATTTATTTTCATGGCAGAAATTTGTATGGTGCGATTTCGCAGCGTAAGCAAGGAATGCGTTTGTGATGGCCACTTCGAATCCGTCAGCTTGAAAAGAAGCCATATCACAGTTTTAGCAATAAAAACAATCAATTTTATTCAACAAGAAGCAATGAAGGGTAAGCAGTGGAAAGATAACACTGGTTTATACGGTTTATATATTTTCGCCGAAATGTGTATTTTTCCATAGATTCTAGTGCACTGAGTACGGGAAAATTATTGTTAAAAATCTGTCACGTCTAGTTTTAAAAATATTTATTAAATACTTAAAAATAATAATAACATGAAATATAAAAAGAAAAAAATTAGAAATGATTGATTTTACTCTTTTTTTATAATTTTTTTTTTATCCTTGTCTCTTAAAATAGACCAGCAGTAGTCCCCTAACATACTTTCGTGCCAAAAACATTTGTGTCTGTCTTCAAAAAGTATAAGGTCTTGGTAAAAACGCTCACCCTGCTCGTCACTCACAGCACACAGATTTTTTCAGGTAAAAAATCCAGATGTGAATGGAGAAAATTTATCTTCAGAAACATGTTCACACCTATTGCATGATAGTTTTGTAATAAAACAGCAATATTTTATGATTTAAGAAGAATCCATGGACGACCGTTTTAAAGGAAACCCAGGATTTCCTAAGAATCCATGGACGACTGTTTTAAAGGAATCCCATGATTTCCTAAGAATCCATGGAAGACTGTTTAAAAGGAATCCCAAGAATTTTTTTTCATTAGTAGATAAAAGTTTTTCAAAGTCCTTATCTTGCATCAGTTTACATATCTGTGGACCGATAAAAATTCAATCTTTTAATTTTACGTCTGAAATACTTGGAAAATTTTTGTGTAAATATCTAAAAGAAATAATAAAGAATATTCTTTGTATTGACGAAACTCAGCTTTGGCGAATTTTTTTATTAGGTCCAATTTAATGTGTAACGGTGGCAAAATTATATTTTGCTGATCCACTAAAGATGTATATTTCTCATTAATTTTTCCTGGAGTAAATTTATTTTGGACAGGCCAATATTTTTTTATGTAATGGTGTTCTTTAGCTCGACTATCCCACAAGCACAAAAAACATGAATATTTGGTATACCCGCCCTGTAAGCCCAGTAACATAATAACTACTTTTAAATCGCCTCATATTTTCCAGTTGTGTTGTTCTTATTGTATCATTTTCATTAAAAGAGACATTGTTTGATAGGTTTGTTTACTGTTTACGGCATGGTCAATTGGTAAAGATGGTTTTATATTACCATTATGAAGTAATACAGCTTTCAAGTCATATTTAGATGAATCGATAAATAAACGCCATTCATTTGCATCATAATTTTGATTCATCGCATTAAAAAGTTCAGGAATATCATGGCAAAAACAAAAATCAACCTTTTTGGTGAAACAACTTCTGAAAATTTGATTTCGATTTCGGTAATAAGTTACTTTGGTATTTGATGTCACCACTGTATTTGGTGTCACTGGTATTTGTGGTTCCACTGTTGTAGATGAGAGGCAAGGATCTCTGCCTTAGATCTAGATAGTTGCAAGTCTTGCACAAGGTCGTTCAACATATTTTGGTTTATTAAATGTGGCGTTTTATCATCTTTGATTATGAACTCGTCATCATTTTCATGCTCAATAAACAGATCGTCACTATCTTGGCAATTCGCAATTGACATACCTGGAGATACGGGATGTGACAGAGTTTCCGAATGTGATATCTGTTTTGAGACTTATGGAATATCTGGATATTGAATTTTATGTTTATTTTTTTAATTAAAGCCTGCAGTTTTTGTCAAACAAAAATAACAGTCATTTTAGTGATTTGAAGGTTCTCTCCACAGCATTGGTGATCCAAATTGAATATACTTTTTTCTCCCGATGCCCAGCATATAAGAATGGGCTTACAGCTTTCACAAAAAACATATGGAACCCACTTTTTATCTTGATTACTCACTGAGAATTCAAAATAATGCAAATATGCTGTTTTAAGACATTCTGATATCTGTCTTCCTTTTTTTGCGAATATAAATTGTTCACAAACCCAACAAAAACGATCAGAATTTATTTTACACACTCTATTAGGCATTTTATCAAAAACAAAATAACTTTAGTTCCCAAAAACACAAGAAAACACAATATAGAATCAAAATTGGCAATGCGGGTAGGTTGAATGTGACGTGATAGATATATTACAGAATTAAAAATGTGAATATTGAAAAATGTAAAAAATTTAAAAATGTGACGTGATAGATTTTTTTCAAATACCGCCTTTCATTAGTAAGAGGTAGTATAATAAGAAAATAGGTGTTTCATCAAAAGTATATAAAAGAAGTTTAAATTTGTAAACCAGTCTAATTTTAATAATATTGCTGCAACTAGAACAAAAAGAAAAATCTGAGAAAGGATAAAAATCTTTTTCAACTATATAATTACAAAACAGTTATCTAAGTTCTCATAGTCACTACAAAATTCCTTCAGTAAAATCACAAATTACACTTAATGATAATTTGATCGGCCGACTCCGTGAGTCCAACACTTTTATTTGTGCAGCTAAATCAACGCCTTACCAAACGCTGGCAACCTTTCAGCAAATTATTTTCCTATATTCTAAACAAAATACTCCACTTTATTCTAAGAAGAAAGTTGGTTTAATGAAAATTATTGATGCAGCTAAAATCCTATAAGAGGATCTTCTGTAAATCTGAAGCTTCGTGCTAAAACTTCTTTCTATATAACCACTACGAAACTACAGTTACCTAATTAATATATTGTAGTAACTCCTCTATACCGACCTGATTAAGATGTTGAGTGGTAGGGAGATCAGATCATTGGCAAAGAGAATTATCTTGCATAAATTAAAAAATAGAATTTATTGCATACCAATATTAATTCTAATAAAATTATGTACAAGAAAGTTAATTACAGCATTTAATTATTTTTCGTGAGTCAATCGCTTATAAATTAATGACCTCTTGACTCTCAGTGCAACTCGATCAATCAAAAGTCTCAGGAAATTACTGTCAGTCGTAACTTCTAAAGAAAGTTCATTCGGAACAGGGCTCGTCCGTTCCTTCTCTTCGGAAAAATAATATACTAAATCACGATGCTTCAGAGTTAAAGAACTCTCACTATCGCACTTGTCGTGCTTTTTCACTTCGCTGGGATTTTCACCTGATACCTGCTGTATCAATTAAATAGAGGTCAGACCTCACTCTTTCCAGAGAGTCACCACTCTCGTCCAGATCTATCCGAAAAACTGTCCTCTCTCACTTTTTCATTCTCGCAGGAGAACTCCTTCTAGGGGCGGGGGCTTTGTCGAGGCGGGCCCCTCGAAACTCTCCAGCCTCTTAGCAGCCTTGAGATCCCTCTGTTTCGTTTTCACTAAGTCCGTCATTGGACGTTCTAAGACAAAGGGCAAAGTTTCGGGCGCAAACCTAAAAATCGTGTGCAGAGATCGCTTCTCTCGCAGATGAACTCTTTCCCACGAACTCGGCAAGGATCAAAGCATAAGACCCCTCTTTGGGTAACGCCTTACCACTACATCACTGTCCGAACTTTCCGCTCACAGTACAATAGAATTCGGCGTCTGCTAGTCTTCAAGGCAAAAATAGCGAGGGAAGGTATGCAGTTAAGTGTACTCACAGGAAATGCTAGAATGACACATCGCGCACCTGGATGAGGAGGCCCAATTCTTTACAACACCCCCTCCTCAAACGATTCTTAAGGGTGAAACACTAAGAATCTCTAAGAGTCGGATAAAGAAATGCAAGCTCAAATTACATCAGAGTGGCAAGAAATAAAACATACATGAATAAGATAATACTGCCTTCCTTTTTTTTTTCGCGCTCTGATAAGAAATCATGAACATATAATGAAATAAAACACAGTGAAATAAAAAATAAAAAATTTTTAAATAATTATATACAAAAGTTTATCAAGACATCTCCTTAAACTCGACTCAGACAATCAACATGCGGAATGTCTTTGCCTGCGCGATGAGAAATGGCATAATTATAGGGTTGCAGAGCTAAGGACCACCTTAATAATCTGGGATTATTTCCAGAATTTCTTTTTAGAAACACCAAGGGATTGTGATCGGTTTCGATAGAAAAGTTTTGTCCATCAATATAATGCCTTAACTTTTTTATCGCAAAAATAATCCCTGCACACTCTCTTTCAGTGGCGCAGAAACTTTTCTCACTATCAGTAAATTTTCGACTTAAATATATTATGGGGTGCTCTTCCGATCCCTCTCTTTGAGCCAAAACCACGCCAATGCCTAAGTCACTAGCATCAGTTTGTACTATGAATTCTTTCTGAAAATTAGGAGCGTAAAGCACCGGTTCTTCAGTAAGTTTCATTTTCAAAGTCTCATAGGCTTTTCCCATTTCGTCGCTCCATGCAATCTTTTCTTTTTTATTTTTCCCTTATTAATGGTTCTACAATCACTGCATAATCTTTTATGTACCGGGAATAATATCCAGCCATTCCCAAACATCTATGAATTTCAGTTTTCGATCTCGGAACCGGTAATTCCTTAATTGCCCTTACTTTCGCCTCAGCTGGCCTCCGTCTGCCCTCACCTACAATATGCCCAAGATATTTTACGGTTTTCTGAGCGAACTTGCATTTCGCCAATTTGATTTTTAGTTTCGCGTCGTTAACCCTTTTTAATACTATTTCTAGATGACGCATATTGTCCTCCCAACTATCTGAAAAAATCGCCATATCATCTAGATACGGTAAACAGAAATTCTTAAGTGCGTTTATTTCCTGCGTTAAGATATATGCTAACTCCACCCGTTTTCTGTAAGGCTTTACTAAACTCACGTGAGAAATCCGAGATTTCTGTCGCCTCCCAGGAACACTCACAATATCAATTTTTTCCGTAATTATTGACTCCTTTCTTTCCGGCCCTATCCGACTATCTGACATTTTAATTGGCTTTCTGGGAGTTAAAACTAAAACCTCATCTTTCACATTAAGCTTCCGTTTTACCGCCTTTCTTGTCAAACCAAAATTTCCTCTTTTCTCGTTTTTCTGACACATTTTTAACGGCTAAAGCTCGACCTCTTTTTAAACTGTTCGTGAGATTAAACACACTTCCCTTCACGAATTTACTTTCCTCCGTTTCTCTTATCCATTCTCCAAATACTAACGCTTTCAAAAGCTTTCTAACTTTTCGATGCCAACATGCAATACTATCGCTTATTGTGCAACACACTCTCGGATTTTTCAATTTAACACCGAACCTTTTTAGAAATGCGGTAGTTAAATCGCTTATTAATCTTTTCCCAAGGTCCAAGTATTTTGACACATTTCCTTTAACTTTCCCTTTCCCTAAGTGTAATGACACTTTTTCTAGGCACGCGCCAAAAATATCCACCTGACAATGCAATGGGACCAGCACTCGCGCCCTTCCACTCACGCGATTTTCTCTCGCTTTTGCTACTATCAAAGAATCTCCTGCATTACAATGCGATTCTTCACCTTCCGTTTTTTTACTAATCCCTTTGAGAGATTGATCTCTGTCTAATTCAATTTGACTATCCTTCCCTCCAATTTCTGCTAAGACCGAAGATCCCTCACAAATCGACAAAGGCGATAATCCCTTATCCACACTAACCAATTCAGTAGGGCTTTCTAGATTTTCACCCTCTAGTTTTGAATTCAACGCTTCCGCTTCACTGCACTCGCGAAAAATCCCCCCTTCTTTTTCTTTTACTGAATTCAAGGTTTCCGCTCCAACATTCCCGCTAGAAATATCCTCTTCTTTTTCTTCCTCGGAATTCAAATTTTCCGCTTCAACATTCTCGCTAGAAATATCCTCTTCTTTTTCTTCCTCGGAAATCAAAGTTTCCGCTTCAACATTCCCGCTAGAAATTTCTTTTTCCCCCTCGGAAATCACAATTTGTTTATTTACCGGATTCGGAGCTGGGCCACCCTTTTCTCTCGTTTGAGCTCGTGTCAAAACTGCATTCATCAATTCGGGTTTTTTCTTCGCCTGTTCTAACAATTTTTGAGTGTGATTACCCAACAAATAGTAAAACATATCTGAATCTTTATTGTTAACTCCCGCTTTCGTTTCAATAACCCCCACGCCTTCAATTTCTAAAGTGACCTCTGCTATAGGTAAACAGTATAATTTACTGTCCAGCGGAGTCTTAATCCATACGTGATCTCCATTCAATTTATCTTGACTGACCAAGTCGTATGCGATGATATCAATTTCACTCCCAGTGTCAGTTAAAGCAGTTGTCTGAATTCCATTCACTAACACTTTACTCAAATAAGGGGAGAAGGTTTTTTCAAGTGTCGGTTTACTTATTAAGTGACCGACCCGCGTAACTTCTTTCTTTTTAATTTCAGGACAATTAACTTTGTAGTGCCCGCTTCGAAAACACGCATGACACTTAACTTCTCGCCTTTTTTCGAACGCCTTTTCCCTATCTTTGTTGTCACTTCGATCCCTCCAATTATAATTAATCTCTGGATTTATGTTACCGTTTCGCCCATTTTCAAAAGTCCTGGGTCTTTCAAAATTCTTCTCTAAAGGGAGTTTCGGATTCCAAGTTTTTTTAGACGGGCGCTTGATTGCCTCGTACGCATCTAAAAGCCTCACTAACTCTTCGGGATCTTTAATCTCCGCCCAGTTATCTATAAAATGTTCGCGCATTTCTGGAGACGCTCTCCGTTTGATTTGGTCCGTGACAAGCAAATTTTTCAAACCCTCAAAATCCGAAACTTGTAAGCATGACAGCCAACCTTCTAAAAAACTATTAAGTTCGAAAATCAGATCCTTCCAAACTGAATTAGGATTTCGTGGATGTTGACTAAATTTTTGTCGGTATGTCTCTGCATTCAAACGATAGCGTTCTAACAGTTTTTCTTTCACATATTGAAAATCATCAATTTTGTCTTCGGGTTCTCTTAAAATTAACTCGGCCATTCCCACAGGTAATAATGATAGTAAATTCGTCACCAACTCATCCGAATTTAGATTACATTTTTTTGCCAGTCTCTCGAATAAATTCAAAAACAACGAAATATCCGAATTCTTTTCATCAAAGCGATGCATAATTGTTTTTAGGGGTAAATTACTCGTTCTCACTGAGACGCTACTAGATGCTGTACTTCGGTCATCTGACTCTTGTGTTGCTTTTAATCTAGCCAACTCATGTTCCCGCTCCACTTTATTTTCCCTATCTTTTTCTATAAGTTTAATTTGTGCTAAAGCTAGCTCTTTCTCAAAACCCTCTGACGACTCTATTTTTTTTATAATTTTCGGTACAGTATCATTTTCCTCTAAAATGACCTCAAATTCGTAAGCTAACGTTTGCAAATCAGCTTTCCTAAAATATTTAAGCTCCGACATTTTTAAAGTATAAAATTAGAAATTATCTTTCCCACAAATATAAAACAATACAATAAGATTAAATCAAATCCTACCAAGTGCGTCAAAATATTACCAAAATATACGCTCATAAAAAAAGTACGCTTAGCAATAATATAGGAAATATGCAACATATAAAGATAAGCAACCCTATCCTATCGTCCACATTCACCTTGGTATTTGGTTATAAAATACATATGGGATAAATTCTACACAAAACAAAAATTTCAAATTCAAAAAGTACAGTAAAAATATTTTAAATTGCAAAAGTCTCATTCAATTCCTTTTTTTTTTAAATCAATGGTGGTCTTAATCTCTGCATCCACTCTTAAAAAATTTAGAATAATTCACAAAAAACATATAAAATCAACTCTGTTATCGTAAAATATGAAATGCGTTCGATACTTTTTTTTTCAATGAACTCTCATTTATAGATTCAGCTAAAATTTTGTAACACTGCACAACTCTCAGTTTGCATTAAATTAATTCAACAATAATTTAATTTTTAACTACAAAATTTGTCTATTAAATAAGTTACAGTTATATCGGAAATATCTCATCACACTTTTTTTTTTCTACCGGAAAAATTTCTCAAAATATTTACTCTCACAAAAATAAACATACAACTTTTTTTTTTTTGAAGCCTACAACACCTATACAAACACTAATAATAATTAAAGCCACTCTGAGTATAAAAAGAGCTTACCTCCATTACTAAGAGTCTTTCAGGGCGTCAGAAGCACAGACTTCAGAGATTCTCAGGCGCACAGACGGGGTTCTCTGTCACACTTTTCGGATGGGGAATCTTCCGGATGGGGGAACACTCTCCAGAATTCTTGGTAGATTTCTGTTTCTGATGGGGGACGTTCCAGAATTCTTGGTTGATTTCTGTTTCTGATGGGGGAACACTCTCCAGAATTCTTGGTAGATTTCTCTTTCTGATGCTGTGTTGATCCACAGGGGCGTCTAAGGAGACTCAGGTCACAAGTCACAAGGAGACTCTTTCTTGGAGCACTTTGATGATTTAAATTTCAGAGTCCACTCTTTGTCTTTGAAGATTGTCATTAATTTCTGCTAATTAATCCATCACCGCAAGCCACCAGTTGTAGTAACTCCTCTATACCGACATGATTAAGATGTTGAGTGGTAGCGAGATCAGATCATTGGCAAAGAGAATTATCTTGCATAAATTAAAAAATAGAATTTATTGCATACCAATATTAATTCTAATAAAATTATGTACAAGAAAGTTAATTACAGCATTTAATTATTTTTCGTGAGTCAATCGCTTATAAATTAATGACCTCTTGACTCTCAGTGCAACTCGATCAATCAAAAGTCTCAGGAAATTACTGTCAGTCGTAACTTCTAAAGAAAGTTCATTCGGAACAGGGCTCGTCCGTTCCTTCTCTTCGGAAAAATAATATACTAAATCACGATGCTTCAGAGTTAAAGAACTCTCACTATCGCACTTGTCGTGCTTTTTCACTTCGCTGGGATTTTCACCTGATACCTGCTGTATCAATTAAATAGAGGTCAGACCTCACTCTTTCCAGAGAGTCACCACTCTCGTCCAGATCTATCCGAAAAACTGTCCTCTCTCACTTTTTCATTCTCGCAGGAGAACTCCTTCTAGGGGCGGGGGCTTTGTCGAGGCGGGCCCCTCGAAACTCTCCAGCCTCTTAGCAGCCTTGAGATCCCTCTGTTTCGTTTTCACTAAGTCCGTCATTGGACGTTCTAAGACAAAGGGCAAAGTTTCGGGCGCAAACCTAAAAATCGTGTGCAGAGATCGCTTCTCTCGCAGATGAACTCTTTCCCACGAACTCGGCAAGGATCAAAGCATAAGACCCCTCTTTGGGTAACGCCTTACCACTACATCACTGTCCGAACTTTCCGCTCACAGTACAATAGAATTCGGCGTCTGCTAGTCTTCAAGGCAAAAATAGCGAGGGAAGGTATGCAGTTAAGTGTACTCACAGGAAATGCTAGAATGACACATCGCGCACCTGGATGAGGAGGCCCAATTCTTTACAATATCATCGTAAAATGTTAATGACAACCATATTCCGGAGATTCTGATATTCTTTCACTTTTTGTGAAAGCTAAAGAACGAGAAAACAGGTTTCTCAATCACGCACAATGTTAGAAACGTAAACAATACGATCGCAAGAAATATTCAGTCGACCACTAGAATACCTTTATTAGAGAGTAACGGGCATACTATCACAATGCATTCATGTGCAGTGGTCAGTTATTTGCTGTACAGTGTCGGAAACCAGGCTTATTTCACATCAATTTAACTGGACTTTTCTTAGATTAATTTCTAGCACAAAGAATACAAATGCACATATAACATTGATGTCTAATACTTTTATAGCTCATTAACACTACTTCATTCATTATATATTTATAACATTTATAGTTTAAAAATAAGCAGTATATTTTTTGCGTACACACTGAATATTTTTAATGCATTATTAGAAGAGTCAACCCAAATTTTAATAAAGACAAACTAATTTGCGCATGAACATAGATTAAAATTGCTTCCAGATAAGATTTCCTTAAGAAAATATCTTTTGTATTAATGGAAGAAAGTAAACACAATGTTTTAAATGTATATATATTTTTAAATCCCATCTTTGTAAAATTGTGCAAAAAAAAAGTATTTGCAGTTAAGAGCTAATGTGGAGAATTCTTTATAAAAAATCTTCTTAAAATCAATATCTACTGTATATTTTTTTCAAACTGTAACAGGAAAGTCTAAAAATATTTTGCAGAAAAATATTTGAGATAAAAATTGAAATTTAGTTTTAAAAAACGAGCAGTTGCTTTTAATATTGACAAGGTAAGCGATTGAATATACGTTTGAAATAGAAACATCAAACACAAATTTTAAAAGAAATCTAATTTAAAATATAAATTTTGACGTAAGAACTTATCAAATTTAAGTTAGACATTTTTTGTTAGAGGTTGTTTTATTAATTATGCATTTAGAAATTGTAGAACTAGAGCTATAAAAAAAAATACTTTCTATACAATCCATATCAAAAAAGAATAAAATAATACATCTAGCTTTATTGGCACATCATATGCAATATAAAACAAAACAAATATGTCATTAGACTCGAAAGAATGTCTTCTTTTAGACTACGAATATAAGTTTTGAAATAGAGACCGTCTACATATTAAAAAACATATTAACTTTGACACCATATTTAAGTTCCTTGGATCAAAGCAGCATGGTAAAATATATAGTTTATATAAGATACGTTCTTAAATGTAAATTGCTTATTCTACCAATGAGAAGCGTGATTTTACCGCTGAAACTTGCGTCATATTTGAAAGAAAAATCTTCATTGTTTTCGATTCCGTTTAATTACGCACAAATCGCGGAAGAGCTGAATACAGATTATTTATTGCGAAATAATATTAAGTAATCCGTATAAATAGAATAACAGTAAATAATCTATCATAGTAAGTAATATGTAAAGGGAAATGTTTCCGATGATGAAAATGACGTCATTCGAAAAACAAAAGATGTATTTTCATCCATGAATATATTTTACTATAACTTTTTCAGTTATGACCTCATATTTACTAATGCTTATTCCTGCAGCTAAATAGATTGAACTCTTGCTGTTTATTTAAAAATCCTTGGTATGCAAAAAATAAAATATTTCTGAAAATTATATAATTTCCAATTAATTATAATAAATATTTAATGAAACTCAGGAATTTTAAAACAATTTCTTAAATGACGCTCTAATCTAGGCAGGAATTAATGGCTTTGATAGTGAAAATGATGTCAGATTTGAAAGAAAGTGTGCATTTTTCTATAGACTCGAAAAGTGTGATGGCACACGATAGACCTGTTTAATAACGCTCATCAGCAAGAAAAGTGACACAACTAAAAAAAATTCATTTTGCGTGTACGTCTGACTTAGGTGCTAATATATGCCTGCTAAATTATTTAACGTATCGTTTATAACACAAATAAGCTTCATTTAATTCAAATAACAACATTTATCTGAACTACTATATCCCCTAAGACAAAGAATACATTGAAACTAATTATCATAACTTACTAAATTAATTACCTTACTTGCGTCTTGCTACCAGAAAAGTGTCATAAGTGTAGTTATCCGGAGAATTTCTCGATTACCACCGCAGAAGAAGGACAAATTCTGAGGTGGGATAAATTTACCCAATCCAGCCTATCTCTTCTACGTCTACATTTTTAAGTATTTTACGCTTTTATAGCTGTATGTGGAGCTAAGTGTTTATTTGTATGTCATGGTTATTAAAAAAAAAAAAAAGAAAAAAAGAAAAAGCAAGAAAGAAAAAAAAGCGAATATTTTGCTTTTTCTGCGAAATGGGGTATTTTTGAGTTGTTTCACTTCTCTAGCGGGTAAGCAATGTATGCAAAAGTTGATTATATACGCCTACTAAATTAATTGTCGTATCGTTTTTAACATAAATAAAATACAATCCAGCGGAACCGTACAGCACTGCAGTTTCATATTTTTTTTAAGCAGTATCTAATATCTTTCAGATGCAGGTTTAAACTTTTAAAGAAAAATTAAGGATAAAAATATCTGGAAACATTAGTAGTCAAATCAGAATATCATCTCGTTTTGTTCCTTTAAAGTTACAGTAAAATATGATCGATGACAGCAAAAGGCACTCGCAAGATATAAAATGAGCAATGGTATTTTAATTGCATTAGAAGATGACGTCATCCGCTTCGGGAAAAACACCGGACAAAGGAAAATTGATTAATTATATGTAACATAAAATTTTATTTAATATAGCAAAACATACATTTTAGACTACATGTGAAATACTACTGCTGCTTTGATCGATCTATGGTGTCTTTTTATTTCTAAACATATAAATTTAAATTTTGAAATTTTGATTTTTAATCAAAAATATAAAATAAACTAACATATAAATAAATGCAACAACAATGTCCCACTTTATCTTTTTTGTACTATTTATTTATTTATTTTTATAATCATTGTTGAGCAGGTTATAATGCGGAATTTTATTTTTGTGGCAACATTGATCTGAGAAAATCTTTTTATTTCATTCATGAAAATAATGCAGATTTAACTTTTAATTTGATTCAATTTTTTATCAAAAAACATGTTTTAACGAAATGTGAATGTACTATGTCAGAAGACAGTTCAAAAACCTTTCGAATGATACCTCATTCGTTATTGTGCGTTTCGTAAATTCATAGAAAAAATGATGTTGACAACAGAAATAATATATATGACGATTATTCTAACAATAATAGTTACCTGAAAATTACCTGAATATTTTCCTTAAGGCGGTATTCAAAATAAATATTTTTCCACGCTCAACAACTCAAAATTTTGGGACACATTTACAGACTCATTTTTAAAAGTAACAATATGAAACTTGGTGGCGTGATTTATGAAGACATTTATAAGGGCCCCATGTTTTTATTTTTTGTTCAATTAGGGGAGACCGGGGCAAGATGACTATGTTAAAAATTTTTGTTGTTTATTAATTTATTTTGAAGTAATAGTAAAATTAATTTTACATGAACTGAAAGAGTATACCTTTGTAGTATTAAATACATTACCATTTAATTTTTCAAATAAAAAAAATAAAGGATAATTTTATTTTTTTATAACATTAACAAATCGTCATCTTGCCCCAGTACTGGGGCAAGATGACTTTGGCCTTGGGGCAAGATGACTACACTGAAAAAGATTGAACATATTTTATCTTTTGAGTATGTTACATGGTTTAACAAATGATAACTGTGTTTTTACATCTTACAAAGTATCAAACTAAGCATAATGCATTGATTGTAACGTAATTTTGAAGTGTTTAGTTGTGCAGCTAACAATAGTCACAAATAAATGCGATTTTCATAATTGGAACATTCCTCATGCCACCACTCTTTGCATTTACAGCACTGGATCCATTCTTCTGTTGGTGGGTCACACTGCCGGAAGTTGACCTTAAACGCTTTTTTATTTTTTTGGGAGGAGGGGGACCAGCGGGGGAGGGGGGAGGTCTTGACCCCGTCGAACGGTGCTCTCCTCGTACCGATCGGACGCTTGGAAGTGGAGATACGGACCCCGATAGGGTTTTTCTTTCGGGAGGCTAGGGGGGGGGGCTTAGCGGAGGGCAAAAATGTCTTCCTCTGGTCGCCCCTTTCGAACGACACCTCCCCCGATCCCATGCGCCCCTTAGCCCCAGAGGAGATAGAAGCGCAAGGTCGTGCGAACAAACACACAGACAAACAAGCTTTTACAGGATTTAAATAGAATGGACAACATCGTTAATTTAATAAATTCCGAAACACAGAGCCAGATGACGAGCTCGTCATCTTGCCCCGGACTGCCTGTTTAAAAATATTCGTTTTCATTGCCATGAAGGAAGGCGATTAATTGACATTTATTCCTGGTAATAGGTAGTATTTAAACTAAGTTACTCATAAATATCAAAGAGAAACGATATATCTTACCTTTATCTGTAGCAGAGCTTATTTACACATGCATAAAAGTTATAACGTGGTAGCGGAAAACAATCAAAGCTTCACAACTGACACAAAAATGGCGATTTCAGCGTCTCTATAGTATTGTTTAACGAACGGCCGATAGGAGAGCCAGTAGTGTCCGGTTGATGCTGTCACCAGGCGGAAAACGGAAAAATTAAGACATTCGTCATCTTGCCCCACTTTTCATCTTGCCCCGGTCTCCCCTAATTAGAAATTGATTTACAAACAATTATTTTCACAGTACGATATATATATATATTTTTGTTTCCAGCGCTATCGCTTCGGGAAATTCGGTTCAAAATGCCCACTTTAACAGCCTTTTTAAAAAATATATTCTACCTTTATCAAAATATCGAGACAATACGGACATTATAAAGTTTTTGAATAAGAGAACCTGCCAAATGGATGCATTTTAGAGCAAAAATGAATTTAAAAATGTGTCTCAAAATAGGCAGTTTGGATTTGAATACACCCTTAAAACAAAGAATTAAATCTAAACTACTGATAATACACACCTTCATTACTTACTAAACTATTTATCTTAACCCTTTAAAAATTTTTCATCGTGCTTTAGGATTCTGAAATTCACCAAACAATAATCCATATACCTTGTTTAAAATGTTCTGCTTCTTTTAGTATTCACATGAGCTTTTCAAATTTGATTTTTGAGACGAGACATTTTGAAATATACCAGACATACATTTTTCACTTGGCTTTCGAAATTTTTATTACATCTAACTCTTCAAAAGCACTACGGATTACCAACTGCATACGAACGGAAAAATCAAACTTGGGATTAGAATTTTCAGAAACGCTTTTTAAACTGGAAAATTTTCTAGGGATCTATAAATATGATTTCTATTCATCGTCATTTCTGTCGAAGAAACCACACATAAGGGGAAATTCATTTCAATGCAATCTTTTGCATTTTGCGTTCACACAATACACTTGTTCAAATAGCGCTTGTGAGATGTATGTTCAAAATCATCTTGCAAGTATACAAAAATTCCAGCTGAGCTCTTTTATGTATTTTAAAACATTTTGAGGATTCAAACAACAGAGAATGAAACCATTTTTTTTAAATAATAAATAAAAGGAATAGTTTGAGTCTGAATTTTCATCTGTAACGTGAATTTTGAATCAAACTGATTTTGTCTTCTATCATATTAAAATGGCTTTGTGTAACAATAAAAAATAAATAATATTATGTTCACGTTGCATATTTTAATATTAATTTTTTTTAAATATTTGGTATATATTATTTAGAGGGCTTTGTGTAAAAAACAAAATTTAAACATTATGTTTACACTGCATATTTTAATATTTTAATAAAATTAAATATTTTATAATTTGGTTTACCTTATTTAAATGGCTTTGTGTAACATACATAAAAAATTAAATATTATGTTTACATTGCATATTTTAATATTTAAAAAATATGTACAATGATTTTTAATTTGATTTATTTTATTTAACGGTAAGCACTTTTTAATTATCGGATTTTGATACACACAAACAAAATTCTAAATACTGATTTAGCGATTTGTCTAGACTGAAATTTATTTAGTAAATGATTGTAGAGGCATTTATTAAATTAATATATATTGATTTAAAACATTAACATACGTCTACATTGTTAAGCATAATAACGGGGGAAAAGCTCATTAATCTATTAACAGAAATTAAAATACATATAATAGAATGCAAATATTCCCAATTGCATATTTCACAACGAGATATGTAATTCAATAATTTTAACAACTGGAATTTAACATTGTTTTGTATTGTGTATGTAAAAGAGTTTCCTTATTTTTTTATGTATAATTCGCAGTTCCAATAAAACAGAAGTTCAAATACAGAAATGATCGTTTGATAAATAGAATAAAATAATCAAGTAAGTTTTTTAAATAAAATTTCTAGCTCTAACTACATTTATTTGAGCCATAAATTATAAGTGGAAAATTAATAAGTAACTGTTCTGTTGAATTTGATAAATATTAATTTGTTGAATCATTGTAGGTACAAAATCTATAAAGAAAACTTTTTAAAATTTTATAAATGCTACAAAAGAATTAATAAATTTTAGAATTGTGAATCCTGATTTAATTATGGTAAAATGTAAAATCATACACTAGAAAATCTATTTTTAAATAGCTCAATAGTTAGGATATTTTACTACGTAACATATAAAAACCTAATATATGTTTCTCTCTTCAATCCGAAGAATTTTTCCAAATGCAGATACAGTGCAATACTAAAGAAACGTAATTTTTTTTTACAACTTTTGCGAAATATATAGACATCTAAAATTTTTTTATTATAAAGTGTTTAAATTTTTATGAGAAGTGGTTTTTCAAATGTTGCACTAAAAATTACTATCATAACACCAAATAACCATAAAAATTATAAGCAGTAAATTTTAAGAGATTTTATACATGTATCTTAAGCATTTCTAGATGAATAATAAGTAATCTTACATACAGTGTTAAAAAACAGATACAACCAATTTTATTCGCTGATCATTTACAATAAAATCACATCATTAAAGTCTTGGAATACAGTTTTCTTTCTGCTTTTGAAATAGGGGTCATCCACATATTATGTGTTGTGCCAATTGTAAATTTTTTAATGGTAACTCCTATTTTATTTAAGTTTCTTGAATTAAATCAGCCCCGAAAATACATATAATTTAATCTATGTATTTTTTATTTTTTTCACAGAATACGAAGGTGGCAAAATTTGATGATGCTGATGTTAAACCTACTTGACAAACACTACTAAATGTCTTCCCAATTTGTTCGGTATTCAGCCATATAGGCCCTTTTGCTGAATATTCGGTTGTCTGAATACTGAAGGGTAGTTGGCCGAATGCTTTGACCGAATACCTGCGGTCAAATATTGTGAGATATCTCGAGGAAAATTGCTGATATCTCGCCGAATAAATTCAGAATAATAATTCTTTTTTTCGTTTTTTTTTCCAATTTTTTTCTTTAAACCAAAATGTCTACCTTGACATATTCATTAAGTCATTTTCATTCTTAATTGCACAAAATGTACAGCTATTCGGATACTAAAAAATCATGTAGCATTTCTCTATTTCCTATAAGGATATTTTTTTAGGAAAATGTGTCCAAATTGGAGATTTAAAGTGACTTAAGAGACACAAACTGTCAGAGATATGTCTTCATAAGGGAATGATTATTATTACAACGCAACATGTAAATACTCTTATAGAAAATGAAAAACACTGTTCGATTACAAAACACTTTAATATTCATTAACGTCTGCAAATTTCACTAGGGATACAAAGTACTCATAATAAAATTTCCTTGACTAAAGGTTATTTCAGGAAACATCTCACTATGAATTATGAGAGAAAGTAAGTATTATTACTGATTTTGAATGTAAGAAAGGATAAAAGTATCATATGTATTAATAAAAGAATGTTTCTTTCTGTGTTTGTGTCCATATGTGCGTGTATCTACGATGGCTAACGAAATGTACCCCACGTACAAGTCTGAAAATTAGGGTGAGAATAGTTGAAAGTATATCCTGATGCACCTGAGGCTCAGATTTTTCATATTTTGATACATTGTTACTTTTAATATATCTATACTAATAAAAGAAAGTTTCGCTCTGTCTGTGTGTCTGTGCGTCAGCAATGGCTAGCGAAATATAGCGCACCTAGAAGTCTGAAAATTTCGGTGAAGGTAGTCCAAGTCATGTCCTGATACACCTGATGCTCACCTTTTTAATACTTTGATAATTAAACAAGATATTAATTAAAACTTATTAAACGTCGTGATAATACGATATTTTTATCTGAGAATGACGTTAAAGAAATATTAAAACCGTAAAAGTAAGAAATGATTTGATAATGGCAGACGTTAAAAGTTTCTCATTTTCACTAACCCTCGAATATTAAAAAACTATTCGAAGGTACAGATTTGAAACTCACAATATATACGTAAATTATTTTTATTGATCCAAAAATCCAAAAATTGTTAAACTTAGTCTGTAACTTTTCTTAATTTTTTGCAAAAAACGGACCCGACGAATAAAAATGACCCAGACAAAAGAGGGGATCGTATGGAATTTACTTCTGCTCCAAACACTTCGGGGCCCATTTCTCCATTTACTTTCCGAAACAAAAGGCCAGAAATTATACGATATAAGATTGACAATGCATTGTAATTAATAAAGAAAACTTAATTTTACAGATTAATTGTTATATTTTAGGAGAAGGGGGGGGGGTTAAATGGTTTTTATTAAATATCCCGTTTATGTTAATAACTGTCCCCCTTTTATTCCTTTTTTGGGACCGATTTACTAGGTTATTTTTCTAACAACTTTTTAGGTACTCCAACTACTATATGTAGTAAAAAAAAATTATTTAGCCCCCAGCTACCACCGTTTTCGAATAATAAACTTTTTCGGCTTTTCTTACTTTTTCACAGTAATAATTATCAGATTTCTCTAAGATTTTTTTAATAACTCCTTCATACTATTTCAATTACATCCCAACACTTTTGGTCGCCTTCAGATGCATTGTATCACCAGCATTTCCGAATAAAATTAAATTATCTATCAGTTGATCCTACAGCTTTCTGGTTTTATTTTTGTTTTGTGGGGTCCTTGAAAAGTCTAAAAAATAATTTACGCTCATCACTTAGTAACTCTAAAACGCTATTTCTGAATAATGCATTTTTGAGACTCTTTTGCCATTTCTTTTCCCTTATGTTACGATTTCTGTAATTATTTTTTTGTTGCATAGGAGTTTTTTAAAAGATTTTTCACTAGTCATCTTTCTAATTTAGTTCTACTCTTTCACCACTAGAGGGAGTTTTTAATTTCAGTTTCATGTTTTTTTCATAGTAATAAATCTCGGAATTCCCTAAGAATTAGTACATAACTCCATCATAATATTTCCATTCCATTCTAGAATTTTTGGTTTTCTACAGATAACTTGTATTACCAACATTTACGAATAAAATCCACTTTGTCTACAATTTGACCTAAACCTTTCCGGTTTTATTTTCGTGTTCTGAGATCCTTTAAAAGTCTAAACAATTAATATTCTTCGTCCCTTATTATTCTATATTATAGATGTCATAATATTCTATATTATAGATGTAAATTAATTGAATCAAAGCAACTTCATAATGGATAACTCAAGGCGGACTTTTAAACACATTTAATTTACAATTTAAATCAGAACACGTACATCTACACAAACACGTAACAGATACATTCTAAAGTAAACAAAACTTAATACCAGTATGTGACGTAGTTCGCTGTGGTGCCATCTATTACTTACATTTGTAACTAAACATCACATACTCTCCCCTCCTTATTTGGGAACTTACATGGAGCTTTTCTTTTCCTGGTGGATCTTCTAGGTACCGGTTGGGAAGAAGAAGAGTTAATTAAAGTATCTTTAGCATCGTCAAAAGAAGTATTGGGCACCATGGATTCCACTTTAGAGTCTACTGGAGCAGGACTTGGAGTATTTGGGAGGACAAAGTGCAGATGGGACAACAGAGTCATCTGGTTGAGGATTTAGAGTAGATGGGACAACAGAGTCAGCTGGTCGAAAATCTGGAGTAGATGGAACAACAGAGTCAGCTGGTCGAAGATCTGGGATACTAGGAGGCATTTGCTGAGAATCACTTTGATTAACAACTGCATTATCACTTTTGTGACTTTCTGTACCACACTCTTCAGAATTTGAATCATTAGTTAGATGTATCTTCGAACCGACATTAGTTATCTGATCAACATGTCTTTTCCAAATATTCAAATCAACTTGAATTCTATAATGCAACTTGCCCTCTCTTGCAATAATGCGACCAATTTTCCACTTGGCTTCTGGAGTATAATTTCTTACAGCCACTTTCTGGTTAATTTGAAATTCTTTTACTTTAGAATTGGCCTTTCTCGCATTTTGTTTATCATGCACAAAATTTGTAACGCTTGGAATTATCAAATCTATTTTCGTTCTTATATTTCGTTTTAGAAATAGAGATGCAGGACTTTCCCCCATAGTAACATGCGGCATCTTTCTATATTATAAAAGAAAGTTATTTATTTTCATCTGTAAAGTACCAGCTTCAGAAGATAAGGCTTTTAACCCTTTTTTAAGAATCTGCACATATCTCTCTGCCTGACCATTTGTAGCTGGATGGTATGGAGCACTAAACCTATGTTTAACCCAATGATTCTTCAAAAATGTCTCAAATTCTTCAGAAGTAAATTGTTTTGCATTATCAAATACCAGAGATATAGGATACCTGTATCTGGCAAAAAGAGAAGAAAGACAAGTAATTGTATGTTCTGACGTTGTACTAGGGACAATAAAAACTTCAGGCCATTTGCTATGAGCATCAACCACAAGTAAAAGCATTTTACCCATCACAGGACCAAAATAATCTATGTGAATTCTTTGCCATGGAGCTGTAGGCCATTCCCAATGATCACCTTAGGAAGATTATTTTTTTAATTGACACAAGTAGTGCAATTTCGTGCAAGATCTTCAATATCTTGGTCAATCCCTGGCCACCAAACAAAACTGCGAGCTAAGGACTTCATTTTCACTATACCGAAATGTCCATAGTGCAAATCACGTAAAATTTGTTTACGGTGAACTTCTGGGATAATTACTCTACATCCTTTTAAAATACAACTATGTTGAAGAGTAAATTCTTCTTGTTTGCCACCAAAAAGTAAATTTTTAGGAATTGGAGAACCAGAAATTAGATGATGAAAAAGTTGACGTAATAAAGGATCAGATTTTGTAGCTACAGCAATTGATTTGGTGTTTAAAGGCAATGTAGAAATTTGGTTAATTTGAAAAAATTCAGATTCATCAATTACATTACTTGAATTTAATTGTGGGGGTAAATCTTCACTACGTAATGGAAGTCGCGAAAGAGCATCGACATTTCCGTGTTCGGATGTTTTCTTATAGCGAATATCATATTTAAACGCTTGTAAGTATAATGCATATCTTTGCATCCGAGCAGCTGAAAGAACAGGAATACTTTTATTTGGAAAAAATATGGACGCGAGTGGTTTGCTATCTGTAATTAAAGTAAACCTATTACCATATAAATATTGAAAAAATTTCTTTACTCCAAAAATAATAGCTAGTGCTTCCTTATCCACCTGGCTAAACTTTTTTTCTGCATTCGTAAGCGTTCTGGACACAAAACCAATTGGTTTTTACACGTTATCGGGCATCATATGCGAAAGAACTGCAGAGATACCATATGGAGAAGCATCTGTTGCTAACACTAAAGGCATTTAGGGTTGAAATGAGTAAGAACTCTTTATGAAATAATTTTATTTTTTATATTTTTAAATGCTTGTTCACAAACAGGAGACCAGATATATTTTACATTCTTTTTGAGCAAGTGATTTAAAGGATGAGCAATTGTAGATAAATTTGGTACAAATTTAGAATAATATGTGACTAAGCCTAAAAAAGCTTTAACTTGTGACACATTAATTGGTCTAGGAGCATTGACAATAGCCTCAATTTTATCTTGCGTTTTATGAGTACCTTGCTTATCAATTTTATAACCACAATATGTAATATGGTCAGCCAGAAAAATTGATTTATCTTTATTTATCCTAATATTATATGCACGTAATCTTTCTAAGACTTATCTTAGCCTTGTTAAATGAATTTCATCCGTTTCCCCTGTAACACCAATATCATCAATGAACACAGTGACACCATCAATGCCACTTAATATTTGTTCAATAGATCTTTGCCAAATTGCTGGAGAGCTAGTAAGACCCATTGGTAACTTTAATAATTGAAATAAGCCCTTCGGAGTATTTATAGTTAACAATTCCTGTGATTTTTCATCTACAGGTAACTGAAGATAAGCTTGATTTAAATCTATTTTCGTAAAATGTAAACCACCACCTAAAGTAGCTAACATATCCTCTACCCTAGGTAAAGGATATTTTTCCACCTTCAAAAATTTATTTACTGTAACTTTAAAATCTCCGCATAAACGTATTTTCCCATTTGGTTTTACCACTGGAACTATAGGAGTTGCCCACTTACTACTGGTGAAAGGTTTAATAATACCCTCATCCTGTAACCCTTGGATTTCATCATTTACTGCATTACGTAGAGCATACGTGACTGTTCTAGCCTTACAAAATATGGGCGTAGAACCTTTTTATAGGTAAAGTTCTGCTTTCAAACCTTTTATTTCCCATACTTTATCCAAAAATAAATCAGAAAAACCATTTAATAATGCTTTTAATTTATCAGTAGAATTTTCAATTTCATTCACATACACAGATTTAAAGTTAGTAGGAAACAAATTAAATGCAGCTACCCAGTCTCTGCCAAATAAAAGTGGGAAATTATCTTCTTTAATTAAATACAATTTAAGCTGTTTAGTAATATTTGCATAAGAAACATACCCCACAGGTGTAAACACCTCACCCGTTGCAGTTCTCAACTGAACGTCTGGTGGAAAAATTTTATTATTCGGAAAAATTCTCTGAAAACGATTTACAGGTACCGCAGAAATTCCGGAGCCCGTGTCTACCTCCATTTCAGCTTTAGCTTTGTTTTCAATTAAAACCCACACTTTTATAGGTGTAGAACTTTTATCATGGCTCACGGATAAAATGTCGGCAGTTTGCAATACATTTGTTTCTTTCTGAGAATTACTTTTACATACTTTACCAAGATGGCTTCTTTTTTTACAAATTTTACAAATAGTATTGATATGCTTACACTTATTGGCAAGATGTGATGGATTTCCACATCGATAACATTGTAATTTATTTTTATTTACATCAAAATTCCCCTTATTTACATTGTTTATTTTCGGTTTCTGGAAATTATTTGAAATTTTATTCGGTTGAACATTTTTAGAATATGCCAATTTATTAACATTTACATTTTTGTTTTTCAATTCAGAAATATCATGTTCGTTATTTTGCAAAATAATTGCTTTTTCAATAGCTTTCTCAAAAGTTAAATCGTCTATTTGTGAAAGTAATTTACTTTGGATAGTTTCATTTTTTAAACCTCTCAGAAATTGTTCCAACAAATTTTCATTAAGTGTTTCACCAGTAAAAGCACAGAATGTAGTTAACTTCTTTAATTTTGAAACAAAATCTTGTGTAGATTCGTTCTCATTTTGATAAGAATTACGGAATTTAATTCTAGAACAAAATTTATTAGGGGCGGGGCTTAAGTGCTTTAACAGAATTTCAACTATTTCTTCGTATTTTAATGCTTCCAGATTTTTAGTAAACGTTAAATCAGACAGCAAATTATACAATTTAGGCCCCATACAGGAAATAATAGCAGGTACCTTTTTTTTCTTCAACATCATGTAATAAAAAACTCTGTTCCAATCTCTTAACGTATGATTGGAACGATTCTATTGAATCATTGTATTCCTTAATATTAGCAAACATTATTACTTTTTATTTATTGCAGAGTAGAAAAAAAATGTCAGCACTTACCACCCTCGAAATGATGTACGCATTCAAAATATTAATACAGCATATACTCTTGTAGATGAAGTTTCGCCATTTTGTGAATCAGTAGGAATTTCTTGTAATTTGAATTCCGGTAAGAAACTTGATTTTCATCGTCGCCATAATATTCTATATTATAGATGTAAATTAATTGAATCAAAGCAACTTCATAATGGATAACTCGAGGTGGACTTTTAAACACATTTAATTTACAATTTAAATCACAACACGTACATCTACACAAACACGTAACAGATACATTCTAAAGTAAACAAAACTTAATACCAGCATGTGACGTAGTTCGCTGTGTTGCTGCCATCTATTACTTACATTTGTAACTAAACATCACACTTATTATCTCTATACGGTGCCGTAGGCAGCGGGGATCCCTGTCGGAGGTTCGTTCCAAAAAGGGTTTGTTTAAAACAGAATGTGCCCTTGGCAGTGGGAGTGGTTATTTTCCACGCAGCATGCCCAGTATACGGCGGGAAGGCAGCAGAGATCCGGGCCAGAGTTCCGTTTTTTAAGAGATTTAAGGTTATTAAACGGGACCGGGCAACGCCGGCGGGTCAGCTAGTTGGATAATAAAAGTGATGTTCATTCTTTATGTTTTAATGGAAATAACCTATCCGCCTGACTTACAATAAATCATTTTGATATATCTAAAAATAAAGGGATAAAATAAAATTTCTTAATTTTTGTGCTAAAAGAAATTTTAAAAATTTAAAATTAGGTTTCAAAAATACATTTAACAGGGTTTAGTTATGTAATCGCAAATATCAACGTACAAGTCTCTCTTCATTTATTGGTTTTGTTGAAGATCGCACTCTTCTTGAACGTTGTTTTTGAATATTTTGAACAGTTCCATCTGCCTCACACTTATCTCTAACTCTAGTTACTGTAACTCGAGTAGAAATAGATTTGAAACTCTCTCTTCAGCTGTTTCTCCACTTCAGCTAAGTTTTCGAGCTTCCAGTAACAATCTAGGAGAAATTCCGTTTGCTCAAAGCTTAGTCTGGTTTCAACCATTATTTCAAGTTATTTGAATCTGTAAGAAAAAAACGAATATGCCAGATATTAGCGAATAAATTGTGTATACATATTTAGGGTTCAGGTACTTAAAATGTAAAATCGGAACCATTACAAGATCATTCGTGTGTCTGTCTGTCGATCTGTCAGAGCACTTTTTCTTGTAATCTATGGAACGTGTGAAGTTCAAACTTGGGAAAGTTATAAATCCTATTGACCCACATATTTTCTGATTATTATCCATCCACAATTATGTTTAGGAAAAATTTAGGAAAGTTAATTAAGTTACTTGAAAAATATAATTTTCTTTTTGTATATCGTGTGTGGCATCCTGTGAACACCCAGAAAAAGGAATTGATTAAAACTACAAAACATATTTTGTTGAGTACATTTTGGTTGTTTTAGCAAAATTCGAGTAAAATTAAACCATTTTACTTTTGATTTTTTTTTTTTTTTTTTGTAATTGGAAAAAAAAAAAAAAAAAAAAAAAAAAAATGTAGATTCAAACAAAATTTCCACTGACCTATTTTTAAACAAAAAGTTTTGTTGGGTCAACCAAATTTTTGTTGATTCAACAAAACTTTTTTCTGGGTGAAAGATCTCATAACACCGAACTCAAAAATATATTTGGTTTAATTTTAGGTATCATATTTTCAGAGATATTGATGCAAATGCACTGCAAAAATATGTTCCCCTTTATTTCCGTATCCACTGACACTAAAATTATGAAAAAATTAGGGAAGTAGGAGTTTATTTAAACCTTGCAAGGAAACTATATCGATTATCATAGGTTACATAGTTTTTAAGAAAAACGCACTTTTCCGTTACACACAAACTTTGCTTTTCGGGCAGTCAGAGGGAGAATTGAGTGGTGTCCAAGGTATTGACGCAGGATTATCTAAGGATAATTGATAATGATTTTCGCAAAAATTTGTGGATAATTAGCCGAGACATTAATTAAGTTACTTGTAAAAAACATTTTTTTATATCATGTAGCGTATCGTTTGAAAGATCTTGTAATACCAAAATCAAAAATATACTTGTTGTAATATTAGGTATTATATTTTCAGAGACACCGTCAAAAGTGTACTGCAAAAATATGTCCCTCACCTCATTTTTCTGAATCTATTGAAACTTAAATTATGAACAAGTTAAGGGTAGTAGTAGTTTGTTAATCAATAAATTTAATGTACGGAACTGTTTGATTGCGAGTTATACTCGCACTTGACCGATTTATTTCAATCACCCTGTAGTTCAGTTATGTTTTTTTAAGGCGGTCCTAAAAAAAAATGGGATATTCCTTGTGTATTCTCGCTTTTTTTTAATATCCTTTCACAGAATTACTGGAATGCAGAAATCACATTTTTCTGCCGTAGTTGTAGAATGATATTTTCAAAGAATAAGAATTGTGGCTTTTGCAGATTTCTGTCAGTTGTTGGGTATAAACAACAAATTTGCTATTTTAAACTAATTTTCAGGGACGGGAAAATCACAATTTCAAACTGTTATTAACCTCTTCGGGACCGAAATATTTTACACAATTTTATCCGGTTGGCACACATTATTTTTACGAAGTTACCTTTATTCATATAATCACGAAAATGTTTTAATTAACTAAGGCAAATATTACTTTTCTTTATACAGGTGCGGAAAACAAATTCTGTATGCACCCATGGTTTTCAAAGGGTTAACAATTTTCAACTGCGTACATTTGATGACGGGTTATGACGGGCTCAGATTTCAAACAGTCGGGTTCGGTCGGGCTCCGCCTCTGTAAAAAAGAACCCGTACTCAGCTCTAATGCATTCCACTACTTTCAAAGAGCAAAACCCAATATCTCTTCAAAAAAAAAGTGAACAGCATAATTCATTTTACGAGGGATTAATATGATAGTTTTGACTCCGAAAGTACCAAAAATTTCTTAATTTTTTATTTCGGTACTAAATTATTTTCACATACTAAGTTATTATTTACCCATACTTTTAAAAGTCTAACAATATAATTTGGTCTCATTCTGGTGATTACACAAGGCAAAAAAAAAAAAAAAAAAAAAAGAAAAGAAAAAAGGAAGTGTTGATTTTACAGTATAATACTGGCACCCCAGCTGCCAGTATTATACCGTAAAATTAACAGTAATAAACAGTAAAATAAGCAGTAATACGCTACAGCACACCAATTTTTTTTTTTTTTTTTTTTTTTTTTTTTTTTTTTTTTTTTTCAGTGTAGTTTTAGTTACAGATGACTCCATACAGAGAAAGTTATTTTATAAGCACTTTTTAGATTAATTTCTCTTACATGTACAGTTACGTACTAATAGTAATTAATATGAGGACATTTCACAAAGTAAAATTATCAGCCAATCATCGTTAAGTGAGAGTTATTACTGCATTACATTTATTTTATGTGCTGTATCATGTTGCGTAAAAGTTTACAATATAAACTCATTTTCCCTATACATGTACACTGTAAAAAAAGACAAATGTTTCTTGATCTACGAAATTATAATAACGAACGAAAATATACAATAAGCTCTTCCGAGTTACCCATGATTCCAAAACACTTTCGTTAGCTGTAGAAATCCCAGAAACCAATATATTTTCGAGATTTATTATCTCGAATATTAAAAGAATATTTTATAAAAATAAAGTTTCTTTTACTGTCACAGATTTTCGGAAAAGTTTCAGAGTAATTTTTAAAGTGTAATAATCAGTTTTGTCAACATAAAGTATGTGTTTTTTGGATGCTATTAACAAAATGATGTAATTATAATATTAATGTTAATGCTGTTATATTTTAGTATGTGTGGTCAGTTGAAGATGAACATGTTTATTTGAGAATTGATAGCTACTCGCACTGCAAAAAGAGGCGTCTTAAATTTGGACACATATGTGTCTGAAAAAGCAATTCAGACACTTAAGTGTCTGAATGGGAAATTTCAGACATCAATGACATCTGAATTTAAGACACATAAGTGTCTTAAATTAGTAAGACATAGTAAGACACATAAGTGACGTCTCTTTTTGCAGTGCGAGTAGCTATCAATTCTCAAATAAACATGTTCATCTTCAACTGTCCACACATACTAAAATATAACAGCATTAACATTAATATTATAATTACATAATTTTGTTAATAGCATCCAAAAAAACAGACACTTTATGTTGACAAAACTGATTATTACACTTTAAAAATTACTCTGAAGTGTCTTACTATGATCCGGGTATAAAATAACTGAGAAAAATGTCTGAAAAATGCTGATATGTCTGAAATTAAGACACATAGAAAGTCAGATATTTAAGTGTCAGAAATTAATATAAGTTTGTGATATGCGCGGCGACTTGTGATACAGTCGCGTGCCATTGTATATGTCATGAATATCAGAGAATGTTTCTGAGTAGATGAATGTTATTTAAAATACTTTTCCATCCACTAAATTTTGATTGGACCCAGGTCCGCATTAATGTCGCACGGCGGGGCCCTACGTCCCTGACTGCAATATTCGACTAATAAATTTCCTCTTTAAAATTTGTATATACATTGAATAATTTTTAATATAGAGAATAAAGTGTGTAAAAAAGCGTGCAATTTCTTTCATATGCAATGTATATAGTTATTTTTAATCTCTAAAAATCTTCTTTTTTTAGAGTATTTTAAATATTTATTTTTAGCATTTATGGTTACTTTCAGAATCCTGACATTATATCATGGATTGAATGTCAAAATTGTGCATTTAGGTTGTTCTCAAATGACCTGCTCAATAACGCGAAACTTTGACACATTTTCTGTCTTATTTTTTAACGCAAAGCCATAAAATTGGTACGCCTGACTATTGAAGCTATTTGGAATTGAAATGAGTTTTCTATTTTTTTTATAAGTAAATTACTGATCGAGTTATAAGCGATTCGT
Organism: Maratus michaelseni; assembly: GCA_963931845.1. Taxonomy (NCBI): domain Eukaryota; kingdom Metazoa; phylum Arthropoda; class Arachnida; order Araneae; family Salticidae; genus Maratus; species Maratus michaelseni. The sequence continues at coordinate 127,376,517 of OZ007590.1, read as the reverse complement.
GTCACGTGAAGACACGATTTTTTTCTTTCTCGCTCTGGTGTGTGGGGAATTCGGTTCAAAACGCTGACTTTGACAGTATTTTTTGAAAGATCTATTGCCTTTATGAAAAAATGGAAAACTCATTTCGATGACGGAGTTTCCGAATAAGAACACTTGCCAATTTCATGTGTTTGAGGAGAAAAATTAATTCAAAAATGTGTCAGAAAGTAGCTCCTTTGAATATGAAAGCATAGTATTTAAAAAACATTTAATTTTAAAATTTGTTAATAGATGGCGCTATTGCAAAGAGAGAGAGCGAGAAGCATCGAACAAATAATTATAAAAAGGCTGTTAAGAGGGAAAGGGCAGATTTTCTTATTCAGAAACTATGTAATCGATTGGAGTCTTCCACTTTTTTGGTAAAGGCAGAAGATGTTTCAGAAAACAATATCAAAGTTGGCGTTTTGAACCGAATTTCTGGAGCGTGATGAGATTAAAAATTGGTCGTCATGTACCAATTTTTCGCTTATAATTCGATAAGTAATTTATTTATCAAAAAATGATAAACTCATTTCGATCATAAATAGCTTAAATAGTAAAGCCTGCCAATCTTATTCCTTTGCGTTTAAAAATAAGTCAGAAAATATCAGAAAGTTTCTCGTTGTTGAGCAGGGAATTTGAGAACCGCCTTAACTAACTTAATTTTGATGTAGTAAGTAAGAAAACAATTGATTTTCAGAAAAATATAAAGTCCTTGAAAAATTACTTGAACTTACAGGCGTAGGCTCAAAAAAGCAAGCCTCCGCTACTTTTTTAATTACATTTAAATTTCAAAATACGGTTTGGGTGGGGGTGGGGTTACGGGGTGTTAAATGGCACCTACGCATGAATTTAAAACTGCCTTGAAGCATTCGTTTGAGATTCTTTTTTAACACATATACATAAAAAAATAGAAATACCAAAATTAATTACCATGGTTGATTTACATATGTAAAATATGTATAATTAATATCTCTTCTTCCCAAATTAATAATAAATTTGTACAATCTTAGCCACAATTTCAAATTAACCAAATATCTCTAAAATTTCCAATTTTCTCAACATCAAAGAAATCAATCCTATAAAAATATCAACGCGCATACCATTGATTCCTTTAGTTCTATTTAAAAGCCCGTTATGATACGTCTTCATAGTTCAGTTGGCAAGGCTTCGGTCTTCAGTAACGAGGTCCCCGGTTCAAACCCGGCGTGGGGAGACGGGAAATTTTAGATTATCCTCCCGTAATTGAAAATAAAGATGGCAGCGATTATTTTTTCCGAGCTCTTGTTTGCCCGGGTAAAAAAATGGCGATATTTAAGACATTTCAAGTGTCTTAAAAATTCAGACACTTTAATGTGTCTGTTTTTTGAACCATCCGTTTCAGACACTTATGTGTCTGAATTTCAGACATTTCAGTTTGCAGTGCGGAAGCGTTTCTGAAAATCGATGGCAGCAAAAGAGACTTTGATTTTATAAATGCTTCTTTAGATATCGAAAATGCATTGGTTTGTGAGGTTTCTAGAGATAACAAACGCTTTTGGATTTCTTTAGTAAAAAGAAGGAAAAATGGCAAAAGTTATTGTATATTTTCGTTCGTTCGTATATTATATTTTCGTAGATTAAGAAACATCTGTCTTTTTTAAAAGTGTATTTTTTCGTAATTATTGTGTTTAAAATTAGACTTAAATTATTCTTTATTGTTATTGTTATTAAGACAAAAATACTTTCAGTTTGTAAATGCGAAAGCTAATGTAAGGAAATCACAATTTCTTACATTGCTAGTGTAGAGATTCTAGAAATTCATTGAACTCAAGGTGTTAATATATATATATATATATATATATATATATATATATATATATATATATATATATATATATATATATATATATATACATATTAAACGAAGAAAATGCAATTCTCATAGGCCGTGGAAAATACTTCCTATTTTATTTTATATCTTTAAAACCATATTGAATCCTCTATTCTACTTCCGTCAGACAGGAAATTGCATGCTGCTTATTCTAAGCTCAACAATTGCACTTTATTATCGATTTGTTTGAAAAATATTTTTCTGTCTGCTGGCATTATGACATGCATCTTTACAGTGAAATTGAAAATGGGAACAATAATTTACTCGAAAATTTTATAAAAAAGATAAAAAATAAATAAAATATTTGTAAATAGATAAAACAAACGGAACAATAATATTTTATATGATTACACAAATTAAAAGTAACATTTTAATGATAAAAGTACTAAAACCATTTAAGATTTATATATTTCTGAATTGAAAATAAAAAAAAGTTACTAAGAATATTAAATTGAATCTTGCATAAAGAATGGAATTAATTAATTAATCGGAAATAAAATGAAGAAATTAAATTGCTCTTGGATGTTTTATCCAATCTAATGTGATTGCATTAGCAATATGCTCTTTTTAAATGCATAAAAGTATTGAAAACCGCATTGATGAGATTTTCATATTTTGAAACACAATCTCAATTTTACGAATCAGATGAAAAATTATCAAAAATATTCCAATGAATGGTACTCTTTGTTCAGTGTTCTTTTTACAGTAATTGCAAGATATATATTATCCAGCAATTTTAGATAACCACATGGATTTAATTGTACCATATTTTGATTGACGGTCATATTTCTTAAGAATATTTTATTACATATAGAGTACTTTTATGCGCACACTACCTGCAGTTCTTGTAATATAATATTGCAGGAAGTTCGGCAGGAATATTTTATTTTCCTGTAAAGTTTGACTTAAAGGTTTGGAAGTGAGGTGAAAGAAAGACAGGTCTGCACTACCTGTCTCATGATTCGATTTTTAGTTTACCACGCCAAATAAGATGAAAATTGCTTAAAATTCTTGAAGCACTTTAAGACAGGTTACTAAAAGGCTAATTTGGGAAAATAAATAAAATAGACTATTTTAAAATGTTGATAAATCATTGAATATTTTACATATAATTAAAAGAAAGAAAATATTATTTTTGCATGTATCTAAAATTGAAGGGAAAAAAATCCTACAAATCAATTAAAATAAAATATAATACATGCTTAATAATAAAAGATAATACATACTTAATAATAAAAGATAATAGATACTTAATAATAAAAGATAATACATACTTAATAATAAAAGATAATACATACTTAATAATAAAAGATAAAAAAGATTTCAAAAGTTATCTTAAATAAAAGATGAAACTAAAATTACTTGAAATAAATTTTGATATTGATTTTAACGTTCTATTTTGAATTCACTCTAACCTATTGCTACTTAACCTATTCTAACCTATTTAATTATATATAAGTTTTAATTTACAAATTTAAATTCGTGTAATAAGAAAAGTGAAGAAAAAAATAAATCAGAGTTTGAATCATTTTTCATAGGTTAACCGAAATACCCTGTTTTAGAACGATATAAATCAGACAGAAAATCGCACATTCATTAAATGAAGCGGGATGACATGATGAGATATATGATAGATAGTTTTATCCATTCATTTGTAACATCTGATTTCCACCGAAATCCACTCTCTATTTTAGACCAATATGTATCCTTTTATTTCAGTCCTATATATGCGCTACTTTAGACGTCTTTTAAGGCATGGATTGCTTTATGAAAAATGTCCCTCAGGCTGAAGGAAGCGCTTGTCAGCAAAAATGACAGAAACGGTGCGTAGAGATGTAGATCATCACTGCATCGGAATGGGGGGAAGGAAGCTTCAAGAGTCATGAGTCAGTTGCTCTAGGGTGAGGATAAAAACACTAGATGCTATTGAAAATAGAATTTTCGCAAGCTGCATGGAAGAACAGATAAAAGGAGGCGATGTATGAAATGCACAATTTTATTTAAAGAAATGTTATTTCGTATAATAAAGACAGAAAATTTATGTAGGTGATTGAGCGAAAGACCGTCGTATGAAAGCAAGGGTATAAAAGCTAAAGACAGCCAAAAAGTAACAGTGGAGATTTTCTGTTCAATTTGCTTTCGCATCTTAAATAAAAATAATATCTCTGAAGTCTTCAACTACAGATGAATATTCTTACTCAGAATAAGAGCTATAAATGGTCTTTTGAATAGGAAGTATAAAAATGAACTACACTGATAACTGGAATTTTAGTTATATTCCATAATTGTTTTTAACCCCCTCATGCGGGAATTATTTTTTAAATGGATAAATGTGGATGTTTTTCTCTTAAAATAGATTTGAAATACGGTGTTCAAACATTTTGTAACAATCTTGGAAAAATAAATATGTAAACAAAGATAGTAATTTTATTTTCTAATATGATCAATTTGATAGCCCTTTTGTTACATTTTGATTTCCAAGATAAAAGAGTTTTTTTTTTTAAATATCAAGGTTGATTTTGTTCTACTCTGGGACCATAATCTTCCAGAGTCCATCCAATGTCTTGGGATGCCACCTATAAAGAGCTTGTTTTCAAAGTACAAATAGTCAGTAATACAAAGAAGACACGTCTAGAGACTTAGGTGGGATGTATATATAAATGGAGTAGCCTCTATTCCGGTTTCATTTCTCATTTTTATCTAAAATCATAGCAATGTAAATTTAGAGGTATGCCTGGCAGCCTAATCCTGATGGAACGCAATGAAGACAATGAAGACTTAACACAATGAAGATTGTTTGGGAAATGAATTTCTTTTGTAAATATCGGATGTAACACATTCTCCTGGTAGTATGATGAGTTCATTTTAACATTCTTTTTTCATTCTCCTTATTTTTATTTTCACATGCTAAGAGAAACCTGCGACAATCATAAATCCATTTCTGAAACTTGCTTCTCGGTCTCGGAATGGAGTTTTTTTTTTCCATGCCTATTTTTTTCCATTTGGGGTCTTTTTTTCCCATCTGAATATACTGATTGGAGGGATTTCCCTTTCCAATTAATAATGTTGTTTATTCTGCCCTTAAAAACTTTTATACTATGCGTTACACATTTTTTTAAATTTATTTGAGGAATAAGAATATTTTTCCTTGGAAAACAAAAAAAAAAAAAACGTATCATTCGACCTACAACTTGATTACATGCGCCATTTTGAAACAATGAATACATTTCAAAGTATCAGACGATAATTTTAATTATAATAATAAGCTGTTGTCATAACACCCCCCCCCCCCAGGAAAAAAAGGTATTTTTAAAATCCTTTATCGAAATCTTTACAAAAATGTGTGAACACCTTCTGTTGAATAATAAAAGCAGATAACCTTGAATTTTTAAAAAACTATGTTTATAAAAATATTTCAAAACAAAACCCATATGAGGTTTACAAGCACTAAAATATTATTTTTAATAGTTATTAAATAGTTATTTGCGATACTTTAAATTTTAGATATATTAACACAAAGTATAAAATAAAGAAAAATATTTTTCTTCACGTTCCTGCTTAGATCCAACTTTAGTATGAAATGTGTGTAAATTTTCAACGTACTATCGTACGATCTGAACAATGAAGGTATGAAAAAAGAGGAGGAGACAGATAATGTTGTGTCTACCGGTTGCGAGAGAAGAAACTGAGGATGTAGTTACAATGTATTGGCATTTTTTAATCACATCGGATCAGAAATTAATTTATGCCGGGACAATCTTCCACCAGTAAAAATGAATAAAATTTTTGCCTTATATACGACAGAAAATTTGCATGAAAAGACGTTTAAATAAAGCGAAAATTTCTCTTCAAATTTGCTGGTGGAAGTTTTCCCCGTCGGTAATCAAACCCACGGACATTGAGAGCAGGATTGTTTATGTAGTCCCAATATGGCGGAACCGCAGGGCTTGACTACCACCGTGGCAAACTTCCGCTAGTGAAAACGATAGATAAGTTTTCCTGAATTATGAGAGAAATTTTTCATGAATAAGCTATTTAAATAAGAAGGAAATTTCTTTTCAAATTTACTGGTGGAATTTTACCCCGGTGGTAATCAGGCCCTGAGGAACCAAATGCAGTTTAAGCTTTACCATTTTCAGGATATGTAATTTTCTCTTCATTCATAGTTCCATAATCTGAACAGGATCAGACTGGGCCATCACAATGTTCGCAGACTTTGAATTTTCAGAGGGCGCAAATACTTTATGCCTGCTTATAGTAATACAAAATATTTATAGTAGATATCTGTTAATAATAACTACATTGTAAGGACAAAAATTTTGACAATCTTTTTAATTTCTTTATGTAGTTTCATTGAACATTATAACATTCAAAATATTTAGAAGTAGTGATCTACCTATAAATAATTAAATAAATGTGTAATAGATACATTTAATTAAAAAAAATATTTCACCAATGAAAAGTAATTCAGCCTGAAAATAAAATACAGTAAAATGGTTAGGAAATAATATGTCAATAATGTACTTTTCACCTTTTCATTTTTCTTCAAAAATATTTCTGAAAAGGATTATAACATGTACAGAATATGCGTACGGAAACGTTGTCTGCATTTAAAAAAATATTTTCATTTTGTTCAGAGAGTCTGTTAACTACATGATTGTTGTCTTTATCATAATATTATCCAACTCACTCTACCTTGTGAGGATTTCAATTGATATAGATTATAACCTTGATTTTGTAAATTTGATATTTAAAAAGTTATTTCGAATTTTATGTAGATTAGACGCACGATGAGCAAATGTATACAAGAGCTCGGTATACAGGAATAAAATTACAGACATTTTTTGCATGCCTTAGTCTTACAAGTTTCTTTCTATTGATATACTTCAGTTTTTCAAATTAGAAAGTTTCTTCTGACATTTCATTTCCGGAACGCATGAGTGTGACAGACTGTAGATTTAATGTGTTATCTAAATATTGATTAATGAATTGTCGTAAATGAATCCTAGAAATTAAGTGTACTAATCGAAATATATGTATCTATATTACCTCTCATTTGTTTCGAGTAGGGTTGTTTTACAGACTAAATGGAATCCACAAATGCAAGGAACAATTGGTACATTTGGCGATTAATAGCTGCTTTAAAATGTAAAGTCTAAGAACTGAGAAAACAATTGTAGAACGCACTGATTTGTGGAATTCGAGCTGATATCTAACGTGGGAGATACAAACGACGATAAGTTCATTATAGACGAAGCTTACGAGATGTAAACTATAACACTGTGTGTTTTCAATTGTTTGCCTCTTGAAAAAATGGTTTATGAGAAAATATATGATATTGACTATGATATGATAGTGCGTGTAATCGCAGCTGAAGCGCAATATCAAACGTAATAGATAATGCAGATTATCAACGAAAAAAAATGATGTATTTGAAAATGGAGCTTTATGAATTGCATTTCAAATTATATTTTCAGTTTAATTTTGTATGAATATCCGTTCAAAATAATTGACTTAAAAATGTATCTAAAAGACTTACTAGATCATAAAATTGAGAAATATAATTACCAATTCATAGAATTGAAAAAAGACTTACAGAATTCATATATTTTAAGTCATGAATAAGGTAACAAATTTCAACATTATTCTTATTTTTTTTTTTAATATTCTATTGGAAAATTAGTCAAAGTATCATATTATTAAAACAATAACTACTCCAGGACAGTTTTCGATTTAAAAAAAAAACCATTATTATTTAAAAATGTAAAGAAATTGGAATGAATCAAACAATACAAAAGAATGAATCAAAGATGATTAAGATTAACGTCTACAAAAATTAACTGTAATGAATCAACTGTTGTGGATGTTAAACATTTTTTGTTCCGTCTAAATGAGATAGCTAATATATATATATATATATATATATATATTTCTTTTTCTCTAAAAAAAATAAAAATATACATCTCATTCAGATATTTCATACAGATATTATCGTACATTCAGATATTTAATTTTTCTAATTTTTTTAATTTTTCAGATACATAATATCGTACATTCAGATATTTCATACACATTAAAAGTAACTGAGTTCTTGTTTATGTTGTAGTAACACATTAAGATGCACTAGAGATACACAGAAACATGTCTTCGAAAAACTTAAGCTGAACATTAAATATAATAGGTACAAAATATGATATTCTCATGTCTTTTAAAATACTGAAAAAATATTAAACGTCACTGTTGATGTTTTTAAGTTGTATTAGCAGTGTCTCAACTCCAGCGAATACTCTAATTTCCCTTCGTCTTCTGTTAAAAAATAAGCGTGTTTATCTTGCTTGATTAAATTCTTCATGGACTAACATTTTTTTAAGGGAAGTGTGAGCATTTTATCCACAGTCACAATTACAGTTTCCTTTTTCCGTTTCGGAAGTAGATAATTATACATTAACTACTTTCGCTTTTAATCTTCATTTAAAACAATTTTTAGGGGGAAAATATAGCTTCATACAAATATTTTATTAAGACTTGAAATGTTTTCTGAGTGTAATATAATAATAATATTATTTCTACATTTATAGGAAGAAAATATTTTTTAAATAGGAAAATCGACGAATAAAGAGCACTGATATTCAGATATTTAGTTTTTCTAATTTTTTTTAATTTTTCAGATATATAATATCGTACATTCAGATATTTCATACACATTAAAAGTAACTGAGTTCTTGTTTATGTTGTAATAACATATTAAGATGCACTAGAGATACACAGAAACATGTCTTCGAAAAACTTAAGCTGAACATTAAATATAATAGGTACAAAATATAATATTCACATGTCTTTTAAAATACTGAAAAAATATTAAACTTCACTGTTGATGTTTTTTAAGTTGTATTATGAGAGTCTCAACTCTAGATGATACTATAATTTCCCTTCGTCTTGGTTAAAAAATAAGAGTGTTTATCTTGCTTGATTAAATTCTTCATGGATTAAACATTTGTTTGAGGGAAGTGTGAGCATTATATCCACAGTCACAATTACCGTTTCCTTTTTCCGTTTCGGGAGTAGATAATTATACATTAACTACTTTCCCTTTTAATCTTCATTTAAAACATATTTTTAAGGGGAAAATACAGCTTCCATACAAATAATATTTTATTTTTACCGGAAAAAATTTCTGAGTGTAATATAATAATAATATTATTTCTACATTTATATGCAGAAAATATTTTTTAAATATGAAAATCAACGAATAAAGAGCACTGAGGTTTATTCTTTTAAAAAGACCCATTTCTAATTTTCTTTATTATTATTAAGTCAAATAATATACAATTTGTTTCAGTCCGTTCATTTTATTGCACAAGTTATAGACAGTTATTAGTGTGTTAGCCATAAACACGTGTGGTTGAGTGCCAATGTTAGCTGATTTAATTCCATGTGGTTCTAGTGAGATGTCTTTGCGAGTTTTTTGAGGTAATCCTTGAAGAAAATCGAAAATTTCGGTATGGCTAAAACGCCGATATCTGAAGTTTAAGAACTGAGAAAACAATTGTAGAACGCACTGATTTGTGGAATTCGAGCTGATATCTAACGTGGGAGATACAAACGACGATAAGTTCATTATAGACGAAGCTTACGAGATGTAAACTATCACACTGTGTGTTTTCAATAGTTTGCCTCTTGAAAAAAGGGTTTATGAGAAAATATATGATATTGACTATGATATGATAATGCGTGCAATCGCAGCTGAAGCGCAATATCAAACGTAATAGATAATGCAGATTATCAACGAAAAAAAATGATGTATTTGAAAATGGAGATTTATGAATCGCATTTCAAATTATATTTTCAGTATAATTTTGTATGAATATCCGTTCAAAATAATTGACTTAAAAATGTATCTAAAAGACTTACTAGATCATAAAATTGAGGAATATAATTACCAATTCATAGAATTGAAAAAAGACTTACAGAATTCATATATTTTAAGTCATGAATAAGGTAACAAGTTTCAACATTATTCTTATTTTTTTTTTTTTTAAATATTCTATTGGAAAATTAGTCAAAGTATCATATTATTAAAACAATAACTACTCCAGGACAGTTTTCGATTTAAAAAAAACGGTCTACACATCTGCAGTAATTACTTCTCTGGAGAATATTGGTATAGACAAACCTTATATCAATATCATAAAGAAGATCTACAAGAAAGCAACAGCCACCATCCGTTTGGACAAAGGAAAAGCGAAGATCAAGCTTGAAAGAGGAGTAAGACAAGGAGACACCATTTCGCCTAAGCTTTTTACTGCTGTCTTAGAGAGTATTTTCAAGAAGCTGGATTGGGAAAACAAAGGGATTAGAATAAATGGGGAATATTTAAGCCATCTCCGGTTTGCTGATGACATTTTAATTTTCAGTAATAGCCCTGAAGAATTGCAAAATATGCTAAAAGATTTGGCAGAAGCTAGCATTAATGTGGGATTAAAAATAAATTTGGAAAAGACTAAGGTGATGTTCAATTCATTTGCATCAAAAAAGAAAATCGTCTACAACAACACTGAGATTAAAGATGTTGAAAGTTATGTGTACCTTGGACAAGAAATATCTTCAGACAACAGTATCATGAATGAAATCAATAGAAGAATAAGAAATGGATGGAGTGCTTTTGGGAAGAACAATATTATTCTGAAAAGTAACATGCCTCTTTGTTTGAAAAGAAAGGTGTTTAACCAATGTGTTTTGCCTGCACTAACTTATGGAGCAGAAACTTGGACACTAACAAAACGGATGGTACAAAGATTACAAACAACACAGCGAAGTATGGAAAGATGTATGCTAGGCATAACCAGAAGAGACCGAAAGAGAATAACGTGGATAAGAAGTCAGACGAAAGTTTTTGACATTATCGAGAGAATTAAATGGCTAAAATGGAAATGGGCTGGCACATTGCAAGAAGACAAGACAATAGATGGAGCACAAACACCCTACAGTGGTATCCCAGAGATGTAAAACGACCAAGAAGACGACCTCAAGTAAGATGGAGTGACGAAATCAGAAAAGTGGCCGGTGTTAATTGGATGACTAAAGCACTAGACAGGCAACAATGGAAAAATCTGGGGGAGACCTACATCCAGCAGTGGATTGAAAACGGTTGATGATGATGATGATGATGATATATATATATTTCTTTTTCTCTAAAAAAAATAAAAATATACATCTCATTCAGATATTTCATACAGATATTATCGTACATTCAGATATTTAATTTTTCTAATTTTTTTAATTTTTCAGATACATAATATTGCACATTCAGATATTTTATACACATTAAAAGATACACAGAAACATGTCTTCGAAAAACTTAAGCTGAACATTAAATATAATAGGTACAAAATATGATATTCTCATGTCTTTTAAAATACTGAAAAAATATTAAACGTCACTGTTGATGTTTTTAAGTTGTATTATGATTATCTCAACTCCTGAGAATACTATAATTTCCCTTCGTCTTCTGTTAAAAAATAAGCGTGTTTATCTTGCTTGATTAAATTCTTCATGGACTAACATTTTTTTAAGGGAAGTGTGAGCATTTTATCCACAGTCACAATTACAGTTTCCTTTTTCCGTTTCGGGAGTAGATAATTATACATTAACTACTTTACCTTTTAATCTTCATTTAAAACAATTTTTTAGGGGGAAAATATAGCTACATACAAATATTTTATTAAGACTTGAAAAATTTTCTGAGTGTAATATAATAATATTATTATTTCTACATTTATATGAAGAAAATATTTTTTAAATAGGAAAATCGACGAATAAAGAGCACTGATATTCAGATATTTAGTTTTTCTAATTTTTTTTTAATTTTTCAGATATATAATATCGTACATTCAGATATTTCATACACATTAAAAGTAACCGAGTTATTGTTTATGTTGTAATAACATATTAAGATGCACTAGAGATACACAGAAACATGTCTTCGAAAAACTTAAGCTGAACATTAAATATAATAGGTACAAAATATAATATTCACATGTCTTTTAAAATACTGAAAAAATATTAAACTTCACTGTTGATGTTTTTTAAGTTGTATTATGAGAGTCTCAACTCTAGATGATACTATAATTTCCCTTCGTCTTGGTTAAAAAATAAGCGTGTTTATCTTGCTTGATTAAATTCTTCATGGACTAAACATTTGTTTGAGGGAAGTGTGAGCATTATATCCACAGTCACAATTACCGTTTACTTTTTCCGTTTCGGGAATAGATAATTATACATTAACTACTTTCCCTTTTAATCTTCATTTAAAACATATTTTTAAGGGGAAAATACAGCTTCCATACAAATAATATTTTATTTTTACCTGAAAAAATTTCTGAGTGTAATATAATAATAATATTATTTCTACATTTATATGCAGAAAATATTTTTTAAATATGAAAATCAACGAATAAAGAGCACTGAGGTTTATTCTTTTAAATACCCATTTCTAATTTTCTTTATTATTATTAAGTCAAATAATATACAATTTGTTTCAGTCCGTTCATTTTATTGCACAAGTTATAGACAGTTATTAGTGTGTTAGCCATAAACACGTGTGGTTGAATGCCAGTGTTAGCTGATTTAATTCCATGTGGTTCTAGTGAGATGTCTTTGCAAGTTTTTTGAGGTAATCCTTGAAGAAAATCGAAAATTTCGGTATGGCTAAAACGCCGATATCTGAAGTCTAAGAACTGAGAAAACAATTGTAGAACGCACTGATTTGTGGAATTCGAGCTGATATCTAACGTGGGAGATACAAACGACGATAAGTTCATTATAGACGAAGCTTACGAGATGTAAACTATCACACTGTGTGTTTACAATAGTTTGCCTCTTGAAAAAAGGGTTTATGAGAAAATATATGATATTGACTATGATATGATAATGCGTGTAATCGCAGCTGAAGCGCAATATCAAACGTAATAGATAATGCAGATTATCAACGAAAAAAAATGATGTATTTGAAAATGGAGATTTATGAATCGCATTTCAAATTATATTTTCAGTATAATTTTGTATAAATATCCGTTCAAAATAATTGACTTAAAAATGTATCTAAAAGACTTACTAGATCATAAAATTGAGAAATATAATTACCAATTGATAGAATTGAAAAAAGACTTACAGAATTCATATATTTTAAGTCATGAATAAGGTAACAAGTTTCAACATTATTCTTATTTTTTTTTTTAATATTCTATTGGAAAATTAGTCAAAGTATCATATTATTAAAACAATAACTACTCCAGGACAGTTTTCGATAAAAAAAAAAAACCCATTATTATTTAAAAATGTAAAGAAATTGGAATGAATCAAACAATACAAAAGAATGAATCAAAGATGATTAAGATTAACGTCTACAAAAATTAACTGTAATGAATCAACTGTTATGGATGTTAAACATTTTTTGTTCCGTCTAAATGAGATAGCTAATATATATACATATATATATATATATATTTCTTTTTCTCTAAAAAAAATAAAAATATACATCTCATTCAGATATTTAATTTTTCTAATTTTTTTTAATTTTTCAGATACATAATATCGCACATTCAGATATTTTATACACATTAAAAGATACACAGAAACATGTCTTCGAAAAACTTAAGCTAAACATTAAATATAATAGGTACAAAATATGATATTCTCATGTCTTTTAAAATACTGAAAAAATATTAAACGTCACTGTTGATGTTTTTAAGTTGTTACGGTTGGTTTCAACAATTTTTTTTTTTAATCTACACTAATTATTTAAATCACTTTCTCAACATTTATTTAAAAGCACTCTTTTTTTCTGTTTCTAATAAAAATATAAATAAATAAAAGTAATTGTAATAATAATAATAAAATCAGTTTTTATTTTTTCTTCTTTCTTTTTCTTTTTGCAAAGTAAATTCAACGTTTATAGTCTAGCTTTGCTTCCTGTTTTCAAATACGAAAAGCAGACAGCAAGGGAGGGATGTTTTGTCAGTAGACTGCACAGGTGGAAAATTTGGAGTCATCTAGTCTGACTTTGATATAAGAATGACCGACCGCCCTGTATAAGAATTACGTTATCTTATGAGTGTACTATATACGCAATTAGGCTTTGTAAGTTTACGACAGGCTTCAATTGGCTCTGCTATCAGGCGGATAGCTGGCGCCCATGTAAACAGAGGCTAACAGGACCCCCCTTCAGCACACGCCATGGGGGTGATGCATGGCTTCCTTCCCCCATGAAGCGGCCGGCAGAGTGGAGCGGCAAGCTGTAGTCTTCACGAAGAGTCCATTTTTCCTTTTGTTTCCATTCCCGTACCCCTGGCAGAGTGGATCGGTCCCGTTTTTCAAGCAGCGCGGGAGAATGAATGTTTACGACACTTGTTGCTTGGCCAAGAGACCTGTCGTTTGACTCGTAAAAAAAAAAATTCGACTTATTACGGGGCTCGAAGATTGGCCTGTGGGCTGGATCGCGAAGTTGTTGAAGGCGGACAGGTTTCTGGAAGATTTTTTTTTGAGAGTGGGGCATTGATGGCCCTACATTAACTATCCTAAATCATGATGTTATGATGAAAAGAGGCTATAAGGGCATTTTCGAATTGCGGATCTATAACTGTCAACGAGAAATTAAGAAGAAGATATGTGTAGCCCGTTTTTTTTTTGGCGTAGTGGCGCTCCAAGATTATGACTTCTTAACCATCAGAAGTGATCATAGATATTGAACTAAACGGTCGTTAGAAGTCGTAGTGTTCTGAGTTACGGTGATGGCTATCTTCGAATAAAACACATGCTTCAGGAAGGTGAAATTACTGACTCCGACGGTGAAGTTCTGGACCGTAGAACGATTTTCCCCTCCGGACTAGATGATGGACCTAGTAGTTGATGGCAAGTGATGCAGTGAGATGAGAGGATTGATGAATGTTAGCTTGAAACCACATGGGTATTGTCTGAATTTTTCCCCAGCCTGAATACTCCAGCTTAAGTGCTTCATCAGATTTTGAAAAAGGACGAAATGCTCCTAAGTGCCCATTGACTAAAATTGTAGAACTCTCTACCTGTTGTAAGTACTATTTGCATAGTTTTTCTTTTTATTTATTTGTACCTCTTTAAAAAAAAAAAAAAAATATATGTTTGCTATACCAGAGTTTAAAAGTGAAATGAATATCTTTGGATAATTTCAATAAGAATAAACATTATGAACAGAAATAGTCTGTAGGTTAATATATAATGTTTGTATGTTTGAACGACCATTAAACGGTAATGTGATGATAATTTTAAAAATATGATGTGTAATTTAAAAGTAACCAGTGAGTGGTTTCAACTTAAAAGATCAGCTGTTATATTGTTTTATTAAGATTATTTTTGATAACTTAGTTGCTTCATTATTTTAAATGTTCGAATAAATTGTGTTTTTTTTTGTTTATTATCAAAGATGGTATGTTTTTCTTTGTATAAATCTCTAAATAATTAATTTTTTATATTCACAGTAGACCTATAAGAATGGCCTAACCTTTCTGTGAGTAATAAAAAAAAAAAAAAAGGAGAGAAAATTCAACTTTATTAAATTAGGACTTTAAAATTTCTTAAGTTTAAATTCATAACTGACTGTTTTAATGAACATTAATTGAAGTGCACTCAATGTTATACAATCGTATTTTTGATCTTGATTTAAGGATGGATAGATTAATAAGTGAAACAGTAATATTAAATTTAATTTCATAAAATGTTAAATTAAGCTTTAACTCTCCTCTTACAGAAACATTGTTTTTCTAAAATATACACCAAAATTGTTTTATTTTAAAAAGTAAAAAAAAAAAAAAAAAAAAAAAAAAAAAAAAAAAAAAAAATCCAGTTATTTTACACCACTATACGATTCTTGGTTAACCGATCGGATCTTGTTCAGAATCTCTATGGTTGTTCTAAAATTTTAGTACATCATCATATCCCTATTCTATTAACGGATTTAACTCTTTCTCCTTTTGGTCCTCATATTGGAGGAGTTTCAGGTTGTCTGCATTTTTCCAAATTATATGATGATTACACTTTTGTTAATTTAATGTGTATGGAGATTTGAGCTTGATCGGGTTGGATTGGAGTTGGGTGTTCCTTATGCAATTCAGTATACTACTTGATTTAGAAATCTGTTGCCCCTTACTACATTTAATATTATCTTAAAATGATGAGTTCAAAATTATCATTGTTGTATTAACCCATTCGGATTCTTAAGTTTTGATATTTTGATTAGTTTAATATAATTTGCTACCTTTTCCATGGCAACAGATTTCAGTGGATCTAATCAGGGTATACTTATTTTTTTCTAAATATTTAATTGTCAAGTGAAGATTGAGTAATAAATGAGCTTTTTAAGTTTAAGTAAGT
Source organism: Maratus michaelseni (assembly GCA_963931845.1). Taxonomy (NCBI): domain Eukaryota; kingdom Metazoa; phylum Arthropoda; class Arachnida; order Araneae; family Salticidae; genus Maratus; species Maratus michaelseni. Next base: position 127,360,223 of record OZ007590.1, on the reverse strand, counting down.
TGTGTTTTAGAAAGAACCCCAAAACACCACAACAAAGTTGTATTATGAGTATCTCAACTCCTGAGAATACTATAATTTCCCTTCGTCTTCTGTTAAAAAATAAGCGTGTTTATCTTGCTTGATTAAATTCTTCATGGACTAACATTTTTTTAAGGGAAGTGTGAGCATTTTATCCACAGTCACAATTACAGTTTCCTTTTTCCGTTTCGGAAGTAGATAATTATACATTAACTACTTTCCCTTTTAATCTCCATTTAAAACAATTTTTTAGGGGGAAAATATAGCTTCATACAAATATTTTATTAAGACTTGAAAATTTTTCTGAGTGTAATATAATAATATTATTATTTCTACATTTATATGAAGAAAATATTTTTTAAATAGGAAAATCGACGAATAACGAGCACTGATATTCAGATATTTAGTTTTTTTAATTTTTTTTAATTTTTCAGATATATAATATCGTACATTCAGATATTTCATACACATTATAAGTAACTGAGTTCTTGTTTATGTTGTAATAACATATTAAGATGCACTAGAGATACACAGAAACATGTCTTCGAAAAACTTAAGCTGAACATTAAATATAATAGGTACAAAATATAATATTCACATGTCTTTTAAAATACTGAAAAAATATTAAACTTCACTGTTGATGTTTTTTAAGTTGTATTATGAGAGTCTCAACTCTAGAGGATACTATAATTTCCCTTCGTCTTGGTTAAAAAATAAGCGTGTTTATCTTGCTTGATTAAATTCTTCATGGACTAAACATTTGTTTGAGGGAAGTGTGAGCATTATATCCACAGTCACAATTACAGCTTCCTTTTTCCGTTTCGGGAGTAGATAATTATACATTAACTACTTTCCCTTTTAATCTTCATTTAAAACATATTTTTAAAGAGAAAATACAGCTTCCATACAAATAATATTTTATTTTTACCTGAAAAAATTTCTGAGTGTAATATAATAATAATATTATTTCTACATTTATATGCAGAAAATATTTTTTAAATATGAAAATCAACGAATAAAGAGCACTGAGGTTTATTCTTTTAAAAAGACCCATTTCTAATTTTCTTTATTATTATTAAGTCAAATAATATACAATTTGTTTCAGTCCGTTCATTTTATTGCGCAAGTTATAGACACTTATTAGTGTGCTAGCCATAAACACGTGTGGTTGAGTGCCAATGTCAGCTGATTTAATTCCATGTGGTTCTAGTGAGATGGCTTTGTAAGTTTTTCGAGGTAATCCTTGAAGAAAATCGAAAATTTCGGTATGATAAAACGCCGATATCTGAATACACGCATACACTTATTTTAAACAAGATAGTAACTCTAAAATGTTAAAAGTTTTTTGCTGCGTCCTGGGTTCATTTGCACGCTGAAAGTTTGTTTATTAGTACGTGATCATAGCTGTTAAATTAACAGTACATACGGGTTTAATTCTTGGTATTATTAGGGTTGAGTTGTTCAAATATTTCTCTCGCATGGGCTGTTTTTAAAATGTGTGTGTAACAAATGTCTATGTCTTCTTTGAATATATGCGTTTTGTGATTCATTACTTTTACATGAAACAAATTCTGCATTAATAACCGCAAATTAACATATATTAATTGCATGGCAATCCGAATATATTTACGTGATTTAGAGCACGGAAATACAGACGGCAGATAGACAGACAGACAAACCGAATTCGTAAACACTTTTCAACTATATTGGAAAGTGTTAAAAATGTGAAAATTTGTGCCAAATAAAATAACTAATCGCGAAAATAAAACTACAATCTGCGAAAAAAGGAGTCAAAGGTGAGGAAGGAAATGATCTTCTAGAATACCATTAAGTTTTTATCTCTCAAAAATCTAATCTGGTTAAAAAATGTATTTACCTTTGCACCAAATGTTGCTTGCTAAAAAAAGAAAATTGGTTATGGACTCGATTACCGAACCAAATCTTTGTATTCTCAGCTAATTTCCACCTATATATGGAAAAATTTCTTATATATGCAACGTGCTTTCACATTTATAATATTAAGAATTGGATTATTTTTAGGAATTGCCAGGATTGGCTTGTTCAAGTCTACGCAATTCGATTTGAGAAAAAGTTTCATTCCTCTTTTATTTCTGCTTTGCCCTTGAATTATGCGAATTACACAATAAATTTTATTTTTGTTTCGATAACATCTTTTTTCCTTAAAGTTTTTAAAAACATTGTAAATTTACTTAAATATTATATTAAAAGCTCTGTTATTTTACTCATCTTATAAGACTTTAAAAATATATTACAAAAAAGAATATTTAAAAAAAGCTATTTTTATAAATGACAACAATCTCCTTACTCTTTTAAAGCTAAAAGAAATGTGGAATTAAACTACGGTTGCCAAACCACGATTTACAATCCTGTTTCAATTGTACCGATATACTTCAAGCCCTCTAGCCTTAATTTCAATACTGGAAGAGGGAAAATGATGTTACTTTGACGCAATCATATTAAATCTTTAGGTTTTATGAATGATAATGCAACATTCTTTTAAAAAATAAAAAATCATTTTTATCCCGATATTTTGGGATGAACGGTTTTAAGAATTAATACTCGTCAAAAATTGTTTTTTTTTAAGCAATCCAGTTAACTTTTTCAGTTTTTATGAATGAAAATAACTAGTTTACGCTAACCATGACGTCATTTTAGACATGGATGATTTAACTGTGCATATTATCGACATTTGCTATCAATTTTCTTTCAAACGTTTTTTTAACTTTAAAAAATTTAATTAAAAATGCGGTATCCTTATATTAGCCGAGCGCAGATAATAAACCGCGAAGTATTGTTCCCATGACCATCATTCGTATTGGATTCATTTAATTTAAAAGACAGAATTTTAATTTAGAACGCATACATTTAAAATACATATATTACATACATTTAAAATAAATTAATTTCATGTGAAATACAAAAAGAAAAAACGAAAAGAAAAAAGAAAAAAAGAAAAGAAAAAAAGAAAGAAAAAATATGAAATAATACCACAACCCAAGTCCATTTTATTTCAACATCAAAGCGTATCCGTTTTATTTTCGATGTATGACGTATATTCGCCTGACTTTCGTACTCACTCATATTCAGGAAGCTTGTATTATTATCAAATAGTTGAATATGTTAATTTTATTTCTAATATTACGTCATATTAATCTTCTTTTTATAATTCTAATTTTTTTTATTTCATTTTAATTTTTCGCATGGAAATTTTTCAATCAAATTTATTGTTGAAAAGAAAATTATTCCGGGTTTTGATTTATTCGCAACAAAAAAGAAAAATGGTTAAATTTTACAGAAATTTTTTTTATTGCTTCTATGCAAATTATGAAATTTTGAATTATATTAAGAAAAGTATTTGAATAAATAAAATATAGCCTATGTTCATTTCTGTGTACCCATCTATATGCAAAGATTCAAAGGCATTAATTAAAACTGACTTTATGCAAACATTCACACACACACGTTCAAATTTATAATATTATTAGGAAATCTGATTAGGATTAACGTTAAATCCATTTAATAAAAGCATAGTAAAATTGTTCTACTAAATTTATTTTCTTGGGGCTCTGAGAAAAAAAGAAAAAATCTACAAAGTGCAAGGAAAATGTTTAAAGGAATTGTTTCTTTCAAATCCAGAACACATATTGGATTTATAGAATTAAATAAATTTTCAATTAGTATATAATTCTCTTAGCTCAATTCTTTATTCCAAATATTTCTGAAACACATTTATTACTGCAAAAACTTCAAAAGCTAAATCTACTCTTTGAATATTTATTAAGCTATTTACATACTTAAGTTTAGTCTGGAATACATTTTATGACTTACACAGAATACTCTGTATTTCCTTGACTATCTAATTTGCTTCGATAAAAACTTTATTATAGAACAAGAATCTAATTTATGATTGTATAAAATTTTCATATCAGACATTTGTTTAAAGCTTTTACCTTCCACTGATAAAAGTAAAAGGAAAGAATACTTATCTTAAAAGTACGTGATACATGAAAAATTCATAATTTTTAATTCAAGCCTGAAAAAAAATATATATATATATGTTCATGGACAAATTTTTAATACGACAAAAGCTACATGAAATATTAATCAGCATAAAATATAAGAGATTTTTACTATTTTCAGATTAAATCTTATCGGATGATTTAAATTCATTTAAGAAGTAGTGAACTTTTTTTTAGCTACTTTTATATTTATTTTTCATTAATGTATGACTTAATATTTATCTGCTTACATTTCTTAATTTTACGCAATTAACTAAGGGAAACACTTGATTTAATGTTTTTACTTCAATATTAAAAAATAATGTCTACAATTGATGAAAATGATGAAAATTTGAAATCTTAATAAACACAAAATGACAGCACGAAATTTAAATTAAGCACGAAGTTAATTTCGAGAGCAATATCGCTATAGTACTGATCTTACAGTAAGAAATGTAATGTAACAAAACTTTTAACAACAACAACAAGAAAAACTATTTCTCATTACATCATTTTATTTTTATATAGGGTGATTATAAAAAAAACTATCCCGATATATGAGTCCTTAACTATCACACCGTTCACAGAAACTGACTGAAATTTTGGTTTTAAGTATTTAGCTGAAGAATTGTATGAAAAACAACAGTTAAATTCTAACAGTTTCGGTTACAGTGACAAAATTTTGAAAATTTCAAATGGCAACACCTATTTTTTTATTATTATTATTGGAATGTGATCTTCATAGTGAAAAACCATAAAAAGCGTTGAAACGGTGCCTGTAACACGAAAATTGTCGGCGCTAGAGAGACTAAGAAGAAAAGTGAAAACAACCAATAAAGGACAGAGAAGCAACAGAAAGTAAAACATTTTATTATTCAGTGCTATCCACCATCTGCCGCATGCAACGTGTCTTCCTGTGTGACGTGGAAAATTTGTGAAACACAATAAAATGCTTTGTTTTCTGTTGATTCTCTGTCCTGATTCGTTGTTTTCACTTTTCTTCTTTGTCTGTCTACCGCCGGCAATTTTCGTGCTACAGGTACCGTTCCAAAGCTTTTTATGGTTTTTCACTATGAAGATCACATTTCAATAAAAAAAAAAATAGGTTTTGCCATTTGAATTTTTAAAAATTTTGCCACTGTAACCGTAATTGTTAGAGTTTAACTGTTGTTTTTCATACGATTCTTGAGCGCATACCTCAAAATACTTAAAAACAAAATTTCAGTCAGTTTCTGTGAACGGTGTGATAGTTAAGGACTCATATATCGGGATAGTTTTTTTTACAATCACCCTGTAAGATGAAATGCACAAGAGTGCATTCTCATCCTTTTTACCTCCTTAGAACATGCTTTCTGATTTATACTTTATAAATCTGAAATAGCAAACCACTTTAATTTAATTTATCATATACTGATGGCATTTGAAGTATAAATAAATTTTCAAAAAAAATTCAGTAATACATCTGCTGCTTGTTTCATGTTGGAATGACTTATCAGTTTTAGCGTTTTAAAGCCAAAAAAAATTCGCTATTTTCGAGATGGGTTTTTAAATTTTTTTCAGCAGCAAGAATATCAAAACCATGTTTATCAATACAAAAAAAATTGTAATGTTTCTAACTTTTTATGTTCAATGACGGATATGTTGTTTCATACTGTTGTAAGTTTGTATTTACCATAAAAAAAATTAAATATAACACTAACAATACTTGATTATAAAGGTATCGGAATTAAAGGAAGTCATTGTCTAATTTATTATTATTTTTTATATTTCATGGTGAAATATGAAATCTATTGCAGATCTTGTATAAACGCTTAGCTTTTATTTATAGTTTTAAATGTGAATCAAAATGCGCGTTCGTTAAAAAATGTATGTCGTGTTTGTTTTAAATTTTTTTGTTTGAATACGAGAAAACTATTAAAAAAATTCTCTCGATTTAGAAAAAAAAAATAATATTTCAAACATAAAAAACATTTCAAATGGGTTTTTATTGACTGCATTTTTAACGTAAAAAATGAAACATTCTCTTTTTATATTTTACTTAAAAACATAAAAATATTCTTCTCCGTCTGAATAATTTAGTGTACTGTAAACTATATAATGAAGTAAAAATGTTTAGCAAAGGAGTAAGGTTTTTATTGACTGCATTTTTAACGTAAAAAATGAAACATTCTCTTTTTATATTTTACTTAAAAACATAAAAATATTCTTCTCCGTCTGAATAATTTAGTGTACTGTAAACTATATAATGAAGTAAAAATGTTTAGCAAAGGAGTAAGTCTGTATAAGTTGTAAAATCCAGTCTTAAAGGTTCTTAACTAAAGGTTAAGAACGCAATGCATTGTTGCCACTCTGCAACTTTTTTTTATTATTAGACTGCGTTATTGCCACCAAATTTTGGATGCATTAACAATCGTCTTATTTAATTACACATTAAAAAACCTAAAATAAGGCAAATTTTTAATTAAATAATTAATTAAGCTAATACAAAAAATGGTAGCAAACAAGCAATCTGAATTTTTTAAAACGCAGTGAGGTACAACCATGATTCAATTAGTTCTCGAAGAGTCATTTTTCGTCGAACTATTATATTAAAATAACAGGCGTACTAGTATATCTTTAATAGTTTTTTTTTTTTTAAATAACCTTATACATAAAATTTTTACTTGGAGGCTGAACACAGAAAGCGAGCTATTTATAGAATTATACATTAAAATAAGTCAGAGTATAATAGTTTAACACAATTAAAAAAATATTTAAATTCACGGGTATTTACCGCAAATTATTACTGTAAATGCAACATTTTCAAAAGAAATGGTCATTTTCCATAAATATACCATATTAAATTTTACTTTTTGAATGCACTTGTGTTTATTTAGCTACAAAGTACCTTTTTTGCTGGCTTTCTCCGCAATTGTACTCGGGTACTTTTACAGAGTCTGACAATGAATATTCCGTAATTAACCAACTCAAACTACTATATTTTTATATGATTATATTCAAAATCCAATTACTGCAGTTCTAAGTAATATATGTGTACAGTGAACCTTAATGCATATATATATAAAAAAGATATATATATATATATATATATATATATATATATAATTATAATATCTATGAATTTCAAAAACATATCAAGTTCTAATATCATTCTACTAAAATCTACTAAGAGATAATTAATGATATTGTGTAATCAGAATACCACATAGCTAATAATTCTTTTCAATTATAGCTTATATATATATATATATATATATATATATATATATATATATATATATATATATATATGTATATATATATATATATGTATATAATATGTTTCGGTAATGTTTCATTAATGGTTATACATATATATGGTTATATATATGTATATATGTGCGATGGTTATATATATATATATATATATATATATATAAATAAGAGATATATATATATATATGTAGGATTTCAGCGTTAATACTTCAGTTGCTTTATGACGTCATGATCGTCATATTAAGTGACGCTTTAGTACTATTACTATCATCCATGATTCAAACTTACGAGGTATAAATATTTTGGATCGCGAGATTTGGCAAAGAGCCAGTCTTATAATTTTTATCATCGAAGAAGCGTCGAAGTGTGAAAGAGTCAATTAGTATAATATATATAAAACTTGGCACTTTCGGGTCCGATTTTTTTTTTCAGTTTTTGGAAAAAAATACATTTATGTTAAAAATATTAAAAATAGCTATCCAAATCGCAAAAGTTAATGTTTATTGAAATTTAATGAATATGTCATTTAATGAAATCTAGCGAAAATAATTATTTTGTGTACCATTCATGTGACAATAAGGTAAGGAAGAAATTATGAAGACGTTTGGAAAAAAATGTTGTTATTAAACGGAAATAAGTTTCAAACATACATGAAATTTTTCTAGCAATTTTTTATATTTTATTACAAATTATCCTTTCGGAAAAGAAGTCCCAATTTTAATTTATGGAGTGAAACATATGTTTGAAATAAAAGAATCGCCAACGATGCAAAGAGAAATAAACAAACTTTTATAATTTTTATTACTACTAAATGCTTAATCATAAAAGAAGTCATAATATTAAATATATAGACATATGTTATTATTACTACAGACATATAACAAGTTGGAAATTGTACGTCATACGTGGCAAATAAGGTTCGTTCATACTGTTATTATTTGAGTGAAATGAATTATATCGTCTGTTATTATGATATGATTAATTTACGTAATAAAATAAGTACATTTTAAGTTGGCAACATTTTATCTTTTGTTGACATTTACTAAAAATTCCAATGGGAAACATAAACCTAGTTTTGAAAAATGCAGAACTTGAAATTCATATTTATACTCTTTTTCCATTTAATATCTATTTCTTCGGAAACACCTATCAAAAAACTGTCGGTAGCTTATAGGATTGCTATAATTAAGCAGATTTAGTATACAAATTCGGTTTTAAAATCCAGTAATACTGAAATAATATGACTCCATCTTAAGTAAGACGTAATCAGCATGGCAAGCTATTATCATTATCTATCACGGGATACCATTGAATTATTTACGTATGATAGTATTTAATAGAATGAAGAATGTGACTACAACTTGGTCATAGAGGTTACAAAATGTCATATATGTCATATATGACTATAACGTCATACATGTCAGATAACTTAACGATACATCTCGGTCGCTTAACGATTAATCCTCGGAAGCTGCTATAACAAGGGAATACCGATTTTAAAAATATTCAAATTACTTAATTACGAACGGATTAAAAATATTTAATAATAAATTGTATTTGTAGGTCAAATTGACTATTAAAGACATTTTCTTTGCATAGATAAACAATAAACCTTCAAATTATTAACTACACGCATTTCCGAGACTGCGAAAACTTCCTTATAGACAGATTTATTGAATGAATGAGCAATACTAAAAAAATAACCGAACACAGGATATACTTTTAATTCCAATTAATGCAAGGAGAGGAGGATTAGGAATTTGATTCGTGAAATATCCCTTATAAACGTATGTGTGATTTATATTTGCATATTGCGGTTATCTGCATCTTAAAATTGAACTCATCTTTTAAAAACAATTTTGTGTTAGATGTATTTAACAGTAATTATTAAAGTTTCTGAATAAAAACCTAATGATTTATAATAATCGATGAAACTTTGTTGAGAGTAAGTGTTTCTTTGACTGTGATTTATGTTAAAATATTTGTTGCTAAAAGTACTATTTATGAATCAAAAAGCGATTAATTAATAATTTGACAGCAGAATAAACGTCCGATCCTAGTTATCACCATTAGCAGTTTTCAATTGTGCAGATACAGGGTTGGATGGTATTTACCGTCTGATGGTTTTTACCGGTTTTAACCACGGTTTTTACCGTCTTTGGAAAAACATGTTTTTACCACCTTTCAAAAAACTCATTAGTTTGACTGTTTTTGTCACTTTTATGAAAATATATCTACCACTTTTTCATTTTCCCAGGGGTGAAAGTTTTCCAGGTATTTAATACCACTATTTCCACATAACAATATTGACTGAATTTAGTTTCTGATTAGGTAAGTAAAAGAATGCTGTATGAAAATATTGGTTTTTAAGGAATATAAAAAGCATGGAAAACTTTCATCCATGTTTTCCTCTTACAAGAATTCAAAATTTTTAAGATATTATTGTGCATTTATCATTATTAAACCTAAAACTCATTATAACTATTATTATGAGAATGCACACTGCAATATTTATCTTGATGGAGATTAGTTTACTAATTTTTACTAAAGGAAAAAAGAAATTATAAGTACACTTTATCACACTTAAAAACCTTAATCATTTTAATAAAAACAAAATGCTTAGAAATATTAATTATCACATAATGTAAGTTTGTACAAATGTTTACAAATACAGTTTACCAATTTATGTCCTTGGACCCTCTTAGCATTTTATACCAAAATAAGCTTTTCAGCTTTCTATACACCAAGTCTATTTCTTAATTTACTGTGGATATGTGAAAAGTTCGAAAAAATAACAAACTACAAGGTATGGAGTAAGGATTCACTATTAAATGCAAGAATTCGGAATTCATGTCTTTGTTATTTAATACTTTCCACCAAACTTTGGCTTTTACATCTTTTGTTTTAAAGAAGCTTCTTGGAAATGGTCCTCCTTCAGCTTCATATGCCAACAGGAGTAAAAGATAATCTGGGATAAAATCTATGAGCCATTCTCGCCATTTTCTTTTGTGTTTCACTTAATAGATTTTTTTGTGTGCATTGGATCTGTCATACATGGTAAAAAATGAAAGGTTTCTAAAGCAAAATCCCTTTGTCACAAGTGGAATGGAAACCTGCTTTGTGAAACAGATACTGAACATCTGATCTATTTATAAATGGGGAATAGAAAATATTGTAAAATCTCATGATTAAAGTACTGTATCTGCAGCTTTAGAGAAATGACTAATTTTTTATTTTCGATCTCTTTATATATATGTAGGATTTTTGTCTTAACCTACTTAAGATTCACTTGGCTTATAACTACAGAGGAATATATCCATTAGCTTTTTAATTTTATACCATATCTATTATTCACTCAAACAAATAATATGCTTAGTAGATCACGGCAATTAAACTACATTGAGAATATAATACACTTGTAAACATAAATATTGGAATTCATCTAGAATTCTTGCCAAAATCCTTTTATTTGGCATTTAATGGAACATCAACTTTCATGTTGAGATAAAAACGATGGAACACAGTCAACCTCTCTCAGTACTTTAATTTAAATCTTTCTTACATGCGAAGATTGCCTCATATTGCAATTTCTCCATGTTCCTCGTGTTATACTTTTTCTTTCCCTATGATATTGTATATCATTTAATTAAACTCTTAAGTTTGTTAAGTTGCATTGTTGAGGATACTTTTATTCCCCCCTCCCCACACACACATACATATATATATAAATAGTACCTTTGAAAGTCAAAAGACAAGTAACAAGTTCTCTCTCTATATAAAAATACATCAATTACAAGAAAATACACTTTTAATCAATAGTATTAAAATACAGTTTAATGACTAGTAGAATTTATTGTCTATTGTCATGTTCTAAGGTTTTTACCACTTTTTCCCAGGTTTTTACCGGTAAAAACTTAGTTTTTACCATGTCCTGGTAAAAACCAGTTTTTACCGGTAAAAAGCCAACTCTGTGCAGATACAAAAATTAAATACAAAAATAAAATTTATTATATCAGAAACAAAAATACATCTCGGTCGCTTGACGATTAATCCTCCGAAACTGCTATAACAAGGAAGTACCGAATTTTTTAAATTCAAATTACTTAATAAATATTTTTATTAATATCTTTTTAAGTTTTGATTCGATTTTCATAAAATTTGAAATGACTCGAGAAAATTCTGCAACGATAAAATATGTTAAATTTCAAAATATTCGGTTTGGTAGTTCTTGTGCTGTTATACGCGGACAGACGGAACGACCAGACGACGACTATAAGTGCTACTTAGTTATATAATTACAAACGCACCTAAAAAAGACTGATGTTACTTAATCTAGAAAAATATAATATAACAACGAACAAAACTATGGAATAACAGCCTTCGAGTTCTCCGAAAAGCGTTCCTTACCTTTAGAAATATCAGAATCTATATATTTCCGATATTCAAATACGCATTTATAAATGCAAAGTTTCGTTTGCAGACAGTGATTTTCAAAAATGTCTCCCAGTCGTTTTTTTTTTTAATTAATAATAAAAATAATAATATTTTGTTACTCTTGGATGTATAAATTCATTTACTCATCTAAAAATGTTTAATTTGGAATTAATAGCATCTGAAAAACAGATATTATGTGGTTTGAGAAAACTGATTAATATACTATAAAAACTATTCTGAAACTTTGCTGAAAATGAGGGGCAATAAACAAAACTTTGTTTTCTTAAATCATTCTTTAAATTTTGAAAATATCTTCGTTTTTGAGGTTTCTAAGGATAAAGCTTTTGGGAATCATGGATCACTCAGAAGAGATTAATGCATATTTACGTTGGTGGCTGCATTACATTTTCGTAGATTAAGAAATATTTGACTTTTGTTACAGTGCGTTGATTTCCATAATATTTAAATATTAAGAATAAAAGTGTTTCAAAATTTCCAATTTAGTCAATACCAGTCTTTTATTGCTATTATTACAATTATTTTATCTAATAAGTAATTCAGATGTTAACTATTAGTCGGAGATAGGATGTTAAATTCCTGATTTGTGCTTGCGTATTTCCATCAGTTTGAAATTCACCATATATATACCAGTCAATTTAATACTCGTGCATCACAAATGATTTTCGACAAAATTTTCAACAAAAAAAACTCGACAAAATTTTGCAAAGATTATATATATTAAATTTCAAATCATTTGGTAGGGTAGTTTTTGTGCTGTTATATGCGGACAGACGGGCGGACCAGACAACGACTATAGGTGCAACGTATGTATATAATTACGAAGGCACCTAATAACGAAAATAATTGTTAAGCCAAAATAATTCTCAATGAAAAAATTTGTCCTAACAATATTATGCCAGACCCGAGCAGGTTAGAATAGCTAAATGAATCTCCACCCGATATGTATATAACACGCGGAGAGAGGCCAGGTGCAGATAGTGCATCTGAAGTGCAGGGGAAAAAGATAAGTACTTATTTAGATAAAACATAAAATTACATACCAGCAGTTACGAGTTAAAAGAATATCATTATCCCCTAAAATGAGGATATATCCGAGACGTTTTCTATTACCTTGACAAAAAAAAACCCGTTTCCATATTACATTGGTAAAGTGTTACATTTGAATACCGCCTTCGACATCGTCTTTCTCTTTATTGATGCTCTTATGCTGAAAGCGTCATGTATTTTAATATATGTATATATATATATATATATATATATTTCCCCCATAAAACTACACCGCCTGTTTGAATAGAAAAAGATGGATACAGAGTATAAAGAATAACTACATTACTATAAAAGATTTTAAACGGTATAAGGTGATAATTTTCCAAAATAGGCAAAGTTAAAGAAATCAGTGAGAGTTTTTAGTTATTACTTGCTAAGTAAAAAAAAAAATGATTTTAATACGTGGAAATTTTTCCAGAGAGAAAATGTCTCACGCCTTGCATTCATAATATTCATATATTTTAATTGTTTAATAGGCGTATAGCCAACATAGTGAAAAAGTACCCAATCCGGGACTCGAACCCGGGCACTGACGTTCTACCAACTGAACCACTTGGGAACGACACTCAGCCTGGAACTTTTTCACCATACTTTTTCACCAGTTGGTAGAACGTCAGTGCGCTATACTGATGACCCGGATTCGAGTCCCAGCTTGGGTACTTTTTCACTATGTTGGCTATACGCCTATTAAGCAATTAAAATATATGAATATTATGAATGCAAGGCGTGAGAAATTTTCTCTCTGGAAAAATTTCCAAGTATTAAAAATATGACAGTTGGTAGAACGTCAGTGCGCTATACTAGTGACCCGGGTTCGAGTCCGGGCTTGGGTACTTTTTCACTATGTGTGCTATATGCCTATTAAGCAATTAAAATATATGAATATTATGAATGCAAGGCGTGAGAAATTTTCTCTCTGGAAAAATTTCCAAGTATTAAAAATATGAATTTATTCATATGTCGATGCTGGATATTCTTTGATTTCGTGTTTGCCTCAGGTTTGGCCGCTCACGGAAAATATTCCATCTTGTGCTGCGTTTGTAGCCTTGCCAACATGTTATGGTGAAAAAGTTCCAGGCTGAGTATCGTTCCCAAGTGGTTCAGTTGGTAGAACGTCAGTGCGCTATACTGATGACCCGGGTTCGAGTCTCGGCTTGGGTACTTTTTTACTATGTTGGCTATACGCCTTTTAAGCAGTTAAAATATATAAATATTTTTAAAAAATGTTTGATAGTATTTTAAAAGAATGTTATTGTCTCTCTTAACATGTATGTTTCTTTCAGGATTTTTAAAAGATTCTGCCACACATAAATGATAAGAGTAGAACCTGTAAAATGAACATTCGTTTGTTTGTGATTTCCAACACTCTAATAAAACAGGAGACATATTAGAAAGAGCAAATAACACACAGTTAGTTTTCCATATCAACACGCCAACTCCAAATTTTCCCGCATGGGTGCAGCGTAAATAATCTCACCAAAGAGCGCATACTCACTTTACTATACTTAGACAACATTTTTACCACTATAACGTCTGTCGTAAAAATGTTAAAGGTGCAATAATTGTAGGGGTTCCTGAACTAAAATATGTACAACGTTTATTAAAAGCAATTGAATATTCAAGAAAGTAGCAATTTTTTCTGTAATTTTGTAACTGACTGTTTACATGTATTTCATTTAGTTTTCAAGATCAATACGCCGAATCCAAATTTTACTACATGGCGGTGCCATACATAGTCTCAGGTAAGAACGCACGCTCTCTTTACCAAGACAATATTTTTATCCCTACAACTGCTGGCATTCAAAAGTTAACGGCCCAATAATTGTAAGAGTTCTTGAACTAAAATATGTACAATGTTTATATTTTTGTTATAAGCAACTAATTTTCAAGAAAGTGGCATTTTTTCCCTAAAATTTTAATACTAATTTTTTTAAGATATTGCACCAAGAATCATTGAAATCGGTGGTCGTCAACTAAATATCATACGCATTCGACTACATCAGCAAGCTATCTCTTTTCAAAAATATCCTATTCGTTTTTATATTGGTAGGCTTGACTTTGTATATAAATATCGAATATATATTTCTAAAAGTACCCATATATTTTTTCTAAAAGTTGAAAATTAAAAAATCAGTTTCATACTATTTTTCGCCATTTAAAGAATTATAAAGTTAAATGTTCTTACGTAAACTGAAATCCAACAAAAAAAAACCAGTTGAATATAAAATATTAATTTGTGTTCAGTCACGTACTGATCAAAATTATGATTCTAGATTCTTTCGTCTTCGAGTTAAATTTCATTCATTCATTTCTCCTGTAAAAAGTCTTTTGAAATGTTTTATTTTTTTTATCTGTTTTTTAGCTATTATAAGTTTTCAGTCTGTGTATATGTAGAAAAAAAAGTTTACAAGTAACATTACAGAAAACTTGATTAATATGAAAACGAAAATTTGTATTTCTTTATATGTATATACTACTTATAATTATTTGTTGGAATTTACTAATCTTAAGAAATGTAAATTTTAGACGGAAACAGTTCAATAAACGAAGGAAAAAATATTCATATAAGACAAAGATTCAACTCACATATATTATTCTCTTTTCAGTTAACTTGTTGGACCGACTCTCGATTCTTATATTTATTGTATTACATTATATGTTATTTGAAGTCTATAATAAGTAATAAATGAAATAAATAATTAATTGGATATAGAAATTTAATAGTTAGATTAAGAAATTAAACTTTGATTTGTTGTTTAATTTTATAGTTCACTGTCAGGTTTCTCTCACAGCTGCAAGAGTTGAAAGCTATTCTTAAGGGATTAGCGTATTGTATCTGTATCTATTGTGTACCGTTAGAGTCTGGTTTAAGAAAAATCGTAATCAGGAGGGTAACGAGTTGGACATAATGAAAGAGGTATTTCCATTGCAATGTGGTCTTTGATAGATAAGAAAGAGAGTGCACCCTTTTATTTAGGAAGACAGATCAGTCAAGAGGGAGGAACGGTTGTCAAGCGACCCTTGGAAATAAAACAGCAGCCCCGTAGAGAGAGAGAGCGGGTGCGCTGGGGAATGACCAGAGGTGGAATTAGTTCGAACGTGGTAGTGAAGGTGTAAGGTCGTTGAGAGTTGACGATCTGAGCCACGTGTGTTTAACGGTATCTCTCGAAAGAAAGAGAGAGCGGGTGTGAGATGAATAGAAATCTCAGTGCGGAATGAATTGACGTAGTCTAACGGTACACGTAGAGCGTTTTCTGTAATTGTTTTGATTTAGTGTTAAACCGGATAATTTACATCCGAGTTTAAGTGTAAATATTGTTAATAAATTGTTACTTTAACTTTAATTGAAAGAGATTTTTCTTGAATATACATCAAGTATCGTGCCCGATATCACGTATTCATATCGGTGGGGGCAGCATATCAAAAGACCGGATTTATTTCGAAGTTGTGAGGACGGAGAAGTGGAATCCGACAATGTTAGCAGTGACGGGATCTGAATCACCGAAGACCAGTGCCAGTTAGCCGTGTTACAGAGAGTTTGTACCGGATCGCCCAGCGGAAGTGTTCGTGCCCTATCGTCGTAGACCACCAGTGCCAGTTAGCCGTGTTACAGTCAGTTTATGCCGGATCGTCCAGCGTAAGTGTGTGTGCCCTATCATCGTAGACCAGTGCCAGCTAGCCTTGTTACAGAGTGCCTTGCCGGATCGTCCAGCGGAAGTGTTGGTGCTGTGTGTAGTGTTAGTTCCAGTGCTTGTGTGTAGTGTTTGTGTACGCAGTGATTCAGGTTACAGTGATTGTTGCCCGAGAGTGCAAGATTTACCCTGTGGAAAAGTGAGCAGAGAATTGCCCCAGCGAATAAAGTACGATGTAAGGTGTTTTGATAATTTTACTCTACTGACATTCTCGAACCTACTGTTGTTATTGTGTATAATTGATGGTAATTTAAGTTAATGTTGGGGTTAATTTGTGGTAATTTATGTGCAATATAATAATGGAGCTAAATCAAATGAGATATTAACAGCCATTTTACACTATTGTTTTAAGAAAAGGATCTTATATTAATTACTAGAAGTGATTTTCTAATTGTTTTAAACGGATAAGATTAATGATTAAAATTAATGCATTGTGTTAATAGTTGGAAGGAATAATTGAAATTTCTTAGATTTAAATTATTATTAAAGTAATATTTAAATTAAGTGATACTGTTTGTTTTAAATTTGAAGTATTAATAGTAAATGAGGAAGGCAAATTTGGGTGGAATTCAAATTAAATTGAAATAACCTTCAAGGAAGAATTGAAAGCCCGAAAAAAAAAAGTGCTGTGATTTACTTTTTTAATGTGAGAACTAATTTTGGAAATTGAAATATTTTATTGAGATTAAATTTAGGAATTTGTGTGTATTTCATGCAAATTTTTGTTAGGTGGATATTTTTTATGTAGTGATTGGCATTAGTGTTTTATTCAAATTGGAACGTATCAGTATTATTGTGTAAATTGTATTTTATTATTTAATTGTATAAATTTCAAATCTGTATTACATAATAATCAAATTGAAATTATTGTTACTGTGTTATTGGAAGCAAATTGTGGGGTACCATTGTTAAAGGAAATTTATCATTTTATTATTACTTATTTGAAATATGTTAAATAGTATAATATGTGGAGGTAATTTATGAAGGTAGGATTGGAGGTAGTAGTAATTTGATATTGTGCTTAAGTATTATTGTAGGGTGGTAATAATTATCAGTAGAAGGTATGGCTTTCTTACTAAAAATAAAAAGGGTGGATCTTGGGTGGGTCGATATGTGAAGAGTTAGGGATTGAAGTCTCGGAAGATGATACCAGGTTTAAGCTTAAGAAAAAGATAGTGGAGAGCGACGAATATGAAGAGGGGGCCGTTTTGAAATTATCTAGCACTATTGTTACGGAACGGTTAGAACAAGAAAAGTTACAACGGGAAAAGTTAGAAAAGGAGGAAAAGTTACAACGGGAAAAGTTAGAAAAGGAGGAAAAGTTACAACGGGAAAAGTTAGAAAGGGAGTTAGACCGTGAGAAGTTAGATAGAGAAGAAAGGGCTGAAAAATTGAGATTGGAACATGAGTTAGAGTTGGAAAGGATAAAGATGCAAAGTTCGGCAAATAACTCTAATGGGACTAGAGAATCTAATCATGAGAGTAGCCTAGAGAAATTGATTAAAAGCGTTCAAACTTTGTCTATCAAGGTTCCAGAAGAGACTGAGGGATGGAATCTGTTTTTAGCAGTTTAGAACGAGCATTCCAAACAAAAAATGTACCGGAAACCCAGCAGGCCGAAATTTTACTAAATATGCTAGGGGATAAGGCCGATAATTTGCTAATATACACGACTAGGGAACAAATTGACAGTTATGAGAAGTTAAAGGAATTAGTTCTAAGGGAACACAAGCCGACACCGAAGGCGTGTTTGGAAAATTTCAAGAAGGCTAGAAGGAATCAAAATGAAACTCATGTATTATTTGTGTCACGTTTAATAGCAACGTGGGAAAATTACTGTAAGATTAGAGGTGCAAATACGTATGAGAAGGTTAATCAGTTAATTGTCACGGATAAGTTGTTAAATACTTTAGATGAGGAAACCGCGACGCATATTGGATTAACGCAGCAAAATAATTGGTTAGAAGTTTCTAAAATTGCTAAAGAATGTGATAATTATTTCCATGCCAAGCACAAATCTTATGCGGTTACGTATAAAAGTTTTAAGGGTAAAGATAGTTATGTAAACAAGGAAAAATTTAGACCCAAGGAGGAGAACAAACATAGTGGTAACTGGAGACAAAACGGGAGTAATGAGACTAATTCTTTTTCGGGTAGGAAAACTGATTCTAAGAAACCAAATGATGATTCCGCTCCTAAATGCTTCAAGTGTGGTTTAAGAGGTCATTACCAACGTTTTTGTACTAAAGTGAATAATGAGGGATATCATAATACCAATAAATGGCGAGAACAAAGGCGGGTGTACATAAGATTTCCGTGAAAGAAGACAAAGAGTTACCTAAAGGAGCTATTGTGGCGAGGAGATCGGCAAAGGACGAACAGAGAACTAATGTTATTGGTGAGAAATTAAATAAACTCGAAAAAATTGATGTTAGTGTAAATGGACAAAAAGCGAAAGGATTGGTAGATTCAGGATGTGAGATCGGTGTTGTTCATAAAGATTTGGTACCGGAAGAGAAATTAATAGGAGCAGGGAGTATTTATTTACAGGGACTGTTCGGTGAAGCAGTTAAATCACCGTTGGTTAAATTGCCATTAGCTATTCCACAATTTGGACAAACTAATGTTGTTCACCAGGAAGTGCTTTGTGCAGTAACTGATAATATTAGTGAGCAAGTAATTTTACATCCCGAAGTGATTAATGAGTTGTCAGGAGTCAATTGCGAGGAGTTATTGCTAGAATCTCCAGAATTGGAAAGCACGGAAGTTGGTATTGATAACCTGAATGAAAAGGAAAATATCAGTAGTGATAGTTGTAATGTTTATGCAATAAAAACTAGATCGGGAATTTTACAAAGTCAAGACGAAGAGAAGACGGAGGTAGAGGAAAATGAGACTAGCAAAGTTACCATATGTAATTCAGATATGTTTAAGAAATCCCAATTCGAATGTAAAGATTTAGAGAGAGCTTGGGAGTTAGCTAAAGTGGAAAAAGGGGATTTTTATATTGTAAATGGATTGTTATATCATAAAGAGAAATTGTTAGGCGAAACTATAGCGCAATTAGTAGCGCCTAAAGTAAGAAGGGAAGAAATTCTAAAACTAGCTCATACTTAAGTATTTGGAGGGCATCATGCGGCCAAGAACACGTTACAGAGAATCAGGTATTCTTTTTATTGGAATGGTATGGCGAAAGAAACTAAACAATTCTGTGAGGCATGTTTAGAGTGCCAATTAACCATAAGGGTTAAAGTGAATGATAGAGCGCCCATTTCCCCGGTGGCACGTCCAGAACTTCCGTTCCAGGTAGTCAATGTGGATTTAATTGGGTCTATTGAACCTAAAAGTTCACAGGGGCATCAATATATCTTAACTTTTATTGACCAACATACCAGGTGGGCGGAAGCGACACCTCTAAAAAGTTTAACGGCCGAAACGGCATGTGATGCATTACTACAAATATTCACGAGGACAGGAATCCCGAACGTAATCGCCTGTGATAATGGAACAAATTTCACGGCAGATTTAACAACAGAATTTGAGAAAAGATTAGGTGCTAGTCCACGATTTTCAACCCCACATTATCCACAGTCTAACGGTCTTGTGGAACGTTTTAATCAGACGCTCAAACGTATGTTGCATCATACTATTAGAGAAGAAGGAAGGAAATGGCATGAGCAAATACCATTTATGCTGTGGGCCTATAGAGAAGTCCCAAACTCTACGACAGGAATCGCACCCTTCCAACTGTTATATGGTAGAGCACCGGAGGGCCCTTTGTCCGTTCTAAAAGCATCCTGGGCAGGAGAGAACAAGGGGGCTCAATTAGATACTATGCCTATTCATGAGTATTTGAATAAGCTTAAGAGACGTTTGGAAAGAGCCGCGAATGAGGCAAAGTTATCGTCTGAAGTACAACAAGGCAGAATGGCCTATCATTACAATTTGAGATCTAAAGAAAAGACGTTTGTAGTAGGCGACAAAGTAATATTGCTGATCCCCGATTAAACTAATAAGTTATACTCTCGGTGGCAAGGACCAGCGACTATTATTGAAAAACGAAACCAGCATTCATTCCTAGTTGAATTAGCCGACGGGAGTAGAAAACATGTGCATCAAAATAAAATTAGAGAGTTTATCGCTAGAAGCAATGTTGTAAATATTGTTTTTGAAAGTAATGAGGAATTTGGAGAAGTTGGAGAAATCCCTATTTTAAACCGCGAACAAGAGGTAGAGCCAGACATAGAAAATTTTGAAATAAAAGGATTATCTAATAATCAGGTCAAAGATATAAAGTCCATTCTGAGGATAAATAAAGAAGTATTCATGGGTCCTGTGCGACCAGCAGAAGTGGGTGAGCACCGAATAGATTTAAAACCGGGTGTAGAAAGGAAAAAGCCAAAATTATACAGTGTACTGGTGGCGTATAAAGAGGAGGTAGATAGACAAGTCCAAGAGTTATTAGAATTAAACCTTATTGAAGTGTCAAATGCCGAAATTAGTCATCCGATTGTTTGTGTAGCAAAACAGGATACAACTGTTAGATTTTGCATAGATTACAGGGCGTTAAATGCAGTAACGCAGGTTCCAACATTTCCTATGAAAGATTCACAGGAAATCATGTATACTGCAGGGGCATCTAAATATTTATCTTCGATTGATTTATTGAGGGGTTATTTGCAAATTAAAATGGCGGAGGAATGTAAACCCTTGACGGCGTTTACTACGCATAATGGGACTTATCAGTGGCGAACTATGCCTTTTGGTTTGTCAGGGGCGGCAGCTACTTTCCAAAAAGATATGAATGAGGTTCTGCAGGCTCATCGGAGATATGCACAAGCATATATTGATGATGTCATAATTTTCTCCGACACTTGGGAAGAGCATTGCGAGCATGTTAGAGCAGTCTTCGAGGAACTTAAAAATAGTAATTTGACAATTAGACTAGATAAATGTAAATTTGGAGAGAAGTTAACTAAGTTTTTAGGTCATGTGATTGGGGGTGGAACCCATGCACCGGATGAGGAGAATATAGGAGCAATAAGGGATTTAAAGAGACCAAAAACTAAAAAGGATGTTAGATCTGTTTTGGGATTAATGGGATTTTACCGAAGTTATATTCCAAATTATGCTGAAATTGCCATACCTCTTACTGAACTAACGAAAGGGAAGGTTAAAAATACGGTACCATGGGATGAAAGGGCAGAAAAAGCTTTTAATACCCTTAAAGACGAATTATGTAAGGTGACGCGTTTGGCCACACCTACTGTGGGCCTGGAATATCAGCTTCACGCCGATGCTTCAGACTTGGCAATAGGATGTTGCCTTACTCAAAAAGATGAAATGGGTCAGTTTAAACCGATAGCCTTTGCTAGTCAGAAATTATCAGGGGCTCAGCGTGCTTGGCCGAGCATAGAGAAAGAGGCTTGGAGCGTTCTCTTTGGGTTGCGAAAGTTTGAAAAATGGACATATGGGTCACAAATCGAGACCATCACTGATCATAACCCGTTAAAATTTCTAACTGAAACAACCCCAAGGTCCCCTAAACTCACTAGATGGGCTCTTGCCTCGCAACGCTGGAACCTGAGGATTTCTCATCGTCCTGGAGCGCAACATTTGAATACTGACGCAATTTCTAGATTACATAGGAAGAGCTGGGAGGAACAAGTAGAGATTGAGCTATTCTTAAGGGATTAGCGTATTGTATCTGTATCTATTGTGTACCGTTAGAGTCTGGTTTAAGAAAAATCTTAATCCGGAGGGTAACGAGTTGGACATAATGAAAGAGGTATTTCCATTGCAATGTGGTCTTTGATAGATAAGAAAGAGAGTGCACCCTTTTATTTAGGAAGACAGATCAGTCAAGAGGGAGGAACGGTTGTCAAACGACCCTTGGAAATAAAACAGCAGCCCCGTAGAGAGAGAGAGAGGGTGCGCTGGGGAATGACCAGAGGTGAAATTAGTTCGAACGTGGTAATGAAGGTGTAAGATCGTTGAGAGTTGACGATCTGAGCCACGTGTGTTTAACGGTATCTCTCGAAAGAAAGAGAGAGCGGGTGTGAGATGAATAGAAATCTCAGTGCGGAATGAATTGACGTAGTCTAACGGTACACGTAGAGCGTTTTCTGTAATTGTTTTGATTTAGTGTTAAACCGGATAATTTACATCCGAGTTTAAGTGTAAATATTGTTAATAAATTGTTACTTTAACTTTAATTGAAAGAGTTAGATTTTTCTTGAATATACATCAAGTATCGTGCCCGATATCACGTATTCATATCGGTGGTGGCAGCATATCAAAAGACCGGATTTATTTCGAAGTTGTGTGGACGGAGAAGTGGAATCCGACATTCAACATTGAGTATTAAAAGGTATTTTTTTTATTCGAATGTTAAACATTTTCTAAATAGCAGAATTATTTAAAATAATTCAAAAATCTTCTCTAACTTTATAAAATATATAAAAACTTCAAAATAATTTCATACATATAACATTATACTTACATTTAATAGGATATTTTTATGCATCTTGCAGAGCTCAATCTGCAGTTTAAATCTTTAAAAAAATCGATTATTAAAAATATATACTGTGCCTGTATATGTTCTCATGCTACATAGAAATATAGCTGTATCTATATTTTAGTAGAAACAGAACCTTTCATATAATAGTTCTGCTCAAATGTATCCCTATAAGACATAGTCTCGATTGAATTGTCCTTTTTATTTTATCTCGTTATACGGTTTTACAGATTCCTTGTTTCTTTTATATCTTCTTTATATTATGTCATGGCTTATTCTCATTCACAGATTTAATATAAATATTTCCTTTATATAAGCATATGATGTTTATGAAATGGATTGCACTTATTACATAAACTAATTACTTGATAATGTTATTCAAAGCATTAAAAAGTAAATGTATTTATTTTCCTATACCGTACTAATTTTTGAAGCAAGTTATTACATAAAACATTGCAAGAATTTTAAGTGTTTTGTATAGTAAGTAATACGAGTGTTTTGTAGATCTATACGGGAAATTGGTTATATTTTGAATTTCATGAATTAATAAATTGTTCACGATCAGCGATTGGATCGCACACACACAAAGGAGACTGGAACATGTGGAGTGGGTCTTTAAAACATACCGTTATAGTGAACGTAAGAGTCAGACATTCAGATCACATCTTTACCTACTTAATGTAATGTTTTGTTACATTACTGATATGTACTCTTTGTGGTTGAATGATTAGAACATTGAGTTCAGATCTGGATAGTATGGGTTCGAAACCCACGCTCTCTTTCAGTTTTTTTCTTCTTTTTTATTTAAAAATGTTTTATCGACTGCTTTATATTTTTCATGATAAATGCAATATTTTTAACAAAAGTAAATTTTGATATTAATAGCAATTACCAAATTACTTCTATTACTAAAATAAAATAATTATGTAAATATAAGCCGACCATGCAAAGAGCATCTGTGCTCTAGTGTCTAATCTATAAGTATACTTTTAAGTCTAATTTTAACATATGCATATTAGAATAAACAACTGTCAGCATAATATGCATAAATACTATTCAGAAAAACTTCTCCACTTAGGACTGTGTGTGAAGAGGGGGGGGGGGAACTTTTGAAATAAAAAATGTATACATATTATAAGATATAGACACCCTTTATAAATATGAAAACAGAGGTATTTTTTCAACGTCATATATTTAAAAACATTTGCATGAACACAATAGTTACTGGATTCTCTTTAAAATTTAAAAAGCATACACATGTTATATTGAAAGTATCTACACCATTCAAAATTATCAATATATATATATATATATATATATATATTATCGAAAACTTCTTTATATACACAATTGTAAATTTTAGAGCTCGGAGCTGCTATATTAACTTAATCAAAAGATCTAACTCTTTAAAGACCCACCCACATACAACTAACCATAGCCAGAAACTGGTTTTCACAAATCTAAACAATTTTTTTCAAAAGTTTGACCGTGGACTTTATTTATAGTCATTGAAAAGGCTAGGAAATTGTAAACACTTAAATGTTAAAAAAAAAAAAAAATGTCTGATGAAATAACTGATATTTGAGGGATGAGAAAAATTTCATTAATATTGGGATTTTTTTTTCCATCAGTAACATTATTCTACAAGTTACTAACTATAAGTCTTGTACCATTGCACAGACCTTCAAAAGGTACTAAATTTCATAGTGACATTATGATAGCTCCTGTCTTTAATTTCAGTTTATGAGTAGCATTCCAGTTGGTGTTAAACTGTTTAAAAATTCTTCAGTATATGCAAGTCGATCTTGCAGATCATCACTTATGATGATGTCAATGCTTTCATAAACCCTTCCATGACACTGAAAAGTTGCTGCACTGCATTTTGTATATCTCGATAGCAAATTGGGGACAACTTAATAGTTTCTCCACTTTAACATTCGCCAACCTGTAATAGCCAACTTGCTCACCCTCTCTCTGTTTGAAGAGCACGCATATTTTCTGCAAGTTTCATAATGTAAAAGTCAGAAAAAAGTCTACGCTTCTTTATGCAACTTGAAACTGTTAGCGATCGTGAGCCTCTAAAAATGACAGGTAGGTCGTGACAGAAATCTCCACCAAATAAGATTATTTTAATCATTTATTATTATTCAATCTATATTATAAATCACAAATATATGCATGTACATCAGTAATATTGATGTCACAACGAAGACTTTCTTATAAAACTTAAAATGATAGTATGAAAATGTGGTCTTGGTTATAATAATGGAGTTAATGTTTTAATTCATAACAAAATGGCACGTTTTTTTTTTCATTTGACTTCGCGCTTTATTTTATTTTATTTTTAGAAAGTAGGTAGGTCTTAAAACAAATAACAAAAATTACCGTCCGATTTTTACAAAATTTGTATTTTTGAATGCAATTTTTTTTTTTTTTTTTTACATATGTGTGGTGAGTTTTAAAATGATACCTCAAATAACTTTCTTAATATTCGCAAATTAGTGAAAACAGAGCATTCGTTGCCATCGGCAAAAGTTAGACAATCGCTTTATCGCCGTTACATACCTTTGCGTTTTATATATATGGATTCTATTTCAGATTTTTCCCCAACTTTTTTATTTAATAATATGTTATCAATTGCTTTATATTTTTCATGATAAATGGGATATATTTAATGAAAGAAAATTTTGATATTAATAACAATTACAGATTTATTTATATTATGAAAATAAATTATTTATTTAAATACGTTAAAATTAACTATCCCCCTATTAAAATGTTATATTATAAAGCCTTTTAATATTTAAAGTTTCATTTCAATACAATATTATCAAATAAGTAAAAAAATTTTAAGCAAATGAAAAATGAGAATTGTGCGAAAATATCAGTCTTCGCATACGCTGATTCCTCTAAGTGTTTTTTTTTTTTTTTGGAGTACCTCAACTGCTTATTATTACTAAAAATAGAATGCAAAGCATATTTTACAATGTAAAAATCGATATGGAAAATACTATAAAAACAAAATGCAATATTTATATATTTAAAACGCTAAGCGTTTTGTTTCGACAATCCGTGAGAACAAACTACTACATCAAATTACATCATTCTTTTTTTAAATGAAAGATATTTGGTTACAGATTTGTTATCGTACATTCGTTTGTTCAAAAATTTAATTAATTAGCCGTAATCTTAAATTAAAATTTTACTTCTGTTTATGACGTCATAAAGTCGGCAATCGGATTAACGCCCACTGTTGCGACGTACAGAGCTTATTTTCTGAACTCAATGATTGCGAGCATAAAAAATAAATATTAAATATTAAAAGCACGTGACTTTTAGGCCGAATTTTTTAATTTGTAAGTTAAAATATAGTTAAAATGTTTTAAGTATTTCGGTAAAAATATGTATCCGTGTGTTTTATAAGCAAAAAAAAATTCATATTTACTGTGACGTCACGGTAATATTGTCCATTGGGTTCATTTTATCATTAAGCATTATAACTTTGTTGATGCCATTTTTTTTCATTACAATTAAATGCAAAATATATTTTTATTTGAATGCATGGTACTTAAGCATTAATGTACGTGTGAAAAGTTTGTACCGGTGAAAATAACTTTATGCTTAGCTTGAAATGCATTTTAACATTGATAAAACTAAAAAGAAAAATTTATATGATTGTGTCAACATGGCGTAATATTAACTGATATTTCAACTTTTAATTTTAAAGATTAGAACTGGAGCCTTTATTGGTTGCTTCATCTGGATTGCATACCTTGATTACATGTTACCAATTACTTTTTTTAAATTATAGGATTAAGTTATTGGAATTATAGGATTTAAATTATTTAGATTTCCTTTTTTAATAAAAAAATTCACAAAAGTAAAGAATTTCAGGAAAAAAAAAACTTGAAATAATTATTGTATTTTTAGCTAGAATAAACAATGTAAGGCTAATATTTTATAGGAATTAGTTTGGTAGGTTTGTTATAAGTTCATTTAGCAGTTCCTTATTAGCGGCAAAGTCTTATTTCTTTCACTGTGAATTTTTCTTTCGATGTCAAAAAATGGTAGTCTACTTTTGGATGCCAACCAAAACACAGTGGCAATATTTAGAAATGTACAACGTTTGTGACAACAAACGGCACTATCGCTTTAGCTTTAATCGCGCTTACATCACTTCTAAATACTAAAAATTTATTTTTTTACTAAATTTTACAATTTCAATTCTTACATCCTCAATTAGAAAAAAAAATTAGCTTTCGATTGAAATTTATTTGAAATCTGCCGCTTAATTTAACGACTTTTTAAATAATTTTCAAGCATGAAATATTTTTCGATTCTATCTCAACAATGACCATACGTTTGTTTTAATAATGTAAAATAGCCCCTTGGAAAGTTGCAACAATTGAAAACAGGTATCCCTAACCTTCATGAAAAGTGAAAAAAATAAAAAATAAAAACCTGATAAATCATAAGATCAGATTATCCATAAGATAGAGTATTTCGGAGCTAATATAAAATCTGTCAAAAGAAAAAAAACTATTTTTAGTTTATGGTTAACATAAAATTGATATGTTGAGTTCGTTGGTGTATATGTTGAATCAGAATATGCTAGGAGCTGTTATTTATTGTTTTTTTAAAGATCCATTGGATATTTAACTGTATAAGAGACCGACTGTGATGAAAAGGAATAATCATCCTGATTATGTAAAGGGATAGAAGAAACCATACAAATAAATTACAATCGAAAACATTAAAATTCTCCCTCATCTGCATATTAATTTATTATTTTTAACAAAACTTCTTCATTTTTACATAAAAATTGATTAGCTTAAAACAATGGATGCGTTTTAGAAGATATGGATTTGAAACGAACAATGATTAAAGAAGACATTTTAAAACTTTTAATTTAAACATTTGAAAACTTTTTTAACGTCGAATTTCAACGGTGCCTTTGGGCAGATGCAATACATATGCGCATAGGAGCTCATTTGATTGCATTATCACAGGAAGGGGGGGGGGTACTTATACTATGTTCCTTTATTTACTGAATATGAGATGAAAGTAGGAAATTTGTATGATACTTTATGATAGGACTATTTGTATGATACTTTATAGGTCCATGACCTTTTTCTTTTTTTGTCGTGGGGAATATGGTGGTAATGCCAAACTGATTTGCATTACACATTTGTTTACGGAGTGTTCATTTGGAGTTTGCATCGGAAATAGCATTTCACTGGGGGGGGGGGGGATTTTTTAAAATAAAATATTTGAAAGACTGTTTCATACGAAGCCCTACTTAAATAATAAAGAAGCGTATTTTACTGATATTGTTATAGTATTTTTTTCCGTCACGTTTTGACGGGTTCCATCTAGTATATACATTATTTTAACAAGAAATATCAGCACTTATTTTTTGAAAGAGCTAAAATACATATGGTTTGCGTCTAGTTTTGTAATGAATTAAATATTGTTAGAATGTTTATATATTTTCTCACTAAAAGTATTGTAAGTAAGTATTTTGCATATACTAACATGATATTGAATGATTTAATTAATTATTTCTCGTGTTTCATGATGTATATTGCCCTTTTATGCATACTTTGTTAAAATATCCAATCATAAAAATCGAAATATAATAAATAATGCAATTTATATTATTAGAAATAATTTTCAGAAAATTATATTTTAAGAAATTAATTTTGCTAATTAGAAATTTATGTTATTCGATGTTGTTATCGAAACAGATATATTTTAATGATATGCTTAAAAGGTCTTTTTATCAAATTTTAATAAATATTTTAATTTAATAATACATATAAATCTCATAACATGTTAATATAACACTCTTGTTATATTAACAGTATGATATTTATAATGGTAAATATAAAGTAACTGATGAAGCATTTTTAAATAAACAAAAATAGAATAGAAAAAATCTGAATAAAAGGAGAACACGAGCTTTCTATACTTACCATCAATGTCTGTATAGGGCGATAAAACACTGCAAGTATATGTAACAATATTTGTAATATTTTAAAGTTCATTTTTATTTATTTATTTTTGAGAGTTTGGACCAAATTTCTTCAATGCTATTTATTTTCTATCTTTGTCCTTCTATTAACCTACAATGTGCAGGGCAAATCAGTGATCCTGACTTCTGGTCCTCCCCTTGTTAGATAAAAAATATTTACACATCCAAAATAGAATGAAGCATTCGTTGTAGAAAATTAAACTTTATTATATGCATTGTTTTGTATAACAATATAGATATTTTTATAACTACCATCAACTTGTATGTCACTAAAACTGATATATTAATCATACTCCGGTACTGTATTATTTTCCTACTGGATCCTTAGGAAATATGAAGATTTAAAATCATTTTAGAATGTTAAAAAGGTGAAAATAGGTACATCTCCAATCTAATTGTTAAAGCTAGATCGGTCAACCTAGCAAAACAATGAAAACATAACACAAAAAGCCCAGACACGTGATCAAATCACCCACAGAATTTTTGTGGGTGGAGCGAGCGAAGTCCGAGCGAAAAAGCTGCAGGTTCTGAACGCCTCTCTTTACTTTACTTTACTGTCTCAGAGGGACTGCTCTGACTAGTAACCAAGTCTGTAGAGCATAGATGTCCTCTTTATAAGAAAAATCACAAAATCTTGCCTGTAAGCGCGACATACGGCGGGGTGGGTGAACAATAGATAAATGAATATGTGAATACAACGGAAACAATATTTGTGAAAAAGGCAATAGTACAAAATAATATCGCCGCCGGAGATTACAAAGGGCGGTGAATAAAGAGGAACCCGAGTCCCTAGCTTAGTGATGGATTAAGGTAGGAAGGTCACATAGGAAGTTAAAGATGTTTTTAAGCTTTGGGAGCAAAGACGAACGCGATAAAATATTATCTAGCGAACCGTTGGGAAAAACAACAGGACGCAAGCAGGACAGAAAGCTGTTAAAGGACAATTACAGAAGTAATAATAGGCAAGAGCGACATCACCGCACTCACAAAGAGGAGAAAGGGTTCGTTTGAAGTTAGAGAGGTAGGCCCCAAAGAGACCATGGTCTGTAAGGAAAGCTGTGGTGGACGGAGTGAGCAAAATCAGAAAACGTGATGTTTTATTGAATGTTTTTGGAGTTTTGTGTAAAATGAACAAATATATATATTCCTATTACGAGAGCCAATTTTTTGAGAGGATAAAGATGTGTAGTCGCTGGCTTCACCTGTTCTGAGCCACAGAAGCAGAAAATAATTGAAATACCGTATATACTCGTGTATAAGTCGAAGAATTTTAGACAAAATCTGTGAGTTAAAAATGGGGGGTCGACTTATACCCGAGTTAGTAATAATAAATAAATACAGGAGTGCAATACTGTACTGGAGTCACCGGGTCTAGGTTGGAGAGAAAGATAATAGCGCACAATGGTCATTTGATTGTGATTGACAATAAAAAGCTCAACAATAATGTGCCTGTAAATTGTTCTGCACCCATTGTCTCTTGGGATAGAATTCCCTTCAATACAGGGGCATTTCTTTCTACATTTTAATCCCATTTTTAAAAGATTTCAACTTGAGAATGCTTCTAGATTTCTCTCCTAAAAGTCCTACAATACAAAGAAGAATACTATATTTTAGCAGTTTAAGAAGTTGTTTACCCTTGTAAATAAAGCTTGAATAGATTTTTCAAAGAATTTTTTATTTTTAAGCATCATTAAATTGATGTGAATAAAGTTCAAAATAGTTTAAGATCCTTCAGTTTTACATAATTATACAGTTTTAAAACATTGAATAATAATATAAAAAAGTCTGATTATAAACGTAAAAAAAAAGAAAAAAAGAAGACTAATTTAATGAAAATTTATTATTTTTTTTTTTATCCTCGATTACAAATCATTTTTCAACATACTACCAAAAATGTGGTTCGACTTATACACGAAAATTCAATTTTTTTCAAAATTTTGCGTAAGAATTGGAGGGTCGACTTATACACGAGTATATACGGTAATTAAATTAATTCATATTTTAATGTTCCGAACAAGGTCCTCTCCATATATATATATATAACCTCCTTGGTGGACACCCCGATTGACGTATCGTGAACAAGATCGACGTCTCAGCAATGCATTATATGGATAAACGAGACAAGTTTCTAAATGATATAAAATGAACAAAGCTCGGAAGTAAAATTTGATACAAAATAGTATTTGTTGAACTAATTGGAAATTTTTTACACGAAATAATATATAATATGTAAAAAATTGTATTACTAATTCTACATCAATATAATTTAATTAGACTTGGATTCTCCAACAGCCTGCTTAAATTGTACAATGTACAGTCATTCAAAACAAAACGAGAACATAAATTTTTATCCGCAAATTGCTTCCACCTCATCTCACCCACCCCAAAAAACCCTGGTTTATGAAAAAAGTGTTTCTTGTACACTGCCTACCACATCTTAAAGGGTTTTTTTGTATATATTTGTTTATATTGTATGTAATGCTGTATGCAATTTTAAAGCTGTTTCGTAAATTTTTGAATAATATAAAGTACAAAAGTATTAAGAATGCAAAAATCGTCAATAAGAAAAATATAGAGAGCCTTTACTTTGATTTAGATTTTTCGAAAGAGAGTAGTTCAACTTTATGTGAAAAAATACAACCTCTAAATTTATATCCCTAACAGAATGCATGGTTTTGAATATCTAGCTATAATTTAATTAAATTTTGAAATCTCATTCTTTGTTCAATAATAATCTAAAATGTAAAAAATAGTTATTTTCGGTATTGTTTACCTAAATTACAAAAACATATCTATATTTTATAAGTATTTATTTCAAAATATATTTCAAATGTATTCTGTATTGGGCTTTTTCCTCAGTTGATCATGAGAAAAGAGCTATTATTTATGTTTATTGTATGGTAGAAGTTTCTCAAACATAGTTTTCTTTTTTTTGAAAATATCACAAATTTCAAAACAAGTATAGATACTTTATATACGCCTCTTGTTTTTATAAAGGATGAATGCAAGCTGAATAACAATTATTTCGAAAGGAAAATATTTTATAAGCATAGTATTTTTAAACAAATGGAAATAAAAATTGATAGATGCAAAGCGAAGCAGAAAATAAATTAAAAGTTAATTTTAAAATATATCAGAATTCATTATATTTTCCTGTTTTGGAAAATGCTAACAGAATAGCAATTTTATAAAACAAAAGTATTAAAAATATGGTATATATCAAAATGTGAGAAAACATGTACTATGGTTTAATAATGTTTGAGTTTTTTTTTTTTTTTTATCTATCTATCTATCTATATATATATATATCTCCCTCCTCCACCTCTCTCTATATATATCGAGTTTCTCGATATACATTCTTGGATATAAATATTTGTATTGTATTATAATGATTGGTTTATATATATTGTCGATTTTACTGAGATTTAATAGTTATTATTAACAAAAGTTTTATTATATTAAACAACCTTAATAAACTGCTGAAAATGCGCATTTATTATTGTATAGTTTTCCGTTTGTTTCATATTTAAAAGCATTATGCACTTGTTACACTGCTTTATCATCTACATCTTGTCCAGATTTTGGCAAATTAATTTAAGTTAATCGAATTTAAAATACGTAATTTCATTACTACATATGTGCATTTAGTTGTATATTTATATATTACATTCCTTTATTTTTATTCAATTATTTTTAGTGTACAATTGCTGCTTTTTTCACTCTTACTTTTGTAATGCTTACTGTTAAATCCAACGTTTATTTTTTTAATATGGCGACTGTTTTACACTCTTATATATTTATTTATGTATCTGAGTTACTCGATATACTTTCTTGGATATAAACTTTTGTATTGTATGTATTATAATTATTGGTTAATATATATTGTCGATTTTACTGATATTTAATAGTTATTATAAACAAAAGTTTTATTATATATGTACACTATGAGATTCCATTTAAGCAGCGTACAATAACTACGTGATTACAGAAGTTGTTTTATTTCGGTGAGCAGCCATGAAAAATATTGTACCAGCCAATGAATTAAGGATGGTCAACTCCAAACGATTACATATTCCATGACGTTGGAGAGAAAAGATATATTCATTTGCAGTTATACCAGAGTTGATTGAATATTAAAAAATCCGAGCATCTTGTCAGTAAATGAGCGACCATAATTAGTAACAGTACAGACATGCCAGCATAGAACTGAGTGAATGAAAAACAATAAAGGCAATCGTCGAAAATTCTTGCGTGATTTCTCCAATAAATTATCAAACAGTTTGAGTTCAATTTCTTTATTTATCTATTTACCAAAAAAACTGGATCGCTTTCAAATTCGTCAGCACGGCATTTTATGAAATACATCTTTACGGCGAAATTCTAAAAAATCAGGATTCAATCTTCTGATACCGTACTTATTGTTAACAGACGATATCACTGAAAAAGTTCTGTACCAAAGTCGTACACATCTGCGGAAGAATACAAATGCAAACTACAAATGGATTTTTTTTCATCAAAGAGTCGAATTTTGAAGAAACGGCAAAATAATTAAAAGTCAGTGATTAGGCTCCAGAAAAAAGCGGGACGAAAAAATTCTGGTTAACTTCTAGAATAGTGTCGAAAAGAATAAAATATGTTCTATCGAAGTATATGTTCTATCAGAGAGCTGTACTGGCGCAATGCCGAAATGAAAAGAAATTGACGCGTGGGAAATCAATTTGGTTTTTTAAAAAGGGGAAACTGTAAAAGAGAATAACAGCATTTTTAAAGAAGGAAAATAGTAAATTAAGTGAGAAAATGTAGAATAATAAATAAGGTAGAGTAATTATTTTTTTTAATATATAATCTGATATATTAGATAATCCATGATCAAATCTGCAGAACGGGTGGATGGATATATGTTAGAGTACGGAGGAGGGAGGTGTTGTTTGGACACAATTAACTGTTTAACTCATTGCGTAATTTTATGTTACAAAATATAAAAAGGGTAGGCAGAGGGTAGATGTTAGAGAATGGAGGGGTGGTGGTGTTGTATGGCTAATTAATGCGCAATGGTTAAATTATTAAAAAGAGAGACATGATTTATTGATTCTTAATGCATTCATTCATTACTTTTTATTCTTCAGTTAATTCAGAACACATCCTTTCGATTTAAGAGAAATGATTTCATATAATTTACTTTACGCAGTTTTAGTTTAATCTATTGAAATTACATTAACTCCTTTGGTTTGCTGTTAATTCTTAATAACTTCATGAATCATCTTACTTTACTATAACACTATTTGTCTTATTTTTATTATTTCCTTTCTAAACCTCTTTAATTATTATTATTATTATTATTTATTTATTTATTTTTATATAGATATATAATATTACGCACTGTCATTGAATTAATTCATTTATTTAATTTCTTTTTTTCATATTTTATACATAATTTTATTAATCATTAATTAAATTAATGTATTTTCCTACCTCTTAACTTTTCATTCATTATATACATTATTTTTCTTAATTTATTAACTTAACTTATTTTAGCTTATTATTAGGCAAATAATTTAAATTGTAAAATAAAAATTCAACCTGCCATGAATAATTCTGATTTTATATCTTGAACTTTCAATAGACGGCAGAATGGTTCCGTAATTTCCTTTCCACCTGTCATGAACGATTCAGATTTTTCCAATAGATGGCAGTAATGTTACTTAATTTTTGGTTTCAATTTGTAACATATTTTTTGGCAACACGTGAAGATTTTTCAAGTGACTTCTAACTTTTTATTTCGTATTTTCTTTTTTTTTTCAGGTATATTAATGTGGGATGGCCCAAATCTTGTATTATTTTAGCTTATTATAGCTTGTACAAGGATGAAATCGCATTTTTTTTTTTTTGGTAGAATCTGTAGTAATTTCAGACCGTTGATTCTGCTACAGTTCAGAAATATCTCATTAATTCACTTTTTTTGGTTAGAAAGAAATGTCATATACAGTGTGATTCATAAATATCGAAACAATATGCTATCTCTTTAAATATTTCTCCTAGACACATACTTCCAATTTTGATGAGATAAGTTGCAACTCCATGGGGGTCTATTTGAGAAAATACAAAAATTTAATTTTTATACGGCCCCCGTAGGATAAAATTTCCCAATTAGGAAATTTTTCCTTATCCATTCCTAAGTTAAACAAAAAAAATCCATCTTGATATCTGCAAAACTCAGGGAGATATGTCCGTTTTAACAATTCGTGAGGTTTCAAGGGATCAGACACAAATTGAAATGCTTGTAATTCAAGAAACAATGTTACTGTAAGGTGTCCGGGAAACATTTTATTTATTTATTTATAGAGTTAGAATTTTGAATTTATTGTATGAGTAGACATATAATTTGTAAACAGAATCACATCATAAGACTTGTTACAAAAAAAATGCAGAGTAATTTAAAATTGTTATAACTCGAAATATTATCTCTCAAATTGAATTTTTTTCCTTTAAATAAACAGAAATATATAAGTTTTAAAATTTTCATTCAGCATTTTGAAGAATATTAATTTAATAAAAACATTTAAAATAGCAATTTAAAAAAAAAATGCAACTTATTTTAAACAAATCATATTTTCAAAAGTGAATATTTTTTTTGAAATTTGCCGAATTAAAATTTAAGTAAAATATTTGAAAAAGATATATTACAAGTTTGAACCATTTATAGAGGTTATTGACTTATATAAATTTAAGGATGAGAAATGCTGAAAAAAACTTATGATGTCGAAAAATGCATTTAAAGTTTTAAACAAAGATTGGGTTCTAATAGAACGTTTAAATGCTTTTTAAAAGCTTTCAGGTGAATAAGTCACTCCTTCCTGTAGCTTCAATTTCTGATTACGATACTTTGGCTCTCGGGTACAGATATTAAATTTGTTTAACGCATACCCTAGTCTCCCATACAAATCTGGTATACAGCGAAATTTACAAAATTTAAGTTTATTACAGATATAAATTTCTTTTATGCACTTTATGTTTCAGGTCGGCTTTATTGATATGATGCGAAAGAAAATCATTTTCATGGGCGTTGCACTTAATTTTATTTAATTCATTATCTAGACAGGTGTCTGTGCATATTTTAGATTTCTGCACAAGCCGAAATTTGTACAAAAAATTCCCATTTATCTTAAGATACAATTAAGATTATTTTAAAGAATGCTACATACATATTTATAAGAAATTTTACAATATAATTTAGATTACTATGTTTTCGCATGACAAAAACATAGCTGCCAAACCTCCCACTAATCCTCCGTAATATGTAGATTAATTTGAACCAGTTAACCCCTTTAAAACTAGAAATTGTTTAATGAATCTTTGACTTATTTCATTTAAATGTTTTATGTCGAATCATTACTACATTTAATTGAATTTCTTAAAAGAGTTTCTGGTTCGAACGTATTGAACCTGGGTCAAATAAACACACTTATAACGGAAGATTAGTAAGAGCTTGGCATTTATTAAGAAAATACGCAACAGCAACGTTAATGATTATTTATAACTATTAGACTGTTATATTCGAATAAAGATTTATTATTAAAACAATGTCGTTTGGAATAAAGGAAAAATAGGTTTAAAAACATCATAACTTTTGAAACTGTATAACAAAAAAAAGATTTCTGAAAATATTTCTGTGTAATTTATAAAATATTATTTCCAATGATTCCGTTAACAGAAGTTTAATTATCGCTATTACTATTTTTATAAAACTTATTGCCTTCCCGACACGTCTTAAGAACAATAAAGGCACGGTCCGGCCAGCGGGCCGTGCCGATTACGACCTTGGGACCAATCTCGGCCTCATGCAGACCTCTAGCAAACTTGTAAACTTCTCAAGCAAGTTTAACGTAAAAATCTATACGCTAATATTTTATATCTAAAAGTTAAGGCATTGTCTTAGACTGACTTTTAATAATGTGTAAATGTATGGTCGATCCTTAACTTGCATTGCAAATGAACTGATATCGCGTCTCTCAGAGGTATGCTTAAGTGGTGTAAGTCAGGAATTTTGGATTTTAATATCTCTGTGAATTTTGCAGATATAAAGATGGAATTTTTGTTGTTTAATTCAGGACTGGATAAGGAATAATTTCCTAATTGGAAATTTTATCCTACGGGGGCCGTATAAAAATTTAATTTTTGTATTTTCTCAATTAGACCCCTCATGGAGTTGAAAGTTATCTCATGAAATTTTGCACCTTTTTTTATGAAACTTTGCAATTGGAAGTATGTGCCTAAGAGAAATATTTAGGGAGATAGCCTATTGTTTTTTATATTTATGAATCACACTGTATATTATATTTCTTCTTCTTTTCTTTTTTCTGGATATTATTCAAACACATATGTGTTCATATTTCATATATATATATTTAATAGTTACGTACTTTACAACATTAACATGTAGAGAGAAATGCAACATTATAGCAGGCGCCTGTGCAGTAGGCAGTTCGAAACAAGCAGTCTAATTATGTATTTTGCCGAAATGAAAATTGAAGAAGATGGAAATATTGCCTGTCCTAGACTCAAAACGGGGACCTATGCTATCAATCCTAATGCTCTATTTTTACGCAAATGACCAACCAGAGGTTGAGAGGTTTTCTTTGGAAAGCTAGTACGCGGGAGGTTCTGGGTTCGAACCCATGACGCGTTCGTCTCTGTAATAATTTATATACCATTTGATATAAGTTATTTATAAAGAAAATTAATTAACAATTATTTAAAAATTATTTTAAAACGTTGTTTTATGCACGTTTTTATTTAACTTCGCTTGCTGTCTGTCTGGGTCAAATATTGCAATCGACTTGAGACTGACTTCCGTCGAAACCCTCAAATGTCACACACGAGTTCTTTGTCGATGACAATCCAATATTCAAGTATTTTCAGTTTCAAACTTTATGATAAGGTGTATTTGGCAATGAAAAAATAAAAAACTGCCGTTCATAAAGGACGAAAACCATTACAGAATCGTCTGAAACAAAAGTGATGCTGAAACAATAAAGTTACAGCAATAGAATCACAGCAATGTTTAGAACAGCCGATTTAACAACAAACCACGCATTCTGTAGTACATCAACAAAATCTATATTACAAAAGACAAACAACAAAAATGTAATTTAATTATACGCTTAAACCGCTGAAATTATCAAAAACAAAAAGGCTACAAGTAAGTAGCTAAATCTTTGGCGATTTCTTCGGCTACTAACTCCAGGGCATGCGAATATCGTGAAAGTATCGCTTTTAATAACTTGCAAAACATTATTTGAATACATTGATATTTTTGATATAAAAATGCTTTTTGGTGTTGTTAGTGGACAATTTAAAAAAATTATTAAATGCAAATAAATCTATTAGAAAAAATTGGTCTTTACGTTTGTCCGTAACCCGGGAAGGACATTTTGAATACCCTATTAATTGTAACTTTGTGTTACTCGTAACAATGGTTAAAACAAGGAATTTGGGAAACAATAGCGTGCGACCTTTATTATTATTATTATCGATTCATTTTTGTTCTATCGATATATAATTATGTTATTTTTGACCAGAATTCCATTTTTTTTCATTTTTATTGACTAAAACGTTTAGGATTCTGTATAATTAGGATCTACTTTAGAATACTGTAGACATGATTTTTTTTTTTAAATATCTCATGGTTAAGTAAGGCAATTGAAACTGAACAATAACAATCAGTTTTATATATAATTTTTGTCATTTCTATGAAAGCTACTACAACAGTTTTCGATTATGGGTGTATTTTTCTATTCATATTTTCACTATGGTAATTTAAGACTATTTATAACTAAACTCAAATAATTCTATTTCTAATTAAACTTAAACTTATTCAAATTTATATTCTTATAATTATAATAATTAAATGGTTGAACATTATTGAACTTTAGTATCAGTTTCTTAATACAACACTCCACCAGTGGTCTACATCTTCTGCTCTCAAAGCTGGTAGACGAGACGTGCTGGTTTTGAACCCAATCGCGCCGTCGGTTTAATCGTTCGGAGTTTTTGTGGTTTTCTTCGAAGCTTGGATTTCAGTGCGTAAATACGGGTTAGGTTCCCTTTGAAAGATCCCCAAGTAGGTAGAAAGACCCCCAAGTAGGGCACTCTCCCTCGGGCCTATATGCTTGTGCAGATAACTGGCCGTTATAATTACACCAATTACACATTAATATAACATTGAGTTACTTAAACAAGTTTAAAAACTTTAGTTCGACATACTTAAAACTTTGGCAAATGGCCAAAGTTAGACTGTTACACAATTGAAATTTCTGTTTTAAATAGAGGATATTGTGCAAATTTGATTTGAGATTAGGGGAAAAAATAAAAGCCTTGCATAAAAATGAATGTTTTATTACCTGAAATATAACATAACGTTATTTCTCATAACGTAGATGCATTATTAACTTTAGTGCAATTTTGGCATTTATCATGTAGAATTGTCCTAGTACAAGAAGGTTTCATTTCTGCTGAGAAAGTTGTCGTAAATAAGTGTAGCTGGTTATCAATATCTATACTAATTATATGAAGAGTGAACGTCTGACTGACTCATCAACACTCACCTGACACGATTAAATTCAGGATCACGAAATTTGGACAATAGATTGTTTTTGTGACCTAGGCAAGCAATAACAAAGGATGTTTGAAAATTCACCCCCTAAATGGGTTAAATGTGGGGTGAGGGGTCAAAAGTTTTAGGTCATTTTTCGCCATATCTCAACAGCAGTTTTCGGTAGGAGCGCGAAATTCAGGAAAACATATCTATTCAAAAAAAAATTTTTAGGAGGGGGGGGAGGAGGGGGTTAGGTAAAAAAAAGAGTGAATCTTGAAACAATTCAGTTACAGAAATAAAGTCGCAACAATAGGTACAATAATGAAATTACAACAATGAAATACATAAAATACAGCTAAACCAATCTGTTTAAAAATATGGTACTTTATGTTAGCCGGGCGCCAGTGATCGCCAATTTTTCTTTAATCTCGCCAACCCTTTTTTCTTGCGAATCTTTTAACATTAGCTAATAGCAAATAGCTTAGCAATAATTTAGCAATTCAACATAAGATATTAAAAAACTTACTTGAAAATAGCTAAAATATAATCATGATAAAATACGTAAACACAAACATGTCAATACAAATAACAAAATCTCACGTAATCGAATCGATTGATGATTAAGAGAAGATAAACTAGAAACATTTCATTTGATAATGAAAGCATCGTATCTAATTTTATATACACAAATATATAAACGTACGTTATATAAGGTCCCAAAATCTTTTAATAACATTTAGAATTTGTAAAAATGGAAATGAATGACGGGAAAGGGTTGCAATTCAAATGATGCCAATTGAAACAAGACTTGGCGAGTTATCA
The DNA here is from genome assembly GCA_963931845.1 of Maratus michaelseni. NCBI lineage: Eukaryota > Metazoa > Arthropoda > Arachnida > Araneae > Salticidae > Maratus > Maratus michaelseni. The sequence goes on along the minus strand of OZ007590.1, from coordinate 127,319,770 downwards.
CTGGCGTTCAGCTAATATAAAAGTACCAAAAATAGTTAAACACGTATTTCAACTATTTTAGCGATTTCGTTGCCAACATGAACCCGATTATGAAAGATTACACGAATAGGACAGCTATTGCTGATTTTTGATTAGATATTTTGCGTAAGGCATTTTTCCAAGGACGTCGACACATTGTCCATCCAAACGAAGTTAGGACGGACCACTAGTCCATAATACTTACGTGTTCTATAGTTCTAATGCTTCCTCTATAACATGAACCATAGCAAGAATAGCCCATGAAATAATTTTTATGATAATTAAAATAACCATAGTCCTGTATTGTTCCCGATGCACTTGTCGCGAACAGATATTTTACTTACAACATTCTATTCTCACACAATCATCAATATAATATAAATCATGTGTTGAGATTTCATCAATCACTCGATAATAATTTTCCAAGGATGATTAAAATATAACGTTTATAAGCTCGGTGCAATTGTGATCTCCAGTAACGATAAATGAAAAAAAAATACTTGTAGGTCTGTTTTTTAATTCTATACCCAATTGAACATTTTTTAGAGACACCAGTTCTTTAGCCTGAACTATAGGCAATGTTCATTTGGACCATTTATTTTACAGCAGGGTGTTCTAAAAAAAAGGAACTTATTTTCGTTGGTGGTACGGGGGAAAATGAAGCGTACAACGTATAATAAGCCTGAAAAGCGTATAACTTACGGGGAATACTTACAAACAAGGAAAACTACCCCGAAAACAAATTCGCATTCTTGTTTCTTAAGGGGTTGGTCAGTCAGATCTGAAATCTCCTTCGCTAATGTTAAACCTAGGGGAGTGGAAATCATTCTTATTTTTAAAATATCCCTTCAGGGAATGAATATTTTGAATTATTTCCCCCGTGTACTCTTTTTAAAGGATATCTCTTTTTTTTTTTTTTTCATTTGTCAGAGTATTTCTAAAATGTGCTTAATTTAATATTTTGTGTTTTACAACCGTACGAGCTGTGGGTAAGATTTTAACACTTTAGATAAAATTTATGCACGCCAGTTTTTAGAATGTCGGGTGGAGTCACAGACTTTTTTTTTTAAATTATAGGCTCTAACTTTAGAAATTTAGCCTACCGTCGCGAAATTTGTGTATAGTTTTAAAGCTAAGCAGAACTATTTTACGTTTTAAAAATAATCGTCGTATCCTGTGTTGGGTTGGGTTGATTATTGACGGCCAATTATCTACACTCGGGATATAGGCCCGGGTGGAGTGCCCTTCGTGGGGGTCTTTCTAAGGGAACCTAACCCGTATTTAAGCATGGAAAAATCCACGGCTCGAAGAAAACCACGAAAACTCCGAACGATTAGGCCGACGGGCGCGATTGGGATCGAACCCAGCACCTCCCGTCTACCAGCTTCGAGAGCAGAACCTCTCAGCCACTGGTGGGGCCGTCGTATCCTGTGCTTTACGGAAAAACTTGAAGAGTTTCATATATCATCGTCATGTGTGATATTTGTAATAACAGAAATTAAGGTGAATGTATATCACAATATATGTTTGCCACTAAACACTCTCTTGTTTAGTGAAGTCTCCAAATCAAGTTTAGTGAAATGTGCCAGCTAGCCTGCAATCGATAGATATCAGAATTATAAAGTAAAAAAAAAAAATTTGATGACAAGTTTAAATTTTTTCTGAAAAGTTACTCGTTTTTAAAATGACATAAAACATGAAAAAATACCAGGTCATCAACAGTTAAAAGATTAGAAACTGTTATTTACAGATCGTCTACCAAACATCGTGCATACCGATTTTGATGACGTTGAAGTTGCAGATGTCATACCTAGAACAATTATTGTGAAAAGTTTTCTTCAAATAGACATTAGCTTTTGAAAAATTATGGGGTAAAGTTCAGCATACGTTTCAAATACCTATTCATTTGATTCTTTGAGTGTGGTCTTCATGGCGTCGAGGTATATTGCTCGATCGTGGGGCCAGAAGGAGAGGGCTCTGTTCTGCCTTGTGATTTTTTTTGTTTTTTGATTATTTTTATATTTTTGGACACGTTACAAGTTTTAAGCGGCAAAATTATGACTTGCTGCAGCTTTGATTTTTTTTATATATATTTTCCTAAATAAAATTCTCGTTTTTAAAAAATATTAAATTTACGTTTTTTAAAATTTTATGAAATTTTATGTTTTTACTGTTAAGTTATTATTTATACTGACTAAAATCCAAAGTAATTTATGTATAGATTTATTATTAGTAGTATTTTTGTTATTTACATTTTTATACTTTTATATTTTAAGCACAGTTCTGAAATAATGCTTTTTTAAATTTAAAATTTATATTTTTTTTGTATAAATTATGAAATCTATTTTTAATGTTGAATCTCCCAAACGCATTTATGATTAGATGATTCCAATAGCATGTCTTCAAAACAGTAATAAAATATTAAAGCATACTTCGCTCATTTTACATTCAGTTATACTTTTCTTTAACAATGTTAACAGCATTTATGATCACGCAAAATACCTATTTTATAAATTGCGCTGTTTGTAATGTTATTTTATGTTTTGAATGATTTTACAATAAGTATCACTGATTAAATGTACATTTACTTGCACCTATACGAATGATAATTAAGCATTTTGTCTTTCAACTTTTAACGGTTTTTTTTAAATATATTTATCACAAATCAAATATTTAAAATCAATATAATGTGGTCATTTATACATTTTTCCAACATTCTTTAGAAAAATCATGCAATGATATTGTTTCTATAGTGATGTTTTTATAGACATTTTATGTTTTAAATAATTTAAGATATGTATCACCCAATTAGTTGCATATTTACTAAACTAGAAATTCCGAGGACGGTAAAGATAAACATTTTTGTATTTCATCATTAAGCATATTGTAATATATTTAGAACAAATAAAGGATTAAAAATATATTTCATTTTATATATTTTCCTAATCTATTAAACACATTTTTTTGTATAAAATGCGAAACAAAAATTAGCAATATTTCATAATTATGATTATATATATACTATATATAGTTAATAGTTTATAATGTTGTGTTAAGTTGGTTATTAGGCATTTGTTTCAGCTGTTGGTTTTGCGTATTTGGTAAAGTATTAAGATTATATATATATATATATATATATATATATATATATATATATATATATCGAAACCATATTAGTAAGTTTTAAAAAGATCAGATATGTAGACATAAATTACTTTTGGCTTTCGTCAACAAAAATATTATTTAAAAATTTTAGAAAACATATAATTTTAATAAAAAATTAAACACGGTGAATTTAATTTTCTAGGAAAATATTTTAAAAAATCAAAGCTTCAGTAATCCATAATTCTGCTTAAAATTTGAAATATGTCGAAAAATATTATATTAATTAAGAAAGAAAAAAAGTCACGAGGTAGGACAAAACCTTCATCAACGTTACGAAAACCACGTTAAAAGAATCAAACTAATAGGTATTTGAAACGTATGCTGAAATTTAACCCCTAATTTCTCAATATCTAAGCCCCATTTAAAGAAAACCTTTCACAAGAGTAGTTATGGGTATGACCTGTTTGGTAGTCCCCTTATTATTAAATTCTTTTGAAATTGAGTAAATTTCTTATATTTATATGCATGCAAGTTCCAAATTTAATAAAAAGAAAACATTATGATCTAGGACAGCGATTTTAAACTCTTATATATTACAGACTTTTTATCACTTTTCATCTATCTTTGCGGTGTCCCAAAGTCTAAGATTTCTGATGTTTTTTAGAGCATTAAATAAATGAAATATAAACTAATAGAGATACAGTAAAACCTTCTAATAAATTTGACAGATTTTTTTTATATTATAAATAAATTATATTAAAAAAAATACATTGAATGCGAGTTCTTCGCGTATCCACTGAAGATACATTGTGGATCCCTTAAGGTCCACGGACTACAATTTAAGAACAGATGATTTAGAAAATCGGCTACCAAATCTAACTCATCATAAAAGTATATATATATATATATATATATATATATGTATTTCGATCCGTTTAAAAATGAATTGAGAAACAAATAAATTTCAACAAATATTACCAAGATTCATAAACTTTATTTTATATAATTTTGAGCAAACAAAAAAATATTTCTCTCAGAAATGCAAAAAATGCTAATAAACTAATTCCGAAAAAAGACACAATACATAAGACAATATCTACATAGGAAAACACTGAATATGTACAGAGCTTCAAAATTTACTTTAAACGCAACATAAAGATCAAATACTTTTATTCGAGAATATTTTTAAACTAGACAAACAAAACATTTTTTTGTCCGGATCTTTGAATTTGTTAAGTTAATATTTCCATAAAAAGTTTTGTTTTCAGTTAAACTAATATCTAAATTTATTTCTACAAAAGATAATTTTTCTTTTTTTAATTATTTCTATATTTTTTCTAATGAATTACAAATCTTAATAAGTTTTTATTAAAAAAAAAGAAAAAAAAAGAAAAAGAACTGAATATCAATTATTGTGAAGGCGCTGAGAACAATGAGAATAAATTAAATAATTCCAAACTAAATTAATCGTGAAAAAAAATTAGATTAAAATTTATAAAGATAGAATTTCACTAAGAAATAAAAATAATAAACTAGTATTCATTTGAACTTTACAAATAATAGTATTTAATTAAATTTAAATAAGGTATACACGCGTATATTTATAATAATACAGATAAAGGACTGTGTGTGTGTTTGTATTCTGTATTTTGAAAAGATCGTTGCACGCCAGCGCAGCGCGCACGCGGACCGGACAACAAATATTGAAGCAAAAAAGAAAAATACAATCTAGGCCGAAAGGCCGGCACTGCCTATAACAAGCCTAAGCGCGACAAGGGGCAGGCAAGAAAGCTAAAAACAAAAGTAAGAAATCCATTATATTGGCAATTTACCAATTATCGTTATAACGAAATTTTACTGTATATTTACGAGGATGAATTAAATATGAGCCGAAATTTCTTTTTCCCAAATTTATTGAAATAAGATAAAAGCATTGGGCTTTCATGATATATCTTTCTTTATAATCTCTTCATTTTAAAACACATTCTCACTGTGTGTAGGTAATTTCTTTTATACTTTTATTTGAAACGAAGTGTACTCTTTGTCATGTCAAGTGAGCCCAAATGCCACGACGGCTGCATCATTCTGAAATTAGTGACCTCTAAGTGTCCTTTTTTCGTGCCCCAAATATGTGATATAGGTAGAATGATAAGTCTGAACTGTAGGCAGATTGATCTAAAGCTGCTTCGATTTCTTGAGTTATAACTCTAAAGTTTAATAAATACAAGGGCGGGTTAGAAAGTATCTTTCGTTTCGCTGTAAATATAAAACCTGCATAGAAAAATATGTTTTATCATAAACATCTTAAAAGTACAGATATTCACTAATTTCCAATTTAGTCGCCATTTAAGTTTAAGCATTTGTCATAGCGTTTCACTAATTTAAAAATTTCATCTTCATAAATTTTGACTACGTGGGTATGTAGGCAGCTTTTTACGTCATTTTAAGTTCATCATCGTCGTCGAAATGCTGCGCAAACCACTACTTCATATGAGTGATGCGATGAAAATCACTTGGCATCACGTCCGGGCTGTAAGGGGGATGATCAAAGACGTCCCATTTCATGTTTTTTTTTTTCTTTAACACTGTGAGGACGAGTGTTGCCATGACGATGAAAACGATGAGTTGAATTCACCATGAATGTCTGCTGTTGAAATGTTTTGTGCCGAAGAAATCTTATTACAGCACGTACCTCACTTTTGGCGGGATTTTCTACTGAAACTTTCAGTTTTGATGTTATAACAAGCGAATGGGTGAAAGAACTATGCTCACACTGTCACAGGTAGATGCTTACAGATTTAGAGTTTAAGTCCAATGTAGCAATGGCAACGCTTCGCCCACCACTACACGCAACACACTACACCAGCGAGTTTTTTTTTTCGAACAGGCCTCGTACTTGTTTCGATAATATCTTAACTCTGTTTTCCAAAATATTGCATATAATAATGAAGCTTATAACCAATGCTATTCTTTTGTTACCTTTATTTTTGTCACTGATAAATAGTTAATTTATAATAATCATAAATTCAACCCAAAACGTTTTGAGGACTAATGGAACATTTCAGATTGAGGCACCCTAATGTGATTATATAAAATAGTTGTCCTGTTATTGCATCTAATATTTATGTTAAATGATACATTTTGTACACAGGCAGCTTAATGTGCTTTATTCTTTTATATCTGTTAAAATTAATAAAATTTTATACCATTGACGTACAAGAAATGTATGAAAAAGTAATGAAGCTCTCGATCAATTTTTCTTCAATAAGTTTTACAAAAATAGAAATACATTTAAATTTTTAAAATAGGCCTCTTTAGGAGATAGTTATCGAAGTTCCATTAGATAGGAGTAGGGATCTAATTGGTCAAAATCTCATTTAAAAAAATAAAGCTATTTCTATTTTAATAATAAAACTATGACTAATAATTTTTATCTATTAATCTAAAATTATTTAAAATAAATGTCTTTAAAAAACAAAATCTAGTAATTTGATAAATTACACTATCTAAAGTATATATATATATATATATATTTAATAATCTCACTTTAATACTGCTTCTGTCAAATCGTGTAACTAACTACACATATATTTATGCACTCTATTACGATTTACTTGAGTTTATTTATATATAAATATTTCGTTGTGCCTATGTAAATAGATAGACTAATATATTGATAAATGGAAATTCAAATAGATAAATTCTTCCCAATATAAAACATGAACGAAAAATCATGCCTCAAGCATAGATTATGAAACAATTTCCAACGGAGCCAGAAAACTGTAACGAAACTTCACCGTTAAATAAGGTGAAAAATGGTATGTAAGTAAACAGTTTAGAAAACATATAGCACATTTAAAAATACAGTTTTCAAAATTACCTTCCAGTGTCAAAAATGTATTCGAAATATTTTGTGCAGCCCTGTATATGATTAATAGATGTGGCTATATAGCATGATAAAATTTAGTTCAGTTAGAATATTCCCATTTAGCAATTTTCGCCAATCGATGGAAATGCACTCGAAATCATTTGAACAGCCCTGTATATTATCTGAAGATTTTTGTGCACAACACAGATTAAGCTAAAAGGCCGATGGAAATGCACTCGAAATCCTTTGAACAGCCCTGTATATTATCTGAAGACTTTTGTACACACCACATATTAAGCTAAAAGGCAAATAAAAACTCATTTCCAGCAATTACCAACCGTAAACGACAATGTAATTTGGTCTTTGCGTAACACTGTACATGAATTTATTTATATTCCACAAACTTATATTAGTCTGCTATATATAGTTCAGAAAGAAAATGCGTAACACAATTAAAAACTACCCTTAAGCAATTCACTCCCATAGTCTGTAATACTTACGGATTCCCTTGTGTAGCCCTGTATATGAACAGCCGAGTTTATAAACACATACGTACTATGAAAAAAATTAGTTAAACTTAGTAGCAAACCAAAGTTGAAAACGCCCTTATCGCATATAGACTGTAAATATCGCGCATACACTGTAACCGATATCTTTTGTGTGTCCTCGTAAATAAACGCAATGCACACCACACTTTCAAGAGAGCAATTTATAGTGAACCTCAGTAATGCATATAATTTTCATTATGTTAGATATAGTGAAATATCACTAAGTTACTCTGCAAATGATTTTCCCCATAGAACAATGTGTAACAGAATTCTTTTGTTTGACCCTGTGAATGAGTAAGTAATGCTTTGCACCCCATATTCTACAAAAAGCATGTTTTAATGCGTTTCATAATTATATATAAATCTGATTATGTTTTAAATGACGTAGCATCATCAATATACACTTGAAACGATTATTTCCCATTGACTGTAATGTAGCGGAATACTTTCGACTGTCCCTGTAAAAAAACTATAAGCGCTACATAGTTCAGTTAAAATAGGGAACATGTTATAGTAAACGGCAGTAACATACAAAAATTTCAAGGCTATCCGAGTATTTTTACGCGAGTTAGAGCACGGACAGACGGCCAGACAAATCGAAGTCATAAACACTTTTCAACTATGTTGAAAGTGAAGTGTTAAAAATATAAAAATGCATATTCTTATAATTTAGAGAAAGATATTCTGGAAAACAATAGATACTGTGTCTTTTTATTCTTACATTATATGTCAACTTTCAACGTATATTTCTAAATTATTTTAATGTAAGATAATGTATAAAAACAATAATTAATCAAGAACTCCAAATTTGAAATATTCTGAAATCTACTTTAAATGAAATGCAATATTTTAATATTTAAATTTAACCATGTGCATGTAACACTTCAGTATTTTAAATTCTAAATTTCAGAAAAACAAATATAAGAAATTCCCAATTACGGCTACATATTTGTAATCACTAAAAGATATTCCTATGAAACTAAAAAGTAAATAGGGAACAAATACTATAAAACTTACGAGATTACATTATTTGAAACCAGAGTATTAAAAAAAAATCTCCTTCTTTTAGAAACAGCAGAATGGCTAGTATGAAAATTTCGAAAAATATATTCTGAAGCATATCTACAATAGACAGCCTTGAATATTTATGGAACATCTGAATTTATTTAAAAATAAGTCAACAAATATGATTTTTTTTAACAATTCTTTTGAACAACACATACATTTTTTAGTCCTAATTCTCTTTCATTGTCTTTTTATCCCCTTAATTTTTCTCTTTAATTCTCTTAATATTTTCTAATATTTTCGATGAAATGTTTCTTACTTCGGTTAAATTAATCAATATTTTTTTTCACAAAAGAAATTATGTATATTTTTTAATTATTTTCAAATTTTTAGAATGATTATTTTTTAAATCTTAATATATGTAGTATATATATTTTTTTTATAAAAAATAATTAATTCAATATCAAATATTCATTGCCCACTCAAACAAGCAAACAAAAATGAAATTGAATTCATAATTGAATTTACTATGAGAATAAATGTCATTTTTAATTAAATATAAAAATGGGTAAAATATTAATTAATTTCCCATCCTAAAGAGAATTTCAAAAGCAAGATTAATTAATTAAAATTAAATATGTTAAAAATATATATGTGAGTATATAAGTCTTTGTGTTTGTGTGTGTGTATCTACGAATGTATATTATTACACTGATGCTCACAGATCTATTGATAGACCAATGAATGATAAATTAGATAATTCATCAGATTATTCGTATTTTTATTCTAAGATTTCACGTCAAATTTATGAGGATATTTGTAAAATGAAATTAATTATATAATATACATATATATATATATATATATATATTGAATTAATTCTGTGTAGATTTATTCATATAGTAGTATTATATTTTATTTGAATTTAAAGTAAAACTACAAGTTAGTATTGTTTTTTAAAGTTTATTTATATAATTAAATCTAATGAAGCGAGTATGTAACTAATAAAGTGGATATCTAACTAAATATTAATTAGGAATTATTATAATACCAATAGATGGCGACACTTTACCTTTCAGGTAGTTGTTGATAATATTGATAATATTATATTTAATTTAACTATAGAGGGAGCTATTGATTGTATATTAATTTTACTTTCAGGAATTAAAATTGGATGGAGTAATATATATTCACGGATATAATTTTGTTATAAGTGTATTAAAACCAGAATTATTTTGTGTGTTTTTGAATCATTTTGTGTTTGGGTGTCATCGATGGGGTTGTGTTTTAAAAAAAGTGTGCTCTCAACTTGTCTTTCAAATCATTTCTCTCAACTCGACTTAGTCAACATGTATGATGCATTGCCATGTGGATGTGAATATTATGCAGAAGTTGTGACATTTTAAGGATTCTGTATAATTATTGTGAGTAAAATATTTTATCTACACTTTACGCGTTCATATTTCCAATTTTATTATTTCAAAACTGTTATCTCGTTGTAATTTCGTGAGGTGTTAAATACAGTTTTTGGGATAATCGATGTGAGTGAAATATATTGTATATTCTTAATGGTTTTTTATTTCCTATTTAAATATTTCCAAATTTTAATATTTCCAATTGTTGTCTGGTAATAATTCAGTGTACCTGGATGATTCTACTGATCTTAGCATTATGCCAGTAGAATTATGAAACACTGAATTATTATTTAAAACACATGTGGGTGTATCCAGGCTGATGAGTACATGTGCATGTGTTTTTTCATATCCAATTCATATTTAATTCTCATGTGGTCCAATTTTCCATTGTATATGGTTCATATTTAATTTATTAATCCATTTGTATTTACTTAATTGCAACTCCAATTTATATATATATATATTTTTTCCCCTTTCTCTCTATTTCTTTTTTCTTTTTCAATATTCTTTAGGTATGAGTAAAATTTGGCCAATTACCATTGAAGCACAAGCTATGGTAATATTATGTTTGCACATGTTAATTATTAGCTATGTGGTATTCTGTATACACAAAATCATTAATTATCTCTTTGCAGATTTAAGTAGAATGATAATAGAACTTGATATGTTTTTTGAAATTCATAGATATTATAATTATATATATATATATATATATATATATATATATTCAGTTCAAATGTGCATTCGTCTATTTTCAGAAATATTTATATAAATGGTTTTTGCCGCATTGCAAAATTGTACTCTAACTACGCAAATATTGCTAGGATTATAGCTGAATTTTATTATATGGCGTTAACACAAGGTTATCCGGTTCAGTTTTTGACCGATCAAACAAACAAATTTATAAGAAATAAAGGTTATAGTGACGAATTGACAGGAATGATCAATACGAGAGATGTTTTGTTGACGTGTTAATTGTGGGAGAGTCGGTGTAGTGGGTTGTTTGCCGTGATGAAAGTTGAGTATGTGATGGTGTAGTCTGGCTATATTTTGCTTCCTTTCGTTATATCCTTGTTATTCATTTTCAGTCTGTACTTGTCAGGTATGGGGAGTGTTGCATGCGTAAAACTAGTTTAACCCAGCAGTGCATGTCTCAAGCCATGCCACATGACACTGGTCGTTTTATTTTTTTCTTTGTCGTTTATTGTTTTTCTTTTTCATTTTTGCTGTAATTTGTTGTGTTCTTTTGTTTTGAATTTAAGAAGTTAGTTGTGATTTCTGGTTCTGGGTTATTGTAGTTCGTCTTGTTTTCATGTCTTGTATTTATGTGGTTTATAGATTTTAGTTGGCTTTTGTGATATTGGTTCTGCATGTGTTTTTTCATGGGAGTTTATATATATATATATATATCAACAATTTAAATGAGATAATGAAAATAAATTCATTAAATTTAATCACGTGCATATAAAGCAGCAGCATTTTTCATTTCAGAATTTCAAACAAATAAGTATGGAAAATATAAATATCACGGCTGTTTGTTTTTTTATTCCATTAAAGTAAACATATTTCAATTTGCGTAGAAGTGAAATAAAAACTAAACAGCTTTCAACAAAAGTTGGACAGATTGCATTACATTCTCATGCATCATTTGATGCTATTAAAAAAAACCCAATAAAATTGATTTTTCAAATCAAAATTTATAAGGAATTATTGGAGAAAAAAAAACTAAAAATTTTTAAAACATATTTCATATCTACGTAAAAATGCCTTAAGTATGTGTAGAATCTTAAAATTTATCTTAAACATGCCATACATTTCAAATTTCTTTATTAGAATTTTCCTTTGAACTAGACAAATACAGCTTTTTTTTACGCCGATCTTCTGATTTATTCAGCTAATATATTCCAAGAAAAAAATCTATTTATTTAGCTATGTTAGTGTATGTTTATTTTCAACAGATAAGAAATTTTTTATGAATTATTTTTTTATGATTATTTAACTAAACCCAATGAGTTATTATGGTAAATAATAAATTAAATATTAAGTGTTACGTATTTAATGGAGAACAATTAATATAAAATGAAATGAATAATAATTAATAAGTTAAGCATTAATTATTTCATATTATGTAAGGGCTATAAATGTAAAATGAAATTAAAAAGGGGTTTGTATTTTGTGAAGAGTGCTATCGCTTTTGTCGTTGTAACTAATATATCATAGTTACAGGGATGACCACCTCAGGAAACCCGGCCTAAGCCTTAGAGTTTGTGTGCAATCCAGCCGACCAAGACCAGAAGGAGTTGAACCAAGTAGAATACAATAGATGAAGTTGTCATAAATGATATAACTTGAAGCCGTCCACCGCCCCCCCCCTCCTGCGTCCGCCATATTTAGCCATGTTTTGCACTGGAGACTGCTGATTGGATTTCTATCGGTCAACCTCAAATACGGCGGAGGGGTAAAGAACTCGTTTGCCGGCTTCTAAACTTTCCACAGGATAATATTGATATGTGTACTCCTCTCTTTTTTATCCTGCTAGAGTAGAACAGATGAGGTTCCATTTCCATTTGCTAAAACATTGAAAGGTGGTAAGCCAGTATGAAGAGACAAGGGCACTACGTTTTTCCCGAAAATTTTAATGATGAGGAGGGAATCTCTTATCTCGTTACTTCTCTCACATCTACTGACCTCTCAGCGAAACAATACACCACACCACACTGCAAAAAGAAAGTGTTCTTTTTGCAGTATAATACTGGCAGCTGGCATGCTAGTATTATACTGTAAAATCAACACTTTTTTTTTTTTGCAGTGCACTCCTTAAGGCCTGTTAGTCAGTCAACTTCCGAATTCCCTTCGCTAATGTTAAATCTACAGGCTTAGAATGCATTCGTATATGTAAAATATCTCCTCAAGAAATTAATATTTTTAACTTCTATTTTCTGTATAACTCTTCTTAAATATAATGCCCCTTCTTTTCTTATTTTACAAAATATTTCTGAAACAAACACTTAATTTTTTTTGTGAAGTATTAAAAACTTACTCACAGTTCGTTCACATAAAAAAGTTAATTAATCATAGATTTTAGAAATATTTTGAAAGTTAAGAAAAAAAGAAAGACCCTTTAAGAAGAGTTATACAGAAAAAAAGAAATTAAAAATATTAAATTCCCGAGGAGATATTTTAAATATACGAATACATTCTACGCCCATAGGCTGACTAGCAGCCTCAACATACAAATATATAACAACCACAAGAAATCAACACAGTGTAGTGGTCACCCAAGTGGTCACCATCGAAGTTATGATCACGCCGAATAATGCATCCCTTCGGTGCTCGGATGGGAATAGGGGCTTTACTACAAAATGTGTTGTTGGCTGGTGAATTGCGTAATATAAAATCCTACTGAATATTCTTTAAAATGTAAGTTAGCTAAAATCTGAAAATGATAAACTGTTAAAGCTTCGCTATTATGATTATTTGATGTTTCCCTCACGAGCCAACGTGAAAAATAGACTAACTTTAGGAATCGTAGAAAAAATAAGGTAACATGTATAGTTTATTAATGAGAATCCATTGTTTTAATCACTTAACTTAAATTAGTACTACAAATCCTTCCACTTTTTTTTTAAAGTTTTTCTTATCAATTTATTAGAGATAGTTTGGGGCTTCAGTATCCAAATGCTACGTACATTGAAATAAATGCAAGATCATGACTTGAGTTTGGCTAGAATTGTAAGAAGATATTAACGCTCAACTATCCTAAAGTTACTATCACACTCGAGATCTTATTATATGCTATTTCCTCTCTTTTTATTGGAGCGGCCCTTTCGCGCTGCAAGTAGGGCTCTTTTCAAGAATTAATGGAATCCAGAAATGTTAGCAACACGTGGAACATTTGACGAGTAATTGGCGCTAACTGCTTTAAAAAGTGATTATAAAGGCCGAGTACTGAGAAAAATATTTTTAGAGTGTTCTGATTGGTGGAAAACGAGCTAATATTTATCATAGGAGATAAAAACAGCAGTATATTCGTCATTGACGAAGTTTCGAGAGGTAAATTATCAAACGGTGCGTTTTCGATCATTTTCTTCTTTAAAAACTGGTTAATGATTAAATATCTAATATTTTGTTTAATATGATAGCACGTGTAATCGCAAATTTACATACATATTACCAGCAAGAAAGTTTATAAAAATTACATACGCACATCTCTTCTTAATCACCGACTACCAACAAAGGAGGTTATACAATTCATTAGTATGGTACTTTTTTATATGTTATGCATGACATTTGAAAGAATACCTCCATTTTTCATGATTCTTTTTTGTTGTTCTGTCTGGTGGTGGTATCATTTAAATTAATTTATGATCCAAAGAGGGCAAGTTTGTCCTCCTGTTTTTTTATGTTATAACGTTTGTAAAAAGTGACCAATCATCATAGATTTTGAGTATGATTGTAATGTAGTACTTTACAGTTTTGAAATAGTCATTGTGTTTTGTTTAACTTATTTCAGGGACACATCCAAACTCTTAACATATCATCGTCTACTGAACGTCAAAAAGAGGGATAACGGTAACAATAGGATTAAAAATGAATATTTATAACAATATTTCGTTACCAAAAAACACTCTGTTGTTATTATCGCATAGTCTTTGCGTGGTTGAGATTTGGAGTTTTAAGTGTTTGATGATAATCCAGGTTCTCAATAATAACTCTTTGATACTAATTTACGAAAAACGTGTAGTAATAAACACTAGTAGAAAAATTGTCAAAATCAGTTTTGGTTATATATTCTAAGCAAGACATCATGTGGAAAATGAATAATATCGCAATATGAATGTCAGCAGTATAAGAGAGGGAACCCAAAGAGCGCGAGAAGTTACTTAGCCAACAGTCAGAGAACGAGTGCCCTGAAGATCACGTCAATAGTCATGAACAGTTGTAATATAATTGATAATTGTGCAGTCTATCATGCCAAACATAGAAGGTCTAACTTATAATAACCCTAAAAATAACTCATTTAATATCGATTTTGAATTCCAATCCAGCCAATCAATTTACTAATTGGCGTAAGTGAAATTACAACGTGCACATTTGGATGCCGAGCGCTTGCCCTGAGAAAGTTTATAGTAAGGACCACAAAGAGAGATAACTATAAATACGAAACGTCATATAACGAAAACAATTGAGAGCATTGCAAGTAAAATAATCATTTATATAGGCTACAGTTGGATGGATAGTTGAATGGCCGCCCCGGATACCCACCATTCGCTTTTGAGTATAAGTGCAATCCCGGGGTGGGGATAACTTGTATAGGCTACATCGTAAGCATTATTAAGCGTTTAGATTACTGCGGGGGGAAACGCTAATGATCAAAGATTTTCTTCTTTATTTACTTGTTACATTTAACGGCAAAAAAAGTAGTATGCACTATTAAAGCACTAATGCACTATTAAAGCACTATTAATGCACTATTAAAGTTTTTCGATCCAACTATTGATATTTGTTGTACTTTTTTAACGGTTTAAAAGAAAACAAGTGAGAAGCGGAGGGGGGAGGGTGTCAATCAATCAATCAATCATCCAATGCTCAGATATTCGAGAACTAATTGATCAATTTTAACGAGTCTTACTTCGATTGAAAGATCTAATTAAGTTTTATAAATGATATTAATTACACTTTTATATTAAGACTTACACATTTTAATTTAAAAACTAGATTGGTTATTGTTTTACCCCCAAAAAATCGAAAGATAAAATACAAATGCACCATAACGGGTTGCTACGCAACCATTTTATAAATACAATCAGATATAATACAGAACTTTACTAACAATTTAAACAAAATGAAAATGTAACTTAAAAGAAGGAAAGTAATTACATTTATAAAACTTAAATATGTGCATGGGGGATAAAATTGACGCATAATTTAAAATTAAGATTTTCAGAAAAAAAGTGTGAATATTATGGTTATCAGCTATTCGTTAGAAATAACCATAATCCATTTCATGTAAAAATGAATTAAAAATAAATATTTTCAATAGATTTGATAGCTAGATAATTGTAAACACTTATATGAAACATCTTTACAACTACAACTTAAAAATTTATTTTGTATAAATACATTCACCATAATTTGTATCGCAACACTTCATGCGAAATTTCTTAGAATATCTATAAATTTAGATCACCTATAAAAAGAAGATGTTTATAATGATTTTAAATGAATTAACAAATGCAAATTATAAGGGTAAAAAATAAATAAAAAATAAGTATGCGCATGCGTGGGAGAGGGGGGGGGTTGAAGCGTTTGTAAAATCTAGATTTTCAGAAAAACCAATATCAAAAATTTGAATATTGTGGTTTTCATTTCCTTCTCGTTAAAAATAACTATATACCGATTCACGTAAATATGAAATGAAAATCAAATCATTTCCGATATATTTTAATAATATTGCATTACTTTCCCTTGCAATATTTGATAACAAAGCGAAAAACAATCTAACATTTCCTTGAGAAATATTGTCTTTACTAATAAGAGAGAATTCAGGACTAAAGACAAATAAATATTCCGGTAGCATATGTACGTAGACGAGCGCTGAGTTAATATAAAATCTCAGAATTTATTTTTTATTTTAAACCATAAATATTGAAAAACACCATAAACATTTTTTTATTCGATATTTCTTTATAATAAGACGAGCTAAGTTTTTCCTTTCTGTCACTAGCTTTGGATTTATTCAGATAGCAATTCTAAAGAAATACTTTTATTTCAGTTAAATTAATTTATTATCCTAAGGGAAATTTTATATTTGTCTTTAATATTTCCAAGTTTTTAAAATGATTAGTTAAATATATATGATTTTTTTTTCTTACAAAAAATCAACCAACTTTCTGGAAATATAGGTAGAATTAAAAAACTGATTTACAGATTTCCTGCACGAAAAAAAGAAGAAATGCATTTTGAGATAAATCATTTAACTTATATTTTATAAATATTCTTTTATTAAAAGTTAAGTTTAATCTGGAAAATCTCTTCAGGAGAAATGCCGCCAATATTTATGGAAATTAAAAAACTCATCTGTATAATTAAAAATGTTTTTATTGACAAACTATTCTTAATTAATATATTTTTGTAATTAACTACAAAACTTAATTATGGAGAACTAGTCTTTATCTATTGATTATTTAAAAATAAATGAGGTAAACGGAGAGGCAACAAAAGCTTTCAAAATAAAATAAGTAAGATGAGATGCTGTGATTATAACAAAACATTTTTTTTCTAGAGAAAACCAGAGATTACGTATAGTAAAGATGGTTATCTATTTGTTCAGTCTAAAATGTATGTTGCCGTATTCCTAAGCTAAACGCGGATTTTTGTTCATAATTTAAATATTAATGAAGATATAAAATATGATAATATTGTAAGTCTGCAAAACTGCAATTAAAGAACATTTTTTTTAATCAGACATTTTTATACAATTAATAAAATAAAACGGCAAAAATACTATATAAAAAACACATTAAAATTACAATATAAAGTTGTTTCGTAGTTCAGCATGTTACCACTTCAGCTCAGCAATTACTACGGCATATTTTTTCTTGAGGGATGCCTGGGGAAGTTCACATTGAATGAATCATGTGCTATACCGACTGGATATGCAGTTTTATTGAATGCTTAACTGGTTTTGAAACTGTTTATGGCTGTTTTCTGTGTTTGTCTGTGTCGATCGACGAGAGATGTCTGAACTGGAGAGGTAATACGTCGTGTTACGAAACGTCTTTGAATTGTAATTTTAATGTGTTTTTTATAGCATTTTTGCCATTTCATTTTATTAATTGTGTAAAAAAGTCTGTTTAAAAAAAATTGGTCTTTAATTAATGAAGATAGTTTAACGAATTTTTTTATAGACTTAACTCAGTGTTAAATGCAATGACATCACAAAAACGCTAGAGTTGCAATTTAACTGAGTTATTGACATGGCATGTATATTTTCAGCAATATTTCGAAACACGTATGGTCTAGCTTAGCGATGTTTGAATACGAATTGCCATCTATTTCGAACATTTGTCGTAATATCGTTGAATTTCACACAAAATAAGGTAAAGCTGTTTACAATTTCGCTAAAACATTTTCCATTATTTTTAAAGTTATGATTGAAAGCTCGGGTTTAATTTGTAATGAAGCATTCTGTATGAAATAGATTATGACCATAGTTGACTAAGCAATTTTTTTCTTTTGTATTACCACATATTAAAGTTTTCTCGTCTTTTTTTTTAAATACCTTGCATATCAAGTGCTTTTATAAGATATATAAAATTTGTATTTCTTACATGATTTTTAACAAAACAAACAAACTAACAAATAATTTTAGTAATGGGATTTTGATTTTTATATTCAATAATAAGTATTAGAATAGACTCTTGCTTAAAGATTAAAGCAGTGTCAGTATAATCTACAGGGTGTTTAAAAAATGACCGGTATATTTGAAAAATCAATAAAAACTAAACGGGCAGCGATAGAAATACACCGTTTGTTGCAATATGATTGGGGCAACAGTAAATTTTCAGGCAGACAAACTTTCGAAATTAGTTACAATTTTTAACAACAGATGGCGCTGTAGTCTGTAAAAATCTAAACCACGATATTTTCGACATTTCCACCATGCGCAGCAATAATATGGCGTAGTCTCTGAACGAAATTACTAGAAAAATTTGAATCGTGTCAGGAGGGATGGCTTCACATGCAGAAGAGTTGTACTGCTTCAGTTGTTCAATTGTTTCTGGATTGTGGCGGTACACCTGGTCTTTCAAGTGTCCCCACAGAAAGAAGTCACAGGTTTACAAAGGTTTCTGGTAATTTCGTTCAGAGACTACGCCATATTATTGCTGCGCATGGTGGATATGTGGAAAATATCGTGGTTTAGATTTTTACAGACTGCAGCGCCATCTGTTGTTGAAAATTGTAACTAATTTCGAAAGTTTGTCTGCCTGAAAATTTACTGTTGTCCCAAGCATATTTGAACAAACGGTGTATTTCTATCGCTGCCCGTTTAGTTTTTATTGATTTTTCAAATATACCGGTCATTTTTTAAACACACTGTATATGTTAAAACGCTGTATATATTTAAAACATACGCCATTTACTTTCGCCATATGCCCCAAGCTTTGTGAACCAATTTTGATTTTTTTATTCTTTAACAGAAAGTAATTCTTTTGTATATTAGCCCATTTTAGCTATCTTTAAATATATTTTCATTTTTAGGTACGTACGTAATTATATAAATACGTAGCACCTATAATCGTCGTTTGGTCCGTTCGTCCGTCCGTCTGTCCGTCTGCATATAACAGCGCAAAAACTCACCAACCGAATAAATTGGAATTTAAGATATATTATCGTTGTAGAATTTTGTGAGTCATTTCAAATTTTATGAAAACCGAATCAAAACTTAAAAATATATTAATAAACGTTTTCTTTATTCTATTTAATCATATCGTACGTAATATAAACCAGTTGGAAATTTTACGTTAAACGTGACAAAAATACTACTAAAACTCGTACTAAAGCTATTTTCAGTGAAATAAATTATATCGTCTGTTATTATGATATGATTAATTTCCGTGACATTTACTGAAAATTTCAATGGGAAATTTAAGCCTAGCTTTGAAAATTTCAGAATTTGAAATCCATATTTAGACTCTTTTTTCATTTAGAATGTTTTCCAGAAATATCTATCCAAAAAACTGTCATTAAGATTATATGATTGCTATAATAAAACAGTGTTAGTATACAAATTCGGTTTTTTAATTCATACGGAAATAATATGACTCCATCTTAAATAGGACGTAATCACCATGGCAACCTAGAATTATTACATATCATGAGATATCATTGAATTAATTACGTATGATAGGATTTCATAGAATGAAGAATGTAACTATAACTTGGTTATAAATGTCATGTACGTCATATATGACTATAACGTGCACTGTAAAAAATTTCCCGGAAGGTTCCGGAGAAAAGTGGTGGCATTAAAATGCCACGGCCGTTTACTGTTACGTTTCACAACAAAGTAGTGAAACATTCCAATTTTTCAGAAACATTCCGTAATATATATATATATATCTTAAAAAATGAATTTCATAATGTTGTAAACTTATTAATGCATTACTCGTATTAAATAGTAGGAAGCTTATTTCAAAAGAAAATTGAAAAATATTACTTATCTATATATTTTAATAAAAAGCATTTTCTCAATTGGCAGATACATTCAGTTTTTATTACAAAGAATAATTATTTCATAATTAGACATTATAAAAAATAATCAATATACTTTTTTTATTCGGTGTCTTATTTAAGCAATTAAATTTTAACGTTTCTTATTATAGATAAAATGAAAATTCATATAATGAAGCGTAAAAAGATTTAAATTAGCTACTTACTTTATCGGTTGATATCTAAACAAAGAATGGCATTTGTTCAGATGGCATTTGTCTCTAAGTACCTAGGCAGCTGTTTTTCATTCTTCTTTAGTTATCAAAATGGCTAATGAAACATAAAACGTGAATCACGCATGCGCAGAATATAGTTTACGGAAAAGTTGAAACCTCTCAAAAATATTAAACGAATTATTGCCGTAATTCACGTGGGACATAAAGAAATTCGAAATTCCGGTAAAATGTGCGAAATATCAGGATAATTTCCTGAAACGTTCCGAAATTTTTTTACAGTGTGTAAGATAACTTAGCAATACATCTCGGTCGCTTGACTATTAATCCTCGGAAGCTTCTATAACAAGGAGGTACCGATTAAAAAAAAATCAAACTACTGAACACGTTCGCTGCTGGTTCAAAATTACCGGAATTTTATCTTATTTAAGAAGTTCGAATTTATACCAGAAAATACTAATAGCAATATTTACTTTATTTAATTACAGTCATTTCGTGATTACATAAAATAAAAATTCTTCTTTCAAAATTTCCGGTACGAATTCGTAATTTTAGATTGAAAAACCACGAGTATGCTCGTGGTTGGCAGCGAATAGTTTAATAAATATTTTTATTAATATCTTTTTCACTTTTGATTCGATTTTCATAAAATTTGAAATGACTCGACAAAATTCTGCAACAATTATATATATTAAATTTCAAACAATTCGGTTTGGTAGTTTCAGCGCTGTTATATGCAGACAGACGGACAGACAGACGGACAGACAGATCGACAGACAGACGGACGGACCAGACGACGACTATAGGTGCTACGTATTTATATAACTAAGAACACATCTAATAAAAGCGCAAGTCATGTGACTGAGGAAAACAAATACGGGCAAACCACTTCTTTTTTCACATCCCAGGCAGTCATTTTTATTCAAAATTATTTTTTCGAATAAAATTTCATGAAAGTTACAATTTTAGAAAGATCGTTCAAAAAATTGTTTGTATGAGAGATGAGTTATATTAAAAAATGAATAGATTCTAAGATAACTTCAGTGGAAATTACGTTAACAGCCGAATATATCAATCCATTAGAGTAAATAAACACAGAGATTCTTCCATTATGAGTTATAAAAATATTAAACCATGGACGTAATCATTCGCAAAGCAAGATCTCCATGGTGAATCTTACAGTGCTGTCTGGTGTAGAAAAATCAAAATTCGCACTTGTAAACGTGGCATACGTAATAAGAATAAAAGAAAAGGGATGCGCATTTCGCTCATAGCAGACGATATAATTCATTTCACTGAAATAATAAGGATGATTTTGTTAAATTGTGAAACTAATTGTAAAACGAACGCACCTCCTATGTCACGTTTAAGGAATAATTTCAAACTTGTTTTTAATGTAATATTTAATTTTTTAATTTTAATGAAATTTTATTAAAATTGTGCCGATCGTGTTACTTTCATAGTTGCAAAAGCAAATAAATTGGATCATTTTATTTTTATTGACGCCGCCATTTTCCCATTGAAATTGAGAGGACAATTTTTTTAACACTTAGTTGAAAAGTGTTTATGACTTCGGTTTGTCTGCCATCTGGCCGTGCTCTAACTCGCGTAATTAAACTCGGATTGCTCTAAAATTGTTGTATGTTATTGTCGTTTACCACAGCATGTCCGCTATTGCAAATAAAGTGTGTAGCACTTATATTTTTATTACAGGAACAGTCCAAAGTACTCCGTTACATTACAGCCAATGGCAAATAATCGTTTCAAGCGCATTTTAATGATGCTACGTCATTTGAAACATGATGAAATTAATATATAATTATGAAGAGCATTAAATCATGGTTTTTGTAGCATATGGGGTGCAAAGCATTCATTATTTATTCACAAGGTCAAACAAAATAATTCTATTACACATTTTTCTACGGGGAAAAATCGTTTGCAGTGTAATTTAATGATGTTTCACTATTTGAATCATAACGAAAATTATATGCATTACTGAGGTGCGCTATAAATTGCTCACTTAAAATTATGGTGTGCATTGTGTATATCGTCCGTTTACAGGGACACACAAAAGATATCGTTTACAGTATGCGTGCGATAACTACAGTGTATGTGTGATAAGTGCGTTTTCAAGTTTGGTTTGCGTTTTTAAGTTTAACTAATTTTTTTCATATTACATGGTGTGTATAAATTCGGTTGATCATATATGGGGCTACACAAGGGAATTCGTAAGTATTACAGTCTATGGGAGTGAATTGCTTAATGATAGGTTTTACAAGTAAAAATATAAATCCATTTGGAAAATACACTGTTGATTAGTTATTTTAAAACCACAAATTGCACAAGTTGTGCCTGTTAGTTGCTAAAATCAGTGTAAAAATTGTTTTAAACTCATAAAAGAGTTAAAATCCTGCATTTTTCGGCTTTAAACCCAAAGCCATCCTCGGGGACGGAAACAACACAAACGACTACTCTAGAGTACACTGTTAAAAATAAATCTGTTAATACACGGTAAAACTACTGGCAGCAAAGTTGCCGGACTTTTTCCGTTCCGATAGTAGATTTTCCGTTTTGAAAGATAATAGAAGGAAAATCGTTTGAAGAAATGGTAACTTTCCGTTATGAATGACTTCGGTTTAAAAAAACTGCCTCTCTGTTTGTGCTGCCACCTGTTGACTATAACGGGAGTATTTAATATTTGATATACTTTAAGAATATTTTCTGGCTGACATTGAGGTTCGAACCAGGGATGGTAACGCCTTGAGCCAAGTGTTTTACCGCAAGACCAGTGGGCCTTCGCTAGAATAAGGAATTGAAACGATGATACGGGATTTCTTCAAATCACGGCTTGAAACTTAAACAATCTGTGGTTTAGAAACCTGGTAATTTTTAAATTAATTGGGGGATATTTTGTTATAAGATTATGACTAAAAACTTTAGTACTAATAGAAGATTAAAACATAAATTATATATATTCTTAATTTGATTGTTAGATGCAAAATATGAATATTATATTTTGAATTAAATTCGATAAAGTATGTTTGCTTTTTTGAGAAAATTGAATTTTTTCAACTATTATATATTTTTTAAATGTGTTCGGTTAGAATATATTTTCAGTGAGAGTGTTTTCTATAACTTTATAAAACAAATTGCGAATAATTTCAAAGGAATGAGAAAATTAGTTGTATTTTTTTTTAATTCGAAAGCATTATTTTTGTTTGTTGCTTTTTTGAGTAAAATCGATTTTTTTTCACTTAATCTAACTATTATATATATATATATATATATATATATATATATATATATATATATATATATACATATATATATATATATATATATATATATATATATATATATATATACATATATATATATATATATATATATATATATTAAGCTATCTGTTATAGAATATATTTTAAGTGTGAACATTTTTTTATAACTTTAAAAAATAATTGCTAATAATTTTAAAAGCATGGGAAAATTAATTGTTGCTTTTTTAAACTCGAAAGAACTATTTTGTTCTTTTAAATAAACTCGAAATTTTAATTTATTGAATTTTTAGTTTTTCTGTGCTGCAACATGTCAGTTTTTTAAGCATTGAAAATAAATATGCAGCAGGTAACGGAATATCTCCGTAAGCCATTTTCTTCTCCGTCTGTTCCATTGCTTTCAGGAAATATGAGGAAATTTTCTGTTTTTAACGGAAAATGCCCTTTTGTCGTGAAAAGGGACTTTTTCTGTGAAATTCAGGAAAAAAATAACCGTGAATTTCAGATTATTTTTAACAGTGTACTCTAGAGTAGACTAAAGTAGTCGTTTGTGTTGTTTCCGTCCCCGAGGATGGCTTTGGGTTTAAAGCCATCCAAGCACAAACGACTACTCTAGAGTACTCTAGAGTAGACTAGAGTAGTCGTTTGTGTTGTTTCCGTCCCCGAGGATGGCTTTGGGTTTAATGCCGAAACATGTAGGATTTTAACTCTTTTATGAGTTTAAAACAGTTTTTACACTGATTTTCGCAACTCACTGTAAAAAATTATTGTAAAATTACAGCAAAAATCAAGCAAGTCTTGCTGTAAAGAAATAAAGCACGCGCGCAGTAAAATATTTTCAAGCAAATCGTGCAGTATTTTCCATTTTCAAGCTGACGTTCAGCTATCACATGACATTAATGAGCCAATGAGATAAAAAGAGAATTACATTTAATCACCCTCACTGTTGTCTTCTGGACGCCATTTTATCGGATACGGATAGATATGGATAATAAAACGATTCAAGGTAAGTCAAATTAGATTTTAATTTTATATTTGATTCATTTTTTCATTATGTGAATGTAGGTTATATATCTTTAGTGTATTTTAATTTATAAAATATAAGATCACATATTTCGCTTTACTGGTTCTTGTACTTCGTAAATGAACGTTAGAATAATAAATCCTTTTTCTATCTCATTCAACATAACCATTGAAGAAAAGTTATTCCAGAAACGATTTAACTTACCATTGTGATTCAAATTTAGTTTATGTACAAACTTTTTATTCTAAAAGAGAATGACAAGACATTCAAAACATTAGGAAGTACTTTAGCAAATGTAGGAAATATTTAAAATATCATTTCATTCACAAGAAAAAAAAACGGTTTTACATGAATTAATGTACCAATTCTTACAATTTTTTTTCTCGATTTAAACCAAATCTATACAATATATATATATATATAAAAAGGGGGGGGGATTCTTTCGAATGCGTTTTTCTATATTGATATGTCTGAATTTTGTCGTAACTAACAGCACGTCAAGGATAGTAATTTCAGATTTATTTTCGAGGGGAATTTTTTTTTTTTTTTGGGGGGGGGCATAATTCTAGATTTTCTTTCTTTCTTTTTATTATTATTATTATTATTAGTTTTTCATGCATTTTTTAAAAGAAATATTTTTAGTGTTACAGTTTATTTATATGGAATTATTAATATGTTGGCAAAAATAAGCGAAAGTGTTCAACAAATAAAAAAATAAAGCAATTATTAATGAATAAAGTGAAAAAAGTCTGCAATTCAGAACCGAATAGCCCTATTCACTAAAATACTGCGGCACTGTGCCAGTGTTAATCTTAATTCTTTCGTTTCGGTTAAGTGACACAGAGCTGAAAAAGATCACTTGCTTTTGCCGCCCGATTTAACGATGTAACACAATTCCTTTCTTGTCCGAAACGCTTCTTAAGGCTAGTAACTCAGTTTCGGAATGTGACACCCTCTACTTGTGAAATTTTCCTCCAGATAACTTTTCGTTCGGACAGGATACCCTCTGAAAATCTCGCTTTCTGGTAAACAGGACGCAGGTGGCTTACAAAAGCAAATCAAGCAAAGTTACACTTTCCACTTAAAACAAACCAAAGAAAATAGATTCCAAAGCCAATAACACATTGATATCCGCCCACAAGAAATATCAGGATCTTTAGATTGGGCAAAATTTGTTAAAACGTAGGCAAAAAGGGACCAAGGTGGGGGGGGGGGGGGAGTTGTTTACCATGCTATAACAATCCAGGCCCAGAATTCATTCTCACTTATTTTTCAGAAGTGACTGTCATCAGGAACCATCTACTTTCTACTGTAAATCCAAGTCAGAAGTTAAAGGTAAAAATTTTTCAAAGATGACTCATCTTTATATATTTTATTCAATAAAATAATTTAAACTTTTTTAATGCTTTTTACAAATTGCCTTTTATAAATAAATAAATATATTACTATACAATTAAAATTTAAAATGCAACAATTGGTACCTAAAATTTTTTATTTCATTGAAAAATGATCTTATTTAATAATAATAATAAATAACTTTTTCTATAGTAAAAAAAAATATTTATGAATTTTCTATTTCTCTAAGAAGTACCATACTTATTTTAACTTTTAACATAAATTAATTTTTAGTACTTTACATTTATTATTGTCATTATCAGAAGATCAATATCTTAATTAATTTAGGTATAAGCAGGGCTTAATTTGTGCCGGAGACCACCGGAGCTCAGCTCCGGCACTTCTTTGTTTTTAATAAATATTTAAATATTAGCCAGAATTCACCGGAGCTCATAAACATTGCGCTCCGGAACCCAGTGTAATAACGCTTCCGAAAAACGAATCCTAAATGACCCTTTCCCTCCCATCTCCGATCTTTTGCCTTCTTTTGTATCAAAACACTTCTAAATGACGTAATGTGCCACTCACGTAACAGATGGAGATGAAACAGGCTCGATTTTTATATCAGTCTTCGGGTTTGGACAGGCTAGAGCTCAATCTGTCTTAAATTCAAAATTTTATTTATTTCTATTTCAAATCAATTTAATGTTATTTGGAACAGATAGTTGTATTTAAAATTTGTATATATTAAAAAAAACAATGCTTTAAATTTTGAAAAAAATATGTATGAAATATAAATATGCAGATTGGAGTAACGGCATAGGGTGGGGGGTACGCTACGGCTGTTAGTACTGCAGAATATTAGGATTCCGGTACTTTTTTTTTCATAGAAATTAAGCCCTGGGTAGAAGATTTGAAATACTAAATTTCAAGAAATTAGATTTATCAAATTATTGAGGGGTTTAAAAGGATTAATAAAAAGATCTGAAAAAAAAGGAGTATTCTAATATCCTGTTATTCTTTACAGCTAAATTTCCTGAAGGTGATTGATTTATTTCTTTTAGTAAATAATATTATAAATATGAAATATATTATACAGTAGATTGAATGTTTTCAATACTAAATAAAATGATAAAAAAAAAGAAGTTAATAACTTTTTTTTTTTTTTTTTTAAGCGGACTTACCTTTGTATATTTTATTCAATAAAATAATTAAAAATTTTGTAATGCTTTTTTATAAAATATATAAATGTATTAAAATTTAATGTGAAATAACTGGTACAAATTATTATTTATATATTTTATGTATCAAATTATCATTTATATATTATTATTTAATACAAATTATTATGTAAGTAAATTTAAATTTACTTGCAATAACTAATAATACAAATATGAAAGAAATGAAACTCCTGGTTGAATGTTTTAAATGCTAAATAAAATTGTCAAAATAAAACTACAGAAATTTCAGTTAAGTGCCACTGAACTGCAGATTTTCTAGTTTCATTACTATTTTAATTGTAATTTATATTTCTAGTATTTTCTATTTATTTATTTATTTATTTATTTATTTGTCAGAGTTGAATAATAAAACTTTGAAATTGTAAAGTAATAGATTTTTAACAAATTGCCTGACTTAAAAATTTGTCTTCATTTAAAGGAAAGGGCTTGGGCCCCCTACGCCCCTTCTTTTTCTATCCCTTTGAACATTATTCCTTGATTCCTGATTAGTTTTGATCGATTGCAAAATTATAAAATATGCACGGCATGGTATTAAAAAATAATTAATCAGATTTATTAATAAAAATTTTAATAATCACATTAAAATAATTAAAAGCATCTAATTTTACAAATTTCTTTCTTACATTATGGTAACTTCAATTTAAAAATTAAATGTGATTAATTAGCTTTTCATTTAGATCAAAATATTTTATACACTATGACCATTATTAAAATTACACTTTTTATAATGGCGACCTGACCATTATTGGAAATTGCTAAGAATGCCAGTAATAAAAACTGATCCTAAAACTATATAATTAAGTACATTTTTGTAAATGACTACTAATGTATAACATTTAATATTTTCTTTTGGTATAAAATCAAACACATACAATTTATGCAAGAAATTAAAGAAGATATAAATAAATTAAAACCAGTTCAGTAAAATTTTCACTCAAAGGCTGTGGAACTGTGAAACATTATTTTCTATGTCCTGACTGGTTTGATTAAGATAATTAAAATAACCCAAATTAATAAACATGCAAGGGAATCTTATGTTAAAAAATAATAACTCCGGAAATTTTCTTGGTTATTATTATTATTTTTTTAAACAAAAAGTTTGGAGGGTGTCTATTTATAGCTCATAATTAGTTAGAGAAAAGGAAACTATGTGAAATTTTTTTTAGGTGGATTTTTTTTTTTTTTACTTATAAAATTGCTACTGCTCATTAAAAATTAATTGTTTTTTTAAACATGTTAAACTAATTCAATTTTTTTATAAAGTCTGCTAATAATTATTAGTTATTATTTTGTCATATTTATTTTGAAACTACTAATAATTTTTAAAAAAAATTACAAAATATATAACAAATAATTGAATTTATTGTAATTCTATTTAATTATATTAAAAAATTATATTAAAAATACAACTACTGAAATAATTTTTCTAGAAAGGCTATATTTCCTTTTAAAGTAAGGAACTCACTGATTAAAAAGAAAAAAGTATTTTATTTTTAACATTACGTGGAAACTTAAGCCATAATAAAACTTTAGATCCCGCCTCTAAAAAAAGACATCTATTATTAATAAAAATGAATTTAAATTTATTTAGAAATGTTAGATTAAAAAGAAATAGATTTTACTAAATATATAAAGTTGTCTATTAAGCATATATATCCTGCATATATATATATATATATATATATATACATACATACATACAGGCCAGATGAACCTAATGGATACCCTTGAGGATTTTCTTCAAAAAGGACTTTTTAATTAATAGTAACAATTATTATATTCCAGGTTTTTTAAACGTTATATTAATCTATCAACAATATTTAATAATTCTCATAGAAATTAAAGAAGATATAAATTAATTAATTAAAACTAGTTCAGTAAAATTTTCACTCAAAGACAGTGGAACTGTGAAGAATATTTTCTGTGTCCTGACTGGTTTGATTAAGATTGTCAAAATAACCCAAATTATTAAATATACAAGGGAATCTTATATAATAAAAAATAATAACTGCTATAATTTTCTTGGTTATTTTTTTAAATCAAAAAATTTGGAGTGTGTCTATCTAACCCTCATAATTAATTAGAAAAAAGTGAAATATATGAGATTTTTTAGGTGAACTTATTTTTAACTTTTAAAATTACTATTTCACATTAAATTTAATTGCTTTTTATGAAACATCTTATGCTAATTCAAATTTTTATAAGTTTGCTAAACATTAGTAGTTATTATTTTGTCATATTTATTTTCAAACTACTAGTAATGAAAAAAAATACAAATATTTAACAAATAATTGAGTTTATTATAGTTTTTTTTAATAATATTAAACAATTATATTGAAAATGAAACTGCTGAAATAATCTTTTTAATAAAGGCTATATTTGCTTTTAAAGTAATGAACAGATAAATTAATTTATATGAATGCAGATAACCAGATAACAGCTTATTCGCTGATTTTTTTTCTTTTTTTTTTTTAAGTAATAGATTTTTAACGTTACATGACAACTTAAGCCATACTAAATCTTAAAATACTGCCTCAAAAAAAAAAAAAAAAAAAAAAAAAAAAAAAACCCTATTATTAATGAAAATGAATTTAAATTTATTAAGAAATGTTAGATTAAAAAGCAATAGGTTTTACTATACATATGTAAAGTTGTCATGGGCACATATAGCCTGTAAAACAAAATAAAATAAAATATTCTTGTAGTATTTCTTCATGAAATCTTATTTGCCATTACAATTCTTTAAATTTTAATTTCGTGAAACTACTTTATATTTTACTTATATAATTAGTAATACAAATATCAAAGAAATGAAACTACTGGTTGAATGCTTTAAATACTAAACAAAAGGCTGTCAAACTAAAACTACAGGCCTTTCAGTTCACCCTCCTGATCTGCAGATTTACTAGTTTCATTGCTATTTTAAATTTAATTTATATTTATATATTTATATTATTGTTTTTTTTTTTTTAGTTGTTGTTGTTGTTGTCAGTAGTGAGTAATCAAACTTTGAAGATGGAAAGTAATAGATTTTTAACAAGTTGTCTGACTTAAAAATTGTCTTTATTTAAAGGTTGGAGACTTGAGCCCCATACGCCCCTCCTTTTTCTATTTCTTTGAACATTATTCTCGGCTTCCTGATTAGTGTGATCGATTGTAAGATTATACAATATGCATGGCGTGATATTAAAAAATAATTAATCAGGTTTATTAATAAAAATTTTCATAACCACATTAAAAGAATTAAAAGCATCTAATTTTACAAATTTTGTTCTTACATCATGGTATGTTCAATTTAAAATTTAAATGTGATTAATTAGCTTTTCATTTAAATCAAAATGTTTTATACACTATGACCATTATTAAAATTACACTTTTTATAGAACACATTATTTTCTGTCTGTGAAACATTATTTTCTGTCTCCTGACTGGTTTGATTAAGATTGTCAAAATAACCCATATTATTAAATATGCAAGGGAATCTCATGAAAAAAATAATAAATAATAAAAAATAATAATAAACAAATAACTGCGGAAATTTTCTTGGTTATTTAAAAAAGAAAAAAAAATTTTGGTGGTTGTCTATTTATACCTCATAATTAAATAGAGAAAAGGAAAGTACATGAGATTTTTTTTTAGGCGGAATTTTTTTAAAACTTTTACAACTGCTATTGCAGATTAAAAATTAATTGGTTTTTTTAAACATATTAAACTAATTCAATTTTTTATAAAGTTTGTTAATCATTATTAGTTATTTTTTTGTCATATTTATTTTAAAACTAATAATAATAATAATAATAATTTACAAATATATAACAAATAATTGAATTTATTGTAGTTTTATTTAATTATATTAAAAAATTATATTATATTTCTAGAAAAGGCTATATTTCATTTTAAAGTAAGGAACTCACTGTTTAAAAAGAAAAAAGTATTTGGTTCTTAACAATACGTGGAAACTTAAGCCATAATAAAACTTTAGATCCTGCCTCTAAAAAAACCACCTATTAATTATGAAAATGAATTTAAATTTATTAAGAAATGTTACATTAAAAAGAAATTTGTTTTACTATATTATATATTAAGTGTCTATTAAGCACATATATCTTGCATATATATATATACACACATTAAGGCCAGATGAGCCTAATGGATACCCTTAAGGATTTTCTTTAAAAATTAATTTTAATTAATAGTGACCATTATATTCCAGTTTTTTTAATGTTATATTAATTTGTCAACAATATTTAATAATTCGCATAGTCAGATTTGCTAATGCGAATCAAAATTATACTGTAAATAACATAAAAAATGAATAGACTCGAAATTAAAATTAATCAACACGACTTGTTCCAGTAACGGACACCCTATAAAAACTAATAGATTTTTTTTATTTTTATGATTGTATTTAAAACCAAGAATTTAATGAAAATATACCACTGAGACAAAATAGTCATTTTATAGTAAATTTAAAAATTAGGCTATCAATAAATAATAAAATATTTTTGAGAAAAATTCTCTATTTAAATTAATTATTGTCATTATCAGAAGATCAATATTATAATTATTTTAGATAGAAGATTTAAACTAGTGAATTTCAGAAAATTACAGTTTTCAAATTATAGAGGCAATAAGGGAGGTGGGGGAATATTAAATTAAAATAAATTCAGAAAATATATTCTTGGAGTATCTCTGCATGAAATTTATTTTCACATTACAATTCTTTAAATTTAAATTTCATGAAACTACTTTTTTATATATATATATTTAGTAATACAAATATGAAAGAAATGAAACTACAGGTTGAATGCTTTAAATACTAAATAAAATGCTGTCGAAATAAAACTACAGAACTTTCAGTTAAGGCGTTTGATCTGCAGATTTTATAGTTTCATCACTATTTTAAATGTAATTTATGTTCTTAGTATTTTTTATTTATTTATTTATTTATTTATTATCAGAGATAAATAATCAAACTTTGAAGATGGAACGTAATAATTTTTTAACAAATTGTCTGACTTACAAAATTGTCTTCATTTAAAGGTTATGGGCTTAAGCCTCATAAGACCCTCCTATTTTCTATCCCTTTAAACATTATTCCTTGATTCTTGATTGGTTTGATCGATTGTAAAATTTAAAATATGCAAAGCACAGTCATAAAAAAATAATTAATCAGATTTATTAATAAAAATTTTAATAAACACATGAACTTAATTAAAAGCATCTAATTAAAAAAATAATTTTTATTACACTATGGTAACTGCAATTTAAAAATTAAACTTGATTACTTACCTTTTCAGTTAAAACAAAATATATTATACACTATAACCATTATTAAAATTACACGTTTTATAATGGCCACAGGGTGACCTGACCATTATTGGAAATTGCTAAGCATGCCAATAATTAAAACTGATCCTAAAACTATATAATTAAATTCATTTTTGTAATGGACTATTAATATATAACATTTAATATTTTATTTTGCTACAAAATTAAAAAAATACAATTTATGCAAGAAATTAAAGTAGATATAAATAAATTAATTAAAACTAGTTCATTAAAATTTTCACTCAAAGGCAGTGGAACTGTGAAGCATTATTTTCTATGTCCTGACTGATTTGATTAAGATTGTCAAAATAACCCAAGTTATCAAACATGCAAGGGAATCTTATGTTAAAAAAATAACTCCGGCAATTTTCTTAGTTATTTTTTAAACAAAAACTTTGGAGTGTGTCTATTTATAACTCATAATTAATTAGAAAAATGTAAAATATATGAGACTTTTTTAGGGGATTTTTTTTTTACTTTTAAAATTGCTATTGCACATTAAATTTAATTGCTTTTTATGAAACATCTTATGCTAATTCAAATTTTTATAAGTTTGCTAAGCATTATTAATTATTATTTCGTCATATTTATTTTCAAACCACTACTAATGAGGAACAAAATACAAATATATAAAAAATAATTGAGTTTATAGAAGTTTTATTTAATGGTATTAAACAATTATATTGAAAATGAAACTGCTGAAATAATCTTTCTAGTAAAGGCTATATTTTCTTTTAATGAACAGATAAAGTAATTTTTATGGATGCAGATAACAACTTACTCACTGATTTTTTTTTTTTTTAAAGTAATTGATTATTAACGTTACGGGAAAACTTAATCCCTACTAAAACTTGAAAATACTGCCACAAAAAAAAAAAAAAAAAAAAAAAAAAAAAAACATTAATAAAAATGAATTTAAATTTATTAAGAAATGTTACATTGAAAGAAACAGGTTTTACTATACGTATATAAAGTTGTCCATTAGGTACATCTAGCCTGTAAAAAAAAAAAAAAAAAAAAAAAAAAAAAAATATATGTTTATATATATATATATATATATATTCTTGTAGTATCTCTGTATGAAATCTTATTTCTCATTACAATTCCTTAAATTTAAATTTCGTGAAACTACTTTATATTTTACTTATATAATTAGTAATACAAATATTAAAGAAATGAAACTACCGGTTGAATGCTTTAAATACTAAACAAAAGGCTGTCAAAATAAAACTACAGACCTTTCAGCTCATGTCCTTGATCTGCAGATTTACTAAAAAAAAATTAATTTAAAATTCAACTGCTGGGGGGTGAAAAGAGCTTTAATTGGATACTTTCTTGGTAAAAGAACTTTACAAATGATAAAAAAATAAAATTTATTTATTAAATAATTATTATTTACCTGTCATAAACTTGTTTTCTATACTGCTTTTTAGTAGAAACTTAAAATGAAATGGGATTTTCTGCATCCTATAAATTGCTTTATCAAGCATTAATTTTGCAAAGTTTTGTTTTATGATTTGCTATAAAAATATTTTCTTCTACTTCAGACACCCAAACATTACTTGCCTGCAATATATTGCTGTTAATGTCTGATGTATTCAAATATATTTTATTAAACATTGTTAAATGATTAGTTCAATACTTAATTTTTAGATGCATTCTGAACATCGAGCCTGTTGAAGGAGGACACAAAAGGGGAGGAAAGTGAAAAAGAACAGCCGTTCATCCATCAGTTCTTCAGTTAGCCAATAATCTAAGATCACAGGAATCCGTTTGGGACATTAGTAGTGATGATTAAATTCTTACCAGCATTTTTATGCTAATATACAAACTTTGAGTTTCATATACAGGTGTAGGAAAAATAAAGTAAAAAGTCATTTAATATGCTGGCACTTTCCTATTCCAAAATTTTGTGTTTTGTATCTTGCTCATTTTCTATATATATTTATATTCATTTAGTATGTTTTTATTGATTTTTAAGCCTTGTTTCATTCATGTACGATGTCAAATGGCGAATATATTTAAGTAGATCCTCTACATGGAGTGAAAAAACATTTTTTGTGATGGTGTTGACATACACTTTAAACATTGCTATTAATGCAAGCACAGAAGAAGAAGCTGCTGACTTGACTGCAACCGTCACTCCTTAATTTCATTTTGCTGTACATTAAAATTGCTCATTTTCAAAATTGTATAGAATATAAATTAGATATAGTACTTTAATATTTTTTTGATTTATGTAATCTATATGTAATTCAACGTTTGTATGTTCTTTATACATTTCTTCAATTTTTAACCGATTTGGACCAAACATGGCATACATACAATTTAAGATCTAGTGAAAAACACTAGCTGCTTCGCATTACAAAATTTTAAAGGGGATAAACAAGTGGAAAAGCTTCTAAAAATAGCATTTTATTATGATTTCAACAGAGATGCTGCCACTAGAAATCTGGAAATTAGTATGTACATTTGTTTTAACATATACATGCTCACTGTTAAAAAAAATTATAATTTTGCAGAAAACGGTTCAAAATTGATTATTCTGAAACTGCTCAAGCTAAAGTTGCAGGAAACTTATCCTGGCGATTAAGGTAAAAGCTAGAAAGCCTTTTTACACAGTTTAGTGCAGTAGGATTGCCAAATCGGAGATATAGTGTTCATTTTGGCCTGTAGAAAATAATTTTTTGAATTTAATGTAAACATGTGTATTCCAGAAATCTTTTCGGTCTTCTTTTAAAACATTAAATATACTACCTAATTGGCTATATACAGCCTAACATTAATGCATGTTATTTAAATCGGAATAACAAACAACATTTTTGAGCGGTTGTAAGAATATTTAAATATTTTGAAAGATGTATATATTTTAAATGTTGTAATTTAACAGTGCCTATAATTTTTTTAAATGTATTTATTTTATGTAAAAAAATTATTTTAAAAATTACGTCAAATCTTTTTTGGCATAAAATTGTATTTTTTAATAAACGTTAAAATTTTTTGGCTAGCAATATATCTTCCGTTGCATGCAGAATTATTATTTACATAATGACATTTAATGTTTTGTGTTACTGGAGAAGTTGTAAAAATAGCTTAAAACTATTCTATTTAATACATTTAAAATTTGCTGAAATGAAAATTATTATTTTATTTTTATTTTTTAATTGTATTTAGAAAAATGATAACTGTGAGAATGTTTTCCCTAAACAAACAAATAAATATTTATTTTTAAATACATTTGTATAGAAAGTTTTTTTACTATTATTGATTTAGTTTTAATTTCTTACAATATCTGTTTTATTGGAAATATTATTGTCAAATCAGAAAAAACTATAAACTATTTTCTCATTTTTACAAGTTTATTGCATGCATCGAGCAGTTGCAGAGTTTGTCCTGCTATTTTTCGAGTGCGCCTTTCGATTTCGATTATTTTATCTTAGATAACACATTACAAACAGATGTGCTTCTAACGTATAAACTTATTGATTATTTATGTAGAAAAATATTCAGAAATGAGTAATTTAATATTTAAGTAAAATAGTTGAGTATTAGTTTTGAAAAAAAAAAGACAAAGGGGGAAAAAAAAGTTAATATATGATTTATGCCAGTTGGAAAATATTAATAAATAAATAAATATATATATATATTAATCAAGAGGTGAACAGACAAAATCTGATAAATGTTTTTAAACTCTTCATTAATATGTTACCTTTTCTTTCAATTTTAACATGCTGAGAGTTTATATGACATACTCTGGTTCATACAGATAACTGGTTAATTTCATCACTATATTCTGAGAGGAATAGTTGTGAAATACAAACAGACAATGATATTTTAATATTAATAAATGCATATTTTAAAATTGTGTTATGAATATTTAATTTGTTTTGTACATAAATTTAGACTACCCAAAAATTAATAATTCATAATATGAATCTCATAGTCAAATAATATATATTAAAATTTTACTTTTAAGATAATGTTAAATATACTTTTGTTAAATTTTACTTGACTCTGAGTCCATGACTTCGACTTTACAGCTCTTCTACCACCTACTATGATTTTTGTCCACTACTTTTTCTGTAACTAAATCTTCTTTTTTAATATTAAATTTCAGCTTATTTAAATAAGGCGGTGATTTTCTTTACAGAAAAAGTAGTGGTGAAAAAAAAAAATCTTAGCAGTTAACAGGCAGTTAGTTATTCACTAATTCATTTTTCTAAATAAAACAATTTATTACAAGTAAGTGTTTTATAGCAAACATTATACTTTTGTATTAGTTTATGTTCATTAAAAGTAGTTTTAAAAATGAAATAATAACATTCAGGCGTTTAAAATATATTTTTTGTATATATGTTTATAGATAAGAAAATTGTACGTATTTTTGTTTTTACAATAAAAGTCTTTAGTAATGTTTTTAAAAATTCCTTATTAAGCATATAGCAATTTCTACATTGAGTTACAAAGCGAGGTTTGGATATAAAAGTCAAATTTTTAATAAATGTAATTAATAAAATATAAACTACATATGATGATAAATGGATGCATGACTTATCTAAGCAGTAAGATAATCATTTTTAAGTAATATGTGTTTTGCACATAACATATTTATTAGTTTGAATTTTGTATTTTATACTGTTGAACAAGGTATCTGTTTCTCATGAAGTAAGCAATAATGTTTATATGTACCGTATAATGTTGAAAAAGAAGCATTGAAAAGGTTCCGTAGAATGGAAAAATTTTCAAAATTGTAGGTTATGAAAGCATTAAAATGTTTGAAATTTTAAAAACAATGTTTTTTTTTCTTTTCTTTTTCATTGGGCAATATGTATAAGTAAAATTACAATATTGCAAAAGAAAAATGTTAACTCTTTTTTAGAAAATAGTAAGAAAAATTATATATATATATAAATTAAATTTAGTTAATGGAAGTCGTATAAACAAAATTATCAAAGTAAATTTTGTTTGTACTCTCTTGTTACATATTCAATTGAGAAAAAATATTATAGATTAAACAAGAATAAAATGATAATTTAATGTTATAAATGCATATGTAGCTCAAACATTGAAAGTAAAAAATTTGAAAATTGGAAGATGGTAGATAATTTGTAATTGTTTTTCTGTTTAGTGCCCTAAAATCTATATAAAAGAAACTATATACATTAAGAAACAGAAAGTTAGTTAAAATTTGCTGACCCAGTGTTATTAATGCGGTTAGAATGTTATTAATGTTTTAAAAATGTTTTGGCAGGTCAAGTAGTTAAAAGATTTTATGGAATTTACAATTAATAGTATTTTCTAAACATGTGTTATATTCACATGTTTTTTATAGGACCAACTCTTATTATAGCAAAAAAAAAAAAAAAATCCTTGCTGGCTCCGCCTGCAAACAAGTTAGGTTTCGAAGTAGGCTGTTCCAACTGCAGCATCATCGCAAAAAGAGCATTTCTTCCGCAATTCCCGACAAACAGGCGCCCCACGTTCTGCGTCTTCGAAATCTACCTCTGCCTGTAGGCCGAGCCGTCAGGGATTTTTTTTATTATGAATTATTACATTAATTCCAAATAATTATTATGAATAAAAATTTTTCCAATTTTTACATTCTAATCATACAATATTTAAATCCAGCAGCAGGTATTTGTTCAATTATATGTTTTTAAAACTCTCAGAGTCCAATACTAAGAACTGCTTAAAAGACAAATTTAATTTCTTTGGCTTTTTCTCTGAATTTCAGACCAAATGAAATAAAAATATTAGGAATAGGAGAATATTTTTCTCCTACTCTTAGTATAAATTATTTATCACAATTTAAAATTTAAGGTTTTTTGAGATGTAGAATGTAACGTAAATGTGATTTTTTAAAAATATTTATTTATTTGAT
This sequence comes from Maratus michaelseni, assembly GCA_963931845.1. Classification (NCBI taxonomy): domain Eukaryota; kingdom Metazoa; phylum Arthropoda; class Arachnida; order Araneae; family Salticidae; genus Maratus; species Maratus michaelseni. The sequence continues at coordinate 127,281,276 of OZ007590.1, read as the reverse complement.
AGAATATTTAATAATTTGATAAATATTTACCATGAGAGAGTTTCCAACTAATCTTAAACACCTTTTAAAATGCTGCAATGAAATTTTAAAGTTATGAGCACTAGCTAATAAATCAATAAATATAACTGTAAAGATATAAGAACACTTATTTCCTTAAAATCGATATGATTAAAAAAAATTACGATGTCCTCATATAATTTGTTCAGCATTTTACGTTACTTGAGAAGATTAAGTTTTTACAAGGTTTTTTGTCCAACTGAATATTTAAAGCCGATTTCCACACACTAAAATAGAGGCTATGTTACTCTGTCTATGATTTCTAAAATCCCCAAAAGGAAAAAAAAAAAAACTACTTGTTTCTTAGCACAAGACATGTTTAATATTGCATGCAAAATGTAAAGGTCTATCATGTTGATAAACACTCTAACAACCTAACTATTTAGGCAACTGAGCTTTCTTCGCCAGTAGTTTTAATTGGTTGATTGTTGAGAGGTGCACAGAGTAAATTTGCGAACAATTTAAGGAAATGACGATTCGTGTGTCAGCTTCCTCCCTTGATTTCACGACTAGTAATTACCTGATTAAAAGAACAACAACAAAAGGTAATTAAGATATTTGTAAAATCTACGAGTTCCTTATATCTCGGGAAGCACAACAATCTCATTTTAAAAATATATAATGGTAAGAAAAGGGGTACGCACGTAGCTATAATAACACCAACATTTATCAACATTTTACCTAAAAACTTAGACATGCCTAAAACAGTAAAACCTTTGAAAATAGAACCCGTCTAAGGTGAAATGCTGCTTTAAAATGAAGAAAGTACGTGGTCCTGTGTGCACGGTAGTGCACACAGGACCATCACGCATGATTGCACTACCGTGCAATTATGCGTGATAATATGGAGACATGTCTAAATTGGATAATATTGTGGGTTCTTAGCGTTTTCATTTGAAATTCAAAGGTATGACAATTATATATATATATATATATATATATACTTGACTGTATATTCTACAAGTTTATCACTTCAAAGCGAATATATTGCTAAAAATAAATACGATTTCTTTGCAAAATCATACAGTGTCAAAATGTTATGAAAAACATTATTCGACTTAAGAATCAACAATTAAAATTCACACAATTACATTTTATCTGATCAAAATAGTTAAAATAAAATTGAAAATACGCATGGGCGAACGCAGGATTATTTTTTTTTGGGGGGGGGGATGAGGGGGAAAAAAGAGCCGGTACCTTCAGCAGTGAAAAAGACCAATAAAATGAAAAAATAAATAAATAAATAAAACAATCATCTAAGAAAATTACAATCATGCATAATCAGCTCAATAACAATCCTAAACAAGACTCTCATGTTTACATTATTTATATTTATTTGAAAACATATTTATATTTCTTAAAACCTAAAAAAAAAAAAAAAGAAAAAAGAAAAAAGAAACAAAATCTTACTTTTCTAGGATGATGGTACTCTCTCTGTGTACGCCTATGCAAACACGCTTTTTTTAAGACAATGCTAAATATTTTTCAAATAAATCTACAATTATGATAAACAATGTTCAGCTTAACACATAATAATTACCTGCCTTAATTATCTTCAATAAAAAATTCTCTGTCAATAATTATAAGAAAAAGAAAGAAAGAAAAACAAAAGAAACCTTTATATACAAATGAATACATTACAGTTATATGAACTGCTTGAACAATAAAATAATTTTATAATGTTATTCTTCAAAATTGGAGAAAAAAAAAGGAACTTGCAAAGCAAATAAAAAAAAATTTCCATATTATTAAGCCCAAGAGCGGACATATATTAAAATTATTTTATTTAGTCAATGCTACAATAATGTTGAATTTTTATATTAGATCTTGTTCAGTCTATTTAATCTTAAAAAAATTAATTTAAATTTGAAACATGATATTAAAGCAACTTTAAAACATTTCATTTATTTGAAATGAAATCTAAATAAATCTTCAACCTTTTTTTTCAGTTTTACATGCATTATGCAAAATTTGTATTGTAGCAAATTCTAACAGACAAGAACTATGAGAAGTTCAAATAATTTAAAAAGTTGAAGATTTATTTAAATTTTATTTCAACTAAATGAAATGTTTTAAAGTTGCTTTAATATCATGTTTCAAATTTAAATTTAATTTTTTAAGATTAAATAGACTGAACAAGATTTAATATAAAAATGCAACATTATTGCAGCTTTGACTAAATAAAATAATTTTAATATATTTCCCTTCTCGGGACACCGGAGGTGCATAATATGATTAAGCAGTCTCAGACCTTTCCAACGATATATAACATGAGGGGTGTGTGTAAAATTTAGAAAAGTACCCCCCTTAGAGGGGCAAAGGGGGGGGGATGGACTGTGGAGATGCATAGTATGATTAAGCGGTCAGAGACCTTTCCAACGATATATAACATGAGGGGTGTGTGTAAAATTTAGAAAAGTACCCCTTGGAGGGGCAAAGTGGGGAGATGAACACTGGAGATGCATAATATGATTAAGCGGTCAGAGACCTTTCCAACGATATATAACATGAGGGGTGTGTGTAAAATTTAGAAAAGTACCCCCCTTAGGGGGCAAAGTGGGGGAGGGGCACCGGAGGTGCATAATATGATCAAGCGGTCACAGACCTTTCCAACGACATATCACATGACGTGTATCGGCAAAATTTAGAAAAGTGCCCCCCTTGGGGGGCAAAGTGGGGGAGGGACACCGGAGGTGCATAATATGATTAAGCGGTCACAGACCTTTCCAACGACATATCACATGAGGTATATCGGCAAAATTTAGAAAAGTGCCCCCCTTGGGAGGCAAAGTGGGGGAGGGACACCGGAGGTGCATAATATGATTAAGCGGTCACAGACCTTTCCAACGACATATCACATGAGGTATATCGGCAAAATTTAGAAAAGTGCCCCCCTTGGGAGGCAAAGTGGGGGAGGGACACCGGAGGTGCATAATATGATCAAGCGGTCACAGACCTTTCCAACGATATATCACATGTGGGGTTTCGGAAAAATTTAGAAAAGTGCCCCCCTTGGGGGGGCAAATTGGGGGCAGGGACACCGGAGGTGCATAATATCATTAAGCGGTCACAGACCTTTCCAACGATATATCACATGTGGGGGTGTCGGCACAATTTAGAAAAGTGCCCCCCCGTTTGGGTTGTATTTTTCAAGTATGCTGTAAATACGTATGTGCTTGAATTTTCAAGTACGGGGATGTAATGGAACCCCCCCCCTCCCCTCCCCATAATTTTTGACGCTGCTTCATTTAAAAAAAATTATGTTATTAGTTATAAAATATCGTAAAGTTTGAAACAGATCGCTTTATTGTATTTCCTAATTGTGTTCGCGCCCTTCTCCCCCCCCCCCCTCCCCATAATTTTTGACGCAGGCTCACTTTTAAAAAATTATGTAATGTGTTGAAAATATCGTAATGTTTAAAACAGATCGCTTTATTGTATTTCCTAATTGTGTTCGCGCAACACATTGTGTTGTAAAATTACATCCCCATACTTGAAAATTCAAGCACATACTCATTTACAGCATACTTGAAAAATACAACACATTATGTTGTAAAATTACATCCCCGTACTTGAAAATTCAAGCACATACTCATTTACAGCACACTTGAAAAATACAACACATTGTGTTGTAAAATTACATCCCGTACTTGAAAATTCAAGCACATACTCATTTACAGAACACTTGAAAAATACAACACATGGTGTTGTAAAATTACATCCCGTACTTGAAAATTCAAGCACATACTCATTTACAGCATACTTGAAAAATACAACACATTGTGTTGTAAAATTACATCTCCGTACTTGAAAATTCAAGCACTTGCTCATTTACAGCATACTTGAAAAATACAACACATTGTGTTGTAAAATTACTTCCCCATACTTGAAAATTCAAGCACATAATCATTTACAGCATACTTGAAAAATACAACACATTGTGTTGTAAAATTACGTCACTGTACTTGAAAATTCAAGCACACATTCATTTACAACACACTTGAAATTTACAACACAAGGTGTTGGCGATTTTTTTACCCACACATTGTGTTGTAATCAGTCATATTCATTTTTTACAGTGTAACAGGCACAACTTGTGCAATTTGTGTTTTTAGGATAGTTTTTATTTGTGTTACGCATTTTCTTACAGAACTCTATTTAGCAGACTAATATAAGTTTGTGGAGTATAAATAAATTCTTGTACAGTGTTACGCAAAGAACAAATTACATTGTCGTTTACGGTTGGTAATTGCTGAAAGTGAGTTTTGAGTTCCTTATGTGTTTTTTACCTGAATTAAATTTTAGCTTAATATGTGGTGTGTACAAAAGTGTTTTAATAATATACAGAGCTGTACAAAAGATTTCGAGTGCATTTTCATCGTTTGGCGAAAATTGCTAAATGTAAATTTTCTAACTGAACTAAATTTTATCATTCTATGCATTATATATCCAATTCTACAGATCATATACAGGGCTGCACAAAATAATTCGACTAATTTTTAACAATGGAAGGTAATTTCGAAAACTGTATTTTTCAATGTGGTAAATGTTTTTAAGCTGTTTACTTACATATCTTCTTTTATCTTCTTTAACGGTGAATTTTCGTTATAGTTTTCTGGATGTGTTGGAAAGTGTTTCATAATCTATGCTTAACGTATGATTTTTTGATCTTGTTTAAATTTAACTGGATGGTATTTAAGACCATTCCACGACTGAAGGACCCTAAAAGTGAACTGTCACTATTTAAATAGAAGCATACATTTAAAAATATAAAATTGCGACATGTTACTATAGTTTCCTTTAGTTTTCTATATTAGTCTGTAGTTGCTTTACAATAATATCGTTTTCAGAGATTTTTTTATTCCACCAGCTCTTAAATTAGAGGCCAAATCCCTAGAACAAAAACGATTTCAACTCTGAAAATTACGTCATTTTTAAAATGCATATAATTGAAAACATTACTTTTCATTCAGAAAACTGAAACGTTTTTCTACGCTTGTGTCTAAATGATGTACTTTACAGCAATAATTCCTCCTATAATGCGATTAGGCAAAAATAGCTCTTTAACATTCTTCTTACACTGCAAAAGTTCCTATTTACAGAAAGGTGGTATGCTTTTACCAAAAGTAAAGTTCTATTTAATACAAAACGGACATATTTCTCCGTTAAACTAATGCATTTTGACACATTTGTGTGAAAATGATTTTCAACATTTTTGTTTATTTCTTTTGTGCTAAGTTTAAGGTCATTGGGCCTTAAACTAATAATGGAGAAATAAAAAGCCAATGAAAAATTACGCCATTTTAAAAGGCTTATAGTATTTATTTTTATTTACTTTTATGAATGTATAATGATTATGTATGATTCTGATATTTTTTTCCATTGATTGAAACATTCCGCCATGTCTCGTTTAAGATCGTGGAATTCGGGAAGTTGCAAAAGTTTTCAGAGTAGGGGAATTATTTCACATTTAGCAAGATCCGAGGATTAACCTTTGAAAAAACTGGTATATTTTACTACGGATGCATCTAAATGACATGAATTTTGTGCTTATTACTCTGCCGGTACTGAAATTACGACGTCAAGGCGTCCAGGACTGCAAATTTTATAATTTCGTACACGAAACTCTCGCTAGCTAGCATGGCATCAAATTTGTGAAAATACAGGGTGATTATAATTAAAGTTTAAGTTTCAAAACGCTCTAAAAATGAATCACTGATTAGAATGACGTCAAAATTGAACGGCGTATTATTGAAGAAGGGGAAAAATTCCAAATTTTAGTGACAGATGGCGCTGTAAGCGTCAGAAGATGTAAATTAAAATACCTGGCATGCGCACGGCCATTTCAGGTGTTATAAAAGCGTTGGGTAAACGGCGTCTACTCATTTCGCGTCTCAGACGTTCGCCATGAGTGTCTCAATGAAAGACCGCACTCTGCTTGTAAAGCTTTATTACAAGAACGGTGATTCTGCACCAGTAGCTCTGAAGAAGTTCAGAACCCTCAAGGGTATGAAAAAAGGCGTTGGACCGATGACTGTCATGGGTCTGGTGAAAATGATGAAAAAAATCGAAAATACAGCGTCGTTTGATGTGCAGTCTGGTAGAGGAAGGAAAAGATGTGATTCAGCAGTATTTGAAGAAGTGTCCACAGCATTTCAGGAGGAGTCGAGCGGTGGTGTGCAACCATGCAGTGCATGGAGAATTGCCCGAATATTGGACAGGCCTGTGGTCACGGTGCATAACATTCTACGAAACATCCTGCAATGCTATCCGTACAAAATTTGACATGTGCAGGAGTTGTTTTCTTCTGACCTGCCAGCAAGAGAGGGTTTTGCTTTGGAATGTCCTGCTCGCATGAAAGTGGACAATGATTGGCCGTGGAAAATTCTGTAGACAGACGAAGCTCATTTCCATCTGATGGGATATGTCAATACACACAATTGCCGAATATGGGCAACAGAAACTCCACTCGAAACGAACTCACTACTACTTCATCCTTCAAAGGTCACTGTGTGGTGCGGATTGACGGCATCATTTATCGTAGGGCCATATTTTTTCGAGGAGACGGGGGCTTTAGGTCCTGTTACCGTTACTGTCAATGGTCAGCGCAATGAGTCTCGTTTGCGTAATGACGTCATTCTAGCTCTGCAACAGCGTGGATGTGTGGATAGTATCATTTTTATGCAAGATAGTGCTCCTCTGCACATTGCAAATCGAGTGAAGCAGTTGTTGAAGCGGCATTTCGGAAATGCTAGAATTATCAGTCTTCATTTCCCTACAGCCTGGCCGGCTGTACTCGATCTACACTCGATCTTAATCCGTGTGATTTCTGGCTGTGGGGTTATCTGAAAGATGTTGTGTTCAGAACTCCGATTGCCAACGTAGCTGAATTGAAGACACGCATTGCGCAACACATTCTGAACTTGACCCCGGGGACACTTCGATCGGTTGTGGAACATGCTGTTTCCCGATTTAATCTTGTTGCACACAACGGTAGACAGTATATTGAACATGTTTTGTGCCAGTCTCGCGAAACAAAAACCGATTGGAAGGATGATTTTTATGCAGTTTTTGGCTTCAGGACAGTTAAAAACCGATTTTTCCCATCCGATGTGATACGACCTTGCCGTGGTGGATGGGCTTACGTAACTAACAGTATCACACCTGTACAGTCATGCACACTGAGCAGTACAGTTGGTTTATCGTGTAACTTACGCCTTAGCCGTTGTTTTACGATTTGTCATTTTTAGTAGAAATTATGACGCTTACAGCGCCATCTGTCGCTAAAATTTGGAACTGTTTTTGTTCATGTTCTTTCCCCCTTCTTCAATAACACGCCGTTCAATTTTGACGTCATTCTAATCAGTGGTTCGTTTTTAGAGCGTTCTGAAACTTAAACCTTAATTATATTCACCCTGTATATTTATTAATAACCTATTGCTCGTTAAAATATACATGTATCAAAAATATGAAAAGTAGGAAAGAAAAGCTTGTACCGATGAAAATGACATTTTGATAATCTGAAAATATATTTTCATTGCTAAAACTGAAAAAAAGGACTTACGTATTAATGGCGTGTTATATGGGGATATTTGAAGCTCTTTATTGTCTACAAATACTTTTTATTTATGGCTGAAAATGTTTAACATTTTTACAGATTATTCATTTTTTTATTATTGTAGGTTATTCATTAGATTTTCCATTATTGCATGTTATTCCTTAGATTTTGCATTATTGCAGATTCCTGTTATAGTTTCCCATTATTGCAGGATACGCTTCCTTAATCGTATTGCGTGCCATGTATTGGTAACAAACACGAATGACTCAACAAACTAACTCTGTTGCTTTAAACAAAGGTAGCTGTTATTTAAGATACCAAATCATATTCGTTAAAACACGCCAATTAGCTGCAAACCACATTACGGAACTATCTGCCATACCACACTTACATGTAAATATATACATACATAATTATTGTATACATACATAATTGAATACATGTGAATACATTCATACATAAATATATGCATACATGACATGAAATTTTCTCTAGCCATTAAAGTCTTGTATACAGTTAATATGCAGGTACTAAAAAAATAATAAGATTGTGTCAAAATGATGCAAGTTTAATTGATATTTCATTTTATGACTAAAAATATTAGAATTAAAGCATGGTTTCTTTTCTTGCTTCTTTAGTTTAGTTTAAAATATAGTGTAAAATAATAATTTCTTTGGAGTTAAAATAGCTACTGTAAAACTGACTTTATATTAAAATTATTTTTGTAGGTTTATTATAAGTTTACCTAACCGTTTCTTATTAATTTCTTTTCAATCCGTCGAATTTTTACGAGATCACTATATAGTATGTTAAAAACAATTACTCAATCCGACTGTATAACAAAATGAAAAGCCATTTATTAAAGAAGACGGATCAAATAATTACTGTGTTGGCATGACAAGCAGGAAATTCAGTTATAGAAAAAATGAGCATATAGCTGATATCAAGTGCAATAGAAACACCACAGGCAAGATTATATCAAGTTGAAACCGACCAAATAATTTTGAATGAAATTAAGATAATTTCCCCCTCCAATCTATACTATCCATCCATTATAACATATGTACCATAGAGATTATAACACGTAAAAATGCAATATGTCGTGATACAGCATCGTTTAACTTGCCAAAATTGTGTCTCGAGTTATTCCATGATTACTTATATGGAAATAAACACATCCAAGTAAAAATTAAAAATCAACGTGCGTAATGGGAAAAAGTACATGAAAAATAAAATGATGGCGTTCCCAATAATAACTTCAACGAGCGTGCAATTGTAAGCAAACCTTATTTGTTGTAATAATGGCTCCGATGGAGGCGAATTTACGCTTTTTAGCAACTAAAAGAAGTATAAATTGAAAAGTCCTTAGATTATATTGTTTGGATAAAATTAATTCTTCCATTTCTGTATTCCGTACATCTAACACCTACTACGTATTTTCATGGCTTCCGAAGCATGGGAGTTTAAAATAACTTACAAAGGGAAAAAGTGGGTGGGAAACACAGGTGTCCCGTAAAAAAAAATTCGTTAAGGAAAAAAAATATCATATTAGAAGCATGGCAGTTTTCGAAATCCTGTACTCATTAGTGTTTTCAACATTTTAGAAAGATGTGATTAAAATGTAAAAGCACCATGATCCTAATACAAATATTAATGTCTACAGTATAGCCATGTGACGTGAAAAATGGTACTCGTCCACGTAAATGTAAAATCTACGTCTCTTTTTTGTGACAAGGTGCAAATAGCTCAAACTACGGTAATGGTGAATCTCCAGTGGAGTTTGCGAACTGGCGGTCCCCTGAGAGTCATAATCGGACGGACTAACAATATCACTCTATTGGCACCATTGTCACTGCAGTTATTTGGGTACAGATGTCTGCGACATCTGTACTCAAAAGACGTTTTGACTTGCAAAAAGACATCAAAGACCCAAAAGACAAAAAGAAACCGGGTTTTCAATTTGGCACCAAAATGACGAATTTTTACATGGGGTGGCAACCCAGCTATTCTGGTCGGTAGACAATAGCTGAGTCAGTTGTATTCTTGACAATGTGCGTGTTTATAATAAATTAAACTTTGTGTGTGATTTATAATAGAATAATCTGTGTGCGTTTTTAATAAACATAGTGTGTGTTGTATAATAAAATAAATATTTGTGTTTTATAAAAAAAATTGCGCGTATTATATTAAATTGTGTGTGTTTCTAAAAATTTGCAGCAAACTGTCCAGTCATTTGACCGTTTTTGTAGAAAATGGTTACATAACCGTAATTTAACTATAGTCTGACCGTATTATTGCTCATTTTATGATCAAAATACAGTTAAATTACTGTTATGTAACCGTTTTCCACAAAAACGGTCAAATGACTGGACAGTTTGCTGCAAATTTTTAACAGTGTAATAAAATTGTGCGTGTTTTATAATAAAATAAAACGTTTCATAATACAATAAAACTAACATGTGGCTAGGTGCAAAATAATTGGAGCATAAACAAATGTCACGCCCACACCGTTGCGTCAGCGACATCTCTTTTCTCATTTTTGACGCTAGTCAATTTACAATGATGTCACATAGAGTGGCTGTGAAATTAGGGTAAAGACTAGTCAATTACAGCATGGGTTGTAACATGAAATACAATATACGCCATATTGAGACGATTTAAATCATTATAAGGCCAATCAGTGTTTCATTCATGCAAAAACTATATTTAGTTCAAATATTTACATATTTATTTATTTTACATAAATCCAATATCAAAAAGGAAAAATAATTACTCATGTATTTCCATTTTCGAATACAATAAATTGGTACCTGTTAAAATTTATTGATTTTCTGAAATTTATATCTCAACTATCTTTTAAGAACTCCGCGCTTTTTTATTAATTATCTCCGAATAGCACAAGAAGGTTTAAAAGATTAACTCACTTAATATTTAATGAAAAATCAGTGAAGACGTTTCGTTTCTACAGAGAATAGCAAGTTATCATCATTAATCTTCAAGAAAATATTTGTACACGCAAAATGTTTGAGAATGTCTCTCATAAGTAGAGATTTGTATCTTTATTTTCTTCTCTGTTTGCTAGAGTTACTTACAAATTTACTTACCATAGAAACAACCATCATTTGTATTATTTTCGAAAATTAATCTTTTTAATTAAAACGAGAGAGAAAAATAATGTGTCAAGCATAGATTATGAAATACTTTCCAAGAAATCCTGAAAAACTGTAACGAAACTTCACCCTTGAAAAAGGTGAAAGAAGATGTGTAAGTAAATAGTTTAGAAAACATGTAACACATTTAAAAATTCAGTTTTATCAATTACATTCCATAGTCAAAAATGTAGTCGAATTAGTTTGTGCATCTCTGTATATGATCTATAGATTGGTATATATACTACATAGCATGCTAAAATTTAGTTCAGTTAGAAAATTTCCTTTTAGCAATTTTGGCAGTAGATCGAAATACTCTCGAATTCTTCTGTACAATTCTGTATATTATGCAAAGACTTTTGTACACACCACATATCAAGCTAAAATTTAATTCATGTAAAAAATGCATAATACAACTTAAAATGCACTTCCAGCAATCTACCCTATTAAAATCCTTGCGCTATGTAGCCTCGGAAACCACAGAGCGCAGGGCTACGAAATTTGGCTCACGGGTTGCTGGTAGGGGGCCCCATGAACGATTGGGGCAAAAAATTCGAAAATTTTATTATATTTTTTATTTTATGGTTTGACAAATTTTTGCCTTTTTTATATTCAACCCGTAATCGCGCGAGTTCTAACCGGTTCTAGATGTTTACAGCAGTGTGAGATATACATATTATGCACGCCATGCTGCAAGACGAAGCTGTTGCGGGTATTACGATAAATCTTTTACCAATATACAAATTACCAATATGCAAATAATTAGAGATTATTTAATTGCGCCTAATTGTTACTTTTTTTTAAAAAATAAAGAAAAGCATTTTATTATAAACATCAACAAAACTTTTTATTATATTTATTACCTTATTCCAAAGATATCTCTTTTTTTTTGTTGATAGCAGTATGATAAATTAAATTTTATTAAAAAAATGCACAGTAGTAGAAAAAAAATTCTAAATAGAATAGATGAACAACTCATTACTTTAACAGGGGAATTCTTATTTCTTATTTAGATATTTTAAAGTTGTTTGTTTGTCAATTTTATTTTTAATTTTGGTTTTAGAAATAAATTCATGAACTCCCGTGCGTAGAACGGGTTAAACAGCTAGTTACCAACAATAAAATGCAATGCATCTTGTTCTTTGAGTAGCTCAGTATATGAATTTCATTATGCTTGAAATGGTGTAATATCATCATAATGCACTTGAAACTATTTCTTTCTCATTGACCGTAATGTAACGGAATACTTTTGACTGTCCCAGTAAACAAATTATAAATGCTACACACGTCATTTTCGATAGCGATCGTGCTATAGTAAACGACAATAACATATAAAAATTACAGGGCGATCCGAGGGCAATATTTACGAGAGTTGGAATACGGGAAGGCTGACAGACGGATAGGCTAACCTATGTCATACACACTTTTCAACTATATTGGAAAGTGTTAAAAAACAGTAACAAGAAAAGTAAATCCTGCGTCATGCTTAAATTAGGAAATATTTTTCTTAGTTACGAGAATCTTTTTGCAAAAGTTTTTATCCATAAAAGGAATGTATCGAAATCTTTTCTTACCTTTACAAGTATTTATTTTTAAAACGTTACATAATACTCTGAAACTTATTTCTACAGGAGTACACGACGCAATTCTAAATTCAATTCTAACATTTTCTCACCACAGATGATAAATTTTCCGAATAATTTAGTGTAGTATTGTTAAAAGTGTTACAAATATTTTACACTATATTTTCTATGGATATCCTGCTGTAATAAAACTCAATAACACAAATCTGTTTCATGTTGATTTGAATAGCATAGCATCAACAAAACGTACAAATATCTCAAATTACCCTAATAATGTATCCATATTGTGTCCTCTCCTGTAACAGAACGATACTTACTACGCACACTGTTTAATATGCAGAAAATTGGTCTTGCATCTCGATAACAAATAATTCATTATATTTGAAATAATATAATATCATTAAAATGTACTTCGAGTCACTGCCCTTATATATCACATTCTTTTGATGTTTTGGCAAACAACCAATAAATAGTATCCATACTATTATTAACAGGAAAAATGTTGCGCATTACATCGATGACCTTTTCAATTCAGGTTCGAGGTATATTTACGAAAATTGGTGCACGGAGCTACAGACAGACTGAGCGAAGTCATACACACTTTTCAAAATATTTTAACAACGATGTTTAAGTGAACATATGCGAATAAATATATACATGGATAGACAAATGTGGTCGCCAAGTCGCCATTGGCCCCCAAGTTATTAAAGCTGGCGGTTTTTTATACAAAAATTACCAAAGAAAGGAACACAATCAGCATTTTTTCTCTCCCACACACATACTCGTGCACTTCATTGCACTTAATTTCTCTTACATTGCTCTTCAGAAGGATGTGTTTTTTTTTATTTATCGTTAAATTCTTATCATTGTTATTGGATAAAAAAAACCTTCTTCCACCCAGCCTGCTGACTATTCTGATTACGTAATACAAGCACGGGAGAATGTTTTGTTAGAAATAATTCCTCATATTGGATTAATTTGGTATTTCTACAACCACTTAAAACCAGATATTCAAAAAAGAAGAAACAGCGGGCAGTTTTCTTCTACTTAGTGCAATATCTCGCGAACTGATTCATCAAAAATAAATATCTTGCTGAAAGTTATAACCAATTAACTTCAAATGCAGTACCTAGCTTATTTTTCATTAAAAGCGACAGTGAAGTCATTGAATGGCTATTTTGTTTATATCATCAAATAATGAACAAAGTGCACATACTAATTAAAGAACTTTTATAATTGCTGCAACAAGTAGGAAAACCCAGACATTTGTGAAATGTGTTTATATTTGTAATGTACTTTTTATGTTGTATACGTGAATTGTGCTCATTTATTCGTGATGTTGTCCAGAACAATCTCTAAAAGGAGCAAATGGCTCTCATAATCTGTAACAGTCTAAGATATTAATATTGTTTTGTAACTTAAGTAAATCTTGTCTAAAATTTAAATTTCATTAATTGTAAAATTCAGTAATATGTATACTTAATATTTATACACAAAAAAGACTAATTATTTAAGTTTATTCTAACATTCTTAAAAAAAAAAAAAAAAAAAAAAAAAAAAAAAAAAAATCAGATCTTTAAATATAACGGATTTATTCATATCATGTACCAGCGATCTTCATAGGATAAATTTATGTATGGATACTACTGCGGAATACAAGTACGATGATCACCGACAGAAAAAAGTAGGACAATTCATTTTCATTTCTCATTTATTGAAGACATCAAGTAGTCATTTATTTTTTCTGAGTAACCTCTTTTTCTCAGAATAGCAGTATCTTTTACTCATTTTAGTCACAACTGAAATTGTCGTAAGACACTGAAATTGTCGTAAGATGTGCCATTATAGATATGGCAAAGTTACAAAATTTTAAGAAATAAACATAAGAAATTCTATTCAAACAATAAAAATATCTTTTTTTTTCTTTTAATTTAGAAAAAATAAGTTCATCAAATGTAAATTTATAAATAATAAAATAAGAATTATTTTACTGGGTTCGACAGGAACATCGGCAAAAAACTGTTTTCCTGCTTCATTATTTTCATCGATGCCTCCCTCAGATATAGATTAGATTTTGTAGCACTCTACTATTCGGGCATTTGAAACATTGAACAAGCTTCATTTACCGAACATTGCGATTAATTTAGTCTTTACTATATCTTTTTTTTTCAGAGATATATAAATTTGATATGTTTCATTAGAAAACTTAGTTTATATAACATTTCTAAATTACGTACTAATTTAAACTCTGTCACTATAATAATTCTGAAATATTGCTTGTTATTATTTTTTTTTACAATTCATTCATAAAAGGATTTTCTGCTTTTTGTAAAATAAAGAGGGGGAAAGGGAGGTTAAATATTTTTTACTAGTGACTAGAATTTCTTCCTGGCTACCATATTTTTATTAAATTTGTATCTCATATAACTGCATTTGTCATTCTGTTTCGCATTTCGCATTTATTTGACTTTAAAAGCACGAAATTGCACTCTTGAAATAAACAGAACTCAAATTAGATTACTAGCAGAACCACCCGGCTTTGCCCGGGTTAACATAAATTAAAATACAATAATACGAAAATGACAATGACGGAGCTTTGTGCATTCTTGACCATAAATCGATAAAAAAGACAATTAGAAAAAAATAGCGTTACTTTAACTCAGCCATAGCTAAATTTCGCAGCTTTATAAATGAGAATGGGCGTTTTCTTTGCGGATACAATAGAAAAATATACGATTTTCCTGACAATGAAACAAAAAAAAAATCAACCAAATGTCGTAACATTTTGTGAAATTTGCTTTCATATGGCACCTATCTATATTATAAAACAAAAACAGTAATGTCGACAGTAATGTAATAACAGTCAGTAATGTCGACATCATATTGACGGTAGCAACGAACTAACCATTAAATTTTGCTTGTACTGCATTTTTGTAATTACTAAATATCGTATAATTTCATTTTTTAAACTGCCAATTAAAAAAAAAATGAACTTTCAAATGCAGTTTGAAAAGTTTATCTCAATTTACTGATTTTTTATGGATTTTAAAGCTTATATATTTTTTAATCTGTGTCCAATCCAATTACGAAAGATTAACTTATTTGATCTTTATAAAGTAAAAACATTTACTTCTAAACATAGCACATTCAATTTTTATGCGGTCGAATAAAAAAAATGTACTTTCAATGTTATTTGTTTGAAAAGCGTAGCTCAATTTACTGATGTTTTATGGATTTTAAAGTAATTTTAAAGAATGGATGTTTTTTAATCTGAGTGCTACTCAATTACAAAAGATTAACAAGTTTGCTCTTAAAATAATGTAAATAATTTAGCTCTTGTTGGTTTACGTGTAATATTCCATAACTAAATTGCCAAATTAAATTAAAACTTCAAAAAATAAAGAAAAAAAATATGGAAGACTCGCATAATATTAGAAGGCGTGTTCAAAATATATTAATTTCGCAGGTTAAAATGTTTTAATATCACTTATAAATTACACCAAAAACAATATCTCCAAAGAAAACATTATATATATTTTTTTATTCTAAAAAAAAAAAAAAAAAACTATAAAACTGGAAAGATACCAGATTTTATTAAATAGCTTGCGGATAATTGTAACAGCAAAAAATAAAATAAAATAATGGAAACATGGAGTTGGTAAAAATGACATTCAGGAGTATCTTAATATTTACTTTTCAGTTGGTTTAAATTGCATAACCAAACCACTGCAGTAACATTTAAAAAAATTATTTCGGGTGGCTTAAACGTAATTGTGGGAAAACCTTTACTTTATCGATAATAATTTCAGAAAATCAAGACTTTTCATTGATAATAAAACTTCATTTTAAAATTGAAAGTTCAATTTTCATTAATAAAAATTAAATCTATAATGATTAGATGAAAGTCATGTCAATTTTATATGTACTTTTATTCGTTACGTTTTTGTTGAAAAACGAAAGAAATGACCTTCTCTTTAACCCTTTTTATCCTTATAAGTACCAGTTTAATAAAACACCTATATATTCGTAATATAACCGTTTTTCCTAACGGTATTCTTAATGGCACAAAGAGTGTATTTCTGACAGCAGGCAGGAGATGGCAAATTCAAGCACATATCCTCTTTCTTTGCATTGGGGGGATTTTACATTTGCCACGCTACATTCGAAATCCATTTTGCAATAGAATTGACATGCATGTTGTTCTTCATTTGAGTCATTTTAGTGGTTTATTACCGGTTATTTAGTACTATTATTAGCCACACACAGGGTGGCTTATTCTTTCAATCTCTATCATTTTTCATGTTTATGAAAAGTCACAGCAATCCATCGTTGCCACAGATTAATCTCGGAAAATGAAACATTTGAAGTTACTTAAAAAATTAATAACTCGAAAAGTATTTGTCACAAAATTGTTTTACAAACTGCGTTAGAATGGTAAAAAATTGTATTTTTCTTGATATAAATTTTAAATCTAATGATTATGTCGTTTTTCAAATATTAGATTTCAAAAATTACAAAACTTCACAATGGAGTACCGTAGCGAAACTTTTACGTGTAAAAAGATAACGATAAAGGCATTGTGGCTCGACGTGTATCGTGTATACTGGCCATAGCATGAGTAACGAATTATAGTAAACTTATTATTCTGTTAAAATATAAAAGTGAATTATGTATATACATTTTTAAAAAATAAATAAAAACATTTTATCACAAACATCAACAAAATTTTTTCTTCTATTTATTCCCTTATTCCAAAGATATCGTTTTATCGTCTGCTGCTATAGCAACATGAATTAAATTTCATTAAAAAAAATTGCTCAGTGGTAGAAAAATATTTTTCTAAATCGAATGGTTATTGAACAACTCAACACTTTAACAGGGGAATTTTTATTTGTTATTTAGATATTTAAAAATTGTTTGTTGTCATTGCGTTTTTATTCTAAGTTACAGCTAGTTTATTTATTTTTTAAATAAAAGCCGTGTGTGGCAATCTATATTCTGCCTTATAGCAGAATTTTTCCCTCTTGTTTTCTATTGTTTTCTATACTCTACAGGTGAACATTTCCTATATTTTATTTGAAGTTTACTATTTGAAATTTACTATTTTATTTTATATCATAGGGTAAAAAATTTATGGAGGTTACAGTTGCATAATTAACCACTAAAACAGTATAAAAATTATTTTCCTCTTTCCTATGTTTATTCTGCACCAAAACTTATCCAATTATGCAAAAATACAATTAAAAAGTAGCTGGAAAATTAATTCAGGATGTAAAGGGTTAATATAAATCAAAGAAAATGTTACCACTGCTTCTAAATCAATAAAACACTTAGCAATATAACGTATAGATATAAGATACAGCTGTAGTATACAACCGAAGTAGGAATAAAACATAGCAGACGATTATTTAGACTCAGTTTGAAATCAAAATTAAAACCTTTAATAGAATATGACGCCATACCTAGCCTTTTTTTTTAACTTTTTTACTAAATTGTTCTCTTGAAATTGAAACATCTGTATTAAAGTAGATGTGTTAACTACAAATTTTAAAGTTATCGTTTTCTATTTATATAGAAACAAAATGCGCATTTTCTTCTTATAATCACTTCAGTTTCGGAAATTAAAAAAATATTTTTTATTGGCCTATAAAAAGAAAATGAACGTGTTATCATTTGTTTTTAAATTTTTGTGCCGTTTTTTAGATAGTGGCAACAGGAACGAACTATTGCATTAGAAATTGAAAAAAAAAAAAAGATTTCTGTAATGGGGGTAACTACTAATGGGGCTAACAATGGGGGTCTACTTTAACACATCTACTTCCTCTGTAACTATGGGAGATGTTTGAAAAAATGATAAAATAATGGCCTGAGAATTTTTTTTAAGTTGACAGTAATTTTACTCGTGTTCTAAAACGTATGTACATCAAGTTTCGTTCCAATCGGACAAAAACTATAGATTTGTATTAGGAACATACATACCAAGAACGGCTTTTATATATATAAATTTTAAGAAATAAACAAGAAATTCTATTCAAACAATAAAAATATCTTTTTTTCTTCTTTTAATTTAGAAAAAATAAGTTCATCAAATGTAAATTTATAAATAATAAAATAAGAATTATTTTACTGGGTTCGACAGGAACATCGGCAAAAAACTGTTTTCCTGCTTCATTATTTTCATCGATGCCTCCCTCAGATATAGATTAGATTTTGTAGCACTCTACTATTCGGGCATTTGAAACATTGAACAAGCTTCATTTACGGAACATTGCGATTAATTTAGTCTTTACTATATCCTTTTTTTTCAGAGATATATAAATTTGATATGTTTCATTAGAAAACTTAGTTTATATTACATTTCTAAATTACGTACTAATTTAAACTCTGTCACTATAATAATTCTGAAATATTGCTTGTTATTATTTTTTTTTTCAATTCATTCATGAAAAAATTTTCTGCTTTTTGTAAAATAAAGAGGGGGAAAGGGAGGTTAAATAATTTTTACTAGTGACTAGAATTTCTTCCTGGCTACCATATTTTTATTAAATTTGTATCTCATATAACTGCATTTGTCATTCTGTTTCGCATTTCGCATTTATTTGACTTTAAAAGCACGAAATTGCACTCTTGAAATAAACAGAACTCAAATTAGATTACTAGCAGAACCACCCGGCGTTGCCCGTGTTAACATAAATTAAAATACAATAATACGAAAATGACAATGACGGCGCTTTGTGCATTCTCGACAATAAATCTATAAAAAAGACAATTAGAAAAAAATAGCGTTACTTTGACTCAGCCATAGCAAAATTTCGCAGCTTTATAAATGAGAATGTGCGTTTTCTTTGCGGATACAATAGAAAAATATACGATTTTCCTGACAATGAAACAAAAAAAAATCAACCAAATGTCGTAACATTTTGTGAAATTCGCTTTCATATGGCACCTATCTATCCTTCTATATTAAAAAAAAGTAATCTGGAACTAAGCCAAAAACGAAATGGACCAATCAAATTCTGCGTAGATATTCCGGGTTATTCTCATCGCTTTTTTACTAGGGACTTTTTAAGGAGCTATTACTTTTTTTTCTAGCCATCCTACGGATTCGAAAATCATACCACCAGACGAGAAATATAACAAGCTTTCAGTAATTAAAAAAATTATCACTGTCGGACAATAAAAACCCAAAAAATCCTTAAAAATCGAGTAAAAAATCTTTTATTGAAAAAGTCATTTTTTTATATTGTTGCCAATTTCTAAATAAGTGCAAAGGATTATGTTTGATCTCAAATAAAAAATGTATTTGCGCGAGACTATTAAAAACAATAATGAAAGTTAAAAATAATAATTAAATGATCACGTGTTGAAAGCAGAAAATAAAGAAAATTACGTCATAAAAATTGTGTTTACACATGAATATAAAACTAAAAAAGATGAATTAAATGAAAAAGCATTATAACCAGTTAAATGAAAAAGCATTATAACCTGATTACAGAAGAAAGTCGCCGTTCGTGATATCATCATCATCATCTTTTTAAATCAGGATACATTACCAGGTTTTAAGAGGCTGTGAAATCAGAACGGGGGTTGGTGAGCGTAGCGAGCAGGGGGCAGACCCCCCTAGTATTATAAAACAAAAACAGTAATGTCCACAGTAATGTAATAACAGTCAGTAATGTCGACATCATATTGACGGTAGCAACGAACTAACCCTTAAATGTTGCTTGTACTGCATTTTTGTAATTACTAAATATCGTATAATTTCATTTTTTAAACTGCCAATTAAAAAAAAAAGAACTTTCAAATGCAGTTTGAAAAGTTTATCTCAATTTACAGATTTTTTATGGATTTTAAAGCTTATATATTTTTTAATCTGTGTCCAATCCAATTACGAAAGATTAACTTATTTGATCTTTATAAAGTAAAAACATTTACTTATAATCCTAGCACATTCAATTTTTATGCGGTCGAATAAAAAAAAATGTACTTTCAATGTTATTTGTTTGAAAAGCGTAGCTCAATTTACTGATGTTTTATGGATTTTAAAGTAATTTTAAAGAATGGATGTTTTTTAATCTGACTGCGACTCAATTACAAAAGATTAACAAGTTTGCTCTTAAAATAATGTAAATAATTTAGCTCTTGTTGGTTTACGTGTAATATTCCATAACTAAATTGCCAAATTAAATTAAAACTTCAAAAAATAAAATAAGAAAATATGGAAGCCTCGCATAATATTAGAAGGCGCGTTCAAAATATATTAATTTCGTAGGTTAAAATGTTTTAATATCACTTATAAATTACACCAAAAACAATATCTCCAAAGAAAACAATATATATATTTTTTTATTCTAAAAAAAAAAAAACTATAAAACTGGAAAGATACCAGATTTTATTAAATAGCCTGCCGATAATTTTAACAGCAAAAAATAAAATAAAATAATGGAAACATGGAGTTGGTAAAAATGACATTCAGGAGTATCTTAATATTTACTTTTCAGTTGGTTTAAATTGCATAACCAAAACACTGCAGTAACATTTAAAAAAATTATTTCGGGTGGCTTAAACGTAATTGTGGGAAAACCTTTACTTTATCGATAATAATTTCAGAAAATCAAGACTTCTCATTGATAATAAAACATCATTTTAAAATTGAAAGTTCAATTTTCATTAATAAAAATTAAATCTATAATGATTAGATGAAAGTCATGTCAATTTTATATGTACTTTTATTCGTTACGTTTTTGTTGAAAAACGAAAGAAATGACCTTCTCTTTAACCCTTTTTATCCTGACGGTACTTATAAGTACCAGTTTCATAAAACACCTATATATTCGTAATATAACCGTTTTTCCTAACGGTATTAACAATGGCACAAAGAGTGTATTTCTGACAGCAGGCAGGAGATGGCAAATTCAAGCACATATCCTCTTTCTTTGCATCGGAGGGATTTTACATTTGCCACGCTACATTCGAAATCCATTTTGCAATAGAATTGACATGCATGTTGTTCTTCATTTGAGTCATTTTAGTGGTTTATTACCGGTTATTTAGTACTATTATTTTCTATTGTTTTCTATACTCTACAGGTGAACATTTCCTATATTTTATTTGAAGTTTACTATTTGAAATTTACTATTTTATTTTATATCATAGGGTAAAAAATTTATGGAGGTTACTGTTGCATAATTAACCACTAAAACAGTATAAAAATTATTTTCCTCTTTCCTATGTTTATTCTGCACCAAAACTTATCCAATGATGCAAAAATACAATTAAAAAGTAGCTAAAAAATTAATTCAGGATATAAAGGGTTAATATAAATCAAAGAAAATGTTACCACTGCTTCTAAATCAATAAAACACTTAGCAATATAACGTATAGTTATAAGATACAGCTGTAGTATACAACCGAAGTAGGAATAAAACATAGCAGACGATTATTTAGACTCAGTTTGAAATCAAAATGAAAACCTTTAATAGAATATGACGTCATACCTAGCCTTTTGTTAACTTTTTTACTAAATTGTTCTCTTGAAATTGAAACATCTGTATTAAAGTACAGTAGAACTCCATTTATCCGAACTCCGAATATCCGAATCGCTGATTATCCGAATCGCTTTCAGAATTTCAGAAAAAAAATTAAGACTGAAACGTACTGCGATTCGCAAAATAATGATTATGTCTACACGCGCTATATTGTCCTTCCCACCGCGAATCTAGTTTAGGTGCTGCGCGAACATTATTAGGATAATGAGTCACCATCTCACAGTGCAGTTCGATTATTGACTGTCGTCAGTCGCCAGGTGGCCGGCTCGGCCCACCTGGGTTTCAAATTCTAAATGACGAGGAACTTATTGAAAGTGTGAGAGAAGAAAGTGTCAAGGAAGAAGATGACCTTAATGCCGAAGTTGAAGCAGACACGAGGCCATCAGCTAATTAGCCAATAGCTTATTAGTGAAGCATTTGCCAGCCTTGAGACTGCGTTGAAGTGGATGGAGCGTCAGCCTGAGTGTGACCACATGCAACTTCTCACTGTCAAGCGGATGCGCGACTTGGCTGCCCGAAAACTGATGAAGACTCTCAAACAGCTTACTTTGATTGAGATGTTCAGCAAGCAATATGACTTTCAATTACAGTACGATACATACATACTGTACAGTACTTGTAAGTACGCTTAACATGTAAAAGTGTTGCCTTTTCATTTAATTAATTAAAATATCTTTATCTTTAAAAATATTTTTTTTTTCCTATTTTCAACATACTTACAGTAATTAATTAAAATAGACTCATTTTTGGGGAAAAAATCTAATTATCCGAATGTTTGATTATCCGAATGGGGTCCGGTCCCAATTGATTCGGATAATTGGAGTTCTACTGTAGATGTGTTAACTACAAATTTTAAAGTTATCGTTTTCTATTTATATAGAAACAAACTGCGCATTTTTTTCTTATAATCACTTCAGTTTCGGAAATTAAAAAAATATTGTTATGAATTTTGTATATATCTGTAAATATTCCATTTGTTTAAATTTATTTCATTTTATTATTGTGAAAATTGCAGTATTATTAATGTATTTCCTATTGAGCATCATGTAACTCAATGCTAAAGGCCTCAGATGGTTTGCAAGGAAAACAACCTTACACCCTCATCTTTATAATGGAAGTCTATTGAAATATCGCCAAGGAATGGGTTTATCGCCAAGTTGGCGATGGTTTTGGCGACTTATTTTTGTCGCCAAATTTGGCGATATATCGCCAAATGTCGCCAAGTTGGCGACGGATTTGGCGACTTTTTGTGCAACCACACCCCCCTTATACCTATACATTGGGATCCTTTCTTGCTTGGGTTCTCTATCGAAAGTTAAAGCACTT
The DNA here is from genome assembly GCA_963931845.1 of Maratus michaelseni. Classification (NCBI taxonomy): domain Eukaryota; kingdom Metazoa; phylum Arthropoda; class Arachnida; order Araneae; family Salticidae; genus Maratus; species Maratus michaelseni. Next base: position 127,258,055 of record OZ007590.1, on the reverse strand, counting down.
TCTGGTAATTTCTAGCATCTGAAGGCTCTGGAATAATCAAGAAAGATCTCTGAAACCTATATAAGGACCTCCATCAGTTCAGTTAGTTAGTTGTCTGTCAACTGCGATTGAATTCATACGAGAGGCTTTGCATTGAGAACTGTGTTACCCGGATCGATTTTGCCGTTGATACGTCGTATTGAACGCATTGTTTCTGTGTGAAATTTTGCTGCGCTTTTATTGGATTTGAAGATTACTGAATATCTTGTAATTTTCAGAAGATATTTGTGATCGTATTGCACTGTTTATAGTGAATAAAGCCTTTTTATTGTTCTTATATATTGGCATCAGTCCTTTCGAACCCCGAGCTCACAACATTTGGTGTCAGAAGTGGGATTGAATGCCGATCACCAGAGCAATGGAGGGTGAACTGAAACAATTATTGGAGAAATTAGCTGCGAATCAGGCTGAGATGTCAACCAACCTTGGCGTGCTGAAAGAAGAAATGAAGAAGGATATGTCAACCAACCTTGGCGAGTTGAAGGAAGCGGTGAAGAAGGAAATGTCAGCGATGGATGAGAAAATGACTGCGAACCAGGCTGAAATGAAGGAAACGTCGGAAGAAATAAAGAAGGAAATGTCAGCGATAGATGAGAAAATGACTGCCAACCTTGGCGACTTAAAAGATGAAATGAAAAAGGATATGTCAACCAACCTTGGAGAGTTGAAAGACTTAATAGAGGATAAAATAGCATCTTTAAATGGCAGAATTGACGGCGTGGAAAACAAAGTTGAAGGAAGATTTCAAGAAATAGAAGGAAAGGTAGAAGAAATTCAAAAGATCGCCGAGACCGTTGAAGAAAGAGTAGAGAATGTAAAAAAAGATTTGGAAAAAGTCAAGAAACAGAAGATAACTGCCGGAAGCTATACCGAAGATGTCAAGTATCAATCTATGCTTCCTCGTTCCTGTATTAAACTCTCGACCTATGACGGAAAATCCTCATGGCCAGTTTTTAAGACACAATTTGGGATCGTAGCGGGCGCCAATGGATGGGATTCCCAGACAAAGGCTTGCCAGTTAGCTGCTTCTCTACGAGCTGATGCTGCCGACGTCCTACAGACTTTGCCTGCAAATGAACCGCTGGATTTTGAAACGCTCGTCAGTGCCTTAGAATTGCGCTTTGGCGAGAAATGCATGAAGGAATATAGCAGACTCCAGCTCAAATCTCGACAGCAGAAATCCACTGAATCCCTGCAAGAGCTTGCTACGGATGTCGAGAGACTTTCCCATCTTGCTTATCCTGACTGCCCGACTGAAACTAGAGAAAGTTTAGCTCTGCAGCATTTTATTGATGGTGTGCGTGACCCTGAGATCCAGACAGCACTCCGGATTGCAGATCTCAATGATTTAAAAGGGGCTTTGGTTTACGCTCTGAAATTCGAGGCAGCCCAGCAAGCTACTAGAAAAGATCGACACTTTGTGCGAGCAGCCAACCTGCCTGAGACGTCAGATAGAGCTGTGGAGCGCTTACAGCAGCAGATGAATGACATAATGAGAAAGATGAACTCCTTAAGGGCTAACAAACCTTACAGGAAGATCAAGTGCTGGAAATGCGGTGGAGAAGGCCATATCCAAATCGACTGCCCAAGACGACCCAGCACCGAAGCTAATATCTCTCCCGCTAACGGAGGAACAGGAAAACTGATTAATGGCCATCTTGCGGGGCGGAGGTTGCCAGATTTTGAGAAGCCCCATTTTCAAGTATGTGAAATTTCTGCAAGAAGTTGCGGCGAGAACGGAGTTTTCCTAGTCGGAAGTGTGAATGATTTGCCCTGTAATATGATCATCGATACAGGAGCCAATGTGACCATCATCCGGAAAGATCTAGCTCAGCGACTAAAAGAAAAGCTCCTCTGGACTCCGCCCCGTGTTATCCTCCAAACCGTGACCGGGGATAAGATCGACATACATGGAAGAATGAAATTGAAAATAAAGTTTGGGAACGCCGCTTACCATCATACAGTCTATGTGGCCGATATTTCAGACCCTTTCATACTCGGACTGGACTTTTTAAAAGAGCAAGGATTTACACTGGATTTTAAGAATAATGAGTTACACTCTGCTCAAGAAGATGTCACTATTTTCAAACTTGGAAATGAGTCCGGGTCTATTCAACGGATCACAGCCAAGGCAGATGTTATCATCCCTCCTCGGACCGAAATGATGATACCTGGATTAACTGTAAACGAAAGAATTTTCCAGTATGGCTTGACTGGATATCCTGAGAAGAGCCCAAAGGGAGTGCTAATAGCATCAGCGCTGGTAGATCTGTCGAGAGATGTGATGCCTGTGAGGATTGCGAACGTAAGTGAAAAGTCTAGAATTATCCAGAAAGGTGAAGTGCTTGCAACCTGTGCTCCAGTCACCTGTGTTTGCAAAGACCCGAGCTTGACGTTATCGGAGCCGCCTACAAGTTTAACACCTGTAATTGGACGAAATGAAAATTTATCTCCTGAACAGAAACATGCCGCAGAAAGACTGTTCCAGGAATTTAAGGATGTGTTTTCACAAAACGAAAATGATATAGGTCGCACTTCACTGACACGTCATAGAATTGATACTGCCAACCATCCACCTATTAAACAGCATCCAAGACGCTTGCCGTTCGCAAAACAAGAAGAGGTTTCTAAGCTCTTACGAGAGATGCAGGATAGTGACATCATCGAACCGTCATCAAGTCCGTGGGCCTCTCCCATCGTGTTGGTCCGAAAGAAAGATGGCTCCACAAGATTTTGTGTGGATTATCGTAAACTTAACGATATCACGAAGAAGGACAGCTATCCTCTACCAAGAATAGACGACACGCTAGATACTCTTTCAGGACATAAATGGTTTTCCACGCTGGATTTGAAGAGTGGATATTGGCAAGTAGAGATCCATCCTGATGACAAAGAGAAGACCGCATTTACTACTGGACAAGGACTTTGGCAATTTAAAGTTATGCCGTTCGGGCTCTGCAATGCTCCAGCAACGTTCGAGCGCCTCATGGAGACAGTGTTAAAAGGTCTGACTTTTGAAGCTTGTCTCATCTACCTAGATGATGTCATCATTGGTGGCCGCACGTTTGAAGAACATCTAGAGAATATTCGAAAAGTGTTAACGAAGCTAAGAGCGGCGAATTTAAAGCTGAACCCTCTGAAATGCAAATTCTTCCAACGCGAAGTAAATTATTTAGGACACATCATCTCAGCTGAAGGTGTCCGAACAGATCCTGAAAAAGTGTCTGCAGTAAAGAACTGGAAGCGTCCGGAAAATGTCCATCAGTTGCGAAGCTTTCTGGGACTATGCACTTATTACAGAAAGTTTGTACAGGGGTTCTCCAACATCGCAAGACCCTTGCATAGGCTCACTGAAAGCAAGCAGAAGTTTCTATGGACACAAGAATGCGAGAATTCCTTCCAGCGACTGAAAGAAGCTCTCACATCCTCTCCAGTCCTTACCTATCCACACCCCGACAAACAATTCATTGTGGACACGGATGCCAGCCATGAAAGTGTCGGCGCTGTACTTTCCCAAGAAATAGATGGCCAAGAACGAGTCGTAGCATACTGGAGCAAATGTTTATCGAAACCAGAGAGGAATTATTGCGTCACTCGCAAGGAGTTATTAGCTTTAGTGAAAGCCATAGAACACTTCCATCACTATCTCTATGGCAGGAAATTTCTCCTTCGTACTGACCACGCATCCCTAACATGGCTGATGAATTTTAAGAACCCAGAGGGCCAAGTAGCCAGATGGATACAACGACTCCAGGAATACGACTTTGACATCAGGCATCGCAAAGGCTCATCGCATGGAAACGCCGATGCCCTATCAAGAAGACCGTGCCCCGAGAGCTGTCGCTATTGTTCCAGAGCGGAGAGCAAGTATAATCCCGAATATGTCATACGCCAGACGAAGACTTCACTATTGACGCCACCAGATCCCTGGAGTGATGAGAAGATTCGAGAAGATCAAATGGCAGACTCTGAGATCAAACCAATCTTGGAGTTATTAGAATCTTCTAGCACGAAGCCCAGTTGGAAAGACATCTCGACTTACAGTCCTACGACGAAGCAATATTGGGCTCTTTGGAAATCTCTCCACGTCAGGAATGGTGTCCTGTTCCGAAAATTCGAATCGGAAGATGGGAAGACATCTCGGTGGCAGATGGTACTTCCTCGATCCCGAATACCAGAGGTCCTCAAAGAATTACATGGCAGTCCCACTGGTGGCCATTTTGGAGTCATGAAAACATTACATAGAGTCCGAGAGCGCTTCTTCTGTGGAAAAGCGAGAGCAGACGTCGAACGATGGTGCAAATCTTGCGATGCATGTGCAGCTCGATAAGGACCAAAGAAACGTAGCCGAGGAAGACTACATCTGTACAATGTAGGAGCACCTTTCGAACGCATCGCCCTTGACATCCTAGGCCCTCTGCCAAGAAGTGCTGATGGCAACAAATACCTCCTTGTTGTCATGGACTACTTCACGAAATGGCCTGAAGTTTATGCCATCCCTGATCAAGAAGCTTCTACGGTTGCGGATGCCTTGGTACACCAGTGGATATCAAGGTATGGAGTCCCCCTTCAAATGCATTCTGACCAGGGGAGAAATTTCATCTCTGCTGTGATTGAGGGTCTCTGTCAACTTCTCGGAATGGACAAAACTAGGACGACGCCTTTACATCCACAATCGGATGGCATGGTTGAGAGATTTAATCGTACCATCCTTAACAATCTCTCACTGCTAGTCTCAAGAAACCAACAAGACTGGGACCAAAAACTTCCCTTGTTTCTTCTCGCTTATCGCAGCGCCGTCCATGAAACAACCGGCTATTCCCCGTCTCAGATGCTTTTCGGTCGTGATCTTCGTCTACCTTGTGATCTGATTTTTGGTCGCCCTCCAGATGCGCCTTCATCGCCAGAGGGATACGTGCAGAATCTCCAGGCACGATTTGAAGACGTCCAGAACTTGGCTCGAGAGCGGATCAATATACAGACGGAGAAGATGAAGACCAGGTACGACACGAAAGCCACGGGACATCAATTCAAAGAAGGTGACAAGGTTTGGTTTTTATAATCCGACTCGACGTAAAGGACTTTCTCCCAAACTGCAATCGCACTGGGACGGTCCTTATACAGTCCTAAACAGACTGAACGATGTCGTAATTCGGATCCGAAAGTCACCAAGTTCGAAGCCTAGAGTCGTTCATTACGACAGGCTGGCTCCATACTATGGCCATAGTACTTAGTTCATTGATTGTAAATAGTGTAATGTAAATAATGTAAATTAGTATGACCATGGTCTTGTATATAAATTAATGTAACTATTTATTTTGCTTAGCATTATCATTATTATTATTATTATTATTTAAATACTTGTATGTAATAATGTCTATGCTTTAATTTTATTTTATTTTTAAATAAGTGTATATTTTGTATAATTCAGCATTATGAATGTGTTTTAAATAGTATAGCATTTGTTGGTAACGGGTTTGCTTTTCGATCAAAGGTTGAACTGCCCGGGACGTGCAGTCCTTGAGAGGGGGGGCAATGTTATGAATTTTGTATATATCTGTAAATATTCCATTTGTTTAAATTTATTTCATTTTATTATTGTGAAAATTGCAGTATTATTAATGTATTTCCTATTGAGCATCATGTAACTCAATGCTAAAGGCCTCAGATGGTTTGCAAGGAAAACAACCTTACACCCTCATCTTTATAATGGAAGTCTATTGAAATATCGCCAAGGAATGGGTTTATCGCCAAGTTGGCGATGGTTTTGGCGACTTATTTTTGTCGCCAAATTTGGCGATATATCGCCAAATGTCGCCAAGTTGGCGACGGATTTGGCGACTTTTTGTGCAACCACACCCCCCTTATACCTATACATTGGGATCCTTTCTTGCTTGGGTTCTCTATCGAAAGTTAAAGCACTTTCTGGTAATTTCTAGCATCTGAAGGCTCTGGAATAATCTAGAAAGATCTCTGAAACCTATATAAGGACCTCCATCAGTTCAGTTAGTTAGTTGTCTGTCAACTGCGATTGAATTCATACGAGAGGCTTTGCATTGAGAACTGTGTTACCCGGATCGATTTTGCCGTTGATACGTCGTATTGAACGCATTGTTTCTGTGTGAAATTTTGCTGCGCTTTTATTGGATTTGAAGATTACTGAATATCTTGTAATTTTCAGAAGATATTTGTGATCGTATTGCACTGTTTATAGTGAATAAAGCCTTTTTATTGTTCTTATATATTGGCATCAGTCCTTTCGAACCCCGAGCTCACAACAATATATCTTTATTGTCTTATAAAAAGAAAATGAACGTGTTACCATTTGTTTTTAAATTTTTGTGCCGTTTTTTAGAGAGTGGCAACAGGAAAGAATTATTACATTAGAAATTGAAAAAAAAAAGATTTCTGTAATGGGGGTAACTACTAATGGGGCTAACAATGGGGGTCTACTTTAACACATCTACTTCCTCTGTAACTATGGGAGATGTTTGAAAAAATGATAAAATAATGGCCTGAGAATTTTTTTTAAGTTGACAGTAATTTTACTCGTGTTCTAAAACGTATGTACATCAAGTTTCGTTCCAATCGGACAAAAACTATAGATTTGTATAAGGAACATACATACCAAGAACGGCTTTTATATATATAGATTATTAACCTTAAAAGCAGCACTAACATTTTTAGTTCTTTTGCTGTCCCTTTAAAGGAATGATAAATGCTACACAAAACATTCCAAAAAAGTACACATGATGTATCCTACATAATAGGTATAAATTTCGTAACAATTCACGTATATTTAAGAATATTAAAGCACGGCCGTTATAAACTATTTTCAAGTAAGTTGGAAAGTATTAAGAAGAACAAAAATTCCTGCATCGTCAATAAATGGAAATGTACTGGAGATCTTTTATGCTACCCTGTATATGATCTATAGAATATATATGTTATGGCCAATATGATAAATTCGGTAATTATTAATAATTGCCGGTCATAATAACTGCGTATTATGAAAATTTACCGCGGTTATTATTAATAACTAGCGGGCTTCGCCTGCTAGCGGACCTCTAATTTACGTCGGGGCCTCGAATCTAATTGAATTCTCCATTTGTATAAAACCTCGAAACGAACGAACCTCCGGCTGGCGTCCTCCTCTAACCGAACGAACCTCTGACCCGGGTCCCCGCTGCCTTCGGCACCGTATACTGGTCGTGCTACGCACGCACCGAATAATCCCTTAATTTACACATCGAATAGTATAAACCTCTAACCGAACGAACCTCCAACCCGGGTCCCCGCTGCCTTAGGCACCGTATTTTATGCAAAAATTCATGCGTCATCAATAAATGGAAATGTACTCGATGTCTTTTATGCTACCCTGTATATGATCTATAGAATATATGTTACGATCAATATGATAAATTCGGTAATTATTAATAATCGCTGGTCTTAATAATTGGTTATTATGAAAATTTACCGCGGTTATTATTAATAATAACCGGTTATTATGAATAATTACAGAATTTATCATATTGACCGTAACACTATAAGAAATACACTATAAGAAATAAACGAAAAATTAGTTACATTTAAAATACACGTACCAGAACTTAAAACGCACTTCCAGCAATTATTGTTTATAAACGCTACGGTAAATTAATTATTTTGTGTGTCCCTGTAAATGAAAGATAAATGCTATGCACACCATATTTTTTAGTAAGCCTCTTTTAGTGAAAATCAGTGGTATATATGAATTTCTATATATTTGAAATAGTGTAACATAATTAAAATACACCGCGAACGATTTTTTACCATAGACCATAGCGTACAGAATTCTTTTGAGTGCCCTGTAAATGAATTATAAATGCTACATACAGTGTCTCACAAAAGTGATGGGACACTTGTGCTTTATAAAAAGAAACTGCAATAAAATAAATAAACAAACATGTGCAAAAATTTTTTGGGTGTGTTTCATATTTAAAGTTAGTAACAATTATTACATAACATACATTTTGTCAAAATATTAAAATATTAATTTAGTAAAAATACAATTGTTCAGAACGGAGCAAAAAATGGCTCACATAAGTGATGGGACACTTACTTTTCCATCAAATATTTATCCAAAAATTTTACTTTTTAAAAGGTTTTAATATTTAATTGGATTTCCTTTTACTTTTAAAACATGATTTAATCTTTTTGGGATGGATTCGACTATTTTTTTTGTGATTTCTGGAGTGATTTTACCCCATTCTTCTTGAAGCACCGATTTTAGTTGTTGTTTTGAAGAAATGGTGTGTTTGCGAATTCTTGATTCCAATTCTTGCCAAATATTCTCTATGGGATTTAAGTCTGGAGATTGTGGTGGTGTTTTTATTATTTCAGGACAGTTATATAGCAGCCAGAGTCTAACGTTCAGAGCAGTGTGCTTGGGGTCATTGTCCTGGTAGAATTTAAAATCGTTATGAAGGTTCAATTTTCGTGCTGAAGATTTCAAATTTTGCTTTAAAATATCAATATACTTGTACTGATCCATTATACTGTCAATAAAAACAAGATTACCAACTCCAGCGGACGACATACACCCCCATACCATAACTCCTCCTCCACCATGTTTTACTGTTGGTACCAAGTTCTGTTTGCGAAGTTCTTCCCTGGGTTTTCTCCACACCAAGATTCTACCGTCAGAACCAAATATATTAAATTTACTCTCATCAGCAAATATAACTTTATTCCAGTAATCAGAATTCTTATTTATGTTGGATTTTGCGAAAGCTAGTCTGAGTTTTCTATTCTTTTCACTTACGAAGAATTTTTCCCTGGCTACTCTACCGTGATATCCAGCAGATCGAATTACCCTTCTAATAGTTTCAGGATTAACAATTATTCCATATAATGCTTGTAAATCAGCAGCAACTTTTGAAGCACTAATTCTTGGATTTTTTTTAATATTTCGAACGATAATTCGCTTTATTCCATTGGATAGCTTTGATGGTCAGCCAGGTCTTCTTTTATCCTGAATCATATGATTCTTTTTATATCGTTTAATGATATTGAAAACTGTTGAACGACTCAAGTTAACTGTTTCAGCAGTTTTTCTAATAGATTTTCCACGTTCAATATGCAAATTAATAACTAATTTTCGAATTTCAGGCGAAGTTTCTTTTCGTTTAGCATTCATGACTACACAGAGCTAAAAAACACAAAAATTCCAAAACAAACTGGAGAGAAATACTGCAGACGATTTTATAAATTATTGCCAATTGCTTTTAAGTAAAAATAAAACCCCAAAAAATATTTTTATTGCTTATTTCAGACGATTTTTGTTGCATATATAATGGTGTCCCATCACTTATGTGAGCTATTTTTTGCTCCGTTCTAAACATTTGTATTTTTATTAAATTAATATTTTAATATTTTGACAAAATGTATGTTATGTAATAATCTTTACTAAATTTAAGTATGAAACACACCCACAAAAAAAATGTGTACATGTTTTTTTAATTTGTTTGATTAGTTTCCTTTTGTAAAGCACAAGTGTCCCATCACTTATGTGAGACACTGTACTTCAATTTCAATACATAACATGCCATAGTAAACCTGAATAACATAAATCAATTGCATATCAATCCGAGTGTATTTGAGCGAGTTCAAGCACGGACAAACGGACAGACAGACGGCATACAGACATACAAAACACTTTTCAACTAAGTTGGAAAGTGTAAAATGTTGTCTTTATGTGAGTTTATATCAAGTGATTTTAATTAAATCTACTTGTCACTCTATTCCACGTATACCACTTAATATACCACTCATTTTATTCCACTTAAAGATCAATTTGAACATAAACTGAACTCAAATATAGACTACTATTAATTTTAAATGCAGCATTGAAAATTTTCATCTTAAATTATATCAACTGTCTGGCAGACTTATTATTTACACATAGTGCAGCAATGCACTCAAAAGATTAAAATACGTGAGATGTAGTTGAAAATTAGTAAAGAAGTTTCGTTTCCAAAGAGAATAATAAGTTATCATCACTAATCTTAAAAGCAATATTTGTACACGCAAATGCACGAGAACTGCACTCATGGGTGGAGGTTTACACCTTTATCGTGTTCTCTAATTGCTGGAGCTACTTAGAAATTTTATTGTTTCCCGTAGAAACAACGACTCTTTAGATTATTCTCGTGTTTTTGGATAATGATACTCCACTTGCTTTTTACATAATTTATTCCATTCTAAACTGAGTTATAATTTTCTTACTTTTTAGTTATTATTTCACATATTACGTGAGGAGAATTTCGTATGAGTGGAAAATTAATTTTATAAATATATTTCATTTGTTTTTCTACTTGTTAAGAGTGAAAGTTTCCAAAATATTTCTGAGAACGGAATTAGAATTTCTGCTTAAATAAAATTATGTAATGGATTATGTTTGTAGTATAATATTTAAATTTGTAGCGAAGACAAAATAGTATGCATAATAAAAAACTGCTACTTGAATATACACTTGAAGTTTATTTAATTTTATCCCTATGTGTTTACGCATTTCACGTTCAAAATACTATCAGAATTTTCTTTAATTTACGAGGTGTTTTAGAATTGTTACCAGAATTGTTTTTTATTATTATTTTGAATTACGCAACAATTAATAATATTAATTATTTCGAAAGTGGCAACTTAGCAGTAGTACACGACTCTAAATTGACGTCATTTAGAAATAAAGGATTACTAAAAAAAGAAGACAAATTCTTGGAATAACAGAAACGTTGAAGTTACAAAGTAATCTCATAGTTAACCACAATTCCAAAAAGCTTATCGTTAGATACAAATCATGAGAAAGACCCATCAGAAACCTTTAGAAAATAATAGGATTCTGACGTTTTAAGATATATTTTTGGACTTTCACATTCTCAAGTACGCAACAATGAATAATATTAATCATTTCGAAAGTCGCAACTTAGTAATAATACAGGAATTTAAATTGACGTCATTTAGAAATAAAGAACTAATAAAAAAAGAAGACAAATTCTTGGAATTACAGAAAAGTTGAAGTTACAAAGTAACCTCTTAGTTAACCCCAATTCCAAAAAGCTTACCGTTAGATACAAATCATGAGAAAGACCCATCAGAAACCTTTAGAAAATAATAAGATTCTGACGTTTTAGGATACATTTTTGGACTTTCACATTCTCAATTACGCAACAATGAATAATATTAATCATTTCGAAAGTGGCAAATTAGTAGTAGTACACGACTTTAAACTGACGTCATTTAGATATAAAGGATTACTAAAAAAAGAAGACAAATTCTTGGAATAACAGAAAAGTTGAAGTTACAAAGTAACCTCTTAGTTAACCCCAATTCCAAAAAGCTTACCGTTAGATACAAATCATGAGAAAGACCCATCAGAAACCTTTAGAAAATAATAGGATTCTGACGTTTTAAGATATATTTTTGGACTTTCACATTCTCAATTACGCAACAATGAATAATATTAATCATTTCGAAAGTCGCAACTTAGTAGTAATACAGGACTTTAAATTGACGTCATTTAGAAATAAAGAACTAATGAAAAAAGAAGACAAATTCTTGGAATTACAGAAAAGTTGAAGTTACAAAGTAACCTTACAGTTAATCACAATTCCAAATACCTTACCGTTATATACAAAACACGAGAATGGCACATCAGGAACCTTTAGAAAATAATAGGATTCTGACGTTTTAAGATATATTTTTGGACATTCACATTCTCAATTGCGCAACAATGAATAATATTCATCATTTCGAAAGTGGCAACTTAGTAGTAGTACACGACGTTAAACTAAAGTCATTTAGAAATAAAGGATTACTGAAAAAAGAAGACAAATTCTTGGAATAACAGAAACGTTGAAGTTACAAAGTAACCGCATAGTTCATGACAATTCCAAAAACCTTACCGTTATATACAAAACACGAGAAAGACCCATCAGAAACCTTTAGAAAATAATAGGATTCTGACATTTTAGGATATATTTTTGAACCTTTCACATTCTCAATTGCGTAACGATGAATAATATTAATCATTTCGAAAGTGGCAACTTAGCAGTAGTACACGACTTTAAATTGACGTCATTTAGAAATAAAGGATTACTAAAAAAAAAGAAGACAAATTCTTGGAATAACAGAAACGTTGAAGTTACAAAGTAATCTCATAGTTAACCACAATTCCAAAAGCTTTACCTTTAGATACAAATCCTGAGAATGGCACATCAGAAATCTGTAGAAATTAATAGAATTCTGACATTTTAGGAATAAAATATCTCTTTTCCCAAAACCCTTACCTTTAGATACAAATCCTGAAAAAACACTCATCAGAAACCTTTAGAAAATAACAGGATTCTGACATTTTAGAAAATATTTTTGGAATAAGAATTCAGCCCCCCCCCCCCCCTCTCCCCCCTTAAGCTTGAAAAAGTAATTAATTTCGGAAACCTATTGTTTTTGGTGTAAGAGGAGGGGGGGGGGTGATTCTGTGTTATTATTCTAAAAAAAAATTCGAACATAAGGGAAACAATTCTACAACTGCGGGTACCTACGGCTTTATACTTAATTTTCTTAAATATTTCGTCTATAGTAGGAGAGATTTTGAAAACATTTATTGTGAAGAAATGTACATTTTAAAACTTTGGCTCTATTGTTCGTGCTTTATTTTGTTTCCTGATTTTATTAACACTTCCCAACAAATTTGAAAAGTACTTATGAATTAGGCTTGTCTGTCTGTCTGTCGCCATTCCATGCTCTAACTTGCGGAAATATACTCAGATTTCCTTTCAATTGATGTATGTTATTGACGTTTACTCTGGAATGATTGGTATTGGAAATGAAGTGAGTATAAATTATCGTTCATATACAGGGACACTCAAAAGTATTCCGTCACATTAAGGCCTATGTGGGAAAATCGTTTGTGGTTTATTTTAATAATGTTACAATATTCCAAACACATTAATACTGATATATATATCACTGAGGTGAATTACGAGATGCTTACTATAGATAATGGATTATATAGCACTCATCGTTCATTTACAGGGACACACAAAATAATCCGGTTACAGTACTGTCTATGAACAATAATTGCCTGAAGTGTACGTTTTCAGCTGTGGCACGCGTTTTAAAATTTAACTAATTTTTTGTATGTTGCTTGGTGTGTATAATTCTATAGATCATATACAGGTCTCCACAAAAAATCTCGAGTACATTTCTATTCATTGGCGAAAATTGCCGAATGGGAATTTTCAACTGTGCTATGCGTTTCCTAACTAAACGGAGATTTAGAATACAAAAAACGTCGGATAATTTTCTAATTAATAATGGGAATTGCTGAAATTAGGTTTTCAAATATGTTATGCGTTTTTCAAATTGTTTACTAAGATATAATCTTTTACTTTACTGTGAAATTTTGTTACAGTATTCTGAATGTGTTGAAAAGTGTTTCATAATCTGTGCTTAACGCACGTTCTTGTTTGTTTTTGTAGGGTCGTAACTTTTCTGTATATAGGATGGTCATAAAGTCTTTCCCTAATTACAATAATTTATTGCAGAAAAACTAATATTAGGCATAAGCGTGTTTCAATATATTGCAAAGACATTTATGAAGTTTTCAATACAAGTACTTACGTCAGTAAACACAACGGAATTCTTTGAGTGTCCCCGTCAAGCGACTATAAGTGCTATGCACACTATATTCTACAATAAGCCTCTAGTTCTGCACATCAGTGATATATATCAATTCCAATATGTTTGAAATAGAAATGAACATCATTAAATGAAAATAATTACAATAAACCGCAAATGAATTTTTCTCATAGACCGTAATGTAACTGAACTAATTTGAGTGTCCCTGTATATCCTATCCTAATCCTAATAATATTATAAATCTGATTGTGTGCAAATGTTAGGCTGAAGCCAGCGTCAAAATGGAGCATTTAATGATCCTGTATCTTTGCATATACGTTGATTATAATCCTCAAAAGAACATAGGCTGGTTTTTGTTCATTTTATTCAAATATATTTTTTAATAATTCAAAATTTCGTTATTTTTATAGACAATAAATGGACATTTTCCCATAAAATTTAACCATTTTACTTTATCGTTGCTAGGGCTTTGATCGTTGCCAATAAATAAAAACACGGAAAAATAATTTTTCCTCAACAATTAATTTTCAATTGAACGATTTTCACGTGAAAAATTAAAATGAAAAGGAATTCAAAAGAAGATGAATTTCCGTGATGTTTGAAACAAAAATATGGAGTATTTGTTATTATACATGAAGTATGAATATCGGTTACATTAAAAAGATCTTTTTCTGTCAAAAAACTGCGTTATAATTAGAAGGAAAAATGAACAATAATTATATTCTTAAAAATAGATTTCGCTTGGACCATGGAACTATGAAAACGATCCTCCTCGGCTTGGACAAATATGACGTCATAAATAAAACATGTATTTTCAAATAGTCGTAATAATACAAGGAGCATAAATATCAATGTATAATGAAAGTAGATAGATAATGGACGTAATATTTAATATGAAAAACTGAAATACTTTTCATCGATACTGATTAATAATTAGATTGAGTACCAGTTACATACAAATGTGAGTTTTCCGCTAAAATTTACGTCCTGATTGCCAGACAAAGATAATTAACAAGAATTATGGCATTAAAGAGATTTCTCTGAGGAAAATGTGACGTCATATTTGAAATAAAACGGGAATTTTCAAATGTGTTTTACAAGGCGCGGGAATTAATTCCGTACATTAATAATACAAGGATCAGTAAGTATAGAAACTAGATTAGTTTCACGACATATTTAAAACGAAAAATTTAAATGTTTTTTCATCTATACCGATTATTAAGGATGAATATCAGTTACATACAGATGAGAGTTTTTTGCCAAAAACCACACCATGGTTATTAGGAAAAGAAAAATAATTACGAATCTATTATATTAAAATCTGACCGCCTGTTTGTATTTCGCAACTACCCTTTTCAGATTATCGAACGCAACGCGATTTACTTAACACCGGTTATCATTCATCCGAGGATGTTATAAACTCACAGAATTTAAAAAAAATGATTTAAATTCCGAGATATTATTATTATTTTTATTTATTTATTTATTTTTTATTTATTTTTTGTAAATTTTAACGAAGTTTCTCTAAAAATGGCAACTAAATTATTCCATTTTTGTGGATAAAAAAGAAGAAATAAAACGGATTAATATATTTTTTCTCATTAAAACTGAAAAAAAAAAGAATTTATTTTCCATTTGAATAGATGGTGAAAGAAAAAAAAATTGATTACGGTAAAATTTTTGAAAAATAAAAACGTATTTTCACATATTCAAACTTCAGGAATCAATTTATTCTGGAGAACAAAAATCGTCTGTCAACATATTTTCATTTAGAAATAAAGATTTTTTTTTCAGTTATAGATTAAATCAAGGAGGCAAATTTAAGCTCCTTGCATTTAGGTCTACAATAATTGCTCCCTTTTCACAAGAATTGAATTTAATGAAAAAGAATATACTATTTCCATTATCTTTGAAGGATTGCTATTAAAACGTTTCACAAAGGCGTTAAAAGTAAAATGGTTTACCAGGTAAACTTGACATATGTTTTTATACAATTCCCCGATTTCCCCGATTTTATTTGGCCCGCCTTTTTTCATTGGTTGCAGTTTCCTTTTCGTGATTATTTGTCATAAAATTTCACTTTTTTAAAACTTAGTTATGTCAAGGCTTAACATAGAAATTACATTAACAATTAATAAGATTAACATAGAAATACTGTATTGTCTCGTATGGAATATGTTAAAGAGTTAGTTAATTATTTACGTTTCTAATTATCGGGAATGAAATATTTTGCTTAATTAATGCATTTATTCTTCTTTTAATGATACGTGAACAAAGTCACGGGTAACAGCTAGTAAATTATAATCGCTAAACACTTTATTGCCAATACCGAGCATACCATAGTAAACCCGAATAAAACATATCAATTGCATGTCAATCCGAGTATATTTACGCGAATTAGAGCACGGACAGACAGACAGACGGTAGACAGTCAGGCAAACCGAATTCATAAACACTTTTCAACTATGTTGGAAAATGTTTTAGCAGACACTTTAACGGGATATGTTTATGTGTCCCTGTAAATGAGCGATGAATGCTATACGCACAATATTTTATAGTAAACCTCCTGTAATACACCTCAGTGATACATATAAATTTCAGTCTGAAATATTGAAACTTTATTAAAATAAACCGCCGATCGTAATATAACGGAATTCTTTGAGTGTCCCTGTAAAGCAACTATAAGTGCTATTTACGCTATATTCTATACTAAGCCTTTTGTTCTGCACTTCAAAGATATATATATATAAATTACAATATGTTTGAAATATCAACGAACATCCTTAAATGAACATCATTAAAATAAACCGCAAATGATTTTTCCTCATAGACCGTAATGTAACGGAATTCTTTTGAGTGTCCCTGTAAATAAATTATAAGCGCTAGACACTTTATTTTCAATTCCGAACATATCATAGTAAACTTCATTAGCATATATGAATTGCATGACAATCCGAGTATATTTACGTGAGTTAGAGCAGACAGACAGACTGCAGACAGTCAGCCAAACGAATTCATAAACACTTTTCAACTACGTTGGAAAATGTTAAAAAGGGAACTGAAATTATTTCACCTAGAAACAAAAAGTTCATTTGTCATTTTTGGAATGCAATAGTATATCTGCCAAACCTTCCGATATTTTAACGTACCATATTTTCCAAATTGTAATCTTTATCTTTTTTACCCGCCAATTTTTGTCATATAAAAAAATTAATATTTCGAAAGAGTTGAACTCAAAAGACTGGAAGGTTTGGCAGAATGAAAATGGACAATATATATATATATATATATATATTTAAAACTATTAGTTGTATTATAAAAGAAAAAAAATATTTTTAAACACAAACATGATATGCTTCAGTAATGCTATATTTTAATATACCGGATTAGCTATTTCGTATTTTTAAGAACAAATCTCCATCTGTTATTCAAATTGTAATAGATTATGAACCATAATTTTTTATGAACTCCATATGCTATTTAAAAAAATCTCAAATCTTTTGAAATCTGTGTGCCATTTACATAATGGTATGATAAAACAAAATAAAATATTGGCAAACAAACACGATGTAACATTTATTGGGTGTAATTGTTTAATCCTGTTGGTGTAAACATGCCTAAAAGCTTGTTCTAATAAGCTTTCGAAATTCTTGTCTCTACCTTGATTTTGCACCATTCTTCATTTTTGTCATTAAATGGTACCTTGATAATCATATATATTATTTCTGTTGTCAATATCCCTTTTTCTCTGCATTTACAAATCGCTCAACAATGAATGAGGTATCATTTGAAAGATTTTTCAACCGGCTTCTGACATAATACATTTCGCTAAAACAAGTTTTTTGATTGAAAATTGCAGTTAATTAAAAATTACAGTTAATTAAAAATTAAATTAAATGAAAGGTTCTTCTAAAAAAATAAAAATGTCGTACTTATCAATTATTATAAAAATAAATAGTACAAAAGATAAAGTGTGATTTCTCTACACAGGTTTATTTTATATTTATTATTAAAAAGCAAAATTGAAATTGAAACGTCCAGAAAAATACATTATTGATTGATCGAAACAGTGGTATTTCACGTGCAGCCTAAAATATATGCTATGTTATATTAAATTAAAGTTTATTTCATATGTATTCAATTTATTACTTTCTTCTATCTTTACAAGAAGAAAGTATTGGATTCATGAAAATTTTCCACTTCCGGTTTTCGACGGATTTATACGTTTTAAAAGGTCCTGAACACGATTTGACTGTTTTTAGAAAATATCTGTCTGTGACTCTGTCTGTCTGTCTGTCTGTATCTGAGAAAAATTTTGTGGGCGCTCTATCTCAAGAACTAATGCACTTTAATAAAACTTTATATTCTGTTATTACTAATATAAATTGGTGCTGATTAGTTTTTGGTGAAAATCGCCCGACAGGTTGCGCTGGTATGCGGCATTTTTTGCGATTTCTGCAATAGCTCTATCTCAAGAATTAATGCAGTTAGTTTCGTCAAACTTCAGATTCAGTTAGACCTTGACATAAATAGACGCTGATTACATTTTGGTGTAGGTATCCTAACAGGTGGCGCTGCTATACCACTCTATTCATTATTTTTACGATAGCTATATCTCAAGAACTAATACACAGAGTTTCATCAAACTTCAAATTCTGTTAGACCTTGACATAAATACATGCTGATTAGGTTTTGGTGTAAATAGCCCAACAGGTGGCGCTACTATGCTGCATTTTGCATGATTTACACTATTTTAGCAATAGTCTTATCTGAAGAACTGACGCACGGAATTTAATAAAATTTTAGATTCAGTTAGACCTTTATATAAATTGGTTGCTGATTCTTTTTAGTGTATACGAAACCTGTGTGAGATAGAAGAAAGTTTTGGGATTGGCACATCCGACTAGTTTTTCTTTGTCCCATGTTTTTTTCGATGCGGATGACGTGATCTTCTAATGCATTTAAAATACGATTGTGAATTTTATTCTTGTACGTGCCTTTTGCTATCTTCGATCAGTTTTTACTGTAACTTTGTTGAAATAAATGAGATGATATTTTGGATTGATTCAAGTTGTTTGCAGATACCTGTATCCTTATTTTTTCTTTGGAAGTTTAAACCTGCATCTAAAAAATATTAGACTGCAGTGCGAAATCCTAGCACGGGTCAGTACTTTTTAAAAATTTTTAAAAAAGTGTGCTAAAATCTGTGAAAATAGAAGCTACATATAATGAAACGCTGCCTGAAAAAGGAAAAATTGTATGCTGCCGGCGGAAAAGTTATCTTACAATTATACTTCTGAAATGGAAACCTCTCTCTAAAACGGACCTTTTTACGGACCGCGATCAGTCTTTGTTGTATCAAGTACATTTATGACTATAACATTAGTTACTAATATTTTACATAATCGTATAAAGCATTTATCTAAGCAATCATCTAAGCAATCGTCTAACCATTTATATCAATATTTTAATACTAATATTTTATTTTATTTTTTGTAAAACACAATCTGTATTATTTCTTCATGAAAATTGTGACAAAAGAGTAGAAATTTAGCTAGAATATTTAGATAAGGATAAAACTTTTAAGTAAAAAAAAAAATATTTTAGCGTAAACATTCATTTACATTGCAATTTTTGCTCATTTCATGTATTAAAGTATGTGTAGCCATAATATGAAGATTTTCTTTACAGAATTTCATAGCATTCCAATGGAAGTAATTTTATAACTTAGATTTTAAAGATATTTCTCTGAAAATATAACATGTGTTCTATAAATATTTTCTTTGAATAATGCAGAAAATATTTTAAACGTTTCATAATTTTACAAATAAGAATATCAAGCTTTCAAGATATTTCCATAGTTACTAATATTATATAACATTATTTTCCCTGTCTTAAAGGAACTGAACATATTTAGAAGCATCTATCTATCTATTATTGTTATGTATAATCATTCCAAAATTACAAATTTATTTTCTCCATTTATAAAATATTTGAAAATGAAATCAAAAAATTGTATTACAAAGTATTATGAAGTGATTTAAAAGCAATTATGAAAAAAATCATGTGTAGACAAATATACACCAAAATCCAACGTTTAACACACAATATCGAACTGTAGCACAATAAACAGACGTACGTTTCGTGGGTAACTTTGACTCACATCCTCAGTGTCAGTTAAAATAAAAATTATATCTCCCCCAAAGACATGAAACAGAATCCAAAAACCCAAATGACAAACAACAACACACCGAAAGCCCATTACGCTCGAGCAACCAATAAGATTAAGCCGGAAGTGATGCACTACGACACAGTAAATCAACCCAGAAAGGTGAGATGTAAGGTACGCTTGAAAAATCGTTGACCAAGGAGTTAACAAATTTATGAATAAAAACTGCTTCAAAAAGTCAAAATCTAAAGGAGTATTGCATTTCTTAATAATAGTGGCTGAATCAAAGTTGAAATTATGTCCCTCATCTATGTTCATTGATTCTGAATCGGAGTTGTCGTTCAGTCTATGCTATATAGGACAAACCACATTGACATTGGAAATACACCAAAAGTTTTGATGTGGAATTTTATACTTTAACGGTGAAAAATTTAGTTTATTAACTGGCTTTAAAACAACTTTAAAATCATAATTTCTTAAAATATTAGCTATTTTGAAGCTAATGCCATTATAAAATGGCAAAATAATGAGGTTAGAAAAAGAAACTGGAACAGCAGAAGAATCAGGATTATTAATACCTTTATTGAGACAACGAAAAATTAAACGGTTAATGTAAGACAACATAAAACCACTATTGATAGCCACTGATCTAATATAATTCAATTCTGCAACAAGGGAATCATTATACGAACAAATCAAACATGCTCTATTGATAAAGAAATGAAATGCCGAGGCTTTCTGGGCTTGGGAGTGACAAGAATTAAAATGAGGGGGGGGGGGAGTGAGATTACATATGAAATACCAATTTACATATGAAGTTGAAGTTGATAATAAATTAACTTTCCTTGATGTGTTAGTCACTCGTCAGCTTAATAGATTTGACACCTGTGTATACCGTAAACCCTTTGCAGTCTTGATATAAAAAAGAAATGCCGAGGCTTTCTGGGAACGGGGGTGATAAGAATTAAAATGAGGCAGGAGTGAGACTGCAAAGGGTTTACGGTATACACAGGTGTCAAATCTATTAAGCTGACGAGTAACTAACACATCAATAAAAGGTAATTTTCATCAACTTCAACTTCAGTTGCTCGATCGTGATGGGCTTTCGGTGTGTTATTGTTTGTCATTTGGGTTTTTGGATTCTGTTTCATGTCTTTGTGGGTATATAATTTTTATTTTAACTGACACAGAGGATGTGAGTCCAAGTTACTCACGAAACGTACGCCTGTTTATTGTGCTACAGTTCGATATTGTGTTAAACGTTGGATTTTGGTGTAAATTTAAAAGCAATTGAATCTTAACTTAATATTTCATTTAATATTTTTATTTTATGCTTTGATGTCAAAATTTTTTGAATTTGGTACTTCAATCGCAGAAAGAAAAGAAAATGAATCTATTTTTAAAAAAATGTGAAATGCCTTGAAAGATTTGTATGAAAATAATATAACAATATTTTAGGAAAATTCACTTTTCTAAATTGAAATGAAAAAGATTTTTTATATAATATCTAGTAATGATATATATATATATATATATATATATATACATACAGAGGTCGATTCAGGAAAAATTTGGGGCCTGTTTAGGTCCCCTTCACAAAAATCTATTTAATAAAATGGTGTCCTTCACAAAAATCAATTTGATAAAATGGGGTCCTTCACAAAAATCAATTTGATAAAATGGGTCCCTTCACAAAATTCTATTCCATAAAAACTTACTATTTATTAATTATTTATTATTTTGTGATGTTTTAAAATGTGTAATTTGTAAACAAACAAGTTCACCAGAGCAGAAAACTTCAGCAAAAGGATTTAAAAAAGTTTTTATTTATAAATGCTTGGTTCGAATTTGATTAACTGGATTTCAACTTTCGTTGTAAAATGTTATTTTTCACAAAAATATAATAAATTTCACCAAAATAACCTTTACTTTTCACAAAATGGGCCCCAAGAAAAAAACCCTGCATCGACCCCTGACATAATATATATATATATATATATATATATATTTGTATATTTGGGTGTGTATATTTTTCCAAATATGTGAACTTATTTTTTCTATTTATAAAATGCATAAAAAATTTACTAAAACATTTTATATAAAAAAATTTAAATTATTATTATGTTATTTATGAACAATTACATCAAAATATTCATTTAATATAAATTTTTACATTGTCATATCGGCTGAATTGGTCTTTTGAATTTGGTTCTCGAATCGTAGAAAAAAAATACTATGAATAATTAAAAAGGGTCACATGTCTCGAAAGCTTTGCATCACAATGAAATAACCTTATTATTGAAAATTCCATTCTTTTTTCCCCTTAGAATTGAAAAGAAAGCGTTTTTTTTTAAAAACAAGATAATAAAATAAAAGTTTGTAAAACTGTTTTTTCCTTCGTCGTTGTTTATTTCTTCGAAGATAAACATATCTTTTTCTGTCTGTTTGGTTTTTGAATTGTTTCTTCTATTATGAATTATAAAATGTTATATTTTTAAGTTTTTAATAAAATAATAATAATAAAAAAAATAAAAGCAGATAAATTGTTAATCAAACATTCATAAAGATTTTTTTGTTTCAATACAGATGAAAACAATGTAATTTGTCAGATGTTAATTTCATTAAAATTACAATAGACTTCAAAGAGTCATAAAATTCAACACAAACATTTCAGAAATTGGATGCGTGGTTATGAAAAAAAAACAAATTTATACGATACGTACACATAAGGAATGAAAATAAAAATCAAATTATGATTATAATTATGCTCATGACCGAAAGAGTAACAGTTTTTCCTTCATTGATATTGAATATTTTGTTTAATATTAACCCCTTCCAGGTACAATTTCTAAGTCCGTTTTGTATCCTAATTGTTTCTTCTATTATGGATTAAAAAAAATATTTTTTTAAGTTTATCAAAAAACAACAATTTGTTGAAAATAGATCAATTATTAATAAAAAATTCCTAAAGAATTTGTTAATGTTTCAATACAGAGAAGAACATTGTAGTTTGTCCGATGCAAATTGAACTAAAATTACATTAGACTCAAAATATCAAAATTAGAATAAACTGATTATTATAGTGGTATGTTATATTCATATTTAACATCACTTGCAATTATAATAGAAATCCGCAAATTAAATATCATTCTACTAGCATTACAAACTTCAAATTAAAACATGATTTTTTTTTAAATTATTTACAAATATATGTAAAGTTTCATGAAAAATTGGACAGCACCATTGGTGTTAAAAGTTTTCTAAAAGAAATTTCAGAGTATGTGTCTTAATCACTTTCTGTTTAAAAAATAAATAAATAAATAAATAAAAATTAGAATGATCTGATTTGGAAAATTTTTAGGTGATGTTCGTATTTAATATCACTTGCAATTATAGCAAACATTCGAGAATTAAATATCATTCCAGCAACATGACAAACTGCAATTCAAAAGATGATATTTTTCTTAAGTTATTTTTAGATGTAAAGTTTCATGGAAAACGTTATAGCACCATTGATATTTAATTTTCTCTAAAAGAATTAGTAGAATATTATCCTTAATCACTTTCTGTTTAAAAAAAAAAACTCAAAATTAGAATAAACTTATTTTGAAATTTACAGGTAATATTCATATTTAATATCACCTGGAAATGCAGTATAAATTCCAAAAATAAATATCATTCTACCAGCATGACAAACAGCAATTCAAAACATTATTTAAAAAGAAAAAAATATTTTTATATGTAAAAATTCAGGAAAAACGTGATAGCACCACTTGCGTTCAATTTTTTCCAAAATAAATAGTAGAATATTAGCCTTAATCACTTTCTAATTCATAGAAAAACATCAAAATTAGAATAATAGGATTTTATAAGCAATTATAGTAAAAATGCAATTTTAGTAACTATTAGCAAAATAAAATCATTCTACCACCATGACAAGATGCAATAGAAAACATTATTATTATTATTATTATTATTTATCTGAAAACAATTCTTTGAGAATTTTGCAGTGTATGCGCTATTATTTCTAACACGATATACTTACTATGTTTGCGTGACATGAAATGTGTTGAAACATTAATTATACTTACATAACCTAACATAAATAATGTGTAACATAACGCCTAATATTCACAATGCAAAATAAATTACATTTAAACTTAAAATAATTTTCAGACTGAACGTAGATAATTTTGTTTATGTTAATTATAAGAAGCCATAAAAAAAATAACAGTGTTTACGCAAATTTGACGATTATCAGATTTAGAATTTAGAATTTAAATTTCAGAATAAAATTTGATTTACTTAAGAATAAAATCTTGTATCAACGGAAGTTAAGTTTACTTTAACAATATTGTTTCTTATGTTTTTGTTCCCAAGTGGAATAAATCATTTTTCTAAAGACAATATTATTTTCCATTTGCATTTCATTTTTATTTACAGATGATTTTTGTTTTGTCATCATTAAACATCTTAACTTTAAAAAATATATAAGTAACAAAATCTGAACGTCACTGTGTCCCTCCGTAAAGGATTATAAAAGTGCTCTTAAAATATGTCATCTTTAAATTTAAATTTTATAAATTGTTATTTTTTAACCTTTTCTTAAAATTGTTAATGGAGTTTAGAACCAAAGCGAATAAGCGATTGAAAAATAGTAACAAATTCCACTACCCCAGAAACCTATGCACTCTACAATAAAAATAATATATAAAAAACTATGGCAAAAAATAACAACAATTAAAAATTGTCAATAAAAATATATTTATCAAACGTAATAAGAAAATGTTGTATGACCATAATCCACATGAATTTATGGGATAATTATTTGTGCAAGTAAAGAGATGGCGGAGAAGGAATAAGTTGGTAATTTATAACTTTGGAAGTAACATTTGACTTATTTAATTTTTTTTATTTTTCTTGTAGATATATAATCTGTGCCTTTCAGAATTTATAATAAAGAAGATGTCAATTAAAAACCATTCTGTAAAGCATCACATCCTATCACTACAATAAATGGAATCAGAATTGCAGGCGGTATGTACTTCGGATGGTGATCTTTTGAGAACACTGCATTGGTGGATGCTTCTTACCTGCACTTAACCCGGCAGTAGTCGCATGTCGGTCTTTTTTCTCCCCATATCAGTTATCCCCCTCTAAGCCATCTCCATTTATAAATACAATAGTGAGATTTCATGCAGTTGTCCTTAAGTGTTTTTCCTGTACCATAGTATAGTTAAATGATTTTCTAGCTTTTTCCATGTATATATTGACAAGAAAATTTAAAATTCGACGAAAAGACTACTACATAATCACCAGTGAAAGTTCATTTTTCCACTTTCCAAATATCTCATAGTTGATGCTTTATACCTGCACTTAATCCAGCAGTAGTCGCATGCCGGTCTTTTTTCTGACCATATCAATTCCCCCCCCCCCCCTAAGCAATCTTCATTTATAAATACAATAGTGAGATTTCATGCAGCTGTCCTTAAATGTTTCTCCTGTACCATAGTATAGTTACATGACTTTTTAGCTTTTTCCAAGTATATATTGACAAGAAAATTTAAAATTCGACGAAAAGACTGAGAGTTCATTTTTACGCTTTCCAAATATCTCATAGCTCGTGAGAAATCTGACTAGTTTCAGTGAAGTAAAAATTTATATCTTCATTAAAAGGTAAAAGTTGAATAATTAATTAAAACTGTTTGTTATTTTCCTTTTTCTATTAGTAAGAACCGGCGGTAAAAAGACCGAACGCGACCAAAGACGTTCCAAAAAAAAATCCGACTGCTCTCAGGTTAAATTCAGTAGTCTGAATCTGTACTCTTGTTGGGATGTTGAGTGGTGGAAGGGAAGTATTTGGAAGTACGTAGCAGGAATATCTTTTGCTTCTAGTTAGTATAAAATTTGTACAGAAAGACGTAGTTCATCATGAATGGAAGCTGCACTCCACATTGCTTAGCGTCCTCGGGTCCTGATCTGTCATTTCGGTCGACCCTTTGGGCAAATTTAGAAACAACTTCAACAACATAACTAAAAAATACATGATTGAACTGCTGAAAATTATTTTCTAAATCAATCCTTATAAATTGCGACGCAACGCCGTATTACATATGTTTTAATGTTAGAACTATTTCTGCAAAATTCTCCACAATTTAATTACGCTTTTTTGACAGCAAACGTTTGTAGCTGACTTCCTTTAATATGTAGGTTGTATCGCCACAAAATATTGACCATTGACTGTTAAAATTAAAGTTCTATTACCACTATATTTTGTTCGAACTCTCGAATGTACAGGAATTGAAAATCAATATTTAATTTATTTTCGAGAACTCTATTTTATAGTACTTTTTTCAACAGGAAATTTCGGCAGGGTAAAACTCCAAAGTTTTCAGATTCTATGCCTGAAAAGAAAAGAAAACAAAAAGAAATATAACAAAAAATAAATTAAAAAAATAAAAATAATGTTTTTATTTCATAATTTAATATGTTTTCCACCAAGAGGGAAAACTGAGGATTTTGCCCTACGCGGTATTTTGCCCTTGATGAGGTACGTCTCGGAAAATACTTGAATGTACATTGTCATTGCTAATGCAAAATTGCAAAAACTGTATGCAAAAATTGTGCAAATTTTATTTTTTAGATATGTGATTTGAATAAAAACATCAAATGTAATTTTGCACCTGTCCTGAAAATACTGTATTATGCATTGCTATCTACAATGGACTTATTTGTAAAATTTGAGAAAAATCGTTTCGTTAGATTTGTGACATGAAACAGAAACGTAAAATAATGTTTTTGCTCGTGAAGTTTTTCCCTTGATGAAATACAGACATGAAAATTCATTGTTGTTACATTGTCATCGAGAGTAAAATTGTGGGCAAATTTTGAGGAAAATCGGTTCGGCGAAAATGGGTTAAAAATCGACTGGAAAATTTGACCCAGACATATAGACAACAAACGAAGTTCAGTATGAGCGTAAAATAATAACTAAGCGAAAATTTGCCTGATCCCCCCCCCCACCGACTGTGAGTGTGTCGCCCAGGCAACTGATTCCCACTATTGTTATAATTATACTCTCACACAGCGCTGGTACCTTCGTTGGCCTTTTCTACTCTCAATAAGTTCGCTGGGGAAAAAAAATCTCTATCAAGTTCTGCTTGCAAAATTAAAACCATTTTTTAACATTTTACTACTACATAATAATAGATCCTAATAAAGGTTTAAAGTAGTATTATTCTTTAAATTCTTATTAACGCAATACAGAACCAATTAAAACCAAAAAAAGATTATTAAATTTTATCATTTTATTTTGTTTTGTGTGTGTTAATGGATTCGTAATCCTCAATACATACGCCCCTTGTCACGTTTTGGCGCATCTTACACTAATAATTGATATTCTTCTTACATGACTTATTAGCTGCTCATTGTCGTGTTATTAGCATGCTGGTCATTTTATTATCATCTTTTATTCTCTTCTGTATCACACTTTTATCTTTGTGCCGTATTTGTCTCATTATCGGCGGCTTGAGTCCACAGTCTCAAGTCTGTAACTATTTTTTTTATTTAAAGACCTTAATAAAGAAGGCCGGGAGAGACATCCATACTCTACAGATATGGTGCCCTCGTCTAAGTAGTCTCTTTCAGGCAGTCAAAGTGAAAAGTTAATAAGTTCTAAAAACATCTAGCTTCTTTTGCTTTATAATATAAAATGACAGTGCATTAACAAATTATGTCGACATATAATTTGTGTTTATCTGACGCAACAAAAGTGCCGCGGGAAAAGCATTATTTAAAATAGTTAATAAGAAATGTAGAAAATAACAAAATCTATGTAAATATTATATAAAACCGTAACAAAGCCATGAATAGCAACACGTTGTTTCACTCTTCCGTTTGAATTACTTAAGTAGAAAACCTTGTATGAAGAAAAGTTGTTTTCTGAAAAATTTACTTTCTGAATATTTTTCCTCATATTTCCATTCAAGTGGAATAAATTGATATTTTTTGAACTCAATATCGTTCTTTATCCGCATCTCTTTTATATTCACAGCCGAAATTTTTTTTTCTTTTGTCATCAACAAAAACTACCTAACTTTCATCCACCCATGCTAAGAAAGAAAGAAAAAAAAAACACTGAACATCAAAAGACCCTTCATCGTCTCCTCTCAAAGTGACATAAAAAATAAAAGAGTCACCGACACGTAGATTGTGTTTTGAACTTTCAAGAGATTGATATAATTTTCCCGGGGAGAGGGGGTTGAAAAAAGAGTGTCACGAACCTTCAATTTGTGTTCAAAACTTCGAAGGAATTCAAAGAAATCCCTCTTGCGTAACTCTTTCACATGTTTAGATTGAGTAAATAATCCAGCGGATATTCGCTTCTTTTCTTAAAATAAGATCTTTTTTATGAGTGCGAGGGAAATGTGTTTTATAACGTTAGGCACGAAGAATGCTTGAGTTATTACCCTATAATGATGGGTGTTATTATTATTTTTTATGAAATAAAATTTCGTACTTCTATTCAATAAAGAGGGCAACAAACATAAATTTATTTTTTTAAATTTAAATGGTTATTTGTAAAATAGGATACTATTTAGATTCTATAACTGAAAGGAATGTTAATGTTTTTTTGGCTAAAGCTTTTTTGATAAGCGGTGCACTTTGAGTACTCATAATATTTCTGCTATGCACCATATTTTTTAACATTAAAATTATCTCCATTGCAGGAACATTTTTGCTTAATAATTGAGTATTTAGACTTTAAAACATAATAAAATATTTATAAAACAAAATTATTATTTTTTAAATAAAATAATAACAAAAGTAACATTTAATTGTAATGTGATATTAACGTCTAATTTTTTTAAACATAATTTTTGTATTCGAAAGGCGATTGATACGTAATCTGAAATTTTGTTACAGAAATTATACCCTATTACTCCCCTGCCCCCTTTAATTTAATTTATTTATGAAAATCGATTTTTTAACACTTTCCAACCTAGTTGAAAAGTGTTTATGACTTCGGTTTGTCTGCCGTATGGCCGTCTGCCGTCTGTCCGTGCTCTAACTCCCATAAATATGCTCGGATTACCCTGCAATTTTTATATGTTATTGTCGTTATCTATAGTATGTTCCCTATTTCAACTGAAGTGTGTATCACTTATAGTTTTTTTTACAGGGACACTCAAAAGAATTCCATTACATTACGGTCTATGGGGAAAAATCATTTGCGGTTTATTTTAATGATGTTACACAATTTCAAACACATTGTAATTGTTATATTTCACTAAGGTGCATTACAAGAAGCTTAATATGGAATATGGTGTGCATAACACTTATAGTTACTTTACAGGTGTGAGAGAGGTGCGTAACAAGTTTACCATTTATTCTTTTCGCCTCAGGAAAAACCACGTGCATGAGTGCACCTGAGCATTTAAAACATAAAAATAAAAGAAGGAAAAAAAAGGAAGGTTGGTCAGAAATAAGGAGTGAAAATATTCCGGACATAAAATAGTAGTATTATAACAGCACACATTCGTAGTAACAGGTTACAATGGGAGATATCTATATGTGCACCTAACAAAGTTCAATAAATAATGAAAGGTGTGAATTTACAGATGTATCTTTCATAGAGTAAAAAGTATTCTCAGGCATACGAAAAAAAAACACCTGAGTAGGGTAACCTTTTAACAATGTTAAGAATTTAAAGGAGCGCTATGGCTGGGGAGGAGAAGAAAGGGATGCTTGCTCTCTTGCAAGTAAAGAAGGGGGAATGTAGATTCATGTATTGCAGCGAAAACTCTTAATGATGGGAATGCGTTAGGAATACAATGATATAAGAAATACTTAGTGTGAAAATTACAAAAGTTATTTCAGCCAGCTGTGGTCAAAAGTCACGTACAAATATGATAATATTAAAGGGGAAGCTATGAATAACGAAAGAAATTCTTCCAATCGTTGGATTTACATTGATATACTTAAACCAATGCAGAACTCTGGAAGAGATAAAAAAATATGGTGATTGGATTTTACGTAGATAATAGAGGGGTCAGCACAGGGGGGTTTTGGGAAGGAAAAAGAGGACGCAAAGAGAGAGTGAGAAAATGTGGGAGAAGGTCTTGGAGATGTGCTTTGGAAAGATAGTGCGATAACTTAGATTTGGATTAGTGATTATAGAAAAGCAAAGGGACATGCAGATCGACGGAGTCCACGGAGCAAAGGTCCGCTTCATCATAGGTGAGCAAACTTTTATTCTTTCCTTTCTTCAGCAATAAAAAAACTATTTTTTTTATTTAAAGACCTTAATAAAGAAGGCCGGGAGAGACATCCATACTCTACAGATATGGTGCCCTCGTCTAAGTAGTCTCTTTCAGGCAGTCAAAGTGAAAAGTTAATAAGTTCTAAAAACATCTAGCTTCTTTTGCTTTATAATATAAAATGACAGTGCATTAACAAATTATGTCGACATATAATTTGTGTTTATCTGACGCAACAAAAGTGCCGCGGAAAAAGCATTATTTAAAATAGTTAATAAGAAATGTAGAAAATAACAAAATCTATGTAAATATTATATAAAACCGCAACAAAGCCATGAATAGCAACACGTTGTTTCACTCTTGCGTTTAAATTACTTAAGTAGAAAACCTTGTATGAAGAAAAGTTGTTTTCTGAAAAATTTACTTTCTGAATATTTTTCCTCATATTTCCATTCAAGTGGAATAAATTGATATTTTTTGAACTCAATATCGTTCTTTATCCGCATCTCTTTTATATTCACAGCCGAAACTTTTTTTTTCTTTTGTCATCAACAAAAACTACCTAACTTTCATCCACCCATGCTAAGAAAGAAAGAAAAAAAAACACTGAACATCAAAAGACCCTTCATCGTACATTAAACTTTAAATGTATATGTTGATTCAGTCTAAATTCAATTCTACAGGGATAGATTTTACTAACTGCCGGTCAGATCATTGGCAATAATTTCATATTGTATTTAACTGTATACATTCTTTATTTACAATTTTCGTGTGTTACTTTATTTACATAAAACTGTATACTTTATGCTTTACTTTTGATCATAATAAATTTGTTTTGTTATGGAAACATCGTTTAATTCTTAAAGCTCAATTTATTTACTTGTTTTATTAAGATATTCACGGCCATTATATTTTAGTTAACCTAACAGTTAGATCATGGTGATGTACAATGTCATGATATGATAGTAATTATACTTTAAATGAACCTGTGTGAGGAACGGGGTGACAGTACCCCAACAATGGTGCCTAAGACTCCAGGTACATCTATTCAGATGTAATTAATAAATTATAATTTTTTTTTTTTTTAATTGTACATCACTATTTCAAATTTTCAAATTCTATTTCACTATCCCTGGAATATGCATTATTGAAAACCACTTGCATCGAATTTCTAAATTGTGGAATTCATCAATAATAATATGTGTACTTTATTTTCTTTAGTATTGTAGTATTACTTTTATCTAATATATATCTTTCATTTCTCGTACTTTATTGAATTTACTTTTTACCCATCACTTCTATTTTCACGATATTTTAATTCAATTTCGCACTTTCCTATTCTTTATTGCATAAGAATCTTAGTTCACGTATAATTTTCTGATATAATATTTCAGAATATTGTTTGATCACTTTATATTTATTTCTTTATTTACGAACCTATCGAACAATTTATGAAATTTATGTACTATTTACTTAATATATGAAAATTTACATACACCTTATTTACATTTACTGTTTATTTTCTAATAATTGCATTTTATGAAAGGTATTGATTTTTCGTATTAAATTTTGTCAAAACTCGATATTTTATACACAAAATGGGTGACGCCCCTACACCATTGCAAAAACTTGCAGGACTGCAAGGTATAATTCCTCAATTTGATGCTGTTTCTGCAGTTACTCCTACTTTTTTTATTGATAATTTTGAAAGCATAACTACCGCAGTTGAATGTACCGATGAGGAGAAACTCTTGATATTAAAATCGAGAATTCGCGGGCAAGCATTATCGCATTTAATTAATTGTCCAGATCTTAGTAACGAGACAGATTATGATACATTTAAAACGAAATTTTTGGATTTTTTCGATAAAAAGGTTAGTCTCGCTACTCGTCAACAGCAATTTGCTAGTTGTAAAATGAAACCAGGTGAATCTACGAAAATTTATGCGGCTCGTGTTGGCTTAATTACACAACGATTTTTTAATAATCCCGACCTTACCGTAGAGGCTGTCAAGACGTTATTCGAACAATCGAAACTCTCTAAATTTTTGGATGGATTAAGACCTGAATTCAAACATGCAACTTTGATGAAAAATCCGGAGAACTTTCAAGACGCAGTTGATTTCGTAGAATTATTAGAAACGAATCAATCGTGCATTGATTCCAATACTTCGCTCGATTTTCCCACAATTAATGCAACAACCAGTCAAGTTTCCAATGAGGACATAAAACTTATGCTAGAAACACATGCAAAACAAACACACGAATCTATATGTTCCCTGACGAAAGAAATCGATCAATTAAAAATAACCAACAGTAATTCATCTACTAACTCCAATTCTCAACCAAATTATAGAAACTATCCAAATACTCGCAACAACATTACTAAAAAGAGATTTTTTGATCCATGCGAATATTGCGGGAAAACCAACCACACCTCTTCTTTCTGCTTTTACAAAAACAGAAACCACCAGCAACACCGTACTACCAGATCAAGTAGTTCAACAAACTATAATAATAGAGAATTCGTTCCTCGACCGCAGATGAATAGATACCGTTCTGGCTGTTCCGATAACACCCCACCTTCGGATCGTTTAAACTACCAAAGGGGGATAGGTCACAAATAAGGCAAGTCCTCTCCCCCAACAACAAAGACATAATCTCAGGCGATCGTGAGTTAGGATGCGCATTTAAAAGCACCACGGAAAAAGTCATAAACACTCAATTATTGGAGACAGGAATTACTAATTTTAATTTACCACTGATAAAAACTAAAGTGGCGGATCGCGAATTAACTTTATTAGTGGATTCTGGCGCAGGATTAACAATTTTAAGCTATAACGCCTATAGGAAAATTCAAAGTAAAAATCTGAACTTACACAGAACAGACATTAATATTAAATCTATTTCTGGTAACAATTTAAACGTTACGCATAGCGTAATTCTGCCAATTTCTCTCGATAATAGACAATATACACATACTTTTTATATTGTAAATAGCCACCTTTCTGATCACTATGAAGCCATTTTGGGTTTCGATTTTTTAAAACGATATGAATTTAAATTATGCATGGCTACGAATTCTCTAACCTAGGGGCAACATTTCGCTAAATTTAATGAATGAAATCCCAACTAATATGCAACAACATGATTCTGTACTCAAACATGTCGCAATAGATGAAAATTTTGATTCGCGAGATATAAACGAAATTAAGGAAATCAGACGAAAAAATTTGCGCGAATCAGATTTCAACTTAGCACATCTAGAACCATCACTAAAAGAAAAATTATTGAATTTACTTCTTGAATTTGCAGATATATTTAGTAAAGATTTATACACTATCGGGCGCACTACAGCAATAATTCCAAATTTAAAAGTTGATAATACCCAATTACCAAATTCACGCCCATATAAAATCCCACAAATTTTAGAAGCAGAATTGAAACGACAACTCTCGGAATTAGAAAGAGCCGACATAATCGAAAAATGTTATAGTCATACTAACTTTCCGGTTATCATGGTGAAAAAGAAAAACCCATCTATGGACCCAAAACAACAAAAATATCGTCTCGTTGTTGATTATAGACGTCTGAATAAACATTTATCATACCCTCGATATCAAATTGCCTTTAATTCCTCATCTGCTAGAAAATTTAAGTGGAAATAACTTATTTACGACGCTAGATTTATCTTCATCATTCTTTCAAATTGTTCTAAGAAGCCAAGATCGTAATATAACATCATTTTGCACACAATACGGATCCTTTAGGTTCAAATGCATGACACAGGGGATTTCGTGCGCCAGTGAGACGTTCAGTGAATTAGCTGACATGCTTCTACGACCAATAGCTGATCTCAATATCTCTAACTTTATAGATGATTTTGGACTAGCGTCTAAAACCGTTGAGGAAATGTTATATACGTTGAGAAAGTTATTTGAACGATTCAGAGAGTTTGGTCTCACATTAAATCCGGAAAAATGCACTTTTCTTGTGCCTGAAATTCAATTTTTAGGACACGAAATATCATCGAATGGAATTAAACCATTAAGTGATAATATAGAAAAAATTCGAAACTTTCCTGTTCCAACAACGATCAAAAAAGTTAGACGCTTTGATGGACTAGTAAGTTATTATCGAAAATATATAAATCATTTTTCTGAATTGGCAGCCCCTCTCACGAACTTATCAAGGAAGAATCAAAAATTTAGATGGAGCACAGAAGCACAAAATTCATTTGATATTTTTAAAGAAAAATTGATTAGCTCCCCGATTCTAATACATCCGAATTTTGAAGAGGAATTTATTATTTCGTGTGATGCTGGAAAGTTTGCTCTAGGCGGTATGATAGGTCAAATGGACAAAGATGGAATAATCAAACCTATTTCGTATTTTTCAAAAAAATTGAATCCGACACAAATTTGCTACACGATTTTTGAGAAAGAATTAATGGCAGTAATAAACTGCATAAAAGCTTTCAAATACTACGTATATGGAAGAAAATTTACAATCAGGTGCGACAATGAGGCTGTGGCTAAATTATCAGACTTAGAAAATGCGAGTGATAGAGTTTGTCGATGGTTAAGTTTTCTTTCAGATTATAACTACGAATTTCAGCCCATCAGATCAGAGAAAATATTGTTGCGGATATATTATCCAGGGATTCGTTTGTACATACTAATAAAGTAAATAAAAGTATGAATATATCCTCTATAAATTTTTCGAATGGTAATAAAAATGCTGAAGATTCCGATTATCCTCAGACGAATTCAATTACTACGCATAAAAATTTGAATTCTCCTACTGAATATGATAGATACTCAGGTATCATGCAAGAAAATTCAGACTCTCATATCACATCTTCTGATCGGTTGAGTAATGTAAATAATAATATTAAATCAGGTGATTCTATTGGAAAAATGAATACTGGGGATACAAACTTTATAAATCCTTCGAACTACTCTAGTGATTTTAATATTGCAAATGTATGTTATAATAAACAATGTCAGATTCAAGAAAGTACTTATCAAAATAATGACATTATAGGAGCAGGTTTAACGAATTTTGGATCAACATGTTACATGAATGCTGTTTTACAATGTTTATTACACTGTTTACCTCTTAGGAATATATTATTGAAAGATACTGTACATGATCCTCCCTGTGATAACTCGATATTTTGTATGATATGTGCTTTGAGATATCTTATGAGAATAATTACAACTAACGTTGGTCAGACAGTTTCGCCTAGCGAAATCTATTACAATTTACATAACATAGCACCTCATTTTTTACAACATATGCAACAAGATGCACATGAATTTTTACTTTATGCTATTGAAGCTTTAGGGCAGTCATTTGTTAGGCAAAATAATGCAGGGAAAATTACACCTACGGACAGATTTTCAGGACCTATTTATGAAAACTTTCACTCTTACATAAAAACTCAAATAACATGCCTATCATGTAAACGGAAGAGTTTTACTTTTGATCAGATTATGGGCGTCACACTTGATATAACTAAAAATGTGAAAACACTAGTAGAGGCATTAAAACATTACGTCTCACCAGAGATTTTAAGTAAAGAATATGTTTGTACATGCGATATTGAGAGAGTTAACGCGAAAAAGGAATGCTCATTTTTTCGCATCCCTACAACTGCTATTTTTACGATTAAAAGATTTGCCTACCGGGACGGAAAGAATATTAAATTGCAAAATGCATTAAGTTATCCAGAATATTTAGATTTTCGTCCATATTTAGAAAACTCACAAGGAAATCCTATATGGTACGAACTCACATCAATTATTGTACACTCCGGTCTATCTACTAATAACGGACATTATTATGCATATGTCAAAAATCCTTCAAATAATAGCTGGTATCTCATGGACGATACAAAAGTCATTAGGGTAAGCTTAGATGAGGTTATAAATCAAAAAGCATATACATTATTTTATACGGGAATGGGACATGTGCATAGGAAAATTTCGAATAACTTTAGAATGATAGAACATCCAAAGGAAACTGATGTATCACGGAACATAGAAATTAATCATATACAGATTAATCTTCCAACTATCGAAGAGTTAAAAATCGCACAACGAGAAGATGAAAATTTATTGGAAATTATTCAGGAATTAAAGAAAACATCCCAAAATTCATCGTCATTGTATCCAAATTATCTTTTGCAGAACGATCTATTGATGCATTCTGCATACATCCCGAAGTTTCGTAAATCTAAAAATATACTTCGAATTGTTATTCCACGTAAATTTAAGTCATGTCTTTTAGCCGCGAATCATTTACCTCATTTTGGTGTGTTTAAAACTTACGATAAGATAAGAGAAAAGTATTATTGGGATAATTTATATTCAGACACAAAAAATTATGTCAAATCTTGTGAGAATTGCAATTTCTATAAATCTCCAAATACAATTCCCCCGATTCCTATACAAAGAAATTTTATACCAAACCGCCCCATGTGTTTAATTTCAACAGATTTCGTGGGCCCCTTCACAAAAATTGCCAAGGGAAACGCATATATTCTTACATTTGTCGATCATTTCACAAGATACATTCGTCTGTACGCTGTACCAGATCAAACAGCGATTGTTGCTTCCGAAAAATTCTTAGATTTTATTAGTATTTTAGGAACTCCAGAGAAATTACTCTCTGACAAAGGGCCCGCGTACACTTCGGATCTCTTCCGAGAACTAAGTAAACGTTTTGGAGTTACTAAGCTATTTACAACTGCACTAAATCCACGTTGCAACGGAAAATCGGAACGGCTAAACAAGTGTCTCAAGAAATCTTTATCAATATTTGCTCAAAATACACTGGAATGGGACAGTTTTGTGAATTTTTATGCGCTATTATATAATTCAACTATCCATTCCACGACAAATGAAAAACCATCTTTTGCTCATATGGACTATGACCAAATCCTGCCTACTGACATCTTAAATGATAGTAATACTGAAGAGGAAATACCTTTTCAAACATTTTTAGATAAGAAGATTACTCAATTACAATACACTTATAAACAAATCTTTCTTAACAGTGAGGCTGCAGCTGATAAACAAGAAACATATCAGCACAAATTCGCGAAATACCGTGTTTTTATCCGGGGCAGCTGGTATATTTCTACGCACCTGAAAAGGATCGGTTGTCTTCGGACGACAACACAATACAAAAACCACACGCGAAATTTGATACGCAAGATGATCTATCACTTATTTTCTCACACCCTACCCAGCGATCGAGCACTATTCAGCAAAATTACACAACAGCTGACATTCCTGCAGAAGACCACATTTCTATGCATAGCACTCAATCAGAGAATTATACTTCCTCGCAGGATACTGAAATTTATGACCCACGGTTTTCCCCTTCTCAATTATCACACCAAACTTTACCACCTCAGGCTACGGACAACCTCCCGATAGATGACAGAACTCCCTACTCCCTCCGACAATCGCGTAACATCAACTATTATGCCGAAAGAGTATATGATACATTATGGGACTGGACTAGCTAAAAAAAAAAAAAAAAAAAGAAAAAAAAAAAAAAAAAGAAAAGAAAGAATTCTGCGAATATTTGATTAATAACGACATGAATTAATACTTAATGCCCTTTAATTTTCTCTTTTCATTTTCCTAACATTAATAATAAATATAAATATTGTATGGAGCTTTCTATATTCATATTGCAAGTACATAATTAAT
This sequence comes from Maratus michaelseni, assembly GCA_963931845.1. Taxonomy (NCBI): domain Eukaryota; kingdom Metazoa; phylum Arthropoda; class Arachnida; order Araneae; family Salticidae; genus Maratus; species Maratus michaelseni. The sequence goes on along the minus strand of OZ007590.1, from coordinate 127,220,181 downwards.
TTCTGCGACAACCATGTCGAAAATTTAAGATCATAAAATTTATAACTTTATTCATTGTACTTCTTGAACCGAAAATTCAAATTTTATCAATATCTTTAACATACTCAGTGTTGAACTAAATTATATTACAATAAAACGTTATTTATTTCTCGAATTAAATTACGGAATTTATTAATAACTATCTTAGAGTATACAAGTAAGTTGGTGTGAATAAACGAATTATTATATTCTCAATTCTACTTAGGCGAAAATTTAAATTCCTTCATTATTATAATAAAAACGTATTTTATTATTTTATAGCATTCCCATACATTTTTTTTCTTCTTCTTTTCATCTACATACTTTTGTATTGTTATCTGAATTTCATACTTTGCGGCCGCATATGATTTTTTTTGGATATCAATTAACTTTCTTGTCTAAATTCTCTTGATATTCACTATTCTATGGTACAAGTTTTCGTAATTTCTGCTGGCGGAATATTCGACATTGTTCCAATCTTTCTTTTCTGTTCAATCTGCACTGTCGTATAATTTTTTTTCTTTCATGTCAACCATCCATTTCAACCATTTTCTTCTTTACTCCTTGATGTATTTTCTTATATAATTTATTTAAATAACAAATATATATAAAAAAAAAAAAAAAAAAAAAATTCTTTCCAATTTCATCGAAATACTTTTAATTATATTTCTTTCAACAATCTATAAGTCGATACTTAGGAATTTCTTTCATCATTCTTTTACAACAAAAATGCTTTTCTCAATGATTTTCAAATGTTAAATATTTAAAAAAAAAAAAAAAAAAAAAAAAAAAAAAAAAAAAAAAAAAATTCTTTCCAATTTCATCGAAATACTTTTAATTATATTTCTTTCAACAATCTATAAGTCGATACTTAGGAATTTCTTTCATCATTCTTTTACAACAAAAATGCTTTTCTCAATGATTTTCAAATGTTAAATATTTAAAAAAAAAAAAAAAAAAAAAAAAAAAAAAAAAAAAAAAAAAAAAACAGGAAAATTAATGATAAGTCAACTTTGTTTGGTTTTCAATTTTGCATTGTACATTTTACATAAAGTAACTTAAATAACCTTGTGGTATGTGTATAACTCTATTATGCTGAAGAGAGGAGTGAATATTAAGTGTTTGCTTTTATATTGCAGTGAATTTCCTTTCCATCGCTTATGCTAAAAAGCACAAAGGCACACTATGCAAATTCAATGGACAATTTGTATGCGCAAATATGCACAGACATGTTGTTTCCAAAATCAGTCTACCCCATCTTCCTGTTTAATCAGAGATTGCTCCAAATGTATTACGGGAAAAACAACATACATACTGACGCAGGATTACGAACATTTGACTCCTACAACATTCGTACTTCGCCACCTTCCCAATACAACTGATAATACTAGCACATCATATGAACGCCTTTCAACACTTGGCCAGCCCTGTGATTGCACAAAAGATTTATGTACAGGTTCTCCAGACTTTTGTAGTATGCGGACATGTCATCCCTCAGGTTCCTGCTTTTGTGTTCTTACCCACAAAAAACCTCAACTACTAGCTATAACGGACTCCCAACCACTCTATGACCCTCAACTGGTGACATTTGACTCCTGTATTTATGACGACCGCAACAACTTTCCACGTACCCATTCCAGGAGATTGCTTGAAGGAGAATCGGCTGCTTTTACCCACCAGAACTTAACAATACACTTCAATGACCCCATCCTTTGTTTACCTGATTTTGGACAGGTTATTATTAGAACCTCTGATTTTGAGTACGTCGCTACTGTTCCACAGGACTTAACATTAACAATCCCATTTGAACTACTTGCCTTCAAAACTGACATTAATATAATTTACATTCATAAATCAGGAGTAACAATTCATGGTTTAGTGCATGTAACAGGAAAATCTGTCTGTCAAATTAAGACTTGCTTAATATGTCGTGAAGTGTTTTCACATTTTAAATGCCTTCCAAAAATCATACAGTATATTGTATATATTTTTTCTACTATCATTATATTGGTATTTTTAACTTTATTGAAATCATGCCTGAAAAATTGTATATATCTTTTTCGATTTACCTTTGCATTTTTGTATATATTTATTCGTGTATTTAAGTTTCTAGCTAGATGTTCATTGCTTATAGGGGCATTCATTGGTAACACCGTTAGGGAAGTAATGATTAATTGTTATGGAAGATTAGAGAATCATCACAATCAACGGGCTAACTTAAATATGTTACCTCTAGTGATTTTAGCACTCGCTCTCCTGATCTCATGTACTGATGCAGATTGCAATACTCAAGAAATAATCAGTTCGGATCTTCGAACCTGTGAAACAATGCAAGATGGCTCCCGATCTTGCCAATTATATTCGACCGCAGAAATTACTCTACCTACAATATTATCGGAATCATGTTTATGGTTCACGGACAAGGACAAAAATCATTTGTTTTCATTGAAAATGAAACTAGAAGCCGTCAAGTGTGACTTCTCCACTGAAAGACAATATTTCACATTTCCGGTCACTGCGAATCATATTTCGCAAGTTTCATGCATTTACAATGAATTCTGTGGGCAGGGCCTCCACTGCATTCCGAGACATATCGGTACTAAGGGAATCCGATTTGAGGCCGAAACAGATCAGAGCAGAGACTTTCCAGGTGTTTCTGGTTGCATTCCAGGTTCTTATGGTAATGGATGTTTTATTTTGACACGCGCCTCTTGTAACTTCTATAGAACATGGTATCAACCAGATCTTTTACGTAGTTATGAAGTCTCCAAAATTAGAGGACACAGTTGCAAGTACCATATTTCTCTAAAACATGAAGAAAATAATACGATCTCCCACTTACCATCACAGATTCGACATTTACGAAATCTGGCATCAAAGTCTCAATATTAGGTGCTTTCAACCAACCCCAATTACACCTCGACGACTATTTTATTCAAAGAGTGGGCCGGCCATCGGAGGCATATTTAGCACCAGCAAGTCAAAGAAATCATCCCAAAGCGGGTGAAATTGGTGCAATACAAGCCAATATCTCTTACACAAAAGATTTCATTTTCGACCCCGAAATTTCAAAATGCGATTTTTTTGAGGACAGACTAAGGTGTATTATCGCTCCTGACGCCCTAAATAAACTAACAACTTCGAAAGAACATGCATTACCAATCCAGAGAGATGCTCATTTATTCAATATCGAAAATGATGTTCTCAAATCGACATTACTCATCTCTGCGGCAGTTAGAATTCAACTATATTTTACAAACTACAAAATCACTGTTAAAGCTCATACGATTTGTCCTAAATTTGATGGAGAAATCATTACAGTGAGTGGGTGTTATCAATGCGCAATTCTAGCTCGTATCTCTTTCAATGCTCTCAGCACATGTGAAGCTGGAGTGGTAAACATAGAATTTCAAAAAATAAATATTCATACAAAAGCAATTCGCCTAGGTACAGAAACTCAAAACTTTATCGTTCAATTTTCAGCAACCTCCCGTTGCTATGATGAAAAATTGTGTCTCAGGTCGACTTCCTTAGTTCAATGCCAACCCTTCAAATTTTGTTTGGACGAGCCTACTGTGGAGTTATTACAACTAAATTTAAATTATACGAAGACTTTGAGTTCTGATTCCTCAAAAACTTGGTTGGATTTATTCCAATTACCTGACCTGACGAATTCTTTTTTCATTTTAAAGTTTATTGGCTCCATTCTTTTTATTGTTTGCATTTTAATTACGATATTTTCCACTATGATAACATGTTGTTGTCGCTCTAGGTAAACAGCATTATTTATGAAGCTTCAATGAATTGACAAATATGTATTCCTGAGTCCACTTTATTTTAGTGAACATTATACTGTATACTTATTTTTAAATTTTTTATTTATATCACCCATATAAGTGTTTTCTTCATATTTATTATTCCTTCTTTCACTTTATATATTAACTATGCTAACTTTATGAAATTGTATTTTTTTTTTGTCTTATATCATATTCTTATTGCATAATCACATCTTATGATATTTATTTTATTTTATATCTTAATTGTGCTGACATTATGATTGTTCAATTTTACTACCTTCTCATATATAGTGTTCAATTATCTTTATGATGTCTCTGAAATTATGCATTTGACCGGTAGTTATTGCATTTTTTTTTCTCTTTTTTTTTCCGAAGGTGTGAATATATTGTGAGAGAGGTGCGTAACAAGTTTACCATTTATTCTTTTCGCCTCAGGAAAAACCACGTGCATGAGTGCACCTGAGCATTTAAAACATAAAAATAAAAGAAGGAAAAAAAAGGAAGGTTGGTCAGAAATAGGGAGTGAAAATATTCCGGACATAAAATAGTAGTATTATAACAGCACACATTCGTAGTAACAGGTTACAATGGGAGATATCTATATGTGCACCTAACAAAGTTCAATAAATAATGAAAGGTGTGAATTTACAGATGTATCTTTCATAGAGTAAAAAGTATTCTCAGGCATACGGAAAAAAAACACCTGAGTAGGGTAACCTTTTAACAATGTTAAGAATTTAAAGGAGCGCTATGGCTGGGGAGGAGAAGAAAAGGATGCTTGCTCTCTTGCAAGTAAAGAAGGGGGAATGTAGATTCATGTATTGCAGCGAAAACTCTTAATGATGGGAATGCGTTAGGAATACAATGATATAAGAAATACTTAGTGTGAAAATTACAAAAGTTATTTCAGCCAGCTGTGGTCAAAAGTCACGTACAAATATGATAATATTAAAGGGGAAGCTATGAATAACGAAAGAAATTCTTCCAATCGTTGGATTTACATTGATATACTTAAACCAATGCAGAACTCTGGAAGGGATAAAAAAATATGGTGATTGGATTTTACGTAGATAATAGAGGGGTCAGCACAGGGGGGTTTTGGGAAGGAAAAAGAGGACGCAAAGAGAGAGTGAGAAAATGTGGGAGAAGGTCTTGGAGATGTGCTTTGGAAAGATAGTGCGATAACTTAGATTTGGATTAGTGATTATAGAAAAGCAAAGGGACATGCAGATCGACGGAGTCCACGGAGTAAAGGTCCGCTTCATCATAGGTGAGCAAACTTTTATTCTTTCCTTTCTTCAGCAATAAAAAAAAAATAAACTTTAAATGTATATGTTAATTCAGTCTAAATTCAATTCTACAGGGATAGATTTTACTAACTGCCGGTCAGATCATTGGCAATAATTTCATATTGTATTTAACTGTATACATTCTTTATTTACAATTTTCGTGTGTTACTTTATTTACATAAAACTGTATACTTTATGCTTTACTTTTGATCATAATAAATTTCTTTTGTTATGGAAACATCGTATAATTCTTAAAGCTCAATTTATTTACTTGTTTTATTAAGATATTCACGGCCATTATATTTTAGTTAACCTAACAGTTAGATCATGGTGATGTACAATGTCATGATATGATAGTAATTATACTTTAAATGAACCTGTGTGAGGAACGGGGTGACAGTACTCCAACACAGGGACAGTCAAAAGAATTCCGTTACATTACGTCTATGGAGAAAAATCGTTTGCGGTTTAATTAAATGATGTTTCTCTATTTTAAACGCATTGAAATTTATATATCTCACTAAGGTGCATTACAAGAGGCTTACTACAGAATATTGTGTGTATAGCAGTCATCGTTCATTTACAGGGACACACAAAAGAGTTCTCTACTGTCTGTTAACAATAATTCCTGGAAGTACGTTTTAAGTTGCTGAACGCGATTTTGAATTTAACTCACTTTTTGTCTATTACTTGGTGTGTATAAATTCGGTAGATCATATACAAGGCATCACAAAAGTTCGCGAACACATTTCCGTTTATTGAGAGAAACTCCAGAAGGAGAATTTTAAACTGTGCTACACGTTTCCTAACTAAACTAAAATTTAGCATCCTATGTAGTATACATACAAATTTATAGACCGTATACAGGGCTGAATAAAAGTATTCGGATGTTTTTCCGAATATTGTATATGTTGGAAATTCCTGAAATTACGTTTTTAAATATATTATGCGTTTTCCAAATTGTTTACTTAGATGTTATCTTTCAGCTTATTAAACGGTAATGATTTGTAAAATTATTTTGGAAACGTTGGAAAGTGTTACATAATCTATGCCTGACGCATGATTTTTAGTTCTTGTTTCTTTATAAAAATATATTGAAATTTAATAGACACTTTATGTTTTTTATATACGGGAAAATTTAGATAGAATTGTTAGACAAAATGCTGCTAAATGTCTTTTATGAAAGCATTTTTAGTAATTCGACTATTTTTAATATAATATCGACATTTGACTAATACTATCTGCATAACCATTAGCTAAGAAAGTTGTGTGAGAAGTGAAATTCACCACATTTACGTGTTTTGAAGGATCGAATCTTTCTTCTTTATGATAAAAGATGTTGCGACAATTAGAAGATCATATGTAGGATTTAATTTTACTACAATTCCAGTAGTGGCTTTGAATAATTTAACCCGATGTAGCGATCCGAAGTAGCGGTAGTATCTAGAAAAATCATAGAACTACGAAAGTTTTAAGTCCCTTCACAATATCTCAGTAGCAGTTTTATGTAGGAGCGTGATATCCTGCATAACAACTCTACTAAAAAAGTAGAAAAACACGTATTTCAGCGTTTTTTAGAGCTAGCGATTTTCTCACCAACATCGACTATGAACCCGATTATAGAAGATCAAACGAATAAGATTGCTGATTTTTTATTAGATATGTTGCGTGACATTTTCCCAAGGAAAAGTTTTTTCTTAGTATCGAACGATACAATCGTAGAAAGTTTCTCATTATCGAACTGAACCCAATCCACGGATCGGTTCATGTTCGAAAAATATGATGAAAAAGACTTACCTAAAGAAAAAGAATTGTCTCCTACAAAACGTGTAAAACTTTTTGTCCTTCTATTGTTTTCCCGGATTCAGAAACTTTCGAAAATAATAGTATTCCGAAGTTTGCTAAAAAGTTCCTGAATTAAATTTTTATTCGACTTTATCCAAAATTTATTATACATCTCTGCCCGTAAATGTCAGAAAACGAGAAGATTTACAAGAAAGCAACAACAAACATCCGTTGGGACAGAGGAAAAGGAAAGATTAACCTTGGTAAAATAGTTTGAGAAGGATACACCATTTCGCCTAAGATTTTTACTGCTGATTTTTACTGCTGAGAAAAACTCAAGAGGATGGATTTGGAAAAACAAAGGGATTAGAATAAGTGAGGAGCACATAAGTCATCTCCGGTTTGCCGACGACATTTTACTTTTTAGTAACAACCTGAAGAATTGGAAGATATGTTAAAAGATTTGGCAGAAGCTAGCATTAAAGTGGGATAAAAAATAAATTTAGAAAAGGATAAGGTAATGCTCAATAGATTAGCAGCAAAAATGAAGATCGTCTATAAGAACACTGAGACTAAAGAAGTGCAGTGTTATGTGTACGTTGGTCAGGAAATAACATCGGACAGCAGTATCATGAATGAAACCAAATGAAGAATAAGAAATTGATGGAACAGCATTATTCTGAAGAGTAACATGCATCTTTGATTGAAAAAAAAGTTTTTATCCAATGTGTTTTGTTTGTACTAACTTATATAGCGAAAACAAGGACGCAACTGATGGTACAAAGACTAAAATCAACGCAGTGAAGTATAGAAATATGTATGGAGGATGTATAATTAGAAGAGACAGGAAAAGTATAACCTGGATAGGAAATCAGACGAAATATTTTGACATCATCGAGAGTATTAAACGTTTAAAATGGCAATGGTCTGGACACATTGCACGAATAGAAGACAATAGCTGGAGTACAAATACACTACTGTTATATCCCAGAAATATAAAATGACCAAGAAGACGACCTCAGGTAAGATGTATCAACTAAATAAGTAAACATGCTGGAGTTAATTGGATTAGGAAAGCACTAGACTGGGTACAATAAAGAAAGCTGGGGGAGACCGAAATCCAGCAGTAGATTGAAAGCGATTGATGATGATGATGATGGTGGTGATATATATTCCCAAACAAGTTGACGTCATTTTTACCAGAGGGAACTTTGCATACGAACGATTTTCACATTTCAACGATAAACTCAACGTCCTTAATATCAGTATCCACTGAGTAAAAAGTTCAGAAGTTTGCGTAATTTAGCCGTATTCGTAGTGAAATATTTCATTATTATTAATAAATTCTCACGTATTGTTGAATATGATGTAATTTTCACACGCTGAAGAATTTCGCTTCTTTTCGAAATCAAGTTTCTTTTCCGAGATCTATTTAAATATTTCGATTTTCGCTTCTTTCTGACATGACTGTCTTTCAGAACGACGCGGGTGAATCAATTTTACGAATAGAAAACGGTGTCAGAAACATGTGTTTTCATTCATAAAACTAAAAGAAAAAAATACTATGATTGAGTGAAACTGATGTAACCTTTTACTGATTTTTCATTTCTCTAGTATAGTTTATTTTTCATATCGTTGGACAAAATCTATCTGCCGGGCCGATTGCCTAGCTTGACGGGTTATGTAGTATGGGTTTAAAACCCTACTGCCTCAAACTCATTACGATTAAAGTAATAAAATTTTTTGAAAAAAAGTTCAACATAACTGTATTGAAACGTATCAAAGCTATGAAAGAAAATGAGTATATTCTCTTAATAATTTTCACTGACAGAAGCAAACTCGCTTTTTGTGATTAGAGCATTTTGTGGTGCAAAAAAGAACAGTCTTAACATAATTTAGGCCTAATAACTATATAAAAGGAATGAATGTCCATTTCAAACATGTCATTCAGTATCAATCGTTGTAAAAAGTTCCAGTTTTATGATTGAATGTGTATATTTTCAGTCTAATGTCTTTTAAAAATTGTATCACTTTTAAAGGTGAAAAATCATTTTCATCCATTGAATGTTTGACACAATTTTTAAAATCATTTTAATAAGCTTAATTGGAAGTGTCCTTTAGCATTCAGTTGTTGCTAATCATGATTTTTACAATACATAAATAAATAAATAAATAAAAGACACTGTGAAAATAAAAGAGATGCAAATGAAGTGGAATATTGAGTTTAAAAACTGTTCCACTTGAATGAAAAAGTGGGAGAAAATATTGAAAAAAAATTAACTTTCATTCACACAAGATTTTCTACTTAAATATTTTGAGCTTCAGTCTGAAGAATGTATGTTGAAATTCCTAATTCTACAAAGGATAAAAAAACATATGCGAAAACACTGTCACATTCATTAATTATCTTAAACAGAATGATTTACATTCATCCTCCTTTTTTTAATGTAGTACTGTAAATTATTTTACGTTATAGCTATTGGATGTAATTTATTTATTAATTTTAGCATATCTAAGAATAATTTATGTTTCAACAGAAATTCTTTCCCGCAAAGACATTATATTGTGTCAGAATCCATAACACAGATCTTGCAAACTTTTACTGAGTGCTAGTCATATATATTAAAAAGAAATTTTAGATATTTTCAATTGCAATTTATCACGCTTGTAAAGTTATATTTATTTACATTGTGTGAGTATGTATCATAATTGCTGCATTTTGTTTTATGTCAATGTTTTCCCATTGTGGTGCAATGGAGATTTTTCTTGATTTCTTCCCAGTGTTCTTTCTACCATGTTAATTGCATGATATACTAAGTCAAAAATGGATACTTATAGAAGTGTGATAGATGTCATAGGTGTCTTTTTTTCTTAAGGGGGAGAGTTCCGTATTGTTTTCAACCGATGGAAAAATATCACGTCATTTATTCTAAAAAACTCCTATCATATAATTAAACTATTTTGGCATTGTTACGTTGTGGATGAGAACCTATTTTTGATTTATTTCTCTAATTTAACAAAAAGGTTTTTTTTTTTTTTTTTTGTAATCTTTGGAAAAAATTTCTTTGAAATATTTCGAATGGAAATTTTTGTTTAATAATCGTTACATTTTACAAATGTCAGTTCCGTGACTTTAGAAATTGGAATTTGTTTTGCGTAATTATTTTAAATATAATATATTTTAACGCGTACCACAAACGAAATTCTCATTGAAATAGCAAGCTGTTTATACAGTGTAAGAAAGTTCTGAAATTTCAGAAGATTACAAATGAAAATTGAATAAGTGAAAAAGTAATCAAAGTTTTACGTACTAATACATGTTTTCTAATTAAAATTTATAATATTTTTTAAATATCTATTGAATATATGAGTAATTCTTAGAAAACTTCGTGTCCCATGGATCTTGTAAACTTTTTTTTTAATTACAAAAAGAAAAGGTGATTTACTCTATCAATATAAATTAGTTATACATATAAACTGTGATTAATTACTTATTAAAATTGCAATATAATATAAAACATATATTTTTTTAATTTGCAAATATCATTCCCTCTTTCTTTCCCTATTTACACGTGTGGGAAAGAAAATGGTTTCTCTGTTATTATGGCAGGTATGTTTTTAATGTTTTTCATAAAATCCATTAAAGATACTTAAATTAATATTTATCCACTAAATTACATTTATGTTTTATGAAATGGAAGAAATTAGGCCAATTTTTATAGGTGTCCTTAATAATTGATATCATTCCACATTACTATAAAGTTTTCACTATGTACTCAATAAATGGGCACACATGCATTATGAAGGACTAGGATAGTTTGTGTAAGAGTAAAGTAATAAATTTCTCTTGTATTTTGCTCAACAAATTTCTTCAATAGCTGGCACATTACTTTTAAGTATTAGATAAAATCAAGTATTTTTATTACCTATCATTCTCTTATCCTATTATAAATTTAATAAAAGCTAATAAAAATTCTTTTTCTGTTAATATAATAATGGAAATGTATTTCAAAAGATATTTAGCAATTGAAAATAAACCCAAGTCTAATCATTTTTGTACAAAGACATTGTCACAAGTATTTCATCATTCCTTCACAATCATTTCCTCATAACTTTAATATATGAGGCAATGATCTCAATCCACTTATATATGTAAGATACAATAAAATAAGACAAATATAATGCAATAAAATACATATTAAAAATCATAATATCTTTAATTAGAGTAAGTGTTAGATTAATGTATTTTGGAAAAATATAATTTGGGCTCAATAATAATTTTTAAAAAAACAGCCACTTTTCAGAGAAGGGCACATATTGAAGAAACAAACTTACATCAATACAATAATAAATGATTTTAAATTTGTTATGTTATCATAATATTAATAATAAGACTCCAAATACATTTTCCTATCTTTAAAAAGTTCAGGCTTTATTCAGTGTCTAAAGCATGTACGCGACCAGCATTTTTTTCCATTTTAATACAAAAAATACAACAAATAAAATTTGTAAGGATTAAATACAATATTTTTTTCAGATTAAGGAAAGTGCAATTACTCTTTTTTACCATTAATTGAATCACGCTTTGCATTGTTTTGCATTCATGTTATATATTTTGTTCAATAAAAATGCTCTTTTAAATACGTATTCCTTTGTGGAATTTTTGTTTCAGAGAATTTTATCGGTCGCGGGAATCTGTACTATTACGTTTTTAATACGCACGCCACAGATACGTGATCTTTGGTTTCGTAAAAAACATTGCAAAACGAATCAGCCTATACACTTAGTAAATCTTGTTATCCACGTTAATAATCACTTTAATATGGCCGCTGTTAATGTTAGAGGTCTATAGGGCCCGTACCCGACCAGGCCCGGAAAAATATAATCAAACTTTCAAACGGGTCGGGCCGTCAGAATAAAGATAATTTTTTTAACGGATCGAGCCGATAGAAAAAACAAGCTTACCATCCGGCCCGTTATAAGAAATTTGAAAGTGTCGGAATAAGCCGACAAAATATTAACAAATTTGAAAGAACCTGAATGGTCCCAGAATAATTTATAAATGTGCTGCATGAAATGATGCTATTTTGACAACATCAATACATAAATTTAACATGTCCAGCGTAGAGATCTGCATCGGACAGTTACATCGTATCTGAGATGAGGTTTATTATTTTGAGCAGACTCGGGTCGGGTTCAAGCATATATATTTCTCTTACATGCTCTAAGGCCGGGCTGAATATGACCTAAATTGTTCCCAGGACGTGTAGGACAGACATTTTTATTTGGAAAATTAATAGTGATAAGTAACTTTTGCTAACAAAATTTGGAAATATACTTTAATAAATCACAGAGAAATATTTCAAATATGATACTTTTAACCCTCTTTTTTTCTTTTAAATTAGATTGCTTTTTTTTTTAAATGAGTCTTTATTCGAGTGTAATATTTAAGGGTCTAACGCTCATATTCACCATCTATTTCAACTCCCGGTTAAGCGCAATATCCGCGATAGACTGCTCAACAAGTATTCAACATTAACCTGATTGGACCTGAATGCAGCCGGCCCCACCAGTGGCTGAGAGGTTCTGCTCTCAAAGCTGGTAGACTGGAGGTGCTGGGTTCAAACCCCTGTCGCGTTCGTCGACCTAACCGTTCGGAGTTTTCCGTGGTTTTCTTCGAACCTTGCCGTAAGTACGGGTTAGGATCCCTTAAAAAGACCCCCACGGAGGGCACCCCCCCTAGGGCCTATATCCCTCGTGTAGATAATCGGCCGTCATAAAATCAACCAACCAAACAACCTGATTGCAGCCGAAGAGCAATCAGATTAATATCGAATATCATTTAAGCGTTCGACCAAGCTATTCATTCTAAATTGAGAGCTGGGGTAGATGATGAATACGAACGTAATTAATCATTAATATTTCTATTCTATATTACATGGCTTGTGGACATATATTCTGGAATATACTGTACAATTTATGCATAAATATGCATGCATTATTCTTTGTACGCTAAGAAAAATCGGAATTTTTTGTATTAATTGAGTCGAGCCGGGCCTAATTTTATTGATTTTTGCACGGGCCGGGCCGAACCGTGAACTGCGAAAATATTAAGGGGTGGGGCAGGCCCTTGCCTTGAAATTTTGGCCAGTGCAGGCCAAACTAAAGTAAATTTATTTAATTGCACAATTCTATTTCATGAAGTCTGTTACACTGCAAAAAATACAAATGTTTCTTAATTTAGGAAAATATAATATAACAACGAATAAAAAAAATACAATAATTTGTTACGAGTTACCCACCTCTCCTAAAAGACTTCTTTATTTATAGAAATCCCAAAAACTAATATTTTTTTAGATTTATAGAAACATTTATAAAAACAAAGTTTCTATTGCTGCAACTGATTTTCGGAAACGTTCCTGGGTTTGCAAACGTTTTTACAGTGCATTCCGACTTTCAAAAACCGGGTAATTCACAATATTTCAGAGTTCGCGAAGGAAAAAAAATTAAATAAAAACCCCCAGCTATAATACACGGGTGAGTTAAAATGACAAAACCAACAAAAATGAGTGTGCAACATCCAGAAATGTGACAACCACCAGTAACAAAAGTTACAATGTGACAACCACCAGTAACAAAAGTTACAATGTGACAAACCACCAGTAACAAAAGTTACAATGTGACAACCACCAGTAACAAAAGTTGCAATGTGACAAAACCCACAACATAATAACCAGTGAAACTCTCGAAAGAAGACCAAATTTCAAAATGTGACAACCAGCTCTAGCAAAAGCTAGATATGTCAATTTATCAAGAAAGAGACAAAAACCCAACGAATGATAATAGACAGAAACAATCCACAACAGGTGTGAGCCCATAAAAACCGCAAAAAACCCAGACAAAGACAAATAAAAACGAAAACTGAAATCAGCCCCCCCAAAAAGGCGATAAACACTACAGCGACAATCCACCATGAGCGTGACAAGCCAACAGAGATGACAAATATATAAATTTATGTACGCTAAAGGCGCCTGGTGCATGTAAAATCCGTCGCGGGTGCAAAGTCCTCCGTGTTCCCTATGAATTATACCTCTGGGGGTGCCTAGTCAGGTGAAGGTATCGTCACCTGATCAAGGTTCTAAATTACGAGACCAATTACTATCACTTCCTTAATTTTTGCTTTTTTAAATCTGCCAATTCAACAAAGATAAATAGAAACCTTGAACCGGCAAACAAAGAGATCTGTTGCAAACCACTAGAGAGCAAGCACTGCAGCAATGCCAGCAAAACTCTAGTCAGTTAGATCACAGCCATGCTTTGATCAGGCGATTTCTGCCCCGCTCTCAGATACTAACTCGTCAAGCTAGACACTAATGCCGGGCAGGTAGGGGCCTGGGTAACGGTATAAAAAAACATGAGGAGGATCAATCGACTTGGACATGTTTATCGGTCACTGTGAATCAAGACACTGGCACCGTAGTTGCACAAACTATGGGTCTGCTGAAGCACAAGGGATGCCGGGGGTCTGCGCGCATGCGTTTTACTGCAAGCGCGTAATATTTAATTAGATATTTGGTAACAGAGATTCCTTTAAAAATAACCCTCATATATACTTTCTATTTATCAATCTATATTGCTCGATGGAAAATATGTATTTCACATTATATCTAAAAATTAGATTATAATATAAATGAGCCTAAATACATAAAAAAAACACTAATTTTACAATGATAGAATGTAACAAAATTACAAGGATGTACGAAATTAAAAATGTATATGCTATTGTGTATAGAAATATAAGATGATTTGAAAAATATAAGAAATATTATAACGTAAAAAAGGGAGAATTGTGCAATATAAAAAAGTGCATCTATTTTCACATTATTAATGTGTCTTGTGATAGACGAGTACGTGTTTGAAGATATATCTGAGAAAGTAAACTGATAAGTATAACCGTTATACACATATAGTTAAACAAAACTGGGTATTTTATATTAATTGCAATTTAAACATTTAAATACCTATTTCACATTTATATATCCTAATTAATTCTTAATTAATTTTTCTGTCAAATTCCTCTTCCCTCCAACTTAGACAGTTTAATCATTAATTTAATTTCTTTAATTAACATTTTTAATGTCGTTAAATGTAGCGAGAATTTGAAGAAAATAGGCTTTAGAAAAATACTGTAGAAAAATAATGTTTTTCTTAATTGTATATGCACTAATGTTTTTATCTAATAAACACAGACTTGTTTTTCTACTTGTTCTTTGCCGCTTTCTAAAATTGAGTTTGTGAATAAATTTAGAAAAAAAAAAAAATAGAATGGATATAAAAACTGTAGAATTATCCGATATTTACAAGGAATTAAATGATCAAAAGATCCTTTGTAAAACGAAATAGTTTTTTTAAACGAAAAAGGTTAAGGTAAGCTCTGCAGAGGAAAACAGATAAATGTTTTATATTTAAGGAGCTGTACTTTTTAAGATGGAAAGTATGTATATATTTCTTAAATATACAACATTTAAGGATCGGTATCATAGAAGTTCCATAAATTGGGAATGCTTGAGGCTACCATTAGGTTTATTTGAACCTAACATGCAAGCGTTGTAATTGGTAAATAATTCATATGAGTTGTAATTTTTCAACTGAGTTGAAAACTGTCCAATTTAAGATTCGAACTAGGAACTTATTGGATTAAGCTGCCAATGCTTTGACATCTGAGCTATCCTGGACGAATCTGGCGAAGATATTTCAGCCAGCTAACCATATTGATCATGGCATCTGGTTTGTTATCTCATTGGGGAAACACCTCATGGGACACTCTTTAATTTTTTAAAACATTCTGGCTTTTATTTTGAAATCTATGTTTTATATACCCTTCATGTTTTATATATAACAATGTTAGTTTATACTTGTTTAACCGGACAACTGGATGGGGTAACCCCATCCAGATGATTTTTCTTAATGTAGTATTTTTATACATTACTTTTTTGATAATTCTTTATATTTGTTTTATACACTGTGTGACTATATGTGGATGGGGTTACTCATCCAGATAATTTTCTCATTAAGCTTTGTTTCCTTTTTGCTTTTGTTCGCATTGAATTTTGTGGGTTTTTAAAAAAATATATTTTTTTTTGGCGCAGCTTGTCCCCAATGGGACCTTGTGCCATTAAACTCTATACAACCAACCAACCAACCAACCTCGTTTGTTATCTGAAACAGTTCAACAGAATAAATCGTAAGTAATGGAAATCCAGAAAACGCTGGATACGCAATTACGCTTGATTAATTTTAACACAATTATTCTAATTGATAAATATTTCACATGAGTTGTAATTTTTCAACTGAATGAAAAAGTGTCCAGGGAAGGATTCGAACCAGGTACCCTTTAGTTTAAGCTGCCGATGCTCTACACTCAGCTATCGCGGACGAATCTGGGGAACACATTTCACGCAGCTAACAATATTGATCATGGCATCTGGTCTGTTATCTGAAACAGCTCAACAGAATACACCGCAAGTAATGGAACTCCAGTAATCTCTGGATACGTAATTACACTTGATTAATTTTATTACAATTATTCTAATTGGTAAATAATTCACATGAGTTGTAATTTTCCAACTGCGTGAAAAAGTGTCCAGGCCAGGATCGGAACCAGATCCTTGCCTGGACACTTTTTCACTCAGTCGGAAAATTACAACTCATACTAACATGCAAGGTTTTAAATCGGTTCTGGATAGTGTTTCCAGATTTCACGATTTATTTGGTACGTCCCATTCCAAGACCTGTCTCGCACAACCACTGCGCGGTATGCCAAAGGTCTAGATTTTTCATGATGCCCAAATTCTTTTAAATTTGTTTTCGTACCACGTTTTTTGTTTGTCTCCACCGAATAGAATTAACTAGAGTGACATCAGTGAATACAGAACCTGTTTATAACGGAAGTTTTTTTATAGTTCCTTTGAAAGGAATACCTTACAAATCGATATGCATATACTGAAAACTGTCTGAAACGGATATTTTTGTGACTCATAGAGATTCTGTTTTCACAGGTTTTACTGTAGTTTGTAAGCTCTATGAAAACGGACCTGTTTATAACGGAAATCTGTTTTAATACTAAAATGTTCATTGTCCCAGCGATACCACTTTCATACATTTTATTGTAAAAAAAATGTTGTTTTTATTTAATTTAGTAAAAACTGTAGACTTAGCCTAAATTTTCATCTTTTTTTTGTTGAAATCACATTTTTCTCTTGGCGTTATATTGCTAAACTTTTGATAATTTTATATAAGCAAAATACACTTTTGTTCTTAAAACATAAAAATGCTATAAATCAACACTTTTTTTAAGTTCAGTGTAAGCACAAGACTCTCAAGTATGTTGATCAAGTATATATAGCAATATATCTCAATATCTCAAATATATACCAAAAATGTTGTTTTACATGCAGAAAGTCTTTTGCAATCAAGCGCGTCACCTGTGACTCCAATTTTCTGCTAGACAAGTTAAAAAATCCCTATAATAGCTAATTTTTCCCCCATTATTATCTGAAAAATATAAAATGCAAAATAAAACAGGAATCTATTACCACCTTCAAAAATTGTGTTTTTTAAATGTATACTTTCATTTTTCGACAAAGTTCTACGACTCCTGAAATGGAATTTTCGCGTTTGGGTTGGGTACATCCTGAACCGCGCAGGAATCAACTGTAAATCTGTAAATTGAGCTACTCCATTTACATATACTCGTAATCTAAAACCTGTAACTTTTTATAAGGCTTTTTTTTTAAAACAAAGACAAGAGTCACAAAATTTCAATACGTGGTAAATTCTGCCTACAGCATGTTTTCTAACGAATATATTTGCGTAGAAGAGTGATTTTTCTTTCAAGGTCACTCGAAAAGTTCGGATACTGTCTACGAACGGAATATGTGTGCGAATTAAGATTATTTATTGTTGTTAGAGATCACTTGAAACTCTTATTTTGGAGTCCGAGTGCAACAAAATGTTACGTCATCTGAGACAGAGCCTATCCGAACCCGGTACCAATAGTACACAGAAGAAAATTGTTAATAACATTTTAAAATTATTTCAAGATTAATTTTCTCAGATAAAAATCTCTTCTTACACAGAAATAAGTATTAATCCTGTAAATACTCCTTCATGACACCCTTTCGTGATTTTCATGTCCCTAAAAATCTGTTTAAATTAGCAAATTTTTATTTATATCAAGTCACTGGCAAAAATCACAATTCTGATTATTTCAAAATTATCATTGTACAACTAGGACAGAATTACTCGAGTTCTGTTTTACAGTAACAGTGTAAAAGGACTTCAAACAGAAAGCGAGGATAAAAATGGATATCACACGGCTTCTTTATGTTCCTAACACTAACCGCACAAACGTTAAATAATCAGAGGTTCATAATCATTTCTCGTTATACTCCATCATTAACAATTTAATTTCTTTTCAAACTGTTTTTCAAAGGATTGTAAAACACTTTAACAAGCTAAGACAACCTTTTGTTTCTCAAATATCAAAAATTTCCCCCTTTTTTACGATTTGTGAATAAATTAAATTTTCACTTTGACACTGAGCTCGGGGAGAGGCATAAAAATCGAGCCGAGGCCGTTTCAAGCACGGTCTGAGCCCGTAGTATATGAAATAGTATATGAAGTAGTATATGACGAATTTGTTTTAATACATAAAATTAAACTATTTTACACAATTAAAAAATTTTTAAACAATAATTTTCATTTTTGTACACTATTTAAAAGTTTTATGAAATGAGTGTAAAAATCTGGAATATTCCAAATAGTGGTATTGCTAATAACATAAAACAAAATGCATTATCCTTAAAATGATTTTGTTCGTATATATCTTTATATAAGGAATTGAAAATAACGTTTTTCGTCTGACTTCCTAGAACTGGTAAAATAAACATCTCCAAAAATATTCAAAACAGTTCATTTTATCTGTCCAAGGAAGATTAAACTAAAACCTCTTTTGGTACTTGAAGGTTTATTTTTTTCCCTTTTATCACCCATGCTTCTTTCTTATTTATAAAACCACTCACGTCTTCGAATTACCAAGGCTGTTAGATGGAATATTTCGAGAGGGTCCCGCGTAATCAGATAAACCCCACACATTTCACGCATTAGCGGAACTATTTTTTGCACGAAAATATCGTTATCAAGCTCTAATTTTCTGTCCATGTGGGCATAAAATAGGAAATTTCCAGATAAGTGACTTAAGTGTTGTTAGTACATAATACATGTCGGGATATATTCTCACAAGCAATGGGAAAAAGGTAACATTATAGGTGATTAAGATAAATGTCATTAAGAAATTTGGATATATTAAGCTAACATTTTTTTTCTGAAGAATATGTCTTTTCTGAAATCTAAAAAAACAGTATTTTACTTGTAACTTTATTAAACATAAATTTTATTAGGAATGTATTTTATTTTTTTATAGCAAAGAATGTAATACTACCATTTATGTTCATTTCAAACTTTTTTGTTTCATAAAAAACATGAAATAGGCAGATTGTATAAATTAACATATTTTAAAGGTAGGGAAAGCTAGGAGAAAGTCAATAAATTATGCATCTAATATAATTTTTCTTTGCAAAATTTAAATAAATTTTTTGTACTTAAAATAAACATAAAGTAATTATTTTCCTGTTAGTGTATAGTACACACATATAGTTTTATTTCAATGCAAGAAAATTTTTAATTTATCTTTCTGTTATAATAAAGTTGGAAGTGCATACTGACACCATTTTCTTAAGCTGTTGTTGAGCCCTCTATTACTAGTTTATGGGGATTTTTTGAAAATAAAAATGATTTCAAAAACATGAATTTACATCTTTAATAAAATTGTTATTCATGTAATTATAATGGAGGCTTTCTTGGCCTATAAAAGGCCCCACCAGCACTCCCTCTTCTGTGACGCCACACCAGTGGCCGAGAGGTTCTGCTCTCAAAGCTGGTAGACGAGAGGTGCTGGGTTCGAATCCATTCGCGCCCGTCAGCTTAATCGTTCGGAATTTTCGTGGTTTTCTTCGAGCCTTGGATTGGTTATCCTTGCGTAAATACTGGTTAGGTTCCCTTAGAAAGACCCCCACGGAGGGAACTCCTCCCATGGGCCTTTATCCTCGTGCAGATAATTGACCGTCTTTATTAGACCGTCTTGACCTATAAAAGTTTTTTGCACTTTTCTCATATTTATACGTTTATAATTTTACTCTTCTATGTTTGAGAAATTTTGTTTGATTTCTAGAATTTCCTTAATTCAAAGTAAAATTAATATGAAACGGAATCACAGGGTGTAGTGTTTCGTGCAAAATGTTCGAAAACCACTATTATAGATTATTTATCACTCAATAATATACAATCGGTGAATGAAATGAATTTAAGTTAAAAATGTATAACTATCTAAAAAAAAGCCATAAAAATTTTATTTTGTACTCATAAAAAGATCCAGGTTTATCAAAATTACAATATAACCACAAAATCCTTTCTGCCTTAAATAGACACGCCAAAGTTAAAAAACAGCAATTCATAAATCCCATGACTATATTTCAATAGATGTAAAATCATTTTTCATATTTAATTGCTTAACAGAACTAGTTGTCAAAGCTATGCATTTTACTTATAAATATGAAAGGAAAATAATGCGACTAGCATAGATTATGGAACACTTTCCAACACATTCGGAATACTGTAACAAAACTGTACCAGAACACTTTATTAATCCTCGTTTAATAAGGTAAAATGTGATGTATAAGTAAACAATATGGAAAACGCATAACACATTTAAACACCCAATTTCAGCAATTACAATCTATAGAAGGAAAATTTTCCGAATTATTTTGCGAAACCTTTTATATATTTGTATATATACTACATACTTTTCAAAAATTTTGTTCAATAAGGAAACGCATAACACATTTGAAAATTCTCCATGAGTAATTTTCGCCAACAAGCGGAAATGTATTCGAATTCTTTTGTGCCACCCTGTATATGATATATAGAATTGATGCATACCAAGTAATATGCTAAAATTTTGTTAAATTTAAAAACGCATACTATAATTGAAACCAACAATCATTACTCATAAACAGTACTAAAACCTAACTATTTTGTGTATCCCTGTAAATGAACGGTAAATGCTATACACACCGTATTCTATAGAAAGTATCTTGTAGTGCACCTCAGTGGTGCATATCACTTTCAATGTTTGAAATAGTGCAAAATCATTAAAATGCACTACAAACGATTTTTTCAGCATAGATAATAATGTAACGGAATTCCTCTGAATGTCCCTGTAAACGAACTATAATTGCTACGCATTTTATTTTCAATACCGAACATGCAATGGCAAATCCGATGTTTTGAATGCAAACATGATGTCATCATCTAACCTGTGTGTGACATCTATTACTCTAATTTTCAAAGTATGCATGGCGCCTCCGGAGTTTGAAATTTCTGTGTTTCGCTACGAGTTTATTCAAATTTTAGCTCTGTTGTTCAATCGGCAAAGTATAAAAGCTCAAAGGAAAGTTTGTATCAGCGGATTTGGGTCGTATTCTGATAAAGACTCTCGTGCTTGCAACACGTATCACGGAGTGTAACTTTAACTGACAAGGGGACCGCCAAACATGATGCACACAGATTTTGATGATTTTAAAGTATGTTGTAGGGGTCATACCCCTAACTATTCAGGTCAAAGGTTTCCTTCAAATGGGCTTTAGTTTTCGAGAAAATTCGGGTTAAAGTTCAGGATACGTTTCAAACACCCATTAGTTCGCGATTTTGAGCAAGGTCTCCGTGGTGCAGTGCTAGCGCTCGCGATTTGAGCGTCAGGGGTGAGGGTTCTGTCCTCTCCTGTGACTTTTTACCTTTTTTAATAAATTTTATATATTTTTCGCGTTAAAAGTTTTATGCAGAACTATGAATTCTGCTTCTTTGAACTTTTTGATCTTTTCCTAATAAATTCCATTTACATTTTCAAAATTTTCGTAAAAATTTACAATTTTTTTTTTTTTTTTTTTTTTTTTTTGTGCAGTTTAGAAATTAATGTTTCTATTGACGAAATTCCAAACTAATTTATGTCTATATTTTGTTTATTTTTGTTTATTATTACTTACCCTTTATATTTTAATAACCGTTCTAATATAATACTTTTTTTAACTTTATGAAATTTTAAATGAAAATTTATATTTTTTTATAATTTATACAAAATATTTTTAATCTCAAATCTGCTAAAGGTATGTATGATTAGGTAATTCCAACAACATATCTTGAAAGGAGTAATAAAATATTAAAGCAATAACGCTTATATCCAAGTTTTAACCCGTTTTTCGTCCAGTTGGAAAATTACAACTCATATTGTTTCAGCCTGATCTACGACACTAAGATCGGGAATAATTGAACTATGTTCAGGAGTGGGGGGGGGGGGAGGGATGTGTTTCAAATTTCAACTCCTGAACGCAGTTCAGTTTGCGCTACTTAACCCCTCCCAACGATTCAGATTTTGAGCTCAAAATTTAAGTATAAGTGTAAGCTTTTGAAAGCATTTAATGAGATACAAAAAATAACGGTAAAAAATAGTTTTTCGTTACTCCAAAGTCTAACGCGCCCTCTATCGGCATTTTTTGAACTTTATCTTTAAAATTTATTTTTAAGAAAATACTGACATAAATAATAGTTTTAGTGAAAACGGCAAACGAATCGACCAATTTTTCCGTTTATTATAATCATTTGAAAATTTGGACCCTAAACTTTAATGGCGCCTATCTCCTTTGGAAGACGTTTGGGACCCTTAGTTTCCTATTTAATATTGTTTTTCTTGATGTGTACTATCACCCCTTAAAGTTTTGCCCAAGAATTCAGATTCACCCTGTAGTTTCAATAAAGAAATCTATTCGGCAGCCACGGGTTACCAGTATATCAAAAGTAAATTATATTAAAAAAATTTCGTTAGTGCTGCTACTGTTTCAGCTGACAGCGTAGAGTAACCGCTGGACTTAGTAGTGGATTATACTACCAATCTTCTTCACGTATGTGAAACTTCGTTTTGGTAAAACGTTTTAGCCATTTCTAGTAAAGATCAAGTTAGTGATTGAACGTTGTAGATCGCCGTTTAATAAAGGGAAAAACTTGCGAAGTGACTCTGCCATGTCTCTGCAAGAAATAGTTTAAATAAAGATATTTTTAAACTTTAAACTTGCATCATAACTGAACTTGTCGGGAACGGCCTTAACACGCACGTTACAATATATCTTAATAGATGCTCACTTTTAACGGACCAAAAAGGACGAAATTATAAAAAAAGATGCATTTAAAAAAATGTTATTTTTATAATGTTTAAACATATAAGAATGTCGTACAGTTTGTCCGATAAGAAAATACCTAAAATTACGGCCGTACGAGCCACAAACGTTGAAATGCGTACACTGTCATTTAAAACTTTAAACTGAATTATCTCTTTTATACACTGTTAAAAATTTGCAGCCAACTATCTAGTCATTCGATCGTTTTTAAAGATAACTGTTACTTGGCCGTAAGTTTAATATCCTGACCATAATTTGGTCAATAATATTGTTATAATATGGTCAAGTAAAAAATTGTTTGCAAACACGGTCGAATATCTGAACAGCTTGATGCAGATTTTTAACAGTATATAATATTGATTTTGCACCGAAACTTCTCAAATTAATCGGTGTATCATGATAAGATTTTAAATGGATAAGTGACAAGTATAATCGAATAAAACATTTCTGAAGCACTAAAGTAATTTTTGTTATTTATCTTTATTCTGTTTAAAATGTTATTCATTCATTTTTGTTCCTTTCACGACAATTACGACAAATGATCGAGAACATAATTAAAATACAAAAAGATTTTTTTTTAACTGAAAATAATAGCATTTCAAAAATGTATATACTTTTCTTTGCATAATTATTTTGCAAAATTTCATGTATTATAGTAAGTGAGACCGACAGTTAAGATTTCATTATGACGAAGTGAAAAATAAATGTATAACAAATCCGAGCACCCGGCGATAATACACTTTTTTAATCGCTAAAAGAGGATAAATGAAAACCATAAAAACAGTTGCAATTTTTTTATATGTAAACTTTCTTCATGTTTCGGCTTCACCGAAGTCTTTATCAAGACAAATTAAAATATTCTACAGTTGCACGTTTTATAATGTATTGATCTGAAATGCCATCATTCTCGTATTTCACATTCTTTTTCATATTAGTTCCGTTATTTTATTTGATACTTATTTTCATAATCGTAACCATGGAATAACGCAACCCATAATGTTGGTAAGTTAAAGGATGCTGTATCGTTAATATATGTTAAATATTATAATATTAGAACGATACAGCATTATTTAACTTACCCAAAATATTTGTTCAATAAAAATACCTTATTGCGAAGGGTGATAAATGAAAACCACATCTTTTTATCTTTTATAATATAACAATGGAGAATATATTATGTATGTTTCTCTGGAAACAATTTATTGTAATATGAAAAACAACATTTTATATGTTTCGTAATATTACTAGAGAAAGTATCAGGCTTTTATATTTGTCCCTTGTTATAATACAGTATAATGCTATTCCCCGTTATTCAAGGTTGCACAGAAGTAAAGAATAATTTATATATAGCTTGCACACCATTCAACGTTTGTCTATTTATTCTTCCCATTTATGAAAAAATATATCAACACTAACAAAGGCTTTTATTTAAAAATTATAAACTAGTTTATGAAAAAATGTATCTAAGTTTGATATTCCATTTAGTATTTTCATTTTATGTTTTGAAAAGCATCATTTTTGTCTGGTTCTTCAACTACGGAAAAAAAGTGAATGATTTCCTTCAAATTTGTTTTTCTAATGTCACATGACTTCAATGTTTCGTATTAGAATAAGATAACCTTATTATTGAAAACTTCATTCTTTTTCATAGAATTCAACAGAAAGTGTTTTCTACAACAATATAACAAAATAAACTTTATAAAAGTAAGTTTTTCTTTTTCTGATTGAGTATTTCTTCAAAGATAAACGCACATTTTTCTATGGTTGTTTTCTTTTCGAGTTGGTTCTTATATTATGAGTAACAAAGTTTTGATATTTTCTTAAAATATTTGTTACTAAATAAATTTGGATATATAATTAAACGAAAATCTCTGAGGATAGTTAATTTTTTACTTTAGAAAATTACATGATGTTTCAAATGGTGATTATAAAAAACATTAAATTCTTTGCATTTGTTTAGTTTGATCCCAAACACTAACAATTGCATAAGTACAATGAAATGTTTATTTGTAAATCTAAATAATGCATTGAACACAGGTGCGTCAAATATTAAGAGATAAGTTCATCTATGAGCTAAGTGTTCAGATAATACTTATTCTATTATATATGTTAATTAATTACAGGGATTGATACTTAAAATTTAGATCACCACATTTTTTCGTGCATTTCGCGCGGTTTTTTCTCCTCAAAATTTATTTTAATAATCGAGGCGCCCTTTCATGCTTGAATATTGGATTTAACTTTGTATATACGAAGATTGATCACTGGAGAAAATTGTTGTTGAGCAATTTCGTATTTAAGTTCATGAAACCTGTATGCAATACTTTTGTGAATACTGTACAATTTTAACACTAACTGTTAGATTTGGCATGGCCAGACTCAATTCCGAGTTTGGCCGTGGATTTGGTAAGAATAAAATTACCCTTCTTTATTTTAACCCAATCATTTAGATTGGTAAAAAAATCATGCGATTTGTATTTTTTTCCACCTGGGTGAAAAGGTGTCCAGGCCAGGATTTGAACTCGGATTAAGCTGCCAGTTCTTTACCAAATTAAGCTATCCTGGATAAATTTGGAAGCAATTTACTAATAACACAATTTACAAAATGACTGTGTTAGAATAAAGAAGTGTAAGTATGTATCCAACGTTTATTGGAGTTCCTTTACTTGCGATTTTTTTTAGCTGTTTCAGATAACAGTCCAGATGTTTTTCTCAAAAGGTCGTCTGATTAAATTGTATCCACCAGATTTGTCCAGGATACCTTAAATGGAAGAGCGTTTTTACCTTAAGCCAAGGTCCTGGATTAAAATCCTGGCATGGTGACTTTTTCACTCAGTAGAAAAAAATATAACTTGAAGTAAAAGTAGTTTGAAATGTTGTTTTTTTTTACATTTTATTCCAACAAAGTTCACTAAATTTGATTTTAAAAATCATGTTTTGCATGTTACACAAGGGAGCGGCATACACATTTATATTTACTCTTATATGCTTCATCGGGAAAGAATAGGCATTTGACATTTCGTTTTCTCAAATTTTGCAACACATTTTGTAGAATGTTACGATTTTCATTTTTTACTCTTATTTATAAGTTAATAAAATATGATTGAGTCTACTTTCGAAGCTTTTTTTATATCTCATTTTTAAAATAAAACTTTTTACCTTTGTCTTACTCATATTAAATTAATGCGGTTTAAAAGGGTACTGATGACGAAATAATCAGTATGAATTATCAGGAATACTTTTTCTCATTAATTACATTGGAAATGAAACTTTCCATATTTTTCAAATTGATATGTACATATTGTTTAATCTGTCAAAGAATATGTCATAAAATCTGATGGAATATTTCTGTATTTCAAATATTTATACTTTCGCATTAGTATGCTTAAGTCTGTTGACATATTTAAACATTCAAAACTTTTTTTATAGAACTCTTACCCTTCCTAGAATGTTGAGCTAAAAAAAATGTTGTTTTTTCTCTTGTTTGCTTTTCTTGTTTGTTTTAATTGTTAAGCTTATTCTAACATTTCCCGTTTTGAAAAACTATTTCGTTCACAAACAATCATTTGATCATTTAATTCTCCTTAAATATCAAAATTATCCAGCATTTTTATATCTATTCTAATCTTTTTTCTTCTAAATTTACTCACAGACAGAATTTTAAAAAGCTCTGAAGCACACAAGAAGAAACACAAGTTTATGTATATTAGATTAAAAACGCTGTTAAATTTATAATTAAACAGATTTTTTTTTCTATGGTGACTTTCTCGAAACTATTTTATTTAAACTCTTGTTAGATTTAATGACACTAAAAATGTTAACTAAAGGAATTAAATAAAGTTTTAAAATAAATTGCATATTTATTAAGCAAACACTCGACTATAAAAAAAAATCAATGAAGTAATCATGGCTATAAACATAAAATTGGTATTTAAGGAGTTTTTTGGGGGGATATTATCGAAAAAACTGTTTTTCACTTTGAAATTGTTATAACATTGTGTCTGTGTATTAAATAAAAAACGAAATGTACTTAAATTTTGGAAAAATAAATTGTATAAAAATTAAAAGCGTGTGTAAACTTGATATAAAAAGTATTAGAAAATATTGGAACAAAAATTAAGAAAATATTTTATGAAGTGAAAAGTAGATAGAGGATCACTATATGAGGGGTCGGGGCAAGGGAGTGCCAAGCCACATTTTTGAACTTCTGAGATATTTCAATTTGAAAATTTGATCAAATACTCAAATCAAGATATATAACCTAAGGTTTTTTTCGCCAATGTCTTGGTAACATTTGAGATATTCTGAGTAACAATATGGCATTACTTTAATGATATTACTATTACTTTTTTGTCTATTAGCTATCTTCATTGGGGGCATAAACATCTGGGGCAAAAATGAAACCTGTCACATATGCTGCCACCAAGTGACATTTGAAACAAATTATATGTTGGATATTGTAATTTACAATATTAAGCAACATATTACAGTGTTAGATTTATTTCACCAAAAATGTGGCTTGGCACTTCCTTGTCATTGTGTCGTAAAAAAAATCTTTAGTGATGGAGAAAGAGATTGAAATTTTTGAAGTATTGCTTTTTAAGTTGCTATTTATAAACTGATTATTAAAAATTTGATAGAAATTACTGCTTATCACAGACTCATGAAAGCTTTTTGTTTTTAAAATAACATATATTCTGTTTTTATTTGTTTATTAATTATGGTGAATTTAGTTTTAAATGTAAGAACTTAGCAAGAAAACCTTTTATGTTTAAGAAAAGAGTATCTCGGATTTATTTTATCTAAGAGATAATTTTTAGAACTTCAGTCAGGTTATTCAGTTCAATTGCACAATCAATATATTCTTAAACTCTAAAGTAACATAACAATAATCTACTAATTGGTCGCTGTGTGAATAAAATGCATTTTTTCTTTTTTTTCTTTTTTTTTCCACGTTTATTATCTTCAAGATGTTCTAAATACACGCAAGAAAAAGAAACAGAGAAAATATTTTCTATAAATCCTTTCATAACAACATTACAGTAAATTTTTACGCGATATTAAATGCATTAGTATTTTTTTTCCTTAAGATTTTCTTAATGTTCCTAATCTTTTTACTCTATTATTGCTCTTAAAATTATAAAAGATAATAAAACTCTTCTAAAACCTTTTATTTTATTTATTTTATTTTTTTTGTAATACAAGGTAGTAAATTTATGCACCAATTACGACAGTATTAAGAATGTGCTATTTTTTTCTTATTATTAAAGTATAATTGTAAGAGAGGTTTAATTTACATTAATATTATGCGAAAAACAAATAAGGAAAGATAATTATTCAAAAGTTTTAAAATTTGAATGTAAATGTTGAATATTATTAAAGTAGTATTTTTATTTAATAAACTGCTTAATATGTTTTCTAGTTATATGCAAATTAATTTAAAAAACCGCAAGATAAAAATAATTTTTCACAGATTTTTGTCCTTAGAGTGTAACGATTGCTTTTTATATTTTCTTTCATTTGATAATCTTATTTACACGTCTTCCATATTCGATTAAGTTCTCTAAGGACATAATTTATGTCGTACAAATGTTTATACTAATGATACCTCTAGATAAATCATCAAATTAAATTTTATAAATTTTTCAAAGACCATAATATTTTAAATTCTATTCATTTTTTTTCATTAAATTTAATTTTTTTTCCTTACATAAGTCTTATTTATGTTCTTTTAAACAAATATGGCTATGTTAGTAATCTAGTTATCCAATTTTATTTTTTAATAGGGCTTTAATGTTTCGATTGATCATCATTTAGAAATACTTTGATCAAAACTTTGTGGTTTGCAACAATGGTTAGCCCTTACCTATCATAGTAGTATTTATAGTTTTAAAACTATTTAATTAGTGCTCGACCGTTTTTTTAATGAGATGCAAATTTATCGTTATTCTAGTTGCTCTACTAACTGTTACACAATCTTCTACTGAATACCATGTCGGCAACTATCCCCCCGTTTGTTTCTTGAAACACAATATTAACAAAATTAGCGATTCCTTAATTTTATGCATTAATGAATTCATATACAGAGTAATTCAAAACTCTTGGTCGAGACTTTAAGGGTGATAGATCATACCTAGACAAACAAAATTATCATACAATGCATGTTCGTAACTCAAGCGGTGAAAAGCTAGAGGGTAGTCTCTCATTGAATAGAAAAATCTATTTGCATCGCAATGTCGAGTAAATTATTGTTGAATTTCTTTATACATAATACATTTTTCTAATCACAATGCTAATACTAGCAAATTAAAGGGGAAAAATTCTTTGCAAGAACTATTGCAAGACTAGGTGTGTGCTGGATGGGAAGGTATTCAATTACCCTTCGTCTGATTTGCGCCATATTTCCTTAAAAAGAATTGGCCTAAGAGTATCTAGTGACCTTCAAGAAAAACTCCCTGAAAAGTAATTAATCTGAATTTACAGAATTCTTCAGAGAAGCTACTATTATGTTCACTTCTTAGAGTAGGTGAGAGTGGGGCAACTTACAATATTTTTTGATTAATTATTTTTGTATATTGTTTTTTCAATTAAATTTTCCTGTTAATGTGGATTGATGTCACATGTACTCAACTTTAACTGTATCTTAACTAAATACTGAAATTTAGAGGAATGCAATAGATGGTTTAAAAAATATAATTAAAAGAAATGTACACCACTTCATCTGTCTCAAACTACATCACCAGTAGGGCAGAGTAGAACATTTGAGCACAGACAAATATTAAAATATGAACTATATTTTAATCATGTGCTGATATAATAATAAAATAAATATTTTAATACAAACTTAACAGTAGTTATATATATAGAAAAAATATTGTAAAATTGGAACAAAATTCACCTTTGTGTATCAATTAAAATATGAAACCATTAAAATGGATCACAATTTGTGTAATTACTAAAATAGGTGTAAAAATAAAAAGGTTATAAACATTAAAACCATTTTAAGATGTTGTAAACATTCATCGGAGTCCCAAGAGCTTTCGACCAGAACCTGGCCATTATCAAAATGTGGAAATGAGAAAAAAATTCAGAAAAAATTACAAAATCTAGTGCACAGAAAAATTGACCCCATAAATATGCATGAAAAAGCAGGAATTTATATCATCTCATTTAAATGTAAAAATAACTAGTCGGATGTGCCAATCCCAAAACTTTCTTCTATCTCTGTCATGTTAATACTTCAAAATTCGCTATCACATCGCCAATAAAATCAATATTTTTCGTCATTCTGTTGTACGTCAGCTTCTTGCTGGTTACCGGGGTTACCGGGATGCGATCAACTGATGTATATTAAACTACGAAAAGGCCTTCTGGCCTGAACCGACAGGAACAGATAGCCTCCCTATTTCTTGATTTTACGATTTTAGCTAATTTTACTGGAAAACACGAAGGTAAAATGCGTGCAACCTAATTAAAGAAGATTCAATCCCAATTCTCGTCAACATTGAATTTGAATGAGAATATCGCCAAATTAGTCTTCTACAGCCAAGTTGGCTTCATTTGTGGCAACCTATTTTTGTCGCCAAACTTGGCGATATTTCACCAACTGTCGCCAAGTTTGGCGAGAATTTGACGCTGGCGAATATAAATATATAGTGATAAGCATATAATAGGATTAATGGTTACAACAATGAAAGAGAATTTGCCGAAACCACGTTACCTAAAACTCATAAATTAAACCCGTTTATGGATGAAATCTGCTGTCTTGTTTGAAAATGTCAGTCACCCTAAAATTTCAAACCGCTATATCTCAGCCATTTTTTAAGATAGAGGCAAAACAAAAAAATTTCCGGATTCTTCGGATCAAGGTCGAACATTTAACAAAAAAAAAACTTTTAGGATTGGATTTCCAATTTTTTTGCACATCTTTTTGAATTTGAAATTTTTAAATGGCTATCACAGCGCCCCCTTTCGTCGAAATATCCCCAAATTCTAATATAACCTGCTTGCCATAGCAAAACACATATAAAAAAATGTTGTTCAATTTGAAGCATAACTTCATACATTTTTCGATGATACAATAGTGAAAATGGAACAAAAATATCGATCACAGCGCCCCCTTTCGTCGAAATATCCCCAAATTCTAATAGAATCTTCTTGCCATAGTAAAAACATAGAAAAAAAAATGTGGTTCAATTTGAAGCATAACTTCATACACTTTTTGATGATACAATATTGAAAATGGAACAAAAATATCGATCACAGCGCCCCCTTTCGTCGAAATATCCCCAAATTCTGATAGAACCTGCTTGCCATAGCCAAAAACATAGAAAAAAATATTGGTTTAATTTGAAGCATAACTTAATACACTTTTAGATGATACAATAGTGAAAATGGAACAAAAATATCGATCACAGCGCCCCTTTTCGTCGAAATATCCCCAAATTCTAATAGAACCTGCTTGCCATAGTAAAAACATAGAAAAAATGTGGTTCAATTTGAAGCATAACTTCATATACTTTTCGATGATACAATGAAGACACACAGATGGACAGACGGACAGACAGACATTTTGTAAAAACATGTTTTTCGGAATCTCTGACCCCTAAAACGTGTAAATCCGTCGAAAACTGGAAGTCGAAAAAAATTTCGATTACAATACTTTCTTCTATTATAGATAGAAGAAAGTAAAAATGAAGTATTTACAGTTATGTATTTACATTATATGTATAGGTATGACAACTAAGAAATTACAAGACCGCATAAGGGAGCATAAGCCACACATAGCAAAAGGAAAACCATCTACTGCACTTTCTCGGTTAAATTTAAAAACAGAAATTGATATATATTTCAGTAAAGTAAAGATTATTGCACTATACTACATGTACAGTGAAGGAGTCAGTGGAATTCCTGACAAGTTGTGGGAAATTCTGTAATGATATGTTATCATACAATTTACCAATAATTTGGTATAATCTACTTGGTGTTGATGGTACTTTTGGGTTGGGATAACCCACCTCGCTCAGTAGACTAGTCCATCCCCCTCCCCCCTTCTCCATATGTGGTTTTGCCTTCTACTATTTAAACAGCTTACATTCCGGAAGTTACAGAATTTTTTTCTCATTTCCACCCTTTGATAATGGCCAGGTTCTGGACGAAAGTGCTCGGGACTAAGATGAATGTTTTTAACATCTTAAAATGGTTTTAATGTTTTAGAACCTTTTTATTTTTACACCTATTTTAGTAATTACACAAATTGTGATCCATTTTAATGGTTTCATATTTACCTTAACAGTAGTACTTATTAATGTGTATTTTAGAATGTTATACATATTGCGCACAGGATTGAATTGTTCCTCCTCAAATTCTAATAAAACTTAAGTAATAAAAGAACAATAATAATACAGTGTCATCAACAAGTGACTATTCAGCTATATTCATATAAATAAATATCACACTTTCTACACATTTTCTTATAATTTTTTTCTGTTCTCAACACTCCTGATGGTTTCAATATGGCAGGTCACAAGTGCAACGAACTTTGGTGTTTGCACTAATATTGTCGCGAATCCAATTGAATTCCTACTAACAGGAGATGTTTTCATAAATGTATCTTTCTAAGCTGTGTGAGAAAGATGATTTTTGTTTTTGTAGATGTATCTTTCCAAGCTGTGTGGAAAAATGTGGTTGTAAAAAATGGTTTTGTAGAATGTTTTGTCGGCACGGAAGTGAGAGAATAAAGATATTCGTTATGTTTTTTAAGAGGACTGTTTTTTTCACGTATTAAAGTATTATTTTCATTTGCTTTAAAAATGACGAAAGTATTAAAACGGGTAGTTTTAATGTTTCGAAAATCGCTATGTGTGTAATTTGCGACAAATTGGCGCCCGAACAGAAGGACATAGGAAGTAATATTTTTTAAGTGGAAAACTGTTCAAGTATGGATGCGTTAAAAATAAAAAGAACGCCGCTTAGAAGCGCATTTACGAAGACTTTAAATACTTTAAACGAAGCTCTTAACCAGTCAAGCCCAGATGTTAATCTAATAGAAGAGCTATTAGATCAACTAGTAGATAAAGCATCTAGATTACGTTCCACAGATGACGAAATATTGAATTTTATGTTGTCGAATGGGTCTGCAGAAAAAGATTATGTAAAAGAATTCGAAGCATGCAAAGAATACCATGAAAAATTAATAACAGTGAAGCAAAATGTAAGATATTTTTTCATTAAGCCTGCCGTCGAATATCAACCTCTTTTACCTAATTCGATAGAAATCGAAAGAATGGGATCCCGCACACTTAGATTACCTGAAATTAGCTTGCAGCCGTTTGATGGAGACTCAAGATCGTGGCTAACGTTTTGGAATACCTTCAAGGAAATTCACGAAGACACTGTGTTAGACGATCACTCGAAGTTCGTATATCTGATGCAAGCAATTACTCCGAAATCAAAAGCGTCCCAAGTAGTGAACAGTTATCCTATATCGGCTGAAAATTATCCTAAAGTAATTCAACATCTAAAAGAAAGATTTGGAAGAGAAGACACTTTAATACAAATTTATGTTCGCGATCTGCTGCAGCTGGTATTATGCAATAATAATATTTCCAGAAGACCGTGCAATTTGTCATCGTTATATGACAACCTAGAAACCAAACTTAGATCGTTGGAATCTCTTGGGGTTACAGAGGATAAATACGCGAGCATTTTATTCCCGTTGGTGGAATCGTGTTTACCTCATGATGTTCTCTGAATTTGGGAACGGGATCGTGAAAAGTCTGCTCAAGGTAAGAGTGAACTAAATTCTATACTTAATTTCTTAAAAAATGAAGTTCTGTCTGAAGAACGTATTTTATTGGCGCGTACTAGTTTTGGTTTTGATAAATCTAAGAATTTTACTAGATTTAAAAATGTTGAATATAATTCTATGCCAACTGCTACGGATTTAATTGTAGGTGATAAATCTAAAGATAAACATTTAATTAAGAAATATGATGAAGCATGTTTATTTTGTGACAAGTGTCACTTATCAGAAAAATGTTTTAAAGCTAATTCGCTTTCTTTTGAAGATAAACGAAGTATAATTTTGAAAAGGGGGGCTTGTTTTGTCTGTCTTAAGAAAAATCATATTTCACGTCACTGTAAATCGAAGATTAAATGTTTAAATTGTGGTAAAAGGCATTTTGCTGTAATGTGTCAAAATGTTTGTAATGAAGAAAGTAATACGGCGTTAGAAAGTCGTAAACATGAACATGAGTCAGAAAGTAGTGATACTGTTTTGACTACTCAAGGTTCCGACCCAACTGTGTTATTACAAACATTGCATGTACGTGTAAAGCACGATGGTAAAGAAAAAATTGTACGGGGAGTCATAGATACGGGCTCTGAGCGTTCATATTTATCAGAAGATGTAATTAAGTATTTGAATTATAAAAGTATTGATGAAGTTAAATTAATTCATAAATTATTTGGTGGTGTTGAAACAAGTGAGAGAAACCACAATAAATATAGAATTCATTTAAGTAGTATTGATAATAGTTATAAATGTGATATGCATGTTTTAGATGTTCCATTTATTTGTTCTAATATAAAACAGGTGCCAAATGGACCTTGGTTAAAAGAATTAAATAAATATGGTATTACGATTTCGGATGTTGAAAACAATGTATGTAAAACCGAAAATGAAATGAAATTGTTAATTGGTTCCGATGTGGCGGGAAAATTACTCACCGGAAATATCCGGAATTACTCACCGGGTTTTAAAAAGTGGTCCGATTGCTGTAAAGACCCATTTGGGGTGGACTCTCATGGGGAAAATTCCAGGTATTAAATCTGAAACAAATGATTCTCTTATGGTTATTTGTCTCTTTGGAACGAAAGTTCCGTTGCTAATTTATGGAAGCTAGATATTCTTGGTATAACTGATCCGGTTGAATCTAAAACTAAAAATGAAATTCATGAAGAAACTATGCAACATTTTAAAAGAAACATAAGAATAGATTCAGATGGGAGGTATGAAGTAGCATTGCCTTCGGTACTAGATAATGCCCGCTTACCTAGTAATAGAGAATTGGCCGAAAAACGGCTTGCTGCAACGAAGAAAAGGTTATCAAATTTGAATAAAACTGAAGTTTATAATGAAGTATTTGATACATGGTTAAATGCAGGAATAATTGAAAGGGTGGTCGATAATAAAAAATCCAAAATACATTATTTGCCACACAGGCCTGTATTTAAGGAATCGAGTGAAACTACTACAGTAAGGCCGGTTTTTAATGCTTCGGCTCATGTGAAAGGTTTTCCTTCATTAAATGATTGTCTGAATAAAGGATTAAATATGATTGAAATGATTCCTTCAATATTGCATCGTTTTCGGAAATTTCCTGCTGGTGCAGTATCTGATATAGAAAAGGCATTCCTACAGATAGGTATTACAGAAAGTGATAGAGACTATATACGGTTTTTATGGAAGGATAATATAATTTATAGACATAAACGTGTGCTTTTCGGAATCAATTGCAGCCCCTTTTAACTAGCGGCTAGTCTGAAACACCATCTGGGCAGTACACAAGACAATTTTGTTTTTACAGCAGAGACTTTGAATGAATCTTTGTATGTAGATAATTGTGTTTGTAGTTTCAACACAACTGAAGAGTTAAAAAAGTTCATAATTGAATCGAGAATGTTACTGTCCTCCGCGAAATTCAATTTAAGGGGATGGCTGTCAAATTATCAAATTCAAATTATGTCTGAAACTTCAACAGTTAACATAACACCAGTACTAGGCTTAAACTGGGATCTAGAAAACGATACCCTATCTTGCAAAATCGGCCCTATTGAGGAAGAGCAAATTATTCCTACAAAACGAGCTCTACTTTCATTGGCTCAGAAGGTTTTTGATCCTCTGGGATTTGCCTCACCCGTGACTTTGCTCCCTAAATTTATTCTACAAGAATGCTGGAAGTTGAAATTAAAGTGGGATGAATTAATTCCAGAGAATTTAGCTAAACAATTTTTGAAGTGGGTGCAGGGAATAAAATTAATTTCTGACATCAAACTTGAGCGCTGGATGAATCTATATAACTTTGAAAATGATGTAAGTCTTCACATATTTTGTGACGGAAGTAAACACGCATATGCTACTTTTATTTTTCTGAGAGTAAAGAAGGAAAATGAAATTTTGGTGAGTTTTATACAAGCACGCGCAAGAGTAGCTCCTCTTAAGAACCTAACTATACCGCGGTTAGAGCTTTTATCATGCTGCATTGGAGCTAGGTTAGGTAGTCGTGTCATTGCTGATTTAAGAATTCCAAATTTGAAGATCTGTTATTGGTGTGATTCAACCACAGCTTTAAGCTGGATAAAACGAGATGATAGATAAGGAACATTTGTCTGGAATCATGTAGAAGAAATCAGGTCTTTATCACAGAAAGATCAGTGGCGACATATTTCAGGAAAGTTTAATCCGATTATTGATTACTGAATTAATGATCTTCCTTCCACAGGTTGTTCCATTGAACAGTTCTTGCAGCTAAAATGGTGGGAGGGACCAGCCTGGCTGGCTGAGCCAGAATTTACTTGGCCTCAAAATATCGAATCACCAGATGAAGAAGTTATTAATACTGAGAAACGGAAAAGTGTCATTTCAGCATTAAACAAGAACACGAAACCTAATGATTGGTATTATCGACGATTTTCATCATACAAGAAAATAATAAGATTGATTGCATGGATTCTAAGATTCATAAGTAATTCGAGAAAACCGAATTCAAAAGAAGTATCTGAACTTACATGTTTTGAAATAGAACAAGCTGAAAGAAAGTTAATGATTTTGATCCAGAAAGACAGCTTTCATGAAAAGAATAATGAGAAAATTCGTAGCCTAAGACCAATCCTAGATGAAGATGGTACCATCAGAGTAAAAACACAAGTCATCTATCGAGAAGATACTGTCAATTTTAAGTACCCAATTCTTTTGCCGTCTGGCCATCCTGTAGTCCACCGTTTGATCTCCTGGAAACACCAAGAGCAGGAGTGGCTCTTTTGATGACATCTATACGAGAAGAGTACTGGATCCTGAAAGCCAGGAAAACCATTCGAGCAGTAGTTCAGAAATGTGTGCGTTGCAAAATATTTAGTGCACAGAAGACAGAGTCAGAACCTATTGCATTGCCAGCAGAAAGAGTTCAAGATGCGGCAGTATTTCAAATAACTGGAGTAGATTTAGCTGGGCCCTTATATTTGAAAAATGGGAGAAAGGTATGGATTGTGTTGTACACTTGTGCAGTGTACAGGGCCATACATTTAGAATTAGTGACGTCATT
This sequence comes from Maratus michaelseni, assembly GCA_963931845.1. NCBI lineage: Eukaryota > Metazoa > Arthropoda > Arachnida > Araneae > Salticidae > Maratus > Maratus michaelseni. The sequence continues at coordinate 127,182,622 of OZ007590.1, read as the reverse complement.
AGCAACAGATACCTTCCTCCAATCTTTTAGGCGCTTTATAGCGAGAAGAGGAAGACCGACGACCGTTTATTCTAATAATGGTAAAAATTTTGTCGGTGCAGATAGAGCTTTTTCAGACATCGATTGGGAACAGATCTCAGCTGCAGCAGCTGTACAAAAGATTCGTTGGAAATTCAATCCGCCTACTGCTGCCTGGTGGGATGGTTGGTGGGAGCGATTGATACAAATGGTGAAACGCATCTTGAGGAAATTACTAGGTAGAGCCTCATTATCCTATGAAGAGCTTATCACAAATCTTTGTGACTGCGAACAAGTTGTAAATGCTAGACCACTCACGTATGTCTCGGAAGATGAGGATGATCTAGCACCTTTAACACCATCAATGTTTCTACAAGAAATAAGATCTTCAGATGTGATAGATTTTGATGCAATTGACGCACAAGAATTAAACAGAAGAGCAAAGTATAGACAACAAGTTCGAGAACATCTTAGAAGACGATTCCGTATTGAGTATTTAAGGCAGTTACGCCAACAAAATTTCCTGAAAAAGAATGTCAAGCAACTGACCGTTGGTGATGTCGTTCTCGTAGCGTCTGATAAGAAACGCACGTATTGGACTTCAGCTCGTGTGCAAGAACTAATTTCTGGAAAAGATGGTCACCCGAGAGTTGCTCGGGTAAAAACTGAAAATGGTGAACTTTTAAGACCAATACAAAAACTGTACAATCTAGAGATTCCAAAAGAACACGCTTTAGAACCAATATTACGAACAAGAAGTGGCAGAACAGTGACTGTTCCAAAACGTTATCAGTCATAAGACTATTTTTTGAACACTGAACTTTACAAACTTTTTTCCTTATTTTTAGTATATCTCATTTCCTAGTGTTAATTTGAATTTGTAATAATATGTTTAATTTTTGTTTGAATTTTTGCAGGAAATTGTATAATTTGTCTTTGAAAAATTAGTATTAAGAATATCTATGCTTTGGCCATGTAATGTAAGTATAATGTTACACATATTTTGTGTTATTTTGAATTTTGTTGTGCCTATTGTTGAGTTTTCCTGTTGAAAACTCAAGGTGGGAGATTGTCGCGAATACAATTGAATTCCTACTAACAGGAGATGTTTTCATAAATGTATCTTTCTAAGCTGTGTGAGAAAGATGTTTTTTGTTTTTGTAGATGTATCTTTCCAAGCTGTGTGGAAAAATGTGGTTGTAAAAAATGGTTTTGTAGAATGTTTTGTCTGCACGTAAGTGTAAGAATAAAGATATTCGTTATGTTTTTTAAGAGGACTGTTTTTTCATGTATTAAAGTATTATTTTCTTTTGCTTTAAAAATGACGAAAGTATTAAAACGGGTAGTTTTAATGTTTCGAAAATCGCTATGTATGCAATTTGCGATAAATATAATATTGATAGATATTGTTGAATGGTGATATACACTCATGGAAAAAAAAAACTGTGAAAAAATTGAGGTTCTTGCATAAAAATCACATAGTATATTTGCCAACATGATTTATTGAGCGTATTATTTATTAGTAGGTAATTCATTTTGAATATGAGCAATATGTTTTAAATATTCATTCATGCCATTTTTTTTTTCAGTTTGTTTTCTCGATTATCACCCTTTACTTGATACTGAGTTTTTTTTCCCTTGAGTGTATTTATGCACAGTTGAGATGCATTATAGAGAAAACAATATATTTGTTTAATGATATTATAATAAAATTAATCAATCTTTAATTAATAATTTTGAAACAGTCAAAGAAAAATTACTTACTGAAAGTCCTATGAAGACTTTGGAAATTACAGTCATTCATACATTTTTACTTACAAATTGTTACGTGTTTCCATATCCATTATTCATTACTCATTATTCACAAGTGTATATTTATAGCTTTAATCCTTTCAGGGTCCAAGTTCTTCTGTTGCTAAAATGTTGAAATGATTGATTGACACCAGGATTTACGAACAGGCTTATTTGAAAATAAGTAAAAGCTTTACTTCACGGACATTATAAAATAAACCTTTTATTCCAAAATTCTGGCATCATTGTGGCATTTGGGGATTAAAATTAAGTGGAATATGTAATATTCTACCATTTATAACGGGGTTATAGGAATTTAAAAAGAAATTACTCGTTGAAACTTGTCCCAACTTGCCAAAATTACTTTGTGTCCAAACCAACCCAACATTTTTGTCTTCCAATTTTACAATTTCCACATGTTAGGCTTGAAGTTACAAAAAATAATTTAACTATTAGGAGAGTGATAAATATATGTATTTTAAATGTTTAATACACAACAATTGCTTTGCAAACTAATATATATTTATATATATATATATAACCAACTGAGTAAAGTTGCAATTGAGTTACAACTAAGAAACTCTGATATAATTTCTAATCGCATGAATTTCAAAATACACCCGAGTCATCCATATAGCTACCTATGAGTAACAGTTTTTATTTTCCTTGAAACTTCTGGAAAACATGGTGCCCCAAAGTTTTCCACTCTGTTCTATTATTTTGATGAGTCCTAAATAAATCAGATTTTGAAATATTTGTGTTTTACTTTTTCACTTTAAGCTTTTTTCTTATAACTGTATTATATAACAAAAATTTCATCAATCCTTCGGCGAAGTATGTCCTGTAAACACGTCTTCCATGAAAACGCGCCGTCTACCTTTTTAACGCTTCATTTCCGAGCACAAGATCAATCTACCTACCTATCTGTCTATATTGACAGTTTGAGAGGAAATACACAGACGAGGATATCAAGTCTGTAGAGCATAAATGTCCCTCTCTGTCTATCTGTCAATATATATACGTGTGTGTGTGTATTTGTCTCAAAGGGGCCAACTACCGCTTTGTCGGATTCCACTTCTCAGTCCACACAACTTCGAAATAAATCCGGTCTATCGATATGCTGCCACCACCGATATTAATACGTGATATCGGGCACGATCCGTGATGTATATTCAAGAACAACCTAACTCTTTCAATTAAAGTTAAAGTAACAATTTATTAACAATATTTACACTTAAACTCGGATGTAAATTATCCGGTTTAACACTAAATCAAAACAATTACAGAAAACGCTCTACGTGTACCGTTAGACTACGTCAATTCATTCCGAACTCAGATTTCTATTAATCTCACACACTCCAATCCTGCGTTCGAACTCACTCAAGTCTCAGCGCTCATTTCTCGCGCAACCTTCACCCTTCGCCACCACGCTAGAACTCAACACTCTCTCTCTTGTAAACTGCAGAGCACTCTCCCCTCTACGGGGTTTCTCCTCTGTTTCCAATGGTCCTTGGACAACCCCTCCTCCCTCTTGACGGATCTGTCTTCCTAAACAAAAGGGTGCAATAGTTTTTCTTATCTATGAAAGACTACATTGCAATGGAAATACTTCCTTCATTCTGTTCCAATCGCCACTCTTCGGATTAAGATTTTCTAAAGGACGCCTTTAACGGTACACAATAGATACATATACAATACATACAATATGCTAATCCCTTAAGAATAGCTTTCAACTCTTGCAACTGTAAGAGAAGAACCTGACATCCCCCACCTTAGCGGAAAATATGCCTTTTAGGGGCTAATTTTCCTCAAACTATGTAATGTCTGAGAAGAGTTCAACAGTTCCTTGATAGGTTTCTTCATTACTACAATTACATAAATATTTCAAGGTGTCTGAAAATTTAACTACTGACATCTCTAATGAACCATATACTAATGTGATAACTACAGAAAAAATACACAATATGCTAATACACTTTTATAAACACATGATGCAAATACAGTTATAAATACACAAAAAAAAATAAAGTTACACTAGTATTAAGTCATTTCAATTTCAGTCCTTAGGCTGAGATTGCTGGAGGCGGTACTACCTTTTCCCTCCAGTCCTTCCTCGTTAACCTAATTGGTACATCCCTTTTCGTAATGCACCCGGTTAAATGGCTAACTTCTGCCTCTGAGGTCTTAATTAAATTTTCCTCTAACCAATCAGGCACTTGCCTGTCCAAGTCCTCTTTGTACGTAATAAAGACATTGTACAATTTCTGCCTTATCTTACCCCTCTCCGGTTTACAACCAATCCGATTTTTCTCCATTTCTACCAGTTCGATAGGACCCATAAATAATTCCTTATTTTTCCTTAAGATTGATTTTATGTCCCCAACTTGAATATTTGTTAACCCTTTTATCTCAAATCCCTTCCTGTCTTTATTTTCCGGTTGTTCTCGGTCTAACAACAGATATTTCCTACAGTCTTCAAACTCCCCGTCACTATCCAAGACAATATCGACTACTTTATTTTTAGCCATAAATGCTCTCATTTCATCTTGATACACCAGTTTCTTACTCCCGTCCCCTAACTCAACTATAACTCCAGGTCGACATATTTCCTCTTTCTCCTTATTACTCACATTCATTTCCCTCGTTAATCGACATTCTACACATGATTCGCAATACGTTTTAGCTTCCTCTACCATATTTTCCCAATAAAATGAATGCTTGATTCTTTCTAACATGTTCTTAACCGCGTGATTTTCTCCATGTAAGAAGGTATGCGCTAGTTTTAGAATTTCCTCCCTTCTAACTTTAGGTATTACTAATTGAGCTACCGTTTCATCTACTAATTTCTCTTTATGATATAACATCCCATTCACAATATAATAAGACTCTCTCTCATTTTCAGCCAATTCCCAAGCTTTCTCTAAATCCTTACAACTCATTTGGGATTCCTGAAATACATTTAAACTACTTTCCGTAGCTTGATTGATCCTACTTTTCTCTACCTCGGCTTTTTCCTTCTCCTGACTTTGTAAATTTTCCGATCTCGCGTCTACGACATAACGATTATTATTACCATTTCTAATCCTCTCCCCTTCTTTCACTTTATTCCTACTGTCTTCCTTACATTCCCTTTCTACCGATTCTCTTAATGATTTCTCGTTGTTTAACCCTGACAATTCATTAGCCACGTCAGGATGTAAAATTACCTGTTCCTTACTATTATCAATTATTGCACAAAGTATATCCTGATGAATTACATTAGTTTGACCACGTTTTGGAATAGCTAAAGGTAATTGAATTAACGGCGATTTAACTGCCTTACCAAATATCCCTTGTAAATAGATGCTCCCAGCCCCTCTTAATTTTTCTGCTGGTACTAAATCTTTATGAACGACGCTAATTTGGCAACCAGAATCCACCAATCCTTTTGTTATCTTCCCATTTACACTAACTTCCACTTTCTCGAGATTATTTAACTTATCTCCAATAACTTTAGCTCTCCAATTCCCCCTTGCTCCGATTCTTGCCATACTCGCTCCCCTTGGTAATTCTTTAATTCCTCGCACTGAGACATTATTGATACTAGCCCTTGGTTCTTGTCGGTTATTAATTTGATTACTTCCCTCATTATTTCCTTTTGTACAAAATCGTTGAACATGTCCTCGTTGACCACACTTGAAACAGGTAGGCGTCGCCTCGTTAGGTTTCCTATATTCCAGTTTTCTACCCGAAAATGGACTAACCTCATTATTCCCATTTTGTCTCCAATTACTACTAAATCCCTCATCTTTTGCCCTTCTAGAATCTTCATTATTAACATACCTTTCTTTACCTTTATAACTCTTATAAGTTACCGCATAAGATTTTTGTTTAGCATCAAAGAAATTATCACATTCCTTAGCAATTTTCGAAACTTCTAACCAATTACTGTGCTGAGTTAATCCAATATGCGTCGCGGTTTCCTCATCTAGAGTAGTTAACAACTTATCCGTGACAATTAACTGATTAACTTTCTCATACGTATCTGCACCTCTAATCTTACAATAATTTTCCCACGTTGCTATTAAACGTGACACGAATAATACATGAGTTTCATTTTGATTCCTTCTAGCCTTCTTGAAATTTTCCAAACACGCCTTCGGTGTCGGCTCGTGTTCCCTTAGAACTAATTCCTTTAATTTCTCATAACTCTCAATTTGTTCCCTAGTAGTGTATATTAGCAAGTTATCGGCCTTATCTCCTAACATATTTAGCAGAATTTCGGCCTGCTGGGTTTCCGGTACATTTTTTGTTTGGAATGCCCGTTCTAAACTGCTAAAAAACAGATTCCATCCCTCAGTCCCTTCTGGAACCTTGATAGACAAAGTTTTAACACTTTTAATCAATTTCTCTAGGCTACTCTCATTATTATATTCTCTAGACCCATTAGAATTATTTGCCGAACTTTGAATTTTTATCCTTTCCAACTCTAACTCATGTTCCAATCTCAATTTTTCAGACCTTTCTTCTCTATCTAACTTTTCACGGTCTAACTCCCTTTCTAACTTTTCTCGTTGTAACTTTTCCTCCCTTTCTAACTTTTCTCGTTGTAACTTTTCCTCCCTTTCTAACTTTTCCCGTTCTACTACTAACGCTTCTTGTTCTAAGCGTTCCGTAACAATAGTGCTAGATAATTCCATAACGGCTCCCTCTTCATATTCGTCGCTCTCCACTATCTTTTTCTTAAGCTTAAACCTGGTATCATCTTCCGAGACCTCAATTCCTAACTCTCCACATATCGCCTGAAGATCCACCCTTTTTAATTTTAATAAGAAAGCCATACTTTCTACTGATAAATATTACCACCCTACAATAATACTTAATCACAATATCAAATTAATACTTCCTCAAATCCTACCCTCATAAGTTACCTCCACATATTATACTATTTAACATACTTCAAATAAGTAATAATACAATAATAAATTTCCTTAAACAATGATACCCCACAATTTGCTTCCAATAACAAAGTAACAATAATCTCAATTTTACTATTATGCAATACAGATTTTAAATTTATACCATTAAATAATAAAATACAATTTACACAATAATACTGATACGTTGCAATTTGAATAAAACACTGATGCCAATCACTACATAAAAATATCCACCTAACAAAAATTTGCATGAAATACACATAAATTCCTAAATTTAATTTCAATAAAATATTTCAATTTCAAAATTAGTTCTCACATTAAAAGTAACTCACAGCACTTTTTTTTTCTCTGGGTCTTCAGTTCTTCCTTGAAGGTTATTTCAATTTAATTTAAATTCTACACAAATTTGCTTTCCTCATTTACTATCAATATTTCAAACTTAAAGCAAACAATATCACTTAATTTAAATATTACTTTAATAATAATTTAAATTTAAGAAATTTCAATTATTCCTTCCAACTATTAACACAATGCATTAATTTTAATCATTAATCTTATCCGTTTAAAACAATTAGAAAATCACTTCTAGTAATTAATATAAGATCCTTTTCTTAAAACAATAGTGTAAAATGGTTGTTAATATCTCATTTGATTTAGACCAATTATTATATTGCACATAAATTAACATAAATTATACACAGTAAAAAACAGTAGGTTCGAGAATGTCAGTAGAGTAAAATGATCAAAACACCTTACCTCGTACTTTATTCGCTGGGCAATTTTCTGCTCACTTTTCCACAGGGTAAATCTTGCCCTCTTGGGCCACAATCACTGCACCTTGCTTCCCAATGCACAAAAAACACTACGCACAACACTACACTAACACAGCACCACCACTGATTCACTTCACTGTAATGACGGTAGGCTAGCTGGCACTGGTCTACGATGATAGGGCACACACACTTCCGCTAGACGATCCGGCATAAACTGACTTAATACGGCTAACTGGCGCTGGTCTTCGACGATAGAGCACAAACACTTCCGCTGGGCGATCCGGCACAAACTCTCTGTAACACAGCTAACTGGCACTGGTCTTCGGTGATTCAGATCCCGTCGCTGCCACCATTGTCGGATTCCACTTCTCAGTCCACACAACTTCGAAATAAATCCGGTCTATCGATATGCTGCCACCACCGATATTAATACGTGATATCGGGCACGATCCGTGATGTATATTCAAGAACAACCTAACTCTTTCAATTAAAGTTAAAGTAACAATTTATTAACAATACTTACACTTAAACTCGGATGTAAATTATCCGATTTAACACTAAATCAAAACAATTACAGAAAACGCTCTACGTGTACCGTTAGACTACGTCAATTCATTCCGAACTCAGATTTCTATTAATCTCACACACTCCAATCCTGCGTTCGAACTCACTCAAGTCTCAGCGCTCATTTCTCGCGCAACCTTCACCCTTCGCCACCACGCTAGAACTCAACACTCTCTCTCTTGTAAACTGCAGAGCACTCTCCCCTCTACGGGGTTTCTCCTCTGTTTCCAATGGTCCTTGGACAACCCCTCCTCCCTCTTGACGGATCTGTCTTCCTAAACAAAAGGGTGCAATAGTTTTTCTTATCTATGAAAGACTACATTGCAATGGAAATACTTCCTTCATTCTGTTCCACTCGCCACCCTTCGGATTAAGATTTTCTAAAGGACGCCTTTAACGGTACACAATAGATACATATACAATACATACAATATGCTAATCCCTTAAGAATAGCTTTCAACTCTTGCAACTGTAAGAGAAGAACCTGACACCCTTAAATATAGTTCAACGTCCAAAAAAGTCCGAAAAGAGTATATAATTAAAAGATGCCGATTATAAGATCGCCGTCGATGAAACCTTTTCAAAAACATCTCCAATTTGATATTTTAAAAATAATACAGTACATTAGAAATTTATATACTGTTTTTTACACTATTGTGTGACAAAGGATTGTACAAAGGTCAAAGTGTCATCCAAATGATTACATCATGACGAACTATACGATAATATGGATAAAGCATTTAACTCCACCCCTTTATAATATACTCAAAAACTCCGCTCAGCACTAATATGTGATGAAAAATAATAATTTATCCGGTGAAAATTAAGATTATTTGAAGAAAACTCAAAACAAGTGTATGCTAGTACATTTTAAAAGGCCTACAATTTTTTCTTAATTAAGCAAATAAATATAGAAAAAAGATTATCTATGAACTTCGAAATTAAGTATATACATTATCCATAAAACATCCATTTACTAATTGCGTGATCAGATTCAAAATTTTCAATAAGTTAAAATTTTGTTATAATTATATTGAATACTTAAAGAAGTTTTTATATAAAATCTTACAAGTTTGTTAATAAATTGTAGTTGTCCCATCAGAGCTGCTATGACAAGTAAAATCTAGCTTCCTGGCATACTCACAAACTCATTTTAAACCCTGTCTAAAAATGTCAGATATATAAATATTCAGGTGGATAAAAATCGAATAGAGTATTACATTTTCCTATAAATCCAAAATATCTTAAATTCTAGCTGATTGCTGCTGTCTTTGTAATATACGGAAAATCGGTCTAAAAAAATCTGGTGGCGTTTTCTGAAAGATTCTATTTTTATAGAGAAATGGAAAGTGATTTTCAAATCCTTAGGACTTGAATGAGAATATTTACACGTTTTGTGCATTAACTGATTAAACATCTTATTTTTTGTGAATGTGTCAAAAGTACCTAAGTTAGATTTTAAAACAACTCCTGAGGGAAAAAAAAACATTTATACTGTTAGGGTCTACTGATCCCAGTTGTTCCTATGCCGGCCATAATGAATGACTGAAGTTCACGCGTTCGATAGACGCAATGTCTATGCGGGATGATTGTGCAAGGTTTTCGGGGTTTCTTTGCACGATCACAATAATTCGTTTTCCCCTCAAAAGTCCTCCCTGAATGTATTCATCCTATAGCAATAAGATCAAAACTGACCTAGCTTTAATACCTTCGCGACAAGGTTCGTTGCTGAACGCCAAAATAAAAAAAATAAAAAATCTAAAAAAAAGAAAGCAAAAACATAAAAAAATAAAGTTTTTATATCTATGATCGTTCATAACGTCATTTTTAACATAATAATTCTCTGCACTACCTATTTTCATAGACATTATTTTATTTTCCAACATATAAACAAATATTGTACATGCTCTGTCAGTCGATCTGTTGAAAACCTCCATTTTGTATTTTCTTAATAACATCTGGCGCCATTTGTTATCAATTTTTGCGTGGGCCATACATCAATACTGCGTGGGCCGACTGAAATAAATCAAACACTGCAATAGCCAGATTAAACAACAAATCCCCAATTACAATAGACTTCAAAAATGTTGAAAAAATAGCCAATTATAATAATTTAAACTACGCATTACAGAGGGAAGCCATAGAAATATGTATATCAAATTCAGAAACATGCAACGATTTGGCCCACGGAAAAATTGATAACAGATCGCGCCAGATGTTATTCAGAAAAGGCAAAATGGAGGTTTTCAACAGATCGACTGACAGAGCAGAAAACATAACACCAGTGACTGAAGATGCTTCAGAGCGACAGGTGAAAATATTTTTACTTTTTTACAATTTTTAACAGATTGACTGGTTTTGTGTGGTTTTAGAGGTGTTTTTTAAGACTTTTAGACATGTACAATGCTTGTTTATATGTTGAAAAATAAAATAATGTCTGTGAAAATAGGTATATGTATGTCTGTGAAAATAGGTATATGTATGTCTGTGAAAATAGGAGAATTATTATATAAATAAATACATTTCAAACAGATATACGAGGAAAGAAAAAAACAAATAACACATTATCAAAGAGAAAATCATAGAAAAAATGAATTTGTGATTCGACAGTAATTTTACCTAGTGGCTATATATGTTATTTTTTTATAAGATATGTAAATAAAACCAAAAAATAATTTACTAATACCAATTTAAAACGAATATTGTGCGCATATGCTCACAATATTCTCTTCGTATAATCCTTAATTTTGACTGGCACTATTATTCTCATTTATCACAAAATTTTCGTGATTAAATAAGGCAAAAAAAAAAAAATAAAACTCTTCGAAAATAGTGGTGTAAAAAATAAAAAAATTATATACGGTTCGTAGTGAAGGAATTAACAAAATTCCCGTTCTTATCCCATTCATAATGCTTGAAAAATGTATATAGGGAAAACTTGGAATTTCTTGAAACATCTGCAAATGTGGAATTAGAAATGATTTTTACATAAGCAAAAAATAAAACTGTTAAAATTGGATCAGAAGAAATCGGAAAAAATTCCGTTTTTCTTACATAAAATGTATCATCTGGTGATGTTTTTGTAATCACATTGTTTTGGACAAAGCGAAATTTTGACGTCGATATTTTCACGTGCTCTGCTTTGACGCAAAAAGTTTTTTGAACAATTCTACATCACTTCGTATATGAGAAGGAATTATTTCCCATATGCACATAACTAAAGTTTTCTAAAGGAGCAAATGACCGGAAATCTAAGAGAGGCATTTCCAAAAGAAAATCTTGCAACTTCACAAGTTATAACAATAAATTAAAAAAAGGTTATTTTATTTCTTTATTCAGTTTAGTTTTCTAACTCGATTAATCTTATTGCATATTTACATATCTTATCAAAAAATAACATATATAGCCGCTACGTAAAATTACTGTCGAATCAAAAATCTATTTTTGGTATGATTTTCTCTTTGATAATGTGTTATTAGTTTTTTCTTTCCTCGTATAATCTGTTTGAAATGTATTTATTTATGTTTTTATTCCTTTGTTTCTTTTCTTACCTTTTTTTTCTTTTCTTTTTTTTTTCTTTTTTTTTTTTCGGTTTAGCATATGTGAACACAAAAAATGAAAAATTCCCCTTGTGATTCCCTCTTACGTGTTTTTAAAATTATATTTCCTTCAGTAATTGACAAGATCAACCAAGAAACAAAAAAGACAAATTTCTCGTTTATTCGCGCAAATTTAATTTTGGCATCCATTGATATGTAAATTATTTCATATGCATATTTAAGTTCAGGAACGTAAATACGAATATCATCATTTAATTTTAAAACAGTTTATTTCAAAATTTCTGTCATTTATTTAGAATTTGACATTTCAAAAACAATTTGTCTTAATGAAAAAAGTTGTTTCTTTCTCATTTTTTCTTTCAATAATATACTGTACTTGACAGTCAATGATAAAATTTAAGAGCTTGGCATAACTAACAATAATTTACTTGTAAAATGTACATGATAAAATGGAGAGAAAGTTAAAACATACATACCAATCTATTTTTTAAAAGAATGAATTGAATGGGATAAAATTGTATTTATATTTTTTATTAAAAAAAAAGATAACAGCATTTTATTTATTACATAAATATGTTTTTCATTTCTAGAAAAGAAGAATATATTATAGAAATTCAATATTGAGTCAAGAATTTTCCTTAAGTCTTTAGAATTAAATTATATTTTATTTTTCATAAAAGTTAGATTTCATTTTAAATCTTTTTTTTTTTTTTTTTTTTTTTTTTTTGTGTGTGTGTGTGTGTGTATATTAAAATAAGATTAGAATTTCGAAACATAAAAAACTTTAAAGAATATAAGGGTAACGTGTTTCATTTGTTGAACAAATTTACAATTTTTAGGGTTCCGTACTTAAAAAGTGAAAACGGAACCATTATAAGATTACTCCTGTGTCTGTCTGTCTGTCTGTCAGAGCCCTTTTTCTCTTAAACTATGGGACGTGGAAAGTTGAAATTTGGGAAAGTTATAAAGCCTTTTTACCCACATATTTTCGGATTATTAGCCATTCACAAATATGTTTATGAAAAATTTAGGGGGCTAATTAAGTTACATGAAAAACAAAGTTTTCTTTTTGAATATCGTGTGGGGTATCGTGTGAAAGATCTCGTAATACCGAAATCAATTTTACCGAACGAATTTTAGGTATTATATTTTCAGAGATATCATCGAAAATTCACTGCAAAAATATGTCACCCCCCCTCTATTTTCGAATCCATTAAAACTGAAAATACGAAAAATTTAGAGGTAGTAGGAGTTTATTTAAACAATGCAGGAAAACTATAGAGATTTTCCTAGGTGACATTGTTTTTGAGAAAAACGCATTTTTTCGTTACATACAAACTTTACTTTTCGGGATGTCAGTGAGGGATGTTTGAGGTATCAATAGACGTAGAATCATCCATGGATATTTCATAATGATTTTCGAAAAAAAAATGTCGGTAATTATCCGAGAAATTAATTAAGTTACTTGAAAAAAAATATTTTTATATATCGTATAAGGTATCTTTCTAAAGATCTGGTAACTTCGAACTCAAAAATATATTTGTTTTAATTTTAGGTAATATATTTTCAGCGATATCGTCAAAAGTATACAGGGAAAACATCCCCCCCCCTCCCATTTCGGAATCTACTGAAATTAAAATTAGGAAAAACATAGGGGTAGTAGTAGTTCATTAATTAATAAATATTAATTAATAAATATAATGTACGGAACCCTTTGAGCGTGAATTATACTCGCACTTGACCGATTAATTAATTAAATAACATGATTTTTAAATTCGTTCGTAAATTTTTACACGAATAAATGAAACACATGTAAGTTTTTTCCGTAATTTGAAAATAATTTGTAGAAAAATACATTTAAAGAATACATAAAAATGTGTGTTTAAAGTGCGTACTTTTTTCCGTAATGCTAAAATAAAATGACATATAATTTATCATCAATTCATATTATTGCATTTGCAAACTGAGAACCCATAACTGTTTTAGAATATTAACCATTCTATAAAAGATTGCATGGCTGGTTAATAAACTGTATGTATTCTATTTTTTTTTTCTAAATTCATTAATACTAAAAGAAAAATAAATAAAACAACATGTGATACTTTTCTGAATGACAATTTTTATATTATAACTTATTCATAAATCTAATTGTAAAATATCGAAATGAGAATACGTACAATTCTCCTTAATATTAAGACATCTGCATTTCAACATAAAGCATATAAGCCTCAATACCTAGTGCACCAACTGTAGCGAATGAAAAGTATCTGCATATAAATGAACACAAATTAGTTAGCTTAAATTTTTTATTCAACTATAAAATATTTCCTAATTATTGCAGCCTAAACTAAGTTTTGAATTACCTTCATGACTCTATACTTTGTTATCCGGTAATGAATTCCCTAAACTTTAGTGATTTACTAGGAGTTATTAGGTTCGGTTATTTTATAGGAGAATATGATGAATATAGGATAATATAGGAGAACATAGGAGAATATGTTGCTGGTAACGACTTAATGCAAAAAAAGAGATATTTCATTATTACGAGAAAAGCATGTCTCCATTTCTCGATATCCAGAGTCTATGAAAGAAATGATAAGTATTGCTGAATTACTAAATATAGTTAAATTGATTCGTGGAAACAAAGTAGTACTGTTATACAATCGTAATATGTGCCGTAAAGGATCAAATACAACGAAAAATCAATTGGATTGCAAAGACCAACTTTAATACATAAGTATAAAAAAATGAGGCGACGTTTAAAGTATAAAAAAATGACGCGACGTTTAAAGTATTAAAAGATGACGCGACGTTTATAGCAAACAAAAAATTAACAATCATTTTCGCTTGCCGAATACTAGACTTAGTTATTGTGTATGAGAAAATGATGTGTTGCAGATAACGAGTTTATGCAAAAAATAGATATTTTGTTATTAGGAGAAAAATCATGTTACAATTTCTCGATATCAAGAGTCTATCAAAGAAAAGATAAGTTAATGCAGTTAAATTGCTTCCAACATACGTGGAAACAAAGCAGTACTACAGTAAAGCACCGTTTATACGTTTCTCATTTATACGTCATTTACATTATACGTCGTTTCATTGCGGTCCCGATTCATCCCTATGTATTTTAATGTTGTAATATTTCGTTTATACGACGCATAACTTCGGTTATACGTTGTAATACAGAACTCAAAAATATATTTGTTTTAATTTCCGATTTCTCAGAATTTTTCCCCAGCGTCGTTCTTTTTTTTCTGCTACCAATATTTTTGAAATATTAAAGCCAAAGAACATGTGTGGCTGCTACAGGGGGTTTCTTCAAGTTCGAGGAACCTGTGCAGAGGGTTGGACGAAAAGAATCGGCAATGGGTGTTCTGCTCACGACACAAGCTTGAGACTAGTAAACGTCGCTTCATTTCCTGATTCCGTTGCAATTTAGACCGTGCTATTTGATTTTTTCTTTCGGTTTCTTTTGAACACTTTACATGCTCCTAAAATATTCCAAAGCGAAAATAACTTTCATTAAAAGAGAAAACTGAAATTTTAAAAGATTTTGTCAGACGAACGTCAGACGAGGATTAAAGATTATTTTAATTAAAATATGTTAGTATGTTCGATAACGGAATAAAAAAGTATAAGTGAAGGTGTGCAACTGATATAAGGTTTGATAATTTTCACTTTTATTTTCCTTTTTAGAAATGATTATTTAATTTTTTTTTTCAATGTTTCAACTTTTTTAAAAATATATAGTTAATCTTAAACTGCTCTAAATGGTAGCAAATCGTAAGTATACGATGCGTAGAGAAACAAAACTTTCACAAAATATTGTATCAAGGTTTCAGTAGCATTTACCTTACAGTCATCTGTACTAATCTAGCGAATGATAAACTTAATACCACCGAAATCAGTATGAAATATTTGGTAACACTTTAAGAGCTCAAAAAATTGTTTTATATAGGGAAAAGTAGGGTAAAACATCAGAGTAAACATGGAATGTATAATAGAGGGTCTGTGGGTAAAACCGGTTTTGCTTTGTTGACAAAAGTCTAGAAGGGCGGAAAAATTGCTCAAAAGTGTTTGCGGACATCTGGGCTCTTGAAAAACCATACCTATGGCCACAGAAACAAAAATTTCTACTTGGGAAAAGGTGTTTTCTAGGACCATCTGAAACATCTCGGAATTCTGGTGGTAAGGTAAAACCAGATATTAATCAGAAATTATGTTTTTTATACTTTTTCTGTAACAAAAAACTTTATTATAAAATAATTTGAATCAAACTTTAAAACATATATGTTATGAAATATTCTAGATCCAGCAACCGTTGAAAGGACAACCACGATCTCTATAATTTTACACCAGATCATAGCACAATTATTCCACCGCCACAAGTTACTAACGCTGTTCCATGCTATATGATGACGAAACATCACGAATTATACTCCATAGAGGCAGTCGCACGTAACCGGAGAACAGGCTAAGTAAATCAATCCAGGCAGTTTCCCACTCAAGAACAGCAAACAGTATTGACGAGACAACTGTTTATTAGAATTACGTCGATTTAACAACTCCACTAAATCTCATCAAATACTCGAAGCTATTTAATGCATTAGATGACGGCACAAAGCTATGTTTTTGAAGAATTCTCTACCGATGACATACGCATTTTGACCCCCTAGTGACTGGGTCTAGTTGACAGAAGAAAAACGTAAAAAAATCTGTTCTCCAAGCCAGCGTAGCCCGTTTTAAAGGTAAAAGGCGAATGATATTTCCGCAATGCAGGGGAAGGGTGAGCCAATAGGAAGCTTGCAAAGCTAGGGAACTTAATACTGTCAGTGGTATAATTTTGAGGTGAAGCGGAAAGACGCAGGAGCCGAAAGGATTCTGGGATATCGAATGATAATTTTAATAAAAATAAAAATGATATTAAGAGACGTTCTAAAAAAATAAAATTTGAATGTTTCAAAAGAAGAAATAAATTAAGGTTTTTACAAATACGTGTAGCTTTTAACAGATTAAGATTTTCAGAATGATAATTAAAAGAATAATTTGATTAAGCTATTTAATAAAATATAAATTAGATTTAAGAGATATTTTTAAAAAGAGAGGGAAAAAAATTAGAATTGTAAGAATTTGGAATAAATTAACTAAGGAAAAATGGCGAAATTTTTTTTATTATTACATATCCCCCCACCCAAACAGACGAATGAATCGGTAGGTCATATGACCTGCAAGTTCATTGAAGGAAAATGTTACACGGACTTGGATTACAATTTGTCAACTGGAGAAGGTCAAAATAAATACATTTCCAAAATTTTTCATTAATGCCAAATCATTAATTTTAATAACTACAACGCGAATTAGTGGAGTTGTTAATAAAAATACAATTACAAGATATTAATCTTTTTAACAATGACATAAAAAGCTTTAGAAATATTAAACAAAATAAGAAAACCATTGCAACAATTTAAAAGGATATATAACATACTTCAAGAATATCATCTTACAAAATTTGTTGCAATTTGCTTGTAGAATTGTTGCTTAATTTTTGGTTCAGTCCTCTTATGAGTGGAAGTCCATCCAATAAAGTTTTATTGCATACCTCATTAAACTGAACAATTGACAAATTGAAAAAAAAATCCTTCAAACTTTAGACCTTACTGATCTTCCTTATAAAAGTCTAGATTCAGAATTTAAAGTTCATCTGAAATACTTTATCTTTACTAGCAACAACTCGAAAATAGTAATAAGACCATAAGAATTAACAACAATAAAACACAATAAATAAAATAATACAATAATAATAATAGCAAGAATAATATCAACAATAAAAATTTTAAATAATAATACTTAACAATAACAATAATCATAAGTTAATTTCAAATATTGAACTTATGTCTGTCTGAAAAACTCTTAAGAGAATTTTTTTTTGCCATGGTATAGGTTGGTATAGTTTGTCTGACAAATGGTAATTAATTTTAAAAAGGTAAGTATTTAATGTAAGCAGTATAAGAGACTTTTTACTCAACATCAATTTTACTATTACCATTATTACCTTCATAACTTCCATTACCTTTACTACTTTATTACTTGTTTACTTCTAGAAGTAAAAATTATATATCTCAACATATTCAAACTCGAGTAATATTCAATTTCAAGTAATATTTAATCTCAATTATCATCAGTATCATCATCTTGTTTATCATAGTGATCACTAGTATTCTTCATTATAATTCTCTCTCAAAATCAAATTGTAAATATTATAACTAATAATAATAATAATATTCAACAATAAGTTCAGCAATAACAAGCATTATAATTCAAAATATCACACACTTTCTTTAATTACTTTCTTAAGTATATAATTAATATCTCATCCATATAATAGTGAATGAGGCATGAGAATATACTCAAATAAAATACATAATATAAAATAAGGAATAAATAAGAAATATTTGTGAAAAACAATCATTATTTGTGTAGATGATGGTTATGTAATTATCTTGCTTTCAGTCAAACAAGAAAACATAAGTTGTGAAAGGAAAAAAATGGGACCTTGTAGCATATTAAGAAAGGTTGGACAAATCTCAATTATTATTAAGATATCATATTTGATTAAATATATAATTTAATCCAGTTTATTTTATTACGTTAGTTAATACTGTTTAATTTATTATTCTAATCTAATTCAATTCAGTATCAGAAACTCCTAACTTAAATCAACTAAATTACGCCTGCATAAAAAGTTAACTCAAGTCGAAACCTCAGCAGTGACACTCTCGCGTGCACAATCAAGAACACCACTGTTATACAGAAGAGAATTGATTAGTTAGTTATTATTTATTTTATTTCGTTTATTTTTGGACTATAATAAAATTAAGACGAAACTATAGATTTAACATTAGTTTGTTGTTGGTTCTCATGGGATAATTTTAATTGATCAGGATGATAATAAGGGCGTAATTTTGATACATGTACTATTTCAGTAGGTTTATTTTGAATCTGTCTATTAATTTCAAAATTGACATCAGATTACTTATTAAGGATTTGATAAGGGCCACTAAAGACTTGTGAAAGTTTTCTGGTATTAGGATATTGGAACTCTTCATAAATTACAAGATTTCCAATCTCAAATTTTGGTTCTAGATAATTTCGATCATAATATTTTTTACTTCTTCAATAAAATTCATCAGTGCGTTTTTTAAAATTAAAAACTTTTGAGGTGATTTTTTTTAAGTAGCACTGCAAGGACACAAGGATTGACTCTCTTCAAAAGCTGATGACACAATGCTAGTGAACGCTGAGTAATAGACCTAGTTAAAAGAAGTGCTGCTCACAGTGCAGCACCCATCATCGAGAAAACAAGGTACACGGTTTTACCCGCCTACCCGGTTTGACACGCTCATCCGGTTTTACCCTACTCTCCACTACTTAATGCTTTAAAGCGCTTATTATTACCTTTTTTTTCAACATCAATAGTTGTTTTGAGGCGCTACGGTTATCTATCCAACATGAGTAATTTGTTTTAAAAAAACCATTTTATTTTGTCTAAGTCTGTCATTTACTTAGAGTATTGATTATAATAATCTCAGTTATTCTGCATCAATTTCTTATTTGATCTTTGTTTTTTGTTTCTTTCTCTTGTCAATAAATAAAGTTCTTCTTAGATTTAAGTCATTATACGCACTTTTTTAAGAATTTTATATTTTTTAATTATACGCATTCATAGCGTTTTCAGAAACCTTACTATTCCATAGGTGTTTTAGGTTGAATAGTCACACTTAACATAACTTAACATAACTTAGTAGAATTGAATAATTTACTTAAACTTAAAAAAATTTAAATCGATGAAATCCTATCATAGTATCTCGTGGTGAAATATCCAAACCTCTTTTTTAATTTTTGTTCATGACAAGAATTGTTTTATCAAACTACACACACACATATATATACATGTTTTAGAAACTATTTTTAATATGTATTTTGTATTAAAAAACTTTATTTATATGACAATATCAATCATATATTATTATATATTACGCTATTTATAAAACAATTCATTTACTTTAAAAAATATATGTTATATATAAAAACATATAAATGTAATAACGATTAATCTAAAAAAAATGTTTAAACTGCTTAATCACCGAATAATTTAATCTGTAATTTACATATGAATTTGCTTTTAAAAGATCCTGAAAATATTTATCTCATGTAAATAAAACTGATGAAAAATGTTCTCTTCCCTTCAAACAATAAATGATTTTCACATTGAACAACTTCCTAAAAAAGAAAACGTCAGATATTTTTCTAAAATCAGTCATAATTTAAAACGCCAAAATCAGCATTCCGTATCTATTTTACCCTCTGCAAATATTTAATTTGCTCTTTTACGGTTTTAAGAATGTTATTATGATCGACTGAAATACTTAAAACACACTGATTAAGCAGAAGAAAAGGAGGATTTAAAATAATTTAATGAAAGAAATTTCTAATTTGAGTTCATGTGAAATTGAATTTACTATTTAAAGAAGACACTTCCAAGTATCTTTATTTTATTCATCTATGATATAAAGAAAGAAAATTAAAAATTTTTGGGAGAATTTTTTTAAAAAGGAATATTGTAAGATTTACTAATATATTTATTAAGTATCAAATTTTCTAACTCGAATATAGCTTGGAGATAGATCCGTAATTAGACAGTAGCAGGATTTGGCAGTGTTGTTAATAAAATGAAATATATTTGTAGGTATTATGTTTAGTAAATATGTACAAAAATAGAAAGTTTGAGTTTCGCATTTCAGGAAAGAAATCTCTGACATTTTATCAGACCAACTTATACACGTTCAGTATCAAGCCGATTTAATATTTTAATAGCATCCGCGGCGTTCTCGTTATTCTGGGAGAGAAAAATTATAATAACAAGAACTTCGTCTTTAAAGGTAGGTATTATGCAACGAAATTCAAAGTCCTGTGCCACGTCTTTTTTATTTTATCGAATTCGTCATTCGCCTCGTTTAAAGAAACGCTCCGTTTACAAAAATCATGTTTCAGAAGATACAGAATGTTATATTTGTGAGACCTTTTGAAAATTTAATAAAAAGTACTGCGTGCATGATTTGAAATGTCAGTTTTCTAACAGTCCAGATTTTCGATCTGACGTCACAAACTTTCTCAAGCGTCACAGTCACAATGGTTACTAAAGTGTGTTATCTTTAATTTGACCCATTATGAATTTCAGGAAACCATCGCTTCTTGACTCAGATGTGAAGTTATTATGAAGTCAAAGCGGAAAATTTTTGAGACATTTTAACCTCGTCTGATAATGGAACAAGTCGAATTCACTTTAACTTATTTTTCACGTCGTGAGATGTGATGTGAAATCACATATAGTTTTATATTATCTCCTTTTATTTTATTAAATATCCTGTTGTTTCCTTATACATACATTAAATTACATTACATTTTTATTTACACCCTATGTTTCCTTCTTCTAAATAAATGAAATAAATAATTATGCTTTTCTAGTATTATAACGCTCCCACGAAAATTCTAAATACTTTGTTAGCACGAGAAATCAAATGCTTTTTCATCAAAAATACCTGATGCAATTTCTCTTTTAGAGTGTTTGTTATAAGCTTTTTTATGTATTTTGTTTCTTACAGAATCATATAATGACGAAGCAGCATCCTCTCTTAGTTAATTATGATCTAATGTCTTCTCACAGAGTTAACGTAATTATTGGCCGTTTTCAGTCAGCTAGTTTTTTTTTTCCTTAAATTCAAAATTATCCATATTCTATTGTTAACGGATATTTAATGATTCATGTTTTATCGCCAAATTTATTATGCTAGGAAATTAAAACGAAGAATTTGAGGCGTATGAGTTTGATCATACCTTCTCTGACCACTCTACTCATTAAAATGTAGAATTTATGGCGTATGAGTTTGGTTATTCCTTCGCTGACCGCTATACACATCAAAATATAGAATTTGCGGTATATGAGTTTGATCATTCCTTCTCTAACCACTCTACACATAAAAGTGTATAATTGATCAGATGTGATTATCCTGTCGCTGCCTTCGGCAGCCTTTTGCCATGGGACAATTTTTCTGTGCTTGTGCTGTGTGACCTGAACTTGAAAATTAATGTGTATTCTCGCTTATCCATAACCTACTCTTCTTTCCAAGTTTGTCCCTGTTTGTTTACCTTGATTTTTGGTGTAAATTATAATATATTATATACTGAATATTTAAAAATTTATAACTTAGAAATCACGTTCAAAGCAAACATCTTTACACATGAAGCTATTGTTTAAAGTTGATTTTTGTATCAGTGTGCTTTCCTATATTGGTCGATTGCGGGTCATAGTGCTATTAAGGCTATCAAAATGTCATGTCATTATGACATATATAAAACCCTGTGTAATCTCTTGTATTGAGGAGTTTAATTTCGACACTACTGTATTTAAACAAAATGCATTATACTGTTTACTATTGTTTTACAAAAACCCTTCTCAGAGGAAAATAAAGGTTTTCCTCTACTTTATTTACCGGTATGCCAGTTTATTCTTTTTACATTATTTTCATTTAAGAATTACAATATTAGTGAATCCAATAATTAATAAATAAATGCATTTCAATAGAAATTCTATGCAGTATCTTTAACAATAAATAATTTATAAAAATGAGAGACTTCAAGAAAAGTTTGTATCAATATTTCAACTATCCACCGTATAAAATGTGCATAGAAAATTAGGATAGAGCATGTATTAAAGGAAATGTCTGGAATTTTCTTTACAAAAATCAAATTAATGTAAGTTTCATCACGCTTGCCTAAAAATATTCTGCAAATACTTATAAAGGAAAACCTTGATGGCTCGGTGAATTTATGTATTATAATATTAGTAAATACAGTGATTCATAAATAAATACATTTCAGTACAAATTGTATGCAGTATCTTCAACAATAAATAGTTTATAATAAAAAGAGAAAAGTGCCTAGTTAAACTGATGGCATTGAGCTCACAGGCTATTCACAATAATTGTATATTATATACTCTTATTTTTCTGCATGAAAAAACCATGTATCTAAATTAAGGATGGGATTATTCCCCCGTCCCCCAATTATACTTAACCAATGAACACCCAAAAGTAATCAGGGAAGCGCCTAATCACAATGAACCTATATGCAAAATTTGAAGCAAATCGGATACTTCTGCATGAAAAACCCATTTATCTATATTGAGGGGGGTTAGCCCCCGTTCCGCCCTTTATACTTAACCAATGAACCCCCAAAAAAAATCAGGGAAGCGCCTAATCACAATGAACCTATATGCAAAATTTGAAGCAAAAAGGATAATTCTGCATAAAAAACCCATTTATCTAAATTAAAGGGGATTAGTCTCCCCGTTTCCACTCTTTATACATAACCAATGAACCCCCAAAACAAATCAGGGAAGCCCTTTATCAGAATGAACCTAGATACAAAATTTGAAGTAAATCGGATATTTCTATCAACAGTTATCGCGTTACGTACATACATGCAGAATCTGCGGACACATTAGCTCTCAGGCTTTGATAACCTGTGAGCTAAAAATGAGAAATTTCAAGATGTTTATAAAGCGTGAATCAATATTTTAACTATTCAACATAGAAAATTAGGAGGCATTGAAAATTAGGGCACAGTTTGTAATGAAGGAAATGTCTTGAATGCTCTTAAAAAAATCGAGTTAATGTAATTTTCTTCATGTTGCCTATAAATATTTTGTAAATATTTATAAAGGGATACCTTGATGGCCGATGTTCAGAGTAAAGTAATGAAATTGAAAGATAATTCACGTGCTTTGAATCAGTTAAGGTATACTTTCTGACATTATTTATTCATGAAGCACAAAAAATAGTAATATACGCGTGAAAAAATTAGTTGTTTAAACAAAAATAAACCAGTGATTTTTTATAATAGAATTTTACTTTTACTTTCACTTGATTAAAATATGCCGCCAAATATGATCCATATTTTAAAACCTTAATATGTGTATTTTCTTAAATACACATAAGGGAAACCGAAAAATGGTAATTGGAAATCCGAAAAACCCCGATACACAGATTGTAATCACTCGAAATATTATTTATCTTGATATTATTTAGCTAGCTTACAGTACATTAAATAATGCATACATATATTTACGTTAAATAAAGAAGAATTTAGTATATATCAGGAGAATTTAAATAAGCTTATTTTAAATAACTAAAGCAATTTGAATTTCTTAGAAAAATAGATCACGTAAACATTTAAATCTCAAAAAACACATCACATGTTTTTTTTAATAAACATAATTTATAGTTTTGATTTCGTGGCAGATTTATGCGACATTTCTAATAATTTAAGAGTTTATTTTATTTATTGAACTCGCCACCGAATTTGTGTTACTCTTTTAACTTCTATGTGGAAGTAAGTACATGGCTTATGGTGATTAATGGTATCAAAGGAAAAATATAAGAAGAAAAATATTTAATATAATTAAATTTATATTTCATACTGACTGTAATGTTAAATGCTTTGCTCTCTTTTGCATAAAAAGCGGTAATGTTGTACATAAACAGAAAATCGCCAGAACTTATTTAATAACATCCAACTTGAAACTCTAATTTAAAATAATATAAACAACAGTACTCGAGAAAAATGTCTACAATACCACTTTCTGTTTGTCAACTCCCATAAGATTAAACTTAAGTATAATGAAGTCTTCAATTGATATACTTCACTAGGAAATATTAAGATTTAAAAAATAAATTATTTTCGATGTTGAAATAAATTAAAAACATGCCTCGAGCAAATTTTCAACTTCATTTCAAAACCGAATTAATCAACAAGATCAGCACTTAAACTTATCTACACAAATATTTACTTTACTCTTACGACCAGTGAGAATACGTTAAGTTATCTACTTAAAATAAAAATTTATTTAGCCAATTTAAAGTATTTATTTTACGTTTCAATTCTGTAACTTCTTAAAATAAGGATAAACGAAAGAGAAATAGCCCGTAAATTTAAAATGTTCATTTTCATGAGAATCTGAGTATCATTTCGAGAGGGATAAGTATACATATATCAATAAATTAAATTTGTTCATTTAATAAATTTCAAGTAATCAAGTTATTTCAAGACACATTTTATTCTGTCTTGATGTCATAATAAAGTTTTTACATATTTGAACTACACATTCAAAATGAATTAAAAATACAATTTTATATATAAATTGAATTAAGAAATGAATATTTGTGTAAATGTGTTTAGTTATTTATTAAATATTTTTTTAAAAATCGTTTCGGCATTCATTTTAAATTGTGATGTAATACTGATAAACTATTTGCATTACATTGTTTAAGGGACTTTTATTGTCTATATAGCGTAATTTCAACGCTTGAAAGCTATTCCGAGATTCCGTTATATGATTATATGAATGAAATTAAAACTAAAATATGTGTGTAATATTTATATGTTATTTATATGTGTTGTTTTGTATTTGTTTTTTTTTTTATAATTGGCTACTTTATCACTGTATTTTCATAAATAACGGGGCAATATGTATTGGTCTCACTTTACATATAGAAAATCGTCTACTGCGTCTTATCTTTGCTTTGATTTTGATTACAGAATTTTCAAAAAAAATTGTTGGCCTTTTTTTATGTAACAGGGAAGAATCAGTAGCATAATAATGGTTAAATGTTATTTTTATTGACTACATAGGGCAATTACAATACTTTCAATCCATATCCAGTTATCTGGTTACTTCAAGGAAATTGAAAGTGCATTTATTTGTTGCAAATGTGCTTACATTTAGATTTTTCTTAAATATTGTTTTTTATTTGTCTACATTATCATTGTCCTCTTGTAGGTAATGGGAGATAATTGGTTCCACTCTACACATAGAACATCTTGGACTGCGTTTAACCTTTGGTTTATTTTGTATCAGTTTATGATTTGTAAAATCACCTATAGCATACTTGTTGTATATAATAAGTAGGGTGAAACCCCCAGTTATTGACACCTAACCAGTACCTGACGCTTCAGCAGAAATCTAACTGAAATAAGCATTTTCTTGTAAAATTGTGCATAGTAATGTCATCTAGTGGTAACTTATTTGTCTTAACTGTTATAACTCATTTTTCAGATATTGGTTTTTTCAAAAAAGTTATAGTGTCAGTTACTGGAGATATTGACCATATTTATGACAAAAATTAATTTTTAGTAATAAAAATTACATGTTTTTCAAAGTTTTGTCAACAAAAATTATTTAATGTATCTTTACTGTACTTTCAAAAACAAAGATAAGTATAAAATAAATTTAAAACTTTGTAATAGTGATTTGAAGAAGAAAAATCCTTAAAGTGATTAGTTACTGGGGATTTCACCCTATAAATAAATTTTTACTCCATAGAATTACGTCAAGGTAATGTTTGAACGTATGCAATGCTTGCGTACTGTAAGTAATGTTAAAATTTTGAATAGATTAATTTCGCACATAACATATTTTTAATCAAGATGTTTAGAAGTATAAATTTTGTTTCAAACATTCGGGAATGTGATATCCCAGTTTAATTCTTATATTCTTTAAGCATTTATAATAAGAACACAAATATTTATACTCGTATACACACAATTATTTATGTATTACATTGTACATTTGAACGCAATTATTTTTAACAAGAAGCAAATATTTCGAATTTAAGAAGCTGATACTGTTATAAATTTTCCAAATAACCGTCGGATAATATGTTACTTCTGTTATTTATGAATTTAGCTACAAACAACAGTTGTGGTTTCCTTGAGAACGGATTTATAAGTAGTCTTTATCGCGTTTCTTGGAGCATTCATTGTCTGTAGTTTTCAGGCAGTGTTGTTTAGTTTTGTTTAGCTGAATATTGTTAAATTTTTAGTGTTAACACCTGGGATAGTAGAAATATCCCATCAGATTTTCGTTCATAGGTTTTCTTTTATGAATGTTTATAAAATGTAAAAATTAATCTGTGAGCTGCGCAAAAAAATCACATTTTTAGATATCCTTATTTAATGATTTTTTAATTCAGCTTTTGAAGTATTGTATTTTATTAGATGGTATGTAATTTCTTATTTCCTTATTATGAAATGTAATTTTTTTAATCACATACGAAGGTTTTAAAAGTATATATCGATAAAGGAAAATT
The DNA here is from genome assembly GCA_963931845.1 of Maratus michaelseni. Classification (NCBI taxonomy): domain Eukaryota; kingdom Metazoa; phylum Arthropoda; class Arachnida; order Araneae; family Salticidae; genus Maratus; species Maratus michaelseni. The sequence goes on along the minus strand of OZ007590.1, from coordinate 127,155,788 downwards.
TAGCTAAAAATTTAACAAATAAAGTTGGAAACTGTTCTTTTAGTAAATATTAAGCTTAGTAACTAAACTAATCACTTTTGTTTCTATTAAAAGTTACAGATATGGTACTGATAGGAAGAGAATTTTTTTCTGCTTTGAAACAAAAAATGCAACATCAGTTTTTTTAATGTTAATGCAAAAGTTAGAGTTTAAAATAAATTACTTTCTATAATGAATAGATTTAACACTGGACTGTTTATTTAAAATTTACCCTATCCGTATTTCTTTTTCATATTACTTCCTCCTCATGGCTATGGTTCTTGCTTATAGTGTATTAGCAAACTAATTTATTGCAAAAAAATTACTAAAGGTTTAGTGAATTGATTATAAGTTTATTTGTAGAAAATAATTTTTGCCAGTGTGAGTTAAATAAAGCGCACCAATTCATTCATATTCCTTCCTCTTCTGCATGCGTTATTAGTTAAACACAATCTGTTATACATTTCATACGTAAATTGCTTATATAAAATATAAATTATATATAACGCTGAATGTCAATAAACTCAAGTCGTTTTGAAAAAAAATCAGTAATTACTAATTCTTATCTAGACATAAAGAAAAAATTGATAAAAGTTTTGTTCAATATATAAAAAGAATTCTAGCAATGACTATGTTTAAAGCGATACTGTCGAAATTGAATGAGGCATATAGTACTGACGTACGTAATATTATTAACATATTTTTATTGAAATTACATGTTATATTGTGGAAAGCAGGGTAAAACGTTATAGTCAGATGATAACCAAATATTTCAGTTGGACATAAATAATTGACATGATAGAAATAATTATCTCTAATCAAAAATAACGCAGCCATTACGATATATGTGTACCGGTATTTATATAATTTTTGTGTTGAAAAGTTTATTTTATCATTTTCTGTTTTAATGTTTGCCAGTTTTTGAATTCCTAAATATGAACACATTTAATGAACACTTTTCATAATTATTTATGTTTCAAATTTAAAAAGGATTTATTTGCATAATTAAACTGATGCTAGCATTTATAGGTGGAATTTTATGACATGCTTTATGAACTTCATTCTCTCAGGGTAAAACCTTATATCTTACGTCGGATAAAAATATATATTGGACAACAACAATTGAAGAACCCGTAAAAAATGTTTGATGAAAAGTCTGTCAAAACGACATGCACAGGAGTGATTATGATATTTGTAATGTTGATAAAAGCTGATAAAGCTAATTTCATGAAATTTTTCAAATCGAAATGAAGGTAATTATTTTTTTTTTGACTTTATATACTAAATCGTTAGTCTTATAATTGAAATATTTTTAGTTTAAATCCTTAGTTATACTTTTAAAATAATATGCATTGTTCCTTTTTAAAAAAAAGTCTAAAATTTGTCCTTTCCTCTAAGATTAACAAATCCATGCGGTTTTACCTCACCAGGGAGGTAAAATCATATTCTTTGACTTTTTATAAATGATCATTTATTAATACAAATGTGTTGAATTAGTCATATATTTAAAATTACATTATGATACAGGTATAAGTGAAGAGTATGGATACAAAGTTACATTAAGTTCTCATTGAAATCTTGGCTTCAATCTTTGTGATTGTGTTTTGTTTTTTATAAAATATTTTCTAAAAATTGTTTCGGCATTAATTTTAAATTGTGATGTAATACTCAGGCACTATTTGCATTACATTGTTTAAGGGACTTATATTGTCTATATAGCGTAATTTCAACGCTTGAAAGCTATTCCAAGATTCAGTTATGTGAGTATATGAATGAAATTGAATGTAAAATCTGTGTGTAATATTTATATTTTATTTATATGTGTTGTTTTGTATTTGTATTTGTTTTTATATATAATTGGCTACTTTATCATTGTACTTTCATAAATAATGGGGCAATATGTATTGGTCTCACTTTATGTATAGAAAATCTTCTACTGCATCTTATCTTTGCTTTGATTTTGATTACAGAATTTTCAAAAAAAAAATTGCCTTTTTTTTATGTAACAGGGAAGAATTAGTAGCATAACAATGGTTAATGCACACTTTGCATAATTATTTACGTTTCAAATTTAATAAGGATTTATTTCCATAATGAAACTGATGCTAGCATTTATAGGTGCAATTTTATGTTGTCTTTATATACTAATATTTTTTTTGTCTTTATATACTAAATCGTTAGTCTTATAATTGAAATATTTTTAGTTTGAATCCTTAGTTATACTTTTAAAATAAAATACATTGTTCCTTTTAAAAAAAAGTCTAAAATTTTTCCTTTCTTCTAAGATTAACAAATCCATGCGGTTTTACCTCACCAGTGAGGTAAGATTATATTCTTTGACTTTTATAAATGATCATTTATTAATACAAATGTGTTCAATTAGTCATATATTTAAAATTACATTATGATACAAGTATAATGGACACAACGTTACATTAAGTTCTAATTGAAATTCTGGCTTCAAGAAGCAGTTTATATTAAAGTATGCGATTTTACTTAACTTTTCTCAACATTAAACATAACTACCAATTATTTCTGGAAAAACGTTAAATTAAGAAAAAAAGTATGTTTATTAATAATTAAAATTTATGTTACTAACATTTCTTTTCGTTTTTAAATCTCTTGTCAACAAACAAATCACTTTAAATAAATTTCATCAAAATTTATGCATTTGTATCTGATTTAGAAAGTTTAATTCTGTTATGCGCAACGAAAAGAAGAATTGTTGCAATTTATGTCCAAGCAGAGTTTGTTAAAAGAAATACACACATTCTTCACTCTAATTAGAAAAAGTCATAAAATAAGAAAAAAGATTTCCCTCATCACCGATTTTGTTTAATCTTTAAAAAATATTTCCGAAAAATTAATCATAATGTATGTTAATTTTTTTTTCAATATGCAAAGTTTATTGGTTTATTGGACAATGCGAAATTTATTATTTACTAGATGGAACCCGTCAAAACTTGACGGAAAAAAAATTACTATAACAATATCAGTAAAATAAGCTACTTTATTATAAAATGAGGAGAGAGTATGAAGCATTCGTTCAAATATTTTATTTTAAAAGCCCCCCCCCCCCCCCCCCCAGTGAAATACAGTACTATTTCCTATGCAAACTCCAAAATTACAATCCGTGAACAACTGTGTAATGTAAATCGGTTTGACATTACCTCCACGGCAAGGAAAAAAATTTCATGTATCTATGAAGTATCATACAAATAGTATATTCCTACATCCATTCCATATTCAGTAAATAAAAGAACAAAGTAAAATTATATGTGCATGCGCATGGTATCTGCCCAAAGGCACCGTCAAAATTCGACGTTAAAAAAATGTTTTAAAATGTCCTCTTTTAATCATAGTTCGTTTGAAATCCATATATTCTAAAATGCATCCATTGTTTTAAGCTAATCAATTTTTATGTAAAGATGGAGAATTTTTTTTACAAAACTCAATCAATCTGCAGATGAGGTAGATTTTTAATGTTTCCAAGTGTAATTTATTCGTATCGTTCCTTCGGTTCTTTTACATAATCTTTAAAAAAAATTAATTTGCAAATTTAAATTAAATTAAAATAAAAACAATTAACACGATATATATAAAAAAAATGTATGTATAGGAAATAATTAAAATTTACGTAAATTAACTGATCCTATCGTAAAGTTATTTTCATCTTCTATTTAAAACAATTTTTGAACGTGCTTCGAACTTTAACTATTAAATATTAACTAATTCTTCTCTTTACTACTAAATATTTTTTTTTTGACAAAACAGAAAATCATCAGATCTACATACTTTTTTTAAGCAAGATATTTTTATTTGTTACATATAAGCTTTCCTGGTACGTAAAATAAAATCTGGTGCACACTACAATTGTTAGTGTGTTTACTAAATTTGCATAAAATGCATAAAAAGTACACGTTACCTTAAACAGTTTTTATTTTTATGTAGTTCAATTAATTATCATTTATATTGATTGATCACAATATATTCTCATCTTGCATCTAAATATTATATTAATTTCTGGAATCTTTAAGTACTTTAACATTTCAATACTAAATTTTTCTCCTCTCCCTATTAAAACTAAAAATCTACAGAACTGCAAAATTTTCTAAAGTAAAATAAACAGATAAATATTTATTTTGGATATATTAAAATCTGTGTCACACACAGTTTTAGATAATATGAGTAGTAAATAATAGGTCAAATGTTTAATATTTATGAAACTGAAATAATAATTATGTGTATTAAGTAATTCTATCACAAATTTATTTTTAATCTGCATCTAAAAATTAATTTGACCTTTGTGATTTTTAATTAATTGTTATTTTATGTATTAATTTATTTTCCACCCTACATGAAAACCGATTGGTATACAAGGAGTAAAATGTATAAGAAATACATGATAAAATATAAACTAATATTTATATAACTCAAATATAATTTTCAAATAATCTTTTACATTAATTGACCCTATCATTCTGTTCCTAAATTATCATTTAAATTTTGCAAGTTTTACGTACTTTTAAATTTACATTTTAACTTACTCTTCTCCACATCAAAAACAAAAATTACCAGCACTACATAATTTTCGAAATGAACTTTCTAGCGTCCATTACAGACATTATGAATATGTATTATGTGGCCACGTACTGGGTAGTAAATGCATTTTAATTCCGGCTTCTATAATTACCACATGATTTGGGCAAATTAGACTTTTCACGCTGAGCAACAATGGATGAATTACTGATGAAGCTGAAGCAATATGAGAAATTAGCTGGCAAAAGAGTTAATGGTTATGAAGTACTTTAGTTCAGAGAACGAAGGAGAAATGAAGTAACATTAAAAAGTATCTCATATTTATTCGTTATTTTCAGCTGTTTATGTTTATGATTGTTTTAATAAGCTGAAATGTGTTTTCAAGTGCTAAAGTATTTAATTATTTTTTAAGGAAACAATTGAAAATAATTTTAAACTATATTTTCGTAAAATGCCATCGCAGTAATAAAATAAAATAAATTATTAAATTTATTTTTGAGGTTAAGATAGTTAAAATTGTGTTATTTAGGACGAATTCATTTGTACAGATTTTTGATATTTTTCAGTATGTTTACAAAATAATCAATAGGTTAAAATTTAAATACCATATATTTCAACAAGTAATGCTCACCTATAATTTGATACTCTTTTTTTTCTATTTTTACGTAAATTCACCGTATTACGTATAACTTCTTTCTTCCAAAGAAACTTTCGAACATAAGCCATATAAAAATATAAATGCCCTATAAAAAAAATATATTAACTAGTATATTTTTTTTAATATAGTATCCATAGAAAAAATATAGTAACTAGTACATGTATAAAGGAAAATATGAGCAAATAAAAGTAAGAACATACGACACATGCAATTGTCATAATTATAGAAATCTCAATTGTTATTCTCATCTTTTCTTAATTTTTAATTTTCTGTTTTTATACCTGCAACGAGAGCATGTATATTTTGATGATTTGTTTGGTAATAAAAGTGCACATTATACCCCGGAATATACGGTAACTAAGGTGAAGAAATAAAAATTTATTTGAATTGATTAATAATATAGAAATACATAAATTTAAAATAAGGTGGCTATTCTGAATTAAAAGTTTTCTAGCAGAGTACTGTGTATTCTGTCATCTTATGGATTTCATGGTAAACGCCTTCATATGTCATTCCTTAAAAATATTTTAAATAAAATTCTTATAAATTAGATTAAATTAAATTAAATTTAATCTAATTTAATCTAATTCCTCATTTAGAAAAACTTATTACATAAAAAACCACACTGAAAAAAAAATAGTGCAGGCACATTCACATTCTAACTTCCTGCAGTAGTTGTTGACGATGGAAAATTTGTGCAAAATAGTAAAATAAGGAATTAGAGAAGTAAATTATCATGGAAAATTTTATCGCAGAAAATACAGTATTAGCTGTTGTTAAAATTTAAAAGCATTATCGTTAAATTCATGTACACTTACAATAACATTAAATTCGAATTAATATTTTCGATTCGTTATTTACTTAATTGATATAAACACTTGTGCGTGCACAATTTGAAGACTATTGTATATGTTTCATGATATTAAGCAGATAGTTGAATTATAACAAAGCCTCTTGACCAAGGATCTACTTGTGTAATAAAATACAGAAGATTGATCTAAAAATTATACGTCTCGCATCAGTACAGAATATCTTGAATGAGCTATACAGTCAACTGTTTATCGTATCTGCGCAATATTTCTTTTCTTGCTAAATCAGTGGTGCTCTACAACTTTGTAATTTAATTTTTGTTAATATACCCTTCACTGTTTGAAATAGGAAACTTTTTTGGAAACTTATAGCGAAAAAAAATACGGCTATGAATTTCTGAGATGTGCCTCATTCTGCAGCCTATAGACGTTTTACTATACATAGTCACCACATTTATGGCTGTCGTATCGCTAAGTATGCACCTTGCATAAAAAAATAACAGTTTCAAAATGCATAAGAATGCGATACAAAATGCGTTTCAAGATAAAATAAATATAATAAATATTTTATTCGTCAGGAATTTCTAGTTAATCTGAAATTATACAAAAAAGGGAACCATACTGCGTAAAAATCATTTAATTAAGACAGATAGCCATATGGGCGTGTGCACTGCAATTGTACATCGAAAAGTTTCTCCTGCTTTCAAATATCATGATAAAGATTATTAATATTCAACTCACGAATTATACGATAACATTTTTGTGAAAAGTAATTCATCATACCATACCTGGAGATATAAAACATATCACATGTTTAGTGGAACGTCAAACAAATTGTTTTTTAAATAAAATATGAGCATTATTCTTAACAACAAATAAGCAATATTTAATATTTTATGTTTCATAAAACTGCTAACGATGTACTTAAATAATTCAGAGAATTTCATTAAAAATGAATGACAGTTGTAACAGCGTATGTTGTAGTGAATATTAAACAGTAAAATGCACACTTCAATGTATATCATAATTTAAAAAAATGTTATATTAAGATTAAAAAATGCGACATATATATCTACTGTTATGAAGACTGTAAAATTGTGTGTCAAAAAGTTACATTTACTTTTAGCAAAGCAATACTAAACGATATATTCAATAAACATGTCTTATCTGCCTACTAAAAGTATCAGTAACAGTTCAAAGGTGGAAATGTCACAATAATTCTCTTAATTGAAATAATCTAAAGATCCGGTTATATTTTAAATTTCATTTTTGAGTGACGTCAAACTGTATGCTAATCTAATATATAAAAATAAAAATTTGTCTGTCTGCACTTCCACACAAATCCACAATTCGGAAGCTAGAATTGTGAAATTTTACGTATAGGTGTGTTAAAACACGGCTGAGGCAACTAAAGTAATCCAAAATCTAGTTAATTTTTAATTAATATAAAATCAAAAATCTAACACCCAATTCCTATCAAATTTAAACATTTTTCGTTATAGCAGTTGCCAACAATTAAAAATTTACAATAAAATCTTTCTACAATAATTTAATTTCTATTGAAAGATTTCCACGTGAAAAATGAAAATGAAATTAAAAGTTTCAACAATTGAAAAAAAGGTGAAACAGACGTCATATTGGTAGTATAACGGAAAATTTTAAACATTTGTCAATAATACAACGAATATGAGTATGCGTAAGTACAGAAAACTGGTTAATATGACGTCATTAGATAATTAAAAAGAAAATTAATATGACGTCATATTGAAAGTTTAACGTACTTTTTCAAATGTTTGAGAATCATACAAAGAAAGTATCAATATGAGTAATAGAGAAAGCAAGTAGATATGACGTCATCAGGTAAATATAACGTCAAATGAGTTTGAGGAACGTATTGAATCATGATATACCCGATTATGAAAATATGGGCATATTTTAACATTTTGAAGTTCTCTATACAACATGTTTAATTTTGAAATTGATTTTTCTGCACACACATTCTTAAAATCCCGGACAACGCCGGGTACTTCAGCTAGTATATTTATAAAATTGACTGTTGGAAACATTCAACTTTAATATCTAAAAATTTGAAGACAATATTTTCACAAATCCGAATCAGCACACTAATTCAAACACTATATTATCCAAAACATTATTACGACTTACTTCTATGCAAACTAATATACCAAGGTGTCTCAGCAAAGACTCTTTGTTAAATACCCATTTTGGGTGGTGTCCAAAATGTGTCTTAAGATACCCAAAATGGATACATATTGGTAACCAAAACAGGCGAGGGTCATGAGATGAACCCAAATTGGGTAACCTCATACCTAAAAATCTTTCAACCCAAATCGTTTTTTTTGTTTTGTTTTGTTTTTTACCCGTTTTAGGTGTTATTTTCGTCTGTGTATACTTTGCCACATTTCCTTGATTGTTTTCTCTACAGTATAAGTTACGAAATAAATTAAAAGTGAATTAAATACTTAATTCTTCGACCGATTTGGGCGAAAAGGGATACAGTTATTGCAACAGTGGTTTATAACATCTATATATATATTTGTCTTACGTGGCGAGAAAATAGGGCTGAATTTGTAGCTTATGGTTTGGCAACAACTGTAGTTTCCAGAGCTTAGACCAATGAACAGACTAGAGTGTGTTAGATCAGCTCCGCCTCCAATATAGTGGTCACTGTGAGAGCAGTGAAACCATAGAATGAAACTCAAACTAGCAATTATTAAAAATAAAATAACATGTACGTAATCCAAAGCGTCTGAGATGATTCATCATTTTAATTATGAGTAATATCGTTAATATCAAAAGAATTCTCAACTCTTATTTAGAATTATTTTACGAATTTCACTCACGCAAAAATCGGAAAAAAAAATTATCAACTGTCTACATTGCACTTGCCACCATCTGTTGCTGTAAATTGAAGTAAAAATATTTTTTTTGTAAAAATCTATATATATATATATATATATATATATATATATTTCCTAATGAATTTAAGCCGCGCTGTACAATATAATAGGTGCAACAAGTTTTAAACTAATTATGTTTCCAAGATCCTTTTTTCATAGTATTTAAATGATTTATATGTCCATTGGTAGCGCCAACTAAATGCATTTTTAGTTATATTTTCAACGGAGAACTATTTTTTTACATTAAAAAAAATGTCGTGCAATAAGTTTTAAACTAATTATGTTTCCAAGATCCTTTTTTCATAGTATTTAAATGATTTATATGCCCATTGGTAGCGCCAACTAAATGCATTTTTAGTTGTGTTTTCAACGGAGAATTACTTTTTTTACATTAAAAAAATTGTCGTGCAATAAGTTTTAAACTAATTATGTTTCCAAGATCCCTTTTTCATAGTATTTAAATGATTTATATGCCCATTGGTAGCGCCAACTAAATGCATTTTTAGTTCTGTTTTCAACGGAGAATTACTTTTTTACATTAAAAAAAATTGTCAATTTCATATGTTCAAATGTTTTATGGTAGAACTTATTCCGGCTAGAATTGCTGAAAGATAAAAAGGGGCGAGCGAGCGAAGCGAGCTGGGACCGCGTAGCGGTCTCAATGTGAATGGGTTCGCAATTCACGGGGGGTTGGCGAGCGTTAGCGAGTAGGGGGCTGAGCCCCCTAGTTATGATGTATTAGCCAAATGCACACTCATTTGGAAGTATCATTTGATAACTATCGTGTTCACTCACGCACACATACACACGTAAAGCACTATTACAATACTTTCCTTACACTATATGTTTGGAAAGTAAAAACATAAAGTGGTATTGCATACTAACAACATATTTAAATTTCTGGACATTTGGCTATTTAAGAAAGTAATAACGTATACAGTAAAAAAAAAAGACAAGAAAATAGACAGAAAGACAAACGTACCGTTTTTGGTTTCTAATGATTGCTATATGACAACATCACAAAAACGAGCCCTTTTCAGCAACAGCAACAACAAAAGAATTATAACTAAGATATATTTTAAGAACCATTCTGATTTTTTATTTTATTTAATACTTTAATAGATCCAAGAGTTTAAGATTTTTCAATAGCTTTTTCTATTTGTGTAAAGAAATTAGTTTCTTTAAAGTAAACAACTCATTTATTGAATATATATATTTTTTAATCCATCATTTAAAAACACTTTACTCATTAAATAAAAAAAAAAATCATAAAGTCTAAATAAAAGGTACTTTTCCGTTATACGGACCCCATGCCAAAATGTATGCTGATGCATAATGTATGTATGTATGTAAATTGATGTATGTAATTGTGTGTGTGTAAATGCGTGTATGTAATTGTATGTATGTAAATGTATGTAAATGTATTTAATTGTATGCTTGGCGACAATGGTGTCCGTATAACGGAAAAGTACCAAATAAAAACTTATTAAGTCGAAATAAAAACTCATTAAGTTTAAATAAAAATGTATTTCAAAAATTGTGCATTATTTATACTTAGATTAAGGTATATTACTTTTAAATGCTAAAGGTGTAAAATTAACAACTATAATATAAATTAAAATAACTTTTATTAGTTATTTTACATGTTTCGACTCTTCTGAGTCATTTTCAAAAACAAAATGAGAATATTCTAAAGCTGCACGGGCTTTGAAGTTATTATTTACACGTACTTTTTTAAAAAAATTACGCACGTTATCTATTATTTTTTACTTGATTGTTTATTTTCATATTTCTCAGCCTTAGATACAGCTTTAGAATATTCTCATTTTGTTTTTGAAAATGACTCAGAAGAGTCGAAACATGTAAAACAACTAATAAAAGTTATTTTAATTTATATTATAGTTGTTAATTTCACACCTTTAGCATTTAAAAGTAATATACTATTACAAGGTGTTATATTTTATTATATTGTTAGATTAAGGTAATAAAATATTGGTGAGACACAAAGGCTAAACTTAATTTAAAAGTCTTCTTCCGGACGCTTCTTTGCTTATACAGACAAATCTATCGTTTAAATTGAACAACTTATGTGTTTAATTATATTTTTCTAATATCCCTTTAAAATACATATCCATGGTTAACATTAAAATCATGTAAAATGCTTTATCAGACTATAAAAATTTATCTTTTAAAAATATTATGGATTAATTTCGATAAAATTAAAATTTTGCTGATCCTGACTAAGGTGTATTTTATTCTGCAAGTTTTTTTAAAAAGAGCTTTTAGACCAAACAAATTAAAGAATCTATGTAATGTGAAATCTTTTTTCTAAATGATTCAATTCATACAACAAAATTTATTCTTTAAATGCAGTTTTAAGCTTATATATGGAATAATAATTTAAAAATATTATGTTTAAAGATATTTTTTATAATAGTTCAATCGTATAAAATTTTGCAATAGTAAACAAACATTCATAACAAAAGGAAAAAATGAATTATTCGGGAAAATGAAATTTAGCTTATGGAAATCGTAGTATCTATTACGATTTATTCCACTTTATTTAAATGGAATAGTATTTCTACTAAAACCTTATAGAATCTTAATGTTTTTACCATAAGTTTGAATTTTCACATTCCTCTTACACTGCAAAAAAATAGAAAAAAAATGTTGATTTTACAGTATAATACTGGCATCCTAGCTGCCAGTATTGTACTGTAAAATTAACAGTAATCTATACTAATAAAAGAAAGTTTCGCTCTGTGTGTCTGTGTGTGTGTGTGTGTGTCTGTTGGCGATGGCTAGGAAAATTTAGCGCATCTAGAAGTCCGTAAATTTAGATTTAGGTAGTCCAAACCCTCTCCTGGTATACCTGAGCGTCAGAATTTTAATATTTTAATTACTTTCTGAAATATTAATTAAAATGCACAAAGAACTCTCATTAAAAATACGCTTTTATTCTCTTGGGTTGGTTGGTTCACTGGTTGGTTGCATCGATTCTTCACAGAAGTAATTAAATAAACCAGAGTAGCGATGCATAAATAAGGATTTTTTTTTTTTTTTTTACATGACATTTATTATTATGATGGAGATTGTTAATACAGAAAACTTTATTTAACAGATGCTTTTTTATATTTGCGGGAATGAAGAGGGGCAAGGGTCTAATTACATTTAAGCTTCAAGGTGTATTTCTAGAAAGCAGTTACCAGAATTTCGGAATAATAGTGTAAGCCAAATTTCAAATTAAGTTCCTAGCTTAACCAAATGAATCAATCATTAAAGATGTATTGTGATCCTCCTAATTAGTTATTTGCTGGAGGCCACTTGAACAACCCCCGCCCCCCTCCCGGCCCCTCCTTCAATGTGTTTCTCTATCTCTGCTCCGTTTCCATATCTCAGCAACTATCTTTCCGATTTCAACGCAAGTGATTTCAAACACTATAACTAATTCAACAGTCACCCTTTATAACATTAAACTAAATTTATGAGTAGCGGTTACCACTATTTACGAATAACAGTTTAAGCCAAATTTGTAATTAAATTCAAAGCTTAAGGAAACGAACGAATTTTGAAAGATGCATAGTGGTCCTCCTAATTAGTCATTTGCTGAAGGGCACTTGAACATCCCCTCCCCCCCCGGGACCTCCTTCAAGGATTTTTCTCTAACTCTGCTCCGTTTCCATATCTCAGCAACTATCTTTCCGATTTCAACACAAGTGATTCCAAACATTGTAATTAACTTAATTGTCACTCTTTATAACATTGAACTAAAATTATGAGTAGCGGTTACCACTATTTACGAATAATAGTTAAAGCCAAATTTGTAATTAAGTTCAAAGCTTAAGCAAATGAACGAATTTAGAAAGATGCATAGTGATCCTCCTAATTAGTCATTTGCTGAAGGACACTTGAACAACCCCTCCCCCCCCCGACCCTCCCTTCAAGGTTTTTTTCGCTAACTATGCTCTGTTTTCATATCTCAGCAACTATCTTTCCGATTTCAACACAAGTGATTCCAAACATTATAATTAACTTAAATGTCACTCTTTATAACATTAAACTAAATTTATGAGTAGCGGTTACCACTATTTACGAATAACAGTTTAAGCCAAATTTGTAATTAAGTTCCTAGCTTAAGCAAACGAACGAATTTCGAAAGATGCATAGTGCTCCTCTTAATTAGTCATTTGCTGAAGGGTACTTGAACAACCCTCCCCCCCCGGCCCCTCCTTCAAGGTTTTTCCCTAACTATGCCCCGTTTCTATATATCAGCAACTATCTTTCCGATTTCAACGCAAGTGATTCCAAACATTATATTTAACTTAATAGTCACTCTTTATAACATTAAATTAAATTTATGAGTAGCGGTTACCACTATTTACAAATAAGAGTTTAAGCCACGTTTGTAATTAAGTTCCTAGCTTAACAAAACGAACGAATTTTTATGCATGCATAGTGGGCCTCCTAATTAGTAATTTTCTGAAGGGCTCTCGAACATCCCCTCCCCTCGGCACCTCACACAAGGTTATTTTCTCTAACTGTGTCTTATTGCAATAACTGGGCTAATAATGTTTCAATCTTCTCTAAACCAGCTCAATTTTGTAGTGCGCCTACTATACAGTAACGTAGGCAGCGGGGACCTGTCTCAGAAGTTCGTTCGGAAAGAGGTTTGTTTAGAACAGAATGCTCCCCTGGCGGTGTTAGGGGGAAATAAAAGATTTTCTAGAGCGTACGAGCATGCCGGGTGTACGGTTCCGAAGCCATCGTAGACCGTGGCCAGAGTTCCGTTTTTTAAGAGATTAAAATTTATTACAAGGGCTCGGGCAACGCCGGGCGGGTCAGCTAGTAAACAATAAAATAAGCAGTAATACGCTACCGCGCATGCACGGTAGCGTATTACTGCTTATTATAACACATGCTTACAACGCATGTATACAACACAATGTTTAAATAAATTTGTAGACTTTTTTTTTGTTCCAGAGCATTTATCCATATTATCAACAAAATCACGTGTATCAACAACGCTAAAATATGTTAATTAAAAGTTGAGTTGCGCATCTTTTACAAACTACAATAACTTAAAAAGTAAATTTATAATTTTATGCAGCTAATTATTTATATCCGACTATCACATCTATTGATACATTAAAAATATAGAGGCATGAAGAAGTTTTTGCCAAAGCTGTAGAAAATATCTCATTTCCATATTTTTAGGCTGTATTTTCGCCGGTGGTTTTTGGAAACAAGTTGTAATCTGAAATAAAATTACAGTAAATACAAAGTTATTACAAAGAAAAAAGAATATTCACGATTCAATTAAAATTTAAAATGTTATAACAAAGATTTATTTTGCGACTTCTGCTACTTTTTTTCCTTAAAACAACTTTTTAGTGCCTCAATCAAAACACACAAGTTTCTAACTTAATTTAAAAGTTTTCTCTCCATACGCTTCTCCACCCATGCTACTTTAACACATGTTGATTATATCGCACCAAGTTACAGTAAATATACAGAAAAACAAATTTCTTGTTCGAAAGTATTTTCATCCCATAAACTCGTGTAAAGACAAAACACAAATAAAAGCAGAAGTTCTTTAGAACGAAAATAAAAGTTTAATGATAAATTCTCACTCCAGAAAGAAGACTATCCTGGAATCAGCTTTTCCGAAAATGAAGTTATCTAACTTTTATGGATGGTTTGGATTTTGTGCCAGATTGTTTGTATCCCAGAGCTAAATCATGGGGAAATATATAAAATTCTTCTTCAGAAGAGAGGTTTTTTATGAGATTTAATGAATTTTTTCGTAAAGTGAGTACAATATTGCTGGCTTTCTTTAATGATGCTTGGTGGTATTGAGCAAACATTGGTTTTTCATCACAAATTTTTCTTTGTAAAACTTTAAAAAATGTATTTTAAAAGTAGTTTATAAAGGGTGCAAAATAAAGTCTTGTTACACTGAAATAATTCTTGAACAGATCAAGCGAAAATTGTGGAGAAAATATCTACCTACAGTAAAACCACTATGCGCTTTCATGTGAGTCACAGCAGTGCCCCTACTGGCAAAAGGAAGAATTTATGTAACCTATCGGGAAAACTATGAAAGGTTGCGAGACAAAATATATTACAGAAATGTAGAGCATCCTCTATTTAATATGAAATGACGTCATACACGTAAAAATAACTTTATAAGAAGCTTTGAAATGTTATTTTTTCTATAATCTATCACTTCTTAAATACGTCACTAATCGCTCATAGAAGTGTGGCATTATACGGAAGATGCATATTCAGGTCCTGATTACTGCACAGGCCAACTAGGCCGAGGCCTTGGACACATTGCAGACGGGGGCCCCAAAATGAGTAAAATGATGTAGAAAAATTCTTCTGCAAAAATTTTTATTTCAATCATCGATATTTAATTAGCAGATACTTCTATAAATGTCTCAAAAACAGATTAAATTAGGCTTTCTGTAGGCAAAGTATTTCTTGTTGGCATTTTTTAAAAGAAATATTTAAGATTAAAAGTATTATAGTATCATACAGCAAAAGAAAATTTAGGTTAACTAGAGTTTCATAAGCAGTTTTATAAAATGAGGGAAATTTTCCGTATACTTCCAAAAACATGTCTAGTTTTCTCTAAAATATATTTTGGTTTCAGAGGAGGTGAGGGGGGGGGTGAAGGTGCTGGGGCTTGGGCCTCGGACAATCTTAATCGGGCTTTGTGCATATTTTCTACTGAAACTAACACATGTAAACAAGGTACAATTAATTTTACTAAGAAAATCAAGTTAAATCTGCTTAATAAAGATCATCTGCTGCAATTCATACCTATGCATGCGAGTGCACAGGCATGAATGTGATTACATATGAGCGCATGGGAATGCATACGTATTACTGCCGATGATTAGCACATTGATCATACTTATATTGGTTTTCATATTAAAATAAACTTCTTAGATGTGTTAGTTTTATACATAAATTTGCATATGTCTTATAATGACACTTTTCTACAAGAGAGTAGTGAAGTATTTAAGACAGTGATTGGTTATCAGAAAATTAATACTTCGGGGTTTCAATTAAAGTTATTTTTCATGTAAAATGTAATTACTAATTCGAGGCTACTAGACACTTTGAAATTGACCTTTTTCGCCACCTATCATAGTTTTCTAGATAGTGTCGGTCATTTTCAATTTTCGCTACTAAGGCAACTGTTAAATGATAATACATAGTTGTTTTATTATAAGTAGACCCTTGTTCCACAATTGTAGCTTTAACTGTTCATGATTTAGTATTTGAGTGTACCTAGACATTACTGTGCACGGTTTATGTAGTGTATTTACTAAATTAATCTGATTCATCATAAGAATGGATACTTTACTAAAAATTAAAGAAGCAAAACAATAATGCGCCTTATTTTATTACATCTTAGAAACATATACAGGGAGTTTTGAAACTCAAATAATAAACTGTGAGGAAGAGTAATTAATATCGAAAAGGGCCACATTTAAGTTGGACAGAATAATCAAAAACGTAACTTTCTGGAGTTGAAGAGTACATAGATACCGCAGATTCATACATAAATTACGCAAAAGTAACGTAATTAAACATAAATCAAGCATAATGTAAGTTATGTTTTTATCTTTGGTAGAAAATGGAGTATATATGTATGTCAAATATGAATACGCGCATATGTTGTTAACTAGGAGCAAGGGAGAGTACTGCTATTTCAAGTAGTGGATTTTCATATGCCGTATTGTACAGTTGACCAAACAGAAAAAAAAAGAACAACCAATACATTTTAATCTTCAAACTATTGTATACAAAACGGAAGGTTTTATTAGACTGAAAATTATGTGTTCTTTGAGTTTATAGTATGGAAAATAGCGTAGGGTCCGTCAAATTGTGTTTAAAATATCACAAATTAGCTAATTTTAACATGACTGAAAGAAAGTAATAAAATTTTTGCAATTACATTTTTAAAGTTTTTTTTTTAATTTAACAGAATAATAATAATAATAAAAACAAGTGATTGTCATATATTAATTCTAATTTAAGATGCTTCTTCAAATTAAACATTTAAAGATATTTTAAGGGATTAAACAATCAGTTTGTAAATCATTCCTTAATATCATTTTTTACTTATCAAAATTTTTATTCATAAATATGAAAGCATTAATTTTTAATATCTTAACATTATTACAGACTTCTGAATCCCTTAATTGCAATAACGTTTCAATTATAATTTAATTTTGGTAAAAAGAAAGCTTTCCTTTTATTAATTTAAGAAAATGTGCATTTAAGATTACATGACAATTTTATCTGATTAGAAAAATGCTTAGCACCAATTCTTTTTTTCCCACGTTGTTCTTTATACATTTTTAAAATTAAATTCTCAAGGATATCCTTTTATAAACGTAATAAAAAAAATTATTTTTGATTAATGTTAATTTAAAGTAAATGCTTCAAAACAAAATCAATATTTTTTCTAGTCTTATATAGACAATTATAAATGTTCGTTTTCTCAAAATTTATGTAAATATTTTCTAAATAATAAATATTTTCATGCATAATTTTTTTTATTTATTTGTCGCAGCAGAAGTTTTTCTGATACGGTATTTTTTATTCTTTATATTAATGAGATATTTACGGGAGATCATAAAACGTTACTTTTTTTTTTTTTAAGTATGATATTTAAAGCATGTCTGTGTTTGGCGTGCTATAGATTTCGATTCCGGTGGAAATTTCCAAATCGAAGTAATGCACAATTTAGTATAACAGTGTTATATATTACAAAAAAAATAAAATAAAATAAAATAAAAACAAGTAAATTGTACCAAACTTTGTACTTTTCTGATTTTGGTATCAAATTTACCCTTTTTTTGTAAATTTTACCTAAACGGGAATTCAGTTGGACAAGTAGTTCAGGAATTATCACGGTATAAACTTTGGAAGTCTAAATGTTAAATTAATTAGTAATCATTGCAAAACAGTTTACACTGAGGATAGTTTATATGCCTAACTCAATAACTGCTTATTGAAAATGAGCTGTAATTTCAGATTTGGATATTTGAAGCGCCTCTAAATTTTTGTTATGTGTGTTACAATTCATGTTTGTCTCGTAAATAATTTTTTTAACTAATTAAAAAAAAATAATGTAATCTATGATTTTTTCCACCGAAATCGACTTTTAGAAGTTTCAACCATGTGAATCCAAGATTACGGCTGATTGCGCCAAGTAGTTCTTGACTTAAAATTCTACCCGCATTTACATTCGTTTTACAACGACTATAAATGAATTTAACACTCAAAGTTGAAAACCTTAAACTTTCCGAATTCTTAAACCTCTTGAACAATCGATTAACATTTCGCTACTTACCTTTATCCTAAGGTAAAATTTAAAGCGAAATATGATATCAAATTTATGCGTTTCTATTGAAAATTTCACAGTTTGGTACAAGTTCACTCTGAAGACAGCCTCTTAAGTTTCCTGCTTTAGAAGATAGATTGAAAGAAGACATATTTTCCATTCGAATGGCTCCTTTCATTTTTTCTATGACAAATTGTTGATGAAAATGTAGGGGATCGTCTCTCTTTTTTTTTTTTTTTCGCAGGTTGTGCATTATTGATTTTCATGTTATAATTCGTTCTTGAGCAATGATAACAGAATAAATATTGGAAAAAGCTGATTATATTGACAAGAATCATATTTTTAAATATTGATTGATTGATTGGTTTTTTTTCGTAATATATAATATGGTGTTTAGTTATTAATCTAATTACTAGATGGCAGCACCACTGCGGAAATTCTGTCAATTACCAGTAAAACGTTTGTTTACTGTTATATGTAGAATGTATCTGTAACCTGTATTATGTTCGATGTTGTGTTGTGAAAAAAATGTCAATTAAACGTATTTACATTCCACCTCGAATCATTAATAATGCTGCTGCTTTAATTTCTTTAATTTAAGTACTTAAAATACTATAATATGGCGACGAGAAAATCAAGTTTCTTACCGGAATTTAAATTACAAGAAATTCCAACTGAGCAAAATGGCGACACTTCGTGTTTTGCATCTACAAGAGAATATGGCTGTATTAATATTTTGAATGCGTACGTCATTTCGAGGGTGGTAAGTGCTGACATTTTTTTTTCTTCTCTGCAATAAATAAAAAGTAATAATGTTTGCTAATTTCAAGGAATTCAATGATTCCATCAAAACGTTTCAATCGTATGTTAAGAGGTTGGAACAGAGTTTTTTATTACATGATGTTGCAGAAAAAAGGTACCCGCCATTATTTCATGTATGGGGCCTAAATTGTATAATTTGCTGTCAGATTTAACATTTCCGAAAAATCCTGAAGCACTGAAATATGAGGAAATAGTTGATATTCTGTTAAAGCACTTAAGCCCCGCCCTACTAAATTTTGTTCTAGAATTAAATTCCGTAATTCTTATCAAAATGAAAACGAATCGATACAAGATTTTGTTTGAAAATTAAAGAAGTTAACCACGTTCTGTGCTTTTGCTGGTGAAACACTTAATGAAAATTTGTTGGAACAATTTCTGCGAGGTTTAAAAAATGAAACTTTCCAAAGTAAATTACTCTCACAAATAGATGATTTAACATTCGAGAAAGCCATTGTAAAAGCAATTATTTTGCAAAATAACGAACATGATATTTCTGAATTGAAAAAAAAAAAATGTAAATGTTAATAAATTGGCATATTCTAAAAATGTCCAACCGAATAAAATTTCAAATAATTTCCAGAAACCGAAAATAAACAATGTAAAAAAGGGGAATTTTGATGTAAATAAAAATAAATTACAATGTTATCGATGTGGAAATCCATCACATCTTGCCAATAAGTGTAAGCATATTAATACTATTTGTAAAATTTATAAAAAAAGAGGCCATCTTCGTAAAGTATGCAAAAGTAAATCTCAGAAACAAACAAATGTATTGCAGACGGTTGATATTTTATCCGTGAGTCATGATAAGAGTTCTACTCCTATAAAAGTGTGGGTTTTAATTGAAAACAAAGCTAAAGCTGAAATGGAGGTAGACACGGGCTCCGGAATTTCTGCGGCACCTGTAAATCGTTTTCGGAGAATTTTTCCGAATAATAAAAATTTTCCACCAGACGTTCTGTTGAGAACGGCAACGGGTGAGGTGTTTACACCTGTGGGGTATGTAACAGTTGATGTTTCTTATGCAAATATTACTAAACAGCTTAAATTGTATTTAATTAAACAAGATAATTTCCCACTTTTATTTGGCAGAGACTGGGTGGCTGCATTTAATTGGTTTCCTACTAACTTTAAATCTGTGTATGTCAATGAAATTGCATATTCTACTGATAAATTAAAAGCATTATTAAATGATTTTTCTGATTTATTTTCGGATAAAGTAGTGGAAGTAAAAGGTTTGAAAGCAGAACTTTATCTAGAAAAATGTTCTACTCCCATATTTTGTAAGGCTAGAACAGTCACGTATGCTCTACGTAATGCAGTAAATGATGAAATTCAAAGATTACAGGATGAGGGTATTATTAAACCTGTCACCAGTAGTAAGTGGGCAACTCCTATAGTTCCAGTGGTAAAACCAAATGGGAAAATACGTTTATGCGGAGATTTTAAAGTTACAGTAAATAAATTTTTGAAGGTGGAAAAATATCCTTTACCTAGGGTAGAGGACATGTTAGCTACTTTAGGTGGTAGTTTACATTTTACGAAAATAGATTTAAATCAAGCTTATCTTCAGTTACCTGTAGACGAAAAATCACAGGAATTGTTAACTATAAATACTCCGAAGGGCTTATTTCAATTTTTAAAGTTACCAATGGGTCTTACTAGCTTTCCAGCAATTTGGCAAAGATCTATTGAACAAATATTAAGTGGCATTGATGCTGTCACTGTGTTCATTGATGATATTGGTGTTACAGGGGAAACGGATGAAATTCATTTAACAAGGCTAAAACAAGTCTTAGAAATATTACGTGAATATAATATTAGGATAAATAAAGATAAATCAATTTTTCTGGCTGACCATATTACATATTGTGGTTATAAAATTGATAAGCAAGGTATTCATAAAACGCAGGATAAAATTGAGGCTATTGTCAATGCTCCTAGCCCAATTAATGTGTCACAAGTTAAAGCTTTTTTAGGCTTAGTCACATGTTATTCTAAATTTGTACCAAATTTATCTACAATTGCTCATCCTTTAAATCACTTGCTCAAAAAGAATGTAAAATTCATTTGGTCTCCTGTTTGTGAACAAGCATTTAAAAATATAAAAAATGAAATTATTTCAGAAAGAGTTCTTACTCATTTCAACCCTAAATTGCCTTTAGTGTTAGCAACAGATGCTTCTCCATATGATATCTCTGCTGTTCTTTCGCATGTGATGCCAGATAACGTGGAAAAACCAATTGGTTTTGTGTCCAGAACGCTTACGAATGCAGAAAAAAAGTATAGCCAGGTGGATAAGGAAGCACTAGCTATTATTTTTGGAGTAAAGAAATTTTTTCAATATTTATATGGTAATAGGTTTACTTTATTTACAGATAGCAAACCACTCGTGTCCATATTTTCTCCAAATAAAAGTATTCCTGTTCTTTCAGCTGCTCGGATGCAAAGATATGCATTATACTTACAAGCGTTTAAATATGATATTCGCTATAAGAAAACATCCGAACATGGAAATGTCGATGCTCTTTCACGACTTCCATTACGTAGTGAAGATTTACCCCCACAATTAAATTCAAGTAATGTAATTGATGAATCTGAATTTTTTCAAATCAACCAAATTTCTACATTGCCTTTAAACGCCAAATCAATTGCTGTAGCTACAAAATCTGATCCTTTATTACGTCAACTTTTTCATCATCTAATATCTGGTTCTCCAATTCCTAAAAATATGCTTTTTGGTGGCAAACAAGAAGAATTTACTCTTCAACATAGTTGTATTTTAAAAGGATGTAGAGTAATTATCCCCGAAGTTCACCGTAAACAAATTTTACGTGATTTGCACTATGGTCATTTTGGTATAGTGAAAATGAAGTCCTTAGCTCGCAGTTTTGTTTGGTGGCCAGGGATTGACCAATATATTGAAGATCTTGCACGAAATTGCACTACTTGTGTCAATTTAAAAAATAATCCTCCTAAGGTAGATGCTCATCATTGGGAATGGCCTACAGCTCCATGGCAAAGAATTCACATAGATTATTTTGATCCTGTGATGGGTAAAATGCTTTTGCTTGTGGTTGATGCTTATAGCAAATAACCTGAAGTTTTTATTGTCCCTAATACAACTTCAGAACATACAATTGCTTGTCTTTCCTCTCTTTTTGCCAGATACGGGTATCCTATATCTCTGGTATCTGCTAACGCAAAACAATTTACTTCTGAAGAATTTGAGACATTTTTGAAAAATCATGGGGTTAAACATAGGTTTAGTGCACCATACCATCCAGCTACAAATGGTCAGGCAGAGAGATATGTGCAGATTCTTAAAAAAGGGTTAAAAGCCTTATCTTCAGAATCTGGTACTTTACAGATGAAAATAAATAACTTTCTTTTACAGTATAGAAAGATGCCTCATGTTACTACGGGGGAAAGTCCTGCTTCTATTTCTAAAGAGAAATATAAGAACGAAAATAGATTTGATAATTCCAAGCGTTACAAATTTTGTGCATGATAAACAAAATGCGAGAAAGGCCAATTCTAAAGTAAAAGAATTTCAAATCAACCAGAAAGTAGCTGTAAGAAATTATACTCCAGAAGCCAAGTGGAAAATTGGTCGCATTATTGCAAGAGAGGGCAAGTTGCATTATAGAATTCAAGTTGGTTCGAATATTTGGAAAAGGCATGCTAGATAACTAATGTCGGTTCGAAGATACATCTAACTAATGATTCAAATTCTGAAGAGAGTGGTACAGAAAGTCACAAAAGTGATAATGCAGTTGTTAATCAAAGTGATTCTCAGCTAATGCCTTCTAGTATCCCAGATCTTCGACCAGCTGACTTTGTTGTCTCATCTACTCTAAATCTTCAACCAGATGACTCTGTTGTCCCATCTGCTCCAAATCCTAAACCAGATGACTGTGTCCTCCCAAATACTCCAAGTCCTGCTCCAGTAGACTCTAAAGGGATACCTTCATCTCCAAAACCCATGGTGTCCAATACTTCTATTGATGATGCTAAAGATACTTTAATTAACTCTTCTTTTTACCAACAGGTACCTAGAAGATCCACCAGGAAAAGAAAAGTTCCTTGTAAATTTTCCAATTAAGGAGGGGAAAATTATGGTGTTTAGTTATTAATCTAATTACTAGATGGCAGCACCACTGCGGAAATTCTGTCAATTACCGGTAAAACGTCTGTTTACTGTTATATGTAGAATGTATCTGCAACCTGTATTATGTTCGATGTTGTGTTGTGAAGTAAATGTCAATTAAACGTATTTACATTCCACCTCGAATCATTAATAATGCTGCTGCTTTAATTTCTTTAATTTAAGTACTTTAAATACTATATATAACATTGTCATTCTAAATTGTGCGTTACTTCGATTTAGAAATTTCCACCGGAATCGAAATCTATAGCACGCCAAGCACAGACCTGTTTTTAATATCATACTTTAAAAAAAAGTTACGCTTTATGATCTTCCGTAAATGTCTCATTAATATAAAGCATAAAAAATACCGTATCAGAAAAACTTCTGCTGCGACAAATAAATAAAAAAAAAACTTCTATAAAAAAATATTTATTATTTAGAAAATATTTACATAAATTTTGAGAAAACGAACATTTATAATTGTCTATATAAGACTAGAAAAATATTGATTTTGTTTTGAAGCATTTACTTTAAATTAACATTAATAATAAAAAAAAATATTATGTTTATAAAAGGATATACTTGAAAATTTAATTTTAAAAATGTATAAAGAACAACATAGGAAAAAAGAATTGGTGCAACCTTATGGTCTAATTATTTTTCTAATCATATAAAATTGCCATGTAATCTTAAAGGCACATTTTCTTAAAATAATAAAAGGAAAGCTTTCTTTTTACCAAAATTAAATTATAATTGAATCGTTATTGCATTTAAGTGAAATACTTGAGAAGTCTGTAATAATATTAAGATATTAAAAATTAATGATTTCATATTTATGAATAACAATTTTGATAAGTAAAAAATGATATTAAGGAATGATTTACGAAATCATTGTTTAATCACTTAAAATATCTTTAAATGTTTAATTTGAAGAAGCATCTTAAATTAGAAGTAATATATGACAATCACTTGTTTTCGTTATTATTATTATTCTGTTAAATTAAAAAGAAAAACTTTAAAAATGTAATTACAAAAATGTAATTACTTTCTTTCAGCTATGTTAAAATTAGTTAATTTGTTATATTTGAAACAGAATTTCATTCAAAATTTTGTGTTAGTACAAAAGTTATGGAAGAAAAAACTTCAGATATTACAATATAAGTGGCATAAGAAGATGATTTTTTTTATTTTTTTTATTCCAAACATTTATTTTGCAGCTTGCGTGTGCGTGTACGATTTCACGTCAGATTTTTATGAAAATTTTAAATCTTGTACAATATTTTTGCATAAAGTGATCTAAAATGTTGTTCTTTCTTTACTTAAAATTATTTACTTATATTTTTAAATGTTTCTGACTTTCTAATTTTATGATACAGTCCTTTTTTTCTATTTAAAGAATGGAAGCTTCTTCTTTTGTCGCAGTAGATCATTCTGAGATCATTTATTATAAACAAGTGTGCTTTGCCCGCTAGTCGGATTCGTTTTTCCAAACGGACCCCGTATATGATAGTTTTTTTTAATTGTATTTGATTGTACAGATTCGTTTTTTTTATTGTATTAATATTTTTTATTGTATTTGGAATTTTTGATTGCATTAATATTATTTGATTCCCTTTATTGATATATATATATATATATATATATGTATATATATATTTTTAACGATCCTCTAATCAAATGAATCTGGAATCAATAAAGATAGTTTTTGATTCCTTAGCTAGCCCAACTACTTTTGCCAGCGTACAACAATGAATCTTCGTAACAGATAATTAAATAGTAGCGATGAAGATTTAAGGAATAAAATTCAATAGATCAAGTCATCAAGTCTTTACTGGTATTAACCACTTTTAGCCTTTATACCCTAAATTAGGAATTAAAACATATACCTCCCCATTTTTTAAAAATTATTTTTAAAAGCAGTTTAGAAAACTTATGCAATAATAATGTAAAAATTAATATCAATCGAATATTTAGAACTGTTAAATTATAAAGCGTACGTTGAAGTACTGCCGGGTTAACAGAGCAGAAAATTTTTCACAACTTTAAAAAAGGAAAATTTTTACAACATTTCATTGCTCTTTTTTACAGCATATATAACTATATACATGTATCCATTCTTGTTGAAAATCGCGAAAAAAATCATTTCATTCTCAAAAATCTTTTCATTTAAACGTAAAAACGCATTGAACATCAATTAAATTTTTTTAAGTATGCAACAATTACACAGGTCTACAAATAACTTTTAATTTTTTTCAACATCATTTCAGGTTTTATACTATTTGTCGATGTACTGAGTTAAAAAATTCGGAAGTATGTAAAGTTTTTTGACAAAGTGAAAATGAATATGCAAGAAATTAAGGCATGGGATGTAGGAGCTTAAATATAAGAAAAAGCTGCATTAAAATAACCTATATTTTAGCGACTAATTACATTTGCCTGCATCATTATTGCATATTATTATTATGCCTTTTCTGCCCCTCGGGGGCAGATCCCTCTCCCTCAATTTTGTCTTGTTGGCTGCTGGCGGCTGTTTCGTCTGCAGCATCCAGTATTAGTCTGTTTTTATGACAAAAATGTCGTAAAAAACAGATATAGTTTTATACATACAGTTTTTGACATACAGACATTGTTTTTATGTATGTATTAGTGTCTGTCTTTATGACAAAATTTCTATTATATCATTACGGAATTCTGATTTTTTTTTACTATATTGATAATTTACCATCCAGACGGAAATTCTTGATTTGGGTCAAAACTGTACTGAAAATTAATGCTTGAGTTTTTTCCCGAATTAAGCATAAAGAAATACACAAGAAACAACCTTTATTTTAAACAAAAAAGTTACATATTCAGGACTGTGTTATTCTTTCTTTTCTAAGCTAAATGCAAGCGTGTCTTCGTAGTCCCGACGGTACTTATAAGTACCTCTTCAAACACTCTTTAAAAATAAAGTAAATTACTTTAATTTTTAATTTCACAACTTTCACAAATAATATTATTTCTCAAACTCTAATAAATAAATTACAATGGACTGAAATGTAAATGTTGAGATGCTTCAGAGCAGAAACCTAATATCACGCATCACAAAGCAAGATAGAAGCTAGAGTGAGATACATAGGTGAAAAAATATCCTTTTTTAAGGTATCTGACTACGTTTAAAAAGTGGTTTTCGACCAAAATTGTCAAAACGATTTTATTACATTTTATTAAAGTCCAACTTTTTATCTTTCTAAAACTGTATTTATTTTTATTGTACTATAAATAGAGCCGGAGTTGCAGCGGTTTTTAAACTACTCAACAGCTGTCACTCAAACCGGAAATACTGTTTAAAGGACCGGAAGTACTATTTAAAGGTACTAACTGTGGGGGGGAAAGCAAAAATATGGCCTTCTAGAAATAAACTATGGCTCAGTACTTGAAAAACAGAGTATGGCTCATAAAAACAGTGAAGTTTAGATGCATATTAATGTGGAAATTCTTGTAGTAAAACATAAAACTAAATTTTAAATGCATTTTTTGGAATATGTAATTTTTGGAGAAAATTCCATACGCAAAACATGATTTCTCAAAAAGTTATTAGAATATCTGTATGAAATTTAAATTGCATGTTGTTTACACTATTGTGACGGCAATGAACTAAAGATTTAATGCTAGAATAAATATTTTTTGTTTTATGGGTGTTTTCGTGGAATGACATCAATGAATTTTATGAAAATCAGCGTGTAAAAAGGTGCGATATACTATAAATTTTGAAATATTTAAAATATCTCTTAGATTTTAGTTCATTGCCTTCCCCAATATCATAAGTATTATGTGTAAAAAGAAAATTAAGATGCATGCAGTAGAATGTTCTGTAGAGTGTTTTGCGTATTGGGCCAAATTTCACTAAATTTTACCACAAAATCCCCCATTTACCAAAATTTCATCAATGAATGAAGTATTTTTTGCTTTTTTTCATAGTTTCTAGTCATATTCTTAATAAAAATATCATAAAAAAATAATGAAACAGCTTTTTTGAAAAAAATTGCTCCGTACGTAGTCAGGCACCTTAAACATTTTCTACTTCAAAGAACTACTAATGCTATCTACCGAAGATAGAGTGAAGTATTAACCATAGATCCTGCAGCATACCGATGCAATTGAATAATCAAATATATTTTTTATAACAATACTTTTTATAACAATTTTTACTGGCACTTTAACCCTTTGTATCACCGTGTTGCATATCTGCAACATACGCAAAAGTCAACGTTACTTATACAGTGGGTTTTAAAAGACGATTTTATTTATTGCTGCTATCTCCCAACACAGCATTTAATATAAATCGCTCTTGGAATTCTCAACAGACGGTAATACTGAGTTAATTTGTCATGTCAAGGTTTTATTTATTATTTGAGCAGTTTCACAAAATTATTGCTAAAATGAACTACGTAAATTTGGTCAAATTAAAAAGGCTGGAGACGTCCGAAAATAGATTTTTACAAAGGTAAGTTCGTACACTTTACAATTTTGTATTAGAAAATTGACGATATTTATGAGAAGTATTAATTTTTTTGTTTATTGCAGATGTGAAAAAGTAGCTTTTCGTCAATATGTATTTTTTTAATGTTCTAAATGTTTTAAATTATTTTTAAATGCTTAAAATGATATATTCTAACATTTGAGTAAATGTTTTTCAAATCGCAGTTGTTGAGTTAAAAACTGTTAAAGTACAGGGTGATTTTTTTAAAAAGTTGTTAAAGTAAAACCCTATAACAAAAGAACCACTGATCCAAATGACCTAAAATTTCACCAGTATGCTCCCAAAGCAATGGGTATTTTTTAGGCGTGGTTAAAAAAAACTTGAAATCGCACCGACAGATGGCGCTGTACATGCAGTAAAGTCAGGAGACTTGCGCCCGGCACACGCACATTGGCGATAAAAACGTTAAGTACGCACATCTCGTGTTCATTATTCTACGGAAATCCTCGCAATGGCTGAGCCATTGACGGACAGTGCGTTGTTAGTGAAACTGTATTAACAGAATAATGACAGCGCAGCAACTGCTCTTAGGAGATTTAGGACACTTAAAAATTTAAGAAAATGTCCAATGACGACAGAGGGTCTACGGAAGATGGTTTCTCAAAGCACCGTCCATTGTTTTCCTCCCACAGATGATATTCTTTGTTTCTGCTACCTTACAGCGCCATCTGTTGGTGCGATTTTAAGTTTTTTTTAACCATGCCTAAAAAATGCCCATTGCTTTGGGAGCATACTGGTGAAATTTTAGGTCATTTGGATCAGTGGTTCTTTTGTTATAGTGTTTTACTTTCACAACTCTAAAAAAAATCACCCTGTACATTAAGGTATTTCAACTGGTACGCAGTTTTAAGGGTGAATTAAGATTTTAGATAATCTAATTAACTGACTATAAGGATAAGTTAACTTGGCAAAATAGAAATTAGAAAAAAAAACGGTCTAGATCACAAGTATGCTGATTTTCGAAAGAAATTTTAGATGTTTATATTTAAGATTGACATTTCCTGTTTATAAAATTTAATGCAACCATTTGAATGGACAACTACGAAATATTTCTAGAAACGTTTAATAAAACTTTTGTGATTGATACTTAGGAAATTCACTATCACACAGGTAACAAACATTTTTATTCAGCCATTTGTTATAGTTTATAAAAATATGATGCTTATTGAGAGATATATTTCAAGCGAAATCAATCGAATAGCTAACGATGATGACTAACTTTCAAATATATTGAAAATTTGTAAATACATAATGACTAAATACATTAAATATTATTAGAATTAATGCAAGCAGGTCTCTGATATTCAAACTGTTCAAACAAAAATTAACTATAATTAAATAAATCAGATATAAAATTATTGTTTAAGCAACTTAGTTAAAAAAAAAATAAGACTTTTTGTTATGGATTTTTCTACATTGATTAAATTCATTCATATTTAATCCAGATTTAATGAATAAAAAAGTTTAAAGAGCTAAGACTTTTTTGTAACTAGAACTTACGCGGTACACTTAATAAATACAGACTTTAAAATAAAAGACAAACTTCAATTTGCAATACGTAATTTGTTAGCTTTTATACATGAAAATCAGGAAAATATGAAAATAATCAAGGAAAAAAAATTAAAAAAAAATTATTATGAAATTTTCAACATTTTCAATTGCTTTTATATTTCATCCAGATTTAATTAATATAATAAATATGAAGAGATTATAAATGTTTTGCAACTACAGATAATTCAGTAAAGCATTTTCGGAATATATAATTAAAAAAATAATAATAAAAAATAAACTTTAATATGAGGTTACATGAGTTTTTAGATATTACACATAGATTACTCTTTAATATCAATTTTCTACTAATTAAGGTTAAAATAAATTTTGTTGTCATAGAATTTTTTATATTTTTTAATTCTTTTCATATTTTATCCAGATTTAAATAATAAAAGAAATATCAGGAATGTATACATGTTTTGCTACTGTAAGTTATGCTGTAAACACTTACTAAATATCGACTTAAAAACTACGGAAACTTTAATATGCAATACACGATTTATTATACTTGGATTGCGTGTTTAAAATCGATTTTCTTCTCTTGGCATAAACTGAACGAAATTTGTCATATAAATAAATTAGTTTAGTTCGCAAAGAAAATCAATATTTGCACGCTTCTAAGAAAGAAGTCTGTTAACAGAAAATGAGAGATGAATTGAAAGTAATATTTGTTAATTTTTTTGCAAACGTTTCTCTTCTAATATAAAATGAAATCTTCATCATTAAGAGCATGAAGATT
This sequence comes from Maratus michaelseni, assembly GCA_963931845.1. Lineage (NCBI taxonomy): Eukaryota > Metazoa > Arthropoda > Arachnida > Araneae > Salticidae > Maratus > Maratus michaelseni. The sequence goes on along the minus strand of OZ007590.1, from coordinate 127,125,695 downwards.
GCATTCATTATTAAGCTGAGGTTGATAATTTAGATTGAACAAACTTGATAAAAACATTTTTATAAAATTGATAAATAGATGTTATTAAAGACATCAGTATCATATATAAGGTAATATTTTAAAGAATTGTGGTATATATAAATGATTTTGATTTCATCTCTTTATTTACATTTATTCTGTTTAATGCGTTTAATTAACAATGAAATTTTAGAGAAATTTTGTTAATTCACAAATTTGTAAATCCCAAATTTTGAGGGTTTTTTTGTTAAAGTTAAAACATTTTCAAACGCTTTGAGTTGCTACAAACGCTATTAATTACATAAATGCAAAAAGCTTTATGGAATTTTATTTTTAAAAAGATTTCCTTCAAGTATTTTTTTAATGGAAGCATAATTTTAAAAAGTCAAGTTACAAAAATAAATTCCAAATCAATGTTTTTATTTATAGAAAGGTTTTACTATTTTTCCATATGTGTGTTTCGTTCTTTCTTTCTTTCTTTTTCTTTTTCTAATTTTTTTTTTTTTTTTTTTTTTTTTTTTTTTTTTTTTGAAGATTTTTATCTCAAACTTTACTTTTTAAAATAAAAAAATATGTTCATGGTGATTTTAAGCATTAAGATAATTAATATAATTTTTCTTCAATAGGAATATATATATTTTTAAGTAAAATTTAAAATATACACTACGCATTTTAATTATCGCACACAAATTTTTCGTCTGTTTTTTTAAAAGTTTTAAACCATTCCACATTCGAAAGTGTATAAACCTTAATGAATTAAATTTAATCTCGTTCCTTAAAATTTAAGTCATATGGTTAGACTGTTTTTTTTTTTATAAGATGGTTCTAACATGGTGCTAAACTTCGCAAAATCATTAATATTTAGCATTTAAATATAAACTATACATTAATTAATTAAACCATTCAGCTCTCCACTATTAATAGGCAATGTTTTTTCATTGAGTATTATTTTGTCTTAATAATTATTTTTTGTTATTACCTGTATGTAATAATGATAATATGCGACTTTACATTTATTATTATGACTTCATTTATGTTTTCTAAAAAAGGAATAATAATAATAATTTTAATTATAGTAAAAGTTTGTTTAATCTAGACACACTGCAGTGTGTCAGCCAAATTCCCAAAGCAAAAAAGTCGATACACCGGCCGTCGGTATATTTACACGAACCATCATTTCGAGCTGTTTTCGCCAAATTTCGACACTCTACTACTGAAAATCTATTTCACCCACGTACTTGTAATTTTAAATGTGTAGTAAGGCTCCCTTAGTTATCCAGAATCCAAAATTTTATAAATAACGCATAATTAGTTTCCGAGATAATGATATTTGAAAATGTCTGATAATTGATAATTTTATCAGTGACTCACTCACTCATCAAAAAGATTTGATATATCTACTGCACTTACCGACTTAAAATTTGGTAAGAAGCTCATTTACACTATAAGAAATCTAAAATAAAAATCAAAAAATTCTGAAAATTGATTAATTACCCACTTGGGGGTGTCCATTTTTACTTTAACGTTACGTCTATTAGGCGAAATTTTAATTTTCCCCAAAAAGCATCAAATGTTGAATCCGGGCGGACCTTGCAGCAAAATATTTAATTATCAGCCATTTTGGTCTAATTTCAGATAATTAATTTTTTGAGTAGTGGTGCATAAAATTTACCTTTTTAGACACACTGTGAAAAAACAAACATCTTGAGAGAACACATATATCGAAATACGCATAAATTTCGAGACATCCGCAGTTGAAATTCGTCTAATCCCAGAATTAAAAATGTAAACAAAAGAGAGTCTTTCCTATGATTCAAATAAATATTAGTCATGGATGTGTAGCTACCATGGGTCTAGGCAGTGTAGCTGTGGCAAAATATCAGCTCATTTATTCCATCAAACTTACAAAAAGGCACGCGACTTTCTCTCCTAAATATGGCAATTTCAATTTTGCTTTTTAATCATAAAATATAAAATAAACAAGTGCGGAGATGTCACACTTTATCTCTTTTATGCTATTTATTTTTTTATAATTATTGTTGAGCATGATATACTCCAGAATTTTATTTTTGTGGCAACACTACTTTGAGGGAAATTTCATTTATGGAAACAATGTCGATTTAATTTTCAATTTTCTGCAAATTTTATACTATATTTTTTATATATTTGGATAGTTTCGTCATTTTATTTGTAAATATGAATCGGACTGTTGATTTATATGTTAATGAGTCTGTAATGGTAAAACATAAAATTATGTCAATATGATTATTGGGTACAGCTGTCATATACGTACCACATTGGAGCGATTGCAACAAAATGACAATTTTATGCCAAACATCGTCACCCGGTTATTTTGTTTATGTGTTAATAAGTGTTAATATTTACGATTTATTGTGATATTTATATTTATTATTATATTATTATTATGTTTATTACTTATAGCTATTTATTTATTATTGCATGCTATTTGTAACTAATATTCAAAACAAAGTTTTCGCCAAATTGGCTGGGTAAAAAAATCGCGCCAATGTGGTGCGTATATGACATCTGTGCCTATTAAAATACAAATTTCTGCCGCAAATTGACAGCCAAATATTTTGTTGTAAAAAATTTTAATTGAATTGAATTTTGCCTGGTAAATAAAATAGTCAGTTGTAAACACATTGAAAACCATTAAGTGTGGTGTTTAAGTATATTGTAACTGTACAAAAAGTAATGAAATCCCATCAAAAACATATATGTGAAAGAAGGCAGGGTTTGTTAACGATTTCGCTAATAAAAGAAGTGAGATCTAACTGGAAACCAAGTTCTTTCGAATCTCCCTAAATCATAGCTCCAGCATGCATAACGTTCTTCAATTGCTTAAAATTATTTGTTATGTTATTTGCTACTTAATAGAGCGACTTGGCAAGTTTTCTCTTATTCCAATTTCTTTACTTGATTGATCTGAACTTTACTTTAGTTAATCACTTCCTTAACTGATCAATGCCTTAACTTCGACATATTTATTCGAATACTTGATTGACTACATCTTTGCCAATGACATACTAGACTAAATTGTACCCAGACTCAAAGATTACAGTTGGTGAGTGAAAACTTGCCAAGTCGCTCTATTGAGTAGCAAATAATATAACAAATCATTTTAAGCAATTGAAGAACGTTATGCATGACATGAGCTATGATTTAGGGAGCTTCGAAAGAACTTGGTTTCCAGTTAGATCTCACTTCTTTTATTAGCGAAACCGTTAACGAACTTGGCCTTCTTTCACATGTATGTTTTTGATGGGATTATATTTACACCGTTAGGGACACTTTTATTTCAAACATATGTTTCCCTCTTTAAATTTAAAATAGGGAATAATTAATTGAACGAGAAATTTGTGATAAAACAATAAAATATTAAAAAGTTATTAGGTGAGATTAATCCTATTGTAATACGACATTTTTCAAATGTCTTCCAAAATTTGTACTTATCCTATTGCCATATGAACAATACACAGAATATTTATATTCTTTAAATTTCAGTAAACCCTAACTTTTGTGATTTCATTAGCTACTTTGATATTATTAACTTAATTTTTTTACCCAAAAAGTGAGAAAAAAATTGAACTCAAAAGTTTTAAACACAAAGCTTCTTGTCCCTTTTTAGTTTTTTGTTCTTCTTTTTAGTAAGTATATTAATACAATCTAAGAAATTAGTTTTAACTTTATATCTTAAGCTTAAAATCATAAGTGCAAAGGTTTATTATTGTTATTATTAATATTAAAATAGGAAACAAAACTATATATAAAACTATAGAGATAAACATTGATATTATCAAATATATAATAGGTGAATAATCGAAAAAACAAGGTTGGTTTATTTACTTCCATATACTTTAATTACTTTTCTTATTATTTTTCTTCATTAACTGAATTTTATGGATATAAGATACAACCAGTTAGTTCTAAAAGAAGGTGTAAATGGAAATCCAAATCTGTTTTATTATTTTTTAACAATTTCGAACGTAACTATTATTTCAGTTTGTCTGGTCGTCTATCTTGCCATACTCTAACTCGCGTAAATATATTTGAATTATCACGAGCTTGTTACATGTTATTTATAAATAACACTATAGGACCATAGTTTACCATAGGACCTTATGGGTTTTCCTATTGGAAATGGAGTATGTTCCATTATTAGTTCGTTTACAAGGGCACACAAAATAATTCCGTTACATTTTTGTCTATGGAAAAATTCGTTTGCAGTGTATAAAAATTTCAATTACACTGTTTCAAACATGACGAAATTGATATGCATTGCTGAGGTGTAATACAATACTCTTTCTGTAGAATATAAAGTGCATAGCATTTATCACCCATTTACAAGGGCACAGAAATTAATTCCGTTACATTATGCCTGAAAAAACTGAGAAAACCTGACCGAAGAAAATACGTTTGCAGTGTATTTTAAAACTGTCTCAGTATTTAAACAAAATAAAATTGATGAGCATTGCTAATGAAAACTAAAAATAATAGATTTCTTTAAATATAGAGTTTATAGCATTTATTGGTTAACTTTGAGGGATCCAAAAAGAAAATTTGTTACAGTAATGACTATAAGCGATAGTCGCTAGAAATTTGTTTTCAAATGTGGTATGTGTTTTCAAACTTAACCATACTTTTGTACATTACGTGTTGTGGATAAATTCTATAGCTCCTTTACAGAGTTGCGTAAAAAAATTCCTAAACATTACTATCTCTCTGTCTATGTTCGTAAATGGCTGACAGGTTTACTTTAATTATGTTATGTGTTTTCCATCTGAGATATTTTTAGTATACTAAGATATTTTTTTAGAATATATGTAAATTCATATACAGGGCACGCAAAATACGGAATATATTGCCGTTTATGGATAGTGATTGCTGCTACTGTGACTTTAATTGTGTTATGCGTTTCTTAGATGAATTAAATTTGAGTTTAACATGTGGTGTGTATAGAAATCTGAGAGAGCTACACACTGTGAACAGAGTTGCACAAAAAAAATTCTAATTACCTTCTATGGTTGGTGAATGCTAAAATAAATTTTCATATGTGTTGTGCGTTTTATAGTTGAATTAAATTTTAGAGAATATAATACATTTTAGCAATGTATACAAATCATTAATTATATATGATATACAAGGCTGCTCAAAAAAATTATAATATCTTATCGACTATGAGTGATAATTGCTGAAATTGAATAGGCAACTGGGTTATACGTTTTTAAATTTTTTCATTTCGATATTTTCTTTCGCCTTTTTAAACAATGAAGTTTCATTAAAGTATTCAAAAAGAGTTTCATAATCTATGCGTGACTCATAAGTTTACTTTCTTGCATTTACTTTAATTTAATTTTATGGCTATAAGATATAATCATTTGTAAATCCAAAACTATAAATCACTATTCTTTCTTTTTAAATCTGCGCATAATTTTCATTGGAATTATGTGTTTAGTTAACAGAAATCCCCATACACATGCCCTGTTCTCGTTAAGAGATGTATAACAAGAGCGAAAAATCATGCATCAAGAATATATTATTATAAACTTTCCAACACTAACAGAATATCAATCAGTAATGTAATTTTTCCATACAGTGAAATGAGATATTTAAGCACAAACGATTTTTCGTCATATAGACTATAAAGTTACGGGATTTATTTGTGTATTCCTGCAAATGCACAATATATGCTACACACTCCATTTTCAATAGCGAAAATTATATAGTGAATTTCATTAACATATAAAAGTCACATGCCAAACTGAGTATATTTACGCGAGTACGCACAGACAGGCGTACAAACCGAAAAAAATCATTAAACTTTTCAACTAAGTTGAAAAATGTTAAAAATGAACCGCTCTGTCGTCAGTGTAGCATCCAGGAGAACGTTTTGTTAATTTTTCAATTACTTCACTTTACTACGTGTATTAAAATATGAAGTTTTATCTCAATATTTAAGAATAAAATTACATAAAAAGAAAAGTGCCCAGTTAAACTGATGGCATTGAGGTCACAGGCTATTCACACTATTTGTATGTTATACTCTTATTTCAAAGAATTTGAAATAAGCCCCTCGAAAAATAAACAAATAGACAATATATTAATGGGGGCTCATCCCCCGTTCCTTCCTTTACAGTTAACCAATGAACTCTCATAGCTAATCAGAGAAGCACTTTATTACAATGAGCATATATACAAAATTTGAAGAAAATCGGATAATTCTGCATAAAAAACCCATTTATCTAAATTAAGGGGGGTTTGCCCCCCATTCCCCCCTTTATACTTAACCAATGACCACCCAAAACTAATCAGGGAAGCGCCTTATCACAATGAACCTATAAACAAAATTTGAAACAAAACGGTTATTTCTGTCAAGAGTTATCACGTTACGTACATACATACATACAGAACCGGCGGGCGGGCACATTAACTCTCAGGCTTTGATAGCCTGTGAGGTAATAATTAGGACTGTTATTCAACTCAAAATAAAAATTAATAAATTCGTGAAGAATATAATAATGAGAAAAGAAAAAATATTATAATAACACTAGTTATCTGAAGGAATGCAAAGCTTTTACGCATATTATTAAAAGTATGCATTAACAGTTAGATAGAGCTAATTAAGGTACGCAGAACTTGTTAAAAATAAGTTGTCCAGATTTATTTCAGTCCATTGACTGAGAGATAAAATTCGCTTTATAAACACAGAATATAACAAGTTTTAAAACTCCTCTCACATCTCAATACGTAATTCACTGCACATGACATACAACAGCACTTTAGAATTTCTCTTTATTTTAGAGATCGATAAAAATGAATCACTATGTCGATAGGGATACACCAAAGAAAACTTTTGAACTGATTTCTTAATTACTGCACTTTAACAAAGTGTATTGAAAAATGAATTCGAAGACTCTTAAGATTTATTTCATATGAACATAAAGGCTTTTCTAAGAAATAAATAAATAAAAGAAGAATAAGAAGATAAAACCTTTATAATAATAAATATTCTAATAATAACTAACGTGTAATTTATATTTCAAGCAAACTTTGAAGCATAATAATATATAAATAAAAGAAGAAGAAGAAATATAAATAAAAGAAGAAGACAAAGCATTTATAATAATAAGAATTCTAATAATAACTCTCGTGTAATTTATATTTCAAGCTAATTTTGAAATATAAACTACGTGTTAATTACCTGAACGCAAAGTTTTAGAATATTAATTTCTTATTATTTTAACTATAGATTACAATTATTTTAAATTACAATTATTTTAAATACATTATACATTACAATTATTTTAAATACATTATACATTACAATTATTTTAAATACATTATACATCACAATTATTTTAAATATACATACAAAAAAATCCCACACGTTTAATAATCAGACCCAAAACTTTTAAATTTTTATCCTCGCACCTCATTATTTTAAATACATATAAATTTAATTTAAAAATAAATCTATTTGGATTAGAAATATTATTAGAAATAGCATATAACCAATTTTAATTGGCAGATACAAAATTACTATTTTACTCCTCACGCATTTCAACACATAATTCACTACACATGTCCTACAAGAGCACTTTAGAATTCCCCTTCAGCTGAGAGATCGATAAAAATGAATCGCTATGTCGTACGGGATTCCTCAAGAGGAACTTTTTGTTCCCTTTTCCCTCTGAGAGCACAAAAGCTTCAGAGTTTCCTTTTTTTCTGCTTTACTCCAGTCTCTCCCTCCCCTCCCGGGATAATCATATAAATCTCCTGAACTTTAAGGACATAATCTCTATGTCGGCAACTTCTCCCCCCCTCTCTCTATACCCACCTCTTTTGGGAGGCCTACAATTCACGTACTTTTGTAGAGAAGGCATGCGTTTGATCAGGGATATACTTCCATATTGTGCAAAAGGATGTGTCATTGGTGATGAATATAAAGAAGCCGTCGGGAGAACTCGTGTATGGAAACGAAATCAATTTGTTACACCCACCACAAGGCTGTAGACTTTCATGATCTATCATCTTTGGGCGAGTGGGAGAACCGGATATTCGACAGTTCCTTCCGATTTTTTTTTTTTTTTTTTTTTTTTTTCAATATGTATGGATTTATTTTTTACCGGCGCCTTAAGTCTGATAATATGTATTCATTCTATTTTTAACATTTTAGGAAATCAAAGTTAGCTTGAAGGCTGATTTAATGTAATGAAAAAAAATAGTTTTTAAAGAATATTAAATATTGTTGCAGTATTATTATATGTCTAAAGGAAAGCCAGTCGATTTTCAAAACTTTTTTTTTTATTCATATTAACTTGTCAACACAAATAAGCATTCGCTTGTACTTTTTCAAAAGCAAAATGTTTAACAATACTTTATGTTATGCAGAACACCTTATGAAATTAAGCGCAGATGCAAGGGGCAGGTCACGGGGGTCATGATTCCCCTCTACACGAAGAACATTTTTATAGAATAATACATTTATAAAATACAAACATATATAAAAGGTGTTTTTGATATACATATTTTTTTCCGTACAAAATGCTAATATTATTGGTACATTCACAGAGTTATTTTTATACAGAAATGCATGAAAGTTGCTGTCATTGTTTCCAGACAGACATCATCTACTACATCAAAGAATCAAACAATGTTTTATATTTTTCTGTAAATGTCGTACATCTTGAATTGCATCCAATTGCAACCTCAAGACGACATTTCCATGACTGTTGAGCCCCGAAAGTTGTATTAAAATGTGAACTTTGAGAATATTTTCGATAACATTAAATTAATTTTTTTTTAAATGGAAACACCAATTTCTTAGCATTAATTAGAACATAGAACCTACAAATTTTATATATTTACAAAGGTTGCCAAAGACAGGCAATTTTTCAAAGAAAAAAGCAGCCTTTTCTTATAGAAATATTCGCCTAATTTAATCGCACGATCAAATAAGGTCAGTTTTTTTACAAGAAAATATTGGTATTTCCCATGAAAAATTATCTGACTCGTAGCAACCTTGATTTACTATTATCTGCAAATTTCATGCATTTACGAATTTAAACGAATTCAGGTATAGGGCATAGGTCAGAAAATAGCCTATTTGGACTTAAGATATAAAAATTTGTCATAAAGACATGTGACCTTTCCCCTCCCCCCCAAAAACGACATGACCCCCCCCCCTTCTAAATGAATCGCTGAATCCGTTTCTGCTTGAAAAAAAAAAAAAATGTAGTCACTCCCTACTATGTACTTCGCAAATCATCGCATATAAATATGAATGGTACCGATTAGTAATAACGTCTACTATTTAATACTATACATAAAATTTGCTTAGGGAGTCGTCTATACAAAGAAATTGTAGCGAACTTTAAAATTTTCACTACACTTTATTTTGACATCATATTTGAACTCTTCCGAAATTTTACCTTCTGATTCCAAATGAAAACTTATTTGGTCAAGTAGTTAAGGAATTATACAGTTTTAAAGTTTGGAACTCTTAATGTTAAATTCATTATTAATCGTTTCAAAACAGAATGCAATTCATGTAGTTTTTTAAGCATAACTCTAAAGCTTTTTTTGCGAAATATGCTGGAATATCGTATTTGAAGCTTCTAGAATCGGTTTATGTTTTCAGTAGTTTTCGAGAACTAAGTTTTGTAAGTTAAGTAGTTTGGCGCTAAGTTTCAAATTGCTTCATTAAAATCATAGTGAGTGGTTTATTCTGATGCGCATAACTCACTTACTTATAAGTAGACATGCCTTGCTTTCTCTTAAAGGACATTCTCTTAAAAATTCAATGTCTGAATACTGATTTCCACCCTGTATATTAATGACTCAATAAATTAATGCTAATAAGTTTATTCTTACAAAGACATTTTGCAATTAAATTTGTGCAGATCAACTATCCATTATTCATGAAAATAAATTTTTATTTTAATTATGACACACGATACAATAATAGTTTATACAGATGAATATGCATTTTTATTTTATCAAACAGACAGAGTTTTTAAACAGATTTAATCTATTTACGTGAGTATTTCTCTTTTACAACGCAATGAAATTTAACGATGTTGTCTCGGATGTATTTTAATTAGAGTTTTCATAATTATCATTTAAATGAGGATGAACTTCCAAAACGTAGATTCAATTATCTATATCATCTGTTTTAATTTGTTGTAATTTTAATTAAAAATATTTCTCGTAATGTTAAAGAAGATTTTTAAAAAAAGTTAATGATATTTAGGAGTTAATGATAATGATTTATTTAAATTTCATAGCTCATTTTTTCTTACAATAAGATTTAATTTAATTTAATTAATTAAAAATATTGAAATTTTACATTAATTAATTACTAACTTTTGTAGATGAGTTTTAACTAATATAATTATATAAATCAAAAAGTTTAAACCCTAAATTAATCTAGAGAAGTTTCTTAAATGGTTTTATTAAATAAAACCTAACAGATGGCTACGAAACATAAGCATATGAAAAAGTATACTATGTGTTAAATTTTTCTATTTCAAATGCATAAACTTATTTCTGTACTTATATGTATGTACTGCTTAATTCTTGTCTTATGTAAAATAAGTAGACTACATAGCATGACCTTTCGCGCAAGTCTATTTAAAAATAATAAGCTAAAGTTGAACTTTAGGTTAAAACATTGCTATTCATGGCTCATTATTGCTGATTAAAGCTCATCATTAATGCTTATTCAGAGTCTCACAAAGTGGCAATTTTATCCTATTTCCTTTTTTCCGTTTGTGATAAGGAGGTCAAGATACTCAAAAGTGTGCGATTAAAAGCAGGATGAGAGTTATACTTAACTAAAAAAATAAAATAAATAAAATAAAGAAAGTTAAAAGTATTTTAGCGGGTTTAAATTAGGAAAAGGCCTCACAATTCGACAGTCTGCGACTAGTTCTTTCGTGAAAGTAGTTCTTAAAATAATATTAATATTAATAAAACAAAAAAAATATTAAAACAGACAGTAACATACATTGAAATTTTTGCTTTTATGTGACTTTGACCAGCTAAAAAGACAACTTGTCGCTTAATTACTACTACATTGATAACGAATATCAAATTAAATTTATTTTTTACAAAACGTTGTGCTCATTCACAGCTGGTCTATATTATTGAAAATATGTCTATGTTTTTGGAATTGAAAAATGTACAAACGAAAAAAAAAAAAAATAAAATAAAATACCGTACTTTCGTGTTGTAGCGGCCCCCCACAATTATTATTATGTCAAGGTTGCAGTTATGATTTTGCCAAGATCATCGCAAAGCTTATATATGCATCCTATATACGCATATATATATTCCAAACAATCCATATTCCATATACGTCATTATACACATATTATTTACGTCTTATATGTCGTCTATACATCATATACACATGTCATATTATACATCATATATGCATCATATATGCATCATATATGACTATAACTTGGCCAAATACGTCAAGAAATGTTATATATATATATATCATATATTATTATAATGCAATACATGCTTTATAATTTGGCGATAATTCTTGGTCGCTTGGCGATTCATCCTTGGGGGGCCACTATAAGACGAAAGTACCAAATTTACAACATATTAATGAAACCAGAAACAAAAATATTGCATCCTTGGGGGCCGCTATAACACGAAAGTACCAAATTTCTACTTTATTTTACATATCTGATAATTTGCATCTATCTTTTTTGTAACTTTAACATTTTTGTAACGATTATATGCATTTCTATTACCTGTTAAAAGATAAATGCTTCTAAAGTTACAGAATTTCGTTAAGAACGCTTAAAAAATTCTTCTAAAGTTACATAATTTCGTTAAAAACGCTTAAAAAACTCTTCTAAAGTTACAGAATTTCGTTAAAAACGGTTAAAATAGTAAAATGCGAACATCATTTGGTCCATTATCGACCGAAAGCAACAACCATTTTCCCAGTGGTTAAAAAAAAAAAAGAGAGAGAGAGAGAGAGAGAGAGAGAGAACATGCCATACATTTTAATCACTAAATTATCCCAAATACATACAGAATTAGACATTTAACTAGAAATTATTCCTTATTTCAATTTATGTTTAAAAAAAAGCTAAGATATTCGTCTTCACAGTGAAATTGTAACAAACTCTGAAATTTTCAATATTAATACCTAATTTATATATCCCATTTGGTTTTCTCAGTAAATATTACCTTAGGATACCAAACGGGAGGTCTTTCGGTCAACTAGTTTAGGAATTTTGAAGTTTTCAAATTTGGAACTTCTAATATTAAGTTCATTTATATTCATTGTAAAACATATTGCAGCGCATGTAGTTTTTTAAAAACATATCTTATTAACTACTTGGCGGAACGAAATGTAACTATGGATTCGCTCGTTTGAATCTTCTAAAGAAAGATTTATGTAAAAAAATTAATAGATTACAAATCATATTGTTTTTGAAGATTGATTTCAAACAATATAAAAATTTTAAACAAATATGAATTTCTTCCTAAGTATTTTTTAAACAGAAATTGATTTCGAGAAGCTTCAAATTTGCGAATCCAAAATTATAGCTCACTCCACTCAGTGAGTTTTGAGCTATGCATAAAAAAAAATTACCCGTTTGGTATCCCGTTCAGGATAACCATGTGGTATCCTGTTCTGGATAATTATTCGGTTATCCTGTTATATGTACAAAAAAGCCAACGATGATGTCAAAGTAAAGTATTTGTATTGAAAATATTAGACATTAGTATAATTTTACTATGAAGACGACCCCTGAGCTTATTTTTAAAATATAAATTAAAAGAAGACATAATTTCCAGTCAAATTGTTACTTCAATTTTTATCTGGTGCAATTTGGAAATTAAAGTGTATGGGATGTTGTCTTTTTTTTTTGTGCCAACTGTACTTATTATCACATTGTAAAAACAATCGTCTTCCTAGAAGAAGCTAGAAAATATAATAATATTACAATATCTCAATATATATAAAAAAAAATCCCTGACGGCTCGGCCTACAGGCACAGGTAGATTTCGAAGACGCAGACCGTGGGGCGCCTGTTTGTTGGGAATTGCGGAAGAAATGAACTTTTTGCCATGATGCGGCAGTTGGAACCGCCTACTTCGAAACCTAACTTGTTTGCAGGCGGAGCCAGCAGGGATTTTTTTTTTTTTTTTTGGCTATAAGAGTTGGTCCTATAAAAAACTTGTCAATATAAAAGTTTTAGATAATATTAAGAGGATTTATAATAAATTTAAGCGGATTTCAAATTTTGGGAATTGACGAAGTTATGAATTTTTTCTTCTAAAAACCCCCTTCCCCCCCCCTTGGGGACATTTTTAATTATATCAAAAATCTCTCATACATAAATTTTCGGCCCTTCTCCTAGAAGTAATAATAACTTCAAACAGATTCGATACATATCATAATAAAGAAATTATGGTGGGTTTTCTGTTTTCACAAAAAGCCCCCCCCCCCCCCCCCTTGGTTCGATTTTGCCCATTAACGAACTTGACCGATATTTTATGTCCCTTGATTTCATGTATCAGTTTCGAAGAGATGCGGGAGTTGGAACCGCCTACTTCGAAAAATAACTTGTTTGCAGGCGGAGCCGGCAGGGTTTTTATTTTTTTTTTGTTTTATTTATTTATTTATTTATTTATTTATTTATTTTTGCTATAAGGGTTGGTCCTATAAAAAACTTGTCATTATAAAAGTTTTAGATAATAGTAAGAGGATTTATAATAAATTTAAGCGGATTTGATATCTTGTGAATTGACGACGTTATGAATTTTTTTCTTCTAAAACACCCCCTTTCCCCCCCCCCTTGGGGCCATGTTTAATTATATCAAAAATCTGTCATACATAGATTTTCGGCCCTTCTACTAGAAGTAATAATAACTTTAAACGGATTCGATACGTATCATAATTAAGAAATTATGGGGTTTTTTCTGTTTTCACAAAAAGCCGCCCCATCCTCCCCCTCTCGGTTTGATTTTGCACATTAACGAACTTGACCGAGATTTTATGCCCCTTGATTTCATGTATCAGTTTCGAAGAAATCTGTGCAGAATTATTGCAGTTATCATGTCCATAAAAAGTGACATAGATAGATAGATAGATAAAGTTTTGAACTGGGGGTGTTTTTGGGTTCTAGGAGTCATAATCGGCGTAGATCTGCAAAAATTTTTCAAAAATTCCAACTTAGGTGAGAATGTAATAGGTAGTATTTCTTACGAAATCTACCTAAAATATACATAGTTAAAAAATAAAATAAATAACAAAAATTGCTCTGAATATTTTCTTGAGTAAAAATGTAAAACTGTTATGCGTTAATTATATTATGTAATATTAGATTGTATGAAATTAATGTGTATGTTTTGTAATTAAACAATATACAGAGAGTTTGAAAGATAAATTTTATTTATTTATTTTATTTATTATTTTTATTTTTTTGTAATATAATACGAATATTACATACGAAAAATTTAATATAACAATAAATCTGTAAAATAAAAAAATTCTGAATATGAAAGAATTATTTAAATAGGTAGTACTAAGTTCAAGATTGGAAGGATATGCTACAGGTAGAGAAACATAATGATTATCATTAAGGGAAAAGATAATTATGTCATCTATATATCTATAGAGCAACATATTATTGTTAATATACTTTCTTTCATAGAAATAAAGCTATAAATCTGAAAGCATACTAGAACTAGCAGAACTTTGTGGAATTCCCTGTAACTGAATAAGTATAGCATTATTTTCGAAGATAAAGTTGTGAAAAGGTAGAAAATATATATATATGTAAAGTTCTGAAGTAGTCAATATCGATGTTGTCAGGTAATTGTAATGATGAGAAATATTCTATAAAACTGAATTAATAGTAGAGTGTAAATCTGCCAAAATAATATTGTTGAATAGGTCCTTGAAATCATTTGTGATAATATTGTTAACGTTTGTTAGTGCCTTGAAATTATTAACAAGCACATAACTGTTTTTTATACAATGAGTGTTATCTTTATTAATAGATAAATCGTAAATTTGCATGAGAATATTTTGAAAAAGGGAATTAGTGCTTGTATTATAAGTATTATATTCTGCAATGACAGTGCGGAATTTTAAAGGGTTATGATAACAATATAAGAATAATTGAAGTTTTTATTTTAAGCCTAATAATTTATGAAAATTTAAAATATGTCTATTGTTTTCTTCTAATGGAACATGATGAAGTATGAAAATATTATTAGATGAAATTGCAGTTGTAAGAAGGTTTTGGTAGTAATGTTTACAGATGATGGCATAGTGACTTGCAGCCTTGTCAACATATGTGATAATGAAATTGATTTGTAGCTCACGAATGTGCGGCTTAAGGGTGGAGAAAGAAACATGAATTTTATCAATATGTGATTTCTGTAAATATTTTTGTAAAAGAAAAATGACATTATGTTTCCATTCTAAAAAGAATTCAATGGGTTTATTATAGTTGATAGCAATTTTGTAAATAAAGAAATCCATATCATTGTTGTATGATGGACTTATTGAATTTACATGTACTATATGTGTCAACATGTGTCACTATATACTAAAAGTACCAACGTTTGACACACAATAACATCGTATAATAAACAGACGCACGTTTCATGAGTATCCTGGACTCACTTCCTCAGTGTAAATAAACTTAAACCCTATTGTATCCCCCCAAAGACATGAAAATGAATCTAAAAACCCAAATGAAAAACAACACACACCAAGAAACTCCTCCAATCTGATTAAGTCGGTTGGTTGGTTGTAGAGGATTCACTATGACAAAGTAACTCAACCCAGAAAGGTGAGATGTAACATCTCACCTTTCTGGGTTGAGTTATTTATAGTTATTATAGTTATTATAGTTAAATATTCTACGCTCTAAACTAATTAGGTATTTAAAAGTATTTTTAATATTTATACTATGAAGTAGAAATTTGCAGTGTTCATTGTTAAAACTGTGATTAAGTTTAATTTTATTGAAAATGGGTTAGTAAAGATAATAATTAAGTGTGAATTACTTTTATTTAAGTTGTTTTTGTTTTTAAATTAATGCTAACATTGAGAACAGGGTGGTGCAAAATTTTAATTAGATTAACTATTGAAAACTAACGATTAAAAGTTTAATCATGACTAAATATTGACAATATAGTTCAATCGTCAATCTTTAGTCATGATTAAACTTTTAATCGTTAGTTTTCAATAGTTAATCTAGTTAAAATTTTGCACCACCCTGATTGAGAACAATTAACTTAGAATGGAGTAGAACAAAGAAAGTATAACTGAAATGAGTGGTGAATGTATTAGATGCACACTTTAACATTGAAACACCTTAAAATATTGAGTGAGATGATACTTTGTAATTGCGAATATAAAATTACGAAGAGTTTTCCAACTATAATTACTCTAATAAGAAGATTGTAAAGAATATAGTGATTTTCTAATTTGGGTGTTATTAACTAACAAATGTGAGTGTTATTAACTAACTTGGAAGATAAGTTTTTGGAAGTACTAGAGTGACCTTTTTGTGTACGTGTAGTTTGTCTCTATAAGTAGTAAAATTAAGTTATACAGTCTGAGGTTGTTTGAGTCTATATTTATAGAGTGTATTGTAGTGTTTAATATATGTGGATTCTATGCTTATGATGGAGAGGACCACTAGTTTGAACAATATATTGCATATGACATGAATTGGATTTAGTACTATAATATATATATATATATATATATATATATTATATGACGATATATATTTATAATTGGGGTGCTCTTTCAGATTTTTTTCGCCATAACTGTATTGCTTAACAAATAAGCATTTAGGCTTTGTAAGTCTTTGGAGCATGATAAACATTTTGATATCGTTGACAGATCTACAACTGTTAAAAGTGTCGCAACTGTGAAATAAAAATTTTATAAATATATATATATAAGGTTTAAAGGTATTTTTTCTACTTATTTTATTTATTTTTAAACTTTTATGTTCCACCGCGTTTTAATTTATTTTTAAAATATCACATAATTTCAATATTTTTTTAAGATGTGGAGTGTTTTGGAATAGAAACATAATGTATGTTGATTTTTAGATTCCTCTGATCAAACATATGTCATAGTGGTTTTTCTCAAAAATAGTTACTAATATAATCACTTTAAACAATAGTCTTAAACACACGAAAACTTAAATTAAATCAATTTCCATGAACGGAATAAATGTAAAATAGAATAAATAGAAATGCTAAAATCGAATAACAAGGAAAAAAATTGTATTCCACACTTAATCTTAGTGAAAGAGTATGAAATTTTAAGCTTGTGAAAGAAGTTTAAATGATCATATATATATATATATATATATATATATATACGCAAATTGTGATTATCAGAAGAAATTTCTACTATAAAATATAATCTTTGTTAATTGTATATGTTGCTTAATTAATGCATTAATTTTCTTCAAATGTTACGTGAACGAAGTCACGGGTAACAATTAGTATATATATTTTGTATTTTTTTTTTTTTTACCTCTTATATAATTTTTTCACTAAGTAATTGTTCTTATTTTTAACAATAATGGTCATAAAAGTTTGATTGAAAAATATTTTTTTATTAGTCGCTCTGCTTTAGTTAAGACAAATTTTTCTGAAAGAAAGTTTAGACTACATTCTTTAACAGTATAATTTTAAAAGCAATTCAGCGCATTTTCCATATACTTTTAATGAAAAAGGACTTTGCAATAAAAAAAACATATAAAATAGATATGTTCTATCTAAACTCATATATATATATATATATATAACAGAAAGTTTGAAGTGTCTGAATTTTATCAGTATTAATATCTTCTTTGCTATCTCTTCTATTATTGGTTCAGTTAAAAAGCGTCTTAAAAACAGTTTGGCTTTTAGCTTTTAACTTAAAAACTAGCTTATCATCTTATCGTCAATGAAGACTCAATATATTTCCGAATTTCTTAAGAGTTTTCTAAGCGATATATTTTACCTTGCCACAATTTAAGTGAAGTAAGCCATATGATTAAATTAGATGGGAATTTAAATATGATTAATGTATTTTTCAGTAAATAAATACATAATATATTTTTCGAAAAAATACAGGGAAATTCTTGAAATTTGCATTGATGGAAAACCACCACACAATTATTTGTAATTCTTCTTCTAATATTTAAAAAAAAAAAAAACTATAATAATAACCTTTTAACGATAAAGTTTGGAAAGGTAAAATTTATAAATAAAAATGTTTAAATTTTATTTAGATGTTTACATTTTTCAAGAAATATGATGTTTAAAATAGTTGTGGATTTATTGAAACATCAATCTAATGTTATTTTGCCTTTAAATTGTTTATACCAGAGTGGATAACTTTCTAGGAGATCACCCTATCTTTCATGTTATTTTGACATGAAACAAAAGAGGTTTTGTTCCTTATATTAGTAAAAAAGAGTTTTAATATCAAAGCGTACGGCAGAGTTATCCACGACCTGACCATATAATAAAGTACTCCGTGGAGTATTCCGTTGAATGCGGACGTATTGTTCTTGTGTGCTAACTCGCCTGCATAAATGTTGAATCCTATCCTTTCTGCTTTCACAATTCAAAAGTGTGAAAGAGCTCGGTGGAATTGATTTGTCGTTTGTACTTTGCGAGTTTATAGATAATTGAGTGAATGTGGTTGTTTGAAAACTATATATTGTGAGAATTTCCCGGATTTTCGCAAAGAAATCTAGCTGAGATAAGACGATTCGTTGTAACATCTGCGAATGGAATTCCTTGCGAAATTATTCCACGTTGGAGCTGTGGTGATTAGTCAGCCATATTAATTGAAGGATAGTAGCTTTATGGAAGTCACCATAAATGAGGCAGCGTTTGTGCGAGTTTTAAATCTAATTTTTGCAGAATAAAGATATCCAGTGAAACTTGAGAAGCTTCAGATTTTCTTACGAGTTAATTATTGAGTTAATGAATTGCATTTTTTGGTTCAAATGCTTTTATTCAGTTGTTTCAACAATCCATAAACACTTGGTATTTTTGACTGTGTTTCATAAAGAGTTTGTAGTTCAGGGTTGAAAGTTACCGCTCATTTTGAGTTTATTCTAAGTTATGGCTAACAGATTCTTTAAGTTATCCAGTTATTTCACTGAGTAATTCCTTTGTTTCTTACAATACATATTTTGATATTGTTAAATTAAAAACTGGTGGGAGGAGTTCTCCAGAGCACGTCACACAGTCTGCTTAGGGCATGTTGGTACGGAATGTAAATGTCGTTCCAAGCTTCCTTTTTGTAGCACATTTAGAACCTATGCTAGTAATGCGAAAATACTCTCAGGCTAATGTTAAACCAATCGTAACAGTTTTTTTTTTTCAAATTTTTCGTTTGCATTTAAATATTTTTAAATTATTTTTTTTCTGCATAGGATATATGCGATCGATGTCTTATAGGTATTTTCAAATTTTTTCAATTTTGGTTTTTAGGTACTTTTAAGTTTTGGAACCTCAGATATCCTATGCAAAAGAGAAAAAAAAACATTTAAAGATATTTAAATGCAAACGGGAAATTTGAAAAAAAAAGCTGCCATTGGTTTAAAATTAGTTTGTGAGTGTCTTTCCGTTACTAGCGGTGGCTCTTAACTACTGGAATGAGAGGGAGGGGGGCATTGTTTCACGTATAGTAAAAAAGTAATTTCTCCTAATTTCACCGCTGTGATTGATTTATGTTTGTGTAATAACTTTCGCATACAGATAATATTGAAAACGAAAATAGAAATATTGTGTTTTCGTAAATGATAACTCGTGGAAAAAATTAAATATACTTAAATATGCTGCATCTTCCAAATCCAAATAGCTTCAGCTTAATACTCATAAGACTTTATTACGATTATTCCTTATTTTATGCTTTTCTTATTAAAAATTTTAACGAGTTCTTAGAAAATGTAAAATATATATATATACTGCGAGTGTTATGCCCAATTTATTATTATGTGGTTATTGTGAAATATTAATTCAAAGAAACATAATTTAGAATTTAAACACAAAATTTTATTTAATAAACTATATTTTAAATAAATAATGGATATTCATTTTCTCTATCTATATTATAAATGACAAACGTGTGCGTCATTTTGCGAATGGTAACACTACATAATGAAATTTCTGTTTTGCGACTTTTGCTACTGCAATTTTTTTAATTTTTAAACATCGCACATTTTTAAGTTTTACACCGTTATATAGGAAAAAAACTACTTTCGAATGTAATTTATTTGAAAACTATATCTTAATTGACTGATTTAATATAATTTTGAAGCATGATTTAACAGGCTATTAACTCTTGGATCGAGGCCAATATCGCTTTTAATACATTTTAAAACTTTACTTGAATACATAATTTCACATAAAAATGATTTTTGTTATTGTTAGTGGGCAATAATACATATATATATATATATATATATATATTAAATGTAAACAATCTGTTAGAGTTTTCAATTAAAGGAATGGTTTTCATCTGTATTTTGTAAACCGGGAAGCCCGGGTCGGATCCCCGGGCTTTTAGAAACGTTTCCAGGTAGTTTTTATAGCGTAGGAATGAGTTTTCTCATCCCAGAACATAGGTATTTCGGATTCTATTAATTATCAAGCAATATAATTATGATGTTCAAAAAATATGTTTTACCAATAAACATGATATATTAACATCATTAACATGAATATTATTTTGTTATTCTTGCATGTATAACTTCAATTAAGCAGCTGAAAATGATTAACTGAGCATTCTTAGAATCCTAAAAACAGATATCCCGGTTTGAGAAAACTGATTTACACACCATGAAAACTAGTACTCGGAAACGTTTCTGAAAATCAGTAGCAGGAAAGAAATTTTGTTTTTATAAACGCTTCTTTAAATCTCGAAAGTATATTAGTTTCTGAGATTTCTAAAGATAAATTTGGTTTTTCGAAATCATAGGTTAGTCAGAATATGTTATTGTATATTTTCATACTTGGTTATATTATATGTTCTTAGATGAAGAAACATCTATCTTTTTTTTACAGTGTATAATAAAAAAATAACTGATAATTTTTATCTTATTATGATTACAATGTGGTAATAAATTAAATTAAATAAAACTGAAAAGACTGTAGGCACTTGATTAAAGCTTAATATTTTTTTTTTAATTTAGAACATTTGCTTATTTTTAAATTAAAAAATGACAAGCGTGGTAATTACAAATGACTAAAATTATAAAAAAATTAACCTAAATAATAAAATTAACGTAAAACAGAAACAAATTATGTCATGTTAAAAACTTTAATGCCTTTTTTTTGTCCAGATTGTTTGCTTATTTTTTTCACCCTTAGTTTCTGTGAACAATCACTAATGGACTAACCAAATTAAAAAAGATTGAATCCAGCTTCCCACGCTGGAGCTTATCATTCATGCCTTTTCTGTTTATTTATGCTACATTCCCTCTCTTCTTCTATTACCGGGATTGTTGAGAGATATACTTCAAGTGGTTCTTGGTTATCAGATAGTCCGCGCACTTTTCAAGCATGAGTGCTAAACGGTTTTACTCTTATTTGTTTTTTACCAGGTGAAAAAAAAAAAAAAAAAAAAAAAAAAAAAAAGTTTCATTTTCTGTTTTTGACTCTTCCGGGAAAAAGTGTAGAGTAATTTTTTTCCCTAATAGTGGGAGATCAGTGCAGGGTAGAGTTCTTTAATTGAAAATAAAAATATTAAAGGCAATCGCTATTTGCATTATCTTTACGTGTATCGGATGATTAAAACACAGTTAAGAATTAATTTTCTGTAATGAAATAAGCACTGCATCATATATGCTAAACAAAATATGTTTATAATTTTTATTTTTCAATATTCTGAATTTTCTGTTTTTGACTCTTTTATGAAAAGTGCAGATTATTTTTTTTTCCTAATAGTAGGAGATTAGTGCAGGGTAGAGTTCTTTAATTAAAAATAAAAATATTAAAGGCAATCGCTGTTTGCATTATCTTTACGTGTATCGGATGATTAAAACACAGTTAAGAATTAATTTTCTGTAATGAAATAAGCATTGCATCATATACTAAACAAAATATGTTTATAATTTTAATTTTTCAATATTCTGAATTTTCTGTTTTTGACTCTTTTATGAAAAGTGTAGAGTAATTTTTTTTTTCCTAATAGTGGGAGATTAGTGCAGGGTAGAGTTCTTTAATTAAAAATAAAAATATTAAAGGCAATCGCTATTTGCAGTATCTTTATGTGTATCGGAGGATGAAAACACAGTTAAGACTTAATTTTCTGTAATGAAATAAACATTGCATCATATGCTAAACAAAATATGTTTATAATTTTACTATTTCAATATTCTGAATTTTCTGTTTTTGACTCTTTTTTGAAAAGTGCAGAGTAATTGTTTTCCATATAGTGGAAGATTAGTGAAGGTTTAGGGATGTTTAATTTAAAATAATAATAAAGACAATCACTATTTCCCGTATCTTTACGTATATAGGATTCATAATAAATAAAAACAGATAGCAATTGATGAAAATGCAGTTATGAATAATTTTTTAGTATTGAAATAATATACGGTAAATAGGTATGCGATGTAACAAACTTACAGGGTGTTTAAAAAATGACCGGTATATTTGAAAAATCAATAAAAACTAAACGGGCAGTGATAGAAATACATCGTTAGCTGCAATATGCTTGGGACAAAAGTAAATTTTCAGGCAGACAAACTTTCGAAATTAGTTACAATTTTCAACAACAGATGGCGCTGCAGTCTGGAAAAATCTAAACCATGATATTTTGAACATATCCACCATGCGCAGCAATAATATGGCGTAGTCTCTGAACGAAATTACGAGAAACCTTTGTAAACCTGTGACTTCTTTCTGCGGGGACACTTGAAAGACCAGGTGTACCGCCACAATCCAGAAACAATTGAACAACTGAAGCAGTACATCTCTTCTGCATGTGAAGTCATCCCGCCTGACACGTTTACAAAGGTTTCTGTTAATTTCGGTCAGAGACTACGCCATATTATTGCTGCGCATGACGGATATGTGGAAAATATCATGTAGATTTTTTCCAGACTGCAGCGCCATCTGTTGTTGAAAATTGTAACTAATTTCGAAAGTTTACCTGCCTGAAAATTTACTGTTGTCCCAAGCATATTGCAACAAACGGTGTATTTCTATCGCTGCTCGTTTAGTTTTTATTGATTTTTTAAATATACCGGTCATTTTTTAAACACCCTGTAGATACTGTATGTTTTGGCATATAAGACATTTATTTTTTTTAACTGTGCAATAAAATGGGGAGCGGCTTTTACGCTTGTACTTTTGTTTGTTTACCACCTTATCATAGTACATAATTTAATTTATAAAATTCACGGAAAATATTTTGTTGTTAAAAATTAATACAGAAAAATGATGTGTGTATATGTATACGTCAGCTAATATATTCATTCTGAAAAAAGACAAAAATGAAGAATTTAGAATAATGTACCTAGGCAATTTTTACTTTGAAAAATAAGCCATGTATTAAATTTTCCATTACAGCACATAATCATCTGTTTCCTAGTATCATTGATAAGAACAAAATATCTTTCTTTTTTTTTATGAGAATTTAAATTCACTTTTTTTTTCTTAATTTAGATCAAGCTATATGATAAGATAAATTTCATAAAGTATTTTTACCAGAGAGTTCAAACTCTATTAGATTTTATTACCTGACCAAAATTGTTATAATCAAATGAAAAACACAAAAAACTCCATAGAGTGTGTTTTAGCACACTGTATACATACATATATATATATATACAAAATATAAAAACTATCGTGCTAATTTCTGAAAAATGTTTTTCTTTTCAAATCTTTCTATTATATTAAAATTTAAAGAAGCAAATATTTTATTTTTTGAAACATCACAAAAAAAAACATTATGTTTGAAATGTTTTAAGTTTTTTGGGTCATCTTTTAAAGTATAATTTTTTATAAATCGAACGTCGTCAGTACTCCTTCTCTCAGGGACTGACTCGACTTAATTTTGGATAAAATGTGCAATCGCTTTTCTTAGATTTCCTTATTACCAGATAATATTTTATTTTTTGAAACAACACAAAAGAAAAAAAAAAACATTATGTTTGAAATGTTTCAAGTTTTTGGGGGTCATCTTTTAAAGTATAATTTTCTATAAATCGAACGTCGTCAGTACTCCTTCTCTCAGGGACTGACTTGACTTAATTTTGGATAAAATGTGCAATTGCTTTTCTTAGATTTCCTTATTACCAGATAATATTTTATTTTTTGAAACAACACAAAAGAAAAAAAAACATTATGTTTGAAATGTTTCAAGTTTTTGGGGGTCATCTTTTAAAGTATAATTTTCTATAAATCGAACGTCGTCAGTACTCCTTCTCTCAGGGACTGACTCTACTAAATTTTAAATAAAATATGCAATCGCTTTTCTTAGATTTCCTTGTTACCAGATAATATTTTATTTTTTGAAACAACACAAAAGAAAAAAAAAACATTATGTTTGAAATGTTTCAAGTTTTGGGGGTCATCTTTTAAAGTATAATTTTCTATAAATCGAACGTCGTCAGTACTCCTTCTCTCAGGGACTGACTTGACTTAATTTTGGATAAAATGTGCAATTGCTTTTCTTAGATTTCCTTATTACCAGATAATATTTTATTTTTTGAAATAACACAAAAGAAAAAAAAAACATTATGTTTGAAATGTTTCAAGTTTTTGGGGGTCATCTTTTAAAGTATAATTTTCTACAAATCGAACGTCGTCAGTGCTCCTTCTCTCAGGGACTGACTCTACTAAATTTTAAATAAAATATGCAATTGCTTTTCTTGGATTTCCTTTTATTATTGTATTTGAGATAAATTTATAAGTTGTACGCTTATACGGTTACGGAATTATTTTTGTATTTATTCTATCATCATACATACTACTTCTGTTCGTGCCCCTGTTGAGAAAGAATGCCATCTAAAAATAGTGTTATCGACAATACATTGCAGTTGTCTGAGTTTTTGTTAATTGAAAGGATTTGTTGCTATTGATTTGCTTCTTCCATTGAGTTATCATTGAAATAATAGCGGCTTTTATGTTTTTGTGCCTTTTGCAGATATGGAGAGAATCATTAATTTTTCGATTGTTTTCTGTTTATTTTGGTTTATTGAAAGAAATGTCTCACAAAAAATATTACAAAAAATATTTGAAATCGTAAATTAAATAAATGTAACCAGTACAATATATTATCGCATTAATTTGATTTAATGATCACGTTAAATTTGAGGAATTAAAAATTCAAATATTAGTTTTAAAAGAATCAATAAAAAATAATGAATTAGTTATCATAAATGTTTAAAGCATTCTGCAGAAAATGAAATAAAAATATAAAGATTATTAAACTACTTTTAATAAACTAATTTTGATTCGTAAAAATTCTTAAAGACTATAAAATTATAAAATAATTAAAATACTGTAAAAAAAACAAAAAAAACAGAGAGAGATTTGTAATGTATTACTACTTTTCTCCCTCTATTTAGATTAAAAAAGCCGATGATACAAAATTGCATTTTATACGCAGTAAGTACTATTTTATAACGTAATGTTTTTTTTTTTCTTTTTATAGTTTCTTTTATACTACAAAGGAAAAAAAATTATTATGTCTGAGATGTTTCAAATTTTACGAGTCGTCATTTAAAGTATAATTTTCCCTGAATAGAATGTGGTCAGTACTCCCTCTACTGTATTCCCTAGGGATTGAGTTTATTCCCGAAACTAATTTTGGAGAAAATGTGCACTGGCAGCATAGTGCTGATGTTTCGATCGCTACAAAAGCAATTCATATATCTTCCGTTGTATTAATGCCATCACCATATGGACTGTATTGATAGTTTTTCTTAGATTTTCTTTTATTATTGCATTTGTTGATAAATTTGTAAGTTGTACTCTTATTCGGTTACTTATAGAATTTTCGTATTTATTCCATCATCGCACATACTTCTGTTCATGCCCCTGTCGAGAAAGAATATCGTCTAAACAAAAAGTATTATGGGTAATATATTGCAGATGTCTGAGGTTTTGTTAATTGAAAGGATTTGTTGCTATTCTTTTGTTTCTTTCATTGAGTTATCTTTGAAATAATAGCGTCTTTTATGTTTTTGTGTCTTTTGCAGATATGGAGGGAATCATCGATTTTTCGATTGTTTTCTTTTGTTTCGGTTTAATGATTAAAATGTTTTAAAATATCACAAAACACATTTAACTTTTTTTTTTAAAGAGTAATTACAGCTATCTGATCAACATTATTGTATAATTCTGAGAAATTATAAATCCAGATATTTGTTTAAAATATTCTTTGAAACAAATATAAAAAAAATAAATTAACATAAATACTTTTTAAAAGCTTTCTGCAAATTATGGAATAAAAATAAAGTAATTGAACCATTTGTAATGAAATATTTTTGATTCAAAATAGTTTTTAGCAACTTGTATTTAATTGTTGAACAAACTGTAACTGACTTTTATAAAGTATTACTATTTTTCTCTTTATTTTATATAGAAAATACGATGATGTAAAACTACATTTAATGTGTTAGTATTATTTCACTCATTATATCATTATTACTCATTTATCCCTCTTCTTTCGATCTTTATATTTTTCCTTATAAATAAATATGAATATTTACAGCAAGCAAAATTTTCATTTAAAAGAAAATACATAGGAAATATGTTTAAAATTTAAACATTTTTATTTAAAACGATTAATGAATAAAAACTAAAGCTGCCAAAGGTTAAACTGTAAAACTATTTTTAACTCACAATATCATACGTGTTATTTATATTTTTATATATTTTACTGATAGGGCAAGAAATTTGAACTTTGGCTATTTTCTTTATCGTTCCGTTGGTGATTGTATATTTTAGTCATTTCTAAATGAAAATAGAATAAACCTAATAAACAGAGGTAAATTACATCCAATGGTTGGAGTATCATAGTTGATATTTTTTCCAACAGAGCGAAAATATGCCGGCACCAGGACTCGAACCTGGGTACTTTGCTTGCCGTGCCAACGCTCTCCTTACTGAGCAAGCCAAAGTACCCAAGTTCGAGTCCTGGTCACGGTATATTTTCGCTCTGCTGCAAAAAATCTCAACCATGATACTCCAACCATTGGATATAATTTGATATAATTTACCTAGTTGAATATATTTTCCTCTGTTCATTATGACCTAATTACATGGTATACAGGAGTTTCCGTGCTATTTCAGATTCACCATGTAAAATGCTATAGTTATAGCTCGGATGAATGGAATTAGCGCTTCAGTTCGCAGCCTTGTCCAACAAATAAGAGTGAAATATGCCATTCAGGATATCGTTGGGATTGCTCAGTAAGGAGAGCGTTGTCGCGGCAAGCCAAAGTACCCAAGCTCGAGTCCTTGTCCCGGCATATTTTCGCTCTGTTGGAAAATATCTCAACTATGGTCCTCTAACCATTGGATAGAATAAACCTACTTGAAACAGTCACTAACATATTATCTGATTAAATATACATGTTTCTAAATATTCTATGTGAATAACATTATTTTATGAAAACGCCATGCGGATAAATATATATGTTATATAAAAATTTATTTCCTTCGTATCCTTCCATTTTATTCGCATTAATATTTTAAAATTAATCTAACTTCTGTCATAGTCAGTATTTCCTTAATTCTTAATAATAATGTCTATTCCTATTTAAAGTCCTTTTAAAAGTAAATATCCGTATATTAATAATTATTTTATTCCAAATCTTAATCTAAAATTTAAGATCATTCGTAGCTTTTATCAGTTCCCCAATCTATAAAATTCTGAGACGCGTTCTCATTTCGAATGTTTTTTAAAAGCCATTTTCTTTTTATTATTATTATTATGCTAAATTTTTCACGCGCTGAGGTAGTTTAACTCCAAAATTAATCCGCTACCAGGTTCGGAATTCTTTACCGTCTTAGCTCCTCCTTCGCACCTCATTTGCTGGGCTGGAGTAGCCTCTCACTCATTGGTTTGTAATGCTCGTGACGTAAATTACTGTATGTCTCCGCTGAAGGAACAAAACCAGGTCGCATCGGTCGGAGCACTAGATTTTTGACGTTTTCGGAAGCATAAACAAATATGTATCTGGTGTAGAATATTCAACTGGCCCAGTAACATCTTAATTCAATGAAGTGAAGCAACGTTAGCCCGAGGGCTATAAGTTTTAGACCTTTGGGAATTGTTTCTGTGTTGTTCGTCTTCTAATAAAATTATTTGTCTGGAGATTGGCTGGATTTATTGGAAAACTTTAGTGGACTCATTTCATTGCCTTCTACTTCGCCATACTCGCTAATATCGACTGCAACTTTCTATATCGTTGAAGGACTGCCATCTTTTCATCGAATATTATTCATCGTAATATCTCAACCTCATCAAAATGCTACATATATATATATATATATATAAATATTTTATTTTATTTTTTTATCTGAAATAAAATATATTGGATAAAAAATAATTTTTAAGATATTTGATGAGTCGTATAAATATTTAATGAAAATTTTCTCATCCTAGACTAAGATTAATCACTGAATCATTGAAACAGATTCGTGAATATGTGCTAGATATATGCGTTATGAATATATGAATTAGTCACAAAGTGCGATTTTTTATGTCATGTTTTACACATGAAAACAACAATAATGTAAAACTATAATTAAAATGTTATGAGCATTTTTTGTTCGTCTAATAAAAACCATTTGTGACATTTTCATTTTTGTATATATTCATGAAAATAAAATGCTGTAGCGAATAATATATCCATTTAATGAAGTATTGTTAGAAAAGAAAAATATCGAAAGATTTTAATTTTCATAAATTTTCTGATATTCTTTGTTCTCATCACTAATAAATTAAAGGTTAGAATGAAATGCAATTTTTAACATGAACGATTTCAACATTAATATTTAAATTTCGCACGTTGAAGTCTTTTGCAAATATGAATAGAAAAATCGATTTTTCGATTGGTTTCTTTCTTTAAGGGATTATTGAGTGAAATGTCGTAGACCGTTTATTTATTTTGAATTAAATAAAATATATTTTTCTGTCTGTAACGTATTGATATAGTAAGGTAAAAATAAAAAAATCTGTTTTCAGATATTATTTTAATCACAAAACTTAAAACAAGTTTCATGAATATAAATTATATGAAACATAAATTTGTTTTTATCATAGAATATAATTTTTTTTTTCATTTTTTGTTTCATATATACAGTTTCATGTATCCCTCGCTTAGTGTTGTTCTAGTTAGTGTGATTTACCGTAGAGTGTTTGCTAAACATTTTTTTGATGCTCCCACGATTGGTGCGGGAAAATTTTTCATTAGTGCACAAAGCACGAATTAGGTGATACTTTATTTCTAATAGATGGCATCAATTTTTTTTAAATGAAAGTTGCAAAAAAATCCAGAAAGAAATAACATTAAAAGAATTCTATGAAGCTTCCTCAATGAAGAATTTCTCAAACAACACTTGATACATTCTATGCATCAGTGGAAGTAAGGTAAAGCTACGAGAGTCTGCGCACAATTCAAAAGAATAACAATAAAAAATTTAAATATTATTTTTTTGCTGAACTATCCATGAATAATTTTTACTTCATTTGTTTTTATGCATTTCCATTGCAATTTTGTTGTTATATTGCAATTTAATAGAACAGTTGTAATAAAACCAAGAAAGTTATTTTGCGCAATCTGTCCTTACAGGGTTGGTGTGATTGCGCACATGGGTAGAAGAGAGATTGTTACGAATAATAACTACAATTAAATTGTTAACAATAATAATTACAATTAAATGACATTGTTGTAAGGTTTTTGTGAACAAATATTATTGTATTAGGAATGAATATTTCAATCTAATGAATTAAGAATCAGAAAAAGGAAATAATTTTAAAAACGGTTAAAAAATTTTAATTAACGGGGAAAAAAAGAATCAGAAAAAGCGAGTCTTAAGTTACTTGATAACACGTTTAACTTAAAATTAGTCCATTTTCATTTTTCATTTTTTTATGCAAATTTACCAATAAGCTGCGTAATCTCTCCTAGCATGGAAACTAATGGGAACATTGTGCCATCTCTCCTAAGTAGCAGATGCACAAACTCTCCAATTTTGGTAGGAGAGATTGCGTGGCCTTTTATTTACAATGGCCGCTACTAAAACGAACCATTGATGTTCACATTGTTAGTCTAGATTAGTAGCTTAGGAGAAATCGTTTAAGTTTAAAATATATTGTACTACTGACATTGTATAGAAATTCTGATGAATAGCTATGAAAATTCAAGCACTTACTTTGGGAAAACAAAACAAAATAGCAATGCTTTATCTTAGACGCTTAAAACAATCAACGTGAAGTTTCAAGTAGACACTCCACTACTGCTGTTTTACAACTACCTGGAGTCGCTGTGCGCTCACTCTTCTCTTTCCCCACGAACCTCTATGTTCGCAATCTCTCCGATCGTGCCATCTCTCCTGGCTTTACCTTATGCAAGGGCGTTGAAAATTAAAAAATCAAATTTTGTTTTACCGCAAGATGTACATATTCCCAAAAGAAGTAAAAACTTTTCAACTGATAAACGATAAGTTTTACAATTAAAATGCATGTAAGTTTGAAACAATAAAATTTTATTACAATAAGTTTTAAATCCCATAATATATATTTAAAAAAAATAACCTAATGGTATGTAAGTTAACGTTAATAATCTTAATAACTGTAGTAATGCAGAATTTAAATTAAAATTGGCTTTTCAAAGTTTCTCGCTTGTTACTTATTAAATTAGCTCACATGTTTATGCTAATGGAAGTTCATGGAAATTAGAGTAACTTTTATTAAAATTTCAAATCAAGATGTAATGTGTATTTTCTAACAATAATGCACAAAAACAATATCGTAGTGCATTATTACATTGTCTAATTATGTATATTGGTATTTTGACTTAGTTAACTGAGGATCTATTGTAGTTTTTCCCATTCAATGTATGTTTAAATTAGTGCTGCAATATCTCGGGATTAATTAACCGCACTAATTGAGAGAAACGTATGTTTTCTGTATATAATCAATGGTGGCTTAATATCTATTTATATAATACGCAAATGTTGTAACGATTCCGGAAAGAACCATTCCATTGTTGGTTAGATGGCTGTATAGTGAGTCATTAATTTTTGAGATTCATTGATAAAAATTTAAGAAACTGCCATTTTTGCAGAGAACCTTCTATTTATATAAAACGCAAGTGTTGTAACGATTCCGGGAAGAACCACTCCATTGTTAGTTTGATGGCTGTGTAGGGATTCATTTTTTGTTTAGATTCATTGATAAAAATTAAAATAAAACTTCCATTGTTGCAGAGAATCTCCTGTTTATATAATACGCAAGTGTTCTAAAGATTCTGAGCAGAACCACTCCATTGTTAGTTAGATGGCTGTGGAGTGAGTTATTCATTTTTGAGATTCATTGAAAAATTTAAAAAAACTTCCATTGTTGCAGAGAATCTTCTATTTATATAATACACAAGTGTTGTCACGTGTCCAGGCAGAACCGCTCCATTGTTATTTAGATGGCTGTATAGTGAGTCATTCATTTTTGAGATTCATTGATAAAAATATAAAAAACTTCTATTGTTGCAGAGAATCTTCCATTTATATAAAACGCAAGTATTGTAACGATTCCGGGCAGAACAACTCCATAGTTAGTTAGATGGCTGCGTAGTGAGTCATTCATTTTTTTAGATTAATTAATAAAAATAAAAATAAAACTTCCATTGTTGCACAGAATCTTCTGTTTATATAATACGCAAGTGTTGTAACGATTCCGAGCAGAACCATTCCATTGTTAGTTAGATGGCTGTGTAGTGAGTTATTCATTTTTGGGATTCATTGATATAAAAAAAAAACTTCCATTGTTGCAGAGAATCTTCTATTTATATAACACGCAGGTGTTGTAACGATTCCGAGCATAACCGCTCAATTGTTGGTTAGATGGTTGTGTAGTCATACAATTTTGAGAAACATTGATAAAAAAAACTTGAAATAATAATTGTTTTTGAAGTTGCATTTTATTATTTTTAAAGGATTCATTGGATATGCTACTCTATAACAGGAACAGGATCCTCAATAGTGGAAAAAGGGACAGCCATCCGGATTATGGAAATGGAACGAAAAAACCAAACAAAGAATTTATCAGCTCAAAACTTTAAAAATCTGCCTCATCTGTAGATTGTATATTATTATTGTAAAATAACTTCCATATTTTTACATAAAAATTGATTTACAAATGTATTGTTAAAACCCCAGAGGCCCTTGCATTAATCAGTTCCTGAGCTGCAGGCCATGCCCCGTTTCAGGTCAGTTTTGCTTATTGTCGATGAATAGTATAGGAATACTTTTATCGATTATTTCAAATTTTAAGTAAAAACCACGATTTCTCCCTACCGTCTTAGTACGGGCATTTACACTAGTTACATTTAAAATACTATGAACATTGTTTAATCGTTTAGTAAAATATTTTTCACGTTTTTTTTAATTCATAGGATGGAAATGATAACGTGTCAATAAACGTAATGCCCATTTAATGAAGCATGCACAGGGAAGAAAATATTGAAATGACTTAATTTCCATACACTTTCTCATTTATTCTATACAGTTGAAAGATAACATGAAATAATATTGCTAACATGCCAATATATCAACATTATTATTTAAATTTCTACGTTTAAGTCTTTTGCAAATATGAGGAGAAAAATACTTTTCGATTGGTTTCTTTCTCTTTGGATTTATCGACAGAAATGTCGTAGACTCCTTTATTTATTTCAAATACAAATTAAATAAATATATTTATAGCTGTCGATAAGATATTCATCTGGTAAAATAAAAATAAAAATACAGATATTTGTTTAGAAATACTTCATGTAGATCAAATCAGATAATGCAGAAAATTGTGCATATTTGTTTTCTTTTTTTTTTCTTTCTTTTTTTTTTTTTTTTTTACAAACATAAAACAGAGTTTCTAAAACATAATTTATAATCTCCTTTTATTTCAATTTTTCCTAAAAGTTATTTAATAATTGATATAATTTCTATTTTATACAACACAAAGAATTTTTACCAATAATAAAGTTTTTGTTTCTGTCTCAAATAAACTAAGATGTTTTAAAATTCATTTAATTTGTCGCTAGTTTTATTTGATTATTAAGTATGCCTATTTCATTATTGAATAGATGTATAGTGTTGCTGCAATATTAAAGACGTCTCAAACAGATATTTCGGGATCGATAGTCAATACCAAATTTGGCTCATATTTAATGCACGTGCACTGGAATGCTGAAAGCTGTAATTCATTAAAATATAGCTTTTAAAAGTTTCTATATAATTTTCTATATTCAAAGTTCTGTACACACAATTATAAATTTAAAAGTATACGAAGAGTATGGGACGGGGTTTGACAGTATTTTGTGTGGTTACCGCACATTTGTAAAGTCCAGAAAAGAGCTAATGAGAGGAAATACCCACTATGCACTGTAAAAAAATAAATGGGTCGATTTACTAAAAAAATTTTAGCTTTTCTCATTGATCCTTGCAATTACTAAAAATATTTTTGTATTCTTACTCAGTTACAAGAAAATCTTTAAGAATTACTAGAAAACAGCTAGAAACGATTACGGTTTATAAAACCGGTTACTAAAAAGTTCTGGGGAATACAAATTTTCTAAAAAAAAAAAATTGTAACATCAGGAACTGTTTTTTACAGTGTGTATGCGGATTTTATAATACCCATATTGACATAATCAAATTGGCAAAAAAGCATATGAATGAAATGATCTTATACGAGCTAAAAGTATCACTTTCTCTGTCGAACAATTAAGCTAATTTTAATTTTATGGCAGTCATAAAAGATAAGCCAGCACGAATTCAAACGCCAGTTGTTCGTTGGGAGAAAAGTTGATGATTTCATTATTCAATAGATGTATGCTGTTGCCGGAAACATTATGGTCATTTATAGGAAAAAAGCAATGGAGAAATTTTAAAATTTAAATTTTCATGCTTTTATGAATATCAGAAATCATCTTATGTAATTAAAAGTTAGAATGAAAAGCAAATTTCGCATTTCAGATTTCAAAATAAATATCCATATCAAACCGCATGGTTAGCCTCACCCACAATGATTATTTTTTTTCTATGCAAAAACAAAAAATTGTACTCAAAATTATCTAAATGAGTTTTCGTTTTTTTCACTTTATCGAAAATTTAATTTCGGAAAAAGTTTGAGAAAGTACACATTAAAAACCAGCAGTCTTTAACGTTTATTTAAAATTGTTACCGTGGTTTAAAATATCATACTTATTGCATCATTGTATACTTAAAATATCTTTTACCTTCTGTTAGCGAAATATTTTATTCTCAAAAATTTTATTAACAATAGAAAAAAAAAACATATGTATTTTGACATGTACCGATGAATTACTTTAAATTAATTTACTTTAAAATTTTATTATTCTTTTTTGATAATGTCGACGCAAAAGTTTTTGAAAATGAATTTTTTCGTAATTAATTAACCACAGGCTTTTGTCACAAATGAAAATTGAAAGCAATAAGTAACTTTGCATCTAAATAATCCATTATTAGTAATCTCGAAATTCTCTACAGATTTTATCTTAGAAATATTCACAAATTGGACCTATGAGATATCGTTGTTTTCAAATAAATTTTTGAATATCCTATATAATATTTCTGTTGTCAACATCCCTTATTCTATGCATTTACAAAACGCACAACAATAAATGAGGCATTATTCGAAAGGTTTTTGAACCGTCTTCTGACATAATACAATCAGATTTCGTTAGAACATGGTTTTACATTAAAAATTGCAGTTCATTAAAAATTAAATCGGCATTCTTTTCAGAAATGAAATAAAGTGGTTCTCAAATCAGTGTTGCCAAAAAAAATAAAATACCGCATTATATAATTCTCAACAATGATTGTAAAAAAGTACAAAAAAGATAAAGTGGGACGTTTCGCGCGGGTTTATTTTTAAATTGATCTTTTAAATTTATTATCAAAATTGAAATATTGAAATGTTTATAAGAAAACGACACCATTGATCCATCGAAGTATATATTTCACTTGTAGCCTAAAATGTATGCTTTGTTATATTAAATTAAATTGATTTTATATGTATTCAATTTATTTTTCTTTGTGTCGTGTTTTTCCCGAAGCTGATAACGTCACCGTCGAAAGTAGTTAAAATACGATTGTTAACTATTATTTTCGCGCGCGTGCCTTTTGTTATCTTTGATTCGTTTTTACTCTAACTTTGATGGAATAAATTAGATGATATTCTGGCTTGACAAATGTTGTTTGTAGCTATTTTTATCATTAACTTTTCTTTGGAAGTTTAAACCTGCATCTAAATAGTATTAGATACTGCTAAAAAATATTACACTACAGTGCAAAATCCCCGCACGGGTCCGCTTGTTTATCCATTATTTCTGTTAATGATGGAAAACAAAATTGCTAAAGTATTTATGGCTTGTAATTTTTTATTGCTCTTGATGACGTATACTTCATATTAACTAATGTAAAAAATATTTACAAGCTTTATCTCAATTTGTACAAATTGTAATAACGCATTATTTTTCCACACTTTTCCGAATTTCTAGAGATAGTAAAATCATCGAGATGATTAAACCACGATGTTTTTAAATTTTTGAAGCTTTGTAAAAGTTAAAAAAATAAATCCAACATAAATTATTGAGAAAAGAAAAAGTTTGTTGCAATGTCTACTTAGACAAAACTTCACCAGTGATATGAAATAAACGAAGATTACTAAAAGTTTTAATAAAAGTTTTCTGTCAGAATTATTTATTTAATGATATATACAAATGTATTATCTATTTTCTGTATCTTTTTTTAAATTAACCACATTTCCTTTTTCTTAGAAAAGCGTGATATTCGCTATGAAAAGCGTTAAACAATAATCATATATTCTAATACGAACAAATATTGTGTGTGTGTGGTTATATATATATATATGCAAATTTTATTTTAAAAACGGTTCTAACGATTTTGACAAAATTTTGTATTGTATCGTTTTGGGGCACCAGAAAACCATTGGGCTAGGTCACGTGTTCGAGAAAATTCGATTAGTGGGTCATTTTGGGTCACCATGGGTCAGTGTCAAGCTAACTGTATCTAAAAAACGCTTCAAACGAGTTTGACTAAATTTTGTATCCTGCAATTTTCCGACACGAGAAGACTATAGGGGTGGGTCACATGTTCCAGAACTTTCAATTAGTGGGTCATTTTGGGGTCAACGCGGGTCAAGTTAATTTTATCTAAAAAACGGCTCTAACGATTTTGATTAAATTTTGTATTCCACAAGTTTCGGGCACGAGAAAATCATTGGGCTAGTTCACATATCCGAGAAAATTCGATTACTGGGTCATTTTTGGGTCACTGTGGGTCGACTTAATTTTTTCTCAAAAACGGTCAGACTATTTAGACTAAATTTTACATCCTACGGTTTTAGGGAACGAGAAGACTGTTGGCTTAGGTCACATGTTCGAGAAAATTCGATTAATGGGTCATTTTGGTCATGTATCTTATTATGGGTCAAGCTAATTTTATCTTAACAACGGCTCTGAGGATTTGAACTAAATTTAGTATCCTACAGTTTTAGGGAACGAGAAGACTATTGGGTTAGTTCACATGTTCAAGAAATTTCGATTAGTGGGTCATTTTGGTCATGGGTCATTATGGGTCAAGCTATTTTTATCTTAAAAACAACTCAGAGGATTTGAACTAAATTTAGTATCCTACAGTTTTAGGGAATGAGAAGACTATTGGGTTAGGTCACATGTTCCAGAAATTTCAATTAATGGGTCATTTTGGTCATGGGTCATTATGTGCCAAGCTATTTTTATCTTAAAAACGGCTCAGACGATTTTAACTAAATTTTGTATCCTACGGTTTTGGAGCACGATAAAAATCATTGGGATAGGTCACATGCTTGAGAAAATTCGATTGTGGGTCAGTTTGGTCATGCG
Source organism: Maratus michaelseni (assembly GCA_963931845.1). Classification (NCBI taxonomy): domain Eukaryota; kingdom Metazoa; phylum Arthropoda; class Arachnida; order Araneae; family Salticidae; genus Maratus; species Maratus michaelseni. Next base: position 127,088,484 of record OZ007590.1, on the reverse strand, counting down.
GCATTGTGGGTCAAGTTATTTTTATCTTAAAAACGGCTCAGAAGATTTGAGCTAAATTTAGTATCCTACAGTTTTAGGGAACTAGAAGACTATTAGGTTAGGTCACATGTTCGAGAAATTTCGATTAGTGGGTCATTTGTTTCATGGGTCATTATGGGTCAAGCTATCTTTATCTTAAAAACGGCTCAGACGATTTGAACTAAATTTTCTATACTACGGTTTTTGGGCACAAGAAAATCACTGGGCTAAGGCACATGATCCAGAAAATCCGATTAGTGGATCATTTTTGGGTCACTGTGGTCCAAGCTAATTTTATCTAAAAAACGGCTCAGACTGTTTTGACTAAATTTTATATCCTACGGGTTTCGGGCACGAGAAGACAATTGGGCTTGGTCACATGTTCGAGAAAATTCGATTATTGGGTCATTTTGGTCATGGCTCATGATATTTGAACTCAAAGCTAATTTTGACCGATCATAGCTCGATCAGCCTTGCTACTGTTAATAAAATACACTATTAAAATAGTTATTTTAAAGTGTATTTGTATCGATTCATTATTAAGAAGTAGCTTCAAAGGAAGTAATAAATGACTCTGTAAATTAAATCCCTTTTGTTACATTTAAAAATAAAAATGCTTTACTAAAACAGTTTGTGTATTTAGAAATATTTTAGTTGCATAAACTATAAAAGTTTAGTTTAAAATTACATTGTAATCCAATATATGCTTTTGTTTTACAATAAACAGCTTCCCATGAATTTTGCTTTTCTTTTTATTATTATAGTGAAGTACATTTGTTAATGCTCCACACTAAAAAGTTGCATAGAAATTTCAAATGCTGTACATGTTTACACCGTATCTAAAATTTCTATGTTTGATGTGAAATACGAAAAATATTTTATTTCTTTCCCTATCTAAATTAATAGCATTCGACTAAAACTGTATATATAATCACATGTATACTGCTTCCTATGATTACGTAACAAATTAGTTAACAAAGTTTTGTATTGTTCTAATGAATGTAACGAAAATTCATTCAGATGTATTTATATTTAACAAGCATGTAAAACAAATTGGTAAAATCATTAAAATATGGATTTTTTATTTAATTAATTGGCTGATGTATAATAAGGTAAACATTATCAACATTGTTTCTGCAAAAATATTTCAAGATTAATTATATTTAAAAAATGAGCATTTGTTTTTACTGTTAAATTAATTAAAAATAAAATGTCAGGATTAAGGAAATGTGCACTATAAAATATGCCAATTACTTTGTTGTCTAAAAAAATATGATTTAGCCTATAGAATATTGTATTATGCAAGAAAACTTTGTATTAATTATTCAAGCGTTGGAAAACGATATGTATTTCAAATATTATAGGATTTTCTTAAATCCTAATTCTAATGAGTAAAGATAAGATATATTTGCATATTACATGAAGTAATAATGTAAAACATGCTTAACAAAGGGTCGCAAATATATTGGTATTTTATGATATTCAATAAAAGAATAATTAAATACATGCATCTTGTAACTGTATCTTTTTTTTTACTGCTAATGTTACAGGATATTGTTTTCCAATTATAAATTATTTTTAAAAGAAATCATAGCTCATTGTTGAAATATATTTTGGCATCAGAACTAAATAATTACACTCAAAAAATAAAATTATAAAATTCTGAATCAATATAAGTTACTTGTTAATAATAACTCTTTGAATATTATTTATGCTAGGAAACACGTCTGAAAAATGAAATCGTTACTTTGGCTTTGTAATTAACATCAAATTTCACTAATTTTACTGCTAACTTGGGGGACAAAAATTCTGATAATTCCAATTAAGTAGCTGTTGCGCTTGTTATATAAATGGAAATTTAATCTGTGCTTTATAAGATTAATTAGAAGCGATTCGACATTTTTTGCCTTTTTAAAATTGACGGGATTTAATGAGAATATTTTAGTAATTTTAAAAAAGTAGATATTGGAATTTATTAACATTTTTAGATTTTACGCAAAATAAAAAATATCGTTCCAATTTTTCTTTGTGTATAAATTTATTTTGGCAGAAAATAATCTGCGTAGCACACTCAGTATAAAAGACTTTAAAAAATCGTTCAGGGTGTGGCGGAACCCTTTGACCCGGTACATAGGAGAGTCAACATGACACCTAATTTTAATATAAAATGACGTCTATTTGAAATCAATAAATGAATGAGCTTTGCAGTGGAGCGTGCGAAACTTAACCATGATGCTCGAATTCAGGTTCAACTAACGCTCAAAATAACTAAATGCAAATTTACTAATTTAAACTCAACTTACATGAGGTAAATGGCTGCTCAAGAATCGTACCTCAGATGACTTCTATGTCGAAGAATCCCTATTGCTAAATACATGTTAATCAATGGCACTTCAAAACTATGTTAAAAGTCTTTACTAATTGGAATCCCGTCTACTCCGGAAATCAGTTTATTGAAGTATGTTGGTTTTAACATCTTATCAGAGGTCAAATTCCTTAGTTGAAGTCTTTGAATCCACACTATTGCTCCAAACGTCATTTGCTGTTAGCACATAGAGAAGTACACACTCCAAAGTTTGAAGCGCGAAAGCACTGGTCTGAGTTAACTGCGCAGACGAGACACGACCGAATACGCTTGTTTAAACTCCAACAAGCGTATTTATACACGCCAGCTTACCACAGTAAGCTAATTAGCAGATAACAGCATAAAAATATCAGTGAATCTCAGATTCAGGGATGTACAATACGAAAGGGATGTACGAAAGTCAAAGGAACAACAGATAGATGACACTTTCACGCACAGGTGTTATATGCCGGGAAACACATTCACAAACTAGGCTACCCACATAAGTGAGTAGTCAGACACTGCCATAAGGGTTTCAAGTGTTAAAGTTTATCGTGCTTAACCTTTTAATGAGTACGCGTACTTTCGTTTTATTACCATGGGAATGAGGGTTTAAAAAAAACGAAAAGTTATACACCAGCCTGCAATTTTGCGAATTTTACCATCCCCACATGCTAACTATGCTGAAAAAAAGTATTTTAAAACCTTGCCACTAACTTTCCGAAAAACCTCGAGTACAACATACATATGAGTTTTATCTTCTTATACGGAAAGTATGAAAACATATATATACATGCGTATACTTCCTGATTCACGAAAATAAATACTTATATCAATACTACTACTGAAAACTTCAACTCATTTAATCTGTTAAGAATAGTTGTTTGATGTCCACATATTTTCCATACTGATTTCAGGTCATTGCTCAGTTCGTCAATTAAGATGCATTTAACATACGTTATCGTCAACAGGCGGCAATTGTTGCAAGTACATTTTTTATGGCTGTACGCTATGTCAAACGTAATGCAACTTTTATACAATAGAGAATTTACCCGATGCTCGCTAACGCTCGCCAACACCTGTGAATCGAGACAGTTATGCGGTTTCAGCTAGCTCGCTATTTTTGCAGCAACTCTAGCCAGAATGAGTACAATCATAAATTATTTTAGCATCTGGAATTTACAATTTTTTTAACGCAAAATAAGTAATTGAAAGTTTTATTGAAAGCATAATTAAAAATGCCTTTAGTTGGTGCTACCAATGGACATAACTCATTTTAACATTATGAAATTAAAAAAAAAAATTTAAATGTAAAATAATTAACAGAAAAAATTCCCTTGGAAACACAATTCATTTAAAACTTCTTTAAGAACAAAATATAAAATATTTTAGGGGCGCTAATATTGTACAGCTCGGCTTAAATTCATTTTGAAAAACGCCTGGGAAAACACTACGTGACAGCAAGATAATTCAATATAAATCAAAAATCTTCATCTAAAGTTCGTTCGACATGAAAAAATACAATATCTCTCAGAAGGTTAGCAAATTAACAAAACATAAATATCACATTTTCTGCAATTTCTAAAGAAACTCTTGATTAAAAAGCTGATTTGATGAATACATCACGTGATCGTAAAACAAACCAGTGACCATTGCTATTCATAGATTGGCCGAAAAATCGTGCTGTGTTTAAAAAGATCCCAGGTGAATTTTGTTTTGATAATGATGTTTTTGATGATTTTGATGTTTTGTTTGGATCATGTGACCATAAAAGGAACCATTAAGAATCATTCCTCTGGAAACTATGGTTGTTGCCAAACGGCAAGCTACAAATTCAGCCTTATTTTTGCGCCACGTAAGAGAAGTATATACAAGGTTTGTCCGTTAAGTAATGGAAATGGTAGTCGCGTGGTGCTCCAGTCGCCAGCAGGGTACTCTCTGGCGGCAGGATTTGTGGTGAGGGGTTTAAAGTAGGCAAAACACCGGCCTGCAGTTGCGTTCGAACTCTGACGCAGTGAGGATCCCGCGTGGCGCAAATGCTGTTTTGGAGTTTTTGTCATGACGGAAAATAAAAAACGTGTTCGTAGGAGCAGTACTACGCGATTAAATTTTGCTTTCACCTGGGTAAAACAATCTCCGAGATGCTTGTCTTGATTAAGGAAGCTTACAAAGACGACACCCTATCAAAGGCCCAGGTGTTTCCAGTGGTACAGTGTGTTCAAGAATGGACGGATAACTGTTGAAGACTTGGAGCTATTTGGACGCCTTTCAACGAGTGGTTTGGACGAAAATGTGGCCAAAGTAAAAAATCTCCTGGACTCCTCCAAAGTAAAAAATCTCCGTCGTTTGAGTCCACAGAGCCGTCAAACGGAAACGACCGGAGATTGCCGATCGCTGGAAGCTCTACCACGACAACGCTCCAGCCCACACTGCCTTCATTGTGACCGCCCACCTGACTCGGATAGGGGTTGCAATCTTGCCGCAGCCACTAATTCAGACCCGATTTGAGAAAGGCAGACTTTTTACTATTCCAAAAGCTCAAGAGAAGCCTGAAAGTTCACCATTTCGAAGATGATCACGCTATCCAACGGAATGTTACGTAGTCTCTCAAAAAGGTTATGGCAGCTGACTTCCAGGGAGCTTTTGCAGTGTGGTAATCGAGTTTGCAGCGGTGTGTCGACGCCCAAGGAGATTATTTTGACGAATTTTAACAATATGTATCAATCGGATCAATAAATTATATTTAACAGACCCAGTCTCTTTACTTTGCGGACAAACCCTATATATATATATATATATATATACATATAGATCATTGAGATGCCCAATAACATGCTTCCTATAGAATATGACGTGATTTCGCTCCGAATTCTCTTCCAGCTACCCTTTTACTATTATTTATTTTTCAACACAATGTTGATTATAAAATCTTTGGTCAAAACGTTTTTTTAAGCATTGAGAATGTATATAAATATGTATAACTGCATCACAAATCTAATAGAATTCCATTAGTTATAAAACAGCCTACACATAATACATCTGAAAACGACAAAATAGTAGCGCGTAAGAAATGGAAATTTATTTAGAAGAAAGAGACCAATTGAAGTATGGTAAAATTAAAGTCAATAGAACATTTGCGGATGAATATTAAATTCCTTTCATTTATTTAAATTATATCATATTTTTTGGTGTGTTAATTATTCAAATCATTGTGTTTACTGACATTTTCTGTTTAAAAATTGTGAGTTGAGAATAATACTCCACAACAAATCCGATATTTTTCTTCTATACTAATGCCTTTTCTACAGTTCTTTTACAAATCACGGTGCTACCTAACAATCGCCAACTCGCCTTAAATTTGACTTATAAGCTTTTTTCTACATTAAAATAATTCTTTAGGGAGCTTCTTTGCACAAATGATATTTAGCCCTGTGCAGTTAACCTAATTTTTTTTTAAACCTGAAACACACTTTTACAAAAAGGAAACCTTTTGGAATGTGTTCCATATCAGACCCTAATCATCCCCAGAGTTTCGCACATCAGAAAAACCGTCATTTTGAAAACAAAAACTTCCCTCATCTTGGAAAATTGTTTTTTATTGGACATTTTCTATATTAACCCCATCAGCATTACATTATTGTATCCAAATTATTGTATTAATTTCATTGACAAGTTTCCAAACCCTAACGTGAGTCATTTTAGAGACGGTATCTATTTACCTCAAAATAAACAACACCACACACTTCAATATTATACATTGCGTACAGTTAGTATGTCTGGTAGGAATGGACTATGAAATCGTAACGTACGCAGTGTACGCATGGTGCTGTAGGAGTTAATTGTCTAGGTTGTTTCAAAATATGTCAAAATGTTCGTATTTCGATTCTCTACTCTAATAATAATAAATCAAGCATAATAAAAATGTATCTGGGAATCCGCCATTTTAATAAAACTGTTACAATTTTGGAAATTTATTTTTTATTGGATAGTTCTGTATCATGTGGCTTAGATTTCATCAAAATGTGTCTAATTGCTCGTATTCAAATTCTATACATTAATAGAAATAGATAAATACAGCTAAAAATGTGTCTGAAAAAATTATAATCAGAGTTTGTATGGCATAATATGACTGGATCCCCTATCTAAACAGCGTATAACTAATGTTGCCCTGTATATATGCATCGAGGAACTTTAATTAAGCTAAAACAAAGCATAAATATTAGAAAAATTATTAAATATCCAGAAGATGTTAAAGCTATGTTAGTCAATGTCGCATCCACAGCTTGAAACCTTTGTGGTAAATAAAATTTTATATTAGGAAATCATAAAAAGTTTTGTTAAGCACATGTTTGGACATGATCACAGAGCAATATCTGATGCCGTAGAAACAAGAAAGAAAAATTATGTGACAAGTATAGATTATGAAACGCTTTTCCTCTAGAAGATTTTAACAAAACATAGCCGTTTAAGAAGTCAAAGAAGATACCTAAGTAGACATTTAAAAAAATAAATAACACATTTGAAGGCCTGATTTCAGCAATAAGCGTCCATAGCCAGAAAAGTTCTCCAAATCTTTATGTCAGCCCTGTATGTAATATATAGATTTGTATACATCCTGCATACTATGCCGAAATTAATTTAGTAAGAAAACGCATAACACAAATAAAAATTCACAGTTAAGAATTTCTAGCAATAGACGGAAACATACTTCAATTATTTTGTACAGCCTGGTATAATATCTACAGATTTTTATACATGCACATACTAAGCTAAAATTTAATTCTGGCCAACACACGCCTAAAACTACTGATATCACACTTCCAGGAAATACTATACATAACTGGCCTTGTATCCAAATCTTTGCATAGTCCTGTATATGATTTTATTTATATTCTACAAACATATTTTAGTATATTAAATATAAAGGAGCTCGACAATGCATAACTCATTTTAAAAACAACTTTACGCAAATCATGCTCAGTAATGCTTACGAATACTTTTGTGTACAATCTAAAAACGACATTTTCAAAACTGAGCAAAAAATACTCAAATCTGAGTATGTCGAATAGTCAAAATGGCTCCGAATCAAAATTACTCAAGTTTGAAACATGTATATAGTCATTTCTGAAAACATGCACACACTCAAGAATAAAACATCATGTGCTCATATTTGAGTATGTCCATGTTTCAAAAATGAGTGTGAAATGACTACTATATGCTCATTTTTGAGTATATCCACGTTTCCAAAATGAGTTTAAACTGATCCTAATCATTTTTGTCTATGCCAATGTTTCAAAAATTAGTATGAACTGACCTCTATGTGCTCAGTTTAGGGTATACCCATGTTTCAATATTCTGAGTATTTCTCATATTTTCAGAATTGTAAGCATTGGGTCGTCATATTTGAAACAAAAAGTTTCATAACAAAATGAAAACATCGATTTACTCAGATTTGAAAGTGTCATTTTTCTCAGTGTATCGCTGTATATGATCCATAAAATTTATACACACCACGTAGTATATAGAAATTTAGTTAAACTTAAAAACGCATATCATAACTGAAAACACAATTCCAGCAATTATACTTAATAGACAATACTTCGGATACAGTACTGTATCCGAAATCTCTTGCGTGTCCCTGTAAATGAACAATAAATGTTATGTACATCATGTTCTACAGCAAGCATCTTGTAGTAAACCTCGGTAATGTATATCAATCACATCATGTTTGAAAATCTGTAGCATAATTTAAAATATCTTCAAACAGGTTTCCCTATATACCATTATATATCTGAATTCTTTCTGTGACCCTGTAAATGAGTGATAATAGCTTTTAACTCTGTATTCTAAGGAAAAATTGTTTTAATGCACCTCAGAAATTCATATAAATTTCTTTATGTTTACAACATTGTAACATTACAAAAATGTATCGCAAAAGATTGTCCCCATAGACCGTAATGTAACGAAATTCTTTTGAGGGCCCCTGTAAATGAAATGTAAGTGCTACACATAACATATTTGATAGTAATATTCTTGTAGCACACCTCAATAACGCATATAAATTTTGTTATGTTTCAAATAGGTTAACACCATTAAAAAGCACCGCATATGATTTTTCCCCGTAGATCATAATGTAAAGGAATATTTTTGAGTGCCTCTGTAAATGAATTATAAAGGATACACACTTCATTTTCAATATAGATCCTGTCATGGGAAATTCTAAATAACATACATCAATTACATGGGAATCCGAGTATATTTACGCGAGTAAGATTTCGGACGGGGAGACAGACAGACAAACCCAATGAATAAACACTTTCTACTATGTTGGGAAGTGTTAAAAAGAAAGGGTGAAATAAGACATGGGAACATATTAACAAGCTCTATCATAGAAAAATGGATTAAGACAATGCCAACCAATACGAAACTCGCCGAATCTGTAGAAAAACTATCTGCAATGTCACAAATAACAATTGATTAACAAATTGGGCTAAGAGATTCACGAAAATGTAGAGATGCAACTGACACTGATAAATTGAATAAGTGGTTAAATATGCATAGCTATTTTGAGAGATAAACACCTGCATTGACACATATCGCATAATGCACTTGCTGCAATAATAACAGTAAAAAACAGCCAGACAATATTTCAACAAAAAATATTGCATCTTTTTCTGAACCTGTATTTATTGATTTTTTTAAATTAGTTTACTCCTTTTTTGATTGAAGACACTTTGTTGTGCTTCACTAAAAAAAGTCATGAAGATTTGTAACTAATTTTATGAATGACTCTTATAAACTTTTAGTAGCCATTAGAGTTGCAAAGATTAGAATAAACCCGGTTTAAACCTGGGAATAAACCGGGTTTTTGGGGGAATAAACCGGGTTTTTGGGAATAAACCTGAGAATAAACCGAGTCTATTGGAAACAAACCTGGGAATAAACCGGTTCTTTGTAACTCTAGTAGTCATCTACGGAAGAAAACATTAATATTTAACTTATAGAATCCTAAGTTATTTCAGTTGTTCAAATAATTACAATTATTGCATAACAACACACATATTACCTCATTTGAGTGTTTAATTATTTTTCAATTTAGTAGCATGATGTTTTTATCGATAATAGATATTTATAAAACATATTCAGAAGGAAAAAATGCATCTTTACAGCAAAACAACTTTACACCTACATTTATACATTTGTTTAAATGTGCTTTTTAAAATAAATAATTAAGCCTATATAAACTAATGTATAATGTGTATCAGAATGATAAATAATATAATTATGCTTTTCATGGAATTAATTTTCATAAAAAGCAAAATTAACAGAAAATATTTATATAAATTGCAAAACTTAATGTGTTTTATCTATTTCAAAAATAAAAATGTAATCTATAAAATTAACGAATTATACTTAAAATGTTAGCTTCAGCAAATAGCATATATGCCCGATATTTAAAAAAATGGATTTTTGCATTAATTGAAGCGAGCAAAGGTAAAATATTTATCCATGCATTCTGAATTAATGAAGTAATGTATTTTTAGCCGATTATAGCAAATATTTACCAATTTTTTTAATGTTCGATAAAACAATAAATTAACTACGTATTTGGATAAATTATGCATAGATATATATCTTGAAACATTTTTACTAACAATGCTATGTAACATCGTTTTACTGCTGAATAATTATTTTTAGAAACAATTCTCTCGTATATTTGAATTATCATTTGATCCAGGTATGGTATACCAATTAGTTTGAAAAAATATTGATAAAATTCTAATTCAATGTACATTACTTATTTTTAAAACTTTGTATTGTTATTTATTTATGTTGCTAAATATATCGGCAAATAAAACTAATCATAGCTAGTAATTGGCTACAAATTTAACTAATTTTGTTACTGCATAAACGAAAAAAAAGCCACGCGTATGATTTAAATATATACTGTTAACATTTAATAGTAAGGTTATATTGGATATTTCACAATTTTATACTTATTTTTTGTCGAATGTCTATTGGATGTTTAAAATAATTGTAGGTATGCCAACAAATAGTTACTTGTAAAAGCTAAATAATGATAAGGTAAGAAATTTATCTGTAATTATAGTTTATGTTTAATATTTTTTTACATGATTTGACATATAAGTACATACCAGGAATATAAGTGTTTAATTAAGTTAAAAATAAAAGCTTAACTAATTTTATTTTTATAAAGAGGAAAGTATCATCTAAATAAATAGGTCATCGCAGTTATTATATAAAATGGTGACTTAATTGCTATTTAAGAATAAATAATAACCACTACTACGAAATTTTCTGATATTATTAAAAGCCTGTTCCATAATATTTTTAAATAACTAATTTTGAACAATTTATACAAATTCAATGTTATATTTTTGGAATTTGTTAGTTACTATGCTCGTTTAAATTGTCTTCATTAGTTAATTACTTCAACTCTTTCTGGTACACATTTTTTTTTTTGTTTTAGGCAGAAATTAGTTTTATGTTTAAAATAATTGTAGCTATACATAACAAATAGTTATATGTAAAAGTTAAATAATGATAAAGTAAGAAATCGATCTGTAGTTATAGATGATGTTAATGTTTTTTTACATGATTTGGTATATAAGTACATACCAGGGAATATAGTTGTTTGAATAAGTTAAAAATAAATCGCAAGCGTAACTAATTTTACTTTTATAGAGAGAAAAATACTATTTAAATACAGTAGATCGTCGCAGTTTTTATTAAAAAAAATGGGGATTTAATCGTTGTTTAGGAATAAATAGAAACTACAACTACGAAATTTTCTTATATTATTAAAAGCATATTTCATAAGATTTTTTAGATTATTAATTTTAAGCAATTAATACAAATTCAATGTTATATTTTTGGAATTGTATAGACTATGTTTCAAATTTAACTGGGCTTCATTAGTTAATAGTTTCCACACTTTCGTGTCCACATATTGTACTAATTTGGGGGAGAAATTACTTCATGTTAAGTTTAAAACATTAAAAATAGTTATTCAAATCTCAAAAAGTAAGATTTAATGAAGTTTAAAACATATGCTGTTTACTGAAATTTAACGAATTTGTGCACTGTTACTATAGCAATAGGTTATGGATTTTTTTTTTTAAACGTTTGAAAAATATCATATTAGAACAAAATCAAAGACATAACAGCATTCCAGATTTTTTTCTTTCGTAATCATAAAATATTTGTTCAGAAAAACAGTCCTTGATTTTAAATTTAAATGAAATGCTATGGAATTTGATAGAGTGCAAGATTATTTTTACCTGCAACTCACAGTGGAATGTATTCCTTCTTTGTAGCTGAAATAGGTACGAATTATTATAACACTTAATATTATCACAGTTATTATTACACTCATATATTATCACACTTATATTTATCACATTTATATTTTTCAATCAAACTTACAGCTACGTAGACTGCAGTAGTCCTATTAATTTGTGCTACAAATGGAAAAAAAAATTGAGAGACATTAAAATTATTAAAAGTTGTTATCATATATCGTACTTTATTCAAAGTTTTTGAAGTTATTTTACTTCTTGTAATGTAACGCAGCAGCAATTCTCCAAAAAAATTAAAATTCGACACAGCTTACATGGTAAATTTTATTATCAGTATATCTTCTAAGAGCACAATTTAAAAGTTTAAAGGGATGAGATTTTTTTCCATTTAGATTCTGGCTTTTTAGAAAAAGGAAACTTGTAGCAAAACAGAAATTACAACTTCAGTTCCTACTTCATAAGCTGCAAGTAAAATTGTATACATCAAAAAGATTGTTGTTCGTCGAACTATACGATAATTGCATTTCAATTATTCTACAGTTAAGGGGATCCGGGTGTCAAAAAGTTTAAAGGGATGTGATTTTTAGCCATTTAACTTCCGGCTTTATAGAAAAAGAAAACTGGTAACAAAACAGAAGTTGCAATTTCAGAAGCTACAAGTAAAATTTTAACCACCAAGAAGAGCGTTGCTCGTCGAAACTATGGGGTAATTGCATTTCAATTATTCTGCAGATAAGGGGATCCGGGGATCAAAAAGTTTAAATGGATTTGATTTTTAGCCATTTAGCTTCTGGCTTTATAGAAAAGGCAAACTGATAAAACAAAACAAATGTTGCAAATTTAATTGCTTTTCAAAAGCTGCAAGTAAAATCTTAATCACCAAGAAGAGTGTTTCTCGTCTAACTTACATGGTAGTTTAAATAAACGTATTTTAAACCTTAAACTCGCATCACGACTGAGCTTGCCGGGAACGGCCTTGACACGCATTCTACAGTCTGACTGAAAAAACATCAGGCAAATAGTAGGCATTGGAAAATTTCTAAGGTAAGGACTATTTTCATATAGTTAAGATTTTTAACAGAAAAAAAAAAACATATTGTTGAATAAAAAGTTTCAACTTCTCTTTTTTTTATTAATATGTTTTAATATGTTTGTTCATTGTATCTCTTTTCAAATTTTTAAAACGCCTTATTTCTCCTACTGATGACTTTTCATTTTTTTCGCTAAAATAATTTAACCTAATTCAGCCATTGCCATACGACCAAATTTTGTGCCACTGCTGTGTTAACTAGAGCTATAGATGGATTTCAGTACAAACTATTTATATCCACCTTGTAAATACCATGGCAGAATGTAAAGTAAGAAAAAAGAAAAACAATTCTTACATGGAACGATATTCTTAAATCAATCATCCCTGATACCAACGCATCAGAAGATTTCTTGATAATCTTAGGGTATAAATCACTATTTCTTAATCTCTACGTTTTCATGGATTCTCTTTTCTTATTTTCTCTGTGGCCGCGGTAATACTTAAGACTCAAATTATTGATATTTCTTAGAATATCGAATACAGATTTTTAAACTAAGAAAAAGGCGTAATACTATATACAAATTAAGAGATTATAGATATACATATATTACGGTTAATATGATTAATCTGGTCATTATTAATAATAACCGATTATTATTAACAATGACCAGATTAATCATATTGACCATAACATATATATATATTCATATTGTGTAGTATATTTAACAGTAGTCTTAGGTTTTCCTTTCAGTTTATTAGCATAGGTTTTCTGAAATTCTAGACAAGTGGAAAAAGACGCAACTTAGACCAAGGGGACTACTGACACCAGTTTAAAAATATCTGATATGGAAATTTATTTGTCCGGTTTTCATTTGGACTATTCTGTTTCAGAATAAATTGCCAGGATCCAGTTTGGGATATGAGTCAGATTTCACAATGTTCAGTTACAGCAGAATTTAAAAAGTAGTTTATCATTTATTTTTCTTTAAGTATCGTAAGTAGCTTTAAAAATCAAATAAAAAAATACATGTATAAATACCACATTGAAAATAGTTCCTATTGTTAAGAAATTTAAAAGGTTGTGTAAAGGTTATGTACTCATTAGCTGCTCAAGACGGACTCGCAGCGTTTCTAAAAAAATATATCTTTCGTACCACTATTTCCAAAGATAATTTTTGTGGTACATTTCTGCTGCAGATGTTAAAGGAATCTACATTTGGAAATAGAGCTTTCTAAATTAGAAAAATTTAGGAATGCTGCGAGCTCTGGTGATCTGTCTTGAGTAGCTAATGAGTATATAACCTCTTCTCTACCTTTTAATTTTTGATTGCCTAACAGGGATTGCGCAGACGATGAATCCAGGTCTGTAGAGTTTGGATGTCCCTACCAGTCACCTTTATTAAGGTCTTTAAATTAAAAGAACGGATTACAGACTAGAGTCAGTGGACTCTAGCCGCCGATAATGAGACAAAAGACGGCATAAACATAAAGTACGATTGATTACATACGAAAATAATAATGAGTAGTAAAAAAGTCATACTGCTAAAAACGCGACAATGATCAGCTGATAAGAAATGTAAGATGTATAGCAATTATGGAGTGTAACTTCGGCCAAAGCGTGGCAACGGGCAGATGTATTCACCACATTTTTAATTTGTGACAGTATCAGGTTTGTTTGATTACCCAATTACCATGATATTTAGTAATGCTGACTGAACTAAAGAAGGAACACGTAATCTTTTGCATACGTATTTCCTGCAGTATGCGTTATTTCCATGTGAGAAGGGGAAAGGAATGCATGTTTTCTGAAATAATATACTTATTAAAATATTTAAATAAATACGCAATTTATTATATGAAATATAGTTTTATTACCTGCGAAAAATCTTCAAATTTCCTATCATGAGATGTCAGAAAGATAACAACCCAACCTATAATAATAATAGATAACAAAATTATTATAACGAATTCAACATGCCTGATTGTAAAGATATTTAATTTTTTAGGTGCGTTCGTAATCATATAAATACGTAGCAACTATAGTCGTCGTCTGGTCGATCCGTCTGTCCATCTGTACGCATATAACAGTGCAAAAACTACCCAACCGAATGGTTTGAAATTTAATATGCAGGGTGTCCCAAAAGTCCTTGACATATTTTAAAATTCAATAAAAGATCAAGCAATTGGTGTACGAGGGTGTGGTTTGGACAAAAATGCATATTATGATCTGAAATTTTGTTTAAACAGTTTAAAAAATAGTTCTAAAATTTTCTCATAGATGGCGCTGCTTCTGGAAAGTTATCAAATAGGTAGAATGCTTTTATACATAATAATGACGAAAAACGCAGAATGCATATGCACAGCTTTTGTCCAAATTATGCAACCCACATTCTATAAGTTAACAATACTCGTCTATACATCGTCATTCGTCTAATCGAACTCAGCAGGG
The DNA here is from genome assembly GCA_963931845.1 of Maratus michaelseni. Taxonomy (NCBI): domain Eukaryota; kingdom Metazoa; phylum Arthropoda; class Arachnida; order Araneae; family Salticidae; genus Maratus; species Maratus michaelseni. Next base: position 127,073,323 of record OZ007590.1, on the reverse strand, counting down.
GGAGTATTGTTAAGTTTTGGAATGTGGGTTGCCATAGTTTTGACAAAAACTCTGAATAAGCATTGTGCGTCTTTCGCCATTGTTATGTATTTATTACAGCAAACTACAGATTCGATAACTTCCAAGAAACACGCCACCTATGAGAAATTTTTGGAACTATTTTTTTTTATTTGCTTTCAGTTCATAAGAAGCATTTGCTTCCAAACCGCACTCTTTTACCCCAATTCTTTGATCATTTATTGAATTTTAAAATGTGTCAAGGACATATTCCTTTTAAATGCTAAAGGTGTAAATTAACAACATAATATACATTAAAATAACTTTTTTTAGTTGTTTTACATGTTTCGACTCTTTCCGAGTCATTTTTAAAAACAAAATGAAAATATTCCAAAGTTGCACGGTCTTTGAAGTTATTATTTTCTAAAAATTACGCACGTTATCTATTATTTTTTACTTGGTTGTTTATTTTCATATCTGTGACCATGGAGTAACTCGAGCCACAGCTTCGGTAAATTAAAAGATGCCGAATCGTTACATATTGTATTTTTGCGTGTTAGTATCTCTATGGTTTCTCTTATTATGGATGGATAGTATAGACTGGAGGGAAATATTATTTTACTGTCATTGAAATTTATTTGGATGGTTTCTTCTTGATATAATCTTGCCAGGGCTGGGCTGTAGTTAGAGATACTAAAACGCAAAAATACAATATGTAACGATGCGGCATCTTTTAATTTACCGAAGCTGTGGATCGAGTTACTCCATGGTCACAGATATGAAAATAAACAACCAAGTAAAAAATAATAGATAACGTGCGTAATTTTTAGAAAATAATAACTTCAAAGCCCGTGCAACTTTGGAATATTTTCATTTTATTTTTGAAAATGACTCGGAAAGAGTCGAAACATGTAAAACAACTAATAAAAGTTATTTTAATTTATATTATGTTGTTAATTTACACCTTTAGCATTTAAAAGGAATATATCATTACAAGGTGTTATAATTTATTATATTGTTATGTGTCAAGGACTTTTGGGACACCTTGTATATAATTTGGGACACCTTGCAAAATTTTGTCGAGTCATTTCAAATTTTATGAAATTAGAATTAAAACTTAAAAAGATATTAATAAAAGTTTTCTTCGCTCTATTAAATCCTAGCATACATAATCTGTAAAATAAAAGCGCAGACCATTTGACTGTCATCAACAGTTCCGAGATGGCCGTTTTGTTTTTTCATATGCCAGGTGGCCATTTTTATTCAAAATTATTTTTTCGAATAAAGCTGCATGAAAGTTACATTTTTAGAAAGATCGTTCAAAATGAATTAATGTTTTAGAGATGACTTACGTTCAGTTGCGTATATATTCTGCAATAACTTCAGTTGAAATTATGTTGGTAGTTCAAATTTTCGATCCATGAAAATAAACAAAAAAGAGATTCATTCGTAGTGAATGTTTAAAATATTAAACCGTGGAGGCAATTGTTTGCAAAGCTTGGCAATGTAGCCTGGTGTTTGTCGTAGCGATCATTGCAGGAATTGACATAGCGACGACGTAGGTCAATCATATGACAGACATGTTACACGTGCACTAATCAAATAGACCGTACTCATATATATAATGGGAGCTATAAAGAACGCCAGCTGCCTTTCCTTATAAGCCAATCAAAGTTTAGCAAAATTATTTTATGTTAGGTGCAGACGATATAATTCATTTCACTGAAACAATAACGATGATTTTTTTTACATGTCTTGTATTGGATATTTGCACATAATATAATTTTAATGCAACATAACTGTAACTAATTTTTTGTACCTATTGCACCAAGATCTAAATATTTATAAAACTACCTATAGAACGAACACACCCCATTTGTCACGTTTGACATACAATTTCCAACTTGTTTTAATTTCATTTATAAATATATAAAATTTACTTAAGACACATAAAATTTTGTTTTATGATTTGTACAGTTCAATAAAATAAATAAATAAAAATGTAAAGTGCAAGCATTGACTATATCTTCAGTTAATAATTTGTGATTTTACAATTGAAATAATATTTCACAAAGCATTCGAATATTGAACAAGTAGTATGTTTAAAGGCACTCTTTTCATAAAATGGCGTCGTGTCTTGAAAGATTTTGAATTTGAAAGTCGTGTAAATTTAATATAATATTATTTTAAAGAATTATTATTATTATTTTTATATTAGTAATAAAATTAACATTGCTGATATTAATATTTATAAAGATAGATTTCGATTTATATAATAATAACGCATTAAAAATGCTGTTATTAAATTTTTCCCTTAATTCCATACATTTTTTTTTGTAGTGGTTTGAATCAAATTTTAGTGTTGCAGTAGTTGAAATAATAAGTTGGTGGAATATTGTTCAAACATTCGTTGAAGCTCGTCGGTCAACCCATAGCTCTAAATCTTGGAACAGTATTTCACTATCTCATGCAGCACAGAAATTTTGTTTAACTTTTGTTTAACGTACTTCGTTCATTATTATGCTTGAACATGCCCGACAGCCTTAAAATTAACAATTCTATCCATAACAAAAGTTAATCCCAACAAAAAACAACTGCATTTCTCACAAAAATCTAATTATGAGCAAGATCCACAGTATTTTATTACCGCAGACATTTTTAACAACCATCATATATTCTAAATATTTTTTTAATTAAAAAATGAATACAAACAAACGAATAAAAAATAATATAAACAAACATTTCTACGATAATATAATTTGCTAAACATTACATTTAATATAATTCGATAGCTTCAACTAAGGAATTAACTTATTAAAACATTCGGTAAACTTTAATTAAATTGTATGTTGTTTAAATAGAAATATACTCAATATTGTCAAAATATTGCTAGAATAATTGTGTTTGTTTAGTGAAGATTAAGTAAATGCACCTTTAGCAAGTATACATTATCAATGTTTCTTCACTATGTTGTTCTATTATAACAATATTACTTGACTGGCGGCGTTCCTTCCGCGAATGAATAATATGTTATTACTGTCCTTTAACAGATAATTGTTTATCATATAAATGAAAATCTACTGTTGAAAGAGCATCGACTCTTTGTGCAATTCAAAATATGTTGTAAGCAAAAAAAGACAAATAAATCGAACGCTGAATATATTTCAAGCAAACAAAAAGTATCGTTTGGATTCATCAAAAGTTCTATATATATGTACATTATTTATTTTGTTATAAAAGGTTATTTATATGTTGAACATAACATTCTAAAACACAATAACAATATAATGTTTTTTTTTTTTTTTTTACATACATAAATTTCAGCCTATTTATAACGAAAGAACAAAGTTTCGTGAATTTTAATTCAGCGATTATAAAAATACAAATTTTCGAAAATTTCAGCCTGCTAAGCTTTAAATGTAACATCGCTTATTTAAGCACCTACACTAGAGTAATTTATGCGTTTTATCACTTTTTGTTTTAAAAAAACTTTATGAAAGCATAAACATAATGCATATACATATTTTAGCATCAAGTGGAGTTAAATATTAATATTAGTAAAAAGTGTGATTGTCAAAAAGTAATAAATAGAAAAATGTATAAACTGAATTTTAATAAATACATTTCTTTTCGATCATCACTAGAATTAACATAGTATCCATCACCCTCCAACACAAGTTGGAAATGGTACGTCAAACGTGACAAATGAGGTTCGTTCGTAGTGTTATTATTTCTGTGAAATGAATTATATCGTCTGTTATTATGATATGATTAATTTCCGTAATAAAATAAATACATTTTAAGTTGGCAACATTTTATCATTTGTTGACATTTACTGAAAATTCCAATGGGAAACTTAAGCCTACATTTTAAATTTTCAGAACTTGGAATCCATATTTAGACACTTTTTTCATTTAATATCTATTTCTACGGAAACATCTGTAGAAAAACTGTCGGTAGATTATATGATTGCTATAAATAAACAATTTTAGAATACAAATTCGGTTTTTAAATGTAGTAATACGGAAATATTGTGACTCTATCTTAAATTTGACGTATTCATCATGGCAACCTAAAATCATTATCTATCATGGGATATTATTCAGTTAGTAACGTATGATGGGGGTTTCATAGAATGAAGAAAACTTTTATTGATATCTTTTTAAGTTTTCGATTTTCATAAAATTTGAAATGACTTGATAAAATTCTGCAACGATTATATATATTAAATTTCAAACTATTCGATTGGGTAGTTTTTGCGCTTTTATATGCAGATAGACGGACAGCCGGACGAACAAGATGACGACTATGGGTGCTACTTATTTATATAATTACGAACGCACCTAAAAATGAATGTCGTCGGCGCCAAAAGCTTTATTTTGTGACTTTTATAAATGGAATTATAAAATGTGTTTGGTTTCTTTTTACTACACCGTACATATTTAAATTCTGTTAATGTAATTATAAATTAATATATATATATATATTTGTTTTTATAATTTAAATTATTATTATTATTTTAATATCATTTTCGGTATATAGATTTCAGCACTATTTTGCGTTTTTCTTTTTGTAAAAGTTATTAAAATCTGGCTTTCGTTCTCGCTTAATCCTGATAAAATTTCGAATTTTTTTGTCCATATTAAAATTTAATTTCAGTGAACTGCCAACCTTAAAATGTTCAAACAGTGAAAATAAATAAATTCTAATTCTCGAAGGACAAAATATGAATTAATATTTCAGAACTGCAATTGTGACAAGCGTTAAATTTTTTCTTGTTACTTTATTCTATCTTCACAAGAAGAAAGTATTGGATTCATGAAAATTTTCGACAGATTTATATGTTTTAGAAGGTCCTGAACACGATTTCACTGTTTTTAGAAAATGACTGTCTGTGACTCTGTCTGTCTGTATGTGACAAAAATTTTGTAGGAGCTGTATCTCGACAACTAATGATCGAAATTTAATAAAACTTTATATTCAGTTAGTTCGTGATATAAATTGGCGCTGATTAGTTTTTGGTGAAAATCGCCCAATAGGTGGTGCTGCTATGTTGCATTTTTCGCTATTTCCGAAATAGCTCTATCTCAATAACTAATGCACTTATTTTCATCACATTTCAGGTTACGTTTTGGTGTAGATATCCCAACAGGTGGCACTGCTGTACCAATTTTTTTCATTACCTTTGCGATAAAACTAATGCAGGGAACTTAATCAAACTTGAGATTCTGTTAGAACTTGACATAAATAGATACTGATTTCGTTTGGATGTAGATAGCCGAATAGGTGGCGCTGCTATGCTACCTTTTTCATCGTTATCACGATAACTATATCTCAAGAACTAATACATGGATTTTCATCCAACTTCAGATTCAGTTAAACGTTGACATAAGTTTTTGTTGATTAGGTTTTGGTCTAAATCTCCCAACAGGTTGCGCAGCTGTGCTACATTGTGCAGGATTTACACGATTTTAGCAATAGTCATATCTCAAGAACTAGTGCACGGAATTTAATAACACTTTAGATTCAGTTAGACCTTGATATAAATTGGTGCTGATTTTTTTAGTGTATGTGAAACCCGTGTGTGATAGAAAAAAGTTTTGGGATTGGCAGATCCGACTAGTTGTTATTGTTTTTTGCGTGTATTGTACATAATCCTAGGAATATATTGCAAAATAACGTACGATTTCTTCATCAATTTCCACAAAGTAGCGATTTAGCACTGTTTTGTGTATTTCTTTTTGTGAAAGCAATTGACATCTGAATTATTTCTGTTCTCTAATAATTCTGAAAACTTTTAGTCATTATATTTTTATCCACATACTAACTGCATAGCAATCCGATGTGTTACATTTGCATTGTATGACATATTTTGATTTTTCAGGGGAAAATAAATCTAATTTTTTTCTACATTAAAAAATATTTTTAATATTATTTTTATTAAATTTCTTTTCATAACTAATAACTGATGTTTAAACTGTAGTTTAACAGAAAACTGCCAAAAATGACCTATTGCAAATTACGTGATTTTGATGAAATTATAGTAGAGTGTTTTTATAAAGGAATGCCGGATAGATATGGGTAAACAAAAAAAAAATTGATTTGTCGATAGGACTTTGGATAAAAAATTGGGGAGCATGCTATTATATTTTCCCGGAGTGTCCATCATGCGCGTATGCCACCTATCTCTCTTTTAATGGAACAATTTAAAGTAAAACGTTACTCAACGTTCGATTTCAATGAAATTAATTTCAGATGACAACTTTTGTCAAAATATTTAGTACTTTGAAAATTTTCGAAACTGGTGGTATGAAAATAACATAATTTGTACGTATACAAAAAAACTTCAATTTTAAGTATTAAAATACAGGAATCATTTTAAATATAGTGTCATTTCCATTCAGTAAAGTGATCCTCTTTTAGGATGCTGGAGAACAATCTTAAAAAATATCTATAGAGAATATATAAAAAAAAAACAGAATAAAAACAATCGACAGCGGAATTGGTGCACAAACCCAGAGCAGAGCAGTAACTTCATTCAAGGAAATTGGCATAACAATCGGTCAACTAATGATTTTATATGCTTTCATTTGTCTGTATCATTAGTATCGGTATAGCGTCTAGAAAAGAGATAATGTTCACTATGTTGTTTTGTTATAACAATATTACTTGATAATGAGTGCATTTGAAGACGTTTCGGTCAGATCGTATGTACTAAACCCTAGTCTACTGTTTGATGTTTTTTGCTTAACGAATATATTTTTAAATTTTTTGCGGTGGGATCCTCCGCAGTCTTTGTACGTTCCCGGCAGTCTTCCACATGCCAATCAAATACTGTTTTTTTTTTTTTAAGTGAAAACTTCTTTAGGCGCGTTGGGCATTTTTTGAGATGGGAAAAAACCATTGAATTCGAGACACTGTTACCGACACCTCTGTATATGTTGCCAATTCATACAATGAAGCGAAAGTATCAAAAGGAAATAGTTCACGTGCAGAAAGCGAAATGATTGGTATTATGAATAAAAATAATTCAGAAAATAATTTCAAGATAAATTTAGCACGCGCGGTGAAAACAGATAAAAGTGACTCAACTCGCGAGACCAAAACAAAACACGGAAAATATTATAATTTAACGAGCACGAGAAAAATAGAAGGAAGTAATATAAAAAAATGAAAATAATGAAATATTTCACGAAAGTTTTAAGAAACGTGGTTACCGATACGGAAATGAAGTGAAATCATTTTATAGAAAAGAAAAGTTTGTTGATAGAAATTATAGATTCCGCAAACAATACGCGCAGTATGAAGATAGAAAAAAGCATAATGTTCACGAATACCGTAAACAAGACAGGCATTTTTGGAATGATATGAAGCGGGAACACTATTTTGCAGGTAAATGTTATTACAAAATTTATGAAACTAAATCTCATGGAAGAAATGATGAATGTATTGAGAGTTGTTTAAATTGTGGATGAAAATTCATAAGTTTCATTGGTATTCATTTCAAAGAATACCAGTTAATTAAATTTTATATTTCATTTATTTGTGAATTTACGTTTTAAGCAATATATTGCAATTTTTGTATGCAAAATAATATGCATTATTTTTCATGTACAATAGCGCATTAAATGAAAATTGTAATATAATTTTTGTAGTAGTAGTTTATAATAATGAATAAAAAAAACACTTTATTTAAAAGTATTTCCTGCGCAATAAAACGTTTCCTGACGATTCAAAAAATACACACGTAATTGTTCAAGTTTTCACTTCTGTCGGCACTCTCGGAGTGCCATTGTTTTTTTTGTTTTGTTTTGTTTTGTTTTTTTAAACTATGTAATGTATATTTTTCATTTATATTATTATCTGTTTTTTTTTCTGATAAACAGCCTTTTTTACAAGTTTTTGCAAAATTTCAAATGCTTTTTTAGGAGAAATTTCATTGAGAAAACAAGATTTAAGACAAGTTTCTTGCTCAATAACATTCGCCATTTCGTTAAAAGCAACAGAGGGAAAATTCTTATCTCATTAAAAACAAGTTTATTTTCAGACGATAAAATGAAATAAATTCCTGACTATTGTCAGATGTTTATTAGAAGACGTAAAAATGCTTGATAAACGTTTGCAGACGATATTTACAACATATGTATTTTAAATGAAACATTACAGATAATTTTTTTCATAGTATTACGGGATCCAACCCGAGCTTCCCGGGTTCCAGAAAATAGGTGAAACCCACTTTTTAAAAATTGAAAGCTGCAATAGATTTTACATTTAATATTTATTTAGATTGCGACTAACAACATCAAAAAATATATTTTATGAAAAATATCAATAATGTGTTCAAATAAAATTTTGAAATTTATTAAATGAAATACATTTGTATCAGTGGACCCGTGCGAGAATTTCGCACTGCAGTCAAGTATTTTTTTTTTTTTAGCGATATCTAAAATTTTTAAGATGAAGGTTTTAATTTCTAAAGAAAAACTAAGGATGAAAATATCTGTAAACATCAATAGTCAACCCAGAAGCAGGGACCGATTTACAAATTTGGGGGCCCTGGGCACAGATGCTTATGGGGGGCCCCCTTGGTACCGATGCTTTCAGAGGTTTTAAGTAAAAAAAATGTATCGTTGAAAGCGGTAATTATTAAGATAACCACTGCTGACTTTAATAATTTTGTGATATTTAATGATTTTTTTTATAAATGTTCTTCTTATTTTTAAGCAGTAAAAGTTTTTAGAACATCTTCATAATCAATCTTTAGTGTTCTATTTCGCTGACGATTTTTCGAAATTGGTTCTGAAAGTGAAAGTATCTAAATAAAAAACCTGTAAACAAAATCTAAAAATAAAAAACAGCCATTGTAGAGATTGGCCTCAACTATCCAATGGAAAAAAAATCTTGTAAAAATATTCAAATGCAAACGAGATATTTAAAAAAAAATCTCCCATAGAATTAATATTATCGAGCGGGTATTTTCGCGTGAGTGAAATTGTTATTTTTAATTGAAAAAAATAAACAGATTTTCCATATTAACTTTGTTTTTTAATAATAACTTCATCCGATTTTGGCTAATAATTGAAAAATCTTCAGTAGCAATAGGGGGCCCCTCAAAATCGGGGGCCCTGGGCCCGTGCCCCGAATGCCCTGCCGTAAATCAGGCACTGCCCAGAAGACCATCTCATTTATTCCATCAAAGTTACAGTAAATCTGATCGAAGGTAGTAAAAGACACGCGCGATGGAAAAAAATAACAATCGCATTTCAACTACATTAGAGGATGACGTCATCCACTTCGGGGAAAAACCCGGGATAAAGAAAAATAAATGGAATACACATAAAATACAATTTCATTTAATCTGACAAAGCATACATTTTAGGATACACGTGAAATACGATTGCTTTGATCGATCGATGATGTATTTTTCTTCTAAACATTTGAATTTGAATTTTCCTTTTTAATCATAGATATAAAATAAACGCGTACATAGACGTCCCATTTTATCTTTTTTGAACTATTTATTTTTTTATAATCATTGTTGAGAACTATAACTCGTTATATTATTTTTGTGTCAACATTGATTGGAGAAAAACCTTACATTTCATTTATGAAAACAATACTGATTTAATTTTTAATTAACTGCAGTTTTTAATAAAAAATATGCTTTAATGAAATGTGAGTGTACTATGTTAGAAGCCGATTCAAAAACATTTCGAATTATACCACATCCGTTTTCGTGCATTTTTAAATTCATAAAAAAAGGAATGTTGGCAACAGAAATAATATGATTAGTCGAATATCAGGTGTTATTAAGATTTCCCTTCAGCCTTTTTGATTCTAATAATTTCAATGATTTTAGAGCGTAGTTCCATTCTATATCTGTTAAATTTGTATTTTATTTATATAATTTTATAATTTTAGATATTTATTTATTTATTGATGATGTTTCAATTTTATTATGTAATATTAGTCGGAAACAAAGGCTGAATTATTAAAATTGTTCTTAATGTGTTAACTGGTTAATTTTCCGTAATCGGCCTCCCCGCGACAGAAATATATTTAAGAAAATATCATGCTTGAAAATTATTTTAAAAACTATAAAAATCCGTAAATGAGATACAGTTTTCAAACATACTGCATTTGATAGAACATATTTTTCCTAATCGACGTTGTGAAATTTAAATAATGAGTTGTTTAGAAGTAAAAAAAAAAAAAAAAAAAAAAAAAAATGCAGTAAAAGCGAAATTATTTTCTTCAGGCATTGCCACCGTCAATATAACGCTACTTATTTTGTAGAAGGAAAACCAGTAAAGTTTCGGTAATATTTTAATCGTATATTTTTGGTTGTTGTCTCATTAATTGACAAAACCTCAGTTCAGGCTTACTGTTGAGACACGAAAAGTTTTTGTTATCTGTTTGAATGTGTGTTTGTTTGTTTGTATGTCTCGCTATAACTATCGCAAAAAGCATCCTTTTAGCCTTTAGTTAGGTAGGTATATTGATGAGGTACCCCGAATTAGCTATATAGTTTTTTGTTAAATTTGGTTCATTCGTTTGAAAAATGTAGAACATTTTCTTTTAAGTCATGATGTTTTCCAATGGGAAATTAGACGATTTTAAAATTTTAACATTCGTTCAAAGGAAAGTGGGGCATTGGGATAACTGATTTAAACGCTAAATTTTAGAATTGGAGATCTTAAATTAATCGGATCGCTTTTGGAAATTTGCCAATATATTTATTAGAATTTCGATAAATTATTGGGAAATTTTCGTGTCAATTTGAGAGACATAAAACATTTTAATTTTTTATTTCTTACAAAATTTCTATTTTATTTCTTTTTTACCTATCTTTTATTAAACCACTACCTAGTAACTGTATTTCAAGAATATATATATATATATATATATATATATATAAGAAAATTCAAGTATATCGCATTATTCAAGTATATCGCACGGAAAATTTTATTAACAAAATAGCTGATTTTCGAGTGAATTTAATTTTTAATATGCTTTCTCTAATGAAATGGATAAAGATTTATTTTAACTACTAAACAAAGACGGCCAAATTGGTTTTTCAAACGAAAATTATGAAAACGTTGAATGTGTAAATTGAATATAAGTGTCAAGGAATTTTCATTGGTATAAGTATATTTAATAGACGAAATGTTATTCAATTTTAGCAACATATGATGACGTTTAGTAGTTGAAATATATATATATATATATATTTAGGATAGGATAAAATCTCCTGTACAAGGAGATGATTAATCTAATGAAATTACAATAGTAAATGCATTCAGACATATACTCCAATAACGAAATAACAGAATTACTGAAAATTGAGAACATAAAGTTAAAATGACAACAGGGGGTGCAGGCGAACCACCTGAAGGAATGTATTCTTATTCTTCAAAAATACAAGAGTAAGTAGTTTATAATTTCATCGCATAAAATCGTGTTTAACACTAACGACGGGAAATTTTACACAAGTTTCATAAAAATATTTCACACCAGAATTTTTATTTAGGACTTTTAACTTATATATTTAACTTATTTTCGTGTAGTGTATATTTAACTTATTGTATGAAGAAATATCTGGTTCGAATCGACATTTTTTCTTTTGGTAGGAACCAAAATGGCCCCTCACCATCGTTCTAGCATTAATGCGATACTTCTAAAGTTTCTGGAAGCGTCGATAAATCTCAAATGTTTATAAATGTACATATAATAATAATAAAAAAAAATAGGACTGTAGGATATTAAGTATTATGCAGATTATATTAAAAAAAAAATGAAACATTAATAAACAATGATTTGCAGAGCTGACGTTGAGTTTTCAAATCTGTAGTTTATAATAACTTTTTTTTTTTTGCAAAATATTATTTTTTTATATATGATAAAATATGGGTTGATTCCTTTTGAAATTCGAAAGAAAAAAAAATCTATACACTGCAAAAAAAAAGCGTTGATTTTACAGTATAATACTAGCACCCCAGCTTATACCGTAAAATTAACAGTAATAAACAATAAAATAAGCAGTAATACGCTGGGTGGTAGCATATTACTGCTTATTTTACTGTTTATTACTGTTAATTTTACGGTATAATATTGGCAGCTGGGGTGCTAGTATTCTACTGTAAAATCAACGCTTTTTTTTATGCAGTGTATTATGAAATACTCATTGCCGCAGAAGAAAATAAATCTCAGTAATAGCGAAATGCTTTCATTAGTGCTATGAATTGCATTTGCGGAAGATTTTCCTCTTGAACGTACGCCCACTTTCCCTTTCAAGGACATAGTTATCTTTTTTTTTTTTTTTTACTGTCTATTCTTTTAAATTCTTGATTCTTTTTTTTTTCTCTTTTCCTGCAGGGCATCTTACATTGTTTTCCCAAGCAACGGTAGGTGGTTCGCCAGACAACACCCTGTAATGTCGAGGTCTTATCATATGCTTTTGTTTATTTATTTATATGGATTGAAGAAGTTACTTGGGAGACGAGTTCACATCCTTGAATCTAATGTAAGCTGTAAACGCCGTCAGTTTTAAGTAACGTCTTGAAATAAACATTTAGAGAAATATTTTACTAAATATTTTAAAAGTTTTTTTATGTATTGTTTTAATTACATTGAAATATTTTTTTTAAATGAAACTTTTATTTGCGTTTGTTTATTTATTTATATGGATTGAAGAAGTTACTTGGGAGACGAGTTCACATCCTTGAATCTAATGTAAGCTGTAAACGCCGTCAGTTTTAAGTAACGTCTTGAAATAAACATTTAGAGAAATATTTTACTAAATATTTTAAAAGTTTTTTTATGTATTGTTTTAATTACATTGAAATATTTTTTTTAAATGAAACTTTTATTTGCGTTTGTTTATTTATTTATATGGATTGAAGAAGTTACTTGGGAGACGAGTTCACATCCTTGAATCTAATGTAAGCTGTAAACGCCGTCAGTTTTAAGTAACGTCTTGAAATAAACATTTAGAGAAATATTTTACTAAATATTTTAAAAGTTTTTTATGTATTGTTTTAATTACATTGAAATATTTTTTTTAAATGAAACTTTTATTTGCGTTTGTTTATTTATTTATATGGATTGAAGAAGTTACTTGGGAGACGAGTTCACATCCTTGAATCTAATGTAAGCTGTAAACGCCGTCAGTTTTAAGTAACGTCTTGAAATAAACATTTAGAGAAATATTTTACTAAATATTTTAAAAGTTTTTTTATGTATTGTTTTAATTACATTGAAATATTTTTTTTAAATGAAACTTTTATTTGCGTTTGTTTATTTATTTATATGGATTGAAGAAGTTACTTGGGAGACGAGTTCACATCCTTGAATCTAATGTAAGCTGTAAACGCCGTCAGTTTTAAGTAACGTCTTGAAATAAACATTTAGAGAAATATTTTACTAAATATTTTAAAAGTTTTTTTATGTATTGTTTTAATTACATTGAAATATTTTTTTTAAATGAAACTTTTATTTGCGTTTGTTTATTTATTTATATGGATTGAAGAAGTTACTTGGGAGACGAGTTCACATCCTTGAATCTAATGTAAGCTGTAAACGCCGTCAGTTTTAAGTAACGTCTTGAAATAAACATTTAGAGAAATATTTTACTAAATATTTTAAAAGTTTTTTTATGTATTGTTTTAATTACATTGAAATATTTTTTTTAAATGAAACTTTTATTTGCGTTTGTTTATTTATTTATATGGATTGAAGAAGTTACTTGGGAGACGAGTTCACATCCTTGAATCTAATGTAAGCTGTAAACGCCGTCAGTTTTAAGTAACGTCTTGAAATAAACATTTAGAGAAATATTTTACTAAATATTTTAAAAGTTTTTTTTATGTATTGTTTTAATTACATTGAAATATTTTTTTTTAAATGAAACTTTTATTTGCGTTTGTTTATTTATTTACATCGATTGAAGAAGTTACTTGATAGACGATTTGCCATCCTTGAAATTAATGTAAGCAGTAAACGCAGTCAGATAACGTCTGGAAATAAACGTTTTGAGAAATATTTTAATAAATATTTTAAAAGTTTCTAATGTAATGTTTTAATTATATTGAAATATTTTTAAAAACGAATCTTTTATTTGTGTTTGTTTATTTATTTATATAGATTGAAGAAGTTACTTTGGTAGACGCCATCCTTGAAATTAATGTAAACTGTAAACGTCGTGAGTTTTAAATAATGTCTTCAAAGAAATGTTTAGAGAAATATTTTGATAAATATTTTAAAAACTCTTTATATTATATTGTTTTAATCATATTATTTTTTTTTAATGAAACTTTTCTTTCGTTTAGGGTGCAGTAAATGTTTCCGCAAATTTTATATTTACTTTGGGAACAAATTATTATTATTGTTTATTTATTTTTGTGGTTGCTTTTTAGCCTTAAAAAGATAGTGTCATATACAGTTTCTTATATTAAAAAGTTTTATTAATAATTTTTAAGGTACTGTTTTAAAGACGTAATTATTTTTAAAACTTTCCAAAATAGATGAAAAGTACTAATGAATTTGATTTGGCTGTCCGTCTGTCTGCCTGCCCGTCACTCTGTCGCTTTGTTCATGCTCTAACTCAGGCAAATATAGTCGGATTACCATGTAACTGATATCTATACTAATATTATAAAGGAGTAAAGATTGTTTGTTTATTTGTTTGTAGGGGGTAATCTCTGGAACTACCGAACCGATTTCAAAAGTGATGGTGGCAAATTGATGGTGACAACCCTTGCTCCAACATAGGCTATATTTTATGTCGGTGCCACTAACCCCAGGGGGTGCAGGAGCAAAAAACGTTCTAAAATTGCGATTTTTTAGCTATCAAACTGGCTATCAAGCCCTAAGAGCTTGCCAGCCGGTTCTGTATGTATGTATGTACGTACGTAATGCGATAACTCTTCATAGAAATATCCGTTTTCCTTCAAATTTTGTTTATAGGTTCACTGTGTTAAGGCGCTTCCCTGATTAGTTTTCGGGATTGATTGGTTAAGTATAAAGGGGGGGAACAAGGGGCTAATTCCCCCCACTTAATTTATATAAATGGGTTTTTCAAGCAGAATTGTTCCGTTTTCCTTCAAATTTTGTTTATAGGTTCACTGAGTTAAGGCGCTTCCCTGATTAGTTTTCGGGATTGATTAGTTAAGTATAAAGGGGGGGATCAGGGGGCTAATCCCCCCCTTAATTTATATAAATGGGTTTTTCATGCAGAATTATTCCGTTTTCCTTCAAATTTTGTTTATAGGTTCATTGGGTTAAGACGCTTCCCTGATTACTTTTCGGGATTGATTGGTTAAGTATAAAGGGGGGAACGGGGGCTAATCCCTCCTTAATTTATATAAATAGGTTTTTCAAGCAGAATTATTCCGTTTTCCTTCAAATTTTGTTTATAGGTTCACTGTGTTAAGGCGCTTCCCTGATTAGTTTTTCGGGATTGATTGGTTAAGTATAAAGGGGGGAATGGGGGGGGGCTAATCCCCCCTTAATTTATATAAATGGGTTTTTCATGCAGAATTATCCCATTTCCTTCAAATTTTGGTTAAAGGTTCACTGTGTTAAGACGCTTCCCTAATTAGTTTTCGGGATTGATTGGTTAAGTATAGAGGGGGGAACGGGGGGCTAATCCCCCCCTTATTTTATATAAATGGGTTTTTCATGCAGAATTATTCCGTTTTCCTTCAAATTTTGTTTATAGGTTCACTGTGTTAAGGCGTTTCCCTGATTAGTTTTCGGGATTGATTGGTTAAGTATAAAGGAGGGAACGGGGGGCATATCCCCCCTTATTTTATATAAATGGGTTTTTCATGCAGAATTATTCCGTTTTGCTTCAAATTTTGTATATAGGTTCACTGTGTTAAGGCACTTCCCTGATTAGTTTTCGGGATTGATTGGTTAAGTATAAAGGGAGGGGGACGGGGGGGCTAATCCCCCCCTTAATTTATATAAATGGGTTTTTCATGCAGAATTATCCCATTTGCTTCAAAATTTGTTTATAGGTTCATTGGGTTAAGACGCTTCCCTGATTAGTTTTCGGGATTGATTAGTTAAGTATAAAGGGGGGGGGGACGGAGGGGGCTAATCCCGCCTTAATTTATATAAATGGGTTTTTCATGCAGAATTATCCGATTTTCTTCAAATTTTGTATATATATTCATTGTAATTAGAGATTTACCTGATTAGTTTAAGGGGTTCATTAGTTAACTATGAGGGGGGTAACGGGGGGATGACCCCCCCCCCTTAATATATTGTTTATTTCTTTATTTTTCGATGGGCTTATTTCAAATTCTTTGAAATAAGAGTATAATATACAATTAGTGTGAATAGCCTGTGAACTCAATGCCCTCAGTTTAACTGGGCAGTTTTATTTTTATTTTTTATACTGAAGGGGTAAGAAATTTGAAATTTAGCATTGTAGTTACTTATAAGATGTAAATGCTCTGTAAGAATAAATTAAAAAATATATGGAAATTTAAATGGGTGAAATGAGCGAAAAGCGTTCTGAAGTCATTCTAAATTACAATTTCTATGGAATCTCTGGAACCAGGGAACCGATTTCAAAACTGATGGTGGCAAATTGGTGGTGACAATCCCTGCTCCAACAGCCTCTTTAATAAAAAACTATACGTTGCTGACGACTAGGTTTACGCTAATCGTTGCCACAGATTAATCTCGGAAAATGAAACATTTGAAGTTACTGAAAAAAAATGATAGCTGAAAAGTATTTGTCAGAAAATTGTTAGACAAACTGCGTTTGAAAGGTAAAAAATTGTATTTTTCTTGATATAAATTTCAAATCTAATGATTATGCCATTTTTCAAATATTGAATTTCAAAAATTACCAAATTTTCCAATGGAGTACCATAGCGAAACCTTCATGCGTAAAAAGATAATGATAAGGGCGACGTGTCCTGACGTGTATATTGGCTATAGCACGAGTCACAAATTATAGTAGCCTTATTATTCTGTTAAAATATAAAAGTTATTTATGAAATGTCAATATTTTGTTTGATTAAAGGTTCGTTAAAAGAAATTGACCAGCGTAACGGGCGTAGCTTGCTAGTATGTTATATAGGTTTACCATGGCATGTTTTGTATTCAAAAGGAAATGCGTAGAATTTATAATTTGTTAACAGGGGCACTCAAAGTAATTTTGTTACACTGTAGTCAATGGGGGAATATCGTTTGCGGTATAATTTAATGCTGTTAAACTATTTAAAACATATTTAAATTCATATATATTACGAAGATGCACCACAAAACGCTTCATATTGGATAGGGATCTGTAGCATTTAACCTTCACTTGCATGGACATACGCACAAAAAAATCGGTTACATTACTGTCTTTGAGCAATAATTACTGGGAGTACGTTTTCAGATGTGCTATGCGTTTTTTAAATTGAACTAATTTTTTGCATATTATTTGATGTGTATAAATTCTAAAAATCCTATACATGGCTGCACAAAAGAATTCGAGTGCATTTACACTTATTGGCGGGAATTGCTGAACGGAACTCTTCAAACAACTCTTCCTAATTGATATACATTTTGGCATACTATGTATTATACATACAAATATATAGATCATATACGAACATATGAACATACGATCATATACACCTGCACGAAAGAAGTACTATATTCTTCCAACTATAGATGGTAGTTGCTTAAATTGAGTTTTCATATGCGTTAAGAGTTTTCAAATTTTTAAATTAGAGATCATCTTTCACCTTATTAAAGGTGAAGTTTTGTTACAGTATTCTGATTGTTTTGGAAGGTGTTTCATAATCTATGCTTGACGCATGATTTTATTTCTTGTTTATATTTTACAGCGTGTTCTTTTAAAATCTTGATTATCTCGTTTCCTGTAGAGTACGGATTACCAATCTCGCCCCACGCATACTCTTGCGCATTCTAATCCATTTTATTGCGTCCATGAACAATCTTATAAATTTGCAACGGTTCGCGAAGAAGAGGGACATATTATGCCATTTTCAGTTACAGAAAAAGTTTTAATTTTTTTCAGTAATGACCTGTGTAAGTAGTTTTTTTTCTGTGATCCATGTAGTGTGCGAATATTAGAGATGAGCTCGAGCTCCTTTTTTTGGAGCTCAGGCCCAACGAAACACGGAGATTTGAAACCCAAGCCGGAAAAGTTTTGTATTATCAGAACCCGAGCAAGATACGGAAAATACGCAATAGAAAATTTTCAATAATATTTTATAATTGCTTCAAAATTAATTAATTATAACAAAGAATGTGAATAATCACTCACTTCTCAGCGTACAACCAACATAGGGAAAAAATCTCCATACCGGGGATCGAACCTTGGTTACATTGTTGAGTGATACCAGTGGTTCTTGGTTCTATCCCCGGTCTGAACATTTTGTCACTCTGTTGGCTATCCGCTGAGTAGTAAGTGATAATTCACTTTTTTTTTAAATCTCTTCTTAAATACAAGTAACTATTAATCGTAATTACTTCATTATGATAACGTTTTGGGATTTTGATGTCCTTGAAAAATTGTTTAAAACAACATATTTGTTATTTATAGGCAACCACTGGCAGAAATCTGCAAAAGTCACAATTTTTATTATTTTTTAAATATCATTGCATAACTAAGGCATGGATTCTGTTTTCTAGTAATTCTGGAAAAGGACTTGGAACAGACCGTGAGGAAAGACGAGAGATATCTCACTGCTTCTTTATGTTACTAACACCGACCATACAAATGATTCAAAATCGGAAGGCATATTTCTCCATATACCCTATAAATAACAATCCAATTCCCTCTCAAACTGATTTTTAAAGGATTGTTAAACACAATAAGCAACTTAGACTACATTCTTATTTCTCAAATAGCAAGTTTTTTTTTTCCTTTTTTAATTTTATGTATAAATAAATTTTTCAATTTAAACCTAACCCCGTCCGAGGCTGAAAACTGTTATAAAAATTAAGCCCAGACTGAGCCCTTTTCATTTATAGTGTATATATACACTGAAGTCCAAAAATTAAGAGGCAGTGAACGGACTCTTTCGATTTTAGACATTTTGTCGAATATCTACTGAAATTCTTTACGAATTGTCCATGAACTTCAAGAATGTAAAGAGCATGTTTGACTTCATAGTTTTCAGAGAAGGTTTAGTTGCAAGGACAGTTAAAGGGGGGGAGCAATAATAAATTTAATAATAAAATAATATTTGCGATCACCCAAGTAACAGAAAATGCTCGAAATGGTTTGTTACTGTAGCAAATGACTATGTAGGTACTAAGGTGCTGTTCAACTTTTGTGTGCATTTGTGTAAT
Source organism: Maratus michaelseni (assembly GCA_963931845.1). Lineage (NCBI taxonomy): Eukaryota > Metazoa > Arthropoda > Arachnida > Araneae > Salticidae > Maratus > Maratus michaelseni. The sequence continues at coordinate 127,054,000 of OZ007590.1, read as the reverse complement.
CTTATGTATATTCATAAAAATGTTAACGTTTCTGTAAAAAAAAAAAAAAAAAAAAAAAAAAAAAAAAAAAAAAAAAAAAAAAACCATCAAAAGTTTTTTGTTTACAGCCTGCAGAGTTTACAACCAAATTTAATACCACTTTCCGAACACATGACAAAGAAAAGCATAAATAGTATACTACAATAAAAATATTAATATATTGAATATTTGATGAGATATGGGTGTTTCTATGAAATTTTTTTAACTGCGCATGCGCGAACTACATCAAAGGTTTTTTTTTTTTTTTGGTCATGATTTTGTAGTCGATTCTATAGAGCAACTCATATAAAAAGATCGGTCAAATATCGTAAAAAATCAGAAAGATATCGGCGATAAGCTGATTAAAAAATTGGGGGGGGAGGGAAATCCCTTATAATCCAGCTACTTTTAGAAAGCAACTTACTATATCGCTTCTATCTTTCTGAATTTTCGCGATATTTGAATGGACATCTTATATAAGTTGCTCTATAGGATTGACTACCAAATCATGAAAAAAAATCTTTGGCATATTTTGGCGCATTCGCAGTTAAAATTCACTTCATTCAAGTACGCATATCTAATCAAATATTCAATATATTCATCTTTTAATTGTATTATACTATTTCTACTTTCCTTTATCAAGTTTTCGGAAAGCGGTGTTAAATTCAGTTGAAAAATCTGCATCAGCACGGTACGCTACAGGTCCCAGGTTCGAGTCCGGGCCCAGCTCAATTTTTCACTCAAGTTGGTTTAGTGTATTTAATTGTCTGATAAAATGTGATTTCTTATATTGTGTAAGGACGTACATAGTTATTTGCTACAGTGACGAACCATTTTGAGCATTTTCTGTTTCTTGGGGGAACGCAAATATTATTTTATTATTAAATTTATTATTACTCACCTAATTGTCCTCGGTACTAAATCTTCACTGAAAAACATGAAGTCAAACATGTTCTTTACATCTTCAAAGGTCAAGGACATTTTGTCACGTATTTCAGTAGATATTCGACAAAACGACTGAAATCGAAAGTGTCCGGTCACTGCTCCTTAATTTTTGGACATCTGTGTATATGTTTTCATAATATACATCATGAGGTGGAAAAACGTATATTCATTGTACTGGAGGTTTATCAAGAGCTAGTGTCATTTATTGTACATGTTTTAATTCATTTTTGAATCATGATTAGCAAGAAGGGCCGCTGCAGTTGCAAGGTATTGTTCAACTCAAACTTCCTTAAAAAATTCAAGGTATCCGACTTGTATCCGATTGATCATAAAAACACTTTAAAGAGATGGTATTTCTAAGAACCTTTAAACTAAAATATGTAATCATTTTAGTTTATTTTGTTACAAATAATTTGAGCTTAAACATACATTTTCAAACATGAAAGTATATCAGTTATCTGATTTTTAATCAAAAGGTTTTGGCTTTAAATCAAAGTTAAATCATTAATGGTGTGTTAATCATTAAGTTTAATTCAGAAAACTTAATATATTCGATGTTGTCAAGCAATGTATGAAAATGTCACAATCTTAAAAAAGTATAAGGCATATATTTTAGAAATACCAACTATAATCTATATTTAACATTTCTCAAAATAATTAAAAATTATTTGCCTTCAAATAGACTGATTGTTTATTGGTTATTTATTTATTATTTTATATTAAATTATTTGTTTGGAACAAACTTTACGTTCAAGTGATGTTTTCAAACATCATACATTATTTTCTATTGCGTATTAAACTCTTAATCGTGCAAATATATAATACAAATAAATAAAAATAAATGTCTTATATTTGGAGAAGTTTTCTTTTCAGATATACAACTAATATTGTCCTGTGCCCTAAATCTGATACCATAACCACGACATTTAGTTAAAACAATATAAAGCATAGATTAAATTTAAGTATTGTCTCAAAAAATATATACAATATTACAAACAAGAGTCTCTAATATTTATTGGTATTTCTCTATTAAGCATCTGAAATTGCACTTGCGCGAAGAATCTATATATAAGTAAGACTTTACACTCTCCATCTATGACTTTGTTTACAAAATTTTGTAATGTATATAATAATATTTATAAAGAAAATAAATTACATAAAATTATAAAAAATGCTTCTGAATGTATAAATAAATATTCATATATTAATTAATTAAATTAAATTAATTAATTCTATTAAAGCATAAATTAATAAACTTTACCATTATTATTGTCTCTTTTATAGCTACCAAAGCATCTTTTCAAAAATTACATACGTTTTAGACGTTTCAGTTAAGACATTTCCTTTTAATATTGAAATAAGTAATTTCTATCAGAAAAATAAATAACGATAATGTTGAAGTCTATGAAAAGTAGTAAATCGAATGAATGGCATAGTTTCTCTTTTTGTTTCATAAACGTGATCAAATTTTTAAAAGAAAGTAAAAAGAACTAAATGAAACTTTCGTTTCAGAAATTAAATAGAATGTCTACGAAGATTTCTTTTGATAAAGGCATTGAAATAAATATCAATAGTGAAAAAGAAAAAAAAAAAAGAGATGAGAAACTATGGTGACAAATACATATTTCTTTAATCATTATTTCCTTTACTTTTCTAATTAAATGTTGATCTTCAAGATAGATATTTTTCTGAAGTAAAAACAAACAAACAAACAAACCATTTTTTTTATAATCATCGTAGAATTTTGTAAGTTATAGGAAAACTCCGGGTTTATTTATAAAAAAAAAATATTTCTTAAGTTAGAAAATCTTTTGCTGTATGACGCCCATTATTTAATTAAAAGTGATTTGTGGAAGTTTATTATAGTTTACTTCAATATATGTCAATAAAATTAGAGAATAAAGTACAGACATATAATTTACGGTTTCCATTATTTTATTTTTCGCCCTCAGTTGAAAGAAAACACGGTTAAAATGAAATAAATACTAGATTGTAATTCATAATTCATTTATTTTTATTTAATTTTTCTGCAATTCGAGACACCAAGAAAGTATTTGATATAAAAAGTAAGCATTGGTTTATTTTTCATAGTAATTTTGTTTATTATTTCTTCCGAAATACGCTTTGTGTTCTAAAATTGTGTTCTAAAATATTGATTGAGTAAAAGTGTTTTAATAAAAATAATTTTCCTTGGAAGGTATTTAAGATTTTAGATTTTCCTGCTAAAATTGATGATTTACAAATACTGCTATCTAAGTTTCAGCAAAAATAAAATATTAACCTTATTTTTCCTTGTATTTTTCTTAATTTTTTCTTGTCTGAACATTTCTACGTAGAGGAAGGTGGCCTAAAACGATCCACATATGTTTTCTTCCAGACAGGTCGCACTATCTACAGGTTAACACATAAATTAGTAGTGATAAGTGAAGAAGGAGCAATGGCGGTATTCAAGCGATCGCAGTATTACGCGTCTGAATAGAATTCTTTGAAAAATTGGGATTATAACATCTGTTATACGGTAAGCACTAACTTTTATATTTATTTAGATATACAGTCTTTCATGAACATAAATATGACTTGGTTTATTTATTGTAGTGTATTTTTAGATGTGAATTACACTTAGGTATTATCATACTTACTTTTATATCCTTTATTTTGCCGATAAAAACAATTTACAATTATTTTAAAATGAAGGATCATTTTGCCCTTTGGTGAGCTTAAAATGATCCTTTGGACGTTTCTAAAAATCTATTTTTTTCATTACTATATTTGGGTTTAAACTATTATTAAAATATGCCTATAATGCAAAATATAGTGTAAAACATAGTAGCAAAGGGCCAAAGTTTTATTTAAACAGTTATGTTATTTTACAAAAGTTTTTCCCTTAAAGGGATAATTTTAGGCCACCTTCCCCTAATTATTAATTGTTCAGTAAGTCCAGAAATGTAATTATGTAATAGGTATTCCGACAATTTCTTCATTTATACCGGTTCAATTCCACTGACTGTTAATAATCTTAATCTTAATCAGAGTCTGTTTATCTCCGGAAAAGTGGCATATTGGGCTGTATCTCGAAAAATACACTGATTTACCTTTATTATTTTCTGACATTGTGGGATCTTTTTAATAAGATCGAGTCTTTTTAAAATATAAGAAAAAAAACACACACTAAGAATTTGTAATTTTTGTACACTTTCTGATATGCTATAATGTAGAGAAGAAGCATGCTAGCCATATACACAGAGCAGCTCTTTCAAATTTGTATAAGTAGAATGGTGAGAGGTTCGGAGTATTGAAAAACAAAATGTTTCAAAGCTAACAGAGGAAAAAGCGGGTGACTCAAAAGTTAGGAACAATATTAAAAATTAATAATTCGAAAACGAATAAAGATAAAAAGATGTGGTCGACACAGGGGTGGATTTAAGGGGTCGCGATGGTCGCAATCGCGAGGGGCCCCGCATACCAAGGGCCCCCAAATCTTCTTTTATGTTCAAAGAGAAAAGGTGACATTTGATCAAAGATTTTTGTATTTTATTTTTTCAATTAGTTTTACTACAACATTTTCATGTAATAAATATGATATTTTTTCTACTATCTGTTATTTCCAGAAATATTTTAGTTTTTCCTTATCTTTTTCTCGGGGTTTAAGGGAGACAAATGTGCTTTGCTCTGAGCTGAAAGGAACCCTGTTAGAGACCCTTTACAGCTATTTTAATACATAGATGTACGGCATACAAAGTTTGAGGGCCCCCGAAATCAGGACAACGTATGTTATTAAACATAAGGGCCAAGTGGATCGTGACTCTGGGGGTCCTGATTTCGGGACCCCTAAACTTGATATGCAGTTTCATAAAGCTGATATTTGAAATCTATTGTGATTTTGCTACCGGTTATAGTCATTATTTTGTATTTCTAGAGTAGGATCAGGCCCTGATTATAACCAATTAGAACCCTGGGCAAAGATAAATTAGGGGGACCCATTAGAATCGTTTCAACATTATTCAAACTAGGGGATAAACCCGGGCTTCCCAGGTTACAGAATATTTGTAGAAAAGGCATTTTATGTGCCTTGCTCAAACCATTCTTTGAATTTAGTAGGGAATAACGCTGCTGAATGCTGCAGATATGCCGTAAGTTATTTGATTTTGTGCAAAATATATATACATTTTTTTCAGCTTCAACCTATAGATGGGAGATTCTTAAATCTCATATTCTATCAAAGCGTACAGTAAAACAGTTGAGTGACACTCGATGGTCGACAAGAGTCGATGCTGTATCAGCATTACGTGAAAGTTACAGCGGAATTAAACAAGAACGAAAAATCATGCGTCAAGCATAGATTATGTAACACTTTCCAGCGCTTCCAAAATAATTTTACAAATTATTACCGTTTAATAAACTGAAAAATAACATCTAAGTAAACAATTTGAAAAACGCATAACATATTTAAAAACGTAATTTTAGGAATTTCCAATGTATACAATATTCGGAAAAATATCCGAATACTTTTATTCAGCCCTGTATATGATCTATAGATTTGTATATGTACTACATAGGATGCTAAATTTTAGTTAAGTTAGGAAACGCGTAGCAAGGTTTAAAATTCTCCTTCTGGAGTTTATGTCAATAAACGGAAACGTGTTTGCGAACTTTTGTGCTGCCCTGTATATGATATACAGAATTTATACACACAAAGTAATAGACAAAAAGTGAGTTAAATTTAAAATCACGTTCAGCAATTTAAAACGCACTTCCAGGAATGATTGTTAACAGACAGTAGAGAATTCTTTTGTGTGTCCCTGTAAATGAACGATGACTGCTATACACACAGTATTCTGTAGTAAGCCTCTTGTAATGCCCCTTAGTGATATATATAAATTTCAATGCGTTTAAAATAATGAAACATTATTTAATTAAACCGCAAACGATTTTTCTCTGTAGACGTAATGTAACGGAATTCTTTTGACTGTCCCTGTAAAGTAACTATAAGTACTATGCACACTCTATTCCATATTAAGTTTCTTGTAATGCACCCTAGTGCTATATATCAATTACAATGTGTTTGAAATTCTGTAACATCATTAAAATAAACCGCAAATGATTTTTCCCCATAGACCATAATGTAACGGAATTCTTTTGAGTGTCCCTGTAAAACAACTGTAAGTGCTACACACTTCAGTTGAAATAGGGAACATGCTGTAGATAACGACAACAACATATAAAAATTGCGGGGCAATCCGAGCATATTTACGGGAGTTAGAGCACGGGCAGACGGCCAGACAAACCAAAGTCATAAACACTTTTTAACTAGGTTGGAAAGTGTTAAAAAGCACTTACCAAAGTTTCTAACTGAGAAACTAAAAGGCCATCAACCAAATTAGAGGCTAACTGTTTAACAAAAAAATTTTATAAACATGAAATTGCTTTTATGACAATTTTGTGGGACAGAATATTAAGGCGAATGGACAAAGCAAATTTTTGAGGAAAAAAAAACATACACTTAAAGATGGCCATAAACCAAATTCATTCCTTAAGGCTATTCTTTGAGGAAGCGCGTGAGGATTATTTGAGAATTGAAGCAGAAGTTTTAGCTTTATCATCCATTCTGCGATCAGATGATGGCAAGAATAAAAGAAAAAGGAAAAGATTTCCAGACGAAAATGTTTATGGCGAAATATAGTTAGAAGGAACAGAGAGAGTACGTATTGAGATTCTGAATGTCATTTGCGACAGCCTAGTAGTTGCACTTGAGAAAAGAAAAAAAAATAGAATATGTTTCTACTGTATTCAAAGAAGTTTTTGTTGATGAACCTCCTGATTAATGGAACTGGTACCAGTTCCATTTCAAAAGTATATACGAAAGATATACATGGAAAACAGTTCACTGATGCACTGAAGCATTTCCCTCATTTTCTCAGTGTAGTGGGGCAAGATGAGCACTCGGCAGAACCCAAAAATGGTATAAATTGCTAGTGAATAGCGGCGGGTTGAAAGAAACATTTCCAAGTGTTGAAACCATTTTGAAATTTTTTCTCCCATTACCCATTCAAATGCAGGTGGAGAAAGATCGTTTAGTGCTATTAAAAGAGTGAAAAATTATCTACGCTCAACTCTTTCTCAAGTGCGTTTGAATAACCTTGCAATATTATGCATTGAGTGTTATTCTCTAAATTCTGTAAACTATGATGAAGTCATAGACAATTTTTCTGCAGTTAAAGCCAGGCGAAAATTTTTATAACATTTAGATCTGGTATAATTAGAATATAGGTTGTCCCATCAAGAGCACCCAAACTCTGCACAGTCAGATTCCTTGCTTAGACAGCATAAAACGAGACCAAAGAACTATACCTCTAAGATCCTTAGTTTTCGAAAAAAAATACGAAAGAAAAGTATGACGTCATATCCGGTGCAAGAAAAAAATGATTAGAAACATACACATTGGTATTTGCACATGTTTTCATACGCAGAATATCCACCACGGATATTCAGGTATGCATGCGCGCAACCGTGGAATGATGACAAGCCGTCGTTTGAAGCGTATTTAAAATGCTGCATCTAGTATTACTCTTTTGTGAATACCACTCTGCTGCAATGTGTGCAATTAGCCATTTCACGGCGCGCGAATGCTCGATATGCACGGTGGACATTCTGCGCATCTTCAACTGCAAGCATATGGAAATGCCGATTTCATGTTTCCAATGAAGTTTTTTTTTTTGCTTGCACCGGATATGACGTCATACTTTTCTTTCGCATTTTACTTGAAAACAATGGGTCATAAGGGTTCTTTGTTCGTGTTTTATGTACTCCAAACGAGGAATCTGGCTGCGCACAGTTTGAGCGGTCTTAATGAGAAACTTTACATAAAGTGAATTTTGTATAATTAACAATTAACGCTTTCAATAAATTTCAATAAATTTGTAATTATTCTAATTAATGACTGTTTATTATTTTAAAATTATAAACATACCCAATTTTTCAGATGGAGGGGGGCCCAAAAAATTCCAGTGAGAGGGCCCCCTCACTTTATAAATCCGCCCCTGGGTCGACACCAAACGTATGGAAAAGAAGCCGGATTTTTTTTTATGACGAAAGCAAAAACTAGTATCAAATTGCTTACAAGTTACAAGCACGCTTAAAAATGTTCAATGTGCTGTCCGTTATTCAACAACGCAACTGTCAGACAAGACACAACACCGCTGACAGCATAAGGCAACATTTCTTGTGGCTTGGCAGACACATATTGGCAGATGGCATGTTTCAATGTTGGTAATGATGGCGGTCTGAAGCATTCTTTTTTGGTCAAGTATTTGCATTTATTCAAGAATTATTTTTTTGCTTTGGTCATAAATATGTGGCTTCGTCCCCATCTATTTGGTGCAAACTGCATCTTTTTATCTTTATTCGTTTAAAAATTATTAATGTGTAAAGTATTTCCCCATTTTTTATCACTCTTTTGGGGTAGAAACATTCGTTGCCTTAGAAAAAGGTGTTATACACTAAAACGTAAAAGGTTTAACAGGTGGTTTCTTATTGTAAATGGAGAATTTTCTTATTTTATGACAAACTTCATTTTTTTCTGAATTCAATTGATGTAGTTGGAAATTGAAATAATTTCTTAATGCTACTTTCTGAAGCGCTTCCAAAATTATTATATGAGTTAAAGTAGTCAATTTAAATTTAATTAAACGATCAGAGTTATCAATAATTCATGAAAAAGTTAAGGGAGTCGTCCAAAATTATTATTAATGCCATTATCATGAAATATATATTTTAATAAGTTTAGATAGAAGATCTTAAATTCTGAATTACAGAGAATTGTGATAAAAAAATTACTGTGGAAACGGGGGTTCAGTGTGAGGTGCAGAGCCCCAGTACTATATATCAGGTATAATAAAAACAAATCCCAGCAAACACGTTTGTAGTATCAGTGCATGTAATCTAATTCCCCGTTGAATAAGAGTTAAATATCTTGAAATTATTTGAAATCTTGCTTGCAGTAATACTAATATGAAAGAAATGAAATTGTGTTTGAAAGTTTAAATCTTAAATAGAATGATTTCAAAGTAAAAATGTGTCTTTCCGAGTTGACTTTGAGGCCTATATGGTTTTCAGATTTACTCGGTAGAAATGTATATAGTATTATAGTCGGTATATATTTATAGTACATTTTTATGAGCAAAGTCGTTTTTTTTTTTTTTCAAAAGTTTTATATCATTTGAATATGGAGATCCTGCTTTACCTAAGCTCCTGTCTTGAAGACATGTGTTCAGTAATTCTGTTTTAAACTATCCTAGTGAGACTCTTTGTTATTCATCATTCCTACAGTAGAGAAAACTAAAATGTTCAGATCATCATGTTATCAATGCATACATATATAGTACCATTATTTTGGAACAGAGATAATTATTAAGATAATTATTTTTGAACAAAACTATTTGAATGAAAAATATGTATCTTCTGGTACATTTTAAAAGTGGTTACAATGCCAAATACTGCCTGTGACATACTAGGAAAATGACTTTTATTACTTTTAAATGATAATTTCATATTTTGTCTGTAAATAAATGTAATATTGCATGGGTATATGTTTACTCTCATGCAGACAAATTTATGCATAAAATTCATTCATTTTTCACATTAAATAAAGAAAATATTAGGTACAGACATGTAATCTTCTTGTTTCATAAAATTCTATAAAAAAAAAAATACGGCTTTTTTGGATTCGTTTTGAAGTCTTTAATGTTATTGCCTACTATATCTGCTAAGTTATAAAGAGCCAGCTTCATGGATTCTGTCCAATTAGAAATCTGACACTTATAATAAATATATGAGCATCGAATATATCTCATACACCATTCTCTGAGCACGTATCCTTATTATATTACAAGAATAATGAAAAAAGCACTCAGAGCAAATAGCTAAAATTTTATGTACGTATATAGGAAGAATTTCTGAATCAAATGCAATATATATTTTTCTACTAAATATATAAATCCTTTTTTCGAATTTTACTTTAATAATCCATATTTCATATAATAAAATTGTAGGAAATGAGGTATTTATATTTCGGTTTTTAGTTAATATATTCATAAAAAACGGTCAGCTGGATAAAATCATTATCTTAGGAATTTAAATTAAAAATTGTAAAGTTAATTTAACATCAGAAAATAAAATTGTTGAATAAATATAATCCTACAGTTTTGATACAAATGATTTAAAAGTTATCAGTGCATATATTTTATCATCGGTTAAAAATACTTTGTTAAAATTGAGTGTTGCTATTGAAAATGAAAAACTGTAATCATGTCCCCCGTCGACTCCCCCAAAATTTTATTAATTCATTTCAATTAATAATATTCAAAATTCCATATAGGTTGGCACTTCCTTTTCCCTTTATCATAAATAATGCTAAAAATAACACAGGATGATTCTCCTCAACACCTCCCCCCTACCCTCCAGCAACTGTACTTCGGTTTCCCATACATTGTAACATTGTGATCTTTATACTCTCTATAATTTTCCATGACTAAATGCATTTAAAATTGTGTTATATGCACTAAGTTTTGTGCAAGAAAATTTCATTTATTTTATCCAATAACATTCAACTGTTTAATGTTTGCGTAAACGTTCCTTGAAAATGGTAAAGTAGAGGTTCGCCTTTAGCATTCTAAAAATTATTCATTAAGAATGTTGTTTAATTCACTGATATTCGTTTAATTTGAAATATTTTAATAATAGGCATTGAAATGATAATTTTGAAATGAGTCTAGTAAATGAAAATGCAGTTTGTTTTAAATTAATTCAGTTTTGACATTCATATTTATTGTAAATATTCCGATTTTAAAGTTTGTGAAGTCTATGAAATCAGAATGAATATTCAGAATGGCTCACTAATTTAATCTAAATTCTCATTCAATATGTTCCATTGCATTTACATTTTTGTACTGCATCAAAATTATACCAAAAATGTAAATTAAAAGTACATACTTACACGTTTTTTATTAGTTGTTAAAGGTATTTTGACAGCAGTGTAATTAATTAATTAATTGAATTAATCATTTACACATATAGAAATAATGCTCATTTTTTATATTTATAAAATAACTTTAAATGATATGTAATGTTATTATGTATTAGGAGGCACAGACAAGAATCTTCTTGTTTCATAAAACTCTACTAAAAATAAAATTTCACGGCTTTTTTGTATTCATTTTAATGTTATTCTCTTTTAATGTTATTTCTTTTAATGTAATTTCTTTCTGTTCTGTTGTGTCTTTCTGTTTTAATGTTATTTCTTATCCAAGTCTTTAATGTTATTCTCTACTACATCTGCTATATTATAAAGAGCCAGCTTCAGGGATTCTGTTAAATTAGAAATCTGACACTTACAATAAATATATGAGCATCAAATATATCTCATACTCCATTCTCTGAGCACGTATCCTTAAGATATTATAAGGATAATGAAAAAAGCACTCAGAAGAAAGAGCTAAAATTTTATGTACATATATACGTAGAATTTCTGAATCAAATGCAACATATATTTTTTATAAATATATAAATCATTTTTTCAAATTTTAGTTTAATAATCCAGATTTCATATATAGATTATAGGAAAGGCAGCAGGTCAATATAACGTCATATGAGTTTAAGGAAAGTATTGAATCATGATAAAAACCCGATTGTGGAAATATTGGCATAATTTTACAGTTTGAAGTTCTCTGAATTCGTTTTCGCTATTTTTAAATGTATTCCACACGTGTGTGTATGCGTGTATATTAGAATTTCCACAAATTTGTAGGTCTCAGAGCTCATTCTGAGTGAAGAACTGGAATAAATATTTATGATTTAAGAAAAATAAAATGTCAGGTCATCATTGTATGGAATGAATGCACCATGTCACACAGATTACTTTTCAGACCCCCAATCAGACACTCCATTTTTTATAAGGAGATTTACTAATGGATGGTGCGAATGTTGGATTGTCTGGAGATTTCCGACAAACATTGCCGGTCATTCTAAAAGGATCAATGACGGATGAAATTAACGCATGCCCTAAATCCTCACATCTTTGCAGGCATGTTCGACTAATTAAAAGTATGAGAGTTCATCTGGATGGGAACATAGTGGAACGCCAATTTTCTGACCATTTGTTAAATATGGTGAATGAATTAATACCGTTTCATCCAGTAACTGGTCTGTTCAAAATTAGAGAAGCATTTTGTAGCACAGTTGTGTCTCTCAAAAAACTCAAGGTGAAAGTACTCCCAAATATTCGACATTTTACAGCCCATAAATGGCTTTGGGAACGTGCGATTAATGCACAAAAATATGCTAGTGTAAACAACATCAATTTGAAGATTCAAGAAGAGTTACCTGGAGAAGCTGTATGGTACATATCAATAGATACCGTTGTTGAAGAAAATGACCTTTGAAGTAATTGTTTAGCAGTTTGTTCCATCATATACAATTCAAAGATAATTCGACATTTTTCCTTTTTAGCTGTTATTGCTCCAATGAAGAATGGAAACAAGTTGATTTATAGCTTTGCAATTCTAATGAGTTTATTATATAAATTTATATTTTTTTTTGATTGGGTTTTCATAAAATTAATTTGTATAACATTTCTACTTCTTCCTTTTATTATGTTTTTTATACAGCATGTTTAATTTCGAAAAGCTTTTTCTAAACAAAGATTCTTAAAATCCCGGACAACGCCGGGTACTTAAGCTAATGTATAATAAATATTTTGTCTTGAAAGTAATCCCGGAAATATGTTGTACTCACACGAACCAAAGCAAATTTCTGTAAATATATAAAATTACATGAATAAATGTACATTACAATGTACCGTATATTATACAAAGCATTACTAAAACTCAGTTAAAAAAATTGTAATAATCTGCCGAACGTGACATTGTGTTCATAAACTTGCTTAAAATTATCATTGTACGTAATTAACAGTACCAAGATTTTAAAGATGATTAATGTTTTTTTCAGTATCATATTTATAAGTTCTTTAAATTGTTTTTATAAAGTTTAATGACAAAAACAAGTTTAAAAAGAATTTGTATTAATTTACATAAAATTTAATTTCAGAATTAATATCTGTTATTAATAATCTTAAGTATTACTATCATTATTATTTAAAATTTTTATAAACTTTATTGACTTTTTAAAAAATTCAATAAATTGCATGTTTGAACTATGAATATCTGGTTACGAGTTTACAGACTTTAATCTTATAAAATGGTTATAAAATTGCGGCAGAAGCGCAAAATCATATGCAAATATAATAATATATAATTATACAGTGTGTAAGTGAATTGAGGTTAGAGATGTAAAGGGTGGTAATACATGTCAAGACAAGCAAATTTTGAATAGGAAACTGCGGTCTCAATCCACTTATTAAATCAGTAATACAGGGTGTCTCACACTAACTGTAACAATAATGAAAATAGTTTAGCGATATCTTCAACATAGTTACTTTGCTTGGTGTGAAACATGATAAAAACATAAAATAATAGAAACGGCAATCCTCCATGTCCAAATAACACTGAGATAGACACATCAAGAACTCGGAAGGTAACTGACAGTGACTTTGCTTGCTATGAAACATGATAAAAACACATAAAATAATAGAAACGACAATCCTCCATGTCCAAATAACACTGAGATAGACGTATCAAGAACTCGGAAGGTAACTGACAGTGACTTTGCTTGCTATGAAACATGATAAAAACACATAAAATAATAGAAACGGCAATCCTCCATGTCCAAATAACACTGAGATAGACGCATCAAGAACTCGGAAGGTAACTGACAGTTACTTTTCTTGCTATGAAACATGATAAAAACACATAAAATAATAGAAACGGCAATCCTCCTTGTCCAAGTTTCACTGAGATAGACACTTTAAGAACTCGGAAGGTAACTGACAGTTACTTTGCTTGCTATAAACATGATAAATACATGTAAAATAATATAAACGGCAATCCTCTATATACAAGTAACACTGAGATAGACGCTTCAAAAACTCGGTAGGTAACTGACAGTTACTTTGCTTGCTATGACACATGATAAAAACACATAAGATAATAGAAACGGCAATCTTCCATGTCCAAGTAAGACTGAGAAAAACGCTTCAAAAACTCGGAAGGTAACTGACAATACATATGACGTCACTGATCGACTGACAGTGAAATTCCAACAATTCCTTTCATGCCACGTCATTTCACAGAAGACAAAGCTATTGTGTAGAAGCTTTAGATAAAATATTTTTGTTATTATTACAGTTATGAACGTAAATGTGGATTGAGCTTTGTGTGAGACACCCTGTATTATTGATTTAATAGGTGGATTGCGACGCTATTTTCCAATACAAAATTTGCTAGTCTTGATTTGTATTATTACCCCTTACATTTCTGATCCTCAATTCAATTACATCCTGTATAAGGTTAAAATATACTTACATTTTTCTTTCATATAAAATTAATCAAGCTATTATTGTTTTTCTATAAATGTAATTCACAAAATAATATCCTTTAAAGGCATACGGAAGAATAGAGATTACACTTTTTTAATTTGAATTACTTCTGCACATTTTCTGGGCATATGATAAAATATTTGGAATTATCTGTTCTAACATTAAAATTAAATCAATGAAAATTCATTAACAGTTCTGATAGATATTACAAATGACATCGACAGAAAGATATTACTTACTCCTAATGAATTGTTCGGTAATTACACACACAATGATTTAGAATGATTAATTCTGACTTTTATTCCCAAGTTCATAAAAGGCATTCAAAATGTGCAATTGTATTTGGGTTTGCATTAACTTAGGTTGTTGACACAATCTGATTAGCTGTAACGTTGATGAAAGTCGATAATTAAGTCTGTTATGAACGACAATAATTAAGTTACAATGATTCATATGTGCTAAAATTTTTAATTAAAATTTTATTTTTTGTGATAATAAAACATTTAATAATATCATTATCGCACTTTTGCAGAGCGAATTAATTAAAGAAGGAATTTTAAATAGGTTAAATATAATAAACTTAATTTTTTTTTAGTTGCTTCTAAAATTAAAGGAAAGTATAACATGACTTAATAAATACATTTCATTTATTTTGTTTAAGAAAAAGCAACTGTATGTATACATCCCAAATATAGGAAAGATAAAATATTAGGACTAAAAATAGCTTTTTATTACACAAAAGGGTCAAAAATAACTTTTAATATAAAAATGACATGTTTCATGCGCTCTAACGACGACTTAATATAATAACGTGGTTTTGTGTACAAGGAACTCCATTATTGTTGTAACTAAAGTCCTGCATCGAGTCGTGTAACCAACTCAGTAACCGACTTGACGCTAATTTTGTTGTTGTTGTTGTTGTTGCAAGTTACATTGGGGTTGGCCCGTCTTTTCAAAAAAAGCCTAGATTATGTTTTGTACTTGGAAATACTATTTATTTCAACATTAATAAGTGTATATATGTGTGTGAATGGGATGTGGTTAAAGTTTCCCATAACAACGCCCAGTCGCAACAAGAGAGGCTCAGCACTTTCTCACGAGAATTAACAAGGCTAGCAAAACTCGACACACAGTATACTTGATGACTTAGTGATGTACATCTCCGGTCTGAGAAGAGAATGTTAAAATTCACTTCAGATTTCTTTTTCCAGTTGGTCTGGACAGATGGTCCAACCAAGCTCTTATATCGTCGATGTATTAACGGCCGATAAATTGCAGAGAAGCCCCCTTTCCCCCTTAAAACCTGTATATAATTTATATGTGTCTTGTAAATAGAATTAATGCCTTACTGCAGATATTAAAACCGTATTATTTCTACATAAGCGAGTCCTCAATTAACAGCACTAATTACCCAAGGTAGTTAAACACACACACACACACACACACACACACACACACACACACATATATATATATATATATATATATATATATATATATGTGTGTGTGTGTGTGTGTTCATTTTTCATCATAAAAGATAAAATTGATATTAGAGATATAATTGTTGATTACTTTTCCATAATTGTATAAATATATGGATAAAGTTTCTTCCATTTCGGGTTCGCGTCTCACGAAAATGATTTCGATACAATATAGATTTCAGAAAAAAATAAGCATAAAATTTCAGATAAAGTGGTGATCCTTCTATGCGGGGCACACATTATTTTTCATCAAACAATCATGTAAGGCATACATAATTTAAACTTCAAAATAACTTCACCTAAAAAAAAAAAAACATTTAAAAATTGCAGAACTTTTTTCAAATAGTGTGATCTTTATTTCTCACATTCCTTCAAAGAGCTCTGTTTTATAACAGATATAAGTGAAATATAATGTAAAGCTCTCGACTGTAAAGGCTCGAAGGGATCTTACATCTCATATCTACGTCGTTTTTCTTGATCCCATCTTCTTATACACATTAAAAATTTTCATGTACTTTTCTTTGAACTTTTTTACAAGTCTTTTTTAGCTTCAAATGTTATAAAAATTCAAGGACAATTATTTTTTTTAATTATAAATTTGTATATAAAGAAATATTACAAAATTCAAAAGAAACAAATACTTTTTATTTAAAAAGAATGTCATAATATGAGTCCAGTTATTATTTGACCAATAAAACACACTGTGTATCATCAATCAACCTTGTAATTACTAGATAATTTACACACCAAACTAAATTACAGTTCAAAAATAACCTTATACTAAGAAATTTAATTTTTCTTTTTTTTTTTCACCTGGGATGAATTTTCAACCACATTGCTTAAAATTCTACATCTTATAATACGGAAAAGCAGCATGGAATGGAAATGTAACTTTGAACTATGATGAAGATCGTTTACTTGTCATATCTCTGCATTTGTGCTATATTTCCAAAGTATTATTTTAATTTTCTTCCCTCATGAATAATTTCATTACAATCATGCACTTTTGTTTGAAGAGCATTTCATGTAAGATGGATGTGCCTAACTGTGATGATCCATAAATGTGGCAAAATTCTTATACCTAAAATCCGAAGGTAAAAATCGTATATAAGTGTTACATAATCTAACGTCCGCATTTCAGGAACAAAACATAAAACATCTTATGGCATGTAAAGCATTTATTCAAGGAGAATTTCAAATAGCAGTGTGCATCGTTAATTATCAAATTCCAATAACACTTTCCAAATGCATGGAATAATCCCGAAATCGAGATTACCACTTCCGTTTTCCATCTTTGAAAGTAAAAAATAACCCCATCAACATCATGGCATTGAAGGTTTGTTTGATTATCCGGAAGAAAGTCTGGGAAGAGACGACACATTTTGATGTAGAGTTCTTCTAAAATTTTTATCGCATTTCGGTGTCTGTTTATTTATTTATTTTTTAGAACTATGAGCGACGATATGCGAAGAGGCTTTCAGCAAATATACTAAGGTAAGTTTATCTGGAATTTTTAAATTTAAATAAAAATGATGTTTAAAAGCCGAAATTGTGAATAATTAAACACCAGTGCGAGGATTTTGCACTACAATCTAATATTTTTTTTATCAATATGTAATATTTATTAGATGCAGGTTTAAACTTCTAAAGAAAATGTGAGGATAAAAATATCTGCAAACAACATTTAGTTTTTAGTCAAGCCAGAATATCATCTCATTTATTCCATCAAAGTTAGAGTAAAAAAGGATCCAAGATTGCAAAAGGCTCGCGGGAGAAAAAAAAATTAACAATCGTATTTTAACTGCATTTGAGGATGACGTCATCCGCTTCGAGAAAAACATGGGACATAGAAATATAAATCTAAACGTTTCAATTTCAACTTCGCTTTTTAATCATAAATATAAAATAAACTCCTGTGGTATTTTTTTTTTATCATTGCTGAGCATCATATAATGTGGTATTTTATATTTGTGGCAACAGTAATTTGAGGAAAACCTTTCATTTCTTTCATGAAATCAATGCCGATTTAATTTTTAATTATCAGCAAATTTTAATAAAAAAAAATGCTTTAGGAAAATGTAAGTGTGCTATGTCAGAAGCCGGTTCAAAATCCTTCCATATGGTATCTCATTCGTCGTTCTGCGTTTCTTATTTCCATAGAAAAAGGGATGTTGACAGGAGAAATAATATATACGATTATAGAATTAATAGGCTTAGGAATTCCCGCATAGCAATATATTAGTGTTTATCTTTTTCTCAGTACTTAATTACATACTTTAAATTATCAAAATAGAAAAAAAAATGTATGTCTTTTTTAAAAATTAATCAAAAATTTTGCGTAATAATAGCTTTGTATATTTAAGCATAGAATAAATATTTATGATGAATGGATAAAGTTTTGAATACAAGGGGTTGGGGGAAACGCAAAACTGCTTTTCCCTAATTTTTCTAGAAACATGGGGCACAAGATAAATGTTCAAAATTATTGTCTTTAGTTAAATTTCATTTCAATTTTTAAAAATCATTTTTATTGTAGAATAAACATGGATTTTTTAATATAATTACATTACTATTTGTTCTTTTCTTCCGCATGTAATTTTGAGCTAACAAACTGCTTAAGGTCCTAAAAAGTCCTAGAAGTTAAATAAGTTGTCGAGGTTGTTAAAGATGACATACTGACATCATAGTAACCCCGTGATAAATATAATGTTTCGTACTCAACAATACACGGTCAAGTAACAGGTTAGACTTTTGGGTAAAATCACTCTACACTGTAAAAAAAAAAAAAAAAAAAAAAAAAAAAATCCGACAATTGGCGGAAAAAGGACTGGCAGCAGAGTTGCCGGAATGTTTCCGTTTTTTGAGGAAAGTTCCGTCTTTGCAGTCCGTAAATTCCGTAAATGGCGCGATACAGACGCGAAGGAGTTGAAGCGCATGCGTGGCGATCAAAAATACTGCAATCCCATTGGATGATAGATTTTTACAGTAATAATTTCGTATTTGAAACTCTGTAATCTTAAAATGGCAACATATATACGTGAGAGATTCCATTTTCCTAACAAAACGGAAATTTACTGATCAAAATTCACGGAAGACAACCTGTCAATGAACGAACATTTTTAACAGTGTAGCGCAGGTATTTCTATTAACGCAAACGCAGTGAGGAGAGCTACCAGTAATCTTTTAAAGTATTGTTAGCCTTATTTAATCGCGGAACGTCAATTAAAAAATTTTGAATAATATGAAGATTCTACAAAATTTTTGGTATTTAAAACGTTTATTATACCGTTTGATATATTTACAGAAGTCTGCCCGTCAATCTGCAGAGTTTGAAAGGTGAACATTAGTGTTACAGAGATATAATACACATATTTCACATTGCTGACGCTCACAGACAGATATTGCTTATCAAAACTTATTACAGTATAAATAATAAAGAAGTGCTACTTTTTGTATTCATATATTTCGGAATTTTACCAAGTAATTGCTTCGTCTGTTACGATAAATACTACTTTGCGTTTAATTCAGAATTTTTATGATTTTATACAGCTATTTGCTTTAAATATCTAATATCATATCAAGGCTTCTGTTCATCTGCTGTGAAATTGCCAATTTTTATGTGTTTAAATCTTTCATGAATACATATTAGCTTTATATATGCGGTATTATATTAAGGCATATATCTGTACATCGGTTGTGAATTGTTTTATTATATGTTTGATATGTTATCAATAGTATTGAGGAGATTGCTGCCGCCGCACAGTGGAGTATATGACCCGAAATCCTGGCCAAAAATATTTTTTCTATGTAAATATAGTCCGATTGCCTTGAAATTGTTAGATGTTATTGGGTATCAATATGGCATGTTTGGTATTGTAAATGAAGTCTATAGCATTTACGGTTCATTTACAGAGACACCCGAAAGAATTCCCTTACATTATGTCTATGGGAAAAATCGTTTGCTCTGTATTTTAATGATATCACACTATTTTAAACGTACTGAAATTTATATACATCACTGAGGTGTATTAAGGCGCTTATTGTAGAATATGATGTGCATAGAATATATCGTTCATTTACAGGGACACACAAAAGAATTTGGCTGAAGAATAAATTTAAATATTATTATAAGTGTATGACCAATAATTGCTGGAAGTGCGCGTGTAGTTGTGATATGCATTTTTAAATTGATTTTTTTTAATATTACTTGGTGAGGATCTATTCTATAGATCATATACAGGGTTGCACAAAAGTTCTCAAGCACATTTCCGTTTATTCCTTAAATGACTGAATGGAAATGTTTAACTTTGTTATGCGTTTCACTGAACTAACTTTTAGCATACTATGTAGTATACATACAAATCCATAGCTTAGTTTAATATTTTATATCTTAAAAGCTGACGAAGTGTAAGTAAAATTTTAACACTTTACATAATAATAAGTATACATTTTATAAATATTTTGACAACTAAGAAAAAAAAGACATCATTTAAGAAGAGCACAAAGAAAAAATAAGTTAAAATATTAATTTACTAAGTAGATTTTTTAAAAATACGAATACATCACATGCCCAGAGACTTAACACTACCGAAGGGAGTTTGGAAGTCGAGTGACTAGCAGCCTTAAATGTTTACTGTTTATAAGAGAAAAGTAATTGTTGCTAGATTTTTTTATTTACTAGTAATGTTTAATTAAATGTATTTAATTGTACTATCTATAAAATTTATTATTTACATTTAATTTACTTTAATAATAATTACTACATTTAATTTACATTTAATAAAGATTATTTACATTTGATAATACATTTAATACAGTGGTGTCTCTACAGTATAGAGATGCTGGTTTTGCAGTGTATTTAATAGATTATCAGTTTCAATCTGATTCTTCAGAACTCTGTTTTTCCTCTTCTTCATCACACTCTTATTCGCTTTTATCAGGACTACCATCAGACCTAGTTGGAAGAAGTTGTAGGGTCTCGCTACTGTATGGCTTGCTCTTTTCCCTTGGTCTTTGTATAGAGCAGTTTATAAAAGGATCACTGCTTAAAAGAAGCCAATTTGGAACATCTCTATAGCAAACTTCTCTATTGCGAACTTTTCTATTGCACTTTCTTGAGTACTTTGTACGGTACGGTCAGAAGTGTTTGTTTCCGGACTTGGCAGATTCTTCTGACCGTTGGCCAATGGGTACGACTGCTTTCTTAATTACAGTGCCACCATGAATCAAAACCTTGTGCATTGTTGGAATCATGGGGTACCAATTGTAAAAGTTCATACAGTCTTGCTGTTTCATCAGCAGATGTTTGGAACTTTTTTCGTCAATGCGATGCCCACTTTTTATGACTTCCAATGTTACTTACAACCTTTCAATCATTTCTGCGTCTTCTCCAGACTTCTTTAATTCCCTCCTATCTCCTCTTATTTTCTACCTATGAGCCCCCGAAACTGACACTTTTCTCAGTAAATAAGTATTTACAATTTGAAGCCGATCTGATATTTCTATCAAGAGGTATCGAGTTGCGTAGGTATGTACGTAATTACATAGGTACGTACATGCAAACATACAGGATATGTAGAGGCAAAAGCTCTCAGGCAATATCCTGTAAGCTAAAAACTGCAATACTAGAGTAAAAATAAAGTTTTTATCTTTTCAATTCGGTTGCCGCAAAAAATGGGATTTAAGTAGTCCACCCGAAAAAAAATTATATAAAAAATGGCAACAATATGCGGAAGATTTTTTTGCAGAAATTGGCACTCAAGACAATAACTAATACGATTATAATTCAAACATGGTCCGGCAAAGCCCGGCACATATTTAAAAAGCTTTCGATATGTTTAAATTAGAGCGAAAAACGCTTTAAAAATCACACTTTTACACATTTAATATCTTTTATTACATTAAAAACTAAACTATTTAAATTTACACATAGTTTAACACTAAGCTCTGACCTTTGTTAAATACGCAAGCCTTGTTTAGTTCCAATTCAACAATTCATTGAGACACAAAAAAATATATTTAAGCATAACAACAATGCCTAAAATCAACAAAAAATAGGTCTTTTCACAAAAAAACTTCCTCTTCAACTGAAGCCAGGAGCCACTAGATATAACTCAGGTTCCAAAAATAGACATAGATCGACGCATCAATTAGTTAGCTATTAAGAAATATGATTTTTACAATTGTTGACGAAATTTTAATTTTTGCATTTTTGGCCAGGTTTTTGGGTCAAATACTCCACTGTGCGCTGGCGGGAGTTGAACCAGTGATCTCATGAACAGAAGGCGAGAGCGTTAGCGTCAAGCAAACGGCCAAGCCCGTTACTTTCAGCTAGTAACTCGTTTTATACTGTTCAAGTGAGATGTGATCGCTACAGTATTAATTACTGTTGTAAGTATAGAAAAAATACTGTATGTGTTATATAATGGTATGGCTGCTACTCGTCAGATTTTGCTTCGCTCTGCGTAGTATCGGGGAGGGGATGTCATATCGCCAACCTTTGTTTAATTGACAACGGAAGTGAAGTGAGTTAAGTGAAATGAGTAGAAAGAGACAATTAAATGGGGCTTCTGAAAGTAGCAGGATGTCTAAAAGACACCTGAGAAAATCTTATTTTAATTCTAAGTAATAAACTAGAAGGATGTTTCAATACCAAAACTTTCTTCTATCTCATACAGGTTTCGCAGACACTAAAAATAATCAGCACCAATTTATATCAAGGTCTAACTGAATCTAAAATTTTATTAACCCATTAAGCGCCATTGCTCCCATTTTCGGAACATTGTTTTATGATTTTTTTCTAAAGTGAGTATTTTATATATTGTTAAAAGGTTCATGTTATTTGAATTTTGAATATAATAGACGACTTCTGAATTTTTTTTTTAAAGTTTCATTAAAATTTTCTATTTTTTAAAATGAGTTAAAAAAGGCGAAAAATAGCTTTTTGGCCGTACTCGAAAGAAAAAAAACCTCTATAATAAAAATTATATTTTTTAGTTAAAATATGTTTATAACAGTGTATTATATTAATTATTATTAAATTATTCCAACTTTTACATTTATAATAAAAAAACAAAATAAAATTACCAGTTCTATAAGCATTTTCATTGTCCATCTCTTTATTTTTCATCATTACATTATTTTTTTATTCTGATTTTTTTTACATGGAAGATGATTGAACAATTTTTTAGAGTTGGATGATTTTTCGGCTGTTCCAGAAATCGTTTTTTTTTTTTTTTTTTTTTTTTTTTTTTTTTTGCCCCCTGATTGCAGTATTGCAACATAAAAGGAAGATATCTTCCTCATATGTATGTCGCATAAATCATTTTCTATTACATATGTAATAGAAAATAATTTATGCGACGATTTATCCCATGTTATATTTGGTGAAGTAGAACTTTCCGTAAATTCTAAATCAACAGACAATCAAGAAATATCTGATTTAGAGTTTAAAAAAGACAAAGTATTAAAAGCAGACTTGATATTTCAGATGAAAGTTCAGACGAATCTTCAAATCGGAATATGGAAAAACTAAGCAAAAAAAAAAAAAAAAAAAAAAAAAGTTTAAAAAATCAATTTTAGAAAACGCAAAAAATGCTGCATAAAAAATGTTCCAAGATTTTCATGTAAAATAGTAGGAGAGAAATTATGTAAATGGGAAAAATAAAGAGATGGATAATGAAAATGCTTATGGAATCGGTAATTTTATGTTTTATTTTTATTATAAATGTAGATGTTGGACTAATTTATGTGAATTATTCGTAAAATATCAGTTTCTGAATGATATTACCCCTTTTATAGCTAAAGAACAGTGAAATAACAACCATAAATGCACGGAGGCATAAGTAAAAATTTTGAAAAAATTTACCCCCATTTTGAGCCATTGCTCCCATTTTGGGAACATGCTATTTTTCTTGAATATTTAATTTTTTTTTCTTCAGAAATACTTTAAAGACTTCATAAAGAAAAAACAACTGTTCCATAAAAAAATAGTTTAATATATATAGCGGCGCTTAATGGGTTAAATTCTGTGCATATTCTTGAGTAAAACTATTGCTAAAATCGTGTAAATACTTCAAAATGCAGCATAGCAGCGTCGCGTGTTGGGAGATTTATACCAAAACCTAATCAAAAATAACTTATGACAAAGTCTGACTGAATATCAAGTTTGATGAAAATCCGTGCGTTAGTTCTTGAGATATAGTTATCGTTATAATAATGAAAAAGTAGCATAGCAGCGCCTCCTGTTGGGCTGTTTACACCAAAACGTAAGCAGCATCTATTTATGTCAAGGTCTAACAGAATCTGAAGTTTGATGAAATTCTGTGCATTCGTTCTTGAGATATAGCTACTGTAAAAATAATGAAAAAAGTAGTATAGCAGCTCCACCTGTTGGATATATACACCAAAACGCAATCAGCGTCTCTTTATGTCAAGGTCTAACATAATCTGAAATTTTATGAAATTCTGTGCATTAGGTCTTGAGATAGAGCTATCGTAAAAATAATAATAAAAGTGGTATAGCAGCGCCACCTGTTGGGATATCTACACCTAAATGTTATCAGAGTCTATTTTTGTCAAGGTCTAACTGAATCTGAAGTTTGATGAAAATAACTGCATTAGTTCTTGAGATAGAGCTATTGAGGAAATCGCGAAGAATGCAGCATAGCAGCGCTACCTGACGGGCGAATTTCGCCAAAAAATAATCAGCATCAATTTATCTTAGGGACTAACGGAATCTAAAGTTTTATTAAATTTCGTGCATTAATTCTTGAGATAGAGCGCCCACAAAATTTTTACTCATATGATACATAACAAAATAAATTTATCTTTCGCAAAGCATCAAATAAAAAAAAGCCAAATAGTTAAAATTATAGAATGGAATATTCGAAAGAAAATATGTAAAACATTTAGATTTATACTCAGTTAGAAAAAAAATCTATCTACCGAAGAATCCTTTCATATCTTTATACTGCTTTCTTTTGATTCATAAAAGGAATTTAAAATAAGTAAAGTTATTTGAAAATGCGGATTATGTAATCGCAGATGTGTGGTCATATCGATGCGCTAGAAATAAAAAAATCTGTGGTTCGAATACCTTCGTGGTAAAGTGCTGGCTGTTTAGTAAATGCGTACTCAAATGGTGAATTTCTCCTTATATAATGTAAAGTGATCTTTACGATTTTTTAAAAATCCTATGAAAGTCATTATAACGAAATAAAATTTTCTAAAAATTATGGAAGACATCTGTTATAAAATGGAAATTATAAAACGATATTTCAGAAATCATGAGAAATTTCCTGGAATTAAGGGGAGAAAATATCCTTAAAATACTGGCATGCCAGTACAATTTCCGTATTTAACCGAGAAAAATTACAGTGTAATATTCCAAGTAAATAGATTGTTATTTTGTCTTTTTATAAGAAATTGTACTAATAACTTTCTATTCTTTTTTTGTACTATTCTACAATTAAAATTTTTAATTTTCTGCACGCAGTCTTGTAATCTATAGATAATTTAAATACAAAAATGTTTATTTGAAAAAAAGAAATACCATTCATATACCAAGAATAAAGTTTTTTTTTATTTATGTGAGATAAGTTTTATTTTCCACATTTCTGCAAAGTTCTTTGTTATACAACAAATAAAATTGGAGCGTAGTGAAAAAGTAACAGTCGTTGAAGAAGGTTGATAAAGATACCTTTCCTTTCGTATTTGTGTAGTCTTTCTTGATATTCTCAAAGGATTAACGTATATTTTTGTCGCATATAAAGAATATCTCATGCGCTTTGCTTTAAGCATCATTACACGTATGTTTTACTGTTAGAAATATGTATGACAGTCAATATTTTGTACTATTCTACAGTTAAAACTTTTAATTTTCTGCAACCAGTCTTGTAATCTATAGTTAATTTAAATACCAAAAAGTTTATTTGAAAAAAAAAAGAAATACCATTCATCAAAAATAGTTTTTTATTTGTGTGAGATAAGTTTAATTTTCCACATTTCTTCAAAGTGCTTTGTTATACAACAAACAAAATTGCAGTGTAGTGAAAAAGTAACAGTCGTTGAATAAGGTTGATAAAGATAGTTTTCCTTTCGTATCTGTGTAGTCTTTCTTGATATTCTCAAAGGATTAACGTATATATTTTTCGCATATAAATAATATCTCATGCGCTTTGCTTTAAGAATCAGTACATGCATGTTTTACTGTTAGAAATATGTATGACAATGAATATTTTTACATGTCACGATTTTTCTTAATACAATACATTCACATATTTATTAGTCTGTTTTGCTTGAAACATGTAATGAAAGAATGGTTTTATTATATAACTTTATATTTTATAGAAACATAAAATTTATATTCTATTTTATCCAATTTATTATTCTATTTTAAAGTAACTTTTTCCTACGCAGTTAGATTTTAAAATGTACTTACTTATATGAATTTTATTACATAGTTAAAAGAGAAATTAGTGTGAAAGGCAATATAATAATGCTTTAAACGACTTAGTTATTTAATGTCCATCAGTCTTCAAACACCAATTTATATACATTATAAGTACTCACATTTGAACTCCAACATTCATAAATGAATACACTATCCATAAGAAAAATATCATTTATACAGAAACTAAAATAATGTGTCTAAATTTTTATGATCTCTTAAGATTTAAGTTTGAGATAGTAATATTAGAAATACATTTTTAAATCCCCCTTTAAATTACTCCCTTTTGAATGATATATTTAATGATTTTAATTGAAAACTTTACACCATAATAATTGGAAAAAACATCCCACAAGCCACAAGAATCATGTTCTCTATATTTTATTTTTCCGTGGCATTTAATACGTTTTTTTTTATATATAATTTCTATAACCTTTGTTGAGTCAGTCAAAAGTGAATCGTATTTTCGAATAACCTTTCGTAAGAAAATAATAATTCGAAAAAAAAAACTGTTTTTCATATATATTTTGCATAAAAGTTCTTCCCATTTTTTAGTAAACTTGAAAGTATGAAAAGAATTTTATCGCGCCCCTTTTGATCTCTTTTTCTGGATTTTCAGTAGCAAAATATCATATTTCGACTAAATTGAAAAGATACTGCGACTGATAGAGTTTGACATAGATTCATTTTTGCCTCTGCTTGTGAAAATTCATTTGGATTTTTCAAAAGATTTTTCAGGAATAAGTCTTTCTATCTTTTTAAAATAAACTGTTGTTACAATTTGACAAAAAATATGGGGATATTTCTATCAGACATCAAATAACTTAAAATGTGAAATTTTCAAAGCCGATTAAGAAAATTGTTTAAACTAAAATATTTCAATGTAATAATTTTCTCTGTAATTTACAGCAAAAAAGTAAAAAAAAAAAATTCTGATAATTACTATTGCACGGGTTTTGAGATGGAAAATTCTTAATAGATAACTTTCCTTATTCAAGGATCAAATAACTGGATATCCAATAAATCTATTAACATTTCTAACATTTCGAAACTTCATAAAAGTAGCAATTTTCTGGAATGTAATTGACTATGCAGAATGGCATGACTGTGTGGTATGCGATAAACGTATTCTAACAAAAATGTTTTTTTTTTTTTTTTTTTTTGTATGATACATAATTTAAAAACTCTACTCATTTTCTACTCATTTATTTCTTGCTTTAATTTTTTTGTTAAATATATGCCAATAGAGGACTCTTGATGAGTATAGATCAGATAAATCTGTGATAAAGAACGTTTATTTTAGTTTGTGTAACACTTTGAAAGGATGGCAACGTGTACTTTGACGACGTTTTTTCCTGTAACATGAATAACTGAAGAATAATTTGACGGTTATGGTCTCTCTCTGCATCGTATAAGGCTCTAATTTGTGTATTATCTGTGATTTGATTCCTTGTAGTGTTTCTCTATAGGAAAATATTTCGAATAAATTTTCTTTAAGATAAAAAAATAAAAATATATAAATAAATAAATAAATAAATAAATCCACCTACGTTGGAATAAATTTCTCGCATACAGCAATAGTTTGTAATTTTTTTTAATGTTAAAATATTTATGAGACACCCCCCCCCCCCCCATATATTTAATATTTCTTTTCATTGGAAAGATAAGCTAGACAATCAAAATTACTTAAAATTGGGATATTTAAACTTTTTACTTGCATTTTCACAAAATCTTATCTTAAAAAAAAAGAAAGAAAAAAAAAAAAAAAAAAAAACGAGATCAATGATACGAAAAAAATACCTTGAAGATATTTTTAAAAAAAATCCACGTTATTTGTATTTTAGCTTTTTAGCTTTTTAGCTTTTTTTTTTTCGTATTTTGTGGCTACCTAAAAATAAAAAGAGCAATATAGGATTTCACTTTGAAATACATTCGTATCGACAGAAAAAAAAGAAGAAACAGAAAAAAAATAAAAAAAAATTAAGCATATATTAAAAACTCAAAATTCTTATATAGTCAAAGAAATTATTGTTTAGAATTAGCTCAGGAAATATGAAAATTACTTTCCTATAGATAATTATTTTTTTTAAAATTGTTTATTACTATCGAGTTACAATAAAGTACACTATTTGGTTCGTGTTTTTTAAAAGCCTAATACAATAACAACGGCTAATATTTTAATGTTTTACATCTTTTTCTTTTCGTAGATTATAATGTTTAACGTATTTTGCATAAAAGTTCAATAGTCTAACTGCACTTATTCGAAGTAAATAAATGAAGTCGGTTAAGCAGAATATGTTTATAAATGTTACATTACTCGAAAACCAAAATAATTTCACCACAAATTTTAATAATATAATTTAATGCAGATTCTATAATAGGGATACTTCTCATCAAATCATTTAAATACATTGTATAATTGTTTATTTTCTTAGCATAAATATCAATATATCGGGTACATTTATATATAGAGTAAAAACTATAAAGAGTATATATAGAGTATATATATATATATATATATAGTAAAATCGTTACCCGAAGCCGAGCGTGGCCGCGCAAAAACGCTCCACCTCGTTATTTAGCGTTTACGTCAAAAATGTCTTAGATTTTATTTTAAAAAATATTTTTACTCATCTAAACGTTTTGAAATTGTTGTAGGTGATGTAAATCTGGTCTACCAAGATGTTCTAAAAAGATTGTGTCGAAATGCGGACATTTAGTTACTTTTAGCCTAGAAAAAAAATGATTTGGGAGGCGCGAAATGACCTGCGTTCGCTGGTGATTCTGAAAGGGTTAAAATTCCTATTTTGTTTAAACCGATGATACCGTCGATGACAAGAACGTTTCAGCTTTAAGAGTATATTTTTGTTTTGTCAGTACATCTAAAATTGCGCTTTTGAGGGACGTTGCCTTAAGGGGAATACATACACCTGGAAAACGGACTTGTTTGAAAAAAATGTTTTTCAAAGGGTTAATATCAATTTTTTTTCGAACTTATTGCATATTTGAGATGACAGAGTACGATCTTTCAGAATATGTCTTTTCTCTTTATATAAACCAAGCCGTTTAACCCACAGAAGTTAAAGTAAAATGGCAAAATAAATGCATTCTTCATTCAAACGGTTCTTTCTTTTCGTCCGGTGCGTAAATCTGATTCTGGGCATGCACGAGCCTCTTCACCGACTCAGAAAGAAAGAGATTAGCTTTTGAGGAGTTTATAATTAATATTTCGGCTAATTATCAAAATATTAAAAATCTGAGCCTCAAATGCATCTGGACCTACCTTGGACTATCGTCACCCAAATTTTTAGACCGCATAGGTGCTGCAGATTTTGCTAGCCATCGCCAATAGACAGACAAACACAACCAGAGCGAAACTTTCTAAATAAATTTCACAAAAATTTGCCACTTATCTATACTAAAATAGATAAATTAATATATAAGTAGGTGGATAAAATTTTATTCTGTTTAATGAGTTAAGACAGGCCATTAGATCCAATACCAATAGTTGATTCTTGTTATATCGTGAAATATATCCTCGAAGTCGAATGATTAAATACGAACATTTTTCTGTTCAAAAATAGTAGTAGGAAAAAAGCTGTTACATATATACAGTAAAGTAATATTGAATAATAATGTAATAATTATTAATGATGAACTGTAATAAATCACTATGCTCTTGCAGTGCAGATAGTTATTATATATTTCTCAACTGGCGTGAAACAAATGTCAGAAAGTACCTCTGATTTTATAAAATAGATAAAATAATATACAAATAGGTGGATAAAATTGTATACTGTTAAATGAGTAAAGACAGGCCACTAGATCCGATACCAATAGTTTATTCTCGATACATCGAGTATAATTTAAAAATTGAAATTAATCAGGATTGGCAGTTTTAATGCATTCCAGATTCTGTAAATTAGATATTTAAATCGAGAGAATTTACACGCTACATTTCTGTATTTCATATAATATATGGTATCATAATTATTTCACGTAATAAAGGTAAATATTTCTACAATTTAAAAACAAAATTTTGTTTTAATTTATAATATGACGCGACATAAGTAAAAAAAAAATAAATAAATACCAATTCCTTGAAATAATTATATAATAAAATAATTATGAAATCACAAATAAAATTGCAATCCAAATCATACATAAATACTATAACTATACATAAATACTATTGGCCAAAAATATATTCATCAAATTTCCTTTTTAAAATTTTTAAGATGTTTTATTAATTAAACATTCTTAAAATATCATAGGAATATAAATTATTTTACTCTATTTTATATAATATATTAAAATACGAGCAAATCTTGTGTGTATATGATTCTGCTATTTGATATAGTGATTTCATTGTATTTGGTAAATATCTTATGTTTCAATGGTTTAATTGTAGAGAAAGCTTATATATATATATGCAAATTTTACTAAAAAAAAAACCCGCAAAATATCTAACGATTTTGACTAAAGTTTGCATACTACTGTTTTGGGTTACGAAAAGACCATTGTACAAGGTCACATGCTCGAGAAAATTTGAGTAGTGCGTCATTTTTGTCATTATGGGTAGTTTTATGTAAATCACGGCTAGTTTTTTCACGGCTAGTTTTATGTAGTTCACGGCAAACTAGTTTGAGTATATTTTGTATTTTATCTTTTTGGGCTCGAGATCATTGGACTAATGTCACATGTTCAAGAATATTTGATAACTGGGTCATTTTTAGGCACTGCAAGTCAAGCTAATTTTATCTAAAAAAGGCTCTAACGATTTTGACTAAATTTTGCATTTTATCGTTTTCAGGCGCGAGAATACCGTAGGGTTAGGTCACATGATTGAAAAAAATAGATTAATGGATCAGTTTGGGTCACTACGGGTCAAGGTCAGTCTAATGTGATGTAAAAAAAAAACAGCTGAAACGATTTTGACTAATTTTTTTATCCTTTAGTTTTCGAGCACGAGACCATTGGGCTATGTCACATGTTCGAGAGAATTCTATTAGTTGGTAATTTTAGGTCACTATGAGTCAGGACTCATTTCAGTTAAGCTCATTTTATGTATAAAAAAACGGATAACACGATTTTAACGAAATTATGTGTCCTACCGTTTTGGTTTACGAGAAGACAATTGGTGTAGGTCACATGTTCAAGAAAATTTGATAAGTGGATCACTGTGGGTCCTATTTGTCATGATCAAGCACATTGTATGTAAAAAACGGCTGAAACAATTTTCACGAAATTTTGTATTCTATCGTTTTGGATTACAGAAAACAATTGGGCTAGTTCACATGTTCGAGACAATTCGATTAAGGGTCATTTTGGGGTCACTACGGTCCAAGTTAATTTTATCTAAAAAATGACTTTAACGATCTTGACTAAATTTTGTATCCTACCGTTTTGGATTACAAGAAGACCATTGGGCTAGATCACATGTTCGAGAAAATTCGAGTAGTGGGCTATTTTTGGGTCACTGCGGTTCCAGCTAATTCTATCTAAAAAGGCTCCAACGGTTTTGACTAAAGTTTGTATCCTACTGTTTTGAGGCAAGACCATTGGGCTACGTCACATGTTCGAGGTAACTAATTAGGCGTCATTTTGAGGTTACTACAGGTAAAAGCATTTTAATGGGAATGAAGGTTGAAACAGTAATTAAATTGTTGAACTGTTGGCAGTAAACAAAGCCGCAAAGGTGACAACATTTCGACAAATTTGGCGATATTTGTCGAAATTTTGTCGACATTGTCGAGATTTGGTGGGAAAAGCGACTTTTCAGATTATCAATGCCAAAAACACATTCTTGAAGCCAAATGAAAAACTCTCGCCAAGCTTGCGCCTTTTCACCAAATTCTGTTTATTTTAACAGAGCTTAGCTTAGTCTTCCCAGCTGATAAAGATAAAGCCAATAATTTTTTTTTCAAGTCTGGCTCCTATATAACATTGTTTCGATAGTGTCTAATTCTTTTAGTATGATATACTTTAAAACAAATTAGCGTGAGCCAATATTTAAAAATAGAGAAGTTTAACTTCTTATTTTTTATTTTCGGTAATTTTTTTTCTTCAGATTTTGCTATTTAATGCAATTTTGTAAAAATCTAAGTCGAGCAATCACACATTTCTTCTTTCTTTTTGTAAATTATTTCCATTTATTGTTTCTTTTTATTTTGTCCCTAAGGAATGACACATTTTTCTTAATAAAATAAAACAAGTTTGTTATCTTGTATCAGAAACGTTTCCAAGAATAATTAATTTACGGATGTCTTATGAATTTTAAAGTTTTTTTTATTCGACAACTCTTAAAATATAATTTCATTTAAAAAGCTGAAATTTAAATAAATAATTATTTTAGGTAATTATATTATCTCATTTGAAAACAACAAATAGCTGCAATTATTATTTTTTTTTTTTTGAATAAATTTGTTTTTTCTTCTTGCTCAATGAGGCTATGAATTGTAACAATTTAAATTAAATGATTTTTATGAACTTGATTCTTTGTATTTATCATCGAACTTATCATTGTTAAGTGAACAAGTTATCAAATGTGAAGTAAATAAATCTCAAAGAATGAAATAAACTCATTCAAAATTACACATTGAATTATAAAATGTCTGAAAAATTTTATGGGAACTAGTAATATTATACAATTAAAAAAATAAATTTAAATCTATAATGTCTTAGTCTCTCAATGTGAAGTTACATTTTTTTTTATCATTTATTTACAGGAATCAATAGATCTTTAAAAACGTAAAGTTAGAGACCATATACAGAAATCTCATTCTTGACTCTCTTGACTTTCTTCCTTTTGACTCTAATGAACTGAATTCATGGAAATGATAGTTATTTTTAGCTTTTTAGAGATTTGTTTGTACATTTTATACAATGCTTTACGAAACAGGATTATTTCAGTTCATTTAATGTTTTTATTTATGCATTGATGTCATGTTGCCTTAAATATATATCGAGAAATTAAAAGTCAATGAACTAAAACATATGTATAAATAGCTTATTTTATTATTGTAGGAATATTAATTTCACTCTTACTCAAATAATAACAAGAAACTGGATCTTGATTAATATATATATTGAAGTATTGAAATATATACATGGCAGTACTATTTACAAAATAATAGATGATGAACGTCTTAAAATACCAGTAGTAGAAACATTCCGACACAAACAGGTTCGGGTAGTTCAACGCATTTTAATTTTTCTAAATTAAAACGTAAACGTCTTGTTTCATGACAAACTTCTAGCTCCGACTGTTACTGTACTCACGACTTAGCTGAACTCACTGCTAGCTTGCTTTGGCGCAAGCAATTTCTCTCGCATACCTCACACGTACCGTTCCCGAGGCTAACGAAAAAGACAGGCTACCGCGGTGCATTCCACTTATCTTTTTTTACAGACCGCTAGAGTGACGTGATGCCCTTTCCGTACACCTGCATTGGTGGATTCGAGCATCACGTGACTCTCACGTTTTGTAAAAAATGATATGCGTAAAGCATCGCGGTAGCCTTTCTTTTTCGTTAGCCTCGTACCGTTCCGCAGCGCTGCCTGTGATGTGCGAGGCTAGCGAAAAAGAAAGGCTACCGCGGTGCTTTACGCGTATCTTTTTTTACAGACCGCGGGAATCACGTGAGGCTCGAATCCACCAATGCAGGTTAGAGCTCCTATAATACAGGCTGAATCATATCGCCATTTAATGACCCAGCGGACCAAAAACCAAGCTAAAGCCGGTTTGCTTACCGTACTAGTGGACCGCGAGTGACAGTAACAGGTACGGCAAACACCTGCACAGGCGGTTTCCTAATGCTGAGCTAGGTCACAATATGGCGGTTATTTTGGGCAACATAATGGATATGCGTCAGCTTGCAGGTGTACGAAAAGAGCATCACGTCACTCTAGCGGTCTGTAAAAAAAGATAAGTGGAACGCACCGCGGTAGCCTGTCTTTTTCGTTAGCCTCGGTGATGTAAATATGACGTTTTGTCACATGATTCCTGCGTTGCGCTGGTATCTATCGTCATTTAAGTCAATTAAAGGCGTTACCTGAAAAGGCTGTCCTACATACTTTTTAACTTTTAAGATTCCCCTTTAATTCGAAAATAAATTCTTCATGTATTGTATAATTATTCTATTTTTTTAATTTTTTTAAAACAGATTTTGACGCTTTAAAATTCACACTAAAAGATTATTCAAATACGTCTCCCTGATATTAAGTTTGCGAAATAATGAAGATGCTGTTTTAAATTAATATTACCTACTGGAAAAAAAAATTGTTTTTCCATATATCTATCAATCTATCTTTATATCAATATGATATTGCCCGTGAGTAATGGTGATGTTATATCGACGGCAGCAACAACTTGAGATATCATTCTCGATTTATCGTGAATTTTATTTAATTCTAAACATTGCACAATTTTTATTTTTATACCGTCGAATAGAAAAAAAAATTACTTTCAAATGCAATTTGTCTGAAAACTGTATCTTAATTTATGGTTTTTAAAATAATTTTCAAGCATGATTGTTTAGAAAATCTACCTCCGGCAGGCGCGTTGTTTGATCAAAAGGTTTTGTCGCATTTTGGAATTTCAGATGCTTGTGTTCATGTGCTTTAATTGATAAAAACTGATGCAGATGATCAGAGAGTGGATTTTTTTTTTCATTGCCA
Organism: Maratus michaelseni; assembly: GCA_963931845.1. Classification (NCBI taxonomy): domain Eukaryota; kingdom Metazoa; phylum Arthropoda; class Arachnida; order Araneae; family Salticidae; genus Maratus; species Maratus michaelseni. Next base: position 127,018,941 of record OZ007590.1, on the reverse strand, counting down.
TTTTAATAATTTAAATTTTTATGTAATTTCTTTTTCAAAAAGATTGCAAAACAGCACAAATAACACGCAAAAATACTGCTGTTTTGCATTCTCGTTTCATTTGAATTATAATTTTGAGAAATGATAAAGTCAATCGATCACTGCAATCAGACAGTTCAACAGTGATGAACTTTTTAAATTTCAGGGTAACTCGATTGGCACCGGCCAGAGAAATAACCAAATTAAACACAACTAAAAATTCTAAATAGTTTTATTTTTTAAAAGGTTAATGTGATAATTCTATTTTAGGATGAAACATATTTGAAACATTTATTTAGTCTCAGGAAAATTACGCAAATCAAACTTTAGACTATTCTCCCGTTGTTAATGAAAACTAACGCTAACAATCACACGAGTAGATATTTTTCGTCTATAAAATGGCTTCCATTTGAAAAGAGTAAATATTATATGCAAAAAGTACGACATGTGTCTATATACCGGTAAATATATACTATATATATATATATATATATATAACTCGCCTGTTGAAAGGTTATTTTTTTAAACGGTATAATATAAATCATACGTTTATTCAAAAATAGTTTCAAGAATGAATTAGCTGTTAAATAATAATCCATTCATTCGAATAAACATAATAGTTTTCTACTCAAGATAAATAAAAAAAAAGAAAGTCAAAGCGCACACAGAAAAGCCCAACTATAAATTTCTTTCATCGCCACATCTGTAAAAACCAGTTACCCATTTTTACCCTCTCAACTTTCAAGACATGAAGCAATAGACAATTATAATCATGTTATTTTCAACTCTCATATAATAAAAGTGAAATATGTTTGTGATCATGTTATTATAAACTTATTATCGAACTTAAGGACAATTTATAAGACAATTATTGAACATTATATAAATATAATATATGAACTAATAAACTCTTTATATAATGACTATTTAATAACTAATGTGAAAATCCCAATCACTTGTGGGATATGCAATAGTGACGTTGATTATTTCAAAAAACATTTGCAATATAATTTTGAATTTTCCAGGTTTAATGATGATGATTCAGTGCATTTCAAAAATTCATGCTGTATAGACGCAGAAGTAATGTCTCCGGACAAAATAAGAAAAATGTTTCTTAAATTGTTAACTGTTCAAATAACTATAATTTAATCAAGAGAATATATATAAGTTTAATATTTAAGTTCTAGAACTCCATTTAATTTAAACTAATATTATTTTTAACAACTTTCTTTCAGCTTTACAAATCTCTAAAGGATATACTTATTAGTGTTGTGCAACCATCATCATATCTGAAGGATATATCTACTGGATAATTCTGTGAATAATTACTCACAACTCGTTCGATTATAGAAAAGGTAAGCTATTTCCTTTTCTCTCTAAATTTTGATAAACAATACACATTAGTCAATAGTGATCTTGAAAATTTTAATATTCTGCGATATAGCGCCATGACCTCACATCTCCAACACTAGCTGTAGTTTATTTCTGTTCTTAACAATTACCAAATAAGAACTGAAGAAAATAATTATATATAAAATCATGCAACACGCGCTTATAAAATATGTTTATTGCATAATAGTGTTATGCATTCATGAAAGGATGAAACGTTACTGCCGTATAATCTAGAAATTCACTGCCATATAATGTTCCGTAATAGTTTCAAGTTTCTTTTTATCATAAAGCTATTCTTAATAATATTATTTTTCCTAAAAACCTATACTTTTCCGAATTCATTATTAAAAAATTAATTTATCTTACGTATAATTTATTATTTTTTTTTAAAAAAGCGATCGATAACATGTAATCAAGATATACAATAAAGATGAATTTAAACATATATAATTAATTAATAAACAGACATGCATACATACATTCAATACAATAATCCAACATGGAGTGAAAAACTAGCCAGAGCCAGGAATCGAACCTGGGTACACAGCGTTCCGGGCTGTTGCTCTAACCACTGAACTACTCCGGCCGACCCCTGAGTCTGCAATTTCCCACTAATATTATGGAATATTGTATTGAATGTATGTATGTATGTCTGTTTATTAATTAATTACATATGTTTAAATTAACGATGACTGCAGACGTTAAATATGTGTGTAATTTAATATATATTCGTAGATCGGTGGAATAGTAAAATCTATTCACCGTTGTCCGGTCGTCTTGGCTGTCTGGTAGATGGCTGGTGACCTTCTTTCCAACATGGTTTATTAGTGGGAAATTGCAGACTCAGGGGTCGACCGGAATAGTTCAGTGGTTAGAGCAACAGCCCGGAACGCTGTGTACCCAGGTTCGATTCCTGGCTCTGGCTAGTTTTTCACTCCATGTTGGATTATTGTATTGAATGTATGTATGTATGTCTGTTTATTAATTAATTATGTATGTTTAAATTAACGATGACTGCAGACGTTAAATATGTGTGTAATTTAAAATAAAGATGAAGTAATAAATAAAGGCTCCAATTCTAATTTTCATAATTAACAATTGAAAAATCAAGTGAAATATACGTCATGTTGGCACAATCATGTAATTTTTTCCCCATAAGAATACACAAATGTGTATAAAATTTTATACACATTTTGCTAAAAAAATATCGCTTCTTATCAATCAGTCTTCTGAAATATTTATCCATGAATAGCTGAAAACTCAAATTTAAACCATAAAAAAAAAGATTGAAATATACCTAAAATTTGATATTTTTTAAAAATTAAAACATATTTCCCGCATGGAATGCTTTTCATTTCAGTATATACTTCAAATCAGTCTGTTTTTTGAAATAAAATTGCAGTAGAATATAAAAGCAATAAGATAGTAAAGCTTGGCAACATCATTTGCTTGTCATTTCTAAGGAGAATTGCTTTATATTCTCAAAAGATTACTTCGTGGAAACACAAAATTGTTTAGATTACTTCAATGATAATAAACTGACTGTGGCTAAAAAATATACAGAAGGTAGAATATTTTTCTCCAAAAGTAAGTAACAAAGATCTGAGTTTCGAGAGCAATTAATTAGCAGAAATCTTCATCATGTAATTTTATAATAGCAGATATTGGTTACCCTAACAGGGGTTGTTGATAATACATCATGATAATAATCTCCGCAAATTGATTTTTATGACAGTTCACTTAAAAACTCATCATTATAAATAGTGTTTATCCAATTTCAAAGAGGAAATGAAATACATAATGCAATATGAAGAAGTTTTTACAGACTCGTGAACTGAACAAGGAAGTAAGAGACTAAAATACGAATGAATGACGTAAATTGACTTTATGTCATTTCCATCCAATGAAAGAACTGTAAAATGACATCACTTGATAAGGACTAAAGACTGATTTCATTCTGCTATATAGAACTTTAATAGAAGTTTTTTCTCTCGCGATGGAGATGGAACATGTATACTCCGATCTCCCTTAAACTTATCAAATTTAATTAATGTTTAAGATTAAAATTATGTAACTATTAAATATAAAATTGTAAATTAAATTCTTTAATCAGTATAATGAATGTTTTATTAATCAATAACTTATACACATTGCTTAGTCACATGGATATTCTTCAATCAAGGATTTACATATTGTGTGTGCAAAAAGTAATGGAGACATCAATTTTCTTAATCGATTAACCAGTGATTCTGGCGGACCTACTACGCGGTATAATGAGGAGTGTGGATGATTGCTGAAAAATGGAGGTAAGCAATATCTTACCTATCTTTTGTTCCAAAAGTACAATTGTTTATTATATACCTTATTACTTTATAGCGCGCAAAATTACTGCCTACCGACAAAATTTTCCTAACAGGGGTAAAACAATTTTACACACAATTCCTTATTAAGTGTGTTTTACCTTTGCCGGAGTATTTACAATCTGCTACTTATCACCTGATGATGGATGAAGAGATGTGATACCTAACTTCTTTCAAAACGTTGACTATGTGTTTTGCTTAACATCTGGTGAAAAAGGAAGCTATATTCATATATAAAGATTACCAATGTTTTCAATGTTTTAACATATGCACATAATAGTTTTAATTTATTTTATTTTCAATCTTTAAAATTCGTACTAAAAAATTACACGAGACACTAAAAAAATTCCGTTACATTATGGTCTAGGGGGAAAATCGTTTGCAGTGTATTTTAATGAGGTTATACTGTTTCAAAAATATTGAAATTTATATATATCACTGACGTGCAAACAAGATGCTTAATGTTGAATATGGTATGCATACTACTTAACATTCATATACAGGAACACACAAAAATGTTTGGTTACAGTACTCTTAAGAGCGATAATTGTTGGAAGTACATTTACAAATGTGGTACGTGTTTTTAAATTTAAATAAATTTTTACTCTTACTTGGAGTGTATAAATTCTGTAGATCATAAACAGGGTAGCACAAAAGATCTCAAGTACATTTCTGCTTATGGCGGAAATTGCTAAAGGAGTATTTTCAACTCTGCTATGCATTTCCGAACTTAACTAAATTTTAGCATGTTATGTAATCTGTATGCAAATGTATAGATAATATACAGTGATGCACATTTAATTCGGATATTTTTCCGTCTATTGATGGTAATTCCTGACATTGGGTTTTCAAATGTATTACGCGTTTTGCAAAACCGTGTACACTAATGTAGTACCCTATGACTGTTTTTTGCAAATAAAGTGGATCTGAACTTTATTTGCAAAAAAAAAAAAAAAAAAAAAAAAAAAAATAGCTTACTACATTATTGGACAACATAAGTTCCCATCCTTTAAAAATAAAATAGAAAACGCTCCTCGCCAAAATGTATATGCCAAAAAAGCTCAGGAACGGTTCTACATTATATATATGTAATTTGTCCTCTAATGAGACGTACAATTTCAATAAAAATGTCAAAGTGAGACAAAATCTGAATATAACTCTGTTTGATCCTTTAAACTTTGATAAACTAAAAGAAAATTACAACAATCTGAATAAACATTTATCTTTTATTAAAAAGGATCTATGATCCTTTTTTCTACATTTATAAAGTACTTTTTATTAGAATATATTTTGTTTTTGAAATTTGTATATTATAGTTCACATACTGATCACATTTTTGTACTCGTACTGTTCCTATTTCAGCTTACTGTTTGCACCATGCAAAATTACTAGTTGTGTTATGATTACACTCTAAAATTGGAAGGAGTGAGAAGTTGACTGTTTAGAAGAGTGAGAGGCATTTTCACTCTTTTAGGAGTGAATTTTATAAATATGCACTCTTTAAAGAGTGGAAATTTCCATTCTCTAGAAAGGAGTGAAATATCTCACTCCGTTGTCGAGAGTGACTGTCTCACTCCGTTGACAAGAGTGAATAGTTCACTCCGTTGAGAGTGAAGAAAAACAGTTTTTTCCAATAAAACCACTAGATGGCGCCAGCTCTCGGATACCCCGTTATCGAAACGAAACGCCTAAAATGAAATCCTTTATATATAGTAGCACGATTTAAAAAAAAACTGAAAAAGGCATTGAAATAATAAATGAATCCATAGAATTATCGACAGGAAATATATTTTATGCTTTACAAATTGCAGGATTTGCCAGTGCTAAGAACAGTGCAGGGAAAACAAATATTTGAAGTAAATTTATGCTTCGCTGCAACACAATTTTGCTTCTATTTTATAAACAGAAATTTAATATCTCTGAAGCTAATTATTTTCCTCTTTATTTAAATAACCTATTCTACATATTTTATATCATTTCTAACCTCTTTATGAATATAAACAAAATATAACTATACAGATTAAATTTTCTGTTATTTTTAGCACGTTTGAAATTAAAATGTAAAACATAAGAGAAATGAAAAACGTTGCATTTAATCACTGATTTTATACCATTTATTATAGCAAAAAAAAAATAGAGTATAAATGTGTCGGTAATAGTCTTAGGAAAAATTTAACAGCTATAATTTAAGAAAAAAAATACGTTTTTTACCCTGACTGAAATTTTCCCCCAAAAAATTAGTTTTGAAAAGTAAATTTGGGGGCCCCTTTGTATTTCAGTGGGAAAGCTTCGGCTTCACGGGCCTATTTGGTAAACAGGCCCTGGGTTTCGGACAATCTTAATCGGGCTCTAATTATGGAAACATTATTAGCAAGAAAAAAATGAATGAATAAATAAATAACTGCTTTGTTGTAACGGAATTTTTGTCATAGCGGAAATGTAAAGACGGGTGTTCGCACATGTTTTAGACGATTTCGGCGTTGTTGTTTTTAACGTTTAAAATATGAATATTGCTTTCTGAAATAATCTGTATGATAATCTTGTTTCTTGATTCTAATTCTGCGTAATGCTTTCGATTGTAGAAGGTTTTTTGTAAAATTTACTGGGTTATTGCTTCCCATGCGTCTTTAAAAACTTTCAAAATTCGATCAATCGTGGTGGTTTTGCCCTTTGAAAGAGCTCTTTTCAGCAGACCAAATGCACAATAAACCATAAGAGAAACGTCAGGTGACTGGAGGAACATATTAAAAGGTATAAATACAATACCTGTCTGAGTTTTTAATGTTTTCAACGAATACAGCGGTAGTTTTTGAAGTATGAGCAGTAGCTTTGCTTTGATGCAGTTTCACCCTTTAAAAGTCATTGTAATAAAGAAAATGGCATTTTTTCTATAAATATAGGATGTAACACATTCTCTTAATAATATAATGAATTGATTGTAACATTTTTGTCCAATATTCTTATTTTTATTTTTCCATTGTAAGATAAATTTGCGATAGTCATAAATCCTTACCTGAAACTTCGTTTTCCGCCTTGAAATGGGCTCTTTTTTTCCCTGTTTTTTTTTTTTTTCATCTGGTATCTTTTTACTATGTATATGTACTGATTTTTGGAATAGCACTTTCCAATCAATTGTTATGTTTATTTCGCACTAAAAAGTTTTTATATTATGCGTTTTGCAATCATTTTAGACTGTGGAATTAGCATACTTCTATTCGGAAAAAAATGCATCTTCCCATTTACAGCTTTTTTGCATGCGCAATCTTGAAATAAGAATAAATTTGAAAGTATCAGACGATAATATAAATTACACATAATAAGTTGTTGTCAGAATTTTTTCCTCTAAAATAATTACATTTTTTTAAATAATTTATCAAATTTGTCTAAAAAATGTGCGAACAGTCTTTGTATTATATGATACAAAAAGAAGGTTTCAGTTTTCTTATTTACACAGTTGTGAAACACCGTAAATATTTATGATTTCTACACAAATTTAATAAGTGTGCTCGAGTATCACAAAAGAAACAAAGCTAAAATAATGTAATAAGAGCTATTTTAATTGTTAGCGGCTGTAGCATGCTGTAGGTGCCAGTTCTCGTCCGAGCGCAGAAGTCAAGCAGCAACGAGTTCGGTTACTATTTGGGAAGGTGACCGTCTACGAACAAGCGTGTGTAAAAATTAGTTTCTCTTTTTTATTCAAGAATTTTAGTCACTCCTGAAAGAGTGACTATTCACTCCTATCAGGGGTGAAAAAACTCACTCCTTTTGCAAGAGTGGATAGTCACTCTTCTGAAAGAGTGAGTATCCACTCCTGTTCAGAGTGAATATTCACTTCTCAGGAGTGAGTATTCACTCTTTCAGGGAGTCAAGAATTTCACTTTTTCCTAGAGTGAATAGTCACTCTAAAGAGGTTAGGCAAATTTTGACTCTGCGATAGAGTGAATATCCACTCCTCCGGAGTGAATAGTCCCTCTTTCTTATTTAGAGTGTAAGTATTCTTTTCATAAATTTTCTAATTACTTTCTTTTATACTTTTTCTTTTGTAATTTTTTTTCTTTAATATTAAGAAATGTTGTGATCTGAACCAGTATTGTAAGAACTAACTTTGTACTAATTTTATTTTAATCGCTAATGTAATATTCAACATCTGTATTCTAAAATATGAATTTTCAATTTTTCTCGTGGAGAAAAGCTCCTATGCTTAACAGTTGGATCTCCACGAGAGTGTGATTTCATTTCAATTCATTTCGTTTACTTAAATATCCTCTTTCACCTTATTAAAAGGTGAAGTTTTGTTATAGTATTCTGAACGTGTTGGAAAATGTCTCATAATCTATGCCTGACGGATGATTTGTCTTTCTTTTTTGTTTGGAAATTTGTTATTAACAGTAAAAGTTTAACATACTGAATTTATTTTTTTAAAGAAGTATTTAAAACATTTACGTTTCAATACAACAATATGTTTAAATAATGCTTAGTATATTCTGCATACATTCATATTTTTCTTAAATTTTTATGAATGAATTAGAAGAATAAGAAGCAAAACCTTAAGATAGAAAAAAGTACAAATTCTGACTATTTTTTAAGAACGAAATTTAAACTAGTCGTTTGGGCCAGCGTAATACTTACCCATCATGGATATGCATAATATAAAATATGAAAATATAACATGTGTAAAATATTTATAAAATGCATTGCAATTCGAATACAATCGGGGCTTGATGACGTCATAAACTTTAAATGCTCTATTACTGAATTGCGTAAAAGAAACATCCTTATAACTCCAAAAATGATAATCATATTAACTAACGGTTTACTGCGTTGGATTAAGCGTTTCATATCCAATTAAAATATATCTTTGAATTGAAATTTGAATGAAATAGTCCTGTAAAATCGAAGAGTGTGGAAAATAGGATTACAAATATCTCGGTACCTAATTATCCGATCGACTTCATTCTTTATACAAAATTTCTGTTTTTTTATTGTCTTTTATATTCACTCTTTAAAATAAACAATTTCGAAAGTTTTTATATACCTTTTATCAGAACGAATATTTCGAGAGTCCGAAAAAAATAGTTCCGTATAATCGAGGTTACAGAAATTCAATAAGCTTCTTCCCATTATTACATACTAAGTACATACCAAATTTCAAGTCTCTATCTCAATTTCTTTGGGAGATAGAGTGTTTACAGACACACAGACAGACCGACGGCAATTTTTTTCCTAAAAATATGTTTTTCGGAATCTCCAGTGTCTGAAACGTGTAAATCCGTCATTTTTTTTTTTATTCGATTTTCAAAACGATTACAAGACTTACCCTATACTACGTATGATGGGTAAGTAAAATCTATGACGAAAATCAAAAATTAATTATACATGATCTACAATAAAAAAAAATATCTATATGTTATCAGGGTTAAGTAAACTTTCGTAACACATTATAGTTTTCCATATGAAAACTAATAAAATGCATTTATTTTTTACTCATAAAAGTCACATAAGCTATAAAAGATACGTTAACTACAGAATAAACTTTAATGTTGTATATGATTTATATTTTGTTATGCAGTTATTTGGATAAATGTTTTTCGTTTCTTTAATGTTGAAAATGATTTATTTTTTTAATGCAGTTATTTCGGTAAATGTTTTTCCTTTATTTAATGTTGAAAATTATTTATATTTTGTGATGCAGTTATTTGAGTAAATGTTTTTACTTTTTCAAATTTGAACGTTTAATAACTAAATACTTCAAAGATCAAGGAAATTTTACCGAACTCTTTTTTTAGATGAGCTATTGCATAATACACATGCATAAACGAAATAAGACTAATAATTCAAACCACGTTTTTTGTTGTTGTTGTTGTTTTACACTTTCTAAAATTAAACTTAAAATATTCAAATGGCGTTTTGATTCGGCAGATATTTTTTAATCTTCTTCTCTGTATGATTTAAATTCATGATTTGTAATCTAGAAAAGGATTAATAAAAATTACCGACAATGACCGAATATTATGCGCAATATTTTATTGTAGCATAAAAATCGTATAGCGGAGTTTTCCCCAAATTATGTATAATTTTAACATGTTTAAAAAGAATATCTATTATAAATTGTAGCTATTATAAAACGTGAGATGATCTAATGAAGCGGAAATCCATTGGCGAAAAGTAACATTAACTGGTGTAAAAGAAACATACGTTAAATTAAATTCATAGGGCGAAATGCAAATATTTGCCTTAAGTCATTCAGAAAATACTAATATGAGAGTCAATAGAGCTCAATGTTACTTAAAAGGTGACATTTAAAATATAAATAGATGTTAAAAGATGTTTTTTTTTAAATTAAATCCTCCAAGCACTTTCGGCTGGCAACCGTCACCATCTTCAGGGAAAATATTTGGTCTTCTGTCTACAGCTTTATCACGGTTAAATTGTAAGCAGAATATTTTAATAGATTTTAGTCAAGCAAATGTCATTTATCCATCATTAAAATACTATACATCCATTATCAGATAATCTGTTGATATTTTATATTTTATGTAAATTAAATCAAGTTTGCAAAGATACGGCATAGTACAATATACCCAATATATGGTTTAATATCCTGAATAGCAGAAGATAAACGCACATTACAAGCCCCCCTCTCTGTTTAACATATATTTTCAAATTGTGTGCATTTTCAATCAATGTATTCATAGAAACCAACTCAAGCAACACCCAAGGAATAATGCACTTCCAATTCACTTTCAGAATTGGAGTTCATGTCAATGTGACGCTTTTTTTTACAATAATATATGTATATATATACATATATCGTCATATATTCACATACACACATGCACGATTATCCTCCAGCGCCACATTATAGCGGAATAGGGGATATTTGGCAAAACTTTGTCAAATTTAGCGACAAAAATAAATTGCTTATAAATAGCAAATTTCGCGAATTTCTCATTACAATCTTATTTTCATAATTATTTAGAATCGTTCATAATTGGGACTCATGTTAAATTCACGCGTTTTAAAGCCACGTTTTGACGCAAAATTAATTTCATTCTTGTTACCGTGTGAATTTTTGTGGAGAAAATTCAACCTTACATGTACCATAATTTTCATTACGTTTTTTTAAAAATAATTATATTTTACTTACAATAAAAATTAATTAACGCTTTTCTATATAATATTACTAGTGTGTGTAGTGTTGTTTATAATATGTAAATTCATATTCATGTATAAATATGCATGTAATTTTGGAAGTACGGCATGCTTTTGTCAAAGAAATTTACAACTTTTTAAAAGAAGATCAGCATTTCCATTCCATTTATAAAAGAGAATATTACTGCGATCGTATCCAAATGACATCGTTTTCATACATATTCATTCCGCTGAATTTCATAATAAAACTCTGTGGTAATTAATTTGCAATTGAAGTTTAAATCAGCATATTTGTCTAATGAAGCTCTAAATAAATATATTCTATATTGTTTCGATATGATTCACAGATGAACCGGTAGAAAATGAAATATGTATGTATAAATCTGATGCCTTATAAATTATATTGATTAATATTATAAATATATTTTGAGAGTCTTTTCTACGCGGAAAAAATTAACGCTATTGTTGAATCTGTCACTGTAAAGAAATGAGGCAATCTGAAGTAAACTGCAATAAATATATGGGTGTTAAAGATATGTTCATATATTTTTTATTATTTACTGTTTAAGGATTTACGCTTTGCCACGTTTTAATATATTTTTAAATATATCTATAGATACATGTCATTTGATCAAAATGTTTCGCGTGTAGGAATAGAAACATAATGTCGTATGATAATTTTTAGATTTGACTGCTCACCTCAAAGTCATTTCCAAAATCGCCAGGTTCCCTGAAAATTATTCACTGACGTTAGAAATTCACGTAGTATTTTTGACACAAGAATTTAACATATACCTATTTTCATGAGTGTAATAAAAATCTATAAAATAGATAAAAACATAAGTTTACTTTCTCCATTTTAGTTTGGTGAAAGGGTATCAAACCTCATGCCCACAAAGAAATGAAACTGATCTTAATATTTAAAAACACAGATGTGTCAAATTTGAAACACCAGAAGAGTCATTTACTAGAAAATATTGTAATTAATTAATTGGTGTTAGATAGTTATATTTCAACGTGAGTGAAATGTTGTTTAATTAAAGTATAATTCTATTTCAAATGTTATGTGAACGAAGTCAGATGTAACAATTAATATTTATATATTTTTAATAGTTTATCCGATTTAAAACTTTTTAAATGTATCAACACTTCGAAACTCGATAACTGTTTCAATTCAAAAAGCCCGCTAAACATGAACTGTGTCCCCGAAGTTACTGAACGTTTGGTCGTATTAACCATAACCACAAGTAAAATGTGTTGAGATCAAACGATCTCGCATTTTTTGTTCTATAACACTACAACTTGACTAATAATCCATGATCACATACACTGTTAAAAATTTGCAGCTAACTGTCGAGTCATTTGACCGATTTTATAGAAAACGGTTACATAACCGTAATTTAACTCTATTTTGATCATAATATAGGCAATATTATGCTCAGAATAGACAAATTACGGTTATGTAACCGTTTTCTATAAAAACGGTCAAATGACTGGACAGTTTGCTGCAAATTTTTAACTGTGTATAAATTAAACGGCATCAAAAAACATTTCTTTTTCGAAAGATGAGATTTCTCTAAATCTTTAATTTTATTTTCCTGATCGGTCTCCTGTGATTATAACTATGCACATATTATAATTTTTCTTTGAAAACAACGTCTCAAAATGTCCCCTGGAGATGGCTGTTGGTACTAAGTTTTCTTTTTTTTTCATAGTGAAATCGCATGTATCACTGTGCACGTACTCTGTTATTTGTTACATTTTGCCAAACATATTTCTCGCTAGGCTGTTCAGAAAACCGCACGGCACTCTGATTTTATGATATAAATACTTTTTTACTTTAATATAGATTAAAATTAAAAAAAAAATATTTTTACTACTTTCGTTACGCTAATAACAACAAAAACAAAACGGGGAAAAAGAAGAAGAAAAACTACTGTCAGACAAAAGATTATCCCCTTATTGATAGAAAAATTTATATATCTTGAACACTACAGATACAGCCTTGAATTAAGACTTTACAACAACTATAGCAGTCAAATATTTAAAAAGACAGATCTATAAAACTTGTGGAAGATTGAATTATAAAAGCAGATGATTCTGTTAACAAATTATTCTTATAAGAAGAACATATTTTCTACTTATATGGGTTACATGAACTCCAAAATATGTACTCTATGATCGAAATATTTTATTTTTGAAATACCCTTATATTTTCTGAAAAAAGTTATTTGCGTTAATATTTTCCTTCCTCTCAATAGAACGTTAGAATAAACGTCATACTTCACAAGTGAAGAAAATTTTATCAAGCCTTTTTGATTTTTTTAAGAGATGCTCTATAGCAAAAAAACGTATACATCAAGTGAAATGAGACTGATGCTGTAAAGCACGGATATGTTTTTTAGACAGGTTTTGAAATCAAGCTTGAAATATTCAAAAGAATTTCCCCAGAAAGCTTTTTTTATTTTGTTCCTTGAAAGATGTTAATCCATCACTTAGAATATAAAAAAAGGGGGGAAAATTACAGGTATATGAAAGATTTTGTTGCACAAGAATATAATTTTTTTATTATAGCATTTAAAACTTGAATCCGGATTTTCTCTAAATTTAGCTTAGATTTATTAGAATTTATTAGAAATTAGCTTATTTTCATATCATTTATGCTATACTTATTTTCTTGTTTTAATAAGGGTAAGGTTGAAATTTAAATAACTTATTTTTTTATTATTATTTATGCTATTGTATTATCAAACAGAAGAAGGAGAAGAAGGCGAAAAATTACTCCAGACAAAACTCTATCCCTTATTTATGGAAAAGCTAAGATACTCAGAAAATTTGAAAAAGAGTCTTGAATAATGTTTTACATATTTACTCAGACAGTCTAATATAGATGTTGAATCCATAAAAATGCGTAAGATTATATGATAAAATCAGATGATTCTATTAACCAGTTATATCTGTACAAGCCACCTATAGTCTACTTATACAGGTTTTATTCTTATATATACATTCTAAAATATAAAAGTACAAACGGAAAGAACTATAGTGCAATGTTAACATTGTAAACTAAACGCATTTTTATTCGTAGTTGAATGTAAATCTGTGAAACTATTCTTTTAACACTTCCTAACAAGACTGATTTTCATGACTAAATTTATATTTTTACTAAAGAACCATAAGAGACATATGATGCGATCCGTGTGCGATACATGCACTGCGTGAGTTTACATTTTACAAGGTAAAGTGTATACACGCAGATTCAAAATTTTATCAGTATTTTTATAATTACAAAATCAAATGAGAATAAAAAAATTGGAATTTGAAATAGAAAAAGAGTTTTCAAGAGAAAATATCTTTTTTAATTATTATTTAACTTTTAAAAAATAAGGATGTACTTCTACTCATATCAAAGGAAAAAAAACAAAAAAACAATAAGGTGTAAGATTTCATAGCTTATTGACGCAGTATTCGACTACATTGATAAAAATCCTAAATTAAATGTTTTATTTTTTAATTTAAGGGAAGGTTCACCTAGAAAACCTTTCAAAATAAACAAATAAATAAATAAACACACTTTTTTAACATTGAAAGAGCTCATAATATGCCCTAAAAACCCTTTTTTGCTCCACTTAACTTTTTAAATTGGGACAGTGTAACGAACCCGTGTCATATTAACAAAAGGGCTAATAAGAAACTTTAAACGTATTTTTATTGATACAAGTTTTTTTCAAATCGGTGTGCGTTTCCACCCTTAAACTTGCTCAAACTATTGACATTTTGTTTTTTGAAACTTAAACTAAAAATTTTTAATTGATGAACAAAACTAAAAAAAAAAACTTAAATTTTTAATATTTTCAATTTTTTAACAGTTTTGGAAAAGAAAATATAGTACTAAAAATTGATCCCAAGCTTCAAACAGCCACCATTTTATGAAAATTTTATTTTTCTTATCAATTTTAGGTTTCAAAGTCGACTAATTTAATATATTTTAAGAATCCTTGTGAACGTTTTGTTTCAGTTGATTATTAAGAGTGCAATCACTTACACCGATTTAAGTGCCCACGCCATGAGTAGTGAAGTTTTGAGGAGTTTAAATCGATTAAAATATAAAAAATTGTAAACGATAATATTCAAACACTTAGACGAAAGTACAATAAATTCAATGTCAAAAACCATTTTTTTCTACTATGCGCATTATTTAACAACGACAAGAACACCAACAACAAGAAAAATCTCCAAAATGCTCTAAAAATCAAGCCTTATCGGAAGGATCCTTCTTTAATGCACATTTCGAGCTGTTTGTAGGTTAATACACAAATCAAAATAGTTAACACCGCTTTGGTCAATAAAATAAATTATCTGTAAAATACATAAACGTAACTTGATAAGTTAACTTGCAAACGAATTAAATCTTACTACACTGCTAAAAATGTGCAGCAAACTATCCAGTAATTCGACCGTTTTTATAGAAAACTGTTACATAACCGTAATTTAACCCTATTCTGACTATAATATGGGCAATAATAGGGTCAGAATAGAGTTAAATTATGGTTATGTAACTGTTTTCTATAAAAACTGTCGAATGACTGGACAGTTTGCTGCAAATTTTTAACAGTGTATAAATCGTTCTAATTCTTTCCCTGTCTGGACACCTTGCATTTCAGCTCTTTTCTTTGAGCTGTGTGTACATTTTGCTCAAAATTTTCGTTTCTTCAGAGAACGTTATCACTTTAGCGTCCTTTCAAACTCTCTTGTGTTTTGAACTTTGTGACGAAAGACTGGGAGTGACATGGGTACACATTATTTCTTTGAAGGACTTTCCAGATGAAAAACTGAATCCCCTTTCTATGTTGTTGTCACCGTCCCTTGCTCTCTGAATGTCCTTCAGGTTCGTCTTTGCCTTTTTCAGTAGACATAGATGTACGCTTGATATTTAGTCGTCACTGTTGAAACCTTTCAAAAGATCGTACAAAAATTTACATTAGTATTTTAAATATAAATTATTTTACTTAAAACAGGTTACCGTTACATGCTACTTTGATATAAACACGTTATTTCTACAGTAAATCGCATATAAATATCTCTATAAATGCTAAATTTGTCCAAGTATTTAATCAAATGCAGCGAAACATGCTAATTGTACATTACACTAATTGTCCAGACTGTCGCAATAAGGATTAATAAACAAACGACGTGATAAAGTTCTTGAAAAATCATTTGCTGCTATTCGATCTATTTGTGTACACTTATTTCGTTTCTTATGTGTAGGGTAGACCGGGGCACGTTTACGCAGTGCACTTTTTCCGAAACGAGTTATAACTGGCGCGCCACCAGTCATAACAGATTGATGCTGCTCCCTAGCGGGTATTTTCACAAGTTTTTGAGCGTCAGTCGAGCTTCGGTCTAGCATGCGGAAAGGGTAACCTGTTTTCTGTCAAGGTGAGTAAATTTTGTTTTGAACTTATTGAAACTTATTGTGAACTAATAATACTTTGTAGAGGATAAACAAATATATGAACATTAGCAGAATTTTATCCTTTTTTGAGAACTGTATTTGTATGAACAGAAATGTTATTAATTTTCGTTGCACGTTAAAAATAAATCCAAACATGGTAACGGGGCACGTTATTGCATTGACATCGGGGCACCTTTACGCACGTTCTTACTGTGTAAACGAGTCCCTGAAGCTTTTTTGCTCCTTACTGTCTCAAACCTTTTTAGTATTTTCAGGCTATTTAGTTTTGCAAATCATCATTTAATCTTTAATTGAGTAAAAGATTCGTCTTTTATAGCTTACAATCATATAGTTCTGTCTTAATGCCTGTTCAGTTTAATTTTATAGACTGTTCAGCCTGTAATAAATTTTCTTTATTTTACAGGTGGTAAGACATAATTAAGTTATAAATAAAACATCTCAATTTGATTAAATATTTATTTCACTTACTCTTTGGTATCATTTAGAATATGCGTAAATGTGCCCCGTTCCCGGGGCAAGTTTACGCCAGCGACGTGGAGCTAAAAAAAAATTCTTTAACGGTTAAAAATACAAATAGGGCAACAACTGAATGCACAAATTTTGACTTTATTAACTGATTTATAAAACCACAATGTCTAAAATTTCCTAACATAAAACATAAAAATTAGATAATTCATTGAAAAAAATCCGCGTAAATGTGCCCCGGTCTACCCTACACTTGCTGAAGATTGTTAACAGACGTGGTATACGTACACACGTGGTTTCGCTCTAAACTAAACGTAGGCTGTCGTAATTAATATATCAAGTCTGTCTGTACGTATGTTAGATAATTAAACTTTAAAGGTTTTCTTCTCACATTGAAAAAAAAAATCCTTGAAAAGACTCTCCTCGGAACAGTTTGTTGATTACTGACCTATCAATCCCGACTTTTGAGTAAACACTGATCGTTTGCTTAGAGCTGCTTACGGTAAAATAATGAACTATTAATGCTTCACAGTTGTAAATAAAGCTTGCTAACCAAACTATATTCTTTTTAGATTACTGTTTACATTATTGATGATTATTTTTTTTACAAAAGACTCGTGTGCTAGGCATCATGTATACCTCATTTGCACACTTGCCTCGATGTACCTTCTCCTACGATCAAAAATTCAAGCCTTTTGATAAGCCTTTATACTTTTGAAAAGCCTTTATATTTTTGAAAAGCCTTTATATTTTTGTATAACACAGTTATTTGTGTAAATATTTTATTTCCTCTGAATAGAACGTTGGAATATACTTCATACTTTAAAAAAATGTATCAAGCACTTTCGGAAGATTTTTTAAATATTCTATAAGAAAGAAAAAAAAACATACATAATTTGAAATGAGACGAATTGAGTAACTTTTTTTTTATACATCTTAAAAAATCAACCTTGAAAGTTTCAAAAGATTTTCTGAGAAAATATTTTTTTTTCTGGATCTCTGTAAGATGTTAATCCATCACCTAGAACGAAAAAAAAATTAAGAAAAATCTCAATTCTTTGAACGGTTTTGATGCAAAACATTTTTTTTTTATTATTATAGCATGAAAAACGCATAGTTATGTTTTTCTTGGAATTTAGCGTAGAATTATGTAACATATTTAAATAAAATTTTTGTGTTATACTTATTTTTATAATTTAATAATCGCTGAAAAATAAATAACTTTATTATTATTATTATTATTATTATTATTATTATTATTGTTATTTTAATAATGAAAGGAAAAATAGGAAAAGCTAGTGACATACTAAAATATATCAATTCTCAATAGAGAATCGAAAATATCATCTTCATTTTAAAGTAAGACGTGCATAATTTTTCTAACAGTAAAACACTGTACAGTGGTGAGGAAAATAATCGATAAATATATAAATAAAAAACAGTTAATTTGAAAAATAGCAAAATTTCCATTTTTTTCTTCAAAAAATCTAATTTACAAACTATAAGGTGTTTTATTTTTAAACCTTTTCACCATTTCGCAAAATTCACTCCTATAATCTTCTTGGCATATTGAGACGTCAGATGTGTCAATCTCAAAACTTTCTTCTATCTCACACAGGTTTCGCATACACTAAAAAGAATCAGTACCAATTTATATCAAGGTCTAACTGAAACTCAAGTTTTATTAAATTCCGTGCAATATTTCTTCAGATATGACTATCACTAAAATCATGTAAATCCTGCAAAATGCTGTATAGCAGCGGCACCTGCTGGGCGATTTTTACCAAAAACTAATCAGCACCAATTTATATCAGAGACTAACTGAATATAAAGTTTTATTAAATACCGAGCAATAGTTCTTGAGATAGAGCTATTGTGGAAATCGCGAAAAATGCTGCATAGCAGTGCCACTTGCTGGGCGATTTTTGCCAAAAACTAATCAGCACCAATATATATCAGGGACTAACTGAATCTAAAGTTTTATTAAATTCCGAGCATTATTTCTTGAGATAAAGCTATTTCGGAAATCGCGAAAAATGGCGATTTTTACCAAAACTTAATCAGCACCAATTTATATCAGGGACTAACTGAATCTAAAGTTTTATTAAATTCCGAGCATCAGTTCTTGAGATAGAGCGCCCACAAAATTTGTGTCACATACAGACAGACAGACAGACTCACAGACTCACAGACAGACATTTTCTAAAAATAATTAAATCGTGTTCAGGACCTTCTAAAATGTATAAATCCGTCTAAAACCAGAAGTCGAAAATTTTCATGGATCCAATACTTTCTTCTTGTAAAGATAGAAGAAAGTAATAAAAAGACCGTGAGACAACCTTATAAATCCACAGTGTGTTTCTTTTCCATAATACTAGTTAGATTTTGCGTACGAACAGTTTTCATACAGATAAATAACTAGTGTTTAGTTGAACAAAAGTGTGGAAGGTACTATTGAAAAAGTTGAAATCTCTGATCCCAAGAAATTTTAGTGTTTGTTAATTTTTGGAGACCTATGTCAGATATAAAGCATCTTTCACAATTCTACCAACAGCCCATTGAAAAAATAGCATATTACTTTTAAATTCAAAACCTTCGCAGTAACATTCATGATGTATTTCGGATGGTAAACTGCAGACTGTGCCAAACGACGTCGATGATTAGCTTGAAATTAGTCTTTGGGCTCCACCGTAATACTTACCCATCATACTTACCCATCACTTACCCACAATGCATAATATAAAATATGAAGATGTGTAAACTAGTTATAAAAAGCATTGCAATTCGAATAAAATCGTGGCTTGATGACGACGTCATAAACTTTAAATGCTCTATTACTGAATTGCGTAAAAGAAATATCCCAATAACTCCAAAATTTATAATCATATTAACTAGCGGTTTACTTCTTCGGATTAAGCGTCTCATTTCCATTTAAAATATTTCTTTGAATTGCAATTTGAATGAAATACAGGGTCACGAAAAATCGAAGAGTGTGGGAAATACGATTCCGAATATCTCGGCAACTCATTATTCGATCGATTTCATTCTTTATGCAAAATTTAAGTTTTTTCATTGTCTTTTATATTCACTCCTTAAAATAAACAATTTCGAAAATTTTTATATACCTTTAATGAGAACGAATTTTTCGAGAGTTCGAAAAAAAAATAGTTTCGGATAATCGAGGTTACTGAAATTCAATGAGCTTCTACACATTATTACATACTAAGTACATACCACATTTCAAATCTCTACCTCAATTTGTTCGAGAGATAGAGCGTTTACAGGCATACACACAGACAGACGGACAGCAATTTTTTTTCTTAAAATATGTTTTTCGGAATCTCCAGTGTCTGAAACATGTAAATCCTTCAAATTTTTTTTCGATTTTCAAACTGATTGCAAGACTACGTATATATTACGTATGATGGGTAAGTAAGATGATCTTCCGTCGTGATCTAGTCTTTGTGATTACACGTTTTCCTTCTATTAAAATCTTCAGTTTACTCGATAGCATTTTCTATGGGGTATTTCTGTTTTCAGTCAATAGTCTCTTTTATATCCCTAATACCCCATTCTCAAAGATCTTAAGTCTCTTTCAGTTATCAATTCTCACAATATTTTGAATGTAATTACATTTTTATGACAACAAACTTACCTTTACGAATAAATAAATTGCTATACGCTGCCCTTAATTTGTGAAATATGTTTGCATTTTAAAAGTAAAATAGTAAATGCAATATTTATATATATATATAAAAATTGCATCTCCTATGGTGTATGCTGTAAATTTCTGATACATAAAAAACTGACACAAAACATATTATTCAATGTGTAAATAGTGAAATCCTCAGTATTTTCTGTCAGTTAAAAAAAGTATCTTTCATGATCCTCAGTATTTTCTGTCAATTAAAAAAATATCTTTCATGTAATACTTTGGTGATTAAAAATAATGCATCAATTGAAATTTCTACAATATTTTATTTTTTAAATACCCCTATGAAAATCAGTCTCAACCATTTATTATAATGTATAATATCCCACTTTTCAGAATAATATAGCTTGAAAAAGTGGTTGATCAATTAGTGTGCTCTTGGTTGTAAAGACCATAATAAACATCAGTAAACTTTTTCCTTTCACAGAAGTAAAAAAAAAAAATGCACACACTATTAAAAAAAAATTATTAATGTTTTGAAATATGTAATATTTTTTGTTGAGTTTTCAAACCACGATATCATTTTAGTTAATTTGATTGCTGAAATGCAAAAAATATTTTTTTTTCAAAATTGATAGAAATGGATATTTTTGAAATGCATATACATAGAAAAGATGCGTACAGTCTTTAGAATATCCAAGAAATCTACATTATTTCAGGTCACAAAATTACTGTTTAATATTTAAATATCTGAATTCTTATTCGCCGTGTTTAATCGCAGAATTTGTAATATTTTCCTGAGATTAAAAAGACGAAAAATTGTCGTTAAAAGTTTTTGTAAAACTATATGCACTTGTCATAGGCTATTCTTTTAAAAATATACATTATGTTTCTTTAATTATTATGACAACTCTCTTAGATTTATTTTATATGAGGTTTCAGGAGCAGTGTGCGTGCGTTTAATGATTTTTAGTTGTTTTAACCTCTTTTATTAAAAGTTGGCAAAAATAATCATTTTGCGGCTACAGAA
The DNA here is from genome assembly GCA_963931845.1 of Maratus michaelseni. Classification (NCBI taxonomy): domain Eukaryota; kingdom Metazoa; phylum Arthropoda; class Arachnida; order Araneae; family Salticidae; genus Maratus; species Maratus michaelseni. The sequence continues at coordinate 126,997,396 of OZ007590.1, read as the reverse complement.
AGTTTATTGTGTTTCGATCGAAAGTATTGTTTTATGTAAACAGATGTATTGTTTTAATGAAATGTCATTTAATTATGTTTAAAAAATGTTTATCTTCGTTAAAAATATATTTTGTACACACATTTTTCATCAATCATTTAAAATAGTTATGCGATTTTATAAATAGAGCTAATATATTTTATTATTATTTTAAACAAACTGTTTGTGTATGGTGAGAAGAAAAAATATATGTTATACTCTATTTTAGAAAAAATAGGATTATTGATACAAAGATGTAAAGATCATAGACTACAGAAAAATAATCTTAAAGTTTTTTTCTTTTATAAAAGAATCTTTTGTCTGAGGAACCCCTCTGACTTCCCTGGTATTCACAAAGAAATATAGGATTTCGCAGTTGTATATATTTGTATTCAAAAATACTTTATCAAAGCAAAAAGGGAAAAACATTGAAGTTGGTGGTAACATAAGAAAAAACTTAAAATCCGAAGTTTGTAAGCTGCTTTGCAACAAACAGTATTATAATAAAGAAATTAAACATATACAACAGTTTGTGTTTAGACCATTTTTCTAGTTTTATTTAACACTAGTTGACCTCCCGGCGTTCCTGGGCACGGGATAATAATCTTAAACAAACCTAAAATTAGTATTGAATTCCGATATTTTTCTCCGGGGGTGATTTAATGTTGAGGGCTCTGCTGTATTCGGCAGCGTACATTCTCGAATTTATTTGATATTATATTTTTAAACAATAATCTATCCAACCGAACCTAGTGTGACATTTTCCCAATATCCCAGCGTAGGTAACTTGTGACCGATCGACCCACGGAGTTGTCGGGTCAGATCAAAAGGAACGATCAATCTCCTATGCTGAATGGTGTGGACATTTTATGAACAATACTCGAGACGGCATGGCGACTATCCGACGTTAACTAATTATTTATTCTACTTGTGAGGTCGCAGATGGAGAGGGTTTCCCAGAGACTATCGGACGCCAAGGGAAGTCCTTTAAAATCTGCGAATGAGAACCAGATATCCACAACGATAGGCTGCCGTAAGTTTAAGAGGCCGGGATGAACCTTCCCCCGCCCCCCTTTTTTCGGAGGCTGGAGGAAGAAGAGAAGACGAGAGGGAGATGGTTTTTTGGAGGCAAAAGGGTAGGACGTGACCCTAAGAAGCCGAGCATTGCGGAGAAACGAGCAGCGCAGGGGAAGCCGGAGGAAACAGACGCCCCGATCTCTGAGATAGATTTCCGAGAAGCCATCCAGGCATCCCCAAGGACACCCTGTCCAGTTAAATCGTATTGCCTCATTCGGAGGTCTAAATCAAAGCCTATAACAAGAGTATTTCGAGCGAAGAGATCGAAAGGAGAGATTTAAAGACTATCGCATGGTTTATAATCACCGCATCTCACGCACTCCTTAATTTATGTTAATACCGAAATCTATCGGAGGAATGTTTTGTAAGTTGATGTTACAAATAAAAGAAATATTTCTTTTAAAAATCAGCTATAGTAATTACTCCGGTTATCCACAGCTACCAGTTCGAATTTTATAAATCCCGCCGGAGTTTTTACACTAGAGTTTGGAGCCCCCTGCTTTCGGTAGCGTACACCCGGTATGCTACGCAAACGCAGTTTTGTTTTTACAAACGAAACCGCATTTGCATGATTTGACATTAAAAAAAAAGAACGACGAAATGGCTCTATCTACCGCTCTATCTCTCTTTACTTTTTAAACCTCGAAATGATATCTCCGACTGTTGAGAAAAAAGGCGAAAATGAAAGAAGTGAAAGAAAAGACATGGTGCAACTTCAAAGCTAAAAAAAAAAGTTAAAAAAAAATCATGGTTATTGCAATAAACGATTTAAAGAAACTTTTTTAAAAAATTGAAATAGTAAATATATTTTTTAAATAAAAAATACCGTTATAACCTGGAAGGTACCGTGAATAAGTGGGTATTTTGTGTTTTTTCATATTTCTATTTCGTAAACGGATACGGCTGTTTATAACTGAAAAAAAAGAAACATGTAAACGAATACAAAATCGACCGACAATAATTATTATTTTTTAAATAGTAAATATTAATATTTTTTAACCAAAACTGATGCAAAAAAATAAATCTTTTTCCCTCTACTATAGTTTGAAAAGCCACTTCTTACTTGCGCGGAAACGATCGAATTTTAAAGATTCAATCCAAATTTTCAGATTTTCCTAGCCATTGCCGACAGACAGACAAACACCCAAACAAACGTTTTTCGTTTATTAATATAGATTATATCTTACGTAAGTTAAATTATTATTATTTTTAAGGATTAATGTTAAAAGGGGATCCGTGCGAGGATTTCCCACTGCACTATAACACTTTTTAAGAATATCTAATGTTTTTTAGATGCAGGTTTAAACTTCCAAAAAAATAAGGATAAAAATATTCGCAAACTACATTAGTCAAGCCAGTATATCATCTCATTTATTCCATCAAAGTTACAGTAAAAACTGATCAAAGATAGCGAAAGATACGCGCGAGAAAAAAAAAGATAAAAATTGTATATTAACTGCATTAGAAGATAACGTCATCCGCTTCGGAAAAAAAACACGGGACAAATAAAAATAAATTGAATATACAGTAGAGTCTCGATAATTCGAGGTGGACGGGACCGGGCTTACCTCGAACTATCGAAAACTCGAATTATCGAAATCATAAAATTTAATTAATAAATAAATGAAGATAAAGCAATGTTTAAATTTCAGTGTATATTTAAATGAAAAATGTACTTACAAATTATTACCACTACGATATGCTTACCGGTTTTAGCTTGGTTTTTGGTCCGTTGGGTTATTAAATGGCGGTATAATTCAGCCTGTAATATAGGAACTCTATATGTCTGTAGGTGGCTTCGGGGTGCGCAGTTGGCATATGACACGTCGAACAACAATAAAAACCAGATACTTGAATTTTGTGGTGCGAAATAATTTTTTCACGTGTTGGTCATGTTGTATATGTTGGTCATTATTTGGAAGCTAAACTGATTTTTTTCACTAACTCGGATTTATGGGAAACTCGAACAATCGAGACTCGAATTATCGAGACTCTACTGTATATAAAATAAAATTAATTGAATATAACAAAGTATACTTTTTTAGGCTACACGTGAAATATCACTGCTTCGATGATGTATTTTTCATCTAACCATTCGAATTTCAATTTTGCTTTTTAATCATACATATAAAATAAACTCGTGCGGAGTCGTTCCACTTTATCCTTTTTGTAACATTTATTTTATTTTTTTATAATCATTCTTGAGCACAATATAATGCGGTATTTTATTTTTGTGGCAACATTGATTTGAGAAAAATCTTTCATCTCATTTATGAAACCAATGCTGTTTCAATTTTTAATTAACGGCAATTTTTACTGAAAAAACTTAACGAAATGTGAGACTTATATGTCAGAAGCCGGTTCAGAAACCTTTCGAATGATACCTCATTTATTTTTGTGCGTTTTATAAGTGCATAGAAAAAGGGATGATGACAACAGTATTAATACATATGATTGCAAGGAATTATCAATATTTAAAGATTAATATTATTATTAGAGAAATAAATAACTATACCTAGAATTTTAATGCTTGTTGGACTAAAAATAATGTTACGATCTAATACATTTATTATGCAAAATTGACTATGCAATGAAATTTCAGTGAAACTTATCACATATAATGCAATTAATAAATTTGTTTCTATAATTAAATTGACCCGATTATTTTAAAAGTAACAATTATAGTTTGTAGCTTATAATATATATAATTATATTATAATTATATATGTATATTATAAGTATAATATAATTTTTATTTTTCTGCTTCTACAGACCTGCCTTTAAATGAATTAACCGCTTTTAAAAATCGATTTTGTGCACAAAACAAAACTCTTAATGTATTTTGGCACAAATGTTAGAATCATCCATAATGAATAAATTGAAATGAATCCAATTCTACTTCAAAAATCATGTTGGTATGTGAGGCATCTATTATCTCTTAACAATAGAGCCAACGTAACCAGTTATTTCTAAACAATGAAAGAATCTGATTTTTTGTTTTGTTTTGTTTTGTTTTGCTTATATTTAATAGACTTAAAGAGTGTAATAGATAGTGATTTTGTTTTACTTTGATTGTATTTTCTAAATAGGGACCAGCACAATCTTTATTTCAAAATTATTAAAATCATCCATTCTTAACCTTCAAATATTATTCCTTGCAACATTTCTTGTTTTTTTTATTTATTATTCCGTAATATCGTGAGCGTCATATAGTTTTAAATTTGGAACAATATATTTATTTCAGGACACCCACTCGATACGATTTTTAGATACTAGCTCTTCCAAAGAATAATCCCCTCTTTTAATTTATCTTGCAAATTTTACAGAAATCTACCCCGAAGGTTATTTCAGTTTTGTAGCTTATTAATATAGATACTTTTTTCTATATTATGTATTAGCAAATGTTGTAAAATACTTCAGATGAAAATATTAGTATTAAAACAAACGGACCACTGGGCGCCCTGGTAGTTATCTTGGTCGATACAAACTTCTCGAAAATCATAGAACACTTTCTAGTTCGCTTAAATTTTATCGTACCAACGTATAATATAAATATATATACAGTATGCCAACTAAAGTCCCTTGCCACCCTCTTAACTTCGGAATGGCTGCTGCTATATTCATAAAAGTGGTGTCTAGGTATAGTAAAGTAGTCATGCGCTACTCAATGAAAACGCCTACAGCGCCAAGTGGTGGAAAACTGCGGAGTTAACATTCCTATCTCGAAAACGGAAAGAGATAGAGAAAAAAAGTGATTTACAAAGATGTAGAGCATCATCGACTTAATACGAAAAGATACCTTGTGGACATTAACGCGAAGAATAGAACGGTTAAAACGCGCATTTGTTTTTTCGTGATTTCCTACACTGTGACGTGACAAAACGATCTTAGAAAGAAAAAAACAACTAGTTATAATAATGTACCTTTAATTTAGATGTTCAAACTTCTCACCGTGAGCTGCAATGCATATTTGGATCCTTGTTTGAATTTTACGTTGCACACATTGGAGCAAGATGGTGACAAGTTGGCACAAGCATCCGTAAAGCGTCGTTTAAGGTCCTGCAATGTTTGAGGAGGGGTCGCATACACCTGCTGTTTCATAACTGGTTGTTTCTTTCTTTCTAAGATCGTTTTGTCACGTCACAGTGTAGGAAATCCCGAAAACACAAATGCGCGTTTTAACCGTTCTATTCTTCGCAATAATATCCACAAAGTGTCTTTTTGTACTAAATCGATTATGCTCTACAACTTTAAAAATCACTTTTTTACCTATCTCTTTCCGTTTTCGAGATAGGAATGCTAACTCCGCAGTCTTCCACCATGTGGCGCCGTAGGCGGTTTCATTCAGTAGCGCATGGCTATTTTACTATACCTAGACACCACTTTTATGAATATAGCAGCAGCCGTTCGGAAGTTAAGAGGGTGGCAAGGGACTTTAGGTGGGCATACTGTATATTACAGCCTAAGCTCAAAATTCAGCCAGTTCCTGAATTGGCCGACTATTTCGCACTTTGACGAGAATACTGATTAAAGTCCGATGCATCTGAAAGTCAAATTTTCAGTGAAATTTGTCATTTCGCAATTTCGTCGGCCAATTAGTGAATATATGATTTCGAGCTTTGACCCTAACATATACAAATAAATGTCCTAAGAATGGAGAAGTAATATCTCAGCTATACAGCTGATATTTCGCTGCGTTCAAAACTAATACGACAATCACGGCATTTAATCGAAAGCAAATAAAGCAAAGAGAAAACCCAAATATATCTCATTAAAAAATTATATAAAACTAGCTGACCTGAGGCTCGTGATTATAAACTTAAATATATACATATATATATATATATATATATATATATAATCAGTGTTGAATGATTTCATATATTTAGATGAAAATCTTTCCAAACGAACCCAATGTTCAGGGTCCCACCGGTTTCGGCAGTGTACATCGGCCGCGCTACGCACGTTCTGGTGCGTTTTTGCCAATGAACCCGATTTTGAATGATTTTACATTTATTAAAATAAAATATTTCCGAACGAAAAAAAGGCCCCAGTTATAGTGATTCCAGATTAATACATGACATTTAGATGTATTAAACTTTTAACATACAGTGTGATTTATAAATATCGAAACAATACGCTATCTCCTTAAATATTACCCCTAGGTACATACTTCCATTTACAAAATTTCATAAAATAGGTGCAAAATTTGATGAGATAAGTTGCAACTCCATGGGGCGGGGGCGGGGGGAGTCTATTTGGGAAAATACAAAAAATAAATTTTTAGACGGCTCCCGTAGGATAAAATTTCCGATTAAGAAAATTTTCTTTATCCGTTCCTGCATTATACAAAAAAATTCCATCTTGATTTATCTGCAAAACTCAGAGAGATATTTCCGTTTTAATAATTCGTGAGGTTTCAAGGGATCAGACGCGAATTGAAATGCGTGTAATTTAAAAAAAAACATTGTTACCGTAAGGTGTCCGGGAAACATTTATTTATTTATTATTTATTTATAGAGTTAAAATTTTGAATTCTTGCTGATGGTGTACTATATAATTTGTAAACAGAATCACATCATAAGACTTCTTAACAAAAAAAAAAAAAAAAAAAAAAAAAAAAAATCAAAAATTTCAGAGTAATTTAAAACTGTTATAACTCGAAATATTATTTGTCAAATTGATTTTTTTTTCTTTTAATTAAACATAAATATATAAGTTTTAATTTTAACCTTTAAACGCTGTAAGCTGTCTCAGAGCTTTCTGCTTTTTTTTTCATTTTTTAGAGTTTAACTTGCAGTTTTCAGTTTAACTACAGATACTACTGAAATTTTGTTTCATTTGGTGCCGTACTACTATCACTAGAGACTTCTGAATAGGGGAATTTTAATTATAATACTCTTGTACATAAAGTTTAGTACAGAAAGAGTTCTGTGAGTTCACCGAACATTTTATTCATCCTTTAATAAAGTGGTGTATATGTCACAGTATGTATGCGACAATTTTTTCCTCAGCACTTAAGGGTTAACAGATGGTAAAAGGCTATTGGTTATCTTTAATCATATTATTATTTTTTTTTTTGCTTTTGTGACATACCACCTACATCATCTGAGCTTTTCGTACATTTAAATTTTGTGTTTGGTCAAGCCTGGATAACGCTGTGGTTAGTCTATTAAACGTGATATCACTTAAGTACTGTTTGAATCTGTCTTTGAACTTAAGTGCGGTCATTCCAAATATACTTCATTTTCTTGTATATCTGTTATTAATGGTACTATGTATATGTATACGCACGCGATTTCCTATTTTGGTATAAGAAGGTCTTGTTATAGATTAAGTCTTTTAGCTTTCCTGTTGGTTTAGCAACAAGATTAATATCTATACCTGAGAACTAAGCTATCGAGGCCAACAATGAAAATTTTTATGTTATCAGCTTTTAATGCGAAAGAAACTGTTCTCTTTCGAGCCAAACTATCGCTATACTTGTATCATAAGTTATTTCAGAGATATTCTGTTTTATAACATTGTAAGTCAAATATTGTCTAGCACAGTTGTCTTCTTTCCTTTCCTTCTCATGAAAAATAAGAAGAGATAAAGAATCTGGCTCTCGGGTACAGATATTAAATTTTTTTAACGCAAACCCTAGTCTCTCATATAAATTTGGTATACAGCCTAAGTTACAAAATTTAAGTTTATTAGAGATAAATTTATTTTATGCACTTTATATTTTAAGTCATAGATGCGTTTATTGATATCATGCGAAAGAAAACCATTTTCATGGGCGATGCACTTAATTTTATTTAATTCTTTATCTAGACAGGTGTCTGTGCATATTTCAGATTTCTGCACAAGCCGAAATTTGTACAAAAAATTATCATTTTTCTTAAGATACAATTAAGGATATTTAAAAAAATACATACATATTTATAAGAAAATTTTACAGTATATTTTAGATTAGTATGTGTTCGCATGATATAAACTTAGCTGCCAAACCTCCCACAAATCCACCGTAATATGTAGATTAATTTGAACCAGTTAACTACTTTAAAACAAGAAAATTTATTTAATGAATATTTGACTTATTTAATTTAAAGGTTTTAAGTCAAATTTATTAAATTGAATTTCTTAAAAGAATTTCTGGTGCGAACGCATTAAACCTGGGTCAAATAAACACACTTATAACGGAAAATTTGTGGGAGCTTTGCATCTATTAAAAAAATACGCAATAGCAACGTTAATTAGCCGCCCACAGGGTGGCTTATTCTTTCAATCTCTATCATTTTTTATGTTTATGAAAAGTTACAGCCATCCATCGTTGCCACAGGTTAATCTCGGAAAATGAAACATTTGAAGTTACTGAAAAAATTAATAGCTCAAAAAGTATTTGTCACAAAATTGTTAGACAAACTGCGTTAGAAAGGTAAAAAATTGTATTTTTCTTGATATAAATTTCAAATCGAATGATTATGCCGTTTTTCAAATAATGAATTTCAAAAATTACCAAACTTCACAATGAAGTACCATAACGAAACCTTCACGCGTAAAAAGATAATGATAATGGTTGTTGCGTTCGGTCGAGAATGGACCAAACGATGTTCGCATTTTACTATTTTAACAGTTTTTAACGAAATACAGTAACTTTAAAAGAATTTTTCTTTGAATAGGGAATAGAAATGCATAAAATCGTTACAAAAATGTTAAAATTACAAAAAAAGATAGATGCAAATTATCAGATATGAAAAATAAAGAAGAAATTTGGTACTTTCGTGTTATAGCGGCTTCCAAGGATGAACTGCCAAGCGGCCAAGATTTATCGCCAAATTATAAAGCATGTATGTCATTATAATAGTAGATGATATATATATAACATTTCTGTACGTATTTTGCCAAGTTATAGTCATATATGATGCATATATTATGTATATATATGACATGTGTATATGATGTATATAGACATATAAGACATAAATAATATGTGTATAATGACGTATATGGCACATATAGGAGTGTTTGGAATATATATATGCGTATATAGGATGCCTATATAAGCTTTGCGATGATCTTGGCGAAATCATAACTGCTTTTTTTTTTTTTTTTTTTTTTTTTTTTAAAGCTTTCGGAACAATTTCCCAATGGTTATTGTAATTTGTTAAATTATGACTTATTTTAAAATTTAAATTGTTTTCGTATCTTTATGGATGAAGTAGGTTATGAATATCATAAACGTATAAAATAAGTAATTTGCTTCAATTAGTTTTTTTCTTTTTTTCTTTTTTTTTTAGCCATTTTTTCAGTCTACAATAAAATTCATGTTTATGAAAAGTCACAGCCACTCCATATATAAAGGAGGACACCCTTTATACATAGCTATACAAATGGTTGTTACTGACGATATTAAAATTCAAATTGTCTCTCTGTATTACGCCGATACTTCCGCTTGTATTTTCTTTATCAGTACCTAATTGCCCTACAGCGGGCACAGACCCCATTTAAACAATAATATAAAGGATCCAACAAAGTTAAACCCGTCGTGGCGGACATTTCTAAGGGGTCCCGTGGCCCTATCTCCAATAGGAATGAAGAGATCCCCGGGGGTAAGTTCTTGTAAGTTCCGGGGGAGAAAGGTTCAGTAAGACCTTTTTGGTGCTACCCCCTCATGTAAACCCCATGTAAACCCCTTCATGTAACATATCAAGAGATAGATCTCATCAAGCACTATGGTCTGCTCCTACTCTCTGCCCCTCCCTTAAGAAGCATATTTCTCTGTTCCAACTCTTTTTAAATTTTAGTTTTTCCCATCTTTCTCAGCCTTTTTAAGCCCCACAGAGGGCGTAGGCCTCTTCTAAAGGATCCAACGAAGTTAAAATCGTCGAGGCCGACATTTCTAAGAGGGTCGCGAGGCCCTATCTCCCATAGGACAGGAGTTACCCCCCCCCCACGGGGAGACATTCAAGGCGTTCAAAACCCGTCATGTAACATATCAAAAGTTTGATCTCATCAAGCACTTTTGTCTGGTTCTACTCTCCCCCTCCTTCTTTCCCGTCTCCTGTCAGGAGCACTTTTCTTATTTATTTTTTTCAATTTCTCATATTTATTTTAGTTTTTCCCATTTTTCTCTGTTCCTATGGGCCGGACAGCTCCAAAAATTCACCAAAATTAGCTGTAAACCGCCTGAAAGTATTTTCCCGCTCCTCCCCCCGCTTCTTTTGGCGCCATCGGTTTTCACGTATCTCTCGAGAGGGGCCCGTCAGAGGGGCGAAAAGGGGGATCCCTTTTAAAGTCCCATATCTCAATTGCAAGTGAGGATTCGTTTTGAAGGTCTCGTAGAGCACTTGTGTTTTGTATATCTCCCCCTCCCTTCCCCCCACCGCTATCCAAGATCCCGTAAATTAATGCTAACTCATCATTTGTTAAACAACTTCTCTTAGCTGTATCCATCATAAAAGCTGCTATCATAAAACTTTTCATTACCTTTTTTAGGCTATCTATTAAGTGCTAAAAAATGCCTTGAACCATTAAAAATAGTTTAAAGGGTGTCATTAAGCCAGCACATTTGTAAACAATAACTACCTCGCCCCGTCTAAGCCCATTGGAGCCACATCTTTTTATTATTATATTTATTAAAAATACTTCTAGTCACCGAATCTCTTTAAAACTTGGTGTGTTCGTGCCTAATATATTCCGCCAGCCTCACAAAAAATCTTAGAGCGCTAACTAAATTCTAAAGTGAAGAAACTGGCTTATGCTAACAAACACTTTTTCTTTTTGACGAATTAGACTTGTCTGAAAAAATCTCAACTATAAAAGCCGTGGGTGGCCAATCTATATTCTGCCGTAAGGTAGAGGATTTTTTCCGCTTGTTATTATTTATACTCTTAGACTATTATATTCGAATAAAGATTTATTTAAAAAAAACAATGTCGTTGGGAATAAATGAAAAATAAGTTTAAAAACATAATTTTTGAAGCTGGATGACAAAAAGTAGATTTTTGAAAATATTTCTGTGTAATTTATTATATATTTCCAATGATTCCGTGAACAGAAGTTTCATTATCGCTATTACTATTTTACAAAACTTATTGCCTGCCCGACACGTCAAAAGAACAATAAAGACACGGGCCGTGCCCATTATGGGCCTGGCGCCAAGCTCGGGCTCCTATAGCATATTTCTCAAACAAGTTTAACGCAAAAATCTATATGCTGTTATTTTATATCTAAAAGGTAAGGCATTGTCTTAGATTGACTTTTAATACTGTGTAAATTTATGGTCGATCCCTAACTTGCATTTCAAATGAACTGACATCGCATCGCTCAGAGGTATGTTTAAGTGGTGTAAGTCACAAATTTTGGATTTTAATATTTTTATGAATTTTGCAGATATCAAGATGGAATTTTGTTTTGTTTAATTCAGGAATGGAAAAGGAAATTTTTCTTAATTGGAAATTTTATTCTACGGGAACCGTATAAAAATTTAATTTTTGTGTTTTCACAAATATACTCCTCTATGGAGTTGCAACTTATCTCACCAAATTTTCCCCTTTTTATGAAAGTTTTCAATTGGAAGTATGTGCTTAGGGACAATATTTAAAGTGATAGTCTATTGTTTCGATATTAATGAATCGCACTGTATATTAAACTTTTGTCGAAAAGTTCCGGTGAAAACCTTACTAATATGAAATGCGCACCAGCTCCTCACACTTTTAAAGCGGAAATGATATCGTCTAGTATTGACAACATGTGTTAAAATTTAGAGATTTCCCCGGACATATTCAGGAACGAAAACAACCTCCGTAAATGTTTCATAGTATAATAATCGTAAACGGAAAACGATATCATTAAATGCACTGAGAAAAAAAACTCTCTAGGGAATTCGTGAAACAACTTCAAGAAAATATTTTTTTCTTGAAATAGTAATTTTTTATACCAAAAATATCATTAAAACCGGAAAACTACAAGAAAAAAACGGCTGTATTTTCGTTTTTTTTTTTTTTTTTTATGTATTGTTGTTCACAAAAAGATGAGGGCATTTTAAACCTGGAGAAAACCGGAATGGAAAAGAATGTACGAGAATCGACCTCCGAGAGATTTTTTTTTTAAATATAAATATTTTTCTGAAACAAAGACACAAACTGAATCAATAAAAACGTGGGTATCTTTTCTCGGCCGTAAAGCGGATGCGATAGTTTTAAAATGTAAAAAGAAAAACATAAAAATAATTAAAAAACATCGATATCAACATGGAATCGATCAACTAAAACATTGTTTTTTTTTTTGTTTTTTTTTAACTAGTAAATATTAATTAAAAGGATTATTATAAATGAAAAGTTATCCCAAATAACTGGGATTTTTTCTTTTTTCGTATTTTCGTCTGGAAAGCGGATGCAGCAGTTTCAAATTGCATAAAAATGTAAAACTCGAAAACTGCCGCGAATGGAGGTATAGTAAAAATGCTTTATGAAACAGTAAATATTAAGATTGTTTAAAACGAAAAATACCGAAAATGAAAGGCAAAAATATTCGTGTTTTTCTTTTCTTTCTTTGTAACTCTACGGGGAACATGGCGATCGTGATTTCAAAATACAGTAAAACTGAAAAATTTTGTCTGTGTGAAGAACTGCAGAAATTCCGGAGATGCGGGATCGACGGAACGAAGGAAGCTCGCCATTTTGCTATCTTCATTATGGTTTTTATTTAATATTTGTGCCGTGCGAGAATTTTGCACTGCAGTTTAATCATTTTTAGCAATTATTTTCAAATATATAGTATTTTTTAGATGCAGGTTTAAACTCCTAAAGTAAAATTAAGAATAAAAATACCTGCAAACAACATTAGTCAAACCAGAATATCGTCTCATTTATTACATCAAAGTTATAGTAAAAACTGATCGAATATAGCAAAAGACGCGCGAGAGAAAAATTGAACAATCAAATTAAATGCATTAGAAGATGGCGTCATCCGCTTCGGTAAAAACATGAAGCAAAGAAAAATATACTTAATACATTTAAAATACAATTTCATCTAATTTAACAAAGCATACCTTTTATTCTACACGTGAATTATCACTGCTTCTAAATTGTCTTTTTCTCTAAACATTCAATTTTGTTTTTAACCATAAATATAAAATAAATCCGTGCGGATAAATCATACATTATTTTTTTTGTACTATTTATTTTTTACAATCATTGCCGATCATCATATAATGCGGTATTTTCTTTTTTGTGGCAACATAGATTTGAGAAAAACCTTTCATTTAATTTTTGAAAAGAATGTCGATTTAATTAACAGCAATTTTGTCATAAAAAAGCATGTTTTAATGAAATGTGTGTGTACTATGTCAAAAAGCTTTCGAATGATATCCCATTCGTTGTTGTGCGTTTCGTAAATTCATAGAAAAAGTGATGTTGACAATAGAAATACTACATAATGATTTATGCTAATTATTAAAACAATTAAAAATACCACAGGTACATTTCAATCGAATTGGCCGGCCATTCAGACCTGCCCAAAGTTTCAGACATTTACGTGCGGTAGATTTCACTAGCCACAGCCAGCAAATACACATTTTTTTTTATTGATACATACACATATTGTATGATATCAGTCACAAAGCGCTCTGTTACTGGTATATCTGAACAGGGCAAATGGAAATGCACCTTTGCGCAGCCAAGAAAACTAGATTAGATAGTTTACGTAGGTATAAAATTACGAAATTTTTTTGAAAGTATAACTTAACAACGAATACTAACTGGAAATTGTAATTAGTAATTGGAAAAGATAGGACACATGTATATTTCTTAACGCATTAATTAAACTAGTCGTTGGGGGCCATCGTATTACTTATCCATCATCGATATGCATAATATAAAATATGAAAATAAAACATGTGTAAACTATTTATAAAATGCATTGCAATTCGAATAAAATCGCAGCTTGATGACGTCATAAACTTTAAATGCTCTATAAATCCGAAATTGATAATCATATTAACTAACGGTTTACTGCGTCAGATTAAGCGTCTCATTTCCAATTAATATATATCTTTAAATTGAAATTTGAATGAAATGCAGGGTCATGAAAAACCGAAGAGTGTGGAAATAGGATTACAAATATATCGGCAACTAATTATCCGATCGACTTCATTCTTTATGCAAAATGTATGTTTTTTTTTTTTTTTTTTTTTTTTTGTCTTTTATATTCACTACTTAAAATAAACAATTTCGAAAATTTTTATATACTTTTTATCAGAACGAATAATTCGAGAGTCCGAAAAAAATAGTTCCGGATAATCAAGGTTATTGAAATTCAATAAGTTTCTTCCCATGATTACATACTAAGTACATACCAAATTTAAAGAATCTATCTCATTTTTTTTTCGGGAGATAGAGCGTTCAGAGACACACAGACAGACGGACGGCAATTTTTTTTTTCTAAAAATATGCTTTTCGAATCTCCAGTGTCTAAAACGTGTAAATCTGACAAAGAAAATTTTTTTCGATTTTCAAAACGATTACAAGACTTACCCTATGCTACGTAAGATGGGTAAGTAAAAATATTATGATTATTATTTTCCCTTTATTAATATCAAAGCATCTTTATTAATATCAAATCATCTTTATAAAAAATATATTTTTTAGAACTGTCAGATAAGTCATTTTCCATTAATTCTGGAAAAAGTATTTTTTTTAAATAAATAATGAAAATATTGAAGTCCATGAAAAACACAAGATCAAATGAATGGCGTAGTTACTCGCTTGATTTTATTATCTTGATCAAATGTTTAAAGGAAAGTAAAAAAGAATCTAAGGAAGTTTTAGTTTCAGAAATTAAATTGAATGTCTACGAAAATTCCTTTTGGTAAAGGCATTGAAATAAATATCAATAGTGAAGAAGAAAAGTAAACTAGGGTGCCAAATACACATTTCCTATATGATTATTTCCTTTTACTTTTCTCATTAAGTTTTGATCTTTTGGTTCGCTTTTTTTCTGAAGAATTATTTTTCCTCTTTAAAACAAAATAAACAAACCATTTTTTTAGGATCTTCATATCATTTTGTAAGACATAGGAAAGCATGTGTATGCTTTATATAAAATATTTCTTAAGTTAAACAAGTTGAAAATTTTACGTTAAGCGCGACAAATGATGTGCGATCGTACTATAACTAGTTTTACAATATAAAAAAATCATTCTTATTTTTTCAGTGAAATAACTTATATCGTCTGTTATAAGCAAAATGAGCATACCTTTTTTTTATTATTACATATGCCACGTTTACAGACGCGATATTTTTTTCGACGCCAGACAGCACTGCAAAATTTACCATGAAGGTCTTGTTTGCGAATGATTACCTCCATGGTTTAATATTTTTTATGTCTCACGATGAACGAATCTCTCTCTTATGTTTATTTACCTTAATTGGTTGTCTCTTATTTACTACTGGGTTTTGTAAATTCCAAATAGTCCAGTTACATAAACTAGGTTATTTTAGATAAGAAATATTTATTTAAAATGAAAAATTATATTCGTTAAACTATAATAATTATATTTATAATAATATAAAAAGTAGAAAATATCAATACTTTGCTAAAAGTAATATATAGCAAGTATAAAATATTGATGTATAAGAAAGGAAATCTTAAAACAATATCATAATATGCTGAAATAAATAAGTACTTGGGATTGAGATGAAGAGTGTTTACCTAATGAAAGATTATATTCGTTCATACACTATGAAAACTATAAAATTTAAATCATAGTATTGATATTTACGTGGGTAAATAATATGGTCTGCTCAGCCCAGTGGATAATATGTTGGTCACAAACTGAAGAGTCTAGGTCTATGTTCGAGGATTCAAAAGCAGTACGATCTAGGGGCGAGGTGACTGTGCAAGATTTCAGGATTGTCCTTGTAAAAAATCTTTTATTAGGGTCATTTTCCCTTCAAAAGTCCTTACTGAAGGCGTTCATCCTATTACAATGCGGTAAGAATTGGTTGATAGTTAACAAAATCCCTTTCTCATGTAAATAAAACTAAAAAAATAATCTTTAAGTATGGGAAAATATCTAGTATTTCCTAAGAATATTTATTAAAATATACAAGATTCTCTTGTGTAAACTAATTTATGTCGAAAAACATAGGTGTGAAGTATGTTTTGTTAAAAATATAGCTAATATTTACTTATCGCGTGATATTAAATGCATAAAGTCAGTCTAAATATGTACATAAAGTAGGGTTTTTAGATACATGTATGCAGTTGATATATCTGTATATTTAAACTAGAGTAATTAAAAGTAGAATAAATAATGAATTTACTACGACATAATCTTATCGTGCAAAAGTAGATATGAAGTATATGTAAATTGATAGCAAATTAGTTAATTAATATTACTGTAATTAAAACAGTATATCGAAAATTACTAAAATTATTTATTCATTAAATGGTAATGTAAGCTAATTAGGGAAATTATGAAGAAAATACATTAAGATAGATGTCTGACAATCAGTTTAAATAGGATAAAAACTAACATAAGCATGATGAAAATATCCTTATGCAAGTTAAAAATCAAACTGTTAATGTAAAAAATTCATATACATGTATTTCAGTAGAACAACGGTTATAAACAATGAAACATAGCATGTCGTCAAACTTTAACTCGGGTACGTATCGCCGTTAAGAAAACGTAATAAATCATTTTTGAAATATTAAGTTATCATATTTTTTATGTGAATATTTAAGTATAAAACCAAAAAAAATAAATTAAATAAATTAAAATAAAATAAAAAGGGGGGGATTATTAATAAAGATATTATGCGAAGAAATCGTCGTACCTATATTTAAAAAATGGATATGTCCTCGTTCAAATAAAAATTTTAATTCTCTAATCATCTGCTATATGATAATATTATCGTCAAAAGTTTAGTAAAAGTAATGTTAGCTAATCAGAAAAACTATGAAAACATTAGACTCCCACTAAGGGACGCTAAAGTCAAACATTTTCATCATCGTCTAACATGATAACTTATCGTGTGTGGCGGAGGCACCATCTCTCATGTAGGAAAAGGCGTGGGAGGTTGCACATGCTGCGGAGGAGGGATGGTTCCTCCGTCCCTCCTGCTGACCCAGAATTGTCGTTTCTCCATTACTAACTTAAATGCAAAATTTACCGGCTACTATACAATTAGTTTCAGTGTCATTATCTGTGTTATAAAAAGTATATTTTAGGGATCCTTTCCCAATTGAAAACCAGTGCTTGCATCGAGTATATCATACATGTATCTTTAAACTCTTTACATAGTGATTTTTAAAGATAATTAAAAAGCACTTGGGAAGATTGTGTGAAAGCATACTGCAATAATTTATCAATCGAAAAAAAACATTTTTATGTTATAT
The DNA here is from genome assembly GCA_963931845.1 of Maratus michaelseni. Taxonomy (NCBI): domain Eukaryota; kingdom Metazoa; phylum Arthropoda; class Arachnida; order Araneae; family Salticidae; genus Maratus; species Maratus michaelseni. The sequence continues at coordinate 126,979,912 of OZ007590.1, read as the reverse complement.
TCTATGCCTTTTAAAATATTCTTTTAAAAACTGATTTTAATTGATAGTTCATATTATTAAATTACGGGAATTAAAAATACAAGATATTTATTTTTGTTTTTTTAAGTAGAATATTCAAACAAATATTCAAGATGATAACATTATTTTATTAGGAAAAACAAATTTAAATTGCAAAACTATTTTAAAATTAGATGGTTAAAATTTGAATAATTGCAATGCCAAAACTTTTCGGCAAATAACATGAAATTCCACTTGGTATAAATTTTATTCCAGATTAAAAGTGTTTTGTCAAAGGCTATTTAAAATTTGAAGGTGGTTTCAAAATTTAATGTGATTTTCATTCACTTCAACTAACAATACACATTATTCCGCTCATATTAATGTATTTCTTTTTCCTCTACATAATCAAATGCTAAAGATAATATTTTTTTTATTGCAGATTGATTTTCCATATATTATAACATTGTAATCACAAACTTTCTATAATTAACTATGAAAAAATGTCTTTAAAATTGCGCTATATGAGTTATGTTTTTTGCAAGCAAATTTCATTTATTTTATCCAATCACCTTAAAATGTTTTTGTTTTAAATATTCAGCTGTACAATATTTTCTTAAATTTTCACTGAAACTGAAAGAGAAAATTCTAACCTGTAAATCAAAAAATCTATTAGGAATGTTGTTTAATTCACTGATATTTTGTAATAAGCATAAGTCTTTTGTAATAAGCATAAATCTTTTGTAATAAGCATTAAAATGGTAATTTTCAAATGAATCTTCTAAATGAAATAGTTGTTTTTTTTTTAAATTAATATACTTTGGCAATCATATTTATTGTAAATAGTCTGCTTTTTAAATTTATTTAAGTATATGAAACGGGAATGAATATTCAGAAGTAACTTATTCTAAATGTTTGTTCATTCACGTTACATTTACATAGGTATGCTGCATAAAATTTAAACTAAATATAGGGTAAATGTACCAATAGTCGGCCACTTAACTGTTTTTAGGTAGATTTCGTAAGAAATACTACCTATTACATTCTCACCTAAGTTGGAAATTTTGAAAAATTTTTGCAGATCTACGCCGATCATGACTCCCAGAACCCAAAACCACCCCCAGTTCAAAACTTTATCTATCTATCTATCTATCTATGTCCCTTTTTTCTGACCACAATAACTGGAAAAATTCTGCATTAATCTTTTACAAACTGATACATAAAATCAAGGGGCATAAAATCTCGGTCAAGTTCGTTAATGGGCAAAATCGAACCAAGGGGGGGAGGGTGGGGGGTCTTTTTGTGAAAACAGGAAAAACACCATAATTTCTTAATTATGATACATATCGAATTCGTTTAAAGTTATTATTACTTCTAGGAGAAGGGCCGAAAATGTATGTATGACAGATTTTTGATATAATTAAAAATGGCCCCAAGGGGGGGGGGAAAGGGGGGGTTTTAGAAGAAAAAAAATCATAGCTTCGTCAATTCACAAGATATCAAATTCGCGTAAATTTATTATTAATCCTCTTAATATTATCTAAAACTTTTATATTGACAAGTTTTTTATAGGACCAACCGTTATAGCAAAAAAAAAAATTAAAAACAAAAAAAATCCCTGCCGGCTCCGCCTGCAAACAAGTTATTTTTCGAAGTAGGCGGTTCCAACTCCCGCATATTTTCGAAACTGATACATAAAATCAAGGGGCATACAGTCTCGGTCAAGTTCGTTAATGGACAAAATCGAACCAGGGGGGGGGGGCTTTTTGTGAAAACAGAAAAAAACTCATAATTTCTTACTTATGATACGTATCGAATCCGTTTGAAGTTATTATTACTTCTAGGAAAAGGGCCGAAAATGTATGTATGACTGATTTTTGATATAATTAAAAATTGCCTTAAGGGGGGGGGGGGAGGGGGTTTTAGAAGAAAAAAATTCATAACTTCGCCAATTCTCAAGATTTCAAAACCGCTTAAATTTATTATTAATCCTCTTAATATTATTTAAAACTTTTATATTGACAAGTTTTTTATAGGACCAACCGTTATAGCAAAAAAAAAAAATTAAAAACAAAAAAATCCCTGCCGATTCCGCCTGCAAACAAGTTAGGTTTCAAAGTAGGCGATTCCAACTGCCGCATCATCGTAAAAAGGTCATTTCTTCCGCAATTCCCGACAAACAGGCGCCCCACGGTCTGCGTCTTCGAAATCTACCTGTGCCTGTAGGCCGAGCCGTCAGGGATTTTTTTGTATATAAACCATAACGTAGAATTTTTAAAAAACGACACAACATTTTTAACAGTGATATATGTTAAAACATACGTTTCTTATTATGTTTCAGCAATTATTTTTAAAAAAACACGGAAATAGTTTTTTTTTAGACAAAGTTAAGTTCAAAAAGGGCAAGTTCTCCAATAGTCGGCCACTTTAAAGCTAATGTTTGGCCATCACTGCACCAATAGTCGGCCACTTCAGAATTTTGTCACTTTCTTCTATCTTTACAAGGAGAAAGTATTGGATTCATGAAAATTTTCGACTTCTGGTTTTCGATGGATTTATACGTTTTAGAAGGTCCTGAACACGATTTGACTGTTTTTAGAAAATGTCTGTCTGTGACTCTGTCTGTCTGTCTGTCAGTATGTGACAACAATTTTGTGGGCGTTCTATCTCAAGAACTAATACTCGGAATATAATAAAACTTTAGATTCAGTTAGTCCCTGATATAAATGGGTGCTGATTAGTTTTTGGTAAATATCGCCCGGCAGGTGGCGCTGCTATGCGGCATTTTTCGCGATTTCCGCAATAGCTCTATCTCAAGAACTAATGCTCGGAATTTGATAAAACTTTAGATTCAGTTAGTCCATGATATAAATTGGTGCTGATTAGTTTTTGGTAAAAATCGCCCGGCAGGTGGCGCTGCTATGCAGCATTTTTCGCGATTTCCGCAATAGCTCTATCTCAAGATCTAATTCTCGGAATTTAATAAAACTTTATATTCAGTTAGTCCTTGATATAAATGGTGCTGATTAGTTTGTGGTAAATATCGCCCGGCAGGTGGCGCTGCTATGCAGCATTTTTCGCGATTTCCGCAATAGCTCTATCTCAAGATCTAATTCTCGGAATTTAATAAAATTTAGATTCAGTTAGTCCCTGATATAAATTGGTGCTGATTAGTTTTTGGTAAAAATCGCCGGCAGGTGGCGCTGCTATGCAGCATTTTTCGTGATTTCCGCAAAAGCTCTATCTCACGAACTAATACTCGGAATTTAGTAAAACCTTATATTCAGTTAGTCCCTGATATAAATTGATGCTGATTAGTTTTTGGTAAAAATCGCCCAGCAGGTGGCGCTGCTATGCGGCATTTTTCGCGATTTCCGCAATAGCTCTATCTCAAGAACTAATGCTCGGAATTTGATAAAACTTTAGATTCAGTTAGTCCCTGATATAAATTGGTGCTGATTAGTTTTTGGTAAAAATCGCCCGGCAGGTGGCGCTGCTATGCAGCATTTTTCGCGATTTCTGCAATAGCTCTATCTCAAGATCTAATTCTCGGAATTTAATAAAACTTTATATTCAGTTAGTCCGTGATATAAGTCGGTGCTGATTAGTTTTTGGTAAAAATCGCCCAGCAGGTGGCGCTGCTATGCGGCATTTTTCGCGATTTCCGCAATAGCTCTATCTCAAGAACTAATGCTCGGAATTTAATAAAACTTTAGATTCAGTTAGTCCCTGATATAAATTGGTACTGATTAGTTTTTGGTAAAAATCGCCCGGCAGGTGGCGCTGCTATGCAGCATTTTTCGCGATTTCCGCAATAGCTCTATCTCAAGATCTAATTCTCGGAATTTAATAAAACTTTATATTCAGTTAGTCCTTGATATAAATGGTGCTGATTAGTTTGTGGTAAATATCGCCCGGCAGGTGGCGCTGCTATGCAGCATTTTTCGCGATTTCCGCAATAGCTCTATCTCAAGATCTAATTCTCGGAATTTAATAAAATTTAGATTCAGTTAGTCCCTGATATAAATTGGTGCTGATTAGTTTTTGGTAAAAATCGCCCGGCAGGTGGCGCTGCTATGCAGCATTTTTCGTCATTTCCGCAATAGCTCTATCTCAAGATCTAATTCTCGGAATTTAATAAAACTTTATATTCAGTTAGTCCGTGATATAAGTTGGTGCTGATTAGTTTTTGGTAAAAATCGCCCAGCAGGTGGTGCTGCTATGCGGCATTTTTCGCGATTTCCGCAATAGCTCTATCTTAAGAACTAATGCTCGGAATTTAATAAAACTTTAGATTCAGTTAGTCCCTGATATAAATTGATGCTGATTCGTTTTTGGTAAAAATCGCCCGGCAGGTGGCGCTGCTATGCAGCATTTTTCGCGATTTCCGCAATAGCTCTCTCTCAAGATCTAATCCTCGGAATTTAATAAAACTTTTTATTCAGTTAGTCCGTGATATAAGTTGGTGCTGATTAGATTTTGGTAAAAATCGCCCAGCAGATGGCGCTGTTATGCAGCATTTTTCGAGATTTCCGCAATAGCTCTATCTCACGAACTAATACTCGGAATTTAGTAAAACCTTATATTCAGTTAGTCTCTGATGTAAATTGGTGCTGATTAGTTTTTGGTACAATACAGCAGGTGGCGCTGCTATGGAGCATTTTGCAGGATTTACACGATTTTAGCGATAGTCATATATCAAGAAATAATGCACAGAATTTAATAAAACTTGAGCTTCAGTTAGACCTTGATATAAATTGGTGCTGATTCATTTTAGTGTATGCGAAACCTGTGTGAGATAGAAGAAAGTTTTGGGATTGACACATCCAGCTAGTTTTACCTGGAAAACGACGCTAACAAATTTTACTGAATTTTGCATTCTACCATTTTCGGTTATAAGAAGATGATTGAGCTATCTCACATGTTCGAGAAAATTAAATTAGTGTGTCATTTAGTGTCACTGCGGGTAAAGCTAATTTTATTTTATCTGCTAAATGGCTTTAACGATTTTGACTATGTTTTGTATCCTACATTTTTGGGATACAATAAGACCATTGGACTGGGTCGCATGTTCGAGAAAATTTCATTAGTAGGTCATATGATATGGGGGTCACTATGGGTTAAATAAATTTTATCTAAAAAACGGCTCTAACGATTTTGACTAAATTTTGTATCCTACCGTTTTGGGGTACGAAAAGACCATTGGTTGTGTCACATGTTTGAGAAAATTCGATTAGTGGGTCATTTTAGGGTCACTACGGGTCAAACTAATTTTATCTAAAAACGACAAACGATTTTGACTAAATTTTGTATCCTACCGATTTGGTGTACGAAAAGACTAATGGGCTGGGTCACATGTTAAGGTCCAAGGTAATTTTATCTTATCTAATAAATGTCTTTAACGATTTTGACTACGTTTTGTGTCCTAACTTTTTGGGATACAAGAAAACCATTTGGCTGGGTCACATGTTCGAGAAAATTCGATTAGTGGGTCATTTGGCGGTCACTATGGGTCAAACAAATTGCATTTAAAAACGGTTTAAGCGATTTTGACTAAATTTTGTATGCTACAGTCGACTGCAAAAAAAAAAAAATAATAATAAATAAAAATAAATAAACGCTGGTACCCCTTCTGGTCGCGCTCAAATTGAAGTTAGATTAAAGTGGGTTTTGAATCGAAGTATGCATTTTGAATCCCGCAGTCGAAAAGCGAAGGGAGGGGCAGTCCCAACTGCCGCAATCCAATCTAGTTGTTTTAACACTTTTCAACAGAATTGAAAAGCAAATAATGGGGGTACCAACTGCCGCATCTAATCGAGTTGCTTTTAACACTTTTCAACATAGTTGAAAAGCAAATATGCATACATTCGTGCATCAGCGAAGGGGCGGTCCCAACTGCTGCATCACGTCATTCCGATCTAGTTGTTTTAACACTTTTATGCATTTTGAACATGAAATATATTTAGTATGTAGTTATTAGTATACGAGTTCATTTGGAACCCCGCAGTGGAAAAGCGTAGGGAGGGGCGGTCCCAACTGCCGCATTCCAATCTAGTTGTTTTAATACTTTTCAACAGACTTGAAAAGCAAATAATGAGGGTACCAACTGCCGCATCTAATCTAGCTTAAGAAAAAGCTACTGTGTACGAGCATTTGCGACTTTAAAGTAACCCCGATATCGAATATCAGTTTTCTATCCCTATTAATTCTAAATAAATCATAATTTAGAATGATAAACAACAATTACTGATAATTTCAATTTTTTAAATTTCGAATTTTATAGAAACCATTCTTTGCGAAAGCTTACATCTTAAAAGAAACCCCCATGCAAAATTTGAAGTTTCAAAGCCACAGAAATTGCAATTAAAAAAAATTTTTAGTTGCTTTTAAATTTCTAATTTTTTAGAAACTGTTCGGCTACGGTCAGACCAATTACGTACGGAAAAGGTTATCCATGTCTAATTTCAAGTTTCTACTCTAAACTTTATTAAAAAAACCATAATTCAGAACATTTTCCTCTCATTTCAGCATTCTAAATTTCCAAATTTTTAGAAGCCTTTCTGAGCCGGTTGTTTATGTCTTAAAATTGACCACCATGCCAAATTTTAAGTTTCCAGCAACAAAACTATCACAGATTTTGAAACTTTAGATCGTTTATTTGGTTCTGTACCCTTTGAAATTCCGTTTTTTTGAGAAACTATTTCGTACCAGCGTTTACATATTAAAAATGACAGAATTAGGAAATTTTAAATTTCTCTCCCTAGTAATTCCATATAAATCGTAATTTAGAATGTTTTTAGAATATTCACTGTTTTTTTCATTTTCTAAAATTCCCCCTTTTTTTAATTGCCTTGATCCAGAATTTACCTCTTAAAAGTAACAGACATGTTAAATTTCAAGTTTATATTCCTAACAATTCTACATGAATTGTAATTTAGAACTTTTTCCACTCATTTCACACTTTTAAATTTCGAATTTTTTAGAAAACAAAAACCATGCCAACTTTCAAGAGGGCAAAAAGGGCACGTTTGGAATGTTTTTTGCTCATCCATCTACTTACGAAAAGTGGCCCTGACGTAAAATATAGTCTATGTCGGAGCAGAGACTGCCACCTTTACTTTTGAAATTATTTCGGTAGTTCTAGTAGTTTCCCGTACAAACAAACAAACAAGCACGTAAAAAAAGATTTTTTTTATATAAAATTATTTTAGATGTAGAGATAAAGTTATATCTATCAAACAAAAAAAAAAAAGTGGCACTCCGGTAGTGCCGACAGAAGTGAAAACTTGAACAATTACGTGTGTATTTTTTGAATCGTCAGGAAATGTTTTATTGTGCAGGAAATACTTTAAAATCAAGTGTTTTTTTATTCATTATTATAAACTACTACTAAAAAAATTATATTACAATTTTTATTTAATGCGCTATTGTACATGAAAAATCATGCATATTATTTTACATACAAAAATTTCGGGAACCAGACTTCAGTCGCACTATACCGCTCACATTTTTCTGCGTTATTATACCGCTTACTATACCGCTTCTATACCACTTACTATACAGCTTACTATACCGCTTACTATAACGCTTACTATACTGCTTACATTTTTCTGTGCTTACTATACCGCTTACTATACTGCTTACATTTTTCTGCGCTTCCTATACCTTACTATACCTTTTACATTTTTCTACGTTTACTATACCGCTAACTATACCACTTACATTTTTCTGCGTTTACTATACCGCTTACTATACCACTTACATTTTTTTCTGTGTTACTATACCGCTTACAATACAGCTTACTATACCGCTTACTATGCCGCTTACATTTTTCAGCGTTACTATACCGCGTACTACACCGCTTACATTTTTCTGCGCTTACTATACCGCTTACTATACAGCTTACTATACCGCTTACTATGCCGCTTACATTTTTCTGCGTTACTATACCGCGTACTACACCGCTTACATTTTTCTGCGTTTACTATACCGCTTACATTTTTCTGTTTTACTATACCGCTTACATTTTTCTGCGCTTACTATACTGCTTCTACAGCATTTACTATACAGCTTACTATACCGCTTACTATATTGCTTACTATACCGCTTACATTTTTCTGCGTTACTATACCGCGTACTATACCGCTTACAATTTTCTGCGCTTACTATACCGCTTCTATACCACTTACTATACAGCTTACTATACAGCTTACTATACCGCTTACTATAACGCTTACTATACCGCTTACATTTTTCTGTGCTTACTATACCGCTTACTATACTGCGTACATTTTTCTGCGCTTCCTATACCTTACTATACCTCTTACATTTTCCTACGTTTACTATACCGCTAACTATACCACTTACATTTTTCTGCGTTTACTATACCGCTTACTATACCACTTACATTTTTTCTGTGTTACTATACCGCTTACTATACAGCTTACTATACCGCTTACTATGCCGCTTACATTTTTCTGCGTTACTATACCGCGTACTATACCGCTTACATTTTTCTGCGCTTACTATACCGCTTACTATACCACTTACAATTTTCTGCGTTTACTATACCGCTTACATTTTTTCTGTTTTACTATACCGCTTACATTTTTCTGCGCTTACTATACCGCTTCTACAGCATTTACTATACAGCTTACTATACCGCTTACTATAACGCTTACTATACCGCTTACATTTTTCTGCGTTACTATACCGCGTACTATACCGCTTACAATTTTCTGCGCTTACTATACCGCTTCTATACCACTTACTATACAGCTTACTATACCGCTTACTATAACGCTTACTATACCGCTTACATTTTTCTGCGCTTACTATACCGCTTACTATACTGCTTACATTTTTCTGCGATTCCTATACCTTACTATACCTCTTACATTTTTCTACGTTTACTATACCGCTAACTATACCACTTACATTTTTCTGCGTTTACTATACCGCTTACTATACCACTTAAATTTTTTCTGTGTTACTATACCGCTTACTATACAGCTTACTATACCGCTTACTATGCCGCTTACATTTTTCTGCGTTACTATACCGCTTACATTTTTCTGCGCTTACTATACCGCTTACTATACCACTTACATTATTCTGCGTTTACTATACCGCTTACAATTTTTCTGTTTTACTATACCGCTTACATTTTTCTGCGCTTACTATACCGCTTCTAAAGCATTTACTATACAGCTTACTATACCGCTTACTGTAACGCTTACTATACCGCTTACATTTTTCTGCGTTACTATACCGCGTACTATACCGCTTACAATTTTCTGCGCTTACTATACCGCTTACTATACTGCTTACATTTTTCTGCGCTTCCTCTACCTTACTATACCGCTTACATTTTCTACGTTATTATACCACTTACATATTTCTGCTTTACTATACCGCTTACATTTTTCTGCGTTACTATACCGCGTACTATACCGCTTACATTTTTCTGCGTTACTATACCGCGTACTATACCGCTTACATTTTTCTGCGCTTACTATACCGCTTACTATGCCGCTTACATTTTTCTGCGCTTACTATACCGCTTACATTTTTCTGCGTTTACTATACCGCTTCCTATACCACTTGCATTTTTTTTGCGTTTACTATACCGCTTACTATACCGCTTACATTTTTTCTTTGTTACTATACCGCTTACATTTTTCTGCGCTTAACATACCGCTTCTATACCGCTTACTATACAGCTTACTATACCGCTTACATTTTTCTGTGCTTACTATACCACTTACATTTTTCTGCGCTTACTACAACGCTTACTATACCGCGGTGCAATAGCGCACAGGCAAGCTTGCGCCGCGCCTGTCCCGCCCTAGATCATACCTAACTATACACAATACATGCACATACTTATATACAGAGGTGTCGGTTACAGTAACAGTGTCGCGAGTTCAATGGTTTTTTCCCATCTCAAAAAATGCCCAACGCGCCTAAAGAAGTTTTCACTTCAATAAACTCAAAAAAGTACAATTATGTATTCATTATTCAGCTCCTGGTGGCCGACTTTTGGATATGTAAGTAAAATTAATACCCAATGGTCGGCCACATTAAAAATAATTAAAAGCAACAAATTTATTTACTTTTTATAATCAAAAACATTAGTTTATTTACCCTGATAATATTCTAGCCTTATAATTTTAGAAAAAAATAAAAAATTAATTAATACTTGCCTTTTAAAATAATTGCCATCTGTTAACAAAAAAATAGGGAAAATGGCGATTTGACCTCAATCTTGAAAAAAATGGCTGATTACAAATTCAATAAAAGTACCCATAATTCTTTGGTGATGGTTTATGACTTATGAAAGATGGTTGCATGTAACCAAATTGTAATATTTCATTTAGAACCAAAAATAAGCTATGCGTAAGGCATTTTATCTCAATGTGGCCGACTATTGGAGGGTGTCCGACTATTGGTACATTTACCCTATATATATATATATATAACCATGTTAACTCATCCATATATTTAAAGCTAAAGGTGAATTCTGTTTTCCATGCAGAAATGGCTTTTATACGCATGCGTCAAAAAAGGACCGGCCAATGAGGTGAGGGTCTGTGACTCTCTCTAGAAACGTATTTGGGATCGTCCATCTCCTGTTGTTTTTTTTCACGTTGCGTTAAGCCTAGGAAGGTAATTGCATAGGAACTCACTGTGGACTGTTTAGAAAGTATTTATTTTATTTATTTATTTTATTTATTGTAATTTGTATGAATACTTAGGTGTCCATTTCGGATTTACTGTTTCAAACGTGTATAACACGTAATACAAAATTGGACCAATTACAAAATTAATCCGTTTATTATCGGGGATGAATCTTATGGTGTTCCGATTGCTAATGAAAACGATTATGTAAATATAATGTCACAAGACAGTACGCACGGTAGTAATATTTTTATTATTATTTGTTCTTAAAAAGCAGAATCTGAGCGTCTGAATATAAATTATAAAATATTATTTCTTTATTTAGCAACTAAATATTTAATAAATATGCAGGAATGTGGCTAGCTTTATGTAAATGTATAATATATATAAGTTAAAAGAGTTTCTGAACTTTAGCATTATTTTTTAACAGAAATATATTATCTCTATTCGATTTAAAAGTTTTGTCGTCACATAAGTGTGCTATTTTATTTGTAAAGAGTATGTATGCATTATATTGTTTGTATTTATACAAATCTTTAGAATGTATTGATTTGCAAACTCTTAATATTTGAATAATGTTTACATTTAAATTATAAAATATTATTTCTTTATTTAGCAACTAAATATTTAATAAATATGCCGGAATGTGGCTAGCTTTATGTGAATGTATAATATATATAAGTTAAAATAGTTCCTGAACTTTAGCATTATTTTTTAACAGAAATATATTATCTCTATTCGATTTAAAAGTTTTGTCATTACATAAGTGTGCTATTTTATTTGTAAAGAGTATGTATGCATTATATTGTTTGTATTTATACAAATCTTTAGAATGTTTTGATTTGCAAACTCTTAATATTTGAATCACATTGTTTTTTGCATATTTAAAGACGATTACTTATTCTTTGTAATTATTTTTTTGTTGGGGGTTTTTGGGCAAAATAATATACTTCATAGCTAGAAGCAGTTCCGCTAATCATTAATATTTACTTAATCCTTTGACCGCTGAGAAAATGGGCAAATTTGTAATGTTTTTTCTGTTATTTTTTTTAAATGTCAAAAACAGATAAATTTTCAAACTTGGTAAAAAAAACTTAGGTACTTCTCTATTATCCCATCGACCGCTTTTCATAACAAAATACTATCGCCAAGCTGTATGATTAAATGCCAAAAATGCAGTCCCATTTACTTGATGTCGGAAGCATTATACGTGTTTGTTATGTCATAAAATGGTTTTTAATTCAACATCTGCATGTATTTTTCATTATGTTTATTTGATTTATTAGTTATTTCATTAATTAAAATAATAATTGCATCCTTAAATTCTTATATTTTATTTATTTATTTTGATATTCCAATGACAACGTTCTCCCATTTATTTGGCATTACAGTTTGGCGATAGTTTTTGTTATGAAAAGTGGTCCACGAGATAATAGAGAAGTACCAAAACTTAATTACGTATATGAGCATTTTCCTTGACAGCATTAATCATTACTCGATATTTTAAAACTGGATCATATTTGTAGAATTATATTAATTTAAACAATGCTTCTATTGAAGTGTGAGGAACCACATACATTAGCAATCGGAACAACATAAGATTCATCCCCGATAATAAACGGGCTATAAGTGGTCCAATTTTGTATTACGTGTTTTACGATATTTTTACATACGTTTGAATAATTATTTTCTGTACTATATAAACAAAAGGATAGAGATCTAAAAAGACAATTTCCATCGGGATTGATTTTGCGAACGTTAAATGAGCTTAAATTCATTTTTAAACAGTAAATCCGAAATGGGCACCTAAGTATTCATACAAATTATAATAAATAAAATAAATAAATAAAATAAATACCTTCTAAACACTCCACAGTGAGTTCTATATAAATACCTTCCTAGGTTTAACGCAACGTGCAAGAAAAAAACAACAGGAGATGATCCCAAACACGTTTCTAGAGACAGTAATAGACCCTCACCTCATTAGCCGGTCCTACCGGAAGATTTTTTTTACGCATGCGTATTGGGTGGAATATTGTTGGAAAATTTAACAAAATAAGCAAACTGCTTCCACCTAGGTATTTATACACAATACAACAAATAAAATAAATACCTTCAAAACCCTTTTGATCATCACATCAGCGTGCAGGACGATTTTACCGCTAACGATTGTGGAATTTCGCAATTTATCGACTGTTGATTAACGAATTTCATGATTTTTTCCATGAACATTTGTCGAATTGCGCAAAAAAAAAAAAAAAAAAATTAAGAATATCGTCAAATTGTCTCGGATAAAAAAATATTGAATATTGTCAAATGCCTTCGAGAAAAAAGTCTCTTCGTCAAATGATTTTGAAGAAAAAATCAGGAAATTCACAAAATGGTTTCGGGAAAAACTTCACCAAATGGTTTCAAAACTCTTTGAGTGACAGCGGGAAAAAAAATTTCATTTTACATTCAATCATCGCAATTGGCGAGTGTGACTATTGAGTTTAGCCAGTGGTGGCAATAACATCAATCACCAATTTTCAGTATTACTCGCCGATTGGTGAGTGTTAATTTTGTCTTATATCACAAACTGTATTTACATATACTACTAGATATAATGATTATGAACCATGATTTTTCTGTTATTGGGCGAGATTCATGTTTTTTCAGCAATTAATTCTTTGACGAAATTCGTGTTTTTTCAGCGATCCTTTGAAGAATTTCGCATTTTTCTCGCGATCCTTAACGAAATTCGCATTTTCCGGCGATTCTTTGATAAAATATATTTTATTCCACAATTTTTAGACAAAATTTAGTAAAAAAGCGTGACCTTTTGGCGAAATTTCCGTTTTTGCAATTCTTTGACAAAATTTGCTTATCTTTCGCAATCTTTTTGCATAATTCACGTTTTTTCTGTGGTCTTTTAACGAAAGTAATGTTTACCCATGATCCTTTGATGAAATTAGTGTTTTTTCCTCAATCATTTGACGAAATCTGTGATTTTTTCCCCCGCGAAGATTGGTTAGATGTTTTTAGTCTGCAGGTGCCCTAAAAAGTCTGTGACGCCTGCTGCTGCATCGCACACATTCTTCCATGGGGCATCGAACGAAAGGAATTCATCCTAAAGAATCATTGTTTCATTCCTGACATTTCTGGAAAGAAACAACGTTCAACTCATTGGCTAAATTGTAAAGGGCGAAATGTGTCAAACATTAGCGGAAAGAAAGTGCGCAATTTGTTCGTTAATGGAAAAAATTGTGAAATTTGTTAATCGATAGTCGATAAATTGCGAAATTCGTCAATCGATAGCAAAAAAATCGCAAAATTCATTAATCGACAGTGGAAAAATCACAAAATTCATCAACTGGTTTCGGGGGGAAAAGTTTTCGAATATCGTCGAATGGCTTCGACTAAAAAAATCACAATCCGTCAATTTCGGGGAAAAAAATTGTGAAATTCGCCGAATGGTTTCGAAATTTGTCGAGCGACAGCAGAGAAAAAAATCTTTTTCCATTCAATCATCGCAATTGGTGAGTGTGACTATTATGTTTGACCAGTGGTGGCAATAATGTCTATTGCCAAATTTTCAGTATTACTCACTATTTGGCAAGTGCTAATTTTGTCCTATACTTCAAAACCCTTTTGATCATCACATCAGTGTGCAGGACAATTTTTTTACGGGAGACCATTTGATGAATTTCGTGATTTTTCCATTATCGATTGACCAATTTTACTGCTATCGATTGTTGAATTTTATAATTTATCAACTATTGATTAGCGAATTTCATGATTTTTTCCATGAATGTTTGACGAATTACGCAAAAAAATTAAAAATATCGATACATTGTCTTGGGTAAAAAAAAAAATAATAATATTGTCAAATGCCTTCGAGAAAAAAGTTGCAAGTTGAATTGCCTGTGACCTTTTTCATGTTATGCATCTCTGGGGTCCATCCCCAACTCTCCCCCCCAAGTGGGACACTTTTATAAATTTTGCACACACCCCTCATGTGATATATCGCTGGAAAAGTCTTTGACCGCTTACTCATTTTATGCATCTCCGGGTCCATCCCGCCACTTCCTAAATTTTGTTGACACCCCTCATGCCATATATTGTTGGAAAGGTCTGTGACTGCTTAATCATATTATGCATCTCCGATGTCCAACTCCCCACTTTGCCTCCCCCCCCAAGGGATACTTTCTAAATTTTGTTGACACCTCTCATGTCATATATTGTTGGAAAGGTACGTGACTGCTTAATCATAACTATAAATTTTATTTTTATGGTACTATCAAGTTGTTTGCCGTCAAATTTTGACAGGTTCCATCTAGTTTTGTATTATATCTTAAAGATACCTTTATCCAATTAGCTGGATAATTACTTAAATAACTAAATCAACATTTAAGAAAATTTAAGTAATGCCTAGCTTTCATACTTACAAAATAATATTTCATTTGCAGTGTTTTATAGAAAAACTTAAAAATGAATGTTTACAATTGGTATTATTTTATGAACATATGCATAAATAAAACATCGCGTATTTTTACTATTATTTTCTAATCACTTTACAATTGCAATTTTGAGCAAGAATACAAAAAATACTGGGTACTAGATAGTATAATCTTGTGAGTCATAAAAAAAAATAGTATGTTAAACATTCTAAAAATACCAACAGAATGTCAAACATTCAATCAAACATTCTAAAAATATCTGTATGAAATATTAGTTAAAAGAAAAATTTCTGTATAAGATAATTTCTGTATTAACGGATAAAATATTACATTAATAAAATGTCAGATCCATTGACTTTACTTTTGCCTAATATATTTTTTTATTTTAATTTGTATGTTCAACCTTCTTACAAATCCTTATTTAAAAATGTTAAAAATATGTAATTTTTTAAACATAAAAGTGTGTTTACAGAATGTTTTAAAAATGCAATGTTATCATATGTCTATAATATGAATAAACATAATTAATGACGTTTTATCATTCGTAATAAATATGTTGTTTTAAAAGTAATCATGGAAATAATGTTGTACTCACATGACACAAAGCAACTTTGTCTGAATACATAAAATTATACAGATAATTTAAATATCAATTAAAATGTATCGTATATGATACAAATAATTATTAAAATTCAGCTAAAAATGTTTAATTTTTATGACGAACATGACATCAATGACATCATTTGACATGGGTCAATTACATACAATTCCATTTTGACATCAATGACAATGATTTTTATGACATCATGTCGATAAACCTGCTTAAAATGAATCTTACACATAACTAACATATCAAGACTTTTAAAGATGATTAATGCATTACCTACAAAATATTTTTAATTTCGTAAATTATTTTTGGAAAGCTTACTGACAATAAAATATATTTTTTAAATAGCTTTTATTAATTTATCTATTTTAGAATTAATATTTATTATTCTCTTAATAAATAATAATAATACAACCCTAATTTTTTAAATTTTAATTATTTATTGATTTTTTTAATTATTTTAGTAGCATGCATTTAAACACTATGAGTAGCTACGACTTTACAGATCTTATAAAATTATAGTAAAATTGAGTCAAAAAGAAAATTGAGAACATTAATTTGCTTATAATATATACATTCTCTCTTTAAATATAGTTCATGCAACCTATTGTTTTTATTCTATTAATGTAATTCACAAAATTATATCCAAAATTATATCCAAATAATGGATTGTACATTTTTTTAATTTGAAATATTTCTACAATTGTTCTGCGCATCCGATTACGGATTTACAATTAATTGTTCTAACATTAAAATTTAATCAATGAAATTACATTAACTGCTCTGATAGATAATAGAATTGACATCAACAGAAAGATATTACTTACTCTTAATGAACTGTTCGGTAATTACATACACAATAATTTTCAGAATGATTATTTCTGATTCTTATTCCCAAGTTCGTAAAAGGCATTCAAAATGTAAAATTGCATTTCGGTTCACATTAACTTGGGTTGTTGACACAATCTGATTAGCCTTAAAGTTGATGAATTTCAATAATTAAGTCTGTTGCGATCGGCCATATTTATGTTATGATCATTCATATGCAACAAATTTGTTTAATTAAAAATTATTTTTTTGTGGCTGAAAAATATTAGATGTTTAATAATATAATTGTCACATTTCTGCAGCGCGAATTAATTAAAGATAAAATTTTAAATATGTTAAATATAATAGACTTCAATTTGTCTTTTAGTTGCTTCTAAAATTAATGTATATTTTGTTAAAGAAATAGCATCTGTAATGTGTACGCCAAAAAATTAAGGTTATGGTACATTTATGTATTCAAAAATGTTTTATATGTAAATGGAAATGAATATTTATAATTATTTATATTCACCACTCAAAAAATACACAAGAACATGCAGTATTTAATCAAAGAAAGGGCAATTATAAGCGTTTGAAATGACCTATACAGATGGCTTCAATTAGTTAAAAGTGACACAACAGATAAACAATTTTGATTTCATCTGAAGAAGGAAACCGATTTCTTCCAAATAAAAATTTTTCCAGATTGTTTTTTAATTGGCTAATGCTTATTTGAAATAAATGCACCCCATTTCAAAATTGTCAAGACAAATAAGTAAATAAAAAAGAAATTATATATGCCAGGAAAAAAAAATAGTCTCCCGAATTTAACTTTTGTAAACGTATTTAAATATTAAAATTTTAACAATTTTTTTGTATTCGCAGTGGAGTTTGTTTTCTTCCAATTATAAATGAAATTTTAAAGCTCTGAAACCCATTTTTTAAATAATAGAACGTATTTATTTGCGCATATATTATCTACATACATATGCATGTTCTGTTAGGAAAAGGGCCTTATTTTAATTTATAATAAATGGTGTTATCTCAAAAAAGGACTGAAAATAAGAAACATATTGAGTGTAGAAATAATAAATAATCAAACATAAATCTATCTTCATTAGCTATAAGCGTAAATTTTCAACAAAGATTTTAGTAAAATTACTAAAAAAAACAACCTTACCTAAATATATTTCATTTTATTTAAACGATTTTCTTTAAATAAATTACTCTCTTGAAATATTTTGTGTTTTTATTAATATAATATGGATGAAAAATCTGTTTGAAATATCACGGCAAATATTTTCAAATGTAATTAATATTTAAGTGAATTTTTCTGCTGATTTAATAACTTAAAAAAGAAAGACATTTAGTTCTTTTATAAAAATTTAAATCAAACAAGTTTCTATTACCTTTCCCTTAATATATTTCTTGTTCTTATTTTGTTCCTTTTTCAAATATACCCTAGGGAGAGACACGTTTAACCGTATCAAATAAAATTGTCTGCATATCGCTTCGATTGCTTCCAATAATCAATTTTCAAAATTCTTAGGAATCCAAAAGTATTTTTATCATGTAAATTCTTCAATTTCATTTCTTTTTCTTAAATGATCTACTAATCTGTGCTCTTAGTTTTAGTAATATTACAAAGAAGTAACGTTTGTTTGATTGTTTGTTTATAGGGGATAATCTCTGGAACTAATCCGACCGATTTTAAAACTAATGGTGACAAATTGACTGTCCCTGTTCCAATATAGGCTATATTTTATGTTGCTGTCACTAACCCCAAGGAGGTGCAAGAGCAAAAACCATTCTAAAATTGCGATTTTTGTGATATTGGAGGATTTAGAAACTTGAAATTTGGCGTGGTACAGTGCGCGAAATAATTATGGCCTTTCACAGTTTTAGCTGATATATTACAATGATGAAAAAAATCATGCGCTATTTTCTCTGTTGTAGCATGCAAAGTAAGCAGGCATTCATTGGTGGTTGTAGGAGTATGTGCATATGCGCTGTGAAAGCTATTCCAGTGAAATCTAGATTCCAGAAGCGAAAAAATTATGGCCTTACTCAATCGGAAGTCCATCTGTATGCGTGTTATTTAGCAGAAACAGTTTTGTTTTAATTTATAACAACAGTTTAAATGGAAAATCAACTAAATAATTTGTTCAAACTGTTAGATTAAAAAATAATTAATATGCCATCTCAGTTACGACTTTCTGATATCGAACGAAGTAAAATTGGTGTTTTAAGAACACAAATGAACAAACAATAACTACAAAATGAACAACAATAACAAAAAATTAAGAGCAAAAAAATATGAATTCTAAAGATATTGACGAGTTATTGACAGAAATCCAAAAGGTGTCCAAAATTACCTTAATGATCCATCAGGGTTTTGAAAGAAGAAGAGCACGTGCAGACCACTCTTAGTTACGAATAAGGAAGTCCGTCTTCTGAGGCGCTAAACATCAAATAAAATTGAAACAGCTCAACAATTACGAGAAGAATTAAATTTACTAGATACTACTCGTCAAACGCAACAGTTGTTAAATAAATTTGGACTTAGCTCGAGGAAACTCCAAAAAAATGAATGCTGTCTTCAATTGATAAAGCTAATGGGAAAGTATCCGCTCGCAGCCATATGAGTTGGAGCACTGATTGCTGAAATGTTATTATCGAGACTAACGAAAAAGAAAGGCTACCGTGGTGCTTTACGCGTATCTTTTTTTACAGACCGACGGAGTCACGTGATACTCGTATGCACCAATGAAGGTGTACGAAAAGAGCCTCACGTCACTCTAGCGGTCTGTAAAAAAAGATAAGTGGAATGCACCGCGGTAGCCTGTCTTTTTCGTTAGCCTCGGTTATTATCTGATGAGAAAATATTTATTCTGAATGGTCCAGTTGGTTTGCGAACCTATTGGAAGGATAATAAAAAAGAGGGAAAATAAAAGCAATATTGAATTTCTACATGGAAAAATGAACTGTTATAATTACCTGAATGTGCTAAGTAAGCACTTTTTCATAAAATGCACTTCAAATGACCGAAAGAAATTGGTTGTTTCTTTAAAACAACTGCAAAATTCATGCGTCAAAGATGTCCCAGATTGGTTCAAGACGAAAAAAATTAAACTGCTAAAACCTTGGTCAACCAAACCGCCTAATTTGAATATAATAGAGAATGTTTAGTTTATAATGGCAAGAAAAGTTTATGTAAATGGCCGAAATTTTATGTGCAAGAATAATTTGAAAGCAGCTATTCTTGAAGCATGGAACTCTATTGATATGAAATATAGTCAAGACTTATATGAAAGTTTGTCACGTCGAATGGAAGCTTTCCACGATTCTAAAGTCGGGTGGAATAAATGTTAAAGATTTCTTGTTTCAACAATTAATATAGGGGGCAATAAGCTAAAAGAAGCTTTAATTATTTCGCTTCTGAAATCCAGATTTCACTGATAAGCTTTCACAGCGCATGCGCACGTACCTCTACAACCATCAATGAATGCCTCCTTACTTGGTATGTTACAACGGAGGAAATAGCACATGATTTTTTTTCATCATTATAATATATCAGCTAAAATTGTCAGAGGCCATAATTATTTCACGCACTGTAGTTACTTAAAAGATGTAAATGCTCTCTAACAACGATTTCTAAAAATTCGAAATTTAAAAGAGAAAAATGCACAAAAAGCGTTCTGAAAACGTTCTAAATTACGATGTCTATGGAAATATTGAAGATAGAAAGTTGGAATTTGATATGACTGGTGTTTTAAGAAGCAAATGACAGAAGAGTATTTTAAAACATTTGAAATTTTAAAGGGTGCAGGAGAAAAAAAGTTATAAATTATAATTTTAGTGATACCGAAGGGACTAGAAGTTAGAAATTTGCCATGCTGATTACTTTTAAGATACAAATGCTCGCTACGAATGGTTTCTTAAAAAAATCAAAATTTAAAAGGGTGAAATGAGAGGAAATCTTTCGAAAGCGTTTTAAATTACTATTTCTATGGAATTGTTAAGGATAGAAACATGAAATTTGACATGACTGTTACTTTTAAGTCCTAAATGTTCGCACAAACCACTTTTAAGGAAAATTCGAAATTTAAATTGATGAAATGCGCGAACAGCATTTTAAAAAAGTTCTAAATTACGATTTCTATGAAATTGTTAAGGATAGAAACTTGAAATTTGACATGGCTGCTGTTTTTAAGACGCAAATATACGCACAAAGGAGTTTTTTTTTTTTGAAATAGGAAGAAAAAACTTTCTAAACATACTTTTTTACTTACCCAGCATAGGGTAAGTCTTGTAATTGTTTTGAAAATCGAAAATTTCTTTTTGACGGATTTGTGCGTTTCAGACATTGGAGATTACGAAAAACGCATTTTTAGAAAAAAAAAATTGCCGTCCGTCTGTCTGTGTGTCTGTAAACGCTCTATCTCCCGAACAAATTGAGATAGAGACTTGAAATTTGGTATGTACTTAGTATGTAATAATGGGAAGAAGCTTATTGAATTTCAGTAACCATGATTATCCGGAACTATTTTTTCGGACTCTCGAAATATTCGTTCTGATAAAAGGTATATAAAAATTTTGAAATTGTATATTTTAAGGAGTGAATATAAAATACAATAAAACAACATAAATTTTGCAGAAAGAATGAAGTCGATCGGATAATTAGTTGCCGAAATATTTGTAATTATATTTACCACACTCTTCGATTTTTCATGACCCCGTATTTCATTCAAATTTCAATTCAAAGATAATTTTAACTGGAAATGAGACGCTTAATCCGACGCAGTAAGCCGTAAGTTAATATGATTATAAATTTTGGAGTTATAAGAATGTTTCTTTTACGAATTCAGTAATAGAGCATTTAAAGTTTGTGACCTTATCAAGCCACGATTTTATTCGAATTGCAATGCATTTTATAAGTAGTTTACACATGTTTTATTTTCATATTTTATATTATGCATATCCATGATGGGTAAGTATTACGGTGAACCCCAACGACTAGTTTGTAATAGTGATGGAACTAAGAAGGTCAAATTTAGCATCGCAGTTACTTTTACGATACAGATGTTCAATAAAAGTTGTTTCTAATAAAATACGAAATTTAAAATGTGGAAATGAGCTGGGAACGTTCTAAAAACATTCTAAATTATGATTTTTATGGAATTACACATAATATGTGATTTTTGTTTTTAATTTCCCCCATCCATGTCAAAAGTACACAAATACAATAAGCATATTTAAACAACACCTGCAAAGCCTTGGGTTTTGCTAGTTATTTCATATCGCGTCGTTTCGTTATGAAACGTACAAACCAAAAATAATAAAATACGGATTAAATCTTTCAAAAATCTTTCTTGAAATATGATTTTAAACTTACCCTGTGTTCATTTAAATTTTTATTTTTATTTGTTTGAATAGAAACGTTGCGATCAGTTGGAAGTAACTGAGTTTGTAAAAAAAAAATATGTCAATTTTCATGCCTTTTCACACGGTTGCTTTCTTAAAGAAAGATCATAAATGTTCCGCATCATAATCTAACACAAAAAATAAATTTTCTATCTCAATCGACTCACCGTAGACTCAAATTATAAGGACAACTACAAAATGTAAACAAACATAAAATTTATGCATCTGTAAGTATTAATAAATATTATATAATATGTATTTATAATTTAACTAGCAGGCTAATAACGCTGCGCTGGTCCATTTCCCAAGCAAACCTTGAATCAAACGAAATGGTGAATTCGACCTTGTATTTTAAAATAATACGGAACCTGGAAAGTTCTTTCACATTGCTGAATGCGATGCGAACTCCATTGCACTATTATATTATCTGGTACTTACGTATTATCCGGGATATGCAGTATATTGCAAAAAATAGTAGGTTGCCGATTACTAATCTTGTTTATAGCTGCCAATAATGTTCAAAACAGTAATTTAAAATTATTAAATACATAACATTGTTAAAAATGGTAAATAATATAAAATAAATAAATAAATAAAATGTAATAAGTGAACAATAATAAATAAATAACAAAACCTATAAACTATAATAAAAAATAAACTATAAATTAGAATAAAAAATAAACTATAAACAATAATAAAAAAACAAATAAACTATATATAGTTTTCAAAAAATAAGGTTACTATAATTAGTATAATTGGCGGAATTCTTCGCGCATTTGTATCTGACCTGGTCCGGTTAATACGTAAGTAACTATTATTTTATTCGTTAGACAAAATTCGGGCTATTAACAACTATTTTAGTTGACCACCAGGTCGGAACACCGATTAAAATTAGCTCGTTGTTCAACTCTCCAAACTTCAATCTTTTCGTAGACTTTTAAATATTTTACCGATCGTAAGATTCACTATATCTAACTTTACATCCACGGCAAAAGGGAACGTGACAACCTCTGTAGGTTGCCCACACCCCTCGAGCCGTGGTATAGCAAGAGCCGTCGTGGTAGCTCGACATATGACCTAGCGACCGTCTCCCCCTATGGGGTCTCGCGAACGAAGTCGTCGGGGGTTCCATGGCGGTTCATCAAGGTTCCGTCTCTGCGGAAGTTTCCTCTGAGATGTGGGGTTACTGCCGTGACGACTACGTCACCATACCTTGGTAAAATGACCTGGGGGTCCGCAGTGGGGAGCGGCCTCAGGCCGATCGCAGCGCCGGGCGAGACAAAGCCCTGGTGCGTTAAAAGCCCTTCAGAGGCTTGGGTGCGATGGTCGTTTACGCGCGTCGGCGACCCCCGTGGGCGCCTGACGGCGCAGGATAGTTTTATATCTAACTTTACAGACTTTAGGATTCGACCGAAACGCTTCCTTATGCAGGTATAGAATTAATTGCGAGAAAGTTCTGTGTACCCAGATTGCTTGAATTCTGTTTTTGAGAACGTACTCGGCTCCTATTGGGAATTTTTAGAAAATTCCTTCAGCTTCTAAAAGCTTTACGCCAAATGTCGCTAAATTTGAAGAAATTTTTTCATTTTGCGCCAAGCATGTATTTTGGCAATGGTAATTTTGAAAGTCGATATTCCCTTCAAATCTCACCAATGTCAACAATACTTTGCAAACTACCACCAAATTTGGCGAAATGTTGCCAACTTTGAGACTTTGTTTACTGCTAACAGTTCAACAACTTAATAACTGTTTCAGTCTCCATTCCCATTGAAATGCATTGTCCCGTAGTGACCCCTCAAAATGTCGTACTAAATTATATATCTCATCCAATAAATAGAGCTTTTTTGCGCCTTCAGTTCTTCCTCCGTGCGAAACTTTGGCAATGCAACAGTTGTGGATTTACCATTCTTGTAGAAATTTTTAACCAACACCGCTCGATCTGGTAAGGGTAGCATGTTGCCGAGATCGAATGACGAATTCTTTTCCAGCCAGGTGTTTCATTGCTAGCCTAATTTGCATAAATCGTCTCAGTATAATGTGTGAGTGCCCTCTGCCGTTTACGTTTGGAATCATTGGTTTTTATATATGGATAAAAAATCCAATGTTTTCTGATCATATTCGCACAAACCGAAAAAAAAATTTCCAGCATTACTTTTTCTATTATGATTTTTTTTTTATTTGTACGAATTTATGACGCATCCTGTACATTTTTTAAAATTTGAAATATGAAAAATAATTAAAATTTTTTAATGGTCAAAATTATACGAACACTGCTTATAGGGTTCGATAACTACAATTTTAATAAGAAATGTAACCACCTTTATTTTCGTGAAAATCAGACATACAAATCGAAATGCTTCGAACAAGTTTTGGCAATAATAGTGTGAATATAACTGCAGAGGGATTGTAAATAGTTTCCTCAAGATCTGTAAAAAATAAATTCCAATTTAAATAAAAAGTTCAATATTTAAGTCCATTTTTTATACAGTTCATATTGTGAGACTGAGAAATATCAAATAATTCGACATTGTTATCATTGAACCTTTTTTTTTTTCATACTTTTTTGTCTGTCCGGCAATGCATTATCTTATTAGAAAATCATGTTCTGAAGCAATATACAAGTTTCAGCGTTCCTGCTACGACTTTAATATGGTTTAATTTTCATTATGTTTCGTTATGTTTGTAGTCCATACGATTTGCACTCAATATTAGGAAAAGTTAATCTTTCTTCTCCATCTTCATCTTAGGAATAAAGACGTAATTAATCACAAATAAATGTATCGGGTGAGAAGCTATAACTTTTTATGGTTCACGGGAACTCGATGGTTGACTGAAGAGTCATAGTGTAGGTTCAATCCTCAGAACACCTCAAATTAGGTCTCACGAGCAGGGAAGACCGAGCTATGCTCTATCAAAATTAGCTTTGAGTTCAAATATTATGACCCATGACCAAAATGAAACATTAATCAAATTTTTTCGATCATGTCACCAAGGCCAATTGTCTTCTCGTGTCCGAAACTCGTAGATATAAAATTTAGTCAAAATAGTCTGAGCCGTTTTTTAGATAAAATTAGCTTGACCCACAGTGACCCAAAAATGACCCACTAATCAAATTTTCTCGGACAGGTGATCTACCCCAATGAATTTCTCGTGCCCAAAATCGTAGGGTACAAAATTTAGTTCAAATAGTCTGAGACGTTTTTAAGCTAAAAATAGCTTGACCCATAATGACCTATGCTTGAAATGACCCACTAATCAAAATTTCTCAAACATTTGACCTAGCCCAATAGTCTTCTCGTTCCCTAAAACTGTAAAATACTGAATTTAGTTCAAATCCTGTGAACCGATTTTAAGGTAAAAATAGCTTGACCCATAGTGACCCATGACCAAAATGACCCACTAATCGAATTTTCTCGAACATGTGACCTAGCCCAACAGTCTTCTCGTGCCCAAATACCATAGAATGCAAAATTTTGTCTAAATAGTCTGAGCCGTTTTTTAGATAAAATTAGCTTGACCCACAGTGACCCCAAAAAAGACACACTATTCGAATTTTCTGGGACATGTGACCTAGCCCAATGATTTTCTCGTTCCCAAAAGTCGTAGGATACAAAATTTAATCAAAATTGTTAGAGCCGTTTTTCACATAAAATTAACTTGACCGCGTTGACCCAAAAATGACCCATTAATCGAAAGTTCTCGAACATGTGACCCAGCCCAATAGTCTTCTTGTGCCAGAAAATGGTCAGATACAAAATTTCGTCAAAATCGTTTGAACCGTTTTTTAGATACAATTAGCTTGACCATGACCCAAAATGACCCAAAATGACCCACTAATCGAAATTTCTCGAACATGTGACACAGCCCAATAGTCTTCAAGATTAAGTCTTCTCAATAGTCACAATGTAATGTAAAAACTTTTTCCCTTTTAATATACAGTTTTGCTTATATTTCTTATGTTTTTTTTTCATTCCATGCCCCTTGCTCGAGGATGTTGTCCTGGCAGGGCCTCCCTTTTTGGCCTACTATGTGCCAAACCATTGTTCTTTCTGGGCGCTGCGATCGTTTTGTCGTGCATCTATTTCTGTCAGCTATAACGATTTGGACTGAATTCTTCATTGTGGGACCCGCGTGTTCGTTGGTGACCCCTGTGCTGTGCTTTCCCTGAACGAGGACGGCTTGAGTCACCCATCAGGAATCCCTGTGGGCCAAGGAGCTTCCCGGCGGAGGCTACCCGCTCCACGTCTTGGCTTCGCCAGGACGAGTGGCCTCCCTTAGGCGTTCAATAGTCTTCTTGTTCCCGAAAATAGAAGGATACAAAATTTAGTCGAAATCGTTTGAACCGTTTTATAGATACAATTAGCTTCACCTTGACCCAAAATGACCCACTAATCGAATTTTCTCGAACATGTGACCTAACCCACTCAAATAGTTTTCTGGTGCCCCAAAACGGTAGGATACAAAATTTCGTCAAAATCGATAGAGCCGTTTTTAAGATAAAATTTGCATTATAACCATACATACACACAAAAAATTTGCTTGTATTAGAATATATGATGTTTAATATCTTTTGGCTGTTTCTCCCATTCTAGCAAAATTATTCAGTGATTCGATGTTTCCAACATTTTGTCGTGATTACATCAGTCACTACCTCAAACACATACTAACAGAAACATCACTGGATCACTGATTTATGTTATCACAACTATGTCTCATATCATGTTCTCTTATCAACTTTGAAAGTTATTATAACTGCGAGTTCAACCTTGTGATGCTATATTTTAGAGAGCTATAGAATTAATACGGAAACATTTTGATTCACATTTATAGGAAACTTTTCATGCCTCAAATCTTCGATTATTTGCAATTTATAGTTTCCTCAATATCCAAAGTTTATGATGTCAAAATACCATTAGAATGAATTAATGGACTCCAATTAAATACTGCTGCATATTATGCAATATTTCTTTTAAAAACACTGCTGATGAATTTCACACAGATGATCCCGATCAGAACAGCTCAAAATTTTCTCAAAATTTAAAGACTTTGCTGTCAAAACTCGATCTTATAAGCAAAATCCTACGAAAATGGTTTTTGTTCTCTGTAAATGCGAGAGTTTTTAATTTCATAACAAATCAAATAAACATTTTTTTTTTCTCCAGATAGTTCTAACAATATAATAAATGCGTCACATAATTATATGTATTATTCTACGATTAAAACACATTTCGTTTTATTAATCAGTCTAGTAACCAAAATATAATTTGAATAAAAAAATAAAGTTGTGCATTTTAAAAAAGTCAACATTTAAAAAAATTAAACTTTTTTTTACCCATAATGAATTGTATTTTTATTTGTTCAAAGTGCTTAGAAGTTTCTAGAAATAAATGTAGAAAGGAATGAAAAATTTATTCTGGTTGAATAAAAGGCTGGCAAAAATAGTTTGCTTGTCGTATCTCTGCAGTCTTTCGTGATATTCTCAAAGGATTAACTTATCTTTTCTACCCTCATAAAGTATATATCATGCGTTTTTCTTTAAGCCTTGTTGTAAGTGTATTGTATCCTTCAAAGGTTGCACGACTGTTTCTAGTTTGACACTATACAAAATTTATTTTTATTCATTCATTATAAACATATTTTACTTAAAAATTTATTCAGTGGCTGAAAGATTGTATTTTCTAAATTTAGTTATTTTATAAGAAGTGTTATTTAAAAGATAATTTATACATTATTCTTCAATTATGCCTTATAAAACATTTTCATGTTTATATAAAGAACTTCTCTTAAAAGAAATTATAACGATGTTTTAAAACAATAATTGTTGAATGCCGATGACATTTCAGTCGCTATTTTAAATACATAATAGGCAATTCCATTTTATCTCTTCTTAATAATATTTTAATATACAACAAATAAACAAGAAACATAAAAATTGTCGTATAAAAATTTGTACAGTAGATAACTCTAAAAGGTGTATACTAGAAAACCCGGAAATTTTTATATTAGATAAATACTTTATCAATTATATGTGCAAAATTAAAATTTTCAAACGAATAATTAGAGTAACAAACAGTTAAAATGTAATTATCTGAAATGTTTTATTTCTGAGTTGTTCTATAAATGTAATTTGTGAGTATTCCGACTAAGTCTAAATACATAAATTAAAAATCATATGCAAACATTTCATTCAGAAAAAATCGATATTTAATAAATAAAGCATTCATTGTTTCATACAGAAAGAGTTTTATTTCCCATATTGTTTCAAAGGTGCTTCGTCAAGCAACAAACGAAAAACTGGAATGTAGAGAAAATGAAGAAGTTAAATAAATGAGTTAATCTAGTTGAGTAAAGACTGTCCGTAAAAATGTCTCCCTTGTTGTGCCTCCGCAGTATTTCTTGATATTCTCAAAAGATTAATATATATGACACATAATTCTTAAAACTTTTCAAATGTCTGAGTTAATTTTAGTCCTCCAGAAAATCCCTTGAAAATGTTTTTATCTATAAATATGTATATATTATTTGGTATCGACTACTGTTATGACGTAAGGTCAAACGTACCATTACATTATTTTGTCTGTCTGTCTGTCTGTCCCGAATAGGCTCTAAAAACGGTTATATAACAAACACTTAACTTTTTAGGAGCAGATAGAAATGTTTCTCGCTACAATCTTTAGTTTGTCCCGTTCTGATATCTAAAATAGTTTTTGAGAAAACGAGTAAAAATTGAACAAATCCTTCAACCAATCTATCAATCTTTCGTCCCGCAGAGGCGCAGACGGTTAAGCTCGGTTCCCGTCAAGATCATCGACCATGGTCAGTGCTTGGGAGGGTGACAACCTCTCTCAACTGCGGTTGCTGTAGGACCGTGTACATTAATGGGAACTGGTGCACGCAAAATCTGTCAATAGCTCCAATGTCCTCCAAGTTTCAAAAACAATACCTCTTGGGGTGACAATCCAGGTGCAGGTCCCTTAACTGGAATTGGTTAAAAATTAGGAGACCATCTCTAGAAGTCCAACCTCTCTTGAGGCTCTGCAATCCCTTCTTTCATAGAAGTTGCATGGCACTATCTCTGACACGGCAACAACAACCAATCTTTCAATACACAAAACTCATGAACTAATTTATGAAATTTTAAGGAATCGTAATGCGATTGTAAATTTTAAATAAGATTTAATTTTAATAGTAATTCTTTTTTTAGTTTATGTTTTGTACAGTTTAATTCAGAAACTTGATTTGTAAGTATAGGGAGCTAATATTCCATAATCGGGTATAAACCAACATTCACATAATTGATAAGAAAGAAATAATCACCTAGGTTTCCAGAACATATTTACATCATGAAAAATAAACTTAATTACAACAATGCATTTAATTTTGAGCCAAACCACGCTTTTTAAAAAAGAGGCCAATTGGCTGTGGAGTGTTCCCAATTACGAAATATCTATAAATGATAATTATATTTTGATCCGATTTATAGCTTACAACTTGTCCAATTTACTTTTAAAACTGGATAAGTAAGAATAAAAATCTAATATTTAATTATCATGTTCACAGTTCATGATGGCATCACTATAAGATAGAAAATGACCACAAAAGAAAGAAAGCAAGAAAAAGTTGCCATTAAATGTTTACCGAAAAAAGATAAAGAAAGCTGGTTTCAACGATATATTTAATTTTCTGCCAAATAACTTTTTCTAAAATAAACCAATTCGTAGAAAGCACGATTATGGAAAATCTAGAAATGATAATAATTTTATACCTGTTCGACTTTTACCTTAAGACATATTCATTTAAAATTTAAAAATAAAATAACAAATAACAAGAGCTACTATTTCGTAACCGTGTTCACAGTCCGAATTTGCGTCAGTGATAAGCATATAAATTATCGTCTGAGGTATCTTACATAAATGAAAATAGATGGTGCTGTTCAGAATCTATTATATTAAATTCTGAAATTATTTTTATATTCCATGACCACTTCTATTAGAATAGGGATCGTTGCGCGTTGAAACTAATATTAGTTACTAACATGAATCTGAAAATATCATAACTCTTGAAATTTCGAATTTTCAAATTATTTAGGAATTTTTTTTCCATTTTCAAAAACATTTTTATAATAGTGGCAACAAAATTACTCCAATATTCACAAAAAGAGTTGAAAAAAAAGAGATGAAAAAAGGAAGAACCAAAACAGAAATAAAAGGATTATTATACATTTTTGTAGCCATCTTCTCATTAAAATTGAAATAAAAAAGGGTGTTTTCAATTTGAAACAAGAACTAAAAATCATGCGTCAAGCATAGATTATGTAACACTTTCCAACGGTTCCAAAATAATTTTACAAACCATACCGTTTAATAAGCTGAAACATAACATCTAAGTAAACAATTTGGAAAACGCATAACATATTTAAAAACATAATTTCAGGAATTTCCAACATAAACAATATTCGGAAAAATATCCGAATACTTTTATTCAGCCCTGTATAGGATCTATAGATTTTTATATATACTACATAAGATGCTTAATTTTAGTTCAGTTATAGAAAACGCGTAGCACAATTTAAAATTCTCCGTCTGGAGTTTCTGTCAATAAACGGAAATGTGTTCGCGAACTTTTGTGCTTCCCTGTATAGGATCTACACACCACGTAATAGACAAAAAGCAAGTTAAATTTAAAATCGCGTTCAGTAACTTAAAACGCACTTCCAGGAATTATTGTTAACAGACAGTAGAGAATTCTTTTGTGTGTCCCTGTAAATGAACGATGACTGCTATACACACAATATTCCGTAGTAAGCCTCTTGTAATGTACCTTATTGATATATATAAATTTCAATGCGTTTAAAATAGTGAAACATTATTTAAGTAAACTGCAGACGATTTTTCTCCATAGACGTATTGTAACGGAATTCTTTTGACTTTCCCTGTAAAGTAAGTATAAGTGCTATGCACACCCTATTCCATATTAAGTTTCTTGTAATGCACCTTAGTGATATATATAAATTACGATGTGTTTGATATTGTGTAACATCATTAAAATGAATCGCAAATGATTTTTTCCCCATACACCGTAATGTAACGGAACTCTTTTGTGTGTCCCTGTAAATGAACGATGACTGCTATACACACAATATTCCGTAGTAAGCCTCTTGTAATGCACCTTAGTGATATATATAAATTTCAATGCGTTTAAAATAGTGAAACATTATTTAAATAAACTGCAGACGATTTTTCTCCATAGACGTAATGTAACGGAATTCTTTTGACTTTCCCTGTAAAGTAAGAGTATAAGTGCTATGCACACCCTATTCCATATTAAGCTTCTTCTAATGCACCGTAGTGATATATATAAATTTCAATGCGTTTAAAATAGTGAAACATTATTTACATAGACTGCAATGTAAAGGATTTCTTTTGAGTATCCCTGTAAAAAAACTATAAGTGCTACACACTTCCATTGAAATAGGGAACATGCTATAGATAACGACAATAACATATAAAAATTGCTGAGCAATCCGAGAGCATATTTACGGGAGTTAGAACACGGCCAGACGGCAGACGGCCACACGGCCGGACAAACAGAAGTCATAAACACTTTTCAACTAGGTTGAAAAGTGTTAAAAATGGAATATGATGATTGTCATCTGCTGTCTGAACTCGTATAGCTTTAATTTAGTTTCTTTTGTATAAATAAATTTAAAGACTTTTGTTTACATTCTCTTTAGAAAGCGTATATTAAAATATGTTTATCTGACTGATTTCCACAATTACCTACTTTTTAAGAAAAATGGGAAAGATTGCAATATTATTAATTCATATGCAATACAACTCTTTGAATTTGAAGAAAATATTGATGGATGGCCTTCCACAGAATATGGAGCTATCGTAAACTATTTAGCTTTCATTGCCGATAAAACATCGTCTGAAAAAAAAACATGCCTACACTGCAAATCCCGGCAACACAATACAGAACGCAAAACTAACACAAAAACGGGCCGACTTTTGCACGCATAAAATGCGTTCATAATGTGTTTCCAAGTGTTCTCGTGTGGTAAAACATGTTTTACTCCTGGTGCTAAATAATGTGTTCGTGAGGTGTAGTTTTAAACACTTTTTACACGCATCGCTTTTTTAAACGCATTCACAACACATGTTTTTAAACACTTTAAAACACAATGTTATGCATTTTGAAATGCATTTGAAGCAGATAACGTGATGCGTATGCATCGGGAGGCATATTTTCGGGATACAGTTCTATATTTGGGAGATTTATTTTCTTTCTTTTCTCCCTAATTTCTTCTGGTTTTATTACCTTGGGTCGCTGCCCACAGTGAATTTATCCTACAATTGACAATTGTAGGCATATGCATTTTCTAGGTACCCCTTTTTTCAGTGTTTGCCTAGTTTCTTCCAGCAGCCCCCCCCCTTCCTCCTTCTATAGATTTTCTTTTTATCTCACTCCTCTTTTCTTCCGTTTCTTTTTTTCCCCGCTATCACAACCCTGAGAGCTTATCCCCTCCTTACCCATATATATATTTTTAACATTATCTTTAACCTTCATTCCATTGTATTTCTGGGGTATCCCAAACAAGTACCGTTTGGTTGTACTCCTTAAATATGCCTTTATTTTTTTGATAGGGGTCTTAGTTTCTGAGGTAGTAAGGGCTTTTGCCCCTTATTTTCAAATTTACCCCCTTGACTCTTTTATATTTTTTCTATGCTGGGTTTTTACCTTTTTAGGCTCATGGGCCTATGCTCTATATTTCCCTAAATTTCTGTTTCATTTGGACGGCGTTTGTAAGCTTTAGTAGATTTCTGCCCCCACCACCATGTGGCACTTTTGTTATTTGTATGTTTGTACACATAGTATTTCTTGTTTTCTATTTATGCAACTTTCATCTTTGTACCTGTAATCTTTTCCTCCTATACATCACTTTACATCTTCTGCAGTAGCGGAAACTCATTCTTTCCTTTTTATTATCTTTCCAGCATCTGGCCTTTATTTTGCTAGTTCTATTAGCATCTTGCATTATTGACCTTGCATATTCCCGGACAGAGGGTACCCTCTGCGCATTTTTAAAAAAACATTTAAGATCACATTTGTTTCTTACTTATTTTGATGATAATGTTTATTACTGTATGTTCTAAGAACCAACTGTGATCTTATGTTTTCTTTTAAGCGCAAGAAAGAGAGGGCCCTCTAGCGGGGAGAATGAGAACTAAAATAAAGGTGGGGGGGGGGGCAAATGCAAAGTCAATAAAGCCAGATGCAAGTAGAACTAGCAGGAGGACAGATACTGGTAAGATAATAAAAAGGGAATACTGAGTGTCCTCTACTGTAGAAGGTGGGAAGTAATGACTACAGGTACAATGATGAAAGTTGCATAAAAATTGAATAATTAGATGACAAGAAAACCAAGAAATATTATGTGTACAAACAACATACAAATAACAAAAGTACCACATGGTGGTGGGGACAAAAATCTGCTAAAGCTTACAAATGTTGTCCAAATAAAACAGAAAATTAGGGAAAGATAGGGCATAGGACTATGAGCCTCAAAAGGTAAAAACCCAGCATAGAAAAAATATAAAGGAGGGAAAGGAGTAAATTTGAAAATAAGGGGCAAAAGCCCTTCATATCTGAGAAGCTAAGACTCCTACCGCAAAAGTAAAGGTACATTTAAGGAGGACAACCTAATGGTACTTGTTTCGAATACCCCAGAAACAGAGTGGAGTAAAGGGTAAAGATAATATTAAAAATATATATAAGGGTAAGGAGGAGCTAAGCTGTCAGCATCTTGATAACAGAGAAAAGGAAAGAGGAGTGAGATGAAAAATAAAATCTATAGAAGTAAGGAGGAGGGCTGCTGGAAGAAATGATGCAAACGCTAAAAAAACAGGGTACCTATAAGAAATGCATAAGCCTACAACATTGTCAATTGTAGGATAAATTCACTGTGGGTAGCAACCCAAGGTCATAAAACCAGAAGAAATTAGGGAGAAAAGAAAGAAAATAAACCCCCCAAAGCTATACTGTATCCAGAAACTATGCCTCCCGGTGCATATGCATCAGATTCAGATTATCTGCTCTAAATGCAATCCAAAATGTATAACATTATGTGTTAAGGTGTATATAAACAGGAACGGGAGGATAAACTGGAGAACTGCTGGAAGAAACTGGGCAAATGCTGATAAAAAAGGTATCTATAGAAAATGCATATGCCTACAACTATAGGATAAATACATTGCGGGCAGTCAATTCAGGTTGATAAAACCAGAAAAAGTTAGAGATTAAAGGGGAAAAACCCAAAGCTAGAACTGTATCTCGAAAGCCCCTATAGCCTGAATCGTAAACACTCTGCTTCCTCATATTTTAATTAATAACAAAAAAGATGGGAAAAGCCATTTCACTGAGATATTATGACTTAAAATCAGAGAGAGAATCAGATAGAAATAACAGTTTATAGACTGACAGCATTGAGAAACAACTAACACACTCGAGATGTCCATACAATTGAGAGAATTGATGCATCTTGTCATCGCCCAACACTAAAGTGCATCATCTGTGTTGCAAACATATTTATAAAATAGGCTGTACAATGTCATCAATTATCTATGCTTTCACATAGCTTTTTAGTACTTACCTTATAAACTTTCAGCATTTTAGGTTTAAAGAAAATAATTCTAGCTGTAAAAAAAATCCTCAAAATGGCAAAAACCAGTAATGTTTTATAGAAACTAAATGAAATGCCAAATTTGGTACTTACAATATTTATGTGTGCCACTAAATTAATTATAAATATATGAAATGTTTTAAAATATTCACACTTACTGCCAACAGAGGCATTTTTTCAAAGATTTTATTATGTATGTTTTAAAATTTTTATAAAAATATATTTTATTAATAAAACTCAATTATTACTACTAACACTTAATATACAAAATCCCATTAAATTTACAAAAATGTGCTTGTCTTATCAAGATTTTAAAAATCTACCTTATTTAATTTTCCATGTATACTTTTATAGAACCTATGAATATTATTGGAAATTTTTGCTATGCCACAAATTTTTACCTTCTGTTACATATATTATCAAAATAAAAATGACAGAAACACTCAGAAATCTAACTTTTATTCGATTTAATCCAATATATATCGCTCATTTTTTATTTTTTAAGTAACAACTTTGATTGGAAATTTCTCCATTCACAATAGTTTTTACAATTAATCCTTTCAGACCTATTGTGCATTCTAATAACCTACTCTTTAATTATAAGTAGTATACTACAGAGGAACATTTCTCTTTTATAAACGCTGATGCTGTGTAAGAATTTGAATATTTTCCTGCATAGTGTGGAACCAATAGATATGCAAAATTAGTGAAAAAAGGTCAGGGATCAAACGTTTAATTGTTACCTTTCATTAAAACATTGATATAGCACATGTTTAAAGTTATCAACAGTTTATTTTCCAAATCTTTCTATAAATAAACTGCATTGGAAATTGAACAATTTGTTATTTACATGTTAATAATAACTAAAGATATTGTAATGAAAATTTTAGATAAAAATACTTTGGAAAGGTCTATACTTTTTTAAGAACTTTACTTTGCAGAAAGTCTCCATTTTTTTGTATTAATTCTAAAATTCACAAAAGACAAATATTTTCTAATAGGTAAATACTTATGGTAATCTATTAAGATTTTAATTTAAATTACAAAAGCATCGACTTTGGGTTTTCAGTCTCTCACATACCTAAATTTTCCAATGCATTTTATGCAAAACATAACATTTATTACAAAATACCTTGATCTAAATTTTTAAAAAGTTGAGTGAAAGCAATGTTTTTTTTTAATATGTGGTTGATTTAAATCATGATTAAGATCAAGCTGATTTAAATAATAATAAAAAAAAAAACCTTGCACTAAACAATGTTTAAGGGCTTTTTGTCTTAAAAAACGCAAATCAAAATAACTAGTATTCTTTCAATTCAACTTGATTACATAAAATTTTATTGAAAGTACAAAAACATTGAACACCAACACAAATGGTGTGTTTTTGTATGGTAAATTTTTGGTGTACAAAATGCAAAACCAGATTGTAAAAGCATAGAAGTTTTAAATAAAAATTTACTTCAAATAGACAATCTACATCTTTGTATTAACTTCGCAAACTTTGCTGATTTTTTCCACGGAAGGTGTATTTCTAAATTTTTCATGCAAAAATGAAGAGTTAGAAAATATTTACATTTGCTGCCAATAAATGCATTTTTCAAAGCTTTTATTAGTAAAAATGTATTTTCACTATATTTTGATAAAAATAATTTTTACCCTCTGTAACATATAATTCTTATCAAAAAGATCTTTCATCATGGTAAATTCACATGGTGAAAGCCTAAAAAGTAATACATATGACAAGTAACATCACATAGTTTTAATCTTATAAAACAAGTAATAATGTTACCAGTAATACATTTTTAATATAACCTTATAAATGAAATGAACTTTATTTTCGCATTTATATCTAAAAGTCTTTTTTTTGTTTGTTTCTTATATTTACTTTGGTGTAAAACAAAAGTAGTATTTTATGGTCTGTACTTTTATCTTGACAAAATTTCTTGAAGAGACTCTCATTTGGCATTAAATATGATAGCAATGATATATTTTGTGATTAATTTTAGCACCTCTTTCATACATGTGAAAAGTTTTTGGGTGCTAATATCTCTATTTGCAAAATACAATCATAGCTGTCAACTGCTACGATTTTTTAGCATCACTATTTTATTTAAAAAATTCTTCATCTTATTGTATCACAGAATTCTACGATATGAAAGGGGAGAAAATTCTGTCCTTAATTATTAGTGCCAAAGAATCAGAACAGTTGGCAGCTATGAACACAATAAACAAGAATCATTTCTGGATAACTTTATTAATTTTAAGCAGTATTTTAAATATTATACAGGGATCATTCTAGAGAGTTTCAGAAGGGCGGCCAGCCCTCATGCCCTTTTTAGATAAAATCCCACCCTCCCTGCCCTTATTCCAGGTGGAATTCTACCCTCCCTGCCCTTATTCCAGGTGGAATTCTACCCTCCCTGCCCTTATTCCCGGTGGAATTCTACCCTCCTAGCCCTTTTTCCAGGTAGAATTCTATCCTCTTTTTATTCCTGCAGAGAATCCTGCCTTGTTTGCATTGTACTTTCAAAAATTCTTTTCCTATCTTTTATTTTTAGAATGCTAGTAAGGTACATCAGGAGTACTCCTCTTTTCCTTTTTATTTCTCTGTGAAATGCCCTGGTATATCTAATCTTTGACTTTGAGCGATTCATCTTTCCATTTATCATTATTTCCATTGAACATAAAGGGTAACTAAGGGTCATTGATTAATTTCACCTTCTCTAGTAAAATATACTGGTTGGATCAGGCATTCTGGCCTTTGATCACATGATAACTTAAATAAGTTTTATAAAAAAATTGAGAAGTAGCTTTAGAACTTTTATTTTGTAGCTTTTTCAAAACCAGTTTTGCCAAAACCGGGAAAAAGTTATCTGGTGAATAAAAGTTTTAGAGAGAGAAGTTTTTGAATGTTGTAGGAAAAGAGGGAAATGACTGTGAATATAGTAAACAATTTTAACAATTAAAATCGAGAATATAAGTTTCATTTTGCATTTTTAATACTTTTCAAATGGTAAAGTTATGGAAATTTAGAAATGTTATTGGATTTTTTAAACTAAAGAGCACTTTAAGCTGTTGCTAGACTTCCCTCTCTACCACTATATTCGTATATGCGCTTATTACAAAAATGCCCTTTTTATGAAATGATGTGCCCTTTTCAGCAAAATTGCCCTTATTATGTAATGTGCGCCCTGCCCTTTTTTATGTTCTAGAATGATCCCTGCTATTATAATGCATTTTCTTCATTTCGAAGAAATATGTCTATTGTCTACCTCCTCCTTTTTGTCTTGTGCACTGTTTGCAATTGCTTCCTATATGCAGCAAAAGGTCAACATTTTTAAAGTAAAGTAAAAAAAAAAAAAACATAATTAGACAAATAATATTATTTCCCAGACCTTAAAATGTAAGTAAAAAAATTAAAAAGTGTTGAGATGTTTCACAACAGAAACTTAGCATTGCATATCACGAAGGAAAATGGAAACTAGAATGAGATACATAGGTGAGCAAATCTCATTTTTTGATTCACAGGACTATTATTGTATCTGTCGATGATAGAGTAAAGTATTTAAAATTGATCCTGAAACATACTGTAGGTAATGGATGAATCAAATATTTTTTATTTAATATATTTTCCCCTTTAAAAGAACTCTGAGCATAAAGGGTTAAAACAGTCAGTTTTAATAACCTGCACAGCACTCAGAATCCTTGATTGTTCCTATCGGTAATTTTGAACTGAAAACTTTATTTATTTAATCACAGAATAGTGAATAAATTAGACTTAGCAATTACATTAGGCAAAATTTTCTTACCAAAATTACTGGTAATAAAAAATTCAAAATTCTGTAAAGGACGCTTGTTGCAAAGATGTTAAATATGCACTTGAATAGTTTCATTTGTAACAGTTTCTTTATCTAACATATTGCAGAATGAAAAGACATACAAGACTCGTTAAATGCAAACTCAAAAAAGTTATCTAAAATCATTAAAATTACAGAGTAATTTTAAATATACAAGTATCTAAATGTTTTCATATCATTATTCTGGTAGTTATTGTATTTTGAACTTTTGAAGGAATACTTTCCAAAAATTAGATAAAAAACTTTTTTTTTTCATTTTATTTTTGAAATTTGAAGGTGTAACATTTATTTTTAGTCTACAACATTACTTTTACAATATAACTAATAAGGAAATGGGAGTATAACAAATATGGAATTGCCACCCTAAAAATTCAAATTACCCCCCTGTGTGTGTGTGTGGGGGGGGGGGGGGGTACAACACCCCAAATTAGGAACCACTTTTTTAGAGTGAAAATGGAGATTAAATTAAATTTCCAATATTTTTACAGTTTGCACTCACAAAAGAAAAGAAAAAAAAATATATATCCAAATATAAGTTTCAAATATAGTTATAAAGAATAAAAATATATTGCTTAAGTACAAATTAATGACAAAAAGAAATTTGTAACATTTTATGATAATATTAGTTTTTTAGAAGAGAGGAAGAGGAAAATAAAAACCTGTAGTTTATTAGGAAACTTATTCAAGATATTGGCCATTTCAATATTTATTTTTTTGTTTCCTTCAATAGTACAAAAAAATGTCTCTAAGAATGGTTATTACTATTACTCAATATTTAAATAGATTTACACAATATTTTAAAACTTATTAATAAATTCAAAAAGGTATATTAAAAGCAAAAAAAAATGATATGCATTACACAATAAAATGCTAATCACTTAAAATAATAGATATATAAAGTTTAAATGCAATATTTACATATACAAGGTTCGCAAACTCCATTTAAAAAAAAAAAAAAAATAATAATAATAATATATATCCAAATAAAAGTTTTAAATATATCAAATCATAACTGCCTTGTTTATTCACAGAATTTACAATATTTTTCTACAGTTAAAAAATTGTGGTATAATTGTGTGAACCCTGCATTATATAAAATGAATGTAAATTGAATTAATAAGTGCAAAAACAGACTTTATTCAATAAATCAGATAAATTTCATAGATTACTGAAACAAAACATTTTATTAAATCCAAAATTCTACAATAAGAATGAATTATATAACAAAATATTTAAAATAATAGTGATACAAACAAATCTTAAGGTACTTCAAAAGCCAATTTGTAGGATACTTCATTATATTCTGCAAATAGTCATTGATATCTGAAATTAAAACCATAAGTAATCAATTAAGTTGAAAACTCTCTACATGATGGAAAACATGCAAATACTTTACATCCTAAAAAATGTTTTTTTTTTTTTTTTTTTTTTTTTTTTTTTAACATTAATTAAACAAAAAACAAATTTACTTAAAAAAAAAAAATCTTACTACATTTAATTTTTAGTTATTAAATTGTATACTTAATATATCTCCTGACACATTCAATGTGTAAATTATAATACAAGACTGCCAGTTTATATTTAATTTTAGATATTTTTATGTATTAGGGGATGTGCATGTATAATGTTATAAAGCTATCATATCTTTATATCATACAGTCAAAAACATTATATATGTAATGTACTGCCACTTAACTCTATTTCATATAAACAAGATTGGATTTAGGTACGGACCACATGATAATTAAAATTAGAGGGGAGGATAAAATCGAGAATATTCTTTTACTTTTGAAAAAAATTTAAATGTCTTGGGTGTGTTACAAAAAAAGGCAAGGTTAAATTTGGCAGGATTTTTTTTTTTCAGTCACTTTCTGACAATCTTTATTTACATTGTTAGATCTTTATAAGTATAGATTTAAGAGTTTTTTTGCACAATCAGACTGAAGTCAGTTCCTTACTCTAGTAATACATAAATCACAATTCCAAAAGAAAAAGGTATTTAAAATCCATTGAACTAGTTAGCCTTGTGAACACATTTCTTCTTTTTGCAACATAGTACAGTAGTAAAGTAAACCCGACATAAAACATTTATATTACGTGACAGACATTTCTTAGAAATTTACTTTACAAAATACACTTAGCTGAAAAAAAGAGGCCATACAAATACAGGGTTACCAGAGTTTAGCCAGTCCCCCTCCTCCGAAAAGCCAGTTGACTGAAATACAGTGATTAATTTTTAAAAACAAATATTCTGATAGCTTGACTGGTAAGATTCCCCACATCTTTTTTTTCTAAGGAAAAAACAATTCTAATTGTTAACTCATTAGTCTCATTCCTCAAATCTGCACATCATTTCAGATGTAAACAATGAAGTTTTTTTTAATTTTTTATACCAATCTGTACACATTTTAATATGGAATTCTAGTTAATATAATTGTTTTTTCATGAAGGAAGCATAAATTTATTTCTGAAGAATTTCAAGATAGTCCTGATATCAGTGGCAATATAGTTTTAACAAATACATTTATCAAGCTTTTTGGTTATTAAGTATGACTAAACATGAAAGAAAACTTTGTTATTTAAAGATTTTGATGTGAATTATAAGTGTAAATTTATAAGGAGAATTTCACTGAATGATTCAAGGAAATAATATCTCATCACTATGAATATTTAGTTATGTATTATGAATTATTTACTTGACCTTTACTTTTAATATTAAAAAAATTAATTTTCTTAATTTTTATTATTTTACTTTATTGTAAGCATTCATTATAATTTCGAGTGCATTATTAAATTCAAATTACTGTTTAAAAAATGTAAACAAAACTGACCAGAAATCTGCAAAATTCTAAAATCTGCACAATCTCTATGTAAATTTAAGAGAGTCTACTGTGTACTGTATTTCCAGTTATTTTTGCTCTAATATATAAGTTGCATATTATGATGAGTTTCACAAATTCTTTCAAATAGTAAAATTAATTTTTTTTGGGGAAAAAGTTTCTTTTGCTGGTAAATTAAAAATAGTAAACATGTTTGAAATTTTAGAAACGTCAATTTTTTAATTTATCAGAGAAAATTTTTGTGTGCTGGAGAAGAGCAAGCTAAGTGCAGATTAGAAAATTTGTTTCATTGGTCGCTGTTTCATTTTCATGATTGTTTATATTTGCTGCAAAATTGCCAAGACACCTATAACAAAGAAGTACCTAATGTTCATTACAGATTTGATTACTACCAAGCCATTATTGCTGCATGATCATACAATACATTTGGCATTTTTATAATAAACTGGTTAGGTCCTACACATCAGTCACCAGACATAAAACATTCATATTACGTGACAGACATTTCTTAGAAATTTACTTTACAAAATACACTTAGCTGAAAAAAAGAGGCCATACAAATACCGGGTTACCAGAATTTGGCCTGTCCCTCTCCTCCGAAAAAGCCAGTTGACTGAAATACAGTGATTAATTTTTAAAAACAAATATTCTGGATAGCTTGACTGGTAAGATTCCCCACCTTTTTTTTTTTTTTCTAAGGAAAAAAACAATTCTCATTGTTAAATCTATGCACGTCAAAGTAATTTTTGCTCCAGAAATACATAATTAAAATTATCTAAAAGTGCTGTATAAATGGGACAAAATATATTATTTTCCAAAAAGAACTTTAAGCAAACTTCCTTTCCCTTTTAAATTCTAAAGAAAATATCCCTCTGGAAAGAAAACACACTTTAAACAACTTTGTTTATATAATTTTCAGATGCTCATAATATAAGCCTTCAGTTTTATAGCTCTTCTTTGATTAAAAGCAGCTCAGAAGCAAACTGCAAGGTTTTGAGTAGGCAAAATGTCTAAGGATTAAATCTCTTTCTCCACACACACCCTCTTATACACTTACACTCTTGAAAAGCAGACGTCTCAGCAAACACATTTTCATTTCACAACATTTACTAGGAATGAAAATTTATATGACAACATTCCATTCATATGACTTTAACTCTGAATAGTTAATTTCTACTTTCCCAAGATGTGCACTATTCTGAGGTTTAACTCTACTTAGGCTGCGAAACAGACTAAGCTGTTGCGACCAAAGAAAAAAAAAAAATTCCATTGAATAATACCACACTAGTTGACAAGTTTTTAAATGAAAAAGCATGAGGCTTCCCAGCATTATTGAAATGATTTGTAATTGAACAGTTTTTTCTTTTTTTATATATATTTCATTAAATTTACAACTCAAGTTCTAAACGATTGTTGTT
This sequence comes from Maratus michaelseni, assembly GCA_963931845.1. Taxonomy (NCBI): domain Eukaryota; kingdom Metazoa; phylum Arthropoda; class Arachnida; order Araneae; family Salticidae; genus Maratus; species Maratus michaelseni. Next base: position 126,937,161 of record OZ007590.1, on the reverse strand, counting down.
TTTTGACAAATGTCAGGGATCTGTTTAGGAAAAAATTGGGTCCTTTAAGGGACTCTTCACAAAATTTCTCATTTCAAAACAGGACCTTTCACAAAATTATTTTCCCTAAAACAGGACCCTTCACAAAATTATTTGTCTTAGAAATAGGTTTTTCACAAAATTTTTCCATCTTTAAATCGAACATTTGACAAATTAATCATTTAAAAATAAAATCTGACGTCACTTTTATATATATAAAGAAAATGTATGTATTTTATATCCACATATCTTCTTAAAAATGTATAAACAAGAACCTGAATATAATGATCATTTCTAATTCACAAAATTATTCACAATTTCACAAAAACAGGACCCTGGGAAAAAAGTCTGGACAGACCCCTGAATGTTTTTTCTCTCCTATATTGTAGTATCCAAAATTCAATTCAAAACACTAACTCAAACATCCTTAATCATTTTTAAATTTAATATTGTTACCAAGAAATAATAGAGTATTATCCGGGCCAGGAGATATATTGCCAACCTTATTTATTGTTACCAATCATGTACAAAACAGTAATTTATTATTAGATACATAACATTGCTAAAAATGATAAATATAAAATAAATAAATAATAAATGAGCAATAATAAATTAATAACAAAAAAATATTATTTATAATAGCAGTTGTAACTGACCTGGCCAGGATAATATTTAGGTACCACCAATAATACAAGTAACAAACAAGATTTGCATTAATCAGGTACGTCAGGAATGAAAAAATACAGAAATTATTTCAAGCAATACATTAATAAAATATTCTTATAATTTAATCATATTATAACAGATATTTTTTTACAATTTTGCATTAATTAAGAAAATACACAAAATGGTTTTAAAAAGATGAATTTCAACCTTTTGAAGAAGCTATCACGCATATATGTTTACTTTTTTGCTCCTCCATAAACAGGAGTCGATGCATGTTTTGTTTTTTTTTTTTTTTGGGGGGGGGGGGGAGGGGGGGGGCATTTTGTGAAAAGTAAAGGTTATTTTTGTGAAATTTATTATATTTTTGCGAAAAATAACATTTTGTAATGGAAGGTGATATTCAGTTAATCAAATTCAAACCAAGCATTTATAAACAAACTTTTTAAAATCCTTTTGCTGAAGTTTTCCTCTCTGGTGAACTTGCTTGTTTACAAATTACAGATTTTAAACCATCACAAAATAATAAATAGTAAGTTTTTATGTAATAGAATTTTGGGAAGGAGCCCATTTTATCAAATTGATTTTTGTGCCCATTTTATTAAATAGATTTTTGTGAAGGGTCCCTAAATTAAATAGGCCCCAAATTTTTACTGGATCGACCCCTGATAAATAATATTCTAACAGACATGACATATTGAAGGAATACATGTATAAATATAAAAATGTACAAAATAGTACATATAAGTATATGTTATTTAATGACATGAAAAACAATTACCGAGTGGACAGTATTTAGACGAAAGATGTTAGCTTAGATCAGCCAATGCCCTTTATTCTCTTCAGACTTTGTTTAATTTTCCAAGCCCCTGGAGAATGCAAAGTTGGCATACCTGTCTGTTTTAATTGCTTCCAACAGTCCTTTTGAAACTAGCTCATAACTTTTTCAAAGTGATCTGACAGATAAATAAATAATAAAAATAAAAGGCTTTACATAATGCACAAAGATTAAAATTATTAAATATAAAATAACAAGACTGAGAACAGCATTTTCAATTTGCTTGGATTTATACTTTGAATTGATGGATATTTAATTTCCAGTACAGGGGCCTTAGGTTTTTTTTTTTTTTTTTTTTTTTTTTTTTTTTTTTTAAGCTTGGCACAAATTGCATAACAGAAAGTGGGATTTGTTGCCAAATAATATAAAAACAAACTTGATTAACTTTTAAGCTTGTTTATATATGTTTATGTACATATATATTAAATATTTTATACATATATAAATATATATATTTATAAATGTTTTTTTTTATATATATATACAATTTACGGTACTTGAAAGAAAATGGGAAGCTGATTTTTTGGTTTGTGGATAAAACATGCAAATTTTATATATTTACAAATATACCTGCAAATTTCATGCACTTATGAAAGAAAATAAATTCGGGTAGGGTAGATGTGTGAGTAATGGATGGACCCCCTTCCAGTAATGGGCCACCTTCAACATTTTTGATTTATAAAAAAATAACCAATACAAATTCAGCTTTTTATTTCATTAATATGCATTCTTTAAATTCTAGTTTTAAATACAATCATAATATCAATTATCTATATTACTTTTTGTGGGGTGTCCATTACTGGAATTTAGGGTGTTTTGATTTATTTCTGTTATTTACAATTAAATTTCGGTTCACATTAGGAAATATGACTATGAGCATGGTTAAATATTGTTGGTAGATTAATATAATATTAAAAAATATGGAATATAACAATTATAACTATTAATTAAAAAATAATTTTTAAAGAAATTCCTTAAGGGTGTCCATTACTGGCACATCTACCCTATATGTCAGAAAATAGTCAATTTGAATCTAAGATATAAAAACTGCTAATGAAGACATATGACCCCCCTCCCCCCACACACACATGCCCCAGAAAGATAAGAAAGAAGATATGACCCCCCCCCCCTCCCCTAAATGAAGGAGTAGATCCGCCTCTGTATTATTTACGCCATATAGGGTAGATTAAGGCTCCTATAATAGGAGCTGACGCATATCCATTTTGTTTCGCATTATTCGGGTCTCAGTTCAGCATCTCAATCTACCGCTGCCGGAGCTGGGGTTGCCTAAGGCCTCGTTCCTCCACCTTCTGAAAGAGGCTGGATGTTAAATGGTGGAAAATTAGCTTGGTTTTTCGACTTTGAGACACATATCTGCGAGGATGCGTCAGCCTGTATTATAGGAGCTCTAGGGTAGATGTGCCAGTAATGGGCCACATTCAAAGTTTTTTATTTATAAAAAAATAACCAATAATAATTTAGCCTTTTATATATTTTTTTCATAATTCCTCCTTGTTTGTTTTATAATCTGGGTTATTGTTGACACTCTTAATCAAACCAATCAGGAAGCAGAAAATAATGTTTCACAGTTCCACAGATTTTCTGTGAAAATCTTAATGAACATGCTAAGAGCTGGCTTCACTTAAGCAATTCATATATTTTTTATTTTCTTGAAAAAATTGCATGTTTTTGTTTAGACAATAATAGAAAACTTTGAATTTTACATACTAATGGCAATTTACAAAATTTCATTTATTTTTCAGGTTTTAGGACCGTGGTCCATTACTGGAATGCTTAATTAGTCAATTTCCAGTAATGGACACCCCATGTGGACATTACTGAAAAAGCAATTTCAGTAATGTTCATAGTGCATATATATTTTTTTTATTTAACTGAAAAGCTAAATAGTCAAATTTAATTTTTAAATTTTACTTACCAGAATGTAATAATATATTATTTTTATATAAATAGCTGTTTTTGTTAATTTCATGTAATTAATAATTTTTTCTAAGATTGCTATCAAATTATTATTTTGTAAACCGTACCTTGCATATTTTATAATGTGGCAATCAACACCCATCAGGAAGCAGAGAATAATCTTTAAGGGCATGGGAAAATGAGGGTGCTCACACTCTCCCCTTTTAAAAAAAGACAATTTTTTAAGTCACCGAAGTTCTTAATCTATTTTCTGTCTTAAATGTTTCATTATTCAGCTCTGACAAAAGAACTACATACATAAAAAAATCCCTATAATATTAAATTTATAGTAGCAATGAAAGTAGTAAATCAGGATCAGGGGGCTCAAATGTCAGTTCTGATATTTTATTTTCAAAAAATTTTATTTAGTATTTAAAAAAACATTCAACCTACACTTTCATTTATTTGATATATTTTTTACAAATTGCTAAAAGTACTATATAAAGCAGTTTTAGGAAGTTTAACTGTTAAGAATAAAAATAAATATGATTCCATGCACTGGTACTCCAAGGCACTTTTAAAAAAATCTTTTTCTTTTGTTAAACCAACCCTTCTAAACCCCCTCCCCCCCCCTCAATGACTTAATAATTTGAGAAATATCATTCTTTGAAAGTTAGTATTTTAAACCTTCTATCTAAAATAATTAAAATATTGATCTTGTGATAATAACAATAATTAATTTAAACAGTGAATTATTCTCATAAATATTTTATTAATTATTGATATCCTAATTGTTAAATTTATTTGAAAACAACTATTTTATTTCATTTATGCTTTCATTAAATTCGGGTTTTAAATACAATCATAAAATCAATTACCTATTATTTTTTGGTGGGGTGTCCATTACTGGAACAGAGGTGGCCCATTACTGGAAGAGAGGGTGTCCATTACTGGAATTTAGGGTGTTTTGATTTATTTCTGTTATTTATAATTAAATTTGGATCCACATTGGGAAATGTGACTATGAGCATGATTAAATATTGTTGATAGATTAATATAATATTAAAAAAATTGGACAATAATAATTATAACTATTAATTAAAAAATAATTTTTAAAGAAATTCCTTAAGGGTGTCCATTACTGGCACATCTACCCTACATCATATTTGACTATAACTGTGTCATATGATTCACAAATTATATTAAATAATATATTATATAATGTCATATATGATTTATAATTTGGACATAAATCTTGGTCGCTTGACGATTCATCCTCGGAGCCACTATAACACAAAAGTACCATAATTTTTTCTATTAAAAATTTAACCTTTCAGTATTATAATTTCCTCACTAGCTTTTCCTAAATTTAACATTATAGTTCCCAACATATCATTCAATTTCATAATCATTTCAATTGTATTTTTCATTTTCAATTGCCAAACATTAATTTTGAAAAAATTATGAAAGCTTGCCTAGCTTTACCAAATGGTTCTCTATTATGGTTGAAAAGCAAATTTTAATTGTATTGTATATTCCATTTATGCCCTTTAAACAATATAAACAAAGTAAAAAATATTGTTGGGATATATCACCATTAAAAATATATAATCTATTATAGTGATCTCAACAGTTTCCTACTTTATTAGGTATCAGTGCATTTTTACTACATTAATATCTCTAACTTGAAGCACACTCCGTGTAAAAGGAAATAAAATGTCTACTTGTAAAGCTTAAAATTTTGCGATACAACCATATCTGCATGATGAACTAACATTAGTATTTTAATAATAATGTTTTGGAAGACACATGCATTATATTTAGCTGAAATAAAAGTATTCCCAGCTTGTTGTAACTATTTTGAAAATAATTATTGAAAAAAATACAGCAGGTCATTTTATTTACTAAATCATTCAAAAATGACAATTTCTGGCACTAACATTGTTATCTCTTCGTTCATACTATGTAAGCAAATAAATAAAGAATTGAAAACTACTTCAAAAATCAAAGTTATGTCACATATTATTTTAGATCTGCAAACACTGTTGTAAATTTATAATTAAATTACAATAGTACATTTTTTTATATTACTATTGTTTATTCTATGGATATGAGTATTATGCATATTAGTAATTATATTCCGAGAAAACCCAAAGTGGTAAAAAATACAAAGAATCTGATAATAAATAACGTTTACAAACTTAATATAATAAATGTGTGTTAGATTTAAATTATCATTTTCTTATGTGCAAAGACTATAAGTAAAATATTAAAAATAAGTTATTTTTAAATGATGAAATGCAGACAAGTTTATTATATAAAAATAAATTCAGTATACAGAAACGTATTGTATAAATTAAATAGTAACCTTCCTTAAATAAATTATAAGATTTTTTTAGCTCTAATGTTAAGCTAGATTTCACTTCATGCTAAAATAAAAATCTGCAAAATTTTGTCAAGGAAATGTAAAAGGAGGTTTGAACAAAAAATAATTTATTGTTATCGAGTCCTAATAAACATTACTAAGGGTGCAAGTGCATTTTCAGATTCAGTTCATTAATTTCTATTTCTTAATTAACAGAAAAAAAATTAATATTATGCAAAAAATATTTAATTACACTCGTTATTTTTCATTTAATTAAAAAAAAATAAAGGGACAAAAATTAATAGTAATTTTTAAACGAATTTCTATTATAAAAGAACTAATATTAGTAATAAAAAATTAATTAGTTAATTAATCAAAGAGATAATGCATTTAAATATTATTCACGCAAATAAAGTGTTTGAAGGACAATCTAATTATTAGATAAATTGTAAACAGATTTTTTTAGAAATTAAAACGAGTCAGAACGGCATTCTAGTTGGATAAAATACGTAAGCTAAAGAGAAAAAGAAATAGGTCCTAGTATATAATGTTTTGATAAACATAATTAAAAATCTAATATTAATTAATAATTGTTTAAAGTTTGCAAGAAATTAAAAATAAATAACCATGCATATTATGTGTATTTATACCCTTATGTAAATATTAAAAACGTCAATAAATAATTAAATTTAAAAAAAAAAACGTAATTAACTTCAGCATGCATTTTGACGATTGTTACATTTCAGTCAACATCAAAACATAAGTCACAAGGTGCAAAAAATAACACTATTTTATAAAAATCATACACATAAATACATCGGTTTACCAAAAAACAATAATCTAGAACTTTAATATCCATGCATATATAATTCCTACGACAAAAAATTTAAATAATATAGAAAAACTTACACTGCAAATGTTTTGCCGGGAAAATAATCAAAACTTAATGGCGCGACGGTTGATCACACCAAGAAATCCTCCCTGTGGATAGTTTCAACAAATTTTGTCCAGGAAAATCTGTACTTTTCTGAGAAACACTTCGAACAAAATTAAATAAATAAAATTAACATGGCTGGATACGGTTTAGGGTCGCATTTAACGTATACACAAAAACACAGAAACACGTGACGATTGCAGATCAATGGCGGACCGGAAGCGGAAGGATGCAATAGCTTGAAAACCATAACAGTACCTGTGCGCATGCGTCTGAACTTGGCTAACTGGAGCACTGAGAGCTCGGTGAACTGGAGTCGTTGGGGATTTTTGTAGGAGCTTTTCTTTTTTTTTCTTTTTTAAAGGTGCTGGACAGTTGAATTCAGACCCTTTTCTCTGGGAGGGATTTCTATGGCTCCGGGGGAAAAATTGCACTTTTAAGCATTAAAAGCATACAATCTCAAATCTTTCGGGGGAGGGGGGGTATTTCAATCAGAGTTGAATTCAGACAGTTTTCTCCGGGGGGTGGGGGGGGTCAACTTTTTTACCATTGAAATAATAAAATCTCAAATCTTCCGAGGAACATTTCAAAGCTCCGGGGGGAATGTCCTCCCCCGGGCCACCTCCTGAATTCAACACTGATTTCAGTGCTCCCGGGGGGGGGGGATGAATGTCCCCGCCTGGGTACCCCTTGAATTCAACACTGGTGATGGGTATCAGCACGAAAATATTGGTCCCCTCCTTAAACGATATTCAAAATTCTTATACTATCATTTTTTTATGCAACAACATTTTGGCGACCGTAAAAAAATAGCGACCTATCACGATCAGTGCTTTCAGAACTTTTATTTCGGGGAGGTTGACTGTGCGGCCTGCGCAACATAGCGCGTAGCCCTGGCAAAGCACTTTTAGCTATACTTAGCGAGAGCCAACGTTTCTCACTGCAACACTGCACTAATAACATTTATTTTTAAATTTTATATATCATAGTACATAAAATATAGATAACAATGTGGAAAAAAATATTTTTTCACATTTAATGTGAAAAATTATAATTTCCCAAAATCTTCTATTTTTTCCAATATTTTAAATATTTATTTTTTTAATTAACTTTTATTTTTAGGATTATCAAATGTATACATTCCCCGACAATGACGTCATCTTTGGCTGTAAGAAATAAAGTTATTACGCACTTTTTCTCCACGTAGAAACATTTAAAACAAATATACAGCAAACATTTCAGATTTTTTGAAAGTACAATTTCTTCCACGGATCTTCACGAATCCTAGCCGAAGGAAAATGTCTGAATATTGCATTGAACATGGCGTTTACTGAAATGTGTTTTGAATGTGTTCTGTTATACGCATGTGTTTCGCTTTCCATTAAATCTTTACCAAAGTGACAGCCGAGTTTCGGTAAACGCATTTTACCACACATTTTCAAACACCTGAGAATGCCTTAAACAGATTGGAAACACATCTTGACACCTCAAGCGTTTATAAAGCGTTGTATTTTGAGTAAAATGTGTTTCAGGGATTTGCAGTGTACATTCATCTGACAATAGAAGACTGCTTTGAAGGTACCCTACCATTCAAATTTCCACCATTAAAATTAAAAAAAAAAACCTATTACACTGTAAAAAATGACCAATGTTTCTTATTTTATGAAAATATACTATAACCACGAGCGTAAATATAATATAATCTTCTGAGTTATCCGAATTTCCGAATAGCGTGCTTCATTGTCTTTTGAATCCACAGAAACCAATACATTTCCAAAATTTAAAGAATTATTTATAAAAACAAAGTATTTTTCGCTGCCTGTATTTTTCAGAAACGTTTCCGAAGGATTTTTATAGTGTATTAATTAATGTCCTCAGCCTGGAATACCTGTTTTTCGAATGCAATCAATTCTCAAGCAAACATTTTCATGCTCAAAAAATATGTTTAACAGACAAACATACAAAATTAACAGCGTTAACAATAACATTAAAATTAAGATTATTTCTTTACTCTTTCATGTATAAATTAACTTATGCGGCTGAAAACGTTTACTTGAGAATGGATGACATTCGAAAAACAGGTATTCCAGGCTGAGGACACTAATAAATACATTATAAAAACCCTTCGGAAACGTTTCTGAAAAATACAGGCAGCGAAAAATACTTTGTTTTTATAAATAATTCTTTACATTTTGGAAATGTATTGGTTTCTGGGGATTCAAAAGACAATGGAACACGCTATTCGGAATTTCGGATAACTCGGAAGATTATATAATGTTTTCGTTCGTGGTTATACTATATTTTCATAAAATAAGAAACATTGGTCGTATTTTACAGTGTACTTAAATAAAATGCACCTAACAGGGGTCAGAGAGCAACGTGGCATGTAATATTTTGAAACTAGAAATTATCAGATCAATTATCAGATATTTTTTAAAGAACGATATGTTTTGACAAATGTTATCACATTTGAAAATAACGTCATTGAAAACGCGTAATGAGCAAATTTTTACTATAATTTAGAGTGCCATTATAAGAGAGAGGTAACATGCATGTATGGGGTTCACTTAGATTGGAAGATGTAATGGTAAAGCTATCAAAGTTATTATACAAATTATCTCAACCAATCGATTTTTTTTGTCTTTTCGTTTACTCCTATGTCCCCATTCTTTCATAAATGTACTCTACTATAATTGCACGAAAATCACGTAATTTACCAAATATAATTTTCGCAAATTTCAGTTAAACATCACTTGAAATAAAATTTCTTAGTTATAAAACACATTCAATAAAACTAGTATTATAAATATATATATATATACAGGGTGGTTATAATATAAGTATCTCTATTTGGAGCTGTCTGTAGCTTGAAGGAATGATCCGAATGAAACCAAAATCGGTACACTTACTATTCGAGAAGGGGGAAGAAGAATGGAATAATAAAATAAATAATTGCAATAATCACCGACCGATTGTACTGAGTGTGAAATGTAATATGTAATACAAGAACAAAAAAGTAAGGCGTCAAACCGGATAGCACATCTAATTTATTGAAAAATGTCACATGGTTACGCTTTTTCATGGTCGTTCTACTGAATGACCCAATCTAGGCGGGACACGACGTGCGCAACTGTGGAATGTAACGTATCATGAGTGATGTTTCGAACATGTTTTGATATGCGGTAAAGTCACTGAGGTTTGCGACACCTCCTCAGTACACAATATTACGCATTACATTTCACACTTAAAAGCGCCATCTATTGGCGATTATTGGAATTATTTTTTTATTGTTCCATGCCTCTTCCCCTTCTCGAATAGTAAGTTCACCGATTTTGGTTTCATTCCGGTTATTCCTTCAAGCTACAGACAGCTCCAAATAGAGATACTTATATTATAAACACCCGGTATATATTTTAGAAGGAAATTAAATTTATATTTCCCCACAAAAATTTTAAAGTGTCTTATAATATAAATAGGACACGGGTTGCTTATATGAGACATTCGCATCATAATAAGCAGATTTTGTTTGTACCATGTATTCAATGAATTAATAAATTCATTTAAGATCTTTAGATATTTTATAGTAAATTTTAAAAAGTCAAATAAAAAAATACTATTAATATTACCAAAATTAATATTCCAAAATAAACAAATTATTATTATTTTTAATTTTGCAAACAAATTGTAGCCATAACATTCAAATTAATGATTGCACTATCCTACAATTAAAACATTTTATGTTTCATGAACTAATCGTGCAGTTTATAAATTAATTTAAATACCAAGAAAATCATCCGAAAAAATAAATACGATACAGCACAAATAAAGTATGTTTTTCATGCGAAATAAATTTTATTCCCCACATTTCTTCAAAGTGCTTCGTCTTACAACAAATAAAATTGGAGTGGAATGAAAAAGTAACTCTCGTTGTATAAAGGCTGGCAAAGATAGCTTGCTTGTCGTATCTCCGCAGTCTTTCTTGATATTCTCAAAGGATTAACTTATATTTTCTTGCACTCATAAAGAATATATCATGCGCTTTTCTTTAAACCTTATTGCATGTATATTTTATTCTTAGAAACCTGTATGACAGTCACTACATTGTCATTTTTTTATATAATAAATTTGTGTTTAAAAGACAGCTCTATTTGAAACATGTAAACATGTATTGAATCAATGGATTAATTTATTTTACAATGCTAATTTTCTGTTTATAGAAAAAGTTTTTAGTAAACTAATTTATTAATTTATTTTTCAATCATTTCTCCTACTTAATTACATGATTTAAATTCAATTACGCTCATGCATTTTACAATATGTTTAAAAGAAAAATTATTGTAAATGACTTTATAATAATGTTTAAAAAATATAACTCGTTAACAAGAGTGGCTCTTCAAATTTCCTATTTATATAAGTTAGATGCACTCACATTTGAACCCCCCTTTTTTGCAGAAAAATGCATTTTCGAATAATAAAATCATTATTTGTACAGAAAATAAAACAATGTTCTTCATTTTTTATGATATCTTGTGATAATTTCTAATAATTATACAGCTCATATTTAAAATATTAGAATAATTAAGAAAAATAATGAGAAAAAATTATTTTAATTTTTTTTTTTATACTAAGTAAATGCAATTAAATTTGTTATAAATTAAATCTGTATTGTTTAGATAAGATTTTAACATTTACAAAATATAAAATACAGTACAATAAATTAGGTATACAACTTTCTGAAACACATCAAAATATTAGAATAAAATTTAGCTTGGTTCAAAATATTAGAATATTTTATTTTACGCAACAATATTACCTTATGAATATGAAGTAAATGGTAGTTAATATTTTGTAGCATTCCCTTTAGCTTTCATAACAGCATACAATCGATATTGCATACTATATACAAGGTGTTTACAAACATTTCTATCAATATTAGCCCAAATAGACTTTATACGTGCCACTAACTCAGTTTTACTTGAAGGAGGATTTTCTTGGAGTTTTTTTTTTCATAATCACCATAAGTTTTCGATGGGATTAAGGCCTGGTGAGTTTGGTGGCCAAGGAAATACCTTGATGTTGCGTTGGTGAAACCAATTCTTAGTTGACACCGAGGTATGCGGTGATGCTAATTCTTGTTGAAAGATGAAATCATCTTCAAATAAATCTTCATGTAATATTCCAAAATTTCTTGATATAGCTGAGAGTTAATTCTTTCTTAGACGATGCGTAACTTTCCAGGTCCTTCTGCACTCATGCAACACCAAACCATGACACTAGCAGCAAATTTTACGGAACGTTTAAGGAATTCTTTATCAAATGTTTCTTGCTTCATTCTCCAAAATCGAATACCTTGATTACCACATGAAACACAAAACATACTTTCATCACTAAATAATATATTTTTCCAATTTTCTTCGCTCCATAAACGTCTTGATTTACACCAGATCAATCTTATACGCTTTTGTTTTGCAGTCATGAGAGGTTTTGTTTTCGGTACAAGAGATTCAAACTTAAATTTATGGAGACGACTTAATGTTGTCGATGTAGAAACTTCAACTCCTTTTTCTTTCCATTTTCGGTGCAGGAATCGCACACTTTTAAAACAGTTTTTCTTTTATACGCTTCAGTTTCCTGTAATCTCTAGCAGATGTTTTTGGTTTTAGGCCGTGATTTCGGCGATTATTTTGAAATTTTCCATTTTTTGAATATTGAGTTAATATTTTACTAACGCTTGATTGCGAACAATGTAAATAATTCACTATATAACATTGATTTTTACCGTGCCGATACAAATCAACCATTCGAAGTTTAGTAGAAGAATACCACTCAAGAAGTGATATTCAAGAATATCACTCACACGACCCATTTTAAGCCGAAAAAGCAAACAAACTGCAAAAAGAATACTGATTTTAAACAAAATCATTTGAATTTAATCGATGATGCCACCAGGCATGAATTGGTGATAATGAAAGGAGAATTAATGTGAAATATTCTAATATTTTGAACCACTTGAATAAATATTCTAATATTTTGACTTTTCAAAATATTTTTTTTAATTAATCTTTTCAAAAATGATATTAATTTTAAGATAATAAATAAGTTTAATGAACAATAAGTTATTAATAAAAATATCGCTTGCATATTTGCATTAAAAGACATTAAATTACCAAACGATATTTTCAATTTGTAAAAAAAAGTAATTATTCTAATATTTTGAATATGAGGTGTAGTGCAAAATATTCAAGTTAATTTACATAAATATGATCCGTCAAATTCGGTTTATTCTCAATTGAAATGTCCTTATAGAAACTGATTGATTTATAAATTAAAGTCACAAAATCTTTGAAGTGGCAAATTTATTTTTCTATAAGTATTAAAAATTTATTCTTATTGAAGCATACTTAAAAAATGATATTCTGGATAATAATATAATTGATTTTTTTTACTCATTCGTTTGGTACGATTTCTATATTGTACATTTGCATTGCAAAAAAGTTCTGCAGCATTGCATCTAAACGATTATATGGCATTTACCGTTGCTATGAGTGACATTTTTTTGTGAATTTTAGTTTGAATTTGGATGTAAAAAATTATAGTTATAAAACAGAATTTATGTGGCATTGTAAAATTTATTCAGTTTAAACTGTATTGCATCACTAAAGTATCTCTAAAAAAGTAACCCATAGATATATATGAACATCAATGATACTGGAATTGGACAACAAATTTGAGATATTAATTATAGAGATGCAAATAGAATATTGTAGTTTTGATTAAACGCAGTTCACTTTCAAAATAGGAAAATATATATTCCACAATTATCTGAATGCGAGTCATGATATCTGAATTGTATGTACCCATTTCATTTAGTACCTTTATCTGTAACTTTAGATCATTTAGTGAAATCGTAGGTAAATCATAATTCTAAACAAAAATTAGTGAAAACTTTTAATTTTGGAAAATGACGTACTTTCTGATATATATTTCACCATAAGAACTTTTCTTTTTTTCTACATTCATATTTTGAGAAAATTTGATAGTTCGAGTATGGAAGAAATTTTATCTTTGATTTTTGTTTTGATTTTTGTTCATGTTTTGATCTTTTCTCTGTATGCTTTGCTGCAAAAAAGTTATACAAGTATATTTTGTGAAAATTGAAAATATACTGACATTTTGAAAATTTGATTTTTTGAAGGTGCAAAGTTATTATTGCCCCTTAAATTTTATCAAAAATTACCTGTAAAAAATGCACCTCATTTTTTCTGAAACAATCCTATTCAAAAACTGTATCACGCGTATAGAAATTATTATTTATAGTATATGTTTATATTTTCTTCAGTACGTTCTTTCTTTTCTTTTAAACTTTTCGATAGAAGTATAACCCGTACTAAAATACTATATATTTTTTATTCATTTCTTGTGGCCACAAAATAATTATACAGACTTCAAATTAATTAAAACTTTAATTAATTTAAAAATATATTAAGAAACTTTTTCTCATACATTCCGACTTTTGCTTCTTCGTATGGGTAATATAGTTCTTTTGAAATCGAAATCTACAATTTTTTTTAAAAATCGTAAACTTAGGAAATGTTCCAAATTTAATTAGTTTTGATTGTATAGCCTAGTTTTAATACAAAACAGTATAATACATGCAAGACAATTTCCAATTAAAAGGAAGAAAATACATATGGTATTTATTAATTTAAAAAAAAATTATATTCCACTCAAAATTGTTAAGAAACCATCAATCTTAAAGTTTGACAAACATTCATTTTTGCCGCTGTTTGATAAAATTCATTTGAATTTTTCAAATGATTTTTTGAGAGTAACACTTTTTGATTCGTTTTAAAAATAAACCATTCTTACAATTTGATAAAAGAACATGTGAATATTTTCTGTGAGACAACAAATAATGCTGAAAATAGAAACTTCTTATTTGAAATTTGTGCTAATTAAACATATTTTAATGAAATCATTATTTCTTTTGTCCTTATTGTCGGCAATTTATATTAAAAAAAGTCCTTCCGACCTGTACAGGGAGGAAAAGGTAGCTTTCCTATATCTTCGTGTTAAAATTTTAGCTAATGTTACACGAAAACAGCAAGTTAAAATGCAAAGAAACGTTTACAAAAGATTCGTTAATACTGATTTTGAATAAGAAATTCGCCAAATTATTGAGCAATAGCCAAATTGGCTTCATTTATGAAGACTTATTTTGGTCGCCAAATTTGGTGATATTTCGCCAAATGTCGCCAATTTTGGCGAGAATTTGGCGCTAACGGATATAAATATATAGTTTTATGTGTATGATTGGGAAAATTATTACAACAATGAAAGAAAATAATTTGCGAGTAATCGCGTTAATGTGCTGTTTTGTTTCAAAATGTCAGCCACCCTAGAATTTCAAACTGCTCTATCTCAGCCATTTTTTAAGATAGAGGTAAACCAAAAAATGCTCTGGAATCCTTGTATCAAGGTCTAACACGTAATTAAAAAATAAATTTGAATTTTTAACTTTTTTGTATATTTATTTTAGTTTTAAATTTTTAAATGGCCGCCATCTTGAAACAAAATGGCGGACCAAGCTGGCCAACGAACTCGGTCGAGACATTGGTGAGCTTAATACACACAATTGGTTTCATCGAAATTGATTTATAAATACGAGCGTTATCGTATGACATAGGTCATATATATATATATATATATATATATATAAATCAACATTTGAACGGAGGGTAGTTATGGGGTCTGGGGGGTCATGATCGGTGAAAATATATCGAAATTTTCCGGAACTGCTTTCCTCCGAACGGCTGCAATAGGTAGCTTTATACTTTTTTGTATTGAAAGCTACCTAAAATAGAAAGCTATATCTCAAAATTAATATTGCATGCAGTTTGACATACAAATTTCTCATTGGTTAAGATTGATGGTTTCTTAACAATTTTGAGTGGAATATAATTTTTTTTTAAATTAATAAATACCATTTGCATTTTCTTTCTTTTAATTGGAAATTGTCTTGCATGTATTGTACTGTTTTGTATTAAAACTAGGCTACACAATCAAAATTTATTAAATTTGGAACATTTCATAAATTTACGAAATTTCAAAAAATTGTAGATTTTCATTTAAAAAGAAATATATTAATCATACGTAGAAGCAAAATTCGAAAGTTTTGAGAAAAAGTTTTTAAAATATATTTTAAAACTAAGGAAAGTTTTAATTAATTTAAAGTCTGCATAATTATTTTGTGGCCACAAGAAATAGATAAAATATATATAGTATTTTAGTACGGATTATACTTCTATCGAAAAAGTTTAAACGAAAAGAAAGAACGTACTGAAGAAAATATAAGCATATACTATAAATAATAATTTCCTATATGCCTATACAGTTTTTGCGATTATTTCAGAACAAATGAGGCGCATTTTTTACAGGTAATTTTTGATAAAATTTAAGGGGTGATAATAACTTTGCGCCTTTAAAAGATCAATTTTTCAAAATGTTTAAATGTTATAAATAATGCTGAAAACAGAAACTTCTTATTTGAAATTTGTGCTAATTAAACATATTTTAATGAAATCATTATTTCTTTTGTCTTATTGTCGGCAATTTATATTAAAAAAATAGAAAGCTATATCTCAAAATTAATATTGCATGCAGTTTGACATACAAATTTCTCATTGGTTAAGATTGATGGTTTCTTAACAATTTTAGTGGAATATAATTTTTTTTTAAATTAATAAATACCATATGTATTTTCTTTCTTTTAATTAGAAATTGTCTTGCATGTATTGTACTGTTTTGTATTAAAACTAGGCTATACAATCAAAATTAATTAAATTTGGAACATTTCCTAAGTTTACGAATAAAAAAAAAAAATGTAGATTTCGATTTAAAAAGAACTCATACGAAGAAGCAATATTCGGAAGGTATGAGAAAAAGTTTCTTAATATATTTTAAAACTAAATAAAGTTTTAAATAATTTAAAGTCTGTATAATGATTTTGTGGCCGCAAGAAATAGATAAAATATATATAGTATTTTAGTACGGATTATACTTATATCGAAAAAGTTTAAACGAAAAGAAAGAACGTACTGAAGAAAATATAAACATATACTATAAATAATAATTTCCTATATGCGTGATACAGTTTTTACGATTGTTTCAGAACATATGAGGCGCATTTTTTACAGGTAATTTTTGATAAAATTTAAGGGGTGATAATAACTTTGCACCTTTAAAAGATCAATTTTTCAAAATGTTTAAATGTTATAAATAATGCTGAAAATAGAAACTTCTTATTTGAAATTTGTGCTAATTAAACATATTTTAATGAAATCATTATTTCTTTTGTCCTTATTGTCGGCAATTTATATTTAAAAAAAATAGAAAGCTATATCTCAAAATTAATATTGCATGCAGTTTGACATACAAATTTATCATTGGTTAAGATTGATGTTTTCTTAACAATTTTGAGTGGAATATAATTTTTTTAAATTAATAAATACCATATGTATTTTCTTTCTTTTAATTGGAAATTGTCTTGCATGTATTGTACTGCTTTGTATTAAAACTAGGCTATACAATCAAAATTAATTAAATTTGGAACATTTCCTAAGTTTACGAATTTAAAAAAAAAAAATGTAGATTTCGATTTAAAAAGAACTCATACGATGAAGCAATATTCGGAAGGTATGAGAAAAAGTTTCTTAATATATTTTAAAACTAAATAAAGTTTTAAATAATTTAAAGTCTGTATAATGATTTTGTGGCCACAAGAAATGGATAAAATATATATAGTATTTTAGTACGGGTTATAATTCTATCGAAAAGTTTAAAAGAAAAGAAAGAACGTACTGAAGAAATAATTTCCTATATGCGTGATACAGTTTTTGAAAAGGATTGTTTCAGAAAAAATGAGTTTTTTTTTCAGGTAATTTTGATAAAATTTAAGGGGCGATAATAACTTTGCACCTTTAAAAGATCAATTTTTCAAAATGTTTAAGACAATTAATTTGGAATTTTAGGAGCATTGTAAAGCAAACCGCATTGAAATTAGTAGAATATTACCCCTTCAGCAATAAAAAACATTATTAATCGTGACTTGCCATTTATAAAAGTAAATATTTACATTTGATTTTCCCAGTTTCTAATTTGTAAACTTACCCGCAAGGTTAAAAAATAAATAAATATTTTTGAAAATCATGTTCATATCTAAAAACTTTTCCTTAGTGTCTAGCTTCTTCTGCATAAAATATTTTAAAACAACTTTGCATGAGTCAAAAAAGTTAAAACTGGGGAAAATTCTTTCTTTTTTTACTTTTCTTTACTTTTTTTCTTGACATTTTACTGTTCAATGCAATTTTGAAAAGAAAAAAAAATTGAAGTCGAACAATTAGATACTTCTTTCTTTTAGTAAATTTCTCCCCATTTATTTTTTCTTTTCCTTTGTTTCCTTTCGGAATGACACGTTTTATTTATATATATATTTTTTTTTCTTGTATCTTATCCCTTCCTCCAAATGTTCTATTTACGGTAGTCTTATACATTCTAAATGAGTTTTTATCTGATAAATATTAAATGCAATTTCATTTTTAAAGGTGAAATGTATATAATGATTTTTTTTCTAAGCAATATTACCTCATTTTGTCTTTTGTATCTTTCAATTATCTAAAAAAATGGCTACGAAAAAGAAGAAAAAAAATATTTGTAATAATATTTAAAAAATAAGTTTGTACGTTTATTTCACGTGTACTCATTCTTCGATTTTTGATTATTTAAATTAAATACTTACTTTTCAAATGCTTGATTATTTTATTTATCATCCAGCGAACATCGTTATATTGAAAGTAACTACATCATTAAGAAATAAAAATGTCTTCAACACTTACACATTGATTTATAAAATGTTGGAATTTTTTCTAGAAAATGATTATATTATTGAAAAGTTAAATTAAAAAAATATTTTTTTAAACTTTCAATATGAAATTACACACACACACATATATATATATATATTAACAAATTACAAACTGAAATCAGCAGTAACAGCAAATATAAAACTCGTGACTGAGTATACAAATTTGGTTGTTGTTTATGTACCCTCATTAAGTTTATATACGTGGAATTCATGAAAATTAAATTTAGTTTTAGTTTCTTTAGTGAGTCTTTTGTACGCTTTTGTAAAATGCATTACGAAACAGAAATCTTTAAGCTTTTTTGTCAGATTTTTTCCACTTACTGATTTTGAGGTTTCGCCATTCACGATAAAGGATCACGAATATACCTTCGCGTTATAAAATTTAAATATTGTAAAAAAAGGGTTTACATTTAGTCTTTCTTATGCTCAATGTTTGAGATTTCTATCGTGTGCACAACGATGCTTTATACATAGTAATGGGCTGAAAATGTTTTTATTTGATATGTATTGCTGTAAAAAAATGCAAAGATGAAATGTTCTGTACTATTCTCTTTAAAATAAAGTTATTTTGTTGTATATATTTGACTATATTGCTGTAACTCATCATTTAGCACTTATAAATAATAGTAAAAAAATATGGCATATATAAAATTAGAGTGTTTCAATGGAAAGCCAATTTTAAGTGGTTTAGTATCACGCATGCGGCTTAATACTTAAAATCAGTTGGATATTTAACGTCTGATCATACCCAGTAGATCTGAGCCGTCCTGTTAGCGAACGGGTTGATAGTATAATCGTTGGCAAGTAAGTCATCCCCATATATAGTTCACAAGAAAGAAAACAGCAGATGTCATTGCCTAAAAGTTTGTCTGAAAGAATTATTTCGGCTGGTTTTCGGCCCAATTACCTCAATGGGTAGGTCATTAGTAATTTAAGCATTGGGTCTTGGGTTCAACTGCCGACCTGGACACTTTTCACTTAATTGGAAAAATGTCAATTCGTATGATATATTTACCAATAAGTTTAATTCAGTGAAAAATAATAAAGCGCATAAGAAAAATGTTTAAAGTGTTACATAACAAAGCTATCACAACCAGTTACTTAAAAATGTTGAATGATATTTTTACTTCGTGTAATTAATCGAATCGACTTTTCAGACATTTATAAATATTATTTTTCAATTGGATGAAAGAAATGCATAAACAACACTACCAAACACCCATCTGTAGCGTTCGCGTTTCAGTCGAACAGCAATTTCGCTAATTGGTAATGTCAATTGACCGTGAAGAGCAATTGATATTTGTAAGTTGACGCATGTAAGGTAGCCCAAATATAGTCTGCAAAAAAAAGTATAAAAGTGTAAGATAACAAAGCTGCCTCAACCATTTACTCAAAAATTTTGTATGAGACTACTTTTCGTAAAATAAATGTAATCGGATTTTCAGATGTTTATATATATTTTATAGTGGGATAGAAGAACAACACACAAAAATACGTACTTTCTTATATATATTTTACCATAAGAACTTTTTCTTTTTTTCTATATTCATATTTTGAGTAAATTTGATAGTTCGAGTATGGAAGAAATTTTATCTTTGATTTTTGTTTTGATTTTTGTTTACGTTTTGATCTTTTCTCTGTATGCTTTGCTGATAAAAATTATGCAAGTAAATTTTGTGAAAATTGAAAATATATTGACACTGATAAAGTTTGATAAACATTCATTTTTCCCGCTGTTTGAGAAAATTCATTTGAATTTTTCAAAGGATTTTTTAATAATAACAGTTTTTGATTCGTTTTAAACCAAAGAACAACACACAAACATTCCCCTGTAGCGTTCTCGTTTTATTCGAACTGTAATTTCGAGAAATGGTAATGTCAATTGGCCGTGGAAATCAGACACCGTTTAACACCGTTCGACATATTTTTTCTTTCGCGATGTCTCAGTCGCCATTTAACTTATTAATAATAAAATTTAAACATATTATAAATTATAAATAGATTTATTTTTCATAAATTTAACATGATAATATCACATCTATATTTAGCTTGCCTCCTAAAAAGTAACGTGAATCGAACTTTAAACACTATTGCCCAACTGTTCACGATAACGGACACCGACTATCTTTAAAAACAACTCTTTTCCAGTATTTGTCCTTTTACGCCTGTAATTTTTTATTTTTCATTCATAGATACAATATTTATGACGATAAATCTGTTTCATATCTATGTATTCTTAATTTCCTTGGCATAGAAATATCGTTAAACGGAAATTCATTTTGACATATAAATACGAATTACTTTCATCAGTATGATATTTGGGTGGTAGATATACAGGGTGTTTCTAAATGAATATCGGGGTTTTACCGCTTTGTATTATCTGTTATACAAAACTTAAAATTATACTTAATGCATAAAATGAAAGAGCAACTCAAACAGTTTGTTGGTACCTGTGCATGCACATGCGCACACAATGTTTCTTCCGTCATCTGTTAGAAAGCGCTAGTAGCAAAAATGGCGACTAGTGAACAGAAAGCATTTTGTGTTCTGCAGTTTGCAAAGACCGAATCTGTAGTTACTGTGCAACGTGCGTTCCGGATAAAGTTCAGATCAGATCAAGATCAGATTTGGGGGATCACATGTCACAACATGTGATCCCCAAATTGAGGCAGCTGTTGCAACAATTACCCACAAACACTAATTAACGTTTGGGAAGAACTGAGCTATCAACTGGATGTGTGCCATGTGGCGAAAGGTGTTCACATTGAACACTTGTAAGCTTGTAGGTAAAACTGTTTGAGTTGCTCTTTCATCTTATGTATTAATTATAATTTTATGTTTTATGTAATAAATATTACCAAGCGTTAAAACCCCGATATTCATTTAGAAACACCCTGTATTTTTCTAATACAACTGCGCTATATAATGATAAATGGGTATGGCATTAAGTATGAAAATGTGAAAAAATATCTTAACCTGAGTGTAAGGAATGCTACAAAATGTGTCTGTCAGAGAGAAAATATTCTTAAACACGGTATTACCTAACACAAATTGTATTTCGTTAACATAAAATTGCAACTTTGTAACATGGCATTACTCTAATTGGCAGACAATTTAAGTAGTTAAGGATGTTGGTAATACAAGGTGTTCAGATACTACCGCATAAACTCTGCAGAACGAGACTCTTTGCTCTGAGTACATAAAAAAGTGTTCAAAAAATCATACAACTATAACGCATAGTTTTCGACAAAAATGCGAAAGAAATAAGTATGATGTCACATCCGCAGTATCGAAAATAAGTTTTATTAAACCTGATGAAATTGCAAAACGGATAAAAAACAAATATTAAAAAAAAAAAAAAAAAAAAAAGAAAAGAAAGAAAAAAAAAGAGTAAGAGACTGATAAAAATAAAAATTGCACCCCGTATGCTTACAAAAAATAAACAATTTAAAAAGGACGGTTTGAGTGAGTCTAATATGCCGTCGTCCGAATCGCTTGAAAAGGCAGCAGCTTGAAATTTTGGAAAATTCCGTATAAAGTATTCTAATAATGTGTTACGTTCATAAGTATTGCGATAGATACTTCCTATTCTGTCAACGTAATGATATTGCATTACAAACTACAAGGAATGATGCGACATCATACTTTATCTTTTGTACCTTTCTTGAAAACTTTGCGTCGTCGACGACGACACAAGAAAGAAAACAACAGATGTCATTGCCAAAAAGTTTGTCTGAATGATTTGCTTCGGCTGATTTTCGGCCCAAATGCCTCAATGGGTAGGTCATAAGTAATTTAAGCGAGGGTTCTTGGCCAAATTTTATGTTGGGCAAATTTTATGTATTTACAGCAAAGCTTCTCGTTTTCCCCAGCTTCCGTGGTGGTATCCGAATATCCTGTATTTCACATTAACATTCGATCGAGCGCCACTTTGCATATTTTACGTAAAATGTGTTTTTTTACGCTTTATTTTCTAAATCGACGTGAACTTGAAATTTAATTTTACTACTGGCATCTATAAACTGTTGTCTGACTTATATTTTATTACTATTATATAATATTTTCCATTTAAAAAACATAAGTTCTATGCATAAAAAGTACAACACATGTCTACTCGAAGAAAAATTATAGGAGTACAATGAAAGTTTAAATGTCATTTTTAAAAACAGGTGGACATAAATTATAAAGATTGTATAAAAATTACTTCAAAAATAAATTCGCTATTTCTTTTTAAATCAATTACCAAATAAAAATGAAAGTAAATATTTGTCGTGTAACTCTGTAGAAAATCATGCGTCATGCGTTTGTAAAATATATGTTTATTGCAGAAATTCAACAAAAATGCCAAGCATTCATGAAAGGATGAAAGTAAATATTTGTCGTGTAACTCTGTAGAAAATCATGCGTCATGCGTTTGTAAAATATATGTTTATTGCAGAAATTCAACAAAAATGCCAAGCATTCATGAAAGGATGAAATATTTCGGCCAAATAACATAGTAATTTATACACAATTTTTCACCCATAAGAATACAAAAATATGCATCAAATTTTATTCTCATTTTACTACATGTATAATAAATTGTTTCTTGACAATCTGTCTTCTAAAATATTGGAGCACGATAAGCTGGAAATATAAAGTTTAATCTTGAAATATGGATTGAAAAATATACAAATGTTAAGGGAAAATATATATAAAACTAAAATATATTTTCGCATGGGGATGTTTGATTAATTACTAATTTGTTTTGATTTGTTAATTGCTTTTCATATCAGGCAGTGGTACATCTTTTGAAAAATAAATTAATCTGAATTTGTCGTATAAGTAATAATTCGTTAGTTTAAGCTGGCAAAGATTACTTGCATATCATTTTAAATCTGATTTTTTTTTTTAATTTCTTAAATTTTTTTATAGTTAATTCATGAAAACACAACATCTTAAAATCTTATCATTAGATTACCTGGGTGATAAAAAAAAAATAATTGTAGATAAAAATGTACGGATTAAGATCTTTTTCTAACAATTATGTTTAAAAAACACTAGTTTCGAGAGCAATTAATTAGCAGCCCTTTTTATCCAGTAATTATATAAAAGTTGAAGTTATCCCGATAATAGAAGTTATCAAAATACTACCCTTTCACACACTATTCATTACTAAATTCGTTTTATTATTGCGTAAATATTCTCTGCTACTAATTATCTGATAAAAAGAGCTGATAGTTAATTGCTCTCGAAACTATGGTAGTGGTTTTTACTCACCATTTGGAGAGAAAAGAAGATCTGTTTCTATACATATTAGTCAGTCTTGAAATTTTTCATCATAATAACTTAGTTGTTACTTAATGTATTTGCAATTTAAAAAAATGTACAATAACTAAAAATTTTCCCCAAACTCAACTGTTTTTGTTTAGAAATTCGTTTGAAACAACAACAACAACAACAAACAAAAAAACATACCAAATATAAAAAACAGTTTTTGACGTTTTAATGCATCAAATTATTTATGTGGACAAGAAAATAAAATTATTGTTGTAATAATTATTATTATTTTTGAATCTTTAAGAATGTTGTACAGTTAGTCCGACAGAAAAATTCCTAAAATTAAAGACGTACGAGCCGAAAACGTTCAGCTGTGTAGGCTGTCGATACATGCAAAGGCAAAACGTTCAACTCAATTCACCCCATATACTGTTTCTTAGCTATACTGTTCCGAAGATAACTCTTGAACAATTTCACACGAAACCTAAAAGTGATTTTTTTTATCAAGCACTTTTAATTTTTTTTTTAGATGCAATGTACCAGAAAGCTTGGACGTGAAGTGAAATGAGACTGGGGGAGTTAAGCATGGGTATCCTTGTTACACGTCTTGCAAAATCAAGCTTGAAAATTTCAAAGGATTTTTTATCTTAAAACATTTTTTATCTTGTTTTCTGTAAGATGTTAACACATCACTTAATTTATTTGAACCCTGAGGGAGAAAAAACCCACATATTTTAACGTTTTTGATGCACAACATTATTTTTTTATTATTGCATTAAAAACTTAAAGCTAGTTTTTTCAGGAATTTTACATAGTTTTAAATATGTGAACTATGTTATACTTATTTTATTGCTTTAATCTAAAGTTGAAATTGAAATTGCTTTATTTATTTAATATTTTTGTTATTTGAATATCAAAACAAAGAAAAAGACTACTGCCAAACAAAACTTTATCGCTCATTGATGGAAAATCTATAAAATAATGAATATTTAAGAAAGAGTCTTGTATTATGACAGTCAAATATAAATAGTTGAACACATAAAAATCCCCCATGATTAATTCATAAAAAACAACTGCGTAAGATTTAATCATAAAAGTAGTTGAATTTTTTAAGCATTTATTCTTATAAAATTCATCTATTGTTTATCTATATAATATATAAGCCACATGAAACCTAAGATATATATTTTGAATTCTAAATTATTAATTGAAAATTCTTTCTTTCTTTATTTATTTTTTCGTAATACATTTATGTGCGTAAATATTTCCCTTGCTCTGAATAGAACGTTTGAACAAATTTCATACTTGAAAAGTGAAAAAAAAAATTATCAAGCCCTTTTCATTTTTTTTTCGATGTAATATACCAGAAAGTTTAGACGTGAAGTGAAATGAGACTGGGGGTGTAAAGCATTGGTATCCTTGTTACACGTCTTGCAAAATCAAGCTTGAAAATTTCAAAGGCTTTTTTATCTTAAAACATTTTTAATCTTGTTTTCTTTAAGATGTCAACACATCACTTAATTTATTTAAACCTAGAGGAAAAAAACCCCAACATATTTTAACGTTTTTGATGCACAACATTATTTTTTTCATTATTGCATTAAAAACTTAAAGCTAGTTTTTTCAGGAATTTAACATAGTTTTAAATACGTGACCTATGTTATACTTATTTTCTTGCTGTAATAAATGTAAAGTTGAATTTGAAACAGCTTTATATATTTACTTATTAATTAATTAATTAATTAATTAATTATTTTTGTTATTTTAATAACAAAACGAAGAACAAGACCACTGCCAAACAAAACTTTATCGCTTATTCGTGGAAAATGTATAAAATAATGAATATTAAAGAAAGCGTCTTGTATTATGTCTTACATAACTATCCTGACAGTCAAATATAAATAGTTGAACACATAAAAATTCCCCTTGTATAATTCATTAAAAAAAAAACTGCGTAAGATTTAATCATCAAAGCAGATGATTTTGTTAAGCATTTATTCTTATAAAATTCATCTATTGTTTACCTATATAATATATAAGCCACGTGAAACCTAAAATATGCATTTTGAATTCTAAATTATTAATTGAAAATGATGTTAACACATCACTTAATTTATTTAAACCTTTCAAAAACACACACACACATATATTAACGTTTTTGATGCAGAACATTATCATATTTTTATTATTGCATTAAAACTTAAAGGTAGTTTTTTCAGGAATTTAACATATAATTAAATATGTGACCTATGTTATACTTATTTTCTTGCTTTAATAAATGTAAAGTTGAAATTGAAATAGCTTTATTTATTTATTTATTTATTTATTTATTATATTCTTTGTTTTAATAACAAAACAGACTACTGTCAAACAAACTTTTATCGCTTATTGATGGAAAATTTATTAAATAATGAATATTTAAGAAAGAGTCTTGTATTATGTCTTACATAACTATTATGGCAGTCAAATATAAATTGTTAAACGCATAAAATTTTTTCATGATTAATTCATGAAAAAGTAGGTAATTCCGTTAAACAGTTATTCTTATAAAATACACATGCTTTTTACTTATATAGGTCAAACGAATTCTGCAATAAATACTCGACGATCGAAACTTTATTTTTGATAATCCTTATTTTTATATATTTATTTATTTTTTGTAAAACATCTGTTAGTGTAAATATCTCAAATTCTCGCAATAGAACGTTATAATACACTTCATACTTGAAAAAAAGAAATTGTATCAAATTAATTTGATTTTTTTTTCTTTTCTTTTCTTTCTTTTTTTAATTTTTTTTTTCTAGAAGAAAGTAGCAAACTTGCTATGCATTTTTTTTTGTATATCAAAAACTTATATGTCAAATAAAATGAGACTGATGAAGTAAAGCACGAATATATTTTTTATACATTTTGTAAAATCAAAGTTGAAATTTTCAAAAGATTTTTCCCAGAATTTTTTTTTAAATACTGTTTTCTATAACATGTTAATCTTTCATTTGGATTCTAGAAAAAAAAAAGAAGAAAAAAGTCGTAGGCATTTGAAAGATTTGATGAACGGCATTATTATTTTATTTTTATTACAGTATTAGAATATTAAAGACGGATTTTCGTGAATTAAATCTAGATATATTCAAAGAGTTTAAATGAATTACTTAGGCAATTACTTAAGCTATACTTATTTTCTTGGTTCAAAAAATGCTGGAATTGACATAACTTTATTGTATGAATTATAATTTTCGAACTGGACGAAAAATGTCCAGGCCAAGATTCGAACCTGGGACCCTTTATCCCAGGTTCGAATCCTGGCTCGGACTTTTTTCGTCCAGTTGGAAAATTATAATTCATATGATTTCTTTACCAATTTGAATAATTGTGAGGAAATTAATCTAGTGTAATAACGTATCCAGCGTTTACTGGAGTTCCAAATTACCTGCGATTCATTCTGTTGATCTGATTCAGATATCAGACCAGATGCTACGATATAAGGTTAACTGTGCATGAATTAGGTTCTCCAGATTCGACCGAGATGGCTCAGTTGGGTTGGGTTGGGTTGATTATTGACGGCCAATTATCTACACTTGGGATATAGGCCCGGGGGTAGTGCTCTTCGTGGGGGTCTTTCTAAGGGAACCTAACCCTTATTTACGCATGGATAAATCCTGGCTCAGTTGGTAGAACATGGCAGTTTCATCCAAGATATCCCAGGTTCGAATCCTGGCTCGGACATTTTTCGTCCAGTTGGAAAATAATACTCCGTATGATTTATTTACCAATTTGAATAATTGTGTTGAAATTAATCTAGTGTAATCACGTATCTAGCGTTTACTGGAGTTTAAAAAATCCTGCGATTCATTCTGTTGAGCTGATTCAGATATCAGACCAGATGCTATGATCAATAAGGTTAACTGGATGAATTAGGTCTTCCGGATTCGACCGGGATGACTCAGTTAGTAGAGCATGGCAGCTTCAGCCAAGATATCCGAGGTTCGAATCTTGGCCCGGACATTTTTCGTCCAGTTGGAAAATTATAATTCAGATGATTTCTTTACCAATTTGAATAACTGTGTTTAAATTAATCTAGTATAATTTTATTGTTTTATCATTTATACGTTATTTTAATAAGTAAAGGAAGAAGATTAATCAAACTAGGTACACAAAAAAATGTGACTTCAAGATGCGGTATCTAAGATATCATCGGAAATTGGAAAAGAGTCTTGAATAAATATTTTCCAAATTTCCTGACAGTAAAACAGTAGGTGAAAAAATGGCAAACGCCTTTGTAAAAATCACTTGATTAGAAAACATTTATTCTAACAAATCACAGATTTCTTTTTCAAGAAACTCTAATTTTCAAAAAGAACAATGTATTTTTATTCTTCTATCTATAATAGAAGAAAGTATTGTAATCGAAATTTTTTTCGACTTCGGTTTTCAACGGATTTACACGTTTTAGAGGTCAGAGATTCCGAAAAACATGTTTTTACAAAATGTCTGTCTGTCCGCCTGTCCGTCTGTCCGTCTGTGTGTCTTCATTGTACCATCTAAAAGTGTATGATGTTATGCTTCAAATTGAACCAGATTTTTTTTCTATGTTTTTGGCTATGGCAAGCAGGTTCTATCAGAATTTGGGGATATTTCGACGAAAGGGGGCGCTGTGATCGATATTTTTGTTACATTTTTACTATTGTACCGTCTAAAAGTGTATGATGTTATGCTTCAAGTTAAACCACATTTTTTTTCTATGTTTTTGGCTATGGCAAGCAGGTTCTATCAGAATTTGGGGATATTTCGACGAAAGGGGGCGCTGTGATCGATATTTTTGTTCCATTTTCACTATTGTACCCTCTAAAAGTGTATGATGTTATGCTTCAAATTGAACAAAAATTTTTTTCTATGTTTTTGGCTATGGCAAGCAGGTTCTGTCAGAATTTGGGGATATTTCGACGAAAGGGGACGCTGTGATCGATATTTTTGTTCCATTTTAACTATTGTATCATCGAAAAGTGTATGAAGTTATGCTTCAAATTGAACCACATTTTTTTTTCTCTGTTTTTGGCTATGGTACAATATGGTATTCTATTACAATTTGGGGATATTTCGACGAAAGGGGGCGCTGTGATAGCCATTTAAAGATTTAAAATTCAAAAAGATGTGCAAATTAAAAAAAATTAGAAATCCTAAAACTTTTTTTCGTTAAATGTCCGGCCTTGATCCGGAGAATCTGGAGCAGTTTTTGTTTTGCTTCTATCTTAAAAAAATGGCTGAGATAGAGCGGTTTGAAATTTTAGGGTGGCTGACATTTCCAAACAAGACAGCAGAATTCATCCATAAACGGGTTTAATTTATGAGTTTTAGTTAATATGGTTTCGGCAAATTTTCTTTCATTGTTGCAACCATTAATCCTATTATATGCTTATCACTATATATTTATATTCGCCAACGTCAAATTATCGCCAAACTTGGCGACAGTTGCGGAATATCGACAAATTTGGCGACCAAAGTAAGTTGCCATAAATGAAGCCAACTTGGCTGTAGAGGACTAATTTGGCGATATTCTCATTCAAATTCAATGTTGACGAGAACTGGGATTGTGTCTTCTTTATTTAGGTTCCACGCATTTTACCTTCGTGTTTTCAAGTAAAATTAGCTAAAATCGTAAAACAAAGGAATAGGGAGGCTATCTGTTCCTGTCGTTCAAGCCAGAAGGACTTTTCGTAGTTTAGTATACATCGATTGTTCACATCCCTGTAACCCGACGATTCGCAAGCAGCTGACGTACAACAGAATGACGAAAAATATTGATTTTATTGGCGATGTGATAGCGAATTTTGAAGTATTAACATGACTGAGATAGAAGAAAGTTTTGGGATTGGCACATCCGACTAGTTTTAACCTTTTTATAATTTTGAAAAAAAAAAACTACCCTTGTAATCTTCTCTGATATTCCAATGTAAAAACACTCTAAATTTTCACAGTACATATTTTCTATTAAATTAACAAAGAGCGTTTCCATTCTACAATACTGGAGAAATCATATATAAAAAAAATATTTTTCATTGAAACCCTTTCATTTTTGATTGGAATTAAGTGTATGAAACATTGAGAAAAAAAGTTGAATTCCTTGATCGAAGAATGTTTAGTGTTTTTTACATTTTGGTGACCTTCTTCAGATAATCAGCATTTTTCAAAATTCAATCAATAGTATTATTTTTAAATTTGAAACCTTTGCAGTAACATTTAATATGTACTTTGGAGAGTAGGTTGCAAACTGTTCTAAACGATTATATCATTTGTTTCAAAAAATGACATTCGTGATCCAGTTTTTGACAATGTGCCTTTATTCCATTCAAAATTTTCATCGCGCGTAAAGAATCCAATCCCAAGCCTAATTTTCAATACCGATATTTCAGGATTGTATAAGTGAAATCTTTGGAAAAATGATTTTTTTCCACATCACTATTTTGTATTTCAATAACTAAATCAAGTAATCCTTTAAAAATGGTAATATTTGTAGTATATAATGGTAATAAATAATAATGTTTACGCTGCTGAAACATGTCCTTACGCTCCAGAATAAATATGTCTGTTAATAATGTTACATAAAATAAAAAGTGATGAATTTATTTCATTTACGAAGTCCTCAACTATATTAATGGATTTTTAAAATGTGATTATCGAAAAAAAATCTATGGTTTGTTTAATTTTCAACATCAAATGTTATTTTCAATAACGCAAGATGTCTAGAATGTTCTTTCTGATTCGATAAACATGGGTGATTTTATTAAGAAATATAGTTAGTCTAGTTATGCATGAGAGCCTGTACAGCTTTGTTATTAACGTGCTTAAGTTGGAAAGTTCAGTTTTCAATTAATTCCATGCGACTGATGGTAATGAATTCTACGAATTAATAAAATCATACATCTACTAAATGATCATTTGAGACGGATTCTAGTTCAGACGTATTTTAGTTGTACTTTCTCTTCAGAAGTCCTCCTCGAAGACCGCTCTTGGCAAATTCGTCAAATTTGGCTACTGCCAAAACACATTCGCATATGTATAATATACACATTCATATTCTAAATAATGGTTGATGACTAAACCATTCTCCAAAATAGTATTTCACTCTTGGGCGTGAAAATTCAGTTGGTTTTCCTATAGTTTAAAAAATTTTCACTATTTTCACTATTTTTCGATTTATTTTAGTTTTTCTTTAAATGACATTTCACTGAATCTCGTATATCCTTATTTATGCTTTAAGGTTTTTAATTCTATTCTTCAATGCATTCTTCTTACAAGAGACGTCTAACCGTTCATTTTTAGTGGGCGTAATGGACATGAAAATTAATTTGGAAAGTTAAAACTTTACCAGTATTTTTTTAGTTTTTTTTTAAATGATATTTCAACGAATGTCGCATATCATTAGTTTTGATTTCTATTATCGCTTTTTCAATGTATTTTTCTTACAAACGTTATTTAACATTTCATTTTTACCTGTTTTCATATTAAGAATTTAAAAAACACGTTTCTAGCAAATCTCAGTTCTATATTAAGGTGAGTTCTTTAAAGTTGTTTAAATAATTTAATCTACTTAATTCTCAACATCGCCTTCTAGGATGCAATGCTTCTGAATATACAGATTGTTTTATATTTGTAGTATTTTTTTTCTCAGCCATTTAAAGACAAGTTACTTATCTAAAATTTTGCTATTATTGGATAGACTATTGTCCAAGTATTTGAATGTATAGTTTCATCTAAAATTAAGAGAGACCCGCACCCCATTTTCAGCAAAAAATCATCAAAAGTTCAAAAAAAGTTTTATCTCAGAAAACGATAATGTGCATATTTGCGAATATCCATGCAAAATTTCAGAACTTGGGGACACTTGGAACAGGTAGTAAATGAGCTTTTAGGTAGCTTTCAATGCAGAAAAGTATAAAGCTAACTATTGAAGCCGTTCGGAGGAAAGCAATTCAGGAAATTTTCGATATATTTTCATCGATCATGACCCCCAGACCACAAAACCACCCTCCGTTCAAATGTTTATATATATATATATATATATATATATATATATATATATATATATATATATATATATATATATATATATATATATATATATATATATATATGTCATACGATAACGCCCGTATTTATAAATCATTTTTGATGAAACTAATTGTGTGTATTAAAGTCACTAATGTCTCGACCGAGTTCGTTGGCCAGCTTGGTCCGCCATCTTGTTTCAAGATGGTGGCCAATTAAATATTTAAAACTAAAATAAATATACAAAAAAGTTAAAAATTCAAATTCATTTTAAACTTACATGTTAGGCAGTGATACAAGGATTCCGGAGCATTTTTTGTTTTACCTCTATCTTAAAAAATGGCTGAGATAGAGCAGTTTGAAATTCTAGGGTGGCTGACATTTTGAAACAAGACAGCACATTACAAAAAAGTCCTTCCGGCCTGTACCGGGAGGAAAAGGTAGCTTTCCTATATCTTCGTTTTAAAATTTTAGCTAATGTTACACGAAAACAGCAAGTTAAATTGCAAAGAAACGTTTACAAAAGATTCGTTAATACTGAATTCGAATAAGAAATTCGCCAAATTACTGAGCAATAGCCAAATTGTCTTCATTTATGAAGACTTATTTTGGTCGCCAAATTTGGCGATATTTCGCCAAATGTCGCCAATTTTGGCGAGAATTTGGCGCTAACGGATATGAATATATAGTTTTATGCGTATGATTGGGAAAATTATTACAACAATGAAAGAAAATAATTTGAGAGTAATCGCGTTAATGTGCTGTGTTGTTTCAAAATGTCAGCCACCCAAGAATTTCAAACTGCTCTATCTCAGCCGTTTTTTAAGATAGAGGTAAAACAAAAAATACTCCGGAATCCTTCTATCAAGGCCTAACACTTAAGCAAAAAATAAATTTGAATTTTTAACTTTTTTGTATATTTATTTTAGTTTTAAATTTTTAAATGGCTGCCATCTTGAAACAAAATGGCGGACCAAGCTGGCCAACGAACTCGGTCGAGACATTGGTGAGCTTAATACACACAATTAGTTTCATCAAAATTGATTTATAAATACGAGCTTTATCGTATGACATAGGTCAGATATATATATATATATATATATATATATATATATAAATCAACATTTGAATGGAGGGTGGTTTTGGAGTCTGGGGGTCATGATCGTTGAAAATATATCGAAATTTTCCGGAACTGCTTTCCTCCGAACGGCTGCAATAGGTAGCTTTATACTTTTAGGTAGCTTTCAATACAAAAAAGTATAAAGCTACCTATTGCAGCCGTTCGGAGGAAAGCAATTCCGGAAAAGTTTAGTATATTTTTACGGATCATGACCCCCAGACCCCAAAACCACCCTCCGTTCAAATGTTGATATATATATATATATATATATATATATATATATATATATCTCCATATATATATATATATATATATATATATCTGACCTATGTCATACGGTAACGCTCGTATTTATAAATCAATTTTGATGAAACTAATTGTGTGTATTAAGCTCACCAATGTCTCGACCGAGTTCGTTGGCCAGGTTGGTCCGCCATTTTGTTTCAAGATGGCGGCCACATAAAAATTTAAAACTAAAATAAATGTACAAAAAAGTTAAAAATTAAAATTTATTTTTTAATTAAGTGTTAGGGCTTGATACGAGGATTCCAGAGCATTTTTTGGTTTACCTGTATCTTAAAAAATGGCTGAGATAGGGCAGTTTGAAATTCTAGGGTGGCTGACATTTTGAAACAAAACAGCACATTAACGCGATTACTCGCAAATTATTTTCTTTCATTGTTGTAATCATTTTCCCAATCATACGCATAAAACTGTATATTCATATCCGTTAGCGCCAAATTATCGCCAAACTTGGCGAAATTTGGCGAAATATCGCCAAGTTTGGCGACCAAAATATGTCTTCAAAAATGAAGCCAATTTGGGTATTGCTCAATAATTTGGCGAATTTCTTATTCAAATTCAGTATTAACGAATCTTTTGTAAACGTTTCTTTGCATTTTAACTTGTTGTTTTCGCGTAACATTAGCTAAAATTTTAAAACGGAGATATAGGAAAGCTACCTTTTCCTCCCGGTGCAGGCCGGAAGGACTTTTTAGTATTGAAAGCTACCTAAAACCAAGCCAAATTCTCGCCAAATTTGGCGACCAAAATAAGTTTTCATAAATGAAGCCAATTTGGCTGTAGCTCAATAATTTGGCGAATTTCTTATTCAATTCGGTATTAACGAATCTTTTGTAAACGGTTTCTTTGCATTTTAGTCTGCTGTTTTCGAGTAACATTAGCTAAAATTTTAAAATGAAGAAATAGGAAAGCTACCTTTTCCTCCCGGTACAGGACGGTAGGACGTTTTTAATTGTATTCACCAGATTTCAAAGTACTAGCGGCCATTTAAAAAGCTCATACATCTTTGTTTACTTTTATATTACACTATTAAACAAAGTTAGGTACAGTTAATAACATTTTAATTTTAGCATGATTAATCAAATAAGAATATATTTCCCTGTTGTGAATTCTCCCTAACCGTTAACTGTTAAATCGTACGCTATCATGTTTGTTTACATTTTACGCCTTTCGATTTGACTCTAATGTTAAATCTCTTGTGTTTTCGGTTGTATGTATCACATTATTTCGCTTAAATTAGTGTTTGAACGTGTGTATATTATATTATCAATTCAAATTTAATATTTTACAAGTTTATTTTAAAATGGTTGACTTGAATATTTATATTTGAGATTGAAATATATATATATATATATATATATATTATAAATCGAATGACTCATAATAAGTAAGATAATTTTTGTATGTATTTTAGATAGCTAGACTAACTGTTTGGACTTCTCTCAAACTACAATTTAATATTATACAGTCAAGCAAGATTACTAGAGTAATCAGTTTTCTGAGTTTCTTTTTTATATAAGTATGGTTTTAAATTCCCAAATTCAATTTTCTAAACTTTTCAGAATTGCAATTAATAGAAATTCTATTATATTTTTAAGAAATATACATAAATATAACTTAAACATATGTTTTAACTAATATAAATGAGATTAATACTTTGTAAATTGCTAAAATGTTAAATCTTGGAAATAATTACAAAATTAATAAAACTTATGAAATGCTATATCTGTATTATTAGTAAGTATTAATAAATATATAAAAGAAAAAACTCCGTTCAACACATCATGATTGTACAGCATGCTTTCAGTTGTATTTGAAAAAGTAAAACATATTTTTCGCATCGGGTGCTTTTCATTTCCGACAATACTTAAAAGGGCATCGTCTTCTGAGAAATAAAATCGAAGTAGAATGAAAAAGCAAGTGAGTAAAGGCGGGCGAAGATCGCTTGCTTGTCATTTTTACATAGAATTTCTTTATATTCTCAAAGGATTAGCTCTTGAACATTTTATTTTATTAAGTTACATAATCTGATTACTTGAATTCTCGAAACTTTTATGATATTTAAGCGTTTGTTGCAATTTCTATTATTTGCAATCTTAAAATCTTGCATCGTCATATATAAAACCTTGTTTCATTACATTTAAATCCGAGACATGTTGTTTAAAAGTAGTCAGATTCAGCATACTGAATATATAAAAAAAGCTTTGAAACATTTACATTTTAATCCATCGGAATATTTAAATAATATTTTGGGTATTTTGTATGCATTCTTAATTAAGAAAAGATATATATATTTATTTTGCATGAACTTATTAAATGAAATATATAATAATATTTATTTTACTTAAAAGGTGCAAATATACAAAAGGTTTTAAAACATAAAATCCCGTCAAAAGATGTTAAAAAGATGTCTAAAAACCCGAGCGCGTTCAACTGCTTCAAACAATCATCATCAGGGAATCTTGGAAAGTGTGAGAAGTCATGAATGTTCGTTGGTTAAATAGCCGGACCCGAGACTATTTCAAAGGAGGGGAGGAAGGAAGGAGGAGAAAGGGTGGTGGATATTATAGTTAAATTCCAAAATTGCCAGAGATATTTAGTGCACTATACCATGTTCTGGATATATTGTATGAGTCATTGCATGTGTTATTAACTTGAGTTAAAATTTCTAAAGATTCTTTGATAATTGATGCGTAGTAATTTGAAGTGCGGGCTACGATTCTTGCTTTACTGTAGTCTATGTCTATGTCTTGTTTTTGGTTTAATCTTGATAGAGCTGTTGAGGGTTTACTATACTTTATGTTTGCGATATGTTCTTTGAGTCTGTCTTTAAATTTCCTAGATGTCATTCCTATGTAATTCAGTTTTTTCCTATTTAATTTACCTTTAAAAGGCATTATATATATGCCTGAAGTTCCGTTGTTAGGGATTGGGTCTATTTTCCTGTGTGAACTTATTAATGAACAAGAAGAAGCATATTAATATAAATAGTATACACACTTATTTAAAAATTCAAATATATTAAATGCTGCCTAGCTACTCTGTTATGAATATAGTCTAGCGTAAAATTGATTGTTGAGTATTGTGTGTTCAGTGGACATGTCCAGATTCTAACATTTGTGCGTAAATGGGCCCCCTATTCTGTCACTTTCTGGTTGAATCTCTAGTAATCTAGTTTTTGCGGTTATTTTTAGCAATGATAAGACAGCTAGGTTTATGTAGTCATATATCTCGTATAAATACAGTGGTAAAAGTGAGTATTTTTTATATTATCGGATCTCGGCCTTCATGGAAAATCTATATTAGAATGGCGCTTCATCAAGCCCTCAGCGTGCCGTTAGCATTCATGTTCCATTTGTACTCAGTTTGGAATAAAATTCTTCAGTTACAGGAGTTTAACTACGTGGTAAGGCGTTGCATCTAATTCCTCAAATAAATGTATATTGGAATCCACACAATTCCCTTCAATTAGTACCATTGCCGTATTTACTAAAGGTAGCTTTTTTTTTAAAAAGTGGTGCCAACCGAATAAAATTTGTGTTAAATCCACCGGTCCCAAAGGGGTTAATCACCAGGGAGGGGTATTTTCTCGTGTTCTATGGGCCCAATTTCAACGAGAAATAGTTCATTCAATTTAACATGAACTAATTAAGATATTGATAACTATTTAAGATTTAGATTTGGCGCGACGTGACGGTAGAAAGTGGAACTAAAAGATTTTGCAGCGCGTGCGCAGCAAGTTTGCTATACGGTGTCGTAAAGCAGAAGGGACACCTGCCGGAATTATGGTCGGAAGAGTTTTATTAGAACAGAGTGTGCCTCCTAGCGGTGGGAAGTGGAACTAAAAGATTTTCCATTTAAAATTGGTCCGATTCGGACAAAGAGTCCGATTTCAACGATAATTGATTCATTCAACTTAACATGAACTAATTAAGATATAGATAAGCAATTAAGACATAGATTTGGTGCCCCTTAGCGGTGGAAAGTGGAACTAAAAGATTTTCATCGCGTGCACAACACGCTTTCTATACGATGCGATCAGCAGTTCCAGCGAAGACACTTGCCGGAGTTTCGTTCGGAAAGACTATTTGTGTAGAACAGAGTGCACCCCCTGGAGGAGGAAAATATAACTAAAAGAATTTGTCTTTTATCTTAGTCTGATTCAAACAAAATCTTTCCTAATATTTTTCCGAGGTCTCCCAGGTACTAAATAAACTTAGGTATCAATTTTCCAGCCCTTTGTTACCACCATTTAGGAATATTAATCTCCAGGGGGGCTGATATATTTTCTCAACTTGTATGGGCCCAATTTCAACAGTAATTGGTTCATTCAACTTAACATGAAATAATTAAGATATAGCTAACTAATTAAGACATAGATTTGGTACGTCCTTTCGGTGAAAAGTGAAACTAAGAGATTTTCCGCGAGTGCAAAGCACGCCTTCAACGAGGTGCCGCAAGCAGCGCGAACGAGTGTCGGAGTTTCGTTCGGAAATATGTTTATTTAGAACAGAATGCTCCACCTGTTAGTGGAAACTGGAGCTAAAATATTTTTCAGCGTATGCGCAGCACGTCCGCTATACACGGTACCGTAGGCAGCTGGGACACGTGTCGGAATTTTTTTAGAGCTGAATGCAACCCCCTGGCGACGGAACAAAAATATATTTCTGCACATGCGCCGAAAATGACTATTTGTATTGAAACCGCAAAAGAAATGTACCGCTTTGATAATCCCAGATAACGCAATATTCTCATTTTTACTCATCCTCGAGTATTAAGAAAAGTATTGGAAATATTGATTCGAAACTCGCAGTCTGTACGTTGTTTATTTTTCTGATTCCCAAAATGCAAATTTTGTGAAAATCTGACGGTCATTTTTTTTTTACTAAAAACTGACCCCCATTGAATCAAACTATCCAGAAATTTTTGAGGGTGGTATTTAATTTACTTCCGCTTCGGGGTCCATCTCTCTATTTGATTTCCGAAATACAAAGAGTTACCAAAGTAACGGTTTCGTGCAGCGATTTTTAGAGTGATTTCGCATATCGTATTTTTTTTTTTATGGGACCGGGCAATGCCTGGCGTATAAGCTAGTTTAGAATAAATTATTTAGAAATGTAATGCAATCTAAAATTAAACGACTTTACATGCTCACAATAATTATACGATTTAACAATCTCTCGATTTCTAATTTGGTAAATAATAAGAAGTGATTTTGAAATAAAAAGACAAATCAACGAGACAAATCACGCAACTGTTTCTTAACACTTTGCCGTCCGCATGTCTGGTAAAAATACGTCTATTCGTAAAATGTTGAAATGATTGATTGACACCAGAATTTAGAAACAAATTTATTCGAAAATAAGTAAAATCTTCTCGTTATGTACTTGATAAAAAGAAATTTTTCATTGTAAAATTCTGGTGCCACTGTGGCATTTAAGGATTAAAATTAAGTTACATTACGTATGACACCACTGTGGTGTCGTGGCAATGTATTAATATACCACTTGGGTGTAATTCTCCACAATACTCGTGTTATTAATATTGCCTATTTTTTATTTACTTGGAGAAAGGAGAGCAAGTTGACGTATTTAACCCCTTGAAGGGCAAGCATGTGGTCTTAAAATGCTAAATTTTGCGATGTTTCGACACCAGTAACTTTTAATAATGAATTTTTACCTTCTCAATCTGCAAAAAACAATACTAAATATTTTTATTTAATAATACCGGTGGCAAAGTTATATATTAAAAAGTGGTATATATTATATACCGGTGCCCCTCAAGGAGTTAAGCGAGAGTAGTTTGGCACAAGACGGTATTTTAGTGACAACCACATTCAATTTAATCTATGTTGTTGCCATTAAATAAACGAGTTGTGGTATACGCACATGGCTAAGCTGACACTAGACGTTTTTGTCTCAACTCTAGCAAATCACATTGCAGAACTTGGAAATACTTGCCGGTACAAGTTCTATCAAACAAGTGAGATAAGCGGACAAGCATTAGGTTGACAATAATGGCAGGGTCTCCATTCTTTAGTACAAAATCTTTTATACCGATCAAACTTTATTGTTCTCTACAATCTTATGTATAAAGGCACTTTAGGTGCTCATCGCGCACTAATTCGTTCAAAATACTCACGACTAAACAAATTTTATTGATCGTCAGTTGCCTTTTAT
Source organism: Maratus michaelseni (assembly GCA_963931845.1). Taxonomy (NCBI): domain Eukaryota; kingdom Metazoa; phylum Arthropoda; class Arachnida; order Araneae; family Salticidae; genus Maratus; species Maratus michaelseni. The sequence goes on along the minus strand of OZ007590.1, from coordinate 126,897,596 downwards.
TTTTATAAAGGCACTCTACTTGCTCATCACTCCATATTTTGCCTATCAATCAAATTTTACATCTCATATGCCACCTCACTCACATTCACTGATCATCATTCAGGTTAGAAACGCAGTAAACCATCATAAAATATTCGTTGTGTCCCTGTTAAAAAAACTACACACGATATGATAAATCCTACTAATTTAAAACCTTTCCTCGCGTATTACAATTTTAATGAAAATGTTACATTCAAATCCGTTCTGTGGTTGTTGAGAAAATTAATGATATACATACATATGTGCGTACACAAACACTTAACGATAGAAAACAGAAGCTGCGTTATTTTTTAAGTTGTTTAACATGTATGAGTATCTGTAAATAAAAGGTGGTATATTTTTGTATAAAAGTTATCGGATAGAAAATTTAAAAAAAATAAATAATAATAAATAAACGAATTGATCTAGGCTCAATAGTTTGATCCAAGAAATATTCTCTCATGATCTGGATATTTTCAAATTTATAAGCTCATATAACAATAAAATGGTGTGTGTCGAACCCTGGGAAAATATTTTAATAAGAAAACCCACTCCTAAAGAGTATAACACTTTCAGAATCGGTTATGTTAATAGTTATTAACCTTCTGACTTAATGTATGAGGAATGTATTTTTATTTTCATTCTCTAAGGATTCAAGTCACATTATCTGTTCCTTTATGAAAAATAAGTCAGACTCTCAAAATTAGTTAAAATAGAAAACTTTAAAATTGTTCTGATATATGCACTCAAAAAAAAAAAAAATAAAAAAAAAATAAATAAATAAAATAAAATGTACAATATGTGTGTGTGTGTGTATGTATGTATATTACTGAAACGAAAAAGCAGAAGTCCCAAACTGTGGAAAAAATAATCTTAAAGTTATTTTTCAAAAAGAAAATATATTTTTGTTACTTTGTTAGGATTCTTTCCTTTGTATGTGCTTTTTCTGGCCACAAGGAAATGCAAAAAGCAATATAGGATTTCACCATGGGAGGGTATACTCGTATTGAAAAGTTTTATAAGAAAAAGAAAAAAAAATGATACTGAGGTATAAGTATACACAATAAAAACCGAAGTTTTATATTTTGAAGGGTGCTTTTGGTTAGTATTGTTTAAAAAAATAAGAATAGTACTTTTCTGTAAATAATTATGGATGAAATATTTGCATATTATTATGGGGTTACTATAATGTAAAGTATTTAGAATATATATATTTTTTAAGACAATTATTACAGTAAGTCCGAAAGATGTTTTATGCTTAAATTTTTATTGCTTTATGAAAGAAATGTAATGACTGCATTTAATATTTTTTTTAATAAAAAAAATTATATTTTCGCCAAAAGTTACTCAAAAATAAATGACTCTTTCGCTCACCCATGGTTAGACTGTACATTATGCAAAATAAACATGTTCCACACTATTGCAATGTTAATATTGTAATTGAAATTAGATTACAATGGTGATTTTTCTTATAAATTTATTTATATGTATAGACCATTTCATCATCTATCCTAGTCCTAATAATATTATAAATGCGATTGTGTGTGAGAATGTTTGTCTTAAGTAAACATAAAAACGGAGGATTTAGTGGCCCTGTATCTTTGTATATATGGATTATAGTAACCCAGGAATGAACATAGGGTAGATGTTGTTTATTGATGTACTTGCTGTTTATTGATCTGATGGTTGATGTTATTTTCGAATATTTTTCTTAATAATTTAATTCTTTATAATTTCCTATAAAACTTAATTAACTATTTTACGTTGCTAAGCGTTATCATTGCCAATAATGCTTAATACAAAGCCTGAAATAATATTTTCCTCAACAATTAATTTTGAATTTAACGATTTCCATGTGAAAAATGAAAATTAAAAAGCATTGAAAAGAAGATGAATTTCCGAATTATTTTAAACGAAAATATGGAGTGTTTGTCATTATACATGTAGTATGAATGTCGGTTACGTTGCGAAAAGGTTTTCTAGCAAAAATTGCGTTTTAATAAAAAAAAAAATAACAATAATTATATGATTAAGAAAAGATTTCTTAACCAACGAATTATGAAAAGGAATCTCTTTTGCTTGGGCAAATATGAAATCATATTGGAAATAAAACATGCATTTTCAAATATTCGTAATAATACAAGGAGCATGAAAATCAATATGTAATGAAAGTAAATGGACAATGACGTCCTATTTAAAACGAAAAACTCAAATGTGTTTTATCGCTACTAATTAATAAGCTTGAATGTCAGTTAGACACAAATGTGAGTTTTCTGCCAAAATCCACGTTATGATCCCCAGGAAAAGAATATTAACAAGAATTATATCATTGTAAAGAGATGTCTCTGGGAACAAAGTGACGTTATATTTAAAATGAAACGGGAATTTTCAAATATGTTTTTAAAGGAGCGTGAATCAATTTTATACATTAATAAAATACAACGCTCAGTAAGTGTAGAAAGTGGATGAGTTGCACGCCATGTTTAAAATGAAAAATTTAAATATTTGTTTAACTATACTGATTACTAAGCATGAATATATCAGACACATTACAGAGGACAGTTTTCTGCCAAAATTCACATAATGATTATTAGGAAAAGAAAAATAAACACGAATCTATTATATTACAATCTGATCGTCTGTTTGTATTTCGCAACTACTCCTCTTAGATTATCGAACGCAACGCAATTTAGTTTACAACCGGTTATCATTCACCCGAGGATATCATATAAACTCTCAGAATTAAACATTTTAAATTAAACTCCAATATATAATTTATTTTTTTGTAAATGTTAACAAAATTTCTCTAAAAACGGCAACTAAATTACTCCCTTTTGTGGATAAAAAAGAAATAAAACGGATTAATATATTTTTCACGCCATTTTCCCATTAAAACTAGAAAAAAGAATTTATTTTCAATTTGAATAGATGGTGAAAACGAAATCTTGATTATAGTAAAATTTTCGATAAACATAAACATATTCAAACTTTATGAATCAAGTTATTCTGCAGAACAAAAATCATCTGTCAACATATTGTCATTTAGAAATCAAGATTTGCTTCAGCTATCGATTAAAACAAGGAGGCAAATTTAAGCTGCTTGCATTTGGGTGTACAAATTATTGCTCCCTATTCACAAGAATTGTGTTTAAATAAAAAACATATAGGGTGAAACTCCCAGTGTTATTGACACGCAACCAGTAACTGACATTTGAGAAAAAAACTAACTCAAATAAGCATTTTGTTATAAAATTCTACAAAGTAATGTCATTTAGTGATAAATTAGACACTTATTTTTATTTTGGAGTCAACTTATTCACCACTAGAGAGTCAAGAACATATTTAATGAGAAAGAAACTTTTGAGAATACAAAAAGAGCCATTTTGAAGCAAGCAACATATTTCTAAAAATAAGGAAGTGTTTTTTCTAATCTGTTTGTAGTGCAACCATCCTGAACATTTTTCTTAAAGTTATACTTGTAAAAATAGTTTAGAAATACATATGATGTATTAGAGCCATGATTTAGGGTTTAAAGTTATTTAATTTAGCTTAATGGGCGGTGCCGGTTATTGGTTTCTAGAATTCCATTTCACCAGTCTCTGACGGAGATGTTAGTTATTGGTTATATTAAAGAATGTTGAAATCTATCATTTGAACTGTTTAAAAATGCATAATAATAAATTAAATTTAGCTTGTAGCAAACACCATTAAAATATCAACTGTTTTACCAGTGTTTCACATTAGATGTCAGTTACTGGTTCATAAATATCAGTTATTGGATATCTGCATTTCTAATAATTCAGTACTAAATATTACTGCTTTATACGCTTACTATATACTCTGCATTACAAATAATGCAGTACAGCTTACTAAATGACACTTTTTATAATAAATATTAATGTATTTTTTTAGAATAAAGAATAAAGTTTTTTTTTTAAATCATTTTAATCTTTTAAAATAAAGTGTCAATCACTGGTTCACTTTATGTTAGTTATTGGTGTTTCAAAATAAGGATGGTGTCAGTTATTGGAGTTTTTGGCCATTTTTAAAACAATAATAATTTTTAATAATAAAATGTATAATTTTTCAAAATTTTGCCAGCAATATTTTTTTAATATATCTCTACTATCATCTCAAAAACATAGGTAAGTATAAAATTGATTTAATTTTTGTAATAGGGATTTGAAAAAGAAAATCCTGAAAGTGTATTTTAATGGGGGTTTCACCCTACTATTTCCAAATAATTTTAAGTGGTGAAACCACATCTTCTTTTTACTATACATATAAAATGCAACTGAGAATTTAGACCGCTTATAACATTAGTTCTACTGAATGGATTTTGATACACATTGCACTGTTAGTTAGATACTTTTTCAGGGAAAGTTTTTTTATAGAAGATATTGCTCTACTTGTTTAGATATAGAATTATGTGGAAAGTTCTATAATCAAGTGAAGCCGACTATGAAAGTTTAGCCTTCTTAAAAAGTTTTACTGGGCGGTTTTTGATGAGATTTGCATTGTTATTTAGATAATTTTTCAGGGATGGTTGTAATATATTGCTATCGTTCTTTACCAAATCTTACTATAAGTGATCATCTAAAATTGTTGCTTCTAAACAGCCCAAATTTTGTCTGACATATTAGAAAACATAACAGCGCAATGGCGTTCGTATCTTTTTTGGCAATGCGGATGAACAGTCTAGGTGCAGGTTCATATTGCTTTAAAACACAAGCTCAAATTCCCCGCTATATTTCTTTTGATCCAAGGTTCGTTTCAAGAAACCAACCACCGTAGCGGGAGCAGACTGATAGTTAAAAAAATAAATAAGATATAGTTATATATATATATATATATATATATATATATATATATATATATATATATATATTTGCATTTTATCTGAAATGTAATACTTTTTCTCTCCTCAATCAGTCTTCTAAAAGATTCATAAATGAATAGATGAAAATATAAATTTTACATTAAAATATAAATTAGAAAATATTCAAATGCGTGGGGAAAAAAGGGAGCAAAAGTAAAACATATTTACCACGTGGGTTGCTTCTCATTTCCCGCACTTCGCGTTCTGAGAAATAAAATTGAAGTAGACTGAAAAAGTAAGTGAGTAAAGGGGAGAACAGATCACTTGCTTGTCATTTCTACGCAGAATTACTTCATATTCTCAAAGGATTGAGTTATATAAAAAAAAATCTTTTTTAATCGCATGATTAGATTTCAGTTTTTCTACACTATGTCAGCCTTTCAGTTATTGAAAGATTTAATTTATGTATTTATATCCAGGTGTTTTCTTATGGACGATCGTAACATAATGAAAATTATATACTTTAGTTTGATTTTGTATTTTAACAAAAAGTACTTTGTGAATTAAAAAATCTTTAAATATCTAAATAATATAAATTTTAGTCTATAATTTATTTTAATATAATTCTAGAATTTTTTTTAAATAAGTATAATCATTCCATTTTCAGATATATAAGGAAAGATAAAAGAGCTAGATAATGTCACCTTTTTTTATTTATATTTCCTTTAAATTTTACTAATGGAATTTTCTAAAATATAAAAATCGAGAGACCTCATATTTTTTCTTTTATTGTAGTAATTTATTAATTTACCTTCCCTTATTATTTTTCTTTATTTTTGCCATATAAAATATCTTTTTTTTTTTTTTTTAAGTATTTCCTTTTTGTGTGTGTGTGAATGTGTCACATTTGTTTCCCCGAATAATCAATTTACTAAAGTCTCATGAATTCTAAAGGAATTTTACAAGACAACTATTAAAATGTCATTTCAGTTTTAATGTTAAATTAATAAATTTTATTATTTTGAGCAATATTGTTTTGCAAATTGAAACATTTTAACTCGTAGATGTATACAAAATACAATGAATTCTAAATGGATTTTACAAGACAACTATTATAATGTTAAATTGATAAATTTTGTTATTTTGAGCAATATTTTCTTGCAATTTGAAACATTTTAACTCGTGGATGTATGCAAAATACCATGAATTTTAAAGGTATTTTAGAAGACAACTATTAAAATGCTATCTGAGTAAATTGATAAAATGTATTATTTTGAGCAATATATTTGCAATTTAAAACATTTTAATTCATGGATGTATACAAAATATTTTGTGTAGTAACAATATTCCTAAAGTAAGTTATTATGCTAATGCTCATGTGAACTAATGCTCAGATTTTAATTACATAATTTATTCATGATTACTTCGCATTTATGGATGAACTGAACATTGTTAGTTCAAATATATTTACAACTCACAGAAGAGAAATTAATATTTAAAATTTACTCTTTGATTTATAAAGAGACGATAATTTCATTAAAAATGATTATTATGTTGAATAATTAATTTTATTTATGCACATTTTTAAGTTTCTAATATTCAAGTCAAAGTTTTAAGAGCTAAGCAGTAGTTTTTAAACGAAGTAAAACTACTCATAGGAGGTTTATAAATTCGGATAATTGTTTTGTAACATTCAGAAATATTTCACTGAACTAAAAATTTTAATTTTCAGATTTTTTGTAATTTTTTACACCATTTTAAAAAATGCAAAAAGACATTTGAGTAATAATGAATAAGTAATAGTAATAGTTATATGTAATAATAAATAAGTAATAATAATTAAAGAATACTTGAGTTTATTTAATATTTCAGGTTATGCATTCATACATCATTATTCTCATCATATCATTGTTCTATTTTATGGACAGATTGAAATCCAAAGTGTACTAAAAATTTATAGGACAGACGAAATGCTTGCACGGTAATTAAAAAGTTAAAAGGTTTTGATTTAGCTAATGTTTTGATTATCTTTTACTTTATCTGGATATAATGGATTCTTAAAATGAATATATACGGAACTGAACAAAATCTACCAACAGACGAACTTTTCTTCCAAGATCAACTGTCAAATGCTGTGCGACAAATATTCCGAAATGTAAAGGCAGAACACGGTCTGGTCAAATAAGTCAGCTACAGAACATTGTCATAGAAAAACGTGCAATAAAACGGCTCATTTTCATATTTCGGTCGAACTTCTTGCTGGAAATTTTTTTTAACACTATCTTATCTGGTATTTTATCATCGGTTTTATGCACATTAGATTTTCATTCCCAAAGCATTTAAAATATTAATAAATTTTCATAGAAAAAAAAATTATTCTTTTTACAGCCTGAAAGTCAGACAAATTTAATTTGTATCTATTTACTTTATAGCAACTGTATGATTTGTTCCCTCATATATTTTCTTCATTCACTTTAAAACCACACACTGAACATATCCATAAACTGAGTGTCAAAAACGGGAACAAATTCAGTTGTCACAGAGCGAAGAATATTCCTATAATTAATTGGTCTTATTTAGAATTACATTCATCATCACTTTAACTATAGATTTTAATATTGAAGAATGAAAAATATGATTTTATTTAAATAAAACACACTAAAATGTCAAAAATATACATTTTTCAATTAGTGATGAAAAGTAAAAAAATTATATATGTTTAAAACTTCTATATATTTATGCTTTGTCATATATGTATTAAGGAACACTGTACAAAATCTGCAGCAAAGTTTCCGGTCATTCGACCTTTTTACAGAAAACGGTTATAGAATACTGTTAAATTACGGTTATGTAACCCTTTTACTATAACAACGGTCGAATGACCAGATATTTTGCTGCAAATTTTTTACAGTGAATAACAGACAGGGAAGCAAATTTTTATTACACATTTGTTATAAAGTATATTTCTTAATAAAATTCTTTTATCATATTTTGAGAAAAAGAAAATTCTATTTGTTTTATCACAAATGTGCAATAAAAATTTGCTGGCATGTCTTTTATTCCTTAATATATATATATATAAAGTTATTAAATGATATAGAAAAATTTCATTTTTCTCACTAAATGAAACAATACATATTTTTCCATTTTTAGCGCATTTTCAATATTTTTTTTAGTTGTAAAAGGGAATTTAAACCAGATATCGGGGTATTTTTTGCTTGAATTGTTTTATTAATATTTTGCAAACATGGAAAACTAATAAATTACGTTTGTATTATATGTATCATATATATATCGTACTTTAAAAAAAATATCCTATCTTAAATTTATTCTAAATTTCCCCCATTTAATGTTACTATAAAAAATTTCAAAAATTCTATTCTTCTTTGGAACACTTTCCAACCTACTTGAAAAGTGTTTTTTACTTCGGTTTGTCTGGCCGTCTACCGTGTGGCCGTACTCTAACTCCCGTAAACATGCTCGGATTGCCTTTTAGTAAAACATGTTCCCCATTTCAACTGAAGTGTGTACCACTTATAGTTTTTTTACAGGGACAGTCAAAAGTATTCCTTTACATTACAGTCAATGGGAAATAATCGTTTCAAGTGAATTTTTCTGACGCTACGTCATCTAAAACATAATGAAATTGATATATAATTATGAAGCGCATTAAAACATGATTTTTGTAGACTAGGGGTTGAAAAGCATTTATTATTCACTAGCAAGCTAAGCCCGCTACGCTGATCAATTTCACTTAACGAACCTTTAATCAAGCAAAATATTGACATTTCATAATTTACTTTTATATTTTAACAGAATAATAAGGCTACTATCATTTGTGACTCGAGTAATAGCCAATATACACGTCAGGAAACGTCGGCCTTATCATTATCTTTTTACGCGTGAAGGTTTCACTATGGTACTCCATTGTGAAATTGGTTAATTTTTGAAATTCAATGTTCGAAAAACGGCATAATCATTAGATTTGAAATTTATATCAAGAAATATACAATTTTTTACCTTTCAAACGCAGTTTGTCTAAAAATTTTCTGCCAAATACTTTTCGAGCCATTATTTTTTTCAGTAACTTCAAATGTTTCATTTTCCGAGATTAATCTGTGGCAAAGATTAACGAAAAGCCAGTCGTCAGCAACGCATAGCTTTATATTAAAGAGGATGTTGGAGCAGGGATTGTCACCATCAATTTTGAAATCGGTTCTGTAGTTCCAGAGATTCCAAGGAAATTGTAATTTAGAATGATTTTAGAACGCTTTTTGCTCATTTCAAACTTTTAAATTTCGAATTTTTTATTTATTTATTCTTAGAGAGAATTTATATCTTATAAGTAACTACAATGCCAAATTTCAAATTTCTAGCTCCTTCAGTATAAAAAAATGCAATTTTAGAACGTTTTTCGCTCCTGCACCCTCCTGGGATTAGTGGCACTGACATAAAATATAGCCTATCTTGGAGCAGGGCCTGTCACCATCAATTTACCCCCATCACTTTCGAAATCGGTTCTGTAGTTCCGGAGATTCCATAGAAGTTGTAATTTAGAATGTTTTTAGAACGCTTTTCGCTTATTTCACACTTTTAAATTTCGATTTTTTTTTTAATTTTGTTCTTAGAGAGCATTTACATCTTATAAGTAACTACAATGACAAATTTTAAATTTCTAGCTCCTTCAGTATAAAAGAAATTGGAATTTTAGACGCTCCTGCACCACCCTGGGATTAGTGGTACCGACGTAAAATATAGCCTATGTTGGAGCAGAGATTGTCATAAAAAAATTGACACCATCACTTTTGAAAAGGGTTCGGTAGTTCCAGAGATTCCATAGAAATTATAATTTAGACTTTTTTAGAGCGCTCTTCGCTCATCTCACAGTTTTAAATTTCGATTTTTTTTAGAATTTGTTCTTAGAGAGCATTTACATCTTATAAGTAACTACCATGCCAAATTTCATGTTTCTAACACCTCCAGTATAAAAAAATCGAAATATTAGAACTTTTTTCGCTCATGCGCGCCCCTGAGGGTAGTGGCACCGACATGAAATACAGCCTATGTTACAGCAGGAACTGTCACCATCAATTTGCCACCATCACTTTTGAAAACATTTCTGTAGTTCCAGAAATTCCATAGAAATTGTAATTTAGAATGTTTTTAGAACGCTTTTCGCTCATCTTACCCTTTTAATTTTCGAATTTTTTTAGAATTTGTTCTTAGAGAGCGTTTACATCTTATAAGTAACTACCATGCCAAATTTAATGTTTCTAGCTCCTTCAGTATAAAAAAAATCGAAATTTTAGAACGTTTTTCACTCTTGCACCCCTCCCCACTGAAGTAGTGGCACCGATATAAAACATAGCCTATGTTACAGCAGGATCTGTTACCATCACTTTTGAAAATGGTTCTGTAGTTCCAGAGATTCCATAGAAATTGTAATTTAGAATGTTTTTAGAACGCTTTTCGCTCATCTCACCCTTTTAATTTTCGAATTTTTTCAGAATTTGTTCTTAGAGAGCATTTACATCTTATAAGTAACTACACTGTTAAAAATTTGCAGCAAACTGTCTGTCCAGTCATTTGACCGTTTTTACAGAACATGGTTACATAACCATAACTTAACTATATTCTGACCATAATATGTGCAATTATATGGTCAGATTGGAGTTAAATTATGTTCATGTAACCGTTTTCTATAAAAACGGTCAAATGACTGGACAGTTTGCTGCAAATTTTTAACAGTGTACCATGCCAAATTTAATGTTTGTAGCTCCATCGGTATAAAAAAAAATCGAAATTTTAGAACGTTTTTCGCTCTTGCACCCCTCCTCCCTGTGGTAGTGTCACCGATATAAAACATAGCCTATGTTACACCAGGGACTGTTACCATCAATTTGCCACCATCACTTTTGAAAATGGTTCTGTAGTTGCAGAGATTCCATAGAAATTGTAATTTAGAATGTTTTTAGAACGCTTTTCGTTCATCTCACCCTTTTAAATTTCGAATTTTTTTAGAATTTGTTCTTAGAGAGCATTTACATCTTATAAGTAACTACCATGCTAACTTTCATGTTTCTAACACCTTCAGTGTAAAAAAAAAAAATTTGAAATTTTAGAACGTTTTTCGCTTCTGCAACCCCCTAGGAATAGTGGCACCAACATAAAATATAGCCTATGTTGGGTCAGGGACTGTCACCATCAATTTGCCATCATCACTTTTGAAAACGGTTCTGTAGTGCCTGAGATTCCATAGAAATGGTAATTTAGAATGTTTTTAGAACGCTTTTCGCTCATCTCACCCTTTTAAATTTCGATTTTTTTTTTTTTTTAGAATTTGTTCTTAGAGAAAATTTATATCTTATAAGTAACTACCATGCTAAATTTCATGATTCTAACTGCTTCAGTATAAAAAAAAATCGAAATTTTAGAACGTTTTTGCTCCTGCACCCTCTGGGGGTAGTGTCACCGACATAAAATATAGCCTATGTTAGAGCAGGGATTGTCACCATCAATTTGCCTCCATCACTTTTGAAATTGCTTCAGTAGTTCTAGAGATTACCCCCTACAAACAAACAAACAAACAAAAAACAAAAAAACAATCTTCACTATTTTATTATATTAGTATAGATTTACAGGGTCAAACAAAAGAATTCTGTCACACATCGTTCTATAGGGAAAATCATTTGCAGTGTAGTTTAGTGATATTTCACTATTTCTAACATAATGAAAATTTTATGCATTACTGAGGTGCACTATAAATTGTTCTCTTAAAAGTGTGGCGTGCATTGCGTTTATTTACAGGGTCACACAAAAGATATTGATTACAGTACATGTGCGATATTTACATTCTATGTGTGATAAGCGTGTTTTTAACTTTGGATTGCGTTTTTAAGTTTAACTAAATTTTTTTAATGTACGTGTTTGTTTATAAACTCCGTTGATCATATACAGGGCTACAATAGGGAGTTCGTAAGTATTACAGACTATGAGGGTGAATTGCTTAACGGTAGTTTTTTATTGTGTTTACACATTTTCCTACTGAACTATATTTAGTAGTCTTATAGAAGTTTGTAGAATATAAATAAATTCAAATACACTGCTACGCAAATAAAAATATACTTTGTCGTTTACGGTTGGTAATTGCGGCGAGTGTGTTTTAAGTTGCCTTTTAGCTTAATATGTGGCGTGTACAAAAGTCTTCAGATAATACTGTACAAAAGATTTCCAGTGCATTTCCAGCGATTGGCGATAAGTGCTAAATGTGAATATTCTAATTGAACCAAATTTTATCATACTATATATCCACATCTATTGATCATATACAGGGCTGTACAAAATAATTCGACTACTTTTTTGACACTGGAAGGTAATTTCGGAAACTGTATTTTTCAATGTGTTATATGTTTTCTAAACTGTTTACTTACATATCTTCTTTCACCTTATTTAACGATGAAGTTTCGTTACAGTTTTCTGGCTGTGTTGGAAAGAGTTTTATAATCTATGATTGACGCATGATTTTTTGTTCTTATTCCTTTTTCGAAAGATCTATGATTTCAATGTGTCATTTTTTTTTTCATTTGGCTGTGTGCCAGTAGTATTTCTCTTTTCAATGTATAAGAATTCTGACCATTATTCTGATCCTCAGATATTTCCGGATTGTTCTAGAAGTTTTTCACAGGTATCATGGAACCTCATTACACAAAAATTATTCTTCCACACTGGAATGATTAATCGAGGCTTTTGATTGGATGAATTCCTTATGTAGTTGCATTTTTGTGATCTCACGCTAGTGGTTTAAAACGAGCTGCACGAAATCGGAGGAGAATTTCTTATGTGTATCTTCTGCTTTAACAACTTTCGCAGTGTCAGTAGAGATTGTCAATATGCTAAGTTCGATACATTTGAATTATTTATTTATTTTAATTCGTAAGCTGTATTAGTTTCGTGAAAATTGTCGTAATTCATTAAGTTTTTAGAAAAGATTGCTATGTATGCATGTAAAGTCTGGAATAAAGAATACCGTAGTATATTTATAGCTAATCCTTGAAAATTTCACTGGGTGTCTATTTCATTGCTATTTTTTTCTTGATTCAATGACTGCAGAAATATAACTAAATTATTGAAGGCTGACAATTTGGATAAATCAGCGAATTCAAAACCGGGTCACCATCTTAATTTTGTGCATGAGAGTAAGCGGAAATTGTAGCAATAGAATTGCTACATTTTTCAGCGAAAAATGTGATGTGAGTAAATTCTACAGATAGTAATAGAGGTGAAATGTTGTTAACTATAGTAACATATTATATAGTGCCATGGATTACGTGACAACATATCTAAAACCATAAGATATACTACATGTATATGGGTGTGTGTGTGCATGAATGATTAAAATAAATGTACGTTTCTTTATTTGAAAAAAGACGTTGATTTAAAAAAAATACACGGTAACAAAATTTAAAAAATCTAAGAAAGAAAGAAAAATATCCTAGAGCATTTTAAATTTATAATTCAATGCAATTTCTCATAAAAAGTTTATTAGATGTAGATTAAATTACTTACATTAGCATCATAATAATGAATAAACTTTATTCTTTAAATGAAACTTGTTTTTCAATAGAATAGTGACAATATTAAGACAATGCAAACTCTTATTCTGTTGAAATATTTTAAACTCGAGTTCCAATCATTATATAGAAAATGCGAAAATATTAATTTTACACATTAAATTATCCTATTTCACAGCATAGGGCGCTATATAATCACAAATGAATGTTGTATTCAATCTGTACTACCTATTTTTAACTTGATTACCTCTGTCATACAGTGGAAAAAAACAAATCATTTTTATTTAAATTTAAATACACGTTTTTACCTTGGGGGTATTATTGGCGTTAAAAAAGTTGAGATGAATCTATCAAACCTAATATTAACTTGGGTGTTGGTATAAAATAGAAAAATCATTTAAAAATTTTAGTTATGCAATTTCTCCTTAGAGGCGCTAAATATATAAAATAAACCTATCACGCTGAAATTTTTCTCGAAACATGAATTTGACTAATTAATTTCATTCGTGGAAAGTGAGTTTAAATTAAGTAGTTATGTATTTTTCTACCATCGGCGCTACTTACATGAAGGAACTTTTTAACAAACATAAAATTGATCATGGCGAAATCATATTCTGCAGATTTGAGTGAAATACGTTTGTGGGAAGTAAGTTTAAATTGCATAGATATGTAAATTTTCACAGGCGTGCTACTAACACAAAAACCCTATCACATGAAAGTTTTTGCAAATACATAAATTTCAGCATGCCCGACGGTTACCTGATAATCTGAGAGAAATTCATTTGTTGGAATTGAATTTAAATTGCGTAGATATGACATTTCTATCCTGGAGCTCTACTAGCACAAGGAAACCTATCATGATTTGTTTTATTTTACTTTTTTTAAAATAAATTTTGACAATAGCAGAAGCTTATTCCGAAGAATCGAAAGAAATTTGTTTTTTGGAAGTGAATTTAAATTTTGTAGCTATACAATTTCCTCCCAGAAGCGCTGACAGTTTAAAACAACAATTAGCATGCATTTTTGTATCGAAACATACAGTTGACTATGACAGAAGCTTTTTCTAAAGATCCAAGTGAATTTCATTAGTGGGAAGTGAGTTTACTTTGCGTAGTTTGCAATTTACCTCCAGGAGCGTTACTGACATAAAAAAAAGTATCACATAAAATGTTTGACCAAAACATCAAAATGACCGTGATAAAAACTGTTTATGATTATCAGATTGAAATTTGTCATGGGAAAAGATTTTAAATTGCATTGTTATCCAATTTCTCACTAGTGCTACTTATGTAAAACTCATATAAAGTGAAAACGTTTATAAAAACTCCAATTTTATAATGACAAAAATTTATTCTGACGATCTGGGCAAAAGTCTTTTGAAACAAGTAATATAAAAAAAAAAATTAAGTCAATTCCTACTTAGGTCAAATAGAAATTTTTTTCCAGCGATCTACACGCTTCGCCACTGACGGTATTTATTCCTAAATTTATATCCTGTTAAATATCTTACATAAGAGAAATTTTTGAAATGTATTAAAAATTAAATAAAAAAATAAATAGCTAAAATACCAAAAATTAATAGCTCGAAAAGTATTTCTCACAAAATTGTTAGACAAACTGCGTTAGAAAGTTAAAAAAATTGTATTTTTCTTGTATAAATTTAAAATCTAATGATTATGCCGATTTCCAAATATTGAATTTCAAAAATTATCAAACTTCACAATAAAGTGCCATAGCGATGTTACAGTTAACGATAATCCAGTTTTTTTTTCAAATATTAATTAATTAATTAAATTTTATTATTTAATTTTAGTTTTATACTTCATTTCTGCTTAAAAGTATAGACTCACTCCACATTTATAGTCTCCTTTGCCCGCGAGCCGCCTGATCTTCGTCCGTGAACAGCCCCATTATCTTCTTACGTGTGAAGGTGAGACTATAAATATGGAATGAGTCTGTACTTTTGAACAGAAATGAAATATAAAATTAAAATTAATTAATTAAATTTAATTAATGAATTAATATTTGAAAAAACTGTATTAACATCAATTGTCATCTAGTACAAGTCTAAAAAAATTTATTTGAACTTGATAGGATGAATAGAAAATATTTTATTAACGATTGAAAATTTGAACAAGATATATAAATATATAGAGAGTGTGAGCTAATAGTAGGAATTGAAAAAGCTTGCTTAATTTGTTTAATTCGCGCAGTTATGTAATTTTCCACAAAAGCCACTGCTAGCATAAACAACACCATGATGTAAATTTTGCTATCAAACATAAAATTGAACATAGTAGAATTTTTTTTCTGAGGATTAGATGGAAAAGTGAGTTTAAATTGACTTTTAAAAGGTATATCAATACTTATAGAGATATATGAAGCATCATAAGAGAAATAGAAGTCAGAGAACAAATAAAAATACTTGCAAATATAAATATTTTTAGAAATATAATTTTGTAAATTCATTCAAATTCGTGCATGTTTTGTTACACGCATAAAATATGTATTTGTGTATTTATTTCCGAAATTTTACAAAATTGCTAAACATTTATATAAAATGAAATATGTCTATCAAATAACATAATAAATTTATTGACAAGAATGTTTTGGCCTTTTTTTCTTGCTAAAAGATTACAAATATGTATAAAATTGTCATCACATTTTACTGATCTATCAGTATTAGAATATAAAGATGTATGCATAGACGAAAATATAAATTTTAACCTGAAAATATAAACTGAAATATATACAAACGTGTGAAAAAAGATCGATATTTTCAAAAAGCAAAACATATTTTCCGCATACGATGATTTTCATTTCCGGCAATGCTTCCAAGCATTTCGTCTTTTGCGAAATAGAATTGCAGTAGAACGAAAAAGTAAGTGAGTAATGTCAGGTAAGGATCGCTTTGCTTTTCATTACTGCGCAAAATTTCTTTATATTCTCAGAGGATTACTGCATAAAAAAATGCATTTTTAAAGGACCGGGTAGCTTTATATCGACTAGAAATGTTCACACGTATAATTCGATTTCGTTTAATTGTAATAATTTAAGCAAATATTCGAACTGAATTCAAGTTTTTGCAATAAAGCAAACGCTATGGTAAAAATCTATTGTCTATATGGCATAAAGAACACATTTGAAAATAAATTTTTTTACAAAAGTTATTTTGTAACCTGCACGCAAGATTCTGTGAAATTAACTATATACAGATTTCATAGATTTGTAGCACCTTGTATAATAAATGAACGTACAGGAAATGTCGTAAATAATTTATCCTGCACTTTATATTCTTAGAATTCGTTTGCTTTTGTAGAAGTTTACAATTTGCTAACTTTTATCACATATTTGTTTCTGCTGTTTAAAAATACAAATTTTGATTCAATAACTTTTAATTTTAATTAGACATTATTAATGTAAGTAATTAAATAATACCTCATGTGAGTTATGTGATCGATAGCCTGGAGAATGCTTTAATTAGTGGGTTGGGGATATGTAACTACATATTTATGACTTAAAATAAAAAAAATACATTCAAACTCAGTTAAAATGCATTTCAAGGGACTTTACAACTGTCGCGTATTAAACGGGATCGCATAAAACGTAATTTGTATAACGTTGCAGGAACTAAGCTTATTTACACATTTAAACGCCAAAATGAGGTTTAGAGCTTTGGTATTATATATTTACGGTCGAAAATAGCATCTTTTACGCATTTTTAGAATAAAATTTAACTATATTCATGTTTAATTGATTGTTTTTTCTAGGACCGACTAAAAGATAACTGAAAAAAAAAATATGATTCAAATATGACTTTAACCTATACGTTACAACCAAACATAGAACAATAGAAATAATTTTCCTGCTAGAATATATTTTTTAACACAACCAAAAATGTTAAATTATAACAACCCAGTTATTAAAAGCATATTACTTACCCATCATACATAGTATAGGGTAAGTCTTGTAATCGTTTTAAAAGTCGGAATTTTTTTTTATGGATTTACACGTTTCAGACACTGGAGATTCCGAAAAACATATTTTTAGAAAAAAAATTACCGTCCGTATATCTGTCTGTGTGTGTGTGTGTGTGTGTGTAAACGCTCTATCTCCCGAACAAATTGAGATAGGACTTGAAATTTGGTATGTACATAGTATGTAATAATGAGAAGAAGCTTATTGAATTTCAGCTACCTCAATTATCCGGAACTATTTTTTTCGGACTCTCGAAATATTCGTTGTGATAAAAGGTATATAAAAATTTTCGTATTTTTTTTAAGGTGTGAATATAAAAGACAATAAAAAAACATAAATTTTGCATAAGGAATGAAGTCGATCGGATTTTTTAGTCGCCGAGATATTTGTAATCACATTTTTCACACTCTTCGATTTTTCATGACCCTGTATTTCACTCAAATTTCAATTCAAATATATATTTTAATTGGAAAAGAGACGCTTAATCCGACGCAGTAAACCGTTAGTTAATATGATTATAATTTCTAGAGTTATAAGGATGTTTCTCTTACACAATTCATAATAGAGCATTTAAAGTTTATGACGTCACCAAGTCACGATTTTATTCGAATTGCAATGCATTTTATAAACAGTTTCCACATGTTTTATTTTCATATTTTACATTATGCATATCCATGATGAGTAAATATTAGGATGGCCCCCAACTACTAGTTTATTACTTGTTCTAATGAGTAATGCCTTCCTTTTGATTTTAGGACTATCCTCCGTATTAATAGAAAACTTGCTTAAAATCGACACACACAATCAGAGACGATTCGACTCCATGAAACTTGTGGTGCAAGAGTAACTCATCGGACATGAATAAAACAGGAGAAGGCAGTATAAAAAAGTAACGAAATTAGCAATAAGAAAATTAATAAGATAAAAGTAACGAAGAATTAACGAAGGAATTCGAATTGCATTTATCGTTTATTTATAGGGACACACAAAATGATTTGATTACAGTACTGTTTATGAGCGATAATTGCTGGAAATACGTTTTCAAGTTTGGGTTAAATTTTGAAGTTTAACTAAATTATTGCTTACTATGTGGCGTGTATAAATTCTATAGATAAAAAAGTAACGAAAGAATTCAAATTGCATTTATCGTTCATTTATAGGGACACACCAAATGACTTGGTTACAGTACTGTTTGTGAGCGATAATTGCTGGAAATGCGTTTTCAAGTTTGGGTTAAATTTTGAAATTTAACTAAATTATTGCTTACTATGTGGCGTGTATAAATTCTATAGATAAAAAAGTAACGAAAGAATTCGAATTGCATTTATCGTTAATTTATAGGGACACACAAAATGATTTGGTTACAGTACTGTTTATGAGCGATAATTGCTGGAAATGCGTTTTCAAGTTTGGGTTAAATTTTGAAGTTTAACTAAATTATTGCTTACTATGTGGCGTATATAAATTCTATAGATAAAAAAGTAACGAAAGAATTCGAAAGCGATGGGCGTGAATTGCTTGCTTAAGGGTATTTTTAATTGTGTAATGCATTTTCCAGCTGAATTATATTTAGTACACTAAAATATGTTTGTAGATTATAAATAAATTCATATACAGAGCTACGCTAAGAACTGGATACCGTCTATGGATAGTTATTGCTGGAAATGCGTTTTTAGTTTTGTTTCCCCGTAGTTTATCTGAATTAAATGTTAGCTTAATATATGGTGTGTACAAAACATTGTAGATAACATATAGGGTTGTACAAATTAATTCGAATACATTTCAGTTTTTTGGCGTAAATTGCTGAAGTTGAATTTTCAGCAATGTTATACGTTTAGTTATAATACAAACATACTATGTAGTCTGTAGATCTATGCTTTAGCATACTTTACTTTACTGCCCAAGAGGGACTGCTGAGACTATGACCAAGTCTGTAGAGCATAGATGTCCTTCCTGTATCCCTTTAACCCTTTCAGGGGCAAAGTACTTTTAGTATTAAAATGTTGAAATAAATGACTGGCACCGGGATTTAATAAAAACATTATTTGCAAATAATAAACGGGTTATATTTCACATACATATTAAATAGAAAATAATTTAGCAAAATTCTGGTGCCATTGTGGCGTTTGGGAATTAAAATTGAGTGGTTTCATAAACATACCCTGCCCCTGAAAGGGTTAAGCGCGACAGAGCTGACAATACTGAGGGTTGCTGACAATAGATAAATGAATATATGAATATAACGAAATCAATATTTGTTAAAAAGACATTAGTACAAATTAATGTCACTGCCGGAGAATACAAAGCTCCGACCCGACAATGGGCAGTGAATAAGGGAGATCCCGAGTCCCTGGCTGTGTGATGGGTTAAGGTAGAAAGGTCACATAGAAAGTTAAAGATGTTTTTAAGCGTTGAGAGCAATGCCGGACAGGATTTCGGATACCTTTCCTATTATAGATGGTAAATGATGAAATTTAGTGTCAAATGTGAAATTAGTTTTTTTTAAACTAAGATATCTTCTTTCACTTTAATATGCGCTGAAGTTTCGTTATATTATTCTATAACTGTTGAAATGTCTTTTATAATATATGATTAGAGCCTGATATTTGATTCTTCTTTAATTTTAAAACATTTAGAATTTACTGCATGAAATCTTTTAATGCGTCAAGAATTCGCAATGTATTCCTAATTATATATGTTGAGAAATATACAGGGTGTCCCAAAAGTCTCCGTACAATCTCAAAAAATTATTACAAAATAATAATAGGCCTACAGCAAAAATAATTACAACAGTACATAGAGTAACTTAAAAAGTTTTTTTTTTCTACAACCTTAGTATACTTGTACATGAGATCCTTTCGTTGCACGAAGAATATCAAGTCTATATTCCAATTCCATCCACGTGCGTTTCAGCATGCTCACATCAACAGTAGTTGCAACTGTTTGATGAAATCTGAACAAAAGTTAATAGTCTCATGGAATTGAAACAAAAGATACAAACAGCAGTAGCTACTGTTGATGTTAGCATGAAAAACGTTCTTGGATTGAATTGGAATATCGTCTTGATATTCTTCGTGCTACGAAAGAATCTCATGTTGAAGTTTACTAGGGCAGTAGAAAAAAACTTTTTAAGTTACACTTTGCACTGTTGTAATTGTTTTTGCTGTAGGCCTATTATTTTTTTTTTGTAATAATTTTTTTAAGTTGTACGGAGACTTTTGGAACACACTGTATTTCTTAAATTGGTACGTATGCATTAACGAGCAACAAGCAGCTCATCGCAATAAATATATAATCGAATACACCATTTTTTTTTCTCTTATTTATCTAGAATTTCGAATTTATCTGATGAAGTTTTTTCTTTTATAATTGACAAAAATCAAAAGTGAAATATTAATTACCTACAGCAGTAAAAATAACTATTATTTTTACATGCCTTACAGAATAAAATTTTTATTTTGAAATAAACTTTTAAAATAAGCCACATCTTTTTGTGTTCTAATAAATCAAATGTGCTTAGTGCTTACCCTTGTCAGTGTCTACAGCTGTAAAAGATATATTGTATAACTAAAATTTTTATGTGGAAAGTGATTTACATTTTGTATTTGCATAAATGTTTTGGGTCGAAAATCGAATTACACTCAATACGTGAAAAAGAAAAGAAAATCAGGTAACCTGTCGCAAACGCACTAGGATATCTATTGGCACCAAAATGGCGATTTTATGAGTGGTGAACTTGACGATTTTGGGCGTGATTTTGCTTCATATGACAGCCTGGTAGAGCAGATTCCGTGTGTTTTATATTAAATTACATATTGTGTGTTTTATAATAAATTTATCTTTGTGTGTGTTTTATAATAAATTAATCATTGTGTGTGTTTTATAATAAAATAATTTTTGTGTGTTTATAATAAAATAAATGTGTGTATTTTATAATATAAACTGTTTCATAAGAAAATAAAACTAACATGCTGTTTTAGAATGCTAGGACTAACAGGTACCCGAAAATGGGGTTTTCACGACAAAATGGCACAAAACAAAAATCGCGCCAACCCCGGTGCGTCTGTGACAGCTGTTTCAAATATAATTTTTACTAGATTCTCTGTAGCGAAAATGTTATACAGAGTGTATGATAAATGATGGTCTGAATTATAAGGAGATATATTATATGTTAAGATAGGCAACTTTTGTATAGGAAACCAGAGTCGCATGTCACTTATCAAATCAAAAATATAAGGTGTTTCACACAAAGCCTAACCCTGGATTTTGTTTTATTTTTTAAAAATTGCGAAAATATTTTCAACAGGTTCATTTTGCTTTCTGTAAAATGTGATGGATTAAGAAGAAGTGCTAAAAATGGTTATCACCTAGTACAGGGTGTCCCACAAGGTACGCAGCGTCTAATATGTACAGATTCGGATAGAGCACATCAATATGAGTATTTTGAATGGTAATAAGTGGGGTCCCCGAATATAGAGTGATAGTCTAATTACAGGATGAACGTTATCATAGCTGCCAACTTTTACACTTTTTTCCTACCACTAAAATTTTATAATAAATTTTACCTTAGTAAATCTCCGAAATCACAGGATTCAATAAGGCAAAAATTTCTATAAATCTTTAGTGGTATCAAAAAAGCGTAAAAGTTGGCAGCTATGACATTATTGACGAATTCGATAGTGGATATTTCAAATGACGATGTGTACAACATGAAAGATTCCCCAGATGATTATGCAAATTTGTGGTAACCACTAAAAATTTATAGAAATTTTTGCCTTATTGAATCCCGTGATTTCGGAGATTTAATAAGGTAAAATTTACTATAAAATTTTAGTGGTAGGAAAAAAGCGTAAAAGTTCGCAGCTATGATGACGTTCATCCTGTAATTAGGCTATCACGCTATATTCGGGGACCCCACTTGTTACCATTCAAAATACTCATATTGACGTGCTCTATCCGAATCTGAACATATTAGACGCTGCTTCTGGGACACACTGTACGTCCAAATAACACTGATATAGATAATTCAACATTCAGAAGGTAGATGTCTCTAACAGAACTAAAGTGAAATTCCAACTTTCACCATGGTGTGATGACATTTTAAGAAAATAAATTTATTCTGTTGGAAAAAGAAAACAAGAACGAAAAATCATGCGTCAAGCATAGATTATGTAACACTTTCCAACGCTTCCAAAATAATTTTACAAATCATTACCGTTTAATAAGCTGAAAGATAACATCTAAGTAAGCAATTTGGAAAAAGCATAACATATTTAAAAGCGTAATTTCAGGAATTTCCAACATATACAATATTCGGAAAAATATCCAAATACTTTTATTCAGCCCTGTATAGGATCTATAGATTTGTATAGATACTACATAGGATGCTAAATTTTAGTTTAGTTAGGAAACGCGTACCACAGTTTAAAATTCTCCTTCTGCAGTTTCTGTCAATAAACGGAAATGTGTTCGCGAACTTTTGTGCTGCCCTGTATATGATCTACAGAATTTATACACACCAATTAATAGATAAAAAGTGAGTTAAATTTAAAATCGCGTTCAGCTACTTATAACGCAATTATCAGCAGGAATTATTGTTAACAGACAGTAGAGAATTCTTTTGTGTGTCCCTGTAAATGAACGATGACTGCTATACACACAATATTATGTAGTAAGCCTCTTGTAATGCCCCATAGTGATATATATAAATTTCAATGCATTTAAAATAGTGAAACATTATTTAATTAAACCGCAAACGATTTTTCTCCATACACGTAATGTAACAGATTTCTTTTGACTGTCCTTGTAAAGTAACTATAAGTGCTATGCACAGCATATTCCATATTAAACTTCTGGTAATGCACATTAGTGATATATATCAATTACAATGTGTTTGAAATTGTGTAACATTATTAAAATAAACCGCAAATGATTTTCCCCCATAGACCGTAATGTAATGGAATTCTTTTGAGTGTTCCTGTAAAAAAAACTATAAGTGCTACATACTTCAGTTGAAATAGGGAACATGCTATATATAACGACAATAACATATAAAAATTGCAGGGCAATCCGAGCATATTTACGGGAATTAGAGCACGGGCAGACGGCCATACGGCCAGACAACCGACAAACCGACGTCATAAACACTTATCAACCAGGTTGGAAAGCGTTAAAAAAAGAATGTTTTTATGCACAATATCATAATTTTATTATTGCATTAAAAACTGCAAACTGAATCCAGTATAAACATTTTTAAATGAAGTGCTAATGCTACAATTTTTTCGGTATTAACAAAGGTTAAAAATGCAATAACTTTATAATTTTTTCGCGATTATTTTCAAGTAAAAGAAAGGGAAAATAAAATGAAAGATCGCAATCTGTTAGTTGCAAAAAACAAACAAATAAACAAAATAAACTAATTTCCTTCTTGCTGAAAAAACTATCATAATTTAAAAAAAAATTCTAAATAGTGTTTATCATTCATTTTTCAAATGATATCTACCGGATCTTTTTTAACACTTTCCAACATAGTTGAAAATTGTTTATGAATTTCGTTTATCTGTCTGTCGTCTGCCGTCTGTCTGTCCGTACTATAGCTGTCGTAAATTGACATGAAATTTTTATATGTTTTTGATGTTTACCATAAAATATTCGGTATTAAAGAAGAAGGGTGTTGCATTTACAGTTCATTTACAGCAACACACAATATATACAGGGTGTTTCAGTTAAACATTTCAGAACTTCTAAGAGGGATAGGTTACATCCTGACAACTCGAAATCCTATAGCAATGTGGGGTCGGAAATGCTTTCCTGAAGCGGTGTTGTACACAGAAGCAACATAAAGAAAAGAGACCGTAAGTGAGAAATCGTTTTAATAATACATGAAAAGAATCAAAAGGTACATGGTAAGTGTTTGAAGTTGCTTCCACGGGCTACAATGCACGCCTCACATCTCCGACGCATGGACATCCGAACATTCTGGAATACTCCAGGTGAATTTCGAATTTCTCCGGCAGCTACTGCGATTCTTGCAACCATCTCCTCAGCATTGTCAACAGGGGTGTCATAAACTAGCGATTTCATATGACCCCAGAAATAAAAATCAAGACATGATAGGTCGGGTGACCGATCAGGCCAATGCACGGGACCACCACGTCCAATCCACTGTTGACCAAATGTGACATCCAGGTAGTTACGAACAGCTCCGCTATAATGGGCAGGGGCTCCATCGTGTTGGAACCAAATTGTCTGTTGCGTCGATGGATAAATCTGTTCATCTCTCAAAAGTTTTGACAATACTTGCTGCAGAAAGAGCAAGTAGTTATCTCCGGTTAGACAACACGGTAACAGGTAAGGTCCGATGCGGTGATCTCCCATAATACCGGCCCATATATTGACCGAAAATCGAATCTGTGCTGCACGACGTCGTATTTCATGCGGGTTCTCGACCGCCCAGATATGGTCGTTATGCGAGTTGAAAATTCCTTCCCCTGTGAAGGATGCCTCATCGGAAAACAACACTTCAGCACGAAAAGTGGGATTTGTAGCACATTTTCCAAGGTACCACTGTGCGAAAGCATTACGAGGTGCATAATCCTCCGGTTGCTGTGCCTGGACACGCTGCATGTGTCTTATTCTCGGAGAATCCTCCAAACGCTACAAGGGGAAACCCCGACTACGTTTGCCAGACTTCGTGTACTCGTTCTTGGATTCCTCTGTACATGCTGCAGCACATTCCGTTCCACAGCTGGAGTCTGTGCTGTTCTTACCCTGACCCTGTCAGCTCTTTCAAATGAACCTGTCTCAGCTAACCTCTGGTGCAGTCTTGCAAATAAATTATGACTGGGAATACGCCTCGTCGGATATCGTTCCGCGTACAAACGCTGTGCGGCTGGCCCACTACAATTTGCAGACCCGTACACCAAATGCATATCGGCTAATTCTGCGTTCGTGTAATCATCCATCCTACGAACTTGGCGTTCTTGTGCCAAATGAAGATTCCCTGCACGAAAGCTCGGAACTTTCGCACAACGCCATCTACCGCGTCAGGAAAGCATTTCTGACTGCCCATTGGTATATGATTTTGGTTCGTCAGGATGTACCCTAACCCTCTTTAAGTTCTGAAACGTTTAACTGAAACACCCTGTATAATTCAGTTACATTAAAATCTATGGGGGAAAATCGTGTGAGGTGTATTTTATTGATGTTACGATATTTCAAACATAATGAGATGACATGATTTACTGAGATGTATTACTACATTCTTACTGAGGTGTATAGAATAAGTTTCTAGTTCATTTACAAAGACGCACAAAATAATTCCTTTACATTATGATCTATGGTAAAAAATATTTTTGGGTGCCTTTTAAGGATAATATGATAGCTCAAACATGATGGAAACATTGAAATGCGCTGCAACATGTTTGCTATAGATTATAAGATTGCATAGCATTTATCGCTCATTTACAAAGGCACACAAAAGGATTCTCTTACAGGACTGACTAAGATAGATAATTTCTGGCAGTGCGTTTCTGTTGTAGTATGGTTGGTTGATTTATGACGGCCAATTATCTACTCGAGGCATATAGGCCCTTGGGGGAAATACCCTCCGTGGGGGTCTTTATAAGGGACCCTAACCCGTATTTACGGCAAGGTTCGAATAAAACCACGGAAAACTCCGAACAGTTAGGTCGAAGAGAACGACAGGGTTATGAACCTAGCACTTCCCGTCTGCCAGCTTTGAGAACAGAACCTCTCAGCCATGGTGGTGTAGTATGTATTTTTAAACTTATCTAA
Organism: Maratus michaelseni; assembly: GCA_963931845.1. Taxonomy (NCBI): domain Eukaryota; kingdom Metazoa; phylum Arthropoda; class Arachnida; order Araneae; family Salticidae; genus Maratus; species Maratus michaelseni. The sequence continues at coordinate 126,871,415 of OZ007590.1, read as the reverse complement.
TTGTGAGTGTATTAGCCGGTGTGTATAAATTCTATATATCACATACAAGGCTGCACAAAAGTACTCGCAGATATTACAGCAATTGCCGAAAATGGATGTTTACGGAGAAATGTGGATTTTTTAGGTTGCTTATTAGACATCTGATTTTATTGTATGAAAGAAAATGAAATTTCTTTGAGCAGTGAAGCAGTAACTCCTTGCCAATCTGTCATTCTAAATTGATAAATAATATTCTGTTAGTGTTGGAAAGCGTTTCACAATCCGTGCTTTACGCATGATTTTTCGATCTTATTTATTGTTTCAACTGTTTCAGTTTTTTAATTTCTAAATATGTCAGGTATATGTACTTTTTTAATTAGGTTGTTATATTGCTGCATTCTGCGTTTTGCATTGAGTACTAAAGCAGAAACTCCTTGATAATTTTCATACATAAGACTTCTAAATTGATAAATAATAACCAAATGTCAGCACTCACCTTTTGCAAATCAAGGTAAACCCAAACGAGTTAAAAGAGCACAAGGAAGTTTCGAAAGTTATAACGAGGATAAAGGTTAAGGTTTCTTTTTAAAGATTTAGAATTAAACAGCGTTACTTAGATCGGGGTTATAAATGTCTGTTCGCTAGGTCACATTCAGCGAACAGAAAATTTGACTCTGGCGATTAGAAGACAGAGTCAGTGAAAATAATAATAATAACAAATTCTTCATCTACGAAAAGTTAGTCATGTACGAAAATATACCATAATATCTTCCGAGTTACCCACGATTCCGAAGTGCGGTCTTTATTTTTAGAAACCTCAGAAATGAATATATTTTTAAGATTTAAAGAAGAATTTATAAAAATAGAATTTCTCTTGCTGTCGTCGATTTTTGTAAACGTTTTCGGGTAGTTCCATACTATATTAATCAATTTTCTCAAATCGTAATATCAATTTTAAGAATGTTATCTATTCTTAACTAAACATTTTCAGCTGCGGAACTGAATTTATACATTTAAAAGTCTCAAATAATCTTAATTTTAATGTTAATACTGTTAATCTATCATATTTGCCTGTAAAACATGTTTTTGGAACATAAAAATGTTTACTTGAGAATTGATAGCATCCGAAAATCCTATATACCTGGATGAGAATACGAGAGTGGTTTGATAAGTTGTCCGCCTGACGGTGAAAACACGAGATGAGATTTTTGACATAATTTCATATTATTTTTCAGTTTAGGCCCTTTACAACTCAATACATTTAAGGCGCATTCTTGTGTGCGAATTCTTTAGTGCAGCCCGGTACGAGGGTGCTTCGAAAAGGTCTTGACCTGACAAAGAAAATACAAAATTTTTGACAATATTGCCTTTTATTTTTCAACTTGCAACACAGCACATTTCAGAACACTATTGAGAAATGTTCATTCTTCGGTAGTTCTGGTCGATGTTCAACAAACGCGTCACGCAGCGAGCAGAAAGCTTTTTCATACACAAAAGGTCGTGTAAAATGTAGTGAACATGATCTATCGAGATGTTTGCAATGTCAGAAAGTTCCCGTATCTTCAATCAAACATCATTCAATATGGCATTGTGAATTTCTGAGACGATTTCGTTGGTCGTAGCGGTTTTTTGGCCATCCTGAGCGTTCATCATCGTGAATGGATTTCTTACCAGGTTTATATTCAGTAGCCCACTTCTTTATCGTCGAATACGAAGGACAAGAATCCTTTTAGGTAGAATGTAACTCTTTTTGTATGTCCCTACGAGTTAAATATTTTTTTTTATACAGTATTTTATGACAGCTCAAACTTAATTTTTTTTCCATTTTTTGAAAATTTCAAAACTTGTTTACTTTACTTTATCGCCAAGTAATAACCAATAAACTCACGTGTCTGAAACTCTGCAGCACATGTTATCTAAAGGATCATACTTTACAAACATCATTGTCATTTGGTCATAGTTTCTCCATCTCTATGTCAGGCCGAGAACTTATCAAACTACCTTCGTACATTATAAAAACTACTGGGAAATGTTTCCGAAACTTAGTCTGAACAAAAAAAAAATTATTTTTATAAATGCTTCTTTAAATCCCAAAAATTTTTACCTTATGAAGTTCCTAAAGATAAGGAATGCTTTTCAGAATCTTGGGAAACTCAAAAGAGGTTATATTATATTTTTGTTTATTTAATAAACGTTTGTATGTTTTTACAGTGTATGGAAATATACGATTGTTTTGGAATTTTGAAGCAAAATGTTACTTTATTTCACAAAAAATTAGTAATCACCATTTTCTCCATAATCCGTCTTTATTTTTTCTTTCAGTAAAGATTATTTATTGACCTTAAACCCGCATTTAATACTATTATTACCTAAACTTATGAATTTCTATCTCTAAATATAACAGAACAGAAATATTTCTTATTTTAAAATGAAATGATAGTTTATATTCATTGCAATATTCCTGTGACATTTCAAAATTTCATAATCTTGTATATAATTTCATAATCTTGTATATAATCAACGCAATGCTGCCATATTTCAGCATGTTGAATGGATCCAACATGCTGAATACATGATAGTATACAAGATTTGATTAAATGTTTTACACATTTTTCTCAAGTAATACTTAGAATTTCAATAAATTTTAATAATAGGTAATAGTTTTTATATTTTTCAAATCCAATAAATATTACTGAGAAGTAAACTGCAATAAATAAATAAATAAATAAAAAATATATCCATATATTTTGAGGATGAATAAATTATTTTCCACTGGGATAAAATTGTCGCAACCAGTACTTTGCCTTGTGACTGCCTTTTGACTTAAAATTTCGTATATTGACTTAAATATCAATCGCTTCACTTTCTCCCAATAATCCAATATATGGCCTTAATTTTTACTATTGCAAGTTTTTCAAATATTAAGGCGAAAGAAAGATGCACACACGGGGATCTACATTTGAAACGTGAATGTTCTTTGCATGTATATATCAACAGCTTCACTATTAGATATTGGCTGTTGATTGCTATAGATTGGCTGTTGATATATCATATAACACCAGCTTCACTATTTCCCCAATAATGTAATATATGACCTTAATTTTTCCTACTGGGAGATTTCAACAATTAAGGTGCAAGGGAAAAACATACACTGCCGTCTGTATTAGAAACGTGAAGAATTTTCGTGACAGTCACTATAAAACCGAAATAGTTAGAAACTGCGAAAACAAATGAATCATTGGATGGAGATTAAAGAGTTTAGTAATTTTAGTGTATTGAAATAATTAATTTATTAAAAATAATAATGCCTGATTTGAATTTTATATACTCTTTTATGTTTAAATGTTACCTGTTGAATTGAGACACTGTCATTTATAATAATATAATATTCCATTTTTAAGAATAGTTGCATATGAAAAAATGGTTTTCAAATTAAAATGTGTTGGGCTGTAAATTATAAAGACGTCTTGTGCCTATTCTAAATGTGATGGTAAACCCTTTTCCAATATTTGTGATGAAAACTGTAAGAATAATATTACAAATTGTATGAATAAGTTGAAATATGTAAAATATTTGCATGATATATGTAGCTATCTTATAATTTTAAATAATCTGATTAATAAAGTAGAAAATGAGTTTTTAGAAATCCCGTTTTACCGATAGGAGAAAATGGAAATTTTTAAATGTACAGGGTTAGCAAGAAATAAGTTTCCCACTTCAGGGCTCTTGAATGCATTCCATTGGTCCAAATGAGATAAATTTTGAAACAGATAATTCAAATGATGCGCTTGACATTTATTAAATAAAACATTAGTACAAAAATCCGCCGATTGGTGGCACTGTGATGCACATAAAAACATTTAATATGCATTATAAATGACTTAAAATTTCGTAGCTTGACTTAGCTATCAACAGCTTCACTTTTCCCTCAAGAATCCAATATGTGGCCTTAAATATTCTTATTGCAAGTTTTTCAACAATTAAGGCGAAAGAAAGAGGCATACACAGGGATCTTCATTTGAAACGTGAAGGTTATTTGCATTTATACATCAACAGCGTTATTATTAGTTATTAAGATAGCTGTTGTTATATCATATAACATCAGCTTCACTATTTCCCCAAGAATCTAATATATTACCTTAATTTTTCCTATTGAGAGTTTTTCAGCAATTAAGGCGCAAGGGACAAACATACACTGCCGTATTAGAAACGTCTGTATTAGAAACGGGAAGAATTTTTGTGACAGTCACTATAAAACGATAGAATTTTAAATAATCTGATCAATGAAGTATAAAATGAGTGTTTAGAAATCCCGTTTTACCGATAGCAGAAAATGGAAATTTTTAAATGTACGAGGTTAACAAGAAATAAGATTCCCACTTCAGAGGGCTCTAGAATGCGTTCTATTTGCCCAAATGAGATAAATTTTATACTACAGATAATTCAAATGATGTGCTTAACATTTATTAAATAAAACATTAGTACAAAAATCCACCAAAGGCGGCCGCTGCGATGCACAAATAAACATTTAATATGCCTTATAAATGCTAAATAATATAAGAAAGAGTAGCACTAAAACCGCTCAATATGTCCTTCTTCATTTTCACCAATGTGCTCCGATTGCAGACCGATATATTACACAGCTGACCGCAGTAAGTCTTCCGGAATATCAAGAACATGGCGGCGAATACTGTCCTTCAGTTCTTGCAAAGAACCTGGTCTTTTACGGTAGATATTGTCCTTCAGAAAACCCCACAATCAAAAGTTGTAGGGTGTGATATCCGGCAAACGAGGAGGCCATGCTGTCAGAAAATGCCGTCTGATCACCCATGAATCTATGAAATGCTGTCTTAGCAATTGCTTTACACGACGATCAATGTGAGGAGATGCTCCATACTGCTTGAAAATGATGTCCTGAAGGCATCCACGCTGTAGAAGTTGTGGGATTACAAAATATATCAGAATATCACGGTACCGTTGCCTGTGACGGAACAGGTTTAGATTCCATTTACAGTTATCTCTTTAAAAAAATACGGTCCAATGATAAAGTAGCCGTAATACCACGGAATATTGTAACTTTTTCAGGATCAAAGGGTTTTTCCTTAACAGCGTGAGGACTTTCAGCTGCCTAAATTCGAGAATCGTGGGTGTTAACTTGCTTATTGAGGCAAAAATGAGCTTCGTCAGTTCGCAGAATGTTCCATGGCCAAGTGACATCAACCACCATTCGAGCAAGGAACTCAAGTGCAAAACTTTTACGAACATCTGAGTTCCCGTCTTGCAATAGGTGTACAAGCTTGGTTTTGTAGGGATAAAAATGCAAAATCCGCCGTACAATTTTTCGTACAGTGGAATACAGTATATCCAATACACGGGAATCAACTGGCACAATCACGTTAGCATGCGGCGACTGACTGCTGGCTTCAACGACCGCGGTAGCCACATTTTCGATGCTGGAAGACTTCATTTGTTTTCGTCCTCTACCTAGTAGAAGAATGCCAAGTTTTCCAGTTGTTTAAAATTTCTTTATCATCTTGCGTTGGACACATGCAGTCATTGGACCTCTGAGTATCGGCTTCATACAGCGGAATTCTTTTTCAGCTGCAACAGAGTTGTGCTGGTTCTGGTAGAACAATTTTACCTGTATCGCTTTTTCCTGCAACGTAGACACGATATGCAGAGAAATACCTAATGCTCGTTCAGAGTCCCCCTTCTTTTTATTCAAAGAATAATGCTAATAGGCATGTGCTGTAACGCAAATGATGTTTCACATTTTCAATATATACAAATAAATACCATTTGTGTTACAGCACCATCTATTGGTGAATTTTCATAATAAAATTTTTATTTAATTCATGTCAAGCACATCATTTGAATTATCTGTAGTTCAGATTTTATCTCATTTGAACAATAGGAATAGAATACATTCTAGAGCCCTCTGAAGTGCTAACCCTGTATTTAGTACGAATATTTTAAAAATATACATAATGGTTTTTATTGAGTATTCTAAAAATCTTATAGAATTATTTATCTTCAAAAACCGCTTCTGTATGTTTTGGATTAATTTTAGCCTTTTTGACCCGTTTTATTATAAGTTGTCAAAAACGTCTGTTTTGCGAGTGAAAATTCACATTAATATCTTTTATGTATGGATAAGAAAGAGTATTGTTTTAAATAAATAGATGGACTGTTTTAAGATTCTGTCGCATCAAACATTTAAAAAAAAATTTAATAGGGTACAATTCAAATGATATTTTATTGGGTTATCCGGAAAGTTCGTGCCGGTTGGAAAAATCAATTTGTAACAGAAAATTCTGTCCGTTAATTATTAGACATTAGATATCAGAATCGATGTCTAATATCTAAATGATAGAATTTTCCGGTACGAATTGATTTTCCCAACCAGCACGAACTTTCCAGACAACCTAAATAAATTGTGTAAATAAAAATATATATATAAATATAATATATGCAGGGTGTATCTTAAAAATTGGGAAAAACTTTATGGGGTGATAGAACGCAGCTATACAATCATATTTTGTCATAGAATGTATGGCCGCGAGAGCCGCTAGGTGGCGTTGTAAATGGTATGACACATTCCTACGAGAGGTGTTGCCAGAGCTGCTGCGTCCGATTCCAACCCCCATCAGGTCGAGAATATGATTTCAACACGACGACGGTGCGCCTGCACACTTTGACTTGGATGTGCGGAACACTTTAGATGCAACGTTTCTTGGGCGATGGATTGGTCGAGGTGGTGCCATAGCTTGGCCACCAAGATCGTCGGATCTCTCGTGTTTGGACTTTTTCCTGTGGGGCCGTATGAAAAGCCTAATCTACGAGTGCCCCATTGAAACCAATATGGATCTTGTCGCCAGGATTTCCGTTGTTGCCGAGGATAGTCGGGGAATGTCTGGTGTCTTCGCAAATGTGCTTTTGTCCCTATCCCGCAGGCGTGAAGCGTGGATTACAGCTGGCGAAAGATCTTTTGAACAATTTCTTTGAGCATGTACACTAATTACATTGCTGTTAATAAATTTTTTTCTGAAGTAAATTCTCTCATTCTTGTGTAATTCTTTAACTGCGACAATGGAAAACTACCTTTTAACTTCTCACCGCTTGCGTTCCGACCATACATTCTATGACGAAATTTGCTCGTATAGCTGCTTTCTATCTCCCTGTAAAGTTTTACCCACTTTTTCAAATACATCCTGTATACCAAATATGAGGCTTTAATGCTGAACAGTAGCAGTTCAAAATATAATTTCGTGGAAAACAGAGTTTTAAAAACTTATTTTCTTAACTTAATTTAGGAACCTCATAAAAGGTCTAGGTAAGCAAAAGTGCTAATCACATTTAATTTTTTTTAAGCGACGCTTATCATTCTTTTAGTAATAAGAATTTTACTACAATTATACACATATTTTTCCCCAATGATCAAAAACAGTTATATATAAACAAAAAAAGAACTGAAATTCACCTTTTTCTTTTAAATACACTATTTTGATTCTGTGAAAAAAATATATGTTTTTAGAATAAATATAATCATTGATACAAATAAGTAAATATCATACACTGTGGAAAAAAGGCATAGTAAAGGTATTTTCTTTTCTAAAAAGAGAAATTTGTTTGAGGTGCCTTGTGGCAACCGTGATATATAAAAAAATGAATAAAGGATTCCATTGAATAAAGGCAGTTCCATTTATTTGCATTCAGAATTTTATTTCATAGAAAGAAAAAAAGGTGAAAATACTGAAACTCAGGAAAACATTATCAAAAATTTGCAAATCACAAAAACTTTTAACATCTATAAATCTTTAAATCTGATTTGCAACTGTATTCTGATAACGAAATTAGAAATACATCAGAATTATTAAGGTGTTGATATTTTTTCATCATTTTATGCAACATTAGAGCATTACACAAATTTAAATAATTTTTGAAGAACAGGTTTTTGAAAGATTTAACAAAATAGAAAATTATAATTAAAACGTTTTATTACTGAATATATTATTCACTAAACAAAAATAGCTATATATTTTAATATTTTACTTACAAAAAAATGTCATATATCATTCAGATCACCTGCTAATATTATTAAATAAATTTCTATTAATTAATTAAAACACTGTAAGAATATAATAATTATTATTTAAAAATATTTTATTTTGTAGGTGCTGCTTATACTACAAACTAAGATTTAATAGAATCAACAGTTTTGTAAATCAATTGATCGAGTCAATACAAAACTCATAATGTTATTTTGGAACAAATATTAGAATCATATGCTCAAGTCATTCGAATTATGTTTCTCAAAACTGATTTTTATGATAAACAACTATCATATCATGACTCTTAACAGTGGAACGAATATTTGCAGCTATTCTCAAAAGTAAACTACACTGAAAAAAAAAAAGAAGGGACGATTTACTAAAACATTTTAGTTTTTTTCATTGATCCTTGCAATTACTAAAAGTTTTTTTGTACTCTTACTCAGTTACAAATAAATCTGTAAGAATCACTAGAAAACAGCGATTCCGATTTATAATACCGGTTACTAAAAAATTCTGTGAAATACAAATTTACTTAAAAAAATTTAGTAACCTCAGGAATTTTTTTTACAGTGTAGTTATTAAATTTGCAGTCTTAGAGAAGCGTAATAGATCTGTAGATAATCATATTTTATGTTTTGATACGCGTACGTATAAAAGCTTACTGTATGCAATTAATTAAGTGACCTTTAAAATGATTTTTAGACAACAATAGAATCTAGTTTTATATGAACAATTTATGATTCACCATATTTACTAATTTAGTAAGATTGTTACAGTATCTACATAAATAAGGACGATCAACTTGTCAAATCATTCTCTAGATAAAAACCACAGTGTGAAAGTTAAAATTATTAAGTGGATAAAAGAAATTTCTAAATAATAAATAAACTAAATAATAAATTTCACTGACCAAAGTCAACTGTCAAGGTGTTGGTATAAGTTTTCATGACTAGATCAGATACAAAAATTAATTTAGAATTCATATCTTTAATAAATTTTATGTAAACATACATATTATCGAAGATTTGTCTTTTGATATTTAGATATTATAATCATATTTTTTTATACGCAGACGTACAAGAGATTACTACGTAATTAATTAATGTGATCTTTAAAATTAATTTTAGACAACAATGCACTGTACAAATGTATGAAATTTTTTGATTAACCGTATTTACTAATTTAATAAGTTGATTATAATCCCTACGTAAATAACGACTATCAAAATATCAAATATTCTCTAGATTAAAAATCACAGTTTGAACGTTAAAATGGTCAGAGGAATAAAAGAAGAGAGAGTTTCTAAATAATAAATAAACTAAATTGGAGGTCGCCAACTTGTGGTTCGTGGACCACTAGTGGTTTGGGAGAATAGTTTGGTGGTCCACAAAAAAATATGAACAATATTTCAGTTTTTTTTTTTTATGTTTTATTAATAATAAAACAAAAAATATTCAAAAACATTCTGATGTTTACGAAATGTTAGAAATTTAGTTTTGAAAATTTAAATTAAAGAAGCCATTCATAATAATTATGATGCTAGTTGTTACTCACTTGCAAAACAACTAAATATTAATTAAAAAATTTCAACGAAAAATTAAAAATTCTCAAATATTTGAGGCAATAATTTTCGTTACCAAATTCTCAAATATTTGATGCACTATGTGAATAAATGGTTTCCCAGTATTCTTTTTTTGCTTCTTCATGCAGCGAAGTGAGATGTCGGTGGGAAAATTATTGCCTTGCGCGAAGAAATCAAATAATTTTTTCAGCAGCAACATAATCCGAAATTTCCAGAACTCTCGTCTGACGATGAGCGGGCATCTAAGCTTTTATACCTATCAAATATTTTTCGCTGGTAAATGAATAAAATATAGCATTTCGAGAGCAATTTCAGGATATGATCAAAGTTATAAGCATAATTGGATGCATTTCAAAAGAAAAAAATAGTATGGTGGTAAGCCGAAATAGATTCAAAAATTTTCAGGAATATATAAGAGAGAAGGATGTTGATCGGTAGTTAGTAACCATTGTTCAACAATACTTATAATTACTTACATAATGTATCGGTCGTTTTTAAAAAAAGAAAGATAAACTCAGACATGGCAATATTTGAATATTAGAACCATTTGTAGAAAACATTGATGGAGGTGGTGTTGATGGTTATGCATCGGACAGGTTTGATCATTTTCCTATACATGAATTGCCTTCAAAAAATATTTTTTAACTCAAAATGACCTGAATTACTGTTGTCGTACAAAGAAAACCCTAAAACTTTGCTGATTTATCCACTCAGACTACGCCGTCATCGAACCCGCTACCATCGATCCATGCTCCTCATTTTGTGGTCAACATGGTTACAAAATTAGCCTCAAAATCACCAATTCCACCACCTTCGTGGGCTCAAGAAGCATTTAAGATAGCAATTTAAGCATGAACAAAAAGAAAACTTCATCTACTATGTTTGAAAGCATCGCATCCCATTCAATAATTACAAAATTAAAATTTCATGCAAATTTAGAAGTTTCATCATGTTAATAAAAAAAAAATATATATATATTCTAAATTCTGTTAACTATTTTGTTTTAAATAACTTGTGGAGGATAAATTATATGTCTTTATTTTTTTGAAAATAAACTTTCAAAATTAGAGTATAATTAGTGTGCGTATGAGGCAATACTTATTTTTAATATACCATTTTACATGAGTGAGATAACTTTACATAATGAACACGTTTTACTTTATAATTTGTAAATGGAATATTATTGGTATATTTTCTTTCCAAAAATATACGTATTGATCTCTATTTTTACATTGCTCTAAAAAAGGACTATAAAATATTTTTACGTAATCAGTATTATTTTTATTTTCATTTACAAAAAGAAAATATGTGATTTTACTTTTTGTCATTAATTACATTCACAACAGCATGCATAAATTACTCTGTACAATGTCACGGCAAAGTCTAGTGAACCATAGTTATTTAACACCATTATCAAAGGTGTTATTCTTTTGCGAAATGCGTTTGCAAACTTTATGCATTGATTAATTAGCTTTATTAAAATAACTTATTTTAGCAGCTAAGATTTTAGAAACATATTAAAAAGTATGTAATACTATATATTTGATGATATGACATTATATTTATTCAGCAGAAAATTAAATCTGAAATTCTTATAAAAATGACATAAAATAGAAGAGAAAACACGAAAGAAGAGTGTACAAGTACTTAGTACAATGAGTACTGAAAATCTGACAAAAAGAACTTTTCGATAATATTAAGTATTAAACAAAACATTGTGCATTAACTATGAAAACGTTTAACCTCATTATGTTTTAATTGTACTGAGCAGAAAGGGGACAATTTTTTGTATGGTACATTGAATATTAATAACTTAACATAAGTACAAAAATAAATGAATGGTCCGAAGAGTCATTTTAAATAGAAATTTAATACACAAACATCAAAAACTGACGTTCACATTGCAAACATAACATTCAGAGACTATTTTAATTTATAATAGAAATAAAGCAAATAGATGGCGTAACTATACAGGCTCATTTTCAGTTTTTAGTGCTGCCATATAGAGACTATTAACTGAAGTACAAACACTATAGTTTGTATACAGGGCGTCTGGATTTGATTAGAACAATACCGTTTATATAAATATATAATATACCTATAAAAGCACGAATTACCAAACAGTGCATGATCATAAAGTGGTAAAGCGCGAGATCGTACCTTTTGATTGCGAAAAAAGACTTACTTACGCAATAAAATACAGAAAATGTAGCTAAAATTTGTTCTGTATAATAGTGTTAATAACGCCACACTTAAATTGAAAATTAAAAAACACGGAGATGGAAATGATAAAAAAAAGCTTTCTCTTTTGACTAAATAAAAGATACACTCAATGATGATTAAGATCAACGTGTCTAAATGTGATGACCCATAAACAGGAGAAAGTTCTTGTACGTGAAATCCTAATACAAGAATTGTACATAAATATGACATAATAAAATATCCACATTTTAAGAAGACATTGCCAAACATGTTATTGCATTTAAAGCGTATTTTTGGGATTAATTTCCTATTGCAGCATACATCATTAAGTATCAAATTCTGACAACAATTCCTAAAGGCGGGGAATAATTTCGAATTGAGATTACCATTTCATTTTTTATCTTTGAATGCCACATAACACCACCGACGTCACGGTATTAAATGTGTATTCCCTCTACTGGAGGAGAAATCTGGAAAATACGACACTTTTTGAAATATATTTGTTCTAAATTTTTCATCGCATTTTCGTATCACATTTTCGTCTGATTATTCAATAGATTTGTTACAGATGCATTGGATAATTTAAATACGGGAAGCTTTCAGTAGATATGGTATTTATATGGTACTTTCATATATTAAAATGACTTTTGAAAACGAAATTGAACTTTGTTGAATTAAGATATTTTAAAATTTCCATATAGTGGTTTATTAAGTTATTTATATTTAGCTGAGTACTTAATTGAGAACAATCATTAAAAACAATGGAAAAAAACAGCAAAATCACACGAAGTACTCCAATCATGTATTAGCAGAGAATTTGCGATAAATATTGGGAAAAAAGTTGCTTTCTTCTTTTGGCAGTTGCTAAATCATTTGCTACGGTGTTGTGATTTTTGGGGGTATACTATGACCGCATTGAAGAAAAGAATCACGAAATAGATATTTGAACTTATTTGATATTCCAAAAAAGGTTAAATTAAATAAGCTTACCAAGCATTGAAACGTGATACGGTGTTGTTCCAAGAAAAGTAATTTATTTCTAGATAGGGAAGAATAACAGTTTTTTAAGTCACACGTTTAGTATGTTTCGCAAAATTAAAAGTTTTTTTTTTTTTTTTTTTTTTTTTTTTTTTTTTTGAGGAAGTATTCATTTAGACGGTTTCTGATTACTGAATCGTACAACAAAATTCGTTTATCTGAGATTAAAATATAGCATCTGCCGAACAAAAGATAAAGAATTGAAGTAAATATCTATTTTACTTTTTGCTATGCCATCCTACAATTATTCCATTGATGTAGGATTCATCATTTGTGTTCATCATTCTGGATTTGTGTTGATATGGAAATAGTATAAATTGTGATTTTGCATAAATGAGCATGATGCCTGTAATTGCACTGACGTGTGTTTATTTACAACGAAAATTTGTAGAAAAAACTCTTAAGAAAAAATAAGATAAAACTATTAGAAAAATCGTCAAAAAAAAAAAAAAAAAAAAAAACTCGTAACCGCAATTAAACTATGCATGGCGCTGCAAAGCCAGCAGGGTTGAAGTCAAATATTAGATATTTCTAAGCTAATAACGAATGCCTTTCTTGCAAAGATTAAGACAATAACAAGGATTTTAAGACAAGCCATTAAGTTCTTGCCAATTTGTAAATCAGAGTGATTTTAAAAACTTCTGCATTTCTTAGTAATTGTTATGGTGTTTCTGATCTGGCAACTGTCGCAATTGAATTATGCGTTTTACAAGATATTGGTCATTGCGAGTCAGTTTGAAACATTAAGAGAAATTAGAGTACAAAAGAATTAATGAGTGACACAGTCGATTTTCATTTTATTCTCGTCTACCAATTGGCGGAAATTTGAGAGATTATCTAAACAGCTTTGTCTATATCTAACTCTTCATCAAAAATATATCCGTCTTCAATTTCAGGTCGGTTAACCATTCAGTGTGAGCATCCACCTCTGAAGCCTTATGGAGCAGTTATATTAAGTTTGCGAGTTTTCATTGAGAAATATTTAGTAAGTTTCTTTCTTTCTTTGATTTCTTCGAATTTTGCGAATTTTCTTGTACGTAAACAAACTTCAACTCAATAACAGGTATCTTGTTAATTTTTTTATTGTCACCATTTATAGAAACGTCACATCTACACGAATCCGGGGTTTTGTATTATCAACAACAAAGAAGCTTTTGAAAGATGCTAGATCAAAAAACAAAGTAGATGATTGCTACAATTCTTCAATTTTTTGTTTAGTGTTATTGTTTTTTTTTATTTAGTCTCTATTGTACGGCAATTTATTATATTTGTCATGCAACGAAAGTTGATCGATTTTGTGACAAAATCTTACAAATATGAGGTAAGACATAATCTTTTCATTCCTGAATTTCAAAGACAATTTGTCAAGAATTACTGTGGATATTCATCTAAACGTCTAAAATGGAAAGTGTCCGGTCATTATATTTCATTTAGGTGCATGTTGTATTTTTAGAGTCACCAATGCTTTGATTTTGTTTTAAACTGATGCGCTTTCTGGTCACTTCCATAAACAAATTATGCCTTTTCTTGAAGCAGCACCGAATGAAGTCTTCATGTATACGTTCTATTTAAAGAATTTAAGAATATTTAATTCAAGCGATTCATGTACCTTTTTTCGTGATTCTGTTTTTCAATGTGAATTTAATATATCCTGGAAACGTCATAATACAGAAAATAATCTTTTGACTGCCAACATAAAGGAGCGACACATAGCAGAAGGAAGGGAATAAAACACAGAGGATAGTCTCGCCAAGCGTTTTTCCGTATTTTGAATAAATTCACTGCGATGTGGGAAGGTGTTGTCTAATTTCAAAGATTATTTTCTTATTGTTCTCAATGATTTTTAACAACTAAACCGATTTTATAAAGTTTAATGATCATAAAAAGTTTTGTACAATAATGGATTTTTATCTATTTTCATGAAGGCCTATGCGCGATCGGAAGATATTAATAAATGTCATAGCTTTTATTGTATTTTCTTTTGTCTTTCTAATTCGCAACTTTTCCGTGTTATAGGGATGAAAAAATTTTATTTGTGATATTTTTGACTCACCCTAATACGCATAACTAATTTTACCGAAATCGATGGGGGATGTCGCATCTAAAAAATCCCGATATGAGGATCCTGAGGGAGGTGTTGAGATCTGAGGTTCCTGATCGGAATTTTTTTTTATCAGAAAATACTTCTTCTGGGCGTGTGCAACAGATATATTCTTACCTTTTTTTAAAGGAAGCTACCTAAAAGAACAATGGTATGCATTTATGGTTTTTGCGTTCACTAAAGAAAACATTACAGTTTTTTTATATAAAGTGATGTGTCGTAATGTGCTTATTCACCTAATATATGTAATGTTGCTGCAATGGGCCTAATAAATGAATAAAGTCCAACAAGCTACCATGCATGTTTTGATGTATATATTCTACCATTTTAATATCTAGGGTAATATAAAATATAATATAATTAAATGTAGTAATAAGTAGAAATGAAGTCGCATCATAAAAATTCCGATATGAGGATCCCGAGGGTGGTGTTCAGGTCTGGGGTTTCTTATCGGAAAAAATGTATCAGAAAATACTTCATTTATGCATTTATGCATTTATGGTTTGTGCGTTCAATTAAGAAAATATTACAGTTTTTTTTATAAAGCGATGTGTCGCAATGGGCTTATTCACCTAATATATATAATGTTGCTGTAATATGCCTAATAAATAAATAAAGTCCAACAAGCTACCATGCATGTTCTGATGTACAGTACATATCCTACCATTTTAACATCTAAGGTAATATAAAATAAAAAATATTTAAATGTAGTAATAAGAAGAAATTTCTCAACTCTAGCCGAGAATTGATTCACTGGTCTTTACTTTCTTGAAAAGTTTTTTGCATTCAGCTACTGGGACAGTAAGCTTCAAGCAAACATTTTTTATACGTTCGATAGTCTTTACAATCAATCATTCCTTCTCTTACATTTTTCTCTTATTTCCTTACCACTTTTTGTTTTACGTCTTGCCCAAGTATTTCGAAGTTTTGACGCTATTGTAAGGGTGATTTTCAAGTCAACGACACTTCTATTAATCTAAACAAATTTCCAGAAAGTCATGAAATTTTGGGACAGTCGTAAGCAGGTGATATAATTTTTTCCTGAAGAAAAAAAATAGTTCCCGAAACCAATAATGGAGGCTGCTTTATTAATTCAACGTTAAATAGCACACAATTGTCGTGAACCGATATTTGCAAACACAAAAGGCATTCATATACACTAAGAGAATATTCACCAGACGATTCCATTTCAATTATATAAGTACAATATTGGTGAAAATAGCCGTAGTGTTTAAGAATGCATTGAGTGTGCGCCGATGTCGGCTTACGATATTCGTGTACGATTTATCAGTGTCGTGTCGGTGAATGGAAAATCACCCTAATGCTTTTAGCACATTCGGGAATTCAGCTTATCTTCTCTCCAGTAACTGACTTTGCCCGTTAAACGACATAATCTTCAAGTTGTTTGACGATCGTTACAGTATTTTAGTCTAGGACACTTACGAATTGCAAAACATGAGCTATAATTTTATATTGAAAAATATATAGATAGTGCATAGTTACAATGTGGATTTAATTTTTTTTATAAGCGGATTATGTTTAATAAAAACTTTTGTGAAGTAAAAAAAAAAATTACAATTCTAAGGGAAAAAAGTTTTCTATGTTTTCTAGTTGTTATGTTGTTCCAATTTTGAAATGTTTCATGTAAGATAATGGCATTTTGCAATAAGTAAATATTTTTTATTTATTTTTCAATACCCTATGTCTTGTTTATCAGTGTATAAGTAAGATTTTGTTTTCTAAAAAATGGTATTAGTTCATTACTTTCAATTAATTGTACGATTCTAATGTATTACAACATTGTTATTTTAAAACTAAATTAACTGACAATTAAAAAAAAACTATTCAATGTTTTTTAATATTGTAAGCAATTTAAAATGGGATCACGAGTTTATGTCAAATATTAATATATTATGCAGAAAAGTAACGTTACTAGCTGCAATATAATTTTCTGTTGTCAACATTTAATATTTCTCATATTATGTTAATGTTGCTAAACACAATTTACTACACTGTTTTGAGCATTCTAAATAAAGTTATTCGCAGAATAAAATTCCCCTTGGAGACTGCCGTAAATTGATTATTCAGTGGATATAACACAAAAAGCAAAATATTTCATTTTATATAGAAATACGTGTCATTGCTTAGGGCTATAAAATAAAAATACAATAAAAGAGCAATAAATTACGAAAATAAAGAAAATATAGCCATTAGCAAGATTTGGATTTCTCCAAAAACAGCATTAAGCAGCAATAGCATAGACAAAACGTACATAAATGAAAATACGATTTTTTTTTTTTAATATTATTTTTTGTTCAGCTTTCTTTGCCTTAAACCATTCATAATAAAGAAACTAAAGAATACAGAAACACCACTTTATTAAATCAAATTTTAAATGGTATTTAAAATATTTTGGTTATAGGCACATCTAATTTTCTGCATTACACAAATACATAAAATCTAGTATTCATAAAGTATTTGAACAATTTTCAAATGCATGTAGCATATGAAATTTGTTTAGAGAATATTTTAAACGTTAACTGTTTTTAAATTACAAAAATTTAAAAACTCAAAAACTTCACCTTTTCGAAATAAATACACAAATTAAAACTTCTTTTACTTAAGTAAGGTGTCATACATATAAAAACACAAATATCAAAACTTGACATGTTTCGGTTTACATTCTAAAACCATACTCATAAGTAGATACCTCGTCAACAAAAAATCAAACCCGAATGACACTGGACACCATCATATATACAAGATACAGTATAACAAAACAACGCCATCTATAATACAAAACACAAATTAAAAACACATAAAAACATTAACCCTCAAATCAAGCTTGTATACATAATTGTTTCCCTCTATTCAAATTCGCCCCACAATATTTACTCAAAAACTCTAACCACAAAGGTGGAATAATAAAAGAGAAAGTATCATTACAGACTAAACCCCTTCGTAAATAAATTTCAATGGATTCTCTTATAAGGGACTTGCGGTAAAAACTCGAAATAAAAATTAATTTAATATCATTAAATAAAATTTTAATCCCCCCCCTCCAAATATAATCTAGATAAAGCTGTTTTCATACGGCCAAATTTAATGTCAGATTCATGTTCTTTCTTTCTTATACTTAACTTTCTCCCTGTCATACCAATATGATAACGGATCTCACCCCCCCTCATTAACATACGGAATTTCATATACCCCTGAAAGATCCTCCTACTTAACCGGGTCAAACTGTCTATAAAGTAACTCTTTTAATTTATGTGGTGGTTTCGCAATTAAATCAATATCAAACTTTTTTAATCTGAACTTTAACCTCTCAAAGCTACCCTTCATATAAGGAAAAGATACTCTTTTAACTTTAGAACCCTCACCCTCCCTCTCATAATTTTCACATACAGCTTGATCATTCCCCCCAATATTATCATTTCTATAATAATTAATCAACTTATTGATGCTACCCAATTTAAAACCATTACTCACAGCTGTATCACGAATAGTCTGTAATTCTTCCCTCAAAAACTCTTCAGAACAAACCTTAAAAGCCCTATTAACTAAAACACGGAAAGTGGAAAACTTATAATTAAAAGGAGAATACGCCGAATTTGGGATTACAATTTTGGGATTATTAATATTTTAAAACTTTTTTTTTCTTTTTTCGATATGCCTTTTGATGTAGTTTATTTAACAGTATTTTATTACAATAAAAAGTGAGACATTCATTAAAAATACAAAAAAAAATTAATAATATCTAAATATCAAAAGACAGACATTCAATAGTATGTATATTTAGATAAAAAATTAAAAAAGATTACAATTTTAATTTAATTTTTGTATATGAACTACGCATGTACGTACCAATAACTCGACAGTTGACATTTGTGAAATAAATTTATCATTCAGTTCAGCGGTAGCACGTGTTTCGGACCTCACGCACAACTAAATTCACAATGTTAAATCCTGCGGACCAACAATATGAATTGTTGAAAAATATAAACACATATGTACAATTGTGGTCAATGAACGTCCGATTTATTAATAAAAAATGCACTTTTTTATGTGACAGAATTATAACTGGTTACTAGAATTAGTAGAGAAATGTATTTTCCTAGGCAACTAAAGGCAGTGTTTTTATTCCACACAAGTAATACAGGGTGGTCATAAAGTCTTTCTCTGATTACAATAATTTATTGCAGAAAAACTAATATAATTAGACTCATGCTTGTTTCAATATATTATTAAGAGATTTATGGAGTTTTTAATACAAGTACTTATGTCAATAAATTTCGATGTGAGCCCACTTGGTAACTCGAAGAATGTCAAGGCGATATTCCATTTTTCGCCACGGATTGCCCAACATTTGGACTGTCACACAGCATCTGTGATCCTGACCTTGAATGCTTCAATATCTTTTACTGGTGTTGCAAGCACTCTGTCCGTTACGTACCCCCAAAAGAAAAAATCTAGAGGAGTAATATCGGGTGAACAAGTAGTCCAGGGTGTTGGCCCATCCTGTCCGATCCATCCTCCAGGAAATTTGGATGGACTAAAAAAAAAACTATAAGAATATGACTTTTCCATTTAAAAATTTCATAGTATTACATTCAATGTATATTTTGTAATAACTTTCTTGTAATAAGGGAAAGACATTATGAAAGACATTATGAAAGACATTATTGCGGACATAAAGAAGTAGCCTTACATTATGTTTTCCACATAACCACTAAGGAGATTGGTGTGTTTGTCATAATTTTTACCAAAGTCAGGAAATACCTCTTGAAAAAAATACGTGTTCTGAATATAAGAGAACTGCTTCGAGGCTTTCTTCCCTTCTTCAAAGGTGCCAAATGGCTTTCCTCTGAGAGGGTTCTTAAATTCCGAAAGAGATGGAAGATCCTTGGGACAAGACATGAGCTTCAGGGTGTATGAACATTATTTGACATTTATGGACATTCATTTTTAACCGATGGTAGTAAAAACACCTTTATCATACACATCCAGCAGCCTTTTATGAATTTCAATACACAATATAGCACTTCAAATTATCACCCCTCCCTGCTTTGTCTATGATTTAAAAAAGAGTCTGTTCTCCATGTCCACCAGGTCCAGACTTGGCCACAAATCCGAGGATTTTGCTAGTACTTTGCCAACGCCATCTGCAGTATTTTGGTCGTACGCAAAGGGCGACATGCTGGACACAAAATGAGTAAATGAGTAGCTTGGGTTAATGTTAGAGTTAAATGCCATGGATCAATAACAGCGCAGTCTAGCGGATGCTTGTGAAAGGTTTTCAGGGTTTTTCTTGCACCACATCAGATATTTAGGTGACTTTCTTTCAAAAGGATTCCCTGAATGCATTAAATTTTCAGCCATATGGTCAAAACTAGTCGATGATGATCCTTAAATAACCTTCAAGACACTTCGAGAACTATCAATGATTTCTGCAAAATTTGGATTTTGCAGAAATTCACTGCAATATGGATTATACATATTGCCATGCCTGAGATCATCTTACTTTTGTTAATAACTGCCGATTATGTGGGTCTTTAACTTGCCACTCGCCGATCAACATCCTTCTCTCTCATATATTCCTGTAAATTTGGAAATCTCCTCAGGGCTTGCACTAATCGATTATTTTTTTAGTCGATTGATTATTCGACTAAATGTTCAATCATGTGTAAAATTTAATAATGATGAATGTAATCATGATTAAAATTGAAAAAACAATTACCCTTTACAAAGTTTTTCGTGATTGATTCAATCTGAACTAATTCAATCGTGATTACTTTAATTATTAATCTAGTTACACAGATGAAAATTAAATATCCCTGCCATTTAACTTTCTTAGATTAACTTTCATTGCTAAGAGACTGTTACTAAGGGTCATTATAAAATGTTCCCTAATGAAAATTATACAGGGTCACATAAAATGTTTCATATACACCGATGTCAAAATGTGTAAATCATTTAAAGAAGAACGGACAGTTGAACTCCTTTTTATAAAACTGATATTATTTTCTTTTGTAATTATTATAGACAAAGGGTAACAAAATTACCAATCATTTGAATTTTCATTAAGTTAATTAATTGAATTGAAATTAACTTACAATAATATATTGTGCACTATAAAGGACAAATTTGTCCGTAAGTAACACTGACGTTATATTGACGTTCACAACACCCGAAGATCAAATTTCGCCTTTTCTACAATTTTTTAAACTTCTAAACATCGCACATTTTCAATTTTTACGCCGTCAAGTGAAAAAAAGTGTACAAAGAAATAAACGCAAAAATGGACAAATGCATAATTGTGCAAACAAACAAACGTGCGAGAAAAAAACGTGTAAACATACAAACATACAAACGCCCAAGCAAAAGTATAGACAAACGTACAAAAAAACAAATTTAGAAACAAATGTATAAACAAAGCAAATAAGTAAAAGTTAAAAACAAACGTACAAACAAGCAAACGTACAAACACACATACAAAAAACGTACAAACAAGCAAACGTACAAACACACAATACAAAAAACGTACAAACAATCAAACAAACAAAGAATCGTACAAAGAAACATAAATAAATGCACAAACACACAAAGGAACAAAAGTACGAACAAACTTACCGAAAGCAAATAAAACTTTAAACGGACAAATGTACAAACAAACGTACAAACTACAAAACAAACAAATATAGAAAAAACTACAGAATATTCAACTACTTCTTGTTAGTCGTTTTGCAAGCATTACTTGTATCTTGCATCATAGACCATACATTTTTTCCTCCCACCATCAGTTTTATTCTTGTCTTCCTCGCTAGAGGGAACTCTCTCTTTTGCTCTTTCGCCTTTTCGTTTTTCTTTTTTAAATTTGACATTTGTTATCAAAGACTGGACGGCGGTGACAAAAAAAGACTATGTCATCAGGTTACGAAATGAAATTATGATGTAGGACAAGATTTTTAACAGTAGATGAAACTCGTCGTTGGGGGCCACCGCAATACTTACCGATCATGGATATGCATAATGTAAAATATTAAAATAAAAATGTGTAAACTACTTATAAAATGCATTGCAATTCGAATAAAATCGTGTCTTGATGACGTCATTAACTTTAAAGGCTCGATTACTGAATTGCTTGAAAGAAACATCCTTATAACTCCAAAAATAATAATCCTATTAGCTAGCGGTTTATTGCATCTGATTAAGCGTCAAATTTCCAATTAAAATATATCTTTGAAGTGAAATATGGATGAAATACAGAGTCATGAAAAATCGAAGAATGTGGAAAATAGGATTCCAAATAGCTCGGCAACTCATTATCTGATCGACTTCATGCTTTATGCAAAATTTATGTTTTTTTTATTGTCTTTTATATTCATTTCTTAAAATAAACAATTTCGAAAATTTTTATATACCTTTCATCAGAACGAATATTTCGCGAGTCCGAAAAAAATTGTTCCGGTTAATCGAGGTTATTGAAATTAAATAGGCTTCTTCCCATTATTACATACTAAGTACATACCAAATTGCAAGTCTCTATCTCAATTTTTTCGGGAGATAGAGCGTTTACAGACACACAAACACACAGACACACAGACGGACGGCAAAAGAAAAAATTCTAAAAATATGTTTTTCGGAATCTCCAGTGTCTGAAATGTGTAAATCCATCAAAAAAAAATTTTCGATTTTCAAAACGATTACAAGACTTACCCTATACTACGTATGATGGGTAAGTAAAAATGACTGTTCTGTCTCGGCATATCTTGATACGATATGAGCAGAACGGGTCGAGAATTATTCAGTTTTGCGCTACTATTGCATCATCGAGTTTCGGCATGAATTTTAACATGTTGTATATCTTGACTAGTCAAGTCTGCTTTGTAATATCTTTGTACGATATGAGCAGATCGGGAGCAGTGAGTGAGCAAGGAGTGAGTTGGAAGCCACGGGGGTCGTCCGATACATTAAAAGCCCGAATCCTTCTCGAGCTTGATATTTCGTGTGCTTAACTTAACGAAAATTGCTTTTAAATTTTCCGGTGGGATGTTCTGTTAAATGGGCTGCCTTTCTTCCATCAGTCTTTAAAAAATGGTGGGGGTTCGTTTGATGTTCTTACATTGAGAACAAGAAAATTTAAAAAATACATTGCTTAAGCTTTAATTTGGCACCAAATTCATCCCGACACTCAATGACGTGATATTACCGTGAAATGAAGAATTTGGCGCCCTATTCTGTTAATATTGTACCAAGCTATCATGAGGAAGACCGAAATAGTTGTATTGCATTAGTTAAGATAGACAACATTCTAAAGTTTCATGCCGTAACTCAATAACGTGATAGTACCGTCAAAATAACGTTCTGCGCATATTGTACCAAGCATGGTTGCCATTAATCGATTACATTTTTATCCGATTGGTTAATCGACTAAACGTTATATCATACGAAATTTAATCATGATAAACGTAATCATGATTGAAATTGCAAAAAGTAATTCCCATTTATAAATTTTCTCATAAATAATTCATTTTGAACTAATTCAATCGCGATTACTTTAATAATTAATCTAATTACACCTACAAAAATTAAATATGATCGCTATTTCTTAAATTTGCTTTCATTTCTACGAGACTGTTATTAATGGTCAATATACGACTTTCCTTATTGAAAATTGTACAGGGTCACATAAAATTATCCAGATACACGGAGGTCAAAATGTGTAAATCATTTAGGGAAGAAGGGACTTTTGAACCCCTTTATTACTCAGTGTTTAGTATTTAATTATTCATCATCTAATACTTACATCTTTTTTTCTTCTACGTTGTAAAAACCAACTACGATGACGGCGGTGGCGACAAAAATGACTACGTCATCGAGTTACGACACGAAATTGTGATACAAGGCAAAATTATTAGGTATAGATGAAAGAAGGATTTGTCTGCCTCGGAATATTTTATTACGATATTAGCCGAACGGAGTGCTAATTGGTGATTTTGAAGGAACTATCACATTATCGATTTACGGAAGGATTACTTAACATATCATATATCTTGACTTGTACAATACGCTTTTTTCAGTCTGTCTCCTGATATAATGGTACGACATGAGTGGGGCATTAATTCGGTTTTTTAACTGCACAATTACGTTTTCGAGTTACGGCATGAAAATTTAGCTTTCGATCTTTCTTGAATAATACACTGCAAATGTTTCAGTCTGCTTCGTGGTATCTTGGTTGCTATGAGCAGAACGGGGCGCAAATTCATCATTTTGATGGTACTTTCACGCCATCAAGTTTCGAGATGAAATTATAACCAATTTAAAGCTTAAACAGTGATTTTTTTAAATATTGTAGTCTAAATGTAAGAAAAAGCACAGCCTTCTCTCCCCCCCTGTTTTCATTCAAAACAGTCGCAAAAGTACAGAAGATTCCACCTGAAAATTTAAAAGTAATTTTCGTTAACTTAAGCACACCAATCACCGTCCTCAATCAGGTTAGTACCGCGAAAATGACGAATTGGTGCCCTTTGCTCTTCATATCGTGTAAAGATATGCCGAGGCAGACCAGTCATTCTTTCATCGAATGTTAATAATTTCAGCTCGCAACTCGATCACATAGTCATTTTGTCGTCGCTGCCCACCCTATTAACACAATTTTATTAGAGCAAGCATCTCCTTGCACAAGAGACTTTATCCATATTTACTATCTTCGAACCTTAAAACATCTTAATTTATAGCAAAAGTTGGAGAAAATCTTTCGTAAGAAAGATGCCCAGAAACGGAAATGTATTCAAATTCTGCTATGCGGCAATGTATGTGATTGTAAATTTTCATACATATCAAGCAGTATATTAAAATCTAATTCAGCTTTAAAATTGCTTTTCCGGAAATAACTGCCAATAGAAGGTAATATATAATAACTTTTTGTGCCAACCTGTATATAATTTAATTATTATAATCATACCACTTTATATAGTAAAATTTAAGGCAGCAGGAAAATTCGAAAATGCACACAAGCAGTTGAAAACGCATTTTATACCAATTCTTACTCATACTATGTTTAAAATCTACGCAACCCTGTATATATTATTGTCAGAAAACAGAGAACAGCTTCGATTTCACATTATACACTGCTCAAAACAATTAAAGGATATTTGAAGTTTTATATAAAATAAAGATATAAACGAAATTTTTTTTGCCGAAAATAGAAGAAGAGAATCACAAATGCAAATTTTTCTGGTTTTCAAACTGTGGAGTATGCAAATTTTGAGTTCGACGTCAAAAACGTCGCTTCAGCGGCAGCGAATGAAATTTGACTTTCAACTGGATAAAAGAGAATGAAGAAAAGGATGATCGGCATTCAGTGATTGCTTTGTTTCGATGAGTACGATGCCTCAGCGAAGTCATTTGACAGATTCAGAAGCTTGGAGAATTGTTGGTATGTTAGAAGGAGGCCAAACTCAAGCCGAAGTAGCGCAAGCCATTGGAGTGTCACAAAGTGTCATTTCCAGGATCTGCAACCATTTTTTGGAGAGTGGATGTGCAGGCCGAAGACCAGGGCAAGGTCGTAGACGGGCAACAACGCCCAATGAAGATCGGTATTTAGCGTTAACAGCTCGGAGACACCGAAACATGAACGCTACTCTTCTCCAACAACACCTTCGCTCGGCTACAGGCACCACGATTTCAACTGAGACTGTCCGAAACCGTCTCCATACTGTAGGTCTGTATGCTCGCCGACCGATGGTATGTGTTAGATTAACATCAAGGCATCGTCGCGACCGCAGGGAGTGGGCAACCGAGCATGTCAACTGGAGGAGAAATGAAAGGAGCAATATTCTGTTTTCTGACGAGTCCCGTTTTTCTGTGCATCCGGATAATAGGCGTATTTTCATCTGGAGGGACAGTGGCAGTAGGAATAATCCTGAGTTCGTGCACGAAAGTGTCAGATTTGGCGTTGGAGGAGTGTTGGTGTATGGTGGCATCTCCATTGACGGGCGCACTGACCTCTACATCATTCGAGATGGAGCTCTGACTGGTCGCCGATATAGGGATGAGATCCTCAGACCTATTGTAGTCCCTTACACTGCAGCAATCGGAGATAACTTCATTTTAATGGACGATAACTGCAGGCCACATCGTGCAAACCTGGTGGAGGATTTCCTTTTCGAGGAAGGAATCGTTTGAATGGAATGGCCAGCGTGTTCTCCAGACATGAATCCAATCGAGCACGTTTGGGACGCTCTAGGAAGACGAGTTTCTGGCCGCCAACAACCCCCACAAACTCTCCAAGAACTGGAAAGAGCTCTTCTGGAAGAGTGGGGCAGAATACCCCAACTCGTCATTAATAGCCTCATTGAGTCCATGCCTCAAAGGTGTTCAACGTTGCTGGCCTCCCGTGGAAACCATACCCCCTACTGAAAATGATTTTCTTTGAAGAAAACACCTTTTCTTATTCTTTTTTTCTCATATGCACAAATTGTGTTTTTTTCCTTTTGTACACAAATGCGCAATAAAATGCATTTTTTTCTGCCAAACATGTGTAATTTATTCTCCTATAACCTACTATGTCTGTCGACCATGTATCAATCAGCTAAAAAGTTTCCCAGATACAAAATCCACCTAAAACTGCAATATCCTTTAATTGTTTTGAGCAGTGTACTTCGTCAACATCGAAATTGGACTGGAAATAAATAGTGCAAATATCACGCCGGAGATTGAAAAATTAAAACATTTCTCTACCCGAACACACTAAAACATCCGCTCAAAAATTTGAATTTTCCGCGTAGAAATAACATTGCGATTGTTTATTGTAGTTGAAAAATGCCTCCATTGTTCTAACTTCCATACATTTTAACCACATTGTTATCTGAATTACTGACGCACACTTTTCTGCATTATAATTAGTGTAGTTTGACTTTGCTTTGCCTAACTAAACTGATTTTTGTAATCATTTTTATGTGAAAATATCCATCCATGATCTAAAAATGAAGTTATCATTTAATTCAATCTTTAACAGATATATAATTTTGTTTAATGTCACTTTTCTCCTTTATATGTTGAAAAAAATCTATATATATTGTTGTAGATCGTTCCCACAATCAATCTAAATGAAAAGATGATGCTCTTGCATGGAATTCACAACACTTTCTCTGCCCCACTACAGTTTTTTCCATTTTATTGATCTTTCTAAAGCAATAGAAAGAGGACATCTTACCCATGAATAACGAAACATCATGTTCTCTGTTAAAGAGAAAATTCTCTGACCTTGTGAGAGGCAAAACCTAGCACTCAACAAATATGATGGGAAATGTCGTAAGCCGTCTTTATACTATGAAAAGTTGACACGAGAAAAACGAGGTGGCGAAAAAATGGTGTTGAAAGTTACCTGAATTTATTACGGTCTTAGTCCCTATTGCCTTTGTAGCTATTACTATTGACGATAGAAAACAGCATCCAGAATTGGACTGAACTAAGCCAGAATTGGACAGAATTCTTAACACATTCTATTGTTCGTCCGCCAAGTCATTACAACTATATACAGTACACATGTTGATTAATGAGGTTTTTACTGACTTTTGGTTGTAGTAATGACAAATGCGATTGTAAATTGTTACAAAGAGGCTAAACCTGTCACCCAAGACCCATTTGGTGTCTTGTTATCTTTTTAAAAGCAATATAATAACCAACTCGGTAAGTGAAACTTTAAATTGTGTTTAATGAACGTGTCTTTCAATAAAGAATTTTGATTATTCGCAATTGTTTTCTTTTTTTTCTGTAATGCTTTTTTTAGCATAGCTAGAACAATTTGGCTTTACGGGACTACTAGTCTATATATATATTTACATATATCATAGTATAATTAAATTTAATTCAATTGAAAAGCGCATAACGCAAATGATTTTTTTTTTTTACAGAAATTATCATACATGAAAAATAATGTATTCATATCCTTTTGTGTCGTACTGTGTATAAATTTACCCAACCTATACTCACACTACTTAGTTTAGTAAAATTTAGTTCAGCTAAAAAACGAATAACACAATTAGAAACGCATTTTCAGCAATTCTTACACATGCGTTCTAATATAGTCGAATTCTTTTGGCAGTCATGTATGGGACCCATAGAATTTAGATATTATGATGTAAAGAGTCTACAGGTTCCCAATTCGATTCTAGGCTATGGACTGGTCAAGGTTTACTCAAACTTTCATCCATTCAGGGTCAATAAAATAAGAACCCAGCTGTGAAATTGCTTGGGAACTAAAGACTGAAGATTCCGCATTATTCTGACCGTAACATATGCTGCATAGCACCTCAGGGAATACTTCAGAATAAAAAGCTGTGTATTGCAGGCCAAGATCGATAATACATTGTAGCGCCGCAGGTTTAGTTTTTTTAATCTAAAAAATACACATCACATTATATACTAAAATTTTATTAAGCTAAAAAACACAAACAATTGAAAATTTATTTCTTGTAATCATCGATCATAGGCAATATATATCTGAAATGATTTCTGCGACACTGTAAAGGAATTTTAAATGTTACATCCATAATTCTATAGAGAAGATACTACCGTGCACCTTAACAACCTCTATTAGTTTTATTGTATTAGAGATAACACAAGATCGTCAAAGTTAACTTCAAACAATTAGTGATTATATACAGTAATTATATCTAATCCTTTTGAGTGTCCCTGTAAATGAATAATAAATTATATGCTACATCTAATTTATATATGAAGCATGTTGTAGTGCATATTAGAAACGCATATCATATTTTTCATTTTTGAATTTGTAAAACATCACTAAAATGTACTTCAAATGATTATCCTCCATACGTCATACTGTATCCAGTTTTTTTAATGTCTCTGTATAGAAATGATTCGTCCAAACTACATCAACACCTATATAGCTATCTAGGGTACCTCACAAACATATATTGGAAATGGCAACTTAATCGGGATATTTTTGCGACAGTTATTGCGAGATATAGATACACACATGAAAAAATTCGTGTCGTCACACTAAAGCTGCAAATTATATTTCGGCAATAAAATATAATGTTTATGGTAACGGTAAAATGTTTTAAAGATTAAAATGTCAATTTACATCATTCGAAGATACTAATAAATAAAAGTTATAAAATAAACATAACTGAGTAAGCACATTTACCACAGTCATTTTTTTTAAATTGAGGTAAAAAAAAAAATTTAAAAAAATCTTACATCTAAAGAAGAAGATTATTAAAATTATTAGTAGTTTTGAAACTGATAATTTAAATATCCAAACGTAGCTTGATATTAAATCCAAAGATTTCCTCAGTATTTATTATTTTTTTTAATATGATTAAATACTTATTTTTCATAGTAAGTACTGTATACAATATTTAATGTTTTTAGAGAATTTTAAAGTGCATTAATATATTTATAAAACAAATTTTCATATTTTAAATTGGGGCACTAAAAAAACAGAAAAAACAAATTACAGGTATGTAAAATAAATGCAAGGTTATTTAATAAATAGAATTCATAAACAAAAATATATGTAAAAGAAAATATGCTAAAAAATACAAGTCTGAAAAATCTCCTTAGAAAATATTTATTTTTCTAGGTACTAAAAAATATTTTAAACTACTTTATGAATATAATTTCTTTTTGCATTTTGTTACATGTAAGAACTTAGAAATATTTTAAATAAGCACAATCAAAACATTACAAAAACGTAAGTTAAATGAAAAAACTTTTTTATTACGGTCTTTATATATAATGAAGTGGTTAAAAGAATGTTTTACATTCTAAACTAAGATAGTTTACTTTATTTTATTTCTTTTTTTTTCTTGGTCTGTTAACTGTACAAACTCTTTGAAGTAAATAATTCAAACAATTCTCTGTTCTATAATTATACTCGTTTTCTTATTTTTATATTCTTGTTTTATCCGTCAGCAATGGTAACTTAACCATTTTATTAGGGGAGAGTAGCCAAATTTGGACCACTTCAGTTATTTTCAGGTGTAACTCACTTCATTTTTGTAATATATCCAAATTTCATTACACGTGGTCAATCTATTCATCTACTAATTAAATAAATATTTTGAACAATTTCTTTTTGAAAATCTTACATTTTATTTTAACTTGAAAAATTTGTCAAATGTGGTCCAAATTTAGCGACTAGTCTCCTAAGTTGGACCACAAGTCTCCTAAATTGGACCAAATAATATTACGCTGTTTGAATGAGTAGGGAATAAACTAACTAATTTTATTAAAAGCAAAGTTTGTGATTAATGAAACAATCAAACAAAACAACAGCATATGAAATATAATGAAATCAAATTTCTGAAAGTAAGCGTAATTGTTTTAAATAAAAATGTATTCAAAATATAAGTAAAACTTATAAGAAATTAAGAATAGAAATTATGGAACTAATTGCCAATTACTTGAATATCATCTAAGAAGTGATGCAAGGCTTACACATGAATTTCTTTTGTTAATTTTTTTTCCAGCGCACACAACATGGTAAAAAATTTGGCAATCTGAACACTCAATCATTTCAGCTATTTTATTTTTCTTACAAATTAGGAAAAAACAATCATCACTGCCTTTATTTTTCTTTTTAGATTCTGAATCATTAAACATTTTTTTTTTTTTTTTTTTTTTGCAACAGAAGTTTTCTTTGCCGTATCTCTGTAGTTCTTCCCTGCCATCCTTTTCTTTCTAAGTGAATTATACCTATTTTTTAAAACTTGATGTTCCAATTTCTTTTGTACTTTGAGAGGTTCCTTTTTTTATTTCAAGGTTTGATTTATATGGCGAAGATGTTAACACAGCTGTTTTTTGGCTCCCTCTGTACTTTGACTTAACTGATTTTGGCAAAAAAGATTTCTAATGTTTATTTGGCTTTTTTTTAATGAAGGGAGGGTTGTAGCTGCAGTCTTCTTGCGGATCAATCTCTTCACAATTTATTCTTTCCTTTTCGTTTCCTATATGTTTGACAACTTTTGCTGTCACTGATGTTTTTCTTCCAGATTTTTTATCTGTGTCCTTTTCATCATTTTGTTTTACTCTCTTAGATTTAGTAGGTTTCATGATTACTGACTCTGACTCTGAAATCTCACTAGCAGGAGAATCAATGAATCTATCCACAGTGCCTATCTCCTCGTCAGGCATAAGTGCAGAAGCAGAGACAAAATGATGACTTTTAAAATCATGCATGTTATGAGGCCAAATGCCGCTTAATTTAAAAGCTTGGACGGCGGCGATTTCAACGGTTACTGCTCTGTTGTAAGCGATAGTTAAAAGCGGGTAAACCTGCAAAGTTGTTAGAGGGAAACCTATATCAGCTCAAAGCCACGATTCTTGTGCCGCTATGTAATAGGTATTTATGGATTTAAAGAAGGCAACAGCCCTTGAATTTCATTATTTACTTTTCAAGTTAATGATCGTATATCTGGTGCAATTTAAGCAACTCAAATTGGTCCAATTAATTCAACTACGCCATTTTTTAAACAGATAATCTCAAGACTAAGAACAAAAACAAAAGCAAACAAATGCGCGTTTTAAAAATTACCTTAGTTTTAAAGTATTCCCTTACTTAATTAAAAAAACAATATCTTAAAAAATATATAAAAATATCTTAATTTGAAAAAATTAGAATAAAACAGCTAATTTTAAGTTTTATTCAAATTGTCTGAAAACAGCACGGGGAAGGCGGGTAATTCATTATATTAGAAAATCATAAATGACGCCATTCTGATGGGTAGGATTTCAACGATAGATGGCGTTCCTTTCTGTAATTAACGGCAGAATTGCAGCGGTCCATTTAAAGCGGCGGTCCAAATATGGCTACTCTCCCCTATAAGGTCTTTTTATGTCGTATCCTATCTATTGAATAATCATTTTATATAATTGATACGAAACACAATGTGGTTTTTATATAAAAAAGATTAAGTTATTATTATACTATGACACTTCAAATCGATTTAGAACATTATTTTATGTAACTCTCATTTTGAGGTGTATAATGGAATAACTACAGTGATATACTATAGTACATAATAGTAAAATATAGTACACTTCCTCCTCTTCTGAAAATAAATTTTTTGGAAGTAAAGATTTGCGATTTAAATACTCATTGCCATATTTATGGGAACATTATTTTATATAACACTGTCTCATTTTGAGGTGTATAATGGAATAACTACAGTGATATACTATAGTAAATAATAGCAAAATATAGTACACTTCCTCCTCTTCTGAAATTTTTTTTGGAAGTAAAGATTTGGGATTTAAATACTCATTGCCATATTTATGGGATCGTGTAAGCACAAGCTTTGTTATAGTGATTGCCTTATAATCATTTTATAGGCGAAATTCACAGAGTTCGGTTGAAAAGATTGTTATTTTAACGGTGTATGCACCCAAAATTCACATCGCCCCGTTATAGGGATCGCTGTTTTAACGGTATATGGCTAAGAATTGAACGGAGCCCCGTTATTTGGAACAACGTATTAACAATTTATGCGCTTGAAACCACAGCGCCCATTTACAATGTTTCTTAGGCCATCCCATATTTGTTTATTTTATCTGAAAGCTCCCCCTTCCCCTAGATAATAATGAGCAGGGCAGAGCTGGTCTTTGACAGGCGGCTCATGAAAAAAAATATATTTATGTCGCGAAATCTTTATTTTCGCCCTTTTTTGTTATTCTTATTTGTTATTTTCGTATAGTTTAAAATAAAGTATTTTATTTCTATTTTTCTCTTTGTATATAAAATGCACTTTCTGGGCCCCAAGCGAAGTCTGCCCTATACGCCGCAGGTATCATCTGGGCCCCACACGGAGGCCACCGGCTAAACGGGCGAAGACCGGCTAGTATTTTTACAAGAACGTCCACGCTATGCAATTTTTGTCAAACACTGAGAGTTCTGCATCGTGTTTCTGTTGAGAAGCAGAGACACGGTTTTATTTGAATGGAAGTAATGAATTGTGAAAAAAAAATATCTTCAGATAGTTTCGGTGTAATATTTGAGACTATATAAGTCAAATATCACCTTTGTCGTTAAATTTGCGAAAGCGAGCCTGCTGAAATTTTATTCTGGGTTGAATATCGAAAACATGAATATAAATATACTTCATTTAATGCTATTTAATTTTTTTACTAATTGTCTCAGTACATCAATGGTATAATTTTTCAAATATTAAAACTTTATATGTTTCTGTTTTTTTTTTTTTTTTTTTTTTTTTTTTTTTTTTTTTTTGAAAAAAAAATTGTTTTTTCATAAACGTAAAAACGTTTTTTTTTTTTGCTGGATGAAAAGCCTAATTAAAACAATTAATATCCCACTTGCTAAATACAACCTCTAAAGTTAGGAAGAGAAAAGAACATTCGTGGGCCTGTTTACGTAGGATAGTTATGAATAAATAAAAAAAAGAGAAAAAAAGGCATGTAAAGCTTATACTTAATCATTACAATTTATGCGTTCATCATTGGTATCTTTTATTTGTAAAGATGATTCTTCATTCATTAAAAACACATTGAAAGAAAGCAAATTTCCTTATTTACACGAAGTTACGCCTTAAGTTGTCTAATAATTGATAAAATATGTAGTAATTTAAAATTTTAAATCAAAAATTTTATTAACAATCTTTTTTCTCATATATATATAGATAGATAGATATAGATATATATTTACAAAAAAGCTGTTTTTAATAAAAATAAATATGAAGGTAGTAAAATTTGTTTCTTTTGAAATAACAAGTATTTACTTTTTTAAAAATAACATAGGGGACAAACGTAAAACATTTTCCGTATGTATGTTTGCATAAAATGTTAAATTTTAATATAAAAAATCTATGGATAAATATAAAATTTTGAAAAAAAACATTCTTTTTTTTCCTGCTATAGTTATTTACGTAAATATTTTAAATTTTCCAGAATTGATCTTTAGAATAAACCTAATACTCCAAAGATGAAAGAATTTTACCCAGCACTTTTCATCTTCTTTTTCTAGCAATTTTTTTAAAATTATATATCAAGTGAAATGAAAAGGTAGAGGCTGATGATGTAAAGCATGGATTCGTTTTTAAACATTTTGCAGAATATCTCTTTAAAGGTAGAAAAAAAAGCTAAAGATTTTTTTTAAAAATCGTGTTTGCCGTAAGATGCTAATCTGCAAATTTAGGCTCTAAATAAATTGAATTTACAAAATGTTAATGGAAAACATCCGTTTATTTTTTTATCATTTCTTTAAAACTATTGATATGTAGCATAAATTTCACATCTTATAGTGATATATTTACCTTATAATTATTTGAAATTAATATGCTTTGATATTGTTTGAGTTTAAAATGCAGCGCTTTAATTTTATAAGGTGTATAATATAAAAACGAGAAGTAAAATAACACAAAAATAAATACATTTTTATGCAGAAATTACGTTTATGACTGGAACTACATTAGATTGACCACTAAACAGATGGGACCAGCAAGCAGGGCAACCATGCTTGATAGTGAAGCAGATAGAGAGTTATTAGTTTCTTCATCACCTTGAAAATTTTTGCAAAGTATGTGATTTTATTTATTTTCCACATGCATGTTGTAGGATCCACGTTTAAAAATTTTGAATCTCCAACTCGACGTCTCAGGCGGAAATATTTGTTAATCATAGTAAGACTTTCTTTAGTAAATCAATGATAATTATCTTTTCGTTGGAACCACTGAATGGGTCCATATTACTCTCATGCCTCAAATTAGAAGATGTTTTTACTTTTTCCTAAAAACTCCTTATTGTGCTTATTGAAGGGACATCACACAAACAATCCTTTCAGATATTATAAGAGACATGCTACTGAATACCTCCATTCCAAGAATTCATAAAATACATTGTAGCTTTGAATATTATTGGTTAAAAAGGAAATGGTATCCCTATTACCACTCCTTCCTCTACCTTATGAATTTTGAAAATATCTTCATCAGGTTCTATCCAATGATCCTTTTGTTTAGACTATACATTTCAAAGAAAACTGTGAAAGATTTTAGGAAATATACCCTTCATATAACTCTACAATTTCTGTAAACACAAATCGTTTGAAAAAAACGAGGGCCAAGCGATGGAAACGACAACTGATCATAGATTGAACGTAGAACAATGAGGCAATAAAAATTAGTTTTTTTAGTCCAAAAGTGAAATACATATCTATTTTACAAAAGATACATTTTCAGTAAAATGACATAAATTTAAAGATTATGTAAAATATTCAACTAAAAATTTCGTTACTTAAAGTGACACAAAAGGCGAGATATAAACATTTCGAAAAAAGGCTACGGACTTCACTAGAAAGTTATATGAGGGTCAATCTTCAAAAAGATTAAGTTGATTGATTGAAAATTGGCGGAGATAGAGTATCCACCGATTTTTAAAATGATATTATGAGGAAAAGAAAGGCGCTTAAAATTTTCGTTACCGTTCTTTTGCTGTGGCGTGCTCTATTTTTACAGCTTCAAAATTATCCTTTCACTTTCGATTTTTATTTATAAAAAATAATATTCTTTGCTTGGGCGTAAGTATAGCTTAAGAGACAGAGAAAAAAAAAATCAGAAATTTTGAGCCGGAAAATTCGTTGTTAACCTTTAAGATGACAGTTTTTTATGATTGATTTCACTTTTTACAGTGCGGAGTTTTAAAACGTAACTTACATAAACTGCTTTGCTACATCATTTGAAATGTATCCTCTCACACTGAATATCTCCCGATGGAAAATATATTGAAAACTTATGCGATATTTGTTACTGGAATTATTGTTTTACTGTTTTTTCCTGGTTATAAACGTATTTTTTTTAAATCTTAAAATGCACCTTAAAAATAGTTTGCGTACGATGAAGGCGAACTTATTTTTTAAAGAAATCTTTTTACTTTGTCATTTCTCATGTTTGTGTTTATTTTTTATGTTTGCATTATGTATATTACGCTTTTGATAGTATTTTAGTTTAAAATGCAAATTAGAAAAGTAAGAAAGAACAAAATATAATTAGTAAAATTGACTAACGTAATTTATACATGAATAATTATATTTAATTTTAGAAAATAAATACTTTCATAGGTTAATTCGAATAATTAGATAGTTATGTGTTTAATTCAGCTTACAGTGACATACATTTTGTAGATTTCTAAAAGGTGAGTATGCTAAGTTGATACTAAAAGTGATACTAAAGGTGAGTATACTTGTCGCTCTTTTACCTTTATGTTTTTGGTCTAAAAAATGTGTTACATTTTCGGATGTGTCTTATACAAGTAAGTATCTAATACACCGCAAAATACGGTATATATATATATTGACTATATAATTATGAAAATCATTGCATAATTGGCGCAAATGAATTAGATATTAATAGACAATTCTTTTTATTTTTATGTAATTTTTGTTTCAATAATAGTTATGTAACTTTCAATAATTATGCGGTACAAGCAATTATGCGGTATTGGAATGAGAACAAACTATTACAGTACTGCGGCCAACCTGTTTCTTTTTTTATTCTTATTAATATAAATATACAGTTAACTATAATAAAATTAAAAAAGTTTTTCAATATATTGATGATATTTTAATTTTTAATTCTGATTTCAATAATGAATATACTGATATAACCTGTACTGTACTGTACTGTACAGGTTACTGTACTGTACTATACTGTAATTGTTTAAAAATGATAAAGGCAAATGATAATGACCAGAAGGCTCGTTTTTTGGATATTTCTTTGGATAGTTTTTGGCAATAACTTAAATTTGCATATGTATGACAAAAGAAATAACTTTAAATTTTTTCACCAGAAGTATGCCTCATAGGTACTCAAATTTGTATTAAAAAATTTGTATTAATATTGTGATTCATCTAATAATAAGATTCAGAAAAATGTGCAACAATGATTTTAATTTTTATAAACATATTTTTCAGTTTTCAGCTAATTTGTTTTATATTAATAAATATCCATATATATTTTTGAAATGTTATTTTAAGATGTTTTAAAAAATAGTTGGCAACAATGTGGATTGGCAGGATGATTACTTTTGGATGCTTTCTTCTGGAATTTTCTGTATGATGCGTAAAAAACAAGTAATATAAAAACTTTTTTTAAGTCAATTCCTACTTTTTAATCATAAATATATAAAATAAACCCGTACAGCATTAATGTCCCACGTTATCTTTATTGAACATTATTTTATAATCATCGTTGCGGTATTTTATTTTTTGTTGGCATCACTAATTTGAGATAAATCTTTCATTTCATTTATGAAAACAATGGGAGAAATTTTTTTTTCTCCCATATAAAAATTAAAATTAATTAATTAAATTTAATTAATGAATCAATATTTAAAAAAAACTGTATTAACATCAATTGTCATCCAGTACAAGTTTAAAAAAAATTATTTGAACTTGAATGGATGAATAGAAAATATTTTATTAACGATTGAAAATTCCAACAAGATATATATAGAGAGAGTGTGAACTAATAGTAGGGATTTAAAAATTAAAATTAATTAATTAAATTAAATTAATGAATTAATATTTGAAAAAATTGTATTAACATCAATTGTCATCCAGTACAAGTTTAAAAAAATTTATTTGAACTTGAATGGATGAATAGAAAATATTTTATTAACGATTGAAAATTCCAACAAGATATATATATAGAGAGTGTGAGCTAATAGTAGGAATTTAAAAATTAAAATTAATTAATTAAATTTAATTAATGAATTAATATTTGAAAAAAACTGTATTAACATCATTTGTCATCCAGTACAAGTTTTAAAAAATTTATTTGAACTTGAATGGATGAATAGAAAATATTTTATTAACGATTGAAAATTCCAACAAGATATATATATAGAGAGAGAGTGTGAGCTAATAGTAGGAATTTAAAAATTAAAATTAATGAATTACTATTTGAAAAAAACTGTATTAACATCATTTGTCATCCAGTACAAGTTTAAAAAAAAATTATTTGAACTTGAATGGATGAATAGAAAATATTTTATTAACGATTGAAAATTCCAACAAGATATATTTATAGAGAGTGTGAGCTAAGAGTAGGAATAAAAAAAAAAAAAAAAAAAAAAAAAAAAACGAGTTGTTGTGAAAGTTTGAAACGAAAGAAAAGGCAAGAACTTGGAATTGTTGGCTAATGTTCTTGAATATGGACGGAGAATTTTAATTTAACTGTTCCCAGGTGAGAAAGATTGGCCATGCTCAAGCTAAGTAAGTTATATTTTTTAAAAAATTGTTCAGTTTGTATGCAAGTGGGTCTGGGTGGAGGCGTGTTCAACTGACTTTCTATTTACTAGCATTTATAAATTCTGTTTAAATATTGTTTAAATCTATTCAAATATTGTTTTAATTTATTTTATTTATTATATAGTTTTTAAGTTATATTTATTGTTTTGGTTTAATATATAATCTGCATACTTTTGTTTATTTATCTATATTATGTTTATTCAATTATTATGGAATATAAGATTAATACGTTTTTAGAAACCTTCTGTGGATAGTTAATTTGGTGGGGGTGGAGTTTGTTTATATTTTTTACGCTTTTTCCACTCACTGATGAAAAAAAGGCGATCCTTTAGCCTGTGTGTTTTTTATATTTAACTTTAAAATTTAACAGTTTCTTGTTTATTCATTAATATTGTTCTGTAATATACACCTACTCTTGAGTATTTATATTTGATAATTCATATTTTAAATGGAATATATATACATATATATAATTATTTGTTTATTTGTGGTTTTACTTTTAGATTGCATTGAATGCCCCTTTGTAATTATTAGTAATTTTGTAATATTTAATTAGTTCATATCATACACCTGTATCCGAAAAAATTGTAAAAATTGTATGAATTATACTAGTACCGTATTTGTACAATCAATTTTATCGCAATTTTTATGTGTTGTATTAAATGATTTTCAGAAATCATATGTTAGTTTCATATTGTAGTAAAAAATATACCTTCTATAATCCCCGACTTTGCGTCCTAAAATTTTGGAAAAAGGTGTAGTACAACAGTAGTAAATGCGGTAATAGATCACGAATTTTTAGGATATTGGTCCTATTGATAATATGCTAACATTAAAATGTCTGAATCATAAATTGAATAAAGCCCCACCACGTACTGTGCTTGATTCATACATTTGAAAGTATATTTTTTAAAAGTAAAAAGTTTCCATCTAATTATTCCATGGAAAATATTATTCAGATTGTATCGATTTTATATTGCATTTTCATACTTCCGATTATAATTTATTTTTAAATATGATAAATATGATAAATATTTTATTTCATTGTATAGCAGGAATTTCAAGCTGAAAATCAGTATTGATTTATAAAAAGATAATACAACATTTATCGCTATTTATATTTAATTTATTAATTGATTATTTTTTTAATTACTGTCATGAATGAATATAGAAATCGTTATCCAGAAAATTCAAACACTTAAACAAAAATATTATACGATATAGACTGGTGCTACCTACTTATTATCTTTCCACTACAGGGTGATTTTTAATTAACCTACAACTTTTAACTGAAATAACACTTGAGTCGTTGCAGGTAGCACTAATAATATTATTTTATTGAAAAGAACGCGGAAAAGGAATTTAATGAATAAGATTTTGAAAGTGAGAACTTTCAGAGGTGATACAATAGCGCAGTTGTCAGTAACAAAATCGAGCATTTCTTTTTTGATGCTTTAAAATGAGTCAGTTATGGAACTTTTGAGACTAATAGGGTCTGTCAGCTTCTTCTTCTAAACCAAATCTTTCATATGTCCCCAAAGATAGAAATCACTTGGATTCATATCTGGTAAATAAAGTGGCCAATGCAATGAATCAGGATAACGATTTGTGTATTGATAGACGATAACTCGGGGCTTTGGTCTGTTTCTGAATGTTGAAGCCCATTTCCATAGAAATAGTGTTGCATTTCCATCAAATCAATACCAATTTTTAACAATAAATATACAATCTTCAGTTGAATATGACGCTTTGAGAATAAATTTAAAATTTCGTGGAATTCAAAAAGACTAAATAAATTATTTTTATCTCTCTCTCTCTCTCTCAAGCCTTCGTGCCACCATCTAGTGAGACTCTGAGAAATTATTTCAGCTTAAAGTTGTAGGTTAATTAAAAGTCACCCTGTATATTTCTAAAATTCAAAATATGTTCTTCCATATACAAAAGTAAAATTTGCTTTTTCATTGATCAAATTGCAATGGATTCGCAATGTCCAGTATAGCATTGATTAATAATTTGTTGTTTACAAAATATACGCCTTATATATAAATATAAAATGAAAATTATGTTAAATGTAACTATGAATACAGAATTATACTTAAAGACTATGACAGAGCACTTGAAACGGTGAAACATGAGTAAAATAAATATGAATTATTTATCAAAATTCGCATTCTAAAAACAACATTAAATCATGCCTAAAGAGAAAACTCTTTCTTAATCATACTTTAGATCCTGAAAACTGAATTTAAATATTATAATAATATAAATCTCTCTTTATGTTTTATTTAAATTTATAAAACAAGAAAGTTTTATTAATATGCAGGGTAAAAATATTTCAAAAATTCTAAGTTAAATGTAAAACAAATTTTGGAATTACCTTTGCTCTTTAGAATGAAGTGGTTTAATGCAGCTCTCATAAACTAAACCAAAACAATTTTTGTTTACTTTTATGAAGTTATTTTTTCCTCTTCGTCTATTGTTTAGTGAAACTTTTTGTAAGTATCTAAATCAAAAGACATTTTTCTTCTTATCGTTTAATGAGTTGTTTGCGGTTATATTATTTTTTTGTAACCATTGGGAAAATGGTTGTTGTTTTCGGTCGAAAATGGATCTCTTGACGTCGTCATTTTATGGACGTCGCACTTTATTGACGTGGTCACTTTATTTTTTTAAGCGCTTTTAACGAAATTCTGTAACTTTAGAAGAATCTTTAACGAAATTCTTTAACTTTAGAAGAATTTTTAACGAAATTCTGTGACTTTAGAAGAATTTTTCTTTGAATAGGCAATAGAAATGCATAAAATCGTTACAAAATTTTAAAGTTACAACCAGGATAGATGCAAATCATCAGATATGAAAAAAGGCAATTCCAAAAATTGACGTCGGATGAGAAATCGTCTTATAAAGCAAAAAATGTGGTGAATTTTCGTGTTATAGTGGCCCCCAATGATGAATCGCGTTGCGAACAAGATTTATCACCAAATTATAAAGCGTGTATATGACAT
Organism: Maratus michaelseni; assembly: GCA_963931845.1. Lineage (NCBI taxonomy): Eukaryota > Metazoa > Arthropoda > Arachnida > Araneae > Salticidae > Maratus > Maratus michaelseni. Next base: position 126,830,164 of record OZ007590.1, on the reverse strand, counting down.
TATAATAATATATGATATATATATATATCATTTCTTGACGTATGTGGCCAAGTTATAGTCCATATATGATGTATATATATGACATGTGTATATGATGCATATACGACATATAAGACGTAAATAATGTGTGTATAATGACGTATATGGCACATATAGGAGTGTTTGGAATATGCGTATATATGTTATATGCGTTTTGTTATATATGTTTTGTTATATGTTTTGTTATATGCGTATATAGGATGCATATATAAGCTTTGCGATGATCTTGGCGAAATCATAACTATAACCTTGGCATAATCATAATTGTGGGGGCCGCTATAACACGAAAATACGGTTTTTATTATTATTATTATTTTTAAAGCTTTTGGAGCATTTTCCCAATGGTTAATGTAATTTGTAAAATTGTAATTTTTTAAATTATTATTTTTGTTTTTCTGAAGGAATAACACTTTTTTTCATACCAAATAAAATGTCGCCTCTTCTACCATAAGTAGTCTCATTAATAACAAATTCGTGAAACCCTTATAAAATTTGATTGGGAAAATTATGCTTTCAATATATAATATTATTCTGAAAAATCAAATAAACTGAGTAGAATACTGCAATAGACATTGTAAAAAAGACAAATGTTTCCGAAAGTATTTCGTATTTAATACGGTTTACGAAAATATATACTGTAACGTCATCTGACTTACCCTAAGATTCCTATAATAGGAGCTGACGCATATCCATTTTGTTTCGCATTATTGGTACGCAGCTCAGCATCAATCTACCGCAGCTGAAGTTGGGGTTGCCTAAGACTCTGTTCTGATTGGCTGAACCGGTTCTGATTAGCTTGGTTTTTCGACTGGACTGAATTCGGGTACCAAATCTGTGAGGATGCGTCAACGAAAACGATTCCAAAAGACGCTCCTTTATCTTTCAAAACCTCATTAATCAGTAAATGTCTGAGATATAAAGAAGCATTACAGAAACAAAAGTTTATTTTGCTACTCTTAATTTTCGGAAACGTTGCTAATTATTTTTTACAGTGTATCGATCAGTTTTCTCAACTCAGATATAAACATTTTTTCAATGATTTCAATACTCAAGTAAACTTTTTTGGGGTTCAACAACATGTTCAACAGACAAACATGCTAGATTAACAGCATTAACAATAACGTTAATATTAACATTTGGTTGTTACTCTTTCAGGTAGAATATCTATTACGCAGCTGTAAATGTTTCCTTGAGAATTAATAGACTGCGAAACACCGATATTTCGTGTTGAAAAAACTGATTAATACGCTTCAAAAATGAATCTAAAAGGTTTCCGAAAATTATGCGCAGCAAAAGAAACTTTTTTTTTCAGAAATGCTTCATTAAATTTCGGAAATAGTTTGGTATCTGAGATTTCTGAAGATAAACTAATGCTTTTCGAAATTGTGGTTAAATCAAAAGAGGTTATATTATATTTTCGTAAACCGCATTCAATTTTCTATTATTTTCAGAAACATTTGTGTTTTTTTGCAGTGTAAACTTATTTTGAGAACGTATTTAGTATCACATGAATTCGTTCACATTTTAAAAAAAATCATAAAAATATAAAGAATCGATATAATTGAATGCGGTTTGCAGAAATCCTATTATAAGGAAGGAGGATTTTTTTAGTACGATAACATAGTTTAGTACATTTTTTAGCAATAGAAAGCAGTGCATGATTTAAAACCACACATTTATGACATAAACCAACACAATTATGACATAAACAAACACATTTATGACATAAACCAATACATTTATGACATTACACAAAGATTATTTGTAACCAGGTAAAAATATTACAAGCATTTTGTAATATTAAAAGCTAAATGTGTAAGCCATTTAAAGGAATTACACTTTTTATTTGATGTTTTTATTGAATCAAGCAGCATATCTGGGTGATTGAAGAACCTTTTCAAACAAAGAAAGAGTTTTAGTTATGCAAAATAAAAATTTCTCAAGAAATCTTAAACTGAATGTAAGATAATTTCCGTATTAGTTGTTTCCTTTAGAATGAAGCGGCTTAATGCAACTCTCATAAACTATTCAAAAACTGTTTCCTTTTTTAAATGTTCGCTTTTTATACTCCGTCTATTGTATAATGAAACTTTTGTAAGTCTCTGACTCAAAGAGAAGATTTTTTTTCTAATATCTTATTGCCTGTGGATATATCATTTCTTTGTTTTCGTTTGTTCTAAGGAATAGCACATTTTTTACGTATTAAAATTTTAAAAAATGTCTTTGTATGTCGCTTCAATTACATTGAATAATTTCATGAATAATAACTTTGTAAAACCTTTTAAAATTTGATTGGGGAATTATTTTATTCTAAAAATTCAAATCAAGTGAATAAATATATCCCGGAATAGAAACGTACTTTCAGAATATATTGAGTTTTCTATAAATTCGTCCACATTTCAAATATATAAAATATAAATAACCGGTATATTTGATTATACTTTGCGGAAAAGTTATAGTAACGAACGAGAATTCTTCTAGTGCGAAAATAATAATAATAATAATAATAATAATAATAATGCCAATAGAGGACGCTGCACGATATTAAATCAGACATCTAGAGGCTGCCTACACTTCAAGGGATTTGAATGCTAGTGTTTTCGTAAACAAATATTTGCTTTATTTAAAGTAATATTCTAAGTTTAAATACGGTGAGCATTAGTTTCAGCCAAAACTAATTCCCTGAAAATTATTCAAATTCCCTCATTTAAGTAACTTTGAATTATGTCGTAAACAACGATTATTTTCAGTGAGGTAAAAATAATTTCCAAGCACTTTACAACATCAAATACTAAAAAAGTCATCTACCGTAAGGAATTATACTTCATATTTGATTGATAATTTATTTTATTGAAGTATGCAGTATTTTTCGTTGGATGCAGAAAATAGGATTTTATCTAAATCTTCAAACCAAGAGGAAATTTTTAATATACACGACAAAAATATTTTTTTAAAATCCAAGCTAAATGTAGAATAATTTTCGTATTACTTATTCTCTTTAGAATGAATTGTTTTAATAAACTTCAGAAACTTAACCAAATTAGTTTCCTTCTTTTTATGTTCAGCTATTTTCTCCCTCGTCTATTATTTAGAGTTTTTGTAAATATCTAAATCAAAGGATATTTTTTCCTCATCTCTTACTCTTCATAGTTGATTTATATTTTCTTTTACTAATGCTTGTAGTATATTTTGGTGGATGCAGAAAATACTGTTTTATCTAAATTTCCCAACCAGGATAGATTTTTTTAATATACACAAGAGAAGAAATTCAAGAAGAAATGTTAAAGAAATTCAATCTAAATGTAAAATAATTTTTGCATTACTTATTGCATGCAGAATGAATTGGTTTAATGAACAGTAGAAACAGTTTTTTATGTTCAGTTATTGTCTTCCTTGTCTATTGTTTAGTGAAACTTTTTTTAAGTAGATAAATCAAAGGAAAAATTTTTACTCACTTCTTATTAAGTTGCCAGCGAATATATTATTTTCTTAATTAAATATTTTAATTTGCCCTAATGAATGATACATATTTTCATGTGTATATTATAAAGCAAAAACATGTCTGTGAATAACATTTTCGTGATATAGACATTGGCTGCGACCTAACCAATAAATTTCGCTTTTTTGTTTACTGCATATAAGTTCACTTCTAAACATCGCGCAATTAAAATTTTAACACCGTCTAATAGAATAACAGTAGCAATAGATAGAATAGCATTTTTCAAATATAGTTCGTTTGAAAACTCTATCTCAATTTGCTGATTTTGTATATCTTTTAAAATAATTTTCGAGCATCTAAAAAAAAATTCTGTCTCTATCGCGCGCAGCCCGATTACAAAAGTTTAACCCGTTTGCACTTAAAACAATATAAGTAGTTCAGCATTTGTTTCTGGCTAATATATTATGAACGAAATTAAAACTTCACGAACAGATAAATAGCGTAATAAAACTAGTCGTTGGGAGCCACCGTAATACTTACTCATCATGGATATGCATAATATAAAATGTGAAATTAAAACATGTGTAAACAATTAATAAAATGCATTGCAATTCAAATAAAATCGTGGCTTGATGACGTCATAAACTTTAAATGCTCTATTACTGAATTGCGTAAAAGAAACATACTTATAACTCCAAAACTGATAATTATATTAACTAACGGTTTAATACGTCGGATTAAGCGTCTCATTTCCAATTAAAATATATCTTTGAATTGAAATTTGAATGAAATACAGGGTCATGAAATACCGAAGAGTGTGGAAATAGGATTACAAATATCTCGGCAACTCATTATCCGATCGACTTCATTCTTTATGCAAAATTTATCTTTTTTTATTGTCTTCTATATTTACTCCATAAAATAAACAATTTCGAAAGTTTTTATATACCTTTTATCAGAACAAATATTTCGAGAGTCCGAAAACAATAGTTTTGGATAATCAAGGTTACTGAAATTCAATAAGCTTCTTCCAATTATTACATACTAAGTACATACCAAATTTCAAGTCTATATCTCAGTTTGTTCGGGATATAGAGCGTTTACAGACACACACACACACAGGCAGACGGACTTTTTTTTTTAAATATGTTTTTCGGAATCTCGAGTGTCTGAAACGTGTAAATCCCTCAAGAATTTTTTTTCGATTTTCAAAACGATTACAAGACTTACCCTATACTATTTATGATGGGTAAGTAATAGTGTAATTAAAACACAAATTTGACAGATACGCAATTGAACTATGCGCTTAAACCACTGAAATTATCATAATTAAAACATCTGCTGCAAGTAGCGAAATCTTTGGCGATTTATCCGGTTATGAACTTCTGGCATGTTGCTAATATGAAAGTATTGCCTTTTAATGAATTTCAAAATTTTATTTGAATATGCTGCGAAGATCTCAGTATTTAATTAATAAAATACTGGTTAGGTAATTAAAATTTCCTTCCAGACATCTCGTTATTTTTTATTCTTTTAATGGCTAGTATTAAATAAAATATATATTTTTCCATGTCGCCTCACTTACACTGAATAATCTATTAAATAATAAATTCTTGAAATCTGATGATGGGGATATTATGGAGCAGTTATTAAATATTATTTTATTCTATTATTTTATGAGTAAAATATTTACCAATAAAAGGTGTTCCACGGTTTACAATCAGACATTTATATCGTAAACAACGATTATTTACATCCATGTAAAATATTACAAGAAATGTACAACACCAAATACTAAACGTGTCTACTACAAGGAATTACACTTTGTAGGTGGCCGAGCACATCTTTTATCAAAGCATGCAGCATATCTGAGTTGATGCAGGAGATTTCGTTTTTATAAATTTCAAACAAGAATTTTTTTTTTAGATAAGCACAACAAAAAATTAAATGTGAAACATTTTCCATCATACACATTCTCTCCAGAATGAAGTACCGGGTGAACCATAAGTTCGTTAAAACTTTAAAAATTCATAAAAAAAGGAAGAAATTAATATAAAGAAGTGCGGTTTGCAAGAAAAAGCTCACAAGGTAGTCGTATTTTTTTTAGCAGCAAAAAATTTTTTAGTTAAAAATGTCACTGATAGAGGGCGCTGACGACCCGAAACACAATAAACAGGACAACAGTAAACGCTCCATCCATTTATTCTTACAACAACAATTGTTCAACATGACGTCCAGAACATTGTACGACACAACTAAGGCGACTCACAGCGCCCGTTACAGCTGAATGCAACATGTCGGAATGAATTGCACAAATCTCACTACATATAGAATCTCAATAAAACGCTCGATCTGGTAATCATAACATTCTGAAAGCGAATGAGAAATCCTCGTGTATCCTGGCTTTTTATTGCTGGATTAATTTGCATAATTCTGCTGAATCTCTCGCATGTTAGCGCCATCTACAGATGGACTTTTTAAATTAAAAATATTTTTGCTGCTAAAAAAAATCCGCCTACCTTGTGAGCACTTTCTTCCAAACCGCACTTATTTATCATTGTTTCTACCTTTTTGTGAATTTTTAAAGTTTTAACGAACTTTTGGTCCCCCCGGTATTTTATTGCAGCTTTGAAAAACTGAAGAAAACAGTTTTCTTCTTTTAATGTACACTTTTTTTCCTCATCTATTGTTTAGTTAAAGGTTTTATGAGTATCTAAATTAAAGGAGAATTTTTTATATATTGTTAAGATACTTGCGGTTATGGTATTTCTTTATATTAGTTTTCCCTAAGAAATGACACATTTTTACATATCAAATAAAATATAGTTTATTAAATGCCGTCTTTCCTACCATGAATAATCAGATGAATAATCAATTCATGAAAGTATTTTAAAATCTGATTGCGGATGTTGTCGAGCAGCTATTAAAATAATATTTATACTGAAAGCTTAAACAATTTAGTAAACAGTTTTCTCCAATATTATGTTACTTAGAAAAATATTTACATATAGCAGTATAAAATTATGCTGTGAATTGCAGCAGTATAAAGTTATGCAAACTTCTATATTTTTTTACAAATATTTCCAAAGAATAACTTTCGATATAGATTTCTGTAACAAATGGAATAGAAATGTAAGACTGTGATTTTTGTTTTTGGAAAACCTGATACATGGAAATACAGGAGGTCTATGCATTTTATCATTTGAAACCTTAGGTAGTTTTAGAATGAAAACTTTTATGCATCAAACATATGAAACATAAAACGTAAGCAATAGAAAACATTTATTATGCATTTTTTATTTCTTTTTAGCATGTAGAAGGTAGCGATTTTGGCATTAAACCTTGTAGTACAGTATTAGAAAAGAACAACGAATGAAACTTGATGTAACAACAATGATAATCTAAATAAAAATATTTAATGGAGAAAAGTTGTTTTAAAATCTCTGTCGGCGATATTGAAAATTTTAACTATCCAAACTGGAGCACATTTAACATTGCTTATTAAGTGTCAGCACAAGGCAGACTAAACATGAAAAAGGTAAAAATGTTTAGTATCCAATGTGTAGTATGGCGCCACCTAGGAATCTAACATATTGAGGCCGGATCGCCTTGCATTTTTTTATTGCTCCTTACTGTCTGGATAAACGTGTATGACACTGCATTTTTCCCATTTTAATGGAATGGTTATCTTTTTCCACTAGAATTAAACCATCAAATTTCCTATTCAGAAAGTTATTTCTCCGTTTACTACGAGTTTTTAGTTGCGTCGAATAGTAGTGCGAGCATTTATTCCAGATGGATCGTGGGATATGAATCACCAATTTCCGTCGTTCTCTAATTGTTTTTTTATATTATTATTATTATTACATAAGGTTCTGGTATGCGATTTAAATCAGTTCGTTCAATTATCGGGTTGTGAGGGTCGACAAATCATCAGGATCTTCCATAGTTTATATTAGAGATAGGGAATACATTACTGCTTCTATTTTGGTTATATATGTGGCGTAATCCTCGTAACTCAATATTTCTAAGCCAATCACTCTTTTCATGCGATATTTCATTGTTTTTACTGCAGCCTCTCAGCGACCACCGACATGGGGCGTAACAGGCACACTTCCTCTCTAGGACTTTGTCCAATATTTTCAGATTGAGACATGCATTCTTAATATTTGTCACGATTTAATATAATTTGTTCCACAATCACTACACTGAAAGAAAAATGAAGTACTCAAAAATGAGTAAATCGATGTATTCATATAGAATTGCGTATGTTTGGGATAAAAAACGAACATATTCTACCTCAATTTTGAAATATCACATATTATCAAGCTCAAGTGAAACGATAAATTTGGACTTTGTAATGATTTATTTCATTCATGACGGTATAAAAGATGTTCATTAATAGGAAAACAATGCAACATACCCTGGAAATAAGGTAATAATATTACATTTTTATTCCTTGGAAGGATCTATATCTTGAGCCTTCATTATAATGCGTAAGGTTACATTATTGTTATGAGTGCTTCCTATATTCACAGGCAGTCAGTCCGCTGTGCACCGAGTGACATGGATATTTGTGAAAAGAAAATTAGATTCCAGATTTAGCTGACAAGTTTGAGAGTAAGAGCTCTCTGTTAAATATTCAATACATTTTGTTTTGTTTTTCTAATTTTATAAAATCATATGTATTTTCTATAAATATTAAATTATGCACAGTATTTTAAAATAATTTAAAAGTTCTTGAAAAAAATGCCCTTGTCGTAAAAATATTTTAAGTGGGTAACTTGATAATAATTTTGCTTTTCTTCATAAATAAATAATCAATTAAACGTTTCTTGTTAAAACTTTTGAGCAGGAAATAAATGTCAGTACATTTTTATTTTAATCTGTAATACGGGGCGTGGGGTGGAGGGGGGGGTTTTGAGGCAGAGCCCACTTGATAAGAAAATTGTTTTTTTTTTCTATTTAACTAATTTTAGTTTTGAAACTGTTTTATTAAATGTCTTTCCACCCATGTTTTTACCTAAACGTCTTATTATGTTACTAATCGGACATCTCGGACGCCATCTTGTTCTACTTCACATTTTTATGACCAAGAGAATTGTTTTCAAACAATTTAAATTATTTTTAAATGTGAAAGCAAAACAATAAGTTGCTATCCAACGTACACTTTATTCCGAGATTTTAAGCAAAAATGTAAAAATTAAAATCACAAAAATAACAATTATTCACGACTTTTCGGTTTATATTTAAAATCATCATCAGGAGTTAATTTTCTGTAATACAAAACAGCAAAAATTATTTACATGTTACAATATCGAAGCTATATTCAAACTGAAAAGAATCAGGAAGTAACGGAAATATCATAAAAATATTTAAATTAAACTCGGTGGAATCGTATTTTTTACTTTGATTGTTTGCAAAATATTTCCATTAATGTTGTTTTAATTTACTTTTGGATAAGAGATGGTGCCACTGAGTTACATCTTTGTTTAAAATCTCGGAATAAAGTGTATGTTGCAGAGCAACTTATTGTTTTGTTTTCACACTTGAGTATACTACATAAAGTTCTTATTTATTATTTAAAAATACAGTGCATAAGATAATATTTACAGAAGATACTGCTAATTACATAAAAATAAAAAAAAATATTAAATATTTAACAGAGAACACACAGAGTTCATATTTTAATACACCCATGGTATCAAAAATGAGTACATCACAGTTCATATTTGAATCCATGAAATAAAAATGAGCACATAACGGTTCGCATTTGGACACATTCATTTAATCAAAAATGAATACACGTATTTCTCAATTTTGAGAACATTTGGATCGGAGCTATTTTGAGTATATGACGTATTTAAAATGAGTACTTTTTACTCAATTTTGAGAACCCATTTTTTTTTTCAGAGTATATAATTCTTGAGGCTTTCTTCTGCGCGTGACAAACCTTTTTTAATTAAGGATGAAGGAGTTTGAACATAGAACATAAACAGCTTCATGATGCATATCTTTGAGGGTTAAAGATACGGAAGCAGAAATATACACCTTAATAGGACGTATACCTCTTTCATGTCTAGGACAACTAGAAAATGGCCCCGAGTAGTTAGTGCCAGTCATTGAAAAGGACCATCATTCACTCTTTACCTCTTCAGTGAGGTAAATCACACATCACTTGTTTTGATAGTTCTACGCGATGGCGGATGGAAATAATGCAATGTCTTATTATCCGACAAATAGCAACAAGATCCCCGATAATCCAGTAATTTTGACGCAGGACTCAATGTGTTAACTGCAATCCTCATTGAGGATATTTCAATGAAATAGTGTAATGACCAAATATGCACCATCATGAGTATGGGTTACTCTTGAGTGAGGTAAATCCCCCATCAGCTGTTTGATAATTCTGGGCAACTTCATATTATCCGACGAATAGCGATAACAACCCCGATAAATCAGTAATTTTTACGTAGGACGCAACGCGTGAGCTGCAATCCTGATTGCTGATATTTCAATGAAAATACGTAATGTTCAATTTTCAACATCATGTTGGAAAAAGAATGGGATGTTTTATATTTTGAGGTAAATTTGTATGTTTAATTCACCCATCGACTTATAATAATCCATTATTTTCAAAACATAGACTCAGCTGGCTTTATTTCTTAGATATTTGAAGACATTTATATTTTCTAATTGCATTATTTCATCATCGAATTCAATATTTTGAACAGCTTTTATAATGATATTATGTGTTTTATTTAATTGTTTTAACTTACAGGTATGGATTCAAAACTTTTGATTTTTTAATGTAAATATTAAAGCTTAAATTCCAAGTTACTACTCTCTGCAATTTACTCCAACTAGAAAATGTACCTCAAAGTTCTTCAACTGCATTTAATTTAAAAACCATAATTTTGTCCAATGTTCCGTTTTCCTCCTTTTCTACAATATTCTTATCTACCTGCATTCCCTTCAACTGTTTAGGCCAATAATTTTCACTTTCGAGTAGCCAATGTTTTCCATAAAACTTTTCATTACTAATTAAACTTACAACTAATAACCCTCTAGTAATGAAATCCGCTGAATTATCACAAGACTTCCAATGAAATCAACAATTTAAATCAGTTTTTTTCTTGAACTTCCATAACTTTATTCGCAACAAATTGTTGCTAACGTTTTGCACATCCTATGAACTAATATAAAACTATTTCTGAATATCTCCAGTACAATCTCTTACTTATGAGATCGTTAAAATTGCTACAAATATATTTTTCAACTGAAGCACCAATCCAAACTGCCACTGATTGTAAACGTGGCAATTCGAATTTATTCAAAGGAACAATCTTAATTTTCGAGATGATAAATGAGACTCTATACCACAATAATACTTATAATGAAAGTGACAATTCCATAAGCAATGGGAGATTCGCCACAAAATATATGCAATTCAATACTCGCACCCGTACCACTAATATACCCTAATAAACAATTCCTTCTATTTTTTATTTCCTCTAGCTTCTCTATTTCCAACCACCATGCTATCAATTTTTACATCAGATCATTACGGAATTTTGTATCCCAATTAATGCTGTTTCCGAAACTTTTTGCAATAAACACTTGATTTGCACAATAAAGGGAGCCAATCGGATAAAAAAAAATACATAAAAGCCACTCTGAACACACTTTGTTTTGTATTTTTATTGAATTTAATCTATCTGTAATAATTGTTTAAAAACAACACAAAATGTCACAAAAACATATATGCATCATTTATAAAAAACTTTTACTTTAGGTGTTTTAAAAAAATACAAAACTGCATTTCACATTAAAAACGTAGCGCTTTCGAGCCGTCCTGGCTCATCATCAGGGTTAAAACATCACCACGCAGATACACACAAAAAAACACAACTAGTCTAAACTAGTAGAAAAGGTAAACGATTCTGTTTTTCCAACTCCATCACTGTAAAAAATGACCAATGTTTCTTATTTTATGAAAATATGCTATAACCACGAATGAAAATATAATATAATCTTCTGAGTTATCCGAAATTTCAAATAGCATGTTACATTGTCTTTTGAATTCCCAGAAACGAATACATTTTCAAAATTTAAAGAATAATTTATAAAAACAATTTATTTATAGCTGCCCGAATTTTTCAGAAACGTTTCCGAAGGGATTTTATAGTGTATTAATTAGTATCCTCAGCCTGGAATACCTGTTTTTCGAATGCTATCCATTCTGAAGTAAACATTTTCATGCTCAAAAAAATGTTTAACAGACAAACATGCAAAATTAACAGCGTTAACAATAACATTAAAATTAAGATTATTTCTTTTCTCTTTCATGTATAAATTAACTTATGTGGCTGAAAACGTGTACTTGAGAATGGATAACATTTGAAAAACAGGTATTCCAGCCTGTTCATTTCAGCACTGGAAAAATAAATCGTCGACATATAAAGATGTATTTAACATATGTATTAACTTACGTTTATTGATTTCAATTTCGTAGTTGAATTTTGATCGTCACAATGCGAATAAAAGATTAAATTTTATACCCGAAAGGTAATCTATTCATATGCATAATTTTTTTTATTCCATTTCACAATCACAACAGAAATTTTAGGAATTTGTGGTACCCGTCTACAATTTTAATCGTTGAAAAAGCCTTTCAATAACTGCATTAAATTCAATAAAGATTCCTAAAATTCAGCTATAATATCTAGTTATTTGTATTTAAATTCAGACAACTTTCTAAACAATCATTTAATTACAGATTTGGCTTATATTCGGAACTGTAACTATATACAACGTGAACCTTAGTCATTTCGTTATTTATGTTTACAACTGTTCTATGCGGAATGAAATAATCCATAATATTACTGGCACATTCTTGTATTATTCCTTTCCTATCTTGATCATTATTTGTTTGCGATCCACTTATTCTTATCAAAACATTTCTGCAAATTGTCAAACCAATTTTTAGTTAATGTGAAATTGCTCTTCAGCTCAGCGGGAGAAATTTTCCATAATAACCAAATTCCCTAAAAATCATGAAGAAAATTTAGATCATTTTCAAACTGCTTAGTAAGACATTTATCTCTAATAGATAATTTATCTTTATCTCTTACTCCCAAGCTTTCTAAATCCCATAATAACTGTACATCTGTCCCCATACTTAAGTTAGCAGACATTATATTTACACAATTGTGTATATTACACGTTTAAAGACATCTTTGAAGGGCAAATACAAATCTTGTCGGTATACAGGTGATTTACTTTCGGAAAGCTACAGCTGTTAATAATGTCACATATCATTTTTAGTGCTATTAAAATATTTATTCGCATCAGTATTTTTGCATTCATCAGCTAGAATTAGATCATTTCTTTTTAAAATATCCTGAATTTCAATAGTTGGCATCTCAACTTGCGACGGAGTGATTGTATCAGTAATTAAAGAATTAAAGTTTCGATCTGAATAAATTTTTGATATTTCTTCTCGTTAATTTTAATTTTATAACATTATACATTTTTTTCGTTCGTTTTATCGAACAAGAACAATAAACTGATAATTTTAAATTGGCTTTAAGTTTATGAAATCAGTTAAAGATCGAGTACAGCACCAGCGTTCAGATCCATTACCCAATAAAAGGCGCCCGAATTTAGCATTTTTCGTTGGATTAATTGGTCTAACATTTCTAGAGCATGTAAACAGCAGAATATCGGATTTTGAAACCAAATAATTACATTGTATAACGACAGATTTATTATCCGATTCATTCTTACTATTATTCCTATTTTCCTTTTGCGTTTCCGTTTGATCATTTACTTAAGTACATAAAAGGTAATTATGAAATTTACTCTTACAATGTTTGCATTCAAATTTCAATCTAGACATACGGTTAAAGTAATTTTTGCAAAAACATATTAAAACATATTAAAACATATATTTCATTCCTTTAGTTTGTTTACCAGTTATTTACGGCCCTATATTCGCCATATTCATCATTCCCACTATCACAAAATACACAGTTATGTTTATACAACTACCGGTTGGTTCAACCTAATTAAATCCTTGATTATAAAATTTTATTAAAATACCATTGTATTCATTGTTATAACTCTTAGATTTTCTTTTGAAAGAATCCAATTTTGATCAAACTAAATATGTTCTTCTAATTTCGTTTTCTAGAAACGTAAGTATATTACGAAATGTATAGTCAACTCATTTTCTATACAAATCAATGACATGTTATTTTGGAATTCTTTCTTAAATTATGGACATTAATCAATTCTCAAAGGTTTCTTTCCTAACACCCAAATCTTTCAGACTTCTAAGTGGATACTTAATTTTGTCAAATAATCTTCCTAAACAAATTGTATTTTGCGTATTATGAACAACAGGAATTAACTAACACACAATACTCAAACCGAAGAATCCTTTCTTTACAACTAAAACTGCCCCAGAGTCTAAATTCTCCCTACCGAGAAAAAACAAATGAAAACTTTAACACACTCTACAGTCTCTAACACACAATACTCAAACCAAACAATCCTTTTTTTACAACTATAACTGCCTCAGAATCTAAAATCTCCCTACCGAGAAAAAACAAATGAAAACTTTATTATCCCTACGGTATTCTTCACAAAAACATTACAATAATACGAAACAAGACAAATCGACACTAGCACGCATCTCTATTAACCATAATATGTCGCCATTTTCTCTACTCACATTTAATCTTAATCCAACAAAAATTGGACATTATCCCATTTTTTTTTAATCCAAAACTTCCAGACTTCCACCATTAGTTTTACTGTCCGAACACCAATGTAAATAAATTAAATGTATTTAAATTTATCAAAATGGGCACATTTAACATTTGTTTACTATGTTAAGGCACAAGACAGGTAACAAATAAAAGGATAAAAATAACAAGTATCCTTTAATAGAATGTCGCCACCTTCAAATCTAACAATCTCAGACTAACTTATCATACAATCTATGCAACGTGTTTAAGTATTTGAATGCAAAATTTTGTTGTCGTATTTTCGACTCTGCTTGGGGTGCACTTACCACATTTCGCAATTAGTCTACTTTCTTTACTTTTTATTTGATTCTGAAATCTTGAGATTTTGTAATTATTGCGTAATTGAACAGTTAAGATGAGTGGCTACCTATATTCTGTAAAGTTTTGATGTGGTACAATTTTTTGAAAGGGTACCTATAATATAGAATTTAAGAAATATTCACATTTTGCGCTTTTAAAGTTGTTCCTTTTTTGCATAAGCATGCATCTGGCTTTTGTAGTATATACAGAAAAACAGAAACTGGTTTCATGACAGCAGTTACCGACCAGAAGCAAAACTTTGAGTTCTAAACAACGGAATATTTTTCCACAACAAAATTCATTGAAAAAGTGCAGTATCTCTACCGTTGTCCTTCGGCACCCCATGTTCCCTTCATTGTTATTTTCTGCAATGAAAAGCTCCATACCTTAAAAGAGTACGGACGTGACATAGAGACTTTTCATTGCGCCTACGTAAAACAGCTATAAGAGTACCACGAAACACTCTAGGTGATGGAATCTAGGTTACGCTTACAAATATGTGTTTATGTAGGGCAATGTATCATTGCGAGTGATTGGGATTGCAATCTTGATATAATTTATGCACCCAAAGTGGCTAGCAAATCTGCTTATCAAATGATTTAGTTTGGATTAAAAGTCTCTAATAGAGAGAAATGTAATGTGGATACAGATGTGTGCCTTAAAACAACTTCATCGTAAACAAAATTTTATCATGGCTCAGTATCTTATAAAATAAGTTTTTCTACATTATCCAAATATTCAACGTAGTTGAATGTTCCTCAAAACCCACATTGAATCTTTTAAAATTTATTTTACTTTAAAAAAAAAAACTTTGATTTTAAGAAAAATTACTACTCAAAAATCTATAAAATTGTCAAGATTTTCTCTTTGTATGTAAACAGATTTAAATGTAGCCATTAATCATAATTCGTAATTTGTGACTGGTAATATGCTACAAGTACATTAAACTGCTTCTTTCCAAACAATGTTGTAAAGTAAACCTGAATATATAAACTTAAAAATCTACAAACACGTGAAAGAATATGATCTATCAAAACGTACAACAATTTTTTTGTTGAAGTTTAGCAATTTCACGATTTTCTACTTATTTCCCGATCTACTTATTTCCCGTACTATTTCATAGTCTTTCCTCATCCAAGAAAAAATATATAGAGTGGAATGAAAAAAAAAAGTAAAAATAGTTTAAACAAGAACGAAAAATCATGCGTCAAGCATAGATTACGTAACACTTTCCAACGCTTCCAAAATAATTTTACGAATCATACTCTTTAATAATCTCAAAGATAACATCTAAGTAATCCGAATACTTTTATTCAGCCCTGTATAGGATCTATAGATTTGTATATATAGTACATAGGATGCTAAATTTTAGTTCAGTTAGGAAACGCGTAGCACAGTTTAAAATTCTCCGTCTGGAGTTAAATAATACGGAAATGTGTTCGCGAACTTTTGTGCTTCCCTGTATAGGACCTACAGAATTTATACACACCACGTAATATACAAAAAGCGATTTAAAATTAAAATCGCGTTCAGTAACTTAAAACGCACTTCCAGGAATTATTGTTAACATACAGTAGAGAATTCTTTTGTGTGTCCCTGTAAATGAACGATGACTGCTATACACACACTATTCTGTAGTAAGTCTCTTGTAATGTACCTTATATAAATTTCAATGCGTTTAAAATAGGGAAACATTATTTAAATAAACCGCAGACGATTTTTCTCCATAGACGTAATGTAACGGAATTCTTTTGACTGTCCCTGTAAAGTAACTATAAGTGCTATGCACACCCTATTCCATATTAAGCTTCTTGTAATGCACCTTAGTGATATATATATAAATTTCAATGCGTTTAAAATAGTGAAACATTATTTAAATAAACCGCAAATGATTTTTCCCCATAGACCGCAATGTAACGGAATTCTTTTGAGTGTCCCTGTAATAAAACTATAAGTGCTACACATTTCCGCTGAAATAGGGAACATGCTATAGATAACGACAATAACATATAAAAATTGCAGAGCAATTCGAGCATATTTACGGGAGTTAGAGCACGGACAGACGGACAGACGGCAGACGGCAGACGGCCATACGGCCAGACAAACCGAAGTCATAAGCACTTTTCAACTAGGTTGGAAAATGCTAAAAAACACTCTTTTATAGGCATTCAATGTTTATCTTAAAAATCATGTATAATTTCATGACTGCAATTCATGCAGTTCGAAACAATTTCCTTTATAGTGTGTTAATTTGGAGTGGTCATCAATTATTGAAAATTCACCGCATTGATTTACTCTTAATGGAAAGCGCAGACATTTGAATTAAAAAGTATATAGACAAATTTTGCTCTGATTCTTTATTAAGATATAGTAACAGGTAAAAAAAAAATTATTTAAGCTATATATTCTGGATTTTTAAATTGTTTTCACAAGGTATAATAATTCTTTAATTTATATTAAACTATTAAATTATAAAAGAACATTTTAATTTTTTAAAATATTACACTCTTTATTTGTTGTTTATATTTTCTAATTTTAGTGTTCGAAATATTTCGTTCCTTCAGTTTCATAGTCAGTAAGGCATATATTGGCGAGTTCATAACTTACAAAACTATTTTTCTAACACGTAAATTGTTATAACTATAAAGGTTATTTGGCGATTTATCACTTGCGGCCGACTGACGGACAAATTCCTAAAAATTAATTATCATTTTACAACTAAGTTCTAAAACTATTCAAATGTTGTATTTTCATCATAAACATATATGTGTATATATTTTTATAATTCTAGCATTTCAGGAAGTGAGTAAAAAAATAGAGGAATATATATTTTTTTTTTACTTACAAATATAAAAATAAGTTAAATAAAAGAGCGTAATAATTCCATGTAGATAAAAGCTGGCAATGGTCACTGGCTTTTTATTTCTTCACAAGCTTTCTTAAAGGATTAACATATCTTCGGCCATAGAATCAAACGTCTTTTTCTGCATTCGAATTTGATTTCCTACTTATTTCACGATCTAAGCAATTAGCAGTCTCACTCGGTCTCCATAGTAAATAGATCCTTTATTTACAAACATTGCAAACTGACATATTGATAAAATGGGGTTATTTAAATAAAACAAAGTAACTGAAATTTTTGGCTTTTGAGATAAGAAGTTTAAAAAAAAAGTGCGTAAAAGTTCTTTAAATTTAAATAAACGATTTTAAAACATAATTACTTTTTTGTTCGAATTTAATTTCTTTTACACTAATTAATTTTTCAGCTGAGCTGAAATTACGCTGTAAATTAATGAAATGCAAAGGATGTGGATTATCACTTTACTAAACAGCGTACAACCTTTAGAGTGAAAAAATGTCCAGACCGGGGTTCGATCCCGGATCGCTTGGTATAGCGCACCAAGTGCTTTACCAATTAAGTGAGAGATACCAATAGAGTGAGAGAATGCTAGACTGGATGTCGTTTGGATTGGTTAATTGGTAAAGCACTTGGTGCGCTATACCAAGAGATCCGGGATCGAACCCCGATCTGGACATTTTTTCACTCTAATGGTTGTACGCTGTTTAGTAAAGTGATAATTCACATCCTTTGTATTTAAATAATTTATTTTGTTACAAATTTTAGAAATTATCTTTTGTATAAATATTTATTAAGAAATATTCTGCACTGTTAAACATTTGCAGCAAACTGTCCAGTCATTTGACCGTTTTTATAGAAATGGTTACACAACCGTAATTTAACTCTATTCTGACCGTAATATGGGCGATAATATTGTCAGAATAGGGTTAAATTACGGTTATGTAACTGTTTTATATAAAAACGGTCAAATGACCGGACAGTTTGCTGCAAATTTTTAACAGTGTGTGTTCAGTACGTCTTAGAAATCATTGTATTCAGGTTTGATTTATATTCGAGGTATAATCATTGTATGTATTCAGTATTGTTTTCAGAAATCTTGTGAAATATACCTGAAAATATAAATATAAAAATTTAAAAATATGTGAAAAAATTCGATGGATCAAAGTATAGAACATATTTTACGCACGGGATGCTTTTTATTCCCGGCATTCCTTCAAAGGCTTTCATCCCCCAAAAAATAAAACTAGAGTAGAATGAAAAAAATAACTCCGGATGGATAAAAACCAGGAAAAGATAGCTGGCTTTTCCTTTTTTCACAGAATATCTCGATATTCTCAAAGTATTAACTTATCTATCACCCTGAAGACAAATATATTAACTCCCTTATAATTTCTGATTATTTCACTATCGACGCAATTAGTATTCTTTCTCGTTCCCCATGCTGCATTTTCCTTTGTTTAAAAATTTTATGAATTTACATATTGATAAAATAAAGCTATTTAAGATCGTTCTCAAATTCCCCGTGTCAACAACACGACACTTTCTGATACATTTTCTAACTCATTTTTAAACGTAAAGAGATAAATTTGGCAGGGGGGACAATTGAAGCGAATTGCAATCGAAATGCATTTTCCATTTTTGAATGAATAAATTACTTATCGAGTCATAAGCGATACTTATCACGTGACCACAAGTTTTTTCCCTTTCTCGAGTTGCCGTTTCGGAAATTTGGTTCAAAACGGCCAATTTTGCAGTATTTTCTGAAAGATCTTCTGCATTTTCCCAAAAAAGTGGCAAACGTCATTTGATTACATAGTTTCTGAATACGAACACTTGCGAATATTATGTATTTTTGAACAAAAATTTCAAAAATGTATCAGAAAGTACCTCCTTTGTATTTGAGAATAGTCATAAGTAAGACAAACTAACTCAAATCATTTGAAAATCCCATCTTTTGTTCAAAGATTTTTAAATGATTTCCACAAAATGACTTTAACACATAAATATTTTTTTCCTCAGCTGTAGTTTCGTTTACTCACAAATTTTAGAAATTTACATTTTTATAAGAATACATTAAGAAATATAATGGGTTCAATGAGTTTTACAAACCAATCTTGTGACATATATATCTCAAAATATAAATTTAAATATATACAAAAATTTGAAAACA
This sequence comes from Maratus michaelseni, assembly GCA_963931845.1. Lineage (NCBI taxonomy): Eukaryota > Metazoa > Arthropoda > Arachnida > Araneae > Salticidae > Maratus > Maratus michaelseni. The sequence continues at coordinate 126,810,542 of OZ007590.1, read as the reverse complement.
TTCAATGCATAAAAAAATAAGACACTTTTCGCACGGAATGCTTCTTCTTTCTCGTATTCCTTCAAAGCTTCTTCCAAGAAATAAAATTGGAGTCGATTGAAAAATATAACTCCAGAGGGATAAAAACCTGGAAAAGATAGCTGGATTTTCACGGAATTTTTCGATATTCTCAAAGGATTAACTTGTCTATCACCCAAACGACAAATATATTTACTCCCTTTAAATTTCAATTTCTGATTATTTCACTATCAAAGCAATTAGTATTGTTACTCGTTCCCCATACGACATTTTCCATTATTTACGAACTTTACAAATTTACATACTGATACAGTAAAGTTATTGAAGTAAAACAAACTAGCAGGAATTCTTTATAGTTTAAAATCACATCTTTTATTCAAAGACTTTTAAATGATTTTAATAAAACGATTTTAACACATGGATATTTGTTTCTTCAGCTGTAGTTTCGTTTGCTTAAAAATTTTAGAAATTTACATTTTCATACATATACATGAAGAAATATGTTCAGTGAGTCTTAGAAATTAATGGTAGGAAATATAACTGAAAATATGAATTAAAAAATCTACAATATTATGAAAACAGTCGAAGCTTAAAAAAACAAAGCATATTTTTTACATGGAGTGCTTTTATTTTCCGTATTCCTTCAAAGCATTTTGTCTTCCAAGAAATAAAATTGGAGTGGAATAAAAAATATAACTATAGATGGATGCAAGTCCGACAATGATCTCAAGCTTTTCATTTCTTTAGAGATTATCTGGATATTCTCAAACGATTGACTTATCTTCTATCATAGTATCAAACTTCACTTTCTACATTTGAATTTTATTTTGTACTTATTTCATGGTCGAAGCAATTAGCATTGGTACTCAGTTTCTATAGTAAATAGATCCTTCATATATAATCTTTACAAATTTGCATGTAAATAAAATAAGGTTATTTAAATAAAACAAAGCAAGTGACTTTTTTTATAATTGAAAATTATACCATTACCCAATTTTTTTGCATAAAAGTCCTTTAAATTTAACTAAACGATTTTAATGAATAATTACTTTTTGCTCGGATATATTTTTTTTGTTAAAAATTTTAGAAATTCTTCTTTGTATAAATATTTATTAAGAAATATTCTGGGTTTAGTGCGTCTCTGAAATTTTAATCTTGTTACCCGTTCCACATACTGTATTTTTCTTTATTTACAAACTTTATGAATATACATATTGATAAAGTAAAGTTATTTAAGATTGTCCTCAAATTCCCTGCTCAACAAAGCCAAAATTTCTCACTCATTTTCTGACACATTTTTAAACATAAAGGAATAAAATTGGCAAGGCTGACTATTGAAGCGATTTGGAATCGAATAGAACTTTCCATTTTTGGATAAATAAATTACTTATCGAATTATAAAAGTTTCTTGTCACGTGACGATAAGTTTTTCCCCTTTCTTGCACTATCGCTTCGGGAATTTGGTTCAAAACGGTCTCTTTAGCAGTATTTTCTGAAAGATCTTCTGATTTCTGTTTTACCAAAGAAATGGAAAACGTCATTTGATTTCTGAATAAGAACACCTGCAAAGATCTTGCCTTTTTGAACAAAAATGAATTCAGAAATGCGTCAGAAATTACCTCCTTTGGATTTGAGAACAGCGTTTTAAGTACGACAAACTAACTTAAATTCTTTACATTTTAAAATCCCATTATTTTGTTCAAATACTTTTAAATTATTTTAATAAAACGATTTTAACGCATAAATATTTTTTTCTTCAAATGTAGTTTCCTTTGCTCAACAATTTTAGAAATTTACGTTTTTGTAAGTATACATTAAGAAATATAATGTGTTCAGTGAGTTTTAGAAACTAATCTTATGAAATATATCTGAAAATATAAATGTAAATATATACACATGAAACATACATATGAAAACATTCGATGCATCAAAAAATAATGCATGTTTTTCTCATGGGATGATTTTTTTCAGCATTTAACTCAATTCCCATACTACATTTTCCTTTATTTGCAAACTTTATAAATTTACATATTGATAAAGTAAAGTTATTTAAGTAAAAAAAAAAAAAAAACTAACTGAAATTCTTTATAGTTTAAAGTTACATCTTTTGTTCAAAGACTTTTAAAGGATTAAAAAAAAAAAAAAAAAAAAAAAAGATTTTAACACATAAATGCTTTTTTGTTCAGCTAGTTTCCTGTGCTCAAAAATTTTAGAAATTTACATTTTAATAAGTATAAATTAAGAAATATGTTCAGTGAGTCTTAGAAATCAATCTTATGAAATATGCCTGAAAATATAAATTAAAAAAATCTAGAAAATTTTGAAATCATTCGATGCATCAAAAAATAAAGCATTTTTTTTTGCATGCGATGCTTTTTATTTCCCACATTTCTTCAAAGCCTTTAGTCTTTGAAGAAATAAAATCGAAGTGGAATACAAAATATAACTCCAGATGGATAAAAGATCTCTGGCTTTTCATTTCATTGCAGATTTTCTGGTTACTCTCAAAGGATTAACTTATCTTCCACCATGGCATCAAATGTATTTTTTCCTCCTTAAATTTCAGTTTCTGATTATTTTATCTCCTAAACAATTAGTATTGTCACTCGTTCCCCCAACTACAATTTCTTTTATTTACGAATTTACATACTTATAAAATAAGATAATTTAAATTGAGAGAGATACAGAAATATTTACCTTTGAACATTTTAAGTTTATTACATTTCACATGCAAAATTACTTTAAATGATTTTCATAAAATTGTTCTAAAGCATATAATTTCTTCACAGACTTTTTTGATATTCATAAATGATTAACTTTTATATTCCACCATGACATCAAATGTATTTTTTTCCTTTTTAGTTTCAATTTCTAATATAATTTTATATCCTAGGCAATTAGAATTGTCACTCGTTTCCCTTCATACAATTTCCTTCATTCACGCATTTACATACTTATAAAATAAGCTTATTTAAATTGAAGGAAATACAGAAATATTTACCTTTGAAAATTTTATGTTTATTACATTTCATGTGTAAAAATATTTTAAATGATTTTGATAAAACGTTCTAAAGCATAATCACTCTTTTGCCATGTTAAAATTTCTTTGATTAAAAAAGGATAGAAATTTACATATTTATAAATTATATTTATTTCAAATGAAAACCCAATAAAGTTATTTTTCCTCGGAAAGCATAAGTTTTATAAGTTTTATTTTAATGTTGGAAATAGCAATGTTTTGTATACATTAAACTCTTCTATTATGAATTAATACTTCTTTCAGGAAGTACTGAACAGAATTTGTTTTATTATTTAATCAGGAAGAGTATCTATAAATATATTATTATAAATGTATTATTTATAATCTGTAAACATATTATTATATTAAATAAAATCTTTAAAACACAGTTTTCCTAAGTATGTGAACAGCTTTTAGTTCAATAGGTTTTCTTTAGCTTAAAGAATTTTATTCTCGTATTTGGCAACAAGTGAACAGTGTTTATGTTTTGTTTGGAAAAATAATTTCAACTAGTAAATAAATAGGTTAAGTGCGAGTATAACTCGCGCTCAAAGTGTTACGTACATTAAATTTATTAATTACTGTTTAATAATTAACAAACTCCTACTAGTCCCACTTTTTTCATAATTTTAGTTTCAGTAGATTTGGAAATATGAGGGGAGGGACAATTTTTTTCGAAAATCATTATAGACTATTCTTGGATGATTTTGCATCGGTAAATACCTAGAGCGCCACCAACTCCCCCGCTGATAGCTTGAAATGTAAAGTTTGTGTGTAACGGAAAAATGCGTTTTCCTCAAAAATTATGTGACGTAGAAAAATCGCTATAGGGCCCTCAATTTTTAATGCGTTTGTTTTCTACGTACATAAAGCCGAAATTATTGCTTAAGATGGTGCATAATCTGAGGTTGAGGTCTTAGTTTAGTTTTTAGCTTGTTTATGAGAAAAAATAAAGTGTCACAAAAGTAGAGGCTATTTAATTTTGAAAAAGAGATTTTCCATTCAAAACTGCGGTGTGTTTAAAAGAAAATATGTTTATCATCCGAACAATTCTGTATATAATGTAACCATTTTTTAACGTACCGTGCATTTCGGCTCATAACGCAAACTTATGATTTCAAACTACTGTATTTTCTATTTTTCATTTCTTCTATCCATAATAGAAGAAAGTTTTGTAATCGAATTTTTTTTTTTTGACTTCCGGTTTACAACGGATTTACACATTTTAGAAATCCCCCCAAAACACGTTTTCACAAAATATCTGTCTGCCCTCTTTATATCATTGAAATATTTCTGAAGTTATGCATATACAATTAAAGCAAACTTCATATATATGTTTTAGGTTATGGCCAGCAGTTCCCAGTTATGATAGGGAATATTTCGCTGTGATAGCGATTTTTGTGCCCTCTTTTTTATTGTATCATGGGAAAGTGTAGGAAGTTATGGAAAGAGTTGAACCAAACTTCATATATATGTTTTGACTAGCGACATCAGGTTCCAGTTTAAAATGAGAATACTCCCCCGGAAAGGGTTGCTGTGGTACGAAATTCGATTTTTGCACGATATTCGCGACTTTTGACAGTTTAAGTGAACAAGTTATGAATATTACTTGGCGAAATTTTATTCTCATATTTTGTTTCTAAAATACATAACATATACGCTCTTTGAAGTATTAACATGATATGTAGAATGAAAATAAAACAAGAAAAAGAAATCATCTATCCAGTATATATTGTGAAACACTTTCCAACATATTCAAAATACTGTAACAAAACTTCACAGTTTACGAAGTAAACAATTTAGGAAACGCATAACACATTTGAAAACCCAATTCCAGCGCAATTACTACCAATAGTCAAACAAAATATCTGATTTCTTTTGAACATCCCTGTATATGAACTATAAATTTGTATGTATACTACACAGTAAGGTGAACTTTACTTCAGTTAGGAAATACATAGCACAATTGAAAATTCCCATTTACCAATACCCGTCAATAAACTAAAATGCACATGAGATATTTTGAGCAACCCTGCATATGATCTGTGGAATATATATACACAAATTAATATGCAAAAAAATAGCTACATTTAAAAACGCGCACCGCGACTGAAAACGAGTTACCAGCAATTACTTTTCATAGACAATATACCGTAACCAAATTCTTTTGAGTGTCCCTGTAACTGACGGATACGCTCTATGCACACTATATTCTACAGTAACCATCGTACAGTGCACCTAAGTCATATTTATCAATGTGGATGTGTTTAAAATAGTGTAACATCATTAAAATACGCCATAAATGATTTTCCCCCGTAGATCGTAATCTAACAGAATTCGTTTGAGTGTCCTTGTACACGAATCATGAGTGTTGAACACTTTATTTTTAATACCAAATATTCCGTAGTAAACCCCAATATCAAATATTAATTTCGTGGCAATCCGGGTATATTTACGTGAGTTAGAGCATGGACAAACGGCCGACAGACAAACAGACAAACCAAATTAAAAAACACTTTTCAACTATGTTGGATAGTGTTAAAAAATAGCACTAAAAAGTATAATAGTTAGAACAAACATAAAGAAACTAAGTAAATACAAAGTGAGGAATTGCAGCATACAGCCTGCCTATCCTATCTGCTTGAATCCTCTCAAAGTGTTTGAAATCGTTAAATTAAATAATCACGTCTTTGTATCTTGTTCATTAACACCTCAGAGTAAGCATATGCTTACTCTGAGATTAACACAGAATTCTCAATCCTGATGCTTAATTTTTAAGCTCACCCGGTATATAACTCGTACCTGTAAAGTTTGATCAATTTCCTTGTTTTAAAATTGCGCGTTATACGTCGGAATATACTTTAGTAATATTATACTACCAAGTTGTCTGTAACCTATTTCTTTTAACATATTCAGACAATAATTTATCATAATTCAATAAATTGATGCATAAGATATGAAGCAACTTCTTTTTTTTTTTGTATGTTTATATAAACTGTAAAATAATATTTATTCACAGAATACAAATATTCTATGAATAAATATTAATTTTGAAAGAGCTGCTTCTTATTTTCTCTAATATGATTATTTGCGCAAATATTTTCCCTTTCGTTGAATTGATCGTTTGAATAAACTTGATACTCCAAAGATGAAAGAAATTTTATCTAGCCTCTTTTTTGATCTTCTCTTTCTGGAATCTTTGTAGCAAAAAATTTATATATCGAGTGAAATGAAAAGGTACAGAGACTGATGGAGTAAAGTATGAACTTTTTTTCAATTTTTTTCCCTACTCTCTCATATCCTCTGATGAAATTTTCAAAAGATTTTTTACAATGTATTTCCTTTTAATCGTGTTCTCCCTAAGATTTTAATCTATCACCTTAAAGTGGTCTATAATGGAAAACGTTCGTTTATTTTTTAATGGAATTTTGAAAACTTCAATATAGGCATTCATAGATTTTAAGTAAATTTAGCATGTTTATGTTACTTTTTATCTTCTTTTTCTGGAATCACTGTAGCAAAAAATTTACATATCAAGTGAAATGAAAAGGTACAGAGACTGATGGAATAAAGTAAGACTTTTTTTTTTTTTCATCCCCTGCCTGGTATCCTCTAATGAAATTTTAAAAACATTTTTCCCAAAATATTTCTTTTTAATCGTGTAATCTTTAAGATGCTTATTTATCCCCTTTAAGTGGTTTATAGTGGAATACGTTCGTTTATTTTTTTTAATGCAATCTTGGAAATTTTAAAGTAAGCATTCATGGATTTTAGGTAAATTTCCTGTAATTTAGTCTGCTAATCTTATGATCTCTCCTGTAATTTTTTTTATGCTGTTAAATGTTGTTATTTGTGAAATGTGAATTTCTTTTCTATACTATGAGTAAATTTCATATTATACAATGTTATTCAATTTTAAAAATGTATACCACAGTGTTAAACATTTTAAAATGTTTCTTTTTAGCACTTTCCAACCTAGTTGAAAAGTGCTTATGACTTCGATTTGTCTGGCCGTATGGCCGTCTGCCGTCTGCCGTATGGCCGTCTGCCGTCTGCCGTATGGCCGTCTGCCGTCTGCCGTCTGGCCGTCTGGCCGTCTGGCCGTCTGCCGTCTGGCCGTCTCTCCGTGCTCTAACTCCCATAAATATGCTCGGATTGCTCTGCAATTTGTATATGTTATTGTCGTTATCTATAGCATGTTCCCTATTTCAACGGAAGTGTGTAGCACTTATAGTTTTATTACAGGGACACTCAAAAGAATTCCGTTACATTGCGGTCTATGGGGAAAAATCATCTGCGGTTTATTTAAATAATGTTTCACTATTTTAAACGCATTGAAATTTATATATATCACTAAGGTGCATTAGAAGAAGCTTAATATGGAATAGGGTGTGCATAGCACTTATAGTTACTTTACAGGGACAGTCAAAAGAATTCCGTTACATGACGTCTATGGAGAAAAATCGTCTGCGGTTTATTTAAATAATGTTTCACTATTTTAAACGCATTGAAATTTATGTATATATATCTAAGGTGCATTACAAGAGGCTTACTATAGAATAGTGTGTGTATAGCAGTCATCGTTCATTTACAGGGACACACAAAAGAATTCTCTACTGTCTGTTAACACTAATTCCTGGAAGTGCGTTTTAAGTTACTAAACGAGATTTTAATTTTAACTCGCTTTTTGTCTATTACGTGGTGTGTATAAATTCTGTAGATCCTATACAGGGCAGCACAAAAGTTATCGAACACATTTCCGTTTATTGACAGAAACTCCAGAAAGATAATTTTAATCTGTGCTACGCGCTTCCTAACTAAACTAAAATTTAGCATCCTAGCATATACAAATCTATAGATCATATACAGGGCTGAATAAAAGTATTCGGATATTTTTCCGAATATTGTATCTGTTGGAAATTCCTGAAATTATGTTTTTAAATATGTTATGCGTTTTCCAAATTGTTTACTTAGATGTTATCTTTTAGCTTATTAAACGGTATGTTTTGTAAAATTATTTTGGAAACGTTGGAAAGTGCTACATAATCTATGCTTGACGCATGATTTTTCATTCTTGTTTAAATAAATCAACAGTACAAAAACTGATTTCTCACAAATATTCTTTCTATAAAGCAGGTCATGACACTTAAAGCGTTAAGATTATATTAATTGAAAATACTTTTCTTAATCTCTGAAGCGGTAATAGAGACTTGTTTTCATTTTTTAAAAAATATTGCATTTTTCTTGTAAATAAAAAATGTAATTTATGTTTTAAATGTATACCTCAGTGGTAAACTTTAAAATGTTTTATTTGGCATAAATCAACGATATAAGAAAAAATAAAAAAAAACCAGGGTAAAGCACAGATTGTAAAACAGTTTCCAACACTTCCATAACACCGCAACCGAACGTCATCAATTGAAAAATGAAAGCAGATTTCAGCAATTACTGTCTATAACTGGAAAGGTACTCGAGTTCTTTTGTACTTCCCTGTATAAGATCTATAGATTTGTTATACACTGCATAGTTTGCTAAAATTCAGCTTACTTACAAAACGCATAACATATTCAGAAATATTTTTCAGGAATATTCATTAATACACGGAAATGCACCCGAATAATTTTGCACACAACCATGTACATTATCTACAGATTCTTATATCCTCATAGTAAACTAAAAGTTAAGTCAGAAAAAAAAAACACACTACACAACTGAAAAAGCACTTAAAAAATTACTATCCACGGGCGAAAATGTATCCGTTACACTCAGAAAAATGAATTGATTAAAACTACAAAACATGTTTTGTTGAGTACATTTTGGTTGTTTTAGCAAAATTCAAGTAAAATTGAACCATTTTACTTGAATTAACAAGACATTTTTTGCTGACGATACAATTTTTTTTTTTTTTTTTTGAATTGCCAAAAAAAATTTTTTTTTGTTGATTCAAACAAAATTTTCATTGACTTATATTTAAACAAAATTTTTGTTTAAATATAGGTCAATGGAAATTTTGTTTAAATCAACATTTTTTTTTTTTTTTTTTTTTTTTTTTTTGTAATTCCAAAAAAAATGTTTGTATCGTCAGCAAAAAATGTTTTGTTAATTCAAGTAAAATGGTTCAATTTTACTTGAATTTTGCTAAAGCAACCAAAATGTACTCAACAAAACATGTTTTTTAGTTTTAATCAATTCCTTTTTCTGGGTGTACTGAAATAGTGCCGGACATGTAGACGGAAATAAAAATTAAGCCTCACCCGTGTCGGGTCCGTGAGCAATTTCTGACTCATGGACTGGCTGAGCCTGTCTCATTTCTAATGATTTTTTTTTAAAATAAAAATTACTGCATGAGTACTATATTGTTTTAAGCAGCATTGCATTATATGGTTTCAATATTTTTATGTCTTATATCCTATAATCTAATTATATTTTTAGGTCGATTTCATCATTTTTTATGGTCGTAAAAATAGTGTAAGTGGTATTTCGTATCATATTCTAATTTATGCTGTTTTCTCTGTTTAACCCCTTCAGCACCAGACGTACGCTGCGTACGTCACGATTTCATCGTATACTAATACCAAACGTACTAGTACCCGTACGTCATATATAATATTGAAGTGCGTGGTGTTGTTTCATTTTATGGTAAATAACCGCCGTCTCAGAAGTTATCTACGGTCGGGTTTGGGAACTTGTCAACTGACGCCTAAATTATACGCCGTACGAATAATCTGGTGCTGAAGGAGCTTTAATAGTTTTACTCTTAAAATATAGAAACTAGCTGGCTTCGCCCGCCAGCGGGCCCCTAATTTACATCGGTGCCTCGAATTGTAGAAAATCTCGAATCTTGTAAAACCTCAAACCGGTTGGCCACTGTTTACTTTTTTGAAAATGCTTTTATTTAATAATTAATTACTTTAAATCTCATAAAACTATTCTCTTTCATTAAATAGACATACAAGGTGTTCTCCGTCTCCTTTTTCAAAAAATTTTATGTTTATTTTTAGTGGTTTTATGATATAATTTGTAAACTGTGCTATCGTAAATCTTAAGTATGTGTCATAATGCTATTCACCCATAGACTTTTTCATAACAAATGGAATTTTGTATTTTTCAATTGGAATTAGTAAAATTATTTAAGATTTGACGTTGAATTTTAATGTAGGATTAAATGCTGTACATAAAAAAGTCATGGTTTGAAATTGGTTGGATATGAAGTGTATTATAAATATTTAAAGTAAAAAATTCTTTATGAAATTCTGTGGTATCCAAGATGGATGCCTTTGCAGTATCATCACGCCATTTCTTTTTGGCTGCTACTTTCGGTTCATTTATAAAGTTCCGTAGTGTTGAGTTGTCACTCAGTATTCAATTGTAAATATCTCTAGTGATTAGCTCCAGACCTTAGTGTAGAGTTAGTTTGCCTTATGGTATTAGGGAGTTTAGTTATTAATATACAGCATTGTTTACAGACCCAAGGAGCATCTAAATAAAGTTAGGATTCTGGGTAAAAATATAGCCCAGTTTCAAAACAGAGATTGGTTTTCAAGGTGGAATTGTGGGAAAATATATATTAAAGGATACAAATAAACATTTGATCAATAAGAAATAATGAATTTTAAGTTCTAGGGTGGACATGGGGTCTAGATTACAGTAGTTACACATTGGTTAATTTGGTGTAGACCAATTGGGACTCATTATAAGGGATTATGGGATTTTAAAGGTTTCTGTTAATATGTTAAGGTCTAGGTTCAGTATTTAGTAATAAATATACAATGTTATGGATTAATATATTTAATAACTGAAGTAACATGGAGTTTGATTAAGAGTATAAACATGGTTGTTATATATTACAAGGGTTCTTGAATAATATGTTTATTAAGGGGGCAATGAATATTTCTTGAAAGGAAAGGGAAAGAAAAAACTTTGTTTTTGTAAAACTTTTGGATAGCAAGGGGACTATGAGAAATACTCTGTCATCAAGAATGTAGTAATCATAATCTGATTTAACCCTCGGTTTGCCCACAGTATTTTAGGTTTAACATCGTTTTAATAGTATTTCTCTTTTTTACCTATTTTGAATTTGTGTGTTTTTTTTATTTTTCCCTTCCTATGGGAGATAGAGCTTAGATATTTTTCCAAGATTAGCTCTGCGGCGCCTAGGGAACTTTTTACGCTGCATCTTTTGGCATCATCGGTTTTTCTCTATCTCATATAGGGGACCGGCTATGGGGGCAGGGGGGGGGGCACTTTATTATTTTCATTAAACTTTTCACTGTTCTTAAGTAATAATAGAGTTTCTTTCTGCACATTCCTTCTAGTGACTCCCCCTTACACTGTCCCCGCCGGCAGCAGTTCCCTCCCCCTATTTTTATTTCCCTCTAACATTAACAGCTTTTTTACTTTAATTTCTGTTCTAGTGTTGTAATATTTCATTCTTCTAGTCATAATGTTTAGAATTAGTCCTACCAGCTGTTTATTAGCCATTTGGTTTTAAAGTTTTAACCCTTGTTGCACAGGTAGCCCATCACTGACTCATTCAATAGAAACCATATAGCAAATAGAAATACAATGGGGGGCTTATGTGAGGTACTTTATCATTAAGAAATGTAGTACTCATAATCTGTTTTTACCCTTGGTTTGCTCGCAGTAACTTGGGTGTTACATCCAATTTTCAGCATTTTTTTTTTTTTTTTTTTTTTTTTTTTTACCAACATCGAAATTCGGTTTTCTCCACTTTTCTCCCTTCCTATGGGAGATAGAGCATAGAATTTTTCCAATTTAGCTCCCCAGCGCCTAGGGAACTTTTTACGCTGCATCTTTTGGCATCATTGGTTTTTCTCTATCTCATATAGGGGACCGGCTTTGGGGGCAGGGAGGGGCACTTTATTATTTTCATTAAACTTTTCACTGTTCTTAAGTAAATAACAGAGTTTCTTTCTGCACATTCCTTCTAGTGACTCCCCCTTACACTGTCCCCGCCGGCAGCAGTTCCCTCCCCCCATTTTTATTTCCCTCTAACATTAACAGCTTTTTTACTTTAATTTCTGTCCTAGTGTTGTAATATATCATTCCTCTAGTCATAATGTTTAGAATTAGTCCTACCAGTTGTTTATTAGCCATTCGGTTTTATTAAAGTTTTAACCCTTGTGGCACCGGTAGCCCATCACTGAAATCATTCAATAGTAAACATATTGCAAAATAGTAATACCATATTTCGTAGGTTCGGTTGTAAGCACTTCACTGATATTTTCACTTCCGGTTTAGGCGGGCGTGTTTTTTTTTTTTGTTTTTTTTTTTTGGGGGGGGGGTGTTATTGCCATACTCTATTTTATAGCTCTATGTAGTTCAAGCGCAGCGAGGAGTATCTATAGCATAGGCCACATAGGTAAGTTGTGACCCTGTGTGATTCTTTGGTCTGGAGCAATCATTTTTACTTTTAGTTTAGGGCATTTTGATAACTCTTCATAACAAATAATGTAAATAATTATATATAAAAAGTCCAACATTATAACAACAATAATACATCTCAATTTCTCAATTATTGTTATAAGGGTAATTCTTATTATACAGTTTTGCATATCATAGCAATTTGTTATTCATGTATAGAAGAAAAAAAAAATTGTACAAACACCTATAGCATTGTCCTTCCTTATTATTGTAAATTATTGAATATTATTTCTGGCATGAAAATTCCTGGTATGAGCACGGGGAGTTCTTTCCGGTTTGGACGTGGTGGTACCATTTTTCTTTGGCTTATTCTTTTGGCTTTTATTTTGATCTTTCTTCTACAAAATTTTCTTCAAAATTCAAAATTCTTCCTCATATGTGGGGTGCCCGTATTTCTGGTTCTAGATTGATTAGAGGCATAAGTAGTTAAAAGGGAAATAAAAATAGTTATAAGATAGTCATAGTTTTATAATCATAGAAAGAGGTATATTAATCAGTTTGCAAATAAAAGTTAGAATGGTGGATTCAGATAGACAACAATCCCATGCTGAGATAAAAATGAACTCATATGTCGACACCTCTCATACTTATGCATATGTTGACGTCGTCCCAATCAGTTCAATCTCTAGAACTGTAGACAAAAATCAGACTGAAAAGTTGACTTTCAATGATGCATTCACGAAGAATTTAAATCTTAGCGATATAGCACAACAATACTATATTCATATAAAGAAAAGCAAAAAAGGTGCTATCCAACCAATGGCATTTTTGGAATGGTTTATAGTAAAACTAGAAAAATATACAAGCTATATAAGCTACTACACCAACTCAAAAGGAATCAAAAACAAACTCTCATGCCTAGAAATAGACCTAAAATCAATTTAAGAACATTATGCCACAGAGGACGACCATCTGTCAAAAGGTATAGTCAACATGATAATCGATGAAATTACCGACAAAGGAGAATTTCAAGAATATGACAGCCAAGAGGCAAGTTGTTCACAAGATGTTATCGATCTAATTACGCGGTTGACAAGGGGTGTAAGAAAACGCACTAAAGGAACATCTGCAATAGTCCACCTATACTTAGACGAATTAAAAAGACGACTTAAACTAATACAGACAGATTTCACCAATATCTATATACTAAAGGCACCATCCTCAGAGATATCCCCAAAAATGGCATTAAATATAGCTGAATTACAAAATGCCTCTTACAGTCTAACACATATTGAAGATGAAAAACTGATACACAGTGGAAAATCCATACAAGATAAAGACAAAGGAAATGAAGGTGGTGATAAAAGTGTTTTAATTAAGGAAGACTGTGGAAAAGAAATGATTCAGGAAGAGTTGGAAACAGCCCATCTGAATTTACAGGTACTTTCTGGAGAGAGTTCCACTCTTAGTATACCAATGACATTGCAAGAACTAACGAGCTTAACACAAGAGAAATCTCCACTACATCAATTGGAAGATATCCTAAATCAAATTGAAAGTAATTCAAAAATTTATGATGAAGACATCCGAACACAAATAGCGAACTCAATACAGCAGATAAAAGAATATCTATACTTTGAACAAGAAGAAAATAACGTCCTGAAAACTACGACAAACGAAAAAGAGCATCAAATAAAGGAAATGAAAACTCAAATCACTCAACAATCAAAAATAATTGACAAAATGGAAAAAGAACTTCAGAGCAAAGAGATTGAAATAACCGAAAAAATTAAACAAACATCACTTATAGAAGAAATGTTTCATACCATAAAAAATCAACAAAACTTAGTTAATAATCAAGACCATCTGGAAGATGGAATCGATTCCGAAATATCGAAAAGAGCACAACTCAAGAGTTATGCTGCTGCAATTACATCCGATCAACCTATAAAAACACCTTGCTTTAAGTACTCTAAATCAGCAATAATAATAAGAAGAAGTCAATCAACGAATATTCCCATTAATGTAATACGAAACATGTTAAATGACAAAATAAAAGGGAATAAAAAATTTAAATACATCTCATGTTCGATAGGAAGAGATAAAAACTCGCTCATAGTCCAAACAGAATCGGACGAAAAAACAGCGGTTTTAATTGATTTTATAAATCAAATAGAAGGTTTCAGAGACTTGGCTGAAGCAGATCTTAGAGATGCTAAAAGAAAAAAAGTCATTATACTGGGAATTCCAGTAGATGTGACTGAGACTGAAGTAATTGATAAGATACATCAAGAACTGGGACAGAATTTTCCTCTAGGAATAGAAAAAGTTCTCAAAAAACAAAAAATGAAAACATACCAAATAGTACTTGATGCAGAAGAACATTACGCGAAAGCATTATTTTCAAGAAGAAAATTACCTATTCATTTTAATTTATGCCGCATAGAATATTACAATCCAGTGGTTAGGTGTAATAAATGTCAACGTTATGGCCATACAGTTGATAATTGTAGAAGTTATTACTTAACATGCGCATATTGCACAGGTAACCACAAAACAGACACATGCAAAATAAAAGAAAATTATGAACGTCATCGTTGCATCAACTGTGAAAGAGAATATAAAACCGCAGTAAAACCTGAAAAGATTGAAAGGCATAGTGCAAATTCTAGATTCTGCCCAATTTTTCAAAGATTGTTGCAACGAAAACAAAATATTACTATCTCCTATGATCCTTCAAAAGTATGTTCTCAGAACTAAAATCACTCAATATCTCTGATGACTCTATAGAAGATTCAACTGTAGAACCTCCAACCAATGCTACATATATAATAAATCAGACTATCCCATTGGACAATAGATATTATTTCGGAGAATCCAAGACCCCACCAAATCATTTAAAAATAGTTCAAATAAACCTTAATAATTGTAAGGCTGCAAATCTCCAATTGCTGAAGTACATACATGAAAATAAAGTAGATTTAGCTTTCGTTCAGGATTATCACAAAAGTAATAACACCTTCAGGGGAATCCCAATTTCATGTTCTTTCTACCATTCAATAAATCAGACGTCGGGAATACTCGTATCCAATCCCTTATTAATTCATATTCAGACTCTACAAACAAATAACAGTGTATTTATAAACCTATCACTGTCATCAAAATTCATTAAAGTCGGATCACAATATTCAAAACCGAGTGGAAATCTTGATGAAGACTTCCGAGAATGGACCAGAGTCATAGAAGATACATCGAACCTTATCCTTGGGGGTGATTTCAATGCACACCTCCAGGCGTGGGGTTATAAAAGAAATAATGCTAGAGGATATATCCTACTTGACTATCTAGCAATGAGCAGATTAACTATTATTAATGATCCTGATTCAGAATGTTCTTTTGCGCGAGACAAGTTTAAAGGCAAACCAGATTTGACCCTCTGCGGTGAACATTCAAAAAATATTATAGATTCATGGAAAATAGACTCGACATTTAAATCACTAAGTGACCATCAATATATTACTTTTACTCTGAATGTCACACCCACAATAAGAAATTTATACCGTTTCAAAACCAAATATGAAACGTTTAAAAAATTCAATAAACTGTTTCAAAAACATGAAGAAACATTACTTTCAACACTTAAAGCAGTCAATTCTGTTCCAGAGTTAGAGAAGTGGACAGAGGAATTTAATGTTACCCTTTTAAACATCATGCAAAAATCACTTAAAAAGAAAAAGTTGCCTCATGAAATTAATGTATCCTGGTATACTGACAAACTTAAAGTACAGCGAAATGCCTAAATGCCACCTAAATGCTATATATAAACTACATAAAAGAAATCCAGATTCTGTAGAACTCAAGATTAAATATAAAAAAGCCAAAGCAAAATACAAATTAGATATTAAAAAAGCTAAAATTGATTCTTGGATAACATTTTGTTCGGAAACAAACAGTAAGTATGGTACTGCTTTTAAAATTCTGAAGCAGAAATATTTAAAAAATACAGATCTCATCCACTCTGTCATGGAATCTTCAACTCAAAATGATACATACAAAGAGATTCAAGAAACGTTACTTCATTACCATTACAATACAAGCCCAGAATTCGAATCATCATTTCAAAACACAAACACACTATCAATAAAAGAATATAACAATTTTAAATTTACCCATACAGAAATTCAATATGCAATTAACCAACAAAATAAAAAGAAAGCCCCAGGATATGATCGGGTAGATGGCAGAATTTTAGAAAATTTGATAAAAAATAATATGAAGCTTATAAAGTTATTATATAACAAATGTCTCTACCTTGGACACTTTCCAGAAATGTGGAAGAAAGGAGTAGTCATCTATTTTAGAAAGAAAAACAAAGATCCATCAAAACCTGATTCATACCGTCCAATTACACTACTACCCATGATTGGTAAAATCTAGAAAGATTAATAACAAATAGAACTTTAACTTATCTTGAAGCAATAAACTATCTAAAAGATGAACAGTTCGGCTTCCGTGAAAACAGAAGCACTATATCAGCTCTGGAGAGACTTAAAGAGAAAATTGCACAATTATTACAAAAACATACTTATGTGGGCATCATATCATTTGATATTACAGGTGCTTTCGATTCAATAAACTGGCACCAATTATCAGAAATAATTGATGACTCACCGTTACCCAGATACCTCAAAACCTTATTAAAAAGTTATATAAGCAAAAGAAGTATAGGCTTAAATCAATATGAATATATAGAGTGGTTCAGGGTATTTAAAGGATGCCCTCAGGGATCCTGTCTTGGACCACTCTTATGGCTTCTTATAGCTAACTACATAATAAAAAATTATAAAAATCTATATGAAGATATTATTGTTTACGCAGATGATTTTTTGATTCCAATAGAGGGAAATACCGTAATAGACCTGGAAGTTACAACCAACAACAAAATAGTCCATTTTAAGAATATATGTGATGAACTCGGTTTAAAAATATCAACTCAGAAAACGCAATCAATGCTTTTCGGTAGCAATCTACTCGAAAGAAGACTTCCGAGATTTAAATTAGAAAATATAAAAATAAAAGTAGTAAAAAATATTAAATATCTTGGCGTACTGTTAGATTCTAAATTCAATTTTACAGATCACATGAAAGACCTTCGAACAAAGATTGCAAACTTTGTAAACGGATTTAGAGGATTTCGATTCTTTAATAAAGGTATCAAACCAGACATCCTGAAAATATGGTATCAAACAGTCATAGAACGCCAAATACTATATGCTTACGAAATTTGGTATCCAAACTTGAATACTGATGGCCGCAAATTACTACGTTCAACTCAGCGTTTGGCATTATTAAACTTAATACGGACCTATAGGACTATCTCTCACGAAGCTCTGTATCTTCTTACAGGAACTCCACCAATCCTAATAAAAATACAGAATGAATTTCAGTACTACCAACTGAAAATAGGAAATAGAAATTTGTTAATCAATAACACACAGCTAAACATTAACAATATAATGCAGAAAGAAAAATCGTATCGATTCCTCAATTACTACAGAGTCCAAAATATCAGAATTATAGAAAATAGAAAATTCATCCATCCAAAAGAATACGATGTGGAAGCCTACACAGATGGTTCTGTCATGCCAGGGGGTGTAGCCAGTGCTTTCACCATATATAAAGATGGAAATAATATACATGATGAAGCAATACGACATCATCCACTGAATAACATATATCAAGCAGAATTAATGGCAATTTATAAAGCAATAAAATGGTTCTCTACCTCCGACTACAATAAACTACTAATTATTACAGATAGTTACTCTTCTATGGAAGTATTAAAAGTTGCTTTTCCTAGAAACTACATTATCAAAAACATTTACAATCAATTACTTCAAATTCCTGATAAATCCATTATAATAACATGGACTAAATCTCATGTGGGTGATACTGGCAACGAAAGAGCTGATCTCCTAGCAAAGCAAGCCATCTTACAAGACCAATATCAATCAAGAAAAGATCTGTTGTTCTCCATTTCAATAGCAAAATTGTATTTTAAAAAGAAAACCATCTCTGACTGGCAAGCCATTTGGGACTCATGTAATAAGGGCAGAGATACCTATAAAATTATAAATAAAGTCGATCCAAATTATCTCTGCAAACAGCCAACACTGCCGTATTATCTGAGTAACCATGGCAGTTTCCCACAATACTTACATAAAATAAGAAAAAGAGCCTCACCTAGATGTCCATGCGATAAAGCAGAAGGAGATGCAGTTCACTACATATTCGGATGCTGCCCTCTTATGATCCATCACTTCCCTTTTGATAAGAACGAAACTCTCAGATATAACCTCGTAATATCATTTTCAATCCTTCAAACTCTCAAAAGTTAAAAGAGAATTATAATATTCTCAATAAAAATTTCTCTTTCATTACGAAAGAATTAAAAAAAAAATTGACTGAACTGACCATTGACATTCTGAACTAAAATACCATACATTTAGGACATTATGAACTTATAGTACTTCGAAAATATTTTATATTTAACTTTCAATTTGCAAAAAATTGTTATTTTTTACCTTTTATATTTTATTATTGTTATGTAATTATATTCATTGTTTCAAATCTAATAAACAGGCGCCTCCTGCGGTGGGGGTTGGAACGGATGGGTGCTATCGGTGCCGGGTAGCGTTTATTTTTCCCCTCGTGGACTTATTGTTCCTATACCTCACGGGTGGCTGTCCACGAGTGGGTTATTTCGGTCCCCGCTGCCTGCGGCACCGTATAGCAGTCGTTCCGACCCTGGTCCCCGCTGCCTTCAGCACCGTATGACGGTCGTGCTACGCATGCACCGGATAATCCCTTAAATTGCACATGGAATAGTATAAACCTCTAACTGAACGAACCTGCGGCTCGGGTCCCCGCTGCCTGCGGCACCGTATAGCAGTCGTGCTGCGCACGAGCTGCAGTATACGTTAGTTCCACCTTCCGCCACCAGGTAGCGCAATCTGTTTATATGATCATAACTGAAATCGTTAAGACTTTCGATGTCGAGTCGAATGAGCCATACCCCGTCGTTTTCATGCCCGTAGAACCGAAGATAGGAAAGCGCCCCCTAGTGGTGAAAAAATTAAATAAAATCGGTAAGCTCTATCGATGTCGAGTCGAATTGATTTAGACTACCTGAGTTCTAGTTCAAAGACAGGGACCTGTAGAAAAACTTAAAACTTAAAAAAAAAAAAATCGATAACGGGCAAAGCCCGCTTTTCCCTATCATAATATCTGGATAGGGGGTCCTTATTACTTTAATTATGATGTTTGGAATCAGTTTGGTGGACATCCGTAACATAGTTTCTTAGTTATAGAAACGGACCACAGTTAAAAGAAAAAAGCGGGGGGGGGGGGGTTGGCGATGACACTGCTTTTCTTCAAACAACTTATGTAGACTACCTGTGTTCTAGTTCAAAGACAGTGAGCTGTAGAAAAACTTAAAACTAAAAAAAAAAAATCGATAACGGGCGAAGCCCGCTTTTCCCTATCGTAATATCTGGTTGCCACTCTAAAACAAAAACTTAAAATACTAAAACTTAAAATAATAATGCAGTTTTTAGACGCGGCCTACTTCTTAAAATCCTAATTTCTAGCCGGCACTGTCATAAAAAGCGGG
This sequence comes from Maratus michaelseni, assembly GCA_963931845.1. Taxonomy (NCBI): domain Eukaryota; kingdom Metazoa; phylum Arthropoda; class Arachnida; order Araneae; family Salticidae; genus Maratus; species Maratus michaelseni. The sequence continues at coordinate 126,790,449 of OZ007590.1, read as the reverse complement.
GGGAGGGGGTTGGCGATGACACTGCTTTTCCTCAAACAACTTATGTAGACTACCTGAGTTCTAGTTTAAAGACAGTGAGCTGTAGAAAAACTTAAAACTAAAAAAAAAAAAAAAAAATCGATAACGGGCGAAGCCCGCTTTTTCCTATCATAATATCTGGTTGCCACTCTAAAACAAAAACTGAAAATACTCGTAATGCAGTTTTTAGACGCGGCCTACGTCTTAAAATCGTAATATCTAGCCGGCACTGTAATGGAAATCTTTCTTTTGCTTTAATTATACAAATAACGATGATTAATTATACAATAAAACAATATATCGGCTCGTAATGAAGATATGGCAATAATTTTTAGATATTCTGAAAGCAGAATCTATTTAGCGTCGCCCTGTCAAAGTTTGGAATTTCTGCGCCTCTTAGAATCAGAGATGGCCCCCCCCCTCTGTAAAACCCCAATTGAACGTCATGTGACCTGACCTCCGTCAAAGAAAACGCCGATCCAGACAATCGTCTGGCCGTGCGTCTCCGATCTGGGAATCGCAGCTCGGAAAGAAAAGAAAAATAATTTTTTATCGATCGATTTTTAAAGGCTTTTTCCGGTTCTAATCGTCGCACGGAAAGGATTTTTCGAATTTATGAGACCTGACGACGTCCCGGTTGCGTACGAGCGACTTACGAATTTCTGGCCCCCCGACTTCCGGAGATAGGGGTCGGACCTGCGCTGCGGTTTGGGGCTTAAATCGCTCCCTGGGAACCCCCTGCCTTTTCCTTCCCGGACCGGACGTGTACCGGCAACCCTCGGCGGAGGCGAACTTTTCGCTGTTTTGACTTCTCTTCCAACTTCGGTTTCGGTCGGTAATTAAAACACTTTCGCTCATTAATAACTCCCCGGGTCCGGGTCGGAATCCCGACCCGATCGAAACTTGAGCGTCGCGCCTTTTTTTGCGAATTTTTCGGTCCGCGTCCGCCGTCCGTGCGTCGCCTGGTCCCGGAGCCTTTGCGGGTACAAAGGTGGAGTGCACAGACAGAAACACACACAGACGTTTACCGTGCTTAATATTAGTGACTAGCTGGCTTCGCCCGCCAGCGGGCCCCTAATTTACACCGGTGCCTCGAATTGTAGAAAATCTCGAATCTTGTAAAACCTCGAACCGGACGAACCTCCGACCAGGGTCCCCGCTGCCTTCGGCACCGTATACCGGTCGTGCTACGCACGCACCGGATAATCCCTTAATTTGCACATTGAGTAGTATAAACCTCTAACCGAACAAACCTCCAACCCGTGTCCCCGCTGCCTTCGGCACCGTATACCGGTCTTGCTACGCACACACCGGGTGATCCCTTAATTTGCACATCGAATACTATAAATCTCTAACTGAACGAATCTCCGACCCTGCCCCAATGCCTTCGTCACCGGATAATCCCTTAACTTGCACATAGAATAGTATAAACCTCTAACCGAACGAACCTCCAACCCGGGTCCCCGCTGCCTTCGGCACCGGATAATCCCTTAAATTGCACATAGAATAGTATAAACCTCTAACTGAACGAACCTCCGGCTCGGGTCCCCGCTGACTGCGGCACCGTATAGCATTCGTGCTGCGCACGCGCTGCAGTATACGTTAGTTCCACCTTCCACCACCAGGTGGCGCAAACTGTTTATACGATCATAACTGAAATCGTTGCAACTTATTTAGACTACCGGAGTTCTCGTTCAAAGACAGTGAACTGTAGAAAAACTTAAAACTGAAAAAAAAAATCTGATGTCTTAATTACATAAACCGTCCGGATCCGATAACGGGCGAAGCCCGCTTTTAAACAACTTATTTAGACTACCGGAGTTCTCGTTCAAAGACAGTGAGCTGTAGAAAAACTTAAAACTGAAATTAAAAAAAATTCTGATGTCTTAATTACATAAACCGTCCGGATTCGATAACGGGCGAAGCCCGCTTTTAAACAACCTATTTAGACTACCGGAGTTCTCGTTCAAAGACAGTAAACTGTAGAAAAACTTAAAACTGAAAAAAAAAATCTGATGTCTTAATTACATAAACCGTCCGGATTCGGTAACGGGCGAAGCCCGCTTTTTACTAATCGAAAATAGTGGTAATTTTTCTATACATATAAACAATCAAACGTTTAAAAATATTAAATTTGTTGAAATGGAATTGGTTTCCTCAAAAATACTACAAATGTACAAATATGTCTTAATTCACCAACCGTCCCGATTTAATAACGGGCGAAGCCCGCTTTTCCTTATCGATTTAGACTACCTGAGTTTTAGTTCAAAGACAGGGACCTGTAGAAAAACTCTAAAAAAAAAAAAAAAAAAAAAAATCGATAACGGGCGAAGCCAACTTTTCCCTATAATTACAATCAAAGCAAACTCACTTTTTCACTTCAAAAGAACCTGATTTAGACTACCTGAGTTTTAGTTCAAAGACAGGGACCTGTAGAAAAAGTTAAAACTGAAACAAAAAAAAAATCGATAACGGGCGAAGCCCGCTTTCATAGTTAAGAGAAATAAAACTGAAGGAGGGGGGGGAGGGGGCGATGACACTGCTTTTCCTCAAACGACGGATTTAGACTACCGGACTTCTTGTTCAAAGACAAGGGACCTGTAGAAAAACTCAAAACTGAAAAAAAAAAAAAGTTTAGACGCGGCCTACTTCTTAAAATCTTAATATCTAGCCGGCACTGTAATAGAAATATTTCTTTTGCTTTAATTATACAAATAACGATGATTAATTATACAATAAAATAATATATCGGCTCGTAATGAATCACTTCAAAAGAACCTGATTTAGACTACCTGAGTTTTAGTTCAAAGACCTGTAGAAAAACTTAAAACTGAAAAAAAAAAAAAAAAAAAAAAAAAAAAAGTTTAGACGCGGCCTACTACTTAAAATCGTAATATCTAGCCGGCACTGTGATGGAAATCTTTCTTTTGCTTTAATTATACAAATAACGATGATTAATTATACAATAAAATAATATATCGGCTCGTAATGCAGATATGAGAATAATTTTTAGATATTCTGAAAGCAGAATCAATTTTGCGTCGCCCTGTAAAAGTTAAAAATTACTGCGTCCCTTAGATTCAGAGATTGGGCCCCCCTCTGAAAAAAACCCAATTGAACGTCACGCGACCACCGTAAAAAAATTGCGCCTCTACTCTTGAAAATCCTCCTCTTGTCTGAAAATATCCGGTCACGTGTCGTTTTTCTGCATTGGTTACAAATGATTAGAAATAAATTGCTTCATTAACCGGTTTTTAATTGATATCTTCCGATTTTACTGGTCGAATTGTACAAGCTTTTTTTTGTTGAAATCAGGAATTTTTTTTACGTGTGATGGCCGATTTGGGGGTCCAGAGATTAATTCCTTCATTGTTTTTCGAAAACGGACTTGAGCATTACATGAAAGCTGTCACGTGAATTTGCTCTTTCTTCCTTCCAAACATCTGCGCTCCAGGCAGTCTCCGATCTCCACATGCCGCGCCGAAAGAATTAAAAAATTATTTTTTATCGATCGATTTTTAAAGGATTTTTTCTGTTCTAATGGTCGTACGGGAATGATTTTTCGAATTTCTGAAAGCAAATGCTCTCCTGAATCTGTCTGTCTCATTTCCGAATTTCTGACCCCCCGACTTCCGTAGATCCGGGTCGGTTTAAAAACCCGCACTGCGGTTTGGGGCTTAATTTGCTCCTGGCGACCCTGCCTTTTTCGAGAATCGTCTCCACCGGCAAACCTTTTCGGAGGCGAAACTTTGTGGTTTTTTCGATTCTTTTTCCAGTTCGGTTTCGGTCGGTAATTAAAACACTTTCGCTCATTAATAACTCCCCGGGTCCGGGTCGGAATCCCGACCCGATCGAAACTTGAGCGTCGCTCCTTTTTTGCGAATTTTTCGGTCCGCGTCCGCCTTCCGTGCGTCGCCTGGTCCCGGAGCGTTTGCGGGTACAAAGGTGGAGTGCACAGACAGAAACACACACACACACACACACAGACGTTTACCGCGCTTAATATTAGGGACTAGCTGGCTTCGCCCGCCAGCGGGCCCCTAATTTACATCGGTGCCTCGAAACTTTTGTATTCTCCGGCTCGCATCCCCCTCGAACCGAACGAACCTCCGACCCGGGTCCCCGGGATTTGATCTCGGATCTGTCGACCCTGCGTTCTTTACGGCAACCTTTTTTTACGTCTGGGGTCGATGTTGGATGTCTGGTCAGTTTTTGGCCGAAATAAAGAAAAGTTACGGTCCGAATTTAAAAAAAATTGACATTTTGGAACGACAAAAATCGGCCGCGTGTGTACCCCGATTTTCTGATCGATACCTCCGGTACATTTTTTTAAATTCGATGATGCGTTAAAAAGCGACGATTTGGATGTCTGCGATTATCAAAACGGAAATTTTTTTCGATTCTTTTTCCAGTTCGGTTTCGGTCGGTAATTAAAACACTTTCGTTCATTAATAACTCCCCGGGTCGGGGTCGGAATACCGACCCGATCGAAACTTGAGCGTCGCGCCTTTTGTGCGAATTTTTCGGTCCGCGTCCGCCGTCCGTGCGTCGCCTGGTCCCGGAGCCTTTGCGGGTACAAAGGTGGAGTGCACAGACAGAAACACACACACACACACACACACACACACACACAGACGTTTACCGCGCTTAATATTAGGGATTCTAAGCTGAAAATTGGTATATACAGCAAAAGTTTTTTAAATTATATTTATATAAATAAATACTTTTTTTTTTATCTTTAGAATAGGACATTTAGAAGGTTTTTTGAAGCAGTATTTTATGTTAGGAAATTGAGCTATAATTTTTTCCCTAATACACAAGGCGAAGAACAAAAAACAATAAACAGCTGAAATTTCTAAAAAAGTTAAACTTCAAATAGCTTTTCAAAAATAGGAAGTCCTTATACTGGCAGAAAAAAATGTGGTCTTCTGTTATAGAACAAAGGGGATTATCGATACGAGGAAGCTATATTTTTATTCAAGGAAAAAAGTTTATCCTAAAAGTATTTTTTATAAAAAATTTAAGCATTTTATTATTTTTTCTTTCATTGTGTGTCTTTGCGGCTACCGGGGTATACAAAAAAGCAATATAGGATTCACTATGGTCTTTATTTCCATTCACAAATTTATTTTAGAAAAAAAACAAATATCTAAGGCAGCCGAAGAAAACATGAAGAAAAATCTAAATATAAGAAAAATAATAATGAAGTTTTTTATGTGTATTGTGCCATTAAAACAAAAAAAAGAGGTTTTTTGTAATAATAATTTGAAATATTAAGAATTGTTTTCGACGCAAAAGTTGGGATGGTGGCCAATCTAAAAAAAAATCCATTGACTGCAGTGCAATTTTTTTGAAGAATTTTTACTACATCCTATTATGAAGCATATAAAATTAAAATAACAATAATAATAATATATTCAATTTAAACTTTAGTATCAACAGTGTGTTGTTATTAAAAAAATCACTGCAGTAAAAAAAATAATAATAATTTGTCAGATTTATTTTCTCTGCAAAGTTATTGATGGTAAATGATAAATTTGTCAATTAAAAAAATAGTACATATATCATCGAAATAACATTACATTTTTACTTTTTACTTTCCAGATAAAAATAGTGAAAAAAATGTCGTAATCTTTATAAAAACCCTATTTTGGAAATATTGGTATATATTTACATTTTTATGTCTCCTGAATTCGTTTCCGATATTTTAAAAATAATTCATATATATGTGTGTATGTATGCGTTTATGTTGGACTTTTAAGATTACCAGACAACATTTTGGGTGCTTTTACAATGGTGTCGGTATGTACGTATGCCTGTGAGTGACAAAGATAGCGCCAGTTGGATTTCTTCACTTTTTAGGCTCATTCAAAGCATTTTTCGTGGTACTATTTATCGTTAATAATGAAACTGGCCTGAAACGGGGCTTGGCCTGCAGCTAAAGACCTGATTAATGCATGGACCTCTGGGGTTTTACTAACACATTTTTGAATCAATTTTTATGTGAAAATGAAACCTTATTTTACAATAATAATTTACAGTCTGCCAATGAAATATATTTTAAAGTTTTGAGCTGATAATTTCCGTGTTTATTTCTTCATTTCGTGATGTCTGTCCCTTTTCTACAATCGGGAAGCCTGTTCCTATTAAAAAGTAGCATACCCAATGGATACTTTAAAAATAATAAATACAACTCCAAAAACAAGTATTATTAGCCATCCACAGGGTGGCTTATTCTTTCAATCTCTATCATTTTTCATGTTTATGAAAAGTCACAGCAATCCATCGCTGCCACAGGTTAATCTCGGAAAATGAAACATTTGAAGTTACTGAAAAAATTAATAGCTCAAAAAGTATTTGTCACAAAATTGTTAGACAAACTACATTAGAAAGGTAAAATATTGTATTTTTCTTGATATAAATTTCAAATCGAATGATTATGCCGTTTTTCAAATATTCAATTTCAAAAATTACCAAACTTTACAATGGAGTACTATAGCGAAATCTTCACGCGTAAAAAGATAATGATAACGGTTGTTGCTTTCGGTCGAGAATGGACCAAACGATGTTCGCATTTTACTATTTTAACCGTTTTTAAAGAAATTCTGTAACTTTAGAAGAATTTTTTAAACGTTTTTAACGAAATTCTGTAACTTTAGAAGAATTTTTCTTTGAATAGGCAATAGTAATGCATAAAATCGTTACAAAAATGTTAAAATTACAAAAAGGATAGATGCAAATTCTCAGATATGAAAAGTAAAGTAGAAATTTGGTACTTTCGTGTTATAGCGGCCACCAAGGATGAAATATTTTTGTTTCTGTTTTCATTAATATATTGTAAATTTGGTACTTTCGTGTTTTATCGGCCCCCAAAAATGAATCGCCAAGCGACCACGATTTATCGCCAAATTATAAAGCATTTATAATAATATATGATACATACATATATATAACATTTCTTGACGTATGTGGCCAAGTTATAGTCATATATGATGCATATATGATGTATATATATGCGTATATGATGTATATACGACATATAAGACGTAAATAATATGTATATAATGACGTATATGGCACATATGGGAGTGTTTGGAATATATATATGCGTATATAGGATGCATATATAAGCTTTGCGATAATCTTGGCGAAATCATAACTGCAACCTTGGCATAATCATAACTGTGGGAGATTCATGTTTATGAAAAGTCACAACCACTCCATATATAAAGGAGGACACCATTTATACATAGCTATACAAATGGTTGTTACTGACGATGTTAAAAATCAAATTGTCTCTCTTTATTATGCCGATACTTCCGCTTGTATTTCCTTTCTCAGTACCTAATTGCCCTACAGCGTGCGCAGACCCCATTTAAAAGATTGAACGAAGTTAAACTCGTCGTGGCGGACATTTCTAAGGGGGTCCCGTGGCCCTATCTCTCATAGGAATGAAGTTACCCCCCGGGGGGTAAGTTCTTGTAAGTTCCGGGGGGGAAAGGTTCAGTAAGACCTTTTTGGTGCTCCCCCCTCATGTAAACCCCATGTAAACCCCTTCATGTAACTTATCAATAGATAGATCTCGTCAAGAACTATGGTCTGGTCCTATTCTCCCCCTCTCACTCCCCCCCATCCATTAAGAAGCATATTTCTCTGTTTTAACTATTTTTAAATTTTAGTTTTTCCCATCTTTCTCAGCCCCTTTAAGCCCCACAGAGGGCGTAGGTCTCTTCTAAAGGATCCACCGAAGTTAAAGTCGAGGCCGACATTTCTAAGAGGGTCCCGAGGCCCTATCTCCCATAGGACCGGAGTTACCCACCCCCCACGGGAGAGACATTCAAGGGGTTCAAACCCCGTCATGTAACATATCAAAAGTTTGATCGCATCAAGCACTTTTGTCTGGTTCTACTCTCCCCCTCCTTCTCTCCCGTCTCCTGTCAGGAGCATTTTTCTTATTTATTTTTTTCAATTTCTCATAATTATTTTAGTTTTTTCCCATTTTTCTCTTCAAAATTTCACCAAAATTAGCTGTAAACCGCCTAAAAGTATCCCCCCTTCACCCCGCTTCTTTTGGCGCCCTCGGTTTTCACGTATCTCTCGAGGGGGCCAATCAGAGGGGCGCAATAGGGGGAATCCCTTTTAAAGCCATCACTCAATTGCAAGTGAGGATTCATTTTAGAGGTCTCGTAAAGCACTTGTGTTTTGTATAGCCCCCCTCCCTTCCCCACACCGCTCTCCAAGAGCCCGTCAATTAATACTAACTCATCATTTGTTAAACAATTTCTCTTAGCTGTATCCATCATAAAAGCTGCTATCATAGAACTTTTCATTACCTTTTTTAAGTTATCTATTAAGTGCTAAAGTGTCTTGAACTATTAAAAATAGTTTAAAGGGTGTCATTAAGCCAGCACATTTGTAAACAACATCTACCTCTCCACGTCTCAGCCCATTGGAGCCACATCTTTTTTACTATTATATTATTATTAAAAATACTTCTAGTCACCAAATCTTTTTAAAACTTGGTGTGTTCGTGCCTAATATATTCCGCCAGCCTCACAAAAAATCTTAGAGCGTTAACAAAATTCTAAAGTGGAGAAGCTGGCTTATGCTAACAAACACTTTTTTTTTGACGAGTTAGACTTGGCTGAAAAAATCTCAACAATAAAAGCCGTGGGTGGCCAATCTATATTCTGCCGTAAGGTAGAATTTTTCCCGCTTGTTTCAAGCTTTTTTCTAACAATGCCATTACTTTTAATAATTTTAATTTTCTTGAAATCCTTTACTTTTCGGAATTTTTTATTAAAAAATAATTTATCTAACCTATAATTAATTTTTTTAAGTTATCAATAATATGTAATCAAAGTATACAATCAATATGAAGTAATCAATAAAGGGTCACATTCGAATACATAATCTTTATAATTCAGAAATGAAAACATCTGAAAATTACGTCATGTTTACACAATCATATCTGTTTGCCTCTTTAGTAATTTCAATATAAAATTAAACTATCAAACTAAATTTCAAGCTAAGCACAATGTCATTTTCATCGGTGTGAACTTTAAACTCGTTCTTTATGTACCTACTTCTATGATTAGCCAACATGTATTCATATAAAAATATATTCTCTATTTAATATTAATGAAAAAAATGGCATCAATAGGCACACAGATAATATAAACCCAATTGATAATATTCTCGTAGCGTCACAATAAATACGAATGTTTTACTAGTTTTTAAAAAAATGAAGTACACGTGCATAAATTTATCTTGCGGATACAATACGTCCAAAAAGCCACGTGTCCAAATATGTTTCATTATTTCTCTTCTTTCTGCAAAATTGGAAGATTTTAAAATTTTTTTTATCAATGAATCTCAAAAATGAATAACTTACTACACAGCCAGCTAGTCAATAATGTATTAATATGTTACATTATATATAACAACTGTACATTGTTGGATAGATGACAAATGTACAACGTTGGTTAGATAGAGTAGTTCTGCCCGGATAAGTTACCAACAGTAGATATATGTCTGTGAACACCATAGAGTCTAAACTGTGCTTTCGATTGAGGTCCTATTTGTTATAGGGCACTGTCGCAAGAATCTATATATTTAAAACGCTAAGCGTTTTCTTTCGTCAATCCGTGAGAAAAAACTACTGCATCAAATTACATCATTCTTTTTTTTAAATGAAACATATTTGGACACAGATTTGTTATCGTACATTCGTTTGTTCGAAAATTTATTTAATTAGCGTTAATTTTAAATTCAAATTTACTTCTGCGTATGACGTCATGAAGTCGGATGACGTCCACTGTTGCGAGTCACAGAGTAACGAGAAACTCTGTGGTTGCGAAGATAAAAAAGAAATAATAAATACTATAAGCACGTGGCTTTTAGGCCGAATTTTTTAATTTGCAAGTTAAATTTTGGTAAAAATATTTATCCTCGTGTTTTATAAGCGAATAAAAATTCATATTTATTGTGACGTCACGGAAATATTCTCCATTGGGTTTATTTTATCATTATGCATTATAACTTTGTCGATGCCATTTTTTAATTACAATTAAATACAAAATATATTTTTATTTGTATACATGGTGTTTAAGCATAAATGTAACGTACACAAAGTACGTGTGAAAAGTTTGCGCCGGTGAAAATGAAGTTATGCTTAGCTTGAAATACATTTTAACATTGATAAAACTAAAAAGAAAAATTTATATGATTGTGTCAACATGACGTAATTTAAACTGATTTTTCAATTTTTAATTTTAAAGATTAGAACTGGAGCCTTTATTGGTTGCTTCATCTTGATTGCATACCTTGATTACATGTTACCAATTACTTTTTTTAAATTATAGGTTAGACGATTTCATTTTTTAATAAAAAAATTCAAAAAGTAAAGGATATCAGGAAAATTAAAATATTAAAAATATTGTTATAGTTAAAAATAAAATAAAAAATAAAAACTTGAAATAATGATTGTATTTTTAGCTAGAATAAACAATGCAAGGCTAATATTTTATAGGAATTATTTTGGTAGGTTTATTATAAGTCCATTTAACAGTTCTTTATTAGTGGCAAAGTCCTATTTCTTTCACTGTGAGTTTCTCTTTCGATGTCAAAAAATGGTAGTGTACTTTTGGACGCCAGCCAAAACACTGTGGCAACTTTTAGAAATGTACAAGGTGGCCATAATTAAACTGACGGTACTCAGAGTGTTCTGTAGCGCGATCTAATTGCGAGAATTGCTCCAAATTTTGTAGGAAGATTAAACAAGACGGGGGACGAAGGATTCCGCGAAAAAAAATAGTTCCAAAAGTCACCGCCAGGGGAATATGTGGCGCTGTGTATTCGAAAAAGAGAGTTTCAAAAAAGAAGAATCTATACTGAAATAAAATTACAGTTTAATTGTTTAAAAACAACACAAAATGTCACAAAAACATATATGCATCATTTATTAAAAACTTTTACTTTAGGTGTTTTAAAAATATACAAAACTGCATTTCACATTAAAAACCTAGCGCTTTCGAGCCGTCCTGGCTCATCATCAGGGTTAAAACATCACCACGCAGATACATACAAAAAACACACAACTAGTCTGAAACACTGTAAAAACATCAATGTCTGCTGAAGACAAGGTCAAACCATTATAAACAGGGTGGGATATAATGTTTTGACCTTGTCTTCAGCAGACATTGATGTTTTTACAGTGTTTCAGACTAGTTGTGTGTTTTTTGTATGTATCTGCGTGGTGATGTTTTAACCCTGATGATGAGCCAGGACGGCTCGAAAGCGCTAGGTTTTTAATGTGAAATGCAGTTTTGTATATTTTTAAAACACCTAAAGTAAAAGTTTTTAATAAATGATGCATATATGTTTTTGTGACATTTTGTGTTGTTTTTAAACAATTATTTATAGACAGAGGTGAATTTGATTCAATTGAGTGTTGTGTTTTTCATGACTCAAGTTTAAATTACAGTTTATTTAGCACATCCAACTCAGGTTTGATGCGGCCGCCGTTTTTGTGGACCACATATTGCATTCTGTGCACAGCATTTACAACAGCATGGAATAACATGTCTGCAGGAATCTTCCGTACAGTTCGCGATATGTTATCCTTCAACGTACTTAGGTCCTGGACATCTTCGTGATAGACCTTGGACTTTAGGTATCATCATAGCCAAAAATCGCAGGGTGTAAGATCAGGGGACCGAGTTGACCATGCAGTTGGAAAACAGCTGCTAATGACTCTTTCTGTTGTGAATTTCTGTCGTAGTAGCTGCTGTACCCGCAAAGCAATATGTGGAGGGACTCCATTTTGCATGAAAATGATTTTCTCCAGGCACTGTCTTTGCTGAAGTGCCGGAATAACCAGGTTGTTTAGCATTTGGTGATATTTGTCTCCGGTAACAAAACAAGTTACAGGTCCTGTCGGAGTAATGTTCTCACAGAAGAATAGACCTATGATCATATCTGCTGTGAAACCACACCAAACTGTTATCTTTGGTGAATGCAAAGGAATTTCCTTGAATGCTCTTGGTGACTTGTTATCCCAAATTCGGCAGTTCTGGATATTTACAGTTCCATTCAGGTAAAAGTTGGCCTCGTCTTCTCATAAGATTTTCCATGGCCAAGCATCATCCAACTCTATTCTGGCAAGAAAAGTGAGAGCAAAAGTCAATCGCTTATCATGGTCGGCATGACGTAACTCTTGTACACGGCTGATCTTGTACGGATAGAAGTGGATAATCTTTTGTAGGATTTTCCATACCGTACAATAAGGGATATCCAGATTTCGAGCTATCCCACGAGCGCTGGAAGTGGTAGCAATATTGTCTGGTGCTCTGTTGACAATCGCCGTTGCCACTTCTTCGATTGTATCCTGTGATACGGGTTTTCATCCTCTGCCTGACAGAACATTTAGAGAACCTGTTTTCTCAAACTTCTCAACCATTGCTTTTAAACCATTAACTGACAAAGGACCGTTACCTTTACGCATTTTGTTGTGGTTTCTAAAAGCACGAAGAGCGGCTGGCGCATTGCGCTGGTTGAGGTAAAAGAATTTGACTAGTAGAGCTCGCTCGACTAAAGAAGGAGACATTATGAAAGATAACTTTCAATGAAATTGCTTCTAACAGTAGCACATTACCTTTTAAAGCCGAACAAGCTGGCACTGGGCCAATAGACGTAACGTGAAATTTGAATAATGAACTTCTTCTGCAGTTGCTTTCTTTGGGGCTCTGTAAGTGAAATTGCAGATAAAGAAACTTTAGCAGTGTTTATGTAAAACTTTAGCTTTTTATAAACTGTCACCATTTTAAGCTTGGATTAAATTGCTAAATCTATACTAATAAAAGAAAGTTTCGCTCTGTGTGTCTGTGTGTCTGTTGGCGATGGCTAGGAAATTCTAGGCCACCTAGAAGGCTAGAAATTTAGATTTAGGTAGTCCAAACCCTCACCTGGTGCAACATTGCGTCAGAATTTTAATATTTTAATTACTTTCTGAGATATTAATTAAAATGCACAAAGAACTCTCATTAAAAATACGCTTTTTTTCATCGGTTGGTTGGCTGTGTAGAATATCTTCTCAGAACACATTAAATAAATCAAAGTAACGATGCATAGATAAGGACTTATAACGAAACAGTGCCAACATTGATTGCAGTTACCTGCATATAGCTAAGCTAATACAGCGCCATCTACTCACGGCAAATTACATAAACGCCACCTGTTTGAGACATTTACAGGCACGCTTTTCTTCATTATAAATATCTGGGTTTAAGGTTTTTTTAAAACAGGACATGTATTATTATGATAATACTAATAAAAGAAAGTTTCGCTCTGTGTGTGTGTCTGTGTGTCTGTGTGTCTGTTGGCGATGGCTAGGAAAATCTAGGCCACCTAGAAGGCTGGAAATTTAGATTTAGGTAGTCCAAACCCTCTCCTGGTGCAACATTGCGTCAGAATTTTAATATTTTAATTACTTTCTGAAATATTAATTAAAATGCACAAAGAACTCTCATTAAAAATACGCTTTTTTTCATCGGTTGGTTGGTTGTGTAGAATATCTTCTCAGAACACATTAAATAAATCAAAGTAACGATGCATAGATAAGGACTTATAACGAAACAGTGCCAACATTGATTGCAGTTACCTGCATATAGCTAAGCTAATACAGCGCCATCTACTCACGGCAAATTACATAAACGCCACCTGTTTAAGACATTTACAGGCACGTTTTTCTTCATTATAATTATCTGGGTTTAAGGTTTTTTTAAAACAGGACATGTATCATTATGATAGAGACTACTATTACAGAAAACTATTTAACAGATTATTTGTTTTATATCTGCGGGAATGGCGAGGGGTAAGGGTCTAATTACATTTAACAATTTTAACCCGTAGCGTTTAAATGTTGTTTTATATACAGAATACCGCTATTTTAAATCTCAGTTTTTCAGTAATATCTCAGTAATAAAGTTCCGAACTATATAGTTCCATTTTTACTAAATTATCGTAAAACTCAGCATTCATTGCTTCAAGGTGTATTTCTAAAAAGAAATTACCAGTATTTCCAAATAATAGCCTAAGCCAAATTTCAAAATAAGTCCCTAGCTTAACCAAATGAATCAATCTTTAAAGATGTATAGTGATCCTCCTAATTAGTTATTTGCTGAAGGTTACTTGAACATTCGCACCCCCCCCTCCGGGGCCCTCCTACAAAGTTTCCTCTAACTATTTCCCGTTTCCATATTTCAGCAACTATCTTTCCGATTTCAATACAAGTGATTCCAAACATTATAATTTACTTAATAGTTACCCTTTATAACATTAAACTAAATTTATGAGTAGCGGTTACCACTATTTCTGAATAATAGTTTAAACCAAATTTCTAATTAAGTTCCTAGCTTAACCAAACGAACGAATTTTTAAAGATACATAGCGGTTGTCCTAATTAGTCGTTTTCTGAACGGAACTTGAACATCCCCTCCCCCCCCCCTAACCCTCCTTCAAGGTTTTTTACCTAACTATGCTCCGTTTCCATATCTCAGCAACTATCTTTCCGATTTCAACACAAGTGATTCCAAACATTATAATTAACTTAATAGACACCCTTTATAACATTAAACTTAATTTATGAGTGGAGGCTACCACTATTTCCGAATAATAGTTTAAGCCAAATTTGTAATTAAGTTTCTAGCTTAACCAAACGAACGAATTTTTAAAGATGCATAGTGATCCTCCTAATTAGTCATTTGCTGAAGGGAACTTGAACATCCCCTCCCCCCCCTCCCCCCTCCCCCCGGTCCCTCCTTCAAAGTTTTTCCTCTAACTATTCCCTGTTTCCATATCTCCGCAACTATATTTCCGATTTCTACGCAACTGATTCCAAACATTATAATTAACTCAATAGTAACCTTCTATAACATTAAAGTAAATTTATGAGTAGCGGTTACCACTTTTTCTGAATAATAGTTTAAGCCAAATTTCTAATTAAGTTCCTAGCTTAACCAAACGAACGAATTTTTAAAGATACATAGCGGTTCTCCTAATTAGTCATTTGCTGAAGGGAACTTGAACATCCCCTCCCCCCTCCCCCCTCCCCCCGGTCCCTCCTTCAAAGTTTTTCCTCTAACTATTCCCTGTTTCCGTATCTCCGCAACTATATTTCCGATTTCTACGCAACTGATTCCAAACATTATAATTAACTCAATAGTAACCTTCTATAACATTAAAGTAAATTTATGAGTAACGGTTACCACTATTTCGGAATAATCGTTTAAGCCAAATTTCTAATTAAGTTCCTAGCTTAACCAAACGAACGAATTTTTAAAGATACATAGCGGTTCTCCTAATTAGTCATTTGCTGAACGGAACTTGAACATCCCCTCCCCCTTCCCGCCCCCCCCCGAACCCTCCTTCAAGTTTTTTTACCTAACTATGCTCCGTTTCCATATCTCAGCAACTATCTTTCCGATTTGAACGCAAGTGATTCCAAACATTATAATTAACTTAATAGACACCCTTTATAACATTAAACTTAATTTATGAGTGGAGGCTACAACTATTTCCGAATAATAGTTTAAGCCAAATTTGTAATTAAGTTTCCAGCTTAACCAAACGAACGAATTTTTAAAGTTGCATAGTGATCCTCCTAATTAGTCATTTGCTGAAGGGAATTTGAACATCCCCTCCCCCCCGGTCCTTCCTTCAAAGTTTTTCCTCTAACTATGCCCTGTTTCCGTATCTCCACAACTATATTTCCGATTTCTACGCAACTGATTCCAAACATTATAATTAACTCAATAGTAACCTTCTATAACATTAAAGTACATTTATGAGTAGCGGTTACCACTATTTCTGAATAATAATTTAAGCCAAATTTCTAATTAAGTTCCTAGCTTAACCAAACAAACGAATTTTTAAGGATGCATAGTGGTTGTCCTAATTAGTCATTTGCTGAACGGCACTTGATGAACATTCCCTCCCCGCCCCCGACCCCTGCTTCTAGGTTTTTTACCTAACTATGCCACCTTTTCCATATCTCAGCAGCTATCTTTCCGATTTGAACGCAAGTGATTCCAAACATTATAATTAACTTAATAGACACCCTTTATAACATTAAACTAAATTTATGAGTAGAGGCTACCACTATTTCCGAATAATAGTTTAAGCCAAATTTGTAATTAAGCTTCTAGCTTAACCAAACGAACGAATTTTTAAAGATGCATCGTAGTCCTCTTAATTAGTCATTTTCTGAAGGACACTTGAACATCCCCTTCACCTGGCACCTCACTCATGATTATTTTCTCTAACTGTGCCTTATTTGAATAACTCAGCTTATAATGTTCCCATCTTCTCGAAACTAGCTCAATTTTGTCGCACGCCTACTATACAGTACCGTAGGCAACGTTAAACTCTCTCAGAGATTCTCTCCGAAAGAGGTTGCTCCCCTGGCGGTGGAAGGGGAAAACAAAAGATTTTCTGGAGCGTTCGAGCGTGCCCGGTATACGGTGTCGAAGCCGTCGGAAACCTTGGCCAGAGTTTCGTTTTTTAAATGATTTCAGTTTATTACACGGGCTCGGGCAACGCCGGGCGGGGCAGCTAGTTCGTTAAATAAACGGTAATTTTATTTCAGTATTGATTCTTCATTTTTTAAACTCTCTTTTTCGAATACACAGAACCACATATTCCCCTGGCGGTGACTTTTGGAACTAATTTTCTTTCGCGGAATCCTTCGTCTCTCGTCTTGTTTAATCTTCCTACAAAATTTGGCGACATTCTCGCAATTAGATCGCGCTACAGAACTCTCTGAGTACGTCAGTTTAATTATGACCTCCTTGTATAACGATTGTGACAACAAACGGCGCTATCGCTTTAGCTTTCATCGCGCTTACATCACTTCTAAATACTACACATTTAAATTTTTTACTACATTTTACTACTTTTTACAATGTTAATTGTTACATCATCAATTAGAAAAAAAAAATAGCTTTCAATTGAAATTTATTTGAACGTTTCCCAATTTGTCTTAATTGTTTCCTAATTTTACTTATTTGTACATTTCCTAAATGCATGGAAAACGGAATGTTGACAACAAAAATAATATATATGATTTCTTATTATAAGGGCTTATAGGAATCGTTTGTGAATCGAACGCAGTAATCGTTTTTGTAGATTATAATTCATATTCCAATCGAATACTTAGAAATTTTAAACATTGTATTACTAAGATACTTATCTATATTTAATACTTGGCAATTTTTCCATAGAAAATTTCTCACGCCTTGCATTCATAATATTCAAATTTTAATTGCTTAATAGGCGTATAGCCAACATAGTGAAAAAGTACCCAATCCGGGCTCGAACCCGGGTCATCAGTATATCAGTATATCAGTGGTTCAGCTAGTTTCAGTGCGCTATACTGATTACCCAGGTTCGAGAGTCTCGGCTTGGGTTCTTTTTCACTATGTTGGCTATACGCCTATTAAGCAATTAAAATTTGAATATTAAGATTGTTTGTATTTTCAAATAGCATGCTCGTTCAAAATAATCACCATGATGAATTATTTTTTGATAAGATGTACACAAATCTCTCTATCTTAAAAAAAAAAAAAAAAAAAAAAAAAAAAAAAAAAATAGTAACTACCGCTGTTACCGGTGCATATGAATTTTTTGTGCCCGGAAGTCTTTCTCAGCTCATATTAAGAAAACAATTACATATAAAAATATGAAAATTGTTAGTTTTGTAGAGAAATGTCCGATAAATATGCTGAAACAGAATATTAAAAAGAAGGCGAAAAGCTTGGTGAAAATTACGCCATATTGAAAATGATACATTTAAAACGCCTTATTTAAAACTATTTTTTATAGCGTCGTTATAAAATTCCGTGAGGCATCGACATTTCTTACTTAGCCAATTTATAGAAACTGATTTTCAAATGTTAATTACTCTTATTTAATCAATCAAGAAAACAGTCGTTAGCTGTCGCGAAAGCAGTATTCGATCTTAAAATTCCTCAGTCAAAGGGAAATGAATAAAAAGTCGATTACAGAAGATCGCCACTGCCACTCTTTGTATAATTATAATCCAATCTTCGGTAATCTTTTTAAAACAGAGCAAATCAGCCTTTGGTGTCTGAGCGAGGGTTGGCGAGCGTAGCTCTGTAGGAAGCAGAGCCCCTTAGTATACATACAACTAACATAATTTTAGTGTGTCAAACAGTTGAATTATTCCAACATATTTTGTCAAAATTATACAAAATTTGATAAACGGGCAAAATTTTAAACTTAGAAATTAATATTTTGTCAGCATTGGATGTTCCCATATAAAATTTGTACTTCTACAAATTTTAATATATACGCGGCCTTTAAAACCAAACATATGCATATAATTTAATAGTAGGCATTATTTTAAATATATCGGCGTAGTATAATTTTTATATGATTTAAAGCAGTAATGGGGTAGGGGTTATTAATTTTTCTTCCCAAATCTGTACGAGACCTACCTCGCAAATTTGGAAGGAGTGAAATTTTGCTTTCAGATAGTTTAGAAAAAGTTGTTGCTAATCTCTCAGATAGGCCTTAGAATTATTTCTAAATTGATTTTAATCTGACAATTCTGCTGAAATAGCCTTTTCTGCAGTTGGCTGCATAAAAGGTAGATCTTAAGCTTTTCATACACAAATATTTTAAATTTCGAAATGAAGAAATCTCTATGTAGGATTCTAATTTTGAGCACTTTTAACCAACGGACGTTGTTTGTGGTATAGCTTTCTGTAGAAGATTGTGTTATGAGCAGAAGTGGAAAAATCACATTAATAATTGACAAGTGCCACTATCTGTCCTTAAACATTTCATATATACTTGCTGTAGTGGATATTTAAGAAATAACACAGTGGAAGCACTAATCAGTGTAGCAACACTTATTCGTATACTTAAAAATTGAAAAAATATATGTATATTTCACAAAATGTAATCAACTGTTAAGTATTCTTCCGTATGAAAATAGTGTTAAAAATTTGACTAGTATAGAATTCGTATTCGTAAATGCTTTGTGGAAAAAGATACGAAAATTGTAAATTTTAAAAATTATAATTTAATACTTCAAGTAATTAATTATATTTTCATTTTCATTTTCATCATAGGATTAATTTATAAAAGTATTTGAAAATTATTCTTATATTTTAATACGTTATTTTGCTAAAAAAAAGAAACAATTTTTCATTATTTTCAATTAATTTTATTAAAATGTGGGAAGAATTTAATTGAAAATAACGTTTGATATTTTGACACAACAACATTAAAATTAAAAATTCCGAACAGTGCCAAGTTCGCTCTTATTTATATTTTACGAAAGAAATTTAACTCGATATATAATACCTTAATTAAATATTTGAATTCAATTTTATTTTTCAGTAAATGAACTATCATTACGGCATTAATAATAATTTAAAGGTGTTGTTTTCACTTATAATATTTTAATATACTTAGATTTTATTTTCTCCTTTGTTCGAAAAACAAACAAAAATTAATGTCTAAATAAATTTAAAAATAAAAATGAAAACAACTGCTTTAACTTATTCTTTGTATATAATGCACATGATCGAAGAAATATTAGCTATAAATAAATGCTATTATTATAAAAATCGCAAAAATACGAAACTAACTTCAAAACACACCTAATAAAATATGAGAAAAAGTCAAATTTATACTTAAAATCATTTTTAAAATGTTATAAATGTGTTTTCTTATAAAATGATAAATGATGCAATTTTCAAGTTTCCTGCGTCATCAGCGACTTCCATTACTGCCGCTTTGAAACATATATTTTTGAGAATATGATTCCATGTGCCACTGTAGAATGTGTTGAAGGAAATCTAATATAAAGGGAAAACAGATCAAAATATTGATTTGTAAGCATTTCCATATTTTCGCAAGATTGTTTGAAAACGTACCGTTTCAGGAAAATGCATTACTACTTCGATTTCTTTATCTTTGCTTAGAAATGCATATTTACTGAAAAGCTGTCATTTGTATAAGCCCAGGCGTAAACATAGCAAAGGTTTTACCTGAAATTTGTTATAATAAGATAAATGCATTTATGTTTGAGATAATGTCAGAGTGTTAATTTATCATAATGATGAATTAATGCATTTACATATATTCACAGCACATTAAAATAGTTATAACTTATTATTAGCATAACTGATTAATGGAAAGTATATGCTTCGATGTTAAAATTGTTTAAAAGCTACCGTTTAAATTGCCATTGCGTAATTTTCAGTTAAAGTTTGTAGAATGTTGGCACAATGTTTGTGATGTTTACACAAGTACTTTTGTTTTATAACTAATCAAGTTTTAGCACTACAACCGCGGGAAATTTTACTCAAGTTTTATAAAAATATTTTACACCAGAATTTTTATTTAAAAATATTTAATGTATTTATTTAGCTTATTTTTGTGCGGAATATATTTAACTTATTTTATGATGAAATTTCTGGTTCGAATCGACACTTATTCATTTCGTACGGGTCAGAATGACCCGTAATCACGGTTCTAGTGTTAATGTTTAACGCATTGACGGACAGTAGGAACAAGTGAAGTTCGAAAATTGACACTATATGTTTTTATAATTTTTAGAATATTAGAAGTATAGTTTTACTCTTTCTGCTTAAATAAACTTAATTTTGATTAATTCAGCACCTTTAATTAGGTTGCACTACTTCCTTCACAACCACGTCAGGGTGGCTAGTGGTCAGGAAAAAATACAGTAAAAAAAAGTGAAAACACCAGTATATTGTTAGAAAAATTTATGTTGATTATTTGATCAAATAATCAATTTGAATTTTTCTATAAGAATATACTGGTAATTATCATTTTTTTACTTTATTTTTCCTTGACCACTAGCCACCCTGCACGTGCATACTGAAGCTGCAACTCGTATAACAGATGGAAAACGAACTTCAACCTAAAAAATTGTTTCCAAAACATGACACTAGACTTCTATCTAAAAGGTGGATTAAAACTTTGTGCCGTTATATTAAAAATAAATGTGCAACGTTAAATTAGCGCAAATTAAAATCATTTCTAATGGCAAACAGCTGTTTCAGAGACCTTAAGCTCCATCTTCAGTGCCAACTCAAAAGGTAAAAACGAATTAAAAACTCCTAGGCCATGACCGCTTGCCTGCCATCTCTCGCCCCGCGGCCAGATGAAATGGCGTTGAATTTTTCAAAACAACAGCGGAGACGAGGAAACACACGGGACAGAGAGACCAATAGGAACACTCCGCCGACCGGGAAAGTTTAAGTGTGGAGGCGAATAAAGGAGGGGGGACGAAGAGAATGAACTAAGCGAAACGCAGCCAGACGTTTGAAACGCTTTGTACGGGCTGCCAACGTGTTATTACTTTCCCTATTTTCAGACAAAATCACTCCATTTGCACTACAATAAAGGCAGATCGAAAGAGTCTGCCAGAGAGAATTTTAATAAATTTTGGTGAGTGATGTTTTGTGGCACAACTGTTACATATATGATAAAGCATGAAATAATGTTTGGGATTCTCTGTAATTTTATATTAAATTATCTATAACTTTTCAAGCAAGCGCCGTTTGAGACATTTTCGAAACTTTATTATCAACAATGGCACGGATTTAAAGTTCAATTTTTACCTATGGTATGTATAATTGTTCTTTTAACATGTATATCTTATTTACTGTTAATAAATATATTCCATTTGTTATGGCATAAATACCGTGCTCATAAAATGCGACACACGCCTGCATAAAAATTAGCCTTTAAAAGCACGGACGATTTCTTGCAACATAAAAATATGGCTGGCGTACTGTATGCGCCAGTGCATTTTAAAGCTTAAATGACAATTGTTAATGATATCTTTGTTTAATGAAATGTCCACTAGTAATATAAAAGTAATAAACATCAGATAAATATAAAAAGACCAATTTAAGTAGAATTAATGTAACACAGACGGTTTGTAGAAACATTAAAACATGAGAGGCGTAACACATACACCAGCTCCTTTTAAAACCTAAATTCCGTCTTTTAATGATATTCATCTCTAATGATACTCTTCTTCTATGCAATGTCTAGTAATACTATAAAAGTAATAAAGATTAAATTTCTAATAAAAATAATAATTTAATTAACAAAGAAAATGGAATAAATTATACAAATATACGGTGGCGTATTCCGTACGCCTTCGGCGTACAGTTGTATGGGTTCGTGGGGCTCGGGACCCACCAATAATTTCTAAAATTGACTCTAATAGAAAAAAGTTTAGATTTTTGACTTTCTAATATTTTACGAAACTTCTAATGTGTTTTTTTTGGCAGAATTTTTTTCCTTAAATTTTCTCCTCTTTTTCTTTTGTTACAAAGATAAACGACAGTAGACATTTTTCTCACTTTAGGTTCTTTTTTTTTTTTTTTTTTTTTAAGAAAATGTTAAACATTTGAACTTTTGCAGCCAAAAGACTATATAAAAAAACGAAAATAGGAATAAATCTCTATGCCGAAAAAAAAGTACGTTTTACAAAGTTATCTTTCGTTGCGATTATTTTATAATAAATTAGTGAATAACAGCTAGTATATCGTTTTATAAATGGGACTGTACATTCAAATTTTTACATTGTTTTAAGGCTTTATTTAACTTATGATTTATTTTAAAATATACGATTCTGTTTAATTTCTTTTAAAGTGAATTTAAAAAGCAACATTAAATTGGTAATTGATCTCTGTTACACACATACATGTATATTTGTGTGGAAAAGAGTTATATTAGAGTTGAATGCCGCACGTCAGTGCATTTCAAAGCCTAAATAACAATTCTTAATGATATCTTTGTTTAATGAAATGTCCAGTAGCAATATAAAAGTAATAAATATCTGATATTAAAAGACGAATTTAAGTAGAATTAATATAACACGGACGGTTTGTAGTAACATTAAAACACAAGAGATATTACACATACGCCAGCGACTTTTAAAGTTTAAATACCAATTTTTAATGATATTCTTTTCTAATGCAATGTCTAGCAATAGTATAAATGTAAGAAAAATGAATAATTTATACACACGGGCGGCGTATTCTATGCACCAGTAGTGACATACTAATAAAAATAATAGAAGAAATCAGAAAAAAATTGACAACTTCAACTTTAAACATTGGTTTAACACTGAAGCACTGCAAATAGAGGAGTCTTAAATTCAGACACGTAAGTGGCTGAAAGAGGAATTCAGACACTTAAGGTATCTGACTACGTTTAAAAAATGGTTTTCGACAAAAATTGCCAAAATAGTTTTATTACATTTTATTAAAGCCCAACTTTTTACCTTTCCAAAACTGTCTTTATTTTTATTGTATGACAAATAGAACTAGAGTTGTAGCGGTTTTTAAATTACTCAACAGCTGTCACTCAAACCGGAAGTACTGTTTAAAGGACCGGAAGTACTATTTAAAGGTACTAACTGGGCGGGTGGAGACAAAACTATGGCCTTCTAGAAATAAGCAAAGGCTCTGCACTTAAAAAAAGTAGTATGGGTCATATAAACAGTGAAGTTTAGATGCATATTACTGTGTAAATTCTTGTAGTAAAACATAAATCTCAACTTTAAATGCATTTTTTGGAAAATCTAATTTTTGGTGAAAATTCCATACGCAAAACATGATTTCTCAAAAAGTTATTAGAATATCACTATGAAATTCAAAATTCATGTTGTTTATACTATTGTGAAGGCAATGAACTACAGATTTAATTTTAGAATAAATATTTTTTGTTTTATGGATGTTTTCGTGAAAAAACATCGATGAATTTTAAGAAAATCAACATGTAAAAAGGTGCGATATGCTATAAGTTTTGAAACATTTAAAGTATCTCTTAGATTTTAGTTCATTGCCTTCACCAATGTCATAAGTATGAAGTGTAAAAAGGAAATTATGATACATGCAATATATTTTTCTGTAGCGTGTTTTGCGTATTGGGTCAAATTTCACTAAATTTTACCACAAAATCCCCCATTTACCAAAATTGCATCAATGAATGAAATATTTTTTCCTTTTTTTCAGAGTTTCTAGTCATAATATTAATAAAAATAAGTTCAAAAAATAATTAAATAGCTTTTATGGAAAAAATTGCTCCGTACGTATACTAATAAAAATAATAGAAGAAATCAGAAAAAAATTGACAACTTCAACTTTAAACATTGGTTTAACACTGAAGCACTGCAAATAGAGGAGTCTTAAATTCAGACACGTAAGTGGCTGAAAGAGGAATTCAGACACTTAAGTATCTGAATGTGAAATTTCAGATATCATAAATGTCTAAATTTAAGACACATAAGTATCTTACTATGATCGTGATATAAATTAACTGAAAAAAATGTCTGAATAATAGTGATATGTCTGAAATTAAGAAATTTAGATATTCAGTCACTTAAGTGTCTGAATGCGGTTCAACTGTATCATATGTGTGATAACTGTATATACAATTGTATTGCAATATGTGTGCCTGTACCATCAGAAAATGTTTTCGAATGGATGAAATATGTTTAAAATACTTTTCAATCCAATAAATTTGATACAACTTTATAAAAGAAGTAATTTCATTAGACAAAGAAGATTTGACTAAATTGTAAAAGTCCCGTTTCTAAGTTATGGGGTAAGTTATTTTTTCCGAAAAAGTAATTAAATAATTGCTTTTCGAAAATATAATGTTTTTCAAAAAAAATATTTGCTATCATGGGCCAGATGGGTTCAAGGAAGGACCGTTTCCCTAAATATTGAGATATACGAGTACCGGCAGAAAGAAATGTAGGGAGGGACAAGATTTTGGAATAGATGCGCTTGGGGTCCACTTCCACATCCCTCCTTCGGTTTAAGATATATTTTAAATATGTGAATATCAAAAGATCACAATTTAAAGCGTATTCTACGAAGAGTTCATGGAATGGGGATTCTCTGAAGAAAAATTCTTAGTAAAAAATTTTCGTAGCATTTAATTAACATATAGTAATTGGAAGAAATATAATATCATTTTGTTAATAATCAGGCATAAAGAAAGTAATATTAATTAAATTTCAAAATACAGGGCGGGGCAAAACCATCTACTGCTCTCCTGCCGGACACTTATGTTTCATCAAAATTCGATATGCTGTTTTCAAGCTTTATTTAAAGTATATTTTCTGTCTGAAAATATAAAATCTGTAATAATTATACTCAAATTATTGATAAATGCAATATATTACGAAAAATGAAAAATTAAGAAAATAAAATGTTTCTGATTTCTTCTTATACAATGTCCTATTTCTCGCAGATGAAAAGTAATGAGCTCATCAAGCTCACCATATTGTAAACCGTTAGGCTGAGTGATTACATTGAAAATTAAAATTTCTGACTTCACCTATTTCTCTTATTATAAAATGTCGCTACGTCCATTGGACACTACGTCGATATACATATTAAAATAAAATGGTCTTTCAGTGATTTACTTATTTGACGCGGTCTATCCAGATTTTTTATGTCGTAAAATTCCATGATTATATATGGCAAAGAATATTAATGCATTAATCTGCCCGATCCATATAATATTGTGGTTGTTATGTGCATTACGCATAACAACCACATGCAACAACCGCATAACATGCATAACAACCACAACAATATAGTGCTTTTTTTTTTTTTTAATATTTTTGTTCTTCAAACCTATTTCAATACCTAAGAAGAATGAGAACGTACATGGGAAGTACAAGTCAGTAGAATGTAAATCAAATTAAATTTCTGGAATGATATGATTTAAATATATTATTGTCAAAATAAGATATGAAATAATGATATAAATTTTTATTCAGTACTTTTTTTTTTTAATTTTCAACATTCATGAGTGAAGATTTTAAGGAAAGATATAAAGTCAAGAAAATATGCACATATATTTTCGCATTATATTTGTATAATAATGTATTTACATTTTACGGATATTTTGTCAAGGTAAGCATGCTAATGTATTATTATTTACAAAAATATAATTTTCATTTCGAAATGGAAAGGTTATTTTAACATTATTGCTTATGTAATATTAATTATTTAAATTACTTCCCAGACAGCACACTCTATCTATAAGATGTCGATTTATAGTCTAAATACATCTATAACGTCCATGACATCTTTTAGATATGCATAGCATTAAACAAATAGATGTCTATAAGCCATTTCTCATTTAGATTTCTATTAGACGTCTATGACCTGCAATAGACGTATTATATCTATCACTTTTTCGACGTCTAAAGGAAATGCTTTTTTTAACCTCCAATGGAAATACTTTTCGATTCATCCAATGGATTTGCGAATAACACGTATTATGCTCATCTTATGGAAAAAGTACTCCTACTTCAATGCAACTGCGCGCATGCGGGAACGGAAAGTCAAAGGTCGTTTGAAGACACTCTCGCCGCGGCTGGGGCTGTTGTTTATTTTGAATACAGCGGCAATCTTGGATGTAATTATACTGACAACTTTTGTAAAAGGTAAGTTATTCATTTCTTTATTTACTTTCCTGTGTAGTTTATATAACACTTAATTACTAAATTCTTGTATCTTACATATATACAAGATTTAGGCTTAATGTTACGATAAGTTTCATCAGTCATATATATATTGTGTTTAAAAGGTAAAATACATCCGAAATGTCGCTGTATAAATTGTATAAATGCAGAAATATAATCTCACAGGTACAACGAAAGCAATAATGTAATTGTTTTTAGTAGTAATTGAGTGTTAATGAACTACATATTGTTTTGTTTATCACCATTATGAATCCTGACCCCACTGAATCCTTTGAACGCCAGTGTTAGATTATTTATGCACTAAACCATAATATTTATCAGAACTTTCGAATAATATTTAGATTTTACGATGTACATGAACGGAAAAAATAGCTATTATTTATTTTTAAATGAATTTATTTGACAAATTCAGATTTCAAAGGGTAAAAAAAAAAAAGTTTTGAACATGTTTGCAACTGAAATACTTTGCCCTTAAAGGGGTTAACAGTTTCGTGTATTATTTATCATACAATTTAGAATTACACTAAAATAACTATATATAAAATTTTGCTAAGACTAAAACTAATACTATAAATAATGTAATTCTTGTTTAAAAAATTACTTTTTTTCCCCCTGTATTTATTTATAATTTAGTGTCCCTTCTAGACCAATATTTAAGGGCGCAGCATCCTGCCTGCTCTAAAATTAGCAAAATGCACTGTACCCTTTTTAAAATATCGAAATGCATCCTTAATTATATCCAGAGGTCTCTTGTTAAAATCTTCCCCAATACCAGAGTATTTCTAAATTAATGTATCCAAAAGCTTGCAAAAAATCATAGACCTTCCTTCTTTCTTTAATAAAAACAGGAGATTATTAAATAAATGTTGTACTGTTTTTGGCTATGATGTCTTACACTCACACAGTTTATTTCTTTAATCAGTTATAAAAAGGAAAATAGTTGCCAAACTTAGGGGATTTTTTCCTTTTTAAAGGAAAAAATCCCCTAAGTTGGTTACTATGCTTGTATTTAAATTATTGGTTTGGCATGGGCTTGGCCAATCAAAAAGTCACCAAACTTCAGTGCGTGACAGTATCTCGTCTATTCCTTTTTTTTTTTTTTTATTGTTACTCAACACAATAATTTTTTTTTCTTGAAGTAATGCCCATTTTCACTGAACAATGACTGTTTTCTGCTTCATTTGTGCTGTTATTATTTTCTAACAACCTGCCCTTTACTTTCTAGAGTGAACATTGTATAACAATTAAAATTCTGATCCTATATGTATTAAATTTTACATTTTTTTCTTCATTTGTTGTCATTGTTTAACTTGTGTTCCGACACATTTTTTTTTTTTTACATACCCAGTAAAATAATTTATATATATATTAATTGTGTATTATATGATATTTATGCTTGAGTATATTTTTTCAAATCACTTTGATACTAATCTTTTGGTACTTGTGTATTAACCATTAGGGATGCACCGAATATTCAGTATGTAGTATTTAGTCATACTGCTCAATATCTAAAGAAAATGCTTTTTAAAATATTTTTAAAACCCTAGATAACTTTTATTTTTAACTGTCAATAAATAAAAATATTCAGAAAAATTAAGAAATAGAATCATATTTAAATAACTTTTACATTATTTATTTGCTTATTTTTTTAAAGTAACAAGAAAATTAACTGTTATAGTGCAGGGGTCAATGCAGGTTTTTTTTTTTTTTTTTTTTTTTTTTTGTGGGGCCCATTTTGTGAAAAGTAAAGGTTATTTTTGTAAAATTTTATTATATTTTTGTGAAAAATAACATTTTGTAATGAAAGTCGAAATCCAGCTACTCAAATTCGATCCAAGCGTTTATTAACAAACTTTTTAAAATACTTTTGCTGAAGTTTTCCTCTCTGGTGAACTTGTTTGTTTGCAAATTACACATTTTAAAAGTCAAAGAATAATAAATAATAGGGGAGACTGGTACACACTGGACCTATGGGCATAGTGGACCAACCCCCTAATATTTTGTTTATTTAAAAAATTTTAAGCTTCTCTTCTATCTTAATAGACAACAGCACTGTACTGATTATTTATAACGTTCAGAAAATATGTTTAGCTCAAATTGAACTATTTTATCCTAATTGGTTGTTTTGATTTGGCGCTTTAGAAACTGTCTGTTTAGGCGGTGATCGCTTTCTTGGCAACTTCGATTTCATTCTCACAATAAAAATAAACGTAAATAAACCAAACTGTTGCTCCTTCTAGGATTTAATCTCAGAGGAAGGATAGAAATAAGTTATGAGAGTCCCACCCCTGATGAAAAAAGGATTGTTTAATCTTCTGGATGGATTTTCTTTTTCTGTTTTTGCTGCTGTATTTTATTTTAATGTTATAAAATGGCTTTGTCCTTGTAATAAATGTTACTTAAATTATATTTTTGAAGTGAATACTTCTTTAGGCGTGTTGGGCATTTTTTGAGATGGGAAAAAACGGGGGGCATTTGCTATAGAAATCTATATATTTACATTACTATACAAGTATGTGTTGCGGCCCACCTAACGTCGCAAATATACGTTTGCGGCCCGCGGTAATAAAAGGATGAGTATGGCTGATTCAAGATGTTTAGCATGCATAAATATTTTTTTTAAAAAGAAATTTCTTATTGGTTAAAATTTAATAACTCAAACTGATTTAAAGTTTGAGATTTCTTGAGTTTGACATCCTTGGATCTTTGCGAATAATTGTTCCAAAAAAAAAAAAAAAGAAAAACCCATAATTAATCATTTTGAGAAAAGTTGGTGTGAAATATAAACAGTCACATTTTAACAATAATAGATGTTGCTGAATACTAATGAAACTTTCTTTGAATCTTTTTAGACTCCCAGTTGAAACACACCATCACAAACATTTGAAGACAGGAAGACTTGCATGAATATTTGGTTAGTATATTTTTTATTAAAAAATGCCTTGTTTTTTAGAATAATTAGTTTGTTGTGAGATTGCAAAATTTACACTAGATTGCATTATGAAATTCTATATTAATTTTAAATATCAGATCTTATGTTTTTACTCAAATTTTTTGGAGCAGAGTGGGAAGAGAGATATAAATGGCAATTTATTTACTAATGTATAATTTATAAATCTTAGAAGTTTATACTTTGGAAAATAACAGTACAAGACCTAATTTTTTAGGTAGATTTCGTAAGAAATACTACCTATTACATTCTCACCTAAGTTGGAAATTTTGAAAAATTTTTGCAGATCTACGCCGATCATGACTCCCAGAACCCAAAACCACCCCCAGTTCAAAACTTTATATATCTATCTATCTATCTATCTATCTATGTATGTCACTTTTTTCTGACCACGATAACTGGAACAATTCTGCATTAATCTTTTACAAACTGATACATAAAATCAAGGGGCATAAAATCTCGGTCAAGTTCGTTAATGGGCAAAATCGAACCAAGGGGGGGAGGGTGGGGGGGCTTTTTGTGAAAACAGAAAAAAACCAATAATTTCTTAATTATGATACATATCGAATCCGTTTAAAGTTATTATTACTTCTAGGAGAAGGGCCGAAAATGTATGTATGACAGATTTTTGATATAATTAAATATGGCCCCAAGGGGGGGAAAAAGGGGGGTTTTAGAAGAAAAAAAATCATAGCTTCGTCAATTCACAAGATATCAAATTCGCGTAAACTTATTATTAATCCTCTTAATATTATCTAAAACTATTATATTGACAAGTTTTTTATAGGACCAACCGTTATAGCAAAAAAAAATTAAAAACAAAAAAAATCCCTGCCGGCTCCGCCTGCAAACAAGTTATTTTTCGAAGTAGGCGGTTCCAACTCCCGCATATTTTCGAAACTGATACATAAAATCAAGGGGCATACAGTCTCGGTCAAGTTCGTTAATGGACAAAATCGAACCAAGGGGGGGGGGGGGGCTTTTTGTGAAAACAGAAAAAAACTCATAATTTCTTTCTTACTTATGATACGTATCGAATCCGTTTGAAGTTATTATTACTTCTAGGAAAAGGGCCGAAAATTTATGTATGACTGATTTTTGATATAATTAAAAATTGCCTTAAGGGGGGGGGGGGAAGGGGGTTTAGAAGAAAAAAATTCATAACTTCGCCAATTCTCAAGATTTCAAATCCGCTTAAATTTATTATTAATCCTCTTAATATTATTTAAAACTTTTATATTGACAAGTTTTTTATAGGACCAACCGTTATAGCAAAAAAAAAAAAAAATAAAAACAAAAAAATCCCTGCCGATTCCGCCTGCAAACAAGTTAGGTTTCGAAGTAGGCGGTTCCAACTGCCGCATCATCGTAAAAAGGTCATTTCTTCCGCAATTCCCGACAAACAGGCGCCCCACGGTCTGCGTCTTCGAAATCTACCGGTGCCTGTAGGCCGAGCCGTCAGGGATTTTTTTAACATAATATTTAATGTATAATGTAACACATCAAAAATATTTTTTTTTCTCTTAAGGTCCAAATCCAAACAGGTTCACTTTATGACTTATTTTTTTAATTCTTTTTTTGTTCAGAAACGCATGAAATTTACAGGTATTCTTATTCAGAAATTTTGTAATTGAAAGACGTTTTCCATTTTTCAAATTTCCAATGCTGCAGCACAAAAAAGGTCAGAAACATGTCATCACATGACACAAATCACTTATAACTCGATAAGTGATTTATTGATAAAAAAAATGGAAAACTCATTTAGATTCCAAATCCCTTCCATGATCAGACCTGCCAATTTTATGCTTTTGTGTTTAAAAATGAGTCAGAAAGTTTCGTGTTGTTGAGCAGATCATTTGAGAACCAAGAGTAAAAAAAAAAAAAAAAAAAAAAACAGAAAAAAATAAGTTATATACATGAATTTCTGAGTTTTAAAAAATAAAGATAAAACTGACTTGTTTTTTTATGTATTTCTTAATCCGTAACTATGGTGTAGCAGGAGAAGCTGCTAAAGTTAAGATTATTAACTTTAAAGGATTTTGTAAATTTTTAAACATAGAAAACAAACATTTAAAGTTCATAATGTCGTATCTTCAAAACATGTATAAGCATGAGATTTCTATATTTTGCATGTATTTTTGTTTCTGTACTTTCGTATTAACTGCATGCCAGCATTTTGCTAAGCGTTTCACTCATTTATTTGTGAAATCATGTATGTATTAATTATGTATCATCGATGTATTCATATGTATGTGTGATGTAGTGGAAAGTTCTGTAATTTGGTTTGCAACCAATTGATGTATTTTAATAAGTGCAACTTGGCACCATTAAGGCTGTTCTCAAATCCAAACAGGCTACTTTATGACACATTTTTTAATTCATTTTTGCTTACAAATGCATGAAATTGGTAGGTGTTTTTATTCAGAAACTATGTAATCTAAACACGATTTCAATTTTTTAGTAAAGGCAGATCTTTTACAAAAGATTGTCAAAGTCGGCATTTTCAACCAAATTACCAAGGTGGTTGGCAGTAAAGTGCGAAAAAGTGTCGCCACATGACCAGAAGCACTTATAACTTGATAAGCAGGGTTGCAAAAAAGCCGGCTAAAATTAATAAAAGCCAGGCCAGCGGCTTTTATTGGTTTTAACTGGCTTTTTTTGGCCAAAATTGGCCTTTTTTGGTCAAAATTGGCTTTTATACGTTGAAGCAATTTATTTATAAACTGTAGATTTTTAAGTATTTTTTAACTAATTTAAAAGACATTTTATTGAGTTAGGATTTAATAAATAACTTAATTTCTCAATAATGAAGACATTAATATTGGAATAACACATAGCAGACTGGTGATTTGAGTCAGAATTGTAAATATGTTACCTAAATTTTAACAAGGCATACTTAGTGCTTAACTATTGCTATATTTTTAAAATAAAAGCTTTTTTTTATTATGATTAATTTAATTTACACTTTTTTTTCAGTTTTACTTCTTTAAATAATTAAATAGGACAACAGTTGTTTAATTACATATTTTATTACTCAACTAATTTTAAAGGCTATTAACCCACTAGTAGAAATAATGCAACATGACAGTGGGCATTGCAGATTTTTGAAGATTAATCTAATAGCTTAAAAAATACTGTACTTTAAAAAAAAAAAAAGCAAAATTTTACTTTGTCATTGGATTACTGTTATCTTCTTACTGTATTTTCTTTGTAATTGAAAATTTTGCTTATTTAATGGGTTACTATTATTTCTTGTGATAGTAGACATTGTTGCGTCATAGATATATTTTGTTTTGCTGTAGATTGATACACACACAAATTAGTTACTGGGGCTATTGATAGGCAAGTTTTAATATTTCTCATATCTTTAAAATCATACATACAACAATTTAATAAAATTACCATTTTCCACTGTTAAAAACAGTAATATGAATAACATTTGCTTTTCATTTCAACAAGTTTTATTTATTTATTTTTTTAACTGTTCTCTCTTTTTTTTATACACTTACATCTACTAAAATCTCCTCAAATATTATATATTCATCCTAATTCCTCTTTCAACGTTGATCGTTCCATAATTTAATCTCATCATATGGACTTATCTGGCATGAGTTTTATAATTGTTTAGTAAAAAAAAACATATTGAAATATATTTTTATAAGACATTAGAATACTGATTACTAACTAAATATGGATGCTCTCAAGTATTATATATGCTAATTTCATTTATTAATAATATAAATTATTAAGTTTTAATCCACAACAATTTTAAAAGTAAAAAGCAGTATATGTAAGAATTTTTCATTTTTGATGGTGATGTTTTGTTATTGTTTAATTAAATATAATCTTTAAAATGAACTGATTTAGTAGTTATTTCGTTATTTAAAATAATAATTGTGTCCTTAAACTGCTGCACCATGACATTAAAAGAGAAAATGCATTGAAAAAATGTTATGTTGCATAGTTAAGTGCAATACATCAATTTCAACTGACGTTATATTCACCAGCCGAGAAGGATAATTAAGAAAAATAATGTAAATAAATGAATATCCAAGATTTTTTTTTTCTATTTTCATTTATATTGTAATTTTTTTGTGTTTAAATTTACTGATAGTTGACACTTAGGTGAGTGGGGCTTTTCCAGATTTTTTTATTGTATTTATTTTGATATTCCAATGGCAACATTCTTCCATTTGTTTATTTGACATTACTGTTTGGTGATAATTAATTTTTCTTGAAAAGTGGTCGACGGGATAATGGAAAAATCATTTGATTCCAAATCTTCCATAGTCAAGAGTCTGTGCTAGTCACATGGGCTAATGTTAATCCTATGGGAGTGTTAGTTTGAAATTTCTTGTTTGCATTTCAATATTTGTTTGTTATCTTGTTTGTATTTCAATATACAATGGTTCTGTTTTTATTTTTTAAGTACGTAACCCTAAAAATTAAGAATAACAATAGCGAAGGACATAATGAATGATTGTTATTGAAATGAATCATCCCGGCATACACAAAAGCATTGCTGTTTACTTTCTTGCTATTTTTGATCAATTAAAACCAGAACTTTTGTAAAACAAAAAGAATTTTAAGAGCCTTCACAACTATGCTTTTGTGCATGCCTGAATGATTCATTCAAATATCAAAATCATTCATTATGCCCATCACTAGAAATCACATGCAAAAAATTAAGGAGGAGGGGGGGCTTACAATTGCTTCATTGAAGATTAATTCAGTTTTCATATAACAAAATGTCATTTTGTGTGATTCGTAAAATGTTATGTAGTAAAACAGTGTTATTATTTTATTATAGGTGCTGCTCGAAGAAATCAGCTCTTACTATTGCAGTGATAATGGAGTAGAATAATAAGAATTTTGTCCTGTTCCAAAGATTTTTATTTTCAAATAAAATAAAGTCACTTCTTTTTTTTTTTTCCTTTTTCTGTTATAGTTATATTCTGTACCACCTAGTACTGTCACCTAGTTACTAATATTGCTGATAAGGAAAAAAAAGACTTACATTTTTATTAAAACTTTTATTGAGTAGTAGAGCTGACATGTTTCAAAAATGATATGATAATGAGAAAGCATGCAATAATTTTTAGTATTAATCTTAATCATGTTGCAATATTTAAAACTTAAAGTTTTTCTAAAAATGCAAAATTGAGGTAGCAATCAATTTGTAAATTTCCCTTTGTATCTGAAGCTCACATAATTGAAATAAGTTTTTGATGTAGGCAGACATTGACTAAAAAATAATTCTGAGTGGTTCTTTCATACAGTGAGTTAATTGGAGTAACATTTTTGTACTGATAAAAAAAATTTAAAATTAGTTCAATATGCAAAATAGATTTTAAAACATTTGTCTAATAATTTTATCAAAATAGAACAAAATAAACAGAATAAGAAATTTATTAATTTGTGTTAACAACTTTGCGACGAGCGTCCCACACATAATTTTGAATCTGATTACTAGTATTTACAAATGGAATCCTTTGCCTAATTTAATTGAAGAAATTATATGATAAAATAAAGAAAAAAATATTCTAAAATATTGGTATGAAAAATTAAAGATTTTATGCATGATGTGTAATGTATGTGTGACATTTATCACAAAGATTTCTTTTTTTACCAAGAAAAATTTATCTACCAAAAGTCTTTATCCTCTGCAAGAAAGATTTGTTAAATTTAAATAATATGGGAGAAATAACAAATCTATTAGCCTCTTGTTGCAAAATACTGGAGGATTTAGAAATTTCTCACAAGATAAAATTATCAAACTGATTTTAAATACCATATTTACTTGTGTATAATGTGTACCATGTTATTTTAACTTAAAAAAAAAAAAAAAAAAATCTATAGAAATCATGATTTACAATCTTTTCTCAAATCTAAATTACTTTTGTATGTGCTCATATATATTTTGCTCTCTTATTAAAATATCATAAAATAAAGTTTCTGCAATATGTATATATACTTTGTGAAAATGTGTATGGTTTGATGTATACAATTAGAAATATTCAGTGTATCATGTATGTGTATACTGGATTTTAGACCTGAAATTTTTGTAAAAATGTGTGCATTATGCAGGAGTAAATATGGTAGATTTTTTAATTTAGCTATGAGATTTTAGTGAATTACAGCAGACATATTTCATTCGAAATATTAAAAAAAATTAGTCGATGCTTTGATAAAAATATTCCAATATAAATATGGCAACAGTCCCCAAAGCAGAATATGCTTAAGAGTGCGACATACATCGCAGAACAATGAACTTCTCTGCAGAACATTTCAAATTCTCATTTTCAACACTATTCATTCATTTGAAAAAGCACTAAATTTGTCTGTCAATCACCAGAAAAACTTCATCAATCGTTCGTTGAAAAAGATTGTGAAATTCATTAATTGGTCGCAGGAAAAGCTCACAC
Organism: Maratus michaelseni; assembly: GCA_963931845.1. NCBI lineage: Eukaryota > Metazoa > Arthropoda > Arachnida > Araneae > Salticidae > Maratus > Maratus michaelseni. Next base: position 126,754,472 of record OZ007590.1, on the reverse strand, counting down.
AATTTGTCAGTCGATCATGGGGAAAAATGGTGAAGTTCTTCAGCTGCTGCAGTTTAAAAAAAAAACATGAATTTTGTCAGTGGATCATCGGAAAAAAATCTGAAATTCACCGGTCAGTCACATAAAAACCCGGCAACTTTTACCAATCGGTCGCAAAAAAGTGACAAAATTTGCCATCCTGTAGAAAGAAGATATTGCAAAATTCACCTATCAGTCGCGGGTCAAAAAATGTGAAATATGTTTATCAACCGAAGGATTTTTAGATTGAAATTTCATGTTTTTTGCCAAGAAAAAGCGCAAAAATTTCTCAATCGGTTGTGGGTAAAAACCATGAAATTTGTCAGTAAATCGTCGAGAAAAATGGGAAATTCGTCGATCAGTAGCGAAAAAAAAATGCAATTTTCTCCAATTGGTCACAAGAAAAAACTGCAAAATTTTCCAATCGGCAGAAAGAAAATATTGCAAAATTTGGCTATCAGTTACAGCTGAAAAAAAACCCCACTAAATTAGTTGATCAGTTTTGGGAAATCCCTCAATTTTTTTCAATCAATTCCAAGATAAAGCGACAAAATTTTCCAATTGATAAAAAGAAAATAATGCAAAATTCGCCTATCAGTCGCAGGTTAAAAAACTAAATTAATCGGTGGATTGTCAGAAAAAAAATCACAAAATTCGTCAATCAGTCTTGTAAAAACCCACAATTTTTTCCATTCTGTCACAAGAAAATCCGCAACATTTATCGATCAATAAAGAAAATATCGCAAAAGTTAACAATCAGTTGTGGATTTTAAAAAAAAATCGAGACATTCGGATATTAGTCGCTTGAATAAAAAAAAAAAAAAAAAAATAAATGCAATTTTTGCCCATTGGTCCTAAGAAAGAGCTGAGCAAATTTGCCAGTCAGTGAAAAGAAAATATTTAAAATTCGCCAATCAGTCGCGGATAAAAAAAATGCGAAATTCATCAGTGAAGTGTTGGAAAATATCTCACAATTCTCGAATTAGTCGTGGGAAAAAAATTGCGGAGTTCGATGATTGATTCTGAGAAAAAAAGTGAAATTCGCCAGTTACCAGAGAGAAAAATCTCAAAAATATTGCAAAAATCGTCTATTACGAGGGGGGAAAAAAAGCGAAATTCGTCATTCGATCGGAGTAAAATTGTGAAATTCGTCATTTCTTTGGTTTTTGTGTGTGTTAGCGTTTTACGAAATGTCTTTAGCATTTCTATACAAGATGAAATCGCACTCCTACATATACAAAATACAAGAAAATCTCTGTGTTTTATTTTTTTATTCCCACAGAACATTTGTGATCAGTTGAAGGTTCGTTGCAGAACATTGCAAAATATTCGTTTTGGGGGGGGGGGGGAATAATATACTGATATTATTGGAATGAAACATTTAGTATTTTTATCTACAGTTGTCTTTACCAAAATTATTAAGCACCCTCGTATTTTTATCATAACTTATTTCAAAGTGTTAGCAGGCCCATGCTGGATGTCTTGAAAGGGCGGTGGACAGAGGGTTATGTTGTCACTTTCATATTAAATCATGTGCCAACATTAAGGGTGGTTCAGGCAGAGGGTGCAAGGGCACGTATTCCTAAGTGCCAGCAGGGGCCTGAATATTAGTTGTAGTGTCTGATGTTTAGTAATAGTATTCAAGTAATAGATATCGCATTTATATAAAAAAAATTGTACATCAGTGGAGACTTACTGATAAAAATAATGAAAAAGTAGAACAAATTTTAAACTTCAACATTGAATGATGTTTAGGAAGAGAGTAAATGAAGCGCAAGTGACACAATTATTTTATAATTCACAACTGCTGTCTGTGTCTTTAATGGTTAAGTTATTACAATTAAAATGACAGCAAACTAACAACTCGACTTTTAATTAAACAATTTGCTTTAAAAAAATGAGTTTTTTTTAAAAACTAAACTGCTTTGTTTTTCAGTAAGTTTCAGAATTGAAACTTTCATAGTATAGCAATTGTTATGCTATGCAAGTTAATAGGTAATCATGACAATTAGAATAACTCTTACCGGAAAAGCCAAAGTATATAAATCACTTATCTTCATCAATGAAAATATTTCCTAAAACTTGTATAATTTTTATTAACAGATATTAAAAGTTAAAATAATAAAAGTAACATATAAATTTAAAGTATATTTTAAAAATAAGATTTCTCTATTTTCATTGTTGAAGACAAATTCCATTATATTTTAACATTTTCTGCAAGAATTATTCTAATTTTCATATAGATATACTTAAGACATGCAAGGAAACAATGTCATTTCATTGGAAATACAGTCTTGGCTGAAAGTATTCAGCACCCCCATATTTTTAATATATTTGTAAAAGTAATAGTTATATACAAATATTTAACTGCATATAATTTAGGAATTTTCTTTTTAAGTTTATGGTTTGTAAAAAAAAAAAAAAAAAAAAAAAAGACAGTTAACAAGCAACTCGTCATTTAATGAAGTCATTTTCTTTAAACACCTACTTTTTCAAAACTATAAATTACTTTGTTTTCTGGAAGTTTCATTGTTATGTCATAAGTTAACAGATCATCATGGAAATTGAAATATTTCTTGCCTGAAATTCCAAGATCTCTTCAGCAGCATAAATATTTCTTAAAATTTATTTTTGTTATTAACACATGTTAAAAAATAAAATAATAAAAATTACATATAAATGTATTTTTTTTTTTTTTTTTTTACATAAGCTTTCTTTATTATCGTTTTTGAAGACTAAGTTCATTTTGTCTTTTCTTACAATAATTATTTTCTTGATTATTTATTAACTGGCTTAACAGAACAACAAAATTTAATTTAAAAAAAAGTTTTTTAAAGAAAATAGCTTCATTAAAAGATGAGATATGCGTTTGCTATCTTTGAAAAAAAAATAAAAAACTTATTTTTTAAAGAAAATTCTTAATTGTGTACAATTTAATATTTGTATCCATCTATTATTTTTACCAAATATATTTTAAATATGGAGGTGCTCAATACTTTTGCCCTAAGGCTGTATTTCTGATGAAATTTCTTGGATATCTTAAGTATATCTATAAGAAGTACTGAGTATCAATAAATAGACATGCATTAGACGTCTTATAAACGCATATCAGATGTCCCTGGATATCTACAATCCAAGTCTTAAGCACGGCTATAAGACATATTGCATGTCGAAAAGTGATCTATGCTTGGATGTCTTATAGACGTGGTCTCATAGACTACCTGGATATCTTGGACGTCTAATAGAACTCAGAGAGATCACACATAACATCTCCATAAGAGGTGAAAAGGGTGTATCATGGATATTTGTAGACTTCTTATAGATGTGTCGGTTTTCTTGGGTTTACAGCTTGTAGATGTCTTATAGATGGGTGTGTGCTGTTTGGGTTTTATTACATTAATATCACTGCAAATAGAGGCGTCTTAAATTCGGACGCAATTGTGTCTGAAAAAGCAATTCAGACACTTAAAAAGGTACAGAACGTACAAAATTTATTTCCATGATGGTTAATTTGATGATTAATTTCTATCCTCTTCAGTACTGAGTACCCAAATGAGAACCTCGATTTTTCTCCCCATAAAAACTAAATTGTAGGATTTTTTTTTTTTTTTTTTTTTTTTTTTTTTTAAATTTTGATTTCATTTTTATGTAACTCAAGGAATTTTCTTTAAAACGAAACCAATAAATGGCAGCATCGATGCTGACTTTCCCATAAAATAAATGTTATTTTCATATGAGTTTGCAAATCACCTACAAGACAGTGAAGGACAAGAAAGTAACCATTATTCAACATAAATGTTTTACAATAAAATTTTGTGAGGATATCTAGTTAGTGAGATTAGTCACTTATTTAAAGCTCTTAATTTTTCATTGTGTGAATTTAGGTTATTGATAATTAAATTGATATTTTTGGGGGATAGCAATTTGAGACATATTTGTGAACCTAAATTACCAGCCGTTAAAGTTTCAATTTGAGATTTTTTTTTTATCTCTCATTCATGGCGTCATTTTGTTTGTGCCAAAATAACGAATGAGTGTTTATAGTATTATTGTAACTTCAGGTCTCAAGAGGTTATGGATGAAAGCTACCCCCCCCCCTCCCCCCAATTCACGGAATGTTTTTTCCTTTTTCTTTTTTTATCGGTCAAAAATTTTTTGTTAGATTTCAATATCAGGGAGCGCTTTAAGAAAATTATTGATGACAATCGAATTGAAAATATGTATAATTCATATCTTCTTCCCCCACATAAATAATAGAGTTATACAATCTTAACCATCATCTCAAATTGACCAAATCTGTCCAAAATCCCATTCAAAGTGTACCATTTTTTCAGCAGCAAATGAATGAATCCTATAAAAATATCAACACGCGTCCTAATCATTCGATGACTTGCATTTTAAATAACTCACTCATGTTATCTGGATGGCGAAATGGACAAGGCATTGGATTTGTAACCAATAGAACAATGGTTTGATGCTGGGCTGGGTAAAAACGTAAATTAAAATTATCCTCCCATAATGGCAAATAAAGATGCTTCCCTAGATGGCAGCACTAATGATTTTTTTCAATTTTCTTCTAGCTGTTTACCCGGGTAAAAAAAAATGGCGGTATTTCAGACATTTCAAATGTCTAAAATTCAGACATTTACAAGGGTCTTAAAAATTAAGACACTTAAAATTGTCTCTTTTTTTAAACATCAGTTTCAGACACTTATATGTCTGAATTTCAAACATTTCAGCTTACAGTGAGGATATTTAGGAAGAGGGTAAATGAGACATAGGTGTTAATCACATAATTATTTTTGAATTCGCAGCTTTTTTATGACTGATTAGCGCTCTCACTATGCCGTCTTTGTGTTTAAAGGTTAACTTGCATATTTAAATTACAGAGTAACCTATTGTGAAACTAGTAAAAAATTGCTACTTTTATTTTTAAACCTAAAAGCTTGAAAATTGTTGAGGATTGTCACCTGTAAAAAACTGTAATATTAATTGATCGTACACTAATAGATTCCACCAAGTCATCTTACTGTCTGAGGGCTTTTCTTCATTTTTATATAAATGATTATAAAACCCAAGATATATTAAATTTCATTTCGCAGTTTAATGGTAACTTATCTTTTCATATCTTTTAATCCTAAATAGGGGGTCCTAAAAACATTGATCTCGGCTTTTGTTCCTTAAATATTGATCATATTATAAATTAAAAAGTTACGTAAAAAATATTTCATCCTAAGAAGGATAGTGAGATCACACTTTAATCCCCAGCTTTCTTCAGCGATAAAAATTGACATAGATGGAGCTCAACAAGAACTGTATATGTCCAATTTTAAGGGTTCTGGGTAGATCCTAAAGAGCTGCTAGCCTTTAGGAGCTTATGTTGTACAATGCACGTTCAATACATATACTTACTTTTAGTGAAGGCTTTTTTTTACATGACTACAAAGTTTCCCCTATTGCGAGAACCGCAATTTTCGAATAGTTATTTCCATTTAATTTAATCGCATACATTTGTCATTATATAAAGTGAATATTCCGAAATAGTGGCATTCAAAGTGCAGGAGACTTAGCAGGCATATCTATATGTCTCTGTTGTAATGCTTTTGATTAAAATATTTTATTTTATTCCTTACTATGTACAACTGAATATTATTAGTAAAGAAATGAAAAGTCTGTATATATAAATGCATTATGTAAAAAAAAAAGAAATTTTGAGTTTAAAATATAAAATATATGTTTTTATAACATGTTTTTGATCTTGTATATTTATTTTTTAAATCCTAAAAAATCAATGGTTTATTTTTCATTTCCTGGTTTGAGGTATTGATTTGAAAAAATATCTATACTAATAAAAGGAAGTTTCACTCTGTGTGTGTGCGTGTGTGTGTTTGTCTGCGATGTCTAGCAAAATCTAGCCCACCTATAAGTCTGAAAATTTAGGTGTGGATAGTACAAGGTCTGGCCTAGTGCACCTGAGTCTCAGAATTTTATTACTTTGAAAATTAACAAAAATATTAATTAAAAACTGATCAATAACTAATCACTTTTGTGCGAGCGGGCTTTCAGAACTCGCGCATGCCCAGAACCCGATTTATCACAAAGAACGAGAATGAAGAACCATTTACATGAAGAATGCGTTTATTTCGCAATTCTGTTTTAAATTCTATCGACTAAACCGTTTGGTTTATTTAAAAACGAAAAGCATATTCTGAAAGACATCAGTCTTACGTCTCCAATGCAGTAATCAATTTAAAAAAAAAAAGTTATGTTAACCCTTTGAAAAACATTTTTGAAAAAGTTTCGTTTTCCCGGGCGTATGTTTTGTCCCTTACGCCAACGCCCGTTAATAGCACATTTTTAGAGATACAGACAAACCAAACACATGCTCTTAGAGTTTAAACCTTCTTCTAATAGACGGTATAATTATTTCTTTAAAATACGGATTTTAACCCTTTCAAAAACACCGGCAAACGTAGGTCATTTCGCGCCCCACGAGAAAAAAATATTTCTTTTTACTAAACGTTTCGTATTTGACGAATACTATTTTTTTTTTTATGTTAACGGACCCGACGCAAAAAGAAAACATATTTATTTTACAACCAGATAACAATATTTCTTACGTAACTTTTACACGGGCTGTAAAACCGTTATATTTATGACCATCGAAAATTTCAAAGGGTTTGGACAACAAAATCTGTTTTTTTTAAAACTATATAACTATTCTACTTTAAAAAAGAAGTAAATGGTTTTGTTTTTTTACGATTTTGAGATTTTGTCATTAAAGATATAAATTCATACAAAATCGGGGAAAATATATAAAATAACACACATTTGGGATTTATTTACGGTTTTATCGCTTGCCCGGGCAACGCTGGGTTTGGTCAGCTAGTATATATATAAAATAAATTTTAGAATAACCGAGATATTATTTTAAATAAATTCGAACTCTTACTTATAACGAATAATATGTAAATGGTCAATACAAAAACAAAAATGAATAAACCATATGTATTTATTTTAGTTCACTGTTTGAATATCACTTTAAATTAAACACGTGTATAAATTTCAATTTCTGGCTGTTATTTTATTCCGTATATAACATCAAAGAAACATTTTCTTTTTTTTAACGCAATATATGTATATGTATAACGATTGCAAGATTTTTTCTACTGCTTCCTCCGGGATATGAAACTATAGTTGAGTATAAGCAGAAACCGTTTCAAATTCAAACAGCTATCTGCTTTCTCTGTTGATATTTTTCGTTTAATCTGGAGAAAAGAAGGCAGACAATTTCTCAGTTTTATCTAGAATAGAGAGCGGGAACAAATAGCGCCATCTATACTCGGTCATTGAAACTGTTTGGTTAAAGATTAATCGAATCTCGATTTTTAATTTTTTGATTTTAGAGAGGTGGAATTTTAAGTTAACACTTTCTTTTTTTTAATTAAGGAAACTAGTACAATAAATAGTTAATTGTACTAGTAACTTTAATTTAGATTCTTCTATTATATAAACAGCTTGAACTGATATCCTTCTATGAATTCACAAAAGGCTGACAAATCAAAAAAATCATTTGTTTTCACCATCTTTATTCTTCGATGAATCTTTACTTCATAGCCGGTCATTGAAAATGTTTGGTTAAGAAATAATTGAGTGCCGAATTTTTATTTTTATATTATAATGTACTCGAATTTTAAGCTAATTAAACAACATTTTTTCCTTTTTTGTCAGTTTAGTAATTAGCAATAGTAACTTTAATTTAGCTTCTTTTAATATATTACGTTGTTCAGAAAGTTTTTTTTTGTTTGGGAAAGTTTTTTCGTACCGGAAAATTCTATCATTTAATTGTTAGACATTAAATCCTATATCTAATGTCTAATAATTAACGGGCAGAATTTTCCGGTACAAATTTGTTTTCCCAAACGAAAGGCACTTTCCGAACAACCCAATATAAGTAGCCTGAATTGATAATCTTCTATGGATTCATAAAGAACGTAGAAATCACATAATGTGTTTATATTATCGCTATCTTTATTCTTCAATTAATCTTTGCTTCATTTGTAGCCTGTGACTGAAAATATTTGTTTAAAAAATAATTCAGTATCAGAATTTAATTTTTAAATTTTAGTGGGGTAAAACTTAAAGTTAACATATATATTTTTTCTTTTGTCAAATAAAGTAACATATTAAATAGTTTTGTAATTAGTAATAGTAACTTCAATTTAGATTTTGTAATTATATAAATAGCCTGAATCAATAATTTTCTATGAATTTACAAAGGGCGGACTAAGCACAAAAAGCGTTTATTTTCACAATCTTTATTCTTCAATGAATCTTTATTTCATCTGTAGTCGATGATTGAAAATGAGCGTTGAAAAAAATAATTGAGTGCCGAATTTTTATTTTTAAACTATAGTGGGATGAAATTGAATAAGTTAAGGCATTTTTTTTCTTTATCAAAGAAATTGGCATATTAAATACCGCAGTAAATAGTAAATAGCAACTTTAATATATATGTACTACTAAAACACAATTATACATTTACATTAACCACGCTATATAGCCAAAACCAAATAACAATATTTCAACTGAACACTAAACTATAACCAAAAAAAAAAAAAAAAAAAAAAAAAAAAAAAACTATAAAACAAAAATAACCAAACTCAAAATACTAACGAAAAATCAATACCAGGAAAATTAAATCTGAAGGCAGGAGGGCATGGCTAGCAACATGCGCTGCAGGGTTAAAACCGGCTTTTACGTTAACAACGTCCCCCTTCTCCTGCCGTATATATATATATATATATATATATATATATATATATATATAATTTTAATTTGTAATTTGACAGGGCTCTTTGGTATCGGGATTTCAATGTATGTGGTCAGTTTCTTATGTTTCAATGGTTAAATTTTACTTAAAGTTATATATATATATATATATATATATATCTACCCTATATATATAAAATCCTAATGAAACGAATTTGTGAAACGATTTTATGAAACGAATTTATGAAACGATTTTATGAAACGACTGATTAAACAACTGATTATGTTTCAGGGCTATTTTTAATAAAATTTTAAACGCTTGATGATGAAATTAATACCAATTGTTCATAAAAATCCGTGGATGTCAAAACTGGTAATAGAATTTTGAAATTGGAATTAGTTTTCGAGATATTATTTTTTTTTTCTAATTTTAATGACATTTCTGTAATGATGGCAACTAATTACTCAGTTTTTTTGTGACAAAAAAGGCAAAAAAATTGAAAAGGATCCCGATAGGGATTATTGATTTCTTTTTATTCGTCATTTTCAAATTGAAATTGAATTTATCTTTTATTTCAATCGATAATGAAGACAAGATTGTGATTAAATTATGTTTTTCAGTAAAATCTGAAAAAAAAAAAAATCACATTTCTATCGCCAGGATTCAATCGTCTGTCAGCATTTAATTTAATTTATAAACTGAAAATGTTTTGAATAAAGTCGTCCAAATGACGTCATTTAGGTAAACGCAAAAGAAAGGGAGGAAAAGGAATTAATAGTAATTATTATTTATTGATATCATTTTGTTATTTTTTGGTAAAATTTAATTAAACGACTTTATAAAATCATTAATTTGTATATTTGAAACTAATATATAAAATAATAATTGCCCAACTGAACGGAAGAATAAAATATCCTGCTTGGTTTTCTATCCTGCTTGGTTTTTTCCGCCAAGCTTTTTAAAAATGCGTCAAGACCCCTATAATAGAAAAGCACCAAAAGTTTATTGGGTTTGTTTTCATAACTTTTGGCAACAAATCTATGTATATTAACGAATCTATCCCTTTTTGAAGCTCGAATTACGCCAAACCTAAAAGCAAAGGATCCTATAATGGAAAAGTACCCGATTTTCTTATGGACAGTATTCAAGTGACATAACATTGTGTAAAATTATCAGGGATAGCAAATTTGTTTAAATATCTCATCAATTGATGCCGAATAAATGCAGGCATACATGTACAAAATATTTAATTAATTTTGTATGATAAATAATTATTAGAAAATTCGTATATACATATTAATTAAAAAAAATAATTTACATATTTAAAATAACATGAAAATATGCATGATGGTGCACTAAAATAGGGAGAAAATTAAAACCTGTTACTGAAAATGTCTATAACATAGTACTTTTCAATACCGTGGTTCTTAATGTTATTCCCAAGCAGATGTAATTTTTCTCATCCTTAAACGCAAAGGAAGAATAGAATACAGATCGTTGTTATAAAAGTCCGAGAGGTAGCCACAATTTAAACCTAACCATTTTATACAAGTTGGTTTTCACGTTGTAATTGATTTTACTTATCATTCCCGAAAACAGTCGTCAGTTGTCGCAACAGCTGTGTATGAGGCTATGATAATCAAAAAATGCCCCATTAAAACGTTAAAAGCATGGCAACCCAATTACAGATTTACCAATTTTTATAAAATAAAGCACGCTGTCATGTTTTTAGAGGCCTCGAAGTCTGAGCGGGGGTTGGCGAGCGTAGCTCGCAGGGGGTAGGCCCCCTAGTATATATATATATAATTTGAATTGATAATATTCTATGAATCCATAAAGGTTTGAGGAACAACAAAAATCGTATATATTTTTACCCTCTTTATTCTCCAATGAATCCTTTCTCCATATGTAGTCCGTCAATGAAAATGTTTTGTTTAAAAAATAACTGAATTTGAAATTTTATTTTTAAATTATAGTGATGTGTTGTTTTAAGTTTATATATATATATATATATATATATATATATATATATATTCTTTTTGACAAATAAACTAGCATATAAAACATATAAAGTAATAAAATAGTTTTGTCATTAGTAAACAACTTTAATTTAGATTCTTTTAATTTATAAATAACTTAAATTGATAATCTTCTATGAATTCATTAACCCTTCTTTGCATGAGTTTTTCTTTTACAATCGTGTTTTTTATACATATATTAAATATTTGACACCAGGAATTTTAAGAGAGATTTTTAAGTTAGTTCAGCAACATAGTTCACGGGAAATTTACTCCATTAATATTCTATATAAATATAGTGGTGGCGAAGAAGTTGATTTATTTATTAAAAGTTAAATAAAAAGTGATGGGAATTTACATCACTATGCAATTAAGGGTTAAGGGCTGAAAAATCACAAACACGTTTATATATTCACCATCTTTATTCTTCAATGAATCTTTACTTCAGCTATGTCGGCCACTGAAAATGTTTGCTTAAAAAGTGATTGAGTGCCGAAATTTTATTTTTAATTTATAGTGGAATGTTATTTTAAATTATTTTTTTTTCTTTTCAGCAAAGAAACTAACATATTAAATAATTTCCTAATTACTAATAGCAACATAGATTCTTTTTATATATAATAAACAGCCTAAACTGATAATCTTCTATGAATTCACAAAAGGCTGACAAACCATAGAAAGCGTTTATTTTCACCGTCTTTATTTTTCAACGAATATTTTTACATTTTCTGTAGTCTGTTACTGAAAATGTTTGGTTAAAACATAATTGAATACTGCACTTTTATTTTTAAACTAGTAAATCTACAGATCAGGAGTCTCAACCTCAGCTCTAAAAGTAATTGTTTTTTAATCTCACTTTTCATATTATTTAAAATCTTACAATCCGCAATTTATTTTTTTTATATTACATATATATTTATAGGCATATAAAATACTTCGGAGGTTTCAGAAATTGGAAGCGTTAGATTAAACTTGGTTTATGCAATGATATTCTGAAATTCTTATGAACTTCTTATTCATGTAACTTAAAAAAAAAAAAAAAAAAAAAAAAAAAAAAAAAAAAAACTTGTATTAAAATAAATTCTTCATTTATGTCAATAGAATACAAAAGTAATTTATTTTGATAATAAAATATTGCAGCAAAATAGTGCGAGTTACTTGAATTTTATTATTTTGATATTCTTTGAAATAGGGTTGCTAAGCAACTAAAAAATAAAAGAACAAAGTAAAAAGAAATGCATTTTAAAATTTGTAAAAAATATAAAAATAAAATGTTTTATATTTCTCGAACAGATGCAAACATTTTTCCAATAATTTAAGCAAATTAATTTCTAAATTCTAATGAATGTATCAGCAAATTTTTAAAGCTATTGTATATTTTATATATTTAAAACCTCCATATCGAAAATTTAGCATTAGTAATTTTACACTAAAATCCATTATTCAAATATACGATTTTCATTTCTGTTAAAATTGAAATTTGAAAATCGTCTGCATTCCCATAGGAAAGCATTATGAACTAAAAATAAATGTTCTATATTTTTCGAAAAAATGAATCAAATGTAACTAAAAACTATACAGCTAATTCCGGGTACCTCACCAACATAGCCACCAAAAATCAACTTAATATGACGATTTTTACTGCAGTTATCGCGGAACAGACAGACAAACAGACGGAAACCAAAAACTTTTCGCGTCTCCACAGTGAGCTTCAACTGAGGTTTCGGCAATTATAGTAGGATGTAATTGTAATTTATACTAGTAAATCTACAGATCAGGAGCCTCAACGTCAGCTCTGAAAGTCAATGTTTTTTAAACTCACTTTTCATAATATTTAATATCTTACAATCCGCAAATTAAATTATTTAAATTACTACATATATATTTATATGCATATAAAATAATTCGAAGGTTTCAGAACTTAAACGTTAAATTAAACACGGTTTATGCAATAATATTCTGACATTCTTATGAATTTCTTATTCTATTTTTTAGATTAAAAAAAAACTAGTCGTTGGGGGCCACCGTAATACTTACCCATCATGGATATGCATAATGTAAAATATTAAAATAAAAATGTGTAAACTACTTATAAAATGCATTGCAATTCAAATAAAACCGTGGCTTGATGACGTCACAAACTTTAAAGGCTCGATTACTGAATTGCTTGAAAGAGGTTTTTCCTTATAACTCCAAAAATAATAATCCTATTAACTAGTGGTTTATTGCATCTGATTAAGAGTCAAATTTCCAATTAAAATATATCTTTGAAGTGAAATTTGGATGAAATACAGGGTCATGAAAAATCGAAGAGTGTGGAAAATAGGATTCCAAATATCTCGGCAACTAATTTACCGATCGACTTCATGCTTTATTCAAAATTTATGTTTTTTTATTGTCTTTTACATTCATTTCTTAAAATATACAATTTCGAAAATTTTTATATACCTTTCATCAGAACGAATATTTCGAGAGTCCGAAAAAAATTGTTCCGGTTAATCGAGGTTATTGAAATGAAATAGGCTTCTTCCCATTATTACATACTAAGTACATACCAAATTGCAAGTCTCTATCTCAATTTTTTCGGGAGATAGAGCGTTTACAGACACACAGACACACACACAGACACACAGACACACAGACGGACGGCAAAAATTTTTTTCTAAAAATATGTTTTTCGGAATCTCCAGTGTCTGAAACGTGTAAATCCGTCAAAAAATTTTTTCGATTTTCAAAACGATTACTAGACTTACCCTATACTACGTATGATGGGTAAGTAATACATTTCTTCAGGGGGTGGGGGGCTCACCCCGCTGAACCCTCCGTATTCTTATTAAATTTTTATTCGTGATTTCCTATTATTTGTGTGAATGATTCTAGTATATCTTCCATTTCGTTCTGCACAGTGGTTTTATTACGATAAGCAAAAATTTTGAAAATAATTTCATGTTATCCTAGTACCTAAATAGCAATATTTACCAATCACGAAACACTTGTATCTGATTGATACGTTGAATAATATCTCGCGTACAAAAGTAACTTATGGAAATGTAAACTGAATCTACTATATATTTCACTTATCTATTTCAGAAATCTAGTATTATTACAATTTTTGTTTCGGAAAAACAGTTTTGATGGTCATTGTACAATATTTATTTGACCTAAGTACATCCTGATTTAATTCGATGGCAATAGCATACTAAAATCTCCCCAAAATAGGCTTATTTGGAAACTTTTAAACCTATTGAGTAATCATTCATAATCGTGCCCACTGCCAATTCACTAAATAGCAACCTTGATTTGGCGCTATAATGTATGTTTTGTGATAACATTTTATGATCTCAGTTTCCAGTAATTGCGCTATTTCAAGCTGTATGGATGCGTTTTAATACGCTAATTTCTTTAGATTAACTATCTCGTTGTACGAGATATTACATTCTATTTTTAAAATAATACTAATTTTCAACCACGAAAAATCTACATCTCTTCCAGAAAATTAATAATATCTCATATAAAACTGTTTCGGCTATCATTCTATAGTAGTTAAAAGGTAACTTGTACAAAATAAATTCTCATTTATTTCAATAAAATATTAAAATCCTCCAATAATATTTTATTTTGCGAATAAAATATTGTAGCAAAATCGCCTGAGTTACTTGAATTTTATCATTTTGATATTCTTTGAAATATGGTTGCTAGGTTACTGTTAAATTGAAAAGGAAAATAAAAATGAATGCATTTTAATATTTGCAAAAAGTGATAAAATAAATGTATTATATTATTAGAACAGATGTATAAAATTGCACCAAAAATTATACACCTAATTTAAAAAATCTGACGAATGTATAAGCAAAATTTCAAATTAATTTAAATAATTTAACACCTGACTTTATAAATTTTAGCCTTCATAACTTACCGTTTAAATACATTAATCAAATGCGACATTTTATTTTCAACGACTGAAAAATTTCAAAATCGTCTGAATTCCCATAGGAAAGCATTATGATAAAAAAAAAATGTTCTATATTTTCCGAACGAATGAACCAAATGTAACTAAAAACTATACAGCTAATTCCGGGTATCTCACCAACATACCTACCAAAAATCAAACTAATCGGATCATTTTTACGGCAGTTATCGCCGAACAGACAGACAGACAGACAGACAGACAGACAGACAGACAAACAGACAGACAGACAGAAACCAAAAACTTTTCGGGTCTCCACAGTAAGCCTTCACTGACGTTTCGGCAATTAAAAAAATAGATTTAAAATGAAGGAGTGATATGTTTCCTAATTTTTTAATGTGAGTATTGGAAAAGACTAGCTGCATTTATTAACACATTTTAAACTTGCGACACTCTATGATACATTGCATTATTTTCGTATTCATCGTGAAAATTAATGTTATTTTTCTGATTTTTTTTTTTTTTTTTTTTTTTTTTTAATGGGCTAGAAAAGTTAGAAAGACCATATATTTTAATTATCGATCTGTAAGTTGATTAGTTAGAAGACTTTTCAAGAAGCTTCTTCCCAAACACCATTCTTTACCGACACTTAACTGTGGAATTTCTTAATAATGAATTTTTCACAGCACATCGAATAGTATGGTAAGTGAATATGAAGGTTGTTTTATGGGCAAGATTTTATGAATGACAAGATTTTTGTTTTCATTATTTTAGAAATAACTACCGACGTGTAATTAACAGAAAAAAGAAAAGACAAAATGCATCTTTTCAACACGGTAGATTTAAATAATTTTTAACACATCATGGAAATCTACATAATATATAAGTGATTCTTTAATTTAAAAAGTAAAGGTGACTTTTGTAATTACTATTACTATTTTGAACAACATGCTGATTTTTTTTATCATTAAGGAATTTACTACTAAAACTAATATCATAATTCACGAATGTTCTTATAATAATTTTGAATATTTTAAAAATATTTATGGCGCACTTTGTAACACGTACAAGCATAGGACACAAAATATTCAGAAATAAGCAGCTAACGCTGAAAGTAAGGTTGTATAACTACAAGAGCGGATGGAACGTTACAATATTATATAGGAATGGAGCGGATGGAACGTTAGAATATTATATAGGAATGGAGCGGATGGAACGTTACAATATTATATTATATAGGAATGACCACCAGAAAGTTTCAAACAAGATTAAAAGAGCATATAGCATATATAAAATATGACAGGAGTACTACAGCACTGGCACGACTACATTGAACCGAAGCAGTAGAAATTGATTTTAAAAATAGTAAAATAATTTACCCATCAAGAGTCTACTTCCCATCCATTATCCGTGAATCAATAGAAATCTACATGCGTAACGTAAACATTTGCAATGAATCCGCCTCATTTGAATTGCCTAAAATTTGGCACGATGTACTTTTCCGTTTTAAAAAGAAATAACGAAATATAATTTTCACGATTACAGTTGGCTACTTCAAGCACCCGCTTTTATCTTTCTTCCTTTTTTTCTTTTTTTTTTTTTTTTTTTTTACGTATTTGGATCTCGTGATTCGTGTTTTCAAGGTTATTTTTCAAAATTTGCAAGAATACTTTGTTTATCATTATATTGTCTTGAAAATGACGCAGTAGTGAGCGTTGAAACGTATGTTGGATCATCAAAAAGGTTTTTATTAGTCTTTTGTTGTTTCTTTTAGTATCCCTTAAGCATTTCTGTAGATTTTAAGTAAGGTTGTATTTCTAATTACCGAATTGTCAAGCGAAGGCTTACGGTGGAGAAACGAAATCTTTTTATTGTCTGTCTGTATGTAAGTCTGTTTGTATATAAGTCTGTCTGTATGTCTGTTCCGCGACAACTGAAAATCAAAAAGCACCCGATAAGTTTGAAATTGGGTATATATATTTGTGAGGTATTCGGAATTAGCTGTTTAGTTTTTGGCTTAACCCTTTCAGTGCGGATTTTTTTATTTTATTTTATTTTTTTTTTTGGGGGGGGGGGGAGGGTTTCTGCTAAGCCCATGACGCACTACAGTGAACACAATACAGGCCGTGAACGCCTAGGCAACTTTTGTCGACGCTTAATGTGGTCTACAGCACCCAACTCCTAGATGTCGACATTAGTCGACTCCCGCACTCGGACCCTTATGTCGACTTCTGTCGACTCCCGCACTAAAAGGGTTAACTTAGTTGGTTCGGCCAGATGATATGGAACTTTTTATTTCTTGTCATAATTCTATTCTATAGAAATTCAGGCAATTTTAAAATTTCACCATTCACTGACGGGATATAAACGCATTTCAATAATAGGCTTAAATGTTACATAAGGATGTTAAACTTCAGCTTTGGAAGACTTAAATTAATCAAATAGGTTTAAAATTTTCTCAATACGTTTCTTAGACGTTCGCAATTATCTGTAAAAGTTTGGGTGGAAATTTACGCGTATGTTCGAAAAATATTATACATTTCTCTATCTCGTCTTTTCAAGTTTGAAACATTTCATTCTTTTATTATTTATAAATTACCTAGCATATCAGAAAAAAAAATCTCGCTATTATTTGACACAATAAACTGAAATTACAACATTCTTATTAGTAAAAAAAAAAAAGATTTGTTACGCGTTTTCTATCGAAATAGATTAACAAATATTTCGATAAAACTCTCTTTTAAATACTATAGAATCATCACGAGTATTTTTGTTTTATTAAAAAAGTGAGAGAGAGAGAGAGAGAGAGAGAGAGATGAAAACTTTGAACTTCTACATTATAAAATTTTCGTAACAGGTGGTTGCATTCGCATTAATATATTTGTTACACCAGAGTTTATCAAACTTCTTCAAACAATGCACCTGTACTACTTGAAATTTATCTTAATGAACTTACTATTTGAAATGCAGCCATAGATATACTGGAATCAAACCAATGAAAGAATGCAAAAATAGACAAGTGTTTCTTAAAAATATATTATAATTAAGAACGGAAATATACAATTACGTCTTCCGAGTTATCCACAATTCCATAAACAGTTCTTTACCGTTAGAATCCTCAGAAACCAATATATTATCGAGATTTAAAAAACATTTATAAAAATAAAGTTTCTTTGGCGACCCCGAATTTGAGAAACGTTTCTGAGTAGTTTTTACATTGTAATGATCAGTTTTCTCATCCTGGAATATTGGTTTTTCGGATGCTATCAATTTTCGATAGCATTAACATAAAAAAAATATTTTTTTTTCTTCCTTTTGCATGTAAAAATTTTGTTACGCAGCTGACAATGTTAACCTCAGAATTCGAGATTAAAAGAAGAATGTAAAAAAAAAACAAAGTTTGTTTTGCTGACACGGATTTTTGGAAACTTATTTGAGTAATTTTTATAGTGTATTAACCAGTTTTCTTAACTCGAAATATAGGTTATTAGGATGCTATCAATTCTCAAGTAAACATTTACATGTTCAACATACATATTATATACAATTAACAGCATTAACATTAACATTAAAATTAAAATTATTTTGGTACTCTTTTAAGTTGTGTACATGTGAAAATTCAATTACGCAGCTGAAAATGTTTAATTAAATATTGATAGGATCCTAAAAACTGATATTCCGGTTTCAGAAAATGCATATGATATGAGAATCGTATATTAAGTTTTAACTTCCCTTGCTCTTTATTTAAATTATATTTTTCCCTGCTTTTTGCAAAAATTTAATGCGTTATTTTTAACTCGAAACCATAATCCCTCCTTGATTAAATTCTTTTATCATCACGGTCACTTGTACTGGCTGACTAATATCTCATGGTCTTTTGATTAAAATAAAAAAAAAGAAAAGAATTAAATCATCACAGATTCTTTTTCTGCAACTTACTTTCCAAATCACGTTTCTAACACAATGTATTCATATGCATTTTTGTGGCTAGAGAGTCAGTTATAATTGTGTCTATCATTTTAACCGGCACATATACATTTCTTTCTTAGGTATAAGTCATAAAAAAGTTTAAATCAGTCACTCATCACACCCTGTTCTAAAAATATATTCTGATCGTTGAAAGCTATGCAATGCAGCCCACCTAAGAATTTCTTTAGCAAGAGAAATATGCATCCGTTGCGTTCTTCTTTGCAATGTTAATTTTTGAAATAAAATGCATTCTTATGCCAAAATCTGGCGGCCCTGTTCGATAAATACCATTCATTACAGTATGCTCCATCTGGAATTTTTCTCGCCAAAGTAACCCTAGCTGGTGAGCGTACATGTCAGTCCGATTCTAAGTTGATATGTGAAAACATCTTCATTTCGCTCTTGTCTATCCCATTGACATCTTATACAAATAGACGCCGGATCAGCAACCCTTTTTTGAAGAAAACATGTCCCTTCCCACCAGCAGGTGCTAGTGGGAGAATATTAGGCCAAACAGGTTTTGTTCCCGCCTAACTGTCACTGAAATTCCTGTTTCTTTTATTACGAGAACGGAAACAGAAAGTTGCCAAGAAAGGGATTACCGCTTGAAAGCGGCATCCTTTCGCCGTTTTTTGGCGATGAAAGGTGAAAGATGTTTTCTTCAACTCTCTCGGGAGAGAAGAAAGAGATCCGGTGTCCATTTATAATAGAAGTCAATGGTCTATCCTCTTAAGACCAATGGCCTCTTAAGAAGGCGTCCGGTGTTTCCCCCCTCTTCTGCCTTTGGCCATCTTATTTTGCGTACTTTACGTGAATAAACATTCTTCCATTTATACTGGAGTTTTCTTATTATTCACCCCCGAACCTGGCTTCGACTTTGGACTGTTTTTCTTAAGCATTATCAAACTCACCCGAAATTCTACGGTACAATGCACGATACAGGCTACGTGGAAACGTTTCCGAAAATCAGTCGCAGCAAAAGAAACTTTGTTTTTTTAAATGCTTCTCGAAAATAGATTCTCTGAGATTTCTACAGATAAAGAACGCTTTAAGGAAATGTGGATAACTTGGAATAGGTTATTGTATATTTTTGTTCGTGCTTTACATTTTACTAGATTAAAAAACAATTGTCTTATTTTTAAGCGTAAAGTGCACAATCCCTTTTGAACTCAGTTGAAAATAAGTTATCACTGAGAAGAAAATAATGTTAGAATTTCTTTCATAGTTATGTCCTATTACGCAAACGTATAGTAATTCAGACCAATTCGATTCAACGAAGCGCGCAAAACTGAAATTAACTTTGGGAAACACTTTTCATTGAAAATGTGTAGCATGCATGAACATTTATGCAATGTACCAGTATCGTTACGCATTTTAAAGTAGGCCCTACGACATTCTTAAAAACTCAGTATATTATACAACATCTAACTAACAATACACAATCAACGGTTTCAGAAAACTGATTAATGCACGATGCAGACTACTTAGAAACTTTTCCGAAAATCAGCGACAGCAAAAGAGACTATGTTTTCATAAATGCTTCTTTAAATCTCGAAAATAGATTGGTCTCCGTGGTTTCTACAGATAAAGAACGCTTTAAGGAACCGTTGATAACACGAAATAGGTTATTGTATATTTTTGTTCGTGCTTACATTACATTTTGCTAGATTAAGAAACAATTGTCTTTTTTTTAAGTGTAAAGGGGACAATCACTTTTGAATACACTTGAAAATAAGTTACCACTGAGAAAATATTAATGATAGAATTTGTTTCATAGCTATGTCCTATTACGTAAATGTATAGTAATTCAGACCAATTCGTTCCAACGAAACACACACAACTGAAATTTACTTTGGGAAATACTTTTGATTGACAATGTGTAGCATGCATGAACATTTATGCAATGATGTACCAGTATCGATACGCATTTTTAAGTAGACCCTGCGACATTCTCAAAAACTCAGTATATCATACAGCATTTATAAACTAACAATACGCAATGGTTTCAGAAAACTGATTAATGAACTATACAGACTACTTGAAAAAGTTTCCGAAATTCAGTGGCAGCAAAAAAAAACTTTGTTTTTATAAATGCTTCTTGAAGTCTCGAAAGTATATTAGTCTCTGAGGTTTCTACAGATAAAGAACGCTTTAAGGAATCGTGGATAACTCTGAAAAGATAATTGTAAATTTCTTGATTACATTATATTTCCGTATGTTAACAAACATTTATCTTTTTCTTATGGTGAATGTTCTTTTTATTCTAAAAGAAATATAAGAATAAACAGTTTCAGAACACCACTGTATGAAGTCATGTTTAATATAGTCGTTCTTAATGATTAAAATTTTATATGATAGCTTTCCTGAATCTATGAAAAATCGTATGTGCTTAAAATATATAGAGCCTAAAAAGTTTATTTATTATTTATTTAAAGTATTAAATATCATGTATAATAAGATAAAAAATAAAATAACTTGCAGCGCTGACGTTCAGGCGCATAATCTGCAGATATATTAGTTATTTTAAGACATTTATCAGAAACAAAAAATAGTTGTCATATAACGCATTAATGTTTTTATGTAATTAATAGACACGTAATTACATTTTGAATTACGTTCTTTACGTATGCTATTTTTATTTTTAAATGTGCATCTGTCTTACATTGTAAACTTCTGTATGTAATTATTGGGTATTTAAGACAGTGACTGAAAATCGAAAATCTTATATTTTAGAGCTTCTAATAAATTAACACGTAATACACAATTTACTACAAATTTGATGTATCTCTACCATTTTCATTTGACTTTTTATCACTATCTTGCATTGTTTTTGAATTAGGTTAAGATAACGTCTAAATTTCGCCATTAGGGGCGCTTTTATCGGCCGTAGTCTCTTTATTATACTGCTATTGTATTTATATAATTGTTGCTATTTTGATTTGCAATTTTTTCCAAGTTAAAGGGATTTTTCTATGCACTCTATATGTCCAAATGTACAATGCAAAATATTGAAAATATATTTCCCTTATAAATACTATTCATTCATAATGATATATAGGTGGTCATAAAGTCTCTCCCTGATTACAATAATTTATTACAGAAAAACTATTGTAATTAGGCATACGCTTGTTTCAATATATTGTAACGTCATTTATGAATTTTTTAATACAAGTACATATGTCAGTAAATTTCATTGTGAGCACCTTTGGTAGCTCGAAGAATGTCACGGTGGTATTCCATTTCTCGTCACGTATTGCCCAAAATTTGGGCTGTCATACTAGACACAGCATCTGTGATCCTGAGTGTTTGAATATTTTTACTGGTGTTGCAAATACGCTGTCCTTTATGTACCCCCTCTAGCCCCCCCCCCAAAAAAAAAATCTATACGAGTTGATCCATCTTCTAGGCAATTTGTCATCAAGGAACTCACGAACGACGTTAGATACTTGACTAAAAAATCCCCTAAGAACGTAACTTTTCCTTAATAAAAATTTTACAGTATTACATTCAATGGTTATTTCGTAATATTTTTTGTAATCAGGAAAATACTTTATGACCACCCTGTATATCTTCTTTCAGTGAAAGAAGACGATAAAACGCATTGACAGTGAATCGCTTTGGGATGCATAATAGAAACATGTGTAACGCTCAACAGAATATTTTGGGACCTATCAAATTTGACGTTTTCAAATTGAAATTTTTATTTCACCATTTTCTGTTGTTAAAGACAAACTAATCGTAAAAGTAACTCTTCGGAGATCTTTAAAAAATTAAATGGAGCTCAATAAATAACAAAAAAGGAACTGCTTGATCAAATCAGATCAAAATGTTTGTCATTCCAGTAATTTGATTGATGAAGAAAAGCACAATGGAACCAATTAATTTTTGTGTTTTAAAGTATTTTTCTACAGATCACAAAGGGGAAAACATACTGTAAACTCTTTTTTAGATGCAACTTATTATATTCAATTGCGTAAAAAGCGTTGCTTAAAAATAAGAGAACATGGCAAAGTATTCATTATTTTAAAACAGTAAATATACTACTAATATTATAGTCAGATATTTTACATTAGAATGTTTTAAAATTCTTTACATTAATGCATAATTATAAGCAGTGAGGAAAAGAAGAAAATCCTTTAAAACGTTTATTATTGAAAATACATAACTGAATAAAATGAATAAATAATTGAACACAATTACAATTTCATAATTATTATAAAGTATTAATGTCAGTATCAAAATATAGTTTTTTTTTCCAATATCGTTTGTGAATTAGTGATGATAATGATGATGAATAATTTACAAATTAAAAACTCAAACTGTACATGTTATGAAATATAATAAATCACATAAAGTTGAGCATATTAATTAAGTTTCTTTTTAATATTTACTATATTTAGTAGTACAGTAGCCAGTCGTTATATCATGCATCGTTACATCACTGATTTGGGTATATCGCTCCTTTTTACGTGTCACCAGTCTAGAAGAAACGTAATTAAAATGTAGACATTAACTTTTTATAATGAATGAGAGTATAAATAACAATAAGTAAATACAATTATAATTATCAATTTATATAGGAAATTAGAATATGGTTATTTATTAACGTTTAGGAAACACATAATAAAATATTTACGAGTAGATTATCATTTTATTTAATGTTTTAATGCCTTCGTTTATATCACCCTGTGGAATATATCGCACTTTATCCTTGTATTCCGACAAGCACGATATAAGAAGGGTCTACTGAATTTAGTAGTAGTATATTTATTAAGTGTAAAATTTGAAACTAATCTGTAAAACAAAAAAGTCGATTTTCTGAAATATTAACATGGGTGAATCACTATTATACTTTCCCATCTGTCATGAACAGTTCGTTAAAGTATCTCTAAAAATGACAACATTAGAGTAGTTTTTTTTTCAATTCTTACAAATTCCTAATAGTAATTTGTCCTTTATATGATCACTGAATGTCTGTCCATTAAACAAAACAAAACTTGCTCTTCGGAATTTTCTAATTAAAAAAGGCCAAATTGGCAACCCTGCTATAGGATGTAAAATAACATATTTAATTAAATAAGCTACTTTTGATTCTAGATATAAACGTTTTTAAATTGTTTCCGTTAGCTTTATACGTAAAAGAAAAGAAAAAAATCTCGTTTTCAGGCTTTCAAGCATTTTTTGCCTTCATTTTTTAAGTCGTTCATTTTTACAAATTAGCGTACGATATTATCGGATAAAATTGAGTATCACATGAAAAATGTCTAATTTTCGAGAATTTAAAGTAAAAATATTGTTGCAAACTCGAATGTTTCATTGTGTCAGTAACTATATAAAAACTTCTATGCTTTTATACAGTTGTTTATAAGAAAATTGATTTATAAAGTCTGTTTATAACAATCTTTCCAAAACACACTTATTATGAAAAAAATAAAATGTAAACCGTGCAAAAATTTATGTTAGTTATATTACAACTTAGTTATCGAGATTAAGAGAAAGATTTCGGATTTCGCATGTCTTTACAAAACAAATTTATCGTATTACTTACGTCCTTGGGAAAACTGCTAGGCATGCTGCAGTCAAATCTCATTAAAACGAACCCCTCGGACTTGCAAAATTTTTTTGGTATAATCAAATTTCATTATAGAGGAATTACATTTCATTCACAGAGATACTGGCAACTAATAAAAAAAATCGCTGTAACGGATATCGCTTTATCTGACAGCGCTATGATAGAAGTCATCTGTATACAGCACTTTAAAGAAAATGAAGCAATATTAAGTGTGATCAGAAATTACTCTGCAAACACATAACGTTCGGCACACGATCTGATTGCCGCCGTCAGTGTCGATTTTGTGTCGGCATCGGCACAATGGTATCGGTCAAGTGTCTGTAGCATGTCGGCAACTGATACAAAAGAACCATTCTTTTTCAAATGCCAGTTACTGTTATCGGTCCCCTTATGATTAGATATCACCAAATGACCCTGAACCGATATCTGATGTCCGATAGTGGTCCGAGTATATTTGCCAGCATCGGTCCGAATTTAGAATGTTGAGTCTTAGCCGGCATTTTTTTTCCCTCGATTGTGATTAAGTTTCAGTATTGATAGGATTACTACATGCATGTTTTTATTTAAATATGTATATTACATTTTTTTTTACTCTTCCTTCGAGGAATTACTGTAACAATATCGAAAGAAAAAATTATTACATTTCTCTTTTTTATATTATTTTTTTCATTTTTTAAATAAAAGTTGCGGAAAAAAAAATTATTAAAATTTTTGAAAATGAAAGGAAAAATGCATTCAATATTTCACACAAATTTTAAATAAACATGTTAGACGTGCTTTGTATCCCCCGCTCACAACTTGAGATTCATATTCCGCTTTGTTCGGGTATGGAAGGGGGAAACGAACATTTCAGGGGTAAAAAAAAATTTAGACTATTTACTTATTTGAAAAAGAAAGTAGCAAATGGTACAGAACACGTTTGAAGAGTTTTAAAGCCTTGGTTGCAGAGAGGAGTAAAGTAAGGAAGCAGGCATTTTGAGGGATGATTGATTAAATATTTATTGTTAGAAAAAAGTAACAAATATGACAGAAATATTTAAAAAGTAAATGGTTTAAAAAAAATTATTTTTTAGATTGGTGGGCGATGGTATAGGCATAAATGAACACAGGGGGGGGGCGCTATTTAGATGATTGATCACATATTAATTATTACAACAATCTAAAAAAAAAAATCTAGAGTTTTTCAAATTTTCGATGCAAAGTGGGGGGATGGGGGGATGGAAATAACGGCGAGGTGGATTTAGATGAGTATATTTAAAATTGGGAAAATCCTCCAAAACACAGATAATTCTTACTCTAGAAATAAATTATTTCTCAAACCTACTGTTTTTCACAGATGAACCAGTTTTGGTTCGATTTTAAAAATATAATATACTGTAAAACCTGTGAAAATAGAACTTGTCTAAATAAAAACCTGAATTAAACGAAAAAATTCATGATCCCGATGACGGAATGTTTACCATACAATTATACCTGTTAAACGTCAAAATGGGAAAATGTCTAAAGCGGAATTTTTATCTGTTTCCAGCGATTCCGTTTTCACAGGCTTTACTGTATAATAGACACAAATAATAAAGACTAAAATAATTTGAAATTTTCAATTACTGTATCATAGGTTGGTCGTTTTAAAAGTATAAAATTATGTAATAATCCAAATAATATATTTATTAAACATGAAAAAATAATGCATTTCTTGTGAGAGACATTTCTTCAAGAAAGTTTCGTACTTTGAGATAATTTGATGATGGTCAATGATATGAGACGATTTTAGCATTTTCAGTTCCGAAACGTGATTATGACAAAGCGCCAAGTGATTTGGAGTTAACACACCAAATCTGGAATGTTTAGCTACCCTATCGTCTACGGTGGGTTTTTCCAAAACGTAGTAAAGTGAAAGCGATCGTTACGACCAGTGAAACTGCGTGTGAATGCTTGCAAAACGTAGTTTTGAGAGGAAATTGCAACCATAGACCGACATTTGCGTTTTCATGTACTGATGCGTGAAGCGGGATGTACTACACGTGCTGAATAAATCTTGATATCTGTAAGTATGTTTATATGCTCATTAATTTTGTTTTGTTAAATCTCAATTAATCTGAATGATGTTCATTATTTTTGTGTATGTTTAATTTTGTAAAGATTTATTTTCTTTTAACAATTAAATTTGCTTTGGAATTTTTGTTGTAGAAAATGATAAAAGGGTGAAATTAGAAAAATATGTTTCTGTAGTTTTCATTTATCTTTTTATTAGTTAAGCTTTTATGATACGTAGTATATTTTTATTTGTTATTAATTAATGTGAATCCTTTAAACACTTTTTTATTATAATAAATACAGAATGACATTTGTTTATTTGTTTACATTCTTATCCATTTGATGCTCCACAATTTTTAAAAACTCTTATCGTTCATGTATTTAAAAAATAGTCAAAAATTTCAATGGCTTAATAAGGATAATTTGATTGTATTTGAACTTTAATTTATTCAAAGTTACTAATTTATTTATTTTTTTAATTATTTGGAGCGCTTTCTTTTTCATGTATCCAAAAACTTTCACGCTATATAAAAATTCCTTTAATAATACAATTCAACAGCAGATGATTTCGTATGTGTAATCTTAA
The DNA here is from genome assembly GCA_963931845.1 of Maratus michaelseni. Taxonomy (NCBI): domain Eukaryota; kingdom Metazoa; phylum Arthropoda; class Arachnida; order Araneae; family Salticidae; genus Maratus; species Maratus michaelseni. The sequence goes on along the minus strand of OZ007590.1, from coordinate 126,727,595 downwards.
TTTATTAATTTTTTGTTATGCAAGTTGTTTGAAGTTTAAATTATTATTATTATTATAAAACTTGTTTAATACGTTTCACTTCTATGAAATTTAAAATAAGTGAATTTTGATTAAATCAACAATATATTAAAAACATTCAACAATATATATTTCAAACAATATATTAAATCAACAATATATATATATTAAATCAACAATATATATCAAACAATATATTTAAATATTTGACATTTTCAATTTCAATGTACATAATATACATGAGAGATTTTGAAATTGCATATTTATTTTGAAAAAAAAAGATTTAGAAACAAATTAAGAGAAAGGGGGAAAACAAAATTGTAAATAATATTACTTGATTTAAATAAAAATTAAATTATGGAGCATCAAATTAGATGCAATACAAGATATAAATCATTCTGAAAAACAATTGTCCTTCTGTATAAATGAAAAAATATATAAAGAATTTAGTAAAAAATAAAAATAAGAAAATATGCAACATGTCGATCATATAATTTTTTTTTAAAATAAAGTTACTAAAATATATTTTTCTAATCTTGCCCAGAAATTATATAAAGTCTAAATTTTATTTTATATGGTTTTTAAAAAGAGATTAATCTTTACGAAATTAAATCATGCAGATATATTTAACTTAGTTGAGATTTTGATGGATTTAATAAGGATAAAACAACTGAGCATCATTTATAGCAGATTTATCGGCATTTTAAGAGATATAAAAGAAGAAGGATTTACAAAATCACAAACAATTATTTCATGGGTCCATAAAACAAAATAACATTAATAGAAACAGGGTACAGAAAAAATTTTTAACTAAGTTTTTTAAACTGGATTTTTATTTTCTGTGTAAAATAAATGTTCGAACTTTTTAATTTATTAATAATTAAACAATAAATTACGTGATCCAAATTTAGTTTATTAGATTTAAATAATAATAATAATAAAAAATGTGAAAAACATTTAGATGCATTGTTTTATGTTTTTCTAGAAAATATTTTATTTTTTGAAATCAAGTTTTACAGCGAGAGAAAATAAAATGAAAAAAATTCAATTTTCTACAGAACTTAAAAAAAAAAAATCTGGAAAATGTATTTAAATGTTACTTATTGTATAATAAAATTTGTTTTATGTAGCTTTATAAAACAAAAATCAAATGTAGTTATAGTACAGTATGTGTACAGTATAGTAATTGTAAAAATGAAAAAAAATATATATTTTTTACTTTATAATTATTGAGTTTAGAAACACGGTACTGAGATATTGTTAAATCAAATCAAGATAATGATTCAAAATAATAGAAAATAGAAAAAAAAAACACTTGCCTAATATAATACAAGACTCTCATACAAAAACAAATTGCTTTTGTATGAGGCAAAAAAAGAAGTTTAACCTTGCTTAATATATCCTGTATCTATGCTTATTTAGTTAATATAATGTGAAAGAGGGAAGCAGTTTTTTTTTTAATGGAAGGCGTTATCAATGGCAAAACGGTATCCGTGAGGAGAGGGGAGGTGTTGCTTACATGTAAAAAATCAATTTCGCCATTTTTACTACAATAATCAAAGTTAAAAAAGAAAATTAAGTAGCACTAAGTAGAGTGAACGCCCCCCCCCTCCCCCTTCTGCTGCTAGTTTCCATGGAAAAGGGCGCTTTCGGCAGTTTAATGCTTGCCGATATCGGACCACATTCGACAATACTACGGATTAATTTTCAGTATACGGTCGGCACAGTATCTCGCCGTTGTTGGTATTGCCGGTACCGGACAACATTCGGTAGGCTTGCGGATAACTGTTGATATATAATTGGCACAGCAGCGTGCCGTCGATTCTACTGACGTTGCCGATACCGGACCGACTGTGCGCCTATCAGGCGGGCGTCAGTCAAAAAAGTTACGGATGTGGTACGGCAAGCGGTATCCTGACGATACCATCGGGAATAGCAAAGCAGCTATCGGCAGATTGCTTACCGATAGATCTGTGTTTGCTGGGTAGCCGAAAGATATACATGGAAAATCTGGAAAAAAGCCTTGTTTCACATGACGCATCAGCCAGGAATTAACTCTAAAATAAAGTGAAGTGAACTTATCTCAATCCTCTGTTGTTTTAAGAAAATCGAACATATAGTTCGCCATTTTTTCGTTTCAGTGCAAAATTATATTTATTTTTATATTGTTGTACAAATAAAGTCAATTTGTCTGTGTTATAATAAAAATATCAAAATGCAATATAATTTGTTTCAGAGAAAGAAATATCTAATTGCGCAATTTGTGTGCTACCAAAGCAATCTTCAATAGTCCATATAATCAAATTTATTTAACTTAGATTAAATCTGTATATTATTTTGATATATACCCTTACAAAAATTTCTTATAGAATTCTATAAAATATATTTATAGAAAACGCATTATAGAATCCTATAGAATTATGTCCGGTTTTTCTATAAGCTTGTTTAACCAAAAGCTATAGAAATATTTGTAGAGTTCAATAGAAATGTCTGTAGAGCTTCTATTGAAATATCTATAGAAAAAATATAAAGCTTCTATAAAAATATGTATAGAATTTATATAGAACCTATAGGGCGGTCATCCTTCCAACTAGTAACCACACTCGATGCTGTTTCACTTCAGTGATTCGAGGAAGAACCAATACTCTTAGCATAATACAGCCATTGACAAATTCAAAACTTTTATTACACTATTTCAACTTTATGTCTTTTGTGATTTGCATTCCTAATCATATATCGTCTTGTAAGATTTTTTAAAAGTCTAATAAATACTTATTTGTTAAAACTGAAACCATTGTTAAATATTTATACTTCAGATTAAAATTAGACCGGGAGGCGGCAGCACAGACAATCACCTCATCGAGTTCACGGCTGAAATTCCATAATTAGTTAAAACTCGATGCGCATATTAAAATGCAATCGGTCTGCCAAGTCATATCTTGGTGGAAAACACGTGAAAACCCGATTTTAACGGTTGACTCGTAGGTTTACCATTGTGATTATATTTGATAAAATATTTGAATAAAATTACGATATTATTAAAGTGAATAAAGTTTATTAAATTAGATGGATGTTTTTATAAATTTAACAGAAAATTAATAAATGATTATAAAAATAACCAACAAATTAATTAATTATAAACAAATTAATTAAACATAATTTAATTCAGTAGTTCGACTGTATTATTATTACATTGACAATTGAATCACAATGTATTAGAATTGAATTAAATTATATATGTATAATCATATTAAATTTATGGAGTTCCATTATAATGTATTAAAAATTATTTTTTTTAAAATTTTAATATGGAGTTATAAATAAATTATTACACATACACACATAAATTTTAATACACCAAGAAATATTTTTTTTTAATTGAAAACAAGAACTCTATAGAATATTTAGTCTATAGATATAATTATATAAGGTTTATAGTACTCTATTGAAAAACTGTCCTATAGGGAAAAAAATATACAGAACTTATAAGAATTCTATAGAAACATTTTCTTTAGAAAAAGTATTCTATAGAACTCTTCAAAACTCTATAGAAATAGTATTCTATAGAATAGCTACTCTATAGAACTTGTAAAGAACTCCATAGAGTTCTATACAGCTTTATGAACTATTTTTGTAAGGGTACATATTGATTTTCCTTATATTTACTAACAGTGATAAGTTATTCCAACAATTAATTATAATTCGCGTTTTTGAATGCATTTAAAATTTTATCAGTTTACGTCATTTATAATATTATATGTAAATGATAAAAAAAAAAAATAAACATTTTTAAACCAAAAATTAAGACAAGTTTACATAGAATGCTGTATTCAAAACTTTTATAATATAGTAAGTGTGTTGATATATGATAGAAATTTTGTAACCAAAAAATATGCGTATTTATTAATTATCTCTTTATTACATTTATTGTACGTAAGTTTATCTTAAGACTTCCAATTACAAAAATAAATAAATAAATAAGTAAATAAATAAAAATAGAAATGCCTGAGAAAATAGTAAGTTATATATTAGTGTTTTTGTTTTCTGAAATTCTCTCTCAGACTTATCAAATGAAAGTGGCATAAAAGAAATAAATACAAGGATGGAAATGCAATTTTTATGATAAAAATGCTTTCGAAGTTTTAGTATGCACAGAGAAAAAAAAACTAAATTCAATTATCTTTTAGTTAGTTAAACATTTCAGAATATTTTAATCTAATTAGCATTAGCACAAAAGCTAAATAAACCACATAAGCAAAGGCATTTTCTGAATATAAAAACGATTTCAGTGTATTATAACCCACGGAGATCAAAATATAAACATAATTATATGTTAGCTTGACATATTATAGAATGCTGTAATCTAAAAAGCAGTACAGATAAAAAATTAAAAAAAAGTATTCAAAGTACTGATAAACTCGAAAAAGTAATTTCTAATAAATGAAATATTTCTAATCCTCGGTAATGTAATAATTTTAATGAATAAATTCATTGCAAAAATTTTGTAAACAATTTCATCTGAGGATTATGTGAACATTATATCACCATTTTCGTTTTACAAACATCAACATCTAAAAGAGTTAATTTTAAAAATTGTATTTTAAAAATGCAGATTACGTACGATGAAGCAAGATCGTGTTATATTTTAGAATTGAATGCTTAACAAATTGCATTTAGTAGCGAGTTCATTTTATAATTAAAAATTCTATTTTAAACGCATTCAATATTCTGTGAGAGATGTTTTATGTTGTTAGGGATTTTGAACATAAAAATGTGTTGTGTTCTTAAATAAATTTGACTAATTTAGAATACTTCTCCATAAAAATATTACAAAAAGGTAATTTATTTTACTTATTTCACAAAACATATTTATTTTTTAGAATTTTTTTTACTAAAATTTAAGAGAAATCTGTATACAAAAAAGGATATTTTTATATAAACTGGCGGGAAAAATTAAAGAAACAAAGCCTAAAAGCTCATATAACTTGAATGATTTTGAAGTTAAAAGCACGTAACTTACACAAAATGTTTTCTTGTCATCTCTGAAATATCTTCAAAATGCAAATAACCTATTTCTGCAAAAAAAAAAAAAAAAAAAAAAAAACTTTAAATAAGAATACAGGAAATGTGATTGGGTGAGGGAAATCGTTTATGTAACCTTTTACAACTTTTTAGAAATACGTAGGAAAATGTAGGTGTATGGTCAATTCTGGACATAATGCAAGTTTTACAGCTTTACAAGCTTACTGTTTTCTTTCTATTCTCCCAATTAACAATTTCGTTACTAAACCGTCCATGACGTCCGGCCATGCAAAATACTGACAGACCGCTCGAGCGCCTGAGTAGCAAGTGTTCCATTTTCTCCCCCTTGGAAATATACAACTATTGTCGCAGTGTAGGGAATTATTGGAGCTAGTAGTCTTAGGGAGGTTCCACTTTCGAAGATGACTGCCTTCTAATTGCTGACAAGTAGGCAGGTAGAAGAAAGCGGAAGAAAAAAAGAAACTCGCAGCATATTTCAAAGTTCGGCCGTTTGTCACATTTTGAATGCTATTGCGTTTTTAGACCTCAGTATTCAAACAGTATAAGCAAGCCATTTCTTTCATCCATCAAATGTCTTCGCAACAACATGTTTCACCTTCCACACGTGAAAATTCGAATTTGCATATTTTTATGTAGCAAATGTGGATACCACAGGATTACGAATAAAATTGACCTTGAATAACCAATCTACATTCTTTCATTGCACTTCATTTAATTGGAGTAACATAAAATACCTTTTTATAGTTGTTCCTTCAATTTTCCTCGCCAGTGTGTAATGCACAATATTAATCCATTACAGTTGAATTGGTATTTAAAAAACGACATAAGTTCCTTTTTTTCTAAATGCGTTTTATTGTTTCAAACATATCCTTCAAAATAGACTCAAATGTGTAAACAAAAATTACATAGGTTTATCTATCCGTTGCCTCAATTATTTCTTATTACAGAAACAACATTAGTTAATGACAATACCAATATATATCCCAATGGCCAACAACAGAACAAAAAAAAAGTATGATCGAACACGATGTTGAATATAACCTTAATGAATATGTTAATGAACGTCTCGTAATTTATAAGTGAAAATAAATACAATTTTTATTATTACACCAATTATTTTCGAATAGTATTCTTTGCATTATTTAATCGCAGAATTCAGCGATTTAATAAGGTCAATATAACTTTTCGGAATGAGTGGTATTCAAATTGTGCACTTCTTGGCCATGATGCACTTAGTGTCAATCCTTAACCCTTAAATTACTCACTCTGGTGTTTTTTGTACACCATTCGAAGTTAAAATTTAAATATGCATGCGCTCAGAAAATAATTCTACATATCTCTATGTTATTATTTTTTTAAAAAATAATATTGTACTGTAACTTGAAATTAATGTTACATAATATTAATTTATTTTCCTAGAAATTTAGAAATATATCGTGTACAAAATACACTACATGGGAACTTTTGCTGTGCAAATTTTCGCAAGTATTTAAAGGCTAAGGCACGCACGTAAACTACTTATGTGTGTTTTGTCAAATCTATGTTGATAAAAGAAAGACGTTTGTCTGTCTGTTTATGTGTTGGCGATGGCTAGGATAATCTACTGCACTTAGAGATCAGAAATCTGGGATGAGGATGCACGAAGGCTGATTCGAATGCACCTGAGGCGCATATTTAATTGTTTTAATAAATAGCCGCGTTATTAATTAAAAACTATAATGAACACTGCAAAATGACGTGCCGTTATTTGCGCTATCACCGGCCATTTGTGGGAGACCATTGGTGTCAAGCAGAAATCAGGAATGCGTAAATAAACGTTTCGTTTTTTTTTTTTTTTTTTTTTTTTTTTTGAAATTGTTGCATCCGCTTACCAAATCTAAATAAATAAATAAAGCTCACTTATTTCGGATACTTTTCCGGTTACAAATTTTTGATTAAATATAAAACAAAATTTTTGTTTAAATATAGGTCAATGGAAATTTTGTTTGAATCAACAAAAAAAATTTTTTTTGCAATTCCAAAAAAAAAAATTGTATCGTCAGCAAAAAATGTTTTGTTAATTGGAGTAAAATGGTTCAATTTTACTTGAATTTTGCTAAAACAACCAAAATGTACTCAACAAAACATTTTTGTAGTTTTAATCAAATCCTTTTTCTGAGTACAGCTACAGCCTGTAAGATATATTCCTCTATATAAGAGACATTCTATAACACACATTTAGCTTTGCGCGAAAAACAGTGCTCAGGACTTTGGAAAAATGTTTCACTATAATGAAATCAATGAAACAAAGCGACGATTAGTAAACAGAGTTTCGAGAGAGACTCTTGATTCACTTTCCCTGGGCCAAATTTCAGTCAATTAATACTTATCCCTTATGTAATAGCGCAAAGCTATACTGCCTTCACCTGAACTTTAAAGATTTCAAGATGCCATACGCCTTTTTTATCACAAACAATTGAGTTGAAGAACATGATCAAGAAATACTTCGTAAATCAAAGTGGCCAGTGGTAAGAATAGTAGAAGACTACAACACTCAAAAATAAAAGATGGAGTGAAGATGCTCAAGAATCTGGACTTCAGGTTGAACTTTTCTCAGCAATTGGATGCAGAGTTATGTTGCGTATCAATCTGTGAACAAAGAAAGGAATGACATACGGTGCACATGGTTTGGTAAAAGATATTGTCTACGGCCCAGAACTTTAGCCTCTAGGCTTGCCATAGGCTGTAATAGTCGATTTTGATGATTATCATGGGTAATTTCCAACTCAAAGAAATTTACCTGTTACACCGACTTGTAAATCTTAGGAAGAAAGAAAAACTCTCATGCTCACAAACTATGTTGCCTTTAACAGTTCCATATACTATCACCATATACAAATCCTATAGTTTAACTTTGGCCAATATTGCTATGGACATTCGTCCAAAGGAGTTGTCACTTGGAACAACTTAGGTCGTCTTTAGTATAGTACATCGTTTAAGGTAAAGCCAGGAGAGATGGCGCGGTCAGAGAGATTGCGCACATAGAGGTTCGGGGGGAAGGAATAGAATGAGCGCACAGCGACTCCAGGTAGTTGTACAACAGCATTACTGGAGTGTCTACTAGAAAGTGCACGTTGATTGTTTTGAGCGTCTAAGATAAAGCATTTATATTTAGTTTTGTTTTCCCAAAGTAAGTGCTTGAATTTTCATAGCTATTCATCAGAATTTCTATACTATGTCAGTAGTACAAAATATTTAAAACTTAAACGATTTCTAATAAGCTACTAATCTAGACTAACAATGTGAGCATCAACGGTTCGTTTTAGTAGCGGCTATGTTTATATAAAAAGCCGCGCAATCTCTCCTACCGAAATTGAAGAGTTTGCGCATCTGCTACTTAGGAGAGATTTCGCATTGTTTCCATTAGTTTTCATGTTAGGAGAGATTATTGGTAAATTTTCATAAAAAATAAAAAATTAAAATGGACTAATTTTAAGTTAAACATGTTATCAAGTAACTTAATGTTATTTTGTAATCTTATCTGGACTTGCTTTTTCTGATTCTTTAATTTTTTTTCCTTTAATTAAAAATTTTTAATCGTTTTTAAAATTATTTCCTTTTTCTGATTTTTTAATCAATAGGTTGATATATACACTCCTAATACAATAATATTTGTTCACAAAAACCTAACAACAATGTCATTTAAGTGTAATTTTTATTGTTAACAATTTAATTGTAGTTATTATTAGTAACAATCTCTCCTACCCATGTGCGCAATCACACCAACCCTGAAAGAACAGATTGCGCAAAATAACTTTCTTGGTTTTATTACAACTGTTCTATTAAATTATAACATACCAACAAAATAGCAATGGAAATCCATAAAAAACAAATGAAGTAAAAATTATTTATGGATAGTTTAGCAAAAAATTAATATTTAGATTTTTTATTGTTATTCTTTTGAATTGTGCGCAGACTCTCCTAGCTTTACCTTAGAGGATATTCTTATTGAAGTGTCTTTCGCTAAGGATAGGCTAGACCATAGAAGAAGGAACATAAAACTTATTCCTTCTTCTTTGGGCTAGACCAACTTAGAAGAATGGGGGCACTTGCTGATAGATTATCATTTGAGCATTACCTGACGCAACTGACAATTGAATAATCAGTTGAAAATGAAGATTCAATAGCTGTTATTGCAAACTTACTTTTATGCTATTAAACAGTAATAAAAATTAAATGTAATATATATTATAAATATAATAATAAAATATAATATATATACATAAAAATATTTTTGTTTTTTCGTTTAAAGTGTTTTCTTTTAAGTTTATCTGACTCAATGCTCCGACATTTCTGCCTGACAGATGCTAGTATAATGTATCGCTAAATGATATAAATATTTAAAATGTAAAATTTAAACTTCATTTACTCAAATCTTGATTTAAAAAAATTATAACAATTTACGTAAATTCAGCTTAAGTCAGGTGTCAGAATAACTAGGACTGTTACATCCGAATTGGATGCAACACTTGCACAAAAAGAGCTTAAATTGTTGGAAACGCGTTACATTTTTCCGCTTTTCTTTGAGGATTTGAGAAGTTTTTTTAATAGTGTAACAAACTGTCACAGGAATTTAATATAATTTATATATTTTTTACTATCTTTTTAACTGTTTCATAATAACAAATGCTTAGATTTCTTAAACTGTTTTCACTAATATTTTTATTTCACATGAGTTACTTAAAGGCTACATACGGCATATCGGCACTTTAACTAAGCATATTTAGCATGATGTTTATAATCATTTAATTTATTTATAAATTTTGCATGCAAGTTAAGTTTTTATACATAAAATACATATGTTTCAGTTTATAAACAAAACAAAATATACGTATTGCATACATAATTTTATTTAGTATGACTGTTTAGCTTTTAATTATTTTCTTTCGGATTTATAAGGGTATAGGTCAGTTAGGGACACACACACACACACACACACACACACACACACACATATATATATATATTACGCGTATATATATATATTTTTTTTTTCAAATTTTACATGAAGGTGAAAATACATCATTCAATAACAATAAGAAAAAATATGTAACATTACTCAAACAGCAGTGAATTAAAAAAACAAATTACTAAAACATTGAGAAAATTATATAAATTCTATATTCCTGCATATTTTTGTAATATGATAATTTTATTCATACTTCAGATGGCATTAATCCTTTGATTACGAGTCAGGACTGGGAAATATTTTAATTTTCAATCGTAAAATATTTTACAAAATATTTTCTTTGTGGAAGATTTCGCTGAAAAACATCCTAGTATAAGTTATGGCAGAGATTTGTTTTCATAAACGTCGTACGAAGAGAATTTTAAAAAAATGTACACTGGAAAGTATATATCCGATCTCATAGTCAAACGGTTAATGAATTTAATTATATTTAAAACTATAGAAAATTAGAAATATCCAGCTTTAGAAATTTTATAAAAGTGCACCTAAATATATAAAAAATGAATTTTGAAACAAAATGAATACCGATTTACAAGCATAGCGCGCCACTACGTGTATAATAACTTAAAGGTTTTGTTTTATGGCTCTGCATATTATGAAGCTATATAAATTATAAATTTCTAGACTTATCTGAATCTTCTTTATTTTTAAAGCAAAAAATAAAATATCGAATATTTGAAGCATTTTATGTATTTTTATATCTTTAATGCAAAATCGTTCACGCTCAATTTGACATACAGATTATGAGTTTTATTGTTATTTTTGTAAGATTCTTTTTTTTTTTACTTTATATTGTCTTATATTTTTAAATGTCGCACTACACCTAACAAAAAACTCTTTCAAATATACAGTTTATTAATCGGATAATATTTCAAAAGCCATTCGAATGGCTTTTTTAATGTAATTTTTTGCAGGTGCATTTCTTAAAAAGAAAAAAGATTCAAACTATAGCTTTTTTTATAATATCACATGGTCTCTAATTTTACATTTTCTTCCGAAAAAAAAAAACATTTCTTTTACTTTAAATAACATACTTTTGTTTAAAAATTCAAAATATTTTCAACATAAAAATTACTGTGCTGCTTTTTACAAAAGAAGTTGAGTGATACTAATGAATGCAAAATTTATATATATATATATATATATATATATATATATATATATATATATATATATATATATATATATATATATATATATATATATATAAAGAAAACAGAAAAACGAAAATGTCAAACAACGACGTAGAATACAAATTAGAAAACAAAAAATGTTCTTTTTTAAAGCTAAAGTGGAATATTCATCATCTCTAATTTAAGAATAAAAACTTAAGAAGTTGCGACTAAACTCGTTTAAATTAGAATAAATATTCATTGATGTCCAAAAAAATATATATTCTTCCTTATTCTTTTTTTTAAACTTTTGTTTCGCATATTTGGCAACAAGGAATTTTCCACTGATATTTTAAGATATGTTGTCAAGCTGAATTTCAAATTATTATTTTGCAGTTGCACTTTTTTTATGTTGCAGTAACACGTGTAAAAAAATATATACATGAGTGCATTCAACAATAATGTGTTGATTTTTTAGAAACTATCAGTCTTATGTTCTTTTAAATCACGTGCGAGATTAAGGAAGGTTACTGTACAATTTTAAATAAAGAAAAGTTATGATTTCATAAAAAAATAATATTTTTGTCAAACTTAGAAATTAAATAATTCCTAAGTACTTTTCTATAAATTATAATTATCTTTAATCTTTTTTTTTTTTAAATCTAATTTACATTAGAGAATCAGAATTCTGTAACAAAATTCAAAATGAAATAGGTAGACACAGATGAGTAACTCAGGAATTTAATTACGTGTAGACCCATTAGCTGTTGCCGTTTGTGGTCAATAGACAAATAGATATTATGTTTTTATACTAAAACGTCAATATAATCCGATAAAAATGCAAATTGATTAAAAAAAACTAAAACAATCAACAGATTTTGCTCATGATAATTAAAGTATGAAATAAATTTTACAATCTATTTGGATTTCCCCATTTAATTTATATTTGTATCTTAATAAAATTAAAATTTACTTACTTTAAGATTTCTAACACTAATTAAAAACAAATAAAATGAAACGGAATATAAAAAGAAAATAGTTAAATAATCGGAACTATTTGATATGAATATTTCATTTAAATTCTTATATAATTAAGATAACACAAAAAAAAAATAAACATTAAAAACAGTAGTACAATTTATTGGAATAATTAATGCAATCATATTTTTTCTGAATTTTAATTGGAAATTTTACGAAAACTTTAATTTTGTTTAATCAGATTTGCATAATAAAAGACTATTTACATTATTTTATATCTTCTTTTTCACCAGATAATGTACACTAGCGATGAAAATTTAATCTTAATTTTGATAATTTATAAAAAAAAAATGTATTTGCGTAGACTTTTCCATAATGACTTAGTTTATAAAAGTTTTATTAACGAAAATTTTATACTTAAGGAAAATCTAAAGAAAAAAAGGAATTATAAATGCGAGAAATTTGCAGTTATGTAGTATTTCCAATAAAACTCTTCCGATTTAAGATACCGGTCATTTGAAACAGTTTAGATATATTATATGTGTATAGCATGACTGTCAAGAAAAATGTCATTATTATTATTATTATTATTATTATTATTATTATTATTATTCTCATCATTGTTATTATTATTATTGTTGTTGTTATTATTAATATGCTAATAACATTTAGCTCAAGTAATCTATAAAATAAAAACGCAAGTAATGTGACTGAGGACAACAGTTACGGGCTGACCACTTCACTTTTCATATGCCAGATGGCCATTTTTACTAAAAATTATTTTTTCAAATAAAACTGCATAAAAGTGGTATTTTTAGAAAGATGGATCAAAATAAATTAATGTTTGAGAAGACATGGTATCCGGTTTGAACCGCCTACACGATTTTATATTATAAGATGCACTTACTCACTCAGTAGATGGCTTGTGTGCACATTTTTTTGCACATCTTTACGGTAGGGGAAAGGGGGCGGGATTTTACTTACAAAATAAAATCAAAATATTCTTTGGTGCGTTCATAAATATATAAATACATAGCACTGATAGTCGTCGTCCAGTCCGTCCGTCTGTGCGTCTTACCGTCCGACGGCACATAACAGCGCAAAACCTATCCAACCGAATGGTTTGAAATTTAATATATATAATCGCTGCAGAATTTTGCCGAGTCATTTCAAATTTTATAAATATCGAATTGAAACTTAAAAATATATTAATAAAAGTTTTATTTATTCTATTAAATTCTATCATACGTAATCCATATAATAAAAGCGCAAGTCATGGGACTTAGGAAAACAAATACGAGCTAACCAATTCTTTTTTCATATGCCAAGCGGCTACTTTTATTCAAAATTATTTTTTCGAATAAAATTGTATAAAATTTACATTTTTAGAAAGATCGTTCGAAAATATTGTTTGCATGAGAGATGAGTTACATTCAAATATGTATATATTCTGATATAACTGCAGTTGAAATTAGGTTTACAGCCCAGTATCTCCTCCATCAAAGTAAACAAACACAAGGGATTCGTTCATCGTGAACGAAAACAAATATTAAACCATGAAGGTAATCATTCGCAAAGACAGTTCATCAAGGATCAATTTTGCGCGCTGGTGTAAAACAATCTGGTGTAAAACAATAATTCGCGTCTGTAAGCCAATCAAAGTTTAGCATAATTCTGTTTGGTGAAGTGATACACAACTAAACGTTTTAATGATCTTGACGAAGTTAAATGCAAACGAATGAATAGTTCTTGTAATAACATTCAATGGATCAAATTTCAAAATGAATCGTCAGTTAATTTCACACTTACGTATTATTCGTGCCCGGAAGATATATCACCGAAAATGATTGTTAATTTCCAATCATATTTACCATTGTCAATGGCCAATCGCGTTCAAAAGAGTAATTTAATATTAAATACAAAACATCATTGAAAATGTTAAATAATATAGAAACAATGTTACTTACGTAATCCATGCCAGGTAAAAAAATCGCGTCAATAATGGCACCTATAATACTAATTACAGTACCCCCCCCTTTTTTTTTTGCTTCTTTCTATACTGTAATTCTATAGTTAATATTATGCAGTAGAAATATTATATACTATTCTAGAATTATTCGTATATAACTGAAATATATAATATAATATCTCCAACTATAATAAAGAAGGAAGTTTGTGTGTGCGTTTCTCTGTTATGTTCTGAAGAGGCTGCCGCACGCAGAGCTACAAAATTTGGTAGGCCTCTATGCATGTAGCTTTGCACCTCGAAGCCAGATTTTTGAATTTTTGAATAGATTTTTTAAATAAAATTTTTTATGCGATTTTTAGTGTTTTTTGACGTTTTGCTGCGATTTACCCACATTGGTAACTGGAATCCGGTTCCAGTCTTTAAGCCCAATATAGTAAAATTTGTCCTCTTTTGAATAAAGTTTATGCGAAATTCGTACAGCGATTTTTTTAATTTTTGCGAATTTTTTTCATTGTCATTAAGTAATTTTGCCCAGAATGCTTGATTGATTCGGTGGTTGCTTCCATTTCAGCCTAAGGTACGCTCAATATCGTGATTTTTTTTTTACTCTTTTTATCTTGTAGAAAATTGATAATTCTTTACAGATAAAAAATCATGATTTTAAAAGAAAAGGGTGGATTATTTATAACCCCGATTTTTTAATTAGATTTTTTCTTTTAATTTTATTTTTTATGCGTTTTTTAACATTAATTCATGTTTTGCAGCGTTTTTTGGTTCAAATGACGTCAGAAATATGCCCACTACAAGTCAAACACCATTGTAGGCCAGTTGTGATTGGTAGCTGATGGAATTGTAGGCACAGCTGGAAAGTCAACCGGGCAATTGTGATTGGTACATGAAAAGGTCTTCAGCTGATTGCAATTCAAACAGTGAGTTGTGAATTTTCGCGATTTGTTTTATGCGAATTTTAGAGTTTTTTCATGTATACGTCATTTATGTGTTTGATTTCGGAAATTAACAACGATAACTTACTGTTTTTGTATGACAGAAAAAAAGTCATTTTGTTTCTGTTTCAAAAGTTAATGATAATTTCTGATTTTTTAACGTCGTTGGTTTAATTCTGTGGTGGAGAGGGGGAAGTGAGTGGTCGGTTGCAGTTTAAATATCGCGTTAAAGCTCTGATCGAACTTCCTTCTTCTACCCCTGCCTCCAAAATCCAAACTATTTAATTATTAGTCCGATTCAAACGAAACCTTTTCTGAGATACTAGATAAACTTCGGTATAATTTTTTCAGCAATTGGTTACCACAATTTCTGAACATTAATGACCAGGGAGAGGTATTTTCTCGGATTCTATGGGCCCAATTTTAATGAGAATTAGTTCATTTAACTTAACACGAACTAATTAAGATATAGATAACTAATTAAGATACAGATTTGATGTCACCTGGCGGTAGGAAAATGAAGTAAATGATTTTGCAGCGCGGGCGCAGAAAACCTTCTATACGGTGTCGTAGGCAGCAGGAACACGTGCCGGAGTTTCAATCGGAAAGAGTTTTATTTAGAAGTGAGTGCACCCCCCAGCCGTGGGAAGTGAAACTAAATAGTTTTGCATTTAAAATTTGTCCGATTCAAACAAAGGCTCCAATTTCAATGACAATTGATTCATTCAGCTTGACATCAACTAATTAAGATGTAGATAACTAGTTAAGACATAGATTTGGTGCCCCCTGGCGGTGGAAAGCGGAAATAAATGATTTTCAGTGCGTGCGCAGAACGCCTTCTATACGTTGTCATAAGCAGCGGGGATGCGTGCCGGAGTTTCGTCCGGAAAGTGGTTTGTTTAGAACAGAGCGCAGCCCATGGCGGTGGAAAATGTAACTAAAATATTTTGCGTTTAATCTTTGTCTGATTCAAACGAAATCTTTTCTGACATTCTTCCGAGGTCGCCTAGGTACTAAATAAACTTCGGTATCATTTTTTTCAGCCCTTGGTTACCACCATTTATGAATATTAATATCCAGGGGGATGATTTATTTTCGCGGATTCTATGGGCCCGATTTCAACGGGAACCGGTTCATTCACTTAACATGAACTAATTAAGATATCGCTAATTAATTAAGACATAGATTTGGTATACCCTGGCGGTGGAAAGTGGAACTAACAGATTTTTCGCGCTTGCACGGCACGCTTTTTACACGGTGCCGTAAGCAGCAGGAACGAGTTGCGGAGTTTCGTTCGGAAATAGTTTTTTTAGAACAGAATACTCCATCTGGTGGTAGAAACTGGAACTAAAAGATTTTGCAGCGCGTGCTTAGCACGTCTGCTATACACGGTATCGTAGGCAGCGAGGAAACGTGTCGGAAAATTTGTTTAGAACAAAATGCATCCCCTGCCGTGGAACTAAACGATTTACCTGCGCGTGCGCTAAAAAAGGCTATTTTTATTGAAACCGCAAAAGAAAGTTACCGATTTGATAATCCCATACCATGAAAAAGCTTCATTTTCTCTCATCCTCGAGTATTAAGAAAAGTATTGGATTATTTGAATCGAAACTTATAGTTTATTTTCATGATTCCGAAAATGCAAATTTTGTGAAAATCAGATCGTAATTTTTTTTTTAATTTTGAAAAGTCGACCCGTTTTGAATAAAATTATCCAGACATTTCAGGGGGTGGTATTAAATTTACCTTGGCTCTTTGCAAATAGCCGAATATCTCAATTAGCCTTCGCCATTTACATTGATATGTAACAACATAAGTTGACAAGATATCGATCGTGAACGAATGATTCTTTTTCTCTTTAAGTTGTATTTTTACTTGACGCTTCAATTCCGTTGCACACACTAGTTATGAAACTCTCTGAGCCCGAGCCCGTGAGATTGGAGTAAAAATTACAATTTTAATAAGTCACAATTAAAAAGAAAGGGAACACATACCCTTGCTATTTAAGAAACAAGAATGCAGTATAAGTGTCTTAAAGTGTTTTACAACCCTTTAAAAATTAGTCTGAAAGGAAATGGACTTGTTATTGAGGGGATATAAGGAGAAATAGTCTATCTGGTTCTGAAGTCGTTGCAAGGTTCGCGTTAGCAACATAAAGAAGTCAACGGTTAACCCTTGTCTGTCCCCGCCTTCTGTTTCGAGTGTTCTTCTAGAATAAGTGGAGAACAGAACGCATGTCTCTCTACCATAGTTATACGATGATATTTTAAAAGAATATTGATTGTGACCTTTCCACATATCTCGTAGTGTTTGGGTATAAATAACAAATTTGTTACTCTAAACAGATTTTTAGGCACACGAAAATCACGAAATGTTGTCATTAGGGAGTATTAAGGATTAATACTTATTTGTATGTAAGAAGATATTTTGAAATGAGGAAATTAATCTTGAATCATTTTAAAAATATTATTAACAATTTTCCACTGAATACTTTAGATATCGGAGTCGGGTTCTGATAATATAAAGTTTTCCGTGCTCGGGCTCCAAAGAAAGAGCAGAAAATCCATCTCCAGTACAAACATTACTCTTAGAGGAATAAAACTATTGTATAAACTTCCTGGTACACTTGTTAGAATTTGAGCAAGAGTATACCCGAAATGCTATTGGACACAGCTGATATTGACGTATCTTCTTCTCGAGAACTTCTACAGCGATTTCAATATATTTTAAAAAACTTTTTTCTATTATAATTAGTTTTATTTTGATTCATTTGCTTTTCAGTAAAATCAGTTATTTTTTTACTGATGTTAATTTAGAGAAACTTTGAAATTTGTGTATACGAAATCACGTAATTATTGATTTTCTTTTAATTTTTATTTCTTACTGAACAAACAATTTATAGTTTAGCTACTAACAAAAAAAAATAAAAAAAACATTTTTTAGTAACTTCTAAGGGAGAGGAACATCAGTATCATTTGTTTTCCATAGGATTTTGCTAGTGCTGTTACCCTGTTAATAGGTAGACCCTTTACAAATAAATCCTTACTTAACCAAATTTTATGCAGACGTTTATGCAAAAATTATAATTTTAAGCAATATTTTAAGTGTCTAAACAAACATCAATGTTCAATAATATAATAACATAAATTTACGAATATGTATGTATGGTATTTCTATTAACTGATTAGCTGTCTGTTTTAAATTAAAAAAAAACAGAAATGTATTTGAATTAAGATTTACAGAATAACAATATATTTAAAACTTTCTCCATTAATAATAATCATGCGAACGTTACAAAGGGATATTTTCACAAAAGAACTCATAATGATGAAGAACGCTTTTGAAAGATTTTAACTTAGTTGAAAAATTTCCTTAAACATGTAGATTCTTCAGTTTTTCTTTGTCGTTGTTTTAGAATCAAGCAAATTCCCATAAGTAGCTAGAATTAAAAGTTAAATGTTAGAATACATTTGTTTTTAAAAAAACAATTATTCTTCTAGATACATTTCCCAAAGAAACAAAATTTACTTAATGTTTAATTTCAACTTCTACTTCTAAGTTTGTTCTTTTTTTTAAACAGAAAAATATATTGTTTCTAAAATAGTATCGCGCATTTTCATCGGAAATCCTGGGCGGACATAGTTAGACTTATTCATTATCCTTATACCATTGGATAATACACCAACAATGTAGTAAAAACTATTATTACCACAAAGCTGTATTACGTTTTAAATATATATATATGACCAGGCGTACCATAAGATTTTTTTCTGTATAAATTGAAAATGCAAAGATATTTATAATAAATACTTTATGAATGAGTTCTAGGCCTTGAAGAAGCGAAATCTACTGCACATTAACAAAGTCTAAGGCAGGACCGCCCAACGGGGCGCACTCGGACGCCATGGTGCTCTTTCAAGTTTTCTTGCCGCCCTTTCGAATGTTTCCTGTTACTATATATTTTTTAAAAATAAAAATGCCTTTTCCATTCTTTGAAAATATTGTTTACATATTTTTTTATAGGCGGTATTGGATTTGTCCACTCCTTCTCCTAAAAGGTTTTTTGAGATAGGCCACAGGCTCAAAAAAAAGTGTAATTCTAAATTTACAATGATTATTTTTAAATGTTTTTTCTGCAATTTATTTTTAGACGGTACGCGCTTTATGGCCCATACTGTGAGGTGTAGGCGCACGGTATACCACGTGTGTCTGTCGCTACACTACTATAGTGAGATAATATGCATTGTTGCATTTTTTGAGTCATTTGAATAATCGAAGCTCGTCATTGTTTGCCAG
This sequence comes from Maratus michaelseni, assembly GCA_963931845.1. Classification (NCBI taxonomy): domain Eukaryota; kingdom Metazoa; phylum Arthropoda; class Arachnida; order Araneae; family Salticidae; genus Maratus; species Maratus michaelseni. The sequence goes on along the minus strand of OZ007590.1, from coordinate 126,708,227 downwards.
TAGCTGACATGCGCCCACGCTTACTGAAAGGTTGGGCTGGCCAGGTTTAAGGTTTAGACTATTTGGAGCGAAGCCTGGCTACTGTTTCGATCGAAAATTCGACATATTTGCTAAAGTTGTGACGGATGTTCCGAAAAATATGTTGTGAGGTATGAAATGTAATTGAACATACGGAACAAAATCTGATAAGTGTGATTTCTCACTTCCCAGTATATTTCTTGACATTTCTTTGCAATATAAATTCTCATTTAATGTTGAAATGTTTCTCTGTGATTGTTCGACATCATTATGTTACTTCTAGCGTGAAAATCTGTTTTCTTAAACTTTAAAATGGAATTTAAATATCTCAAAAGTAACTACTGTAACATTTAATGTTGAAATGTTTCTCTGTGATTGTTCGACATCATTATGTTACTTCTAGTGTGAAAATCTGTTTTCTTAAACTTTAAAATGGAATTTAAATATCTCAAAAGTAACTACTGTTCCCTGTCCCCAACCCATAACATGATCATTAAATCTATCAACAAACTGCCACTATAATTAAAATTTTATAGAGCGTAACTTCTTTCTTCGTGCAGAGAGATAGACTAAACACTCGCCAGGTTTTCCTCGGACGCAACCCTCACGATTGTAAGGGATTAGTGTATTTATAAGAAGATTAATCTTTTATTGAATAAAGTGGTCTTACTTTAATCTATTGTTTCTATAGATGGACGAGGTACCTTAATTATTTTTTTAATGTCAATGTTCTGTAAATATTTTTAATATTGTTGTCGTTATGAATATTATTGTTATTGTATCATTATTATTATTATTATTATTATTATTATTAATATTTAATAAAGAACATTTAAATAATATTGTATCAGATTTCTAAAACAGCCAAATTTCGAAAATTTACAAGTTATTCGTTACATGGAAACACAAATATTTACTCAAACAAAAATGAAAAAAATAAATTGTCGAATATTCATTTCTCACTTCTACCACTCATTGTTTATATAATATTTTATTAAATATGTCGATTTGTAAATGATTTCAATGTAATGCTTATATTAATTATGAGTTAACTATATGAAATAATAGTATATTTTCTTTTAAAAAATTATAAAAAACAATTATTCAGCATCATTTTTCAGAATATCTGAAATATTAAAATCTTCCAAAATTGGAATTGAAAAAAAAAAAAAAAAAAAACTTTCCTAGCGTATACTTTTTTCCTAGCGGAATTCTTTTACTTATCTGCTCTAATTTGTTATTCATTATTATGGATTCGACAAATTTAAATAATATACACTCGTTTTAAAATTAAAAATCAAATCCGAACAGAATTGAATGAGTTAAAAAAAATCTTCTAAAATAATGAATATGGGAATTTAAACATTTGCTAATGAAAAAAAAAAAAAAATTAAATAATGACAGAAAATAAAAAAAAACGAAAAACAAAAAGTTTTCCTTCAGAATATAAAGTGATATATTAATCAACCCTTATTTTAAAGTAAAAATTAAAAATGCAAGAAGCAGTAAAAATCTTTGTTTAAATTTACACAAATGTTCACGCTTATCTAAAAAAACACATTTATTCTATCTCTTTTTTTAATTTTTAAAGTAAATTTTAGTTATTATTATTATGAAAGAAGGAAACACCGTGAATTAGTACTAATTAAGACAAATTTATTAAATAACATCTTGATAATATGTTTTTCAGTGCATTTAGGTTTATGATGGCGCACTTAGGAAAGTATTTATATGTGTTTATTTAGCATTAAAACATTACTTTTGTGAGAACTCAGGTATTTGCTTTCGGAAATTTAAAGAAGATAAAATTGGAAGCTACTTATTTAAAAAAGGAAAAAAAAAATAATCGTTGGCGTTTACTCAAATCAAACGTTTAGTTAACGAACTTTATTTTAAAAATATATTAATATATATTTTAATCACATCTTTTTAATGAAATGTTTCAGTTATCAAGGAAAAATTGCATTTATGTAAGCTTAAAAAGTCTTGGAAGCTTAAAATATTCATTGAATTTTGAATTTTCAATGGATTTTCAACAATTATTTATATTTTAAATTTTACACATGTTTTAATCAAGTTGGTTGTACGCTGCTAAGCAAGGTGAGAAGATTTAAGGCGTATTTTCAGTCCTACTGAAAATTTAATTGGAAATTTAAAAAGTATATTATCTAATGCTGGGAATTTATTCGTCGCATGTACGCCACTGATAGTGTGCTCATGGGGACATTCCATCTTGCGCTGCGGAGTTGCAGCATTGCCAACGTATATTAGTGAAAGAGGTGCCAGACTGGATGGCTTAATTGGTAAAGCACTTGGTGCGCTCGACGAAAGTATCTGGGTTCGATCCCCGGTCTGGACACGTTTTTCACTCAAGTTGGTTGTACGCTGTTAAGCAAAGGGAAAAGAAAATTCACATCCTTTGTAGTGCTATTTATATGTTATGTAAAATGGATGCTGTTGCGGCTTGCCGTGTCGTTCATTCAAGTACACCTCATTTGCGCACTATATCATACTTTTCATTTTGCTTTTGGTAACAGTTAGACTCTCACGCATTGTTGCTGTGTTTACATGCATAATTCTTCATAGAATAAAATCACATAATTTAGCTATGTATTAGCTAAAATAACTATGTGGTCATTAATATTAGTAATAATAATAAGTCACATCTTACTAATATCAAGCATAATATAGTTATGTTTATTCTTCAAGTGGTATTGTCCACTAATTAATTCGGCTATTGTTAGCAGCTGACTATGGTGGCAGTACTTTGGATTTCTACCTAATGTTACTGTGTATACATATGTATATATTCATTTTGGTAATTAATAGACTCTTCTCATTATTGGCATCATCGCATTGTATTTTATATAATTACAGTCCACTTCGCATAGGACTTTAACACAGCGTCAACATATGTTTTATACCAGTAATAAAAGATACTGGCGAAGTTTTAATTCAAACGTGTAGAAATGAAAACATTTTATTTTATTTATTTATTTTATTATTTTTTTTAAAATCCTTATCTATATTAATAAAACATGTCCGTGAGTAACGTTGACGTCATACTGACTGTAGCAACGACCAAAGTTTTTTTCCTTTATCGGATTTTTATTAACTTCTTAGCTCTGTACAATTTAAGCGTTTACACAGTTGAATAAGCGCAAAAAATGTTATGAAACGTATGGAATTCGTTTGAAAATTATTATATCTCAATTTACTGATTTTTTATGGTTTTTAAAATAATTTTCAAGCATGATTAATATATACTTATTTCTGTTGCATTCAGCCCGATTACGGAAGATTAATCCGTTTCCATTTGAAAGGAATAAATAGTTCATAATTATTTCTGGTTAATATTCCATAACAAAATTAAAATTTCATAAATAAATAAATAAAACACAAATTAACAGATATATGTAATCAAACAGGCGATTAAACACTAAAATATCAGAATAAAATGTTAGCTGTAAATATAGCTATCATTGGCGATTTCTTTGACTGTTATCCACTGCCATGCGTATAATACGAAAGTAACGTTTTAAATATATTTCAAATTTTATTTGAATCATAATTGTTATTTTTTTCCTATGAAAGTGCTTTTTAGTGTTGCTAGTGGACAACATTAAAAGATATATTAAATGTAAAATACTATTTGAATTTTCAATTAAATGTAATTTTCACGTATGATCTATACACTGAACTAGAAGTTCTGGAACTCGGTAAGTCCGAATTATATCTCCTTGTATCTATAAAAAAAATTAGAATAATATTTAGGTAAAGGCTAACGCATTACTGCGTTGGACTCAAATACTAGTAATGTAGTAAAAGCCAACTATAAAAAGCTAAGAAAAGAAGAAAAAACCCTACGTTATGTGTGAAGGAAATTTCAATTACAATAAATTTTATACACAATTGCTTTACATATTAAATATATTGACCAGACCCATTTGAAAGACGAAAAATAATAATTAAATTATATACTTTTCAAACGATAATAATTTTCCTCTTTCATTTTAAGTATTTCATACATTTTCTTCTCTCTTTTCTTTTCTATTTAATTTTGAAAACAGAAATCCATTATTGTGCACTTTCAATATATTTTAAAATCTTTAAAATCTTTCTACGATACAGTTCGTATATTATGTTTACATTTGCCAAAAACATTTAAATCTTACATTTATAATAACTAGCTGTAATACAGATAGATAAATCCTTTTTTTATAAGCAAAAAATAGCGAAGTTTGAAACAATAAATTAGATTATTCAAAAATACTAAGTGTTATGTTTTCGTTATATTTTGTTTACCTACTTTGGAACCAATATTAAAATAAAAGAAAGACAAATAAAAAGGAAAACTGTCCAGTTAAACTGAGGGCATTGAGCTCACAGGCTATTCACACTAATTGTATATTATACTCTTATTTCAAAGAATTTGAAATATGTCCCTCGAAAAATAAAGAAATCAACATTATATTAAGGGGCGGTGTCATCCCACCGTTACCCCCCTCATAGTTAACTAATGAACCCCTTAAACTAATCAGGTAAGTCTCTAATTACAATGAATATACAAAATTTGAAGAAAATCGGATAATACTGCATGAAAAACCCATTTATCTAAATTAAGGGGGATTAGCCCCCCCCCCCTTCCCCCTTTATACTTAACCAATAAACCCCCAAAACTATTCAGAGAAGCGCATCATCACAATGAACCTATATACAAAATTTGAAGAAAATCGGATAATTCTGCATGAAAAACTCATTTATCTAAATTAGGGGGAGGGTTATCCCCCCCCTTTCCCCCTTTATACTTAACCAATGGACCCCCAAAACTATTGACAGAAGCGCATTATCAAAATGAACCTATATACAAAATTGGAAGAAAATGGGATAATTCTGCATGAAAAACTCATTTATCTAAATTAAGGGGGGATTAGCCCCCCCTTTCCCCCTTTATACTTAACCAATAAACCCCCAAAACTATTCAGAGAAGCGCATCATCACAATGAACATGTATGCAAAATTTGAAGAAAATCGGATAATTCTGCATGAAAAACTCATTTATCTAAATTAAGGGTGGATTAGCCCCCCCCCTTTCCCCCTTTATACTTAACCAATGAACCTCCAAAACTATTGACAGAAGCGCATCATCACAATGAACCTATATACAAAATTTGAAGAAAATCGGATAATTCTGCATGAAAAACTCATTTATCTAAATTAGGGGGAGGGTTATCCCCCCCTTTCCCCCTTTATACTTAACCAATGAACCCCTAAAACTATTGACAGAAGCGCATTATCAAAATGAACCTATATACAAAATTTGAAGAAAATGGGATAATACTGCATGAAAAACCCATTTATCTAAATTAAGGGGGATTAGCCCCCCCCCCTTCCCCCTTTATACTTAACCAATAAACCCCCAAAACTATTCAGAGAAGCGCATCATCACAATGAACATGTATACAAAATTTGAAGAAAATCGGATAATTCTGCATGAAAAACTCATTTATCTAAATTAAGGGTGGATTAGCCCCCCCCCCTTTCCCCCTTTATACTTAACCAATGAACCTCCAAAACTATTGACAGAAGCGCATTATCAAAATGAACCTATATACAAAGTTGGAAGAAAATGGGATAATTCTGCATGAAAAACCCATTTATCTAAATTATGGGGGGTCAGCCCCCCGTTTCCCCCCTTTTATGCTTAACCAATGAACCTCCAAAACGAATCAGGGAAGCGCCTTATCACAAGGAACCTATAAACAAAATTTAAAGTAAAACGGTTAGTTCTATCAAGAGTTATCGCGTTACGTACATACAGAACCGGCGGGCGGGCACATAAGCTCTCAGGCTTTGATAGCCTGTGAGCTAAAACCCCTTAAATTTTATGTCACACGTATTTTTTAGCTCACAGGCTATCAAAGCCTGAGAGCTAATGTGCACGCCGCCGGTTCTGTATGTGTGTATGTACGTATGTACGTAACGCGATAACTCAAGATAGAAATATCCGTTTTGCTTCAAAATTTGTTTATAGGTTCATTGTGACAAGGCGCTTCCCTGATTAGTTTTGGGGGCTCATTGGTTAAATATAAAGGAGGGAAACGGGGGCTAATCCCCCTTAATTTAGAAGAATGGGTTTGTCATGCAGAATTATCCGATTTGCTTCACATTTTGTATTAAGTTTATTGTGACAAGGCGATTCCCTGATTAGTTTTGGGGTTCATTGGTTAAGTATAAAGAGAGAGACGGAGGGCTAATCCCCTCCCTTAATTTAGATAAATGAGATTTTTATGCAGAGTTATCTGATATGCTTCAATTTTTTTTATGCAGTTTATTATATTTTTTTATCTTCATTGTGATAAGGCGCTTCCCTGATAGGTTTTGGAGGTTGATTGGTTAAGTATAAAGAGGGGAACGGGAGCTAATCCGACCTTAGTTTAGATAAATGGTATTTTCATGCAGAATTATCCTATTTGCTTCAAAATTTGTATATAGATTCATTGTGATAAGGTGCTTCGCTGCTTAGTTTTGAGGGTTCATTGGTTAAGTATAACGAGGAGAATGAGGGGCTAATTCCCTCTTAATTTAAATACATTAGGTTTTCATGCAGAATTATTCTATTTTCCTCAAATTTTGTAAGGTTGATTGTGATAAGGCGCTTCCCTGATTAGTTTTGGGGATTCATTGGTTAAGTATAAAGGGGGGGAATGGGTGCTAATTCTCCCTTAATTTATTGTCGATTTCTTTATTTTTAGAGGGTATTATTCTTTGAAAAATAGTATAATATGCAATTAGTGTGAATAGCCTGTGAGCTCAATGCCATCAGTTTAACTGGGCACTTTTCTTTTTATTATAATATTATACATATATTTTCTTGCCTTTCTGACTTAACATAATCAGGATTTTTTTCCTTTTTTTCCACCAAATTTTTCAGATTCATTCATTTTTATGTACAAAAATCTTTTTACAACAAAAACAAAATAAAACAAGCAACTTTCAATAAAAATAATATCGACTTAAAGAGATTGTTTATTACCTTTGTGTTTTTGTGGTTTACTGATCTACACAAAAGTCCTGCATGCATCGGATTATAATGACCAGAATCCAAACTTTTCTCTGAAGTTAACCCTCAACCCCACCCGAAACCCGACTCTATTAAACACTACATTTTAATGCGAATATATAATAAATACGCTACAATTACATCACTGATCTCTGAAAACAATTTCCCATTCTATATAGAAAAATAAATATATACTATATATACTAATATCTAGTCAATTTATGTTGATTTTTCGTCTTACACAATATTGTGGACATTTTCTTAAAAAAGGGGGTTACCAAACCCGACTCTTAAGACCCAAACCCAAAATAATTAAAATAAACCTGACCTGCAACGAAAAATTTATTGTCAAACCTTCCCGACCAAAAACCATGGGTGGCGTCCGATTCGGATAAAATCGGACATCTCGCCGTGATCAGGACTGAAATTCACATTCATTTCAAATCTTGTTGTTCTAAATATCGCTTATTTTGGCGCGTATTTGACGATGATATATTACTTTTTTTTCAAGTTTAACTTTTAAAAAAAACTATACACGTTACGACTACCATTATTAAAACGTAAAAGAGTGCTATGTACCGTAACACCGTTTATAAATTTCGTAACAAGTAGAGAATTTTTTCTAAAGTTAAAGGCTATAAAATCCCAATATTTTTAGATCACAATAACATCGAAATGAAATTAAGAGGCTGTTTCACTCGCTCGAGATAACTCGCTCACTAACGTTAATCCCATGTGAGAATTTTTTTTAAATATCTCATTTGTATTTCAATATTTTTGAATAATTTTTTTGGATTGGACAGCTGAAGTCGATCTCTACGCAAGCCGTTTTCTACTTTTTTGATTTTGTTTGCAAGTTTCTTTTTTTTTAAGATATACTTTTACTTTTAGAATCGGTTTCGAAAGTGAAAGTATCCCCATAAAAAAAAAAAAAACTGCAACCAAAATCGAAAAAGTAAAAAAGGTCTGCGTTAGAGATGATCAACATCATCTATCCAATGCAAAAAAAAAAAAAAAAAAAAAAAAAAAAAAAAAAATTCATTCAACATATTGAAATGCAAATGAGATATTTTAAAAACTTTGTCCTATAGAATAAACATTAGTGAACGGGTGTTTTCGAGTTAGTGAAGCAGCCCCTTAAGCCGGCTATTCAAATAATGCTAAAACAATTAAATGGGGAACGATTCTGAACTATAAATGTCGGTTGCAGTGACACTTGGTGTCTTTTCAACACAAACATTGTATAATGATTGAATTGCTGGTATAAACGTTTTCTTAATTCAATCCTTATACAATATTTACATTGAAAAGACACCAGATGTCGCGGCAATCGACATTTATCGTTCAGCATCGTGCCATATTTATTGTTTTAAATTTCTTAGCATTTTTTAAAGCATTACTGGAATACCTTGTTGTTTCACTACACAAAATGTTGTGTAGATGTTGTTTTCACTTGTTGTTTGAGACGCTATAGCGAGAGCTTCTGCAGAATGAGATCTTTCCAACAAAATAAAAAGTATGAAAATCGAATTATCCTTTGAAAAATTATTTATGGACATACATTGAAAAAAAAAGATACACACGAGTTGTATGTGTATAACCTCCTTCGCGGAAAGTCAGTTAAAAAAATTCACATTCCCTTTTTCGTATAGATAATTTGGTTTTAAGTATGTATTCCTTGCAAAATTAATGAATGATAAGAATATTGGTTTCTTACAGGTAACACAATTTTGTTTTCTCAAGTCCTTGTTAGGAAATTAAGCTTTATTCCATTCTAATTATTCACTTAAATGTTGTCAGTTGATCTTCATTTTGTAAACAGTAATTCATTATTTAATTTTTCTGAAAATGTTATGTTTGCATAACATTATTCCATTCAAAATTCAAATAAAATTATTTATACACTCTCAGAAAAAACTGTAATTTTATGAGCGTTTGCTCTTCAATTTTCACGGGCAACAGCCTTATTTGATGAAAAACGGTCTGATCCACTAAATAACAGGCCTTATCCCTTAGATACTTCGAAAATTAAGAGCAATCCACATATTCTTACAGTTCTAGCCCATCTGTTAGCAAAAATACGGTGCGACCCCATACGTTGTCCTCCGCTAGGGTGTAACCCTTCATTTTACTCGAGTTTCGAAAATTTTAACCCGTCAAAACAGCGATTCTGTGATGATTATCTACCGTGCTACGTGCTACGGAACAGTAAGCAAAGTGTTTTAAAGTGCATTATATCCTGTGCATTATAATGCTATATTACTTTGCCCCATAAAATTACGGGCTGCACAAAATGATGGGCATGGATCTTTTTTTTTACGGGGTATGGCTGGAATCTCTGCTGCCGGCCTCTGCCTGTAATTTTACTGCAATTTTTTTTTACAGTGTAGTAAATATCCATTCAAAAAAAAAAGAAACATTCTTTACATTTTTCAGAAATATTTAAAATTTAAAAATATAAGTTTCATAAATTTTTTTCTACACATTAAAGTATCCATAGCGAATCTTCAAGCTTTTCATCTTTTATATTGTATATTATTATATACTGTGTAAAAATAAATCTTTTCTTGTAGACTTTAAGCAGTTGAAATTTATCACACAGTGTAAAAATAATTTCTTAAAATGTTTCAGTATTTTAAAATTTTCTAGAGTTGCCTTTAAAATTGATTTTTATCCTCACGAGATAGAGAATGGTTTCACTGTTCATATTACCTACCATTAAGAGAACCGTTTTATATGTCTTTTTCCAATTTTTAATTTTACAGAAGTTGATTTTTTTTTAATTTACCTTTTGAAATGTACTTATTTTTTAGATAATATTAATAGGAGATAGTATGATTAGATAGGAGATGCGGATAGATAGGAGATAAGAGAAAATATATATATTAATAATAATTGCGGATTGCGCGTATATAGTACTTAGACTCTAATAAGTTGGATCGTGACGTTGAAGTATTCGGAACATTAGAGTGGAACAAAATTGCTAAAATGACATGGCTGATAAAGTGAACATTCTGTGTAATAAAAAAAATTGAGTCTGTTACTTTCTAGATTTGAGTGCCAACATTATTTACCAATAAATTAATCTAAAGTTGTACTAGCCAAAGTTTCGTGATCGAAATAACACATTAAGTATGTCTAAACCGATAAGAATGCACATATTATTTAGATATTTTATCTTGTGTTTTCTGTTAAAAGTATTGAATGTTTAGATTCTTAAAGTAAATTTTTCTTATTTTACGTGTTATTTAAGTGAAAACTGGACACGTTTCTGAATTGAACAGAACAGTAAGCGGAGATTGCTGTAAGTTTAAAGAAGTTGTACTACTTACTTTATAATACATTATAATTCTATAATGTACTATAATAATGCATTATAATTGTTGCAGAAGAAAAATGTTATATTGTCAATCATAATACAATCTTTTTTAAACAAAATTCAGGCAGTGTTATATTTCAAATAAACAGTGTTCCATTGCAATGCTGAAGATAAAAGTTTCTTCCGTTTTTTAGGGTTTCGTTCATCTCACGAAACCCTATTAGTCCCGCTTCGTTGTCTGTCCGTCGCAGAGCCAGTTCTCAGAAACTGTATAACTACAGACATGAAATTTTGTGTACTTACAGCTGAATACCTACTATGAAGCTGAAAATCATAAAATTTAAAATAATCGTATTATTTTAATATAGAGAGATAAAAAAAAAACAAAAATCTAACAACCTTTTCCTATTAAATTAAAACATTTTTCGTTATAGCAGTTGCCAACAATTAAAAATCCACAGTAAAATTATTTCTACAATAATTAATTTTCTATTCAAAGATTTCCACGTGAAAAATAAAAATTAAATAAAAAGTTTCACCAATAGGAAAAAAAAAAGATTAATATGACTTCATACTGGTAATATAAAACGGAAATTTTCAAACATTTATCAATAATACAAGGAGTATGAGTATGTGAAAGTACAGAAAGCAGGTTAATATGTAGCCATTAGAGAATTAAAAAGAAAATTAATCTGACGTCATATTGGAAGTTTACGGCATTTTCTCAAATGTTTGAGAATAATACAAAGATATTATCAACATGAGTATTTGAGAAAGCAAGTAGATATGACGTCAGCATGTGATTATAATGTCCTATGAGTTTGAGGAACGTATTGAATCATAATTCAAACCCGATTATGGAAATATTGACGTATTTTAACATTTTGAATGTCTCTATAGAACATGTTTAATTTTGAAATTGATTTCTTTTTTTAAATATCGCATTAAGTCCACATGACAGATATTCTTACAAGAGTATAATAGTGGACTTCGGCCGCTATCGGGCCGGTCCAGATATTCGATAAAACGAAAAAATAGACCGTTAAAATTTTACTTTATAAAAAGCATGACTTTTTTTTATTGAAAAATGAAATTTATTTGGATTTATTAAAGAAATGATAAAGTGTTTTAAAAGGAATATATTAAACGAAAAACCTTTGTACGATCTTCAATCACACTTACTCACTTGTTTTATTATAATTTTTAAGTTGTTTATTATATTTGTTCAATATTATATAATATTTATGTTCACTGCAATTAAAAAAAAATGTTTTCTGAGGGTAAACTTGGCTATTTTTAATACTTTTCAACCTAGTTGAAACGTGTTTATGACATCGGTTTGTCTGTCGTCTGTCCGTGCTCTAACTCGCTTAAATATACTCGGATTGCTCTGAAATTTTTGTATATTATTGAGGTTTACTATAGAATGATCCCTATTGAAAGTGAAGTGTGTAGCACTTATATTTTTTACAGGTACAGTCAAAAGTATTCTCTTACATTACAGTCAAAGGAAAAAAAAATTCTCAAACGCATTTTGATGATTCTACGTCATGATTAATTTGATCTACAATTATGAAGCGCACTAAAACAGGCTTTTTGTAGAATATGGAGGGTAAAGCATTTATTATTCATTTACAGGGACAGTCAAAAATATTCCGTTACATAACAGTCAATGGAAAACAATTATCTAAGCGCATTTTGATGATGCTACGCCATTTAAAACATGATGAAATTTATACACAATCATGAAGCTCAATAAAACACACATTTTGTAGAATATGGGGTGCAAAGTATTTATTATTCATTTACAGGGAAAAACTGTTTGCAGAATATTTTAATTATGTTACACTATTTCAAATATAATGAAATTAATATACATAACTGAAGTGCAATACAAGATGCTTATTATAGAATAAGCTATGTGTAGCACTAATAGTTCATTTACAGGGACACACAATTGATATCGGTTACAGTATATGTGCAGTAATTACAGTCTATGTGCGATAAGTGTATTTTAAACATTGATTTGCGTTTTTAAGTTTAACACAATCTTTGCATAGTATGTGGTGTGTATAAATTCGGTTGAACATATTCAGGGCTACACAAGGGAATTCGTAAGTATTGCAGACTATGGGAGTGAATTGCTTAAGGGTAGTTATTAATTGCGTTGAGCATTTTCCTGCTGAACTATAGTTAGTAGAATTATAGAAGCTTGGGGAAAATGAATAAATTCATGTACAGGATTACACAAACAACAAAGTACATTGTCGTTTATGGTTAGTAATTGCTGAAAGTTTTATATTGACGTATGCGTTTTTTACCTGAATTAATATTGTAGCTTAAAGTGGGGTGTGTACAAAAGTGTTTAGATAATATACAGGGTTATACAAAAGATTTCAAGTACATTGCCATCTATTAACCCGCGAGAACTCGCTAGATCTCTTATCACACCAGAACTCGCGAATGAGAAGTTTTCTCACTGTGCCCAATTGCCTTTCTTTTACCTTACACATTCGTTTAATATCAGCACTTTTTTATTGTCTTAATACTTTATTCCCAAAAGAGATATAAAATGATAAAAACAGTTTCTAAAATTTAATTTAAAATAAAAAAAATGCATTAAATATGAGTCTTATTGCAAGAGTTGGGACCAAAAAAAAATAGTATGATGGTGAGAAAAAATCTCACGCAGCGAGTTCTCCCGGGTTAAGGAAAATTGCTAAATGTGGATTGTCTAAATGAACTAAATCTTATCATGCTATGTAGTATATATAGAACTTAATAGATCATATATAGGGCTTCACAAAGCAATTTGACTACATTTTTGACTGCGAAAGGTAATTGCTAAAACTGGTTTTGATATATGTAAAAGGCGCAAGCATTTATAAAGCTTTAAATTAACTTGGCAACTCAATAATCTCCTAACTGAAATCATTTTCCTTTACGAATAAAATACAATTTAATACATTACGTTCTATACAATTTGCTTTTCTATTTTCATACATTTATGTAAAATTATATTTTTTTAGTATCAAGAAAAAACTTATATTTCTGTAGTGTGAATTAATAAATTATTTTAGAATAGCATCTATTTACATTAAATAATTTTAATATTCATTATTTATTTTTTACTTTGCGTTTTCATTATTATTTCATTTTGTATTGTTAGTTAATATTTGCTTTATGCTACACATTAAAATTTTCATGAATGCCGCACGGTCTACTTTAAAATTCTTATTGACAGTGGCCAATTGCAAAATTATCCCCACATTGTCACCTTTATTTTTTTCCTAAAGTAAATTTTAGTTGTATGTGTTTCGTAAGAATGAATTACTCTGAATTACTATACATTTTCGTAACAGGACATAGATATGAAACAAATTCTGACATTATGTTTATCTCAACGATAACTTCTTTTTCAAATGTATTCAAAAGTGTTCGTTCATTTTACAATCTAGAAAAAAAAACAAAAAAAGACAAACGTTTCTTAATCTAGAAAAAAATGTAATATAACCACGGACGAAAATACACAATAACCTATTCCCAGTCACCCACAATTCCAAGAAGTGTTCTGTCTCTTTAGAAACCTTAGAAACCAATATATTTTCGAGATTTAAAGAAGCATGAATAAGAACAAAGTTTTTTTTTGCTGCCACTGATTTTCGGAATCTTATTCCAGTAACTTGTATAGTGTATTAATCAGTTTTCTTAACTCGAAATATAGTATTTCGTAAAATGTGCATGTTCAACATGCATTGTTTTTACATAATTAACAGCATTGACATTAATATTAAAATTAAAATTTAAATTGTTTTTGTGTTCTTGAATGTAGAAATTCAATTACTCAGCTGAAAATGTTTAATTAAAAATTCATAGCATCCTAAAAACCGATCTTCAGGCTTGAAAAAACTGAGTAATATGCTATAAAAACTACTCGCGAACGCTTACTAGAGTCTGTGACAGAAACAAAAACTTTGGTTTTATAAACTCTTCTTTAAATCTGGAAAGTATATTGGTCTTTGAGGTTTCTACACTCTCAGAAAAAACTAAATTTATGAGCATTTGCCATTCAATTTTCACGGGCAACAGCCTTATTTGATGAAAAACGGTCTGATCCACTAAATAAGCGGCCTTATCCCTTAGATACTTAGAAAAATTAAGAGCAATCCACATATTCTTACAGTTCTAGCCCATATGTTAGCAAAAATACGGTACGACACCATACATTGTCCTCCGCTAGGGTGTAACACTTCATTTTACTCGTGATTTGAAAATTTTAACCCGCCAAAACAGCGATTCTGTGATGATTATCTAACGTACTACGTGCTACGGAACAGTAAGTAAAGTGTTATTGTGTTTTAAAGTGCATTATATCCTGTACATTATAATGCTTTTTTACTTTGCCCCGTAAAATTACGGACTGCACAAAATGATGGGCTTGAATTTTTTTTTTTTTTTTTGTGGGGTATGACTGGAATCTCTGCTGCAGTAATTTTACTGCAATTTTTTAAACAGTGAAAAGATGAATAACGTTTCTTAAAATCATGAATAACTTGGAAGAAGTTATTGTGTATTTCTGTTCGTATTTACATAATATTTTCAAACATTAAGAAACATCTGTCTTTTTTTATTTGGTATAAAATTTTTATTGTAATTTAAAGTAATCCCGGATATTTATATTCATGCAAATTTAAAGTTACGTAACAAATTTGAATTTACTCAATGAAAAATTAAATAAAAAAATTTAGAAATTAAGAAGTGACTTATTCACAAAATAAAGAATAAATAAACAAATCATGAATAAAATGCTTATTCACTAAATGCTCTCTATATAACACATTATTTTCATATTTCGTGAATTTTCTTTTCCTACGTATACTATATATACTACTATATACTACATATATACTCTCTCTCTCTATATATATATATCTATCTCTCTCTCTCTCTCTCTCTCTCTCTCTATATATATATATATATATATATATATATATATATATATGTATATATATGCTGTATATCTAAATTACTAGCACGTAAGCATACTAACGTACAACAACTTTTAAAACATACAATAATTGTACCGCCTCCATTTTAAACAAATGAGGCTGATGAAAAATATTCCCTGATTATTAATCACTTAAAATTTAATAAATTTAATGATTTTATGCAAAAGTTGAGGGGGTGAATTTTCCACTTTTATTTTATCCCTTAATCTCCATTATGTAATATGTATGTTAATATTATATAATTTCAGCCCATTTGAAATTAAATTTGAATCTCTTATAGTGAAAATTTACTTTAAAAGTGAATCACTCATTCAAGTTTACGTGAAAATTAAAAATGTAAAAGTATTCTTCTACAAATTTCTCCTTATTGGTTTAAATATTCATAGCAAAACGTTCATCTGTTATATTATGCTTTCTGAAAATAGGTACACTGTAGTAGCTTTTAAAAATTTAGAAATTTATCATATGAGTTACAGCATTTCAAAAAAAAATTTCTAAACATTCAATGAATGCTTTGAAATTTAGTAATAATATATGGAATTTAGAAATAATAATAAAAATAATAGTTTCGTGTTGTACTTAACAACATTTTAAGATCAACAGACAAAGTATAATCAGAGATGAAACACATATATATATATTAAGTAAGAATAAAATATTTGACGGAGAAACCTTAAAATTAATTTACTCCTAAACTAATCTCCACGTGCGTCGAAAGATGAGAAAAACACATGTGAAATTACTTCATGACTATCGAGTGACTCACAGAATATTGCAGTGAAAGACCATTAAAAGTTGAAACAGAAATCCAATTAACTTTTTCTCACTGCATATGCCCAGCTGGAAGTATGACGTAAAAAAAAAGTTATTTCAGAAAAAGACCATCTTGTGATCTATCCCACAACCTTGAACTATGAAACTATTTTTATTGCGCGTGTTTCTATGATCTTTTTATCATTGTGTGAAAATGTAACCAACACGTAACGAAACTTTTGTAAACGCTCCCGCTATAAATGTAATTAGTAATGTAAAAATGGAGTATCTATGTGCAGTCTCCAAAACCAATCTTAAAATGCTATATTGTGTCGCATTTTCTATACATAAATAATATATCTTCGCATTTAAATAAGAATGGATTGCCAGTTATTCCACGAACTACTGTTTTCCTACTAATGAAATCAATCTTTCTCTTTAGCCGTTCAACGACTCGTTTTTCTGGATAACTCAAATGTGATTCACATAAATAAAAGGATATCGGATAAGTCTTTAATGTGGATATTACTTCAGCGCGATGATGAATCAAGGTAAGAAGAGCAAGTTTAGTTACATCTTTAATATGAAAATTTGAAAATTGATGAACTGAAGAAAAGTAATAATTTATAATCAAATTAAGTATATCACGCCACCGAGAGCTAACAATAGTTATTGATTTAGAGTCATTTATATATATAATATATATATATATATATATGAATTTCCTTGTAAATGTAATTGAAAAAGATATCTATAAATATCAATGATATAGAAAAAAACCGACATCTTATAAAAAAGAGATTAGCGTAGATAAATTTTCCTCCAGACTAATTATTCTTGATAAATATTTTAAAAAAAGTTAATGATGATATTAAGTTTCACTAAGATTTATTTATTATTCAAGAATCGTGAAACTATTTAATATGCATCTTAACTTGCTTGAAGCATAATTTACAAATTTATTTTCTACATTTTAATGTATATTAATGTAGTAATAATTAAGAAATTTCTAACCAGAAAATTTCAGCATATTAAAAAATCCTGTGAAAATATATACAGTTGAGCGCAAATGAAAATAATATTTTATTATCTCCTAAAATGAAAAAGATGGATTAACATACAAGAAAAATTAATAAAAAACGTCCTATTATTTTTCTAAAAATTAAATTTAAGCTTATAAAGTAAAAGTATCTCAGAAGGTGTGTGTAAAATCGCAAACCGTTTTATTAATAACTTCTTGAAAACAGAATTTCAAAAATAATTTAATATAAAACTAATATAGCTTATTATATAATATAACTTATTAACAAATTTAATATAACGTTAATATAAGTACCGCGCATACGCTACCACGCATGCGTGGCAGCGTATTACTGCTTATTTTACTGTTTATTACAGTTAATTTTACGGTATAATACAGGCAGCTGGGGTGACAGTATTATACTATAAAATTAACATTTTTTTTGCAGTGCAGTTTTATGATACATGCATAATAAATTTAAACAAATTATATGCTAGTCTGATTGATATATTTTAGAATTTGTAACCTAATTAAATTTCCTAAAAATATAGAAAAAAGCACGCAAAAGCCCGTAAAATTATTTCAAATAAATGAAATGTTTGTAATCCTGTTTATTATAATAATTTTAATGAACTAATTCATTGCATGTATTTTATTAATGTTTTGAGCTTAGGATTATGCAAACATTGAAATAACAAAATTTCTTTTTACATTTATCAAAGTTTACAGCGGTCATTTTAAAAATGCAAATGACATTAGACGAAACAAGATCACATTATAATTTTCACTGCTTAATTAACAATTTGAATTTAGTACGAAATTCATTTTATAATTAAAAAAATAACTCAATTAATTAATTTTTCTTGTGTGAGAGATGTTTCAGTTTATAAGAGATTTTTAATATTTAAATTTCTTGTACCTAATTATGTGTATTAAAAATATATTTCTGTACATATTAATTCGGAGTAACCGACTTTCTTTTAACTTATTTCACAGAATATACGTTTTTCATTTCGAATTTTTGAACTGAAACTTTCTTATACGTATTAATGTGTACAACTTCAGGATATATTTGTTGATATTAATATAGTACAAGATATGTACAATATTCTTTTGATCCTCTGATTCAAGATCGCTTTACCATAATAGAGCTGCACGTCGCTAACATTCAACGGTTTTATTCTAAATAAAACATAAAATCTCATCGGTAGCCGGCTCTAGTTATCAGGTATTTATTCGTTAAGTGAATTTGCCCACTTGCTTTACGATGTGCTCTTTAAGAGCTTTCGGTTTTTAATATTTCGTCATTTAAGCTTGTGTAGATATTTTTGTGTCTTGATTTTGATTTGTTTTTAAGTCATAGTGGTTTGTCATTGTGCTCCTTTTCTGTAAAATTGGAGTATATTCAATAATCTGATCTACTGGTAATTGGCGTATTTTAGCAAGTACTTGCTAGCGGGTAACTCCATCCATGACGCCAAACAAGGCAGTAAACCAAACTGCGGACGTTTAGCCTATATAAAATTATATAGTAATAAATCTTGGATTTAAATCAAACTCTTTAACAATGTTTTGAAGGCTAGATGCTGATTAAGCCATTTAAGGTGTTTTCTGCATATTCTTTTGGTGGTATTTAAAAAAAAATAAAATCTTAACAATAATACAACTTGTACAACTCAGGTGTTTACAAACTATGGAAAGTAAATGGACCTACTGGTAAAAAAATAGATCAGCAGACATGTTCTTCAATATATTGTCTTTGAATGGGAATATTTGCTATATGGTAAAAGAGATCTTTCTCTGACTATCTGTATTTACTGAGGGAGAGACTATCTCGTCTATTTCTTTTCTGACAGCATAATTGTTTTTTTTCTCTTAATAACGTTTCGTGACTTTCCTGCGTAATAATGCAGTTATCCTTCGTTCTTTCGTGCTTTGTTATGTCCCTCATTCGAATATATTGATCATTTCTCATCTCACCCGAGAAAAATTATTTATTCCTTAACCGTACGTCTTTTAAATTTACATAACCTACGCCCTTTAGATTAGTTTAGCTTTTTAAAAGTGGATATCTCCCAGTTACTTTCCCTTTAGATATCTATTAAACATCTATAGCAGGGATCGTACGGGTACCGTTACTTTTCCAGGTGACATACCAGTATATTTTTCTAAAAATATACATCAAGTTCAAACGTGCGAAATTTCACCTTATTTAAGAAGAGATTATCTATAAGAAAATACTGGTACCTAATAATTTCCTGGTCTTAAAATTCCAGGATCCGTACGAACCTTGTATAGACATGTATTAGACATCTATTAGACACGTGGTATCATACAGAGTGGTCATACTGTGGTATCATACAGAGACAGAGTGGTATCATAGATACCACTCTGTTAAAAGTCTAATAGAGATACTTTTTAGCTCACAGGCTATCAAAGCCTGAGAGCTTATGTGCCCGCCGGTTCTGTACGTACGTATGTATGTATGTATGTATGTACGTAACGCGATAACTCCCCAGCAAACACGAGATTTTTGGCCACCTGTTGTAAACGTTGTGGCCAAAAAAGTTTGCGGCAATTTGTATCCAGCCATTAATGTATTTTAACTGAAGCGCCCGCACACCGGATGTCTATCGCCAAATCGTTAACGGGCAAATGGCGGGGAAACTTAATGCAATTTCAGTGCCCAATAGCGAATGAAAGTACGTTTGCGGCCAAGATATACAAATCTATCATTGTTTAAAAGTCAGTGGCCCAGTATAATCTTCTCGACATTTTTATTATAAGAAATAAAAAGTATCTTTACTTCACATTTTATAAGATGATTTTCGTTATTTTAAACCTGGATTTATGTGAAACGATAAAATATGCTGCATTTAAATATTTTATGCAATAAAAAATACACAAAAAGTACCCTTCTTTAATTTAAAGAGTTTTTATGGAAAAAAAAAATCATAAAAACTGTTAATGTTTTTGCTTTTAAAGTATGCATTAATATCTTTAAATGAATATTTTTTGTGAGCACCTAGAATGAAAATGAATATTGCAATCTTTAGACATACATATTATATAAACATATTAAAAAAATTAATGATAAATGGGAATTTAAATTTCAATTTCAATGAAAAAATATTTGTCAAAAGAAATAAATGCCACTTTACCAAAAAGCAGTTACTGTTAAACGAAAAAAAAAAAAAAAAAAAATTCTTTTTTTTCTTGGAGGGGGGGGGGGGCGGTGATTTTATATTATCTGTATATTATCTATAAATCAGTTCCAAAAAATAAGTTATTTTCATTTTTTGAAACACTCCAAAATTTAGATTTAAAAGAAAAAAAAAATCTTAACTAGCTTAAATAAGCAATAATACCAAATACCGATCCCCCCCTCCCACTCCTTTCACACGGCAAGCCGGGAGTAATGCAGGGAAAGATGAAACAAGATTTCCCTTTTCCAACACATTTTTTTTCCCAGTGGGGATTTTTGTAAATATATTTTTAAATGTTTTCCGCTTTGTAATAATCAGCATTGAAAAATTTCCACTTTTAAAATTATTTAATGTTGTATGAGAAATTTTGAAGATAAAAAAAAAAACCTTGAAAAAATAAATCTATTGAAATATAGCTTTTTTTCTGCGGTCTCGTAGGGATTTTTATGTCTTTTTGGCAGCGTCATCGCACATCGCAGCGTTGTTTACATTTCCCTTTCCTTCATCGTGGCGTCGTCTATGTCTATGTCTAAGTCTCGTCATTCACTGGTTTTTGGATATTTAGATTTACTAATTAGGTAAGATTATTTTTCTATATTATTCCAAGAGTTAGTTAAAAATTAGTTTTCATCATTCTCAGGGACAGATTTAAGTTCAAGATAAAGAAAGCTGAGAAAAAGCATCAGCAATTGTGTAAAATTAACTGCATTGCTTTGCTTATTATGCGACTTAATTCTACAGAAGTGAATAAAAAAAAAAGTTCTTTACTGATCTTACATCTGCCCTGAATATGCTATTAATAAGTTGATTGTAATTATATATATATATCAGAGTAAAATGTGTCCGTAATGAACAATCTCGGAAGTTTTTGGTTTATAAAAAAATTAACCAATAAAAATTCAGCTTTTATTTTTTTCATAATTCTCCATTGCCTGTTTTATAATTTGCTTTATTGCTGACAATCTTAAACCAGTCAGGAAGCGGAAAGTAATATTTTACAGCTCCAGTGTCTTTCAGTGAAATTATACTTCATATGTTAAGATCTGGTTTTAATTAACTAATATATATATATATTCTGTATTTTCTGATGATACTGGCATATTTTTATTTTGATAGTAATAGAAAACTTCGAATTTTATGTACTAATTAATGACCATTTGCAAAATTTCACTTTATTTTTAAGATTTTAATAAAGTAGGTAATTTCTTTTTAATTCATTAATGTGATTTTTAATTAGTCATGGCAATAGTGCCCAAAATGTTTTGGTTTAGCCGAAAAGCTAAGTAATCTGGGTACTTTTCGGTTAGCCGGGCGCCAGTGAAATTTATATATCTATGTATACATATATATACATATATCTATACATACACACATTTATATATGCATGTATGTATATATACATATATATATACACATACATATATGTGTATGTATACATATATATGTATATATAGATATATACATTTCACTGGCGCCCGGCTAATCGAAAAGTACCGTAATCTGATTTAATTTTTAAATTCCACTTATCAGAGTCGTGTAATAGGAACACAACTTGGTACTTTTCTGTTATACCAACACATGCCAAAATATACGCTAATCTGCCATTTATTTCTACCCTAACCGTGTAAAGAATTTTTTATTGCAAACTGTACCAAACATTCTGATTGGACTATTTATTGAACGTGAATCTTTTATTATTATTATTTAATCGTAACCTCATAAAACATCTTAACTTGCTACTTTTCAAATAGAAAATATTTATTAAATTATAACTTGCATTTATTATTGACACTGAAATGAATTTTACCATTAAGCTGTTACTTGATGATGTAGAAGCGGCAATAAAATTGTTTTAGGACTTTAGATACATAAAAAAAAAAGTTTTTATCAAAAAAACTCATAAACATCTTCATTCAAAAAATGAAATGTTTACAGCAATCCTAAGAGACATTTACAATTTCAAGCCTGTAGTTTAAATAGAGTTTTATTTTATTACCTTATGTAATATTTATTTGTTCTTTTATTTTAAGTGCATATTTTGTATTGCAATTTTCAAACGTTTTATTTTTAAGTGCTTAAATTCGTGCCAACAATGTTATTTTTGTTTTCAAATGATTCGTTTCATGTGAATTTCCTTTTGTGCCGATTATTATGCTTAGCGACAATGGTGTTGGTATAGCAGAAAAGGACCCAAACTTTTTATAAACAGTTGCTTTTAATATATTTTCATGTTGTAAATATTTTTTTAATAACAAACCAGATTAATTTTTAATGGGTTTTTTTTTTCCTAATGAAAGCACATAATTTGTTTGGGTACATTTCGGTTAGCCGGGCGCCAGTGATATATATACATGTATTATATATACACATATCTATGTATATACACATATGTCTGCATATACATATATATACATACATATATTTATATACATATATGTATGTATATACATATATAGGTATATACATTATGTATTTATATATGTTGATATATATCACTGGCGCCCGGCTAACCGAAATGTACCTTTTTTTGTTTCAAAGTATTGCATCGTCCCTTACCCCTCATGCAAAAACAAATTTGTCTTTAAGGACGTCTTCCTTTTTAAAACTTGTTTTAAGCCTTTTTTTAACCTCATCTCCCCCGAGTCTGAAATTTTCTTTCTGTGTTTGTGACAACATACTCTCAAAGCATGCAATTTCTTTCTTGGAATCCAAAATAGTTGCACACTGTTATACTATACTGTTACATTTTTTTTTTTTTTTTTTTTTTTTTTTTTTTTTTTTTTACACCCATCCAAAATATTAAGAGGAGAGAGCCTGTCTGATATTACACTTTTAATTTTATGTTAAATAAAACATTGGGTACTTTTCGGTTAGCCAGGTGCCAATGATGTGTACAAGTACATACATGTATATATATATTACTTTTGTCCAGCTAACCGAAAAGTACCAAACATTGTATCAATTATCTTCCTTAATTACTTTCCTGGAACTATAATTTATCTCCATCTTTTATATTATGTTCTGCAGTGTTTTTCTTTTTCAGTACCATAATTTCAGTAAAAAGCGCTATAGTGCATATGCGTGTAAAAATTTAAAATAGTCTAAGTGCACAGCACTTCTGCTGGTGTGGCTGATTCAGTAATTTTTTTTTTCTTTTCCTCCCCATAGCAATATTTAGATAAGATGCCATTTTATTTAATGCAAATTATGTGTGTGTGCATGTTGAAATAAGTTTTGATTTAAAAGAAGAAGAAAATGATTCACTGACATCAGTTATATACATTAATCAGTTGTACTTTTTCTTTTTAATTTTCTAGTTGAATATGATAAATGCTTAATATTGCAACCTATTACAATTTATTTTCATATTTTTCAGGAAACTGTGGTGGCGCAGTTCAGAGATGGCAGCAGAGATGACTGTGCAGCATAAACTCGTTTGGCATTCAAGCAAAGGTAAGTTGTCAATTTACTCAGTTTGTAACGCAGGGCTTTTATCTTAGGGCCCATTTTGAAAAAAGTAAAAGTTATTTGTGTGAAATTTATTCTTTTTTTTTTTTGTGAAAGATAACATTTTGTAATGAATATGAAATTTAGTTACTCAAATTTGAACCAAACGTTTATTGATAACTTCTTTAAGTCCTTCTGTTAAAGTTTTCCTTTCAATTTGTTTGCAAATTACACATTTTGAAACATAAAATAAAAATTAACAATGAAGAGTATGTTTTTATGGATTGTTTATAAAATAGTCAATTCAGAAAATTCCAGATTTTAAAAGTATTGCTACCCCACATGCAAAAACAAATTTGTCTTTAAAGACTTCTTCCTTTTTAAAACTCAATTTTTTTTAAGTTGCCTGTGTTATTTAAAAAAAAAAATGGGAAGAGATCCTGTTTATTAAAAGGTATATTGTGAAGGGACCTGCTTTACTAGGAAGAATTTTGGGATGGTCCCCTAAATAGGCTCCAAATTTTGTCTGTATTGATCAATTTACATTAGTAAATTTAATTTCACACATTCATAAAATAGAAGTGCACTCTTGTATTTTAGCTGCATACAGTTGGTAAACGTTAAAGCTCTTTACAAAGCTTTCCAACCTTTGCACTTTAAGTGTAAAATTTACACTTTTTAACCTTTTTTTACAGCTAGAATGTACTTATTTTTTACTCTTAAAAGTTATAGAAAAAAAAAGCTATTAAAATATTTTTCGGCAGAATCCTCGAATAAGCGAGGGTCCCCGATTTGGCGATTTTTTTGACGCACGCCAAGGAACGACGCGCGCCAACCGAGAAATCGGCAACCTCCGAATTCTACCCAATCAGAACACGAGCTTTTCGGCAGACGACTTATTACTTACACACATCGTCAAGCAAATTCTTTCACAAAGTACACCGTGAACGTAGCATTGATTTTATTTCGTTTTAAGAATATTTACAAAGTTTTAGTAAATTTTACCGCCACATTTTTCGATTTTTACATACTTTTACCAATATTTTCCTTCAGATATTTCAATTTTTACAAACTTTTACCGATATTTTCCTTCAGATATTTCAATTTTTATAAACTTTTATCGATTTTTTCGTTCCGATTTTTTCCATTTTTACAAATTTTTAGCTATTTTTCCTGCCGGATGTTTCCGTTTAAAAAACTATTTAGCTATTTTTCACTCCGTATTGTTTCATTTTTAGCAATTTTTCTATCCAAATTTTGAACTATTTATTCCTCCGGATATTTTTATTCTTACAAATTTTTTCCTCCGGATTTTTCCATAAAAAAAAGTTCTACCCTATTTTTTCCTCCGGATTTTTCAATTTTAACCTACTTTTTTCATTTGGATTTTTCGTTTTTACAAGTTTTTAGCTATTTTTCATCTATTTTTCATTTTTACAAATTTTTAGCTATTTTTTCCTCTACATTTTTACAAATTTTAGCTACGTTTTTATTTTATTTCTTTTGTTTTCATTTTTATAAATATTTAGCTATGTTTTTACTTTTTTTTTTTCATTTTTATAAATATTTAGCTATGTTTTTACTTTTTTTTTCATTTTTATAAATTTTTAGCTATGTTTTTCCTTTGTTTTTTTTGCATTTTTTGAAATTTTTAGCTATTTTTTCCTCCGGATTTTTCCGTTTTTAAAAATTTTTAGCTATTTTTTCCTCCGGATTTTTCCGTTTTTAAAAATTTTTAGCTATTTTTTCCTCTGGATTTTTCTGCTTTAAAAAATTTTTTAGCTACTTTTTCTACCGAATTTTTCAATTTTTAAAAATTTTTAGCTACTTTTTCCTCCGAATTTTTCAATTTAAACAATTTTTAGCTACTTTTTCCTCCGGATTTTTCAATTAAAAAAAAATTTTAGCTACTTTTTCCTCCGGATTTTTCAATTAAAAAAAATTTTTAGCAATTTTTTCTCCAAATTTCTCAATTTTTTTAAAAAAAATATCTATTTTTTTTCATTTGGATTTTTTATTTTTAGCAATTTTTAGCTATTTTTTCTTCTGGATTTTACCATTTTTACAAATTTTTAGCCATTTTTTTCCTCCAGATTTTTCCATATTTTTAATTTTCTTTCTTCTGTATTTTTCATTTGTATAAATTTTTAACTATTCTTTCCTCATCATATTTCCATTTTTACAAATTGTTAGCTACTTTTCCTCCAGATTTTACAATTTTCACACATTTTTAGCTATTTTTGCCACCATATTTTCCCACATTTTTAGCTATTTTTGCCACCATATTTTCCGAATTTCCAATTTTTTTGCTATGTTTTCCTCCAATTTTTCCATTTTAAACTATTTTTCCCACCGGATTTTTCCTTTTTTTTTTATGAATTTTTAACTATTTTCCCTCCAGATTTCTCCATTTAAAAAAATTTTTAGTTATCTATTCCCTCTAGCTTTTTCAATTTACAAATTTTTAGCTATTTTTTCCTCCGGATACTTCATTTTTACAAATTTTCGGCTATTTTTTTCCTCCGGATATTTCCATTTTTACATATTTATAGCTTTTTTCTTCCATCTGTATCCATTTTTACAAATTATCTTTTTTTTTCTATGAATTTTTTTGAAATATTTATCATGTTTAATAATTTATTACCTTTAACAATGAAAAAATTTCTAGTAAAATAAGGCTTAAACTTGAAAATTGTCACAAAACGGAATAAAATCAACGTTTACTTCATGAAAGAAATTCTCATAAAAACTCTATAAATAGTCAATTCTCTGCATCACACCACACACGTTATAATTGAGGAAAATTTCGATATTCTTCATTTTTCTAATACATGCAAGACGCGGTTGACTATGCTTCGCGTACATTAACTGAAAAAAACATCACTGGACGCATGAAACTCGCTGTACAGCATTCTCTAGAATGCACGAAATTCATTTAAGCCGAGGTCAGTAACTTGTGTATGTACGCTTGGCATGCATTAACCGAAAAAAAACATCACTGGACGCATGAAACTCACTGTACAGCATTCTCTAGAATGCACGAAATTCATTCAAGCCGCGGTCAGTAACTTGTGTATGTACGCTTGCCGTACATTAACCGAAAAAAAAAACATCACTGGACGCATGAAACTCGCTGTACAGCAATCTGTAGAATGCACGAAATTCATTCCTGCCGCGGTCAGTAACTTGTATATGTACGCTTCGCGTACATTAACTGAAAAAAAAACATCACTGGACGCATGAAACTCGCTGTACAGCAATCTGTAGAATGCACGAAATTCATTCAAGCCGCGGTCAGTAACTTGTATATGTACGTTTCGCGTACATTAACCAAAAAAAAACATCACTGGACGCATGAAACTCGCTGTACAGCAATCTGTAGAATGCACGAAATTCATTCCAGCCGCGGTCAGTAACTTGTGTATGTACGCTTCGCGTACATTAACCGAATTTTTTTTTTTTTCCCAACAATCCATTGACTAATTTTAAGATTTTTTACCACGATTGGCTGATAAATTTGGCGATATCTTTTAAATGGCCAAAAAATCATTTTGTAAACTTTTTCATATTAAAATTTAGTTAAATTGTAATATTTTAACAAAACTGTATTCAAAAAGTTATAAAAAAATCTTCGTCTATTACATATTGCATAGGAATTGTTCATTTTTATTAAAATTATTTTATTCAAAATTGTTATTTTACAGTTTGTTAAAACAGTTTAGCAGAGTTTCATGAAATGTAAACATCTTGTACAATGGGTCCTTCAAATTACTCAAAATTTTGATGCTTCAGCTCATGTGCTTAGAAAATGTTTGCTTTAAATGTTTTAATATTTGTTTCAAGAGTGATGATTCAGTTTTGTGATTATTGTGACACCTCTGGAAATATAGTGCATCTAATCTGGACTTACATTTAATAAAAATTAAATTAATTTAAATTTTTGAAATATAAAATTTAATAGAAAAAGATTGAGTATTTTTTAAAGTTTTGCAGAAATGTGTCAAATAATTTTTGTTAACAGGGTTTTTGACTTTCTTGAACTTTGACAATACTTAAGATTACACAGATTTATGCTAAATAATTTTTTTTAATTTATGCTATGTATGTAGAAGAGGAAGGGAGGTGGTGATAAAATTATTTAATCTTCTGACCTCTAAATTAAGGATTTTTTTTTAATATGTTGTCATATAAATTAATTTGGATTTTGATTATATGTAATGTATAATTTTTAACAAATTAAAAATAAAGCAGATTCTTTGGAGAAAGGGACCTTCTTTAATACTTTCTTTGACCCTTTTTTCTTAAGAAACTTTAAAAAATGATATTTAAATTCAAGGTATTTTTAAAACATTCTTATGTTTTGCCCAAAATATTTTGCAAATGTAAGATTCTGGAGAGGAGCTGAAGGTTCAAATCCATGTTTTTAAAATTTCCTTTAAATCAAATATGAAGTAATAAAAATGGTGATTTTTTTTTCATTGCTAACTAAGCGTAAAACTGACAGTGTGAAATATGTTCGAGCCTGGAAGCTTGGTTATGCTTAGTTAGCAATGTAAAAATTCACATGTTTGTTATTCAATAATTTCGAGTTAATTTCACTGCTGAAAATAAATTAAAATTACTCAAATATCAAGTTTTTAGAATAAAATAACTGTGGCAATATTTGTATTGGAGTAATTAGTGTTTCCCCTAGACGTTTTCGAGAGGGCGCAGCACCCTGCCCATTTTTTTATAGTTGTAAATGCGCCCTGCCCGTTTTTATATAGCTGGAAATGTGCCCTGATTATTGTGGATTCGCAAGAATTTGCTTTCGCGAATTTCACCAAAATTTAGCGGGAAAATATCACAAAAATCATCTATCGGTCATGAGAAAATATCGCAAGATTCGTCTATTGGTCACAGTAAAATATCACAAAATTTGTCACTTGGTCGCAAGAAAAATTACAAAATTCAAAAATCTCAAAATTCGGCAGTTTGTTGTAGGAAAAAAATTGGGAAATTTGCTTATTTGTCGCAAAACCTCCCTCCCTGCACAATTCGGCAATTGGTAGCAGGAAAATATTCTGAAATTCATCAGTCAGC
Organism: Maratus michaelseni; assembly: GCA_963931845.1. Classification (NCBI taxonomy): domain Eukaryota; kingdom Metazoa; phylum Arthropoda; class Arachnida; order Araneae; family Salticidae; genus Maratus; species Maratus michaelseni. The sequence goes on along the minus strand of OZ007590.1, from coordinate 126,679,309 downwards.
TGCGGGAAAAATCACGAAACTATTCAGTCAGTTATGGGAAAAAATAGCGAAATTCTTCCAAGATCGCATGAGAAAAATTGCTAAATTTGTCAATCGATTGCGGCTAAAAATAGAGAAATTTATATATCTGTCATGGGCAGGGCATTCGGGGCACGGGCCCAGGGTCCCCGATTTTCAGGAGTCCCCAAATGCTACTAAAAATTTTTGAATTATTGGCCAAAACAGTTTTAACTGTTAAAAAAACAAAATTAAAATGGAAAAATCTGTTTGTCAGAGATTGTCTATGATGTGTCAAAGCAGGGTTGGCAAGTTTCTTCCAAAGTGGAAAAAACCGGCCTGAAGAAATAGGTTTCTTCCAAGTGGAAAAAATGGAAGAAACTGTTTTTCTTTAAGAATTTACCATATAAGTTACAACTTCGTAAAATACAATAAAAATAAATGTATTTTCTAATAGATAACCTTACATAAATTTAATTAGACTTATAAAAATTTAATTATGTATGATAAATTGATAATTACACCAGTTTTTTAGCCAAGATCACACACCTGTCTAAAGCTTTCCAATCATTGTGTACCTGAATAAAATAAATGGGACTTTTCTAACACCATGCCAAAATGTATGCTAATGTGCTATTTATTTAAACCCTGAACGTGTAAATATTTTTATTGCAAACCGTGCCAAACATTGTGATTTGCTATTTATTGAACATGACACTTTTTAATTATTATTATTACTTAATTTACTCTGTAACCTCGCAAAACATCTTAATTTGCTATTTTTCAAATAGAAAATATTTAATATTAAGTAGTAACTTATATTTATTGTTGACACTAATGTGGATTTTACCATTAGGCATTTACCAGATGATGAGGACGCTGCAATAAAATTGTTTCAGGACTTTGGATACAAAAAAAAAGTATGAACGTCTTCATTCAAAAAGTGAAATGCTTACTGCAATGCTAAGAGACATTTACAATGCTATGCCTGTAGTTTAAATTGAGTTAATTTTATTAATTTATCATATAATATTTATTTGTTCTTTTATTTTAAGTCTATATTCGTGTCGATTTAATAAAATAGTTCGTGAAAGTCTGTAATTTTCAAATGTTATATTTTTAAATGCTCAATTTTGTGCCAACATTTTTTTTTTTTTTTTCCAATTGAATCCTTTCACATGAATTTCATTTTGTGCCAATTATTGCACTTGGTGACGACAATGGTGTTGGTATAATGGAAATGTACCAAATAAATTTATCCAAAATACACAAAATCAATTAAAGGTAATTCAATTCAAAAGAGGCACATTTTTTTTAATATATATAATTTAAACTTCTGTAACCAGTAGTAAATAGTATGTGGATCATTTACCTATTGTAGAATGAAACTCTTTTAAATAAAAGACAGTGCTTTGAATTTACGCCCATTTTATTAAGGAAACTAATATACAGTAATTACTGTATTGAAGGATTTCATTAAAATCTCCATTTTCCTTACTACAGTGCAACATTGTATAACAAAACAGAAGTAATTTAGCTTTAAGATGCTGCAATCAATTTCTCAACTTAGAATGGATGAATGCAAAAGATGAAAAAAATTCTTATCCCTGTAGAGTTTATTTTCAGAACATTTATCTTTTAAATCAGCATGCTAGTATACATAATTACAAATTTGTTTGTTTTAAGTTTTGCACAATAGTTTTTAAAATATTGCATTTTTATATGATAAATAAGGAATTGGTAGGTTTTTTTTTTTTTTACAGAAATTATATAAACAATAAAAAAATATCCTTTACCTCTAAAGTTGTAAAAAACATAACCTGTAAATACCTGCTGAACCTGAAGTTTGTTATTAAAAAATAACTTATTTTTCCATAAATAATATTTTTAATATTAATTAATTTCCAATTTAAATTTCATATAATTAGGTTTTGAATTTAATTCTTTTATATAGTTAATATATTTTAATTTTGAGCATCTGTTTTGTTTTCTGTTGGTTTCTTCCAGTTTTTTCCATTTCTTCCAGTTTCTTCCGGAAGAAACCCAACCCTGTGTCAAAGTAACTTCATTTTTTCTTTATTGTCTTTTAACCCTTTGAGGCGTGGTGGGATATATTATATCCCACCTAATTTAAATTTTACTTTTTTAACTTTGACGGGGAAAAGTTGAAAAATTGCTTTTCCTTATTTTGAACTAAATTACGGTGAGAATTGAAATGCTATCGTTTTATGAGTGATAATATCAGATTTATAGCTTGGAGGTACACAATGTATTTTCCTACTTTACAAAGCCATTTTGAAGGAAATGTTATGTGAAAAAATAAGGTACACAATGTATTTTCCTACTTTACAAAGCCATTTTGAAGGAAATGTTATGTGAAAAAATAAAGTGAAGAAAATAAAGAACTGCTGGTTTCTAGCAATACAAATTCTAGAAACATTTACAAAGTGAGCAATTCGACTTTTATGAAATGAACAGAAAGAGCACCCATACATCATATGTAAAGAATATGAATTTATATATTTGAAGTTATTCAAAAGAATTTATAGAAAGCCTGTTTTTATTTTGTTTTAGTGATTAACACAGAGATAAAGTATTTAATATATACAGCCCCCCCCTCCCCCCCTGCTCTTAACACATAAAAATAGAAACAATATTATTGTTAACATGGTTGCAAAAAGAAATGAGAGAATATGATATAACATAAAATTGCCACCATGAAATGTAGTTTCGCACCTAGAAAAAAAAAAAGGAATTAGGTGTCATTTGACAACGCTGCCCTTTCATGAGTTTTTGTTAAAAGCAAATATAGGTATACTGCAATAAAAAAGTTTCATTTTGTACAAATAACTTGAACTACAAAGCTTTTTGTAAATAGTTTTTTTAAATTATAATTTCTGTTCCGATTATATTTATAAATGGCTAATTAATAAGTGGTGTTTTTAAAGTAAGGCATTTTAATTTTGTTTTGTAAAATTTATTTTTTGTTTTTCAGAAGAAGAAGAATAAAAATCTGGAAAGAAAAAAGTTCTCTGTGAAGATGACTGTAGATTTTCAGCTCTTGTTTATAAACTTAAATTAAGAAACATCAGAAATTTAATTGTAACAGGATTAAATTTTCTTGTAAAATATTTCTGATAAATTTTGAGCATCTTGTAAATACATAAATAAATGTTTTTTGGTTGGTTTGTTTTACATTTGTTGTGAAAAATAAAATTTATATGAAAAAAAAAAAGCATTCAGTTCTAGTGTTTTTAAATATATATATTTATTTATGCAAGTGATGTTGTTAAAAAAGATGTACTATATATTTTCCCCTTCTTTTTACAGGTTAAGATATAATTGAATAAAAGTGTTTTATGTAGGCTATATTTTAAAAACTGATAAACTGTTTTTGTTGGTTGATTATAAATTAGCATTGCTTGGAGATCAGGTATTAAAAATAATTTGCTGTATAAAAACTTTTGAAAATTTTAATAAAAATTTCATCATAATCTCATTAGAAGTTGAGATTAAAATTTTAATGTACATAATATTGTATGAATCAGTTTGAAATTTTGTTAGTCAAAAAGTCACATACCTCCTGCTGGAAGGAAAAATATTTTAAAGATTTCTTTATTGGTAATATATTAAAAAAAAATATATATATATATTCAGTACTCATTACTTGCTAATTTTTAAAAAGTAAAAACAATGATATATTATTATTTATGAGTAATGTTTAGTCCATTTAAAAAAAAAAAAAAAAAAGATTTAGTGTATGAATGGTGAACTTGCCGTGTTCTAGAAGATCAACTGCCACTACTATTTTGAAAAAATATTAAACTTATTTAATAAGAGAAATTTTAAGATTACATAAGAAGGAAAATAGTGACAATTGGCTTTCTGTCAATTAGTAATATTTTGTAAATATATATACATTGAAATTTTGTTCTATGATGTGTATAAAGGGGGGAAGAGTCCTTAACAGACTAAAACATTACTTTATAGGAATACTGCTACATTTTTCTGATATTATATGCCAAAGAGATGAAGATAGTGAAATGACATTTTTTGAACGGACCTAATTTACATATATATATAGTTACATCATTAAAAAAAATTCTTAAATTTCAATGATCAGTAATGTCAACATTTTACCAATTTTATAAAATAGAGTTCCTGCGTTTTTGTTTTATTTTCAAGCTGGATAATTGGAAGAAACATCCAGGTAAGAAATTGTATTATAAAAGCACCAGTGGACCCATGCGAAGATTTCACACTGCAGTCTAATACTTTTTAGCAATATCTAATACTCTTTAGATGCAGGTTTAAACTTGTAAAGGAAAATTAAGGACTGAAACTATCTTCAAACAACATTAGTCGAGCCAGAATATCATCTCGTTTATTCCATCACAGTTACAGTAAAAACTGATCGAGCATAGCAAAGACAAAAAAATATATATATCTATAGTTAATTAACTGCTTTAGAGATGACATCATCTGTTTCAGAAAAAAACATGGGACAAAGAAAAATAAATTGAGCATTTCAATTTTGCTTTTTAGTCATAAATATAAAATAAACCCGTGCAGCAACTATGTCCCACTTTATCTTTTTTGTAGTATTTATTTTTTATAATCATTTTAAGCATTATATAATGTGGTATTTTATTTTTGTGGCTACACTAATTTGAGGAAAGCCTTTCATTTCTTTTATGAAGACAATGCAGATTTAATTTTTAATTTACAGCAATTTTTAATCAAAAAATATGTTTTATCGAGATGTGAGTGCACTATGTCAGAAGCTGGTTCAAAATCCTTTCTTATGGCATCTCGTTCATTGTTGTGCATTTCATATTTTCTGAGAAAAGGGGATGTTGATAACAGAAATAATATATACTAGTGGGCCTGTGTGAAGATTTCACACTGCAGCCTAATATTTTTTAGCAATATCTAATATTTTTTAGATGCATGTTTAAACTTCTAAAAAAAAAATAAAGCCAGAATATAATCCAATTTATTCTTTCATACTTTACAGTAAAAACTGACTGAAAATATCAAGAGCTATATATATATATATATATAAATTGTATTTTAACTACATTAGAGAGTGACATAATGTTTTGAAAAAAAAAAAAAAAAATTGAGCGTTTGAATTTAAATTTTGCTTTTTTATCATAAATATAAAATAAACCCATGCAGCAACCATGTCCACTTTATCTTTATTGAACATTTTTTTTATAATCATTGTTGTGGAATTTAATTTTTGTGGCAACAGTAATTTGAGGAAAAACTTTCATTTTATTTCTGAAAACAATGCCTATTTAATTTATTACTTGCAATTTTAACCAAAATACATGTTTTAAAGAAATGTGAGTGTACTATGTCAGAAGTCGCTTGAAAATCCTTTCATATGGTATCTCATTTAACATTATACATTTTTTATTTGCTTCGAAAAAGGGATGTTGAATATAATCATTAGATAACAATTTTCAATGGAAATTCTGGCTGGACAATCCACCTGGTGAATTAGCTTGAAGAAACATAAATTGAAACTACTTAAAAATTTACTCCTTTGAATAGAATGTTTAAACTTATAATTTAATTAAAAATTGAAGAAAATTAGTTTTTTTTTCGTATTCTCACCATCATTGGTAATTTAACGCTCAATATATATTTTACACCTTGTGTTACACCTTATTTTACAACTTTTTTTTTTATTAATTACAATTATGGCTTTTGCAACTTTTTCAGAATAACATTAAAAAATAAATCATAACCATATGGCCTTTTATTCCGATCTAATGAGATGAGTGGATACGGCCAATTTTTGCCTCCATTGGGACACTTTTTTAAAAAAAAATTATTATTATTGCTTACAGATTGAAAGTATTCTATACAAGATCTGAAGCACTTTCGATTTTATTGTATTTTGACCTTTTTAATATGGGGTGCTTATAACACCATTGCAGTTTTTAACTGAAAAATATTATAATAAAGTGAAACATGTTTGCATAAAAGTCAGGTTGGTGTTATGAGCTCTTGTTAAGAAAAATATTCCAATAGATTATTATTATTTTTTTTTTTTTTTTCAAATTTTGAATAAAATATTTAGAGTTTTCAGACAAAAATTATGGACCAGTAAATTTAGATTCTAAAGTTTAAAATAACTTAAAAAAAGAAAAAAAATTGTCCCTGCCAAAGGAGTAAAAATGGAGATTTGCTCAACTTTACTTTTTTGAGGACCATAAAAAGTATAATTCTGGCCAGCTTCCATTCATGATATCTAATAGTGGCATGAATATGGCTAGCTTTGGGCTATCATTCATTATTGATGGCGACAAAGTGGCTAGCTTTCGGCATGCATTCATTAATGATTACCATTGATGGCAACAAAGTGGCTAGCTTTCGGCTTGCATTCATTAATGATGGCAACGAAATGGCTAGCTTTCGGCTTGCATACATTAATGATGCCCATTCATGGCAACAAAGTGGCTAGCTTTCGGCATGCATTCATTAATGATTACCATTGATGGCAACAAAGTGGCTAGCTTTCGGCTTGCATTCATTAATGATGGCAACGAAGTGGCTAGCTTTCGGCTTGCATTCATTAATGATTACCATTGATGGCAACAAAGTGGCTAGCTTTCGGCTTGCATTCATTAATGATGGCAACGAAGTGGCTAGCTTTCGGCTTGCATACATTAATGATGCCCATTCATGGCAACAAAGTGGCTAGCTTTCGGCATGCATTCATTAATGAATAGCATTGATGGTATGTGGATGGCTGGCTTAAGGCTAGTTTACATTTATGATGACCAATAAATTAACATTTATGGCCAGCTTTGGGGTAGCTTTTATTTTTAACAAACGCAGGTGGCATGGCTGTGGCGATCTTCTGGCTAGATTTTATTCACGATGATCGTTAATGGCCAAACTGTGGCTAGTTTTCATTAATAATTGCCACTTAAAGTATAACTGTGGCCAGTTTTAGGCTATCCGTCAATTATGATTAACCACTTGTGGCACAATTATGGGCATCTTAATGTAGTTATGGCCAATTCTGTTGCGGCCACATTGTGGCCGGCGTGACAGTTTTTTTAAGTTGCCGTTACGGCAAACGATTGCGGCCCCTCATCTACTAGTTTGGGCCAAGGCTAACGTAGCCATCAGTGGCCCGCAAGTTCTGTGTTAGTTGGGTCTTCATAGAAATATCCGTTTACCTTCAAATTTTGTTTATAGGTTCACTGTGTTAAGGCACTTCCCTGATTAGTTTTCGGGATTGATTGGTTAAGTATAAAGGGGGGGGGGACGAGGGGGGCTAATCCCCCCCCTTAATTTATATAAATGGGTTTTTCATGCAGAATTATTCCGTTTACCTTCAAATTTTGTTTATAGGTTCACTGTGTTAAGGCGCTTACCTGATTAGTTTTCGGGATTGATTGGTTAAGTATAAAGGGGGAGAACGGGGGGGGCTAATCCCCCCTTAATTTATATAAATGGGTTTTTCATGCAGAATTATTCCGTTTTCCTTCAAATTTTGTTTACAGGTTCACTGTGTTAAGGCGCTTCCTTGATTAGTTTTCGGGATTGATTGGTTAAGTATAAAGGGGGGGGGGGACGGGGGGCTAATCCCCCCTTAATTTATATAAATGGGTTTTTCATGCAGAATTATCCCATTTGCTTCAAAATTTGTTTATAGGTTCATTGGGTTAAGACGCTTCCCTGATTAGTTTTCGAGATTGATTGGTTAAGTATAAAGGGGGGGGGGCTAATCCCCCCCTAATTTAGATAAATGGGTTTTTCATGCAGAATTATCCGATTTTCTTCAAATTTTGTATATATATTCATTGTAATTAGAGACTTCCCTGATTAGTTTAAGGGGTTCATTAGTTAACTATGAGGGTGGGGGGTAGAATGACCCCCCCTTAATATATTGTTGATTTCTTTATTTTTCTCTTATTTCAGATTCTTTGAAATAAGAGTATAATATACAATTAGTGTGAATAGCCTGTGAGCTCAATGCCCTCAGTTTAACTGGGCAGTTTTCTTTTTATTATGACATCTAATGGATGTACGAGTAATACATGGCTTTTTTAGATGAACAATTACTTATATTTCACTGACTAATTTCCAGGAGAGCTGAGTCTTTTTCTATGTACTTGCTACTAAGAACTTTTGTTGCTATTTTTATTTTCTGGGGGCTTTTATCGATTTCAATCAGTTTGCGTATTGCTAAAAACCAGGTTATGTGTATTTTCATCCTTACATTTAGTTACCTTCATAACAGAAAACATTTTGATTGTAACCCATAAATTCTAAACAATTCGCAGAGAGTGACTAGTTGGGATGGATGGTTGTGGACGCATCTACTGTACGTAAGCACATGAAACTTTAAACTGAGACAAATTTTAAGATTTCATGACTTTAAAATACATAATATTTTAAGCTTTATTATTTTTTAAACCACAAAACTTTACGCAAATTTTAAAATATCATGAGTTCTGCAAACAAACATTGCTCTAACGCATGTGAACTACGTGAATTCCGTTCCTAAATTTTGTCAACAGTCAGGAGTTTTGGTCACTTTAACCGGTCAATACTCCACCAACCTTCAACTCGCGGTTCAACTCTTAGTTGAATATCTTCAGATTAGAAAATCTAACCGTCGGTTGATATTTCGAATTCATCGATAACTTCAGAGCCGTGGTTAGTAGACATACAGTTAGTCACCATAAGGTTGAAATGTGTATATCGGATTGGCCAAAGGGATCACATGACGTAGGAATCACGTCGATGAGTTGTGTCCTCACTTAGCGCCAGGTTTCAACGACGAACCTAAACAGAATATTGAAAGTGCATAGTTGTTTTGTTTAATTTTTAGATAAATAAACATCACAAATAAATTTCTAATTACCATTTTCATTTGATGGTTTTGTTCGTTCACAAAATTAGGCCCAATGATTATAAATAATAAGACGTTCATTTTTACAAAATTTTGCGTTACACTAAAATTATTTAAACAAATTACTTGATTAACGAAAAACACACACACACGCATATATATATATATATATATATATATATATATATATATATATATATATATATATATATATATTATCTATAAGTTTAATAAAAAATGGTGTGATCAGGCTAACCAGTAGTAAATAGAATAAAAGAAAATTACGAGCTAGGTTTATTAATTTTGCAACGAATATTATATAAAAAGACATTTTCATATATTTATTTCTAATATATATTTATTTTTATTTAACTGAAGTAATTGATTACAGATTCAATTAAATTATCTCGGATAAAATTGCATACCTGGTAGCCTTTATTTCTTATACAGTATGTAAGAAGATTTTTTTTTTTTAATTTCATGTGTAGATTATTATAATAGATTGTTTTTTTTGTTTGTTTTTTTTATTTCCTTGTATAGTAATTTTAGAAAATATTTGAAAATTTCTCGTGAAATGCGAAAAATTTCAAGAAATCCTCTGAAAAATGATTCTTTCAAACAAAAATAATTATTTTAAACTAACGTATGGTTTCAATAGATGATTAGTTATACTAATGGATGCACATACGCGATATTTAACAGAAAATTCATGCTTTTTTTTTAATTGTGTGCTCTAAACAAATATAAAATGTAGAGATAAAACTAAAAAAATGTAAGAAAAGCTGATTTTCTTTTTAAATATTATTCTAAGACAAAAACTGTTTTGAATTATGTACCCAAAATGTTTGGTGTAAGAACATTTGTTCCTATTTGCATTCGGTAGATCGCGCTATCAAATACCAAATATACCCAGTAGTTATCTAGACCGTGGATGCTGAAACCTTTGTCCCAAATTAATATAATCCTGAATTCACAGAGCTAAAATATACACAAAGGACTAAGAATAAAAAGTAACTCATTGTTTTATATTCATTTCTTTAAAATTAATATTTTGCTTGCTTATTGCATCACAAACAGTGCAATAAAAGGTTAATAAAAGACTACAAAATGAACTAAATTGAAACGACCTCCATCTTTGCTTCAACTGGACATGGGCGGTTGAATAACATGAGCTTTGAAGCAAGGTTCAGTTTATCAACTTGAGATTCGTTTTTCTTTCCCGTTTCGCCTGGTTGAGTTAGCGGAGAATTGGATTTCAGGGTCAACTGAGAGATGAGCCCTAACTCTCGATTTGAAGTTGACGGCGAATTGGCCGGTAAATGTACTGTTTAAAGCGGAGAACTCGAACGAAGTTAAAATCACGTCTGAAGCATACGTCGTTTGATTCTTTGGTATGAATTGATTGCATATCATAATTTCTACTACGATTAATCATATGGCAGTATCTGCAATTGTTCAGATTTAATTTTTAAATATCGTGGATTAAAAAAATAATAATTATTCAAAATCTTCTGGTAGACATGCATGAGATTACTTTAATGTATTCGACGTCACACATCTAAATTTCTATAGACGTGAAAAACTTGTGAAATGGATATTTCGTGATGTCATGTAGATGTGTTGGTGTGTACGCAACTTATAGACGTCGTTTAAACATCTTTCGTGTGTACATAACTTTTAGAAATCTTATAGATGTGAATATGATATGTGGGTACTTTTAAGTAACTTTATACATATGTCTAATACAATAAATGAATTTCTCAACGTAGTTCTTTGTGTTAAGATATTTATAAAATGTAAATTAACCTAGGTTTTGGAAATAAACATAATGCATTTACTTATAGTTTATCATCTTTCTTCATTTTTTTTTATCCTTTCAGGTATTTCGCCAGGATTCGAACATTGCGCTTTTCGTCTGGATGCACACGATGGACTGCTAGCTATTGAAAAGCTGTAAATATTCAAACAAAATAATTTCTTACTGTTGCATTACAGAATTCATAAGTTTAAACCTTTCATTATTACTGAATGTAGATGCACTTTATTGTCTGTCCAACATCGCTCTGTAAAATATAATAGGAATCAGCCTAACTACTAAATTATTAAAAGTTTAAATACATATAATATTTTAATTACAGGTATATTATTCAAGAATAATTATTATTAGTGATTATTATTATTACTGACTTTGGGGAACAAGATCGAATTAAATTTCAAAAATCAAAAAAACTGACAGCGTAAAAAGCGAACTAAAAACGGAGCTTCTGATTGTAAAATAGTCTAAGAAACATTGTTTTCATTGTGAAAGACCTATCCAATGATATGCCACTCAATTTGGTGCGTAAAAAAAATTTTAGTCGCTACCGCCATTTTGTATTTTACGGCCACCATTTTGTATTTTACGGCCACCCTTTTGTGTTTTACGGCCGCCATTTTGAGTTTATGAAAACAAACCCCCCCCTATAAGTCTTCTTTTTGAAAGATCTATCCAATGATATGCCACTCAATATGGTGCATGAAATTTGTTTTCGTCTCTACTGCCATTTTGTATTTTACGGCGCCATTTTGAATTTATGAAAACAAAACCTAGCCCATAAGTCTTCATTTTGAAAGACCTATCCAATGATATGCAACTCAATATGGTGCGTAATTGTTTTCGTCTCTACCGCCTATTTGTACTTTACGGCCGCCATTTTGAATTTATGAAAACAAAACCTAGCCTATAAGTCTTCATTTTGAAAGGCCTATCCAATGATATGCCACTCAATATGATGCGTATTTTTCTTTCGTCTCTACCACTATTTTGTATTTTACGGCCGCCATTTTGAATTTATGAAAACAAAACCTAGTCTATAACCATCGGACGGTTAAGACAAATCCATAGAAACCTCATTCATTAAAATCCATCCAGCTGTTGGGATGTTTCGAGGGTATAAATAAATCCACATACATAGCCAGATACGCGTCAAACACATAACCCTTCTTGGCAGTCGGGTAAAAAGTTGCCTACGCAGCAGCACTCTCACGGCCTAAGAATCATCGTCTCAACACAATGCCAAATTTAATATTCATTTCTAAAGCTTATAAAATGAATTCAACCGCAACGTTATGTATTTTAACATAATTAACTGAACTTCATTTAAAATTGAAAAAATAATCAAAGCAAGCCAGGATATTTCACCAAAACACTTCTGGAGGAGTTTATTCAAGAATATTTGTATTAGGTTCGCGAAATTTCTGTGATTTAAGGCAGAAAGGACATAGGCAAAAAATTCTTTTCGAGAACAAAAAAGTGCTTTCAGCAGACTTGCCGGAGCACCTTTGCTATTTGATGAAATTACAGCTTAGATTGTAGAATTTAAGGTGATCTACAATAGATTGCAGAATTTTTTATGTTTTGAGGGGGAATGACAAACCAAAGCGGAAATTTCGAGAATTAACGGAATGTTATCAACGAGAAAACACATGTCTGCTTCCGATTTTGTAACACTTTCCAATATAGTTGAAAATGAATTCGATTTGTCTGTGTGCCGTCTGTCTGTCCGTGCTCTTATTGGAAATATACCAGTCTCGGCATGAAATTTATATATGTTGCTGAGGATTACTATAGAATGTTAGGTATTGAAAATGAAGTGTCTAGTGTTTATAGTTCATTTACAGGAACCAACAAAGAATTCCGTTACCTTAACGTCCATAGGAAAACTCGTTTATAGTGTATTTTAATGATGTTACACTCAAATAATTTTAATGATGTTATAGTTCAAACATATTGAAATTGATATACTATGTCACTGAAACACACTACAGGATGCTTACTATAGAATATGATGAGCAGAGATTCCTTCGTTCATTTACAGGAACACACAAAATTATTCGGTTAAAGTAATGTCTGTGAAAGTACTTGTTAAAAGTGCGGTTACATTGGTGGTACGCTTTATTAAATTTACGTTTTTTCCCATACTACTTATATAATTTTCATAGATCATATCCAGAATTGCACAAGAGATCTCAAGTACAGTTCTGTTTACTGGCTCAAATTGCTAAAAGGGAATTTTCAGCTGTTCTATGCGTTTCATAACAGAGCTAAATTTTAGCTCAGTATGTAGTATATATATAAATAAATGTATAGATCAGATACAGGGATGTACAAAATAATTCGGATATTTTTTTTTTACTATTGATGGCAATTGCTGAAATTGGGTTTTCAAATGTGTTATGCGCTATCCAATGCGCTTTCCAATTTGTTTATTTAGACCTACTCTAAAGCGAAAACTGGGTTCCTGGGGCGGTCATCCCTTGTCATTCTTTGTTTATTTAGACATACTCTAAAGCAAAAACTGGGTTCCCGGGGCGGTCATCCCTTGTTTATTTAGACATCATCTTTCCACTTATCAAACTGTTCAGATATTTTACAGTATTATGAATAAGTTGAAAAAGTGTTTCATAATGCATGATTCACGAATGATTTTTCGTTCTTGTTTAATGTGTGGTTGTGTACCGTTTAGCGCCAGTTTTTCCATTTCTTTTTCCAGCTATCCTTTTCTCCTCTAAAATCTGGAAAATGGAAACGGTTTATAACGGGATATTGCTTTAAACGAAAACTTTTATCGGACCGGGCAAAAAGAATATCATACAATTGTATCGGCTAAATTTTTTTTTTATCTTACCCTAGTTGTTCCGTCTTACCATATTTAAATGTTTTTTTCAGCCTTGCTTCCTTTTGCGTACTGGTAAGCACGCCTTTTTGCGCTTGTAAAAATATAGATAATTTCAAAATGGTGTATTCTGTTCTTTTAACGTTTTTAACACTTTCCTGAATAGCTGAAGAGTGTTAACGAATTCGGTTTGTCTGTCTGCCGGCTGTGCTCTAACTGACGTAAATACCTCAGATTCCCGTGCAATTGATATATGTTATTGAAGTTTACTATGGTATATGTTTGGTATTGAAAATAATGTGTGTAGATCTATGGGGACAATCGTCTGCAGTGTATTGTATTGATGTTTCACTATTTCAAACATGTTGAAATTGATATATATTATTGAGGTGCGGTAGAAGATGATTACTATGGAATATGGAGGACATAGCATTTATCGTCCATTTACAGGGACACACAAAAGAATTCGGCTACATTACTGTCTATGAACAATAATTGCTTGAAGTGCGTTATCAGCTGTAGTATGCAATCTTAGATGTATCTAGATTTTTGTACATTACTTATTGTGTATAAATTCTACAGCTCATATACAAGGCTACATAAACGATCTCGAGTACATTTCCGTTTACTGACGGACATTGCTGAAGGGGAATTTTCAACTGTACTATACGTTTTCCAACTGAACTACATTTTAGTATAATATGTAATATACACCGAATGCTTCAAAAGTTCAGTGCGAAAGTAAAACGCGATAAAAAGAGATCTATCGATCGGAGAGACATACGGTTTGCAGATAAATACACTCTCAAAATAAATTTCTTCAAAAACCGTAAAAAATACAGACAGCAAGTTGCCGGAACAGCCTTGCGATTTGAAGAGATTTTTCTACTATTTGAAGAAATTTCTATCTTGTGACTGGGAAATTTCGGCAAAATTTGACCTTCACTTCTAAAATTTTCCGTGTTTTAAAGGAAAAAACCCGTACGTAAAAATTCCGTTTCTAATACGGAAAAGTAACACGCAGCACAGTTGCGTACACCCCTGTGGTTTGAAGAAATTGCAGACTTAGATTGGAGAATTTCGTATCTTTTTTGTTAGATTGGTGAGTTTTCCGTATTTTGGGGGAAGCGAAGCAAATCAAAGCGGAGATTTTCGTGTTTTAACAAAAAAAGACAACGGAAAAATTTGTTCAATTCACGGATTTTTTTAGTGTATTCAGCGTGGTACGGGATTTTGTAGGATACAAAAATAGTACAAAATCCCGACAATAGAGGGAGCTGCTGCAGATAATTGCATGGAATATTCCCATATTGCTCACACTTCCATATATATTCAACACAAGATTTGGGCACAAAAATGATTTGTACGTCATACGGCAGAAGGTAGCAGCCATTTCCGTTGCTATGTTGTTCCATGCTGTTCCATGCTGTAACGAGCGTAATACGGTGACTGCTCTCAATATTGGAATGTGAAGGCAAACATATTGAGCATATTGAGCATTTGCAGCTGTAAATCATTCTGGAATAAAATGTCTCATTTCAAAATTACTACCTCGCTTTTTTTGTAGCAGCAGCGCCCTCTATTGTTGAGACTTTGAACTATTTTTTGTGTCATACAAAATCCAGTACCACGCTGAATATTTATCTACAAACCGCATGTCTCTCCGACCCATAGATCTTTTTTTTTATCCCTTTTTACTTTCGCACCGAACTTTTGAAACACATGGCATACATATCTATACGTCAAATACTGGACTGCACAAAATAATTCGGATATTTTTGAGACTCTTGATGGTGATTCCTGGAAATTGGATTTTTAAATGTGTTATCCCTTTTCCAAATTGTCTAGCGGGACTAGTTGAGCTTAAGCCGAAAGGTAGGTATCCCCGCACGGTTTGAGTTTCACTTTGTTTACTTAGCCATTTTTCATCTCCTAAACTGTGAAGTTTTCATACAGTATTAGGAATGTGTACGAAATAATGAATGATTCATAATCTATGCTTCAGGAATTTTTTTTTTCTTTTTTTGATAAAATTTAATTTCTTTAAGTGTTAAAAAATTCGTACTATAAGGAAGTTTTAATTGCATTTAATATTCCTTAATATCTTTTATAATGTCAAATAGTAGAAATTAAACGGTCAATTGCAATTGTCAATAATTATTTCTCAAGTGGTTATTTCCTATTTATTTTTATTTTCCACTATTTCAAAGAAAAAGCACTGGAATCCTTTTTGCATTACTAATAGATCACTGATATTTCTATCAGAAAATTATTGTTTAAAAAGTTTACTTTGTGTTATAAAAAAAATTCTTCCAATTAAAAAAATATATGACAGTGTTACAATAAACACTCGATTTTTTAAAATTCTGTACAGTTGCATTTTTACAAAAATGCAATTTTTTACTTACAAAATATAGTATTACTAAGAATATCGTAAGCTGTTTAATTTTACATTTCGTAAAAAAAAAAAATGTTTCTTTAACTTTAAATAACACACCTTTGTTTAGAAATTCAAAAGCATGTCAGAAAAAATATAACTGCGCTTTTTAAAAAGAACCTGAAGAACTAAAACTAAGTGAAACGAAAAAATGTAAAGTTAAAAAAAAAAAAAAAAAAAAAAAGAAAAGAAAAAGAAAAGAAGAATATGTCAAACAACGACAGAGAATATAAATTGGAAAAATAAGAAATGTTCTTTTTAAAAAGTAATGTCGAATGTTAATCATCTCTAATTTAAGATTTAAAACTTGAGAAATTGCAAATAAACTCACTTAAATTTGAATAAATATTCATTGATGACTTAAAAATTCCGCACCCCCCCCCCCCTGTCTCTGTCTAATATTTATTCATTTATTTCTTTATATATATTTTTAAGAAATTCAAAGAAATTTATAATTTCGCATTTTGAGCAACAAGGAATTAACGAACATTGTATTAACTTATATTTTAATATATGGTGTAAAACTATAATTTAGATTTGTGCACGTAATTGTTTGTATTTTGTTGCACCCGTTGTAGTAACTGATTTTCAAAAATATGTATATGTATGTATGTTGCAATCATTAGTTGCTTTTAAACCGCCTGAATCGCTTATCATTTAAAAACACGTACAAGATTAAAAAAACAAGTTTATAATAATTAAAATGAAGAAAAATTACTTATTTTGAAAGTAAATGTTTACATTTTTTCTCTAACACAAAATAACTATATTTTCTTTTTTGTAAAAGCTATTTTTCTCTTTATTCATTTTTGGTGCTTTTGACAGGAGTCTATAAGAAGAGACACCGTATTTTTGGATGTAAAAGACGTACTTTTTAACACTTTTCAACATAGTTTAAAAGTGTTTATGAATTCAGTTTTTCTGTCTCTATGTATGTCCGTCTGTCCGTGTTCTGACTTTCGTAAATGTACTCGGATTGTCATGAAATGTTTATACATTATTGAATTTTACTATAGAATGTTCGGTATTGAAAATGAAGTGTGTAGCATTAAAAGTTCATTTACAGGGTCACACAAAAGAATTCCATTACATTATGGTCTATGAAGAAAAATCGTTTGCGGCACATTTTATTGTTGTTACATTTCATACATAATGAAATTAATGTGCATTAATGAGGTGGACAACAGCATGCTTTTATCGGAGTATCAAATTAGTAGCATTTATAGTTCAATTACAGTAACGTACAAAAAAAATCCTTTACATTATGTTCTGTGTGGGTAAATCATTAGCGGTGCATTTTGAACATGCTATGGTACGTGAAATACAATGAAATTTAAAAGAATCACTTAGGTTCATTATAACTTATTTCCTTATTATGAAGTGCGTAGGATTTTTCGTTTATGTAATACAGAGACGTAAAAGAGAATTCGGTTAAAGCGTTGACTATAATTGGTAATTTCTAGAAGTTCTCTTTCATCTGTGATATGCAATTTTATGAAACTTTTAGTGTATTGCACGTTGTTTACAAATTCTGCAGGTCATATACAGGGCTGCACGAAAGACTTCGAATATGGGCAGCAATATTGAAAATGTATTTTTAATGAGTTGTGTATTTTTTTAATTGGTTATTTAGATATAACATTTCATCGTATGAAAAAATAAAATTTTTTAATAATATTCTGTTAGTGTTGGAAAGGGTTTCATAATCTATGCCGGATGCATAATTTTTCGTTGACTTTTAAATTGTGCTTTATGCATTTTGTGCTTCCTGTACAATGAAGTTACAGGTTTTTTTCGCACTTCTTTTTGTTTATTGTATGTTTGTATAATGTCTATTCCGCTTTCTGTAAGTACTTTATTTAGAAATGCAATATATATATATATATATATATATATATATATATATATATATATATATATAATAAGTTTTATTGACAAACTCAATTTATATATGAAACTTATTTACTTTTAGGAAATGAATACTTTCATATATTATCTTATATTATTAAGATCATTTATGTGTGACTAAAATTCAAATATAAACCATATTCACTTTCTTCTATGTTTAGTGCTTGCAAATCTTATACGAGCTTCTTTTAGTAGTTTGGCAAGCAAATGTAAGATTTTTTTTTTTCAAATTTTTGTATAATTTATTCTTAATACTACGTTGTAAATCTATTTTTAATTCAAAGTATGTTTTTCATATATTTAAACATACTTTATCCATGAGGGTTTTAAACAACAGAGAAGCATCATTTCCCAAGAAACTCAATTATTATAATAACATTTCAAAAGCGAAATAAAAAATAATTTTCTTGCAATGTACTTTTTTCAATACATTTTCATATATCCAATATGACTATTGGTTCATTAACCTTAAATAACATACCTTATCTTAAAAATTCTAAAGGAAATCAAAAGGAAAAAAAAAAAGCCGAGCGCTTAAAAAAAAATTGCACTAAACTAATGAATGTAGAAACTTCTAACAGAGTAAAAAATACTATAAAAATGCAAAGCAATGATAGAAAATACAAATTGCAAAACAAAAGAACTTTCAAACAGTAAAGCAGATAATTAATCACCGCTTATTTTTAAAATAAAACTTGGGAAGTGGGAACAAAATTTGCTTAAATTTGCATAAATATTCAAGCGCATCTTAAAAACACATTCTTTAGCTTACTTTTTTTAAAGGAAATTTCAGTTTTACATGCTTGGAAAAATTACTCTTATTTATTATTAATTGTCATTTTAAGACAAATATATGAAGTTAAATCTTGTAATTTTCTTTTTTCAGTGCCATTTTTCTTTAGGACAGCCCGTTTTTTTAAAATATATACATGTTTGTTCAATATTAAAGTGTTATTTTTGTGTAAACTCTATTCTTTCATTACTTGTAATTTAAAAGTAACATGGCAGATTAGGTTAATTTGATTTTTAAAAAAAAGGAAAATGTAGAAGGAAAATGTATATTTATAAAACAAGTAAAGAAAAAAATTACAAAAATGAAAGAAATAATAATAATCTGCCTCATTTTTTATTTTTATTTATTCCCTAGTTTGGCTAAATTTATTTAATATCTACATTTTTATTTTAAAACTATGTTCAGACTGAATACTGTATTCTTAACATACTATCGCCCTACTTCC
The DNA here is from genome assembly GCA_963931845.1 of Maratus michaelseni. Taxonomy (NCBI): domain Eukaryota; kingdom Metazoa; phylum Arthropoda; class Arachnida; order Araneae; family Salticidae; genus Maratus; species Maratus michaelseni. Next base: position 126,660,190 of record OZ007590.1, on the reverse strand, counting down.
ATACATCTTTTCCTTACTATATGCTTATATACATATATTTCACATATTTATCTTCATATTCAGATACATCTTATTTACATAAATACATCTTGTAACATGCATAAAAACAAACATATATTAACTTTTGAAACCTACAATAAATACACAACTATTTTTAAATCAATGAAAGTAACAACAAATAATGATGAGTCATCTATATTTCTGATTCAACAAAAGCTAAATATATTTATTAGATTGACAAAATAGTTGGTAACATCTTATGAATTAGATGAACTGCATACAAAAAGCATTGTACAAATAGAGGGTGATTCACAAAGGACCCCTAACTTTAAAAATCAATAACCCGGAAACGGTGATAGATAGAAACATGAAACCAGTGGTACGTTTATTAAAAAAATCGTGAGAATCTTATACATAAATCTCCAAATTTAGTTAAAAATAGAACCGATAGATGGCGCTGAGAGCGTTAAGAATCCTATTAAAGAGAGTTCAGAAGCATAGAAAGACTAGCCGTCGAAGATTTCGCAATTGAAATCAGACCGCTATTAGCGTATAGTGATAATAATTCCGAAAATTATGTACACCATGGAGGAACACGTCTTATTGTGTTGGAGTAACACCGATTAAATCAGAGTCCTACTGCCACAAGGAAAAGTTTTCAAACGCGATTTCAAGTTGCAAAAGGTACAGATGAGAAAACAATTCGTGTGCTTTTCAAAAAATTTCAACAGACAGGCAACCTGGCCGATGCGAATTATTTTCACTGTACGCTAATAGCGGTCAGATTTCAATGGCGAAATCTTCGACGGCTAGTCTTTCTATGCTTCTGAACTCTCTTTAGAAGGATTCTTAACGCTCTCAGCGCCATCTATCGGTGTTATTTTAAACTAAATTTTGAGACTTATGTATAAGATTCTTACGATTTTTTTTAATAAACATACCACTGGTTTCATGCTTCTATCTATCACCGTTTCCGGGTTATTGATTTTTAAAGTTAGGGCTCCTTTGTGAAACACCCTGTACATAGTTGTGTAATATGTTTCATAAGTATAACACGTATAGTTATAACGATTTTCTTTTCTAATTTCATGATTTTTCGTAAATACTTACAGAAAACATGACAATACTATATTGATGGAGCGTTATTTATGTAAACAATGGTGCATTTTTGAATTTTTCAAAAAAAAAAGTCCTATAAAAAGATTGTAATTTAACATTAATATCGATAAATTTATTGAAGATATTTTAATTTAAATGTATGAAAAAATAAAACATACCTGACGTGTCTTAGTTCTGTTAAAAATCCTTAAAAATAGAATAAATTGACACTTGATGCTTTTTTTTTCATTTGTGCTTATCACAGTGATGGATTGATGTAATATACAAATATGGACAAAAAACTGGATTGATTTAATATACAGATATGTACAAAAAACTGGATTGATTTAATATACAGATATGTACAAAAAACTATACTTAAAAATAAAATAAATTTACACAATTGATGCTTTTTTTTATTTGTACTTATCACAGTGATGGATTGATTTAATATACAGATATGTACAGAAAACTATACTTGGTCAAAGAAACGGAATGAAATAAAAATGTATGACCTGTATTCGATACATGTTATTCATATTTTATACAGGTCGATTAATAAGTGTGTAAATATCGCAGTAATGGTTTGAGTTTCTAATTACAAATATAGAGCAAACTATACTGAGTTATTTGAATTATACTACTCCTTATTCAAGTCAATCTGCAAATTTAAATCAGTTGATTAACAGTTTCAAAATGTTTTAAAATACCGTGATGCTAATGTATATTAAGTAATTTTTTTTTACGAAAACGTAAATCTCGACGTTGAAAAAAAAATGTTTCAGCATAATAGAGGAAAAAAAATTAAACAAAATTGACAACCATATATCTTATATAGGCTAATATTTGTTAAATGTATGAATAACTGTAGAAATTATACTTAGCTAGTCTTTGTATTCACCATTTAATTACCTAACATACATACATACAGGGTGTTTCACAAAGGACCCCTAACTTTAAAAATCAATAACCCGGAAACGGTAATAGATAGAAACATGAAACCAGTGGTATGTTTACTAAAAAAATTGTAAAAATCTTTTACATAAATCTCAAAATTTAGTTAAAAATTGTGCCGATAGATAGCGCTGCGATAAATAGGAGAATCACATAAAACTGATTCAATATGTGCACCTTTTAAAATATACACATGTCGCAAACGCAGAATGAAACTGTCAATGACTCTATGTAGCGTGTCACCGGAAATCGACACACAAGTTTGACAAATAGCCTCTTCGGATTCGCCGAGTGTTAAAGGATTGTTCCGGTAAACAATGTCTTTTAATGTGCAACACAAAAAGTAATAATAGGGATCTTGCATGAACCACGCCGTGCCTGGTCGATCGTCTAACGCTTGTTGGGTGGCGACAAATTGTTTCAAAAGCTCAATATACTGCTCAATCGTCACCGAATCTCGCAAGAAAAAGGGCCGAATAATACCTTTGCGACAGATTGCAGCCCAAACTGTAAGTTTTTGGCTATAGAGTGGTCGTGCGTGAGTCAAATGTGGATTTTCTGTACCACAAAATCTCCAATTGTGTCTGTTAACGACACCATCCAGATAAAAATGGGCCTCATCCATAAACCATATTCGGTCGACATCAAAACCAGAACAATCAGTCATCTTCAGCATCTTGTTAGCGAAATGCTCTGGTTGTCGTACAGCTTAAACTGGTATGGCGTTTCGGCACTGAATCTTGTGAGGAAACATGTGTAATGATTTCCGCAGGATTCTGTATGTGCTTGATGGCTTGATTCCGGATTCAGCTGCAAGTCTGCGGACAGATTTATTCGGATTATGCTCAATAACTACAGCAAGTGTCGTTGAATTTTCAGGAGAAACGACGGAGTGGGTCCGACCCACATTTCCGACTAACGCATCAGCCACGTTGCCTGTCTGTTGAAATTTTTTGAAAATCTCACAAATCGTTTTCCCATCTGGGCTTTTTATGACTTGAAATTGCGTTTGAAAACTTCTCCTTGTGGCAGTAGGACTCCGATTTATTCGGTGGTTCTCCAACACAATAAACACACGTTTCACTATACGCTAATAGCAGTCAGATTTCAATGGCGAAATCCTCGACGGCTAGTCTTTCTATGCTTCAGAACTCTCTTTAGAAGAATTCTTAATGCTCTCAGCGCCATCTATCGGTGCTATTTTTAACTAAGTTTTAAGATTTATGTGTAAGATTCTTACGGTTTTTTTAAATAAATATACCACTGGTTTCATGTTTCTGTATATCCCCGTTTTCGGGTTATTGATTTTTAAACTTAGGGATCCTTTGTGAAACACCCTGTACATATATATACATACGTATATATAAATTTAAGTAATGTTGAATTTTGTTTATATTATATTTAAAAATTATCGATTAAATGTCATGATATATATATATATATATATATATATATATATATATGTATAATAAATATATATTATACATACACATATATATATATATATAACCACAATATTTTAATTTAAGTGTCTCTTATTTACGGCATAAAAATAGTTTATATAATTGTTTAAGTTTATTTTATTTCTATAGTTTCTTATTCCTCTCTTAAATATTTTCCGTGTATTTGAAACAATTTTTATTTTACTAAATTTATATGTAATTTTCTTTTAATGAAAGTGCTTACGTTTAACTATATATTCCTTATTGTTTCAAATTTAAAAGAAATGTACTTCCGTTGAAATTTATTTTATAAAATAAGCGGAAAACGTCGTTAACTCATGATAATTACATAATCCGTACAGCAGTCTATTTTTAGAAAAACACAGATTTTTAATTAATGGGAAACACTTTTAGGATTGTTACAGTCTTTCTCCATTTTTATTATTTTCCTTTCATGTATTTATAGTATTTATCGTTATTCAATAGTTTTCATTAACTTTTAAAATTACCGCTTCCCAAATATATCAAATTCAGAGTTGCCAAGTCTCCGGCTTTTTGGACACCAGTATTTTAGTACAGAAAATGTTGTTTTATATAATCGGAACAATCTGCGATTTAAAAGAACAACATTTTCTCTAAGATAATACTGGTGTGCAAAAAGCCGGAGACTTGGCAAGTCTGCAAATTTAAACATAACGACGGACAATGAAAAAATATTTTTCTTATAGATAATTTAATTGCTTTCAACTCTTTTTTAAGGGGATGTAGGACTTTGAAAATGAGTGAAATATAAAAAATATCAATTAAATAAACAGCTAAAAAATCTATTTTTTTATTTAAATTTTCCTTTGATATATTATTTGGCATTACTTTAAACCAGACCGAATGTGATTTTAACCCAATCAAGTTTTTAACTACTTTTAAGTAGTTTAAAAATCTCACCTATAACCAATGGTTAAAATATAACATGCAAACTATTTTTCTTCCACTCCCTGTCGTATTTACTAAGCACGATAATTGTCTTATTTATCAAATAAATTTGCATCCACTCGTATAACTAAAATTAATTACCAAAATTATATTTAGCAAATGCAATATTTAGAACAACAATTGAAAATACTTGTCCAACTTGCATAAACAAATTACTCTTATTTTAATAATAATTTATGTCTTTCAAAACAAATGCATATATTTGTATAATTTTTAGAATCTGAACTTATCTTAGAGACATCGTTGGTTTTGCATCCTTTAAAATGCGTATAGAGCAATTATAAATTCGAAATTATTATACTTTATGTTCTTTAATATATAGTTTTTTTTTTTTTGGTCGCAGAAAAAAAAAATATTTTATTTGGAAACATGCTATAGGTACGTAAGACATATATATTTAATCTAATTCATGGTTGATAGATTTTTTTAAATAAATAAGATCGAAAAATCATGCGTCAATCATAGATTATGTCACACGTTGCAACATCTCCAAAATACTTTTACAAATCTTTACCATTTAATAACGTGAAAGATGATGTCTAAGTAAACAATTTGAAAAAAAAATAACACATTCAAAAATACAATTTCAGTAATTATCAACAATATTCGAGAAAATATCCGAATTCTCTTGTGCAGCACTATATATAATCTGTAGATTTGTACATATATTATATAGAGCGCTAAATTTTAATTCAGTTAGGAAACGCTTAGCACAGATTAAAGTACCCCTTCTGAAATTTTCGTTAAAAAACGGACATATAGTGGAGATAGGGGATGAATGGGACATTTTCACAAAATGTTTATTTTAAATATTTTATATAAAACTAGCTGTTACCCGTGACTTCGTTCACGCAACATTAAAAGAAGAATAAATGCATTAATTAAGCAAAATATTTTACTCCCAATAATTAAAAACGTTAATAATTAACTAACTATTTATCACATTTCATAGGAGACAATACGGTATTTTTTGTTATAGGGACCTTGACATAACCGAGTCTTTAAAAAGTGAAATTTTGTGCCAATAATCGCGAAAATGAAATTGCAGCCAATACAAAAAAGGAGGGCCAAATAAAATCGTGGAAATAGACGAATTGGGTAAAAATAAATGTCAATTTTACCTGATAAACAATTTTACTTTTAACGCCTTTGTGAAACGTTTTAACAGCCATCCTTCAAAAAAAAAAAAAAAAAAAAAAAAAAAAAAAAAAAAAAAAAAAAAAAAAACCATTAATTAGAAATAGTATATGCTTTTTCTTTAAATTCAATTCTGCCTCCTTGGTTTAATATATAGTTGAAACAAATTTTGTTTTCTAAATGACAGTATATTGGCAGGCAATTTTTGTTCTCCAGAATAAATTGATTCGTGAAGTTTGAATATGTGAAAATATGTTTTCATTTTTCGGATAATTTACTGAAATCAAGACTTTGTTTTCACCATCTATTCAAAGTGAAAATAAATTCTGTTTTTCAGTTTTAATGAGAAAATGGTGCAAAAAAATATACTGATCTGTTTTATTTCTCCTTTTTATACACAAATATGGAGTAAGTTACTTTCCGTTTTTAGAGAAACTTCGTTAAAAAAAATGGCATTTAATTTAATTTTTTTAATTCTGAGAGTTTGTGTGACATCCTCGGATCAATTATAACCGGTATTCGCTAAACCGGTAGTAAACTAACCGGTAGTAAATCGCGTTGCGTTCGATAGTCTAGGAGTAGTTGCTAAATACAAACACACTGCCAGATTTTAATATAATAGATTCGTGTTCATTTTCCTTTTCTTAAAATTATGATGCGATTTTTAGCAGAAAACTCGGATACTCTTGCGGAACGAAATAACGAAATAACGGATACTCATGCTTAATAATCAGTATAGATAACAAAACATTAAGATTTTTCTTTATAAATATGGCGTGAAACTCATCTACTTTCTATACTTATTGATCCTTGTATTATTAATGTAAGGAATTGATTCACACTCATTTTAAAACATATTGAAAAAATCCCGTTTTATTTCAAATATGACGTCTCCTTTTTCCCCAGAGAAATCCCTTTTTAATGACATAATTCTTGTTAATTTTCTTTTCCAGGCAATTCATTTCAATACTGGCGTAGGGAAAATTATGTTACTTTAACGAAATAATATTAAATCTTTAGGTTTTATCAACAAAAAGGGAACTATTAACATTCGTCATTTTTTTTAGGTAATCGAGTTAATTCTTTTAGTTTTAAGAATGAAAAATAATTATTTCTCGCTGTCCATGACATCATTTACGACATGGATAATTTTGCGGAGCATATTATTGGCATTAGGTAACCATTTTCTATTGAAACTTCTTTTTACTTTTTTAAAATTTAAATAAAAAATACGGTATAGTTACATTAGCCGTGCGTAGACGGTAAAACGTCAAGTATTGTTAACATACAAACTAAAAAAAAAAATTAAAAAAAAGTGAAGAAAAAAACCCAAGATCATTTTATTTCACCAATCAAAGCATATCCGCTTTATTTTCGATAAATGGCGTCATATTTGCCTGTTTCCTATGGTTACGCATATTGAAACCGTGTATTATTATCAAAAACTAAAAAAAGTACGTTTTATTTATAATAATATTATTTAATCTTCTTCTTAATTCTTTAATTTTTTTTATTTATTTTTCATTTTTCCCGTGAAAATTTTTCAATTGAAACTAAATTGTTGAGTAAAAATTATTATTCCGGGTTTTGAATTAGATTTTGGCAACGATAAAGTATTAGCAACGGTAAAGTAAATTTAACCATTTTAAAATGCTATACGAAAAAATGCCCATTTATTCTTAATGAAAATAACGAAATTTTGAATTATTAAGAAAAATATTTGCATAAAATAAACAAAAACCAGCCTATGTTCATATGAGGGTTATAATCAGCCTATATGCAAAGATACAGGATCATTAAATGCTCCATTTTGACGCTGGCTTCAGCCTAAAATTTGCACACAATCAGATTTATAATATTATTAGGATTTTATTAATATTATATATCGCATTTCGTACATTAGGTGTTTGTCTACATCTTATGCACAATATTTATTCAAGATTATTATTATAGAGAAATATATTATGAAATTAAAAAAAGTTCCTCTATGTCCCAATCATCCCCACAGCAGGGATGGATGGTACACAAATATTTTCCTCTCTGTATTCAATGATACCAAATTAAAATTTAAAATTATAAACTTATATGTAATTATATTTGTAATATATGATCTTATATGGCTGTTATATATCAGTGTTAGTAAGCTATGAAGTGAAAACTCAGTTAATTATGCATTAAAAAACTATAATTTATATTATATATTTTAACTGAAATTTTAATGAATTACAAAGTTAAAGTTACACGGATGTGCAAGTATCAGTAACACAATAAATGTGGTCTGTCTAAAATGTTCTAAATGTGGTCTGTCAGTCGCATAAGCTGGTATAAAATCAGTTTCAGTGAATGTATTGCTGTTAAAAAGGAAAATGGCAGTTTTCCTAAAATCACTGTTTATGTTTATGTTGCTAGAACTAAAAGCTGACAAAAATGCCTTCTTGGCAAAAGCTCAGAGGTTATAAATTGTAATATGCTCTCCAAGATTATTTGTCAGCCAATCATTTTGGACTGATCTCAGTTTTGCCTTTAAAGACCCATAAACAGAAATAGCCAATTACTGAAGACAACGGTGGATACAATGTGGAGGAAATGTTAAAAGAATAATTAACATAAATTATTAATTTATCAACTTATATAATATTATTTAGTTAATAAAAAAAGTTTTCAGTATCCCATTTGAAATATCCCAATCATCCCCATGATGCATATATTCAATTGTCAGCCAATTTGTCTCAGAAATTATTTTGTCACAATGGTTATTATTCATTTTAATTACAAATATTGAGCCTTGAAATTTATAACTATAACATATCTTAATTGTTTATAATGCAGAAAATCTGTAAACATCTTCAAATATAAAAAAAAATACTTTTAAGCAAAATTTTCAGGGAAATTCAATTTTGAAAAAAATTGAAAACAGCCATATGGTCTTGCTCTTGGTTCTGAAGCGCATTATGATAGCGTCATCTGTGAGGACAGGAAACAACTAAAAAAATGTTTATTGCCAAAAATATTTAGAATGTCCCATCCATCCCTCGTCCCATTCATCCCCCAGTTCCCCTATTCGAGATTTTTGTGCTGCCCTGTGTATGATCTATAGAATTCTTATATACAACAAGTAATAAGCAAAATATTAGTTAAATTTAAAATCGCGTTCCTCGACTGAAAACCCTCTTCCTGCAAATATTGTTAACAGAGAGTACATTAACCGAATTCTTTTGTGTGTCCCTGTAAATAAACGATGAATGCTATGCACACATTATTCTATAGAAAACCTCTTGTAATCTACCTCAGTGATATATATCAATTTCGATATGTTTGCAATATTGAAACATTATTAAAAGAAACCGCAAACGATTTTTCGTAATGTAACGGAATTCTTTTGAGTGTCCGTTTAAAGGAATTATAAATGCTATACGCTTCATTTTCAATACCGAATATATCATAGTAAACCTTAATAACATATATCAATGGCATGATTATCCGAGTATTTTTACGCGAGTTAGAGCACGCACAGACAGACAGAGGGAAGACAGGTAGACAAACAAATCAAATTCATAAACACTTTTCAACTATGTTGGAAAGTGTTAAAAATGGTAATTCTTACCCTGAACATCCACTATCCCCTTACGATAAAAATATTTTCTCTTTGTTTTCTTCTTTTAAATTAATCTTTGGTCTTTTAAGAAGAACAACTATCTATTTAATGGGTTTGTAAATGTTATGTACCTTCATTTCATTCAGAATACATTTATAATGGCTTAAAATATCACGATTATATGCTTTTTAAAATGAATCATCCTTTAAAATGTTTAGAAGGATTTAAAACTTGTGTTGTAAAAGTACTGTTTGATTATATATTATTTAAATATTCATGACAAAATTTCAAGCACTTTCATCTTTCATATCACACTGTGTAAAAATAAATGTTTTGTTGTGGATGGGAAAATTTTGAAATTTATCATACGGCACATAAAACATTAAAATATATTTCAGTATTTCCTAAACCTACTTTAAAACTTTTAGTTGCTTTCACAATTGTTTTTTAATCTCCTGAGATAGAAAAACATTTTCTCTGTAGTTATTTCGCAGCAAAACAGTTATATGATTTCTTTTATTGCAATTTTTATTATATAAAAAATTATTTTGTACTGGATGATTAACAAACATGCCACTTTTGTAATCTGATATAACAATAACAACAAACATTACTATTATTACTGCTTACTGCTATATAATATTATAAAAGTATTTCATGCATGTAACAGTATTCAAATACTTATCTGCTTGTTTCTGTTAAATTTCTATAAAACATACTACCTAAAATGTATGTTATCGGATCTCGTTTGCTTCGAAAGTCTCTTTCGCAAGTAGGGTTGTTTCCGAGATTGAAGGGAGTATGCAACTATAATCAGCTCAGCATGCGAAAAATTTGGCGAATAATCATTGTTACGTGTTCTAAAAAGGAACTCAAAGCCCATGAACTAAGAACAACTAATATTAAAGCACTCTGATTAATGGAATTTGAGCTGACATCTGCCGTAAGATATACAAACCAAGATAAGTTCATCAAACTTTATACTGGGGACAAGTTTACCAGAAAAGTTTTTTCTAACAGCATAACTATTTTAGAAAAATGCATTAAAAGTGTTTTATCTATTTATCAAGTATTCAGGAGGGAAAATCTGCCGATCTAGAATGATGGTTATGAAATGCAAATAAAACCAAATTATATTTTTATTAAATTGCATTTAAAGCATCATTAGTAGCACATGACGTTTATTAAAAAAATTATATCTGATTGGGACGTTTATATATAAAATTTCTACTTTTTTAAAGCGTTTTGTTCTAATAGAGCTATATTTTGTGTCCGAGAGAACTAAACGAGAAAGAACTGATTTTTATGAAACTAAAATTTCTTTATTGATGAAAATATAACAGTTAAGTAGTCATAATACTAAATAAAAAAAGTACTTGAAAATAATTATATAATTTCATTTAGTCATCAAAAAATCTTTTGTAAATTTCAACAGATTGAACATGAAAATTAAACTTGAGTTTTTTCATTTTGCCAGACCAAACATAATATATTTCTTTTTTCAAACATATCTATATACAAATTTTTCACTTGTCTATATTAATAAAAGAAAATTGTTTGCCTGTGTGCGATGGTTAGTGAAATCTAACGCACATGTAAGTCAATATAAATAAAGTCTGAAAATTTGAGTAAGTCAGTCCCTGATGCACCTGAGGATCAGATTTTTAAATTATTAAGACCCGGAGACCCTGGGCCCCTTTAAGTTTTTGTGGCCTAAATTGGTAATAACTTGTCTCACTTTTCTGAAATCTTCTTCGTCTTTATGGGCCCTTTCTCCATTTACCTTTACCCCCATTTCTATTTTACAGTTAAGACCCTGGTTCCCTTGTTCCCGGTAAGGATCCCGTTGAAGTAAAACTAATGTTTTTAAATATAATTTTCATCCAATTACACTCCTTTTTCTCTAAAATTCAGAAACAATAAAAAATAAAAATTCATTATTTTTTAAAAAATGAACTTATTGAAGCTAATGAATGCTAAAAAATAGAAAAACTAAACTGTCAAATATTGACATAAAATGCAATTCCGAGAATAAAGAAAAAATTATTTTTAAAATGGAATAGTAGTCATCCGTGATTTAAACATAAAAATCTCAAAAGACGCAACTAAAGTAGTTTAAATTTGCATAAATATGCATCGGTGTTATAAAAAAGACATACTTTATCCCAAATGTTTTGTTAAAGCAAATTTCATTTCCTATTCATGACAACAAGATATTAAGCATGTGTAATAATTGACATTTTAGAGAGATACATATCAAGTAGTACAACTTTTCTTTCTGTCTGTGTACACAACTTACGCTTAAAAATTTAAAAGAACAATAGTATAAATATCTTTTTTTTTTTTTTTTTTTTTTTTTTTTTTGCTACTTAAAAAAGTATTTTTTGTTTGTTATTTGAAATTACATACGAAATTAAGAATGCATTTTCTGAAGTACAATAAGGAATGAAGGATGCATTTTCTGAAGTACAATGCGGTATAAATAATGCTTAATTACCAAGAGAAGCTTTTTAAAATTCCAGTAACGTAAAGAGAAAAAAATATTTCGAAATATTCGTGCAAAAAATACGAATTAATCACTAACTGTGATAATTTTAAAAGATATTTTTGTCGTATAATTTCAGAATGTTTGAGGAAATATAATCTTTACAGTAATCATGAAAAAGAAATTTAAAATTATCTAGATATCAACGATATATTTCGTATAAACATAATAAAGTTTCCTTTATTTTAAATTTAAATATAATAATACTAGGGGGCTCAGCCCCCTACTTGCTAACGCTCGCCAACCCCCGTGAATTGCGAAGCATTTCATATTGAGACCGCTACGCGGTCACAGCTCGCTTCGCTCCCTCGCCCCTTTTTTTCAGCAATTCTAGCCGGAATAAGTTCTACCATAAAACATTTGAACACATGAAATTGACAATTTATTTTAATGTAAAAGATAATTTTCCGTTGAAAACACAACTGAAAATGCATTTATTTGGCGCTACCAATGGGCATATAAATCATTTAAATACTATGAAAAAAGGATCTTTTGTAGAGCACGACTTAAATTCATTAGAAAAAAAAACTACGTGATAGGAAGATAGTTTGTCTGTCATTGTTTAAATATCGTTCGACATTTTATTGTTCTAATTGATTATAGATTTTTACAAAATGAATTATTTTTTACTTCATCAATACACCAACAGATGGCGGCAGGTGATATCTAGACAGTTGATTTTTTTTTCTCCGTCTTTTGAATGATTGAAATTCGTAAATGAATTCTAAACAAGAGTTGGGAATTCATTTGAAATTAACGATATTGCTCATAATTAAAATGAGGAATCATCTCAGACCCTTTGAATTAATAACATTTTATTTTTAATAATTGCTAGTTTGAGTTTCATTCTATGGTTTCACTGCTCTCATACTGACCACCGTATTGGACGAAGGCGGAGCTGATCTAACACAATCTGGTCTGTTCATTGGTTTGAGCTCTGGAAACTACAGTTGTTGCCAAACCATAAGTTACAAAATCAGCCCTATTTTCGCGCCACGTAAGACATATATATATATATATATATGTATATATATATATATATATATATATATATATATATATATTCATTTAGGTCTTCCATTTTCAAAATAATAATAATAATAACAATAATAATAACAATAATAATCCACAATTATTACCAGAAAAAATTAGTAAAAGAGTAAAAACGAAATTTATTATTCGAAATTTTGTTTCCGAAAGATAATCTTTGCCTTATGTAATCTTAGATTTTATGTTATTAAATAAGACATGAATTTTTAATAAAAAATATTGGTAGTTTACAAAGCGTGGAGCCACTGTCGCGTAGCTTTAAAATTAATCTACAATAATTTGTGAACCAAATTAACTACAGCCATGAATACGGAGTGTATGTATAGTAAAATGGGTATGCACTACAAGATAAGGTACCTCGCCATGTCTTCTAGCTGTTACAAATCGTATCTCTAAAACTATGGAAGATATGACTAAAAGTTCAATAACAAAATTATAGAGCATCATCAATAAAGTTCGAAAAAACATATTATGCTCACATATACGAATACGATAAATTGATGCATGTACAGACCAAAATATCTCACACTGATGTCAGACGTTTTGTTTTTGTAAAACACGACTTTTCTCCGAATGCGGAAAGAGAATTTATTTTAAATGTATGCAAGTGCAATTTTATCAAATAAGAATGTGAATGTATGCAAATAAAAAAGAGAAACTGTAACGAGGTGCAATTGAAGGAAAAAACTGAACCGTCTCTTACTTTGGTTGTTCAAATAACTTTTTTTTAGATACCTTTTAATCTGCAAAATTCGAGGGTTGAAAATCGTGAAATACGTTTAACGTCTGCCATTAAAAACAAAATGTCTCACATTATTTTTGGATATTGCCGTCTGTACAGCCGACTGTTTACCGTAACCGTGTGCATAGTACGTGTTTTCTCATCAAATCTATGATGCCCTAAAACTCGGTCATTGAATGTTTGATCGCATCTCTTATAATAAATTCGCGTGATGCGATCTCTTAATTCTGAAATATTTGAGCTTTTGATCGTATCTGTTAAAATAATTTTCAAGATACGATCTTTAATTACTAAATTTACCATTTGGAAGCGCTTCCAGGTATCTTATTATTTAGGGTAGAGCCATTTTACTATACCTAGGCACCCGTCTCATTTCTACAGCTAACTTTGTTAACCAGTTATTTTAGGCAAAACGGAGTCCCGGCTGTATAATATTTAGCATTGTTATTGAATCTTGAACTTAAGGCAAATTTGATTTTCAATATCAATATACTGATAGTTTAATATCAATATTCATTCGTTTAGAACATATTATCAGTTCAGAGATGAATTTAGTTAGAACATGTTTCAAGTAAATGTATGTTTGTTTCAGTCAAAAATCAAACAAGAACGAAAACGCTCCCAAACAACGCTTCCAAAATAATTTTACAAATCATTACCGTTTAAAAAGCTGAAAGACAACATCTAAGTAAACAATTTGGAAAACGCATAACATATTTAAAAGCTTAATTTCAGGAATTTCCAACATATACAATATTCGGAAAAATATCCGAATACTTTTATTCAGCCCTGTATATGATCTATAGATTTGTATATATACTACATAGGATGCTAAATTTTACTTTAGTTAGGAAACGCATAGCACAGTTTAAAATTTTCCTTCTGGAGTTTCTGCCAATAAACTTAAATGTGTTCGCGAACTTTTGTGCTGCCCTGTATATGAAATACAGAATTTATACACACCAAGTAATAGACAAAAAGTGAGTTAAATTTAAAATCGCGTTCAGTAACTTACAACGCACTTCCAGGAATTATTTTTAACAGACAGTAGATAATTCTTTTGTGTGTCCCTGTAAATGAACGATGACTGCTATACACACAATATTCTGTAGTAAGCATCTTGTAATGCACCTTAGTGATATATATAAATTTCAATGTGTTTCAAATTGTGAAACATTATTTAATTAAACCGCAAACGATTTTTCTCCATAGACGTAATGTCAAGGAATTCTTTTGACTGTCCCTGTAAAGTAACTATAAGTACTATGCACACCCTATTCCATATCAAGCTTCTTGTAATGCACCTTAGTGGTATATATCAATTACAATGTATTTGAAATTGTGTAACATCATTAAAATAAACCGCAAATGATTTTTTCCCATAGACCGTAATGTAACGGAATTCTTTTGAGTGTCCCTGTAAAAAGACAATAAGTGCTACACACTTCAGTTGAAGTAGGGAACATGCTATAGATAACGACGATAACATATAAAAGTTGCAGCTCAATCCGATCATATTTACGGGAGTTAGAGCACGGCCAGACGGCCAGACAGCAGACGGCAGACGGCCAGACAGCAGACGGCAGACGGCCAGACAGCAGACGGCAGACGGCCAGATGGCCAGACAAACCGAAGTCATAAACACTTTTCAACTAGGTTGGAAAGTGTTAAAAAGGAAATCAGTGATACACACATATATTAGAACAACACCACAAATACAATCCATATTATTTGTGCGTATTTTTTTTTATATCAGCAGATCAATCATAAATATGTAAGTCATATTTAAATTGTTGGAATTCAAAAAAAAGAAAAAAAGGTTCGTCTACAAGAAAAAAAAAATATATATATATATACCGTCTGCGCAAGGTGCAAATCAAAACGATTACAATTAAATGGAAGACCATGGGAGCAGCAGCGGTGAACGCAACAACTGTATTACATTACACACCTTAAATTTTTAATAAAAATTGAAAATAGTCTACATTTGTTCTGCACCTCCTCGAATTTTTACTTCATATACCGACAATTAATAATGAAATAACAGAGTTTCTCCCAGACAGTTTCAGAAGGGCACTGTATCCTGCCTGCCCTTTGGTCTACGAAACTGCACCCTTCTTGCCCCTCAGTAAAAAAGTGCCTTTTCTCTTTTTGCATTACAAAATTTGCTTTCATAGTCAAAATTGACTCGATGTTGTCCTGAAAATAGTGTTCTGACTTTTAAATATCAAAAGTGGCTTTAAAAACCAAAAAAATACCTTTAACAATTTAAAAAAGTGCCCTTAAGAAGCTGAAAAGTGCCCTCAAGTATCCAAAAGTGCCCTTACGAATAAAAAAGTGCCATTTTCTCACCAGCAGCACCCTGCCCTTTTTTAAACCTGGGGGAAACTCTGAAATAAGAAAGCAAATTGTTCATTTATTCAAGTATTTTATTTTTGTTTGAGATTTTGCATCGTATATTTTAAAATTACACGAATTAGAATTGATCATTAATGGCTGATATTTCCAGAAATATCTGATCGAAAAAGTACAGTTTTTCATAGCTTTCATTTTCAGTTTCCACTTTCTTAGTTTTTTACTGAATAAATAAATTTAAAAAAATACGCTTTATTTATTTCTTAATTATTTGTATTTATTCAACGGTATTTTTTTCTAATATATATTATTCAACTACGTAAAATTTGTGATAAGTTAATAAGTTTACTGCTAGATAAGTTTACTGCTAAGTTTACTGCTTAAGATATGAAAATTTTAAATTTAGATTTTCTTTTAATTACAAAAAAAATTCCAAAAGTTTGATCACTTATTATAATTAAACAAACAAAAAAATAGGTACAAAGGAACTTTGACCAAAGAATTTAGAATTATAAATTTAAAAAAAAAATTCTCATTTATTTCAAAATCTGTTTAGTGGGATTTATGCAAAATTTTCTTTTATCAAACAAGTCAAATTAAAAATTTAATATTTACTAAATTGAGAATTTAATTTAAAAAAATATTTTAAAATTTTGTCTATAAATGAATCTGCGCTGTTTCAAACTGTAAAACCGTTCAAATTAACTAAACAATTTCAAAATACAAGCAATATGGTCGACTTTCCATTGCTAAATATAATAAAAGTAAACAATGAGATACGATACATTTTCCCCTGCAGCTTCACACGTTAATTTGTACATTACTTTGTGATAATTGCATGTATAATGTTAACTATCTCAGCACCATGTATTGACAAACATTTTAACTATATATCAAATTACTGGATACAAAACTTGTGAAGTATCTGATAAACATTTGTTTTGCCTTTATATATAATCTTAGTTGATCCTCCCGCCGTTGCCCGGGCCCATGATAATAACCTTAAATATATCTAAAATCACTGTTGAATGATTTATATTTTTTAAGAATGCTTTTAAAAGCATAACACCTAAAATACGGCAGTTTGTCGTGTAATACAATTAAAGAAGATTGTCAATTTGGTTAAGATCTGTCTATAATGGAATTTTGGAAATTAGATATTTGTATCCTCTTTGGAATTATGCCTACTTAGTTTTGGCGCCAAGTTGGGCTATACTATATGTTGAGTTACTGGTGGCAATTTGGAATGCACCTGGGCGTGTTTTCGTGCATGTGTTTGTATACAGGCGAACGTGTATACAAATTTATAGCGTGATAAAACAATTAACAGATTACTATCTTTTTCCCATTCATTCAATGTTATTTGTGGGGTAATGTCAAACTGCAAATGTCGGTCGCATTTCCTGTTCTCTTATGCTTTTTATTATAGTTTATTTTTATACGCAGATAATGACAACATTTTAAAAGTTCAAACATTTGTAATTAATGCTTTGAAATTTTAATATGGAGTCTGTGTTCTAAGCATATTTCAAAAAACAAGTAAACATTCTGAAACACTAATATTTGAATACAGTATGCTCATTTCGGCATGCAAACTTACTTTTTAAGCCTTTCTAACATAGTCGAGAATACTTTATGAATTCAGTTTGTCAGTCTGTCTGTCTGAGAGATTGTCATGCAATTTATATATGTTATTGAGGTTTACTACGGCATGTCCGGTATTGAAAATGACGTATATAGCACATATAGTTCCTTTACAGGGACACTCAAAAGAATTCAGTTACATTACGGTCTACAGGGAAACGTCATTTGTGGTTTATCTTAATGATATTACACTATTTTTAAACATATTGAAATTCGTATATATCAGTGAAGTGCACTACAAGAGGCTTACTATAGAATATGGTGTGCATAGCACTTATAGTTCCTTTACAGGGACACTCAAAAGAATTCCGTTACATTACGAAATAAGGGGGGAAATATTTCGCGGATTATTTGAGTAACGTTTCACTATTTCAAACATATTGAAATTGGTATATATAATATATCACTGAGGCGTATTACAAGAGACTTACTTTAGAATATTGTGCGCATATCATTCATCGTTATTTTACATGGACACACAAAAGAACTCGGTTATAGTACTGTCTGTTAACAATAATTGCTGGAAATTCAGTTTGCGTTTCAGTTGCGTTTTCAGTTGCGGAATACGTTTTTCAATTTAACTAATTCTTTACCTATTACTTGGTGTTTATAAATTTTATAGATCATGTACAGGACAACAAAAAAGATCTCGAGTGCATTTCCATTGGCGAAAATTCCAGATTTGGAGTTTTAAACTGTGCTATGCGTTTCCAAACTGGACTAAAATTTAGCATTCTATGTAGTATATATACAAACATATAGATCATATACAGGACTGCACAAAAGAGCTCGGATATTTTTTTCCGAACGTTATTGGTAATACCTGAAATTGGGTTTTATATGTGTTATGTATTTTGCAGTAAAACGCAAAGTCGTCCCTGTAATGTATAATTCATATTATTAACGTAAAAGTAAACAGTGTGTTTGTTTCTTACCCCCAGGATTATACTCAAAAGCGACAGCTGAGTTCCCGGGATGGTCATCCTTTGTCATCCACTTGTTTACTTAGACATCTTATTTCACCTTATTAATTGATAAAGATTCGTAAAAAGCACTTTGTGTTGAAGTGTTGGAAAGTGTTACATAATCTATGCTTGACACGTGGTTTTTAGTTCCTGTTATTTATATCCCTAAACATGTACATAACTTCTTTACTTTAGTATATGTTGACTCAAAAGTTACATGGAAATTTAAGTCTGAAGTTCTCATATATATATATATATATATATCAGATTTTTTTATTAATTTTCTAGAATGCCTGTCCTATTAGGCATACATTTTGTGTTATCCAGACTTCCTGTGCTAGTAATATTTTTTAGCTTTGCATCAATAGACATAATTTTGTCTTTAAATAATTTGATCTCATTCAAAGGTGGTGGTACGTTTATGAAATCACTTAATTTTAATTTCCAAATGCCACAATGGCACCAGAATTTTGGTATAAAATTTTTTGTTTATTTTTTATGTGAAATATAGCCTTTTTCTTATTTCCAAATAAATTTTGTTCGTCATTCATTCGTTTCAATATATTAGCAATGGAAGTGTTTTGTCTCTGAAAGGATTATAGAGCTCCGCACCTCAAAAGGAAAACAAAGTACCCATATTGGATCAATTTGTTGTCCGTCTGTCTGTCAAGACCTTTCTTTCAGGAACCGCTAAAGGTATCAAGTTGATATTAATATCAAATAATAAGGCCTACGGTCCCATTGTTTTTTAAAAAGTTCGAGCTTCTAACTCAATGCAATAAAAAAGCCACAGCATTGAAAAAAAAAAAATTCATACAAACTCACTCTCAAAACATATAGGATGGTTCTCGCTGACCTATAATCTTGAAATTTCCCACGAAGGATGATGTTATAGCACATATAAAGAAAAAAATTAGAAAATCATTAATTTATAATTATAAAATTTATAATTTGAAGTGTGTCCTGATTATTGAAAATTCAGTATTTTGATTTATGCTTTGTGGAAAGGTAGTACGGTAATATGCCATAATGGTACCCTAACTTAGGGGTGCAAGTTCTTCTCTTGCTTGTCTTTTTTTTTTTATCATATATTGTTTCTCACGTCAACATCATTTTTCTATGCAATTACAAAACGCACAACAGTAAATGAGGTATCATTCGAAAGGATTTTGAATTAGTTTCTGACATAGTACAATCATATTTCGTTAAAACAAGTTTTCGGATTAAAAATAGCAGTTAATTAAAAATTAAATCAGCATTGTTTTCATAAATGAAATGAAAGTTTTTCTCATATCAGTATTGTCCGAAAAAGAAAATACCGGAATGTTAAATAATGATTATAAGAAAATAACACATGGGCTGATAAGTTCCCGGTCTGGCACACAGATGGCGTTGCAATCGTCGAACCAATGCTTTTTTTAGTAAATACTAACCTTTAAAAGGTAGCAGAAAAAAGGTCATGATGATGCGCCGAGTGGATAAAACGTTAGAGTGGTTTTAGTTGAACAACTTTGTTGATAAACAAAAAAATGGATAAACAAGAATTTCAAGAATTGTTATTTGATGGGAAAAAACACCGTTCAAACAAAAGGTTGGCTTGCAATGCGTTATCCGGACACTGCACCAGGTAAATCAACCATTATTGACTGGTTTGCAGAATTTAAACGTGATCGTACGGACCCCAGCTATGCACCACGCAAAAGAGGTGGTTACTCCGGAAAACATAAAAAAAAAGTCCACAAAATCGTTTTGGGAAATCGTAAAGTGAAGTTGCAGGAGATAGCTCAGACTCTGAAGATGTCCAACAAACGTGTAGGTTTTATTTTGAATGAACATTTGTCTATGAAAAGGCTGTTGTCAAAGTGGGAGCCGCGCGTGATGATTTTTGACCAAAAACAACAACAAATCGATGATTCTAAGCATGGTTTGGAGCTTTGTCGTTATAAAAATTATGTTATTTATTATAAAATTATTATTATTATTTATTTTCTTAATTATTATTAATAAATTATTATTATTAAATTATTATTTATTATTAAATTTATGTTATTTATTAAAGTTTTAAAGTTATAAAGTTATAAAGTTATAAAATTTTGTTAAAAATTTGTGTTTTCTTTATTAGACCGGGAACTTATCAGCCCATGTATTAAATAGTACAAAAAAAAATAATAATAAAGTGTGATTTCTCCACACGAGTTTTATTATATAATTATTATTAAAAAGCAAAATTGAAATTGAAATGTTTAAAAGAAAAATACATCATCGATCGATCGAAGCAATGGCATTTCACGTATAGCCTAAAATGTATACTTTGTTATATTAGATTAAATTGTATTCAATTATTTTTTTTATCCCATGTTTTTCTCGAAAGGGGTCATCGTCCAATGCAGTTAAAATATAATTGTTAATTTTTTTCTTGCACGTGCCTTTTGCTATCTACGATCGGATTTTACTGTAACTTTGATTGAATAATTGAGATAACATTGTGGCTTGACTAATGGTGCTTTTAGATATTTTTATCCTTAATTTTTCTTTAGAATTTTAAACCTGCATCTAAAAATTATTACACGTTGCTAAAAAAATTAGACTGCAGTGTGAAAGGATCATGGTCCATAAGCCGTGTTTTTAGCCCATGAAACAAACTAAAATTCGATTTTGTTATACTGACTTAATTATTAAACTTTTTAATATTAGAAAGTTCATCCTGTAAGATTTCATCAATAGTTTTTGCATTTTGTTCGGATTTATATGACTCACACAAGCTTAAATTTTGCATTATTCGTAGTTTTTGATCAAAAATACGCAATTTCTCCTCATTTTACCTCAATTATTTATATGAGTGCAATCGTGCAACAATTTCTTCTTTACATATATTATAAAATACATCAAAATGTACAATATATCCTTCTATATTAAAAAAAGTAATCTGGAACTGAGCCAAAAACGAAATGGACCAATCAAATTCTGCGTAGATATTCCGGGTTATTCTCATCGCTTTTTTACTAGGGACTTTTTTGAGGAGCTATTACTTTTTTTTCTAGCCATCCTACGGATTCGAAAATCATACCACCAGACGCGAAATATAACAATCTTTCAGAAATTAAAAAAATTATCACGGTCGGACAATAAAAACTCAAAATATCCTTAAAAATCGAGTAAAAAATCTTTTATTGAAAAAGTCATTTTTTTATATTGTTGCCAAATAAGCGCAAAAGATTATGTTTTATCTCAAATAAAAAATGTATTTGCGCGAGACTATTAAAAACAATAATGAAAGTTTAAAATAATAATTAAATGATCACGTATTGAAATTAGGAAATAAAGAAAATTACGTCATAAAAATTGTGTTTACACATGAATATTAAAAATAAAAAAGATGAATTAAATGAAAAAGCATTATAACCAGTTAAATGAAAAAGCATTATAACCTGATTACAGAAGAAAGTCGCCGTTCGTGATATCATCATCATCATCTTTTTAAAACAGGATACATTAACAGGTTTTAAGAGGCTGTGAAATCAGAAAGGGGGTTGGTGAGCGTAGCGAGCAGGTGGCAGTGCCCCCTAGTATGTAAAAAAAAAGTGTTGCAAAGCTGCGCTCATAGTAAAATATTAAAAAATATATTAAAAATTGAGGTAAAATTAGGAGAAATTGTGTATTTTTCATCAAAAACTACGAATAGTACGAACTTTGTGCTTGTGTAAGTTATATAAATCTGAACAAAATGCGAAAACTATTGTTGAAATCGTACAGGATAAAACTTCTAATATTAAAAAGTGAAATAAATAAGTCAGTTAACATAGTCAGTAAGTTAAAATCGAATTTCAGTCTTATTTCATGGGCCAAAAGCATGGCTTATAAACCCTGATCCTTTTCGCACGGGTTCACTGGTTATTATTTATTATATTATGACATGATTAAGTGCCAATTTAAGCACAGCGACAACTTTAATTTTATTAAAGTGTTCTTGATAATGATAAAAAAAAAATACGAACATTGTATATGCGAGAAAGTTAAAACATGATGCGTTAACACAATATACGAACATTAAAAACCCATCATATGCGGACTCGGAATAAAATTATATTTTTCTGTTTGTAATTTGTCTTAGTTATTATTTCATAAAGATTTATACAAGAGAAAACTTCTTTTTAGCTTCGAATTTTTTTTCAACGATATGATTATATTATATTTTTCTACAGCCTTAAACAGAACTAATTGAAATATAATAGTTACAGGAACATTAAATAAATATAAACATACAATCTAAAAAAAATCTACATGAAAGGATATAACTGTTTTTTACACATTAAATACCATTTAAAGAATTTATGAAATTATTTCTTTTTTAATTTTGTTAGTCATTATAAAAACGTTGCCCGTAATTAAAAGAAAAAGGAATGGAAAATTGCGTTGTGTTTAGTATATACAGGAAAAATTCACCGAAGAAAACTTTTGTTCAATTTAATGTATAAATCATTGTTTTAAAAACAATAAGTTAGAACTGAATAATATAAATTATTGCCCGGGCGTAATATCTTCAGTCTAAACAAGTTTTTTTTTTATATTAAAACATTCTTTGTTTTTCAGATATGCACACATACATATATACAGTATGCCCACTAAAGTCCCTTGAAACCCTCTTAACTTCGGAACGGCTGCTGCTATATACATAAAAGTAGTGTCTAGACATAGTAAAGTAGTCATGCGCTACTCAATGAAACCGCCTACGGAGCCAGTTGGTGGAATGCTGCGGACTTAGCATTTCTATCTCGAAAATGGAAAGAGATAGAGAAAAAAGTGATTTACAAAGCTGTAGAGCATCATCGATTTAGTACGAAAAGACATCTTGTGGACAGTAATGCGAAGAATGGAACGGTTAAAACGCGCATTTATTTTTTCGTGATATCCTACACTGTGACGTGAAAAACGATCTTAGAAGAAAAAACAACTAGTTATAATAATATAGCTTTATTTTAGATGTTCCAACTTCTAACCGTCAGCTGCAATGCATATTTGGATCCTTGTTTGAATTTCACGTTGCACACGTTAGAGCATAGATGGTGACACGCTGGCACAAGCGTCCTTAATGCGTCGTTTAATGTCCTACAATGTTTGTGGAGGTGTCGCATACACCTGCTGTTTCATAACTGGTTGTTTCTTTCTTTCTAAGATCGTTTTGTCACATCGCACTGTAGGAAATCACGAAAAAACAAATGTGCATTTTAACCGTTCTATTCTTCGCATTAATGTCCACAAGGTGTTTTTTGTACTAAATCGATGATGTTTTACACCTTTGTAAATCACTTGTTTTGGCTATCTCTTGCCGTTTTCGAGATAGGAATGCTAACTCTGCGGTTTTCCACCAGGTGGCACCATAGGCGGTTTCATTCAGTAGCGCATGGTTACTTTACTATACCTAGACACCAGTTTCATGAATATAGCAGCAGCCGTTTGGAAGTTAAGAGGGTGGCAAGGGACTTTAGTGGGCATACTGTATTTATATTACAAAATTTTTTTTTTTTTTTCGAAATCTTCTAAATTATTCTATAAAAATTTTCCATTTAGTAATGTTCCGTATATAACCCCGGCTTAGTAAAATAATTCTTATTCTTAAAATGATCCTTTACTATCCATATGTAAAGCCATTTTATCCTAATCCACTAAGTAATATTTATTCGAAAGTAGTTAGATCTAAAAATGGCGATAGCTTTTTTAATTTATTCTTTAAATAGAACATCTTTATTTTTAATCCATTATTAAAATTCATTATTATTATTCCCGTGTAGTCAAATTGCTATAACTTTTTTATTTAAATACTAAAATATCACATCTCTTAAGTTATTCCGCTCAGAAAACCCTATTCCCGTAAAATTATTCTATTATTAAATATTAAATGACTATTAAAATATTTCCGAAAAGCTTTCTTTCTTTTTTTTTTCCTACATCAAAGAATCATTTTCTTTTTTTTCTTTATGCGTATTAAATTCGAGCTAGTTTTAAAACACACTCTCAAAGCAGAGACTTTGATTTGTTGACACGTCATGCATCTGGTACAAGAGTTAAGAAACGTGTAGAATATTTTTCCCGCTGGGAAACTGTTTTACGTAAAGATCATTGCACCGGAAATGCGAATAAAGTTCTTTAAAAAAACCTTGTGATTCGGTGAAGGTCGGTCACGTGACGTTTTTTGTGCTTTTGCGCAGGGGAGATTAAAACTGCTCGCACATCCTGATTCCAAGAGATTTTTCGACGATGTGCGGTGGCTAAAGGAAAGCAAGAAAGTTTTTTTTTTTGGCGTCGGAGACAGTAGCAATGGAGTGTGTTAGTCCTTCGATATTATTGTGATAAGCCGAGCATTCCCCCTGAATTTTCGTTTTAAAATGTCAATAAAGTCTTTATTTCTAATGAAAATTGACTGAAGTCTGAGTTGTTGGTGATACCACACGGCCTCCTGATAGCGATCGAGAAGGGAAACCTTGCACAGAGTGGGGCATGTTTATCGACGAGCTTCGACTGTCATTCAGACCGAGTTCGAGTCTGAATTCACGACATGTATATTTCTAAAAATTAATTTCCTTAAACAAACCACTTTTTAACACAAACACAACTCTCAAATTTAGAAAATTGCGTAATATTAAATCAAAGAGTTTAAAAATTTTGTTCATTATTTAATAGAGAAATATAAATAATAATACAAAAAGAAATCTCAAATTTAATAACTTAATTAAAGAGATTTTTCTTTTAATTTATATTAAAAATTCTCTGTTTAAAACTTTCGTCTAGACACTTGTTTAGACTCAAGAACTTGTTTATTCTGGCGTCTTGACTTAAATATATCGATTAATATTAAAGGTGAACAGAAAAGGAGTAATGTGCACTTTTGTCAGATTTAGTGTTTATTTTTAATAATCCTGCTTGTTTGGTATTTCAAAATAAACAAGTTAATGTTCAAAATTAAATTAATACTGAAGGTTATTTTTAAAGTAGATAAATATAACTAAATAAATTAACATTAAAAATTGCAATAAATATTTAGGATTGTAAATAGAATTATTTTTTTTAAGATAAAATATCTAACATTTGCTTCTGGAAATTTACTAATAAGTAATAGTCAGATTAAATCTTTTAAGTAGATTTATTATAAAATAACTGAAAAAAATAACGTAAAACAATAAAATTAAAAACTGGTATATTTTTTAACAAATCCAATTTTTGTTCACAAATAAATAACAACCCTTTCTGAATGGATGGCCTTACATATGCAATATATCCGTATGGCAATGCGGTATTTAGCAGTATTAAATGAAATTTTTTTGTTATTCTGCCATTTTTGTTTCAATTTCAGAAGGCCTCCTCTAGAGAAATGAGATGTTTCATTGGTAAAATTTACAATATGTATGTGATATATTATTCGAATGCAACACAACAAAATAATTTTGTATTTAAATTTTGAGTAAAATTTGACGTATCATTTTCTGTGGCTGATATTTTAAAAACTTCGATTTACATTACTAAGGAGTGCACATCTAGTATAATCACTGTTGTGTCAATCTTTATGTCTCTGTCTCTCTTGTCTATTTATATTACGACTTAATTTTCGCCATTACTATACCTTGAAATATCCTTGAAATCACTCTCTCTAAATATATTCATAAATTTACATTGCGAAGGAGTAAAAATCTCGTATAAGCACTTTTGTGTCAATCTTAATATATATATATATCTTATCTATTTATATTACTATTTACTTGTCGCCATAACAATACATATAACTTTAAAATCCCCCCTCTCTCTCTCTCTCTCTCTCTCTCTCTCTGTATATATATATATATATATATAAGCCCTTTTTGGTATGCATTTATGTCTGTTTGTATGTAAATATGTTCCTTATACAAATCTACGGTTTTTGTCCGATTTGAACGAAACTCCATGCACTCTCAGAAAAAAACTGTAAATTTATGAGCGTTTGCCCTTCAATTTAGCAATAGCCTTATTTGATGAAAAACAGTCTGAACCACTAAATAAGCGGCCTTATCCCTTAAATACTTCGAAAATTAAGAGCAATCCACATATTCTTACAGTTCTACCCCATATGTTTGATTTGATTTGATTTGATTGCCTAAGAGGGACTGCTCAGACAAGGAAACCAAGTCTGTAGAGCATAGTATCCCTCCCGGTCCCTTTAATAAGGTCTTTAAAAAAAAGGTTACAGTGTTCAGCCCCAGCTTATGCCGCTGGAAAACGCTACAATGAGCGGCAAAACATAAACATAAGAAAGAAATATAATACAGGCGACCCTGCCAGGAGTGCTCCAATACGAGCAAGTGACAGGGACTGAATAAGGCTTTTACAGGAGTGGTCCATCACTGCCGGAAAACAGATTTTCCCACGCGACACTGGGCAGTGAGGGGCATCAGTAGGTGGTGGAAACTAAAGGGGGCAAAGAATTGAAGAATTGAGATCCAACAGACGGGCTCCCTAAGTTAAATTTGAGAGGTAAGTTAAGTGGTCAAAAATGCTTTTTAGTTTCCTCTTTAGAAGTGGGTGAGTTAGGATATTAGCGAGCCAATTTTTTGGAGGGTTTTGAGTGCACCTGAGATGCCATTGGCTTGTCAGTGTGCAGTGAAAATATGGGTGAGACGCTGTACCCTGTTCACCGCACTCGCATTGGTCTGAAGATGCACATTTGAATCTGTGTAGGTACTGGCGGAAGGGTCCATGACCAGTAAGAAAAGCTGTACTGTGAGGGGTGAGGTAAAATAGTGTGTAGAAGACTTTGGGGATTAGCGTATGAGTATGTCGGCCTTTGGTTGAGGTGGTCCAATGTACTTGCCAGTCTGTTGAAATATTTTGTTTTAATGTACGTTTGATTGGAGCTTTGTGGGAGTGGAAGGTGGTGATCAATGTTGGGTTTTTTTGTGGCTTCTTTTGCTAAAGTGTCAGCCAACTCGTTGCCAAATATGCCCTTGTGTGCGGACACATGACCAATTCGTGCGCGGCTTATGATAGTTAATAGCCTTTTCTTTATATCAAGAACTAGTGGGTGTTTGGTCCTGTGGGAATTAACTGCTTGCAGACTAGACAGACTGTCGCTATATATCCAGTACAGGGTTGTGTCTGTTTGTGCGTGGATCCATTCGAGTGCTTGGAGGATGGCATATAGTTCGGCTTGATATACCGTGTTGTTGTCGTCCAATCTGCAGGCCCACTGGTGGATGATCCACGGACCTTCCGTGACACAGTAAGCTGATGCCACGCCGGTTGCTGTTCGAGATCCACCAGTAAAAATTGTTGGCAATGTGGATGGTGTGTACGTGTTACGATCTGTATTTACTTGGATGTGTGATGTTTCTTCTGCTGGATGTAATTGCCAACCATGGACTATTCGTTCGATGCTTTTGGATGGAAAATGCTGTTCTGCTGTTTGACTGTGTGAAAGGTGTAGGATTCTGCTCTTTTTGTATTCATAGTCTAATGTTAAGGTGATGGGTGGTATACCTGTAATTACATTTAGTGCATCGGTTGAGATGGTTTTATAACCACACGACAGTTGTAGTAGGAATGGTCTTTGAATTGATGTTAATTTTTGTTTGTTTGTTTTTGTTAGTTTACCTCCCCAAATTCCAGCCCCATACAGAATAAACTTTTCTATAATTGTATTGTACCATATTTTTAGCATGTTATTATTGATCCCCCAAGATTTCCCCCTAAGTCTTGATGCATTGTAGTGGTGTTTGACTAATTTGAGTTTAAGTTGGTTGAGGTGTGCTGTCCAGGATTGATATTTATCTATAGTGACGCCTAAGATTTTCATATGTGCTACGTGGTGCAAGCTAGTTCCGTTAATCCGCATTGTTGGTTCACGCTCCAGCTTGCGTGGCTTGGCGAATGTAAGGACCTCTGATTTTCCAGGTGATAGGTGTAAGTGGTGTGTATTTAGTAGTTGGCAGAATGCTGCGAGTGCTCGAGCCGCCGTAGTTTCCAGGTCCAGACGCGTGCGACCCGAGAGAACCAGGCTGAAGTCATCAGCAAAAGCAAATGCGATTATGCCCTGACGTTCCAGCTCTAAAAGAAAAACGTTTGCGATTAGTAGCCAGAGTAGAGGTCCAAGACAAGAGCCTTGGGGTCATCCCTTCTCCAGCTTATGCGGAATGTAGCCTGCACCCCAATTAATGAGGACACTTTTTATTTATATTACACGTAAGGCCTATAATGTTGAACTCGGGCGAAGCCAGCTGGTTCGGCTAGTATATACATAGAAAAAAGATATATTACTTGAAAAAAGCCAAACTTAGCACAAATGTAATCAACATTTTAATATCACATTCAGAAAATTTTTGTATTTTGAAAACCTCAAGTTAGTAGAAAAACAGGCTTTCTGTATTCATTTGATCTCCGTTAGTTATATATTAAAAAAATTAAATTCAATAATATATTGCAGAAAAAGATCTGGATCAATTTTCGTTTTCAGTATTTCAGTTCAACACGTTTTGAGGTGAGTGCTTACTTACTTTCCAGAAGTTAATTTACAATTACCTGGTTCATTCTTTTTATGAAAGAATCGTATTATTCACGCATTTCTGGTTTCAAAACCGTTTTCTTTGTGCTTTTGAGTAAATTAGAAAAATAATTGCAACGTTTATATATGCATATATAAAAACTATCGGCGTTGTCTCGCCAACTCACTATCACAACTTTCACTTTTCTGCCCGTGGACCACAGAAGCCTCCTGCCGCATCTCGATGATGAAGCCTCCGTCACAGGATAATCGCAAATCTCAGCAATATGATCTCCGCTAGATTACGAGCGAAGAGAACGCTTTCCTTTTCGCCGTCAGAGTCGCAGCCTCCCCGTGCACACGCCGCCTCTGCCCGATACCGCTAAGACTTTTCGAGACTTGAGTCGCCAGTCGATAGGCCTTACGATCTGCCGTAAGTTCAGCTCTCTAAGACCGGTGCTCACACGTCACTGTACCGCTAACTCGTCTTCCATATTGCCGTGCCAGCCCCGTTTTCTTAAAATCAGCCGCTCTGCCTATGCTGCCTACTTCATTATTCCCGTTCTCTGTCAAAAATCCCCTTTTCATCTTCGTCTCAAACCTCCTAACTGACATAAACACCAGCCCCGTTAAATCTCTTCCATCTGCCTAACCAATGAGCCTTCCGTGTCTTCCACCCTTTTTTGCATACACTTAACTGAGAGTGCCCTATTGGTCAAGGGTGCACACAGGGTCAAAGTTGTTGCTAGGGTCCACCCCGAAGAACCACGTGATAAAACAACCCTGTAGGTCCGCATTTCGTAGAAAAACCTGGGCAATTTATGTGACAGTCCGTGAAGCAATAATTGTGCATAGGATGCACTTTAAATACACACGAACAACAACAAGCCTTATTTTTATGAGTTTTAGAGAAACAGGCGATTGTTACTTGAAACTTTTTTGCAATAAAATCTCCCACTCCTGTTGTAAAAGAAAAATATCTACTGTGTGGTCCTTTAAGAGCCACACTCTCTCCCGTGAGAACATCTTGTTTACAAGTAAAATTTTACGAGGAGGGGATGAAATCATTGACCACCACCCGTAACGTCTAAAACTAATACCATTTTGAGAGAAGGAAAAATTTTGCTCCCTATACAAATTGTGGGCTAAACTTTACACAATGTTTTATTTATTTACTTATTTAAATTTTATTTATTTATTTATTACATTTTATTTATTTATTTATATAATTTTTACAAAACGGGGGGAGGGGGGGGGGTTAGAAGAAAACTGAAAAAGTACATTTAAAACTATAAAACAGTTAAAACTCAACTGTCATAACATATTATTCCCCATGCCGGGCTAAAAAAAAAGATATTTTTTTTAAACCACAACACAAAATATCTTTTTTTTTTTTTTTTTTTTTTTTTTTTTTTTTTTTTTTTTTTTTTTTTTTACACACTGCAAAACCTCCAAAGCTATAAATCCGAAAACCAAATGGTGAGGGCCACCCTTACCATGAAAAAGTTCACCCCAGACATAACTAGACAGTAAGCAGAAGTGACACACAAGAAATAATATGGTTAAATCTGCCAGCCGTATCCTCCCTGTAGAGCAAAGTTGCAAAATTATCAGACACCGACACGTTTATAAGGCTGAGCTCCAAAGTGACGACAAGACCAATCTCACAGTAGCATACCGGTAGTGCAACCACAAGACCTGCATCAATATTCAACTACCTCCCGCACATCACTCTAACCGTCACCTAGTCAATCTTTGCACTGAAACATCCTCAAATACTAAAATGCAAACCACTGGGTATGTCATCCCTCCTGACATCCATGAATGCCCAACTCCATAGCACAGAAGCCAACCTCCATCAAACACTACAACTTACCTGCCAAAACACCTAGAAAACTGTGGTGAGTGCTACCAAAAGATAGGATAGAAGAAAAATTTATGTATTTAGAGAAACATCAATTTGGACTAATCTACAGAAACACATAACATATCAACATGAAATACTCAAATGCTCTCAATGAATATAGACAGAGTGAAAATTTTATGAAACAGAGGCATATAATTTTTAATAAGATAAGAAAATGAACCATTTCTAAAACTCTTTAGGAATGCCGCACACGGCATCACTCAATTTAAAGCAAAACAAGTACACATTAAATACATAATACAGTTAACACATCTCAACCTGCTTCTGAAACAATGAATTGTTTACTCGGAAAATCAATAAAAATACCTTTCATATATTTAGCATCACAGACTTTGTCTGTCACAGTTAAAACACAAATATTCACTCAGATAACCATGGCAGTATTGAATTTTCAAATAATGCATGAATATACTACCTACATA
Organism: Maratus michaelseni; assembly: GCA_963931845.1. NCBI lineage: Eukaryota > Metazoa > Arthropoda > Arachnida > Araneae > Salticidae > Maratus > Maratus michaelseni. The sequence goes on along the minus strand of OZ007590.1, from coordinate 126,628,823 downwards.
TATATCAACACATACTACATATATATCAACATTTTACAGATGCAATATAAATAGATGACAAGCAATATCTGAAATTTACCCGTGTAATAAGTTCCAAAGTCTATTGTAAATGCACAGGGTAAAACAAAATTGAGATTATTCTACATAATACTCCATTTGGTATAGAGCAGGACCAAAGTCAACAGAGCTGTGGCCGCTACAGGACATATAACTAAAAAAATTATCTATTTACTATTTTTATATATAATTAGTTTTCACATTTTTCCTTTTTTTTTAGCTATCCAGAGGCCACACATCACCTACCCAACTATTTAAAGGCATAACAACCCTGCCCCTAAACATTATTTACTGCCAGTCATTAAGCTGTGAAGACTTCCATTAACCACATCCTCCGAAATTTACCATACAAAATATTGCCTGACGATACAAGAGCATTCAATATAACATAATTTTGAAAATTTATTTACAATTTATGTACACATACACGGAAATTTTGAAAACCGAACACTAACATACTCACACAAAACGTAATTAATTTCAAGAACATACCTTATATACTAGTAATAGACGTATCCCAACGTAAAACGTAATGATAAACATTACTAAATCCATTGTTTGGCACGCGCATAACAGACACAAACTATCGCTTCAAATATCTAAACCCATAAAACCCGTTTTATCACCCTTCCCGTATTTAAAACATTCCCAAAGATACCGAAATAAGGAGAATACTCATTGACAACAAATTAAAACTACCGAAATCATCTCCAATTATATCGCGAACAGTAATTTCTTCCAGAAGCACGCGAGAATCTCGCTGCGTTTCGATTATTACTCGGAATAATATACCTCCGCGAGCGCTTAATCGGCAATACGTTATCCCCTTCTCTTGTCTGCATTTGTACACTAGCAGAATTCCCACTCGTATCGAACGCTTCTCTTTCACCCAAAACGACTGATTGAGCTGAATCGAATTTCCCGACAGAATCGATCGGCGCGGGAGAGCTGTCAGCGGTAGTCGCGTCTTGTTTACAAGTTGCAGGAGGAAACTCCATCCGCGATTTCTGCTTCGTGAGACGATCAACATGGACAATTTGAGTTTTTGTCAGTTTGGATTCGGGGGCTATCTTAAAATTTACATCACCGATTTTCTCTAACACGAGATAGGGACCTACATTCGGTTTGATTAGCTTCTTACTTCTCCCTGGTTTTACTACAGGCGAAAATAACCATACTGAATCACCCACTGAAATGCATTTGTCGACCGCCGTTTTGTTTCTTAACTTCTCTTGTTTTTCTGAAACCTCTACCAACCTATTGTACACACTTGAGTAGATTTTCTGCATTGCAGGAATCAATAACTCACAAAAAGATGGGGCGTCTACATATTTACTCTCAAGTCGTGACTCAAAAATTGAGTATGGGAGCACTAAATTCCTACCATAGACTACAGCCGCCGGTGTTATTTTTGTTGAATCGTGAACCGAAGTACGCATGGCAAAGAATGCAAATTTTAACTTTATATCCCAATCAAGTTGATTTTCATCAACCAAGTGCGAAAGGGCGTTAATTAACGTGCGATGTGCTCTCTCTAATTTCTCATTCGATTCGGTGTGATATGGCGAGGTTCGATTATGCTTTACGCCAAAATGAGCATACACAGATTCCATAGCATCTGACAAGAAATTTTTCCCACGATCAGTGATTATTTTTTTACTACACCCATGTCGTGATATGAAATCTGCCAAAGTATCTGCAACTGTCTCTGATACAATGGATTGAACAGGGTATGCTTCAATCCACTTGCTAAATGCATCTATATAGGTGATGATGAATCGGTTGCCTGACATGGTTGGCGTCATGGGACCCACACAGTCACAGTGAACCACTGAAAATGGACTAGAAGGGGTAGGCATCCTTTGCAAAGGTGCTAAGTGCTTTGACTTGTGAGCCCTTCTCTGCTGGCAGCTGATGCAAGATTCTACTAAATTTTTTACATGAGCCGTCATCCCTGGCCAGTAAAAATGCTCCCTAATTATCTCTATAGTTTTGTAGTAACCCTGATGACATCCTGCCAGAGAATCATGAGCCATCTTGAAAATTTCTGGGATCACCTCCAAAGGTACAACAACTTTTCCCCCACTGTTTATCACCATGGAGTCCCTCGTATCCTTACACACTAAGAGGTCTCCCTCCAAATAAAATTTTAGATAATTTGGAGAAATATTCATACCCTTTTCCACCAGCCTTTCTACAATTTCCGCACATTTTCTGCCAGTTTTCTGTGCTGTACCAATAATTTTGATTAAATCCTTATAAGGTTCACAAATATATACAGGATTATTATTACTATTTACATTTTGCACACAATTAACACTATTTACACTATACACATATCTCGACAAGAAATCTGCCACACTATTGAATTTTCCTTTGATATATTTAACTTTGAAACTAAAATCAGATAGTGTGCAGATCCACCTAGCAATTCTGGATGTAGGATCCCTAATTTTCAACACCAAAGTGAGAGGGGCATGATCGGTATAAATTGTAAAATGGGTATTAGCTAAATAGCACTTAAAGTGAGCTGTAGCCCAAACCAATGCCAAAAGTTCCCTCTCTGTTGTTGAATATCTAGTTTCTGTATCTTTGAGTTTCTTACTCGCAAAAGCAACCGGATGGAGTAAGTTATCTGTACCTAGTTGCATAAGTACTGCCCCAAGCGCTTCGCCACTGGCGTCCGTGTATAACTGGAATTCTTTTGAGAAATCAGGCAAGATAACACACGGTTTGGAACTCAAAGCTTCTTTTAAATCCTCAAACTCAGCTTGGGCCTCAGGCGTCCATCTGAAGATGCCATTTTCTTTCGTTAAATTGGTTAAATTAACTGCTCTCTTACTAAAATCAGGTATAAATCTTTTATTATACGTTAATGTGCCCAAAAAACTTCTAACTGCCTTACGGTTGTGAGGAATATTGAAATTTTTTATAACCTCGATATTCTTGTTTATGGGGGCAACTTGATTACGACAAATTTCATATCCTAAATATTGTATCTTATCTGTGAGAATTTTACACTTACTAGGCTTAAGTCTTAAGTTATGTTCACGTAGTCTGTCGAAGACTGTTTGTAATTTTGCAAGGTGTGACTCTATGTCATTTGAGGAAATAATAATGTCATCGACATATACTAGAATTCCCAAGTTTGCTAAATCCCCAAAAATGAAATTCATCAGTCTTTGAAATGCACTGCTGGAAGTGGCTAAACCAAAAGCATTTCTATTGAACTGATGTAAACCGCGATAAGTAATGATAGCAGTTTTATGGCGATCCTCAGGTCGAATTATCTGCTGGAAAAATCCACTGGTCAAATCCAATGTTGAAAAAAAAACTGAGCCTGCCAAAGAGTCAATTGAATCAGTGATATTTGGAAGAGGGTAATTATCTTTAATGAAGTTCTTGTTTAATTTTCTATAATCAACAGCTAACCGATACTGACCATCTGCTTTTCGTACCAGTATGACCGGCGAGGAAAATTCTGACATAGATGGTGAAATTAAGTTCGCCTCAAGTAATGCATCTAACTGATTGTTTAATTCCTCTCTCAAATTTATCGGTACTCGATATGCTTTTGATTTGACTGGTGTATCATCTTTAAGGTTTATTACATGCGGAATAGTATTACACCCCGGCAAGTCACGCACTGAAGCCGCAAAAACATCTTTATTTTTCTCTAAAAATTCCCTACCTATTTTCTTACTATTCTCATCCAAGTGATCTAAATTAATATCCGCATCCCAAGTCAAATCTGCATGATCAAAACTCACATCAGAGCTATCATTCACTACATTGCCACAAAAGTTGAATTTTTGAACTTCCTTTTCACAAAAATTTAATTTCGCCATAGTCATATTTTTATTTAATGCTAATTCCTCCTCACTAAAATTAATCACAGACACAAACATACCATGTTCCGCAGAACAAATAGTTCTCGAAACTAACATTTTGTCCATCAATTTGTATCTGCAGGGTTCTAACACAAAATCACAATTAAAATTAGTCAAATTCTTTCTGCATTTAAGTTCAATTAGTTGTTTGGAAAATGGGGGAATGTTTACTCTGTTTTTTGTATATGCATAAATATCAGTATTTGTATTACCCTGTGAAGTGTCATTATTTTTATGTATTAAATTTTGGTCATTGGTCTCTTCCTGTATATCTGGTATTTGGGTAGTCAGAACCGGCTGAGGGGATTCAACAATTTGTTTGTTTACATCTGGGCTGAACTGATTTCTCAATTTTATAGTATTATCCGCACAAAAAATCACTGCATTGTTTTTATTCAAAAATGGCATACCTAAAATTCCATTAAAACTTTTCATAAATTGCCCAGGAATAATATAAAAGGTATCTGAAAATTCTTCATTTAGGATTTTAAAGTTAATTTTTACTGATTTATGTAAAGTAGTGGTGTCTCCACTAGCAGTCAGTATTGGAATTTTAACATTGATAATATCAGTACCTGTTAAGCTCTCTAGCATGTTATCCGAAATTAAATTGATGGATGAACCCGTGTCCGCTAACAATTTTAAAGATGTCCCATTTAAAGTCGCTGAGATAAAAGGTAACTCGGCATTACACCCTGGGAACATGGAAAACACAAAATTCTGACAGTCTTCCGGCCTAGTTTGAGTCGATTCTGTCAAATAACGCTCAGGCCCTATACATTTAAAGTACTATCTCTCGTTTCATTTGCATTATTGTAGTTATTCGCATCCCCTGGCTGTGGTCTGCTATCCTCTTGATTGTTCCTCATATTTCTGTTGTCATTCCGATAACCCCTATTTCCCTTAAAACTGCCTCGACCATTACCCCGAAAGCTGCTATTCTCTCTTCTAAAATCATTCGATCCTCCCCTGTAGTTCTGAGAACCACCTCTACCATTCGCATAACCCCTGTTATCCCTCCAGTTGCCTCTTTGATTTGTACGACTAAAACAATCCCTGGCATAGTGACCTGGCCGATTGCACCGAAAGCAGAGATTTTCTTTCTTATTCATTGTTTCTGCGGTTTTCATTGTTACAAGGCTTTCTACCTGCTTAGCTAACATATTTACTTGTTCCTTAAGCTGTTCAATATCATTTTGTCCTCTCTCATCCCTATGTGAAACCGCACAGACCACATGAGTGGTTGCCTGCTCATAAGCAGATGTCGATGGTAAAGTTAAAAGCGCATTTGAAACTGGTTCCACCCTAACTGCTTCCCACGATTTTTCTTCCAGTAACGCGAATTTTAAAATTTCGTCCGGATCTTTTGGATCTTTCGCTATTACTCCTTTCTTTATTTCCGGTGTTAAATTGTTTAAGAGCATTGACTTCAACATTTCCGTCCTTGTCTTATTGATCAAGGCTTCATCACCCCCGTCAACAACTAACGCAGATAGAGATAATTGCTTCGCCCTGTCAAAGAATTCTTGTACCGACATTCCCTGATTTTGCTTAAAGTTAATGAATTTTTGTAGTGCCACTGCTGGCGAGTCCTTTCTACAGTATCTGTGTTGTAAAATATCTGTAAGATCTTTAAATGTTTTTGCCTCCTTTTCGTAGGTTCTCAATAATTGAGCAGCAGGACCGATTACTCTAGTAAACAAAACAAAGACCTTTTCTTTCTCCTCCCACTCATATAGTCCCGATAATCTGTCGAAGGAAGTTTTGAAATCTCCATAAGAAATAGAGCCAACTTCCCCACTGAATGTAGGAATTAGACCTATGTGGTCTACTAACGCCGTTTTTCTTTGAAGGCCCGCCATTGCCTTTTCTGCCTCTGTTAAAGCCATGATTTCGAAAGTTTGATTATGAAAATAGCACTAAAATCCCAATCAATTATAAGTTAGAGTCACTGACTGGACTGCCTGTCTCCTGTATTGACTGTGTAATAATTCTCCCTAGTAATATAAAGTTTTAATACAATAAATAATAGAACATTGAAAGGGGAACCTGAAGAGTCTGCTAACTAAATGCTTCCTAAAAGACCTCAGAACTAAAATTCACATTATATGGGGTAGATAAAAATAGCCACCACAACACCGTTGACCCTTACAATATAATATTTTCACTAAAATAAATCATGTATTTTACACAAAACATACAGAAGTCACAAAAGCATATGTCTGTGTATATATGTCTGCAGACTACTGCTCTCTACTACTTATATTTCTAAAAAATCATACTAACAAAAAAAAATTTTTTTTTGTAAATATTAAACCAAAGCATATGACAAATTTAACCGAAAGCCAATGAAAGTTATCAAAATCCAATATATCGTGTTTAAAACCTTAGCCACATCAGACATATAATGCACAAACACATATTTTAAATACATATACAGATATATCTAAACTTCTATAATTTGAATAGAGACTTTATTTGTTTAATTTAATTTAATTAATTTATTTATTTTTAAATCAATTGTTCCAAAAGTGCAGCATTTTAATTTCTATTCCAATAACACACAGATTTCTTTTTTTTTTTGTCACGGTACCAATTGTTAGATGTTTTTTTTTATTATTATTATTTCTCTTAATTTAATTTTAATTGTTACTAATTACCTTTCTTTAAATTTACTCACAATTAGCAGTTGCCTTCACCTGTATGAATATGTAAGTATACTTAATATCCTCTAATAGTAGATTGAGATTACAATCTATTGTGTCCTTTTGTGATAATCAACCGAGAATCCACAAGTAACATTAAGATGACAGGTGCAGTCAAGAGTTTAATTTCTGAATAACCCACCTGAGATTTGAGGTGGCGAATGTACTTAGTGGTGGCTAAAGACAGCACCTTGTCACAAGATGAACAGATCACAAAAGCACACTCTGTTTCATGGCAAGCATGAAACATCCAAAATTTTGCATAAGTGCTACTGAAGTCTTAAACATGAGTACAAAAGGAATTTTGCGTTGTGAAAATTAAAGTATAATATTAAGTTAAATTATCTCATTATCTGACAGTTTTGAGTAAATAAATGTAAATTGCAGAAGCCATGAAAGTATGTAGTAAACTAGCAATGTTCCTCACACTGAGTGTATCTTATAGTTTAAAATAATACTCTTCAAAGTTTGATCTTGACTCTCAAAATAGGCGGAACTACTCCTCCTTAACTGATGTGAACCATAAAAATTCATTAATTACATTAAGTCAATTTAGATACAATAAACAAACACTTAATTGAACAAAGTGAATAAGTTTATTTACAAGGAAGAAAGTAATTTTAAAACACATCGGTTCTTTCAAGAACACCTACTGAATTTATAGGATAAAATACCAGAAATATCTATTGAGATCAATATCGTAGGATCACAATCATTAGAAATCCGAACCAAGACATAGTTACAAGAAGTTACAAAACTCATACCTGAACACAAAGATTATTGTGTTCTCACTTCCTAACCAGCATACCGAAATGGTGATAAAACAATAATTTTTAAATAAATTTCGAAAATCATAAGATATTTATATAACTAAACATTTTTACATTAAAACAGGATAGTCCCTTTGCTTCACATGATATAATAAAAACAGCACTCACCAGACAGCTTCCAGCAGTTGTACTTTACCGTTTTAATTCTCACAAACAGTTCATCCATACACTGGATAAGAGGGATTTTTTTTCTTTTACAGTCTCTAGACCCGGCGTTGTCTCGCCAACTCACTATCACAACTTTCACTTTTCTGTCCGTGGACCACAGAAGCCTCCTGCCGCATCTCGATGATGAAGCCTCCGTCACAGGATAATCGCAAATCTCAGCAATATGATCTCCGCTAGATTACGAGCGAAGAGAACGCTTTCCTTTTCGCCATCAGAGTCGCAGCCTCCCCGTGCACACGCCGCCTCTGCCCGATACCGCTAAGACTTTTCGAGCCTTGAGTCGCCAGTCGATAGGCCTTACGATCTGCCGTAAGTTCAGCTCTCTAAGACCGGTGCTCACACGTCACTGTGCCGCTAACTCGTCTTCCATATTGCCGTGCCAGCCCCGTTTTCTTAAAATCAGCCGCTCTGCCTATGCTGCCTACTTCATTATTCCCGTTCTCTGTCAAAAATCCCCTTTTCATCTTCGTCTCAAACCTCCTAACTGACATAAACACCAGCCCCGTTAAATCTCTTCCATCTGCCTAACCAATGAGCCTTCCGTGTCTTCCACCCTTTTTTTCATACACTTAACTGAGAGTGCCCTATTGGTCAAGGGTGCACACAGGGTCAAAGTTGTTGCTAGGGTCCACCCCGAAGAACCACGTGATAAAACAACCCTGTAGGTCCGCATTTCGTAGAAAAACCTGGGCAATTTATGTGACAGTCCGTGAAGCAATAATTGTGCATAGGATGCACTTTAAATACACACGAACAACAACAAGCCTTATTTTTATGAGTTTTAGAGAAACAGGCGATTGTTACTTGAAACTTTTTTGCAATAAAATCTCCCACTCCTGTTGTAAAAGAAAAATATCTACTGTGTGGTCCTTTAAGAGCCACACTCTCTCCCGTGAGAACATCTTGTTTACAAGTAAAATTTTACGAGGAGGGGATGAAATCATTGACCACCACCCGTAACGTCTAAAACTAATACCATTTTGAGAGAAGGAAAAATTTTGCTCCCTATACAAATTGTGGGCTAAACTTTACACAATGTTTTATTTATTTACTTATTTAAATTTTATTTATTTATTTATTACATTTTATTTATTTATTTATGTAATTTTTACAAAACGGGGGGAGGGCGGGGGGGGTTAGAAGAAAACTGAAAAAGTACATTTAAAACTATAAAACAGTTAAAACTCAACTGTCATAACAACAAAATAACTTCAAACCCTTCCCGTCAAACCGAAAAAATGTTAATTTTACCGAAAAAATGTTAATTGGTTCATTTATTTACTAGGTGGCCAGCTCTAAAAATAACCTTAAATATACTTACAATATGTGTTGAATAATTTTAAATTTTTAAATGAAAACCTTTCTAAACAAATCTAATTTTGGGGGCCACCCACTGTCTTCGGCAGGGTACACTGAGCGTGCTTTCATATGTTTTTGTAAGCAAACCTGGAATTTAAAATTAATTTAAATTAAAAAATATATATATTAAACAATTAAAAAAAATAAACAAATATTTCTTATTGTCCAAACTTTTTGAAATTTTCATGAGTCATACATATAATGTTTTCATGCCTGTGTATAATTTGGTGCTAAAATATTGATATTTGGTTTTAAAAACATTGCTCGAATAAAAGGTAAACATTCAGAAGATTTTATTTTTTTTTAAACTTCTAATTGTCCAAGTGTTTTAAGATTTTTATATATAATTTCAATTGTGTATCGGATGACCGAGAAAAGAAAAAAAATGTGTTAAAATTCTGATATTTAAGCCGCGTTTCCAATATTTTTTCCTAGACCCTTATGAATGGTCATTTTATCCCTTAAACCATTTCCAATGCACAAACCGGTTTGAAGGTGAAACTAGCCTAAGTCATTTTTTCTTGAAATCAGACCTGCAAGCGATTAGATCAGTAATTCGGCTTTTACCCATGATTCAGTTCGGGTAAACAAAAGCCGTGTTTCCAATGCTTTTTCCATGACCTCTATGAACGGTCATTATACCCCCTACACCATTTCCAATGCACAAACCGGTTTGAAGGTGATACTAGCCCGGATTGTTTTTGTGCTTCCGTATGGAAACGGGTGCAAAATGAAAGCAGGTACAATAGCCGCATATCATCCTTCCCTAAAAAGCCAGTCTTATTTTAGAGTGATTGGAAACGATGCTTTAATGGTAGAAAAGCCGTTTCGAATGAAAAAAAAAAACGTATGCGTAAAGTGACTTTTTTTGAAAAGTTTAACTTTAATATTTTTTTTAACCAAAGAAAAGAAAAAGTTAGAAAGGTAAATGTACGCTTAATAAGTGGGTATGTTTTGTTTTTTAGTATTTTGATTTCTAAAGCTGACACATAATGTTAAATTATTCAGTAAAAAATCAAGCCGAGAAAGTGACTTTCGGAAAAAAACAATTTTTTTGAAGGGTTAATATTAGTTTTTTTAACGGATTCCGCCGTTTGAAAGCAAAACAAATGCTAATTAAGAGTTTTTGATCAGAAGCGTAGATGCAGAATTTTAAATTATTTTCGAAAGGTTTAATATTAATATTTTTAATGGATTCCATCGTTAGAAATATAAACGTACGTATAGATATAGCCTGATACATTTCGTTTTCACGTATTTTGAACAGCTGAGTGAATTCGGACTGCGAAAGATGAGGAAGGAATAAAATAAACGAAAACGAAATTTCCGAGATAACTTTTTTGAAAGGATTGATATTAATATATTTTTTAAACGGATTACACCGTTAGAAGAGAAATAATATAAAAATCCGGCCGGTGTTTATTTCTTTTTTGTATTTCGATGTGTCGAGCCGATGCGCGCTGCGAAAGCCGCGTTGCAATGTCTGGAAACGCTCGAATAACTCGAGAAATATAAGTCGGATTGAAAAACGCAGTACGGGTTCAATATTTTAGAAAAATGGCAACTTTTATATCCTTAAATAGATTTTTCTAAAATATTGCACACGTATTTTTCCGTTTATCAATCCGATGTATATTTCTCGAGTTATTCGACCGTTTCCAGACTTTTTAATGGAAACGAATCTCACTGCATTTTACTAGATTACAGCGCAATCTACGATGTTTCGAAGAAAATGTATAATACAAAAGTTACGTATTTTTTCCCGTAGAATCTGAATCTGTAATATAAAAGGGGGGTTATCATTTAAGATTTCAAAATTGCCTCCCTATCCCCCAAGGGGGGGGAGCTTTTTTTATTCTACATTTTCCCATTTTCAACCTGGACCGGATATTTATAGTCATGTATATATGAAATTTCGTTCAATTCTATCCATAACTTCATAGACTTTCCGAAGATACAATAAGGAAAATTACACAAAAATCCCTATCACAGCGCCCCCTTCTGGCGAAGTATCCCCAATTTCAACTGGGATCTGCTGGCCATAGCCAAAAACATATATATGAAGTTTGGTTCAACTCTAAGCATAACTTCATACACTTTGCGCTGATACAATGAGCACACATATACACAGGGACGCACGGACAAACAGACATTTCGTAAAATTGTGTTTTTCTGGATTTCTGACCCCTAAAACGTGTAAATTCGTCGAAAACTGGAAGTCGAAAAAATTTAGATCACAACACTTTCTTCTATTATAGATAGAATAAAGATAGATAGAATTATTAAATTAATTAAATTAAATAATTAAATATTATTGAATTAATTATAGCTAGAATTATTAAATTAATTAAATTAAATAATTAAATACTATTGAATTAATTATAGCTAGAATTATTAAATTAATTAAATTAAATAATTAAATATTATTAAATTAATTATAGCTAGAATTATTTAAAAAAAATTCTTGAAGGAATAAAAAATTAAAATGCAAATATTTTAAAATAAAGCAATATATTGTTAAATGTAACATACGTGACTATTCAATAAAATTATTAAATTATTTAAAGTTTAATATAAGAGGTTTCGAAAAAAAGCTGGTTTCCGTTACATAAATATGCAATCAATCATCAGAAATAGAAGAAAATATTCCGTTTATGCTTCAAAATTTCAATGTGAAATATATTTTTTTCATTAAGTTTCGGTGGATTTGAATTTAATAATATCATTAATATCTGCCATTTGGAGGATATATTACAGTAAAAATAGAAACGCTATTTCTAAAGCAACAACAACAATAACAAAAAATTAATGTCTATTTTTGTATACTTGCACTATGTTCTAATATGTTTTAATATAATTCTTCTAAATCTTAATTTAAAATTTTTTTCTTTTCTTTAAATTTCAGAAGAATTATAAAGTTATTTTAAAATTACAAAATAACATACTGATGAAATAAATCCTAATTTATTTATATTTTACTATTATATATATATATATATATATATATATATATATATATATATAAAAGAAAAACTGGTAGCGTTGTTATAATATTCTAAAATAGTATACAGATGGAATAAATGGAATGTGAATTTATGCAAGTACGTGGTTGATTAGGTTTAACTCTGAAAAAAAATGCGAGGAAAAATTTCGGTAATTGAGTTTTAAGGTAATTGGCACATTTAATATAATTTTTATAATGTTTTTACAGGCAAAACAATAATATTCCTTAGATTGACTGGATTCCTTAGATTAACTGGAAGAATTATGCCCTTCAGATTCGATCGGGATAGCTCAGTTGTTAGAGCATGGGAGCTTCAGCCAAGCGATCCCAGGTTCGAATCCTGGCCCAGACATTTTTCGTTCTGTTAGAAAATTACAACTCGTATGATTAATATTCCTTGCAACAAACTTCATTGAAGTGAACTTTGCCAGTGGTTTCGATTACGTATTACACTGGTCGGCATCAAAATTAACTCTGTAAAATTAATGATTGTTCCTGACAGATTTCATGATACAATACTCAAATATGGTAACCGAATCGCTCCATCATGTACCATTTTTTTGAGGAAGTGAAGGGTGGGTGTCGTCTTTAAAATGAAAATAATTTTTCCTTACTAAAACATTATCTCTAAACGGGTGCTTTTTTTTTTATTTATTTATTCCCCTGCATTTTGTTTTTCAATTCTGTTTTGAAAAGTATTTCCACCGACTTCTGCAATTCAACGATCTGAATTTACGTATAATATTAATGGCAAATCTCATCCCATATTTTACTCACAGAGGGAATATGCGTAGCTTCACTGGTGAGAAAAACCCGCAGAGTCTATTGTTTAAATTAATATCTACCTAAATAACTAATTGGCATTTGCTAACTGAGTTACAACCAGGTTTCACAAAATTAATTTTTTTAGTGTGATTTAGACAGTCGAGCAAGAGACGTAAAATTATGTCCACTGCAAGAAAAACGTATTAATGTTCCGAAAAATGATGCACACCATATATTAATTGAAAGGACAAAAATAAGTTTACCTACTCTCCATATGAATCGTTGACTTATAAAACAATTTATTAAAGCGATGAAGAAAGACGGGGTGAAGAATTTTTATATTTGTTACACAAATTTCCACACATGAGTTAGGCCAAAATAAAACACGATATTTTTTCTGGACCTCAAATAGAACAACTATCCTACTTCAAAAATAAACTGAATTCTGTCGAGAAAGTATAGTACAAAAACAAAACACTTTTGAAGCCGTATTTGAAATAAAATTTTCATGTTAGACTTTATTCATTTCTTAACTAAGGTAATGAAAATAAATAATTTTTCAGGTTTTTATTGTTTTAATGTTCAGGTTTTAATTGTAGCATGGTCCGTGAATGTATTATTATTTTTTTTTATTTTACACTGTAATTTTAAAACTATCTCATTTAAAATCGGTGCATGATGAAGAAATTCTGATGACAAATTTAGAAGCAAGATTGTCAAATTTATGTGTTCACCTTTTTTTTTGTGTATAACAAAATAAATTGTTTCATTATACATTCATATTCATTTCTATAAGCCCAGCCAAAAAAAAAAAAAGTTTAATATGTTATTTTTTATTGAAATTATTGCCAATCGAGGCAATTGGCGAAAGCCAAGCCAATCTGGATAAGTTTCCAGAAACTACTGATGGTACTACTATGGTTTCACTTTTGAAACCATTCTTGTAACTCCAGTACAGATGAAATTGTATACTTTGGTCTTGTTCGATGTCAATCGTCGCTACAGATTCTATTATGGAAAATTAGCCAATTTATCCGTGCGAACGAGTATAACATAATAAATTGCTCCATTTCGCATTCTGCATACTATTTGTGATATTTTTACATTTCATTTAAATTTTTAAAAGTTCTTGTACACTTTTTTATGCTTTCTGAAATGTTTAATATCTCTTCGAAGATACGGATATTTCATGAACACGATTTTTCTCGGTAATGATACTAAACAAAGAATCATAAAAGCATAGAACTTTGCGAATCCATAACAAATACATAGTTTTCAAAAAGTTACACAAAACAAATACAACTTTTCTTGCCTAATAGGAATCTTATTTAATTTCTGTAGATTTCCTGTACAATTAATAAAATTTGTACGATTTATACTTTTTACAGCCATCTAATTCTGTACGCGTATCGTTTATTAAAAATATTTTTTAAACGCTTTAAAATGATCATGGATTAACATAGTTTAACTGTACTTGAAACTTAGTAAATATTCTAAACTTTTGATTTCGAATTAGTTTATGGAAAACAATTAACATGCTAGCACTTGTTTTCTTATTTTCCTATTCCATATATTAATTTAGTTAAAAAACGATAAGTTCTACTTATATATAATTTTGTTTTCATTTTAAAAAGTTATAAAAGATTAAACATAATAGTCTAAAAGAATAAACAAAGTAATAAACATATAATTTTGTTGCGAATGTATAGAAAATATATTTAGAAGAAGAAAAAAATCTCACAAAATATTCTTGAAAGTTTTCCAAAATTTCACTAAAAAAAAAAAAGAAAAAATTGAAATAAGATATATTTTCAACTAACATACATAATCCATCAACTAAAGCATTTAAAAGTATAGAACTAAAAAATGAAGTACTTATTCTATTTTTTAACATGTTATAAATCATAAAAAGTGGAGCTATCTGCTTTTCCAACATTTTTCTTTTAATTCCAGTTGTTTAGTTTAGAAAATAAGAAATTGAGTAACACTACTAAATATGACATTTATTTATGTCCTTTTTAATCGAACTCGTAATTTTTCATAAGCCTGATTTATGATTTCTTAAATTTTGATATTATTTTTCTTTTATAAAGGAATTTTCTAAAGATAAAACTATACTTTTACGTAACTAAACAATATTTTTCCCTAGAAGACTGTTTGAAAAAGCACAATTATTTAAAAAAGTTTAACATATTCTTGAATTGGAAATGCTCTAAAAACAGCATAAAACTTTACCTTAATTATAAAGAATTCAGATTTCAGAAAAATTAGCAAGGAAATTGAATTTCAAACGATAAAAATGCACATGTTTAGAAAGTAGACTCTCATAATCTTTTGTACGATGTCACGTTTTTCTATGATGTAGATTTCTTCTATTGTGCTCGTTGTTATAATTTTGATTTTTGTAATTTAAGATAAATGAGCAAAAAGTTTTTATGTTATGGGAGAAAATATTTCATTATTATTGTTACTTTGGTTTATTCATTACACTTTATCTTATTACATACTATTTTTGTTTTAAATTGCATCCTTAAGGTGGTATTAAAAAAAATATATTTTTCCACGCTCAACAACTCAAAATTTTCTGACACATTTTCAAACTCATTTTTAAAAGTAAAAACATGAAACTTGGCGGCGTGATTTATGAAGAAATTTATAAGTGACCTGTGTTTTTATTTTTCGTCCAATTAATTAGAAATTGATTTACAAACAATTATTTTCCAGTTGATATTTTTTTTGTTTCCAGCGCTATCGCTTCGGGAAATTCAGTTCAAAATGTCCACTTTGACAGCATTTTTAAAAAGATATTCTGCCTTTATCAAACAATTGACCAATACGGACATTATAAAGTTTCTGAATAGGAGAACCTGCCAATTGCATGCATTTTAGAGAAAAAAAAACGAATTTAAAAATGATTCACAAAATAATCAGTTTGGATTTGAGTACACCCTTAAAGATTATTTAGAAAGTATTTTGAAAACTATGTACTCTCACCCCACCACCACCACCACAAAAATTAATAATATAAAACATCAGTAATTCAGGTAAGTTTTAAAAACATAGAAAAACAACATACAATATCTATATTTTATTTATTGATAGTAAATCTAAAGCTCAAATAAATACCTTCTATTTTGAGATAAATATCCTTTTTCTTCAAATTAAAATAATTCTTGTTTTCTTTAATACTTTTCGAAACGATAATATTCCCCACAAAATGTTCAGCAATAAAATCTTTAAAAAACCATCAGAAAAGCTGTAGGTACAAAAAAATTTGCATCTTTCCTGCAGAAATTTCGGACAGAAAAAATGCATATTCCTTGCAGGTAAAAAACTGCATCTTCATTTCATGTTTTTGTTCGAAGTAACTGAAGTTTTTCTAAAAGTAAAAAAAAAAAGAAAAAAAAAACAGTAACTACACTGCAAGTTTTAAAGGAAAAATAACTACAGTTTTTTGGCTGATATTTTTTCCGCAACCTTAAGAGCCTACGCTGCTCGTGCATCCACCCTCGCAAGATAATTTTAAGCCAGTGGCAGAATTCTTTATAAATTTACCATTTGCATTTCATTATTTTATTTATTTCATTCATTTCATTTTATTCATTTTGAAACAGTTAAAATATTCGAGACTAAGTTTAGAGGTTTCCCGCAATATTTCTAAAAGCTCTGATATAGCAGAAGTTTTTATAAAATGTAACAAACATCATAATATCGCCTGTGTTGGATCCAACAGATTTTGCTTTTTGGACCTAAAAATAAAGTACTTAAAAATTAATGTATTCTTAGCAAGTGGACACTCTGAAAATCTTTTGTTTTCGAATTCATGATTATGATGAGATGTTGATGAGATGTTTGTAATAATAAGTTAAACCAGTGGACCCGTGCGAAGATTTCGTACTGTTTTTTAATATTTTTTCAATGCAAATTAAAATTTATATATATAAAAAATAAGGACTAAAAATATCTGCAAACAACATTAGTCGCTAGAATATCGCCTCATTTATCCCATCAAAGTTACAGTAAAAACTGATCGCTGATAGCGAAGGAAAAAAAAATATATATCAATTGTATTTAAACTGCATTAGAAGATAACATCATCTGTTTCGGGGGAGAAAACATGGGACAAGGAAAAATAAATTGAGCAATTGAATTTAAATATTTGCTCTTTAATCATAAATATAAAATAAACCTGTGCAGCAATCTTTATTTTACAATTTTTTTTTAATAGTTTTTGCTGAGCACGATATAACGCGGTATTTTATTTTTTTTGGCAACATTAATTTCAGGAAAACGTTTAATTTCATTTATGAAAACAATGCCAATTTAATTTTTAATTATCAGCAAATTTTAATCAAAAAACATGTTTTAGTAAAATGTATTTATGCTATGTCAGAAGCCTGTTCAAAATCCTTTCATGTGGTATCTCATTCGTCGTTCTGAGTTTAGTATTTTCTTAGAAAAGGGGATGTTGACAGGAGAAATAATATTTACGATTTTAATATTCTTAATTTCTCAGTGTCAGGTAAGTGCTGGTTTATGAATAATAATAAAAAAATATGATAATATAAATTAAAATCATGCTTCATTTCTTCTTACTTAGACGATTTAAGCGAGTAAGGATTATTTAAAAAAATACGGAACAAGATAAAGAATGATCTGAAATACATAATGATTAAAACAATAGAATTATTTTGGAGGAAAAAATTTTGGCAACAACTTACTATTTGTAATTCATATTATCGTGTGATACTTTTAAATATATTTTTCTTTCAAAATGGCGCATGCAAACATGCTGTGAACATGCTGTGAACATGCAGGATATTATTAAGTTTAAAATGATTGTAAAGCACATAGTATAAAATTTCTAAGTGCAAAATAAATAAACATCACGATTAATCGAAAATGGCTATCCCGAAAATCAGTACTTGTATCCTAATCCTATCCTAATCCTAATAATATTATAAAGTTGATTGGGTGTGTGAATGTTTGGCTGAAGACAGCGTCAAAATGGAGGATTTAATGATCCTGTATATTTGCATATAGATGGATTATAACCCACAAATGAACATAAGCTAAATAGCTATAATTTGTTTATTTTATTCAAATATTTTTCTTAATTATTCAAAATGTCATTATTTTCATAGCGAATAAATGGACATTTTTTTCGTGTAAAATATTAAAATGGTTAAATTTACTTCATCGTTGCTAATAAGTTTTTGTTACCCATACTAAATCAAAACCCAGAATAATAATTTTTACTCAACAGTTTATTTTCAATTGAAAAATTTAAACGTGAAAAATGAAAGTGAAATAAAAAAAATTAAGAATTAAAAAGAACATGAAATAACATTATTAGAAATAAAACGTATATTTTCAAGTAATTCTTAATAATTCAAAATTTCATTATTTTCATAGAGAATAAATGGACATGTTTTTCGTATAAAATTTTAAAATGGTTAAATTTACTTTATCGTTGCTAATACGAAGTCAAAACTCGGAATAATAATTTTTACTCAACAATTTATTTTCAATACTAAATTTTCCACGTGAAAATGAAAAAAAAAAAAAGGAAGATGAAATGACATTATTAGACACAAAACACACATTTTTAAGCATTTGATAATAATACAAGATGCATATGTATACGAGTATAAGTACGGAAAGCAGGCGATTATGACGTCATAAATAACAAAGAAATGCTGTATTGCCTTGTCTCCTGTAAAAAGTGATAAAACTTTGGTTAATTATATATCTTTTTAATTATCCGGAGTAAAATGTTTTGTTAATTAATGCATTTGTTATTCTTTTAATGTTACGTGAACGAAGTCACGGGTAACAACTAGTATAGCATAAAGACTCTAAATGGAAAATAAAAAGCATGAAAAAAAATATATTTCAAGGCTGAAAACGAAGTTTCGGGTAAGGATTTGTGCCTGTTGCAAATTTTTCTTACAATGGGAAAATGAAAATAAGAAGATTGGAAAAAAATGTTACAATCAATTCATCATAATGTGTTGCGTCCGACATTTACAGAAAAAATCTAATATATTTTTTTTTATTTCAACGGCTTTCAAAGAGTTAAAGTGTACCAAAGCAAAACAACTCTTCATCCTTCAAAAACTATCGCTTTAGTCATTAAAAAAAAATAAAAACTCACACAGGTATTGCAGTTATACCTTTCAACATATTCCTAAGAAGTCACATGACGTTTCATTTATGGTTTATTGTGCATTTGTTCTGCTGGAATAAGCTCTTTTAAAGCGCAAAACCACCACGAATGATGGAACTCTGGAAAGTTTTAAAGAGGCATGGGAAGCAATATTGATGTAAATTCTGCATAAAACGTTGAATTATGGAAATCATGACGCAGGAGTATAATCCAGAAATATGATTATAAGATAGATTAATTAAAAATATATATATATCCCCCTTTTAAACATTAAAATAACAATCCCGAAATCGTCTAAATAATTTGCGAACATTCTTTGTAAAAACAAAATTGCTATTAAAATGCAGGGCAATTTTTTTTTATTATCTCCATGTTTGTAAGGAGACGGACCATACTTAAAAATGAAAATGTTAATTTTATTATCTACATGAAACATAATCGCGGACCTGTTACAGGATGCTCAAGCTTTGTACTAATTGTCTTGCAATTTTAGGTAGCTTTCATCACAAAATTAAACAGTTACCTATTGCAGCCGTTCGGAGAAAAGCAATTACGGAAAATGTCGATATATTTTCACCGATCATGAACCCTAGACCTCAAAACCACCCTCCTTTAAAATGTTGATTTATATATATATAAGAAGGAAAGTCATTAAGTAAGTCACAAAAGATAACTAAATAATAACTTACAATGATATTCACTTGAAAACTATTTTTATTTCTCAACACATTCTCCACCAATATTTATGCACTTATATCCGTTTTATCAGTTTCCCTACACCAACTGCATACAATTCTTTGGTTGCTGTCTCAGCCACATTAGGACTTCAAGTTGAACCTTTTCATCATCTGTGAACATCTGCTTCCAAGATGATTTTTTAGTGGACTAAACAGATGAAAATCACTTGAGGCTAAGTCGAAGCTGTAAGGTGGATGTTGAAGAAGTTGCAAGATGATGTTCACAGATGATGAAATATGGGACAATGATAAAAAGGTGGTATAAGTGTATAAATATTGGTGGAGAATATGTTGAGAAATAAAAATAGTTTTGAAGTGAATATCATTAAAAGTTATTATTTAATTATCTTTTGTGACTTACTTAATGACTTTCCCTCGTATATATATATATATATATATATATAGACTTTTTTCATAATATGCAAGAATTTTTAAATAAAAAAGTCTATATATAAATTGTGTGGTTATTGGCGGCTGTAGCGCTTATCGCATAAAATCTATTGTTTTGTAATTTTAATTTCGCTTATTTAATTTCAAGATTTTATCTCTTAACTACGGGTAAGGTTTCTTTCCTTTTTAATATTGTATTAATATTGTATTTATTTTTTTAACTTTCAGATTCTTTGTTTATGAGTGGTAGTCCCAAAATCATATTCTTTAGCAATGTTATGGCTAATATGATGATGAAACCACTAATTTTATTTGTGATATTTAGGCATTTGGGACTTGATAATTCTGGCTAAATTCAACAAATTTTCATTCATTCAATTTTTAATTTAATTTCTTCTTATTTTAAATATGTATTTGATATCTATATTCAGAGTGTTCGGGAACACTTTCGTAGTCAATAAATTTTTACTTACTAAATCATAATTTCATAGTTTCTGTTGGGGTTTCGGTAATGTTTCATTAATGGTTATTTATATATATGTATGACCTATGTCATACGATAGCACTCGTATGTATAAGCCGATTTGGATGTAACCAAGTGTGTCTATTAAGCTCACGAATGTCTCGACCGAGATCCTTGGCCAGCTTTGTCCAACATCTTGTTTCAAAATGATGGCCAATAAAATCTTTAAAAGTGAAAAAAGTATTCAAAATAATTCCCAATTCAAATTTAATTTTTGCTTAAGTGTTAAGCCTTCATACAAGGATTCCGGTGCATTTTTCGTTTTGCCTCAATCTTAAAAAATGGCTGAGTTTTGGCAGTTTGAAATTCTAGGATGGCTGATATTTTGAAACAAGACAGCTGATTAAAACAAATCTTTGATTAATGTATTACTTTTAGTGAACGGGTATTCTCGCAAATTATTATCTTTCATTGTTGTAATCATTTTTCAAATCACACGCATAAAACTATATCCGTTAGCGTCAAATTATCGCCAAGCTTGGCGACTATTGGGCGAAATATCGCCAAATTTAGTGACCAAAAATAAGTTTCCATAAATGAAGCCAACTGGGCTATAGCTAACTTATTTGGCGAATTTCTTATTCAAATTCAGTATTAACAAATTTTCTCTAATCACTCTCTTGTCACTCTGCTTTGGAGTAACATTGGCTAAAATTTTAAAACGATTTTAGTTTTCCTTCCGGTACAGGCTGAAAGGACATTTTTAATTTCATGCTGAAAGCTTGTGGTATTGAGAGTTCGTTCGGATGCTGAAACTTCATTGTTCGACCGTTTTGGATCTATGAAACTTTACTAATATCGTGAACGCATTATATAGGAGCAATCTGTGTATTACGTGTCGTCGATCAAAGAAGATAAAAACGAACATTCAACATTTTCAGAAAACATATAATGAACGTATTGAGAAGTGGGTGAGTTCCCAACGTTTCGATGAGAAATGTTGCAAACGAGGTTAATATAAACCGGGGGACAGTTCGACAAACTGTCTAAAAGGTTTCTTGTATGACAATATTACAATGTAAAATAGCATCATAGACTAATGATGGCCAACATAGATCAAAACTTCAAATATTGATATCATAAATGTAATGATCCGCCCACGATCAACGGCAAAAAAATTTCCTAACTTTGTACCGTGAAATTAAACAATAATCGACACAAAAATTCAATCAGATCGATGATTACTCTTACTCCATCTATCATTATCCATCAAAAGACGGCAAAACCCCCAATCGGTTATTGTTCGGGGGATGTAATGAGAGTGGGAATTTTTCAACTTGAAATACACCGTTTATTATTAAATGATGGCGTCAAAATGAACCATCAAACGTGTCGTTGAAATATCACTAAGAATATTTTGTGACCCCTGTCCACAAGAGTACCTGAAAAATGAAAAATGAATTTTTCAACAAGAATATTCTTTAACACACAAATAAAAAAAAGTGTAAAAATGGTGCAAGTTACATTTCACAGACTTTTTAAGAGCTCAACTATTCTAAAAATCTCAATCAAATGGGTTACTCTGCATGATCATCTTGTAGAGAAATTTCTTTTCAAAGTCTCAGAGAATATTCAAATGCATGAAAAAAATACTTTTTGGGACCAGTTGACGAAACATTAGGAGGTGAATTAAAGCCCGTTCGTGAAAATGTTTCATACTTAATTATTTCTATAGAAAAACAAAATGTAGCCATTTCAGAATTATCTAATATTTCTGTAAGTTTATGTTTTGTCAATAATAAGCAATCTGCTTCTGATTTCTGTGGTTATTAAAATAATTATAAGCTTTAGCGTCAGTCAGAGTTATTTTTTCCATCACGCGTAAATAAATAATTGGGAAATATGACGTGAGTGATTCTGATCAGCAAGATCGAGAAGAGAAAGATATTTAATTAACTTAAACAGGCCGAAAGAGCCTGTTCAAACTGTTCAACTGAAGGATTTATACTCACAATTTTTATGTTTTTAAATTTGTACTCTGTAATTTATATTCCTGAGATACGTTAAAATTTTTAAATATTATTGGCTATGCCAAATACTTTGTTATGTAAAAGACAGATATATTTTTGTGTTTATGTGTCTGTGTGTCTTTGGGCAGTTTCTTGAAGAAACCGCTGTCCGCAGAGCAACATGGTTTCTACAAGTAGGTACGAAAATATCTGAAATTATGATTCTAGGTAGTCGTTTTAAGATTTTTTAATTAATAATTAACTTGTTGAAAAGCGCCACTTTTATTGATTTGGTATTTTATTGATATAGCGAAAAACTGCGTGATGATACATATTCAGAAAATCATTCAAGAAGAGTCAACTATTTTTTAAAGATTTTTGCGACAAACTCAAATAACGATTTGAAATTTATGAATTGTATTTGCTAACAGCTTACCTATATACATGCTGTAAATCAGGTTAATATCTATTTTAGAGTTATTGTTTGAAGCGTCGAAAAGTAAACAATGAGTTCAGTTGAGTTGAGATATCCATCGACTTACAGACAATGGATACAAATACGTTACTCAGAGTAAAATGAATACATTCATAAATTAGTGGCGATACATGTACAAAAATAACAGTTTTTATGATGAAAATGTACAAAAAGAGTACTGCGAGTGACGGCTCTCTTTTTTTGTATCTCTGGGAAAGTATAACCGATAGAGTAATTATTTGCATTCCATGTATTTTCAAAATAAAATATCTCGAAAAATAATTGACAGATTTGAATGCTTTTTCACGAGTTTTTTTGATTTAAACACATGAAAAGAATAAGATATCATACAGAAATATAACTTAGTGATTTTTTAAGGATGAAAAATATTATTTATTTTAAATTGCCCGTTAAATATGTCAAATTTAATAACTGGGCAACTAATTGACCGATTTGAATGGGTTTTTTACCATTTTTTTATTTCAAGAGAAGGAAAATATTAGATGGGTTACATAACACCCACCACGTCTACACAGCCGAATGCAGCTGGTCCTCACCTCTCACTCGTTCGGAAAGCTTTTCAACTAAAAATTAAAATTCGCAATATTTCGAGGTTCGTTTTATTTGCAACCTTAGTAGGCTTATCCTTTCCTGGTGTACGCTTCCAAAGATCGTGGCGATTCTAATACCCGGTTTGTTGCTTTGTTTCAAAAGAGGTTAGCTTCATTCGCGTTTCGTTTGGAAAATCCGACCTGCCAAGCTCCACTAGTTAACTTATTAAACAATAATTTAAGCAAAAATAGAAGTAGAGAAACAGCTCAACGCATGACACCAGTATAATATATGATGTCATACTAATAAAATAGACACTAAAATTCCATTATTCCAAAATGTTCTATCACTAAATTTGAAAAACAAATAAATATGCGAATAAATAGTCTTTAAAAATTCAAGAAACTTTATAAAATAACCATCCTTTAGTGTTACAAACATAATCAATCATGAAGCATTTTAAATCGGGAGATATAAAACATTTAGGTTTTTCGTTATAAACAAGTGATTTATCATTGGAAAAAAATATCTAGTTTATTCTTTTAAATTTTTTGACGCGTAAAATATTACAGAATGTTAGTAGTTTTGAATTGAGTAATATCATTAATGTTTACATATTTGCTAATAAAATATCGAATACAATAAAAATATTCCTCGTCTTTATCATATTTTTCACGTTTTTTTAACTCATGTTATAGTTCCCATATGTATGTATGCATATTCTTAAGATTTTCTTCTTATGATTACGTAAAGTTTCTCTCTTTATAGAAAATAAATATTAATAGAAATATTTACATTATCCTTCAAATTTCTAAAATAAACTTGTTAACTTATTATAAAGTCTCCTTACAGACTTTATACTGGATACCAATTTACTGTACAAAATTAACAAAATTAAGTAGGTAGCGTATGGCCGAAACGTCATTTGAAGCTTACTGTTGAGACCCGAAAAAAGTTTTTGTTGTCTGTCCGTTTGTTTGTTTGTTTGTATGTCTCGCGATAACTACCACAAAAATCCTCCTTTGTAGTTTGTGATTAGGTACGTATGTTGGTGAGGAATTAGTTGTGTAGTTTTTGGTTAAATTTGTTTCATTCGTTCGAAAAATATAGAACATTTTCTTTTAAGTCATAAATGCTTTTCAATGAGAAGTCAGACGATTTTCAAATTTTAACATTCGTCGAAATAAAAATGACTCATTGGGATAAATGATTTAAACGCTGAATTTTCCCAATAGAGATCTTAAATTAATCCGATCACTGTGAAAATTTGACAATATATTTATTAGACTTTCGAAATTAATTGTATAAATTATTGGAAAAAAGTTTACGCATGCATTGGAGAGATATACAACATTTTAATTTCTAATTTTTTACAAACATTTCTAATGAATTTCTTTTTTTTCTCATTTTCATTAAATGGTTGCCTAGCAACTGTATTTCAAAGAACATAAAAAAATCAAATAAATCACATTATTTTAATCGAAAATTTTATTAACAAAATAGCTGATTTTTAGGTAATTTTAATTTTTAATATGCTTTTTTTAATGAAATAGATGAGGATTTAGTTTAACTACTAAAGAAATATGACAAAATCGGTTTTCCAAACAAAAATTATAAAAACGTTGAATGTGTAAATTAAATATAAGTGTAATAAGAGGAATTTATATTTACATAAGTATATTTATTAAACGAAATTTTATTCAATTTCAGCAAAGTATGATGACGTTTAGTGGTTGAAATATGTATTTTTTATGAATAGGAAAAAATCTCCTGTACGGTTTGATGGTTAATCTAATGAAATTACAATAGTAAGGGAATTCAGACATATTCTCGAAAATGAAATAGCCCAATTACTGGAAATTGAGAACATAAAATTAAAATTACAATGGGGAGGAGGGGGGGCAGAGTTCAGGGAGGCAGAGCCCACATTAAAGAAAAATACGAGAATAAGTACATATATTGTTTCTTCATAATACCCATTTACAGACATTAAAAACAATTTTCATAAATAGAACTTATGTAGATGTCATTTACAAAGATATACTTAACTTCCAAATAGGAGAAGTCAGTCCTTTAAAATCGTTCATATGTGTCTAAAAAATATTTTCACCCACCTTCCTAGGCATCTTCAATTTACTGTCCTTCCTCATCGCCTCTTGATTTCAGTCAAACCTTCTTGGTCGTTTCAAAATTTAAAAGATGGTGCCGCCTGTTTTCGATTGTCGCGTGCAAACTAGAATAAAATCAAGAGGCGATGAGGAATATACACACGTAAACTGAAGATGCCCAGGAAGGTAGGTGAAAATATATTTTAGACACATATGAACGATTTTAAAGGACTGGCATCTCTTGTTTGGAAGAAAGTTAAGTATATGTTTGTAAATGACATCTACATAAGTTCTATATGTGCAAATTATTTTTAATGTCTTTAAATGCGTAGTATGAAGTAAAAATATATGTATATAGAGTTGACATTATATTAAACAGCCTAAAAAACAAGCATAATTTATGATATCACTGAATAAAAGTGTGTTTAAAGTGATACTTTTAAAATTGCCGGAAGTTTCTATAAATCTTACATGCTTATAAATGTACATGTAATTTAACAAAATTCGAATTAAAGGATATTAAATATTATGCGTATTATATTACCAATTAGAAATATTAATAAACAAGGATTTGTAGAGCTGACGTTGAGGTCTCTGATCTGTAGATTTACTAGTTTTTATAAATATTGTGAGTGATTTTTTGTAACGAAAATAGTTTTACAATTTATATAATTATCTAAAGTTTTAGAATAGCACATCTTGAAAAAATATCAAAATAATTCTGTCTATCAATAGAAGATAAAATTAATTCTAATCATTTCAGTAAATTTTGACATTTTGCATCCTAACAGCACACGCCGTCAGTTTTAATGTTATTATTTTTTTTTGACAAAACACGCAATTTAAATATAGGCTGTCAGAGACAACAGTATATTACTTATTTATTAATTTTTACACACAATTTTGTGCACGTTAAATATTTTTCCTATTTTAGATAAATTTGCATTATCATTAAGTTGAAACATGATTTTCCATTTGATCTTAATTTGTGACTGATGGCGTGAAAATCAATGCATAACTTAACTTATCTCAATTTGTATCAATCTAAATTATTAGGGCGTCCAAAAATTCGCGATGCCTGCTTATAGGACAATACTAGCGAATTGCGGAGGGATAGATAAGGACTTCAGGGTAATATTCATGTAGGACTGAGACGCTAGATGGCACGTAATATCAGCTTGTGTAAGGATAAAGAGTGCAGTCGATCGGCTCCGCCGCATACAGTATAGCATATTCGTTCAGAATACAGCCCAAACCCGGTTAAGACTCGTTTCAAGAGACTGGAAAAAATTCGCGTATTAAGCGGGCAGTATCACGTATAAAACGTGATTTACATAATGCTGCAAGAACCGAGCTTATTTACGCATCTAATCGTGTAAATGAAATTTAGAGCTTCGTTTATATGTTTGCGGAAGAAAATTGTGTATTATAATTAGATTAAAGTTTAACCGCACTCAAGTTTAACTCAATGTTTGTTTTATAGGACCGACTGGAATAATAACTGAAAATAAACATGGATTCAAATATGATTTTATTGTCGATTAATATGTTACAACGAAAAATAAAATAACTAAAATAATTTTTGTGCTAGCGTAATTTTTTTATCACAACCACCGCGAAATATTAAACCTCAGAGCCGATTTAGAAGATATTTTATTCAAATATCTACCACTATTTCCAAATAGTAATATTCACCTTCATTAATCTGTCATTAAATAAGACGATTATTACTATTCGGTAATAGTGGCAGATATCTGAATAAAACAATCCGCTAAAATGGCAAATTGGAGAAGAAAAAATAAATTTATACCTTTTCTACGAATTTGCATCTTAAGTGAAATTTATTGCCTCAAGGAACTGAAACTTTATCGAGTATTAAGCGGGATCGCGTAATAACCGTTCGCGTATTAAATGTGATATTTTTTCTTTACACTTATTGATGATGCTCAAGGGACTGGAAAAATTCTGTGTTTTAAGCGGGATCGCATATTAACCGTGAGCGTCGTAACCGAAGCCGACTGTATTTTCTTGAATCGTGAAGTCTTGATTAATGCGCAAGTTATGGGAAAACGTTGAACTCATTGCGATAGATAATGAAACCGAAATGACATGAAAATTTTCGTGTTGCATTGCTTTATTCAATGTCAATATTCCAGAAATAGATCCAATGCAATCCAAAATCTCCTTCGAAAATTCAAATAGAATGTACTCAATATCTCGCTTTCCTGCATTTGATCAATATACTTTTCACTTTGGGATTTCAGTCTCTATGTACTATGAAATTTTTGAGATCGCGCATGTAATCAAATGGTGTAAACATCAAGGGCACAGTCGATCGCGTGCACCGTCCAACACAAATTCATCCGAAAGTATTTTTTTAAAATACAGAATCATGGTTAATGCACAATTTAGAGGAAAACATTGTGGATAATGTACTCGAAACGATATGTAAAATATTTCGACTGCTTTGTTCTCCTCAATGTTGATATTCCACACACATAGCCAATCCAATCCAAAATCTCCTTCAAAAATTCAAGTAGGATATCTTTAGTATCGTGCTTGTTTGCGGTTGATCCAGACTGTTTGCCTTGTAATTTCACAATGTCCATTGTCCATGTTCTAAAAAAGTTTTGAGATCGCGCATATAGTCAACAAGTGTAAGCATAAAGGGCACAGTCGATCGCGTGTACCGTCCAACACACTTTCATCCATAAGCAATTTTGGCCCCACCAGTGGCTGAGAGGTTGTGCTCTCGAAGCTGGTAGACGGGAGGTGCTGGGTTCGATCCCAATCGCGCCCGTCGGTCTAATCGTTCGGAGTTTTCGTGGTTTTCTTCGAGCCGTGGATTTATCCATGCGTAAATACGGGTTAGGTTCCCTTAGAAAGACCCCCACGAAGGGCACTCCTCCCGGGCCTTTATCCCAAGTGTAGATAATTGGCCGTCAATAATCAACCTAACCCAACCCATAAGCAATTTTTAAATCACGAAGTCATAGTTAATGCAAAAATTGCAGAAACACGTTATGGATAATTTACTTGAAACGATACGTAAAATTTTCCGACTGCATTGTTTTCCCCAATGTCAGTACTCCACACTCACGGCACTGCAATAT
The DNA here is from genome assembly GCA_963931845.1 of Maratus michaelseni. Taxonomy (NCBI): domain Eukaryota; kingdom Metazoa; phylum Arthropoda; class Arachnida; order Araneae; family Salticidae; genus Maratus; species Maratus michaelseni. The sequence continues at coordinate 126,600,029 of OZ007590.1, read as the reverse complement.
AAAATGTCTTTCGAAAATTCAATGGGATGTCCACAGTATCCTTTCTTGTGTATGATTCAAACTTTTAGATGAGTTGGCAGAAAAATAACACTTAATTCGAACATTTTATAAGAGAGCAGACATTGTACTTCTACATTCCACTGAGACCGTTTCGTTTTTTCATGAACGCTTAAATCAAACTTAAATTGGCTGACTAACCATTTTTGTTTTGTACTTTTTTCCAGTGTAGTTCTAATGATGAGAGGATGACTAATAAGATATAACTTTCTTGGGCTCTTGGAAATATAAATGTCTTTGTGTTTGTGAGTAGCCCAGTTTAATGTGTGAGGTTTTGCGTTAAACGTTATTGAGTTTTGAAAAACAGAAGAATTTAGGCCCGCCGTGGATACCACAAAGAATCCAAAGGTAATTTATTCTTATTTGGATATTGAAATGAAAATATCTTACCGCTTTCGATTTTTTTTTTTGAAAATTCAACAAAGTGTTTTCGCAGTGTCTATGTACTGAAAAAAGTTTTGACAGCACAATGTTTCCAACAGAACGAGACGGCTCATAAGTTGTTGAAAGAACAACTTCATGACTTATACAAGAACGTTATTATCCAGATGCTGTCCCATTGGAGGAAAATGGCTCAAATATTACGATAAATACTTTTGAGATAAATTAAATCCTTAGTGCACATGGATCGTTGGCTTGTTATTTCTACAGAACATTAATTCTACAAAAAAGTTATAAAATATGGATTAACTATTAAAGTGCTTATGATTATATAAATTTAATAAATAATGATAAATAATTAAGCATACGTTTCCCATTAAAAGAGCTAGAAACGTCCAATAGCTACAAAATAGAGAAAACTTCTTAAGACTATAAAGAGGGGGGGGGGTGATATATTTTTAAATAATGTTCAAAATATATGAAGTTTTAATACCTTTTAAATATTCAATTTTTAAAGCCACTTTCCGTGTTCCTAACTAGTAAAAAATTAAGTTAATTTAATTAATAGAAGTTCTTTTCGCAGATTAAAGGTACATAATAGTTATGATAATTTGTAACTAGCCAAATTTTTCGGCAGATAGATACGTGCTAAAGACAGCATAAAAGGGCATTAAAGAGTCAAACGTAAAAGTACATGTCTTTTATATTTAATATATTTAGTTTAAAGTTTCTAATGTGTTTCTGAAAACATCTAATATGTAACTACTTGTTTCGGGAATATTTTAGTCTGTATCTTTTTTTTTTTTAACTTTTTGGAAACTTATAAGCAACTTTATAAAAATAGACTAAATAAGAGAGAATTTAAAAATAAAAAATATATAATCATGGATATAAACATATCTCAAACAAAATCAAAAGAAAAAAATCTTGTGAGATATTCTTGAATCTTTTCCAAAATACTAGTCTAAAAAAGATAAATTTGAAATGAGATTTGATTTATAATAACATGCACAATCCATCAACATCAATATTAAAAAAGTATAACAAGGAATTTTAAGTCTTACTTTTATATTTTAACATGTTATAAATCATAAAAAATAAACTAATCTTCTTTACTAATAATGCTTTCTTTTAATTTCTGTTGGAAAGTACGAAAATCAATTGCACTATTAAACTTGACGTTTCTTTATGTACTTCCTTAACAAACTCATAGTTCCTTTTCTGATTTAATACAATATGAAATATATTTTGTTTTGCAAATCAATCTTTTGCAAGAAAATTTTAAGCTTCGTACTTTTACTTTATTGAAATCATTTATACGCGTGGGTTTTGATAAAAATCTTCGTTTTATGAGATCATTTATCAAGATTTTACTAGGTGAATTAGACTTTACGCAGACTTAAAGAGGAAATAGAATTTTTTTATTTGAAAAAAAAAGCGATATTTTCACGAAGATTTATAAAGAGAAATCATAACATGAAATTATGAAAGGTAAACTTTCTTCCCCTTTAATATAGAAAATTTACTCTGGTCTAAATGTTTGCATAATATGTATTTTGACTTTTGAGTTACAGAACAGGTACTCGTTTCAATAACCGGGAATACGAAATGAAATATATATGCTATAAGCATTCCGGTCATAAAAAGAAACCTTTTTTTCAAACATCTATATTATATTCATTTATTGAAAAGCAAGAATTATTATAGTTTCTTGCAATTTTGAAAAAATCCTCAATTCCTGTGTGTAAACGTTGTATTATAAGTTTTAGTTGCATCACGACTTCTTAAATACACACAAATAGAAGTACCAAGATTACATATATCTTTTAATTAAGAAATATACAATCCATTCCCTATCGTCAGATTATCATACATTGTTCAATTTTCGTGCACATGAGCCCATCCAAAAATTAACGTATTTCGGGGAAGGTGCCCTAAAATGATCCCCTGAAGGGGAAAACTTGTGTAAAATAATCATAACCGTTTAAATAAAACTTTGGCCCTTTGCTAGTATGTTTTACACTATATTTTGCATTATAAACATATTTTAATAATATTTCAAACCGAAATTGAGTAATGAAAAATAGTTTTTAAAAGGTGTCCAGAGGATCATTTTATCCTCACCAAATGGCAAAATGATCCTTCATTTAAAAATAATTGTGTCGTCTAGTTGCAAAACTGGCCATCTCCAAAAAGTAAAATTTTGAGAAAAAGATGATTTTTTTCCACACTTAGCCAAAATAAGATTAGAACCAAAACTCTTTAGTTTTATAGTCGTTAAGACAGTATATTTGAAAACACAAAATAAGGTGGCAGGGGCACATGAAATGAGGGTGTTATTCAAGTCTTTGTTTTGGATTTGGCCACCTTTGCAACTTACTTTGGAGTTGGACGGTTTTGCAACAAACCAGAAATTAATTTTTACTCAATTTAATGTGATATTGGGTTTTTAGGGGTAGCAAACACACAAAAATGTTCGGGGAAGCGTTGAGGAGCATTGGTAAGCTTTTTTGAAGAGTGCCCACACCTTGGATTTCTTGGATTACCAGTAGGGCTGTACCTGAAAAAATTAATGCCAGAAATTATGAAAATGTAATCACAAATGTATTCTCAGATTTTAACTGTAGCAAAAGCCCGTTCATTCCGCATCTACAATCCTCAAAATACTAAAAATTTATAAAAAAGAATTAAATGGAAGAATATTTTATTAAAAAATTAAATAGATTAAAAAATTCTTAAATTATCAGAGAAAATTCACTTACAGTTTTATGAAAGTGAAGGGAGAGGGCACAGAAAAGTATTTTGTCTAAAGTATAAAAATATGTTAATCCGCACCTGGTTATCACAAGGCGAACTTTGGTTTTTTTCCTTTTCCACGTCGTAGGGTCACTTTTCTTTTTCCTTGATTGATTAGGAGATACTTCCTCCACAAAGTTTTCTATAGTCAGAGAAAACACCAAACTAAATTATTAGAAACTTTGTATGCACCAAGGAGGAGCAGTCACAGGCAAGAGAAAACACTATAACATTAATCTAATCAACAAGTGAGAGGTTACTGTGGAGAGAAGCAGAAGTGCCATCTAGCGGATATGGAGATGGCCGCTTTTGAACCTCACTTAGTTTATGGATTTGGCCGGTTTTGCAGCAAATCATGATTTTCAAACGCATATAACACAGGGATTTGACCAGCTTCGGCTTGTTTCTTGTTTCCAGATGGTAGAAAAGTTTACTTAGAACTTAAGAAGCTGAAAAAAACACATTTTTAAATTTTGAGGAGTTGGCCGGTTTTGCAACTAGACGACACAATTGTAAATTGCTTTTAAAGGCACAATATAGGATATAAAAGTAATTATGACAATACATAAGTGTAATTCACATCAAAAACATACTCCATTAAGTAAACCAAGTCATATATCTGTACATGAAAGACTGCATATCTAAACAAATATGAAAGTTAGCGCTTACCTTATATGACAGATGTTATAAAACTAAAGTTTTCGAATAATTCTATTTAGACGCGTAATACAGCGATCGCTTGAATACCGCCATTGCTTCTCCTTCACTTGGCACAACTACTTCATGTGTTACCCTGTAGATAACGCGACCTGTCTGGAATAAAACGTATGTGGATCGTTTTGTCCGTTAGGATAATTTTAGGCCCCCTTTCCCTACAATTACAGTTTCACTCTGTTCACACATTTGAAAATCCACGTTAATTCTTACGTAACAAAGATTCATCTGTTTGTTTTGTCTTCAACGAGAGTAACAAGAATGCTTTAATTAAATTCCTTATTTCACAAATTAGTGCCAAATGTTTCACTAAAAATAACAGATTATTGTTACATACGAAATGTACTAAATTGTTTTAAATAAAATTCGACTTTGGACCTACAGATGAAAAAAAGATGTTTGGAAAGTATTTTATCGTTTCAAAAATGAATTTGAAATTCAACGTTTATCCGGCTATTATTAGCCAATACAAATGGAATTTTGATAGGAATTAAATTGCTATAATTTCAAACTTGATAATCAGGTCGTTTCGGCAAGCTTAAAATGCTCTGGTGTCTTAGTTTTGTTGATGTTTCCTTTTGATATATGAATGATGAATTTTTATATATTATTTATAAAAAAGTAAAATATTTACAATACTTTTGATAACATTTCGCTGAAAATTACGAGTGTTTATTGAAAATATCTTTTCAAGTGTGGTTATGGCTGAAAATAAAAGAAGTATGACAACTTTTACTAAAATTTATATAGAAAATAGTATGTTTTGTATCTTATTTTCAGTTTATAAACAACAAATATTATATTAAAATGCAAAATTTCACAGTACCTGACTTACTAAATTAATAGCTCTGTCACTAACTAGATTTAATTTTGAAATACTTTTGGACTTTCATTTTAAAACGCGATTTCTTGACTTTTATAATTTAGTTTTTTCTATTGTTTCTCGGTTTTGAAAGTAGATAAAAATATTTTTATATTCATGTTGATCTTTTTTAAACTTTTCCTAAATTTAAATTAAATTTAAATATGTATTCGATTTACAGCTTCTATATAATTCTATAGCTATAATATTGCAATGTCATGTATTGTACACGAAATTGTAAATTTTTAAAATGTCAAGGGATATAAATGTAATTGTAAATCTTTCTTTATACAGTCTTGCGCAATCATTTTTTAATATTCCATTTCATTTTATATTCCATTAAATATGAGGAGATGGAAGATTATAAAATATTTTGCATACTATAAATTTCATAAAACTATTATCATAAAATATTTTTTGTAATCTATGAAAACCATTTAAATAAATAAAAAGAATCTTAAATAAAATCTTTAATATAAACATTTGATGAATCCGAAGAAATTTAATTAACTCAGGTGATTATAATTCTGACTTATATATTTTCTGTAAGTAATTATTATAGTTTAGGTAAAAATTAATCCGCATTGAGATTAACAAACTTTTTCTCCCTAACTAATTCATTACACATAATAATGACATGCAACGTGGCTTTTCTCACAATAAAATTCGATAGATTTTCGAAGTTCTCTTTTGACCCTTCATCTAGACATATGTCTAGACTTGAGAAAATAATGGAACGGCTGATCAGTAATATATTGTTTTTTCGAAACTATGGACAATTGGAGGAAAATGTGAGTGTTTTTAATTTAATAGTTTTATGTACACAAAATAAAATGCTCTATTATTACTAAAATATCATGTTCTATCATTTTAGCAATAAATTATGTATTTTTTTATGGAAACAATTTCAAATAAATGACTTTTTGAAGCAGAAGTATTCCCAAATAAATGATAATATATAGTAAAAATGCTTTTCACGTGAACGTAATTAAACCAAATGCCCTTAAAGCTATAGATTTATTCTTCATGTAATAATAATGTATTTTATATGTACTAACATAAACGAAAGTATATTGTTTTATAGACTGATTTCAAAAAATTTATCGTTGTAATAAAATCAGTGCACAAGTAACATAAAGTCTAAATACCAATACAATCATTATAAATAAATAAATATTATTATATACAATATTAAATATTAGTCTAAACATAAATAGTAGTTATATTCCTCTAAGCATATACATAAACAAAAGTGGTTTATATGATAGACTATATTTATTTTAATAATTGTATTAAAAATAACGCAATACCTCTCTAGAGGTTGCAATCTGAAACTGCTTTAATATGCATAGATGCACACACACGTTCTTATATGCAGGATTTCAGCAAACATGTTAAAAAAAAATTAAAAGAAAAACAGGAGAAAGAAACACACACACACACACACACAAAAAAAAAACCAGCAAAAAAAAAAAAAAAATCAAAAACAATATCTACCATAAATTATAGTACGCAACCCATTTACTCAGTTTATGCAGAAAATACAGGATATCTCTCTTTAATTCGAATCTAAAAGGTTTATCTTGTAACTCTAATGATACCGAAAATTATTTTCAACGGCTTTAAATTACATTCTGCGAAATGTAGTGCCATCACGAAATGTGCTGAAATGGCACAGTAGTTTCATCGGTGGCACCGTATGTTCCATAAGCAACTTTCCTAAGTATGGAGCTTTGACACGAACGTTGGCCAATTACAGCACATCTAGAACGTATAATTCTACACATACGAATATTTCTGAAAATACCTTCAGTATTATTACTTTAGAGATTTGTTATGGCTGAAGGGTTATAATGCCGAATTTGTGGTTCAAAAATTTAGTTCTACAATCGGCCTTAACACAATGCTATATTCATGCCATACATGTGCACAAAAAATACGTGGTATGAAAAGTGATCCTGCTCGGCGGTTGAAATTTTAGAGAAGAATACAGTTCAACGAGATTCCTTCTTCTGCAGTAACTATCAAAATTGTGGAGAATATCTTAGCGGAGCAATTTATCCATAAACCTCGGGCGTTGGCCGCTCAACCTTTTTAGGTATGTATACATATATTTATTAATGTATTTGTGTGTGTGAGAGAGAGATTGTATACGAGTTGCGGTATTTTTTATTGTTTGTTTGTTAACATATTTTGTATATATTTATTACGTTGTATACAAATATGAAGAGCTGCCTCTAAGCGACTTTTATATGCACTTAGAATGATAAGCTTCGAACTGCTTCGTCCACTCGTTTTAGAAAAATAAGATAAAGGTTTCATTTCTCCGTAGACAACAATTCAGCTTGAACCTTGTCTAATTCACCAAATTTCGAAGTACACACTATGTTGCGCTGTTTGTCAGCTAAATTTGTAGAAAAGCCTAAATATAATGGAATATGGGCTAACTTGGGGCCCGAATTACAAGGGACCGAAACAAATAAACAAGTCCAAGTAACAGTTCTGGGTATACTGTGTTTCAAATATTGACATCATTTACTATCTCTCTAGAAAGTAACAGCTCTAGCTAGTAACACAGTAGATCCACGAATGGTTTAAAACATTTTATGTTTGCGTTCAAATAACTCCCGATTCTGTCTAAGAAACCACGTTGCCATATTGTATATACTTATCGTTTTAAGAAAAGGACATCAAGCATTTTGGGGTTGGTGTAAATCAGAAACATCTTGTTACCCTTTCCATTCATTAAAAGTCCTTCCGACCTGAACCGGGAGGAAAAAAAAACTTTTATAGTCCATATTTTTAAAAATTCCACTCATTTTACTCAAACATCCGAAACTAAAATACTTGGAGCCCGATTATAGAAAATTCAGTCCCGGTTTTCGTTCGTTATTACTGAATTTGAATGCGAATTTCAGCACAACAAAAATCAGGTTGTTTCAAAATGTCAGCCACCCTTGAATTTCAAACTGTCATATCTCAGCTATTTTTTGAGATAAAGCCAAAACAAAACAATGTTCCGGAATCCTCGTATCACGATCTAACACTTAACGAAAACAACTTTTTTTAATTTATAATTTTTTATACATCTTTTGGATTAAAAAAAAAATAAAATTTAACTGGCCGTCATTTTTAAACAAGATGGCGCATGAAGTTACCAACGAACTTGGTCGAGACCTTGGTATGTTCTGTAGACATGATCAGTCACATTCATATCGGCTCATAAATACGAGAGTTACAGCATAACAAATATCAGATTTTTTCAAAATCTCAGCCACCATAGAATATCAAACTCCATATCTCAGCCATTTTTTTAAGATATAGCCAAAACAAAAAATGTTCCAGAATCCCCATATCACGCTCTAACACTTAACGGAAACAATATTTTCCATTTATAGTTTTTTTGTACATCTTTTTGAATTTTTTAAAATTTAAAAATTTTTACCTGGCCGCCATTTTCAAACAAGATGGAGGATGAAGCTGGCCAAAGAACTCGATCGAGACCTCGGTATGTCCTATTAGCTTTTTGTAATGAACGCTACCTAAAAGAGTCTACCTAGGATTTCAGTGTTTTGTGGTGTTTTATTATTTTTTATTTTTTATTAGGATTTTCTTCATTTAAATACATTTTGATTTCCTTATTTCAATATTTACTATAAACTAATTCGTGCTGCCACCTGGCGCACATGTAAATTCTTCATTCCCTTTTTTTCTGTACTTTTTTGTTCTCCGTATTTAAATATGCATAGATATTAAAATTATTTATCTTTGCATATATTTTTATTATTATTAAATCGATATAGTATACATTTTTAGGTATTTTTGGCACACACAGATATGTGTAAATTGTTCTATATAATCCAGTTATAGTAGAGTTTAGTTTAGTAGAAGGAGCTTATAGAGAATTGTTATACATAAATAGTACATGAATCGTATAAAATGTATTCTACTAAGAAATTCCTTTTCTAAAAAGTAAAAAAAATCTTTTTTTGTAATATATATATATATATATATATATATATATATTCGTTATTATTAAAGAGGGAGTAAAAAAAAACGGTAAATAAATTTTCTGTTAGGGCCGTTTAAAAAATGGATTTTACTGGTATAAAATATTTAAAAATCTGATATACAGATTGCAAAATTGTCCTGTTTGATGTTATTAGTATGCTATACTTAGTGGTAGAGAATATATTCAATTAAACGTAAAGATTGATATTTTTTTCAGTAATCGGAATAATCGTTTAACTTATATTGCAAACAGCAGTTTTCACTACGCCAAAAATATATCTGATTATATTACGTAACGAATGTTTCAATGAGCAAGGTATTATAGGTCTAGGCAAAAGTCTTTTAAAATGGTTTGTATAAATACTATATTTCTAAATAAAAATGAAAAATTATTATCCGATTACAGTATTAAACTTGAAATTTTTCTTTGAAACTTTTCTTTTCCGCTTTCAATTTCTTTGTTAGACTATATCAGTATTTTTATTGATAGAGATTTCTCCTTTTGAGTAATGAAGATTAATAAATTCAGATGGAAGTTGTGGTTTTACTAAAATAATAAGAGAGTGAAATTTTTCGTTTATTAAGAAATTTAGTCATCTGCTATAATTTAATTTATAGTTTTTCCTAATTTTGATAGCTGGAGTTAATTCAAATTAAGCATATTATTCTGCATTAATATTTTTTACAGATTAAATTATTTCTTTAAAACATTTTTTAACAAGAAATAACGATTAATAAATTAGTTTAATGAACACAATATATTTAAAACTGTTATTCAGATTTAATGCTATGTATATGCAGTACCTTTAAATATATGTTTATGTTATGTATGAATGTTATTATGTATGTATTTTAATATGCATCTATATCTATAAAACATATTTTAAATTTCCATATTTTATCTCATTTAATTTAATTATTTCCACCATAAAACAACTTTTATTTACTTTCCTTATCTCAAAATTCCATTGTTTTTATGCTCAGTGTTTTAGCTTTGCCGCATCAAAATCTCAGTCCCATTTTGGAATAATATTAGGTAGCTTTCAATACAAAATGTAAAAAGCTACCTATTGCAACCGTTCGGAAGAAAGCAATTCTGAAAAGTTTTGGTATAATTTCACCGATCATGACCCCCCCCCCCCCAGACACCAAAACCACCCTCCGTTCAAGTGTTGATTTATATATATATATATATATATATATATATATATATGCAATCAAATTTCAATGTCGTACGATAGCACTCGTATTTCTAAACCGATTTGCATGAAACTAAGTGTGTTTATTAAGCTCACAATATCTCGACGAGTTCGTTGGTCAGCTTGGTCCACCATCTTATTTCAAAATAGGAGCCACTAAAATATTTAAATATATATATATATACAAAATTTAGGAATTCAAATTTATTTTTTGTTTAAATGTAAGGCCTTGATACAAGGATTCCAGAGATTTTTTTGTTTTGCCTCTATCTCATAAAATGGGTGAGATATAGCAGTTTAAAATTCTAGGGTGGCTGACATTTTGAAGAAAGACAACAGATTACAAAAGATCAGGGATTAATTTATGAGTTTTAGTGACCATGATTTTATGCAAATTATTATCTTTCATTGTTGTAATCATTTGTCTATATTCATATCCGAGAGCGTTAAATTTTCGCCAACTTTGACGACACTTGACGGAATATCGCCAAATTTGACGACTAAAATAAGCCTCCATAAATGAAGCCAACTTGGCTATCGGCCACTAATTTGGCGAATTTCTTATTCAAATCCAGTATTAACGAATCTTCTGTAATCGAGTTTTTTGAATTTTAGCTTGCTCATTTCAAGTAACATTAGCTAAAATTTTTAAACGAAGATAAAAAACTACCTTTTCCTCCCGGTACAGGCCGAAAGGACTTTTTTATTCATAAGCCTATTATTATTTTATGAAAAACGAGTTTCTGGGTTTTCAACGCCAAATTCAATACCTTATTACGTCATTTTTTCCCATACGCAATTAAAGAGTCTATTTGCACGAGTTGATTGGCTGATGCCAGCTATCGCGTTGCTGTTTTTTTTCTTCTGTCTGTGTGTTCTCACGTACCCACAGATAAATACTGCAGCACGCCTGAGAGAAGTATTTTTTTCTGTTTCTCTTGCCGTTAAGCTTATGCAGTCATCAGCAAACTCTGGAATTATTTACGTTGATTATAAACAGAATTTTAAGTTAGTTAATTTTATGGAGACAAGTTAGAATGTAGTTTTAGTTTAATAACGTATGGGAATTTTACGAGCTTTTAATATGATGACGGTTACAGTGTTTTTAGGCTGATATCCTTCTCTACAAGCTTAAGATGTAATTACTGGAATAAATGACTTGAACTAAAACTAAATACTATTTCACACACTGGGAAAGTTTACTTTGGGTAAACATGATTGCTTCTACGACTCGAGTTACGACCTTTTTCTTTAGTGGGATGCTCACAACTTCTGATCCTCAATAGTAAATTCATTTTAATAAGGCGGATCTCTCAGTGCTTCGACTGCAATATCGTATCATATAGAAATATTTGGGTGAGAACTTCAATTGTTATGGTTCTGCTACATTCGAGTAAATTGTCAAAACTTAAATAAAACACAGTTGTGTTTTATAGTTCAGAATGTCACAGCCATATTCTCCGACCATCGAATGCCAAAGGACAACACAAATTAGATAAAATATGTACTTTAGAATTTCGTGATTTATTAAGGTAGTATGAAATGTATAACGTGTTGCTCACTGGACGCCAGGCATTAAACTGATAGAAAAGGAATTATTTACCCCCATCAGAGTAGATATAAAAGGAAAAATGTTTGAGACAGTCACAATAATGTGTAATTAACATTTTTAAAATTAAGTCAAAATTAGACAAAAAAAATTTTTTTTTACCTTTATTAGTATCAACAGCAGATGATATATTCTATGAAACACAGCTAATATTGATCTAGTTTACTCTGAAGAACTTCTGAAGAGATTTCGTGTATCTTTTTGTATATAAATAGCTATATTTGGATAGCTTTGTTTTTCTGAAAAATCAATTCATTTCAGTAAAGTTAATTTAAATAAATATTATAAAAGTGGGTAATTATTGCATTTTTTAATTTTATTTTTCAAAGGATGATCAATTTCTAGTTTAGCTGCTTACAAAACTGCTAATCTCTTTTTGAAATCGCTTTAGTTGTTCTTAAGTAAACGGCGCAGTTGTTTTATATATTATTTCGTAAGTGTGTAACCTTCTTAAGCATAAACATTACCTCAATTCACATTAAGATCTAAAGTGATTACATTTATTTTTCAGTTTAAATTGAATCGGGATTCGTAATGACTCATGATTCAATTAGCAGAAATTTATTGTTTTAAAGCTAAAATTCAGATTTACTGTAATATGGGTAACATTCATGCAATGTATATACAGTACAGTTAAATGCACGGTAAGCTTAAATTTGCAAGCAGAATTGCAACGTTGCCCTTGGCTTCAATAGCTATACGTGTAAAATGATACAAGCTTCAATAGATTGTCGACATACATATATTATACATGTGATCCTGTAAACAGGTATAATGAATTATTATATATCAAGTCATGCTTTAAACATTTAAACGTTTATGGTATATGTATTTCATTGTGTTAACATATAACCATTTAAAAATATATTATAATACATATGTTTAATAATGATATTTTTAATCTATTCATGCTATTAAATATTACAGGTTATAATTTTGTGAAATGCAAGGCATTATACGTAATTTGTTCCTTGAATTTGAAACACAACAGTGAAAACGATATTAATTTCACACAACTAAAACATTATTTATCCATTATTAAACCCATAATTGTTATTCCATTATAAAACCATAATAACTATATTAATTAAATTCATACATTATTTATCAACTATTCGAAAGTACTGTTACGATTAAAATATTATTAAAACTTAAACATTATTTATATGTAATATAGGCTCCTGAATTTATAATACTGCGAGATTATTTACATTTACAAATATTATTTAGACTGTTTATTATCTATCTTTTACATTTGTTACATAATGTGTCCAATATCAAGCTCTCTTTCCGACCAATTTTTTAAATCTTGTGTAATAACATATTATGATTAGAAAATGATAAGTCCAATAAATGCATTGATTTTAAATTTTCGATGATTTCAATCTAAAATAGATTTTCTTTGCATGTTATATATTTTAAAATCGACAACAATATTTAACTGATAAGTTTAATTATCGTCCAGTACAATATCCTATTGCATCAATATTGATTTTTGTATAGGTCAAATAGAAATGTTTGGATTGATAAACAGTTGTAAACAAATACTAAGAAAATATTTATTAAGAATAGATATATTTATTGACTTATAAATAAAAATATTTATTTAAATGGAAATTTAAGTACAGAATGCAAATATTCATGTTACATTTTGCATTGCATTATAGAATATCGTTTCATGATGTTGTAATGAATAAAATTATTGATTCCAAAAAAGGTAATTCTTTCTTAACGTGGTTTTTAAAATAACAAATAGAAATGCTTTTTTCTGTTTTATATTTAAAAAGTCCTTCCGGAAAAGGTAGCTTTCCTATATCTTCGTTTTAAAATTTTAGCTAATGTTACACGAAAATAGCAAGTTAAAATGCAAAGAAAACGTTTACAAAAGATTCGTTAATACTGAATTTGAATAAGAAATTCGCCAAATTATTGAGCAATAGCCGAATTGGCTTCATTTATGAAGACTTATTTTGGTCGCCAAATTTGGTGATAGTCGCCAAATGTCGCCAATTTTGGTGAGAATTTGGAGCTAACGTATATGAATATATAGTTTTATGCGTACGATTGGGAAAATTATTACAACAATGAAAGAAAATAATTTGCGAATGTGCTGTTATGTGCTGTTAATGTGCTGTTTTGTTTCAAAATGTCAGACACCCTAGAATTTCAAACTGCTCTATCTCAGCCATTTTTTAAGATAGATGTAAACCAAAAAATGCTCTGGATTCCTCGTATCAAGGCCGAACACTAAATTAAAAAATAAATTTGAATTTTTAACTTTTTTGTATATTTATTTAAGTTTTAAATTTTTAAGTGGCCGCCATCTTGAAACAAAATGGCGGACCAAGCTGGCCAACGAACTCGGTCGAGACATTGGTGACCTTAATACACACAATTAGTTTCATCAAAATTGATTTATAAATACGAGCGTTATCGTATGACATAGAGCAGATATGTATATATATATAAATCAACATTTGAACGGAGGGTGGTTTTGGGGTCTGGGGGTCATGATCGGTGAAAATATATCGACATTTTCCGGAACTGCTTTCCTCCGAGCGGCTGCAATAGGTAGCTTTATACTTTTTTGTATTGAAAGCTACCTAATATTGAGGGGTTCAATATGTATATATGTGGGATTATGATAACCAATATGTAGTTTCAATACAACAGAAGATTCTTCAAATATAATATAAACAAAAAGGTTTAATAAAATAACAGCATATACAACTGAAGATTCAAATACAAATATCAAACAGTATTATTATTTATGAACGTACCAACTTCCGTATTTTAATATTAACATTTGCAAGCTTCCCTGAGCAAAAATCCATCCACCGCAATGGCTCAAATCTATAGAACAACCGCTCGTGCAGGCGAGCGTTTCTTGGTATTGCGTGATCATCGCTTTTATCCCTGCTCGTGAAAAGTAATAATTCATTGAGTTCATATTATTGTTGCTGTTACTTCTAATAATTCCCACATATATATATATTTCAGTATTTTCCAATTTAATTTACTTATTTCCACCTGAAAATAAATTTTGTCTACTACTTGTCATCTAAAAATTCTATTATACTTGGTTGTCCCGTATTAAAATCATTCCATTTCGAGTATTTATTTTCTTTCATAAGCCTGGTGGATTTTGCATTTTTTCGGGACTTATACTGTACCCGTCTTTTTCAGAGACCATTACACATTTTTTTTGACACGCGGTTACTTAATGCATTTGGATTAGCTGATTGGTTCGAGATATGTTTCACTCTGGATTTTAGACTTTTCTCTGTATTCATGCGTGCAAATGCATAAACATTCTACAACCTTCGGATTGAGATAATTTCGTGTTTTTAGTTGCTTAACAGATATTTGGCAGTCTTCGTGTGGTTTTCTCCTAAGAGTGTTTGCAGAATTGTCTGGAAAATTCCTGCACACTCTCCTCCACACGATCCTCCACGGGATCCTGCGCAGTGACTTCTTTTTTCAGTTAATTCCGGTCAATTACGTCATTTCTTCAAGATATACAAACTCTTGCTTTGGCCTTTTCAATCAAGGCAGTACTCGGGGCTATAACCGAGGTGTTCTTTGAACTCATTTTAATCTTTTTCATTTTTTCCCCGCACTGAGGAAGTGGATCCAAGAATCCTCGAAATGGCCGTATGATTTTTTTTTGCCATGTTTATAGGCATTTGTGCATTAAAATGTTGTTAAAGGTTTTAAATAATAAAACCATGGAGGCAATCTACACGTCGAACCGCCATTACTCTACGTAAAAACGTAAGCAAACTAGTTGGTCTCCTACACGAGACAGGAATACCCTCTTGCGTACTCTTTACACAGTTCTTTAACACTATGAGATGCTCATCCTACACGTATGTATACATTTTGCAGGGCAGCCACTGGCGACTATTTTTATATTCTATTCGCACCACTATTTTAAAAAGTTAAATTTTGTAGTATATTTCTCTTGCACATGTTGTCAAAGTGTATGTGAAAAAATTTTGTTTTGTGAAAGTGGTCCGAGATAGAATTAAAAAATAGTCGCCGGTGGCAGCCCTTATTTTGCCCTAAAACTCTAATATAAATTAATTATAATATATATTTATTTTGCGGAATTTTTTTTTATTGTGAGGGTAAAGTGATTGTATGCATTACAACATACACAAGAGTGAAAAATGTTTTATTTCTGCCTTTCATGAATAAACGGGTGAGTATTAAATGCTTCTATTAATATACATCATAATTTGATATAAGAATCCCATTAAAATGCACTGACCTTTAAAAGCGAAAGCAAACATTTGCACGATAATTACGATAAATATCAATTAAATACATAGGTTCTCTGCATAAATTTTGTTATGGATAGTCTCGAAAATATCTTCGAATACAGATTTTACTAAATTCCATTAGAAAATGTCTATAATTTAATTGCCATATTCCACATTTTGGCTCTTATAAATGGTTCGGATTCCGATTTGACTAAATAGAAAAATGGTGTTTCAGCCTTTTGAAATTATGTCCTTAATAAATTATTACTGCAGCATAAGATTTACTTCCCAAATTTTATATAGATATTTCATCTCAATTAAAATTAAGAAATTATCAAGACGGGACATTTGTCAAGACTTTATACCTGCAGGTGGGATTGGCTTAAATGCTTTTCTATATATTCCACCTTTAATCATCTTCCTTTCAATTTATTAAATACACTTCGGATAGGAAACGATAAATTTATTTGTTCTTTAAAATTATAAGCAATTTGGAGTTTTAAGCTATCATTTTTTTATAATTTTTTTATATACATTACTGTGAAACTTAAAAGAAAGTGCAATATATTTTCTTTCCCTAAATATTAATATGTTTTACAGATATTTTTCTCTTCTATTGTTAGTGTGATGGCATTGCACTTAATATCTGTTTTTGGCCTTTCCTCTAGATAGTCGGAAGCACAGTCGCAAAATAGTCCTTATTATTAATGTTCGTATCCGTCTGTGTGTGTGTGTGTGTGTGTGTGTGTGTGTGTATCTGTACCCGGATAAACTCTGCGAGCGTACCGAGTAGCGAAGCGCTTTTTGTGTCAAAAAATTCAGAAAAATCCGGGCCTTCAGGAATTGCAGTTTCGAAAAAATCGGCCCTTAATTAAGGGAGTTATTAACGAACAAAGCTGTTTTAATTGCTTCAAAAGAAACCTATGTGGAAAGTCCTCCGCGCATGCCCAGAAGAGCTCAATCCTCATCTTCCGCAAAAAGAAGAAGGAAAGATCGCTTCTGCCGGTTTCGTTTTACGATTGTCTAAACTCGCCGACGGCGAACCGACTGAAATACGAAAAAACCGTCAACATATTCTCAAAGAACGTACTTTTACTTTTCTAACGATCCGGTCGGTTCGAAAAAATTTCGATATTAACCCTTTCAAAAAAAATAATCAAAAAGCGTCGAATTCGTGTTTTTGATTTTCTCCCTTCGTCCGAGCCTCGCATCCGCCGGACTAAGAAAGATTCGGATAAACGGATTTCACCAAATTAAAGATCGTTTTTTGTCCTCTCCAATGATACCTTCCATTAAAAAAAATACGTCAGTTAACCCTTCGAAAACGTATATTTTCCGTACACCGTTTCGCGATTTCGGCAATTTTGACTATTTTGAAAAATTCGCTGCGGCGGTTCCAAACGAGTCAATAAAACTAAAAATACCAGACGAGATCTACATTTTTTATCCTTTCGAAATATGCGATCGTTTTTGAAAAATACAAATATTAACCCTTCGAAAAAAATTCGCGCGCAGACTCACTTTTGCAAATTCCGATTCTCTGCGATTTTTAAAATCGCGCATCGGCTCTCTGAAAGAACAAAAAAACAAACAAACACACCCAAGTACATTTCCCTCCTTTCGAGATCACTGTAAAACCTTTAGTTTTAAAAAATATTTCAGTTAACCCTTTCGAAAACGTTTTTTTCCGTAAGTCTCTTTCGGTTTTTCAGCGATTTCTGCAATCTTTAAAAATTCAATTCTGGGCTTCTAAACAAGATACGAAAAAATAAAAATACCGAGCCTAATCTACGTTCATTTTCCTTTTACAATCAGGTATCAGTTTCGAAAAATTCGTTTCTTAACCCTTCTAAAAAAATGGTTTCCGAAACTCACTCGCGTGAATTTTCGTTTTTCGACCCATGTTTAAAAATCCTCATCGACTCGGAAAATGTGAATAGAGACAAATAAAATACACCAGATCATAGCCACGTTCCTATTCTTCGAAACATATATTTCAGTTTTAAAAAATATGTACATTAACCCTTTAGAAACCGATCGTTCCCGTACCTCACTTTCACGATTTCCTCTAATTTGCCAATGTAACCCCCCCCCCCCGCCGCAGGACTTTTTTATCGAAGTACACAAATTCCGAGAGAAGAAGCTAAAAGTGCATACATTCATCTATAGAAAGATGCCTTCGACTTTAAAAAATTCGATTATTATCAATTAAAAAAAAAACTCTTTTGTGAAACCCGTTTCTAGAAATGAGCGTTTTTCGGCGCAAGCACAGTTTAATCAAAGTGTAATAAGTGACTTTGCTTTCGCCGTAATTATCTAATTTATTAACGATTTTAAATCAAAAATCGTTGTTCATATTGCGTACAGAATTGAATGGGCTTTCCGAATATATGATTTATTTTGAGAAATAATTATATTTTCATAGTTAAAATTCTATTCTACTAGGATATTTGTATTCTGAAACAGCCAATTGCACTGCAAATACTTGCTATACAATACCTGACTAACTTACTATACAATATTTCTCTTCGATGGATCAGAGATTATACGATATGTAAAGAGTCAACTTCATGTTCGATCGCAGTCAAATAAACTAGAGAGTCAACACAGGAACATTTATTTTTAAAAGTTTTAATATTTTTTAAATAATTGTCATTTTTGCATAGGGGAAAAAAAAGCTAAGGAATTTGCTATTTCTTTTGAAAATATCTCCCTTCGTATGGGTCCCATCACGACGGGGTATAGCTCATTCGACTCGACACCGATAGAGCTTAGTAGAGATTATCGACTTTAGTTCCGCATTTCAACACTAGGGGGCGATTTCCGAACTCTGTTTCTATGGGCCGGATTACGACGGGGTATGGCTTATTCGACTCAACATCGATAGCTTTAACGGTTTCAGTGCCCGAGGTTCGTATAAAACAGATTGCGTCCCCTGGTGGTTGAAGGTGTAATTAAAGGATTTTTCAGCCAACTCGGGTTCTGTGGGTCACATCACGACGCGGTTTGGCTCAATCGACTCGACATCGATAGAGGATACTAGACCTTATCGGTTTTAGTTCGCTTTTCACCACCAGGGGGCGTTTTCTTATCTATGTTTCTATGGCCCGGACAACGACGGGGTATGGCTCACCGATGTAAATTAGGGGCCCGCTGGCGGGCGAAGCCAGCTAGTCCTTATTATTAATGTTCGTATCCGTCTGTGTGTCTGTGTGTGTGTGTGTGTGTGTGTGTGTATCTGTACCCGGATAAACTCTGCGAGCGTAGCGAGTAGCGAAGCGCTTTTTGTGTCAAAAAATTCAGAAAAATCCGGGCCTTCAGGAATTGCAGTTTCGAAAAAATCGGCCCTTAATTAAGGGAGTTATTAACGAACAAAGCTGTTTTAATTGCTTCAAAAGAAACCTATGTGGAAAGTCCTCCGCGCTTGCGCAGAAGAGCTCAATCATCATCTTCCGCAAAAAGAAGAAGGAAAGATCGCTTCGGCCGGTTTCGTTTTACGACTGTCTAAACTCGCCGACGGCGAACCGACAGAAATACGAAAAAACCGTCAACATATTCTCAAAGAACGTACTTTTACGTCTCTAACGATCCTGTCGGTTCGAAAAAATTTCGATATTAACCCTTTCAAAAAAAATAATCAAAAAGGGTCGAATTCGTGTTTTTTATCGTCTCCCTTCTTCCGAACCTCGCATCCGCCGGACTAAGAAAGATTCGGATAAACGGATTTCACCAAATAAAAGATCTGTCTTTGTCCTCTCCAATGCCAGCTTGCATTAAAAAATATACGTCAGTTAACCCTTCGAAAATGTATATTTTCCGTACACAGTTTCGCGATTTCGGCAATTTGGACGATTTTAAAAAAATCGCAGCGGCGGTTCCAAACAAGTTAGAGAAAACTAAAAATACAAGACGAGATCTACATTCTTTTTCCTTTCGAAATCTGCGATCCTTTTTGAAAAATACAAATATTAACCCTCGAAAAAAATTCGCGCGCAGACTCACTTTTGCAAATTCCGATTCTCTGCGATTTTTAAAATCGCGCATCGGCTCTCTGAAAGAACAAAAAAAACAAACAAACACACCCAGAAACATTTCCGTTCTTTCGAGATCACTATAAAACCTTTAGTTTAAAAAAATATTTCAGTTAACCCTTTCGAAATCGTTTTTTTCCGTAAGTCTTTTTCGGTTTTTCAGAGTCATTATTATTAATGTTCGTAAACGTCTCTGTGTGTGTGTGTGTGTGCATCTGTACCCGGATAAACTCTGCGAGCGCAGCGAGCAGCGAAGCGCTTTTTGTGTCAAAAAATTCAGAAAAATCCGGTCCTTCAGGAATTGCAGTTTCGAAAAAATCGGCCCATAATTAAGGGAGTTATTAACGAACAAAACTGTTTTAATTACTAAAAAGAAACATACGTTGAAATTATTCCGCGCATGCCCAGAAGAGCTCAATCCTCATCTTCCGCAAAAAGAAGAAGGAAAGATCGCTTCTGCCGGTTTCGTTTTACGACTGTCTAAACTCGCCGACGGCGAACCGACTGAAATACGAAAAAACCGTCAACATATTCTCAAAGAACGTACTTTTACGTCTCTAACTATCCGATCGGTTCGAAAAAATTTAGATATTAACCCTTTCAAAAAAAATAATCAAAAAGCGTCGAATTCGTGTTTTGTATTTTCTCCCTTCATCCGAACCTCGCATCCGCCGGACTAAGGAAGATTCGGATAAACGGATTTCACCAAATTAAAGATCGGTCTTTGTCCTCTCCAATGCTAACTTCAATTTAAAAAAATACGTCAGTTAACCCTTCAAAAACGTATATTTTCCGTACACCGTTTCGCGATTTCGGCAATTTTGACTATTTTGAAAAATTCGCATCGGCGGTTCCAAACGAGTCAGTGAAAACTAAAAATAACAGACGAGATCTGCATTCTTTGTCCTTTCGAAATATGCGATCTTTTTTGAAAAATACAAATATTAACCCTTCGAAAAAAATTCGCGCGCAGACTCACTTTTGCAAATTCCGATTCTCTGCAATTTTTAAAATCGCGCATCGGCTCTCTGAAAGAACAAAAAAACAAACAAACACACCCAAGTACATTTCCGTTCTCTCGAGATTAATATAAAACCTTTAGTTTAAAAAAATATTTCAGTTAACCCTTTCGAAATCGTTTTTTCCGTAAGTCTCTTTCGGTTTTTCAGCGATTTCTGCAATCTTTAAAAATTCAATTCTGGGCTTCTAAACAAGATACGAAAAAATAAAAATACCGAGACTAATCTACGTTCTTTTTCTTTTAAAATCAGGTATCAGTTTGGAAATATTCGTTTTTTAACCCTTCTGAAAAATGGTTTCCGAAACTCACTCACGTGAATTTTCGCTTTTCGGCCCATGTTTAAAAATCCGCATCGACTCGGAAAATGTGAATAGACACAAATAAAATGCACCAGATCATAGCCACGTTCTTCTTCTTCGAAACATATATTTCAGTTTTAAAAAATATGTACATTAACCCTTTAGAAACCGATCGTTCCCGTACGTCACTTTCGTGTTTCCTCTAATTTGCCAATATATACCCCCCTGCCGCAACAATTTTTTATCGAATTACATAAATTCCTAGAGAAGAAGCTAAAAGTGCATACATTCAGCTCTAGAAAGACACCTTTCAGTTAAAAAAATTCGAGTATTATCAATTTCAAAAAAATTCTTTTGTGAAACCCGTTTCTAGAAATAAGCGTTTTTCGGCGCAAGCACAGATTAATCAAAGTGTAATAAGTGACTTTGCTTTCGCCATAATTATCTTATTTATTAACGATTTTAAATCAAAAATCGTTGTTCATTTTGTGTACAGAATTGAATGGGCTTTCCGAATATATGATTTATTTTGAGAAATAATTATATTTTCATAGTTAAAATTCTGTTCTACTAGGATATTTGTATTCTGAAGCAGCCGATTGCACTCCGAATACTTGCTTTGTGTACTTTTTCAAAAGCTCCAAAAGATATCAAAATATATTTTTTTTTTCTATTTTTTATATATCGGATTCTATATAGTTTGTTGAACTCCCGGTTTATGATTTAACGCAGGAACATTTATTTTTAAAAGTTTTAGAATTTTTTAAATAATGGTCATTTTTGTATAGGTAAAAAAAAAAGCTAAGGAATTTGCTATTTCTGTTCAAAATATCTCCCTTCGCATGGGTCTCATCGCGACCTGGTTTGGCTCATTCGACTCGACATAGATAGAGCTTACCGAATTTAGTTCCGAGTTTCCCCACCAGGGTGCGCTTTCCTATCTCTGTTTCTATGGGACGGATCACGACGGGTTATAGCTCATTCGACTCGACACCGATAGATCTTACTAGAGACTATCGATTTTATTTCCGCATTTCACCACTAGGGGCGCTTTCCTAACTCTGTTTCTATGGGTCGGATCACGACGGGGTATGGCTCATTCGACTCGACATCGGTAGCTTTTCGAGATTATACAAGATTAGAGGGTTTACAATTAGGGGCCCGCTGGCGGGCGAAGCCAGCTAGTTTATATTAATAAGAAATGTAATTTATACCTAATTTTCAGTTAAAATGAAATAAAAAAACTGTTTTTTTAATTAAATAATGTAAACATGTCAAAACGGAACACATATGTATTAAAAACCGGCATTAAACAGAAAAAAGTCTTCTCTTAAAGTAACAAAATGTTTACAATTGTCGTTGTACTATTAGCACGAATAAACAGATATATTAACACCATTTCTTAGCAGTGTATATAATATGTCACTGTCTATATATAATATGACTTTCAGCTCTTAAAATTTACATTGTTACAAGTGTGACGACTGAGTTGAGACTTGGCTTGGCGTAGCCATCGAAGGCAAGTATGGTCGGAGATTCCGTCTCCAGGTTGAACATCGAGCACACGCTCTTTTGGAGCGTCAGTCGTCGCGTCGCATCGCGTCTTTATGGTATCCGGAAGCAGGTGGCTGTTCTCTGGGACGAATGATCCAGCGGACCACAGACATTACTAGATCCAGCCAGACTACATTTTTGCTCTATTTCCCTAGTCTGCAGTCCGACACTTCACGACTAGTCACCCGGGTACGTGGGATGTGGAGGACTAATTTTCCTATTCTTTTACGTTATCTTATATTTTATTCAATAATTTTTCATGTCTTGTATTGTTTTTGATCCGCCGACGAAGAGCTAGTGGTTACTGGCTTCTCGCTAGTTCCTGGGCCGATGGTTCGCTACTATGGATTACCATTCACCATCCAGGGCGAACTTAATATTGAAAGGTTGGCCGGATAATAAACTTAAAGTTCCTGCAGTTGCAATGCCTTATTTTAGTTTTCGTGAAGAATTGACGGTTACAAAGGGATTAATTTTTAAAAACTCACATGTTGTTGTTCCAAAAAGTCTTAGAAATGATATGCTTAATCGAATACATTATGGGCACATGGGTGTTGAAAAATGCCAGAACTGATCACGCGAAATTTTGTTTTGGTCTGGTATTACAAAAGAGGTAGAAGTTCATGTATTAAATTGTAAAACATGTTTTTCATTTAGAAAATCAAACCAAAAAGAACCTTTGATGCCAAAAGAAGTTCCATATTGTCCATGGGAAATTTTAGGAACTGTTTTTTTCACTTCTAAGGTCGAGAACATTTGATTGTTATAGATTATTTTAGTAAATATGTGGAAACATCTTTATTAACAGAAGTCACCTTCTGGTATTACCTCCAAACTTCTTTATTATGAGAATGGTCTACAGTATGACAGATAAAGGTTAAAAAGCATTGCAAAATTTTTGAATTTCCAGATAGAAATATCAAGTCCCAGATTCCCTCAATCAAATGGGATGGTTAAGGACACTTGCACACTGTTAAGTTTTGCCACCATCAAAGCACTAAAAGGTATTTTTGCACGATTTGGCGTCCCGAAACTTCTTTATTATGAGAATGGTCTACAGTATGACAGACAAAGGTTAAAAAGCATTGCAAAATCTTGGAATTTCGAATTCAAGTCCCAGATTCCCTCAATCAAATGGGATGGTTAAAAACACTTGCACACTGTTAAGTACATGCTTAAGAAAGCTGACTTTGATAACAAAGATCCATATTTAGCACTTTTAGAGTACAGAAATGCACGAATGTCCAATAATATTCCCTCACCATCAAAATTGTTATTTGGTCATAAAATTAAAGGATTATGCCACGTAAAGACGATTTTTCCCTACTAACCAGTATGACGCGATTCTACAAAAGTTCATGACTCGATAACAAACTCAAAAATTGTATTATGACAGATGTTCTAAATTACTTAAACCGTTATAGGAAGATGATGTGGTATTTTTAAAATATGGTACTCAGGAATATACAAATCAACTATCCAATGTTCTACGAAATGTTGACAGACCACGATCCTATCGTATATTAAAGGAAGATGAACAGATATTAGAAAGAAATAGAAAACATCTCCACAAAGGCCCTCGTAGTATCAAGTTTGAAGTTAAAAAGAAATCCAACTTTTTAGATTTTGAGAATGAGCCGAAATTTACACCAGATTTGAACATTTCTTTACCTTCCACAATAACTGAACCCCACACCGATGGCACTCCCTCGCCAACAGAGATATATTCTAAATCTGGACCACTTATTAAGAAACCACCCTACTTAAATGACTATTTTACCTGACTACCTTTTTATTAATTTTGTTGGTGTTTTTATTATTTTCAGGTTTCTGCTTTTTGTTTAAAAAAAAAGGAGATGTCATATATATCTAACTGTAACTTCTATTCAGCCATACGGCTACTAAACTTATAAATCGCGTTCTAGCATGCTCACATTATTTTATCAGTTTTAGATCTTTAATAAATGTTGTATTTGTAAACTCTGTTTAATTATTACAAATATAACAGTAACCGTAAAACGAGCGCCATTTTATCATTTCTTTTCTCGCTGCAAAAGGGTTAATACACAATGAAAAATTGATTAATAATGTGCATGTATTCATGCATATATGTATGTATTTTTTATTTTGTGCTGTTTCTATATTCCAATTATATGAAACGTTTCATTTTATACATCTTTATTTTATCTGTGGTTCATATTATTACTATTTATTTTTACTGTTTGTATAGTATGTTCAGTTGTTTATAAAACGCCGTTTAAAAACATCTGTATTAAATTAATTTATCATTATAACTTGTGCTCTCAATGTAGCCTGCAATGTGTAATTCTTTTTTGCTCTTTAACTCTCGAAAAAATAGCCAAAGTTAAGTTCAGACCGATGATGTTTTGAGTTCTTGGGGTTCTATTGACGATGTTTATATTAAATCAAAACTTGCTGCTATAACCAGAGATTTTTTGTAACTTTCCAAGCTTTCTGGTATCTTTTTGACCCGCATCACTTTTGTTCTTCCCATAATAGAGTTGTAGTACATGAGTACTTCCATCTTTTTTTCCTGATTTATCGTTAGTCTAATAGTTTTAGATTCTTGTGTTTGAAAATTGTCAAGGAATTATTGCTCCAATTCCCAATGCACACCGACGAGTTTGATATAGAATAACACGTAACTAAAAACTAACAAAAAAAATTAAAATTGCATATATTTGTTTTATTTAGATGCTAAAAAAATAAATCATTGAAAAAGTCAAAATTGCTCTGTTATATCCTTTGTGGAACGAAAGGATTAAAAAACTGAAGAAAATATTCCACAATACTTCCAATGTTACCCTTCTGTTAGTGTGTGGCTCCCATAAGAAAAACCTTGGGTAGCTGAATCAGGTATTTCTTATTTCCTGGGTACTTCTTATTACAGCCGCACAGTACCAAAGCCGACCCAATAGACCAGTAAGCTGCGTTTGTCCACTTTTATGAATTGGAAAAAAAATTCAAACATCTCCATATATAAAACGCTAAGGTACGTATCGGCGAAATAGCGATTATTTCTATTTTACCGATGGCAACAAGTGATTTGTTTTCACTAATTTGCGAATATAAGAAAAGTATTTGAGGTATCGATTTAAAACTCACCACACATATCTAGAAAAATTTTCTGTATCCGAAATAGTTGAAAAAAAATCGGTCGCTATTTTTTCTTAATTTTTTGAAAAATAAAACGAGCTATTTTCTAAATAAAAAGAAAATAAAGTGCGAAGTGAAACTAAAAACTTGTTATTAATTAAAATATTAACTTTATTGTTGTATCTTATGCAGTTTAACCTCATTGTTGTCCGCATCGTTATGACATCAATGTTACTGATGTAAATATTTGTGATTTATAATATGGATTGAATAATAATAAATAAATAAATAATAAATAATAATAATAAATAATAATAATAATAAATAAATAATAATAAATAAATAATAATAATAATAAATAATAATAATAAATAAATTATAATAAATGAATAAAATAATCTTATTGGGTGGAGATTTCCGTCAAGTCACATGAAATTTTTAGAGTTCAAGATCACTAACAGTTTCAAGTTGCATAAAGAAGCTTAGAATTTGGTCTGAATTTTACATTATGTAACTTACAGAAAAAAGTGTGCCCTTCAAACAGAGAGAGAGTTAGGAAGTTCATTATTACAGGTTGGCGAATGTCAAAGTGGGGAACCTATTAAATTTTCTCCAATTTTCTATCATATACAAAATCTAGTGCATCAACTATTCAATGACATCGACTTTAAGACACTGACACCTCAAAAGCTTAAAGGACGAGCCATATTAACAGTGACAAACAATTTGCCAATTGAAATTAATAATCTTGTGTTACAATGTATGCCAAGAACTGAAAGGGTTTATGAAAACATTGACACCATCATAAGTTAGGATCCACAAGATCAACTTGCATATATTGAAGAACTTTTAAACAGTTTAACTCCAACTGTAATGCCACCTCATAAACTGAAATTAAAGACAGGAGCTATCATAATGTTATTAAAAAAATTAGTACATCCTAAAGGTCTGTGCAATGTTACAAGACTTATAGTTAGTAACTTGCAGCATAATGTTTTCGAAGCAAAACAAAAAAAAATATTCCAATAGTTATGAAATTTTTCTCCTCCCTTGAATACTCCATTAAGACAATCCAAAATATTGAAAAAAAATTCTTAGATTCGACAAATCCAGTTATTAGTTATGGTTAGTTGTATGTGGGTCTTTCAAGAGTTATATTTTTTGATTCAGTTACTGTAGTATCTCCGAGCTCTGAAATTTACAATTGTGTCATGAAGTTTTCAATGCTGAAAAATTAAAAAAAAGATAAAAATATTTTGATAATATTGAATGCTGTAGGTACTTTCAATATAATATGTATACACTTTTTTTTAATTTTAAAGGGTATCAAGTAAATATTGTATGCGTGCAAATGTTTAAATATGCGTGCTGCTGAAAAAATACCTCTGTGTTCATATTTCTAAATGGTGTCCATATCTTATGATGTGTATGTATGCATTTTTTATTTCAAATTACCCAGTCGTAATTGTAGAAATTTTATGTATAGTATTTATACATATAATGCTTAAATTCATGTATTCTAATATGCATAAATTTAAAAGAGTAGACACTAAAGCGCAAATACTCTGCGCGGGATAGGCTAATTGAAAATAAGGGTGTAATTAAGTTTGAATACATTTATATCACAATTGTTTAATCTAATATTTTTCGTTGTATTTAATCACAAAAAATACAAATTGTGCGATTTAAATTTAAAACAGAAAATTTCTAATGGTGGTGCCATACTCCTTAGAAATTCTAAAGACTGTGCGCATCTTTGTAATTATTGCAATAGTCTTTTATTTCCATTTTGTGCAGATTATGGTGCATTTTTTATCAGTATACGCATTATAAATCAGTAGTTTATTTGAATTTTTGTAATATTTACTATATTTTGATATATATTTACGTATGGTCCAATGAGACCTTTTGGTTATTCTTTAGTCTTTTTGTCGGTAGTCGGAGGGGTAAAACATATTTTTATGCTAATAAATATTCTGTAGCACATGGCAAAAATAACTGAAAAAATATTAGCAGTAGATTTAATATTAATAGGTGCCTTAAGAATTCGCCGAAAACATAAGAAGATAAATAAATTATAAGATATTTGTTTGAAAGGCTTACGCTAATCCTTTCCTACAACGATTTGTATTAACGTTTCTGGTGGTGTAGCTCTTAACAAGAGGTGAAGTCTTTTACGTAATCCATCGTAATGAACAAAGGTTTACCTCTATTATTTACTTGAATATCTTGAATATATTTCTATTTTGAGAAGATTTGTCTTCTGTCTATCAAAATATGTTTCTCGATTTACTGCTTGTCTCTTTATTTCGAGAAATATATGAAATAAAAGAGAATATAAATTAATCCTTTAGACTTTATATGCTAAAAAACTTTCGAAATAAAAATAAAAAATGTTTCAAAGTTCCTAAAGGATTGTAAAACAACTAATTTATGAATATTTCAAAGGTGTATGCAAGCTATAAAACGCTCCATATATACGCTTATCGAAACAAATAAAGAATCACTCAACTTTTTGAACAAACACTAGTCATCCGTTTTGCGAAAAGTTGCAAAGAATTTGTCCATCTAATCTTAAAAAACATATGACAAAAGATTTGTCTAACATATCATTTAAATCAATTTAATAGATAAAACCATAGCTGACAAAATTTTTGATTTTTGAATAATATCTGTTTTGAACAGAAATATCATCTTTTTTTTTGTAAAGACTAATTAAATAAGACGAAGAGTATCATTCAGAAATTGTGGTACTCCAACATTGGAAGTTTTTGCGGATTTTTAAATAGGCTGTCTAACGCGTATAACAAAAAATATAATATTTCAAAGTGAAAAATTTTGAAATGATTTGTGTTGAAATTTCATGCGAAATTAATAAGGCAAAATTCTCTCCGAATTTTTAAAATGGCTGACTCATTGCAAAATGATATATAAATTTACAAGGTGATACTGTAAACTATGAGGCAATTTTTCCACCTTTCACAAGGTCAGTCAGTAGCTCTTGAATGGTCATGTATTTGACAGAACAGCAGTACTTTTCTCTAGATCACCCCATCCATGCTTTATCGCAGATGTCGCCAAGTATACGCGCTGTCAGATCCGTTTTCCTTGCGTCGACAAGACCTCTTCAATTTTATAAAAAATGTTTTCTATTCATGAAAAGTAAATGCAGATTTTGATTTAATACGAAACTCAAATTTTGAAACATGCTGGTCACTCGATGCTATTGATTGCCTGTTCGAAAGTCACTCTTCCGCAAAAGGAAGTCTGAGTTATAAGACTTACCACCCTATTACATTAACAGAAAGCTTATATCGTTCCAGCGTGCCGTAAAACAAAATTTTCAGTCATATCGTCATTCTATATTCGACTCTGTTAAAAGTTCACTCCGGGTGATATACAGGTAAATATCCCCCCCCCCCCGCCAAAAAAACAAAACAAAAACAATATCGTAACTAAACAAAGATAAAAAAATATATATATCCTCTATGATTTGTTTTTTCTGCTTGAAAGGATTCGAGCAGCAGTGATCACAATCAAGGTACTTTCTCCAACTGAGGTGAATCTTGCCCTGAACTACATATATTTCCATGCAGTTCTATCCATCTCCATACATATGTGTTTTCAACAACGAAACTTCAATTTTACTCATTTCCACCTTCTTTTAATAATTATAGACAGTGGCTAATAGCAACATGAAAAGATATTTTTAAAACATACGATATTATCTTTAGTGATGCATTATACTATTTAAGAAATTTTATCCATTTTTTTCTGCTGCTACAAAAATTTATCTGCTTAAAATATTTTATATAACAGCCTTAGCTATTTTTAATTCCATTTTCATATTCTTTTTTTAAATTATTTCTCGGATTTTCATGCAAGATTTTATTTTTACTAAATTTATATGTATTATTATTTAAATGGATGTGCTTTCGTTGATAATTTTTTTAAATGAAAACTTATTTATTGTTTCTATGTCATACGAAATATATTTCAATTGAAATTTACTTTGTAAATAAACATAAGGGCATTTCCATGAAAAAGTGGACATGAAGGTTGAAATTTCAAATTTCTTTCATTACTACAAATAATATATCTAATTAAAGGTAAAAATATGACGCATATGAAATTACAGAGAACTAATCTCTAAAAATAGTTCGTTTATAATTTATATAGGCTCAAATTTGGAAAAATTTGAAAAACTTTCAGCCTGTAAAATAGGGTATTTTCATTCTGCCAGAAGCAATATTTAAAACAGCAGCATTTTCCATATATGTGCATATATTACTATTTGGGACCTTAGTGTATCTTTTAAAACACTTAATTTTTCAAAAAAATTTAAAAGACCCGATTTTTAATACAAATATATTTACACTGTCTCTCTGTCACACCCGTCACAAAAAAGATGCTTAAGTTATTATACAAAATGCATTTTTCTATGAAAATACATGAAACTTTCGGAAAGTCTAACTATTGAAAGTCTGAATAACTATAAAACGTTAAAAATTCATTAAATTTTTATTTTGTGTGAAATTTTAGTGTGACCGGTGTGAAAAAATCCTTGTGACGGGTGTGACAACATTTTAAATTGCTTTGAAATATATTGAAATATTTTTTAAATGAAGTGTAAGGTGGAATCATTCTTGTTTCTGAACATATTAAGGCCAATTTGTCTAAAAAAAAAGAAGATAAATCATGAAATATATAATGAATTATTTCAGCAAATTGTGAGTTGGTAGCAACTTACTTACTTTTAAGTTAATTCTGCTTTGGATTTTTTTAAATGTGCTCAGGAGTTTGGTACAATAGAGGCATTGTATGTTTCAGCAGCGAAAATACTAGAAACTAAACAAATACTGACAGAAAATGGGAATGCATCAAGTCCATCGAAGGCATCAAGTCTTATCACCACTTTAAAGTAAGTAGTGATAGTATTATCCTTTTGATGGGAAGGACTGCCAAATCAACACTGAGGGAAGTGGCACTCACTGCTAATTGTGAATCTCTCCCCAGAAAGATTGTGAAAATATCAGATTTAAATATTGGTGATTATCTTCTGGTTTCCTTTTTCCAGTAGCAAAAAGCGTAATAGCTTGTACTATGCTAATGTCTTAAATATCAACTTCCGTAAGGAAGAAATAAGCTTAAAATACATGCAAGCCAGTGGGCCACACTGGATTTGGCCAGAGGAAGATGACATCTCAATTAAAAAAATTACTGCTATTGTAAAAAAAGTAGCTCGCCCATCCCTTATAACGAGTAGGGGGTACTACAAATTTTAAACTAACTGCATAAATATGTTAGTTTTATTAAATTTCTTTTGTATATTTACTATTGTTGAGTTTACTTCCTATACTGATCACTGTATTTTTTTTGGTAAACAACTTTCAAATTGTACACTTCGCACAATGTCACATCCGTCACAGCAAGAAAAAAAATCTTATACGTTAAAATATTTAAAATTTATTATGAAAATTACGTAATAAGTTTAATTTGAATCTCTTTGATTAGAAAAAAATTGTTTTAATAATGACACAGTTAAATATTCACATGAATTTTAACAAATGTGTATGCCAGTAACAACTCTTGTCCCGAGACAGTCACACCCGTCACAAGTTTTAATTTTTTTTTGTAAATATTGAAAGATATTGAAGTTATATATTTGCTCAATTATCCAAGCATATGCATGGAAAAACATAATTAAAATACTTTTCAGGGATTTCTTAACTAATTTATTTCCAAAAATATAGATATAATCTCTTAAAATTTCTTCTGGATGCCACACCCGTCACAATGGAATGGCGCCCATAACAGGTTCTGAAATCATGATACACAATTACAAATCATACAAAACATCGTACACAATTGTACATTCGCACGTCCTACAAAAGCATATTGTTATAAAGACTCAAATTAATGGAAAACACTTTCGGAGGGTTACCTTCTTCCTCCTTTTTTACTTTCTTCTATCTATATCAGAAGAAAGTATTGTAATAAATTTTTTTGTCGGATTCACTCGTTTTATGTGTCAGATATTCCGAAAAACATGTTTCTACAAAATGTTGGTATGACCGTGTGTCCGTGTGTATGTCGTATTTGTATCATCCAAAAGTGTATGAAGTTATGCCTAGAATTGAACCAAATTTCAGTTATAGGTTTTTGGCTATGGCCAGCAGGTCCCACTTGAACATGGGGGATATTCCGACGAAAGGGCGCGCTGTGATAGCAATTTTTGTGAAGTTTTCATTATTGTATCTTCGAAAAGTGCATGAAGTTATGCAAAGAATTGAACCAAATTTTTTGTATATGTTTTTGACTATGGCCTGCAGGTCCCCGTTGAATTTGGGAACATTCTGCCGGAAGGGGATGCTGTGATTTAAAGATTTCAAATTAAAAGATATGTACAAAAAATTAGAAATTCTAAAAGTGTTTTCCGTTAAATGTTTGGCCTTGATCCAAGGATACCGTAGCAATTTTTGTTTTGCCTCTATCTTAAAAAATGGCTCAGATATTGCTGTTTGAAATTTTTGGGGTAGCTGATATTTTGAAGCAAGACTGCAGGATTCCTCCATAAAAAGGTTTAATTTATGAGTTTTAGTGTACATACTTTCTCGCAAATTTTCTTTCATTGTTGTAACTATCGTTCCAACTCTTATATGTTTAACACTATGTATTCATATTCGCCAGCGTCAAATTCTCGTCAAGCTTGGAGATATTTCGCTAAATGTCGCCAAATTTAAATCCAGAAAAATAAGTTACCATAAATTAAGCCAACTTGGCTACAACTGACTGCTTTGGCAATATTCTCATTCAAATTAAATATTGAGAAGAACTGGGAATGAATCTTCAGTTATCGGGTCCCACTCATTTTACCTTCGTGTTTTCCAGAAAATTAGCAAAAAGAAAATAATAAATAACAGGAAAGCTATCTATTCGTGCCAGTACAGGCCAGAAGGACTTTTCGTAGTTGTGTTGTACATCGTATGCTATTGTAACAAAGGGTGCTCGCATCCTGGTAACCCGACGTTTCGCAAGCAGCTAACGTAGAACAGAATGCCAAAACATATTGATATTGGCGCTGTGA
Source organism: Maratus michaelseni (assembly GCA_963931845.1). NCBI lineage: Eukaryota > Metazoa > Arthropoda > Arachnida > Araneae > Salticidae > Maratus > Maratus michaelseni. The sequence goes on along the minus strand of OZ007590.1, from coordinate 126,567,026 downwards.
TAGCGAATTTTGAAGTATTAACATGTATTAGTTAGAAGAAAGTTTTGGGATTGAAACATCCGACTACTTTTCGTCCCTTTCATGCGATTTATAGACTTCATGGTTAATAAATTGTTTTCTATTTCGATTTAAAATTACACAAACATTTCAAATTTTAAAGTAAAAATCGAAAATACACATTTTTGTTAAAGGTAATCGTATAACTTCTAACATTATACTAAAAGAAAAATCATTTCGTATTTACTTTTACTCTTTCATCTCTGTTTTTTTAATGAGCAACTCTTTACTGCAACTCTTAATGAGCAACTCTTTATTGTAACTCTTAATGAGCAACTCTTAATGAGCAACTCTTTAAGTTGTTTGTCTGTGTGTGCGTGTGTATCTGTGTGCGATGGCTAGCGAAATCTACCGCACGTGGAAGTCTGAAAATTTAGATGCTGATAGTCCAAAGCAGGCCCTGATGCACCTGAGGCTCGGATTTTTAATTTTTGTGTGACCTGGGGCCCCTGGGGCCCCTGAGTCCCATTTAAGATTTTTGTCCTAAATTTTTAATAACTTGCTCCATTTGTATCCAAGCTCCTTCGTTTTTAGGGCCTTTTCTCCATTTAGCATTTCACCCATTTCTATGATAAAGTTAAGACCCTGGGCACCTGAGGCTTTGTACGGTGCCAGTTGAAGTTTTTGTTTCCTAAACTGTTACTAACTTTGCCGCGTTTCAATCCGATTTTCTTAGTTTTGGGGGCCTTTTATCCAATTAGTTATTCCCCCATTTCTATTTTCCAATTTGGACCCTTCATCTTAGGGCCCTGGTCGAATCAGCTGGCCGTTTTTTGGACCAAGTACTATAGTTCCCTTAAAAATCGTCCGATTCAGTACCTTTTTTTTCCTAACATCTACTTAGAACTTCCAGCTACTGCATGAACGACTAAAGAAATTTTAGGACAAGACTCGGGTCTTTTGGGCACCTTTACGTTTTTGTGCCCTAAATTTTTAATAACTTTCCCACTTTTTATCTGATCTTCTTCGTTTTTGGAGCTCTTTCTCCATTTAGTTATTTCTTCATTACTACATTCCAGTTACGTCCCTGGCACCCTGAGGCCCGGTACAGAGTCCCTTGAAGTTTTTGTTCCCTAAAATGTTAATAACTTGCCCTTTTTTAATCCTATTTTCGTTTTGGGGCTTTTTTTCCACTTTGTTTTCCCCCCATTTCTACATTCCAGTTAGGACCATTCATATTAGAGCCCTTCTCAAAACTATCATCGGTCCTTTTTGGGCACCGTACTATAGTTCCCTTAAAAATTGTCCAATTCACGAGCTTTTTTTCTAACAACTTCCTAGAACTTCCAGCTACTACATGAATAACAAAACAATGTCTGTGACAAGACCCGGGACCCTTAAGCACTTTTACATTATCGTGTCCTAAATTTTTATAACCTGCCCACTTTTTATCTGATCTTCTTCGTTTTTGGGGTTACTTTCTCCATTTAGTTATTCCTTTATTATTACATTTCAGTTAAGACCTTCGCACCCTGGGATCCGATAAAGGGCCCCTTGATTTTGTACTCGAAAATGATAATAAATTGCCCGCTTTTAATCGATCTTTTTCGCTTTTGGGGAATTTTTTCTATTTAGTTATTCTCTCATCTCTACATTCCAGTGAGGATTCTGGCACTCTGGACCCTGTCAGGGATACTTGAACTTTTTGTGCTCCATGCATTTTCCACCCCCTCCTAATTGTGTCACCATCTCAATTCATAACATTAAAGTCGAGTCTTGGACTTCCCTGCCCTGGCCACCACCTTCATATTCTTATTTGGGTCCTAGGGCCCTTTTTAAGCATTTCTTTACAATTTTATTCTAATGATTAATTTATACCATATGCTTAATTTCTATGAATTAAAGATCTAAAGCGCTAAGTACTAAGACCTTTTATGATGTTTTCCTCTTAGGGTCCTGCTCAAAATTATCAGTTGGCCCCTTTTGCCCCCCCCCGCCCATTGTAGCTCCCTTAAAAACCGTACGATTATCTGTTTTGTTTTTTAACAACTTCTTAGGACTTCCAATTACTATCTGCACGACAAAAAAAAATTGGACTTCAGCTGCCACAAATTTTGAGCATTAATCTCTTTCTTGGGACCCTTGGTGCAGCTTCTTTAAAAATGATCGGATTATCTTGCAATTTTTATTAACATAGTTCTATGGTACTCCCGCTGATTTATAAACTACTAAACATTTCCTTAGACCCCCAACTACCACCTTTTTTTAATATTGATCTTCTTTTTCGGCATCAACTTACGTTTACTCACTAGAGCCTTAAATTAAAAGTTGCGTTACCGTTAAAGATAAGTAGTTATGTTTAGAGAGAGGCAGGGGGATTTCATCCGTAAATTAAATATCTCGTTAATGTTGAAGGAAATTCGTTAAATTTACAGGGGCTTACATTCCACCACCTGGAAGTTAATCTTTACTTTGGTTCTATGGGCTCGATTTCAACAGGGTTTGGGTCATTCGACTTGATATCGAAAACTTGAGTTTTTTTTTTAATTTATTATCATGGGCCCAGACAACGCCGGGCGGGTCAGCTAGTCATAAATATAAAATAAACTCGTGCGTTGACGCCCCACTTATCTTTTTTGTACTATATATATTTTTTATAATAATTTTTGAACATGTTATTAGTGCTATATTTTATTTTTGTGGCAACATTGATTTAAAAAAAACTTTTTATTTCATTTATGAAAACAATGCTGATTTAATTTTTAATTAACTGCAATTTTTGTCAAAAAAACTGTTTTAACGAAATGTGAGTGTATTATGTCAGTAGCCGGTTCAAAAACCTTTCGAATGATACAACATTAATTGTTGTGCGTTTTGTAAACGCATAAAAAAAGAGATGTTGCAACTGAAATAATATATATGATAAAAACATTTTCAATGTGGGAATAAAAAGGGTAATCTGTGATCAGATGCTTATTTTAAAGTATTTAATGCTTTTTTGTACGGACTTGCTTAGCCTATTCTGCGCCATTTATGAGAATGTTTTGAAGCTAATTTGTTTTCTTAAAAAAAAAAAAAAAAAAAAAAAAAAAAAAAAAAAAAACATTCTATCCTGCGAAGTATTTTTGTCCAAACCGTTGTCTTGTATGCCAACTAATTTTTTTTTTTTTTTATTGAATATTAAAATGTTTCAAGGACTTTTGGCAAACCATGTATAACATCATTCTATTCAAAATTCAATTACGATCTCTTAACACATCACAATTATGTGGTTTCTGAACTGCATTACCCTGTGACGATTTTAGAATGATTTAAAACTTTAAATTATACGTTGACATTTTTTGCCTTCTTGTTATTTAAATATTCATGGCGAAATTTCAAGCTGTTTCAACTTTCATATTACGCTGCTTAAAAATTATTTTGTAGCATACATCCCAAATTTGCAATTTAGCATGCATTTAAAAATATATAAATATTTCCTAAACATGTTTTAAAACTTTGAGTTGTCTTGAAAATTGGTTTTTAATCTCATGAGATACAAAATGTTTTCTCTGCGGGAATTCGTTAGGCAGCAGTAAAACAGTTAAATATTTATGTTGCTGCAATTTTGTATTTATATAGAATGGGTATTTTTTACTAGATGATTAATATGTACGCGTTTTATGTAACCTCTTATAACAATAACAAGAATTATTATTATTGTCACAGGCAAACCATGTATAACATCATTCTATTCAAAATTCAATTACAATCTCTTAACACATCACAATTATGTGGTTTCTGAACTGCATTACCCTGTGACGATTTTAGAATGATTTAAAACTTTAAATTATACGTTGACATTTTTTGCCTTCTTGTTATTTAAATATTCATGGCGAAATTTCAAGCTGTTTCAACTTTCATATTACGCTGCTTAAAAATTATTTTGTAGCATACATCCCAAATTTGCAATTTAGCATGCATTTAAAAATATATAAATATTTCCTAAACATGTTTTAAAACTTTGAGTTGTCTTGAAAATTGGTTTTTAATCTCATGAGATACAAAATGTTTTCTCTGTGGGAATTCGTTAGGCAGCAGTAAAACAGTTAAATATTTATGTTGCTGCAATTTTGTATTTATATAGAATGTGTATTTTTTACTAGATGATTAATATGTACGCGTTTTATGTAACCTCTTATAACAATAACAAGAATTATTATTATTGTCACAGGCAAACCATGTATAACATCATTCTATTCAAAATTCAATTACAATCTCTTAACACATCACAATTATGTGGTTTCTGAACTGCATTACCCTGTGACGATTTTAGAATGATTTAAAACTTTAAATTATACGTTGACATTTTTTGCCTTCTTGTTATTTAAATATTCATGGCGAAATTTCAAGCTGTTTCAACTTTCATATTACGCTGCTTAAAAATTATTTTGTAGCATACATCCCAAATTTGCAATTTAGCATGCATTTAAAAATATATAAATATTTCCTAAACATGTTTTAAAACTTTGAGTTGTCTTGAAAATTGGTTTTTAATCTCATGAGATACAAAATGTTTTCTCTGCGGGAATTCGTTAGGCAGCAGTAAAACAGTTAAATATTTATGTTGCTGCAATTTTGTATTTATATAGAATGTGTATTTTTTACTAGATGATTAATATGTACGCGTTTTATGTAACCTCTTATAACAATAACAAGAATTATTATTATTGTCACAGGCAAACCATGTATAACATCATTCTATTCAAAATTCAATTACAATCTCTTAACACATCACAATTATGTGGTTTCTGAACTGCATTACCCTGTGACGATTTTAGAATGATTTAAAACTTTAAATTATACGTTGACATTTTTTGCCTTCTTGTTATTTAAATATTCATGGCGAAATTTCAAGCTGTTTCAACTTTCATATTACGCTGCTTAAAAATTATTTTGTAGCATACATCCCAAATTTGCAATTTAGCATGCATTTAAAAATATATAAATATTTCCTAAACATGTTTTAAAACTTTGAGTTGTCTTGAAAATTGGTTTTTAATCTCATGAGATACAAAAATGTTTCTCTGCGGGAATTCGTTAGGCAGCAGTAAAACAGTTAAATGATTTATGTTGCTGCAATTTTGTATTTATATAGAATGTGTATTTTTTAGTAGATGATTAATATGTACGAGTTTTATGTAATCTCTTATAACAATAACAAGAATCATTAGTATTATCATCACATATATTATATTACATTTTAAGAGAAGTATATACGCATGGTATATCACAAAACTTATCTGTTTGATTCTGTTAAAGTTTGTGTTTGTTTATGTTCAGCTTGGTTCTTTAGACGTATTCTAGGTGTGAAAAAAATAAATATATGTATATATTTTAACTAGGCTTCTATAACTAGGATATTAATTCTTTAGCTTGTCTAAATGTCGGATGTCAGCAGGGGATGTCGCTGACAGGTATATTACCAACTGTTTATGTTGTTGAGACTCCCCTTTTCTTGTTGATGACCACAAAACTTTTGGAAAATAATGGTCAGTCGAAAGATTTACGACTTTCTTATCAAGAACCATATAAATGCACCTGAAGTCTTCAAAAGATAAAATTCTTCACACTTCTTATTTTAAGTACAGGAATGCTAAAATGACATGGAGCTAACTGTAAAGCACTGTTCCAAAGAGTGCACTTTAGTGAGTAAGCTAAGATGTTGCATGAGTCCGATGTTCTTATGGCAACAGGTGATTCACAGCATAGTAAACCATTCGCTACAAAACACCTAAAACTGAGAAAAAAACGTTTTAAAACCAAAATATACAATATATTATATCATTACTAGCTTGCATATATATAAAATATATATTCCCGTTAGGTTTGTCATGAAATAAAATTCTTCAGTAAATATTTAAATTTTTATGCCGTTCCTTAAATGCTGTAAAAAATAGAGTTTCAAATTGGAAAAAATATATTTAGTAACATAGATACTAATTTTTCATTTTTTTTATTATACATTTCCCCTAAATTTAGGAGATTTTACTCCACAAGTGTTATTTCACCTTCTAAACTATAATATTTCAATGGACCCGTGCGAGGATTTTGCACTGCAATCTAATATATTTTAGCAATATCTAAATAGAATTTCAAATTGAAAAAAATATATTTAGTAACATAGATACTAATTTTTCATTTTTTTTATTATACATTTCCCCTAAATTTAGGAGATTTTACTCCACAAGTGTTATTTCACCTTCTAAACTATAATATTTCAATGGACCCGTGCGAGGATTTTGCACTGCAATCTAATATATTTTAGCAATATCTAAATAGAATTTCAAATTGAAAAAAATATATTTAGTAACACAGATACTAATTTTTCATTTTTTTATTATACATTTCCCCTAAATTTAGGAGACTTTACTCCACAAGTGTTATTTCACCTTCTAAACTACAATATCTCAATGGACACGTGCGAGGATTTTGCACTGCAATCTAATATATTTTAGCAATATCTAGTATTTTATAGTTGTAGTCTTACACCTCTAAATAAAAATTTCTTCAAACAAAATTAGTCAGAAGAGAATATCGTCACATTTATTTCATCAAAATTACAGTAAAAACTGATTGAAGATAGAAAAAGGTCAGCACGAAAAAAAAAATCAATCGTATATTAACTGCATTAAACGATGACGTCATCCGCTACTTGAAAACATAAAACAAAGAAAAATAAATTGAATGAATTTAAAATTCAATTTAATCTAATATAACAAAGCATACCTTTTACTCTACACGTGAAATACCACTGCTTTGATCGATCGATAATGTCGTTTTCTTCTAAACATTTCAATTTCAATTTTGCTTTTTAACGTAATTATAAAATAAGCCCGTGCGGAGAAATGATACTTTATCTTTTTTGTACTATTTATTTTTTTTAAATCATTGCTGAGTGTCATATAATGCGGTATTTTATTTTTGTTGCAACACGAATTTGAGGAAAACCTGAGAAACATTTAACTTATTTCTCCTTTATATTTACTATATGTAATAAAGTATTGAAATTAAAAGTTAAAGATTACTGTATGAAACACTCTTTACAAAGGGTAAATATTAAATTATGCTCGTTAATAAGTTAATGTCTTTGATTATTGCAAATTCTCTCCAAACCCCAACACCCCTGCTAAAAAATTTGATTTCTATCTTACAAGAAAGTTTCAAAGAAATATTAAATAAATTAACAAAACTTTTTTCCGTTGTATTAACTTAAAAATGTTGGAATATGTCTTACACGTATAATTAAAATGTTAAAAAATTGGCACAGTTCATTCCGAATCTATATACTTAAATGTAACTTTTTATTAAATGTGGGGATAACTTTCCGGAATCGGATAATACGGCAGTTGTTTCTTTTATGAAAACAATGCGATTTAATTTTTAATTAACAGCACTTTTTAATCAAAAAACAGGTTTTAACTAAATGTGAGTGTATTATATAAGAAGCCGCTTCAAAATCCTTTCGAATGATACCTCATTCGTTGTTGTGCATTTCGTAAATTCATAGAAAAAGGGATGTTGACGACAAAAATAATATGCATAATTCTTAATAATACCATGTCTTTAAATATAATTTTCTTCAAATAACACTACCTTTCAAAATAATACAAAATAAAAAATATGTTATTAAAAAAAAATATGAACTAATGAATGCACACGATTTCTAAATATTATCAAAACTGATTTGCCAAAAAGTGACAAAAAATACAACTTCGAGAGTAAAAAAAAAAAAAGTTATTTTTAAAGTGGGGAATATTATTCATTCTTCATTTAAAAATAAAAACCTCAGAAGGAGCAACTAAATTAGATTGTTTAGATTTGCATAAATATTCATCGATGTCATAAAAAAGACATTCTTTATCTCTATTTTTTTTAAAGAAATTTTTAGCTACTATACTTGACAACAAAATATAAGCATAGGTAATAATTGACATTTTAGTAGCATACATATCAAGTTAAACAACTTTTCTTTCTGTCGGTGTACACAACTTACGTTTAAAATCTCAAAAGAACAATGGTTTGCATAATTTATTTTGAAATTGTTGTTTTTTAAAAAATGTTCTTTTCTATTTTCTTGTAATTTGAAATTACATAAGAAATTAGTAATGTATTTCGTGAAATGCTAAGAAGGAAAATGAATGGTTATTGACCAGAAAAAAAGCTTTTTTACCTGTCAGTTATTGTAGAGATAAAAAAAAAAAGATTGTGAAATATTTACACAAAGACACGAAATAATTATTAAATTTGATCATTTTAAAGGATATTTTTACCGTATAATTTTTGAATGTATGAGGAAATATAAACAACAGAATAAATAAACATTACGAAGAAACTTAAAATATCTGAACATCAATGATATTTTTAATAATGTGTTAAAATTTTGAAATAGTTCACATTTCACTTCGAATAAAAAAAAAATAAACAATTATTTAATTGATTAAAGTGTATTACTTTCCATTGTTGAAATTTTGTTAAAATTTTCGGTGTTTCTAGAATTTGAAATGAACAGACTAAAGTTTTCATTAGTTTAAATTTGAAAACACACACACATATATATATAGAGAGAGATGTATTCATTCAAGTATTTCATTAAAAAATATAAATAAATAAAAATGATACAAATCCACAATTATTTACACAGATGATGAGTAAAAGAATAAAAATTAAATTTATGACTCGAAAGAATTTATGAAGTAAGAAAAACTAAGTATTCTCTAAAATCAGTGATGTGATATCTGCTGTACGTTCCATACAGTCTTTGAGTTTGATTTCCAATATTTCCAAAAAATAACCTTTGCTTTAATACATGCCAGAATTTCTGTTCTTGAACAGAATGAAACTTTTTTGAAGAACAGAACTTTTTTGTAAAAGGTAACTTCTCTCCGAAGGCGAGCTGAGAATTTTTTTAATGTATCTAATGCCATTCTATCAAATAAAAATGTGAATATACGCAAATATGAAAGAAACTATAACGTAGTACAATTAATAAAAATTTTGAACCATATGTTAATTTTATTTTTAAAAGAAAGTTATTCAATTCCTACTATTAGTTCACACTCTCCCTATATATATTTATATATATTGTTCAAATTTTAAATCGTTAATAAAATACTTTTTATTCATCCACTCAAGTTCAAATAAATTTTTTTAAAACTTGTAGTGGATGACACTTGATGTTAATACAGTTTTTTCAAATATTAATTCATTAATTAAATTTAATTAATTAATTTTAGTTTTATATGGGAGAAAAAAAAATTCTCTTATATAAGATATTTAGCAGGATATAAATTTAGGAATAAATACCGTCAGTGGCGAAGCGTGTAGATCACTGGAAAAAAAAAAGTAGGAATTGACTTAATTTTTTTTTTATTTATATTACTTGTTTTTTATATATCATTCCTCTTTTATGTGAAAAATTCGACGGTTTTGTATTGTAAAATACATTTAACGCCTGCCATTAATTATCTTTCTCAAATAAAATGTTTCAAATTATTTTTGGGTATTTTTGTTTGTACAGACGTCTGTTTATTCTAACAGCGTGCACAACATGCATTTTCTTATCAAATCAATGATGCTCCGTCTTTCAACTTTTCATCGCATCCATTACAATATTTTTCAAGGTGCGACCTGTAATTCCGGCATATACTATTAGGAAGCACTGCCAGGTACCTCTTCATGTAGTGCATAGCCATTTTATTACACCTAGTCATCCCTTTTCATGCTACAGCTAACTTGGTTCAGTTGTTATTCTAGGCGAAATGAACTTATAGAATCCGTCCTGTAAAATAATTAGAAACATGATGCATTATATTTTTTAATAAAAATTTGAAAATACAGGGTGCGTCAGAGAAATGTATACATACACTATTTAACGGGGCATAACTTTCTAATTTTTCTTTCTTTTGAAAGTGTAATTAATTGGAAATAATGCGTGTACACAGATTACATTTGAAATAAGAAAATTTATTTTAAAATACTATTGTAAGTATGGAAATATAGCAAAAGTACAAAACCAATATCGCAGGGAGTTTCAAGCAGATACACCAACGCCACATACAATTCATCGGATAAAAAATAAGTTTGAAACGAATGGATGTTCATAGACAGCTTTCTGAAACCACAACTCAACAAGAATGTGCCACAACACCAATTGAAATGTTTGTTGAAGTTTTTAGCGCACAGGCTATCAAAGCCTGAGAGCTAATGTGCCCGCCCATTCTGTATGTACGTATGTATGTACGTAGCGCGATAACTCTTGATAGAAATAAGCGTTTTGCTTCAAATTTTGAATATAGGTACATTGTGATAAGGCGCTTCCTTGATTAGTTTTGGGGGTTCATTGGTTAATTATAAAGGGGAAAAAGGGGGCTAATTCCCCCCCCCCTTAATTTAGATAAATGGGTTTTTCATGCAGAATTATCCGATTTTCTTCAAATTTTTTATATAGGTTAATTGGGATAAGGCGCTTTCCTGATTAGTTTTCGGGATTCATTGTTTAAGTATAAAGGAGGTAACGGGGGCTAACCCTCTTTTAATTTAGATAAATGGGTTTTTCATACAGAATTATCCGATTTTCTTCAAATTTTGTATATAGGTTCATTGTGATAAAGCGTTTTCCTGATTAGTTTTGGGGGTTCTTTGGTTAAGTATAAAGAGGGTAAATGGCGGGGCTTATCCTCCCCCCTTAATTTAGATAACTGTGTTTTTCATGGACAATTATCCGTTTTTCTTCAAATTTTGTATATAGGCTGATTGTGGTAAGGAGCTTCCCTGGTTAGTTTTGGGGATTCATTGGTTAAATATAAGGGGTTGGGAACGGGGGGATTATCCCCATCTTAATATATTGTCGATATCTTTATTTTTCGAGGGGCTTATTTCAAATTCTTTGAAAAAGTGTATAACATACAATTAGTGTGAATAGCCTGTGACTTCAATTCCCTCAGTTAAACTGGGCAGTTTTCTTTTTTATTGAATCAATAGCCCACCGTTATAAGTAGTATATTGATCAGAACGATATTAATTTTGAATGCGGTAGGGGAAAAAGTTATACATTTTATGTAGATTATTTTACAGTTTAAATATTAATAATATGTGAATAAAAACTAGAATTTTAATCATTAAATTGTGCATACATTTTTCTGACCAACCTTGTAGTTCGCATTTGCCCTGTACGTCCCCCCTTTTTAAATTCCTATACGGACAATCAATACTGAAACGAGAATCAAAACCCTTATTTAATATATATATATACACTGCTCAAAACAATTAAAGGATATTGCAGTTTTAGGTGGATTTTGTATCTGGGAAACTTTTTAGCTGATTGATACATGGTCGACAGACATAGTAGGTTATATGCGAATAAATTACACATGTTTGGCAGAAAAAAATGCATTTTATTGCGCATTTGTGTACAAAAGGAAAAAAAACACAATTTGTGCATATGAGAAAAAAAGAATAAGAAAAGGTGTTTTCTTCAAAGAAAATCATTTTCAGTAGGGGGTATGGTTTCCACGGGCGGCCAGCAACGTTGAACACCTTTGAGGCATGGACTCAATGAGGCTATTAATGACGAGTTGGGGTATTCTGCCCCACTCTTCCAGAAGAGCTCTTTCCAGTTCTTGGAGAGTTTGTGGGGGTTGTTGGCGGCCAGAAACTCGCCTTCCTAGAGCGTCCCAAACGTGCTCGATTGGATTCATGTCTGGAGAAAACGCTGGCCATTCCACTCGAACGATTCCTTCCTCGAAAAGGAAATCCTCCACCAGGTTTGCACGATGTGGCCTGCAGTTATCGTCCATTAAAATGAAGTTATCTCCGATTGCTGCAGCGTAAGGGACTACAATGGGTCTGAGGATCTCATCCCTATATCGGCGACCAGTCAGAGCTCCATCTCGAATGATGTAGAGGTCAGTTCGACCGTCAATGGAGATGCCACCATACACCAACACTCCTCCACCGCCAAATCTGACACTTTCGTGCACGAACGCAGGATTATTCCTACTGCCACGGTCCCTCCAGATGAAAATACGCCTATTATCCGGATGCACAGAAAAACGGGACTCGTCAGAAAACAGAATATTGCTCCATTCATTTCTCCTCCAGTTGACATGCTCAGTTGTCCACTCCCTGCGGTCGCGACGATGCCTTGATGTTAATCTAACACATACCATCGGTCGGCGAGCATACAGACCTACAGCATGGAGCCGGTTTCGGACAGTCTGAGTTGAAATCGTGGTGCATGTAGCCGAGCGAAGGTGTTGTTGGAGAAGAGTAGCGTTCATGTTTCGGTGTCTCCGAGCTGTTAACGCTAAATACCGATCTTCATTGGGCGTTGTTGCCCGTCTACGACCTTGCCCTGGTCTTCCGCCTGCACATCCACTCTCCAAAAAACGGTTCCAGATCCTGGAAATGACACTTTGTGACACTCCAATGGCTTGCGCTACTTCGGCTTGAGTTTGGCCCCCTTCTAACCTACCAACAATTCTCCAAGCTTCTGAATCTGTCAAATGACTTCGCTGAGACATCGTACTCATCGAAACAAAGCAATCACTGAATGCCGATCATCCTTGTCTTCATTCTCTTTTATCCAGTTGAAAGTCAAATTTCATTCGCTGCCGCTGAAGCGACGTTTTTGACGTCGAACTCAAAATTTGCATACTCCACAGTTTGAAAACCAGAAAAATTTGCATTTGTGATTCTCTTCTTCTATTTTCGGCAAAAAAAATTTCGTTTATATCTTTATTTTATATAAAACTTCAAATATCCTTTAATTGTTTTGAGCAGTGTATATATATATATATATATATATATTTATTTATTTATTTATATGAGATTCTTCATAGGATATTTAAAAATTACATGAATTCAGATTACTAATTAATGTCTGAAGTTTCCAAATATAATCTAATAAAAAAAGTACACTGTTTCTTCGTTTGTCATTTCAATTTTTAATTTCGTAGTCTTTTGCAGAAGACTATTTTCATTTAAAAAATAAGCTTTATTTCTTGGTTGAATTTATGTACCAATCCAGCGATATATTTTTCTAATGTACGTTATTTCACTACGCCATATTTCTGAAAAATTGACAAGGTTTCTATTATAAAATTTAAAGAAGAAAATACAATTCTATGTTAGACTTATTTTATAAAAAATATCTTAAAAGTTTGATAATTTATTATAATCAAACAAATGGATAAAAGTTAGAAAATAACTTTTATCAAAGAATTAAGAATGAAAAAAAGAACAGACTTAATGAATAACGGAGAAGATCTGTTATCGAAAACTTGAAATAACTTTATTTCTAACTTATTTGACAATATGTTTAGTGGTATTATGCTCAAAGTTTCGTCTATAAAATATAACACCTTAAAATATGAATATTTCAAAATAAAGAGTGATTTGATTTGAGTAAATAAAAAAAAAATTCACAATTTTGTCAATAGATGACGCTGCTATGTTTCAAATTGTAAATATATATAAAAAAGTACACAATTTCTTTGCTTTCGTTTGTATTGAATTAAAAGTTGCTTGGATATTTTACTTTTAAAGATTACTTTATATCCTAAGATATTTCTTGTTATGTTAGAACTCTTTAAGAATCTATCCGTGAATATTATGGAAGCAACAAATATATATATATATATATAATAAACTCCAATGAAAAAACACATGCAGAACCAATATCAAAAAAGCAAATTAAAAACTGTAAACCCCATAAATACAAAACAAAGTAGTCAAACAAAGTAGAAATCACAACTAACTACTGTAACACAAAACTATAAAACACAACAAATTACAGAAATAATGGAAAAACCAAAAAACAACAGAGAAATATATGTAGGATTTGGATTTAAACATACTTTATTTTCTTTATGACGTGCGTGATCATCAAATTATCTGACGCTCTGGTATTTTTTATTATCCATGATTTCAAAGCATGAGTTAGGAAAATTCTCGATCACGAGATCAAGGTTTGGATATCTTCAAAATTGGAAAAAGGAGCAGGTCTTTTAATTTTTATCATTCAGGAAGTGTCGAAATATGAAATGTCAATAAAGGCTCTGTTAGGCCTAATTAGACTATTTGAAAGTAAGTGTTTTAAGTGAGAAATGCAATATATTTGAAGAAGTTACCAACGAAGTGTTGTAAAATTATCTTTCTAGAATTATATTAAAGTTCATGTGTTGTTATTTCAACGTCTAGTTATTCAAGTAATTCAATAAATTAACTTTTTACATATCACCTTCCTACAAATTTGGGGGCTCGGTACTGGAATATTAAAAGGCTGGTATTTTATTTCGCTTTTTCGCCATATCTCAGCAGCAGTTTTAGGTAGGAGCGTAAAATTCAGGATAAAAAAAATCTACTAAAAAATAGTTAAACACGTTTATAAGCAATTTTAGAAATTTAACCACTAAGCGGTTAAAAGGTAGGTTGAAAGTTTTATTTGGTCTATTCGCCATATCTCAGTAGAAGTTTTAGGTAGGGGCTTGAATTGCAGGATAAAAAATCTACTAAATCTACTACATTAAGAGACTTGTGTAATATTAAATCAAAGGTTGTTAAATTATTGTTCTCTGTTTATTAAAGAGGAATAGGTTATTTAATAAATAGTAATTTTAATAAATTTAGAATTTTTTTTTCTTTGGAATTTACATTAAAACTTCTCTACTTGAAGCTTTTGTCTAGACACTTGCCTAGACTCAATTAAATACTTATAATGAATGCGATTAAATACATGGATTATTGTTAAAGATGGACTCAGGTAAAATGTGCGTTTTTGTTAACATTTGCACTTGTTAATTATAATCAGATTGTAATGTATTTAAAATTAAACAAGTTGATGTTTGTAACTAAATAAATATTGGAAGTTTTATTAAGTAAAGGACTATAAATTAATTAATGTATCTAAAAATTAAAATAATGTTTAATATTGTAAATTAAATTATTATAATTTTTTAAATATAAACATCTTGAAGAGAAACTATGTAACATCTACGTGTGGAAATTTAATTATAAATAACAGATAGACGGGAATTTTCCAGAGGTATTATAAAATAACTAACAAAACATAATTCAGAACGTAAAAAAATAAAAAAAATGTTATTTTTTCAAAACGTATTTTTTCTTAAACACAAAACAAAATTTTCAAAAATAAACGGCTTAAATAGACAATCTGATTTTCTATGCCAATGTAGTATTTGGCAATATTTAATGAAATTATTTTGTTATTCAACCTTTTTCTCAAATTTAAAAGCCCGTTTCTAAAGAAATAAGATGCTTCATTGGATAAATTTGCATTATATATGAGATGTACTATTGGAATCAGGTGCATCAAAATATTTTCGTATTTAAATTATGTGCAGTGTATGAAATATTGTTTTCATGGTTGACATTTTAAATACATCGATTTACACTACTAACAACTAAAAATCTAGTATAAGTATTGTTGTGTCAATCTTTATTCTCTCTCTCTCTTCCCTGTTTATATGCCTATTTACTTATCGTCTTAACTATACATTGTAACACATTTTCTCTCTCTATATATATATATTTAGATATGTTATTTGTAAAATAGCCAACATTAGCACGGCAGAAATTGACACTTTAATAGCCATATTCAGTAAACCTCAATAATTACGCTGTTGAAAAACTTGCTGTTCGTATTCACTTGATTTCCTTAAGTGATATAAAAAAAAGTTAAAATTCAGTAACATAACTGTAAAAAAAGAACGCGAATTTTTTTCGATTACAAGATTTAAATATTGTTCAGCTAGTTGCACGGTTATAACCTACCAGAAGTCACGAAGTCTATTGACAATTAACTGGTTCATTATTTTTAATGAAACTGTCTTATTATTCACACACTTTTGTTTTAAAAACTGTTTCTGTGTGCTTTTAAGTTAATTAGAAATATAGTTACAAATTTACAATAAAAGATTTGGTCAGATTTTGTTATACGAACTTGTTTGTTGTCATTATTATTGTATATATATATATATATATATGAAATGAATGTGAAAAAGTATGAAAGAATTTTGAATGTGAACGAATGTGGATTGATATAAAGGATAGTTTAGTTAAACCCATTCCAAATCAGAAACTAAAATATAAAAAGTCAAAGTTTAAAATCCCTAAATCGCGTGTCAAAATTTTAAAGTTTTGCCTTCATTTCTAATTGCCCCTGTAACTTAACTTTCCTTACGATACATTTATTACGAACAAATATCAATTTTGAATCGTCGTTAAGATTAAACGTGCTGATGTTAGCGCATCTCTCTTCTCCCGGTGGCTAGATCTTGCATGTTAATTATCTGGGCTGCTTACCCAGATATGAGTCAAGGGCTAATTAGCCAATTAAATTACATTATTTCATAAGTTGCAAAGCGGTCTCTGGTAGTGGTCCGGCCGTATATAATGTGAGGAGCACGTTTTTGCGTGGCTTTTGACGCTAATCACTCTCCCCAATAACTGTGGCCGTTATAAGTCCGATAATTCGCGATCTCCGGCCGATAAGACGATGTTTTCCCGGTGAAAGACTCCTCAAACTCTGGCCTGGGACTAGCTTAATCAAAGAGACTTATAATTAATTGGAATAAAAGCTAGTTCCCAGGAAAATGTCTGCTGATTTGTCCTACACTCGTCCGACTACATACTTTTATCTTCTAGCCTATGAATTACACGGTGATTCGACGAAAGAGTGCCGTGAAACTACCTTAACGGCGCTAAATATGGTCCTTCGAACATCGTGATATCTAGTAATGGGATGTGTGATAGCGGTGATCGACCGCTCGTTACAGAGAGATCGATGTGTGTTCGTTATATCGAGGTGCGCCCGTTATACAGAGGCGATATCTTACAGAGAGTCGGCAGGATTAAATGCCTGTCACGGGAAATCCTTCCTTTTAAATAACTATTCATCAATAAGAAACATCGTAATCGAACCAACCATAAAAAGACTATTTTTAATCACCGGGCCTTTAAAAGAAAATAACAGAAGACTAGTGTGTTTAACTGAAAAGAAAAAGTTTGTGTCCAAAATAAAGAAATAAATATCTACGATCAGTCAATAAAAGAGCTCCTGCTTCGTTCCTCATTAAGCTATCAAATAATAGGCTGTGTTTCGGATCATCTATCAAACAATTTTTTTTTCTCTCCCTTTTCATCTGGGATAAACATTTTATTTCGTTTCCTACTTAAAATAAACAATTTTTCCCTCAATGTTTCACTTTCAAAAGACGTTATCTCAGATGACCTAGTTTGCTGCAGAAAGAAGAGCAAAAAGTGTCTCACAGACAACCGACAACCAGACAACCAGATGATGTGTAGAGAGATCAAGGTCAAAGTTCAATCCAGTAACGATCTCCAGTGAATCTCCAGCAGAAGGAGGGATGTTCTTTTTTTGTGTGTTTCGTTGGTGTTTCTTTCGGTTTCAGTTTAAATGGTGAATTTCTTTTTCTTTTCACGTGAGTAATTTGTGCAATCAAATGGATTAAGGAAAAGGAAAAGATAGGTAGGTTACGATTTTGTTATTTTTGAGATGAAGTTAAAAACGGAAAGAAATTTTTTATTTTTATTTTTTGAAGCAGTAAGAGAGAAAAACAATTAAAACAAAAACAATTTGAAATTTTATTTGTTTTTAAAGTGTTACTTTTATGAAATATATTTTTATTGTTACTAGTATTATTATTATTATTATTATTACTATTATTATTATTATTTTATTATTATGGTTATTATTATCTCTTTCTTTTACAAATTAAGTGATTAAATGAAGCAGGTTATTTTTGTTTATTATTTTGGTAATTTAAACGGGATTTGATGAAAAATTAAGAGAAAAAGAGGGCAAATTAAAAAAAAAATTGGATTTTTTCTCGTAAAAATATTTTTTTTTATGTTTTGTTTAATGAGATTGTAAAAATAAGTAATAAAAATGAGTGCAGAAGACAAATCCACTCAAGTGGGTGAAGTTAGCGAATCATTAAAGGAAAAAAATATAGAAGTTGAGGGAAGTGGGAATCCCCTTGAAAGTCTTCCAAATACAGAAATTCATGAAAGTGCCCCTGTAAATATGAATGAAGCTATCAGTCAAGAGAGCCAACAACCTCTTAAAAATCAGGCCCTAACCCCTGAAATAGAGTTAATCAAAAAGGGCGCTGTAAGTAGCTATGCAGCAAATATTGAGGAAAAAACAACAAAAGATCCGGAGATTATCTCATTTTCGCCGGAAGCAAAGATGATTTTTGCCTCTTGGCTTGCTTATTTTGAGGCTGTATGTATTGAATCCAGAAAAGATGATGTTTGGAAGATAAGAAACATAAAGAAATTTTTAAAAGATAGTGCCCTTACCCTGTACATTAACAACTGTCTTAATGTTTTACACTGGAATGAGTTTGTTTCACTATTCCATGAAAATTTTTCTACCCCAGATACACTATCACTAAGCGACTTTGCTAGTATTCGGTATAGGTCAGGTGATGACCTCAACGAGTACTACCAAAAGAAAACGAAAATGGGTCGTAATCTGGGTTTAGATAACAAATTCATTCTAGAAGGGTTATCCGAAGGTTTGCCAATTTCGATGCAGAGACTTATTGTGACTAATGCCCCTAAAACTGCCACAGAATGGAGAGAATTAGTTTTTAAACTTAGTAAGCTTGAAGTAGCAGGCAAGAGTCCTGAAAATAAACCAGACCCAACTCCCCAAAATCAGTTGAGACAATGGCGACCATATCGCCCTAATACCGCTGAGCAGAATTTTCCAATGCGATCCTGGAATTATAGATACCCTTATCAAAACCCCCAGAATCGCCCAAATATGCCTAACCCTCAAAGAACTTTCCAAAATGTGAGACCCTTTCAACCGTCTCCTCCTAGACCAAATATACACTACCAGGCTACATTGCCACCATCGCCATGCCGCGTATGTCTTAATCTTAATATTCCAAATGCTTACCATTGGGTACGAGATTGTCCTTTTCGAAAGCAATCGTTAGAGGCCTCCTCTCTAACCCAACAACCAAACATTCAAATCCAAAATCCAAATCAGACACAAAGTGATTTTTCCGCAAACCCAAGTAGTAATCAATGACAACTAATAGTACCCGGGTACATAGAAAAAAGAAAAGGATCCAAAGAAAACCCAAAGAAACGTCAAATTACTACTCTAGGGATACCAGAAAACTCAATACCCTGTTTGATTAACTCAGGAAGCTCGTTAAGTGTCATTCCATTACATTTAGTCCAAAAATTCCAATTAAACACTTCCAAAATTCGTAAAGGTCTATCGGTCGCTCAAACACAAGGCATTCTCACCTTGCAGGAAAAATGTCGTGTTAATTTGAAAATTGGCCACATATCCAAATATGTTGATCTTTATGTTATTGATAATAAATTACCCTATACCCTTATTGGACTTAACCATTGCCAAAGTTTCCAGTTAAATATTAATTGTGTTAAGATGCAAATTTTCCAAAATAACCAAAGAGTGCCTCTCCTGAACCAATTACGAAATATTCCAACAGTTAATTCCTTGCACGTGTCAGAACCTAATGAAGATGTCTCAGAAAAGGAAAATGCAGGGATATTTGGCGAAAATTATGAGCCGGAGTTTGTAAACGCCACTGAACCTATCCAAGTTCAGTCTGCACCTAACAAACTGCCTAATCGCTTAGCCAAATATGTCGGTATTTTTGCCAAAGATAAATATGATGTAGGATGTGTCAACATGGAATCCCAGAGAATACATTTAACTTCCGACTTACCAATTTCACTTAGAGCTTATCGTACTTCCCCTAAGGAAGAAGAAGAAATTAGAGAACAAGTTCAAAATTTGTTAAAAGCCGGTATCATTAAAGAAAGTCATTCCCCTTATTCTTCATCTGTAACCTTAGTTTATAAACGTGAAGAAGGAAAGAAAACTCGGTTGTGTGTCGATTTCCGAAAATTAAATGCCATAACCAAAACAGATGCAGAACACTTACCCCGAATCGACACTTTATTGGACAAATTGGTGCAAGCTAAAGTGTTTTCCACTCTCGATTTAGCAAGTGGATATTGGCATATACCTATCCACCTTAAAGATACTGAAAAATTAGCTTTTGCCACAACGTTTGGCTTATTTGAGTGGAAGTGGCTCGCGTTCGGCTTGAAAAATGCGCCTGCAAATTTCAACCGTATCCTTCGAAGAATCCTAAATAAATATAAAATTGACTTTGCATGCAGTTATTTTGATGATATTATTGTATTCTCACAAAATGAAGAAGAACATTACCATCATTTGGAAATCATTTTTGATATTTGTGTCCAGGAAAATCTTAAATTAAAGCTGTCTAAATGTAATTTTGTTAAAAAAACAATTAATTTTCTTGGATATGAAGTGTCGAATGGTTGTATTACACCCGATAACCCGAATATTGAAACCATCAAGAAGTTAAAACCACCAACCAATGTGAAAGAGTTACAACGCTTTTTGGGATCTATTAATGTTTATAATAAATTCATTCATAAATATGTTGATGTTAGATATCCTCTTAGTAATTTGTTAAAGAAAAATGTTCCCTATGTATGGGACCAGGACTGTCAAAATTCTTTTGAAAAATTAAAAGCAGCTCTAATTCAAAAACCTATCTTAAGATTGTTTGATCCCAAAACACCTTGTAATTTATTTGTAGATGCATCAAGTCTTGGAGTGGGCTGTGTTGTGAAACAGGCTGATGAAAATGGTATTTTGCACCCCATAGCATATCATTCTAGAAATCTTCGTGACTATGAAAGAAATTATGCAATTACTGAACTCGAATGTTTGGCAATTGTGGATGCTCTAGATAAATTTTACCATTATTTACACGGTCAAAAATTTGTCATTCATACAGACCATGCAGCTCTCACTTGGCTAAAAAGTGTTAAAAACCTAAGAGGACGTCTTTTCCGCTGGTCCCTTAAACTGAGTATGTTTGACTATGATATTAAATATAAAAAGGGCTCCACTAATGTAGAGGCTGATATGCTGTCTAGATTACCTGTTTCAGAAGACCCCCCCACATCATACACATTTATTCAACTTGAATAATATCAGAGAAAATCAGAAAAAAGAAAATGACAAGGTAGATGGTAAAAAATATGTTGAAATTAATGATGTTATTGTGATTAAAAGAAAAGTTTGTATAAGATTGTCGTCCCCATGGCTTTACGTTTACCCCTCTTGGAAAAAGCCCACACAGATTTTGGACATCCTGGAATTTATAAGATGATAAATTTAATTACAAATCAATATTATTGGCCTAATCTTAATAAAGATATTGAAAATTTTGTAAAACATTGTCATACCTGCCAAATCAACAAAAAAAGTAGGCAAAAAAGATTTGGTTTGTAGCAGCTCATGCCCCCAACGGATATACCTTTTGAATGCTTGGCATTGGACTCTGTTGGCGGGTTTAATCATTATAATTCGGCAAAGAAATATCTGCATTTGGTCATAGACCATGCAACTCGCTATGTGTGGGGTTTCGCGTCAAAAAGTGTAACAACTGAAACTTATACAAACATTTTGAAACAATTATTTCAAACTCAAGTACCAGAAAAAATACTTACTGATAGAAATGGAGCATTTACAGCTTCTAGATTTAAACGTTTTCTTCGTAATTATAATATCAAACACCGATTAACCTCCAGTCATCACGAGTGGAAACGAATGGGAAAATTGAGCGTTTGAATCAAACTATTGTCACCAGATTAAAATGTATTGTAAATTCATCACCAACTAAATTACCTTGGGCAAAATTTTTAGATGAAGTATTGTACCAATATAATGCTACTCCGCATTCTGTAACTCAGTTTCCACCTAGTTATTTGCTGTTAGGAAAATTACCTTATGATCCTCTTTTGCCAGATAATGATTATTACCCTCCTGTTGAAGAAGCTAGAAAATTGGCTAAGGAAAGAACAATAGCTTACCATAAAAAAACAAAATCCATTATGATGCTCGTTTTCTTCCTGTAAAGTTTAAAGTTGGTGACATTGTAATGTATGAAGAATTCCACTATCCTAATACACGTAAATTGACTCCACTATATTCTGGACCATATACTATCTTAAAACAACTATCTGATGTAAGTTTTGAAATTGATAAACCCAGTATACATTTTAAGAGAAATTCTGAAATAGTGCACGCCTCCAAGTTGAGATTCTATAACCCCCCTCAAAATTTAAAACTCTACCATGAATAACCCCCATCTATTTCTTTCATCTTTCAATTTTTTATTTTTGCTTTCCTATCGTCCCTCTATCATTTTAGTGTTTGGATGAGGACCCAGCTGGATGTTAATTTAAAACCCAGCGGTGTAGTTGGCGGAGCAGTTTTAAAGTACTGCTAACCTTTTTATTTTTTTTTATTACTTATACAATGACAAAACTAGGAACACGTTAGGGGTCCTCCGCTCCGTGGCCTCCCGTCTATCGTCGAACTGTTTTCCCAGTTTCTCTTTCCCTGTAGAATGGATAATTTGGCAAAACTGCTTCGCTTTCCCTCTGTAGGTGATTATCGGCATCCACTTTTCCTTTTTCCTTGTGCAAGAGACATATTTTTTGGATGATAATCACCTCAGAGTTTAGAAATCCATGTCTCACTGAGCATGGTGGAAAGGATAGCCTATTTTTTTTTTATTTTTTGGTTAGAATTTCCTATTTTTACAAAGTTTTCCAGTTCAGTCTTTTTTTTTTCTTCTGAGAATAATTCCCACTAGAGTGTCCTATAAGCCCAAAGATGATTGTAAATAGATATTTTGGAGTAGTAACAGAGCTTGTAACTGCTCATATGACATTTTCATGTTTGTGTTGTTTTTATTGCATTTGTAGTAATTGTTTTGTCCTATATTTACAATATATTTGAAATATCTTTTATGATATATTTTTTAAATTTAATGTTTTGAATAAGTGTTTATATCATGTTGAAGTATTTTTATAAGTTTAAGTGCATGTTTTAATTGTTTGTGTTTTGTAAATAATATAAGTAATTGCCATATTATATTTCTGTTTTCAAGTATCATATTATTTAGCTTTTATTGTATTGTATGTTTAAAGAAAGGTGCAATGTTTACCTTTCCTGATGAACCAACCCCCAAGAACAATTCACACAGGACATGTTGGTTAACAAAATCTTTCGCAATGTGTTAAAAGACTTTAAAAAAAATAGCACACAATGTTCTCGAGAAATGTTCAATTTTTTTTTGCTGCAGCTGTGTTTTGTTTACAGTATATGTCATATGTTTAATCTTCAGTGTATATCATCAAATAGTACCAGTATTTTATGTAAAAGTAAGCCCAAGCAGTTTGAGAGTCTAATTAGAATTCCGTAGAAAAAAAAAATTCGATAGCCTATTTTAAAATGAGTTTAACTTATGGGGTTGAGTCCCACAGCCGTTGCTGACAAGTACTGTGGTGCTCATTTTTAAAGGGGGGAGATGTGAAATGAATGTGAAAAAGTATGAAAGAATTTTGAATGTGAATGAATGTGGATTGATATGAAAGGATAGTTTAGTTAAACCCATTCCAAATCAGAAACTAAAATATAAAAATTCAAAGTTTAAAATCCCTAAATCGCGTGTCAAAATTTTAAAGTTTTGCCTTCATTTCTAGTTGACCCTGTAACTTAACTTTCCTTACGATACATTTATTACGAACAGATATCAATTTTGAATCGTCGTTAAGATTAAAAGTGCTGATGTTAGCGCATCTCTCTTCTCCCGGTGGCTAGATCTTGCATGTTAATTATCTGGGCTGCTTACCCAGATATGAGTCAAGGGCTAATTAGCCTGTTAAATTACATTATTTCATAAGTTGCAAAGCGGTCTCTGGTGGTGGTCCGGCCGTATATAATGTGAGGAGCACGTTTTTGCGTGGCTTTTGACGCTAATCACTCTCCCCATTAACTAAGGCCGTTATAAGTCCGATAATTCGCGATCTCCGGCCGATAAGACGATGTTTTCCCGGTGAAAGACTCCTCAAACTCTGGCCTGGGCCTAGCTTAATCAAAGAGACTTGTAATTAATTGGAATAAAAGCTAGTTCCCAGGAAAATGTCTGCTGATTTGTCCTACACTCGTCCGACTACATACTTTTATCTTCTAGCCTATGAATTACACGGTGATTCGACGAAAGAGTGCCGTGAAACTACCTTAACGGCGCTAAATATGGTCCTTCGAACATCGTGATATCTAGTAATGGGATGTGTGATAGCGGTGATCGACCGCTCGTTACAGAGAGATCGATGTGTGTTCGTTATATCGAGGTGCGCCCGTTATACAGAGGCGATATCTTACATATATATATATATATATATATATATAATATAATATATATATATAAACATTATTTCTTATGTTTTTACAGTAACTTTCTAATTTAAATGCATATTTCTTAAAATTTCACTTTCTGAGAAAAAGCTTTACATTTATCATGATATTTAAAGTCAGAATCAAAACAACTTCAAGCACTTCCTGCAACTTATTGTAACCGACAAAATGTAAATTTTATTTTCGTTTTATCATGCAATATTTAAAACTTGAATGAAGACTACAATTTTTACAAGCTGCACACTAGAACTGTGTTCTTTTAGGGTTTCGTTCATCTCACGAAACACTATTCGTCTCGTTTCTGTGTCTGTCTGTCAGTCACAGAGTCCGTTCTCGGAAACTGTAAAAGTTAGATACATGAAATTTTTTGTACGTACTGCTGAATACCAGTAGACAGGACAAATAATAAAATTTTGAATGCGGTGTTAATTACCGGATATGTTAACTAAAAACTCTAAAAACTCATTAAAAATTGTGCAGAAACACAGCTAAAAAGTAACATTTTTATCCAAACTGATAACACATTTGTTTCGATTTTCAAGGAAATTCAGAGTTGCCGCAAGCGAGACGGGCGAACACGAAACCGCAGTTATCGCCTTAACTCAAAAAACACTAAAAATCGAAACAATAGTCCTATCCAAGCAAAATTCGGGATAAACGAGAAAAAAAAAATCGCGATTTCAAAAAATCAAAATTCGAAAATATAGACCCATTTTAACCCGACATATCAATTAAAAACTTTTAATTTCAAGACTGCAGTTGCAGTTTTATGCAGACAATCCATCTGCGAAGAAAATAGACACGTATGGATAAAAAATTTTAACCATAATTTTTAAAGGGCCATGCAGATCTAATTAAGATACTCTCAAAATTAACACCTAAAGATTCGTCTAAATTTAAGCAATTATAGTTTCGAAAATTTAACCCAATCCGACCATTACAACCCAGGAAAATAATTATTTTTTAACTAATTGGATGTTATAAAAATATTTCTTAATGACACACAGGTGCTTCGTCCAGACAAATGTCTACTGGAAAAGAATAAGAAAAAACCACAGATATTTATAATTGGATAATTCGAGCTCTATTATTATTACTTTTTAAAATATTGATTCATCGATTCAAAATTATGCATCTGTGCATATTTCATAATGAAGAATCGAAATATCTAATTTTCATTAGGATCACATTATTAGAACCGAAATTAATTATCGTACTTCTCTCTTATCCCGTCGACCACTTTTCATAACAAAAAACTATCGCCAAACTGTAAAATTAAACGCCAAAAATGCAGTCCCATTTACTTGATTCAGAAATATTATACGTGTTTGTTATGTCATCAAGTAGTCATTCGACATTTGCGTTTTTTTAATTCGACATTTGCGTGTATTTTTCATTATGTTTTACTGATTTATGAGTTATTTGATTAATTAAAATAACAATTGTGTCCTTAAATTATTATATTTTATTTACTTATTTATTTTGATATTCCAATGGCAACGTTCTTCCCGTTTATTTGGCGTTACAGTTTGGCGATAGTTTTTGTTATGAAAAGTGGTCGACGGGATAATAGAGAAGTACCTTAATTATATATTTTTCCTTAATATATATATTAAAGAAAAAATATATCATTAATTTCAGTTCTAATAATGTGATCCTAATGAAAATTAGATATTTAGATATTCAAAATATATAAACATCACTATTCGCATCTGGCAACGTTACTTCCATTATCCAAAAACCTTTTTTTTTATTAAAAAAAAGTATATATATATATATATATATATATATATATATATATGTTTTTTTTTTGAAAAAGAAAGAAAATGGTTTTTGGCTAATAGAAGTAACGTTGCCAGATACGAATAGGGCTGTTTATATATTTTTAATTCGCAGGAATGGGGAGAACGGACGACTTTTTAATAAATAGGTCATTTAGTGAACCCCGCCCCCTAGTGGCGGGTTTATCATTATTTTACAACATTTTTAGTATATACATATCTACTGCCCCGTTTCAACAAAACTAATTCTATTTAACTTTTTAAAGTTCAACCATACAGTTTAATTGCTGTGATGTATAGATAATTACCACTATTTCCGAATAGTAACTCAACATTTTTTTAATTCCAAGCTTTTCTACGATTCCAAGTGTTTGAACAAGTAGTCTGGTAGACGTAATTAGTTATTTGTCAAAAAGCAGTGTCGTCTCCCCTCCCCCTCTCCCCCCAAACGTTTTTTCTCCAACTATGCTCCGTTTCCATAACTCATCAGCTAACTTTACAATTTCAAACACTATATTTAACTTATAATCACCGTCTATAACTTTAAACTGAACTTATCAGTTGTATATACCACTCTTTTAGAATAATAAATTCAGATTTTTTAAATTTCGTTTTAGAGTATCTACGGTTCTATGGGCCTGATTACTGCGGGATTTGGCTCATTTCACTTGATTTCGATAGCTTTACAAATTTCAGTTATGTTCTTATAGAACAGATTGCGTCCCCTGGCGATGTCAGGTGGAACTACAGGAGCATCTCGGGTTCTATGGGCCTGGTTACGACGGGGTTTGGCTCATTCGACTGGATATCAATAGCCTTAAACATTTTAGTTCCACTTTCTACCGCTAGGGGCGCTTTTCTGTCTTGGATTCTATAGGCCCAATTACAACAGGGTTTGGCTCATTCGACTTGATTTCGATAGCCTTACAGATTTCAGTTATGTTCGTATACAACAGATTGCGTCCTCTGGCGGTGGAAGGTGGAACTACAGGAGTATCCCAGGTACTGTGGGCCCGATTATGACGGGGTTTGGCTCATTTGATATTGATATCAATAGCCTTAAATATCTTAGTGCCGCTTTCTATGGCTAGGCAGCGCTTTCCTATCTCGGGTTCAATGAGCACGATTACAACGGGGTTAGGGTCATTCGATTTGATATTAATAACCGTACATATTTTAAATCCACTTTTTATCACCAGAGGGCGCATTACTGTCTCGGGTTCTATGGGTCTGAGCACAACGGGGTTTAGGTCATTCGACTTAATATCCATAGATTTTGTTTCCCTTTCTACCGCCAGAGGGCGCAAAACTATCTCGGGTTCTATGCGCCCGATTATGACGGGATTTGGCACATTCGACTTGATTTTGATCACGTAACAGATTTTAGTTTCACTTTAAATCGCCAGGGATCGCATTCTTATTTCGGTTTAGATATTAGAAAAATTGAAAAAATCAACCGGTAAATTTATAATTTATTTTTTTCTTTTTAATATTCACGCGCAAGTATATTTTTTATTACGTAATTTACTACATTTACTGCTTTTAACACGTGATCGTTTAGATATTAAATATATGATAAGAAAACATTCTTTGAAGTCGATTTTATTTTTACTCTAGAAAAATACTTGATCATATATCATATATTTTAAAGAAGCACTTCTTATTATAATCGTAAGAATTAATATTAACTCATTTCATTTTTCAAAGCAACCACTGCTCTAATTGGAAAATTATAAAAGCACAGGACTTAGCGGAGTACATAAATTACATAATTTCAAAAATTCCCAGTTTCTAAAAGTTGTTAAAATAAATACGAAATTTCTCATTTAGTAAGAATTTTATTTAATTTCTATAATTTTTCTGTGTAATCCACAAACTTTGTAGGATTTATACTTTTTAAGGCCATCTAATTCTGTACGCGTGTCACTGACTATTAAAAACGCATTAAAATTGTAGAGGATTAAGCTAGTTTAACAGTACCTCACACTTTTTAACTATTCAAAACTTTTGAATGAGTTTATGAAAGACATTAACACGCAAGCACTTGTTTTCATCTTTTCCAATTTCATATATTAACTTAATTCAGATAAGAAGAGATAAGTTATATATTTTTTTCATTTTAAAAAGTTTTGAAATTTCACCATAATAATCTAAGAGAATAAACAGAACAATAAAGATATAATTTTGTTGCAAATGTCTAGAAAATACATTTAGAAGAAGAACAAAATCGTAAAAAATATTTCTTGAAAGTTTTCCAAAATTTCCCTATAAAAAACATAAATTTGAAATAAGATATGCTTACAACTAAAAGAGATAATCCATCAAATAAAATATTTTAAAATATAGAACCAGAAATGCGAATTCTTATCCATTTTTTAACATGTTATAAATCATAAAGAGTGGAGCCATCTGCTTTTTTTTAACTTTTTAAAAATTTATTTTGTTTAGTTTAGAAAACAAGAAATTGAATAACATTATTAAATATGACATTTATTTATGTACTTTGTAAATAATCTCATAATTTTGCTAAGGCTTGAGGTTTGATTTACTAAATTATGATTTTATTTTTCTTAAGATAAAATTGTAGTTTTATTTTACTAGAAATTACCTTTTCCTTACAAAAGATTTTCAAAAACGGAATTGTTTAAAAAATTCGAAAGAGTGAATAAATTTTCAAAAATGAATGGGAATTGAACTAATGCTCTAAAAAACCGAATAATACTTCTACATAAATTGGAAGAAAGCAAATTTTAGAAAAATTAAAAGGAAGTATGAATTTCAAACGATGAAATTGCACATGTTTAGGAAGTAGAATCTGACAATTGCTTGTACGATATCATGTTTTTATACTGTAGATTTCTTTTATTGTGGTCAGTGTTTTAAGCAATTTTGGATGCCTGAAAAACACTATTTAAGAAATCATTTTATTATTGTTGTTACTTATATTCGTTCATTAAACTTTTAAACGCTATCTTGATATATACTCTTTTTTTTGTTTTATGCTGCATACTTAAAGAGTATTTAGAAATTATTTTAAAAGGTGTCACCTCTCACCCCCACCGCCACCCTCACCACAAAAAATAATAATATAAAACTTCAGTAATTTGGTATACATTTTTTGAACGATAGAAAACCAGCATAGCATATTTATGTTTTTTTTTTAATTAATAAACTGACAGAAATTATATATTTTTGGGACGAATATACCGTTTCCTGAAATTAAAATGTTTTTTTTTTTTTCTGGCTAATGGAAATTATAAATGATATAGTTATGGTTTTCACTCTGCACCTTTATTAAATTTAAATATCTCGAGAATGATTTTTCACAATTTTATTACATTTAAGAAGCTGAAAAGAACGAGCTTACACGGATCTCATTTTACTATTTTTAAAATTGGAAAAAATTAGATACTTTAAACTTATTTTTTAAAATGTCAAACTTTAAAAACTCGAGAAAGATTAGTATTTATTTGTCATTTTTTTTTTTGAAGAATGCAGAAGAATAAGATACGTTACGTTAAGCCCACCCAGTCACCAGTCTACGTTGCCGAAGAACCCCCCCCCCCCCGTTTCCCCACACGCACACACGCACAATCGTTCATTTCGAATTATTTTTAAAAAATCGCAATAATTCGAGGTTAATTTTTTTTCTTCAGTAGTAATTCGCCCTGGTATACATTGCATAGGCAGTGGGGTTCCCATCTCTAGGTTTGTTTGAAAAGAGGCTCGTTTGATTGGAGAAAAAACGATCAGCGAAGCAGGCGAAGCTCCACTAGTTAACTTATAAGAAAAAAATGAAACAAAAAAGTTTAAACATGTTTGTTTAATAGTATAATAGCATACTAATAAACAAATATACAAAAATTCTATTACAATTTTACAATCTCTGTTCTTAAGAGGTTACTTCACTCAGGTAAAAACACCCGCTCACTAATGTTAATCATATCGGAGAAATAATTTACAATATCTCTTTCGAATTTCATTATTTTTAAATGATTTTTTTGTTTGCATTGGATAGCTGAGGTCAATCTTTATGCAGGCTCTTTTTTATTTTTTCGATTTCGGTTGCAATTTTTTTTTTATTCAGGATACTTTCACTTTCGAAACGGGTTCCGAAAGCGAAAGAATCTTAATCAAAATCGAAAAAGTACAAATTAGCGAGCATAGAGATTGACCTCAGCTATCCAATGCAAAAAAAAAAAATCATTTAAAAATATTGAAATGCAAACGAGATATACTAAATTATTTCCCTTATAGGATTAACAGCGAACGGGTGTTTTCGCCTGAGTGAAGTAGTCTCTTAAAAACAAATGTGATAAAATATATATTCTTTAAAAATGTAAGAATTTTTATAAAACAACCATCCTTTAAATTTATAAACATAATCAATCATTAAGCATTTTAAATCCGGAGATAAAAAACATTTAAGTTTTTTGCTATAAACAAGTGATTTATCATTGAAAAACAAACAAAATATCTCAGTTTATTTATTCAATATTTTCAGACGCATAAATGTTTTTAAGAGAAATTTGGTAGATTTGAATTAAATGATATCATTAATATGTACCATTTCTTAGCAAAATATCGAATACAGAAAAAATATTTTATCCTGATATTTTCAATATTTTTTGCACGTGTTCTATATACGTACATAAAATATGTCTTATATTACTATAGATTGTTTAAGTTGTTCTCCTGAAGATTAATTAAAATTTCTCTATGTTTGGAAAATAGATATTAATATAAAATGTTTAATCCTTCTTTAACTAAAAAAAAAACTTTTAAAGTTATTATAAAGTCTACTAGGAGACTGTACAATGTGTACGAATTTACCGTGCACAATTGGGGGGGGGGGGGTTCTGCAATAATAAGGCAAGTGAAATGGAGTTTTCAGCTACAAAGCCTTTAAATTTACTTTCAACATTTTAATTTAGAATATAACTTCTTTGCATACATTCCTGTTAACCCTTTGAGGGACGGTGGGGTATATTATATCCCACCTAATTTTAATTCGATTCGAACCAGAAACTTTTAATTAAATTTTACTTTTTTAACTTTGACGGGAAAAGTTGAAAAACTGCTTTTTCTTATTTTGAACTAAATTCTTTCGTAAATACCAGTGTGAGTTCGACGTTACAGGAACAAAGTTGCCTGCCCCTGAAAGGGTTAAGAAGAGTTTTTTAGCATTTTTTCTTTGCTTATGATCATAATATTTATATTTCTTTATATACTGAATAATACATTACATAAATCTGAAAATTCAGAATCGAGGTAACTCCGCTTGCCTTGTTATTGCAGAAGGCCTCTCAATTAAGTAGATAACTTACTTTCATGAATATTGGGGTTTATCTTTTGTAAGCAAAATAGTTTTACCAATTTTATTAAAACGTATCTAAAACATTAGGAGCACACGTCGCTGAAAAAAAAAAATCAAAATTGTTCTGAGTATCTTCAGAAGATTAAAATTTATTCTAATCTATTTAGTAATTTTTCACATGTTACTTCCTAAATATATACGCCGTCTGTTTTAATGTTTTAACACTTTCCAACCTAGTTGAAAAGTGTTTATGACTTCGGTTTGTCTGGCCGTCTCGCCGTCTGCCGTCTGTCTGTGCTCTAACTTACGTAAATATACTCGGATCGTCCTGAAAATTTTATATGTTATTGTTGTTTACTATAGCCTGTTCCCTAATTCAACTGAAGTATTTAGCACTTATAATCTTTTTACAGAAACAGTCAAAAGTATTCCGTTACATTACAGTCAATGGGAAATAATCGTTTCAAGTGCATTTTGATGATACTACGTTATTTAAAACATGATGAAATTGATATATAATTGTGAAGCGCATTAAAACATGCTTTTTGTAGAATATGGGGTGCAAAGCATTAATTATTCATTTACAGGGTCAAACAAAAGTATTCTGTTACACATTGTCCTATGGGAAAAATCGTTTTCAGTGTAATTTAGTTATATTTCACTATTTCAAACATAATGAAAATCATATGCATTACTGAGGTGCACTATAAATTGCTCTCTTAAAATTGTGGTGTGCATTGCGTTTATTTACAGCCACACACAAAAGATATCAGTTACAGTATATGTGGATGTTTATAGTCTATGTGTGATAAGTGCGTTGTCAACTTTGATTTGCATTTTTAAGGTTAAATAAATGTTTTTCATAGTACGTGTGTGTTTATAAATTCGGTTGTTCATATACAGAGCTACACGAGGGAATCCATAAGTATTACAGAGTATGGGAGTGAATAGCTTAAGGGTAGTTTTTAATTGTGCTACGCATTTTCCTGCTGAACTATAGTTAGTAGACCAATAGAAGTTTGTGGAATATAAATAAATTCTTATACAAAAGAAAAAGATACATTGTCGTTTACGGTTGGTAATTGCTGCGAGTGAGTTTTAAGTTGCCTTTTAGCTTAATATATGATGTGTACAAAAGTCTTCAGATAATATACAGGACTGTACAAAAGAGTTCGAGTGCATTTCTATTGATTGGCGAAAATTGCTAAACGTGAATATTCTAACTGAACTAAATTTTATCATGCTATATTTCCACATCTATTGATCATATACAAGGCTGCACAAAATAATTCGACTACTTTTTTACACTGGAAGGTAATTTCGAAAACTGTATTTTTCAATTTGTTATATGTTTTCTAAACTGTTTACTTACATATCTTCTTTCACTTTATTTAACGTTGAAGTTTAGTTACAACTTTCTGCGTGTGTTGGAAAGTGTTTCATAATCTATGCTTGCTGCATGATTTTTCGTTCTTGTTTTCCTTGATTTTGTTAATTTGAAAACGCATGTAAATTAAATATACTTAAATATGACCGTAAGCTACAGCAGTTTGCAATTTTTTCATTTATCGCTATTTTGTCCATGTTAAATATTTTGTATCCAGAATAATTTTTATGTTAGCATTATGTTGAAATCTATTTTACCACTTAATCTCAATTTGTAATTGATGGCGTGTAATTCAATTTAGGAGTAAAGTTATGTCTCTTCGTACAGTCCTAAATTATTAGGGGCGTTCGAAATTTAACGATCCAAATGTTACTGCAATGTACCTAACTACAGGGCAATTCTAACGAATTATGGAAGGATAGATAACGACCTCAAGGAAATATTCATATAGGAAGGATAGATAACGAACTATAGGAACTATTCATATAGGAAGGATACGTCAGAGGGTCGGGTATAGTCGAGTGATGTAAGGATAAAAAACGCAGTCGATTGAGCGCAACCTCAAGTATATTCCTTCATAATGTTTTCTTGAAATTTCGAAGTCATTATAATACACAAGTTATGAGGTAATGTTGACCTCATTGCGATAGACGGTGAAGTCAACATGCTCTCTCACACACAACCAACGCAATCCAAAATCACCTTTGAAAATTCAAGTGGGATGCCCTCAGAATCGCTGTTTTCTGCATTTGATTCAGACTTTTCGCCTTGTGATTCCACAGTGACCATGCACTAAGAAAGTTTGAGATCGAATGTATAGTCAACTGGTGTAAGCATAAAAGGCACAGTTAATAGCGTGAACCGTCCAACACATATTCGTCGATAAGCATTTCTTAAAACACGGAGTCATGTTCAATGCACAATTTGTAGGGAAATGTTATGGATAATGTATGCGAAACGATATGGAAAGTGTTTCAACTGCATTGTTCTCATCGATGTCAATTCTCCACATACAAAGCCAAATGCAATCCAAAATCACTACAAAAATTTGAAATAAAAAATCCTCAATATTCAGTTGACCTGCATTTGATTAGGACTTTCTGCCTTGTGATTTCGCAATGTTTATGTTCCAAGAAAGTTTTGAGAGAACAATGTTTACATTCGGACGAGGTGGTTCGGAAATTGTACCAGTACTTATACGAGAGAGCTATTGACAAAGTATTCCTATTCCATTGCGACAGAAGGCTGAGCAATTTCGGTAACTTACTTTGAGCCAAAATAACAGGAACGTTGTCTCGTCATTTATTAAACGATCAAATAATACAAATTTTTTGAAAGACACATACTGGCACATTCTAAATTTGGACCGATTAAAAAAAAACCTACAAAGGTTTAAAATATTACAAATATTTTGTAAGCTGTATTTTAACATTTATTTGTTATGAAATAAATTATATTTTAATTCATGTTTTTAAAATGCACTTAATATTATATTTTTAAAAATTGAAATTTTTACGCATATGTATTTTATTTCAAGAACGTAGCGCGACCATAAAACCCGAGTACACTCTATATATACTTATTACTTTAAAGACAAGAAGTTAAAAAAATTAACACAAAATGCACATTTGTGAATTTGGAGAGTTAAAAATTTAAATCGAAAATTCAAAATATATTACCACACAGACACATGAAAAATCTCAGAAAAATAATTTTTCTGAGTATTTTAATTTAGGGAAACAAAATCTAAGTTTTAATCTGATAAATACCTTTTAATACTTTCATGAAAATTTAAGA
The DNA here is from genome assembly GCA_963931845.1 of Maratus michaelseni. Classification (NCBI taxonomy): domain Eukaryota; kingdom Metazoa; phylum Arthropoda; class Arachnida; order Araneae; family Salticidae; genus Maratus; species Maratus michaelseni. Next base: position 126,532,359 of record OZ007590.1, on the reverse strand, counting down.
AGTTTCATAGCTTCAGAAAAGAAAGAGTTTTATTGATCATTCTAAGAAATTTATTTTCTGTATATTTAAGTCATAGGTTCTGTTGTGAAATACGGCATAATTAGTAGAGTGCTTATGATGATGTAACATAGAAATAAACAGAAAAATCACGAGAAAATTCTCAGAAAATTTATTTTTCTGATTATTTTAAATTAGGGAAACAAAATCTAAATTTTAATCTGATAAATACCTTTATTACTTTCATGAAAATTTAAAAAAGTTTCATAGCTTAAGAAAAGAAAGAACATTATTAATCATTTTGAAGAATTTTCTTTTCTGTGTATTAAAAACTATAGGTTCTGTTGTGAAATATGGCATAATTATAAAAGTGCTTATGATGATGTAATACATAAATGGACAGAAAAATCACGAGAAATATATTAAATTTAAAAATTTCTACATCTAAAAATGAATTCTGTTCAAATTATATGTAGTTTTAATACCTTTTAAATACTCAATTTTTAAACTCTCTATCGTTATTCCTGACTAGTAAAAATTTAATTCACTTGCCGTAAATAGAAAATTCTCTTCACAGTTTAAAGGTACCGAAATAGTTATGATAATTTGAAACTGACTAAATTTGTTGGCTGAGAAATACCTATTAAAGATAGCTTAAAAGAGCATTAAACTGGCGAATTTAACATTGCGTGTCTGTTATATTTATTGTATTTACTTTTAATTTTCTCACGAGATTATGAGAAACAGTAGTTTGCAGATATTTTTTTGTTAAATATTTAGCCTGTATCTATTTAGATTAGATTAACAGTGATAGTTCTTGTCTTTTTTTTTTCTTTTTAACTTTTTGGTAAGTTATAATGAACTTCATCATACTAAACTAACTATTCTTGAACAATTTCCAAAATTCTTATCTGAAAAAGATAAATTTGAAATGAGATATGATTTAAAATAACATGCACAATCCATCAACATAAATATTAAAAAGTAAAACAAGTCTTACTAATGTAAAGTCTTAATTTTATATTTTAATATGTTATAAATCATACAAAAGGGAGCAATCTTCTTATCTCATACTTTTTATTTTAATTTCAGTTGGGAAGTACGAAATTCAATAGCGTTTGGTAAACTTGACATTTATTTATGTACTTCTTAAACAAACTTGTAGTTTTTCTTGTGTTTCTTTTTTTATTATTAAATAAATTGAGAAACAATTTTTGTGTTGCAAATAATTCTTTCTCAAGATAAGCGTTGTAGTTTTAATTTAATAAAATAATTTATATGCATTGGTTTTTATAAAAATCTTTGTATTATGTGATAAATTATCAAGATTATATTGGGTGAATCAAACTATACAAAGTAACTACAGTGCAACTTTATTACTTAAAATAAAAGCATGGTATTTTCATGAAGAATTATAAAAAGAATGATTATTTAAAATCACGGAACTATGAAATGTAAACCTTTCTCTTTAAAATAGAGAATTTATTCTACCTGTAAATGTCCGCACATTATCTGCATATTTTGATGTTTGAGTGACGGATTAGCTACTGCTGACAATCACCGGGAAAACAAGATGATATATATGATATAAGCAATTCGTTCATTAAAAAAAAGCTTACTTTTTTTTTAAACATCAATATTATTTCATTTATTGAAAAAACCCTGTTTATATAAATTACAGTTAAGTCCAAAATTAGAAAAATTCTCAACTTGAAGAAGCCTTGCCTTTAAATATTTTTTAAATAAATATATAATGTTATTTTCGAATTTTTAAATAGAAACAAAACGACGCGTCATAAATTAATGTTTTGAATTAAGGAAATTATAATCAATTCTTTATTTTGATCTCATCCTAGATTTCTGTCATTCCCTTACATAAGAACATATACTAAAATTAAAGTTTTTACAATTACTGTTCCACTATGTTCAGATATTGCTAAATCCCTTATTAATAGTTACGTAACACATGTACATATATGTATTTTTGCTTCAACTCAAATTTTTAAAAATGCCTAAATTAAATGCCGCATTTTACCAAAATTAAAAATAAACAATTCGTGTTACATTCGAAATGCATAAAATAACATATTTAATAAAATTAAGGCGACTGAGGGCATTCAGATTTAAAAAAAAAAAATTGATTCACTTGTTTTGAAAAACGAATCTGAAATTCAATGTTGATCAGAGTGTTATTGGCTCTTACAAATGAAATATTTGTATGAAATAAAATGTTATTTTCTCAAAACTGATTTTCGGAACTTTTAGGTACGATTAAAATATTCTGATTGTTTAATTTTTGGGGAAATACAGTTGAGAAAATGTTCCTTTTTCTATGTTAGCATAAAAATTTGTAAAAATTTGGTATGCTATTAAAAAAAAGAAGCAAATTTGAAATTATTTTATGACATTTTGCTGAAAGTTACCTACGTTTATTAAAAAAATATCGTTTCGCATATAATTATGAATGTAAATAAAAAATGTTTGCAACTTTTGTTATCTATTTCTATATATATAAAAGAAAGCCCTGACTGAGTAGATGATCAACGCGCAGCCCAAACTACTGAGCCTAGAAACATAAAAATTGGTGACAGAATACTTCTTGGGATGTAGAGGATCACTAAGACGGGATTTTCAAAAACTCCACCCCTAAGGGGGTAAAAAAGGGAATAAACTTAAAAAAAATTCCTTAAAAATCGGGTATTATATTTATGTGTCAAATGATAATATATTTTAATGTATTTTTGTAAGCTGAATTGAATGGTACCAATTAAATACTCATTAGTCAAATATTTCATGAGATATTGCACATTTTTATAATTTGGCGATGTCTTTGGCGTCAAAATCTCAATTTTCTATCAATACAAGTGATAATTTCTAAAAATACTTCAGTTACTATAGCAATGGATGAATTAAATCTTTTTGTTATTTAATTCTTTTGTTTATTTTTACAGATAGAAAGCTCGGAGGAAGATAGATGGAGGGGAAAGTAACGTTGAAATTTTACAATACAGTTTTTCTCCTCATAGATGGCGCTACGGTAAATTGACGTCTGTCTTAGCCTGCTACTGCAATGCTTTTCAATGCGAAAAGCATTCATTTTTTTAGATGTTTTTGATTGAAAATTTGAAATTTGAAAAAGTCAAACAAGTAGAAATTTCATTAAATAAAGTTTTCTTCACACCATGCATATATTTTAATAGATATTTGGCGTTTCGATTGCTTTTTATAACTCTTTAAATAATAGTTCATCCTGACAAAAACATCTGAATAGTCATTTAAAAATAAATATCACGGATATTGTACTGCGAAGAAATACGGAATGGACGTATAATTTTTACAGATTAAAAGTATTATTCAAATTTTCTGAAATAAGTTTTAATCTTGCTTATATATCGATAACCTTTGAATAATTTGATAACTCATAACTTTTTATATCTATGCAATTAATATTATGTGCATTTAAAAACAAAGTTTTATCTTAATTATTTGGGAAATAAAACTTGAATAAATAATAGGGTCTATTAACTAATTTTTGCAAGAATCGTAAATTGTGACTTTAATATAATGTTAGTTATGAATGGTCCTAAAACTCTCTTTTTTTTATCATACATAAATGCTTCCTCTTTCATACACACTTACACACTGCTACAGATAGAAAAGGTAACATACTTACCTTACAATTTGAAAATTATACAGTTATTAAAAACAATATATACTTAATTTTTTTTTTCTTTGTGAATATTAAATTTGTTATTTAAATTAGTTATTTTTCCTAATTTACAATCAATAAATTTTTTGATTTAATTGAACAGCCAAGTAATGAAATTCATTTTTTAAATTACACTTATGAGAGAGGCAAATATATATATATATTTTTAAATGAGTTCTTGCATTTGCACTTCTGAATGAAGCCCCAAAATACTTTTTAGTATAATATATTAAAGTATAATATAAAGCACCCACCTTTGGAGCTCTAAACATACTTAATTTTTTTTTTGTCCTTCGAGTTTTCTTTTTTTTTTATCTCATCATCATAGCCCGATTTACATCCCGGAATAAAACATTTATACCCCATCTTAAATTTATGACATATAATTGCTATAATTAAAAATAATCGAGTAAAATACTTTCAGAATTTAACATGTAATCTAATGAGATTCTGCTTAAAGACAGCCGCCAAAATTTTACAGCGCCCTCTTTCGTTAAAAAAATCTGACTTGCATTTTCGATATCCTCGCCTATTCTAGTTTCCCCTCCAGGTTCTTTCTCAGTGATAGAAAGATTAACTGTTCAATTGGGAATTGAATATTATTCTTATGGATGTTTATGTAATTGTGTATTATTATTATTTCTGCAAACACCAAGATTTAAAATAAAACTTGATTGCTAAAATAAAGTTTCGAACGTCTGTTTAGTATTACATATTGCGTGTTGTAGTATATAAATGAAAGTCCTGACTGGGGAGATGATCAACGCGCAGCCTAAACTACTGAACCTACAAACACGAAACTTGGATGAAAAATACTTCATAGGATGTAGAGGCGCACTAAGAAGGGATTTTCAAAAACTCCACCCCTGAAGGGGATAAAAAGGGGAATAACTTGTAAAAAATTCCTAAAAATCGAGTATTATAGTTATTATGTCAAATGATTACATATTTTAATGTATTTTTGTCTGCTGCATCGAATGGTACCAAATAAAATATTCTAAGTCAAATAGTTCGTGAGATATTGCACATTTTTCTAATTTGGCGATGTCTTTGGCGCAAAATATCACAATTTCTAACAATAGAAGTGATAATTTCTAAAAATACACCTAAAGGACGCCCTGTTTTGAACTGACGGCCTGTTATAATTTTTTAATACAAAATATGAATAAATTAAATAATTGTATAAATAATTGTTTAAATAGTTGTATTTATAATTGTATAAATAATTGCATAAATAATTGTATAAATAATTGTATTTGAATAAAAAAAAAAATTTGTTCTAATAATCAAATTTTGACGAAATTGAAGTGGGACCACCTGGATCCTTACTAGGGCTGGACGATATCAGAAATTTAATATCGCAATATATCAACAATTTAATATTGATATTGCTGATATATCGCGATACTAATTTAAAGGGGGGGGGAGAGAGAGCAAAAGCATTTGCTATTTTAAGATAAATGAAATGGTATCAACAATTTAAACACAAAACCTAGTTGAATGCAACGAATTAAAAATTTTATATATACTTGCTCATAGAACATAATTTTAATTTTTTACGTTTTTTAAAATAAAATATTTAAAAGGAAATAAACTAATTGTTTAATAAATATTTGCATTACCATTACTTTCATAAAGCTTTTCTTTAAAGATAGTATATCTCATATTCTTCCCATTTTATTCTATTAATATATATATATATTTTTTTTTTTTAAGTTTCATTTTCACCACTATGATATGATTAATATATGATTAAAAACACAATTAATAAAATCAAATTCAAAGTTGTCCACATAAAAATTTATAGAATTTTCGTTTCAGAGACTTTAATTATTTGTTTAATAATACCAAACTTTATTTTACTTGGGGTGGGGGGAGTCTGATTTCGTTTATTTTGTACACGAAAGGGGTTTGGGCAAAACCACCCATACATCATGATCCTTTCGTCATATATCCTTCGTTTAATCTTGGCATAGAGAAATCAGTCCATCCTGAAAAACTTCATTTTATCAATTATCATTATCGTTTCTAATTTTTAGTTTCGCAAAGGATTACCTTGGATGACTAAAAATATGAATTTAAGAAATAAAAAAAATATCGCATATTTTGAGAAACTTACGATTTACTACAAAATTTAATCATGGCAACCATGTAATTTTTGTTTCATTTTTTTGCGTTAATTATTATCTAACATTGTTTAAATTATTTAATGTATCTCTCATTGAAAAAAAAAAAAAAGTATTTTTTGCTGAATAACTGATAGACATACGTTCAGAAATTTTATTTACTAATAAAATCCACTAGAATAAGCAATAAGTTAAATTTCGATAATCTAGTGAAAATCAATGTAAACAATGTATTTAAAGTACCTTTTTTATTAACGGGGCAACCAAAAAAGACCGAATCTATCCAATTCGATACATTCATTTTAATTTCAGATATAAATTACTTCGGAATCCAAGAAAACCACACTCTATAAATAAAGCATTATCAATACTACGCAATAATCAACGCTCATCTTTTTCGTCATGACATATCAAAAGCTCAGAGTTATCGGAATAAGTCTGGACCAATCACAGCAGCCAAACAAGGACCGAGCGATTATTGTTATTCAGCAGCGAAAGTGTTATTCAGTATTTATCTGTAACGAACAGTAGAATTTGTGGTTTTTAAAGACTGAATGTATTGGGATATATTGGAATATTCCTTACTTTGATATATGATAGATAGATAATCAGCGGAGGTAATTTTCCGTTTTTGATGAAGCAGGATAGTGAATAAATAGATGGATCAAATGAAAAAAAAGATTGAAGGACTTATTGGTACGGGATATTTGTCGATGTTTTTCGGGGCTCGATTTCGCGGTGATCGTAAAACAAAACATGAATGTTATTGTTATTGGGATATATCGGCTGAGTCAGAGTTTAAATATTGTTATTGCGATATTTAAAACATATCAATATTTGACCGATATATTGATAAATAATCCAGCCCTAGTCTTTACTCTTTCAAACAAAAGAAAAATTATCAAAATCGATGCTCATTTACGAGAGTTATGCTTGAACAACACCAAAACATACATACATACAGGTCGAATTGATAACATCCTCCTTTTTTTAACTCGGTTAAAAATACTAGCCTTTAAAAAAAGATCTATGAATTTTTATGAGAATTACATTGTTCATTTTTCAGGGATGATTTTAGTATATTGTATATCGTTCTATACCAAATCCTACTGTAAATGATCAACTAATGTCCTTATCATCCCAAATTGCATCTGCAAAATTAGAAAATAGAATAGCGCAAAGGCGTTTGTATCAATTTCAGCAATGGGAATGGATATAAAAAATGGAATGGGAATGGGTATATAAAGTAAATGTCCATCGCTTTAAAATACAAGATCAAATTCACCTATATATTTTGTTTGATTCCAGATTCGTGTGAAAAAACCTACCAGCGTAGCCGGCAGAGCCTGCTAGTAATTGTATAAAGAAAATAAACAAAAACTGGGATTTGAGTCAAAAATTGATTCGCCTGAAGTATTTTTAAATTGTATGATAACTTAATAAATTTTAATTAATATTATAATTATTTTTTTTTACCTTATTTTTAATTCCTCGTTTTTTGTTTATAAACAGTAAAATATTTATATGCAAAATTTTACAGCAACTGACTTATATATAATAATAATAAAAAAATCTTATTATCCAGTGTCACTTAATAAGAATATTTTTGAAAAGTTTTGGATATTCATAATAAAAAGAAAATGTTAACTTTTATATTTTAGTTTTTTCATTTTTACCCGTGAAAATACATTTAAATATATTAATATTTTTGTAGATCATTTTGAAAAATTGCCTAAAATATAAAGTAATGTGTTTAAATTATAGCATTTAAATAATTAGTTTTCTGTAGCTGTAATTTTGCATTGCCATGCATTTTAGATGAAACCGTAAATGTTTAAAAAAGTCAAGTGATTTAAATATGACGATAAATCTATCTTTCTACCTTTTGCGCAAACCTTTTTATTAAAAAAAAAAGTATATTTAATTAAATATGAGAAGTGTGTGAGAAAAACTCACGCTATCATTGTAATATATATATATTTTTATATTATGATATCATTTAAACAAATAAAATGATAAAAGCAAAATATCATCTTAATAACACCATAAATCTAAGAAAAGCGTTAGGCCTTTCGAAAGAACTTGTCTTTCTTCTTCAGATGTTTAGAAGACGTGCTACCAATTTAAAGGCAGGATCAACGCTGAAATGAAATGGAACTGGAAAGTAAGCTGCGCCGCCAGGCTCCATGAAGGGCGCCCAGCGCGTAGGCGACCACCAAACCCTGGTACTGAGGGACCTTTAGCGCGCTAGCAGGTTTGGCTCCCCGCGGCGCTTCGGCCGAAATGGAAGGGGAAGGGCAATCTAAAGAAAACAGCCAATAGGAATGCAAAAGTCATCGTCCAATAACGCTACAGCATTCCTGGATCAGAAGAACATAGAAGAGAAAGGTAAATATAAAACAAATTAAACAAAAACTAAGTCAGAAAAGTTAAATGAAATTACAAGAAAACATATAATGTATAAATAATAAAAATAAAATAAATAATAAATACATTTACTTAGTTAATTAATTAATTAATTAATTAAATTTAAAAATGAAAAAAATGAAATTACAAGAAAACATAGAATGTACAAATAATAAAAATAAAATAAATAATAAATACATTTAATTTGTTAATTAATTAATTAATTAAATTTAAAAATAAATAAAATAATTAGATGTAATAATAATAATAATAATAATAATAAATACAAAAAAATAGAGATTAAACGTTAATAATAAACACAAGTAAAAAAATTAAATACCAAAACATTAATAATAATTAATTAAAATAATTAGTTGGTTGAATTGCACAAGTTTTCTAAGCTGCAGTTCAATATTTTAATGTAACTAAAAATAATCATAAATCTTAATTGAGAATAATCTTAATTGCAAACATATGCTGAATCCGAATAAATATGATTTAACGCAACAGATTGTATTTCTTACTTTTATATTTTCGCTAAGTAATAATTATAGTTTAGGTAATAATAAATCAGAATTAATATTTAAAACATTTTTTTAAATCTTATTCACTAAAAAACAACAATGACATAGCATATGGATTTTCAAACTTTAAAGTTGGATAAAGTTTAGAAATGCTCTTTTGAAGCTATGTCTAGGCATATGTCTAGACTTTAGAAAATAGTTGAACTGCTAGACATTTATAAATAAATAACTACGGGCAATTGAAGAAAAATCAGAGTTTTTGGCATTTAATGGCTTTATGGATCAATAAACTAAGATGCTGTATTATTTTTAATAAATAAATTCTATTTTTCTTTGTGAAGTATTTCAAATAAATGCTTTTGTTAAAGTGAATTATTCCTTAATAAATGACATTATATATTAAAACCTCTTTTAATATGCATGTAATTAAGCCACACAGACGCAAATCTATAGATTTATTCTGCGTGCACTGTATGTCTTTTGTATATACTAACACAAAGTAAAGAACTTTATTCGATAGACTAATTTTATTCCAATAATTTCATCACTGGAATAAAATCAGTTTAAATACTAAATAATATTAGTCTAAAATTTAATACTAAATGTTACTTAATTTTATAACCATATAATACTATTTATTAGTCTAATTTAAAATTTTAGTAAATGGAGTCTGATCTCGGAGTTAAAATGTGTATATGACATCTTTTACCTATGGTTTTAAACAAATTTTATGCACATTTTAGTATTTTTATTCAGTATTTTATCTATATGACTAATTTTATTCCAATACTTTTAACAGAAATAATGCCATTCCCATTTCCAGACTGCAATCTATAGCTGCTTTTAATATGGCTATAATTACAAAGATATTTATAATTTTAAAAATACGGAAAAAGACAAATGAGAAAAAGTTGTACACAGAAATCTAGAGTATGCCCACTAAAGTCCCTTGCCACCCTCTTAACTTCGGAACGGCTGCTGCTATATTCATAAAAGTGGTGTCTAAGTATAGTAAAGTAGCCATGCGCTACTGAATGAAACCGCCTACGGCGCCACCTGGTGGAAATCTGCAGAGTTAACATTCCTATATCGAAAACAGAAAGAGATGGGGGAACAAAGTGTTGTTTGTACTAAATCGATGATGCTCTACAACTTTGTAAATCATAAAGTGATTTACAAAGTTGTAGAGCATCATCGATTTAGTACAAACAACACCTTGTGGACATTAATGCAAAGAATAGAACAGTTAAAACGCGCATTTGTTTTTTCGTGATTTCCTACACTGTGACATGACAAAAAGATCTTAGAAAGAAAGAAACAACCAGTTATGAAACAGCAGGTGTATGCAACCCCTCCACAAATATTGCACGACCTTAAACGACGCATCACGGACGCTTGCACCAAAGTGTCACCATCTATGCTCCAACATGTGCAATGTGAAATTCAAACAAGGATTCAAATATGCATTGCAGCTGACGGTGAGAAGTTTGAATATCTAAAATAAAGGTATATTATTATAACTAGTTTTTTTTCTTTCTAAGATCGTTTTGTCACGTCACAGTGTAGGAAATCACGAAAAAACAAATGTGCGGTTTAACCGTTCTATTCTTCGGATTAATGTCCACAAAGTGTCTTTTCGTAGTAAATCGATGATGCTCTACAACTTTGTAAATCACTTTTTTTCTCTATCTCTTTCCGTTTTTGAGATAGGAATGCTACCCCCGCAGCATTCTACCAGGTGGCGCTGTAGACGGTTTCATTGCGTAGCGCATGGCTACTTTACTATAACTAGACACTACTTTTATGAATATAGCAACAGTCGTTCCGTAGTTAAGAAGGTGGTAAGGAACTTTAGTGGGAATAGTGTATACTATTAAAATCCGTGAGCGTATCTATGTAACCTCAAAAACTCGAAAACCACAGGGCGCAGGGTTACGAAATTCCTGGTTTTCCACCTAATGGAAAACTGCAGAGTTAACATTCCTATATCGAAAACGGAAAGAGAGGGGGGAAACAAGTGATTTACAAAGTTGTAGAGCATCATCGATTTAGTACAAACAACACCTTGTGGACATTAATGCACAGAATAGAACAGTTAAAACGCGCATTTGTTTTTTCGTGATTTCCTACACTGTGATATGACAAAACGATCTTAGAAAGAAAATAACAACCATTTATGAAACAGCAGGTGTATGCGACCCCTCCACAAATATTGCACGACCTTAAACGACGCATTACGGACGCTTGTACCAAAATGTCACCATCTATGCTCCAACATGTGCAACGTGAAATTCAAACAAAGATCCAAATATGCATTGCAGCTGACGGTGAGAAGTTTGGACATCTAAAATAAAGGTATATTATTATAACTAGTTGTTTTTTTCTTTCTAAGATCGTTTTGTCACGTCACAGTGTAGGAAATCACGAAAAAAAAATACGCGGTTTAACCGTTCTATTCTTCGGATTAATGTCCACAAGGTGTCTTTTCGTAGTAAATCGATGATGCTCTACAACTTTGTAAATCACTCTTTTTCTCTATCTCTTTCCGTTTTTGAGATAGGAATGTTACCCCCGCAGCATTCCACCAGGTAGCGCTGTAGACGGTTTCATTGCGTAGCGCATGGGTACTTTACTATAACTAGACACTACTTTTATGAATATAGCAACAGTCTTTCCGTAGTTAAGAGGGTGGCAAGGGACTTTATTGGGAATAGTGTATACTATTAAAATCCGTGCGCGTATCTATGTAACCTCAAAAACTCGAAAACCACAAGGCGCAGGGCTACGAAATTTTGCACTCGGGTAGCTGGTAGGGGGTCCATGAATGATTGGGACAAAAATTCGAAAATTTTAAATAGATTAAATATTAATTAAAATCCAACCACAAAGAGATCTCATCAAAAATACGCTTTTTTATCTTCGGTTGGATGGTTGTATAAAATCTCCGCGGAAGTCAATTAATAAATCAAGGTAGGAATCATTGCAATTGCGAGTCCAGTGTTTAAAATCGATGGATCAGAGATTATATGACCGTTGCCAAATGCTAAAAACTTAATTTTAAATGATTTTATCGACTTAATGAATGAGAATTAGCTGGGTTTAAGGTTTTTTTTTACATGACATATATAAGTATGATAGAGATTATTAATACAGAAAACTTTAGTTAACAGATTATTTGTTAAATTTGCGGGGATAGGAAGGGGTAGGGGTAAACGACTTTTTATTAAATATCACATATATTTTACTTGACAGCGCGCAACCTTGAGGTGGCTTTTTCATTGATTAACCCTCCTTATTAATAAATCCAAATCTACTGCTCTGATTTCAACAGAACTAATTACATTTAACAAATTTAACAGTTTTAGCTTCACCTGTAACGTTTAATTGCTGTTTTCATTTAGATAATACCGCTATTTTAGAATAACAGTTTTCGTAAAAATTAAAATTTATGTTCCTAATAAAAGTACAGAGCCCGTATTCAGTTGATGCATACCAACAGTGAAAGTTAGTGATTTGTTGTTGTGACTGCGTGCCTCCTTGTGTGTAATTATTTAATTGCCTTTTTTAAACTTAACCTTTTTTAAAATATAAAGAAAAACATTTTATCACAAACATCAGCAAATTTTTTATTTTATTTATTCCAAAGATATCGTTTTATCGTCTTGTGCAATAGCAACATGATCAATTAAATTTCATTAAAAAAATGCACAGTAGTAGAAAAATATTTTTCTAAATCGAATAGTTTTTGAACAACTCAACACTTTAACAGGGGAATTCTTATTTCTTGTTTAGAAATTTTAAAATTGTTTGTTGTCATTGTGTTTTTATGCTAAATTTCTTTTCATATTGGATTATTACTATGTCTATTTGATGTGAATTTTTTATGTACAACTACTTTTTACTACGGATGTTTGGTTGTGTAAATACTGATTTTTAATATACGTAACTAATTTTTATATTCATAAACTTTAATTTTTTTGTACTGATTTTTATTTTTAATTTTGGTTTTAGAATTAAATTCATGAACTCCCGTGCGTAGAACGGGTTAAACAGCTAGTCTATACTATTAAAATCCGTGCGCGTATCCATGTAACCTCAAAAACTCGGAAACCACAGGGCGCAGAGCTACGAAATTTGGAACACGAGTTGCTGGTAGGGGTCATATGAACGATTGGGGCAAAAAATTCGAAAATTTTAAATATATTTATGATAGATTAAATATTAATTAAAATCGATCCACAAAGAGATTTTATCAAAAATACGATTTTTTATCTTCGGTTGGTTGGTTGTATAAAATCTCCGCAGAAGTTATTAAATAAATCAAGGTAGGGATCATTTAAATTACGAATCGAGTGTTTAAAATCGATGGATCAGAGATAAAATGACATGTAGACAATCAACTTAATTATTAACCTTGCCAAATGCTAAAAACTTAATTTTAAAGGATTTTATCGACTTAATGAATGATAATTAGCTGGGTTTAAGAGATTTTTTACATGACATACAGTGGTGGCCAAAAGTTTGGACATTTTTTGAAAGTTTCATGTTTTTCAACTTTGTGTGCTTGTAGAATATGTTAATTTTCACTTAAATACAAACGTTTATATATCAAATTGAAGGTAATTTAATGTAGAATTTAATGACAAAAACAATATTACAATATCTGTATTACAAAAAAAGTTATGCTCATTATTAGTAGAACAAACAAACACAAATCGTTTTGAATAAGGACGTGTTTTGTAATGAAAGCGTATTAGACAATCACAGACACTGTTCTGAGAACCAATCAAATGTCTGTAACTATAGTTTAGGTTATTTGGATGGTAAAAGAGTTATTGTTGTGGAAATATTTTGCGGAATGATGCATACTAGTACAATTAAATAGAGTATTGCTGTTTTTGAATATTTAAAGTCATTTTTTAAATTAAACTAATTTTAAACAATGTCATCAACAAGAAGAACTAATTGGACATCTACAAAAAGAAGCCAAATTGTCATATTGAGAGAAAATGGCCTCTCTTGTGCTGAAATTGCAAGACAAGTTGGTGGTTCGGTGACTTGTTCTGGTGTACGAAAGTTCTGCTTACGTTATGAAAAAACGAAATCAGAGGAAAATAAGGCCAAATCAGGCCGAAAAAAATGCACAAGTGCTACTTCCGATAGAAAAATTAAACGGCTATGCCTTCAAGATAGAAAAATTTCATCAGATGCCATTAGATGTGAAATGAATGCAGCGGGTGTTGCAGTAAGTTCAAGAACAATAAGAAGAAGGTTATCAGGATTTGGACTACAAGCTAGAATTCCAAGGAAAAAACCATATTTAAATCAACAGCAACGCGCGAAAAACGAGTTAAGTGGGCAAAAGAACACATTAAATGGTCAAAAAATCAATGGAAGCAAGTAATCTGGAGCGATGAGAGCAAAATATTGCTCTTTGGTAGTGATGGTAGAAAATACGTGAGACGTAGAGTAGGAGAAGCACTTCATCCTGATTGCATTGAAGCAACTACAAAAAAACCCAACAAATGTCATGATTTGGGCATGTATGTCTGCAGATGGTGTGGGCCGAATTCAAGTGATTGATGGCATCCTGAATGCCAAAAAATACATCGAAACCGTCCTGGAACCAAAATTGATACCTTCCATCAGGGATCTCTTCCCCAACAACGCACCATTTATTTTTCAGAATGATTCAGCTCCATGCCACACAGCAAAAGTATGCAAAGCATGGTTTCAAAATAAAGGCATAGATATATTACCATGGCCAGGAAACAGCCCTGATCTCAATTCATTTGAAAATTTGTGGCGACGTTTGAAAATTCTTGTACGAAAAAAAACGTCCATCCAATAAAAGACAACTTATTGAAGCTATAATTGATTCTTGGCACCATGTGATTACGATAGATGAACTCCAAACACTCGTTCACTCGATGAAAAGACGCTGTGAAGTTGTCTTAAAAAATAAGGGTTATCCTACTAAGTATTGATTGTGTAAGTATCACTTAAAAAAATGCAAATCTAAGATAGATCTTACTTTTAGTTGCATAACTTTTTTTGTAATACTGATATTGTAATACTGTTTTTATTGTTAAATTCTATATTAAATTAGCTTCAATTTGATATATAAACGTTTGTATTTAAGTGAAAATTAGTATAATGTACAAGCACACAAATTTGAAAAACATGAAACTTTCAAAAAATGTCCACACTTTTGGCCACCACTGTATATTAGTATGATACAGATTATTATTACAGAAAACTTTATTTAAGAGATTATTTGTTAAATTTGCGGGGATGGGGAGGGGTGGCGGTAAACGACTTTTTATTAAATATCACATTTACTTTACTTGACCGCGCGCCATCTGGCGGCGACTTTTGCATTATTTGACACTCCTTATTAATAAATCCAAATCTACTGCCCTGATTTCAACAGAACTAATAATTACATTTATCAGATTTAACATTTTTAGCTTCACCCGTAACGTTTAATCGCTGTTTAAAATAGATAATACCGCTATTTTAAAATAACAGTTTTCGTAAAAATTAAATTTATGTTCCTAATAAAAGTACAGAGCCCGTATTCAGTTGATGTATACCAACAGTGAAAGTTAGTGATTTGTTGTTGTGACTGCGTGCCTCCTTGTGTGTAATTATTTAATTGCCTTTTTTAAACTTAACCTTTTTTAAAATATAAAGAAAAACATTTTATCACAAACATCAGCAATTTTTTTATTTTATTTATTCCAAAGATATCGTTTTATCGTCTTGTGCAATAGCAACATGATCAATTAAATTTCATAAAAAAATGCACAGTAGCAGAAAAATATTTTTTTTAAATCGAATAGTTATTGCAAGGCAACACTTTAACAGGGGAATTCTTATTTCTTATTTAGATATTTTAGAATTGTTTGTTGTCATTGCGTTTTTATGCTAAGTTTCGTTTCGTATTCGATTATTATTATGTCAATTTGATGTGAATTGTTCTTGTGTACATTATACTACGGATTTTTGGATGTGTATTCATGAACTCCCGTGCGTAGAACGGTTTAAACAGATACCTATACTATTAATATCATCAATATTAATTGATTATACTAGCTATTATAGATACCTGGCTAGTATAATCAATATTAATTTTAAATCCTAGTTATTAGAGTTCCGTATTAAAAAAGCAAAAACAGAACAATTATAAGATCACTCCTGTGTATCTCTGTCCGTCTGCCAGAACCCTTTTTCTCCTAAACTAGTAAATCTGCAGATCAGGATCCTCAACGTTAGCTCTAAAAGTCATTGTTCTTTAATCTCACTTTTCATATTACTTAACATCTTACAATTCGCAATTTAATTTTTTTAATGTTACACACATATTTAAAGGCATATAATATACTTCGGAGGTTTCAGAAATTAAAAGCGTTAAATTAAACACGATTTATGCAATTATATTCTAAAATTTATATAAACTTCTTATTCTTGTAATTTTTTAGATAAAAAAATGCATTTCTCCTTTTAATAATCTTTGAAATATGGTTGCTAAACAACTAATAAAATAAAGAAGAAAGAAAAAGAAATGCATTTTCAAATTTGTAAAAAATAAGAAAATGAAATATTTTATATTTCCCGAACAGTTGCAAAAAAATTTCCAATAGTTTAAACAATTAATTTCTAAATTCTAATAGATGTATACGCAAATTTTCAAAGCTATTGCATATATTTAAGACCTCCATATCGAAAATTTAGTATCCGTAATTTTACGTTGAAATCCATTATTCAAATATGTGATTTTCATTTCAGTTAAAAATGAAATTTGAAAATCGTCTGCAATCCCATAGGAAAGCATTTTGACGTAAAAAGAAATGTTCTATATTTTTTGGACGAATGAACCAAATGTAACTAAAAACTATACAGCTCATTCCGGGTACCTCACCAATATACCCACCAAAAATCAACTTAATCAGACGATTTTTACGGCAGTTATCGTGGAACAGACTGACAGACAGACGGAAACCGAAAACTTTTCGCGTCTCCACAGTGAGCCTTCACTGACGTTTCGGCAACTATGGGACGTGGAAAGTTTAAACTTGGGAAAGTTAGACAGCCTTTTTACCCACATATTTTCAGATAATTAGCCATTTACAAATATGCTTAGGAAAAATTTAGAGGCTAATTAAGTTACTTGAAAAAAAAAAGTTTCCTTTGATCGAGTGAAAGTTTTCGTGACATCGAACTGAAAAATATATTTATTTTAATTTTAGGTATTATATTTTCAAAGATATCGTCAAAAGTACTGGAAAAAAATGCCCCCCCCCTCTTATTTCTAAATCTACTGAAACTAAAATTATGAAAAAATTAGGAGTATTAGGAGTTTATTAATTAATAAATTGTAATCAATAAATTCAATGTACAGAATCCTTTGAGACAGAGTTATACTCGCACTTGACCGATTTATTACACCATTTACTTAGTTTAGGCAGGAATTAAAGAATATATATCTGTAAGTCGAACCTGGTGTGTTTTGCGTAAAACATTAAAGATACTGGAAATTATTTTCAACAGATTTAAATTACAATGTGAGAAATGTAATGGCACCACGAGAAGTGCTGAAAGGGAACAGTAGTTGCGTCGTCGACACCTTCAATCTTATGTACTATCAGCTACATCCCTAAATATGGAGCTTTGAAACGAATGTTGACCAATTTCATCACTTCTAGTACGTCACATTTCACCCGAATCAAGGTAAGAGTAATAAATCTATCTATCTATCTATCTATCTATCTATCTATCTATCTATATATATATATATATATATATATATATATATATATATATGTATATATAAACAGACGTGTGTGTTCATATAATTCACTTTGCAGCCACAACTACCCAGCGCAAAACATTGGTGTTTGTGTGTGGTAGTAACCTAGAATCTCCCATCGTGCACTATGGTGGCTGCATGTCGGTATCTGTGGGGGTGTGAGAGATATGGTGGTTGAAAGTGGTTGACCTAGGGCATTTTCATGTTTCGTCCAAAGTGTTCTAAAAATGTTTGGAATCTTCATTAACGGGAATTGGTTCATTCAACTTAACATAAACTAATTAAGATATAGACAAATAATTAAAATGATTTAGCGCACCCTAGCGGTGGTAACTGAAACTAAACGGTATTGTAGCGCGTGATTAGCATGTCTGATATACAATTCCGTAGGCAGCGGGGACGAGTGCTGGTGTTTCGTTCGGGATGAGGTTTGTTTATAAAAGAATGCGCTTCGAAAATGACTATTTTTATCGAAACCGCAAAAGGAAGTTACTCATTTCCGAGCAACGCCGAATGGGTGAGCTAATATTATGATAAAATATCATCATAATTATAGTATTTATCAGTATTTATTAGTATTTATAGTATTTATAGTATTTATTACTATTAAATATTGACTACTAACACAAACGAAAGTAGTTAATACGATAGACTAATTTTATTCGAATCTATTATTAGAATTAATGCCATTTCTATTTGCAGATTGTAATCTAGAGCTGTTTTTAATATGCATATGATTATAAAGATATAATTAAAAAAATAAAGGAATAAGAAAAACGGGAGAAAGTGCACAGAAAAAGAAACAAGATGAATTATAATACGTAGATTTTACGCTATTTAATCAGTTTAGGCAGGAAATACAGGAAATACAGGTCTTTAAATAGAACCTGGGGTGACCCACGTAAAACTTTAACGACAGCGGACATTATTTTCAATAAATTTAAATTGTATTGTGCGATATGTAATAGCATCACGAGAGATGCTAAACAAGCACAGTAGTTCCATGGCTGACAACTTCGGTCTATGTACTATCAGCTACATCCTTACATATGGAGTTTTGAGACGTTGTTTCAATTCCAGCTTCACTTCTAGTACGTCATATCTCACACGAAAGAAGTTAAGGGTATTTGATAAATCTGTAAAATATCTTCATTATTAATAAATTGATGTTGACTATTATATTCTGTTAAGTCGGTTAGGTGGACGTTATATGGGTACTGTGCTGGATTTATGGGTTCAGGACTTTAGTCTTATACTTAATCGGTACAAGAATGCTATGTTCAGCCATATGCGTGCATAAACAATTCATGGCATGAAAATCCACCTCACTTGGTGGCTGCTAGATGAGGGAAGGGCACATTTCTGCGAAATTACTTCTTTTGCGGTGACGATAAACATTGTAAACAATCTGTTGGAGGAGCAATGTATCTGGTGTCTGCAAATTTCTCGTGTTCTTCAATTTTGTTATATATACATTATATATGTGTGTGGGAGAGAATGTTTAGTCGTTATAGTATTTTTCTGTTGTTAGATGTCTAGAACTTTGACACCTCAGTATATCCTACGGCCGGAGTTGATTCTGACGTAATGAAGAAAGAAATGTGGACGCATAAGGTTGCCTTCACTGCTCACGATCCCCAAATCGTCAGTGAGGCTGGAACATTTCTGTGCATGATGGTCGGCTCTTCGGTGGTTTTACACAGCCAGTGAGGATTTTGCAGTTCACCTTCAGACCTGAACAAAGTTTATCTCACCGAAGAAAAACCACAGATTTCCTGCTTCTGTAGGATGTTTTGGTTTGCTAAAGACGTGCTTGGCTATGGTCAGGTGGTTCTTCCTGATCCTCGCAACAAGAACTGTCCTCTCCTCATCACACACGACTTTTAAAGAAGGTGCTTATGAACGACGCGTCGAATGGCGACCTCGTCAACCTGCAGCTGCTTGACAAGTGCCCTCATCGACTTCCTAAGAGATCCATATCGACACAGCAGACGAATTCCGTTGTCTTGATAATGATAGATCGTTAACAATGTCGTTTCCTGTAGTAAACGGTGGCCACATTACACCAGGCAGCTTTCAGTTCTCTCCTTAAGTTGAAAACGAATGACCGGGTGAGTTTCCATAAAGCTGCAATCTCTGAATCGGATTGCGACATAGGTTATACATTGCCGGTGCATGACGTTTAAAACGTCACATGGAGTGGATCATTTTTACACGGCGATTGGCGCAAAACGAGGGGCGCGCCGCTTTGCACCAATCGCATAATCATTTTCTTCATGTCTTGAATAGTACGTGTTCAAAATTTGAAACCTTATACTTTGAGTAGTTCAATAAATAGAGAGGTAGGAATAGGGGTGTTTTAATTCTAGCCACCTATATTATATGTTTCATTGTTTTTTAGTAAGCTGCTTAGAGCACCTATAATTGCAAAAAAAATCATACAGTTTTGAATAAACAAAATATATATATATGTACATACTAGCCCGAATAAACCTAAATAGTAAATTTATTTTAATATATGTTTGTGTGGTCACAACAATTTTAATTCTTAAGTTAATGTGACTCATATGTAACATCACAACTTTAGCAGATAAATATATATTTCTGACTTTCAGGAAAAAGTGAGTAAACATTGAATGCTTCCAATAATTTACATAAAAGTATGATATAAGAATCTTTTTAAAATACACTGACCCTTAAATATGAAAGCAAACATTTTCATTTTAATCACTACAAATATTAATTAAATATATAAGTACATCAAAGAAGTTTAAATTTTGCTCTTGATATTTGCGAATACATCTTCAAATACAGATTTTAAATAAATCCCATTAGAAAATGTCTACAAATTAATTAGCATATTCCACATTTTGGCTATAATAAAATATGCACAGCTCGTTTTGAGTAAATATAAGAATGGTGTCTTAATCTTTTCAAATTACGTCCTTATAAATTATTAATGAAGCATCAGATTGAACTTCCAAATTTTATATAGATATTTCGTCTTAATGAAAATTAAGAGATTATCCAAGACGGAACATTTGTCAAGACTTTAGAACCTTTCGTTAGATTAGCGTAAATGCTTTTCCATATACATTCCTTATATAATCTTTGATATCTTCCTTTCAAATTATTAAATGCACTTCAGATAGGAAACGCTAAATTTACTCGTACTTGGAAATTATAATTTGAAGTTTTATGCTATCAAATTTTCATATTTATTGATAAAACTTACTGTGAAATGATGAGGAATGATTAAATGAAATGATTATTTGCGTATTACAGGAAATGCGCGCCTCATAGTTTGAGAAACATTGCAATAGACAAAATCACAAAACATTTCATAATTTCATATAAATGAAAGCTTAATTTTTACCTAATTTTCAGTTTTAACTGAATAAAATGGAGTTGTATCCCTAAAATGAATTACAGTAAACCTTTCAAAACGGAAGCGTATGTAACGAAATTCTGCCTTAAACGGAAAACAGTTTTCTCGTAAAGGTTACAATTCATTACAATAGTGGCTGTACTTATTAAGACTAACACCTGTCTAAAACAGAAGTTAATTACTGTTCCTTGTGATTTTGTTTTAACAGCTTTCACTGCATTTATATATATACTGTAAAAAAAAGACAAATGTTTCTTAATCTTCAAAAGTATAATACAACCTCGACCGCAACTATACGATAATCACTTCCGAGTATCCACGATTTCGAAAAAACATTTTTTATCCTTAAAAACCTAAGAAAACAATATATTTTCTTGGTTTAAACAAGAACTAGCTGATCCACCCGGCGTTGCCTAGGCAGACAGTCATTGAAAAATATAACAAAAAATTAAATAAGAGCTAAAATTTCAAAAGTATAACAGTTACGTTTAAAAAATGAAACGGTCACGGAAAATTATAACCCTTACTTTTAAAGAATGAAAAGCTCAGGGAAGTTCGTAGGGTTGAACCTAACTGGCATATCGGTATAAGATCGAGGCTTGATATATGGCAAATTAAGATTTGTGAAATGCTAATGTGATGCATTTTATAAAACTTCATTATTGCCATTAAACAATTAAAAAATAATCGCGATTTCTGTAAGAAAAGTCTGGAGAGAAATTGCACGTTTCACTCATTAAAAATTCAAAAATCGTGGAGGGATAAATTTGCTATATTACGCCGCTATTGAAAGTTTGCTATTGAAATTCTTTATTTTTAACAACATGTATTTCAAACAATGTCAGAGAGATGGCGCCACATGCCGAACAAAGATTTCCAAAAGAACCTGTGACTTGAATCTCCTCAACAAATTCTTTTATTGTGAATGAAAGTGATAGAAGTCATTATAGTACAGTCATTATTTTTATATCTATCTATAAATATGTTGAAACTAAATCCGTGGCAAATTTTGTATTCTAAAAATGTCTGAATCTAAACAGAATTTACCTCGGCCTAAATCCTGCCAAAAGGCTTTTACACAATTACCAATGAAATGCGTTTCGTTCGGGCGTTGCCATTAAACAATTAACAAATAATTGCGATTTCTGTGCCACGTACGATAACGTAATATATATATAGATTTATATTAAAATTTTTTCTTTAACTTCGACTGATTTTCTGATATATTTCCAGTACAGTTTTATAGTATATTAATCAGTTTTCTCAAACTAGGATATATGTTTTTAACATGGTATTAATTCTCAAGTAAAGAGATTCAACTGCATAACTCAATTTATATATGCACGAGTAACAAAATAATATTAATATTAATATTAATAAAAGTGTTCTTAATTTATCATGTTTGTCTATAAAATATGTTTGTTGAACAGGAAAATGCTTACTTGTGAATTGGTAGCCTCCGAAAAATCTATGTTTCGGTGGAGAAAACTGCTTAATATTAGAACTACCAAGTGGTCATTTTCACCGGTACCAAATAAAAATATTTTGATCCGAATCAGAAATTTGTTTGTGAAAAATGAAATATAAACTGCGCAAAAATAAGTTAAATAAATCAGTTGAATAGTTTAAAATAAAAATTCTGGTGTAAAATATTTTTATAAAACTTAAGTAAAATTTCCGGGGGCTCTAGTGTTAATACACTATAAACATTATTTGGAAATATTTCCGAAAATCCGTGGCCGCAAAGAAAGCCTTGTTTTTATAACTAATTCTTTAAATATTGAAAATCCATTGGTTTCTGAACTTTCTAAAGATAACAGAGCTTTTTG
Organism: Maratus michaelseni; assembly: GCA_963931845.1. Lineage (NCBI taxonomy): Eukaryota > Metazoa > Arthropoda > Arachnida > Araneae > Salticidae > Maratus > Maratus michaelseni. The sequence continues at coordinate 126,509,568 of OZ007590.1, read as the reverse complement.
TAATCGTGGGTAAATCGGAAGCGATTTTTCTACATTTCCGTTTGTGATTATATTATATGGGGTGGTCTAAAATTATTGAGTGCATTTCATGTTTGAAAAAACAAAAGAACAAATCAGGAGTTTGGAACAGAAAAAGCGAACTCGAAAAATGGATATGTTTTTTCCACGTCAGATAGATTTAGGTAACACGTAGGTAAGCCGTTTTACCCTGCTTCGCCTTTAGTATTCTCACAGTGTCAAGCTAAAGTGAGTAGTAACCATCTTCTATAATATAAAACAAAAATCCTCCAAAAATCAATCAACTATAAATTAATCAAATAATGATAAGGAATATATTAAAATTAAAACATTGAATTTCAATACATACTATTTCAATCTGGTGTTTGAATCAGCAGAATATATTTTATTTAAAGATTCGCCCTTGCTATATTGAACTACTTGCAAAACTCCCAACACCCAAATTTCGAGATTCGCCCTTTCTATTCCAAGGTCCGGAAATGAGGTGTACATATTTATTGTTTTCTTGTAAAGACAATTTAAAATTGTTTTACACAACACAACATTTTAAACATTAAGATGGAGGCCGATACTTTTGCTACCAAGATTCCCCGACATTACACCCCTTGACTTTTTCCTTTGAGGGAATTTTAAAGACAGAGTGTAAGCAACTCTAGTTCCCGATATCGATCACCTAAAACGACGAATATGTCAATGGAGAAATACTTGCTGAAATGTTGCAACAAACTTGGTGTGAAATTGAATATCGACTGGATATTTTTTGTGCTACACAAGGAACTCATGTGAAACTTATTTAATGTTTAAAATGTTGTTATGTAAAATAGTTTTAAATTGTCTTTCCAAGAAAACAATAAACATGTACGTACCTCATTTTGTTCTTTTTTTTTAACATGAAATGCGCTCACAAAATTTGGACCACTCTGTATTTCCTAGATTAAGAAACATTCGGCTTTTTTAACATTGTATAAATTTTCTATTCTTAAAATTTACAGAAAGTGAGAAGTACGGCTTAATGAGATTCGAATCTTTATGATATCGAGCAGAAAAATAATATTTGTGAATTGTTTCGTTTTTTAAAATAATAATAATAATAAAAAATCCTTTTTTTCTGAATATTTGTGGAATTTTATAATTATTCTTTTTTTTTTCAAATAATTTGTAGCAATTTCCTCAAAAGCCCCTTTTCATGTTATACAGCCGCATTATTAAAAAACAAGTGGGTAAGTGTGATCTATGATCGCACAAAGGGTTTCGTTTAATATTCCTTTCAAAACACTTCATCCTTTCTTTCATAAATCCAAATAAATTTCCTTAAAAAATAATAATAAAAAAAAACATTAATTTTATAAAGTAAAAATTTAACGGTCTATTTTTCTCGTTTTTTCGAATATCTGAACCAGCCCGCTATTATACTTTGTGATAATGATATCTGTCATGGCGACGAAATGCGACATTAAAAAAAATCTATTTCAAAATAATAAACATGTATAGAGACCTTCAAAATGTTAAAATAAGCCAATATTTCCATAATCGGGTTTTTATCAGGATTCAATACGTTTCTCAAACTCATATATTTTCTATTCTATATTACTCATATTGATATACTCTCTTTGTATCGTTCTCAAACATTTGAAAAATCCGTTATGACGTCAGATTAATTTTCTTTTGAATTCTCTAATAACGTCATATTAATCTGCTTTCTGTATTTACACATACTCATACTCCTTGTATTAGTGAGAAAAGTTTGAAAATTTCCGTTTCATTACCAATATGACGTCATATTAATCTTTTTTTTTTTTCAAATGGTGAAACTTTTTGTTTCATTTTCATTTTTCACGTGGAAATCTTTCAATAGAAAATTAATTACTGTTAGAAAGAATTTTATTGTGGATTTTTAATTTTTGGCAACTGCTATAACGTAAAGGGTTTACATTTAATAGGAAAAGGCTGTTAGAGTTTTGGTTTTTTATCTCTATATATTAAAATAATACGATTTTTTCAAATTTTATGATTTTGAACTTCATAGTAGATATTCAGCTATAAGTACACAAATTTTCATGCCTGCAAGTTCTATAGTTTCTGAGAACTGGCTCTGTGACGGACAGACAACAAAGCGGGAGTAATAGGGTTTCGTGAGATGAACGAAACCCTAAAAAAAGACTTAAAACTCTGAAATACAAATAATAAAGCGATAAAGCAGAAGAAGCGAACATACGGCATGCGCGCGTGCGTTTGATGGCTCTTACGATAATTTTTTGGTTCATGTAAAATTTAAATTTGATTATCATTATATAGATAAAATGCATTTTTCATTTGTTTATAACAAATAAATTTCGTTTAACGTTTAGACAATCACAAATAATACATTTGTTTTGATCGTCTAATACGATAACAAATAATGTTTTTCTGTGATACTAAGCAGCACTTTTGACAAGTAACTACATTGCCTTTTTGTATGAATTTAAAAGTTTTTATTTCTTCAACTGAATTTCCTTAGACAGCTGTGGCGTATATAAATACACCAATTTCATATCTTGATCCACATATTAACTTGAAGAGAGCTCTCACTTCGTAAACCATTGTATCAAGCTATTTCTCTTTCAACGGAACAAACTACTGTTGGCAAGAGTTTGGCGGTGTTTTATCAAGAGCCGAAAAGGACTGAGAACTCTGAGAAAAACCTTTACTCACTTGCGTACGCCATCGTTACTGGAGATGTTGCAATTTGAAATGCTACTGACCGACATGGCACAAAATATTTAGTATTTCAATATGTAAAATTCCCGCTTATTTTGTTTAAGTTGCACATTTTATATGCTTTCTGCTTAATAAAGAGCTTTACAGTGACAAATGGCATTAACCTTTCACAATTTGAATCTTTTTACTACATAGCCACTGCAATAAAGTGAAAAGTGGAACCATTTTTGCTATGACTAAGTCTTGGTGAAAAAAAGTGATCGCCCCAAACTAACTTTGCCCCAAATCATAATATAAAAATGGGACTTGTACCAAACGGTTAGTAATAACTGTTGTGCAGTATAAACCTTGATAGGATCTTTCATCAAACGAAAGTTTGAACTATCACTCTGTTACCCTCCTGGACAATTTCAATGTGTCAGCTGTTTGTTTCCGCTGTCTGCGGCTAGAATCTACATGTACTTTTTTTACTTCTCATTCGCTCTGTAGACTTTATAAAATGTAGTTGTGTTTATCAGAGCGGGAGTTCTGTTTCCCCGCATACATATAAATTTAATTTGATGTGATGTAACTTTAATTATAATTTAATCAAGTCATAAATATCTTGCTTTTCCAAGCTGTGTCGCTGGAGTTATTTACCAAAAGAATACACACATAGTGAAATATAATATATTACTAATTATGATCTTTTTATTTCATCAAAGCAGCAGTGCTCGATGATTACAAGTGTATTATAACAGTCATGCCGGTGGTGGATCCAACGAATAAAAGGTAAGCGAATCTTTACTTACCTATTTATCTGTTAATTTGTATTTCAATGACAGTGGTTCTAAAATATTTCCACTTACTGCGCTGTGTACCGTGCGCAAAAATAACGTTTTAATTAATGCTATACTTAATTTTTGCTAAGGGGTCGTTTAGATAGATATAGAAATTGAAACAAACTTTAAAATTTTAGATAATAGCTCCTAATTTTGTCGTTCTATTTCGTTTAGTTTTTTTCTGTAAATTTTACCTTAGGATATCAAATGTGAAATCATTCATTGAAGTAGTTTAGGTATGCTGCATGTTTACAGTTTGAAACTATCAATGCTAAATTCATTTTTAATTGTTCCAAAACAAATTGTAATGCGAGTAGTTTTTTAAGCATAACTCAAAACTCTCATGACGGAATAAGCTATAATTTTTAGTCCCATAATTGAAATTTCTAGAAATCAATTTCTGTTTTTAAGGGGTCTCAGGGCTCTTAAACCTTCAAATTTTTTAATTTTTTTTATATATTAATCTCCTATTTTTTTCTGAAAATTTTAGTGTAAATGTTTTCTTGAAGTTCCCATTAGAACAGCTTTTAGAATTATACCCACTCAAAGCTGAAGCGGCGTTTCCGAAAACTTTAAAGTCATTTTTCTCAAAATAATGAGTTTGGGCATAACGCGCATGATATCTCAAAAACTTATCAATATTTTTTCAGGAAATTTTCCAAAAGTATGTGTCATGTTAGTCTACATAAATTGAACTTAAAATTTCATTTTTAGTATTAAAAAAAATATTTTTGTTAAGTGGTTATAATGTTGAAAATTTCAAAAAAAAAAATGTATTAGCTCAATACAACTTAGCATTAAAAATGTAAAAATGCTTTAAATACAATTTTATTTAGTTTCAGTGTAATTATTACAATATGAAGTATAATTAGGCTCCAAAATTTTACTCTAGATGCAAAAATTATTTTGTAATCGCGCGCGTAAGCTGTCATATCAATTTTCTGCTCGACAAATGTCTGACAGTTTGAAGCCCCCTATAAATATTATTTCTGCATCTTGTAACTTTTTAAATATGTGAATGATTATATCTTCTCATCCCAATAAAAATTGTGTTTTTAAATAATATGCATTTGAAGATATTAAATGTTAAAAATGGTCTTTTTTTTTTCTTTCTTTCCAATTTTAAGAGTCTTGAGACGCCTTAAAAGGTATCGGTTACAATGTATAATTTTTCAAATATTAATTTCCAATATTCATAAACTAAAACGTTTAACAACGTTATATTAACTTAACGCACAAATATGAAAAAATGACACAAAAAATCATATACGGCCGTTTCGAGGATTCTTGGATCCCCTTTCTCAGTGCGGAAAAAAATGTAAAAAAAAAAACAATTAAAATGGGTTTAAAGAATCCCTCGGTTATAGTCCCAAGTACTGTATTGATTGAAAAGACCAAAGCAAGAGTTTATATATCCCAAAGAAATGACATAATTAACCGGAACTAACTGAAAAAAGGGGTTACTGCGCAGGGTCCCTCCACACGTACGAGAGAAAAGGGGTGCTGGTCATGTCATTTACTACGGAAGAAGTATGTTTATGAATATAGTAAGCTTCGTAAAAGTCTAGATCCATAACTGAATTACATTTTTGGATAATTTTAGCCTCTGGATAATAAACTGGTGGTAGGAATTCCAACAATGTTTTGCTATTGTAGATTTCTCACATTCCTGCTTTCTAACATAATTTTGCTGTTCTTTCAGTTTAATTCTAAGAGCACGCTTTGTCTGCCCAATGTAAGAGAGGCCGCACTTACAAAAACGCCTGGGGCATTTATAGAATTTTTTGTCAGTGCGGCCTCTCTTACATTGGCCAGACAAAGCGTGTTCTTAGAATTAAACTGAAAGAACTCAGAGATCATGAAAGCACAAACCTGTGGTCCTTCTGCATTGGCATCGTCAACAGCTGCGTCAGTAAATGCTTTGATTGATGTTTATTGGATTATTTCTGCATGGAATAAAGTTACGCAAACCACGATTAACCTTCTCACCGCCGTGAACTGATATATCCTTTCACTGTGCTGTAGGTTTCACTGCAATAATTGCATTTTTTAAATTAATATATTTCCTCAAATATAATGCAGTTTTTAAAATATTGAGTAATGATTGATACTCTCAAGGATTATACTCATATACGTAATTAAGTTATTTATATCAAATTTGAAAATTCATCTTTTTGTAGAGTTTTTAAAAAATTACTGAGAAAACAACATTACAAATTTTCCCTTTTGCTCGGCGGTCAGGGGGTTAAGAACTGCTTCAAGAAACTGGATTTGTTACAGCTACAACATCGGTGCAAGAGGATGAGCTTCCTCTATCCCCCTTGCCAGTCTTTGATGGAGTTGATTTTGAAGATTATGTTACCATGGTCGATGAGTTAGTAACATGTGTTGAACCAGACCTAGAGGCAATCTTCAATGAGATACTCTCTGCAACTAAGCACAGCGAGGACTATAAAGTACAAGAAAGGGACGACGAAGAGGATGATGATCCAAGTGACGACGGAACTGAAAAGTACCCAAATCTGAAGGAAGACGATGTTACATCGTATGCATGATTGAGCAACTTAAAGATTTCGTTGCAGAAAAATGCCGAAGCATGCTTAATGGACTTGTAAACTGTGAAAGTGCTGTTTGCATTTACCTAATGAACAAAACGAGGACTCAAACTAAAATTGAATTATTCTTTCAAAAATTGTAAAAATGTGCTGTACCTTCAGTAAAAATAAAAATGAGTAAGTGCTAATTTTTTTTCTAAATTTTTCCTTAAAAAAAAAAACTAAAAAAGTTTACTAAATTTTTCTAATATTGTACTAAATATTTTCTAAAAATTCCCTAAGTTGACCACGTCCGTATGTTGACCAGTTAGTTACAGTCCCTTGGGTGGTCAACTTATGGAGGTTCTACTGTATATTTTTTAGTTTGGTGTTACGAGATTTTTCGAACAATACCCTAAACGATAAACAAAAACAAAAATGTATTTTTTCAAGTTAACTAATATCACGGCTAATTACCGAACTTTTTTTTCAAAAATCACTATCAAATATTCTTGGATGATTCTGAGTCGATATATACCTCGAGTGCCCGTCAACTCCCCACCACTGACCGCCTGAAAAGTAAAGCTTGTGTGTAACGGAAAAATGCGCTTTTCTCAAATATTTTTGTGACCTAGGAAAATCGCTATTGTTTTTCAACGAGGTTTAAATAAATTCCTACTATCCCTAAATTTTTCAGAATTTTAATTTCAGTAGATTCAGAAATGGGTGGGGGATATATTTTTGCAATGCATTTTTGACGATATGTTTGACAATATAATATTTAAAATTACATATCAAATATATTTTTGAGTTCGGTATTACGACATCTTTCACACGATACACCACACGATATAAAAAGGGGATTTTTTTCAAGTAACTTAATCACCCACCCCCCTTATTTTTTCCTAAACATATTTGTGAATGGTTACTAATCTGAATATATGTGGGTCAATAGAAATTATAACTTTCCACGTCCCATAGTTTACTAGAAAAAGGGCTCTGACAGACGGACAGACAGACACAGGAGATGTTTTATAATGGTTCCGACTTTACTTTTTATGTATGAATATGCATGTGAGAATATGCACATAAAATATAAAAAAGGAACTAGTTGAAAAAGTCTTGTTATATCGTGAAATTTATGAATTTACGTTTTTGGCAGTGGCACAAATAAAAAACAAGCGGGTAAGTTTGATCGAATATCGCACAAAGTGCCTCGTTTAATATTCGTTTTAGAACACTTTATTCTTTAATTAAGAGATCCAAATCATTAATTTATAATTGTCCTTATAATTTATCGATTTACTTTATCAATAAGAACATAGACAGCAGAACCATTAAATTTAATAATATGTAAAATGATGAGAAGAGGAAGCTAATTTTAAATCAAATGGAAAATATTCAAAAACTGCTTTTCAGACAACGATGCAGCATATATATATATGAAAAGCATATTTAATTAGATTATTTAATTTTAATTAAAAAAACCTTAAAACGGCAAAAAAATACGAAAGCTCTTTTGATTAAATAAATCGAATAATAAAATGTAAAAATTACAAATTCCAACTTCCGTCGTCCAGAACAAAACCCAGAACCTTTGGGATAGGAGGAAAAATCTCTACCACTGAACCATCTAGCTTACAAGAAAAAGACATTAATGAAGGTTATGTTTTAAAAGGTAAATCACAGAAATCGTCTGATATCATTAAATTAATTCATTTAATTTAAAGATAAGAGTTCTCAAAAGATTTTCGTGATTTGTCGTGTAACAGCTGGTATTCAGCTATAACTATGCAAAATATTAAGTCTCTACCTTATACAGTTTCCGAGTACGAACTCTTTGACAAACATACCGACGAATAGGGTTTCGTCAGATGAACGAAACCCTAATAAATGAATCTTCAAAAACAAATGTTACAACAAATAACTCACGCCTTAAATATAATCATTTACGATTGATTACTCTTAAATACTGATCCCGTTATTGTATTACTGTTTTGGAGTTTCTACATTAAGCAGGCTATCTGTATTATAAATATTCTAACCAACAAATATATATTATTCCTGATGTCACCAACCCTTTTACTATGCACATACTAAACGCACAACAACGAATGTGGTATCATACGAAAGAGTTTTTTAACAGGCTACTGATATAGACCGCTCAAATTCTATTAAAATACGTTGTTTGATGAAAAAATGCAATTCATTAAAAATAAAGGGAAATCTATCAGCAAATAACCTCAAAGATTCCACGCGAAAGCCTTGCACGATCCTGTTTGTTTTGATATATTTATGATTATGATAGCATTATCATGAGTATGATAAGATTTTCAAAATCAGGATTCACATTTTCATTATTTCCTGGCAGATGTCTTTAATCTTCTCATGAAAGTCTAACACTTATAGCGCCAGTTTATCATTCCTTTCATCGTAACAAAAGGGCAATACTCAATGAGATATTGATTATATATGTGCATGTATTCATGTAAATATATATGTATTTATTACATAGGTGCAGTTGAATAATTAAACGAAACCTTTTATTTTATTAATTTTTAGTTTGTCCATGGTTTATAGCATTTTGGTTTCTGTTTGTATAAAATGTTCAGTCGTTTAAAAAAAAAAAAAAAAAACGTTAGAAAAATGTGTATTGAATTAATTTACCATTGACCCTTGAGTTCCCAATACTTCTTCCTACGTGTGTTTCTTTCTTGCTAATGAACTCTAAAGAAAATAGCGACAGGAAAGTTCAGACTAATCTAGTGACTTCTGTCAGATACTATTAAAGTTATTGATATCTAATCAACACTTGCTGTTATAGCAATATATTTTTTTATAAATTTCCAAACTTCTATGTGCCTTTTTGTCTCGTTTTGTGTTTACCATGACTTGAAATAAATGATTACTGCAACTTTTTCACAATTTATCGTTAGTATAATAGTTTTAGATTCTTGTGTATGACAATTGTCAAACAAATATTGCTGTGTTTACCAATGTACAAAAATGTATGTACTACGGTAACAAACAAATAAAAACAAACGGAAAGCATTAAACCTGCATAAATTTGTCTTATTTAGAAGCTAAATCATTAAAAAAATCATTGAACATTTAAAAAATTGCTCCGGTAGATCATATGTGGGGACTAAAATGTAAAAAAAAAAACGAAAACAAATCTAGAGCAATTTCTAATTTTAAACTCCCATTTTCCAAAACCGATTTGTTGGTTTAGAAAGAATTTTTGTCCACTTTTATCAGGTAGAAAAAAATTGCAAATAATGAAAATAATTGCCTAAATATTTTTGTATAGTTCTGTCACAATTTTTAAATAGAAAATTTCGGATTATTTAATCACAAAAAAAATTACAAATTCGGTGAATTAAATTTAAAATAGAAAATTTTCAATTTGAAATAGAGGTTCCACACTCCTTCGAAATTCGAATAAGTGTGCACAGCTGGCTAATTATTAAAATTTATATTTTTTTTTCTATTATGTGTAGATTATGATGTAATCTTTATTACTACACTCATTATTCATTATAAACCAGCAGTTCATTTGTATCATGGTGATTTGATAGTTTTATTTATATTAACATATGGTTACAATGGACCAGAAAGGTAATTTTTGTATAGTCGTTTTATCGGTAGTCGGAGGGATAAAATACTTTTTTATGATAATAAATATTCTTCGGAAAAAACTACTATAGAATGTTAGTAGTAGATTTAATATTTGTAGGTGCCTTAATAATTGCTTAATATTAGCTGGCTAATTATTAAAAAATATTTTTTTTCTATTATGTGTAGATTATGATGTAATCTTTATTAGTACACTCATTATTCCTTATAAACCAGCAGTTCATTTGTATCATGGTGATTTGATAGTTTAATTTATATTAACATATGGTTACAATGGACCAGAATGGTATCTTTTGTATAGTCGCTTGATCGGTAGTCAGAGGGATAAAATACTTTTTTATGATAATAAATATTCTTCGGAAAAAAGCAACTATAGAATGTTAGTAGTAGATTTAATATTTGTAGGTGCCTTAATAATTCTCCCAAAACCTAAGAAGATGAATAAATGATAAGATATTTGTTTGAAAAGACTTACGATAATCCTTTCCTCTGACGATTGGTATTAACGTTTCTTGTGGCCTATTTCTTAACAAGAGGTGAAGTCTTTTATTTAATCCTGCCTAATAAACAAGGCTTTACCTTTATTATTTACTTGAATATCTTTAGCATATTTCTATTATAAGGAAAATCATTTCCTGTCTATGAAAACATGTTTCACGAGTTTCTTCAGTTACTTTTTATTTCCAGAAATATTGGAAACGAAAGAGAAGAAAAATTTAATTTATATTCTTCATAAGCTAAAATATTTTCAAAATATAAATTTTAAAAAAGAAAATGTTTAAAAGTTCATGAAGGATTGTAAAACAAGTAATTTATGGATATCTATTTGAAAAGTGTATGAAAGGTATAAAACAGGAAAACACACACCTCTAAACACTTAAAGACTCACTGTCTTTTTTAAAGAAATACATTTGTTCCATTCATGAGATTGTAACAAAAAATACAAATTATGTATCTATCTCATCCTAGAAATATATGACACTAAAAAAATTTGTCTCGTAAAGTTATTTTTTAAATGTAATCGATTAAAAGATAGTTGAAATACTTTCTGATGTTTTAATTTTACTATTTTGGAAAAGAAATATTAGCTTTACTTAATGACAAGTCGAATTGAATAAGACGAAGAATACCATTTGGAAATTGTTGTACTCAAAAACCAGAAAGTTTGGCTGCTATGTAAAAAGGCTGTCTGAAGCAAGATATCAACTGTTACAAATTTTAAAAGTTAAAAATTTAGAAATATTTTTGGAATTTCATGAGAAATTAAAAAGGCCTTCCTAAACTGCTAAACTGACTGAGTGTTTTTAAAATGATACAACAATTTATATGGGGATACAGTAAGTTATGAAGTCAATTCCATCCCCCTATGTTCTAAGAACCAACTGTGATTTCAAATGTCAAGAAAAAATCCCTAAAAACGGAAGGAGGAAACAGAGAACGCACTCTAGCTGTGAAGAGGAAAACTAAAATACAGGAGTGTGTAAAATATGCATGATCAATGATGTAGTATGCAAGTGGAACCAGCAAAAGAAGCCAGATACTAGTAAAATTTAAAAAGAGGGGATGAAAATCGCCCTCTACCGAAGAAATAAAACGAAGTGGAGGAGGAATTAATTACCGATACTAAGGTGAAAATTGCATGAAAATCTGACAATTAGAAGCATATAAAACAAAGGAATAGTATGTGTATAGTAAAAAAGTGACACATAGTGGTTGGGGCAAAAATCTGCTAAAGCTCCAAAAAGTTGCCCGAATGAAACAGAAATTTAGGGAAAGATGGGGCATAGACCAAGGAAAGTTAAAAGTAAACACCCAGGATAAAAAAAGAATAAAGGGGAAAATTAAATGAGAGGCAAAAGCTCTTAATATATCAGAAACTAAAAAGGTAAGTCAAATTTAAGGACTTCGACCTAATTGTACAAGTTTGGGATAACCCGCAAACATAGCGTAGTGATGGGCAAGGCAGTGCTAATATATATAAGTAAGACAAATAGGGAATAAAGTAGGGGCAAGTTTTCAGGACCCTCATAACGGAGAAAGGAGGAGTGAAAGATTAAAATTAGAAAATCTTTAGGAGAAGAGGGAGAGGGAACTGAAAAACTACTAGAGGAATCTTGACAAATGCCTAAAACAGCCAAAAACAGAAATGGGCCCTATAGAAAATGAATATGAATGCAACTGAAGGATAAATCCACTGGGGCAGCTACACAGGGTGATAAAAACAGAAGAAGCTATAGATAAAGAAAGAAAATAAAGGACCACAAATCTGGAACTGTATCCGAATAAGAAAGCATAATAAAATATTTTCAATTGTTTTATTTTCTATATTTCCCTCTAGATGGCATTAGAAACGCAAAAAGAAAATCTTAAGTGAATAAATTTTAATAAATTTTGTTTCCTCTATTTTCCGCTAGGTAGCGCTAACAGCGTAAAAGGAAAATGATTTGAATCTATCCTAATTAGTTTTAATTTGATTCCGACTGCCATTTGAGAAACCATAAAAATCAATATGTATAAATTTCGTTACTCTATCTCACGGAAGTAAGCACTGGAAATTCCAAGAGAGTTGAGTTGATTCTGTCCTATATGTTTTTATTTTCGATATGATTTTCATATGAGAAAAACAACCTAAAAGCACATTTACTAAAGTAAGAATGGCAAGCAGACAAAAAGTCAAAGGTAATTAATTTCCCAATCATGTCTAGCTAAATAACATACGACGTTTTTAGTAATCCTTAATCATTAATTAGATTAAATCTTTAGTTGGAGAATGGGGTTAATCGTTAATCAAAGAGAGCGACTGAAATTAAATTAATCATTAATCATGTATGAGTAGGACTGAAACGAACTTTAATAGGAGAATCATTAATTATGATTGAAAATCTAATCGTTAGTTTGCAATCGTTAATGTAATTAAAATTTTCACCACCCTGTTCTAGAGCATTCTACGCATGCTATTTTGCACGTGTAGTCTAGCACTTGTGCTCTCAGACAATTTTTTCCTTGCACCCACAGAGACTCTGGAAATTTATAAACCATATTTTGTTCTCATGGATAGTAAATATTGGTTTTGATTTAAAACAGAAAGTTCTCCTTCTGTACAGTTTTTCTTGCGTTTTAAACATTTATATTTTTATAAATATACAGCTATATATATAAGATGTTATATGCCTGTGCAATCTGCACTCTCGCTCACACAGAAACACACACATATAAATTCATATATGTGGGGAAGCAAGGGCTACTTCTTTAACAACTTCAGGATGGACGTCATTTAATATTATTTCAACTTTTCATACCACTAATTGCGTATAGTATTTTTGCTTTATTTAATCCAAGAATAACACGATTCGAAAAAGCAAATATTCTTGAACTAAAAAACATACGCATCCTATATGGCACGCATACGTGACACACTCCATGGTGGAGTTAAAGTTACTCTTTCAAAAAATTAGGTGTGTGACATCGATCATTATCACACAGTTAAATTAATGGATCACCTATGACTCCAGCATACTGCAAAACAAAAAGTTCAAGAATCTGATAATTGTATTTTTTACCCGTCAAACTGCCTTACGTGTAATAGACTTGCCCTTACCTGCACCTGTACTTATCCTTCCCAAACCACAATATCGTTACCCAAACGAAACAACAATAACAAAATCATCTGTTCTTTGCTTTTTTATGCTTGATAACATTTGAGTAGCTTAGATCAGATCACGATTTGTTTCTCCATTTGAGGTAAAGCTTGTCTATAACCCTGTAGTTTTTATTTTAACAGAATTAAATGAGTTTCTGTTAGAGAGAGACAATTAAAGATAAACTTAGTTATTTATTATGGTATTGTAGACGTTTTGTCAAATCTTTATGTATAGAAAACAGTGATATATATTGGTAATTTGCACTTTTTGTATATATTGTCGGAATATATGTCGGATAAATTGTAACTAATTTTTTGTTGTTGTTTATATGAATATTGTGTAACAGTGATATATAATGTTAATTTGAACTTTTTGTATATAATGTGGGAAATTAAGTTGCATTTGTAATTATTTAGGTGCCATCGTAATTATATAAATTGGTAGCACCTATAGTAATCGTCTGGTCAGTACGTCTATCTGTCCGTCTAACCGTCTGTTCGGTTGTCCGCATATAAAAGCACAAAAACTACCCAACCGAATGGTTTAAAAAATATATAATTGTTGCAGAATTTTGTCAAATTGTTTCGAATTTCATGAAGATCGAATCAAAACTTTAAAAGATATTAATAAAAATATTTATTAAGTAATTTGACTTTTTTTCAAATTCGGCCCTTCCTTGTTATAGCAGCTTCCAATGATTAATCATCAAGCGACAGAGATGTATCGCCAAGTTATCTGAAAAGTATGGCGTTATAGTCACATATGACGTATATGACATTTTATAACCTCTACGACCAATTTATAGTCGTCCCACTCTGTATTATATTAAATCCTATCATACGTAATTAATTTAATGATATCCCATGAAAGGTAATGATTCTAGGTTACCATGGCGATTACGTCATATTTAAGATGAAGTCATATTATTTCAGTATTACTGAATTTCAAAACCTAATTTGTATATTAAAATTGTTTAAATATAACAATCATGTAATCTACCGACAGTTTTTTGGCTAGATGTTACCTGAGAAATATATATTAAATCGAAAAAAAGTCTAAATATTGAATTCAAGTTCTGAAATTTTTAAATCTAAACTTAAGTTTCCCATTGGAATTTTCAGTAAATGTCAACAAAAGATAAAATCTTACCAACCTAAAATGTACTTATTTAAATACGGAAATTAATCATATCATATTAACAGACAATATAGTTAATTTTACTGAAATAATAACAGTACGAACACACTTCTATTGTCATATTTGACATACAATTTCCAACTTGTTTTTTGTTTTTATTGATATGAATATTACGTACCTCGGAAGTCCCCTCACCTATACTTTCTCAGATGATAAAAAACTTAAGATACGCAAACAAATTATGCTGGATAGTATTTCAGTGAGTAAAAAATGTTACGCAATTCCGGTGTGGTGATAAAGTTATTTAACACCATATTTAACACCACATTCAGTTCTATGAACCTTTGAAGAAGAAAGTACTTCTGATAGTAATTCACATTTCCAACTGTACTTTTCTTGAATTAATGCTGAATTCTGCTAGTATCGCCTTTATTATGTTTTTTGTAATTATAAGAAAAAATAATGTACCTGAATTTCCTAATGCATTTCTTCCATGATGTAAAATTAAGACTACATTAAAAATACATCCAAAGAACAAAACAAATAACGTAAAAAATAGCTACTCAATCACAAAAAGATTCTGTAAAGTATTACTAAACACAGACAGAGTGTGACAGAAATGCGTCTTTATTAACATTTATCTTTGAAACATGATCAAATATACTTGCATGCGATCAGAAATTTTGCCAAAGATTGCTGTAAGATAAATTAGCAAAGAAAAAAAAACCCTCTGTTTTTCGTTTGTAACTTTTTTATCATCTGCTCTCTCGAGTTATTATCCGATTTTAACGTCATCGGTTATTATAAAGGTAAAACCACGCTTACTTTCCCAGATTCATTAAAAATTACTGAACGAAATTCATGTACTGTTTTAGTCCCCTCTCCTACAAACAAATAAATAAATAAATAAATAATAAAAAAAAGCCGAAAGCTCATAAAATCCAAATTATTATAACTCGGTATATTTTGGTCACAGAAGAATTGAAGTTTTACTATTTTATTTGTTAGTGAATGTATAAAGATTCCCGAAATGTAACTAATTGGACCCAGATACAGTATAGAAATTAAAATTTCGTATAAATATTTTAATTTAACTATTTAAATGTAATTGAATTTTAACATGACGAAGAAAAATATTTGAAAGCTTTTTATTTTTTGCAATTAGAACTATACATCTAAAAATAATTATTTAGGAATCAACAATTGGTCAACGATAATAAGGGACACCCCGAAAAAGTATAAGCACAAAACATATGAAGCTTTATTTTCGAATTGAATAATTTAATTTTTATGTAATCTTTCAAACTGAGATATTTTACTTCATTCATTTTAAAACGTTATTTCGTAATTCATCTTAGTCTTTAAAATTCAAACAAAATTTTCAGTGTATATAAATAATGTATAATTTTATAAAAACATCAATCGTCAACAGTTAAAAATTGCGACGGCCCACTTTTAAACTAGATACGGTTTTAAAATTACATAAATATTTATGGTGAACTCGTTGTATATTTAACGGCCTTGAAAGTTGCATGTCTGAAATAATTTAAAGTATATTTAAGTATTTAGAAGTTATGTTAGTATTCTGAAAGATTGAAAGTTATGTAATTTCTAAAGCGTTGTGTATATACAATATCTTTCTCAAACATTAAAACAGATTTAAAAATGTTTTAAATGGCGTAATGATGAGACATAATTTTTTCCACATGCAAGTTTTCTGTAACTACTAAATTTTGTAAACTGATATAATATTTCATGTAATTTTAAAAATAAAAAATAGTTTTTATAAGCAAAATTCGAGACAGTTGATAAATGAATAATAGCAACAGAAGTATTTTTATTTTTGTCTTCCGTGTTAATAACATGGTATTTTAAAGTAGCTTTTTCTAGTGCTAATTAAAAAAAAACATTAAAACATATTATTGCTATGTTAAATATTAAAAAATTTAATAATTGCATTAATTTCTTTTCGAATGATTTCTTTTTCCCTCAATTCTACTTTAACCATTAGAAAAAATATTTAATAGATTTATTATTTTATTTATTTCTATATATCTTTTTGGTGCTCAAAAATAAATTTATCCGCTATTTGAATAAAAACAATTTAATAAAAAGTTGAAAATGTTGTAACTGACATGTTGTTAACAACTTAGAAAAAATGTTTAAAACGTTTTTGAAAAATACATAATATTAATCATTAAAAAAGATAAATTTGAAAAAGGATGTTTTTAAAATGACGTACATCATCCATCAACTGAAATATTTAAAAATGTGAATTCAAAATTATCAAATGTTACACTTTTATTCTTTACCACTTTGTAATATATATATATAACACAATTTTGTGTTTCAACATATTTTGTAGCTCTATAGAATTTTTTTTTTAGATCACAGAAAAAATCATACTGCTTTGTTAAAACTAACACTTACTGATGTAATTTTAAAACAAATCCATTTTTTTTATATAAATAAGAAATTAAATATTTTTCTCATTAAGTTTTGATGTTGTTATTATATTCTGCATTTAAAAAAGAAAATTATTGTAATGTATTTCATCGTTTAAATTTTATTTTAAAAATTATTTTAGAAGATTTTTTTTATTAAATTTTTATACGATAAAGTAACATAAATGAATAATGTATTAAACTAAATAAGGATATATTGGTTGATTTAAAACTTTAAGATATATATTATTGCACTCGAAAACAAGCATCTTTTAGCTACCTTACATTGCAAAATGTAAAAACCTACTTATTGCAGCCGTCTGAAGGAAAGCAATTCCGGAAGTATTTGGTACATTTTCACCGATCTTGATTCCCCGTCCGTAGAACCATCCTCCGTCCAAATATTAGTTTATATATATATATATATATATATATATATATATATATGTGTGTGTGTGTGTGTGTGTGTAGTTTCAACACAACAGAAGTTTCTTCAAATATGAATATACATTACAGTGATTTACTACAAGATACGAGGTGCATAATATGATGTGCCTTTATTGTTCATTTACAGGGACACACAAAAGATTTAGGATACTGTACTGTATCCGAAGTATTGTCTATAAGCGATAATTACTTGTAGCGCGCTTACAGTTAGGTATGTGTTTAACTAAATTTTCCCATACTATGTGGTACGCATAAATGCTATAGATCATACACAGGGCCACACAAAAGAATTCGTGCATTACTCTGTATTATCGTAAATTGCTTAATTTTTTTTTTTTTTTTTTTTTTTTTTTTAAATCGAGTTATGCATTTGAATGGGAAATATGTTTAGTATACTAAGAAATGCTTGTTGAATATAAATAAAATCATATACAGGGCCACGCAAACAACTGGATATCTGACCGCTTATGTAAGATAATTTCTGATTGTGATTTCAGTAGTTTACGATTGTGCCTGAAATAATCTTTAGCTTAATGTGTATCGTGAATAAAAATCTTTAAGTAATATACAAGGCTGTATAAAATAATTCAAATATTTTTCCCGTATATTGGTAGAAATTCTGAAGGTGAATTTTCATCTGTAATATGTGTTTTCTTACTAAACAAACTGTAGCATACTATAAAGATTATACAAATCTATAGATTTTATAAAGGCTTCAGAAAAGAATTTGAGTTCTTACGTCTTTGACTATGGCCTTTAATTGCTGAATTCTGGTTTCCAAATGCGTTTTGCGTTTTCTAAAATATTTAATTATGTATCTTATTTAACTTATTAAGCACGAAGGTTTATTCAATAATACTTGACGTGTTGGAAATTGTTTTATAATCTATTCTTGATGCATGATTTTATTTTCTTGTTATTAATTGTTATGTTATTACGTCTCACCATCTCTTAATCGTCTAGCTTACTTACTGAAACATCAAAACATTTATACATATATAACGGATTATAACTTCTTTCAATTGATAAAAGACGTAAATTAAAAATATTATAAACAGTAAAATAAGTTTTATTAGACTGTTGACATGTTTCGGCTCCATCTGAGCCATTATCAAAACAAATAAGAATACTCCCAGCCATTTTTTAAGAGAAAGCCAAAACAAAAAATTGCTCCGGAATCCTTGTATCATTATATATTACTTAAAAGAAATAATATTGTCAATTTATATAATTTTTGTACATCTCTTTGAATTTAAAAAAAAATAATAATAACTGTCTGCCATTTTTGAAATACGATGGCGGATGAAGCTGGCCAGATAACTTGGTCAAGACCTTGGTATATCCTGTACACATACTTAGTCACATCCAAATTGGTTCATAAATAAGAGATACACGACAAATGTCAGATATATATCTATATATATATATATATACAGGGTGATTCATAAAAGATGGGCAGAACTTTAAGGGGTTATAGTACACTTAAAGACAAATAATATTAAATAGGAGACTAAGGGTCCCAGACGTATTCCCAAGGAGATAGGGGGCATTAAAGTTTAGGGTCCGAAATTTCAAATGATTATAAAACATGGAAAAATTGGTCGATTCGTTTGCGGTTTTTGCAAAAAATTTTCTTTATGCCAGTATTTTCTTGAAATAAAATTTTAAAGTTCAATTTCAAAAAATGCCGATAGGGGGCGCTTTAGACTTTGGAGTAACAAACAACTATTTTTTAACGTTATTTTTTGTATTTCTTTAAATGATTTCGAAAGCTTAGACTTAAACTTAAATTTTGATCTAAAAATCTGAGTCCTAACGAGTAGTTAAGTAGCGTAAACTGAAATTTGAAATTTGAAACCCTTCTCCCCCCAGAACAAAAATCAGTTATTCCCGATCTTTGTGTCGTAGATTAGGCTCTAACTACTGCCGCGTTTTGCTAAAATTATTCTTTATGTCAGTATTTTCTTGAAAATAAATTTTAAAGAAAATTTTCAAAAAATTCCGATAGAGGGCGCTTTAGACTTTGGAGTAACGAACAACTATTTTATACCGTTATTTTTTGTGTCTCATTAAATGCTTTCTAAAGCTTAGACTTAAATTTTCAGCCCAAAATCTGAATCGTTAGACGTGGTTAAGTTTCTGGGGAGAGGGGTTTGAAATTTCTACTCCTGAGCACAGTTCAGTTTACCATGTCCACACATTGTGTGCTGTGATACGAGGTAAAAAGACACAAATTAGGATTATGTTACCAAAGCATATTTATTAACATGTAATCACAATAAATGTTCAAAATTGTGACCACCAGAGGTTATGCACGCAGAACAATGGCGACGAATGGAACGGCGAACATTCGCGAAAACATCAGGCTTTTCGAGCACTTCCCCTACAGCGGCGGAAAGTCTGGCGACCAGTTCCTCGGGGGATTCAATGGGTGTCTCATACATAAGAGCCTTCAATCGTCCCCAAAAAAAGAAATCGAGGGGTGAAAGATCTGGCGAGCGAGCAGGCCAAGCAACAGGACCACCTCGACCAATCCATCTGTTCGGAAATGTGATGTCCAGATAGTTGCGGACGTCTCGTACGTAATGGGCTGGCGCTCCATCGTGCTGGAACCACATGACCCGCCGGATGCGTGGAGGAACAACGTTTAACAGGTCTGGCAGCACATGTTGCAGAAATGTGAGGTATGTTTTACCGTTGAGGCGTTCAGGAAGAAGGTACGGTCCGATTAGGTGGTCTCCGAGGATTCCTGCCCAAACATTGATGGAAAAGCGTCTCTGATGAGCATGTGGATACGTAGCATGTGGATTGACATCCGCCCATACATGTGCATTGTGTGTGTTAAATGTACCTTCACGTGTGAAGGTACATTCATCGGTGAAAAGCACAGTTCGTCCAAAATGTGGATTTAGCGCGTTCTGCTGCAGAAACCAGCGGGCGAATTCAATACGATTTGGATAATCCCCTGGAGACAGTTTCTGGACTCGTTGCACATGAAACGGAAGCAAATGTTCATCCTTCAGTACCCTCCAAGTCGTGGACTGTGAGGTATCCACCTGGCTAGCCACTGTTCGTGTACTTGTACTTGGCTGCGCCGCTACTACATCCAGAATGGCTTCTGCAACAACTACTGATTCGTCCTTTTTTGCACGACCTGCATTCGACCGGGAAGCGAGAAATGATCCCGTCTCACACAACTGTCTGTGCAAGCGCTCGAAACTTTTGCGGTTAGGCAACCGCCTGTTAGGAAATCGCTCTCCGTACATTCGTTGTGCCTCTGCACCATTTCCATCTGCCGCTCCGTAAATTAAATGCATCTCAGCCTTTTCCTTATTCGTGAAGGGCACCATCTTCCGATTCATTACTACAGCGACTTACACTTGACTCACCGTTCAGTGGTTTTTATGCCTGAATCGTGTCGAAATTTTGCATACGTGTTCTTCTTCTTCCCCATTTGACATTTGCATACTTTCTGTTTCCTTCTTCACCCGGTGACTAGCGTCAGGAATGGAGCTTTAACGTTTGCATGAGCGACGTTTCCAACTGTGCCAGTGCCTTTATGAGTGAATTCCGACTATGCAGTCCTTGACGAAAGTTGTATTTTTGCCTCGTATCACAGCACAGAATCGTTGGGCATGGTTAAGTAGTGCAAACTGAACTATGTTCAGAAGTTGAAATTTGAACCCCCTCCCCTCGCTACTGAACCACGCTCAGCGATTCAGATTTTGAGCTGAAAATTTAAGTTTAAGTCTAAGCTTTAGAAAGCATTTAATGAGACACAAAAAATAACGGTATAAAATAGTTGTTCGTTACTCCAAAGTCTAAAGCGCCCTCTATCGGAATTTTTTGAAAATTTTCTTTAAAATTTATTTTCAAGAAAATACTGACATAAAGAATAATTTTAGCAAAACGCGGCAGTAGTTAGAGCCTAATCTACGACACAAAGATCGGGAATAACTGATTTTTGTTCTGGGGGGAGAAGGGTTTCAAATTTCAAATTTCAGTTTACGCTACTTAACTACTCGTTAGGACTCAGATTTTTAGATCAAAATTTAAGTTTAAGTCTAAGCTTTCGAAATCATTTAAAGAAATACAAAAAATAACGTTAAAAAATAGTTGTTTGTTACTCCAAAGTCTAAAGCGCCCCCTATCGGCATTTTTTGAAATTGAACTTTAAAATTTTATTTCAAGAAAATACTGGCATAAAGAAAATTTTTTGCAAAAACCGCAAACGAATCGACCAATTTTTCCATGTTTTATAATCATTTGAAATTTCGGACCCTAAACTTTAATGCCCCCTATCTCCTTGGGAATACGTCTGGGACCCTTAGTCTCCTATTTAATATTATTTGTCTTTAAGTGTACTATAACCCCTTAAAGTTCTGCCCATCTTTTATGAATCACCCTGTATATATATATATATATCAACTTTTGAACAAGGAATCGTTTTGGGGTCTGGATGTCTTGATAGGTGGAAATATTCCAAAATGTTATTGCTTTTCTCCAGAGGGCTGCGATAGGTAGCTTTTTATTTTTTCTATTAGAAGCTACCTAAAAAAGGCAACAATAATGTATATATTCGAAGGATAGTAAAAGGGAAACAAAAAATACGAGAAAGTAAATTACACAACATAGATGATCCTTTGGAGAGTCTGCTGCTTCGTAAAGATTTTTGTCAACTAATCATAAATTTTATGCAAAATTTAGTAAAATTGCTTCTGTTAATTTAGAGGTAATTTAAAAGCTTTCTATATCTAATGTTAGAAATATTTTTATACACTATAACAGGTTTTTGATGTCGTGTAATATTAATAGAATACGCGCCATGAAAAAGAATTTAACTACATACTGAGAAGACAATACATATTTTTACTAAAATTTGCTCTTTTAATAGTCAAAATAATTTATTTACAAGTAAATGAAATACGATAATAGGCTGAAGATGACCAAAAAACGAATTTAATTTAATATCTTTTAGTGGGGTGGGGAAAGGGGGGGGCTGAAGAAAATAAAATCCAGGCTCTTTGGAATAACCGAAAAGTATATAGATTTTTGCATAATATTCTCCTAATTTGTATATTTTTCTTATTCTTTGTTAATTTTCTAATTAACATAAATTGGATTTAAAATTAGTAGAAATAGGTATTTTGTAAATAACATATATGTTGGCTCCTTATGTATTGCATGTTGATGAAATTCAAATAAAAATATTTTATTGATAATTAGTTAATGTTAAAACATTTCAGCGAATATTTTATGTAAATGAATAAGCTTTTTTAATTCTTTAAAAATACGCTAATGCTTAAATTGCTTTTGATTTAAAATAACAATTTTTAATATGAAATAAATGCAATAAATACGGAATAAGACGATCAGAAACTAGTCGTTAGGGGCCACCGTAATACTTACCTATCATGGATATGAATAATATAAAATATGAAAGTAAAACACGTGTAAACTATGTATAAATTGCATTTCAATTCGAAAAAAAATTTGGCTTGATTACATCATAAAATTTAAATGCTCTGCTGAATTGCGTAAAAGAAACATCCTTATAACTCCAAAAATGATAATCATGCTAACTAACAGTTTGCTTCGCCGGATTAAGCGTTTCATTTCTAATTGAAATATATCTTTGAATTGAAATTTAAATGAAATACAGTGTCGTGGAAAAATCGAAGAGTGTGGTAAATAGGATTATAAATATCTCAGCAATTAATGATCCGATCGACCTCATTCTTTACGTAAAATTTATGGTTTTTTATAGTCTTTTATATTCACTCCTGAAAATAAACAATTTCGAAAATTATTATACACCATTTTATTAGAACGATTATTTCGAGAGCCCGAAAAAAATAGTTCCGGATAATAGAGGTTGCTGAAATTTAATAAGCTTCTTCCCATTATTACATACTAACTACATACCAAGTTTCATGTCTCTGTCTCAATTTGTTCGGGAGATACAGCGTTTACAGACACACAGACAGACGGACAGCATTTTTTTCTAAAAATGTTTTTCGGAATCTCCAGTGTCTGAAACGTGTAAATCCGTCAATTTTGATTTTTTTTATTTTTAACACGATTACAAGACTTACCCTATACTACGTATGATGGGTAAGTAAAATAATTCTGTATTTATTGCTTTTTTAAGCAACTGAATACAAAATAAAGAAATCTCAAAAGTGTTTCAAACAGATTTATAGTTCTCAAATTTGCACCACCCAATGTTAATCATAACTTTAACAATAATGTTGCTGTAACGAAATTTTTAACTGATTTATTTAGGCATGTGTGAAATGTGATGGTATCACGAGAAGTCGAAGTGCACAGTAATTTTGTCAATAACTCTGCAAATGTCGTTTGTTACATTTTGAAATATGGGTCGTTTAGTTAAGTATTATTTGGATGTGGATTGTATACAGTTGCAACTCTTGTTACAAAGTCATCATATTTTGCCTAAAGTAAAGGAAGTATGTTGGATATATCGTCCCGGTTTCCTTTATTATTATATAGGCTATGAATAAAAATTCCAAATTGCATTGAACAGGCATACATGTGACATTTTAATTTTATTTTTTCTAATGCAAAATTTCGTGGGAGTCTTTTAAATATTGATACATATATGACTTCATGCAACAGACACACATGATGTATATATCGCAAACACTCGATATATGTATGTATCTCGGGTGTTTCAAAAGTCAGAGCAAAAGTGACACCGGTTAAAAAAAACGTCTTTTTATCGAACAGACTTATGTTTTGCAGTTTAACAATATTAGTGATAGGGTTTTATACTGCATGAAAAATAATTTTCAAAATTTCGACAGCTGTACCGGACGGTACTGTAAAAAAAAACAGTCATGGCGCATAGCTGTAAAATGACAGACTGATTTCTATGTGATTAATAACTGAAAATGTTTAATATGTCTACCACCATATCCGGGTACTTTAACGGTATTACACGTGATGCAAAACGAAATAAGAAAAAAACGGGATTGACTGCTACTTTTTGTCCTATGGTTTTTGTCCGTGCTGGAAAAGATTGGAGATATCCTCTATAAACATGTGATTTAGGCTACCTCACATCAAAATCACACGGTGTGCTTTAACGAGATTATAATTTTGTTATGTGCAAACTATATGCATACAAAACCTGCATGGCGTTACTTGCAGAAGCGCACTCAACTGTCGAGATTTTGAAGTAGCCCATTCAGTTTTTGCCATACAAAATATCATGTCATGGTAAATATAACTACAAATTGTAAGTCTCTTTGACCTATAGATTTATTTATTGCATTTCACTATTGCTATGTATTATTTGTAAAAATGGGGATTGGGTTAATTTGCCATAATAATATGGCAATATCTACAAAACCATCAATATCTACAAAAGCTGAACTATATCTCTTATAGTTGTCATGGCGTAAAATTTGCTTTGCGGCAGTTTAATCAGATTAAAGGCTTTAAGAGCTTTACGACTTTACTTGTTTTGGAATTGAAGTAAAACTCGAAACTGCCTTTAAAATTTTTGTCTAGACATAAGTCTAGACTTTTTCATATGCATTCATGTCTGGATTTACCCAATCGATTATTGGTAATTGAATGATATGAAAAGTGAAAGTTTAATTTAAGTAAAGTAATTTATTAAGACATTTATTTATATGAAGTAAATATTCAAAAACAACAATTGATTGTTCCAGTTTGAAAAGCATTGAATTCGAGTATATTTATTATTTTTAGTAATGAATTTATTGGTTGATATTTCAAATACAAAACAGTTTTATTTATTGTATATTCACAATTTTCTTTTGCCTCTTTCATTTCTTTTTTCGTACATTTTTATTTCAGTTTTCTAATGCAGCTATGATTTTTTTTAATATTATTTATTGGTTACAATAATGAAAACTGCCATCTTTTGTGTTTCGTTATATAGATGGATTTTTTTTCTTTTTGTTTCTGAGAGATAATATTTAATAAGATGCAAAATAATATTATTTTTATCTAATAATGACAGTAAACCCGTTCTTCACACAGAGAGAATTAAAGACAAATACACATCAACCCTAAACATAGAATAAAGCATGCATCCCTCCATTATGACATATACGAAAGCATGTCGGCAGTTTTATCCATAAAAATGAAAAATAATACAGTTTAACGTGTGTGCACTTTTCACTTTTATTTTTGGCCCAGAATAAGATTATTGTTCCACATCACAAGGATAATTTTTTTTAATTTTTACGGATAAACAAAGCAGTGAAACTATTAGAGATGATATTGCAAAAAACTTTCATTGAAACCAAGTCATTTTAAAAAAAAGGTGCATTTTTGAAATTATAAAAACATTTTATTTCTGACTGCGCAAAAATGAGCCATTTTGTCCACGGGTCTCAGAATTCTTACCATAATGTCAAAATTAAAAGGAGTTTTTTCTAACCATCCTCTCCTTAAGTTTTGGTAAAACAATTTCGCTATATTTTATAAATATTTAAAGCTATATTCGAAACTACCTTTTTACAACATCACGTAATTTAACTGGTTAAAATGTTTTACATTAATGTACACAAAGTTGAAAGAATAATCTGACAATCGCAATTATTCTGACAATGTAACAGAAATAATTTTCTTTAAAATTTTGGTTAAATTCCTTCCCGTTGTTGTTAAAATATCTGGGTGTTGTCAGAAAACATAAATTTTAGGTCGATTAAAACTTTATATCAAATTGGGAAAAACAAAATCAACAATATACGATAAATTTCACAAGAAATTTCAAATAAACAACTTTATTATAAAGCAAGAATGTGCGCATTATTAAACGATGTCGGAAGAAATGTTGTTAAAACTCTGTTACTACAAAGGAATAATTCTTCGTGAAACCATTATATCATTAAAATATGCCATTTGTACAGGATTACGGAAACGTAGCACTGCTTGTGTATATGAAGACTTACTTACACCCATCCAATCGTTCATGCGCGCATACATACGCACATGCGTTCGTACCAAAACACATCAAACAGAAAGCAAACTTTTGCTAAAATTCCAATTCTACGACATTTAGTTTAATACATTAAAAAACATATGCAAGATTTGTGGTCAAAAATTGGCAAAAGTACCTTCTCCTACTTATATTAAAATATATATTTCACACTACATTCGGCAGTTTAACGATTGGATTTTTATTATGATAAGAAGTGACTGCATGGACATACAATCTCAGAATGATCGTGAAAGTATTTGAAAGTACTCGAAAATATCTCTAAAAATTAATGTTGAAATTTAACTTTCGAAAACACATATTGTATTTATATATGACTTTTATTTTGAGAAATCGGAACAATCTGAGGTATTTATTTACCTAACATCAAATATATTTTTTTAGTTATTAATGCTTTCATTTTTATAACTATTAGTACTTTAAGTTATTTCGTATCTTAGACAATTTTGGTATATATCTTGGCAAGATTCTGTCTTGCATTGAAGTGAAAGAGAAGTTGATTTTCTTCTATTTTCAATCTTTAAAAATTGAAATACTATAAGAAAGAGAGTGTACTGAGAGAGCCTGTGAAATATAAAACTTTATTCTATACAAAATACAAATATTCTAAATTTTTATTATTATGCATTTTTCTCGCCTTAACCTATTTAATATTAGAATTAACGGAAATACCATATTTTTAACTTTCAAAATTGTGAATATTCAGCCAAATCGTCAGGATTTCCTACATTTAGAAGTGTTATTTCATACATTTTTCGTGCGTTTGACCGCTTTGAAATTTAAACTTTGAAAATTAGTCTCCATTAACATCTAAAGTATGTAGTATCTAAAGTATCTCAGTGAATATCGAGCGAAATCGTCAAGATTTCCTACATTTAGAAGTGTTATTTGATACATTTTTTATGCGTTTGACCACTTTGAAATTTAAATTTTGAAAATTCGTCTTCATTAACATCTAAATCTTAGAGGTAGCCTTCATGCATATCATCGAATTTTTAATTGATGAAACAATACCTGATAGCATTTAGATTTCTATAGAAGAGGGTACAGCATGAGCGCCGCATTTTTATCTGCTCTTAGCGATACGTCGATAGTTTTGTAACTTGTAATGAATGTACCATTTTTTTAAAAGTTTGAAGCCTGTGAATTGTTAAAGAAATCATGATAAATTTCTACATTTAGAATGTTTTTTCATATGTTTTTATCCGTTTTACTCTTTTAAAATTTGAATTTTTAAAATCCGTGTTTAATTTCTTAGAGGAAACCTCCAAGCGACATATAATTATTAAACTCTAAACATTATGGAAAGAAACAAGAAAGCAAATGCTGCCAAATTTTAATGTATGAAGTCAACGCGTTCATATGTTACTCGAAAATGTCTGTTATGATATGTATTTCTGGCACAGTTATTATAGAATTTGCCATATTTTTACATGGTAGAAAGATGGGATTAAAAATTTACAATTTAGCATTTCGGTACTCAGGATGATAATAAAGCTATACTTAATTATTGTGATATAATAAACATTAAAACCACACCTGGTGTAGTATGTGTACCAGTTAGTTTGACTATATATCGTCAAATCCTTTAAGTGGTCTAAATTTCGCTATTACAGTGATCTCTCATTTATACGCGATGTTCAGCAATTACTTTTTCATACCAGTATTTTAAACCAGTAAAATTCGATTTATAAATTCTGCGATTTAAGAAGCCGAAAATTACCTTATAAAAAACTGGTGCGGAAAAATGATTTTCGTGTATCGCGTATAAGTGAGAAATCACTGTATTTGAAATCTTTTACTTTTTTAAAACGATTTAATTAGAGGAAACTATGAAATCACCTGCTTGATTAGTATCAATATCACGTTTTTGATAACAGGAATGTTACAATTTTAGTAGTTTGCGTGCATTTGAAAATCATGTATCTATTGAAAGCGTCTAATTAATGGTGTAGTAAACAGAGTGCAGGAACAATAAATCAATGTCAAGAATATTTTACTAAAAAATGCTTTAATGAAATTGGGTCAAGACGTTCAAGACGTCATAGCCTCGTTGACTTAGATATTCTCATAGATCTCCTCTTTTGTAAATGCTAAGTATTCTTTACAAAACTTGCAATCATTTCGGTATATAGACTTTTAAGACTATATACTAACATATAGACTCTTAAGACTCTTAAAAACTCTAACTAGATAGTGAATCAAAGATATAGGTGGTTATTGAAAAGAAATCATCCGATTTCAAAATGCTATATTTCCATAAATAAACGACACAGAATATCAAGTAATACTTGAATACAAAGGAAAAATATTGAAGTTTGTTTTACAAGTATTCGATATAACTTCCTTTAGTTACACATATATTGTCACAACGGTATGTAAATTCCTGCCAAACACGTTGTAAAGTGCCAGTGGTAATTGATTGTACAGCAGAAAACCGTTATTTAAGTTCACATAAATTTGTGGGTAATGTAGGCACATAAACTTTATCTTTTATAAACCCCCAAAGAAAGAAATTGCATGGAGTCATATCAGGTGACCGAAATGACTAACTGTGTAACATCGATAAATCTGGTCCACTGCGACCGATCCAACTGTGAGGTAGTTCCGTGTTACGGAATCGACGTAGCCAAGTGGTGTGTTGCCGCATCTTGTTGAAAATGAAGTTTGATAGATCTTCCTTTATTTCGGGAAAAAGCTTGTTTCTAAAACAGCTTACGTGAAATAGCTTCACAAAGAATACACGAGCGCCATCTATTGTTCACTAAATAAAACTCCCATATTTTTCCTTTGTATTCTTGTACTACTTATCATTACGTTTATTTTTGAAAATATGGAATTTTCAAATCGGATGACTCATTTTGAATAACCCTGTAAAATCATGATACTCATATTTGGATTGGTTGTATTCTTAAACTACTCATATTGTAATGACAATTACACAATTTAGTGGAAACAAAGGTTGGAAAAAGATATTTACGATGTTTCTTTAAGTACTGAAATACGGTTTCTTAATAGCTAAAATTTTAAAACGCTTATTATTTTGTGATACTGTCAACAATACGTTATTTGTTTGTTTTATACGAAATATAAAACAATAAGGAATAACATAAGCTTTTATTTTTAATCACATGAGTGCGGAAAGAATAAATACATTCTTGTATTAACATATGTTATTGCAATGTATTTGTCATATTTATGTTGGGTCTGCGGTGTCTAATTCTTCTTTAGATATTATTTTACATTATACTTATTATGTGGTTGCTCATTTTCATTATGTATTGAAAATGGGACCTGTATTTGCTGTTATAGCTGGAATTACATATTGATTTCCCTTACTTTTTGGCATACTTTAAATGAAACAAGTAATATAAAAAAATTTTTAAAGTTTTTAATATATAAAAAAAAATTTAAAGAACCCCAAACCAACCCCAGTTCAAAATTTTATCTATCTATCTATCTGTATCTATCTATATAATTTTTTTATGGACACGATAACTCTAATAATTCTGCACAAATCTCCTCCAAACTGATAGATAAAATCAAGGGTCATAAAATCTCGGTCAATTTCGTTAATGGGCAAAATCGAAACAAGGGGGGGGGGAAATGGGGGAAGCTTTTTGTGAAAACAGAAAAAACCCATAACTTCTTAGTTATGATACGTATCGAATCCGTTTAACGTTATTATTACTTCTAGGAAAAGAGCCAAAAATTTATGTATGACAGATTTTTAATATCATTAAAAATGGCCTCCAGGAGGGGAAAATAGGGGTTTAAGAAGACAATAATTCACAACTTTGTCAATTCACAAGATATCAAATCCGCTTAAATTTATTATAAATCTCTCAATGTTATCTACAACTTTTATATTGATTCGTTTAATAGGACCAACCCTTACAGGAACAAAATAAATAAATAAATAAAAACAAAAAATCTCCGTCGGCTCCACCTACAAACACATGTAGATTTCAACGTGGACGGTCCCAACTGCCGCACCATGGCAAAAAGGACGGTAGGCGTGTTCGAAATCTACCTGTGCCTGTAGGCCAATTTATCAGGGATTTTTTAAATTCTGGAATGTTATTTCTTCAATAGGATCTTTATTGTCTTTAATTGCTGTATTGATGTTTACCTATATTGTTTGAGAAGGCTTAGTTATTTAGTATTATTTTTATGATATACATTACACTAGTTCTTCTTTAGAATGAATTACATAATATTCTTTTTTTGGATCATACTTTTAAAATGTGTAAGCGTGATAACTAATAAATTCGATTTTTATTAGGAAAATATATAATATCAGTGTATTCATTCAAGATCACACAATACAAAACTAACGTAAAACTAGTTTAAAATTTCGTCATTATAATTTTAAAAACATAATTTTGCAAATACAAAATCGTACCCTGGTATGATCACCAGAAATGTCAGTTATTGCACTGTCTTGTATTATGCAATGTTAAAACTACAATTTAATTTTTATAAACATACTAGCAAGCTACGCCCGCTACGCTGGTCAATTTCTCTTAACAAACCTTTAATCAAACAAAATATTGACATTTCATAATTCACTTTTATGTTTTAACAGAATAATAAGGCTACTATAATTTGGGACTCGTGCTATAGCCAATATACACGTCGGGACACGTCGCCCTTATCATTATCTTTTTACGCGTGAAGGTTTCGCTATGGTACTCTAGTATGAAATTTGGTAATTTTGGAAATTAAATATTTGAAAAATGGCATAATCATTAGATTTTAAATTTATATCAAGAAATATACAATTTTTTACCTTTCAAAAGCAGTTTGTCTAACAATTTTCTGACAAATACTTTTCGAGCTATTATTTTTTTCAGTAACTTTAAATGTTTTATTTTCCGAGATTAATCTGTGACAAAGATTAGCGAAAAACCCAGTCGTCAGCAACGCATAGCTTTATATTAAAGAGGATGTTGGAGCAGGGATTGTGACAATCACTTTTGAAATCGGCTCTGTAGTTCCAGCGATTCCATAAAAATTGTAATTTAGAATGATTTTAGAACGCTTTTCGCTCATTTCACCATTTTAAATTTCGTTTTTTTAAAAATTTATACTTAGAGAGCATTTACATCTTATAAGTAACTACAATGTCAAATTTCAAATTTCTAGCTCCTTCAGTATAAAAAAAGTCGCAATTCTTGAAAATTTTTCTCGTCTGCACCCCATAGAGGTAAGTGGCACCGACATAAAATATAGCCTATGTTGGAGTAGGGATTGTCACCATCAATTTACCACCATCACTTTTGAAATCGGTTCTGCAGTTCCAGTGATTCCACAGAAATTGTAATTTAGAATGTTTTTAGAACGCTTTTCGCTCAGTTCACCCTTTTAAATTTCGATTTTTTTTTATTTTGTTCTTTTTACATCTTATAAGTAACTACAAAGCCAAATTTCAAATCGGTTCGGTAGTTCTAGAGATTCCATAGAAATTGTAATTTAGAATGTTTTTAGAACGCTTTTCGCTCATTTCAATCACTTTTGAAATCGGCTCTGTAGTTCCAGCGATTCCATAAAAATTGTAATTTAGAATGATTTTAGAACGCTTTTCGCTCATTTCACCATTTTAAATTTCGTTTTTTTAAAAATTTATACTTAGAGAGCATTTACATCTTATAAGTAACTACAATGTCAAATTTCAAATTTCTAGCTCCTTCAGTATAAAAAAAGTCGCAATTCTTGAAAATTTTTCTCGTCTGCACCCCATAGAGGTAAGTGGCACCGACATAAAATATAGCCTATGTTGGAGTAGGGATTGTCACCATCAATTTACCACCATCACTTTTGAAATCGGTTCTGCAGTTCCAGTGATTCCACAGAAATTGTAATTTAGAATGTTTTTAGAACGCTTTTCGCTCAGTTCACCCTTTTAAATTTCGATTTTTTTTTATTTTGTTCTTTTTACATCTTATAAGTAACTACAAAGCCAAATTTCAAATCGGTTCGGTAGTTCTAGAGATTCCATAGAAATTGTAATTTAGAATGTTTTTAGAACGCTTTTCGCTCATTTCACCCTTTTAAATTTTGATTTTTTTTTATTTTGTTCTTAGAGAGCATTTACATCTTATAAGTAACTACAAAGCCAAATTTCAAATCGGTTCGGTAGTTCTAGAGATTCCATAGAAATTGTAATTTAGAATGTTTTTAGAACGCTTTTTGCTCATTTCACCCTTTTAAATTTCGATTTTTTTTATTTTGTTCTTAGAGATGTAATTGCATTTACATCTTATAAGTAACTACAACGCCAAATTTCAAATCGGTTCGGTAGTTCTAGAGATTCCATAGAAATTGTAATTTAGAATGTTTTTAGAACGCTTTTCGCTCATTTCACCCTTTTAAATTTCGATTTTTATTTTATTTTATTTTTTATTTTATTTTTTATTTTTTTTGTTGTTGTTCTTAGAGAGCGTTTACATCGTATAAGTAACCACAATGCCAAATTTCAAATTTCTAACTCCTTCAGTATAAAAAAAAAAATGCAATTTTAGAACGTTTTTCGCTCATGCACCACCGTGGGATTAGTGGCATCTACGTAAAATATAGACTGTGTTAGAGCAGAGATTGTCATCAAAAATTTGCCACCATCACTTTTGAAAAGGGTACGGTAGTTCCAGAGATTCCATAGAAATTGTAATTTAGAATGTTTTAGAACGCTTTTCGCTCATCTCATAGTTTTATACTTTCAATTATTTTAGAATTTGCTCTTAGAGAACATTTACATCTTATAAGTAACCACCATGCCAAATTTCATGTTTCTAGCTCCTTCAGTATAAAAAAAATCGAAATTTTAGAACGTTTTTCCCTTGGTAGTGGCACGGATAAAAAACATAGCCTATGTTACAGCAGGGACTGTTACCATCAATTTGCTACCATCACTTTTGAAAATGGTTCTGTAGTTCCAGAAATTCCATAGAAATTGTAATTTAGAATGTTTTTAGAACGCGTTTCGCTCATGTCGCCCTTTTAAATTTCGAATTTTTTTAGAATTTGTTCTTAGAGAGCATTTACATCTTATAAGTAACTACCATGCTAAATTTGATGTTTCTAACCCCTTCAGTGTAAAAAAAAAAAAAAAAAAAAAAAAAAAAAAAATCGAAATTTTAGAAAGTTTTTTGCTTTTGCACCCCCTGGGAGTAGTGGCACCGATATAAAATGTAGCCTATGCTGGATCAGGGACTGTCACCATCAATTTGTCACCATAACTTTTGAAATCGGTTCTGTAGTTCCAGAGATTCCATAGAAATTGTAATTTAGAATATTTTTAGAACGCTTTTCGCACATCTAACCCCTTTTAAATTTCGAATTTTTTTAGAATTTGTTCTTAGACAACATTTACATCTTATAAGTAACTACCATGCCAAATTTCATGTTTCTAGCTCCTTCAGTATAAAAAAAAATCGAAATTTTAGAACGTTTTTCGCTTCTGCACCCACTGGGTTAATTGTGCCGACATAAAATATAGCCTATCTTGGAGCAGGGATTGTCACAATCAATTTGCCACCATCACTTTTGAAATAGCTTCAGTAGTTCCAGAGATTACCCCCTACAAACAAACAAACAAACAAACAATCTTTACTATTTTATAATATTAGTATAGATGAAGCATAATTTTATAAACACGATAAAATCTCTTAATTTCTTTATATTTTGTATCAGTTAAAATAGAAAATGCACAATATTTATTCATATATACTCCTTTGTTTTATAATATTGCTTTAAACATATGTTATATAAATTTTGATTTTATACACTCGTTGATAATGCAAAAAAATACAATATTACATCTTTAGAGATTGATTTCTAAAGCAAAAATGTAAGACAATCAAAATTCTCCAGGGCGTCCACATAAAAACGGAAGGAAATTTCTTCTATCAAAATGTTTAATAAAATAAAACTAAATACAATAGTAATAGAGAAAGAAAGATAAAAAATGTGGATAGAAGGGGGCAAAAAATTAATTAATTAAATAAAATTCACAATTTTGCACGTTAAACTTATGGAAAAACTATTTCAATTTTACATAAAGTCACATTTGGAATCATGGGAAAACTAAAATATTCTGAAAAGAAATGCCATAACCTTTGAGTCTATGATTTCTTTTTTCTTTTCCCATGAGGTATGATGCTTATTCAATAAAGCTGTTTTATTATTCTATCGACTTTTGCAAGTAATTTATTCATAAAAGAAGCTTTTCAGCTATGTGTGGTTTTATCTCTAAAGTTTTTCACTGTTTTCTCGAATGTGATATTGGAATCAGGTGCAACAAGCTATTTTTGTATTAGCATTGTGTATAAAATATGATATTTTCCGGCTTTGACATCTGCTCTGAATGCATTGAATTCTAATGATTTTAGTATGTTTAGATAACTATATTTAGTCCAAGATATTGAGATTTGTTTCGTTGTTTATGTGTACATGTGAAGGTATGAAAGTAAAAGAGAGTATGCGAAATAGAACCATAGTTTGAAGATAAAATAAGAGTAAAAAAAGCTTTTTAAAGAAAAGAAACGTCAATGAAATGAAATTTAACTGACGGGAAATATTTAATTTTGACGGTCTAGATTTCTGAAATACTTGCTCCTTTATTGACACTCCTCTAGGTTGATTTGAGGCAAAAAAGTGAAACAAATGTTTGAGTCACCTATTAATCAGAAGCTATGTTACTGTAGAGAGAAAGTATTTGCTAAAAAATACCATCTACTTTAAATTTTCAATTTAAATTTAAAATTTTAACAAATGTATTTCATTATCATTACACACAACTGGAGATTTTTTATATAATCCTTGTGTAAAATTAAAAAAATATATTGTTATTTTTTAAGCATCTGAATACACTTAGAACTATTTTGAAGCAAAAAAAAAAATGAGATTTTGGAATTTTCCGATCGAAGTCCGGATTTGAATTTAATAGAGAATATGTTCGGTAGTAACCGAACAACAACTAATTTTTTATTGCGAACGAAAAATATTTATGTTTTTTAAAGAATTAGGTAGTATTTTAGATACATAACTTCAAAATTAGTTTCTTCAGTGAAAAAATAGCGTGTTTAAGGGGGTATTAAAAAGTATTTTTCCACGTTGAACAACTGAAAATTTTCTGACACCATATTCAGACTCATTTTTAAAAGTAAAAACATGAAACTTGGCGGTGTGATTTTTGAAGAGATTTATAAGCGACCTGTGTTTTTATTTTTCGTTCAACTAATTAGAAATTGATTTACAAACAATTTTTTTCACAGTGCGATTTTTTTTTTTTGTTCCCAGTATTATTTCTTCGAGAAATTCGGTTCAAAATGTCCACTTTGACAGCATTTTAAAAAAATATATTCTGCCTTTATCAAAAAATTAACCAATACGGACATTATAAAGTTTCTGATTAATAGAACATGTCAATTAGATGCATTTTAGTGCAAAAATGAATTTATAAATGAGTCAGAAAATAAGCAGTTTGGATTTGAGTACACCCTTAAGATGTTAAAAAGTTGTAAACAGATTTCATATCAATTTTCAATGTATCCTTATTAACAGACAAGTAGTTCTAAAAACTTATAAACAATATTTTTAAAATAAAAACATATATGGTAAAAAAGATAAACATAATAAAATAAAAAGAATATTTTAATAAAGCGACCTACTAGTTACGTATATGCAACCGGGAACATTCTCAAGATCAGTAATGATAAAATAATCTAATTAAAAAAAAAATGAAATATGAACTTGATAAACAAACATCATGAGGAGTCAGGTATAATGAAAGGAAGTGATTTAATAAAAATAATCACTTGTAAGCGTGATTTTTTTAATCATATTTTTAACCTTATGAAGCATCTCACGCCAAATTCCAGGGAACCCCAAATTAAGCTGATTCATTGCATATCATCTTGCTACCGTATAGATTTCTATTGAATCACGGATAATAGAGTGAATAAAATCTTGATGGATAAATGATTTTATAACTTTTAAAATTAATCTGTAAACACTTCTGTGTCATGTAGTATGACTAAAGCTGTACGTTTCTTGTTGTATTTTATATCTGATATAGCTTTTTAATCCTCGTTTTAAAATTTCTTTTTTCATCCCTATATAATATTGAAATGCTCCATCGGCATTCGTGAACGAGATTTCGTATACACCTGATTATCAGGTTCTGTTGAATCTATTTTCCTATAGACAATGTTTTTAAATTTTATGGAGGATTTTGTAATAAGACATTATATTAAATTTGTTAAGTTTATATTTAAATCTTTTAAACAACCCAGGAAAATATTGTAAAGTAGATATCTTAAAATTTTCCTCTTTGAAGTTTCTTTTCTTCTTACGATCCATACACGGAATTAATCTATTTATAGTGCATTCTTTATATCCATCATTTCTTGTGTTAGCACGTGATTAACTGATCAGGGGTACAGACTGTGAAAGCTCGCTTAATAAAATGTGTAAATGCAGAAACTTTGTAGAGAAAAGAAGAATGATCATTTTTAAATATACTGGATTGATTGGTTATTGGTTTTCTATACACAGTACGTTCCATGGTCGATTTCGACTAATGGTACATCCAATTAAAAGATTGTTTCATTCTGATCAACTTCTAACATAAACTTAATTTTAGAATCAAGGTTATTGATCTAAGTTAAAAAGTTATCAAGTAAGGTATCTTTATGCTGACATATGATGAAGATATCGTACGCATATCACAGCCATGTATAATAAAATTTATTACAAATAATTATAATAATATTTAATAATATTACTTAATAATAATATCATTTTGTATATATGTTTTTTCTTTTAATGATAATAAGTATTTATAGACTAATATTACTTTTATTCATTATGTTCAATTTCATTATTTAAATATACTTCACCATTAATAATAATTTTATAATTTTATATATTATAGTACATAACTTGTAAGATAAATAGATTAGTCTGTTTAGATTAAAATTTGTAAAATATAATGTTCGTTAACGAAGTTATGTGAATGAGCCTAATGATAAATAGCGAAAAACGAAATAGCAAAAGTACTGGTTGTATCTTTTATGAGAATAAACTTCGCATACAAACCATGCTCCTGACGTTATATTCCTTAATAAAATATATATGAAGCTGAAATGGCGATTTCCCACAGGCCATTGTTTTACTGTTTCGTTCCTGAAAGCAAATTGTTCATTCTTTTATTTTTTAAGAAAAGTACACTGTCCATTGTTAGAACAACATGATTTATTGAAATCCACGCCATGTGGAATTAAACAGAGATTTGCATAGGGATATTGGAAGCCAGACAAACCCAGATTATTGTAACGGTATCTGTTGGCGATCTAATATGTGTCATATCCTGTCTGTGAATTTGATTTAAGAGCCTACACGGATCAGACTATGACATTCGCAAGATAATATTAAGCCAATGCAAGAAGCTCTCTACAAATTTCTCGTTTGAATTTCAATATTTTTAAATGAATCTTTTTGCATAAGATATCTAAGGTTGGCATTTCATATGATTGTCTTGTACATATTCTATTTCTGTGTTAGTTTAATTACGAATGCAGTTTCAGTTTCAAAACTGAAAATAATCGACGGCTAACAATTAAACTGCGACAGAAATAAACAAGCGGGTAAGTGTGATCGAAGATCGCACAAATGATTTCGATATTCCTTTCAAAACACTTTATCCTTTCTTTAATAAATATAAATAAATTTCATTTAACAAAAAAAAAGTAAAAATTTACCGGCCTATTTTTTTCGTTTTTTCGAATATCTGAACCGGCCCGATTGCGGGCTAAGCCCGCTATTATACTCGGTCATAATAATATCTGCCATGTGGACTAAATGCGATATTAAAAAAAATCAATTTTAAAATTAAACATGTTGTATAAAAAACTTCAAAATGTTAAAATATACCAATATTTCTATAATCGGGTTTTTATCATGATTCAATACGTTCCTCAATCTCATATGACTTGTAATCACTTGCTGACTTCCAATCTATTTGTTTTCCTATTACTCATATTGATACTCTCTTTGTATTATTCTCAAACATTTGAAAAAGTCCGTTAAAATATCCAATATGACATTAGATTAGTTTTATTTTTAATTCTTTAATGACGTCCTATCAACCTGCTTTCTGTACTTACACATGCTCATACTACTTGTATTATTGAGAAATATTTGAAATTTTCCGTTTTATCACCAATATGACGTCATATTAATCTTTTTTTCAATTGGTGAAACTTTTTTATTTCATTTTCATTTTTCACGTGCAAATGTTTCAATAGAACATTAATTATTGTAGAAAGAATTTTTTTGTGTATTTTTAATTGTTGGAAAAAGCTATAACAAAAAATGTTTAAATTTAATAGGAAAAAGCTGTTAGATTTTTGTTTTTTTATCTCTCTACATTAAAATAATACGATTTTTTTTTAATTTTATGATTTTGAGCTTTAAAGTAGGTTTTCAACTATAAGTAAGTAAAAATTTCAAGTCTGTAAGTTATATAGTTTCTGAGAACCGGCTCTGTGACGGACAGACAACCAAGCTGGACGAATGGGGTTTCGTGAGATGAACGAAACCCTAAAAAAGTACAAAACTATGAATCCAGTCTTGGAGCTCAGATAAACTAAACACAAGGAATAATTTTTAAATATTGAAAAGAAAATAATAATTTATAGAGAACGCTTCCATTGATTTAGCAGTATCTTGTGAATGTGGTAAACTGACGAGTGTAGTTCCTTATCAGACAGAAAATGTCAGACGTCTGCCATGGTACAATCTTATACGCAATATAATGGCCAATTCCGTCAGCAGATAAGTATCCCATGTTAACAGCACATTGAAACAGTGCAAACAACGTTAAGGTACACATTTTTAAGATCTTCACCACTTTCGAGCAAAGCTTTTAAATTTACCATACGTTGTTGTTTAAGTTTTACTTTCCTTACTATAAGTAAATATATGCATGCGTTTGTATGCATTTGAAATGTGCGTACTTCCTATTTTATGACTTTTCATGACAATCTCAAATAGCTTCCTCCGCCTTTTCTTTCTTTCTTAATTTCTTTCATAAATTCAGATAGATAAATATGTAGGTATTGATCTTAACGGTGTCTCTGCTTATCCTTGACGAATTGCTAATTCATACACCAGTATTTTTTAGAAGTATAGTTTCAATTTCGAAAGTATTTCAAATGTTGTTCCAGATAATAGAAAAATCTATTTATGTCAAAATACTCAAACTATAAAAAGTTACGAAATATAAATTTTTATATCATTTCTGAATACAATCACTATTTTTTTTTTGAAAAACTTGGTCTGATCTCTAATAAGTAAAACACTAAAAATTCCATTTTTGTTTGACCAAAACTTAGGGAGTTCTGATATTGTTAATAATCAGGGTGGTATTAATAATCAGGTTTCTGGCACTATAAATATTTTTTTTTTTCATTTTTAGCCCCTAAAAATTTCGAAAATTCACAAAATTCAAAATATCATAACTCGGTCCAATTTGATGGTAAAATAATGTGGTTTTTACTGTTTTATTTATTAGAGAATGGATAAATATTTTCTAAATATTTACTAGGATCCAAAGACCATATAAAAATTACTTTTGTAAATGTTTAAAAATAACTGTTTAGACGTAAATGAATCTTAATATGGTGAAGAACATGATGGGAAACATTCTTCCACTTGGAACTATACTTCCAAAAATAACGGTTTAGAAATTCGCTATTCGTCAATGATAAGAAGAGACATCCTGTACGTATGCCTATGTACAATTATTACCCGTTTCAATTATCTTGATCAATGCATTTTAAAACATGTCATCCAAAATTGCATTAGAAATAATATTTTATATTTAAATTATTTTAATTAAAGTAGTATACTTTCTAAGGTTTGTTTTTTTTAGAATAATCTCAAATTTTATAATTCCAATAATTTTATTGTTATATCGTTTTTTAAAAATGAGTAAAACGTTTTTTAATTTTTGTTTAAAAGGCCTGTTTTCTTTAAATATTAAGAACAACATTAAAGTATATTTTCTTGAAATCGCTATTAAGTTTTTACAAAAAGTTTTACTGAAAATCGTGCTTTTTTAAGACATAAACGTTAATATTTATCTTATGAAAGTATTCATTTCAAAACTCTTTAAAAGTTTCTTCTTTCTCTTTATTTCGCCCTCTAGCGAAAGCCATGATTACCGATATGTGATTCGGAGAGAATAACTAAATAAAATAATTATTTTACATTTCGTTTATTGAGTATCTGAATATCCTGAAATATATTGTCCGGAAAGAATTGTTCAAAGATGTTTGTGTCAAGAAGTTTGTTGTAGAAGTGCGGAAAAAAGTACGAATAAGTACTACAAGATGATATTATCCGTGCCGTTTATGGGAGAAAAAGAGAAATATGCAATTAGTAGAAAATAATGTTTTTTTATCTACTGATATGCATCTTACTCTGCAATTGCATATAAAACTGTATATTAATTTTCAAGTTTTCAGTAGGAGCACTCAAATTGACAAAATAATTTAATTTACGTTCTAATTTCTAATCTACTTTCCAATTTATGGCCACATATCCCATTTCAAGTCATCTGGACCAAAAGTTTTGTAATTGTAATTACTTAAATATTAAAACATCTAAAGTTAAATTACATTTAGCTAATTATATATATACATTCCTAAAATAGTAATCTCATTATGATGAATTTTTATGAATTTTTTTTTTTTTTTTTTTTTAGGGTTTTTTTTTTATTTACTTAAAAATTAGAACATCTAACGTTAAAGTAGATTTACCTCATTATATATATATATATATATATATATACATTCCTAAAATAGTAATCTCATCACGTTCAATTTTTATGAACATACTGTATATAACTTGAACATAAATAATCAATGAAAAAATGTTCATTTTTCTTCGTGCACTGTAACCACGTTAGTAAACAACTGTTATGTTAATCTGTCGTAGCAAGATTCTCATGGGAGCATTATCATATATTTAATATCTCCGATACTGAAATTATCCACAATGCACGGAAAGTAAATGAATTGAAAATTTTAGAAAGTTTATTTAAATTTATGTGAAATTGTTAACGAAAAACCCGATCAAAATTCTCTCTTTACCGACTGGAAAAATTTATTCAAAGACTCTCTACATAATTAATCTTGTTAAAGTTGTTCCTTATTATTTTATATATTCTCCTTCGGTTCTTAATAAAGTTTTCATTGTTTGAATGATTATTTTACCTTATTAATTTAGTTTTTGAACTTTTCTGTTTCTTTAGAATTTTAGAACTCGTCAACCTTTATTTATATTCTCATAATTTAGTTAATATTTGTTCCCGCATTTATCTCTATAATTTCTATATCCCCCTCTATTTTCTCTTATAAGTAATTAGTATTCGACACTTGCTTTTATTATTATTATTATAGTACTATCGAACTTTCCATATATCTAGACACATGGCAGTGTGTCAGCCAAGTTCGTCTGACTTATAAATGTTTCGTGTTTTATATTACACGAACCATTTAAAGCTGTTTTTACAAAATTTCGACACTCTACTACTGAAAATCTATTTGACCTATGTACTTGTAATTTGTGGTGTAGTAAGGTTCCTCCTAATTACCCAGAATCGAAAATTTTATAAGTAACGCATAATTAGTTTCCGAGATTACGATATTTGAAAATATTGCATAATCGATAATTTTATCACTGACTCACTCACTCATCAAAAAGATCTCATATATCCACTGCACCTACAAACTTCAAATATTGCCTTTGATGATATTGGTAATTTTTGAAGTTGAACTATAGTTTATGAAAATAGGGTAGGATATAGGTAAAAAAAATAATTGATCAAAATGGGATTTATATGTTTCAAAGTGGATCTTCACTTGGAATGTTCTTCTGCATTTCTGAAACCTATACGAACGTTATTGGGTTATTGCATTTTTAATGTGTCAGACAAAATTTGGGCTGTTGAGGACAAATTAGGCCATTTCTCTGTAGACTTTATTATGGAATAGGTCAGCATAAAAAAAGAATAATTGTGTTAAATTATGGTGTCTACGGGGTTTACACACATTATGGTGTCTGTGGGGTAAAATCATTTCCGTTGGATTCAAATTATATTTGAACGAAGTTACAATTTGCAATACTTCAAATTTAATGAAATTGATAGCCTCCCTGAGGTGGACATAAATATGGTACTCGTCGAGAACTAAATAAAAACCATGCACTCGCGACTCATAATTCACTTTTATATTTTAACAGAATAATAAGCCGAGCATTCCCCCTGAATTGGCGTTTTAAAATGTGAATAAAGTCTTTACTTCTACTGAAAATTGACTGAAGTCTGATTTGTTGTTGGTGATACCACATCGGCTGTGTATAATTTGTGACTCGTGCTATAGTCAGTAATATACGCCAGGACACAAAGCCGTTATCTTTATCTTTTTATTCGTGAAGATTTCGCTGTGGTACTCCATTGTAAAATTTGGTAATTTTTGAAATTCAATATTTGAAAAACGGCGTAATCATTAGATTTTAAATTTATATCAAGAAAAATACAATTTTTTTACCTTTCTAACGCAGTTTGTCTAACAATTTTCTGACAAATACTTTTTGAGATATTAATTTTTTCAGTAACTTCAAATGTTTCATTTTTCGAGATTAATCTGTGGCAACGATTAGCGAAAATCCCAGTCGTCAGCAACACTACCTTCTTATTAAAGAGGATATATATGTAATAATAAAAAATTTCGCCCTATTTCTTTAGTTAATCTATTCCAAATTCTTCAATTCTTTTTTCCCTCTCTTTTTAAAATATCTCTTAAATCTATTTTGTATTTTATTCCATAACTTAATCAAAATATTCTGTTATTTATCATTCTAAAAATCTTAATCTGTTAAAAGCTACACGTATTTATTAAAACCTTATTCTCTTAAATTGCAACACTGCCTCTAAACGCACCTGCCTAATTTCTTCTTTTGAGACATTTAATTTTTATTCTTTGGAACTTTTATAATACCATTTTTATTTCTATTTAATTCATTCGGCATCCCATGATTCCAAGCGGTTTTCGCGCCCAAAGGCCTTTTTACCTTTTTAATTTGCCGCTTCTGTTAAAGAGTTTTAATCATACGTCAGAGACACGTCTTCGTGGCCTCATTTTTTTCATCCATTAGCGAGAAAGCCCCGCCTTCTTTATCCCCCTAGCGCCCTCCGAACATGGATGCGAGTGGACCAGCTTGTTCGCGCGTTTT
Source organism: Maratus michaelseni (assembly GCA_963931845.1). Taxonomy (NCBI): domain Eukaryota; kingdom Metazoa; phylum Arthropoda; class Arachnida; order Araneae; family Salticidae; genus Maratus; species Maratus michaelseni. Next base: position 126,465,894 of record OZ007590.1, on the reverse strand, counting down.
GTACCTTTGGGCCAAATTTTGAAGTATTTATACGGTTACACTGGCTTCAGAGACAGAATTTACACGAATTAGTGGTTGTCATCTAATTGCCGTCACTGGGGAGTCTACACTAATGCATCGGTAGTATGTTCTTCAAGCGCTGCTAATTCTTCAAGATCTTCAAATGTGTTCAGTTTTAATGAAGCGAAAGTTGGTGGAGTTGCTTTCATCTCTGTGATCACAATAAAGCCACTGCTCATCTATTAAGTTATTAAGTCTTCTTTTTAATGTTTTTGGGAAATTTCTTCTGGATTTCACTGCCTCTGCTCAATTTTTACGACTGCAAATACCTTACGATTTCCGATGTGATATACTTCGAGATTTGTCTTCATGGTGAGTGACTCGAAGTGATGCCCTGTCCGGGTGTCATGACTACATTTCAACGATCTCGACTGCGGCTACCTCGATATGATTATCAGGTAATTTTAGTGGTTTCGGACTGAGATGTTCCGATTGTCTGGTGGAAAGAACGTTCAAGTCGCCAGCAATAGCGATCATCTATAATGTGCCAATTTTCGACAGGAATGTATCATATATATATATATATATATATATATATATATATATATGAAAGGATAAAAGCTAAGATCCCTTTTTAAAATGTAAAATCCCTTTCTGCCCCTTTTAAAATTTGAAATCACTGTTTTAAAAAATAGAAATTTATATTAAAACTTTTTAAATGATTTAGTAATTGTGTCTCAATTGATTGAAACTGCCGTTGCCCCTGTTAAATTAGTTTTCCTGCATCGCATCTTATAACTTTCAAAGATCGTTTTGTCACTTTCATAAGAATACTTTTGCGGAGGTAAGAGCAATATTAAAGTCTCGTGGCATCCTGTTGGCCGAATATGAGCCAACGCTTTGCCCCGCGCAATCAATCAGTCAGCTCGCGGTTAATTAAATCAGAAATACGCCTCTTTTGACTTCGACGACCTCTAGCAGAAATAACGCAAAAACCTCATATTTATACCGCTGCACGGCTGTCAGGAGAGAAGATTTTACTCTTTCAATAATGCACTAAATTCACGCCACTATGCTCCAGGGGTCGCCTGGCAATCTAACTAATTCCCGATGTCCAGAAAGATTTAAAGTAGCAGCTCTCACACCCGTTTGGGCCTGGTTTAAAATGACTTATGTAACTAAAAGAAATAAACTTCCTTTAACAGACATGCCGATTCACTCGGACTTTAATTGAATCCCGAATAGTTCTCACGGCCTACGACTACAGGAATATGTAAGGAACTCAGATTGAGCGATCAGACGTAGGTACGGACTCGTCTGCGGTCCGCGCTCCTGCATCCACTGGCCCGGCACCGATCGAAACCACGATCGAGGACCAACCGAGGGAGGCACAGATACTTACATATATATATGTTGTGAATTCAAGTTTGAATTCGGTCTGAATGGCAGTCGGAAGCTCGTTGATAAACATATTTAACACTGTGCAAGGTTTCCCTTCTCGATCGCATCAGGAGGCCGTATGGTATCACCAACAACAAATCAGACTTCAGTCAATTTTCAGTAGAAGTAAAGACTTTATTCACATTTTAAAACGCCAATTCAGGGGGAATGCTCGGCTTATCACAATAATATCGAAGAACTAACACACTCCATTGCTACTGTCTCCGACGCCAAAAAAAAAAAAAAAAAAAAAAAAAAAACTTTCTTGCTTTCTTTTAGCCACCGCACATCGTCGAAAAATCTCTCGGAATCAGGATGTGCGAGCAGTTTTAATCTCCCCTGCGCATTAGCACAAAAAACGTCACGTGACCGACCTTCTGGTCAGGAGGAATGCTCGGTAAACTGTAGTTAAATCTATGCATCAGTACGATCCGTTGCGACAGATAATAATTTCCACGAGCCTTCCCAAATTTAAAGACATTTATTTAGGGGAATGGATTGGATCCACTGGGCACGAAATCCTTCTGAAACTTTATCAAACTCTCTACATTACTAACTAAAAAGACGATTTTGCGAATTAGAAGCCAGTTAAATTTTTACTCTGCTCTTTAGCCAACGCTAAACGTCAAAATTCTCCGTCTCTCCTGGCATTGCAAGCGATTTTAAGGGGAGCTATGCGGAAGGTTACAAACGCGACATGTGATCTGTTTTAGCCAATCATAGTCTCGAATTCGAAGGACTTAATCCAATTTCCGGCGTACAGATATCGTAGTGATTAAATTTCTGGGATGCTTTTGGCGCAAAATAATCTTCCTGGTTTGAACTGGAATTTTCTGAAAGCTTCTAAAAACGCGGTAAAATGAAGGAATAGGTATAACATATATTCTTTAACTGCAGACGATTTTTTTAGAATACTAGAGAAGACATTTAACCCATTTGGCGCTGCTATATATATTAAGCTATTTTTTAATGAAACAGTTGTTATGTCTTTGTGAATAGAAAGTGTTTAAGGTATTTTTGAAGAAAAAAAAATAAAAAATTCGAATATTTAGGAAAAATAGTATGTTTCCAAAATGGCGCCTAGCGGGGGTAAATTTTTTCAAAAACTTTTCTTATGCTTCCGTGCATTTATGTTTGTTATTTCCCAGTTCTTTAGCTATAAAAGTGATAATATCATTCTGAAACTGATATTTTACGAAGAAATCATATAAATTAGTCCAACATCTACATTTATAATAAAAATAAAAAATAAAATTACCGATTCCATAAGCATTTTCATTATCCCCATCTTTATTTTTCTTCATTACATCAATTTTGTCCTACTATTTTACATGAAAATGATTGAACATTTTTTATGCAGCATTATATTACATTTTCTTCGCTTTCTGAAATGGGTTTTTTAACTTTTTTTTTTTTTTTCATTTTGTTTAGTTTTTTTCATATTCCAATTTGAAAATTCGTCTGAACTATCATCTAAAATATCAAGCCTGTGTTTAATACTTCGTCTTTTTTAAACACTAAATCAGATACTTCTTGATTGTCTGTTGATTTAGAATTTGCAGAAAGTTCTACTTCACCAAATATAACATGGGATAAATCGTCGCATAAATTATTTTCTATTACATATGTAATAGAAGATAATTTATTTGACATACATATGAGGAATATATCTTCCTAATATGTTACAATACTGCAATAAGGTGGCAAACAAACTATTTACGGAACACCGAAAAATCATCCAAATCTAAAAATTTGTTCAATCATCTTCCATGTAAAATGGTCAGAAAAAATGATGTAATGATAAAAAATAAAGAGATAGATAATGAAAATGCTTATGGAACTGGTAATTTCATTTTGTTTTTTATTATAAATGTAAAAGTTGGACTAATTTATATGAAATCATCTAAAAATATTAGTTTCAGAATGATATTATACCTTCTTTAGCTTATAAATTGAAAAATAAATACCACAAATGCACGGAGGCATATGTACCAGTTTGCAAAAACATTACCCTCATTAGGCACCATTGCTCCCATTTTGGGAACTTATGCTTTCGGTAATTGTGATTGATCTAGTATACATATTAATTCCGGATTGAAGTTGTTTAATATAATACACTGTTATAAACATATTTTAGTTTTATATATATATATATATTTCTTTCGAATACTACCAAAAAGCTATTTTTCGCCTTTTTTAACACGTTTTAAAAAATAGAAAATTCTAATAAAACTTTAAAAAAAAATTCAGATTTCATCATCTAATGTATTCAAAATGCAAATAACATGAAACTTTTAACAATTTATAAAATATGCACTTTAGAGAAAAATCCTAAAGCAATGTTCCCAAAATGGGAGCAATGGCGCTTAATGGGTTAATAATTGACACAGATTAAAAGTGCGAAATACTCAAATACGGAAACATACTAAGAGACATTTAATATTTTAATATAAGGAAGAGTTTACGGAAATAAGGTTTTTTAAGATGGAATAATTTTAAGAGATATGATATTTTAGCATTTAAATAAAAAAGTTATAGCAATTTGACTTCACGGGAATAATAATAATGAATTTTAATAATGGATTAAAAAATAAAGATGTTCTATTTAAAGAATAATTTTAAGTAGCTATTGTCATTTTTAGAACTAAATACTTTGGAATAAATATTATTAAATGGATTAAGACAAAATGGCTTTACGTATGGATAGTAAAGGATTATTTTAAGAAATATTTTAATAAGCCGGGGTTATATACGGAACATTACTAAATGGAAAAATTTTATAGAATAATTTAGCAGATTTCGGAAAAATTAAATTTTGTAACATATATATATATATATATATATATATATATATATATATATATACATATATATATATATATAATACAAATCTTGACATTACATCTTGACATTTGGTCCCAAAAACTTAAGCTATTTGAGACTAACTTGGACAGTGTATGGATCTTGCCAGAAGATTGAATCAGTTCGTTAATCAAGTGTATTACTTTATAATTCGATTACAGGGTATATAACAGTAAAAAAAAAAAACATTCAAAACGTTAACGTCTAAAATACTAATCCAATTCAAGTCTATTGGGAGAGTGTATGCATCTTGCCAGTAATTTGGACGAGTTCTGTAATCAAGTATGTAGGTTTTTTAGTTCGTTTACAGGGACACACAAAAGCAAAATCATTCAAAACTTATCATCCCAATAAGGGTCGATTTATTCAACGAATTATTAATTAATTGGGACAGTGCATGATTTTACAGTATAACTAAAAACAAGTGGGTAAGTGTGATCGAAGATCGTACAAAAGGTTTCGTTTAATATTCCTTTCAAAACACTTTATCCTTTCTTTAATAAATCCAAATAAATTTCATTTTCAAAAAAAAAAATAAAAAAAACAGTCATGTTTTTTATAAAGTCAATATTTGCCGGTCTATTTTTCTCGTTTTTTTCGAAAATCTGAACCGTCCCGATAGCGGGTGAAGCCCGCTATTATACTCTGTCATAATAATGTCTGTCATGTGGACTAAATGCGATATTAAAAAAAATCAATTTCAAAATTAAACATGTTGTATAGAGACTTTCAAAATGTTAAAATATGCCAATATTTCCATAATCGGGTTTTTATCATGATTCAATACGTTCGTCAAACTTATGTATTTACTATTCTCTATTACTCGTATTGACACTCTCTTTGTATTATTCTCAAATATTTGAAAAATCCGTTATGACGTCAGATTAATTTTCTTTTTAATTCTCTAATGACGTCATGTTAAACTGCTTTCTGTATTTAAACATACTCATACTCCTTGTATTATTGAGAAATGTTTGAAAATTTTCGTTTTATTACCAATATGACGTTATATTAATATTTTTCTTTTTCAATTGGTGAAACTTTTTATTTCATTTTCATTTTTCACGTGGAAATCTTTCAATAGAAAATTAATTTTTGTAGAAAGAATTTTATTGTGGATTTTAAATTGTTGCCAACTGCTATAACGAAAAATGTTTAAATTTAATGGGAAAAGGCTGTTAGATTTTTAGTTTTTTTATCTCCAAAAAATAAAATAATACGATTTTTTCAAATTTTATGATTTTGAGCTTCATAGCAGATATTCAGCTATAAGTACACAAAATTTCATGCCTGTAAGTTAAATAGTGTCTGGTAACCGGCTCTGTGACGGACAGACAACGAAGCGGGAGTAATAGGGTTTCGTGAGATGAACGAAACTCTAAAAACTATGAAATCAACGTGCTCTTCTGAATGAACCAGAAAGCATATTTTCAAGTTACATAAGTTTTATTTAAAACCCCCCCAAAACGATAAACCTGTCTTAAAATTACAAATGTTCGATATACTACTCTGTATTTAAAAATCGTATGCATTAAATTACTTTGGAATGGTTTATCTAATGTCTTTTGAATATTTCATGGTAATCCAGTTGTCTAAATCCTTTTATATTAACATATTTAATGACATGAAAAGAATTCATTTTAAGAACAAGAAATAATTCAGAAATATGCTAGATGATTATTCTTATGACTACATATCAAATATTCAGATTTGGTCTAGTATAATTTGCATGCATATGATATACTACAATAGTTTTACTTATATAATACAATACGTCAATAAATGCATGTAAAGCTTAAATGTACAAGTCAGATATTGGATACTGTAAGAGGAATGAATAATAGAACAATATAATAATATATTACGTATTGAGATTGCAGCTTATATGATTAACACAAGAAGACTATTGAATATAATAACTTAAGGCGCCTTTTAATATTGTAAGAATAATATATTTAGATGAAACATCTGGCATCTATGTCTATTCAGAGTGGTCCTTTGTATCGTTGACCAGTTGATAATTCTTAAACCATTAGTTGTACAGGTATTATAGTAACAAAATAAACTTGAGTCATGAAAAACACAACACTCAATTGAATCAAATTCACCTCTGTACTATAATAATTGTTTAAAAACAACACAAAATGTCACAAAAACATATATGCATCATTTAATAAAAACTTTTACTTTAGGTGTTTTAAAACATACAAAACTGTATTTCACATTATAAAACCTAGCGCTTTCGAGCCGTCCTGACTCATCATCAGGGTTAAAACACTAACACGCAGAAATCACAAAAAACACAAATAGTCTGAAACACTGTAAAAACATCATTGTCTTCTGAAGAATGCATGTCCTATGCTTCCCACCTCTTGTGACCTGTTTATAATGGTTTGACCTTTTCTTCAGCAGACAATGATGTTTTTACAGTGTTTCAGACTATTTGTGTTTTTTGTGTGTATCTGCGTGTTAGTGTTTTAACCCTGATGATGAGCCAGGACGGCTCGAAAGCGCTAGGTTTTATAATGTGAAATACAGTTTTGTATGTTTTAAAACACCTAAAGTAAAAGTTTTTATTAAATGATGCATATATGTTTTTGTGACATTTTGTGTTGTTTTTAAACAATTATTAGGTATTGTAGTGGCAATTTCAAAAATGTTCCTAAAGTTGTTCTTCAGCATATGAAAATCCATTTATGTAAAAATATTTTTTTCTAAAAGTTTATGAATATAAAATGTATGTTGTCACTAGCTCCTATAAATTATATTAAGAAAAACATTTTTCGTGCTCTAACAAGTAAATCAGTAAAAATTCCATTCTTCCACGACCAAAGATTACTAAGTTATGATACTTTGCATTTTATGAATTTTCAGCACTAAAAAAATTCGACTATTTTCAGTGACTGAAAACACTGGGAATTGAAATAAATCAAAGTATCATAGCTTGCAGTGTAATATTTTTAACTCAATCATACTGATAATAATTAAAATATAGATAAAATGCTTAAGTGATACAAACAGAACACAAACAACACCGTTTTGATACAAAGTTTCGGCATTTAGGCATTTTATTAAGATAGCCTTTACAGTCTGTACTCCAGATCAGTTAACCAATAAAATAAATGAAATACATGAAATAGCAAGGGACAATGGATATAAAGAAAGCACCATTAATAAAGTAATTACGAGCATGGAGAAGAAGGAGAAGAAAAACTTCAATAAACAAAATTAAAAAATATCTACTTTACAATATTTCCCTGGGTTATTTGAAAGATTGAAAAATAAACTTCGAAAATTCAATATATGCCTTATCGCAAAACCATCCCTAAAATTAAAAAGTGTAGTTTGTAAGAAAATAGACCCCATAGAGCCATATCAACTGTCAGGTGCTTATGAAGTCCCGTTCACCAGAGCAGATGGAACATTACAATATTATACGGTTTTACAATATTAGGTATCGGTTTTTACGTACCGGCTACAATTATACGGTTTTACAATACTACGTACAATTACCGTTGGCACTGGAAAGACTGCATAAAACCGATACTTTAAAAATTGATTTTAAAAATAGTAAAATAATTTATCCATCAAGAGTTTATATCCCACATATTATCCGTGAATCAATAGAAATCTATATACGTAACGAGAACATTTGCAACGAATCAGCCTCATTTGATTTACCTAAAATTTGGCACGAGGTATTTTTCAGTTTTAAAAAAGCAATAAAGTAATATTAATTGTCCCGTTTTACAGTTAACTATTTTAAGCACCTGCTTTTTTCACATATATGATCTCGTGATTTATGTTTTTTAAGTTTATTTTCAAAAATTTGCGAGAATAGTTTGTTTATCGTTGTAGTTCTTGATAATGGCGCCGTTTGAGCGTTGAAACAAATGTCGATCTTTATATTAAAGGTTTTTATAAGCCTTTTTGTATTCTGTTTGTCTCACTTAAGCATTTTATCTGTATTTTAATTATTTTTAATGATCTTATTATATGATTATGTCAATCCCACTGACTAATAAAAATGTCATATGATTTGACATTTTTCGAACTGAGTGAAAAAGTGTCCAGGTCCGCAGTCGAACTCATAACCTTTGTAACAGCCCTGTCGCTGTTATGTGTGATGGACAATGTTAGCTGGCCGTAAATGAACACAAGTTGTGTAAAACCAAGTCACTTTTACTAAAATCTTAAAAAGGGCAGGGTTTTGAGAAAAGCTCTGCGATTTTTCCTCAGGCCCGAAAAGAAATCAGTTCCGTACAAAACTTAACTCAGAAAAATAAAGCTTCAAAATATCACTTGCAACTTGGACGAGGCGTCAAAACGAGATACTTTCAGCAAGATTGAATATGCACTATGCAAACTAGTCCAACTCCGACTTCAAGATGTCCGCCTACGATAATACCGAAAGCGGCACTCTGTGAGCACCAAACGCTTTTATTCAATTAGCACAAAATAACGTAATTTTACTCTTACCAACAGAAAATGTTTCTTCTCAGCTGCGGATAGTTGATTCAACTAGTCGAATCTAAGAGAACCACACTGGGATAAGAACTCTATCCAACGTTCCACTTTCCCATCGCATTCCAGTGCTTAAATACTGCTATATCGATAGACCAGATGCAGAAATTTGCATAAATATCAATACAAAGAGAAAAATTACAAGTTCCGACGTTTCCACACTCATTCATCGAAAGTTAGATAAAGATAGCCTTGATAACTTTTACGCACATTGATTATTATTGGACAAAATTATTTATTATTGATTATTATTGATTATTATTGGCAATCAAAACTTTGCCTACTCTTATAATCAGAGTAGTCGACACATCATACCTTTAGCATGGTTGAGTTAAAAATAATAAAGCGTATCTATCTATCCAGTTTAATGGAGTTCCATTCTACCTGCGGTATATTCTGTTGAGCTGTCTACATATAAGAAAAGACGCTATTAGTAAAACATGAGTGAATTGTGTCGGCCTGCCGGCGGCGCAGGTACCTCAATAAGCAGACCGTTAGAAATTTAAGCCAAAGGTCTTGGGTTCGATTACCGGAATAGAATTTTTTTTTTCACTCATTTGAAAAACTGTCAAATCACATGATATCATAACGTGGTATGTTTTGGTCATAGAAAAACGGAATTTTGGCTGTTTAACTTGTTAGAGCATATAAAGAGAGATTTCTATGTATGAGACACGGGCCCATAAACATTTTAATTTTCTAACTTAAAAAATCTTTTTTGACGTAAATGTATTTCTATATGACGTATTCTAGACTTAAATCCGAAGTCTGAAGACATTTGAGACTTTTTGAAATTTGAACTTTACCGCTAAAAGTAACGGTTTAAAAATTAGCTATTTCTCAACGATAAGCATCGACGGATAGTCCATCGTTTAGCTATTTATTTAAGCACTTTCGATCATTTTATTTATTAATAAACTGTGACGGGCAATAGAAATTCTCATTAATAGAAAGTTCTTAAAAAATAAGCATGCATTTTGAGAAAAATAATAATTATTTGTGTTTCTTAAAGAATATGTCTTATCAGTTATATTTTATAAATTCATCGTTAAACGTATTAAATGCATCACAAATAATAGGTTGACATTTAATAGGTAAAAAGATAAATAATCATTAAAACCAAACATTCAGGTTTCAGGTTACTAATGCCAGAAATTTATCGAGTAATTATTTGATTTATTAAATTTGAATTATACTTGCTTATTATACCGATAAAATATTCAAAAATCGTTCGCGTTGAGGTTGGGTAAAATGCATTTTAAGATACATGTCATTATGAATTGAATCGTGAAACAATAAAATTTTGCTTTAGTAAAGGTAAACAGATTTGTCTAATTTCAATATCATATTTCATTTTATTCTTTACATGAATATTTAAGTTGTATTCTACTTATTTATAACTTTTGTACTCATGCTGTAGAAGTTATTTTGTACAAGTATTTACTTGTGTTAAGAATTTTGATATTGATATTATGAGCATCATATATTAATATTTTGACCACAATAAACATGGAAAATTATATGTAGTGTACCAAGCATATAAAGAGTGCCTTAAAAAGCGCTTGTGAAAAATTAAATAATTCATCGCTGTTATGTTAACGCTGTTATTCAATCTGTTATGTTAACGGTTAAATCAGTGTAGCAAGCGAAAATCAGGGTAATGTAAAGAAATGCTCATTCGTGAGTGCGTCAACAAAGTATTTTTCTAGGATGAATTTTGTTACATTATAGAAGTTTTTTTTTTCAACAATAAATCGTTCAAAGAAATAAGCAGGCCGTTTAGTGAAACATCTTGTGAAATTATGCAGCGACTTTTTAATGATCATACCTGACATGTTGCAGCGAGTCATTGTGAATATGATTAAGCATGGGTATGATATATTAAATATAATATGTGACCGAGATATATTAAATATAGTAATTTACAGGGTGACTTAATTAACCCACAACTTTTAACTGAAATAACTCTTGAAAGGTTGCAGATAGCACTACAAAAAATTTGTATTGAAAAGAACATGAAAAAGGAATTTGATGAGTAAGGTTTTCAAAGTGAAACCCTTCAGAGGTGATACAATAAAGCAAACTTAGACACAAAAATGTCAATAACAAAATCGAGCGTTTCTTTTTTGACGCTTGAAAATGGGTCAGTTATGGAACTTTTGAGGCTAATAAGGTCAGTCAGCCTCTTCTTGTAAACCAAATTTTTCATATGACCCTAAAAATAGAAATCACATGGATTGATATCTGGTGAATAAGGTGGCCAATTTTCTTATCAGATCTCTTGCCATTGTTCTAGAAGGTTCAGCTCGGTTTCTGAATGTTGAAGACCACTTCCTTAGAAATAGTGTTGCATTTTCATTACATAAATACCAATTTTTTACAAATTGCTTTTATGCTCAATCTGCTTGCACGCGTTCGTACCGCCATTTAGGGATGCTCTGAGAAGTTATTTCAGTTTAAAGTTGTAGGTTAATTAAAAGTCACCCTGTATAATAATTACAGTGTTATTATTATATATATTATATATATATATTATCGTGAAATATTATAGAAAATGTACTTTAATTTTAAATTAATCAAATCATCAATTTTTTTCGCTTTTGTTTTTTCCGACAAGTTTATTTATATTAATATGAGAATAACAATAAAAGAAAAATAACAATAAAAATACTAAATCAGAAAAAAATGCCAAAAATAATCTGTTAATTGTTCATGCAAATATAAAATAAAATCCTGAAGCATCGAAAAAAAAAATTTAAAGAGATCATTCTTAAATATTTTTATCTTAAAATTTTTATTGTGAATTTTTCAGTGTAAGCAAATTAACTTTCATGAAATTTACATTTAAAAAGAATCAAAAGAAATATTTAAATGAAATATTTTTTAAATATGATTAACTTTACCTTTTACATAAAAATAAATGTTTTAAAAAGCGGTTTTTTAAGCATTTACAATTTATTATTATTATTATTATTATTATTATTATTACACTTACAGCTGTATTAGATTTAGTATCAGAAAATAATATCGAGAAAAACAAAACTTTCCAAACATGAAGACAAAAAAGTAAAATAAAATAAAATTATGTAATTTCACGCTTATGCAATTATGTTTTTTAATTTAATAAAGTAAGGAAAATGAATATATTACTAAAGATTGTGTTACATTGTTTTTTTTTTCTCCCTAAAGAAACAAAGAGAAATTGAGTTATTTTTTGTTACTTTAATAAATTAAATTGAATTAAAGAATTGTTTTTAAACAAGCTCAAGGGGATATGTGATGTATTTTCTGATAATAAAATGTAAAAAACCTGAAAATTTAATTGAAACGATTTTGTTTTCTTTATGATCATTTTAGAAATATATTTTTACTCGAAAGAATATATTTTTATTTATATAGCCATCAGTGTGTTTTCATTTGTTTTTTGTTTTTTTAAATATTTTTATATTACAAGGAAAAAAATAAAATTATTAATTACGAATTGAATTCTTTTAAATATTCTATATATAAAATTAAAAAAAAAACTCAGATGTCTTGTATAATTTAGAATGGAGAGTTACGCACAACGATCATACAGTGAAACGTAAAAGAAAAGAATCCTCCTAATATTTTTTTTATTATCAAATTATCTTAGAGAAATAAGACAGATATCATTCGACAGGGAATTGTGCCTTCTAAAATTCTGCATAATTAAAATAAGTTTACGAGTTTTCTTATTGAAACAAAGGTAAACTTTGAAATTTTCAAAACCAATGTCTTAATTTGTTATCATATGTGGATTCTTTGGAGAATTTTACCTCCGGATAACAAAAGCGAAGCCATTTGGTCAATGAGTTTAGAAATTGTACAGATGTATAAATTTGAACTTCGAATGTTAAATTAATTTTTGATAGTTGCAAAACAGACTACAATGCGATAGTTTTTGAAGTTATCTAGAAAACCACTTCGTTGAATAAGCTGAAATTTTAGATTAGCACTAACAGGCCTGCCCGGCGTTGCCCGGGGCCGTGATAATAAAGTTAAACAAACCTAAAGTTTGTATGATTTTATATCATTAACGCGATTTTGTATGAAATTATTTATTTAAAATTGCTGAGCACGCAACGGGAAATCCTTTATTTCCACCTTCAGCCAACAGGGAGCGCATTCTGATCTAAACGAACCTCCGACACGTATTCCCGCTGTCTGCGGAACCGTATAGTAGGTGTGCTGAGCACGCGTTGCAAAATCTTTAAATTTCACCTTCCGCGGCCAGGGAACGCACTCTGTTCCAAACAAACCACTTTCCGAAGGAAACTCCGACACGTGTCCCCGTTGCCTCCGGCATCGTATAACACGCATGTTGCACACGCGCTGCAAAGTCCTTTAGTTCCACCTTACACCACCTGGGGACGCTAAGTTTTTCTATATGAAACTCCGACACGAGTACCCATTATATCAAGGGAGTTGATGAACCAATTCCGTCGAAATCGGGTCCATAGAACTCGAGAAAATAATGCGTCTTCTGGCGGAGGAAAATGGAACAAAAATCGGTAACGCGATCGAAAACAAAGTCGAATTATCTAAACCCCGTTGTGATTGGATCCATAGAACCCTAGATAAAAATGCACAGTTAGAGAAAAATTTTTTTTTGTAGGATTGCCTGCCACGGGGCGCTTGGTCAAGTGCACAACAACAAATCACTTACTTTGATTGTTGGTTTGAATCAAATGAATACGGGTTGTGTACTTTTATTAGGAACATAATTTTGGAATAAAAAAGCATTTGATTCTGTCTACACATCAGCAGTAGTAGAATCTCTGGAGGACATTGGTATAAACAAATCTTACATCAATATCATAAAGAAGATTTACAAGTAAACAACAACCACCATCCGTTTGGACAAAGGAAAAGCGAAGATCAAGCTTGGAAGAGTAGTAAGATAAGGAGACACTATTTCCTCTAAGCTTTTTACTGCTGTCTTAGAAAATATTTTCAAGAAGCTGGATTGGGAAAACAAAGGGATTAGAATAAATGGGGAACATTTAAGCCATCCCCGGCTTGCTGATGACATTTTAATTTTCAGTAATAGCCCTGATGATTGGAAAATATGCTAAAAGATTTGGCAGGTGCTAGCATTAATGTGGGATTAAAAATAAATTTGGAAAAGACTAAGGTAACAATTAATTTGCATCAAAAGAGAAAATCGTCTACAACAACACTGAGATTAAAGAAGTGCAAAGTTATGTGAACCTTGGACAGGAAATATCATCGGACAACAGTATCATGAATGAAATCAATAGAAGAATAAGAAATGCCGGAGTGATTTTAGGAATGACAATATTATTCTGAAGGGTAACATGCCTCTTTGTTTGAAAAAAAAAGGTTTTTAACCAATGTGTTTTGCCTGCGCTAACTTATAGATCAGAAACATGCACGCTAACAAAACAGGTGGTACAAAGATTACAAACTACAAAAACAAAAGATTACAGCGAAGTATGGAAAGATGCATGCTAGGCATAACTAGAAGAGACAGAAAGAGAATAACCATGTTAATAGTCAGACAAAAGTTTTTGACTCGAGAGAATTAAAAAGCTAAAATAGAAATGGGCTGGGCACATTGCAAGAATACAAGACAATAGATCGAGTTCCAACACCCTACAGTGGTATCCTACACATGTAAAACGACAAAGAAGACGGCCGCAAGTAAAATTGAGTGATGAAATTAGAAAAGTGGCTGGTGTTAATTGGATGACTAAAGAATCAGACAGAAAACAATAGAAAAATATGAGGAAGACCTACATCCAGCAGTGGATTGAAAACAGTTGTTGCTGTTGTTGATGATGATGCTAATGACCATTGTTATATATATGTAATCCGTATACCCCCCCCCCCCCAAGGATTGCGTGCATAAATATTCAGTAGTTCTCGCGTGCAATTAAAAAAAGCACCTTTTTAACATTTTGAAATAAACCTTTTTAAATCACACTTTTATTCATTGCTTACAGTAAGAAAAAACTGACATGTATTTAGTCATAAATACAGGAATTATTTGTAAAATGCTCAGAGAGATTGTTCTTTCACATAAACTTTTCTCTAGAAAGAGAAGTTTTTGTAGATAGAACATTCGTATGCCCCTTAAGAGCATTTCTATGAGTATTCTTAAAATGTCACCTTCAGAACACGCTGTAAACGGCCATTGTTATATTAATGCCTCGTATGTTTATAATGTTTAAGGGGTTACATACGTTCACAACTTTCAAAGTATCGATTTTTTTAACGGAAATTAAATCCTTATAGTACGCAGAATTATGGGCAAAGATATTTAAAGTGATATCTCAATTATTAAGAAATATATGAGCAAAAATGTGACCTCGCTCACGATCAATAAAACAGACTTCGCCGAAAAGATTCTACTAAAGATTTTACTCCATTTTAAATGAGCATATTAAGGCACTGGATCTACAGTATGGCACAACATAGCAAAAAATTAAGTGGATGTTAATAAAAAATAGTTCAGTAGACTTTTTTCTTCTAAAACTTCAAACGCGATTTTCTGGAAACTACATTTTTCAACATGAGCAGCACGATAACTTGAACAATTTTTAACATTTCAGAATAAAATTTGTACTTATCTACGCATAATTAAACTTTTTAACGGCCATCCTGTCATTTTTTGAAAAAATAATTTTTTAATATATTTCCAATATGTTTAAAGGTCAAAATTTTGGATGAAAAAGCAAAATTTATTTCAAATAGCGCAATTTTCTTATTTATTTTTTTTTTTAAATGAGCCGTTGGCTTTTAGCTAGAACATTACTTTACAAGAAGAAACTGAGCTTTTAATACTTTTTTGTTTCTACAGGAACTTAGGATGCTGCCCATCGAGCCCGGATATTTTGGTACAGATCAACGTGGCTGCTGGTTTCCGACGTAATATGTGACCAAATTTAACAAAACAATTATTTTTAAATATTTGCAGCAATAAAAAAAGAACGTGGAATTAATAGGTTCAATTAATTTTACTCCCTTTCTAAGGGAAAAAAAAATCCAAATTATGTTAATTTTTCACCGCCGACAACGTATGTAACCCCTTAAGGAAACCAGAATGCTTTGAAATGACTAAAAATTCATTATTACTATTATGAAAATAATGTTTGAACCTTTAAGAATGTTTACAGTTGGTAAAATAGGAAAAATCCCCTCTATAGATGTTGAGCCTCGCAGACGAGCAATACCTGCGAAAGCAAAACTTTAAACTCAGTTATCAAGAAACGCTGCTTTTCAACTTTTGAACAAGTTAACGGATTTAAACATTTCCTTTTTTTTAATAAAGGAAATTAAATTCTCTAGAAGCTATACCTAAAAAACAAGCTAAAAAAATCCAGTTAAAACAAAAATCACGATATTTCTTTATGAATACATTTTTTTTTATTATATGTATAATTTTTATTTTTTAGAAATATTTGTTTCTTTTTAAGTATATTCAAAATAAAACTTGAAAAACAAAATGTAAAAAGCAAACGACGACTCAAAAATAGCTAAATTCAACTCTAAAATCATAGCGAAACAGGTTTTGTAACATTAATTTTGTCGTACAATATTAAAACGTTTGTTATTGTTTTTTTTTGTTTTGTTTTTTTTACAATTTAACAATATTTTTTAAATTCTATAAATCATAAATAAATAAATACACAAAAAGGCAGAGTGTTCTTTAGCCACAATCAAACTTCAGTCTATTTTCGTCATTTCAAACATTTCTGGTCCTTCTAAATAACTACGTTTTCATAAATTTATCTCTCTATTCTTAAAAAAATAACTTATACTGATGTAGATTCCATAATTGGATTTATTGAAGCCGGGGCTGTTTTTCGGTTTAATTAAAATATCTATTGCATTTAAAAACATGAAAACTGGTAGCTCGATGAAAAAATGTGAGATAAACAGCTTGAAGCAAACAGGTTTTAAATTAAAGAAGTATTTAAAGCACTATTTAATTTTGAAATTTGTCAATATATTTAGCGCAGTTACATAAGTTTTTTAGGATCAAAAGCTGTGCATAGCAATTTAACCGTTTTTACCAGGCGATGTAGACTTGACTAGATAGTTGTGCGCCTTTGTGCAGTCTTTTTTTTTTAATTTGTCTAATTTTGTATTTTTTTTCCATTGTTTAATAATTTTTTATTATCTGAATAGAAATTTAATGATAGTTCGAAATATCCGTTTTTTACCTACTGTTGCAAAATTTAAGAAAAAAAGACCCAAATAGTAAAATTTACAAATACTTTTCAATTGAAAAAAAAACAAAAAACACGAGTATCAAAAAAGACAGAAAACTTTTAAAAAAAATTTAAAGCTAAATGCGAAAAGCATTTAAAGTGAAAATTAAGTAATATTTAAAATGATACATTTAAAACGCTTTATTTCTAACGATTTTCTTATAGCATCGTTATTAATGTCCAAGAGGTAGCGACATTTTTTTTATTTTAACCAATTAATACAAGCTGATTTGCAAATGTATAATTGATCTTGCTTAATCAATCACGAAAACAGCTCTCAGCTATCTTGACAGCGGTTGATTCGGCGTTAAAAATTGGACAATCTCTTGGTGAAAGAGAAATAATGACAACCCGAATACAGAAGATCCCATTGGAGGTGATAATATTATTAAATCTCCCGTACACCTTTAAAAAAAAAAAAAAAAAAAAAAAACAGGGAAAATTAGCATGTTTTTAGAGTCTGTGGTATTTGGTCGGGGGTTGGCTGGCAGAGTCTCCTCGTATTCTAATGAAACGTGTATCAAATGGCAATTCAGATCATTTATATCTTGTTCGAAAATGATTTTTATGGCACATTTTTTAGTATTTTCAAACTTTTATATCACACAAAAAGAACATTTTGACAGCATTTGAAATTAAATCGAAATGTTTTGTTTTCCATAAATCTAGGAGTATTTTATCATAGTATAATCTGATGTGTTACAACATAAAAAAAAAAAATCATATAAACAACTAAATTTACAGAAATTACAAAATTTATCTTTTGAAGAAACGTTTTTTTCGTTTTAAAAGCCTTGTCTATGAATGCTCTGAAAAGAAAAAAATATATATATTTATGTATACAGCCGTATCAGGTTTTCAAAAGAAGAGAAACAATGCAATGTATATAAACTTCTCAATAAAATAAAATATAAATGTAAATAACAAATTGATACAATGCAAAGTCCTTTTAGAGTTGTTTTTCAGTTATGAAATTTAAAAAAAAACGATTATATTCGCAAAAGGATTGTATTATATTTTTCTCTTATTTATTTCTCAGTAACAGGAATAAAGTGCTCTGTAAAAAAAAATAATCACATTAAAATTTGAATCTGCAAATCATTGAGAGACGAAAAAAAATTATCTTAAAAGAACGTTATATTTACAGTGAAAGAAATAATTGTTTCATTTTTTCAAACTGTATAAGATGAGAAGTTAAATATGAAGCGACATTTCTAAAATTCGATTATAAGTTTAATACTGCTTTTAGGTATATTCTTTTATGTGATATTCTTTTGTAAAAAGCTCAAATTAAGACAATAGATTGAAATTAATACAATAGATTGAATTTTTATTTCTTACTTACACATCATACGTAGTATAGGGTAAGTCTTGTAATCGTTTTGAAAATCGAAAAAAAAAATTTTGACGGATTTACTCTTTTCAGACACTGAAGATTCCGAAAAACATATTTTTAGAAAAAAAAATTGCCGTCCATCTGTCTGTGTGTGTGTCTGTAAACGCCCTATCTCCCAAACAAATTGAGATAGAGAATTTAAATTTGGTGTGTCCTTAGTATGTAATAATGGGAAGAAGCTTCTTGAATTTCAGTAACCTCGATTATCTGAACTATTTTTTTCGGACTGTCGAATTGTTCGTTGTAATAAAAGGTATATAAAAACTTTTGAAATTGTTTATTTTAAAAAGTAAATATAAAACACAATAAAAAGACATAAATTTTGCATCAAGAATGAACTCGATCGGATAATTAGTTGCCGAGATATTTGTAATTATATTTCCCACACTCTTCTATTTTTCATGACCCTGTATTTCATTCATTTCAGTTCAAAGATATATTTTAATTGGAAATGAGACGCTTAATTCGACGCAGTAAACCGTTAGTTAATATGATAATTGATGATGGTGTTATGCAGCATTTAAAGCTTATGTCGTTATCAAGCCACTATTTTATTCGAATTGCAATGCATTTTGAAAATAGTTTACACATGTCATATTTTCATATTTTATATTATGCATATCCATGATGGGTAAGTATTACGGTGACCCCCAACGGCTAGTCGTAATTTGTAATGGCCTACTCAGCCCAGTGTTTAGCATGCTGATAACAATTGAGGAATTTGAACCGATATTTACGAGTTCGAAACCAGCGCCGTCTGTGCAGGGAGACTGTGGAAGATTTTGAGGGTGTTACGTGTACGATAATGATGGGTCACTTTTCCTTCAAAAGTCGTTTCTGAAGGCATCCCACCTAAAACTGGCCTATGCTTAACACAATTCCTTCTTTATAAATTGTATATCGCAAATAATGATTAAACACAACTATTGGAAAACACTTCCGTTGTGTGACATTCAGTAAGGTTATGTTTTCAAAAGTAAAACCTACATTGGAATTTCAGTGATTACAATGCAATAATTTTTGGTTTGATAATTTATTAGTTTTAAAGTAAAATGCAGAAACGTATGAAATAATCTTATTGGATTATATACTTAAATATATAAATTGGAATAAAGAATCTTAAAAATACATTTCGAGGAGAAATTAATTAAAATGAATTTATATCATTTATAAATACGCTAAGATAAAAATTTCTTTCATTTTTTGTAATGCATAAATAAAAGTTGGTTATTTGTTAAAGAAACAATCAAAAGCAGCTAAACCTTGAAACGGACTACACTTATATCTCTCTATATATTTTATTGCTTAAAGTATTTCCCTTCTGTTTGTTCTAAAAAATTATAATTTTATAAGGGCTCATCATTAAAAATGATAATAATTTTTTTATTCCTATAATTATTGTATAGAAATTTACTAATATGTTGCATTGTTAGCTGAATTTGTAACGAATATGGGAATTTTCACATTTATTCACCTCTAGAATAATACGTGAGTAGCAGCCATGGATGTTCAGACACAATGTGTATCACCGAGGTGTGGGAGCAGTATAAAACTGAGTTGCGCCGCCAGGCCCCTACGAGCGCCCGTCAGGCATGTTAACCGCCGCACCGTTCCAAAGTTCCGAAGAACTTTTAACGAGCATGACCAGGACAGTCCTGTGTGCGTATACGCAACATGTTGCAATTTTGCTTTTACCTGAAGAAATCGTCAGATGAAGCCTATAAAATGTTACAAAATTGTTACGGTTTGTTAGTACTTAATTATAACACAGTTAGAAGATGGTTAAGAATGTTTAATCCTCTAAGGCACGAGGCAATACTTTCGTACACTGTAAAAAATTTTCAGCAAAATGTTCAGTGATTAAACCATTTTGTAGAAAACAGTTACATAACCGTAATTTAACATTTTGCCCATAATATGGGTAATAATATGGTCAGAATAGAGTAAAATTATGTTTATGCAACCGTTTTCTATAAAAACGGTCGAATGCCATGACAGTTTACTGCAAATTTCTAACAGTGTATATTTGCAAGACGTTAATTAAATAGAAATAAATGTTTATGAAAATATCGGTATGAGGATTTATACTTGAATAACAAAGGTTATTGCTGAGACTTTATTTTAAAATCTCAGCACCGCGAAAAATTAATAAGAATTTCAAAATTATCTTATCTTAGGCTTTGAATTGAGAAATTGAATGACGGGAAAATATGGTTCAAATGCTTCGAGCTAGAGAAATCAACTTTTAAACAAGTGGGTAAGTGTGATCGAAAATCGCACAAAGGGTTTCGTTTAATATTCCTTTCAAAACACTTTATCCTTTCTTTAATAAATCCAAATATATTTCATTTTCCAAAAGAAAAAACAGTCATGTTTTTTATAAAGTAAAAATTTACCGGTCTATTTTTCTCGTTTTTTCGAAAATCTGAACCGGTCCGATAGCGGGCAAAGCTCTCTTTTATACTCTGTCATAATGCTATATGTCATGTGGACTAAATGCGATATTTAAAAAAAAAATCAATTTCAAAATTAAACATGTTGTACACCTTCAAAATGTTAAAATATGCGAATATTTCCATAATCGGGTTTTTATCATGATTCAATACGTTCCTCAAACTCATATATTTACTATTCCATATTACTCATATTGACACTCGCTTTGCATTATTCTCAAACATTTGAAAAATCCGTTACACTTCCAATATGACGTCAGATTAATTTTCTTTTTAATTCTCTATCGACGTGATATTAATCTGCTTTCTGTACATACACATACTCATACTCCTTGTATTATTGAGAAATGTTTGAAAATATCCGTTTTATTACCAATATGACGCCATATTAATTTTTTTTTCAATTGGTGAAACTTTTTATTTCATTTTCATTTTTCACGTGGAAATCTTTCAATAGATAATTAATTACTGTAGAAAGAATTTTATTGAGGATTTTTAATTGTTGGCAACTGCTATAACGAAAATGTTTAAATTTAATAGGAAAAGGCTGTTAGAATTTTGGTTTTTTATCTCTATTTATTAAAATAATACGATTTTTTCAAATTTTAATATTTTGAGCTTCATCGTAGGTATTTAGCTATAACTACACAAATTTGCATGCTTGTAAATTATATAGTTTCTGAGAACGGCTCTGTGACGAACAGACAACGGAGCGGGAGTAATAGGGTTTCATGCGATGAACGAAACCCTAAAAAGAGGGATGCGGATCTCCAGTCAATGCGCTCGCAGGTCAATATAAATAGATATGCTGCTATTATTATTGAAGATTGTTGAATAAAAATACAAGCACTATCAGAAATATCGCAGATATCATTGGGTAACATCCACACTTTGTTAACAGAAAAACTAAAGACGAAACACATTTGTGCACAGTCCATTCTCATATTCCAACAACAGGAAGTTCGCGTGCATATTTTTCTACGGTGAAAGTTGTTCTCAAATGAAAAGAAGATACTTTCTGACACAATTTTGAATTCATTTTTATTCGGAAATGGATGAAATTGACAGGTGATCTTATTCAGAAACTTTGTAATCGAAAGGAGTTTTCATTTTTTTGGTAAAAACAGAAGATGTTTCAGAAAATATTGTCAAAGTCGGCGTTTTGAACCGAAGTCCCCAAACAGCAGAGCTTTAAAGGAGAAAATCGTGTCATCACGTGACTCGGATCATTTATAACTCAGCAAGTAATTTATTTATCCAAAAATGGAAAACTCATTCCGATTACAAATTGCTTCCATTAGTTAAACCGGCCCATTTAAGGCCTCCACTTTTAAAAGTGAGTCAGAAAATGTGTCAGAGTAATGTGTCAGAAAATGTGTTGAGTAGGTCATTTTAGAACCACCTTCAGGGTTACTTGCACCTAACATGCAATGTTTTAAATCCATCTTGGGTCTACTGCGTTACTAGCTAGTGATAGTAACACTGTTACTCATTAGTTACCCGTTAGAGTATTGATGAATGACGTCAATACATTTAACACAGTAGACCCAGAACTGATTTAAAGCATTTGTTTTGTTTTGGGTAGAAGTAAACCTAAGTTACAGTATGCTAAAAAAATCTAGAATACGTATATTTTTTAATTTAAACAATGTGTACAGATAAATTTGAAAAAAAAAAATCCTTGAATATATTTGATGACAATAAGTATATTTTTGAGATGTATGTTTATATTTCCTTATAAAACTCAGTCTGACCATATTTCCACCAGTATTCATTTCATCAGGACACATTCATCATCAGTATTTGTTCATTTTATGATGTGCATGCAAAAGCTCATTTTTAGTTTTTGATTTTTTGCCAGGTTTTTAGGTATCCTGCCCAAGTGTCACCCATTGAAAAAAAATGACTAAATAAATATAATGATAATAACGATTGCGAAGAATAAATGATTAAGTTGCCTGACTACGTATGGAGCAATTTTTTCAAAAAAAGCTATTTAATTATTTTTTGAACATATTTTTATTAAGATTATGGCTAGAAACTGTAAAAAAAAGCAAAAAATATTTCATTAATTCATAAAATTTTGGTAAATGAGGGATTTTGAGGTAAAATTTAGTGAAATTGGGCCCAATACGCAAAACGCTCTAGAGAAAATTCTATTGTATGTATCTTAATTTTCTTTTTACACGTCATAATGACATTGATGAAGGCAATGAACTAAAATATAATAGATATTTTAAATATATCAAAATTTATAGCGTATCGCACCTCTTTACATGCGGATTTTCATAAAATTCATCGATGTCATTCCACGAAAACATCCATAAAACAAAAAATATTTATTCTAAAATTAAATCTTTAGTTCATTGCCTTCACAATAGTGTAAATAACATGCACTTTAAATTTCATAGTGATATTCTTATAACTTTTTGAGAAATCGTGTTTTGCGTATAGAATTTTCACCAAAAATTACATATTCCAAAAGATGCATTTAAAGTTTAGATTTATGTTTTACTACAAGAATGTACGCAGTAATATGCATCTAAAATCACTGTTTTTATGAGCCATACTCTTTTTTTCAAGTACTGGGCATTTGTTTATTTCTAGAAAGCCATATTTTTGCTTCCCCCTGCCAGTTAGTACCTTTAATTAGTACTTCCGATCCTTTAAACAGCACATCCGGTTTGAGTGATAGCTGTTGAGTAGTTTAAAAACCGCTACAACTCCAGTTATATTTATCGTACAATAAAAATTAATACAGTTTTGGAAATGTAAAAAGTTGGGTTTTAATAAAATGTAATAAAATTGTTTTGACCATTTTGGTCGAAAACTACTTTTTAAACGTAGTAATTGGCAATGATTAATTGAATTTTAATTATTTAAGAGTTTATTCTGGGAGTATTTTTAAAAAGTATCATTTTATAAAGCACAAATGCACCGAATTTTTAAAAATAATAATAACATTAAAATGGGTTAAATATTCTAAAAAAATTGTAAGTGTAGAAAGTTTAATGAGAAAAGGCGACGTTTTTCCGATATTTTCCGGTATGATAGAAAAAGTACTTAGCGAAAAAGATTATGTTACATTGTACTGTTATTTATTTCTTAGGAAAAAGGATAAAATGTAATCGCATTAAAATATGAATCTGCAATTCACCGATTGAAAAAATGTTTTAAAATATTGAAACTTAAAAGAAAACTTTAAAGTAAAAGACATATTTTTGTAATTCCTTTCCAATGCCATAAGAAAAGACATTTAGTTTCTTTAATATTAGACATTTACTTTCAATTATCAGCTTAATATCTCTTTTGATGACAATCTTTTATACCGGTTTTTCAAGGTAAAAAGAAAAGAAGATATTAAAATTGAAATTATTAAGTTTAAGTATTATACTTGAAAATTGCAAAATAGAAATTAATCTGTAATTTCTGGAAGTGAGTTTAAAGTTGCCTTATGCGTTTTTTACCTTAATTAAATTTTGGCTTAATATCTGGCGAGTACAAAAGTTTTTAGATAATATACAGAGCTGTAGAAAAGGTTCCGAGTACATTTCCATCGATTGGCAAAAAATTGTTAAATGTGAATTATCTAACTGAACTAAATTTTATCATGCTATGTAGTATATAACGAGGTCTATAGCTCATATACCGGGCTGCACAAAATATTTCGACTACTTTTTTGACTATGGAAAGTAACTTCTAAAACTGGATTTTTACATGTGTTAGATGTTTTGTAAACTATTTATTTACATAGCTTCTTTCACCTTAATTAATGGTGAAGTTTCGTTACAGTTTTCTCGATGTTGGGAAGTGTTTCATAATAGATGTTTGACGCATGATTTTTTATTCTTGATTTACAGTGTATTCACTTATATTTTAAAAGAAATAAGATACATAAATAATTCCACAAGTTTAAACAATGTTTCCTCATGTGTTTTGGTGTAATATTTCATTGTCTTAAGACCTTTTTGTGTGCACGGACTGCAGAAGCTCCTCAAAAGTGTCAGTTTTGTACTTACAACAATATATTTGGGTTCCTAGATTTACATAAATGCAACAATTCTTAAGAAAGCAAAAGTAAAAAATTACAACTAAAGTGAAGCAATCCAACAAATGCAAAATAAATGCACAATAGGGATAACAGAATAATATCCAAGTGAGAGGCTCTACCCTATAGCGCTCAAAAACTGAAATCAACCACCGATAATGACAACAAGCATCATTTAGACTGATGGCAACAGCCACGATCAGTAACCACTTCAACTATTAAGCCACAAAGTTGAAACAAGAAATGAAAGTGACACCTACTTATGATAGAGACAGCTAATCACAAAAAAGTGTGATCAGAATAATTACAAACAGTAACAACTTATCCTGACAAAATCGCACCGAAGATTAGCATAACTATGATCAGTGACAACTCATCCTGACAAAAGAGTACCGAAGATTAGCATAACTATGATCAGTGACAACTTATCGTGACAAAAAAGTACCGAATCCAAGGATAGAGTGAAGCACTTCAGAAAATATGATAAGAGCAAGTTATAATCCCAACTGGGAGCGACGAACAACAGTAGATAAGATGAAAGAGAAGATCAGTAAATACTCCAGTATCTCACATTCTCACAACATGACTTCGTTGCGCTGTGCAGTGCCGAATTGACTCAGCTAAACATAAATTAGTAACCGGTCAACATAGGAACTGTAACGAAGGCAACAATAAGCACTGTAGCCACAACGGCCTGGAAGCTTAACAAGTAGATATCCGCCAAGCAGCTATCTACTTGGCCTGGTGAGAGGTCTTAAAAAAGTAAAGATAGTAGACGAAATAGGTAGAAAATATCGCTCAACCACAAGAAAAATACACAATTCAAAATAATTCCTTTTGCGCATTATTGCACTAATACATTTGACTTTGGTGTGTCTTGCTACATCAAAATTGTCTTAAGTGTCATAATCCGGAAATCCGCTAGATTCCGCTTTATATCACTTTGGTACCACAGAAGGTGTCAAATTGTGTGGGAAGATTGATTCTCTCGACACTCCCTATATTGTTTACACTTTGATTGTTAAGGGTTTTACCTTTTATGTACGTTTTTACAGACGCATGTAGAGCGAAGTGCTATAGTTTTATGTTACAGTAAATAAGTATAACGTAATAATAGTTAAAAAAGCACTCTTTTATAAGCATTCAATGTTTATATTGAAAATTACGCATAATTGTGTGACATCAATTTATATGTTTTCCAAAAACTTCAGTTACAATACATTGATTTGCCGTGGGCTCCGACATCAATTAAGGAATATTCACTGCTTTTTTTTTCCTGATGCTTGGTAGAAAGCACAAATAATTGATTTCTGAAAGTATAATCGTGAATTAATTATTAGCAAACAATTAATTGACTAAAGTGTACTTTAAAAAAATAATAATGTAATTTTCCTTTTTCCTTTATAATTTATTTTCTAGTTTTTAGCCTTTAAAATGTTTCATTGTTGTAGTTTCACAACCATTCGGCATATTTTGGTGAGCATTTATTGGCGAATAATTAAATCCATTGCTGTTTCAACTCATATACAATTGTATGAGTTACAGAGAATATTTGGCGATTCATTACTTGTGGCGTGTTAACAGAAATATGTCTTAAATATAATGTGTTAATTGATAATTAAGTTCTAACGATATTAAAAATTGTATTGTCATCGGAGACACACTTGCGAACGTAACTTTTATACTACTAGCATATCAAGAAGTGCGTTAAAAATTGATTACAAACTTAATTCTTTATTTAAAAAAAAACAAAAAAACATAGTTAGTCTAATAAGTAATGCGAATCTTATCACGTCTGTCCTGAGAAAACTTTTATTTTTCAGTTATGTCACAGTTCAGTTGTGTCACAGAGTATGAATGACATATTTTTTAAAGAATTTTGAGGATGTACCGCTATTTCTAAATCTAATGTGTGCCGATTTTCGCATCAGTAGCTTATACAACAGCTTTTTTCCTTTTTTTAAAATTTTAATTTTTCATGTTTAAACAATTGCCAAAATCGGGGATTATTTCATTACAGAATATTCATATGCATTAAAGTGGAAATTAATTAAAGATACAATAAAAATAATTACATTTATACAAAGAAAATATATTTATCTTTTACAGAAACATATTATTGTTTTAAAATATTTTGTCTGTGAATATTCTTTAAAAATAAAATTGTAAAAAACTTATTTATAAACATATGTATCATGTATTTTAACAACAGAAGCAATAAAGAACATATCAAATAAAATATAAATGATAACTATAATACACGAATACAAGTTTATTTTCAGATCTTTTTTTTTCAGGTATGAAATTAAATGTACTAATCGCAATAGTATTACATTGCATTTTGCCATTAGTTTGGTGTACACTGTTAAAAATTTGCAGCAAACTGTCCAGTCATTTGACCGTTTTCTGAAACAATGGTTACATAACCGTAATGTAACTCTATTCTGACCATAATATGGGCAATGGTATGGTCAAAATAGAGTTAAATTACAGTTATGTAACCGTTTTCTATAAAAATGATCGATTGACCGGACAGTTTGCTGCAAATTTTTAACAGTGTAGTATAATAAATCAAATCATCAGTAAAAAAACTGTAATGGCATGAAATTTGGAATCATAAATTCAGCGATTGAAAGACGGATTAATATACAGAAACTTTAAAGGAAAATTCTTTTTAGAATAAAAGAACTGCATTTGGATCTTTTAAAAATGCATATTTATTCTTTGTAGTCGAATTTTTAAATTATATTAACAGCTGAATACCAATCTTTATGTTAGGTGTTTAGTTTAATTTGGAATAAAAAAATCTTTTTAAGCATTATATAACTTGAAAAATGCAAATCAAACTTATTGCAGCAAAACACTTTCACCATCTGACATACTGAAATTTGACGATTTTTCTGTAAATAAGAACATAAATAAAAATTACAGTTAAGTAATAATTATTATCATAAAAACTGCTTATATGCTGTAAAAAAGACAAATGTTTTTCAATCCAACAAAATGGTTTACGAACATACAATATAAGTTCTTCAGAGCTACCCAAAACTCCAAAATGCATTATTTTATCTTCAGAAACCATAGAAATTAGTGTATTACTGTAAATCATTTATGAAACAAAACATCCTTTTGCTGCATGTAATTTTCAGATACGAGTAGATTTTGTAGTGTATTAATCATTTTTATCAACTTGGAATATGAGTTTTGCGGATTCTATAAATTCTCAAAAAAACATTTTCTTCAATGAAATAGACATTTGCGAAATAATAAGAGATTTGAAGTCAGTTCTGTAGTTCAAAAGTAATCGGGATGTTAAAAATGTTTCCGCTCATTACACCCTTTTAAATTTGAAAATGGTTGGAACTGTTCCAAGCGAGCATTCTGCGTCCTAAAAGTATTTACTATGTCGAACTTTACATTTCTAGCCCTGAGAATTTCAAAGAAATCGTAATTTAGAAAGTTTTAGAATATTGTTGGTTAATTAAATTTTTTCATTTCAATATTTTCTAGAACCGTTCTTAGCTGACATTTACTTCTTAAAAGTAACCACCAGGTCAAATTTCATGTTTCTAGCTTCAACATATTCAGAGAAATCTTTATTTCCAAACGTTTGTCGCTCTTTTAACACTTTGAGAGCAGTTACACAGATAAAAATCGCCCATTTTTTAGTATAGAATGACACCAGTATTATTTTGAAAGAATTTTTGAAATAGCTTTAGTTGTCCCAAAGTAATTGTGATTTCAGAACATTTTACGCTCAATTCACTCTATTAAATTTCGAAGCATGCAGAAACTGTTCTGTGTCAGCATTTAAAATTTAAAAGTAACAGCAATGTGAAGTTTCAAGCTTCTTGCCCTAATAATTCCAAACAAATCGTATTTTAGAACGATTTTAGAAAGTTTCCACTTATTTCACCTTTTTAAATTAAAAATTGTTTAGAAAATGCTCTTAACAAACCTTTTATCTTAAGAGTAACATCAATGCTAAATTTCAAGTTAATAAACACAACAGCATAACATAAATCGCAAGTGTAGACCAATTTTTGCCGTTGAACCCTTTTAAATTTTGTGAGCATTTTCCTCTTACATGTATCCACCATGAGTAGTAGTATCAAAGTTTTAGCTCCAGCAGTTTTACAGAAACCGCAATTTTAGAACGTTTTTTGCTCCTGCATCTTTTTAAATTAAGATTTTTTTATAAATCCTGAAATAGTGAGCCTTTACATCTTAAAAAAAGTAACTACCATATCAAATTTCAAGTTAGCAGCCTCAACAGCATCACAGAAATCACAATTTTAGAACTTTTTTTGCTCCTGCACTTTTTTAATATTCGACTTTGTTTACAAACTGTTCTTAGTGGGCAGTTACATCTTAACACGCGATTACTATCCTGAAACAACTTACATTAAAAAAAAATTCTTAAGGGACTTTTAAAATGTAAGCTTCTGTTTTTGGTCTTTATGTATGTGTGTATGTCTTTCATTTCTTCAACTACCATGGTATGGATTTGAATCTAACTTTTACACTGCAATTCTAGTATACTACAGAAGGTAATAAGCTAAAAGGACTCGTGTATTTTTTTTACAGATGCACGTCAAATATTTTAATATACAATCGTCTACAGTGTTTCAAACGTGCGTGTTGAGAAATAAATTGATTTTATAAACGTGAGATCAGACATATGAGAAATAAACTTTGATTCGCCCAGAGAATTGTGGATAAAATCTTGAGCAATGAGCACCTAAAGTGCATTTATATATAAGAGAGTGGCGACATACAAAAAGTAAAATTTGATTGGTAGAGCGAATTTTCGACAAAACCTTGGCAAGGCTGCCATATTACAGAGCTTATGTTTGTTGAATTCTCTCACTTGTTAAATAGAACTTTTCTCAGCAAGTATTTTCAAGTTCTGGAAAGTGCGTTCTAACAGTTTGGACAAAAATGTCCAATCTGAGAATGTCCCATGTGCAGTGCATATGATGAGTGTGTATGCCACCACTCTTTGTTTATAAAGGCACTTAAATGGCTACAACCTAGGTTAGACTGAATGTGGTATTCACAAAAAATACTCTGTTGTGCAAAATCACCTTCACACATATGTCAACTGGAGCTCAAGATATAAATTAAAAAATAGGCAGTTTTAACCACATGCGTTTTTACTGAATTTCAAGCAAGTCGTTTATTAAGAAACAGTCACTCAAAGTTGCATTATTTTTTGTTTTCAAATTACTTGCACTTAAGAACTTTATAATGCCTTTAGATATTATTCTTTTAGTTGCATTAGACTAGATATGCAAGGCAGGTCATTGGTATAAAGAATATGTCCAAAGAAGAGAAATGTTTAACACCGTGGATTAAAAATGCTATTAGTTCATATATGAACGATGAGCTGGATTTACACATTATCCAAAATATGCGAATTCCCGTTAGCATCGTCAATGTGTTAAAATACGTATTTCTAAGTCTTTATCAGCAGCCTTAAATTTAATTTTATTCCAAACGTTCCAACAATTTCAGTCGTTTACATGATATCAGGTACAAAGTCTTTCTTCAACACAAAATTACGGATCTAACACGTTTCATTAAGAGTCTAACGCCGTGAATGTTTTTGATATTTTTCTATTGAAACTTCCCAGTCCTTTTAAGAAAATTAGTAAAACAAATTAATAAATTTATTTAATTAAATTAACTAAATTTTGTTAATAGTATGTTTTCAAACATTGTTATTGATAAGACGTCTAATTCTGTGAATATGCTTAAAATGTAATATTTTAAATACATCTGTCAAGAAACCTACAAAGTTTTCTATGAAAACTTTGAAGAAAATACGTAATACATCTTTATAGAATATAAATGTAAATTTGAAATTTATTTTAGTAATTGATGATTATTTTAGTTTTTGAAAAAAAATTGAAGCATGCAAGCGTTGCTACATAACACGTTTAAGATATATGTGTCAAATTAAAATCTTTTAGCGTGACGTATACAGAATTTGTTTATACAGAAAAAGTGCGTTTTTCCATGCGTATAATAACAGTGGAAAATTGTAGGACTTAAATACGCATTTAACAAATATTGAAGGTTTCAAGGTAGAAATATTGTTCCGGTAAGGAAACACGACTTTCAGCTTATGTAAGTTTTGAGAACTTCGCCTTTCTGTCACTAACGGTTAAATATATATCATACTGAAATTACGTTTATTGGATAAGTTAATAGCGGCGGCAGTGTGGTGGTGGGAATTAAAACTTTGCAAATATAAATAATTATTTTAAAACCGGTATGAAAATACGTTTCAAATCGAAACAATTGAGATCTAAAACAAGATGAATAATTAATGTAAAAAGTTTATTGTAACAAGTATTATTCATTTACAATAGCTTTCTAATACTATAAAAATGTACAAAAATAGTTTTATAAATCTATATTTATCTCTTTTTAATTTTGAACAATTATGATTCGTATGCCTGGAGAAACATGTTTACACAGCATTGCTGAAACTTATTAAAACACAAAATGTCCGATGAGTTATGTGAAATTAAAATACAATAAACTTACTACACAATTTCACAACAATAATTATATAATGTTACTAAACTGATGTTGACTTGCTGGCACGAAACAAAGACGAACTAATCAAGCACGAACTGTTTATTTAGTAGACAAATTACATTTAGAGGCAATTTCAGTACTACACTTACAAGGTAAAAGTAGACAAAAGTTTATTTATCTAGAAAAATATAATATAACTACGAATGAAAAATAACACATAGAATAACATCCTTTGAGTTACCAAGACTCCGAAAAGTTATCTTTATTTTTAGAAAGTTAAGAAAACAATATTGTTACAACTCCCCTTGTAGCCAATGCCTCCATGGCATATTCTAGTGGACTTTTTTTTTTTGTTTTGCAGATTGACAAAAGCTGGTAGTAGTTTGTGTATCGGCTGACTACGGACCTAGGATGCGTTTGCTGGATCCACGTTTCTTCGAACAATGCAAATGTATAGTTGTATATAATATTTTGTGTATATTAATAATTTAAAGAACTTGTCTTTACCTTCACACGATTCAGCGTTCATCAGTTTTCCTACTATCCTTGCACCATTTTATAAATATTTTTACAAATACATTTTTCAGATTTAAAGAAGTATTTACATAAACATTTATATAAAGTTTCATTTGCTGCTACTTAGTTTCGGAAACGTTTCCAAGTAGTTTATATAATTTATTAAACAGTTTTCTCAAACCGGAATATTGATTTTTAAAAATCTGTTAATTCTCAAGCAAACATTTTCATAGTCAACATACATATTTTACAGACAAACGTGATGAATGAACAGCATTGACATTAACAATAAAATTAATATTATTTTGTTACTCTTGCATGTATAAATTCAGTTACACAGCTAAAACTGTTTAATTGAGAATCGATAGCATCCAAAAAATTGATATTACGGTCTGAGAAAATTGATTCATTGAGCCTCTAAAGCATCCTAAAAACCTATATTCTTGTTTGAGAAAACTTATTAAAGCAATTTTAAAGCTACTGGGAAACGTTTCCGAAAATTAATGGCTACAAAATAAACTTTGTTTATATTAATACATATTTAATCTCGAAAATATATTGGTTTTTAGGTTTCTGAGATACGAGGCGGACCAGATAAGGTAAATGCGTACGTAAGGGCAGCTTTCATCAAAATAAAAAACTTTCCATTTTATATTTTACAGTATCTTGATTTTAAACTATTTTACTTGACATTCTTCAAATTTGTCTTTATGTTAACTATTCCGTGTGTACTGAAATTGGTTTGAACCATTGACTTTAACCCCTTACCTAAGTCCTTGTGTTGGGGGTTCGCGAAAGTAGTATTAGTAATGAGGGAAATGGCAAGGAATAAAAGTATAACTAATAAAAAAAAAATACATATGTCATCTACATGATCTCATCGAAATGAATGAGAGCTGCGTTTAAGTATTTATATATGAAGATCAATATCGTAAACATAAATTCATGTGGTTTACAGTTACTTTAACTATGCTTTTTTATGCTAGGCTGCTACTATAAAATATTAAAATAAACTGTAAAATCAAAATGTAACATAAAAATATAATATTCTACAAATGTAGTTAAGAAAGTTTGAGTCGTTTGATTTATAACAAACATAAAAACCTTATCTGCAAATTAAAAAAAAACAAAAAAACAATGGCACTCCGGGAGTGCCGACAGAAGTGAAAATTTTAACAATTACGTGTGTATTTTTTGAATCGTCAGGAAACGTTTTATTGTGCAGGAAATACTTTTAAATGAAGTGTTTTTTTTATTCATTATTATAAACTACCAGCACAAAAACATATTACAATTTTCATTTAATGCGCTATTGTACATTATAATATTATATTATAAATTGAAATATTTCATTATTTTCATTTTTACTTTCTTCTATCTATAATAGAAGAAAGTATTGTAATCGAAATTTTTTTCGACTTCCAGTTTTCAACGGATTTACACGTTTTAGGGGTCAGAGATTCCGAAAAACACGTTTTTACAAAATGTCTGTCTGTCCGTCTGTCCGTCTGTCCGTCCGTCCGTCTGTCTGTCCGTCTGTGTGTCTTCATTGTATCATCGAAAAGTGTATGAAGTTATGCTTCAAATTGAACCAATTTTTTTTTCTATGTTTTTGGCTATGGCAAGCAGATTCTATCAGAATTTGGGGATATTTCGACGAAAGGGGGCGCTGTGATCGATATTTTTGTTCCATTTTCACTATTGTACCACCTAAAAGTGTATAAAGTTATGCTTCAAATTGAGCCTAATTTTTTTTCTATGTTTTTGGCTATAGCAAGCAGATTCTATCAGAATTTGGGGATATTTCGACAAAAGGGTGCGCTGTGATCGATATTTTTGTTCCATTTTCACTATTGTATCATAGAAAAGTGTATGAAGTTATGCAGATAATTGAACCAATTTTTTTTCTATGTTTTTGACCATAGCCTGCAGGTCCAGGTTAAATTCGGGGATATTTCGACGAAAGGGGGCGCTGCCATCGCGATTTTTGTTCGATTTTCACTATTGTATCATCGAAAAGTGTATAATGTTATGCGGATAATTAAACCAAAAATTTTTAATATGTTTTTGGCTGTAGCCAGCAGGTCCTACTAGAATGTGGGGATATTCCGCCGGAAGGGGGCGCTGTGATAGCCATTTAAAGATTTCAAATTCAAAAAGATGTATAAAATTTAGAAATCCTAAAAGTTTTTTCCGTTAAATGTTCGGCCTTGATCCGGAGAATCCGGAGCAGTTTTTGTTTTGTCTCTATATTAAAAAATGGCGGAGATATAGCGGTTTGAAATTTTAGGGTGGTTGACATTTTCAAACAAGACAGCAGAATTCATCCATAAACGGGTTTAATTTATGAGTTTTAGTTAACAGGGTTTCAGCAAATTTTCTTTCATTGTTGTAACCATTGTTCCTATTCTTAAATGCTTAACACTATATATTTATATTCGCCAACGTCAAATTCTCGCCAAGCTTGGCGGCGATTGACGAAATATCGCCAAATTTGGCGACAAAAATAGGTTTCCACAAATGAAGCCAACTTGGCTGTAGAAGACTAATTTGGCGATATTCTCATTCAAATTCAATGTTGACGAGAACTGGGAATGAATCTTCTTTAATTGGGTTCCACTCGTTTTAGCTTCGTTTTTTCCAGTAAAATTAGCTAAAATCGTAAAACCAAGGAATAGGGAGGCTATCTGTTCCGGTCGGTACAGGCCAAAAGAACTTTTCGTAGTTTAGTATACATCAGTTGATTGCATCCCGGTAACCCGATGATTCGCAAGCAGCTGACGTACAACAGAATGACGAAAAATATTGATTTTATTGGCGATGTGAGGACGAAATTAGAAGTATTAACATGATTGAGATAGAAGAAAGTTTTGGGATTGGCACATCCGACTAGGTTTCTTTTTATATTACTTCTGTCTATTTTTTTTCTCGGTCTCGTTAAATAATATTTTCCGTTTTTTGTTATTTCATTTTCATCTTTTGATTTGGTCTCGCGAGTTGAGTCACTTTTATCAGTTTTCACCGCGCGTAATAATATTTTCCGTGTTTTGTTATTTCATTTTCATCTTCTGATTTGGTCTCGCGAGTTGAGTCACTTTTATCAGTTTTCACCGCGCGTTCTAAATTTATCTTGAAATAATTTTCTGAATTATTTTTATTCATAATACCAATCATTTCGTTTTCTGCACGTGAACTATTTCCTTTTGATACTTTCGCTTCATTGTATGAATTGGCAACATAATTTAATTTTTTATCGGAATTATTTACAACTTTAAGGCAACGTACTTGAAAAGTATTGCGCTCGCCAACAATTTTAATTCCCTCTTCATCTATCGCCAACTTTAGTTTGCTGATCACGTCTTGCCCTATTACAATATCGTATGCGAGAGATTTTGAAACATAAAATTTCGTTGATATAAGAAACCCATCTTCAAAGTGGTGTGAAATTCTATTCATGGTTTTAACATTACGTCTCGCCGCATCATAATCGTCTAGTTTACTTACTAATTTATTAATTTTTGGAAGATCATCAATAAAATGTTCTTTCATTTCTATAGGTAACTTTTCTTAATTTGATCTACTACAATTAATTCTTTTAAGAATTCGAAATCAGATACTTTAAGACCGCTAATCCATTCTTCGAAATGATTTCTTAATTCAAATGCTAAATCGCGCCAAGTGGCTGAAGATTCTTTTTTATGTGACATTAATTTCTGCCTAAATTCTTCTGGCGTCATTTTGAAGCGTTTAAGAAGTAAATCTTTTACATAATCGTAATTGTTCGCCAATGTTTCTGTCTCTCTAGCTATAATATTGGCGATTACTAACGGAATTAAGCTTAACAAATGTGTGAAACAAGTTTCTTTTATTATATTCTTTCGAGAAATTTGTCTTTCAAATAATGCTAAATAGAGACTAATATCACTTTTGCTGTCAAAGTGAGATATTAATTTAAGCAAATCTATGGTTGCTTACCTGAACCAGCTATTGCAGAATCGTCGCCAAATATACAGAGGTGTCGGGGTACTTTTCGGTTAGCCGGGCGCCAGTGATATATGTACATATATAAATACATATGTATATACATAAATTTGTATACATATATATACATCCATATATGCATATATATGTGTATGTATATATATGTATCTGTAGATATGTGTAGATATATGTGTGCGTGTATATATACATGTATATATATTACTGGAGCCCGGCTAACCGAAAAGTACCGGTGTCGGTGACGGTCACGGTAACGGTGTCGCGAATTCAATGGTTTTTTCCCCATCTCAAAAAATGCCCAACGCGGCTAAAGAAGTTTTCACTTCAAAAAAAAAACTTTTTTAAGTGGAGGTATGGGTGAAGGCAAGTTAACGAGAGGTAGGGAGAGGGGCGGTACTGAGGCGTGAAAAGCCTATTCAAGGAATACGGAGGAAGAAAACGGTTAGGAATCACTGCTCGAGAATGAATCATTTATTGAAACTGGAATAGGTGAGAATCACAGAGTTCAGAGAAAGATAGAGATTGAATGTATTGGCTTGGCGTCAAGCTAAAAATTTAACCCTGAAACCGGTTAAAACCTGTCACAAGTTTGCCCAAACATTGGCGCCTCGCTTTAAAAACCTTCTCCCCAATAAGATCAGCCTGTTTTCCATGTGCTTATCTTGTTTGGGCCGACTGAAGGATTTGAGTGATAACAAGCTTCATATCGCAAACCATTTTCACGGCTTAGTACATCTCTATCTTTCTCTGAACTCTATGTCTGAAAATATGTTTTTTTCTCGAATTTTCATTGAAAAATATATTTTAATCAAATGTATCATTTTACCATTTATTGAATTTTAAAATAATCTTTACATTTACATAGCAAATGGCGTCAATAAAAATATAATAATATTATTACTTCATCTTTTTTCTCTTAAATCCACAACATTAGAGTAATTTAGGTACCACAATTGCAGAACTTTCATTAAAAATTACAAATAATAATAATAATAATATCTCAGAAACTAACTGAGATTTCAAAATTTCCACAGTTATTATGATATTCTTGTACCATTGCGAAAATTTAATGTTCTTTATAACTTTCAAATCAGCAGAAGTAGGTATTAAATACAGACACATTTTCATATTTTGAACAATTTCAAATTTTAATAAAACTAGATGGCAACAATTTGTAGCATAAGTCCTTTGTGTATATTTAAACAATTGTGTTTTATGACGTTTACAATATTTTATACAGGAGGCTTTTGTAGTTATATAATTATTTTTATTCAAAACAATTGCCGCAATCTAGTATTTTTTCCGAATATTTTTTATTTCTTTAAGTTGCAATCAGTAAAGATAAAAAGGAACAAATCCCAATTGAATTTTCTTGAAATTTTGTTGAAAATTTTTATCGTGATTTATCTTTCAACAAAACATTATATATCTTCAATAGCTTTTTCTGAAAATATTCTTAAAAAAGTTATTGCTAAAAAGCTTATTTATACAAATGTATTACATTTTCAAAATAAAATAAATAATAAATAAGTCAAAACCTTTCAGGAAAATAAAAGTATATATGGATAATATAGAAAATTATGATAGATTCTTAAGATGCAAAAAAAAAAAAAAAAAAAAAAAAGTGATGAGAACAAAAGTTTACATTGAATTGTGCTTTATTTCTTTCTTGATAAACGGAATAAATTGATTTTTTATCAAAAAAGAATAATCGCATTAGTATTTGACTTTTTTATTCTGTGACGAAAATTATTTTATGATGTTTTAAGAAACTAAAAAAAAAATATTTATTTAAGTACAAGATGCACACTTAGTATATTTTTAAAAGCTATTCGAAATGATATTAATTTTTAAATGGCTACTTAATGTCATTTTATCTGCTTAATACCGCTTTTGATGATATTCTTTCTTTTATGATGACATCCAGTTATGGTGACAGTACTTTCTTTGTTATGTACAAAAAAAACTATTAATAAATTTATTTTTATAAAACCAAAGCTCATTTTATTATAAATTAGATTTTTTAAGTACGATTATAAGGTAATTTTATCAACTATGGCTATGCTCCTTATAACACCAATAACTTATATCCTTTAGAGAACGGTGTGTAACCGAAATATGGCTATGGGATATATATACTTGACATATGACATGTATATACTTGACAGTTTATGTGTCTTTGACATATACGAATAGTTTCAATCACAAGCAATAACGGATTCGTCGTCATTTTCGGATCACTGAATCTTTTGACACAACTTTGTTAAAAACAGTAATGAAGCTTTCATAAGAAATCAGCGTAAATTATTGATTGAGTTTTACAATCTTTGCCAGGTGTGCGAGATAATTTAACAATCTTTTAAAATGTAAATTGAAATATTCTATATTTTTAATACTGTGTGAGTCTGTAAGTGAAATCCCCTAATAAAGTATTGCTTCATTTGTCAAAAGGATCATGTCATAGGTATGCGTCTTTGTCCAAAGTACAAGAAGTATGTGCATGAAGAATGTATGGACTGACTCGAATGGACACAGGTACCTTTTTCTGTCCCAAATGTGAATAGCTTCATTTGGATTTCTTCATAAAATAATAATAATTTTAGTTTGACCTTTTTATAAATACATATTTCATTTTCAACAGTTCGTATATGTAATTTAAAAACACGTTCGAGTTTTGTGTAATACATGTAATTTTCTGTCTGTAAAGTTGATTACGCAACGCGATAGTAACGTTAATTATGTTTTATTATTAATAGCGTATTGTAAATTTATGTTTGTTTAAATCTACGATAAATGTATAATTTATGAAAGAAGGTTTTAATAATATTTAATATTATCTAATAAATCCTTTGAAAATATTCCGAGGTATACTTACTAATATTATCAGAAATCGGTTTCCATTATGGCCATTTACTGTGCTTGTCAATTGTTGTCAAAAACGTTTTCATTATTTTGCAATAGGTACGTTTCAAAGTTTTGCTGATTTCTTTATATCATACTTTGCTTAGTCATAATGAAATCATACTCATTGATTTCGACAGGTTAATATAAATTCATATAATTAGTTCTCTTGTAAAACAGAAATCACAGATATTTTCTTTGAGTGAAGAAGTTGTAGTCGAAAAAGTGAGAGAGACTTCACAGTGAAAGGGAGACTCTTTTAAAACAAGGTATTTGTACCGCTAAATGTTGGACTGTTTTGTGATGCTTTATATGAGTTTCCCATCTACATTTCAAAAGTAGATTCTTTTGTTTTCATTTCACAAAATAGGTAAATTTCCAGACTTGCAAATTACTCGTTTAGCTATGTTATAGATCACGGATAATTGTATAAGGTATTTCCGTACGAATACCATATCTGACTTGTTATTTATCCATTCATCAATGATTCAATTATAAGAAAGTTTAATTGGTATGAAAATATATTTTTCAGCAAATCGACGTGATACACAATGAAACATGGAAAACAGATACACAGGAAAACAGTGCCTAACTGCGTTCTGTTACAATTATACTTATTCCATTAAAAATAATATGTATTATATGTTACATCCAGACTTGCCAAGTCTCCGGCTTTTTGAACAACAGTATTATCTTAGAGAAAATGTTGTTCTTTTAAATCGCCGAATGTTTCGATTACATAAAACAACATTTTCTGTACTAAAATACTGGTGTCCAAAAAGCCGGAGACTTGGCAACTCTGGTTACATCAATTTGATTTTATTTATTTTGAGACATGGGTGTCATAGAAGTAGATACTTTTCTCAGCTTACTAACATATTTCAGCCACAAATTCTAGTCCCTCGACGAATCAATATTTGTACACTTAATGCGCTCTACAATGCTGCACATAATGCGCTCTACAATGCTGCACTTAATGCGCTGTACAATGCTGCCACTGATACATGGATATTCCGAAATATTCATCTGCAGCCATGCATATTCCAAGCTGTTTATGTATCAGTGAAGCACATAAAATACCAGCATGCCTGCGTGTTTAAATGGTGTTGTACACTGCGGGACGAATGCTAATTGTTTTTTATGTGATTGGATTTCCTTTTCCAATTATTTTAGTAAATTCAAGATGAAAGATGCTCTCAATAAGCTGATTTATGTATGCAATAGCTAAGATTTCTTCACTTTATTATATCTTGCCATTAAATTATGTTTTTAACAGTTTGTCTCACTGTGTATGACTCTCCCTTACTGTTTTGATTCAAAATATGAAAAAGGTAATTACAAAATGGCAAATCATACATTCGTGTTTAACATCCATAATTTACTTTAAAATCCATTTTATTGAATTATAAATAAATTTATGTTTATTTATGTTGTCAACATAATATAAATACGACAAGTATTTTTAATTTTGTAAAATAACATAAATATTTTTTTTTTTTTATTTTACTTAATGCAATTGAATGAAATTAAAGTAGGATTCTTAAATTAAATTAAATATACGTTAGCATTTAAACAAATGTTGTATTATGAAAAAAAAAATGCTTCTACAGCTTTAACTTGATTTAAAGGTATTCAATCTTCAAAAATTCTAAACAGAAAATACGAAAATAAAACTGCAGGTGAACTAAACATTATAGTTCCGTCAGTGTTGGAAACAACAATAAATTAATTGTAAGTCTTCATCGTGTATTGATCTACATTTTCCAAAGTCTCGTGATTGATTGAACAACACTTTAATGATGCGGTAACTGAAATGACATGATTTTGTAAAAATTTACAATGATTACGTTTTATGTGTGATCTATGAAATGTACAATGTTGAGTCACAATACTTTTTTCGGTTTAAACATATACTTGTGCAACTGAACCAGTGACCTTGTAAAATATTAACGAACAAACGGATACTGAACCATAAAGTTTCTAAGGTTCTAATTTGCACACAAAAGACAATTGGACTAGTGCCTGTGTTTAAAGATAATGTAATACACTACAAAAATAACCACCCTGAAACCGAACCCGGCTCTTCTTTAATACCAAGCAGTATATCTAACCACTAGACAAGTAGGCGGACAACTTTGTACTCTTAAGCAAAATAAAAGAGTGTATAGAACTACAGTGAACGCTCGTTAATTCGAATTCGGTTAATTCGAACTAATCCAAAAGCCCCCAAAAACTTGTATTGGAATTAATGTTAAAAATATCGCATTAATTCGAACTAATTTTTATCACTTCGGTTAATTCGAACTAAAAATATGACAAATTCTTTTTTCGTGTTTAACGGAGAAAAAAGCACGCTGTATTTATTATTTTGTGTGTCAAAATCATCTGTATTTCTTTCCATTTCTTTTTCCACCCGCAGTAGTCAGAAAGTTAAAACCCTCCAACGTACTTTTCCTTCCCCCCCCCCCCCCCGCGTGAGTAGAAACAGATCGGGCGGGAAGAAGAAGCACGAGGGGGAGGGACGCGCTATAATTTTTTATTTGTTATCTATATTTTTAGAATTTCAGAAAAAAAGAACAGTCGGTACTACAGATTCTACGGGGCTGCGTCAGTTATGACTACAGTGCAAACAAGTTAATGTGCTCTAGTTTTTCTTCCTGAGTGTGTGGTGTGACCGTGTAAAAATTTAGGATGTCTACACGTGGAAAGTACAAAATTCTAACTTTGGAGACAAAGGTAGAAATTTTAAAGAAAGTAGAGAATTGCGAATGTAAAACAAAGTTAGCAGCTGACTATGGAATTAAAAAAAAATACCTTGTCAACTTATTTGAAAAACAAGGAATCAATTTTAGATTCATGGGAAAAACGAAATTTGCTAGAGGAAGGAAACACATGAGAAATGCGTCCCAAGAAAATCTGGAAAAAGCTCTACTGCTATGGTTCCAGGATGCTAGATCTCGAAACTTTCCGATAAATGGACCCCTACTGCAGACGAAAGCTGATGAATTGGCAAGTCGAATGGGTATTGAAGATTTTAAATGCAGTGATGGATGGCTTTCTCGATTTAAGTCAAGGGACAATACTTCTTATCAAACTGTATGTGGCCAAAGCTCTGATGTAACGAAGACGTATGCACTAATTTCGGTAGGAAACTGCCAGGGCTTTTATCTACTTACCTGTCGAAAGATATTTCTAATGCGGACGAAACTTCATTTTTTTTATAAACTCTTGCCAAACAAGACATTACATTTTAAAGGGAGAACTTGCATAGTAGCTAAAAGCAGTAAAGAGAGGATTACAGATTTAGTTTGTGCTAATATGGATGGGAGCGAAAAGCTTAAATTATTAGTGATTGGAAAGTCCAAGAATCACGGTATTTTAAAGGAATTAAAACGCTACCAGTTGATTATGTATCCAATGCAAAAGCATGGGTGACACTAGACATCTTCAGTAGTTGGTTAAAAGGAATAGATAAGCAGTTTTCTAGACAAAAGCGTAAAATGCTCTTACTTGTGGATAACGCAAACTGCCACAATAACCTTCCAGAACTGAGTTCCATACAGGTTGAATATTTGCCGCCAAACATAATTGCGAAGCTACAACCAATGGATCAAGAAATCATCCAGAATTTTAAAACAAATTATCGTCAGAGACTCTTAAAACAAATATTTTTTTTCTTTAGATTTTGGTGAAAATTACGACATTACTCTGCTGACAGCTATAAATGATCTATATGCCGCATGGGATGTTGTTAAAGAAAGCACAATTAGTAATTGCTTTCGTCATGCTAATTTCCTGCACGCCGATAAGAACAATCATATCGAAGAATGTGACGATATTAATAGCGATTTTCCTGAATTCAACAAATTTAAATGCGATAATTACTTTTTCTGATTATGTAAGGCTAGATGAAGACGTAGAAGTCTGTGGAAAACTGAGCGAACGATGACATAATAAAAACTATCCGAGAAGATGAAAAAGCAGAGACCTTATCGATTCAGAAAAGAATGCAGAGACTGTTAACCGTCCTAATGAGCAAGCCATAATGGACTCTATAAAAACTCTGAAAGCATTTATTCAGATGGAACCGCCTTCTGAAAATGAATTGAAATGTTTATTTCAAATCGAGAAGCTGGTGTAAAATGTAGGCATAATAAACAAAACCAAACGTACATTTTACAGTTTTTCCCAAAAGTGTAATTCATATTTTTAATTAAAGTTTTTTTCTACTGCGTCCCTACTGCTTCATTTTATGATTAAGGTAAGTCTTTATTGCTTTTTAATGTGTTTAATTTTAAATAGCATAGTATAATATATTTTCTAGGGTTATATACTAGGAGATTTTTCTTCTTCAGTGATACACTTTTTAAGTTATATTTTCTCTTAACATAGGATAATTCGAACTTATTTCTGAGAACCTTTGAGTTCGAGTTAACGAGCGTCCACTGTACATGTTTACGGATTGACTTTTAAGTAACTGCATCTTTTATTGAAAGTTATATTTATTTTTGAGATTGAACCATGAAAAATGTTTGGAAATTTAAGAAGAAATATATTGTGGTTCATCTAATTACTTTGCTAAGTTGAATGGTTTATCTTTGAAATAAAAGTTTTAACAGTGTATTTGTCGATGTGCTTCGGAAATCTTGTAAAAAAATTTAAATAGACATGAAATTTAGCTGAAATTTTTAAATACCAATAGATAATATTATTAATTGCCTGTGTTACTTTAATGATCATGGCATATCTCCCACACTCAGTTAGTAAAGAGAGGACATTTTGTGGAGGAAACATTTACAAACGTGAACTATATTTTTATACGCAATGGTAAATTCGGAAATCATTCTAAACGTTTTCGGTTCAACAAAACAATCGCATAGAGTTTGCATCTTTATTTAATTACAGATTTGAAAGGTTATAATCTGATATGTATTTCTTCTTTACAGTTTCGTTATTTCTCTCACTTTGAAAAAAATATATCTGTTCTATAAAATTTAATTACACACAACTGAAGATATTATTATAGATGATCTATTAAATTAAGCGGGCATTTTATAGTTTATACAGGGTTATTCTAAATGATGGACCCATTTTCAAAAAATTGTATTTATTAAAGTACAAATCCAAAGTGAACAATCTTTATACCAATGAAAAGAGGAAGTTTCAAAGTTTTTTTAAGACATTATAAATGTTCAATGTGTTCACTGTTTGCTGCACGG
Organism: Maratus michaelseni; assembly: GCA_963931845.1. Taxonomy (NCBI): domain Eukaryota; kingdom Metazoa; phylum Arthropoda; class Arachnida; order Araneae; family Salticidae; genus Maratus; species Maratus michaelseni. The sequence goes on along the minus strand of OZ007590.1, from coordinate 126,421,729 downwards.
CAAACATCTACGCGATAGCCAAACTCCTCCTACACATGAGAAAGCGTATCTGCTGTTACTGAGTACACGGGAAAAGTGATACATTTTCGCAGATCATTCAGAGTTGTTGGTAGCGGTGGGACGTACACAGATTCCTTAACATAACCCCAGAAGAAGTAGTCACATTTGCTTTCTCGTGTGAGGTACGAGTTTGGCTATCGCGTAGATGTTTTCCGTGCGGATATGTACTGCAATAAATACAATCTTTTGAAAATGGGTCCATCATTTTGAATAACCATGTAAATTAAATAGATAAATTCTATCTCAAACTTTATTTCTCGCGCACTCCTGGAAAAATTACTTGTACCTGGCGTACCTCTTTCTTCATTTTTTAATGTGTGTATGTGTAAGATTCATGAGTAGGAATAAATAAAGAAAACAAGGAATGAATGAATGCATTCTTTACACGTAGCAATTTTACAATGCGGATATGTGCATTTATGCTCTAGAATATTCATTAAGTTTTTGGTGTTAATTTTGTGAGATAGAGTCGTAACGCATTTTCTCCGTGCAATGTATTTACTCACTTTTGGAAATTGTTTATGCGATGAAAAAAATGTTTATTGTTTCATATGCTTACGTCGTGTCGTGTGTTTATTGCTGACACGATCAACGCGTACCCTTTAACGGTGTGTGTGGTACAGCTTTGAGAAACACTGAAATACAGAACAAAATGTTTATGTTTTATTACTAAAGCTTCCATACATTTCATAATGTCGTTTCCAACATTGTTGTGAGTAACTGCAGGATTATAAGGGCAATGAGAATATAACTAAGCCTATGTCATTTTTTGCAAAAAGGTTATACTCACACAAACATACTTGACAATTTGCGCATGAAGCGTTCTTATTTTTATGATACTCGTCCGCCAAATTTTGTTTTTAAAGATTTATGTTGTCCTTATCAGAATAAAGAGTGCAGCAAACAGTACAGAAAACGGTTTCACATTGAGGCCAAATTGTTCTTCCAGATTTATTTATCTTTTTGTATAAAACAACACCTGTAAATTGTGTGATTCACCAAAAAATACACTATAAATTTTTATTTTAATACTATAACAAGCGCGACCATTAGTAGTATTAATACACTTTCGTTCTATTTTCCATGGCTTCAGACAATTATTATACAATATTTCCCTCCAGAAACACAAATACACTGCTGAACTTAAATTTTGTCTGGACGATATTTAAAGTGGCTCAACAGCCATGTTTCTATAACCTACCGCTTTTTGAGCAAAATGTAAAGGATTATGCGAACTGAATCCTCATTCGTGAGTAAAACTTTATTATAAACGCAAAAATCACCACGATTGTGATATTTATTAATCACCATTAAAATAATTTCGTTTTAAGGAAAGCCAGTAGTTTATAAAAAATACAAACTAGAAGAGATTATTTACATCTTTTGGCACATTTTAGCAAAAGTTGTATGGCACACCACTATGTTATTGTGTGCGTATCCGTTGGGCGCGGTACGAAAATCAGTAGCAATTAAAACAAAATTTAAGAGTAAAACACATATTTATTAAAAACAATATTAAAGAGGTCAACGCAATGAACCCGGTAAAACTCTGTTAACGATGATCAAATCTAATAAGAACGTTACTGAACTAACGGAAGAAGGGGGTCGGAAGCTAACCCCAATAAATTCCCTTAGTTCCAATTTTACTGCCACAAGATCGCTATACTAATCGTATTAAAGAAAATTTCTATGTGGAAGATCACTAAATGCATTGAGAGAAAAATATATATAATAGAACTTTGAAATACCTCAATGTCACTAAATAGAGGGAATCTCTTTGTCTTTAAAATCACTTTATTTCAAGTACTTAAATCATCATCTTACCAAAAAAGCACGCTACTGGGCTTCAGAAGTCGAATTCCATTTTTAATCTACGTGAGCCGTTACGATAAATTTTACGAAGCTTGCATAATGCTCCGAAAGCCATCTTGTAGACGGCTAGGGCCAGACTCGGCAAACGCTGCTTGTTCCAACTTCCATTCCCGTACATATACCCAGCCAGTCGACCACAGCAACATAATTAGCATGTAGTTGCGTAGAATAACCGCGATGATCAGATTCTGGAAGATTAAATCATGCTTGCGAAAGTTAGAGAAGCGACATAAAGGTGGCACTATCACGCAAAAGTGTTAGGAGTCAGACAACAAGTTCACAACAAAACCTATAACTATCCTCATAAAAAGAGAGTAGATAGGCACTATGTTACAATTTTCGCCAATATTTACTGTTATCGGCATTCACTTTAAATTTTGTACTTGAAAATATCGCCAATTTTCACGTGTACAGCTGATGATAAATATTATATTAAAGTTTTTGATGTCACCTTGCAAAAATAAAATATGCACCATAAGACGAATATTTTAAAAATATTCCTAGTAAAAAGCCTAGTAAAAAGAACAAGCAAGCAAGCAAAAGACATTCAGACAAACTGACGAGTACTGGATACTACTTGAAATTATACCTAGACACCAAAGAAACAAGCCATTTATAAAGAAAAACAAGTTGGAAATTGTACGTCAAACGTTACAAACGAGGTGCGTTCGTACGCACGTTTTAGAATTAAATTCATGATATCCCGTGCGTAGAACGGGTTAAACAGCTAGTTAAGTATATATTTTATTACACTGTTCATACAAATATCTTAACTAGTTATATAAATATTCAGATATATATGTATCAGCTAGTTATATAAATATTCAGATCTTGATGATTTTTAATTCTGTGAAATGAATTATATCGTCTGCAGATTAATTTCTGTCATAAAATAAGTGTCTCGGTCGCTTGACGATTTAACATCCATCGGAAGCTTCTCTAACAAGAAAGCACCGATTTAAAAAAAAAAAAATTCAAATTTCTTAATAAATATTTTTATTAAAATCTCCTAAAGTTTTGATTCGATTTTAATAAAATTTGAAATGTCTCGACAAAATTCTGCAAAGATAATATATTTTAAATTGCAAACCATTTGGTTGGGTAGTTTTTGCGTTGTTATATGCGGACAGACAGACAGACGGACGGACAGACAGACAGACGGACGGACAGACGGACGGACCAAACGACGACTATAGGTGCTACGTATTTATATAATTACGAACGCACCTAAAAATGGAATTTGGAACTTCCGAACAAATGATATGTGCTGACATATGTTTAAAAAAGTATACAAACGAATTCTATATCCCCATTTGGATAGAAGTCAATTCCAAATAAAAGAGTATTTTTTAAATGTTTTTACTCTCGTTATTTTGTATTTATATTTTTACTTTTTAGTGTTTAAAATATTTCGTTTTTGCAATTTAACAGTCAGTTGGCATATTTTAGCAAAAGTGGATTGAATACGATTACCTCTATTGTTTTTGTAACTCGTAAACAGTTGTGATCAGAAAGAATAATGGGTGATTTATCACCTTAGGTAGGCTAATTGAAAAATACCTTAAAAATCATTCATTAATTTATAAATATGTTCTAAAAATATTAAAATATTGTAGATTTTTTTTTTTATAATTCTAGCCTATCAGAAAGTGAGTAAAAAATAGCTTACAAAACTCCATCTTTACAAACCAAGTTAAAGTAAATAAAAGACTGTCGAAAAACTTAAAAATAGGATTTTATACGTTAATAACATTGATTTTGACATGATAAATCTGCATTCTTTTTTTTTTGTATTTTATAGAATTTTTTTAATTTAGCAAAATATTATATGATGATAACTCTTAAAAAAAACACAGAATGTAACTTTTAAATAAAAAATAGTAATTGTTATTTATATACACAAAACAAGCGATTGGTTTAAAACCTCTAATCTATTTAATAAAAAATTGAACGCATGTGTTTTTCCATTACAGACACACTTTTATAAAACCATTTCAAAAGAAATTATCTGTTTTATTACTAAACCTAATGCTTAATAAAGTATTCAAAAGTAGCTTATCTGTTTTCGAAATAATTAACGTATTCAAAAGCATTTTTATCACTACATCCAGAAAATGTATTTTTTTTTTCGCTAGAATAAAAAAATGCGTTTCATTAATGTAAACATACATTATACATGCGGAGCTTTATTTAATTCTACAAATTAGTAAATAGTTAAAAAGCTGCATTATTTTTTTGCGTTTCTAAATAATAGATTTCCTTTTTGTTTGAAATTTTATTTTATTTTAGAACTTAAAATATTTTATAAACTTGTATTATGTAAACTTGTATTGATTATTACGAATAAAAGCGCTGAAAGACTAATATTTTATTGTTTGAAGAATAAAATAAATTTTTACTTTATTATTATTATTATTATTACCTTGTTGTGAAAATCACTTGATATATATAATAAAGGTTTTGTCATTATTCTGCATTTTGATTTTTGGATTGAGGTTCCTGTTGAATTGGATTGAGGTATTTAGAACAGCTATGTTTTTTATTGAGAATTCGGGTAGGGGTTTCCAACATTTTAACCGTTTAAATTTTTGTCAACATTTTCAAATGTTTAATTCCTGTTTTAGAATTCTTTGATTTATGATCCATTAATTTCAAATGAACATAAAGCTCTTTTCATAAAAATAATAAAATTGTATCTTTTTAAATAACCTTTATAGCTTAATCGTAGTGATACATAGTAGATATGTATTTACTGAGAAAATAGAGCAGTGGTCGAACTATCTTCACAGCCCACATTACCTTCAAAATAAGATACCAAATTTTAAATTTGAATGTGAAAATTAAGAATAAAAGAATGTTTTCAAAATTTAAAGAGAGATATTTTAACACTAATAACTTCGTATTTTCATTTTTTATTTTTTAGTTTGAGACAACCATACCTGTTTTATTTTGAAATAAGAGGGGTCGATTTACTACCAGTTACCATAAATGATATTCTGCATGACATGAATTTGAAAAAAAATAACATTGGCGACTGAGCGTCCAGGATTCTTAGTACAGCTGCGGAAAGTGGATCATTATGTTTGTACCGCTTAAATTAGAATATAAGTACATGCTCGATAAATCACAATTCCTATCATCTTTTCCATCTTATCATAAGTCGAAAAATATAATAACTACGAGAAAATCGCTTAATGCACAACTTTAATATTGTAGACCGCATATTGCTATGCTTGCGTGCAGCCAACAACCCAGTAGCTGTTGTGATGGGAACTTTTAAAGCTGTTGATTATGGCAATATTGTGATTGATATGTCAATAATGTTATCTATCTATTTTTTTACATTTCCAACTCGAATGTTTCTTTTCCATAACGTCTAAATTGTACAATACGTGAATTGTTGAGGTAGACAATTTGCATTAATGTTTTTCTTTAACTATTAATGTTTTATTTACTTACAACCGGAATAGCATTTAAGGAAGATAATCTGCACAAACACGTACAGGGATTCAGATATACAAAATAAAATTCTATTAATAAAATTTGCTTTTTTAAAACAACATAGAAAATCTATTGGGTCACACTGACAAAATCTATTAGAATGCAACAAAATTCCACAAAAATAAATGATTAAAAAAAAAAGCTTATATTTCTTAATGGCGCGTTATCGGCATGCGTAACTTGTCGAAACTAAATTATACAATTCTAAAGAGAAATGAATTTAGAAAATGTTTATGATGAAAGTTAGAAACATTTCTTAATAAACACATTATATAACTATATTCGATTTGGGTGAACATCTATTTTTGCAATATTTATTCTTCCATGTATTGTTTTCATTTTTGAAAATATATTTGATATAACATTTTATTTTTGGTAATTTGCTGTCATAAGAATTTTATAGTTTTCGCAAGACATTATTCAAAGTTATAATGTAATAAATCACCTTAAATATTACATTTTTATTATGGATCTATCCTTTTGCAACGCTCTATTTAGTAATTCACATCCATACATGCACACATAATGTGTGTGCATGTATGGATGTGCCACACATTCAAATTCTGAAAGATGCATAAATTCTTAGAATCTTAGATTTTTTTAATATGCTTTAAAAATAAAATCTATAATATGCCAAACGGAATATACAAGGTGTCCCAAAAGCATTGAAATCGACTTTTATTCCTCAAGAGACTACTTCACTCGCGCGAAAACACCCGCTCATTTAATGTTAATCCTATGAGGAAAATATTTTAAGATATATATTTCTCATTTAAATATTTTAATTTATTTATTTATTTATTTATTTATTTTTGCAGTGGATAGCTGAGTATTATATATTTTTTTTCGATTTTGTTAGTTTTTTTTTTAACACTTTCCAACCTAGTTGAAAAGTGTTTATGACTTCGGTTTGTCTGGCCGTATGGCCGTCTGCCGTCTGTCCGTCTGTCCGTGCTCTAACTCCCGTAAATATGCTCGGATTGCTCTGCAATTTTTATATGTTGTTGTCGTTATCTATAGCATGTTCCCTATTTCAACGGAAGTGTGTAGCGCTTATACTTTTCTTACAGAGACACTCAAAAGAATTCCGTTGCATTGCGGTCTATGGGGGAAAATCATTTGCGGTTTATTTAAATAATGTTTCACTATTTTAAACGCATTGAAATTTATATATATCACTAAGGTGCATTAGAAGAAGCTTAATATGGAATAGGGTGTGCATAGCACTTATAGTTACTTTACAGGGACAGTCAAAAGAATTCCGTTACATTACGTCTATGGAGAAAAATCGTCTGCGGTTTATTTAAATAATGTTTCACTAATTTAAACGCATTGAATTTTATATATATATCACTAAGGTGCATTACAAGAGGCTTACTACAGAATAGTATTTGTATAGCAGTCATCGTTCATTTACAGGGACACACAAAAGAATTCTCTACTGTCTGTTAACAATAATTCCTGGAAGTGCGTTATAAGTTACTGAACGCGATTTTAATTTTAACTCGCTTTTTGTCTATTACGTGGTGTGTATAAATTCTGTAGATCCTATACAGGGAGGCACAAAAGTTCGCGAACACATTTCCGTTTATTGACAGAACCTCCAGACGGAGAATTTCAAACTGTGCTACGCGTTTCCTAACTGAACTGAAATTTAGCATCCTATGTAGTATATATACAAATCTATGGATCCTATACAGGGCTGAATAAAAGTATTCGGATATTTTTCCGAATATTGTATATGTCGGAAATTCCTGAAATTATGTTTTTAAATGTGTTATGCGTTTTCCAAATTGTTTACTTAGATGTTATCTTTTAGCTTATTAAACGGTATGATTCGTAAAATTATTTTGGAAGCGTTGGAAAGTGTTACATAATCTCTGCTTGACGCATGATTTTTCGTTCTTGTTCTTTTTTGGAAAGCGTTTTGAATGTTAACGTATCCTCATTAAAAAAAAGAACTGCCAGCAAAATTGAAAAAGTAAAAAATTGTCTGCATAGAATTTGACCTCAGATTTTATATGCAAAAAAAAAAAAAAAATCATTTAAAAATATAGAAATGCAAAGGAGATATTCTAAAAACTTTCTCCCTTAAGATTAACATTAGCGAACGAATATTTTCACCTGAATGAAATAGCCCATTAAATATTGAGCATAGTTATAAATTATAAATTATACAGTTATACAAAAAAGGTACAGAATTTTACAAATCGATTAAAATTTTCAGTGGATTAAATTTGAAGAAATAAAAAAAATTAATTTGTATACGGCCCCGTACAAGAAATTTCCCAATGAGCAAAATGTATACACAAATAAAGTCATGTATAATATTTCAGCATTTTTTCATAAAAATCGCAGAGATATGAAAAAACATAAATGCTGGATTTAAACCACTTTTCGAATCTAGATATGTGTTCGCAAAAGGGAGAAATCATATCGGATGATCGCGTTTCAGGACCTTTACACAAATTAAAAAGAAAACAATGATTACATAAATAAATAATAGTTGTGTTATTTAGTGGTACAAAAGTATCTAAACTGTGTAGAAATAATAAGTTTAGCAAAGATTACAAAGCTTGTTCAAAAACTTTATATTATGTTTACATTTCTGTCAAACATTTCTAAACTGTTTTAATATTCATTCACTGTGCTATTTTCCAGTTCTTTTTTGTAATTCATCATGCGAAATTTTAAGATATTTTTCAGGAAGCATAGTTTTATAAATTTGTAAATAGAACTAAAAATATAAGCCATATTTTATTTGCTTATGGTGTATTTATGCATTGCTTCATCTGCACTCTAGCTGTAAACATTTATATTTTAATTTATGATTAACAACTCACCAACATTGTTTAAATATGTCTCTGCAATTTTTCAGGATAAAATGCTAAAATTTTGTACAAAAACTTATTAGTGTATGGGGCACATTTTGCTCATTGTGAAATGCTCTGTACGGGGACCGTATAAATATTTAAATTTTGCATTTCTTCAAATTTAATCTCCTGAAAATTTTAATCCATTTCATAAAATTATATACCTTCTTTTAGGTAACATTGTAATTTATAAAATATGTCTATGATCAATATTTAAGGAATAAAAGCAGTGTCAATGATTTTGAGCACCCTGTATAAACGAGAAATTCTAAAAGACATAAAAGTTATATAGCCAGAATTGAATATCAAACTAATTTTTGCATAAAAGAAATATACAGTACAAACATTTTCCAGGTGAAAATGGCAGCAACACCAAATATGATCGATGATTTAATTTTGGACCTCCATTCCAATCTTTAAGCTATTCTGAAAGAAATTGGTTACAAATGTGAATCTTGCGACAGTGCCGCATTTTTCAATGAACAAATAAATAGCATGAATAAAGAAAAATAAAATAGACTATATTAGAATCCTTTCTGAATATATTTTTGTTGAGTGCAATATTATATTTATAATCTATTATAAAATATCTAGACTAAGTTTTGCATAAATGAAATATACAGTATAAACAATTTTCCATATGAAAATGGCAGCAACATCCAAGATAATCTATGAATTATTTTATTTTATTACTTCCAATCTTTAAGCTATTTTGGAAGTAAATTTTTACAAATGTGAATCTTGCGACAGTGCCGTTTTTCAATTGAGAAATAAATAATGGGAGTAAAGGGAAATATAATAGACTATATTAAAATCATTCTTAATATATTTTTGTTTATCCATTATATAGATATCTCTAAGTTTATTAATAAAACGTACGTAGTAAAGATATGTTAATCAAAGGAAAACTTTACTGATCAAGAGGCAGTGTCTTTCATTGTAATATCCTTACAGGATCTTATAAAATAAAATGTAATATGAAAATTAAATTTCAGTAATCTGTAAGCGTTTTTATTAAATATAGGAAAATAATTTTTTTAAAAATATATTTTAAATATATTATGACTTGAATTTAGATGTTATATATCGCTACATAGTTTAAATTAATAACATTAGATGAAGGTATAGTAAAAATCTATTTATGCTAGATCATAAAGCAACTATATTTTAAATCAACATGATTAAACAAGCCTCACAAGAAAAAAATTAAAATAAAAATTCTTTTACCAAGTTAAATAGGTTCAGTATATCCATCCTACATTTATATTTAACGTATAAGTTTATATTTCCTAATTTATTCTAAACGTATTCTAAAGCATTTTTTCCATTTGTACTGTATTTTATATTAGTGCAGTTAAATGAAAGATTTCTGTATCAAGAATATTGAATGGTACGTGCCTCAGGATTTCTGAGAGACAGGAATTTTCTGAAACAAATCACTAAAAGCGTTTATTTTAAAATAAATAGTAACTCAATTTATACAAAAGTGATAATAGTCATATTCATTCTTAAACAAATGATTTTTATAAAAATGTTGAAGAGCTGCTCAAAATTGAAAAATAATGTTATCAAAAATAAAGTCTGACAAAAACTTTATTTTCCTAATAATTCGTTAATTTGATATCGATTATTCTCATATATCATAAGATAAACGTTTATTCATATCTTGTAAAATATTACATAAATTAATTTAAAAAAATTTCTTGATGTATTCCACAAATTTAATTTACTTTTTCTAAGTATGTTATACATTTTAGAATATTTCTTGTGATGTGTTTCAGTAAGGAAATATCGTGAAAATTTTGTAATATACATTTCGTTCATGCATAATATAAGTAATTTAATATTGTATCAAGAATGTAACGTGTAAATGTAAAAACATATGTATTACATAAATATGAATCTGTTTAAAGGAAGGTATAATACAAAATACTGATTTTATTTTATAGACAGTGGAAATACTTTCTAGAATGCATACTAGAAAAATTTAATTATAAGAATTGAAATATCTTTGGAACAAAATCAAGAGTTTGTACTTTAAAAACTTAATTTCATTTAACTAAAATATACTAGAATATTTGATACACTGCACCATTATTCCATGCAAATATGTTTTTTATGTGAAATAAATGAATGGAATCTAAATTAAATCTAAATATTAGCTTACGAAATAAATGCCAGATGTTTTCGATTTTACTGTATAAAAAATAATGTTTTGATTAAATTATGAAGGAATGTCACAGGGAAATGTAGGTTTCTTATTGAGAGTAATAGTTTAAGACATATTTATATAAAACATATTAAAACGCTGATCTTCCGAGTTAGTATTATCGCCCTTTTATAAATGTTCAATGTTACAAAAATACCCCAATTAAATATAAAACAACATACTAAAATATTACAAAATGAAGAAGCAAACATTTAAACCATGTATGTTTTTGTAGAGCAAAAAAAAGAGCGAAATAATTTAAAACATTTTTTAATTCATGTTATTTACCTTAGACATTTCTGCTAATTATGCAGGAATTTAAAAAATAAATTTTTTCTTTAATGTTCACTACTATTTTAACTGCATGTAATTAATTCAATAAACTGTGCTTAACTTTCCGCATATAGAATATCTGAACTCATCATCAATGTGTCATTTATTCATTAAAGTTCTTAACAGAGAAAATCCGAAACGTTTAATAATAATCGTGCTGGCCATAGACATCAAGAACACTGTTTTAATCATCATAATAAAACAAATAGTAATATTAGTTTCATGAAATGATATATGTATCTAAAATGGCAAATATATTCCTTAACATTTATTTTTTTATAAGTACAGATATCTCTCATTTATGCACGGGCACAGGGAACTGTGAAAAAAACGTACATAAGTGAGAGACGCGCACAATTAATAGACGCGCACAAGTGAGAGACACGCATAAGTGAGAGACACGCATAAGTAAAAAGCCACAAAAGCGAGCTTAAAAGTGAAAAACCAATACAGCGTACATGTATTGTTAATTAATACTAGGTATATATTACTGAAAAAAGTAAATAAAATTACTTTCAAAATGCAAATACGTGTATAACTTCCTTTAATTATTTTTAAGAACATTAAGAAAATGGAAATGCTTACATACCAAAATTTTGTTTTACTCCTATTACTTTCTCACAAAATAATTTGCAACCGACGATTGTTTTTTTTTTTCGTGATGTTACAAAAAAGAGTCTTTTCAAGTTCATCAAGACGTGAAAAAGTTCCTTCACTTCCGGAATTGAACTGAAAAATGAGTTTATAATCATTAACTCTGCTGTGTGAGTTGAGGGAACTTTTGCCGCATCTTCTTCATCATGGTCGTCCTCCTCTTCATATTTGTCACCACCATTTATTTCAGCCACAATGTCTCCAAATTCCCGCAATTGAACTGTAATTACATTTTCATCTGCATCAACGAATTCGTTGAAAGTACACGTAGCGAGTCCACCAGATACAGTATGCCAATCTTCTTCGTTTATGTCATTTACATTTTCATTTTCTGGCTCCTCGCTTTCACTTTCTGCTGGAAACGGAAATCCTGCTTTCTTAAAGCAGCTTTTAATACACTTGTCAGTGACGTTTCTCCATAATGAGCACAACTTATGAATTACATCAAGGATGGTAACTTGCTTTAATTCGTCTTTCGTTGCACATTTTGTTTCTGTATATATAAAATCTGATGATTAGACAGGTTTATGGCACTAATAAGTTAAACTGTATTTGTTTCAAACCGCATTCATATTTTGACATAAAGGGTAGATGGTGTCTGACAGTTGAGAAAGCAAACTGCATAGTCTAATTTATTTTGAAACATTTGTCAAACGGTCCGCATGTATGTATCACCCCTTACTGCTAGAATATGAGGCAAGATTTCGTTTTACATTTTAATAGTTAACATTTGCTATTCCTGACTAAAACGTTATTCCTGACTTCCAATTTTACTATAAGATATCACTCAAAACATGTTAAAAATTCCATAAAAAATAGTCCATCATCATTAAAAACATTAAAAAAAATCTGAAAAAATATTACCATTACAGAAACGTTTTCGCCCCATTCGGAGCATTCTCAGTTGTAATTTCAGGCTTCCTTCCCTCCGCTATTTATTTCACTGGGGATTGGGAATTCCCTCTAATCTTATTCCTTTCCTTTTTTTTTCCTTCTTCTTCTAACATCTTCTAACGTCAATCCCGTTAATGCGCAATCATTTACAAGTGCAGAATATTCCTAATGCTTACTGTGATTTTTTAATTTTAAATTTTAACAATTTAAAAAAAGTTCTAACCACTAACCTCATCCATCAACTTCACAAATTATTTTTCTTCCGCAGATGATTTATACAATCAAATTCTACCTTAAATTTCAAAATAAATATTGAATTTCCTTTTGTTTTATGAGTTAAAATAATCAATTAATCATTGTGCAAACATTCGAATTTGCTTTCGAAAAATTGTTTACATGCATTTTCATCTTTGAACGAAACAGTTTACAGAATAAATAATAATAAATGCAAAAGTTAAATAAAAAGGTTGAACATTGCTTTCCAATATTAATTTGTCTTTATTATTACCCACTCTTCGAAATTTGTTATTTCAGAATCTTGCATATTAAAACGTTAATTATTCATTAATATGTATATTGCAATTTCTAACACAGAACGTCAGCACCAGATCTGAACAATAACACGGAAAATGCATATTTTCTCTTACATATCTTCTCATTAATATTATTAATATTAATTGCAAATAGTGCGTAGAGAAGGAAATAAATTAATTATCATTTTTCATATTGAAGAAAAAAACATAATATAGTTTCAGTATTAAATTAAACTAACTTAAGAGAATATTCATTGCTTCTTCCTGGAGAATGATCTGTAAGTCAGGTAATAATTCACAGGAAAATATTAGGAATGATAATGAAAGAAATTCCGTTGTTTAACAATAAATAAAGAAAGAAATGACAGAAGTATGAAACAAATGTATGCTGTCTGCTTGGTGTGAATTACGGAATTAGACAATTATTTTCCATGTGTCATATAAAATAAATAGCAGTAACATATTTAAAGGAATTTATACTTTTGCATATAGCAATCTGTCAAAAGTAATTGATTTCTGGTATGAAATTAATTTTCATAAAACAAATGATTTAGAAATGTGTCACTTAAGATTCTATTAAATATTAATCTGTGCATGATATGTCTTCCTTTCCTCATTAATTAACCATTACAAAAACAAATTAGACACTTCTCTCTCAAAATGAAAATTATCTTGTTATTTTATACTTCAATCATGCTTAAATATTTGTAGTTTATTTACGAATTAAATGGTTAAAATATTTTTCGCATATTTATGACATTCTATTTCGTTATTTAAGCAAAATTAATATTTACGCATAAAACTGGCATTGATTTTAGATTAGTGGAAAGGTAATTGCAATATCAGAATATTTAACAAGAATGAATGTGTGTATAAAAGTATAAAGGTACATCAAATAAATATTTGGGTTCGCAATAATTTTAATAACTTTTTAATTTAACAATAAACCAGCTGGGAAGACAGCTACGCTCGGTTAGAATTAGCTTTGTGTTCAACGCGATATAGCAAATTCTCTTTACAACGTATAACAGTCAGGTCTATGTACGCTGACTGGGTGAAATCTGTTTTCGAGAACGTTCTATGGACTCTGATTGGTTGAATCACATATCTTGACCCCTACTGGGAATTCCTAGAAAATGCCTTCAGATTCTAAAAGCCAATTTTTTCACGAAATGTCTTCAAGCATGTATTTTAGCGGTAATGTTGAAAGACCATTTTTCCGCCAAAGACATTTTATCAAATATCGCCAAATTTGGCAAAATACCAATCACTCCTGACCACATTCTCGAACTCATCGGAGATTGCAGACGCAGTTACCCAGGCGCTCATTGTGAACAACGTTGCTAACAATGCACAGGACGAGTGCCAGGAGCTCATAGTAGCCTGTTTTGCAGAGAAAGAACAAGCTCGTCAAGGTGACAGCACAAAACTACATCACCACCACCAGACACCATCAACAACCATAGAAAAAAGAAGGATCCGAAACGGGACAGCCGACTCACACTAATCATTAAAGGAGTTGACAAACTTTCGGCAAAGAAATTGATGCGCTCCCGTCAGAGAACACATGTGTTCAACACCAATTAACGTAAAACATGTCACTCATAAGAGAAATAACATTGAATTGACATATAAAAAATAAGCAGAGATGCAATGCCTACAGACAGACGTACAATGCCATCAAGACCTTAATTGGCACCTACACTTTGTGCAGAAGGCACTCCAACTGCACAAGATGATACTGCATAGAGTACCAGAAGATAAATCAGCAGACAAGATTAAGGAAATAATTACAGAGTTTTACGTTATTACTGCGGAGGAAATTATAATCTTCAGAGAATTGATAAACACATTAGTAGCACATGCAAGCATCGAAAGATGTAATCATTCTATTGCCCATGCCCTTGGGGAAGAGCATCGCTGACGGTGGCACCGCAGTAGGATTTAAAATCTGCCGTCTACGTCCTCATACAACGGTGTAGAGGTGCAGGAGATGCCAAGCTCTGTCACACCAGGAACGCTCCTGCAGAGCGGCCACGGGTATTAACGGGCTGTGTTAACTGCGGTCTCCATCACCAATGAACAGAGTGTGAGAAGTCACCCAGATGTATCAACGGTGTTCGCCACAACGGGCAGCATGGCACCAGCTTCGCAACTAATCACTGTGCTTCCTATTCGGACTGTAGTGCCTACAGGAAAAATTCAACGCAGAAAGCGAGCATTTGGCATCATGTTCAACACCAAGCGCCAACACCAACAAGAACAGGAGAATTCTCGGCAGCCTCATTCATCAGCTCCACAAAATCGTCGTCCATTCTTGTTGGATAACGCTATAGGAAAATTGGTGCCGAGCACAGCAGACTGTAAACAATACTGGCACACTGAACACAATCTACATTATAACCCTCCGCACCTAGGAGCACAAGGAGATCCACACAATGACTGGCAAAGTAGGCCCCTATATTAGTAAATTCTTTTGTAAATCTCTCTTAGCAGTAATTGTTCGAGTTCTTTTATTTTTAACTTTTTTAGTCAACTTTTATTTAGGCAATGTCTCTTTCTGCACCTTTGGAACCTCCGAAGGACCCCCCCCCCCTTTCGACCACATAAAAATTATTAAAGTCGACTTAAATCACTATAGAGCAGCAAACGAGGTTCTACATAACTCCATGATAGAGGAGAACATTGATATCGCCCTGCTAAAGGATTCCTACTGCAGCCGTGACGGAGCACTCTCAAATATTTCCATTAACTGGTCGGTGTTTCCGTCAGAGATTAGTGCTCACCTGGTTTTACATAACACAGATCTCGCCTACTCACACATCTTCACAGGCAAAAACTGTGCATTCTTTATAATCACGGCAAAGGAAGGGAATATCTTAATCGACCCCACCTATGCTGCACCTCAGTTTGATTTCGAGGAAACCCTCCCGGAGTGGCAACACCTTATCACTCAAAGGCAGTACTTCATTTGCGGAGGTGATTTTAATGCTAGCTCGGCACTATGGGATTACAATCAAGACTCAACCCGCGGAGACTCGCTTGTAGAACATCTGCCAGTAAATAACATGTCAATTGCAAATATCAACACAACAAATATTTTTGTCAAAAAAGACATAAACGAACACATAGTAGCCCGAGGACGACCAGATCATACGCTGGTGAATCCGAAGTTGCTACAAAATATACAACACTGGCAGGTTTCAGATGTTCCCTCTGCCTCGGATCATTGTTAAGGAGTGATTGTTAAGGAAATCAAACGTTGTGTCTCAAGAATATCTTTTTTTTTTTCAAAAATCTATTTTGGGTAATAAAATGATAGCTGTAATGTATATTACAAATAAGACAATTTTACCACAAATATTTGAAGAATAAAATTCCCCAAAAATAAAATGAAACCGAAATCCCGGCCATTTTACTTAAGTTTGACTACAATGTATGTTAAGATGTCTGTAACATGCCTCTCAATATATACAGGATGTCCCAAAAACATAACCACGGATTTTATTCCTTAAATATTGATCATATACATATATTACAAATTACGAAGTTACGTAAACAAATGTACAGAATTTTATGAATTCCATTAAAATTTTCAGGGGATTCTATTTGAAGAAATACAAAGTTTATATTTTTATATGTCCCCCGTACAAAAAAATTCCCAATAAGTAAAATGTGCCAATACGTTGATAATGAAATGTACAAAATTTATCATTTTATCGTAAAGAGTCGGATAGATATGTTTAAACAAAGTTGGTGAGGAGTAAATCATAAATTAAAATGTATATGTATACAGCTAGAGTGCAAACGACGCGATGCAGAGATGCATCATAAGCAAATAAAATTCTTCTCTTATCTTTAGTTTTGTTTACAAATTTATTTACTAAAAGATGCTTCTTGACATTTACCTTAATATTTTACATGATAAATTACAGAATAAAATTTGTAAATGGCACATTCAATGAACATTAAAACAGCTTAGATATGTCTGCATATGCAAATACCAGCATCTGATCGGTGGGTCACATAATCACAACAAACGTAAAATTACATGAGAAAATTATTTGTTCTCTGCCATTAGCACAATTATTATTTATTTATGCAATAATTGTTTTGTTTCTTAATTTGTGAACGTCCTTTGAAACGCGATCATCCGACATGATTTTTCCCTTTGCGTTCTGATGTCCAATCATTGAAAAATGGTTTAAATCCGCATTTGTGTATTTTGATATCTCTGCGATTTTTTATGATAAATTGCGGGAATTTTGTAAATGCCCTTATTCCCTCTTATATATTAAAATATGCCCATCTACAGGGCATATTTTGTACGGGGGCCACATAAAAATTTCTTTTTTTTTTATTTTTTCAAATTTAATCCCCTGAAAAATTTAATCGATTTCATAAATTCTGTACCTTTTATACACGTAAGTTTGAAATTTCTATGATCAGTATTTAAGGAATAAAAGCTGACGTTAATGTTTTTGGGATACCCTGTTTTACAGATTTTCAATTAAAAAGCCAGTGGCAGTTTCTATGTAATTGAAATACTCGAATTTTCGTAGAATATCAGAACAGAAAAATACCGTATATCTAAAATTGGTGAAATACCGACTTAGAATTACCTAAATATAGACTTAATATTGGTTTAAAAGTAATGTTCTTTAAAATAGAAATTCTAAAATAAACAATAAGTTAACGAATGCGTATCCGTACAATGCACATACAGTTCACATTTCAAAAACGTTGTATGAATGTGATACTTTTTCTCAGTAAAATCATATTTTTCTAAACGTATAGGCAAATCTCTATCACATTTTCTTTTTACTTTCTTCTATGCATAATAGAAGAAAGTATCGTAATCAAAAATTTTCTAACTTCCGTATTTTCGAAAAATTTACACGTGTGGGGGTTCAGAGATCCCCAAAAATTACGTTTTTAGAAAATGTCTGTCTGTCCGCGTATTTTCTTTAAATTAGTGAAATGTATATGAAGTTATGTTAAGAATTGAACAAACTTTATATATGTTTTTGCTATGGCTAGGAGCTCCCGGTTGAAATTTGGATATTCCGCGGAAGGAGGCGCTGTGAAAGCGATTTTTGTGCCGTTATCCTTATTGTATCATCGGAAATAGAATTGTATCTCACAAAATGTGCATAAGCCGAATCTGGGTAGTTGTTAGTCAAAGCATCACTGTATTTCTTTCAATCGAAAACGTTAGTTTTTATTACAGTTTGTATGAAAATAAATATTGAATGACTAACTTAATAAAACAATAGTCAATTTTCATTTCATATAATGCATTTAAGTGGATGGAATACCCTATATGTTTTGTAAAGGTCACATTGTTTTCTAAGTGACATTACATTGAAGCATATATTTTGAAAAAATACAAAGGGAAATTTTTAAATGTTTCATTATATAACGTAATACTTATTAAATTATGAAGTTCAATAAAAAGTTACTTTTCCTGCCTTTTAAGGTATACATAATTAATGTAAGGTAAATTCTATTTATTGAAAGAAAAGTATAAAAATGATGAAAGTAAATATTATCTTTTATTATTAATGTTTTGTTAATATACAAAATTTCTAAAACGTTTTTGATAAAGGAAAATGTTTTTTAATTCTTCAAAAGATTTTCAAATACACCATATAAACTTTTTTTTTTTTTTTTTTTTTTTACTCTTTCAGAATTTTTTATACATCAAACACTGATTTAAAAATGATAATATAATACTCTGGAAGAACAATAAACTTTTAATTAATTGAAAAAGTATCATAGCTTAATTTTAATAAAGTTCTCGCATTGTTGTGAATATTTAAGTGTTTTTTATCTACAAAACAATAAATGTATCGAATAAAAGGCGTATTATCTTTATAAATAAACTAGCTAACCCGCCCGTCGTTGTCCGGGCCCGAGATAATTACAATCTCAGAGAAAGGCGTTAACCCCCTCCCTCCCCATACCCGCAAATATAATGAATAATTTGTTCAAGAAAACCACCGTCACCTACATTAACGCGATCATTAAAAAAAGAATTACATTTTTCTGATAATTAGATCATAACAGACGTTACGCTAAAATAGCCGGTAGATGACACCCCTTCCTGACCTCAATTTCAAATCTACATCTTAATTAGTTACCTAAATTTTTGTTCATTAGTAAAAATTGGCAATTATTTCCTTTCATTTTCGCAAACTAAATGGAGGGATCAGCTAGAGAAACAGATCTCTTTGTATTTCAGTTTTTAATGAAAGCACATCCCTGTCTGAAACTTTCTCGGATTGTTTTCACTGGCGCCGGCAGATTTTTGCACAAATTAAGAAAAATTACCGACCAAATTTGTCAAAAATCACATAGTAAGATGCAGAATTTTTTTTTACATGTGCTCAGAAATTTTCAAATTGATATCTCAATTAGTTTACTTAAAATTCGCTAATTAGTAAAATAATTTCGAATTCGTTCATTTCCGCTTGCAAATCCAATGCGCATAATCTTTTCTTTAGCCATTCTGATTTAAAATATGTCATTTTAGAAGCTATAGTTAATGAGAATCTAATTAATATCTTGGTTAATTATCAAAATATTAAAATTTTGAGACTCAGGTGCACATGGCCAGACCTTGGACTATCCACACATAAATTTTCAGACATCTAGTTGGGCTAGATTTTGCTAGCCATCACAAACACACACACACACACACACACACACACACACACACACATACAGAACGAAACTTTCTTTTATTGATATAGATATCTGGAAATTACATCCGCTTTTAATTCAAAAATAGAATTTTTTTCGTACGCTTTCCTTTCAAAGATTACAAAAAGTCGTAAATATAGTGTACATAAAGTATCATAAGTAATATTATAACTATACTTACCATATCTTTGAGAACTGATCTTTTACGTTAAAAAGTGTAGTAGATATCAAAGATGATGTTTCAGAAGCTTGTTTAGCAAAAGCTGACGT
Organism: Maratus michaelseni; assembly: GCA_963931845.1. Classification (NCBI taxonomy): domain Eukaryota; kingdom Metazoa; phylum Arthropoda; class Arachnida; order Araneae; family Salticidae; genus Maratus; species Maratus michaelseni. The sequence goes on along the minus strand of OZ007590.1, from coordinate 126,401,825 downwards.
TTCTGCAGAGGCTGTTCGCACATTTTTAGACGAGTTTGTTTTGGTGTAAAATAATAGACTGCATAACGAAATTATATTTCAGAGCTAATATGTTTGTGAAAGTATAAGTTGTCGTCTGACAACTAAAATATTTGCTTACATGCAAAATGGCGCTTTTAAAGAACCGATAGTTCGAAGGCATAATTGTTCACATTCTGAAGAAGGAGGTATTCGGTTATTAAACAACGCTGTCAAAGGCATGATTTTTCTGTATCTAAAGCCACAGTAAGTAATATCGTCAATAAGACAGGGAAATAAAGTGAATGTCTGCCTTAAAGTGGAAAAATATTTCCAAATATGTACCCCAAAACAAAAAGGAATTCTTCGAATATTGCAGAGATGGGATTTTTATGGTAAAATAAAATCCTTCAACTCTGATAGAAGATAGAAGAATATAAATTCTACAGTTCTAATACTATCAATTCTACTTGTCAGAGATTGGGATTTTTTTTTCTAGATAAATTAAATGACAAAGGGACTGTATAAAAATGTAAAAAGTGTAACAATTTGATAATTTATGGAGGGACTATTTCATCTATGTAATCTTAATTTGTGTCTTGTTTTGAACCCTTTTTCATTTGACATTGCTTACTGTTCTCCAAGAGGTAAAACATTAAAGCACGCTTCAATCTTTTTGGGACACCATGTATAAGCATTTATATTTATTTTTCTACTCCAAGAAAGTAGTTAAATACCATGGAAGATGTTTAATATATATATAAACATTGGCAATCTGTTTTGAAAAATAACCATTATAAAATGTTATAAATGCCATAAACTTCATAAGAAAATTTAATTTGAACATTTAAGATGTTTCGGTAGAGCAAACTAGGGCCTGAGTACCGCCAGGAGATTCAAGGTACTTGCCCTGAACAACCTATTTCGGAGGGTCTCAAAATGCATTTTTGTACTCTCTGAAAATACATATTAATGCGAATTTCCGTATATACATCATAGAAAAATTAATTTTTCATTCATAAACTTTAAACTGTCTGAGTTTCTGTCACTAACGGCAGGTAGTAAAATAGTAACTTCAAATTTCTAAGTGAAACAGATAGTACATCTCTTTTACGCTCGTTTACATCAGCCAATCATTTAGGCTTACCCAGCAAAGAGAAAAATGCTGGCCAGCAGCAAGATAGGTGCTGACAATGACGGAAAAGTGGTGGCTAATGGCCTACCACTGCATGACCACTGCTGGACAGCTTTAGTCAACTTTGCTGTGAGAAATCATCAGATAAAATTCTGATTGGCCTCCATTTTATCTCATGCGCTGGCCCACCACACCATGAAAGTGCACGAACTTTTGCAGTATTATTGATGGGAACCTTTACGCTAGGTGGCGTTGCGAATATCGAAGTATTTCAGAATTCATCGTTTGGCAACATTCTAATAATTTATTCTTTTAGCGGCCATTACGTTCGTTGCTCTCAGAGTTGTAATCAAGAACATGGTAATAGAATTTATTATATCTCCCTGATCAAGAACAATGAATGACAAAGAATAGTAAGTATATAAAATTTCATAAATCTTAACGTGAACATTTTGTAATTTCTTTATTGTAATATTTTATTTTACATTATTTTTACACTTTGTAAACCATGATATCCAAATTATTGTTCTTTCAGTTACTAGCGAATTATTCAGATTTCCTTTAACTAACACAACCTTTGCATTTTCATAGCAAAGAAAAAGCTGACTGACATTAAATATAACACCAATTACTTAATTATATCGCCGATAGATTACGGCATCTTTTGCTAAGGAACACGACAAAATAGTTTCTATTTTAATATTGCTTAACAGCTTAATATGCTTAATCTATCAAATATTTATCGTAAGAATAAATTTAATGTTAAATTAATATTTGGGTTTGCTTATTATAAAAATATTGTATAAATTTGTAGTTATCTTGGCAATATTTATTTCATTTTATTTTTCTTTATAAAATTTCTCTGTATTACTGTAACGATTTCTGTCGAAAGATTTTAGCCCTTTTAAAATCTTAACTTTAAGATCGGTCACAATGATATTTTCTTTTTACTGTATATTGTAAGAGGTCATATAGAAACGTTTAGTTTGTACTACTAAAAAAAATATTTCCGAAGCCTAACATCTTTAAAAAAAATTACTAAATGACTCAAAACAGAATTAAAGCATACTTGTGAAGTAGATGGATGGGTTACTGAGATTTTTCTATGTTCTTATTTTTACCATTTAATTTTGGAATTAAATAGCATTTATCCTATATTATAAATTATTTTTTATATTTAAATAAGTGGCTATGATGTCAGACACTCAAGCACAGTTTTCTTTTAAATCGCTTATAAAAAGGAAAAAAGTCGCCAAATTTAGGGGATTTTTTCCCTTTAATGGCAACCTAGCCATTGTATTAAGTTCTTGGTTTGGCGCGGGCTTGAAAATCGCGGCAACCAAAAAGTCGCCAAACATCTCTGCGTGAGTGTTAAAGCATCTGTTCCGGTCAAGTTTTATTTTAATGACAATGCAATATGTCAAATGCTTCATTGCAATGTTAACAAAGCTTTGGACTCATTTCATTTTGTTCTTAAAACAAAACTTAATCTCAAGGCTGCAAAACAATATCTAATTCATCCCTCCCCTGTTTTTTTTTTTTTTTTTTTTTTTTTTTTTTTTTTTTTTTTTTTTTTTTAACCACTTTGTATTTTGGTTATATTACACATGCAAAATGATATTCTTGTGACATGTATACAAGATACAACATAAATGCAGGGCTTGAATTTCAGGGTGGGATTCGTGCCCAAAAATTTGAAATCCTGTCCAAAAAAAAATTATGGGCGGAAGATTCATGTTAAAAAAATTTAACCTTTTTCTTGTTTCATTTTAGTGACATAACTATAAGTTTTGGACAATTTTCAAATTTATAAATATTGCCCTTGTGCTGCCCATCACAAGTTTAGCTTGTGAACAGGCTTTAGCATGCAAAATCGAATAAAACCGAATCCAGTGTAGAAATTAATTCAACAATCTCATTATTTAGAATCCATAACATTTGGTGAAAGTTGAAAAATAGAAATTGTATAAATACATACTTTTTTTCATTTTTAATTAATTTTTTTCATAATTAGATTAGTTAGATTTAAACTGCTTCAATATCATATTGCTATGTCTGAATTAATGTAATTCTTTAAAATGCGCATTAAATAATAGTGGATTTAAAAACAAATCTCCCCCCCCTCCTTTCCCAAATATCTCAAGTCTCCTCTATTTATAAATGTTGAGAGGGTGACTCTCCTCCCAGGAAAAATTGAATTTCAAGCCCTGAAATAGAATGCTTCTTATATAGCAATAAAAATTTGAATAAGATAGAACAAAAAGTTATAGCATGCAGTAGTCTAAAAAATCTGCACAGTTTGCGACCTGAGTGTGTGCAACTTCTGAATTTGGCAGATTTTTGGAATACATTACATGATCGGTCCATTTAAGTTGAAGTAAAACTTATAACAGTTAAAAATAAGCAAAACAAAATTTGAATTACCTGATTTTAGCTCTGCATTATTTTTTTTTTATATACAATTCTATATTACATATTCTAAATACTTCCTGTACAGTTCTTTGCTTAAAGTTTCCATGTTCTCTGATGAAGTTTCTGTTGTCTATGTATATAGAAATTATTTCTTATTGGTCCTGATGAATTACAAATACATAAATCTAATGCATCAGATTTTACAGATCTAGAGCAAGCATCAGAATTTTAATAGAATATTGCATTGCTACAGTTAATTTACTTCTATCATAAATTTCATATCGATATGATGACCTTGAATGGTGGATAAAATAAAGCTTTAACCCACCCTTCAGATTGAGGAAGGGTGGAAATAAAAGATTAATTTTTTAATGAGATACTATATTGCAAAAAGAAATTTATAACTGGGTCAAGCTTCATGTTTATGTTGTGAGCAAAGTGATAAATAGATTTTTGTCCCCGCAGGAGGTAACCTGGCCCATACCCCCTCCCTCCATGTTTCAAGCAATACATATACATTTTAAAGAACTTAATTAAATGAATTATAATTTATTAAATGTTGAATGAACTATATAAAGTTTTCTATATATATATATATATAAATTATATGTGTGTTCTTTCAAACGTGGTGTTTAAATTTACATAAAAAGAACAATTATGCTAGTTTTGTAATTTTTTTTTTTTTTTTACAATTTTAAAAAACAATACCTTGTCTGTAAAATCTGAAGGTATATGAATTTAACATTAATTTTATGATCACAAAATTAAGTTTTTTCGCAATTTCACAAAAACAGGACCCTGTCTCAAAAGTCTGTATAGATTCCTGTTTGGTTATAGGAAACTTACTCCAGTACGGAGGGAGGGAGGGGGGGGGGGTGAGAAAGATAACCTTTGATAATGCAAGTGGTGAGATTAAATTTTAACGGAATATTATTTTAAAACAGGAAATTTACATCTGTACCAAATTTTAGGTCAATCGGGCAACTCTAAATTAGAAAAAGTTTTGCCTCCACTTCCGCTAGTGGTAGAAGGGTGATATTATCCCTTAGTGGTGCAACTGTTTAATTAATTTAAAATAAGAGATTGTATTGTGCCAGTAAATAGTAGCATATTGAATTTAATGTCAAAGAAATAGCAGGAAGTAAAAATAGCTTTTTGACTCCTAGGTAGCAAACAAGGGGGGAGTGGAGCAAATTTCTTAAAATTCGCCACAAAAGATTTTATGACTCCTACCAATATAAATTTGTACAAAAGTTTGTAACTCTGTTTCCAGTCGTTACAGAGAAATTCTTCACATAGATGCTTTCAATTATTAGCTTTTTAAAAAAAAAACTTCCAATTGTAAATTATTACTAGTATATAACCCCCGTCAAAAGTGACTGATTGCTGACAGGGTTGTAGTGGGTAGCTACCCGGGTTGGGTTTAGAAAAAACAGGTTTTTTACAACCATAAAGGTTGTAGTGGGTAGTAGGTGCCCGGGCTGTTTTTTTAAAATAAAACCCAGGTTTTTTACAACCCTGATTGTTGATCTGCGTTCCATTTTCGTAAGACTTCATACAAACAAACAGCATGAAGATTTTATTATTGAAAGGTTTGTATTGTATAAAAGTAAATTTTAAAAATGACAAATGATTTCTAGAAATAAAAAATGATGAAGATATATATTATTATTATTATTATTATTATTTTGCTTCTGCTCGATTTCTGATTTTGGTGTAAAAATATTTAAATGACCACCTAAATAACTTCCCTTCGTCCTTCCAAAAAAAAAAAAAAAAAAAAAAGTCTTTTTTTTTTGTTGTTGCTGCTGCCTCCCTCCCAATACACATAGTATAAAATCTTATTTTTCCTTCAGTTCAATGTAAAATATACATGTGATTCAAGGGTTGAGATTAGCCAAATTGCAGAAAAGTCTTTTGCTTTCCTCCCACATATTTAAAAATTGCCCCCTTTTTTTTAGGGGGGGGGAAGGGGCATGGAGAAAAAATTTCGAAGATAATGAAAATTTTAAATGAATAAGATTTATATGAAATAATGTAGATGAGATTTTAGGTAAATCGTCTTACAACAAAATAAAAAATTGCACAGAATTTAAAAAATATTAATTTTAACGATTTTAACTTTGTTGGGTGAGGGTTAGAAGGGAAACAGGAACTTTTGGGAAAAGAAGTGTAGTTTAGGTAATTGATTATTTATCATATTTATTTATGTTACTTTATTATTCAGGGGTCGATCCAGGCAAACTTTTGGGCCTATTTAAGGCCTTTTCACAAAAATCAATTTAATAAAATGGGCCCCTCCACAAAAATCAATTTGATAAAATGGAAACCTTCACAAAATTCCTTTGGTACTTTTCGGTTAGCCGGGTGCCAATGAAATATGTACATATATAAATACATATGTATATATATACATACATATATGTATATGTATGTATATATATGTATGCGTAGATATGTGTATATGCGTGTTTGTGTATATATATACATGTATATATATCACTGGCGCGAGGCTAACCGAAAAGTACCATTCTTTTTACTAAAATACACTGTAAAAAATTATTGTCAAATTCACTACATTTATTGCAGTAGATCGCAACGTAATATTTCCGTAGGTAAAAATACCGCAAATATAACAGTAGATTTAACCAGTGTTTTCGATTTCAACATCCTATCATGCGAACAACCAATCAGATCACATCGTTCATTTTGCTGATCGGCGCCTGCGCGCAAAGACATCTTACTAGCATGATCTGCGCAAGGAACTTCTACTTTTGAGTACGTGCTCTTTCCTGCGAGACTTTGAAAGCGAGCAAAATGGTGTGTTAACGTACGCTTACGAGCCAGCCTGAATCCTTTATACAGGGTGTTCTAGAAAGGACTCCCCAACTTTGAAATGACATAACTTCGAAACAGTGAGAGATAGAAATGTGAAACAAGTTGAATGTTAAACAGATAGGTCTGGAATTTGTTATACACGAATTTGAAAAGAATAGTTCCAATATTGGATAATAGGTGGCAGCACAAGCACATAGAACTTTAAATGGTACTCAGAAGTACAGAAATTTCATTCATGCGTCTGTTTCATTGCTGACACGTGTAAAAAAGTTGTATAGAATTAGAGAATAATTCGGTATTCAAGAATATCATGCCGTATTCCTTGGAACAACGAATTTTTATTGTACTTGAATACCATCGATTAAATCGAAGTCCGACGATGACAAAGCGAAGTTTTAAAAAAAATAATGTTAAAAAAGGCCCAGACTTGAAAACAATTTGCAATTTATGCAACAAGTTTGAATGGACGGGCAAGTGTGGCCGATGATTTAGGCGGAAATGGGGGATGCAGTCGATCAGTCATGACACCTGAAAATGTGCAAGCAGTCGAAGAAATTGTTAGACGTTGTCCTCTAAAATCCATAAGGCGAGTCGCTGCTGAAGCAGGATTGTCAAACACCACTACGTACAGTATAATGCGAAATCGCTTGAAGATGTTTCCCTATAAAATACAGTGCCATCAAGCGATCACAAATACAGCTCTACAACAAAGAGAAGTTTTTGCAAATGAGTTCCTGCAGATGATTGATGAAAATAAAATAGATGTCGGTCATGTATGGTTCACCGATGGGGCCCATTTTCATTTAGAGGGAAATGTGAACAAACAAAACTGGCGAATATGGGACACTGAAAACCCGTTTGTGTGTCTTTCAAAACCACTGCACTCAGTAAAAATTAAAGTGTGGGCAGGACTGTACAGTAAAGGAATCATTGGGCCCTTTTTCAGGAGGGAAACGATTAACGCATCTTGATATATTGAAATTTTACAGCAGTTTATTGGAACATTTCAAGCTCTAGAGGATGCACCAGAGATTTCATGGTTTATGCAGGATGGGGCCCGATGACCGCACCGTACTACTGCAGTGTTTGAGTTCCTCGAGGAATACTTCAGTGAGAGAGTCATTGCTTTAAATTATCTCAAAGTGACAGGTATTGGTATGGATTGGCCACCATATTCCCCGGATCTGAATCCATGCGACTTCTTTTTGTGGGGTTACTTGAAGGACGCTGTTTATTCTAAGAATCCCCAAACGTTGGAACAGCTTGAACAATTCATCTGTGAGGCATGTGCATCCATTTCAATAGAAGTATTGCAACAAGTGATTTCGAACTTTACCTTTATGTTGCGTCATGTTGTTTCTGAAAAAGGTAACCATACCGAAATCATTGTAATGTAATTTTTATCACAGTTCAAACAGCTCACTTTCAGGAACTATTTCAAAGACACAGCTTTGTGATTGCAGCGCCCTCTCGTGTCCAATATTGGAACTATTTTTTAAATTGATGTATAAAAAATTCCAGACCTATCTGTCTAACATTCAACTTGTTTCACATTTCTATCTCTCACTGTTTCGAAGTTATGTCATTTCAAAGTTGGGGAGTCCTTTCTAGAACACCCTGTATATTAGTGTTCAATTACAAATGGTTTTTTATATTTGTATTAGATAAACGTAAGCTTTTAATTCTAGTCCAATTATCTAAAATATATATATATATTATCTAAATTCTTCCCGCTCTTCAGAATTGAAGTGTTTCTATTTTTAGTGCTACAAATATACAAATATAAGTATATATATGTATTTACACATAGTATTATAATGAATATTTGATGTCTCAGTTTTGCCACATAAAAAAAATTTCTATTAATAAATTCTGAATTCTTATATATATCATATACAAAGCAGTAAAGAAATGTTTTAACGTTGGATTGAATTTTTATATATAAAATAACGAATTCCAATGTTTTTCAAACAAACGATGAACTTTATGACTATTCTAATAATCATCTAAAAATGAAAGCTGATTAAAATCAATGATTTAAAAAAAAATATGGCTTTTAAAATTACAGCAGCTATTGGGATAATTTGTACGGAAATATGGCTGTTAAAATTACAGAACTTTTTGTGGTAGTTTGTACGGAAAAATGGCTGTGAAATTTACTACAATTATAATCGTTGAAATGACGGAAAATGTGCGATAAAATTTACATCGAATTTTACTGCAATTTTTACGGCAAAAACCGCTAGCAACATTGCTGCCAGCAGTTTTTGCCGTAAATTTGACGGATTTTTTTTACAGTGTAGGTCCTTTCACAAAATTATGTTCCATAAAAACTTACCATTTATTATTTATTTATTATTTTGTGATGTTTTAAAATGTGTAATTTGTAAACAAACAAGTTCACCATAGAAGAAAACTTCAGCAAAAGGATTTAAAAGTTTTTGTTTATAAATGCTTGGTTCGAATTTGAGTATAACTGGATTTTAACTTTCGTTACAAAATGTTATTTGTCATAAAAATATAATAAATTTCACAAAAATAATCTTTGCTTTTCACAAAATGGGCCCCAAGAAAAAAAAAACCTGCATCGACCCCTGTTTTTATTATTATTACTATTGAGCAACAAATAAAACAAAAAAAAAATTTTTTACTTTTTGTGCTAGGGAGGGAGGGTAAAAAAGAAAAGAAGCAGAGGGAGTGGGGAGGGATTTCATTAAAATTTTGTAAAACATATAGAAATCCCCAGAAAAAGTCAAAAGATTCAAAAGATGTTTTGGTGTAAAATAATAGTCTGCATAACGAAATTATATTTCAGAGCTAATATGTTTGTGAAAGTATAAATTGTCGTCTGACAACTAAAATATTTGCTTACATGCAAAGTGGCGCTTTTAAAGAACCGATAGTTCGAAGGCATAATTGTTCACATTCTGAAGAAGGAGGTATTCGGTTATTAAACAACGCTGTCAAAGGCATGATTTTTCTGTATCTAAAGCCACAGTAAGTAATATCGTCAATAAGACAGGGAAATAAAGTGAATGTCTGCCTTAAAGTGGAAAAATATTTCCAAATATGTACCCCAAAACAAAAAGGAATTCTTCGAATATTGCAGAGATGGGATTTTTATGGTAAAATAAAATCCTTCAACTCTGATAGAAGATAGAAGAATATAAATTCTACAGTTCTAATACTATCAATTCTACTTGTCAGAGATTGGGATTTTTTTTCTAGATAAATTATATGACAAAGGGACTGTATAAAAATGTAAAAAGTGTAACAATTTGATAATTTATGGAGGGACTGTTTCATCAATGTAATCTTAATTTGTGTCTTGTTTTGAACCCTTTTTCATTTGACATTGCTTACTCTTCTCCAAGAGGTAAAACATTAAAGCACGCTTCAATCTTTTTGGGACACCATGTATAAGCATTTATATTTATTTTTCTACTCCAAGAAAGTAGTTAAATACCATGGAAGATGTTTAATATATATATATATATAAACATTGGCAATCTGTTTTGAAAAATAACCATTATAAAATGTTATAAATGCCATAAACTTCATAAGAAAATTTAATTTGAACATTTAAGATGTTTCGGTAAAGCAAACTAGGGCCTGAGTACCGCCAGGAGATTCAAGGTACTTGCCCTGAACAACCTATTTCGGAGGGTCTCAAAATGCATTTTTGTACTCTCTGAAAATACATATTAATGCGAATTTCCGTATATACATCATAGGAAAATTAATTTTTCATTCATAAACTTTAAAATGTCTGAGTTTCTGTCACTAACGGCAGGTAGTAAAAAAGTAACTTCAAATTTCTAAGTGAAACAGATAGTACATCTCTTTTACGCTCGTTTACATCAGCCAATCACTTAGGCTTACCCAGCAAAGAGAAAAATGCTGGCCAGCAGCAAGATAGGTGCTGACAATGACGGAAAAGTGGTGGCTAATGGCCTACCACTGCATGACCACTGCTGGACAAATTTAGTCAACTTTGCTGTTGGAAATCATCAGATAAAATTCTGATTGGCCTCCATTTTATCTCATGCGCTGGCCCACCACACCATGAAAGTGCATGAACTTTTGCAGTATTATTGCTGGGAACCTTTACGCTAGGTGGCGTTGCGAATATCGAAGTATTTCAGCATTCATCGTTTGGCAACATTCTAATAATTTATTCTTTTAGCGGCCATTACGTTCGTTGCTCTCAGAGTTGTAATCAAGAACATGGTAATAGAATTTATTATATCTCCCTGATCAAGAACAATGAATGACAAAGAATAGTAAGTATATAAAATTTCATAAATCTTAACGTGAACATTTTGTAATTTCTTTATTGTAATATTTTATTTTACATTATTTTTACACTTTGCAAACCATGATATCCAAATTATTGTTCTTTCAGTTACTAGCGAATTATTCAGATTTCTTTTAACTAACACAACCTTTGCATTTTCATAGCAAAGAAAAAGCTGACTGACATTGAATATAACACCAATTACTTAATTATATCGCCGATAGATTACGGCATCTTTTGCTAAGGAACACGACAAAATAGTTTCTATTTTAATATTGCTTAAGAGTAATCTATCAAATAATTATCGTAAGAATAAATTTTATGGTAAAATTAATATTTGGGTTTGCTTATTATAAAAATATTGTATAAATTTGTAGTTATCTTGGCAATATTTATTTCATTTTATTTTTCTTTATAAAATTTCTCTGTATTACTGTAACGATTTCTGTCAAAAGATTTTAGCCCTTTTAAAATCTTAACTTTAAGATCGGTCACAATGATATTTTCTTTTTACTGTATATTGTAAGAGGTCATATAGAAACGTTTAGTTTGTACTACTAAAAAAAATATTTCCGAAGCCTAACATCTTTAAAAAAAATTACTAAATGACTCAAAACAGAATTGAAGCGTACTTGTGAAGTAGATGGATGGGTTACTGAGATTTTTCTATGTTCTTATTTTTACCATTTAATTTTGGAATTAAATAGCATTTATCCTATATTATAAATATTTTTTTATATTTAAATAAGTGGCTATGATGTCAGACACTCAAGCACAGTTTTTTTAAAATCGCTTATAAAAAGGAAAAAAGTCGCCAAATTTAGGGGATTTTTTCCCTTTAATGGCAACCCAGCCATTGTATTAAGTTCTTGGTTTGGCGCGGGCTTGAAAATCGCGGCAACCAAAAAGTCGCCAAACATCTCTGCGTGAGTGTTAAAGCATCTGTTCCGGGAAAGTTTTATTTTAATGACAATGCAATATGTCAAATGCTTCATTGCAATGTTAACAAAGCTTTGGACTCATTTCATTTGGTTCTTAAAACAAAACTTAATCTCAAGGCTGCAAAACAATATCTAATTCATCCCTCCCCTGTTGTTTTTTACCACTTTGTATTTTGGTTATATTACACATGCAAAATGATATTCTTGTGACATGTATACAAGATACAACATAAATGCAGGGCTTGAATTTCAGGGTGGGATTCGTGCCCAAAAATTTGAAATCCTGTCCAAAAGAAAATTATGGGCGGAAGATTCATGTTAAAAAAATTTAACCTTTTTCTAGTTACATTTTAGTGAACATAACCATAAGTTTTGGACAATTTTCAAATTTATAAATATTGCCCTTGTGCTGCCCATCACAAGTTTAGCTTGTGAACAGGCTTTAGCATGCAAAATCGAATAAAACCGAATCCAGTGTAGAAATTAATTCAACAATCTCATTATTTAGAATCCATAACATTTGGTGAAAGTTGAAAAATAGAAATTGTATAAATACATACTTTTTTTCATTTTTAATTAATTTTTTTCATAATTAGATTAGTTAGATTTAAACTGCTTCAATATCATATTGCTATGTCTGAATTAATGTAATTCTTTAAAATGCGCATTAAATAATAGTGGATTTAAAATCAAATCTCCCCCCCCTCCTTTCCCAAATATCTCAAGTCTCCTCTATTTATAAATGTTGAGAGGGTGACTCTCCTCCCAGGAAAAATTGAATTTCAAGCCCTGAAATAGAATGCTTCTTATATAGCAATAAAAATTTGAATAAGATAGAACAAAAAGTTATAGCATGCAGTAGTCTAAAAAATCTGCACAGTTTGCGACCTGAGTGTGTGCAACTTCTGAATTTGGCAGATTTTTGGAATACATTACATGATCGGTCCATTTAAGTTGAAGTAAAACTTATAACAGTTAAAAATAAGCAAAACAAAATTTGAATTACCTGATTTTAGCTCTGCATTATTTTTTTTTTTATATACAATTCTATATTACATATTCTAAATACTTCCTGTACAGTTCTTTGCTTAAAGTTTCCATGTTCTCTGATGAAGTTTCTGTTGTCTATGTATATAGAAATTATTTCTTATTGGTCCTGATGAATTACAAATACATAAATCTAATGCATCAGATTTTACAGATCTAGAGCAAGCATCAGAATTTTAATAGAATATTGCATTGCTACAGTTAATTTACTTCTATCATAAATTTCATATCGATATGATGACCTTGAATGGTGGATAAAATAAAGCTTTAACCCACCCTTCAGATTGAGGAAGGGTGGAAATAAAAGATTAATTTTTTAATGAGATACTATATTGCAAAAAGAAATTTATAACTGGGTCAAGCTTCATGTTTATGTTGTGAGCAAAGTGATAAATAGATTTTTGTCCCCGCAGGAGGTAACCTGGCCCATACCCCCTCCCTCCATGTTTCAAGCAATACATATACATTTTAAAGAACTTAATTAAATGAATTATAATTTATTAAATGTTGAATGAACTATATAAAGTTTTCTATATATATATATATATAAATTATATGTGTGTTCTTTCAAACGTGGTGTTTAAATTTACATAAAAAGAACAATTATGCTAGTTTTGTAATTTTTTTTTTTTTTTTTACAATTTTAAAAAACAATACCTTGTCTGTAAAATCTGAAGGTATATGAATTTAACATTAATTTTATGATCACAAAATTAAGTTTTTTCGCAATTTCACAAAAACAGGACCCTGTCTCAAAAGTCTGTATAGATTCCTGTTTGGTTATAGGAAACTTACTCCAGTACGGAGGGAGGGAGGGGGGGGGGTGAGAAAGATAACCTTTGATAATGCAAGTGGTGAGATTAAATTTTAACGGAATATTATTTTAAAACAGGAAATTTACATCTGTACCAAATTTTAGGTCAATCGGGCAACTCTAAATTAGAAAAAGTTTTGCCTCCACTTCCGCTAGTGGTAGAAGGGTGATATTATCCCTTAGTGGTGCAACTGTTTAATTAATTTAAAATAAGAGATTGTATTGTGCCGGTAAATAGTAGCATATTGAATTTAATGTCAAAGAAATAGCAGGAAGTAAAAATAGCTTTTTGACTCCTAGGTAGCAGACAAGGGGGGAGTGGAGCAAATTTCTTAAAATTCGCCACAAAAGATTTTATGACTCCTACCAATATAAATTTGTACAAAAGTTTGTAACTCTGTTTCCAGTCGTTACAGAGAAATTCTTCACATAGATGCTTTCAATTATTAGCTTTTTTAAAAAAAAACTTCCAATTGTAAATTATTACTAGTATATAACCCCCGTCAAAAATGACTGATTGCTGACAGGGTTGTAGTGGGTAGCTACCCGGGTTGGGTTTAGAAAAAACAGGTTTTTTACAACCATAAAGGTTGTAGTGGGTAGTAGGTGCCCGGGCTGTTTTTTTAAAATAAAACCCAGGTTTTTTACAACCCTGATTGTTGATCTGCGTTCCATTTTCGTAAGACTTCATACAAACAAACAGCATGAAGATTTTATTATTGAAAGGTTTGTATTGTATAAAAGTAAATTTTAAAAATGACAAATGATTTCTAGAAATAAAAAATGATGAAGATATATATTATTATTATTATTATTATTATTTTGCTTCTGCTCGATTTCTGATTTTGGTGTAAAAATATTTAAATGACCACCTAAATAACTTCCCTTCGTCCTTCCAAAAAAAAAAAAAAAAAAAAGTCTTTTTTTTTTGTTGTTGCTGCTGCCTCCCTCCCAATACACATAGTATAAAATCTTATTTTTCCTTCAGTTCAATGTAAAATATACATGTGATTCAAGGGTTGAGATTAGCCAAATTGCAGAAAAGTCTTTTGCTTTCCTCCCACATATTTAAAAATTGCCCCCTTTTTTTTAGGGGGGGGGAAGGGGCATGGAGAAAAAATTTCGAAGATAATGAAAATTTTAAATGAATAAGATTTATATGAAATAATGTAGATGAGATTTTAGGTAAATCGTCTTACAACAAAATAAAAAATTGCACAGAATTTAAAAAATATTAATTTTAACGATTTTAACTTTGTTGGGTGAGGGTTAGAAGGGAAACAGGAACTTTTGGGAAAAGAAGTGTAGTTTAGGTAATTGATTATTTATCATATTTATTTATGTTACTTTATTATTCAGGGGTCGATCCAGGCAAACTTTTGGGCCTATTTAAGGCCTTTTCACAAAAATCAATTTAATAAAATGGGCCCCTCCACAAAAATCAATTTGATAAAATGGAAACCTTCACAAAATTCCTTTGGTACTTTTCGGTTAGCCGGGTGCCAATGAAATATGTACATATATAAATACATATGTATATATATACATACATATATGTATATGTATGTATATATATGTATGCGTAGATATGTGTATATGCGTGTTTGTGTATATATATACATGTATATATATCACTGGCGCGAGGCTAACCGAAAAGTACCATTCTTTTTACTAAAATACACTGTAAAAAAATTATTGTCAAATTCACTACATTTATTGCAGTAGATCGCAACGTAATATTTCCGTAGGTAAAAATACCGCAAATATAACAGTAGATTTAACCAGTGTTTTCGATTTCAACATCCTATCATGCGAACAACCAATCAGATCACATCGTTCATTTTGCTGATCGGCGCCTGCGCGCAAAGACATCTTACTAGCATGATCTGCGCAAGGAACTTCTACTTTTGAGTACGTGCTCTTTCCTGCGAGACTTTGAAAGCGAGCAAAATGGTGTGTTAACGTACGCTTACGAGCCAGCCTGAATCCTTTATACAGGGTGTTCTAGAAAGGACTCCCCAACTTTGAAATGACATAACTTCGAAACAGTGAGAGATAGAAATGTGAAACAAGTTGAATGTTAAACAGATAGGTCTGGAATTTGTTATACACGAATTTGAAAAGAATAGTTCCAATATTGGATAATAGGTGGCAGCACAAGCACATAGAACTTTAAATGGTACTCAGAAGTACAGAAATTTCATTCATGCGTCTGTTTCATTGCTGACACGTGTAAAAAAGTTGTATAGAATTAGAGAATAATTCGGTATTCAAGAATATCATGCCGTATTCCTTGGAACAACGAATTTTTATTGTACTTGAATACCATCGATTAAATCGAAGTCCGACGATGACAAAGCGAAGTTTTAAAAAAAATAATGTTAAAAAAGGCCCAGACTTGAAAACAATTTGCAATTTATGCAACAAGTTTGAATGGACGGGCAAGTGTGGCCGATGATTTAGGCGGAAATGGGGGATGCAGTCGATCAGTCATGACACCTGAAAATGTGCAAGCAGTCGAAGAAATTGTTAGACGTTGTCCTCTAAAATCCATAAGGCGAGTCGCTGCTGAAGCAGGATTGTCAAACACCACTACGTACAGTATAATGCGAAATGGCTTGAAGATGTTTCCCTATAAAATACAGTGCCATCAAGCGATCACAAATACAGCTCTACAACAAAGAGAAGTTTTTGCAAATGAGTTCCTGCAGATGATTGATGAAAATAAAATAGATGTCGGTCATGTATGGTTCACCGATGGGGCCCATTTTCATTTAGAGGGAAATGTGAACAAACAAAACTGGCGAATATGGGACACTGAAAACCCGTTTGTGTGTCTTTCAAAACCACTGCACTCAGTAAAAATTAAAGTGTGGGCAGGACTGTACAGTAAAGGAATCATTGGGCCCTTTTTCAGGAGGGAAACGATTAACGCATCTTGATATATTGAAATTTTACAGCAGTTTATTGGAACATTTCAAGCTCTAGAGGATGCACCAGAGATTTCATGGTTTATGCAGGATGGGGCCCGATGACCGCACCGTACTACTGCAGTGTTTGAGTTCCTCGAGGAATACTTCAGTGAGAGAGTCATTGCTTTAAATTATCTCAAAGTGACAGGTATTGGTATGGATTGGCCACCATATTCCCCGGATCTGAATCCATGCGACTTCTTTTTGTGGGGTTACTTGCAGGACGCTGTTTATTCTAAGAATCCCCAAACGTTGGAACAGCTTGAACAATTCATCTGTGAGGCATGTGCATCCATTTCAATAGAAGTATTGCAACAAGTGATTTCGAACTTTACCTTTATGTTGCGTCATGTTGTTTCTGAAAAAGGTAACCATACCGAAACCATTGTAATGTAATTTTTATCACAGTTCAAACAGCTCACTTTCAGGAACTATTTCAAAGACACAGCTTTGTGATTGCAGCGCCCTCTCGTGTCCAATATTGGAACTATTTTTTAAATTGATGTATAAAAAATTCCAGACCTATCTGTCTAACATTCAACTTGTTTCACATTTCTATCTCTCACTGTTTCGAAGTTATGTCATTTCAAAGTTGGGGAGTCCTTTCTAGAACACCCTGTATATTAGTGTTCAATTACAAATGGTTTTTTATATTTGTATTAGATAAACGTAAGCTTTTAATTCTAGTCCAATTATCTAAAATATATATATATATTATCTAAATTCTTCCCGCTCTTCAGAATTGAAGTGTTTCTATTTTTAGTGCTACAAATATACAAATATAAGTATATATATGTATTTACACATAGTATTATAATGAATATTTGATGTCTCAATTTTGCCACATAAAAAAAATTTCTATTAATAAATTCTGAATTCTTATATATATCATATACAAAGCAGTAAAGAAATGTTTTAACGTTGGATTGAATTTTTATATATAAAATAACGAATTCCAATGTTTTTCAAACAAACGATGAACTTTATGACTATTCTAATAATCATCTAAAAATGAAAGCTGATTAAAATCAATGATTTAAAAAAAAATATGGCTTTTAAAATTACAGCAGCTATTGGGATAATTTGTACGGAAATATGGCTGTTAAAATTACAGAACTTTTTGTGGTAGTTTGTACGGAAAAATGGCTGTGAAATTTACTACAATTATAATCGTTGAAATGACGGAAAATGTGCGATAAAATTTACATCGAATTTTACTGCAATTTTTACGGCAAAAACCGCTAGCAACATTGCTGCCAGCAGTTTTTGCCGTAAATTTGACGGATTTTTTTTACAGTGTAGGTCCTTTCACAAAATTATGTTCCATAAAAACTTACCATTTATTATTTATTTATTATTTTGTGATGTTTTAAAATGTGTAATTTGTAAACAAACAAGTTCACCATAGAAGAAAACTTCAGCAAAAGGATTTAAAAGTTTTTGTTTATAAATGCTTGGTTCGAATTTGAGTATAACTGGATTTTAACTTTCGTTACAAAATGTTATTTGTCATAAAAATATAATAAATTTCACAAAAATAATCTTTGCTTTTCACAAAATGGGCCCCAAGAAAAAAAAAACCTGCATCGACCCCTGTTTTTATTATTATTACTATTGAGCAACAAATAAAACAAAAAAAAATTTTTTTTTTACTTTTTGTGCTAGGGAGGGAGGGTAAAAAAGAAAAGAAGCAGAGGGAGTGGGGAGGGATTTCATTAAAATTTTGTAAAACATATAGAAATCCCCAGAAAAAGTCAAAAGATTCAAAATTATTTCCCTTAGATTTCTAAATCTGTTTTTACCACAAAAAAAGTTTGTGAAAAGGAAGGGGGGGGGGGAGCTTATATTAGGGAATGGAAAAGAAAATTAAATCTACTTAAAAGTGGGTGCGGGGCTTACTTCCAACGAGGGGCTTAATCGGGATTTTACAATATTATTAAAGTTACATTACTTTTGATTTTGATATAAATTAGCATTTCTATATAAAAAATTTGCCTTATTGCAGATTCTGCAGAATATTTGTAACTGAAAACTGTAGCCGAATTGTTCATTTTTCTTGTATTTGTTTCCTCGCGTTTCAATATTTATTTATATTTTTCAATATTATGTATGCATTTTAATATATGTAATTCTGCTTAATATGACTAAAGACAAACTTTTACATAATTAAAATAGGAATTTACTTTAAAAAAAATCAAGATTGCACTAATATTGAAACAAAGGTCATATAACATTGCCTTCTTGTTGAGGAGGCAATGCGTACTTATTTATGTGTACAGACGAAGAGAAAAGTCTGCTTTTGAAGGAGCAAATGTGCGGTGTGGATGCACAGAGCAACGACGCATGGTAAAAAAAGTTTGTTTCAGTTTGTGATCACCGATTGAAAATGGATTCTACATTCTTTTTAATCTAATGATTTTTGTTTTTAAAATTTAAGTATGTATTTTAATATATAATTCTGGTTAATATGATTGAACTCAAGCTTTTTCATGAAGATTCCTAAAAAAAAATCAAGATTCTGCTAATATCAAAGACGATCATGATCTTTTTCACAATAACTGCAACAGCTGAAGCCGTATTGTTTATGGTAACGATTATTATTTTTATCTTTTTATGATTCTATATGTAATTTTGGCTAATACAACTGATTCCAATATTTCAAATGAAAAAAAAGGGAAAAGAAATCGCATTAGTTTTACAATAATCCAAAAAGTAGTGATCATAAAAAAGCATCATAGTGGTTTTTTTATCTACTTTTATTTTTATTTTACATAACTATTTTATGTAATTATTAAATTATTATGTAATTTACTTAACTAGTTTATTAATTTGCTGATTTGTAAGCATTCATTATAATTTCCAATGCTTAAGTACATTCAAATTATTGTTAAGAAATGTAAACAACACAGTGACAAGAAACCCTCAAGATTCTAAAATCCGCACTACCTCTGGTCCTAAGCTGCGCGGATTTAAGGGAGTCTACTGTATTTAATTCTATACTCTATATAAATAACTTCCTGCTTCATTAAAATTGGATTTTTTTTTTAATTTTTGTGACCATTGAGGTATTTGATAATGGGTTGATAATGGCTTTGATTTGATTTGATTTATTTTTTGCTGCCTTTTTAGAAAATGAGAGTTGAAAAATATTTTAATTTCTGTGATTTTATTTTACTGAAAAAAAAGAAGAAAGAATAAAAGAAATTAGCATCATATTATTAGTGTGGGCACCTAATTTTAATATAATTGTAATTAATTTCAAACACCTGTGGAAAATGTATTTGGGCATATTGCATTTGATCAAAAATGTAGTATACTCGTAAATAATATTTCCATTTTTTTCTGGGATTCGCTTTGGATATGCGTTGATAGATAGGGTCGCAATAAAGTCAGGAATTAAATTTCATTTTTCTACAAATCGTGTTGTTAAAAATGCGTTTCATACAGGGTGTCTCTTATTATCATTTAGTAATAGCTAATTTCTAAACCACTAGTTTTAGAGGTATAGTTCTAATTTAAAAAATGCCTCAAATTTCGTTTTGCATCATATAAAAATCAATTTACGGTAAAATTACTTTTTAAATAGTTAAGTAATTAGAATTTGTGTACAATACTTGTGTCCTATAAGTTTTATTTAGAAATAGTTTCTTCATGTAATAACAAGTAAAATAGTAAAACTTTATTTTTCTATCACCAAAACTTACCGAGTTATGATACTTAGAATTTATTCAATTTTCAGTGTTTTAGTCACCAAAAATGGAAAATGGTGTTTTTAGAGCCACAAAACGCTGAAAATGCATGAAATTCAAAGTATCATAACTAGATAAATTTTTGGAAAATCATGGAAAGTCAGGGAAATTGCCAGACATGTGTTGCTGGGAACCCTGGATTGAATTATATGTGAATCTTCGGGCTCAGCCTCATGGTGAAAATTTTATTGATACAAAACTGGAAAAAAAGAAAAACAACTCGTTATTTGAGAAACAAGAATGTGGCCTAAGTTTCTTAGTGTTTTACAATCCTTTAAAAACTGAAAGTAAACTGAATTGATAATAATGTGATATAAAGAGAAATATTCTTTCTGATTTTTTTTTCTTTGCACAGTCACTGTTAGTAACATAAAGAAGCCCCGAGATATTTCTCTTCTGTTTGAAGTCCTTTGTTTATTGAAAAACAAAACTAATATCTTTCTGCTATAGTTGTACAATGATATTTTAGCAGAATAAAAACAGTGACTTTTACATACACTTTTACAGACATTCCATAGCAAAAATTTAGCATTCATAATGTAAGGCCAATTATTCTAAACATTCTTTGGACCAAAATTGCCTGAACGAATGAAATTTTATGTCTGGTATGTCGATATACCAAACATGCGAATATATCAACATACCAGATATAAAATTTCATTTGTTCTCAGACGATTTTGGACAAAAGAATGTTTGGAATAATTGGTGTTACATTATGAATGCTAAATTTTTTCTATGCTATGTCTTAAATTAATCAAATCTGTTTGAATTTTTTTCAATAATTTCCTTGGCCTTTCATGATTTTCTATATTATTTTATGGAATTTTGTGCATATGCTCAAAAAATATTAAGACTATATAAATAAGATTATATAAGATTTTTCTTTGTCATTTTTACAATTTTGAAATAATATGTATGTCTTTTTAATCATATTTTGTTTATTTAACAGTTACTGAAATTTTTAGCATATCAGAAAGGGAAATTTAATAAAATACAGTTGAAGCACTTTATAACGAATTACGATATAACGAAAAGCACGACGTAACGAAATGCTCATAACCATTTAGTTGTTCTGTATGTTAAAGAATACTGAATTTGAAACAATGTAACGAAGTATTTATAACGAAAAGAATTTGAGCATGGAAAGTGAAATAAAAGCGATATAGCGAATTTTTCCCCCTTTAAAAAAAACAAAAAAAACTTAACTCTGGAAATAGAACTTTATTTCTTATATACCTGTTTTTTTTTGTTTTTTTTTTTTGTTCCCATGACATAACCTTCAATCTTTTTTTTCTATTTCCAAACACATATCTTCAATACTTCTAAAATTAGATTTGGGGGAGGGGGAGTGCTTTTAAAACAGACAAAGGGTCGACTGCTGAGCTAAACTGGATTATGTTATTATTATTATTCGATGACTGATTTCATCGACATTTGCTTTTCCTGTAAATTTATCGCGTGTTAATTTTTAAAACTCTTTGTACGCTGACTATATCTGCAAAAGAAAATGTTTGAATTTAGAAGAGAAAATCACAATTACAAAATGCGTTGAGAATAATGTTAAAAAAAGGCGATGTGGCGAAAAAATAGAGCGTACAATATTAGCCAATGCTGTTAAGAAAAAAAAGTAGAGCTTGTCGCTAGAAACTGGCTTTTAAAAGAATTAAATAAATTAATATATTTTTTTACATTTAAATTTACCTTTTTTTTTTCATGTGTAGCACACTAATATATAATATATATAATACTGTTAAAATAATACAACAAAACTCTAAATATCTGAAATCCAGTCATTCAGACCAATAATCACAAAATAAAAATTTTAGGATATGAATTGTACGTATTCGTAAAAATATAATTATCCCGAAATTCCTTTTTAAATAAACGCTTTTCTTCTTTTCACTTCCTATGAAGGCTTAATTTAATATGAATACATAATAAGGCCTAACTTTTTTTTATTAAACAAAAGCAATTTTAAAAGGTATCTTTATGTAATAAACAGCCCTTTTTCATAGTTGTCTCCATTATCTGGACTTTTCTATACTTAGATGACATTCAGACCGCATTAGTCCTCATAATTGGAGTTCTTACTCTATAACGAAAAAACTTGTTATAACGTTTTAACGAAAGCGCGTTATAACGAGCAAATTTTTGGAGCACTTTCGATTTCGTTATAAGGTGCTTTGACTGTATATCAGAAAGGGAAATTTAATAAAATCAGGCTAATTTGACATTTTAAAAAATTAGATTTTCTGAACTTTTAAGGAAACTTATATGCTTAGAAATTTAGAAATAATCTAACATTATTAACTGCAGATTTCAAGGTGTCATATATTATACAAAGCAAGATGAACTGTTTTGAAAAATTGACCATTGCTAAAGAATTCTACCGGCTTGATTTTTTTTTTTTTTTTTTTGGCTTACAAGAAACTTTTATCAATATCTACAATTGTTTTTAACCCTACAATTTTTCCAGATTTTCTTGTTAGAAGGTTAGATATACAAACTTCTCTGAGATAATTATTCCAATCAATAACTATAGAATGACTTTAATCCAATTGCTTTTTTTCTCCCATTTTATTGATGTTGATTCATCAGACCAGGTATAAATGAACCTTAATGCAGTTACAAATGTTTTGGAGCCATCCAACGAGCTTCTTTTCTAATGAATATTTTTTATCGCAGTTTTTCACATTAGACCGTCACTGTTTATCAGTTTGTAGATAGTCTCATATCATGCCCATCAATACACTTTTTTCATGGCAGGATTCCATATTTTTGAAAATAGGTTATTGCCCCATTTTATTTAGATAGCTAATTACAGATCTGTATCATTTTTTTCTCAAAATACAAGAGAAAGCATGGAAATAGAAATTAACTAATATTGTTCATTAGAAACACTAAATTGACTTATCGTCAAAATAAATAAAAATGGTAGGTAAATGTACATCATGTGCTAGCTTTGTATTTAAAATTAAACATTATTTTACCCTTTCCTTATTTTGGAGTTAAATTCAACAGTTCTTATTTATTTTTTCTTAATTATCATTTCGGCTTGTGGATAAATGTTTGTGACGTCAGTTAAAATTGATAGATTCTACGCATCACAATATTTTTGCAGTGTTTTTCTGTTTTATTATCATGACATCATCGTTTAATGACATAATTGTTATTTTAATTAACAAAAGAACTAAAAAAATTGGTAAAACATCATTAAAAAAACAGAGAAAACATCGAATTAAAAATCTGTTGATGACATAACAAACATGTGTAAACTCTTTTTTTCTATGAAAAGTGGTCGACGGGTTAATAGACAAGTACCAATTATTCTTATTTGAAGTTCGTCTCTATTGTCATTACCGTGATGCACAGTAATTTTTTATTCAGCTCACCACTAGATCTTGTTTTGATATGACAGTATTCTTACCTTGTACAGTACCACAAGATCTAACAAGCAGTAATGTCCATTTTTGAATAACTATGCAAGAACTTGTAGTGTGATTTTTTTTTAAATATAAACTTTTACTCAGTAATGACTGTATGCATTAGAATAATGTTGTAAAATAAATTATCTATGAAAATTTCATTATTTTAACGCTAACCTGGAACTATCAAGGAATTTTAACATAAGATATTTGTGACCACCCTGAAGTTATTTTCTTTCCATTCAAAAGAGAAAAAAAAGTTACCTTATTTTTTCATATGTTCCATGTGTTTTTCACCTCCAACATTTACTTTAAAATTTTAAGTTCATGTGATGCATGGTGAGTATTTGTGGATTGACTGGCCTCTATGTATATGACCATTTTGGTTATTGCATAAAACAAAGGACTCGAAATTTTGTATTTAAATGTATGAAACCAGTAAGCAATACATTGTGAATACTGTGCAATTGTGGCACTGACATTAAATTCTAATAGTATACAAAATATTTTGGAATACTTTTTCTTATAAAAAAAATGTTCATGTTACATAAGAAGACAGTGTACTTAAAAAAAATCTTAATATAGGTATATATTTTTTTAGCTGCTGTCTGTCAAGTACCAAATACAATGGGGGTGTCACAAGCCAGTGTAGAAGATGTAATAAAGTGTTGGTTGCGCTCATCAATTGACAGAGAAGGTGTAATGATGAATATTACATCCAAATTTGAAAAGCCAAACGGACTAAATAATGAAAACGAACTTTTTGATGTAACAATATAAAAATGTTTATATCGTTGAGTATGAAAATAAATACGTTAATTTGAAAAGTTTTTTTCATTTTAATGTAGTAACATTTCAAAGTTCAATATTGAAATTGGTATAAACTTTTAAATTGCAAAACTGGGATCGTCAAGTATGAATCGATGAGTCCGAAAAAAGAAAAAAAAAACATGTCATCTCTATCTTAGGGGAAGAAAATATTTTTTTATTTATTCCCAGTGTCATAGATCAATGCATTCTTGAGATTCATCTTTATTTTATTCAAAACATGTGTTCAGAGATTATAAGTTAATGTTCAGTCTCTAATATAATTTTTTTTTAGAATTAGTTGACATATTTCTGGATTCATCGATTCAAATGTAAATGTATATTGAATTTTTTAACTAGATAGTTTTTGATAACCCAAAAGTTTTTAAAGAGTATATAAAGCATTGATTACATGAAAAGTTATATAATTTCTAAGGAACTTAAATAAATAAATATATATATCTAGTTGTATAAAGGAGGCCATTTGGATACAGTTAATTTATGTGTTCATAGCCTTTGTATAATTAATTGTGATGAACTTTATACTGTTCTCCTCCTCTCCACTGCCAAAAAGGGGAAAAATATAAGAAAAAGTAATGTCTTGCTTTACACTGATAAGATTTGATATGTATATATTAAAAGGTTGGATGAATAAAACTTTAATGTAATGTACTACTTCGGTTGTGATTGAATATAAACTTCAGTTTATTTTAGCTTTTAGGCTATAAAAAAATTAGCTACTAAATTGTTAAGATAAATAGGTTTTTGTGTCAAATTTAATATTTTCCATATTTAATACTCATGTGAGTGCCAGTTGGCCAAGCCAAGTAAAGTTTATGAGAGCTTACATTTTTCTTTATATTCAGTTGTCATTGTTTATATTTTCATTAATATGAACCTTGTTGACCTAAAATCTTTTAATGACATTTTGCTTAACGCAAATTAATAAAATAGTATGTTAACTATTTACACAAAGTTCCTCACAACATAAATTCATTCTTCAATTTTATGGTAACTATATTTGATTGTAATGAGTTTTCAAATATATTAAAATAATATGCATATTTTCTTAAAATTCAGAATTTCAAAGTCTCGTAAGTGAGTTAAAATGATTAAAGAGGAAAACTTTAATTTATTTCGTGTGTTTATTTAGATATTCTGACGTTCAACTCAACTATCTAACATAATTTGCCAACAATATATGAGATTTGAAATATTTAAAAACACTGCACTAAGTATACAGACAAATTCTGGAGTTATTGGCATTAGTTATTATATAAAATTTCTTTTTATGAAAACAATAAATACCAACAGATGCATACAAGAACTTTTATTGAGATTTATTATTTTGCAATTTTATTCTCAATAAAATTTAAGGTTTCAGTTTTTGTTTTGATGTTTAGTTAACAACTTCGCAAAAGGAATGACTGGAATAAATAAGACTTGTAGAACTGGTGTTTCACTGTGATTTCCTGTGTAAAAAAAAAAAAAAAAAAATTATAAAATGTGTTTAAATAGAGGCAAGATTAATGTTGCCCTTACAAATGCCATGCAGAAAAAATATAAGTATTGACATATTTGATTAAACAATGTTTCTACGCGACTGGAAAACCGAGAATTGTGAGAGAAAATGACAAGGGTTCAGGGAAAATTGCAATTTTTTTCTAAAACCTGGAAAAGTCAGGGATTTTTATGTGCTTCCATGTGTCAAGATTCTCCCGAGTTCTGAGGTCCTTCTGAAAAAAAATTCCAATTTTTCACATGCAAGTAAAATTTTCATAAAATTTACATGTTTATAACAGAAAGATGAGTTATTTTGCCGCCATATAGGCAATATCAACGAAAGAAATTAATGAGATATGAATAGTGAAGTAAGTAAAATTAAAAATGATGAAGCAACCCCCCCCCCCCCAAAAAAAAAAAAAATAAAATAAAATAAAATAAAAGCTGTGTCTGAAATTAAATTGTTAATAGACAAAAAAAAGAAACTGCAACAACAAACTGCTTCTGAAACAACATAAATAAATGACATGATAGCAGCACTGTCTAAAAAAATTTAAAAATTTAATATGTATAAATTCATATATAAATATAAGCTTATATAGCTATTAATATATTATAGCTTAGCTGAATTATATAGCTTACATAAATAAAAAGTTACTTTGAATTCATTTGAGTTGTATTTTAGTTTTTTTTTTCTTTAGTTATTTTTCTTTTATAGTTTTTATATTTTAAATATCAAATAATAGATTTGTTGTTCCAATTTCCATTTTCAGAGGACAATTTAATCATTAAAATCTAGATATGTAATTCGTATTTCTAAAAATGTCGTGAATTGTAGTCAGGGGATCGTAGGAAATATGATCTGGAAAAATCAGGTAATTTTGTTCTTTGAATAGAGTATGAACCCTGTTAAATGATACAAAAATGAACTACTTGAAGATGCATATTTACAAAAGTAATACAAAATAAAAGTAAATTTTTGGATAGGTTTATTTTTTTTTTTATATTTTTGCCAGTGGTAATTATATGCAGGGTATCATTGATAAATACCACATAAAAATTAATTTAATATAGCATAAGATATATAATATATATCAAAAAATTGAAAGACCCAAAATAAAGCAAAACTGTTGTTCAAGGATTGATTTGCACCCTAGTGGGCCCTGGGCACAAGCATAAGAAGCTTTTTCAAGAAAGCCTAACAAAAATTTTAATGGAATTCCTTGAAATTTTTGGAAAAATAAAGAATTTATTAAATAAATGAGTTACTTTAGGCTTCCACAGAACTTTTGTAATAAATGTAATGAAAAGTGAAAAATTAAACCTTAGAACTTTTAAAATGCAAAATATGTTATTTTGGGGGCCCCAAAACCGTGGGACACAGTCTGCGTCCCAGATGCTCTGCCGCAAATCAAGCCCTGAATGCTGGCCCAGCAAGTAATAATTGCTGGTCCAGCAAAGTGAAAACTGTTGGCACAGCAAAAGTCCAGCAGCACATACACTGGATAATGGCTTACCGCTTTATAAACACCACTGGGTGGATATCTGCTCGGAGTAAAAAAAGCTGACTAATGGTTTACCACTGTATAAAAACTGCAGGATAACTGATGGTGGTGAATTAAAAGTGCTGACCCAGCAAAGGACTAACAGTAGGATGGATGCTAGTACTGATTAAAAACTGATGGCACAGCAAAGGTCCAGCAGCACATACACTGGATGATGGCATACCGCTTTATAAACACCACTGGGTGGATGTCTGCTCGTAGTAAAAAAAAAGCTGTCTGATGGTTTACCACTGTATAAAAACTGCAGGATAAGTGATGGTGCTGGATTAAAAGTGCTGGCCCAACATAGGAATAGCAGTAGGATAGGTGCTAGCATTGCAGGGAAAGTGCTGGATTGAAGTAATGTGATGGCATACCAATGCTGGCCTGCTGCTGGCCATCACTGATGGGCCAGCAGCGTTTCGCGCGGACACTTTTTGACAGGTTTAAGTAATGGCACCTTTGCACTTTATCACTGATGGCAGTGTTGGCTGCCATCTGTTTTCCAGCTGATGGCCCACCATTTTTCTCTTTGCTGGGTAGGATTTTATTTATTCTAAACTAGCCGTATACCCGTTCTTTGAAGGTTCGAGGAGGACAAAAATACTCATCAACTCTGAACACAAAAAACCGCAACGCTTCCATCGATAAGAATGACGAAAAGTTTATCTGCAAATTCCACCGATAAAAGAGAAACATATGACAATGAGTGCTTAAGAAAGATGCACTTTTCACTTTTATTTTTCGTTTAGAATAAGATTGAAGTCCCACTTCACAAAGATAAAGTGATTTAGTTTTCACAAAAAAAACCCCACCAAGCTGTGTGGTACGTAAATGGTGTAAATGTCAAAATCCGTCAAAAATATGCCATTTTAAAAATATTAAGACACCAGGGAATATACATATCAATATTTTTTAAAGGGTATTTTCTTGAAAGTGAACATGCCGAAACATCAGCTTTGTTTTTCGATTTACATTTGTACTGATGAATCACGTGTATAACGTTTGAAACACCTACTGCAACTGTTAGGTTTTAAATTTATTATAAGTATCTTTATTAGGTACTGTAAATTTATTATAAATATCTTTGATATAATCTACAACTTTTATATTGACAATTTTCTATAGGACCTACTTTCAGAAAAAAAAAACTTGCTGACTCCGCCTACAGGCACAGGTATACTTTGAACTGCCGCATCATGGCAAAAAGGTCTTTCTTCTGCAATTCCTAATAAACAGGCACTCCACCGTGTGCGTCTTTGAAATCTACCTGTGCCTGTCGGCCGAGCCGTCAGGGATTTTTTTATTATGTGATATTATTCTGTTTTTTAGTGTATTAAATGTCTGATTTAAAATTACTTTTTTATTATAATAATTCGACTCAAACGTATTATGTTTCGATGTTTGGGATTAAAATGGTCTGTTGAATGCACCACTGAAATTTCTCCAAACGGAAATACGATGTCAATGATTTAAAGGGAAAAATGTTTTACTTCGGATGAACCTACATAAGGAATGGCGAACTTAGTGTAACCATGCTCAAATTGGCCCACACAAACGTATTATAAGTAAGAACAATTAATTAGCAATATATTCAGTTTTATGTTTATTTAAAATCGTAAAAAATATTTAACTATTCTATAGAATAAAAAAAAAATAGTTTTTGCATTAATTTTTGAAATTTAAATTTCTGCGTAAATCTAACGTCATTTTCTGTGTAAAACGTACTACATATCGATACCTAAATTAGCATATGTTATATGTCCAGTTTTGAGAATCTTTAGATTTTGGCAAAACTGGAATCTTTGTCAAATGTAGGGTCAAGGCCAAAGCGTTTCATTTGAAAATTTCAATAACAAAATGTAAAAAGAAGGAAAAATAAAAGCTTCTGTATCCCAACAAATTCTTTTCGTTAGTGCACGGTTGTGCTATGTCCAAAAATACGCAAATTTATTCTAAAAAACTAACAGGAAAACTATAGTTAGAAAATACAGGCATTCAAACATTTAAAAGTTAGCTACCTGTTGCAACCATGTCCATGCGAAAAAGAGGTGCGGATGTATGCGGCGGGCAAAATCTTATCTTGAATACAGTCTCTGCATTACTTTATTATGCAGTATATACTATTGCTAAATTTGGTGTCACTGATTTCATATTAATGGAATGTGACCATAACTACCTGGAATAAAATAGTAACTTTCAATGTGCAGCATTAAAAAGACAGGAAAACAAAAATTTGCCGAAATTCTCTCAAAAATATTAACACAGACAATTAAAAATATTTTAACAAGAAACGAACAACAAAATATTAAGTGAAAAAAAGATGAAAATTCTTGTAATTCAACATGAATTTTCAGGGTTATATACAATTTGTACTTAAATATTACTCCTGCATATATGTTCTATATACAGGTTTTCAAAAATTATCATATTTTTGAGTCAGATTCTTCTTCAGATTAAATAACTATGTTTGAACAAGTAATTTCATCTAAGGAAACTGTAAGGAAATCTTTAATCGTAGTTATTTAACTTCATATATGAAATAAAATGTCTTGTTCAGAACATTTTTTGTCCTATAAATATTGGCTGGAAATTACGTTAAGTGATTTTGTAAGTATTAATGGCACTAAACACCTGATTCTGTTTTTAAAAATAGTTGTACAATGTTGGAATGTAAATAACTTGGCCTAAAAATTAATTTTAGTTTTAGTTTTCTGATTATGCAAGAGATAAAAATCTGTTTTGATTTTCCACGCACAGTCAAAATTGGATATGGCACTGTGCTCGTAAGTGCCGATATACATTCACTAAATCACTTTACTTTTCTTTAGACGTTAAAGGACTTTAGTTTGTCAATTGCATTTTAAAAGATAGATCAAAGAAATGTATGTAGTAATGTGAGTAAAAATATCCAATTATGCACCACATTCAGCATCAAGCATGTTTAACTCGAGTTTGATTGGTTTAGGTATCTCATACCCAGTGTCTCCTTTTTCGCAATTTTTCCTTCCAACCTTTTATTCAGAAATGGACGAGTCTTCGTGTAGTTGTCTTTGTGCCTTCGTGTTTACCCTTCCTCCCCTGAATTCTAAAAATATATATATTGTAATCGTCACGTATGTGTATCTCACACCCAGCGCGAGCATTTCTGTAACAGCTCTGAGTACAGGATGTCATTGCATGCATTCATTGCATGCAGAGTCAGATGCATTTAAATCGTTTTTTCGTTATGGCACGTTACTGCAGTTATGACCAACAAATGCGACATTTAAGAAATTTACTGGATACTGCTTATTAGAAAGATTCTGAGAAGTATCGAACAAGATAATGAGTTTTCTGAAAACGAAGAGCAAGATGATGAAGCGTATTATAGCGATCCCGATTCTTTGATTGAAACCGAACCTGATTTAAAAAGCAATGTTTCTCATACAAATGAAAATGATTGTTTCATAGGAAGGGATAATATAACAAAATGGAATAAAGAGAAATTCCGTGCTAATGTTAGAATTTCTGCTTAAAACATAACACCGAAACTGCCAAGATATATATACGTTTAAAAAAATATCACTTCTCCCGTAGAATCTTGGAATCGCCTTATATCTTCTGATCTGATAAAGAAATTAATGCAATGGACTAACATTTTTATAGACTCGATTCAAGAGCATTTTTCTCGAGAAAGAGATGAAAAGGAAACTAATGAGGCTAGAATTAAAACATTTATTGGATTGTTTTATCTCATTGGTTTGCATAAATCATCATGTGTATATAAACAAGATCTTTGGGTTACAGACGGCACTGGAATAGAAATATTTCGCACAACTATGTTATCACCACGTCTTTATTTTTTATTAAGAGGCCTTCGCTTTGATAATACACAAACTCGCCAGCGCAGGAATGAAATGGACAAACTGGCTCCAATACGTGAATTTTTTGAAAATTTTGTAGAAAACTGCCAACAAACGTACAACGTTGGCGATTACGTAACAATAGATGAAAAATAGAATCTTTTAGAGCGTTATGTCCATTTCGTCAATATATTTCCAAAACCCCATCTAAGTATGGAATAAAAATTTTTGCACTTGTAGCTATAAGAGTATTTCTACTTGGGAAATGAAAATTTTGGAAATTGAACATTTTTTATGCAGTTCAACAGCCAAAAGGTCTATTTAAACTAGATAATACTCCCAGTTGTGTCGTGAGTAGATTGATAGAACCCCTGTATAAATCAGGAAGGAATCTGACGGTGGATAACTGCCACACTTCTTATCCACTTTCACAAGAACGTTTGTAAAAAAAAAAACACGTGCGAAAAAATAAGAAATAAATTCCTCCAATATTTTTTTAATACAAAGAAGAGGGACGTCTATTCTTCCCTGTTTGGGTTTCAGAAAAATTCGACTTTTGCTTCATATATACCGAAGAAATATAGAAATGTTCTTCTGCTTTCAACAATGCATAAAGATGATGCAATAGATCTCACTACTGGAGAATCTAAGAAATCGGAAATAATAACTTTCTATAATTTAACGAAAGGACCTATCGATGTCGTCAATGAAATGGCTGCATGCAACATATTATACGGCTAAAAAAAAACAAATCGTTGGTCTATGACGATATTTTATTCAATGTTGAACGTAATAAATGCAGGAATTATTTTGTCATTCCTTAGGAAACTACCGATTCAGCACCGAACCCGTCGTTCATTTTTGAAAACTTGGAATTCCAACTTATCGAAGATTACAAGAAGCTTAGAAGCCAGCAAGCAATGCTCCCAAAAGGTCTAAAAGTAAAAGTGGGAGACAATGAGGACACTGAATCACCTGCTAAAAAGGAAAAACAACGTATAAAAGATGTGCTGAATACGTAGCTAAAAAGGACAGAAACACTAAATTTGTTTGTGAAAAATATCAAATGATTACGACGTTTGAGTAGTCCAACTACAGGCCTGTCCCTCGAAAAGCACTCTCACGCAGATAACCAGAGCCCTCAAACGTGCAAAACTGTAGATGGTAAGAACAAGGCACGTAGGGGGACTTTATTATCAGGAAAGTCATGACATATTTTAAGCTTACAGTCTTTAAATGTCAATTTTCGATCTCGAAGATTCAGCTGCTAACAACACCCCCTATCTCGTTAGGATGGTATTTCCGACCATGCATTCCTATGTCATTCCGAGTCGTCTAAGTGTACTCCACTCCTCCTAGAAGTCTGTTACTCCAGTTTCAATCACCCTGTATACATATAATTATTTTGTAAGAAAATTGATAAACTTCGACAAATAATTTTAAAACCATAATTTATTTATGAATTTTAAAACCGTAAAAAAATGTATAAAATGTAATCACAATATTCATATTTTGTAATAATAAAATAAACATATATTTAGACTGCAATCTTTTTATGCAAATATTTATTCAAGCATTTATTCATTACAGATATATTTTTCATGCTGGAAATATTTTTTTTTTCATTTAATTTCATACAAAATTATTTAAAAATAGCAGTAAGTTAAACAAAAAGTGACAAATAAAGTTTCAAATTATATTTATATTTTACAAAAATTTGAGTGTAATTAGATTTTTTTCCTTTTAATATTTAGAAATCAGTTTCGTTTTATTTTAAAAAATTCAAAATATATACTAATACAAAAGAGATAAATAAAAAATTTATAAGTAAGTAAATGATATATAAAAAGCCAAAAACAAACTTAAAAAAGTTAACATTTAGTATCTATTTTGTTAAAGAGTTTCAGATAAAGTAAGTAAAAATGATAATAGAAGGTTATAATAGACATTTTGTTTTTTTTAAAAAAGGCATTAATACGATCTTTTGTTTACAAAAGTTACATACACTGAAAAAAAAATATATGTGTATATATATATATATATATATATATATATTATTACCAACAGAAAAATAAATCTTTAGAAGTTAAAAAAAAAACAAAAAATGTATTTTTTACTTTAACAGAAAAATAAATGCACTTTTATGTCATATTAAAATTTTAGTAAAAGACATTTTTGCAGCTTCATTTTTTTTATGGTATCATTCACTTTTAGAATAAAATATTTCTTTTGCATATATCTATTTTCTACATTAATAATTTATAAATATGAATTTACATTGAGAACTAAATATAAAAAAATAAGTATATGTTATCTGTTCTGTCTATTAAAGCGTTTCATTAAATTGATCATATTATTAAATTTGATCTTAAAAGTTTCAAAATGTATAATCAACTACAATTTTCCGAATTAGTATCAATGTGTCATAATAAAATTTAAAATGAAAAATATTCTAAATTTAAAATTGAAGCATCGTGCCTACTGCTGCTTTTATAAAAGTACTTTGTGATAGAGTGGGTTTTGAGATTTTTTGTAGGAACTTGGTGTCCCGAACTTTCGTGCGTGATTGAGCTATCTATCTGATTCGAAAAGATGTCATATGAATTGAATATTTTCAAATGCGCGAAAAAATGCCCAAGCCGAAATTCGAACCCAGAACATTTGACTTAAATTGCCAATGCTCTACCGATTGAGCTCCCTGGACCAAAAACCGGCGGGCATATTTCGCTTAGATATCAGCTTCTATAAATGTTATGATATTTATGTGTCTGTGGTTGTGTAATTGCTATAAAATGCGTTAGAAGGTGGGTTTGGTGGTTTTTGACACATCTCGCCCTTATTGGTAAATTAGTCTGGATTTTCACCGCATACTGATTTTGAACGTCAAGTTCTTCACGTGCTGAGTAGAAGGCGAAGTTACCCTATAGCTGTTCTTGAACAGAATTTACGGTTATGAGTACGACAGCGTGGTACGAAATTAAAATTCGTATTAGAAATTGAGGAATAAAGGAATTTACGGAGTTTAATGCAGTCTTATAATGCAATTTCACTATTTCGAGTAAAATTTTATATTGAAAACGATAGTGATTCCCGTGACATTTTATAGCAAACTGAGGTGAGTTTTCTTTAGTTTTCTTGAAATGAACAGCAAAGCCAATTTGTTTTAAGATAAGTGATTTGATTTAATAAATATTTTGGGAAATGATTTCCCCTTTCAGTTTTTAACGCATCTGTGCTTAATTCTGATCACCTATATTTAAGTCTGTCTGCTCCGCGGCCAATCGCTACCTTATTACTGCGTTAAATAAAACGTTCTGGTTTGTTAATGTTGTGTCCTAACACCCTTTCAAGTGAACTGCCTGGAAGGGTACGTCACAAAGTCTAAATATGTCTTTTAAGAACATAAATAAAAAAAAAATCAAGGTACAACATTTTAGATTTTGCACCGGTGATTGTGATAAAAAAGTTTCAAATTAAATTAAAAATTAAAATACAATATGTTTGGTAATATGAAGAATGTGAAGAAGGTTCTCGTCAAGCCTATACAAACAATTGACAAATGAGGTAACGTTTATACTTTCTCCCCACTTTTCCAAACTTTTTCTTTATTTTACTTCTATTGTTTGTTTTAGATTATTGAAGCAAGTACATATTTCTTGTTGTATAACGTTGTAATAAATAAATAAACAAATAAATATGTATTATATAAAACCATTCATGCTTGACAATTATTTTAAAAAAACATACGGATCTAATAAACTGATTTATAGTTTAAAAAATATATATTTGATAGTGCTTTTTTTTGTTTTATTCAATGGTTTCAAGAACAAAACTGTGCGATATTTAAAAGCGAATATCGGTGCAGCATAATTCATTTCATTGCTGTGTCTCTCATACAGTTGTAATCAAATGGGCTGCTACTTTTGTTATGTCTGTAGTATTCTTTGAGAACAGGTTTTTGCATTGTAATACAGATTGATTGATTTTTAGGATATTTCTGAACAGGCAGTAAGCATATCTGATTTACAGTTAAAAAAATATATATTTGATAGTGCTTTTTTTTTGTTTTATTCAATGGTTTCAAGAACAAAACTGTGCGATATTTAAAAGCAAATATCGGTGCAGCATAATTCATTTCATTGCTGTGTCTCTCATACAGTTGTAATCAAATGGGCTGCTACTTTTGTTATGGCTGTAGTATTCTTTGAGAACAGGTTTTTGCATTGTAATACAGATTGATTGATTTTTAGGATATTTCTGAACAGGCAGTAAGCATATTACTTATTGTGAAATAATTTAAAATAGACGAATAATTTATTTTGGTTATTCGATTTAGAGTGCACAAATATTTTATATGATTGATTCTCAAACCCTTGTATAAGGCATATTAACAAAAGCATTAACATAAGGCATTTTCTTATCTCCCAAGTAGTGCATTCAAATAGTTATACAGGGTGATTCATAAAAGATGGGCAGAACTTTAAGGGGTTATAGTACACTTAAAGACAAATAATATTAAATAGGAGACTAAGGGTCCCAGACGTATTCCCAAGGAGATAGGGGGCATTAAAGTTTAGGGTCCGAAATTTCAAATGATTATAAAACATGGAAAAATTGGTCGATTCGTTTGCGGTTTTTGCAAAAAATTTTCTTTATGCCAGTATTTTCTTGAAATAAAATTTTAAAGTTCAATTTCAAAAAATGCCGATAGGGGGCGCTTTAGACTTTGGAGTAACAAACAACTATTTTTTAACGTTATTTTTTGTATTTCTTTAAATGATTTCGAAAGCTTAGACTTAAACTTAAATTTTGATCTAAAAATCTGAGTCCTAACGAGTAGTTAAGTAGCGTAAACTGAAATTTGAAATTTGAAACCCTTCTCCCCCCAGAACAAAAATCAGTTATTCCCGATCTTTGTGTCGTAGATTAGGCTCTAACTACTGCCGCGTTTTGCTAAAATTATTCTTTATGTCAGTATTTTCTTGAAAATAAATTTTAAAGAAAATTTTCAAAAAATTCCGATAGAGGGCGCTTTAGACTTTGGAGTAACGAACAACTATTTTATACCGTTATTTTTTGTGTCTCATTAAATGCTTTCTAAAGCTTAGACTTAAATTTTCAGCCCAAAATCTGAATCGTTAGACGTGGTTAAGTTTCTGGGGAGAGGGGTTTGAAATTTCTACTCCTGAGCACAGTTCAGTTTACCATGTCCACACATTGTGTGCTGTGATACGAGGTAAAAAGACACAAATTAGGATTATGTTACCAAAGCATATTTATTAACATGTAATCACAATAAATGTTCAAAATTGTGACCACCAGAGGTTATGCACGCAGAACAACGGCGACGAATGGAACGGCGAACATTCGCGAAAACATCAGGCTTTTCGAGCACTTCCCCTACAGCGGCGGAAAGTCTGGCGACCAGTTCCTCGGGGGATTCAATGGGTGTCTCATACATAAGAGCCTTCAATCGTCCCCAAAAAAAGAAATCGAGGGTGAAAGATCTGGCGAGCGAGCAGGCCAAGCAACAGGACCACCTCGACCAATCCATCTGTTCGGAAATGTGATGTCCAGATAGTTGCGGACGTCTCGTACGTAATGGGCTGGCGCTCCATCGTGCTGGAACCACATGACCCGCCGGATGCGTGGAGGAACAACGTTTAACAGGTCTGGCAGCACATGTTGCAGAAATGTGAGGTATGTTTTACCGTTGAGGCGTTCAGGAAGAAGGTACGGTCCGATTAGGTGGTCTCCGAGGATTCCTGCCCAAACATTGATGGAAAAGCGTCTCTGATGAGCATGTGGATACGTAGCATGTGGATTGACATCCGCCCATACATGTGCATTGTGTGTGTTAAATGTACCTTCACGTGTGAAGGTACATTCATCGGTGAAAAGCACAGTTCGTCCAAAATGTGGATTTAGCGCGTTCTGCTGCCGAAACCAGCGGGCGAATTCAATACGATTTGGATAATCCCCTGGAGACAGTTTCTGGACTCGTTGCACATGAAACGGGAGCAAATGTTCATCCTTCAGTACCCTCCAAGTCGTGGACTGTGAGGTATCCACCTGGCTAGCCACTGTTCGTGTACTTGTACTTGTCTGCGCCGCTACTACATCCAGAATGGCTTCTGCAACAACTACTGATTCGTCCTTTTTTGCACGACCTGCATTCGACCGGGAAGCGAGAAATGATCCCGTCTCACACAACTGTCTGTGCAAGCGCTCGAAAGTTTTGCGGTTAGGCAACCGCCTGTTAGGAAATCGCTCTCCGTACATTCGTTGTGCCTCTGCACCATTTCCATCTGCCGCTCCGTAAATTAAATGCATCTCAGCCTTTTCCTTATTCGTGAAGGGCACCATCTTCCGATTCATTACTACAGCGACTTACACTTGACTCACCGTTCAGTGGTTTTTATGCCTGAATCGTGTCGAAATTTTGCATACGTGTTCTTCTTCTTCCCCATTTGACATTTGCATACTTTCTGTTTCCTTCTTCACCCGGTGACTAGCGTCAGGAATGGAGCTTTAACGTTTGCATGAGCGACGTTTCCAACTGTGCCAGTGCCTTTATGAGTGAATTCCGACTATGCAGTCCTTGACGAAAGTTGTATTTTTGCCTCGTATCACAGCACAGAATCGTTGGGCATGGTTAAGTAGTGCAAACTGAACTATGTTCAGAAGTTGAAATTTGAACCCCCTCCCCTCGCTACTGAACCACGCTCAGCGATTCAGATTTTGAGCTGAAAATTTAAGTTTAAGTCTAAGCTTTAGAAAGCATTTAATGAGACACAAAAAATAACGGTATAAAATAGTTGTTCGTTACTCCAAAGTCTAAAGCGCCCTCTATCGGAATTTTTTGAAAATTTTCTTTAAAATTTATTTTCAAGAAAATACTGACATAAAGAATAATTTTAGCAAAACGCGGCAGTAGTTAGAGCCTAATCTACGACACAAAGATCGGGAATAACTGATTTTTGTTCTGGGGGGAGAAGGGTTTCAAATTTCAAATTTCAGTTTACGCTACTTAACTACTCGTTAGGACTCAGATTTTTAGATCAAAATTTAAGTTTAAGTCTAAGCTTTCGAAATCATTTAAAGAAATACAAAAAATAACGTTAAAAAATAGTTGTTTGTTACTCCAAAGTCTAAAGCGCCCCCTATCGGCATTTTTTGAAATTGAACTTTAAAATTTTATTTCAAGAAAATACTGGCATAAAGAAAATTTTTTGCAAAAACCGCAAACGAATCGACCAATTTTTCCATGTTTTATAATCATTTGAAATTTCGGACCCTAAACTTTAATGCCCCCTATCTCCTTGGGAATACGTCTGGGACCCTTAGTCTCCTATTTAATATTATTTGTCTTTAAGTGTACTATAACCCCTTAAAGTTCTGCCCATCTTTTATGAATCACCCTGTATATTATTTTACATTAATCCAAGAATATATAAAAAATGGTTTGCCCTGCACTCAAAGAGTTGTATTATTATTTTGTTTTATTCTGTTTATATTTAATAAGTTTATAGCACTATATAAAATTTGTTAGCATTCAAAAATTATAAATACAGTTAGCAGTCAAAGATAATTTTTATATCTATATTTATTTTAAGCTTGCACTGATTCAGTAATATACTATTTCATTATGTTCATTCTTATTCTATGCATTCAAATATTATGAATGTGATCATTTTTCAACCAGTACTCAAAGAGAAATTTATATCATATTCATACTAATTATAGGTCGTAATCACAGAGTTATATATTTAGCATATTCTGTTCTGTTAGCATTTAAAACTGTAAAGAGTCATTTACTTAATTAGCACTCAAAGAGAAAATTTATATCTATACTTAAATTAATTTTGTTTGCATTTTTGTACTCAAAGAGCTACATACTATTTCATATCTATACTGCTTGTATCTGAATTTCTATATGAGGTTCTGACCTATATACAATAAGTTAAATAATAATTTAACATATACTTAAAATGTCCGTACATCAAGAATTTATATATCGATAAAACATATTATTCTTACATAAAAAATTAATGGCATTCTATCTGTTTCTTCTGGAGAGAAATGTGTATTCTGTTATGACTCGTTTAATATTTTATTTTTCAAATATTTCCATCCAAAAGTTTAAATGTTATCTCAAATTTCATTGCTTACTTGTACTAAAAAATTATACTTAATTTGTAATTTCATATAAGACTAATGAAATGTCGAATCTGAGGCTTTTGCAAAGCCTAGAGGTATAATAATTTCAGCATACCCGCATGAAGGCTGCTTTGTCAAATATGTATTTTGTTTTTTAATAAGCATGCCAAGCAGGGCTTGCAGAGGCTAAAGCCATATGGTAGGAATCCCTGCTTGGTTGAATCTGAAAAAAATCTGAATCTCCCAAGTAGTGCGAAATATCGAGGGATTACTGTATATAAAGGTAAATATGGATTTTTGAAATTTATCATAATTTCATTTCCATAGCACTTATCTTACAAGAACTTTTAAATGATCGTTTTTAACACTTTCCAACGTAGTTGAAAAGTGTTTATGAATTTTTATGGTTTTTTTGTCTGTATGTCCGTCTGTTCGTGCTGTAACTCTCGTAAATATATACTCGGTTTGTCATGAAAGTTTTATGCATTATTGAATTTTTACTATAGAATGTACGGCATCGAAAATGAAGTGTGTAGCATCAATAGTTCAGTTACTGGGAAACACAAAAGAATTCCGTTACATTGTGGTCTATGGAGAAAATTCTTTTCTCGCGCATTTTATTAATATTACGATATTTAAAAAGTAATTAAAATTATATGTATTACTGAGGTGGACAGCAGCTTGCTTTCACAGAAGTATACAATTGGTAGCATTTATAGTTCAATTACAGGACAATTCCTGTATATTATGATATATGGAGAAAATTCCTTTGTGGTGCATTTTGAACACGTTATGATACATGGAACATAATGAAATTTAAAAGGATTGATAAGTTTCACTGCAATTTTCTTTTCTATAAATTATGGAGTTCGTATTATTTATCTTTCATGTACAAAGACGCAGAAAAAATAATTCGATTAAAAGACTGAATGTGATAGGTAACTGCTGGAAATGCTTTTTCCGCTGTGGCATGCAGTTTTATGTAATATTTAGTGTATTGCGTGTTGTTTACAAATTCTACAGATAATTAAAGACTTCGAATAATTATACATTAAAGACTTCGGATATTGGAAGCAATTGTTAAAAGTGGAATTTTACTGAGTTATGCCTTCTTTTTTAAATTGCTTAATTAGATATCTCATTTCATCGTATGAAGAAATTAAATTTCTTGATAATGTTGTGTGAGCGTTGGAAAGTGATTCATAATCTATGCCGAATGCATGATTTTTCGTTCTTGTTAATAATTGAGTGCATTCTTTATCATAAGTAAAAAGGCATTTTATTACAGGTTTTAATACTGTAATGAGATTCGTTTTTAATAATCATCAAGAAATGTAAATTATTTTAAAAATATATGAATTCTAATAAAATTTAACACACTCGATATTGGAACACAAAACTTATAAATACTATAATCATTATACATACAAATATGTCTTTGATGTGAAATATTAATGAAGCAGTTACACAACATGTAAATGTTGATTTTAATTGAGATGTCATTTTTCGAGTTCTTTATGCCTTCAAAATTACGTATTTATTTTTTCATTGATCGCTAGAGGAGAATTTTATTAAATTAATAAATATGTAAAAGTTTATTTGTTTTTAAAAGATGAAAATGTAAAATTTTTCAGAACCTTAAATATAAAAAAAAATTAAGATTACTTGGAATTAATTGTTAATGTAATTTTATTGGGTAATGTTATTTTCAAATCAAATGCAAATATAAAAGGTTTAACTGAAGAAAATGTTTAATAAATTACAGCATAAGTAAATAATTAAAATTACTTAAGATTGAATGAATAATTTCACAAATAATAGTAAAAAAAAAGAGAATAAAAGCATCATAATCAATTGTAAAATACAAAATTTAAAAACATTACTTAATAATTGATGTATAATTATAATGTATCTTATAAATGAATGTTTAATGATATTTTATGTTATTTCGACGAACATAATTGAATTGTTTGTCTTAACATAGATACTGTTTTATTTTGCATACACTAGATTGCTTTAGATATATGATGCATGATTAAATAGCTATGGCTTTCCCATTTTGTTGTATAATTCAATAATGAATTGTGTTTCATGCATTATTTATAATGAAGTAAGTGGTGTATCCTTACTCAATATAATTTCTCCCAATATTTGTTACTTCAGGAACATTTTCAAGCAAAGTATTTGGAAGATATATTCCATATTTCTTTTAAATACTAAAAGGTGTAAATTAACAACATAATAAATACGCAGTAAAATAACTTTTATTAGGTTGTTTGATAAGTTTAGTCTCACTCCGAGCCATTTTCAAAAACAAAATTTTTGTTGGCTTGGAGTGAGCCAAAACTTGTCAAACAACCTAATAAAACTTATTATTTTACTGTGTATTTATTATGTTGTTAATTTACACCTTTTAGCATTTAAAAGAAATATATTATTACAAGTTGTTATAATTTATTACATTGAGATATATTCCAATTCTTTACAGCTTGAAAAAATGCAATTTTGTGTAATATTATCTTGCAATTTTGTGTAATATTATCTGAGAATGCTTTTTCGTATGAACAAAAGTTAAAAGTGTTTTAGAGTAACAATATTTTAGCATTTTTCAGAGAAATACGTCTGTTTAATGCATAGAATTTAACATGTGTGTAGGATGTGCAGATTTTTTAACCTTAAGAAACAGTACTTTTTAAAGATTTTTATGGTATTTTATTTATTAATAC
Source organism: Maratus michaelseni (assembly GCA_963931845.1). Classification (NCBI taxonomy): domain Eukaryota; kingdom Metazoa; phylum Arthropoda; class Arachnida; order Araneae; family Salticidae; genus Maratus; species Maratus michaelseni. The sequence goes on along the minus strand of OZ007590.1, from coordinate 126,359,613 downwards.
TAAGAATCATGATATAAAAAGCTTCCACTACGGATTTGAATGATTTAAACTTATCTAAGTTACTAAGAAGCTCATCGAAAATCCTTTTTTATCTGTATTTGAAATGCTAAAATAGTTACAAACGCTATCATTTCTCTTTATACTCAATTGCCAGTCTGATATATTAACTCGTCTACTGCATTTGTGGAAGCTGTTCCGCTTTAGTCTCATACAAAGAGATGTTCAAAACTGGAGTCACAAAGGATGAGGGTCCATAAGGCGGATTTTTGGTCCCAACGAATTACTTATCCTTAACCTGCGTATGTTTCAGATAACGTCATAAGAAATAAATTGTATAAAAAAAGTTTAAAGACAAGTTTTTATTATATTGTACTAAAAAGGAAAAACATGTTGAAGGACAATTAATTGAAATAAATACATTTTTTAAAAGTAATAAATAAAATTGCAAGGTTTTTTTAACAGTTTGTTTCTTTTTATATATAAAATGGTATACAATTTTAAATCCATCTTCCTGCCAAGAAAAAAATAGATTAATGTACTTCTGAGGATCGAACCGACATCCATTTACCCGCTGCGCGGAACTAAATGATGGCGGGCTTACCAATCGTGCCATAGTTCTATGGAAGAATATCAGCTTAGTTCTTAAGCAATTAGTGACATATGCGTTATCACATACTTCATGATATTTGCGTACCCTTATTGGACAAGTGTTTATTTCCCCAGATGTGTGGCGCAAGCAAATTTCAAATATTGTTTTACAGAATACTGTATTGTCACCTGAAATGCGTCCCACTACCAAAATTTAGGTTAATTGTAGCACAGAAAGTGTGCACACAAAGCAAGATAAGGATAACGAGAGCAGCTGCATTATTAAAAACGACAATAAAATAGACTGACCTTACTGTGTATGAAATGTGCGTACATTACAAAAAATGGCGAAAGTGGCTACCATACTTGTTAAAATAGCGCTGAACTAGATACTCCATATTTCGGATTCAATTGAGAATTCATACGGTTTCATTTGACGAAATACTGCACACTTCTATTACTTTTCATGATATTTCACTTAAAGAAAGGTAAGAACAACGAGAAAAGCTGCATTATTAAAATTGACAATGAAATAGACTGACCTTACTTTGTATGAAATGTACGGACTTTTAAAAAAATGTCAGAAGTGGATACAAATTACATCCTAATACAAACAGCGCTGAACTAAACACTCTATATTTCCGAATACAATTGACAATTAATACGATTTCACTGGACGAAATGATGTACACTTCATTCACTTTCCATGATATTTCACACAAAGCAAGGTAAGAGCAACGAGAAAAGCTGCGTTATTAAAATCGACAATGAAATAGACTGACCATAATTTGTATGAAATGTATGGACTTTTCGAAAAAGTCAGAAGTGGCTATCATCCTTATTCAAATAGCGTTGAATTAAACACTCCATATTTCCGAATACAATTACCACTTAATATAATTTCACTTGACGAAATGATGCACACTTGATTCATTTTTCATGATATTTCACATAAACCAAGGTAAGAGCAACGAGAACAGTTGCATTATTAAAGTCAACAGTGAAATAGGCTCTTACTTTGTAGAGTTTTCTGTTTCGAGTTTAATCTGCAGCTTCGAGCTTACTGTTCGTCTAAAAATGAAGGTTCGATTTCCCATAAATATATCAAAGTTGTTTTTAGGCTTACAGAAATCTGACGAATGCAGTAAGAAAATCTTGTAAAATAGAAAAGTAAATTAATATATACAGTTTTTCAAAGGTTTGAAATGTAAAACTCTAAAATACTATAGGAAACTTTTAATATAAGATTTATGTAAAGTATTTTAATTTGTACAATTTATAAGATATCTAAGCATAATTCAGTATATAAATATTATTCAACAATACTCATTACCCTTATGAAGCGCAGAGAAGACAAATTATAATTCACATACTCTTATATTGTATAGTATAGTTTGAACAATTAGTATAATCACTTCTTATAAATTAATTATATATTTTTGACAGTTTTATACAGGTTTGATATTTCACAAAAAGGAAGGTAAGAGCAACGAGAACAGTTACATTATTAAAATCAAGAGTGAAATAGCCTCTTACTTCGTAGGATCTTTGGTTTCGAGTTTATTCTGCGACTTCGAGCTTATTGATTGCCTAAAAATGAAGGTTTGCATTCCCATAAATATATCAAAGTTGTTTTTAGGCTTACATAAATCTGACGAAGATAGTAATAAAATCTTGTAAAATAGAAAAGTAAATTAATACAAACAGTTTTTCAAACATTTGAATTATAAAACTCTAAAATATTATGAGAAACTACCAATTTAAGATTTATATAAGGTATTTTAATCTGTACTACTCATAAGATATCTAAGCATAATTTAGTATATATTATTTAACAATATTCATTACACTTATGAAGGGCAGAGAAGGCAAATTATAATTCACATGCTCTTATATTGTATAGTATAGTTTGAACAATTAGTGTAATCACTTGTTGTAAATTAATTATATATATTTGACAGTTTTATTCATTGGCCATTATTTCAAATTATTGTGCTGTAGTACACGTTGTTGACTATTACAATATAATCATATTGTTTAAGGTTAACGAATTTATACGAATTCAATAAATAAATTTGAAATGGGTTTCTTCAGTGTACAGAATTTTTTTACTATTTTATAATAAAATTCATGACCACTATATCATAATTAACTTTTAGAAATTACAGAATACAGAATATGTTATAGTGATGCTAAAATAAATGGTGAATATATAATTCATTAAATAATGGTAATATAACCAACAATGTTTCGAAATTCATATTGAAAATTATGAAGACATTTATAATGTATATTACCAAAATTTAAATTATATTTAGCAGTGGGACAGAAAAATTACTTTATTATGCAGTCACCAGTCTTATGTCTTAATCCAGACATCTGGAAATTTAAAATATTAGAAAATATATAATGAAAGTGTTTTGTTACAGATTTTGCAAATTTATGTGTCATTATGACATTTTTTTTCATTTTATTAATCTGAAATCACTCTGTAAAATTATTTAAAAACTTTTAATTGATTAAAATCTTTAAAAAAAAGAATGAGACATTTTACTAAAACGTCCATTTGTGAAAAACTTTTAGAAGTGCTTTCTCAAGTTAATTCCATGTTTGTTAATTTATAAATATAAATTAATGAGAAATTTTAATTTTGTTACGAGTTACTGAGACTGGACATAGGTGCATCTTGCAATTTGAAATCGTTCCTGTAATCAGATAGGCTGGCTTGGGAATTTGAGCAGGCGCAAATAAAGTTAACTTGATAGTAGTATTTCGCATTCATTGAGAATTTTAAGCCTAATTGCTCGTAGTTCCGAAAGGGCCAGCTTGGCAGTTATGTATACTTTAAATCTATAAATCTATAAATATAAAATTTTCTACATGTATATAATACTTATATATCTATAATATCGATATTAATAAACAATATACAGATTTAAACTTTTTTTTTTTTTTTTTTTACAATTTATAGCTAAGATGTAAAGGCACATATATTAAAGAAATTCATAAAATTTCTTATTACTTATTCCTTCGAATGAGATAAAATTTCTTTGAAAAGTTTTTTTCTAATTTGAAATATAATAAGATGGAAATACGAAAAAAAAATTTATTGATATGAAAAAATATATGTTATTCTATCCATTATTTCTAGATTTGCATCATATTTCGACACTTTAGTATTCCCCCTCCCCTCATTCAAATATTATTGCATATAAAACTTTTTAAAGTATTAAACATTACAGATTTAAAAAGTTTTAAAAAAATGAATTTATAAAAGCAATATAATAATATAAATTTTCCCCTAAGATAACATTTTGAATTTCTTTCATATTATAAAATTAAGTTAATAAAAATATTTCAACTGCGTTAGAAGGAATACATTATTAGCATATCTATTTGTATTAAGCTTGAAATTTATTCATATTTTTTAATAAAAATATTTATTATTCAAATTTATTCCATTCATATATCAAATTCTGATTGTTCTTTGAAATAAAGATTTGGATATTTTACGAAATCGTTATAAAAAATATTTTTATTTTAAATTGCAAATTTTCTGTGAAATATTGAAATTAATATCATCCATATGTTTTTAGAAAGCAAAAATATGTTTGTTGAATAGCATTTGATGCATTCAGGAAACATTTTAATTTTTCCATTTTAACATATATAAATAAGAATTAAAAATTTACAAATGTAATATGGGCAGAAATTTGACATTATGACTAGAAAAACTTATTATAGGTAAAAAATACTCATTCAGAAATATATATATATATTTATTTCACAGCACTTTTCCTGAGTTTTTTTTACATTAACTATTCAAAGAAGAATGTTATTTTAATAAAAGGCATAACAGAAATAAATTGCTTCTAATTTTCAAATTTGAGATTTTGAGCTCAAAAAAAAAAAAAAAAAAAAAAAAAAAAAAAAAAAAAATCAGACTGATATAACTCCAATATTATTTAATTTATATAGTTTCACAATGTATAAATAACTAACACAGAGAGTTTCATGTCTAAGGGAAAAATGTTGTGAAGTTACATATAAATCTTTTTTTTTCGGTTTTTCGCAGAATGCATTTTTTATCAATTTAGGTATAATATCTTATAAAATATAATAAAGTGACATAATTGAAACTTTACCTGTTGGCCTTATTAATCTGTTTCTTTAAAATTTTTAGAAGTTATATGTATAACACATGGGCTGATAAGTTCCCGGTCACAACATTTTAACATAACTTTAATAATAAATAGTAATAATTTAATAATAATAATTTAATAATAACAATTTAAAAAATAAATAATAATAATAATTTTATAATAAATAACATATTTCTATAAAGAAAAAGCTCCAAACAGTGCTCAGAATCATCGACTCGTTGTTGTTTTTGGTCAAAAGTCAACACGCGCGGCACCCACTTTGAAAACAGCTTTTTCATAGACAAATGTTCATTCAGAATAAAATCTACACGTTCCTTGGATATCTTCAGAGTCGGAGCTATCTCCTGCAACTTCACTTTACGGTTCCCCAAAACGATTTTGTGGACTTTTTTTATGTTTTTCGGAGTAACCACCTCTTTTGTGTGGAGCATCACTGTTGTCCGTACGACCACGTTTAAATTCAGCAAACCAGTCAATAATGGTTTATTTACCTGGTGCAGTGTCCGGATAACGCTTACCAAGCCAAACTTTTGTTTGAACAGTGTTTTTTCTCATCAAATAACAATTCTTGCAATTCTTGTTTATCCCTTTTTTTGTTTATCAACAAAGTCGTTCAACTAAAACCACTCTAACGTTTTATCCAGACGGCGAATCGTCATAAAAATTTCTTCTGCTACCTTTTAAAGGTTAGTATTTACTAAAAATAGTATCGGTTCGGTGATTGCAACGCCATCTGTGTGCCAGACCGGGGACTTATCAGCCGATGTGTTAATTGTAATAACTGTCACTATACTTTTTCTATGCCATTTTCTATATATTTCAGTTATTTTTCAGAAAATGAAAAAGGCTACTCCTTCTTATTAAATAATACATTTATAACATCCATGTGGAGGAATTATATGAAATATTTGTTTATAGAAGTGTATCTATCTGATCTATAAATATGGGCATATTGACAGAGGTCAGTAAAAGTTAAATAGTCGCACTGACTAAAATTATACATCTATCAGTATTTTTACAGGCTAAAACACACGTAGTTTAAGCGAAAACAAAATTCTAATACATTCATTTTGTAAATAAATTACATGATTATAAATATCATGCCAAATTTGCTTTCTTCAAAATGTGTCATGTGTGCCCTTGATTGATTTTTTGAAGTTAAAGTAAATGAGACATTGATTTAAGAATATGCCAGAAACAAGTCAGATGTGCCAATCCCAAAACTTTTTCTACCTCATACATGTTAGTACTTCAAAATTCCCCAACACAGTGACAATCAATATTTTTCGTTATTCTGTTGTACGTCACCTGCTTGCAAAGCGCCGGATTACCTTCGCTGCACGAGCAGCCGATTTACAACAGAACTACCATAAATCGAGAAAATCGCACAAAAACCACTATCATACCGCCCTCTCCCGTCGGAATAGACTCAAATTCATTTGGGTCGTGCAGGTAATAATTGAAAACTTACACATAAAATTGGGTTCAATTCTATGCGTAACTTTATACAATTTTCGATTATTCTATAATAAAAATGGCACAAAACTCGTAGTTACAGCGCCCGCTTCCAGCGAAATATTTCCAAATTCAAGATAGTCATAGTCACATGGTCATAGAGTCACATGGTCATAGTCACAAAGCTATAACAAAAATTTGGTTGAATTCTATGCATAACTTCATACACTTTTCGATGATACAATGAAGACAGACAGGCGGACAGACAAACAGACAGGCGGACAGACAAACAGACGGTCAGACAGACATTTTGTATAAACATATTTTTCGGGATTTCCGACCTCTAAAACGTGTAAATCCGCCGAAAACCGGAAGTCGAAAAAAATTTCGAATAATCTACTTTATTCTATTATAGAGAGAAGAGAGTAAAAAAATAGAAATATATTATTTCTATTCAAATCATTTTATATAGAAATTTTTATCTAATGAATAAAACACAATTCAAACATACCAATCAGAAAATTTATATTTAAATATGTAAATTAAAAAAAAATAGTGAAAAAATATAATATAAGACTGGATATCCCATGTTTGTCTTTAAAAATTTGGCATTTTCCTTGTGAATATTAATATAACGAAAGAGAATAATACATATGATTTGTGCAATCTTTATACGTAATATGATTTGTGCCTGATCCAGATATTGAATATTATCATTTACGACTATTATACGTATAGCTATATGTATATTTAAATTTCTACCCTACATAAAAAGTCGATAAACCGGCAGAAATAATCTTATTGTCTTATTATGCTTCAAACAAAGGATAACTTTAACAGAATTAAATTGTATACAAATTCACTCAATATGCAAACTTTCATTCAAATTAAGTTATTTTTGAATACAATTATTGTTATTCTGTATAGCCCAATATTTTTATAGATCAAAGAACTATTTTTATACATTTCAAAACTATACTCAGGAAATGTGATTCTATAATATATTTTTTTACATTTATCAATTTATCAAAAATGGAAGTATAGATAGTAATAATAGAAGTGTGGAGAAAAAAAAAGAATGATATTCAGAATTTGTCCTTAACTGAACTTATTTAATTCTATTACTGTTAAAAATCATGTTGTCGTTAGCCTAGACCAGCATACTTGTGTACACCGACTGTATTTCTTTTGCCCAAGAAGCGTATATAAGTTTTAAAGTATAAACACATATGTTGACGGTTAGTACATATTTCATTTAATGAAAATAGTAGAAAGTTCTCAATCTGTACAGATTTTTAAAAAAATCTGCTGTAAATAAAATATTGAAATCTTCACTTTCGTAGAAAAGAAGAAGAACGAAAAGCAATGCTTCCTGCATAGATCATAAAACACTTTCTAACACTATCAGACTACTCTAACAAAAAAAAAGTCATACAATGAAAGAATATATCAAAAACAATTTAGAAAATACGTTACACAATGAAAAACACTTTATATGCACTTACTCTCCAAACGTAGTAATGGAATTTTTTTTGTGCATCCCTGTATATTATGTGTAGATTTAAACATACCACGTACTTAAACTAAAATTTAATTGAGATGGAAAACGCATAATGCAACTAAAAACCTTTTTTTTTTTTTACTGGCATTTTATCATTAATTCTTTTCTGCATTTTTGTTAATGAGCAATAATTGCTACTCCCATCATTTTCAGTAGGAAACATGCGGTAGTGTGTATCAACATTATATATCAATTCATTGTGTTCGAAGAAGTGTAACAATATTAAAATGTTATCAAAAATTTTCGCCCATAGCCCATAATATATCTGAAATATTTTGAGTGTCCCTGTAAACACTATATATTTCGTTTCTTATAAAAAACATGCCATGGTAAACATATATAAAATATGTAGAAATTGGGGTACATTTGCCAGAATTAGAATGTGAAACAGACAGACGAGAAAAGAAATCAAACATACTTTATATAAGATTGTTTATGCCATGTAATACGCACTCATAGGAATGGATGTGTATATATGAGCGGGGAGTGCTCTCACATATAGATGTTTATAAAGTTCAACTGCGCTCCTGATAATAAAACTGTTGGTGACCCCTGATCAAATGCTTGAAATTGTAAAATATCACTTAAGGTAAAGTCAGGAGAGATGACGCAGTCGGAGAGATTGCGCACATAGAGGTTCGGGGGCAAGGAGTAGAGTGAGCGCGCAGCGACTCCAGGTAGTTGTACAACAACAGTAGTGGAGTGTTTACTTGAAAGTGCACGTTGATTGCTTTCAGCATCTAAGATAAAGTATTGCTATTTTGTTTTGTTTTCCCAAAGTAAGTGCTTTAATTTTCATAGCTATTCATCAGAATTTCTATACAATGTCAATAGTACAAAATATTTTAAACTTAAACGATTTCTCATAAGCTACTAATCTAGACTAACAATGTGAACATCAACGGTTCGTTTTAGAAGAGGTCATGTTTAAATAAAAGGCCGCGCAATCTCTCCTACCGAAATTGGAAAGTTTGCGCATTTGCTACTTAGGAGAGATGGCGCAGTGTTCCCAATCGTTTCCATGGTATTAGAGATTACACAGCTTATTGGTAAATTTGCATAAAAAATGAAAAATGAAAATGGACTAATTTTAAGTTAAACGTGTTATTAAGTAGCATTATTTTATTTTTTAATCTTATCTGGACTTGCTTTTTTCTGATTCTTTATTTTTTTTCCTTTAATTAAAATTTTTTAATCGTTTTTAAAATTATTTCCTTTTTCTGATTCTTTAATCATTAGGTTGAATTGTTCACCCCTTAATTCAATATTATTTGTTCACAAAAACCTTATAGCAATGTCATTTAAGTGTAATTAGTATTGTTAACAATTTAATTGTAGTTATTATTAGTAACAATCTCTCCTACCCATGTGCGCAATCACACCATCCCTATAAGGACAGATTGCGCAAAATAACTTTCTTGGTTTTATTACAACTGTTCTACTAAATTGCAACATAACAACAAAATAGCAATGGAAATGCATAAAAAACAAATGAAGTAAAAATTATTCCTGAATAGTTTAGCAAAAAATTAATATTTAGATTTTTTATTGCTATTCTTTTGAATTGTGCGCAGACTATCCTAGCTTTACCTTATAAAAAAAGAAAGTGAAATCAAAATTATATTAATACATATTATATTAAAAATAATAAAACAAAAATATTTGGATCTGAACAAAACTTGATATTGAAATATATTTAGTAAGAGTATGCGAATACATTTTTTGCCAATATAGTTTTTCAATCAAACGTAATATGTTACATTTTGTGTTCTGATTTCTTAAAAATATTTTTTCATTATAAATCAAGCGTAAATGTCGAATTAATTTTATTAGACATGTTGAATTACTTTTTTTAATTTGAAAGACTTTTGTAAATTACATCGCTAATTTACCTAAAGACGAGTATATTTCGTTTTTCCAGAAAATTGAGTTTAAGCCAGATTCATCTGATTAAATCAAAGCATCACTGTGAAGGATAGTTTATGTGGTTTGTTTCTCTCAGACTGTGGGAAATGAATGTAGTAAATGTGAAACCTCGCTATCTAAAACTCTTAAGAATTGAATGGATTCAAATAAGAAAAGAGCTCAAGTCGGTTTTAACTTTTACTCACGACAATCTTAATAATATTTATTAGTGAATACTCTGCACTAGAGAGTTTTCTGTCCTTTAAAAATGCCATGCAATTTTCGTCTAGTACAACATGTTATTTTTCGAAAGTTCCGTGATATTTTTAAAATCTGCCATCATGTCACATTTTTACAAGAAACAAAAGACTATAACAGGATAGTAAGACCATGGTTGCATAATTTCTCTATAACATATCTGCTGTTTGAAGAGTAAGATTCAAAAGTCATTTTCTAAGTATTCGTGTTTTATCCACATACAAAAGTTCCACTGTATATGAAGTTAAAAATATACCAGCTTTTAACGATTAAAAATAAATCAGTGATACAAAATATATTTCTTTTGTAAATTATATAAATATACCAGCGAACCCGTGCGAATATTTCGCATTGCTGTATAATATTTTTTAACAATATATAATATTTTTAGATGCAGGTTTAATTTTCGAAAGGAAAATTAAAGGCTAAAAATATTTGCAAACGACATTAGTCAAGCCAGAATATCATCTAATTTATTCCATCAAAGTTACACAAAAATCTAATCTAAGATAGCAAAGGCAAAAAATAAAATAAAATAAAATAAAATAAAATAAAATAAAATAAAATAAAGAAATAAAATAAAATAAAATAAAATAAAGAAATAAAATAAAATAAAATAAAATAAAATAAAATAAAATAAAATAAAGAAATAAAATAAAATAAAATAAAATAAAGAAATAAAATAAAATAAAATAAAATAAAATAAAATAAAATAAAATAAAGAAATAAAATAAAATAAAATAAAATAAAATAAAATAAAATAAAATAAAGAAACAATAAAAATATTAGTCTTATTTTAATTGCATTAGAAGATGACATCTTCTGATTTAGAAAAAAAAACATGGAACAAAGTAAAATAAATTGAACATTTGAATTTCAATTTGCTTTTTAATTATAAATATATAAAATAAACCCGTGCAGCAACAATCTCCCACTTTATCTTTATTGTAATATTTATTTTTTATAAACATTCTTTAGCATCGCATAATGTGGTTTTATGAAAACAATGTAATTTATGAAAACAAGGCCGATTTAAATTTTCACTAACAGCAATTTTTAATTAAAAAAATAGGTTTTAACGAAATGTTAGTGTACTACATCAGACTGTTTAAAATCATTTCATATCGTATCTGATTTATCGTTCTGTGTTTTGCATTTGCTTAGAAAAAGGGATGTTGACAACAGAAATAATATATATTATTTCTCACATTAATTCAAGAATTGTTTTCTTTCTCTCTTTTTTACGCTTAATAGATATTTAAATTTTAAAGTAATTTTAAAATTAATATCGTTTGATATTTCAGGATACCTTGAAAATATTAGTTTTTTTTCTCGATAAGTAAAATTTTCGTAGAATTAAAGTTCATTGAAGATATTTCTTATACACTTTTCAGAACACATTTTACAACACTTTTTAGAACACTTATTTTGTCACCTTTTTTTAGTACACTTTGAAGCGCACTTTTTGAAACTGTTTTTAGAATACTTCTGAGAACACTTCTTTTGTTCAGCACACTTTCTAGCGCACTTTTTGAAAGCGATGATTTCACATGTGTGCCCAAATATGCTCCCAATCTGTTCTAAAATGTGTTCCAAGTTTAGATTTAACAAATATCTTGTTTAGAACACTTTCGGAACACTTTCTGTTATAGCGGAGCATATTCGGAACACATTTCAGTACACATTAAGGTAACTGGAGCACTTTCTTTGAATTAAAGTGTTCCAAATGTGTTCCCAATGTGCACTAGATTTAACAAATATCTTGTTTAGAACACTTTCGGAACACTTTCTGTTATAGCGGAGCATATTCGGAACACTTTCTGTTATAGCGGAGCATATTCGGAACACTTTCTGTTATAGCGGAGCATATTCGGAACACTTTCTGTTATAGCGGAGCATATTCGGAACACATTTCAGTACACATTAAGGTAACTGGAACACTTTCTTTGAATTAAAGTGTTCCAAATGTGTTCCCAATGTGCACTAGATTTAACAAATATCTTGTTTAGAACACTTTCGGAACACTTTCTGTTATAGCGGAGCATATTCGGAACACTTTCTGTTATAGCGGAGCATATTCGGAACACTTTCTGTTATAGCGGAGCATATTCGGAACACTTTCTGTTATAGCGGAGCATATTCGGAACACATTTCAGTACACATTAAGGTAACTGGAACACTTTTTTTGAATTAAAGTGTTCCAAATGTGTTCCCAATGTGTACTAGTAGGAATTTGCAGTGTATGTACATCCTAATATTTATCTAGGTTATAAAACTACTATTAAGCACGCATATGAAAATTATTTTCAAGAATTTTTATTCTATATATTCAATTTTATTCTATTAAATCTGTTATATTTTCTATCACTGAAGTGAAATATTTATTCAATAATAATTTCGGCAAAATTTCAGGATAAAGATTTGAAACCACTGTCTTTCAAAAAACCTTAAGAATTGAAATGGGAAGTCTGAAATGAAATAGTAGATCATATTTTATAGAGCTGCCATTTTCATATGGAAAAGTATTGATTCCGTATTGTTCAATTTTAACGAAGAAAAATTGCTTCGAGATTCAGCAATTGGTTGCGCGAGTATTGAGTCTCTCAAGTTTGGTCTAAATAGTGTATTTATCATGTTATAGGTTTTATTAAAAGATAAAGCATAAATATGTTTTCCAATCGTGTATAAATATCTCACTATAATTCGATACACACTATTAAAATGTATGTTTTAGAAAACATATATAATACATTTACACGTATACTTTACTTAAATTCCTGTTTCGTTCCATAAATGTTTCGTAGTGATATTTTTTAAAACACTTTTATAAATTATATAATCTGTTAGATAGATTTTAATTTTAAAAGATGAATGTTGAATTATTGAAGCAATGTGAATTAAATGAGACAGAAATTAAAGAAATCAAATTTTTTTTTTAATTTGAAATCTCCATTAATTATGCGTTATTTATGAATTTAAGCATTCATTATTCTTATACGTATTTTTACAAGGATATTTACTTTGTATTTCGGATGTAAGGATATTATCATTTTATATTTTAGGTAAATATACCTTTAAAAATATCGGATTGAATAGTCGGTACGCAAAAGTTACTTCGAATTAACTTATGTTAAAGACATTTAATATTATTATCTAAATATTAATATTTATGCAGACTATAAAAATTTTATTTGACGCATCAAAAACATATTAATGTTAAGTATGAGTGGGTTGTCGTATTAGGGTGTTTGGAGGTAATATTTAATCTACAAAGGGCTACACATTCTTAACATTAAGGTTTTAAATTAAGGTTTTAAATTTTAAGGTTAAAAATTAACTTATTTCTTAACATTAAGGACTACACATTCTTAACATTTTAAGGTTTTAATAACTATTCTAAATTATATACAAATTTTTCAAAGGGAATTATAAAGATAGGGGAATTCGTGAGATTATAACAAGGCATCGGAGCAACTCTCCGTAACACATCATACGTCAAATGAGTTTAAGTCTCCCAGACTTGCATCTTACTCTCATCTCATCTCTACTCAACTCTACATGATTCTGCGTTCCACAATGCTTTTACACCATTACTTATAGTTTTAAGAACAGCTGACTTCGCTGTTTTACACAAAGAGAAGTTAGTTCAACTCGGTTAGTCCGAGTTAAGCTAATTAGCTTAGCTGGCACCATTAACTGCTGTCTCAGCGCCATTTTTGTGTGCAGCTAGCGCCAATTCTAAAGAAAGGGTTTGACGTCACAGTGGAATTGCTAAGTAGGTCTGTTGCTATGGTTTTTCATCTCTATTGTGTATATCCCTGTCGCTATGGACTGTAGTGTCACTCAGCGATGGACTGTAGTGTCACTTATATTAATGCAGTCTGGTTATGTTTACTATTTTATATTTCCCCACACTAAATTTAAATAATTATTCAATAAAAATTTCGGCATATTTTTCAGATTCGGATTTTTAACTATAGTCTTTAAATTTATATTATAAATCAAAAACATATACGAGAGTAATGCTGATGTCTTATTGACGGTGACAAAACCTGGACAATAAAATTTACTTGTACTGCAAGTTTTAACATATCCGTGAGTTACGCTGACCTCATATTGACGGTAGAAACACCTGACCAATACAATTTGCTTGTATTGGAAGTTTTGACCATGTGCGTGAGTAACGCTGACGTCATATTGACTGTGGAAACACCTGGTCAATAAAATTCGCTTGTACGGCAAGTTTTTAACATGTCCCTCAGTAACGCTGACTTCATATTGACAGTGGCAATACCTGACCAATAAATTGCACTTTTACTGCAATTTTTTAAACTTCTAAACATCACACACTTTTAATTCTTACACCGTCGAATATAGGAAAAAAACGCTCTTTCAAATGTAATTTGTTTAAAAATTGTATCTGAATTTACTGATTTTTTAGGTTTTAAAAAATATTTTTCAAGCATGATTTCTTTTAAAAATCTATCTATATCGCGTACAGCCCGATGACGAAAGATTAACGCATTTGCATTTAAAATAATATTTATATAGTTATGCGTTTGTTTCCGACAAATATTCCATGATAAAATTACAACTCCACTTATCAATAAATAAAATAATAAAATAATATAAATAAAGCACAAAATTAACACACGTGTAATCGAGATACGTGTTTAAACCACTGAAATTAACATAATTAAAAAGAATGTTGTACGTAGTTATCTTTGAAGATTTCTTCGGATATTAACGCCGGGCATGCGGTTAATACGATATTATTCTTTTAAATAAATTTTAACACTTTATTTAAATACCGTATTTACCCGCGCATACGTCGATCCCGCATATAAGTCGACCCCCCACTTTCCGATCAATAAATTTGATTTGTTTAAAAATACATTATTCAAAATCACCTGGAAAAAAAGAAAGTATACTAAACTTACAATAATAAAGGAACTTTAATTTTTTTTCTTTGTACATTTATTCGAATTAATCTGGAAGAAAAAGTACTAAATATACAATAATGAAGATAATAATATACAAAGTTAAACTGATTCAAGGTCCGATTCAATATCGGACTCGCTAAACAAATCACACAAATCCTTCGTCGTCATCGGCTCATCATGATACACGTTTTCGATCTCTGTATCGCTACATTCTTCCTCGTCGTTATCACTTTCGAAAATGGCATCATCTTCTGTGCCGTCTAGTTTGTTGCTTCTGCAGCAATTCTTGAACGATTTTATAATCATTTCGGAAGGAAATTGATTTCACGCATCTTTAAACCACTGGGCAATTAATGCAAAGTCGGGCTTTCTAATATTACCGGCCTTTGTTAAAGATGGACAGCCGGATGAAATCCACTCTGAAAAAAAAAATTAAGGACTCTCGCATAAGTCGACCCCCCCAACTTTAAAGTCTTTTTTTGTCCAAAATTTCTCGACTTATACGCGGTAAATACGGTATATAATTGATATGTTTCTCGTAAAAATATTTTTTTGGTGTTGTTCGTGGGCAATCTAAAAAAAATGTATATGTATATTATGTGCAAAAAATCAATTGGAGTTTTCAATAAAAAAAAAAAAAAATCACGCATGTTCCGTAACCAGGGAAAACCGGGTTGGGATAACTTAGTTTTTATTATTAAATCCTGGCATGTGGCTAATACGAAAGTAACCGTTTTAATAAATTTATTTGAATTCATTATTGATATTTTACATATTAAAATACTTTTTCGTTTTGTTATTGGGTAGTGCTAAAAAAATGTATATTTAATGTAAAAAATCTATTAGTTTGCAATTAAAAAAAAAAAGTTTTCACCAATTTTCGGTAACCCGGGAAGACTGGGTTGGATCTCCCTAGTATTTATCTAAATAGAATTTCGGTGCAAATCTTCGGCATATCAACATTCAGATTTATTACCACCGTCGTACAATAAACCTTAATGATTGGGATGGGGGAGTTAGAAATGAAATTGTTGATCATCTTTTATGTAGCTGTCATTTCAATATGGAAAATATATATCGATTCTGTATAGTTCAATTTTATAGCAAATTGAGTTGTTATTCAGATTGTTATGCAATATTTTGATATTTTACATATTAAAATACTTTTTCGTTTTGTTATTTGGTAGTCTAAAAAAATGTATATTTAATGTAAAAAATCTATTAGTTTGCAATTAAAAAAAAAAAGGTTTTCACCAATTTTCGGTAACTTGGGAAGACCTGGTTGGATCTCCTTAGTATTTATCTAAATAAAGTTTCGGTACAAATCTTCGGCTTATCAGCAGTCAGATTTATAACCACTGTCGTCCAATAAACCTTAAGGATTGAGATGGGGAATCAGAAAGGAAATCGTTGATCATCTTTTATGTTGCTGTCAATTCCATATGGAATATATATCGATTCTATATATTTCAATTTTATAGCAAATTGGGTTGTTAGTCAGCTTTTTGTTGCAATATTCGTCTGTTTATTTGGACGTAAATTACATATATAACTTAAATATAGGTTTTAGATTTTATTGAATAATGTATAAATATGATGTAAAAAGAAACGAATTGACATTACGTTTTTTTTGCACTAATTGCTATTTGGTTATGGTTACAAAAATGTTTGCTTTTGCAGATATTTAAAAATAATTTTTCTCTGTAATACACGATATTTTAATTCATCCTTTTGTAGCAATGGGATGTGAGACTTTATATTTCACAATATTTAATAAATTTATTTACCGTTTCTAAACATTACCAATATTTGGTTTTAATTATATCAAAATTAGGGCCATTAAGTGTTTTATTGTGAAGATGAAAAGTAAACTGTCATTTTGTTCAAGGCACGGAATTTGAGAATTTGTTAATCCCGTAGGTCGATTTTATCAATTTTATTTTTTGCGATTTTAGTTTTTAACATCTGCCGTATTTTTGTCCTTCTCTCATGAAATCAATTGTTTTTTTTTTTTTTTAAACTGTGTCTTAAAATTAATTCATTCAAAATAAGAAAAATATATGGATATAAATGTAAGACAATAACCCCATTCGTCATTAAAATAAAACTGCATGTTTTATTTATTTATTTATGTTTTTACCGTACTGTAATATCTTTTAGTAATGTTTTTATTAATCTGAATTAGACTGCATTCGAAAAAAAAGTAAAATTTTAAAAACTATAAAAAGTCTTAATGATTTTAAAAACGTAAAATTTTTTGAAAAACAATCTTTTATATTTTTAAAGTTTTATACAATTAAGTAAAAAACTATTTTTAAAAAGATATTTTATTTCATTGATATTTATCACTTTATTCTCTTATTATCTCTATGAATTCTTGCGTTCTGATAAAAATGCATTTCATTATGATTTTTAATTATTAATTTCGATTGCAGATAAAATAAATTATTTATATTACTTTTGGAAAAAGTTGGCGAATGCAAGTGGCAGATACATTACTTGCTATATATTTATGATGGGGTGTCTTTAATTACACATTAAATTTGAAATTTTGTGTATGATGTTATAATAAATAAATTTTAATTCTACACGGCACTTTAAATGTCTCTTTCGAAATAATCCGAAAGAGGTGTCTAATAACAACAAGACCAATAACTTTATTTGAGTTAAATACTTTTTGTAATAAACAACATATTTTGAAGTTCATGCTGTCTAAATCATTATTCTTACTATGCGAAAATTTATTTTTTATTTTATGCTTGTCTTTCGTTTAAATTTTACCCCAGTTTCTACTCTTTTAAGGATGTTCACAAATTGAAATAGTTTATATACCAAAACATTATTACTTTCTTTTTCTAAATGCATAAAATTATCAGATAGTTTTATTCAGAATATATGAAATCGAATGGCATTTTTCGTTTTTTTTTTTTTTTGAGAGAACCAGAAGATCTTTCAGAAAATGCTGTAAATGTTGAAACAAATTTTGAAACGTCACAGTCCAAAACGGACATCATGTGACAGCTATCCCACAGTGGGAGATTTCTGGAATCTGGCTGGCCAAAAGTTGATTTTTAAAATTACAACATATGATTAAAAAATGGATATAAATGTTAAAGATGAATCATTAAGGATCCATGTAATACAACTTGTTACTTCCATACACAGACAATGCTATTTTTCTATTACTCAAAACGAGAACCTTGTGTTCAAAGCATGGTCTTTAAATCGTTCTTCAAAGTGATGGTTTGACTTTCGAAAGTAAATATGTTTATTTTGGGATGTATATAACATCTAATTGTTATAAATTGTCAAAAGAAAGGCAAGCGAGCAGCGTTTTATAATATCCTGATTGAGACATAGTCAGTTTTAGTAATTGTAAAAATGATTTATAATAAGGCATTTAAAAAAAAATATTTTTGTTTTCATATTTTTAAAACTCAAAGCTTTTAGTAATACTTCCAAACATTTCCAAGCAACACTTCTTTTTGTAATAATAAATCTATGCTTTTTGCATTTATGTTTCTGTTAAAAATGGCTCCGAGTTCGTCTGCCTTTTAACATTAAAGATATACAAATATTGCTGTTCCAAAATGTCATCAACGCATTCAAAATTACAAAGTCTTGCATTTTAATTTATATTTATAATCTGAGATGAAATTGAAAGCAAATTACAGAAAATAAAGCTGTCGCATGTGTGCATTTTACCGATATTTGAATTGGAGTAAAAGCATTATAGATTGTTGTAGCAACTCTTTAAAAACGACATACTTATGTTACTTTGAATTCTCTTCAACATTTTAAAAAATTGAAGTAATTATTTATAATTTATAGAACTCTTTTGTTCTACTATTAAGTTGAGTAAAATTTACATATGAGGTTTTAAAACTAGCTGCAAAATTACAATATTTTTGAAATAAGACCACAGAAAATTTATTGATCCAATATACACGTATTTATTCTACATATATTTTAATTTATATTTCGAGTTCATTTTGTTCTAGGGCCATCAAATGTCAAAATAATGATTTGGAGACAGCTATTTAATATCATACAACAGCCAAAAAAATATCAAACATATATAAAATTAGATTTTTTTTAAAATAAATTTTTCATACTGATGCTTTTTTATGTGGATGAAATGAAAAGTTTTAAACGGCATTTCTATTTTTTAATGTCTGAACGGTCTGAACGCAAAGGGTTTCCAACCGTAAAAAGCAAACATATTCATAAAAAAAGAATAATAATCGGAATGAAGGAACTGTTGAGATTTGAAGAAATGTAAGTAGACTGTAAAGGGTTTCATTGAATTATGTGAAAGATCCAATAAAAGAAATAAAAAGATGAAAGCTTAAGAAGTTGAACAAATGTTGAAGTATTCAAGCTTGCTGATCAGCTACAGTTAGAGAAAATCTGGAAAGAGAGGTGTTGCCCAGGAACTAAAAACTAGTCGTTGGGGGCCACCGTAATACTTACCCATCATGGATATGCATAATGTAAAATATTAAAATAAAAATGTGTAAACTACTTATAAAATGCATTGCAATTCAAATAAAATCGTGGCTTGATGACGTCACAAACTTTAAAGGCTCGATTACTGAATTGCTTGAAGGAAACATCCTTATAACTCCAAAAATAAAAATCCTATTAACTAGCGGTTTATTGCATCTGATTAAGCATCAAATTTCCAATTAAAATATATCTTTGAAGTGAAATTTGGATGAAATACAGGGTCATGAAAAATCGAAGAGTGTGGAAAATAGGATTCCAAATATCTCAGCAACTAATTATCCGATCGACTTCATGCTTTATGCAAAATTTATGTTTTTTTATTGTCTTTTATATTCATTTCTTAAAATAATTAATTTCGAAAAAAATTATATACCTTTCATCAGAACGAATATTTCGAGAGTCCGAAAAAAATTGTTCCGGTTAATCGAGGTTATTGAAATGAAATAGGCTTCTTCCCATTATTACATACTAGGTACATACCAAATTGCAAGTCTCTATCTCATTTTTTTCGGGAGATAGAGCGTTTACAGACACACAGACACACACACAGACACACAGACACACACACAGACACACAGACACACACACAGACACACAGACACACACACAGGCGGACGGCAAATTTTTTTTTCTAAAGATATGTTTTTCGGAATCTCCAGTGTCTGAAACGTGTAAATCCGTCAAAATTTTTTTTTCGATTTTCAAAACGATTACAAGACTTACCCTATACTACGTATGATGGGTAAGTAATAAATATCTTGTTCACCAATGTGACAAAATTGAATAAAAAAAGGCATTTCTAATAATTCAAATAGTAGAAAAGAAACATCAATGTTACAGAAATTATTATTACTTATCAAAGCTAACCAGTCCAGAAACTATTATGAAAATATACGAAGAACTTAAAAGAAAATTATCTTTCCTCAAAAACTTTACAGTGGTGAAAATGCAGTTCTACATTGAAAAAGTGTTATACAGAAACTTGCGCTGAGAATAATATTATAGATTTTATTAATCGTATATTAACATAGATATTAACACTTTTTTCAAAGGTGGCAATTTAAAAGTCACATGTTGGATGTTCCTCCAGTGGAGGAAGGATCCTCAAAGGATTAATTTATTTCTCTGATTTTTTAGAAAATTAGAGTTCAGAAGAAAATAATGCTTTAATTCTTAGATACATTTGGGTCTTTAATGAATTAGAACAAGCATTATCTTTTTTATTATATTGTTATTTATTTTCTTTTAATAAAGATAAGCCAAAACTGTAAAGTACGAATAATTTGTTACTAAAAACAATATTATTTGATTAAAAAATATTTATTGATTATCTAATTTATTTAAATTAGCTTAACACAAGAAAATAATTTTAGCCGCCATGATTCGTCAAATCTCCCACTGTACATTGTTTATAACTTAGGATGTAATATACTTAATGATCAATTAATATGTTATTATTTTTCAAATATTTTCAATGGCCATGTTTTTACGCTTAAAAAATCCCTGACGGCTCGGCTTACAAGCACAGGTACATTTCGAAGATGCAGACCGTGGGGCGCCTGTTTATTGGGAATTTCAGAAGAAATGAACTTTTTGCCATGATGCGGTATTTGGGACCACCTACTTCAAAATTTACCTGTGTGTGTAGGCGGAGTCGGCAGGGATTTTTTTGTTTTAATTTTTTTATTGCTATAAGGGTTGGTTTTATAAAAAACTTGTCAATATAAAAGTTGTAGATAATATTAAGATCACTTATAATAAATTTAAGCGGATTTGATATCTTGCGAATTGACGAAATTATGAATTTTTTTCTTCTTAAACCCCTATTTATACTTCCCCCTTGAGGCCATTTTTAATGGTATAAAAAATCCGTCATATATAAATATTTTACCTTTTTTCCTAGAAATAATAGAAACTTTATAATAATAATAAAAACTTTAAATGGATTCTATACATATCATAATTAAGAAGTTATAGGGTTTTTTCTGTTTTCATTAAAAAAAAAACTATTTCCCTCCACCTTGGTTCGATTTTGCCCATTAACGAACTTGACCGAAATTTTATGCCCCTTGATTTTATGTATGAGTTTGGAAGAAATTTGTGCAGAATTATTGAAGTTATCGTGTCCATAAAAATGTGATCTAGATAGATAAATAAAGTTTTGAACTGGTGGTGGTTTTCGGTTCTGGGAGTCATCGTCGGCGTGCATCTGCAAAATTTTTTCAGAAATTCCAACATAGGGGAGGATGTAATAGGTAGTATTTCTTACTAAATCTACCTAAAATGAGTGCGTGAATGTGGTCAGATAGTTTTGCATTTTTTTGTAGAGAGGAAGTGTTTTTTTTTTCCCTTAAGCAGGATCAGAATTTAATAACTTTGTGAATGCTTTAAAGTATTAGTTTTCAATTGTAATATAAGAATTCGATTACCTATCAAAGATATATAAGAATTTCATTAAACTACAGTGAAATGTTAACAAAAACAATTACTTATTTAAAGCTACATATGCAATTTTGCTCTGCATTAGATATCAATTTGTACCACATTACATTTTTTTTCTTTATCTACCGAAATGCATTGCGTTTACAAAATACAAACTCTCAGATATTCCATATAATTAATTTTAATAATCTGCAACATAATACTAGAAAGTATTTTCCTATAATAACTTTTGCAATAACTGTAATATCTAAGAATTTAGCTAATAAAATGTTTTCAAAATGTTTCACAGGAAAAAGTAATTAGTATAGGTATTAAATATTTCTTTAAATTTCTTGTTATTTGAAAAAGCATATTTATTGTCCACATGTTTTCCTTTCTTGAAAGATATTAAATTTTGGATACTTATGAATTAAATCTGTGCATCTTTTGCGAAAACTTCGCAATTATTTTCTTTATTTGAAGAGATGGAATTTCGAAAAATTTTCTTTAGCTAATTTTAAACTAATATCATATATGAGATATTGGAGGCAATAAAATACAGGGTGTTCATAAATGATTGTCCAGGTTTCCTTATCTCATAACTTTTCATTTAAGAATACGACGAAAAACATTATTACTTATTCGTAAATTACAACTCAAAAAGTTTTTTTAATAATACAAACAAAGTTACATATAGGTAAAGTTGTAACTGAAAACGTAATTAATCCTTTAGGGAGCACGGTACTCTTATTCGTAAAATGTTGAAATGATTGAATAAAACCAGAATTTAGACACAAATTTATTTGAAAATAAGTAAACTGTTTTCTTTATGCACTTGGAACACCTAACCGGAGAGACAACCCGTAGGCTTACGGCTAAATCCTCCCGCGGAATGTTTCCCTTCGCCACTCAGCGAATTCACAGTCACAAGACGACATAAAACACGTGCGTATACCGAAAATATACAATAACGAAGAATAATCCACTCCCAAAACCACAATAATAAATATACAAAAAATATAATACATTTCCGCAGCAGCTTGGCGCACAAATAAAACAAAATAACAAAACAGACACAACCATATTCTCTAACAAAATTTCACAGTTTCAGGAATCAAAAGTCTAAATCAATTAATCGAAATAGATCAGTTAAATGTCCAACAGTCTTACAGGAATTAAAATCCTATCAAAGTTTAAACTCATATGGTACCAACAATGATCAATGGTCATATCAATGTCTTAACAGTGGTCAAAAGTCATATTGTTCAAGTGTTTTTAAAGTTTAAAAATAGTTTTGTTACAGTCAAGCAATATTGATGTCACGAGACACCAGAAAACATCAGACACATTTTTGACATCCGCACACTGTAGCAGCACAACATCACTTGATGTTACATTACAGAGGACTAAATTGCCGTATGCACTGTTGATTTGTATTTTGCAATGTGGACACAAATATGACCACGGCACTGTAATGACGCAATATAAATCAGCAAACCAGACTGTCAGAACGGATGCAGAGCATACGAATGAGCAAACATTTAGATGTATCCAACTAATAGCTGACAAACGAGAGGAAATTTATGTACTGTAAAATGACTGAAGGGGGGAAAATGCAAGCATCATGCTGCTGAATCCCACCGATAAAACAAACTTAAAGAAAGTAAACTGAACTGTGATAATCTTACACTTGTAAACTGTAGAAATCAACAGCAGAAAGACATTCAGAAATATCAATAGACTGGAATCTCAAAACACTTTCTGACAAAAGAGCTAAAATTTATAAAAACTTAACAAAAGGGAATTTTGTATTCCAAAATTATGGTGCCAATATGGCATTTAGGGATTAAACTTATGTGGTCCAAAAATGAACCACCGCCCTTGAAGGGGTTAAGCAAATAACGATTATAATCAAATTATAATTAATATTAATATTTTATCAAATTTATCAAACAAATGAATTATGTAATATCCATTAATCTAACTTTGTAGTCATAATTCATTAACAACGTTTTGATAAATTTGATAAAATGTTTATATTAATTATTATTTGATTATAATCTTTATTTGATTAAGAGCAGTTTGAGTGGCAACTTTACCCATACGTAACTTTGTTTGTGTTATTATAAAAAACCTTTTGAGCTGTAATTTATGTACGTGCAATAATATTTTTAATCATATTCTTAAATCAAAATTTATGAGGTAAGTAAACCGGGACAATCACTTATGGACACACCCCGTACGTTTATTGTATCGTTATTGGTATATTCAGGATATATTTTGATTTTTATTAATTTAACTTCTTACATTATTTGCTTTACCATTGGGTGCAAGCAATTGTAAATGACATCAACAAATTAATCTATTTTGGTAAATAATTGTTTCGGCGAATTTAAATATTTTTCTGACCATTCGATGCGTATTTTATTAACATTCGATAAATATGCAGACATTTCTATATGGACATCTCATGCTTTTGAGACATTTCGAAACATCACCAGATTTTTGCCAACATCACTATTGTTTGATGATTGTTTGTAAGAGCCTATACACGTACAATTATTGACCTTTAACAACATGCATTTTTGACGGAGAAAACATCATGCCGGAAATAAAAATACCACCGTAAGTTGATCTTATCGCTAAAAACCGCTCACCTGATACAGTGTATTATATATATATATATATATATATATATATATATACTTTTTATCTTTTACAATTTCTTATAAATTACAGATAATCTAAGTCACATTATTATGACTAAACTCATAATATTGTGTTGATTCATTTGACGTATGCAAAACATTTAAAAATCTTCTCAGAATGGAAGGTAAGTCCTCAATAAGTGATCGAAGGGAGACTGTACTAAATATACAAACATATGTCTTTCAATAAATATTAATTTAAAGCTTGGTGCGATATAATTAAAGTAAAAATAAAATACAACGTTAAAACACCAGTATAATTGAATCTACAGCATACCTGTTTCGGTAGCATATAGCATACCCTCATCAGTGCTGAAGAAAATGGAAATTTGCTCATATATATAGAAATGATAGGGGATTTAAGTGACAAGTTTATTAGCCAATATGAAAACGGAGGGTTCCAGGCAAACAGCCAATAGGAAAATAGATAGGAAATGGAATAATGGAGGATTCAAGTGACAGATTTATTAGCCAATAGGAAAACGGAGGGTTCTAGGCAACATCCAATAGGAAAATCGATAGGAAATGGAAACGCTATGGAGAGAATTAGTTTAAAAATTTAAGAAAAATTGGTTTTAATGTAATATTTTCAGCAGTCTGATAATGGTGGAATAGCAAATTCACAATTTTCTTCAGCACTGAGGAGGGTATGCTATATGCTACCGAAACCGGTATGCTGTAGATTCAATTATACTGGTGTTTTAACGTTGTATTTTATTTTTACTTTAAATATGTCTTTCAGCTCCAATTCTCAAATGCATCTCCATTTCGAGATGCAATATATCCAACTGAGTGAAAAAGTGTACAGGCCGGGATTCGAACCAGGACTATGGTTAAAGCTGCCAACGCTCTTCCAACTAAGCTATCCTGGACAAATTCGATGGAAACAATTCAGTCACACTACTTTTTGGCAATGACATCATGTCTTTTAGTGCAGCAGCATTAATATCAGGTAAAGGAACTCCAATAAACAAAATGCAATTCTCTACAGACCAGATGTCATTGCCAAAAGGTTGTCTGAGATTAATGAGTCCTCCAACATGGCTTAGTTGGAAGAGCGTTGTAGTTTAGGAAAAAGTTCCGGGTTCGAATCCCTTCCTGGACATTTTTCATTCAGTTGAAACAAATACAACTCGTATGATTCCCTTTCCAGTCGGTTAAAAAAAATAAGTGTGCTTCCTTATTATCCAGTGAAGTAGGAGTACAGAATATTCATGAAAATCTTTAGCATGCTGCTCAGAAAGTATAGTATATATTTTAGTCTTTCTGTGATGAATGATTTACTTTTTGGAAGATTCCACTCTAGTAGTAATTTACAAATCTAATAATTAAAAAACTACATTCAATAAATGAAAATTTACGTAAAATTTTTATTCTCTGCTAGGCCGTATTCATTACAGCATTAGTGCGCAAGTTGGTTCGACCTGCTGTAAAGTGGAATGGTAGAAAAGGACATGTTTGTTTTGTACTTTTAACAACAAGAAATGATTAACAAAAATTCTTTTGTAACAATCCCAAGTACCAACTTCTTTTAAATCAGAAAATACATACATCGATTTTTACTGTTACTCACGAAAATTATTTCTTAGTAAATAAACAGCTACCCAGAGACAATTTTGAACATATTTTACATAGTTCAAGTCTATGAATTTATTGAGTGCACCATGTGCATGTCTGAAAGGCCGTGCTATTTTTAATATGATGTACTTTACTATTTCTCAAAACTACATCTCTGTCAAAGAATTCTTGAATAATCGATGCTTGGAACAACTGAGAAGGGCAGAATTACAAAATGAATTTCTCAATAATCTGCTTTTTCACACATATCCCCTTTAACAGGGTGTATCTACTATAAATATATAATATGCAAATGACAAAAATGATGAGAGGAAAGCTTTGCCACTAGGTAAATCGTATTTAATGGTTGGAGTATCATAGTTGAGGTTTATCCCAACAGAGCAAAAAATGTCCAGGCCAAGCCTCTAACCTGGGTTCCTTGGCTTACAGTACCAATGCTCTTACTACTGAGCTATCCGAACGATAACATTTTCATCATGTAAATGCTATGATTTTAGCTCGGATGAATTAAATTAGCGCTGCAGTTCACAGGAATATCCAAAAAAATAGAGTGGATTATGTCTGCTAGGATATCGTTCGGGTAAATCAGTAGGAAGAGCATTGCCACAGCAAGTCAATGTACTCAGCTTCGAGTCCTGGCCTTGAAATTCTTCGAATTGTTGGAATAAACCTCAACTATGATACTCCAACCATTGAATGTGCTAATAGTAGAGTTGCAAAGAATGGGTTTATTCCACGGTTTATTTCCAAAAGACCAGGTTTATTCCCCAATAACCCGGTTTAAACCTGGGAAAAAACCCGGTTTATTTCCAAAAAACCCGGTTTTTTCCCAGGTTTAAACCGGGTTTATTCTAGTCTTTGCAACTCTAGCTAATGGAAATTTCTTTCCGGCTGCTTATAACTTGAGTTCTGCAGAATGGATTTTAATGGGATTTGCACTGTTAGTTAGATTATTTTTCAGCAATGGTGTTTAGTATATAACATATTTTTCTACGCTGCTTAGTTATATAATTATGAGAGAAAGTTCTATAATAAAGCTAACCCGATAAAGACAGATTAGCCTTTTAAAAAAGTTCTACTGAATGGAATTTGATGAGACATGCATTGTTAGTTATATAATTTTAGGTATGGTTTTAGTATATTGCATATAATTCTACTTTGCTTAGTTATAGAATTAGAGGGAAGGTCTATAAACAGGTGAACAGGATTGTAAAAGATTAGTCTTCTAAAAAAGTTCTACTGCACGGATTTTCTTGGTTAGTTTGTTTGCATGGTTAGTTAGATAATTTTTCAGGGGGGGGGGGGTTGTATATTGCATATCGTTCTAGCGTTCTTTACCAAATTCTACGATGAAAAAAAATAAAAAAGTTGGTACTTAAAAGCTAAAATTTCCTTAGCGCATTACAAAATATAATAGTGCAATGACGTTCACACCATTTTCAGCAATGACAACGGACAGTACTTTTCCGTTATACGGACACCATTGTCGCCAAGCATACATTTACATACATTCAATACATACATTTACATACATTCAATACATACATTTACATACATTCAATACATACATTTACATACATTCAATACATACATTTACATACATTATGCATTAACATACATTTTGGCATGGTGTCCGTAATAACGGAAAAGTACTGAAAGGACATTCCAGGTAAAGGTCCATATTGCTTTAAAACACAGTGTCAAATTCACCGATATATTATGTTTGATTCACGGTTCGTTTGAAGAAATGAACGGGAAAAGCCCGCTAGTCTATGTACAGGGTGCAATTATTGTACTATATGAAATTAAACCGTCATAACTCCTGAACGGTGTGCGTGATGAAGTTCAAACTTCGTGGTTGACCACAGGGTATGATTGGAATTTGTATGCGCATACGCACGCAACTTGTTGTTGTCGGCCATTTGCAAGTGAAAATGTCACAGTACAGCGTGCCTGAGCGTATATCGCTTGTGAAGGTCTACTATGCGGGCAATTACTAGCCCGATTGCGGCTCAAAGGCAGTTTGCGACCGAGTACAAACTGAAGACAACCGGTCCAAGTGTGCTAACAATCAAGAATTTGATTCGCAAGTTTGAGAGAACTGATAGTGTTTGTGATGACAGTGTTGCCAAAGTCGGTTCGACCCCATCCAACCAAGAAAGTGTTTGATGTCCTGGAGGATCATTTTGGGGGAAGGATTATTCTGGCTCTGGGGTGCCCAGAGGCCACTGGAATGGGACTCGCTTGGCCGCCATATTCTCTGGATCTGAGCACATGTGACATTTTTGTGGGGCTACATTATAGACAATGTGTACAGAAATAACCCCAAAACCATTGCTGAGCTGGAAACCACCATTCAGGCGGTCATCGACAGCATCGATGTTCCGACACTTCAGCGGGTCATGTAGAATTTTGCTATTCGTCTACGCTACATCATAGCCAATGATGGCAGCCGTATCGAACGTGTCATAACCTAAATCTGTCATAACCTAAATATCTGTAGTGACGTTTACATGTTGAATAAAGTTTGTGCACTCAGTAGTTTTTAAATAATTTACGTTTTATTTCATATAGTTCAATATTTGTCACCCTGTATGTAAAATTCACAATATACCAGGGTTACAAAATTATTGACTTTAAATGATATATCACAAATACAGATGTTACAAAACTTATTTATTTTATGAATTAAATTAATGAAGCTTTTTTTATGAAATCGAGCAATTTTATCAAGTCTTCTTATTTAATTTTAATATTTTACAAGAAAAATTAAATGACTATTCGCATTTCTATCATGAATAGAAAATCAATATGTCAGTAGAAATATTTTGTTCGTCTTATATTTCAGGAGAATAATATCTTAGTACTAAACACATTGTCTCTTGAAACGTAAAATTATTTTCAGATTAACTTATCGTCAATACTTCGTATTTGATTGTGTATAGCATAATATTTATGTGGATCATAAAAATTTTATTATCCATATCAAAAATGTATTCTCTGAATCCTGATTTAAATATACTGTTTCATATTTCTGACACTGATGCAAAATAATTATCCATTAGGAATTTCTTTCCAAATCTTTACCATTACAATATTTTAATCTGTAATCACTGACGTTTAGCATACCTTAAGAATTCCAATGAAGGAATCATATTTTAATCATATCTCACTTTTAATGTCACTGCCATTTTTATATAGAAAAATATTGATTCCGTATTCTTAAATTTTAAGACAATTTTTTTCGATATTCAACGGTTATCTGCGCAAGTACTGAAACTGTCAATAAATATCTGTAAACATGTTTATCATATTATTGGGGTTTTTGAAAAATAAATGTTATATATATTTCCTAATCGTGTATAAAAATTATGCAATACTAAGCAAATATAATATGTGCAGTACCGGAAGAGGTACCGGAAGACAGATATATCAATAAAAATAAATAAACCTTTTCAATAAACTTCATTACTTTCAGTAATCTCGTAGAAAACTGCATGATATGAACTTTATTTGTGTTATGAACTAATTCTTTTCCACATGAATACTATCAAATTCAGCTAATTTTCCACTTTTATTTGATTTTCAAGCATGCAGTTTAATGTATATATTTTTTTTTTATCCTGAATAAAAAATCGATAAATAATCGGAATTACAATTTTTATATTACATTTAAGACAAAAGATAACTCAAAAAGTTTCTATCTGAACAAAATATTTTTTGTTACGCAAAATAGTTTAAGAATTACCTTATTATCTTGAGGACATTTATTATGATTACATGTATCCTAATATTTATATGGATTATAAAATTATCCTTATGCGTATCAAACATGTACTTAGGATCGCTGGTCCTTTTATATTTTTTTACATTATTCAGCGTCATATTTATTCAATAAGAATTTCGGCACAATTCTTAGGAATCTCAAGATTCAAATCTGTAACCGTTGTCTTCCAGAAAACCTTGAGAATTGAGATGAAGGAATCATAAATGAAATCCTAGATCATATTTTATGTCTCTGTCATTTTCATCTGGAATAATATTGATTCCGTATAGTTCAATTTTAAGACAAATTGTTTCGTTTATACGATTCTGGATGCACGATCCTTGATTCTTTCTATTTGATTTAAATTACATATTTATCAATTTATACATTTAAGGAAAAATAAAGCGTATAATATATTTATCCTAATGTAGCTTAAATATACGAACATACTACGAAAATTATTGTATGATGAATCCTGTGAAAATATTTAATATAATATATTTATAAAAATGCAATGCTAAAATTTTTGTTTAAATACATAAATTTTTCATAAATTTATATAAATTTTAAAAGCTTTTTCTCTAAAATAAATGATATTTTAAGTTAAAATTTACTGTGAAAAAATAATGTATGATTATTTCAGCAGTTATCATGACTAAAAAAAATAACATTAATTTGTTTATTGTGGAAAGTTCATAGTGAATATAAACTTTAAAGGATATAGAATTTCAGAAATCTATGGAATTTTCAGAAAATTGTTTCACTATCTAAGCATTTTGCTTGAATGTTCCCGTTTCCAAAAAGCAAATTAAATAGGCTGAAGTCAAAAATATTTTTAACATAATTGTATTTTAACACATATGAAAATAAAGAGATATGAAGTGTATTTTAGAAAAAAACAGGTAAAGAAAGTTTAAAATATTATTAGGTTTACAAATTGTTTTATTAATATTCAGGAAAGCAGCTCTCAGACTTCAGAGGGTTAAATAATCAAAATATATTTTAATCTTTTGCATGTTATTTAAGATTCCAATTTTACATTTTGCAGTTCTTAATGTTTAGATTGTTTTTCTATTCTTTAAAATTGCTTTAGGTTTAAAGTATTGTTAATTTTGGCATACCTTAATTGGAGTGCTCTCCGATGTATAACTTGCAGTATATAGTCTCAATTTATATATGTAATGGGGCGTAAAGTTTGCATTGCCCAAAACGAAGCTAAAAGTAATAAAATGAAATGATAAGGGCAAAAGAACAAAATGAATATTAATGTTAATATCTAGATTATAAAAGTATTTAAAAACTTCTTGCAGGAGTGTTATGTAAAATTTCAGTTTTTTTTTTTTAATATGATTCTGATTTTAGTTCGAATTACCCGCAACAGATAGCGCTGCGAGCAATAGACGCCTTGTCGAGTTTTAAGCAGAAATCATCCATCATTGTTACGAAGTAAGGAGGTTAAATATATGGAGTGGGTCTCATTCACCAATACAATCTTGTCCAGAGTGAGGCCTTAAGAACAAGATTGTGTTGCCGAATGAGACACACTCCACATATTCAACCTCCTTCATTCGCATCAATGCTGGGTCATTTAAGTTTTGGCCTTCACTGAGTGCCTATCATGCAGGAATAAGAGGCAACGAATTAGGCGATAGTTTAACGAAAGTAGCAACTGCTTCAAGTGACATGAAATTCCATCCATTTCTTCATTCTCACTTAAAGTGATTAATGAAACAAGAAATCCTCACAAAATAGCAAAGTGAATGGAATAATACAGAGACTGGACGGTATACGTATCTACTATTTTGAAAAATAAAAGAAAAAATAATTCTGCATCACAGAAATTTATACGTATTCGCAACAAATCACGGTTCTTTTAGGTCCTACTTTGATAAGTTTGGAAAATCGCCTTCAAGTATTTGCGTATGTGGTCTGGGGACACGTCACTATACATTAGAGTGCACTCTCAGATCAACGTACCATATAAAGAAACTTGTTTCCATGCCTCTATCTAATTGGTTTAGCTATGTTGTAAAAGGAGAAAATTTACATCAGAACATAATAGAGTGTATTCAGATTTTGGAAAAAAAAACTTATTTTTTAAAACTTGGCAGTCGGAGCAATTCTAGAAGATTAGAAGAATTTTGGATTGCTGAAGAATATATCTCTATCATGTTTCTGTGAGATAAATAACAATGTGGGATATGCTGTCACAACTCAGCATATAATTTGGAAATGAATAAGTTTGGAAAATCGCCTTCAATCTCTGCGTATGTGGTCTGGGGACGCATCTCGTCACTATATATTAGAGTGCACTCTTAGATCAACATACCATATAAAGAAACTTGTCTCCATGCCTCTATCTAATTGGTTTAGCTATGTTGTAAAAAGAGCAATATTACATCAGAACATAATAGAGTGTATTCAGATTTTGGAAAAAAAACTTATTTTTTAAAACTTGGCAGTTGCAGAGCAATTTTAGAAGATTAGAAGAATTTTGGATTGCTGAAGAATATGATATCTCTATCATGTTTCTGTGAGATAAATAACAATGTGAGATATGCTGTCACAACTCAGCATATAATTTGGAACTTTCAGTGAGTTAAGGAACTATTGTCTTACATAATTTCTCATTCCACCTAAAGTATCGCAAGATAATTAACAATGTGAGATATGCGTCCGCAATTTAGTATATAATTTAGAACTCTCGACTTTCTCTCAATATAACTTAATGTACCTCGGTAATAGTAACTTTTGTACTAAAACTTTGAAACAATCTCTTAGCTCCCATTAGTTCTCAAAGTTATCTTGGACTTTTAGAGTAATGCCATGTGAATGTAGTTAGTATCCAACCAAAAAATGTTACTTCAAAAGAAGCACAAATTGTAGTGTGCCGTCTGTAAGGCCCATAATACAGGTTATTACTTCATTACATTTTATTTATTTTAATTAATCATTGGTAACTTGTAACCATTCAAATGATATGACACTATCATTGATTATTGCAATTATTACATATGTAATTATGTTAAAGCCTAATGGCCTCATTTGTAAATCGTTTTTTTTCTAAGTAAACCTGCCGAGCAGGGCTTGTAGAGCTTAAGACATATGGTAGGCCTCCCTGCATGGTTGAATTTGGATTTGAATTTGAATTTGAATTTTTTCTCAGCGCCATCTATCGTTATTATTTGAAACTAAAACCGGGAATCGCAGTAAAAAACTCCTGATTTCATACATTACTCCTCTGAATCATTTTTTTTTAAATATCTGTCACCGGTTGCAAGTTATTGAATTTTAAAATCAGTCAGTTCATTTTAGGGCACCCGGTAGATTAAAATGTAAAGGTGTCTAAAATAATTTCTAGATCTCTCTGTGACATTTTCTTTCGCATGACATTCATGTTCCATTGGCGTCTAACGTGGAGGCTAAACAAGAATATAAGATACATTTTATTCGTATTTATCTTACTAATAGACAGTATCAGCTTGTATATCTATAACGAGGATTTGTCTAAGTTTATCATGCAGATTTTATTTTTATTGCACATTTAATTATGGTTATCTACGTATTGTATGGTTCATTGTAATTAATTACATTTATTTGATTGTATGCAGAAATTTCAATTTTTTAATTATAATTTTTGCGCGAAGCTGTAATTATAAAAATTTTGAAGGGATTTTTTTCTGCTATAAAATGTTATTGGTGTAACTGTTAAGGTAGAAATTCGAATTATTTGTTAAACAACGATATATATTTTGTACTCAGTTGTATACTATGTGTAAACTAAAAGCCCGGATCTTACTGCAATTGTGTCATTTGCCACATCATCGATATTACAATATGTTATCATCATATATACCATTTCTGTTGTCAACATCACTATTTCTATGCATTTGCAAACGCACAACAATGAATTAGGTATCATTCGAAAGTTTTTTGAAGCGGCTTCCGACATAATACACTCACATTTAAAAAATGTTTTTAAATTAAAAATAGGGTTAATTAGAAATTAAATCAATATTGTTTTCATAAATGAAATAAAACGTTTTTCTCATATCAGTGTAGCAACAAAAATAAATACATTATTATATCGTGCTGAACAAAGATTAGATAAAAATAAAGAGTACAAAAAGATATAATATTTTATATTTATGATTGAAATTCAAAATTGAAATTCAAAAGTTTGTGAGAAAAAGACATCATCAATCGATCGAAGCAGTGGTATTTCAAGTGCAGCCTAAAATGCATGCTATGTTGTATTAAACTAAATTATATTTTATATGTATTCAATTTATATTTCTTTGTCCCGTGTTTTTTCCGATGTGGATGACATCATTCTCTAATGCAGTTAAAATACGATTATTATTTTTTTTCTCGCGTTTGCCTCTTGCTATCTTCGATCATTTTTTTAAATTTAACTTTGATGGAGTGAATGAGATGATACTCTGGCTTGACTAATGTTGTTTGCAGATATTTTTTACCTTATTTTTTCTTTAGAAATCTAAACATGCATCTAAAAATTATTAGACTGCAGTGCAACATCCTGGCGCGTTTGTACTGGCTATCTAGTGTTTAAATAAGAAACAGCTGAGAGATGACTCATGTTAAATCTCATCATCATTGATGATTCATGATATTTTAACTATCATTTATTGTTCTTTTCGCAATGCAATAATGCAGAAAAGATTTCTGATGTTGAAAGCAATGTCATACATTAGGAAGAGCATATTGAAGTTATAAATCGGATAGCTAACTGTCTATCTGCATGCATGCATAATAAGGTAAAATCGGATTATCTCATTATTTCAGTGTACTAATTTTTATGTCTCTAATTCTACATTCTTTAAATGGTTTTAAAAGAATAGGAAATAATTTCAGGAATTGTAGGTAACTATAATATTACATGGAATTTTCGTAAACGATCTGAAACATAACGAAATTTATCTGATGCTTTTTACAGCATGGTTAAATTTCACAAGTGTAAAACAAGTTTCCAATTGTAACATATAGTTATTATTTCTACACTCAGGAAAAGGAATTGATTAAAACTAAAAAACATGTTTTGTTGAGTACATTTTGGATGTTTTAGCAAAATTCAAGTAAAATTGAACCATTTTACTCGAATTAACAAAACATTTTTTGCTGACACTACAATTTTTTTTTAATTGCAAAAATAAAAAAAAAATTGATTCAAACAAAATTTCCATTGACCTATATTTAGACAAAAAGTTTTGTTTAAATATAGGTCAATGAAAATTTTGATTGAATCAACAATTTTTTTTTTTTTTCAATTCCAAAAAAAAAAAAATTGTATCGTCAGCAAAAAATGTTTTGTTAATTGGAGTAAAATGGTTCAATTTTACTTGAATTTTGCTAAAACAACCAAAATGTACTCAACAAAACATGTTTTGTAGTTTTAATCAATTCCTTTTTCTGGGTGTATATTCATAATTAATATATATATATATATAACTTTTATTTATTCTGGAATATATGAAAATAATTTAAATCAATAATTTTCCCTATCATGAGAGCATGCAGAAGGACAGCTCTCTATCCACTTTAACTTCAATACACTTTTTCTAATTTATAACTTGTCGTATATGTATCTCATATGTTATAATATAAATACTGTGAAACGGCGTATGACGGCAGTAGTAGCAAGAATCGTACGTTTATTACTTTTGAGTACCGTTTTCTCCGTACAGTAACATTTGTGCTGTTTATACGTAGGGATTGTAATAATTTTCTACTATAAAATAAGGCGATGATTACTATCCGCAAATACTAGTACCCTTTCAAGGATAACTCAGATCCTCTTTATCTGTGTAAAAAGAAGGAGAGATTAAAAGTGTTGAAATAAGCCATTGAATATGCTAATGGTAGAGTTGCAAAGAACGAGTTTATTCCCAAGTTTATTTCCAATAGATCGGGTTTATTCCCAGGTAGAGCTAATGGAAATTTCGTTCCGGCTGCTTATAACTTGAGTTCTGCAGGATGGATTTTAATGCGATTTGCACTGTTAGTTAGATGATTTTTCAGCAATGGTTTTAGTATATAACATATCTTTCTACGCTGCTTAGTTATATAATTATGGAAAAAGTTCTATAATAAAGCGAACCCGATAAAGATAGATTATCCTTTTAAAAAAGTTCTACTGAATGGAATTTGATGAGACATGCATTGTTAGTTATATAATTTTAGGTATGGTTTTAGTATATTGCATATCATTCTACTTTGCTTAGTTATAGAATTAGAGGGAAGGTCTATAAACAGGTGAACAGGATTGTAAAAGATTAGTCTTCTTAAAAAGTTCTACTGAACGGATTTTTTTGGTTAGTTTGTTTGCATGGTTAGTTAGATAATTTTTCAGAGTGGTTTTTTGTATATTGCATATCGTTCTAGCGTTCTTTACCAAATTCTACGATGAAATAAAACTAAAAAAGTTGGTACTTAACAGCTAAAATTTCATTAGCGCATTAGAAAATATGATAGTGCAATGGCGTTCGTACCATTGGCCTTATGAACTGACTATAAATGGCAAAGCCAAAAGTTTATACACAAGAAAAAGCAGACGTGACTTACCTGACAGGAAAACACCGAATGAAACAGGATCTTTTCACACAGGGAAGAGAAAAGGAGTGCAAGTCATGTCATTAACCAAAGAATCAGTATGTTTATGGATATGATCAGTCTCTTAAAAGTCGAGATGAAATACCGAATTGCATTTTTGAATAATTTTAACCCCAGAAAAGTTCAACTAGTTGTCCGAATTCCAACATTGCTTTGCTGTTATAATTCTATCTAATTCGTGTTTTTTAAAATAATTTTCATGTTATATTAATCTAAATCTAAGAGTCTGTTTTGTCTGTCCAATATATGCGAGTCCACATTCATAAAAATTCTATAAATACCCCAACTATTATGAATTGGAATCAGATCCTTGAGATTGGAGAAGGCAACTTTATTTACGGAAGAAAAACAACTTTGAAACTAAACTTATTCTGAATGCTTGAAATTTATGTACTGATTGTTTTGAAAATAGGGTAATACAATAACATTTTTAAAATCCTTATTTGCAGATACAGAGCCAGTGTTCTTAGGGGATTTAAATAAAATACGGTGAATGACATCCAAGGGAAAATCACGATCGATAGCAATAGTTTTGATATAATTAATTTCACTAATCAAAAATGTAATTCGGTATGTGATCTTGACTTTTACTAGGCTTATCATACCATAAATATACAGATTCCTTAGTTAATGGCATGACTAGCGCTCCTTTTCTCTCCCCTGCGCGGTGATGCATGTTTTTCCGGTGTTTTCCTGTCAGGTACGTCACTTCTGCTTTTTCGGGTGTATAAGCACTTGCCTTTGCCATTTGTTTTCAGTTCATAAGCCAGGACTCGGGCTCTAGCTTAGCGTGATTCTTTAAACCCTTTTAATCTCTCCCTGTTTATTTTATTTTATTTATTTATCTATTTTTGCACTGATGAAGAGGATCTGAGTTATACTTGAAACGGCCGTATGTGGTCTTAATGTTGGGACAGTTTGAATTTGTGTGTTTTAACGTTGTACAACTTTATCCCATGTCTTTGAATCCACGCAAAGTTAACATTTTCTGGCTACTAGTAGAGGAACGTCGGGTAATATGGAATACCATTTACTTTACGTATAATGCAATATCATAGCTCGATATTGTTTAAAACCGAAAATCGAATACAATTACAAACTTCAACTATCTGTAAATAGTTATTTGTAGACAAAAAACATTTACGAAATTTCAACACATGCAAAAAAAAAAATAATAATGGAAAACATTTTTGGAGAGTATTATGAGATAGTCGGGAAACATAGAATAAGGGGTTAAAAATGAAGAAAACTAAAAAAAAATTGGCAAACAGCAGCTGTAATGGCATCAAGAGAGAATGATCGAAATATAGAGTCTAGGTATTCAGAAAATATATATCATTTCATACTTCAGATTTGTACAAATCACAAATTTAAGAATTATTGCCCACCATAATCATAGAGTATCATGATATATTTGTATTCCATAATAACCCGACACAGCCGGTTGGGGAAAAATTACTCTGCGTTTATTGATGTGTATCGTGAGCTAAAAACAAGTATTGTATCATAAACTGTGAGTATTTCAGTTCACATTATGCTTAATTTTAATGTATATATATTACGTCTAATAATGAATAAAAATATTCAAACATTATCTCCTGAAATTTTCCAATGACGAAAAACAAATATTTATTCACACAACGCACCCTGACGCCAACCGACGAACTGTGCGTTCTGGGGGCGTTCTGTGAACGTTCTTAAGTAGTTTATGATATTACCGTTTGGCACCGATATTTGGCAACACTTTACCAAACAGAAACTTTGGTATTATATATTACCCGACTATTCCATAAAACCGAAGTTCCTCTGCTTAAAAGAATGGACCCAACGAATCCTATAGTAGTGTTTTAGCTAAGACGTGTCTGAAATAATGATAAACATTTCTATTAAAAAATATTTTTGTACTGTAAAATATTTTAGTAGTAACACATAATATTATATCAGAAATGCTTTTAAATTTTACTTCTGTGAGTTACAATTATATCAATAGTGTATTTGATCAATACAATTTTTTTGTACTATAAAAGCAAATACAATCAAAAGAACAAAAGAATTTTTCAAACGTAAATAAATAAATTTGTCGTGTAAATAAAAGAGTATTGTTCTATTGTTCTTTCTCCAGATTGTAATATCATAAAAAAAAAACATATATATTTCTGAAACAGATCAAATTCTAAAGGGCAAAAAGTAAAATTCTAAATACAATGAGAAAATCTGATTATTTGAAAAATGTAAAAAGTCTTTCATAAACAATCTCGTCTTTTATAATTTTAACTTATTATACATAAAAACAATGTTTGCAATAAAAAGTTATGTTTCATTTGCTTTTTCTTAGTTTTGTCTAAAGAAAACGATGCATTCTGATTTTGTGATCAAGTTTTTTTTTTTTTTAATTACGTTAATTATTTATGTCCATCTCAATTGCAGATAAAGAAATTTCAATATGTATAATTTTTTTAATCCTTTGCTCAAGCAATAGAAATATGCACCATTTGCATAATTTTAAATACAGTACATTTTTAATGATACATTTAAGATTGAAATAGTGCGCTTTTGTTTATGACATTTTAATAAATATTGCTCGCCGCATATAAATGGTTCTTTTAAATGGATAATAATATACATAGCTTGAAGAATCGATTTGTGTGATTATATTTTTATTCGGTAACATGATTTATTAGTTTGTTATAACATTTATTTTCGTATAAGAATGTTTTTGGAAGGCATTTCTTAAAAGAAAAAAACAGGTACATGATGTCTAAATGATATTCTTTATTCGTAATATTATATATATATATATATATATGAGAAATGTTTTTCCATTACATAGTGAATTATATCAACATATTAATTTGGTATGCGACGAATTTGTGGAATAACATATGTTTTGCAGTCAAAAGCCCCAGATGGAGCACGATGTTTATGAAATACACCAGGACCTTTCCCATAAAGATAACAGGAAGCTGCATTATTAACAATACATTTATTGACAATTCACAAATCATGGACAATTCCACTAATTATCAAGTTGAGAATTCAAAACTGAGCTGTGCTACGCCATAGAAAAAAAGCAGGACGATTTTACATATTATTAGATATATACACCAATTTAAAGACCCTTCTCCTCCAAGAGACGGGTTTTGTTTAGCAATTCAAAAATGTAAAAATTCAGAGCTCCGAGGTTGTGTAACGCGTTTTATACTACGCGAAGTGTAAGAATCTTTCGCCAATGCAGGATTAATTTAACCAATGAGCTGATTGCAAAGATATGGACTCTTTATTATACTCGGCATAATTTTGAAGTGAAAAAGTTAGACGCGGGAGTTGAAATGAATCATGGGATATCGGATGATAATGTTAAGAAAAACAAAAATGATATTAAGAGACGTTCTAATGAAATAAAAATTTAATGTGTCAAAATATGAATGAATAAATTACTTGTTTTTACAAAGAGGTGTAGCTTTTAACAGATTAAGATTTTTAGAATAAGAAATAAAAGAATATGCCGATTAAAGATATGAGTTAAAGATAAGAGTTAAAATATAATTTATATTTAAGATATGATTAAAAGACGAGGGAAAAAGGTAGAATTGTAAGAATTTGGAATAAATTAATTAAGAGAAAATGGCAAAAAAAATTATTATTACACACACACACACACACACACAGATATATATATTTATTATTTAATTTATGTTTCTTATTAAGACTTTTGTTATTTTAAGTGGCAACACTAGTTAATTATTTAGGTGTTTTAAAAAATTAATTAGGGGATCCATTATGGATTTCGTGGGTTACAGAATATACATGAAAACCATTTTTTTATTTGATTTCCATTTCTATTTTCCATTTTTTACTTATCGATTTTTTTACATCTAATAGATTTTTTTAAGATTACCCACTACCAACACCAAAAAAAACATTTTTATATGAAAGATATCCATTATGTATTCAAATAAAATGTTCTTGAAATTTATTAAAAACGATACTTTCGTATTAGCCGTATGTAGAGTTGTAAAAAAACAGTTTATTTCCACGTTTATTTCCAATAGACCCGGTTTATTCCCAGGTTTATTGCCAAAAGACCTGGTTTACTTCCATAAAACCAAGTTTATTCCCAAAAAACCCGGTTTATTCCCAGGTTTAAACCGGGTTTTTTCTAGCCTTTGCAACTCTAGCCGTATGTCAGGGATTAATAGCCAAAGGAATCGCCAACATCTAAAACTGAGAAGATTCTTTGCATACTAAATTGCGGTAAAATTTTCAAACAAATTACATTAGAAATAACATTTTTCAGCACTTTCCAACCTAGTTGTAAAGTGCTTATGACTTCGGTTTGTCTGGCCGTCTGCCGTCTGGCCGTCTGTCCTTGCTCTAACTCCCGTAAATATGCTCGGATTGCTCTGCAATTTTTATATGTTATTGTCGTTATCTATAGCATGTTCCCTATTTCAACGGAAGTGTGTAGCACTTATAGTTTTATTACAGGGACACTCAAAAGAATTCCGTTACATTGCGGTCTATGGGGAAAAATCATTTGCGGTTTATTTAAATAATGTTTCAGTATTTTAAACGCATTGAAATTTATATATATCACTAAGGTGCATTAGAAGAAGATTAATATGGAATAGGGTGTGCATAGCACTTATAGTTACTTTACAGGGACACACAAAAGAATTCTCTACTGTCTGTTAACACTAATTCCTGGAAGTGCGTTTTAAGTTACTAAACGCGATTTTAATTTTAACTCGCTTTTGTCTATTACGTGGTGTGTATAAATTCTGTAGATCCTATACAGGGCAGCACAAAAGTTCGCGAACACATT
This sequence comes from Maratus michaelseni, assembly GCA_963931845.1. NCBI lineage: Eukaryota > Metazoa > Arthropoda > Arachnida > Araneae > Salticidae > Maratus > Maratus michaelseni. The sequence continues at coordinate 126,318,303 of OZ007590.1, read as the reverse complement.
TCCGTTTATTGACAGAAACTCCAGAAAGATAATTTTAAACTGTGCTACGCGTTTCCTAACTAAACTAAAATTTAGCATCCTAGCATATACAAATCTATAGATCATATACAGGGCTGAATAAAAGTATTCGGATATTTTTCCGAATATTGTATCTGTTGGAAATTCCTGAAATTATGTTTTTAAATATGTTATGCGTTTTCCAAATTGTTTACTTAGATGTTATCTTTTAGCTTATTAAACGGTATGTTTTGTAAAATTATTTTGGAAGCGTTGGAAAGTGCTACATAATCTATGCTTGACGCATGATTTTTCGTTCTTGTTTACCTATTCAATGGTGTAAAAATTGAAATTGTGCAACGTTAAAAATTAAAAAATATTGCATAAAAAACGAAATTTGTCCGACAGGTGTTGCCAGTGTTCATATGATCTCGCCGTTACGCTCGAAGAACATGTTTTTGCTTTGTAGATTCTGTTTCAACATAAAATAGAGATTTACAGAAAACTTTCAAACATTCTCTTACACATTTGGGGTTAGCTATGTTGATGATACATTCATCTGAACTGATTCTGTCTTTATAATATAGAAAACATCGTCAAATTATGGCAATAAGCGATTTCAATACAATTGATAAAAATAACATAATGTAAACTAATTTTTTAAAATAGATGTGAAATGTGTCTTTCTAGAAATAACTGAAATATTTCCGCAGTAACTGATGGGTTTGAAGTAAAAGAAATATCCATTTGCATAAATAATAATGCATGTAATCAGCATTAATTTTGATACATTTTCGATCATTTATATGTCATTTATATGGCAAAAAAAATTAACTCAATTAAAATTAAAATGTCACAATTTTATTATATGTCACACATTAAAACGCACATTTGTTTAAATGTACTCAATAATATCATTTACAAAACTATTGCATAAAACGTCGGAGATATTTTTGCCAATGTCTAATGAAATTTATAAGTTAGTATATTATAATTCGTGCTATCATCATCTTCTTCTTCTTCTTCTTTTTCTTTTTTTTGTATAAATCATAACATTTTCCTTATAATTAATAATATTATTTTTCATTTAAACGCTACATTCTGTTTCCACATTCCCTAAGCTTGAATAATGTATAATTAAATTTAACATACCATTTCTATAGAATTGCAATTTGCGTTTCTCTTTTAATTATAAAAAAATATATAAATAATTTGCAGTGTTTTAATTAGAAGTATTTCTAATTAGCATTGTCATTTAATTTGAGAAGCTGCAAGATAGAAAATATATTTTCCAGGCGTATTGCACATACTAGGTATTTGATTTATTTTTAAGACTGCTACCTTTATAGTATAGAATGGAAAACTTGTAATTTATGGCGTGATTGCATAATCGCTGTTATAAAATTAACGTTAAATCTCTATGTTGTACAGTTAATATTAATCAATAGTTTGTCGGTGAGTAAAAATGCTAAAACTTTTTGCTTATAAAACAACATACATTTTTAGATTGTCTTTATTAATATTTCTTCAGAAAATTTCAATACACTTTAAATGCTTTTTTGTTTGTGAGCAAATGTTTAAGAAAAAATATATTCAATATCCAAACATATAAAACAGTAATAAACTCATGATAATTTATAGATTTGCTTATTAACTGACATCAAAGCGATTTCTTGCAGTTTGTAAGATGTCGAACATATCCCTTTTTTTATTATTACAACACAAAAATCTAGTTCAATTTTGCACGAAATTTGTAACAACGTAAGATTCACGACCTTTGATTTCATACTAATGATAGAAATGACAAGGAAACTTATCCTCTATCTTTTTCCTTATGTAAACCATTGAAACCAGTTTTTGAAGGTACTCCGTGGATTTTAATGAAAAATCCTCCAAAGAAAATATATCGTCTAGAAGACGTGATTCAGAAAATGGTCTACTGCAGAATGTTAAACTGTTCAACACTTACGGAACTCTTACAATGATGGAAAGTACTTATATCCAGATTGGTAAAAAACTAAGTACAAAGTCATGAGAAAAATATTTGTTTACAATTTTAAAAAAAAATCAAAAATGTGTAGGTATTATTGTTTGTAAACTTGTGTTTTAAAAACTTGTTGATGTCGAAATTAAATTTTAACTTCGAGTATGCATTTCTAAATATTACTTCTTTATTACATTTGTTACTGGATAATTATTTTTTTTGCTATTATTCGCTTTAACAAAACACACACACACACCACATATATATATATATATATGTGTGTGTGTAATTAAATGTTTTTATTTTTTTCTGGGAACAGTAATGTCTATCCTACTTTGATCAGAAATAGATGATGAAACAATCCTAAGAAGTGATAAAAATTTCATGACCAACATGGAAAAGGCCATTTAAAAACTGAATTTTGGAATTGGAAAAACTCACCAATCTTTGACTCCGCTGCAAAAAAACATTAAGAAGTCTACAAAAGATGTTCACACATTTTTTGTCAATTTTCATAGGACTTAGAGAACTATTTTACATTACATATTTGTGTTTTAAATGTTCAATTTGGTAACACTTATTCCGAACTACCTTTCTGAACAGTAAATTCCATGACAATAATGCATTTTGTAGTTTTGGAAATATTTCAATAAATTGGAAAATGTATTTTGAGCCATTCCTCTTGAACAGCTTTCCAAACCCCATGAAGGGTTGTAGGTAGACGCTTGGATAACGCAATTTTTAAAAGTCCAACAGTGCAAAAATCCATGGGTGTCCATCAGGAAATCCATGAAAAATCCATCATGAGATTTATCCATGTTACCCGTTTATCGTTCCCTTTTTTCAAGAAAATTAACAGTGGATTTTTATGTGTGATTGCTTGCTTTATCTTCATGCAGTTCAACTGATTGATAGCGCTGGGAGTAAAGATATTGTACTTCAGGTTTGAAAATTGGGAGTAAAATATGTTTCTGATAGTATGTGGAGACGATTTTAACATTTTTCACCACTCTCTTTATTTTTAATTTTCCGTTATATGCAAAGCCAGAAAAAAATCCTAAATCATTTGGTAAAACTTTTTTTGATACATTGAACCATGTTTTAACATTTTTTCTCCTCATTGATGATAATAGATAGATCTCTTTTTATTACAATCATTTTCTCCAGATAAATGTTTCTAATAAAGAATTCTGCAATGTTTTCTACGTTTGGTGTGATATGTCGTACAGAAAGACAATGAACATTGTGTATTTTGGCCTTTTCAAAATTCAAATCAGTGTTAATAATTTTGTTAAAAGTTGACATTGAGCATTTTAACGATTTAGCAACAGTCTTTAACTAGAAGGATTTTCTTTTACCATAAAAGATCCTATCTTTGCAATATTCGAATAATTCTTTTTTGTTTTGAGGTACATATTTGGAACAGCTTTTTCCACTTGAAGGCAGGCATTCACTTTATTTCCCTGTCTTATTGACGATATTACCTACTGTGGCTTTAGAAACAGAAAATTCATGCCTTTCACAGCGTTGTTTAATAACCTCCTTCTTGAGAATGTGAAAAATTATGCCTTCGAACCATTGGTTCTTTAAAAGCGCCATTTCGCATGTAAACGAATATTTTAGTTGTCAGACAAGAATTTATACTTTCACAAACATATTAGCTCTGAAATATAATTTCGTTATGCAGACTATTTTTTTACACTAAAACAAACTCGTCTAAAAATGTCCGAAGAGCCTCTGTACAAACGTCAGCTTTTGCAAGACTAGCTTGTGAAACATCATCTTGTGATATCTACTACACTTTTTAACATAAAAGATCAGTTCTCAAAAATGTGGTAGGTACAGTTATAATATTACTTCTGACCAGGACTTTACAAATTTGATAAAATCTGTTAGCCAGGAAAAAATTCTAGTTGCCAGAAGAAAAAATATTGACCCCCTCCCCTTTTTACCTCCATCACCGATTTTCAAAAAGCAATAAAGTTTTTAAAGAACTAATTGAGAAAAAATAATACCAAGCATAATTTAGAACAATTACTTACATAATTTAGACAGTCCAAATTTTTAATTTAAAACTTTTCTGCAATTTCTAGCATTTTTCCGAGTTTTGCGACGATTTTTTTTCATTCTTTAAAGGAAATCTGTTTATTCTTTTAGCCCAATATATTAAATTTTGTTTAGTCCGATTTTTGAATTATTGGTGATTTCTTATGCGATTTGTAGTTTTTTCTTTTTTTTCGCGTTCCGCACCAGTTTTTTGACGTTTGTAAAATGAACCCGGTTTAAATGTTTTAACCCAGTATAATAATTCTTGTCCGCCGTGATTTTTTGAATTTTTAACAATTTTTTGCGTTTTTTTCGAGTTTTGCGGCGATTGTTGGACATTTGTAAAAAGAATTAGGTTTCTATCATTAATCCCAATAAAGTACATTTTGTTCTCTGCTATTTTTAATTTTTTTTAGATTTTTTATGGGATTTTTTGTGTTTTGCGGCAATTTTTGAACAATTTATTTCTGAAAAGGTAAGTACAAAAAAAAAAAAGGAAAGAAAAGAAATCCGCCTCCACCAAATGAAATAACTTGGACGGCAGAACAAAAAACTAGGTCGCAAGTAGCGACCTGGTGATAGAATTTGTCAAGCCCTGCTTATGACACTTTATGTACACAATATTTACTACTTTTTGTATTCTTTGAAAGGAAAGCGTATGAAAAAAAATCTCTTTTAGGTAGCTTTCAATACAAAAAAGTATAAAGCTACCTATTGCAGCCGTTCGGAGGAAAGCAGTTCCGGAAAATTTCGATATATTTTCACCGATCATGACCCCCAGACCCCAAAACCACCCTCCGTCCAAATGTTGATTTATATATATAGATATATCCATATATATATATATATATATATATATATATATATATCTGACCTATGTCATACGATAACGCCCGTAATTATGAATCGATTTTGATGAAACTAATTGTGTGTATTAAGGTCACTAATGTCTCGAGCGAGTTCGTTGGCCAGCTTGGTCCGCCATCTTGTTTCAAGATGGCGGCCATTTAAAGATGTAAAATAACTTAAAATCTAAAATAAATATACAAAAAATTTAAAAATTCAAATTTATTTTTTAATTACGTGTTAGGCCTTGATACAAGGATTCCAGAGCTTTTTTTGGTTTACCTCTATCTTAAAAAATGGCTGAGATAGAGCAGTTTGAAATTCTAGGGTGGCTGACATTTTGAAACAAAACAGCACATTAATGCGATTACTCGCAAATTATTTTCTTTCATTGTTGTAATAATTTTCCCAATCATACGCATAAAACTATATATTCATATCCGTTAACGCCAAAATTGGCGACATTGGCGACAAAATTGGCAAAATTGGTCGACATTTGGCGAAATATCGCCAAATTTGGCGATCAAAATAAGTCTTCATAAATGAAGCCAATTTGGCTATTGCTCAATAATTTGGCGAATTTCTTATTCAAATTCAGTATTAACGAATCTTTTGTAAACGTTTCTTTGCATTTTAGCTTGCTGTTTTCGTGTAACGTTAGCTAAAATTTTAAAACGAAGATATAGGAAAGCTACCTTTTCCTCCCGGTACAGGCCGGAAGGACTTTTTGAATTAAAGGAGGGTGTATTTCCCTGATATTTATTTATAAAGATAATACACCTTTTATTCGATATATTTATTGTTTAGTAGATAAAAAACATATAACTTTTCACAACAATGAGAGAACTTTATAAAATTAATCTATGATAGTTTTTCAATTAATTAAAAGATTATTGTTCTTCCAGAGTATTATAGTATCATTTTTAAATCAGTGTTTGATGTATAAAAAATTCTGAAAGAGAAAAAAAAATATAAAAAGTTTATATGGAGTATTTGAAAATCTTTTGAAGAATTAAAAAACATTTTCCTTTATCAAAAACGTTTTAGAAATTTTGTATATTAAAAAAAAACATTAACAATTAAAGATAATATTTACTTTCATCATTTTTATTACTTTCTTTCAATAAAGAGAATTTAGCTTACATTAATTATGTATACTTTAAAAGGCAGGTAAAGTAACTTTTTAAGAAACTACATAACTTAATAAACATTAGGTTATAAAATGAAACATTTAAAATTTTCCATTTGTAATTTTTCGAAATATAGGGGAAGATCGGGTAACCCCGGACACTTGGATAAATTGCAAATAAAAAACAAATGAATAAAATTTCTGTCTTTATTTTATACTTAAAATAAAATTACGAACTTCTTTAATGATTTTAATTAAACATTGCTAAAAATATCGAATTATTTAACGAAATATACCGAAAATAGTTTGGCCTTATTTTTTTGGCGTCACAAGAAACGGCGGGTAGCCCCGGACATATTAATCAATGGTGTCCCAACCGTTTTTTGACCTTACAAACATCACAATTACAATAAAAATCCGATGCATCTATATAAACACAATCTTCATGTGCCCAGTCTTTGCATTCCTGGCACTGAATCCAGTCTTCTTCAAATGTTAAATAAATGTTTAATAACGTTTGACAGAAGCAACAAAAATTTATTGACGAAAACAAAACACTCACTCAAGACTAACTTACTCGGCGCCCACGTCGCAATGAAACTACTTTTGTTTCGACTCTAGAGTGCGTTCATTTACAATAACTCTTTATTTACTCAACACTTTGAATTTCTTAGAAATTGAAATGTCCGCGGTTACCCGCCGTCCGCGGCTACCCGACTTTCCCCTATTCCTTTAATATAATGTGACTTTTACAAAACATATAAGGTATTTCATCCACTTAAATGCCTTATGTGAAATGAAAATCGACTATTTTTTTAAGTTAAATTCAGTATTTATTTTCGTTCAAATTATAATCAAAACTAACGTTTTCGATAGAAAGAAATACAATGATGATTTAACTAATAACTACCCATATTCGGCTTATGCACGGTTTGTGAGTTACAATTGGACTTCCGATGATACAATAAGGAAAATGGCACAAAAATCGCTTCCATAGCGCCTCCTTCCGCAGGATATCCCCATTTTAAACTGGGAGCTCCTGGCCATAGCCAAAAACATATATATGAAGCTTGTTCAATTCTTAACATAACTTCATACACTTTTCGATGATATAAAGAAAACACACGGATAGACAGACATTTTCTAAAAAAGTAATTTTGGGGATCTCTGAACCCTAAAACGTGTAAATTTTTCGAAAATACGGCAGTTAAAATTTTTTTGATTACAATACTTTCTTCTATTATACACAAAAAAAAGTAAAAAGAAAATGTGTTAGAGGTTCACCTATACGTTTAAAAAAATATGATCTTCCTGAGTAAAAGTATCAGATTCATACAAAGTTGTTGAAATGCGAATTGTATATGAATTGTACGGATACGCGTTCGTCAACTTATTATTTATTTTGAAATTTCTATTCTAATGAACGTTACTTTTAAACCAATATTAAGTCTATATTTAGATAATTCTAAGTCGGTATTTCACCAATTTTAGATGTACTGTATTTTTATGTTCTGATATTCTATGAAAATCCGAGGATTTCCATTAGATAGAAGCTGCAACTGGCTTTTTAATTGAAATTACGTTATACAGGATGTCCCAAAAACATTGACGTTGGCTTTTATTCCTTAAATATTGATCACAGAAATTTCAAACTTACGTGCAAAAAAGGTACAGAACTTTATAAAATCGAATAAAATTTTCAGAGGATTAAATTTGAAGAAATAAATAAAAAATTTATACGGCTCCCACACAAAATATGCCCTGTAGACTAATAAGGGCATTTACAAAATTTCAGCAATTTATCATAAAAAATCGCAGAGATATGAAAATACACAAATGCTGATTTAAACCATTTTTCAATGCCTGGACATGAGTGCGCAAAGGGAAAAATCATGTCGGATGATCAAGGGACGTACACAAATTAAGAAACAAAACAATTATTGCATAAATAAATAATAATTGTGCTAATGGCAGAGCACAAATAATTTTCTCATGTAATTTTACGTCTGTTGCGATTATGTGACGCACCGATCAGATGCTGGTATTTGCATATGCAAACATTTCAAAGCTGTTTTAATGTTCATTGAATGTGCCATTTACAAATTTTATTCTGTAATTTATCATGTAAAATTCTAAGGTATTTTTCAGGAAGCATATTTTAGTAAATTTGAAAACAAAACTAAGGATAAGAACCATATTTTATTTGCTAATGATGCATCTCTGCATCGCGTCATGTGTATTCTAGCTGTATACATTTACATTTTAATTTATGATTAACTCCTCACCAACTTTGTTTAAACATATCTATCCGACTGTTTATGTTAAAATGCTAAAATTTTGTTCAATTCATTGAGAGTATATTGTGCACATTTTACTTATTGGGAAATTATTGTACGGGGGCCGTATAAAAATATTATTTTTGTATTTCTTCAAATATAATCCCCTGAAAATTTTTATTGATTTCATAAAATTCTGTACATCTGTGTACGTAACTTCGTAATTTGTAATATATGTATATGATCAATATTTAAGGAATAAAATCCGGGGTTATGTTTTTCGACACCCTGTATATATTGAGAGACATGTTACAGACATCTTAATATACATTGTAGTCAAACGTAAGTAAAATGGCCGAGATTTCGGCTTAATTTTATTTTTAGGGAATTTTATTTTTGGGGAATTTTATTCTTCAAATATTTGTAGTAAAAGTTGTCTTATTTGCAACATACATTAGAGCTATCATTTTATTAAACAAAATAGATTTTTGAGAAAAAAATATATTCTTGAGACACAACGTTTGATTTTCTTAATAATCACTCCTTAACAATGATCCGAGGCAGAGGGAACATCTGAAACCTGCCAGTGTTGTGTTTTTTGTAGCAACTTCGGATTCACCAGCGTATGATCTGGTCGTCATTGGACTACTATGTTTTCGTGTATGTCATTTTTGACAAAAGTATTTGTTGTGTTGATATTTGCAAGTGACATGTTATTTACACTTATATGATCTACAAGCGAGTCTCCGCGGGTTGAGTCTTGATTCTAACCCCATAGTGTGGAAATAGCATTAAATTTACCTCCGCAAATGAAGTACTGCCTTTGAGTGTTAAGGTGTTGCCGCACCGGGAGGGTTTCCTCGAAATCAAAGCGTGGTGCAGCATAGGTGGAGCCGAGTAAGTTCTTCCCTTCCTTTGCCGTGATTGTAATGAATGCCCAGTTTTTGCCTGTGAAGATGTGTGAGTAGGCGAGATCTGTGTTTTGTACCACCAGGTGAGTACTATCCTCTGACGGAAACACCGACCAGTTAATGGGGATATTTGAGAGTGCTCCGTCACCGCTGCAGTAAGTATCCTGCATCAGGGCGATATCAATGTGCTCCTCTATCATAGAGTTATGTAGAACCTCGTTTGCTGCTCTTTAGTGATCTAAGTTGACTTTAATAATTTTGATGTGGTCGAAAGGGGGAGGGGGGTCCTTCGGAGGTCCCGAAGGTGGAGAAAAAGACATTGCCTAAATAAAATTGAATAAAAAGGTGAAAAATAAAATAATTTGAAAAATTACTTCTAAGAGAGATTTACTAAAAAATTTACTAATATAGGGGCCTACCTTGCCAGTCATTATGTGGCCCTCCTTATGTTCCTATATGCGGAGGTTATAATGAAGATTGTGTTCAGTGTGCCAGTATGTTTACAGTCTACTGTGCTCGGCACCAATTTTCCTATAGGGTCATCCAAAAGAAATGGACGACGATTTTGTGGAGCTGATGGATGAGGCCGCGGAGAATTCTCTCGTTCTTGTTGGTGTGGGCGCTTGGTGTTGAACATAATGCCAAATGTTCGCGTTCTGCGTTGAAACAGACTGAAACGGAAGCACAGTGATTAGTTGCGAAGCTAGTGCCATGCTGCTCGTTGTGGAGAACACAATTGATGCATCTGGGTGACGTCTCACACTCTGATCATTGGTGATGGAGACCGCAGTTAACACAGATACCCGTTTCCGCTCTGCAGGAGCGTCCTTGGTGTGTCAGTGCTTGGCATCGTCTGCACCTCTGCACCGTTGTATGTGGACAGATATGGCGGATTTTAAGTCTTACTGAGATGTCACCGTCAGTGATGCTCTTACCCAGGGACTTAGACAATAGGATGATTACATCTTTTGATGCTTGCATGTGCTACTAATGTGTTTTTTCAATTCTCTCAAGATGATAATTTCCTCCGTTGTAATAATGTAAAGCTCTGTAATTATTTCCTTATTCTTGTCTGTTGATGTATCTTCTGGCACTCTAAGTAGTATCATCTTGTACAGTGGGAGTGCCTTCTGCACGAAGTGTAGGTGCCAATTAAGGTCTCGATGGTGTTGTAAGTCTGTCTGTAGGCATTTCATGTCTGCTTCTGGCTTATATGTCACTTCAATGTGATTTCTTTTTGAGTTACATGTTTTACGTTTATTGGTGTTGCAAATGTCTTCTCTGACAGGAGCGCATCAATTTCTTTGCCGAAAGCTTATCAACTCCTTTAATGATTAGTGGGCTTCGGTTTTCCCGTTCCGGGACGTTCTTTTTTTTCTTGTTGTTGATGGTGTCTGGTGATCGTGATGTAGTTGATGTGCTGTCACCTTGATGACCTTGTTCTTTCTCAGCTTCACAGGCTGCTATCAGCTCCTGGCACTCTTTCTGCGCGTTGTTCACAATGAGCGCCTGGGTAACTGCGTCTGCAATCTCCGATGAGTTCGGGAATTTGGTCAGGAGTGATTGGTATTTTGCAAAAATTTGGCGATATTTGGTAAAATATCTTTGGCCGAAAAATGGTCTTTCAAGATTACCGCTAAAATACATGATTGACGACATTTTGAGAAATAATTGGCTTTTAGAATCTGAAAGCATTTTCTATGAATTCCCAGTAGGAGCCAAGATATATGATTCAATCAATCAGAGTCCAAAGAACGTTCTCGAAAACAATTCAACCAGTCAGGGTTCATAAAACTGATTATTATATGTTGTAAAGAGAATCTGCTATATCACGTTGAACACAAAGCTAATTCTAACCGAGCGTAGCTCGTTCTTCCCAGCTGGTTTATTGTTAAATTAAAAAAGTTATTAAAATTATTGCGAACCCAAATATTTATTTGATATTCCTTTATAATTTTATACACACATTCATTTTTGTCAAATATTCTGTTATTGCAATTACCTTTCCACTAATCTAAAATCAATGCCAGTTTTATGCGTAAATATTAATTTTGCTTACATAACGAAATAGAATGTCATAAGTATGCGAAAAATATTTTAACCATTTAATTCGTAAATAAACCACTAATATTTAATCGTGATTGTAGTATAAAATAACAAGATAATTTGCATTTTGAGAGATAAGTGTGTAATTTGTTTTTGTAAAGGTTAAATAATGAGGAAAGGGAGAAATAGCATGCGCAGATTAATATTTAATATAATCTTAACTGACACATTTCTAAATCATTTGTTTTATGAAAATTAATTTCATACCAGAAATCAATTATTTTTGACAGATTGCTATATGCAAAAGTATAAATTCCTTTAAATATGTTACTGCCATTTATTTTATATGACACGTGGAAAATAATTGTCTAATTTCATAATTCACACCAAGCAGACAGCATACATTTGTTTCATACTTCTGTCATTTCTTTCTTTATTTATTGTTAAACAACGGCATTTCTTTCATTATCATTCCTAATATTTTCCTGTGAATTATTACCTGACATACAGATCATCCTTCAGGAAGAATCAATGAATATTCTCTTAAGTTAGTTTAATTTAATACTGAAACTATATTATGTTTTTTTCTTCAATATGAAAAATGATAATTAATTTATTTCCTTCTCTACGCACTATTTGCAATTAATATTAATAATATTAATGAGAAGATATGTAAGAGAAAATATGCATTTTCCGTGTTATTGTTCAGATCTGGTGCTGACGTTCTGTGTTAGAAATTGCAATGTACATATTAATGAATAATTAATGTTTTAATATGCAAGATTCTGAAATAACAAATTTCGAACAGTGGGTAATAATAAAGACAAATTAATATTGGAAAGCAATGTTCATCCGTTTTATTTAACTTTTGCATTTATTATTATTTATTCTGTAAACTGTTTCGTTCAAAGATGAAAATACATGTAAACAATTTTTCGAAAGCAAATTCGAATGTTTGCACAATGATTTATTGATTATTTTAACTCATAAAACAAAAGGAATTTTAATATTTATTTTGGAATTTAACGTAGAATTTGATTGCATAAATCATCTGCGGAAGAAAAAGAATTTGTGTTACATTTATCCTAAAAAAAAAAGATGGAAACATAATTTTTTCTTTTAAGTTTCAAAGAATGCGGCTATGTTAATATTTATTAAAGAAACAATAATTTCGTTCTGACTCAGAAAGAGACAAATCATTTTAATATTTTTACAAATGCAAATGAAGTAATGCGGAGATGTCCTGTGCAAAAATTTCTCTATTTTCACTAAAGTATTCGATTCAATAGTTGTTAATTTGACAATTAATATACTACTTGGCGCAGTACAATATAAACAGATAAAACAACGTTTTTAGCACCAGAACGTTTTAACTTATTGCATTAAAATATATTATTTTAAGCAGATCTGGTTCTAAACACGTTATTTTATTTGCTTACAATTGTTACTTTGTTCTTAAAAATTAAAAATTCCCACATGAATTATTTTGAATTTGGTTAACGATTTATGTTATTGCAGCGAATTTATATATGTTAGGTACAACACTACTCGCAGTTGTAAAATAAATTCCACTTTAATCATCTGATATATATTTTCTAATCTTGTTTCCTAAAAAAAACATATTTTAGTAAAAAAAAATAAAAGTTAAATATTTTAAATATTAAGATATTACTGCAGATGTTCTCAAAAGTATTTTGAATTTATGAATTGTTTATGACGATTGGAATCACAACACAAAAACTAGGCTTGCAAATATTCTCTGTTGTTCCTTACAGTTTACCTCTTTCTTGAAAATTCATGTTCAAACGTGATAACTTCTCTAATGGCTCAAGTTTAAAAACGAATACAATGTAAAAATCTCTGTTTATCATGTTGAGTGTACTAAGTACGCATCTTTATTATGAATATACTTACATTCCCGGGATTATAAAGATAAACTGTAATTATCTTGATTCAGTTAAGAAGATTCAGTTCTAAAAGGAAGATGTAATGTTGATCTGTAGCACGAGAAACTTTAAATATTATAATATACTTATAGTGATAATAAAAGTGCAAGTCATGTGACTACGGAAAAAAAATACGGACTGACCGCTTCAGTTTTCATATGACAGGCGGCCATTTTTACTAACATTATTTTTTTGGAATAAAACTGTATAAAAGTTACAACTTTAGAAAGATAACTTTTATTTATTTTTTTTTTTTTGTGACAGATGAGTTACATTCAAATATATATTCTGAAAGAACTTCAGTTGAAATTAGGTTGACAACCCTATAACGCATTCCATCAAAGTAAACGAACACAAAAGATTCGTTCATCGTAAGCGTTAAATGTATTAAACCATGAAGATAACCATTCGCATAGCAAGATCTTGAAAGATTCATTTTGCTGTCTATTTTCAAAATAATTATTTGCGCCTGTAAGACAATCAGAGTTTTGCATAATTCTGTTAGATGAAATTCTATACAATTCAACTTCCCACACTATATTTTCTTGATGTAAGTTACGTGTAAACAAAAACAACCCAAGTAATAATATTTACTGAAACAAATTTCAAAACGAGTCGTCAGATAATTTGGTACTTACGTATTATTCGTGCCAGGAAGTTAGATCACGAAAAATGGTTCTTAATCGCTAATCATGTTTACCATTGTTAATGGCCAATCGTTTTCAAAACGGTAATTTAATGAATATTTATTAAATATATAAAATATATAACATCATTAAAATTTTTAAGTAATATAGGAGCAAACTACATTAATACAAAATATTAATTGGTACTTACGTATTATTCGGGTCAGGTCAGATACAACTGCACCAAGCATGGTGCCAATTATACTAATTACATTAACCTTTATTTTTTACTGCTGTATAGTTGATTTATTTATTAGAGTTTATAGTTTATTTTTTACTATAATTTATTCATTTTTTATTAGAGTTTATAGTTTATTTTTTACTATAATTTATTCATTTTTTATTAGAGTTTATAGTTTATTTTTTACTATAATTTATTCATTTTTTATTAGAGTTTATAGTTTATTTTTTACTATAATTTATTCATTTTTTATTAGAGTTTATAGTTTATTTTTTACTATAATTTATTCATTTTTTATTAGAGTTTATAGTTTATTTTTTACTATAATTTATTCATTTTTTATTAGAGTTTATAGTTTTTATTTATTTATTTATTATTGTTAATTTATTATTTTATATTTATTTATATTTTATGTTATTTTCCATTTTCGACAATGTTATGTATTTAATAATGTTAAAATACTATTTTGAACAAAATTACCAACGATAACAAGGTTTCCAACTATTTATGGCGATCTATCTCCTGGCCCAGATAATACGTTAGTACGGATTAAATTAGTATACATTTTGTCAGGTTCTCTCACAGCTGCAAGAGTTGAAAGCTATTCTTAAGGGATTAGCATATTGTATGTATTGTATATGTATCTATTGTGTACCGTTAGAGGCTGGTTTAAGAAGAATCTTAATCCGAAGGGTGGCGACTCAGAATATGAGTGGAAGGGAGGTGGAACAGAATGATAGAAGTATTTCCATTGCAATGTGGTCTTTCATAGATAAGAAAGCTATTGCACCCTTTTGTTTAGGAAGACAGATCCGTCAAGAGGGAGGAAGGGTTGTCAAGGACCCTTGGAAACAGAGGAGAAACCCCGTAGAAAGGAGGGTGCTCTGCCGTTTACGAGAGAGAGAAAGTGAGTTCGAACGTGGTAGTGAAGGAGTAAGGTCGTTGAGAGTGGACGATCTGAGCCACGTGTGTTTAACGGTACCTCTCGAAAGAAAGAGAGAGCGGGTGGGAGATGAATAGAAATCTCAGTGCGGAATGAATTGACGTAGTCTAACGGTACACGTAGAGCGTTTTCTGTAATTGTTTTGATTTAGTGTTAAACCGGATAATTTACATCCGAGTTTAAGTGTAAATATTGTTAATAAATTGTTACTTTAACTTTAATTGAAAGAGTTAGGTTTTTCTTGAATATACATCAAGTATCGTGCCCGATATCACGTATTCATATCGGTGGTGGCAGCATATCAAAAGACCGGATTTATTTCGAAGTTGTGTGGACGGAGAAGTGGAATCCGACAATGTTGGCAGCGACGGGATCTGAATCACCGAAGACCAGTGCCAGTTAGCCGTGTTACAGAGAGTTTGTGCCGGATCGCCCAGCGAAAGTGTTCGTGCCCTATCGTCGTAGACTAGTGCCAGATAGCTGTGTTACAGAGAGTTTGTGCCGGATCGCCCAGCGGAAGTGTTTGTGCCCTATCGTCGTAGACCACCAGTGCCAGTTAGCCGTGTTACAGTCAGTTTATGCCGGATCGTCTAGCGGAAGTGTGTGTGCCCTATCATCGTAGACCAGTGCCAGCTAGCCTTGTTACAGAGTGCCTTGCCGGATCGTCCAGCGGAAGTGTTGGGGCTGTGCGTAGTGTTAGTTCCAGTGTTTGTGTGTAGTGTTTGTGTACACAGTGATTCAAATTACAGTGATTGTTGCCCGAGAGTGCAAGATTTACCCTGTGGAAAAGTGAGCAGAGAATTGCCCCAGCGAATAAAGTACGAGGTAAGGTGTTTTGATCATTTTACTCTACTGACATTCTCGAACCTACTTTTTTTATTGTGTATAATAGATGGTAATTTAAGTTAATGTTGTGGTTAATTTATGATAATTTATGTGCAATATAATAATTGGTCTAAATCAAATGAGATATTAACAACCATTTTACACTATTGTTTTAAGAAAAGGATCTTATATTAATTACTAGAAGTGATTTTCTAATTCTTTTAAACGGATAAGATTAATGATTAAAATTAATGCATTATGTTAATAGTTGGAAGGAATAATTGAAATTTCTTAAATTTAAATTATTATTAAAGTAATATTTAAATTAAGTGATATTGTTTGCTTTAAGTTTGAAATATTGATAGTAAATGAGGAAGGTAAATTTGTGTAGAAGTTAAATTAAATTGAAATAACCTTCAAGGAAGAACTGAAGGCCCAGAGAAAAAAAAAAGTGCTGTGATTTATTTTTAATGTGAGAACTAATTTTGAAATTGAAATATTTTATTGAGATTAAATTTAGGAATTTATGTGTATTTCATGCAAATTTTTGTTAGGTGGATATTTTTATGTAGTGATTGGCATCAGTGTTTTATTCAAATTGCTACGTATCAGTATTATTGTGTAAATTGTATTTTATTATTTAATGGTATAAATTTAAAATCTGTATTGCATAATAGTCAAATTGAGATTATTGTTACTTTGTTATTGGAAGCAAATTGTGGGGTATCATTGTTTAAGGAAATTTATTATTGTATTATTACTTATTTGAAATATGTTAAATAGTATAATATGTGGAGGTAACTTATGAGGGTAGGATTTGAGGAAGTATTAATTTGATATTGTGATTAAGTATTATTGTAGGGTGGTAATAATTATCAGTAGAAGGTATGGCTTTCTTACTAAAAATAAAAAGATGGATCTTCAGGCGATATGTGAAGAGTTAGGGATTGAAGTCTCGGAAGATGATACCAGGTTTAAGCTTAAGAAAAAGATAGTGGAGAGCGACGAATATGAAGAGGGTGCCGTTATGGAATTATCTAGCACTATTGTTATGGAACGGTTAGAACAAGAAAAGTTAGAAAAGGAGGAAAAGTTACAACGAGAAAAGTTAGATAGAGAAGAAAGGTTTGAAAAATTGATATTGGAACATGAGTTAGAGTTGGAAAGGATAAAGGTTCAAAGTTCGGCAAATAACTTTAATGGGACTAGAGAATCTAATCATGAGAGTAGCCTAGAGAAATTGATTAAAATTGTTAAAACTTTGTCTATCAAGGTTCCAGAAGGGACTGAGGGATGGAATCTGTTTTTTAGCAGTTTAGAACGAGCATTCCAAACAAAAAATGTACCGGAAACCCAGCAGGCCGAAATTTTACTAAATATGCTAGGGGATAAGGCCGATAATTTGCTAATATACACGACTAGGGAACAAATTGAGAGTTATGAGAAGTTAAAGGAATTAGTTCTAAGGGAACAGGAGCCGATACCGAAGGCGTGTTTGGAAAATTTCAAGAAGGCTAGAAGGAATCAAAATGAAACTCATGTATTATTTGTATCGCGTTTAATAGCAACGTGGGAAAATTACTGTAAGATTAGAGGTGCAGATACGTATGAGAAAGTTAATCAGTTAATTGTCACGGATAAGTTGTTAACTACGGTAAATGAGGAAACCGCGACGCATATTGGATTAACTCAGCACAGTAATTGGTTAGAAGTTTCGAAAATTGCTAAGGAATGTGATAATTTCTTTGATGCTAAACAAAAATCTTATGCGGTAACTTATAAGGGTTATAAAGGTAAAGAAAGATATGTGAATAATGAAGATTCTAGAAGGGCAAAAGATGAGGGATTTAGTAGTAATTGGAGACAAAATGGGAATAATGAAGTTAGTCCATTTTTTGGTAGAAAACCGGAATATAAGAAACCTAATGATACGACGCCTATCTGTTTCAAGTGTTCTCAACGAGGACATGTTCAGCGATTTTGTACAAAAGGAAATAATGAGGGAAGTAATCAAATTAATAACCGACAAGAACCAAGGGCTAGTATCAATAATGTGTCAGTGCGAGGAATTAAAGAATTACCAATGGGAGCGAGTATGGCAAGAATCGGAGCAAAAGGGAATTGGAGAACTAAAGTTATTGGAGAGAAGTTAAATAAACTTGAGAAAGTGGAAGTTAGTGTAAATGGGAAGATAACAAAAGGATTAGTGGATTCCGGTTGCGAAATTAGCGTCGTTCATAAAGATTTAGTACCAGCAGAGAAACTAAGAGGGGATGGTAGCATCTATTTACAAGGGATATTTGGTAAGGCAGTTAAATCGCAATTAATTCAATTACCTTTAGCTATTCCAAAACGCGGAGAAACTAATGTAATTCATCAGGATGTACTTTGCGCGATAATTGCTAATAGTAAGGAACAGGTAATTTTACATCCTGACGTGGCTAATGAATTGTCAGGGTTAAACAACGAGAAATCCTTAAGAGAATCGGTAGAAAGGCAATGTAAGGAAGATAGTAGGAATAAAGTGAAAGAAGGGGAAAGGATTAGAAATGGTAATAATAACCGTTATGTCGTAGAAACGAGATCGGAAAATTTACAAAGTCAGGAGAAGGAAAAAGCCGAGATAGAGAAAAGTAAGATTAATCAAGTTACGGAAAGTAGATTAAATGTATTTCAGGAATCCCAAGTGAGTTGTAAGGATTTAGAGAAAGCTTGGGAATTGGCTGAAAATGAGAGAGGGTCTTATTATACTGTGAATGGGATGTTATATCATAAAGAGAAATTAGGAGACGAAACGGTAGCTCAATTAGTAATACCTAAAGTTAGAAGGGAGAAAATTTTAAAATTAGCGCATACCTCCTTATATGGAGAACATCAGCCGGTTAAGAAAATGTTAGAAAGAATCGAGCATTAATTTTATTGGGAAAATATGGCGAAGGAAGCTAAAATATATTGTGAATCTTGTGTAGAATGCCGATTAACGAGGGAAATGAATGTGAGTAATAAGGAGAAAGAGGAAATATGTCGACCTGCAGTTATAGTTGAGTTTGGGGACGGGAGTAAGAAACTGGTGTATCAAGATGAAATGAGAGCATTTATGGCTAAAAATAAAGTAGTCGATATTGTCTTGGATAGTGACGGGGAGTTTGAAGACTTTAGGAAAGATCTGTTGTTAGACAGAGAACAACCGGAAAATAAAGACAGGAAGGGATTTGAAATAAAAGGGTTAAGCAATATTCAAGTTGGGAACATAAAATCAATCTTAAGGAAAAATAAGGAATTATTTATGGGTCCTATCCAACTGGTAGAAATGGAGAAATATCGGATTGGTCGTAAACCGGAGAGGGGTAAGATAAGGCAGAAATTGTACAATGTTTTTATTACGTACAAAGAGGACTTGGAGAGGCAAGTGCCTGATTGGTTAGAGGAAAATTTAATTAAGACCTCAGAAGCAGAAGTTAGCCATTCAAGCGGGTGCATTACGAAAAGGGATGTACCAATTAAGTTAACGAGGAAGGACTGGAGGGAAAAGGTAGTACCGACTCCAGCAATATCAGCCTAAGGACTGACATTAAATGACATAATACTAGTGTAACTCTATTTTTTTTGTATTTATAATTGTATTTGCATCTTGTGTTTATAACAGTGTATTAGCATATTGTGTAATTTTTTTTCTGTACGTTATCACATTAGTAAGAGATGTCAGTAGTTAAATTTTCAGACACCTTGAAATATTTATGTAATTGTAGTAATGAAGAAACCTATCAAGGAACTGTTGAACTCTTCTCAGACATTACATAGTTTGAGGAAAATTAGCCCCTAAAAGGCATATTTTCCGCTAAGGTGGGGGGTGTCAGGTTCTCTCACAGCTGCAAGAGTTGAAAGCTATTCTTAAGGGATTAGCATATTGTATGTATTGTATATGTATCTATTGTGTACCGTTAGAGGCTGGTTTAAGAAGAATCTTAATCCGAAGGGGAGCGACTCAGAATATGAGTGGAAGGGAGGTGGAACAGAATGAATGAAGTATTTCCATTGCAATGTGGTCTTTCATAGATAAGAAAGTTATTGCACCCTTTTGTTTAGGAAGACAGATCCGTCAAGAGGGAGGAAGGGTTGTCAAGGACCCTTGGAAACAGAGGAGAAACCCCGTAGAAAGGAGGGTGCTCTGCAGTTTACGAGAGAGAGAAAGTGAGTTCGAACGTGGTAGTGAAGGAGTAAGGTCGTTGAGAGTGGACGATCTGAGCCACGTGTGTTTAACGGTATCTCTCGAAAGAAAGAGAGAGCGGGTGGGAGATGAATAGAAATCTCAGTGCGGAATGAATTGACGTAGTCTAACGGTACACGTAGAGCGTTTTCTGTAATTGTTTTGATTTAGTGTTAAACCGGATAATTTACATCCGAGTTTAAGTGTAAATATTGTTAATAAATTGTTACTTTAACTTTAATTGAAAGAGTTAGGTTTTTCTTGAATATACATCAAGTATCGTGCCCGATATCACGTATTCATATCGGTGGTGGCAGCATATCAAAAGACATGATTTATTTCGAAGTTCTGTGGACGGAGAAGTGGAATCCGAAACATTTTTTAAACACATAACAAAAAGGTGACGGCTTTTAGCTAAAATATTTACGATTGTAGTTTTATTTTTGACTGAATACTATATCCGTTAGAATGAATATGAGATATAGATACTTTTCCAGTATAGAGTCTTTGCAAGATAGAGAAAATGGACTTGGCGAGAGAAGGAATGTTTTCATGCATTTTTTCTTATTCACTCTTTCATACACATAAGCATTTTTAGGAATATTTATACGATCTATTTAATACTAGCTGAACCCGCCCGGCTTTGTCCGGGCCCGTGATAATAACCTTAAACAAAACTCAAGTTTGTATGATTTTATATTATCACAAAATGTTTCAAATGAATCTAGTTTCGGGGGACCCCACTGCCTTCGCCATCGTTTAGTGTGCTCCAAACAAACCTCTTTCCGAACGAACCTGCGGGCTGTATCCGTACCGCCTACTGCAACATATACAGGTCGTGCTCCGTACACGCCGGAGATGATTGAAAACCAATCTGAATGAGTCAGTCCCCTTTGTAATAGTGCCCATAAAACCCAGTACAAGAATGCTACCCTGGGGGTGGAAAGATGGAACTAAAATTTGTAAGACAATCGAAAACCAAGTTGAACGAACATGAATCAATTTCCGTTGAAATCGGATCCACATAACCCGAGAAAAGGATATGCCGTTAATGTTCTAAAATGGTGATAGTTTTATCATTAACGCAATTTTATTTTAATGACACTCCAAAGCTTCACATTGTTTTAAGCCTTATTGTAGCTATTTTTTATAAACATTGTGGTAATGCTCCTCAATGTTGCTTTGAGCATTGTTTAACAGTTTTAAAATAATTGTTGTAAACCTTATTATTGTTTAGTAATTGTTGTAATCGTTTTTTATAACCGTAGTTAGTTTATTTTTGTAACCACTTTTATAATAGTCCAATTAAGAAAGAAAAATGTTTTACAGTATGGATTATAAAGAAACAAAAGATTTTTATAATAAGATTTTTCTTTATATTTTCAGACGTTTAAAATAACAAAATGGTATAAAAATAATAATAATGTGTATTTTTGTCATATTTAATGCAAGTAAAATACTAAAACTTGTACATCATAATAGTATTTCGCTACGAAAATGAGGCATCATAACGCTGTTGTTAATATGACCATTCAAATAATAATGGAAAGTGATTGCTTTTTCTTCTTTTTGTGGTGGACTGGAAATTTGAAAGTTCATCACATATCCGCAATACATGGAGCATTACAAAATTATTAATATAAAATCCAAGTTTTAAAATTTGAAAATAACGATATTCACTTATTCTTCGTTATTGCTGACTATTTATTATCAATGGACTAGCACAGTGTTGTTGAAAAGATGATTAAGGAATATACGTATATATAAATATAAACAATCAATTAATCGCTTCGCTACTGAGTATTAATGTAATATTATTGATTATTTGTTCCCCAATTTGATTTCAGAGGTAGAATTTTAATCTATTTTCATTATTTCGAGAATCTTTGACATCGAAGCTTATCACTCTGAGGCAGAAATTGCAATTATGTTTGAGTATCTATATATATTCTATTATAAAAAGAGAGAACGCCTGACTGACTGACTGATTCATCAACGGCCGTCTGAAATGAATGAAGCCAGGATCACGAAATTTGGACAGTAGATTGCTGTTATGACCTAGGTAAGCAATAAGAAAGGAATTTCGAAAATTTCCCTCACCCGAAGGGAGCTAAAGTTTTAGGTCATTTCGAGATGTCTCAGCAGCCGTCTTCGTTAGGAACGCGAAATTTAGGAAAACAAATCTACTATAAAACTGGTTAAACACGTATTTCAGCGAATTTGGATATTCACACCCTATGTGCGTTAAATGGTGGGTTTTTAGGTAAAACAGAATGAATCTTGAAACAATACAGTTACAAAAATAAAGTCGCAACAATATTTACAACAATGAAATTATAACAATGAAATTACAACAATGAAATACATAAAATACAGCTAAATGAATCTGATAAAAAATGGTTAATCGCGTATTTCAACTATTTTTGCGATTTCGTCGCCAACATCGGCAATGAACCCGGGAAGACTATACGAATGGATCATATTGCTGATTTTTGATTAGATATTTTGCGCTAGACATTTTTCCAAGCATATCGACACATTGTTCACCCGAGCAAAGCTAGGTCGGTCCGTAGGTCATTTATAAAACGGGGAACATATGTGGACCTAGGGTGTAAAGAGGATAAAGTTAAAAGTTACCAAATAAGTAAAAGTTAATTTTAATTTTTTTGGATGAATTACTGTTCTAACGTGAAATCTCATGAAAAGTGTTAGATTTATAAGCAATTACATTTTTATTAGTGCACATACAAAATCCCGCTAACAATTATTTCAATCCAATTGTTAGAAATATTTAAAAAAACAAGATCAGGTAAAGTAAACATTTTAAGACTCAATTACTGACAGACTGAGAGTAGTTTTGTTACATAAGAATATGGAAAATGATTCTTGAAAAAACACATACATTCCAGATGTCTGTAAGAATTTAAATAAAATTGATTAAAATAACACCCTATTTAATTATTTAAAATATGCGTGTAGTTTAAAGCGATAGAATCAATGTAGTTCTATGCTTTAAAAAGCAAGCACAGAGTATTTGTTACACAATATTACATGCAGACAATTTTCACTGCATAATCAAAAAATTTGCGTTTCTAGAGTCGGGAATAACATTAAAAATAGATATTCAATTACTAATGTCTGTATTACCAATTTTACAATCAGGCATCACTCAAAACATAGTAAAAGTTCCATAAAAAACAGTCTACCATTAAAAATGTTAAAATGTTTATAAAAAACTGTCACCATTACTAAAACGTTTTCGTCCAGCTGGAGCATCATCATTTGTAATTTCAGGAATTCCCTTCACTATTTATTTTACTGGGGATTGACATTAGAAGATGTTAGAAGATGAAGGGGGAAAAAGGGAAAGGAATGAGATTAGAGGGAATTCGTCAATCGCCAGTCAAATAAATAGCGAAGGGAAGGAAGCGTGAAAATAACTGCAGATGCTCCGGATGGGGCGAAAACGTTTTTGTAATGGTGACAGTTTTTCAGAAACTTTTAAACGTTTTTAATGATGATGGAATTTTATATACAGACTATTTTTTATGGAACTTTTATCATGTTTTCAGTGATATCGGAATGTAAAATTGGAAGTCAGGAATAACGTTTTGGAAAATAGACATTAGAGTTTTATTCTTTAATATTGCAAAAATTTATACTTTAAGTTTCGTATATAACGCATGCAAATTCAGCAAATGTTAACTATTAAAATAAAAAACGAAATCTTGCCTTATATTCTAGCAATAAGGGCTGAAACATAATGTGGACCGTTTGACCAATGTTTCAAAAGAAATGAAACTATGCAGTTTGCTTTCTCAACTGTCAGACATCATCTGTCCTTTATGACAAAATATGAATTCGGTTTGAAACAAATACATCTGAACTTATTAGTGCCATAAACCTGTCTAATCATCAGATTTTATATGTACTTATAAAAAAATTAAATGTTAAAGAATATATTTGCCATTTTAGCTATATATATCATTGCATGATACTAATATGTTGATACTAATTTGATTGCATGATACTAATGCATGATACTAATTTGATTTATTATGATGATTAAAGCAGTGTTCTTGATGTCTATAAGCAGCACGATTATTATTAATTGTTGTGGATTTTCTCTGTTAAGAACTTTAATGAACGAATGACATATTGATCATGAGTTCAGATATTCAATATGCGGAAAGTAAAGCACAGTTTAGTAATTTAATTCCATGCAGCTAAAATAATAGCAAACATTAAAAGAACAAATTATTTTTTAAATTCCTCATAGATAGCAGAAATGTCTAAGGTAAATAAAATCAATTTAAAAATGTTTAAAATTATTTCGCTCTTTTATTGCTGTACGAACACATACATGGTTTAAATATTTGCTTCTTCGTTTTGTAATATTATACTGTTTTATATTTAATTGGGGTATATTTGTAACATTGAACATTTATAAAAGTGCGATAATAATGACTCGGAAGATCAGCGTTTTAATGTGTTTTATATAAATATTTCTTAAACTATTACTCTCAATAAGAAACCTACATTTCCCTGTGACATTTCTTCATAATTTAATCAAAACATTATTTTTTATACAGTAAAATCGGATACATCTGGCATTTATTTCGTAAGCTAACATTTAGATTTAATTTATATTCCATTCATTTATTTCACATAAAAACATATTTGCATGGAATAATGGTGCAGTGTATCAAATATTCGAGTATATTTTAGTTAAATGAAGCTAAGTTTTTAAAGTACAAACTCTTGATTTTGTTCCATAAATATTTCAATTCTTATTATTAAATTTTTCTAGTATGCATTCTAGAAAGTATTTCCTCTGTCTTTAAAATAAAATGTCTTATTATTTTCTTTAAACTTATTCATAGTTATGTAATAAATTTATTTTTGCATTTACACGTTACATTCTTGATACAATATTAAATTACTGATATTATGCATGAACAAAATGTATATTACAAAATTTTCACGATATTGCCTTACTGAAACACGTCACAAGATATATTCTAAAATTTATAACATACTTAGAAAAGGTAAAATAAATTTGTGGAATACATCAAGATTTTTTTTTTATTAATTTATGTAATATTTTACAAGATATGAATAAACGTTTATCTTATGAAATATGAGAATAATCGATATAAAATTCACGAATTATTAGGAAAATAAAGTTTTTGTCAGACTTTATTTTTGATTACATTCTTATTCACTTTTGAGCAGTTCTTCAAAATTTTTATAAAAATCATTTATTTAAGAATGAATATGACTATTATCACTTTTGTATAAATTGAGTTACTATTTAGTTAAAAATATACGCTTTTAGTGATTTGTTTCAGAAAATTCTTGTCTCCCAGAAATTCGGAGGCACGTGCCATTCAATATTCTTGATACAGAAATCTTCCATTTAACTGTACTAATAGAAAATACAGTACAAATGGAAAAAAATTGCTTTAGAATACGTTTAGAATAAATTAGGAAATATAAACTTATACGTTAAATATAAATGTAGGAGGGATATACTCAACCTATTTAACTTGGTAAAAGAATTTTTATTTTAATTATTTTTTCTTGTGAGGCTTGTTTAATAATGTGGCTTAAAAATATAGTTGCTTTATGATCTAGCATAAATAGATTTTTACCATACCTTTATCTAATGTTATTAATTTAAACTATGTAGCGATATATAACATCTAAATTCCAGACATAATATATTTTAAATATATATTTTAAAAATTATTTTCCTATCTTTAATAAAAACGCTAACAGGTTATTGAAATTTTATTTTCATATTACTATTTATTTTATAAGATCCTGTAAGGATATTACAATGAAAGACACCTCCTCTTGATCAGTAAAGTGTTCCTTTGATTAACCTATCTTTACTACGTACATTTTATTAATAAACTTAGAGATATCTATATAATGGATTATAAACACGGTATTATATACAACAAAAATATATTAAACAAGAATGATTTTAATATAGTCCATTTTATTTCCATTTATTCCCATTATTTATTTCTCAGTTGAAAAATAAGGCACTGTCACAAGATTCACATTTTTAACTATTTACTTTCAAAAAAGCTTAAAGATTGGAAGTAATAAAATAAAATAATTCATAGATTATCTTGGATGTTGCTGCCATTTTCATATGGAAAATTATTTATACTGTATATTTCATTTATGCAAAACTTAGTCTAGATATTTTATAATAGATTATGAATATAATATTGCACTCAACAAAAATATATTCAGAAAGGATTCTAATATAGTCTATTTTATTTTTCTTTAGCCATGCTATTTATTTGTTCATTGAAAAATGCAGCACTGTCGCAAGATTCACATTTGTAACCACTTTCTTTCAGAATAGCTTAAAGATTGGAATGGAAGTCCAGAAATGAAATCATGGATCATATTTGGTGTTGCTGTCATTTTCACATGGTAAAAGGTTTGTATTTTATGCAAAAATTATTTTTATATTCAATGCTGGCTACATAAGTTTTAAGTCTTTCAGAATTTCTCGTATATACAGGGTGTCCCCCCAAAAATTGACATCTGATTTTATTCCTTAAATATTGATCATAGACATATATTATAAATTACACAGTTACGTAAAAGACGGTAATATAGAATTTTATGAAATCGATTAAAATTTTCAGGCGAGTAAATTTACAAAATTTAAATTTTTATACGGTCCCCGTACAGAACATTTCACAATGAGGAAAATGTGCCCCATACACTAATAAGTTCACGTACAAAATTATATAAGTACTATAATAAAAAGTACACATTACAAATTACGAAGTTACGTAAACAAATGTACAGAATTTTATGAAATCGATTTTAAAATTTTCAGGGAATAATATATTTAAATAAATACAAAATTAATATTTGTATACGGCCCCCGTACAAAAAATTTCCCAAGAAGTAAAATGTGTCCAATACACTGATAATGAAATGTACAAAATTTTAGCATTTTATCATAAAACGTCGCAGAGACATATTTAAACAAAGTTAGTGAGGGGTTAATCATAAATTAAAATGTAAATGTTTACAGCTGGAGTACAAATGACGCGATGCAGAGATGCATCATAAGCAAATAAAATACGGCTCTTATCTTTAGTTTCGTTTACAAATTTACTAAAAGATGCTTCCTGAAAATTACCTTAATATTTTACATGATGAATTACAGAATAAAATTTGTAAATGACACATTCAATGAACATTAAAACAGCTTACAAATGTTTGACAGAAATATAACATAATGTAAAGTTTTTTAACAAGCTTTGTAATCTTTGCTAAAGTTATTATTTCTACGCAGTTTAGATACTTTTGTACAACAAAATAACACAATTATTATTTATTTGTGCGTGTTGTTTCTTTTGTAATTTGCGTAAAGGTCCTGAAACGCGATCATCCGATATGATTTCTCCCATTTGCGAACTCCTATCTAGACAACGAAAAGTGGTTTAAATCCAGCATTTATATTTTTTCATATCTCTGCGATTTTTATGACAAAATACTGAAATATTATACATGACTTTATTTGTGTATACATTTTACTCATTGGCAAATTTCTTGTACGGGGCCGTATACAAATTTAAATTTTGTATTTCTTCAAATTTAACCCACTGAAAATTTTAATCGATTTATAAAATTCTGCACCTTTTTTGTGTAACTTTGTAATTTATAATATGCTAAAGTTTTGTACATGAACTTATTAGTGTATGGGATCACAGTTTACTCATTGTGAAATATTCTGTACGGGGACCCTATAAATATTTAAATTTTGCCTTTCTTCCAATTTAATCTCTTGAAAATTTTAATCTATTTCATAAAATTCTATGCCTTCTTTTACGTAACATTGTAATTTATAATATATGTCTATGCTCAAAATTTAATGGGCTACTTCACTCAGGTGAAAATATCCGTTCGCTAATGTTAATCTTAAGGGAGAAAGTTTTTAGAATATCTCGATTGCATTTCTATATTTTTACATGATTTTTTTTTATTGCATTGAATCGATGAGGTCAATCTCTATACAGACAATTTTTTACTTTTTCAATTTTGGTGGCAGTTTTTTTTAATGGGAATACTTTCACTTTCAAAACCCGTTCCAAAAACTAAAAAAACTAACAAAATCGAAAAAATAAAAAAAAAGGCCTGCATACAGAGATCATCCTCAGCTATCCACTGCAAAAAAATAATAATAATAATAATAATAATAAAATATTTAAATGCGAAGTATATATCTTAAAATATTTCCCTCATAGGATTAACATTAGCGAACGGTTGTTTTCGCGTGAGTGAAGCAGTAGGAATAAAAGTCTCTTGAGGAATAAAAGTCGAGGTCAATGTTTTTGGGTCACCTTGTATATTCCGTTTGGCATATTATAGATTTTATTTTTAAAGCATATTAAAAAAAAATCTAAGAGTCTAAGAATTTATGCATCTTTTTGAATTTGTTTGTGTGACACACATACATATGTGTGACACATCCATACATGCACACACATTGTGTGTGCATGTATACTATATGTGTGCATACACACATTGTGTATGCATGAAGCCGATAGCGCGCCATTAAGAAATAGAAGCTTATTTTTTTAATTATTTATTTTTGTGAAATTTTGTTGCATTATAACAGATTTTGTCAGTGTGGCGCAATAGATGTTCTATGTTGTTTTAAAAAAGCAAATTTTATTAATAGAATTTTCTTTTGTATATCTGAATCCCTGTACGTGTTTGTGCAGATTATCTTCCTTAAATGCTATTCCGGTTGTAAGTAAATAAAACCTTAAAGATTAAAGAAAAACATTAATGCAATTTGTCTTCCTCAACAATTCACTGTATTGTACAATTTAGACGTTATGAAACAAAAACATTCCAGTTGGAAATGAAAAAAAAAAATAGAGATATAATATTATTGGCATATCAATCAGAATACTGCCATATTCAACAGCTTTAAAAGTTCTCATCACAACAGCTACTGGACAGTTGGCTGCACGCAAGCATAGCAATATGCGGTGTACAATATTAAAGTTGGGCATGAAGCGATTTTCTCGTAGTTATTATATTTTTCGACTTATAATAAGATGGAAAAGACGATAGGAAATGCGATTTATCGAGCATGTACTTATATTCTAATTTAAGCGGTCCAAACATGATGATCCACTTTCCGCAGCGGTACTAAGAAACCTGGACGTTCAGTCGCCAATGTTATTTTTTCAAATTCATGTCGTGCAGAATATCATTTATGGTAACTGGTAGTAAATCGACCACTCTTATTTCAAAATAAAATTGGTATGGTTGTGTCAAACTAAAAAATAAAAAATGAAAATATGAAGTTATTAGTGTTAAAATATCTCTCTTTAAATTTTGAAAACATTATTTTACTCCTAATTTTCACATTCAAATTTAAAATTTTGTATCTTCTTTTGAAGGTAATGAGGCCTGAGAAGATAGTTCGGTCACTGTTCTATTTTCTCAATAAATACATATCTACTATGTATCACTACACTTAAGCTAAAAAGGTTATTTAAAAATGTACTACTTTATTATTTTTATGAAAAGGACTTTATGTTCATTTGAAATTATTTAATCATAAATCAAAGAATTCTAAAACAGGAATTAAACATTTGAAAATGTTGACAAAAATTTAAACGGTTAAAATGTTGGAAACCCCTACCTGAATTCTCAATAAAAAAGAACATAGCTGCTCTAAATTCCTCAATCCAACTCATCAGGAACCTCAATCCAAATATCAAAATGCAGATTAATGACAAAACCTTTATTATATATATATAGTTATCTTCACAACAATGCAAGAATAATAACAATAATAAAAAAGTAAGAATTTCTTTTGTTCTTCAAACAATAAAATATTAGTCTTTCAGCGTTTTTATTCATAATAATCAATACCATACATAATACAAGTTTATAAAATATTTTAAGTTCTAAAATAAAATAAAATTTCAAACAAAAAGGAAATCTATTATTTAGAAACGCAAAAAATTAATGCAGCTTTTTGACTATTTACTAATTTGTAGAATTAAATAAAGCTCAGCATGTATAATGTATGTTTACATATATGAAACGCATTTTTTTTATTCTAGCGAAAAAAAAAATACATTTTCTGGATTTAGTGATAAAAATGCTTTTGAATACGTTAATTATTTCGAAAACAGATAAGCTACTGTTGAACACTTTATTAAGCACTAGGTTTAGTAATAAAAGAGATAATTTCTTTTGAAATGTTTTCATAAAAGTGTGTTTGTAATGGAAAAACACATGTGTTTAATTTTTTATTAAATAGATTAGGGGTTTTAAACCAATCGCTTGTTTTGTGTATATAAATAACAATTAATATTTTTCATTTAAAAGTTAAATTCTGTGTTTTATTAATCTTTAAGAGTTATCATCATATAATTTTTTTCTAGATAAGAAAATTTCTATAAAAGACTTAAAAAAAGAATGCAGATTTATCATGTCAAAATCAATGTTATTAACGT
This sequence comes from Maratus michaelseni, assembly GCA_963931845.1. Lineage (NCBI taxonomy): Eukaryota > Metazoa > Arthropoda > Arachnida > Araneae > Salticidae > Maratus > Maratus michaelseni. Next base: position 126,287,754 of record OZ007590.1, on the reverse strand, counting down.
ATAAAATCTTATTTTTAAGTTTTTCGAGATTCTTTTATTTATCTTAACTTGGTTTGTAAAGATGGAATTTTGTAAGCTATTTTTTACTCACTTCCTGATATGCTAGAATTATAAAGAAAAAAAACTACAATCTTTTAATATTTTTAGAACATAATTATAAATTAATAATTTAATTTTAAGGTTTAATTTTAAGGTATTTTTCAATTAGCCTACCTAAGGTGATGAATTATCCAATATTCTTACTGATCACAACTGTTTACGAGTTACAAAAATAATAAAGGTAATTGTATGGCAATCCACTTTTGTTAAAATATGCCAACTGGCTGTTAAACTGCAAAACCGAAATATTTTAAATACTAAAAAGTATAAAATATAAATCCAAAATAAAGAGAGTAATAACTTTTAAAAAAATACTCTTTTATTTTGAATTGACTTCCATCCAAATGGGGATACAGAATTCGTTTGTATACATTTTAATGCGTGTCATTACATATCATTTGTTCGGAAGTTCCAATTTCCATTTTTCCTTTATAAATGGCTTGTTTTCTTTGGTAGTTAAGTATAATTCTCATTAGTATCCAGTACTGGTCAGTTTGTCGCCATGTCTTTTGCTTGCTTGCCGTGTCCTTTTTACTAGGCTCCAAATTTTAAAAAAATTGGACAATCGTCACGGAATTCGAATATGCGGTTAAAGTACAGAGTACTACTTTATATTTTTAAAATAGTCGTCTTATCGTGCATATTTCATTTTTATAAGGTCACATAAAATTTTTTATTATAATATCATCAGCTGTACGTGGGAAAATCGATGATATTTGCAACTACTAAATTTAAAATGAATGCCGATAACAGTAAAAATTTGCTATAATTGAAGCATAGTGCATATCTACTCTTTTTTATGAGGATAATTACAGATTTTGTTGTGAACTTGTTGTCTGACGTCTAACACTGTTACCTGATAGTGCCGTCTCTACCCTGTCATTTCTAACTTTCGCAAGTATGATTGAATCTTCATAAATCTGATCGTTGCGGTTGTTATACGCAATTACATGCTAATTAGGTTGCTGTGGTCGATTGGCTGGGTATATGTACGGTAATAGAAGTTGGAACAAACGGATTTTGCCCAGTCTCGCCCTAGACGTCTACAAGACAGCTTTCGGGGCATTATTTAAGCTTCGTACCATTTATCGTAACGGTTTCCGTGGATTAAAAATGGAATTAGATTTCTGAAGCCCTGTAACGTGCTTTTTGGTCGGGTGATGATTTAAGTACTTGAAATAAAGTGATTTTAGAGTTCAAAAGATTCCATCTATTTAGTGACATTAAGGTATTTCAAAGTGCTATTATTTATTTTTTCTGAGTGAATTTAGTGATCTTCCACATAGAATTCTTCTTAAATACGATTAGTATAGCGATCTTGTTGAAGCAAAAGTGTAACTTAGGGAATTTACTGGTGTTAGCTTCCGACTCCCTTTTTCGCGGGTTCAATGCGTTGACCTCTTTAATATTGTTTTAATAAATTTGTGTTTTACTCTTAAATATTGTCTTAATGGCTACTGATTTTAGTACCGCGCTCAACGGATACGCACAAAATAACATAGTGGTGTGCCGTACAACTTTTGATAAAATATGCCAGAAGATGTAAAGAATCTCTTGTAGTTTGTGTTTTTTATAACTACTGGCTTTCCTTAAAACAAAATTATTTTAATAGTGATTAATAAATATCACCATCGTGCTGATTTTTGCGTTTATAATAAAGTTTTACTCACGAATGAGGATTCAGTTCGCATAATCCTTTAGATTTTGCTCAAAAAGCGGTAGGTTATAGAAACATGGCTGTTGAGCCACTTTAAATACCGTCCAAACAAAGTTCGAGTTCTGCAGAGTATTTGGGTTTCTGGAGGGAAATCTTATATAATAATTGTCTGAAGCCATGGAAAATAGAACGAAAGTGAATTAAGACTACTAATGTCCGCTCATGTTATAGTATTAAAATAAAAATTTATTGTGTATTTTTAGGTTCATCGCACAATTTACAGGTGTTGTTTTATACAAAAAGATAAATAAATCATGAAGAACAATTTCGCCTCAATGTGAAACCGTTTTCTGTACTGTTTGTTGCACTTTTTATTCTGATAAGCACAACATAAATCTTTAAAAACAAAATTTGGCGGACGAGTATCGTAAAAATAAAAACACTTCATACGCAAATTATCAAGTATGTTTGTGTGACTATAGCCTTCTTGCAAAAAAATGAGATGTGCTTAGTTATATTCTCATTGCACTTATAATCCGGAAATTATTCACAACAATGTTGGAAACGACATTATGAAATGCATGGAGGATTTAGTAATAAAAAATAGACATTTTGTTATGTATTAATGTGTTTTTCAAAGCGGAACCAAACACACCGTTGAAGGGTACGCGATGATCGTGTCAGCAATAAACACACGACACGGCGTAAGTATATGAAACAATAAACATATTTTTGCATTGCATTAACAATTTCCAAATGTGAGTAAACACATTGCATAGAGAAAATGCGTCACGACTCTATCTCACAAAATTAACTCCAAAAACTTAATGAATATTCTAGGGCATAAATGCACATATCCAAATTGCAAAATTGCTACGTGTAAAGAATGCATAAAAAAGTGATATAAATGTTACTTGCATTCATTCATTGTTTTCTTTATTTATTCCTATTCACGAATCTTACACATACACACACACAAAAAGAAGAAGAAAGAGGTACGCTAGGTACAAGTAATTTTTCCAGGGGTGCGCGAGAAATAAGATTTGAGAAAGAATTTATCTACGTAATGTATAAACTATAAATTGGCCGCTTAATTTAGTAGATCATCTGTAATAATATCTTCAGTTGTATGTAATTAAATTTTATAGAGCAGATATTTTTTTTTCAAATTGCGAGAAATAACTATTGTAACTGTAAAGACAAAATACATAACACATTATAACCTTTCAAATCTGTAACTAAATAAAGTTGCAAACTGCATGCGATAATTTGTATTTTTGAACCGAAAACTTTTAAAATGATTTCTGAATTTACCATTGCGTATAAAAATATAGTTCAGGTTTGTTAATGTTTCCTCCAAAAAAAGTACTCTCTTTACTAACTAAGTGTGGGAGATATGCCATGATCATTAAAGTAACACAAGCAATTAATAATATTATTTATTGGTATTTAAAATTTTCAACTAAATTTCATGTCTGTTGAGTTTTTTTTTTACATGATTTCCGACGCACATGTACAAATACGCTGTTAAAACTTTTAGTTCAAAGATAAATCATTCAATTGTGTAAAGTAATTAGATGAACCACAATATATTTCTTCTTAACTTTCAAAAACCTTTTCCGAATTCAATCTCAAAAACAAATTTAACTTTCAGTAAAAGCAGTTATTTAAAAGTCAATCCGAAAAAAATATAGTTTTATAAACACTTTCATTTTGCTTAAGAGTACAGTTTTCCGCCTACTTGTCTAGTGGTTAGATATACTGCTTGGTATTAAAGAAGAGCCGGGTTTGGATTCAGGCATGCTTATTTTTTGTAGTGTATCAGATTCTCTTTAAAAACAGGCACAAGTCCAATTATCCTTTGTTTGCAAATTACAACCTTAGCAACTTAATGGCAGTAATATTAGTTTGTTAGTTAATATTTGACAAAGTCACTGGTTCAGTTACACAAGTGTATGTTTCAACCAAAAAAGTACTATGACTCAACATTGTATATTTCATAATTCACATTAAAAAACGTAATCATCGTAATTTTTAACAAAATCATGTGATTTTAATTACCGATGCATTAAAATGTTGTTCAATCAACCACGCGACGTTTGACAATGTAGATCAATACACGATGAAGGCTTACAGTTAATTTATTGTTGTTTCCAGCACTTATGGAATTATAATGTTTAGTTCACATGCAGTTTTATTTTCGTATTTTCTGTTTAGAATATTTGAATATTGAATAACTTGAAATCAAGTTAAATCTGTAGAAGCATATTTTTTTTCAAAATACAACGATTGTTTAAATGATAGCATATATTTAATTTAATAATGAAACTTTAATTTCATTCAATTGCTATAAGTAAAATAAAAAAATATTTATGTTATTTTACAAAATCAAAAATACTTGTCGTATTTATATTATGTTGACAATATAAGTAAACATAAATTTATTTATAATCAATAAAATGAATTTTAAAGTAAATTATTGATGTTAAACATGAATGTATGATTTGATATTTTGTAATTACATTTTTTTTTTAATATTTTGAATCAAAATAATAAGGGAGAGTCTTACACAGTGAGACAGTCTGTTAAAAACATAATTTAAGACCAAGATATAATAAAGCGAAGAAATCTTAGTTATTGCATACATACATCAGCTTATTGAGAGCATCTATCATCTTGAATTTACTAACATAAATGGAAAGTAAATCCAATCACTTAAAAAAATTAGCATTCGTCCCACAGTGTACAACACCATTTAAACACGCAGGCATGCTGGTGTTTTATGTGCTTCACTGACACATACAACCTGGAATATGACATGGTGTTACCTGAATTTCGGATTATCAATGTATATATGGCAGCATTGTAGAACAATTTAAGGGTACAAATATTGATTCGTCGAGAGACTAGAGTTTGTGGCTGAAGTATGTTAATAAGCTGAGAAATGTACCTGTTTCTATGACACCCATGTCTAAAAAAAATTTAAATTGATTTAACATATAATGCATATTATGTTTAATCCAATAAATATAATTGTAATAGAACACAGTTAGACACTGTTTTCCTGTGTATCTGTTTCCCATGTGTCATTGTGTATCACGTCGATTTGCTGAAAAAGATATTTTCATACCAATTAAACTTTCTTATAATTGAATCATTGATGAATGGATAAATAACAAGTCAGATATGGTATTCGTACGGAAATACCTTATACAATTATCCGTGATCTGTAACAGAGCTAAATGAGTAATTTGCAAGTCTGGAAATTTACCTATTTTGTGAAATGAAAACAAAAGAATCTACTTTTGAAATGTAGATGTGGGAAACCCAAATAAAGCATCACAAAACAGTCCAACATTTAGCGGTACAAATACCTTGTTTTAAAAGAGTCTCCCTTTCACTGTGAAATCTTTCTCACATTTTCGACTACAACTTCTTCACTCAAAGAAAATATCTGTGGTTTCTGTTTTACAAAAGAACTAATTATATGAATATGTATTAACCTGTCGAAATCAAAGAGTATGATTTTATTATGACTAAGCAAAGTATGATATAAAAAATCAGCAAAACTTTGAAACGTACCTATTGCGAAATAATGAAAATGTTTTTGACAACAATTGACACGTACAGTAAATGGCCATAATGCAAAACGATTTCTGATAATATTAGTATGTATACCTCGGAATATTTTCAAAGGATTTATTAGATAATATTAAATATTATTAAAACCTTCTATCATAAATTATACATTTATCGTAGATTTAAACATACATATGAATTTACAATACGCTATTAATAATATAACATAATTAACGTTACTATCGCGATGCGTAATCAACTTTACAGACAGAAAACTTTCATTCATACATCCTTTCTGTACGTTTTAATTAAAAAATATCATTATTTGCCTAATTACCCATGTTAAATTTGCACAAACTCTATTTTCTTTCTATTTTGCACCAATGGTTTTCGAGCACGAGAAGACTGTTGGGCTAGATCACATGTTCGAGAAAATTCAATTAGTGGGTCATTTTGGTCATGGGTCATTATGGGTCAAGCTATTTTATCTTAAAAACGGCTCAGACTATTTACACTAAATTTTGCATCCTATGGTTTTCGGGCACGAGAAGACTGTTGGGCTAAGTCACATGTTCAAGAAAATTCAATTAGTTGGTCATTTTGATCATGGGTCATGATATTTGAACTCAAATTTAATTTTGACCGAGCATAGCTCGGTCTTCTCTGCTCGTTAGAGATTATATCCCACGCAAAGTGCAAGAATAAATATTAATATATATGCATGGCTAAGAAATAATGATTATGTAATTGTAAAAATGTGAATGACTAGGAATTAATTTTGATTCGAAAGCAAAATTATGTTTCTAAATTTACTTTAAATAGAATGTTTTTAATTCTTTCTTACGTAAAATAATTTTGTTCAGGAATTTTTAATAGAGATTTCTTTTAAAAAAAGGTATGATGTTTACTCAAGGTATTATTAAATATTAAAACATATACAATTAGAAGAATTTTGATATTGAGTTTGTATATTAATTTGTTATACTTATTTTTATATATATGAAAATATTCCAGGAAAAAAAGATCAAAACTGTTACATTTAGCATTTAAAAAACTTTCTTAAATGATTGAGTATTAAAAGAAAATGCATTTATTTGACATTCATCATCAAAACTTTAAAAATTATTTTTAACACTTTCCAACGCAGTTGAAGAATGTTTATGAATTCCGTTGTCTGTTTGCCAGACTGTTTGTTTTTCTGACCGTCTCATCCGTAGTCGTGTAGCCTTTTAACCGTGCTCTAACTTGTAAAATTATACTTGTATTTACACGTAATTTTTATATGTTATGAAGTTTATTATAGAATGTTTGCCATTGAAAATGAAGTGTGTAACATTTATAGCTTGTTTATAAAAATGCACAAAAGAATTCCGTTAAATTATGGTATATGGGAGAAAGTCATTTGCAGTGCATATTATTTAGGTTGCTTATTTAGATATCCCATGAAAAAATTAAATGTCTTAATACTATTCCGTTAGTGTTGGAAAGTATTTAATAATCTATATCTGGTGCATGAGCTTTGTTCGTCTTTTTAATTTATTTTTCTCTTATAAAAAAAAATTCATGTAAACTATTATTGAAATGGGTGATTTTAGCTACATTCTATAATAAAACAGTGATGAAATTACAGTCCTTAGATAATAACAGATTGCAATCAAATATGTATATCATTCTCATGACAGAAAAATCACTGCTCAAGACCTAAAACAAAATGCATAAAATTTTCCTACATGAAGGAACATTAATTGATAAATCCGTCAGATATTTTCCTGTTAATGATTAGGGAAAATAAAAAAAACTCTAGTTGTAACTGAAAACTATTATAGAGCAATGCAATTGAAGGCCAGATTGAAAATGATGATAGTCACAGATAGATAAAATATTTAGATATATCAGTTACATAGATATTTTAGTTATTTATCATATTTCTTCCATGAGCATTGGCATTCAGCGTTTCTTTACACCTATCTTCGTCTGTGATTTTGCAATGGTCTTCCACTAGTCTCCCTCCCCACTATACATATATTCAACTGTATTTTTTTAAAATAACCTTCATTTTAGACGTAATCCAAATTTGCAAAACGTTAATACGCGACAGATGGTACTGTTATCTCAAATGTCCCCGAAAATGGTCAATCATTGTTTATGCCCATCACCCTTTATTTTGAAGGGAAATCTTGCTTTTGCAATTAAATTACATTTTCAATTAAAATAGATCTAATTTCCACAAATTTTCTAATCATTTCGTTCTACTATTTCTAAAAATATGTGTCAGAACAAAGTGTTAGATATATTAGTATACTAGCTGCCCCGCCAGGCGTTGGCCGATCCCGTGATAAAACCTTAAATTAACCCCAAATTTATGCATATTAATTCGTGAAAACGTTACCGAAGCCGAGCGTGACCGCACAGAATCACCCCGTTATTATGAGTTTTCGTCAAACATTTCTCAGATATTATTTTTTAAATATTTCTTCTCGTCCAAACGTTTCGAAATTGTTGTAGGTGATGTAAATCTGGTCTACCCAGATACCGTAAAAAGATTGTGTCGAAATACGAACGTTTGGGAACTTTTAACGTAAAAAAAATATCATATCGTGAGGCGCGGGAATTGAACTGAGTTCGCTGGTATTTTTGAAAAGTTTAAAAGTCGTATTGTTAAAATTTAATTACACCATGGATTAGAAGAAAGTTTCGTCTTTAAAAGCATAATTTTGTTTCTCTGTATCTCGAAAATTGCGCTCTTTAGGAGCATTGCCGTAAGGAGAAAACATTCACCAGAGAAAACGACCTTTTTTCAAAAATATTTTTCAAAGGGTTAACATCAATCTTGTTTCGGATTGATTGCGGCATTTGAGACGTAATTGTGCGATCTTTCAGAATATGTTTTATGTTTTAAATAAAAAAAAATATTTAGTCGATAGAAGTTAAAACAGAATTGCGAAATAAACGCATTCTTCATTCAAATGCTTTTTCATTCTGGTTCGCTGCCGTAAAACGGGTTCTGGGCATGTGTGAGTGCTGAAAGCCGGATCACAAAGAAAGAGATGAGTTATTGATAATTTTTTAATTAATATTTTGGTTAATTATTAAAATATTAAGATTCTGAGACTCAGGTGCATCGGTAGACGACTTGGACTATCCTCACCTAATTTGTGAAACTTCTAGGTGCGCTAGATTTCTTTTGCTATCGCAGATAGACACACATACATACACACACACACACACACACACACACACACACACACACACACACACACACACACACACACAGAGCGACATTGTCTTTCATTAGAACTACTTATTGTCGTAGTTACTACCAGTCAATTGTGTGTCCCAAAAATGCCGGTACTATTTTAAAACATATTATTTTATTTGTTTTTTTTATATTGTTTAAATATTATTCTGTGACTGAAAGTTTTCTGTTTTCCCAAGCACAGTACAACAACTCGTGAATATCTATCTCTTCTTGTTTAAAAAAATTAAATAGGACCATCAATTTTGGGATACCCCGTAATACACTGGGAGCTGAATCCTTCTTTACTTACGGAAAAATTATCCCTATAGTAACTGATATTTATGTAAAGAGCACAGTTAAATAAGTGAAGTATATGCGAAATAAATGGTTGATCGAAGTTTGTAAAAACAGACTACTTTATCCTTTCGCAGTCGACAATTAATGAGATGTAGCAATATTTTATAGAAGGAATGTGTTTCTCTAAAAGTTATTTTAGTATATATGTATATAAATATATATATAGAATTATTATCGGCTGAGTCTGTTTAAAAAAATTATTATCTTTATCATTTTATTTATAGTAATTGCTGTTACTATAAGAAATAACATTTATTCATTAATGGTAGTAAAATATTTAGTTACTTAAATTGTGTTTGTTTAAAAGAATTTACAAATTTATTAGTGTTAAAAATCCATAATTGTATAAACAAAAGAATATAGATTATTATCGTTTTTGAAGTAATTTACAAACGGAAAGTAATTACGAAACTAAAGCAATATCAACGTGAGAAAGTTAGTACACGTTAGGAAATAAAACGGAATTGGCTAAAGCAATAAAATAAAATACTCTACGGCATGGCTTGCTTCTTATTTACAATTAGTAAATGAAAAGGAACAAGGAAGGTAATGCAGATACTTTTATTTGTAGCGCAAAAACAGAATGATTTTCTTATTAAAGAAAAGGAAAGGCATAAAAATGTACATGTTTCTTTTATATTTTGTGTTACATGAACTATGATTCTGTATTTTTGTAATATTAATGTATTTTTAAACAAAAATAGCTTGTGTATATTTTAGGGAATAGCTATATATTATAGTGGAAAATAATATTTTATTGTGGCAATAAAATTCTCATTAGAAAACATTGATAGTAATCATATTTAAATTGAAATTTGGCTTTTTGAGTTAATCACTTCTGGAAATTGCAAATAAATAAGTAATCTGGTTCTTGTTTGATTTCTAAAAGATTCAAAAGGAACAAAATAATATTTTTTATCTCGGGAAATATCTTATAATGCATATAGATTATTTTTACGTAAAGAGAGTAATAAAATTTAACCAATTTTTTTTATTTATGTACGAGGTGCGGTACAAAAGTTCTGGGAATGAAATTTAGTGTAATCCACGAATCACAAAAATAAACCTGCTTTGAAGAAGAAAGTTTACTTGTAAGGAACAGTGGGGAAGTCCACACGCCAACTGTAGAAAATTTAGCAGGTAAGTAAAGGAAGCCAGAATGTACACATCCACAAAATTTATTTGGCAATAATTAATTTGGACAAGAAATTTATTTGCTTCGAAAATGCCATACAAGAACATATTTAAAGGAAGAAATCAATGTTAGTATTTTTGTAATGGGTCACATCATTTATTTAATTATTATATACATTACTTATATTATATAAATTATATTATATACATTGTGTGATATAAATTATATTATATACATCATGTTATATAAATTATACTATATAAATTATATTATATACAATATACTATGTACATTACATTATATGCATTGTTGTATAGTAACATCTTTATAGCTCACACTCCCTATTAGCCCTATTTTGGAAGCATCATTTGAATGTCCGACATATACCTTTTTTTTATTTTCTTAACTCTAAATAGCGGATAAATCCGAATAATGGATAAATTTCGTGCTATCAAAGTGTCCGTTATTCAGGTTATTTTACTGTATATACATTATTTATTATTATGGCATAATATATTATGTAAATTATTTGATGCAACAGTGACGGACACAAAAATTTAGGAAGGTCTACTCTTCATACGTTTTGGAAATGTGATAGTCATAATAATAATTTAAAAAAAAGAAAACAATACGGTAATTTACAGCAGATGCGACGAATGAAACACGAGTGACGGTTAACGTATAACCCATATTTAAACGAAAAGTTTTGTTGGGTCAGCCAAATTTTTCTTGATTCAACAAAACTTATTTCTAGGTGTATTGGAAAATGCATTTAGAGTCCCTGCACTACATTAAAATTTAAACGGATCAGCATATATGAAGCAAGTTGGGAATCCCAGAAATGTTTGGTAAAGCTACAACATTTCAGACGACAGAAATAATCTTGTGAACAAACGAAAGATGATTAATCTACCTATTCTGTTAAAAAGCAAATTGTATTTATTTTAATGTGCCAATTATAGTAGACAAAGATGTGTTTGATAAAGTTCTAGAACAATTAGATGACATTAGAAAAATGATAATCTTTTAGATAAGATTCCACCGTAATCAGAGGTAAAATAAATCTATTTTCTTTTATTCTATATCTTCATCTTCAGATATGGTTGTGCGTGTTTACTCTGTTAGTCATTTACGTGATTGTATGTAGGGTGAAGAAAATTTGAAAAAAATGCCTATGATATTTAGCAATTTCTTGATCAATTTCTTTTACATCATAACCTATTTCTGAACTACTTCTGCTTGACTCTTAAATTCATTATAATGGGAATGCATTAAAATTACAAATGAAGATAAGTCAGAAATTGGGTACTTGTGATGCAGTATATTACACATAACTAAATTAAAGTTATATGCTAAATTAAAGTTACGTGCATATTTCTTGGTATCTCACATTTTAATTATGATTTTAAATAAAATATTTTGAACTAATTTATCTGTTTCCTCATTTCTTCTGCTGTTACTTCTCGCATATGTAGGTTATGGACTTTAAATTTATTTTGTCTAAATATCCACCTTATAGACCTTTGATGAGAACTATATATATCATTTCAGATTCTTCCATTTCTTGTAATTATAAATATTATTAGTTATACTCAATAATATTCAACGTTGCTAACTTTATAGAATTACAGGCACCCAAAATTACTTTCGATGAAAACATTTATCCTAGGCTTAAATTACAACTAAAAGAATACGAGAGTTGCCTTTTATGTTTTTACAAACGACCAATAAAAGACGCCACTGAAATTTGTCTTCAGAATATTCGTAAAATTCACATTTTTTTTATCTTGGAATCAGTGGCATCTTAGAAATCGTCTGCATATTTTGATTACAGTGAGTGTTCCAAAAAAAACAAGTCAGTGAAAAAAATGGAATTAACTCGTGAAGGTTTCTGTTGGATGATTTTTTATGATTTTAAGAAAAGCCTCACTCGACAAGAATGCTTAGTATCGCTTCATGAAACTTTTGGAATAAAGCACCATCAGAAAATAGTGTTTGCAATTGGTTTGCAGAATTTCGCCGTGGTCGTGCGTCCGTCAGTGATAAATCTCGTGAAGTACGACCAAAATCGGTAGTGATTCCAAACAACATCGATGCTGTGCGCAAGATGATTGAAGAAGATCGGCATGTCACGTATCGTGAGATATAAGCATTCCTTGGCATATCACAGACTGCAATACATTCGATTTTGCACGAACATTTAGCTGTTAAATAGATTTGTTTCAGATGGATTCCGCACAATTTTACAGAAGCTCAAAAAGAGGCTCGTGCAAATTGGTCTAAGGAAATGCTAAAAATTTAAATTTGGAACTGCAAAATCCGTATACAACATCGATACGGGTAACGAAACTTAGATATATTCGTATGAGCCGAAAACTAAACAACAATCCACTATTTGGGTGTTTCCAGATGAACCGAATCCTACGAAAGTTGTTCGTTCACGAAGCACTTCCAAGAAAATAATTGCTTATTTCTTCGGCCTTACAGGACATATTGCAACCATTCCTTTAGAGGATCGAAGAACTGTTAAAGCTGAATGGTATACAGAAATTTGTTTGCCAAAAGTTATCAACGATATCAGGAAAAACAACAAAAAACGCCGCATCATTCTTCATCACGACAGCGCCATCTGCCACACAGCACGTGAAACAACTGACAATTTGAAAGATAAAAATATCGAATTAATGTCTCATTGACCATAATCTCCTGATTTGTCGTCAAACGACTTTTTGTTGTTCCATCAAACAAAAAATACATGGGCAGCGATTTTCATAACCTCAAGAAGCTGTTGATGCCTTCCAAAACTATGTTTCTGAGATATCAACTTCAGAGTGGAAAAACTGTTTCAAGAATTGATTTGAACGGATGGAAAAGTGTATAAATCTTAAAGGCGAATATTTTGAAAAGCAATAAAACAGTTTGTTCCCAAAAATTTCTTTTTCTTTCTACTTTTTGTAGTAACTTAAAAGGCAACCCTCGTAAGATGTCTGCAAATAAGTAATAGTAATTAGTTTAAAAATTAGCAAGTATTCTTCATGTGAGTTATGTCATGACTCAATAAACGTTTAATCGCCACATAGCCAGCGGTACAAAACTTCTGATTTTTTTTCGGAATAACATAACTTTATCTAAAATATACTACTTGACAATACTGTATTTTAATGCTTAATTAATTCACAAAATATACTGAGTCTGAGTCCATTAACTCAACAATGTTGAAATAAAAGTTTGAGTGTGACTAACATTGAAGTGTAAATCAATGTAATTAATGTATAATATGTACAATTTTATGTAAGATACAAAATTAAATGAATAAAATGAAAAATGAAAAACAAATAGATTACAAAATAAAACGAAATAATAAAGATGGCAATACTCAAAAAGTAAAATAAATTAGTATCTTTACTGATTTCAACAATACTTTTTCAGCATCACTCAGTGGAAGGTACTTAATTGTTGGTAATGTTAAAACGCCTTCCATTGTAGCTATGCGAGATGTTTTCCTGCTGTGGTGGGTTCTGTAATACCTACAATATTTGGTATGGCTTTCTTCTGACTTTTCGGAAAAAATAACCGATGGGTAAAACAGCATTTTCAATCGTTGTGTTTCAGTCTGAAAATTCACGTTAGACAGATCAGGATTTATCACACAGATTAAATATTCCAAAAAGGAAAAGTGTATGATCATATGATAGCTTTTTTTAAGAGGTTCCCCTTTGGAGATGATGATAGTTGTCCAGAGCGTGCAATTTCCGAACTTTTATATATGTATGTGTGTTAATAATTTTTCAATCGAAATTTTCCTATTATGCTAATATATTTTTACAGAATGAATTTTAAAAAGCTAGCTTATAAATTTTGAATTTGGGATTTTTTAAATCTTGAATTATTGTGTTTGAAATTGGAATAAATTTCAACGCACTGAACAAAATATATTAAAAATTTCTTAAATTGCAAAATATAATTATTATCTAGAGAGTTATTATAACTGCAGATTCAAAAAGCCGAGATGTGAAATATATATATATATTCGCAATTTTAAATACTTTTTTTTATAAAATTGTATTTGAGATTTGGTAAAATTAATAAATTAGCGTTTTTTAGTTTTATATAACATATTTTAATTTATTTCACGTTTAAAATAAGAGAGTGTTTGTGTAAATTATTGTAAATAACTAAAAGAAAATTATTTAATTTTTTTTATGAATATAAATACAAATTGTGTACGTTTTGTTTTCTATTTACTTTTCACTAGATCTTTAAAAGTGTAAAATTTTATAGTTAAAATTGTATATATTTGTACATAAACATAAATTTTATCCTTTTTTCCAAATTTAAATAATTAAACATTTTTCTAATTATGATTTGAAAATAATCAATCAATATTTCGTCGCGTAAAATAGGAGATTGCTGAATATTGAGCCGTCTCGCTATGAACCACTCTACTGTGCCGCGGTGTAATTTGTACGATTATAAGATGATCAGTTGACACGTGCGAGGATATCACACAGTAGTCATTTTTTTACCAATAACTAATATTTTTTAGATGCATGTTTAAACGTCTAAAGAAATAATTAAGGATTAAAGTTATGTGCAAACAATACTAGTCAAACCAGAAAATGATTTCATTTATTCTATCAAATTTAACAGAAAAACCCGATCAAAGATAGCCTATTTAACGCGCGAGAAAAAAATAATAACAATCATATTTGAACTGTATTTAAGGATGACGTCATCCACTTTGGGTAAAACACGGGACAAAGAAAAAAGTCGGATGCACCAACGCCAAAACTTTCTTCTATTTCATATTTGTTTTATACCAAAAACTAATCAACAACAACTTATATCAAGGTCAAACTGAATCTAGTGATTGATAAAATTCCGTCCATTAGTTCTTGAGACATCACTATCGCTTAAATCGTGTAAATCTTGAAACATGCAGCATAGCAGCACCACCTGTGGAACGATTTACACCAAAACCTAATCAGCAACAACTTATGTCGACGTCTAACTGAATCTGAAGTTTGATAAAAATCTGTGCATTAGTTCATGAGATAGAGCTATTGCGGAACACATAAAAAAATAGCATATCAACGCCACCTGTTGGGAGATTTACACCAAAACGTAATAATCAACAACGTATGTCAACGTCTAAAAATCTGAAGTTTGAAGAAATTATGTGCATTAATTCTTGAGATACAGCTATCGTGATAATCATAAAAAAAGTAGTATAGCGGCGCTACATGTTCCCCTATATACACCAAATCACAATCAGCATCAATTTATGTCAAGGTCTAACATAATCTGAAGTGTGATGAAATTTTGTGCATTAGATATAGCTCTCGTGAAAATCATAAAAAAGTACTATAGCAGCACCACCTGTTAGACGATTTACACCAAAAACTAATCAAAACAAGGTTATATTGACTCCATGCAGACTGACATACTAACTGAGTCTAAAGTTTTATTAAAGTCCTTTCATTAGTTCTTGAGATAGAGCGCCCACAAAAGTTTTATAACAGACAGACAGATTCAGAGACAGACATTTTCTAAAAACACCCAAATCGTGTTCAGAACCTTCTAAAACTTATAATTCCGTCAAAAACCGGAAGTCGAAAATTTTCATGAATCCAATACTTTCTTTTTGTAAAGGTAGAAGAAAGTAATAAATTGAATACATATAAAATACAATTTAATTTAATATGACAAAGCATATATTTTTGGGTTGCTCGTGAAATACCACTGTTTCGATCGATAGATTCAGTTAGACCGTCATATAAATTGGAGCCGATAATTTTGGTGTATGTGAAACCTGTATGAGACAGAAGAAAGCTTTGATTGGCATATCCGACTAGTTTTTTTTTTAAAAATATATTCATTGTTGAGCACGATATAATGCGGCATTTTTATTTTGTGACAACATTGATTTATGAAAAACCTTTCATTTCATTTCTGAAAACATTGCTGATTTAATTTTTAATTAACTGTGATTTTAAATCAAAAAACATATTTTAACGAAAACGCAGTCGTGTGTGAGTGCATCATGTCAGAAGCCGGTTAAAAAACCTTTCGACCTTATTCATTGTCGTGTGTTTTGTAAATGCATAGAAAAAGGGATGTTGACAACAAAAATAAAATATAGGATATGTACATTTTAAGACTCATTTGTTCAAGACACTATATTTCTATTTTTAATATTATTGTATGGCTTCCATATGTTTATCTTTTGGTTATATCCTATACATACAAAAAGGCTCACCGCGTCCTCAGTTTCTGGCAATGGAATCTCTCCTTAGAATAACACTATAATTTTCTTTGTATGTTGGAGGTAACTGCTTTAGAGACATCTGTTGGCAGAAAGTGCAACACTAACGATTGTTTCTACTGTTAAAGTTACATCTAGTACAAAATATGTATAGTATAATGAAGAAAATGGAAAATAAAAGAAACACAAAAAATATTTCTAACGAAAGTAAGTAAATTGATATATTTTACATTTAATTGCATGAAAAAGTTTAAAGATTTTGCTGCTTAAATCAAACTTTCCTCCAGGAACACATTTTGCCATAAAACCTCCATAGAAAAAGAAATAATCGAGAAAGATTTTAGTCTATTAAAAAAATAGATGAAATCTCATTAAAACTTTGACTTTCTAATGGCGCATTTTCATTGTATGTGTGTGGTATTTCTGATGTTATTTTAAATAAATACATTGGGAAAAAAATATTCTTTTTTGCCTTCTTTTTAATTTATCTTTCACCCTCACCACCATTTTTGTGAGGTCACAAATTAATGCAAAATGTAATGAAACAATGACAAATTCTTTTGAAACAGGATGATTTATATGAAGCTTCTATATTCGCAAATTATACTAAATGACCTCTTAATTACTAATATATGTTATATTATATCATAACATACTCATGCACTAATGATAAATGATTGCCTAAACCATGCATTTATTACAAAGTCCTTGTCGTAACACAATGGGATGCATATGACTAATTTCTTAATTATACACCACCTCGAATTAATGAGCTATCACGGATATTAACCATATGATATAATGTATTAACTAAACGGTACGTAACAATAATATATGGCATGAATTACCTGATTGAGACTATTTACATATATTTTACTGTTCATCACATTTTTGTTTGACATAATGACTGATACTTAAATAATAATTTATTAGTAACAGGAGCACATTGGTATCCATTAAGTCTGTTAATATTACAAAAAATCATATGTAATTTTAGATTTCAAAAAATGATAAATATTTAAAACTTAAACTTATGCGATTTTACCTATAGAATTTGTCAGAGAGTGTTTTCTCGGCAAATGAAAGAAAACAGTTGAAGTAGTCTCATAAGCTCATTCACATTTCAAAAAGGCGAAACATTTCTAAAATTCTTATATTGGAGTGTTGTCTGCAGGACAAAATTCATTAAATGGTTGGAAATTTGTGGAAAAGAGAGGTTTTTATAATTGAATTTTTATTAATGTCTCCACTTAATAAAAAGACACTTTGACAATACTTATGGTGGTAACAGAACTTTAATGCGACACTTTGTTATTTTTTATAATTTTTTAAAATATAAACAGAGTTATGGGACACTATGTATTGCCCAGAAATCAAAAGTTTAATTCTGTACTTTAGAAGAAAAAAAAATCGAAGTCCAAAATGGAATTTTGAGAATAATTTGATTAGAGGATTTTTTTTTCTCTTTTTTTAATTTATTTGAATTAATACTAAAAAACAAACCCTTGAGGAAAGCAGTTTGAGAATTTTTAACAGTTTGCGGTAATGAATCATCCTCTGTTTCTAAAATATTAACTATCTTAAAAATTACTGTACTCAAATTTTACGAGCTGCCTCATAAGCCTGTTACTAATTCCACATGATTATTTTACTTTTGAGGCATGACACATAGACATACGCACACACACACACATATCTATACTAATATTATAAAGGAGTAAATATTGTTTGTTTGTTTGTTTGTAGGGGGTAATCTCTGGAACTACCGAACCGATTTCAAAAGTGATGGTGGCAAAATGATGGTGACAACCCCTGCTCCAACATAGGCTATATTTTATGCCGGTGCCACTACCCCAGAGGGTTGCAGGAGCGAAAAACGTTCTAAAATTAATGTTTTCTATACTGAAGCAGTTAGAAATTTGAAATTTGGCGTTGTAGTTACTTATAAGATGTAAATGCTCTCTAAGAACAAAATAAAAAAAATTCGAAATTTAAAAGGGTGAAAAGAGCGAAAAGCGTTCTAAAAACATTTTAAATTACAATTTCTATGGAATCTCTAAAACTACCGAACCGATTTGAAATTTGGCGTTGTAGTTACTTATAAGATGTAAATGCTCTATAAGAACAAAATAAAAAAAAATCGAAATTTAAAAGGGTGAAATGAGCGAAAAGCGTTCTAAAAACAGTCTAAATTACAATTTCTATGGAATCTCTAGAACTATCGAACCGATTTGAAATTTGGCGTTGTAGTTACTTATAAGATGTAAATGCTCTCTAAGAACAAAATTAAAAAAAATTCGAAATTTAAAAGTGTGAAATGAGCGAAAAGCGTTCTAAAAACATTCTAAATTACAATTTCTATGGAATCTCTAGAACTACCGAACCGATTTGAAATTTGGCGTTGTAGTTACTTATAAGATGTAAATGCTCTCTAAGAACAAAATAAAAAAAAATCGAAATTTAAATGGGTGAAATGAGCGAAAAGCGTTCTAAAAACATTCAAAATTACAATTTCTATGGAATCTCTAGAACCATTCCTTCCTTCCATTCCTTCTTATTCTATTTGATACAATCATTTGTTTTCGGATTGGCATATCCTTTCCTTCTGGTTGTCTTTCTCATATATCATTATCTCCCCAAACACATAATTTTCTCGCATTATAGCCCCATCACTGTAAAAAAAATCCTGATGTTACTAAAATTTTTTTAGTATATTTGTATTCCACAGATTTTTTTAGTAACCGGTACTAAAAACCGGAATCGTTGCTAGCTGTTTTCTAGAAATTCTTACAGATTTTCTTGTAACTGAGTAAGAATACAAAAAATTTTTTAGTAATTGCAAAAATCAATGAGAAAAACTAAAACTTTTTTAGTAGATCGACATATTTTTTTTTTTTTTAACAGTGTACTATTGTTCTTTGTGAAATCTACAATCTTTTGGTTGTGTTCATGCTCTAATAGTAACAACATATGCTTTTGCCTGAATAAGATTTCATGTCTTCGAAACGCTTGCGTTTTCTTTATTTGTATGGTGTATTTAAGAAGTTTAACTAACTACTTAATATCAATAATGTGCTTTTCTTTTCTATAGTTCATTTTGACAATATTAATTATTTCTTTTAACACGAAGATTGACCAAGAAGAGTGCATAATTACTTTCCCTTTTAAAATAATAATAATAATAATAATAATAATAATAATAATAATAATAAAAACGGGCTGCGTATTCAAGAGAATGATCTCCAAACTATAAAAACCGTTAAAAACAGAAAATGTTTGAGGTATGAAGAAGAATTATACGCAGTTTGACAATAAATAACTGGGAAAATATTAACTTTACCTAATTGTTCTCCGTTTAGCATAGCTGGGCATCAAAACTAAAAAAACTTACTTTTATATATACACACACACACATATATACAGAAAACTTTTGAGGTATGAAGAGAATGATACGCAATCTGACAATAAATAACTGGGAAAATAATAACTTTACCTAATTGTGATCCGTTTAGCATAGCTGGGCATCAAAACTAAAAAAACATACTTTTATATATATACAGTATATGTTATATATATATATATAACATATACTGTAATATATTTTTTCTTCTTAATTTAAGCAGTTTAAAAAATTTAGAAAATGGTATCGCAAAAAAATCTTTTAAAAACATATCTTACAATATCTTCTTTCAAATTACATTTTCATCGCATTAATAATTGTGAAATGCAAAGTCATTTGAAGCATATTAAATGTGTAATTAAAGTTGATAACTGTATAATAATTGATGCGCGGAATGTTTTCTGCTTTGTTTTTAATGCGAATATTACAAATTATTTTAGACGATTAGTTGATAGCTTTCCACAAGGCATAAAATAGCTAGAAATTCATGTATATTGTGGTAGCAATTGTGCGAAGAGAAAACTGCACTCGGGGCAAAATTTAGATTCGGTGCCCCCCCCCCCCCCCCCACACACACACACACACTGACACACACCTTCTCTTTGTGACAGGTGTCACAAAATTGATCAAGTGCAGAAACAGAAATGAATTCGAAATTAAATTAATATTTCGCAATTAATATTGGGAACTTTAAAAGGTTTAATTTTAACTAAGAAATTCCAAACAACTAAATAACATAAGAAAGAATTGCTCTTATTTGTTAAAGAAATCATGATGTTTTGCGACATAAAAAAGAAAAATGACGAAGACAGAAAAAAAAATTCCGCAAAAAATGATCGCCGGCAGAAAAAATTAAGAAATGAACTTTTAAAACCATGGTTAGTACTATAAATTTCGGGCACCCTCAATTTCCGCGTCCGGGGCGAACGGCCCCCTGTTCGCTCAGTCCTTATTTCGGGCATTGTACAAGTTTTAAATAAGAAAATTTCGTACACATCACATTTTTAAATGCATTTTGAATATTTGGGATTTCCAGCAAATAAAACTTGTAATTATGTATAGCAAAATACAATACAAATATTATAACTGTACTCAAAAATAATAAATTTCTTCCCAATAGTAAAAGTTTTTTTACAAATCTAGCGGAGATTGTTGACTTATCCTCAGGCAATGAATATTGATCTGAGGAAGTATCAGCTACATCCGAAAGCGAAAAAATAGGGACAAATTTGAATGGAACAGGAAGTCCCCGGAGGTGGTTGGGGATGGTAGTAATTATCTATTGTTGACAATAAACAAGATCTTGGGAGTAGGCATATTTGTTACACACGTCTACGCCAGTATTGAAGACATTTTCTCCAAAGGATTTATCACGGCCTTGCCGGTATAGAATCCGTTCTAGAAAAACGACTTAAGAAGATCTTGCCATTTTCGGAAGACAGTTTGCTGAACGTGTTAACACGGCCTTGTCAGTGAGAGGGTTAACTATAAATCACGTCATCGTTAAGTTGATCTTAAGGGGCTGTTTAGAAATTCTAAGTCGCAGAAAACCAGACAATTTGGTCAGCACTTCAAAACACGACAAAAATCTGCTCTCCGAACGCTTGCAGTCGGTTTAAGGCGCGGAAAGCTACAGCAGTGACGTACCGTGTGCACGAGCCAATCAGTGAGAGGCGAAATTAATCTAAGCGAATGACTTGCGATGGAGAAGTTTTAACAAGAAATAATCCTGAACCCAGCGGCGCATTGATTTTGAAGTAAAAAAATGTCCCTTGGAAGTCTCTTCCAAGTCCCTTGGAATTTAAAAAAAGTGGCTTTTAAAAACATTCGAAATGGCAAACTAGCGTCTCTCAGAATATTATAGATAGGATAGTTGATAAAAGTTACAAATGGACTTAAAGTTTTAGATTAAGATTTGGAATAAGATAATTATTAATATACGTGTTATTAATTTTAAAAGGACATTAAATAGGAATAAATATTATTAAGACGGAAATAATGAATAGGTCAGAATTTAGAATAATTTAAAGGAATATTGCGAAATAAAAATTTTAAATATATATATATATATATACATATATATATATATATATATATATATATATATATATATACATATATATATATATATATATATACACTGATACCTCGGCTATTATTTCCTTGTCTTATTGACTTTGTTAAAGAACGTGGATTAGGTTAACGAGCGTTTATTTCGGCTATTTGACATATCATAAAGCAACAGTGTTCCATATTAATATTTCGGTTGCGTAACATGGTTCTAGAAAAATATATATTCCTTAGCCGAAGTATCACTGCGTATATATAACATATTATTATTCTTTCAAAATTACTTAATAGTCATGATATATAACGTAGTACATAGCTATCGATCATTCATAAAATGTATATCTGATATCTGTTTTTGTATATCTGATAAAAAAAAAAGTGTAGTTATGAAAATAATTATTTTTAAACAATATTTTTAATGGTAATTCATTTAACATAATCAAGCTTTTTAAATTATCGAATTGATTTAAAGTCATTAATTTATTCCATAACATACAAACACATTAAATTGTAATTAATATTTCAGGATTTGAATTGAAAACCATTTAAGTTGAATTATTTTTTAAGTAATGATTCCTTAAAACATGCAAATTATATATAATCTTTTTTCAAAAGGTAAAAATATTCTTAATGTCTTACTGAATAAATAATTAATTATAAATTAAAATAATCTACATCATCGTCTTCATTATATGCATGTAGCTAACTTAATTTAAAGTAAGTTCTCTCATTTTTAGTATTTTTATGATTTATAAAGTAAATACAATTTGAATTATTATTAATATTTTTCACATTTTTTTAATAATCATTAATCTCTTTATCTACTTTCCATATAGTTTTGTTGCTTTTTTATCAAAATAAATTAAAATTAT
Organism: Maratus michaelseni; assembly: GCA_963931845.1. NCBI lineage: Eukaryota > Metazoa > Arthropoda > Arachnida > Araneae > Salticidae > Maratus > Maratus michaelseni. The sequence goes on along the minus strand of OZ007590.1, from coordinate 126,265,082 downwards.
GTAATATTTTGTAGAATACACACTCTTGTAAGGAGTTTTAAAAGTACTTAATATGTTGAGTTGCTTTACTTATGGTAAATCTGATTCTATAAAAATTAAATGTGAGTTAACTGAAACTTTTTCTCATCGGTATTGTAGTGAAGGTTAATGAATCATAAGATTTATGTTATGTTACGAACTCTTATGTAATCCAATATTTCATGAGAGCTAAATTGCATAGTTATTTGGAATGTAAGGACTCCCTTTTATGGAAAGCAGACTATTTTACAATAAAATTGTGCGAAATAAAAATTTATAGGAAACGCTAAGGCTATAACAGACGTAAAATCTTTCTATGTAAAGTTTCAGATTTAGTCCCATATTCTGTATGCATTCATATTTTTCATGAACCATATATCTTGAGCTGTCTCTTAAACTGTAGGTAAAATAAAGAATTGTGGTTCTATAATTCATGAAATTTATTTTTCAGTCCTCTGTAACTCGAAAATAAATTATCATATTTTAAAATCTAATAAGCTGATTGAAGAGTTTTCTTAAATGTATATGGGGTTTATCTCCGTCCAATTTAGCATAGTTTTGACATGGATGTTAGAAGACCTGCCGCATTTTACTCCCACATAAGGTAGCAAAAGATCGGAGATTTTTTTTTTTAAATAGGAATTTTTTAATCACCAAAAATTGGCTTTAAAATTCTGAAACTTTCATGAAAGGCGTTAAAATGAATTCATTTTTATCGGAATCATTTTTTTTCATTACGAAAGGAAATATGTCTTTTTATGACTTATTACCCTTTTTGTCGCTTATTTCCCCACTTTTCCTTAGCTATATTTAAATTAAAAATAATAATGTAAAAGCCATTCCTTTATAGTAACTTTAATTTCAAAATTATGTAGAATTATCAACACGTAACTGTTGTAATTTAATATTATAGCTAAAACAATTTAAAAAAATTTTAAAGATTTATTAAATTCGTGAAATGTAATGTATTTTTTGCAAGACACTTTAATCATTACAAAATAATTATGTTTTTTCACTCCTATTATCCAGTTTTCCTCTTACTACTCTCCATTTCTTTAACTATATTTCGACAATTATTTTTTGTAAAAACAATTCATTTATAGTGACGTTTATAAAGCAAAAACCCTAGAATTACTAACGCATAACTTTTATAATTTAAATTTATAGCTTTAATTTTCTTTTCATTTTAAAGCTTCACCAAAGTCGTGTAAAGTAATGATTTTTTTCCAGGATCTTTTTCTCATTACAAAAAAAAAAAAAAAAAAAATATATATATATATATATATATATATAACTCGTTTGTTTTTTTCCCCAACTTCCCCTACCTATATTTCCCTCAATTTTTTTCTGTAAACGTATTTTCTTTATAGTAACGTTAATTTTAAAATAAACTCTAGGTTTAAAAGTGCATAACTACTATATTTGGAAATTATAGCTTTAGCAATTTGAGAACAAATGGTGAAGCTTCATTAAAGTCGTGGGATGTATGTTTTTGCAAAACCCTTTTCTCATTAAAAAAATTTGTTTTTTTTTCACTTATTATCTAGTTTGCCATTTATTGTTTTAAGTTACCACTTTCCCTCACAGTCATCTCAGTTAAAATATATCCCATAATAAAAAGTAATATTTGAAAGATGTGGAAATGTCTGGAACAAAATAGTGTTATCTAATCTATATTAAATAAAAATGACTGGGCAATCTTTCAGGTAGCTTTCAATACAAAAACATATAAAGCTTCCTATTGCAGCCGTTCGGAGGAAAGCAATTCCGGAAAATTTCGATATATTTTCACCGATCATGACCCCCAAACCCCAAAACCACCCTCCGTTCAAATGTTGATTTATATATATAGATATATCCATATATATATATATATATATATATATATATATATATATATATATATATATATCTGACCTATGTCATACGATAACGCTCGTATTTATAAATCGATTTTGATGAAACTGATTGTGTGTATTAAGCTAACCAATGTCTCGACCGAGTTCGTTGGCCAGCTTGGTCCGCCATTTTGTTTCAAGATGGCGGCTAATTAAAAATTTAAAACTGTAATAAATATACAAAAAAGTTAAAAATTCAAATTTATTTTTTAATTACGTGTTAGGCCTTGATGCAAGGATTCCAGAGCATTTTTTGGTTTACCTCTATCTTAAAAAATGGCTGAGATAGAGCAGTTTGAAATTCTAGGGTGGCTGACATTTTGAAACAACACAGCACATTAACGCGATTACTCGCAAATTATTTTCTTTCATTGTTGTAATAATTTTTCCAATCATACGCATAAAACTATATATTCATATCCGTTAGCGCCAAATTCTCGCCAAAATTGGCGACATTTGGCGAAATATCGCCAATTTGGCGACCAAAATAAGTCTTCATAAATGAAGCCAATTTGGCTATTGCTCAATAATTTGGCGAATTTCTTATTCAAATTCAGTATTAACGAATCTTTTGTAAACGTTTCTTTGCATTTTAACTTGCTGTTTTCGTGTAACATTAGCTAAAATTTTAAAACGAAGATATAGGAAAGCTACCTTTTCCCCCCCGTACGGGCCGGAAGGATTTTTTCAAATCCAAATAATTAAATCACACATGTGCCCATAAGTGAATATGAATAATATGTGCGAACTTTTCTCGTTTTTGAGACCATAATTTTGGAATGAAATTTCCATCTTATTTTATTGTAGAATAATTGCCATTAAATGGAGCGAGTTTTGTTTTCGAAAATATAATGACACTAGAAACACAAAAGAGTTGGCAAATATGTAGAAGGGAAAACTTTCTACATGAAGCAATTCAAAGGTAGTAATTAACACTTAATTTTTCAAATTTGCTATATATAGAATTTATCATCGGAAACCGTGTTACAATTAAAATCACATCTTCTTAGAACAAAATTTTTGTTATGTGTTTTATGTAAAAGGCATATTTTTTAATTTAAATGACATCAGGCAATTTTTGTTCTAATTTTTAAATTTAGTAAAAACGAGAAAAAATTAAGCATTACTGTTTAAAAGTTTCACTTTTAAATTTTCAACTGTATGAATAACAGCGTAGGAGATTTTAATTATCGTCAAAACAGTATAAAGAGTTTTTTACATATTTATTTTCTTTTTTTCTAAAATATCTTGTAAAAGAAAAAAATATTCTAATAAAAAGAATAATTATTTCTATTTTAAATTTCAAAATATCCTTTCTTATTAAATTAAAATTGTCGTGTTATTAATACTCATCAATAGAATTTGAAAATACAAAAAGATAAAACAATTCAATATTTAGTTAAAAATAACTCTAAATAAATACCTCTGCGTCTATTTAATCGCATCATCAAAAATATTATCATAGGGGACAAACATAAGTCTTTATTAAGATTCGTTTTAATTTCAATACTCTTAATTTTGTTGTAATTATTAAAACCTCCAGGAATAAAAAATAGTAAATGAAATAGAGCCTTCCCATTATCGAAAACCTTGATAAAATTAATAAAATATTTATTAGTAAGTAATATTTACGTTGGAAACTAATGAAATGTAAACATCAAATTGTAAGTAAGCAATTTCAAAGTAAATATTTATCTTTTTTTTATCTATGCGAATAAACAAACATAAGATTTGTAGCGTTTCTTTACATATTTTGAAAGATAAATAGCAGAACATAGATATTATTTTTTTTACTTTAACGTAAATGCACATTTATCTATGTGATTTCTTCACAATGTCGAGAAAAATTCGAAGTATTAAATAAAACATAAAATTTTTAATCAATCTCGTTTTTATAATTTTTTTTCTTTTTTGGTTTATCACGACTGTCATTCGAAATTGTCATAGAGAAACAAAATGTAGCAATATACACTAGTGTGCAAAACTTAAGCAACAAACACAAAATGTTAATTTATGAACACGTGAGTACTCAAAAGGAAATTCTATAAACAGCAAGTGTAGAAAATAGGTACTACCCTAACAGCACAGACAGTCGATGTGAAGTCTTTTTGACATCACAAATGGTCACAATGTCACAATCACTACAATGAACAGAAATGTGATATCTTTCATTCGTCTCATTTTTACTCTCATTGTTAACTCCACTGAACAGTCACCATGACTGCTGCTTTTTGACGAGTCACCAGGTGACTTTACAATGAAGTCATCTTGTGACTCTCATGTGACTGTCATTTTGACACTCCATTGTAAAGTCATCATGTTAGCTGTTCTGTGACGAGTTCCCAAGTGACAGAAAATGAAATCATCTGGTGACTTTTCACAAAGGAGTGCAATGATGACTTCACAATAGAGTGTCGATCACTGGAAAGTTACCATGCGACTTCATAGTGACATTATTTGGCGATTCATCACAATGCAATGCTTTCAATGACTTCAAAGTTCAGTCTTCAACTGACAGCGACTTGAGAATCACAAGGTGATTTCATTGTAATGTCACCTGAAGACCCATCACAAAGCGACAGTCACTGTGACTTTTCAGTGTTAACAATCATTTGAGAGTAATAATGAGACAGTGAAATATCCCGTATTTTGAGTCACCGTAATGATTGTGACATTTCTAACCATGTGTGACGTCAAGGGGACTTCACGTCGACTGGCCGTGCTGTTAGGGTAGTACCTCTTTTCTACACTTGCTCTTTATAGAATTTTCTTTTGTGTACTCACGTGTTCAGAAATTAGTATTTTGTGTTTGTTGCTTAAGTTATGCACACCAGTGTAAAAGAAAGTTTCACTCTGCGTGTCTGTCTGTGTGTTTATCTGACTGTCGGCGATGGCTAGCGAAATGTACCACACCTGGAAGTCTGAAACTTTGGGTGCGGATAATCCGAGGTAGCTCCTGATGTACCTGAGGCTCAGGTTTCTACTTTGCAAGTCCCGGGTCCCCTGGGGTCACTTTAAGATTTTTACCCTAAATTGTTAATAACTTTTCCTATTTTTATCCGATCTTCTTTGTTCTTGGGGGTTAGAGAGAAAGTCTCATGTAAAAGCGGGTGGTAAAGATACACTCATGTTAAATGATTTGTTGCATTACTAAATATTTATGGGGCTCACAAACATGTAAACATATGTAATTCTGGGCGACAGAAGATCATGGAAAAAAAATAGTTCACAGAATAATGTCTGTAAAACTATTTTTTGTTCTACTGAAATAACCCATGCTTTGTCGGTATTTAAACTCATCAGAGCAGAAAATATTCAGATTTGTTGCTTTCACTACAAAAATATAATTAAAAAATTACAGAAAGCTGTCAAAAATCAGGTAATATCAAGGAATTCGTAACTATAGAGAGGAAACGGGAGCCATTTAAAGGAGGGTGAATATTCTAGCAATATATACACCAAAACCATCAAAGTGCATTGTTAAATGTATTGAAGATATCGATTCGGGGATCTTCTACGCTTAGAAACTGGAAGTTACGCTGTCATACAAGCAAAAGGGACATTTCAAATAGCTAACAGTAGTAACAATATTTTGTGCAGATGTATGGTATTTCACGATATTCAATCCGAAACGTGCACAGATATCTTTTCGGCACAGATAACGTCTTACTTATTTGTAAATGAATTTTCGAAAACGAAAATAATAATTGTTGAAACAATGAAGAAAAATCTTCAATCATTTTTAATTGAAAGAAGACAGAAATTCACTTCTCGGTCTTTTGTTTTCACGAAGGAAAACAATTCTTTTATTTATTTTTTAAAAGAATATTCTACTTTCTGGTATGTATTATGATAAACTGTCCAGAGGAAAATCGAACAAACCTAAAATAATAGTTCAATAATATAACAAAAGAGCAGTTGACGTTTTTGTCGAAATTTACACAGCATACTTAACGGCTAGGGAAATCTAATTGTCAACACTCTGTAATGCTTTTTTTTCACTGCTGATCGTTGAGAATTATCATTAGAGAAAATACTTTCTCAGGATCCAACCACGTGTTCTTTCCTAAAATGTTTGAAATTTCAACTTGTAAGCAGATGTATACTAGGAAAAAGCCGATATATACGAGAAGAAGCATATACATTCTTGAAAAAATCGATCCTGCAAGCAACGCTTCAAAGAAATTCAATGAAAATATCGAGAGCTGCTTGATACACTGTAACACCTATTGAGAATTCCAACGCAGAAATTAAAATATGTGCTGGATGCGCAAATAAAAAGAAACCTAAATCTATATCCATTTGTTGAAATATGCCACAAAAACGTATGTATTCAATATGAAGAAAATGTGCAAAATGACTACAAGAAGCATATTTAAATACTCCAACAAATACAATTGCAACTGTATTTTTAAATATTTTTTTTTCTTATTATTAGTTGTGTTTAGATTTTAAGGTAAGTATTAAAAACTAACATCTTAAAGTATAGAGTTAAAGTATAGAGTCATATGTTTAATTTGATCGCCCAATGGAGGGATAAGATCACAAGAATTTAAAGAAGATCGTCAAATTTATTAGCCCGTGCACATCATTTTATCACTTTTCTTACACATTTTTTCGTCTATGGAAGCCAATCTAAGATTGATTTCTCTATCGTTAAAACTGTTGAAAGGAATGTGCTCAGAATTTATACATACATGTGTTACATATATATATTTATAGTCCTCCTAAAAAAATTATAAAATCGAATTGCCACTACGGAGGGTTGAGTTTGACAATTCTAAAAAGGTTTAAAGATATATATATTAAAAAACATTACAAGATTTGTTTTGCACTTACACAATTATATATCATGCATTATTCTACATTCTGGCGCCTTATCTTAGGCTATACCTGTAGCTCCCTTAATAACACATACTCATTTCTTTTTCTTTCAATTTTTTATTATATAATTATTATTAATTTATCACCTACATTCATTATTTCATATCTGGAGGCACGGCAGTGCCTCCGCCAAGTCGAGAAAGCACGGCCGTAAGCATACTTTTCTGGAAGCAACTCAGGGCACTTTTGACCCCCCCCCCCATATCTCCGCGCTGGAGTATCCCAAAAATTCAAAACTTCGTTTTTCTAGAGTATTTGGCACACAGGACCAAAATTTAAAATTACAACTTTCTGTCTTTTCTAGTTCCGACGATATATGAACTCAAACATTCGATTTTTTGTCACTCACTCACTCACTCGTTCCGCGTCATCAAAAAGATTAGGTAGATCCCGTAGCCCTAGAAACTTGACATTTGGAAAAAAGGTAGTGTTTAGGATACAACGAGAGGAAAAATTATAAAATCCGGAAAATTCGAATAGAAAACATTCGAAAATTCAACAAATTCCATCAAAATTGAGAATTGAAAATAAGACGATCTTGTAGTCTTAGAAACTTAAGATTTGGTGTGAAGGTAGTGTTTAGCATCCAGAAAAAGAAAACATCAAAAACACCAAAAAAATCGAAAGCAAAATTGAAAAAATCGAGAAAATCGAAAAAAATCGAAAAATTTCAAACAATCCGATTTTCTTGCGCTAGAAGCTTGGAATTCGGAATAAAGGTAGTATTTAGGATGCAAAATAAGGAAAAATTAAAAAATCCGGAAAATTCGAAAAAAAAACATTCGAGAATCCAACAAATTCCATCAAAATTGAGAATTGAAAATATGACGATCTTGTAGTCTTAGAAACTTAAGATTTGGTGTGAAAGTAGTGTTTAGCATCCAGAAAAAGAAAACATCAAAAACACCAAAAAAATCGAAAGTAAAATTGAAAATATAAAAAAAATCAAAAATTTTCAAATAATCCGATTTTGTTGTGCTAGAAACTTGGAATTCGGAATAAAGGTAGTATTAGGATGCAAAATAAGGAAAAATTAAAAAATCCGGAAAATTCGAAAAAAAAAAATTCAAAAATTCGAAAAATTCGAAAAAAATTGAAAAAAAAAATTTGTCTTTTAGCCTTAGAAACTTAAAATTCGCGGTAAAGATAGTGTTTAGGATTCAGAAAATGTTAAAATAAAAAACGCAATAAAATTCGAAAATAAAATCGAAAAATCGAAAAAAATCTGAAAAATCGAAGAATAAGGAAAATTTGAAAATAATTCGATTTTATAGCGCTAGAAACTTGAAATTTGGAATAAAGGTAACATTTAAGATACTAAATAAGGAAAAGTTAAAAAATATGGATAATTCAAAAAATACCCATAAATTAGTGCAGACGGTATATGAACTCAAAGTTTCGATTTTTTGTCACACACTCACTCATTCTCGCGTCATCAAAAAGATTGGGTAGATCCCGCAGCCATAGAAACTTAAAATTTGGAATAAAGCTAGTGTTTCGGATACAAAGGAAAAATTATAAAATCCGGAAAATTCCAAAAAAAAAACATTCGAAAATTCGACAAATTCGAACAAAATTGAAAATTGAAAATAACACGATCTTGTAGTCTTAAAAACTTAAAATTTGGTGTGAAGGTAGTGTTTAGAATTCAGAAAAAGAAAACATCAAAAACACACACAAAAAAAAAATCGAAAATAAAATCGAAAAATCGAAAAAAAAACGAAAATTTTCAAATAAACCGATTTTGTTGCGCTAGAAATTTGGAATTCAGAATAAAGGTAGTATTTAGGATGCAAAATACGAAAAAAAAAATTCAAAAATTCGAAAAAAATGAAAAAATTAAAATAATTTGATCTTTTAGCCTTAGAAACCTAAAATTCGCGGTAAAGATAGTGTTTAGGATTCAGAATAAGTTAAAATAAAAACTCAATAAAATTCGAAAAATAAAATAAAAATAAATCGAAAAATAAAGAAAATTTGAAAATAATTCGATTTCATAGCGCTAGAAACTTGTAATTTGGAATAAAGGTAATATTTGAGATACTAAATAAGGGAACATTAAAAAATATGGATAATTTAAAAAAAATCGAAATTTTCAAATATTAAAAAAATAAATAAATAAATAAAAGTGAGAAATTGAAAATAATATGATCTCGTAGTCTTAGAAACTGAAAATTTGGTGTAAAGGTAGTGTTTAGGATTCAGAAAAAAAAAAAAAAAAAAAAAAAAAAAACAGACATCGAAAATAAAATAAAAAAAATCGAAGAAAAAAACGTAAATTTGAAAATAATTCAATTTTGTAGAGCTAGAAACTTAAAATTTGGAATAAAGGCAGTATTTAGGATACAAAAAAAGAAAAAAAGAAAAAAATCTGTAAAATTCGAAAAAACTTATTGTTTCGGATACAGAAAAAGGAAAAATTAAAACACAATAAATTCGAAAATAGAATAAAAAAACACGATAAAGATTGGAAATTTCAAAATAATTTGATTTTGTAGCGCTAGAAACTTGAAATTTGTAATAAAGGATACAAAATAAGAAAAAATGAAAAAATCCAGAAAATTATTTTTAAAAAAATCCGAAAAAATCAAAAATTGAAAATAATTTTATCTTGTATTCTTAGAAACTTAAAACTTAGTGTAAAGGTAGTATTTACTATTCAATAAAAGGAACAATAAAAAAATTCGTTAAATTCGAAAAAAAAAAAAAATCGAAATATCTTTAAAAAATCGAAAATTCGAAAACAATTTGATTTTGTACTGCTACAAGCATTAGTTTTAAGATAATTGTCCTATTAGCTAGTACAACGCCCCTAATTGTTTTATGTTATTTCTCCCGGATTATGGTTTTCTTATCTTTCGTTTACGAATTTCATTATAGGAAAGTTCCACTATAGACTGGCTACGTTATAGGCGATTTCTTTATAGGCAGGTTTGTTTTCTTTCACAGGTTATACTCTATTTACTTCGCATATGAAATATGGATTGTTAAATGATGTTAGGCGCACAAAAATTTTCAGAGCTCCCCCTACCCTCCCGTCATTACCGGCTGGTTACGGCTTGATAGTCCTTTCTAAATAAAATCATGGTGACTCTGAACCTAAATGATCCTAAGATGACGGATCAAAGAAATACTATGTTGGCATGACAATCAGGCAACTTAGAATTAAAATCGAAAAATCAATAAATTGATAAAAATTCGAAAATTTGAGAATAATCCGATTTTGTAGTCCTAGAAGCTCGACATTTGGCAGAAAGGTAGGGTTTAGTATACAAAGTAAGAAAAAATTAAAAAATCCGTAAATGTAAAAAAAAAGCCAAAAAGATAAATAAAAATAAAATAAAAAAACATCGAAAAAATGAATATAGTTTGATTTATTAAAAATTTCCGGAAATTTTAATGTTGGCTTTCTTTTTATACTAAAAAGTTCTTTTATGCTAAATATCAAGTATCTAGGACTGCGAGTAATATCTCAGATGGATAGCACCTATCTTGGAAGCAATTGAGAGTACTTTTGACACTCCCCTCCCATAACTTAGTGCTGGCTTAGGAACCTGAAATATCTTTTTATCTACAGTACTTTGCAAACGAAACTAAAGCTTCAAATTTTTGATACCTGTAAATAATAGGGACAGAGTGTGGGCGTAGCGAAAATCAGTGGATGATATTCAAAAAGAACCCAAAATCAAGAAAAGGAGGATTACTTACAAAAAGAAGTGAAATCTCATCAAAAACGTCACCTGTAAAAAATGCAGCCAAGTCTCGTGACTCTTTTTCCGTAAAAAGTTCTGAGATCGTATAAAGCCAAGTTTAGCTATCTTATTAACTCTGAAAATTTCATTCACAAATCACTCCTAGTCTCTACATCTTTAGTTAATTATTATTTTGTGACTTGGCAATTACGCAGCACAGGAAAGTTATTACACCTTACTATGTCATGGGATGGGATGGGATAATTTAACTAAAGCAAATTATATACGCACAGGGAAGTTATTACACCTTAATATGTTATAGTATTATTTGATTAAGACTAACTATATACATCACATTCTCGTGCTACGTAATTGCCAAGTCACAAAATAATAATTAACTAAAGATGTAGAGACTAGGAGTGATTTGTGAATGAAAATTTCAGAGTTAATAAGATAGCTAAACTTGGCTTTATACGATCTCAGAACTTTTTACGGAAAAAGAGTCACGAGACTTGGCTGCATTTTTTACAGGTGACGTTTTTGATGAGATCTCTTTTACTTACCCATCATACGTAGTATAGGGTAAGTCTTGTAATCGTTTTGAAAATCGAAATTTTTTTTGACGGATTTACACGTTTCAGACACTGGAGATTCCAAAAAACATATTTTTAGAAAAAAAAAATTGCCGTCCGTCTGTGTGTCTGTGTGTGTCTGTGTGTCTGTAAACGCTCTATCTCCCGAAAAAATTGAGATAGAGACTTGCAATTTGGTATGTACTTAGAATGTAATAATGGGAAGAAGCCTATTTCATTTCAATAACCTCGATTAACCGGATCTATTTTTTTTCGGACTCTCGAAATATTCGTTCTGATAAAAGGTATATAAAAATTTTCGAAATTGTTTATTTTAAGAAATGAATATAAAAGACAATAAAAAAACATAAATTTTGCATAAAGCATGAAGTCGATCGGATAATTAGTTGCTGAGATATTTGTAATCCAATTTCCACACTCTTCGATTTTTCATGACCCTGTATTTCATCCAAATTTCACTTCAAAGATATATTTTAATTGGAAATTTGACGCTTAATCAGATGCAATAAACTGCTAGTAAATAGGATTATTATTTTGGGAGTTATAAGGAAAAACCTCTTTCAAGCAATTCAGTAATCGAGCCTATAAAGTTATGACGTCATCAAGCCACGATTTTATTTGAATTGCTATGCATTTTATAAGTAGTTTACACATTTTGTTTTAATATTTTACATTATGCATATCCATGATGGGTAAGTATTACGGTGGCCCCCAACGACTAGTTTTCTTTTTCAATTTTTTATTATATAATTATTATTAATTTATCACCTACATTCATTATTTCATATCTCTTTTTTCTTTTTCAATTTTTTATTATATAATTATTATTAATTTATCACCTACATTCATTATTTCATATCTCTTTTTTCTTTTTCAATTTTTTATTATATAATTATTATTAATTTATCACCTACATTCATTATTTCATATCTCTTTTTTCTTTTTCAATTTTTTATTATATAATTATTATTAATTTATCACCTACATTCATTATTTCATATCTCTTTTTTCTTTAAATTACTTACTTTCCTGTATCACATTTGTTTTATTACCTCATTATCAATAATTAATTTAAAATAATTTTATTTATATCTTCGTTATTAATTTGCCCCACCAGTGGCTGAGAGGTTGTGCTCTCGAAGCTGGTAGACGGGTGGTGCTGGGTTCGATCCCAATCGCGCCGGTCGGCCTAATCGTTCGGAGTTTTCGTGGTTTTCTTCGAGCCGTGGATTTATCCATGCGTAAATACGGGTTAGGTTCCCATAGAAAGACCCCCACGAAGGGCACTCCCCCCGGGCCTATATCCCATGTGTAGATAATTGGCCGTCAATAATCAACCCAACCCAACCCGTTATTAATAATGTAATTTAATTTTTCTTTTTCTCATTCTTTTGCTAAACATCATTTTTGCTTTACATCTAGTTAAATGCGATTTAGATATTGATTCCAATTTTATATGGCTGCACATGTTTCTTTATCCTTTTTCATTTTTCTCTCCGTCTCTTGGCTAACTCTTCTAAGATATCTTATGGCGCATGGTTCTTTAATTTTGAATATGGTAACATCTTTGTTGGTTTATTTTACATGGTGAGTTGATTAAGTTATTATTTAGATTTTTTGTTAATTTTGTTGCTTTTTCATTGATGTCTTGGTTATCGTATTAGCTTTAAATCATTTCTGAGTTTTTTCAATATGTTATAAAGAGATCTTAATATTATCATGTTTAGACTACTGTCACTCATGCCGACAATATTTTATGAAATAACACATATTGACACAACTTTTGACTCTAGATTTTGCATATCAAGCTCCTCTGAATATTCGATATCGCATTCCTACTTTTTTGTGTATTTTAACTGTGCATTGTTTAATTTGTTTCATTTATTTCCCATTTATTGTCATACAAGATATTTCCTTTTAATATTTCATTTATATATATATATATATATATATATATATATATATATATATATATATATATGGGGGGTTGGGTGTGGGTGTGTTTGTGTGGGAGTGAATATATTTGTGTGGGTGTAAAAGTTAATATGGCCACAATTCATATTTTCTTTGTATAAATTAATAAAAGTAAAATTGATTAATTGAAGAATTTTTTTTTTAGAAAGAGACATTTGAATCGGATATTTTTTTAGAAAATACAAATGAAACTTTCTTAAAAAACTGATAGATGATTTTTTAGTTTGTATAAATTCGCATTTTTATAAAATTCACAGTATGATATTTAGATGATTTTCGTTGTAGGAAAATGGAATACTTACAGTTGTACTTGTCTCAGGATCGACAAAATTTCCCTTAATATAAGTTATACTGTTCAGGGATGATATAATTTTTTTATGAAACTTTTTGAAAATTATAGCAGGCTTATACTTATCGACATCATCTTAATTCCTACCATCCTTTTGAACAATTTAAAAAAATTACATTCCGGGCGTATATCCAACCGGTATAAAATTAAATCGCGTTTCACCCTTTTTTGGACACTCTGTATTAAAAAAATTATAGATAAAAATTCCGCCTCTTGTTTTTATAAATGATTCCTTCAAATATAAATCTCCATATCTGAAGCTATTTTTTATGTCCGGAATATTATGTCAGCGTTTTGAAGCAGACCCCGAATCAAACTATAACCGATAAAATGTATGCTATTGGAGAGATCCCACATCGTTGGCATCTTGAGTATAAGATATCAAAAAAGTGCTCTCGTTAATGTCCGTTCTGCTTTTCTTCTTAAAATAAATTTATCTAAAACAATGCTATTGTTCGAAGTTTTTTTTTATGTATACATACAATTTCTGTTTAACATTCCAGCATTATAATTTTTTTCTAATATTTCCACATACGTACTACCTGGTTTTATGTACATGCTATTCTACAATCTGTCGTTCAGAACCGCATTTCTGCGAAGTAATACAGTTGTCATAATAAATGCTCCAACACTCATATTTTAGTCCATGAAATCGTAACACTAATTTTAGCAAAAACATTTTCTATTCATATACCATGTACTTCTATAAACAAGAACGAAAACTCATGCGTCAAGCACAGATTATGGAACACTTTCCAGCAATTTCAGAATAGTTTCATACAACTTCACTGATTAATAAGGTCAAAGTTGACGTTTAAGCAAACAATTTGGAAAACACATAACACATTTGAAAACACAATTTCAGCAATTACGATCAATAGTCGGAAAAATATCCGAATTGTTTTGTGTTGCCATGTATATGATCTATAGTTTTGTATATATAATACATAGAATGCTAAAATGGAGCCCGGTTTTTTTGGGCTACCCTGTCTATCATCTATAGCATTTATACACTCTTAGTAACGTGTAAAAATTAGTTAAATTTATAAACACGTACCACTTCCAGCAATTATTGTTCATAGACAGTACTGTAACCAAATTATTGTGTGTGTCCCTGTAAATGAACGATGAATTCTATGCCCACCACATTCTATAGTCAGCCTCGTGTAGTGTACTTCAGTGATATATATATCAATTTCAATATTTTTGAAATAGTTTAACATCATTAAAATGCAATAAATTATAAGCATCATTAATATACAGGGCATCACACTCCAAACAATTTTTTGCCATAGACCATAATGTAACTAAATTCTTTGAGTGTCCTTTTAAATGAATTATAAATGCTACAAAATTCATTTTCAATACCAAAACATTTCAAAGTAGACCTCATTAACATATGTCAATTATATCTCAATTCGAGTATATTTACACAAGTTTGAGCACGGACAGACCCATAAACCAAATTTATAAACACTTTTCTACTACGTTACAAAGTTTTAAAAACAAAACACTGTTCTATACTTTTCCATGCATTAATTTACTTCAATTTTTATTCCGCGGTCAAAATTCTCTAACAGTTTACATCAAATGAAATAATTGTAGAGAATGCTTGTTAGATAATGTGGATTTTTTTAATATTCTCGGATAACAGAAACATAAAATTGAAGATAAAACAGAAATGGAGGTTAAAAAAATGACAAAAGTGCTTTTTTAATATGCGGATTAAAACAAATATTAAATAAATATTAGCAAGGCTTTTTTTCGCCACATCACTAAATGTTAACTATTTGTGTAATTAGTTTATGAGAAAAATCTATTGATACAATTTGAAATAAGGTTTTAAAAGAAATAACTTTTAATATATGATAATTGTATAAATATTATATGGTCCTTCTAAACTTTTCTATCAAATAAAGTTTTTATTTATTTACTTGCGGATAACATTTTGAAAACCTCATTTTAATCTTTAAAATTGTTTTAAAGTTTAAAAATAGTACGAATTTACTTAACTCTTAAATCATTCAAATATTTTAAAATGGGTGTCATTATTAGATGTTTTTACAGGAAGGTTGTTTTTCTAAAATTTGAAGGAGTAATTTACGAAAATAAGAAAGTATCCGAAAACTTAAAAAATAATAATGACGTAAAAGAATTTAGAAAATGTTTCTACACGAAACATTTGATCGACGTAATTGACAAGACCAAATTAGTTTCGCTTTTAGTTTTAAAACTTGGGGACTTCTATTTTTATAAACAACAGGGTTCCAGTATTTTTGTCTAGACAGAGATCGAGACAGTTTCAATACCTATCTCATCAAAACAACTTTCAAACTTTTTCATTAAACAAGAGCTTTTAAAACTAAAATTTTATAAAAGAAAAAAGAATTTTGGCTTTACAATAAATCAGTAGGTTATGACTGGTGTTTCATGTTTATTTTGCATGCACAAAACAAAAAAAAATATATATTTTTTTTTAAATATCTGAAATGGAGAAACACGTAATTTAAAGTTCCTTAAATGGAAATTGAAGCTTAACGAAAAACCATATGATATACATAAATGCATAGATAAATACACACATTAAATGCATAGACATGCAAAAAAAACATATTCATATTTTAAAGAATAACAACACATTTTAGGTAAAAAAAAACTAATTATATTATTTCTATTAAACACAAATGCAAGATTTAGAAGATACAAATAAAATAGCGAAATATCTGTAATATTTTCTTTTCCATTTTATCTGTATTCATGCATTTACACCATTTTTAAAAATCCGACTGTATGTCAATAATTTAGAGAAGTATGTAAATAAATTTTATAAAAATACAGCAGGAAATTTGATTTTACATTTATTTACATTATATAATCACCTTTTTATGTTTCAATGATCTTTTAATATATCGTGTCAATATTCACAATCTTTGTCAAAATTTTGTAGCTGCTTATCTTTGTTATAATAAAGAAAATAATCACGTATGCAGCATGGAAATTGTATTAAATAATTTATAAAACTTTAAAAAATTCAATTTTTTACGCCATTTTCTTTAAAAAAATGAAAAGTGAATGTGGTGTAGAAACTTTCCACAGTTACAAGTTTACACAAATATTTTTTCGACATAAGAATTGTAAATAAAATTTAAATAATTTGATTTACTTCCGAAATTTTCTTTCATAATTATTTATTTTCAAATCTTTCAATTTATAATATTATACTTAAAATTAATCAACTACTAAATTTAAAGCTGCATTACATTTATCGTACTGTGTTATTTATATTAAAAAAATATTCATTAATTATGTACTTATAATACAACTCACAAACATAATAACATACAGAAAACAAATACCGAAAAGATTGTATTTATGCAAATCATCATAGAAATTATTTTGTCTAAGTAATACTTAATACTTCATATTAGTTTTCAAAGTTTTCAGAGTTCAAAGTATTAATACTTTTCAATTGTAATAACAGTAATTTATATATGCTCCCTTAACTTTTCGCTCAGAAAATAGAATAGAACTATTAAAGAAATATGCACATACATTTTCTCAAAACGCAATATTCATTTTTCATCCGATTGGGATAAATATAATTTTGCGTACATCCCAAATTTTATTGACTACTAAAAATAAAACGAAAGAGTTTGAGAGAAGATAATGTACTGTTTGCTTAAAAGTTCGGAACAGAAGTAAAAGGAACGAATTATTGTGTATTGCAGATAATAAATTGTGGCGTTGATACCAAATACCATTTATAACATGTTACTAATTACGAAGCCTACGAGTTCCTTCTACATGTTCCCGCAAATTCTATAAAATATATATAATTGTATCTATAAATATATACAGATATGTCTATTGTAAAATGTATTTTTAAAGATTTTGTGTTTGTTTTTAAAATCTGATACAAGGAAAATAAATATTTATTCTAATGAAATGTTTATTTAAATGGCAAATATACTAGACTATGATTACTGTAAATCAGGTCTATGAGATCTCAGATTCAGGAACCTCCCTAACAAATTTATCCAGCACAACTTTAGTATTAAATTGTTAACATTGGTTAAAATTAATAATTATGTATTAACAATCAGTATAGATTAGTGATTCATTATAATACATAGACATATGACTGATAAATAGTAATTACAGCCCTCAAGCACCCTTCTCTACCAAAGTTTAGCTCTTAAAGCAATTATTGTGAGTTGTACTTCTGTATGGTATGAAAAAAAGTTCGAGTAATGTATTAAAAACCTCGAAAGCAGGGCTCACAACATTAAGCAAACTTAATTCCAATATTCTTTAACAGAAAATTTCATGATAAGTTGCTACAACATTTCCGCAAAAAAATTACCTCCGAAGGTGTTTTCGGCAAAATTTGCAAGAAAAACCTAAAAATAATTTTTTAAAAAGAAAATATTGGTTTTCAAAAAGCGGACGATTTGGGAGCCCTGTGAAAGTATAGGCCAATTATTTAAAGAAAACAATAAAAGGTTGTAATTTTGATATGGTAGCTTTTTAGTGTGTTTTACAGCTGCAAATACTCCACGTGTCAACAAACACATTACATTAACGGGCGCAGTAGCTGTTTACGAAAGATACAACAAGAAACTGAAAATCATTGGAAAAAGCTGATACTTCTTTCCGTGTGGGGATTTTCAGTGTTGTAGGGATTAGAGAATTGTTAGAAATTGTTAGTGTAGGGAATTTTTCTATAAAAAAATATGACTTTAGATAGCCTCAGAACCAGAAATAACATGCTTTAGTTTAATCAGAACTTTGCTTTATGCGAAATTTCTGCTTTATAAAGCTCCATATCGTTACCTCAGGTACCGTCTTCTATTGTCGAGGTATTGAAAAACTATTTTTATGTCATACAAATTGCCGTAACACGGTGAATCCGAGAATTTATCCGACCCTAAGACCTTTCTTTTTTCATAACATTTTACTTTTGCTCTGGACATTGAAACACATTATTTTTTGTTTACCTAACAGTTGAATAATTATCTTATTTACATGATATATGAGTTTCAGGTGGACATGAAGAGTGCAAGTTTGCAATTAAAAAAGGAAATGTTTTTAATGCAAATAATCAGGTTAAATAAACATAATTATCTTAATTAAATGATATTATATGAAATTTCATGTAACACAAAATTTAATTACGCTTATTAATTTTGCAAAATAAATACAAAATCAATTTAAATCATTGTTATTTTTATTTATATCATACCAAATTAAAATTATATTATAATATATTAAGTGTGAAACCAAGACTTCACCCTTCTTCAAGTAGAAGAAAGATACTTGCTTTTTGTCAAAGTAAAAGACTCCATTTCCCAAGGTATTTACCATTAGAAGCTTCAACATTCTTCTATCTGTCAGTCAAAAAGCAAAATTTGGAATGCAAGACATCTGGGAATTTTAAGAAATTCGTTCATCAAGCAATTTTTGATTTCAGCGTATGAAGTTAACATAACTCAGAAAGGTCTCTTCATGGAGCAAACAAATGTTGATTTGAGCGATCAACATCTGTTGAGCGGTAAAGGCAAAATTTCGCATCTAAGTGATTCTACAGCTTGAATGACAAACGAGTGATATTACAACTTGTTGACGACCATTGTCATATACGAAAATAACCCTGTTCTGTCTTCTGGATTTATTCTGTGCGTTTGGAGTTGAAGTACATATTTATTTCAAATGGATTACTTATTTCTCGTGACATTCCCCGTTGTATGTATGGCGTCATTTTTACAGTTCATATTAGATAACATCCATTTGTTTCAACCCGATATACAGAGTGAACTTATTGCAATGAATTTTCCCTTTCGGCACTGAAGATTGTGGTTCACCTGGACGCACCAATGTTTCTGTCTGGTTGGATTGTCTTAAAGAATCTATTAGTCATCATCCGTAAGAATTTGATAGAGAGGATCTTTTCTGTTTCCTCTTTAAAGTGCATGTTCATATAAGGTATTCAACGTTCCACATTCATAAATTACCTGATTTCCGCTACATGTTCCGAAGGGCATAGTCGGATAATAAACATGTATTTTGTATAACTTTCTAAGGAAGAAGCCAATTCATATTGTATGTGGCAATGATCTTCACTGAAGACAGAGTCATAGTTGTACATCTATTATGTTATTGTATTTAATGAAAGTAATTATGTACTATAGGTATAAATCCTCAATGTTAAAAAGTCTCAGAAAATTATCCAATTGACTGCGTTAATGAAAAAATTAGTCTAACTAGCATATGCATGCTTGCCGCGTTATATTAGTTTTTGATGTTCGACATTAAAGTGTTTTCTTTCAACCATACAAATAGTAATTTTTTGTCTACCCTATTCAACTGCATAATATTCTAATAAATAGGCATTTCGTAGCACTCTGTAATGCAGCAGCGAATTCAGATCGTGTTTGACAATGATTGATGACTAACTCACAGTTAAATATCCAATATATAAGGAAATTTAAATGTATTTAAGGTAAATGAGTATAATTAAGGGAATTAAATAATTATGTACTTTTTATATACCTTCTCAATGTACGAAAAGAATCAGACAATTACAGAAATGACTATGTTAATGAACAAAATAGTCTGTTAGCTAATCCATGCTTGCAACTTAATACAGGGTAAGTCAAAATGAATATAGCGATTACAAACGGCTAACTATTTAATGGAAAAGAATTTATCGATAAGATTAACACAGAATGTAGACGGAACTTCAAAATTTTGTATACATACGTCATAGATGTTCTATGTGACTTCCCTTGGTCTCACGGACAACATCTAGGCAGTACTCCATTTCACGCCATACATTCTGAAGCATTTCTTCAGTCACCGACGCAAGTGCATTACAAATGCGTACTTTGAGTTCTTCAATTGTTTGGGCCATGCAAGTCACGCATGTCTTTCACATAACCCCATAGATCGGTCGAAGTGGAGCCGACGATGCTTCTGCTCTTGGCCACCGAGATCTACGGACTTGACACCCTGCAATTTTTTTCTATTGGGTTATGTGAAAGACAGGTTTTGTGTGCCTCCCATACCCAAAACAATTGAAGAGCTCAAAATACGCATTTGTAATGCGCTTGCGTCGGTGATTGAACAAATGCTTCAGAATGTATAGCGTGAAATGGACTATCGCCTAGATGTTGTCCGTGTGACCAAGGGAAGTCACATAGAACATCTATGACGTATGTATACAAAATTTTGAAGTTCCATCTACATTCTGTGTTAATCTTATCGATAAATTCTATTCCATTAAATAGTTAAAGCCGTTTGTAATCGCTATATTCATTTTGACTTCCTGTATTATATTTTAGTGTTCAGCTTTAAAGCATGTTCTTTCAACCATAAAAGTAGCCTAATAAGACTAATTAAAACATTGTTATAAATACTGCCTTAGCAGAACCATCTCTTTTCATCCAATCAGGATACATGTAATGGAACGTAAATGTATGACTTTATATTTTACTGAAGATAAATCGAAAGTGTAAACAAGTGGGTAAGTGTGATAGAAGATTCACAAAGGGTTTCGTTTAATATTTCTTTCAAAACACTTTATCCTTTCTTTAATAAATCCAAATAAATTTAATTTTCCAAAAACAATGTTCTGTTTTTTATAAAATAAAAATGTACCGGTATATTTTTCTCGTTTTTTTCGTATATCTGAACCGGCCCGATAGCGGGCGAAGATACTCTGTCATAATAATATCCGTCATGTGGACTAAATACGATATTAAAATGCGATATAGAATCAATTTCAAAATTAAACATGTTGTATAGAGACCTTCAAAATGTTAACATATGCCAATATTTCCATAATCGGGTTTTTTGTTTATGATTCAATACGTTCCTCATACTTATATATTTACTATTCTCCATTACTCATACTGATATTCTCTTTGTTTTATTCTCAAACATTAAAAAAACCGTTATGACGTCAGATTAATTATCTTTTTAATTCTCTAAAGACGTCCTATTAAGCTGTTTTTTGTATTTACATATACTCATACTCCTTGTATTATTGAGAAATGTTTGAAAATTTCCGTTTTATTACCAATAGGATGTCCTATTACTTTTTTTTTCAATGGGTGAAACTTTTTATTTATTTCATTTTCATTTTTTACGTGGAAATTCTTCAATAGAAAATTAATTATTGTAGAAATAACTTTATTGTGGATTTTTAATGGTTGGCAACTGCTATAACGAGAAATGTTTAAATTTAACAGGAAACGGCTGTTAGATTTTTGTTTTTTTATTTATCTCTATTAAAATAGTACGATGTTTTCAAATTTTAATATTTTGAGCTTCATAGTAGATATTTAGCTATAAGTACACAAAATTTCATGCCTGTAAGTTATATAGTTTCTGAGAATGGCTCTGTGACGGACTGACGGAGCGGGAGTAAAATAGTTAGAGTTTCGTGTGATGAACGAAACCGTAAAAAACGAAAATATATGTCATATTTTTGCCGTGATTTTTTAAATAACATTTTCTGTTGTTTTAATTTGTAATATTATTTGTTGTTTGAAATTGTCTACTTAAATATTGTGATAGAAATACTGTGATACAGAAATATTGCTTTAATTTGAAATAAACATGAGATAAATTATACAATTTTTAATTATACTTGCAAGCATAACAAAATGAAGCAAACATACAAACGACTACGATAATCTAAGCCATAAGATAATTTTTTCTTTCTTATACCTACCACTTGATCTTTCTTTTCAAAGTGTTTAGCGTTAAAGGACTTAACATCCTTCAACCTTAAAAATAGTGAATTGTGTCTGCTCCATTTAACTGTTCATTTATGAAATAGAATATGAATAATTAAGACAATGGTACATAAAATTTATCAGTAGAACAAATCATTTTTATACATTTAGGACACATTTAATGGGAGGTAAATGCTGAACTTGATTGATACTTAAAATAACAGCGTAAGAAACAGCAATTCAAATAGTAATTCAATAATCATTTAAAACATTTTCTTTTCTATTTTTATTTGGATTTTTGTCTTTCAGATAAACCTTAATGTGTAATTAATATATTATTTTACTAAGTTGAAACGCAAAAGTAAATATATCATAAATATTTCTTTATTACTAAAAGCAATCTGATGATTTATTCAATATTCTATTTAATTTATACACATAATAAAAAAGCATATAAATATGGAAATGACAGTTTTTCGTTTTACGAATTATGAATGAATATTATCTTACATAATATATACTAATATCAACAGTAAAAAATAAAAAAAAAAGTTTCCATTATCGAAAACAAAGTAAGTGTTATTTGAATGTCATTATCGGTTAAAATATTAACGGCTTAAAAAAATGTATATTCATTAATATAACTGAATAAATAGGCAATTTTATGTAGCTGAACAATTAAAGCTTAATAATTTTAAGAAATGACAATTTTCTTAATGAAATTTTAAGAAAAAATCATTCAATTAGTTATATCTGTTTTTATTATGCTATATTAATATATATTTTTTAAGTTGTGCTTAAAGATAAGCGGACATTGTAAAAGTTGGAATTTTGAAAAGTTATTATCATTCGTAAATAAAGTATTTTAGAAGCAGTAGAGAAGTATAAATTTAAATTAATTGCTGCCATGTTGCTAACATTATAGAATCGTACTGAAATATTTAACTCATCTGTTATATGTTTGGACTAAAATGCAATATATAACATTGAAATCCTGTAACATAATCGTTAGTGCTAATAAATAATAAATGTAAGTACTAATGAAATGTTCTCATCAACACTGATTGAGTTTATATGTAAGAGAAACATGATTAATAAATGAGAATACACAAGTATTATAAAGGGAGTTTTGAGATCCGTATTGAAACTGGAATATTTTTTATTTTATCCAAAATATTTATGAAATGTTATATGTGTCCTGTTATATGTATATATGTTTTCTTCAAATTGTCACAAAATAACAATACTACTTCATTTGGCGGTACAAATATAAATATATTTAAACCTTAACAAAGGTTTCAAACTACATTTATGTGTATAAAAATATATGAACGATGATTTAATCCGTTTCATAATTTGGCAAATATATTGATTACTAAACGGGTTTTCATTGTACATAATATTTTCATAACTTTTTCTCTTTCTCAAATTTGTTTTAATATAATGACAAACAGCTGAACTTCCGACTTAATGAAACGTTTTGCAAAAAATATCAAAGAATTGTGCTAGAAACGTTTCAGCCACGCTGAAATGGACAAAAGTATCATTAATCATATATATTAGTGATTTAAAGCTTTGGAAAAGGGTGAAATCCCATTTATAGTTATAATTTAAAATGAAAAACCAAGGAATTACTTTGAATTACATCATTCTTAACAGATTTCTTTTTTCTACCGTATTATTCATGATATAAAAAGCTTGATTTATGGGAGTTGAAAAGTGCATTACAGAATGTGATTTATCGTTTCCTTTCTTTCATGGCACAGTGTATAAATGACACAGTTTTCCTTGTTGAAAAAGATGTTTTTCTAAAATACAAAACTATTGAAAAAATTCATACGAAATTTAAATATTATTATTTGAAATATGGGTCAAATGATGGGGATTGTGTAAAAAGTTTAACATTTTATAATTTGTTGAAAAGTAGGTCTGTAGAAATAACAGAAATTTCAAAATAAGAAGCATTATTAAACTGAAAGAGTAATCGTTATGATAGTAAAATATCTGAAAGAAAAATTAGGAACTGCCTCTTGAAATAAAACAAGTATTTCTTTTTTTAATGCCAGAAAACTCATAAAATACAAGGTGTAATAACGAAGTAAATTACTGTCACATGTAAAAGAAATTGTTACTATTTTATTCATGGAGAATGTGTTACTAAATATATGTTCTTGAGCCCAATTTTTTTCTAATATCTGTTATATTTATCTAAATATAATCTACCCTCTATTCACCTTTTAGTTCCAAGTATCTTTAGTTTAGGCGCTACGTTATCTCAAAATGTATCTCATAAATTCCTTACAATTTCAGCATTTTCCCGTATTTTAACCTGCTAATCAGAATGAAGAGCCTAAGCTAGTCAACACTTCAGCTAATGTTAAGAAGAAACACTTCAGCTAATGTTAAGTCTATGGGAAGGTTATCGCGTGATTTCTCGCTCGCATTTTAATATTTTTAAATGATTCTTTTTGCATAGGATAGCTGAGGTCGATCTCTAACGTAGTTAGTTTTTACTTTTTTGATTTTGGTTACGGTTTTTTTATAAGCGAACATTTTCAATTTTGGAACCGGTTGGAACCGGTTCTGAAAAGTATAATTTATATTGTGAAATTTGTTCATTAAATAGATTATTATACTATGTAAAATGCAAATGAGAATTTCGTTCCGGCTGCTTGTAACTTGAGTTCAACTGGACGTATTTCGACGAAACTTACTTTGTAAGTTAGATACTTTTTCAGGAAAGGTTTTAGTATATTATATATCGTTCTATGTTGCAATTCTCACCGCCGTGAACTGATATATCCGAAAACTATGCTGTAGGTATCACCACAATAGAAGCATTGTTTAAATTAATATATTTCTGCAAATATAATGCCGTTTTAAAACATTGAGCAACGATTAATACTCTCAACGTTTGTACTTATATACGTAATTAAGTTTTTTATATCAAGTTTGAAAATTGAACTTTTTTAGCATTAAAAAAATACAGATAAAACAGCATTACAAATCTGCCTTTTTGCTCGGCAGCCAGAGAGTTAATTATTGATTTTCAGGGAAAGTTTTATATTCAAGTAAGCCTGATTATGAAAAATTAGCATTTAAAAAAATAATCTGCTGAATAGATTTCGATTGAACTTGAACTCTTAATTAATTTTTTAGGGATAGTTTTAATATATTGCAATTACATATAGTAATACGTCGCTTACTTATAGGATTACGCCAAGACAGTTATATAATCAGGTGATTCCGATTATGAACCTTTTTAAATTATATTCTACAAGACATATTTGGATGCAACTTGCACTGTTAGTAAGATATAATTTTGTGAGGATGTTTTTAGCATATTGTATATCATTTTACGTTGCTTAATTATATAATTATTATAAATATTCTCCTGATTATAATCTATAATCAGGAGAATACAATTATTAAAGATTGGCCTTTTTAAAAAGTTCTACTGGATGGATTTTGATGTGACTTGCATTGTTAGTTAGATCCTTTTTCAGGGATTCTTTTAATATATTGCATATTGTGCTTTCGTTCTTTAATAAATCCTACTGGAAATTATCAACTAAAAGAGTTCCTCTATAACCCGAATTTTGTCTGATACATTAAAAAATATAATATTGAATGACGTTGGTATCGTTTTTCCGCAATGCAAAAGAAACATTTCAGATAAAGATCCACATTGCATTAAATCACACAAGGTCTTATTCACCGATATGCAGGGTGGCTATGATTAAACTTCCCCCATAAACATCATCCTACACCGCAAACGGGTGAACCGAATGCAACAAAATTTGGTATATAGACTGTACACGAGATGCGCTCACGGAATTTCGAAAAACAAAAAAAAAATAGTTCCAAAATGTCCACCAGAGGGTGACTTTCCTGGAAAACGCATTAAATTTAACACAATAAATGACCAAAACAGAATACGGAAACAATATTAATCATCCAGAGCAATAATTATGAGTAATAAAATGTAAAACCGGGAAAACTAGGAAACTAAAGTCGAGATTTGCATGCTTGCGAAAAAGAGGAAGCTTTATGCAAAACAGGTTAGTGTATAAAATGTTTGCAGACTTTGTCATGTTTTATGTCGATGTTTCCGGCTGTAATGATGACGATATCTTTAGTTGAACGTGCGTTATTGGTGAAGCTGGTTTACGAAAACAAGGGGAATGCTTCTGCTGCAGTTCGTGAATTTCGTCGTATAAAGAACCTATGGCGTGGACCAGTGTCTACTGAAGGTATCCGGGCCATGATTAAAAGATTTGAAGAGACGGGAAAATTAGGAGTTGAATCTGGAAGAGGCCGTAAACCTGCCACACCGATACTTGTTGATGCCAATGAGACAGTTGTTGCCGCACAGTCACAGATAACAGAGTTTGGGGGTAGTACGGTAGGGGGTTTGGGGGTAGTACATGTTCAGTTTCTTTACAGACAGGCTATTCTTGCAGCACCGTCCGCAAAGTGCTCAGAAACATATTGCACTACTTCCCATACAAGATACGCCATACCCAAGAGCTGTGTGATAGTGAGTGACAAGCCACAACGTCTCTCATTCGCTGTCAGTTTTCTCAACAGAATGACTGTTGATCTATCATGGCCTTGGAATATTCTGTGGAGCGTCGAGACTCATTTCTAGCTCACTGGGACAGTCAACACACACAATTGCCGCATTTGGACTCAGGAAAATCCACGGACGCACACTGAAATTCCCCTACATTCTCCAAAGATGACTGTCTGATGTGGATTCACGGCGATATTCATCTTTGGGCTATTCTGCTGTGAGGAAATAACTGCAAGTGGTCCTGTCGCATTTTCCGTTACGGTCCGTCGGTACCATGTCATGCTGCAGACGTTTGTTGTTCCGCAACTACAGCGAAGGCAGGTCCTTACATCGACCATTCGCATGCAGGATGGTGCGCCCCCACATAACCATGAGTCCGTGAAGGGGCTATTGCTCCAACACTTCACAGACGAACGTGTTAGTAGTCGCTTCTTTCGTAATCCATAGCCACCACGTTCGCCAGTTGTAAATCCATGCGATTTCTGGCTATGAGGCCACTTAAAAAGTCTGGCGTATCGTGGAGATGTTACGGCGTTGAATGACTTAAGGAACTGCACAACACTTTATGTTCGAAGTATCGCAGCTGATCAGTTACAATCTGTTGTTGAACGCTGTCCAACGATTTGAAATTTTGCAGGTGAATGAGGGTGGTCACATGGAGCATCTTTTTCTACATCGTCCTGGACACAATTAACAACTGCTCCTTTTGTGCAATATCGTCCTAATCTGCTTTTGTTTCTGCAAACTTAACTTTTGTTTCTCAAACAGCGTACTGTTATTTTTTCCTTACCTTTACTTAATATGGTCCAATGACAAGGTGATCAGAAAATAGTCCTTAAATGTAAATATTCTTTCTAAATTTTGTTTTCGCTGTTTATTGTGTTAAATTTAATTTTTTTTCTGGAAAAAGCGCTCTCTAGTGGACATTTTGGAAATATTTTTTTTAATTCCGTGAGAGCAACTCGTGTATAGTCTGTATACCAAATTTCGTTTCATTCCGTTCACCCGTTTACGCTGTAGGACGCTGTTTATAGGGGAAGTTTAATTATAACTACCCTGTATTTAGCTTGATTCACGGTTCATTTGTAAAGGACCGACCAGCGTAGCGGAAGAAACTTGCTAGTAATGTGATATATTCGTGATTTCGAAGCCGGAAAGTAATAATGCTGTGACCAAAGAACACACAAATACAAACTTGATTTCAAGATTCCCGTATCGCATTCCTTAATAACTGCTGTTCAATTTATTTGATACTAGCAAAACCCGCGGCTTTGATCGCGTAATTGTTGAATAATGCCAAGTGGTATTCGTGGGGTATTTTCATTAGAAGAAATTTTACTGCCACAGATAATCAAAAATTACTAATTAAGCCACATTTTGAATAAGCTACATTGTCATACTGCATTAGGCGAACATAAGACTTAAATGAATGAGAAGAGCTAAAATTAATTCAAAATTAATGGTAATTTAGAAAGTAGTTTGACTGTTTCACTTTCCTTTCATTTTGCTATTGAAATTTAGATATTTTGGAAACAGTTCTAAGCGAGTATTTTCATCTTAAAAGTAAGCATCATGCCAAATTCCAATCTTCTAGTAAAGGAAATTTGTGTTAAAAATTTATCACAGAAATTGCAATTTTAAAACTTTTTTGTTCCTGCACACATTAAATTTTTTTAACTTTTAAAAATTGTTCTGTGGATGAATTTGCGTCTGCCATGAAAACAGCCATGTAAAATTTCAAATTTCTATCCCTAGCAATTTCAGACAAGTCATAGTTTATAAAGTTTTTAGAACTTTTCCTGCTCATTTCACCCTTTTAAATTTCGATTGTTTTTAAAAAAAAAAGTTCATAGCGAGCACTTAAATCTTAAAAATAGCCCCCATGCCAAATTTCAAGCTTCTAGACCAGCAGCATCACTAAAATCGCAATTTTAGAAAGTTTTTTGCGTCTGCACCTTTTTTAAATTCAAAATTTGTGAAAACTGTTCTGTGCGAGCATTTACGTCTAAAAAATAACAGGCATTTTAAATTTTAAGTTTCTATCCCTAACGATTTAGAAAAAATATATATATTTATAACGTTTTCCGCTCATTTTGCACCTTTAAATTTCGAATTTTTAATAAACTAAAATAAAATAAGTTGAAACTGGTGTGAAACACTAAGAACTAAAATAACTTCTTAAAACACCATAAAAACTTTAAAATGCGCTAGGCCTTTCAAAAGATCTGAGTCTTTCTTCGTAAGGTGCAAAAAGACGTGCGTCTACTATGGTGTTCTGATGACTTAGTATTTCTAAAACAGCCACTTAAGATCAACTCAATGATGTAGTGAGTTATAGTAAATCCTGAGAGTCTTGCTGCTGCTTTCATAGTAGACGCACGTCTTTTTGCGCCTGACGAAGAAAGACTCAGATCTTTCGAAAGGCCTAGCGTATTTTAAAGTTTTTATGGTGTTTTAAGAAGTTATTTTAGTTTTTAATAAACTGTTTATACCGAGAGTCTGTATCTTAAAAGGTGCCATTATACAAATTTCAAGTTTCTAACCCGAATAAATCCAATTAAATCATAGTGTAGAACGTTTTTAGAACGTTTTCCGCTCATTTTATAAACCAGTTTCTTCATTTGCATTAACTATCCGCGAATTTAACAAAACACCATTGCAAGCGTTCGGAGTGCAGAATTTTGTTTTGATGAAATCGTTATCTGGTGTTCTGATGACTTAGTATTTCTAAAACAGCCACTTAAGATCAACTCAATGATGTAGTGACTTATAGTAAATCCTGAGGGCTTTAGAACACATCTGTGTCCTGTGGGAATTGTTCCGTCATCTTTCCTGTTCCTGAATAAACGATTCATTTGGATAACTGGATGAGTTTTTATGGAGAAAGTCTCAATTGGGTTCCTTATTGCCTTCATTCCTCGCCATGATTCTTGATCGAGCGAATGCAATAATTCATCACCTTGAACCAACTGCCAGTTTCCCGTGGAATTTAAATCATACAGTTAAAATCTAACACACACTCACACACATACACGCGTATATATATATATATGTGTGTGGCGTTTTGACTAAGATGAGACACCACGAGATGCAATACTCCACGAGAAAATGGCAGTCCGTCAAAGATATAGAAGGCCGCAGTCGATATCAATAATCATGGCGAAGAGGTGAAGCAATGAAAAGAGTCCACAAGAGTTTCTTCCATAAAATACCAGCCAATTTCCAGACAAATCTTTTATTTAGAAAAAGAGCGATGCTGTAACAATTGCCACAGGTATAAAGTTATAGCCCTCAGGCTTCACGATGGCTCACTACATGGTTTAATAGATGTTAAATAACTGATATGAAAATTCTATGAGACTACACCACCAGATACATATTTGTTTATACTTCCAAACACGTCAAAACTCCTATTCTCCGAAGGATGCGGAGGATGAGTTTTGTTCACTGAGCGTAGACATACAGAAAAACGACGTCACGTGCGCACAAACCAATAAGTGAGTGGCGAGCTCCAGACCAGCGAATGAGGCAAGAGGGAGAAGCTAAAAGAAGAAAGAGTTCCTCCCCAGGCCGCGCATTAATATTGAAGTGAAAAATACCCAGTGCGCGAAATGAGAGCATGGAATAATAATAATAAAAAGAAAATGGCTTTTAAAAACATTCGAAATGAGAAAGGCGACTCTCGGAATTTTATAGATTGGGAAGCTGATAAAGGTTACGAATGAACATAAAATTTTATATTAAGATTTGGAATAAGATAATTATTAATATACGGGTATTTACTTTTAAAAGGACATTAAATAGGAATAAATATTATTAAGAATTAAGGAAATACTGACTATGTCAGAAGTTAGATTAATTTAAAGAACTGAAGCGAAATAAATGTGAAGGATTTGCGAAGGAAATAATTTTTTTATATAACATATATATATATATATATATATATATATATATATATATATATATATATATATATATATATATATATATATATATATATATATATATATATATATATATATATATATATATATATATAATTTAAGTTAAGATCTCTTCTCTCTTTTCTTCTTTAAGAGTGAGACTAATTTTAAAAATTATACTTTTTTATTTTTAATATCTTAATTGTTTTACTGATAGAGAAACATCTATTTAAAATTATTTTAATTTACATTATATGTATACAGATAGATACATTTTCAGAAATGAACAAAAATAAATATGTATATATGCAAACAAGATGAATTAGTTCCAAATATTATTAATTAGCTATTCAATAATCACAGTAAATTTTATATAAAATATCTTAATTCATTGGAATATTGTAATGGAAATAAATATATTTATTTAAATAAATTTTAAGAATAAATTCTTAATGTAAGATAAAAATAAAACGGTATAAAGAGCTGAATGTATTTAAATAATAACAGTATATTTTTAATGAAAAAAAAACCCCTGATTATAATGTTTGATATTTTGTAAAACAATGATGCATGTGTGATATAAACAGAAAAATTAATATAAGAATGAAAAGAATATGTTACAGTAAAATTCTGCTGCATTAAAAGTAATATTTGTAATAAATGTTGAATAAAAGTACACGTTGTGTAAAGAAGATACATTAAGCAATTAAGATCCGTTGGGTGTTCAGAGGTATTTCCTATTAAAAGCTTAAATAGAGTAATACTTTTTCATTAGCATTTGGAATGAGACACGGAAACGAAAATAATTGTTTTTTATTAAGTTAATAAAACATAAAGATTGTTTACGTAATATCTCTCTTTATATGTAAAATTTATTCGATGAGAAATTAAATGAAATATCATATTAGAGTATATTCCACATAAAAAAATTTGATGGATCTCTAAATAAGGTATTTGTTAACTTAAATATTAAAGATGTTTCTTTATTGTAAAAGTATTGGTATTCGCTTTAAAAATAGGCTCGATTAAAGGCATAAAATGGAGGATTCACACATGCATTATTCTTCAGGTGCAAATGGTGCAGCTATTTTTCCAAAAATTTGATTTAATTATTATAAAATTTTATACAATTTCGCATGCAGTTTTATATGCAATTGACGACTAAAGCTTCCTTCCTTATATATCCTCACATTGTCTTTCTCAGATAGTCTATTCTCAGCCTATGCCTACGTATGACATGTCTAGTCTATTTATCATGTAAACCTAAGTAATCTACGTTTCTCTTACCTCGTTCTTCTATATGGAACCACTTCTCTTCTGTTCTCTTTCTTCTATATTGAACCTTAACCTGTAGCTTTCGGGAAACGAATACCTCAAATATTCTCTGAGTACGGGAAAACTTGACAGTTTCTTCCCCTTTTCTGAACGAGGTGCACACCGCAGTGACGATAGCACATCTGGAACCATTAGGCACATCCGCTAATGACTTTCAATCGTTCGAAATCTCGGGATTTTCTTTTCCCTAAAGTAAAGCGGTTTACCTGTCACAAATAATTGCTTATATTTGTAAATAAGGTTTAAATGGTATACGGACATAAAAATTGAACTTTTTCTTTTAAGAAAATGCCATTAAATTCAAATGATTATTATCAAATTATAATATTAGTGATTAAATTCAAGTCTTGAAATAATTGAGCGATATCTTTTAATAGTAATCTGAAAAAATACTTTCATTGAAGGTTTAAGTAGTGGTTTATTTTTTGAAAGGGAGAATATAAAAAAGGTTGTGTTATAAGCAAAAAAAAAGAAAAAGAAGGAAATTTTATGCTAATACAAAATACTTTAAACTTTTAGATTCATTTAAAAATTAAATAACTAATCCAAGAACAATTTCTTTAAATAACCTTTTTTTATTATTATTAATCACGATTCAAATTATAACAAAAAAGAAATTTCTTAAGAAGAAAAATGTCGAAGTAAATAAATCGGTATAAAGAGTGACGAAGAATAAAGTTATATCTAACGGATTGCGTGTTCCCAGTTCGGCATTTACTTTTTTAAATTCAGAAATAAGCCACTATTTCGACATTGTATTATAAGTTATGTTGCACATAAATTAGGCGAATACTACTTTTCGGTAGAAATCTAAATAAAAAAAAATAAGCAAATGTAAAAAAAATAAACAAATGTAAAAAATATAAGCAAAAGTAAATGTTAAGCAAAGACAAAAAAGAATAAAATTCTCTGGTAATATAAAAATACTTTATTTAAAAATAACTTTAAACATTCAAATGTATTTGAAAATTGAATAAGTTAAAAAAAATAATTTCCTTAAATAAAAAAATTTTTTTCTTTTCTTTTTCTTTTTTTTTTTTTTTTTCTTTTTTTTTTTTTTTTGCTTTTTAAGTTGCAAAATATGAAAGAAGATAATTAAAAAATACCCAGATGTTCTAAACCAAATATTTAAATATATATATGCAATTTTTCAGGAGAAATTAAAAAATAAATAAATCTGAACATGTACATTTTACGTGTGTGCTGCGTTATTTTCTAATAACTCAATAATATTTTTCCTGTAGGACATGGAATTTAAAACCGCTGTGTGGAAATTTAATTATGCCTGGCAAAATTTGAAAATATACCTTTTTGGTTTTGTGTCTCGCTAATTTTTAACACCTCCCCCCCCACCTCCACCGAGAATAATGATGATCTAAAGCGAGCAACAACACTAGAGATATCATATAGAAAAAAGCTGATATTGAAGTACAATTTCTCGAGAATTTCTGAAGCGATTTAAAAAAATCCTTTTAATATATTTTTTTAAGAATAAATTAATCATTCAACTACAAATTAAGCAATCCATATTTACAATCCATATTTATATAAATGTATAATATAATGTATAATAAGCATAATACTAATTAAGTATAAGTACCTAATTATAATATATATTAAAAATAAAATAAAGTTTTGAATTCTCTTCAGAAGTTTTCGAGAAAAAAGTATGGCAATAACAGTTGCTTTCCGATAGGATTTTCGAACAGCTATTACCTATTTAAATATAGGAGAAAAATGCTTAGGACTTTCATTCGCACGCTATTTACATTTTTTTAATAATCATATGTTTAAAAAATATAACTTGCATAAAAACAACTACTTTTTATGAATCCGATGATTGCAAAGTAAATTAGTTGTAAATATCGCTAGAATTGGATTAATTGTTAATATTCTAAAACAGACAAAATTCAATTGCATTCGCAGATGATAAAACATCGTTATTAAGTTTTCTGTGAGTATAAAATTAATCGTTTCATAATCTGTCTTTTCTATTGTGCAAAAGGAATTATTTTTTGTTTGATTAAATTATACTTATGAATGTTACAATATTAACTGTATATTTATTGGAGCGTAATATATGTAATCATTTTTTATTTTTTTTTATTCATAAATAAAGTTACGTACATTAT
Source organism: Maratus michaelseni (assembly GCA_963931845.1). Classification (NCBI taxonomy): domain Eukaryota; kingdom Metazoa; phylum Arthropoda; class Arachnida; order Araneae; family Salticidae; genus Maratus; species Maratus michaelseni. The sequence continues at coordinate 126,230,970 of OZ007590.1, read as the reverse complement.
TTTAAAATATCTAGCGACCTATTGTCGATGAAAAAAAAAAACCTGCACTGCAATACTCAACATCAGCGATATTAAATTACCAAAACAATTTATTGAAAATAATTTCTTCTCTATCATCTCACAAACAAGAACTATTTTCCACTAATTTGGAGGAAGTGGGGTAGAAGCAACTTCAAATTATGTGTGTAAACAATGTCTACTTTCCTTACTGCATAAGTTTTCCCTGTATATCCCTATCAAAACTAATATCTTCCCTACAGATTTTCCATTCTCTGATACGCAATGAGACCCCTGTTGAGCCAAACGCTATTAAGGATTTCCTGCACTCCGTCTTTGAGGGGTGAAAATTTTCGGAATGACGGTAATCGAAACACTAACTTCAACAAAAATATTTTTTTAGGGAGTCTAATTCTGTAAAAAATAAATAATAATAAAAATAACATTGTTTTATACATTGTATGCATTCATTTTCTTCAATTTATTATTCCGTGTACAAGATTTTCTAATAGTAGTACATTAAATGAAATAATTGTAGGGAAAGTTTGTAAGGTACTGTGGATTTTCTCAATATTCTGAGGCGACAGAAATAGAAATTTGAAGGTTTTATAGAAATTTTAATGTGCGGATTGGAAAAACATAAAATAAAAGTAAACAAGATTTTTTTCATCACATCACTATACGTTAACTATATGTTTAATTGTTTAATTATAAAATATATTGAAACAATTTCCAATACGATTTTGCAAAAAATCATTTTTAATACACGATAATTCTATAAATATTATATGTCCTTTTAAAATTTACTCTGAAATAAAGTTTTTATTTATTTATTTATTGGTAGCATTTTTAAAACATTTTAATCTTTCAAATTATTTAAAATTTTGAATTACTAAGGGGTAACCCGGCCCCTACAATCTACGCTCGCCAACCCCCGTTCTGACACCGCAAACTCTAAAAACACGCTAATTTGATCAACTGTAAAGCAGTTACGGAAGATTGAATTATAATTAAAAGACCAGTGGTGATCTGCTGTAATCAGGTTTCCATTCATTTTCCTTTGTCTGAGGAATTTTAAGGCCGAATCCACTGCTGTCGAAACAGCTAACAATTGTTTTCGCGATTGATTAAATAAGATCAATTAAGCATTTGAAAATCAACTTGTGTAAAATAGCTAAGTAAACAATGTCACTGCATCGGGGAATTTTATAACGATAAGATAAGAAAATTGGGTACTTCTGCATCATTCCGTCGACTGCTTTACATGAAAGAAAAAAAGATGTCACAAAAAGTGCATGACCATGGCGTCACATTCAATTGACATCAGATGTGTTTCAAATGTTTGTTATACTATCGAGTGATTTTTAATTCGACGTTTATCTGTATTTTTAATAACATATTACAAATTTATTAGTTATTTCGTTATTTTAAATAATAATTACGACGTAAATGGCACATCCATGATATTAAAAGAGAAAAGCGTTGAAAAAATATTACAATGCATAGTTACACACAACAGATCCGTTTCAACTGACACCATAAACACTTATCCACCGACCCGCGGAGAATAATTAAGAAAAATATCGTAAATATATAAATATTTAAGATTACATTTTTTCTCTTTTCATTAATGTATTATAAATTTTAGTCTTTAATATTACTGATAGTTGATACTTTAGTAAATGGGGCTTTTTCTAAATTATTATTATTTTTTTTTATAAAGATTTTAATGGCATTTTTCTTCTATTTGTTTTTTGGGCGTTAGAGTTTGGCGAATACTTCGCCGATTGTTTGGCGATAGTTTGGCGATAGTTTTTATTTTGGAAAGTTGTCAACGGTTTAATGGAGAAGTACCGAAAAAGTAAGACGTTTTAAATGTATCGTTTCCAATATGACGTAATGTTCATAAAATTTTTCTTCCTATTATTAAACATAAAAATATTGTTTTTAATTGAAGGGATATATTATTAATTACACTGCTTTAAAATTTGCAACAATAGGTAAAAATTTTGTCAAAATAAAGGAATCGCTCGTGTAAATATATTTTTAAATTGAAACTGTTTGGAAATATTGTTACTTGAGCATTTTAAATATGGCGTGAGTTTTCCCTTTTAACACTTTGAACGAGTATTAATTTAATTATTATTTTCAAGTTTTATTTATGTTTTTAATTTTCACGCGCAATTACATTTTTTATTACACAATTTTCTCCATATTCTGCTTTTAACACGTGATCATTTAATTATTATTTTAAAGTTGTATTTCTGTTTTTAATAGACACGTGTAAATACATTTTTTAATTGATAGGGAATATTATTATATGTGCTATTTTACAAATTGGCAACAACTTAAATAATGGACTTTTTCTAAATATGAAATAAATCTCAATTAAAATAATGAAATTTTGAATAAAAAATTTAAACAATCCTCAAAAAATTAGCCAAATTAAAAAAAAAAAATAATTGCACTCTGCATGCCGATAGCTTATTAACCAACCCTTTCCAAATACTATAAAATTCCTGTTGATAGTTTTTGTTCCTATAAAACCTTTTTAAGAGAACTATTTTGACCAACTAAAACATTAAATATATCTTAAAATTATTATTCCATTTAAAATCTCCTTCAGTGTGTTTATCGAACAGTTTGCTATGAAACTACTAATTTTTATAATTTTATATGCAATAGTTTTCTGAATATAGAAAAAATCCAGCATTTAAAAACCGCAAGGCACAAACACTTCATTCACAGTGGCAGCGCCTGCGACTGCGGCAGTTACATGTTTTTAATATATAGAGAAAAACTAATAATTTTTTTCTTATCTCTTAAATAATTATAATATTTTAGATTTGTGTCATTATTTGATGTTTTACAGAAAGGTAATCTTTCTAAAGTTTGAAAGGGTAATGTACAAAAATAAGAAAAACATCCCAAATTTAAACAACAAAAAAAAAGTGAGTGAAGTAAAAGAGTTTAGAAATTTTTGCGGCACAAAATATTTGATCGATGTAATTGACAAGAAGACTAAATTACTTTCGCTTGTAGTTTTAGAACTCTGAGAATTCTCTTTTTATAAACAACAGAATTCCAACATTTTTGTCTAGACAGACATCGAGACAGTTTCGATACCGATCTTATCAAAACATCTCTCCAACTTTTTCAATTAACAAAAAAGATTTTTAAACTAAAATGTTAAAATAGGAAAAAGAATTTTTATATGAAAAAAAAAGTTTTATGCTTTAAAATAAGTCACCTGTTTATGACAGGTATTTCATGTTTATTTTACATGCACAAAAGAAAAAAAAATATATTTTTTTAAAGTACATGAAGAAAGACATAATTTAAAGATCCTTAAATAGTATTAAGAAGCTTAACGAAAAAACACATAATATTCATAAATGTACATAATTACACACATAAATACATGCAAACACAAGAAATCATAATTCTAATTTTAACAAGTAACAATATATTTTGAGTATTAAAAAAAACCCACCATACAATACACATAAAATAGCCAAATATCTCTAACTTTTAGTGAAATATCTCTTTTGAATTTATGTACATTCATGCATTTACACTAATTTTTAAAGTTCCAATTGCATATCCATAATTTAAAGAAGTGTGTCAATAAATTTTATAAAAGAACGGAATGAAATTTGGATTTGCAATAACTTATTTATATGATCACTTTTTCATCACTTTCTGCAATCATCTTCGGGTCATCAGTATAGGGCATTGATTTTCTACCAACTGAACCACGTGGGAGCCACCGGGACTCGGGTTCGAGTCCCGGCCTGGGTACTTTTTCACTATTTTGGCTATACGCCTATTTAGCAATTAAAATTTGATTATTATGAATGCAAGGCGTGTGAAATTTTCTATGAAAAAATTTCCAAAAATATTAAATATGAATTTATTCAATTATCGATGCTGGATTTTCTTTGATTTCGTGTTTGCCCCAGTGTTGGTGGCTCACGGAATATATCCCATCTTGTGCTGCGTTTGTAGCCTTGCCAACATGTTATAGAGAGAAAGTTCCATGCTGTGTATAGTTTCCTAGTGGTTCAGTTGGTAGAAAGTCAATGCGCTATACTGATGACCCGGATTCGAGTCCCGGCTTGTATATTTTTTCACTATGTTGGCTATACGCCTATTTAGCAATTAAAAATTGATTATTATAAATGCAAGGCGTTTGAAAATTTTTATGGAAAAATTTCTAAAAGTATTAAATATGAATTTATTCAAAATTTAAATAATTCGAATACTTTCAATAAATTTCTTCCTAAATTATTTTTTTTTATTCTTCCAGTTTGTTATATTTTAATTAATATTCATATCGTGCTAATATGAATATTGCATTACATATATCTTACTGTTTTAATTATAAAAAAATAATCGATTAATTATGCACTTATAATAAAACTCACAAACATAATAAAATACAGAAACAAATATATAAATGGCTACATTAATGCAAATAATAATACACATTATTCTGCTTAAGTGATACCTAACATTTTTTTTTAAGTTTTCAGAGTTCAAAAAATTATTGCTCTTCAACCGTAATAACAGTAATTTACATCTACTGTTTTAACGTTTCGCTCATGAAATTGAATAGAACTAAATAAGACATAGGCATATACATTTTTTCAACGTGCAATACTCATTTTTCATCCAATTGGGATAAATTTAGTTAGACGTAAATTACTAGTTTTATGGATTATTAAGTATAAAACGAAATTTTGAGAGAAGATAATATACTGATTGTTTTAAAAGTCCGGAATACAGGTAAATCGTCAATGAATATATATTTTATATAAAACTTTTACTTCGCGATATTCCTTTAAATTATTCTAAATTGCGACATATTCATTATTTCCCTATTTCTTAATAATACTTATTTCTATTTAATTTCCTTTTAAATTCATAACGCGTATATTAATAATTATCTTATTCAAAATTTTAATCGAAAACTTTAAAACAATTCATAAACTTTCATCAACTATCCAATCAATAATATTCTGAGAGAAGCTAGTTTTTCATTTCAAATATTTTTAAAAGTCATTTTGTTATTTTATATCCAGAATCTGTTTTCGCGCACTTGGACTGTTCACTTCAAAAAGCCTGTGTTGCATTGTCAAGGATTCTTTCTCTTTAGAACACTCCCTTTTACATTCATTAGCTTAGCCTCTCAGCTCCGAGTGATCCTTTCACCGATTGGTTCGTGTCCATATCATATCGAAATATGTCGTACTCTGTTCGTTTAACAAAAAGCGAAAGCAGGACTTCGGAAGGCAGAATTTTGTCTAGTTTTCAAGTGTTGATCAAACGGTTATCTGGTGTTTTATAATTCGTAGATTTCTAAATTAGCTGTTAAGATAAATTAAAATGATGTAATGATTTACAGTCAAGCCCAAGGGGTTTAAGGACATCTCGTCATGTGCATGGGAGTTGTTTTAAGGATTTGTGTATTCATTTTTCCTGTGCTTAAATAAACATATTATTGGACAAACTAGCTTGTTCTTTATGAAGAAATTACTAAATGGGTACATTCATTGCCTACTACTTCTCGCCATGATTATCAAGATCTATCGACTGCAATTTATTATCACCGTTAACGCACTGCAAGTTTCACATAAATTTTAAATTCATCCAGATAAAACCTTTCATATATATATATATATATATAATGTTTTAAAGTCTGATCCAGCAAAAATAAATATAATTTTTCTTTAAATAAATGTTCATTTCAGAAACAAAAAAAAAAAAAAACTAAACCAAGATAGAGCATAAATCTGTCATTTATTAGTAATTCATTGTAAAATACATATGATGGATAAATTATAACTGTAGCCCAGAGCTTCCTTCTCTACTAAAGTTTGGCTCTTGTAGACATTTTTGTGAGTACTACTCTTCTATGGTGCGAAAAACCAATCCAGAAACTTATTCAAAATCACGACTGTATAGTGCGCTGATTCAAAGAAAACCATAACGATTATACGAGGGTAAGTAAAAAAATTGCCGCAATGTAGTTATAAATTTTATTGCAATACAAATAGGAAACTAACGTTAACATCATTTGTCAAAATAGTTTCCCCTTGCTTTTCAACGTACTTGGTCCATCGTTGCACAAGCTTCCTGATGCCCTCAGAAAAGAAGGTTTTCGACTGAGCAGCGAGCGATGCATGCACCGCGTCCTTCAGTTCTTGGTCCGAGGTGAATTGATGAACCCTTAATGCCTCTTTGAGTTGACTTCATAAATCGTCACAAGCTTGTCATCAATAGTCTCTCTCTTTCACATGCGTAACACTTGTGCGACCATTTTTGAATTTATCAATCCATTTGTAGACACTCCGTTGCAGCAAGACATTGTTCCCGTATTGTGCCGATAGTCTTCGATGGATTGCGGACTCTGATACACCTTCCGACCACAAAATCTCGTTGCTCCTCTTTGGTACAAACCTCTGATGGAGCGGCCAAGCAGCGCAGATACCTTATCTGCGCATTATTTTTTCGCAGATAACTTATCTGCGAAAAAAGGAAAAAAATGGAGGAAGTACGTTCAAACTTTTATAGCATGACCACAACAGCATAAAAATAAAACAAACGAGGACAGAAGTCAGTATGAACAATGTAAGAAAAGTGATCTCAAAATTGCGGATAATTTTTGAATTACCCTCGTAATTTTGAAATGATACTATTTTAACATGATTTACAGTTGCATGCCCCACCACATGCTATTGAGGTGTATAATTGCAGGATTACGAAAGATACAACATGAAACTGCATCGCAGTGAAAACAAAAGGTACTTCCTTCCGTGTAGGGATTTTCATTGTTGATGTAGGGATTTCTTCTACAAAAAATACGACTTTATGTAGCCTCAAAACCACACTGTTAAAAATTTGCAGCAAACTGTCCAGTCATATGACCGTTTTTGTAGAAATCGGTTACATAACCGTAATTTAACTATATTATGACCATAAAATGACCAATAATACGGTCAGAATATAGTTAAATTATGGTTATGTAACCGTTTTCTTCAAAAACGGTCAAATGACCGGACAGTTTGCTGCAAATTTTTAACAGTGCGGAAAAATAGTGCTTTAACGTGATCATAATTTAACTTAGTGAGAGATTTATACTTTATATAACTTTATAACATTAACTGTGACAGAGTTCTATATTATTGAGGTATTGAAAAAAGTATTCTGTTATACCATACAAATTTTCGTTACATGGTGAATACCAATTGCAATTCGACAATTTATCCAACCCAAAGACATTTCTTTATTATAACGTTTGAATTTTGCCGGTATTTTGTTAGGTATGTTGCTAAATTTGATTAACTATCTTATTTACGTGATATATGAGTTTCAGCTGTACATGAAAAATAAAGTTTTGAATTAAACAAGTAAATGTTTTTTAAATGCAAATGATCAGGTTACATAAACATAAATATGTTAATTAAATCAAATTAAAACAAATTTCATTCATAAATAATATAATACAATCACTTGTTAACTTTAAATTAAAATCTAATAATGCTTAAAGTGATAAAAAACATAACACGGAATATTTAAAATACATTTTTAATGTAAATCGTTCACACTATCGGTGACATCTTCGGATCTAAATGATAAATACAATATTCTCGCATATTTTTGAAAATGGTAAACATAAACCACGAGATCGTGTGTCCAAGGCTAGCAGGTGCTTAAATTGGCCAAACTGGGAAATGTGAAATTTATTATTTGTTTTTATTTTTATTGTTTTTCAATCTATCGATCATCGCGTGCCAAATTTTAGCTAATTGAAAAGAAGCGGCTTCGTTGCAAATCAAATAATCAAATTAATTACGAGCATGGATAATAAAAAGAAGAAAATTTTTAATGAACGAAACTCAAAAATATCAACTTTACAATATTTTCCAGGATTCTTTGAAAGATTAAAATATAAACTTAGAAAATTTAATATCTGCCTTATTACAAAACCTTCCACAAAATTAAAAATCATAGTATGTAGAAAAACAGATCCAATAGAATCTGATCAACTATCCGGTGTTTATGAAATCCAATTTAACAAGGCAGAACAGTACAATACTATATAAGAATGACAACCAGAAAATTTAAAACAAGAATAAGAGAACATATGGCAGATATAAAAAATGACAGAAGAACCACTGCTTTAGCCAGAAAATATAGAAAGGAGCAGTTGCAGATTGATTTCAAGAATAGTAAAATAATTTTTCAATCAAGAGCTTATTTTCCATCCATTATCCGTAAATCTATAGAAATATATTTGCGAAAAGATTGTATTTGCAACAAAGCCGCTTCTTTTGAATTACCTAAAATTTGGCACGTGATGATCGATAGATTGAAAAAGCAATAAAAATAAAAACAAATAATAATTTTTACGTTTCCCAGTTTGGCCAATTTAAGCACCTGCTAGCCTTGGACATGCGATCTTGTGGTTTATGTTTACCATTTTCAAAAATATGCGAGAATATTGTATTTATCATTTAGATCCGAAGATGTCACCGATAGTGTGAACGAAACATATGTAATCTACATTAAAAAGGTATTTTAAATATTCCGTGTTATGTTTTTTTATCACTTTAAGCATTATTAGACTTTAATTTAAATTTCATTTAATTAAGAAGTTTATATTAATCTAATTTTGAAAAAAATATATAAAACCATCTTAAAATGTTGTTATTATTATTAATATCATACCGAATTATATTTCTGTTTAAATATTAAAGTGCGAAATTACACACTGTAAAAAAGTCGATTGTTTCCTAATCCAGGCAAATATATTATAACCATGAACGAAAGTATACAGTAATCTCTTACGAGGTACCCGCGATTCCAAAAACCGTTATTTATAGAAATGACAGAATTTAATATATTTCGACAAATAAAGAAGCATTCATAAAAACAAACTTTATTTTGTTGCCACACTGTAAAAAATGACCAATGTTTCTTATTTTATGAAAATATGCTATAACCACGAACGAAAATATAATATAATCTTCTGAGTTATCCGAAATTTCAAATAGCATGTTACATTGTCTTTTGAATCCCCAGAAACAAATACATTTTCAAAATTTAAAGAATAATTTATAAAAACAAATTATTTTTAGCTGCCCGAATTTTTCAGAAGCGTTTCCGAAGGGTTTTTATAGTGTATTAATTAGTGTCCTCAGGCTGAAATACCTGTTTTTCGATTGTTATCCATTCTCAAGTACACGTTTTCAGCCGCATAAGTTAATTTATACATGAAAGAGTAAAGCAATAATCTTAATTTTAATGTTATTGTTAACGCTGTTATTTTGCATGTTTGTCTGTTAAACATTTTTTTTGAGCATGAAAATGTTTACTTCAGAATTGATAGCATTCGAAAAACAGGTATTCCAGGCTGAGGACACTCATTAATACACTATAAAAACCCTTCGGAAACGTTTCTGAAAAATTCGGGCAGCTAAAAATAATTTGTTTTTATAAATTATTCTTTAAATTTTGAAAATGTATTCGTTTCCTGGGATTCAAAAGACAATGTAACATGCTATTTGAAATTTCGGATAATTCAGAAGATCATATTAAATTTTTGTTCGTGGTTATAGCATATTTTCATAAAATAAGAAACATTGGTCATTTTTTACAGTGCATTGGGTTTCGGAAACATTTCAGAGTATTTTTCATTGTGCAATAATCAATTTTCTAAAATCGGAATCTATCAATTCTCAAGTACACATTTTCATGTTTAAGGACTGATGCACATTAAACAACACAAGCAATATGAAAGGTGTTTTAGGAGAGGAAACAAGTTAAAACAAAGAAAAAACTTGTTTCAAACCCGTTTTTACTCATAATTGTGTCATGTTGCTTGAGTCGCCTCAGTGTGTGGCCTGAACTAACAATGTTTTACAGACCCAATGATAATTAAACAGCATTAGCATTAGCATTGAAATTAATCATATTTTGATACTCTTGCATGTGTAAATTCCATTACGCAGCTATAAATGCTTAATTGAGAATTGTTAACATCCAAAAAGCCTATATTTCTGGTTAAAAAATCTGAATAATACACTATAAAAACTACTCGAAAGCGTTTCCGAAAATTGGCGGTAGCAAAATATACTTTTTGTTTAAAAATGTTTCTTTAAAACTCGAAAATACGTTGTTTGATTTTTGTGATTTTTAAAGATAAAGGACGTTTTAAGGAGTGGTGAATAACTCGGAAGAGGGTATTGTATATTTTTGTTCTTGGTTATATTATATTTTCGTAGATTAAGAAACATTTGTCTTATTTTACAAAGTATTACTTCACCCGTTTTCGAGTAATGGAAATATACTTTTAAAAAAAAGTATCTGTTTGTCAAGGTATTTCGCATCAGTTGCTTCAATATTCTTATATTCTTCGATCTGTCAGTATAAAAGTGAATTCTGGAATGCAAGAAGTCTGGTCTTTTAAGAAATCCGCTTATCAAGCATTTTGTTTTTGTTCATTTCTGCATATGAACTGAAACACTACTCAGAAAGGTCACTATGCATGGAGCACACAATTGGTGATCTGAAGGATTAAAATCTGGTGAGGTCTGAAAATCGGTAAGGACAGTACTTCCCATCCAAGTGTGTTTCTAGAGTTTAAATGGCTGTTCTTGCAACTTGTGGATAACCTTTGCCACATAGAAAAATCAGCTTGTTCTTTTTTTTAGCGTTATTCTGTACATTTGGAGTTAAATTAAATCATTTTTTTCAAGTTGATTACTTATTGTTCGTAACATTTACCATTGTATGTGTGACGTCGTTTTAACAGCTCATAACAGAAAACATCCATCCGTTCCCTCCGATATACAAAGTGAACTTACCGTCATTACTCTCTTTCGGCACTAAGTGGACGCACAAATGTTTTCGTCGTGTAGCATTCTCCTGAAGAATCCAGTGGTCATCATCCGTAAGAATTCAATACATATAATCTAATATTTTTTGCATTTAAGGTATCCACAAACCTTTGAAACGTCATTTTCGATAAAAATATGGATTTTTCATTTTTGCAATAATATTAAAATCCAATATTTTATCTATCGAATTCTGCTTTAATTGTGTTATCTTAATTAGAACCCAAGTTACAGCCGTTTAAATTTACATCTGTTATAGCTTTCCGAGGAATTTTACAACCGGAAATATCGTTCTGCAAAACGGAGGTAAGCAGAAATGTATGTTTACATTCTTCTTTTTCGATATTTAGCATTTAAAGTGGACTATTTGTCCAAGGAAATACATGGAGTATATAAGTAAACCTTTAAAGAATAATAATTATTTTTATAATAAGAACCACGTTTAAAAGTTTTTTTCTCAAAATGAAGTTTTTCAGATTTTTACTGCACGCAAAACATCCTATAGCAAAAAAAAATTGCATGAAATGCCTTACAATTTTTGTACCTATTTCACGAATGTCTATTGAAGGAATAAACTATAATCATGATATTATATTAATTAGTTTTAAATATACACTGTATAAGTTAAAAAGTTGCAAGACATTTTACGAATTTTTCATTACATTAGTACTTCAAGTGCCATAGTGTCTGCGATAGAGATGTTATTATAATGCGGCTAGTGTATGTCCTACAGAAAATTATTCTCTTTATTATGCAATTAACAAAATGTGAATGCATTGACTAATGCATGCTTGCCACTTAACGTTAGTTTTTAGTGTTTAGCTTGAAAGCATTTTCTTTCAAACATAAAAATATAATTTTTTATCTGCCATATTGAACTGCTCACAAAAAACACTAGCCACCAAAATTTAGGGTGCAACCAGTAGTTTGAGTCTAATTAGAAACCAAATGAAAATAAATCATGAAATTTAGCAGAATTGTGCATTAAACAGTTAATTACTGAATTGTAATTAATTTTAACATCAAGCATGATTTACAAATAAAAAATTGAATTTTTTTGCGAAGGTCCACTGTTTGATAATAAAATAAATTTCAGTTTTTCTGAAAAGAAAATTAATTAAACTGATTTTAATACGGCATGTTTATGACCCTATTTGAAATACATTTGTGGCATCGACTTTCTATACTATCAATTAAGTTGTCGAACACTGGAATGGGAAACAAAGTCCATACATGAAACAAAACTTGTTCTATCTCATTTAACGACCGACCTCGGAGGAGGGGTTACGGCAGCTACTTGTCAGCTGAGATAGTCCCTAAGTTGTTCTATCTGAATAAGGCCCGATGATTGAGCTGACAATTCCATTCGCACCAAAATTTGATCCTCAAGATATTGATCAACGACTCTAGCTCAATGCGATCGGGCGTTATCAGGCATTAAGATTAATTCATCACCAATAGCGCACCATATTGTATGATAAACGGAGCTAGGAGCTTGTTCCGATATTTCACAGCAGTCAGAGTTCTTCCATGGTTCACATGGAGGTTACTGTGACCACCAGAGAGATTCCAGCCCAAACCATGATTCCATCTCCTCTATAACTGTGTATTTCAACAAAGTTACATAGGTAGAATCTGATGGCTTGTTCTCTCCAAATCAGCACAGAAACTGAATCATTCTCCAAAGCAAACCGGACTTGTCTGTGAACAGTACGGAGGCCCGTTGTTGTATGTTCCAGGTAACGTGCTCTCTTGGCCAACATTAACGGATACCTCTGTGTTGTCCTTTAAGAGGGACACATAAAACGGGTGATCTTGAATAGAGTTCTTAATTTCGAAGACGTCTGTGCACCGTCGTAGCAAATATTGTCATGGATGTTGCGTTACGACGGTATGATATGAGCTTAATCACAGTATGTTTCTGATCATTAGGGCCAAAATAGCTATGAAGTAATCTTGTGCAGGGGTTATAACCCTTTAGTGTTCTTTAACAAGTCTTCTTCATACTGAATTTTGGATTCAAATTGATACCAGGGTCTTTGGGCCACACTACGAGACACATTTCGAGATCTAAAAGCCCCAGATTGTGATAACCCCATTTACATTCATCTGATTGACCACCATCTTAACGAATCAGGTAAACGACATCTCCTATATATGGACAATACTATTTTAACACCTACAATTTAAGATCAACAAGCTAAAATATTTTTTAAATTTCCACACAAATTACAAAATTGGGATATTGGCAGTTTTTCTTTGCCCAAGTCTTTAAAAACATAGTGACATTAGTAAAAATATTTATATAACGTTTTATTCAAGTTGCTTGTGATCATTCAAATGAACCATATTTTTTACCCTTATTATCCTTCTTTTAATTGTGAGCACAAAAAAACTGGCTGTACCTTAACTTTTGGAACACAGTGTAGAAAAGGACTAATTAAAACATGGGTACAAATACTGTCTCAGCAGAACTACTTTTATTCATCTAATCAGGATACATGTAATTGAACGTAAATGTATAACTTTATATTATACTAAAAAAAAATCAAAATTGTAAAAAATTAGAAAATATTTTGTATTTTTTCCATGATTTTTTTTTAAATCTGTTCTATTCTTATTAATTGTTATTTGTTGTTATTAATTTTATATTTAGTAACATAAACACTATTTTACAGAAATATTGATTTAATTATAAATAGAGATCTTATAAATTATTAAAATTTTAATACATCTGTCAAGCATAATGAAATAAATCAGACAAAAATATAGACGACTGCCTTTAATCTAAACATTAAGACTAATTATTCCGTTTAATACATACCCTCTATTTGATATTTCTTTTCGAAGTGTTTAGTGCTAAAGGATTTAACATTTAACCATAAGAATATTATTTTATCTCTGCTCCATTTAACTGCTCACTTTTGAAATAGAATAGAAATAGTTAATACACTACTACATGAAATTTCTCAGTACAACAAATCCTTTCCATCTATTTAGGATAAATTTAATGGAAGGTAAATCTTTAACTTTATTGATTTTTAAACTTAAAACGAAAGTGTAAGAAACAGCAATTCAGTTAGCAGTTCTACAATAATGTAAAACTTTTTCTTATCTATTTCTTAAATTTTGATTATTGCCATTAATATTAAAATCTTATTATGCTGTAACGTAAAATTAAAAGTATCATAAATATTTATTTATTACTGAAAGCGATCTGATGATTCATTCAATAGTATAATTCATTGGTAAACATAATAAGAAAAGTCCTTCCGGCCTATACCGGGAGGAAAAGGTAGCTTTCATAGCCATGTTTTTAAAAATTCAACACATTTTACTCAAACAACCGAAGCTAAAATGCTTGGAATCCGATTATAGAAGATTAAATCCCGGTTTCGTTAGTACTGAATATGAATGCGAATTTAAGCATGAGAGTTACAGCATAACAAAAATCCGATTGTTTCAAAACGTCAGCCACCCTAGAATTTCAAGCTACCAGATCTCAGCCATTTTTTAAGATAAAGCCAAAACAAAAAATGTTCCGGAATCCTTGTATCACGATCTAACACTTAACGGAAACAACCTTTTCAATTTATAATGTTTTATACACCTTTTTGATATTTAAAAATAAATAAAAAATTTAACTTGCCGCAATTTTGAGACAAGATGGCGTATGAAACTGGCCAACGAACTCCGTCGAAACCTTTGTATACCCTATACATACTGAGTCACATCCGAAACGGTTCACAAATAAGAGAGTTACAGCATGACATATATCAGATATATATATATATATATATATATATATATAGACATAGCTATTTGGGGTAATAATTTCATTGCATTTGGTCAGTTACTTCTGTTTTAATGGTTAATTTTTGCAATAAGTTTTTATATATTGAACTTCCATAATGACATGCTGCATTTGCGGAATCATTTGTGGATAGTTTTACTTATTTATCTTTTTTTTTTTTACTATTAATTTTTATATTCGTAAGAATATCGATCACTTGCAGCCCAATTAGATATTCATCTAATTACAGCCCAAATTTTGGCAAAATATATATATTTTCATAATTATTAAATACATTATTTTAATGCTGCTTATGCGCAAAATTTGATGTATTTCTTGTAGTTCAAATTAATTTTACCTTGCTGCATTATAACTTTTTTGTAATGTTGCTATTGAAATAACATATTAATTTGGCCATTTGCATTGTTTTTGTTTGTGTCCTACTGATATGGTCATCTTGCATTTTGAATACTATGTTTTATAAGGTGTAATTTGACATAGCTATTTGGGGTAATAATTTCATTGCATTTGGTCAGTTACTTCTGTTTCAATGGTTAATTTTTGCAATAAGTTTATATATATATATATATATATATATATATAAATCAACATTTGAACGGAGGGGGGTTTTGGGGTTCGGAGGGTCATGATCGGTGAAAATATACCAAAATTGTTTGCAATTGCTTTCCTCCGAGCGGCTGCAATAGGTAGCTTTTTTGTATTGAAAGCTACCTAACAGATAAATATGCTAATGACTTTTTTTTATTTTCCTTTTAAAAAAAAAGAATTAAGAATGGCTGTTATTTTACATATTATATATGAATACCAGCTGTAAAAAATAAAGAAAATTTCCGTTATTGATAAAAACGAAAGTGTTATTTCAATGTATTTTATCGGTTTACATAAATGTATATTCATTATTGTAACCGAATCATTAGAAAAAGTTTACTTTACTTATTAATTAAAGCTTAATTATTTTAAGACGTAATAATTTTATTAATGCAGTTTTACAAAAACTTCATTCTATTATTTGTAGCTGTTTCTGTTATCAAATATTAATAATATCAAAATCTTTAAAATGGTACTTAAAGATCAGTGGGCATTGTAAAGATAATCATTCCTAAATAACATATTTTTGAACAAGTACGGAATTATAAATTTAAATTAATTGCTGCCATCTTAGTAAAATTTTAGAATAGTAGAGAAATGCTAACTAATTGATTAAATTTTTGAGCTACAATGCAATACATAACACTGAAAGACCTGCAACTAAATTGTTAGTGCTAATAAATATTAAATGTACTAATGAAATGTTATCATCTGCACTGATTGAATTTATATTTAAGAGAAACATTACGAAATGAGGAAACACGAGTATTATAAAGGAAATTTTGAGATCTTTAAAGCAACTTTGATATTTTTTATTTTATGCAAAGAAAATTATAAAATTAAAGACGTATGTATTTGTGGGTATGGCCGTATATAACAACGCTTATTGAAAGTTTCACGAAAAAAAAAACACTGCCTTCTTTGGCCTTAAAAATGTACATTTAAAACATAACAAACAATGTAAAATTATATGTGTTTTAAAATATACAGTCGATGATTTAATTCGTTTCATAATTTATCAAATATATTGATTACTAAACGGGTTTTTATTGTAAAAATATTTTCATAGCTGTCTCTTTCTCAAATGTGTTTTTAATAGAATGACAGACAGCTTAACCTCCGAATTAATGAAAATTTCTACGAAAGAGAACAAAGAATTGTACTAGAGACGTCTGAACCATGATGAAATGGACATAAGTATCATTAATCATCTATTAGTGATTTGAAGCATTGGAGAAAGGGTAAAATCTCATTTATAATTATAATTTAAAATGAACTACCATCGAATTACCTTGAATTACACCATTCTTAACAGATTTCTTTTTTCTACCGTATAATGCAGGGTAAAAAGAGTTTGATTTATGAGAGTTAAAATTGCATTATAAAATGTGATTTATCGTTTTCTTTCGCAGCGCTGACTATAATAACGAAGTTTTCCTGGCTGAATAAGATCTTTTACTCAAAATGTAAAAATATTAAAAACGTTTGCACAGATTAAATTTTATTATTTGAAATAGGGTCGAATTATGGGGATTGATTAAAACGTTTAATATTTTATAATGTGTTAGTAAGAAGCCCTGTAGAAATAACAGACATTTCTAAATAAGAAACACCTAAACTTACAGATCAATCTCATAAAAAAGTCATGAAACCCATAAAATACAAAGTATCATGATTTGGTAAGTTTCGATCGCATATAAATGAAATTTTTAATGTTTTTCTCGTGAGTGCATGGGGAATTGTTTTCAGAATATATATTATAGAACACAAAATATTTCTAAATATCATTTATCTCCATCTAAATATCATCTATCTTTCCTTTTATTTCCAAATATCACTATAGATGGTGTTACATTATCTCAAATTGTAATTGCACATCAAAATAGATTTGCACTATCAAAATGCAAAGCATTTCTCAGCATTTAACAGAATATCTGAATGAAAAGTAAAAAGGCAGTGAGCTTGCACGACATATAAACACTACGGTAATTTTCCGTTCTACAAATGCCAATCGCAGCTTGGCGTCGAAGCACTGAATGTGGTAAACTGTTTATTTCACGCCAATAAGTAATTTGATTAGAAATTATTAAATATGAATTCTTTTCTTTTCAAATTTTTCTTTTGCGAGGTGATTTTTTCTTAAATATTTCCTTATGGATTAAATAATTTGCCAATTCTCAAATTATAAAATACCTTCTTTTAAATTCTTCAAAGGCAAAGTATAATTGAATCATTTTATGAAATTTGTTCCGTAGAAGATAATCATATATATTATTTCAGTTCTCAACATCTCTTTTTCTATGCATTTACAAAACGCACAACAATGAATGCGCTATCATTCGAAAGTTTTTTGAAACGGTTTCTGACATAGTACATTCACATTTCATTAAAATACCTTTTTGATTAAAAAATAAATTAGCATTTTTTTCATAATGAAAATAATGTTTTCTCCAATCAATGTTAACACAAAAATAAAATACCGCAAAATATATCACGTTCAGCAATGACTATGAAAAAAATAAGTTGTACAAAAAGATAAATTGTAGATGTCACCTCAAGAGCTTATTTTATATATACGATTAAAAAGCAAAATTGAAATTGAAATGTTTAGTAGAAAAATACATCATCGATCTATCGAAGCACTAGTATTTCACGCGTAGCCTTCAAGGTATGCTTTGTTATATAAGATTAAACCCTTAACATTTTCTTTTTTTGACACAATATACTAAACGTAGCGATAAAACACCACTTTTCTCGTACCAAAATATTTGTTTTATATAATCGGAAAATTTCTGTCAATTAGTAACACGATGGTTACAGTTAAAAATTGGTGGTATCTTAAAGCTTTTAGTAAAGAAGCAAGCAAACTATTCTAGCCCCAGAGGCGTTCGAGAAAAACTGGTAAGGCGTTAAATTGTGTTTTATATGTATCCAATTTACTTTTATTTGTGCGATGTTGTCCCCGAACCAGACGACGTCATACTGCAGTTAAAATATGATTGTTAATATTTTTCTCATCGTGCCTTTTGCTATATTCTATCAGTTTTTACTGTAACTTTGATAGAATAAATAAGATGATATTTTAGCTTGATTAATATTGTATGCAGAAATTTTTATCTTTAATTTTTGTTGAGAATTTTAAACCTGCATATAAAAAATATTAGACATTGCTAATAAATATTACAGCTGTGCAAAATCTTCGCACGGGTCTAATGCTATGATAAATTCCTGATTTCAAAGCCCTAAAATGGGCTGCTTCCAAAGAACACAACGCAGAATCTTGATTTGAAGATTCCCGCATCACATTTATATCCTCGGTGAATGCAATAACAAAGCAGAACCCGCGTATCTTTACAAATGTTCAGAGATGCATTAAGTTATGATATAAAAGCATTATAGGCACAAACATACTCGATAAAATCCTGTATAATTTTAACTTGATAATATGTACGTTGAAAATTCTAAAATTTCAGAAACAATTGCTCTTTAAACAAAATATTTGAAGTCAGAAAAACTATTGCTAAAAAACTGACATTTTCTTTGACAAATTGAAAGTTTTGGTAATCCCTATATTTATGTGGAAAATTTATCCCTCTTACGTAAACATTTAACTAAAATCTGTAACCCACTGGACGAGACTTTACAATCTAACTTAGCGATATATGTCTGTCACTTAGCGATTTACCCTCGGGGAATGTAACAACAACGAAGAACCCACGTTTCTTTACAAATGTTCAGAGATGCATTTTGTTATGATATGAAAACATTTTTTTCCAGAAATTACTCAGCAAAATCCTGTATAGATCTAACTCGATAATATTTACGTTGAAATTTCACAATTTTCCGAATCAGTAAATTTTTAAGTCAGAAAAACTATCGCTAAACTAATGACAGTTTCTTTGAAAAACTGAATGATTGGGTATAGCCTATATTTATGTGGAAAATGCGTCTCTCTTATGTAAACATTTAACTAAAATTTATATGTATTGTTATATTATATTGTTTGAAAATTTTAGAATTATAAACACTCCAAAATTAACGAAATATGTTGCAAAATTATCAAAGAACCTACACGAGTCGCGGGAAGAAACGCTCAAGCTAATGTTAAGTCTATGGGAAGGTTCTAGCGCGATTTCTCGCTCGCATTTTAATATTTTTAATTGCTTTTTTTGCATAGGATAGCTGAGGTCAATCTCCAACGTTATTAGTTTTTACTTTTTTGAATTTTTTTTGCAGTTTATTTTATAATGGGCATTTTCAACTTTGGAACAGGTTCTGAAAGAGAAAGTACGCTTATATAAAATAACTGGAACAAAAATCGAAAAAGTAAAAACTAAGAACGTTGGAGATTGACTTCAGCTATCCTATGAAAAATATCCTATGAAACAAAGCATTTAAAAATATTAAAATATGAGCGAGAAACCGCGCTAGAACCTTCCCATAGACTTATCATTAGCTTGAGCGTTTTTTCGCATGACTGATGTAGACTCTGAAGTACGATCTTACCAAAATTGCGATGGAACACTTTTCTACTGTGAACAATAATGAATACACTTTTTAAAAATTATTAACTAAAAATTATGTTTGCATGTATACCTGATAGTTCCCTTTAATTTTTCATTTGAGATTGTCTTGGTCATTTTCAGAATAGTGGTACAGTAATTTTATTCTTAATTGACGATAAATTTTCGTATGTAAATAGAAACTTTAAAAAAAAGAAAGAACTCTTTCTTACTCAGTGATTCAAATAATTCCACGAGAGTTAACTGTTTTTTCCTATTTGCTGAGTTTTATCCTTTTAAGATTATTATGAATTTATACAATAACAATTTATCCAGTTGTAGTATTATATTAATTTATTCTATATTTTTATTATAATCATATTTTAATAAATATTAGAATTAAATGTCACACATGCAGTTTACCTCGTCAATGTTACCTCGTTAATGTCATACCTTGTTTCTTAAACATAACAAATTGCGAACAATTCGAACAAGAAATTCGAGTGAATTTTGATTTCGTTCATGAGTAGCGAGATTGTCGTCAACAAATCAACCAAATGAAAAACGTAGAAAAGCATCCGTAAGTTTTTCTGTCGTTGTTGTTGTTGCTGTTGGATGCAAAGCGCACGTACATGAGGTACATTTATCAAACCATTTACAAAATTCAGACATCGTGTGATTCCTGTAGTGTAAGATTGTTGAATCCATTTATTATTACTTCTTTGTGTTTATTTCTCCTTTAACTTTTGGTTACCATGGCCACGAAGCTTATATACATGATACAATATAGTAATACCGAGGATAATGAATATTATGTGAATACAGATACAAAAAAGTCCTTCCGGCCTGTACCGGGAGGAAAAGGTAGCTTTCCTATATCTTCGTTTTAAAATTTTAGCTAATGTTACACGAAAACAGCAAGTTAAAATGGCAAGAAACGTTTACAAAAGATTCGTTAATACTGAATTTGAATAAGAAATTTGCCAAATTATTGAGCAATAGCCAAATTGGCTTCATTTATGAAGACTTATTTTGGTCGCCAAATTTGACGATATTTCGCCAAATGTTGCCAATTTTGGCGAGAATTTGACACTAACGGATATGAATATATAGTTTTATGCGTATGATTGGGAAAATTATTACAACAATGAAAGAAAATAATTTGCGAGTAATCGCGTTAATGTGCTGTTTTGTTTCAAAATGTCAGCCACTCTAGAATTTCAAACTGCTCTATCTCCGCCATTTTTTAAGATAGGGGTAAACCAGAAAAAGCTCTGGAATCCTCGTATCAAAGCCTAACACTTAATTAAAAAATAAATTTGAATTTTTACCTTTTTTGTATATTTATTTTTTTAAAATTTTTAAGTGGCCGCCATCTTTAGACATAGGTAAGCTTAATACACACAATTAGTTTCATCAAAATTGATTTATAAATACGAGCGTTATCGTATGACATAGGTCAGATATATATATATATATATATATATATATATATATATATATGGATATATATATATATATATATATATAGATATATAGATATATATATATATATATATATATGGATATATATATATATATATATATATATATATGGATATATATATATATATATATATATAAATCAACATTTGAACGGAGGGTGGTTTTGGGGTCTGGGGGTCATGATCGGTGAAAATATATCGAAATTTTCCGGAACTGCTTTCCTCCGAACGGTTGCAATAGGTAGCTTTATACTTTTTTGTATTGAAAGCTACCTAAAACAGCAAGTCCTGAAAGCTAAAGGCCATAAAGATCTTAAAAATTAAGATTGGAAATGTCCCTTAATCACACCAATTCAAAGTCACCCAAAGTTTCACCAATTTGGTATAGTTATGGTTTTTGTTAAATTTCGTTTAAAATGTTATAAAATTTCCATTGTCTTATATAATGTAAAATATTGTAAGATTTTTTTATATATTGGTGTATTGTGCTATACGAAGTATTGATTAAAGCAGTTAAAACTGGAAGTAGTGTTTTAATTATTTCGTAAGTTTAAATTTTGATTGGGTTCACGAACAATTCTTCGGAACGAGTTGTATTCGAGAACCGAGTTAGTTTGCTTTAAAATATTCAATGAGAATCAGCATATTACGGTCTCAATTTACTATTAACGACAAAGACGACGCGACGTTCACTGAAATGCAGTACTGTTTAATTTATTCATTATTTTGATGTCTTTATGAAAGCCGATTACATATACTTAGCTGAGTATTATAAATACTATTAGAGTCTAACATATCTATCAATCTGAACTAATGAACTATTTAAATTTATTCTTATTATGCTATATCGGATTTATATAATTCTGTATGCTTTTAATAACACTGCAAAATATAAATAGGAACCAATATCTTCTTTGTATATGCATTCATCTTAAAATAAGCGACTGTGCACAATTAAATATGCATTACACTACAGTTTGTTTTTGTTGATAAACTTAAAACAACAATACTAATTCAAATAGAAATTTGAAAAGAGATGTTATGCAATAAAAATGTACAGTTTGATAAAGTTGTTGTTTTGCGATTGTCCATATATGTGTTGTTACATTTATGGATAT
This sequence comes from Maratus michaelseni, assembly GCA_963931845.1. Classification (NCBI taxonomy): domain Eukaryota; kingdom Metazoa; phylum Arthropoda; class Arachnida; order Araneae; family Salticidae; genus Maratus; species Maratus michaelseni. Next base: position 126,208,566 of record OZ007590.1, on the reverse strand, counting down.
AGCCTGATTTAAATCATATGGTAATTTCCAAAGCTGTAAAAGGCCATGTTTCTATAACTTTCTTATCATCATTACATATTATTTGAATAGTTAAACTCAAGCGATGGCCATTCATTAGAAGAAAATCAGCTATAAATATAATAAGATACTTCAATTAAGTCCCTCAGATCAAAATATAACTGGAGAGCTATTTCCACCTTCTACAAAATGAATTCAGTGGCCAGACCGAATATTTCATATTTTATTTTATAGAGATATCAATTGCTCAATTATGCTTATGTGCATGTGTTAAGCTTTTAATACTGAGTAATGTGGACTATTTTATCCTTCTGCCTTACATTCTGAAATTCTTCTGATCGGCTACTCAGTTTTCCGTAAAAATAAAGTGTCATACTTAGCGCCGATTATGGAAGGTTTTTGATTTAAATATATATATATATATATATATGTGTGTGTGTGTGTGTGTGTGTGTTACTTGAATTTAGATTCTGAAAATTTTCTAAGTTAGGGGTATCCTCAATGTTAAAATTTTAGTCGTTAATTTTGTTATTTGTTTTCAAATATTATATGTTTTGGATGTAGTGCAAGTTCCATGCATGTCAATGTATTATAAATTTTAACCTATTATAGGTATGTTGTAAGATAAATATATATACGTAAGTAAATATAGCTTACGTAAATGTGCCAGGAAATATGTACGAAAATATGACGGTACTGTGTATAAATGTTTCTATAAAGGAATAATGAATATTATGTTTAACAAAATTAATTCAAAGAAATAAAATCATTTATTATTGTTAGACCCCACTCTCAAACGTAAAGAAAAAACCTAATAGAAAGGATACTAGTTAAGAATGTTTTTAAAACCTTTTTCAACTGTTCTAATATTAAATAGACAGGATTTTTATTCTTTTTTCCCAAAGAGAAAATAATTTAATTTTATTTCGTTATCTCCAGGAAAATAGAGACATTCAATAAATATTATGACCACACTCTGGAAAGTTTCATAACGTTAAATTAATTTTATAGGCTCAAACCAGGCGCTCGATAATCATTTCCGAAGTCATTAGCTTTCAAGCAATTAACACTCTTCACTAGTATGAATAAACTTTTGTGCCTGCTCACCTTAACTGTTCATTCGTGAAATAGAATAGGGAGAATTATTTTTCTAGATAAGAGCAAAGCAATATAAATAGATTTTTCAGTTAGAAAGCAATTTCTTTTTCTCCACTTTTGGATGAAGTCAACGAGTAGTAATGTAATGCTGATGTTAATATTAGTGGATGCGCATATAATGCCTACAAATTGATTGTACTTATTTCTAAAAAAACTAAATTATATTTAAATTATAAAATCCATTGTTTCCATAAATTTGTACTCATGTCAGTTTTAGGTGCATTCGTAATTATATAAATACGTAGCACCTATAGTTGTCGTCTGGTCCGTTCGTCTGTCCGTCTATCCGCATAAAACAGTGCAGAAACTACACAACCGAATGGTTTGAAATTTAATATATGTAATCGTTGCAGAATTTTGTAAAGTCATTTCAAATTTTATGAATATCAAATGATAACTTAAAAAGATATTAATAAAAGTTTTCTTTATTCTATTAAATCCTATCATACGTAATCTATATATTAAAAGCGCAAGTCATGTGACTGGGGAAAACAAATACGGGCCAACCACATCCTATTCCATATGCCAAGTGACCATTTTTATTCAAAATTATTGATTCTAATGAAATTGCATAAATGTTATATTTTAGAAAGATCGTACAAAAAATGAACATTTGAACGTTTGAATGTTTGTAATTTTGGATATTTTATTAAATCTCCTGTCGTATCACAAAACAAGCAAAGTTTCGTCTATTTCTCTTTAAATTTGTCACTTTTAAAGATTTTTTATATTTTTTAAATTAAAAACACCTTAATAAAACTATTACAGGTTACAAAAATAAAATTATATTCATTATACACGAAAAAAAAAACTTTATAAACAGCGTTTCTATGTTCTCTGACGCATTACAGCTAGATTCATACTGGTCAAATGGCGCCGTGTCGCGAAACTTACGCATGCTTAATCTCGCTATACTATACAATAGAACACTTAGCGGTGGCAGTGGGGGAGAAAGGACCAAACCAGCTGCCGGAACCATGCATTTTTAAGTTATGTAGGGTCTCAGGTATACGAATCTGAACGTAGTTGCCGCTTGTCATATTTTCCGTTCTCAAGTACTTCTAGCGCCTGCACTATATATAAATGTTTATTTAAATCTCGAAAATATATTAGTTTCTGAGTTTTCTCAAGATAAAGAAATCTTTTCGTCTTTTCGGAATCGTGCGTACCTCGGAAGATGTTATTGTATATTTTCGTTCGGTACACAGACGTTAAGTTTTTACAGAATATATTTTTAAAATTCTGTTAACGTTTTTATATAAACACATTTTTTACACATTTAAAATATTTATTTGAAAATTGATGGTTTGTAATTTGTTTTTAGCAATAAATGAAGATAGAGACGTAAAACTCCATTACGCGCTTGCGCGAATTTTCTTTATTAAGAGATACATTTATTTCGTGAATTGGATAAGAATAAAATTCATTCAATAATGTCATTTTTTCTCTCTAAAAATTTCTTTATACGTAAATGAAATTTTGCTTTTTAAAATATACAATTTGTTCCAAAATTATCTCTAAATAACTGATACAAGCGTTTCGTGCATCCACTGTTAAACTAAACTTAGGCGCAATAATTTCCAAAATGTAGTAGCATTTGTAAACTAATAAATATAATTCGAGGCATTCTTTTAAAATTCAGTTGTTAGTTGTAAGGTAAAGCTAGGATAGTCTGCGCACAATTCAAAAGAATAGCAATAAAAAATATAAATGTTAAATTTTTGCTAAACTATCCATGGATAAATTTTACTTCATTTGTTTTTTATGCATTTCCAATGCTATTTGTTGTTAGGTTGTAATTTAATAGAACAGTTGCAATAAAACCAAGAAAGTTCTTTTGCGTAATCTGTCCTTGTTGGTGTGATTGCGCACATGGGTAGGAGATATTGTTACTAATAATAACTACAATTAAATTGTTAACAATAATAATTACACTTAAATGACATTGTTGTAAGATTTTTATGCACAAATATTATTGTATTAGGAGTGAATATTTCAACCTAATGATTAAAGAATCAGAAAAAGGAAATAATTTTAGAAATGATTAAAAAATTTTAATTAAAGAGATAAAAATTAAAGAATCAGAAAAGCAAGTCCAGATAAGATTACAAAATAACATTAAGTTACTTGATAACACGTTTAACTAAAAATTAGACCATTTTAATTTTTTATTTTTTTAATGCAAATTTACCAATAAGCTGCGTAATCTCTCCTAGCATAGAAACTAATGGGAACATTGCGCCATCTCTCCTAAGTAGCAGATGCGCAAACTCTCCAATTTAGGTAGGAGAGATTGCGCGGCCTTTTATTTAAACATGGCCGCTACTGAAACGAACCGTTGGTGTTCACACTGTTTTTCTAGATTAGTAGCTTATGAAAAATCGTTTAAGTTAAAAATATTTTGCACTACTGACATTGTATAGAAATTCTGACGAATAGCTATGAAAATTCAAGCACTGACTTTGGGAAAACAAAACAAAACAGCAATGCTTTATAATAAGGCTTCAACTTTGTGTATTCATATTTCGTTAACAGCAAGGAGATATCTATATAATTAGATATATTTATTATACATTATTTACAATTGCGGCCAAGCGCATCGCTACTTCGTACATCTGGCTTCACTGCCTTACATCTCGTCTCCGTAACTCTCCTGCAAGAGATATTCAACTCTGGACTAGCAGCGCCCTCTCTGTTTATATATGGATACTAATCATCGAGATATGACACCCCTCCCCTCGTAGTTCAAACGAACCACTTGTTTAATCTGTCTGTTGCTTCTTGGAACAGGTTGATTGTCCTTTTTATCAGTCTTTATAGGTGTACTCTTCTGCAACTCCACATCATTACTTATAACGGAATTGTCCTTTACATTTTTATCCATAGTATTATCACAATTATTATTCACAACTGTAACTGTTACAATATCATGTGAAGACTGAGATTGGTTAGATTTTTCAGCATTCTCGGCATTAATTTGCTCTTTATTATTTACATAATATCCAGAAAACTTATTTCTCTTAACTCTATCATAACTATCGAAATCAGTGTTTTGTTTATCAAACTGACCCGTTTTACTTTCCTCTGACGTTTCATCACTTATTTCTCTGTTGTGTCTCAACTGATTAACATGACGTTTACACATTATTCCATCATCTCTATTTACTAAAACCCATCTGCTCCCCAATTATTTTATAATTTTTCCCTTAATCCATTTCTCCCCTTTTCCAAAGTTTTTAACAAAAACTGATTCATGAAGATTGTATTTATGTAAGGGTTGCTGTATTTTAGGTTTGGATGGTAATACCAAGTGTAGAGCTGTTCGAACTGACCTTCCAAACATTAATTCTGCGGGAGTCTTACCAGTGACAGAATGTGGGGTAGAATGATTTTCCAATAAAAATCGTGCAATTGACAAATTTATGTCACCCTTATCTAGCTTTTTAAGACAATTTTTAACAGTTTGAACATACCTTTCTGCCTGTCCATTCGATGATGGATGATATGGCGGAATAGGTGTATGTATAATTCCATTTGATTTAAGAAAATCTTGAAATTCATCACTTGTAAACGAACGTCCATTATCACTGACTAATTCAACGGGCAAACCAAATGTAGCGAAAATTCTACGTAGTACTGTAATAGTTGATTTACTATCACCACCTGTACCTCTAACCATTTAGTATAAGAATCGACCACTATTAAAAAAATATTTTACCATCAAAAGGACCGGCAAAATCTATGTGAATTCTTTCCCAAGCAAATTCCGATTCCCATTTTAAAGGTTTCATTTTAGGATTATCCCGAATAAACATTTGGCATCTACTACAAGAATTAACCATTTGTTCTATTTCTTTGTCCATATTAGGCCACCAGATCACACCTCGAGCTTTAGCTTTCATGCTAGATATACCCTGATGAACGGAATGTAATAATTGTAACATTTTTTCGCGACCTTCATCTGGTATAATTACTCTATGTCCCCATAATAAACAATTTTCTAAACACGAAATTTCCTCACGTCTACGAAAATATGGTTTATATTCCTCGGATTTAACCGTTTTTGGCCATCCATATAACGCCCACTCTAAAATGTGTTTTGTTACTGGATTTTCAGTTGTCCACTTTGAAATCGTTTTAGAAGTAACAGGCTAATCATTACTATTAGAAAAAAACATTATTTCCGATGGATTATTTACTACATTTACAGTTTCTGGAAGGGGTAATCTACTTAATGCATCCGCATTTTTATTATTTTTACCTTCGCGATACTCAATTGTATAGTCATACCCTGCTAACATTAACGACCATCTCAGCATTCTGGGTGATAATGTATCAGGTACTTTTTTTACAGGATCAAACAATCGAATTAAAGGTTTGTGATCAGTTATAATTTTAAACTGTTTACCTGCTAAATATTGATGAAATTTCGTTACACCAAAAATTACAGATAAAGCTTCTTTATCAATCATGGCATAATTTCTTTCAGTCTTATTCATCGTTCTAGATGCAAAAGCTATTGGTTTTTCTTTACCCTCAGCAATGTGGCTTAACACACAACCAATTCCATATTCAGATGCATCACAGTTTAAAACAACACCTTTGTTTATATCATACAATTCTAAAACAGGCGATTTACATAAAAGTTGTTTAACTTTCTGAAATGCTTTTTCATGCTTCTCTGACCAAGTCCACTTTACATTATTATCTAATAATCTATGCAAAGATTCTAACACATCTGAAATATTAGGTAGGAAGTTTCTATAATAAGAAATTAATCCCAAAAATGAACGTAATTGAGAAACATTAGTAGGAAAAGGGGCATTCAAAATATCATCAACTTTTTCTGGAATAGGCTTAATGCCTTCTTGTGAAATTTTTTGTCCTAAATAGCTAACTTCCGAAACCATAAATTTTAATTTTTCCTTATTTAATCTTATACCATGCTCAGAAAAGCATTTCATAATACATTCAACTCTTTCAGAATGTTCTGATTCAGATCTAGCACTTATAATTACATCATCTAAAAATACACCAACATAGTCAAATTTCTTTAATATATTTTCAATTTTTCTTTGAAAAATACCTGGTGCACATTTTACACCAAAAGCTAGTCTTAAAACGTTAAATAAACCTTTATGAGTATTTATAGTTAAAATTTTACTACTTTCATCATCAACAGGTTGTTGTAAATAAGCATCTTTTAAATCAAACACAGTAAAGAATTTTCCACCTGCTAATTTAGCAAACAATTCTTCCATTCTTGGAAGAGGATAATTATCATTTCAGTATTAGAATTTACTGTTGCTCTATAATCACCACAAATTCGAACAGTACCATTTGGTTTTGGAACAATTACTATAGGACTAGCCCATTCAGAATAATCAACAGGTTTTAAAATACCCTCATTTGTTAAGCGTTCCAATTCCAAATCAGTTGCTGTTCTCAAAGAAAAAGGAACAGGGCGAGATTTTAGGAAAACTGGTTTTGCATCATTTTTCAAATTTATTGAAACGGGAGGACCTTTGATCGTACCGATCCCGTCAGCAAAAACATTAGGAAATTTTTTTATTAAATCATCTTTCGAAATACTTTTGATCATGTTTACATTCGGCCAAAATAATTTTGATGCTTTCAACCAAGTTTTACCAATTAAACTCGGACCTTCCTCTTTAATAACTAGCATTTTTAAATTAGGTATACAATTATCATCAATCAAAACATTTACATTTAATTCACCTAATACAGTTAAAGAATCTTTAGTATACGTTTGCAGCTTAATATTAGATTTAACCAAAGGAGGCTCACCTGAAAATAATTTATCGGCAATATTTTTACTTACGATCGTATGAGCTGCTCCGGAATCAATTTCAAAATTAACTTTAATCCCATTAAGTGTAACACCTTTTTCCCACAAAACATTTTTGCACTCATCCCTCATAACACTTAGGGAATATTCCTGAACAGTTTTAATTTTACTGTTCTTTTTCAGTTTTTGATTCACTGTAGAGAAGTTCCGGTTCCTGCAACAAATTTTTAAATGTCCCACTTTATGGCAAACATGACATTCTGTTGATTTAAATGGACACTCAACAGGTTTGTGATTTCTAGCACAACGATAACATGGTTTCTCTTTATAACTGTTCCGGTTTCCAGGTGCATACATCCCTTCTTTCGGCTTCGACGAATACTGGTATACTTTCGTTTTCTCCATTCGAGCATCTTGAACTTTATTTACAGTTGTTGCTCCATTAATCTGTAGTGATTTTACTCCAGCTTCGGCTGTTTCGAATGATTCCGCGATTTCTACAGCTGTTTGAAACGTTAGATTTTTCGTATCCAACAATTTTTGCTGTATTTTCTCGTCTTGAATTCCAAAAACTAGCTGGTCCCGTAGGCGATCATTTAAAGTCGTTTCAAAGTTACAGTATTCGGATAACCGACGCAAATCTCTCACAAAGTTGGCAATGCTTTCCCCTTGCTTCCGTAATCTTTTTTGAAACTTGAAACGTTCAACAATTTCACTTGGACAAGGTGAAAAATGTTCTTTCGCCTTCTTTAAGAGATCATCATACTTTATCTCTTTCAGCGAAGTCGGTACTATGATATCTCTCGATATCGAAAATGTTGCCGTTCCAACAGAGCTAATAATATATTTTTCTTCTTATCCGCATTTTGAATATTATTAGCAGCGTAGTAAAAGTCAATTTTTTCAACATAAATTGACCAGGGCACGGTCGAATCATATTCTTCCAGACGTCCCAGAGAGATAACTTCTGTTTCTGCCATTTTCTTTTTTTTTCTTCTTTTTTTATTTCGAAAAAAAAAATGCAACATTATTATAAAATCTTGGGTTTTTTTCCGCACGTCGCCATTAATAAGGCTTCAAATTTGTGTATTCATATTTCGTTAACAGCAAGGAGATATCTATATAATTAGATATATTTATTATACATTATTTATAATTGCGGCCAAGCGCACCGCTACTTCGTACATCTGGCTTCACTGCCTTACATCTCGTCTCCGTAACTCTCCTGCAAGAGATATTCAACTCTGGACTAGCAGCGCCCTCTCTGTTTATATATGGATACTAATCATCGAGATATGACACTTTATCTTAGACGCTCAAAACAATCAACGTGCACTTTCAAGTAGACACTCCACTACTGCTGTTGTACAAATACCTGCCGTCGCTGCGCGCTCACTCTACTCCTACCCCCCGAACCTCTATGTGCGCAATATTCATCTCTCCTGACTTTACCTTAGGTGGGCATCCAGCCGTTTGTCATTATTTTTTAAATAATCTTACTGAGATAGAAATAGTCGTGAACCTTATATATTCTCCAACTTTCATTGAACAGATAAACATAATTTATTTAATAAAAATAAGTTTTTAACTTATTTAATTGAAGTTTTTTTGGAGATATGTATATGTATTTCAAATTTTGATGTCCTACACCAATTAAGCCTAGCATTGTGAAACAAAATATTGTGTATTTGTATCCTGCGTCATAATTATAAATGAAATGACCCCTTATCCTTAACAAGGAACCTAATCACCAAATAATTAAAAAAAAAACTATATGACCTCCTACAAAAATCTTAAAAGAGGTGAAAAATGAAGAATTAATGTTAGTAAAAATTTTTAGTTTTATATTTATTTCTTCAAATTTTTGTACTCAAAAAGTAACACCTCCCTTAGAATAACCTAGTTTTTAAAAATATATTCTTATCGCTTGAAATACGTTAATAAAGAATTTTATACAGAAAAAAATATATCAGGCTTATAAGACCAAAAAATCAATTAAAAAAGGCATTTAACTGAACGGCTTTCCATTTGAAAAGATATCTCGTAATTCCCAACAGACCTCAAATGATTTCTTTCTTTAAAAATCTAATTTAATGCGATCACAGAGAGAAAAACGAAAACGAGACATGTCGAGATGATAGAATGAACAACGGTTTTAATACACTTTTGAATAGAGGTGTTTCTATCAGAGATATAACATTTTTTCTTTCACTTTCAAATAAATGTCATAATATCAATATATTTGTGAAATGATTAACTAAAAATGGAAAAGAATCATTCGCTTAAAAACTTAATGAAAATAAATATATGGATATTGATATAAATATACATTTTTTTCAGAAAACGTATTCAATAGTTTGAAAGCAGTTTTAGATGACCAACACTATTCCGAAAAATATCTGAATTATTTTGTGCAGCCCTGTATATGATCCATTGATTTGTAAATATACTACATAGAATGCTAAAAATTAATTCAGTTAGGAAACGCATGGCAAAGTTGAAAATTGTCCGTCAGCAATTTCTTTCAATAAACGAAAATGACTCGACATTTTTTGTGCTGCCCTGTATATGATATATAAAATTTATACACACCAAAGTAATCGGTAAAAAATTAGTTAAATTTAAAAACGCGTACTGCAACTGACAGTACACTTCCAGCAATTATTATTAACAGACAGTAAGTACATTAACCGAATTTAATTTCTTTTGTGTGTCCCTGTAAATGAACGATGAATTTATACACACAGTATTCAATAGTAGAACTCTAATAATGCACCTCAGTGACATATATCAATTTCAATATGTTTGAAATAGTGAAACGTTATTAAAGTCTACCGCAAACGATTTTTCTCTATAGACAGTAATGTAACGGAATTCTTTTGAATGTCACTGTAAAGGAAGTATAATTACTACACATTTCATTTTCAACCAAAAAAGCCATAGCATACTTCATTAAACTATATCTTTTGCAAGACAATCCGAGTCTATTTACGATAGTTAGAGTACGGACAGACAGATAAACGGCAGAGAGACAGACTGACAAACCGAATCGTATGTTGGAAAGTATTAAAAATATCACTTGGCTTATGTTATATTAACTACATGCACTTTTGCCTGAAGAAGCATTGTCGGAATTTATTGTACAAACTTTAAATAATACTTATTTATTTTTCAATTTTTTTTTTTCATATAACAAGCGTCGTAGGTTTACTATTTTTAAAAAAAGGTTTTATTTTAATTTTTTAGTATTAATATACTATTAATATATTCTGTATACATTAATTCCCCTTTCTATAAAAAAGTATTATCTCATTTTCTTATCTTTATGAAAATAAGCATGTTTAATTCATATCTTTACTGTGATTTTGAAATTTTCATAATATTAAATAACATATATTTGTCTCCAACATACCGTTCTATAGTTGTTTGGAAAGTCATTAGCTTTTAAATAAGTGACACTATTCACCGGTGTAAATAAACTTTTGTTTCTACCCACATTAAAACCCATTCCTAAAATAGAATAGAGATTGTTATCGTTCTATATAAGAGAATGAGAATATTGCTGGAATTTTATTCTAGCAATCAAATGTTTTTCTTTTCTTTGGCGTGTATTTAATGAGAAGTAATTTATTTTTGATGCCGATACTAGACGAAACGGATGCATTACACAAAGGCTTGGGGGAAAATTTAAACGATTAACACTCTTCACTCGTGTGAATAAACTTTTACTTTTACTTGCATTCATCCGTGGTATAAAATAGTAATTGTTACCGTTCTGAATAAAACATTAAAAATATCGCTGGAATTATTTTATTTTATTTTTATATAGACTGAATTTAATGAGAATTAATTCACACATCAATCCTGGTTCGAAAGGGAACAAATTTCTTAAATAGATATTGGAGAAATATTTGTTAAAATAAACGGTATCCATTTTTGATATATATATATAAGTTGCTTTTTTTTAATGAGTATCGTATTTTTACATTTTTTATAACTTCTTTATATAATATTGCTGAAATATAATTATATACACTGTAATTTTTTTTTCAAAAATTATGGTACATATATTGACAACTTTGTAACCAGTATATGTACCGTAATTTAACTGGATGGTATATGTACCGTAAAATATTTAAAGTATATGTACCGTCTGCACTCCCCCCCCCTCTCCTCAGGCCGGCACGCATTACGTAAAAAGAGCAAGAGCATCACTTCAGAAGTTACCGTACACCGAGACGGGGCTACCAGCTTTTTCCTTACTGAAAAATAATTATTTTACGGTATAAATAGCAATTTTGTATTGAAAAACAATCATTTTACGGTATAAATACCGTTTATAATGGAAATGGCACATATACCGTTAATATACCTTAGAAGGCTTTTTACGGTGAATATACCTTAGAAGTACGGTACTTATACCGTAAAGAGTGAAAACGATACAAGTACCCTTAATTTAAGGTACACCTACTGAAATTTTACGATTTTTTTTTACAGTGTAAAATAATTTACTTAAATAAAATAATTGTTTAAAAATTTCAAAAAATAATGTATTGCACCCACATAAGGGAAAACAGCAACAACATGTTGGGTTCTTTAATCTAACAACATATTAGCTATCTTAATATGTGCTAAATGTTCGATGTTTGTTATTTCGGCATTGAGTTCTAGAATGTGTATCATTTTTATACGACTAATCACTTCAAAAGATTTAAATTTTGGATGTCAAGCTTATTTAATCGATTTTCAATCAACTTCCTGTGGTGGTTATAAAAATGTTTAAAGTATGATACTGGGATAAATAATAATTGTCAATTTCTTAGTTAACCCTTTAAGCGGTTAATGCTAGTTCAAAATTATCCCCCAAAAAATTCTCACGGCTAGCAAAAATTCCATTCAAATAAAGCATTCTCGGATCTTCAAATTCTTGTTAAAATTTTCAAAGGAGGTTTCTTTCCCCCATCTCTAGTGAAATATAAGCTTTTCCTTATTGTCCTGTAGGCGGGTCAGCAAAATAAAACCCTTTTATATAGAAAATGCTTTCCACCTTTCCTGAGGGGGAAATTTTTTTTTGACATACTAAGACATCAACTTGTACCTGGAAATTTAGAAGGATATAGTATAGAAATACTGTCGTATTTCATTTTTAGTAGAATTAGTAACCAAAGCAAATTAATACTTAATTGTTTTTTTGTTTTAATTTCCTCTTTTTAGTTTCATTGGTAGTTTTACATTTTACATTTTTTTAAAAATATTCTTGTTACATGTACGAAGATTAATACAAACTTTATTTTCATTTTGTTATTATTATTTTTTTTAATAAAAATAAATTATGTTTTAAAAGTTGTAGTATGTTCTGATACAAAGTTTAAAAAGTAAATTGTCATTTTAATAGTTTCATTTTACCCCCCCCCTCCCTTGTTTTCAAGAGGACGCAAAGTGCAATATTTCTAAAATTGAGATGTCGTTAAATAATTGAACAGCTGAACTCACTTATAATGAGAATGAATCCGTAACCAGCATTTGCTCGCTATAATAAAACTATTTCAAAAGGTTTCTGGATTTTAAAACATAATTATAAAATATAATTACCGTATATACTCGTGTATAAGTCGAAGAATTTTAGACAAAATTTGGGAGCTGAAAATGGGGGGTCGACTTATACACGAGTAAGTTAAAAAAATAAAATAAAAATAGCGGAGTGAAATACCGGAGTCCTATTTTTTTCGCAGATAATTGGTGAATGTGCAAGCATTTAAATTAATCACATATGGGTCTAGGTTGGAGAGACAGATAAAAGCTGACAATGGTGATTGATAAAAAAAAGCTCAACAATAATGTCTCTGTAATTGTTCTGCACTCATTTTCTCTTGGGATAGAATTCCCTTCAATAAGGGGGCATTCCTTTCAACATTTTAATCCCCCCTTTAAAAAGAGTTAAACTTGAGAATGCTTCTAGATTTCTCTCCTAAAAGTCCTACAATACAAATAAGTACTATATTTTAGCAGTTTAAGAAGTTGTTTACCCTTGTAAATAACACTTGAATAGATTTTTTAAAAAAAGTAAGTAATCATTAAATTGATCTGAATAGCTTCCAAAATAGTTTAACTTTCTTCAGTTTTACATAATTATACAATTTTAAAATGTTGAATAAAAAAAAAGAAGAAGTTTGATTAGGAACGTAAAAAAAAAAAAGTTTGCTAATTTAATGAAAATTTATTATTATTAATATTTTTATCCTCGATTACAAATCATTTTTCAACATACTACCAGAAATGTGGTTCGACTTATACACGAAAATTCAATTTTTTCCAAAATTTTGCGTAATAATTGGAGGGGGGGGGGGGTCGACTTATACACGAGTATATACGGTAATCATAATGTAATATAAGTATTACAAAACTTGAGAACTAACTTTGTTGGATTCTGTTAAATTGTTAAATATATTTTTTTTTCATTTTTAATCATTTAAATAAATAAATTCTGTCTTAAAAAAAAACTGTAGTCTGATCTCAGACAACAAATAAAGAACTTTTCCAGATATTTCATTCAGTTTCCCTAAAAGTGTTAAATTAAATATAACATTTTCTTCTTTTAATTTTTCTCTTTTATCTTTAATAATTCCTGATATACGAGGTGGATGAACAGAAAAGAATCCTAATATTTCAAATAAGCAAATAAAGAGAACATTTTTATTTTTCTGTTTCTGTCATATACATACATCTATAAAAATTGATTTTGGCTTTAATTATATTTTATTATGATTTATAGCAATGTGTGGTTGTAAACAGTGCCATTTGGGGGGGGAGGGGGCTCAGCAAAATTAGGGGTCCAGTAGTAAGCTTTATTACAAACCTTTGAGCCGGATAATAAAGTTTGTTAACTTTTAAAATTATTACTTTTTTAAATATTTTTTAATAATATTATATTTTATGTTTTATTCAAATTCATTTTTTTTAATCAAAGATAAAAAAAAAATTGATCAAATTTTGAAAATGTAGGGTTTGGGAAAATCGGTCAGGTATTTCTAAAACGTCTTTGTCAGGAATTTTCAGAAAGTTATGAAAGTTTTCCTTTTATCGATGTAGCAGTGTTCAATAGGTTTATCAACACTTTAGTTCTTATATTTCCTGTAATCCTTATTGCTTTCCATGAGATATCTTATGGGTGGTCTAAATGGAAATTTCTTAAGGCTGTTCTGAAATCCAAACAAAGTACTTTATGGCACATTTTTTAATTCAATTTTATTCGCAAACGCATGATATTGCCAAGTGTTTTTATTTAGAAACTATGTAATCGAAACACGTCTTCTATTTTTGGTAAAGGTAGATGATTTATCAGAAAAGACTATCAATGTCGAAGTTTTGAACCGAATTCCGGACGCGGCAGCCCAAGAAGAGCGAAAAAAGTGTCATCACGTTATCACAATCTATTTATTAAAGAATGGAAAACTCATTTCGATTCCATATCACTTCCATAGTCAGGCCTGCAAATTTTATATCTTTGCGTTTAAAAATGAGTCAGAAATTGTGTCAAAAGGTTTCGTGTTGTTGAGCAGAGGTTATTTGAGAATCACCTTAAGTCTGTTCTCAAATTGGCTACTTTATGACATAATTTTTAATTCATTTCTGTTCAAAAAATGCATGAAACTGATAGGTGTTCTTATTCAGAGACTTTATAATCGAAGGACGTTTTCCATTTTTTGGTAAAAATAAAATATTTTTCAGAACATACTGTGAAAGTCTACGTATTGAACTGAATTTCTGACGCCGCAGCACGAAAAAGGAGAAAAACTGGTCATCACATTGCATGAATAGCTTACAACTCGGTAAGTAAATTATTTATCAAAAAATGGAAAACTCGTTTTGCTTCCAAAATCGCTTTAATAGTCAGGTCTGCCAATTTTATGCATTTGTGTTTAAAAATGAGCGAGAAAACGTGTCAGAATGTTGGGGGTTGTTGATCAGATCATTTGAGAACCACCTTAAGGTGGTGTATCGAAACTTCTCATGTGCTTAATAAAATGCTTTTATTTTCCTTACCATAATTTTATAATTCAATGGTATAAAAAATGTCTTATTTCATTTAAATTTCGAACATCCCATTAAATGTTAAATATTTTATTACCAATGAGAGCAATGTATAAAATGGCAGGTAAATGAAGAAATAGCAAAGAAATTTACTGAAACAACCCGGAAAATAACATTAAAATCTCTTTATTTTCAATATGCCATTTGTTAATTTTTAAACGGATACATTTTAAGGATTTTTATATCACTTTAAATACCAAACGGTCCAAAATTAGGCCTGTATTTTCATGAAATTGTACATAAATAATAATAATAATAATAATATAATAATAATAATAATAATAATAAAATATTTTAAATATAATATAGACTTAATTTACACTTAGCAGTTCTTTTTGATAGTAGACAGATTATCCCTTAGACAGAATTTCGAAAAAAAAAATTATAGTTGGTTGTTGTAATTATTATAATAATTATAATTAAAAAAAACTTAAGTACTGAATAACTGAAATACGTAGCTGATTTTAATTTGTATATATTCTTAAGTGTAATTTAAAAATATATATTTTCTTATGACGTAATACAATCCAATTTAAATAAAGATTGTCATTTAAAGATATAATATCTATTTTTTTTTATTTTTAAGAAAATATTTTGTAAACATAAATATAACTAATAAACTGAGAAAAAAATTATAAAAATGTAATAATTTAATAAAGTTCACATTATTCAAATTCATGTTTTATAAATATTGGCAAATTTTACGAGTTTTAGTAAGATAATTTCACTCATTTCAAAGATTTAATAGTAATTCAAGTCACTGTTAGAGAAATGATTTTCTGAATCACCGAATTTAATCTTTATTTATACATTATTTAAATTTTAATATGTGCTCATTCTTCTTTAGAAATATTTGCTATATTCCAACAACTCATCATCTATAGTTTAAGAGCTCTTAAAATTAAGAAATTGATTTTTTTTAGTGTCACGGTTACTCTTGTATTGAAAGACATTTCGCAGACATTGTTTTTTTCTAGCGTAAGCATGACATTGACTTTTTTTTTATGATATTTTGTTTTTCAGTTGAGAACAGAGAGTTCGTGAGTTTGTTATCAATAGTGTATCATTGGTGTAATTTTTTCATGGTTCAAGATGAACAACTCTCTTGTGGTTGTTTGCTTTGATGGAATGAGATATTGGGCTGGCTGCCTAATTTCAACTGAAGCTTTCGTAGGGTATATACATATTTATATATATATAAATAATATACATTAGAGTATAATAGAGTATATACATTAATGTATCTCATCTATAAATTTTTCATTTTTTGACGATCTTTCTTAAAACGTTACTTTTTTTTTTTTTTTTTTTTGAACAAATATGTTTGAATAAAAATGGCCACCTAGCATACGGATAGGAAAGCGGACAGCCTGTAATTTTTTATGGCAGTGACATGACTTGCACATTTATTATATAAGATTGGGGTTATAACTGATTTTTTATCAGATCCATCTTCAACAGACGTATCTCGAAAATTAGTTTAAAGTAGCAGCTCTGTTTTTTTTCTCCTATAAAATCTTTTGTCTGTGTATGAGAAAGCGAAATGCTATTCGATTGCTTAGTACCACAATCAGAGATTGCTTTGCAATTGTAGAAGTTAAAACATTTTCCGATCTTTGCGCCAGTCTTTAAATATATATATATATATATATATATATATATATATATATATATATACATATATATGAAATAAATGTTTCAGACCAATTTCAGTTTTGCCAGACAACTATATCTGTTACATCATGTATATTTGTGTTATTCGTAAGCATCCGCAAATCAGTATTGCTTAACTTATTTTATTTTATTTATTTATTTATTTATTTTATTTATTTATTTTATTTTTTTGGAGGGGGGGGGGGGTCTATGTTGTGAAAAGTAAAGCTTATTTCTGTGAAATTGGTTATATTTTCGTAAAAAATAGCATTTGTTAACGAAAGTTGAAGTCCAGTTTCTGAAATTTGAACCAAGCATTTATTAGCAAACATTTTTTAAAAACCTTTTGCTGAAATTTAATTTGTTTGTTTGCAAATTACACACTTTAAAACGCTACAAGATAATAAATAAATAAATAAATAATAAATAGTTGCTTTTATGAAATAAAATTTTGTAAAAGGGCCGATTTTATTAAAAGAAATTTTGTGAAGGTCAATGTTTTATTATAAGAATTGTATGAAGGGTTCCACTTTATCAAATTGATTTTTGTGAAGGGTCCCATTTTATTAAATTAATTTTTATTAAGGGGGCTGTTTTATTAACTAGAATTTTGTGAGAAATTTTCCGTAAGATAATTAAAACTGCATCAATAAATATATAAAAAAATAAATAAAGCAAGAAATTAACAAATATGTAACAGAATAATTTCAATTTTTACATTGCCAAATGATGAAAAAAATCTTTCAAGTATATTTTGTTTGAAAACTGCATCTCACTTTACTTATCGTTTATGGTTTTTAAAATAATTTTCAAGTATGTCTTATTTTAAAAACTATTTCTATGGTTTACAGCCCGATTACGAAAGATTAATTCTTTGCACTTAAAACAATATAAATAGTTTACCATTTGTATACGGCTAATATTCTAGATCGAACTTAAAACTTCATCAATGAACAAATAAATAATATAAACAAGAGGGGAAAATTCTG
The DNA here is from genome assembly GCA_963931845.1 of Maratus michaelseni. Taxonomy (NCBI): domain Eukaryota; kingdom Metazoa; phylum Arthropoda; class Arachnida; order Araneae; family Salticidae; genus Maratus; species Maratus michaelseni. The sequence continues at coordinate 126,190,848 of OZ007590.1, read as the reverse complement.
CTATAAGGCCGAATATAGATTGCCACACACGGCTTTTATTTAAAAAATAAATAAACTAGCTGTAACTCAGAATAAAAACGCAATGACAACAAACAATTTTAAAATATCTAAATAACAAATAAAAATTCCCCTGTTAAAGTGTTGAGTTGTTCAATAACCATTCGATTTAGAAAAATATTTTTCTACCACTGAGTAATTTTTTTTAATGAAATTTAATTCATGTTGCTATGGCAGCAGACGATAAAACGATATCTTTGGAATAAGGGAATAAATAGAAGAAAAAATTTTGTTGATGTTTGTGATAAAATGTTTTTCTTTATTTTTTTAAAATGTATATAAATAATTCACTTTTATATTTTAACAGAATAATAAGTTTACGATAATTCGTTACTCATGCTATGGCCAGTATACACGATACACGTCGAGCCACAATGCCTTTATCATTATCTTTTTACGCATAAAAGTTTCGCTACGGTACTCCATTGTGAAGTTTTGTAATTTTTGAAATCTAATATTTGAAAAACGACATAATCATTAGATTTGAAATTTATATCAAGAAAAATACAATTTTTTACCATTCTAACGCAGTTTGTAAAACAATTTTGTGACAAATACTTTTCGAGTTATTAATTTTTTAAGTAACTTCCAATGTTTCATTTTCCGAGATTAATCTGTGGCAACGATGGATTGCTGTGACTTTTCATAAACATGAAAAATGATAGAGATTGAAAGAATAAGCCACCCTGTGTGTGGCTAATAAAACACAAATTTAACAAACATGCAATCGAATTACGCGCGTAAACCGCTGAAATTATAAGAATGATAAAAGCTGCAATATGTAGCGAGATCTTTGAATTCCTGGCATGCGGCTAATACGAAAGTATAGCTTTTAATAAAATTTCTGGACTTTATTTAAATACATTATGGATATTTTGATACAAAAAAGCCATTTTTTTATTAATGGGAAACTTAAAAAATATATTAAATAGATAAAATATATTAGAGTTAGAAGTAAATGTTTTTCATCTGTGTTCAGAACTCGGGAAGTTGGGTTGGATTCCTAGTTACATTAAAATAGTAACAATTAAATCTTAAAATCCTTTTATAAATTATCACCAGGCACTTATTCTTTTCTATCCCGTTAATAATTTTACTATATATATTTGTGTATGTATTTCATTATTACAAAGTGCGAAATGTTACATTTGACAGCAAAAGTATTATAAGAAAAAACTGATGCCGTGTATGCTTTCGTTTTTTAAGGTACCCTTTTTGTGGATCAAAACATGAAAAATAAAATGTTACTTAAAATACTATCTTCTATATTATTTTTTAACATACATGCATATGAAGAAAAAATCCATTCGCCCTTAATGGACAGTATGTTAAGTTTTTTAAATAACATTATTTTGAATATTCTATTGTTATTGGTTTTCAAAAATATAACTATTTGAATATCTTTTAAAATTTCGTTCTATTATTTTATATTAGAAAAACATTAAATTAAAGAAAAAATGAATTTTAGATCAACTATTTAATATATATATAATAAAAAAGTATTAAAAATTTCAGTTATACGTTTCTGAAATACTTGGTTTCTATTTGTATAATTTCAAAATTATTAATTTTTAAATTAGTATGTGAAAACTGAAATTATTTAAAGAGAAATTACAAAAACATTATTACAATATTTAAATTCAAACATAATTAAAACAAATATTTCATGATATTACATGGTTTTTACAAACACTGTAGTTCTAATTACTTCTGTTTATTTGAAAAGTATTATTTCTCTGTAAAAAATTAATTTTATTCTATTCTGAACACGACAAAAGTTTTTTTTTCTTCTAATGCACAGCATTGTATATAACCGGACGATATATTTAATCTTTTGCAATAACATCTCCCATCTGAAGATAAACAAATTCCCACTTAAAAGTTTTACCTATTGTACATTAATCCTTTAGTGTAGAAGCAAAGTGACAAGTACTTTACGCCTTTTCCGGCATCCATTGTCAACATGTCTTGTGCTCGGGGGGGGGGGGGGATATGGAGAAAAGGGTCCATGACGGTCTTACGGGAGGGCAAAGCAATATAGGGGAAAAAGAACGGATAAGGTCGGCTGGAAATGAAATGATTATAGTGATAAAACGCGAAAAACCAAATCATCAAATCCGCCATATTTGAGCACACATCTGAGATTCGCGACCCTACAGATGAAAATTTCTTATCTTTCTCCGCCTACTGTGAAATCCCATTAAAGCTTCCGCTAATTAAGGTATATTGCGCAAAGAAACTAACTTGCTATATGCTCCTTCACTGCATTACTCTGTCGTCCTGTTTTTAACCTGCGGTGAGAAGATAAGAACAAATTGAAAGTGATGGATTCAATGTTTTTTCAGCAGTATGATATCGTGGCAGCATGTAAAAATGCAGAATTCACAATTTAAGGTTATTAATTATTAGGATTATTAGGAAGGTTATTAATTATAGTATAATTTAAGGTTTTAACTTTCTGACGAATTTCTCAATTAAGTTTTGTTCGGAAACGCATGAAATTGGCAGGTATTCTTATTCTGAAACTTTGTAATAGAATGACGTTTTCAATTTATTTCAGAAAGCACAGTTAGTTTTGAACCAAATTTTTGAACAGGCATGAGAAAAGAAAAAGGCTGGTCCTCTCATGAATAAAATTGCTTATAACTCGATAAATAATTCATTTAATTAAAAAATGGAAAACGTTATTCGGTTTCAAATCTCTTCAATAGTTAGACCTGTAAATGCCATGTTTTACGTTTAAAAATGAATCTGTAAGTTTCGAATAGTTGAGCGGAGAATTTTTACTTTCTTTTTTTGATATATATATATATATATTTAATCTTAAAAATTATGTAATGTATCTGTAGTAAAAATTATTAGCTCACCTTTCTCTGCATTCTTATTTGTAATTTTAATTCATATTTCAAGAACTTTATTTTTAGAACCTCTTGCCTTTATTTATTTATTTATTTTCTATTTTTTTTTTTACTTTTTCATTTTTTCTATTTTTTTTTTTTCTAAAAAGAGAGAAAATATGAAAATGTGCACTAAAACTTGGTTGAACACCAATTAAGTAAGCATTAGACTACATTTTCCTAACTCGTTACTATCGGACATATTTTGGAAATTATTTTTATTCTTAAGTGCATAAAATTTGCTGATATTATTACTCAAATACCAAGGAATCGTTCAGACTTTTTTCTATAAAAGCAAAGGATCTTAAAAAAAAATATCGTTAAAGTTTTAAGTCGAGTTTCGGAACAATGGTCACGAAAATGTCGCCATCGGAATACAACTAAGATTCAAAATCCTTCACATTTATAGGAAAAATAAAAATACTGTTGTATACTGTAAACACTTTAAGGTGGCTCTCAAATGATGTGCTGAACAACGCGAAACTTTCTGACACATTTTCTGGCTCATTTTTTTATTGCAAAGGCATAAAATTGGCAGTATTGACTACGGAAGCGATTTGGAATCAAAATGAGTCTTTCAATTTTTGATAAATAAATTACTTTTCGAGTTATGAGCGATTAATGTCACGTGACGACACGTTTTTCCCCTTCTTCGTGGTGCGGAGTCGGGAATTCGGTTTAAAACGCCCACTTTGACAGTATTTTCTGAAACATATTCTACCTTAAAATGGAAAACATCTCTCGATTACAAAATTACTGATAAAGAATACCTTTCAATTTCATTCTTTTGCGAACACAAATAAATTAAAAATATGTCATAAAGTAGCCAATGTGGATTTGTGAACAACCTTAATCATAATTCCTGAAATTTTCATGTATTTACAGATAAAAATCTATTCTAAATATGTTGAAAATATTAATATTGTTCATCTAAGGAAATAAAAATGAGAATAACCTTAAACGGACTCAGTGCGTCTAAAATTTTATTAAATATCGATTTAAAAACATTATAATACAAGATTTTATATTTAAAAATATTATTTGTAATACATTGAAAATTTTACAAGATGCATACATGCTAATATATAAATATTTGAAACACAAATTTTATTTAATAAAATAGCTGTGACATTAAAAACGTCGGCGAAAAATTTTAAGGAAAGAAAAGATAAATAATGGGGTATCTATCGTCTACTATCCGAAATGGTGAACTTTCGTTGTAAAATATCTTTATCTTTGTTTAAAAGTCATGAATTCGTCAGAAAATAACCATTTTGAGAAGAAACTTATATAACCAAACCGTTTTCAGATCCAAACTGGTTAATTTGTGACACATTCCTGAATCCATTATTTCTTGTAAACGCATTAGACTGGCAGATTCTCTTATTCAGAAACTATGAAATCGAAATAATTTTCAATTTTTTTTTGTAAAGACTGGAGACCTTTCAGAAAACGTTGTCAAAGCTAGTGTTTTGAACCGAATTTCCAACACGACAGCCTAATTAAGGTCGTTGGTTATAAGACAAAAATCGCTTATAATTCAAAATATAATTCATTTGTTGAATAATGAAAAAAAACTACTTGATTTCAAATCTCTCCAATAGTCCTGCCTACAAGTGTTATGCTTTTACGTTTAAAAATGAGTACATAAATGTGCCAGAATTTTTATGCTAATACGTATTCCAGTTGAAAATATCATAATCGAAAAAAAAAAAATCTTTAAGTTCTTACTGTTATTTCTATGAATCAAAATTTTCATTTTTTTTTTTTTTTTTTGCTAGCAAAATGTAAAAAAAAAAAAAAAAAGTAAAAAAAAAAAACTTTTTTTTTTTTTTTTGTTTAAATGCCCGCCATTTTGTAAAAAAATCAACTTTTAAAAGTAAATAGTATCGGTATAGGCTTTATAATTTGTCGACCCAGTTTCTTTCACATGCTTATAATCGGAGAAAAACGGTCGCACGATTGGAAGTAACTTGCAATTACTCCCCGTCACACAAGGCGTATTATTATTGTTTTTTACACGCAAAAAATTTAAATGTAAAAGTGAAACGTCAATAAATATAATGTTAAAAATCCGAAGGTAGTTTATCTTTTTTTTTTTTTTTTTTTTTTTTTTTTTTTTTTTTTTCACACACGCATAATAAATAAATAAATAAATAAATATATCTCGAGGTCAAAGTTTACCGTTCATCAAGTTTATTAATTAATAAACTCCTACTAGCCCTAATATTTTCCTAATTTTAGTTTCAGCAGATTCGGAAATAGGAGGGTGGGCGCATATTTTTGCAGTGCATTTTCGAGGATATCTCTGAAAATATAATACCTAAAATTAAAATTAATATATTTTTGAGTTCGGTATTACGAGATCTTTCTCACGATATACAAAAATAAAACTTTTTTTTTTTTTTAAGTAACTTAATTAGACCCCTGAATTTATTCTAAACATATTTGTGATTGGCTAATAATCTGATATTCTGAAAATATGTGGCTAAAAAGGTTTTATATAACTTTCCCAAGTTGTGAACTTTCCACGTCCCATAGTTTACGAGAAAAAGAGCTCTAACAGTCGGACACAGGAGATATCTTATATTGGTTTCGTTTTTTCTTTTTAAATACAAAACCTTTTTTTTTTAAAAAAAAAAAAGGAAACATTCTCTAAATTTTAGTAGAACCTCTCCTAAAAATGTAACACCCTCCCGCGCTAAACGATCTTCTCTCTTTTACCGAAAACGGGGGGAAAAAAGTTTGTTTGAATAGTTATTGAAAAAAAGAAACTGAGATTTTCATGCATTTCAGAACAAAAATAACAAAAAGAAAAAAACATTAGTTTATTTTTTCACCACTATTGATATTCCAAAATTCCATTAATGTGAATTGTGACAAAAATATTAGCAACTATGAATTTTAACAAACGTTTAAAATGAACTGCATTCATTGCCAACGATGAAATGTTGCTTTCCGATATTTATCGCTATATTTCTATTTGTATTTATTGTTTATATTTCGATTAAATTTTAATATATTGCATAAATATCTCTCGTTAATTATTATTTTTTTTCTTTATATCTTTTTCTTTTCTTTATATCTTTTTCTTTTCTTTTCTTTTTTTTTTTAAAGTTTAATTCTCAATTTATTGAGAATGTATCATTTTGAAACACGGTGAATTACTTGCGAAAACTATAAGTAATATTTAGAAAATTTTAAGTTTTTAAAGCATAACGATTCATGCTGAATATATTAAGTTTCTCTTTATTATTTTGTCCAAATACCCTATCTCTAAATAAACTCGAATTTACTTTCTATATATTATGGCAATAGATTTAGCTGAGTATAATAATAAAACAAAAATTTTTGCTCGTCTGATTCATAACAACAATAATCAAGTACATATATATATATATACACTGTAAAAAAAAATTCGGAAAAGTTTCCGGTAGGAATAGGATTTCCAGTTGCCCGTATAGTACAGGAAACTTTTCCAAACCAACACGGAAAAAAAAACGAAAAAAAACGAAAGTTTTTTCTTTCCGTCAGGAAACTTTTCCTGTTTGATTCAGAAACTAATCTTTAGACACAGAATAAATTCCTGGGTCTTACGGAAATCTTTCCATTCACATAAAGAAACGTTTTGGTAGAACGGTAGAATAGACAGAAAGTATTCCGTTTTAAAAAGGAAAACTTTCCATTCACACTAAGAAATGTCTTAGTAGAATAGTAGAATAGACAGAAAGTATTCCGTTTTAAAAAGGAAAACTTTCCATTCACACTAAGAAATGTCTTGGTAGAACGGTAGAATAGACAGAAAGTATTCCGTTTTAAAAAGGAAAACTTTCCATTCACACTAAGAAATGTCTTAGTAGAATAGTAGAATAGACAGAAAGTATTCCGTTTTAAAAAGGAAAACTTTCCATTCACACTAAGAAATGTCTTGGTAGAACGGTAGAATAGACAGAAAGTATTCCGTTTTAAAAAGGAAACTTTTCCGAATCAGTCAGTAAACTAATCATGAAAAAATTAAAAATTCTTGTGTACTATAGAAACTTTTTCTTTGCTTTACGGAATTTTTTTTCATTATGATCGGAAAATTTTCTGCATTGTAAAGAAACTTTTGTTTTAAAGAGTAGGAACATTAACAGATGAAAATATTGCTTTTGGACACTGTTTTGATATTAATTAAATATTATTAAGAACTTTTTTGAATACATACACACATTTTTAAGTATTTATCATCATAAAATGCATTACATGTAATGGATTTTATGATAACAAAATACTTAAAATGTATGTATGTATTCAAAAAAGTTCTTAATAATATTTAACTAAGATAAAAGGAAATCAAAATAGTGTCCAAAAGCAATATTTTCATCTGTTATTGGTCCTACTCTTTATAACAAAAGTTTCTTTACAATACAGAATCAGCTTGAAATTTTATTTATTTGTTACAAGTAATACTGATACGTTTAGCTCATGGGTATTTACATTTTTTTTAAATAAGTATTTTATACAAGGAATGCTAGAGAAGTATCTTTATAAACAAGGAGAAGTCATTCTCGTAAAAGAAAAGTGTATAAATAAATAAAAAGTACACAATGAAATGGATTTTATGTTCATAAAATACATAATATACTTTTATTTTCTTTAGAATATGTGTATATGTTTCCTAGGGAAAAAAAAAATAAAAAAAAATAAATATTTTTTAAGCGATATAAAAGAAAGTCCAAATAGTGTCCAAAACAAACCTTTTCATCTGTTGTCTGTATAGCAAAGTGGACTGTACAGAGATGCCAGCTTATTAGTGCCAGAATATACATAGGTGTAGCCAGTGGTGAAGTGTGTGTGGGAGATAATTGCCCCAAGCACTAAATATTTAGGTGATGCCAAAAACTGTTAAATAAGATATTAAAAACGGAACAAAATATTTTCAATTTGGACTGGATATTTAAAACCCACACTTATGTCATTGGGTGTAGCACAAGTGTATGACATGTTGCATGCGTATGAAGTGTATGCAACTAACATTGAAGTTTTATTGGTACTGGAAAGACTTTCTATTGCTGTATATCCAAAACAAAGGACATACAAAACATTTTTTAATCACAATAGTGACCGCCCCTTTTTAAAAAACTAGAACTTCTTTTAATTTACGCCTCAAAAAAAAAAAAAAAAACAAGCTTATGGGGTCGTCTTCGTTCTTAAGTTGCACAGAACTCCAAACTTTTCAATATGTACATCTAACTTTGACATTATATTTGCCTCTTTCGGTAACTTTTTCTCAAAGATACCAAAAGGGAAGTCACTAGGTCAAAATGTTTAAGAATTATGAAGTTTAAAGTTTGGAACTCCTAATGTTAAACAGCTGGTGGAGTTTTTTTTATATAATTCAATACTTGACGTAATAATTTTATATTCGTATATTTTATTTGAAGCTTTTCGAAATCTATTTCGGTTAAAAAATTATAGATTATGGTTTATTTTATGGTTTAATTTATAAAAAAAATGTATTTTTAAATTAATTAAAAAATTAATTTTAATAGAAATAGATTTCTAAAAACTTCAAATATGCAAATCAAAAATCACAGCTGATTCCACTAAGTAGTTTTTAAGTTATGCTTAAAACACTACCCACATTACAGTCTGATTTGCAACGATTACAGATTAGGAGTTACAAACTTTAAATTTTCATAATTTCAAAACTACTTGACTGAGTGAATTCCAGTTTGTTATCATAGGGCAACATTTACTGAAAAAGCCAAACATGATGCCCCAATTAGATGTATCTATTGAATTTGCTACAATTTCGGCATGAATATGACCCTCTAAGCTTATTTTTTTCAACATTAAATTAAAAAAGACAGTTTCCAGAAGAATAACTTTGTTTTTTACAGTGACAGTTTGGAGATTAAATGTTCTTTTTTGTCCCCAAATACACCCTGCGCATATATTTCAAATTTGTCACTTTTTATACCCAATTTGTGTCACAGAGACACTTTCCAATTAGGAACATTGCTGCACCTAACTATTATAACCCAATTTGGGTGCTTTTCTGCTCTATTACACACACACACACAAAATAATAATAATAATAAAGTAAATCTAAAAACTTTTGAAGTCATGTAAATTATAAGAATATACAGAATTCAGCTAACCCTAATAAATACGTTGATGATAAACAATTATCAGAAGCCATACAATTTGAAAATGTACAAGACTTTGAACTTGAAGCTCAACTGAAAATTACATAACAAAAAGGCTCAGTAAATGAAAATCATTTTTTGTTAAAATTTAAATCAGCTATTTTTTTTTCAAAATACAATTTTAAAATTACGCGTTTTAAAGTAAAATAACCTTTACTAAATCATTAAAATTAATAATTAGAAAAGCTCATTTAAATTTATTTGAAATTAAAAATATATAGAGAAACTCATTCACTTGTTTAATTTGAAATATTTTAATCATATATAAACAGTTAAAAATATAGTTAAAAAATGGAGCAACAGAAAATGATATAATTTGAAAATGTGAATTCTCTTTTACTTTTGAAAACAGGAAATAAAGTAAACAAATTGTCTTGTGTTATATATCACTTATTTACACTAACTGCAATTTAACAATATACTTTTTATTGACCTATTCTGTATAAAATATATACCACCTTAAATTACCCCTTTGATAAAATAAAAAGCATATAAACTCTTCATTACTAAAAGCTAAATCTTTTTGTTTTGACCAAATTTCTCGATTAAAAATCTTAGAATATAAAAGATAATGTAAGAATTTTATTCAGAAAAAAAAAATTGAAATTTTAAGCATTCTATTCTAGATCTGGATTATATACAGTATTCCTTTAAACATACCTATTCCAGATTATATACACTACTCTGAAATACATACATTAATTCATTTAATGAAGTTGGAGCATATATAAAAAATACTTAAGATAATTATGATTATCTGGGTATAAATTTCAATGGATCTGAAAAAATTATTCTTTGTTATTAAAATGTTTGAAAAGAAACACCAATTTTCCAGCTTTATGAGTTCTTTATAAGCGATTACAGAGTTTGCAGTGAATTAAAGTTTGATTTTTTTAAAATTTAAAATAAAAGATACTTTTAAATCAGGTGTTTGATTTTTTAAAGATTTTAACACTTTAGTTGTTTATTAGTTTACATTTATAAGTAATTAAAATTATATTAAAAAATATATATAAACATTTCAGAGTATTACTAACCATGGAATCTTTATTTTCCGAGTCTTTCCATAAATAAATTACATTGGAATATCGAACCATTTGTTATTTACATGTGCACAATGAAGTCATGAGATATCAATATAAATAACAATAAATATACTTTTGATTGACCTATATTTATTTATTCTAACATTTTACAAATCCTCGCAGAAACCCTCCATGTTTTTGTATTAAAAAATTCACATAAGATTTGTACATATTTTTTTAACAAATAAATTTATGCTTTAATCTTTTAACATTTCTCAGCTGAGATTCTCTATTTTTAAATTAGAATTTTTATCTTTAAGTGTGATATTTGATTTAAATAAAATTCAAAAAGCAAGGATTTTGAGTGTTGTCTCCCCCAGTCCTTAAATTTACAATGTATTGTTGTCAAAAATAATATTTATAATGAAATATCTTAACCTAAATTTGAAAAAAAAAAGTGTATTTAAATAAATCAGTTGATTTAAATCAGGATTGAAATCCAGTTGATTTAAATCAATGAACTCTGATTAAAAATTGTTAGACTACACAAGTGTTATTTAGCAATTATTTAATTTAAATTGAGATTATAGTGCTGAAATATAATTTCAATTATTGATCTAAATATTTTAAGATTTCTGAACTTTCTGTATTATAACTGATTAGATAACGTTGAAGAAATTGGCAATGAAACTATGCTTAGATTTCAAAAGATACCAAAATTTACCAATTGCTGTAAAAAAAAGTAATTAAAAAAATTTCTTTCCAAAATCATATACTTGCATACAATATTTTAACAAAAGATTATATTGAAGTAAAAGTTATAACACCAATCTGGTGAATCAGCTAAATAAACTTATCAAAAGCCAATTTGATAACTTAAAACCTGCATTTTATTTTGAAGAAATAAATTAAGGACTTGTGAATAATATTTATAAACTCTTTACAAATGAAAAAAGCAAAAATATGGAATATATAAGCACTTACTTACAGGGAAGTCCAGTTGCCAGTAAATATATATATATATATTAAATATAAATTAAAGTAAAGATACTTTAAAAAAATATTTAAAAAATAAGGAAATTTTAAAAAATGTACACTACCAGTATTGGACATCTGTTTCCTGCTGGTGAAAGCTATATTTTGATAATTGTATAAGGGAATTTATCACCTCTTTAAAATTTCCGTAGGTTACCATGGGATTTCACAATCAGCATTAAAGGGGAAAAAATGATGCCACAGGAATATAGTAGAAAAACGTGATAATTTTACAAAATGTAACAAATAGAGATTTAGCAGACTATCAAATATTCGGCTGAGTACTAACTTTTTAAAAAGTATATTGATTACAATTTTTTTTATCATGATTAATAACAAAGAAATAAATGTTTGTGAGTCTTTTATTCCTCAATGGCAGATCACTTAATAGCAGAATATTAAAAATTGCAAATAATTCAGAAAAAATATCTATAAAATAGTGAATTCAATAAAAAATCGTTCTTAGCAAATATGTATGTGCTATTTTTTTTTTTTTTTTACTTAAACTTATTAAAATAAATCAAGTGCATTTAATTTACACAAACATTAAATTGACTAAATACTATTTTTTAAAAAATTTATAAATTACTCGATTTTTTCTGGCTAACAACAAAAGACAGAAAAAATAAAACAAACATTTATACTGAAAAATAAAATTTATTTTCAACAAAACTATAAATCAAAATGTTTTAATAAAACAAATTACAGCACTGTATTTATGCTATGTATATGCTATTGGCATGTATGTATTCCTTTAGAATTGATGCAGTTAGTAAAAAAGCCTGCCTAGATTCCGGCCTGATAACAGTCTTAATTAAACACCCAGTAGGATGCTAGAGCAACGAAATTGACTCAGTTGAACATTTCTCCGAAAAAAGTGTCACACCATCAACATACGAAAACACCTTGACGTCCTTTCTAACATCCTCATTCTCTAGTAGGCAAGGATGATCTGTTCTAGCTGTAAGGCGACATTGATCACTGCAGTATTATCCTGTAATAATAACAGTAATAATATTAATTTTTTTTATTGTACTAATTGCTAGTGACAATGTATATTTAAAAATATAAAAAAAACAGCACAAGAGCAAAGAATGATTAAGGGGACACTTCGTCTTCAGCGATAAGTATTTTTAAGAACAAAATATTTGAAAATTTTCCTTTGAATAAAGAATTCAAAATTCATAAAATTTTTAAAAAATTTAAAAATTAAGGAAATTTTTAAAAATGTACTCTACCAGCATTGGACATCTGTTTCCTGCTGGTGAAAGCTATATTTTGATAATTGTATAACGGAATTTATCATTTCTTTAAAATTTACATAGGTTACTATATGGGATTTCACAATCAGCATTAAAAGAAAAAAAAAATGGTGCCACAGGAATATAGTAGAAAAACATAACAATAATTTTACGATATGTAACAAATAGTGATTTAGCAGATTATCAAATATTCGGCTGGATACTAACTTTTTAAAAGGTATATTAATTAAAAAAATTTATATATATTAAATTGGAAATAAAATAATAAAAATAAAAGTGCTCAGTCAAACTGATGGCATTGAGCTCACAGGCTATTCACACTATTTGCATATTATACTCTTATTTCAAAGAAAAAACACATTTATATAAATTAGAAGGGGGGGGGGTCATTAGCTCCCCTATTTACGTCCTTTATACTTAACCAATAAACGTCCAAATCTAATCAGGGAAGCGCCTTATCAAAATAAACCGGTATACAACATTTGCATCAAATTGGATAATTCGGCATGAAAAAACTATTTATTTAAATTAAAATGGACAATTAGTCCCTGTTCCCCTTTTTACTTAACCAAATGACCCCCCCCCCCCAAAAAAAAAAAAAAAAAAAAAAAAAACGAATCAGGGAAGCATCTTATCAGAATAAACCTATATAAAAAATTTGAAGCAAATCGGTTAATTCTGCATGAAAAACCCATTTATCTAAATTAAGGGGAGGGAATTCGTCCCCGTTCCCTCCTTTATACTTAACAAATGAACCCCCAAAACTAATGCGAAAAACGCCTTATCACAATGAATCAATATACAAAATTTGAAGCAAACTAGATAATTTTGCATAAAAAACCCATTTATCTAACTTAAGGTGGATTAGCCCCTCGTTCCATCCTTTAATCTTAACCAATAAACCCCCAAAATTAATCAGGGAAGTGCCTTATGACAATGAAAATATATACCAAATTTGAAGAAAATCGGATAATTCTGCACGAAAAACCCATTTATTTAAATTAGGGGGAGCATTAACCCCTTTTCCCCCTTTTATACTTAACCAAAGAACCCCAAAGCTAATCAGGGAAGCGCCTAATCAGAATGAACTTATATACCAAATTTGAAGCAAATCGGATAATTCTGCATGAAAAACCTATTTATCTAAATTAAGGAGGGGGGATTAGCCTCCAGTTCCCCCCCCCCTTTATACTTAACCGATGAACCTTCAAAACTAATCAGGAAAGAGACTTATCACAATGAACCTCATACAATATCTGAAGAAAATTCGATAATTCTGCATGAAAAAACCATTTATCTAAGTTAGGGGGGATTAGCTTCCATTCCCCCTTCATACTTAACCAATGAACCCCCAAAACTAATCAGGGAAGCGCCTTATCAGAATGAACCTATATTCAAAATTTGAAGCAAATTGGATAATTCTGCATGAAAAACACATTTATCTAAATTAAGGGGGGATCAGCCCCCGTTCCACCCCTTTTATACTTAGCAATTGGACCCCCAAAACTAATCAGGGAAGCGCCTTATCACAATGAACCTATATGCAAAATTTGAAGCAAATTGTATAATTCAGCATGAAAAATCAATTTATCCAAATTACGGGGGATTGGACCACGTTCCCCCCTTTATATTTAACCAATGAACCCCCAAAACTGATCCGGGGAAGCGTCTTATCACATCGAACCTATATATAAAAATTGAAACAAATCTGATAATTCTGAATAAAAAAGTCATTTATCTAAAGTAAGGGGGGGATTAATCACCGTCCCCCTCTTTATACTTAACCAATGAACAACCAAAACTAATGAACGCCTTATCACAATGAAGCTAACACATGGGCTGATAAGTTCCCGGTCTAATAAAGAAAACACAACTTTTTAACAAAACATTATGATTTTATAACTTTAATAAATAACATAACTTTAATAATAAATAATAATAATTTAATAATAATAATTTAATAAATAAATAATAATAATAGTTTAATAATAAATAACATAATTTTATAACGAAAAAGCTCCAAACAGTGTTCTAAATCATTGACTCGTTGTTGTTTTTGGTCAAAAGTCAACACGCGCGGCAGCCACTTTGACAACAGCTTTTTCATAGACAAATGCTCATTCAAAATAAAACCTACACGTTTCTTGGATATCTTCAGAGTCTGAGCTATCGCCTGCAACTTCACTTTACGGTTCCCCAAAACGATTTTTTGGACTATTTTTATGTTTTCCGGAGTAACCACCTCTTTTGTGTGGTGCATCACTGGTGTCCGTACGACCATGTTTAAATTCAGCAAACCAGTCAATAATGTTTGATTTACCTGGTGCAATGTCCGGATAATGCTTATCAAGCCAAGCTTTTGTTTGAACGGTGTTTTTTCCCATCAAAATACAATTCTTGAAATTCTTGTTTATCCATTTTTTTTGTTTATCAACAAAGTTGTTCAAATAAAACCACTCTAACGTTTTATCCACACGGCGAATCATCATGACATCTTTTCTGCTACCTTTTAAAGGTTCGTATTTACTAAAAAAAAACATCGGTTCGGCAATTGCAACGCCATCTGTGTGCCAGACCGGGAAATTATCAGCCCATGTGTTATATACAAAATTTGAAGGAAATTGGGTAATTTTGCATGAAAAACCCATTTATTTAATTTAGGGGGATTAGCCCTTGTCCCGCCTATATATTTAACCATTGAACCCCAAAACTGATCAGGGAAGCGTCTTATCAGAAACAATCTATATACAAAATTTTAAGCAAATCGGATAATTCTGCATGAAAAACCCATTTATGTAAATTAAGGGGGGGAGAAAGAATCACTGTTCCCCTCTTTATACTTTACCATTGAACTCCCAAAACTAATCAGGGAAACGACCTATCACAGTAGATGATAAAAGAGAGTTCTGCATCAGCTGTGGGTGCTGTGGTGACCTCTGAAGGTGAAGTTCAAGGTTACCGGAAGTGGCAGGTGTGGACACCGGAAGTCGCAGGTAGGGATAACAGGCATGTTGAGACAGGAAGTGAACAGGAAGTATGATCGGAAACGCGAAAGGAAGTTTAACCGGAAACACGACAGGAAGTGAATGCGATAAGGAGAGAGGGGGAGGGCTTATTTTTGTGGGGGGCTTATGCTAACCTGAAATAAAAATGGAATTATTTCTTACTTTGTAAAAATTTAACATAAAATGTATCTTTTTTTTTTTTTTTTTTTTTTCCACCTGAAATAAAAATTTTATTTGCTAACTAACACCTAATATAAAAATGGAAATCTTTCTGACTTTGTTTTACTTTCTAAAAGTTTTACATGAAATTTATTTTAAGACTGGAAACGCGACAGGAAGTAAGACCTGAAACCGGATTAGACATGCTTTTTCCAAAAAGGGTTTTCAGGAAGCAGTAAACATGTTTTGGGAACATGTTTGGGAGCTTGTTGCAACAGGAAAGGCAGTTTAAAAGACCGGAAGTGATTAAGCGATAAGAAAAATACAGGAATATACACGTAGATTTTGTTCTTTGTAGAGGGTGAAATTTTATTTTATTTTTTATTGAAAGAGTTTTCTTTTTCTTTTCTTTTTTTTTTTTTCATTTAAAGCGTTTCAAATTATTTTTTATATTATTATTTTTTTTTTTTTTGTAGTGGGTTACGTATTATTTTAATTTTTAGTGACGTTAGAACCTGCAATGTTCTGTACCACACATGTCTTATCTTAGGTTATCAAGGATGTGTATGTGTTGTTATCTCTTTAAATGCGAGAGATGGGGCTTCAGACCTGCGTTGAGATATCTTTATCATAGTTTTAATGAACTGCAGGAAATTGTCTTTAGCTATTGAGTAATTCGCGAGTTTTGGTTTAATATGAATGCTAGTACATCTGTTTGTTTAATTTACAAGCACATTTCTCTTACAACATTCTGTCAACAGATCATTTCTATATTCGAAATAATAATTTAGAAGGAAAATTTTTATATGAAAATACTATGAAATGTCATTTATAGAGATTGACGGAAACAGTATGCCTGATTCTTTCTTGTACATTTCTTGTACAACCTTATATTCGAAATAGAGTTTTGTTACGAAAAATAACGTGTTTACATATTTTAAAAACGAAAGCAAAGTGATTTTTACAAATGTAACTATAAGCTATACACCCACGCATTTGTGTTATTGAATTAAATTACAATGCTTAATATTGTATTCACCGTACTATTTTCCTGCAAAAGCCGTTTCACAAACTTGTGTACTGAAATTAATGTGGCATTTTTAGGGAAAAATTAATTCAAGTCTTTAAGACTAATCTTTCAAAGGAAAAAAAGATTTGTCATACTTTCTCTTACATTATATCTTCCGTTTTTTAAGTTTACAAATTTGTGGAGTAACTTAAATAATCGTTTTTATACTAATTAAACAATATATTTTTTAATTATATGTTTTTTTAATTAACTTGTAATAGATTCTTTTTTTTTTCTTTTTCTTTTTCTTAAAAGGGTACTGTAGAATAACTTATGTCACAAATACTACATCCTTCTTTAGTTAAATATGTTTCACTTAAGACATGACAAAGTGTCTTAGAAACATTTCATTTTGGAGTTAAGTGATTAAACAAGAAAAATATTATTTATAAAAACACAACACATAAGACTAGCGGCTGAGAGGTTCTACTCTCAAAGCTGATAGATGGAAGGTGTTAGGTTTAAACCTCTCTCACGGTCGTCGACCTAACCGTTCGAAGTTTTCTTCGAAACTTGTCAATATGGGTAAGAACACCTTAGAAAGACCTACATGGAGACACTTATCCCTAACGCAGATAATCAACCCTATATTTAACCAACCAGTCACAACACGCAATTCATAATCATTACATTCAGTTAATAAGTGATTCGACATGCAAGATTTGATTTATAGAAACATACAATATGATATATCACACTAAACATACAATTTGAACGATTTTTTCCCTTTCATATGAAAAAATTTTAACAAGAATTTAGTGACTATTTAACTTATTAAAGAGAGCGGGTATTTTGTTTAGAGTTATACGATTAAAATAAATTTTCAATAGATTTGACTTTATACAAGCAACATTTAAAAAAAAAAAGAGAATGGAATCTAGTGTTTATAAATTAACGTATTTCAATTTTACAAATACTTTACACACCCCTCTTTTTCCCCTATTTTGGTAGACTTTATACACATAAGACATAAAAGGCGTTTTAGAATACATCATTTAGAAATTAAGCAACTTGATAAGTAAAATATTATTTCTAAAAGCAATAGATACGAAAGTAATAAATATTTCTACTTACAAATGTACGAAATTCTGATAGGTAAGACCTTCTCAATCATTGTGCAAGAATTAAGTGGTGATTGAGCTTATAACATTATAGGATGAAATAATCACGTGACGTATTTTTAAACCAATAAAATATTAGTATTTTAAACCAATAAAATGTTAGTATTTTTACACGAGCGCCCTCTATCATTATATAAATTTCAATGAAATGAGTTCATAACATTATACTGTCCCTTCTCATCGGTGTAATAGAATATTATACTGTCCCTTCTCATCGGTGTAATAGGTTGCATTTTTCGTTTAAGTTAGTTATTTTTTTTTCATTTAAGCTAGTTTTTTTTTTCATTTATATGGAACGAGTTATGAATTCTTATGTTGATGATCTAACCAACTTGAAGTGTCAACCCTCATAACCAGAATTAAATAATCAAGAGATGGATTCTACAATTTTATCCAAAGAAGGACCCGTTTCGAAGTATGGAGTGAAACCCACCTCATCAGGACTAAAGAAACAGTTTGTGTGTTTTACTTGCAACAAAGATTTTTTCCGAAAGGATCATTTAAAACAACATTTGATGACCCATTCAGGAGAAAAACCTTTTGTGTGTGTCATCTGTCGAAAAGCTTTCTCTAGAAAAGCTCTTTTGAATCGCCATAAATTGTCTCATTTAAAAGAACCTACACAACATAAGTGTGGTGATTGCAACGAACTGTTTTCAAGAAAGTACGACTTATTGAAACATGAAAAGATTCACAAATCACCCAAACAATATAAGTGTATTAAATGCAATGAACTGTTTTCGAGAAAGTACGACTTATTGAAACATAAGAAGATCCATAAGCCCCGAAAGCAGTATAAATGCATCCAGTGTAGTGAAATATTTAATCGGAAATATGATTTATCACGTCATATAGACACCGCGCACAAAGTACTACCCAAAGTTGTCAAATCGACATCTTTAAAAGATTCGTTATATGAAAAAGTGAAGCATTTTAAAAGACAAAATGCTTTAAATGTATTTACTAAAACTGTAATAAATTCTAATGAGGAGAATGATCAAGATTTTCACACGTTTTTTAACAGTATTCGGTCGGACGTTTTGAATGAATTAAATTATCAGATAGAAGTAAAAAGGTCAATGAAATGGTATGCAACTGCAAAAGTTGTTGTAAGCCGCCAAACACCGGACGGTGATATAGATACTATCACCCCATATTTTCATTCAAGAACTGTACTGGAATTGACGAATCAAAACATACCTGTACATGTTGAGGATGCCTTTACGAAAATTATTAACTCTTTTGAGAAATTCACTCAACAAGGATCTAATTGGGCATTGCAACAAATATTAAATCTAGAACTGTCTACAGCTAAATATAGAATGGTTTAAAATGTGTGGACTAGTTTTGAAACATGTATATTCATGTTTTTGCTATTGTAGTTATTGAAAATGATAAATAAATAGTCTTTGACTAAAAAATCATAAGTTTTTTATTATTTTCATGGTAACTATTTTATATAAATTACTTATAACAGTTTGTCAATGCTACATAAACTACTGTTTAACATTTTGAATGTCTTAAACAAAATGGGAATGAATTTGTTGAAATTATGTAAAACATGATGAAATAAATGTGATGTATTTATTATATGTTACTTAAACTACAAGAGAATGATTGGAAATGTGTTATTTTAAATCTATGATACTTTTAATCACTAACAAGGTAAGACGTGACGTTATGAATCATCGATGGGTTTTCCTTTGAATATGTATTAATCTTACTTATTGATAAGAAAGTTGGAAAAATAGACTTAACACATTGTTAAAGGTTTTGGAAAAATGTATAGTTGGTTAAAAATTTTAGAAAATTTAACATAAAGTAACAAATTTTAGAAAATAAACGTTTCGATAAATAAAAAAATTACATTTTGGTAAACTTTACACTTAGACAATATTTTAAACTAAGGAAAAATTAGACTTAACGCATTGTTACAGTTTCTTTGAAAAATATCTAGTTGGTTATAAATTTTAGAAAATTCGACCTAACGAAATTAACACACTTAAAAATATCTAGGTTATACATTTTATAAAATAAGCAACAAATACACATTTCGATACATTGACAAAAGAAAATAATTAAGTTTAAGTAAACTTTACACTTAGACAATATTTCAAACTAAGAAAAATAATAAATTTACACTTATACAATATTTTAAACTAAGAAAAATAATAACTTTACACTTATACAATATTTTAAACTAAGGAAAATTAATAACTTTAAACATCAGACTTAACACATTGTTAAAGTTTTTTGAAAATAACACGACATTTTCAAAGCAGTGGAAATAGTATACCTGTAAAAAAATTCAACTTAGTGGAATTTAATATTGAAATTTTTTAACCGAACTCATTTAAAAAATAAAACTTTATAAAATATTCACTTTTTTTAAATAAGCAACTATTAAACATTTTGAATGTCTTAGACAAAGTGTGAATAAATTTGTTGAAATTATATAAAACATGAAAAATTTCATTACTTTTAAAAGAAATTTTATTTTTGGTGAAATAAACTCGAGCTATTTATTATATGTTACTTAAACTACATGAGAATTGATTGAAAATGTGTTACTTTTAAGCACTCACAAGATAAGACACGATGTTAGGAATTATAGATGTGTTTTTCCCCACAATTGACGTCACTTGTAGCATATTTACTGATCAAGTCATAAAATCATAGTTCAGGGTATGTTTATGAGCACGGCGTTTAGTTGAGATTTAAGATATTTGAGAAATATAAACTACAACTTTGATTACTTTTTGAAATTTCCCCCTACATAAGAAAAAGGACATGGGAAAATAAAATGAAAAGTTGTCTTTGAATGGAATCAAATTATTATCCTTTCACTTAACAGCTGAATGCGTCGGTAATTACATCACAAAGGCACTGATAACAACTGGTTGAATATATTGGGTTTCTTTTTTAAGGTTAAATTCATTTAATATTCAAGTTATTTCTTAATGATACACTTAAAAACAATAAATTAAATTAGCATTCAAAAAACAAACGATCACATTATTGTGTAAAAAAATCAAATGTTTTAAAAGTCACGAGTTAAAATTTGAAATGACTTAGAGTTTAAGTAGAATTTAGATGTGAACCTTTTAAAATGAAATAATAGTTTTTTGTATCGCCCTCTATCGGTGGGTAATAGAATTAAGAGATAATTAAAAGTTTTAACTTGAATTCGAGCCCACAACAAAAATTATTTTTCGGTTTTATAATTTAGGGTAGGTTTAACTGAGCAAGCCATGATATTTCAGTATTTATAGACGATTTAAGATATTCGATAAAGCAAATCATTTGAATTTTTAATTTAATTGAAGGGTTTACTGCTTAAAGTACTACAAAATGAGTACAACACGATGCATAGTTTTTTAATTAATTATATTTTTCGAAAGGTGACTTATTGATAAACTTAGGATTTATGTTTAAAGTGAATAAATTTGACATGTTAGGTTCACTTAATAACAGAGGGTTGAATAAGTTATTTTTAATAAAAATAAAGTTTACTAAAAGTTTTTAAAGTTAAAAAAATATAGTTTTAAAAAATTTAAAGTTTACAAAAAGTTTAAAAATCTTTAAGTAAATCAAAATTAACTTTTTAATTTTAACTATTGAGAGACTATAATCTAACTGTTTATCCTTGTAACCAACTGGTGCATATCAACTATATACTCTGTATCTGCATATGCGCAGAAAAACATAGACATTTAATCTAACTTGAGTTCGACTTTAAATTATTTGCCAACTTTTAAGTTTAATTACTATACACAACTCGATTACCTTTCCCACAAAACACCTTTCAGAAACAAAACAGAAATTAACACTTACCGAAAAACACGTCCACTTCTTGTGCTTTCTTTCACTAGACTAACCTATCTCTCTTAACTTTGTTAGGGGGCGCTGCAATCGACGTAGAGGCGCTACCAGTCTTCCGGTTTGTGACGGCATTTCCGGTTTGAGATAAGAATAAACTTTAAATACAAACTACACTCGCTCGGTCATTCTTCCTCCACTCTTACTTGATAGCAGTTGTTAGTTTCTTATATTGACGTGTTGAATGACATCATCACGTGTTTGTCTAAACTTGTCCAGTCTTGTTTCTGTGCTGCACGTCTGTTTTGCTAACTCATCTCTTACTCGTCTAGACTTGTTTCGTCTGCTTTGATGATTCATCTTATGCTTTAACTGTTTGGCCTTGCTGGTGTCAACCACCTCATGTGTTTTGTCATAGCTTGAATATACTTTACACCAATCACTTAAATATAAAAGTCTTGTCACAACTTACTTAAACTTTGATAAAAATATTAATTATTCATAAATTTTATTAAATTCTTATACATTTACTAAGTCACTTTCATTCAAAAATATGGTAAAGTCCGATTTTAAATCGAAGTCTAAGATAAATTCCCCAAATTTGTAACATTTTAACACTAATAATAAGTATCGTAAACACCCTGTACATACAAGTTTTGTAAACATAATATTACTTATAGCTAACTCGATCAGTCTCATGATAAATAATATAAGAAAAAGTTAGAATAGTTCACATATTTTTGCAATTAAAAAATGTATGCACAAAGACACACACACACAATATCTTACAAGGTTACAATACTCAACACACAGTTCACCATACTTAAAAAAACGATTCACGATAAATTTATAAATTTAAATTTAAATATTTTATTTATAAATGAACAATTATAAATAAAAATACTTCAGTATTTTTCAAATATTTAAATTTAAATTTATAAATTTATCGTGAATCGTTTTTTTAAGTATGGCGAACTGTGTGTTGAGTATTGTAACCTTGTAAGATATTGTGTGTGTGTGTCTTTGTGCATACATTTTTTAATTGCAAAAATATGTGAACTATTCTAACTTTTTCTTATATTATTTATCATGAGACTGATCGAGTTAGCTATAAGTAATATTATGTTTACAAAACTTGTATGTACAGGGTGTTTACGATACTTATTATTAGTGTTAAAATGTTACAAATTTGGGGAATTTATCTTAGACTTCGATTTAAAATCGGACTTTACCATATTTTTGAATGAAAGTGACTTAGTAAATGTATAAGAATTTAATAAAATTTATGAATAATTAATATTTTTATCAAAGTTTAAGTAAGTTGTGACAAGACTTTTATATTTAAGTGATTGGTGTAAAGTATATTCAAGCTATGACAAAACACATGAGGTGGTTGACACCAGCAAGGCCAAACAGTTAAAGCATAAGATGAATCATCAAAGCAGACGAAACAAGTCTAGACGAGTAAGAGATGAGTTAGCAAAACAGACGTGCAGCACAGAAACAAGACTGGACAAGTTTAGACAAACACGTGATGATGTCATTCAACACGTCAATATAAGAAACTAACAACTGCTATCAAGTAAGAGTGGAGGAAGAATGACCGAGCGAGTGTAGTTCGTATTTAAAGTTTATTCTTATCTCAAACCGGAAATGCCGTCACAAACCGGAAGACTGGTAGCGCCTCTACGTCGATTGCAGCGCCCCCTAACAAAGTTAAGAGAGATAGGTTAGTCTAGTGAAAGAAAGCACAAGAAGTGGACGTGTTTTTCGGTAAGTGTTAATTTCTGTTTTGTTTCTGAAAGGTGTTTTGTGGGAAAGGTAATCGAGTTGTGTATAGTAATTAAACTTAAAAGTTGGCAAATAATTTAAAGTCGAACTCAAGTTAGATTAAATGTCTATGTTTTTCTGCGCATATGCAGATACAGAGTATATAGTTGATATGCACCAGTTGGTTACAAGGATAAACAGTTAGATTATAGTCTCTCAATAGTTAAAATTAAAAAGTTAATTTTGATTTACTTAAAGATTTTTAAACTTTTTGTAAACTTTAAATTTTTTAAAACTATATTTTTTTAACTTTAAAAACTTTTAGTAAACTTTATTTTTATTAAAAATAACTTATTCAACCCTCTGTTATTAAGTGAACCTAACATGTCAAATTTATTCACTTTAAACATAAATCCTAAGTTTATCAATAAGTCACCTTTCGAAAAATATAATTAATTAAAAAACTATGCATCGTGTTGTACTCATTTTGTAGTACTTTAAGCAGTAAACCCTTCAATTAAATTAAAAATTCAAATGATTTGCTTTATCGAATATCTTAAATCGTCTATAAATACTGAAATATCATGGCTTGCTCAGTTAAACCTACCCTAAATTATAAAACCGAAAAATAATTTTTGTTGTGGGCTCGAATTCAAGTTAAAACTTTTAATTATCTCTTAATTCTATTACCCACCGATAGAGGGCGATACAAAAAACTATTATTTCATTTTAAAAGGTTCACATCTAAATTCTACTTAAACTCTAAGTCATTTCAAATTTTAACTCGTGACTTTTAAAACATTTGATTTTTTTACACAATAATGTGATCGTTTGTTTTTTGAATGCTAATTTAATTTATTGTTTTTAAGTGTATCATTAAGAAATAACTTGAATATTAAATGAATTTAACCTTAAAAAAGAAACCCAATATATTCAACCAGTTGTTATCAGTGCCTTTGTGATGTAATTACCGACGCATTCAGCTGTTAAGTGAAAGGATAATAATTTGATTCCATTCAAAGACAACTTTTCATTTTATTTTCCCATGTCCTTTTTCTTATGTAGGGGGAAATTTCAAAAAGTAGTCAAAGTTGTAGTTTATATTTCTCAAATATCTTAAATCTCAACTAAACGCCGTGCTCATAAACATACCCTGAACTATGATTTTATGACTTGATCAGTAAATATGCTACAAGTGACGTCAATTGTGGGGAAAAAACACATCTATAATTCCTAACATCGTGTCTTATCTTGTGAGTGCTTAAAAGTAACACATTTTCAATCAATTCTCATGTAGTTTAAGTAACATATAATAAATAGCTCGAGTTTATTTCACCAAAAATAAAATTTCT
Source organism: Maratus michaelseni (assembly GCA_963931845.1). Taxonomy (NCBI): domain Eukaryota; kingdom Metazoa; phylum Arthropoda; class Arachnida; order Araneae; family Salticidae; genus Maratus; species Maratus michaelseni. The sequence goes on along the minus strand of OZ007590.1, from coordinate 126,166,083 downwards.
TTTAAAAGTAATGAAATTTTTCATGTTTTATATAATTTCAACAAATTTATTCACACTTTGTCTAAGACATTCAAAATGTTTAATAGTTGCTTATTTAAAAAAAGTGAATATTTTATAAAGTTTTATTTTTTAAATGAGTTCGGTTAAAAAATTTCAATATTAAATTCCACTAAGTTGAATTTTTTTACAGGTATACTATTTCCACTGCTTTGAAAATGTCGTGTTATTTTCAAAAAACTTTAACAATGTGTTAAGTCTGATGTTTAAAGTTATTAATTTTCCTTAGTTTAAAATATTGTATAAGTGTAAAGTTATTATTTTTCTTAGTTTAAAATATTGTATAAGTGTAAATTTATTATTTTTCTTAGTTTGAAATATTGTCTAAGTGTAAAGTTTACTTAAACTTAATTATTTTCTTTTGTCAATGTATCGAAATGTGTATTTGTTGCTTATTTTATAAAATGTATAACCTAGATATTTTTAAGTGTGTTAATTTCGTTAGGTCGAATTTTCTAAAATTTATAACCAACTAGATATTTTTCAAAGAAACTGTAACAATGCGTTAAGTCTAATTTTTCCTTAGTTTAAAATATTGTCTAAGTGTAAAGTTTACCAAAATGTAATTTTTTTATTTATCGAAACGTTTATTTTCTAAAATTTGTTACTTTATGTTAAATTTTCTAAAATTTTTAACCAACTATACATTTTTCCAAAACCTTTAACAATGTGTTAAGTCTATTTTTCCAACTTTCTTATCAATAAGTAAGATTAATACATATTCAAAGGAAAACCCATCGATGATTCATAACGTCACGTCTTACCTTGTTAGTGATTAAAAGTATCATAGATTTAAAATAACACATTTCCAATCATTCTCTTGTAGTTTAAGTAACATATAATAAATACATCACATTTATTTCATCATGTTTTACATAATTTCAACAAATTCATTCCCATTTTGTTTAAGACATTCAAAATGTTAAACAGTAGTTTATGTAGCATTGACAAACTGTTATAAGTAATTTATATAAAATAGTTACCATGAAAATAATAAAAAACTTATGATTTTTTAGTCAAAGACTATTTATTTATCATTTTCAATAACTACAATAGCAAAAACATGAATATACATGTTTCAAAACTAGTCCACACATTTTAAACCATTCTATATTTAGCTGTAGACAGTTCTAGATTTAATATTTGTTGCAATGCCCAATTAGATCCTTGTTGAGTGAATTTCTCAAAAGAGTTAATAATTTTCGTAAAGGCATCCTCAACATGTACAGGTATGTTTTGATTCGTCAATTCCAGTACAGTTCTTGAATGAAAATATGGGGTGATAGTATCTATATCACCGTCCGGTGTTTGGCGGCTTACAACAACTTTTGCAGTTGCATACCATTTCATTGACCTTTTTACTTCTATCTGATAATTTAATTCATTCAAAACGTCCGACCGAATACTGTTAAAAAACGTGTGAAAATCTTGATCATTCTCCTCATTAGAATTTATTACAGTTTTAGTAAATACATTTAAAGCATTTTGTCTTTTAAAATGCTTCACTTTTTCATATAACGAATCTTTTAAAGATGTCGATTTGACAACTTTGGGTAGTACTTTGTGCGCGGTGTCTATATGACGTGATAAATCATATTTCCGATTAAATATTTCACTACACTGGATGCATTTATACTGCTTTCGGGGCTTATGGATCTTCTTATGTTTCAATAAGTCGTACTTTCTCGAAAACAGTTCATTGCATTTAATACACTTATATTGTTTGGGTGATTTGTGAATCTTTTCATGTTTCAATAAGTCGTACTTTCTTGAAAACAGTTCGTTGCAATCACCACACTTATGTTGTGTAGGTTCTTTTAAATGAGACAATTTATGGCGATTCAAAAGAGCTTTTCTAGAGAAAGCTTTTCGACAGATGACACACACAAAAGGTTTTTCTCCTGAATGGGTCATCAAATGTTGTTTTAAATGATCCTTTCGGAAAAAATCTTTGTTGCAAGTAAAACACACAAACTGTTTCTTTAGTCCTGATGAGGTGGGTTTCACTCCATACTTCGAAACGGGTCCTTCTTTGGATAAAATTGTAGAATCCATCTCTTGATTATTTAATTCTGGTTATGAGGGTTGACACTTCAAGTTGGTTAGATCAACATAAGAATTCATAACTCGTTCCATATAAATGAAAAAAAAAACTAGCTTAAATGAAAAAAAAATAACTAACTTAAACGAAAAATGCAACCTATTACACCGATGAGAAGGGACAGTATAATATTCTATTACACCGATGAGAAGGGACAGTATAATGTTATGAACTCATTTCATTGAAATTTATATAATGATAGAGGGCGCTCGTGTAAAAATACTAACATTTTATTGGTTTAAAATACTAATATTTTATTGGTTTAAAAATACGTCACGTGATTATTTCATCCTATAATGTTATAAGCTCAATCACCACTTAATTCTTGCACAATGATTGAGAAGGTCTTACCTATCAGAATTTCGTACATTTGTAAGTAGAAATATTTATTACTTTCGTATCTATTGCTTTTAGAAATAATATTTTACTTATCAAGTTGCTTAATTTCTAAATGATGTATTCTAAAACGCCTTTTATGTCTTATGTGTATAAAGTCTACCAAAATAGGGGAAAAAGAGGGGTGTGTAAAGTATTTGTAAAATTGAAATACGTTAATTTATAAACACTAGATTCCATTCTCTTTTTTTTTTTAAATGTTGCTTGTATAAAGTCAAATCTATTGAAAATTTATTTTAATCGTATAACTCTAAACAAAATACCCGCTCTCTTTAATAAGTTAAATAGTCACTAAATTCTTGTTAAAATTTTTTCATATGAAAGGGAAAAAATCGTTCAAATTGTATGTTTAGTGTGATATATCATATTGTATGTTTCTATAAATCAAATCTTGCATGTCGAATCACTTATTAACTGAATGTAATGATTATGAATTGCGTGTTGTGACTGGTTGGTTAAATATAGGGTTGATTATCTGCGTTAGGGATAAGTGTCTCCAAGTAGGTCTTTCTAAGGTGTTCTTACCCATATTGACAAGTTTCGAAGAAAACTTCGAACGGTTAGGTCGACGACCGTGAGAGAGGTTTAAACCTAACACCTTCCATCTATCAGCTTTGAGAGTAGAACCTCTCAGCCGCTAATCTTATGTGTTGTGTTTTTATAAATAATATTTTTCTTGTTTAATCACTTAACTCCAAAATGAAATGTTTCTAAGACACTTTGTCATGTCTTAAGTGAAACATATTTAACTAAAGAAGGATGTAGTATTTGTGACATAAGTTATTCTACAGTACCCTTTTAAGAAAAAGAAAAAGAAAAAAAAAGAATCTATTACAAGTTAATTAAAAAAACATATAATTAAAAAATATATTGTTTAATTAGTATAAAAACGATTATTTCAGTTACTCCACAAATTTGTAAACTTAAAAAACGGAAGATATAATGTAAGAGAAAGTATGACAAATCTTTTTTTCCTTTGAAAGATTAGTCTTAAAGACTTGAATTAATTTTTCCCTAAAAATGCCACATTAATTTCAGTACACAAGTTTGTGAAACGGCTTTTGCAGGAAAATAGTACGGTGAATACAATATTAAGCATTGTAATTTAATTCAATAACACAAATGCGTGGGTGTATAGCTTATAGTTACATTTGTAAAAATCACTTTGCTTTCGTTTTTAAAATATGTAAACACGTTATTTTTCGTAACAAAACTCTATTTCGAATATAAGGTTGTACAAGAAATGTACAAGAAAGAATCAGGCATACTGTTTCCGTCAATCTCTATAAATGACATTTCATAGTATTTTCATATAAAAATTTTCCTTCTAAATTATTATTTCGAATATAGAAATGATCTGTTGACAGAATGTTGTAAGAGAAATGTGCTTGTAAATTAAACAAACAGATGTACTAGCATTCATATTAAACCAAAACTCGCGAATTACTCAATAGCTAAAGACAATTTCCTGCAGTTCATTAAAACTATGATAAAGATATCTCAACGCAGGTCTGAAGCCCCATCTCTCGCATTTAAAGAGATAACAACACATACACATCCTTGATAACCTAAGATAAGACATGTGTGGTACAGAACATTGCAGGTTCTAACGTCACTAAAAATTAAAATAATACGTAACCCACTACAAAAAAAAAAAATAATAATATAAAAAATAATTTGAAACGCTTTAAATGAAAAAAAAAAAAAAGAAAAGAAAAAGAAAACTCTTTAAATAAAAAATAAAATAAAATTTCACCCTCTACAAAGAACAAAATCTACGTGTATATTCCTGTATTTTTCTTATCGCTTAATCACTTCCGGTCTTTTAAACTGCCTTTCCTGTTGCAACAAGCTCCCAAACATGTTCCCAAAACATGTTTACTGCTTCCTGAAAACCCTTTTTGGAAAAAGCATGTCTAATCCGGTTTCAGGTCTTACTTCCTGTCGCGTTTCCAGTCTTAAAATAAATTTCATGTAAAACTTTTAGAAAGTAAAACAAAGTCAGAAAGATTTCCATTTTTATATTAGGTGTTAGTTAGCAAATAAAATTTTTATTTCAGGTGAAAAAAAAAAAAAAAAAAAAAAGATACATTTTATGTTAAATTTTTACAAAGTAAGAAATAATTCCATTTTTATTTCAGGTTAGCACAAGCCCCCCACAAAAATAAGCCCTCCCCCTCTCTCCTTATCGCATTCACTTCCTGTCGTGTTTCCGGTTAAACTTCCTTTCGCGTTTCCGATCATACTTCCTGTTCACTTCCTGTCTCAACATGCCTGTTATCCCTACCTGCGACTTCCGGTGTCCACACCTGCCACTTCCGGTAACCTTGAACTTCACCTTCAGAGGTCACCACAGCACCCACAGCTGATGCAGAACTCTCTTTTATCATCTACTTATCACAATGAACTTATGTACAAAATATGAAGAAAATTGGATAATTTTGCATGTAAAACCCACTTATTTAATTTAGGGGGACTAGCCCCGGTTCCCCCTTTATATTTAACCATTGAACCCCCAAAACTGATCAGGGAAGCGCCTTATCAAAAACAACCTAATACAAAATTTTAAGCAAATCGGATAATTCTGCATGAAAAACCCATTACATAAATTAAGGGGGGATTAGTCCCATTTCGCTCCCTATATACTTTACCATTGAACCCCCAAAACTAATCAAGGAAGCACCTTATCAGAATGAACCTTTTATAAAAAAAATTTGAAACAATTGGATAATTCTGCTTTAAAAGATCATTTTTCTCAATTGAAAAGGGGGGGGGGGAATTAGTCCCTGTTCTCCCCTTTATACTTCACCAATGTACCTACATACAAAATTTGAAGCAAGTTAGATAATTCTGCATGAAAAACCGTTTTATCTAAATTAAGGGTAGGATTGGCCCCCGTTCCCCTCGTTTATACTTTACCATTGAACTCCCAAAACTAATCAGGGAAGCGATTTATCACAATGAACTTATGTACAAAATACGAAGCAAATTGGGTAATTTTACATGAAAAAACCATTTCTTTATTTTAGATGGGGGGATTAGCCCCTGTTCCCCCTTTATATTTAACCATTGAACCCCCAAAACTGATCCAGGGAAGCGCCTTATCACAATGAACCTACATACAAAATTTGAAGCAAATCGGATAATTCTGCATAAAAAACTTATTTATCTAAATTAAGGGGGAGGAATAATCACCGTTCCCCTCTTTATACTTAACCAATGAACCCCCAAAACTAATAAAGGAAGCGCCTTATCACAATGTAGCTCTATAAAAAATATGAAGAAAATTGGGAAATTTTGCATGAAAAACCCATTTATTTAATTTAGGGGGAGATTAGCCCCTGTTCTTCTTTTATATTTAAACATTGAACCCCCAAAACTGATCAGGGAAGCGCCTTATCGGAATGAACCTATATACAAAATTTGAAACAAATCAGATATTTCTGCATGAAAAACACATTATCTAAATTAAGGGGGGGGGGATTAGCCCCAGTTCCCTCATGTAAACTTAACAAATGAACCACCAAAACTGATCAGGGAAGCGCCTTATCAGAGTGAACCTATGTATAAAATTTGAAACAAAACGGATAATTCTGCATGAAAAACCCATTTATATAAATTAAGTGGGGATCGGCCCCCGTCTCCCCTCCCCCTTTTATACTTAGCAATTTAACCCCCAAAACTAATCAAGGAATCGGATTATCAGAATGAACATATATATAAAATTTGAAAATTTAAAATCGGATAATTCTGCATGAAAAACCTATTTATGTAAATTAAGCGGGAGGGGGGGGATTAGCCCCCAGTTCCCTCATGTAAACTTAACAAATGAACCCCCAAAACTGATCAGGGAAGCGCCTTATCAGAATGAACCTATGTATAAAATTTGAAACAAATCGGATATTTCTGTATGAAAAACACATTATCTAAATTAAGGGGGGGGGGGATTAGCCCCAGTTCCCTCCTGTAAACTTAACAAATGAACCCCCAAAACTGATCAGGGAAGCGCCTTATCAGAAAGAACCTATATAGAATATTTGAAACAAATCGGTTAATTCTGCATGAAAAACCCATTATCTAAATTAAGGGGGATTAGCCCCCAGTTCCGCCCTGTATACTTATTCAATTAACCCCCACAGATAATCAGGGAAGCGCCTTATCAGAATGAACCTATATACAATATTTGAAACAAATCGGATAATTCTGCATGAAAAACCCATTTACCTAAATTAAGGGGGTGGGGGAGATTAATGACCGTTGTCCTCTTTATACTTAACCAATGAACCCCCAAAACTAATGAAGGAAACGCCTTATCACAATGAAGCTATATACAAAATTTGAAGCAAATTGTGTAATTCTGCATGAAAACCCCATTTATTTAGGGAGGGGATTCGCCCCTGTTCCCCCTTTATATTTAACCATTGAACCCCCAAAGCTGATCAGAGAAGCGCCTTATTGGAATGAACCTATATACAAAATTTGAAACAAATCGGATATTTCTGCATGAAAAACACATTATCTAAATTAAGGGGGGGGGATTAGCCCCCAGTTCCCTCATGTAAACTTAACAAATGAACCCCCAAAACTGATCAGGGAAGCGCCTTATCAGAGTGAACCTATGTGTAAAATTTGAAACAAAACTGATAATTCTGCATTACATAACCTATTTATGTAAATTAAGCGGGGGGGGGGGGGGGGTCCGGCTTTCATAACCTGTGAGCTAAAAAAAAATCTATTACAATGATATTTCGGGTTCTGTGAACTCCAAAAATAGCAGAATTTTCAGAACATTTATGATTTATATGTTGACATTATGACTCATTTGAACATTTTTTTATTTCTTGAAATTTGCACAGTATTAACACGTGCATTTAAATACATGACAAGATTTAGTTAAAGGAAAGCACAAATATGAAATAAAATCAAATTAGATATTTTTTTTTTTGTTAGAAACCCACATACAAGATAATTTTTATATAAATTAGGATGAAAAACAATACAGAAATGTAACAAAAGCTATTACAGGTTTTCTTTTTCTTTATTTTTTTATTTTTAAATGAAGAATTGAAGCTTTATATTTTTAAAATAAATCCCCCCCCCCCGCACCTCTACTGACAAAAATTCCCTGTTTGCTTTTTTTTATTCTGTTTATTTTAAATTATTAGAAAAGATTAAAAGTCATTTTTTATTTTCAAAATAATGTGAGAAAAATAAAATTTAATCAATTAAATTTGAATATACAGGGTGGGGCAGTTGAAAGCTTCTGCATGCAAGCTTTTACAGCATGAATATAGGTAAAATCAACCTCAAGGTATTAAGCATATTCTACTTTACGTTTTTCACAACTAAAATATTGTCTGATATTAAAAGACTACTGAAATTTATTTTACCATATACCATTATAAATTTCGTTATAGCACCCTGACATACATTTCTCAATTTTTTAATCAACATTATAGAATTTAATGGACATTCCTTTTTAACTGAATTTTAATACACTACAAATAATAAAATGTTAAATTGATTCTATAATAATGTAGTACCTGAAAAAAAAAAGACAATATATGATTCTGATATGGCATCGAATACAGAAAAATCTCATGAATTTATTTTAAGATCATAGGTATGTTATTGATATCTTCAGTGTTGAATTCAGGCATTTTTCTCCGAGAGGGATTTCTGTGGCTCCTGGGGGCATATTATAGAGTTCCGAGGGGGGGGGGGGAATTGCACTTTTTGACCATTAAATCATAAAATCCGAAATCTTCAGAGGGGGTGGCCATTTCAATGCTCCGGGAGAGAGGAATGTCCCCCCCCCCCCGGCTATCTCCTGAATTCAACACTGGATGCCTTGAATTCAGGCATTTTTCTCCGAGAGGGATTTCTGTGGCTCCTGGGGGCATATTATAGAGTTCTGAGGGGGGGGGAGGAAGAATCACCGTTCCCCTCTTTATACTTTACCATTGAACTCCCAAAACTAATCAGGGAAACGACTTATCACAATGAACTTATGTACAAAATATGAAGAAAATTGGATAATTTTGCATGTAAAACCCACTTATTTAATTTAGGGGGACTAGCCCCGGTTCCCCCTTTATATTTAACCATTGAACCCCCAAAACTGATCAGGGAAGCGCCTTATCAGAAACAACCTAATACAAAATTTTAAGCAAATCGGATAATTCTGCATGAAAAACCCATTACATAAATTAAGGGGGGATTAGTCTCATTTCGCTCCCTTTATACTTTACCATTGAACCCCCAAAACTAATCAAGGAAGCACCTTATCAGAATGAACCTTTTATAAAAAAAATTTGAAACAATTGGATAATTCTGCTTTAAAAAATCATTTTTCTCAATTGAGAGGGGGGGGGGGAATTAGTCCCTGTTCTCCCCTTTAAAACTTCACCAATGTACCTACATACAAAATTTGAAGCAAGTTAGATAATTCTGCATGAAAAACCGTTTTATCTAAATTAAGGGTAGGATTGGTCCCCGTTCCCCTCGTTTATACTTTACCATTGAACTCCCAAAACTAATCAGGGAAGCGACTTATCACAATGAACTTATGTACAAAATACGAAGCAAATTGGGTAATTTTACATGAAAAAACCATTTCTTTATTTTAGAGGGGGGGATTAGCCCCTGTTCCCCCTTTATATTTAACCATTGAGCCCCCAAAACTGATTCAGGGAAGCGCCTTATCACAATGAACCTATATACAAAATTTGAAGCAAATCGGATAATTCTGCATAAAAAAATTATTTATCTAAATTAAGGGGGAGGAATAATCACCGTTCCCCTCTTTATACTTAACCAATGAACCCCCAAAACTAATAAAGGAAGCGCCTTATCACAATGTAGCTCTATAAAAAATATGAAGAAAATTGGGAAATTTTGCATGAAAAACCCATTTATTTAATTTAGGGGGAGATTAGCCCCTGTTCCTCTTTTATATTTAACCATTGAACCCCCAAAACTGATCAGGGAAGCGCCTTATCGGAATGAACCTATATACAAAATTTGAAACAAATCGGATATTTCTGCATGAAAAACACATTATCTAAATTAAGGGGGGGATTAGCCCCCAGTTCCCTCCTGTAAACTTAACAAATGAACCCCCAAAACTGATCAGGGAAGCGCCTTATCAGAATGAACCTATATAGAATATTTGAAACAAATCGGATAATTCTGCATGAAAAACCCATTATCTAAATTAAGGGGGATTAGCCCCCAGTTCCGCCCTGTATACTTAATCAATTAATCTCCAAAGATAATCAGGGAAGCGCCTTATCAGAATGAACCTATATACAATATTTGAAACAAATCGGATAATTCTGCATGAAAAACCCATTTACCTAAATAAAGGTGGTGGGTGGATTAATGACCGTTCCCCTCTTTATACTTAACCAATGAACCCCCAAAACTAATAAAGGAAGCGCCTTATCACAATGTAGCTCTATAAAAAATATGAAGAAAATTGGGAAATTTTGCATGAAAAACCCATTTATTTAATTTAGGGGGAGATTAGCCCCTGTTCCTCTTTTATATTTAACCATTGAACCCCCAAAACTGATCAGGGAAGCGCCTTATCGGAATGAACCTATATACAAAATTTGAAACAAATCGGATATTTCTGCATGAAAAACACATTATCTAAATTAAGGGGGGGATTAGCCCCCAGTTCCCTCCTGTAAACTTAACAAATGAACCCCCAAAACTGATCAGGGAAGCGCCTTATCAGAATGAACCTATATAGAATATTTGAAACAAATCGGATAATTCTGCATGAAAAACCCATTATCTAAATTAAGGGGGATTAGCCCCCAGTTCCGCCCTGTATACTTAATCAATTAATCTCCAAAGATAATCAGGGAAGCGCCTTATCAGAATGAACCTATATACAATATTTGAAACAAATCGGATAATTCTGCATGAAAAACCCATTTACCTAAATTAAGGTGGTGGGTGGATTAATGACCGTTGCCCTCTTTATACTTAACCAATGAACCCCCAAAACTAATGAAGGAAACGCCTTATCACAATGAAGCTATATACAAAATTAGAAGCAAATTGTGTAATTCTGCATGAAAACCCCATTTATTTAATTTAGGGAGGGGATTCGCCCCTGTTCCCCCTTTATATTTAACCATTGAACCCCCAAAGCTTATCAAAGAAGCGCCTTATTGGAATGAACCTATATACAAAATTTGAAACAAATCGGATATTTCTGCATGAAAAACCCATTTATTTATTTTAGGGGGAGATTAGCCCCTGTTCCTCTTTTATATTTAACCATTGAACCCCCAAAACTGATCAAAGAAGCGCCTTATTGGAATGAACCTATATACAAAATTTGAAACAAATCGGATATTTCTGCATGAAAAACACATTATCTAAATTAAGGGGGGGGGGGATTAGCCCCAGTTCCCTCATGTAAACTTAACAAATGAACCACCAAAACTGATCAGGGAAGCGCCTTATCAGAGTGAACCTATGTATAAAATTTGAAACAAAACGGATAATTCTGCATGAAAAACACATTTATATAAATTAAGTGGGGATCAGCTCCCGTCTCCCCTCCCCCTTTTATACTTAGCAATTTAACCCCCAAAACTAATCAAGGAATCGGATTATCAGAATGAACATATATATAAAATTTGAAAATTTAAAATCGTATAATTCTGCATGAAAAACCTATTTATGTAAATTAAGCGGGGGGGGTGGATTAGCCCCCAGTTCCCTCATGTAAACTTAACAAATGAACCCCCAAAACTGATCAGGGAAGCGCCTTATCAGAATGAACCTATGTATAAAATTTGAAACAAATCGGATATTTCTGTATGAAAAACACATTATCTAAATTAAGGGGGGGGGGGGATTAGCCCCAGTTCCCTCCTGTAAACTTAACAAATGAACCCCCAAAACTGATCAGGGAAGCGCCTTATCAGAAAGAACCTATATAGAATATTTGAAACAAATCGGATAATTCTGCATGAAAAACCCATTATCTAAATTAAGGGGGATTAGCCCCCAGTTCCGCCCTGTATACTTATTCAATTAACCCCCACAGATAATCAGGGAAGCGCCTTATCAGAATGAACCTATATACAATATTTGAAACAAATCGGATAATTCTGCATGAAAAACCCATTTACCTAAATTAAGGGGGTGGGGGAGATTAATGACCGTTGTCCTCTTTATACTTAACCAATGAACCCCCAAAACTAATGAAGGAAACGCCTTATCACAATGAAGCTATATACAAAATTTGAAGCAAATTGTGTAATTCTGCATGAAAACCCCATTTATTTAGGGAGGGGATTCGCCCCTGTTCCCCCTTTATATTTAACCATTGAACCCCCAAAGCTGATCAGAGAAGCGCCTTATTGGAATGAACCTATATACAAAATTTGAAACAAATCGGATATTTCTGCATGAAAAACACATTATCTAAATTAAGGGGGGGGGATTAGCCCCCAGTTCCCTCATGTAAACTTAACAAATGAACCCCCAAAACTGATCAGGGAAGCGCCTTATCAGAGTGAACCTATGTGTAAAATTTGAAACAAAACTGATAATTCTGCATTAAAAACCCATTTATATAAATTAAGTGGGGATCAGCCCCCGTTCCCCCTCCCCCTTTTATACTTAGCAATTTAACCCCCAAAACTAATCAAGGAATCGGATTATTAGAATGAACATATATATAAAATTTGAAAATTTAAAATCTGATAATTCTGCATGAAAAACCTATTTATGTAAATTAAGCGGGGGGGGGGGGATTAGCCCCCAGTTCCCTCATGTAAACTTAACAAATGAACCCCCAAAACTGATCAGGGAAGCGCCTTATCAGAATGAACCTATGTATAAAATTTGAAACAAATCGGATATTTCTGTATGGGGGGGGGGGGGGGGTCCGGCTTTGATAACCTGTGAGCTAAAAAAAATTCTATTACAATGATATTTCGGGTTCTGTGAACTCCAAAAATAGCAGAAATTTCAGAACATTTATGATTTATATGTTGACATTATGACTCATTTGAACATTTTTTTATTTCTTGAAATTTGCACAGTATTAACACGTGCATTTAAATACATGACAAGATTTAGTTAAAGGAAAGCACAAATATGAAATAAAATCAAATTAGATATTTTTTTTTTGTTAGAAACCCACATACAAGATAATTTTTATATAAATTAGGATGTAAAACAATACAGAAATGTAACAAAAGCTATTACAGGTTTTCTTTTTCTTTCTTTTTTTATTTTTAAATGAAGAATTGAAGCTTTATATTTTTAAAATAAATCCCCCCCCCCCTGCACCTCTACTGACAAAAATTCCCTGTTTGCTTTTTTTATTCTGTTTATTTTAAATTATTAGAAAAGATTAAAAGTCATTTTTTATTTTCAAAATAATGTGAGAAAAATAAAATTTAATCAATTAAATTTGAATATACAGGGTGGGGCTGTTGAAAGCTTCTGCATGCAAGCTTTTACAGCATGAATATAGGTAAAATCAACCTCAAGGTATTAAGCATATTCTACTTTACGTTTTTCACAACTAAAATATTGTCTGATATTAAAAGACTACTGAAATTTATTTTACCATATACCATTATAAATTTCGTTATAGCACCCTGACATACATTTCTCAATTTTTTAATCAACATTATAGAATTTAATGGACATTCCTTTTTAACTGAATTTTAATACACTACAAATAATAAAATGTTAAATTGATTCTATAATAATGTAGTACCTGAAAAAAAAAAGACAATATATGATTCTGATATGGCATCGAATACAGAAAAATCTCATGAATTTATTTTAAGATCATAGGTATGTTATTGATATCTTCAGTGTTGAATTCAGGCATTTTTCTCCGAGAGGGATTTCTGTGGCTCCTGGGGGCATATTATAGAGTTCCGAGGGGGGGGGGAATTGCACTTTTTGACCATTAAATCATAAAATCCGAAATCTTCAGAGGGGGTGGCCATTTCAATGCTCCGGGAGAGAGGAATGTCCCCCCCCCCCGGCTATCTCCTGAATTCAACACTGGATGCCTTACAGAATTAAACAAATAAACAAGTACCTGAATTTAGAATAAGTTAAAAACTACTTAAAAAGCAGTCTACAAAAATTGAGTTTTCATTAAGATAATATCTAAGTTAGAAATTTCTGGCACATCAAAATATTTTTTTGATTGGGGATATTTTTCTCATAAAAAATAAACTGAGCGAGAAATAAGATAACATGCATTTTATTTCAGGCTACGCAGCTCCTTAAACATGTTATTCGGTTTGATAATCATGCACTGTAAATATATGGACATATCAAATCCCAAATATTAAAAATCACATAAATTTTAGTACTTACCATTGCGAAGTTAGAACTACGTAGAACAATTGTCCAATATTTAACAACATGGCGGACATCTTCTTCATGGAAAATCTCGATTCTGTTCTGTTATCAATCACGTGACGCCACGCCTTTCATACGTCAGCAGAGAGCGAGACTGCGCAGTAAGTCCGGTGAAGTTATTTTCCATCTTTTCGGAAACTAATACGATATAAAAAGATTATTTTTATGACTGTAGGAAAACTTTCTGTTGTGATTCGGAAAAAATATTTTATCAGTTGTTTTCCGTATCGTAAAGGAAATTTATCTTTTACGAAACGGAAAAGGGTTGGAAATTTTTTACAGTGTATGTATATATGAAGGTATATATATATATATATATATATATATATATATATATATATATATATATATATATATATATATATATATATATACTAGCAAGCTACGCCCGCTACGCTGGTCAATTTCTTTTAACGAAACTTTAATCAAACAAAATATTGACATTTCATAAATAACTTTTATATTTTAACAGAATAATAAGGCTACTATAATTTGTGACTCGTGCTATTAGTCAATATACACGTCAGGACACGTCGTCCTTATCATTATCTTTTTACGCATGAAGGTTTCGCTATGGTACTCCATTGGAAAATTTGGTAATTTTTCAAATTCAATATTTGAAAAACGGCATAATCATTAGATTTGAAATTTATATCAAGAAAAATACAATTTTTTACCTTTCAAACGCAGTTTGTCTAACAATTTTCTGACAAATACTTTTTGAGCTATCATTTTTTTCAGTAACTTCAAATGTTTCATTTTCCGAGATTAATCTGGTGCAACAATTAGCGAAAAACTCAGTCGTCAGCAACGCATAGTTTTTTATTAAAGAGGCTGTTGAAGCAGGGATTGTCACCACCAATTTGCCACCATCACTTTTGAAATCGGTTCCGTGGTTCAAGAGATTCCATAGAAATTGTAATTTAGAATGACTTCAAAACGCTTTTCGCTCATTTCCCTATTTAAATTTCGATTTTTTTTTTTAATTTATTCTTAGAGAGCATTTACATCTTATAAGTAACTACAATGCTAAATTTCAAATTTCTTGCCCCTTCAGTATAAAAAAGTCGCAATTTTCGAACATTTTTCGATCCTGCACCCCATTGATGTTAGTGGCACCGACATAAAATATAGCCTATGTTGGAGTAGGGATTGTCCCCATCAATTTGCCACCATTACTTTTGAAATCGGTTCTGTAGTTCCAGAGATTTCATAGAAATTGTAATTTAGACTGTTTTTAGAAAGCTTTTCGCTCATTTCACCCTTTTAAATTTCAATTTCTTTTTTATTTTGTTCTTAGAGAGCATTTACATCTTATAAGTAACTACAATGACAAATTTCAAATTTCTAGCTCCTTCAGTATAAAAAATAAAAATAAAACTGCCCAGTTAAACTGAGGGCATTGAGTTCACAGGCTATTCACACTAATTGTATATTATACTCTTATTTCAAAGAATTTGAAATAAGCCCATCGAAAAAGTAAAGAAATAAACAACATATTAAGGGGGGGGGGTGTCATTCCCCCGTTACCACCCCCCATAGTTAACTAATGGATCCCTTAAACTAATCAGGTAAATCTCTAATTACAATGAATATATATACAAAATTTGAAGAAATTCGGATAAATCGGATAATTCGGAAAAACCCATTTATGTAAATTAAGGCGGGATTAGCCCCCTCCGTCCCCCCCCCTTTATACTTAACCAATCAATCCCGAAAACTAATCAGGGAAGCGTCTTAACCCAATGAATCTATAAACAAATTTTGAAGCAAATGGGATAATTCTATATGAAAAACCCATTTATATAAATTAAGGGGGGGGATTAGCCCCCTCGTCCCCCCCCCTTTATACTTAACCAATCAATCCCGAAAACTAATCAGGGAAGTGCCTTAACACAGTGAACCTATAAACAAAATTTGAAGGAAAACGGAATAATTCTGCATGAAAAACCCATTTATATAAAATAAGGGGGGATTATCCCCCCCGTTCCCCCCTTTATACTTAACCAATCAATCCCGAAAACTAGTTAGGGAAGCGTCTTAACACAGTGAACCTTTAACCAAAATTTGAAGGAAATGGGATAATTCTGCATGAAAAACCCATTTATATAAATTAAGGGGGTTATTAGCCACCCGTTCCCCCCCTTTATACTTAATCAATCAATCCCGAAAACTGATCAGGGAAGCGTCTTAACCCAATGAACCTATAAACAAATTTTGAAGCAAATAGAATAATTCTGCATGAAAAACCCATTTATATAAAATAAGGGGGATTATCCCCCCGTTCCCCCCTTTATACTTAACCAATCAATCCCGAAAACTAATTAGGGAAGCGTCTTAACACAGTGAACCTTTAACCAAAATTTGAAGGAAATGGGATAATTCTGCATGAAAAACCCATTTATATAAAATAAGGGGGGATATGCCCCCTTCCCTCCTTTATACTTAACCAATCAATCCCGAAAAACTAATCAGGGAAACGCCTTAACACAGTGAACCTATAAACAAAATTTGAAGGAAATGGGACAATTCTGCATGAAAAACCCATTTATATAAATTAAGGGGGGGGGGAATTAGCCCCCCGTTGCCCCCCCCTTTATACTTAACCAATCAATCTCGAAAACTAATCAGGGAAGCGCCTTAACACAGTGAACCTATAAACAAAATTTGAAGGAAAACGGATATTTCTATGAAGAGTTATCGCATTACGTACGTACATACATACATACAGAACCGGCTGGCAAGCTCTCAGGGCTTGATAGCCAGTTTGATAGCTAAAAAATCGCAATTTTAGAACGTTTTTTGCTCCTGCACCCCCTGGGGTTAGTGGCACCGACATAAAATATAGCCTATGTTGGAGCAGGGGTTGTCACCATCAATTTGCCACCATCACTTTTGAAATCGGTTCGGTAGTTCCAGAGATTACCCCCTACAAACAAGCAAACAAACAATCTTTACTCCTTTATAATATTAGTATAGATTAAAAAAATAATAAGTGGCAAAAACGCATGCAGTCAATTTATTTTATTATTGGAGATATACGGAGATATAGAACTAGCATTCTACAATTAAAATTTCGAAACTATTGCTAAAATTGAAACAAGTTTAGTTTAATATACATAGATAGTCACCAGCAATATCACCAGTTTATCACTGAACTCATGGTTAAATTTTTTTCCTTCTTTTTTTTTAATATAATTATATATAAAGTGCAGTTATTAATTTTGCAGCTAAATGATCTTCTATTTAACTTTCTCGCTCATCCGAATCTTATTATAAGAGTACAAATTGGGGACACAATACTAGGGACACAAACTCTTCACAATTAAAAGTTACTTGATTAAAGGTTATTTCAGGAAACATTTCGCTATTAATTATGAGAAAGAGTAAGTATTATCGCGAATTTTGAATGTAAGAAAGGATGAACCTTGAGTATCCTAACTTAGAGAAAATCAATTTGATATATCTGAACTTAAAAGAATACAATGCAATTTCATAACATTTTTGCTAAAGTAAAATTTTATAATTAAAATGTACATTAATGTAGTGATAATGACTAATAAGTTTTTATTTTAGATAAAATGTTTATGAATTTCTTTGCTGTAGAAAAAATTATACTATTATAATTTAGATATACTAAAAATTGTTTATTATTACAATCAAGCCATATGAAATATTTCAAGAAATACATCAAGCTATTAAAATTTTTTATCGCATATTAATAATAAAACATCATTTTCTGTTTAATTCTTTTTCCATTTAAAAATTTTAAAACTGTATGCATAATAAAAAAATCCCTGATGGCTCGGCCTACAGGCACAGGTAGATTTCGAAGACGCAGATCGTAGGGCGCCTGTTTGTTGGGAATTGCGGAAGAAATGATCTTTTTGCCATGATGCCTCAGTTGGGACCGCTCACTTCGAAATCTAACTTGTTTTTTTCAGGTAGAGCCGCAGGGAATTTTTTTTTTTTTTCTATAAGGGTTGGTCTTATAAGGAACTTGTCAATATAAAAGTTTTAGATAATATTAAGAGGATTTATAATAAATCTAAGCGGATTTGATATTTTGTGAATAGACGAAGTTATGAATTTTTATCTTCTAACCCCCCCCCCCTTGGTGCCATTTTTAGTTACATCAAAAATTTATTATAAATAAATTTTCGGCCCTTTTCATAGAAGTAATAACTGTAAGCGGATTCGATACGTATCATAATTAAGAAGTTATGGTTTTTTTTCTGTTTTCACAACCACCTCCCCCCCCTTGTGTCGATTTTGCCCATTAACGAACTTGACCGATTTTTTATGCCCCTTGATTTTATGTATCAGTTTGGAAGAGATTTATGCATAATATTTGCAGTTATCCTGTCCATAAAAAAGTGACATAGATAGACTGACAGGTGAAGTTTTGAACTGGGGGTGGTTTTGGGTTCTGGGAGTCATAATCGGCGTAGATCTTCAATTTTTTTTCAAAAATTCCAACTTAGGAACGAATGTAATAGGTAGGACCCGAACCGTTTGGGTAGGGTGCGGGGAAAAGTGGGTAATGTGATCCTATGCAGGACTCTATAATTGGAAGGTACTCTTATTCAGAAACTAAGATTTTTCATTTTTTAGTAAAGATAAAAAGTTTATTATTAAACGATGTCAAAACTGGTGTTTTGAACCGAATTTCTGAGAACTACAGCTCAATTAAGGGGATCCTAAGACAGAAATCGTTTAATAACTTAATAATAAATAAATGAATTAAAATTAATCTATTAAACCTTACAAATATAGTTATTTTTTAAGTAAAGCTTCGGTTTTGAATGCATCGTTTCTAAAAAATAAAGAAAATAATAATTTAAAATAAAGTCTAATCTGAGAAGAAACGTACAAAAATTGTTGATAAGTAATTCCTATTTTCTGTTAAAAATCTGACTTTTTTGCAAACATTTTAGGAGACATAAAAACATATTTTTTCTGGAAACCAGATGTCAATGAAAGGATCTTTTCCTGGAAACAACCAGATGTCCATAAGGGGTATCTTAAGGCGCTATCTATTTAATGAATAGAGGAAAAGATCAACAGAAATTGTGTGCTGTTTGAATAAGAAATCGATCATTCTCTAATCGACTTATTTCCGGTTGTATGCTTCCAAAATCCACAAGTATTTAATAAAGTACTTGGGACTCAAAATGGTGGTGATTCTATTTTTTTCAAAAATCCTTATCTATGCTATCAACTGTACCTTTGACACTCCCTTTCACACCACTGATTGATAATATACGTGAAATTGTCGTAATCCCGGAGAAAAAACCCGGCTTGACCGATTTATGAGACATATTTGGAGTGCGGAAAAACCCGCCTGGGCCTTTTTTGGAAGCAAAAAGTTGTGCCAGAAAAACCCGGCTTCAACGATTTCCGGGTTTTTTTCTAAAGACGGAAAAACCCGGTTGCCACTCCGGTTGCCAAGCCACTTAAAGGGTTAATTAAATGTATACATGTTTATTCATCTAGTAAAAAGATTAGGCAAGAAAAATTTGCTTCCTCTCTTCTTAGAGTCAAAACCTGCAGATAAATTTGGATTGCAGTTTTTGAAAGTATTGGCAGATATTGATGCATCTAGAACCTCAATTTGGATAGCAGCAACAGAAGTTAATTTACAGTTGCCGTGATCGATAAACTTACATTTGAATGGTTTCAATTCAAAATGGTCTATCGAATATATATGTTGATGAAAATATCTCTCCATTATATGTATGTGGTCAGCGAGCAACATCATTGCATTATATTTTGAACTGCACGGTTACATCATATTATCATATAAGAAAAACCTTCAACAATCTCTTTGTCCCAGTGGGTCTCTGTGGTTTTATTGAAACCATTTCTTTTTTAAAAAGATGATTGAATGTGTCAAACTTTTAGAAATCACCCATCATTTGTTTCAAAATGTTTTGCCTTTTATAGATGATGAGGAAGACTTATCTTAACAAAAACACGGTTACCATTAATTTAAAATAAATTCCTAGCCACCAACAACACGACTGTATCATAAATGAACTATTGCATGAACAATAGAACTTTTGTATATAATTACTAGGGGGCCTACCCCCTGGGAGCTACGCTCGCCAACCCCCGCTCAGACTTCGAAGCCTCTAAAAACATGACAGCGTGCTTTGTTTTAAAAATATTGGTAAATCTGTAATTGGGTTGCCATGCTTTTAACGTTTTAATAGGGCATTTTTTCATTACCATGGCCTCATACACAGCTGTTGCTACAACTGACGACTGTTTTCGGGATTGATAAGTAAAATCAATTACAACTTGAAAACCAGCTTGTATAAAATGGTTAGGTTTAAATTGTGGCTACCTCTCGGACTTTTATAACAACGATCTGTATTCTATTCTTTCTTTGCGGTTAAGGATGAGAAAAATTCCATCTGCTTGTGAATAACATTAAGAACCACGGTATTGAAAAGTACTGTTATAGACATTTTCAGTAACAGGTTTTAATTTTCTCTCTGTTTTAGTGCGCCATCATGCATATTTTCATGTTATTTTAAATATGTAAATTATTTATTTTAATTAATATGTCTATACGAATTTCTAATAATTATTTATCATACAAAATTAATTAAACATTTTGTGCATGCATGCCTGCATTTATTCGGCATCAATTGATGACATATTTAAACAAATTTGCTATCCGCGATAATTTTACACCTTGTTATGTCACTTGAATATTGTCCATAAGAAAATCGGGTACTTTTCTAGTATAGGATCCTTTGCTTTTAGGTTTGGCGTAATTCGAGCTTCAAAAAGGGATAGATTCGTTAATATACATAGATTTGTTGCCAAAAGTTATGAAAACAAACCCAATGAGCTTTTGGTGCTTTTCTATTATAGGGGTCTTGACGCTTTTTTTAAAAAAGCTTGGCGCAATTCGGGCATCAGAAAGTGAGATTTGGTGCCAAATGACATTAACAGCCATGGAAACAAATTCGACGATTTTTTTGTTTATATGCGTATTTTAATTATTCGTATATTATTATTGTTTTTTCTATACAAATTACTTCTGATTATATATAAAATAGGATAAATGACATTTTACGCTAAACAAATTGTATAAATATATTTTTTGCTCCTTTCTTTTGCGTTTACATAAATGACGTCATTTGGACGAATTTATTCAAAACATTTTCAGTTTATAAATTAAATTAAATGCTGACAGATGATTGAATCCTGACAACGATACAAATGTGATTTTTATTTTCAAATTTTCCTGAAAAACATAATTTAATCACAATCTTGTCTTCATTATCGATTGAAATAAAAGATAAATTCAATTTCAATTTGAAAATGACGAATAAAAAGAAATCAATAATCCCTATCGGGATCCTTTTCAATTTTTTCCCCTTTTTTGTCACAAAAAAACTGAGTAATTAGTTGCCATCATTACAGAAATGTCATTAAAATTAGAAAAAAATTAATATCTCGAAAACTAATTCCAATTTCAAAATTCTATTACCAGTTTTGACATCCGCGGATTTTTATGGACAATTGATATTAATTTCACCATCAAGCGTTTAATATTTCATTAAAAATAGCCCTGAAACATAATCAGTCGTTTAATCAGTCGTTTCATAAAATCGTTTCATAAATTCGTTTCATAAAATCGTTTCATAAAATCGTTTCACAAATTTGTTTCATTAGGATTTTATATATATAGGGTAGATATCATAATCATCATAATTATTCACTGTTTTACCTATTTTAGATATTTTGCATTATTTTTAAACTTATAAATCTCTTTATAATTTAGTAAATAAATATGTAGTATTTTAATGTATTTTTGCAGAACGCTCAGCTTTGCAGTGAAATGAGCTTCTGCAGCTCCATCAAGTTAAAACTCCTATTATCTATAATTTTCATTATTTTATTAATTACAAATATATAAATTTTTCTCGGGAAACCCAGAAAAATTGAGCTTCCCATTGTAAATATATTGTATTCATATTGTATTTAATCTTTAAACTCTCAACCGGCTTTCCCTACGGGTCCTTTAGATGCACCCCGCTGGATGGGCCTTGTGAGTGCTTATGCCCTTTGGTAGGCCTCCCCATCCAGCTGACTGTCTTGACTCTCTTGATGAAAATCCCAGGGAAGCGTAAAGCACTGCAACTTTGATGATAAAAATGTATAACCCGCTTTTATATGTCCAACATTGGAAGTACAATATCGTATCGCGTGAGTTTTTTATTGTAAAATAAAGGAACATCTCCTCAAAAAAAATAGTCATACAATGTAGTCCGTGCGGGGGAACGTTTTGAAACAGAATCGAAATTTGGATTACGTTCAACCTAATTTTCACTACTTATAATAGAAAAATCTTGAAAGCTAAAGAAATTTTGTATGGTTTATAAAGGTTGGACAGTTACAAAAAATCGGAAAAGAAATCAAGTGTAAACAAAGGTGTGTTTTATATGTTCGCATATTTTGAATGAAACAGGATTCTTGATTAAATATGTATATTAAAGATTCCTGTATTTTATGAGCCGGCCGTCACCAAAAAATGGACAGACAATACCAGATAGATTTATACTAAATCAATAAGTTGAATGTAAACCCAGAGAAAGCACTTTGTGGGAACTGAACTAACACCCCCCTAGATAAGAAAATCTTGACAAGCGTCACGAAAACGTCATGTCAAGCAGGCAAAACAAAGAAAAAAATTTGAACAACTTGCATGTTTTGAATCCGATGGCTCGTTGGATTATTAACTATTAGTCGTAAACAATAATTATTTATTCTATGAGCCAATGAAATCGAAACATGAAAGTTGTTCGAATTTTTTTCTTTGTTTTGCCTGCTTGGTATGACGTTTTCGTGATGCGTATCACGGCTTTCTTATCTAGGGGCGTTGACTGAACCCATAGCTCCTGCGTTCTCAAATAATTACCGCAGAACTACGTTTACCGTTCAGCCATGGAGGCCACGAGCCATAATTTCTATCATGCTTTACATGTTCTATAAAAAATTTATCTTGATTTGGTTGCCTCACTCTATATAAAGACAATGCAGATTATCAATGGGAGATATTCAGCAGTCAAAAAGTACATATCTGTAAAAAAAATGATTGATAGGAATTTTAAAATTAATTAATTTATTGCAATAAACGTCTCGGGCTCTGAAACGTACGTTCGACAAAATCGCTTTAACTAGCTATTATAGATTACCAATAACTAGACGCTAAGCAGTTCCTCTTTATTTTTAATTATCTATTTTGTGGAATCTTTAAAAGAGTCGGTTGACTTTCTGCATTTTCTTACAGTGCTTTCTATTTAACACTTTCCAACAGTCGAAAAGTGCTTATGACATCGGTTCGGATTTGCCATGTAATGTATATTTGTTATTGACGTTTACTATAGAACGATCTGTATTAAAAAATAAAGTGTAGCATTTATAGTTTGTTTACAGGGACAGTCAAATGTATTTCGTTACATTACGTTCAATGGGAAAAAATTGTTTCAAGTGCAATCTGAAGTTGTTACTCCATTTCAAACATAATGAAATTGACATAGAATTATGAAGTGCACTAAAACATGCTTTTTGTAGAATATGTGGCATTTATAATTCATTTATTTTTACTGTGTAATTTAATGAAATTACACTAATTCAAACATTACGAAATTTTTATGCATTACTGAGGTGCCTCATAAATTGCTCACTGAAAAGTATCGTGTGCATTCCATTTATCGTTCATTTACAGCAGGTATGTCAAACTCGTTTACAGTCACGGGCCAAATTAACTATTTCATGCAAAGCGACGGGCCACATTTAAAAAGTAGATAATGTTGTTAGTAGTATTGGTCAGTATAAAATTTGTACGTGCAAAACAAAGCCATGTTAAAGAAATATTCACGCAAAGTTACAAAGTTAATATTATACATAGTTTATTTTATCTTATTTTTCGAAAAAAATACTCTATTACTTTTCATCAACCAAGCTAGGAAATATAATTCCAGATTGTATTTATTTTAAAAATTGATTTTACATGCAGATCGGTTTATCTTCATCTACCAAAGGCATAGAAATCAGTTTTCCATCCTTTCTTCAAATAAAAAATAAAAATAAACATATTTTGAAAGTGAAAAGTATTTAATAAAATGTGTCTTGTATCTATGGACTACTTATTTGATTTCATTTATTAAATACATTTTCTGATTCAAATTATGTTTATTTGACTTGAAAAATAACAAAAGGTTGGCAGTTGTGCAAAGATGCCGTATAAAATTGTGCTACCGATCATGGCTAAAATATGCCTAATTGCACACCATACTTTAAAAAATCGGTCGATTGTTTATTAATTACAGAAATTTGGAAACCACATATCCATATATTTTCGCTCTAATATGGAATCGAACTGAATTTTGATTAAATGCAGTAATAATTTCTGAAGAATAATTTCAACATCAATCATTAGAGGTGAAGTAAATAGATTAGTGATTTCCATATTTCTTGACATTAAAAAATCGTCTTTTAAATTCATTTTTGAATATATTTTTAGTATATTCTAAAATTTTCCACTTCGATGATTTTTGTAATAATGCCTGGCAACATTTAAAATGAAATACGTTTTCATTTTGAAAATTGTTTTGTCAAAGCAATAAATTCTATTTGAAAACGCGAATATTATCAAATAACAAGGTAGCATTATGAAATTTGCCTTGAAGGTGAAGTTTATTTGGGTGCTATGTAATTTCAAATGAAAACTCCAAGTACTTTGTCTATTGGTGGTCTTTTAATAATTCACATTCATAATTTGTTGACTTAAAATGGAATTTGTAACTTTTTTAACAGTTCGAAATAAGCAGTTCAATCTTTATGACATAAATAAATCAAATATCAGTACAAGAAGGTAGATCTGTTTATCTTCACTATCCATATTTCCAAGATATTTTCTAGATTGACGATGATTAAGCATGTGTGTACGAATAAGATTTATAAGCACTATAAGTTTTTAAGCACATATTCGGCTTTTATGTATTTATCCGTTATACGTAAATCTTTCTAACAATGGTACAACAGTATTTTTAAAAAAATTAATAGCTCTAGACATCATTTCTTCAATTTTGTAGTGAATAATTTCGACTCGTGGGTCACTTAATGTAATAAAGTTTTTAAAGCAAATGTATTTTATTCAATTGGCTTGGTGAAAGCACTTTGAATTTCTTTTAAGATGTATCTGTTTCAATTCTGACAGTTTATCTTTCCGATGTTTAACCAGTTTTTTGTGAGTTTTATTTATAGTTACTTTGTGCATCATTGTGGCACATCTTAATGTTACATTCTTTCCTACTCCAGCAGTGGTCTACGTATCTAACATAAAACTTCAGTTTCCCGTTAAATGTAATTGTGTTGTAAATCGCCTTTAAAAATCTGCGATGTTCATCTTCAGTTTATGATATTTATTCATAGTGGTAAAAAGCTTATTTTTTAATATATTTAAATCCTGGATGTGTGAGAGTATGTCAATAAAATGTCTGTATATCCACAGAAAAGGAAAGAAGGGAAAGAAAGATCATACAGAATTCCAGGAAGATCACAAACAATTACTAACCTATGTAATGAAAATAATTAGAGCTTAAATCCAAAATCCATATGTTCTACTAAAGCTTAAATGAAGGACCTGAATGTCATATTCGGGGTTTTTGTCTCAAGCACAAAAGTGATAATTTGGGTCACTTTCAAAGTGACTCATTTAAAGATATTTAGTTTTACATTTTGATTTTTTAAAAATTTTAACTGTTCTTAATTAGCGCCTAATTTGATTAATTTTACAATACATTTCTTAGTATTTAATAAATATAGTATATTATTTTGTACAGTGGTGTAAAATCGAAGAGAATAGTAAAATAGAATATTAGCTTCGACATAAAACAAATAAAAATTATAAGTAAAATACTGTACAAATTTTACGAATCTTTAAATTTTCCGACTCAAGATCCCGCGCTTTGCTACGTTTGGTTATCTTTGTATCTACAATTTTTTGTGTTAAAATGTTGATTGAAAAATTGATTTATATCTGTCTATGTACATGTTTAAAAAAAAAAAAAATTAGGAATGCTACCACATTCTGAAGATGAATATTTGCCTTATTTACTGACAGAATAAATAAGACAAATATTACTATTCAAAAATAGTGGCAGTGTTCTGAATTAAAAAATAAAAATAAAAAAAAATCCCAGACGGTTCGGCCTACAGACACAGGTAGTTTTCCAAGACGCAGACCGTGGGGCGCCTGTTTATTGGGAATTGCAGAAGAAGGACCTTTTTTCCATGATGCGGTAGTTGGTACCGCCAACTTCGAAACATACTTGTGCCTGAAGAGTTGGTCCTATAAAAACTTGTCAATATAAAAGTTGTAGATAATATTAAGAAGATTTATAATAAATTTAAGCGGATTTGATATCCTGCGAATTGACGAAGTTATGAATTATTTTCTTCTTAAACCCCTATTTTTACCCTTTTGAGGCCATTTTTAATAATTTGTAATTTAAAAAATCTGCCATAAATAAATTTTTGGCCCTTTTCCTAGAAGTAATAATAACTTAACGGATTTTATATGTATCATAATTAAGAAGTTATGGGTTTTTTTTTCTGTTTTCACAAAAAAAAAGTCCGATTTTGCCCATTAACAAACTTGACCGAGATTTTCTGCCTCTTGATTTTATATATCAGTTTGGAAGAGATTTGTGCAGAATTATGGAAGTTATCGTGTCCATAAAAAAGTGATATACAGGGTGTTTTTTTTTTAACTGACGCTATTCAGAGCCGCCTGTAGCTCGTTCTAGTAACTGGATTGATACAAAATTTTGTGAATGGACTACGAAAACCATGGGAAAAAAGATTCCAACAAAAAAAAATTAGTTCCAATCACCGCCGATAGGGGAAAATGTGGCGCTCTACATTGAAAAAAAAACATCAGAAACAGACAAAATTTATAATTTGGATAAAATGCCATGTTTTATTCATCATTTACACTTTCCCTTTCGTTGATTGCAGTTGAAACATCCATTATCACTTTTTCTGCCACCGGTTTACGTCCTCTGCCTGACCGAACTGCTAACGAGCCTGTTTCTTCGAATTTCAGAATCATTGATTTCAATACATTAACGGATATAGGTCCTTTGCGAATTTTATGGCGTGTTCTAAGTAAACGAAGAGCGGCTGGTGCATTGCACTGGTTACAATAATAGAACTTCACAAGTAACGCGCACTGCGGTAACGTGAGATTCATTTTCAACCTGAGCTGAAATTGTTTCTCGGTGTTTTTCGCATGCTTTTATAACTTAAACTATTGGCGCTACTGTCGCTTGCGTAGGTAAAAATTTGCTTTTGCATTTATTGCCCGTATTTTATGCTAATTCTCAGTTGCATAAATTACCACAGCGCCACATTTCCCCCTATCGGTGGTGATTGGAACTGATTTTTTTGTTGGAATCTTTTTTCCCATGGTTTTCTTAGTCCATTCACAAAATTTTGTATCAATCCAGTTATTAGAACGAGCTACAGGCGGCTCTGATTAGCGTCAGTTTAAAAAAACACCCTGTAGATAGATAGATAGATGTGAAGTTTTGAACTGGGGGTGGTTTTAGGTTCTAGGACACATGATTGGCGTAGATCGGCAAAAATGTTTCAGAAATTCCAACAAAGAAGAAAATGTAATAGATAGTTTTTCTTATAGTGGGGTGAGATAGCTAAAAAAAACTTCACATCTGGCAACCAATGTGCCACTTTGGATTCAGATAGTATATGGATAGATGAGTCTAAAAAGCCCGGAACACAAATTTTCCTGGCCCTCTAGCGACGATGATGACGTAATCAATATGACCGCCAAAGTTTTGTGATGCGCTTCTATATTTCTCTATATGACTCGGTATAATATATTGATATTAACCTATATTGTTAGTGATTATTAATCCGGAGAAAACTTTCTTTCCAACGGTATATTTGACATCATTCTTTAGGTTCACAATACCACAATTATTTATAACTTTATTAAAATTTTTGGTTTTTATTTTGTTTTTTTTAAACATTTTGCTAAATAACTTGGAGTCTGTTGCACGTAGCTGAAAACATGTCGGATGCTTTTTGTTCATCAGAAAATTACTTTTGAACGGTATATATGACTTCTATTTTATAACAAACAGTTGCTGAAAATTTGCCAAAGCAATGTAGCGTTGCACTGAGAGTCGTTATGGCAACAATGTAATTTATATGGGTTCCAAAAATTAATACAGTGGCTTTATAACTATTTAAGTAGCACATGTTATTATTGTAATTTTTTATGTGTATGTAAATATATTCTAGGGTTTAAGGAGAAATTTTTAAAATCGTAGCTCCCTCGAAATTTAAATTTTGGGAGGTCATCTTAAAAATTGTAATATTAAATAAAATAGATTAAATAAAATAGATTAAATAAATAAGATTCGATTGAGTTGTGCATTTCATCGAAAACATCTGAATGTCCGCAGTTTCAGTATTGGAACACAGTCACCAAACTGGGGTCCTTTCTAGTACATCTTGTATTGAGTATTCGTACATCTAACTTTACAATGTACGTCTATACTTTGGCTCAGTTATATCAGTGGACATTTGCGTTGGACGCAGTCTACTATTATCGTTGGTTACCAATATTCGTGCGCATTCTACAGGACCTTCCAGAAAAAACATCCAGATATACATGCTGAATTTCTTCGTGGCAACTTTACGAGCAGCAAAACTGCTGCACCGTTTTCTTGAATATCTGACGATTAGCTTCATGAACACAATAACAAAGTTATAAAGGGTGAAGGTGGTGATATTGGAATCCTTGATAGTGAAACTGTTATGCTTAAGTGGATGGTAGAAGGCCCTAGGATCAGTTCTTTAATTGAGGAATTTGAAGAAAAATCAAATTAAAAAGATGACAAAAACGTGGGCGCAAAGCATCATGAAGATACCAGTGCACATGAGAAAAGGTTCTTGACCCATGCCAAAGAAATGATTAACGTCTTAACCGAACAAGGAAATTCATTTGAAGAAACCGATTTAATGTTAATAAGGAGCTCCAAAATAATTCCAAGTTTCGAAGCTGTCAAGTGTGTTACGGAAGAATTTACTGTATGACTAAAACAGTATCATGATTATGCTGTGTCCCGTCTCTATTAAGTTCAAAATTCAATTCATGACATTATTCCTCGAACCAATATTCACGTCTTCAACACTATAACAAGAAAAACAGATACGGCAAAGTCCAAAATTGCTTACTTGCGTAAAGACTCCTACTTATTCCACAGGTTGTATGTTGCATCTGAAACACGGGATGGCAACATTGATGATTTCTTCTTTCACATGAAGACCAAATGTACTCCGAAAACCAACCACCAAGTCGGATATCTTTTACTGCATTCAAACAAAATATGACAATACCTTTAATCACAGCCAACCGAAAGTAACAGTTAAAATATTTGATGGAGCAGCCTTAATACACATGCTTAATCCTAGTATTGCGACAACATTATCCGGATGCTATGAACATTGAAAGCTTGGTTCCCGGGACGGGCATCCTTGTCATCCCTTGCTATGAACATGGTTTCAAACCATATTTCATTAATCAACTGAAGAACAGTTCATGACTAGATATTGTATCCGACAGATATATTAGTAACAGAATGAAGGCATATACCCGAGAAACAAGAGAGAGTGGCATAAGTATTAAAGTCTCAGATTCAAATGTAATTCCAAACTAATTTCAGCCATTCCTATGTGTCAACGAAAACAAGAGTCAATTGTTCCAGTTGTAGCTAAGAAAATGGTGGGAGACGAGTATCCAGGAAAGCATGTTGTCTGTACTTATGATGACCGAGTCTGCGCGTCAAGCATTTGGGATGTATCAAGCATTTCTCCCATCTCACACGAAGAAGCATATGGCCGCCTACTTCTCCATGTTAAGCATGCAGTAGAAAGGGGACACACTCGCATCTTAAAACGAACTGTGGGTTCAGATGTAGTGGTTATCACTGTTCCCACAAATACAAGATATTGATGAACTACGGATTGAGTACGGTTGTGGGAATTTACAGGAAATTCGTTCCAATTCATGAGATCTGTGTTAAACTTTCACCAGAAATTTGTTGGATTTTCACTCTGTAGCTAGTTGCGACACAGTTTCCACATTTTGTGGCATTGGCAAGAAGACAGCTTGGAAGGTCTGGATGTCATTTCGTGACATTGATTGTGTATGGCATCAGCTCTGTTCAGGCACCTCTGATATTGATGATAAAGGTCACAATTTGTTACACTACTTTATGATCAAGCATCAGGTCTTCAGAGCATCAATGAATGCAGACGAGTGTTATTTGCAAGAAAGAATCGAGCCATCGAAAACATATTTCCTACAGCAGATGATTTGACACAACACATCAAACGAGCTACTCTCCAAGCAAGAATTTGGAACAACAGCCTCGTTCCACATTGCACAATACCTTCGCCAACCAAGTGGAGATGGATAATAACTTCAGGAGGATCAAACCGACCTGTGTGGACAACAATTCCAGAAATGGCAAAACACTGTGAATAACGTACCTCCGGTACTTGCCGCAAGCGATGCACATCTTCTAAATGTGTTAAAATGGGAATACGATATACGAAACTTTGTGTATGTGAAAGGCAGTTCTCCGACAGTGATTGGAAATCACAAGTGAATTTACATAAATCATTTGGATATTATTGCATATGACAGCAAGATATTATGTTATTTAGCTAATATGGCTGACACTAGTGTATTTGACAATCTATAGGATGTGATTAAATATGGATATTAAATTGGAATAATATTGTATTGTACATTCTTTTGTTTCTCCCTCTTGTACGTATAAATGTTTGAAACTTTTTTTACAGTTGCCTTAAGTGTTCCTCATGTCACTGATTTTAAAACGGAAATTTCATAGCCCTAAAAAAACTAGAATTTATTTACATATACATAAAAAATTACAATAATTACATTTGATACTTAAACAGTTATAAAGCCACTGTATTAATTTTCGGAACCCATATAAATTACATTGTTGCCATAACGACTCTCTGTGCAATGCTACGTTGTTTTGGAAAAAATTCAGCAAATATTTGTGATAAAATAGAAGTCATATATGCCGTTCAAAAGGTAATTTTCTGAAAAACAAAAAGTATACTACACGTTTTCAGCTGCATGCAACGGATTTCAAGTTATTTAGCAAAATGTTTCGAAAAAATCAAAATCAAAACCAAAAATTTTAATAAAGTTATAAATAATTGTGGTATTATGAACCTAAACAATGATGTCAAATATACCGTTGGAAAGCGCGTTTTCTCCGGATTAATAATCACTAACAATATAGGTTAATATCAAAATATTATACCGAGTTATATAGAGAAATATAGAAGCGCATCACAAAACTTTGGCGGCCATATTGATTACGTCATCAACGTCGCTAGAGGGCCAAAAAAATTTGTGTCCCGGACTTTTTATACTCGTCTATCCATGTACTATCTGAATCCACATCTGAATCCACATCTGGCAACCAATGCGCCACGCATTGGTTGCCAGATGTGAAATGTATTGGTATTATTTTCAGCTATCTCACCCCACTATTACGAAATCTACCTTAAAAAAGCTCTTCAATCTGGTAACACCGATATACATATATTCCTGATGTTTTCAATCGTTAAGACCACAGTTAGTGCCAGTTTGTTCAACTAAAACACGGGTAAAATGCCAGAGGCTTCGCGGGCCATTGGTATGTTGTAGGCGGGCCAGTTGGGCCCGCGGGTCACGTGTTTGACATGCCTGATTTACAGGTACACACGGAAGAATTCGGTTACAATGTATATGTGACAATTACATTCTATGTGTGATAAGTTCGTTTAAAACTTTGGTTTACGTTTTTAATTGTAAGTAATCCTTTGCATAGTACGTGGTGAGTAAAAGTTTGTTGATCACATACAGTGCTACAAAAAGGGATTCGAATGTATTGCTGACTATGGAAGTGAATTGCTCTTAAGGTCAGATTTTAATTGTGTTACGCATTTTCTTGCTGAACTATTTTTAGTAGACTAATAGACATTTGTGGAATATAAATAAATTCATATTCAGGTTTCTACGCAAAGAAAAACATACATTTACGTTTTTGGTTGGTAATTGCTGGAAGTGCGTTTTAAGTTGCCTTATGATATTTTTACATGAATTAAATTTCAGCTTAATGTGTGGTGTGTACAAAAGTCTAGATAATATACAGGGCTGTACAAAAAAAATCGAGTGCATTTCCCTCGAAATGCCTCCTCCTGCTAAATGTTAATTTTCTAACTGAACTAAATTTAATTATGTTATTTAGTATATATTCAAATATATAGATATTATACAGGACTGCACAAAATAATTGGACTACTAGTTTGACAATTTAATTGCTAAAACTGGATTTTTAAATGTGTTATATGTTGTTTAAACTGTTAATTTACATATCTTTTTTCACTTTATTTAACCATGAAGTTTCATTACAGTTTTCTGGATGTATTCGAATGCGTTCCATAATCTATGCCTAACGCATGGTTTTTCGTTCTTATTTATTATTAATTTAGCAATCACTTACATGCAGTTACAATTTAACAAACCTGTTACAAAATTACTATATCTACGAGTTCTTAATACAATGTCTATGCTTTATTTCAAATTGCGACATTGATTGCAATATATGACTCCTGAATATAAACAATAATTGTGGTGTCTTTATCAAAGGTTAATTACACATATTTGAATATATTCATGGTTTTAAATTAACATGAACTAACCAACTGTTTACAATGAAACGTATAATATTTTGTCATATTTGTGTAACCAATCTGCTTAAAATAACAATGCAAAACTAGAACTGACAGCAAAATTAACATTATTTATGCATTCGTGTTAGGATGAATTCACAGAATTTAATGAAATACACATTGTTTTAACAAATTTTTTAATTGTTGTATTTAACCAAAATTAACATATTCTGTAGTTTGTTACATAAATACTTTTTTTTTTGCAAATAAATGTTTATCAAGCTTGAAAAAAATAGAATGCATAACTACCTGATATTAAAGCAAGAAAGTATTTATTATTGTTATTAATATAATTATATGTTTGTTTAAATATTTTACTTATATGTTAGTATAGTAAAAGATTTATGAGTAGATTTACAGTAATTATATAGTTTAGAGATATAGATTTTACGGTAGTTATTGCAATATTTTGGGGTTGATACAACATTACAGTAAGAAAACAATTACTGAAAATGACTTTATTTCTTAATGTTGGTTGTTGTTGTCACTAAAAACAATAAAACACTTTTATTAATTATGTAATTGAAATCCACAATTACTATTGCCGACGTTATTTATTTCCAATTCAGAGTCTAAAGCGTAAACAGACTTATTTGTAATAATTTTTACTGTTCTCAATTAACATAAATTGGTGATTTGAAACTTGAAAATTTAAACAGTACTTTCATTGAATTTTTTTTTATTGAGGAGAGTAATAATAACAATACATAATTAGATTGAAACTATAATATCACTCAACACTTAAATATGTGGAAATTAGGAAATTTGAAATATCAAAAAATTTCCGTTTGAATTTTCTTAGCAAAATAAACAAGCAATAAATTTCTGTAATCTACAGAATGTTAATATCACATAAATTAGTTGAGTGTGTAATATAAATTTTAAAAACTCTCTTAGAAATCTCTGTATCTATAAAATTAATCTTTTTAAAATTTTCTATAAATTTCCTGTTCACGCCATTCGTTTTGCGTGCAGTAATGTTGTAATCGAATTCAACTTAAAGAAACGCCATAAAAATGTATAAGATGACTAAATAGAAAAAAATCTGTAAAACAATCATTCGAATTTTTTTTTTTTTAATTCCTGGAATTAATTTTCTAAAAGATGGATTTCTTTCTTAAAATTTACCTATTTAAACGATAAATATATAATCATTATTTTCATTGCAAATAAAAAATAATAATCAACTTTTTTTTCCTTTTGCTATTGAGATGAAAGATTTCTAAATTATCTAAATTACTTCTGAATACAATTGCTCTAAAGAATATAGCAATTAGTTTATAGTTCTATAAAATATATCTAACGAAATATTTGGTACTCTTTTTTTAGCATAGATAATTATATTTATATTGCTTATTTTTAGAAAGTGACATTTAAATTTTTGTATTAATATACTTTGGATTCTATGTCTACCTTTGTAAATTCGTATTAAAAGAAATATACAAAATGTGAGTGATTGATTGAAAATTAAATTGAGTTAATATATTTTTTCCCATATTGTGAATTCCAAATATAAATTCGGGTTAAAATGGGAATCGGCTAATATGTAAGAACAGTAAAAATAAGAATTTATTTCTTCTTTTATTTTTTACTCATTACTAATTTCACAAAAATAAGTTAAATTTCATATTTATTAATTAAATATTCTATACGTTTTTCAAATATTCTACACGTTAAATATTCTACAGTTTAATTTGTACTTTAAAGTTAAATTTTTGAGTATTTTTCTTTTTTTCTTTTCAAGCTTTTCCCATGACTCTTTTATAAATTCATAATTCAAGTAACTTTTCATAATTTTTAATTGTACACATGATTAAAAAATAGTGCACATTAATATATAATATATTATTTAATATAAAATGGTCCAAATTAATATGCTATCTACAGTTTATTGCGGTGTTTTTCGAACATGAGAGCAATAAGTCAATATATTATTCTAGAACTTTAATTTGAAAAAATTAAATGTTTTAAAAAGTCAGCCTATTCGATTCTCAGCAAACTTAATACACAAGTTAATTTTTTTTTACATGTAAACTTAGTAAAAAAAAAAAATCAGTTACCTTCTCTTTTGAAAGAAATACTTGAAACTTAAATGCACATACTTCAATGACATAAATAATATATAGAAAAATTTATAATATAGAATTAGATTATTTAGAAAAAATGGTAAAAAGAAAACCATTGACAAACATGTCCCAATGTTGATATAAAATATTCTGTTATTAAACAATTAAAACTGTAGATAATTTTAAATAACGTATTGCGATTTCCGATCATATTATGATAACCTATATAACTTGTTAAATAATTAATATTCCAATTGCAACTCATTTTATGTTTATTATGCACTTAATTTTTGTTACTATTTCATCATTATCGAAATACTTTAATTAAACCTTTTACATGGGAGAAAATTGAATGTTTTTTCTGTCTAAATAATCGATTAAAAAAGGAAGGTTTAACTGAATGGCTTTCCAATTAAAGAGATAAGTCGTAATTCCCAACGGATTACAAATGATGTATCTCCAAATGTCTGCTCTTATATGATCATAGAGAGAGAGAGTAAAAAAAGATTATATACACATAATAGATTGAACAATCGATTAACTGTATTTTTTATATATAAAAAATAATATGTTTTTATGAGTGACATTACATACTTTCTTTTATACTCAAATGAAAATTTTAAAAAGGAAGTACATACTTGTTTAAATTTAAATTGTACAATTGACAAAAAAATAAAATAAAATAAATGCGCTTTTTAAAACATTGATAAAAGGTAGATGTAAAATACTTGTTTTAAATTATATGTATTCCCCTTTGACATAAATTATGCATTTTATTTATTTTATTAAATCATCATCATCGAAAATCTTTAATTAAAAATTTCACATAAAACAAAACAAGACTCATATGGTTAAGAAATTGATACAAAGAAAGGGATTTAACTGAATGGCTTTCCATTTGAAAGGATAAGTCTAATTCCCAACGGATTTTAAAAGATGTTTCTTCAAATGTCTGTTTTAATGTGATCATAGTGAGAGAAAGTAAGAGAGATTTTATCCAAAAGTGTAGTTTGAACAACGGATGAAATGTACTTTTTAAAAGAAACGTGTTCTTATCAGAGACATTTATTCTTTAAATACTGAAAAGAAAGTTAAAAAAGGGCTTTGTTAAATTTATATTATAATTAACAAAAACATTTTTGCACGCTTTTTAAAACACTAAAAAACGGTAGATATAAAAAAGTTATTTTTTCTCCTAAACACGCAGCCAATTGAAAACTAGTTTAAACTGATTATAAGTACCTATTTTCAAAACGAATGTTTATTCTATTTGCAACAGAATTGCTTCCCATTTGAAAGTATAAGACGTAATTCCCAACAGACTTCAAATAAACTTTCTGCAAATGCGTATTTAAATATGATCATGGAGAAAGAATTTAAGAAAAAAACAAATGATGTCAAAATGGTAAACTGAACAACACATGACAGGTACATTTAAAAAGAGAGACAGTTAATTTTCTTTTTCAGACTTAAATGTAACATTTAAACAGTAAGTATTTGTTTCAATTCAAACTATGATTAGTAATAATGCATACGCTTTTTAAAACATTAAAAAATGACACAAATAAAATAATTTGTCTCAGAAAAAAAAGAAAAAACATCATTAAACTGAAAAATAGTTTTAAGTGGCTGTTTGTGTCAAATTTAATTTCTCACTCTAATATAAAAATAATAATTCGATGACTACTCCCATGTCTCTTGCCAGTGTATGGCTACAATAAATCGATTACGCGATGTCTTTCGGCTGAATCTGTTAAACGATTCCCATATCATAAGCTAAAATGATCAAACGTTCCCCAATTTTTCCAAAAATAAATGACATAGTTGACGATATATTTCATTTAAAAAACTTATTAAATTTCAGAATGTTGATAAAGTAGTGACGTGTTTAAATAACAGATATAGCTTAAATAGTTGGAAAATTTGAAGTGGTAAAAGTTTAAATATGAATCCTGTTATGAAATTTGGTCAATCAGCAGATGTGAAAGATATTTTTGTAGATTCCCGTTTAAGACCAATCTGTTATCTATACTAATAAAAGAAAGTTTCGCTCTGTGTGACTGTGTATGTGCGATGGCTAGCAAAATCTAGTGCCCCTCGATGTTTAAAAATTTAGGTGAGGATAGTCCAATGTCTGCCATAATGCACCCGAGTTTTAGAATTTTAATATTTTAGTTATTAGCCAAAATATAAATAAAAACTCATCAATAACTCATCTTGTTCTGTACGAGCCGGCTTTCAGAAGTCGGACATGCCCAGAACCTGATTTATGCATCGGGAGGAAATGGATGAACCAAACAGACAGTTTTTGTGTTATTGAATTGTTTTAAATCGGCTTAACTCAACCAAACCACACGGTATAGTTAAAATTGGAAGGCATATTCAGAAAGATCGTACTCTTACGTCTCAAAGGCCGCAATTAATTCGAAAATATATCGTTGTTAAACATTGGAAAAAATTTTCAAAAAGGGTCGCTATTCCTGAGGACATTTTCCCCTTATGGCAACGTCCCTCCAGGGCGCAATTTTAGAGGTACTAATAAACCGAAAATATACATTTAATTCATTCTTTTTAAATACATTCTTTTAATTGTCGGTGTAATTGGTTTAAAAAAAATAAATTTTAAGCATTTTAGAAACACCACAAACTCAGGTCCCATCGTTCCTGTGGGAGACGATGTTTCTTTTACGCTAAAAGTAACTAAATATGCCTGTATTTCGATACAAACTTTCTAGAGCATCTTGGTAGACCAGATTTACATCATCTACAAAATTTTCGAAACGTTCAGACGTGTAGAAATATTTAAAAAATATAAAATCTCAGAAAATTTTCAAAAAAAGAAAAAAAAAGCGAAAGAGTGGGGTGTTTCAGCGTGCCGTCGCTCTGCTTCGACTCATGTTTTCACTATTGAATATGGATATTTTTTCACGAAATTTTAATGAGAGATTGGATACAATTACAATTTTATTTATAACCGATTAAAATTTCAGAGAGCTCGGAAGATGACAATTATTTTTCATTGTTATGTTAAAGGAGCCGACGCAACAACAAACAAACAAACAAAAAAAAGCGAGATTTTTACACGGGATGTAAAACAGTAATAATTATAACAATTAAACATTTCAAATGGAAGTGACCCTACGTGAAAAAAGAAGAAAATGTTTTCTTACGAGTGCTTTTATCAATAATTATCAGTATTCTTTAACGATTTTGTCATTAAAAATATAAATTCATACAAAATCGGGTTAAAGATATAAAATAATACACATTTGGAGTTTATTTAAAGTTACTATTACGGGCCCGGGCGACGCCGGGCGGGTCATCTAGTTCGTTATATATTTTT
The DNA here is from genome assembly GCA_963931845.1 of Maratus michaelseni. NCBI lineage: Eukaryota > Metazoa > Arthropoda > Arachnida > Araneae > Salticidae > Maratus > Maratus michaelseni. The sequence continues at coordinate 126,127,820 of OZ007590.1, read as the reverse complement.
AACTAATCGACTTAAAGTCGTCGTTGTTATTAACCCGCGAGCACGCTCGTTGCGTCTTCCAGGAACCGATGTTACAAAAATATGCCGCAAAAATGAACCCTTTCAATCAAGATGATTCAATTGATCAAAACTTATCTTATTGCCAATAACAAACATTTCGAAATTTTATTCCCTTTTTAACACTTTCCAGCCTAGTTGAAAAGTGTTTATGACTTCGGTTTGTCTGCGTCTGCCGTCTGCCATCTGTCCGTCTGTCTGTGCTCTAACTCCGGTTAATATGCTTCGATTGTCTTGAAATTTTTGTATGTTATTGTCGTTTACTATAGCATGTTCCCTATTTCAACAGAAGTGTGTAGCACTTATAGATTTTTTACAGGAACAGTCAAAAGTATTCCGTTACATTACAGTCAATGGGGAATAATCAGTTCAAGCGCATTTTGATGACCCTAAGTCATTTAAAACATAATGACATTAATATATAATTATGAAGCGCATTAAAACATGCTTTTTGTAGAATATGGGGTGCAAAGAATTTATTATTCATTTACAGGGTCAAACAAAAGAATTCTTTTACACATTGTTATACAGGGGAAAATCATCTGCAGTATAATTTAGTGATATTTCCCTATTTCAAACATAATAAAATTATATGCATTACTGAGGTGCACAATAAATTGCTCTCTTGTGTGCATTGCGTTTATTTACAGGAACACATAAAAGATATTGGTTACAGTACATGTGCGATATTTACAGTCTATGTGTGATAAGTGCGTTTTCAACTTTGGTATGCACCTTAACTTTTTTTTCATAGTACGTGTGGATTACGTTCATAGTATAAACTCGGTTGACCATAAACAGGGCTACACAAGGAAATTCGTACGTACTACAGTCTATGGGAGTAAATCGCTTAAGGGTAGTTTTTAATTGTGTTTACGCATTTTCCTGCTGAACTATATTTAGTAGACTAATAGAAGTTTGTGAAATATAAATAAATTCATATACAGGGCTACGAAAAAAAGATACATTGTCGGTTACATTTGGTAATTGCTGCAAGTGAGTTTTAAGTTGCATTTTAGTTTAATAGGTGATGTGTACAAAAGTCTTCAGGTAATATACAGGTCTCTACAAAAGATTTCGAGTGCATTTCCATTGATTGGCGAAAATTGCTAAATGTGAATATTCTAACTGAACTAAATTTTATCATACTATATATCCACATCTATTGATCATGTACAGGGCTGTTCAAAATAATCCGACATCTTTTTTGACACTGTAAGGTGATTTCAAAAACTGTATTTTTCAATGTGTTATGTGTTTTCTAAACTGTTTACTTACATATCTTCTTTCACCTTATTTAACGGTGAAGATTCGTTACAGTTTCATAATCTACGCTTGACGCATGATTTTTCGTTCTTGTTTATTATTTGTTATATAGTTGTTTATATATTTGTTTTTCGTTCTTGTTCTTCTCCCAAATGCGAAATCCCATGTTAACCTACGGGAAACTTAGAAGCGCGATTACTCCTTACCTAATATAATTATTAAAATACCGTTTTAGCCATCAAAAAGTAGACGTCAGATGCCGACGTTGTGTGTTTCTAAAAAATGTCTCCGTAAATTTTAAGTTTTCTTAAAATGGTGATAAAATTTCTTCAAGTGAAAATTTCAAACTATATAGATATTTCTAAATACTTAATTTTTTCACTAACCCCCCCCCCAACACACACATACATCTAAATACACACTTAAAGCTAAAAAATAGAAAAGGATTTGAAACATGCAAACAGAAAAAAAAAGAAGTTTAACATGTATAGGGGGCGGCAAAAAAAAAAAAGTCATCAAGATTTTTTTGCAATAAAAACAAATTTTATTAACGAAAAACAATAAAGAACAACCACAGTTATAAAATATTCACTTGGTTTCAAAATGGCCTTCTTGTGCGCGTTTGCAGAGCTGCAAACGCTTCTGAAAATTTTTGGCCGCGCCACGCACATTTTCCGGCGACAATCGGCCCCATTCCCAACGCAGCGATTTCTTCAGAGACTCCAAACTTTTGTGGGGCTTAGCACAGGCCCTGATCTGCAAAATGGATCATATGCTGTAGCCTATCGTATTCAGATATGGTGAGTAAGGCAGACATTCTGTAGATGAGATGGTGTCCGGAAAATGGCTTCAGCACCAGTTCTGAGCCGCTTTTGCCTTGTTAGCCGGGCTGAGTCCTGTTCGAACCTCCGATTCTCATGTTTTAAGAGCTGCTGTGTCTACGGAAGTACCTCGGTTTCCAAAAAATCACATCGGTACACTTCTTGATTGATTGTGACCCCCTGGACCACGAAAACGAGTGGTGTCTTGCCACTGGCGCAAATTCCGCCCCAAACCATCACGGACTGAGGATTTTGCTGGCGTTTGACAACAGCCGAGCTGCCGGGGCCTCTACAGACCAGCTTCTGTCGTTTAGGGGATTGTGGGCTTGTTCGGTGGTGAATAACTTCTCATCCGTGAAGAGAATGCTGTCCTAGTCGAGAAGTGGGTGTCGACAAAGAAGTCGGTTGCATCTTTCCAGTCGTAGGCGCTTGTTATCGCCGGTGAGGAGTTGAACTTTTTGTATGGCGTTAAATGGAGATCCTCTTTGGCTGTTCGCCGAACCGATCTGTCGCTGATTCCAATATCATGGACGATTTTTCGCATGGAGACACTCGAATTTTGCCTAAGCCGTTCTCGAACCAGTTTTCGGTTGTTGTCGGTTCTGACTGTGTGCTTTTTGTCGCTTCTTGGATGGTGGCCACCATGGTCCAGCTCCTTGTATAGTTTGATTGTCCAGGAGACAGTGTCCGGGTCGATACCGAGAGTTCGAGCGATCTGACAGTTGTGCTTTTTCAGGCTATGTGACGCCAAAATTTGTGTACGTTGGATGGACATCTGAAAATAATATAAAAAAAACATTAAAAATTATGCAATTAGACATACTAGTATAGAAAAACATGGGCTATCCAATAAAAAAAACTTAAAATCAAACAGGTTCAAACAATCGTGTTAGAGCAACAGAAACATTGATGATAGTTTTTTGCCGTATCCTGTATAAACAATGAACATGCGCGCAATATTGCAGGATTTAGTATATGAGAGGAGTGGTGGTTCATAGCAAACAGCGGTGAGGGTCTTGCCCTAGGAAAACTATCATCTATTATTTTAGTATTGTTTAAAAATTTCACAAATTTCTCCAGAGAATTTCAATAACAATGATTAGAAAGCACTCCCTTTAGATTTTATGATGGCCTAAACTTTAACAAAATTATAAGCTCTATTTGAACAAATATCAGCGTAAATATTCAAAATCTGTAGAAAATCTGATAAAACATAATTAAAATGGTTTTGAATAAATAAGTTTTGAAATAAATTTAAAGTATTAACAATTAACGCAATATGCAAGCAATGCATAGAAATATTTTACATCTAGTTTTATATGGCTTTCTTCTGAGCTGTTCTTTCAGATCAAATATTCAGCATTTTATAAGAAAAGTTTTAATGCGAAAAAAAGAAAGAATGCATAATTTATTACAATATATAGTCTCATAACAAAATATTCGAAATTTTACTAATCTATTCTAAATAATTACAGCATTAGATCTTGAAAATTTATATAATACCACATATTTTACATAACTCTGGGGGTTATCGAAACTGTTAAACTCACAGACTCTATCTTTCTCCAGTAAGCCGTTTTTACTGTCGGATATCTGCGGTGTGAACAATGGTCAAACATACAGGATGTGTTGTTCACAAAGTTTCCAGACTAATTGTTTCCTGAGTAGGGATGCGCGCGCGCATACCCGTTCCACCGACAGGGTGACGTAAGTGGGGGTGTCAGCTAATGGAGCGCACGCTCGTCAGTTGTCTCGGAAACATTGTAGTGAGTAGATTGCTTGTGGAGTAAGTGCGTGTCATTGACCTGCCGTGCAAACTGGTTGAGTGGAAAATGCAGCGTCATTTGGAGCAGACGTTCGTTATTCTGTAAAGTTCTGTTTGAAACTTAAGAAAACCGTGGCAAAGACTTTTCGTATGATTCAAGAGGACTACCAAGAAGAAGCCCTTCATCTCCAAAACCCAAGAAAGCCTGCACGAGCAAGTCGAGCGGGAATAACATGCTAATTGTTGTTTTCGATGCTAAAGGACTGATCCACAAATAGTTTGTTCCTGCTGGACAATGTGTCACAGGTCCGTTTAATGTGGAGTGCTCCACCATTTGAAGGATAGAGTGTTAGATTAATTGATTGTCCGCCCAGACATCAGAGACAATTGTATTTTTCACCACGACAAAGCGCCCTCTCACACGTCGCCCACCGTCTTCGACGTTTTGGATAAGTTTAAAGTGGCAATACTGTCAAAAGCAGCCTACCACCCCGACCTAGCTTCTAGCGACTTTTTGTGTTCCTCCGGATCAAAAAAAATCTCAAAAGGAATCGATTCTACACGATTCCAGTAATCCAGGTAGTTTCGACAAGGTCCTTTAACAGCCTTGCGTGCGAAGACTTCCAGAGAGTCTATGAACAATGGGAAAAATGCTGGCAGCGATGTGTTGATGGCCAAGGGTAATATTTCAAAGAATTTTAGTTAGCTGTACAAAAATGTTTAATAAATTTTGTATTGTCAGACCAGTCTTGAAACTTTGTAAAGACACCCTGTATAGCGCTCTTCAAGCGTATAGTGTACGGCTCCATACAAGGTTTTTTGTAAATTTTCATTAGGTACGGATAGTTACTGATATTAAGTTAAAAATCATGTCAAATATAAAGAAAGAGTTAAGGATATAAAGGATCATTATATTGAATGTTACCGATAATATGAAATACAAATAAGGATTATATATACATGAGAAGTTTCAACCTGAAATATTATATTCGTAATAGTTGGAGATCAAAGTTGAATATTTTTTCTCCAACAGAGTGAAAAGTATCTTCGCCTATATACTTTCTACTCTGTTCAAGAAAAATTATTCAATTTAACAAACTACTATGTATATGCAAATATGGAGTTTTGCAATTCCGCAGTGTCTATCTACACTAAAGGAATGTATGAGAGACTTTAAAACTTTGCGCTATACTGTCATACAGCCTGAGGCTGTGTCGCGATGTTTCTTTTTTCACATCTTGTTTCTGACTATATACTACTAAATTCCACATAAATATAATACGCACATATAGTCTACATAATATTTATAAAAAAAATAATCTGTACTCATTAGTGCTGCGGAGAGCTTATCTGGAATTCTAAAGTGGCAGCTGCATTTAAACCGTTTCATTGAATAAATCAAACTTATGGAAAGAATATGATTGAATATTTTAATTTCGCATGGGAAATTATACTAGTATTATATTTTTGTTTCCAAAAATGTAGTATTAAAAGTTAGAGAAAACGTAAAGGAAAGGAAATTAAAAAAAAGGTGATCATGGCACAGTAGCAAAACTTTCTTTCAGATAAGGAATACTTCACAAGGGTTTTTTTTTTAACTGAAAAATTCTTAATGTCATAATATTTTATTAATATAATGCATATTTAGAAAACAAATGTTGATTGTGGATTAAATATGAAAAAAAACTTTTTTATTGGAATATTTTACAAATATTATTTACCAAAATTATACCAATGTTATTTTTCTTAGATAGGTGTTTTTAACATCTACACACATTTCCCAACATATTGGGATTTAAAAAATACTTGTATAATAAAAAAAAGTAGAAAATCTATGAAGTCAATTGCGGAAACATTCTTTGCCTTCTTCATCTGATGAAAATATTCCTTCTTTAATGAGCTGGAAAAAATTCAAGTTCGGAGGTAATAAGTTTGAACTATAAGGATGATGGTTGAGTTTTGACCCGTGAAATGTTTGTCACCTACATTCTCAGTTTCTTTAACTTATACATATGGTGAAAATCTTTCTTCTTTAATAGGATCAAAACAAATGCTAGTCCGAAGGTAATAATTTTGAAACGTAAAGATAATTTGATGGTCAACGGTTTAACGTTGAAATGTTTGTCTTCTACATACGCTGAGTGAGAGGCCTTGGGTTATTCAGGAGAATAAAAACATTCAAATTGTAGTGGAACAGTTGAAACACTGAAATAGTAATTTATCCTTATCCAAAAATTAACATTAATATAATGCATTACGCATTCGTCGTTTAAAAAAATCGGCATACACAATTTCTCGTAAAACTGAAATTTTGTTCGTGAGAACTTAGTTTTTGCCTCAGTGAAAGCATTTTCACTTTTTGTTCGCAATTCTATAGTTGTTTGCCTGTTTCACCTTACAACCGGCCATTTTAAAACAACTTGAGCAATTTACATACTTGGTAACTCGACTGTCCTTTCCAATCTGTCCATTCAGTCAATGCCAAATTGTAATATGTTTGACATTTTCACTTGCTGAAAGATTTAATAATTATACTTTACTGCACTAGGTTCTCTTTGTTTATTCATAATGATATCTGCTAAATAAATAAAAATTAAAGAATAAAACTATGACAAGCGAATTTGTAGAGAGTTATCAACTTATCATGGTTGCCATGACAACAATTTAAAAAAATTTCCATTTTATTAAAAGGATTGATATTATCCTTTATATTTGATCCACACTTGTATTTATTTATTAAATTTCGTTAGAGCTCTAGATAGTTTTAAAGCAAATAACACATTTATGATATTTCAATTTTGTAATATAAACAAGCTTTCATTTTACATTATTTCTCGATTTTTTAAAAAAAGTTATTTTTTTTGCTTATATTTAAGATAAGAAAACTGTTTACCAAATTTTACGACAGCGCTTTTTAAAATACCAATATGATAAAATCAATTGTATTGGTTCTAACCTGCAGTTCGCTATTTCTTTCTGAAACTATTAGCTATTAAGCAATTAACACTCTTCATCCGTGTGAATAAATTTTTATATATCCACACCTTAACTGCTCTTTCATGAATGAAAATAAGGATTATTATCACTCTAACTATCGAAATTTGAATATCGTTGTAATTTTTCTCGGGCAATCAATTATCTTGTATTCTCGTTTAGATGCGTTTAATGCTGTAATTTACAATAGATGTTAATGTTAGAAGGGGGAAATGTATTAAACAAAGACGGAGAAAATTTGTATTAAATAAAGTAAGTGAAATTTTGATTATTTTCTAACACATACTTTGTCGGTGTAATTTAGATATGGTAGGGTAAATTGAATATAAACAGCATTTTTAAAAATAAAACCTAGAATTATTTTTAGAATGGTTTAATGTATATTATACATCTATACATTGTTTAAATTTTTTTCAGTATGAAAAGATCTTATATAACCAAGGTTACACTCAGTAAAGAAAGTTTAACTGGAATTTCTCTACAAGTCTGTTAGAAGAAGCATCAACACCAAAAGCACATTTTTAAAAATCAGCTGATCTACATCATTCTAATTCAGCTATATTTACATTACATTTGTTTACAGTATTTTATATAAAAGTTTGATGTTAAATGGCAGTGCATAATTGTAATAGCTAGAATGTGAAGTAATTTGGGTATACGGTCTAATTCCAGCACCAAGCCTAAAATCTAATCTAGTGATATATTTCCAGACATGCTTAGAACATTATGTAGGAAAAAGACTCATGATGTATAATGTAAGTGGTCTCAAAATGGTTGTTAAAGATGTGAAGAAGGATTTATGAGTATATAATGCAGTAATTAGTGTGCGCTCCTTATCCTAAATTTAGGTCTAGTAAATTTGCATTAACAAACTACTAAAATATTTTCGTTATTTCTTTAAATACCTCATGAGCTCATATTAATTTAAATGTTTAGATTATTTAAATTATATTAACTGTAAAAAAATGATATCTACAAAAAATAAATATTTAAATAATTAACCAGCAAAAAAAAAAAAAAAAAAAAAAAAAAAAAAAAAAAAAAAAGTCAAGCTAAAAGAAAATGAAACCAGATGTAAGTCGCGTCTTGTGGTGTGATATCAAATTTCCAAGCTTACAGTATGTAAATAAAGTGCATACGTATGATATGTTGATATCAATCCCTTTATTTTGTACTAAATACACCATTGTCTCTGAAAATTTAAATTTTTAAAAATTATGCATAATGAGTTTTGTTACCAGCTTACAAAAAATATATATATAAATGAAAAACTTAAAATGGTTCTTTGATTATAATTTCGAACTTGGCTGTTTGGTGCATAGAGATTTATGTAAAATATGGAAAGGAGCATCTCAATTTTTTGTCTTGTCCTGATGCAGAACTATAAATCAGTAGCGAAGCCTCTGGTCATCGGTAGATGCGGCGTTGACTAGAGAAAAATAAAGACAACATAGTATAAAAAGAAAAAAGTTGCAGATTGTAACATTTTTGTTTATTTACAGGAAATAAAATATTTGTTAAACTTATGTTTTTTACATCAATTGCAAAAAACACTTTTCAATAAACAGAAAACGTGGAATGATTTCGATGCGGTAATGAGTGCGTCGCTGGAAGGTTGTGAACTAGCGATGACCATCGCGAAACCTCACGCCTCGCCACTGCTATAAATGCTACAATCCTTTATTTTCAATGGAGTACATGCCGCAGTAAGCCTTAGTAACATATAGAAATTTCGCATAGTTTCAAATAACGTAATATGCATTTTGAGCAGTTACCATCCACACACGGTAGTTTAACTGAATTATTTTGGGTGGCGCTGTACAATAACTATAAATTCTATATACACCTTATTCAAGAAAATACATGCTATATGTGAGTGTAACAATATACTAAAATTTCATAACAACACGTGTTTTACAAGTCCTTCGTTTAATATATAGTCATTTCATAAAATCTTTAGATATATTCGTCTTTTTTGTGCGGCACTGTACAATATATATAAATGCTATATACACCTTCTTCAAGGGGAAACATACTGTAGGTGACTGTAACGAAATGCTAAAATTACATTACTGTCTTCGTTCTACAAATACTGTATTTAACATATTTTCATTTCAAAAAATCCTTACGTATATCCGTTTTCGTTTGTACGGCCTTGTAAAATAACTTAAATGTTATATACATCCTCTTCAGGGCAGATAAATGTAACACCACTTTAAAATTATATTACCATCAGTGTTCTAGAAACCCAACATTTAATATATATTCTATACAAAAAATGAATCGTTTCATAAAATCGTGATCAATGAAGATTTTGTATATATAGGGTAAAAAAAAAAAAAAAGTATTTTCGTAAAATTCGTTCTTCACATAACAGATCACATGACAGATAGCTTTGTGAAATACCACATTCGCTGCTCCAAAAATGAGCCATTTGTGCACCAATAGTGGACCCCATGGCCCGCTATTGGTGCACAAATGGCGTTTTAGCAAGGTGCAATGGTTTTTGTGCCCAAATGGTGCACAAGTATCAAATTAGTCCTAATGAACTAAACACTAAATAACTTATATACAAAGGTTTATCATGACGAAAGTTTAATAATAAAGAAAAATTGCTCATAAAATATAATTTAGCATATGCATGCTAGTTGGGCCTCCATTGGTACAGATTAAGAAACAGTGATGCAATAGTGGGACACCCCTAAAAATGACAGTATTTAATAATACTCATCGTTTAAGTATCAGGATTATTTAACTAACCACATAGAGTGTACATTTTAATGCAAAATAAACATACTATTAAAAAAACAATCTTTAGAATGAAATTCTCTTAAAAGAAACTATATGCATTTGTTAAAAATAATTAATTTAAAAAATAATAATTACTAAAAATAATAATAAAAAATTAAATAATTAAGAAAATAATTAATTAAAAATTAATTATAATAATAATTAATATTTAATTAAAAATGAAATTAATAAAAATAATGTGTAATGAAGTATATAAACAGCATTTTAATGCAAAATAAACATAGTAATAAAAAAAAACAATATTTTGAATGTAAACCTCTTAAAAGAACCAATTTGAATTTGCTAAAAAAAAATTGAAAACAATTTATAAAATATAAATTTTTACCGACACAATTTTATTCCAGTTAACAGATAAAGAGTTTAAGCAATCAGATGTCTCCCAGTTGTTTTTCAGAAATGTGTTTGGAGCTTATTTTTTAACTTTAAAATTCTGTGGATTACTAATGGTACAGAGCTTAATTTAGGTGCAATTACTTTCGATTTTAATATCGGCTTAGTTAAGAAATTGCATTTTACGCTTTCATGAGACTTTACAATTCATCGGCACAAAAAGTGGGTCAACTTCGGGATTTTTTCTTTTCATAGAAATAATAAAGTAACACAAAAACTGAATTTATTGATTTATTATCCACACTTTTTACTATGGAAAAATATTTTTATTATACAAAAATTATTAAAATTTATGGAGATATTGTCAGTAGCATATGGATATGTTTTGCAAGCATCATACCGCGCCATGAAGAGCAGAGCTATTCAAAGACATCTGAAACAAAAAAATCAAATTTATTAGGAAATATATTGAATTTTGAGGGCCATGGAAATTTTTGTAGTGAAATTGAACGCAATTTGGTAAAATGATACTAGTTTGAAAAAATTGCCATTATCTCTAACTTCAACGTGGCTAAAAATAGTATTATAATTAGTTTACATATGAAATGTTCGAGACCCTCCTCCCCCCACATAAACAAAAGAATCTTGATTTCTAAAAAGAAAAAAAACTTGTTTGGCTGATCTATTTAAACGATATTTTAAACGGCGCACTGAAAAACGACGTTTCAAGGTAAACGATTTTAACTCTTACAAAAGAAACAGAGTATCCAAATACTCCGTTAATCCTTACAGCTCGCAACTTACAGTTAATCCATAATTCCTGGCTTTTTTATAATACATTATATTATACAAAGCAAAGAATTCAGCAACTGTGCATCTGTAACCCACATTGTCCCGTTTTAGCCCGTTTTTGTCGTTTTTCAGCCGTTCCACGCTTGCTTTCAATTGACTGTAACCTTCTTAATATTTCGAATTTCACCTAACTGTTCTAGGAGATTATTCTACATACTACAAAGATATAAAAAAATTAAAAAGATATTTTTTATGAATGTAACCTTCTTTAATGAATGCTGTACATGTTTCATTGAATGATATTCAGTTTATACTAAATATCATTCTAAAAAATGACATATACACTCGAAACGTTCCTCGCTATTGTTCCAAACATTCGACTTTTATGTTTCAAAAGCGTTTTCGTAGGGAGATTTTTTTATGTGTAAAAATAAACATTGAAAAGAATATTTAAATATGTAAAAATACCAAGTAAAACCTTTGTGAAATAATATTAAAATGAAGAATACCAACGTAATAAATGTACAAATAATACACAGAAAAAAATCAGCAAATATCTATTTCAAATCTATAAGCGAGATTCTTCTTCAGTGCGACAAAGAGCAAAGCCCAGCGTGCTAGAAAAAGCAAGACGGGGCAAAACGACAGAGGGGTGGTGGCTTATATACCCGATGCCGGTAGAGAACGAGCCAAAAGCAACCAATGAGAAGAAAGCAACATGAAACAACTGAGTGCACAAGTATCGAAATCTACCGGAGAACAAAAGAAACGAAAACCAAATAAGGAAAATTAAATTAATGCTTTACAAATACTTGGAAAAACAGGAGTACTAGATAAGTTGTTGAATAAGGAGTGAGAATTTTTAATGACTTGGTAAGCTTCCTAAAAATCAAGATCAAGGTTACGAGAGCATTTTTGGATAATATTGGCTGAGAAAAAGTTGAACCTATGTTGAAAATACCAACAATGTTGAGCAATAGAAGAACGTTTAAGCTCCTGATTTTTAACATAACCTTCATGCTCTTTTAAACGAAATCTAAGAGCACGTTTAGTCTGACCAATATAAGAGAGACCACAATGGCAAGATATTTGGTAAATACCTCAGTTATCTATACGATCAATGGGGTGTTTCAGATTTGAAAACGAGATTTTTTAACAGGAAAGAATTCAAACCTTCTTGAAATTTTAACAATTTGCTGACTGATTTTAGGAAAAAGACAAAACATTTAAAGTATTAAAGTTGAAATTAAAATTCTTACCAGAATGGACGGGTTCCGTCAATTTTTCGTAAATATTATCTACAATATTAGAAAAATAACCACGATAAACTTTGAGATCAACTTTGCGACAATCAAGTTCAGCACTAAGTAACTGAGGAGTGGAACAAATATTGGAAGACCGAAAAACAAAAGTATTGAAAGCAGCAAATTTCTGGTTAGGACGATGAGAAGAATACCTGTGAGATGGAAGATTGACAGCAAAAGATTTACGAATGGCGGATTTACGAAAGCCATCTTCACTGCGAATAACATGGACATCCAGGAAAGAAAGACAATTGTTGGTCTCAATTTCAAAAGTAAATTGAATGCTAGAATCAATGAAAATCATAACAGAGAGAATATGATTAAAACCCGAATTCATTTCAACCAGGACATAACTATCATCAACAAAATGGAAATAAAAGGGAAAGTATAATTAAGCCAACAAATGTTTATAGGGAAAGTGACCCCAATTATCATATAACTTTGGATACCTTGCACTGTCGCTCTGCTCACGCCATGCTGGTTTCGATTATCACTTTGTGACCAGCATGCTAATCACTCAGCGACTTGAGGCCCATACTTATTCGAATACATTTATTTTGCCTAATTCAATTAATATGTGCGGTGTTTTCATTGACTATATCGTTATTTTATATAACACAGCATTAGTAGTTCATATTTATGTTTTTAACATGCTTGTTTCATCGGTATTTCGAGAATGATTCTATATAATATAATGTAACACCTGATATTAACTCCTTATTTTAATCGTCTTTTATTAGTTGACATAAATTATCATAGTTAAGTTCACAATAAAAAAATGGAATTTAATTATCTGAATGATTTTTGTGTGAGATATTTCCAGAATATTTTTCATCTTTGTTTATGAAAAGTAAAAACATAACATCGGATTATATAATTTTTCGTTAATTTGAGTAAAATAAGTATTGTTGCCTATGAATATTTAAATGCGACTCGGAAAAAGCATGATGTTCCTCAAAAGGTCTTAACTAATATTAAAGAAAATGATTTGCTTATAAATATTTTAAATATTTTAAAATTAGATAAAAACATAAAAAAGATATTATTAATTCAATTGTATTTTAATTAATCATCCATACTTTTGGCGTCCGCGATCAGGACCGTTTGCTTTGAATGAATAGATTATCTGTTTTAATACGAATTGATAATGTCGTTGAAGTCTTTAAATACTAAAAAGAAAAATGAAAAGCCAGCATTTACGGCAGTTGCTGAAAAGGTGGAAGTAGAAATCACATGAAGCATATAAGTGATAAGCTTAGAACCACTGCCGTAAAACTGTTTTTTTTTTCGTTATTTTAAGGTATTGGCTTTTGAATATCTATATAGTTTTAATAGTCTAAAATTAGCTTAGTCTAATACGTGTAACTACTCTAGACTTGTAAAGAACCGGTTTATTCCCAGGTTTATTTCCAATAGACACGGTTTATTCCCAGGTTTATTGCAAAAGTCCTGGTTTATTCACAAAAACCCGGTTTATTACCAGGTTTAAACCGGGTTTATTTTAGTCTTTGCAACTCTAAACTACTCACATCTCAGACAGAATTCACCGTGTCATTCCTTATATTAAAGTAAATGTCTGCAAGTGTGGATTAGGCGAATGAGTAAAATAATGTATTGATTAACGTAGAAAAAAAAGGATTATGGCATAATGATTACATGTACTTACACATGTGTATTATAAAATTAATAATCACTTAAATGCAGACGTATTTTCAAATACCCACAATTTTTGTATATAAATTTTATATATAAAATATCTTATTATAATCTCCGTCTATACTTTCTTTCAACCAGCGACATTGATTACAACGCATGACTACTGAATATAAACAGAAATTGTGTGGTATCCTTGTCAAAAGTTAATTACATATATTTGAATAATTTCATGATTGTACATTAATATGAACTAACGAGATGTTTACAACGATAATTATAATGCGATGTCATATTTACATAATCATTTATCCTTCTAATAATTATAATACGACAAAACTTGTTCCGACATCAAAATAATCTTTGTTTATGTAATTATTTTAGGGCGAATTCCTAAAATTTAATTGCATATACGCTGAATAGACAACATTTTAATTTTTTGTCTCGTAATCATAATTAACGTACATAGTGTATTGTTACAGAAATACATTAATATTTTGTAAATAAATGTTGAGCAAGATTTCAAAACTTACATTAAATTGCATTATTGCATAAGATATTAAAGCAACACATTATTTCTTACTGCTTTTAATTTGCATAAGCATCATTCTGATTGACATACAAAAAGATGTAATTACTTTAGCGATAGTATTACTATATTTATTTCAGTATTTTTGTGTTCATTGAACATAGTAAGAAAATAATTACTGAAAATATGGCTTATTTATTCCAATTTTGGGGAAATTATACTTTTCATGGCGTGAGATAAACCTTTTTTTAATTATAAAAATTATTGGTTTTATTGAATTCTCTGACTAATATTTCAGAAGGTATTTATAATAGCGCAATCTAATAATTAATCAAATTGGAATTCTAGATATGCTTTAAATGTGTTTTAATCAAATGACATTCATTAATAATTAAAATTAGAAAAATGTGAATGAAACATTAGCATATAAATTCATTTCGGAAAACTCTGATATACAGAAATAATAATAAAAGTATACCTCTAACATCCTTTGTGATGATGCTTTTACTGTCACATATTATATTCAAAATAGCTTCTTAATATATTTTCATAGTGTCTAAAACAATATTAATCTTGTAACTAAAACTTATTTTTTGTACAAAATTATTAGCTAAAAATTAATTCTTTTCTCATATAAATTTACTCTTTATTCAATTCCATCATTATTTGATTGCGCATCCTTTTCAGAAACAAAAGAAAAGATAATTACTTTCAGATTCTAATGCTTTGATTTTCAATAATTATATTAAATCTATATTTTTATGCTTGACCTGATGCTGAAGTTACCACAAACAGCTTCGGGGATTTGTGGTTTGACTCATGCTAAATAACATCAGCCTGTATACATTTTTCTTGTGGCAACCCTACAATGCACAGATTTAAGTATCGCGTCATTTAGAGTTCCCATGTTTGCATATTTCTCATTGTGGCTTCAATTTTAACTTATGATTTTACACGTAATCTCCCCAACGGTGTTTGTTCATCAAAAAAATATTACTTCACCGCAAAGAGCTGTATCTGTTTCACATAAAGTTTATCATTCTCTGTGTTGTTGCCGATCGTTTTAAGATGTACCCGTTGGGACCTCCTCTTTGGTTATCCCACACTTCTCGCCTTTCTACTAAAATAAAATGCTTGATTTATCTGTACATTGCTGGCGGGTCCCTCCCGGTTGTTCCAACTCGGCCCCTTAAGTGGAGAAAGTGACCGGAAGTCGGGTATTGCGCGGACTCTTTGCGGGTTGTTCCGACTCGGCCTCTAAATGGGGAAGAGGACCAGACTCTCGGCACAGTAGATGTTCCTCGACACGACGGAGATAGGAGACGGACGGACTATCGAACTTATCCTGGTTTGCCAGTGGAAAAGGGACATCCAAAAAGGCCGGGGAGACCAAAGACCCGATGTGGTTAAGGCCCCTATAGGTCTTCGGGTCTGTGTCAACCCCCCTCGTAAGCGCGGGTTCTCCACAGAATGAGGACTCCGCCAATGCTCGTAACCTCCTCCGTAGGTGGTGGAAGGACGTCCCGTAGGACAATTCCAGTTGCTTGGACAAAGGAGCCCCTAGTGGGAACCCTCTCCTTTTGTGCCGAGGTAGGTGACGCTGGGAAAAAGCAAGCTAACGGCACCTGGAGTGTCTCCAAAACCTTATCCGAGGAATTGACGGCGGCGAGATCGAGCTTTGTAGAGCACGATGCGTGGTGACTCTGTAGTGACGCTGGGCGGTGGGAGATACGACATTCAGCAACAATCTGCACCGTTCCAGCGTCAGAGGTGGAATAGTTACCGGTGTATTAGCGTGCACACATGGTCCGCAACCACCACGTCATCCGCTGCAGCTAAAGCAGTTGTGTGCCGATCTCAGTGGTTGAGCAGCGCAAAAGGTGCTCAAAACCAAGTGGGGCTTAAGTCCGAAGGCTGCCACTCAGGTCAGCCGAATCTTGGGGGGGGGGGGACACCCACTTCTTGTGTTGTCTGACTACGAGGAACAACCGGGCGAGAGGTTCGCCAACTAACGCAGCGGTGATCTTTGCCAAAACATGACTCCTCGTGTCGAAACCCAATCCAGCGCGTCTATGCGTCGTCAGTTTTCTGTGTCTGACGGTTGGATGAACAGGAGTCTTCACCTAATTTTCAAGCTACTCACATTGGCCGGGACCACTTCTCCAGCGTTCTTGCTGAAATTTTACATGAACCGCAAATTACGGCAATATTTCTATTTTCTGCCATTGTTGTTGTTGTGTTTTGTGTTTTGTATTCTGTTTGCAAGTGCGGTTTTTACATGTGAATGAATGTAGTCGATCAAATGAAATCGATCGGGGACCGTCCGTATTTCGCTGAGGAAGCTCAACGAAACCAAAGCTCTTTGGGAAAGCAGCCCAAGGCGTGTGTATTAGGGTGGAGCGAAAAAAATTATTTTTTTTTTACAAGAAATGAGTAGGTGCCAAAAGTTGCCTTTATACTAGTACATGAAATATCTGAAATTTTACCGCTGAAAAAAATGGCTTGGGTAGGCGCTTTTGGTTCAAATGTCGAAATTTTGGGTAAAATTTGACAATTTTTCAAAAAAAAAAATAAAAAAATTTCTGTAGAACTGACTATGATTTCATAGCGTCATTTGAACCTTTATTAACAAAGATAAAAAATATTGAAAAGATAAAACGATATCTTTATTATTTTTAACTGGATCAAAATGACAATTTTCGGTAAAAGAGGGGCGTTGCTATTCAGGTACAGCATACAACTCGTCGAAAAAAAATTAATAGAAAGAAGATTAAGTAAAGAAGCACCGCAATTATAAGATGCTGCATGTGAAATTGAAATAAACGAATCAGTATGCAATGATTCAATAATAGATAAAATTGAATTCCCAATCTTCATCCTCATATACCGAAACTCGAATGAAGTTTGAAATTTTTTCTAGAGCATGTGATAGCTATAGAATTTATGATCAGTCTGCTGTAGTTCTTGCTTCAGTGATTCTTCAGGATTGTGTACGTACAGCAAATGACACTGGAAAACATAATGTACCCGTACCCGTTACAGATAGAAGCAAGGTAAGGAGTGAACGCCAATCGACTTGTTCGTCTCAACGTAAAGAACAGAACACTAAAACAGAAATTGTATATTCTAATACGAGCAAATCTTGTGTGTGTTTATATATATATATATATATATGCAAATTTTATCCTAAAATCGGCTCTAACGATTTTGACGAAATTTTGTATCCTACAGTTTTGTTGTACCAGAAAACCATTGGGCTAGGTCACATGTTCGAGAAAATTCGATTAGTGGGTCATTTTGGGTCAGTTTAGGTCATGGTCTAGCTAATTGTATGTAAAAAACGGTTCAAACGATTTTGACGAAATTTTGTATCCGACCATTTTCGGGCACTAGAAGACTATTGGGCTGGGTCACATGTTCGAGAACTTTCGATTAGTGGGTCATTTTTGGGTCAACGCGGGTCAAATTAATTTTATCTAAAAAACGGCTCTAACGATTTTGATTAAATTTTGTGTCCTACGAGTTTCGTCACGATAAAATCATTGGGCTAGGTCACATGTCCGAGAAAATTCGATTAGTGGGTCATTTCTGGGTCATTGTGGGTCAAGATCTAAAAAGCGGCTCAATTTACACTAAATTTTGCATCCAATGGTTTTCGGGCACGAGAAGACTGTTAGGCTACGTCACATGTTCGAGAAAATTCAATTAGTGGGTCATTTTGGGTCATGGTCAAGCTAATTGTATCTAAAAAACGGTTCAAACGATTTTGACGAAAATTTGTATCCGACTATTTCCGGGCACGAGAAGACTATTGGGCTGGGTCACATGTTCGAGAACTTTCGATTAGTGGGTCATTTTGAGGTCAAAGCGGGTCAAATTAATTGTATCTAAAAACGGCTCTAACGATTTTGATTAAATTTTGTATCCTACGAGTTTCGGGCACGCGAAAATCATTAGGCTAGGTCACATGTTCGAGAAAATTCGATTAGTGGGTCATTTCTGGGTCATTGTGGGTCAAGATCTAAAAAGCGGCTCAATTTACACTAAATTTTGCATCCAATGGTTTTCGAGCACGAGAAGACTGTTGGGCTAGGTCACATGTTCGAGAAAATTCAATTTGTGGGTCATTTTGGTCATGGGTCATTATGGGTCAATCTATTTTATCTTAAAAATGGTTCAGAGGATTTGAAATAAATTTATCACCCTACAGGTTTAGGGAACAAGAAGACTATTAGGCTAGGTCACATGTTCGAGAAATTTCGATTAGTGGGTCATTTTGGTCATGGGTCATTATGGGTCAAGCTATTTTATCTTAAAAACGGCTCGGACTATTTACACTAAATTTTGCATCCTATGGTTTTCGGGCACGAGAAGACTATTGGGCTAAGTCACATGTTCGAGAAAATTCAATTAGTGGGTCATTTTGGTCATGGGTCATGATATTTGAACTCAAATTTAATTTTGACCGAGCATAGCTCGGTCTTCCCTGCTCATAAGTGTTGTAGAATATTTCACAAATCCTTAATTTTTAACTTTATTAATATAACCCTTCATTTCCCTAAATTTTCAGTTTATTTTTTTTTTACTTTCTTTATTTATTAAATATATATTTTGGTAAGTAATAAAATTCCTTCTTCCAAATTCTAGATAAATGTCTTCCTTTTTTTTCTTTTCTAAAATATCAACCCCAAGTGTAGGTTGTTGTGACCTTGTTGTTCTACTCCACTTATTCCATGAATAATCAGAGTTTAACCTTGTAGGACATATGCAACCTTTCCCCAAAATGTTCGGTCAAAAAAAAAGGATAATTCCAAAGTTTTCCTGTTACCATGTGGGTATCGCATAGCAACAAAAGCAAAAAGGCTCCCATTCCCCTATATTTTTAAAATGGGTAGGTCCCATATAGGTTCGAGGAGTAAGGGTGAGGCGAAAAGGTCAAGCAGTAAGTAGAAAACAACGAATGATGTAGGTGCGAGTCGAAAAAATTTGGAGCGGGCGAGGGGGATTTTTGGCGGGAAAATGCTCCCTGCTACCCCTGAGCTCCAACGTATGAGCGTAGAAGGAAAGGCAGTTTTACTACGGAAGAGGCCAGCTTAAAAGGATGCCAGCCATATAAATGCTGTTTTCTCCACGATATGATTTCTAGAAAAGTTTAAGAGATATCAACTCCCTCAACGTTGGAATAACGGAATATATGCAAGGTCGAAATATATAAAATAAGGATTGAATTAGGGAGTAGAAGGTGGCTTTGATATTCTACATCGAAATGCCTTGGAGTCTTATGAAAACTAAATCAAGGTAAACTAAAGTTCTCCCGACATCGTCGTTACGAATGCCAGTTATAACACAATCACCAGCCCCGAAGTAGTATTTGAGTGTAGTACGCGACCAGTGAAATGCGGCTTTAGGTGATAAAGAATAAAGAATTTATCTTCCGTCAAAGTGGGGACTGCCGATGAAGTATAAGCCATCTCCGACGATAATGTGGTGTCTACATATAAATAGAGGATATAATTTGTTATAAAATTATTGTTAATATTTCTTCCTGACAAAAATCTCTATATGTGAGATAGTCTCCGGCAGCTGTTATGGTCTAATAAAAAATATGTGAGTAATTTTTTATTTGTCTATAATGTCATAATATAATCCTAATATTCTTTTTAGTAATGATATGAAACTGTTTACTTGTAAATAAACCTACAGTTAATCAAGAATGTGCTTTTCCCTTATTAATATGCATCTATTATTCTGATTAATTTAAACACATTTCACATTTCTCATGTGTAATAACAGTAGATTAAAGTATTTTACTCAAGTAATCAAACTTTAAATGTTAATATTAAATTCTACTATAAAAGCATTATGCTCGAATATAATAACAGCAAATAGATATGTGTAGTTTGAATTTATAATTCTGTTATTGTTTTATTCAAATATGTTTATAAATATTATTTAATGAGTAATTCATTTCTCCACTTTAAGTTTAATAGCTGCATTTAATAGTAAATTAATAGTAAATTATTGGTTTGGTGTCCCTTGTACTTTTTGTTTTTATATAAAAGTTCACTTTCATTGGTATTTTTAATTGATAACAGAATTCACAAGGAGTGAAATTCAATTTCACATGTTTTCCTTAAAAAAATTAATTCTGTAAGAAATATATACGAATGAGAAGTATAATTATAAATTAATGTGGATTTAAAATGGAGCATTGTAGAATGAGCAAATCTAATCTACATATCTAAATAAAAATAGGACCTAAAAGTTTTATAGATGATAATAAAACCTAATAAATTAAAGTTTTTCATGCACTTAAAGTAATTTGTTTATTTTGTTTTAATAAATTGTTAAGTTTTACATGTTTTAAAAAGAGTTAGTAAATTTGTGAAGTATTAAGAGAATTCTAGTAAGTGAAACATTATTTTTTTTTATAATTAAAAGTATGTCCTATCATCTTGGATCACAGATTTTCAAATGATTTACTGAATACGTTTTGTACTCAACTATACGATATCATTGGTCCCTAAATTTTGAAAATATAAGTGCATTCATAAAATAATGTTATTTTTATTCTAATTTACAAAATTTCTGTGTTTTATCCTCTCAAATATGAGAGTTTGTTTTCCTTCGGTTGTTCTAAATTGGTTTAATTTTTAATTTTATTCTTGCATTATTTATGAATGCTTTATGTTTTTGAGATTTAGAAGTATTGGGTGTTTTTCCTTTATTTTTAGGTTGTGAAAGATATGAGAATATTGTTACCTCCTTTGATTTTATTTAAAAGTATAATTTAAAAGTAAATGAATTTATTTTATTATCCCCCCCCCTTTTTTTTTCCTTTTTTTGAATTGTGTGTGTTAACTTGTACTAAATTTTGTTTCCCCTTCTTAAATCTATTTGTCTAATGTTTGTAATATATTTATGGTAACAATATTCAGTTGGTGGTATGTCTTTCTCAACTGGAGTAATGTTAAATTTAAATCCTTGTATAATTTGATTGAAGTTAGACATGGTGGTGTAAGAGAATTTAAGTATATTTTTAATTAGTTGAATTAAAATTAACTCTTAAAAAACAAAACACCCAATATAAGAGCCTTATATTTCGACTCCTGAAAAGATGACACAATGTG
Organism: Maratus michaelseni; assembly: GCA_963931845.1. Classification (NCBI taxonomy): domain Eukaryota; kingdom Metazoa; phylum Arthropoda; class Arachnida; order Araneae; family Salticidae; genus Maratus; species Maratus michaelseni. The sequence goes on along the minus strand of OZ007590.1, from coordinate 126,106,368 downwards.
TATAGAAAAAAGAAGTGATAAACATGCGTATCGTAGAATTATGAAAGAAGAACGTGTACTATCTTAGAAGAGCCTGGCTCCAAATATTTGGGGACTGATTTTGCCTAACATTTCCTCATCTGGAGCATCAAAAGATATTTTTAAATGCATATCAAAGTTTTTAAAACATGAAAATATTGATTTGTCCAGCCTCTCATGCTTGAGTTGTGATGGGTGTCCGGTGTCCTGTGAATACGGGGAAGCCTACTGAAGTAATCCGTCGAATGGAAGAGAAGCTTGCAAGCAATGGATCATATGCCAGCTCCAGTTAAATGAATTGCCTCTGCATCATTTGTTAGGCATGATCGATGGGAAAACTTCTGACCCAAATGTATTAGGGAACTCCTTGTCCGCATGCCATTCACTCCCTATTGCAGTTTTTGAACCTATAAAGAGTAATTTAAAAAACTATTTCCTGAAATCGAAGAAAAGGCAATCAGCACAGACCAGAAATACCTGCTGGGCATTTGCAAAACTATTTCTTCAGGATATTGCTCTAAAGAACTAGCAAATAGGAGTCTAGGAAAATTGTCCCAAGCAGTATGGCTCACAACGGCGAATATAATTCTTCGCCTTAATTATTCGCATTGACTGCGCGTCAGGGTCTCTATTTTCACTCACAAAGTATGTGATCTACGTTTATGCCCCAGGATGGTTTATCATCAAATGTAATCCACAGCTAAAGAATGTATCTAAAACTTATGGGAAACTACTCGGCTACTAAACAACACAGTAAACGCCACAAAACGAATAGTTAAAAAAGTTATTCCGGACAATGGTTACTTTGCACACTCAGAGCAAATTCTGATTGCAATCACATTAAACAACTAGTTGCTCATCCCATGATAAATGCAAGAGGTAGAATAAATTATGACATACGCAAATTTGAAATACTGACAATCAACATTGAAGCAGATGATTATATAAATCTAATTGGTTGGAAAACTGTTGCGGTAACAGGACCCTAATCACTATGCATTTATCGGATGCAAGTTTGTTAAAGATAATAGACGGCTGGATAGATTCCCGTACTAACATCCCCAATGAGTTACTTTGCATGCCTTGTCATACTCAAGCAGTAGAAAGATACGTAAAGAAAGTCACAGCCGGCATCATCCAAAGTCTGTGGATACGAAAGAAGAGATGAATACACGGAGACTAGGTTGATATACAGAAAATTCTTGCCAGTCTGATAAAAAATCAAAATTCATTGTATAAATAAAACATTGTGCTCAGATGGTAGGGTGATTGTGCTGGTTACGGCTGGGACATGATATGCACCCACCTACACACCTGGGTAGTTAGCAACTAGCAAAGAGCTGCATTCAAAACAACGATTCGTTGTATGCTGTACCAGAATGGAAATACCCCATTTTTACCGAAATTTGTCAGTTTTGCTTCAGTTATACAGAATAAAGATATCCTTTTATCGTTTCAATATTTTAAATCTTTATTAATAAAGGTTCAAATGAAACTTTTAAATCATAACCAGTTCTACAGAAAAATTTTAATTTTTTTGAAAAATTGTCAAATTTTACCCAAAATTTCGACATTTGGACCAAAAGCGCAGACTTAAGGCATTTTTTTTACAGCGCTAAAATTTCAGATATTTGATGTATTAGTATGAAGGCAACTTTTGGCACCTACCCGTTTTTTGTAAAAAAAAATCACTTTTTTCGCTCCACCCTAGTGTGTATGCGTCAGAGACCAAGTTTCTTCGCTGTTCCGGTTTGGCGAGAAGCTCCTCCTACCACACGAGTGGTAACCACGGTAGTAGAGCTTGTCCTCTCCTTCTCTCCTAGGATTTGATATTCAGACGCCACGAGAAAGCACGAGTAGTCGGGAGAGCTCGGCATGTGACTTAAGGCAGGGCAACACTAGATACTCATTTCTTCTTATGACGTCACAAATAGTGGCTGGGCGCAATCAACGATTGGTACAAAGAGACGTTCCCATCGTTTTGTGTCAATCGCTGTATATCTTTCTTCGCGGCCAGCCACCCTTTTTGACGTCATGATAATCAATGAGCAAGCCCGGTATCTAGTGTAGCCTTGCTTAGGGTCATTTGCCGAGGATTTAGGACCATTTAAAAGGTCAGTAGTCGTTTGTTTTGTTTACGTCCCCGATGAAGTCTTTGGGTTTAAAGCCGAAACATGTAGGATTTTAACTTTTTTATGAGTTTTAAACCAATTTTTACACTGATTTTAGCAACTAACAGGCATAAATAGTGCAATTTGTGTTTTTTTTAAACAACTAATCAACAGTGTAGTGTCCAAATAGATTTATAATTTTACTTGCAATCAATTTCATTTTTACACGAATAACTAATAACAAATTCATAGCTCAGTATGATGTAGACATTTAATTGAGACTCACTTGGAACTATAAAATTATATGCCGTTAAAGTTTCTACAAGTCCCTCATTCAAGGCATTTATCTTGTCACGCTTTAATTAAATTTAGTCGTAAAACTTGTGGCAGTACCTAGCTATTGCTTTGTGAAGGTACACTATCTTTGGTTGAGTTTTGGAGATTTTGCATTGGATAATGTTGTCCTGATTTCTAACATTTGTGCATGAATGAGCTACATATTCTATCATCTATTTAAATTTCACAAAGTATATCGGCATCTTCGGGAATTTCATGGATTTTTTGTGCGTGGTATGATTAAATATGTGTGGTTATTTAGCTGCTATGTACGGCGGCAGGAGTTATATTCATTGGATAAAACTCATCTCGCACGTAGTGGTAATTTAGTCAAGATTTTCATCACTTCCAGCTTTTGAACGTCTAGTTCTGTCCCACATTCTGAGCAACCTGTGAAGTTTTCTGTTAGCTGCTTTTGAAGTAATATCTTCGGCTGGGTGTCTCGATTTCGACCTAAAAATGTGAAGTTAGGTATCTCAAATAAAAGAGTATTTGTATTTACAAGATTCTCACTATACAAGATTCTCTTGATAGTGATATTGCAGTATTTTGAAATTGCATTTTATAGTATTTCTAGTGACACTTTTATAGTAAGTTTAAGTGATCTTTTCTTAGGTTCCATCAAACGATCAGAGTAGCCCTTTGTTGTGATCCAGTGCTTAAATTTAGTGAGTTTCTTGGCAAAAGCCTTTTCCTTCTCAGTTTTTGCGTTTCAGGTTTATTATTTCTGACCATCTTTAGATTCCCCAACCACTGCCAATCACCCTTATCTAATGCTTTGTATAAATTTTTGTTATTGGTAAATATTGTGTCATGGATACTTTTCAAGCTGGTGGGTCCAAAGTGTTCGTCATGCGATATATAAAATTTTAATTAATCTTTATATTTGTATGGTGCAAAAACAAATTATCTTTTTCTATCTCTAAGAAAGTCAATTATTATTTTTTTAACAATCTGAAAGAGTCATTTACAGAATTAATATTTTAACATGAAATAAATATGTTTTCTTTAAAAACAATGAATTATGTTTTATTTGGTAAAATATGCAGAATGAAGCATCACAAAATTGCATAAAGTGATTAAACATATTTTTGTCTATAAAGCTACTTCTTTTTAATTGATTATTTATTTTTTTGAAAATTTGTCTATTTGCATATAAATGTATAATTATAATTTTCTCAGAGAAATGAAATACAAAGCTGCATTTAACTAAAATCTTTTTTTTTAATTTGTAATATAAGAGCTACCAAATTTCTAAATTACTTCTCAGTGTTTATAACTTGTCATTAGAAATCAAGAAATTAGCCATTCTTTGTATGATATGTATTCGAAGAAATAGTTTGTGCTATTTTTTTTAAATATAGAAAATTATAGTTATAATTTGTATTTAAAATACGAAAATTTTCTTACTACATTGCATAATTAATTACATTAAAATAGGCATAAGAAACATATGTTAATACATTTTGAAATATTATAAATTTTTATATATAATGAGTTAAAATAAATATAACTGGTAAGTAGAAAACAATGGAAACACGCAATTTTTAACATTTTATTTTTAAATCATTAGATAGATTTTTTTTAAGTCAGATATTATATGTTGATTCAGTAAATATTGCGCGTTTTTTGTTGCTGTTGTTCATATTTTTATTTAATTTATACTACAAAATTAACTCTTGTGTAATTTCCATTTCTATAAGCTTTTGATATCGGAATCTGTTACTTTTGGTGAAAATCTGCCGTTAATTTAAAAAAATTATTAATTCTTTAATTAATTAATTTAATTATATAAAAATATTTCAATGTAGCATTGTCCAAATTTATATGAGCTGGATAATTTTTTGTGAGTTATTTCAAAGTCACATTTAATAACTTATTATATTTTCTTACCATTATTTTAATCAAAGAAAATCAGTGTTTTTAAAATGATTAACTTGTTTACAGATTTATCATACTCTATAGGCATAAGTATTATTGTCTATATAAAAACTTAATAAATAAAATTTTCTTTAAAAAATATTAATATTTTAAACTTTAACTGCACTTATTTCAATGAATTTAATGAAATACGTGTAGAAAATTAATGAAAAGAAAACCAATGAGAGGCATGCACTATTTCCTGAAAGCGAACATTTCATAACACAAAGGATGCATGGTACATAGCTTTTAATAATATATTACATAACATTGCGTTTTGATGTCTTAAAATGATAAAATGAAACTAGTGAAACAAATTAAATTCGTATTAATATCTTTTTTATTTTTAAAATTTGCACTCATTTCGTTTTATTATCTCTCATCACCACCATAATACAATTTAATTAAAACTTTCACGTAGAAAAAATGTGGTAAAGTGTGTAAAGAATCGATTCAAATAAAGGGATCTAAATGAATGGCTTTCCATTTGATAAGATAAGTCGTAATTCCCAACATACATCAAGTGATTTTTCTCGACATGTCTATTTTAATGTGAACACAGAGAGATAAAATTAAAAAAAGATAGATGACGTTCAAAGAGTATTCTGAATAATGGATGAAATGTACGTAAAAAATAAAATGTTTTCTTATTAGTGACATTGCATGTATCTTTCACACTCAAATGAAACTTTTAAAAGGTAAATATTTAGTGCAATATTTAGTGCAAATAATAAAAATGCATACGGTTTTATAAACAATAAAAACGAAAAAGTGAAAAACATTATTATCCTTTTGAGATATTTAAAAAATAAGAACGCATTCCGCGTCTAAACGTTTAACATTAGCGAGAATAATTTTAAATCTCACTGAGCAACAACCTTAACACTAAACTCAGAGTTCGGACACTGTATTAGAAAATTTTAAATTTCGAACAATTTCTAACTTTAATAAATTATGTTCATTGAAGGACGTTCATGTTTCAGAACGGAGACAATTTTCCTTACAGCTTGTATTCTGGTAGTTATCGTGTGTTCAGATTGTTTGTTCTCTGCGTATGGTAATTAGAATAATATGTGACTATTAAGTCTGCATCGATAAGGATTTTCTTATTATCGCTTGTCAAATTTAGGAATTTAATTGCAGGATCATATTTACCAATTAATTATTATATGCATATTATAAATCAAAAACACTTATCTTATAGCTACAGTGACGACCCGGGCAATCAATTTCAATATTATCCCAAAAATATTAAACTTTGAATATCGCACACTTTCAATTTTTACACCATCGAACGGAAAAAGTACCTTCCTATGCAAATTGAATGAAAAATATATCTCTGTTTATCGAGTTTTAAACTAATTTCCTATCATTTTTGTAATCCACTACATTACATTAATCCGATTGCAAAATATTAACACGTTTGCACTTGAAACAATGTAAATATGTTAGCTTCTGTTTTCTTCCAGCTAATGTTCCTTAACAAAATTAAAATTCGACTAAAATATAAGTAAATCAATAAACATAACACAAGTTTTTCAGATGCATAATTGATTTACACGCTTAAACACTGAAATAATCAGAATAAGAAAAGTTGCTATGTATAGCGAAAAATTGGAGATTTCTGTAGTTATAAATCTCTGGCAGGCGGCTAATATGAAAGTAATACCGATTTCAGTAAATTAAAACTTTCTTATTCGTTATTTTTCTGATAAAATTAATTTGTATTCCAATTGGCGGGCATTGTAAAAAATTTATATTAGATATGAAAATTTATTACAGTTTTCAATATATATATATATATTCGCCTATGTTCTATAAATCAGGTAGTATGTTTTGATTCCCGGGAATCCCGGGTAGGTCTCCTATTATTTGTAATGCAGAAATATTAATTCGATAAATAGTCGCAAGGCTAACAAAACAGCATGCATATGATACACTGTTGAATATTTTGTGATGGGTTGAACCAACGTTTGGTGCTGCAGTAGCTGCAACCATAAAATGGAAAAATCTCATTCCAACATTTGGAGCTTTGGCTCATTTGGAGCCCCAAATGTTGGAAAGTGATTTCACTATTTAATGATTGCAACTACTGCAGCACCAAAAGTTGGTTCAACCCAGCATAATTTTTTTAGCAGTCTACACTCAAATAGGGTGACTTCCTATGTCCCAATCTATCAATAAATTCATATAGGTTACGCAGCAGATGAAAGCGACCTATTTTCTTCTACCTTTACAAGAAGAAAGTATTGTGTTCCTGAAAATTTTCAACTTGCGGTTTTCGACGGATTTATACGTTTTAGAAGGTCCTGAATACGATTTGTCAGATTTTAGAAAATGTCTGTCATTGAGTATGTACGTGACAAAAAATTGTGGGCTCTCTATCTCAAGAACTAATGCACGGAATAACTAGAACTAATGCACATGAATTTAATAAAACTTTATAATCAGTTCAGTATGATATAAATTGATACGATTGATTAATATGATATGAATTAGTTTAAATCGCCCAGGGTGCTGCTGTGCTGCATTTTTCACGATTTCCACAATATCTCTTTCTCAAGAACTAATGCACGAATTTTCATCAAACTTCAGATTCTGTTAGACTTTGACATAAATAGACGCTGTTTCGTTTTTGGTGTAAACCGCCCAACAGGTGACACTGCTATGCTGCATTTTTTACGATTTCCGCAATAGCTCTTTCTTCAGAACTAATGCACGGATTTTTATAAAACTTCATATTCAGTTAGACGTTCAAATAAGTTATTTCTGATTAGGTTGTTTTGTAAATCGTTCAACAGGTGGCTCTGCTATGCTGCATTTTTCACGATTTTTGTGAGAGCTACATCTGAAAAGAAAAATAGTGCACGGAATTTTAGGAAATGACATATCCTAATACGCTTTCACATAAATAGAACCTTATTAAGCTTGGATGTATACTGCCCAACAGGTGTCACTTTGATGCTTACTCATCTTTTGTTTCTAAAATGCGTATTTAAAAAAAATACACTTTTTGAAGTAGTAACACATATGACATAGAAGGAAGTCTTTGGATTGGCGCATCCGGCCCGTTTTCTCCACTTCAACGACGATGTTGTATTCATGATACTTCTTTAACTAATGAATTTAAACATCGTCATTTATTTTCAGTATTTCTATTCCCCTCACATGTTGTAGAAGTCATCCACATGATTCTCACATAACGTTGGTGAACATTTTAACCAAGATTAAGAACTGCGGGAATATAGCGTGAAGGGTACTTAATATTTACATTCCAGAAAACGCTTCTAATGTCCCGAGTGTCCCAAAAAACGAGGGGCAGTATTTAAAATTGTGTAATTTGAAAACGATTAACGAACAAAGTATCCCGTTTCACGTATCTTTATTAGAAATGCAATAAATGTTTAACTATACGAATTAAAATTAGTTTAAACTTCCGCCAATAAGAGAGATCTTGAAGTTGAATTACGAAATTTGCGATATTTTCAAAATATCCGCCATTTGGAGTAATAACATGTCGTAATCTCATAGCAAAACTAGCCGATATCCGTAATTATGTTTTATCAGGAATGACCTCCCATGCTTTACGGATATAATGTTCTGGTTCCGCTAATCTTTGTAGATTTTGTAGGTAAACTATTTCTTTTAAGTGTGCTCACAGAAAGAAATCTCAAGGATATAAATATAACGAATATTGTCATTTATTTTTTCTCAGCTTGCAGGGCCAGCTGTTGGCGACTGTTTAAATTGAACTGGAACTAGTATGGTTAATAATTTATTGCTGTTCTAATAAAGTTACAAAAAAGGAGTTTATTCTACCGTTAATTTTTTTAAAATAGTTACTTTCAAAAAGGGTCCCTCCTCTTTTGGGAACCCCGTATATAATATACATAATACAAAAAATATAATCAGAATCATCTGTATTTTAATTTTTCCTTTCGTAAAAAGTTCTTCGTATTTCATATAGAAAATAAAGAAAATGTATAACAGCCAATTAAAAAGACAATTCATTATTGTTCTTTGCGTTCTACAATTGTAAAAAATTTCCAAACTTTGAAATTTATTTTCATGTGTTTCTTTAATGTAAATGCCTTCGTTGAAAAGTTATTAAGAAAATAACCATGCTGAGCTAATTATCGCTCACGCTGAAGGATGATAATTGTATTCTTCCAAAACTTGTTTTCACTACACGAAGATCCAACAAAGTTTTATTGCTGAAAAATAACTACTGTTTTATTTTACCCATATATTGTATTTTTAGAGGAGTTTTTATTTATCTGCGTAATTTGGTAACAAATATTACATTTCTATTTTTGCTATCGGGTAATATAAATAGGGCTATTTTTCCATGTACAAAAAAAAAAGGTTTTTGATTATCTTTAACATAAAAAAATGTTAAATAAACATTATTTTTTTTCAAAATACCATTATGTTAAATTATATTTATTGAATCTAACATGGCGCTCCTTATTTGTTTTCAAAGGCATTAGCTTTTAAGCGTCTAACACTCTTCACCCGTGCCAATGAAATTTTATGTCTGCACACCTTAACTGCTCTTTCATGAAAGAGAACAAGGATTATTATTGCTCTAAATAACAAAATGAGGCTATCGTTAGAATTTTCCTCGGGCAATCAATTATTTTTCTTCTCATTTAGATGCATTTAATGGCAAGTAATATACAGTTACTTTTATCGTTAGAAGGTGAAAATGTGATAAACAATGACGTAGGAAAATTTGAATTAAATGGAGTGAATACGGTAATTTGTGATTATTTGTACAAGATTAATTATCAACTATATAGGGCATAAATTGCTAAATATTTTCTTTTAGTTTTAACAATTTTTAAATAAATTTTATAAAAGAAATGTGTTTTCCCTATGTAAGTGGATGTATAAAATTAAATATGCAACAGCCTATGATGACATAATAGTCATAGCTGACGAAACATTCAATTTGAAAACATTAGATTTCTTTGACATTGAATTAAGATAACTTTTTTCTTGATCGTTTTTGCGTTTTCGTTATCGTTAGTCGGGAGTGGTTTTTCGCAAGTTTAGATTTTTTTTATTATTATACTTGAATGTCAATATATTTTGAGTATTTTGCGTTTGGGAAAAATTTCTCGCTACGAAGTTTTATTTCGACTTCTACATTTTGGGTAATTTTAGTTAGTTTTCGTCTTGCACGTGGTATCAGTGAAGGAATCTTACAAGTGCAAGGATGTTTGTGCTATGTTGCGGAAAAACCACATTCGTGGTGGGTCGAAAGTTAAATAAAGTTAAAATTTATTTTTGGAAGAAAAAATTTTAAGTTTTAATCCATCATTTGGGTGTTCTGTACTTTTAGGCTCAAAATTTATATTTTAAGAAAAAGAGCTTGGGCGTGCGTTTGGCCCAGCCCTTTTTCTTGTCAGATTCCGTGGTGTAGATTGTAGTGGACTAGCAACTCTCTTACAAAGATAATCTAGTTTTTTCCATGTGAACGTTCTGTCGATATTAGCCTCGGTGCGCAACCGCGACATCTGCACTTTATTTTACTTTAATTTTGCGAAGTGTGCTTGTGTCTGTCGGAATATGCGGCTATTGGTTTTCGCTGCGATTTCAGTGTATCAGTCTGATGAAAATAAAAGTAGAATTAAAACTTATCAGCGAATTTGGGTAGAGTCCTGCCCCTTGAGGAGAGGAAGACCAGCGGCGAGTTTTGGAAGATAAAATCTTGCACGTGTTCCAGACATCAAAGAGTTTGGCATGTGGCTAAAGACGAGTTGCAGTTTGGTAAGAGTGAACTTTGTTTGTAGTTCAATAAAGTTGATCTGCAACCACGGGTTGCTCGGTTTGGAAACATTTAAGCTAGTTTGTAAAAGTGTAAACTAAATCTTTCGTTTATATCAAAAGCCGTCATTGAAGCCTGAAGTTATTAGTGAATACTTGTGAATACCAGAGTTCTTTACTTATGTGAAGTTATTTCAGTGAACTTTGAATTAGTGATTTTGTGTTTCTTCATATTATTGAACATTGATATAGGGGCAAATTATTGTTAATCGCTGCATATCGTAGGCAAAATTAAAAAGAAGCTCTATCGCATCCCTTCCCTATTAATTTTCAATAAAGTTATTTTTAACATATAAATTTAATTATGACTGGTCCTCAAAGTGACGGTCTTGTCATGCACGTCACTACATGTACTGTGTTTTTCAATATAAAAATTTATGCTGGGGAGCCATTTAAAAACTTCTTTTTATTAGGCTTATGAAGGTTTTTTTTTCTCGTATAGTCTTTTGAATTTCTAAAAGGCTCTCATTAATGATAAATTTGTCTCACTTTCATAATGCTACACTAGCCATGCTTTAGCACGTATTATTGATAATCCTTCATTTATGTGCTTATAGTGTTTTTATTTTAATGTTTGTTTAATTTTAATGCTAATGTTTCTATTTTAATAAAATCTGACAGGTAAAAATTGCTTTTGTAAAATATACATATATTTTCTAATATTGGCCTGCGTTAACTTATGCACTCTAAACTATCAAATTCCTGTAGCTGGGTATGAGGTGTTCAATTGATTTTCTTTGACTCCTTTAAATTATTTATGTTTTAGAAATATATATAATGTAGTAATGTGTGTATCGACACTGGTATTTCAGAAAGTATTTCACATGTATAACAATATGTGATTTCAAAACCTTAGTTATAGCACTTTTTATAAATTAACATAATAATCGTGTGTACACTTGGTAATTTTGAAAATGTAATTAGTTCATCCGTATATGTTTCACAATAGCTGATGTCAGATTATTTCTGCTTTTAGATTTTCAAAGAAATAAAATAAATATTGAAAACTTTAGATTTTTTTTTCAATAATGGGAAAGAAAAGATTTGTTTATGTATTTTATGTAGTACGAAACACACATTACGAGAATATCTTTCGTTTAATTAATCTGGTATTTTCCAGACAATTCATAAGAAGCAAGTGTATAAAAAGGATGCTTTTAATGGTTTTCCTTTTGGAAGGCAATAAACTAGTATACAACTGATATAAGAAGACTTAACATTGATATAAACTCATATGATATTACAGGGTGTATCAGGATTGATCGTTCAAATTAGGTGAGAGGCAAAAATAGCAAAAAAAAAAAAAAATAAATAAATAAAATAAAATAAAAACAATATAGCACACGAAAATGTGGGCGCAAAGGAACGCATAACATTGTAGAGTGTGCTGTCTATCCACAACTTCTGAGCACTTGCAAAGCTCTCTGACAAGTCCAGCCGGTCGTCATTCGACAAGGTGACTTTGCAGAAGGAACACAAATCGTCATACGTTTAATGAGTATGCCGATATGCATCTAACTTACGTTACGACAAGGGAAATCTGTAGAAGATTTGGGCAAATATATACAGAACGCTACTCCAACCGGCACAAACCTCAGAATCAGATGTTTGCAACGGGATTGGTTATCAGTACCTCTCAAGACAGAGGATGCAACCGATCGACACGAACAGTTCCAGGTAAAGGGTGTTATTTAGGTTTTTTTACGTTTGCGCTGGTTTCGGTAGAGTTCTGCATACATCTGCTCACGCGCAGCTCCTTGACTGATATTTCTTGCCATAACGTCAGTTCCATACATATCTGTAAATGCATTAACTGTATAACGATTCAAGTTACTTCTGCAAAGTCACGTTCTTAAATGACGACCGTCTGGACTTATAAGAGAGCAAAGCCCGTGATCAGAATTTGTGAATGCACAGCGTCATCTACAATGTCATGCGTTCCTTTACGAAACCCCTTTCTTATGTGAAATTGTCTTTTTTGCTACTTTCTACCTCTCCACCAATTTTTAATGATCAATACTGATATACCTTGTATAAAAATAATCCAAGATAAACGCAGTTATGTAAACAAATATATTTTATATTTTTAAGACATATTTAATAGTCTATGATTTTTTTTCATTTACACCGTGCTTTAAAATAATGTAAGACAAATATCATTTCAATTTAATTTTTCTATTATAAACTATAAAATTTAATTCTGTTAGTATCCAGCATGAAAATGAAGACCATTCCAATATTTGTTCCGAAAATTTTGCGGTGCCAAGCAAAAGGTAATTGCACTTTCTTTTAATTGATACTTGGAGCTTAAATAGTTATGATAATAATAGTTTTAGATGAAATTTAATATAATGTATAGCAATTAATGGACAATTAAGTAAAACATAGCATTGAATGTAATGAAACTTTATCACACCTGCAAATTTTATGGATGCGGAGGGATAGAAACCATATGACTGAATAAATTGCTATATTTACAGAGGTTTTTAATTGGTAAAATTTTTTGAAGCAAATTCAGATATAATTATTATACATATATATTTGAAACGTAGTTTTTTAACTACATTTAATTTATACTTTATTTTGTAAAAAATTGAGTTTGCATTACATTTGATATTTGAATTTTAATGTACACCCATGACATATAAAACACCATGCGTTCGTTTGCACTACCAGTTTCCTATGTGAAATTGTCTTCTTTTGCCATTTTCTACCTCTCCACAAATGTTGAACAATCAATCCTGATACAGCCTGTATAAAAAATAATCCAAGATAAACTTAGATAGGTAAACGAACATATTTTATATTTTTAAATTATTTAATAGTCTCTGACAGAATCTACTCTCATCTGAGAAAAGTACACAGGCCCAGCTGTTCTCGATTTAATTGAGATGCAAACGACACCAACTTCAGATGTATAATTAGATTGCTGGAATTGCTAAAGGCGAATGACACTATCAACGCTGATTAACAAAATCGAGAGCAGTAGTATGTAGAAATTAGAATAAGTTCAAAATGTAGTTGAAAGTATTGTGCGCATGCAAAAAAAATCACACTTGAATAACACGATAGTGCTGGTAACAGATTTAAATTATTTGGCGCGCATTAGCAGTTGTTGTAGAACTGAAAATTTTAACACGAAATAATATATTCCTAATTTTGATATTTTTTATAAGTGTAGCCGACATTAAATGATTTTACACATGCCTGTATTGTTGAAAAACTCAAGAAAAAAATTGACCGGAGAACTTACGCATAACACATAGTTTTGTGTCCTGGCTTTGGAGAGCATTTCAAATAATTATGACGTGTAGCAAGTGTCACGGGGACTGTCGTTTTAGGAGATCGACTGCTCCAGAAGTTAGACACATTGCCTTATCCCCTAAGAGCGAAAGGCGCACCACAGCGAGGCAAATGCCAGATACATTTCTTTCTGCCACAGTTAAGCCAAAGAATTGCATCTAGGTTTTTGAATCAAGAAGTATAGGCCTAAAGAACTTTTGTTTGTGTTCCATTGTTCAGAGCTACCCTAGCGACCGCTTAAAGTGATATTGTTGGCATCTCAACTGGATCTAAATCGACTGGGATTATGTACTCCTACCAAACACTTTTTATAGATATTTTCTTAACAGTAAACACAACGACTCTCATCGCAGTTCAGTGTTTATCTACGAACAAATTACTGAACCTACTCTCATCTGAGACACGTACACAGGCCAAGTTGTTCTCGATCCAAATGAGATGCAGACGACCATTTGAAAAGGTCGTTACGAAGTATCGAGAACGTGGCACACAAAATATATCTTCGGCGTATAGAATTGATGCAAATGCATGCCTGTTGGTTTCTTCATACCCGCTTACATGTAGCAGAGAAAAAACGGATTTACCACCTGACTAGCTGTGGTGCACCCATTCGTTTCAATTCAAAAATTCTAATCGTCACCCGCCCACAATTTTGCGTTTGGTTACCATTTAATATGTCACCCGTCCTTAAAAATTGTACACCAATGTATATAACTTTATTATTGCTATTTCAATGTTTCTACTAATACTGATAATTTTACTGTATGCATACTTCTCATTTGAATACAATTTTTTAAACCACGTAATACGTCTTCCGTTATTAGAAATTGTCCACCAATGTATATTTATTTATTATTACTTCTTCAATGCTTCTAGCAATAGTGATAATTTTACTACAATTACATACTCCGCATTTGAATAAAACTTTTTACAATTTTTATGTATAGATTTATATTTATTATCTTACTGTAAATTCTTTAGATACTAAGCTAATGAAAAAGTCTTTTAACATCTTATCATTCATATTATCGTATATTTTAATCACTTTGTGATCCTTGTTTATCGTTTCCTAAATGAAATGACTCACTCTTACTTCAATCAGATGTAATGTAAAAAGAAAATTTTAATGTAGTTTTTATCATTAAAAAAAAATAATGATTTAAATATTTTGTTAAATATATTGTTTTTAAATATACGATTGCACTTTAAACTATATCTTTCTAATTTCATTTATTTTGTAGGTGTGAAATGTATCAAATTCAATGTTATTTTGCTCAGAGTTTCTAAATTTTTATTTAAAAATTATCAATCTATATTTACTCAGCCTTTGTTTTAGATACAAATTATCATGGCAAAAAGTATTTTGCAAAGATTCTAAGCACGTAGATTTATATAAAGAACTAATTTCATTGTGTATAATTAATAGTCTAGCTAAATTATATTTTTCGGAATAACTATAATATTTAACACTAACATACCATCAACGAATGGGGAAAATTATCAAACTGTTTGTTATGTTTTCTAATTTATTAAGCGTAAAAAAAAAAAAAACCCTCCAGTCATTTATTTTAGAGCCGCTATACAAATTATTTTAACATTAATTTTTATAAATGACTTCTAAGGATAATATTAGAAAAATGTTACCAGAAATAAATAGAATGGTATTTATATTTTATAAATCCGATACTGAACAATCTGAAGTATAAACTACTATATTTTTCCACCGACTTTATTATATAATTTATTGAAAATTAATGATATCATAAAAGCAGTACATGTTTTTGTAAGTAATATTTTTCAAAACGAAAGACTTTTACAAATTTTGGAGTCCATTCCCTTTTGTGTAGTTTGCATATGGACAGTTAAATATGTGATAAATAATATATAAATAAACCATCAAACAAGGATGTATTACAGTAAGTGAGAAATAAATGTTCTTTCTTGACAAATTTCTTATGTGGATGATAACTAACTTGAGTCTTGTTTTCGCACTGATAACGTTATGGTTTATTTTTCGTAATAAAAGAACAAAATATTATTTTATTTTTATTTTTAGTTATTTAAGAGCTTCCGATAATCTCTTGCGTAATGCATAAAATCATTTTTATTGCGAAACCATATTTGTGTAATATTAAGTGCAGTTACTCGAGTGCACATGCAAAGTTTAATTTTATGATTCTTCTTCCTTAAAAATTTTATCTTAATATTATGTAAAATAACTTTATTTCTTCTAAATATCATAACTGTTTTTTGGCAGATGTTAATTAAATGTTGCGAAAACCATTCAAATCGTTCCAATCATTTTAAGATATACCTTATTTCTAATAATGAAACATGCATACCTACCTTATTTCTAATAATGAAACATGCATATATACCTTATTTCTAATAATGAAACATGCATACCTACCTTATTTCTAATAATGAAACATGCATATATACCTTATTTCTAATAATGAAACATGCATCCATTCTTCATTAAAAATATTTCAATAAATGCCATATATTAAAATAGTTGAATTCAGAAATATGGGATAATTTAATACTTTGCTTTAAAATAAGTTTGTTGTTTATTATTTATATGATTAAATGCTCTATCAAAAATATCTCGGATTATGTACATCATTCAAGGTAGATCTTTTCTTGTTAGACTTGCAGTATTTAAACGAGATTACTATATCTTCAAAAGCAGTACTGTAACAATTATATGTATAACATCCTGATAAGATTCTTTATATTTTTTTAGTGATCATACGATTAAAAAAATATGTCAATATCAATAAAGATCAAAAATATTACTTTTTAATGAATTTTAATTTAGCACTTTATAATACAACTTAGAATAAACTTATTCTATAATTTCGACTAATCAGTTTTCTTAATCTATTTACAACGTAATACAAAAAATAAACCATTCGCTTGGACAAATTTTGTTAAAGTTTTATTGTGAAGACCATACAACTAAATGTTTATTGTTAGAAATACACCGTAAAAAAGACACATGTTTCTTATTTTTCTAAAATATAATATAACAACGAACGAAAATATACAATAACCTCTTCCTACCATTTCGGAAAACTTTTTTTTTGTCTTTAGAAACCATAGAAACCAATATACTAATGACATTTAAAGAATTCTTTATAAAAATAAAGTACCGGGTGGTTATAATATAAGTATTTATAACTAGAACTGTTTATAGCTTGAAGGAATAATCTGAATGAATCAAAATCGGTACACTAACTATTCAAGAAGAGGGAAGAGGAATGGAATAATAAAAAAATAGATGCAATAATAATCAACAGATGGCGCTACGGGCTTTAAAATCTATTGTGTAACGTGGAGGTGTCACAAACCTCAATGACTTAAAAGATCGCATATCACATGTGCGAAACACCACTCCTGATTCCTGATGCGTTAAATTCCGCAGTTGAGCACGTCGTGCATCGTCTGGATTGTGTCCTCCAGAACAATGGCCACGTGAAAACTATACTTGAGCCTAAACACGTTCACTGTGACATTTTCCAATAAATTTGGTATATCATCCGGCTTTACACCTTAATTCTGTGTTCTTGTATTACAAATTGCATTTCATACTCAAGAGCGCCATCTGTCGGCGATTATTGTAACTACTTTTTTTTATTATTCCATTCCCCTTCCCCCTTCTCAAATAGTAAGTGTACCGAATTTGATTTCATTCGGGTTATTCCTTCAAGTTACAGATTGCTCCAAATAGAGATATGTATATTATAACCACCCTGTGTACTAGGCTGCCAGCGGCATTCGAAAACATGTCCGAGTAGTTCTTAAAGTGTATTAATCAGTTTTCTCAAACCGGAATAAGAAAATTGCTTAGATTTTTTATGATGCTACCAATTCCCAATTAAACATGTTCAGCTGCACAACCGAATTTATATATTCAAGAATAACAAAAAGATATATATATATATATATTATTTTAACGCTGTTAACTTATCATATTTGTGTGTAAAACATGTTTCTTGAACATGAACATGATAAAGTTTACATAAGAAATAATAGCATCCGAAAAACCTATATTTCGGGTTGCGAAAACTTATTAATACGCTATAAAAACTATCCGGAAAAATACGTTCAAATTTTGTCGTAAAACTCCATATCTGCATGAAACAAACTATGGGTACGCTGTTGATGGGTTTACAAAATAGCTGCTTTTACTAAAACGGTGACGTTTTTTCTAAAGAGTAGAAATAACAGAAATGTATGGCTAATACAAATGTATGGTAATAAAAATAATATACTTGTAAAAACTGCATTATTTTAAAATATCATCAATCAGATTACTCGATTAGACTTTTTTCTACAAATCTCCAAAAATGATAAACTGTTTTATGTTTACCCGATAAATTTAACTTCTAAGAAAAAAAAAGAGACATTTTTTTAATACAACACAATGTTTGTGTTCCATAAATTCCAGCATAACCCAGTCTTTCCTACAAAGAGAGATATATTCATCTGAAGATATTGAATCTTCTAAAGCAAATATATTTTGTATTTTTATTCTCTTAACTGTTGCTAGATATTTTCATTAACGACGTTTCGTTAGAAAATTTCAAAATAATTTTTCTTAAGTTAAAAACTCTAGTAAAAAGTTGAAAATGTTTAAAAAAGGGAATTAATATTTTTCATAATCACCTTTAAAATTATTATATTTTAAGAAATTTTTTGAAAAATTGGGATACATTAATACAATACAAAGTGTTAACTAAAACAAGTGCATGTATGTATATTTATTATCCTCATTGAAAAATACAACAATTATAAAAAATGTTTAAATTATTTTTAAACTTTAAGGTTGTCAGAATTTGAAATATAATTAACTTTTGTTCACCTATTGTAATAAAATAATAAAATAATTAAAAAAAAATGTTTAATCAAATGTTTAATAAAAAAATGTTTAATCAAATTAATCACTAGGTAATTAAATAAATTTTCTGTTATTAATAGCATGGGAAAAGACGCTATTTTCGCAATACGTTGTACATACATTCCGGTTACCTTACACCTTAGTTTCAGCTTAACCTTATTCAAAAATAAATATTTCTCAAATGCTTAGATAGTTTTAAAAGTATGTTAGAAAATATATGCAGCTGCAATAAATTCTTCTTAACTCACTTGAACAGTG
Source organism: Maratus michaelseni (assembly GCA_963931845.1). Classification (NCBI taxonomy): domain Eukaryota; kingdom Metazoa; phylum Arthropoda; class Arachnida; order Araneae; family Salticidae; genus Maratus; species Maratus michaelseni. The sequence continues at coordinate 126,087,687 of OZ007590.1, read as the reverse complement.
GATATTAATGGCGCGTTAACGAAAACATCAATCATACAGTAAATAACAGCATTTTTGTGAAAAGGTTTGGAGAAATGCCAGAATATAACGTCCTGGTTGATTCATGGTACTGCTTGCTGTAAATTAATATAGCATTATATTCCCTTTTTTTAAAGTTCATACTTTTCTTTTATCTCTCGCTGATAGATATTATGCATTATATATATATATATACAGGGTGATTTTTTTTAAAGTTGTGAAACTAAAACCCTATAATAAAAGAACCACTGATCCAAATGACCTGAAATTTCACCAGTATGCTCCCAAAGCAATGGGGATTTATTAGGCGTAGTTAAAAAAAACCTAAAATTTCACCGACAGATGGCGCTGTATATGCAGTAATGTCGGGAGACGAATTTGCGCATGACATACGCACATTGGTGATAAAAGAGTGAAGTACGCACAGCTCGGGTTCATTGCTCTACAGATATCCTCGCAATGACTGTGCCATTGACAGGCTGTGCGTTGTTAGTGAAACTGTATTATCAGAATAATGACAGCGCAGCAACTGCTCTTAGGAGATTTAGGAGACGTAAGAATTTAATAAAATGTCCATTGACGCCAGAAGGCCTACGGAAGATGGTTTCTCAAAGTACAGTCCATTGTTTTCCTCCCACTGACGATATTCTTTGTTTCTGTTAACTTCAAGCGCCATCTGTCGGTGCGATTTTAAGTTTTTTTAACCACGCCTAAAAAATACCCATTGCTTTGGGAGCATACTGGTGAAATTTCAGGACATTCGAATCAGTGGTTCTTTTGTTATAGGGTTTTACTTTCACAACTTTAAAAAAATCACCCTGTATATATATAACCATTAAATGAACGTTACAACTACCAACAAAAACTGTGAAATTATGAATAAAATTAAATAACTAATTGTCAATAAAACAGATCCCCCCAACAAACTGAACAATTAAGTTCAAAATAAAACAATGTTAAAAAGGATTCAGAGGAAAACAAAAAAAAAAAGATGAAATTACCCCATTTGAAAGCAAAATTCAAACTTGAGTCAGCATACAGGGTCTGTTCTGAAATTAGTAGGACTGTTTTTTTCCTGAGCGAACGGGCGGACGACAGGTGGTCTGCTCGCGTACGATCCGTGGAGAGGGATATATAACTGATAATGTTGGGGAAAATCGGCAGTCGGCTCTTGGCCGTTGAAGCGAGCTGCTCGCTTTTACTGTGAACCCCTGTCGGAACGTCTCGTCACGGAGAATCATAGAGCGTTATCTGGAGCAGCGATACGCGATCAAATTTTGTGTAAAGCTTGGTAAAACAGGCAAAGAGACTCACGACATGATTAAGGAGGCCTACGGTGATGCTGCCATGGGTAGATCGGGTGTTTTTGAGTGGCACAAGCTGTTCCGAGAAGGTAGGGAAAGAGTGGAAGACGAATATCGCTCCGGATGTCTTTCAACCAGCAAGACCAATGAAAATGTGTCGCAAGTGAAAAAATTACTAAACAGTGATCGTAGGATGAGTATCAGAATGATTGCATATGAACTGAGCATTCCTCAAACCCAAGTTTTTGAGATCGGGACAACGCGCTAAAACACACAGCGCTTCGCGTAGTGGATTATCTTGCAGAGCACAATGTGGCAACGCTGGCTCATCCCACTTACAGCCCCGACTTGGCCCCGCCAGACTTTTTTTTAATCCCGAGAATAAAATCGACGCTCAAGGGGAAGCATCACGGCTTGGTAGAGGTGGTTCAACAGGCTGTGACGTGGGAGCTAAACAGCATTCCGGTCCAGGCGTTCCTGGAGGCGTACGAAAACTGGAAAACTCGTTGGCAGCAGTGTGTAGATGCGGAAGGGTGCTACTTTGAAAAATTCTAATCGTTTGTACTATTCTCATGAATATATATATATATTTTTTATTTGAATCCCACTAATTTCAGAACAGACCCTGTATATTACAAGAATTGGAGTTTTAAGCATATGTTGCCAAAAAAAGGAAAAGAAAAGTGATTTAAAAATTGATGGACTATGGATCAAGGAACAACACGTAATGCATAGCCAAGCACAATATATATATATATATATATATATATATATATATATATATATATATATATATATATATATATATATATATAATACATTTGAAATCAAAATACCTCAAGCAAGTTCTATCATCAAAATCTGACCAAATCTCCAATTTAAAGATGGAAAGTATTTAGTGTGTATAGAATCCTTTTAAGTTAATAAATAATTAACAAATTTAAACAACAAATTACCGAAACTCCAATTTAGGGATGACATATAGTAATATATACAGAATAGTTCGAAAGAAAAAAAAGCAGAAAAAATAGATACATAAAAGGATAAAAAAAAACTTGATCACATATTTTTTTTAAAAATGGAATTTAGATATCAAATGACAGTAAAATGGAATTCAAAAAATTTAATGTATAATCATCAGTTGGTAAAATGCTATGTGTCATAAAATATACTAGCATATTTGTCAAGAACAGTATATGTATTTCTGTATATTATATTTATATATTATATTAGTAAAAGTAAACAATAGAAAAATACAGATGAAAAGTGGATAACAAAAATTTACTCACATACCATGCTGCATTTCTCGAGATTAATACCACGCGGACTTAACAGCATTGCTAATAGGCAAGTGAATAAGTAAGAACAGTACCGCCTCCTTAAGAGTAATGAAATTACTAATGAAAAAGCTTTGTTAATCACAGTGCTGCCCACTATATCGATTAATTAAAATAAATTAATATATAAATAAAAAATTATTAAAATTATCTTTAAATATAGAAAATATATCAATTCAATTTATTTTACCACATCTAAATATTATAATTTAAAATAATATAGATACTAAGTCATTATTTAACTTTAATTATAATAAATACATGTACAAAATATGTTTATAATTAATAAATAATTTCAGGATTGATTTATAATTATTATTTCCATATCTAAATCAATTTAATTTCATTAAAATAAAATTACACAATTCCTATGTAGTATCTAATTATACTAAATGATTATTTTAAAATAAACTTAAATTATTTAAGTTTTTAGTATTATATAATTATCTGGTTATTATTTATGACCACTCATAAAACAATAACATTAAATTTATAAAATTTTGATTGATAGGTTATTTATAGAAATTACATATCAATGACTAGAATGTATATTTATTCTTATTAAATATATATATATATATATATATATATATATATATATATATATATATATATATATATATATATATATATATATATACACACACACATATATATATATATATATATGTGTGTGTATATATATATATATATATATATATATATATAAGCCAACGTCCTTGATACCAACCACATTTAATCTTTATATTTTTGTATATAAACACCAAATAAGATATCTATATACACCAAAGTATTTTTGAAAACTATTGATGTAATTAGAATATCGTTTAATTTTGCTTTATTACAGATAAATTTTATATTATTGTTTTTATGCATGTCTGAGCATAAATATTTTATTATTTTCAGATAATTGAGTATAATATTTTATAAGCTTATTTATGTAAGCATGGAGCATGGTGCTTTGGCTGATTACACTTTAGGTAAAGGCATTTTTATCAATGTTTATTTCATTAACTAAACGTGCAAACCATGTTTAGAGAAATAAAGAAATAGCTAAAACTTTTTGTCACGAAATCAGACTTAATGAGATACAAATTTATTCTTGATTACAATACACAATTTTGGATATCTAAATTAATATGCTCCACTTTTCATTGGATGTAAGGTGCTATAGAAATGATAAAACATCTAAAAAATACTTTCATTCCAAAATATTACCGCTTTAAAAAATACGAGCATCCACCAATTCCAAAATACTTAATGTGACCGTAAAGAGGATTGGACATTCGAAGATAATATTTTGAAGAGAAAAATCGAAAACCAGTTGAACACCAACCGGGAGACGGTTCGCCAAATTGTGAAACGTTTTATTCAAAGCCAAATTTAGGAAATAAAACAGTGCCAGAGAGTTACGTCTGGCCAACAAAAGACAAGACTTAAACATGGATGGCACCATTGAGTAAAGTGCTCATAATCAGCGAAGAAAAGCGTTAAAAAATATATTCACAAGTTGAACTTTACCATAATCGACACAGCAATGAAATTTCGTCAAATGATACTCTTAGTACATCAGCCAATGTCGGAAAAAATTCCAATCAGTTATGGTGTTGCGGTGGGATTTTTACAACTCGCAAAACATCGCTCGTTTTTGTTGACGAAGGCGTGAGAATTAACTTTTAAACATACCGTTAAAATATCTTGAAAGGGATTTTGCTTCTCTGCTCCTAAAATACTTAGAAAATGAGAAATATACGCGCAAACAATGTTCTCTTTCAGCACCCAGAACAAAAGCTGTTAAAAATTGTGCAAGTCACACCAACAGACTTCTTACGAGCTCAATAATGGTCTCTGCACTATCATCTTAACTAAATGGGTTATTACGTATGATCAACTGAGAAGATGGAAGTTTGTTCAAAAGCTCAGAGAAAGTTGGAGTCTGTGAAAAAATCTCTTCTTTAGTAATGGGCAAAATTATTAAAGGATGAGTTGCGGTCCGTTGCTCAAAATTTCTTTTAAGACTTCACTTCAGTGTAAAATGCAAAAGGACACACTATCTCTTGCACACTATGTCTTCGGAAACTTGTAGTTTCGTGCAAGCGACAATTTTGTACTTTGTCCATTATCAATATTATTTTTATTTCTGTTGTTGTTAAAATAATTACGATCTAAAAATCTGTCCGAGTTATTTCCTGTCATATTATAATACTAAGTGTTTACCTATAGTACTTGCGGAGCAGTTACAAAATGTTCCTTTGTAAATACTTGATGATATAAGTCAGCGAAAATATGACGACGGTATATGATTTTATGGATTAAATTTATATATATATATATATATATATATATATATATATACAGTGGTGGCCAAAAGTTTGGACATTTTTTGAAAGTTTCATGTTTTTCAAGTGTGTGATTGTAGACTATATTAATTTTCACTTAAATACAAACGTTGATATATCAAATTGAAGGTAATTTAATGTAGAATTTAATAATAAAAACAGTATTAAAATATATGTATTATAAAAAAAGTTATGCTCCTTAAGGTAGAACAAACAAACACAAATCGTTCCGAATAAGGACCGTTTTGTAATAAAAGCGTACTAGCCAATCACAAACAGTGTTCTGAGGACCTATCAAATGTCTGTAACTATAGTTTATGTTATTTGGATGGTAAAAGCGTTATTGTTGTGGAAATATTTTGCGGAATGATGCATACTAGTACAATTAAATAGAGTATTGCTGTTTTTGAATATTTAAAGACACTTTTTTTAATTAAACTAATTTTAAACAATGTCATCAACAAGAAGAACTAATTGGACATCTACGAAAAGAAGCCGAATTGTCATATTGAGAGAAAATGGCCCCTCTTATGCTGAAATTGCAAGACAAGTTGGTGGTTCAGTGACTTGTTCTGGTGTACGAAAGTTCTGTTTACGGTATGAAAAAACGAAATCAATGGAAAATAAGGGCAAATCAGGTCGAAAAAAATGCACAAGTGCTACTGCCGATTGGAAATTTAAACCGCTATGCCTTCAACATAGAAAAATTTCATCAGATGCCATTAGATGTGAAATGAATGCAGCGGGTATTGCAGTAAGTTCAAGAACAATAAGAAGAAGGTTATCAGGATTTGGACTACAAGCTAGAATTCCAAGGAAAAAACCATATTTAAATCAAAAGCAACGCAAAAAACGAGTTAAGTGGACATAAGAACACATTAAATTGTCAGAAAATCAATGGAAGCAAGTAATCTAGAGCGATGAGAGTAAAATATCGCTCTTTGGTTGTGATGGTAGAAAATATGTGAGACGAAGAGTAGGAGAAGCACTTCATCCTGATTGCATTGAAGCAACTACAAAAAACCCAACAAATGTCATGATTTGGGCATGTATGTCTGCAGATGGTGTGGGCCGAATTCAAGTGATTGATGGCATCCTGAATGCCAAAAAATACATCGAAACTGTCCTGGAACCAAAATTGATACCTTCCATCAGGGATCTCTTCCCCAACAACGCACCATTTATTTTTCAGCAGGATTCAACTCCATGCCACACAGCAAAATTATGCAAAGCATGGTTTCAAAATAAAGGCATAGATATATTACCATGGCCAGGAAACAGCCCTAATCTCAATCCAATTGAAAATTTGTGGCGACGTTTAAAAATCCTTGTACGAAAAAAACGTCCATCCAATAAAAGACAACTTATTGAAGCTATAATTGATTCTTGGTACCATGTGATTACGAAAGATGAACTCCAAACACTCATTCACTCGATGAAAAGACGCTGTGAAGCTGTCTTAAAAAATAAGGGTTATCCTACTAAGTATTGGTTGTGTAAGTATCACTTTAAAAAAATACGAATCTAAGATAGATCTTACTATTAGTTGCATAACTTTTTTTGTAATACAGATATTGTAATACTTTTTTTATTATTAAATTTTGCATTAAATTACCTTTAATTTGATATATAAACGTTTGTTTTTAAGTGAAAATTAATATATTCTACAAGCACACAAATTTGAAAAACATGAAACTTTCAAAAAATGTCCACACTTTTGGCGACCAGTGTATATATATATATATATATATATATATATATATATATATATATATATTTATATATATATGTATATATATATATAATTTAGTTAAATAATGTCGTTTTAAGTCGTCTGTTAATATTACAGTTTTGATTTCTTCATAGAAAAACTAACTTAAGATTAAAATAAAACTTTTATTCATCGTGTTTCCTTTTCATTCTTTCGTACTTTTTTTTTTGCTTTAGTTTCTTTGACCCCCATTTGAAAACGGAATTGAAATTTAATGTTACTTTTGGAGGGTAGAAGATCATTTTATATTAAGGCTCTAGCTTTTCTTTAACCTATAGCGCAATAAATAACAGATTTATTCGTGTTTAATGCAAAACGTAATGTAGTTTTCTGATAATGTTTATACTAATCTCTTAATATATTTTCTCGCTGTAAAAATGGTGTAAATTTAGTGTAAAAAAAATTCGTCGCATTAAGTTGATCGATAATTATATAACAGTACGATAGATTGGACTATTATCACGAATACCGAATATTTTCTAAAAAGAAACGTCTATATGAGTGTGTTAGAATGACTGTGGAGTAAGTCAAAAGTTTGAAAAATCTAGATAACCATATTTTCACTGAACATATATTAATTTATGTTCAGTGTGACAGTCAGATATGTCATAATTCATTTAGGGAGTAAAACAATTTGGACCACTTAATACAACAGCAATACGACAAGTTACAGAAAACGCTTCATTTCTCAAATTATTAAATATTGACTTACTCCACTGTCATTCTAATCCCCTCATATGTCTATGTTTTTAGCTGTGGCTTCAAGCTCGATATTTCTTATAAGTACGAAAATCCTCACGGATACCGAATATATATATTTTTTAATACTATATAATTTCAAAATTTTCTTATCTTAAAGAGATTTTCAGATGTACAGTACAAATTCAAACATGTTATACATTATGGTACGAGCAGAAATATTAATGTATCATTTGGAATTTCAACGTATTTTTATATTGAGTAAAATACCTTTTGCGTATTATTCTTCCCTATCACCCAAACTACTTTTAATGGTCAGGGGATTAATTCTAATATATTATTATCGAAACAATAGATATAAATAACTAATAAGTTATAACGTCTTTGAGGAATTTTAATTGATCCATTATAATAACATAGAAATAGATATTTTCTCTTTATATAGTGATATAAATTCTGCGATAAAAATAGACAAATATCTCTATTTAAAAATAGCGATTATAAGAAAGCGAAAGAAATTGACAGTTATTTGAATTGTCACTATTTGTAATTCAGGGTAAGACATGCGTTTGTTAAAATTTGAAGTTTGTTATATATATATTTACTTATTCAGAATTATCACTTATTTTTTAAAAAAATGTGCAAATATTTTGAGTTTTACTTGCATGAAATAATTTTTAATAATCGGTTTTTAAAAGATTGCAATTTCAGAAAAGCATTCAGAATGTCAGAAATATTTACTAATGCGTTTATCGTTTTTGGTTACAATCAAACTCTCATGAATAAAAATCTTTTATTTACTTAATATATTTTATTGCAATTTTTGAGTAAAAGTGATATTATCTTTTGCGCTTCCAAATAAATTATGCAAAACATTAGACTGTGATTATAAATGTACGTGCACAAAATTTATCTAATTATCTAAATTTGTCCTCCATGGTAACTTTTGTGGAGAATATTCGCATATCAAAATTGACGAAACATCTTTGCAAGATAATGAAACAATTCAGTGCTTTCCATTCGAGCACTAGCAGTGAGATGGAAAGGAGATATATATATAGGGTGGTTAAAATTAAACTAACGGTACTCGGAGGCTCATAACTCCGGTTCTACAAAACGAATCCGAATGAAACTTCAGATTAATGTTATGTAGATCATGCAGCCGAGGTTTTCGTAAAAAAAAAAAAAAATCCCGGGTGGCATTTTAACAATGTAAATTGAAAGATACTGATTTAAAAATCAAAGAATAACGGAATGTTTTATTTATTTACACACCTGTTGTGTGCTCTATGTGCACGCCTTGGCAGTCAACAATATTCTGAAAACGTACTACCGCGTTATCAACGGCCGCACGCAACATATCAGTAGGAATGAGGGAGACATGGCGTTCGATGCTAGCTTTCAAGTCCGCTAAATTAGTTACACGTCCTTGATGAACATGATATTTAAGAAATCTCCACAGCCAGAAGTCACATTACAGTAAGTAGCATTTGACGAATTTGCAGATGCCTCAACTGTACAAACTTCCTCCACAATCACCGGCTCAGTTGCACGTCGTCCTCTTCCCAGTGTAATATCTAGAGAACCAGTTTTTTCAAACTTGCGAATCATGCATTTAACTGAATTTACGGACATGAGTCCTCTCCTTAAGTTTTTCATCCGTCGATAAGCACGGAGGGCTGCCGAAGTATTGCTCTCATTCTGATTAAAAAGTTTTACGATCAAGGCGCGTTCCTTCTTGTTCAGCGGCATGTTCACTGCGGACGAATGATTTCTTTGAACAATACATTCTGCTTTTATAGAAAAATTAATAACTACTCATTTGCATATGGTTTTGAGAGTACAACACCATCTGATAACAAAATTTCAAACTTTTTTTTTAGGGAAATCTCAGCCGCATGATTTACATAACATATATCTGAAGTTTCCTTCGGATCTCTTCAGTAGAACTAGAGTTATTTGCCTCTTAGTATCGCCAGTTTAATTTTAACTAACCTGTATATGTCTTTCAGCATATAATTTTAAAACGATGTTTAAGGAGAAGCTTGTTAGATTTTTATTGAACTTCAGTACATTATTCTAATGTGTCGAGGTAGGTATTTCTCGACATTTTATGATTGCTATTTGTAAATTAAAATATTATTTTTGCGTTCAAACTACTCCCGGCTTATGAGTTTCAAGTTAGGCCAACAGCTACCTACTTGGTTTCATTCCTATAACATAAATTCACCCCCGAGAAGTTTCTCAAATCTTACAACCAAATGATCCATCAAAAACGACTAATTCAAGAAACGAAATAAGACAAAATTCTACAATCCAAATTTACACCTCTCTTACAGATAAACTCTTTTATGACAGAATGTTTCGCGAAGATTTACTAATAACCTCATAAGAAAAATACCAAATTGAAAACTTCAGAAGAAACAACTAAGCATTGATAAAAAAATATCTTAATGTGGAAGTTACCTGCTATTTTTAAATGTACCTAACTTCAAATAATGTATGAATTGTAAATTTAAATTTTATAATTTATATTTGTAAATTCAAGTGAAACTATTCACGGCTTGTGAGTTTCCAGTTAGATCAAAATCTACATATTTTATTTTAATAAGTATATCCTAAATTCGTCCCCAAGAACATTTATTCTCCAGTTCTACAATAAAATGGTACATCGAAAACGACCAGTTTAATACACGAAATAAAGCAAGTTCCTACAATCACACCTCTGCTAGTGATGAAAAGTTTTTCACAACAGAATGTTTCCGAAAGCGTTAACAGCAGCCTCATAAAAAAAACTAAATATTGAAGAAAATATATTCTATTTTCTACGTTACCTGCACTATTCATAAATGTATCGAACTTCAAATAACAAAAGAATTGAAATTTTAATTACAGAATTCAGATACTAGAGCCGCTCGTTTGAAATTTTCAAAAGCAGGTTACTTTCGTTTATTCTTACTGACAATTAATTCTACCCATTTATCATGTTTTGTTGGTACGGAACAGTTCTGCTTAAATTGATACTTTGGATATTTTTAGGATTCCTTTCAAAATTAGAAAGTTTGCTTAAGAGGACGCAATTCTATTCAATTTTTTTCTTAAAAACGGCTCTAACGATTTTGACGAAATGTTGCATTCTACCGTTTTGGGGCACCAGAAAACGATTGGGCTAGGTCACATGTTCGAGAAAATTCGATTAGTGGGTCATTTTGGGTCATGGTCAAGCTAATTGTATCTAAAAAACGGTTCAAACAATTTTGACGAAATTTTGTATCCGACCCTTTTCGGCCACGAGAAGACTATTGGGCTGGGTCACATGTTCGAGAACTTTCGATTAGTGGGTCAGTTTTGGGTCAAAGCAGGTCAAATTAATTTTATCTAAAACCGGCTCTAAGGATTTTGATTAAATTTTGTATCCTACGAGTTTCGGACCCGAGAAAATATTGGGCTAGGTCACATGTCCTAGAAAATTCGATTAGTGGGTCATTTCTGGGTCATTATGCGTCAAGCTATTTTATCTTAAAAACGGTTCAGACTATTTACACTAAAATTTGCATCCTATAGTTTTCGGGTACGAGAAGACTGTTGGGCTAGGTCATATGTTCGAGAAAATTCAATTAGTGGGTCATTTTGGTCATGGGTCATTATGGGTCAAGATATTTTATCTTAAAAACGGTTCAGACTATTTACACTAAATTTTGCATCCTATTGTTTTTGAAAACGAGAAGACTATTAGGCTAGGTCACATGTTCGAGAAATTTCGAATAGTGGGTCATTTTGGTCATGGGTCATTATGGGTCAAACTATTTTATCTTAAAAACGGCTCAGATGATTTGAACTAAATTTTGTATCCTACGGTTTTTGGGCACGAGAAAATCATTGGGCTAGGTCACATACTCGAGAAAATCAAATTAGTGGGTCCTTTTGGTCATGGGTCATTACGGGTCAAGCAGTTTTTATCTTAAAAACGGCTCAGAGGATTTGAACTAAATTTTGCATCCTACGGTTTTTGGGCACAAGAAAATCATTGGGCTAGGTCACATACTCGAGAAAATCCAATTAGTGGGTACTTTTGGTCATAGGTCATTATGGGTCAAGCTATTTTATCTTAAAAACGGCTCAGGCTATTTACACTAAATTTTGCATCCAATGGTTTTCGGGTACGAGAAGACTGTTAGGCTAGGTGACGTGTTCGAGAAAATTCGATTAGTGGGTCATTTTGATCATGGTCATTGTGGGTCAAATTATTTTATCTTAAAAACGGCTCAGACTATTTACACTAAATTTTGCATCGTATGGTTTTCGGGCACCAAAAGAGGGCTAGGTCACATGTTCGAGAAAATTCAATTAGTAGGTCATTTTGATCATGGGTCATTATGGGTCAAGCTATCTTATCTTAAAAACGGCTCAGAATATTTAGACTAAATTTTGCCTCCTATGGTTTTAGGGCAAGAGAAGATAGTTGGGCTAGGTCATATGTTCGAGAAAATTCAATTAGTGGGTCATTTTGGTCATGGGTCATTCTGGGTCAAGCTATTTTTATCTTAAAAAGTGTTGGCGACATTGGCGGGATTTGGCAGGAAAATTGACTTTTAAGATTACTAATGCCAAAACACTTGCTTGGCGCCAAATAAAAAAATATCGCCAATTCTGGCGACATTTGGCGAAAACATTGGTTTTTAGAAGCAGAAGGAATTTTCCAGAAATTCCCAATAGGAGCGGAGATCTATCCTATGGTTTTTGCAAATGGAAAATTCGTTGTTTGTTTTGTTTGAATGTTTATGAAATCATGAGATACATGATTCAACCAATCAGAGCCCATAGAACGTTCTCGAAATCAGAATTCAACCAATCAGGGTACATATGATAAGGAAAATTGACTTTTAAGATTACCAATGCCAAAACATTGGCTTGGCGCCAAAAGAGAAAAATATCGCCAAATTTGGCGAATTTGGCGAAAAATTCGACTTTTAGAATCTGAAGGAATTTTCTAGACATACCCAATAGGAGCCGAGATACATAATTCAACCAATCAGAGTCCATGTAATGTTCTCGAAAAAAGATTTGAACCAATCATGGTACATATAACTTTCTCAACGCATGCTTAGTGCTAAATGAAAGAATGTCGCTAAACTTGGCAACATTTGGCGAAAATGTTGGCTTTAAAATCTGAAATAATTTTCTAGAAATTTCCAATAGGAGCCGACATACATGATTCAACTACCAAGTTGAACACAAAGCAAATGTTGACCGAGCATTGCTCGGTCGTACCCGCTGGTTTGTGCTTACTGACAATTAATTCTTCCCGTTTATCACGTTTTGTTGGTATGAAAAAGAGCTACTTAAAATTGATGCTTTGGATGTTTTAAGCATAGTTTCAAAATTATAAATTTCGCTTAATAGGAGGATATTTAGACACTTGACCTTGATAAGTTAACTTTGAACCAAAATGTAAAATTACATAGAGCAAAAAATTTCGTTTCATTAATAAAAAACAACTACTTTTTAATTTAAAAAAATACATTAGTTTATATTAACTTTCTTTCAATGTTTTAAAACTCGTAAATAATTTTGCTTATCGTAATTTAAATGTAACCAAATACATTCCTTTAATTTTTTAAAATTTCTGTGTGAAATTAAGTGTTATTTCTTTGATAAGAACACATTTTTTTTTAAAGTTTATTTCACCGATGTTCCATCTACTACTTAAGCATTATCTCTTTTCTAAATTTTCCCTCACTCTAATCACATTAAAATAGACTTTCTTCTATGATTTCATAAGTTCATAGAAGATAACAGATTTTTGTTTTAGAGCTAATTACAAGATATTTTCCAATTAATACACCTTGATTTTAAAATTCATACTTAAATAATTGGGAATCATCCACACCAATCGATATTTCTAGTCTGTTAAATTTGCTCAGAAATTATAACTTGTATGTCATATTTTTCTTCACGCCATATAAACTTTCCCAAATACAATTCTTCTGACAATAAATGTTTTAAAACGTTTTTTTTTTACTGAAAAAGAATTCAACAAACACAAGGAAATGGATTTTTTTTATCATTAATATATTTTGTATAAAGTTTTAAGACCTCTAATTTCCTATACAAGCACAAATACGATAACGTTAAATTAATAATTTACAAAAAACAAAAACAAAAAGAAAATACTTACATTTATTCTAATATTAATAATGATAATAATAATAATTAAAATAAATATTTTAAAAATAAAATTTTAAAATATTTAATTTTTTTAATAATAAAATATTTAATTTTTACAATTTGAAATAAAATAAAAATAATAATAGCATCTTTATTATGAGATTTAAATTATTCTTTGGATATTTAAGCATTTCCAGTACACATTAAATGTAATTCCAAAAAACTTAATGTCTGCCTGCTGAACTGAAAAATAAAAGAAATATATCTGAATTAATTCTAAAGTATACTCCCTTAGGAAGACTGTTAGGAAACGTTTTATGTGTTTGGCAGTCTATTTTTTTAATCTCACATTTGGACTGGGGATTAATGGCGTGTTAACGATTGCGTCAGTCGTGCAACAAACAACAGAATTCTACTAGAACGCGTTGGAGATATGCCAGTTCTTGTTTAATGGAAGGGGGATGCTTCTTTATATAACTATTTTAGCTTTTGATTCTTATTTTCATTTATTAACACTGTGCATTTATCAGTTAGTTAATTATGTAAGAGTTTATTTTTGTTAATTTAGAGACAAAAATGTAAATTAAGTCCGTCACTGACTTAATTTACTGTCTTGAAAAGTTACTGATTTCTAATGAACAAACTTTTTTTAAAAATGCAGATTACTCGCTATTAATTCATTTTTCAATGTGAGAGATAATAACGTAGTCATACAAAAATATTAGCTTTAACATACTTCGTAAAGGTGTACATTTTAGAATTATTTCCGATATATTTCCTTTTCAGTTTCTTAGATTCAGCATGCAACCACTAGTATTCCATAATAACAATTAATATTTACTGGAAATGCTTCAATATCCAGTGACAATTTTGAAACTCTTATTTGAAATTTAATAAATGAATTAACTGTGCAAAAAACAAATATTTCTAGTAGAACACATTAGAGATTCTAGTTAACGTAAAAAATAATTCTCTATATGAACTATTTAAAAAAAATATATTTTTTTATGAACTTTTTTTAATTTTCTTTCTTATTTCGATTTCTTTAGATATGATATTTGACTGATTTACTAATTGTAAAAGCGTTTATTATGACGTTTAATTTTGAAGTGATATAACAAAATTATTCCGTCATAGACATATTTTAAAATTACTGACCTCTACAAATAAACTGGTTATTTCTGAGAGATTTTAAATTATATTTTTGTAGTAATTTATTAAATTGAAAAAATTAATACTTTTCTTGGTAGAATGATACAACGATTGAGAGAGTAATGTCTTTCTTTTATGGATCGAGTAGTATGCTATGAATTTATCTATATCAAATATGAAATACCTTTTCATTTATTATACGTGTATTTACTTTCTGCATTCATAACAATTAAAGCTAAAGTGAATCGAATCGTGTCCGTGAAGTGTAGAACGAAATTTCTTTCATGCGCATGTATATGATACGATTACACGAATGGAAGTGCATGAATACTTATACTTAGCTAATATGGTTAAATACAATTATACAAGTTATAATAAAAAATCCATTGAAAACTTAATTGAATTTTGTATACTTAAATTCAAATATAGTGTACAGAATTAACCAGGTATATGGTTTATTAAAATTGAAAATGGCACTGTCAGCTATTAAATTATAAATAAATTTATTAACGATTTTTTTAAAAGAATTAAAAGCCTGCAGTAGTTTTTAATAATAGAGATATATGATTGTATGTAGTACAAGAGTTTAATTTTCCTACAAAATATTTTTGATAATGATAGTGTTTAAAAGCTTTCATTTATATACTCGATATGATATAGCTCTTTAAAATGATTGAATAATGATAAATATAATGATAGGTAATTAATCATCTCGTTCTAGATATTGTTTTAAAACTCAATTTTGTAAAATCATACAAAATTAACTAATCATTTGTAACTCTAATACGAGAGCAGATAAAAGTTTTATTGATCAGCTCTGTAGACGGGTAATGGTCTTAAACGTAAATGACGGATTATCTGCGGTATCACTGTGGAACTCTTGGCACATATTTAAGCAATATTATTTCTGCAGACAAATCAGAAATAAAGCAAAACTTTATTAGGTCACGAAATGGAATGTCTCATATTAATATTGTCTGCCCTCACATATATGGCACACTACCTGAAACCTAGATTATTATCGTCTAACAAACATTATGCTCAACTACACTGATTTATTTCTCATTTGCAAGTGCTATCTTATGGAAGGACTTCCACATCGCTCATTTCAAGTGACTTTAATGATTGATTTCCATAATTTTCAAGTGACTTTATTACACTTTTGAAGCGTTCAGTGCAACACAATTTTTCTTAACTTAGAAAAATGTAATATAACCACGAACGAAAATTACGTAATAACCTCTTCCGAAAGTCGTTTTTCATCTTTAAAATCTCAGAAACCAATATATTTTAGAGATTTAAAAAAAACATTTATAAAAACTAAGTTATTAATTTTCTTAAAACGTCTCCGAATAATATTTATGTGCATCAATTATTTTTCTCAATCCAGAACATAAATCTTTCGGATGCTATCAATTCTCAAGTAAACATTTTCATGTTCAAAAAACATGTTTTCGGGACAAACAGGATCAATTAACAGCATTAACACTAAAATTAAAATTAATATAAATTGCTTAATATTCCACGTATAAATTCAGTTTCGAAGCTTAAAATATGTAATTGAAAATTGATAACATCCTCAAAATCGATATTCTGGTTTAAGACAACTGATTAATACACTATAAAAACTACTCGGAACAATTCATTTCTTATCATGATTGAATTTCTCTATGGCATTGAGTAAATTTATGTCAGCGTAGTGGAGAAATAATTTCGAGGGTGTTTGATACAGCGCTTGTCATACATAGTTTATTATTATCCAGTTCAAATTTACCAACATGAAAATATAGTATAATTAATATTTTTTTATTGTCATAATATAAATGTTCTTGCTTGTATAGGGGTATTTTCTCTATTCTTCCAGTCTTCATAAGTTAGTTTAAGGAATTATGAAGGTATTATACAATTTGAGAAAGGTAAATACTTAACAGTAATTTAGAATTAGGAATATAAGCAATATAATAGGTACAGAAACATGCATTTAGAACTCTTTTAAACTAGTAAATTTGTAGATGGGAGGTCTCAGCGTCAGTTCTGCAAGTGATTTTCATTGTATCGTACTTTACATGTTTAACTCATAACTTAGAATCAACAAATTCTTTATGTTAGATTTAATACATATATATTTAATTTATTTAGGATATATTTTTATATTATCTTATGTATGAACCCTATCTTTCAATAATTTCACGTCCGCGGTTTCCTATGTTTGTGCTATGATTCCAGTATATCTTTGTTCAGTTTGACACTGATTTTATTAGAATAAGCATCTTGTTGTACTGGAGATTTTACCTCATCTTATTATCATAAGAGTTTTTCATATATTACTTGTTGTTTTGTACTTCAATATCCAAGAACAGAGTTTGCCAAAAAATGTTTAACTTTCTAACTTTAAGCGTGAGTGATATGGCGCTATAAAATAGTACCTAATGACAGCCTTTTAATATATCTGACACGCTGAAATCAGTTGTATTCAAACGCTGGACTTTCCGTTTTGAAACTATAGACGTTACATTTACACTACTAATGCTTGATTACATCGGAAGAATATTTATCACTTGCAGTCTCGCATATTTCTGTAGTGATTTTCCCTATAGAATCTGTTTCAAAATTGTTTTAAAATACTTTCAAAATGTAATACATTCCTAATCCGCCGTCCGATTTGTGCTAAAATCTATAGAGTTCTTGCGACAGAGGTTTATTATTTATTCACCTACCGGGAGCTCAATCGGAAGTGACAAGTTACCGTGTTTACTCACGCACACGCATACAAATCATGATTACATTACTTTCCTTGACACTATATGTTCGGAAAGTAAAACAAAAACTGTATTGCCATCGCACAATTATGCGCATTTATAGAAGTCTAGCTTATCTAGAAGTGGGTGAAAAAATAATTACAAATTTCCATTTTTACATAGATGAGACAAGTTTAAGTTAAATAGAGTGTGTAATAAGTATAAAAGTAAAAATAGCTTTTTTGTAATGCATTACTTTATAAGCATTCAATATTTATCATGAAAATCAGCCTAATTCCAGAACTGCAATTCAAGATTTTCCAAAACAATTACGTTACAATAATTCATTTAGCGTGAGCACTGAACCCGATTATGCGAAAATTACCGTTTTTTTTTATCCTTGAGAAAGAAAGACTAAAGGAAAGACAACCACATCATCTGGCAAATAACTGTGCATCCATCTAGGAGTTTCTGTAAGGAAATAAAGGCAGTTTTGCTTGCAATAGGAAAAAATGTAAGACTGATGAACATCATGTGTTTAAGCAAGGAATTTGGATTGTAATCGCAAATAGCAAGTGGCCTTAAATTTTGTCATAAACATTGAATGGTCTTAAATTTTTGCTATTGAGTGTATTATCACGCTAATCGAATGATTTTTGAGACAGTTATGGAATGACATATATACTTACATACAGAGGCGTAACGAAAACATTTCGTCCTTTTCTTGACGTTTCGGCAATAAATGATGTAAGTAGATGACGACCGCTTAATTGTTAATTTTTTGTTAAATGTCTTTTTTTCTGTATTTAGCTTAAAACGAATTCTGAATAGTTACGTACAAAGAAGCCGAATCGAATGTTAAATACGCACGAGTTTTTATGAGTGCTTTAACTAGTTGTTGAAGTAATGGGAACTATGAAATAGTAAATAAATATAAAGTTCAAAAATAAATTTTGTGAAAAATATCGTATTGGCATTGGGTGAAACATTCAATTTATATCAATGTTAATGTTTAAAACTCTAAGATTTTCGTCATAGCTTTCACAGTAAAGAATATATTGTCAGGATATTTTCGACAGATTTACTTTGCTTTGTACGAAACATGATGACATCATGAAAAATTAATTGTTTAATTTATATGACGTAAGTGCTGCAAATGGTCACTATTTGCATCTAAAATATATTGCCGATAGATGATTTATAATTAGAAATGAGGCAGACAGTACATACTCAGTCACTGACAAAGTTATAGCACATATCCAGCGCTTTTCATAAAGTTATCAAGGCAACATTTTCACAAAACAAATTTAATCTGGTGAAAATCAATTTGAAAATGTTTCCATGTAGGGAGACACCCTTGAATGAATAAGTGGATTGCAAAACTCTTGGTTTAAATTAAAAAAAATTGTCTGTAGTGGTGCATACTGCCCTAATTTCCCTGACTATTCTGTTCATTTACAGTGTATGTATAGTTGCAGATCCTTTACAATTTAGATACAGCTTTTTTAAACACAGTACATTTACAGTAACATTTACAGTATATGTACAGTTCCTGTAAACATTTTTCTTAAATAGTTTACAATTTACTTCTTTCTTTTCTGTACACTTTTGTTGGCAAAATGTAATCTAAAACAAATGTTTATTTAAAAGAAACTACTTTTGTTTTTCGCAAGATATATTTAATTAGTAACTGTACAAATCGAGTGTATTTTGTTGCTTCGCACACCACAATTCAAATGAAAAATAAAATCATGTTTATTTCATGAAAAAGAAATTTCACTTGTAAATAAATTCATTTAAAAATGTACCACTGACTATTTTCTCAACATGTTTTTAGATTTATCTTTTTGTAGCTGAAAAACGATTATTGAACAAGTGTATTTTTTTCTTTATTTTGCAAGATTACAAAAATCTTATTACATGCATGCAACAATTAATTATGATTCAGACACTCGACTCATGACAAGGTTGACATGATTACCATGAATCTTATGTTAAAAGATTTAGAAAAATGAGTAAAAAGATAAAACATCAATTATGTTCATGGTTTACAAAGTACAACGTCAAAACTGCTTTTAAAAATAGCGTTTTGTATTTTAACGTATTATTTAGAGCATGAAATTAGGAAAAAAAATATGTCAAAGAATAAAAGTGAAGGAAAGATTTCTTCATTTTTTTTTATGTGTTTGATTCTTTAAGGGTTTTTTTTTCAATTTGTGAGTAATTGCGGCAAAAGATCGAACAGAACATCATATATTAAGTATTTAAACTTGAAGAATAATGCAAAATATTGTAATTAATTAATTAGCGAATTATTTTGGACAGCTTAAATCTGTTCTTATTGGTGATTATGTCAATAGGATATTTAACGTCATTAATGGTGATCATTCACAAGTGATATGTCGAACTTGCTTTTGCACATAACACTTTCTATTTTAATGAGTTATTTGGAGAGTAAAATAAAATAAAAATACATGTTAAGGACTCAAAGCATAGTAAAGTTCTTTTTATTTATATTTATCATTTCGCTTTCTGGAACTTTTTATATTTCTGTGATGATATTACTGTGAAGTGAAATATTATGTATTTACATTTTTTATAGAAAAGACAAACTGATATAAACTATTTAATGAGAAAATTACCCTGTAGAATGTAAATGCATTTTAATTCGTGATTTGGACTGCCTAACGTTTTATCTTATATGAATTAGAATATTAAAATCAGGAGAAAATTTTTAATGTCTTTTTTTATTCTTAAAATATATGCAGTAAAATCGTCAAAGATAATAGACTTTGTAACCTAATTTCGTGGAGAATGTGCACCAGATTTGATTTCTTGTAATGTTATGTATGACATGAGCAAAATTGAAGTTACTCAAGTTGTATAACACATTTACTAGATACATTTATTATTTTATTGCAGGGAGAATCGGCATAGTATGTTGTTTTCTCAGGAATACTTATATGCACACATTACGAAGTAAATAAACTGTACTATAGGCAAGTATTTCGAATGCGATATTGAGAATATTCTCTATTAAGAAAAGAAAAAAAAAATTTCTAATCACCTCTATGTTCGAAAAAACATGCTACATAACGTTTAGCAAATGAGTAGCTTGAATCATTATCGTATTCTTAATTCGATTTTTTTTTTATTTAAATCTTAGTTACAGCAATAAATTTCAATCAAGACGAAAAACAAAAAAAAAGTAGTTATTTCTCTTTAATTAAAGTTGAGTAGAACACAGGATATGTGGAAATTATTTTCAGACGTATGGCAATCTAGCGAACCTAAAAGAGATAAGATATTAGGGTACTTTTCGGTTAGCCGGGCGCCAGTGAAACAAATATAAATATATATATACATATATATACATGCACACACACATACACACACATATATATACATATATATATATACATGCACACACACATACACACAATATATATACATATATACATATATATATACACATGCATATATGTAGATATATATGCATATGTATATATATATTTATATTTTTTTCACTGGGGCCCGGCTAACCGAAAAGTACCGATATTATTTTTTCGGTGATTGTACTAGTTTTACATATACGAGAAAATGCTTTTTCTAAGAAATTTATTGAAAAATGGAAACTTAATCCTGATCTGGAATCGGCGGATGATGCGCGGCTGCCTTCGGCAGTCGCGACCTCCGTCTTACACTTTGATGAAAAACAACATTTTGAAGGATAAAACATTAGATAGAATACCGTTAAACAGAAAAACAAACGTCGAAATGATAGTCCAATCGCGACCTACGTTATATACGGCTGGTGCATGACGTTTAAAACGGCACATGGAGTGGATCAATTTTACACAGTGATTGGTGCAAAATGGTGGGTGCGTCACTTTGAACCAATCACCGGATAAAAATGATCCACTCCATGTGACGTTTTAAACGTCATGCACCGGCCGTGTATAACGTAGGTCGCGGTCCAATTCCATTCAAACACGTAGAGCATATCAACATGAATGAATCCCAATTGAAATGTACAGTTGTTTTCAAATTTTTTAGGGAGAATACACAGATAAAATGTATTTTTAAAAATGTGTATGTATTATCTTAATATACTTACTTGTTTTATACTTATTATCTTGATATACTTACTTGTTTTGTACTTATTATCTTGATGTACTTACTTGTTCATACTTTGGAAATTTATACGCTATACTGATGACCCGGGTTCGAGTCCCGTCTTGGTTACTTTTTCACTATGTTGGATATACGCCTATTAAGCAATTAAAAATAAATTATTATGAATGCAAGACGTGTGAAATCTTCTATGGAAAAATTTCCAAAGTATTAAGTAAAAATTTATTATATTTTCGATGCTGGATTTTCTTTGATTTCATGTTTGCCCCCGGGTTGGTGGCTCACGGAAAAAGTTCCAGGCTGAGTATCGTTCCAAAGTGGTTCAGTTGGTAGAACGTCAGTGCGTATAGTAATGACCCGGGTTCGAGTTCCGGCTTGGGTACTTTTTCACTATGTTGACTATAGGCCTTTAAAGCATATACTTACTGAGTATCGTTCCCAAGTGGTTCAGTTGGTTGAACGTCAGTGCGCTATACTGATGACCCGGGTTCGAGTCCCGTCTTGGGTACTTTTTCACTATGTTGGCTATACGCCAATAAAGCAATTAAAATTTGATTATGCTTACTTGTTTTATACTTATTATACTGATATACTTACTTGTTTTATACTTATTGTATTGATATACTTACTTGTTTTATACTTATTATCTTAATAAACTCGAGTCATGAAAAACAACACTCATTTGAATCAATTCACCTTTATACTACAATAATTATTTTAAAACAACACAAATGTCACAAAACACATATGCATCATTTAATAAAAAACTTTACTTAAGGTGTTTTTAAAAACATACAGAACTGTATTTCACATTGATAAAACAACTTAGCACTTTCGAGTAACCTTAGCTCATCATCAGGGTTAAAAACAACAACAGGTAGACACACACAAAACAAATAGTCTAAAACTAGTAAAAACATCATTTTCTGCTGAAGAATGGTCAAACCATTACAAATAGATCACTAGGGTTGGGAAGCATTGGGAGGGATGTACCAATCTTATTCAATCTTGAACAATCTGTAAAATTTTATACCACAATTTAGGGATGTTGTAAGATATCGAATCATTGCATGTTTTATCTTTACTGGTTAAAATTTCTATGGATTCATTTATTATTGCTTGATGAAAGGAGGATGTTGTAACGACCGAAGAAACCCATGGCCTATCCTAACTCGTGAGTTGCTGCTCTAGAGTTGTCCAGAGTTTGTCCATGGTTTTGCCGCCTAGCATCGGAGGTTGATTGCCGTGTAGTCGTGCAATCAAGCCGTGTAATCGAAGCGAAAGGACTGTTTTCGATATGCGAAGAGACTGCAAGAGTTGTTAGTTGGCAGGTCAGGGGTGCAGCATTTGTTGAACCAGCGGAGGTCATATTTGCCTATAGCCGAAATTGAGATTGATTGTGAACTGGGCCATGTTACCACTAAAGCAGCGGTTCTCAGAAATGAGTTGGATCAGGGGAGGTATATCCTTGGAAATAAAACAGCCTCACTATTAAAAGAGATTCAAGATGATTGTGAGAGAAAAAAAGAAATTGTGAGTGTTGTATTGACCCGAGCGCAGAAGCAGACACAGCTTAGTGAGAAGTTGGTGAATGGCAGGAAGAGAAATTTGAATTGACTGAAAAGTTGAAGGAGGAGAGAGATAAATGTTCAGGTGCAGATTGTGAATTTTTGCCGGAGATTGTGGAGACGGAAAGCATTTTGGATTTTGTGAGAGTGAATTCGAATAAATTTGCTAAGAAGCAACAGAAGAGTGAAGAATTTGCTCCATTGTTTGCATTGGCCAAAAGGATTGAAATAGAATCCAAGGAATTTGGAGTGGTTGAAGAAAAATTATTGGTTAAGAGGAAAGTTGATAAGATGGAAAAAGAGGTGGATGTGCTTTCGGTTCCTGATCATACTGATCAAATCATACTAGACAATGCTCATTTGTTTAAAAGTGTTCCTGTGAAAGGCGAAACAAAATGTGGTATGGAAAATATTGCTAAGATAAAAGAAAAAGAGAGTGCGAGTGAAGGGACTTTCAGTAACGAGTTGAGAGCGTTGGACTTTACTTCAGTTGAAAATCAGTCATTGGCTGAGAAACTTTGTGAATCTACTAAAGTGGAAACTGATAATGTTGCAAAAGTGGAAGAGAAGCTTGAATTATCTAGATTTGAAGATGAAAAAGGTGAACAAGAGGAAATGATGAAAGAGGGAAGCGAAACTCAGGAAATGTTAAGCTTAAAGCACATTAATGGAGCTGATGAGTCAGAGATTGAAGAAGATATAGAACTATTCAATTTATCATAAGCTAGAAATTCTGTAGATTTAGATGGCGTTGGTAACGAAGCTAATTTCGAATTCAATGTTGGACTTTCTCAAACTGATATTAATGAATTCTGTGGAGATGGTTATCTTTGTAGTTTGAAAAATAAGGACAATTTAGAAATAGATGATGAGGTTCAGAAGGAGGAGAGTTTTAATCCTGATAGAAATGATTTATGTGAAGACTATGAATTTGAAAGTAATGATGATATTAAAAGTGAGATTGCTGGAATGACTGAGGAAATTGTGGAATGCCAGCAAAATTCGCTTATGGTTGATTTAGTCAGGAGTGTAAATGAAGTGAAAGCTGAAATTGATGGGAAGATTGATAAAAAGAATTATCCTAATGAACAGAATGATGAAAACCATGAACCCGATTTGTTAGTTGAAAGATGTGAGGAAAATGTGGCAGCTACAAGAAATACTAAGGGAAATTTATCTAACATAGGAAACATATATAATCAATGCGCATCAAAAGATGGAAATCTTCGTAAAACAGAAAAAGGAATCACCTGTGGTGTGGTCAAGAAAGGTGCTTGTAGAAATGGAAACTGTGCTGAGGTTAAGGAATGTTACGGAATGTGTGACAAGAAGATGGAGAGAAATGCAGTGGTAAAATCAAGGAGAAATAAAATGATGAAGAATCATAAGAAAAGAAGGAAGAGATCACCGGCGGAATTAAAGGTGCACGCAGTTAAGGAGTTCCAGAGAGAATTTTTGCTGCAAACTGATGCATCGGACACTGGTCTGGGTATGGTTTTGGCGCAGATTAGCGATCAAGGGCAGGAGCATCCTATTTTATACATTAGTAGGAAGCTCAAGCAATCAGAGCAGAAATATTGTACCACTGAAAAGGAGTGTGTCGCTATTGTGTATGCAGTGAAGAAATTAGGGTGTTATTTGGATGGCCATTTGCCATTTATAATACAAACTGATCACAACCCTTTGGTGGGGCTTAAAACTCATGCAAAATATAATCAGAGACTTTTGTCATGGGGCCTGGCATTACGACAGTTCAATTATAGGATTGAGCATAAAAGAGGAAAATATCACTGTAATGCAGAGACTCTGAGCCGGCACCCATACCCTGAGTAATATTTATTAAGTTTATAAATTCTATATATTGAAATGGTATTATTTGTGTGGGAAAAAATGTATATTTTTATATTTATTTATTGTCTGTATTAGAATAAGAGAAAAAATACAAAAATTACTTTGAAATGTTAAATTATGATCTAGAATTTATTGGTTGCAAATTTATAGATTTTTTTGAAATTGTGTTATTTCATATGAGAAGTTGTTTCATTTGGTAGAGAGAAATTGTCAGATATTCTTTTGGTTTTGTATCATGTTAAATTTATATAAAAAGAGAAAAAAAATCTGTTATTTGTGTTGGTATTTGTGTAAAATTGCATTGGTTAGAATTTTGTCTAGAAGTTACAGAATTTTGTGTATGTTTAAATTATGGAAAATTAGCGTAAATATTATATAATGTGATTCATGTATCTGTATTTTTACTGGCGTGTTGTGAATTGCTGTATTTTTCGCGGACTTCAAAATTTTTTGCTGGTAAATTTAAAATTTAAGGAATTTTAATTAGGGCGGCACATGGCTGTGATGGATCAGGGAAAAGGGGGGAGATGATATGTAGGTGACAAAGTAACAAGTTGTTCCTAAACATTGTGAATTAAAGGGAAAAATTTGGTGTTCAATGGAACAACTGTATATTATCATCAAGGACCCCGTTTGGACATGTCCAAAATTGGGAGGGGGGAGGAGTCTGTAACGACCGAAGAAACCCATGTCTTATCCTGACTCGTGAGTTGCTGGTCTAGAGTTGTCCAGAGTTTGTCCATGGTTTTGCCGCCTAGTTTCGGAGGTTGATTGCCGTGTAGTCGTGCAATCGAGCCGTGTAATCGAAGCGAAAGGACTGTTTTCGATATGCGAAGAGACTGCAAGAGATGTTAGTTGGCAGGTCAGGGGAAGTAAACCGAGCTAAGCTGATAGAGATGGAGAGAAGTTGGTACAGATGATGGCTGAGCAAAAAATGTGAACTTTGTGTACGTAAAATATGGAGTTTTGTTCGCTGGTTTTTTTAATGAAAAGTGTGACATCTTTTTAAAGTTTTTATATTGTTTTAAGCTGTATCAATGAAGCTGAATAAAGGTGTTGGACTTAAAGCGTCAACTCGGATCTGACTGGAGTTGTCACTTCCTTACAATGTGGGTTTAATTATTTTAGCTTTATCAAAATCTATTTTAATCGACTGCTCTTGTTTTAATCTGGAAAGTTCCGTTTTACTTCTATTGTATTTGATATCTGTAATATGTTCTTTTAACCGAATTTTAAATTTTCTTAAAGTCATACCAATGTAGTCTTTAACTTTATAACATTTCATCATATTTTCAATTATTTCTATAGTAACTGGGATTCTATAAATTCCTGCTAAATCTTCTATTGGTATGGGATCAATCTTATGTAGTAACGCTTTCAATTTAACTGGAGGGGATGCTACCAAATTTATTTCATATTTCTTTAAATTATATTTTAATTTTTCAAAAAGTTTCGGAATATATTGAAATTTGTAAAATTTAGTTGGTTTTCCTGTTAATTCTTGCTGTTTTTTATCCTGATATTGATATTGATAAATTAACTTATTGACTAATTTCTCTGCAAAACCATTCTAATTTGCTATAATTTTAATTCTGTCAAGTTCTTCTTTGATATAACTATCAGTACATACTGAAAATGCTCTACGGATGTAAAACCTATATGCCCAAACTCGCAAAATTGCTGTTCTCAGTAATCTGAAAAATTTTTACTTGCTTAATAAAATCCATTGTCGATGAAATTACGAACTGAGGGAGGATAGTTTTTAATAAGGTAACATATGCCTTTTCTAGATAATATGTAGGTCCTATACATTTAGTTACAGTTGGCCGAAGAGGGTTTCCTTCTTTATGATCTTTTAAGCGTCCTATTATCCGTGGAGTGACTGTTGTTTTATTAATCTTAATCATGTGTACCATTTCTTTTGGCCAAATTTCATTATTTACTATTTCCTGTGTTTTTCTTGCGATCAAATCAATTCGTCCTTATTCAGAACATTTATATTTTAAATCATTTATACAAATCTTCATTTTCTGTATGTAATCTTCCCTACTCATTATAGCTAATTTATTTGACTTATCTGTCTGCAATACAATTATATCGTTATTTTTACGAAGTGTTTTAATAACTTCATTCCTGTCCTTAACCATTTTCATGCGTTTTAAATTACTTGATTTTCCATTATTCATGAACTTATTTACATTATAATAAATATTATTTCGTATTTCATCCTTTACATGACATGGTGCTGATTTAACAATACTTTCACAATTATCAATAATTGATTTAATATTTACCTGATTTTCAAACGTATATTTGGGTCCAAGTGATAATATATGGTGTTCATATTCATTAGGAATCCAATCTGAGAGATTAGTGTATGGAATTTCTTTTTGCAAAGCATTATTATCTTGATATACTTATTGTTACTTGTTTTATATTTATTATTTTGATACACTTATACTTACTTTTTTATACATATTACTTTGATAACGACGAATATTTACCAGAATTATGTATAGCAATTTTTTTTACATTTGCAAAATGTAATAAAGGAAGAAATAATCGAGCTCTTTATAAAAACAATAATACACAGAACAAATATACAGGGTATTCTAAGCTCTTGTGTCTAATCGGACGTATAGAAATAATTAAAAGTCACATTGAAAAATAGGGTTACATTTTATTTAGTTTATGATACAAAAAAAAAATCGTCTGTCTTTTCGAAGCATAACCCAATTTTTTGTTTAAATCTTTAAAGCACTCTCGGGTGTCTGCTTCCAAAATCAGTGGGACACTTATTTCTAGGTTCATATGGATATAATTTCGCTTAAAATATATACAAATTCGAGGGTCTAATCAGCTGAAGAATTTGTGCTCCCCAACACCATATCCCTTCCTCAGAAAAATGTTTGAATTGAACACTGATTTTAGGATCGGTTTCATCCGTGATTATTATCATGTTCCCGGTTAACGTCGAATGCATCAGCTAGCAAAGAATGAAACTTAACACTGTGCTTAAAATATTTTTATGACTCAAAAACATACCCAATGCAATAGCAATTACAGTTTACACTTTTTGGATTGAATTCAGAAACTGGTAAAGTTTGTAGATATATACATACTTTTCTTTATCATATTAACTGATTACTCTCAAAATCTTTTTTTTTAATTTATTGTTGCGATATACATTTTTATGACTGTTTTTCTAAAATTTTAAATTAGTCTCAATATGTCTAATTATCAAGTTATTTTTAAAGTAATACAAAGTTAATAATCAAGTTATTTTTAAACGTAATACAAAGTTAATAATGAAGTTTTTTTAAACGTAATACAAAGTTAATAATCAAGTTATTTTTAAACGTAATACAAAGTTAATAATCAACTTATTTTTTAAATGTTCAGAACATCAGCTGGATAATTTGGGATATTTTAGATCTATTCGTTCAAAATGTACAAAACATTTTACGCTTGGAGAATAAAGAATGAATTAATGTGTATTAAACTTTTCATCATACCAAAAAATAAAATGGTGTATAAATTTGAAATACACAACTAACTTTTTAATTTCAGTTTATAATTATAAAAACTATTTTGAGTTTCTTAAAACTATTACCATTTTGCAATAAAGAAACTTCAACATTCTTAGTTAGATATTTAAATGAAACGTCATTTAAAATTTATTCAAAAGAACTTTAAAATAACTATTACAATTTGTTTCAATTATTTTTTACTTTTTCAAAATTTCTTTGAAAACTCGATAGTTTTTTTAATACCAATGATTTTCCCCTAGAATAAAACTCGCATAAAATATACAATTAAATTTAATATAAAGACGATATAATTTATTCTTATTCTGCGAGATAAAAGTTTTTTAATCTATGCAACTCGTTAAGTGTATTTTTATAGGTATTTAATAAAAAACAATCATTGACCTGACAGTTTTAAAAGAAGCAAATAAATTTACTCACACACAAAGTAAATAGCCCGTAAAACGGAGTTATTTTAATGATTTCCTTATGTTTTATGAGCGTTTTTTTTAAATTATTCTATGAATAATCATATGGATAATATTTTTCTAAAAAATAGAAAAGCATTTCTAAAAACTTTTCGAATGTACGTGAAAAATAACAACACTAAAAATACTTTGTTATAAATTTACCATAATTTATTTATATATATAAGACAAGTTAACGGAAACATTAATCATTTTATGAAGAACGGAATTCTTGTAAATTGATTTGGAGAAGTGCCCAGACTCTATGTTATGTATGTTGAAATAGTTAGGCATTTTATTTCCATTTTAAATTTCTTAAATCTATCTATTCTCGAGCAGTATATATGTCTGTTTCTTCCTGTTTTCAACACTGTGCTACATAGAAGAAAAGTGTTTATGACTTCGAATTGTCTGCGTCTATTTGCTGTCTCCAGCCTTTGTAAATATATTTTTAGAGTGTTTAAATATGCTTTTCAGGTTTACCATACCATATTCGTTATAAAATATCGCGTGCATTTATACGTCTTTTTCTTGACTACACAATAATTCCAGCCTAGAATGCCGAGAATTGTAAAATAGAGATTGGGTTGTGCTATACTGAATTTTAGAAAATATTTTAAACCCTTTCATGTCATTTAATGAATAGGACTTGCATGCTATGCAGAATATAAACAATAATTAGAAATTGTTTAAAAATAACGCGAATTGTCCTGTTCCACTTTGATGGAGACACAAAGAAGCTTTTAGTTTAACAGTCAGGATTATAAAAATATTTTATTTTCGCCGTTTAGAAAGCAGTTTTTAACTTGTATCGTAATTCTGTAAGATCGTCATAATAAAAATAAGGCTGCAATAAAGACGTATAATTAAAAATATCTATATTAATTATAGTTCGAAGTAAGATAACTGAACACATTTCGCGGTAAAAATAAATAAATGTACGCTTGAACAATAATTTTCACCTTAAAATAAAATTATACTTCAAACGAAATTTTTGTTCCTTCTTGTTTTACAAAACATAACTTACAGGTTTGACTGACGCTATAAAATCTCTTCAAATGCACCCAGCCAAATCTTTAGCTGATTACAGAACCTAGCTTTCATTTTCCAACGAAGCATTTTTGCCAGGTAGAGAACTTTGGAGATTTAATAGGAATTCAAAATGCACATACAACTCCTTTAACTTAGTTTACCCAAACGCATTGAAGGTTCGCCTTTTGCTAATAATCCCTCAAAATCTATTTATACCAAAGATTAAATCACTTTAAAAAAATGAAATGTGATTCGAATGAATTAATCTATCCAAAAAATTAAAGGTTTTCGTAGTTTTTTTTAAACATGTCTTCGTTATATAACGTTCCACAAGAAAAAGGAAATATATTAAGCAAATTCATATTCATTCTATGAAATTGTATACAAGGTTAACATATGCAATGTTTAAAAAAATTTCTTTTAAGTATTCCGATTACTAACACAAGTAGATTAAAAATTAATACTAAATTGATCTAGCTTTAGTTTTAATCAGGTTAAGATTGACATTTTGTTGACATGAAATTTCACAAACAGCATACATTACCATAAAACGAAAAAAGCTATATATGTTTTACAAATTTAAAACTTTTGAGCTACCGAAATTTTCCAAATCATAAAGGTCAAACAAAATAAAACATAACATAAGAAAATGCATCTATTAAGACTAATTACAAAGGCCCATAAAAATGTTAGAGGTAAGAGGCCCGACACAAATAATCTTTTATATTAGATAGCAACCGTCGAGATTTGAAGGTAAACAATTTAAAAGTTACATTAGACAATTGTTTCAATTTTTAATTAGTTACTTTTAAAATAATCAAATATTGAAAACTTGAAGTATTGTTATATAGAATAAGCGATTCCTATACATATAGCGTGATAGATGGAACTTTACAACCTACTAAACAGATGAAGTGAAAGAATTTTAAAGCAGGATTTTAACTAACAATATTAATTGGATGAGTAAGGTATTTATTTTTACTTGCTACAATCCCCCTTTTTATGAATATCTATATTTATTATTCTGTATTTTTTTTATAATTACGCGACCTTAATTTTTTTTTTTTCATTTATTTTATTATTATCAGCTCGGCAGAAAACCGTGAACTTAAAATTTGCTGTTTCGCGCTAACGATTTATAATATATATTTTTAAATTACTTGAATTTTATTTTACATTTTCATACATTATTTATAATTAAACCATGAATATCAAGGTATTTCTTTTATAGTTCTTATATTAATATTTTTCTTTTCTTTTTTCTCTTTTATCTTTTCTCCTTTCTTTTTTATTTTTACGAAAAATAATTACATGCTTTTCTTAGTATATAAATATATCTTTTTCGTTATGTTCATACAAAATATAGATAAAAGTTTGAATCAAGTTATTTAATTGATAACTGCATGAAAAATCTTTTAAACCATTTTACTATAAAATTAGAAAAAAAATGTCGGTTGTTAAATTTTACTTTCCACAGTCCCACAATTTTATTGGCTTTTTAATTTAATTATTTTTAATATAAAATTAGTAGTTTTAAAAAATGTTGTTGGGTGTTAAATTTTACGTAATTATAAAGCATTCGAATTAAAAAAATAGTAATTATATAACTTTTCAACCTGAAGTAACATGTGACATTATTAAAATTAATTAACTTAGCGCAATAAAATAACAGAAATCCTTCTGACCGGAGTGGGGATCAAACCGACAATCTCACAGTTTAAACTCAGCCACGGTGACCTCGACTCTAAAAATAGTACGTTCTAGATTTAATTTCCCGCATGCGCATAAACGTCGAATTTGCACTGAAAATTAAAATATTTGCTTGTCGCTTTAATATATAGAATTGAAAAAATAGAGTATTTTTCATTTGAAAAAAGTTCACAGATCGCATTTCATTTTATGTTTAATGAACTGCGGTCAAAAAGGATCATATATCCCCAATATAGTTTTTAACAATTTTTTTAAATAAAGATATAGAACCTTTTTTTCGTCTTTAACTCTTTAAGTATCTTAGTGTTTTCATTTCCGAAAAATAAGAGACATTAATTGCATGATATTGTAAAGTACGAAATATGTACATTCACTACTACAAATGACTCCCCCTAATGCTTTAAGCTTCGGTTCCGGCAGCAAATTTTGTCATAAAAATTTTGTATTCTTCTGCTATACCATCACTTTTAATTCGTTCCAGTTGTTATGAAATGCACAGAATTATCTTCAAAAGAAGTTTTTGTTGTTTTAAATTTGTCAACAAGATGGCAGACCTAGATGATGATTCACCATTCATTTCTTTTAAAACACTGATGTCTAACTTTGAATAGATAAAGCTAAAAGTAGTCTAGACCTTTTTTTTTATCATTTTCTGCAACCATACTTGTTTAAATGCATGGAGAAACATGACATAAAGCATTTTCCTTTACTTCCGTTTTCATTTTGTCTTTCTTTGTACTTTTGACAATGCATCTCAAATGCAGCAGAACACGTGGAACTTTTTGTTTAGTGTTTTCAGACATACAATTAATCTTATGTCATAATCGCAGTAATGAATTATGAGACAGACACTTGAATCATGGCAAACTTGTCTTGAATATCTTGAATTTTATGTAAAAAATGATTCACAAAAGAAAAAAAGTCGTACAATTAAAATAACGGTAATTTTAAAAGAGCAGTATAGTTTTCAATTACTTTTTTTTTTGGAAATATTTTTTCTTCTGACGCAATGTTTGAAAATTTAAACAATGGAATGTAAATTTAATATTATTAGAATTAGGTATTAAATTTTGTTTCTTCTTGTCAGTACATTTGATTTGATATTGTTTTGGTAAATTACAAATATTTAAGTGTTTATGTTGAAAATTTACAATTGATTAATTGTTCAATTTCTTGAAAGAACACGTTTAAATTGACGCAATTCGCTTTTCATTATTACTTACCCATCATACGTAGTATAGGGTAAGTCTTGTAATCGTTTTAAAAATCGAAAAAAAAAATTGACGGATTTACGTGCTTCCAGACACTGGAGATTCCGAAAAACATATTTTTATAAAAAAAATTGCCGTCCGTCTGTGTGTTTGTATGTCTGTATGCCTGTATATCTGTGTGTCTGTAAACGCTCTATCTCCCGAACAAATTGAGATAGAGACTTGACATTTGGTATGTATTTAGTATGTAATAATGGGAAGAAGCCTATTGAATTTCAGTAACCTCGATTATCCGAAACTATTTTTTTCGGACTCAAGAAATATTCGTTCTGATAAAAGGTATATAAAAATTTTCGAAATTGTATATTTTAAGAAGTAAATATAAAAGACAATAAAAAAACATAAATTTTGCATAAAGCATGAAGTCGATCGGATAATGAGTTACCGAGATATTTTTAATCCTATTTTTCCACACTCTTCGATTTTTCATGACCCTGTATTTCATCCAAATTTCGTTTCAAATATATATTTTAATTGGAAATGAGACGCTTAATCAGATGCAATAAACCGCTAGTTAATAGGATGATTGTTTTTGGAGTTATAAGGATGTTTATTTTAAGCAATTCAGTAATCGAGCCTTTAAAGTTTATGACGTCATCAAGCCACGATTTTATTCGAATTGCAGTGCATTTTATAAGTAGTTTACACATTTTTTATTTTAATATTTTACATTATTCATATCCATGATGGGTAAGTATTACGGTGGCCCCCAACGACTAGTTTTTTATTATGAAAAAATTAAATTTTCAAATAAGTAATTTGATTATTTTTTAATATTGAAGATTCTACTATAATGTCAGATGAATTTGCTGCGCGATAATTTAAAAGAAACATGGGTTGAGAAAAGTGTAAGAAATTTTAATGTCTAACATTTTAAGAGAGTTTTGAAATATCACTTAGTATTTAACCCTCTAAGCGTGTGGAACGTAATATTCCGTTCACTAAGCTCCAGGTTTCACTGCAATATATGCAATGTTTAAGATAATATAATTCTAAAGATTTAATGAATTTTCAAAACATTGAAGAATGATTAATACTCCCAAGGGTTACATTCATATTTGTAATTAAGATTTATTTATAATGCTGAAAGAATAATATTTTTTTAGCATTTAAAACAAAATGCGGAGAAAACAACATAACAATTTTACCCTTTTTCAAAACGCTCAGAGGGTTAAATTATACCTTTTAATTATTGACAATAAAGAACTAAATGGTGAACTAAATAAGGTATATTGCCTAAAAAGTACTAAATTTGCTGAAAAAGGCTGTGGGAAAAAATAACTCGCATGGCATTAACTTGTTAAAATAAGAATAATAATAATAATAATAATAATAATAATAAATAAAAAGATAACTATTGATTTACAAAGTTTTCTCAAAAATGAAATATGTGTATTTAGTATTATTTGCTTTCTTTTTAAATGCTTATCAAAATAAGAATTTTTTAAGTTAAATGCTAAATAGTAAATTTTTTTTTTGAGAAAAATATTTTTGATAAATATTACTCAATTCATGTAAGCAAATTTTGATTAATATAAATCAAAATTAGTTTGATTACAAGCAACGCATATTAAAGGGAATGTAAAATTATTCCTCCAAGGGAATCCAAAATAATAAGATATGTCTTAGGAAATGTAGAATTTTTTTTCCAAAGCAAAATACAAAGTTGTTATTTGGAAATCACATACAAGAATCTTCACCATATATTTTCTTCTGGTAAACTAATTGCTCTACGCAATACACTACAACGGTATTGACGTATTTCTTTTTACAATATCATATTATGTTAACAGCTAACAATTTTTTTTTTCATATCAACTATGAGGTGCTTTTTTTCTGTATAAACATAATACCATGGTTTTGAGCATGTACAAAAATAGATTCACTTCGTTTTTCCTTTAGCATGTACAAATTATGCACTATTCTCTTAATTTTTTAACTTATCTTAAAATTCCAAATCTTCTATCAGCTAATACCAAATATGATGTTTCACCTATTATGAAGCAAATATATTAATGGAATTTTTTTTATACAATACATTAAATTATGTTAAATATTTAATACAGTTTGATTAAATAAAAATGTGTCAGACTGCCAGTTGGTTTCAGTTTTTTTAAGTCAAATTAATTTTCTCAAGTTAATCTCGAAACAATTTTCATGTTTGTTGTATTATTTTTATTATTATATCTTCGCTGTATCTCCTAACTTAAAATCTTATACGGTAAAACAGATACGAGATACTTCTTTAAAAATTTTTGAAAAAATAAAACATTTTCACAGCAGCCAAACGGAATTTAACGGAGTACCTACAGAGTACATTTTTTAGATTTTTAAATTTATGGATAGTAAACATACTGAGATTCCGTAATGGTTTAAATGAATTCTATATGTCAAATAACAAAAACGCTTACCACAGATGACAATTTTTAAGTATTACAAGCATAATATGCATAATTTCAAATATACATAAATTAATTAGTAAAAATCCGAAAATGGAAATCCTATTTAAAAAAAAAAAAAAAAAAAAAAAAAAAAAAAAAAAAAAATTAAATCAGCATTAATCTGCAATTTTTTTTAAATGCTGTTTTTATTTTTTACACTTTTTAATATCATAAATATAACCGGAGTATTATTATAGAAAACATCCCGGTTTTAATCTGGTAAATTAATTTTGAGAATTTTTGAAAATTACCCCATTCCTTATAAAAATCGCTTTTAAAATAAAATAATTATATTTTTAATAGATAAGCTGAGAAAAATATGCATTAATTAATGCCCGTATTTCAACGTTTTCTCTTTTAAAAGAATAAGAATTTTGAAAACATTATGCATAATAGAGCACTCAAAATATTAATTCAGATTAATTACTTAATAATTAAATAAAAAAACTACGTTCTTAATAAATGTTTTGTATATATTAACTGTATCTAATAGCTTTCAAAAAATAAAATGCAATCACAAATACATTATATATATTTTTGAAAATAATCGCTCTTCATAAACTGCCCCTTATACTGAAACATATTGAAATATAACGCAAATATTCCGTGGGTCTTTAGAATGTAACTTTATGATAATTGTTAGCAAGCATTTTACACATTTAGCATATTTTTTTATATCACATTCTCACCGGAATCAATTGTATGTTATTGACATCATCAGCTTTGTAATAACAACATTACACGTTGGAGGCTTGCCAGGTTGTGTTTAACGGCCGGGTAACTCGTTTGGCTGAAATATTCTGACATCTCATTTTAGTTTTAGGCTCTTAGTTTGTTGTATTTACATTGAATGCTACATTAAATAATAGTCTATCTTTTAATAACTATTATGTAATATTTTTTTATGATTTTCATGAATTTAATTTCTTCCTATATCCTATGCATTTATCAGACACTATGTCTAACTACTACAAATAAAGTGATCTATAATCTTATGTAGA
Source organism: Maratus michaelseni (assembly GCA_963931845.1). NCBI lineage: Eukaryota > Metazoa > Arthropoda > Arachnida > Araneae > Salticidae > Maratus > Maratus michaelseni. Next base: position 126,051,159 of record OZ007590.1, on the reverse strand, counting down.
ATAATATACATTTATAATCGAATTGTGTTACTAAATAGTAGGAAAATTAATGTGTATATAAAAATAATATAAGTTTTTAATCTAAAGCAAGAAAACAAGTTTATTGTCGATTGCTTTGGCAGTACCTATATTACACAATTACAAATAAACCGCCAGGTGTCTATATAACACAACCAATATTGCATTTTGATGATTTTAATATGATACGCATAAATGTACATAATCTGTAGAGCATTACAACAATAAACCAAATTTACACTGACAAGAAAATGAAAGCATAACTCGACAGTTTAAGAAAACAAGCAACAGAGAACTGAAATAATTTCACTCCAGTTAAATTTTGAGTTGTTTTCTTGATGATGCGCCACGTGAAACTCAGAGTAATGTGGCTTTTCCAAAACTTTTATCAGATTTAACAATTTTTCAGCTAATTTTAACTCTAATTTTTCGGCGTACAAAGCGAACGAAGGACTGCTTTCAAAAGTTGAATGAAAAAACGGTTATTACTATTACCGGTAATTACTGTTTATCACTCTCCCTTTGACGTTCGAAAACGTCTATCTCTGATTGGTTATCGGGGTGGAAAATTGGTTGAAAAGTTACTGCTAGAAGCGATTTTTTATAAAATGTGGCAAGAAAAAAAAAAACTGGGGATATTGATTATTGCTCCCACACTGGCTGTTCAGGTGATTTCTCGCGGAAAATCGGCTCAAATCAAGAGTGGACCCGACATTTTCTAGAAAAGCTGTTGAATCTGATAGCAGCTTTAGGAAACATAAAATCCAACAAACCTACTTGTTTTCTGAAGAAGATAGACAACGTATCTAGAAATCTTACCTATGCTTTTTAAAATCTGTTCTGGTAAAAGGATTGGTAAGTATGGTGAGAATGTTTAGCCGTGGTCAAATATGTAAGTTGTATGTAGCCGAAAATCAGTTCTGTAAGAAAATATGGTCTCCCAGTATTTTGAATGAATTTAGACATATTTCTAATACAAATAAGGTTTGTTATAATGCAGTTGAGACCAGGTTCTGTTACATAAGTCGCCTACCTGCAAATATTGCAATATTAAGGAGGAATCTTAAAATTCACGCGCACTGAAGAAAGTCAGGCGGCGAGACAGAGTGAACAATTAAACAATTTCTTTAGTGATTACAGTGAAAGCATACTGTTAAAAATATCCCTGTAAAATTACGGACAGAGTAAGGCAGCAGAGATTACAGTCATATCCCGTAAAGAAAAAAATCCATGCCCATCATTTTGTTCAGCCCGTAATTTTACGGGGCAAAGTAATACAGCATTATAATGCACAGGATATAATGCACAGGATATAATGCACTCTAAAACACAATAACACTTTACTTACTGTTCCGTAGCACGTTAGATAATCATCACAGAATAGCTTTTTTGGCGGGTTAAAAAATATATTACGGTCGCGGTTAAGTGACATTATTTTTCGTAATTTTTTTGCCCGTGGAAATTGAAGGGCAAACGCTCATAAATTTACGTTTTTTCTGAGCGTGCATGGTGATAATTACATAACGCGAATTAGCCAAATAACGTACTGTTTTGGCGAGAAGAATGTGACAAGAAACAGGTGATGATGGTAAGTCTATGGGAGAGAGATGAAGGGAAATTATGAATTTAAGCACTACAGCGGAGATATGGAATTTTGGTAAACCAGCGAACCAGCATCGTACATTTCTTATAAGGTTACCTTAAAGAATTGAGAGCTGGCGTTAAAAATATAAGTGGTACGTTACAGATATTATATGAAAAGGCATTTGGACAACTGATAAAATAATGTAATAAGTTAAAAGAAATGAAACCTTAACGAACAAAAGTGTAGGCGTAAAGAATCTGAGTAAAGTTTGAATGCCTATCGAAAAAAGTGAGATACAATGGGAATAAATTCTTTTTCTTTTTCGAAATGAATTAAAGAAATCTTAATAAAGAGACATACAGGAAGTAGCTAGATTTTATAAGTCAAACAATAAAATAATTTTAAATAAAGAAAATTTAGAAAAGTAAGTGAGTGGGGAAATGAATCTTTTGAAAGTGGAATATGTGAAGTGAAATCCTCTTCACATATATCTCCCCAACAGCCGAAGAAAGGAAAAACGGTTTAGGTCCATAGGAAATTGAAAACCCCCTGTGTCTCTCCACTAACAAAAAAAAACACATAAAATTATGAACAAAGTAATTTCCATAGAACCCTGGGAACTACATAAAAATATTTATAATAACAATACACAAAAATTGATATACAAACAAATACATCATTTTTCAAATATATATGCATGCCTATATAAGCATGACACAAACCAAACTGAGTCGATCTCTTACGTTTGAAAATTAAAATGTATCAAAATAGCTCAAAATTTTAAATATGTTTCTAGATTTTATTTTCTCTCTCTCTTTTTTTTAAATGTGCACTCGTACTATAAATTATAACCAGAAACTAAATGAAAATTAACTTGAATTTCAAATTCATGAAAATGGCAATTTTTTTTTAATAAATTGCAAGAAATGTTGGTTGTTTCCAACATCGAATAATATTTTTCAGACATGAAACTAAATGAAGAATAAAAGACAAAACAAATAAAACATGAAATAAATATGAGTAATGATTAGGTGAACCAAAAAAATATTTTTAAGAAAAATTAACAACCAGATTGCTTTTTGATCAAATGTAAACTATTCCAAAATGGCATGATTATGAATAAACCGGGAAGATTACGAACACATTATACAAATATGCATGTTTCTGTGTTAGCTTATATAAGGAAATAATGTTTATTTATTTATTTATTTATTTATTTATTACTGACAAGCAATTTAGAAGTCATATCTCATGTGTGTTTGTTTTGTTTAATTTAAAAAGAACATAAAGATATCTAATTATGATAACTTGTTGCATGCATAGTGAAAAACTAACAAAAATGTTAGAGAAAAGGAAAAAAGGTTTATTGCGAAGTGCGAAACATGTGACATCGTAAAAGAAAAAAATTGTGTGTGTGTGAGAGAGAGCGAGAGAGAGTGCAACTTGCAATAACATCATAAATTTGAGGATATATATGTACATGATCTGTACCAGGCAAAGTGTGCACGAGTCTGTAGGAAGAGAAGAGATGTTCACTTGTAGAGAAACTGAAAAAAATGTCGTAAATAAGAAAATACCTTATTACGTGAATTACCCTGTTCTACAAAAAAACATTTTTAGTGTATCTAACTAAATCAGACATGTAGGGAAGAGAATGGCAAAGTAAACTCAACGGTATCTGTGTACAAAACTCAAAATATTTTTTTTTTTATCCGCTGTCATTTCTTTACTTAGGTAAAATTCTATGTCTATCACATCATTTTTCTTAAGATGTTTTGCTCAAAAGTATTTTTACCTATATTTTTATTTCTTGACTGCTGATCTGAAATTCCTTTGGTGCTATATCTGAAATTCCTTTGGTGGGAAACCGAGATTCTCTACTGCCAGCATCAGCATAGAAATAGATAAGAAAGAACTGCTAACGAAATAGTGTTAATATCGAGTCGCGACTTTGGAACTAAACGGCAGTTGGTGTACAATTGTGGTAAGGTAGCGCCACCTACAAACAACAATACGAATACCTACCAGGCGATTGCTGTCAAGCAGACGATTTGAAAAAGCAGTCGAAGTGATAAACTGTCCTACACAGGTGACACTATTTGAAACATTTTTTGAGGAACTGTTTTATTTTTCGAAAAACTGTTTCATTAGAAGTCCTATCTATTTCTATGTTCATGATTGCCATGTAGGTAACACTTTTGATACTCTTAGTAATTCTTCATAGTTTGTTTTGAAAATCGTCCTCAGTAAACCTTTCCCATTTTTGTTTATATAGATGTTTAAAAGACCTAGAGTATTTCGACACGTTTATTTTGCATAGAAACTCAAATTTTCTGTATATTCTTCTACTTTTACGACTTTAATACATCAAGCATACATATTCTTTTGACATTTCTAATGATGTTTAAATAATAACTATAAGCATAGCAAAAATGTTTTTTTTATGATCTAAAACCCTATTTTTCGCAAAAAATTTCTTTGGAATCTTCTGTTAATAAAAAAGATAGGGTAGTGGGGTTGCGGGATAAGATAGACAGGTCCATCTGATATTTTTTAAGAAACAGGTGTTTACTTTATAAAAAAAACACAATAATACTTATTGAACCTCAGCTTAACTCCTTATTAGGATTATTTCCCTATACAAAATGTTTAACATTAAAAAGCATATTTTCAAATATGACACTCTCAATGAAACTTCAAAAGTATTTATATAAAGATTATATATACGTCTTCTTTAGAAACAATTAAACGTTTCTGAAATTCTAATGAGAATGAAACTTTATAACTAGTGAAAATATATGTAGGCGAACAACACGCGTTTTTCAAGTTAAACAGGTTCCAGGTGTCAAAATTCATAAAAAAATGCTTTTTTTTTTCTTATAAAGTACCACAAATGTAAAAAAAAAAAAAAGAATAAAGAAAAATGCGTATATCTATGATGATTACATCAGCAGGTGTAATAATTTTTGTGTTGTACTATCAGGCTTTCCCTGCCCGTAACAAAAATTCAAATCTATTTATCTGAGAAAGGATTTGTTCATATATTGTCATGCTTAAAATGATATATCTAAGTTTTCTTGCAAGATATGTGTATGAAATTTTGTACAGAGTTTTTTTACTATGATTTCAACAAATTGACTTCAGGACTTTTAATTTCTTGTGAAAATTTTGACTATATATTCTTCAAGCTAAAAATTACTCTAAAATTATCATTTTTTAAGCCTTTAAATGTATTACAAAGTAATATTTTATAAATCCTAAAGAAAAATTAACAATAAACCTTTTTTTCTCACAATGGTGAAAAAATAATGCAATCGAGCAAGTGATTAATAAGTTATATAAAATTTAAATAAGTTTAATTTTCAAATTTTTTATCTGAAAATTAATGTTTACAGAGAAACACATTTCAGGTAAAAAATAATTAAAAGATAAATTTTTGCCCTCTGGACCCTCTTAAATCTCAAACACTTAGCAAACCTTTATGGTGAAATAAACTCGTTATTATGTGAATGGAACAGCATACTAACAACTAAACATGAGATTTGAGATTTTGACATTTGGCCAACCAAATTCTCTGTGCGTCATTTAATCTCATGATGTTTTCAAAGAACAAAAATCAAGTTTCAGTTAACAATCCTTCTCTATCTCTAAAGACTGACTAGCTATTTACATACTGGCAATGCCGAATATTCTTTTTGATCTTCCCAAACAGCAATTCACACTCCAAACATTATAAGACTAAGTATTTGCTATATTTTCTATATTAAAATAACTGCACAAGTAAAGCTTTCTCAGTATGTCTTTATACAAACTTGAAATAAGACCAGTGGTCATTTTCTTTTTCTCTTGTTAGCTTGGTAACAATATTTAAAAAAAATAGCAATCCTGAGATATCGGTGTCTTTCGGAACACAATAAAGTCAGTGCCAGATTTTTGCGAATAACCAATAAAAGAATAGCAGCCTTCTAAAATTTCAAGATGTTTCACTAAACGCAAAATAAAAATGTTTAATTTACTTGGATTTAATATGCTTCAAGTTGATGTAATATCTTTCAAAAATCCAAGATTCGGAAATTATTGGATATTATATTACGATAAATGCAATTTTATCTCACAACTGAAATAACGATTTTATTTTCAAATTAAAACGTAATAAGTAAAGAAAATAACAGTCACATCTACGCTCTTGAAAAGTTAACGATTGTATTTTATATTCTCTAAATAAAATGCAACACTTAATATCTAATGTCAAACTTCAACTTCCGAAACCAATTAACACTTCTTACAAGAAAGAGTCTTTTGTTCATTCTTGCTTTAATTACTGTATCTTGAAATACAATAGCACTAATTAACGCCTTAAAAGAAGACAGTAAATTATCGCCTTTCGTTTATCTCTGTAGAAGCTGCTTTTATTTGTTTAGGATGAGTTTATTGAGAGGCAATTTCGTAATATAACTAAACTAAAGAGGCGAAATACAATCCATCATGCATCACAGAAGTATCATTGAATTATTTGTATTTATAGTTTAATACTCTACTAGATAATCTGTGAACACTTAAAGAAAAAGTCCCCTGGTGGGTATTTTTATGACTTTTTTATGACTTTGGGCAGATAAAAGCTCATGAGAAGTATTCAACTAACTTTATCTGTTCAGTAAAAAATAAAATAAAATAAAAATAAAAGAAAGAAAGAGAGAAAAATAACGAAAAGAAAAGGTTTAGTTTTACTTTTTAGAAACTTCCCAAATTTGGCAAGTTATCACAAATTTGTCTATATTTGACTCCAAGTATGCCTAACGTCAATCATTGTCAAACTTGGATCCAAGATGGCATATACTGTTGTATATGTGTGTGTTAAGTAAATCTCTACCTACACAGTTGTATTACAGCACGTAAATATACGCCGCAATGAATAGTTTCTTTAAAATTTCAGCTTTAACGTTATGACATCGTCGTGTAATGAAATAAAATACCGACGTAAGCGTTATGTTATACACATAATAAAAAAATATTAAAATTAATTATATGTAAAATGTAGTCCTTTGAAAACGCATGTTTATTTTTAATCTCATAAAGAGTAAAGTCAATTTTGGTAAAAATATATAGTTAAAAATGCCGTTATTAAATGTTTTTACCTAATAATTTCCAATTTCACAAATCATAAATGAAAAAAATATCTTTAAAAATAACTAGCAACATAAACTTACCAGTAGTGGACAAGTTTGAATTTTTGCAGACGTTATATAAAAGACCAAATGGTAGGAAATTTTCATTTTATTTACGAAAATGTAGATTTTGTTACATTAACGAGTTAATGCAATTACAATGTAATAAAATAAAAAACTTGAAAAAGCTGAAAAAAAGTGTCTCTAAAAAGTTAAAAAAATTAAGTATTGTAGCATAGCAAATTTGATTAGCAGTCATTTGATCAAAATATTTTATTCTAATTAAAGCTTGATGCATGCATGGAATTTGAATCAAAGCCTTGTGTAATAAACTTAAAAAGGCCAACCCTAGCCACAACCGTTTGTATACTCAAACTGGAAAAAAGACGACTGTTGCCGGTAGATTTCTCTCTGTATTCCAATCATTATATCTTTGCCTAATTTTTCGCCATGTACATAAGGCAAGGATTAATGCTATTTGAAAATAGTAAACTCTGGTAAACGGTTTTCCCAATTTAAGCGAGAACATTACTGGCTTCAGGATTTAGAAAAGTTGTTGTCTCGTTAGCACTTATTATGGTATTTTTTCGTTTACTGTATTGAACAACCGTAATAAATTCATCAAGTTCATGCAAAATTAAAAAATAAATGAATACACTAAATTAATTCTGAATACGAATGTTAGTCGTATTAAAACCAAAGATAGAAAAAGAAATTGCTTAAACAGATGAACAAACAAATAAACAAAACTGCCTTAGTTGATTCCAAACTACAAAAAGTCACGATAAGATGATGTATGGTCACATTCTTTGAATCGAAATCGGCAGTGATAACGCTACGGAACTGATAACTTAAAATCTCTGTAAATAGAGACGTTAAAACTAGAAGGTTGTATCAGAACTCCACTAACAAGTAAAGGTACCATAGTTCTTGGCGACGAATTTAGATTTTCATAACACATTCGACACGTGTCATTGAGTTTAGTAATTTTATTCCTCACATACCTGCTATTGAGTTTGAATTATCACAGGCGACTGGGTCAAAGTACGAAATTACGATTGTTAAAAAATAGTTTCCGTCAAAGATTTCAGCATGAAATAAGCTTAATTATGTATTTACAGTGTCATATACATTGATGATTATTAACTTCTGTTTCATTGAATTCCAGAAGAAGTGAATACAGTAAAACTAAATCCTGAAATGAGCACAACGAGCAAAGGCTTCTGCTTCAGCAGACTCGATTGTGCTCTCAAACAGGTCTGCATCATTTCTTTAATCTGAAGGTATCTGACTACGTTTAAAAAGTAATTTTTGACAAATGTTGTCAAAAACATTTTATTGCGTTTTATTAAAGCCCAACTTTGTACCTTTCCAAAATTGTATTTATTTTTATTATACGATAAATAGAACAAACTTATAGCGGTTTTTAAACTACTGAACAGCTGTCACTCAAACCGGAGATACTGTTTAAAGGACCAAAAGTACTATTTAAATCACCGTATGTTTCGGAAAATTTCGCTAAAAAATATAGCCTACTAGAAATAAAAAAAGGCTCAGTACTTCAAAAGAAAACTATGGCTTATAAAAACAGTGAAGTTTAGTTGCATATTACTGTAAATTCTTGTATTGAAACATAAATCTAAACTTTAAATGCATTTTTATGAAAATGTAATTTTCGGGTAAAATTCCATACGCAGAACATGATTTCTCGTAAAGTTACTGGAATATCACTATGGAATTTAAATTGCTTTGTTTACACTATTGTAAAGGCAATGAGCTAAAGATTTAATTATAGAATTGACGGAGAAACCTTTTTTATGCAGTTAATAGTCTCCACGTGCAGTGAACGATCGAAATAACATGTTAAAAACCAGACACCAATTAACTATAAGTACTTTAAGTGATAACCGCAGATGCAAAACATAGTGAATAAAACCAGAGACTGTCGAAACCAATTAACTGTGAAATATTGCAGACCTCCCTACTTCAACCTACAGCTGATATCCCGCGCGCGTGCACTGAACTTAATAACAATTCTCCCTCAGTTTCCAAAATGTATCCGAGCAGTTAAGACGCTCTTGTATATATATATATGATGTAAATATATCTCAAATATAATGTAAAATTGGAGCACCTATATGCAGTCTCCAAAACGCGATAAAAATGTACATATCTAGCAAAGAATTATAATATTATATTCAAAGCAAAATGGATCTACTTCTTATTTCACACAATGTTATTTTCTAATAATAATGTTTCTTACTATTCAAATACAGTGATACGACGATCACTCAAAGGAATAAATATTTGGATTACTGTGGACATTCTGTGCGCTAAAGGAAAATCTCAGGTAAGCCGAAACAATATTCTTTACCATTATCGAAAGATGAAAATGTATATTAAAATATGAAGACTGATATAACAATTTATTAAGATAGAAAATTAATCATGCTACCGACGCGATGGTTCCCCTAACAAAAATAAATATTTTTTGTTTTATGGATATTTTCATGGAGTGACGTCGATGAATTTTATGAAAATCAGTATGTAAACAGATTCTATATGCTTTAAGTTTTGAAATATTTAAAATATATCTTAGATTTTAGTTCATTGCCTTCAAAAGTGTCATAAATATGAAGTGTGAAAAGGAAATTAAGATACACACAGTAGAATTTTCGGCAGAGTGTTTTGCGTATTGAGTCAAATTTCAGAAAATATTACTACAAATTCCACCATTTACCAAAGTTTTATGAATGAATGAAATATTATTTGCTTTTTTTTCACCGTTTCTAGTCATAATATTAATAAAAATACGTGTAAAAAGTAATTAAATAGATTTATTGGAAAAAGTTGCTCTTTACGTAGTCAGGCACCTTAACACAGATAGTCTGTAGCGGCTCTCAATCTCCCAGTTATGCTCCTTAACAATTTGACCCATGTTAACCACATTTAGAACCAGAAAGTTTACTTAAAGTTTAATCTTTATTTTTTTTTTCTTAAAAAAAAATCTTATTTGAAACATAATCAAACCTGGTTCACATTAACCCAAATTTTACGGGAGATTAGTTGGAGCTTGCTACTTATGTAAGCGATTCCATATTTTTTTTGTTTTTAAGAGTGTAATTTTCTTTGGTAAATCCATACTTGAATAGACGAATCAACTTAACTGATGCAAACTGATTGTGTATCATTGATTCAAACTTGATGATATTGTTCTTTATTTTTGCTTTAATCACTTCTTCGAAAAGAATAGGATATCATAAATTGTTAACAATCAATGTATGGCAGTGCAAATACCTAAATTAAACTTGTATCTTGCTCATTTATTTGACAGCAACTGTTTTTTAATAATAAAAATAAATAAATTTTCACCGGGCCTCCAGTGATAATAAAAACGCAACAGCAGGTATGCGAGATATCAAATTACTAAGCTCAGTGAAGCAAATCGAATATGCTATAAAATCTAAATTTTTCCCCAAGAACTCTGGTACCTTTTCTTGTAAGTGTATTTCAAATCATATATTATTAGTTAAAATTTAAAAGTGTCTAATACTGATACAGTGTTCACACTGGTACCATTACCTTAATCAGGATTTAAAACATTTACTGGTTGTCATCTTAAAATAAAGATATGAAGACGAAAAAAAAACTTTTCTATGGACTTTTTAGGTAATATGAGTTGCTTATTCAAATCTGGTTTTCAATATATAAACGAATGCAATCAGATTCACAATGAAAAATTATAGAATTATACCGAGGCATTTTTTTCAAACCCCTCATAGTGATTTAAATATAATAAAAGAGGAAATATAAGAAATCTTCAAATTAGTAGTTAAAAGCTGTATTGTATGTATTGTACATAAATTCCACCGCTTTGTACCTAAAGTCAAACTTTTAACTCACAAACAAATTACACTCTTTACAAAAAGGAATATATTCCTGTTCATGCTTAATAAATTTACTCAATCTTGAAATGAAGTAGCATTAATTAAAGCCGTAACAAAAGACATAATAATACCAGTCTCAGTGGACTACCTCCATTAATTGTTAAGGCGGAATTTATTGCGAGGAAATTTCTTAACTTATTATAAGGATAAAAGTGCAAAATAAAATCTATTACAATAATATGTATCACTGCATGTAAACTTTGATATTATTATGTATAATTTTTTTAATTATTCAATGAAACTGCTCGATATAATTTTTATGTTTATATCATTTTCGTTTAATAAGTATTATTAAAATAAATTATGCAAATAAATGCAGCACTTCAAAAATGTATCTTTGTTAATATTACAAAGTAGAAAAAATACCTTTTTATAAGTATTTAAAATCAATCATATCGTTGAACATTTTCTGTCCCAGACATGCCTAATGTTTATTCTTTTTGGAAATTCTATATCAAAGATCATATTGTAAAAATTCGTGTGTAATATGTAAACTGATTTGCTGTTGTTCTTTTTATAATCTGAATAAGAAGCAATAATAAAACCTTTCTTCTGACGTTTTATTTTCACGTGTTGCTTCCCAAATTATATAATGAAAAATGAAATAATTATTAATTGAAAAATGATAAAATTACAATCTGAGAGTTCTTTCAAGTCTCAGATAGTAAAGGAAGGGGTAAAAAAAGGGAAAACAAGTTTTAGCTTCATTGCTCGAATTAATAATTAAAGTATTTTCTTTATTTTGAATAATATCTCCTACTTAATACCTAATGTATAACACCAACAATCATTGTCACCTTCAGGGGACACATCTTGAAAAGCACATTTAGGCTTCGATTTTAAGTGAATTTCTGCCGTGATGCTTTTATTGGGATCTCGAAGCGTTTTACTAATCAAGAAGTTACAGCAGTAATTGATAATTTGAGGAGGAAATCCCATATAATCCTATGGGATTTCCTCCTCAAATTATCAATTATTGCTGTAACTTTTTGAGTTTTCACGATATTTTCGTGGTCTTTTTATATGAGTTGTCCTATAGTATTCACTATCAAATCATGACAAAAAATTTTTGCTACAGTTTGCGCATGCGCAGTTAAAATTTATTTTATACAAATATCCATATCTCATCAAATATTCAACATATTAATATTTTAATTACAGTATACTATTGCTACGATATTTTGTTATAAGTTATTGGAAAGCGGTGTTAAATTCGGCTGAAAACTCTGCATTCTATTAAAAAAAATGAATTTTTTACAGAAACGTTAACATCTTTACGAATATACATGTTATGCTTACACAAATGCACACAAATGTTGAAGAGGAACTACATAGTCACTTTCTACCGTCACAGACAATTTTTAGCATTTTCTTTTACTTGGGTGATGAAAAATATTATTTTATTATTAAATTTATTATTCCCCCCGCCCTAATTATCCTCGCGACAAAATCTTCACTGGAAAACATGAAGTCAAACATGTTCTTTACATTCTCAAAGTTCAAAGGCATTTCGGGCATTTCCTCAAGAGTTCGAGTAGATATTCGATGAAACGTCTGAAATTGGTCACTGTACCTTAATTTCTGGACATCAGTGTAGCTATATATGATGTAACATCATAATTCTGTTTTGAAACGAGATTTTATTTTCTTAAAAAAAAATTAAATCTTACAAAGATAAATAATTTTTGTGAAAAAGCCAATTTTAGTCGTAAATCTGATGTTTTCAGGACCAACCATTTGCCACTGGCACTATATATATATGTTTAGCGAATATTATTTATGTGAGAGTATTTGAGGCTCCAATTTCAAAAACAGCATTATTTTTATCTCAATGTAAATTTAAAAACTGTTTGCTTTAGTTTGTTAAACTTCAGTTTCCATACAAATATTAAAACAATCTTTAAAAGAAAGGAATATATCGACATTTTGAACAATTTTATCGAAAATCGTGCCAGTTTGCAACATTCGCGGAATTACGGAAAAGTGTGTTTATTTTGTAGAAATGATCGAGATCATTTTTGTCGCATGAAGCGTTCAATAATAACAATAATTAACACATTAATAGAAATTTAATATTAAAACTCTCTGTATAATTTTTTTTTTTTTTTGTATACGTGGAATTTTTTGTGGGGTAGTTTTCTAATTTAGTGAAAAAAGAGGCGAAGTAAAATCCTTTATTCATATCATAAATAAAAATGAATCGTTGTATATATTGTTGTGTAATATGATTATGTTTAATGTGATAAAATATGTGTATCTCTGATTATTGTATGTGTAATATGATAAAAATCATATATAATCTTTATATTGGTCAAACGAACAGCTCCATTTGATGTTATTGTTTAATTTTTTTACGGATACAAATTTTATTAAAATGATTTATATAAATAAATACAGCCATTCCAAACTGTGTGTTTATTTGTAATATAAAATGAAAAAAAAAGTAATTTCGATATCATTTAAAATCAAATAAATCGTTAACCATTCTTAGTTTGTAATATCTTTAATATTCATCATCTCAAAAATTGTAAGTCAAAAGTCATTTTGTATAAAAGTAAAACAAACAATACGTAAATGAGATTTAATATTATTTCCAATTTTTTCATCTTAAGATGTAAATAAAAAAAAAAACATTTCTCGATATATATTTTTAATTTTATGCGTTACTTGCTCATCTGTTCATAAAATACAGGGTGATTTTTTTTAAAGTTGTGAAAGTAAAACCCTATAACGAAAGAACCACTGATCCAAATGACCGGAAATTTAACCAGTATGCTCCCAAAGCAATGGGTATTTTTTAGGCATGGTTAAAAAAAACTTAAAATCTCACCGACAGATGGCGCTGTATATGCAGTAAAGTCGAGAGAAGAGATTGTGCAAGACACACGCACAGTGGATACTCTTCACTCTGTTGTGGAACATGCGGTTTCACGTTTCCAACTCGTAGCTGAAAACATTGGACAGCACACTGAAAATCGTATGCGTTAGTTGCGCAGTTCTGTACGAATGTTTTACTCCATATTTTTATTTCGTTCTGTTTCTGCAGTTCCTTTTCCCAATTACTGCATTCTGTATGTTTTTGATATACAGAATGCAGTAATTGGGAAAAGGAACTGCAAACACCTGCATAAACAGAACGAAATAAAAATATGGAGTAAAACATTCGTACAGAACTGCGCAACTAACGCATACGATTTTCAGTGTGCTGTCCAATGTTTTCAGCTACGAGTTGGATTTAATAATAATAATAATAATAATAATAATAATAATAATAAAACGAATAAAAATTTATAAAAACTTAAGTCTGCAATTTATATTTACTGATTAAAATGCACCATTTAATATTCCTGTCAAACTTTTCAATCCCAAACCAATTGAAATTCTTTACTAAAAGGAATAAAATTCTGTTCATGATTACCTTAATTACTTAATCTTGAAATACAGTAGCAATAATTAACGCCTTAACAAAAGGTAGAATAATATCGCTTTTCATTTATCTCTGTGGGAGAACTCTTTCACATGTTGAGATAGAATTTATTGAGAGGCAGTTACTTAACTTACTCAAAAGCAAAAAACGCAATTAAACATCCATCATATATCACAAAAATAATTATGGGTCAATCTAAGTGTAAAATTTTATCTTAATTTAACGCATATACAAAAGAATAAATAAATAAATCCGAACGATGGGCGTAACTTCAATTTTAATTAACTCTTTGATTACGGGCCAGATTGGCGTGTATTTTTATATTCAAGTGTACCAGAATATGCATTTTTTTTTTCTTTCTGATGAATTTAGGAAACAAAAAGAAAAATACCGTTTTATTTCGTATTAAATTCTTTATGGTTACGTGCTTTATTCTGCTATAAGGGGTCATCTACGAATTCAAATTGAATTTTGCATTTAAAAGTTCAATAACAACACCATAATAGTATTACATTTTTATGTTTTAATCTTAAATGTACTAATTTTCTAAAAGTTATTTGATAACAGAATAAGCATTATATACGTTTGCGCTAACGTACGACGTTTTTCGAATTAACGCTTTGATTATGGCAGGTTTCGTACGGATCCTGGAATTTTAAGAACAGGAAGTTATTCGGTACCAGTATTTTCTTATAGATAATCTCTTCTTAAATAAGGTGAAATTTCGCACATTTGAACTTGATGTATTTTTTTAGAAAAATATACTGATAGGTCACCTGGAAAAGTAACAGTACCCGTACGAACCCTGTACGGGCGAGGATTGGTGACTATTTTTATATTCAAGAGTACCAGAATGTACAATATATTTTTATTTCTGATGGATTTGGGAAATAAAAAGAAAAGTACTGTTTTATTTCGTATAAAATTCTTTATGGTTACGTCTTTTATTCTGCTATAAAGAGTCATCTACGAATTCAAATTGAATTTTGCATTTAAAAGTTCAATAACAACACCATAATACTATTGCATTTTTAAGTTTAATCTTAAATGTACTAATTTTCTAGAAGTTATTTAATAACAGAATAAGCATTATATACGTTTGCGCTAACGTACGACGTTTTTCTAATTATTGTGTTTATAAAATCTTCATTATTAAATAAATGATTTTTTTTTAAAACTCGGTGAACTATTTAATGAATAAAGCAGTCTATTTTAGAGGAGTTACAAAATCTATTTAATCACCAGCCTATTTTTTTAAATGTATAAATGGGTTTCTTTGAATAGTGCAGACGCACTTTTCCGTATAATGTACTTTAAAAATTTAATTAATAGATGCTTTCTTAGAATACAAAATAAATAGAGCAAAAAAATGAACACATTTTAAGTGCATATGTAATTACTTTTAGAATTTTAAAAGAATTCTTTCTTTTATTCATTAATTTAAAATAAACTTATAGTTTTAATTTTTAATTAAATTAAGAAGAAAATTGAGACTGTTTACTAGTTACTTTGCATTTTCTGTAAATATTATTGTCTTCCAATAGGCCCCTATTATTAGTGCCTCATTGTATCACAGAATTGTTTAGAGAGCTTTTATCTGTTAAAACAATATTAACTTACCCTAAATGGAACAAATTAAATAATATTACTAAGTTTAAAACAGCTTTTGAAAATAAGATTTTGTTAAATTGCTTATGCTTTCTTAATTTTTTTTAAAATAAACAAAAATTGCAATTGTCATATTCCGCTGATATTATCGATGTTATGAAAATTTAGACAAACAAATTCCTTTGCATTAAAAACAACTGAGAAAATTTGTAGCTAGTTTATGTCGAATAAATTTTGAAGCATTAAAATTATGCATTTTGTTTAATGGTCCTCCAATTATTAAATGGGCAAAGTGTCCAATTATATCAAAGCATATATGTTTAATTCAATGATACTAACTTATCTGAAATGTTATGAACGGGTCGGGTCTCTTTTACCATGTTTACAAATGTGTTTGAAAAAAGTTTTAGTTCTTGAATATTTTGATTTGAAAAATATTTGATTTTTCCTATCAAGCAGAAATTCTCTTTGTTAAATTACGTTTGTTTGAAACTAACGAAAAACATTCAGTGGAATGAGACTATTTTTTATTATTGTTAGTTCAATTGAAATTCAATGATATTCTATTCCAAGAGAGTTAATTGATACGTTGTATAGAATTCCCAAAGATACTGTCTTCTTTTCTTGGCGATGAACTTAATGAGAAATAAAACTTTATTGTTCCTTCAATTGAAATTGAAAGCGTGGATGTTACAGAGTGGATGTTACAAGTTTTTTTATTTTGTTTAATAATAAATGCGAAAGTTCTTTTTATCGTTTTAATAATTACGTGTTTCTTTAAATTATTTGTATAAAATTTTAAACATTGAAATTATATTCTCAACTATGCTGTATTTTTCAAATATTTATTGCCTTCCAAATAACAAGTATTCTAAGCGCCGCATTGTATTAATGAGTTTTTGTAATTATATCCTCAATTTAAAAATACTAACATAATAAAATGAAGCGAACGAACGTGTGTCACAAAGCTACAAAATGTGTTTGAAAGATGTTTTAGTCGTCTAATGTTGTGTCTTCAAAAAATAAATGTTTCTTCAACTGAAAAATAAATTCCGTCGATTTGAACAAAATAAAAGTATTAGTGAAGAGGTCTGGGTACTTCTTGATTATTCTTAATTAATTTTAAATTCAATGACCAGGTATTTCAAGAAAGTTAACTGATACATTCTATCTAATTCCCAAAGATGCTTCTTCTTGTGTTACTGATGAACTGAATCAGAAAGAAAATTTTCTGTCTTTGCGACTTGAAACAGAAAGCATCGATCTTCTTGCGCTTTAAAAGTAAAACGTTTTCTCAATAACCTTAATGAGAAACAAAAGTTTCTTTCCCTTAGAATTAAACTTGAAATCATGAAAGAGAGTTGCGCCAATTTGGAAAACGAACGTTTCTGTTTCCACAAATTGAAACTCAATGCACGGCCGTTACAACGCTTTACACAATAAAGTCTTTTTTTTCATATTTGTTATGATTGGTAAATTTACGTCAGCATTTCTTATACTCTTTTATTTAACTTGTACGCTGTTAAAAATTTGGAGCAAACTGTCCAGTCATTTGACCGTTTTTGTAGAAAACGGTTACATAACCCTAATTTAACTTTATTATGACCGTATTATTGCTGATTTTATGGTCAGAATAGAGTTAAATTACGGTTATGTAACCGTTTTCTACAAAAACGGTCAAATGACTGGACAGTTTGCTGCAAATTTTTAACAGTGCATGTAGAGATGGAATTTTATAATACATTTTCAATCACTTCCTTATAAGCTAAAATTATAAATATTATGTACACAAGTTTGTTTTCAAACACAATTAAATACGTACAACAATTAATATTTTTAGACCCTAATTATCAATTATTATATTAATTTTAAGGTATTTTTTCGTTAGCGACCGCCAAATAATCTTTATGGTCACTAATGTTTATGAGACACAAAAATAGTGGACTTAATTATACAACAAAATATGCGAACGGGCTGTAAAACTGCGGTAAGGAAATATTTTAAACACAAAAAATAGTAAATATAAATAAAAAATTAAGTGTTTAAATCAAAAATAAAATTATATTTTATAATTTGATAGTTTATATATCAAAATTATTATTGTATGTTGAGAAAAAAATTTAGAAATACTGAACAGATAGTTTAATTATTGCTTTTTTTTCTTCCTTGTTGTCATATCAAAAAGAAACAGAACAAAACTTATATATATATATATTAAATAAATTCATACGTTCACACCAAGACCATTTTATCATAATAACATCATGTAAAGACACCTTGGTTCACGCGCTTTATCAAGTGCAAATAAAAGCGACGAATTTTCAATAATCGGGAGCTAAATTAACATATTGTAACAGAATTTATTTGGAACTTCCGTTGATTTGAAGAAAATAAAGGTTATTAGTGAAAGGTCTGTACATTTTGATTCTTCTTAATTAATTTTAAATTCAATGATCAGGTATTCAAGATAGTTAATTGATATATTCTAATTTACAAATATCTTCTTGTGTTACAGATGAACTGAATCAGAAAGAAATGTTTCTTTCTTTGCGACTTGAAACAAAAAGCAAAGGCCTTACTGCACTTTAAAAGTAAACGTTTTCTTAGTGAACATGTATGTTGTATCACATTTTGGTTTAAAGTTTTTGTCTTACCTTTAACAAGTATTCGAAGTACCACAATGTAACAATGCTTGTAATATAGATAGCCCCGATTGAAAAATACTAATGTAACTGAAATGTTTCTAAGTTTACCTATTAGATTGAAAACGTTTTAGAATGGTGTAATTGATTTATATATTTTTTTAACCTATTTTCAAGCTAAAACAAAATTCCCATTGTTACATTCTCTCATGCAAATATTTATTATGAATTGTTGTCCTGAAATTAATTACAGGCACGAAATTATGTGTGATTTTTTAGATAAACTTTGGATACTTATAATAGAGTGTTAAAGAAATTTGTTATTTGATTCCATTTTATGAATTAACATTTAACATTCATTTTTAACACTTTCCAACCTAGCTGAAAAGTGTTTATGACTTCGGTTTGTCTGCCGTCTGGCCGTATTGCCGTCTGCCGTCTGTCCGTGCTCTAACTCCCGTAAATATGCTCGGATTGCCCTGCAATATTTATATGTTATTGTCGTTATCTATAGCATGTTCCCTATTTCAACGTAAGTGTGTAGCACTTATAGTTTTTTTACAGGGACACTCAAAAGAATTACGTTACATTACGGTCTATAGGGAAAAATCATTTGCGGTTTATTTTAATGATGTTACACAATTCCAAACACATTGTAATTGATATATATCACTAACGTGCATTACAAGAAGCTGAACATGGAATAGTGTGTGCATAGCACTTATAGTTACTTTACAGGGACAGTCAAAAGAATTCCGTTACATTACGTCTATAGAGAAAAATCGTCTGCTGTTTAATTAAATAATGTTTCACTATTTTAAACGCATTAAAATTTATATATATCACTAAGGTGCATTACAAGAGGCTTACTACAGAATATTGGGTGAATAGCAATCATCGTTCATTTACAGGGACACACCAAATAATTCCCTACTGTCTGTGAACAATAATTCCTGGAAGTTTTAAGTTGCTGAACGCGATTTTAAATTTAACTCACTTTTTGTCTATTACTTGGTGTGTATAAATTCTGAAGATCCTATACAGTTCAGCAAAAAAGTTCGTAAACACATTTCCGTTTATTGACAGAAACTCCTGAAGGAGAATTTTAAACTGTTCTACGTGTTTCCTAACTAAACTAAAATTTAGCATCCTATGTAGTATATATACAAATCTATAGATCATATACAGGGCTGAATAAAAGTATTCGGATATTTTTCCTTATATTGTATATGTTGGAAATATATGTTGGGAATTCCTGAAATTACGTTTTTAAATATATTATGTGTTTTCCAAATTGTTTACTTAGATGTTATCTTTCAGCTTATTAAACGGTAATGATTTGTAAAATTATTTTGGAAATCTTGGAAAGTGCTACATAATCTGTGCTTGACGCATGATTTTTCGTTCTTGTTAATTTTCAATTCAATATGAACCATTAAAGTTATGCACTATGTTTTATCATATTTTGATTTAAAGTTATAGTAAAAATTAACATTTAAACATTTAAATGTTAATTTAAATGTTTAAAACATTTAAAAAGTGTTCGAAGTACTGCAATGTCTCAATGCTTATAATAGAGATAGCCCCGACTGAAAAATACTAACATAACGGAAATGTTTCTAAATTTAAATATTAGATTGAAAACGTTTTCGAATGGCGTAATTGATTTGGATTTTCTTTTTATCTTTTTTCAAGTTAAAGCAGAAATTCCCATTGTTAAATTCTGTTGATTCAAATCAATTGAAAAGATTCATTAGAATGAGTGACTCTACATTTTGATTTTTCTGAATTTAATTTAAATTCAAAGATCAGCTATTCCAAGTGATTCAATTGCTACGCTGTGTTAAATTCCCAAAGATGTTGTTTTCTCTTGATGCTAATGAACTTAATGAGAAACAAGAATTTATTTTTCTGCAAATTGAAATTGAAAGCTTTGATGTTACGGTCATTTGAAAAGAATCTGTCTTTACATTTATCACAAACATGAAAGTTCATGTCTTCATTTTTAACATTTTCTAACATAGTTGAAAAGTGTTTATGTATTCGTTTTATCTGTCCCTCTATGATCTAACCCAAACAAGTATACTCGGATTAGCACGCAATTTTTATATGATAATGAGATTCACTATAGAATGTTCGCTATTAAAAATGAATGAATTAGGATTTAGAGTTTTTTCATGGACACACAGAATAATTCCGTAACATTATGGTCTAAAGGAGAAAATAATTTGTGGCGCATTTTATTTAAATACCTTATTTATATATATCATTTTATGGTATGAAAAAATGAAATTTCTTAGTAATAGTCTTTTAGTGTTGGAAAGAGTTTCCTAATCTATGCTTGATGCACGATTTTTCGTTCTTGAGGGATGAAAAATGATTTTTATTTAAAAAAAAAGACTTTTAATAGGTATAGCCTCACTCCAAAATACTAATATAACTAAAATATAATAAACAAATGTTTATTAACAAGTTTAATAATCTCAACCACAATTTTTCACAATTTTCAAAAATTGAAAAGAAATACGTCAAATAAAGATATGTAAAGTTTTGTCAATCCATTGCGCATACCCTGTATACATATACATGCAAGACACATATGAGTAAGACGCAATTCTATTTCATATAATTAATATAATTTTATCAATTTTGTAGCGTTTCAATGCGCATTTTCCATGTATATTCTTCGGAAATATTAAATAGTTCCAGTAAAAAATAATATTTTAAGATATAATCGTAAAGTTGTGCATTCTTTTGTATTCTGAAAATTCTATCACACCCTAAATACCGAAACGCCCAATGACTTTATAAACCAAAATTCTTTCTAACGTCATAATATAAAATGTATATTTATTAATTAAACCAGATATAAATATCATTTTAATTATTTCTCCACATCTTGATATTTATTGTATCCTATGTAATCCTTTAATTTAGCTTTCTTGACAGATTGCTAATGAAATATTTCTAAATTTTATTAACTGTCATCAATCTGACAGCTTCCAAAGAAATAGCACTTCCTTTTAATGACTAAGATTTTATTTAATGAGTTTATTTTCTTAAATAATTATCTGCGTTAATGTTGAGCAAATGACAGCATTTGAGGCAAAGAAAATATTTTATTTTGCTACATACTTAGATTTTGATGCATAAGTATTTTTTAGGTATTTTTGGCGCTGTTTTAAAATTTTATTTTAATATATGTGCATTCCAAAACAAATATATCCTCAATATATATTAATAAAAATTTTCATAAAAATATATATGGATATTTATGACGCGTTAACTGAAATATCAATCATGCAGTAAAGTACAGCAGTAAAGTACAGATATTTATTTGTACAGTGCACTGAAGAAATGTCAAATACCAAAAATATAGTAGATTCGTTTTTATGCAGTTTGAAACAGAAATTTTATACAAATTTTATGTCATTAACAATGCACAATTCTCTATTGGAACATAGTTTCAACAAATGATTGATTTCGGTTTGACAATCTATCTGTGTACTTTTAAAATATGCATCAATCTGTCGAGTCATTCATTTGTTTTTTATAGAAAAAGGTTACCTAACTGTAGTTTATCACTGTTCTGACCAATGAACAAGCTTCAAATTATTGTCAATTAAGGGTTATCTATAAAAACGGCGGAATGACTGCACTGCTGCAAATTTTTAACTGCGTGTACATCTTAACTCATATAAATATATGTTAATTAAATCAGATAATAAGAGTTATTAAAGTATTTCACATATTTTATACTATATACATATATACTTTACAGTATTTTACAAAAGCACTAAAATATCCCACATATATTGTTGTCTATATACACAACATTTTGAAATAATAATATCGTTTTTTAACAATAATTTCAGTACATCTTCTTATTTGTATGGCTTCCGAGAATAATAGAAAATGTACTTTCTTCCGTTTTTGCCTGCTCGTGTAATTGGCAGAACATTGGTCAATATGGTAAAACACCTGTTCAGAAATACTGAATTCACCTTATTTACTCGCGTATTAGTCACCCTCGCTTAACTGTCGCATATTACTTTTGAAGCAGAAAAAAATGTCGTACCCGAATAAAAGTTGCACTATGTTTATCTTTTCATAATTATGGTATTATTCTTAATGCTGCTTATGGAGTTACAGAGTGAGATAAACCCTAGTAGCATATTAAGGCGTCCTTCATATTTTAGCGAGAAAAATTCACTAAAATACTTTACCCGAATAAAAGTTGCACTCTATTTATATTCTCATAATTAAGGTAGTATTCACTGGAAGCTGATTATATGGTATGAAAAAGAATGATATAAGTCCTAGTAGCATATTAAGCATATTAAGGCGTCCTTCGTATTTTAGCGAGAAAAATTCACTAAATTACTTTATCCGAATAAACGTTGCACTCTATTTATCTTTGCATAATTATGGTAGTATTTACTGGAAACTGATTATGTGGTTACGAAAAGAATAAGTAGCATATTAAAGCGTCCTTCGTATTTTAGCGAGAAAAATTCGCTAAAATACTTTAACCTAATATAAGTCACAATCTAGTTTTCTTTGCATAATTACGGTATTATTCATTGAATGTTGATTATGTGCTTACGAAAAGAATGAGATTAATCCTAGTAGCATATTAAGGTGTCCTTCGTATTTTAGCCAGAAAAATTCGCCCAAATACTTTATACAAATAAAAGTCACAGTCTATTTTTCTTTGTATAATTACAGTATTATTCATTGGACGCTGATTATGTGTTTACGAAAATAATCAGATAACGGTAAGGCATAGTAGATAGGTAAGGCATCCTTCCTTGAACTGTACGAAGATATTATAAAGCTGAACTTTAATGACATGTAATATTATTTCGAAAAGCTTTAGGAATACTGGAACTTCTGACTATTTGTACGAAAATGAAAGTACTCCTCATGGAATGACATGGATTCATCAGACATTTCAGACAGCATGAAAACTACACTTTATGTGAGATGGAAGAAAAGGTACATTGCTAAAACGTAGATGCTGGTTTGAATCAATTTTGGGTGCTGCAGTAGCAGCAGTCATAAGATGGTGAAATCTTGCTCCAACATTTGGAGCTATGGTTCAACAGGAGATCAAAATATTGGAACGAGTTTTCACCATTTTAGGGTTGTAGTTACACCAGCCCCAAACATTGGTTCAAACTAGCACATAAATGTTAACAGTGTAACATTTAGTCTGTTCAGAAAGCATTAAATTTTCTCATATTTGAGACCACATTTTCTCCCCTTCCATCTTTGTTGTTTAAGTTATCTTTTTTTCGCGTGTCTTTAAAGATTGGGTAGCAAGAAAATAAATTTACCTAAAAGTGCAAAAAGTCTCCCTTTTTGCTACTGACAGAAATACTTTTTCATAAACAGCACATGACCAGCAACCAATCGGTAATTTACGAATGCCATTATTACCCGTTTTTACATACCGGAATATATTGTTTTATCATGAACATGTACGATGTTGCCTATTAAATTTATGAACTTAATAGCCGCAGCTAAATTTGCTCATTTAAAAATTTGGACAAAAAGTGTGATTATTACGAGTAAAAACAGCATTAAATATTGGAAGCTGATGCATAAATTTGTAAGTACTTTTCATACATAAAGCGAATTATTCCTTTTAGATTTTTTGTTCACTCTCTTGGGAAAGTTTTTTTAATCTTGACCGTCAATTAAGCAATCTTAGTAATTCGGTTTCAAATTTGTATATTTAATTATTATCCATCGAGTAATGGAACTGTGTATGTATAACGTGCTTTCATTGGTAAATGTTGCGGGATCACCAATCTGATGATACCAACAAATATGGAAACTGTATCTGGCCGGATATCATCTGAGTAGCTTAATATCACTGTATAGGTGCGATAGTTTTAAAATAGAAGATAATAGTTTATAGAAGATAACAGTTTTAAAAAGAATACAGCATTTTATAGAAAGTATTATCTTCTCAATTTGTCTGTCATAATAACTGATAACGATTACACCTTCAAAGCAAAATGATAGTTTCAAACAAAAAAAAAGTAATTTTACACCAAAAAATCATTAAAAATTTGAAATAAAACAAATTTTAAAACATTTCTTAAAATAAATTATTTTATTCAAATAGTGTCTCTCAAATTCACAAAGAAATGGAGGATTAATTACTCTTTTATTTTTTCTCCTCATTTCCTTGTTCTGATTTTTTATTTTATTTTGCGTCTCATTTTCTGTGTAATGCATGTACTCTTTGTATAATGTTTTCATAGAACAATTAAACTTCTTGGAAGAAATGGAGTAATTCATCATGAAACAAGCACTTGACTTTTGATAAATTTTTCGTTAATATCTTGAGTCTTATGTCAAAAGATTCAAAGCAGAGAAAATATAATTAATGGTAATTTACAGAGAACAATGAAGTTATTGTTTCAAATTACGTCTTTTTCATTAAAAAAAAACAATTTAAAAAAATAAATGGGAGAGTTAAAGGGAAAAATGTGAATTTCATAATAATAGAGTTAGATCTGTTAAGGCTGTTTTCTCGTTTTCTGCGTTTCGTTTTATAACGAATATGTAAAACAATATGCATTGCTACATATTGGGTGTTTTCAAATTAGCTAAGCAGATTTTAAATCAGTACTAAATCTGTTAATTTACAGATTTGTAGTTGATATCTTTTATTACACTGAAAGAACATGTTTTGATAATTATCAAATCTGATTTAATTACGTAAGAGCTATATACACATTATATACACTATATATGCACTATATATATATATACACTATATAACATTGATTTTTAACAGAAACAAATCGGATACAAAGTATTATATTATTTGAGATTGATATATTTTATTATACTGAAAGAACATATTTTGATAATTATAAAACTTGATTCAATTACGTAATAGTTTACGTTAACAGAAACAAATGGGATGCAAAGTATTAGATTATTTGAGATTGATATATTTTATTATACTGAAAGAAAATAGTTTGATAATTATCAAATCTGATTTAATTACGTAAGAGATTTTGTTAACAGAAACAAATCGGATACAAAGTATTAGATTATTTCGTCGTCTAAGAAAATTTTAAATCTATTCACAGGCCTGAATGGCATTATTTTATAAATTTGAAGAATTCTATGAATCGGGATATATAGGCAATGACAATATTAGACAATTTGGTATATTTTTCGCCTCCCACGTCCAACAAATATCAACTAGTGAAAGTATAATCTGTAATCTAAGTAATTTATAATGTTCAGATGCTGTTCAAATATAAATGATTAAGATAATTGACTTGTATTTTAATGATTAACAGATAGTAATTTGAAATGTCTATTTTTTTAATTGTTGAACTAAACACTGAACATGATATCCGTTGAATTTTAATTCCAATTTTTCACAGCAGAATATGGATTTAAACCGTGCTTTAAAATCGTTTAATTCTCAATAAATTCATCTTCTCTATTATACTGAATCATATTTCAGATTGCTGTGAGTTAGGCAATTAAAGTTGTAATAGCTGCTAAATCTATTTTTATGCTCTGTTGGTAAAGGTATGTACTTATATATTCATTTATATTCTTTGTTGGTACATAGAGTCATAGATTGGAAGAATGACAATTAAAATTTTAATTAATCCTTGAAATTCAATTATTCTGTCTAACATCGACTGGAAATTTTTTTGCTATGCGTAAACCATATAACACAATTGCATGTTCATTCATATTTTTCTATTTATGGTATTTTATCTACTATGGTAGTTCTATTTATAGATATTTTCATGCGGAAAATTTGCCTTGTTGAACACGTTGTTTGTTGTCTAGTATCACACAAAATGTTCATATGAATATTACAGATGTCTTTCAGTGATATATATTTCTTCTGTTGTCTTTAATAATAGATAGGTATGCAAATGATTTGTGACACCTTGCATATTCACGTCTTTTTTTACTTTTTCAGCGGCAAATAATTCGAACAGAATTTACAAACGATTTCATTTCAAAATATTTTGTTTTTCGCGTAAATTATAAATATTAAAATTAATTTAATATAAATACTACCGCCGTTTAGAGGGTTTTAAACCTCCTTAACGCGTAAATTATAAATAATAAAAATTAATTTAATGTAAATACTACCGCCGATTAGAGGGTTTTAAACCTCCATATGAGGTAATTTTTAGTATTGCTGTTCTTCAATCCCATTGTTGAATATTAAAATATAACAAAAAATTGTTAATGAATAATATAAAAATATCTAATAAAAGTTTATATGAATTGATTAAAATATGCTTTAATTATTTACACAGTATATTGTTCGTATTTTGAAGTTGCTGAAACAAAAAGTAAAATAAAAAAAAATTAATCTTAAAATTGAAAACTTAAAACGAAGATGGAACACAATGTTTCACATAGTAAGTAAATGATAATAATATATCGGTTTATTTGTCATTAAAAATATACTCTAAAAGTAAATGTTTTATTTAAAGTCAATACTGTTTTATTCTTTAAACCTGCAAATATTCTGTTTTATTTAATTTATAAAATATTTACATGCATTTAATTGCATCTATTACTGTTGTAATAATAAGGAATGACATACGTTTATAGTCTTTTTTAAAATTATTTTAATAAAATATTTCCTCATATTATATCGTATACCAGTTCTATTTATATATGTGGGGATAATATTCATAGATAAAAAAGCATTCAGTATTATGTGAGAAAATGGAGTAGTCGTACATTATTGGGAATGTGTTTATATTAAAATGAATTTCTGAGATTTAATATAAATAAATGATTTTTATATAATAAATAAATATGTTCAATACATGAAATTTATTATGATATTGTATGATTTTATTTTCAATCCTACACACCATTAAAATGTATTTTAGCAGCTAACATCGCTATATTAATTACTTTTTTGTTCATTCTCCAATTTTATTTTAATTTCCTGGAATAATATTCCACGAAAATATCATTCAATATTACGTCGGAAAATGAACTAGTCGTACATTATTGACAGTGTGTTTACTTTAAAATAAATTTCTGAGATTTAAAATAAATAATGGATTTTTTTATATAATAAATAAATATGTTCATTATATGAAGTAACAATTTATTATATTATATACTGTATGATTTTATTTTCAATCTTACACACCATTAAAATTTATTTCAACATTTAACATCGCTATATTAATTACTTTCTGCTTCTTCTACAATTTCTACGAAAAATATCATTCTGTATTCTATTAGAATTAGAGAATGGAGCGGTCGTACAATA
The DNA here is from genome assembly GCA_963931845.1 of Maratus michaelseni. Classification (NCBI taxonomy): domain Eukaryota; kingdom Metazoa; phylum Arthropoda; class Arachnida; order Araneae; family Salticidae; genus Maratus; species Maratus michaelseni. Next base: position 126,023,466 of record OZ007590.1, on the reverse strand, counting down.
TTGAAAATATGTTTACTTTAATTTAATTTCTGAGGTTGAATATAAATAAATGATTTATATATATATACAGGGTGATTATAAAAAAAAACTATCCCGATATATGAGCCCCTAACTGTCATACCGTAAACAGAAACTGAATGAAATTCTGGCCTAAAGTATTTTGAGGTATGCGCTCAAGAATCATGTGAAAAACAACAGTTAAATTCTAACAATTACGGTTACAGTGACAAAATTTCGAAAATTTCAAATGGCAACACCTACTTTTTTTTATTGGAATGTGATCTTCACAGTGAAAAACCATAAAAAGCGTTGGAACGGTACCTGTAGCACGAAAATCACCGGCGCTATACAGACTAAGAAGAAAAGTGAAAACAACCAATAAAGGACAGAGAAGCAACACAAAGTAAAACATTTTATGGTCGTCGCTATCCACCATCTGCCGCATGTAAAGTGTCGTCATGTGTGAAATGGAATATGTATGAAAAACAATAAAATGTTTTGTTTTTTGTTGCTTCTCTGTCATCATTGGTTGTTTTCACTATTCTTCTTAGTCTGTCTATCGCCGGCGATTTTCGTGCTACAGGTACCGTTCCAGCAGCGCTTTTTATGGTTTTTCACTATGAAGATCACATTACAATAAAAAAAAATTAGGTGTTGCCATTTGAAATTTTAGAAATTTTGTCACTGTAACCGTAACTGTTAGAATTTAACTGTTGTCTTTCATACGATTCTTGAGCGCATACCTCAAAATACTTTAAACCAATGTTCCATTCAGTTTCTGTGAACGGTATGATAGTTAGGGGCTCATATATCGGGATATTTTTTTTTTATAATCACCCTGTATATATACAGGGATATACAAATTTTCCACGTCACACACGAAGACACGTTGCATGCGGGAGATGGTTTATAGCACTGAATAATAAAATGTTTTAATTTCTGTTGCTTCTTTGTCCTGTATTGGTTGTTTTCACTTTTCTTCTTAGTCTCTCTAGCGCCGGCAATTTTCGTGTTACAGGTACCGTTTCAACGCTTTTTATGTTTTTTCCAATATGAAGATCACATTCCAATAAAAAAAAATAAGTGTTGCCATTTGAAATTTTCAAAATTTTGTCACTGTAAACGTAACTGTTAGAGTTTAACTGTTGTTTTTCTTGAGCGCATAACTCAAAATACTTAAAACCAAAATTTCAGTCAGTTTCTGTGAACGATGTGATAGTTATGGACTCATATATCGGGAAAGTTTTATTTATCATCACCCTGTATATATATATATATATATATATATATATAGATAGATAGATAGATAACCGAATGTAATATTCGGGGGCTTTTCCCCATGCAAGCTACGCTTGCCAAGCTTCGTTCCCACACAACTAACTCTAAATACACGCTTAATTTGACCTAAGTTTAACGCTTTAAAACAATTACCGAAGGGGGAATTATAATTAAACGACCAATGGCGATATCCTGTAATCGGGTTTACATTAATTTCTATATGATTGAAGATTTTTAAGGCCGAATGAACTATTGTTGAGACAGTTAACAACTTTTTTGTGATTGATTACATAAGATCAATTAAACATTTGAAAATCAGCTTGTATAAAATGACTAAATAAACAATATCGCTACCTCCCATAATTTTATAATGACTCTATAAGAAAATTGTTTTACATAACACATTTTAAATGTTATGTTTTAAATATGACGTAATTTTCACCCCAGTTTTGTTTCTCTTTTAGTATTCACGTGAAAATACATTTTTTAATATATGGAATCAATATATTTTAAATTAATCAATATATTATGATTTCAATATATCAACTCAATATATTTTTTATTGAATCTGGTTTTGGAATATTAGCATTTGAGCATTTAAAATATACAGAAATTTTCACCATTTACTACTTTTTACGCGTAATAATTTAATTATTATTTCCAATTTTTATTTCTCTTTTATATATTCACGTGTAAGCCCATTTAGTATGACGTAAGTTTCTCCATTTATTGCTCTTAACACGTGATCATTTAATTATAAGGTTAAAATTCTGTTTTTAATACTCACGTGCAAATATATTTTTTAATTGAAAGGGAATATTATTATTTGGGCTGTTTTTCAAATTGCCTACAGTACAAATAAATACCCTTTTCAAAATATGAAATAAATCTCAATTAAAATGATGAAATTTTAAATAAAAATTGAAAAGAAAATACTGAAAATATTATTCAAATAAAAGACATAATTGTACACTGTACACCGCAAACTTATCAACTATATCCCTTCAAAAGAGAGTTAAATTCCTATGCATAATTTTTGTCACTATAAAACTTTTTTAACAGAACAATTTTGACCAACTTAAATATAAAATATCTCTTAAAATAATTCTTCGATTTAAAAACTGTCTGCTTCAGTGTTTTTATCAAATATTTCTATATAAATGTACTAATTTATATATTTTAATATGCAATAGTTTTCTTAATATTAGCCAAGAAAGACCTCCGGAAACACAAAAAGTTCATTGTTGGCGGTGAAAGCGGGAGTTGCCTTTTTTTATTATTTAATATAGAGAGATAAATAAATATGTTCATTACATCAAGAAACAATTCATTCTAATATTGTATGATTTATTTTCAATCTTACACATCATTAAAATTTATTTCATAAATGAACATCGCTATATTATATATGTTTGTTTCTTGTCGAATTTTACTTTAATATCCTGGAAGAAAAATATTTAAAAAGGGAAATTTCCTTCACTTTTAAACAATCGTTCAAAGTTGTTTTGCAAGAATTCGTTATTGCTGCCAGATCGAACAAATATTCATATTAAATACATACATATTAATAATTTTTCTCATACAAACATCACTTTACGTGGAACTTTGATTCATTTTTCATTTGCAAAGCAACGTCTTCCATTTACATAAAATAATTTAACAAACATTCGAAATTTTTTTCATTCTATACGCTTTACAAATTAAACATTAAATTAGAATTTCTGAAAATAATATTTAAATGTGCTGTTTTATCAAGTTTTAAATTATTATTTATTATTTCTATGACATATATGTATAAACATAAGCTAAATGTAAATAACTGCACTTAATCTGACATTAAAAAATTTTAAACAGTTACATTATTCCAACACATGTTTACTAGTGAAGATCCACATACTTTTATTATAAAATAATTCAACTTATTTGAGAAATCATTTTAAACATTTAACATAGTCCACAGACTTTTATTATAAAATAATTCAACGTATTTGAGAAATCATTTTAAACATTTAACATGTTCAACATACTGTTAAACGTAAATGTTTCCATTCAATAGATTTCCATTCATTTTGAAACAATGTTTCTAGGTTTAGTTAAAGATGCGGACACGTTATTTATCACCTTTAAAAAGATTAGGAAAACTGAATCAACGGAAATTTAAATGTCTTTCAGTTTATATAATATTTTATTGAAAAAAATATAAATTGAAATGATAATAGATGTTTGTTTTAATTCTATAAATATTACGAAATTGTAAGTATGTACCAGAAAATTATTTAGAAAAAAGTCCAGTAGACTTTTGTAAATATATTCCAAAAAATGATTGAAAACGAATCCGAGAATTATTCAGTAGCAATATAAATAAACAACATGCTGTTGGACGGTAATACTTTGAAGTGACATTTTTTTTTTTTTTTTTTTTTTTTTTTTTTTTTTACATATTGCACGAATAATTGTTGATTTTTGTCTAGAATAGTATGTCAACGAAAAAGATATGAAAAGAAGATACAACATATGAAAATAAGATATGAAAATAAGATACAACATATGAAAATAAAATATGAAAATAAAATACAGCATTAAAGAAGAAAACTGCAAAAAAATATTTATTCAGCAATTATTAGAAATAGCTAACCTGAGAGTGAGGTTCTAAAACTATAAACAAAAATGAAGCCACTGTTAGGTATACTGTTTTTCCAACCAGATACCCAGACCCAATACAACCAGTTTATAAATTATTGCTCATAAGATTCTAAAAATAGAGTGTATATCTCAAAAGAAAAATATTCAGAGTCTCATTTTCGTGCTAAATGTTCAAAATAATACATAAATTGTTCATAAAACTTTAAAAATTACTAATATTTCTCAATCTAGGAAAATACAATAGAACCCCTAATAACAATATACAATAAGCACTTTCAAGTTACCCACGATTTCGAAAAGCTTTAGAAACCTTAAAAATCAATATATTTTAGAGATTTAAAGAAGCACTTATAAAACCCATTTTTTTTTTTTGTGCTACTGATTTTCGGAAACGATTCCGAGTACTGTTTTAGTGTATTAATCTGTTTTCGCAATTTGGAATATAGGTTTTTCGGAGGCTTTCGTTTCTCAATGAAACATTTTCAAATTCAACAAACATGTTTTACAGACAACCACGATAAATTAACAGTATTAACACTAACATGAAAATTTATGTGATTTTGTAATTGTTGCATGTATGAATTCAATTACACAGCTTCAGTATTTAATTGAGAATTGATAGTATCTTAAAAAATGAAATTCCGATTTGAGAAAATGATTAATACACAATACCTTAAAGAGTACTCAGAAACGTTACCGAAAATTGGTGGTAGCAAAAGAAACATTGTTTTATAAATACATCTTTAATTTTTGAATATCTATTGGATTTGGGATTTCTAAGATAAAGAACGCATTTCGGAATCACAGGTAACAATTATTCGTGTAACTTGTCATTAAATATTTATTAATTGTTTTGTCATTTTTGTTTTTTTTGTATTGTTTTTATGAATTTATTTTGAAGTGAATAATTAAAGATGTAATTGGAAAAAGTTCCCATTATGCTATAAATCAAACTTGTTTTGTTTTTACATATTTTTTAAGGACAATTAAACGTTTATTTCCTACTATGAAATTATGTAGTAGGGAAAAAAGTATCCATTTATTTATTCACATCTTATTTTTTTACTATGAAATAACCTGCATATAAACTGTAAAATATACAAAATGTTCAGTTCATATACTTAAATAATGCAAGCAACAAAGAAAGTCCTTCCGGCCTGTATCGGGAGGAATAGGTAGCTTCCATATTCCATAGAATTTCAAACTGCCATATCTCAGCCATTTTTTTAAGATAAAGCAAAACAAAAAATGCTCCGGAATCCTTGTATCACAATCTAACATTCAACGGAAACAATTTTGTTCAATTTATAATTTTTTTTGTTCATCTTTGTGAATTTTAAAAAAAATAAAATTTTTTAACTGGCCCCTATTTTGAAACAAGATGGCGGATGAAGCTGACCAACGAACTCAGTCGATACCTTGGTATGTCCTATACACATAGTCAGTCACATCCAAATCGGTTAAAAAATAAAAGAGTTACAGCATGATAATAGTCATATATAATATATATTTATATATATATATATATATATCTCAACATTTGAATGGAGGGTGGTTTAGGGGTCTGGGGGTCATGATCGGTGAAATATACCAAAATTTTCTGGAATTGCTTACCTCCGAACGGCTGCAATAGGTAGTTTTTTGTATTGAAAGCTACCTAAAAATCGCATGATCAAAAACTAAAACAAATCATTTTTTCTCATAAATAACTCGCAAAGTTTTTTAGATTTAGCTTCAAGTGATAGCAAATTAAAAATTCGTTCGAAAAAATTAGTAGCCATTATATAGCCCTCCAAATATATAGCCATTAAAAATGTAGAAAAAATTTCAGAATTTCCTAGAAGAAAATTATAGAAAACAAAGAAAAGGACTTCAGGCAATAATTGCAAAGGAATATTGATTTTCAATCTCAATCTTAATCGCAATTTCTGTGTTAGTATGCTAAGTGTGCATGCGGAATTAGTGGATACCATCAATTAAATCTTCGAATATGGTGAAGAATGCTTCACAACACTAACTCCGGAATGACGGGAAAGTACTTATTTATGTGGCAGTGAACTGCAAAGGACTAGATACTAAGCAATTGTGGTAGGACAGAGTTTTGCGGAAGAAGAATACTGATTTTTCGATGTTCGAAATTACTGCATACTCGATTGTATGAAACGCGGAAATTGCACGGTATCATGATACTTGTAGTATGCTACGTGCTTCCTGCCCATAAATCGATTTTTATCAATGGTTTTTCTGTAAATTAATCAATCAAGCATAATGATGATAAGGTAAAGCTAGCAGAGTCTGCGCACAATTCAAAAGAATAACAATAAAAAATCTAAATATAAATTTTTTGCTAAACTATCCATGAATAATTTTTACTTCATTTGTTTTTTATGCATTTCCTTTGCTATTTTGTTGTTATGTTGTAATTTAATAGAATAGTTGTAATAAAACCAAGAAGGTTATTTTGCGAAATCTGTACTTACAGGGTTGGTGTGATAGCGCACATGGGTAGGAGAGATTGTTACTAATAATAACTACAATTAAATTGTTAACAATAATAATTACACTTAAATGACATTGTTGTAATGTTTTTGTGAATAAATATTATTGTATTAGAAGTGAATATTTCAACTTAATGATTAAATAATCAGAAAAAGCAAATAATTTTAAAAACGATTAAAACATTTTAATTAAAGGAAAAAAAATAAAGAATCAGTCCATTAATCCATCAGTCCATTAGTAGAATCAGTCCATTTACATTTTTACTTTCTTTTTATGCAAATTTGCCGATAAGCTGCGTAATCTCTCTTAGCATGGAAACTAATGGGACCAATGCGCCATCTCTCCTAAGTAGCAGATGCGCAAACTCTCCAAATTCGGTAGGAGAGATTGCGCGGCCTTGTATTTAAACAATACCGCTACTAAAACTAACCGTTGACACTGTTAGTCTAGATTAGTAGCTTATGAGAAATCGTTTAAGTTTAAAATATTTTGTACTACTGACATTGTATAGAAATTCTGACGAATAGCTTTGAAAATTCAAGCACTTACTTTGAGAAAACAAAACAAAATAGCAATGCTTTATCTTAGACGCTCAAAACAATCAACGTGCACTTTCAAGTAGACACCCCACTGCTGCTGTTGTACAACTACATGGAGTCGATGTGCGCGTTCACTCTACTCCTTCCCCCCGAACCTCTATGTGCACAATCTCTCCGACCGCGCCATCTCTCCTGGGTTTGCCTTATTCCTACTAAAGAAAGTTATTCTCTTGATTTTTACATTAATGATAATTTAATAACGATGGCTAACGAGGAGTTAACAACTAACGCTGAGTGTTTTGCAGACGAAGTTTTCAAATTGAGCAACATGAAGGAAGAACTTATATCATAATGTCTGATTTGTCTGTCCACGCAAATTTAACATTGGATAGAAATATAAGTCATGGAGATTTAATTTTTTTTAAACAAGGAAAACGTATTTAAAAAAAAAACTATTATATTGAAGAACTGTCCGGAATGCAAATAGAATCACATTCACAACTATCTCTTCTTGAAGCTAGCCCATATCATACTTTTGAAAACTGTTTCTTAAAAGCAGATTTATAAAAAAAAAACTCCAGCAAAAAAGCAAAAAACATTAGAATCAAACTCAGAATGCCACTCAGAATGAAAATATAGCCTCTACTGTCGGTCTTTAGCACCCGATTTTCCATCATCCTGTTCATGTATATTGTGGCTGTCTAACGCCTCTGGATAGAAGCTTGTTCTTATGGGATTGCATGTGATTTTATTAAAGAACAGTCTGGAGTGCAAATAGAATCACATTCAGAAATATCTCTTCTTGAAGATAATTCATATCATACTTTTGAAAGCTGTTTGTTAAAACCAGTTTCACACACACACGCACAAAAAAAAAAAAAAAAAAAAAAAAAGCTGTATGATCAAACTCAGAATGCTGCTCAGAATGAGCACATAGCCTCTTCTCTTAAGCTCTTTAGCACCCGACTTTCCATTATCATATCTATGTCTTTTGTGGCTGTGTAACGCCTCTAGATAGAAGCGATGTTCTTATTGGATTGTAAATGATTTTGGTATCTTAAAACCTAGCTTCATATTTTGTAGTAAGATGTACTAAGTTTTATTCTAAACTACCCTGTGTCTTATTTTGCCATACATTACAATTTTAGGTTTTAATTAAATAATACTTTTAAAACTACAAAATCTTTTACAATACAAAATGAAAATTTTGTTTATCGTTACTTAGTTCTTAAATTTACCAATTAAAAGAGCTTTTTTTAATTACATTTAATAAAAGAAATATTATCCGTTTAATTTAGAGTATTTATATTTTTCAACGGGATATGCTGCTATTCCTTTTAATTTAATTGTTTTCAAAAATCTATCGTTCTGACCACTGCTTTAATCTAATGCATTTTAATAGAAATTAATTCGATTAAAAACGATTAAACATACAGCCACTAAATCAAGAAATGTTTCGTGTAAAGTTTCAAAATACGAATAAAAATGATAGAAAATTTAATATTTCATCTTCGCAAAGAAAAATATTTATCTTCTTTAAAGCAATCAGAAAATTCTCTTTGTTAAATCCCCTTGATTTGAAGTAATTCAAAAGAGTCAACGGGACAAGTCTACACTTTGATTCTTTTAAACGTAATTGAAATTCAATGATCGACTGTCCCAAGAAAATAAGTTGAAAGAATCTTCATTGCAATGTTGTATCAAATTCCTAAAGTTGGTGATTTTGTTTCTTTTATATTACTTTAATGAATAATAAAAGGTTCAGTTACAGAAAATTTAAACATGGAGCGTGGATATTATAGAACTTTGAAAACATAGATATGTAACAAAAATTCAATGATCGACTGTTCCAAGAAAATAAGTTGAAAGAATCTTCATTGCAATGTTGTATCAAATTCCTAAAGTTGGTGATTTTGTTTCTTTTATATTATTTTAATGAATAATAAAAGGTTCAGTTACAGAAAATTTAAACATGGAGCGTGGATATTATAGAACTTTGAAAACATAGATATGTAACAAAAATTCAATGATCGACTGTTCCAAGAAAATAAGTTGAAAGAATCTTCATTGTAATGTTGTATCAAATTCCTAAAGTTGGTGATTTTGTTTCTTTTATATTATTTTAATGAATAATAAAAGGTTCAGTTACAGAAAATTTAAACATGGAGCGTGGATATTATAGAACTTTGAAAACATAGATATGTAACAAAAATTCAATGATCGACTGTTCCAAGAAAATAAGTTGAAAGAATCTTCATTGCAATGTTGTATCAAATTCCTAAAGTTGGTGATTTTGTTTCTTTTATATTATTTTAATGAATAATAAAAGGTTCAGTTACAGAAAATTTAAACATGGAGCGTGGATATTATAGAACTTTGAAAACATAGATATGTAACAAAAATTCAATGATCGACTGTTCCAAGAAAATAAGTTGAAAGAATCTTCATTGTAATGTTGTATCAAATTCCTAAAGTTGGTGATTTTGTTTCTTTTATATTATTTTAATGAATAATAAAAGGTTCAGTTACAGAAAATTTAAACATGGAGCGTGGATATTATAGAACTTTGAAAACATAGATATGTAACAAAAATTCAATGATCGACTGTTCCAAGAAAATAAGTTGAAAGAATCTTCATTGTAATGTTGTATCAAATTCCTAAAGTTGTTGATTTTGTTTCTTTTATATTATTTTAATGAATAATAAAAGGTTCAGTTACAGAAAATTTAAACATGGAGCGTGGATATTATAGAACTTTGAAAACATAGATATGTAACAAAAATTCAATGATCGACTGTTCCAAGAAAATAAGTTGAAAGAATCTTCATTGCAATGTTGTATCAAATTCCTAAAGTTGGTGATTTTGTTTCTTTTATATGATTTTAATGAATAATAAAAGCTTCAGTTACAGAAAATTTTAAAATGGAACGTGGATATTATAGAACTTTGAAAGCATAGATATGTAATAAAAATTAATAATTGTTTCATTCGCGTCTACAATGACCACGAAAATGTAAGTATTTATTTTTTGTGTTTTACAGATGAAACTTTTTTAATTAAGTGATTTAATGCAGTATAATAATGATAAGAAAAAATAATAAATTTGAGGATTTTAAACATGTACTTATTTTAACTATTTTATCATTACGCTGGTATTTGTCATGATGGTATTATTTTTATGGCAGTATATACCGGATGTGCCATAAACTCAATAAATCTTTAAAAAATCACTAAAATAAACAAATGATGCTAAATGTTTGCTTTTTGCAAGAATGGAATTAGAGTGAGATCGTGTTTTTTAATAACAAAAAGATGCAGTTCAACAAATTACCCATAGATGGCGCTAACATGCATAATTTAAAGCAGATTTATGCAATTCAGGCAATCAATAAAACACCTTAATACACATAAATTCTTCATTCGAAGCCATCAGTATGCGATAGTTACCAAATAAAGCGTCGCTGGCTAAGCCTTTTTGCAAGAACGGTGAATCAGCAACCGGCCGGCGTATTGCGATAACTCCGCATAGTAAATAGTTTCAAGACGAGAAAATTATCCGTTTCATGTTCTAAATCTTGTCAGACTCTTCGAAGAAACGGATCGTTTGGAAAATCGTACCGAAGTGGAAGAATCTACTTGACATCTATTCATATTACGCATGCCAGCGCCATCTATCGGTAATTTTTGAACTACAACTTTTTTAATAAAAAATCCGACCCCCTTCTAATTCCATTCCTACAAACTGCAATTTTTTATCATAAGTTTTTTTTTTTTTTTTTTTTTTATAATGATTCTTTAAGGTTGTAACGAACTTTTGGTGCACCCGCTATTTATTTTGTATTGTGCTTATTCAACAGCAACTACATATTTTTTTTTTATATTTGTGAGCATTTGAAATTATCTGAGTTTAGTGAAATATTGTATTTCCCTGTACGGATATTTTAAAAGAGTATAGAAGACAATATGCATTTTCTCTATAAATAGTACATTAATATTTTTTCATCATAAAATACAAAAAAAATATGATGCAATTTTCTTTTTATTTAGCTACACATTGCAACTTTACCAATTTAATTTGGTCTAAAATAGAATTTTATATTACGTATTTGATTATCCGTTTTAACGATCCCGGTACGTGAATACCAGTATGTACAGTAGTATCTACAAAAGAAAATGGTTTTGGCGGTATAATCCTTCTTATTCATATTTCTTCTTCTTTTTTATGAGTAAAACTTTTAACATATAGCATATTTTGAATGTAATCCAACGTGACAGATTTATTTTTGTGCATTTGATGAATATTTATTGTTGGAATGATGGTGTGGATTATTTTATTTAAGTATTTATTTTATTTTTTATGTTATTTATAAATTTTCCTTTCTTATTTAAAAAAATAATTAATTTAATGACTTTAAATATATGTAGTTATTTTAAGTATTTTATAATTATGCTGATATTTGTCATGATGGTATTGTGACAGCTTCTCATTAAAAGAACTCTAACAAGTTTAATTTAAAACAAGTCTAACTCACTCATTGGAAGATTTATGTTGTGTACCTGCTGTTAAGAATTATTTCTTTCAATTGATGCCGCAGATTGGTTCCAGATGCAACCGTGCTAGAAATCTCAAGAGTAATAGCTTTTCCAAGGAGATATAAATTTTAGATCATTCCTTTGATCTGACGTTATACAGACATTTATGATACAATAAATTCATGCTACTTAAGTCCATAAGTTCAATATCTATAAGCTACTTCAAAATCCGCCATCTGCTCCACCTGGGATGCTAAGCTCTCGAAACTACTTGAAAATTCTCTCACTTGATATAATAAAACTAGATATAATAATAGAGAAAGAAGGTGTCTTCGGCCCTTGTGCCGTGTACTTAAAAACTTTGTCCAGAAAAGCGATGGGCGTCCTGACGAAACTATAAACTCTAACCCCCAAACTAAGTTGTATGTGTGCAGCTTTCTTTATTTGTAAAATTTATGTGTACTGAGACGTAACTAATTAAATTCCGTGTTGCATCCGCAGTTCTTTGGATTAATTATGTTACAGTGTTATTTTTAAGGCAGTTTCTACATGAATATTGGTATATAAAGTAATAGCTACATAAAGAAGCGGTTTGGGTGGTTTAATCCCTCCCATTTGTGTGTTTTTTTTCTTTTTACTGTCTGAAAGTTTTAACATATAGCATATTTTGAATGTGATCTAATTTGAGAGAAAAAAAATGAAACAATTGTAAATGTAATTTTTACTCATTTTTGTGCGTTTGATGAATATTTATTATTGGTATTATGGCTTTGATTTTTTTTTCTTCACATATTAATTTTATTTTTGTGTTATTGCAATTTATGAGACTAAAGATCATAAAATATATAAGCTCATAAAGATACTTGGCAATTTATGTGAACAAATTTTCAAACGTAATATTTCATTTATTTTTATGCGTTTGATGAATATTTGTTATTGGAGGATAACTTTGATTTTTTTTTCAAGTATTAATTTTATTTTTGCGTTGTTGAATTTCATGAGATAATCATCACAAGTTATGATCATTATGATCATAAACCATAACATGATATTTCGCTTGTATCGATCGAACGAAAATATACAGGGTGTTTTTTTTAATGTTGTGAAAGTAAAACCCTATAACAGAAGAACCACTTATCCAAATGACCTAAAATTTCACCAGTATGCTCCCAAAGCAATGGGTATGTTTTAGGTGTGGTTAAAAAACTGAAAATTGCACCGACAGATGGCGCTGTACATGCAGTAAAGTCGGGAGACGAACTTGTGCCCGGCATACGCACATTGGCGCTAAAAACGTGAAGTACGCACATCTCGTGTTCATTATTCTACGGAAATCCTCGCAATGACTGCGCCATTGACGGACCGTGCGTTGTTAGTGAAACTGTATTATCAGAATAATGACAGCGCAGCAACTGCTCTTAGGAGATTTAGGGCACTTAAGAATTTAAGGAAAGGTCCAATGACGACGGAAGGTCTACGGAAGATAGTTTCTCAAAGTATCATCCATTGTTTTCCTCCCACAGACGATATTGTTTGTTTCGGCTACCTTACAGCGCCATCTGTCGGTGCGATTTTAAGTTTTTTTAACCATATCTAAACAATTCCCATTGTTTTGGGAGCATACTGGTGAAATTGTAGGTCATTTGGATCAGTGGTTGTTTTGTTATAGGGTTTTACTTTCACAACTTTAAAAAAATCACCCTGTATAATAACATTTTCCAAGTTACGCACGATTCTGAAAATCGTTCTTTTACCTTTAGAAGCCTCAGATAGCAGTACATTTTCGAGATTTAAAGAATCATTTATAAAATAATTTTTGTTTTGCTGGCACTGTTTATTGAAAACGTTTTCGAGTAATTTTATAGTGTATTAATGAGTTTTCTTAAAATGGAATATATGTTTATAGGATGCTATACATTCTCAATTAAACATTTTCAGCTGCGTATCTGAATTTATACAAGCAAGAAAAAAACATTATATTAATTTTAATGTTCTTTCTGTTAATTTATCATATTTTTCTGTAAAACATGTTTGTTGAACATGAAAATGTTTACTTTCAGTTAGAAAAAAGTGCTAAATGAATTCTCCTTCATAGATAAATGAATGCATTAATCGTCTAAAATGCTGCAGTGCAACATTTATTTAAAAACCTATATCCGTGATGATAAAATGAAATAATAAAATATAAATCGTACTTCGAAAATTTACAAAAATCAGTGGCATTAACAGAAACTTTTTTTTATCAATTATTTTTTAAATCTCCATAATACATTGTCTTCTGCGGTTTCTAAAAGATAGGAACACTTTTCTGAATCGTCGGTTACTCGGAATAGGTTATCAGATATTTTTACTCGTGATTGCATTATATTTTCCCAGATTAAGAATTATTTGTTATTTTTTACAGTGTCGGGGTACTACATCATTGTTATACTATTAGTGTATACTATTAGTGTATTGGTATACAACGCATGAATGCTAGAATACGACTTTGTTAATTTATTCCTATCTGCTAACGAATCTATAAATATTTCGGAATGTTGCATCAGTTTGACAATTTTCAACTAAACATGTTTTGAACCAAACTTTTTAAAAAAAAATTAAATGCATGCTGTACTAATATAATTAGATTAGTAAAATTCTATCTTTATATAACATTTAGAAAAAAGTGCTGAATGAATTCTCCTTCATAGATAAATGAATGCATTAACCGTCTAAAATGCTGCAGTGCTCCACTTATTTAAAATTTTTATATTCTATTTTTATGTCTGGCTGATAAAAATGTCACAGCATATGTATACTTTGCCTTATAATCGCAAAACTAAATTAATCGAATGACAGACATGCAGTAATTAATTACGAAGCAAGTGACAGATTTATGACAAAGTTGGCGTGAAAAGCGTGCATCTTTTGCTAAAAGATTAAAAACGATAAGATTAAAAATAAAACATTGTTAATGATCATCATCTGAAATGTTTAAAGGCATAAATCTTTAAATTTTATCTTTTTTTTTTTTAACTTAAAAATATTTAGTACATTTTTAATATATCATTTAGAGCGTAAAATCAGAAAATAACAGACGATGAATGATGTTAAAAGAACAAACTATTTTGGATTGTATTTATCTTTTTCAAGTATCGTAATGTTTTTCATGGATAATATGACTATCGGTTAAAGTTAAGAATAACATTTAATGTGAGATTCATGCAATGTTTAGAATTTCACAAGTTAAAATATTTTAAATTGATAAACATGTTCCGATTTTAAGACATACAAAAAAAAAAAATTCTATTTAAAAAAATATTAAGGGTTTATACTAAAGAAATACCATTAAATATTTTACAAAAGGGTGTAAATATACGGGGTAAATCCAATAAAGGGAGTAAATATTTTCAAATTAAATATCTAAATATTTAGTTGAGTGGTTGCAAAAATGATATTATCAATTTTGTCAAAAAATCTAAACTGATTGGTATCTCTAGAATAAAGTAAATAACAACAAAAAATAGGAAGAAACTACAACGACTTTGTATTAAAATCTAAAGCTCCGAATATGTATCCATTAACTAACATCTAGATTAATCTAATAAGTTTATTAAAATGACATATTTTATCAAAGTAATAAAAAATATATATAGCAATAAAAGTTCTGTTTAAGCAATAGTAGATATTGCCTGTATTTAGCATGAATATACCTAAGTACGATACACGTATATGATACGTATATATTCCAAAGGTGAAAACCCATACTAGTTGCACCGATTACTTTAGAATGCAATATTGCGGAAATATTGTCTTTACAATGAATAAATGCAGTAGGAGGAATAAAGTAAAAATGTTTCTTAACATTATTTAATTCTTGAAATATTTCTATAAATATTGCACCAATTCTTTCGAAATGTAAACTCCCAAATTATTGGTATATATTCCATGATACTGTTGTCGATATTGGTCAAAATATCGCCACTTTTCACCGGGACTATATTTTTATCCTGCTTACTAGAGAATTCAGCACACAAGTTTTATTCCAGTTATTGTTTCAACATTAAAGTTTTTGATAATTTTTATCAAGATATTTTTGTTGCTGTTATTGTTGCTGATAATGATAATCGTAAGGATGGCCTCATGTTACAGATTTTAATTAAAACTAAGTTAAACTAATATATTTTTATGAAATAAAGGATGAAAACAATTCATGATTTTACCATAAATTAAAAAGAAGTGAGGTTAAATAAAATATATTTTTAAATGTACATACATCTATGCTTCAAGATTAATTTATGAGTTTTGATAATTTTCAGCATATAATTTTACTCTTTTCAAATTAAAATTACCTGCTTATTAAATCTACTTTTCAAATTAAAATTACCTGCGTGATTACCCAATGTGTCGCATTTACATTTAATTGAGATATTTCGATTTCTTGTGGAAAAAAATAAATACAATAAAATTGAACAATTAGAAAAACGTATAACACTAATTCTAAATAAGAAATTATATTTACAATAAAGATTAAATAGAAATTTCGAAAATTATATTTTGCAGATGATATTTTAAATTGAAAATAATTTCTCTCTTCAATTTTAATGAGAAAATGATATGTAAGAACAATTCTAATACTCCATATTGTCCTTCCTTTTCTCTCCCAAAATAAAGTAATTCAGTTCCATCATTACAGAAATATTAAAAATTACACAAATAATTATATCTCAGAAACTAATTTTAATTTTAAAATTCCGAGACTTTATGTTGCACCTCGGATTCATGTGTTAATTTCGTCGTCCAAAATTCGATATTCTAGAAGGAGGAGTGAAAAAATAGAAACAGACAGGCAGATTTTATTATATTAATTTCCAATTATTTGATTTAATGTAGTAAGAAATAATCTATTTCGATTTCCTACTATTAGATTGGCTTACATAATTACTGCTAAATGCAATAAAATTTGAAATGCATTAATTCAATTCAGATTTTTTGCTAGTGACAATGTAAAATATGTGAATATTCATTTCGTAGTTTTTATTCATGGTATGCAATTAAAATGAGGTATAATTATAATTTCTTGTCTTGTAAAACCAATTTGATTTGCTTCAGAAGTTATACAAGAAAGGTTATTTAAAATCTTTATAAGGACTACAAATTTAATGTTAAAAAGAAATGTGAAAATGCAATTTCCAAATTTCAAATAAAATCATTCAGAAATGAAGTAGTTTAACAAAATTTCAACAGTTTTCGGAATACGTTCTGCATTTTAAGGAGTATTGTACTTTTTAAACGCGACAAAAATCAACAAAAACAATCAAAGTTTGAATTTATGTATCTTCGATACCTTTTCATGTATAAATATGAAATTTTGACTATTGATTAAACAGATTGGTCTTTTAAATATAATACAATTAGAAACTGACTAGTCTTTTACAGAATTGGTGCATTGTTGAAATTAAAATAACTTCTTTTCTTTTACTCCGTAAGCCATTGCGTGCATGATATCTTGAGAACGTATGCATGGGTTGTTATGAAATTTGATTCAGATAATAAGCAGATGTGTGTGTTTAAAATTATCCCATTTTTAAGTACTTACAATGATAAGATTGCTAGTTATGACTATTTTTATTCATTAAAAAATGTAAAATTTTGAATTTTTCTTACAAAAATATTTCTTTTTACATGGTTAAGAAGATGATTTTGACCTAAGAATAGATAATTTTTATAGTACATATGTGTTTATTATCTGTATCATATTCCATAAAAATCCATGCATACTCTTTCAAGATATCATGCGCGCAATGACATATGGAGTAAAAAAAAAGTAACTGTTTTTATTTCCATAATGCACAAATTTTGTAAAAGACTACACTGCAAATTCCCAGCACACATTGGGAACACATTTGGAACAATTTGATTGAAAAAACAAAGTGTTCCAGTTATCCCTAATGTGTACTGAATGTGTTCCCCTAATGTGTTCCGAATATACTCCGCTATAAAGAAAGTGTTCTGAAAGTGTACCGAAAGTGTTCTGCTCAGTATATCAGTTAAATCTAAATTTGGGAACACATTTGAGAATGGATTGGGAGCACATTTGGGCACACTTTTGAAATCATCGCTTTCAAAATGTGCGCTAGAAAGTGCGCTGAACAAAAGAAGTGTTCTAAAAACGGTTCCAAAACGTGCGCTTCAAAGTGTTCTAAAAAGGTGACAAAATAAGTGTTGTAAAAAGTGTCCTGAAAAGTGTATAAAGATTTGCAGTGCAGTCAGCTTTTCATGTTAGTATATTAAAAAGCACAATCTGTTTAATCAATAGTCAAAATTTCATGTTTATACATACAAAGTTTCGAATATACACTATTTCAAACTCTGAATGTTTTTGTTGATTTTCGACAAGTTTAAAAGATAAAAGACTCCTTAAAAAATAAATAATATAAATTTCTTTCAAATCTTAAATAGACATATTAAATATTTCGGATTATATGTGATTTGTTATTCTAATAACCTTCTATTTAAACTTTATAGAAATGTTGTCTTTTCATAGAACAGTTTTCCTTTCGACCTTGTAATATGAATTATAACGAGCTATTTCAAAATTATTTTCTTTCGGGGAAAATTAATATTTCGAAAATTCTAAGAAATACCACGACAATGTTGGAGAAAGTATTTAAAGTTATTATGGAACAATACTTTTACACTTCAAATCGTATTTACATTCAGACTAAAATTTCTCAAAGAAACAATAATTTAAATTATTATTTTCTGAAGGAGGGCTATAAAAGTAATAGTTCTATTCTTGAATACTATTACTTAATCGTTATACTTTATATTCTTTCAATAAAACGCACTACTTTGTTTCTGTTGTCAAGCTTTATGTCTGAAAGCAATTAAGAGTCTTTAGCAGTTAGAATATACCTTTGTTCAAGCTTGCCTTAATTTCTCATTTGTGAAATACAATAGAAATAATTAACGTTTTAACTAAATATATTGGATTATGTCTGCTCATTTTTCTTACATGGAGACTTTCATTCTTTTCATTAGGTTGAATTACAGATAGGTAATTAGAAGTCTTGTTGTAAGCTAAGTTGCAAAATCGAAAAGAGTCATATAATATTATAAAAGTAATTGTGGAAATATTTATTGGAAGATATTTTTATATATCTCATATAATTTTATTTTCCCGATATGCATTGTTTTAAATAAAACTAAACGGATTTGATACTTTATTCATATAAAAATTATATTTTTCATTGATGGATAAATGCAATATGTCTTGAAGTATTTTTTGAACAGTAAGATTTCTTTATGAATCAATAAAATGTGCACTTTTTATAACTTATGGGAAGTGAAATTTAACAATGATATCAAACAATAAAATACTCATAATTATAATTAGTATGTGTATATATATAGGAACTCCAGAAGCCAAGGGATACAAGGACAGTCCAAGGCAGGATGCACCCGAGACTATGAGTTTCAATTTTCTTATAATTAGACGAGATATTAATTAAAAACTCATCAAAAAAAGTTTTTTTAATGCAAATTTGTGGAGGCGCGCACGCAATTCTCCGTCTCTGCTTTTCCAATCACGTAGAAGGGGAGAATTAAATGCTGTTTCATTTTGGCCATTTGTCTTAACGTCTATCGGACAAATAACCGTTCACAATACGAAAATAAAGTAAAACATATTCTTAAATTTCATACTATTACGTATTAAACACCACAATCAATTAAAAAATATATTGTTGTTAAACCTTTGAAACAAAATTTCAAAAAGTGTCGTTTTCGCGACTTTTTCTACATATCGGTTACGTTACCATAGGCCTCCATTTCAGAGGTACGAATTCTCAAAACATACCTATTTAAAGCGGGTATTTTCTTCATTTCGACGATGAAATCGGTTTTCAAAAATGCGAATTTTAACCCTTTCAAAAAATTTACGACCACAGGTCACTTCGCACCCCCGGAGACTGTCATTTTTATACGCTAAAAGTAACTAACCGTCCGTATTTCGGCACATTTTTAAAGCATCAGACTAGATTTAGATCACCTACAAAAATATCGAAAAGTTTGGATGAGTAGAAGCAGAAAAGAACTTTGTAGAATTTAAAATAGAATCTGACAAATTTTCGATGAAAACTGGAAAACACGGGCTATTTTGGCGCGACTTCGCCTCATGTTTTCACTGCTAAATATGCATATTTTGCCACGATATTTTAAAGAGAGCTTAGATACAGTTATATTTATAACCGATTAAAATTTCAGAGAGTTCGGACGATGAGATCTATTTTTTGTTGTTTTGATAATAAAAGATCCGACGCGGAAAAAAAATTAGCGAGATAAAAACATATATATATATATTTTAAATTAGATAAGAATATGTTTTGATGAATTTTTTTCACGTGCTGAAAAAAATTCATCTTAAAAATTCATCATATTTATAACTGAAGAAGTTTTCAAAGAGTTCGGACTACAAGAACGTATTTTTTTAAACTATGAAATGACCCTATGTAAAAAAAAATAAGAAAATGTCTTCTTAGGAACGCTTTTACCACTAAGTATCAATATTGTTTTGATAATTTTTAATTTAAAAATATAAATTCACACAAAATTCGGGCTAAATGTATAAAATATATACAAATTTGAGGTATATTTAAGGTTATTATCATGGTCCCGGGCAACGCCGGCCGGGTGAGCTAGTATATTTATAATTTATTAATAAATATATTAAAATAAATAAATATATTAATACTTTAATAAATTTAAAAAAAATTGTAATAAAAATATTAATACATATGTTAATCTAAATAAATATATTAATACGTATGTTAATCTTAATAAATATATTAGTTAATATATTAGTAATTATTGTATTAATAAATTGATTAATATAAATAAAATTTAATATTTTATAATTTAAACAAACTATTTTATTAGAGTTGTTTTTACTTAGGATACCGTAAATATCACAACATGTTTTTTTCCTTTATTAATTCAATACATTCTACAAAGTTAAAATATTTTCTAATTAGTATACCATAATAAAACAGGGAATTGTTACTTTTTGAATTTTTTTAAGTTTTATTCAACGAATGCTGCAACATGTCGTTCAGCAGGCAAATGGATAAACTGAAAATGCTTACTTATTCTCCATGAAGAGTATTTGTCAGATCAAATTCTCCGCGATAATATTAAACCTGTGAGCATGGAACGTATTCTTATTTATGTCTCATCAGGAAATTAAATATTTTAAACTTTTTTTTTTTTTTTTTTACTGTGTACTATTTCTATATTTGTTGCTTTTTTTGTAATATATGTTCAATTTTATACTTTATGTCTTAAAATCTTGATAACAAGCTATGAGTAATATTATAATATTTTAAATAAAATTAAGTAAATTTTTAGTCTTATTTTGTCAACTAAAAAATAAAGAAACTTTAAGAAGATTACACAGAAAAGTAAATGATTATAATTTCTTATTTAATTAATCTTTTATGAGATATTTCTAAAATAAGATTGTATTCTTATCCATGCATTCCATCATTTTAACATTAGCGAAAGGAATTTGTGTTATGATTGACCAACACCCTTAAATGTTGGAATCGACTACAAGAATTTGAAAAGTGATTTTTATACGAGTTATTTTTCTCATTAAAAAGCAATGACAGCTTTGTCCCTTATGTTTAAGAATCTTACACAGAAAAGTAAATAATTATAATTTCTTAATTAATTAATTTTTATGAGATATTCCTAAAATAAGATTGTATTCACATCCATACATTTCATCATTTTAACATAAAGCGAAGGGAATTGTTGGCATGATTGACCAACACCCTTAAATGTTGGAATCGTCCACAAGAATCTGAAAACAGATATTCATACGAGTTTTTCATTTTTCTCATTAAATAGCAATGACAGCTTTGTCCCTTATGTTTAAGAAGATTACACAGAAAAGTAAATAATTATAATTTTTTAATTAATTAATTTTTATGAGATATTTATAAAATAAGATTGTATTCACATACATGCAATCTATCATTTTAACATTTAGTGAAGGGAATTTGTGTCATGATTGACCAACACCCTTAAATGTTGGAATCGCCCACAAGAATCTGAAAACAGATATTTATACGAGTTTTTCATTTTTCTCATTAAATAGCAATGACAGCTTTGTCCCTTATGTTTAAGAAGATTACACAGAAAAGTAAATAATTGTAATTTCTTAATTAATTAATTGTTATGAGATATTTTTAAAATAAGATTGTATTCACATCCATGCATTCCATCATTTTAACATTAGCGAAGGGAATTGTTGGCATGATTGACCAACACCCTTAAATGTTGGAATCGCCAACAAGAATCTGAAAAGATATATTTATACGAGTTTTTTTCTCATTAAATAGCAATGACAGCTTTGTCCCTTATGTTTAAGAAGATTACACAGAAAAGTAAATAATTATAATTTTTAATTAATTAATTTTTATGAGATATTTATAAAA
Organism: Maratus michaelseni; assembly: GCA_963931845.1. Taxonomy (NCBI): domain Eukaryota; kingdom Metazoa; phylum Arthropoda; class Arachnida; order Araneae; family Salticidae; genus Maratus; species Maratus michaelseni. The sequence goes on along the minus strand of OZ007590.1, from coordinate 126,001,493 downwards.
TAAGATTGTATTCACATCCATGCAATCTATCATTTTAACATTTAGCGAAGGGAATTTGTGTCATGAATGACCAACACCCTTAAATGTTGGAATCGCCCACAAGAATCTGAAAACAGATATTTATACGAGTTTTTTATTTTTCTCATTAAATAGCAATGACAGCTTTGCCCCTTATGTTTAAGAAGATTACACAGAAAAGTAAATAATTGTAATTTCTTAATTAATTAATTGATATGAGATATTTTAAAAATAAGATTGTATTCACATCCATGCATTCCATCAATTTAACATTAGCGAAGGGAATTGTTGGCATGATTGACCAACACCCTTAAATGTTGGAATCGCCCACAATAATCTGAAAACAGATATTTAAACGAGTTTTTTATTTTTCTCATTAAATAGCAATGACAGCTTTGTCCCTTATGTTAAGGAAGATTACACAGAAAAGTAAATAATTGTAATTTCTTAATTAATTAATTGTTATGAGATATTTTTAAAATAAGATTGCATTCACATCCATGTATTCCATCATTTTAACATTAGCGAAGGGAATGTGTGTCATGATAGACCAACACCTTTAAATGTCGGAATCGCCCACAAGAATCTGAAAGAGATTTTTATACAAGTTTTTTTTTTATTATTAAAAAGCAATGGCAGCTTTGTCACTTATGTTTTTATGTGTCTCAATAAAAACTGTCATAGTGTAATAAACGAACTACACTAAATCAATTTTATTTTTTATGGATTTATTCGTCCATATTTTCTTAATTTCCTTTTTTACTACCAAGACACTTCTAAGACACTTTCTTACACTTCCAAAGAAATTTAAATCCTTTTGAATTGCCTAAATTTAGACGAACATGCATTTTGTATTATGATTTGCTGTAATCAATGACTTTTGATAAATACATTACTATTTTTCGAAAACAAAAATATTTGTCGGATAAGATAAATAAAACTTCTATTGATAAAGATTTCCTTTGTTACCTTTCCAAAAATTTAATTAATTTGTGCTACGTAAAACTCGAAGAAGGGGTTTTAGGTTGCATTTTACTAAGTATGTTTGTATTGTGGTAAACACAATTATCCTTTGCTTTTAAAACTGTATTTCTCAAGCTGTATTTCAAAAATATTTCTCCATTCTTATTGCTAAGATGATTGTAATTTACTTATTGCAAAAGCAATTAAAGTTTATTTTTTTTTTCACTTCCAAAGAAATTAAAGTATTTAAAGCTGTCTAATATTTCTAAGTAGAGATTCACTTTAATATGGTTGATTGAGCGGTGATAAATACAACTTGCATTATTAACTTTCAAAAATTGTGTTTGCAACTTAGATTACTGCTGAATAAAATATAGTGTCTGAGTAATTTCTCTAAAGTACTTCATTCAAAATGAAATTAATTTAAAATAATTGCCTCAGTAGTTTGCGATTGGAACTAAAGGCATCAGAGCGTTTAATTGGGAAGAAATTAAGTCTAGCGCTGTTCTTGATTATAATGGTTGGAAGTTTAATGAATTTCAAGTCAATGAACTGAAACGTAATTCAATTTAACATAAACTTTTCCATATGAAGTGTTTTATGAAAGGAGACGAGATAAATAATTTTCCTGCAAAAGTTTTTAAAACCAAGTCAAACTGGCTCTTCAAGTATTTTGGAAGGAAAAACAGAAAATGAATTTATATGCTAAGCGAATTATTTAGGAAAAGTTGAAGGATTTGTGTAAATCCTCAATAGTTGAATTGTAGTTCTCAAATAAAATGTTAATGGCGGTATATAAAATTAAATGTAAAAGGAATTGCTAATTTAAAATGGATATAAATATATCGCAAAGTAAATAAAAATGTGATAATTCGAAAAAAATAATAATAATTAAATTTTTTTCCACATTTATTTTTTATTTCATGATGAAATAATTAAATAATAATATAATTAAATAAATTCCATGATTTAAAAAGAATAATTGAAATATAAATTAATAAAATTATTATTCATTTGAAAAAGACTTGATCATAATGGTTGAAAGAATAGATAGAATGGGTTGTAATAAGTGCTGTATGGACAAAAAACATTGTGTGATTAACGTAATTTAAATTCTTTGGCTGTGATGTGACCAGAGTTTAAAAAATAAATAAAAGTATTTACTAAAATTTATAAAATAAATAGTAAACCAAAGATGTGTGAATACATCATTGGAATGACAACGTAAAAACTAATTTTTACATTCTTTAAATCGACTGTTTATAATCATTAATGCTTCCTGACATTTGAGATCACATTTATATATTTCAGTTATAGTTTACATAAATCATTCGCATAAATATAAACAATATTATTTCTAGTAAATAGTTGAATGTCTGGTTTAAAACAATATTGGCCAATAAACAAAATACAAAATCACAAATATGATTTACGTGATTAAACATACTTGCATTCAAACCTTACATAAAATATTTTTTAACTATGATGAATAATAAATGCAAACAATTCAATCACTGAAATATAATTTTAAAGTTGTTTAAAATAATTTAATTTTTATAAAATCAAAGTCTTTCAAGAAATATTGAAATTTTGTTCAATTTCTCCTTAAAATATATGTAGTAAATCTAGTTATAATTATCTCAATAATTCCCTAAATACTGTGATATACTTTAAAGGCTGGAAGAATATTATTAATATAAACTTTAATGTAGATTTATGTGATTAATAGACACATTATGAGGAAATATAAATACATTAAACAGCCAAAGTAGATAAGAACGTTTAATTATCATTAAAATCATCAGTATTATTTGTCGAACTAGTAAATTTGCTATCCATATATTAAGAGCTTTTATACTCATTTAAGAGCAATGCTTTTTGCATCATTTTAAAATTATATAGACGCATTCATGAAATATAATGACACATGATGAAATCTAACGTGTTCCAGAATTCCCCCAAATATTACATAGGCATTTTCTCCAATTGTATGAGCGTATTTTACTTTTTCCAACTGTTGTTCCGATTCCTCTGGATTGTGAATCTAAACGATATAAATAATGTTACGAATTCGGAAGGTTATATATATATATATATATATATATATATATATATATTGGAGAAGACTACACATTTAATATCAAAATAGAAGAAATAGAAGAAGGAACCAATTAAAAAAAATTATTCTTCTTATTCGTTATATTTTTATTCTTAATTCCTTTTAAAATGGGGAGCTTTTAAAGTTCTTTCGATGGATATTCTTATCAGTATTTCTACAAAGAAAATAAACATTTCGGACCACTGCAGCTGTGCTTGGAAACATACTACAAATCAGATGTTGTTTTAATGCTACAGCGTATTGTACCGTGTAAACGTGTATAAGGCGTTTACTCCAATAATATGCATAGATATTGAAAATATCCAAATGAAGTGATATCGTACGCACTGGAGACGAAAACTATATGAACGTAAAATATACTCTATATAATGTTTAATTTCTTTAGAATCATGATTACTATATAGTGAAGAAAGTATTCTAATTCTGTATACTTTCCAAATTACCCACATTGTGTTAGAGTACGATTGCCGATGTTATTTAATGTGGACAGAAATTTGATGCTATAATTTGTTTTATTATCATGGTTCGATTTAATCAGACAGAAACAAACTGGATGTTTATGAACTGCAATCCGTTTGTGATGTTAGTGTTGTTATTATGTTTTCTTAAGTATATAATATTACACTTAGTTTTTAAAAAAGTTTAATTGGTGTTCCTAAATAACAGTCAAGTTAATGTATAAGAAAAGTTGTCTATTTTGCATATCTTACACTGTAAAAAAAAAACACAAATGTTTCTTAATGTACGAAAATATAGTATAACCACGAACGAAAATATAGAGTAGCCTCTTCCGAGTTACCTACGATTCTCAAATGCGTTCTTTATCTTTGAAACCACAGAAACCAATATATTTCCAGATTTAAAATAACATCTATAAAAGCAAAGAGTTTTTTTTTTTTTTTTTTTTTTTTTTTTTTTTTTTTGCTGCCACTGATTTTCGGAAAAGATTTCGAATAGTTTTTATGGTGTATAAATCAGTTTTCTCAACCTGAATATATGTTTTTCATATGCTACCAATTCTTAAATAAACATTTTCATGTTCAACAAACATGGTTTACGGACAAACATCATACACAATCTATATGACACAATCTGTATCTAACATTAACATTAACAATTTTATTATTTTGTTACTCTTGCATAAATTAAATTAAGCAGCTGAAAATATTTAACTGATAATTAATACCATCCTAAATACCAATATTCCGGTACGAGAAAACTGATTCATATACCACACATACTACACGGAAACGTTACCGAAAATCGGTGGCAATATAAGACACTTTATTGTTATACATGCTTATTTAAATCTAAAAAATATATTGGTTTCTGAGGTTTCTAATTATACAGAATGATTTTCGGAATCTTTGGTAACTCGCAAGAGGTTATTGCATATTTTCATTCGTGGTTGCATTATATTTCCCCAGATTCAGAAACATTTGTTTTTTCAATAGTGTAGTGAATACCAGTTTCCGATGTGTATGGAAAACAAGAAGTTTTCAGTACCAAGCAACTGATTAAAATATCAAGCGACTGTTCATTCTAGAAATAAAAAATATTTTTCTTCTTCTACATATTTAGTAAATCCAGTTATTCCTCAGTGTTTCACTGTGAAATATTAGTACCATACTTTCGATATATTAAGCTTTTTTAATACGAAATGTGAAAGGTCTTATATCATCTTCTTAATAAACATTATGAAATCAGATAAATTTTATTTTTGTTAATAAATTAATTGTCTGATATAAAGTTTTACTTAAATAAACAAGGTTGCCTTGAATTCATTAAGTGAAATACATATGCAGGAAGAAAATTTATGTTTATTCATGCCTTACATAATTCGTTTTTCGTAAGACGTGTAAAACTTGTGCTTTATCAAGTAACAACATACATAAAATAACTGTATAATAGATCATTTAAATTATGTTTAAGAATGCCACATGTGTCCCATCAGATTGTAACTTTGTAATTACAATTGTATTTAATTCTCAGAACCGAAATTAATTTATCTGCATAAGTTATTTATAAAGGATACCCATTGTTATCCAATGCTAGCACGAAGCATATACAAATAAAGTTAGAATAATTAATTTAAAATACTGCCTTTGTATCATTCATATCACAGCAATTAATATAAATAGATTAACATATGTTAAATGTTTTTAATTGAATTTATTTGGAATTTTACATAGTTCGGTAGAAATAGTGTAGGGTACAATAATTGCAATTAAATGTTTTTTTTTTTTTTTTTTTTTTTTTTTTTTTTTTTTTTTTTTTAAAGTTCAATGCACAAAGATAATATATTTAATGGATTAACATATTATCCGTCTTCCAACAAAAGTTATTTTTAATGCTTATTCAAATTCAATTCTTCTGCATGCTTATAGTGAATATTTACTTAAAATATTTCAATGACACAATTGAGTAAATTTCTAAACGCCTGCGCTTTCAGAAGGGAGCATATTGAGCATCTGTTATTTATAAATAAAGTTGCATATTAAATTTATAAATTTTACTTCACCCTCAGATTATTTAAGTAAAGCAAAGAGCGGTTGTGATTGAATTGAATTATTTTGACAAATCATGTATACATTTTTATTTTATTCAATGTACAAATTTTGTACTTGAGTACATAATAAAAATTATATTTTTACGAATGTTTTAATCTCACTTTATTTTTTTACCTCTTAGAAAATCATTTAATGCTCTGAAGGGCGAATGGTATAATATTTATACCATTTTATCGCTAATCCCCAGCTTCTGAAATCATATAAGGAATTTTTAATCAAATTTGGTACTATAATGTGCCTGAAGGAAGGAAAGCCATTTGTTCATTTCCCCATCAATTTGTTCTTTTTTTTAGACAGCAGACCTGGCCCCTACCAGCAGACCAGCAGACCTACCCAGCAGACCTGGCCCTGTGCCAGGCTTTTGTCTAGCTTAACGGGTTGATGCCTGGCAACGAAGTGAGGATTCGCATGCTCTCCGCATGGCGAGGATGTGTTTGATAAATCTATACGATGTCGTGGATTCAGTACGTCTTGTTGCCTTAATTGCTTTTTTACTTACCCATCGTACGTAGTATAGGGTAAGTCTTGTAATCGTTTTGAAAATCGAAATTTTTTTTAACGGATTTACACGTTTCAGACACTGGAGATTCCGAAAAACATATTTTTAGAATTTTTTTTTTTTGCCGTCCGTCTGTGTGTCTGTGTGTCTGTAAACGCTCTATCTCCCGAAAAATTGAGATAGAGACTTGCAGTTTGGTATGTACTTAGTATGTAATAATGGGAAGAAGCCTATTTCATTTCAATAACCTCGATTAACCGGAACTATTTTTTTCGGACTCTCGAAATATTCGTTCTCGATAAAAGGTATATAAAAATTTTCGAAATTGGTTATTTTAAGAAATGAATATAAAAGACAATAAAAAAACATAAATTTTGCATAAAGCATGAAGTCGATCGGATAATGAGTTACCGAGATATTTGGAATCCTATTTCCCACACTCTTCAATTTTTCATGACCCTGTATTTCATCCAAATTTCACTTTAAAGATATATTTTAATTGGAAATTTGACGCTTAATCAGATGCAATAAACCGCTAGTTAATAGGATTATTATTTTTGGAGTTATAAGGATGTTTCTTTCAAGCAATTCAGTAATCGAGCCTTTAAAGTTTGTGACGTCATCAAGCCACGATTTTATTTGAATTGCAATGCATTTTATAAGTAGTTTACACATTTTTATTTTAATATTTTACATTATGCATATCCATGATGGGTAAGTATTACGGTGGCCCCCAACGACTAGTTTCTTAGTTGGCCGGTTGCAATTCTGGTAGCAGTCAACATTTTCAACATTTTAATATTAAACATATTTTGCCCTTGAAATGGTCAATACAGGGTTCCTACAATTTCAGGTCAAATACCAGTATTTTCTGATTGAAAAACTCGACTTATGTTACCACGCGATTCCATTAGGGCCAATTTGTCTTTAAAAATTGTAAAATTCTGTAAATACTGGTAATTTTCTAACCTAAAGTTAGAGAAATTCCTTGACCTGTAGGAATACTGTAATATTTATTACCTTAACCAAAGAACTCGGTATATTTTATTGACTTTATAAAACTTTGACAGTCTGTTCTATAAATCCACTTTATCATTAAAATCATGAAATGAGTTTTTAAATTTTAATAAATAAGTAAAAAAAAATAATACGTCTTTCATACTAGCACTTTAAATAAATATATTAGTTTAAATTTTATAAAAATCTTTATTGAAAATCAAAATTGAAGCCATCAAATTAAAAATAATTAAATATTTTCATATGAAAACTCTGTTTTAAATCTATTTTCTCTTTTAGTGTATTCTTGTGAACAAAAGTTGTATCATTATCCACTTGAGAAAAGTAATTAACACTCTGCATGATATTTTGTAGTGAGATATTTTACTTCGACAATTAATTCCTGTAACTTATTTCCTACTGTTTGTAGTGAATTTAATAAGAAATGATTTTACATCTAACTTCAAGGCTTTAGAGAAAGTTAAGGTAATACATTCCAATTAAATATCCTTGCATGATTTGATTTTATAAATTTTTATTTGTTTGACTTTTTTAACATATATTCATATTTATTATCATTCGGAAAATTTTTAATTATTTGGCTAATTATGTGCTAAATACCGCTTTGCAAAAACAATATGAACGAATAAACTTTTTGAAATAATTTCAATAGCATTATATGGAATATAGTCAATAAACATGTTTTTTACTTTTTAATTTTTAAAATAATAATAATAATAATAATAATAATAATAATAATAATAGAAAAAACTCGTCGTTCATTTTTTTCTGACTATTAGACATAAAAAATGACTACCCAATAATATATTTGAGAGAAAAAATGGTTGGCGATAAAATTGCAACTCAATCTCTGTATTGATACCTAAAATTCATAAATTATAAAGAAAGCATTTTCCGATATTATGTGCATATTTTATATGTAGATGACATTGCAACCTATCTAGTTAATGTGTTAATGCTTTCCTGACAAATGTACTTATTATATTTATTATGTTAAACCAAGTCCTTCGTTAACGGCAATACATTTATTGAATTCTACTTGCGAAATCTCCCAAAATACTTCATAACTTGCAGACTAATAATGCCATTCAAATATTCCGGTAAGAATATTAAAGTATTTCAAGCCTTTGAACATTTTTAATACTGAGCATAATTTATACATTTTCATATTGATATCCATGTTGAATTAACATTTTTTTGCTAACTCTTAGTTTATTATATAATTTTAACTAATAAAACTCCAAAAATATTCTGTGCGGTACATTATTTAAAAATAATGGTACAGTTGTCGCAGACGCACCGGGGTATGTTTTTAGCCCCAAAAAGACGATTGATTTTTTGCCTGGCGTCGCAACTCGGTACACCAGATCGTTTGTATTAATCGAAGCCCTCCGGTATTAATAGCTGAGCAAGTTAGAATTCTCGATATTGCGTGTGCATTGTAATAAAATAATTAGTGTGTCTTTACAATAAAAATTTAGTGTGTTTTATAATAAAATAAATGTGTTTGCTTTATAATAAAATAAATGTGTTTGATTTATAATAAAATTGTGTGTGCTTCATAATAAAATGTGCATATTTCAAAATAAATTGTCTGTATTTTATATTAAAATAAACTGTTTGATAATAAAATAAAGCTAAAATGTTATTTTCACACATTACGCCTAACAGGTAATCGATAACGGGATTTTCTTGACAAAAATCACTCCAACCCCGGTGCATCTGCGACATCCGTTCCAATATAATGTTAAATATTGCTTTTTTACATTAAATTAATTTAGTTGAAAAGCTATTCTGCTTAAAATTTTTCGCTTATATTTGTGAACTGTTTCACAATATGGATTGAAATTTGTATAGAATTTCCATGCAAACAAGTATGTAGAGATTTTTTTAAACCGGGTGTTAACGAGTGCATGCGTCCGTTATTAATAACAATTCACACTGTAACATGTTCGAAGGCATAGATAATTCATTTCATTTTTAATACATTTCATTTTATTACAAATTACGAATATTTCTTTTAAAGGAAATATTAGAAGGCACAAAAGCAAATTTGCTCGAATTATAACTCAAATTGCATATACAATAATTAGCACACAATATAAAAATTAGCCACTTAATTTCAATAGAAGCAATCGAAAAATTTTTAAATACTTGGTGTTTCATGATACCTTATACATATATTTTGGAATTATTTTTTTTATCTTAATTTAATTTTTTTCCCGAGACCTTTTGTCTGTGTTCTTTTCTTATTAATAAGCGTTTACAATTTCGATTTTCGGGTAATTTTTTTATGTATATTGTAGCTATGTAAATAATGTAAAAACTAGCTTGTAACCGCAGCATATCAAATTTATAAAATGTACCATATGTTGCAGGATTTCATTAAAAATAAAAAATAAAAACGCAGGCTAAAATCTAACAAAAACAAAGTTACAAAGAGAAAAAATGTGAAAGTTGTGGAAAATTGCTGATTGTAGTGAACATTCTTGTGAAAATAATAGTTAAGCTACAAACTGAGTTTAAAGGATTTTGTGCGTTCCCACTATCATAATGTGAAAATTTATCTACGGATGATTATAAAATAATTACTATTCAGAAGTATGTTAAGAACAATATTTTAGTAATTAAAAGTTTCGTTAAATTTGTCATTTTAAATGGTATCATTTCCTATAATGTAATGTTTAGGCAATATATAATCACGAAGCTTCAAAAACAACTTTTAAGCACGGTGTCATGTTTAACAAAGAACGGCTATTTTAAATCATAAGCCCTTGCTGAGAAAATGCGAACTTCTTTACGAGATTTAAAAGACGCCCCATTTAAAAGAAAAAACCCATTTTGATTATAAAATTGGACATTTTACTGCGATATCGACGAAATGACATCATGTTATTTCATGCTTTGCTGGTTCATTTCATTAATACTGAGATCAACACTTAAACCCAGCATAAATTCAGATAACAGAATGTAGATAAATGCAGATAAATGAAACAGATTGACGTATCATCCCTGTCATTTCAATTAAAATAAACGTAATTAATTAAAGATATACATTCATAAAATAATTTTTTTCATTAAACCCTTAGGAAGGATTCAAGAAGGATTCAAGTAGTATATACATACATATATAGATATATGTTATGCTATTTTTTATATAGGTTATATGGAATATTTCTAAAACAAAAAATAAATGTTGAAGGTGCAAAACTGGGTTTTGATCATGGCAGAAGATTATTCTGAAGATCTGATCAAAATTTGTTTGTATGAAGGGATTTTAATTTGAGTATTTGTGCAATTTTCCATCAGGGACGCTACAAGCATGAAAAATCCCATCATGATGTCCAGAGGGTTTCCTTTTTCCGCTGGCTTGGTGCAACCAAAACTAAACTTGTAACTGCACTATCCTTCCCTTTTTTAAAGTAAATAATTAAAGTGTTATTGTTAAATTAATATTATATTATTCTCATATGTAAACTGCCCTGAGATGGTTGTTACAAATTTTGAACGAAAAAAGCTTAGTTTGCGATTAAAAATTGTCCAATAATTCATTTCATTTACGTAAAATTAATATCAAACGAAAAACAAATTATAACACTTTAAGAAAATAAAAGTATTTTTGATATTTTATCATTGTTTGAAATAGAAACTAAGAATCGTACTGAAAATTCTATTTGGGAAAACACTAAATTATTATTTCTGAGAAACGTTCCTGGATTTTTTTTTTTTTTTTGCAGCGTTACAAACAAAATAACACAAACAAAAATATTGGATACCTTATGGTTTATTTTAAACTTTCAGAAACAATCGCTGTATCAGAAACAATCACCTACATAAGCATAATTTTCGAGAATATTTCACATTACTTATAATAAAAAATCTTATGTTTTCTAAAAAAATCAATCAAAATCCTTCGTTTTTAATTATGAATTTTTCTTCGTGATATAGGCCATTCTCAGAGAATGGTAAATTTGTCTTTTAAAAAAGGTTTAAATTCCATTGTTTTAATTCTCGATTTTTTAGTTCCATTTATACCATATGAACAAGTAATTGAAATGTTTGCTGTAGAATAGTAGTGAATTTTCGAAAAGCGTTAAAACTATCATTACTGTGTCCCTGAAACAACAACTACAAAATGCTTTCGTAATGATCTTGTTAATATTTTTTTTTAAAAAGTTAAGCCTATTTTAGGAATTAACTATAGCTGTGAAAAGCGTATGGTACTCTTATTTTTAAAGCAATCCCAAAAACTCGTTTATAATTCATTCAACAAATTTTGCTTATTTATTATGTATCAGAAATAATGAATTTGGAAATGACATATAATAAATTCTCTGACTAATATTTTGGAACTAGGGGAACAAGATGAAGTAATATTTACATAATCAATCCAAAAAATGAAGACTCCGCTTGTAAAAAAAATGTAAAACGGTAAAACCTAATAACGTTATCATAGGAAAAAGCCTTCTAGTAGAGAAGTTGTAAATACTCTGATTACTATTTGCGAACTAGAGGAACAAAATGAAGTAATATTTACATAATCATTCAAAAAAATGAAACCACCGCTCGTAAGAACATGTGAAACGGTAAAATGTAATAACGTTATCATAGGAAAATGCCTTCTAGTAGAGTAGTTGTAAATAATCTGATTAATATTTTGGAACTAGAGGAAAAAAATGAAGTAATATTTACATAATCATTCAAAAAAATTAAACCACCGCTCGCAAGAACATGTGAAACGGTAAAATCTAATAACGTTATCATAAGAAAACACCATTTAGTAGACACATAATAAATACACTGACTAATATGTCAGAACTAGGGGTTACAAAATGAAGAAATATTTACAAAATCAATCAAAAAAAAAAAAAAAAAAAAAAAAAAAAAAACACCGCTGATGAAAGCATGTGAAATGGTAAAATATAAATAACGTTATCATAGGAAAACGCCATCTAGTAGACACATAATAAATACTCTGATTAATATTTCGTAACTAGAGGAACAAAATCATGTAATATTTATACAATCAATCAAAAAATGAAACCACCGCTTGTAAGAACATGTGAAAAGGTAAAATCTAATAACGTTATCATAAGAAAACACCATTTAGTAGACACATAATAAATACACTGACTAATATGTCAGAACTAGGGGTTACAAAATGAAGAAATATTTACAAAATCAATCAAAAAAAAAAAAAAAAAAGAAAAGAAAACACCGCTGATGAAAGCATGTGAAATGGTAAAATATAAATAACGTAATCATAGGAAAACGCCATCTAGTAGACACATAATAAATACTCTGATTAATATTTCGTAACTAGAGGAACAAAATCATGTAATATTTATACAATCAATCAAAAAATGAAACCACCGCTTGTAAGAACATGCGAAAAGGTAAAATCTAATAACGTTATCATAAGAAAACACCATTTAGTAGACACATAATAAATACACTGACTAATATGCCAGAACTAGAGGAACAAAATCATGTAATATTTATACAATCAATCAAAAAATGAAACCACCGCTTGTAAGAACATGTGAAAAGGTAAAATCTAATAACGTTATCATAAGAAAACACCATTTAGTAGACACATAATAAATACACTGACTAATATGTCAGAACTAGGGGTTACAAAATGAAGAAATATTTACAAAATCAATCAAAAAAAAAAAAAAAGAAAAGAAAACACCGCTGATGAAAGCATGTGAAATGGTAAAATATAAATAACGTTATCATAGGAAAACGCCATCTAGTAGACACATAATAAATACTCTGATTAATATTTCGTAACTAGAGGAACAAAATCATGTAATATTTATACAATCAATCAAAAAATGAAACCACCGCTTGTAAGAACATGTGAAAAGGTAAAATCTAATAACGTTATCATAAGAAAACACCATTTAGTAGACACATAATAAATACACTGACTAATATGTCAGAACTAGGGGTTACAAAATGAAGAAATATTTACAAAATCAATCAAAAAAAAAAAAAAAAAGAAAAGAAAACACCGCTGATGAAAGCATGTGAAATGGTAAAATATAAATAACGTTATCATAGGAAAACGCCATCTAGTAGACACATAATACTCTGATTAATATTTCGTAACTAGAGGAACAAAATCATGTAATATTTATACAATCAATCAAAAAATGAAACCACCGCTTGTAAGAACATGTGAAAAGGTAAAATCTAATAACGTTATCATAAGAAAACACCATTTAGTAGACACATAATAAATACACTGACTAATATGCCAGAACTAGGGGTTACAAAATGAAGAAATATTTACAAAATCAATCAAAAAAAAAAAAAAAGAAAAAAAAACACCGCTGATGAAAGCATGTGAAATGGTAAAATATAAATAACGTTATCATAGGAAAACGCCATCTAGTAGACACATAATAAATACTCTGATTAATATTTCGTAACTAGAGGAACAAAATCATGTAATATTTATACAATCAATCAAAAAATGAAACCACCGCTTGTAAGAACATGTGAAAAGGTAAAATCTAATAACGTTATCATAAGAAAACACCATTTAGTAGACACATAATAAATACACTGACTAATATGTCAGAACTAGGGGTTACAAAATGAAGAAATATTTACAAAATCAATCAAAAAAAAAAAAGAAAGAAAAGAAAACACCGCTGATGAAAGCATGTGAAATGGTAAAATATAAATAACGTAATCATAGGAAAACGCCATCTAGTAGACACATAATAAATACTCTGATTAATATTTCGTAACTAGAGGAACAAAATCATGTAATATTTATACAATCAATCAAAAAATGAAACCACCGCTTGTAAGAACATGTGAAAAGGTAAAATCTAATAACGTTATCATAAGAAAACACCATTTAGTAGACACATAATAAATACACTGACTAATATGCCAGAACTAGGGGTTACAAAATGAAGAAATATTTACAAAATCAATCAAAAAAAAAAAAAAAAAAAAAAAAGAAAACACCGCTGATGAAAGCATGTGAAATGGTAAAATATAAATAACGTTATCATAGGAAAACGCCATCTAGTAGACACATAATAAATACTCTGATTAATATTTCGTAACTAGAGGAACAAAATCATGTAATATTTATACAATCAATCAAAAAATGAAACCACCGCTTGTAAGAACATGTGAAAAGGTAAAATCTAATAACGTTATCATAAGAAAACACCATTTAGTAGACAAATAATAAATACACTGACTAATATGCCAGAACTAGGGGTTACAAAATGAAGAAATATTTACAAAATCAATCAAAAAAAAAAAAAAAAAAAAAAAAAACACCGCTGATGAAAGCATGTGAAATGGTAAAATATAAATAACGTAATCATAGGAAAACGCCATCTAGTAGACACATAATAAATACTCTGATTAATATTTCGTAACTAGAGGAACAAAATCATGTAATATTTATACAATCAATCAAAAAATGAAACCACCGCTTGTAAGAACATGCGAAAAGGTAAAATCTAATAACGTTATCATAAGAAAACACCATTTAGTAGACACATAATAAATACACTGACTAATATGCCAGAACTAGAGGAACAAAATCATGTAATATTTATACAATCAATCAAAAAATGAAACCACCGCTTGTAAGAACATGTGAAAAGGTAAAATCTAATAACGTTATCATAAGAAAACACCATTTAGTAGACACATAATAAATACACTGACTAATATGTCAGAACTAGGGGTTACAAAATGAAGAAATATTTACAAAATCAATCAAAAAAAAAAAAAAAAAAGAAAAGAAAACACCGCTGATGAAAGCATGTGAAATGGTAAAATATAAATAACGTTATCATAGGAAAACGCCATCTAGTAGACACATAATAAATACTCTGATTAATATTTCGTAACTAGAGGAACAAAATCATGTAATATTTATACAATCAATCAAAAAATGAAACCACCGCTTGTAAGAACATGTGAAAAGGTAAAATCTAATAACGTTATCATAAGAAAACACCATTTAGTAGACACATAATAAATACACTGACTAATATGCCAGAACTAGGGGTTACAAAATGAAGAAATATTTACAAAATCAATCAAAAAAAAAAAAAAAGAAAAAAAAAAACACCGCTGATGAAAGCATGTGAAATGGTAAAATATAAATAACGTAATCATAGGAAAACGCCATCTAGTAGACACATAATAAATACTCTGATTAATATTTCGTAACTAGAGGAACAAAATCATGTAATATTTATACAATCAATCAAAAAATGAAACCACCGCTTGTAAGAACATGTGAAAAGGTAAAATCTAATAACGTTATCATAAGAAAACACCATTTAGTAGACACATAATAAATACACTGACTAATATGTCAGAACTAGGGGTTACAAAATGAAGAAATATTTACAAAATCAATCAAAAAAAAAAAAAAAAAAAAGAAAAGAAAACACCGCTGATGAAAGCATGTGAAATGGTAAAATATAAATAACGTTATCATAGGAAAACGCCATCTAGTAGACACATAATAAATACTCTGATTAATATTTCGTAACTAGAGGAACAAAATCATGTAATATTTATACAATCAATCAAAAAATGAAACCACCGCTTGTAAGAACATGTGAAAAGGTAAAATCTAATAACGTTATCATAAGAAAACACCATTTAGTAGACACATAATAAATACACTGACTAATATGCCAGAACTAGGGGTTACAAAATGAAGAAATATTTACAAAATCAATCAAAAAAAAAAAAAAAAGAAAAAAAAACACCGCTGATGAAAGCATGTGAAATGGTAAAATATAAATAACGTTATCATAGGAAAACGCCATCTAGTAGACACATAATAAATACTCTGATTAATATTTCGTAACTAGAGGAACAAAATCATGTAATATTTATACAATCAATCAAAAAATGAAACCACCGCTTGTAAGAACATGTGAAAAGGTAAAATCTAATAACGTTATCATAAGAAAACACCATTTAGTAGACACATAATAAATACACTGACTAATATGTCAGAACTAGGGGTTACAAAATGAAGAAATATTTACAAAATCAATCAAAAAAAAAAAGAAAGAAAAGAAAACACCGCTGATGAAAGCATGTGAAATGGTAAAATATAAATAACGTAATCATAGGAAAACGCCATCTAGTAGACACATAATAAATACTCTGATTAATATTTCGTAACTAGAGGAACAAAATCATGTAATATTTATACAATCAATCAAAAAATGAAACCACCGCTTGTAAGAACATGTGAAAAGGTAAAATCTAATAACGTTATCATAAGAAAACACCATTTAGTAGACACATAATAAATACACTGACTAATATGCCAGAACTAGGGGTTACAAAATGAAGAAATATTTACAAAATCAATCAAAAAAAAAAAAAAAAAAGAAAACACCGCTGATGAAAGCATGTGAAATGGTAAAATATAAATAACGTTATCATAGGAAAACGCCATCTAGTAGACACATAATAAATACTCTGATTAATATTTCGTAACTAGAGGAACAAAATCATGTAATATTTATACAATCAATCAAAAAATGAAACCACCGCTTGTAAGAACATGTGAAAAGGTAAAATCTAATAACGTTATCATAAGAAAACACCATTTAGTAGACACATAATAAATACACTGACTAATATGCCAGAACTAGGGGTTACAAAATGAAGAAATATTTACAAAATCAATCAAAAAAAAAAAAAAAAAAAAGAAAACACCGCTGATGAAAGCATGTGAAATGGTAAAATATAAATAACGTTATCATAGGAAAACGCCATCTAGTAGACACATAATAAATACTCTGATTAATATTTCGTAACTAGAGGAACAAAATCATGTAATATTTATACAATCAATCAAAAAATGAAACCACCGCTTGTAAGAACATGTGAAAAGGTAAAATCTAATAACGTTATCATAAGAAAACACCATTTAGTAGACACATAATAAATACACTGACTAATATGCCAGAACTAGGGGTTACAAAATGAAGAAATATTTACAAAATCAATCAAAAAAAAAAAAAAAAAAAAAAAAAGAAAACACCGCTGATGAAAGCATGTGAAATGGTAAAATATAAATAACGTTATCATAGGAAAACGCCATCTAGTAGACACATAATAAATACTCTGATTAATATTTCGTAACTAGAGGAACAAAATCATGTAATATTTATACAATCAATCAAAAAATGAAACCACCGCTTGTAAGAACATGTGAAAAGGTAAAATCTAATAACGTTATCATAGGAAAACGCTATCTAGTAGAGAGCTAAATGATTCTTGGAAATGAAAATTGTGAAAACAGGCAGCGAAAATTACCTTCAGGTACAAACTTTAAATGAGGAGAGTTATTAACAGTTGTGTTTTTTGTTATGTCTAAAGCGCCAAATTAATGAAAAAAGGTAGAGAAATAAAATATTACCATATGACTGTTCCTTTTTCTCTAAAGCTGAAACATAAAGGTTTCAATTAATAAATATGACGTTTAGAATTATTTTAAAAATGAACCGTAAACAAACTAGTCGTTGGGGGCCACCATAATACTTACCCATCATGGATATGCATAATATAAAATATGAAAATAAAACATGTGTAAACTATTTATAAAATGCATTGCAATTCGAATAAAATCCTGGCTTGATAACGTCATAAACTTTAAATGCTATATTACCGAATTGCGCAAAAGAAATATCCTCATAACTCTAAAAATGACAATCATATTAACTAACAGTTTACTGCGTCGGATTAAGAGTCTCATTTCCAATTAAAATATATCTTTGAATTGAAATTTGAATGAAATACAGGGTCATGAAAAATCGAAGAGTATGGAAAATGTGATTACAAATATCTCGGCAACTAATTATCCGATCGACTTCATTCTTAATGCAAAATTTATGTGTTTTTATTGTCTTTTATATTCACTCCTTAAAAAACAATTTCGAAAATTTGTACATAACTTTTATAAGAGCGAATATTTCAAGAGTCCGATAAACATGTTTCCGGATAATCGAGATTACTGAAATTCAATAAGCGTCTTTCCATTATTACATACTAAGTACATACCATATTTCATGTCTCTATCTCAATTTGTTCTGGCGATAGAGCGTTTACAGACACACACACACACACAGACAGACAGACGGACGGCAATTTTTTTTCTAAAAAAAAGTTTTTCGGAATCTCGGGTATCTGAAACGTGTAAATCCGTCAAAACATTTTTTTTCGATTTTCAAAACGATTACAAGACTTACCCTATACTGCGTATGATGGGTAAGTAAAAATGTAATGTATATATCAATGGTATTAGAAGTGGTTTCATAATCTATGCGTGATGCATGCTTTTTTTCTTTAGATTTCACCTGCCGTTCTGCAAACTCTATTCAATACACGTTTCTTTAGCTTGAAAATTCAAAGAATATTTTCAATAGACTATACAAGAAATATATATATATATATATATATATATATCACTTATTTTGATAGTTTAAATTAATAAAATTCATGTCAAAATATAGGTCATCAATGAATCCGTCTGATTTGATTAAATATGTGTTTGAAAATTTAAAACAAATAAAAAAAGACATTGACAAAAGAATAAAAGAATATAAATATTTTATTGCAGATAAAAAACTAATACAAATTTTATGAGATTTTGGTTATGTTTATGTATAAAGAAATATGAACTTGCAAATGTTTTCAACTTTCAGGTACATTTTTCCAGTATATAGAGTGAAGGAAACAAAATGCAGTTTCCTCTTCAAATATCTTTTTTTTTTTCTTATCAAAATGTTTGAGCCTAAGGAGAAAGAAACGATTCTGCAAGCGCAAAACTATATTTTACTATGCATAAATATTTTGGTTCGATATGAAGAATACATATCAATGAGATGTGTTATGGAATTTTTAGGAATGTTTCTACCTGTACGTATAATGCAAAAACTATTTAATGCAAATATATTGCGTGATGTATAATTATGTAAATTATACATAATATTTTTATTTACTTTATAAATTCTATATACTTGCAAATATTCTTAAATTACTTATATTACGGATTTCTTGTTAAATTTAAGAATTTATTTGCGAAAAAAAGTGTATCTATAATGATTTTTCTAATAGTAGACGTAGGAATAGTATAAGTGATACAGACTGGAAAGAAAGAAATTTATGATACATGCAAAAAGTGATTATGAAACTTTACAAATTGTTCATGCAATTCGATGTAGCAAATTATTAAATAAATTTCAGTCACAGATAACATACTTTATGCTTTACCACAAAGAAAATAAATATGCGTAATAATTATATAAAAGATGGAAAGACTCCATCTCTTAAATATAGTTAAATCACCGTGTAGAATGTTCGATAGAGTTTATTCTATATATACAATCATACACTCTTACTCACTCTGCATATACAGGGTGTCCGAAAAGTCTGGAAACGGTCAAATAACTCGAAAAACATACATCGGATTGAAAAACGGCAAAATTCATGTTCAATATTTTTGGGGATCTATTTTGGGAATCTATTTAGGGATATGAAAGTTGCCCCCCCGGGGGGGGGGGAAAGCGGGCCAACTTTGAAATCTTAAATGATGACCCCCATTTTTTATTACAGATTCGGATTCTACGGAAGAAAATACGTAACTTTTGTACTGAACATTTTCTTCGAAACATTGTAGATGGCGCTGTAATCGAGTGCAATTCTGTGAGAATCGTTACCATTGCAATGCCTGGAAACGCTCGAATAACTCGTGAAATATACATCGTATTGAAAAACTGAAAAATGCATGTTCAATAGTTTTGAAAAATCTATTTAGGGATATCAACGTTGCTATTTTTCTTAAAATATTAAACACGTATTTTTCCGTTTTTCAATCTGATGTATATTTCTCGAGTTATTCGAGCATTTCCAGACTTTGCAATGGTAACGATTCTCACAGCATTGCACTTGATTACAGCGCCATGTATAATGTTTCGATGAAAATGTTCAATAAAAAAGTTACGTATTTTTTCTCGTAGAATCCGAATCTGCAATAAAAAATGGAGGTCATCATTTAAGATTTCAAAGTTGCCCCCTTTCCCCCCGGGGTGGGCAAAGTTGGGGGGGGGAACTTTTATATCCCTAAATAGATTTTTCAAAAATATTGAACATGCATTTTGCCGTTTATCAATCCGATGTATATTTCTCGAGTTATTTGACCGTTTCCAGATTTTTCGGACACCCTGTATATATACAGCTAAATAGGTTGAATGATTGATAGATAGTTATGCAGGAGGTCCCAAATTGGACGCTGAAACTTCGATTCATAAACGATTCGTGACGCTATACTCCCTTATCCTGTAAGAATGTTCAAACGAACTATGAGATTTCGTAATTTTTTTTTTCACATTTCAATAGCTTAAAAGAATGAATTGCTAAAATTCAGTCACACTCGATACATGTTTAACACTTTCCAACCTAGTTGAAATGTATTTATGACTTCGGTTTGTCTGCCGTCTGGGCGTCTGGCCCTGCTCTAACTCGCGTAAATATACTCGGACTGCCCTAAAATTTTTGTATGTTATTGTCGTTTACCACAGCATGTTCCCTATTGCAAATGAAGTTCGTAGCACTTATACTTTTATTACAGGGACAGTCAAAAGTATTCCGTTACATTACAGTAAATGGGAAATAATCGTGTCAAGTGCATTTTGATGATGCTACGCCATTTGAAACATGAATTATGAAGCGCATTAAAACATGATTTTTGTAGAACAGTGGGTGCAAAGCATTTATTATTCATTACAGTGTCAAACAAAAGAATTCTGTTACACATTGTTCTATGGAAATAATCGTTTGCAGTGTAATTTAATGATGATTCACTATTACAATCATAATGAAAATTATACGCATTACTTAGGTGCACTATAAATTGCTCGCTTAAAAGTATGGTGTGTATTGCATTTATCGTTCATTTACAGGGTCAAACAAAAGAATTCGGTTGCACATTTTCTACGGGGGTTGGTTGGTTAGTTGAATGGGGTTTCATGGCACAAAGTCCCTTTAGGGACATGCAGCGCTAAAAATTATTAGAATAAGAACGTGAAATTAAAATTTAAAATTTATTTAAAACAT
This sequence comes from Maratus michaelseni, assembly GCA_963931845.1. Taxonomy (NCBI): domain Eukaryota; kingdom Metazoa; phylum Arthropoda; class Arachnida; order Araneae; family Salticidae; genus Maratus; species Maratus michaelseni. The sequence goes on along the minus strand of OZ007590.1, from coordinate 125,980,168 downwards.
TATCATAAAAACAAGATGAATGAAAATAACACAGTTAAATGAAAAGAGTGATGTGATGATAAATGTATAAATAAAATCAATCAATGAAAATATAACACAACGTCTAAAAGAAATAAACACAAGTTTTCACAATTAAAATATATACAATATTTAAGCTAACAGTTAGTAAAATCTCCAAAGTCTCTAGCAAAAACATATTTAACTTAAACAAGAGATTACCAAAAGAAACATAGTTAAAATCATATAGGTTCGACTACCCCAAAAGTAGTATTATCATCATTTAAGTCTGAACTGTTCTACGAGCGCAATCGTTTTCAATGTAATTTAATCATGTTCCACTATTTGCAACATAATGAAATTTATATGCGTTACTATAAATTGTTCACTTCAAAGTAAGGTGTGCATTGTGTTTATCGTTCATTTACAGGGATACACAAAAGATATCCGATACAGTATACGTGCGATAATTACAGTCTCTGTGTGATAAGTGCGTTTTCAAGTTTGATTCGCGTTTTTAAGTTTAACTAATTTTTTTCATATTACATGGTGTGTATAAATTTGGTCGATCATATACAGGGCTACACAAGGGAATTCGTAAGTAATACAGAATATGGGAGTGAATTGCTTAAGGGTAGTTTTTAATTGTGTTACGCATTTTCTTACTGAAATATTTTTAGTAGACTAACAAATAATTGTGGAATATAAATAAATTCATATACAGGGCTACGCAAAGTACAAAATACACTATCGTTTACGGTTTGTAATTGCTGGAAGTGAGATTTAAGGGGCCTTATGCGTTTTTATCTGCATTAAACTTTATCTTAATATGGGATGTGTTCAAAACTTTTCACATAATATACAGGGCTGTACAAAAGATTTCGAGTGCAATTCCATCGATTGGCGAAAATTGCTAAACGTGAATTTTCTAACTGAATTAAATTTTATCATGCTATGTATTATACATCCAAATTTACAGATCATATACAGAGCTACACAAAATAATTCGATTACTTTTTTACAATGGAAGGTAATTTCGAAAACTGTATTTTTCAATGTGGTATATGTTTTCTTGAAACTGTGAACTTACATATCTTATTTTACCATTTTTAACGGTGAATTTTCGTTACAGTTTTCTGGATGTGTTGGAGAGTGTTTAATAATCTATGCATCACGCATGATTTTTCTTTCTTGTTATACTTCATGTAGATATTTCGGAAAAAATGTGAGATATTTGTTATAACTCTGCATACATAATATGAGATATCTTATAAATGTATCACTTATTTCAAATTTGCGACTATTATTGTTAAAGAATTATTGAAATTTTAAACTCGAGACGTATTTTCTGGACAACCAGATATATGTATGCAGGGTGAGTTTTACAAAATATGTCAAACAAAACGGAGGGACGTAAGAGCCCATGTGAATAGCAAAATAGCATAGAACCCTATCTCTAACCGTTTCCGAGTTATGGGGGATAGAAGAAAAGGCGTCAAAAATGCATCAAGTAATGATAAAAACCAAATTTGTGATGTTTATGTAAAATCTACACACAAAATAAGCACATATTTGTAAATAACAGAAACAATCCTGTAAGGTGTAACACCGTTTTCATAAAGATATCTGGATTTAACGATGAGCTACAAGTGCTGAAAAATTGGCGAAATGAAAAAAGCGAATTCTCACCAAATTTTTTAACCGGTAATACCGCAATTATCCGTCTAGCTACAATCAGTCAAATAGACCAAAAACGTGTCCATTCCATCAGATTTTGAATAAGTTTACAATAAATAAAATTAGTTTTCTACTACAGGAGAAATGTACCCTTTTATTTGAATTGCACCACTGAAATCACTCGGGGTAGTATGTTAAATTTACACATTTGGCATCGAGCAAAATCCATTTGCAAGGGCGATTCTCATCTTCGAGCGATCCACTCATCACAACGTTTTATTGTAGGCTTATTTGAAAGCTAGTAGAATGGACATTGTTTTGGTAAATATGACCGATTGTAACTAGAAGCTGAGTGTTTGCGATATTGCCGGTTAAATATTTTGTCGAGAATTTGATTTTGCTCTTTGCTAATGTTTAAGCGCTTGTACGTTGTCGTTAAATGCAGGTATTCAAATGAAATTGGCGACATCTTACAGGAATTGGTCTGATCTTGCCAAATATGTCTTATTTTGCATGTAGGTTTTACAGAAACATCATAAATTTGAGATTTTTCAGACTTGACGCATTTTCTTCTATCCACCATAACTTGGAAACGGTGAGAGATAGGACAATGTTTCACTGATGTTTTATAATCAACATGGGCTCATATATCAACCACTTTCGTTAGTCAAAATATGTCAGACTTACCCTGTATGTACAACATGAACTCTGTGCAATCGGTCGTTGACATGATTTTATGGCTTTCTATTTGTCACGAAAGCATTCCACACCTGTTATCTATAATAAAGACTCTATTTATGCCCAATTCATCATTCGATGGCTTTTAGAAGTGCAACTTCCATACTCTAATCCACAAGTCAGTAGGCATTTCCTGAAAATAAAATGTATCGCTGGTGAAAATTTTTACTAACATGATAATAAGTAAATTGCAGTCGCCTATGATAAAAATAACAAAGGATGGAGGAATTTATAGTCTTTCCCAGTAACATAATTCACAGAAAATTATTCGTAAAGAAAACATATTTATTATTCCAATCGACAGTTGACAGAAGTTCTCCACAAATTAAGAGTGCATCATGTTGCACTAATATTAGTTATTGCATTTTACCGACTTACAACTCCACGATAATAATCCATCAGAATCTACTGCATTAAACGATGGTAAAATAAATATACTATTAGTTATTGCATTTTACCGACTTACAACTCCACGATAATAATCTATCAGAATCTACTGCATTAAACGATGGTAAAATAAATATACTATTAGTTATTGCATTTTACCGACTTACAACTACACGATAATAATCTATCAGAATCTACTGCATTAAACGATGGTAAAATAAATATACCATTATTATTAATCGAGACTTTACTTCCTGGTGACATGCGTATATGTTAGCAACTCAAAACAACACAAAATTATATCTCTGACAGTCATGCGAACCGTTAAATGATGGGCGGGCATGCCTACAATACCTGCAATGAGGCAAACGTACTCAGCGAATGAGAAAGCTAAAAAGAGGGGACTAGAGGCGCATGTTCGGTCTCTCTGCAAAATTAGGAAGTAGCTTTTACAATTAAAAAAAACAAAAAAAACAGAAATGACAGAATGAAATGAAATTCGCTGAACATATAATTTTGTTTGAAAAGGAGAATCACATCGGCATTTAAAATTGTAATACAAGTATAAAGACCTTGAAAGTAACACATATCGACTTCGAAAATAAAATAATACGTGAATTGTTGAAATAGGATTTTGAAATGAAAAATAAATGATATCGTACGTATTTTGGTGATTGGAAAGTATGGTAAAATGGAAGAATTTTTGGGAAACTTGAAAAGAAAAATAAATAATATCGTACGATTATTAAATAAAGTAAGGTTAGAAAAATTTTACCAGATAGAAAAAAAAAAATGTAGAATACTTTTAATACAGGTCGGCATTTTAAATTTCGTGTTATATATATATATAGTGAGAGAGTTATATAAATAGTAATACATACATACATACATATGTATATCTGTATATATAATATATATTGATAGATCGATAAATCTTGAAGTAGATAGAGAGTTTTATATACAGGCAGATAGACAGATAGTTAGAAAGGTAGATATTCTGTTGAGGAAACGTATATATATGTAGATCTACAAAAATACGAATCTAATTTACACGATTAAATCATAAATAATATGCTGAATTGAATAAAAGAATTATTTTATTAAACAAAAATAATAATTTTTATAGTAATAGTTTATCATTCAAAATATTTTGTCTGAATAATGTCTTTATACAGATGTATTTTATTAAATACTGAAAATTACTTTTAATTCAATAAAAAAAATATTACATATATTTTCTACAAAGAGAACGTCATTTCTGTGTTTTTTAATAAATGCAACATAATTTGTCTTTTGTTTGAATATATACTTCACTTTACGTATAATACAAACTTCTTATGATTGCGATATTTAACATCAATTGTTTCTATCAAACTAAGTTTTAGGGAAACTGACATATCATATTTCAGTAGGTTTACAGGTAAACAGAAAAATATCATTGATAAAATTCAAGGTATTTTTTCGCGAATACATAAAAAAAAGTTTTTAATTCAACAGTTGATTTCGAATTATATCTATATATATAAAGAATATTGGGAAAGTTTTTTAATTCATTTTTTGTCATTTTTAAAAAATGACGAAATAATTTTTTATGTATTTTTTATTTATACTTGAGAGTAAATGTATAAATAGCTAAAAAGAGAAATTGGATGTAAATAAATCTTTTCATTTAATATTCAATGAAAGGATTTCACAGACAGTGGTTGCATTTTTTGTTTTTGTTCTTCTTGCAAAATATAGAACATCGATTTTTTGTCAGAAGCATTCAATACTGCAAATTTCATTTGGAAATTACATTTCATGTGAAGTTTCCATTTAATGTATAAAAAGTCCAGCCATTCGAACAACTTGTATTTATCAGTATATATATATGAATGGAAACCTTGAGGGCATCAATCAATACTAAATATATTAAAACTACATTATATACGTAGAATTACATTAATTAAAAAAAAAAATGCGTGTACTGCGGTGAAACCTGGAGCTTAGTGAACGTATTAATGAGGGTTTGTCAGTGAGAGGGTTAAGGGCTGTTGTAGCGATATACAAATTTTATAAACTATCATAATTTCTTCAACGTAAATGAATTGAATTAAAATAATATACAGTTTGAGTAATTGATCAATTAGTGAATACTTCTTCAAGAATAATCTATTTTTTAATGTAATTATTACCATTTTTAACACTTTCCAACCTAGTTGAAAAGTGTTTATGACTTCGGTTTGTCTGGCCGTATGGCCGTCTGCCGTCTGGCCGTCTGTCCGTGCTCTAACTCCCGTAAATATGCTCGGATTGATCTGCAATTTTTATATGTTATTGTCGTTATTTATAGAATGTTCCCTATTTAAACGGAAGTGTGTAGCACTTATAGTTTTTTTACAGGGACACTCAAAAGAATTCAGTTACATTGCGGTCTATGGGGAAAAATCATTTGCGGTTTATTTAAATAATGTTTCACAATTTTAAACGCATTGAAATTTATATATATCACTAAGGTGCATTAGAAGAAGCTTAATATGGAATAGGGTGTGCATAGAACTTATAGTTACTTTACAGGAACAGTCAAAAGAATTCCGTTACATTACATCTATGGAGAAAAATCGTCTGCGGTTTATTTAAATAATGTTTCACTATTTTAACCGCATTCAAATTTATAAATATAACTAAGGTGCATTACAAGCGGCTTACAACAGAATATTGTGTGTATAGCAGTCATCGTTCATTTACAGAGACACACAAAGGAATTCTCAACTGTCTGTTAACAATAATTCCTGGAAGTGCGTCTTAAGTTACTAAACACGATTTTAATTTTAACTCGGTTTTTGTCTATTACGTGATGTGTATAAATTCTGTAGATCCTATACAGGGAAGCACAAAGTTCGCGAACACATTTCCGTTTAGTGACAGAAACTCCAGACGGAGAATTTTAAACTGTGCTACGCGTTTCCTAACTGAACTAAAATTTAGCATCCTATGTAGTATATATACAGGTCTATAGATCCTATACAGGGCTCAATAAAAGTATTCGGATATTTTTCTGAATATTGTATATGTTGGAAATTCCTGAAATTATGTTTTTAAATATATTATGCGTTTTCCAAATTGTTTACTTAGATGTCATCTTTCAGCTTATTAAACGGTATGATTTGTAAAATTATTTTGGAAGCGTTGGAAAGTGTTACATAATCTATGCTTGACGCATGATTTTTCGTTCTTGTTTTTTTTGAAGACGTGTGTAAATTCTAATTAAGGTATGAGGATTCGTAATACGATTTTTCCCTCATGTTATTAGGTAGAATTTTAATTATTAAGCTAATATATTAACTCTATTGAATTCGTTATTTTATTTATTTTTAATAGTAGTTTGAAAAATAGATTGCACATGTGATTTACAGCTACTTTTTCTGTGTAAAATTCCAAATGAATGTTCGTATTAAAAACATCAACCAAAAGGTGTGTATACCAAACGATACAAAAGGCAAAAAACATATTAAACAAAATCATTCACAAACTAAAAAACATAAAAAAAATTAAATATTTCTAAATGTTCCACGATAATATACAAGAACATATTTAAGTGCAACTATAACTTATCAAAAGGCATTTGTTTAGATGGTATATACATTAATAATATTTGTTGCTGATGTTTTTGTATTTTAGTGGCCTATTGCTAGTGCACTTATCCTATAATAGCAACTTTAATGATGCATTTTCTTGAAGATTTAATGTAGCTCGAATAAAATAACCTTTAACTTTTAAGATTTTAACGTTTATTAAAATAATAAGTTGGAAATTGTACGTTAAACGTGACAAAAGAGGTGCGTTCGTACTGTTTTTATTTCCGTGAAATGAATTACATCGTGTGTTATTATGATATGATTAATTTCCTTAATAAAATAAGTACATTTTAAGTTGGCAGAATTTTATCTTTTGTTTTTTATTTACTGAAAATTCCAATTGGAAATTTAAACCTAGTTTTGAAAATTTCAGAACTTGAAATCCATATTTAGATTCCTTTTCCATTTAATATCTATTTTTCCGGAAACATCTATCCTAAAAACGGTCGGAAGATTATATGATTGCTATAATTAAACAATTTTAGTATACATATTAGGTTTTTAAATTCAGTAATATGGAAATAATATGACTCAATCTTAAATATGACGTAATCACCATGGCAACCTAGAGTTATTACCTATCATGGGATATTATAGAATTAATTATGATAGGATTTAATAAAATGAAGAAAACTTTTATTAATATATTTTTAAATTTTGTTTAAATTTTCATAAAATTTGAAAGGACATGACAAAATTCTGCAACGGTTATATATATTATATTTCAAGCTATTCGGTTGGGTAGTTTTTGCACTGTTATATGCGGACAGACGAACTGACGGAAGGACAAGACGACGACTACGGTTGCTAGGTAATTATATAATTACGAACGCAACTAAAATCGCATATACTTATATAAATGAATGCAACAGTTGTGAGTTGTGTATTTATGACAGACAAATGCATACAAACCAAATTCATATGTGCTCACTTTAGAAAGGAATTTTTTTTTAATATTGTAGTTTTGGAATCATACATGATTTATTGATTTGTCTGTAAATCCAAAACATGAATTAAAGTAATACGAAATTAATGAAATCTCTAAGTTTCATATTTATGACCTGAAATTAATATTGATTTATGGTTATACAAAGATATAAATGTATATATTTGTTTTGCTAAGTTATAACTCCAAACAATAATGTTTTCTCGGCTAGTAAAATCAAACATAGATTGGCAGTTAAATGACGTTTTTTTACATTTCATGATTTTTAAAATAGATATAATTTTCAACTCCAATTTATATACGACAATAAATCAGAGAAATATATTGAAACACCACTTATCATTTTCTGTCAAAGAAACATTTTACTATTACGATAAAAAAAAAACTAATCCTGAGGTGTAAAAATGATAATCCAGACTATTTTATAAATAGGTTTTTAAACCTTATGAGAATAATGTGTATTTCAACATTACAAATGGTTAAATTATAGTACGAATTCAATTTTATATTTAGAAAGTCCAAGAAACTTTGACTGCATCGGTAGTCCATCAAGGAAACACATCGGTGGACTGTTTAAACTTTCAAACACTCTCAACTCTATAGCAACTCAGTGTGAATTGTGCGTTGTTATGTTGGCAACATTGTCCATTAATATTTGATCGCAAACTTAACAGAAAAATCACATCTGCCACAAGCACAGAAAATCGACTAGTATAGTAAAGAGATAGAAAAACCAGTTATCTCGCTTTTGTAATATGTTTATTGTTCTAAGATATTATTGATATGAATATCGATGCACAGGCTTTACGAAAAAGTGATGCACTGAGTTGCCAAAATATTTGGAACACCTTCATTAAAACTTTTATTACTCTGATCATCATATGAGATGATGTAATATACCGCATATGATGATAATCTGGTTATACGTTCTAGTGAACATTGAAATTTGCCTGTCCATGGGTAAAACGAGAAATTTAAGCGACTTTGGACGTGGCATGATATAGGCGCCAAAAGGGAAAGTTACACTATTTCTGAAAACCCTTAACATTTTGAGTTTTTCTGGTACAACAGTGTATCAAGTCTTCATAGAATGACAATCCAGCAAAAACTCTTGGTGGACGGAATTGAGTTTTCTAACAAAAGAGGGCTCAGACAATTGATATGCGTTGTGTTCAGTAACACAAGGGATAAAAGGCAACAAATGACAACTCAAGATCATAGCAAAGCATATCCGAACGCTTTACAAATCTAATTTTAAAACGAATGAAATTTAATGAGCCAGAGGCGAACAAGAGCTTTTTTTGATTTCGCTTCAAATCTACAGTGCTGGCTTTTGTGGTCGATATTGAATATTTAATGAGTGGAAGAAAGTTCTCGTGTCTGACGATTCATATTTCTTTCTCATGATGCTGATAGTGGTTTTTCGCGTGTTGCGCAAGCAGCACCAAGTAAAAGATCCGTCTTGCACGATGGTAACTGTTCCAGTGGGTAGCGGTGGAATCACTTTTTGGAAAGTATTTTCCTGGTATACACATGGTCTCTTATTTCCAGTAGAAACATTCCACGATTCTAAGAGCCTAACTCTACATTTCTGCTGAACACGTGCACCCGTGTATGTTCATTTTGTTTTCTGATGATCATGGTATTTTTGCCAAGAAAATTCACAGTACCACTGGACTAGAATCCTTTCAGATTGGTGTGAAGAACATGATTCCAAGTTTTAACTGCCTCAATCCTCCGATTCCATTCCAGTTTGGCATTTATAAGACGATGTGGAAATATCTATTATAAGCTCCGAAACATAATCTAACGAATAGAACGAATAGAACGTAATATACGATAGAATATACGAAATATACGATAATAGAACGAAAATACGCAATTTTGTTCGCAAGGGCTAATATTTACACCTCAACGATTTCAGCAACTTATAGTGTTCATGTCTAGAAGAATCTCTGCTGTCTTAAAAGGCAGAGGAGTTTCAACACATTATTAGTACTGAATAGCAGAGTATTCCTGATTGTTTGGCCACTCACTGTGTAACGCAACATTTTGTGTTTCGATGCAGTAATTAAGTACATGTGTCCAATACCGTGACAATCTTATAACTAAATGTAAGTAGCAAAATTTTTGTAATTTATCAAAATATCAACATGCAAAATTCCCATTTTTAGTGGTGAATATTTTACAGGTTTTTTTTAACATGGTTTAACTATTCACAGGTGAAACTATATCCAAAGATCAGTGTGATACCATATTTTATTGTACTTTACGATGTACATATCACTCTACTACATTTTCAAGGTGTTTTCTACGTACTACACAAGAGTGCAGAACTCGACAAATTGCATTTTAAGCAACTAGCATTCATATCTATTATATCTGCTTAAAAGATGACAACTGTTCCATACTTATATCTAAATTCATAACGCAAAGTAAGTTATAAGTATTCAATATATATTATTAAATTTTACCGATATATACGTAAAATTTGTATGTCAAATATTTAAATAAGTTTAAAAAAAATTGTTTACGTAGAAAATGTTGGTAAAAATTATAAGTTGGTAATTTTTTAAGTTATTTTTTCTTTTTTGAAAAATGCTGCTATTTCAAGTTTAATGAATACGACATAATGCCATCAATAGCGCAGTAATAATAATATTTTTTTACAACAAACTATGTCTATGTTACTATAGTGTACAAATATAAATCAATGTTTACAAATTATTTTTAGAAATTCACTTGTGTATAATGCTATATCTACTTTGGCGAAAAGTGTATTCGAATGCGTTCTATTTTCTTAATATAATGCTGATGAATCGTCTAATATAGAAATTCCAAACACAATAAAATCCACAACATAATTCGTACATTGATTGTCGGCTAAAAAGTCTTCTTCTTGCAAACCTTCACTAAGACCAGAACATCTAATGAACTTTATGTGTGCCTCCTTAATATATATATTTTTTCAATTATATTTAAACGCGTGTGTTTTCAAAAAAAGAATTAAAAAAAGGAAATTCCCATCTAATATTTTCCTCAATGATAAGTTATTTATATTTTAAATATTTGCTAGTCATAAATAATATAAAATATACTTAATAAGTTAAATAATTCATCTACAACAATTGCACTCCTTAAAATAATACAGAAATTTTTGAAATATCCATTTATTAGTCTTTTTGGAAATTCATATTTTACCATAAGCAAATTAAAAGAATTATCTCCAATTAAATTAATGTTATATCATATTAAGTAAATTAAAATAAATAACGTTACTTTTAAAAATTACAATAAAGAGATTCTACGTAAAAAAAAAAGAATTTTGAATCGAGTTTATTTAATTCCAAGCATTCCAATTTATTACTTGATTAAATGTAACTTTGCATGATATAGCACATTGTGACATTTAAGAATTATTGAAAAGTATAAATTACATGTGAAATAAATGCTGCTCCTATAGATATTGTTCTCTTGGCTGCAATACACGTATTTTGTCCATAAAATACAGTGTGTCAGTGCTATTAAATTCTAACTTGACAACTTTCTTCCATAAATTTAAACAAAAGGATGCATGTTTTCTGACCTTATTGAATATTTCGAGTTTAATGCGTTTTCTTAGAGGTTTTAAAACTATTAATCCCAAAACTTGACATTTAAAGTAAATAAACGGAAAGCACTCCATACTTGGTTTTTATTTTAATTTTAAGATTTCAACTTTTCTACCTACAAAAATGTAAAAAACTTTGTATTTTAAATACAGTGAAAGATTAATCAACTCTGGAATTTTCAAAAAGATGAAAAAATTGGGGTTTTTTTGCGTTGGTTCCATTCAAAAAGCATTTGTGTACACAATGAGTGTATGTAATTTTTAAATTTGGGATTCATTTAAATAATAAATAAAGCATTATACATTTCAGTAAAATTTTATTTATTTAAAAAAGAATAACATTTTAAAAATCTGCTTAAAATTTCGTGGTTTTTTTATTGAACTACTAATTATTTACACGATGTTTAGAAGAGTCTGCTGTTATTGCATTAGAAAATATTTGTAATAGAAAATAACTGCCCTAAAATATTAATATTTCAATATAATTAATTCCCTTTTTACTGAATCATTAAGTTTGGGAAAGTTATTGCAAAACAGTTTTAATAAAGCGTGGAATCAAGCGTATATGGGTCATTCCACAGAATTTGGCTTCACAAGTTTGAAAAAGAAGTTTTATAAAAAGTTAAGCGTAATACATCATTTTAAAGCTTTAAATCTCTTCTATTAAAATTTATCCAAAATATTATTTTTCTTTTAAAATCAAATAAAAATTAGAGCATTTTTTTGCAACCATATAGAAAAATTTGGTCATAGGTCCCATACGTAAAAAATAGCTTTTGTCCCGTGCGTAACAGAAATAATTAGCTTTCATTAATTAATGACGCATTTTAAAGAAATAATTTTAAAGTTAATTAATAAAATGTTTATTTCTGCTTCTACTCATTAAATTTATTTGTGAAAATATTAAATAAATTCAGAGCAAAATCCAAATTACTAGAGGTACTTTTAAAACAATTTTTTGTGATGTCCCATACGTAACACAACTTTATTAATTAAATATATATATATGTATTGGCTCAAACAAAAAGAAATTTCATAAGAATCTAGTTGAAGTGATATATAATGCATTAAAAATAATTGAAAACTTTCTCATTTATATTTTGATACTGAAAAAAGTACAAATATCTCAAAAAATTGCTGTGAAATGTCCCGTACGTAACACATGAATACTGTGGAATGACCCATATATTTACAATGGAAATGTCATAAGAAGTTCATAAAATTACAATTCTTGAGCGTGGGGAAATTGCATATATTTAAACATAAACTAGCATTTATACTGAAAAGTTTTAAATATATTGTTAGAAATGATTCTAAGGTACGAGAGTTATTTTTAAAGTAAGGTCCGTTACCAAATATCTATTTAAACCTGGCTCGCTTGAAGCAATGCGCTTGCGCGCAGATTCCAAGAATCCCTTGCACTATAGCAGACGTGGGTCAAACATATTCAAGTCGAACTGAGCAATACGGTCAGTAATCCCCTTTTTTACACAAGAAAGCCGGTTTTAGCCTTTCAGTCTTCCAGGGTTTATAGCTTAAGACAATGCAAGATCACACACTACTGTACAAACACAATCTCTCATCGCATCTTTTGGTGGGAGCAATTTGAGTACTTTCCATAAAGTACTGATATTGAGCAGAGTGACTATCACCTCTTACGATACTTAAAGTGGCGACATTCTACGAGGAGGGTTGGAAAAACTCACGGGGAGCAATGACAAAATGTTTCAAGAGACATGGAAACTATGTAGAAAAATAGAAAAAGATATAAAAAATCTTGTAAAAAATAAATTTTCTAAATGTACTTATCATTATTTTTTATTGCAAAACGTACCTTACTCTAAAAATAACACTCGTACGTAAACTTCAGAAATTTTATACGTAAGGAATAGGATGTCAATATTGCTCTGGGAGTACAAAACTCCGCTCGTATTTGATGTTCTCGCTGGAAAATATGACGTCATTTTTGCTGGAATTATATTTATTGATAACCTATGGATGTTAAAAATATACATGGATCAAAAACATAAAAAGATTGATTCGGTGTAAATGATGTCTTAAAATGTACTTTCTCATATAAATAATGCAAGACAAATCAAAATAATTTGATTATATCAAACTGACGAAATTTATGTTGATTTTCTATTTTGTAATTCAAATTATTACAGCTACAGCCTTAACTAATCAGTCTATCTTAGATTAATTACTTCGATTACATATCACTCTTTGCTTTATTTTAAATAATACTGTAGATTAGATGAAAGAAGTTTAATTATTCAATAATGTGAAAAGTTAAATTGAGTAGAAATAGCATTATAAAAAAACCCATAAAATAATGATTGTTTTTGGAGTTACATTGACAAATGTAAGTAATTTTTTTTGGTAGGTTGCACATCCTTGGGAACTGTTTTAATCCGTCGAAATTCGAGGAGTGCCACTAGTTTTACAAAATTAAATATTTAAAATTCTTTTCGGAATAGTAAGGATCGAACGTAGTTTTTCAATATTTTTAGTTTTTGTTAAATAAGAAGATATATAAACCGTTTTTAGTTTCACTAAGAGATAGAGTTTTAGAAGTGCCTCAAAAACAAGTATATCAAAAACTGGAAACACAGCAGTTTATATATTTAATATAAAATAATTAATTTGTTATAATTTTGAATATATCAACTTTGATAAACTGAAAAAATTCGAAAAACGAATTTAATGTGGAATGAAAGATTCACCTTGTAGTTAAAGTCGATAAAATACACATTAAAAGATGCTTAAAAGCTGCCGAAAAAGATGTCAAAACATATTTATTTACACCCGAGATCTTTCAAGCGCAAACGCGCTCATCATCAAGGGGAACTTTTGACTTAAAGTCGATAAAATACACATTAAAAGATGCTTAAAAGGTACCTAAAAAGACGTCAAAACATATTTATTTACACAGGAGATCTTTCGAGTGCAAACGCGCTCATCATCAAGGGGAACTTTTGACAAATAACGAATTTACTGTTAAAATCAGAGAATCATTGGAAATCTTATGTAAAGAAAATAGATCTTGTAACGATAGTTTATCTTATAATGTACCTAAAATCTGGTTTAATATTTTGAAATTATCTAGAACTCCAGCGCCGGAACTCACGGATTTTTCTTCATACACCCCTACATGTTAATAGACTACCCCTGTTCAAACTCCGTTACGTTTTGGCACAGTGAAAGCGACAATTGTATGATCAGTTCAGTCAAAAGTTCCCCTTGATGATGAGCGCTTTTGCGCTCGAAAGATCTCGGGTGTAAATAAATATGTTTTGGCATCTTTTTCGGCACCTTTTAAGCATCTTTTAATGTGTATTTTATCGATTTGATAAAATCTTTTAATGTTTAATAAACTGTTTTCTTTTTGCAAAAACAATATTCCTAAAACAATTGCGTTTCGTTAGGATATGACAACAAAATATTGCCTTCACATATATACATTAAATCTGAATTTATTATTCATGATATATATAAATACAGGGTGTTCAAAAATTCGACCGACAAATTAAGCCATCAAGAGGATGAAAACTTACTATAGAACATAGGGTCGCAAATCACGTTCAGTGGGTGAAAATTGCAAACATATTTATGAAGGGTGTGACGTCGAGTGGGCCAATAAAAATAAGAAAGAACATTTATATGACGTCAAGCATGATTAGAATGCGTTGCAGTTCATCGTCAAAAAGGAGACAACGACACATTTTCATAGAAATTGTTCGAAGCTGCGGCCACGAAGGTCATTGCACAGCCGACACCGACAGACGAAGGATTGTCGGATGCGTTAAAAATGTAATCCTATAAAAATGTCTCATCGTCTCCTTTCTGAAGTTGAACTGTAATGCATTGTAATAATGCTTTACGTTAAATAAATGTTTTTTTCTGTTTATTATTGGTCCTTTTTGTTCCACTCTAGGTTACACCCTTCATAAATATTTTTGCCATTTTCTCCCACTAAACGTGGTTTGCGACCTCATGTTCTATGGTACGTTCTCATCCTCTAGTCTTCTATCATCCCTCTTAATTTGTCAGTCGAATTTTGGAACAGTCTGTATAATATTTTAAGTACATGTGTCACTTTGATTTTTTTGCTGCCCATTAAACTTGCAGACAATTTAAATATAGAATTAAACATTTATATTTAAAATAACCTAATATATTTATTATATAAACTGTTGTAATCTTTCAAAGTAATATGGTTTTTTCAAAATATATAACCAAGAAATATCGAAACATACAATTTTTGAAATATTCCCTCGAATGAAAAATGAGATTCACAACAGAAAATACATATTTTATAGCAAATAAAAGAAAAACAACAACAACAAAAATCAGACGATCAACAAACGTTTATAAAAAGAAATATGAACTTTTCTATCTTTACCGATTTTCTTTTCGTAAAAAGTCTGAATTTGTAAAACCCAGCTTTTTTCGGCATTCAACTTTTTTTCATGACCATATCAGAATACTTAAGCTGTTTATAAAAGAAATGATGCTACGAATAGAAAACTATATATTTCGATGAATAAATGCTTTTGAACCAATATTAAATACACGTTTTTCAAAAGTATTTTTCTAAAATTCTCACGAGTGTTTCTACGTGATAAAAACTATTTAATCCAAATACATTGCAGGATATTCTAATATATACATCATATATATCTTTCTGGCAATGTAATTTCTTTTTGTTTACTAAATAATTTTACATTATTTTGACTGATTTTCTTTTGTTGTCGAAATTAAAATTTTGTGTGTGAAAATAGTATAAAATAAAATATAATATAATTGAACAATTTTTATGTCAGATAATGTTGCCGTTGGAAATTGTAATATCGATTACCCTATGTGTAAATATAGATAACTTCATTAATACTGTCTCAGCTAAATTAGAATCACAATACACTACATCGCAATGACAATAAATATTTGTGATTAAAATATGAAACAGAAAAGAATCGGTTTTAGCCACAACAAAATCACTCTATATAATGTTCGAAGTAATTCATCATAATGTGCATTTACATTATGAAGTCGTGTTTACTTCTAGATGTCTGTGAAAATTTCTTATCACTGTAAAATATATCTATCGTAAGTAAAAAATATTGAACTTACCCACCACTGATATTTGAGCCATGGTGAATGCTTTCCAGATGAAAATACTATCCTACGCTGCTTTATACATTCTAATGCTAATTTAATTATTAAATTCTCAATATTTACTAAGAACCTAACAAGGAGATCATTTTTTGGTTAAGCTCGTACCTAGCATTGAGACCTCGTTCATTTTATTGTCCTGTAGGTTGAAATTAAAGAATCGATAAATATTGCTTGTAAAAGTCGTATTTATTGATTTTACAGTGGCACAACTTTCTGAAAATGCAATGTTTGAGACCACTTATTGGACTAATAACTTAGAACTTTTTCAAAAAAGGTACTTTAAAATACAAATTAGATAATAAATTATGTTAGTTAAAGTGAGTAGAAATAGCATTTAGTCCAGTCAAATTAGGAAAGTTTGGCATAATAAATGTAGACCGGGAGGCGGCAGCACAGACAATCACCTCATCGAGTTCACGGCTGAAATTCCAGAATTAGTTAAAACTAGATTCGCATATTAAAACTCAATTGGTCTGCCAAGTCATATCTTGGGGGAAAACACCTTAAAACCCGATTTTAGCGGTTGACTCGTAAGTTTACCATTGTGTTTTCCTGCACCCAAAGGTATGAAAACATGGAGGACTGGGAGCAGGAACACACAATGGTAAATCTACGAGCCAACCGCTAAAATCGGGTTTTCGGGTGTTTTCCACCAAAATATGACTTGGCAGACCGATTGCGTTTTAATACGCGAATCGAATTTTCACTAATTCTGGAATTTCAGCCGTGAACTCGATGAAGTGATTGTCTGTGCTGCCGCCTCCCGGTCTAATGCTACAGAGATAAAATTTAGTACAGTTGTTCATTGATGGCTACTGATGACTAAGTAAAAAGTCCTGATGGATAGGACGTGAGTGGGCAAACATAAGTTACTCTTTTTTAGTTTTTTGCAAATATCTCAGAAACTGTGGGTTTTCATGAAAACAATATTCTGACATAAAGTAAAGAGCATAAAATTCTCTACAAATGACAGGTATTTACAGTGGAACCTCGGTTATCCGTCAGTCACGGGACCCGAACCTTGACGGATTTTCCGCAAAAAAAATCACTTTATTTCCAATTTCGGTTACTTAATGTCTATTAAAATTTATTAAATATTGCGACAAAAAAAAGAAAGAAAACAGAAAACACTCCAATACTGCAATACTCCATGCGATAATGGTAGGTAAGTGGTTAATGTAAAATAAATATTCATCATTAATGAAATGTTTATTAATGTGAAATATCATAACTGCGAGTATAAAACATGGAGAAAATTGAAAGAGATAAATACTAATTTATAATATGAACAACAAGCAGCCTCTGATCAATTTTGAGACGTACATCTTCTGCATACTGTAATACTGTGTAACTAGTGTCATAATTAGACGGTTTCTTTATATAAGTCTTTACAGTGTCCTTATCATTATGGCTTGTTTTTTTCTTGAAACATCATCATCAGAGGAAGTGGATGTGTCGTTAGGATCCATAATCGTCACCTCATCCCCTTCCTTGTCCTTTTCAAACCACATCCGTTCATGATGAAACCGATGCATCTTGAATATGAAATTAGAAGGTGAAGGCCACCAAGTCTCACGACATATTTTGACAACATGGGATTTGTTGCAGATGCTGCAACTATTTCTAGAGATCCATGTATATAGTAATGAAATTTGTCAAGAGCATCGATTATGGCGAGGCACTCCAATTCTTTTATAGCATAATTTTGCTGGTAGGGCCTTAGTTGTCTTGAGTGGAAAGCAGTGGGATATAGGAGTTCATTCTCATCTAATTGTTTTAGTACCGCTTCTACAGCTATCTTCACGTCATCAGTATAGAGGTGGAATTGTTGATTAGGGTTAAATAATTTCAGAATAGGTCTAGAAATTAACACGTTTTTAAACAATTCAAAAGATTGCTGACATATTTCTGACCATTCCCAAGGAGTGGCTTTCTTTAATAATTTATTTAGAGATTTATTTCTAATTTTAGCATACTTGTCAATGAATTTGTGATATACGTTTATAGATCCAAGGAACCTTTGTAATTCTTTAACATTTTTTGGAGGAATTAATTTTTTTAATAGTTTCGATGTTAGGATTGTCTGGTTTTATTTAGCCGTTACTAATTTCATAACCAAGTATGTCAATTTGAGTTTTGGCAAAGTAACATTTTAAAAATTTTAATTTTAGATTTCCCTGTCGGCAAATATTAAAACGAGTTTTAAGATGAGCCAGATGCCTGGCATAAGAAACAGGATAAAGTATAAAATCATCGAAATAGTTGGTATAGAAGTTGATTTTATGTTTAATTAGGATCCTTCTGAGAGCTCTTGCGAATTGAGCCGTAGCATTTTTGTAACCAAATGGAAGGACCAACCACCTGTAAAGGCCCTGATTGATTACAAAGGCCACTTTTTCCGTGTCTGAAGGGTGAGGGTTATGTGCCAGTAGCTAAAGGCTAAGTCTAGCGTTAAAAAATATTTGGCATTGACAACTGTGTCTAAAAGACAGTCTATTCGGGGCAAAGGTTCAGGAATCTGTCATGGTAATGGCGTTGATTTTTCTGTAGTCAATACAGAGGCGCGATTGAACTTCTCCTTTTTTTAGGCTCGAGTAAAGGAAGAGGAATAGGACCTACATGATTCTTTAATAATTTAAACCTCCAATACCTCTTGTACTTGCTTTTGAATTTCTGCATTGTCCCCAGGAGATGCACGGTAAGGTCGAAGTGAGATAGGAAATTACAAGGTGAGAATTACTCGCTGGGGTAATACTCACCCATCTGACTCTACCCACATCATATCGATTGCGTGCAAAAATATCCTTGAATTCGCTTAGAATCCCATCCAGTTGTAGGTTCTTTTCAACAATATAATGATTAAAATTTATATCATCATAATCCGAGAGAGTTTTAGTATCAAGGTAACACTACCCCTGTTGAGACAAAATTTCATGATTTGATTTGAAAGGATAACGAAGCGGCTTCATCCAATTCGTATCACCCGTTAACATAAGTGTGGTGAAAGAATTTTTATGTGAAATTTGACCGGAAGCGTTTTGGTCTCATAAGAATGACTCCATCCTGAGTCAGAGAATTTGAGAAAAAGTCCATCGAGATATGAAAGTTTTGTGATTCTGTGGTTCCCAGTATTGCATACGGCAAATACGACCTAACGATGTATAAGGTGCTGTTTTGACAGATAGTCCCTATTTGGAGGAGTACATGAATTTTCTCAAAACTCTGGACCTGTCTCTGGGTTCGATTATCATTAAGACGCTTGCAACTTTGAAGAGACGTCATATGGAAACCTGCTATTAGATTTTCCGAAATTATGGAAAGGGTACTTCCGCTATCCAATAAAAAAGGTACTTGAACCCCATTTTAACATTTTTTTGTGTACTTTCGGTTTTCGTAGTTCTCACAATTGAGGTGCCCGGGGACGATAAACCGTCATATAGCATTCATGGGCATTCCGTGATCAGGGGATTACCTTGGGAGGTTGTCTTTTGGGGTTGGGTTTCATTGTTATGTGTTGCAAAGTTATAGGTTGCAAAGTTATAGGTTGCAAAGTTATGGGTTTCAAAGTTATGAGTCATTGTTGTCTTTGCATTACCTTGGACATCATACTTATGGAGTAAAGTATGATGTCTTCGCTGGCAATTTTTACAACTCCTCTTAGACGGACATTTACTTGCAAAATGGCCACTGGGCATATAATTTGCACACAACTTGTTTAATTGAATGGTTCTCCCCCTGTTGTGTACAGGCATACTCAATAAATTTTTGCAGGTATGAGTGGGATGCAAATCAAAGCAAACACCGCATTTACTACCTTTTTGAATTTTGTGGAATTTCGATCTATCGTAAAAATCTCTTGAATAAGCTATATTTCTTGCATCTGTTTTGGTTGGGTTTTCCAATGCTAGCAGACTTTTTGTTTGAGTCTCTAAAAATTTTAGAAATTCCGCGAGACTAGGCATATCATTATAGGTAAGGGCAAGTTCCCACCGCTCTTTGAGATTATCATTTAGTTTTTGAGCGATGGTAAAAATTATCGTATTTTCCACTAAAACATTTTGTGTTAATTTTAACAAATCTAAAATGCGAAGTGATTCATTGCATGTATCTATTATGTTGAAAATAGCTTTAGAGGATGAGGAACAATTTTTCATATTTTTATATTATATAACTTGCTTATTTGCACCATGGCAAAATCCCTGGGTTTATCGTAACGAGCGCAAAGAGTCTCCCATGCATTTTTAAATCTGGCTTCCGAAAGAGGAAATCCAGAAATGAATTTATGGCTAGGACCCTTTACGCTAGCTAGGAGGTGTTGTAATTCATAAACACAGCCCAAATTTGAATTTTGATCTATAGTCGTGATAAAAATCTCTTTAAAAAAGAGCCACTGATCAGATTCTCCATAAAAAGGTTTTATGTCAAATTTCGGAAGATTGACGGTTTTTTCTAAAATATTGTTTTTAGACTTACTATTATTCCCGTAGTCCCCTTTGTGAATGTCTAATCTCTTCGTTAATTTATTAAGTGAGATGTTTATTGCGATTGTTAAAGTGTCTAGTTTAAGAGCATTTTCATCGAATTCTTTAATAATAGCTTCAGTTTCCGTTGCATCGCTCTCGAGAACCGCACTTTCATGAATTTTGTTTAACTCACTAGCAATGTCCTTTACCTGTCTCTGATACACCTCTAATTCTTCAAGAGTAATCGTCTTATCATCTATTTTGGGATTTATGATATTATTTATGCGGGCAATTTTTCCTTTAAGAAGTGCTTTTTGCTGTTTAATATTTTCCATTTTTGAATTAATTTTAAAGTATAGTTTTCTGAAAAATCTAAATATTATAAGAATTTAAAAATATTTCATAAATTTTTAAATGTTTTCAACGTAATATAAGTATGTGCATCAAATTATAAGAATAAAATATATGAAAATAATTAATTATATAAAAGAATTAATTATATGAAAATAAAACATGGATATCCATTAACTCTCTATTAAACCAATAAAATTGTGATACTTCAAAACCAGGGTTTTCATAAATAATAATTAAAATAAAAGCAATATCACTGGAGATATATTTATTAAATAACTTACCTTAAACTACTTATAATCATTTTTATTTCATAAAAGTCAGAATAAAAATATATTAAATGCTAATAGAATATAAAAATAAATAAATACTAGGGTACTCTATGAGCTCAAACACATTTTAAAAAATAAAATTCTTTTAAAAAATAAAGAAAAACATCTTCGTAATTGACACATTCATTTCGCACAATAATATCAATAAAAATAATAAAACTCTTAGCAATGATTCAAATCATTCCCTTATCTGTAATAGATTATTTCGAAATATTCTTTAAAAGAAATCACATTTATATTCCATCACTTAGTAACAACAGAACGTTGCACTAGAACAAACTAATAAAGATGCTCTTTGAAGACGCACATTTCACATAAATCACGCCTGAAAAGTAGCTGTTGAAGGAGAAAAAAAAATACACATTTTCCGCATGAAGAATAAAGACGATTTCCATCACTGAAGTAGAGCATGAGCTTTTACAATATAGGAAACACTAAGAAAATTGCATAATTTTTCGCAAACAGAAGAAAATGCGAAATTCCACGTATAACACAAAATGTAGCAAGTCGTAGACATCTGGTAATACAATGCATTGGAACACTTTTTTCAATGCATCGTTTGAAGAATAAAACACCTTGAAATTGTGCAAACTTTTCGATGAAAACTAGTGAAAAAAAGAATTTTAGGATACTCCCTTTGGGGCTTCTTCGAATGTTGAATAGATATGGCATCTAGAATCTTAAGACTGCCTGTCTCTAATAATTTTTCGTGTGATAATTTCTCTTTCGTTGTTCATTTTTCTTAATAAGTTTCCATCTGATCATCCTACCGACTAGAATTACTGTCATATTTTTAATAAAATGACAGTATTCGGGTAGTTTAAATTTAATATCATTTATTGGAATAAAGCATGATACAGCAATAGCATTTCATTGTTGCCTATAGGAAAATTTCCACACAGCACGTGACGTAGAAGTATATTAGAAATTCCTCATCTCCATAGCGTTACCAGTTCAAAACGCCATGTGGTTTTATTAATTAAGCCGATAAATGGACTAAATTGCTACCCTGCCAAACACGTGATTTAGTGTCATCGGGCCCGTATCCAAAGTGAGGAGTGATTCATTAAAAAACTAATTAATAGGTCTGATTTCTGCATTTTTCCTAAATATATATATATTACAACTTTTAAAATAAAAATACAAATTCTTATTTTTTTTTTATTTTCAAAATAAAGATTAAATCTTTTAAAAACATATTTCGCAATAAATGTAAATAAAGTAGATTTATTAACTGTCGGAAAACCAGAAAATAAAGTGCTTGCTTCAGCATATTTAATACTGAGCAAAATATTTCAACTAATTACAGTTATTGTTAAATAGAAAAACATACATAAATATATTTAATTTATTTTCGCTATTTGGTTGATTTGAATAACATCCTAAATATTTTTGTACATACAAAACAGAGCTTTTTAAACAACACTTTATTTTTATAAATACATTATAATCCAAATAGGTTTTGAAAGAATTATATTTTTAAATGAATAAATTGAAATGCTAAAAAAATTAGTTAAAATTAAATTTTTTTATTGTAGTTCAAATCAATTATATTTAACCATTTAAGTAAATAAATATACATTGGTATAACAGGTATTTGTGTGTGAAAATACTTTTAAAAAATGAATTACATTGGAAATTTGTTATTTATGTATGTATAATCGAAAAAAAAAACAAAAATTAAATTAACGTGTGATAACATTCGAATAAAATTTATATTTATTCCAGTAACGCAATTTTCGATTTGTACATGAAAATGCACAGCTTATTGTTTTGCTCATAAATTAAAAATATGAATTATCATACTAAAAAATGTACGGAATGACAAACATTCAGATTTATGACAGGTAATAAAAGAGAAATATGGCATTAAATCTTTTGTTACTAAAGTAGAAGCACAATCATATATATTATTTCTGTTGTCAACATCCCTTTTTCTATGAATTTATGAAACGCACAACAGCGAATGAGGTATCATTCGAAAAGTTTTCGAAAGGCCTTTTCACATAGTACACTCACATTTCATTAAAGCATGTTTTTTTATTAAAAATTCCTGTTAATTAAAAACTAAATCTATATTGTTTTCATAAATAAAATGAAAGCTTTCCTCAAATTAGTCTTGCCACAAAAAAGAAATACCGCATTTTAAGATGTTCGACAACGACTATGAAAAAAAAAATAACTAGTACAAAAAGGGTATGATTTTTCCGCATGGGTTTATTTTATATTTATGGTTAAAAAGCAAATCGAAATTATAATGTTCAGAAGAAAAATACACCATCGCGAAATTGAAGAAGTGGTATTTCACGTGTATGAATAAAAAAAGTGCTTTGTTATATTATATTAAATTATATTTTAAATCAATGCAATTTATTTTTTTTCTCTCATGTGTTTCAAGAAGCGGATGACGTCATCTTAAAATGCAGTTAACATACGATTGTTAATTTTTTTCTCGCTCGTGTCTTTTGCTATCTTCAATTAGTTTTTTATGTAACTTTGATGGACCTGGCTTGACTAATGTTCCTTCCAGATATTTTTATCCTTATTTTTTCTTTAGAAGTTTAAGCCTGCATCGAAAAATTATTCGGTATTGTTAAAAACTGTTAGACTGTAGTGCGAAATCCTCGCATTGGTCCACTGGAAAATGTGAACTTGAAATAAAAACAAAACTTTAAAACTATACTAAATGTAAATGCTTCATTTAATGAAGTCTGCTCGTTTTAATATTAACTATCTCAAATTATTAGTTTTCGCAAATGAAGCTTAATAAATATAAGAAAAAATAACTTACTAATTTTGGTCATAGATATGCATACATTTTCTATGTATAAGGAAAATATTCCTGAAGAATAGAAAAATGCAATTCGCAATTTTTGTAGAAAATAATTTTTAATATAATACAAAATGAAAAAGTAATATTGATAATTATATCGTTCTGCATTATTGTAGTGAAAACTATATTTGCGAAGCTTCAGATCTAGAATCAAAAGACGAACGATTCAAACGGAAATGATGCAGGCTTCCACCAGTGAATATGACGTCATATTTAAAAGAAAGAGTATAGGCATCTAGATTGCATAGGCAGTTTATTCATAGATACGAGAAAATCAGTTTCTGCAGAAAGATTCTCAATACTCAAGAGCATTCGCAATCTGTTTGCATCATAAGAGGATACTTCCAAAGAATAAAGCATCGCTTTCAAACTTTTTTCCTTCACGTACCCCTTGCTTGGGCTATTCATTTCGGAGTATCCCTTTTTATCAGAAACAAGACCCCACCTCCTATCCTCACTCATAGAACGCAAATATGCTTTTTATAAATTCGGAATATACTCATTAAAAAGAAGGAAACTTTCCTATTAATACAAGTTAGTGACATAAACCCGCCTGTTCGAAAACGAAAATAAGGGACTGCTTTTCAACGCGTTTTAAAATAAAGCATTAGGAATAGGAACTCTGACGTAATTAAGGCGTTCTGAAATTATTATTAAAAACGGAATAATGAGATAATTGTGGTGGGAAAGTAATACTGTATAATGATCAATGGCAGCTTTCGAGAAGATGAGGGTAAATGTATAAGTACTCATGCAATACGATTAGCGCTGAGCGGAGCTAGTGATATTCAATAATCAATGAATTGTTATGTTTACTGGGTCTTTCCACTCATTTTGAGTATAACATATTGGAATTACACATGACACTAACTTTTTAAAAGTATAAACTTTCTTTATGTGTTTTCAGTGAAACTATTTTTGCGATTTCCGCCATTACCGATATTAATTTTACGTACCCCTGGAGACCCTCCACGTACCCCCATTGATAAGTGTACCCCAGGTTGGGAACCGCTGGAATAAAATATCTGGAAGAGATAAAGTCACTCTCCTTGATTGTGTTTTCACTTTTGCCAGTCTTGAAATATCCCACCAGGATATATTTCTAATGCCACTCAACGAGGATAGTTAGTACGCTTGGTTGCTTCATTGCTTATAAGCACCAGTGTCACCAACACTTAGTAACTTATCTTTTGTACTATCTAGATGGACCAAAAATGAGACGTATTTATTTCTAACTCCGCGTCGTAAATCTTCTCTTATGTTCTGCAAGTATCACTACCTGTTGGCAATAAAACCTTTATGCACAGAAACAAAATCAGTATTCTCCAAATTTGTTTCTCGAATACTCGCACAATTGTCATTTACAAGCAACATAGCAGGAGTTAATGGCATTAGTTCATCTGCCGAATTGAAAATATATGTCAAAGGTCTTGCGTTGGTAACTTCCTCACAGTCGCATAAGATGTTTGAAAGCTCCTCGTAAATAACTAAAGGTAAAATTTTCCTAGAATCCCTCGTGGACGACGAAAGATAATTTTTTTCTAGAATTCTAGGTAGATGACGAAAGATACAATTTTCGTAGAATTCATCGTAAAAGTTCTTACAACATCCTAAACATGCGCTTGCTCCAACCACCCCACCATGAGACAGTTGGCGGAGTGAATTTCCATGAAGTTAACTTTGTGGTAAAATATATTATTTTATTCCAGTCTAGAGCTTTCAGAATACTGTTAGTATAAATTCATTGATACATCATATATGTTTGTATGCTCTGTAAATTTACTAATTTATTTCTATAATACACTGTTAGATTCCCTACAGATATCAACAGTGGAAACTTAATTATTAATATGTGTTAATTAAATGTCGAAAGTATATTCTTAGTATCCATTTCGGAAAACGTGGAACAAATACATACATATTAGAATACATTATTAAAAATGCATTAATGAAATATAATAATTTAATGCTTTAAAACATGCATTAAATGCTGAATATAGTTTGTATAAATTATGTTTGACATTTTAAAATTGAATTGTAGTTTAACATGTTAAAGTGTTTGTTTGAATAAATGTTAAATGTTTTATGTGAACATACCCATGCACATGTACATATGAAAATAATAAATGCATATTCGAATTAGAATGAATATGTATTTTTTCTTTGATAAAGTAAGTCTCTGATTCTTACATGAAGCCATTAGAATTTGTCTTTCTTCATAAACTTTTAAGATGAATTATGATGGAATGATATTACATCTGATATTATATTCATGCAAAATAATAAAAATATAGAACATATAAATCGTAAGCTTGTATCCTAAAGCATAATTTTAAACAATTTTATTGAGCCTTAGGAAACAAATGCAAAAGATTAAAAGCAAGATAAAAGCAAGATTGAATGTTTTCGAATTGTCTGGCGATTTTTAGTTTAAAAAATGTAATCTTGGAAACAAAATCTATCTTGCAATGTTTTATAAAAAATAAAGAAAATAAAGTGATGGAACATAACGTAAAACCTCATTGTCCAAGCTGATCATATCTTCTTGTTACATAAAAAAAGTAAAAATAAAATAAACATAAGACTTAAAAGAAGAATATCTATCTCAAAAATAACTTTTATAGTATAACGTTATGAAATAAATCAACATGTACAATGAAATATTAGAACAATATAAGCAATGAGAATATATGATAAACTGTGTATATCGTGCCTGAATATTTCTATGAGTTGACAGGATTTTATCCTAATTCGTGTTTTCGTATTTTTACCAGATGGTGCATAATTCGAAATAGTTCTCAATGTACGTTAAACCACATTTCGTGTTCATTCTTTACCGCTTTTCTGCAAGTATGTATGATTTGAAATCGTCTTTATCGATGTATGTCTAATTGCAACGAAATTGATGTTGATATAAATAATTGTATAATGTATAGCATGTTTTGTTTGAGAAATGTAAAATGTACTAATTATAGTTCTTTACGGGTTTATGGGCTATAATAGTTTGAAGCTCTTTGTCCTGATGTTACACTACTTCAAATATTAGGAAATGGATAAGTACTTTTGATGTATAATAAATATGCAGGTTAGAAACATGTGTTTCCCTCCCACTTTACAATATCTTCATTTTATTAAATAATGTAAAGTATATGCCTTTGGAAAGAAATACGAAAAGAGAAAAAATAAAGCTATATTATTTAAAAGAGTGCCACAGGTGTCTCACCCGACTTTACTTATGTTATTAAAACTTGTTTTATAAGATTAATTAACAAAACTTAAATTAATTAATTTTATTAAGTCATGCAAGCAAAATACCTTTAATATTCAATGCCAGAATACTACAAGTTTTTGCGAACTCCATATATGAATTCATTTAAACACAGGTTTTGTGTGATTCATGTACGATAATTCATATAAATAAGATTACCGTACTGTAAAGTAATTGACTTTAATTCAGTTTTCTTTTACTTTTAAAACACTTGTATTTAATGAATATAATCAAAGGATTACTTCGAAAAAAAGTTTAGTTATTTTTTTTTAATTTATGCATATTCATGTATTAGAAATTTTTCTTTAAGCAGGTAACATATCATTTCAAGTGATTTGAGGTACTTAAATCCCTTGTTTCAAATTAACTTTATTAAAAGTTATTCATATTATTTCTGATTTTCAACAAACTACATCTTGTCAAACAGACACTATAGATTTAGAATTAAAAAAAAAAAAAAAAAAACACAAATTTTCACAAAATGATGGTCATTGAAGGTAGGTACTAAGCATTGAAACTTAATTCCAAAATGTGCATTGAAAAATAAAAAAAGTAATTCTATAAAATATTTCTTTTCGTGCAAAGAAGAAATGATTCATTTGAAATTTGAAATTTCCCTCTTTTGAAGAATTTATAGACGAGTAGACATGTCACGTGTGGTAACTCAAGCACGCATGCCATAGTTTCGCCAACTATGTGATATATTATACGTGATCCCATAACGCAAAACTTTTTTAAATGAATCTACTCAAGGATTTATTTTTACACTTACTGATATTTTTTTAATTATCATAAATCTGTGAAACTGTAACATGTTAAGTTAATGTTTTCCGGACAACATGTGCAAATTTTATTTTATTTTTTTCCAAAATCAATCGTTGCAAAAAAGGTTTTAGGTTACAGTAATAAGATCTTCAAACCCTATTTATGATATGTGTTGTCCGGAAAAGGAACGCATGAATTCAAGGGGTTGAATACAACGAAAGTTCGCGAAATGTATGCAACTGTACACGCTAAGCCATACTGAACTCTCGAATTTTATTTTCTTAATACATTTTACACAAACGCCCTTATAAGGTGCAAAACAAAATCGGTTTTTGTACAGAAAGTAGTTAAAATATCACTGAAATGATATAAATATAACTGTTAAAATATAAACACTGACTTAAAATACAACTGAATATTAAACGTTCTCAAAAATATTTAGGTACACTGTAAAAAATTGCTGCAGTAAAATTACTGCAGCAGAGATTCCAGGCAATGTCCATAAGAAAACGGGTTTCGTCCCTAGCTAAACGAGCTTTATTCCTATATAAACGTTTTTTGCCCGTAAAAACATGAAATTTACGGAAATTGACCGTTTACCAAAGAAAAGGGGCAATTCCCGTAAAATTACGGCAGCAATTCACGGAGAATTCCCGTGAATTTACAAAATTTTTTTACAGTGTAGAATTGTTCATGATTCTCCGACTGCTAGATTTATTTTGTAAAGCATTATTTCCTACAAGTCTAAAGAAAATAAATAAATGATCTTTTTCACAGTACATAATACAAGCATCTTTCGATTTTACCGAAAAATATATCAGCTAGGAAGCCATTAAAACGCTGTTTATTTTACGGAAAAAGTCTGTATTTATTACGAACATTCTGTTATCTGAACAGATTTAGCAGTAATTTAAACAGTTTGCATATTTCTTTTTATAAAATAGGTAGTTTTTTACTGGCATCTTGGATCAAAGTTTTTTTAATGTAAAATCAAGAGGTTTTTTACAGTATATTTACGAATTTGCATCAAAATAAAATTTGAAATTTCCATATATAGTATTAAATGAATTAATAATACTGTCAAATGGTGTGTTTTATTGTAGAAATTTGATGTGTTCAATATTAAAAATCATTAATATTAACTAGGAAAAAATGCTTGCATTATATTCAGCTTTTAATTACAAAATTCTATCGGTATGACATAGCAATTTTCTATTCCGTTTTTAATTTGTTTATAGAACATATAAAATGTTTACAATATGACAAAACCAAATGTAAAATGCTACTTCCCGATTAATTGTTAAAAAGAAAAGTGTTTAATGAAATGAATTATAACTTATGTAGTCAGCCACCATACAACTTTTACGAAAAGATATTTGGACATTATGTAGTGCCAGATTTGAGTGTGATATTTGACCTTTCTCCCAATTCCAAGACCATCAGAAATGTTGTAGAACCTTTGTCGTTGTTTTGTCGTTTGCAAGGTGTGGAATAAAAGTACATTTTCGGACACAGTGAATAACAGAAAACTTTTCATTAAACTCTCTTTCAGATGTTTCTTCTTATGTCTTCAGTCGAATTGAAAGTAGTGTTTAAAATTGAGCCGTATCAATATGATGTGTTATTTCTTCACTGGGAACCACGAATTTTACTGGAACAAAGCTGTAGAAAGAAGCATGTAGCCTTTTTCTTGTTCAACGAATCGAATTTGTATACAGTGAGATATGAAATTCTGGTACACAGTGACACAGTGTAAAACTGTTTAGAATTCTTGGATTTCTCAGTTTTGGGACACTTTAAATATTTTTAATGTGACTGCTGATATGAGGATGCTCAGAAAACCCTTTACAAACACGTATTGTACGAGAATGCTGAATGTGTCGACGGATCATAATAATCTACATTTTTTCACTGTGTAACAAATATGATACACACTAAGATGAATTCTATTGATATTTCAAAGTGATTATTTTCTCCTGTTTCTATAAAAATGTATTAGTAAATTAGGTATGAAAGATAATCCGAATAAATATATTTATATATATGAAATGTCTAAATCCTTTTTTAGTCGATTGCATCTATGTCTTAATCAACACTTTTAAAACATCTGGCTGATTGTGTACTACACTGACCATATAATACAATGGTTCGTCCATTATAATTTGAAAAAAATTAATTCCTATAAATGGAAATTACTGAAACGGCGTGTTTAACAGTTTCAGCTAATCAGAAAAGTTCTGTACATAAATTCCTGTATATAAATAATTTTATATACAGGTTGTTATTTTGGAG
Organism: Maratus michaelseni; assembly: GCA_963931845.1. NCBI lineage: Eukaryota > Metazoa > Arthropoda > Arachnida > Araneae > Salticidae > Maratus > Maratus michaelseni. Next base: position 125,949,714 of record OZ007590.1, on the reverse strand, counting down.
TAGCATGTATCGATACATTACCATCTATAGATTGTAATTGCAAGAAAAAGCATTTACAGTTGTATAATACGTTTCCCAACTGAAGAAAATCTTAGTATACATAATGTTGTATGCATAGATCACATACCTGAATCATATATGTAGATCATATACTAAAAAAAATTTAAATACAAAAGAGTGTATGTGCGGTAAACGTTGAAATAGGGTTTTCATCGTTGTGTTGTATTTAATAAATGATTTTTTTCCCACATTGAATTACATTGTATCGAACAATATATACAATGGTTCATCATAACCAAAGTTCATAACATTCTGATAGTGTAGGAAATTGCTTCATAATTTATACAAAATGCATAATTTTCATTCTTGTATTGTTACTGATTAGCAAGTAAATTTCATAATAAATATACTTCTGAACAACTAAATATAATAGCGAATGAAATATTTTGTGAAATGAAATGTTTTAAGTGAAGAAGAAATTACGAGCAAGAAATCGTATAAAAATAGACAATGTGACAGTCGAAAGGTGATTACATAGTTTAAGAAACGATAACATTTTAAACTATGATTTAAATCAAATCTAATAACATACTTTGTCAATATAATTAATTAGTTAAATTAAACTTTCATAGCAGAAATGAAACAAATCTAAACAAATATAGTAAAAATATATATATATATTATTTGACATTAATAAATGCACATATTTAGTATTTTCATTTATTAGAAAAAGCCCAATAATTTTTTCGTGGGTTTTCTTAATGTTTTAAATCTGACTAAAATAGAATAACCGTCAAATACTTTAATGATAAATGAGATTCATTTATTAATATGCAATGCAACAAACCATGTTTTCATTCTCTTTTCTATTTAAAGAAAAACAAAACAAAATAAAATGCAATGGGAAAATTGATTTCAGTAATGTTTTGAAAAACCTCCATTATTTCAAAAAACCGATAACAAAAATGTTAATAAATTACAAATCAAATTATTCCTTCAACGGAAAAATCTGTTCGCATATATATATATAAGAAAAGTATGAATATTTTTTTAAAAATTTGGACACTTTTCTTCTTTTCTGAGATAGATTGTAATATGAGAATGACCTAAGAGTTCCATATAGGAATATTTGTTCTCATAAAATTACTAGATAATTCTTTATGTGATTTTTTATTATGATTTAAAGTATCCACACACCTTCGAAGGTGATTTTTTGACATTTTTGAAATTTTCTATTTCTACCAATGTTTTCTAATGACATTTAAGTTAAAACTTTGAAAAATATATAAACATTTTAGAAATTACACAGAAATGATTTTTTTAAAGTGAAAAATAGTCAAAATTATGTGAAAAGTTTATATTTGCGCAAAACATGATAACTCAAAATCAAATCAATGCATTCACATTTTGTAAATTGCATTATGAAGAGACTAACTGTGTCTAGGAAAGAAGACTAGTCGCATTATAGTAGCATTTCTATCGCAGATGCTATGGCACTTGAAGTACTAATGCAATGAAAAATTCGTAAAATTTCTTGCAACTTTTTAACTTATACCAGTGTAAATATAAAACTAATTAATATATAATCATGATTATGGTCTATTCTCTCAATAAACATTTGTCAAATAAGTACAAAAAATTTCAAGGCATTTTATGCCTAATTCATTGCTATAGGATGTTTTGCGTATTGTGAAAACTAAAAAACTTTATTTTGAGAAAAAGCTAAAAATATCTTTTAAACGTGGTTCTTACTGCAAAAATAATTATTATTCATTAAAGGTTTAATTATATACTTCATGTATTTTCTTGGACATATAATCCAATTAAAATTCTAAATCTAAAAAAAGATGAATGTAATGACATTTCAGCTTATTTCTTGTTTGCAGAACGATATTTCCGGTTGTAAAATTCTTCCGCAAGCTATAACAGATGTAATTTTAAACGGCTGTAACTCGGGTTCTAATTATGATACAGACATAATTAAAGAATAGTTCGATAAATAAAAGATTGGATTTTAATATTATTGCAAAAATGAAAAATCGATATTATTATCAAAAATGACGTTTCAAAGGTGTGTGGATACCTTAAGTAAATAATTTTTTACAAAACAATCAACATTTAATTCCCCTGATTACATAACATAATTATAATTAGTGATAAATTAAAACAATAATAAACAGTTTTCTTCAAACTAGAAATAAAATTTTCTTCTATATATCTGTACAACTGATAAACTTTGTTTCCTTATAAACGTGATATACCAAAAATTGTATTCACAAACACAGAACGTGCAATACATAGTGATTAGAGATACATTATACAGGGTGTCTCAAAATGTAGCGACAAACTTTTAAGGGAGGTACATGACATTGTATAGATTTATTGTATAGAAAACCAGGGTCATAAATCCATTTATTTAGTCAAAATAACAGGGCGTCCCACTCCAATCCAAAGTGTTTTCGTTCATAACTTTAAGAGTAGTGAAGACAGTTTAAGAGAATTCGCAATAGATACATCTTTGTATGAAGTGTAAGGATATAGTAAAGATTTTATTAAGGTATCTTCACTACTATTAAAGTTATGAACGAAAACGGACTTCGGATTGAAGTGAAACATCCTGTAATTTTAACTAAATATATGGATGTCTGCAAGGCCGTGCGATGAAGGGCGAAGGTGGCCTCCGCCCCAGGCACGGGGATTGAGGGGGCGCAAAATTTATACTTCCAAACACGGTTTAATTCATTTATTTATTCATTTTGTTTGGTCATCGATCATTTTCTGGGGAATTTCTTTTTCTCTCTTCATCATGGTTTTTTTCTGTCGCAAAATATCATGTACTCTCCAATAAATAAGTGCAATTTTCTCGTATGCTATTTATTTATTTGCAATTTCTGAATTAAAATTAAATCTTTTAAATGTCCAAAATAAACTCGAAATGTGTATTCAATAGAATTTATTTCTGTTTCTGTACTTTATCAGTTTTGTGTTACCTGTCACAAAATGAAGGGGGGTGGGGGTGGGGGGTGTCGCCAGATTGAAACTTTGCCCCGGACGCAGTTTTCTATTCGCACGGTCCTGGATGCCTGACCCCGGTTTCATATTCAATAAATGATTATTACAGTGTCCTATACCTCCCCTAAAAGTTTGTCTCTATATTTTTGAGACACCCTGTATCTTACTTTTATATATACATTCTGTAGACAAATTGATATTAGTAAATACAAGAACATTGGAAGTATAATAATTGTACATTTAATTAGACATAAGATGATACAGATATGTTTTAAAAGTATGCGTATCAACAGACATAAAATGAATGTGTAGCGGAATATCTTTTGGATGAAAGTTTTAAGTGAGCTAAAGTGTCGCGTTTTTATTGTTGTAATCATATTAGTATATAATACAATGAATAAATAATATATCAAGTTGAGTAAAAAGTTTTCCGCCAAAAAATATTTTATTGTAAAATGATAAATACATACGAAATCATCAAAGCTAATGAGGATAGTAATCTCCGTTTAAATCTACAATCTTTTACCGACGTTTTGGCAACATTTTAATCCCTTCTGCGAAAGATTGTGGCTTGCGTGAGTCCAGAAATATATCGACCTCATTTATGACCTCCTCATTTGAATGGAAGATTGTGCCATCAAGATGCAGCTGCAGATGTGAAAAGGGATAGAACTCTGAAGGGGCCATGTCGAGGCTGTATGTTGGATGTTGCATCAAATCCCACTCCAGCTTGTAGAGCGTCCAGCCGGTTATCGTACTAACGTGTGGCCGGGCGTTATCTTCATGAAAGAGAACCACCTTCCCTCTGAACTCGTTTATTCGTTTTTCGTGAATGGTATCGCAAACTTTGATTAGCATAAGGAACAGGGGAAAGTATATTCAACTGTGTAAATTATATTCAATGTTTGGAGTATCACAGTTGAGATTTTTTCCAACAGAGTGAAAATATGCCGGGACCAGGACTCGAACCTGGGTACTTTGGTTTGCCGTACCAACGCTCTCCCTACTGAGCTATCCCGACGATATCCTGGTCTGGCTTTGTCCAACAAATAAGAGTGAGATATGCACGCCCAGGATATCGTCGGGATAGCTCAGTAGAGAGAGCGTTGGTACGGCAAACCAAAGTACCCAGGTTCGAGTCCTGGTCCCGGCATATTTTCACTCTGTTGGAAAAAATCTCAACTGTTATACTCCAAACATTGAATATAATTTTAATAGCATGTTGCGGTATATTGCACTGTTGATAGTTTGTCCGGTTTTCAGGTACTCTTTGTACAGAATTCCACGACAATCCCACAAGATGCATAGGAGCACCTTCTTGTTAGTTAAGGCACGTCTTGCAACCGAACCAGCTGATTCCCCAAGTCCTAACCACCTTCCTTTATGGCTTGTATTGTTGTAGTACACCCATTTTTCATCACAGGTCACAATTCTGTCCAGAATGTTCTCTTTCCTTTGATCTCTGAGCAGAGCCAAACAACAGTTTTTTCTCCTGCGCTTGGTCTTCAGCAGTCAATTCGTGAGGCCCCCAGCGGTTGTACTTAAACATTAGGTTTATGCGTTTTAGAGCGTTAACTATTGTTTTCTGGCAAATGTTAAGCTCTAAATGCAATAGTTTGTGTTGAAACATTTCTGTCTTGATCAATGATTTGCTTTAACTGCTCACAATCAACTTCAATAGGGCGGTCGAAACTTGGTTCATCTCCACTGCCAAAATTTCCAGGTTTAAACTTCTGAAACCAAGCTTTGACTGCATCATAAGAAACAGTATTGATATATATATATATATATACTTTTGCGAATAGTAAATACTATACAAAAATAAATACAGGTACTGCACTAATCAGAACCGTAGTGATCGAAACAATTATTAGATGGTTAATTACAACAATTAATCCAGTGGCAGCTTTAAAAAAAAAAACAATGTACAGTCGTAAAAAAAAGGATACCGGCGCTCTGTACCAAACCCTTTAGTTACAGTATTACTTCCACTTACGTTCAGTAATACTCTCAAATAGACATACATATACACAGGCTTGAAAAATGAGACGGATCGTCACACGTAAGTGGACACATGTAAATCAAGCGTATTTCAAATATTGACCAATCGTGAAAAACTTTGAAACATTTTAAAAATTGGATCCAATTGATAGAATTACTGATATTCACATTTTGATATTCACTAAAACTGGGAAACGTCCATAATTCAGTGATATAACTGCCGTCTTTAGTTATCATTTTCTCTCGCAAATTGGCGTTTTTTTTTTAACCAAGGATGCACTTTAGAGACAAGCATTCCATTTTTTGCTCGATTATAGTACGTTAGTTCTACGCAATGTTTGTTTTTCTTTTTTTTTGCTATGTTACATGCATTAATTTTTACTTAAAATCACATTCTTGTAGAGATAACTTTGTCTTGTAGTTAATTCTTACCCTGGACACCGATTATTAAAATAAATTAATCCCGAAATGTAATGAACGAATGTTTCTTATATGTTTGAAGAATGTATATAAACTATAAATAATTTGGACATTTTTCAAAAAATTACCTTACATTTTGAAACTGTGTTTATTACGTGTGTATAATATTTTCCAAGACACTTGAAAAAATATTTTTAATGAAAGTGTAAAATGTATTTTTTTTCAAGCGTCATACATGTCGGCATTTCTTTAAGTGAAAAATATTAAGACAGTTAAAATTTTGAAGATCGTACATATTATAATATACAGTACATTTTCAAAGAAAATGTACTTATTTAACAAATCCATTTTTTGTGAAAGTCACAAAAACTTTAATATAAATAACAATAAAGTTTTAAACAGTATAACAGATAGTGTTTTTTTTAGTTTAAATTGCAGTTTTGTGGTCATAATTTCAAGTAAATTATAAAGCAAAAATGTGTACGTCATTAATGCAAAAATCAAAGGTAACATTAGATGTCAGAGCATCATCAACAATCACAATTTCACTTTGAAAACACTTCAGAAATTTCACTTTGAAAACATTTCAGCAATTTCACTTTAATTTTCATTTTTAAATACCCATAATATCAGAATTTACACCATCAAAGAGTTCAGAAAACGTATGTTTAGATACAGTTTAGTTGAAAACTGAAAATTGATTTACATATATTTTATAACATTGTAATATTCTTTTCGAAAATGTATTTTTCTAATCTATAAACATGCGATATATTAATAAAAACTTGTTTCCTTAGTAGCATGAAGTTACTTTTTTATTAACAAATAATTGGTAAATGTTCAAGAATAATAAAAAGCTAACAGAGTTCACAGAGTTCGTTCTAGTAGAGATGGCGATTTATAGATAACCTCCTGAAGGAACATTATTCTGTTTATTTTATCCTAAAATTTCAAAGAATACGCTTCGTCTAATTAATGTGTAATTGCATAAGCATTTCTATTAGTTTTAAATAATATTATTTATTTCAGAATATATAATGCAACAAAGAAAGTTGAGAACTTTTCTAGCTTCGAAATAAAGAAAGAAAATTAATAATATTCAAAAGTGTGAAAAATGACGTTGACAAATAAATACAAATACACTTTATTGCAGACAAAAGAACGAATACAAAAATCAGACGAACCTCATACGCTTTTATATAAAGAAATTCGAATTTGGAAATGTTTTCAACCTTTAGGGAAAATTTTCACCGTAAATAGAGTGTAGATAGTACAAAAAAATATCATTTGTCTCCGTCAAAAACGTTTTACTTTCCGTATCAGAATGCTTAAGCCTTTGCAAAAACAAATGATCCTACATGCACAAAACTACATATTACTATGAATAAATATTTTTGGACCGGTATGAAATGCACATTTTCAAATAGTAGTGTATGAAATTCTCAAGAGTGTTTCTACCCGATAAAAATTTATTTAAACAAAATATGTTGTGACCTACTGTTATATAAATCATACATAATGTTTTGGGAAAAGTTATTTCAATTTATTTGCATCGAATTAATAAAGAATTTCATATTTATTTTAATAAATTCATCTTTATGATTTGTTGCATTTTAACTTTGATGATTTTAACATTGCTAATGTTAACTCGATTAATTCGTTGACTATTTCATTAAATTATCTTGCAAAATTACCGTTTTCAATTGAAAGTTTCTCAGAAACGTGATTATATATCTATAACACATTTTTTATTATTAACCTATCATAAATTTGTTCTAAATTTATCGAAATGCTATTATTCATTTTTATCGCTTCCTCTTTTTAAAAATTCTAATTGATTTCTTACGCTTATGTCTTGTTTTCATTTTGGCATTGCGACAATACCCTTCTCAAAAGTTTCCAGTCAACGCCCATAATTGCCCCCTCTTGCAATTATTTCAATGTATTTTGAATTCGGAACATTCCAGCAGTTCCCAGAAAGATTCTCCCGCTCTTTTGGAGATCCGAATAATCTTAGATGGAACTACTATGTGTGAATGTTTTTGACTTGTAAAACGACGCCACCCTGTTTACTCGTAGAATATCAACATCTCTCTGATCTCAGAAAATTTTGTCTGATATTTCCTTATGTTTTGACTAAATAAATGCATGTAAACTATCAGGTAACCAAAAAAGTTCTGTCGTTTTTATGAAATGACAAACGTTAAAGAAAGTTACATGCAATGAATAATAGATGGAGCTATAATCGCCGAAATATGTTAATCAAGATGTAATGCAGAGTCATCATATATAAAGAAAATTGGAATGGGTATCTCGTAACAGTAGAGAAATGAACGTGAACAGGAGTACTCCGAACTGTATAATCCGTGCTTGTATGTTGTATGAGTTTAAACTTGGAACAAATGCTGTGCACACGGCCCAAAAAATATGCCAAGCTTTCGGAGAAGGTTGTGTCAGCATTCGCACCACCCAAAGGTCGTTTAGAAAATTTGCTGCTGGCGATGAGTCGCTGAAAGATGCCCCACGAGCAGGGCAGCCATATGTCATTAATGATGAGGAATTACAGGCTGCATTGGAAGAAGATTTCACTCAAACCTGACAGATGTTATCAGAAAGGTTCGCGGTCAGTGATGAAACTCCGTTTACATTTGCATTGTCTGAGTAAAGTGTATAAGCTAAGCAAATGGATACCTCATCAATTGACACCTGCCCAGAAGCTCGAGCGCCTGAGCTTTAGTTTGAGGTTGCTGCATCACCATCAAACGGAACCATTTCTTGCCCGTGTATTAACCTGTGATGAAAAGTGGCTGTTGTACAGCAATCCCAAAAGATCGCATCATTGGTTGTTAGCCACTGATTCTGTGCCACAAACCACCATCAAATCCAAGATCCATCAGCAGAAGGTGTTATTGTGTGTATGGTGGACAGCAAATGGAATTGTTCACTATGAACTGTTATCATCTGGTTAGACGATTACTGCGAATGACTATAGTGGCCAATTCCGTCGAGGTCACCAATCACAAAAAAAAGCCAGCTTTGGTGAACCGTAAAGGCGTTCTTTTCCTAATGCTAGGCCGCATTTCGCGCGTGTGACCTCTGACACAATTCAGACCCTTGGATGGGGACCGCTTTTACCCTCTCCTTATTTCCCTGACATTAGCCCTTCTGATTGTCACTTATTTTTCAGCCTCGGTAATAATCTGCGCAATCGACAGTTCAAAAGTCGAGAGGCTATGGCAACAGAGTTAGAGAACTTTTTGAACTCTAAAGATCACCACTTTTATAAAAATGAAATTTATAAGCTTGTTTCCCGTTGGGAAAAGGTTATTGCATGTGAGGGTGGTTATTTTGATGAATAAATTGTATTCTTTCCGATACATTTTGCTGTTAGTTTTCTTTCACCTAAAAACGACAGAACTTTTTTGGTTACCTGATAATATGAACTGCTTATTGGAGAATCACAACGATCTCACATCATATTTTCTTCTGCTCGACTAAGACTGCAAAATTATTGCATTATCTAGTTTTCGAAACGGTAATCTAACTTTATTATGTGAAGTAAACCTGATAATAATAAAAATATATATGTGTGATAAAGTGACATATTGGAGCTTAAAAAGGCAGTTGGCTAAATCTGTTTTAAGTTGGGTTTCCATGTATTGGCAGGCAAGCATAAGGCCGGATGGTTGTATCACTCAGAAAATGGGTGTACTCCAGAAGGTAGCAGTCGAAATTTGCGTTTCAAAATTTTATAACATAATCAGTAACAACAAAGAAGGAGAAATGCTCTAGCAGTCGTGATTATAATGATTTTTTTAATCATCTCTATGTGGCAGTCCAAGTTTCAAATATTTACATTGGGATATCTTAGAATTACTATGATGATATTATCGAAGAAAAGATGTTGTTACCGATACCAAAGATGTTATTGGGTACGGTATAAATATCGGGTTCGAACATATATATATGTATTATATATATATATGTATAACATATATATATATATAACATACACACATATATATATATATATATATCACACACACACATATATATATATATATATAACATACACACACATATATATATATATATATATATATATCACACACACACATATATATATATATATATATATTATATATAACTTATATATCTATATATAATTTTGCGAATAATACAAAAGTTAAATACAGATACTACACTAATCAGAATCAGAATCAGAATCACTAATCTGCAGTAATCGAAACAATTATTAGATGGTTCAATGCAACAATTAATCCAATAGCAGCTTTTTTAAAAAATCCAGTGTACATTCGTAAAAAAGGAATGTCGGCTTGCTTACTCTGTAGCTAATCATCGTATAAAATTGTGACCAGTGACTCATATCAATCGATTAATAATAATGTCTACTAACAATTTCTATGCTTACATTTTGCTTATGCCAGTCTAAAGTTTATTGTTACATACATTTTTAATCGTAGCAATACTCAGTACAATGCGGATCGGTTTTTAACCGTAACTCAAAATCTACTTCACGGATTACGCTTTAATTTTGGATTCACATATTTTAAACATTTGGAAATCGGCCTGTTTTTTTTTTTAAACTGAGAGGTTAATACTCATAGTTTTCGAGTTATGCTTAAAACGCGTGATTGATATCGGTTGTTTGTTTAAAACAATTTTCCTTTGTGCCATCACACTTTTGAAGTCTATATGAGAATGAATTTTTTCTTTAAAATATGACATAATTTTCACCATCCAAACTATTTATCCCTTCCAAATTAGAGCATCACTTAGGCAATTCTTTAAAATCCCCGAGTTTCATTAAATATTTAGTATAATCAGTTTGAAATTATGAAAATTTCAGAAATGTTTTATTTTGTGCATACCAAGGATCTTTAAATAAATAGCAAGACTTCACAGAGTCTATTCATGTAGACGGACATCACCACCGACACAATTATACATTATAGTAAAATATTTTATAGTCATGGATGAAAATGCATCTTTTGTTTTCCGAAACGCGTCATTTTCTTCATCGGAAACATTTTGCTTTACATATTACTTACTATGATAGATTATTCACATTTACTTTATTTGCACACATTACTTATATTTTTTTTTCAATCAATAATCTGTGTTCTGCTCTTCCGCGATTAGTGCATAATTAAACAAAATCATTTTTATATGTTTACATTTTATGAAAAACATTAAAATCTTTCTTTTAAATATGTTGCAAGTATCAAGTGAAATCACACTTCTGACTGCTGGACTATAATAAGGCAAATTAATTTTATGTTACTACGGTTTTTGCCAAACGGCAAACTACAAATTCATCCATATTTTCGCGCCACATAAACCTTCATAGTCAAAAAGTTATAGATTGTTTGCTTTAATACAATCTTTCTAAAAGGTATAAAAAATGTAGTTTTATAAATATGTAAGAAAAACGTTCCATTTATTTAAAAAAATCCAAAACCAGTTGTGTTTTGCTAATACTAACGGGCGCAAAATGTATAATATTAATCAAATTTCTAAAAAAATATTTTAAATATATATTCGGTACATCATGGCAAATTAAAAAAAATACAAATAATTTACAAGTGTTATCTTTGGATAACAATTCATGTGCTATATATTTCAGGCTTACAAGGCATAGAAGTAATCAATATGATTTTTAATTTTGTATGAATTAAGAGTTTTGTATTAGTTAGACATTTTCTGTACTGTTGTATTAAGAATACTAGCGGACTTGCCCGGCGTTGTCCGAGCCTGTGACAATAAATTAAAAAAGAAAAAAATCTTAAGTTTTCGATATCAAGCCGAATGAACCAAGCCCTGTTGAAATCGGGTCCATGTAACCAGAGAAAAAAAATGTCCCCACTGTTTATGGTAAAAGCATCCCCCCCCCTGCAAATTTAACGAATTACTTTTAACATTAACCCCCTGACCACCGAGGAAAAGGGCAAATTTGTAGTGTTGTTTTCTCTGTATTTTTTTAAATGCTTAAAAAATCTGAATTTTCAAACTTGAGATAAAAAACTTAATTATCTATATAAGTATAATCCTTGAGAGTATTAATCATTACTTGATGTTTTAAAAATGCATTATATTGGGCAAATTTAAATGGGCAAAAGATAAATGGAGAATAGGCCCCAAAAACAAAGAAGATGGGATAAAAATGGGAAAAGTTATTAACATTTTAGGGCAAAAATCTTAGAGTGGTCACAGGGGGACCGGGTCTTACAAAGTAGAAATCTGAGCCTCAGGTTCTTCAGTCCCTGCCTTGAACTATCCGCACCCAAAATCTCAGAATTCTATATGCGGTACATTTTGCTAGTCATGGCCTACAGTCAAACAAACAGACAGACAGACACACAGATCGAAACTTTCTTTATTTTGTATAGATATGTGATTTAAAAGTACGAAAAAGCAAGAAGTATCTCTCAGAAATATTTCATAGAAATTAAAATTTGAGATGTTGATATTTATTCCAAACTACTATTTTTAACATTTAAATCCATATATAAGTTTAAAAATAATAAGAATATATAATTGAAGATTCTGCTGAAATATAACTTTCCTCTTTTAAAAATGATGTATATTTCATAACTAAGATTAAAGAAACAGAATACATTTTAAACAATATTTTATCAAATACAAAATTTGTATATCATTTAATAGCTTTAACCAGATCATTTATTTTATATTACCCTTATAACAAAACTTAACAAAATATTTGTTTACTTATTACTAAAACAATAGAAGCGAAAATTCATAATTACTTGTGAAAAGTTAATGGTGTATTTTTTTAGCTTCCATAATCCTTTGATACAAACGAATATTTTGCTGAATATTCTGCTTCGTTTTAAGATTTGTTTATAATGAAAAAAAAAGGTAAAAAATGTAAATCTTCTAAAATATAGTAAAACAGGATTATTACTTTATAATATAACTTACGTATTTCAAATAATATTTCATAATGAATATTTTCATATAAAATTAAGATTACGTAACGAAATTATTTTGCGAACTTAAATTTTTTTTATTTTTAAATGCGCAAAATTATATGTTTACAGAATAACGAAAGTAACCTTTTTAGAATAATAGTAATGTGTTGCATCTAATTTATTTGAACTTTGAACATATAAAAACCTGATAAAATTTGAATGATATTTAATGAAATTTACATTTCGCCTAATGATTAAACAACAAATAGTTGCTATCAATTTAAAAAATATTTTTCATAGAGTATCACAAAACATACTTTTCAGTTTTACGTGAAAGAAAAATCTTACTGAAGATATTACGTTGTGCTTCCATTTCTAAGAATGTCTTCAGAAATAAAATACGGTGTAGATACATATTTTACTGACACAGGGTGCATATTTTACTGATAGAAATGATACTGAAATTTTAGAAAAGACCCAATGTAATTGTACTATAAATAAATATGTATTTGCCAATATGTTTTATTCAAAACTTATTTCCCTGTAAATAAAGTATAGTATTATAGCGTAAATAACTTCAGACAGAGCTGAATGCATACGTATTGCGCTATCATGAAATGTAAGCAGATATATTAAAAAAGATCACGCCACTAAGGCAAATACAAACATCATTTTTAAACAAAATATGTTTTAAGAACTATTATAGAGCATATGAGTTGCAGAACAATTCTCGTGAGTGTTTCATTTTGATAAATAATGGATACAATCTCGATTTAATATTTCGTTTGTCTGTAAATTCAATGTACTAGATCTGGATTTTCTATAAGAACTTTACGCTTTATTTCAGTGATGTTTTCGTAAATTGTGTTTTCATTCTTCCTTTATATTTTATGACATAATTTGTGATAATCTGTCAAATAAATAAATTTTAATAGATATAATAATAATATTATTATATTCTTATAAATATACATGATTGTATTCTTATATACTAATTTATATGGTTTTGTCAATATTTAATGTGTATGTGAATGCGTGATTTTATATACTATTTGTTGTATAATAAATACATACATTGTTGTTGTTGTCGTGTTAGAGAAAGTGCCATGGCACTTCTCTGAAAGAAGGTGTGCCAGAGCCTCAAGAGAGGTTGGACTTCTAGAATTGGTCTCCTAATTTTTGAACCAATTCCACATGTGAGACCTGCACCTGGATTGGAACCCACAGAGGTGTCGTTTTCAAACTTAAAGGACATTGGAGCCATGAACAGATTTCATTAACGTACACGGTCCTACAGCAGACGCAGTCAAGAGAAGTTGGCAACCTCCCAAGCAGTGACCATGGTCGATGCTGCTTCACTTTCGGTGATATTGACGGGAACTGAGCTTAATCGTCTGCGCCGCTGCGGACAATACATAAATTGAATAAATTAAATTATACAAGAAATTTATGAAAATTACAGTGTGGACATACTGAGAAGTTCCAGTTTCAATCATAATCCTCAAATATGCTAGAAAAAAACTATTTTCAGAAAGCTAAACAGATATTCTATCTGCAAGTTCAGATGCATATTTCTAAAATGTGGAGTGATGCATTCCATTTTATTAATTACTCTAATAGAGTGTAACATTACATTTATTTCACTGAATTGAATATGGTAGACTACACTGTTAAAAGTTTGCAGCAAACTGCCCAGTCATTCGACCGTTTTTACAGAAAATTGTTACATAATCGTAATATAACTATAGTCAGACCATACCATATGCATTAATATGGTCAAAATAGAGTTAAATTACGTTTATGTAACCGTTTTCTGAAAAAACGGTCAAATGACTGGACAATTTGCTGCAAATTTTTAACAGTGTAGAATATTAGGTTATCCAAAATAAGACGCAAGTCCATCCCGCTCAGTCAAAAATATATAGATTTATTATTAGAGTTCCGAACTTAAAAAGTAAAAACGGATCCATTATTAGGTTACTCGCGTGTTTGTCTGTCTGTCTGAGACGTTTTTCTCGTAAATTATGAAACGTAGAACGTTCAAACTTGGGAGAACTATAAAGGCTATTGATTCACATATTTCTGGATTATTATCTATTCAGAAATATTTTTAGGGAAAAATTAGGGTGTCTACTTAAGTTACGTTAAAATAAAAATTCCTTCTGTATATCGTGTGTGGTATTGTTCGAAAGATCTCGTAACATCGAAATCAAAAATATATTTGTTTTAATTTTAGGTATTATATTTTCAGAGATATCATCGAAAATGCACTACAAAAATATTCCCCTTCCCTCTATTTCCAAATCTAGATAAACTAATTTTTCAAAAAATTAGGGGTAGTAGGACTTTAAATAAACCATGCAGGAAAACTATAGCTATTATTCTAGGTCACATAGTTTTTGAGAAAATCGTATTTGACCGTTAGAAACAAACTTTACTTTGCGGGCGCTCAGCGGGGGCGTTGAGGGGCGCTCGATGTACATATCTACGAAGATTCATCCAAAGATTATTGATAACGATTTTCGAAAAATTTGTCGGAAATTAGCCGACATATTAAGTTACTTGAAAAAAACATTTTATTTATATCGTGTGGGGAATTGTTCGAAAGATCTCGTAACACAAAACTAAAGAATATATTTTTTTATCTTTAGGTATTACATTTTCAGAGATATCGTCGAAAATAAACGGCAAAAATATGTCCATGTCCTATTTCCGAATCCACTAAACTAACTAAAATTATGAAAAAATAGGGGTAACAAGAGTTTATTTAAAACTTGCACTAAAAGCATAGTGAATATGCTAGGTCAGATAGTTTTTGAGAAAATAGCATTTTTCCGTTACACACAAACTTTATTTTGCAGGCGCTCAGAGTGGGAGATGATGTGCGCTCGAGGTAATTATCGACGCGGAATCATTCAAGTATTGTTCATAACGATTTTTTTAAACATTGTCGGTAATTATTTAAGATATTAATTAAAAAACTATCTAGAAAAACGCGGCACATACCATGTCAACTTTGCAACTTTTCGACCTCCTTTCGAAACGCACTTTGCATAATGTCACGTTTAAATTTATAACAAGTTCTTTTCAAATTTGAAGTTATATGTAATCATTAACAATCGCACATAAATTCGAAGTTTGTGATAAAATTGTTTTGTGAAACTATTTTGAATTTCAACTACTGTTATTTTAAAACATTCTTTGTTTTATTAAAGTGGTGAATTCAGTAAAACCGAAATACATCTGTCAAAAATCCACGAAAGCTGTGATTGAGCTATTTATACAAGTATAAACATGTTTGTACGTTATGAGGTTTAATAGTTTAGTAAACGTATTTCGTTTACGTATAAGGAAATTATTTACAAAGTTATCTTTGCTATTTCTTCGATAATTGAAATTATTTTCTTACACAAGCTTTATGGTTGTTCAGAAGTTTCCCATTTTTTACTCAGACCTTTCAATTCAGATTGTCTCATTCCCGTCATCATAATACGTTTAAATATTTTTTCGCGCTTTTCAATTGTGTGGGATGTAATATATTTATTATCCTTATTTTACAATCATGCAAACTGATGAAATATTATTTCGGTAATATTATATTATTGAACTGCATGATGCAAGTAAATGCTAAGTAGTTTAGTAAGTACTTTTTGTAAGAATCGTCGTTTAATGATATAATTGTTATTTTAATTACCGAAAAACAAATAAATTAGTGAAATATAATTAAAGAAAATAAAACTTCGAATTAAAAATCACTTGATCACTTAGCAAACACATGTTAAGGAATTTGACGACAAATGGATATGACGTTTACGATCAAGCATTTTTGCATGAAATCCTATAGTTTGGAGAGAGTTTTTTTTATGTAAGTGGTCGACGGGATAATGGAGAAGTACCGAAAATAAATCATAATTTCAAAACATTTTACATCCTAAATGTGAGTAAATTACACGAATTCTTTTTTTTTTTCTTGTCAAATATAAAAATGCGTTCTTGCTGCTCTCTGCACGAATTTAGGAAATCAGAATAATATCTCTTATGTAAATATACTTTTTTATAGCATACGTAAAAACTTTCTTCGCAAATGGAAGCATGTTTAGCATTTATTAAATGAAATAAATATGCAGGAAGAGAACTTACATTTCATTTATGCGTTATACTATTTGCAATTTATTAATTAAAGAAAACTGATGCTTTTGGAAGGAAATAATACGAAGAATAACACACTGCTGTGGAATCGTTTAATTATGTTTAACGCATTAAGGACTAGATGTACCATATGGTTCAAGAATAACTGTCAACTATTTTCTTGTTTGAATACCACTATTCTTGAAGAGAAATGTTATCGTTATTTGATGACAGAAATTTCTGTGCTAAAATTGCTATTCTGAAAAAGTGGTATGAAATGCAATTTTTGCTTTTTAAAGAGAAAACAATTCCGTCTTTAATGGGTTAAGAACTCATCTAATTTAAACAGTGTAATTTGAACGAGTATCTATAAGGGAAAATAAGTAAACGTGTTTAATTAATCTATTAAGTTATCTATGTTATGCGCTAATTAACCCATAGATTCCGCACTTCGGTTCATCGCACGCGCACTTCCCACTAGTGCGATTTGGGATTCCGTAAATTCAACTACGTATAGCTTTCTTGGCAATATAGAGAAGATGCAATTTAACGGATGATTCTTTGACGTAATTTAATGAAGAATTGAACTTTGATATTTATTTTTATAAAAAGTTTATTTTGTTCATGATAAATGTAAATTAATGATAGCATGTTTTCAAAAAACATTTGAAATTTTAGTTGGGATGAATTCTTACTAGATTAATACAGTAAAGATGAATGAAGTCCATAAATTAATTAATTTAAATCATTAGCTTTTAATCATTCGTGCAATCAATTAACTAATATTAACTTACATATATAACTTTTTCAAACAATTTATTTGGAACGTTATATTTCTTGTTTTAAGTAGAATCTGATGAAATTTTTCCTTTGAAATGATTAATATTGAAAGTTTAAAGTTCTTTTATTAGAATCTGATTGTCTACTTGTATTTTACAACTACTCCTAATACAATGTGAAACGCAGCGCGTTGAAAATAACATCAGATATTCAGAATAGATCCAAGAATGTCATATAAGCTCTCAGAATTTTAAAATTTGAATTATTTTCAAAGATTCTGATTTCTTTTTTTTTTACTTTTAACGAAGTTTTTTTTAAAGTTGACACTTAAATTTCTGTAGTGATAAAAATATGAACAAAGTGTGTACATATCTGCAAATGTTTTAAAAGAATTTGTCGCATTATGTAATCACATATATGTTACTAATTCTAAAATTAAATGTGGTGACAACAAATTCTGTGATTGAAATATTAAATAGAAATTATCTCATCTGAAATAGTACAGGCATTTAGGCACGAAATTTCAAGGAATATATGTACCTTGAATAAAAGAGAAGAGTATAGATTGCGATCAGACTACTCTCACACCCATAGATCAAGATTGAAAAAATAATAATTTTTATTATGTAAACATCTGGAAAAACACACAGGCGCTGCCATGACAGTTGCTATTATGGTTAACTCAGAAACTGCGTATTAGGTATACTCTCAGAATAATGTATGGAATTAGAAAAATATTCCTTGCATTCAAGACTTTAAAGTAAATAATTCGTTCGTTTATCTGAATTTTAATTTAAAATAATTAAAATAAACTGTTTGGATCGTGATTCAGCTGTTGATAACACAACACGTCTGCACTCGAAGTAAATATCCAGTCCCATTATTCTCTGGTGAAGAAAATTGAAACTAGTATTATGTGGTCATCACAATATTTTCTTCTATATATATAATATATATATGTAAGGTGATATAAAGTCTTTCCCTGATTACAAAAATGTATTGCAAAAAAAAACTAATCAGGCATATGCTTGTTTCAATATATTGTAAAGGCATTTTTGAAGTTTTTAATACAGGTACATACGTCAGTAAATTTCGATTTGAGAAACCTAGGTAGCTCGAAGGATGTCAAGGTGGCATTCCATTTCTCGCCACATTTTTCCCAACTTTTAGGCTGTCTCACTAGACACAGCATCTGTGTTCCTGACCTTGAATGTCTCAATATCTTTTACTGGTGTTGCAAACACTGTTCTTTAATTCAAAAACAACCAAGAACCTTGCAAAAAATAATAGACTGCATTTCCCTCATGGAACGCAATCAACATATGTTCCAACTCCCACCAATGGACTTCTCCACGCACGAGGAAAACTAATCAACGATCTCCCAAACACTGAAAAAAAATCTAACCATTTTCCAAAAGCATAACCAAAACTCTAAGTTTCCATCAAACCCCCCACATCCACCATAAGCTCTTGGAAACAATCCTGAACAGTGTAAAAAAAAATTACGTCCTCATCAAACATCCCTTATCCATAGTGAACTCTTAATCATAACAATCAACAGTGTAACTAGAACTTAAAATATCATCTGACTACCATCATTCATTGTGAATTTTAAATCATAAACTCTGATGAACTTATCTTGTTCATGACAATCAAAAGTGTAAATAGGAAGTAAAAAAATATGTAATTAGCACCATCCAATGACCCTCTAAATTATAAACTCTTATGAACTTACAAAAACTCAGCCAAATGTGAACCTATTGTCATGTAATTATGCAAAAGCCTAATGGCCTTATTTGTATTTTTTTTAAGTAAACTTGAAGAGCAGGGCTTGTAGAGCCATATGGTAGGCCTCCCTGCTTTGTTGAATTGAATTGAATTGAATTGAATTGAATTGTACCCCCAAAAGAAAATATCTAGAGGATTTGGTCCATCCTGTCCGATCTAGCTTCCTGGAAATTTTTCATCAAGGGACTCACAAACGACGGTACAGACTATTCTAAAAATACTAAAGAACATGACTTTTCCATAATAAAACTTTTACAGTATTACATTCAATGGTTATTTCGTAATAAATTTTTGTAATTAGGGAAAGACTTTATGATCACCCAGTATATCAAATCAAATAAATGATTTAAATCGTACAAGAAATTACATCGATTTAGCAAATAGGTTTTATATAAAATTTATCCCCAAATTCTGTATGCTAGGCGTGAAATTTTGCTGAATTATGTGCATTTAAATTAGTGATATAATAAATGGCATCCCCGTAGATGATCGCAACCAAATTGAATGAAAATCTATTCCTATCATGAGGATTCCAAATTTTATCCTTCGTCGAATTCTGCGAAAATAAACTGTTGACTATATATAAATTAAACTAATCATCGTTTTGTGGCCTCATGGGGGATTTATCTCAAAAACTAATTAGCACCAGTTCAAATAAGGATAGAACTTCATATGAAATTTCATCCTATTCTACGCAGTAGTTGGTAAGATAAAGCACCCAAAACAATTTGTAGGGTAGACTGGGGAGGATTGACCACAGGGGAGGCTTGACCTATCCTGTTTTCATATTTAAAAGAGTTTTGGAGTTTTACCACTAAGTGGAAAACAAAGCTACTAGAATGCTCAAAGAACAATCCTTTTTCCATGCAGATAATTAAAACAGGTATGAAATGAATTAATTGAGAAGAGTTTTCAATTAAAAAAGTGAGTTTTTTAGAAAGATTTTGTAAGATTTTCTCAGATAAAATATATCATAGAAATTTAAGTAAGTAGGTTTTAAGTAATGCAAAAATATTGATCTTTCATTCAAGGCATAAAATTTGTATAGTAAATTAGGCTTAACACAACCATGTGCTATTCTTAACATAAAGCCTATGTGGAGAGGCTTGCCCCAATCAATGTGAGAGAGTGTTGATCAGTCGGTCAAGGCTCCCCTAATTAAATTTTTTTAGAAATATTTTTGTTATACACGATATATAATGAAAGGTTAAAGGATATATTTGTAAGAGAATGTAAATTTATTCTGTAAAGTTAGTAAAATGATGTAGAAAGGAAAATTTTTAAAATTGACAGCTTTATGATATATAATACAGGCAAGCCAATCAGTTTTTATGATATTCCAGAAGTGATTGGTAAAACTCTTTTTCCAATTGACATCCAGAAAGGTTTTAATGTTAATGGAATATATCTTTACGATTCCACTATTTTTAGTGTGTCTAATTTATTGGGGTCACAAGTGACTTACCAAAACCCACCAACCAATTCTTCCCTAGATCCTGTTGCTTACAACTTGTCACTTAAAACAACGTGTGAATTAAATATTGCCAATACCTCAATAGTTACGTTATCACATAGCTGTATTGTAGCAGACAATATATTTGAGAATGACACCATAAAAGGTTCGACCTTTCTCAAAAGCAGGACCCAAAAAGGAGAAAATAAGGCAGCTTCTGAAATCCATAATATTAACCTGTTACAGAACAGGTTGAACTTTAACATGCCATTAAACAGCTTAAGAAAAAGACGCAGGTTACACAGGTGACCAAAAAGCCTCCAGTGGAAAGGAAATCAATTCATATTCAGAACTCAGACAGTGAAGATGAAATGCTTAGGCAAACTGTCAGTGAAAAATCACACTTAGTAAAAGGAAATTTTCTGTTAGTTAAGTTTGTAGTAACTTTTCATCATGTAGGAAGCGCTTCAGAAGAAAGTGGATAATAATTTTTGTATTACATTTTTATATTGACCTGATGCCAAAACATTTTCATTTATTTGTCCAAAAGCAGCAGACATATATATCACTCCTTTCAGTAGATTATATCACAAAATTACCAAATCCAAGATAAATAGGGGGATCTGAAAAAGTGGTATGAAGAATATTTTTGGATTTTGACTTTTCGGAATATAAATGTCGCTAAAATGATGAATTAATATTATTTCTGTGAATCAATTTAATTGTTTAAGCATTATATTTTCACAAATAATTTTAATAATAATTAAACCATTTTAGAATAAAATTATTCTGCTTTTTTTAAGGTTTTTTTTTTATCTTAACAAATATTTCGATATAAAATAAAGTGGGTCAATCCTCGCATATAGTGGGTCAAGCCTCCCATATGTGGGAAGCCTTGACACATTATCTACTCATGATTAAAATCAATCATTTTTCAAGTTTCTTAAACATTAGACTTATGTTGCAATTTCATTTTCATAACTGATTGTATAACGAGTAAATTGATCTATGAAACTTTATTCTAGCTTCAATATTTAAAAAATATATAAATAATTTTGTAAAAAATGGGTCAATTCTCCCCAGTCTCCGCTATAACATACTGCCGGACAGACAGACAAAAAGACTCACGGAAAGACATTTTCTACAATCGTGTCAGTGAATATAGTCAAATCGTGTTCAAGACATTCTAGAACGTATAAATCCGCAGAAAACTGAAAGTCGGATTTCCAATTCGGAACGAATCCAATATTTTCTTCTTGCATAGATAGACGAAAATATTTAAATGTGAAAACTATAAATGTGACACCATAAAGGATATGCTTAATAATTGTATGAACCTAAATATTATATAATGTTTAATAAATATAAGAAACAATAAAAATATATAGTTAAAAAACTTACATGTTCACCATTGAAAAGGACCAGTTTCAGTACATTGTTTACCCTTGTTCTTTAACCCTTATGTACTTTAAATTCATTCTTCTTAAAACAACAATTTCAAGATTTTTAACTACTTTATATATTTTAAATTGTACTCAAAATTTATAATAGTTAAATTTTAGAATAATTTTGCCTTTTATAGTAAAGTTTCGTATTTTAAAACATTAAATTTTAATTGAATTCTTTAATAAACCAATTTAGTTTCAGAAATGCTCCCCAAACGTAATAAAATAAATAAATAATTGATAATATGATAATTGCATTCACTCCATTCCCTCCTTAAAATTTAAAATAAAATTTGTTTTCAATTTATATAGATGGTAAAAATAAAAAACTCTATTAAATTGCATTTTTAAAACAAATGTGAAGAAATAAAACATATTTTTGCGAATTCAAATTTCAGGGATAATTTTATTCTAAGAACAAAAATCGTCTGCAGACAAATCTAGAATGCATTTTATTCTAAAATTTTATCAGTTTTACATTCAACCAAGGAGGTAAAAGCAGATTAAGCTCCTTACATTTAACTAGCCAATTAATCCCTAATATTCACAATAGTTGAAATTTAAGAAAAACATATTCAAGCAATTTCTTTTGAAAGATGATGGTGGAAACTTTTCAGAAGGAGGCTAAATGTGGAAGGGCGAAGTCATGTAAAAACGACACTTTTTTATTTTAATTTCTAATAATGAAATATTTTTTGTATCTTTTGTATAAGTTAGTCATACCACCACATCTCACATTAGGGAGTTATTAAAGTAAGATCTTGATAAAACGAAATCTTTTGACAATAACATGACTCAAAGAAGTATTTTTATTGAGAAATAAATAATTTATGCTACACTTAAACATTAATATTGTTTGTCTTGATGTGTACTATCACCCCTTAAAGTTTGCCCAAGACTTATTAATTATTCCACTACAGGAAGATTTGACGGCCGAAATACCGCTCGTTAGATCATTAGTAACAGCCAACTAAAGTTTAAGGTAAGTGATTCAATGAAGTGAGGTGAGTAGTGCTGTGAACGTAGCGACTAAATGCACATCGGTATAATTCATTACTTTCAAACTCGCTACCCGTTAGAAAGTACTCATTGCTTTCGTTGTTAATTAGAAGCGGATATTAACAATCATCGTAAGTACGACATAAACTCGGTGTATTTTCTAATTTTCAGAGGGTTCTTGCAATTCAAATTAATTTAAACTGTTCCCTAAAATATATTAGAAAATTTATCTGGATACCTGCCCTGATTTGCCATGTCAGAAAATATAAAACTGATCGCTTAAAGTGCTACATGGGAAATATATGTTTACAAAACTGCAGCAAAATTAATTATATATTGTACTCGTGGTTTTTGTAAGAATCCGTTACTGTTGACTAGACGCATGCCGAATCTTGTTACTAGGGAAAATCTCTTTAACGGAAATCTGCGTGAAAAAGAAAAAAAGAAAAAATAATAATAAATACAATAAAACCTGTGAAAACGATATTATGACTTGAATGGAAATGTTTCAAGATCAATTTCCACGAAAATAATTCAAAACAATTTCATCTGCTAAGACAGAAAATTTGTCTAAAACAAAATTCCGTCTCAGCAGGTTTTACTGTATATAGTAAAAGAAAAATAATAATTGAGTATTTTTAGTAAAAATTCCTATTATTTGCTGAAAACAGTAAAACCTGTGACGTTGGGAACCTGTCTATAATGGAAACTAGCATTAAGGCAGTTTTCAAAAACATAAGTTTTGCCACACTCAACATCACCAAACATTCTGACACAAACTCATTTTGATACATAAAGTTGGCCATCACGACGATTGAAATCATGTGTAATCGAATATCGTTTTCATTTTTCGATAAATGTACAGCGTCTTGACTTATAGTTATAATCACCTGCTGCCTTATGACGGCCCTTAGATTACTGTCGCTTCCAGAAATTATTTTCAAAACACCCATTTTGACAGTGTCTCTTTAAAAATCCTCTTATTGAAAGGAAATGTGAGACGCTAATTGATTTCTTAATTTCTGCTCTAGAGCATTTGCTGATTTCATGAGTTTACGAATAAAAATCAATAATTAAATAAGTTACATTTCATTGAAATACGTTATCACGTTATCATTCCTTAAATACAGCTGCAACGAATATTTTATTTTACTATAAGTTTCTGTTCTTTTTACAGTAAAATTATGAGCAATTGTAATAGATCAAATACAAAATTAATGCAAAATCAACAAAAAAGAAAAAAAAATCACATTTTGTCTCGCTAACGCTTGGATCCATGCTTTCTTTTTTTTAATGCATGCATGAAAATTTTATTATTCTCTTGGTTAAAATAATCACTTCTATATTTGAAAAAATACATGCAACACTTTATATATGCGAGATACATTTAAAAGCAATTTGACTTTCTGACTTCAAAAGCTTCTTTCAAAATTCACATGCGCATTTTCGGCAAATTGACGGTGTGACGAAAGGACTCATATTTTCCCATCAAAACTCTCCGGTTTGAATCACAAAAATAGAAGCAGTGTTTGATGTTTGTGTCATTAAGTTCTGCAGCGCATTGATGCAGTATGTTATCGAGTCATATTCCAAAGTAACGATTCGGTACTTTGAGTCTCAGAGAATACCCATTACCCAGTAACGAATACGTACGGTTTGCAACAGCTATAGAGGGGAGCCTATTGGTTGCGAGAATGTCCCTACGAGCTGAAGCTTCACAATATCCAATGGTATAGTCGCTAAAATGACACAAATAACTCATTAAACATTAAATAAAAATAGCAACAGAATTTTGGTAGCCGTCCAGTTTGTCGCTAATAATTTGTCGCTGTGATGGTTAGTATTTGTTTCGTTATGTAAAATACTTATTATGTCAAATTAATTTAATTTTTTTAATTCATCAGTTTACTTCATCACTTTTTTAATTAAAGTTTAGAACCGAAATTTACGAAATTTCATTTTCGAATTTAGCAGATGCAATGAATAAGAAATATTTCTTTCATTTCTATATAATTATTCATTTATCATTTCTTATTTATCTACGTATATCCCTTTACTAAAAAAATGAATTATCTGCAAAGTTTGGAGAATTACAAGATTTTTTAGAAAATTGTGTGCAAAACATAAAATGAAATAATTAAATATTATTTTCTCTTCATATAATATATCCATATTAAACGGGCTTTCCAGAAACCGCAATTACATTTATTAAATCCTTACTATGCTGATTTTAGAATCATGAAATGCCAAATTGATTTAGTTGGCGAAAATGTCTCTGCACACAATCCATGTATAGTTGACAAGCTGAATTCCATTATATGATTAATACTACTTAATTTATCTATGTGCATACAGATATTCAGATTTAGTTTAATAATATTCGTCAAATGTTAAATTTATTTACACAAATTAAGCAATCCGTTGCGTTATCTATTTTTGTATTAAAATTACTGCTGTTTGTTTAAATTGTGGAAATTAAAGCTGGGTATTAGGCATTATATATAGGCTCATAGATACGATTTTGCAATTTGAATTTTATTAGCTGATAAATAAGAAAAAACGTATCTGCATACGATCATAATGTAAAGGACTAAACACACGCACATTTATCATTATATATATATGTATGAGTGTGCATGTGTTTTGTGTGTGTGTATAGAAGTTGTTTTGAAATTTCTGAGGAAAATCAAAGCACCAAAAAAAAAAAAGATCTATCTGTCAGAAAGACATGTGGTTACAGTATTTATTTCACTGTGATATGATATTTTGTATCGAATAAAAAAAATGTTATTAAAATCTGGACAGTAGAGGGGGCTGCTGTAATTGTTGCCATAAAAGAATAGAAGTATATCATTTACGTAACGCAAAATCAAGTTTAAACAAAAACATGCGTTGTGGTGTACAGTCATGCGTCTTCTTAAAGTCATAAAACAATATAAAAATTATGTATGTGTTAGAGAGACATGTGGTTACAGAATAATTTTTACTGTGTAAAAGAGATTTTGTATGGAATGAAAAAAATATTTAATGAAAATCTGGGGGCGCACAGGGTGCTTCTGCAGATTATGCAATAAAGAAATAGTAGTATATAATTTACAGAATGCAAAATCCGTATTAAACAAAATCATGCGTCGTAATGTATATCTGTGGGGCTTCTTAAAGTCATAGGTCATTAGAGAACATTTGCAAACTTCACTATTACTTAAACATTCCAAGCAACAGCAAATAGTTGCAATTTCTGTTGTTTTTATGTATCATATTGTAAGAGGAACAACACGGAGCACCGAAATCTGACATTGTGAACTATACACAATGCACAGTTGCAGTCATAAATGATGCTGAAATGAAAAAATATCATTTAACAATTATATTATTACTCTTATTTTTTCATTAAAGCAGAGCCCTTTACTGTTAATTTGTTATATTATTAATGATAATGTGATGAATTGTATGCCATGAAAAATCCAGTACCATGCATATTTACAGGTCCGGCGCGTAGCATGTACGAGATATGCAGTGCACAAAGGCACCTTCCCATTCCTTTTCATTTTCTTATTTTTGAATAAAGGAAAATGTTTTGTTGAAAGTTGGACCTTAAAAAAATCTAAAAACAATATATTCTATATATATATACATATACGTAAATATAATTTTTTTTACGAAACTGCGAATGTGTTAGATGTGGACAGATACTTTGTGTTGACCTCTCACTCATAGATGGGAATTGATTAAAACAACAAAACATGTTTTGTTGAGTACATTTTGGTTTTTCAAACAAAATTTTTAGTTGAAGTAAAAAGTTGGTTTTGTTGCATTGACAAAAAAATATTGTTAACACTCTTTAAGTAACACTCCTTTAAAGTAACAGATAATTATATTTATTTTGAGAAAACTTTCAACAAAAGAATTTTGTTAATTCAAGTGTAATTGAACATTTTTACTTGAATTAACAGAACATTTTTTTGCCGACGATACGAAATTTTTTGTTGGAATTGCAAAAAAAAAATCAACAATATTTTTCTTGTTGATTCAAACAAATTTTTCATTGACCCATATTTAAACGGAAAGTTTTGTTGGGCCAACCAAATTTTTGTTGATTCAACAAAACTTTTCTCTGGGTGCTTTCTTATTGAAGATCGGTGCGAGTTTATAAAATTTATATTTAAGTATACTGTATAATGGATTCTATTTATTTATTTATTTACTTATTTTGGCTGTAAAACATTGTAGTGAAAATTGTGGTTTTAAAAAGCGAAAAACATATTACTAGTGACCGTGCGTATTATAATGATTGAAGAACTCTATAAGAAATGTACAAAACCTTCCCCTGCCTTTTTCTTTCTTGTTATTAAATGGATTGAATTTAATCGATGTCTTTGTAGAAGAAGATCTGTTGATTCTTTATAGTAAAACATTAAACTCAATTGCATCTGAGAAAAAAATCTTTAGTTTGAAAATGGATGGCTATTTTGAAACTTTTTTAGCGAATAGTGATATATAATATGTTTGGCTATTCTTTTTATATGGGTACGCTAGTGGACAAGTATATTTTTGCGATTTTTTGTGCAAGCGGGGTGTTTTGAATTGCTAACATTTGTGGGTGAAGGAGAAATTATATTCTATCTTTTTTTAAGTTTCACAAAATGCATATGATCTCCGGAATTGTTTGTCATGTTTATTTTGAAAAAGTAAGTTAATTAGGCGACTGTGGTCCATATAGCTGGAATTTACATGAGATATCACTGAAACGTATTCTAACAACGATCAACAGTTCTCGTGATGGTATTTCCGCGTACTCAAGGTTTTATTTGTCACGCGGGCAGTATGTTTACTGAAAGGCTGTGGGCTTTGTTGGAAAGTAGTATTTTCAAATGCTTAGAGTAAAGCGATATTTCAGCTCATGGAGTATATTCAGTTGTTTAATATAAAGTAAGGTTTGTGTGTCTAGGAGACAGAACTGTTTCAGAGACATTAGGAATTTAGTATAGAACGTGAATTTAAACAAATAACAAAGTACTATTTTTACGTTTGAAAGCAAACTTGATACTCTACTGCTCTCTCTACTTTGAAAATGATTTAATAATCTGCTTTTTGTTTGGTTAAAATTAGTACCATGCCCTCATTTGAAGGCAACAGCACTGAATTACCTATTGTGCAATAAGGCACACATTTTACATATTTTTGTATAATTATTTACATTCAGCAACCCATACTCGCTACGTAATGCTGGGTAAACGTAAAAAGTATGACTTCATTTGCAAATTATATTAATACTTTTGCATGGTGCATTTGGACAAAATACACCCTTAAAGTAATCCTAAAATGTTCACCAATCTTACATATGCGGGCACGTAAACCAAAAAACAGACAGTTTTCTTATTTATTTTATATAAACATTTTAAATTAGTGCTGCTTTTTATTATAGTAAACTTGTGCATAAACATTTACCACTTTCGACCTATAGCAATAAGCTTGTATGGAACTAGGCTGTTTCAACAATCAGTTGATAATTTTCTAATTAGAGTAAAACTGAATCGGCTTATTGCAATGAGTCTGAAAAAAAATTTCCTTGTCAAACAATTAGTCATTTTCTAATTAGCTTGAGGCTTCAGAGACTCTTCAAAATATACTTGAAAAGTATCAATCTGATTGGAAAATGGTAGATGATTCTCCAATTAGCCTAGCTCTTTACGAATGGGTCGATATCGTATTTAGCCTACGGCATACTTATTAAATCGCGTATACATTATTTCGCGTATACATATTACAGCTTTCACTTATCATTACTTATCATGTATTTATTAACCTGTGTAAAAAAATGTGCCATACAATGAAACGAAAATAAAAATCATAGGAAAACATAAATATACTAAGGTGATATACAAAGGTGATATACAAAGGTGATAAACACTTTAAAATTCGGATTAAAGCTTAAGTTCGGTGTTAAGCGAAGCTCAAACTGTTTAATACAATTTTTTCAAGTATTTTATAATTTTCTTTTTCTTAAGAAGTTTCTTGGCAATAACTTACATCTTTTATAAAATTATATATATATATATATATATATATATATATAGATTGCCTATATAAGGTAAATATGACGCAAATATGTAAATAATAAAATTGTTTCGTGATGATATACAGTGGTGGCCAAAAGTGTGGACATTTTTTGAAAGTTTCATGTTTTTTAACTTTGTGTGCTTGTAGAATTTATTAATTTTCACTTAAATACAAACGATTATATATCAAATTGAATGTAATTTAATCTAGAATTTTCTAGAATAATCTAGAATCATTTTAATGTTAATAAAAAAAATACATGCGTCGGACTTCGAATAACGAATCCGTCAATATTTTGTGCAAATACTCAATAACAATATACATATTTATTTACAAAGCTAAAAACAATATCGCGTAAAACATATGCAGTCAATACTGCGAAAATTATGATAGAAATAACTACAAAAAGTCAGAGACGGATAAAAAGCTGTTTGATGAGATACCAAGGCAATATTGGCACATGTTGCCAACTAAAAATAATTTATTTGGAGACATGTATAATTCAAGCTTCCATTGAAAAGGTTTTAACAATCACCAAAGCTCAATATTAAATTTTAAATACAAATTTAAAATTAAATAATGTCAAATACAATATATACTACTGAGTGATTCAAAGTAAATGTTATGTCAATTATCTCCTACACTACTGATGATAGAAATAAACTTCAAATTACAAAAAACATATGTAAATCAAGTACGACTTTTAGATATGGAATTTATTTTACGATGGGTTGTATTACATATTAGATACAAAATTTTACTTTTTATACCGTCCCTTTGTCCTATAAATTATAATTGAGAAAAAAAGGCATCTGATGAAATTTTTCTATCTTGAAGGCATAGCCGTTTAATTTTGCTATCGGCAGTAGCACTTGTGCATTTTTTTCGGCTTGATTTGGACTTATTTTCCACTGATTTCGTTTTTTCATAACGTAAACAGAACTTTCATACACCAGAACAAGTCACTGAGCCACCAACTTGTCTTGCAATTGCAGCATAAGAGAAGCCATATTCTCTCAATATGACAATTCGGCTTCCGTTTGTAGATGTCCAATTAATTCTTCTTGTTGATGACATTGTTTAAAATTAGTTTAATTAAAAAAATAGGACTTTAAATATTCAAAAACAGCAATACTCTATTTAATTGTACTAGTATGCATCATTCCGCAAAATATTTCCACAACAATAACTCTTTTACCATCCAAATAACCTAAACTATAGTTACAGACATTTGATTGGTCCTCAGAACAGTGTTTGTGAATGGCTAGTACGCTTTTATTACAAAACACGCCCTTAATCAAAACGATTTGTGTTTGTTTGATCTACTAAAATGAGCATAACTTTTTTGTAATACAGATATTGTAATACTGTTTTTATTATTAAATTATACATTAAATTACCTTCAATTTGATATATAAACGTTTGTATGTAAGTGAAAATTAATATATTCTACAAGCACACAAAGTTGAAAAACATGAAACTTTCAAAAAATGTCCAAACTTTTGGCCACCACTGTATATAAACTAGGCAATTCTGTGTATATTCATTTTAAAAATAAATTTCTCTATCTATAGTTAATATTTAATTTTTGGAATAACATTAAGATAAGTAAAACAAGAAGAATGATATAGTAATATTCGATTACATTTATTTTTTTCGAATGAATATTACATAGATTTATAAAATTGAACAATTATTTAAAACTGTCTGTAAAATAAACTTAGTTACAAATATGAAATATTTTTTTTATAAATATAATACATCACATCTGTATAATTCAGCGCTAGAAAAATGAAATACACTTGTGTTTATTTGCAGTTAACATATAAATAATTGCAAGTATTATGACTTCTCGTTAGCAGATATTATTGTAAAGTACTCAGCATAAAGGAAATTTTTTCGTTAAAACATTCAGAAAAATTCAGAGTATTATTCAATATTCATTTTCTTTCCTGGATTAAAGATGAAAATCATTTTAATGTTAACAAAAAAAAATACATACGTCGGACTTCGAATAATGAATCCGGCAATATTTTGTGCAAATACTCAATAACAATATACATATTTATTTACAAAGCTAAAAACAATATCGCGTAAAACATATGCAGTTAATACTGCGAAAATTATGATAGAAATAACTACAAAAATCAGAGACGGATAAAAAACTATTCGATGAGATACCAAGGCAATATTGGCACATGTTGCCAACTAAAAATAATTTATTTGGAGACATGTTTAATTCAAGCCTCCATCGAAAAGGTTTTTACAATCACCAAAGCTCAATATAAAATTTTAAATACAAATTTGAAATTAAATAATGTCAAATACAATATCTAATACTAAGTGATTCAAAGTAAATGTTATGTCAATTATCTCCTATACTGCTGATGATAGAAATAAACTTCAAATTACAAAAAAATATGTAAGTCAATTACGACTTTTAGATATGGACTTTTTTTACGATAGGTTGTATACATATTAAATACTAAATTTTACTTTTTATACCGTCCCTTTGTCCTATAAATTATAATTGAGAAAAAACTCTATATTCTGTCGAGTAGAACAGTAAAACTTCCATTTCTCTACAACGAGAATTCAGCGGGTACTTCGATATTCTAAAGTTTATAGAATTTCGAAACTTTCCGACTGTAAAAAGAAAGCCTGTCCGTTTTTAGTGACGGATCAAAATACCTTTCGGAAAGTACCAAACTTTTATTAACTTCGAAATATTATAGCTAGGTATTTTCAGCATTCAGTACAATGTTAGAAATTTAGTCAATTTATAGTCAGAATAGCATATTCATTTGTAAATAATTCTAAAGTTTTAAAGTTCCCTCGTCAAATAATAATTCTAAAACAGAAAAAAGAATGAAGTGAATTGATTTTTTTTTCATTGACTAACATTTTGCAATTAAATAAAGATGTTCATTTGAAATCAAGTTTTGCATATATACATTTTCTATTCGAATCTTCTAAATCATAAATGCACATAATGTTTATATATACAAGTATGTAATACTTAATTCAAATTATCTATTTTTTTCTCTTTGAGCAGTGCATGAAACGTACATTATGCAAATTCAATTTCATATATTACAGCGTTTAAGTGATTCTGTAAGTTTTATAAACTTATGATTTAGCACAGTTATCAAACTGTTTGGCGGTCATAGAACAGTTAATTTTATAAATGAAACTTCTTAACTCGTTGAAGGACGGTGGTTCATTTCTGGACCACTTAATTTTGATCTCTGATTGCCAAATAGCCACCAGAATTTTGGAATGAATATTTTATTTTTAATAAGTACTTGAAGAAAAGCTTTTCTTTTTTTCAAATAAATTTCTTCATAAATTCTGGTGCTAATCAATCATTTCAAAATTTTATAAATAGTAGTATTTTGTTCTAAAAGGGTTAAGCAAAGAACAATTTATTAGCAAAGTTATCAGATTTTTAACAAAATTTTTAAAAATCGAAATTATTAATGTACGTCCTAACTACAAACATTATAATACTACTACTCCTCTTAATGCAATTTTTTTAATTAAATGGAATTTAATCTTTATATATTATTTTTAATATATTTAGAAAATGTAAAGTTTTTTCCATTGCAGCATTATATGGCTGTTTATAAAATTCATTGAATATGTATTTCATACTTCCTGAATATTTGAATTTGTTTTCAAATTTGAAGACAGTACTGCACGCAGTTTTTGATTTAAAACACTTACTACCTTTTACGAAGTTGATAAATTCATGGGATAAAAACTAAATAACTTTTAAAAGTATACATTTAAAATCATGTAAGATTTAAAACAAAACCCCGTTATAAAAAATTACTAAATTTAAATACTCTAAATAATGTATAAAACAAAATTACGTCATTTAATTAGGGGTTCTAACCTTGTCTACAATTTGAGATGACACACAACGCATTATAGCGAAAATTCCACAACTTTTACTGGTTGGATATGTAATGTTCAAACTGCAACACTGCATATAACGAAAGAAACTTTCAGTTCACATTTCTAAAATGTGTTCAGGGATATTTTCGGATATTTTCGTAGATTAAGAAACATTCGTCATTTTTTACAGTGTGAATGAACGCAGTTCCTTAATTTAGAAGTCAGTAAAAATACACTCACATTTTATTTCCTACATAATATAGAGCTTCTTCAACATGAAAGTTGGATATAACATCAAAGAAAAGCATATTTAATTAATTAATTAATTTATTTATTTATTTATTAACGAGAGGTACAATGTTCAGGGATTTAAAAACAGGCCCTTTTAAAAATTTTGTTGCGTGCACTGTAAAAAATTACCAATGTTTCTTATTTTTTTATAATATACTATAACCACGAAAGAAAATATGCTATAATCTTCTGAGTTATCCGAAATTCCGAAAAGCGTGTTCCATTGTCTTTTGAATCCCCAGAAACCAATAAATTTCCAAAATGTAAAAAATTATTTATAAAAGCAAAGTATTTTTTGCTGTCCGTATTTTTCAGAAACGTTTCCGAATAGTTTTTATAGTGTATTAATCAGTTTCCTCAGCCTGGAATACCTGTGTTTCGAATGTCATCCATACTCAAGTAAACGTTTTCTGCTGCATAAGTTAATTTATACATGAAAGAGTAAAGAAATAATCTTAATTTTAATGTTAATGTTAACGCTGTTAATTTTGCATGTTTGTCTGTTAAACATATTTGTTGAACATGAAAATGTTTACTTCAGAATGGATAGCATCGGAAAAAACTATATTCCGGGCTTAGAAAACTGATTAACACACTTTAAAAGCTACTCGTAAACGTTTAGGAAAATTACGGGCAGCAAGAGAAATTTTGTTTCTATAAATGATTCTTTAAATCTCGAAATGCCATTGATGTCTGAGGTTTCTAAAGATAAAGAATCACTTTTTAGAATCATGGTTAACAAGGATGAGTTTATATTATAAATTTATTCGTGATATTATAAATATTTTCGTAGATTAAGAAACATTCGTCATTTTTTACAGTGTGAATGAACGCAGTTCCTTAATTTAGAAGTCAGTAAAAATACACTCACATTTTATTTCCTACATAATATAGAGCTTCTTCAACATGAAAGTTGGATATAACATCAAAGAAAAGCATATTTAATTTATTTATTTATTTATTTATTTATTTATTAACGAGAGGTACAAATATTTGTTTTAACAAGGTCAGTAGAGTTTTCAAGAGTGTGAGTATTTTAGAAGAAAGAGTAAAGCTGAAAGACGCTAAAAATTTTGTAAGATAAGTAAATTCTATCTCATTAACTTTATTTTAAGAAAAAGATTAAGAGAAATAAAACACAGTAGAATATTCTAGCATTTCTCATATAAAAATATTTTGCAGTTAACAAACAAAAACTGAAAAAAAAATCTTAATCTTTCGAAAATATAATATAACCTCGTACTAAAATATACAATAACGTTTTTCATGCTACTCAGGATTCCGAAAGGCGTTCTTATATCAGCAACCTGTAATTTTTCAAGGTTTAAAGTAACATTTATAAAACTATTGCTGTCATCGATTTTCCGAAATGTTTCCGAATACATTTTATAGTGTTTTAATCAGTTTTTCCCCAATAGCTGTATTTATGTTTAGGATGCTATTGTCAAGTAAACATTTTCATTTACGCAACTGAATTTATACCTGCTTGCGTAACAAAATTATAATAATTTTAATGTTAAATTTAACACTGATAAATTAGCATGTTTGTCTGTAAAATATATTTGTTAAACATGAAAATGTTTTCTTGAGAATTATACATTCGAAAAATCTAAATTCCGGGTTGAAAAAACTAATTAATACACTATAAAAACTATGCATAAACGTTTAAAAAAACAGTGGCAGCGAAAGAAGCTTTGTCTTTATAAATGCTTTTTTAAATCTCGAACATATATTGTTTTTTGGTTTACTTAAGATCTTAAGATACAGAACGGTTTTTGAAATTGTGGATAACTCGGAAAAGGCTATTACATATTTCTGATTGTGGCTATATTATATTTGTCTAGATTGAAAAAACATTTGTCCTTTCAAAAAATTCGGTTCTGTAATCCAACTTATATCTAAAAAGAGTAATAATCACGCTTTTAAATCTTTAAAGGCAGATATTGTTTTTTTGTGTAACCGAATTCTTTGTGTCCTTGTGAATGTGTAAATGAACGACAACGGCTATGCGCACCATATTCTATAGTAATAATCTTGTTGTGCGCCTCAGTGATATATATCGATTTCAATATATTTTAAATAGTGTAACATCAATAAAATACACTGTAAACGATTTTTCTCCATAGACCATTATTATTCTGAAGCAATAAATTTATTGCAAATACGGTTGATCAAAATCATTTTGTTTATATTTACTTACAATGTATAAAATAGATATATCTCAAAGCGTGTTTTACAAAGTGAAAGAAAATGCATGCGTCAATCGTAGGTTATAGAGCACTATCCAAAACATTCAGAATCATCTCACCGTTTAACGTGAAAAATCATGTTTTGGAAAATACATTACACATTTGAAAATCATATTTCAGCAATTACCATTTTTGTCGAAAACATATCCGAATTAGTTTGTTCAGCTCTGCATATGATCTATATAATTTTTACTCAGCAAGTAAAAAAAAAAAAAAAAAAAAAGTTAAAATTAAAAACACACTTCCAGCAGTTATTTCTTATAGACAATATTCTGTAACCGATTTCTTTGTTTGTCCCGTAAATGAACGATAACTGCTATACATACCATACTCTATAGCACAGTTTCTCAAACTGAGCTCCGAAAGACAATTCCCAGTGCTCCGCGACAAGCTAGGACATGCTTAAAATAAAAAAAATACTACATTCTAATTAAAATTTTCAGCACAGCTGAAATTACGCTGTAAATTAATGAAATACAAATGATGTGAATGATCACTTTACTACACAGCATACAACCAACAGAGTTGAAAAATGTCCAGACCAAGGGATCCGAGATCGATCCCCGGTCTGGACATTTTTTCACTCTCTTGATTATACGCTGTGTAGTAAAGTAATAATTCACATCCTTTGTATTTCATTAAAAATACTTTTAAAAAACATTTTAAAATTTCAAAATTCTAAATATTTTTCACAAAAAATGGGACAAAAATATTTGAATATTATGTCCTTTTGCGCTCTCGTTGTGTAACAAAAAATCGAATTTAAATCATTTATCATCAGTCAGGTGAAACATTGACTATATAAAAAGGTAGTCGGCATTCAATGTGTCAGTTTCTCGTCCGACAGTCGACAAATTTATGTCAAAAGGCAGCACCAGACAACACGGAGCCAGACTGAGTCTGGACCCACCGTCTCCGCTTTTTCAGACACAATTAGAAGATTCGGCACCCTTTATCGGAAATTTTTTGACTGCATATAAAATTCGTTGTTTACACACTTCTCAAATCCGTTGCATTTTAGTCAAAGTTCAGTCGAGAACTGACAAAGTATAAAGTTCATTATATATAATTTATTATTTTTAAAAATCAATTTTCTCCACTTCTCAGTTTTTTTGTTTTGATGACAAAATGTCTGTCTTGTGAAGGTTTCTTCAAATACTAATATTAGTGATAAAGTCGGTTTTCTGTCAATGGATTGCTGGTTGGAAACGGGTCCTTAAAAAACATCAAAACTTCTGCCAAGCCAATTGGAATACACGTGAAAGCATAAACATCTAAGAAGTATGCACTCGTTTTACTTTTATTTGAAGTTTGAGTGGACACAGCACCCCTAATATATATTAAGATATTTTATTCTTTTATTTAAAAAAAATATTAACTATATTAAAGTATATAAAATCATGGCTGCGAACTAAAAAAAACATTCCAAAATCGAGAAAGTAAGTTTCAATGCGGAAGAAGATAGTTCTTTAGTTGTATTTACGTACACCATCAAAAGGGGAGGGGGGGATGACTTTGTGTAATTTTTTCACTCTTGTTGTTTTTAATAATCGTAAAATTGTTAAAATTTTTATGTATTCAATTTCAACTTCTTGTTTTCTAGAGTTTCGGGATATCAATTAAAAATTTTAAAAGTCATATTTATGTATTTTTAAACAGTAGATTTTTTAATTTTTTACTTTTTTTTAAAGTGGGACAAAATAAATTATACCTCTAAATTAAGTAATCTTAAAAAAAGTAAACATTTATTTTGCCTGAATGAATCTTTTTAGATGTAATATCTCATTTTAACTTTTCTCTAATTGCAGTGCGGAAGAAGTTAGAGATGCTACTGCTGCTATATAAGCTGGAATTTTTAGATGAATCATTGACTGCGGATGCAACAGAATTAATTTCTTGAACTACCGAACAAGATTTATAGCTCTGCTTCTCCGGATTAAAGTTCTCCAATTAAAAAAGAACTTTGAAAGGAAAGTATCACAATTTTTTTGTTGGATATCGGATTCGCTGAGACTACTGATAATAAATCTCAGTGCGTAAAATCCCCAAACAGTTCAATGTTTCCAGCAAAAATGCATTGTTATTCCAGGGGGTCCATCCAGAATGCAAGATAAACCAACTCATGTTTTCAGAATGGAAGTAAGTATAAAGGACTGAGGGGAATGCCCAAAAATGTATATCATATGATACAAAAACTGTCAACGAAAAGGCTTTGCTGGCATATTAATTAGTCAGTTACCGAATTGTTAGTTCAAGCTAGTGAAGCCCATACTGTTGTTGAAAATCTTATCAAGCCTTGTGTAAAGAACATTATCGAATGCATGTTTGACGAATAGGCTGCAAAAGGTATAGACATCATTCCTTTGTCAAATGATACAATCACACTAGGAATAGGGTACTTAGCAGAGAATGTGAAAGCTTCTTTAACTTCTCGTAGAAAATCCACTAAATTTTTGCTTCAAATGGATGAATCAAACGCTGTTACTGGTTTGTCAATATTAATGGTATTTGTGCGCTATTCATATTTGAACTCTTTTCAAGCGGATTTACTTCTCTGTAAGCCATTACCGACCACAGCAAGTGGCACTGAAATATTTAAATTATTGGAAGAATTTTTCGAGAAGAATAGTATCTTATGGGATACTGTGTTGATGGGTGCACAGATGGAACGAAATCTATAACTGTTCAGATGTCTGGTCAATCGTAAAAAGAAAAGAAAAAGCCAAACGGTACATCAGTATCCGCGGCGTACTTCATCAACATGCTCTTGCAATGAAGAAAATGTCTTCCATAAAAGAAGTGCTGGTTAAATAATACTTGCAACAATTAAAATAATAAATTTTATAAAATCATGACCTAAGAACCCAGACAACCACATTCGTCCTTCGGACGCTCTACAATGATCCTAAAGATCCTGTAGTTGTCATATCCTATAAAACTATCCGGTGAATATCCGGAGAACAGTGAAGAAAGGATCATCGAATTGTATTGTTCCCAACACATCCCGAGGATCCTAAAAATCGGATGCAATGCGCCCCCCCTTTACTCGAGGAAGCAACCTACCAACGTACTCACCAGAAATAAAGTTTGTTTTGATTTGATCGTGGCTCGTGGCATGGAATATTCGGAAATACTTTATGAATAAGAAGTTAAAGAATATCGTTATAAGGTAAGGATTTTCTTTCTTTTTTATTTGTAATGATTTTCTTTGTAATTGTTCCGCTTATATATTATAGTATGTTGGAAAAGAGTATTAGAATAAAATTACAAAAAATTAAGCCTAGTCATTGCACGAGTGTGAATAACATATCCTGCTTAAGAATCTCATAATTTAAAGGAAATACGAGTATTTTCCCGAGGATATTTAAAGCTTTATAACATATCTGTGTGAAAACTAGTGTTATTGATTTGGCAAAAAATATGGGATAGAATGAAAAAAATCATCAATAATTGTATTTCAATTGAAAGTCTTTGCTACAATGTATTAAAGTTTAACCAGGCTGAGTTCAATGAGTTGTATTTTTAGTTCCAAAATTAACAGTAAGCATATCAGATTTTTACAGACACATCAATTTAAGCTGGCATTTTTTTTCTTTTTTTTCTTCATGCTTCAACCACTTAAAAATGAACTTGTATAAAGCTGATTCTCCCTCCACTTTTATTTCACAATCAATTCACGGTATTTATCAATATTCATTTATTTCCATTTATGAATGTTTTTCATGCTAAATATTTTATCAAGATGTATTAGACATGAATCAGCAAATAAGTTTTCAACCATTAAAAAATTATATTATGAAGACGATGATTTAAAAAAAACCCCACAGGCATGTAACAATATGCAATGTTTTAGCGAAGGTGACAATATATGACATTTTGAATGTGTTATGTAGTTCTACCAGCAATCGGAAATAATGAAACTACAATAGTAACTAATTATTTTCATAGATTATAGTGTAAGTGTAACACGCTACTTTTGAAAACTAATGTAGCAAGTAACATGATACAAAAGATCAGTAGTTTGTAGCAAATAGATTTACATGCATTGATGATAGCATCTTTAAGGAATTTCATGCGTTTTGAGATTGCTACAGAATGAGGGCCGAACCCCGAAGTGGCAAGTTCAACAGATTATCCATTATGTTGTAAAAAAAGCATTTTTGCTTTATGTTGATTGTTTCCGCTATTTTGCAATACATTTTACACCTGATAATTACAAATGCAGTACATTTTACACCTTACATTATCATTTTACACCTGATAATCAATGTAAATCTGCGCAAACATATGTGATGCAATTTTCATTTCATTTTTTTAATATTTATAATCAGGGGTGTAAAAATTGGGCTCACACCACTAAATTTTCTAAATATTCTTTGCTTAAATTTTATTAGTATACTTCGTATAAATTTTATCAGTATTCTTATTAGACCAAGAATGCTAAAAATTTAGTGGTAGCAATCAGTCCATTGGTGCCTAGATTTTTACACCCGTTTATAATACATAAATAGTTCTTTTAGGTAGTGTTCGTGTTTGATGATTTTCACAGGAAGCTGCACCTTCCCTTTTTTTGTTTTATGTGCCGATGCAACTTGTCGATTCCCAGTATCTCCTTTGTGCCCTCTATTTTGCATTATTTTTTTGGGGGGGAGGGGGGCACAAGCTTTAGGAAACAGTAGCTATGTTGCTCTGTATGACTCGCATGTTATAAAACCAAATTTACTCTACTCATACGTAAAACAGGTGTAGTAACTGCATACCGTATTGTGTTTTCTGAATTGTAACGCATTTCCATTTGAAAATCGCACGTGTTTTCTAAATTATCTGGATTTCTCACATTGAAGTTATTCATATGTGTTCATCACGAATAGAGTAGATAGACATTAATGAAAAATGAAGGATTATCGTACAAAAAATAAATTCATAATATATTCAAAGCAAATACTTTTTTTCTTCAGTTTTGCTTCATTAAATATATTTTTTTTAATTCTATGCACGATTTTTACCTGCATAACAAAACATGGTACTTTTCGGCTAGCCGGACGCCAGTGATATATATACATGTATATATACACACAGGGGCGGATCCAGAAAATTTTCACAGGGGGGTCAAGTTTCAGTGGCCAGCGTTGTACCTTCTACTTATAAAATTACCAGTCAAGTGGAAGAAAAACGAAGCATCATTTAAACCTGTTTCAAAATATAATATATTACACAGTAATTAATAAATTTTCATGAAATAATATTAAATTATCCATTAAAAATTATATTAATATTAAATTAATATATAAATTACAAATTATAATAATATTATTAAATTAACTTTTAGTAACCAATTTGTTATCATTTTGTATGAAATATATAAATATACGATTTATTAATTCTATAATATGTAGTTAATACAGAAATGTTAAAATTCCTCAATTAAATAAAATTAAACGTTTTCATATTTAAGATGTGGAGAAGACTTTTTATTGCAATGAAAAAAATAATGGCAAAACATTGCTGTATTACCTTAACAATACTGAAGTTGCAATTTCCCGTGATGCTTCATTGCGTATTTATTTAATATTTCTTCAGGGTGAATTTCCTTATCGCGATGATTGTTAAGCTTTACTAAACCGTTTAGCCTTTCTTCTTTCATATTTGACCTCAAGTAAGTTTTTACCCGTCTTAATGTTGAGAAAGACCGTTCACTGGTACAGATTGTAACAGGAAGGACACATAAAATATGGAGAAGAGTTTTGATATTCGGTTAAAATTCTGAAGCTTGTAATATGCTTTCACTTGCAATGCCTGGAAGTTTGCTCTCCGGTTTGTTTTTCCATTGCCGCTGCCATAAGTCTATTTCTCCTCGTAATTCAGAAAATGTCCCTGGAATATCTTTCTTGTAACAGCTGCATTCATTAAAGTTTCAGTATCCTCATTGGCAAATGCCGGGATCAATCCATGTAATGCAACGATATTTGAATGTTCAGCAGTGGAAAATTTTGTTACCAACTCTGATATGATAAAATCCATAAACGGCAAAAATAAATTAAATTTGTAATGTTCTTCCGAACTTGACGCTGCCGTATTGGATCTGTGGTGCTGTGTTTTTACTCGGCATAGTAATTTCAATGGAATGATTAGTTGCTACTTTCGATGCTTCGTCGTATATTTTCGAGTAACTTGATGATGAATTTCAATAATCATTTAAAGTATCGACAACATGCTTTACCATATCATAGCATTGCTTCAAATCTAACGAAGGGCTTTGCAAATTACGAGATAAAGAAATAGTTAAACTCAACATGGAGGAAATGATTTGCACTGCAATAAATAAATGAAATCGCAGAACTGATGCTATTAAAGATGCGGATTTGGAGGACGATTCTTCTGCATCTAATAATTCTAGAAAGCACACAATGGCATCGAAAACTTGTAAAAATTATAAAAT
Source organism: Maratus michaelseni (assembly GCA_963931845.1). Classification (NCBI taxonomy): domain Eukaryota; kingdom Metazoa; phylum Arthropoda; class Arachnida; order Araneae; family Salticidae; genus Maratus; species Maratus michaelseni. The sequence continues at coordinate 125,907,796 of OZ007590.1, read as the reverse complement.
TGCGTCGTGGAGTTCAATACACCGAGTTTCACATAGTTTTGAGAGCTTCAATCGCGTTTCTTGAGGATGATGCTCTTGAATTTCCTCTTGCATCCAATTCATTTTTTAGCGGATTCCCTAATTGCATTGATGACTTCTTTCATGACACCAACAGCGTTTCTAATACTACGCAATGAATAGCCTTTAGATATGGCAAGATTTAGCTTGTGAGACGTGCAATGCATGTAAATAGCAAGTGTCTGCTTTTCTTTTATGTGTGCTTGCACCTCTTTGAGTTTTCCACCCATATTGGAACTACCGTCGTAATCTTGTCCTCGCATATTTTCAATTTTTAATCCTAATTTCTTTAGATTTTCTTCAATTAGGTCTGCAAGGAACTCACCATTTAAGACAAAGCCTACAAACTCTTCCTTGATTTTCTTCGTAGTTATATCCCAATATGGAATGCTAAGCCTCATCTGCTCGATAGTACCGGAATCGGTGGTTTCTTCAGCTAAGATACAAAAGAACCGACTTTCTTTCACAGAGTTCAGTATTTTCTGTGATATGAGCAATTAATTAATTTTGAGTTGATTTACTGATAAAAGTAGAGTTGTTTATGATAGTAGAGTTATTTGATATTTTCCAAAACAGTGTCAATAATTTCCTTCATTTGCTATTGAACCTGAGCCATCCTCTTCCGTCAGGTTCCCATCATCTCGGTGTCCATCTGGGAGTGAGCAGAACAGAAATATCTTACAGGACCAAGCAAAAAATGGTTAACATTGATTTCCTATACTCATTTTTCGGAAATGTGTGAAATAACAAAAAATAATAAGAATAAAAAAAAATCCTTTTGCTAAAAAGTTCTGGGACGCGCCACTAATAAGGGTGTTTCTCATTACAGGGGGGTCAACTGACCCTTTGACTCCTCCCTGGATCCGCCACTGTATACACACGCATGTATATATATACATATATATCTATAAATATACATATATATATACATATATATATACACTTATATCTATGAAAATATATATATGTATGTATGTACATATATATTTATATATGTACATATATCACTGGCGCCCGGCTAACCGAAAAGTACCAAACATATAATCCAGGGGAATCTTATCTTATTCTCATGTTCAACTTCTCTAAAAAAATATATAGCACGATTTCAGCTTGATGCAGGTTTATTTGTTTTTTCTTGGTGCCCATTTTGTGAAAAATAGTATTTTGTTACGAAAGATTAAATCCAGCAACTCAAATTCAAACCGAGCATTTAATAATAATATCTTCTATAAATTCTTCTGCTAAAATTTTCCTTTCTGGTGAACTTGTTTTCTTTGCAAATTACACATTTTAAAAACAAACAAAATAAAAATAATTATTGGAGAGTATACGTTTTTATGGAATGGAATTTTGTGAAGTGTCTATTTTATCAAGAGGAATATTGTGTAGGGGGCTGTTTTATTAAGAGGAATTTTGTGAAGTGACCTTAAATAGGCCCCAAATTTTTCCTGGATTGACTCCTGCAGAGGTGTAAAAACTGAGCGCCAATATGCTGATTGTCACCATTAAATTTTAATAGTATTCTTAACCTACATTTTATTAGTATACTTTGCCTAAATTTTACTTATATATTCTTATTATGCAAATAATACTAAAAATTTAATGGTGACAATTGGCTTATTGGCACCCAGTTTTTACACTCCTGGACCCCTGAATGCAAATGATGAATTCAGAGGGTAGAACGATTGTGAAACTACTGATTTAGCATTATTAAAAATATTTGTTATTGTCTTTTATTTGTTTATAAAGAAATATAGCTAATTATACTGCTAAATATGATATATATATATATATATATATATATATATATATAAATTATTGAAATTTCCTCAGTAATGCTCTCCCAAAGCAGAATATGTTTAAAAGTGCGATGTATGTTGCAGAACAACGGCTTCTCTGCAGTACATTTCAAATTCTCAATTTCATCGAGATTAGTCATTCAATCATCAGAAGAAAGTGTGAAATTCGTCAGCCAGACATTGGAAAAAAATCATAAAATTCTTCAATTGTTCATGTAAAAATATTGCGAAATTCACCAAGGAAAAAAATGTGAAATTCATTGATCAGTTGGTAAACTGTGATTTTCACTAATCGGTCGCAAAAAAAGCCACAAAATTTGCCAAACTGTTGATGGAAAATATCTCAAGATTTACAAATCAGTTGGGGGGGGGATGCAGAAATTCATCGATCGGTCACAAGAAAGTATTGCAAAATTTGACAGGTAATCGAGGTAAATATCGCGAAATTTTTCTGTAGATCATGGGGGAAATTGCAAAATTATTCAGTCATTACCGGGAAAAAACGCAAAAATCATCGATTGGTCGCGAGTCACAAAATTTATCAGTTGATGATGGGGAAAAAATTGTGAAATTCTTTAGCTGGTTGCAGAAAAAAAGGCAAAATTTGTCAATCAGTCGTGGAAAGAAAACGCAAATTTTGCTAAATGTTTGCAAGAAGCAGTCGCAAGATTTGCTACCATTTGGTATCGGGTAAAGTATACAAAATTCGCCAGTGGATCATCAGAAATATTCTCGAAATTCTTCAATCAGTCGCAGGAAAAAAATTGTGAAATTCGTCAATCAATCGTGAGAAAAAATAGTGAAATTCACCTGTTACTCGAGTGAAAAATCTTTAAAATGTTGCAAAATTCATTTGTAGATCAGGGGACAAATTATGAAATTCCTCAATGAGTAGCAGGGGGAAAGAAGCGTCAAAAAACGTGAAAATCGTCTACCGGTTCCATGAAAAAATAGGGAAAGTCGTTAGTCGATCAAAGGGAAAATCTCAAAAATATTATGAAATGCGTCAATAGTTCACAAGAGAAGATCGCAAAACTCATTAGTCGGGAGAAAATGTTTCAAAATTTGTTGATAAAAGTTTGCACGCAGGAAAAAAAATGATATCCTTATATATATATAATATGATATCCTTATACAGATAAAGTTCTTTAATCCGCACAAGTTGGGACCAAAGATAGTGCAGATTATAGAATATTGCAGATTATGGAGTATTATGGATTATGCATCATTTTCTTACTTCTGGACAACATTTTAATTCCACATTCAGTATAATATAAAAAGATAAATATGAAATCTAATAATTAGAATAAAAAATGAAACAATTAAAAACGGAATAATAAAAAAAAAGAAATATTCAGTGAGCTATGATGAAATATGAAAAATAGCGTCTTGGAATATTGAATAATATTTATAATTTTTTTTGTTTTTCAAAAATAGAGCCAAGTGTTGTCTGTTTAAAACTTTAAATTTTCTTTAAAAAGTTTATCTTGCATTCTATGAACAGTCATTAACCACTTCGCGATGAGCGTCCTTTACAGAATTTTTAATCTTTTGCCACCGGTTTTTCAAAACAGAAATTTTCGCCTAATTGAATCTCAGAAATGCTGTCATTAAATAAGGCAAAGTTTACAATAAAAAGTTACTGGTGGTAATAATCGAGGATTCTGAGCACCTTATGCGTCACGTATACGTGTCGCTCGTCCCCAAGGGGTTAACTCTTGTTGAGAAATAAAATTCTTGCTCTAAAAAGTTCAAATACTATCTACCCAAAGCTAGTCCTTAAATGTCCAGTTAGCCTACGTGTGTTGTGTAATTCAGTTTAGTTTTTACTAGTAAATAAAAAAAAGTGGTAGATTAAAAAAAAATAATGTTTTATTACGAACTTTTTCTACATTTATTATTTTCTTACAAAACATTTTTGAATCAAGAATCTGTAAATTTGTTTAACTGTTTACATTTGGTAAGCAATGCAGATTATGGGTGTGCAGATCATAGATCCTTGACTGTATATATATTTTTTTTCAGCACTTAAGTGAAAATATTTATTTAAATGTATATATTAATAATATTACAATAGTTCTTTATATTTAATTACTAGTTTAATTTTTTTTTGTAACGTTTAAGTGAAAATATTTATAAATAAATGCGGCACTTACGTGGATATACTTAAAAAAAAAAAACAGATTTTCATTGGTGCGGCGGGTATTCCCACAATACGTAGCTATATAAGTATATTATCATTAACCATTTCAGCCCTGACATTATTTTAATGGATAAAAAAGCATTTTCTCGCCATATTACATTTGCTCTGTGTTCAAATACTGCCCACATTTTTATTTGTTTTTTTAATTTTTTACTCCATGCAAAAATAAGTCTTATTTTAGAGCATTATAACTTATAAGTTTGAAAAATCATAGCTTTTATAAAAAAAATAAAATATGTTCTCATAAGGAACATCAATTCAGAATAAGTGCAACAAGTGTTATAAAATGAAACACACATAGTTGTAGCTTGTTATCTGTAAAGTATAGGATTGCTGTACTAAATCTGGTGCAATGGAACGGCAAATACCGTTTAGTGTCAAACCAATATTGATGACTAAATTTGTGCTTCTACAGAAACTTCTCCAACGAGCATGTTTCCTTCACCAAACCCAACTTGATCTCGGAATCCAAACACAGCGAAGTATAGAAAGATGTATGCTAGGCATAACTAGAAGAGACAGAAAGAGAATAACCTGGATGAGAAGTCAGAGGAAAATTTTTGACATCATTGAATGAATTAAACGGCTAACATGGAAATGGGTGGGGCACATTGCAAGAAGATAAGACAACAGAACGAGCACAAACACCCTACAGTGGTATCCCAAAGATGTAAAATGACCAAGAAGACGACCTGAAGTAAGATGGAGTGACGAAATCAGATAAGTGATCAGTGTTAATTGGATGACTAAAGCACTAGACAGGAAACAATGGAAAAATCTGCGGAGAATCCAGCAGTGGATTGAAAACAGTTATTGATGATGATGATATCCAATTTTTATTTAGCATATTTACACATTATTAAATACTTACTTGATCTTTACTTTGAATATTTTAATCAATTTTGTGCATTATTACATTCATATTACTGTTTAAAAATTGTAAACAAACCAGAAATCTGCAAATAATTAAAAAATCTGCAGAACCTCAGTGTTATGATGGACCCATGTGGATTTGGGGCGTCTACTGTAGTACATTTTGCTTGTAATTATCATCATTTTTAAATATTAAAAATATGACATTACCATCAGTTATAAATATTGAGATTTGTTTTTCGATTCAAAATAAGGCAGGTGCTTTCATGATTTTTTTGACATAAAATAAGGTGTGCTATTGCATTGCTTTTACTTTTTCATATCTGTTCAAATATCCCAAAAGGCTCAAATAATAAAGTTCTTAAAAATAACTAGAAATTTTACTGTAATATCTTTTGAAGAAACAAACGGTAACAAATTATTGTACATCTTTTGTATATATGCTGATTTATCCATTTTGAATGAATGTGATGCACTGATAAAGTTAGGTAGAAATGTATATATTTTTCTTTTCTTCTTTACAGATGTGTGTCGAACAAAAATTTCTGTGACAAGGGCAAAGTGGAAGAAACCACATTGTTGCAAAGGAAAAAATATATAAATAAAATATTTTGTGATGTGGAAAGTTGTAAATAAATATTTGTTTTGTATTTTATTGTGGAAAGTTATAAATAAATAGCTGTTTTGTATTGTATCGTGAAAGTTGTAAATAAATATATGTTTTGTTTTTATTGTGCAATTTGTAACATTATAGAATTTCAAAAAATAATAATAAATAAGATAACTCAACAGCAGTTATCATTTTTCCCATACTATCTTTCATGACATTGTGAAATATATTTTTTAATTTTTATTCCTTTACTAATTTCCAATTAAATTGGGAGTAAAAATTTAAAATTTTCAGGTATTCTCTTCTAATTACTTTTGCATAAAGATTTAATTTTTCTATGTCAAATAATTTAAGTTTATTATTTTATATTCTGCACTTAGTGTTATATGTGCAATTATTTAAAATACAGAAGTTGTTTATTCATTCAAGTAAGAACAATGAAAGCAAACAATATTTTAATGTTTCTCCAATTTGTGTTAATACTTTGTGACATATATAAAATGCACTTTCTGGGCTATTTGCATTTACATAATCATGGTAATGTCTCATTTTGTTAAAGTAAGGTAATGTATTTAAGTACAAAGGTAAGTAAAACAAATTGAATCTGAAGTTGTATAGCCAAATTATCACAGCCGTAAATGTGTGCTTTGGCCACTAAATAAGAAAGGGCATACTTTTCTGTAATTTATTTGTTTTGAATGCAAAATTATTAACAGATGTCTTATGCAGTAGCTTTATTCTAGAAAAACAATGTAAAACCATCATCGGAGGGACAAAACGATACTTTTAAATTTCATGTGGCACCTTATCAGAGGACAATCAAATGCATAACATCTGTTGCATATACCAGGTGTTCCTAAAGTGGATAAGGTATTTACATGCTTTTATTAGTAAGTAAAACAAATAATTGCAAAGTAAAAAAAAAAATTGTCATTTAAAAAAAAACTTAAGGGTGTATTCAAATCCAAACTGCTTATTTTGAGACACATTTTTAAATTAATTTTTCACTAAAATGCATCCAATTGGCAGGTTCTCTTATTCAGAAACTTTATAATGTCTGTATTGTCTCGATGTTTTGGTAAAAGCAGAATATATTTCAAAAAATGCTGTCAAAGTGGACATTATGAACCGAATTTCTCGAAGCGACAGCACTGGAAACAGAAAAAAATTATCGTTCTGTGAAAATAATTGTAAATCAATTTCTAATTAATCTAACGAAAAGTAAAAACATTGGCCCCTTATAAATATCTTCATAAATCACGCCGCCAAGTTTCATGTTTTAATTTTGAAAACGAGTCTGAAAATGTGTCTCAAAATTTTGAGGTGTTAAGCGTGGAAAAATATTTTTTTGAATACCGGCTTAAGTTTTTATATGACTTCTTATAACAAGAATGATAAATTCCACTTCAGACATAGCACTTAAAAAAAGTCATGACATTTTTTTAAATTGCATCATTTTATACAATTGATCAAATTAAGAATAAAATATGTAAAATGATAATTATATATAAGTAAGGAATTTTACAAAATTTCTTAAATTTTCTTGAATCTTATCGAGAATATAAGATGAAAGGGCTATATAATATATATAAGTAAGGAATTATACAAAATTCTTAAATTTTCTTGAATTTTATCGAGAATATAAGATATACTTCTGCCATCAATTTGCATTTTTAAAATTCATATATACCTCAACTGAAAACATTTTTTATTAGATAAACTATATAGTGTATGAGAGATCTTTGTTAGATTGGATATTTTTTTAAAAGAAAGATTATTCAATAACATTTCTTAAAAAAGAAACTTTTATTCCCTGTAATAAATGACGATATTTTTAAACTATGAAATAAATGTTTTCAGTGACAATTGATCTATGCATTGTCATATGTGTATGTACATATGAATTTCAAAAATGCAAATTGAAGGCAGTAATATCATAAAAACCATCCACAGGATGTTGACAGGTGTTACATTTCGACACCCAGAGGATGCCCTATAATCCTAATAATATTATAAATCCGATTGTGTGTAAATGTTAGGCTGAAGCCAGCGTCAAAATGGAGCATTTAATGATCCTGTATTTTTGCATATAGGATGATTATAACCCTCAAATGAACATAGACTGGTTTTTGTTTATTTTATTCAAATATTTTTCTTAATAATTCCAAATTTCGTTATTTTCATAGAGAATAAATGGACATTTTTCTATACAATTTAACCATTTTATTTTATCGTTGCTAGGGCTTTCATCGTCGCCAAAAAATAAAAATACGGAAAAATAATTTTTCCTTAACAATTAATTTTCAATTGAATTATTTTCACGTGAAAACTGAAAATTACAAAGAATTCAAAAGAAGATGAATTTCCGTGATATTTGAAAAAAAAATATGGAGTATTTGTTATTATACATAAAGTATGAATATCGATTACATTAAAAAGATCTTTTTCTGTCAAAAACTGCGTTATAATTAGAAGGAAAAATGAACAATAATTAGATTATTAAAAATAGATTTCGCTTGGAACATGGAACTATGAAAAGGATACTCCTCGACTTGGACAAATAAGACGTCATAAATAAAACATGTATTTTCAAATATTCGTAATAATACAAGGAGCATGAATATCAATGTATAATGAAAGTAGATAGATAATGGACGTAATATTTAAGAAGAAAAACTGAAATATTTTTATCGATACTGATTAATAATTAGCTTGAATACCAGTTACATACAATTTTCCGCTAAAATTTACGTCCTGATTGCCAGAAAAAGAAAATTAACAAGAATTGTGCCATTAAAAAGAGATTTCTCTGAGGAAAAAGTGACGTCATATTGGAAATAAAACGGGAATTTTCAAATGTGTTTTACAAGGAGCGTGAATCAATTCCTTACATTACTAATACAAGGATCGGTAAGTTTAGAAAGTAGATGAGTTTCACGTCATATTTAAAACGAAAAATTTAAATATTTTTTTTTTATCCATACCGATTATTAAGCATGAATATAAGTTACATACAGATGAGAGTTTTTGTGCCAAAACCACACCATGATTATTAGGAAAAGAAAAATAAATACGAATCTATTATATTAAAATCTGACCGCCTGTTTGTATTTTGAAATTATTTCTTTCAAATTGTCGAACGCAACGCGATTTACTTATCATTGAACCGAGGACGTCATAAACTCTCAGAGTTTAAAAAAATAATTTAAATTTAGAGGTTTTTTTTTTTTGTAAATTTTAACGAAGTTTCTCAAAAAATGGCAACTAAATTATTCCAATTTTGTGGATAAAAAAGAAGAAATAAAACGGATTAATATATTTTTCTCATTAAAACTGAAAAAAAGAATTTATTTTTAATTTGAATAGATGGTAAAAGAAAAAAAAAATCTCTTGATTACAGTACAATTTTTGAAAAATAAAAACGTATTTTTACATATTTAATCTTCATGAATCAATTTATTCTGGAGAACAAAAATCGTCTGTCAACATATTTTCATTTAGAAATAAAGATTTTTTTTTCAGTTATAGATTAAATCAAGGAGGCAAATTCAAGCTCCTTGCATTTAGGTCTACAATTATTGCTCCCTAATCGCAAGAATTGAATTTAATGAAAAAGAATATACTATTTCCATTATCTTTCAAGGATGGCTATTAAAACGTTTCACAAAGGCGTTAAAGGTGAAATGGTTTACCAGGTAAACTTGACATATGTTTTTACACAATTCGCCGATTTCCACGATTTTATTTGGCCTGCCTTTTTTCATTGGGTGTAGTTTCTTTTCGTGATTATTTGTCACAAAATTTCACTTTTTTAAAACTTACTTATGTCAAGGCCTCTATAACATAGAAATACTGTATTGTCTCCTATGGAAAGTGATAAAGAGTTAGTTAATTATTTACGTTTCTAATTATCGGGAATGAAATATTTTGCTTAATTAATGCATTTATTCGTCTTTTAATGATACGTGAACGAAGTCACGGGTAACAGCTAGTCATCCATAAGGTGTCATGTAATGACATCCATGGGACATTGACAGGTGTGTCATTTCGACACCCAGGGGATATCCTATAAGTGTCTACAGGACGATTTCATCCATCCGCAGGATATCAGCTTATCCTAAATATGACATTATTTGGATGCTTTTAGGATATCAATAGGACCATCCAGAGGATATAATGCAAGTGTCCTATAACCGTTCAAAATGTGTCATGGGGTGACATTTCGAAACTTAGGGGATGTCCTGTAACTGTCGAGAGGACCATTTCATCGGTCCGCAGGATATCAGCTTGTCCTAAATATGACATCTTTTGGATGTTTTTAGGATGTGTTTGTGTTGTCTGGGAATACCAGGTTTTTCAAATTCTTATCTGATGACATTGGGAGTCTTTATACGACTTTGTTTCTTCACACAGAAATAATGTTGCTCTCCCGTGGTAAAAGTTTAATGTGCCTCTTTGAACTAAGGAATAAAGTCAGAATTTTTATGAGTGACAATGATTTTGCTTTTAGAGAGAAGTTGTGTGATGATCGTTGGCTAATGAAGTTGGCGTATATGGCAGATAGTTTTACAAATGTTAATGATTTATTTATATCACTTCAAGGAAAAGCGGTACCTACTTTTAATGCTACTAATAAAGTGGAAGGAGTTTAAAAGAAACCGGAGTATTGGGTAGAGTCAACCAAAAATGGAAGCGTGGATTGTTTTCCACTAACAAAATGATTTGGAGAAGAACTCGAATCAGACATTCTTTCGGATATCTTAAACGGGTTTGAAGTTCATCTATTGCATTTGATTGTTACTTTGAATTCTTATTTTACAAAAGGATTGCATTAAAACATAAAAGAAAACGTTTGGTTTGTAACACCATACTCTATATCCACAAAACAGTCCTTTCTAACATCACAGGAATATGAATGTTTGCTGGATTTGACATCAGATACAGCAATAAGATCAAAGTCTGAAAGTGAAAAATCAATCTCAGATTTTTGGTGTATGCTAAAACAGGAATTTAAAATCCTCTCAGATAAAGCAAAATTTATTCTACCTACTTAAAAAAATACAGATCACATCTCAATGGAGAGAAAGATATTCAGTTTCAACTATCCGAAATTCAACAAAATTTAATCTCGTTGTGGAAATCAAAACAGCCTCATACTTATAAAACTAAATAAAAACTAAATATAAACTAAATAAAAATTTGTAACAAGTGTAATAATGCCAAATTAATAAAATATCAAATTGTGGATCTGCAATATTCGCCCCAAATTTATTTTCATTTTTAGCACTTTCCAACCTAGTTGAAAAGTGCTTATGACTTCGGTTTGTCTGGCCGTATGGCCGTCTGCCGTCTGCCGTCTGGCCGTCTGCCGTCTGTCCGTCTGTCCGTGCTCTAACTCCCATAAATCTGCTCGGATTACTCTGCAATTTTTATATGTTATTGTCGTTATCTATAGCATGTTCCCTATTTCAACGGAAGTGTGTAGCACTTACAGTTTTATTACAGGGACACTCAAAAGAATTCCGTTACATTGCGGTCTATGGGGAAAAATCATTTGCGGTTTATTTAAATAATGTTTCACTATTTTAAACGCATTGAAATTTATATATATCACTAAGGTGCATTAGAAGTAGCTTAATATGAAATAGGGTGTGCATAGCACTTATAGTTACTTTACAGGGACAGTCAAAAGAATTCCGTTACATGACGTTTATGGAGAAAAATCGTCTGCGGTTTATTTAAATAATGTTTCACTATTTTAAACGCATTGAAATTTATATATATATATCTAAGGTGCATTACAAGAGGCTTACTACAGAATAGTGTGTGTATAGCAGTCATTGTTCATTTACAGGGACACACAAAAGAATTCTCTACTGTCTGTTAACACTAATTCCTGGAAGTGCGTTTTAAGTTACTAAACGCGATTTTAATTTTAACTCGCTTTTTGTCTATTACGTGGTGTGTATAAATTCTGTAGATCCTATACAGGGCAGCACAAAAGTTCGCGAACACATTTCCGTTTATTGACAGAAACTCCAGAAAGATAATTTTAAACTGTGCTACGCGTTTCCTAACTAAACTAAAATTTAGCATCCTAGCATATACAAATCTATAGATCATATACAGGGCTGAATAAAAGTATTCGGATATTTTTCCGAATATTGTATCTGTTGGAAATTCCTGAAATTATGTTTCTAAATATGTTATGCGTTTTCCAAATTGTTTACTTAGATGTCTTTCTTTTAGCTTATTAAACGGTATGTTTTGTAAAATTATTTTGGAAGCGTTGGAAAGTGCTACATAATCTATGCTTGACGCATGATTTTTCGTTCCTGTTTTATGTGTGTTTTCTGTCTGCAATGGGAGATTAGTGCAGAAAGAAAAATACGGTGAAATTTAGCTTTCTGTAAGCTTAAATGTGAAACTACCATGTATCATCAATGATAATTTTGTCCTTCTATATACTAAATACAGTATATAGCTGCGCGATAAAATTTAGTTCTCCGCGGTGAATTACGACTTTCAAAGGTGCTTCTTGAGTGAAAAAGTTTGAGAACCTCTTTTATACAGGAACCATAATTTAGAGCACCTCAGTGATGTATATTAATTTCAAAATATTTGAAGGAGTGTAAAATCATTAAAATACACTGTAAACGATTTCCTCCATAGACCATAATGTAAGTGGATTCTTTTGAGTACTTGTGCAAAGGATGAATGCTACGCACTTCATTTTCAATGCCGCACATGCTATGGTAAACCTAAATAACATATGGGAAATGCATAGAAATCGGAGTATATTTGCGAAGTTAGAGTAAGGACAGACAGACGGCACACAGAAAAACCGAATTCCTAAACGCTTTTCAACTATGTTGGAAAGTGTTAGACATCAAGCCTTCAACAACAGTTTGTAATATATATAAAAAAACATTTGAAAGTCATACATATTTTATTGAAAGTAAACAAATTCTGATGTATTGCTTTACAAACCCCATAAATGTCACTTTCTGCTGCATTTCTCTTCTATACTGTGCCCTTTTTAAATCATTATCGCTTCGGCCATTGTTTATTTTTGTTACATACTAGGGTATCCAACCCGGGCATCTCATGTTACAGAACATATGAGGAAACATTTTTTTTAAATTGAAAATTCAAACGGATTTTTCAAATTTAATGTACTGTTTAGGTTACCCACTAAGAACACCAAAAAGCAATTTTATATGAAAAATAACAATAACAAGTTTTGTAATTTGTTAAAAACGATATTTTCGTGTTAGCCTCAAGCCGAGGTAATAGTCGAAAACTTGTCTACTTAGCGCAACCTTTTTCATTCTGATTATTTCAGTGTTTCAGAAAGTAACTCGATTATATGTCTGTTAAATTCGTATTTTATTTACATTATTTTTCTATTTTGTTTATTTATTGATGACGTTTTGATTCCATTATGGAATATTAGCCAGAAATGAGATCTGAACTTTTTATATTGTTTTAAAAGCAAACGGGTTAACCTTCCGTAATCGAGTTGCACGCAATATAGATTTTTTTTTTTTAATCATACTTAAAAATTTTGTATTCTAGATGCACGCATTAGAGATAGATATATATTTTTTAAATGATGCTTGAAAAATATTTTTAAAACAATAAAAATCAGTAAATTGGGATACAATTTTCTAACAAATTGCATTTGAAAGAACATTTCTTTTTCTTTTCTATTAAATGGTGTAAAAATGTCAATTGTTCATGTTTAGAAGATTAAAAAAAATCCGTAAAAACGACATTTATTGATCAGATGGGGCCACTGTAAATATAAATATACTCACAGACATTTTTTTGGTGTAGATTTCAAATCTCCGTGTATATTTCAAATATTTTTTTTATCATTGAAACATACTGCTATTTACATTTTTTCCTATCTAACGGCGCAATTTTTTTAATAAATCCGCTTAAAAAAATTGTATACTTACTATTATTTTTTTAACTTTTGTGTTACCCCTGGAAAGTGCTAGAAATATAGAGGTTAAACACAAACATAATGATAGTTCGATACTTTAACTTTGAATGATTTTTACAATTTTCAATTTTTGTTTTTATACAAAGGGCGTTCCATAAAAACTAAGAGTAAAATCATAAAAATATCAATAAATACATATATAGCAAAAATATATCATTATTTTTCAAAATTTCTTCCCTCAGATGACATTCAACGTTCCCATCGTTCAACTCACTTTTCAAAGCAAGTAGAGAAGCTTTTTCTGGAATCTGCTTCAAAGAACCCTGCACTGATGAAATAACTTCAGAATCTGTATTAAATTTTCTGCCACGGAGCCTCCCCTTCAGCGTTAATAACAGACAGAAGTCGTATGGTACGAGATCTGGACTGTAAGGGGGATGTGGCATGATTTTTCTTAATTGTATTTACTAAAATATTGCTGAAAAAAGGTAGCGACATGCGGGCAAGCATTATTGTGATATAATGTCTAATCTTATTCCAGTTCATGACGCTTTTTCATGTTGTTGCAAAATTTTCAAAACTTAAACATAATATTCAATTTCTTAGTAGTTTTTGGAGGCTCAGCATGCTGATACATTACACCTTTACGATAAAAAAAATAATCATCATGAACTTTACAGCACATTTGGTTTGTCGGATTTTTTTCAGAGGCGGAGAATCAGTGTGTTTCCATACAGTAGTTGCGGACTTGGTAAGGGGATCAAAATGATGCACCCAAGTTTCATCACCTTTTATTACAGTCTTTAGGAAATTCGGACTATTTTGAAGCATCTGTTTCCGAATTCATGTTTGCATTTGTTCTTTAGTAATGCGATGAGGGACCCACCTGAAACAAACATGGCGAAGCTGTAAATTGTTGCGTAGAATGCAAAATATTCGAAATGTTAGTTCATGTCGCTATCTCCTCACATGTCATTCGCCAATTTTCTTGCAAGATTAAACCACACAGTGTTAACATTTCATCATTCACAACACTTTTTGGTCGGCCAGACTTAGGAGCTAGGTCTGCAAACAAACGTCCTTTTTTAAAATCACCATTTCCATCTAAAAATCGTAGACTCACCAAAACATTTGTCTCTGTAAGCTTCTTTCATTAACTTAACTGTTTTTTGAGCTGTTTTTTCCAAATGATGGCAAAATGTTATGGCATAATGCATTTTGTTTTTTAACTGTGAATTACTCACCTCCATTTCTGTAGGGAAAATAAATACAAATCTTTAAACAAGCACGAAACTAGGAAAATAACATCATCTTCTTCAAATATTTATATCGCTTAGAATATTTATAAACGTACAGTTAACAGTTTGAAAAAATCGCCTGCAGTTTTATTTTTTAGTTTCGCGGTGTTGCCACTACGTAAATAAATAACTCTCAGTTTTTATGGAATGCAACACACACATACACACACACACACACACACACACACACACATATATATATATATATATATATATATATATATATACATATATATATATTGCACAAAATATTATGTTATTTTCCTTTAGTCACATTTATGTTATATCATAAAAATCTATAAAAGTTTAAAAAATTCAGTAACATAACACTGTAATATAAGTTCAGAGCAGCATATAAATATATAAATATGACATTCACAATTGCCTATAAATTCTGCATTTGAGATAAAAACACAAGTAAAAGTTTTAGTAGCATCTAGTAACATTTATATAAAAATAGGAAGTTGCAGATGTTTCTAAGTTTGAGTAATATTTTCTTTGAATATACAGAGTATAATAATTGTAAAATGTAACGTACGTGTCCTTTTAACATATATTTATTTTCATAACATAATGTATAAGCTTCTGCCGAAATAATTATACCAGGAATACAAAATTTTACTGTATTGCTATCAAAAATTTTTTTACGCACGCCTGAATTATACAGTCTTATAAAGTTACGAAGATTTTAATAAAGATTTTTCATCCTGATTTTAATACATTAATATTTCAGTTACATATGTTTTAAAATTTTCCGATAATTATATCACTAACGCACAAAAATACAAACGAGAAAAGTATTGTATATGTATAAAATAAGTTTTTATTGTTGAATTGCCTGATTCATAGTAGCAGTGTACGATCAATTTACTAATTGCATTCATGCAAAGTTATAAAAAAACGTCACGAAAAACTAATTTAGGTCATTCATAAAACAACAAGTTTTTTGTTTTTTTACGCACATACACTGTAAAAAATGACCAATGTTTCTTATTTTATGAAAATATGCTATAACCACGAACGAAAATATAATATAATCTTCTGAGTTCTCCGAAATTTCAAATAGCATGTTACATTGTATTTTGAATCCCCAGAAACGAATACATTTTCAAAATTTAAAGAATAATTTATAAAAACAAATTATTTTTAGCTGCCCGAATTTTTCAGAAACACTTCCGAAGGAATTTTATAGTGTATTAATTAGTGTCCTCAGCCTGGAATACCTGTTTTTCGAATGCTATCAATTCTGAAGTAAACATTTTTATGCTAAAAAAAAATGTTTAACAGACAAACATGCAAAATTAACAGCGTTAACAATAACATAAATTAAGATTATTTCTTTACTCTGTCATGTATAAATTAACTTATTCGGCTGAAAACGTATACTTGAGAATGGATAACATTAAAAAAACATGTATTCCAGCCTGAGGATACTAATTAATACACTATACAAACCCTTCGGAAACGTTTCTGAAAAATTCGGGCAGCTAAAAATAATTTGTTTTTATAAATTATTCTTTAAATTTTGAAGATGTATTCGTTTCTGGGGATTCAAAAGACAATGTAACATGCTATTTGAAATTTCGGATAACTCAGAAGATTATATTATATTTTCGTTCGTGGTTATAGCATATTTTCATAAAATAAGAAACATTGGTCATTTTTTACAGTGTAGGTAGAGTTTACTACAGTTGCTTTTATTTGAAAAATATGATCCAAATGACTAAATCATTACAAGGCTACAAAAACAAATTTATAACTGCTTGCTATATGTTTTGCAATTATTGCTCCATGCAACTGATAAAACACAGTTTGATATATTTGAATCATTAAAACTTAAATCTTTATGAATAGCGAATATTAACAGGATAAACTTTTGAAATAGACAGAATTTTATTTAGAATTTACATTATCTCACCAAATTCAAAATTTACAAAAACAACGGGTTCTTTGAAAATCTACTAATAATTACAAAATAATTTGCGAGTTTTAAAATATTTTTTACGGAAAGGTTTCTTCTTTCTGTCAATGTAGTACCTTTTTTGGAAAAGAAAAACGTACACTAGACAATAATAAAGATAAATAAATCGGTATAAGACGCACAAACGCTCACATAAATCATCTGAGATTAAAAATTGAAATAAATCAGTAAAAATCGCACAAAACGCTCAATAAATCCCACTGAGATTAAATATTGAAATAAATCACTTTAACATACATCAGTTAAAGTATGGGTCTAGAATTAACTTCATTCCAAATTTAGTGATTAAACAGTACTGTCTCCCAACAATTCAGCTAACATACAATCAAACATTGTCCCAAACCCCCACACACAAAATTGCACATTAAAGCCACGTGAACAGAAACATTCAGCACTATATATATTTTACTTTTAAAATACCCTAAACAACAAAATATTGTTTATGTATGTGTAATGTTTTCTACATTCAGAATGCGAAAGATAACATAAAAATATATTATTTCACCAACAATGAATAGATTTTTAAAAAATGACCGCTAACATACAATGTACATTCGCTTATAAACAATACTTTCACATAAATCTCATTTATCATTTAAAGAAATAAATACTGGCTTCAACTTTTAGCCTTTATTTCTGATAGAAACCATATTTTCTTCAATAAGTAGGTTTTATATTATCACTAATATATTTTAAGTTATATATCCGAAAAAATATATAATAAATATATATTCAACATCGACTGTAAAAATATCTTTCTTATGTGATGTTGTTCCAGATTCCCGCATGCAAAAGTAAAAAAGAATATATATATATATTTTTTATAAATCAGTAAAATACAGGTATGAGGCAATCGTCTTTCACAGACAGGCTGGTTAAAAATTCAATCATATGGGAAATTATAAAATTATTTATTTTTACTCTAAACTATATTCCAAAAGGATGGGGATTGAATACAAATATTTCACCACATGACAAAAGCAAGACTGAAAATTGTTGAAACGTCTGGTGATTATTTTTTAGTTTAAAGAAATATGATTTCTTAAATGATTCTTTCCTGCAATATATTTTAATAAACAAAAAAAAATATCGAAAAGTTGCGTTTGTTGAAGCGAAACATATACAGGAAGCACACAAATTAGTTTTGCAGTTTCATAACTGATTAATTTGGGTAATATGACTTGTAAGACACTAGTTCAGTGACAGATTATATTAGGTTAGTCTTGTATCATAAGTTTTCGGATATAACGTTTTCGTAAGAGCTGATTATCTGAGTTTAGATTGGTCGAGGTGTTTTCGAGGTGTGAAAACCTCCACGATCATCAGTCCTTTCAACCTTAGATTTCGATGTATGGGGTTTGTTAAAGATCAGGTTTACAATGCACCGCTTCGAAAATCCATTCGTGAATTGAATTACCACTAAATTGGTTTGAACGGCGTGATATGAACATGCTCACATACAAAATGGAAGAATTTAGCTACAAACTAAATCTTTGCATAGTAAAAAAGAATTTTCATATCGACCATTAGTTAGAAACGTAAAGTTTGTGAGTTTTTTTATCTTAAAATAATTTGTGTTCCCATGCTTCGCTGTTTAACTACACATAATAAATCATTAATTTCACAACTAATTTTTGTCCACAATGTATTTCTTCTACTATCAGAAATATCTAAGCAAAAAAAGAATAACAAGCTTACTTCTGTTTAAAAAAATTGCTACAGTTTAATGACATAGTAAGGGATAAAACGTATAATAAAATGTGAAAAAGGGAGTATTTCCATGTTTGTTAAATGAGTTGATACCTTTGTAAATTAAGCTAGCATTTCCATTGTTATTAAGAAATGTTTAATTGTATTAAATATTTTAAAATCATGCAATTTATTTTATGTTTTTAAAAACAATTTGGATGCTGTTACAAGCCAAGACCTATTAATTTATTCACTTATTTAAAGGAAATACTAATATCTTCAAACCTAATTTCTCGACATATACGCTGTCTCACATTGGAGATTCCTAATGCTTTTCAACAGAGGTTATGTCAAACATAAATTATTCATAATTATAAAACATGCAGTGATTCTGATATTCATAATTTAATTTTTACAAATAACTAAAAAACTATTCTGTATGCTTCCTCTAAAACGGCTTATTTGTAATGACTGAACCTTCCGTTAATTTATGTGCAACATTTCTTGTCTGATATATTTTATTTTATTGTACATATATACGAAAATTCCACGTTATTAATATTCAGATCTAAAATTTATTGTTGATTATAATGGAATATATTGAGTATAAAATAAACCTTGTACTTTTAAAAGGTTGTCTGGATGCTGTTAAACAATTTTACACGAAAATCAGAAAACATTTAGAAATGTCAGTTATATTTTACACCAGAGTTCATCATATTTGAAGAAGTAGTTTTAGTTCCAATTGTTACAATTTTTAGCCGAATAAAACCACTTAAGTTCAAAGATAGTCGTCTAAATATGTATATTTAATTCAGAATGAATTATATTTTTTAATAGTGTGGTTTATGGTTAAAGGAAGTAAAATGGAATTTTAATTTTTTCATAGTTATTAAAATTAAAATACATAATACTGAAAAATACTAAATAAAAATACATAATAAAATACATATTAGAAAACTATATAATGGAAAAATACTAAATGACAAACTTGTAACCTGAAATATAATGCAAACAAGTGATATTTTATACTAGAAAATACGTAGAAATATCCATCGTAGACACAAGGAAGCTAAAAAGGTTTAAAATTGTCTGCCTCTTTTAAGTTCAAAGGAATATGATCCTGAAATCAATATCTACCATCCATTGTTTTCCTTTCGCAAACAAACGAAAAATAGCAATAGTCAAAACTCAATATACTTTTTATGTTACTTTCAAAATATCTAAACATGTAACGTAAAAAAAAAAAAAAAAAACATCCTATGAAATAGTTTTTAAGAAAAACACCATGCAATAAAATAAACTTTAATATTTAAACTTGACAAAAAGAGCTGGTCAGTACCATTTCTTTAAAATATGATGCTTTTAATAATTATTCAAAATAGTTGTAGTTTTTTAAAGCTTATTATTGTGCTACATGAAACAATTCGTCTGTAAAGTTATTTTTAAAAATATTCAGCTTTCTAAACGGTGTATATAGATTATAAACAAAGATGGAAGTTCCAAGAAGAGGAAGATTTTAATCATCGAACACGATACACAGATTCACATAAACTACGGAGAACTAAGTAAACTATGTAAACTATGGAGAACAAATATCTGTAAATGCTATTACACTATGCTGAAAACAATATATTCTTCACCAATGAACGGTCTTTATGAAGCTCTGTCTTTTTGTCCCTTATTATTATTATTATTTTTAATCAAATTCAGTATGTATTTTTATACCCTACTTTGGGAAAAAATCGTGATGACATCTTCTATTATCTTGCAGTAATTACGGTATATTTCGGCTTAAGTGCATCACATAACTTCCGTTTCTTGAAATCTTTAGCTAAACATTTAATACAACAAACTGGTTGCCAAGATCGACACCCCCGTACGAGAAATGAGTTCATAAAAATAACTGATTATCTCAAGCACACAATTAATTTTATGAATATCTACATTTAATATAATCGATACAAAAGTTTGGTGTGAAATAAAAGTATACTTCATACATAAAAGGATTCTCATATTTGTTTCTCTCTCAACAAACGTATATGATGGACACACTAACGAAATGTGTTTTATGAAAAAATACATGAAAGTTAAAGAAGTTACTATTTATGTGCCGAAAAAACTGTTTTAAATTTTCTAATAAAGTTTTACATCTTAAACTATTATCGTTTCCTTCCTGATAGCAAATTCCGTGAATATGCCGTGTCCCTAAGCATCAGCTTAAATTAAAAATTTGACACTATTATCCGAAAAATCCGATGTTTATATAGGAAAAGAGGAAACAATGTTCGATTGCTCCCTATTGGAATAAAAATACATATCAATTATATATATTTACGAATGAAAGTGACTTGGTAAATGTGCATAGCAGAGCTTCAGCATGAGCAGAGTTCATCATGAAATAAGGATAAAAGTATCACTTACATTATTTTCATACGAAGAGCACTTATGATCGTATATAACAGAAGACTGAAAATTCGCAAACCTCAAACTAATGCTAGCTAACTAAAAATAGGAGAAAATATTCCTTACTCGCATGTAAAAACCGTTTTAATAATATTTTCTAATGGTATTTTGAGAAAAACGTAGAATGTATCTCACTTATTTTTAACTTAACGTATTTGCATTTAATTAATGAAATAAAAACACCTTACTTTCATTCTAAATATTATAATTTATAAAACGTACTGAAAAATGAAAACTTTTTATTTAACTTGGACATTAACTTGGACATCCCTATGAATAATAAAAATTCCTCTGATATGAAAGCACGAACGTACAGTAAGTAACTTTGGAGGAGTCTAAAATACTCTAGAGTATACATTGTTAAATATTCATGTATATTTCTTTATTGTTCTGCAGTGTTTCTTAAAGTGGGGTATTTTCACTTTAAGAGTATTTCAAGCGGGTTTAGGGGGGTACGTGACAAATCTGGCTCATCAATCAACGCACTGCATGGTGCAGCTAAATGTGTGCGTGAAAAAGTATTTCCACATCAGTGACTATTTTTTAAACAAAATATAACACACTAACTAGCAAATTAACACTGAAAATTTAACAAATATACAAGGGTAACAGAACGATCCCGGAACTTAAAAAATATTCTACATATAAAATATTACTTAATATTTAAAGCTGACATTACTTATTAATTAAAAGTAAAAAACTTTGTTTATTATTAAAGTTATTATTATCAAAGTATATATTTTGTCTATCAAATAAATTGTACCTCAGATACCAGTATTTTTTCTAGAGATACGTGATATATAAAAGTTTAGAAACTATTCTAAACTAATAAAATTCTTCAAAATAAATGTTTTACTGATTAAGTATCACTACAATATCAAAAAAGGCCCAGTGCAGTTTTAGTATGAAAAAATATGTATGTAATTTCTTAACATCTTTTTATTTTAAATGATAAACAAGGATAGTGACAACAGCTTTGTCATAGGTGAATACATTTTTCTTCTATTATGATGAAGCGTGAGCTGAAGCAATAAATAAAAATCATGCCACAATGAAAAGAGGCAGAGCAGAATATATATTCTGTAAACAAATAAGACACTCATTCTAATATATTTTCAAACAGGCACACTGTTTGATTCATATAAAATAGGGATGTAAATACCGTCTGCATTAAATCTGATTTCTTAAAAGACTTCGTCGATTTATTGTCATAGCAATTGATTATTTTCAAAATTCTTCTAATGTCTAAATTAGCTTTAAATATAATATGGATATTTTAGATATATTTAAACTCGACATTTATATTTAAAAGTTGTTAATTTATAGACCAAAGCAAATAAGCAAATATTTTCTTTCGTAATACGTTGTTGACTTTAATGCATGGTTAAAAAAGCACAAGCAATAATTCTTCCGTAAATAAATATTTTTATTTAAACACTAGATAAATAAAGTTTTGCAACAGAAAGGCCCGCAAGACTTTTCGAAAAACACACGATATTTTATGTACTCAAGCAATATATTTGTGAGAAAATCTTTTTACACAATTTGCAAATATTTATACACAATCTTTTTTTTAAACAAAATAAAGCATATATTATACAATTAGTTAAATAATGTTTTATGAAAGTGCAAATAGTTTAGGTTACTTTTTAGGTAGCTTTCATAGTTCATATATTTAAAAATTCAACTCTACACCCGATGCTAAAATGATTGGAACCCGATTATAGAAGATTCAATACCGGGTTACTTAATACTGAATTTGAATGCGAATTTCAGCATGATATTTACAGCATAAAAAAAAATCCGATTGTTTCAAAATGGCAGCCACCCCAGAATTTTAAACTACCATATCTCGGCCATTTTTTAAGATAAAGCCAAAAACAAAATGTTCCGGAATCCTTGTATCACGATCTAATACTTAACGGAAACAATTTTTTCAATTTATAATTTTTTATATAACTTTTCGAATTTTTTTAAAAAATTAAGAAATTTTAACTTGCTCCAATCTTGAAACAAGATGGCGCATGAAGCTGGCCAACGACCTTGGTTGAGATCTTGGTGTGTTCTGTGCACATGATCTACCATATACATATCGGTTCATAAATACGAGAGTTACAACATAACAAATATTAGATTATTTCAAAATCTCAGCTGCCCTAAAATTTCAAACAGCCCTACCTCAGCCATTTTTTAAGATATAGCTAAAGCAAAAAATGTTCCAGAATCCATGCATTACGTTCTAACACTTAACATAAACAATTTTTTCAATTTATACTTTTTTCTACATCTTTTTGAATTATTTTTGACCGAAAATTTAAGTGGCCGCCATTTTGAAACAAGATGGCGGATGAAGCTGGCCAACGAGCTCACATGCAAATCCGTTCATAAATAAGAGAGTTACCGCATGACATATGTCCGATATATATATATATATATATTTATAATATCTTTGAATTTCAAAAAACATATCAAGTTCTTGTAACATTATAATTAAAGCTCCTAAGAGATAATTAGTAATAAAGTGTAGACAGAATACCACATAGTTAATAAATAACAAGTGCAATCATAATTTTACCATAGTATTTGCTTCAATGGTAATTGGCCAAAAATACTGAAAATATGAAGAATATTAAAAAGAGAGAGAGAGAAAAAAAATTATATAATAAACCATAAAATGTTAATTATTTGAAGTTGATATCAAGTGAATACAAATGGATTTTGAAATGAAATATGAACTATATATAATGGAAAATTGAATAACAAGAGATTTAAATTAGAATTGGATATGAAAAAACACATGTAGATATAATCATCAGCCTGGATGCATCCACACGTGTTTTAAAAATAATACAGTATTTCATAAATATACTGGCATTTATGCTAAGATCAGTACATTCATCCAGGTATACTGTATTATTACCAGAAAACAATTGGAAATAGTAAAATTGGAAATAAAAAACTTAAAAACTTGTAAAGAATAGATAAAATATCTTACTCACAATAATTATCAAAAATTCCGTAAACATCACAAGGTCTACATTTATACCATTACGCCCACATGGCGCACATCATGAAATATCATAATCTGGATGAGATAGTCAAGTTGAGAGAACATATTTTGATAGTTAAGTTGAGAGAACATATTTTGAAATAACACCTTAATTATTACAACTTAACACAAATTGATATAAAAACACACACATTTATTTTTGTGATAAAAAGAAATAAATACACTCAAAAACAAATTTATATAGATAGATAGATAGATAGATAATTTAAATCCAAATGATTTTGAAATCAATTGTATATATTTTAAGAGAGCTTGAGAAAAATATCCAAATGATTTTGATATCATTTGTATATATTTTAAGAGAGCTTCAGAAAAATTTCGTGACAAAAAATCACGAAATGTCAGATATATTTTTTTTTAATTTTCAAATGAACTTTGATGTTATTCACCTGGATACAAAGATGCTCCTGGATATTTCTTGCAAAAACAATGTTGACAGGCATTCTGAGATAACTAAAGGTCAATTAGTGAACAGCAATTAGGAATTCTTCAATTTATTTCAGAAACTGGAATTCAAATCGTTTCAACTGTATATGATATTGTTGTGTCGACTCTCGACTTAATAGCGACGAATTTCATAAGAAATACAACAACTCAGAAAATAATTGAATTCAAACTCAATTCGATTAAAAACAAAATAAATTTGATTAAATAACAAATCACTAAGTAGAGATAAAATTTGTATATATTTTAAGTATTTGTATATATTTAAACATTTATGTACATTTTACGATTACAAGCTATTCTCTACACCAGAGCATAACAAAACAAACGTCTGCCTTGAGCTTAACAAAATGTTTCTTCCCATGAAAACTTTCTCAAAAAACTAACTCAGTACAGTCAGGATCTCACTAAGGAAAACCTACTTTCCTCTGTACCACATACTGACTGCCTTCTCTCAGTACCGCCTGCAGTGGGCTTCAACGAACCACTTTCTTTCTCCTCATCGGAAATTCTACACTCTTCTGTTCGGGCTCGGGATTCCTTCTTTTGTCATCTCTCAAATAAAGAAATTTCTCTTCAGGCGCATAATGCTGTTACCCTTAAAAATCTTTCAGACGTTGTTACAATATTGTAAATGATTGGTCGTTATTGAATTCTGTTTTTGCCGCAGTATTTAATAAAACAGTCAGCATTACAGGTCGTTTTAATAGTGCATTTATTTCAAAAACTGAATCTCGATGTTTCATATATGGCTTACCATAATAATAGTTGTGAGATTACAATAGGTGTTTTTATCAAAGAACACATTTCACAAATCACTTGACCGTATATACCTAATTGAAAAGGTTCAAAAATCTGTAGAAGGACAATAAGACAAATTATTATCAGGAAAGTCAAATGCACTTGCAACTTACTGATGGACCTTATGAATGCGATTTATGTACATGAAAACAGTCCTTCCGGCCTGTGCCGGTAAAAAAGGTAGTTTTCATAGTCCATAGTCCATGTTTTTAAGAATTCAACTCATTTTACTCAAATACCCTAAGCTAAATTACTTGGAAACCGATTAGAGAAGATTCATCCCCTGTTTTCATTAATACTGAATTTGTATGCGCATTCCTGCATGAGAGTTACAGCATCACAAAAATCAGATTGTTTGAAAATGTCAGCCAACCTAGAATTTCAAACTGCCATGTCTCACCCATTTTTTAAGATATTGCAAAAACAAAAAATGTTCCAGAATTCTTGTATCACGTTTTAACACTTAACACAAACAATTCTTTCAATTTATAATTTTTTTGTACATGTTTTTGAATTTAAAAAAATTATTTTTTTTTACTGGCCGCCATTTTAAAACAAGATGGAGGATGAAGCTGGCCAACGAACTCGGTCGAGACCTTAGTATGTCCTATACACATGCTCAGTTACATCCAAATCGGTACATAAATAAGAGAGTTACAGCATGACATACGTCAGATATATATATATATATATATATATATATATATATATATATATGTATATATATATGTATATATACAATATATATACATATATTTAAATCAACATTTGAACGGAGGGTGGTTTGGGGTTCGGGCAGGGGCGTAGCTTGAAATTTTTATTGGGGCCGGCGAAGGACCTGACTTTGGCGCCCTTTATATAATTTTCATTTTCCACTCTCCCACCCCCACACACACCGTCTCTCGCCACATTGTCATCAGCCGCGCTAGAGGTCTGCAGATGCTGAAATTCCCAGGCCCGGCCCGGCCCGGCATAAAAGCAAACACTTCGGTCCGACCCGTTCAAAATTATTTTGGCCCGGCCTGATATAAAAGCAAAAAGTTCGGCCCGACCCCAGACCAGCCTGTCCCGACTGAATATCTACAAAGCATGCGATATTTCTGAAGCAACATTAATCTAAAATTTCACTTACTTATTCAAAAAGCACAATTATGCATAGATTTTATTTTCAGATTATGCTCAAAATGAATGGAATGCAAAATATCAACAATATTTATGATCTCCTAGACAATTACGTACATAAACACTGTTTAAAAAATTGACTTAGACTATTACATTCAAATGAAGATTCAGTAAGAGAAGAAAATTCCGTTATAGGCAGGTTCCATTCTTAGCAGGTACATCGTCTGTTGTATGTAAGACATTCTTCCATGTAAGAAAGGTTCTCGTCATAGATTGTTTCTATTTCACAAGTTTTACTGTATTTTTTTTTTTTTTTTTTGCTTAGAATAGTAACTTTTCTTTAAAACGAATTTTAATTGTAGATTTCCTAATTTTCTGATTTTTACGCTGACCTGAAAATTTCGGTCCATGCAGATGTCTAGGAAGAATGACGTCCAAGCACAGCTTGGCCCAGAAAAAAAGAAGTCTGGCCCGTCCCGGCCCAAGTCTGCAGAGAAAAGTTAAGCCCGGACCGTGCAGATCTCTAACTCTAAAGCCTGTTTAAAATATCAGTTTTAATTTTTACAGAAAAATTACAATACTATTTGATTCTTAGAGACCTGATTAAAAATATATGAAATTTTACATGCAAACAGGTGATAATGATTTTATGAATGTGTCAAACGTATTATTTTGAAATAGATTTGAACCTTAACTAAAGCAATGTACATGCTGCTTTAGTAATTGTACATGCTGCTTTAGCAATTGTACATGCTGCTCCATTATCAACAATTTGAAGCCACTCGTTCATAAATGAAGTTACATAATCTGCTTTCTTCTTAAATTCATTTATTGTTTTGATTTTTGTAAAAAGCACCTAGTTTATTACTTTTATTTATTTACTCTAGAAGAATTCGTGCCTGGGATATAAGTTTTCAAAAAAATATGCAGTGCACTCATTTCAAGAAACACATGCCTCTAATCCTTCAAATGAACGGAATATCTATGTCTGTGTTCTCGTTTTGCACAAGAGGGGATTTCAAAGAGTTCAAATGTCAGGATGAAGGAAATTTTTTGTTCAGAGGCTTCTTTCAGGAAAATTGCCATATGACCACCCTGTAAGGTATTGACTACTCTCGTTTTGTCCATTAACCGACTATGTGCGTACAAGTTAAAGAAAGATAGAGAGTCTTTATAACTTGTATGCACATAGTCGGTTAATGGACAAAACGAGAGTAGTCAATACCTTACAACCCTAGAGTAGATGTCTGCTCGGGATCATACACGGCCCAGCAAAATGAAGGTAAATTTTCAAACGGACCGGTCTGGCAGAATGGAAACAGTTTAAAAATATTAGGTGAGCCGACCGGCCTGATATAAGAAATTGAAAAGGATCGAACTAAGCTGATAAAATATTAAGTCATGGGAAAATACAGTAAAAAAAAATGATAATTACCAGTATATTCTTATAGAAAAATTCAAATTGATTTTGATAACTGACATGTGAGAAGTCGGTCCATTAGCGATGACGTCACATTTCTTGTCAGTCGGCCTTGAGTGTTTCTCGGTGGCAGTGACTCAGGCCGGCTGGAAACTGGGCTTAATTGTTCCCAGGACGCGTCGAGTTGTTTTGTAACAATAGTAATAGCGACAATGAACTTCTGTTAACGGAATCGTTGGAAGTGTACTTTAATAAATTGCAGAGAAACATTTTTTTTTATTATACAGCAACAAAAGTTAGGATGCTTTTAGCCATTTTTTTCTTTTATTCAAAACTACATTAATTTGTTTAATGTCTTTATTTGAATGTAATACTCTAAGAGTCTAAGTGATCATTAATAATACTATTCTGTATTCTATGGCATGTATAAAGTATTCTAAAATATACTGTAAAATTTTTCCATAAATATGCATGCAGTATTCATTAAAAGAATCTTAATCGTATGTTAATAAAATTGGAATTTTTTATAGAAATCGAGTTGGTCGGGCCGGCTGATTTCATTGATTTTTCAACGGGTTGGGCCTGTTTCCACTGAATTTTCAATGGGCCGGTCCGAGCCCGTGCCAAACTTTTAGCTTTTAGACCGGACTGGGCTTGCCCAAGATAGCTTTTGTTCGGGCCAAGCCTGTAAATTCTGGCCCGTGCAGACCTCTACTCTAGAGATCACGATCTGCACGGCCTGATTCCCGCACCCGGCCAAATGAAGTCAAACGTTCAAACTGGCTGGGTTGATAAGAAAATAAATGGGCTAGGCGGCTGGTTAAAAAAATTAAGAGTGACTACCGGTACTGATATACCAAATTTAAAAGGATCGGACTAAGCCGATGAAATATGAACAATTTTCAATGGACCGGCTATGCCAGAATAGATTATAAATGTGTTGCACAATCCGATACTAGTTTGACAACATGAATACAGAAATTTAATATGCCTAACGTAGATTTTCATCGGACAGTTACATTGTGTCTGAGCCTGTGCCTAATTTTTCCTGTCGACTCCAGCCGTGTTCAGGCGTACATTTTTTCTACTTACGCGAGCCGGGCTGGACCTGAACTTAATTATCCCTAAAACATGCCGGGCAGACAATTTTTTTAAAAAACTAAAATTGATAATGGATTTTTGGTAACAAAATCTTTCGAAATAAACTTTAATGAATTCCGAAGAATTTTTTTTATCTAATTTTTTAATTATAAAGCTTCAAAATTGATGATGCTTTTAAACATTTTTTTATCTTTACTCTAAGGTACATTATTTTTTAATGAGTCTTTACTTGAATGTGAAAGTCTAGAAGTCTAAGTATTCATTAATGTTGATATTCTGCATTCTATGGATTTATCACATATAATCTGAATAATACTTTAAAATTTTCGCAAAAAAAAAAAAACTGTGGAGTATTTTTTAAAAGAATCTTAATTATATGTTATGAAAAATCGTATTTTCTTTTGTAGAAATTTAATAGTTCCGGGCCGGGGCGAATTTTTGGTTTTTAAAACGGACTGGGCAGGGCCAAGATATCTTTCATTTCTACCCAGGTGGGTCCGATCCTAGAAATTTCAGCCCGTAGAGACCTCTAGACCACCCCCCCCCCACACCTTCTCTGAGCCGTTCTGTAACCTCTCTCCAGTCACTTCCATTTCTTTGCATTTTCTTTTGATTACCAAATGTGACCAAAAACTACTGATATAAGGAAAGAATTGTACTATCAAGGATTGAATTACATTACTGCCCTGCAGGCTCAGATTGCAATTCCAGTTTTCAGAATTTTCTCTTCTGCAGGGTATGGGTATAAATTGTTTTTGTTAGGAAATAGAGGTAGTAACAGTTCTAAAATTAAATATCTTATACACATGTTGCATGTTAAAAGTAACTTACATTGTAATTTAACATTTAAAATAATGTTCTTGTATAATTACTTGCAACTACTATTTAAACCCTTTCTTTATGAGTGCCTGACGGCGCCCTTAAATCTTCTTTGACCCCTTACATGAACGTATTGGAGAACCGTTCTAACCCCTACAAGTCAGTTCTACATCTTCACACTTTCTTTCTACTACAGAGGGTGGCCAACAACTACTAAGATAAG
Source organism: Maratus michaelseni (assembly GCA_963931845.1). NCBI lineage: Eukaryota > Metazoa > Arthropoda > Arachnida > Araneae > Salticidae > Maratus > Maratus michaelseni. Next base: position 125,877,869 of record OZ007590.1, on the reverse strand, counting down.
AAGGGAATAATTGTATTTCTAAGGATCGAATTACACTTACCGTGCCGCAATTGATTACAATTTCTATTTTCAGAATTTTCCTTTTTGCATGCATAATTTTTTTGAAGGGGCATGGAATGGGGGGGGGATAGAAGTAGTTACAAATCTAAAATGAATCCCCTTATGCAAATTTTGAATGCTAAAAGTAACTTACTTTCTAATTTAAGATTTAAAATAAAGTGTTTGTATAATCACTTATTACTACTAATATACCCTTTCTTTATGAGCGCCCTACTACTTGAACTTATTTGGGGGGACGCTCCCCCCTCTCCCCCCCTAAAGCTACGTAACTGGAGTCGGGGGGTCATGATCGGTGAAAATATACCAAAATGGTTTGGAATTGCTTGCCTCCGAACGGCTGCAATAGGTAGCTTTTTGTATTGAAAGCTACCTAAAAGCAAAATTGAAAAAGAACTATCCGGGGAATTTTATTTCTACAGATAATTTCTGGAATTGGTGATAATATTTCTTTGAACCATACTATTTCCGGCAGTATTATTTCGTTAACCTGGAGCGTATTAAAAGCCAAACGGATCGCCAAAGGATTCTATTTCCTGAAAATGTATTTATTAAGGTAACTATGAATTAACTTGAGGGGAAGAAAACTTTCAAAAACATATTTGTCGTTTTTTAATAAAATGTTCAACCAAACTGTTAATTTTGGCTACAAATGATGTCGAGAATTTTATAAATGATATCCGTTTTTTAGAAAAATTTATTTCTTACAAAAATGTGGCAAATCAATTGTAGAAACAGCAGTTAAAAAATATGTTAAATATTTGTGGTATTTTACGTATGAATGTGTGGCTCTAGCAAAACTTCACGGACGAATAAATCTCGAAGGTCATTTTATAGAAACAGTGCAATTTTGCGAACGGTAAGTTTTTTTTAATAAATGACAGGCAACTATACACATAAAAGGCAACTCATATGAAAAGGACAGTCGAATATCATGAAAATTCAAAAATATATCGGTGATATAGTAAGCTGAAATTCCGTTGCTTTCAAAAAGTAGCTGCATGATAAGGGAGTTCCCACAGATTGTAATTTTTTATTTGTTGTAGTTCTCATTAGAAGAAACATCCCGTTGAACCCATAAGAAAAAATACATCCATATCGAAACAGTTGTTCAAAATCTACAATAGACTTACGTTAAATACATTCTTTTTTGGTAGATGTCGGTTAATTAAAAAAATGACAGTTTATGGAATATCACTTATAACCCAAGTACTTTTAGTGAGCAACTGAAACTAAGCTGACTCAATCGTCGATATATTTTTGAATTTTTACGGTACGTGATTGAAATTTTTATATAAGTTGTCCTATATAGTTGCCCACCAATATATGAAAAAGGCATTGTTAACATTCGAGCATGTGATGATCATACGATATCATCACTCACTGTAATCTTACAGTATATAATTATAACATTTCTCAAAGTTTTAATATATTTATTTTCAAGACTTATTAACGACAAAGAAACTTCAACTCAATTTGAATCTGAATAAAACAAGCATATTTTGAATGAACAAGTTACAACTTGTTTATGTTTTTTCGTAATAGATGAACCATTATATAACTTGTTTTCTATGTATTTTGCTTCCTGATAATTTTAACCCTTTCCACTCTTTGGAAATTATTGCGATTACCATTTTTCTACCACTACTTTTCTTCTATATTCGCCGTGGTATATTCCTATTACAAATATTGTAGAAATATACGACGAGTATATATATATTTTAATTAGTGTTATCCAAAGCTTAATGAGTCTAGATGGTGATAAGCTTTGTAGAGTCACACCTGACAAAGGTGCGGAAAGCGTTAACAACACATTTAACACTAGAACGTCCGCTGGTGTCATTTCGACACCAAACCGAATTTAGCCTTATCTCTCTATCACATTTTTTCACCTATATTGTTCCAATTGTATGACTTTTAATCATTTTACGTAATAAGCACACTATCGAAATTTTTATTATGTGATTCGATTTTTAAAAAAATTACAGCCAAATTCACCTAGAACGTCTGTTGGTGTTATTTCGACACCAAGCAGAATTTACAACAAATCATCGTTCTTTTGTGAAAATGTAACAATATAAGCTTAATTAAAGTACAATGATGCAATATACTGATAAATTAGAACTTATAGCGTCCATTTTGCACAAATAAATTAGTGGTGTCGAAATGACACCGGCGGCTGTTTTAGGATGTCGAAATTTTCGGCCGTTTTGATTTAATGTATTTTTCTGTAAGATTAATCGTCGTTCTTCGTGAAATGATAACAATATAAGCCTAATTAAAGTACAATGACGGAGTATAGTGTTAAATTAGAATTTATCGCGTCCATTTTGCATAATCAAATTAGTGGTATCGAAGTGACACCGATGGCTGTTTTAAGATGTCGAACTTTTCGGCTGTTCTAGTGTTAACAGAAAAATCGTAGTGTCATTGCGATCGTTTAAAAAAATAAGGCGGAAAATATGCAAAAAAGCTGTTTGTTTACTCACGTTAGTTTCCTGATTTTTATTATGATACAGAAATTGTACCATTTAGGTTAAAATGTTACTTAAACACTAACGTACCAATGTTCAATTAAAGAATAATTATTTTATGGTGTAAGTGAAATATATTTCATTTTTCTTACACTATATTTCGGGTTTAAAACTTGCCCTATGGACCCTCATCCTTTATTTTTAACAGTTACATTACTGATGCTACTAGTATGTTGTACGTAATGCACACATTTAATAAGACGTTGATTATGCAATGCATAGGACCTCAAATTTCAGTTTTTTTGTAACCTTTACGTTAGACTTCTGAGTTATATTACTTCGAATATTATTTTTATGACATGGTAATGTCAAATAAATATCATCAGAATAATTAGTGTTATATTTAACACACACATATCTAATTTTCCTCTTTTAATATAATGATATATGTAAATTAATCCAAACTCGTCTTAAAACAGAAAATATCTTAATATTTATTACTATTAGTATTTATTATCTCAAATTTAAATTGTAAATGATTTCAAATGTTTGGAAATAAAAATGCCTAGCTAATAGAAAGAATTATAGAAATGATTGCATAAACTATCACGCGGCAGTATATGTCTGATTTTTTCAGTGTTAGCAAGTTGGAGGAATTGTTTTTTTAAATGTCTACCACACTTTCAGAATAGTAATCTACGATTTATTTGACAAGCATTCTGTGCTAGAATAAAGCGAACATTATAAGTTGAAAAAAATGGTAGATATTTTTAATTTAAATCTGGTATCAGCAGTATTTGGTGATACTGCTGTTTTCCAACAACAAAAAACAAAAATAAATTTATTTTTTCCAGTATTTTGGTATGAATATTTACACATATTAATAAACATAAAATAATTTATCGATTAAATAAATGTTTGAACCATACAATTAATATGCATACGTAATAATCTTTTACGAGTTAATAGAAATAAATTACTCTTCGTTATTGAAAATATGAAAGATAAATTTGCTTTCTAGATTAGATTAAATAAGAGCCGTGGAATGGCAACAATAAATATGTTGCTGTTTCATTAATATTGGTTTTCTATGCTGACTAATTATTTCTCTTAAAGTAACCATAATTCAGACAATGTTAATTTAATGGAAATATAGAATAGTGCAAATGAAGTGTCATTACATCCATTAGTGTCTCATTAAGAAAAGAAAATTATTTATCATGCGAAAATATGAATTTGTATATATGTTCCAGCTGGTATAAGGCAAAGTAGTTTAAATCGCATTATTTTTGTTTTCGCTATCAAAAAAGCCTTGTTATCTACGCAAGGAAATCTTCTTTTAAAATTATAAAATTACTTTCTTTTGCATGTATATAGGGTAACAATAAATATGTTGATGTTTCATTAATATTGGTTTTCTATGCTGTCTAATTATTTCTCTTAAAGTAACCATAATTTAGACAATGCTAATTTAATGAAAATATATAATAGTGCAAATGAAGTGTCATTACATCCATTAGTGTCTCATTAAGAAAAGAAAATGATATATCATGCGAAAATATGAATTTGTATAAATGTTACAGCTGGTATAAGGCAAAGTAGTCTAAATGGCTTTATGTTTGTTTTCGCTATCAAAGAAGTCTTGTTATCTACGCAAGGAAATCTTCTTTTAAAATTATAAAATTCCTTTCTTATGCATGTATATAGGATAACAATAAATATGTTGCTGTTTCATTAATATTGGTTTTCTATGCTGACTAATTATTTCTCGTAAAGTAACCATAATTCAAACTATGTTAATTTAACCCTCTCACTGACATGCCCGTGTTAATACATTCAGTAAGATGGAGGTTTCACTGCAATACAAGCATTATTTAAATGAATATAATTCTAGGTATATAGTGCAATTTTAATACACTGAGTAATGATTGATACTCTCAAGGATTATATTCATATATGTAATGAAGTTTTTTATATAATTTTGGAATAATCACTTCTTTTTAGCAATTAAAATAAAATACAGAGAACACAACATGACATTTTAGCACTTGAGCTGGACAGTCAGAGGGTTAATGAAAATATAGAATAGTGCAAATGAAGTGGCATTACATCCATTAGTGTCTCATTAAGAACAGAAAAAATTATTTATCATGCGAAAATATAAATTTGTATATATATGTTCCAGCTGGTATAAGGTAAAGTAGTCTAAATCATATTATTTTTGTTTTCACTATCAAAAAATCCTTGTTGTCTACTCAAAGAAATCTTCTTTTAAAATTCTAAAATTCCTTTCTTATGTATGCCTATATTTTTAATAAAACTAGACAAAAGAAATGCATTACGCAGAAATAAGTGTTAACAGCACAGAAACTAAATATATTTACTGTTTTTGAACTATGTTATGTCTGAATATTACAGTAATATGATACGTGAAATAACAAAAATTTGAGTGTATACTTGGAAGCTATTGTAAGCAATTAATAATTTATAAGCAAACACATATTTTATATTTCAATAACTCTTTATGTATGAAATATACTTTGAACTGTTAAAATTGTTGTAACGGATATAGACATTATCCATTTTCTTTCTTTTTTTTTTATTTATTATTATTTTTTTATGTTCTGGAAAAGTTGCATTGAAAAATATTTACTATAAAAATATCTAAAATTAAATAAATCATATAAGTTTTTTCCGGTATGATATTGAATTAAAAGCAATTAATTTAATAAGCTGCAAAATGTTAAATCTATTAAATATTTTCAAAACGCATTACCATATTTATACATTTATTTTTAATGCATTATTAATATCAGAATGTAACACATCCCGAATAGAATTTTTTATCGAATTATAAGTTAGAAAACATTTATAACGATCTATGATTTACAGTAGAATATGATGATCTCGTGCTGAATTTTACAATGTACTTTGTTAATGGACACCCCCTCTCACTCCCCCCTCCCTTAAGAAGCATATTTCTCTGTTTCAACTCTTTTTAAATTTTAGTTTTTCCCATCTTTCTCAGCCTCTTTAAGCCCCACAGAGGAGGGTCCCGAAGCCCTATCTCCCATAGGACCGGAGTTACCCCCCCCCACACACGGGGGAGATATTCAAGGCGTTTAAACCCCGTCATGTAACATATCAAAAGTTTCATCTCATCAAGCCATTTTGTCTGGTTCTACTCTACCCCTCCTTCTCTACCGTCTCTTGTCAGGAGCACTTTTCCTTATTTTTTTTTCAATTTCTAATAATTATTTTAGTTTTTCCCATTTTTTTCTGTTCCTATGGCCCGGACAGCTCCAAAATTTCACCAAAATTAATTGTAAACCGCCCAAAGGTATTTCCCACCCCCACCCCGCTTCTTTTGGCGCCCTGGTTTTCACGTATCTTTATCACGTAACAATTTAAAACTTACATATACAAAGTGGATAATTGATCGGAAAGTACAATAACCAATAAAATGAAACAATTAATAAAAGTAAAAGAATAAATAAAAATAAATAAATGAAAATTCTTAAATTAAACATTTTCCCATAGAAAACCACTAGACGCATAGGAGAAATATCCATGTACCGAGAAAAATATTTTAAGCCTATGTCTTTTTTTGTACGTACTTTTAAATGAAATATTGAAACATTATGTACTGAACATTAATCTTTAGTCTCCATTATGTCACTTCTTACAACATACAGTATTTCTCCAAATCATAATCTCGAGTTCTAAGATATATACTTAGGTTTCTATATATTTCATTGTTTCTAAAAACACGCATTAAAAGCCATTTTTGTCGGAATAATAATTTATAACAGGAAATTCGTTTGTTCGCTGTTTGATTAATGATGTATTAGCCTTTACCGTTACATAATATTCAAAAAAGAGTGTTTTATTTCCACAAAAACACTTTATTTAATGATATTTAAATTTAAATTGTATTTTATATGTTAAGTAATATATATATAGGGGTGACAGGAAAAAAAGTCTCAATCTGAAAATTCAATAACTCATTAACTATAATAGATATGAAGTTGAAATAAGTGACATTTTTATTTAGTATCTCTTAAATTTCATATGCTGCAATTTTCAAAACAGCTCAAATTTCCAGTAATAAAATGGTGCTGCATTGTCTAATACATTACAAATACTCAAATTAAATTTTAAAAGATTTGTAATGTAATTTTTCATCTTAGTTTGAGACTTTTTACAATTTAAGACAGTGCAATGTACTTTATTATCGAAATTTTTAACTGCTTTTAAAAATACAGCATAACTAATTTAAGAGCTACCAGATATAAATGTCAATTTTTTCCATCTTCATATTTAGTTACTGTATTGAATTTTAAAACAGAGGCACTTATTACTTGTCACTCTTGCCGCTTATTACTTGTAATTTATATACACCGAAGAGCCAAAACATTATGGTCTTCCCCATATTTTGCAATGAAGACGTGGAGGGTAAGTGATCTGGTGGAAATGGTATTTAACTGCTGCTGTGGAGTCTGAGGATTGATTTTTTTCCTTACTTCTGCGTGTGATGGAAAAGGCTGCTGAACTAAGCGATTTTGATAGAAGGCAAATCATAATAACCCGACGACTCGGAACGAGTGTTTCCTATGCTGCACGACTCGTGGGTTTTTCGCGACCTATCGTTGTTAGTACTTGTGCAAAGTGGATGAATGACGGTGAAACCAGCAGTAGATGCCTGTCGTTGGACGCCCACGCGTTACCAAAGTAAAAGGACGTCGAAGACTGTCCCACTTAGTGAAGCAAAATCGACGACAGACAGTGGCTCCGATGACAGCTCAAAATACCAAGTAGATTCATGTAGAATTGTTTCGGAACACACAGTTTAGCGGACACTGTTGGATATGGGACTACGCAACAGACGTCCCACTCATGTGCCTCTGTTTAATAAGCGTCATCGCCAACTACGCCTACACTGAGCCCCGGAACATCGTAATTAGACCATGGATCAGTGGAAGAGAGTTGTCTGGTAAGATGAATCACGATTCGTTATTCATCACGTCGATGGTCGTGTCAGGATACTTCGTCTTCCAGGCAAACAATTGCTCCCCCCCAATGTACGGCAGGGCATACACAGGTCAGTGGTGGCCGTATTATGCTTTGGGGGACGTTCTCATAGGCGTCTCTGGGACGCACGGTTGTGGTAGAACAAACCATGAAAGCTGAGGACTATCTAACATCATTGCAGACCAGTTGTACCCTTATATGACGTGTGTCAGTGGAACTGGAAATGGAGTCATCCAACAGGGCAACGCTCCATGTCACAAGGCTCGAATTGTGTTGGAGTGATTCCAAGAGCATAATGCTGAATTCCAGTTTATGTCCTGGCTGGCTAACCCACCGGATCTTAGTCAAATAGAGCACACATGGTGTGTCATTGAACGGCAGCTCAGAGCTCTAAAACTTACCATGTCGGAATATCCGGGATTTTCATGACCGCTGCTTGAACATCTGGTACAATCTGTCTCCGGCCATCTACCAAGGAGTTGTGGCATCCACGCCAAGGCGAGTTGCAGGCCAAATGTGGACCAATGCGTTATTATATAGGTGATCATAATGTTTTGGCTCTTCAGTGTATATACTCAGTGGCCAAAATATGATAATTTCTCTGTGAAGCTTATATTCTAAAGATCGCTTTTAACCCCCTGACTGCTGAGCAAAAGGTCAAATTTGTAATGTTGTTTTCTCTGTAATTTTTTTAAAATGCTTAAAAAATCTGAATTTTCTAACTTGAGATAAAAAAACTTAATTACGTATATAAGTATAATCCTTGAGAGTACAATCATTACTTAATGTTTTAAAAATGCATTATATTTGTAGAATTACATTAATTTAAACAAACCTTGTATTGCTGTGAAACCTACAGCATAGTGAACGGATATATCAGGTCGCGGCGGTGAGAAGGTTAAGATCCATATAGTAGAGTACACAGTTATTTACGATGTTTCTGGGTTGTACGTAATATGTTGTGTTATAACTCTTCTGATGGTACAAACAATGTATGTTCAGATAATCGCTCCTGACACCTCTATCGTTCACAAGCAATTTTCGCCCACAGTTCCACTTTTCGCTAGATATTTTTTACATGCAATTTATTGAAGATGCTAAACATTGTAGTACGAGAAAAGGCAAACAAATTAGCGATTTCTGATATACTAGAATTGGCTCTACTGGCTCCCACAATCATGTCTCATTCAAAGTCACTAAAAACGCTTTTTCCTCATGAATGGAAAAATGCTATGTTGACTTGTGCTTCTTACCAAGAGCAAACGATTTAAATTAAAATCCAGTTTATTACTCCAGCGCACATGTTGCATGGATGAGTCGAAGTTTCAATGAAGAGTAGTCATAATATTTTGGCCACTCTGTTTATATGCACACATATATATAACACATACATATATACAGGTTTCTGTATATATACAGGATGTTGCTGAATTCGAAAAACAAATATCATAATGGGTGATAGTAGGCAACTAAAGGATGAAAAATTGCCATAGAACATGGGGTCGCAAACACGTGTAGTTGGAGAAAATCCGAAACATAATTATGAAGGGTGTGACGTCGAGTGGAACAAAAAAGGGTGAATAATAAGTAGAAATCTAACAAGTACCATCGAAGTGGTTACGCATCCCAATCGCAAAATGTGCTGGTGCACCAGCATGCATGATATACATGTTCTGCCGCAAAGTGGCCGGTATTCCCTGCATCAAATCCGCGAAGACATGCTGTAAAAAACAAGGTATGTTGAGCTATTGAGACATACGACGAGAAAATTGTAATAATGCTATCCTTCCACAACATTTCATTAACAAATTAATCAATAACGTATTGTTTGACCCGATCTTTTACATAAATTTCGGAAAAGGCAGATTCACTGTCTTCTGCATCTATATCATGCCCTTCCCTTCCCTCCACACACACACACACATGCATTAATACAGCCTAATCAGAAAAAAGTTTATAAAAACGCCCCAAACTTTCCTTAAATACCTCTTTCTATCTATCATCAATGAGACTAGAATAAATCCACAAATAAAGATAATACATGATTAGTTTGCTTAACTTACAATTGTTTATTACTACTTAAAGAATTTTGAGAAAAATCCAACTTGAACTCATTCGTCCTCAAAATGTCAAAAAGTATTATACAGAAAAAAGGTTAACTTCTAATCACATATACAACAGTCCACACCGTTTACACAGGACGAATTCCTACTGCTTATTCAAACATATCCTTATTAACACAATTCTGACCCCGTGCTGACGTTAGAGTAATTTGTACATGTGGAAGTCACTTATATGAAAAATATTTGCGATAATGTTTAAAAGATATAGGCGATCTTTCTTCCCCGTACTCCATAAAGATTGTATATCAACTCCATTTAAAACAAGCAAAAGTTTCAGTAAATTGACAGGAAAAAATGCTAAGATGTTTAACAAAACAGGAGGCTTTGTGCAATACTCCAGCGGCTATTGAAATCCTGTACAACAGTAGCTGTCATGTATCAGTTTACCTGACCTCAACAACCAATATAAAATGTGCGTTTCGAATTCACGTGAGATGACTGAGAGGGGAATAAATTAACACCATTCCTATTGCCATTTCTATTTCCAATATTATTACCATATCCACCTTTAAAACTACAAGTAATTCATCCATTGACAGAATTATCATTATGAACACCAAATTATCTTTACCACCGTCTTTCATCCTATTCTGGAAATAACGGAATGGGCAAAAAAAAGGAAAATTTCCGTTAGCTGTTTTGGTCATTCCCTATTTTGTATAATGCATCCCTATGCACAGTTGGATGTCTCTGTGCATAAGCCATTATAGATTGAAAAACAATATCTAAATTAGGAACTTGCTTGACATCCAAATAATTCTGAATTGTTGTCGTAAAAAGTAGTAATACATTGTTCCTAAAGAAAGCATAAGACAAATTATATTAAAACAATTTACATATATTTGTAGTTTACGAGACGAAAGTTATCAATGGGTTTCATAAATAGATTGTCATAGATTTCCCATTAAATTATCTTCTCAAGGAAGATTTATTAAATACCGATGGTAAGTTGCCTTCAAGTTTTGTAACTCTGATAAGTTGGGGTGTCTCCTAGTATGGAAGATGCAATTGTTTGGAACAATGCTCTAGCATCTCCCTGAAATCTGCATTTAAAGATGGCAAACTTGTGAGTATCAGGCAATATATTTAACAGAAATACTCCACCAAATATCCAAAATTGCAAAATGAGGACAGGAATTCGCCAAAAGCACTCCACCTTCGGTAACAAACGCCTTTATAGTGAAATCCAGCCGGGGAAACAACTATATAGTTGCATGCGTAGAGGCAGTTAAAAGTCAACATCAGTAGCCTTCATAGTGTTTGAAAATTAGAAGAAGTTCAGTGATGAAAAACTAAAAACTAACAATTTGTTTAATGAATATGAACTATTCACACCACTCAAAACTCGCTTTACTCAACAAATACTCTATTTATCAAATACAGTGTAAATCTATTAAAATTTAACCCTAACTTCGTATATTTTGAACAAATCTCGCGCTTCGTTAATAAACGATACTGACATCGTGTGTCGATGTAATCATAACCTGCCATTTAATGGAAAAAAACACGTGACTGTCTGAGTACTTTGATTTATCAGAGTAATATTTAAAAACTCTAAAAAATGTTGTTGAACCTGAGTTTCGTTGCCTTCGACTAAATAAGCAAAAGTACCATATCACGTATATTAGGATATCGGACTGCTAAGGATTAAAAATTAAATTTCATACGTTTAAAATAAATCAAAAACATTCAAACGACGATAAAAGAGCTGAATTTAAAACTGAAATTTAAATCCATGCGTAATATTTCTACATCATACAATATGTGCGTCAGACGGATATTTTAGTGTAATTAAAAAATTTATAAATTTAAATAAAAAAAATTTAAATACCACATCATATTAAGTATTGAAAAAATATATGTATATATCCATGCATGAAATATTTTAATGTGTTAATATTCAAGTTCGACTTTTAAATAACTAAAATTTTTATCATCGTAACTTGTTTTAATTAATCTACATTATTGTCTGCACAAATGCGTAACTTTTTTGTTCTCCAACTAATTGCAAGTAATAAGAAAGCTAATACAATAAAACACCTTTACTAATTCCCGCATAAATAATATATAAGCTAAAATTAGACTTATTTATATAAATATCTCTGTACGAATGTCTGGTTGAAAAATGTCAAAAAGCATTATAGTACTTATTTAAGAAAAATATATATTCTGATCTTTATGTTCTTAAATTATTGATGTTAGCAAATATAATCTTTCATTAAACTACGTCCATTTTAAATGTTTCACAAGTACTTAAAAAAAACATAACATTACGCTTCAATAAATTTTAAAAGCAAATTAAATACTTGAAAACAAGAAATCTTAGCTGTAATTATTGCAAAAGAATTTCTTTTCAATTCTGAAAAAAATGTTTGCCTTTTAAAACAAAGAATTTCTGTTAATCAGACAAATTTACGTTTCACATATATTAGATTACAACTCCAACAATTGTTTTTTACTAACTACTAGTTATATTTTGCTGTATTTAAAACAAGTCACAATACAAGTTATTCTCATTTTTAAGATTAATTTTTCAGACGTAACTTTTGAAATTGTTAAAACAAATTTTTTTGGATAAAACGTAAATTTAAATATATTAATGTAAAATGATTTAATATTCAAACTGTAACAAAATGAATTTGTCAGTATTTTTAAACAAAGAACTTGTTTTCTACGCTTTTTGTGTTTATATAGAGCCAAGTGTGTATTTATACTATAACTCTTTTAAACTTATTGAGTTAATTTCCGTTTTCTTTATGTAACCAAAATAAAGTAAAACCATGAATGCACTTTTGATGTTTATAATAGAGATGGTATTAGAAAACGGACAAAACATAAAGTAAATATCCATTACAAAAATATTAAACATACATACTTCGAAAACATTTGCAAATAGACATTTCTATTTTATGCAAGCGTTAAGCCATACCTAAATAAGTGTAGTTTAATATTTATGATTTAAAAATAAAACTAGTCGTTTGGGAACACCGTAATAATTACCCATCATGAATATGGATAATATAAAATATGAAAATGAAACATGTGTATTAAATTATAAAGTGCATTGCAAATCGAATAAAATCCTGGCTTGATGACGTCATAAACTTTAAATGCTCTAATACTTAATTGCGTAGGATAAACATCCTTATAACTAAAAATGATAATCCTACTAACTAAAAGTTTACTGCGTCGTATTAAGCGTCTCTTTGCTAATTAGAATATATCTTTGAATTGAAATTTGAATGAAATACAGGGTCATGAAAAATCGATGAGTGTGGGAAATGCGATTATAAATATCTCAGAAAATCATTATCCGATCGACTACATTCTAAATGCAAAATTTATGTTTTTTTTATGTCTTTTATATTCACTCCTTAAAAAAAAATAATAATTTTATATACCTTTTATTAGAATGAATATTTCAAGAGTCATAAAATAAAGAGTAAAAAAAATAGTTCCAGATAATCGAGGTTACAGAAATTCAATAAGCTTCTTCCCATTATTACATACTAACTACATACCAAATTTCTAGTCTCTATCTCAATTTTCTCGAGAGATAGAGCATTTACAGGCACACACACAGACACACAGACAGTCGAACGGCAATTTTTTTCTTCTAAAAATAAGTTTTTCGGAATCTCCAGTGTCTGAAACGCGTAAATCCATCAAAAAAAATTTCGATTTTAAAAACGATTACAAGACTTACCCTATACAACGTATGATGGGTAAGTAATATAATGAGAAAATAAACCTTTCGTTAAAGTAAACTTTTATAAAAATACTTATAAAAATAATTGAGCAATTACATAATTTATATATTATGTAATATACATTTTCTAAAATTCTTGATGTTTTTATACAAAACAATAACGGAAAATGTATAATTCAGGCATGGATTATGAAACAATTTCCAAAACTAACAGCATATTATATATTTTGTTTCATTCAATGAAATGAGTTATCTAAATAAACGTTTTAATTAAAGTGTACCGCAAACATTTTTCCGCTATAGACCATAATATTACAGTTCTTTTGTGTGTCCCTGTAAACAAAATATAAATGCTACACACTTTATTTTCAATAGCGAGAATTATTTACTGAACATCAAAAATATATAAAAAAAAATACATGGCATTCCGAATATATTTCAATATAGAATACAAACAAGCTGACAGACAGATGATGTTAAATGTTAAAAACATTTATCTGATTTAAATTAATAGCCGTTACAAGAGAAATAAAAACAGTGTTTTGTTAAAAAAAAATGAAAATTATGATTTATATTATTTATATCCGACCAGATATAAAGAAAAAATACATACATTCAATAAAGAGTGAAAAACTATCTTTCCGTTGATACCATAGTTTTTTATTCACACATGAAAATATAAGTTTGACTGTTTTCTGATAAACCTATAAGGAGAATTTATGAAACCGTAATGTTTCTTATTGGTGATAGCAAATAAGAAGAAATATATAAGAAAATGTAAAATGATTTTCTTTTATTTCAAACTGCCATACAAAGGAACGTTATTTGACCCAGGGAACTGAATACAAAGACTTCATCTCAGATAAAAGTAATATAGAAAATTTTGGAATGTCTAAAATTTTTTGTTTAAAGAAATATAATCTTGAAAACGATTTTCATAAACAAATCAAAGAATGATATCGAAAAAACAGCCTTTTTCTAAACAGAATTTTTTTTCACCTATTCTAGAAACATCTGAGCCAAGGGCAGGTAAAAATGCAACAACTTTTTCTTTTAAATGTAAGATTTAAAATATCCTGACATTGAAGGAAATAGATTGCATATATAATTTTCAAAGCTATATTGAAACATGATATTTAAATATGCTATGAGTAAAGTGTTGCTTAAAATTGATATGTTTGTAGTCCATAATTTGTATTTTTCACATATTTAATTAAACATATAAAATTACTGTGCTATCCTCTATAAAAAATCAATTTTTTAAAAACATTTTCTCTATATAAAGTCTAATAAAGAATTAAAAAAACATCAAACATGTCTAAAATTTTACACTTTTTTCTGACTAAGATTTTAATGTTGGTCATTTATTATTTTATTACTCTGTTACATAGTGGCAGCCAATTAAGCGAGAATTTGAAAAAAAAGTCCTTCCGGCTTGTACCAGGAGGAAAAGGTAGCTTTCGTAGTCCATGTTTCAAATAATCAACTCAGTTTACTCGAACACCCAAAGCGAAAATGCTTGGAACCCGATTATAGAAGATTCAATCCTGGTTTTACTATGAGCATGAGAGTTACAGCATAACAAAAATCAGATTGTTTCAAAATGTCAGCCACCCTAGAATTTCAAAATACCATATCTCAGCAATTTTTTAAGATAAAGCCAAAACAAAAACTGTTCTGGAATCCTTGTGTCACGATCTAACACAGAACGGAAATAATTTTTTCAATTTATAATTTTTATGCGTCTTTTTGAATTAAAAAATTAAAACAATTAACGTGCTGCCATTTTGGAACAATATGGCGCACGAAGCTGGTCAACGAACTCGGTCAAGATCTTCGTATGTTCTGTACACATGATCAGTCTCATTCATATCGGTTTATAAATAAGAGAGTTACAGCATAACGAATATCAGATTGTTTCAAAATCTCAGCCACCCTAGAAATTCAAACTGCCATATATAAGCCATTTTTTAAGATATAGTCAAAACAAAAATTGTTCCAGAATCCATGCATTACGTTCTAACACTTAACAGAAACATTTTTTTTCAATTTATACTTTTTTACCAGAATCCCTGTATCACGATCTAACTCAAGTTAAATGGAAAAATTCGTCACCTGACATAATAATCTGAAAATGAAGAATTTTTTTACATGTTAATTGTGCAACATTAAAACAATAAGAAATTTATGAGCATCATTCAAACAGTTTATTATAACACTAAAATCTGTGAAAATGAAGCTCAAATTTTGCCATAATACTATATTGTGATCTTAAATTCTTTTAAAGCTAAATAAACGGTCCTTAGGTACTTTTAAACATGTTTATTATTCTGAATGATGTATATAAACAAGACTAAAAAAAGGGCTTCAGTGAAATATTTGATCAAGTACTTGAGTGGAATTTTTTTAGTAAAAAATTTAACTCTGAGTTTTTTTAGAGGATAGCACAATAAAGGTATAAATTTAAAATCATTTGATCATTTAAAAACCTGCGCGTCTAGTTTTTTTATGTTTTTATTTTTTTTCAAAAGTATCTTGAAAGTAGTCTCACTTATGTGAAAAAATTACGTGGTTTTCTTTTCCCGTTGCTACTCAACCGTTATCGTAAATTAGACGTTCATTGCAAAAAATGCCATTTACTACGTATACCTTAATATCAAGCCTTAGGATGCAGACTAATGATTTATTTCTATTTTATCAAATATCTAAGGAAAAAAATATTAATACCATTTTTTGTATTATTTGTATCATTTCCACGTCTAACGATTTTTAGGTATCGTTATTTCGAAACAATATATTAATCGCAAAAAATTGGCGATTAAATATGAGGAAGTTTACTAATGGAAAAAAAGTTCATGTGACTTGGCAACGAAGCATTTTTAGCCACTGAATCTCATATCTACAAAACCAACGTAATCTATAAGGATAAAAATATATATGGTAAAAGTATATTAAACATAAAAGCATAAAATATATTTAAATAATAAGACCGACTAGTTTAGTACACATAAACGGTGACAGTCTCAGTAATAATAAATAATATATTTTCCAAGATAATATAAATATGTACTTGATAAACAAAAATCACGAGATATCAGGTATTACAAAATCCGATGCTTTAATAATCCTGATCATCAGTAAACGTGATTTATTTTATCTTAGTGTTAATTTTATGAAACATCTCGTTCCAAATTCTAGGTAATTGAAAATTGGCTAATTTTTTGCATACGTTGTCGCTAAGTATATATATTTATATTATTACATGTTTTCATTAGAGAAATAGATCCAATATAACCTGACCAACTAAGGTGTATACGAAATTCCGTTCACCAAAACATATTGAACAATGCAACATTATATAAGAAATACGATTAGAAAGTTAAGAAGGACGATGAAAGAACCTATAACTTATATCAAATACAACAAGAAAACTACGGACTTTTCCAGACTACATAACATAGAACTATTACAGATTCATTTTTAAAATTGTAAAAAATATATCCTTCAGGATTTTATTCCCCATTATTAACTGCGAATACATAGAAATATGTATGTCCAACGAGAGTACATGCAAGAAATCAGACTCCCGTGAGTTACCGAGAATTTGATGCGATCTGCTTCATAAATCACGTTTACAGGTGATAATTGTCTTTACAGCACCTGCTTTCGTGATACGTGTTATCTCGTGATGTTTGTTTATCGAGAACATATGTCAAATAGTTTGGCAAAAATAATTTATTTGGCATTACTGATCTTGAAAAATGTCACCTTTTTGTGTACGAAACTCGTAGGTATGTTTATTAAATGTTTTTAAAGCCTTTATATTTACTGTAATCACTTTTAACATGTATATTTTTATTTTAATGATAATAAGGGATTTTAACCTATATAATTCTATTATGCATAGATTTTTTTATAATTTTTTAGCATATTTTATTACCATAAAATAAAATATATACTTACACACCTAAAAAACATAATGAGGACACCAAAGCCCTCAAAAAATCTAAAATTCGTCTGTAGCTCAATTTTTATTTATTTCTGAAACCTTTTTGAATCTGTAAAGCGTTTGGCATAAGTTTTTTTTTTCAATTTTCAACCATTTAATCTAAAGTAGAATCCAAAACAATGACATTTGATCCTAGGAATGGCTTATAAACGTTATCGAAATAAAAATAAGTTAGAAGTTTTCGAATTTTCTGATGCTTTAATGTTCAAAGAGATACGATCTCAGAATCAGTTTGAATTTTCCATTGTTTTCCTTCCATAAATAAAAGAATAAGTATACCGAAAAACTCTTTTGACCAGACTGAATATATTTTTATTTTATTGTCAAGAAATCTAAACATGAGACGTATAAATCAAATGCAAATATTATTATAGAAATAGTGTTTCAAGCAGATTATCATGCAAGAAAACAAAACATACATTTAAACATAGATTAACAGAAAATTTTCACCAATGATTATTCTTTAAAATATGGTGCTTCTAACAGCCTAAAAAATATCCTTAGTTAAATAAAGCTATTTATCAAGTTTCGTAAACATATTTGTTATTTGTTAAGTTAAATAATTATTATCAGGTTATAGTAAATAATAAAAGTAAGTTTGAAAGTTTTCGAATTTTCTGATACTTTAGAGTTCAAAGAAATACGATCTCAGAATAAGTTTGAATTCCCCATTGTTTTTCTTTCATAAATAAAAGTATAAGTATAACGAAAAATGCTTTTGTCCACTCTAAACTTATTTCTATTTTACTGTCAAAGAATTTAAATAGGAGAAATAAAAAACAAATGCAAACACTACTATAGAAATAGCTTTTCAAGGACATTATCATGCAAGTAAATAAAGCATACATTTAAATATGACAGAAAGTTTTCGACAATGTTTATTCTTTAAAATTTTGTGCTTGTAACAACCTAAAGAAATTTCTTTAGTTAAATTAAGCTATTTATAAATTTTGTAAAAATATTTTTCTACGTTTAGTTAAGTAATTATTATGTTACAATAATAATATACTTATAATAAATAGTTTTTATTAAGAAAATTTAAGCTTTCTCTATAATGACAAATGATAAGTAAATAAATAGTATATATTTTCTGGCAAATTTTCAAGTTAAACGGCAGACAGATTAGAGTCTTAATCAAAAAATCAAAGGTACAACGTGACACAATTGAGAGCAAACATAGCTTAGTCTTAAAGAGTAATCACATTTCGTCAACATCTGGATATCCTTCGTTACTGAACTTCCCGAACTCAAATCGGTCTTAATATTATACTCTTTTACTAATCTTCGTTTGCTGTGTGGATGTCACGTTTGGATAATCTTCGAAAAAACTTTAAAATGTATGAGAAATTAAAAAAAATTAGTCTTTGATATGTAGTATCTGTACTTGCGTTAGAATTCTACAAATTCAAGTGCAATATATACTATCTACGAAACTCTTAAATATTGAAATGTTAAAATATAGAAGATGGGCATCTGTCGTATGGAGCATTGATAATAAACTTAATAATTTACATTTAGATAAGCTGAATATTAATTTATGTTTTTGCCTTAAAATATTTTGTAATGAAATTTTTATTTAAAAGGTAGAGGAACCCATGCGGAGAGTGCATGGTAGAGTTCCAAGCACTCTGTTGCGGATTCCTGACTCTGTTTCTAGACTCTTTGGCGCAGACGATAATCTGCGAATTGAACTGAAATGACTTTTTGTTTATGAAAGAATTTTGTTCAATCTTTTTGTGAGTAAAAAGACGACGTAGATTAAAAATGAGTAGAAGATTTTTATGTAAATATTTTGTTTATGTATTGTGCTAGTATACGTCTGCTGTGAATTAAATGTTTTCGTTTTTTCAAAGATGCAATTTTTCCTTCAGTTAATACTTGTCATCGAGATCAAGCCATTTTAAAAGAGTTCCTTCAAATTCACGTTGTGAGGTAAGAAAGTTTTATGAGATTTACTGAGTTACGTAAGTTTTCGAGCGCTACAATATTTTTATTTCATTTGGCGCCCATACGTTGCTCTTTTATTTGGTTGAAATATTTTTTGATGAGTATTTATTTCTATTGAGAATATTAAAATGGAAAGATTAGAAGCATTAAAATCGAAGCAGAAAGTAATTCAATCGAGTTCAACGAAACTCATGAACACCATTAATGATGTATTTATAAATTCGCAGAATACAATTGATGTGCTTTGGTTGGAAAATTCATTGGCACAAATTAATGATAAATAGAGCCAATTTCTATTGAGGAAGAAATGAAAGATTTAAAGAGTTTAGAATCGGATTTCAATCTAATCAAGAGTACAGACAGAAGTTCATTTCCGTAAAAAATATATTAGATAGTAAAATAAAAGATTTACAAAAAGGAGAAAGTAGAAATGTTGTTTCAGATTTGGCTGCTGTTCTCAGTAGTAAGAACACAAATTTGCCTTCAGTGGCCGAACATAAAATCCGCGATAACCTGTCTAAGCGGAACACTGAGAAATTCGATGGTGATCCAGAGAACTGGCAAGTATTTTACAGACTTTTTAAAAACGCTATTCATTTTAATGATGAAATGATCAAAATATATAAATTTACATATTTGAAAAGTCTACTAAAATCATCGGCACAAATTGCAATTCAAGGATTATCAATTCCTGAGGAATATTATGATATGGCTAGTAATCATTTTAGAGAATAGCTACGGAAAAATAAAAAAAATTTGTTTCCTATAATGACAAAGTTAATATCAGATAATTTAATGTTGAATTATAACAGAGAAAATAAAAACGAAACTGAATGGTGGAATCTTTCGAAATTATTAGATTATTTGAGAGCAGAAATCGAAACTAGAGAACGTACACGTTCGTTTCGCAGAAAAGAATTTGATAACAACACTGGATTTGAAAGTGAAGTTGTTCATATAAAAGAATTTGTTGACAAGGATTTTCCCTATATTAAATCATTTAAACACAAAATGCCTACGACGGCTACTTTAAATACGAATGTTGAGAATAAATGCATGTTTCTTCTGAAAATCATGATATATAATCTTGTTTTAAAACCATAGAACAGACGTAAAACGTTATAAAAAGTCAAGCAAGATGTTTCTTATGTTTAAAAAGATTTCTCTGAGTTAAATATTGCAAAAATAGGTGTAAATTTTGTTTACGAAGACATAATTCTTTGATATGTAAAGAAAGCAGGGATAAAGGAGAAGTGACAGATGCTTTGGTTTCATCTTATTCAAAATGAAAACGTATCACAAGATATTTATTTGCAAACCGCTATTGCATTAGTTATTGGAAAAGGATATAAATCAAAATTATGTCTCCTATATTACCTAGGGTTACAGAGGCCTTTAACATTCAGTAATGTTGCAGAAAAATTTGTCTTGAAACTAGTGGGAGAAGATGTTATGATTCATTCTTTTGATTCTAAAGCCGCGTTGAATCAGAAACGTAGACTATACAGGATTGTTTTGAAAAATTACGAAACGATGAAAAAATGTATTGCAATTGCAGTGTTAGAGACGCCTGAGATTAATGAAGCGTTACTTTCTGTGCCTGATAAAGGAAATTATTTATATAGAACTAAACTGCAACTAGCTGATAGAACATATGGAAATTCAAAATATTTTCGATTATCTATTTTGATAGACAGTGATTATTATTGGAAAATGGTAACAGGAAAGGTTCGCAGAATTTCAGATTATCTTGTACATTCTGAAACAATTTTACGAAGAACTGTAAAAGATTTCACTACACCTAGAGATACCAATATTTTACACACTTCGATTAGTGTTATGAAAACCATTTCCGAGCATGGTAAGTTTGACAGAGATAACGACGTAAATGCAACTTTAAAGTCCTTCCGGTATTTAGAAGCACTGGAAATATAACGAGAAAAGGAACAACTGGAATACAGAATGCAGTTTCGGAAAATTATAATAAAACATTTAAATTTAAGAACAATATGTATGAAGTGAAATTGCCCTGGAATGAAAAAGTTGTTGAATTAACGGTTAATTATGACTTAGCAAAAAATAGACTTCATAATTTAAATAAGAAATTTAAGAAAGGTCCAGAATATTATGAAAAATAGGCTAGTGTTGTAAATAATTATGTAGAGAAAGGAATCGCAGAAGTTGTTAATTCTAAACAAAACTCTGTATCTTACTATATGCTCCATCAAGCAGTTATACGTGAAGAGAAAACAACAACCACAATTAGAGTCGTTTTCGATGCATCTTCCCAATCTTCCGAACATGACGTTTCCTCTGGAGATAAACATGGTGACGATAATGCAGCATACATTTTCTGGAATGGACATTTTTCAGATGATGTTAAAGTGGAAGTTTTGATTCAGTGAAACAAGTGTGGAGGTTAAGCACATTCCGAATGTGCTGGAATGGAAAAAAAGGTATACATTCTAACGTCGTAATGGTATTCTCGGTTATTCCATGTGTAACTTAATCTCAGCACAGAAAACCATGTTTAACATGTCACAATTTATTCACTTGAACTACATTTTCAAGAAAACACTACACGCATATATTTAACACAACCTCCTCCATTAACACCAGTTTATATGTTAAAAACATGTCCGGTACTTAAAACTGTCTTTCACCATCTTCCTTTTTCCTGCGTATTGACACGACACTCTCTTTGACACGAGAGCGCCGCCCAGCTAGACGGAAGAAGAACCGACTCCGTTACCTGTCCATTTTTTTTTTTTTTTTGCCAAAACCAATTTAATGTGCTCGCTATAGAATAAACAGAATTTATTTTCCTAATTCCAGCTAATTCATTTTATATTTCGTTTCCATACAATATTTGTAGAGCTGTGTCACCTGTGACTATTTTTTTACTTTATCTACCACTAAATCAGAAGAATAATCTTCGTGGTACATTTTTACTAATCTTCGAAGTAGATTATTTTAGTGTAGAAATAGTGGTTGGCAAAATAATAAAACAAATAGTCACCAAAGGCAGCCCCGCCTGTATTTGAAAATTAGGTATTCAAAAATAATTTTCCTACTGAAACCTTATCTTTTTGCAAAATATCACATAAAATCGTAAATAAGAATCATATTAGCTAAATCACGCACAATGCAACTGAAAATGTACTCTTAAAAATTACCCTCCATAGAAGGCAATGTATTATGTTCTTTGTTTAGCCCTGTGTATGAATTTATTTATATTCTACAAAAATCTCTGAATAAACTAAATATAGTTTACCTTAAAAATGCATAATTTAATGAAAAATCTCCTTTAAGGAATTCACGCCTATACACAGCTATGCTTGTGAATCATTTTCTATAAGTATGTATATAATCTATAGAACCACTTAATACACCACTTAATATACAAAATACCACAATATACAAAAATTTAGTTAAACATGAAAACAGATTCCACATCTGAAAACGCTCCTCCATCTTTTACCGCTTATAGAGAATACTTTAAAAGAAATCTTGTAAATCCCTGTAAATAAAAGATAATTGTTTTACATGTAATATTCTACATCATGCATCTTGTTGTACAATTCCATAATGTATATAAATTTCATTATATTCCAAATAGTGCAACATTATTAAAATACGCTGCAAACATTTTGTCCCCGTAGATCAATATGTAACCGAAATATTTTATGTGACCCTGTAAATGAATGATAAATACTTTCCTCACCATATTATACAGAAAGTGCATTTTAGTGCACTTCATAAATGCATATCAATTTCATTATATTTGAAATAT
Source organism: Maratus michaelseni (assembly GCA_963931845.1). Lineage (NCBI taxonomy): Eukaryota > Metazoa > Arthropoda > Arachnida > Araneae > Salticidae > Maratus > Maratus michaelseni. The sequence goes on along the minus strand of OZ007590.1, from coordinate 125,854,726 downwards.
TTTAAAATCATTGAAATACACTTTTAATTGGAATAATACACTTTTAACACAATCATACGCAACATATTTTTATCCATTGACCATACTGTAACAGGATTATTTTGTATGTCCCTGTAAAATAAATATAATGAATACACACCCCATTTTCTATAGCAAACATGCCATGATAAGCTCCAATAACATACGTCAATTATATTGCAATAAGAGTTTTTTACGAGTGTTAAAACAGGGACTCCCCTTTTATTACGTATAATACAATAATACAATAAATACAATAAATCACGTAATAAAACAATAAATCATATAGTGTTTAACTTCCTATATGAAAGTAATAATCCTTTTGAAATTCTTATATTCATCTTCAAGATAGATTTATCAAGAATACATTTATATCATTTTTATTTTTTTAAATATGGTTTTAGATATAACAATTTATTAAATATTAGCTTTGAAAACCATGTTATAAATCATTGATTTCTATTATGTTGGGCATTATTCATTTTAAAACATTCCTAGGAAGCAATATTTGAAGTGACAAATTAACTTTTAAACTTTCAGATTTTCTAACGTTATTGTGCACAAAACAATTTATAACTCTGTTTTGATACAGCAATTTCTCTCAGCAATGATGCTCTGTTTTCTAACATGATTTGTTATTGCATTTTTTTAAATAATCGATGAATGTTTCGAATAATAGTCGCAGAATCCTTAATTTTACATATACACTGATGTCAAGATATTAAGTGGCAGTGACCGTTTTGAGATGTTTTGTCGAATATCTACTGAAATTCATGAGGGAATGCTCGAAATGCCCTTAAACTTTGAGAATGTAAATAACATGTTTGACTTCATGTTTATCATTGAAGATGAAGTCCCGAGGACAGTTACGGGGGGAGTAATAGTAAATTTAATAATAAAATAATATTTTCGTTTCCCCAAGAAACAGAAAATACTCAAAATGTTCCCTCACTGTAGCAAATGACTATGTAGGTCTTGCTAAATGTTCTTGTGCATTTGTGTAAGAATAGCACGCATATTCTTGAAGATGCTAACGTTTCTGTGAAATATTCAAATGTATTTTTTTTATATTGCATGCAGAGTTTTCAACCGCATTTAACGCCGCTTTCTAAAAACTTGACAAAAACTTATAGAAATACTATAAAAAATTAATAGATTCAATATTTGATAGGATACGAGTATTTGTATGAAATAAATTTTAACTGTGCATGCGCGAACTACAGCAAAGATTTTTTTGTCATGATTTGATAGTCAATACTATAGATCAACTCATATAAAAAGACCAGTTAGGTATCATGAAAACTCAAAAGGATACAAGCAATACAGTGAGCTAATTGATAAATTGAGGAGGAGATTATATATAATCCTATAGGATCATTGTATTGCCTGCATCTTATTGAGTTTTCACGATATCTGACTGGTCCTTTATATGAGTTGCTCTATATTACTGACTATCCAATCATGACAAAAAATATTTGCTGTAGTTCGCACATGCGCAGTGAAAATGTATTTCATACAAATACCCATATATCATCAAATATTCAATATATTAATATTTTAATTGCAGTATACTATTTCTACATATTTTGTTTTCAATATTTTGGAAAGCGGTGTTAACTTGGATTAAAAACTGTGTATGCTATATATATATATACATATTGAAATTTTCACAGAAACGTTATCATCTTCAAGAATATGCGTGCTATTCTTACACAAAAGCACAAAAAGCTTGAACAAGACCTACATAGTCATTTCTAACAGTGACGGATAATTTGATCATTTTCTGCTTTTTGAGGAAACGCAAATATTATTTTATTATTAAATTTATTATTACCCCCCCCCCCCCTAATTCCTCTGGACTAAATATTCGCAGAAAAACATGAAGTAAAACATGTTATTTATTTACATCCTCAAAGTTCAAGAGTATTTAAAGCATTTCGTCGCGAATTTCAGTATATATTCGACAAAACGTCTGAAATCGGTCACTGCCCCTTAATATCTGGACATGGGTGAACATAAGAAAACCTTAAATGTAAATTAAAATTTATAATATTATAATTTATTTTCTGAAATTTATTATATCAGTAGTGTAATACTCCGGCAGTATACCTGGTTACTGTTTTAAACAGTTACTCTAGTTGACAAGTGAGTTTTGCAATCGTGTTGTCATGAATCGGTAATATCTGTGAGTGATTGAAAAAACTATTATTTCTTATTTCTTACAAAATGCGAATAGATCTCCTAAATTACTTGTCACGATTTTTTTTTCATAGAAATTTTAATTAAGTTATTGTGATTTTGTAGTGGCTATACATAGTGAGGTGTTAGCAAGAAACTTGATAATTTCAACGAATCTCGTCGTATAAATAAATCAACAACCTGTCAGGAGGCTGTCTGCCGAGTTAGATGTACTGAAGAGTGCGAATGGGACTTGAGAAACAGAATTAGTTCAAAACTGATTTGTTATCAAAGCTGAATTTCAAAACGAAAATTTCAAAACTAAATTGTTATCATGTTCTCCTTCCAATCTTAGGATTAAGATTCTCAGGGTTTAATTTATGCTGAAGGTTCAGTGTTTACAAGTAGAGGGCTGATATATTTAGAGGTAGAAATTACGTCTATTAAAATAGAGTGGCAACTTCAGGTGAATGAGAGGCTAAGTGCAAATAGTATATTCGGAGTAGATTTTCTGAGAGATAGAAGAATAAGTTTTTATTTTTAAATTATAAACTTTATTTGTTAATTCAGATGAGAATACACTGGTGAAGTAGAGTAACCATCCGTTTCTTTTATTTAGACTTATATTTAGTGAGTATGAGAAAAGAAGTTTTCAGGATTTTCTACAGGACTTTGTTTTAGATCAGCTCGAGCTCACTCATGGCACTTGGTATGAAATCGATGCGAAGTGATGCCGCGCATGTGGTTAGCAGACAGTATAGGTAGGTTAAAAAAGTATCATAGAAGTTAGTCATATAGTTAGTTATCAACAAACTGTTGGAGAATGTCACTATAATGCCTATTAAACCCCTTTATTATAGTGGTGTTGCGTCGAAAGAATAATGGAAAAACTGTCGATGATCCTGCAACATAAGGATTTACAATCGATAAAGTCAAGTTAAATGTGACTCAGCATACGCTGCATCCAATTTCTGTAAAAGATGAAAAATTGGCATTTATCAAAAATACTAATTTTATGTCCATTTTAGATTAGAACTCTGGGTATTTTGAAATTCTAGAGGATATACAAGGTGATTATAATTAAAGTTTAAGCTTCAAAACGCTCTAAAAAACGAACCACGGATTAGAATGACGTCAAAATTGAACGGCGTATTATTGAAGAAGGGTGAAAGAACATGAAGCAAAAAAAAATAGTTCCAAATTTTAGCGACAGATGGCGCTGTAAGCGTCAGAATTTCGACTACAAATGACAAATCGTATAACAACGGCTAAGGCGTAAGCTACACGATAAACCAACTGTACTGTTCAGTGTGCATGACTGTACATGTGTGATACTGTTAGTTACGTAAGCCCATCCACCACGGCAAGGTCGTATCACATCGGATGGGAAAAATCGGTTTTTAATTGTCCTGAGGCCAAAAACCGCCTAAAAAGCATCCATCTAATCGGTTTTTAAGTTTCGCGAGACTGGCGCAAAACATGTTCAATATGCTGTCCACCGTTGTGTGCAACGAGATTAAATCGGGAAACAGCATGTTTCACAACCGATCGAAGTGTCATCTGGGACAAGTTCAGAATGTGTTGCGCAATGCGTGTCTTCAATTCAGCTACGTTGGCAATCGGAGTACTGAACACAACATCTTTCAGATAACCCCACAGCCAGAAATCACTCGGATTAAGATCAGGTGATTGGGCCGGCCAGGCTGTAGGGAAATGACGACTGATAATTCAAGCATTTACGAAATGCCGCCTCAACAACTGCTTCGCTCGATTTGCAATGTGCGGAGGAGCGCCATCTTGCATAAAAATGATACTATCCAGACATCCACGCTGTTTCAAAGCTGGAATGACGTCATTACGCAAAAGAGAATCATAGCGCTGACCATTGACGGTAACGGTAACAGGACCGAAAGCACCCGTATCCTCGAAAAACTATGTCCCTATGATAAATGATGCCGTAAATTCGCACCACACAGTGACCTTTGCAGGATGAAGTGGTAAAGGGTTCGTTGCGAATAGATTTTCTGTTGCCCATATTCGGCCGTTCTGTGTATTGACATATCCCGTCAGATGGAAATGGGCTTCGTCTGTCCACAGAATTTCCCACGGCCCATCATTGTCCACTTTCATGCGAGCAAGAAATTCCAAAGCAAAACCCTCTCTTGCTGGCAGGTCAGAAGGAAACAATTCTTGCACATGGCAAATTTTGTACGGATAGCATTGCAGAATGTTTCGTAGAATGTTATGCACCGTGCTCACAGGCCTGTCCAATGTTCGGGCAATTCTCCGTGCACTGTATGGTTGCACACCACCGCTCGACTCCTTCTGAACTGCTGTGGCCGCTTTTTCAACTACCGCCGAATCACAACTTTTCCTTCCTCTACCAGACTTCACATCAAACAAACCTGTGTTTTCGAATTTTTTCATAATTTTCCCCAAACCCATGACAGTCATCGGTCCAACGCCTTTTTTCATACCCTTGAGGTTCTTCAACTTCTACAAAGCTACTGGTGCAGAATCACCGTTCTTGTAATAAAGCTTTACAAGCAGAGCGCGGTCCTTCATTGACACACTCATGGCGAAAGTCTGAGACGCGAAATGAGGAAACGCCGTTTACCAAACGCTTTTATAACACCTGAAATGGCCGTGCGCATGCCAGGTATTTTAATTTACATCTTCTGACGCTTACAGCGCCATCTGTCACTAAAATTTTGAACTATTTTTTTGTTCATGTTCTTTCCCCCTTCTTCATTAATACACCGTTCAATTTTGACGTCATTCTAATCAGTGGTTCGTTTTTTAGAGCGTGTTGAATCTTAAACTTTAATTATAATCACCCTGTAGAAAGATAAAACGTTTTTATTACTGAAAATGGATATTTCGCTTTCAAACGAATACGTTTTGGGCTATGTGTTGCCACCTCCATAAACTAACTAATACTATCCTTAAACTCGTGTTAGGAAAAGAATTTTTGTTTACTTGAATGATATTATTAAAAAGTTAATTACTTCTGAGGAACTGCCGGGAAATGGGATTACTGATCAAACATTTTTAACGAACGGTAAAGGTATGTTGGAGATTCAAGTTATATATGTATGATCTTAATATTGAACATAGGGCTGGAAATGAAAATGTTATTGCTGATGTTTTAACTCGTAATCCAAAAGAAGATATAAGTAATTAAGGGAATAAAACTGTGTGTTTTATCGTCATTGTTATTGGTATTGAAGGAGCAGTTGATTCAAGAGCCAAAGAAAGCTCCGGAATTTCGTAGTCTGTATTTTTATTTAGGGGACCCCCATGGGATTGCTAGTTTAAATACAGCCATTTTTGAAAAATAATCCCAGTGGTTTAAATCCATTGACCGTATTCTTTTCTGTTCCAAAACTGTTAATTGGCGAATGGACATCGAGCTTCTATTATATCTTGTCTTATTAAGGCCATTCATAAAGAATATTTTCACAATTCCCTAGCATGATACCTCAGTATTAGGAAAACATATGCACGAAATAGTTATTCTTTCTACTTTTCTAAAATGAGAAGAATAGTCCGAAAGTATGCTTCAAGCGCAATACCTGCCAAACGTTTAATTATCGTAATGCATGTCTGACCAATAAATTAATAACAATTAATGTAACGTACCTTGTAGATTCGATGGGGGCATATTTGGCTCTTATCGGATTTTTAATCCTGAAAGATAGAGATATGTTCTTGTAATAGTAGAAGTTTTTAGTAAATGGGCAAAATTCGTTCAGAAAGACTTTTGAAAAAGTACCAGTCAACACCTTTGTCTATTATCTATTTTTGTCAATATAGCACATCAATGAAATTGTTTACCGATTATGGCTGTTTATATGTATGCCACATTTTTAAGGTTCTGTGTGATGTAGTTCTCCCATATTTTTATAATATCCAATTGATCACAATCGAATTTGACTACGAAAATCAAATGTACCTAAATTCAGATGATTTAATTTGATATTGGTTTGCATCTTAGAAACTTGTTCGTTTTTTGTAACACTCTGCTGTTTGTATGAATGTACAGGAATGGACAGGAAAAATTCCTTCCGAATTGTTATTAGTTAGAAATATTATCACCCACTTTCAAAGGTTGGTCATGGTGTAGGATTTGTTGATATTATTTGTCTATCAAGATTTAGATATAGTGATTAAAGAGGCGCAGACTCTGATAAGTGGGGAAAAAAGTGTCAAGATTTCTATTACAAACTGAAACAGAGACAGGTGGATATAAATATTGGGGATTTTTTGTTGTTTGTTAAAAACCGATTTTATTCCATTCGTGGGAAAAGAGTTGCTCAATTTCATCCTAAATTTATAGGTTTTTTCAGCTTGTTGGAAATGGTAAATATTAACATAATTAACGATGCTGGGAATGAAAGGAAAACTGTTGACTTGGATCAGGCTAGAGTCTGTACTAGAGGCTAGAGGTTAGGATTATCTAGGTTAGAGTATTTCCTAAATTATGCTGAGTCCTCTAGAATTTGGACAAATCCAACTAGGACTAGAACAAATCCAACTCCCCCCTCAAAATGAAAGTTTCATAAACCAAGAAAACGCCATGAACGCAACCCCAAGAATAATCCGAAAAATCAAACAAAGACAATGGACGGTTCAAGTTTTTTCTGTTGCAAAATTCATTCTGTATAAATCAGATGGATTGCTTGCAGAATTTTCGAAAAGAACGAAAGCCTTAAGTGTCTTCATGGGTGAAGACCATCAGTGGTTTAGGTAAGAACTAGCTCGATTTGACATGCTAGTTTAAGATTTATTTCACGTTAAATGGACTTAGAAAAGTGTAAAAAGGTACTAGTACTATAGTAAAACACCATTTGACAATACGTATTGTAACAGACGTGATTGTTTCATCAGAATAAATCTCCGTGTCATGTGTTTGCATCATCTGAAGCTTGGTTCCGCAACGAAAATATAAATACTTTATAATGCACTGAAATGTGTCCAGATTTAGTTCCGATTAAGATTGTCTGAATATCATTGGTGAGATCTGTTAACTGACACATCAAGCAAATGGTACATGTGACCAACTGAGAAATATTATCTCTTTATGTTTGACTTAAATGTGATATACATTACATGCATACAATTGATATATCGATGGAAGACTAAATACCCAAGATCATTCAAAATGGGAGTTCACCTTTAAAGTATTAAATGATTTTAAACTAAAATTGTGGACAGATTTAAAATATTGAAAAACTAAACTAACTGATTTTAAACTAAAATTGATGCACTATAGACAGGATTTGAACCTCGAATCTTCAAATCATACTGCTACGACTACACCACTGCGGCATTTTTTTCAGTACTTTATCTATCTTGCGAAGATTAATGTCGGCTCCTTACATCCTCCCTTATTAATTTTTCCTGACTGGGCAGGGTTCCCAGTTAACCACCATGTATTCCTTTTTTGGCCTCTTCAAATCATCCACTAATAATCCTATTGTTCTGGTGTTAATTGTGCAGTTCGAGACAACTTTGCAAATCAGCGTGAGCAATTCTTACATCTTCTCATTACCTTCTCTAGCCTGCGAAAGTGGACCTTTTACAAAATTTAACATCGTGATAATAGTTTGTCTGAGTGTATTTTACCATCAGGCGTAGTAATGGTCTGTATTTAATTTTTATCACAATTCGCATATTATTTCACATAAAAAGCCAAACTTTTACTTTCTGACAATTTACAGGCTTTTGTTCTCAAAAATAAAAAAAACATAATCGCAATATTTTTTTCTCTAGCAATGTACGACTACAGATTTAGGGAATCGCCACTGCTATTTCTCTTTCAAAATATGAACTTGTGAATATGTCATTCCATAAAAAGTTTTCTTATAAATAAAGTAAAGAAACATATTCAAAATAACTTTTGTCAGATAGCGAATACATTTCCTTCCATTGTCATAAAATGTAATCCCGAGGCATGAATAATGTCATGCCACCATGGAAATAGACAAAAAGTATCATGTGAAAACAAATAAGACCAATATTGAAACATAACATGCCGAAAAAGTTTCAAAACTGTTTCAAATATAAAACAATGCGTACGATCTCGATTTTACTTTTCACTTCAACCTTTCATTATTCCCCTGAGAATTATCACGTGTATTAAATCTCATTTCGTGAATATTTAACCGCTTTATTATACAAGAAAAATCCTGTTTTTAAATCTCAATTTTAATTCATAAAAAAAATATGGTAGATTTCACGTAAGAAAATCAATAATTGACTAAGCCCAAACCTGCGATTGATGATTAAATAGCGAAAAATGCAGAATGCTTAAAAAAACAATCATTATAATACATGTTAAAAACAAACTCTTTGTGAAGGTCAATTATTTTTTTCTTTTTGAAAAGAATAACGAAATTCACTTTACCTTATAAGTATTAATCTGATAAAACCAATTTTAAAAGTTAAGTTATTTTTTTACATTATATACAGAGTGATTCAAAATGATTAGTTGATTTTACAAATGACAATAACGTGAAAACGTTTTAAAATAATTAGATAAATGTTCTTAAGTGGCCGACTATTGGTACATTTAACTCAGTTACTGTTAAGCATACTATGAAATGTTATCCATGTTTATAAATCTGTTAGAATCATATAATAATTTTTAATAACGTTTTTATGTAATGATGATTATTATATCTGCCTTTCTGACTGTTTAGCACAGGGCTGTCCAACGTGGCGCCCTTTGAAGGTTTTCTTGGCGCCCTTTTGAATGTTACCTGTTACTATTATTTAAAAAAAAATAAAATTCTACTGTATAGGATGATTTATTTAAAATCCTAGATATTTGAGTGATAGCAACTTTTTCTCTGGAAGTGTATTTCACGCATTAAGAACCTGAAATGCACTTTAAAAATTTAATCATGTGTTACTGCGTTTCTTCATTAATTTATAATTATTTATAAAAGTTTTTACAGAAATTAGGACGATGGAAATTGGTAATAGTTGGCTCTAACGTTATTAATATGTTAAGAAGTAAAAATTTAGATAAATAAGCGGTTCTAACCCTCCTTTCCCTCTTTAGTGCAAGAAAGTTCAACTTTTTTTAGTTGCTACTGTTGTTCTTACACTGGCCCATTAACTATACTTCATATGAGGAGTAAAGAAGAGCAATTTTCTCTCCCAGACCTTTGAAAGTTTACGTGATTTTTCTCATTTTGTAAAGAAAAAATAATCTATAATATTGTGGGAAATAATTTCCGTCAATGAAAGCTCTTCCAGGCCATCTCTCTGCAACAACCCATGGATTGGTCACTATCATGCCTGTCTTTTATAACGCTAAATTCACGCCTCCAAAATAAGTCAAGGAATACTTTTACGTCCTAAAAAAACTAACAATATCTTTGATTTTCATTTTTTCTTATTATAGCCAGATTAAAGTTTCCGGCCCCTTCCCCTACAAATATGTCTGAGATAGGCCAGTCGAAGAAAATGTATAATTTGATATTTACAACAAGTTATACTTTTTCAAATTTTCCTTCGTAGGAACTTTATGTCTTCCACTGTGAGATGCATTTGGATCGCATAAAATACCTGTCTATCGCTAATAATACTGTGAGAGAATATTGTTGCATGTTTTGAGCCACGTTAATAATGGCGCCCTTCATTGTTTGCAAAGAACTGAAGTGCGCCCCTGCTTACTGAAAGGTTGGACAGGCCTGGCTTAGCACATCTGATTTCGTTTTTCGACCCAATGTTCCCAGATATATCATTATTGCTTCATTTTCAAGTTTTCGAACGTCTTGCATATTTTTAGAACATTAATTATGAATCGCTTTGTAAAAAGCAAAATTACATACGTACATACTTACATACATACCTGCTGTACTACAATAGAAAATATATTATGTAGGCTTTATTCGGGATGATATCTTGTAATTGACTTGTATTTTCAGACAGAATCAAAGAGGTGATTGAGGACCGCAGTACTTCGCAGAAAAGGTGGCCGTGTGCCTGTCAGAAGTCCCAATATTCTTTCAACACTTGATCGGAACAGCAATGACAGACCCGAGCAAGGAAGACGGCACCAGATAAAATTAAAAGCTAAATTCAATAATTTTGAGACAGCGACATCGGTGATAGCTTCATCATATGAGAACATATAATTTGATACCTTACTCAATAACTTCTTATCCCAGATTAATAACTTTGATTCTAAAACCGCGCTCTAAAAATCTTTAATTGAATGAAAATTTAAAACATTATGTTAAAATTAAAACACTTATTTACAAACAACATTGAATAAAACGATTGTCATGCTAAAAATGTTTCGTTTTCAAAAGCAAATGATAAAATGTTTTCAGCGCAAAATGGAAATGTATAACCAAACTTGAAAATTAGAAGGGACGTAAAATTATGTTGGTATGTATTGTACGCATGTCTGAAATAAAATAGAGGTTTTATTTTCCTTATAATAAGTAATTATTTAGATAATTCTATTAAAAATATTAACTGCTTATTAATTAAAAGCAATTGTTAATTATCTGTTACATATGTTGTATGAAGCGCTTAATTTAGCAATATAGCATATTTTTATCGTACAAAAAACTAAAATATTAACTATAAAAAAGATGTACCTTAATCACTAAAACTATAATATTCATTCTATGGAATATGTCTTTTGCATGTTGTTAATTTATTGATCTTAAGAAATATTATTTTTTATTAAAGGAAGTATAAAAGTATCTTTCACAAACAGTCAGAAGTGAATAAATTTACTCTTGCGTGAATAAATAAGATAATTTAAACGATAGAGAAATAAAATTTTGCAAGTACTTAAGCAACAGAAATTCCCCTTAAGACTTTTGCAAAAAACATTCAAAATTTAAAGTATATAAGCAATAAACTTCCAAGAAAATCTCTTTTCTACAATTTACAAATATTTATTCTCCGATGGAGCAAATAGTTTTTACAAACTAACGCATGTATCACATAATATTTAAATAGCGCTTTAATAGAGTAAAACTATTTTCAAATACTTTTAAAAAGTTGTTTTAAGTTAAACGTTTTAAAATGTTTAAATAAATAATGTATTTACATAAAAGTAAAATTTTTCAAAATTTAAATTGCGTAATTTGACTTTTCACCTTTAGTGGAATTTTTTTTAAATGGGTAATTTTATGATAATGTAGTTTATTTAAGATTTGGTGTTTTTTATTTCTGTAGATAATAGCTTTAAAATCTATTACTTTTGTTTTCTGACTTTTAGAAGCAGTTCAGGAAGTTTGGTAAGTTTTATTGAAATTTATATTTTATTTATAATGCACATATTATTCAAACCACATAAACGTTAAATATCTTTATACATGTTTTCAATAATTGTTAAATAAATATAATATTTAATATTATATTTCATGCTTGAGCAAAGTTGTTTTACATTTATTTTTTTAAAGCTGCGGCTTATGTAATAATAGAGAAAAAATTAGCACGGTTTTGACTAAATGATAGTAAACATTACATTATTTTTAAATAACATAATTAACTTTAAATTGTTAAATTAATTTATTTCGAAGGCATTTATTTATAAAAAATAACTTCATTATTTATAGGAAAGAGAAAAAATACTGAACTGTAAATTAAAAAAAAGATTTCGAATTTGCATTATTTGCATTTATTTATTGAATAAGACTGCTTATGAAATATGTAATGTAGTCGAACTCGGACATAGCAAGATTGGATGTAACGAGATCTGTGTCATAGCAAGCTCTTATGTAACGAGAACGCGGTCATAGTGAGCTCGAATGTAACGAGTCTTCGGTCATAGCGAGCTCAGATGTAACGTGATCTTGGTTTTTACGATGTTTCAGTAGGTAAATAACTTGTCCAATGCATTGCAAGAAACTTGTTTCATTTGAGTAAACGATGGATATAGCAAGAAAATATCAGCAGACCCAAAATAGGTCTTCTAGGTATCTTCCAATAGAGAAAGTAAGAAGCTACCTTTTGCAGCCAAAGAAAACAATTCAGGAACATTGGAGGAAAACAGTTAAGGAACATTTCGGTAATTTTTCACCTATCATGACCACCAGATCCCAGAACCATCCTTTGTTTAAACCCCTTCGTCATCGGATAGCTCCATAAACGGATTTAATTTTTGTGTTTTAGTGAACATGGTTTCTCGTAATTCTTTTTTCATTGTTTTCATTTTCAACCTTTGTTCCAACTCTCACAAGCTTAAAACTTTATAGTCATGTCAATTTCAATCAGATTCTTGCCAAGACAGGTGAGAAAAATATTCTGCCATAAATGTAGCCAACTTGGCAATAGCTGACTAATTTGTTTTTAACTTTCCTTAAAAATCAATATTGACGAGCAATGCGAATCTTCTATAATCTGATTAGAGTTACTTGAGTACATTTTGCTGAATCTTTAAAAACAAGGAAAAGTGAAGGTACCTTCTCCTCCCGGTGCAGCCCAAGAGGATTTTTTAATTCCATTTTCCTCCAGAATTCATATAATTTCATATTGCATCCAGGGCTCTCTCTTCTAATCGTCATGGCGCCAAATTAGTATAACATTAGTCAAAAACCAACGAGAACTCCGACTGCTTCTATTCCAAAGATGGTGAATCATTTTACGAGCGCGTGCGAAAAATTAACAATCATTATCTTTCACCATTGTAAACTACCAAACAATTTCCAAAAATATTGCAACATATTGCAACAAAACAATTCGGATTGCATATATTGCATATGTTGCAACAATATTGCAACAAAAATATTGCAAAAATATTGCTGTTTATATGAAACACTGGTTTATAGAACCAGTCTCTTTCATATATTATCTAAGAACAAAAATCCAAATTCCAGTTTTCTGTATATTGGAATAAGTCATTAAATTAATGATAATTTGTGTTAGGAAATATGGTTCATTTAAGCGGCATTTACTGTAATAAGGAAAAAAAGTTTATGAATTTATATTTTAGTAATTATAAATTATTAATAACGTATCATTTATGCAACATCTATTTTTTATAATAATCGTTTTTGAATTAATCGTTCCGTTTAAATTTATAATTAGTAAAATATTAGTAATGTAAACTCATGTTTGTAAAAACTGCAACAATATGAAAAAATAATTCGAACTGAATGACATTTTTTCCACAAATAACCTGTGCATCTACCACGTGTTGAATCAAGTGCTTCTATTCAACGTAGTATCGAATGTAAGACATTTGGAATCTGTATCCGAGGAAGAACATATCAGATTGATTATAATCGAAGCCACATTCATCTGTATCAGCTACGTGAGGACATCACAACCGGGACGCCGACAAACAATATCCCAGTGATGTTAAAAAGATAACATATCCGATGAATAGGTAGACCAAGGAAAAAACTGTACCTGCTGTACTAAAAAGAAGATTTGACAATTTCAGCAACAAGTGGGGGCGAGCATTGTTCTGCTGAAGTACAGCATCAGGAAACCATTGAAGGCAATGTACGACGTCGGCCTTTGGAACGTCTATGATATACCAATTACTGTTGAGATTACCCATAATTATTAGCAGTTGATTTCGTAAATGATACCTGAGGACGTCTCTAACCATAACGCTTGGCGTTAGTTGAATATGACTTGGGATAATGGATTTCAGTTAGTTATGTACATTGGAACAGCGTCTAACGCAGATGCAACCCTCACTTTATCCCAAATAAAAGCAGGATTCATCGAGAAAAACTACTTGTTACTTATGGGCATGCCAGTGTCTATGTCGACGAGCCCATTATAGCCACAGACTTCGACGGTTTTGGTGAGGGGAATCCTGTACAAAGGATCTCTTGCACGCATTCCACGGTGAAACAGACGCTATGACGCAACAGACGGATTGTCGGAGCAGACAAAAATACACCCTTAGGAATGCTCTAACCTTCTGTCAACTTCCAGATCAAGCTGTATGGTCTGTCACTGCCATGTGTACGAGGTGCGTATCATCCTGTGCTAATGTACAATTTCGTCACCCGTGGTGAATTTCCGACTCGTCCTGATCTTTTATGTCCACTACTTTTACACTCACAATACTGACGTGGCATTGCGGACCGTACAATCTGATATTGCACGATGAGGAAAACCCTTTCACGTAGGCTATCATTCGCCCCCATTCAAACTGAGTAGCTTGCTCAAATGGTTCTCTCTGTCGTCGTCGAGGTATTGGAACTTTGCACTGGCAGACAACGATATACTATTTTCAACGTCCCGCTACAGCTCTCTCTCTAAAAGGCTAAATCAGATGTCAAGTGGACGTTTCTCAGACCTTTCTGGCACGGTAACTTTGAAATTATAATCATTTGATTAAAACAACCTAATTTACATTTGCTGACAGTTTCAGCTCACTGGCATGCTTTCTTCATGGCACTGTAATTTTTACAGACAGGAATTTATTAATGGTATTTTTGCTTTTATACGTTTATAGAGAATGCTTTAATTTTATTCGTTTTATTCTATTTAATAGCATACATAAGAAAATTTAGTATACTTGCCGTTTTATTTCAGTGACTGTCCTATGAAACTCATTTATAGAAATATTTTTTTTTCTTTTTTAAATTCACGCAATAAAGTAAAACAGTTACATATAAAAAATGCTGTATAGCATAACAAGAAAAGAGAATTTTCTAATGTATTATAAGATAAATTATCAAAATTAAAAAGCAAAATTGTCATGCATACCAACTCGGACACACCTGCCATAGGTACACTATTCTTGTAATCGATAACATTGATGAAAATTATGAAGGTGACGACAATTTCTATGATGCAAGTAAACATGGAAACAAATTCCTTGCCTTCATATATTCAATTGTTTTTGTAGCTACAAGAAATGTGCATGCTGCTTGAACAGCAAAAGAAGCAAGTTATAATATGGTCAATTTAACTAGACGAAACGTAAAAGTATGAGGTGTAAAAATGCTATAAAAAGTTGCAGACAAGACAGCCTTTTACATTCAGTATGCAAATAATAATAAAAAAAAAAACATAATGCATTTTCATTCTTTTATTTTTTTCTGATACATTTACTTAATCAAGTAAAACAATAAAATTAAACACTGCAATATGATTCATTATTTTATTTCAACTTTTAATCAAAAAACGCAAACTTGCCTCTACGACTATTCAGTTCATTTTACCGATTTTATTAAACTTTCATGCATTATCCTCATTACATAGATAATAATTATACCGAAATTGAATCCCCTTATTGGTAAAAGTTGGATATATGGATCAAAGGCACTGATCCCTACATGTTCGTTTTACCGGGGTTCGACACTGCATTTTTTATAAAATGCGAAAAAATACATGTACCTTTTGATACATATTTTTATTTGAAGTATTAGAAATCTGAATGCAAATTATAACTTCATTTTAAACCAATGCAACAGAAAAATAAATTTAATAATTCCAATCACAATTTTTTTAAGCGCATGCATTTTAGCATGTCGTAAAAAATGTACATGAAAAATCTGAACGTTATTTTGAAGTTCAATGACAGCTCTATGATTTTAATAGTCATTGAAGTTAACCATGCAAAATATTTAAAAAAAACCGTGGTATATATTTTTCACAACGCTGAATTGATGGTTACAGAAATATAAATTATGCAAATTTCACTATCTACATTGAAGAGAAACGTTGTTTTTTTTTTTTTTTTTTACATGGGTTAAAGTATATTTTAAGTATTTTGTTACTTTTCCTTTAATGCAATAAAAGCCAAAGTTAAAGTATATGTATATTTAAGATACATCTATTATTGAAATAGTAATTATTAAATAATATATATACTTTTTAACTTCACACAAAGACAATTTTAGCCAACCTTTGTCTTAACATAGTCGAAACTAACAAAAAGAAATTATTTGATAATCCAAAATATTAAAAACCAGCATGGAAGGTCATGCATTTTTTATTAAAATTTGAAATCCATTGTCGGCTATTCGTGGGATATTCGTGAATTTCTAGTTGAAAATATTTAATGCAGGCCAAAAAGTATACGATTATACGTAATTAATTAAATGTATGGTTTTCATGGAAACCGTCAAAATGCGTTTCTATAATGAAGCAGTACAGATACATTCATACATTTTGAAATGCCTATGCTTTCAGAAAAAAAATATAAAAAAATTAAATTTGAATTAATTCAGCATTAGTTGGAGTAACGAGTTTGAAGCATGGCTGATTGAAAAAAAAAACGTCGAGTTTTAGAAACTGTAAAATTAGCGACAAGAATTTATTATTTTACTTATTTAATAATAAAAAGTTTCCATATGTAAAGAATTTTTCTGTACTTCGTACATTACCAGACGCATTCGTTTTAAATACAGAAATATAAAAATGTAATACATTTTAATATAAAATTTCAAAGGAAACCATCGATTTTATCAACATTAGAGTAAATTAAATTCCTACTTTTCTTTTAACAATAACCAATCCTAAAGAGAAATGGTTGTTTTTAATACGAATAAATATTTTAGTTGAAAATATTGGAACAAATGCATTTCAACAGAAACTTAGTAAATCCAAACAATCTTATTTATTTTTTCTTTGCTATTGCATGGATCAATAAAGGTTCTTCTATAGAATTTGATTTATCTTCTGCTATTTTAATTTGTAAAACATGCAATGGTTTCTGAAATTGTAGACCCTGTTTTAAATTTCTTTTTCCGTTTAAAGGATGAGTGTTTATAAAGAGTGTTTTTTGAACCAAATGGATTTCATATCCTTAACATGTAAGTGTAATGTAACGTTTTCTATACCAGCTATTGGCATTTCTAAGGACTGCATCAGAACTACTGTTTTTAAAATTCTAAGAGAGCAGAAGTATCAAGAATGGCTTGACTCAAGTGGACAGAGGCAAGCGAAAGAGCTCAACAGTAGCTGTCCTAGTAAAAGGACACATGAAACTCATTGGGCTCAGAAGGAATAGTCTACGAAATATGGTGGAACTGTTAACAGGGCACTGTAGACTTAATAGACACCTTTGCATTATGAAGGTGGTCAGTGATCCTCTTTGTAGGGGTTGTAAGTACGAGGAAGAGACTGCTTCACATGTCCTTTGTAGCTGTGAAGCATATGCTGCCTATCGTTTCGAACACCTGGGTTGACATCTGATTGAGCCATGGGAAATTCAGGATATCTCTATAAAATGTCTGCTGAATTTTATTTCAGCTACTGGCCTGTTTAGGGACTAAGTGGGGATGATTTTTCCTCTTTCATCTTTGGGGGACAGTACAATAGACCTCTGGTCACGGTGCTTTGGCTTTCGAGCCACCCCCCCCCCAATAATACAGTAATACAGTAACGTTTTCTATATTAATAAAATGTAGATTTCTGTCTGTCTGAGTGCCTGTTGTCGATGGCTAGGGAAATCTACCTCGAATCTGAAAATTTGAATGGGGATAGACGATTACAGGGCCGAATGCAGCCCGGCCCAACTTTTTATTTATTTTTTGTAATGAACCTATACATTATTTTAAATCTATAATGGACATCGCAAAATGGCAAGCTTCCTTTTGTTAAAAGAGATTGTTCCTGTGTATCTCCGGATGTTCCACGGTCCTTCGCGAAAACTAAATCGAAGCGTTCAGTTTTTGAAATCCCTATCTCCGGGACAACCCTACAATTATGTTTTTTTTAAAGAAAAAAAAGAAACATGAAAAATTTCGCTTTTCCTTTCTGGTATCAATGGTTCATTTAAAAAATATGAATATTCACTATTTCAAAAAAACATTTTATCGGTACGCGATTTGCATCAGATTCAATGTTTTCCTTTTTACTTCAATTTTAATCTGTCGCAGCTGCTTCTAGACTAAAAATCTAAAAAAAAATAAAAATGATCCACTTATTCAAGGTGGTTTTCCCTTTCTAACGGCGTAGTTTTAAAAAATATAAATATTAATATTTACTACTGAAAAAAAATGGTTTCCGAAGTTCAATCCTATTTTGGTTTTACCCTAAATTGTTAATTATTTGTATGTTTACCTATCGGCACGTTATTATTAGTACATTGCACCATATTACATTTTTTTTTTTTTTACAGGGTCTTAGGCCTGCGTTTTTAACGACTTAAATCTCGTCGTTATTTCACATATAGACAGTTTATCTTCTTCATTCGCTTCAGTTTCCTACACTTTATCTTTTAAAGACAGTGATACATACTTATAAACACCGAAATTTGCAACAAGAATCATATTAAAACTACCGCTACTGAACCACCCAAGAAGCCAGGCCAAGCACACTGCTACCAGACCTCCCAGGCACCTGAGAAACAGGTGTTCCATTTTTTCTCCCTCGGAATAATCCAACTTTTGTAGCAGAGTAGCGGATTATTGCAATCAACGTTTGTGTAAACTTTTGTATTAGTAATCTTAGGGAAGTTCCAATTTCGAAGTTAGCTGCTTTCTTATTGTGTTTTTGACAAAATGCAGGCAGAAGAAAGGAGATAAAAAATCTTGCAGCATATTTAAGCATTCGGACGTTTGCCATATTTTGAATTCTACTGCGATTGTAGATTTCAATATTCAAAGTGTTTCATTATTTCTTTCAGCTTTCATTTCCAATGACAGTGTGACCATTTTTATTGCTTTTGAAAGATTTCGAAACAAAACCCACGAAATCAACAAAAGAAATTCTCCCCAGAGGAGGTGATAAACATGTCATGGACGTTCCTGTACTACGATCGCATTTTGTTGTTATGGGACAAAATAATGACCATATCAAAGACGCCGATAAATGTCCAACAAGCTGTTTCATAGGTTCAAGTCGAAGGTAGCCATGACGTGACTCTTTGAAGAACATAAATAAAATGATTCATTAATAAGCTTATCAAAAACGGTTTTTCGAAATGTTTAAACTCAAGATAAAGATTGCAACCCATGAAATGCTCATTAATGTTTCCTATCACTATGTTTAATCATGAAAATTAAAAGTCATAATATGGAAAAGCCCCACATATTCCATTTTAATGTTCAGATTTCTGCTATAAATAATACACAGAGCTACACAAAATAATTCGTAAGCATTACTGTGTATCAGTGCAAATTGCTTTAATGTGAGATATTTGTTGAAAAAAGAGAAATTTGTTGAATATAATATAGAATCATATACTGGATACATGGCCGCCTATGTATGATAATTTTTGGCAGTGTGATTTCAGTAGTTTACAGTGTGTTTTTGCCTGAAATAAACTTTAGCGTAATATGTATAAAAATCTTAAAGTGATATACAGGGTTGTAAATTTTTTTTTCAAATGTGTTTCTATCCATTGGTAGAAACTGCTGAAGGGGTATTTTCAACTGTGTTATGTGTTTTCTTTTTAAAATAAATTGTAGTACACTATATAGAGTAAATAAAAATCTATAGATTATATACAGGGCTGCACAAAAGAATTCGAGTACTTTTCTGACTGTGGTGTGTAATTGCGTAAATCTGGTTTTCAAATGTGTTTTGCAGTTTTTAAAATGTATACTTAGGTATCTTATTTACCTTAATAAACAGTAAAGGTTTGTGAAATTATTTTGGAAGCATTGGAAAGTGTTTCATAATTTATGCTTGATGCATAATATTACATTTTTCTTTAATTTACTTACGTGACTACAGAATAGACGATATGGAATTTCTTTTTTCTGCTTTAATATTGAGTCATCCGGAAATTTCTGCGGTTTTTCAAAGAACGAAGCGCGGTTTCGTCTTGCTTTTTGGCTACTTTTGATAAAGAGTGACTATGAATGACTCAGATATTTTCGCTGTGATGAATTGATGCAGCAACGAATTGATGCTGCGACGAATTGACGCTACGATGAATTCTGCGCTTCAAATTGTTACGCGATGATTTGTACGCGACGAATTGACGCAGAACCCCTATTTACTTATTGGCCGGAACCATAAAATTAGCTCACATTTGACAAGTTTCTGCTTTAATCCTGTTCCGAATTTGGAAAGATTTTAATGTATATATATATTTATATAATTATTTATTTATTTCTAAATGAATTATGAAGTAATTATGTTTGTATAATAAAATAAAAGTTTTTTTTTTTTTTTTTTTTTTTTTTTTTTTTTTTTATAGACATAATGATTTTGGGGCATAATTTCAGAAAAGGGTTTTGATGTGTTTATGTTTATGCATTTATGGGTTTACAAAAAATGTAACATTTTGAAAATATCGTTTCAAAAAATTTGTTTTATTCTTCGCTTCAGAATGTTTTTTTATTAATTAGTTTTATATGAGAACTGTTCAATAAAGAATGATCCTATTTTTTTTTTATTAACATAAATTATCTTTATTATTTTTATCAAATATTTGTTTTTAATGAAGATTTGGAAAAATGTCATTTTTAACACTTTCCAACAAAGTTGAAAAGTGTTTAGGAATTCGGTTTGTCTGTCGCTCTTTCCGTGTTCTAACTTGAGTAAATATACTCGGATTGCCATTCAATTGATATATGTTATTATCATATACTCTGACACAATCGGTATTGAAAATGATGTGTGTATCAATTATAGTTCATATACAGGGACACTCAAAATAATTCCGTCACATTAAGACCTATGGGGGAATATCGTTTGTGGTTTATTTTAATAACGTTAGAATATTTCAAACATATTGATATTGATATATATCACTCTGGTGCATTACAAGACGCCTACTACTGATTATGGAGTGCGTAGCATTCATCGTTCATTTACAAGGACACACAAAAGACTTCGGTACAGTACTATCTATGAAAAATAATTGCTGTAAGCGCGTTTTCAGTTGTGGCATGCGTTTGTAGATTTAATTAATTTTTTGCATATTGTTATGTGTGTGTAAATTCTATAGATCATATACAGGGCTGCACAGAAGAAGTCAACAACATTAACGAAAATTGACCGAAATTGTCGAATGGAAATTTTCATCTGTGCTGTGCGTTGTCTATCTGAACTCAATTTTAGCATACTATGCAGCATATATACAAAGCTACTGATCATATACAGGTCTGCACAAAGGAATCGGATATGCCTCTGATTATTAATGACAATTACTGAAACTGAGTTTTCAAATATGTTATGCTTTAAAAAAAATGAAGTTTTGTTACAATATTCTGAATGTTTCAGAAAGTATTTCATAATCTATGCTTAACGCACGATTTATGGTTCTTTTCTTCTATCTAGTATTGCATAATTGGCCAAGTTCATACACATTTAATATTTGGAACGATTCTTCCCTGTAGCGAGCAGCGAACGGATCGATTGTAAAATTTAAAAAAAAGTAGCTAATCACCATCAAAGGAAGACGGACTCAAGTCACTCCCATTTCAAACGTCAACATTTACCGCTATTATCAGAGAAGTTCGTCGAATAACATTATGAACCATATTAGACCTATTGCAGATATCATTGAGTGCTGCTCACATGCTGATAGAGAAAAACTAAACATGAGACGCATTTGTGCGTGGAGTTAAAACGCCCATTCTGTTGACAGCTTGGCGAAATTAGGCATCGGCAAAATACCTTGTAACCCGTATCTCATTAACTGTGTTCAATGTTTTGATTAGATGTGATGTAACTTTGAAGCGAGCAGCTGGCTCTATATCCAAATTGAACCAGGCATATTGCTTAGTAATAATTAATAATGCTTATTTAAAATAAATTCGTTAGTTTGATATTTTCGAACTTGTTATTTTAAGACTACATGATATACATTTTAAAATGTGTAAAAAGACGATCCAAATTTTATTGGAATTAAAGACTGTGAAGAGTTTTCTGAAATTCGAAGCAGAATTTAAAAAAAATTCTGGATTTTTTCACGTGGTATGTTCCAAGAATCCTTTATACATGAACAACAGGACGTTAGTGTACGATTTTGTTTGCAGTTGAAATTAGTACTGAAAGAAGATGAAGAATTTCTTTCGAAAGTTATCATTGCAGATGGTATAAGCCTTATTATTTCAATTTAAAAAGCTAACAGCAAAGTTCTATATGGAAATCTTTATGATCATCAATATAAAAAAAAAAGTAGTGCATACTGCTGAGAAGATTGCGGTCATATTATTTCTCAATATTCAGGGAATAGTATTTGAAAATAACTTTATTATCGTTATAACAATGAAAGGTTGCCACAAAACACAAAATAAAGAAACAATGCGTTGAAGTCATTTTTTTTTATTAAAAATTACTTGTTTATATAACCCAACTCATTTAATACGCAACTATATATATATATTTTTTAATTTCTCACTGATTACATTTTACATAAAATATATTACAAATGGTAAAATTTAATTAATTATCACAGCAAACTCAGTATATGTCTTCAAATTTATGTTTTTACATAATTAAATTGGTTATGAAGCATTCGTTTTGTTATGAATTACTGATTTGTAAATGTCAAAATAACATAGTATTTATACTAACAAAAATAAATGTCTACATGTTTTTAAACTTTTGATGTTAGCAAATATTTTCCTTTATTAAACTCAGTTGATTTTAAACGTTTCATAAATCTTTTTAAAAGGCGTACTAATACTCTTGAGTACATTTAAAGCAAAAAGTAAATACTTGAAAATACGACATTTTACAAACTACTGTGATAAAATTGCTCTTTAAATATTAAAAAAAAAAAAAAAAAAAAAAAAAAAAAAAAAAAAAAAAACATACTATTTGCTTTACAAAATAAAATCGGGTAAATGTGGAAAAATTAGTAGTTTTAACTGCTCAAAAATATTTGTTTATAACTGCACATTTTTATAAATTTATAAATGTATTATGTAGTATTTAAGCAAGGTACAATGGAAGCAAAAAAAACAAATATAGCCTTATTTATTCTTTAAAGTATTTTTAAAAAGGAAGCCTTTAGAATTGTAGAATGAATAGTAATTTTGTAGAAAACTAAAGTAAAGAAATCCTAATTTAGAATGTTTTAATATTTCATTTCAGACAAACATTTTTTTTCTCTTATTTAAATGCATAAGTAGGAATTTTCTACAGTTCATTTTGTTTATATAGAGTTACGTCTATATTTATTATCTATCAAATAACTCTTTTGAAATTACTCAGATATTTACCATTTTCTTTTTTTAATAACAAAGTGAAATGCTATGAATCAAATTCAACATACATTATTTCTTCTGCATCTTCAATTTCTTCTAACCGATTTTTTTCTAATGCTTCTTTCCATTTAAAAGTTGTAGAAAAAGTATTCGATGTATTTAAAATAATTCCCGATTTTCTTTAAATTCAAAACAAGTTAGAAAAAAACACAAAAATTAAAAATCAAAAAATTAAAAGGTTTCAAAAGTTTGTAGAAATAGTAATAAACGTTTATTTTATAAATAAAATTAGAAAAATAATCCCCAAAATGATTTTTTTTTAACTTACATTATTCTAAAAATGTTTTTAAAAAAGTTTTCCACTTTACGCACATATTTAGCCTAAATATGTATATATAATTTCATAGTCGTTTCTTTTTAATTATAGATAGTTCTGAAAAAGTACGCGACTGAAATAAAATACAGAGAATATAAAATTTAATGATTTCTTTGCTAAAAGTGCTTCTTACTGAAATTAATATTTATGTTTGGCCAAGTTTTATCACATGAATACTTTTGTTATATTGATTGATTAGTATTTTTGCAACTATTAACTGAATAACTGGCATAAAATAACTTATTATTACGGAATTTAAATTTTATGTTGATAATATTTTTCGGTAAAAAGCTCTCAAGGTCGTTTTAATTTAAATTTGCATCAAAATATGAGTGAGAAAAATTAAAATTCATAACAGTTTCAGAAAAACAAACAAAAAGAAGCCAAGTCAGTTAGCAAATAATAAGTTTCATTTATTTCTTTAAAAAATAGAGAGAAAAGTGTAATGTATTTCAGCAATATTTACAAATATTTTTGGCTCCCAAATTTATTTTCCATACATTTTTTTAACATTATGTGTACGGGCGAGGAATGTTATGATGCATCAATTATGTTTAGAAAATATTCAATTGATTAAAAGTGTTGCAAAAATTAAAATCTTTGTTAGTAATAAACTGCGAGCAAACAAATATTTAACAGAAATTGTATTAATTGTCAGTAAAATCATTATTATAATAATGCTGATAAAATTGAGTGTTAACTTTAAAAAAAAATACAATAAAATGCCAATATTTGAAAAGCATTGACTTTATGTTGCAAATATATGGAATTAAAAGGACAATCATGCAGAAATATTGGCTTTATTGAGCTAATGCTTCCGAAATATCCTTTTTCTATATTGGGGCTGTATAAAAATACACCACAAAGTTGGGAAAAAATTTAGTACCAATTTATTTACTAGATATTGGTTAATTAGCGAATTTATTTAGAGTATTGACCCATTATTGTTTTGTTGCAGGAACATTGCATTTGTAAAAACACTAACAAGGGGACCGCCAAACATGATGCACACAGATTTTGATGGTTTTAAAGTATGTTGTAGGGATCATACCCCTAACTATTCAGGTCAAAGGTTTCCTTCAAATGGGCTTTAGTTTTCGAAAAATTTCCGATTAAAGTTCAGCATGCATTTCAAATATCCATTAGTTCGCGATCTTGAACAAGGCATCCGTGGTGCACAGGTGCCGTTCGCGATTTGAGAGACGGAGATGAGGGTTCTGTCCTCTCCTGTGACTTTTACCTTTTTTAACAAATTTTATATATTTATCGCGTTATAAGTTTTATGCATAATTATGAATTCTGCATCTTTGAACTTTTTGATATTTTCCTAATAAATGTCATTTACATTTTCGAATTTTTCGTAAAAATTTACATTTTTTCTGTAGTTTTGAAATTAATATTTCTATTGAAGAAATTCCAAACTAATTAATTCCAACAACATATCTTGAAAGGGTTAGGTTGATTTATGTTGGCCAATTATCAACACGAGGGATATAGGCCCTAGGGGGGAGTGCCCTCCGTGAGGGTCTTTTTAAGGGATCCTAACCCGTATTTACGCAAGGTTCGAAGAAAACCACGGAAACCTCCGAACGGTTAGGTCGACGAGCGCGACAGGGGTTTGAACCCAGCACCTCCCGTCTACCAGCTTCGAGAGCAGAACCTCTCAGCCACTGGTGGGGCATATCTTGAAAGGAGTAATAAAATATTAAAGCAATAACGCTTATATCCAAATTTTAGCCAGTTATATATATTTTTTTTATGTTATTTAAATACATTTAACTGTAAAGTTTAAATTCAACATCATTTTTGATTTGCACAAATAAAAAATAATATATTACAATTAATTTTTTTTCAGTCTAACAAGCCGATGCCATACAGAAAAATTCAACTAGAAATGAAAAATCGTTCGTAAATTACAATACATATAAAACATATCTGAAAAAAAAATCGTCTGCAATGACTTTCACGGCAATATCAGAATAAATAAATAAATAAAATATCCATTTCGTTTAGCTTCCTTTGCAGACAAATACCACGTTTGAAATAATTTCTTTTTCAAATTTAATGCATTTTTTAATATATTTATCACAATTTAAGTATTTAAAGAATACATAATATGCTAATTTATACAGTCTTCCAATATTGTTAAAACAATTATTTAAAGGCAATTTTTAATATGGAATTTGTTTAGAACATTTTTGCGATAGGTGTCACACAATTAGTTCCATATTTAATAAACTAAAAATGTCGATGTCATTGATGATAAATATTTTAGTATTTCAGCAGTTAACATATTTCAATATATTTAGAACAAATCAAATATTAAAAGGATATATTATTTTGTTAATTTTTTCTTATTCCTTTAAATTTTTGTAAAAGAAAATGCAAATATAAAAAATGCATTATTTCATAAATACGATAAATAAGTAAGTAAATATACATAAATGTAAACAATAATCATTTTAAAAAGACGAGATATCAAGACATAAATTAGTTTGGATTTTCGTCAACAGAAATATTAGAATAAAAATTGCGCAAAAACTGTACATTTTCACGAAATATTCGAAAATGTAAATGGAATTTATTAGGAAAATATCAAAAAGTTCAAAGATGCAGAATTCATAATTCTGCATAAAACTAATAACGCGACAAATATATAAAATTTGTTAAAAGAAGGTAAAAGTCGCAGGAGAGGACAGAACCCTCATCTCCGTCTCTCAAATCGCGAACGGCACCTGTGCACCACGGATGCCTTGTTCAAGATCGCGAACTAATGGATATTTGAAATGCATGCTGAACTTTAATCGGAAATTTTTCGAAAACTAAAGCCCATTTGAAGGAAACCTTTGACCTGAATAGTTAGGGGTATGATCTTTACAACATACTTTAAAATCATCAAAATCTATGCGCATCATGTTTGGCGGTCTCCTTGGAAGAAGTCGAGCTTCCGAGGTCGGTGTCACAGAATGCGGTGAACGTTTGTGTATCCATAGAATATAGTTAGTACATAAATATATGAAAGCCATAAAGCTCAATAGGGGTCTGGAGAAAAATGTCTCAAAGTTTACGTCACATTTTATAATCGGATAAATCTCCACCTTTGGCAAGCGGCTTCGTAGCTTTATCGATAGACCTCTGGATTCGATATTTTTCTCTTCGGGTTCCAATCCCACTTAAACATATTTTTCGCAGCAAAAATTTTATCATTTACTTTTGAACTACAATTCCAAAAATATGTATAACATTGAAATTCACGAAAAATATAAATTAAATGTATGTTATGTAACATATAAGTGCAGTTTTAACTATGAAATTCTGCATGTTTAAATAATTAATGAAAAGTTAATATATATATATATATATATTAGACAATTTATATTTCTATAGACCAGAAATGCTTGTTGTTATTTACAATTATTTACAGTTATTTAAATGAATAAAATACTATTTTTCACAGAGAAATAAATTAAATTACGTGATATAAATCTATAATATATTATTTTAATTTTAATTTATTATACAAATATTTTAAATACTCCAAGATTTAAAAAAAATATATTCTTTTAAATTTTTAATATGTTTTTTTCTCATGTTCTTGGTTTTGTCTTTTCTGCTTACGTAATAACTATATTTTAGCAATTCAAAATATTTTTAGAACTTATTTTTAAGTACTTGGGAAGTTATTCTAATTATAAATACAAGAATCCAAGATTTAAAAAAAAATCTAAAGTAAAGAAATTAGTTGTTTAAAATACGATATATTTTGAGGTACTATTATGATTGCAGTACTATATTAATACTAACAGAAATTTTTAAAATTAACAAATAATTAAAGCAGCGTGTTATAATTTTACGTTATGTATTTCAATTTATTTCCCTGTGAAAAATAGTGGTTTATTTATGTAAATAATAGTAAATAAATTTTAAAACAAGCAATATTTTGTGATATACAGGAGTACCAATTGCCTATTCCTTTTTATTGTTTAATTAATTAATTATTTATTTTGAAATTACTTTTCAATAACTATATAATATCCGTAGTTTTTGATGAAAAATACACAATTTCTCCTAATTTCACCTCAAGTATTTATATGAGCGCGATCGTGCAACACTTTCTTCTTTACATATATTATAAAATACATCAAAATGTACAATATATGTAAAAATAAAAGTGTTGCAAAGCTGCGCTCATAGTAAAATATTTAAAAAATATATTAAAAATTGAGATAAAATTAAGAGAAATTGCGTATTTGTTGACTTTACACATTTAATTCAAAACTTCAGAAATCATCCGACGGTATAACCTTTACCCCTGGGAACGAAATTGTGAACTGTTTTTTGTTATGTAAAACGATGTTTCATGGTCTAAATAGTACATATACTAAATCTGAGTATATAATGAGGCTGCGGTGTACTCAGACACGTATCCATCTATGCTTATCCAAATTTTCCAGACCTCTACGTGCGATAGATTTTCCTAAACATCTCCAACAAACAAACATATGGTCCGAAACACCCACATGTACACATACACGTAAAGACAAAGCCTTTCTCTTGTAAATATACCTTTGTAAAAATTGTCAAAAGAACTTTGTAAGAAAACTGTTTCATTAGACCGATCACATCATATATTTTGTATACTTTCTCATTGAAATACACTATAATTAGAGGCACGATATCTTTGAAAATAAGTTCTGTTATTTTTTTAAAGAATCAGTTTTGAACAGAGTTTATAAAAATAAATGTGTATTTTTAATATTACTAAATATTAAACTGTTATAATCAATCAGTATAAAAAGTCTGTTTATAAAAAAATAACTTTTAAAATAGAATTTAAAAATAAAGTATTAATTCTCAAAATTCACATCACCACTTACTATTTTTTCAATCTTTCTCAACGAAAAATGTCCACGAGATAAATAAATATAATCAAATAAAACGATTTAAAATTTTAAATATACCCCAAATAAGATAATTGTACATTACTATAAAGTTATCTTCTTTATTTACTTTTCGTAATAAAGTAGACAAGCAATTGCAAAAGAAAACAAGAACGAAAAATCATGCGTCAAACATAGATTATGTAACACTTTCCAACGCTTCCAAATCATACCAAGCTGAAAGATAACATTTAAGTAAAGAATTTGGAAAACGCATACCATATTAAAAAAAAAAAAAAAAAACCCAGAAATTTTCAACATATACAATATTCGGAAAAACATCCGAATACTTTTATTCAGCCCTGTATATGATCTATAGATTTGTATACATACTACATAGGATGCTAAATTTTAGTTCAGTTAGAACACGCTTAGCACAGTTTAAAATTCTCCTTCTGGAGTTTCTGTCAATAAACGGAAATGTGTTCGCGAACTTTTGTGCTTCCCTGTATATGATCTACAGAATTTATACACACCACGTAATAGACAAAAAGTGCGTTAAATTTAAAATCTCGTTCAGTAACTTAAAATGCACGTCCAGGAATTATTGTTAACAGGCAGTAGAGAATTCTTTTGTGTGCCCCTGTAAATGAACGATGACTGCTATACACACAATATTCTGTAGTAAGCCTCTTGTAATGCACCTTAGTGATATATAAATTTCAATGCGTTTAAAATAGTGAAACATTATTTAAATAAACGGCAGACGATTTTTCCCCATAGACGTAATGTAACGGAATTCTTTTGAGTGTCCCTGTAAAAAAACTCATAAGTGCTACACACTTCCGTTGAAATAGGGAAAATGCTATAGATAACGACAATAACATACAAAAATTGCAGAGCAATCCGAGCATATTTACGGGAGTTAGAGCACGGACAGACGGCCATCCGGCCAGACGGCCAGACGGCAGACAAACCGAAGTCATAAACACTTTTCAACTAGGTTGGAAAGTGTTAAAAATGGTATAACATTTCGAAAGTAAATTGAAATATTAACACTAAGCTTGAAGTGAAATAGAAGTAGAATTGTCTTCATTTTGCTCAAAATATTTATGTTAATCAAATTTTAAGTGCTATACATAAAAGTACTTTCAAAAATATTTTTCTTACTCTGATAAATATTTTATGTTATTTCATTGAATTATTTCAAATTTTAATTAATTTCTATAAATAATAATAAATGACATACAGTATATATACAAATACAAGTGATTATAGCTACCGTTGATAAACAGTTAAAACTTAATTAGTCAGTGCAGAATATCAAATTTCAGTTACAAATATGTTTGAAAGTATGTAACATTTGTTTACGAAGTCATTTAGATACGAAATATATTCCCAGGATTTGAGATCTTAAAATTTAAGGATTAGATTTAGTTTATATATTTCCGAAATCGAGTGATCAAACAGACCGGTCGTTAGATGCTATTTAGATCATAGCTTCTAAGCCAAGCTTTAAAAACAAAATTGAGCTCGCCAAACAAACATACGACAAGAAGCAAACATCAGATGACCTACTAGTTACTCAATGTTAATTCTAGCAAACATGTCAGTGTAAAATATCATAGAGCAAAGGAACGAATCATCGGAGAAAGATAAAATGAAATGTAGGAGAATCTAATGAAAAAGATTTTTATTTGAGACCAAACGTATGCTTACAATTTAATTACAAACAGAAATACAGAAATAAAAATTATCTGTAAAGATACTGACAATCACCTTTTCGCTTTCTTCGTCCGCTTAATATTTTAAAAAACTTAGCGACTTAAATAATGAACAGAAATAAGTAAGTATTTACTTATTAGATGGGTAATAACTTAAGCTACGTGTTTTTACAAAATTTAATTTCAAAATAATTATTTCTATCTTTAATTAGCAAAAAACTATTAATTAACGCTAAAATTAAGAAAATATAGCAAAAGAGTTATCAAACCGCTAAACAGTCGCGTAATACTACGATAACTTTTAAATAAAAATTGACTGACTATTTTTGTTATCTGACGACAACCAGCTGCTTTGACCACCATTTCTTGCATTGACCACCAACCATTTTGTTTTGAAATCGAGTTTTCTTCATCTAACAGTCAGTTTAAATTAATTATACTGTTTCTATTATTCTACTTTTATTATCATAATAGCTACAGCAAGAATAAAATTCATTTGATCAATACAAATATTCGCACTAAAAAAACTTGAGACATTTTAATTAGCATAGATTTATCTTTAAAATATATAATTATTAATGATGTGATACGATTAGATATATGGTCCTGTATATAGATATCACAATGCGATTTATGTTTTTTAAATGATTTATGATAAAGTAAAATATCCTAAAGTATAAATAGTGAATTATAAATGTACTAGATGGAACCCGTCAAAACTTGACGCAAAAAAAATACTATAACAGTATCAGTAAAATAAGCTTCTTTATTATTTATGAAGGGTTGCGTATAAAACAGTCTTTCAAGTATTTTTTTCCCCCAGTCAAATACAGTACTATTTCCGATGCAAACTCCAAACAAAAAATCCGTAAATAACTGTGTAATGCAAATCAGTTTGACATTACCGCCATATTCCCCACGGCAAGAAAAAAAATTCATAGAACTATGAAGTATATACAAATAGTATATTCCTACGCTCATATCATATTCAGTAAATAACAGAACATAGTAAATAAAGCACACATCTCCCCCCCCCCCCGACCTGTGATAATGCAACCAAATTAGCTCCTATGCGCATGTGCATTGCATCTGCCCAAAAGCACCGTCAAAATTCGACGTTAAAAAAGTTTTAAAATGATTAAATTAAAAGTTTTAAAATGTCCTCTTTAATCATTGTTCGTTTCAAATCCATATCTTCTAAAACGCATCCATTGTTTTAAGCTAATCATTTTTTATGCAAAGATTAAGAAGTTTTTTACAGTAATATCTATCTGCAGATGGAGATTTTTAATGTTTTCAAGTGTAATTTATTTGTATGGTTTCTTCTGTTCCTTGACATAATCAGGATGATTATCCCTTTTCCATCACAGTAGGGGATATTTTTCCTCTTATACAGTTGGCAAATGTAAAAAAAATAAAAAAATACAATTCCTAGCATATCCTGATATCTGATGGAACATATTCATCAACGAATTCAACATATCAATTTTATGTTCAAATAAACTAAAAATAGTCTTTTTTTTTTCTTTTTTTTTCCTGACAGATTTTTTTTAAGCGCCAAAATGTTCTATCTTATGGATAATCTGATCTTATGATTTATCACTTTTTGTTTAAAAATTATTATTCACTTTTTATGATGGTATGGGAAATCTATTTTCAATTGTGGCAACTTTCCCAGGGGCTATTTTATATTATTGGAGTAAACTGGTGGTCATTGATAAGATAGAATTGAAAAAATTTTCATGCTTGAAAAATATTTAAAAAGTCGTTAAATTAAGCGGCAGTATTCAAATAAATTTCAATCGAAAGCTAATTTTTTTTTTCTAATTGATGATGTAAGAATTAAAATTGTAAAATGTAGTAAAAAATAGAAATTTGTAGTATTTCGAATTGATGTAAGCGCGATGAAAACTAAAGCGATAGCGCCTGTGTTGTCACAACTGTTGGACATTTCTAAAAATTGCCACTGTATTTTGGCTGGCTTCCAAAAGTAGAAAAACATTTTTTGACATCGAAACAGAAATTCACAGTGAAAGAAATAGGACTTTGCGCTAATAAGGAACTGTTAAATGAACTTATAACAAACCTACCAAAATAATCATATATATATATTATTTCTCCTGTCAACATCCCTTTTTCGCAGAAAATACGAAACGCAGAACGACGAATGAGATAGCATATGAAAGGATTTTGAACAGGCTTCTGACATAGCACACTTAACGTTTCGTTAAAACAGGTTTTTGATTAAAATTTGCTGAAAATTAAAAATTAAATCGGCATTGTTTTCTTAAAAGAAATGAAAGGTTTTCCTCAAATTATTGTTGCCAAAAAAATAAAATACCACATTATATGATGCTCAGCAGTTATTATAAAAAACACCGCACGGGTTTATTTTATATTTATGATTAAAAAGCGACATTGAAATTGAAATGTTTAGATTTATATTTCTATGTCCCATGTTTTTCCCGAAGCGGATGACGTCATCCTCTAATGCAGTCAAAATATGATTGTTAATTTTTTTTTTCTCTAGCGTGCCTTTTGCAATCTTGGATCAGTTTTTACTCTAACTTTGATGGAATAAATTAGATAATATTTTGGATTGACTAAAAACTAAATTTTGTTTGCAGATATTTTTATCCTTACTTTTTCTTTAGAAGTTTAAACCTGTATCTAATAAATATTACATATTGATAAAAAATAGTACTTCTGTGTTATCCCGTCGACCACTTTTCATAACAAAAAACTATCGCCAATTAAACGGGAGAACGTTGCCATTGGAATATCAAAATAAATAAATAAATAAAATATAAGAATTTAAGGACACAATTCTTATTTTAATGAATAAAGTAACTAATAAATCAGTTAAAACATAATGAAAAATACACGCAAATGTCGAATTAAAAACCACTTGACGTAACAAACACGTATAATGTGATAGTTTGGCGATAGTTTTTTGTTATGAAAAGTGGTCGACGGGATAATAGAGAAGTACCTAAAAAATATTAGATTTCAGTGCGAAATCCTCGCACGGGCCCTCTGGTTCCTATGAAATATTAGTCTTACATTGTTTATTCTAGCTAAAAATACAATCATTATTTCAAGATTTTTTTCTACCATAACACTATTTTTAATAACTTTAAATTTCCTGAAATCCTTTACCTTTGTGATTTTTTTTATTAAAAAAGGAAATCTTCTATCCTATAATTTAAAAAAAAGTAATTGGTAACATGTAATGAAGGTATGCAATCAAGATGAAGAAATCAATGACGGCTCCAATTCTAATCTTTATAATTATGAATGCAAAAATCAGTAAAATTATGTCATGTTAACACAATCATATTTACACATTTTTCTCTTTAGTTTTATCAATGTTAAAATGCACTTCAAGCTAAGCATAACGTCATTTTCACCGGTGCAAACTTTTCACACGTACTTCATATACCTTACATTAATGCTTAAACACCATGCACACAAATAAATATATTTTGTATTTAATTTTAATGAAAAATGGCATCAACAAAGTTATAATGCATAATGATAAAATAAACCCAATGGACAATATTCCCGTGACGTCACAATAAATATGAATTTTTATTCGCTTATAAAACACGCGGATAAGTATTTTTACCGAAATTTAACTTGCAAATTAACAAATTCGGCTTTAAAACCGCGTGCTTTTAATATTTATTATTTCTCTTTTATTCAACCACAGAGTTTAGAGAATAAAATTTGTGCTTCGCAACAGTAGGCGTTATCCGATTATGACGTCATTAGCAGAAGTAAAAGTTTAATTGAAAATTACGGTTAATTAATTAAATTTTCGAACAAACGAATGCATGATAACAAATCTGTGTCCAAATATATTTCATTTAAAAAAAGAATGATGTAATTTGATGCAGTAGTTTGTTCTCACGAATTGTCGAAAGAAATCGCTTAGCGTTTTAAATATATAGATGAAGAGTTCTTATGTTTTAATCTACAAACGAATGTAAATATGAAATTAAATTATACTTTGTAAGCAAAAGTCTTAATCATACTGTGAGTTTAAATTATTTATTTTGCCCATGTAAGACATAAAAACACATGAAAATGCATATTATTCCTTATAAAATAAAAATAAATGGAATACTGTACATTTTTTTCACTGTTTCACTGTGTCCCAACGTTACAGGTCTCACTGTGTCTTGAAATAAGTGGTTACAAATCTCTTCCTTCGGCTTTTTTCCACTTAAGCTTTTCCAAGTCAATAAAAAGTAAACTTCCCGCTTAAAAGTAATTCCCAACTTCCAAAATTGTTCGACAATTTAAAGAAAACTTTCCTTTACAATGCACCTGAAAAAAAGCATTTAATGCATAAATAAGCAATTTCAAATGAATTTGTTCCTAAAGTTTCGCGACTTCAACATCTTAGCAACAAAATTATTTTTCCCGTGAAAAATGTGTTTGCTCGTGATGTTGAGTGGAGATATACAGGGTGTTTCAGAAAGGACCCCTAACTTTAAAAATCAATAACCCGAAAACGGTGATAGATAGAAGCATGAAACCAGTGGTATGTTTATTAAAAAAAATCGCAAGAATCTTATACATAAATCTCAAAATTTAATTAAAAATAGCACCGAGAGATGGCGCTAAGAGCGTTAAGAATCCTTCTAAAGAGAGTTCAGAAGCATAGAAAGACTAGCCGTCGAAGATTTCGCCATTGCAATCTGACCGGTATTAGCCTATAGTAAAAATAATTCGCATCGGACACGTTGCCTGTCTGTTAAACTTTTTTGAAAAGCTCACGAATTATTTTCCCATCTGGGCTTTTTGCGACTAGAAATCGCGTTTGAAAACTTCTCCTTGTGGCAATAGGACTGATTTAATCGGTGGCACTCCAACACAATAAACACACGTTCCACCACGGTATATATCAATTTCGGAATTATTTTCACTATACACTAATAGCGGACAGATTTCATTGGCGAAATCTTCGACGGCTAGTCTTTCTATGCTTCTGAACTCTTTTTAGAAGGTTTCTTAACGCTCTCAGCGCCATCTATCGGTGCTATTTTTAACTACATTCTGAGATTTATGTATAAGATTCTTACGGTTTTTTTAATAAACATACCACTGGTTTCATGTTTCTATCTATCACCGTTTCCGGGTTATTGATTTTTAAAGTTAGGGGTCCTTTGTGAAACACCCTGTAGTACAGTATATGTAAATGGATAATATTTAAATGTAAATTAATTTTATGATTTGACTGCAGATATATGATCTATCACAGAGTTCAATGAGTACCTTTTAAGTAACGAAACGTATTTTTATTAAGTAACTTTCAAACGACAAAACATTCTCGATGGAAATGTGGTGGGCGAACACGTGAGACAGTGTATCAATGAATAGCCGGACATCAAGCGGAACAAATACAAATTTCGTTAAAAATACACATTTCGCATTTATTTACATCCAACATTTTATTTCTACAGAGTTGGCCTGGAAACGCCTCGATAAAATATATCCCTGTCACCTATATACTTTAATAAAATCTGTATCTCACTTATTCGCGGAACTATGAAATTAAATAAGGCAAAAATTACTATTAAAAAACGATGGTGACAAAATGTCGTAGAAAGTTGCTATGTGTTACGAAGATTATAGCTGGTTATTGTATTGGGTTCGATTTTACGTGTCCCACCAACTTAAACTAGTCGTTGGGGGCCACCGTAATACTTACCCATCATGGATATGCATAATGTAAAATATTAAAATAAAAATGTGTAAACTACTTATAAAATGCATTGCAATTCAAATAAAATCGTGGTTTGATGACGTCATAAACTTTAAAGGCTCGATTACTGAATTGCTTGAAAGAGGTTTTTCCTTATAACTCCAAAAATAATAATCCTATTAATTAGCGGTTTATTGCATCTGATTAAGCGTCAAATTTCCAATTAAAATATATCTTTAAAGTGAAATTTGGATGAAATACAGGTTCATGAAAAATCGAAGAGTGTGGAAAATAGGATTCCAAATATCTCGACAACTAATTATCCGATCGACTTCATGCTTTATGTAAAATTTATGATTTTTTATTGTCTTTTATATTCATTTCTTAAACTAAACAATTTCGAAAATTTTTATATACCTTTTATCGAGAACGAATATTTCGAGAGTCCGAAAAAAAATAGTTCCGGTTAATCGAGGTTATTGAAATGAAATAGGCTTTTCCCCATTATTACATACTAAGTACATACAAAATTGCAAGTCTCTATCTCAATTTTTTCGGGAGATAGAGCGTTTACAGACAGACACACAGACGGACGGCAAATTTTTTTTTTCTAAAAATATGTTTTTCGGAATCTTCAGTGTCTGAAACGTGTAAATCCGTCAAATTTTTTTTTTCGATTTTCAAAACGATTACAAGACTTATCCTATACTACGTATGATGGGTAAGTAAAACTGGCTTCAAGTAACTTCATTTTACGGAATTTAAAATTTTTGTTGATAATAATTTAAAAAAAAAAATCTCTGAAGGTCGTTTTATTTTAAGTTTGCTTCAAAATCTGAGTAAGAAAATGAAAATTCCTAGAACGTTTCAGAAAAAAAAGAAAAGAAAACAGCTTCGTTAACAAGAACTAAGTTTTATTTATTTATTAAAAGAGGAAAACCAAAAGTGTAATGTATTTAAGCAATATTTATGAATATTTTTGGCTCCCAAATTTATACATTTTTCTAAGATCACGTCTATGAGCAAGAAATATTGTGGAACCTCAATTATTTTTTAGAAAATATTCAGTTGATTAAAACTGCTACAAAATCGTTGTTACTAAACCTGGAAACAAACAAATATTTGACAGAAATTGCATTAATTATCAGTAAATATATTATAATAATAATGCTGATAAAATATTATTTTTGTATCTAATTTTTATTCGTTTTTAGATTTAATGTCATCTAGTGTTATGCTGCATTGAAACACTCGGATAGCATTTTATTGTTCTTCTATCTAACTTTTCTCAGATAACAATTAATAGCAAAACGCGTTTTACATTTTTTTATAAATTTGTTGCCCTTTTTAATTAGGATTTTTAAAAATATTTCGGTAATACAACACATTAACTGTTGATAATAATAATTTGACTTTAGCTTTTAGTACTTACATGCTATCAAACATCTAATACAAAAACGATTAAAAAAGGTAATAAGCTCATTTTGTAACCATTTTTATTTGAAAAGAAATGATAATTTAAAAATGAGTTAAATTTTTTAGGGAATTTTTTCTTATATAATTTTAGATATTAATTCTTCAATATTTTTAATACATCTTTGTTTAAATTATTATTTTTTTTATTTTTTAAACGATTACCATATTTTAGAAAGTAATTTATAATAAATCATTAACAGTTAGCGGAATACATTTTTCAAAAAGTAATTTGAAAATTGTATTATATTTAAATAAGTTGCTTTCACAACGAGCCTTTAAATTAATTTAAAAATGTTGAAAGTTTGCAATTACAGTTTATTTAAAATTTACAGTTCATTAAATATAAGCTAAATGGATTCTTTGCACGAAATAAAAATAGTTTGCATGTGAATTTGACTTAAAAGAACGCCTGGAATGTTAATTTATATAAATTATATCCACTTTTACTAACTTTCCTCAGAATACTTTTAAAATGCTAAGAAAATTTCCTCAATGTATAGTATTTTAAAGAAACTACTAAAATATTTACTTTATTTTCGAGCGTTGAATTAAAAAGTTCAAGATAAAGTTTTAGTCGATTAAAATTATTTAATTAGGTTTCATTATAATAAAGGAATCAAAAATTCAAATAGAAAACTAGATTATTTGCCCATAAGAATCAGAAAAATAGAAAAATGGATATTTATTTTAAAACAATTACTAGTTAAGGATTTAATGAATAATTAATTAATTTAAGGCAAACTAGTCGTTGGGGGCCACCGTAATACTTACCCATAATGGATATACATAGTGTAAACTATTAAATTTAAAAATGTGTAAACTACTTATAAAATGCATTGCAATTCGAATAAAATCATGGCTTGATTACGTCATAAACTTTAAAGGCTGGATTACTGAATTGCTTAAAAGAAACATGCTTATAACTCCAAAAACAATAATCCTAATAACTAGCAGTTTATTTCGTCTGATTAAGCGTCTCATTTCCAATTAAAATATATCTTTGAATTGAAATTTGGATGAAATACAGGGTCATGAGAAATAGAAGAGTGTGGGAATTGGATTACAAATATCTCGGCAACTAATTATCCGATGGACTTCATGCTTTATGCAAAATTTATGTTTACTTATTGTCTTTTATATTCACTCCTTAAAATAAACAATTTCGAAAATTTTTATATACATATTTCGAGAGCCCGAAAAAAATAGTTCCGGTTAATCGAGGTTACTGAAATTCAATAAGCTTCTTCCCATTATTACATACTAAGTACATACCAAATTTCAAATCTCTATCTCAATTATTCGGGAGATAGAGCGTTTAAAAACACACAGACACACAGACACACAGACACACAGACACACAGACGGACGGCATTTTTTTTTCTAAAAATATGTTTTTCAGAATCTCCAATGTCTGAAACGTGTAAATCCGTCAAATTTTTTTTTTTCGATTTTCAAAACGATTACAAGACTTACCCTATACTACGTATGATGGGTAAGTAATAATGCATTTCCATAATTCAATTGAAATATTGGATGAAGGAAATATCAACTACGCTCTTAGTAAATTACTTGTTTACAACAATCTAAAAACTGATGTATACTATTGCACAAAAACTTGTTTAAAAAGCACAGAATGCAAAGATAACACAGATTAGAAGTATAATTTTATGAAAACAAAGTGTGATTGTTTTGATAATTTGTTATAATGTTACAGGAAAGTTTTTTAATATTCTCGTCTATAAACAACGTATATTAAAAACATAAATATCGCGTAATTAAATGGAAGTGTATTTATTAGAAAATTATTACACACAGTATGTTTTATTTATATATTATTTTCTACTTTTTAGTGTTTAAAACATTTCGTTGTTGCACCATCACTATCAATTTCCCTATTTTAGCGAGCGTAATTTTTTCGTCTAATTACCTCTATTGTTTAACTCCTATGCACTTGTAGAAAGAATATTTGGCGATTTATCACCTGCGTTCGGGTAATGAAAAAAAATCTCTTCATATTGTTTTATTGATTTATAATTAAGATCGAAAAATATTAAAATATTGCATTGTCATTGGAAACATACAGCTGTACATATAGCTAGAAGTCTATCAATCAAGAAAGTGCATGAAAAATCGATTACGAAATTCCATGTTTACATGCAAGAACCAAGTTAAAATAAACAAGAAAGAAAAACCATGCGTCGAGCATGATTATGTAACACTTTCCAACACATTCAGAATACTGTAACAAAAGGTCACCGTTTAATAAGGTGAAAGATGATATCAAAGTAAACAATTTGGAAAACGCGTAAAACATTTAAAAACACAATTTCGGCAATTACCCTTTATAGTCGGAAAAGAATTAAAATTCTTTTGTGAATCTCTATATATGATCCATAGATTTCTATATATACTTACATATTATGCTAAAATTTAGTTCTGTTAGGAAACGCTTAACACAGTTGAAAATGTCCTTTCAGCAATTTCCGTCATTAAACGGAAATGTATACGAAATCTTTTGTGCTGCCCTCTATCCATATAATTTGTATGCTTCAAGTAATATGCAAAAAAGTTGCAAATTTAAAAATACATACCACAACTGAAAACGCACGTTCAGAAATTATCTCTCAAAAACAGTACTTTAACCGAACGCTTTTGTGTGTCCCTGTATATGAATAACAAATTTTATGTGCACCATATTCAAAAGTAAGTATCTTATTGTGCAACTCAGTGAGGTATATCAATTTCAATATGTTTCAAATAGTATAACATTATTAAAATATATTGTAAACGATTTTTGACCATATACCATAATGTAATGGAATACTTTTGAATGTACCGGTAAACTAAATATGAATGCATCACACTTCATTCTCAATACCGAACATGCCATTGTAAATCTTAATTATATTACTATTTATTGTCCATATTACCAATTTACATTCAGACATTATCTAAAAACATGGTTAAAAAATTATCATTGCAAACGTCTTTGGATGTATTGATTGCTATTGCTTCTTCTATTAGAGCATTATGTAGATTTTCGTAGTTCGCTATTTTCTGTATTTGTAGGGTTTCAAGTTTGATTGTGGTTTTAATGTTTAATCTTGCAAGCACTGTTGACTGTTTATTTAGTTTTATATCTCTTATATGTTCTTTCATTCTTTCCTCTATTTTTCTTTTCGTCATTCCTATGTATGTAAGCTTTTCATTTCTGCTATTTAAACAATTTATTTTGTATATTCCTGCTGTTTGTATTTCCTCATATTTTTCTATTTCATTTCTTATTGATTTGAAGAGGGATGGATTGGGGGATAGTGGGTATATTTTTCCTAATTTTTCTAATTCACGTTTTATTTTCAAAGATACACCTTTTATATATGGAATGGGAGGAGTGTACGTTAAATTATTCTGTGCTGGTTGTATATGGTCAATTCTTTATTTTACTCTTTCAATTAGTTTAAGTATAGTTTTTCTCGGATGCCCTGCCTTTAGATCTATGTTTTCAATAATTTTTAATTCATCTTTTAGTGATTTTTCTGTTGAACAAACATGTAGGGCTCTATTTATATATATATTCATGGCTGCTAATCTGTAATTATGTTAGTTACATAGCAATTTGACTATAGCAATACGCGAGTTAGAGCTCGGAAAGACAGCCAGACGGTCAGATGAAAAACGGACAGACAGACAGGCAAACGGAATTCATAAACAATTTTCAACTATGTTGGAAAGTGTTAATAAAACAGTGCGATAATGTAGAAATTTTGTTGAAGCACTGAAGCATTATTTGGCCACTTTTAGTGGTGTTGTACAAGTTCGCAATTAGATTTTTATTATTCCTAGGCGTTCTCGAGCTTTCCGGGTCACAAAAAATCGGAGAAAAACATTTTTTTTTTTTATTGAAAACTCTAATAGTTTTATACATATCGTATATTTCCTTATATAAGCCGAGCATTTTTAGTCTTTTTCTTGGTTCCAAAGTGTGTGTGTGTGTGTGTGGGGGGGATTGACTTATGAACGAGACAAAGAAAATTTCCAAAATTGATATTCTAAAATAAGAAAGATTAAATATAAGTAATCTGGAAAACTTACAAATTAGATTAAAAAAATATATCTTATTCATTTACAGTGAAAAAGCCAACAATCATCATTCACTATCGAAGTCATTATCGGAATTTCCAAGCAACTCCTTTAAATCACTTTCTTTCATTGGATGAATGACATCAGCATCTACGTAAGCATCATCATCATCGCTATCTTCTTTAAAAATTGCATCATCCTCAGTTCCATCCAGCGCATTACTCATGCAATAATTTTTTGAAAGATCGGACGATCATTTCATATGGTATTTCTAATTAAACTTTATTCACCTATTCAGATATTGCGACGAAAATTAAATTGCGATTAAAATTAATGCCATTTGTCACAACTGTATCCTCAGATGACATCCATTTAATCCATTTCAAACGGAGCCTGTCCTTAAATGATCTATTTTGACAAATGTTCAGCTTTTTGCTATTAGCTACGCACAAGAAAGTGCTACGTTTCCGCTTGCAGTATTTTTTCATAACCTTTTTTAAACATCGGCTTATATTCGGGTTTCTGATTTTGTACAATTTTTCACGAAAATCTCATAAGCTCGGCTTACCCAACGGATCGGCTTACACACAGAAATATATAGTAATTTATATTTTTAGATTGCTCAGTAACAAAACCAAAAAACCTTTTTTAGATGAAAAATTTCAATAATGTATTTAGTTAAAAAATATATTTAAAATAAGATTTTTAATGAACTTGAAAAAGCACATTATCATTACAAAGTAAAATTTACTGTAGACGTTTCAAGCTTTAAACGAGATACTCTTCAGTAAAAATGTCAATCGAAAACCAAAACGAATATTCACACATATTCACGTTCAAAATATGCGTTTGAAATAATAAATCACAATGGAGAATACTTTATACACCGTTAACAATTTACATCAAACTGTCCAGTCATTTGGCCATTTTTATAAAAAAAGGTTCCATAACAATCATTTAACTCTATTCTGACCATAATACACAGCAAAAAAAAGTGTTGCTTTTACAGTATAATACTAGCACCCCAGCTGCCAGTATTATATCGTAAAATTAACAGTAATAAATAAGCAGTAATACGTTGCCGCGCGCCAGTATTATACTGTAAAATCAACACTTTTTTTTCAGTGTATGGGTAATAACATGGTCAGAAAAGAGTTTAATTACGGTTATTTAACCATTTTCTACAAAAACGTTCAAATGACTGGACAGTTTGCTGCCAATTTTTAACAGAGTAGAAGGACCAGATATTCTGGTAAAATTGTATAGTACATTCTTCGTTTAGAGAAGTTTTCTGTAATCTTGTAAACCATACTTCTCTTCCCCTTGTGGTCCTACTATGAAGTGTATGTAAACTCCATGGTAATTTAATAATTAAAACGTATATTTTGAGCGGGAACATGTATAATCATTCACTTTGGTTTTCGTTTGAAATTTTTTGCGATACAGGATCTTGTTTAAAGCTTGAAAAGTCTACAGTAAATTTTATTTTGTAATGTTACTGTATTTTTTTTATTAAAAGACTAATTTTAAATGTATTTTTTTTTTCCAATGTTGTTTCAGACGTAATATGTTTAGTTATTTTAAATATTCAAATAAAGTTTTGAAATTTTATTAAAGCGTTAATTTTATATTAGCCGCTTGCCAGAAGTCTCCCAAGATTTTGATACATACAGTAGCCTTTTTGATTTTGATATTTTCAGTAAATTAAGCAAAAAGTTCGATTACCTGTCTTTTAAATTTGTGTTCTTTTTTATTGCTTTCTTATTTTATTTATTGGGGAAGTTTTAACTTCCTTAATGGAATATAAGTTTGACACAAATGCTGAACTATTTATATTGTTTAAAGTGCAAGCGGGTTAATCTTTCTTAATCGGGCTGCAATCGATGAAGATTTATTTTAGAAATTCATGCTTGAAAAGCATTTTAAAAACCATAAATATCAGTAGATCGATATACTGTTTTCAAACAAATTGCATTTGAAAGATTTTTTTTTATCCTATTCCGCGGAAAAAAGAGAAATTGGGCATTGCTTCTAAGTTTAAAAAAAATTGTCGTAAAAGAAAATGTTATTGTTCAGGTGTTGCCACCGTTAGTATGACGTCATCGTTACTCTTGGAAATATTTTAGGTTTATAATAAAGATTTTCTTTATCTTTGCTTTATAAAAAAGATCCAACCTTCTCTTTTTGGGTTACAGATCATACACTGTACTGTTCAAATTGTATTTCATTTATAATTGTAAAATTCTAATAGATTTTTTACATTTACTATTTTTTTATTTGCATACTAACATGTAAAGCATTTTTACATGAAAAATAATTTTTAAAATTAAGTTTTAACGTATATTTGACTATATCTATTAGTCTCTATACAATACAAATGTCAAATTATTTCAATTTTAAGAGAAATAT
Organism: Maratus michaelseni; assembly: GCA_963931845.1. Lineage (NCBI taxonomy): Eukaryota > Metazoa > Arthropoda > Arachnida > Araneae > Salticidae > Maratus > Maratus michaelseni. The sequence goes on along the minus strand of OZ007590.1, from coordinate 125,810,810 downwards.
TTATGTATTTGAAGATGTCTTACATGAATTAAGTGTAAAATAAAAATTTACGCATTTACTGTTGCATCAAAGCATCACAGCTAATTTGAAATATCCTTTATACGTAAATTTTTATTTTCTTAAAAAGGTAAATGCATTAAAATTCACACATATATTAAATTTGCTTTTTTTTCAATGACTGATCGTTGTTTTTAGAATCATGAACGAGAAACTTTTTAAGGAAAATCTACTTTTTATTTTACTGTAAAATTACATTTTATATACATATTTTTTTTCTTTTAGACGTTTTTGTTTAGCTCATTCATATTCATTTACAACAGAGTTAATAACCATGAATATATTTTTTTAAATATTCGTAAATTTAAACATATCTGCATCACTGAAATTTTTAATGGAATTTTTAATGAAGAAATTAGACAAACTTTTAATGATATTGTTTTAAGTAATAAATTGACAAACATTATTAATTAAAATTTCATGAGAGAAACTTTTGCCAATTAAGAAATTTTACAGATCGCATGAAGTTAATTAATGTTTCAGTTTTTAATGCACGAAATAAAATGCGGTTATGCTCCATCTGTGACTTTGTAGAAAACGTGGTTAGTAAATCTTTATATCCTGAACTAAATTAATCACAAATTTTATTAAACCATTAGACCGCATTTACGAACTTCAAAGTAGCGTAGCTTTTTCAAAACTTTTAGAATTAATTAATCTTTCATTTATTTTCGTAAATAATTATAAAATTAATTTAATAAAACATTCCTAATTATTTTAACAAATTTAAATTTAATTTTCTTCGAGTCCCTTGATATTTAATGTACACTTACATTAGCTCGAAACAGCTAAATAAATGACACTGTCCAATCTTTACTGGATTCTGAAAGAAAATATAAAGATAATGTTGTAGTAGTATAATAGTATAGTTTAATAAGACTAGAATACTTTTTGCATTCTTCTACCAAGTACCCTTTCAATTAGTTTATAAAATTCGTTGTTTGTATTGTAATATACGTTATACAATTATTTAATGAACTGGTCTATGCCCATAAGATTTCTTTTTAACCCATTCTACATTTTTTTAAACTGTCGTGTCTTCGTTTTTCAAGAATATAATGAAATAAAAAGAGATCATTTTTGCATCTGTTATAATTATTTTACGTTTATAAAGTTGAAAAAACTTTTATTACAATTCCTCAGTTTTACAATACTCCGAAAGATTTAAACTTTGAATATAAACACAACATAAAAATTTAAAAAAATCAACGACCATTTGTTTAAGATAACCAACTCAATAACCAACTCAGAAGAATATTTTCTTAACAAAAGACTTATCAGGTGATGAAGCCAAGTCCAACAACACAGTTTAACTTATTCTGTTAGACATACATTTTTACCATTTTTTTAAAGAGTTTCGAATTATTAGGAATACAACAGTTGACCTCATTTACGATATGCCAAACATATGATTGTTTATATCTAAATATTTATTTAATATTTGGTATATAAATCCATAATCTTTCTATTTTAAAACTCTCCAACCTATTTGAAAAGTACTAAATTAATTTTACCACAATTATTCTAATTGCTAAAGAAAATCATATGAGATGTAATCTTCATAACTGGGCTAAAAAGAGGATTAGAACCCGGGGTCCCTTTGCTGCAGCTGCCAATGCTCTACCAACTGAGCAGTCCCGAACGAATATGGCTGAACTAATTCACCCAGTAAACTTTAATGATCATAGCATCAGGAATGATATCTGAATCACCTCAACAAAATAAATCACAGGTAACGGGACCTCCAGTAAACGCTGGAAACGTGATTATACTAGATTAATTTTAACACAATTATTCTAATTGGTAAATAAAATCATGTGAGATGTAATCTTCCCAACTGGTCAAAAAAGTCCCGGCCAGAATTCGAACCCGGGATCCCAGTTGGGAAGATTAATTCTCATATGATTGTCTTTACCAATTAGAATAATTGTGGTAAAATTCGTCTAGGGTAATCACGTTTCGAGCGTTTACTGGAGGTTCTATTGAATGTGATTTATTCTGTTGTGCTGATTCAGATATCAGACCAGATGCTATGATCATTAAGGTTAACTGGTTGAATTAGTTCAGCCATATTCGTTCGGTATTGCTCAGTTTTTAGAGCATTGGCAGCTTCAACCGAGGGATCCCGGGTTCAAATACTGACCCGGACTTTTTCGTCCAGTTGGGAAGATTACGTCTCATATGATTTTCTTTACCAATTAGAATAATTGTGGCAAAATTAATCAAGTGTAATCACGTTACTAGCATTTACTGGATGGTCCATTGACTGTGAATTATTATGTTATGCTGATTCAGATATCAGACCAGATGCTATGATCATTAAGGTTAAGTGGGTGAATTAGTTCAGCCATATTTATCTGAGTTTACTCAGTTGGTAGAGCATTGGCAGCTTCAGCCAAGATGGGTTCGAATCCTGACCCGGACTTTTTCGCCCAGTTGGGATGATTAATTCCTATGTAGTTGAAAAGTGTTTATAAATTCGGTTTGTCTGCCGTTGGTCCGTGCTCTAACATTGTAAATATACTCCGATTACCCAGCAATTTTTGTATGGTATTGTCGTTTACTATATAATGTTTCCTATTGAAAATGCAGTGTGTAGCCCTTAGAGTTTTTTTACAGGCCAGTAAAAAATATTTCGTTACATTACAGTCAATTAGAAATAATCGTATAAAATGCATTTTGATGTTACTACGCCATTTCAAACATGATGAAATTGATATAATTATGAAGCGCATTGAAACATGATTTTTGTAGAATATGGGGTGCAAAGTATTTATTTTTCATTTATAGGGTCAAACAAAAGAATTTTGTTACACATTGTTCTACGGCGAAAAATCGTTTGCAGTGTAATTTATTGATGTGTTTCACTATTTCAAACATAATCAATATTATATGCATTACTGAGGTGCATTATAAATTGCTAGCTTAAAAGTATGGTGTGCATTGCTCATTTGTTCATTTACAGGGACACACAAAATATATCAGTTATAGTATACTTGTGATAATTACAGTCTATGTGTGATAAGTTCGTTTTCTTCTTTGGTTTGCGTTTTTAAGAATAACTAAATTGTTTCATAGTACATGATGTGTATATATTCGGTTGATCATATACAGGGCTATACAAGGGAATTCGAAAGTTTTACACACTATGGGACTTAAGGGTTGTTTTTAATTGTGTTACGCACTTTCCTGAGAAACTATACTTAGTAGATTAATAGAGATTTGTGGAATATAAATAAATTCATATACAGGGCCACACAAAGAACAAGATACATTGTCGTTTAAGATTGGTAATTGCTGGAAGTGAGTTTTAAGTTGCCTTATACGTTTTTACCTAAATGTGTTGTTTACATTTTAGATTAATATGTGGTGTGTACAAAAGTCTTTAGATAATATACAGGGCTGTACAAACGATTTCGAGTGCATTTCCATTAATCGGCAAAAATTGCTAAATATGAATTTTCTAACTGAACATAATTTTATTATGCTATGTTGTATATATCTTAATCTCTAGATCATATACATAGCTGCGCAAAATAATTCGACTACTTTTGTGACAATGGAAGGTAATTTCTAAAACTGTATTTTTCCATGTGTTATACGTTTTCTAAACTATTTACTTACATATCTTCTTTCATCTTATCTAACGCTGAAGTTTCGTTATAGTTTTCTGGATGTGTTCCAAAGCGTTTCATAATTTATGCTTGACGCATGATTTCTCCTTCTTCTTTTTTTTTCCCTTGGCAAATTTAAGAATTTACATATATTAAAATCTTAATTGAGATCTTAAATTGATACCTCAATGCCAAAAATAATATAAGAAATATTTGAAATGGCTAACTAAAAGTATTTTTCTTTATATTTCTTTTAAATGCTAAAAAGTGTAAATTAACAACATAATACAAATTAAAATAACTTTTATTAGGTTGTTTGACATGTTTCGACTCACTCCGAGTCATTTTCAAAAACAAAATGAGAATGTTCCATGATAGCACGGGCTTTGAAGTTATTTAAAATTCTAACATTTCATTTTCATGCACTTTAAAAAAAAATTACGCACGTTATCTTTTATTTTTACTTGGTTGTTTATTTTCATATCTGTAACCATGGAGGAACTTGAACCACAATTTCGGTAAGTTAAAAGATGCCGTATCGTTACATATTGTAATGTTCTTTCTAAAACCAAATCCGAAAATTATTTTACACTTAATACATTAACTATATAGTGCATGTAAAATAGATAAAAAATTTAATGAAATACAACAACTGATAGCCAATCACGAAAATCTGGGAAGAACTTCTTTTTGGCACTAGAAATGAATATCCGATGAGTCCCCAAATATTAATGTTGTTTAACCGTGTTTTAGGGGGTAAAAGTGGGGCATTATTATTTAGGGGGAGAAATTAACCTTTTTTTAAATAGTTCAAGTGAGGTATCTTTTACTATGTATTTTTTAATTTTGAATCGAACCACACCATCCACAAGTCGATACGATGATTCGTTACAAAGTTACGCCAGGTTTTATAAATACAAAGTCGAGGATTTTATTTCAATGCAGTTAATATAGGTTTTTACAGAAACAACTGATAGGCTTTCACGAAAATTTGGGAACAACTTTGTTTCGGCACTAGAAATGAAGATTCGATGATTATCCAAAAATTAAAGGTGTTTTACCGTGTTTTGGAGGAGAATAAATGGTTCTGCAAAACCTATATTAACTGCATTGAAATAAAATCGCCGACTTTGTATTTGAAAAACCTGGAGTAACTTTGTAATGAATCATTGTCTCAACTTCCGGGTGTTTTTGCTCGATACATAATTAAAAAATGCATAGTAAAAAAATGCATAGTAAATGATACCCCACTTGACCTATTTAAAGAAATTGAATTATCCTACCCTGAATTAAAAATGCCCCCTTTTCTCCTCTCTGAACAACACAGTAAAACAACTTTATTTTTTGGGAACTCATCGGATCTCTTTTTCTAGTGCCAAACCGAAGTTTTTACCAAATTTTCGTAAATGTCCATCAGTTGTTTCTGTCAAAATCTACATTAACTGCAATAAGATAAAATCGTCGAGTTTTTATTTGTAAAAACTGGTGTAACTTTGTACCGATTCATTGTATCGACTTGCGGATGGTGTTTTTCAGTTCAGAACTTAGTAATGCATAACTAACGATACCCTACTTGAAATACTTAAAAAACATTATCCCACCCTCCTGAGTTAATGTTTTCGCCGATTTCCCACACGCCAAAAAAAAAAGAGGGTAAAACAACTTTTTTTTTTGGGAACTCATCGGATTTCCTTTTCTAGTGCCAAACCGAAGTTTTTACCAAAATTTCGTAAATGTCCATCAGTTGTTTCTGTCAAAATCTACATTAACTGTAATGAGGTAAAATCGTCGAGTTTTTATTTGTAAAAACTTGTGTAACTTCAATTCAGAATTTAGAAATGCATAACTAACGATACCCTACTTGAAATACTTAAAAAAACATTATCCCCCCCCTCTTGAGTTAATGTTTTCGCCTATTTCCCACACACAAAAAAAAGAGGGTAAAACAACTTTATTTTTGTGGAGTTATCGGATCTTCAATTCTAGTGCCAAAACGAAGTTATTCAAAAATTTTGGGAAATGGCCATCAGTTGTTTAAAAAACCTTATTTTACTCGTACTAATCGTACAATTTACTTATTCTGTAGTGAGCATAGGTTTTTTCACCATATTTTTAAGAAAGCATTTCTGATTATTGGAATTAAAACAGTTGATTTCATTTAAAATATGCCAAGCAGACGATTGTTTACATCTAAATATTTATTTAATTTGATACATAAAATAGTAATCTTTCTTTTTTTTTTGCACTTGCTAAATTTAAGAATTAAGATACTGCATAATCTTAAAAGTGATAAAAGTGATAAAATATTAATCCTACATACAGCTAAAATAAATTGCATTTGAAATATATTATATTGGTCACTTAATCCTGTGTTAGTTTTTGTGTGAATAGGTCATGTCTTATTTTAATCATTCTTTTAAAGAAACATTTATAAGAAATATTTTAAAGTGTCAACTGAAACAACACTTGACACATATACAATCGTACAGTTTTCGTCCCATGCACTTAAAAAGATCTACAGTATAGGAAGGTTATTATCATAATATCAAATAATTTATGTGGATTAACTTTATCGTCACTCTATGTTTTACTTGTTTAATTAATTATTTTTATTGTCGGTCAAACGGGTCACAAGTGGGGTAAATTTAATGTATTAAGAAAATAAAGAACATTTATCGATCGACTGAATTTAATCTTATTCAAAATACTCGATTGAAATGAAATGCATCAGTAAACATTTATTAAATTAACCCATTAACGACGACTTCTTTTACACTTCTTTTAATACTTCGATACCAGTTGACACCAGTTTTCCCATACTGTTATTTTAACTGATTGAATCTCTGATTACATTAGATAATATGAAATTTTTTTTACTAAGATACTGGTGTTCATATTAAAACTTCCGTATCACTTAAATGGTAACTTTTCGTACCAACCGGCATTAATGAGTTAACCCAAGAAATGAAACATTTATATTCGTTAAATATCTCAATGACAAAATTGGTAACCTAAATCTATAAAAAAAAAAACAAGAAAATTATTCTTTAGTAATAAAATGTATATCACAGACAATATAAATGCCAAGCCTATCTAATATTCTTGTATGAGTTTACAGAATTAAATTTGATTTTCTGTTATTAAAAAGTAAAGAATAAATTTCGTTTCTAAATTTGCATTATAAAACATTATGAAAAATAGAAAATAACACAATTCAGGTTTTATTATCACTCTTATATGGTCTTATATGGAGTTATATGGTCTGTTAATTTTTAACACTTTCCAACCTAGTTGAAAAGTGTTTATGACTTCGGTTTGTCTGGCCGTCTGCCGTCTGGCCGTCTGTCCGTACTCTAACTCCCGCAAATATGCTCGGATTGCTCTGCAATTTTTATATGTTATAGTCGTTATCTATAGCATGTTCCCTATTTCAACGGAAGTGTGTAGCACTTATACTTTTTTTACAGGGACACTCAAAAGAATTCCATTACATTGCGGTCTATGGGGAAAAATCACTTGAGGTTTATTTAAATAATGTTTCACTATTTTAAACGCATTGAAATTTATATATATCACTAAGGTGCATTAGAAGAAGCTTAATATGGAATAGTGTGTGCATAGCACTTATAGTTACTTTACAGGGACAGTCAAAAGAATTCCGTTACATTACGTCTATGGAGAAAAATCGTCTGCGGTTTATTTAAATAATGTTTTCCTATTTTAAACGCATTGAAATTTATATAAGGTGCATTACAAGAGGCTTACTACAGAATATTGTGTGTATAGCAGTCATCGTTCATTTACAGGGACACACAAAAGAATTCTCTACTGTCTGTTAACAATAATTCCTGGAAGTGCGTTTTAAGTTACTGAACGCGATTTTAATTTTAACTCGCTTTTTTTCTATTACGTGGTGTGTATAAATTCTGTAGATCCTATACAGGGAAGCACAAAAGTTCGCGAACACATTTCCGTATTATTTAACTCCAGACGGAGAATTTTAAACTGTGCTACGCGTTTCCTAACTGAACTAAAATTTAGCATCCTATGTAGTATATATACAAATCTATAGATCCTATACAGGGCTGATGAAAAGTATTCGGATTACTTAGATGTTATCTTTTAGCTTATTAAACGGTATGATTTGTAAAATTATTTTGGAAGCGTTGGAAAGTGTTACATAATCTATGCTTGACGCATGATTTTTCGTTCTTGTTGAAATGTAATTTGTTGCAAAAATCCCCAAAATATTTATTTCAGGAAATTATAGTTGTATTATAATGAAATATACTTTTATCCACTTGTTTTTCGTATGAATAAAATTAATTTTGTTTAAAGATAAATGTCAGTGGAAATAATTCAAGCGTTAAAAAAGTGGTGTAAGTTGTATTATCTTTGGTATTACGGATATTAATCCTACATACAGCTAAAATAAATTGCATTTGAAATATATTATATTGGTCGCTTAATCCTGTGTTACTTTTTGTGTAAATAGGTCATGTCTTATTTTAATCATTCTTTTAATAGTTTATAATATACCATTAATATTTTTTATAAGTAATGGAAACAAGAAAATAACCATCTTTATATATTTTGGCTGCATATTAGGTACGGATCCATCGGATAATTGATTCTATCAGTCGTTCATATCTACTCTGGATAGATAGTTTGTATAAAGGCTGTACTAAACTTTTAAGAGCAATGCAAGCATTTTTATAATTACGTGAGAGTTGTGGGTGAGTCCACATATGGCTTTCTATCAATTACAAATGTTCTAAACATGATTAATATCTTCCGAGATAAGAAAAACGTACATAATCTGGAAATGGTGAACGATTACCACAAACAACTGGTGAAATAATTCCGGTCTTATGGCAACAAATGTTGCCCTAGTAGACACATTGGTGCATTTAACAGTTTGTTACCTGAAGGCTGACATTATTCGTCGCCTTTATAATACATGATTCTCTGGTGTATATTAGAGCTACTAAATATATAGGCTGACTCGTCAGGCATTTTTATTCCCCCTGGACTGGTTCACGTAATGTGTTTCAATGGCGTTGAATTGGTTTCTGTCTATTTTTTAACTTTAAAGGCTTAATTATGGATAGTTGTTCTGCTATTAATTGTACGAATCACTCAAGAAAGGATCCCTGCAGGCTTCAGTTTCCTCGTAAACATGAAAAATTGCGAAATTTAACTATTAATTGTAGATTTTATTCTTCCCGAAATCTTTTGTTCGCCAGCTTGGCGGTAACGGCGATTTCAAGGACGTAGCGCCATCTAGTTCATTTTCGGTAAAACGATGTTTATTTCCGACTTTTTTTTTTTTTTTTTTTTTTTTTTTTTTTCAAAAGCACAAAATTAAACTGAAATTTTATGGAAAAGTTCAGAATATTAATATATAATTAAAATTTATGAGAGTTTTCGAAAGAACTATAATATAAAATAGAATATTTTAAAGGAAATTTATTTTAAAAAGTACAGATTTTTTTTTTTTTTTAACCTATTCATTTTCACCAAATAATTGAGTTTTATTTAGAATTTCGAAAAAAAAAATCCCTAATTTTCTTAAAGATAATTTTAATATTAATATTTCATCAAAATACAGTTATATTTAAGAAAATATATAAAGAAATATTTTAAACAATTTTCATAATTAAATGTTATTAAGAAATAGAGTATATTTTTATTGTAACATTAAGATATAGATTTGTTTAAGATAACGAAGGATATCTGGATACTATCTTTTCCTCTTGGAAAGGACAGTTCTCATATTATTAAAATAATGAAAACTTGCTACACATGAAAACTTTTTAAAAATTACTTTAAATAGAAGTTTTTAAATATTTATCACAAAGTAAAAGATGGAATTATATTTTTAATATTATTTTTCTTCAATTATACTTTTACATCAGAAATTAATTATGATATTTTTTTCATTACACTGTTAAGTGAAGAACACTCAGAAATGCCCCATACACTCAAAAAAAATCATTATTTTTTGGAAAAAAGTACACTTGAAGAATAAATTTTAATTGTTACACTAAGGTAAGAAATTGCTGCTGATATTCTGAAAATAATAATAATAATACTAATAATAATATTTTTTTCTATGGACAAATAAAATAAAACTTTTAGAAATGTCTAAGAACTAATTAGATAAATTATGCAAAGAAAAAAAAGGGGGGAGAGTAGTTAAATGTAAAATTTGCATTCCGAATTGCAAAACTTGCGATGTCCAAATTGCAAAACTTGTATCCGATGTTTCAAAGATTTTTCTCCGGGGGGGAGGGAGCTAAAGTTTCGAAAAGGGGAGATGCGCTTCTAGTCTTTAATTACTCTACAATACTATACCGGGTCACTCCATGAATTCAACACTGCTTATATAATTAATTAGTGAAATGAATGTTCAGTGTAAAACCAAAGGTTTTCTTAATAAAAGTAAATAAATTTATTGCTAATTTTATTGAACAATAAATAACATGCAGGCTACAATTTGCAATGAAAATCAATGATCAAGAGTACGTATTTTATTCGAAACTTTCATTCCTTATCGTACTTTTTGATAAATTCTGCAAAGCAAATAAGACGGCGATAAATGCGCCAAATGGGTCCTACGGGAAAATCTAGCGCCAATGCTTTCCTACTTCGAATATTAATGTCGGATGATGCGCCAGCTCTTTAGTATAGAAGCCTTAGTGTATATATATGACAAAACTACATCAAGAACATAGGCACTTTATTTTTTTTTAAATAATAATAATAAGATTTTGTATAAAAATATATTTTGCTAAATGGCACTATTGTGTTGCAATTATGCTAAATAATGTAGAATATATTGATGATGCAGAAATTTGTGTTTTCTCAGGATCTGACGTTCTGAACCAGAGCATATACGGTCTGATTATGAATTCCCCGCTGACTGAAAAACGGCTTTTTTCTGTGGCAAGAAAAATTGCAGGAATCTGTGTATCTATTTAGAAGTGATTTTGCGGTATTCCATGTATTGAAAGGTGTGTTCTACAATAAACAAAGATCAACTGTACATGGTCAATGGTGAGCGAACACGATTCAATTCACTTGCGCGAAGATATTCCAAGTCATACAATTGGTTGATTCAATACGTAAGAAATAGTGAATCATCGTACGAGACCAATATGGTCAATTATTGCCTGTTCCTGTCACTGTGTTCAGGTATCGAACACCGTAAGTGATGTTAGATTAACAGAAATACACAAAATATGTATCTGATATGTTTAACATGAGCGTCCTGTGATATGCTAGCAGTTAGACCTGCATTACGTCCAAAAGCTCACTTAAAACACTGATGTACACCAGTCTTGAAGGATAATCGGAAGGACCAAGTCAAAAACAATTGTACAACCCTACTGTTCCAAAAAGGCTGCTTTCTAGCATTTGAGAATTTTTAATCCGCGTTTTGAAAAATTTGTTAAAATCCTCTTTACGTACAAACGTACTCACCAAAATTATATATCTGTATCTCTGCTAATACAAAATTCCATTCTTAAATTTGCATATACAGGGTGTTTCACAAAAGACCCCTAACTTTAAAAATCAATAACCCGGAAACGGTGATAGATATAAACATGAAACCAGTGGTATGTTTATTAAAAAAATCGTAAGAATCTTATGCGTAAATCTCAAAATTTAGTTAAAAATATCACCGATAGATGACGCTGAGAGCGTTAAGAATCCTTCTAAAGAGAGTTCAGAAGCATAGAACGACTAGTCGTCAAAGATTTCGTCATTGAAATCTGGCCGCTATTAGCGTATAGTAAAAATAATTCCTAAAGTGGTGTATACCGTGGATGAACGTGTGTTTATTGTGTTGGAGTACCACCTATTAAATCAGAGTCCTACTGCCACAAGGAGTAGTTTTCAAACACGATTTCAAGTCGCAAAAGGCCCAGATGGAAAAACAATTCGTGAGCTTTTCAAAAAAATTCAACAGACAGGCAACGTGGCCGATGCGAATTATTTTCACTATACGGAAATAGCGGTCAGATTTCAATAAGGAAATCTTCTACGGCTAGTCTTTCTATGCTTCTGAACTCTCTTTAGAAGGATTCTTAACGCTCTCAGCGCCATCTATCGTTGCTATTTTTAACTAAATTTTGAGATTTACGTATAAGATTCTTACGATTTTTTTTAATGAACATACCACTGGTTTCATGATTCTATCTATATCTCCGTTTCCGGGTTATTGATTTTTAAAGTTAGGGGTCCTTTGTGAAACACCCTGTATAAGAGCATGTGCTATATACATACTTTTGAGTACTGTATCATGAGAGTAAAGATGTTTTGCAAAACATTGCCTGATTAGCGTCTATTTTAGTTCTGTGATGAAAAAAAGCACCTCATAGATGTGATTGTTAAATAAGTACAGTGTAATATAGCACTTTTGTAACGAAAATGTTTAGACGCAGTATCCGTTGCTCTAAAATTTATGTCGGAAAAGTAAATTATTGTTCCTCCTTCAATATGGATTAATTTAGAATTAACAAAATACCGTAATGATTATGAAAATAATCATATTATTAAGAAAATATTTCGCTTGGACCATGGAACTATGAAAAGGACCCTCCTTGGCTTGAACAAATATGACGTCATAAATAAAACATCGAGGCTAGCGAAAAAGCATCTTTTTCGTTAGCCTCGTGTGAAACATGTATTTTCAAATATTCGTAACATTACAAGGAGCATGAATATCAGTGTATAATAAAAATATATACATAATGGACGTCAGATTTAAGATGAATAACTGAAATATGTTTTTTGATACTGATTAATAATAAGCTTGAAAATCAGTTACATACAGATGTGAGTTTTCTGATAAAATTCCCGTCATGATTGCCAGGAAAAGAAAATTAACAAGAATTATATCATTGAAAAGAGATTTCTCTGGAATCAAAGTGACGTCATATTTCAAATAAATCGGGATTTTTCAAATATGTTTCAAATGGTGCGTGAATCAATTTCATACTTAATAATTACAGAGTACAATGAAAGAATAGAGAGGCAGTGAACCGTGAAATCGGCTTGCAATATGAAGCCGGTTATGGCTCAAATCGTTAGGCCCAAGGTACAGCGCCTAGAATATATAGTGTGGAAACCGGAAAATGGTGTAATGCTTTAAAAAGTGCTAAAAAGTTGTAGCCTATAAATGTGCAACGGTGCTCCTACGAAGCCTACGATAATGTTGCAACCAGAGACAAAAAAAATGCGTATCACGTTTTTTAGCCATGCTTTCATAATTTAAAAAAAAAACTTATAAAAATCACTAAGTCAGAGGAGAAAATGATATAATTTAAGTATTTAAAATACTTACCACCAGCCGCAACATTCTAATACAATGTCAAGAGCTAGCAGATGGCGCTGCGAACCCATCCTAATATTTTCAGCAACGTTGCACATTTATTGGATACAATTTTTTAGTACTATTTTGTAGCCGGTTTCCACACTATGTATTCTAGGCACTGTACCCAAGGGCCGTTTCAGGGTACTTCATTGGACGGGGAGAGGTTTTCAAAGCAAGCCGCCAGTTGTTTAGGCCAACTGTAGGGTTGCATATTCAGCATCACGCCAAACATAAACATTTCATATATATTTATTTAAGATTATTAGGAAAAGAAAATTGAACACAAGTCTATTATTTTAAAATCTGACTGTCTGTTTGTATTTCGAAAATACTACTCTTAATGCAATGCGATTTACTTAACACCATCATTGATCTAAGGATGTCATATAAACTCTGAGAATTTAAAATTTTGAATTAAATTCCGAGATATTATTATTATTATTATTATTTTTTGTAAATTTTAACGAAATTTCTCTAAAAACGGTAATTAAATTACTCCATTTTTGTGGATAAAAAAAAGAAATGAAACGGATTAATACATTTTTATGCCATTTTCTCATTAAAACTGAAAAAAGAATTTATTTTCAATTTTAATAGTTGGTGAAAAAAAAAATCTTGATTACAGTAGAATTTTTGAAAATTAAAAACATATTTCCACATATTCAAACTTTATGAATTAATTTATTCTGCAGAACAAAAATCGTCTTTCAGCATATTGTCAAGAAATCAAGAGTTGTTTCAGCTATAGATTAAACCAAGGCGGCAAATTTGCTGTTACATGTAAACGTAACACTTGCAATTGCAAAGCTTTTCGCAACCCCAAATTACATGCAAACGTAACATTTACATGTAATTTGCACCCAAATTAATTTTAATTTGAACCTTAATAAATGTTAATTTGAACTGAAAATTACATGCAAAAGTAATGTTTACATATAATTTTGGGTTGCAAAAAGCTTTGCAATTGCAAGTGTTACGTTTGCATGTAACTGTTACTGTTACATGCAAACGTAACACATGTAAATGTTACGTTTGGATGTAATTTTGGGTTCCAAAAAGCTTTGCAATTGAAGCTCCTTGCATTTAGGTGTAGAATTATTCCTCCATATTCACAAGAATTGAATTTAAACCAAAAGCATATACTATTTCCTATGAATTATTTTTAAATGATGGCTGTTAAAACGTTTTTCAAAGTCGTTAAAAGTAAAATGGTTTATCAGGTAAAACTGATATTTGTTTTTTGACAAATTGTACTTTTTAAAAACTGATAAAGGCCCCTATGACAAAGAAATACCGTATTTGCTCCTATGAAATATGATAAAGAGTTAGTTAATTATTTACGTTTTTAATTATCGGGGGTGAAATATTTTCTTTGATTAATGCATTTATTCTTCTTTTAATGTTACGTGAACGAAGTCACGGGTAACAGCTAGTATTAATATATGTATACCAGTGTCGCAGAATTCAATATTGCCTCATTAACTACTGTATTTTTTTCTAAAGAAATTAGTGCATAACTGTTTATGAAAATTTATGTGACAAAAGGTAAATTAAGAAAGCGCAATATTGAAAGGAGTGTACAAAAAAAAGAAAAAAAAAACTCAATATAAAATGAATGCAATGTCTTGCAAAAATTTCCAATATAAATAAGTTTAGATGTGGAAAATACACTGAACATTTTCTGAATAAACAGAAATATTTCAATAACTCGTTAAAAATATGTTTTTGACAAACGCAGTTTATCTATGTTTATAATGTATAAAACTGGTTATTTACAGAGACTATATTAAACGGTTCATATAATAAGAGAGTATAATATAGTAAATACTTCTTCAAAATTAGTTTTCTGCTCTGTACTTTTGTTATTTTAGTCACGAACACTATTAAAGGTTTTATTTTCTCTAAATCATATCTTTGGATGAGGTATTTATTAGCTATATATCTGGTCACTTTCATGAGTTGAAAGAAAAACAAAAATATGGACATTTCGTCAAATTAAAGGTATTTTTTAATGATATAGTCTTATTTTATTAAGACAATAGTATAAACAATTTTCGTATGTATTAAATGTATTTATACATTTGTTTGCACAAATGTTTTCTTAGTTGCACTTAATGTTAATTTAATATAGAAAGTATAACAATAAAGTTTGGTGAATGATGTCATACGATAGAAAAATGATTTTTCTGTTTTGTAGTGCCAGAAAATACACAAATTATCGAAAAATTCAAAATATCACAAATCGGTAAGTTATTGTCTATCAAAAGTGGAATTTGTACAGTTTTACTTACTAGAGCATGGATAAAGCTTTTCTAAATATAAATTGTTTGGCCCTTGGGACTGCATTAAGCCCTCTTTATATGGACTGCCTTGGGTTTCGTAAATTGATTAAAAAATAACTATTTTCAGATAAATAGATTTTTATCTGATAAAGAGCAATTTTTCAAATATTCTTGCAATTGAAATATACCTCTAAAACTAACTATTTAAGGGATAGCTATTGCTTATCAATAGGAAATAGCATCATATATAAGTATATATATGTATCGTATGTGTTGAATGTCAGTATATTAATTTTTGTAATTATTGAATTAGACATTAATAAAGTATGCATGGTAAGATGAACGTACCTTTTAAAATTTATACATTTATATATCTATGTATAGCTTGATGTATGTGTATTGCATGTGTTATAAGATGTATGTATGTTCTAAGATGAGCGGATCTAAGTAAGTATAATATGCTCTATGTAAGTGTGTAAATAATGATGTGTGAAAGTGTTTTATTAAGAATGTATGTAAGTATAGACATAATGAGTTAGGTATGGATAATAAATTATGCATGTAAGAAATATTAAATGTGATGTAACAGAGAATTGCATTTATAAATACTCAATTTTTTGATCTACAAATTTAGTCTTCTAATCAGGCAGTTTTTCCTTCTATTATAATTTACTTTAAAAATCCGTTATAAATTTGCTGTAGGTGTTTTAATTTAAAAAAATACTTTGCATGTACTTATGTAAATGAGTAAGCACATTGTAAAGTACAGGGTGGTTATGATTCAAATTGCACTTTCAAAAGGCTGTAAAAAAAGAACCACCGGTCAGAATGACCTGATATTTCATCTGCGTATACGTGAAACAATGAGAATTTGTTTTGAAAAAGAAAAATAACAAAAGCAGACCGATAGATGGCGCTGTACTTGTCATAATATGCTCATTAAAAGACATGACTTGCGTACCGCACCTTACACGTGTGATAAAAAAGTGGGGAACATGTATGTCCTGTTGTTCTGCGTCTGAGAAGGTAGTCATGAATCTATCACTGAAGGATCGGGATCTGCTTGCAAAAATATTTTTTACAAAAACGGTGACTAAGCTGTAATTGCATTGAAAAAATTTAGGACATTAAAAGGTTTAAGAAGTGGCTCTGACCCGATGACTGCATTCGATCTGAAGAAGATGACTGATAAATTCAAAGAAATGGGTTCATTTGAAATGAAATGTGGCAGAGGGAGGAAAGCAATTGCTTCGACGTCATTCGTGGATATGGCTACATCATTGGAGAAAGCTTCCAGCAGTGCTTTGGGAACATGCAGTGCGCCAGAAATTTCCCGAACTGCCGCGGCATGCCGGTAAGCACGGTACGTAAAATTTTACGAAACATCGTGCGATGCTATCCATAACAAATTACGCATGTTCAGGAATTACTTCCTGCTGACCTGTCAAAACGAGAAGATTTCAACCTACAATTTATTGCTCGAATGGATGTGGACAATGTATGGCCATGGAACATTTTGTGGACAGACAAAACCCATTTCCATCTCTAAGGTCTGTTAATACTCAAAATTATAGAATATGGACAAGTGAGAATCCGTTCCAAATGCAACTATTGCCTCTTCATTCTGCAAAGGTTACAGTGTGGTGTGGGTTTAAGGCGACATTTATCATTGACCCTTTCTTTTTCGAGGAAATTGTTACTTCGGTTTCTGTCACCTGTACAGTCAATGGGACACGTTTTGAATTTGTTTTGCGCAGCCAGCTCATTGCAGCTCTGAAACAGCACGGTAGTGTGGAAGTGGATAGCACATTTTTTATGCAAGATGGCTCTCCTCCGCACATTGCAACATCAGTGAAGTCGCTATATTGAATCTGCATCTTCGAAATGACAGAATTATCCGTCGCCATTTTCCAACAACTTGGCCGCCACGATAACCTGATCTGAACCCTTGTGACTTCTGTCTGTGGGATTATCCAAAACATGTTGTGTGTACATAGTGTAACACATTCAGAATATCACCCCTGAAATACTTCTATCTGTTTTAGAAGATGCTGTTTTGCGCGTTCAGCTCGTAGGAGAAAAAGGAGGACAGCATATTGAACATTTCTTAAGCAAGTCGTAGCCGACTTCCTTTCCCTAATGGTTTCATCAGTTGTTGCTTTTTCTACAGTTTTTGTCAAAGGTACAATTAAAAACTGATTTAGTTTTTGCTTTTTCTACGGTTTTTGGCTTAGAAACAAATTAAAACCGATTTTGTTTCTGCTTTATCTACGGATTTTGGCTTAGGCAGAAGTATAAACCGATTTTTTCCTATCCGTTGTGGCACACCTTGTCGTTGTGGATAGGCTTTGAACAAAGAGTGCCAAAACAGCATGTCATGATAATTAGCATCTTTTGACGAGTGCAGCGCCATCTATGACTCAACTTCTTTAGCGAAACACATTACCATTGCTTCACATATACTCAGATGAAATATCTGATCATTCTAACGAGAGGTTCTTTTTTCACAGACTTTTGAAAGTGCAACTTTAATTATAATCACCCTGTATATCATACGCTTCAAACATGCAGGAGAATTCTAATACAATATCCTTTAGTTACAATGCAAATTTTGTCGTTATCATATCACATGATATCATATCTAATATCTATTATTAGATTACGACACTAATTAAAATAGTGGATTTTTTTTAAACTTTATTTTAAGCTTTATTTCACATAATAAAATATTTCATGTAAGAACATTTTCTATGTTTAAAATGTTTTCACTTGTTAGCCACCCACAGGGAGGCTTATTCTTTCAATCTCTATCATTTTTCATGTTTATGAAAAGTCACAGCAATCCATCGTTGCCACAGGTTAATCTCGGAAAATGAAACATTTGAAGTTACTGAAAAAATTAATAACTCAAAAAGTATTTATCACAAAATTATTCGACAAACTGCGTTAGAAAGGAAAAAAAATTGTATTTTCCTTGATATAAATTTAAAATCGAATGATTATGCCGTTTTTCAAATAATGAATTTCAAAAATTACCAAATTTTACAATGAAGTACCATAACGAAACCTTCACGCGGAAAAAGATAATGATAACGGCTGTTGCTTTCGGTCGAGAATGGACCAAACGATGTCCGCATTTTACTATTTTTACCGTTTTTAACGAAATTCTGTAACTTTAGAAGAATTTTTCTTTGAATAAGCAATAGAAATGCATAAAATCGTTACAAAAATTTTAAAATTACAAAAAAGGATAGATGCAAATTATCAGATATGAAAAATAAAGAAGAATTTTGGTACTTTCGTTCTTTCGTGTTATAGCAGCCACCAAGCATGAAATATTTTTGTTTCTGTTTTCATTAATACAAAAGGGCATCCAACCCGGGCTTCCCGGGATTAGAGGATATAGGTAAAAACCATTTTTTTTAATTAAAAACTCTAATAGATTTTTTACATTTAATATATATATATATATATATATATATATATATATATATATATATTTAGATTGTCCCCTAACAACACCAAAGAGCATTTTTATATGAAATATGTCAATTATATATTTTTTTTTGAAATTGTCTAAGAAATCGCTGAAAATTTCTTTATATACAACAGATTTTCTTATTCTGATAATTTCGGTGGTTTTAAGCGCTTATTTCGATTAGATGTTTGTTAAATTTGTGTTTTATATGTAGTATTTTATTTATTGCTTAATGAAATTTTAACTTCGTTATGGAATATTAGATCGAAACAAATGCTGAACTATTTATATTATTTAAAATGCAAACGGATTAATATTTTGTAATCGTCTGCAAGCGATAGAGATTTTAAAAAAATCGTGCTTGAAATTTAATTTAAATGCTATAATAAATGAGTAAATTGTGATACAGTTTTCAAACAAATTGCATTTGAATGTAGATTTTTTTCCCTATCTAACGGTGTAAAAATTGAAAATGTGCGATGTTTAGAAATAAAAAAAAATTGCAGTAGCAAAAATCTCAAAGCCAAAATTTCATCGTCAGCTGTTGCCATTCGCAAAATGACGTCAGCATTACGCACGGACACGTTTGTCCTTTATAATATAGATATTGTAAATTTGGTACTTTCGTATTATAGCGGCTTCCAAGGATGAACTGCCAAGCGGTCAAGATTTATCGCCAAATTATAAAGCATGTATGACATTATAATAATATATGATATATATGTAACATTTCTGTACGTATGTGGCCAAGTTATAGTCATATAGGATGCATATATGATGTATATATATGACATGTGTATAATGACGTATATGGCACATATAGGAGTGTTTGGAATATATATATGCATATATAGGATGCCTATATAAGCTTTGCGATGATCTTGGCGAAATATCATAACTACAACCTTGGTATAATCATAATTGTGGGAGCCGCTATAACACGAAAGTACGGTAATTTTTTTTTTTTTTTTTTTTTTTTTTTTTATAGCCACACACAGGGCTAATTCTTTCAGTTTACAGTAAAATTCATGTTTATGAAAAGTCACAGTCACTCCATATATAAAAGAGGACACCCTTTATGCATAGCTATACAAATGGTTGTTACTGACGATATTAAAAATCAAATTGTCTCTCTGTATTATGCCGATACTTCGGCTTGTATTTCCTTTCTCAGTACCTAATTGCCATACAGCGGGCGCAGACCCCATTTAAACAATAATATAAAGGATCCAACAAAGTTAAACCCGTCGTGGCGGACATTTCTAAGGGGACCCGTGGCCCTATCTCCAATAGTAATGAAGTTACCTCTGGGGGGGGGGGGGGGGTAAGTTCTTCTAAGTTCCTGAGGGGAAAGGTTCAGTAAGACCTTTTTGGTGTTCCTCCCTCATGTAAACCCCTTCATGTAACATATCAACAATTGATAGATATCGTCAAGCACTATGGTCTGGTCCTACTCTCCGCCTCTCACTCGCCCCCTCCCTTAAGAAGCATATTTCTCTGTTTCAACTCTTTCTAAATTTTAGTTTTTCCCATCTTTCTCAGTCCCTTTAAGCCCCACAGAGGGCGTAGGCCTCTTCTAAAAGATCCAACGAAATTAAAATCGTCGAGGCCGACATTTCTAAGAGGGTCCCGAGGCCCTATATCCCATAGGACCGGAGTTACCCCCCCCCTCACGGTGGAGACATTCAAGGTGCTCAAACCCCGTCATGTAACATATAAAAAGTTTGATCTCATCAAGCACTTTTGTCTGGTTTTACTCTCCCCCTCCTTCTCTCCCGTCTCCTGTCAGGAGCACTTTTCTTATTTATTTTTTTCAATTTTTCATATTTATTTTAGTTTTTCCCATTTTTCTCTGTTCCTATGGACCGGACAGCTCCAAAATTTTACCAATATTAGCTGTAAACTGCCTAAAGGTATTCCCCCCCCCTTCTTTTGGCGCCCTCGGTTTTCAGGTATCTCTCGAGGGGGCCCGTCAGAGGGGCGAAAAGGGGGATCCCTTTTAAAGTCCTATCTCTCAATTTCAAGTGAGGATTCATTTTAAAGGTCTCGTAGAGCACTTGTGTTTTATATAGCTCCCCCTCCCTTCCCCCCCACCGCTCCCCAAGATCCCGTCAATTAATGCTAACTCATCATTTGTTAAACAACTTCTCTTAGCTTTATCCATCATAAAAGTTGCTATCATAGAACTTTTCATTATCTTTTTTAGGTTATCTATTAAGTGCTAAAATGCCTTGAATGATTAAAAATAATTTAAAGGGTGTCATTAAGCCAGCACATTTGTAAACAACAACTACCTCGCCACGTCTCAGCCCATTGAAGCCACGTCTTTTTACTATTATAGTTATTAAAAATACTTCTAGTCACCGAATCCTTTTAAAACTTGGTGTGCTCGTGCCTAATATATTCCGCCAGCTCACAAAAAATCTTAGAGCGCTAACTAAATTCTAAAGTGGAGAAGCTGGCTTATGCTAACAAACACTTTTTTTGACGAGTTGGGCATGGCTGAAAAAATTTCAACGATAAAAGCCGTGGGTGGCCAATCTATATTCTGCCGTAAGGTAGAATTTTTCCCGCTTGTTTCTTATGTGACTATTGTTAGTACATCTCATTTCCCCGTTTTTCAATAGCATAAAAATTAGTGTAAGAATGAGTTATTTTAGAAAATAGGTATATGTATAATATACTATTTGCTTTTATAAAGGACTATTTGTGCCGCCTTTTGTACTGACAAGATATATTTTAAAATGTAACTGGAACACCTCCTCGGCGAATGTTGGGTATACGTGACGCATATATTGCTCAAAATTCCTGATAACTGGTACAAGTCATTTTTAATTGAAAATTTTACCTTAATCATTGTGTTGCCAGATATTCGAAAGTCAATTTTGCCAAAAGTTCGCAAATTTTCTTCAAATAAGTGTTTTTTTTTTTCAAAAAAGTCTCCATCCCACTTTTCAGAAAAAGAATAAAATTTAAATTTTAAATTCACCACTATAGAAAAATATTTCGCTAATTTAAGCTCAAAATTTGCCCCAAATCCAGCCCTTTTTCTCAAAAAAGTTCAGCATTTACCAAAAAAATAAAATGTGAGCGATTACTTTCTTCAAGAGAAAATAACGTACATAATAAACGTCTTGTGGAGGCCATGGTCTGGTCTGAAAGTTTCGATTTAAAATAGGTCAAATAAATTTCTAATAGAATTTGTAACGCTACACATATTTAATTTTGTGAAGTATCAAGTGTTTATGTTACAAATGGTTTATTTTTTCATTTGATTTAATTTGGGTATTGTAATTGTAATAAATAGATTCTAACATTGCTTACATATCATAAAAGTCAAGTGTGGTCGAAAATTATACGTGATACACCATTTATATTAGGCTTTTCAAATTCGGCTCCAAATATTGCATTAAGAACATCTAAAGTTATCAATAAAGTTTTTTTCATTGAAGACCTGTATCATTCTATTAGAAAATTATTATTTGTCATTTTATTTTATTTTAATTTCCAACTATTTTTATTATTTACAGCATTGCGGTGAAATATATTTTATGTTTAAATATAAATTTACATAATATAATTTACAGTAAAACTGTGTTTATAGATCTCAGACTATAACTATAATTTATCTTCGATTACTGCAGGACTGCAGGACTGCAGGACAACAAGTTCGTATACTTTCTATTTCCGCTAAACCAGCATTGTGATTTTTTCTTAGTTTGTTTTGCGCTATCTATCGCCTGAAATTTAAGATATTCAGTAAATCTATTCTGCTAAGTAAATTTTATTGTTGACTTTAAAAGAAAATTATTTCCTAGATACAACATAATCTGTAGCTTCTATCGTGTGTAATCTTTTAGCAAAAGGTGTTTTATCAAATTCTATAAAATGTGAGGATCAGCGCACTTAATACGTTTGTCTTTGCTGTAAATGTGACGATTTAATTTCTATTATAAATCGAGTAGCACCATTGGCAATTTCTCTGGTAATATTACCTTTACACTGCAACATTATTTAGGACCAACAAAAATATTTAATCTGTTCTCGTATCTCCTGCTTTATTATTAGTAAGTATTACTAATAAGTATTACACTATACGTCATCAGCATTTTGTGTAGCATTCACCAACTGACGTAGAGTTTTTTTAATTTTTATAAATTCTTTATATTTTGAAAGAGATTAACCCCTTTCACCGTGTACGTTTAAAACTTTTATAGGACCTAAAAAACATTGCATATTTTTAGGACAGTAGTTACGATATTTAAATGCAAAATTTTTCATAACATTAATAAAAGGCATATTCGAAGAGCAATTTTGGATGTCCGCTTTAAAAATTGAATTTTAATTTGAAAGGGCAATACGGGGTCAATTAAAAAGAGCAAAGGGTAGAAAAAATAGTGTTTTAATGAAACAGCCGATAGCGAGCTCGGTTAACAAACTATAAAGAATTGCACAGTGATATCTTCTATTAACTAAGTCTATAACTGCGTTCAAAATAACACATCTTGACGACAAAATAAAAGTAAATTCTATAGAAATCACATATAGCTGCATTACTGAAGAGCTTTGCGGAATAACATGTTATGTATAATTTCACAGAAATTGTTTCGTTTTATGTATGAAGCGGCTATGAGGTATTTTATCATATTGTAAAGACAAAATACCAGAAACCATAACTCTTGTAAACAGTTTCAAAAACTTTTCAGAGTCCCCTACCAACATATGACCGGCATTTTGGTGTTGTTTTAGGGTTGCTTCTTCTCTGGTAGCAGTATCCTTGCAGTTGCAAATCTCTAATTATGTAAATTGTGGTTTCCTTTCCTCCAAATCTGAGATGCCAATATGCTGAATAATAAAAACGATGCATCATTCTTACACTGCTCTTTCTCTGATCATAAGACAGAGAATATGTAATTTAGGACTCTTACAATTATTTGGAGGCACCATCCATCTCCATATTATATTCTAGATAATTTTCTTCTCTTTAATTAATTGTATCTAAAATCAAAAAAATATATATCTGACGAATTATTAAACTTTTAGAAATAGTTATCTAATGAAACTGCGCCAACGAGTTCCCGCCACTATTTTGAATTACTCGCGGCTAACGTTAACCTCGCGGAATACCTCGCGGCTAACGTTAATTTTCTTGCATCAACATATAGCATAAGAAAGTAATGTTTTGATTTAGTTTGTTGCAGGCAGGATTTCTTTCATATTGATGAAAGTACACCGAAGTTTTAATTTTCCCGTATAAAAGAGCTTGTAGAAAATGGTACCATACATCAATTATTTTAGAATACTCATTTCAGAAGATTTTATTTAAAACTTTTGTAAACTATAAAGATCGGATGCTGTGCTGTTCCAATTAAATTCTATTGTGTAATACACGATCCCTTCAGCATTTATTTAAAATATCTTAAACTCTATGTTATATGAATATTCCCGGCTGTAACATTAAAGCTGTTTGTGTAATTTTATTAATTTTTATGTATTTTGGTGAAATATACATTTTCATTGTATTTTATGCTAATACAAAAATGTGACATTTATTATCTCTATTTAATATAAAATGGAGTATAAACTTTAATAAATGCCGATGCATTTCTAAACACTATATAAAAAATATGCAAATGTATATTCATATATGCAATCCGGATTCTACTTATGATATTACAAAAATAACTTTTCATTGTGCAAAATATCTAATGGATATATATGTGACTTTGTGTAATAATTTTGCATATTTCAGTTGTTACATTTAAATAAAAACCACTCTTACAGCATAAATCGCTACAGAGTTTGAATTTTTATTTTAACCCCATATGTATAAACATAAATAAAATTTCCATGCATAGATAAACGAGATTTACTTTTTAATTGCAATTTTTTTATATAAAGTATTTTTAACATAATTTGTATTAAACAAACATACAATATGTAGTTTCGTATATTCGGCATACAATATACGTAAACAAATATTTTACAATTTTATCTCTCTACAATTCTGTAAAATATGACGACAGTAAATAGAAATAAAATCTTCATGGGTAGTAAATATAAAACAAAGTATTTTAAAAATGCCCAATGCGTCATATTATAAAGACATATTAACGTACACACGCTTTCATACCTTGAGGAATTTACAATTGTAAAGAAGTAATGATATATATAGCGGAAATATCTTTTGTTTGATATAAATGGCTATTTCTTTTACTTCTAAAATCTGTATGACAAAAAAAAAGCTTACGTCAAAGCATAAATGTCCGCATAGAATAAAGTTATCGAGTTCCAAAAACAGGCATATATTTTGATATATTAGTCCGAAAGATATTTTTTTGTATTTCATCCGCATATGTAAACAATTTTTATGTGTTATATTACATGTTAATAAAAATTCAATGCCGTATAAATTTATTCAGAAATGTATTCGCTTCCGAGTAGTTTGTACAGTATAATAATCAGTTTTCTCAACTCGGTTTTTTGAAATGCTACAAAGTAACAAGCTACAAGTAAACATGTGCAGTTGCGTAACAAAATGTATACATACAAAAGTAACATTATAATTTAAATTTTAATGTTAATATTAAAGCTCTTAATTTAACATGATTTTCTTTTGAATACTTCTGTTGAACGTGAAATTGCTTATTTAAGAATTGATAGTAATAAAGAATCGATATTCGGGGATCAGTATACAGATTAATATACTTTAAAAACTACTCGGAAGCATTACTGAAATATTCGGGCAGCAAAAGAAACTTTTTGTCAGAAATGAGTCTTTAAATATTGAGAATATGTTGTTTAATGAGGCTTCTAAAGATAACGGAATCCTTGCTAACTCGGAAGAGGTTATAATATGCTTTTGTAAAACAACCTTCATACTTAAAGAAAAAAAAATCTCCTTTTTACAGTGTAGTACACAATGCAAAATATGTACAGTGCACGAAAAAGAAAAGAGAAATGTTTCTTACCTGTAAAAATATAATGTAAAAAACATATACGATAATCGCTTCCGAGTTACCTACGATTCAGAAAACCGTTCTTTATCTTATGAAACCTCAGAAACTAATATATTTTCGAGATTTAAAGAAGAATCTATAAGAACAATGTATCTTTTGTTGCCACTGTTATTCGGAACGTTTTCGTGTAATTTTTATGGTGTATTAATCAGTTCTCTCAAACCGGAATATACTTTTTTAGGATGCTATCAGTTCACAATTAAATCTTTTTAGCTGTTTTACTGAATTTATACGTGCACGAGTAACAAAATAATATTAATTTTAATGTTAATGTTAATGTAGTTAATTTATCTTTTTTTTTTTTTTTTTTTTTTTTTTTTTTTGGACAACTTATTTGTAAACAGTGAAAATACGTACATGAGAACTGACTGGATAAAAAAAAAATGATGTTCTATAAAAACGACTCGGAAACGTTTACGAAGATCAGTGGCTGAAAAAGATACTTTGTTATTACAAATGCTTTTTTAAATTATATAAAAACATATTGGTTTCTGAGTTATCTATAAATAAAGAACGGTTTTACTAATCGTGGGCAACTCGAAAGAGACTATCATATATTTTCATTTGTACTTTTTGTTATATTATATTTTCCTATTTTAAGTAAATTTGTCTAATTTTACAGTGTGAAACAGAAAAGCTTTAAGTTTTTGTTTGTGTCGCTAGATAGCAGGCAATTCGGTGATGAATGGTTTGGAATATTCGCTGGTAACATTTCAAACTTCGTCGATATTTTATTTTGAATTTAAGAATATAAAATAATTTTTTTGCACCTGAAAATTATTAATTTATTACAGATCATATACCTTCAATCTAAATGTATGTAGTATATCTTTATTCGGATATCATATATATATATATATATGTATATATTGCAATATTTATTTAATTTAATAATATAGCCTATATTTATGTTCTGAAATATCCTTTTTTATAAATTTTAGTTTAAATAAAATGTTTCGCAAAGAGCCAGAATTGAATAAAATTACAGTTGCTGGAACAAATAAGATAATTTATAAGATGGAAAAATAATATTTTGCAAGCACTTACGCAACAGAAATACCCCTAAGTCTTTTGCAAAATCGTTCAACATTTAATGTAAATAAGCAATAGGTTTCTGAGAAAATCTTTTTCTAAAATTTTCAAATATTTATTTGCAGATGGACCAACTATGCTTTTGTACTTAAAGCATATATCATACAGCAGTAAAATATGTTGTATTACTGTACAAATATTTCAGTTGCTTTGAAAAAGTTGTTTTATGTAAAACTTTTTAAGTTTTTCAATATATAATAAAATTACATAAAAGTAAATTTTTTACAGAACTTACATTGCATGGTTAAAATTTTTAACTTTAGTAAATGTTTTCTAAATGTGTAACTTGATTATTTTTTTATGTCAGATTAGATGTTATTTTGCTGCATACGGTAATAGTTGATAAATTTATTATTTTTGTTTTGTCTTCTTTAGAACGAAATCTGGAAGTATGGAAGAGTCCTTTTGGTCATTTTTGGCACACTCATTATTCAAAGAAAAATAAATGTTAAATATATTTGGGACCTTTAAAATGCTCTAAAAATCGATTTTCAGATTTTTACATATTTAGAAAGATAATTCTAATCTAAAGAAATTGATACCAATTTTTTAACTGTGCAATGAGTATTTACTGAGATATTATGGAAAGTTGAAATGATAAAGGTATTTTTAAAAGGAAATATCCCATTATGTCTCTTAATAATGTTGTTTGAGTATAAGTTATCAAAACTTTTCATTTCCTGCATTTACCTATTTTATGCAATAAAAAGTCCACTATTAAATCCCTAAATTGTGTATTTTCGCAATTGAAATCTACAATTTTTTGCTGCTATCTCAGTAGAATTTTAATTTTAAAGTAAATATAATTGTTTGAACTTCTTTAACGTTATACTTTTTGTTGAATAAATTGTAAAAATAATGTAATATAATTGAAGGATTCATAACCCTATATCTGACATATAATGTTTTATTCGAGAGATTACCTCTTTTCTCTCTTCTGTAATGAAATTAGGGTTTGTATACTGATGTAAAAAGATTATATATACACACTGAATTTTTTGTATGAAAACAAATTTAGTGTTTAAACCGTGTGGATATAAAGGCTTTGCACGCAAAATATAAAAACTTAAACTACGCAAACTGCTCTAAAATTTGTATATTGTGGTTATCAAAACCATGCAAATGAAAATGTTTAATTTTAATAGAGGAATTTTTTAAGCACATAATTGTAGTAATTCGAATATATTTAAAATAAATTTTGTTGAGCGAGTTTACTCGTTGCAAAATGTTTTAAACAACAGACATGGAAAATCAGCCCTGAAACAAACACGATAACAAACGCATTACGACATAGTGCTATAGCAGCTTATTATCACAATTCTGTTTTTTTTTCCGTGTACGTTTGCGTAGTGATAGTTTTTTTTTTTTACGTGCAAATTCCACACGGTTTAAACAATAAAATTTGTTTTCATTTAAGCTACTACAGCACTATGTGGGATGCGTTTGTTATCATGTTTGGTTCGTCCTTTTTAGGATTTTCAACTAAATAGTGTGTTTCTTCAACGAAAAATATTATTGAGGGTTCTTCTTCACGTTGTACAGAAAGATAAATGATTTTTGATCCAGAAACAATCCGTTTCGAAGGTACCCACTGCTCTGAAAAGCGTTTCTTCAGTTTAAAAAAATAACAGATTTACTAGATTTAAGGAAGCATTTCTGAAACAAAAGTTTCTGTGTTGCTGCCCGTGATTTTTCAAACGTTACGCCAGACCCGGACTGGCTTCTTTGGGGGCCCTCGGCTAGAGACAGAAAGGGGGCCCCATAACGGGAAATTTAGAGGACATAGAATATTGGAATATTTATTTTTTGAAAATTAGGTTTACATGCCTAAAAACCACATTTAGCTACTTTGTCACTTGGAAAATAGTTGGGTTAAAAAGTAAGCTTTCTCTGATGTAGTTTGTTTACTTTCACAATAAATATTTATATTATTTTTATATACCGTACCTAAACTAGTTCCATGCTAGAAAAAAGTAAGTATACTAATTAATTATGAGTTGTTTATTACTTAAAAATGAGAATGAGAAATACTTTTAGTTTTAGGCAACCAAATAACAGAAGTTGAAGCTCTAATAATCTAAATCCTTCTGTAATACCTAAGTAAATATTAAAAAGGGACACAACGGTAATAAAAAGAAGCATATTGAAAAAAAAACAATGTCCTCTTTAATTTTAATTTAATTGTTACAAATTATAAAATAGGTTTTATAACAAAAAGAAAAATGGCTCTACAATACCTTGGTACAGATACAGCAAAACTAAGAAAGTTCATGTGATTGTGGACAGCTGTTTACTAACCAAACGCCTATTTGGTCAGTTCATCTATAATAGCATCTTTATCCAAGTTATAAAAAATATATATTTCTACATTCATGAAAAGATTAGAAATAAGGTATTGGTTTAAAGTAGATCTAAGTCAATTCTAACTATTTTAAATTTAGAAAACACCCTTTCACAGGTGTACAAACTTGTAAGCTACATACATGTTGGTAAACATTCCAGATTCTGAGAGTTCAAAAACAACAGAAAACATTGTTTCTTGTCAGAGCAGTAACCATAAAGATTTTTGTCTTTTTCAAATTCAGATTCTACATCGTCATACTCACAGATTTCTTCAGCTCCATTCAGATTGTCTTGTTTTCTTTTAATGATAGTTTTTTCAGCCATTGTAAAGCTTTCAGAATGATCTGCAAACTCTTTCAGCTCTATCTATAGCTGACTTCTTTCAACTTTACAAAGATTAGAAATGCTACAAAGGACTTCCGCAGGAAAACTACCAAGCATTACAATTTCATTAAATGTATTTGGGCCTAACCAGACACAATCTACTGAAATTTCTTTGTTTGGATTAAATCTTTCTTCGATACTTGCCCTGGCCCAATCTAAAACACTGAAAAAGACCAATTTATAGTTTTGAACAAGTTGAGATTCCAGGAGCCTCGTCTATTGATTTTTCACCAAGCATTACCTTTTTCCTTGAAGTTATTTTTCCCTTGAAATCTAATTCTACTTCAACATCAATACTGTTATCTTCTAAGTTGCTATTAAGTATATTTGTATAATATTTTGTTTTGGAATACAGAGGGTGAAAGTGTTTATCACTCCTTTTATCCTTTATTTGTTGAAGCAGCTTCTCTACCAAGTTCCAGGCTGTAGAATAGTCAATGGTTTAACTTTGTAAATATTTTAAAATAGGAGATATAAAAAGAAATAAAACTAATAAAACAATAGGCATAAATAGGATTACAAATTTATTTTCAATTCAAAGTTTCTAGTATGTTAAAACACAAAATTTTATTTGTATTGATATAATTAATATATGTAGTACACGGCATTATATATTCCTTATATTCTAATTACGTTTTTATAAGAAATATTCATTTTATTTGCAATGTCTTCAGAATTCATAACATGCATAGCAAAGTATAATTTCAAAAGAAAATTTCTTTATTTATATTAATTACCGACAGATGACGCAAAAATAATATTTAGAAACGAAGCATGATTTGTGTATGGAAACTCTAAAATCCGCTCTCAGTCACGTGATTTGGACTTTTATTATAATGATTTTAGGGGCAAAAACAAAACATATAGTCCAACATTAAGTACTCAAAAAGGGCAAATTAAAGAAAGTTTTGGTGAAGTTTTGATATTTGGTACCTTTATGTTTTTTAGGTCGCTGAACACTAACAGATTTTCCAATAAAAAATTTCTGGGAAATACGTTATTTTTACAAAAAACGCATAAAAACGGACATGTCTCTGTTTTTTTTTAAATAACTCCAAAAATGTGCATTTTACGTGAAAGACGAAAGTATGTGAATTAAAGAGGATAAAATTTCTTACATTTTATGTATTAAAAGTATTTTCCTGATCAATAGTTTATCCGTGAGAGTGCCACAAAAATAGTGGTTAAAAGTAAAAAAGTGTTTATTAAAAGAAAAAGAAAAAAACGAGAATTACGGCCCTATACATCGATGTAACATGAAAACTAATCATTTTACGCAAACCATTAATGACCATTAATGATACTAAGGACTATGTGATTGATTACATTTCACAATGAAGTTTCCTGATAACAAATACGACGACTCATTATGAATCATTAATTAATTATAAATAATTATGAACATTAGTAAGTACATTTAACATAAAATAAAAAAGCAAAAATATTATTTTCGCGTTCTTTTATGTGAAGATCTCTGCTGTTCATTGACATCTACAAAATAAAAAATAGACGTATGGAATTCGTGGGGCTTTTTATTACTACCAATATTATAGAATAAATGTTTTCTTAATGGTAAATATTTCATTCCTTGTGGCATGTCTTGTTCCTCTTCCATCGGGTCCACGGATTCAGTGGGTGGGCAATGCAGCTACTGTTCGGTTTCAATGTAAACTCGTCTTCCTCGTCTTGACTCACCACTGCGATGTTGTTGAAGTCCCCCTCGCAGTTGAGACACATGTTAGAACAACAAAGCCCTGCCTTATTGCACCCAAAATTTCGGTTGCAATTCTCTGTGCACTTGCAGGATACAAGCTTCAACAAAGCAGGGAGAGCAGGGGGTAGTACAGTAAATACAGGCTCAAGGCCAGCATTTGTTTTCTTCCATCCTCACTCATCAGCATTCGTTTTCTTCCATCCCCACTCGCCAGCATTTTCTTTCAACCCCCAGGACTTGGTGGTATACTCTTAAAGAGAGCTGCTGCGCTGCAGCTGCAAATGGTGATAAAGCAGCAATATTAGAACTGTATCTAAAGGCAGACTTCTGGTACGAAATATACTTTAGGTAGTTCAGCGAAGGCACATTCGTCCCACTATAACCAAACAGTGAGACAAGGAAACGTTCCGCAGCAGCTGCAACCATCTCCTGAGTAGCGATCGGGTATTTGAACACTTTAACAACGTCTGCAACATATGGATTATTCCCAAGAATTTTGAAGAACTTCATTTTCCCTTCCATACACGGTGCTGACTTTGTATCGCACCCGCTCATAGCATCTAGGAAGAGGATGTTTTCCGCAACTGTTGAATTCGCAGCATTTGATGGAGAAAATATCAATGGAGAAACGGTGTCCTTCCCAGGTTTTAAAAAGAAAACGTTTTCAGCTTTTCAGAGACCTATCAAAATGACCAAGAGTTTTACATCCCCCCTCCCACCCAACTATATTCACCATCTCATTTTATGGAGCCAAGGACAAAGCCGTGTTGAATGCCTTGTAGAGAGTAGATTTGGTTCTTTTTCTTAAACCATTGTCGAATAGGGACTCGGAATAAGGTCCTGGATCGTACGTCAAAAACTCCTCAATATCTTCATCTGAGTGCTTTGCAAGCGAAATTCGTTGGAACAAAGTTATTGGATTAATAGAAACCAATTTGTCGTCTACTCGTATCACAGTATCGCACTGTTCATTACAACAAGAGGTTTTATTCTGTCGCTGAGTTTAAATTTGACAGTTCCAAAGTCACCACCAACAACACTGTTCACGTCTTTAATGTATGATTACCTAGACTTATGGCAGTTGATCCGTTTAGGCTAAAAATAAAATTTTTAGGAACTGAAGTCCGTGTCAGCTTTTATTAACGAAAGTGTGTTTCAGTTATTTTATTTTTGTGTTATTTAAAAGGTAAAATAAAGTGCTATATTTTTGTAAAAGGAAATGTAGATTTTGATCCGATCCCACGTATGCTCATTTTTTATTTATTTTTTAGTTATGAAGAAAAGAATGAACCTCAGATGCATTAAATATAGTCAATCATATAATTTTTAGTATCATTAATGATCAACATTTGCGTTATAACGCCCTTTCAAAGATAATCCGCGAAGTAATGATTTGGTAGAGAAAGGATTAAACTTGGAAAATATTTCTTACATCCGAAAGATCGCTTTATTGAATAAACAAAAATTTTCTTGGTAGATAAAAATAAAAAGAAGTTTAAAAAGTCCTTCCGGCATGTACCGGGAGGAAAAGGTAGCTTTCCTATATCTTCGTTTTAAAATTTTAGCTAATGTTACACGAAAACAGCAAGTTAAAATGCAAAGAAACGTTTACAAAAGATTCGTTAATACTGAATTTGAATAAGAAATTCGCTAAATTATTGAGCAATAGCCAAATTGGCTTCATTTATAAAGACTTATTTTGGTCGCCAAATTTGGCGATATTTCGCCCAATGTCGCCAATTTTGGCGCTAACGGATATGAATATACAGTTTTATGCGTATGGTTGGGAAAATTATTACAACAATGAAAGAAAATAATTTGCGAGTAAACGCGTTAATGTGCTGTTTTGTTTCAAAATGTCAGCCACCCTAGAATTTCAAACTGCTCTATCTCAGCCATTTTTTAAGATAGAGGTAAACCAAAAAATGCTCTGGAATCCTTGTATCAAGGCCTAACACATAATTAAAAAATAAATTTGAATTTTTATTTTTTTTTTATATTTATTTTAGTTTTAAATTTTTAAATAGCCGCCATCTTGAAACAAAATGGCGGACCAAACTGGCCAACGAACTCGGTCGAGACATTAGTGACCTTAATACACACAATTAGTTTCATCAAAATCGATTCATAAAAACGGGCGTTATCGTATGACATAGGTCAGATATATATATATAAATCAACATTTGAACGGAGGGTGGTTTTGGGATCTGGGGGTCATGATCGGGGAAAATATATCGAAATTTTCCGGAACTGCTTTCCTCCGAACGGCTGCAATAGGTAGCTTTATACTTTTTTGTATTGAAAGCTACCTAAAAGAAGAATAAATTTCATGAGTTCGTCGATATGACGATCGTTCGTTTTAAATTATCGCTCATTAGACTTCAGTGTTTGTTCAGTCCACTATAATTGAAAGTTAGATTTGTTTTATATTAAGAGTTTTAGTACTCTTCTCGATTCGTGAAAAGCTCAGAATTCTCTCTCACTCTATAGTCTGTTCAGGGAAAGGAGATAACGAAAGTAAACAAATGGGTTGCAGAAAAATCGCCAAGGAGCCACACATTTGGCACAAATCCCTAGGTTGGCGAATTTTATTTTTTATTTCGATTTGTTAATTTTTTAAACATTTATTTTGATAACTATATGAAAACAACACAAGTTGCTAACTGACTTACATCGAGATTTTAAACAAAAATGTAAAAGTTTAAGACGTCAAAATATAAATTATTCTCTATTTATTTTAAACAGCGTTGAATTCAGACATATTTTTTCCTGGTGGGATTTCTGTGCCTCCAGGCGAGACATTATATAGTTTCGGGGGGGGGGGGGGATTATACTTTTTGACCCTTAAAAGTATAAACTCTGAAATATTCCGGGAGGGGATATTTTAATGCCCCGAACGGAATTTCCTCCCGGGGCAAACCTTCTGAATTCAACATTGTTATAAACCATCATCAGGAGTTAATTTTGTTAAATACAAAATAGTACAAACCTATTTATATCTATTGAAGCCCACTTACCTCATAAATCATTCAGAAGATGAAGTTGAAGTATCGGAACTTTTAGAATCTAGATTGATTACCATGGAATCTACTATATTATCTATAGCATTATCTAAATCCCACATTTGTTTTTCCACTGTATTTTTTACATGTTGAATGCATCTTTTCCATTCTTCAGTGCCAATTTTGCTGATACTTTGAGAGAATATATCTTTTACATGAGGCATTTTGAATGTTTTGTTTTCTTTCGCAACGAAGTTCTTTATTTGTGCCCAAATCAGTTCAATAGGATTAAGCTCGCAATGATAGGGGGGTAATCGTAAGACAGTTTTATTTTGTGCTTTTGCCCTTTCATCGACAGCGTACTTGTCATATTTATTTTTATTTTGCTTCATTAACTGCAACAGTTCCGCTTTTAACATTCCGTCCTCAAAAGGGATATTTTTTGTTATAAGCCAATCAGCAATTTTTTGTTTTCTCCACGAAGTATTCGGTATTTTTTCTGATTTTCGGGAATGATAAGGAGCATTGTCCATTACTATCACACAGTTATCTTCCAGTCGAAATAAGATATCACCAAACCACTTTTCAAAACGTTCTGAATTCATGTCTTCGTGATAATCTTTACTTTTATTTGATTCGAATTTGTCAAGCCCTCCATCCACGAAACCAGAATCGCTACCAATATGGGTAATTATCATCCGTTTTCCTTTTCCGGAAGGAGATTTTAATCCGGAAGAAAGACCAGACAAAAATGCTTGTTTTGATGATTTTACTGAGGTATCTTTCTAAACTTTACTAACTGTGTGGCCTGCATTCAACCAAATTTCATCCATATAATATATTTTGCGCCCTTCTTCTCTGAAAGATTTGATTTGCCTTAAATATTTTCTTCGCCACACAATTATTTCGTTTTTATCAATGAGAGTACTGTCTCGTCTTCTCCGTGAATATCTAAAGTTTAATTCTTTCAGGAGATGATAAAATGTTGTCCTTTTAAAGGTTGGCAAATCAGGGTCATCATTTACAGCTTCCAAAACTTTATTTATAGTAGGCAATTCATTCCTGAAAAAGAACGCGTGGGTTTTTCTCCTAATAGCATTCCTATCAAAATCATCTATATTTTCTAAAAAACGTTTACGTAATTTTATTTTCTTCGGCGAGTTTAACACACAACATTTTTTATACTCTCTTAACACTCGAAAAACAGAAGCTTTACCTACGCCTGTTATACGAGCAGCATTATCTCCTATATGAGAAATCGGAAGTTCATGATTCGATTCAAGTTCCGTTTTATATACATTTAAAATCATATCTTTCTCCACCTTACTCAAAGCTTTTCTTTTTACTCTCTTCTTAGGCGGGCTCAAAGAAGAATTTTTACACTCCATTTGTGTATATAAAATACCAAATCAATCGAAAAAAATCGTCAATTTTAAAAGTGAAAGACAAGAAACAAACAGCCGTTTGGGATAAAAAGCAGAAGCTCAAACAATTGGCGCTTCTGGCACAGCGCCAGGTTTAAGCATCGCCAATCTGCATGCGCATTTGTTTACTTTCGTTATCTCGTTTCAGCGAACGGAGTATAGTAGTATTTTTATCTAGATCATGTGTTGCATCTCAAAAGGTTTCTCGTTCCCTGTCCTCACAAAGCTTGTTGCGGGCGGGCTTTCTAGCATTCCTCGGCGTACCTTGTATTCTCAAACAGAGGTCTAGCACCTCTCTTCGTTCCTCTCTCAGTCACCCGGGTACTTTGCGTAACCTGTATTCTCGAACAGAGGCTTGGCACCTATCAACGT
Organism: Maratus michaelseni; assembly: GCA_963931845.1. Lineage (NCBI taxonomy): Eukaryota > Metazoa > Arthropoda > Arachnida > Araneae > Salticidae > Maratus > Maratus michaelseni. The sequence continues at coordinate 125,774,647 of OZ007590.1, read as the reverse complement.
TTATCTCAATCTGAACTCTTAATTAAAATCCTTTCGCTCATGGTTTTCGCAATGAGAGGGGCGTTTGTCCGAGGAGGGGCTTATCAGGACCACTTGTACCGTGGGACCATGACATTACCTGGGTAACCAATGCGGTATTGCTTTCTTTCTAAAAGGGGAAAATAAGTAGTTGCACTTTGTGGTTTCTCATGGAGATCTTTTTCTCACCAAGACAGGCCACCTGCAAAGTAAGTCCTGTCATCCTTGTTGGACAATGCTATCAATTATAATTCTAAAGTTTTCCTCTGTTCACAAAAGAAGTTTAGGATTGCCACTATTTCAAAGCAACGCCGATGTGAGAAAATATGCTGGAAATGTTCTTTTAGAAGTTTTCACACGAGAACTCTCAGCTGCTAAACACTGTTTCTCAGGCAACGTCACGTAAAAGTAAAAATGGATTCTTTATAGCGTAAAATGGTTAGTTTCTATGTTACATTGATGTACAGTGCCGTATTTCCCGTTGTTTCAGTTTTTTGCTTTTAACACCCATTTCTGTGGCATTCTCATGGCTAAACTATTGATCAGAGAAAAGAATTTCAATTTATAAAATGTATGAGATTTTATCCTCTTTGATTCATATACTATCGACTTTCACGTAAAATGCATAGTTTTAGAGTTATTTTGATAAAACAGAGAAAAGTCCGTTTTTTTATATTTTTGTAACAAAAAAAAAAGTATTTCCCGGAAAAAAGTTTGTTGGGAAACCTCATATTCATGTTCAGCGACCCCAAAAAACATAAAAGTACCAAATATCAAAACTCCACCAAAACTTTCTTTTATTTTCTACCAAATGACTGGACTAATAATAGGCAAGAAACACAAACACGGAATTGGCGACTCAAAATACTGCGTATGTGGAAAGCATTTATGAGCTAATAAACTAATTCAATTTACCTTACCTGTATTTAATGTATCACTATTGTCCCTCAAAGGCTGACTTTGCGACTGAGAAGTGGCACTAGTTAACCAAGTATTTTAACTCTTCGAACTTTTTTCAACGTCTAAAGATTTTCTCTTCTTTTATTTTTCCCTTTTCGTAGTGCCACTATGGTACACACGCTTCATGTTGACATAACTGTGACACTGCTCTAACTACAACCATCATGGCCCGTTTACGACTTAGAAGTAGGGGAAGCCTGACGTGACACAGGGGAGCCCCCTTTTACTCTGCCAATTATGCTTCAACAATTTGAATTTTTATCATCAAAATTTCGAGTAAACAACACTTTTAATATTAAACTACTAAACCAACACTTTTAATATTAAACTACTAAACCAACACTTTTAATATTAAACTACTAAACCAACACTTTTAATATTAAACTACTAAACCAACACTTTTAATATTAACTAAACTACACTTTTAATATTAACTACCAATATACATATAAAAAAAATTATTATATACATAACAAATTAATTTTGTAAATGAATTTACAAACATGGAACATGTGTGAATATTTGAACTTCAAATTATATTTTATGCTTTACAAATTGCAGGATTTGTCAGTGCTAAGAACAGTGCAGGGACAACAAATATTTGACGTAAATTTATGCATAGCTGCAACACAATTTTGCTTCTATTTTATAAACAGAAATTTGGTATCACCTGTATGCTAATTACTTTCCCCTTTATTTAAAACTTCATTTACCTATTCTCCATATTTTATATCATTTCTCCACTCTTTATGAATATAAACAAAATATAATTATACAGATTAAATTTTCTGTTATTTTTAGCACGTTTGAAATTAAAATGTAAAACATAAGAAAAATGAAAATAAGTTGCATTTAATCACTGATTTTATACCATTTATTATATCAACAGAAAAAAAAGAGTATAAATGTGTCAGTAATAGTCAGAGGGAAAATTTAGTAGCTATAATTAAGGGGGAAAAATATATTTTTTACCCTGAATGAAATTTCCCCCCCCCCCTAAAAATTAGTTTTGAAAAGTAAATTTGGGGGCCCCTTTGTATTTCAGTGGGTAAGCTCGGGCATTACGTGTCAATTCGGTAAACAGGCCCTGACAACCATACTACGAAACTGAGCAAATGAGCATCGCAATACGCCTTGAATCGTAGCCCATGAGCACTACACAGAGCTCGATTAGTAGCCAGCAGTCTTCTTCCGCTGGTCAGCGACACGACACAGCGCCACTACGTAGGCTACCATAAACAAAAAACAACTGGGCACTGCTTAAAATTGATTGGAAACAAATTAGTGGGGAAAAAAGTGTGATCGTAAAATTAGTGGGAAATAGTGAAATTTGTCTAATGTAACTAATTATAAATTTGTACTCATATATTCATTTTTGGGGGCCCCTTGGTCCGGGGGACCTCGGCAATCGCCGACCAGCCGATCTGGCCAGTCCGGGCCTGCGTTACGCAGTAGTTTTATAGCGAATTAATCAGTTTTATCAACCTAAGATCAACACGAAATATTAGTTTATCGGATGTTATGAATTCTGAAATAAACATTTCCAATCGTGTAACAAACTTTATACATGCAAAAATAACAGAATAATGATCAGCTTAAGCTGTTAATTTAACTAATTTGCTTGTTCAAGATGAAAATGTTTAACTGAGAATTGAGAGCATCCAAAAACTAGATAATTTGGTTTGATATCACTTGACAAAACTCAATAACACACTATAAAATTACTTAGTAACGTTTCTGAAAATTACGGGCTTGCATGCCGCATTCTGTTCCGCAGCGGAAGATGTTTATTTGAGAATTGGTAGTATCCCTAAAACAGATATTCCTGGATTAGAAATTTGATATAGATCGTTTTCTAAACCAGGGTATCGTACGAATACTTTTGTACGAATAGTATAAAATGTTCGCAAAAATTACAAGAAGTAAAACAAACTTTAAAAAAAAAATACTTCTTAAATCTCAAAAATTTATTTGTTTCCATTTGTTTCCATTACAATTCACATATTTTTTGAAAAATAATTTCATATATAATTTCATATAATATATATATATATATATATATATATATATATATATATATATATATATATATATATATACATATATATATATTATATATGAAATTATATATGAAATTATTTTTCAAAAAATATGTGAATTGTAATCTATAAATTGTTTAACAGAAATCTATTTTCAGTAGCTTCAAGAATCCGTTAATTCGTTTTTGCGTTATGCTTAAAAAACTACCCGCATTGCGTTCTGCTTAGCAGCGATTAAAAATGAATTAAAAATTAGAAGTCCCAGTCTTTATACCTTCATAATTCCTAAACAACTTGACAAAATGACTTCTGGTTTCGTATCCGAAAGTAAATTTTACCAAAGGTCAAATTACCAAAGTCAAATTTAGGTGTCAGTGTTGAAAATATCAATGTTTATTAAAATTTCGGTACTTCTATATTATCCCGTCGACCACTTTTCAAAACAAAAAACTATCGCCAAACTATAACGCCAAATAAACGGAAGAACGTTGTCATTGGAATATCAAAATAAATAAATAAATAAATAAAATATCAGAATTTAAGGACACAATTGTTATTTTAATTACGTGTTGTTACACAATTGTTATTTTAATGGCGTTTAATCTTACAGTTTGGCGATAGCTTTTTGTTATGAAAGGTGGTCGACGGGATAATAGAGAAGTACCAAAATTTCTATATGTAGACGACTTTCGAAGCAAAAAGTAACGATCGCATTAATTAATAAGTGCTATTCCTAATAGATTGGTACAAGTCACATTTTTATACGATGAGTTAGAAAGGGTGATCATATTTTTTTTTCTAGGACTGTATTTTTTTCCGCTTCTGTATGTAACATAAAGTTTTGATTTACTGTGTTTGTTTTTATTGTGTGGGCTGTTTTGATTTACTGTGTTCATTTGTTTTACTTCATTTATACCATGAATTACGACTCCAACGAATATATATGCTATTTATTCTATCACCCCAGTAAAATACATCATAAATCACTCCTATAAAATATAGCAATATAGCTTGAATTTCTGAAAACAAATAATATGTAATCGTTAAATACGAAAAAAAAAATTGAAAAAAATATTTCACAGTTATAATCCTTCGAACATCTAAGTCACAAATATGGCACTAGTAAATCAAAACAAATTGTTCAAGAAACATAAATATAAAACTAAATATTCTGGAACTGCCCAATGTGACATAAAATAAATTTGTGAGCGTTTTCATCCATTGAGAATTTTACACTTGTAAATAAAATGAAAAATAACGTAAATAGCTTTTGCTAGTGTGAAATATATTTTTTGTTAAAATATACAGTGGGAAATATATTTCAGTCTGCAATCCTAAATTATTTAAGTGAATATAATCTTTGGCGATAGAAAAACGTTATCTATTTGTGTATGAATTGTGTAAGAGGAGAGTTCCCACAAGCGACAATTTCTGAATTTTAGTTGTACTACTACTTAAAAAAAAAGAAACAGAACAAAAACATTCCTCTTGTCTATATGGCAAAGATTATCGTTTGAAAAAAATGGTCCGAACCCTTTTGAAATAGAATATGAAAATAGTCATTTGTAGTGACTAAGAGATATGTATTTATTTAATAAAGAAATATTTACGGTTATTTCATAGATTAATTATTCATTATTTCATAGATTGATATACCGGTTGCGCCAAAAGTTCATTAAAACTTTAAAAAATCATTAATTAAAGAATTAAATTATGCTAAAAAATTGCGATTTACAAGAATGCGATTATAGAGGGAGAACGGATTTTTTTTTAATAACAAAAAATATTTGATTGAAAAATTATCGATAGATGGCGCGGCAAACAAGATATGAAGCAGATTTGTGCAAATCAGTCTGTCAGTAAAAGCCCTCAATGAACACAGATTCTTCATTCGATGCCAGGACTATGCTATCGTTACCAGATCAAGTGCTGTTGGTTAAACACTTTTACAAGAACAGGGAATCGACAACTGGCGCATTGCGAAAATTCTGCACAGTAAAATGACTAAAGACGAGAGAAGGGCCTGTTTCATGTGCTTGGATAATGAATCTCGTCAGACGCTTTTCTGAAATGGGTCTTTTAATATATGCCTAATTTGCATATATCGCCTTCATATTATTCATGCCATCTATCGGTATTTTTTTAAGCTCAATTTTATTTTATAGTAAAAAAATCCGATCTCTCATTAAAACCATTCCACCAAACTAGCATCATTTGTTTCTTTTTAATGAGTTTTGAAGCTTTAACAACTTTTTGGCGCAGCCTGTATATATTTAACTGTTCGCATAAAAATTAAAATCTTCGAAAGTTACGCTACATAAAATGTTTTATTTTTCGTTTGAGAGTTTGTTTAAGTTTTTTACTTAATGCGCGTTGTTATACCAACGAAAATAATTAAAATGAAATTGACAGAGCAGATTTGAAAACTGTTTAAATCCGTACATAATAAACCTACATCATGTAACCTTTGTAACAGCCATTCCCACTACTACGTCTAGTAAAACAAATTGGAATGGTTCTTGAAAATTGCAGAACAATTACCTTCAACGTTGCGCGCAAATTGTGACGATACTCCTGGTCTTTCAAGTACACCCAAATAAAAAAATCCCATTGCGTCAAATCTGCGAATTTTGCCGTCAGACTGCGTCACGTTGTTGCTGCAAACGATAATTATTTTGAAAACATTGTTTTATAGTTTTTCCTAGTCAGCAGTGTCATCTGTTGACGAACTTTGTAACTAATTTTGAAAATTGGTAAGAATAAACTCCCTTATTACCTAAGCAGAATGCACCAAACCGTACATTTCTATCGCCTTACGTTTTTATTTAATTGATTTTGCAAATCGTCGGCATTTTGGGGACACACGGTATCTTTAAACAAACTGCAATATGTTAATCTCTTATTAATTAATATTACTAAGTTGAAAATTTTAATGCTTTTGCATTTAATATTATTATATAATATTTAATAAGACAAATTTTGTGTAAGTAATTTGTATTGATTCCACAATTATTTTACTAAACGGATCGTTTCTAAATAATTAATATAAATAAAACACGCCTCGTTATTACGATTGTTACTTATTATAATTGCTCTGATATCAAAAATTTTAAATCAAATTTGTAATATTTTACATAAACGAAGTAATAATATGAAATAAACATTAAAGTAAATAACATTTTAGAAAGTACAATATTTTTAATTATTCATTACTATACATTCTTTCTTTCTTCGCTTACTCTTTAGGAAACAAAAAGAATTTTCAGGGCTATGATAAAAGGGTACAAAAACGAGGAAAACGGGGTTTTGGAAAAGGCTTTATTTTATATATTTAATTAACATGCATTTAAAAAATAACCTATTCAATATTCTCGTGCTTTTATATCAGATGAAACAAATAACGTTAATTATTTAAAAAATTTAATTAGGTAATTTATTTATATAGACTAAATCATTTAATGCTCAACTACCAAATTTATTTGATATCTCACTGATTACATTTAATACGAAAACTAATGCAGATGAAATATTTTATCTAATTATCATAGAAAAAATCCGTATTTCTTAAAAATTTCTGTTTTGCATCAATTAAAATAATAAATTAATAAATTAGCGATTCCTTTTTGTAAATATCAGTGTTCAAACGTCGATTTGGAAAATGTCAAATATATCAAATATTTATTGTAACAAGAATAAAGATTAAACTCTACCCGTTTTTAAATTATTGATGGTAGGTATCTTTTACTAATTTCAGTTGGCTTTAAATATTTTGCAAAAAGTTTTTAAACACTTATATTACACTTGTTTACATTCAAAAGATAAATACATACTTGAATATAAGACAGTTTATTTATTATTTCGATAAAATTGCCTTTTAAATCTAGTAAAAGATATTTGTTTTCTAAAACAAAGAATCTGTGTAAATATAGAAAAATTGTTTTCTCGAATTAAAAATATCCGTTTACAACGGGAATATATTTTTTTCGAACTAATAAATATATTACGTCGTATTTAAACAAGATGTATAGAATGCAAAAATAACCCCATTTAGTCTTTATGATAAATTTTTAAAACAAAACATTTGGATTTGGTAAAATAAATAATAATTTTGTAGAAAAATGAAATGTAAAAATTCTAATTTATAATGTTTAATATTTTAGTACAGACAAATGAATTTTGTCAGTTATTTAAATTCATAAGTAGGTATTTTCTACAGTTCTTTTCCTTTACAAACAGCTATGTGTAAATTTAGCACCTATTATATTATTCTTTTTAAATTTCTAAGATAATTACGTTTATGTATTTCTTTAATAACACAGAGAAAAATTCTTGAGTATCAGAGAATGCCTTTAAATAATATTTGTCTTGCATATATAATAATAACGTTATTTCTAACTGAACTTTCTTTAATGGCTTCTTTGCCATTAAAAGCAGATTTCCGTGGAAAAGAAGAATTCAATGTATTTAAAATGATTGATGATTACTTTTATTTTAAAAGCCAATAAGAAGAAATAATAAAAAAAAATGAAAAATCCTTAAAATTTTAAAAGATGTCAATCGTTTGTTGAATTATTATTAGAACAGAAAACTTAACATTTAAAAAAATACATATATGACATATATTATTTGAAAAATATTTTAAAGGAACCATTATATACACACTGAACAACGCCAAATTATGATTAATTTATTAGTTGCTTTTTTAAAATTATAGATAATATAAAAAAACGACTGCAATAAAGTGAATAGTATTAATTATTTTAATAATATTTATAATGTAATATTTTATTAAATTTCCATTAAATAAAATGATACGAAGCTTATGTAGTAAGGAAAAAAATGTGTATTATTATTACTATTATTAAATTTTCGGCAATAAGAGAAACTTCGTATATGTGCTGTGCGACATTTATTATTGCTAGACAAAGAACAGCTACATTTTCCCCAAATTTTTCAAACACTAATTTAAATGTTTCACGTGCCAATTTTTAAATTCTTAACAGGACTATTAAATACATTTTAAAATCTTTATATACATCGTTACCATCATATCATGCCTGCAACCCTCCTGTACCATGACATCTGAAAAATAAAATATAATACCTCTGGGTAAAGAACTATGATATTTTACATCAAAATTTGTTGAAACACGGCTATACAGCTTGTTATACAGCTTCACTTGCAACTTAAAAATTTTACATTAAGATTTTTAAATGTACTATAAAAATCCTGATAGACATTTTAATACCATATCTCAGCTGCAGCCTCCTGTACAACGGCATCTCAAAGCTACGGTGCAACAAACAACTCCTTAATATAATAAAAATTTGCCTGATCACTTCTTGTAAAATGCGTCTAAATGCTGAAGTAGTATATAAAATTCAATTGTTTTTAAGTACTAATATTTTGAACATATTGCATTTACGCTGAAAATTTTGCAATGAAATGTTTTCATTGCAGACGTAATGAGGTCATTATAGAAGTATTTGCAATGCAATGGTAAAGCTTCATAAATATCGTCTTTATTATTCGGTTTCTGCTTGCAAAATATTTATTGACAGTATCGGTACAATATATTCAAAAATTAAGATATAAATGTTGGAAAATAGTTCATACCAATAGCTCCAGTATTTAGACATTATGTAACCAATATTCTGTCAATATTTTGTTCTTCGATACGTTACATATATAAAAACACTGAGCTCAGTACATTCATGGTGAAAGAAGACAATATCAATCATACATTTTTTATGTAACAAAAAAAGACGACTTCAGATTCCAACATATATGAAAACTGAACCATATGTAAAACAAATAACCAAATCGTTTTTCACGTTTACAATTTTTTATGAGTCTTCTGAAAATTTCAACAGTTTCAGAGGATGAACTTGGTTCCTTTCAAATAATGAATAACACCTGGTACACTTATGAAAATGTTCAAGTATTTTTTCTCTGAGAATTTTATTGCATCTTTATTCAAAAGAACTTTATTTTTAAGAAAATTGTCTCCATAGACTTGTCATGTTATGTTTTATATTCTCTTGACGAAATATATTATAATCACAAACAGATTTAGTATTGAAAGAAAATCCTATCCCTTAAAACAATTTATCAGAAGGATTTATTAAATTAAATGTGTATTTTTAATAATATTAAATATCATACTTTTATAAGAGTTCAATAAAAAATAGATTTCTTATAAAAATTTAATTTTTTTAAAGTAGAATTTAAAAATAACATAGTGCTTTCTCGAAATACACAACATATTTTAGTACTTTATAATCTCAGATGTCGTTCTGTCTTTATTTTTTAAATTTCACTATTTCCAATAAGTTATACATAAAAATCAGAGTAATCCTTTCCATAAAATAAAGAACCTTTGCCTTATACAATCGCAAAATGTTATTACAGAATAATACTAAAAATTACTGTTCGGAAATAGTGGTATTTGAATGTAAGGACCCTGAAATTGTCTTCAATGAAGAGTGTGAAGGACATTTCCAAAATATGATTTGAATTTTCAGCTTTGTCTCAAAAATATAACAATATATTGTTAATTACATCTTCTGTTTTAACTTTTCGTAAAAGGCATACTTTAAATTGTTCGACAAATAAACAATTTCATTGTAAAAAAAATTAAATAAAATTTAGAAAATAATCTGAAATGTAAACAGAAACATGGAGTAGCATACATGTATAATTGCTTTCTTTTTTTCTAAAGAAACTAGGGAGCTCTGCCCCCTGCTCGCTACGCTCACCAACCCCCGTTCTGATTTCACAGCCTCTTAAAACATGGTATTGTATCCTGTTTTAAAAAGATTATGATGATGATGATATCACAAACGGCGACTTTCTTCTGTAATCGGGTTATAATGTTTCTTCATTTAACTGGTTATAATGCTTTTTCATTTAATTCATCTTTTTTATTTTTAATATTCATGTGTAAACACAATTTTTATGACGTAATTTTCTTTATTTCCTGCTTTCAACACGTGATCATTTAATTATTATTTTAAACTTTCATTATTGTTTTTCATAGTCTCGCGCAAATACATTTTTTATTTGAGATAAAACATAATCCTTTCCGCTTATTTAGAAATTGGCAACAATATAAAGAAATGATTTTTTCAATAAAAGATTTTTTACTCGATTTTTAAGTATTTTTTGAGTTTTTATTGTCCGACCGTGATAATTTTTTGAATTTCTGAAAGCTTGTTATATTTCGCGTCTGGCGGTATGATTTTCGAATCCGTAGGATGGATAGAAAAAAGTAATAGTTCCTCAAAAAAGTCCCTAGTAAAAAAGCGATGAGAATAACCCGGAATATCTAAGCAGAATTTGATTGGTCCATTTCGTTTTTGGCTCAGTTCCAGATTACTTTTTTTTAATATAGAAGGAAAATTGCTTGTGTTGTAATTGTTGAGACTTATGCTCATTGACCGACCGAGACATCCCACCAAGTGATGGGCGAAAAGTGACAATTTCATTTTAACAATGTTCGACAAGAACCGAAGTCTTACTTGGTCTCAAGGCTTCATAGCATTTTTGACAATTTCCGGGAGGGGGGTATTTCTCGTCTTAAACTCTTTTCCACATATCGAATACCTATAAACTGATCCCACAGTAGAATTCCCTTGCAAATCGAGACAGTGATCAGCGGGGTTCCACGTGTATCATAATAATTTTTAAATAAACATAAAATATGAATACATTTAAAAAAATTGAAAAAATAACAAATTGTACAATATTTAAAAAATAAATATTGAACTGATATTTAAAAATATATATTGAATCAGAGTAAGTTTAAATGCTTTTTATATCGAGACTTTCACAAATATCTTCATATATCATGCATATTGTTTTTTTTTTTAAATTAAACATCGAATTAAAATAAGCTTAAACATATATTTTCATTCAACATATCACAAATCATCACAGTCTTCATGTAATTTGCATAATGATATTTTAGAAATAAACATTCAAATAAGATAAATTTAAATGATTATTTATTTATATTTACATTAACAGGTAAACTTAAAAAACGATACTAAGGGTTATAAGAAATATATTCGATGTTTTTATTTTTAATTGCATACTAGAAAATTAACATAATTTTTCGATACGAATTCAGGATACGTGTAATGATGCGTTTTTGCACTTTGCCAAATTTATTGTCCTATATTATGACTGAATAAAAAACATCTATATGCTTTATTAAATACTAGCTGACCCGCCCGGCCTTGCCCGAGCCCTTGTAATAAACTTAAATCTCTTAAAAAATGGAACTCTGTCCACGGTCTACCGTGGCTTTGGGACCGTATACCCGGCATGCTCGTACGCTCAAGAAAATCTTTTATTTCCCCCTACCACCGCCAGGGGAGCATTCTGTTCTAAACAAACCTCTTTCCGAACGAACTTCTGAGACAGGTCCCCGCTGCCTACGTTACTGTATAGTAGGCGCACTACAAAACTGAGTTGGTTTTAAGAAGATTGGAAAATTATTAGCCCAGTTCATGCAATAAGGCACAGTTAGAGAAAATAACCTTGAGTGACGTGCCGAGAGGAGGGGATGTTCGAGTGTCCTTCAGAAAATCACTAATAAGGAGGCCCACTATGCATGCATAAAAATTCGTTCGTTTTGTTAAGCTAGGAACTTAATTACAAAGTTGGCTTAAACTCTTATTTGTAAATAGTGGTAACCGCTATTCATAAATTTAATTTAATGTTATAAAGGGTGACTATTAAGTTAAATATAATGTTTGGAATCACTTGCGTTGAAATCGGAAAGATAGTTGCTGAGATATAGAAACGGGGCATAGTTAGAGAAAAACCTTGAAGGATGTACCGGGGGGGGGTTGTTCAAGTACCCTTCAGCAAATGACTAATTAAGAGGAGCACTATGCATCTTTCGTAATTCGTTCGTTTGCTTAAGCTAGGAACTTAATTACAAATTTGGCTTACCCAATTATTCGGAAATAGTGGTAACCGATACTCATAAATTTAGTTTAATATTATGAAGAGTGACTATTAAGTTAATTATAATGTTTGGAATCACTTGCGTTGAAATCGGAAAGATAGTTGCTGAGATATGGAAACGGAGCATAGTTAGAGAAAAATCCTTGCAAGAGGGGCCGTATGGGGGGGGGTGTTCAAGTGCCCTTCAGCAAATGACTAATTAGGAGGACCACTGTGTATCTTTCAAAAATCGTTCGTTTGCTTAAGCTTTGAACTTAATTACAAATTTGGCTTGCACAATTATTCGGAAATAGTGGTAACCGCTACTCATAAATTTAGTTTAATGTTATAAAGAGTGACAATTAAGTTGATTATAATGTTTGGAAACACTGCGTTGAAATCGGAAAAAAAGTTGCTGAGATATGGAAACGGAGCATAGTTATAGAAAAAACCTTGAAGGGTGGACGGGGGGGAGGGGTTGTTCAAGTGTCCTTCAGCAAATGACTAATTAGGAGGACCACTATGCATCTTTCAAAATTCGTTCGTTTGCTTAAGCTAGGAACTTAATTACAAATTTGGCTTAAACTATTATTCGGAAATAGTGGTAACCGCTACTCATAAATTTAGTTTAATGTTATAAAGAGAGACTATTAAGTTAATTATAATGTTTGGAAACACTTGTGTTGAAATCGGAAAGATAGTGCCTGAGATATGGAAACGGAGCAGAGTTAGAGAAACCTTGAAGGAGGTCCCGGGGGGGGGAGGGGGTGTTCAAGTGCCCTTCAGAAAATGACTAATTAGGAGGACCAATATGCATCTTTCAAAATTCGTTTGTTTCCTTAAGCTTTGAACTTGCTTAAGCTTTGAACTTAATTACAAATTTGGCTTAAACTATTATTCATAAATAGTGGTAACCGCTACTCATAAATTTAGTTTAATGTTATAAAGGGTGACTATTAAATTAATTATAATGTTTGAAATCACTTGTGTTGAAATCGGAAAGATAGTTGCTGAGATATGGAAACGGAGCATAGTTAGAGAAAAAAACCTTGAAGGGAGGGTCGGGGGGGAGGGGTTGTTTAAATGTCCTTCGGCAAATGACTAATTAGAAGGACCACTATGCATCTTTCAAAATTCGTTCGTTTGCTTAAGCTAGGAACGTAATTATAAATTTGGCTTAAACTATTATTCGGAAATAGCGGAAACCGCTACTCATAAATTTAGTTTAATGTTATAAAGAGTGACTATTAAGTTAATTATAATGTTTGGAACCACTTGCGTGGAAATCGGAAAAATAGTTGCTGAGATATGGAAACGGAGCATAGTTAGAGAAAAAACCTTGAAGGAGGTCCCGAGGGGGGGGGGGAGGTTCAAGTGCCCTTCAGCAAATGACTAATTAGGAGGACCACTATGCATCTTTCAAAATTCGTTCGTTTCCTTAAGCTTTGAATTTAATTACAAATTTGGCTTAAACTATTATTCGTAAATAGTGGTAACCGCTACTCATAAATTTAGTTTATTGTTATAAAGGGTGACTGTTAAATTAATTATAATGTTTGAAATCACTTGCAAGGACGCGCCGTGAGGGGTGCGGGGGGGGGGGGGCGTTGTTGAAATGGCCTTCAGCAAATAACTAATTAGGAGGATCACAATACATCTTTAAAGATTGAATCATTTGGTTAAGCTAGGAACTTAATTGGAAATTTGGCTTAGACTATTAATCGGAAATTCTGGTAACTGCTTTCTAGAAATTCACCTTGAAGCTTAAATGTAATTAGACCCTTGCCCCTCTTCATTCCCGCAAATATAAAAAAGAATCTGTGAAATAGTTTTCTGTATTAACAATCTCCATCATAATAATAAATGTCATGTAAAAAAAAATGACTAATTGTCATGAAGAAAAATTTGCCTGGAAAATATTTCAATCAGGGGGACGTATGTGTAATTTGCCATGTACAGGTGGCGCGGCAGTGGCATGGCTCTACGCTGATAACTTCAATCCATATTGACACTATTTAGTTAGAAATCCTTATTTATGCATCGCTACTCTGGTTTATTTAATTACTTCTGTGAAGAATCGATGTAACCAACCAGTGAACCAACCAACACAAGAGAATAAAAGCGTATTTTTTATGAGAGTTCTTTGTGGCTATTAATTAATATTTCAGTAAATAATTAAAATATTAAAATTCTGAAGTAATGGTGTAACAGGAGAGGGTTTGGACTACCTAAATCTAAATTTACAGCCTTCTAGGTGGGCTAGATTTTCCTAGCCATCGCCAACAGACACACACACACACAAACACACACACACAGAGCGAAACTTTCTTTTATTAGTATAGATATAAACTATTAAAGCTGGTAAAACAACGAATAAATTAAATATTTTTAACAAACAACATTTAATTTCTCTGAAAGGGCTTAGATTAATATAGAAAAAATACGTATACATTTACCTTGAATATGATCTCGTGTGGTTTCGAAACATGTCGCTTATTTTAACAACTTTTAAATGACTTTTATTGTCACTTTTTAGCAACATTAAGGGGTTTTCGTAATGTATGTAATGTTATCTATTTTAAAAGTTTTAAGTAAAGAGGCTATTAGACATTTATATTAGTAAAAGAATAATTTTTAAATATAATTCTATAAAATATAACAATAATTTGAAACATTACACGATAGTACTTAAATTTTTTTAAACGTAAAACAGTAAATAATTTAATCGTATCAAAGGTTATTATTGCATGTGTATCCGTACATGCTATATAATATGCCATGTTTTATTATCTACTCAAGAAACTACCATTATCTCTGTAAGTAAATATATTTTAAGTGGCCATTAAAAGATTCTACATTTATTATTACATTCATAATAACATTTGTATTGTATCCAATTTTTTTAATTGATTTTTGGCATAAAGTTAACTTACTAATGGTTATTTTGCACTTAGTGATTGCAATCTCGCAAACTGTCGGATCCAATTGCCAATTTCACCTTTTTAAAAAATTATATACCTGAATTTAGGATTTGTAGTATTTACTTTATTTAAACTATGTAACTATGTCGTTAAATAAAGCAATTATTACTAATCGAAAACTATGATATTTTTTTTTAATGCAAATGATGACCAATGGATCCCACAGCTTTAAGGGTTGCAATTATCAAATGCGCATTAGCATGAATAGCACTTATTATCAAAACACGTTTTACGCGGTTTTCTTTATAAGACTGTTATTTTGTCTAGAATTTTTAATCATTTTTTGGTTATACAACGCATTTTAATTATTAACAATAATAAATTGTTAACTGATATACTCTTCATACTGATATTTTATGAAAGAACTATTACAATATCTATTAGAAAAGTATTAAATGTATTTTTTTAAAGTTCTCTATATAAAATTTTTAACTTGTAAGAAAATGATAATTTAAAAATATGTTAAAAATTATATGGAAAAATTCTGTTTATATCATTTAATTTTTTAATTCAATTTTAAAATAATTTGTTATGCTTAAAATATTTTTATTTTTACAAACGTATGGCATACTAGCTGTTACCCGTGACTTCGTTCACGTAACATTAAAAAAAGAATAAATGCATTAATTTAGTAAAACATTTCACTTGATAATTAGCAACATATATAATTAACCAAAGCTTTATCACATTTTATAGGAGACCATACGGTATTTCTTTGCTATAGGGTCCTTGACATAACCCAGTCTTAAAAAAGTGAAATTTCATGCTAAATAATATATACAATCGCGAAAATGAAACTGCAACTAATGAAAAAAGGAGTACCCAGTAAAATCGTGAAAATCGAGGAATTTCTCTTCGTAAAACGAAAAACAACACTGGCAGAATTCTTCTATACAACAGTGCATTTTAGGTGGTATTTGGTGTACAATTTGTATATGTGTGCATTGCTAAATGGGAATTATTATATTGTTTATTTGCATAGACATATGTTATATATTTTTTACTACATTATCTTGTTTATGTATATATTAAATTAAGTGCTCCACGCTAAGTGGTGTAAATAGTGAGCAAACTGCTTGTGGATTTTATACATTGATAGATATTTCCCAAAGATATAACAATCTGATGCGATTCTAAAATGTAAATAAAGGTTGCTAGAAAGTACTTTAAATTCTGCCCAATTTGACCTCGATATTTTCTCTATCGCGTCAAGAACACTATAAGCAAATAAATACCGACGACACAAATCTGATGATCTAAATTTACATATTTTGTTAATATATATAGGATTATTTTGATTTATTTCATGCGCTTTAAATTTTTTACGCTTTCTCTAGGGTTAGGTGTCGAATAAATGTACTTTCTTGTTATTTTATTTTACCATTTCTATTTATTCTATTTTCCATTCATTCCATTTAGGGATATTGATTTAATTTACATGTTCGTGTCAAAGAATATTCTTTAAAGTTATTATCAGGATTAGGATAGGATACGATTAGGGTTAGGATTAGAAATAAAAATTGAAGGACAATGGCATGACCGATTCAGGTTTAAAGAATGAACCAGGAAGTCTATTTACATCATGAAGCAATAAGAAAATTAGAAAAATGTCGGCTAATATTTTTTAGTATGTTTTACAGTCATAGTTGGCATCAAAGGTGAGCGGGGAAATGATCATCTAAAATACCATTAAGGGTTTACCACGCAAAAACAAATCTGGTTACAGCAATGTATTTAATTTTGCGCCAAATTTCACTTGATAAAAAAAAAGCAAATTGACTATGGACCTAATTACAGATCCCTAACCTTCCTATTCTCGGAAATGTTCTACCTATATGTAAAAAAAATTCTACTATATAGAACGCGCTTTCACGTTTATAATGTTATGAATTGGCACGATCGGCTTGTTCAAGTTTACACAATTCGGCTGGAAGAAAAGATTCATTACTTTCTAGATTTCTACTTTGCTTTTGCATTACGCGAATATGTTGGTAAAATCGATTTTCTTTTCGATAACATTGTTGTTTTTTAAGTTTAAAAAATATTGTAGTTTTACTTAAACATTGCTTTAAAATCTATGCAATTTTTCTTATCCTACAAGACTTTACAAAATTCTATTACGAAACAACTTTAAAAAAAGTATTTTTAAAAAAGACAACAAAGTTTTTCCTATTTTAAAACTAAAAGAAATGTAAAATTAAATTCCGGTTCGAAACGACGATTTACAAATGTGTTTTGATTGTGGGAAAATGATAGAGGAAAAATGCTGTTACTTCGACACGGTCATATTAAATCTTTAGGTTTTATGAGAAAAGCAACTCTTTTATTTTACTTTTTAAAATTTAAATTAAAAATATGGTATCTTTATATTAGCCGTGTGCAGACGATAAATCGAAAACCTATCCCATCATTCATATTGAATTCATTAAAAATATAAATCTTTCACTCATTTCATTTAAAACACAGAACTTTAATTTCCAACACATACATTTAAAATACATATATTACGTACATTTAAAATAATTCCTTCCATGTGAAAAAGAAAAAGAAAAAAAAAAGAGAAATTAATCACAAATAATTTGATAACACAAGATAATTTTATTTCAACATCAAAACGAATTTGTTATATTTTTCTATATATGACATCATATTCGCTTGCTTTACATACTTACTCGTATTTATGCACTTTGTATTATTATCAAATATTTGAAAACGCACGTTTTATTTCTAATATGACATTATTTCATATTCTATTTAATTCTTAAATAATTCATTTCATTTTCATTTTTCATGGGGAAAATTTCCACTTGAAAATAAATTGTTGATTAAAAATTATTACTCAGGGGTTTTATTTTACATTGGCAACGATAAAGTATTAGCAAAGGTAAACTAAATTTAACCATTTTAAAAAAAAGCTGCAAAACCGGGCCCTTTGGGCCAAACCAACCAAACCAACCAACCATTTTAAAATATACGAAAAAATGTCCATTTATTCTGTATGAAAATAATGAAATTTTTAATTTTTAAGAAAAATATTGAAATAAAATAAACAAAAACCAGCCTATATTCATTTGAGGGTTATAATCAACTTATATGCAAAGATACAGGATAATTAAATGCTTCATTTTGACGCTGGCTTCAGCCTAACATTTGCACACAATCAGATTTATAATATTACTAGCTGTTACCCGTGACTTCGTTCACGTAACATTAAAAGAAGAATAAATGCATTAATCAAGCAAAATATTTCACCCCCGATAATTAAAAACGTAAATAATTAACTAACTCTTTATCATATTTTATAGGAGAAAATACGGTATTACTTTGTTATAGGGGCCTTGACATAGCTCAGTTTTTAAAAAGTACAATTTGTCAAAAAACAAATATCAGTTTTACCTGATAAACCATTTTACTTTTAACGACTTTGAAAAACGTTTAAACAGCCATCATTTAAAAATAATTCATTGGAAATAGTATATGCTTTTTGTTTAAATTCAATTCTTGTGAATATGGAAGAATAATTCTACACCTAAATGCAAGGAGCTTCAATTGCAAAGCTTTTTGCAACCCAAAATTATATGCAAACGTAACATTTACATGTGTTACGTTTGCATGTAACAGTAACAGTTACATGCAAACGTAACACTTGCAATTGCAAAACTTTTTGCAACCCAAAATTATATGTAAACATTACTTTTGCATGTAATTTTTAGTGCAAATTAAAATTTATAAGGGTTCCAATTAAAATTAATTTGGGTTCAAATTACATGTGAATGTTACGTTTGCATGTAATTTGGAGTTGCGAAAAGCTTTGCAATTGCAAGTGTTGCGTTTGCATGTAACAACAAATTTGCCTCCTTGGTTTAATCTATAGCTGAAACAACTCTTGATTTCTTGACAATATGCAGACAGACGATATTTGTTCTGCAGAATAAATTCATAAAGTTTGAATATGTGGAAATATGTTTTTAATTTTCGGAAATTCTAGTGTAATCAAGATTTTTTTTTCACCAACTATTCAAATTGAAAATAAATTCTTTTTTTCAGTTTTAATGAGAAAATGGCATAAAAATGTATTTACCGTTTTATTTCTTTTTTTTATCCACAAAAATGGAGTAATTTAATTACCGTTTTTAGAGAAATTTCGTTCAAATTTACAAAAAAATAATAAAAAATAAATAAAAAAATAATATCTCGGAATTTAATTCAAAATTTTAAATTCTCAGAGTTTATATGACATCCTTAGATCAATGATGGTTTTAAGTAAATCGCACTGCATTAAGAGTAGTAGTTGCGAAATACAAACAGTCAGATTTTAAAATAATAGACTGGTGTTTAATTTTCTTTTCCTAATAATCTTACTAATGCTTGTATTATTAATCGCAGAGTTCAGAGAATAAATATATATGAAATGTTTATGTTTGGCGTGGATGCTGAAAATGCAACCCTACAGTTGGCCTAAACAACTGGCGGCTTGCTTTGAAAACCTCTCCCCGTCCAATGAAGTACCCTGAATACGGCCCTTGGGCCTAATGATTTGAGCGATAACCGGCTTCATATTGCAAGCCGATTTCACGGTTCACTGCCTCTCTATTCTTTCACTGTACTCTGTAATTATTAAGTATAAAATTGATTCACGCACCATTTGAAACATATTTGAAAATTCCCGTTTTATTTGAAATATGACATCACTTTGATTCCAGAGAAATCTCTTTTCAATTATATATTTCTTGTTAATTTTCTTTTCCTAGCAATCATGACGGGAATTTCATCAGAAAACTCACATCTGTACATAACTGATTTTCAAGCTTATTATTAATCAGTATCAAAAACATATTTCAGTTATTCATCTTAAATCTGACGTCCATTATGTATATACTTTTATTATACACTGATATTCATGCTCGTTGTAATGTTACGAATATTTGAAAATACATGTTTTATTTATGACGTCATATTTGTTCAAGCCGAGGCTAACGAAAAACAAAGGCTACCGCGGTGCTTTACGCATATCTTTTTTTACAGACCGCGGGAGTCACGTGATGCTCGAATCCACCAATGCAGGTATACGAAAAGCGCAACACGTCACTCTAGCCGTCTGTAAAAAAAGATAAGTGGAATGCACCGCGGTAGCCTGTCTTTTTCGTTAGCCTCGTGTTCAAGCTAAGGAGGATCCTTTTCATATTTCCATGATCCAAGCGAAATCTTTTCTTATTAATATGATTATTGTTCAGTTTTCCTTCTAATTATAACGCAGTTTTTGACAGAAAATATCTCCTCAACGTAACCAATATTCATACTTGATGTATAATAACAAATACTCCATATTTTTGTTTCATATATCACGAAAATTCCTCTTCTTTTGAATTCTTTTGAATTTTCATTTTTCACGGGAAAAATCTTTCAATTGAAAATTAATTGTTTAGTAAAAATTATTATTTCGGGCTTTGATTTAGTTTTGGCAACGATAAAATATTAGCAACGGTAAAGTAAATTTAACCATTTTAAAATATTATACGAAAAAATTTCCATTTATTCTCTATGAAAATAACGAACTTTAGAATTATTAAGAAAATTATTTGAATAAAATAAACAAAAACCAGGCTATGTTCATACGAGGGTTATAATCAGCCACTGTGCAAAGGTACAGGATCATTAAATGCTCCATTTTGACGCTGGCTTCAGCCTAACATTTGCACACAATCAGATTTATAATATTATTAGGACTAGCTGTTACCCGTGACTTCGTTCACGTAACATTAAAAGAAGAATAAATGCATTAATCAAGCAAAATATTTCACTCCCGATAATTAAAAACTTAAATAATTAACTAATTTTTTATTATATTTCATAGGAGAAAATACGGTATTTCTTTGTTATAGGGGCCTTGACATAGCTCAGTTTTAAAAAAGTACAATTTGTCAAAAAACAAACATCAGTTTTACCTGATAAACCATTTTACTTTTAACGACTTTGAAAAACGTTTTAACAGCCATCATTTAAAAATAATTCATTGGAAATAGTATATGCTTTTTGTTTACATTCAATTCTTGTGAATATGGGGAAATAATTATACACCTAAATGCAAGGAGCTTCAATTGCAGAGCTTTTTGCAACCCAAAATTACATGCAAACGTAACGTTTACATGTGTTACGTTTGTATGTAACTGTAACAGTTACATGCAAACGTAACACTTGCAATTGCAAAGCTTTTTGCAACCCAAAATTATATGTAAACATTACATTTTCATGTAATTTTCAGTGCAAATTAACATTTATAAGGGTTCAAATTGAAATTAATTTGTGTGCAAATTACATGTAAATGTTACGTTTGCATGTAATTTGGGGTTGCGAAAAGCTTTGCAATTGCAAGTGTTACGTTTGCATGTAACAGCAAATTTGCCTCCTTGGTTTAATCTATAGCTGAAACAACTCTTGATTTATTGACAATATGCTGACAGACTATTTTTGTTCTGCAGAAAAAATTAATTCATAAAGTTTGAATATGTGGAAATATGTTTTTAATTTTCGGAAATTCTGTAATCAAGATTTTTTTTTCACCAACTATTCAAATTGAAAATAAATTCTTTTTTCAGTTTTAATGAGAAAATGGCATAAAAATGTATTAATCCGTTTTATTTCTTCTTTTTTTTATCCACAAAAATGGAGTAATTTAATTACCGTTTTTAGAGAAATCTCGTTAAATTTACGAAAAAAAAAATATCTCGGAATCTAATTCAAAATTTTAAATTCTCAGAGTTTATAGGACATCCTTAGATCAATGATGGTGTTATGTAAATCGCATTGCATTAAGAGTGGTAGTTGCGAAACACAAACAGACAGTCAGATTTTAAAATAATAGACTTGTGTTCAATTTTCTTTTCCTAATAATCTTACTGATGCTTGTATTATTAATCGCAGAGTTCAGAGAATAAATGTATATGAAATGTTTATGTTTGGCGTGATGCTGAAAATGCAACCCTACAGTTGACCTAAACAACTGGCGGCTTGCTGTGAAAACCTCTCCCCGCCCAATGAAGTCAGCCCTTGGGCCTAACGATTTGAGCGATAACCGGCTTCATATTGCAAGCCGATTTGACGGTTCACTGCCTCTCTATGCTTTCACTGTACTCTGTAATTATTAATGTATGAAATTGATTCACGCACCATTTGAAACATACTTGAAAAATCCCGTTTTATTTGAAATATGACGTCACTTTCATTCCAGAGAAATCTCTTTTTAATGATATAATTCTTGTTAATTTTCTTTTCCTGGCAATCATGGCGGGAATTTTATCAGAAATATCACATCTGTATGTAACTGATTTTCAAGCTTATTATTAATCAGTATCAAAAAACACATTTCAGTTATTCATGTTAAATCTGACGTCCATTATGTATATACTTTCATTATACATTGATATTCATGCTCCTTGTATTATTACGAACATTTGGAAATTACATGTTTTATTTATGACGTCATATCTGTTCAAGCCAAGGAGGATCCTTTTCATAGTTCCATGGTCAAAGCAAAATCTTTTCTTAATAATATGATTATTTTTCAGTTATCCTTCTAATTATAACGCAGTTTTTGACAGAAAATATCTTCTCAACGTAACCAATATTCATACTTCATGTATAATAACAAATACTCCATATTTTTGTTTGAAATATCACGGAAATTCCTCTTCTTTTGAATGCTTTTGAATTTTCATTTTTCATGTGAAAATCTTTCAATTGAAAATTAATTGTTGAGTAAAAATTATTATTCCGGGCTTTTGATTTAGTTTTGGCAACTATAAAATATTAGAAACGGTAAAGTAAATTTAACGATTTTAAAATATTATACGAAAAAATGTCCATTTATTCTCTATGAAAATAACAAAATTTTGAATTATTAAGTAAAATATTTGAATAAAATAAACAAAACCCGGCCTATGTTCATATGAGGGTTATAATCAACCTATGTGCAAAGGTACAGGATCATTAAATGCTCCATTTTGACGCTGGCTTCAGCCTAACATTTGCACACAATCAGATTTATAATATTACTAGCTGTTACCCGTGACTTCGTTCACGTAACATTAAAAGAAAAATAATGTACTAATCAAGCAAAATATTTCACTCCCGATAATTAAAAACGTAAATAATTAACTAATTCTTTATCACATTTCATAGAAGAAAATACGATATTTCTTTGTTATAGGGGCCTTGATATAAATCAGTTTTAAAAAGGTAAAATTTTGTGCCAAATAACCTCGAAAAGGAAACTGCAACCAATGGAAAAAGGACGGCCAAATAAAATCGTGTAAATGGACGAATTGGGTAAAAAGAAATGCCAATTTTACCTGATAAAACATTTTACTTTTAACGACTTTGAGAAACGTTTTAACAGCCATCATTTAAAAATAATTCATTGGAAATATTATATGCATTTTCTTTAAATTCAATTCTTGTGAATAGGGAGGAATAATTATACACCTAAATGCAAGGAGTTTCAATTGCAAAGCTTTTTGCAGCCCAAAATTACATGCAAACGTAACACTTAAATTGCAAAGCTTTTTGCAACCCAAAATTATACGTAAACATTACTTTTTCATGTAATTTTTATTGAAAATTAACATTTATTACAGTTCAAATTAAAATTAATTTCGGTGCAAATTACATGTAAATGTTACGTTTGCATGTAATTTGGGGTTGCAAAAAGCTTTGCAATTGCAAGTGTTGCGTTTGCATGTAACAACAAATTTGTGTCCTTGGTTTAATCTATAGCTGAAACAAATCATGATTTCTTCACAATATGCTGACAGGCGATTTTTGCTCTGCAGAATAAATTGATTTATAAAGTTTTAATATGCGAAAATATGTTTTTATTTTTCGGAAATTTTACTGTAATCAAGATTTTTTTTTCACGAACTATACAAATTGAAAATAAAATAATTTTTTTCAGTTTTAATGAGAAAATGGCATAAAAATATTTTAATCCGTTTTATTTCTCCTTTTTTATCCACAAAAAAGGAGTAATTTAAGTACCATTTTTAGAGAAATTTCGTTAAAATTTACAAACAAAATATTAATATCTTGGAATCTAATTCATAATTTTTAATTCTCAGAGTTTATATGACATCCTCGAATCAATGATAACCGGTGTTAAGTAAATCGCGTTGCATTAAGAGGAGTAGTTGCGAAATACACGCAGTCAGATTTTAACTTTATAGACTTGTGTTCAATTTTCTTTTCCTAATAATCTTACTGATGCTTGTATTATTAATCACAGAGTTCAAAGAATAAATAGAGATGAAATGTTTGGCGTGATGCTAAAAATGCAACCCTACAGTCGGCCCAAACAACTGGTGGCTTGCTTTGAAAACCTCTACCCGTCCAATGAATCCAGTCATTGTTCCACGTGCAGCCTCTCTCCATCCAATGAAGTCAACCCTTGGGCCTAATGATTTGAGCGATAACCGGCTTCATATTGCAAGCCGATTTGACGGTTCACTGCCTCTCTATGCTTTCACTGTACTCTGTAATTATTAATGTATGATATTGATTCACGCACCATTTGAAACATACTTGAAAAATCCCGTTTTATTTGAAATATGACGTCACTTTCATTCCAGAGAAATCTCTTTTTAATGATATAATTCTTGTTAATTTTCTTTTCCTGGCAATCATGGCGGGAATTTTATCAGAAATATCACATCTGTATGTAACTGATTTTCAAGCTTATTATTAATCAGTATCAAAAAACACATTTCAGTTATTCATGTTAAATCTGACGTCCATTATGTATATACTTTCATTATACATTGATATTCATGCTCCTTGTATTATTACGAACATTTGGAAATTACATGTTTTATTTATGACGTCATATCTGTTCAAGCCAAGGAGGATCCTTTTCATAGTTCCATGGTCAAAGCAAAATCTTTTCTTAATAATATGATTATTTTTCAGTTATCCTTCTAATTATAACGCAGTTTTTGACAGAAAATATCTTCTCAACGTAACCAATATTCATACTTCATGTATAATAACAAATACTCCATATTTTTGTTTGAAATATCACGGAAATTCCTCTTCTTTTGAATGCTTTTGAATTTTCATTTTTCATGTGAAAATCTTTCAATTGAAAATTAATTGTTGAGTAAAAATTATTATTCCGGGCTTTTGATTTAGTTTTGGCAACTATAAAATATTAGAAACGGTAAAGTAAATTTAACGATTTTAAAATATTATACGAAAAAATGTCCATTTATTCTCTATGAAAATAACGAAATTTTGAATTATTAAGTAAAATATTTGAATAAAATAAACAAAACCCGGCCTATGTTCATATGAGGGTTATAATCAACCTATGTGCAAAGGTACAGGATCATTAAATGCTCCATTTTGACGCTGGCTTCAGCCTAACATTTGCACACAATCAGATTTATAATATTACTAGCTGTTACCCGTGACTTCGTTCACGTAACATTAAAAGAAAAATAAATGTACTAATCAAGCAAAATATTTCACTCCCGATAATTAAAAACGTAAATAATTAACTAATTCTTTATCACATTTCATAGAAGAAAATACGATATTTCTTTGTTATAGGGGCCTTGATATAAATCAGTTTTAAAAAGGTAAAATTTTGTGCCAAATAACCTCGAAAAGGAAACTGCAACCAATGGAAAAAGGACGGCCAAATAAAATCGTGTAAATGGACGAATTGGGTAAAAAGAAATGCCAATTTTACCTGATAAAACATTTTACTTTTAACGACTTTGAGAAACGTTTTAACAGCCATCATTTAAAAATAATTCATTGGAAATATTATATGCATTTTCTTTAAATTCAATTCTTGTGAATAGGGAGGAATAATTATACACCTAAATGCAAGGAGTTTCAATTGCAAAGCTTTTTGCAGCCCAAAATTACATGCAAACGTAACACTTAAATTGCAAAGCTTTTTGCAACCCAAAATTATACGTAAACATTACTTTTTCATGTAATTTTTATTGAAAATTAACATTTATTACAGTTCAAATTAAAATTAATTTCGGTGCAAATTACATGTAAATGTTACGTTTGCATGTAATTTGGGGTTGCAAAAAGCTTTGCAATTGCAAGTGTTACGTTTGCATTTAACAACAAATTTGTGTCCTTGGTTTAATCTATAGCTGAAACAAATCATGATTTCTTCACAATATGCTGACAGGCGATTTTTGCTCTGCAGAATAAATTGATTTATAAAGTTTTAATATGCGAAAATATGTTTTTATTTTTCGGAAATTTTACTGTAATCAAGATTTTTTTTTTCACGAACTATACAAATTGAAAATAAAATAATTTTTTTCAGTTTTAATGAGAAAATGGCATAAAAATATTTTAATCCGTTTTATTTCTCCTTTTTTATCCACAAAAAAGGAGTAATTTAAGTACCATTTTTAGAGAAATTTCGTTAAAATTTACAAACAAAATATTAATATCTTGGAATCTAATTCATAATTTTTAATTCTCAGAGTTTATATGACATCCTCGAATCAATGATAACCGGTGTTAAGTAAATCGCGTTGCATTAAGAGGAGTAGTTGCGAAATACACGCAGTCAGATTTTAACTTTATAGACTTGTGTTCAATTTTCTTTTCCTAATAATCTTACTGATGCTTGTATTATTAATCACAGAGTTCAAAGAATAAATAGAGATGAAATGTTTGGCGTGATGCTAAAAATGCAACCCTACAGTCGGCCCAAACAACTGGTGGCTTGCTTTGAAAACCTCTCCCCGTCCAATGAATCCAGTCATTGTTCCACGTGCAGCCTCTCTCCATCCAATGAAGTCAACCCTTGGGCCTAATGATTTGAGCGATAACCGGCTTCATATTGCAAGCCGATTTTACTGTTCATTACCTCTCTATTCTTTCACTGTACTCAGTGATTATTAATGTATGAAATTGATACACGCTCCATTTGAAACATATTTAAAAAATCCCGTTTTATTAGGACGTCACTTTGATCCCAGAGAAATATCTTTTCAATGATATAATTCTTTTTAATTTTCTTTTCCTGGCAATAATGATGTGAATTTTAGCAGAAAACTCACATCTGTTTGTAAATGATATTCAAGCTTATTATTAATCAATATCAAAAAAATATTTCAGTTATTCATCTTAAATATGACGTCCATTATGTATAACTACTTTTATTATACACTGATAGTCATGCTCTTTGTAATATTACGAATATTTGAAAATACATGTTTTATTTATGACGTCATATTTGTTCAAGCCCAGAAGGATCCTTTTCATAGTTCCATGGTTCAAGTGAAATCTTTTTCTTAATAATATAATTATTGTTAATTCTTCTTTCTAATTATAACGAAGTTTTTGATAGAAAAAGATCTTTTTAATGTAACCGATATTCATACTTCACGTATAATAACAAATACTCCATATTGTTGTTTCAAATATCACAGAAATTCCTCTTCTTTTGAATTATTTTCATTTTCGCGTGAAAATCGCTCAATTGAAACTTAATTGTTGAGGAAAAATTATTTTTTCGCATTTTTATTTATTGGCAACGATCAAAGCCCTAGCAACGATAAAGTAAAATGGTTAAATTTTATATAAAAATGTCCATTGATTCTCTATGAAAATAATCACATTTTTTATTATTAAAAAAAGTATTTGAATAAAATTAACAAAAACCAGTCTATGTTCATTTCCGGGTTATAATCCACCTATATGCAAAAATACAGGGCCATTAATTTCTCCATTTTGACGCTGGCTTCAGCCTAACATTTGCACACAATCGGATTTATAATATTATTAGGATTAGGATTAGGATTCAAATTTCAGAAATTTTAAATGAAACGTGAATAGTTAGAGGAATATATTAAAAATTTTTTTGAAAAATTAAATAGCTTTCTTTTTAGGAATATTTCAGAACAAAATAATTAGTTAATTTTTAAATTTTCATTAACAGTTTATTTAAAAATTTACAGTTCACCAGAGATAAGTTAATTATTTCTTAGTCTGCAATAAAATAGTCTGCATGTGAATTTGACTTAAACAAAATCATGGGATATTAATTTATATAAATTATATCCACTTTTACTAACTTTTCTCTGAATATTTTGAATATGCAAAGCAATTTTTCCCAATTAACAAAATTTTTAAACAAATTCGACCATTAAATTGAATAGTTGAAGATAATGTCTTTAATTGTTTAGAACAATTAAATTTGGATTTCGCTTCATTAAAGAAACATTAATAATGAAATTTGAGAATTAGATTTTTAGTATATGAAAATCAAAAAAGGGAAGAAAGCATTCATTATTTATGAAACTTTCTACAAGTTAAACTAGATGTTTCAATAATACTGATGGCTTTAATGACGAGTATGTTTAATTAAAAGGAGAGAATAAGTATTTGAATAGGAGAAGTGGGTGTAATAAGTAACAAATAGGGATACAGTAGCTCGCAAAAGTTTTGAGACGGTATGTTTTTCTGTCCAAACTTTTTATGTAAGAAACATTTGTTAATCATGTAAATAAGTAATTTGGACCCCTTTTAAAGGTCAACAAAATGCAACATTAGAACAATTCAGACATATGTATTAATTAAAACTTATTCGTAAATTCACAAAATTACTTCGCACACGTTTTG
Organism: Maratus michaelseni; assembly: GCA_963931845.1. Classification (NCBI taxonomy): domain Eukaryota; kingdom Metazoa; phylum Arthropoda; class Arachnida; order Araneae; family Salticidae; genus Maratus; species Maratus michaelseni. Next base: position 125,746,041 of record OZ007590.1, on the reverse strand, counting down.
AGATGATTCAGTTTTTCTAAATTTTTATTGAAATTAAGCGTCTTAATGTAACAAAATACAACAATATTTAATATTTAGTTGCATATGCTTTTGCTTCGAGGACTGCAACACATCGTCTGTGCATGGAATTAACAAGGCTTTCTAAGGGAGTTTAGGTAATTAGTACTTAGGGAGTTTGGTCCATTCCGATTGAAGATCCTGAAGGAGTTCTGCCTTTGAAGAATGCTTCCGTGTCCCGACTTTTTTTTTCCATTGTGTTCCCCAAGATGTTCAATTTCATTGAAGTCAGGTGAATGACTCGGCCAGTCCAAAACTTTAATTTTCTTAGCTGTAAACCAATTTGTCACCATTTTGAAGGTGTTGTTTGGATCATTATCCTGCTGAAGAATTCATCCATGAGGTATCTTTTTACGAGCATAAGACTGTATGTGATCTTCTAAAATGTTCTTATAAGCATTTTGATCCATAATCTCATCGATGTGTACGAAGGGGACAACGCCAACATGATGGAAAACTCCTCAGACCCTTACTGATCCATTTCCGTGTTCCACTATCAGACGATCGTATAGGGGTTCCATTCTGGACGAATGAATATAATGCTGTATTAGTCGCCTAATAAGCACCAGAATTGATCCCCGGTACCAACGTCCAAGAGTGAATCACTAAAACGGAACAGTAATTGTCCTGGGAGCTTTCCATCATGATGGCATCGTCCCCCCTCACACTTATCGATGTGATTATAGATCAAAATGTTTATAAAAGCATTTTAGAAGATCGCCTGCTGCCTTATGTTCGTAAAAAGATGCCTTGTGGATGGATGCTTCAGCAGGATAATGATCCAAACCACACCTTCAAAATGGTGACAAATTGCTTTACAGCTAAGAAAATTAAAGTTTTGGACTGGCCGACCTGACCTCAATCCAATTGAACATCTTTGGGAACACAATAGAAGAAAAATCAGGACACGAAAGCATTTTTCAAAGGCCTTAAGGATCTTCAATCGGAATGAGCGAAAATCCCTACGTCCAATTTATAAAGCCTTGTTAATTCCGTGCTCAGACGATGTGCTGCAGTCCTCAAAGCAAAAGGATATGCAACTAATAGTAAATATTGCTGTATTCCGTTACATTGAGACGCTTAATTTCAATAAAAGTTTAGAAAAACTGAATCGTCTCAAAACTTTTGCGAAATAATTTTGCGAATTTCCGAATTATTTTTAATTTATGCATATGTATCAATTGTTCTAATGTTGCCTTTTATGGATTTTTAAAAGGGGTACAAATTACTAATTTATATCATTATCATTAAGAAATTTTGCTTAGAGAAAAATTTAGGCCAGAAAAGCATACCGTCTCAAAACTTTTGCGAGCTACTGTATGTTACAACAGGACTAATTCTGTCGTAGTTTTTTATTTATTTTAGGACACGAAGCATATTGTCGCCCCTTTTAATCAATTTAAGAAATTGGAGTAGTTGGAATTTAATTTTGCAGAAATTATTCTGATCACCAACATAATCATAATGTAGTCGTGAATATGATTCCCTCAGGCCTTTGGTCAAAAACACATTGGTAGTTTTCCCACAGCAGAATAGATGAAACTTTGAACAAACAGATTTTTTAAAAATTCTTTATAAGATGCATAGATGTCAACATTCACCACTAGTCTCTCTTAACAAAGAAAGATTTCATGAATAAACTTTTAGCCATCAGGCTTAAGACATTTTATGTTAAATTGAGATCAAATGCGGAATTATTATATTTCTTACTCCTGGCAACAACATGTTTTCTTAACAGCCACTATTACAGAAACTTCTGAGCTTCTAGAACCGTACATTCGTTTAAAACTCTAACGCGTAGGTTTTTTTTATGTCAATGCGGCAATAGGATTTACAACCATTCAAAACGATTGGCTGTGTCCAAACTGTTTACTCAAGGTAGCAGAATTTTAGGGTGCGAAGACACCTGCGAGAAACGGTACGAATCTGAGTTGTAGAAATATAAAAAATAGAAAAAAAGAAAATGGTTCAGATGATAATTCTAAATAGAATGAATTTGACTTGTTAAGAATGGGGAAATAAAAAAGGCTTTTTGAAGACAAATAACTATGAGAAGTATCTTTTAGGATATTTTGAAGGGAAATAAAATATTAAGTAATGCATTTTAAATGGAAAGAGATTTAGATAAGGTAATAAATTGAATATCGTTTAAGATGGGAAATAGTGTAGGATAAATATCGAAGGAGAAAATTTCATGAAATAAATTTTATAAAGATTTAAATTTTTGTATATATTGATTTATATATATGCCACCTGAACCGTCCGACGTTGTCCGGGCCCGTGATAATTACAATATGTTCTATACGAACATGACTAAAATCTGTAAGGCTATCGAAATCTATTTGAATGAGGCAAATCCCGTCGTAATCAGGTCCATAGAACACAAGAACAAACATCGCCCCTTAGCGGTAAAAAGAGCAATTAAAATATTTAAGGGTATCGATATCAAGTGGAATGAGGCTATCCCGTCGCAATCGGGCACATAGAACCTGAGATGCTCCTCTAGTTCCACCTTCCGAAGCCAGGGGGCGCAATATGTTCAATACGAACTTGGCTGAAATCTGTAAGACTATCGATATGAAGTCGAATGAGCCAAACCCAGTCGTACAAACCCCGTTTTGATCGGGCAAGTAGAAACCTAAAAAATAAATCTATAATAGGTAAACATTCATTAAATTTAAAAAATGACAACATATTCCAACAGTTGATTGAAGAATGTTGCTTCTCCTTAATAAAGACACCATACTCTCGGCAGTGAAAAACTAAATTTTTCTTTGCAACTGAACCATCGAATCGAAAATTTGTTTTTCTCTATGGCAACTTTTAATTCCAAGAAAATGAAAAAAGGGTGCATTTTAAAATGACAATTTAAAATAGTAAAAGTAAGAAAATAATAAAAAAATACTTACACCGCTAAGTAATTTAAACTTTTACCTTACAGGAAAATCAAATTTCATTAAACTCCAATGACAATTAATGTTTTTAATTATTTTTCTACAAAATGTCAACAGTAATGTATTTCAACGGGAAGAAGGTAGCGAAAAATTTGTAGTGTGACACCCAAAAAAGAATTAATTCTAAATATATGTCTAAAATATGTTCTAAAAAATCTAAATAAATCTAAATGTTCTAAATAAATGTAAGAAAAGAATTAAAAAAATACTGATACCGCTAGGTAATTTAAACTTTTACCTTACAGGAAAATCAATTTTCATTAAACTCCAATGACAGTTAATGTTTTTAATTATTTTTCTACAAAATGTCAACAGTAATGTATTTCAACGGGAAAAAGGTAGCGAAAAATTTGTAGTGTGACACCCAAAAAAAGAATTAATTCTAAATATATGTCTAAAATATGTTCTAAATAATCTAAATAAATGTAAGAAAATAATTAAAAAATTACTGATACCGCTAGGTAATTTAAACTTTTACCTTACAGGAAAATCAATTTTCATTAAATTCCAATGACAGTTAATGTTTTTAATTATTTTTCTACAAAATGTCAACAGTAATGTATTTCAACGGGAAAAAGGTAGCGAAAAATTTGTAGTGTGACACCCAAAAAAGAATTAATTCTAAATATATGTTGCCCCCACAGAAACACAAAACCGCAAACCGGGAATTCATCAAACTATATAGAATCCGAAATAAAAAAATGGAATCAAAAATAATTTATTTTGATATTTTGTAAAGCTTTCCAAAATGGTAAACAATGCAATGTATTTCCATTGGAGGAGCCCTTTTCAGAACACTCCACCCAACCATAATTTCCTAGTAGAGTTGAAATTTATCCACGAAGATATCATTATTTCTCAAAAGCAACCATACGTTCGTAAAGCACGTTCATTCTCTGAGCAAAATGAACAATGATTTCTGGTTTGACATCGTTAATAGGTAAGAACAGTACCCTGAAATCAAACACACTTTTTTAACTTCGAATTATCTGTACTTGCGCAGAAAGAAACACAAATCGGCAAAAAATAGTTACGTCAAAGATTTTTTTTTTTTTCAAATGAATAATATCCGAGTTTTTTAAAGTCGAAGACGTCTTTTTACACCTGAAAGTACTCACTATAAGCTTCTTCTGTCGGATTTTGCGTTTTTCGATAAACAATTTCTGCGACGGAAGGGTAAACATTGCCAAAATAGCGGAAATCGCGAAAAAGGGTTACGTAAATGACCGGTTTTGAAAAAGTTAATATAGACATTTTTTTTTTAAACCTAAGAGTGCGTTTTGAAGAAAATAGAAGTGGCTATGATCTGGTGTCTTTTATTTGTCCGTATTCGCATTTCCCGAGTCAATGCCGATTTTTAAACCTGGGCCAAAAAACGAAAACACCGAGAGTAAGTTTTGGAAACGATATTTTTTCGGAGGGTAAAAATTCAAATTTTTCAAAACGGATACCAGATTTTAAAACACAAAGGAATGTAGATTAGGCGTGATATTTTTAGTTTTTCGTATCTTATTTATAAAAGCAGATTCAAATTTTTAAAGGTAGAAGAAGTCGTTATAAATGCGGAATTTCCTTAGGGTAAAAAACGTTTTCGAAAATGTTAACGTTACTTTTTTATAAATTAAAGATTTATGCCTTAATCCAAGAGCAACGCAGATGTGCTTAGCTGTGTTTGTTTTTAATTTGGTCATTTTAGAGAGCCGATGCGCGATTTTAAAGAGCGCAAAAATTAGAATTCGCTACAGCGAGTCCTGCGCACGAATTTTTTTCGAAGGCTTAATATTCGTATTTTTCGAAAACGATTGTATATGACAAAAGAGAATGAATGTAGATATTTTCTAATATTAGTATTTCCAGTTTATCGTAACTTGCCCGGAACCGCCGATGCGAATTTTTAAAAATCGGAAAAATCGCTAAAATTGCGAAACGACGAACAGAAAATATACTTTTTCGAAGGGTTAAATTTCGTATTTTTTAAAACCAAAGGTGGCTTTGATAAGGCCAAAAGCAGATCTGTAATTTGGTGTACCCTGGTTTTTCGTATCTCTCGTAGTCTGGCGGATGCGAGGCTCGGAAAACGGAAGAAAATAAAAACCATGAATTCGACGAATTTTTTTGAAAGGGGTAAATGTAAAATATTTTCGAAACAACCAGATCATTGGAGACATCATAGTGCGGTTTTCGAGAATATGTAGACGGTTTTCTGTATTTTCGGCCGTTCGCCTATTGAGAATTTAGAAAAAAAGTAAAGAGAACCGGGTTCACTCGCGCTTTGCTTCTTCTATTCACGAAAGGTGCGGAAAGATAGATTCTGAGCATGCGTGCGCGGATTTTGGAAGAGTGCTTTTTTCTTTGTGATCTTCAATCAGTTTTTAATTAATAACTACTCGAATTTTCAACATATTAAGATTCAGACACTCAAGGGCACCATTAGAGTCCTTGAATTATCCTCATCTAAATTTTCAAACTTCTAGATGCGCTTGATTTTGCTAGCCATTGCGGACAGACAGACAGACACACACAGACAGCGAAACTTTCTTTTATTAGTATAGACTAGGTGACCCGCCCGGCGTTTTCTGGTCTCGTGATAATAACAATCTGTTCTATGCGAACATGATTGAAATCTGTAAGGGTATCGAAATCAAGTCGAATGAGGTAAACCCCGTCGTAATCGGGCCAATATAAAAGGAACAAATGTAGATATTGTCTAGTATTTTTTGTTTTTCGTAACTCGCTCGGAACCGCAGATGCGAATTTTTAAATTCGGCAAAATCACGAAAATTTCTAAGCGGCGTACAGAAAATATACTTTTTGAAGGGTTAACTTTCGTATTTTTAAAACTGAAGATGGCTTTGAAAAGGGATCAGATCTTTAATTTGGTGCATTCTGTTTTTCCTTGTCACTCATCGTCTGGCGGTTGCGAGGCTCGGAAATCGGGAGAAAATAAAAAAACGCGAATTCAACGCTTCTTGATTATTTTTTTGTAAAGTGTTAAATGTAAAATGTTTTTCAAACCAACCGGATCGTTCGAGACGTAAAAGTACGTTTTTCGAGAATATGTAAACTGTTTCTCCGTATTTCCGGCCGTTCGTCCCTGGTGAATTTATAAAAAAAATAGCTTCTTCTCTTCACGGAAGGTGCGCAAAAGTGCTTCTGGGCATGCGCGCGCATTTCGGAACAGTGCTTTTTTGTTTGTGATCTTTGATCAGTTTTTAATTAATAACTACTCTAATTCTCAAACTATTAAAATTCTAGGACTCAGCTGCTCCAGGAAAGGCTTTGGACTACCCTCACCTATAAATTCAGACTTCTTGGTGCGCTAGATATTGCTATATCTTCGCAGACACACACACAGAGCGAAACTTTCTTTTATTAGTATAGACAGCCTATTATGTATATTTGTATTTTATTAGTATAAATAGTCGATGCGCGATTTTATATAGCACAGAAAATCGGAATTCTCAAAAGTGGGAAGAATCAGTTAAATTTAAAAATTTTGTAAACATAAAACTACAAAATGGACTAAAGTAGAATATGACGCTGTCAGGAATGAAAAAGTTGAACCTTTTGAAAGTTCATTTTGCCACAAACAAATCACAACAAATATACAAGATCAAACTGGATAATTTCTTTAAAAATAAAAAAACATATTTGACACTTTCCAACATAGTTGAAAAGTGTTTATGAATTTGGTTTGTCTGTCTGTTGTCTGCCTGCCGTCTATCTGCCATCTGTCCTTGCTATAACTCGCGTAAATATACTCTGATTGCCTTGAAATTGATATATGTTATTGGTATTTACTATGTCATGTTTGATATTGAAGATGAAGTGTGTAGCTTTTATGGTTATTTTACAGGACACTCAAAATAATTCCATTACATTATGGTCTATGAGGAAAAATCATTTGCGGCGTATTTTAATGATGTTACACTATTTTAAATATATTCATATTGATATATATCACTGAGGTTCACTACAAGGTGCTTACTCTATAATATGGTGTATATAGAATGTATCGTATTCAAATTTAAATATATCACAGCGGTGCACTGCAAGATGCTTATTGTGGAGTATGGTGTACATAAAATGTATCGTTCATTTACAGGGGCACTCAAAAGAATTTCATTACAGAAACGTCTATAAATAATAATTGCTGGTAGCTCGTTTTCAGTTGTACTGAACGTTTTTAAATGTAAGTAATATTTAGCATTATAATTGCTGCATATATATTCTATAGATCATATACAGGGCTGCTCAAAAGATCTCACGTACCGGTTCCTGAAGGAAATTGCTGAAGGTGCATTTTCAATTGTGCGACACATTTCCTTACTGAAATAAATTTCAGCATACTGTGTAGTATACATGCAAATCTATAGATCATATAAAGAGATGCACAAAATTAATTGGATAGTTTGTCTGACTTTTGGTAGTAATTGCTGAAATTGTGTTTACAAATGTGTTATGCGTTTTCTAAATTGTTTACTTAGTAAACTGTAAAGTTTTGTGGTTGCAGTATTCTGAATGTGTTTGAAAGTGTTTCATAATCTATACATGACGCATGATTTTTTGTTTTTGTTTAAAACTACAATGGGTGCTCCTAAATAAAAACTGACATGGACCAAGAGAAAACTTTGAATTATCCGATTTAAAAAAAAGAAGAAAATTTATTTAACATTGCAAAATATACATCTTTTACAGGGTGACCGAATCAAATATCTCTGATTTGGAGACTTTGGTACAGATAACTAAAAGGTAGAAAGCATGAGAAAAATATAAAAAGAGATAACAGTACTAACAAAGTTTTTAATAAAAAATCAGTGACTTCCAAATCTGCTCCTTTAGTTGTCCTCGGGATGTTCAATTGATAGTCCTGTTGTATATATGTTCGTTGTAGTATGAGTATCAGTAGCAATGGCGGCGGTTATTGAAGAACGAATGTCTTCCACATCACTGATTCTCCTTCTCTAAACTGTATCTTTTACGTAGCCTCAGAAAAAAATCAAATTGAATGATGTCGGTGGATATAGAAGTGGCCAAGGAATTGGTCCACCAATTCCTATGCATTGTTTAGGGAAAATTGTGTCTAAAAATTCTGTAATGTACTTGCTCCAGTGCGGACGAGTCCCATTTTGTTTGAAAAGAACAGTGGGTTCTAAATGCTGCATTTAGGGTACTGCGTAAATTTGTAACATATCCAAGTAAGTGTTTTCTATTAAAGATATCTTCCGGCCATTTTCAGTATCTTCCGGTTTCAAGAAACGTTTTGATCTACTTCTTAATTCTTTTAACATCGAGTGAATATCTTTTGTACACTGTTCTGAACATTCTTATCACTGCGATTACGGATTTCTTTTCAGCATGCCACAGAACAATTTATGCTTTCTCATTCGGTGTCGCCATTTTTCTCTTTGTCTGCTCGCAAGAAAGACAGGTGCATCATAGTATCAACAACACAAAAAATTGTCACAGAACTTTAAAATTTTGCCTGTCATATTTTTCAAATAGTGCCTTCCTACTTCAGAAATATTTTTTATGGAAATTTCAAATTAGGGACATTTGATTCGGACCAGCTGTATAATTGAAACTTTTTAAAACGTATTAAATTATAAAAAAATACATTAAAAAATTAAAATTATTAGACGCATATTGATCGTAAAAATTCCAAAAGAGTCTTACCTCATCGTAAATAGAAGCATAACAGAAATAACGAAGAAGGACCTGACAGATCTAATGAACAAAAAATTTTTAATAAAGTAAAATTATATTTCTTTGAAAAAAAATGGACATGTTATATTTGTTTTAATTTGTTATGCCTACGTTTCTCCATCTGAATAACAGTTTTCAAAGGCATCAGTTGCGCACATTACTGATTTTCATCACAACATTTAATGACGTTGCGAGTCTCATCATCTAACTCATGAGTATTATCAGAAATGTGGCAACGATATTCTTTCGTTTCTAACACTTTCCAACAATGTTGAAAAGTGTTTATGAATTCTGTTTCTCTGTCTCTTTGTCTGTCCGTGCTCTAACTCGCGTAAATATGCTCGGATCGTCATGCAATTGATATATGTTATTGAGACTTACTGTGGCATGTTCGGTATTGAAAATGAAGCGTGTACCACTTATAGTTTTTTTACAGGGACACTCAAAAGAATTTCGTTACATTGCGGTCTATGGGGAAAAATCATTTGTGGTTTATTTTAATGATGTTACACAATTTCAAACATATTGAAATTGGTATATATCCCTGAGGTGCACTACAAGAAACTAATTGTAGAATTTGATGTACATAGCACTTATAGTTCGTTTACAGGGATACTCAAAAAATTCCGTTACATTAAGGTGTATGAAGAAAAATCGTTTGCAGTTTATTTTAATAATGTTTCACAATTTCAAACATATTGAAATTGATATATATCACTAACGTGAATTACAAGAGGCTTACTATAGAATATTGTGTGTATAGCTTTCATCGTACATTTACAGGGACACACAAAAGAATTCGGTTAAAATATTGCTTATTAATAATAATTGCTGGGAATGCTTTTTCAGTTCCTGAACGCGTTTTTAAATTTAACTAATTTTTTGTCTATTACTTGGTGTGTATAGATTGTATAGATTGTATACAGGGCAGCACAAAAGTTATCGAGTATATTTCTATATATTGTCGGAAATTGCAGAAGGGAAATTTTAAACTGTGCTACGCGTATCCTAACTGAACTAAAATTTAGCATTCTATTTATTATATATTGAAATATATAGACCATATACAGGGTTGCACAAAAGATCTTAGATATTTTTCCGAATATTGTTGGTAATTCTTGAAATTGGATTTTTAAATACGTTATACGTTTTCAAAATTGTTTAGTTAGATATCATCTTACACCTTATGGGAAAGATTTGCAAAATTATTTTGGAATTGTTGGAAAATGTTACATAATCTATGCTTGATGCATGATTTTTTATTTTTGTTAATTTTTCAGCTTGATATATCCAATGGGAAAGAAATTTCGAATCAACGAACTAGTTTTAATATTAGTTATAATATAAAGTTTTCGAGATTTTATGAATAAATAATTCGACATATCACTAGTCCATTGTAATAGATTTTTCATCTTTGTCTTCTTGAAATAAATCAAGCTTGATAGCATTATGAAATATCTTGCATTTATAACAGTTTATCAAAAAGAAACACTTGTGTCGTAAAAATTACGACACGCACACACTCGTCAGAAAATTCATAGTTACGGTTACATATACGATACGTACTAATAGTTCCTAATAATACTTTTTACGAATATACATGAAATGGTACAATAGTAAAATTATGCAAAACCTTAATACTACGTCTGTTGGTTTATTTACAGTACAATAAAATGCGAAAACGATAAACTGCAAATATTCTGAATTATTAAAATTCCTCACACACACACATATGCGTCTTAAAATTTCATAAATTACTATTGAATCCGATGTAATTTATGTTTTCCTCTTCAGTAAGTTATTTTAATATTCATGTAAAAGGGAAATTCTTAAAAAATCATATCTGTGTTTTAAACTTATAATAGCTTTACCACAGATGGAGTCTGTTTTTGATAATAAGAGAATAAAAATTCGTTTTATTTTACTGCGAAATTACATTCCTGAAAATGTTTACTTGTACAAATAATTGTATCTGCATTTAACCTATTCATGTTCATTTAAAGTAGAGTTAAAAATTGGATATTTTCCCTTTGTTCAGGATTTGCAAACTAAAGAATATTAACATGATTCAAATTTCCTATGATAAAACTACATAAACTCTAAAGCTATTGTTTAAATTATAAAACAGTTTTAACTTAAATTTCTTGATAAATGAAAGACTTTTGCCAATTAACAAAATTTACAGATCACTAAAATTAATTAAATTTCTGTTGTCAGTGCACGAAATAAAATACTTAACTTCAATCTGTGACTTTGTACAAAATGTGGTTAGTTAATTTATAATATCGTTTTAAATTAATCGCAAATGCTGCTAAATTTTTAGACCGCATTCACAAACTACAAAGCTCTACGTATTTATTTAAAACTTTTAGAATTAATTAATCACTGTTTAACTCATTTTGTAATAAAGGATAAATTAATCAAAGAAAATATTGCTAATCATTTCAACTAATTTAATTTCCTTTGCGTCACAAGACATTCAATGTAAATTCAAACTACTTCCAAACAACTAAACAAAAATAAATGTATTTAATCTTTAACAGATTCTGAAAAGGATTATACATGAAATAATTTAGTGTTAAATTGAAAAGACTATGAAAAGACTTTGAAATTTATATATTAAGAACTTTTTACTAATTCTTAAAATTAATTGTGTGTATTTAAAATAATTCTTTTACTAATTTTACGAACATGTTAAACAGTTTTTATAACCAATTATAAACGTAAGAAAACGTCAAAATCTTCATCATTAAAAAATAGTTTGAAGTAAAAAGCGATTATCGCTGCATCTGATATTTATTACGCTTATGAAATTGCAAAATACTATATTAAGTTTAAACGAGACATGTAAATACAAAGAAAATATTACAAAAATAAAATCAATCCTCCATGAGGCATTTTTTAAGATGTACGATTTTCAGGCACGATTTAAGATGCAATTTTCCCATTTAACGATACTTCTGCAGATAAGTGAAAACAAATGCAGGTATTAAATACTACATACCATACCAATTAGATATAGTATGGTCTATATTGTACCATTAGTATAGCTTCAAATACATATGTCCACCCCATTAATATCGTGTTGCTGCATATTAGGCATTGTAATAGTCGTTGATACAGGGTGTTTCACAAAGGACCCCTAACTTTAAAAATCAATAACCCGGAATCGGTGATAGATGGAAACATGAAATCAGTGGTATGTTTATTAAAAAAATCGTAAGAATCGTATACATAAATCTCAAAATTTAGTTAAAAATAGTGCCGATAGATGGCGCTGCGATAAATAGGAGGATCACATTAAAAGTGATTCAATATGTGCATCTTTTACACAACAGACATGTGGCAAACGCAGAATGAAATTGTCAGCTCTCTGTAGTGTGTCACCGGAAATCGACACACAAGCTTGACAAATAGCCTCTTCGAGCTCGCTGAGTGTTAAAGAATTCTTCCAGTAAACAATGTCCTTTAATGTGTCCCATAAAAAGTAATCACAGGGAGTGAGGTCGGATGAATACGGAGGATACTTTATACCTATTCCCTTCACTTTCGAATAGTTCAACGCGATAACTATATCGTCGAATTATTCGTCCAAAAAGTCAAAAAAGTCTTGTGTACGATGCGGACGATCCCCATCTTGCATGAACCACACCGTGCCTGGTCGATCGTCTAATGTTTGTTGAGTGGCGACAAATTGTTTCAAAAGTGCAATATACCGCTCAGTCGTCACCGTTTCTCGCAAGAAAAATGGCCCAATAATGCCTTTGCGACAGATTTCAGCCCAAACTAAATTTTTGGCTATAGAGTGGTCGTGCGTGAGTCAAATGTGGATTTTCTGTACTCCAAAATCGCTAATTGTGTCTGTTAACGATAGCATCCAGATAAATATGGGCCTCATCCGTAAACCATATTCGGCCGACATCGAAACCAGAACAATCAATCTTCTCGAGCATCTCGTTAGCGAAATTCTCTCGTTGTCGTTCAGCTTGAACTGGTATGGTGTTCCGGATTTGCTTCTTGTAAGGAAACATGTGTAATGATTTCCGCAGGATACTGTACGTGCTGGATGGCTTGATTCCGGATTCAGCTGCAAGTCTGCAGACAGAATTATTCGGATAACACTCAATAACTGCAGCAAGTGTCGTTGAATTTTCAGGAGTAACGACGAAGTGGATCCGACCGACATTTCCGACTAACGCATCGGCCATGTTGCCTGTCTGTTGAATTTTTTTGAAAAGCTCACGAATTGTTTTCCCATCTGGGGCTTTTGCGACTTGAAATCGCGTTTGAAAACTTCTCCTTGTGATAGTAGGACTCTGATTTAATCGGCGGTACTCCAAAACAATAAACACACGTTCCTTCACAGTATACATCACTTTCGGAATTATTTTCATTATACGCTAAGAGCGGTCAGATTTAAATGGCGAAATCTTCGACGGCTAGTCTTTCTATGCTTCTGAACTTTCTTTAGAAGGAGTCTTAAAGCTCTCAGCGCCATATATCCGTAGTATTTTTAACTAAATTTTGAGATTCATGTATAAGATTTTATTAAACATACCACTGGTTTCATGTTTCTATCTATCACCGTCTCCAGGTTATTAATTTTTAAAGTTAGGTGTCCTTTGAGAAACACCCTGTAACTATTTGGAGAAAGACTATACAAGGCTTATAGGAAGAGAGCACACTTTTTTCTAATTAAGTGGAAATGGTAGGTATGTTCAAAGATGGCTTCTCATAAATGTACACAACTAACAGGAAATTTTACTGGATGACACATGACCAATTATATGAGCAAAACAGAAAATTTGTGAAAAACAGTTCGAATAGTAATTTCTCACGTCTAAGTCAGGAGAAGGGATTATTACAATAGATTATTTTGCAGGACCTGAAGTTACATGAATAATTCGAGAGTTTGAAGAAAATCATAACCTGATGTGGAACATCGCTGCAAGTTTTCAAAATAGATTTCATACACATATAATATTTCTTCTTTTTTTTTCAAATACTTCAGGAACACGGTAATCCCTTCGAAGACGGTGAGTTCAATAGAGTCAACAAAAGTAGAATTATCCTCCTGGAGGAATGCACTCCGTCTTTAATGCCATATCAGTCCATAACGTAATAAAAACAACTTACTTTTGATGAGTGAAAATACAGTTTTTATTAAGACCCAAAAGAAGCAGAAGTCTTTTGACCCTAGAAAAGACAATTCCCCTTTACCAAGCAGTACGTTTCTACCCAAGCACAGAAAAAATACTGTCAAAAAGTCTTCCGCTCAGGATAACAGCTCTCTTTCACCCTCCATATCTGACCACGGTAATCTTTAAAAACTCAACATCAAATCTGATAAAATCTCTTCTAACGTCAAATGGTGTTTCAGTGTCCTTGAACCTAATGTTTATTAGCTCATCATTCATGGAGTTGTCTTTGTCCATATGATTCCTTTATGATCAATTCAATTCAACATTTGAAGAGTATTGTGATCAGATTGTTGAAACATACATTTTGATGAGATTAAAACTGCAGACAGAGTCAATATGGTTTTTCCACTATGTAGAAGGATGTCTTTAAAATGTCACAAGCCAGTTGAGATGATCTGGCAGAAGAGTAAATGGGAAATCCCATATTGCCTAAAGCTTTCCGTAAGTGCCCGGTTTAAAGCAAAAGCAAAGATAATACTTATATACGTAATTAAGTTTTTTATCTCAAGTTTGAAAATTCAGATATTTTAAGCATTTTAAAAAAAATTAAGGAGAAAACAACTTTACAAATTTGCCCTTTTGCTCGGCTGTCAGGGGTTTAATACTCGGCTCATTCAATGGCCACGGAAAAAACTATTGTCAGTGATGCTGTAGTGATTGCCACACATGCTTTCTCTAGATTACCGAATCTAGAAGAATTGTGGTTGGAGTATGGAACTAGAAAGCACCTTCAATACGTTCCAATCCAGGAATTTCAAAGGAAAGTTTAACAAGGAATTTATTACATGCGTTTACAGGAACTCACATGATGTCAAGTTTTGAAGGTATCAGTAAATGTATTACATGGTGAAATATGGATGGCTTTTACAGATGGAGAAGCGTTTGCAAGACGAGATGTTGTTTGCATGTTCCTACGTTTCCAGTAACCTCACAGATGATGAAGATAATTACTTTTTTTCAGTGATTCGTCATCCTTACATACAGTGCCTCAAGTTCAGTGGAAACCGTAAATGAAGCGGTGTTAGAGAGGAAGCAAAACTGTGGGAGATGACTACAATCCCCTCAGGTCGTCAAACGCCGAAATCGCCAGCTACAAGAACTATTTGCATGCAAGTGTAAACACATGTGAACCTATTGTCGATTCGTAATATTTTGTCTAAATTTTATTTTACTTTGTAGCTGTCAGTAACAATGCAGTGAATAAAATAGATAAATTTTGTAAATTTGTAACTTTTTAGATTATAACAATTAGTTTGTTTTAAACACAATAAAATCTCATCAAAAAGTCACCTGTAAAAAATGCAGCCAAGTCTCGTAACTCATTTACCGTAAAATGTACTGAGATCGTATAAAGCCAAATTTAACTATCTTATTAACTCTGAAATTTTCATTCACAAATCTCTCCTAGTCTCTACATCTTTAGTTAATTATTATTTTGTGACTTGGCAATTACGTAGCACGACAATATGATGTATATAGTTAGTCTTAATCAAATAATACTATAACATATGAAGGTGTAATAACTTCCCTGTGCGTGTATAATTTGCCTTAATTAAATTATCCCATCCCATAACATAGTAAGGTGTAATAACTTCCCTGTGCTGCGTAATTACCAAGTCACAAAATAATAATTAACTAAAGATGTAGAGACTAGGAGTGATTTGTGAATGAAAATTTCAGAGTTAATAAGATAGTTAAACTTGGCTTTATACGATCTCAGTACTTTTTACGGTAAATGAGTTACGAGACTTGGCTGCATTTTTTACAGGTGACTTTTTGATGAGATTTCACTTCTTTTTGTAAGTAATACTCCTCTTCTTGATTTTGGGTTCTTTGTGGAGATCATCCACTGATTTTCGCTAAGCCCACACTCCGTCCCTATTATTTACAGGTATCAAAAATTTGAAGCTTTAGTTTCGTTTGGGAAGTACTGTAGATAAAAAGAGATTTCAGGTTCCTAGGCAAGCACTAAGTTATGGGAGGGGGAGTGTCAAAAGTACTCTCAATTGCTTCCAGGATAGGTGCTATCCATTTGAGATATTACTAGCAGCCCTAGATACTTTATATTTAACATAAAAGAACTTTTTAGTATAAAAAGAAAGCCAAAATTAAAATTTCCTGAAATTTTCAATAAATCAAACTATATTTCTTTTTTCGATGTTTTTTTTTCGTTTTTTTTAGTCTTTTTTTATTATTTACGGATTTTTTAATTTTTCCTTACTTTGTGTACTAAACCCTGCCTTTCTGCCAAATGTCAAGCTTCTAGGACTACAAAATCGAATTATTTTCAAATTTTCGACTTTTTTCAAATTTATTGATTTTTCGATTTTAATTCTAAGTTACCTGATTGTCATGCCAATATAGTAATTATTTGATCCGTCTTCTTAGGATCATTTAGGTTCAATTTAGAGATAAATCATGTGAATCTAAGAGTCAATATGATTTTATTTAGAAAGGACTATCAAGCCATAACCAGCCAGTAATGTCGGGAGGGTAGGGGGAGCTGTGAAAATTTTTGTGGGGCTAACATCATTTAACAATCCATATTTCATATGTGAAGTAAATAGAGTACAATCTGTGAAAGAAAACAAACCTGTCTATAAAGAAATCGCCTATATCGTAGCCAGTCTATAGCGGAACTTTTCTATAGCGAAATTCGTAAACGAAAGAAAAGAAACCATAATCCGGGGGAAATAACATAAAACAATTAGGGGCGTTGTACTAGCTAATAGGACAATTATCTTAAAACTAATGTTTCTAGCAGTACAAAATCAAATTGTTTTCGAATTTTCGATTTCTTAAAGATATTTCGATTTTTCGATTTTATTTTCGAATTTAACGAATATTTTAATTGTTCCTTTTATTGAATAGTAAATACTACCTTTACACCAAGTTTTAAGTTTCTAAGACTACAAGATAAAATTATTTTCGATTTTTGATTTTTTTGAATTTTTTTTATAATTTTTGGATTTTTTAATTTTTTCTTATTTTGTATCCTTTATTACAAATTTCAAGTTTCTAGCGCTACAAAATCGAATTATTTTGAAATTTCCGATCTTTTTCGAGTTTTTTTAATTCTATTTTCGAATTTATTGTGTTTTAATTTTTCCTTTTACTGTATCCTAAACAATAAGTTTACGCCGAATTTTAAGTTCTAAAGCTACAAAATCGAATTTTTTTCAATTTTTCGAATTTTCAATGTTTTTTTCGAATTTTACAGATTTTTATTTATTTCTTTTTTGTATCCTAAATACTACCTTTATTCCAAATTTTAAGTTTCTAGCTTTACAAAATCGAATTATTTTCAAATTTTCGTTTTTTTTCGATTTTTTGATTTTATTTTCAATTTTTGTTGTGTTTTTAATTTTTTCTTTTTCTGAATCCTAAATACTACCTTTACACCAAATTTTCAGTTTCTAAGACTACGCGATCATATTATTTTCAATTTCTCTCTTTTTCTTTCTTTCTATTTTTTTTTTAATTTTCGATTTTTTTTAATTATCCATATTTTTTAATGTTTCCTTATTTAGTATCTTAAATATTACCTTTATTCTAAATTTCAAGTTTCTAGCGCTATGAAATCGAATTATTTTCAAAATTTCCTTATTTTCCGATTTCTTTCGATTTTTTAATTTTATTTTCGAATTTCATTGCGTTTTTATTAGGGTTTCGTTCATCTCACGAAACCCTATTGCTCCCGCTCCGTTGTCTGTCTGTCACAGAGCCATTCTCGAAAACTATGTAACTTACAGAGTTGAAACTTCGTGTATAATACAGAATATCAGCTGTAAAGAGCTGAAAATATTAAAACTTGAAAAATTCGTATTATTTTAATAAATAGAGATAAAAAACCAAAATTCTAACAGCCTTTTCCTATTAAATTTAAACATTTTTCATTATAGCCGATGCCAAAAATTAAAAATCCACGAAGAAATTCTTTCTACAATAATTAATTTTCTATCAGACGATTTCCACGTGAAAAATGAAATAAAAAGTTTCACCAAATGAAAAAAAAAAAGATTAATATGAAATAAAATTGATTGACGTCATAGTCGTAATGAAACGGAAAATGTCTAAGATTTCTCAATAATACAAGGAGTATGTGTAAGTACACAAAGCAGATAAATACACGTCATTAGAGAATTACAACGAAAATCTGACGTCATATGGGAAGTTTAACTAATTTTTCAAATGTTTGAGAATAATACAAAGCGAGTATCAATATAAATAATAGAGAATAGTAAATATATGAGTTTGAGGTTTGAGAAACATATTGAATCGTGATAAAAATCCGATTATGGAAATATTCGCATATTTTAACATTTTGAAGGTGTACAATCTGTTTAATTTTGAAATTATGTTTTTAAATATCGCATATAGTCCGCATGACAGATATTATTATGAAAGAATATATTAGCGGGCTGGTTTAGATATTCGAAAAAACGAAAAAATAGACCGGTAAATTTTTACTTTATAAAAAACATGACTTTTTTTTTTCTTTTGCTAAACGAAATTTGTTTGAATTTATTAAAGAAATGATAAAGTGTTTTGAAAGGAATATTAAACGAAACCCTTTGAGCGATCTTCGATCACACTTAACCACTTGTTTTAACTTATTCTGAATCCTAAACACTATCTTTACCGTGAATTTTAGGTTTCTAAGGACAAAAGATCAAATTATTTTAATTTTTTTAAATTTTTTTCGAATTTTTCGAATTTTTGATTTTTTTTTTCGAATTTTCTGGATTTTTTCATTTTTTCTTATTTTGCATCGTAAATACTACCTTTATTCCGAATTCCAAGTTTCTATCGCAACAAAATTGGATTATTTGAAATTTTTCGATTTTTTTCGATTTTTCGATTTTATTTTCAATTTTTTTTGTGTTTTTGATGTTTTCTTTTTCTGAATTCTAAACACTACCTTCACACCAAATTTTAAGTTTTTAAGACTACAAGATCGTGTTATTTTCAATTTTCAATTTTGTTCGATTTTTTTGAATTTTCGAATTTTTTTTCTTTTAAATTTTCCGGATTTTATAATTTTTCCTTTCTTTGTATCCAAAACTTTTATTATTAAAACTTGCTTTATTCCAAATTTTAAGTTTCTGTGGCTGCGGGATCTACCCAATCTTTTTGATGACGCGAGAGTGAGTGAGTGAGTGTGTGAGTGACAAAAAATCGAAATTTTGAGTCCATATATCGTCTGCACTAATTTATGGGAATTTTTTGAATTATCCATATTTTTGAATTTTTCCTTATTTAGTATCTTAAATATTACCTTTATTCCAAATTTCACGTTTCTAGCGCTATGAAATCGAATTATTTTCAAATTTTCCTTATTTTTCGATTTTTCCGATTTTTCGATTTTATTTTCGAATTTTATTGCGTTTTTTATTTTAACTTATTCTGAATCCTAAACACTATCTTTACTGCGAATTTTAAGTTTCTAAGGCTAAAAAATCTAATTATTTTAATTTTTTCAATTTTTTTCGAATTTTTCGAATTTTTGAATTTTTTTTTTCGAATTTTCCGGAATTTCTAATTTTTCCTTATTTTGCATCCTAAATACTACCTTTATTCCGAATTCCATGTTTCTAGCGCAACAAAATCGGATTATTTCAAATTTTTCGATTTTTTTCGATTTTTCGATTTTTTCAATTTTGCTTCCGATTTTTTTGGTGTTTTTGATGTTTTCTTTTTCTGGATACTAAACACTATCTTCACACCGAAGCTTAAGTTTCTAAGACTACAAGATCGTATTATTTTCAATTTTCAATTTTGATGGAATTTGTTGAATTTTCGACTGTTTTTTTTTTTCGAATTTTCCGGATTTTATAATTTTTCCTTTCTTTTTATCCTAAACACTACCTTTTTTCTAAATGTCAAGTTTCTAGGGCTACGGGATCTACCTAATCTTTTTGATGATGCGTGAACGAGTGAGTGAGTGAGTGACAAAAAATCGAATGTTTGAGTTCATATATCGTCTGAACTAGAAAAGACAGAAAGTTGTAATTTTAAATTTTGGTCCTGTGTGCCAAATACTCTAGAAAAACGAAGTTTCAAATTTTTGGGATACTCCAGCGCGGAGATATAGGGGGGTCAAAAGTGCCCTGAGTTGCTTCCAGAAAAGTATGCTTACGGCTGTCGTCTCTCGACTTGGCGGAGGCACTGCCATGCCTCCAGATTTAGGACTTGTTTAAGCTCAGTGACACTGTTTTTTTTTTTTTTTTTTTTTACTCTTTCTTAGGGAAATTTGATTTACAGGTAACATAACATATTTATACGAATAATTATATAAACATACAATGCAGGATATACCTAGAGAGGTGTATGGGAGGAGAGCTTAGATGTTCAAAATTTTAATTAAAACTCTACAACTGCAACACAGCGTAAAATGAGTATATGGATACATTGCAAAGCTGTAAGTGTTGACAGAGTGTCACGTTGTCGTCGCAAAATCTTCTGAACTATTTGTCTTAAATGACCATTTTTCTTTGAGTCATGAGGACCTTATTTGTAGCTTTTTTGAAGAACTTGAAAAAAGATTTGTCAGTATATCTCAATATTATTATCGTTAATCGAAATATGAGCATTTTCATGGCCGCCATTTTCATGACGTCATCATCGGGGACTTGTGACCTCTGATCGAGTGTCTACTGGGATGTTTTTGTTTATAAGCTGTCTCTCTTGGGTAAGCAAATCATGCACTGTGCAAAATTTCATACTGGTAGTCGGAAGGAAATTTTTTTTACGATAAGTCAATCAACTAATAAATGTTTTTTTAGTTAAATAATGTGAAACGCTCTCATTTAGTACTTACTATAGTATAATTTAAAAACTATAATAAATTTGAATAAAAATATTTTGTTAAACGACATTATTATTCGGAAATTATGTCACCATTATGTTGATTTATTGCGTTATACATAATTGTTTCGTCCTTAAAACTCTACAGGCCAGGATCCGGAGGTACTATGCCTATTGGTAAATCCCTCAATAGCCACAAAATATCATTTCATTTGGGCAGGAAAAAGTTATGAAAGAGTGCCGTTGAGCTCAAGCAATCTTGAGATATTCGTTTTTTACATAGTTTGTTTTACAACAAACAACAACGGTTCGAGGTACTCCTATGTGAATGTTTTCCAAAGAACAATATCTTCAAAATCAGAATATGTACGGATGCCAGGAAGATTATATGATGCACATGTTAGCTATTTTAACAATGTACATTGACACATTCTGTACATTGACACAAAGATGCAAATGAAATTAAAAATCATTAGACCACATAAATATTTATAATCATCACTAGAGTGCTCTAGTTCCTAAGAGCTACGTTCGCAACCCACTTTCCAGTCTCCATGGTCTGTAAAAACACAATAATTTGCTGTTTTTTCAAAAAGAAAAATATCGCTGAGAATACAGAAACTCAATAGGCATTTGAAAATAAATTTAAAAACATTAAAAGCGCTTTTTATTTAATAAAATATCGTTATTCACCTCCGCCGATTCGGAAATGAAAAGAACGAAAAATATGGGAAAAGGGACTTTGAATGGATAAATTTGTGAAATTTACGCCATTTGTTTGTAATCGTAATAAAATAGTTAAATTTCTGAAAATATTGAATTTATCTGCACATTTCTTTTTAAATAGGACGACATTATCACTAGCAGAACCGACATTATTACTAGGAAAAGCTTTAAAGTTAAGGATTTATAACTAAACATACATGCGAACTGCTGAATATGGCGTGACTTTCACATCAAAGAATTTATTTATGTCCAAAAATAGTATAATGTTATCAAAATATTAGGGTAAAAAAAAAATATTAATTATGCATGCTGAAAATGTTTCAAAAAATATTTTAAATGAAAATTAGATTTTTGACTTAAAACCTCCTTCATATACTGTTATCCGCACTCCATATGTCAATATAAAAAAACATCAACGCATGAAAATGCACATATTGTCATAATATGTAGAGGAAAAATTTCTTTTATACGGTATAATGCAGATTTAAATATCCCGTAATATTAACAGTCAATTGCTTTTCGCAGATAATAATTTATTTATTGTAAAATTTTATCTCTTCTTTAATATCCAATTGTAAATAAATATTTCAAATGAAAAAAATTGTTTAGAAATTTATCCGGTCTTTTAATAATCTGGCAACAGCAGATAAAAAATGGCTATTTCTAAATATGAATTAATTCTTTAATCAAATAATAAAATTTGAAAAAAATAATTGATGAAACTTACAAAATACGGTAAGTTTTAAAAATGATTTTACACTCCCCATCACAATGTAGTCAAGTATATTCCTGAAAAGGTTAAATTGCAATTGCTTGTTTTTGATCCTATAAAACTAATCTAACTGATCTATCGTGGTCAATTTCAACATTATTTAGCGCTTAAAATAATTCTTCGATCTTTTTCAGAGTTTTTACTATACATTTATCTATAAAAGTACAATTTGTCATATTTTATAAGCGATAGTTCTCGCACAACAAGCCGAAAAAGTGAAAAGGGGATAATATATTCCACAAGTTGGAAATTGTACGTCAAACGTTACAAACGAGGTGCGTTCGTACTATAGCTAGTCATATATATATATATAAATATTCAAATCTTGATGATTTTTAATTCTGTGAAATGTATTATATCGTCTGCAGATTCATTTCTGTCATAAAATAAGTATCTCGGTTGCTTGACGATTAAACCTTGGAAGCTCCTATAAAAAGAAAGCACCGATTTTAAAAAAAATCAAATTTCTTAATAAATGTTTTTATTAATATTTTCTAAAGTTTTTATTCGATTTTTAAAAAAATTGAAATGTCTCGACAAAATTCTGCAAAAATAATATATCTTAAATTTCAAACCATTCGGTTGGATAGTTTTTGCGTTGTTAGATGCGGACGGACGGACAGACAAACGGACGTACGGACGGACAGACGGACGAACCAGACGACGACAATAGGTGCTACGTATTTATATAATTACGAACGCACCTAAAAACGGCCGCATTGACAGCGATAGATTTTTTAAAAATAGAAAGCCACGTTGGAACCATAATGATCAATGAACAGCAACGTCCGCAACACTAGATTAAAAGAAAAACAATTAAAATGAGTTTGCTATATCTAACAGAATTTGCTGCACTGGGATTAACTTTGACGTGCATTATAATCAGTAATTCACTGCACCTATGGTATACGCCTATCTTGTCAAATGTCTTTATCAAAATATGCAAATGCAATGCGTATATTCAATTGCACACAATCCAGATTATTTTTTACAGTATTGCAAAATACACTTCAAAATGTGTAAATTACTTACGGGTGAAAATTTTGTGTAATATTTATGTATTTTTTTTTGTTTTTTTAATGTTAGTAATTCGTTATATTTATATTAAACAACATTTTCAGACAAAAGGGTACACACAGAAGTTGAATTTATATTTTAACCTCGAGTACACAAATCTAAAATACAGTTTTAACTTATAGTGAAGATAAATTTACTTTTCTCATGCATTGATTTACTATTCAAACATAAAAATGCCAGATTTATTTTTTGACTTGCAAATTGTTGTTATAAAATATAGTACCGTAGTTTATATAAAATTCAAAGAGCGTACAATATGTAGCTTCATAGATTTTACATACAAGAAACACGGATAAAAAATACTTTATAATTTTATCTCTCCAAATATCTATAAAATATGGCACTAATAAATCACAATGAATTCTTCATGGAATGTAAATAGAAGACTACATATTTCGAAAATGGTCAATGGGTCATATTATAAAGAAATATTTACTTGCAAAGTCTTTTATCCCTCGAGGAACTTACAATCGCAAATAAAGTGAAGAAAGATAGCGCAAATAACCTTTGTCGGAGTCGAATGCATATTTTTCTTACTTATGAAAAGTGTATGTCACGAGAAAAAAGCTTATGTCGAAGTATAAATGTCCGTAAAGAAAGAAAGTCATTGGAGGCCAGAATAAAACATGTATTTAAATACATTATATGGAAAGTGTTTTTGTGTTCACTCCCATTTTTATATACAGGGTGTCCCAAAAGTCTCCGTACAACTTCAAAAATTTATTTAAAAAAAATAATAGACCTACAGCAAAAATAATTACAACAGTACATACAGTAACTTAAAAAGTTTTTTCTACTACCTTAGTATACTTGTACATGAGATCCTTTCGTTACACGAAGAATATCAAGTCGATATTCCAATTCCATCCACGTACGTTTTAGCATGATAACATCAACAGTAGTTACAACTGTTTGATGAAATCTGAATAAAAGTTAATAGTCTCATGGAATTGAAACAAAAGATCCAAACAGCAGTAGCTACTGTTGATGTTAGCAAGAAGAACGTTCGTGAATTGAATTGGAATATGGTCTTGATATTCTTCGTGCTACGAAAAGATCTCATGTTGAAGTTTACTAAGGCAGTAGAAAAAAACTTGTTAAGTTACTCTATGCACTGTTGCAATTATATTTGCTGTAGGCCTATTATTATTATTTTTTTTTTGTAATAAATTTTTGAAGTTGTACGAAGACTTTTGGGACACCCTGTATATAAACATGCGTTATACTATATGTTTTAAAATTGAATGCAGCAAACAAAATATTGAAAAAATTCCATACAGTACTTATAAATTTATTTTAAAGTAATGATATTCACTAATTTGATTTTGACATTTTTTATGAATATACAAGAAAACAAAGAACATAATAGAGCTTAAAAACTCCAATTTAAATTTAATAATCAAAAAGCAAACATCAGGTATTCTGTGGAACAGACATCTGAAGTCAGATTTTTCATCATGATTTCAGCCAATCATAATATTGTATGATACTTGTATAACACTATTGTTAATTTGGATGAGATTCAAAGAAGGTGCCAGTGCTTTAAATGCATTGAAATATAATTTTTAATATTTTATTTCTTCGAAAATGTTAAAGAATTAAAAACGTTTTATTTCCGCTATTTTGCTTATATTATAACGGTTTTTTTTCGGATGATACGCAGTCTAATTACGATTATAGATTAATTTTCGAAGGTTATTTTCTACTTGAAAACATTACTGATAATAATAATTAAAAAAAATATATATTTCTTAGTCTGGAAGTACACAGGGGAATAGGGTACACTGTGAAATAGAGAAACTTTTAAAGCTATGATTGTATTTATACATTTTGATGTTAAGCTGTTGGGTGATACTTTGTTTGGAATTATCGCCATCAACATTTCATACTTAGTTGTTGTGTCGTTTGGAAATTACAAGAAAACAAAGTATTTTTTTACCCTAAATTTACTCATTCAACTCCATTAAAGATGGTATATCTGTAATGTAATTGGATGTGATGTTTCAGGTCGGATATTATGTATATGATAAACTATTTATTCATTTAATTACAAGGATTTAACTCAAACAAACCTGACAATAGAAGTGCATAACTAGTTATAGATCTGGTACATATTGAGACATACCACATTGGTATAATTTCTGACTGTGTATCATACAATTATATTTATTCAATAATAAAGATTATGCAATATATGGTTTTTTAATATATATACCTTTTTGTCTTTGTGACATATACTTAGGTGGCACTGTTTTGACCTTACCATCACATAAAATACTTTAGCAGTGTTCACATATTTGTTAAACTGGACTGTGTATCTGACGAATACACAGCGACCTAATTTTTAAGTATTTATTATTTCCTTCACATATGTATTATATTGGCATATTCTTTCTGTACAAAAATTAATACTGCCGTATTATTGATTTATAATATACAGAAACTGGATCTCACAGATCCTATAACTTTTATTAGGAAATATTTCTTTGTGATATAAATATTAGTTATCTTCTTAAAAATCCTTCTTTTGCTCAAAATTTTTTTACATTATGCAATTTATGCATTTTTTAGTAGATTTAAAATTAAAATAAAAATAACACTACCACTTAAAATATTTCATATGTTTTTGTATGATTTAAATTTCTACAGGTGTGTTATAATATGCAATAACAATCTAGAGAAAGATTTCTTTTAATTTATGTTGCCGTATTTTTTAGTTATATGACATTACTTGCAAAACCCGCGGCTTTCCTCGCGTAATTCTTGAGAAATGCCAAGTGGTATGAAATGGCCTATTTTCATTAGAGAAAATTTTACTGCCACATATAATTCAGAAATTACTAACTAAGCCACACTAATGTCGAAAAAAATCGAAATTTTAGAACGATTTTCGCACTTTTACCCCCCCCCCCCAGTGTGGTAGTGTCACCGATATAAAATATAGCCTATGTTACAGCACGGACAGTTACCATAACTTTTGAAAATGGTTCTGTAGTTTCAGAGATTCCATAGAAAATGTAATTTAGAATGTTTTAGAACGCTTTTCGCTCATCTCTCAGTTTTAAATTTCGAATTTTTTAGAATTTGTTCTTACAGAGCATTTACATCTTATAAGTAACTACCATACAAAATTTGATGTTTCTAACAACTTCAGTATAAAAAAAAATCAAAATTTTAGAACGTTTTTATCTTCTGAACTCCCCTGGGGGTAGTGGCACCGATATAAAACATAGTCTATGTTACAGCAGGGACTATTACCATCCATTTGCCACCATCACTTTTGAAAATGGTTCTGTAGTTCCAGATATTACATAGAAATTGTAATTTAGAATGTTTTTAGACCGCTTTTCGTTCATCTCACCCTTTTAAATTTCGAAATTTTTTAGAATTTGTTCTTAAAGAGCATTTACATCTTATAAATAACTACCATGCCAAATTCAAGTTTCTAGCTCCTTCAATATAAAAAAAATTGAAATTTTAGTAGGTCTTTCGCTCCTGCAACTCTCTGGGGTTAGTGGAACCGACATAAAATATAGTCTATGTTGGAGCAGGGACTGTCACCATCAATTTGCCACCATCACATTTGAAAACGGTTCTGAAATTTCAGAGATTTTGTAAAAATTGCAATTTAGAATGTTTTTAGAACGCTTTTCACTCATCTCACCCTTTTAAATTTCGATTTTTTTAGAATTTGTTCTTAGAGAACATTTATATCTTATAAGTAACTACCATGCAAAATTTCATATTTCTAGCTCCTTCAGCATAAAAAAAATCGAAATTTTAGAACGTTTTTCGCTCCTGTACCTCCATCGGGGAAGTGGCTCCGACATACAGAATAGCCTATGTTGGAGCAGGGAATATCACCATCAATTTGCCACCATCACTTTTGAAATCGCTTCGGTAGTTCCAGAGATTACCCCCTACACACAAACAAACAATCTTTACTACTTTATAATGTTAGTATAGATATGATAATTTTCCATAAAAAAGTACGTCCAATTTTACATGCTGATTAACATGTATGGAATTTTCTAATAGATTTATTCAAATAAATATTTCTTTACTTTAGTTAAATAATGAATCAAGATTTTAAAAATCTAAAGACATTAACTCTGCGTACATAAATATAAAGATCTGAATTTACGGATACAGCTTATCAAATAAACGTGATATGAATTTATAAAAATGTAAAAAGATTTTTTCATGATATGTTGCGAGATGAAGCACAGGGATAAACCAAAATTCTGGAAAAGTTCTCTTTTATATATTTTAGGAAATGCATATGTTTGAACCTTACATATAATTTGTTCTTTAAATAATTTTTTTAAAGACATTTATAAAATTTTCTCCGTACAATTAAACATTTTACAGTTTCTTTTTTTTCTTTTAATGAATCAAACGATTTTTCACAGATACGTAGCGATTGTCCGTATAACCGGATGACGACCTTCCGGCTGTTAATGAAATACCTGTCACGATCTGATCAAACTTGTTGTAAAAAGAACTAGGGAAGCGTATGTGGGACCTACACAAAATTGAGCTGAGCGTGTTAATTTACGAAAAATCATTTGATGTCGTCAAGCAGACATTGATAATTTATAATTTTGAAATAAACATTAAAATTAATTTGGTTGTCGAGAAAGGTTTATGCCTATCTGACGGATAAATGATAATAATAGCCGGACACGTAAGGAAAAGGTATTTCCTGTATGGTTGTTAAAAAACACAGTAAACCAGTGCTTGCTATAAAATGTTTTCATATCCATAGTTTAACGTGAATATCACGTACCTTTAAAAAATAAAAATAAACGTGAACAAGACTATTTTTGGCGTTTTATGTGCTATCCGGAAACGATCAAGAATTGAGTCATTATTTAGGTTCCTAGTATGGGAATTCTTGGTGGAAAGTCAAAATCGAACTAGCACGATTAACGTTTGCTAATTTATAGCGCCGAAAAAAGCAATATCATTTTACTGTTCGTACTATTCAGATAAAGAGTGGTAAGTTTGCCATAAAGCCTTTAAGCAACATTTGGTTGAGTGTGTTGGCTAATGAAGCAGAAACACCTAGTGGAAACTGCACACGTTTTAAATTACGAGGACAGTTTGATAAGTTCTCGGCTTAACACAGAAATGGAACAAGTATGACCAAATGACAATGTTGTTTGTAAAGTACGATCCTTTAGATGATATGCGACCGAGTTTCAGACGCGTGAGATTGTTGGTTATTGCTGGTTGATAAAGAAAAGTAAACAAGTTTTGAAATTTTAGAAAAATGGAAAAAATTGTTTGTTTTAAAGTTCGAGCTGTCATAAAATACTTTGTTAAAAATATTTAACCCCCACGATCATATAAAAAGAGTTACAGTCTATCTTAATGGATTCTTGTCCTTCATATTCGACGTAAAAAGTGGACTGCTGAATTTAAACATGGTAGGAAATCAATTCACGATGATAAACGCTCAGGACGCCCAAAAACCGCTATGACCAAAGAAATCGTCTCAAAAATTCCCAATTCCGTATTGAATGATCACCGATTGCAGATACGCGAACTTGCTGACATTGCAAACATCTCGCTAGACCGTGTCCACCACATTTTACACGATGTTTTGGGTATGAAAAAGCTTTCCGCTCGATGCGTGCCACGCTTGTCCAATGTCGACCAAAAACGCTATTTCTCAAGAGACTTCTGAAATGTATTTCGTTGCAAGTTGAAAAATAAAATGAAAAAGTGTCAAAAATCTTGTATTTTCTTTTTCAGACCGGGAACTTTTCAAATCACCCACGTACAGGGCTGCACTAAAGAATTCGCGCACAAGAGTAAATATCTTAAATGTATTGAGTTGCAAGGGGACTGACTACATTGAAAAATAATATGAAATTATGCCAAAAATCTTGTGTTTTCACTGTCAGGCCGAGAACTTATCAAACCACCCTCATATATAAACAATTCCGTGCGAGGTTTCAATTTAAACTTTTAAAGTCTATGGCCCTTATGATCTAAAATTATATTTCAATGACACGATTTGTGTCAGTTTTTTCTGTTTTTGTTTTACATGAACCACCCAGATCAAACGGCTATAACTGTGCTGAACTTGAGCGTCATCAGCCAAAAAGTATAGTAGCATTTATATCATAATATATATTTTTTAATGTAAACAATGTACAAAAATGCTATGAAAATTTTCATTTATGTATATTTTAGAGTTTAATTAAACTTTTAAATATTTGAATGACAGACTTTTCCTGATTAACATCATTTACCAAAAACTTTATATAAAACTAGCTGTTACCCGTGACTTCGTTCACGCAACATTAAAAGAAGAATAAATACATTAATTTAGCAAAATATTTCACTCTCGATAATTAAAAACGTTAATAATTAACTAACTATTTATCACATTTCATAGGAGGCAATACGGTATATATATATATTTTTTTTATAGGGACCTTGACATAACTTAGTCTTAAAAAAGTGAAATTTTGTGTCAAATAATCGCAAAAATGAAATTGCAACCAATGCAAAAAGGAGGGCCAAATAAAATCATGGAAATAGACGAATTGGGTAAAAATAAATGTCAATTTTACCTGATAAACAATTTTACTTTTAACGCCTTTTTGAAACTTTTTAACAGCCATCTTTCTAAAAAATATTAATTGGAAATAGTATATGCATTTTCTTTAAATTCAATTTTGCCTCCTTGGTTTAATGTATAGCTGAAACAAATCTTGCTTTCTAATTGACAGTATGTTGACAGGCAATTTTTGTTCTCCAGAATAAATTGATTCATGGAGTTTGAATATGTGAAAATATGTTTTTATTTTTCGGATAACTTACTGAAATCAAGATTTTGTTTTCACCATCAATTCAAAGTGAAAATAAATTCTGTTTTTCAGTTTTAATGAGAAAATGATGTAAAAAATATACTGATATGTTTTATTTCTTCTTTTTTATACATAAATATGGAGTAATTTACTCTCCGTTTTTAGAGAAACTTCGTTAAAATTTACAAAAAATCTTGACTTTTAATTTAATTTTTTAAATTCTGAGAGATTGTGTGACATTTTAGGAACAATGATAACCGGTATTAAGTAAATCGCGTTGCGTTCGATAGTCTAAGAGTAATTGCGAAATACAAACACACAGTCAGATTTTAATATAATAGATTCGTGCTCATTTTCCTTTTCTTAAAATTATGATGTGATTTTTAGCAAAAAAATCTCATCTGTATATAACGGATACTCATGCTTAATAATTACTATAGATAAATAAACATTTAAATCTTTCGATATAAATATGGCGTAAAACTCATCTACTTTCTATACTTACTGATCCTTGTATTATTAATGTAAGGAATTCATTCGCACTCATTTTAAAACATATTGGAAAATTCCCGTTTTATTTCAAATATGACGTCTCATTTTCCCCAGAGAAATCCGTTGTGGCGACTCATCCGTGCAGTGCTCTCTAGCTGTTGCTGCTGTGGACAAACTCTAGAGTCTAACTACCCTAGATTCGAGCAACCCATTCATGCAGTCACTCTAGGTGTTTCGACAGTGGACAATTTTCACCAGCGAGACCTACTGGGACTGAGATATGGAAGTACTCTACTTCTCGATACCCGCTTCGATGGTTCTGATTTCCGATGCGAATTTTCTGATGACAGAATCGGACAGGTTGATAAGATGCAAGATCTCTCACAGGACTAGACTCATTAGTTCTTTTCACAATGGCAACAGTCAAATTGTCTTGTATTTAAACTGGGATTTATTGACAAGGCAGGAGGTCAGGAGAGTATGACAGAGCTTTCTATGCAAGATGGAAATTATAGTCTCATGTGTGTCTTTAGCAGTGCAAAAAACACGTTAATTTATTTTATAAATTTCTTAAATTAAACTTATGTTTGTTAGGTTAATAAAGAATTGGTTAACCTCCATTGGTCTAGCTATTCGTCAACGTACTTTCACACGCAACGATATTACGCTGTCGGCGACATTGTAGGGCTAAGTTCATGTTACAGGTATGCTTACCCGCATCGCCACCACAGATCTTGTGACCCGAGTGAGAAGTTTTCTTGACGACTGACCGTTCTGGACTAATCTGAAACATATCTGTTTTAAAGTGAGTATGTTCCAATTCTTATTACATTAAGTATTTATTGTACCATATGCTGTCGCTATCCCTGACGACGAAGTTTCTCGTATCGCATTTCGTGCACGTTTACGTTCGCACGTTTGCGTCGTGCACGTTTCGTCATCTGATATAGACTTGTGGTTTCCTCAAGTAGAATCTGGATTTGTTATGGCAGGAATTACTAACGACGATACAAAGTTTCATTGTGTTGTGGCTGCATTAGACACACAGATTTTGACTTATGTACGTGATGTAATCCGTACACCCCTTGCACAACTGCGTATGAAACGTTCAAATCTCGCATTACGGAACAATTTTCTCAATCTGAGAGTGTTCGTTTGAGAACGTTATTATAAGATTTGCAATTAGGCGATAAACGCCCCTCGCAGCTATTACATGAAATGAAAACTCTATCTACTGATAAAATATCAGAAGATGTTCTGCGTACGCTTTGGCTTCAGCGTTTGCCAGAATCCGTTCAACAAATTTTGTCTATCAGTAAAGATAATCTAACTGATTTAGCTAGAATAGCTGATAAGTTTTGTGACATTCCTGGTTCGGTACCAGTAATATCTGAAGTGAAAACATCTGGTATTTCCTCAGAACTTGATGGATTAAAACATCAAATTGACATACTCCATAAACGTTTGGATGACTTAACTCTGTCTACTACACGGACACATAGATTGAGTAAGAACAAACCTCTTACACGTAATCGTTCCAGAAGTAGTTATCGTGAAGCCAGGCACCAGAAATTATGTTGGTACCACTTTCGATTCGGAAATAAAGCTAAAAAATGTACAGGATTGTGTAACTTCGCTAAGGAATTAGATACCACTTCATGTTTTATAGAAAATAATGGCAACTGTGCAACTCGTCACTTTTTGTCAGTTAGGAAATCAGGTTTCCGCTACTTGGTGGATACCGGCGCAGCTTGTAGTACTTTTCCCCGAGACCCTTTAGTGCATAAAACACCTGATACACATTTATCCTTATACCCTGCTAATGGTTCAAAAATCTTCACTTATGGTACATGTCAGTTAACGCTTGATCTTGGGTTGCACAAACCACTAAAATGGACTTTTGTAATAACAGAAGTGGATCGCCCTATCTTAGGTGCTGATTTTTTACAACATTTTGGGTTAATAGTGGATATGAAAAATCGGAGAATCATTGATAGCATAACTAACCAATCCTCGAAAGGATTTTTTTACGTCTGGAAATGCCCTGGGATTAAAAACAGTTTCCGGCATTACGATTTATCATAAGCTGTTGCAGAAATACCCCAGCATTACTAACCCGGCTATGCTTCATGTCACTCACAAACCTCATACTGTTAAGCACACAATTTTGACAAAAGGTCCCCCTATTTTTTCGAGACCCAGAATATTATCTTATGAAAAACTGCAAGTCGCTAAAAAAGAGTTTAAATCCTTAAGGGATCAAGCTTTAATTAGACCATCAAAAAGTCCATGGGCGAGTCCAATCCCTATGATACCCGAAAAGAATGGGGAATGGAGAATTTGTGGCGATTTTCGCCGCTTAAACTCTGTAACTGTTCCTGACCGCTATCCGCACCCCCACATTCATGATTTATCTTACGGCTTAACTGGAAAAAGTGTTTTTTCTAAATTGGATTTTATGAAAGCCTACCACCAGATTCCTTTAGACGAAGCCACCATCCAAAAGAGTGTCGTTACTTCACCTTTTGGACTCTTTGAATATTTATTCATGTGTTTTGATTTATCAAATGCAGCACAAAGTTTCCAGCGCGTTATGGACGAGGTATTAAGAGGTCTTAATTGTTTCGTTTATCTAGATGATGTATTAGTAGCTTCGGAAAACGAGGGAACACATTTAAAAGACCTTGAAACGATATTTCAACGTTTGTATTCTTATGGTTTAGTGCTTAACGTCGATAAATGCATCTTTGGCGTAAAGGATTTACCATACTTGGGTTTTTAGTCAACAGTAAAGGAATAGCTCCCTTGCCAGAAAAAGTCGATAAATTACTTAATTTTCCACTACCTAAAACTGTTAACGAGTTACGCAGTTTTTTAGCTATGATAATTTTTTATCATAAACATTTGAAAGGAACGGCATCTATTCAGGCTCCATTAGACGAATTGTGTAAAGGAAAGAAAAAAAATGACAATACTCCCATTCATTGGACTGATGCAACTACGCAGTCTTTTGAGCAATGTAAGAAAAGCATTGCAGACTCAACTTTGCTATTTCACTATGTGCCTGGGGCACAAGTTTCGTTACAAGTTGATGCTTCGGATATCGGTATCGGTTCCGTATTACAACAAATTGTTAATTGCGATATTCAATCTCTCGCGTTTTTTTTTCCGTAAATTGACACCTACTGAACAAAAGTATATTACATATGATCGCGAATTGCTTGCAATTTATTGTTCTATTAAGCATTTTCGTCATATCATTGAAGGTCGTCAATTTACCGTATTTACTGATCATAAACCACTAACTTTCGCATTTGTAAACCAGAGTGACAATAGCTCACCCCGATAACAGCGACATTTCGAATACATTTCCCAATTTACTACAGACATTCGCTACATCCCTGGAAAGGATAATATAGTGGCTGACGCCTTTTCCCGTATTTCGGAAATTAAAGTGCCTGAGAGTACTGATTATCTCGATCCTGCAAAAGCCAAATATGATAATGCTGAATGGGGAAATTGCACGTTTTTCAATTTAACTTGCATCTGATAGAGTGTAAAAATACGAACATTTTGATACCATTTTTACATATATTTGAATCTTGTATAATTCATTTAATTGACTTTTACGTGACGAAAGCTGTTCTGACGTCACTACACGGTTAAACAAACCCTCGCTCTATTTCTCCCTGTTATTTCCTATGAGGGCGGCTTGCTTTACGCTGGACGATTTCTTTCTTTTCTTAAAAATGATTAGTATAACAAATTAAAAGTATTGTAAATTCTTGTAATGAATAAATAATATTGTGAATTCCAGGTGATATTTTTATTCCATCGCGTTTCTAAGAATTTTCATTTCCAGATCTCGATGTAGAAATAAAGCATCCGTACTCGTACTACAATATTGTATTTTATAGTATAAGGTACTTATATATATATATATATATATATATATTGCACAATATAAAATAAACTGGTACAAATAGAATTTATTTCATTAGGGAGGGTGGAGTCAACTTATAAAAGAGATTTTGTATTTATATTTTATACTTTAATTATGAATTTTACTTGGTTCCACTATATGTTTTATCTCTTTAATTGTTAAATAAACTGTTTTGAATCTTTTAAAAACAGCTAAAGTTATTAGAAAGAGCGAAATGTGCTAAGATAACTTTAAGACAGGCTTACACATTTTTTATATAAATATACACGAGAAAAGTTTAATAATTTTTCAAAAAATGTTTCCAGGGACCTGTCCAGACTTTTCTCACAGGGTTCTTTTTTGTGAAATTGTGAAAAGTATTTCATATTTGTGAAAAAGCTAGTTATAATTTTGTGAATTTGAAATAACTGTTATATTCAGTTTCTTGTTTCTGAATTTTTGACAAGATTCTTTATATATGTAAAAGCTACATAAATAGATTATTTGACGGCTTCAGTTGTTTTGTGTCAAGTCAGATTTTTCTTTTAAATAATTAAATTTTTAAAAGGTTTAGTTTGGAGATGAAAAAAAATTTGTGAAAGGCCTTTTTTTTAAGCCAAAATTTTTTGAAGGGTCATGTTTTAAGGTGGAATGTATTGTGAAAGTTCCTGTTTTAATATGAAAAATTTTGTGAAGGGTCCTTTAAAGGACTCAATTTCTTCCTAAACAGATCTCTGGACTACACTACAAACAGGCAAAACAATGAAGTAATTATTTTAAATACTGCCAGTTTTGTGAAATTTTCAGAAAGTGGGATTGAAGGTTTTATGCTTTATAGAACTTTGCATATTAGAAATTATGTTTAGTTTAAAAATTATCTGTTTTATTTTTGTTATAAATTGACAATACTTCTACGGAAATTAAAAAGGCCAAAAGAGAAATATTATGCAGAAATATAATAATTCTAAATGTATTTGAAGCAATGTTATGTATATTTAAATTTTATTGTTGTTATTAACATTAAACGTTAAAAGAATGGTAGTATGTTTGAATTTTCGTTCATGATCTATAATTTTTTTCTTTATTCTTTGGCTCTATGTTAAATTTTTGTTGCTAAATTAATATATAATCCATACCTACCAAATAATATAAAAAATTAATCATGCAAATTCATGCCTTATCTGTGAATTGAATTTAAAGACCATTGTGATATTATAGCATAATATCTCTCAACATAATGCCCTACCCTTATGATACTAATGCATTGTTCAAACAAAGAATTAACCTTGAATGATAATATATCTTGATTTCTTTATATGTCACAATAAAAAGTTTACGTGTAATGAGATGGCTGTTTTCAAAAGTGAAAAGATTGGGCTCTACTTCAACAACATATTCAAATTCTCAGCACATATCGCTCTGTTTTAAAAAAGCTTTGTGCAGTATAATGCTTATTTTAAAAATTAAGATACTGCTTTCTTTAACAAGATTTTCAAATATTTTCATTATTGTTATTTTTTTACGAAAGTTAGAACATTGAAAAAACTAATGATATAAAAGTTTTAGAACCTGATAAATTTAAAAATAGCTTCGTTCTGAGAAACTATATTTCAAACAAACAAAAAGTACTGCATCCATTCAAAAATTATACGTAAGCAAATAATAATAAAACGATAATTAAATTATTTTTACACTTTTCTATATTAATTGAATTATGATTATACGTTGAGAAATCCATTTAGCAATCCTAAAAAGATAGTTTAAATGTTTTTTTTTCCTCTCTTTCCATACCTTAAAACAGAGAAAAAGCAAAGATTATACATTTATTTTAATAAATTTATTAGCTCTAATTTTCTACCAAGCGTAAAAAAAAGCGGTGAATTTTCCCATTAAGCTTCGGTGGCCACGCCAAATTATAGTATTATATTGGACATTTTTTGAAAAATCACGAATTCCAATCATAAAAGGAGGCGTGATTATCAAAATAAACATTGGATGCTTGTAAAATATGTGTATTTAAAAATATATATTTAATTTAATACTTATTTTTAAGTAAGTATATAAAAAGAGAAAATAAAAGACAATAGTGAAAAATTTACTCACGTATGTTGCAGTAATTTATTTTCTGAAGAGTGAATACATAATTATTATTGTCAGTATTTAATTAAAATTTGTATTCAATAAATCAGTATTGAATAAAGCATTTATTTTTGTTGTTGTTGTTTGTTTGTTTGTTTCCTGCATTGTTGCTCAAAATTTTGTTTTCTCATAATTAATTTGAGTACATTTTGTATTCGTAATATAACCTGAATAACGCGAAATTATATTCATATTAAAACGAATTATTAAGCATTAAAATGAATTAAGAAAATAATGCATTTCAAGAACTATATAAATGCGATTTTACTTACGATTTCTTTTGTAATAAAAGTATCATTCTTATTTCGTTTAAATAAATCAGAGTAAGTGAACAATATACGTGCCTTTTATCTTTAGCTTCCTGAATTTTTACCCACATGAAATGTAGTTTTTCTGTCCTAAAAGCAAATTTGAATTTAAAAAATAAAAAACTATTTCCGAAAGACATAATTTTGTATTTTTCGAATCCAACCAACTTCAACACTTTTCTAAATGAAAATTAATGCAAATGTATAAATTAACAGTGCATTATATGTAGATATGATAAAATAATCTTTTGACTTTAATTTTTGTTTTTGTTTTTGTGCAAACGAGTCTTTAAAAGATGTTTATAGTACATGGAAAGCAATATAAAACAGCCTGCGAGCACTCTGCTCTAAGCAGAATTTCCCGTTTCATGTGTAGTGACGTCAAACCAATCCCGTCGCGTTTTCCGATCACGTGGTTTTGTTTTGCTTTTAACGCAGTTTAAAACTCCAATAACTTCATAGTTTAAATTATTTTTGCGATTCCAAGTTAAGGTTTGAGGTATGTAAAGTTGTCTTCATCAATTAAACATAAAAGAATGCATAATCTAAAGTGAGTGCAACTTCCCCATTGCGTTTACTTCGGGATTCTGACACCCTCAAAATGATTCCCCTTGAACTTTCTCCTTCCAAACTAGAACTTTGGTGTGATATATCGACAGGAACTGTGAGACCTTACGTACCGAAAAATTTTCGTTTACCCATTTTTTGATGCTGCATAATATTTCGCATCCAGGTGTTAAAGGATCAGTCGACCTCATTCGAAAACGTTTTGTATGGAAAAATTTACGTAAGGATGTAACAGAGTATGCTCAAAAGTACATCGCCTGTCAGAAAAGTAAAATACATCGTCATGTAAAATCTGAAATAGGACATTATCCACTCCCTAAATGTAGATTTAGACATATTCATCTAGATATCGTAGGGCCACTGCACCATGGAATGGATTTCGATACTGCTAAACTTGCATCGATCGATATACCAGATGGCCAGAATTTTTTCCCATGCCAGATATAACTGCAGATATGATAGCTCGAACGTTTTATAATAGCTGGATTGTTCGATTCAGCGTCCCAGAATTCATAACTACTGACCAAGGTCGACAGTTCGAAAGCGACCTTTTTTTAAAAAAAAAAAATTCTTGGCGCACATAAAACTAGCAC
Organism: Maratus michaelseni; assembly: GCA_963931845.1. Taxonomy (NCBI): domain Eukaryota; kingdom Metazoa; phylum Arthropoda; class Arachnida; order Araneae; family Salticidae; genus Maratus; species Maratus michaelseni. The sequence goes on along the minus strand of OZ007590.1, from coordinate 125,707,896 downwards.
AACAGCATATAACCCTTCCTCCAATGGCGTGATTGAAGTTTTTCATCGTCGCCTTAAAAGTGCCATTAAATGTCACGCTTCAGACAAATGGACGGAAATTTTGCCAACGATACTTTTGGGAGTGCGAAGTGCATTCGAACCTGATTTGAATTCCTTCCCAGCGGAGCTGGGTTACGGCTCCCCTCTTTGCCCTCCCGGTGAATTTTTTCGTTCCCAAACAACAAAACAGCCGGAACACCACGAATTCTTAATTTTACTCCGGGAGATGATGCACCGCCTCCGACCAGTTCCAACTTCGCATCATAGCAAAATTAATGTTTTTGTCCATCCTGAGTTGATGACGTCATCCCATGTCTTTGTCCGAAAAGACTATGTTCGTAAACCTCTGGAACAACCCTACGATGGTCCTTATCCAGTCACGGAACGTAAGGACAAGTATTTTTCTGTCAATATTAATGGACGTGACACTCATATTTCCATTAATCGACTCAAGCCTGCTTTTTTGTCCAATACCGCCGATCTGGAAAACGATCCTACCTCATACGTTAACCGCAGTGGGCGACATGTAAGATTTTTAATTCCTCCCACAGATCTTGTTTAATCTTTTCTTTTCGTCTTTCAGACTGGGCAGACCTGTGGCAACTCATCCGTGCAGTGCTCTCTAGCTGTTGCTGCTGTGGACAAACTCCAGAGTCTAACTACCCTAGATTCGAGCAACCCATTCATGCAGTCACTCTAGGTGTTTCGACAGTGGACAATTTTCACCAGCGAGACCTACTGGGACTGAGATATGGAAGTACTCTACTTCTCGACACCCACTTCGATGGTTCTGATTTCCGATGCGAATTTTCTGATGACAGAATCGGACAAGATGCACGAAGTCTCACAGGACTGGACTCATTAGTTTTTTTCACAATGGCAACTGTCGAATGCTGTTGGATTTAAACTTGGATTTATTGACAAGAAGGAAGTCTAACGAGGTCAGGAGAGCATGACAGAACTTTCTATGCAAACTGGACATTTTAGCCTCATGTGTGTCTTTAGCAGTGCAAAAAACACGTTAATTTATTATTATATATTATATACTTATAAGTATATATTAAAGTAATTGAATCAACATCATTATTAATTATTCGAGGTGGACTTTAAAACACATTTAATTTACATTTTCTTCACAAACACGTACATCAAACATAGCACACGTAACAGATACATTCTTAACAGTAAACAAAACTTAATACCGTTAGGTGACGTAGTTCGCTGTGGTGCTGCCATCTATTAATTACATTTCTAACTAAACACCACATACTCTCCCCTCCTTATTTGGGAACTTACATGGAGCTTTTCTTTTCCTGGTGGATCTTCTAGGTACCTGTAGGGAAGAAGAAGAGTTAATTAAAGTATCTTTAGCATCATCAATAGAAGTATTGGGCACCATGGTTTTTGGAACTGAAGGGATCACTTTAGCGTCCACTGAAGCAGGACTTGGAGTATTTGGGAGGACAAAGTCATCTGGTTTAGGATTTGGAGGAGCTGGGACAACACAATCATCTGGTTGAGGATTTGGAGTAGATGAGACAACAGAGTCAGCTGGTCGAAAATCTGGGACACTAGGAGGCATTAGCTGAGAATCACTTTGATTAACAACTGCATTATCACTTTTGTGACTTTCTGTACCACTCTTTTCAGAATTTGAATCATTAGTTAAATGCATCTTCGAACCGATATTAGTTATCTGATCAACATGCCTTTTCCAAATATTCGAACCAACTTGAATTCTATAATGAAACTTGCCCTCTCTTGCAATAATGCGACCAATTTTCCACTTGGCTTCAGGAGTATAATTTATTATAGCCACTTTCTGGTTGATTTGAAATTATTTTACTTTAGAATTGGCCTTTCTTGCATTTTGTTTATCATGCACAAAATTTGTAACGCTTGGAATTATCAAATCTATTTTCGTTCTTATATTTCTTTTTAGAAATAGAGATGCAGGACTTTCCCCCGTAGTAACATGAGGCATCTTTCTATATTGTAAAAGAAAGTTATTTATTTTCATCTGTAAAGTACCAGATTCCGAAGATAAGGCTTTTAACACTCTTTTGAGAATTTGCACATATCTCTCTGCCTGACCATTTGTAGCTGGATGGTATGGAGCACTAAACCTATGTTTAACCCCATGATTCTTCAAAAATTTCTCAAATTCTTCAGAAGTAAATTGTTTTGCATTATCAGATACCAGAGATATAGGATACCCGTATCTGGCAAAAAGAGAAGAAAGACAAGTAATTGTATGTTCTGACGTTGTATTAGGAACAATAAAAACTTCAGGCCATTTGCTATGACCATCAACCACAAGCAAAAGCATTTTACCCATCACAGGACCAAAATAATCTATGTGAATTCTTTGCCATGGAGCTGTAGGCCATTCCCAATGATGAGTATCTACCTTAGGAGGATTATTTTTTAAATTGACACAAGTAGTGCAATTTCGTGCAAGATCTTCAATATCTGGGTCAATCCCTGGCCACCAAACAAAACTGCAAGCTGAAGACTTCATTTTAACTATACCGAAATGTCCATAGTGCAAATCACGTAAAATTTGTTTACGGTGAACTGCTGGGATAATTACTCTACATCCTTTTAAAGTACAACTATGTTGAAGAGTAAATTCTTCTTGTTTGCCACCAAAAAGTAAATTTTTAGGAATTGGAGAACCAGAAATTAGATGATGAAAATGTTGACGTAATAAAGGATCAGATTTTGTAACTACAGCAATTGATTTACCGTTTAGAGGCAATGTGGAAATTTGGTTAATTTGAAAAAAATCAGATTCATCAATTACATTACTTGAATTTAATTGTGGGGGTAAATCTTCACTACGTAATGGAAGTCGTGAAAGAGCATCGACATTTCCATGTTCGGATGTTTTCTTATAGCGAATATCATATTTAAACGGTTGTAAGTATAATGCATATCTTTGCATCCGAGCAGCTGAAAGAACAGGAATACTTTTATTTGGACAAAATATGGAAACGAGTGGTTTGCTATCTGTAAATAAAGTAAACCTATTACCATATAAATATTGAAAAAAATTCTTTACTCCAAAGATAATAGCTAGTGCTTCCTTATCCACCTGGCTATACTTTTTTTCAGCATTAGTAAGCGTTCTGGACACAAAACCAATTGGTTTTTCCATGTTATCTGGCATCATATGCGAAAGAACTGCAGAGATACCGTATGGAGAAGCATCTGTTGCTAACACTAAAGGCAATTTAGGGTTGAAATGAGTAAGAACTCTTTCTGAAATAATTTAATTTTTTATATTTTTAAATGCTTGTTCACAAACAGGAGACCAAATAAACTTTACATTCTTTTTGAGCAATTGATTTAAAGGATGAGCAATTGTAGATAAATTTGGTACAAATTTAGAATAATATGTGACTAACCTAAAAAAGCTTTAACTTGTGACACATTAATTGGTCTAGGAGCATTGACAATAGGTTCAATTTTGTCTTGCGTTTTATGAATACCTTGCTTATCAATTTTATAACCACAATATGTAATATGGTCAGCCAGAAAAATTGATTTATCTTTATTTATCCTAATATTATATTCACGTAACCTTTCTAAGACTTGTTTTAGTCTTTTTAAATGAATTTCATCCGTTTCCCCTGTAACACCAATATCATCAATGAACACAGTGACACCATCAATACCACTTAATATTTGTTCAATAGATCTTTTCCAAATTGCTGGAGAGCTAGTAAGTCCCATTGGTACCCCACTAAAAATAATCTGAAGATTATCTTAAGAAAGTGCCACTTTCTTCAGAAATTCTACAGAAATCTGAAGAAATTTTGTAGATTTAATATTACCTTTAAAAAATCTGCAGAATTTTTTAAGACATTTCGCAGACATTTTGAAGATTTGAAAAAAACTGGGACAAATACCTACAGATTTTCTACAGATATTTTTTAAGATAATCTTCAGATTTTTTTTTTTGATGGGTAACTTTAAAAATTGAATTAAGCCCTTCAGAGTATTTATAGTTAACAATTCCTGTGATTTTTCGTCTACAGGTAACTGAAGATAAGCTTGATTTAAATCAATTTTAGTAAAATGTAAACCACCACCTAAAGTAGCTAACATATCCTCTACCCTAGGTAAATGATATTTTTCCACCTTCAAAAATTTATTTACTGTAACTTTAAAATCTCCACATAAACGTATTTTACCATTTGGTTTTACCACTGAAACTATAGGAGTTGCCAACTTACTACTGGTGACAGGTTTAATAATACCCTCATCCTGTAACCTTTGAATTTCATCATTTACTGCATTACGTAGAGCATACGTGACTGTTCTAGCCTTACACAATATGGGCGTAGAACCTTTTCCTAGATAAAGTTCTGCTTTCAAACCTTTTATTTCCCCTGCTTTATCCGAAAATAAATCAGAAAAATCATTTAATAATGCTTTCAATTTATCATTAGAATTTGCAATTTCATTGACATACACAGATTTAAAATTAGTGGGAAACAAATTAAATGCAGCTACCCAGTCTCTGCCAAATAAAAGTGGTAAATTATCTTCTTTAATCAAATACAATTTAAGCTTTTTAGTAATATTTGCATAAGAAACATCTAATGTTACATACCCCACAGGTGTAAACAACTCACCCGTTGCCGTTCTTAATTGAACGTCTGGTGGAAAAATTTTATTATTCGGAAAAATTCTCCGAAAACGGTTTACAGGTGCCGCAGAAATTCCGGAGCCCGTGTCTACCTCCATTTCAGCTTTAGCTTTGTTTTCAATTAAAACCCACACTTTTATAGGTGTAGAACTTTTATCATGGCTGACAGATAAAATGTCGACAGTTTGCAATACATTTGTTTGTTTATGAGAACTACTTTTACATACTTTACCAAGATGGCCTCTTTTTTTATATATTTTACAAATTGTATTTATATACTTACACTTGTTTGCAAGGTGAGATGGATTTCCACATCTATAACATTGTAATTTATTTTTATTAACTTCAAAATTCCCCTTATTTACATTGTTAATTTTCGGTTTCTGGAAATTATTTGAAATTTAATTCGGTTGAACATTTTTAGAATATGCCAATTTATTAACATTTACATTCTTGTGTTTCAATTCAGAAATATCATGTTCGTTATTTTGCAAAATAATTGCTTTTTCAATAGCTTTCTCAAAAGTTAAATCATCTGTTTGTGAAAGTAATTTACTTCGGATACTTTCATTTTTTAAACTTCGTAAAAATTGTTCCAACAAATTTTCATTAAGTGTTTCACCAGCAAAAGCACAGAATGTAGTTAACTTCTTTAATTTTGAAACAAAATCTTGTATAGATTCGTTTTCATTTTGATAAGAATTACGGAATTCTAGAACAAAATTTATTAGGGGCGGGGCTTAAGTGCTTTAACAGAATTTCAACTATTTCCTCATATTTTAATGCTTCCAGATTTTTAGGAAACATTAAATCAGACAGCAAATTATACAATTTAGGCCCCATACATGAAATAATGGCGGGTACTTTTTTTTTCTTCAACATCATGTAATAAAAAACTCTGTTCCAACCTCTTAACATACGATTGAAACGTTTCAATGGAATCATTGTATTCCTTAAAATTAGCAAACATTATTACTTTTTATTTGTTGCAGTGAAGAAAAAAAAATGTCAGCACTTACCACCCTCGAAATGACGTACGCATTCAAAATATTAATACAGCATATACTCTTGTAGATGCAAAACACGAAGTTTCGCCATTTTGCTCAGTTGGAATTTCTTGTAATTTGAATTCCGGTAAGAAACTTGATTTTCGTCGTCGCCATAATCTCATATATTATATACTTAAATTAAAGTAATTGAATCAACATCATTATTAATTATTCGAGGTGGACTTTAAAACACATTTAATTTACATTTACTTCACAAACACGTACATCAAACATAGCACACCTAACAGATACATTCTTAACAGTAAACAAAATTTAATACTGTTAGCTGACGTAGTTCGCTGTGGTGCTGCCATCTATTAATTACATTTCTAACTAAACACCACATTTATTTTATAAATTTCTTAAATCAAACTTATGTTTGTTCGGTTAATAAAGAATTGGTTAACCTCCATTGGTCTAGCTATTCGTCAACGTACTTTCACAGGCAACGATATTACGCTGTCGGCGACATTGTAGGGCTAAGTTCATGTTACAGGTATGCTTACCCGCATCGCAACTACACCGTTTTTAATGACATGATTCTTGTAATTTTCTTTTCCAGACAATTAATTTCAATACTGGCATAGGGGAAATTATTACTTTAACGAAATAATATTAAATTTTTAGGTTTTATCAGAAAAATGGAACTATTAACATTCGTCATTTTTTTAGGTTATCGAGTTATATCTTTTAGTTTTAAAAATGAAAATAACTATTTCTCGCTATCCATGACATCATTTTCGATATGGATACTTTTGCGGAGCATGTTATTGACATTTGCTAAACCCTTTTTTTCAAACTTCTTTTATTTTTTTTTTAATTTAAATAAAAAATACGGTATAGTTATATTAGCCGTGCGCAGACGTAAAACGCCAAGTATTTTTACCATACCAAATAAAAAAAGTAAAGAAAAAACCCAAGATCATTTTATTTCACCATCAAATCATATCCGCTTTATTTTCGATGTATGACGTCATATTCGCCTGTTTCCTATGGTTACGCATATTGAAATCTTGTATTATTATCAAAAACTAAAAAAAGTACATTTTATTTCTAATAATATTATTTAATCTTCTTTTTAATTCTTTAATTTTTTTTTTAAATTTCATTTTCATTTTTCACGTGAAAAGTTTTCAATTGAAACTAAATTGTTGAGTAAAAATTATTATTCCGGGCTTTGATTTAGTTTTGGCAACGATAAAGTATTAGCAACGGTAAAGTAAATTTAAATATTTTAAAATATTATACGAAAAAATGTCCATTTATTCTCTATGAAAATAACGAAATTTTGAATTATTAAGAAAAATATTTGAATAAAATAAACAAAAACCAGCCTATGTTCATTTGAAGGTTATAATCAACTTATATGCAAAGATACATGATCATTAAATGCTCCATTTTGACGCTGGTTTCAGCCTAACATTTGCACACAATCGGATTTATAATATTACTAGCTGTTACCCGTGACTTCGTTCACGTAACATTAAAAAAAGAATAAATGCATTAACTTAGTAAAACATTTCATTTGATAATTAACAACATATATAATTAACCAAAGCTTGCCTTGGCATAACCCAGTCTTAAAAAAGGGAAATTTCATGCCAAATAATATATACAATCGCGAAAATGAAACTGCAACAAATGAGGACCAAGTAAAATCGTGAAAATCGAGAAATTCTTCTTCGTAAAACGAAAAAAAAAAACACTGGCAGAATTCTTCTATACAACAGTGCACTTTAGGTGATATTTGGTGTACAATTTGTATATGTGTGCATTGCTAAATGGACATTATTATATTGTTTATTTGCATCGACATGTTATATATTTCTTACTACATTATCCTGTTTATGTATCTATTAAATTAAGTGCTCTCGCTAAGTGGTGTAAATAGTGAACAAACTGCTTGTGGATTTTATAAATTGATAGATATTTCACAAAGATATAACAATCTGATGCTATTCTAAAATGTAAATAAAGGTTGCTAGAAAGTACTTTAAATTCTACCCAATTTAACCTCGATATTTTCTCTATCGCGTCAAGAACACTATAAGCAAATAAATACCGACGACACAAATCTGATAATCTAAATTTACATATTTTTGTTAGTATATATAGGATTATTTTGATTTATTTCATGCACTTGAAAATTTTTACGCTTTCTCTAGGGTTAGGTGTCGAATAAATGTAATTTCTTGTTATTTTATTTTGCCATTTCTATTTATTCTGTTTTCCATTCATTCCATTTATGGATATTGATTTCATTTACATATTCGTGTCAAAGAATATTCTTTTAAGTTATTGTCCGGATTAGGATAGGATTCGATTAGGGTTAGGATTAGGAATAAAAATTTAACGATAATGGCATGACCGATTCAGGTTTAAAGTATGAACCAGGAAGTATATTTACATCATGAAGCAATAAGAAAATTAGAAAATTATCGGCTAATATTTTTTAATATGTTTTACAGTCATAGTTGGCATCAAAGGTGAGCGGGGAAATTATCATCTAAAATATCATTAGGTGTTTACCACGCAAAAAACAAATCTAGTTACAACAATGTATTTAATTTTGCGCCAAATTTCACTTGATTAAAAAAAAATCAAATTGACTATGGACCTAATTACAGACCCCAAACCTTCCTATTCTCACAAATGTTCTACCTATATGTAAAAACAAATTCTACTGTATAGAACGCGCTTTCACGTTTTTAATGTTATGAATTGGCACGATCGGTTTATTTCTTCTTTGCTTTTGCATTACGCGAATTTGTTGGTAAAATCGATTTTCTTTTCGATAACATTGTTGTTTTTTAAGTTAAAAAAAAATATTGTAATTTTACTTAAACATTGCTTTAAAATCTAAGCAATTTTTCTTATCCTGCAAGACTTTACAAAAATCTATTATGAAACAACTTTAAAAATAGCTATATTTAAAAAAGACAACAAAGTTTTTCCTATTTTAAAACTAAAAGAAATGTAAAATTAAATTCCGGTTCGAAACGCCGATTTACAAATGTGTTTTCGATTGTGGGAAAATGATAGAGGAAAAATGCTGTTACTTCGACACAGTCATATTAAATCTTTAGCTTTTATGAGAAAGCAACTTTCTTTTAAAAAATATAGTTATTTTTATTAAGATTTTCTGATTTTCGATACGGATAATTTTGCGATGCATATCATTGACATTTGCCATCCAATTTTTTTTTCTTTTTTTTCTTTTTTTTTTTTTTTTTTTTTACTTTTTATAATTTAAATTAAAAATATGGTATCTTTATGTTAGCCGTGTGCACACGATAAATCACCAACCTATCCCATCATTCGTATTGAATTCATTAAAAATATAAATATTTCACTCATTTCATTTAAAACACAGAACTTTAATTTACAGCACATACATTTAAAATACATATATTACGTACATTTAAAATAATTCCTTTCATGTGAAAAAGAAAAAGAAAAAAAAAGAGAAATTAATCACAAATAATTTGATAACCCAAGATCACTTTATTTCAACATCAAAACAAATCAGTTTTATTTTTCTATATATGACATCATATTCGCTTGCTTTCCATACTTACTCGTATTTATGCACTTTGTATTATTATCAAATATTTGAAAACGCACGTTTTATTTCTAATATGACATCATTTCATATTCTGTTTTATTCTTAAATACTTCTTCTCTTTCAATTCCTTTTCATTTTTCACGTGGGAAATTTTCACTTGAAAATAAATTGTTGATTAAAAATTATTATTCAGGGATTTTATTTTATATTGGCAACGATAAAGTATTAGCAACGGTAAAATAAATTTAACCATTTTAAAAAAAGCTGCAAAACCGGGCCCTTTGGGCCAAACCAACCAAACCAACCAACCATTGTAAAATATACGAAAAAATGTCCATTTATTCTGTATGAAAATAATGAAAATTTTAATTTTTAAGAAAAATATTGAAATAAAATAAACGAAAACCAGCCTATATTCATTTGAGGGTTATATCAACTTATATGCAAAGATACAGGATAATTAAATGCTTCATTTTGACGCTGGCTTCAGCCTAACATTTGCACACAATCAGATTTATAATATTATTAGGATTAGGATTAGGATTCTATTATTGACAAAATTAAATGTTTAAATGTCTGAATTCCGGTTTTTCAGATAAATAAAAACCAAATTGTATCATAATTGTTTTTTGTATTTTACGATACAAAAATACTAATGCACTGGTTATAGAGATTTTTCATATTGTCTCCTATACACTTTTAAATTATCCATGAAAGCAAATATAATATATCACTAAACTCAGATAATTTCAAATGTTCACAAATAAAAAAAAAATGTAATTACGGTTGAATAAATAGAATACAAATTAAATATTTAGAATCGAAGCATATTCTGCCTTATAATAACGTATTTGACATTTAAATGAGAACTATTGCTTCGCATGTGAAACAAACAATCTTTGTAGATCTTAAAAATAGGTATTCTACTAATTCAAAACTATTTATTCACAGTCGCAGTATTTTTTTTTTTAAATACGAACTAGAAAATTTACCACGTACTTCCGCACGTTATGTGTAAATGTCATTTTTATTGCAATTATGTACTCTTTAAATTAATTTATTCTTGTCAAACAAAACATTACTTTTTTAAACAAATAGTAATTTCCATGAACTGGAAAAAAGACCTGAATTATGTGTTTCATTTTTTACTTTTTAAACAAATGATTCTCTTTTAGGAAATTTAAATGCATGCTTTGATGTTTTCCAAAGTTTATTTGCTAAATGGAGTGGGGTATATTTTTATTCTACATGGAATAAATCTTTTTCATATCATTTTCCGGTTTGTTTCTGGATGTTAGGATAAACTGTTAATGTAAAAGTGTTATTTCAAACATAATATTTTTCAGATTTTCATTATCTTTCGAGAAAATGTTATAATCTGTATTTTTCGATTAAATAATGATGTTATATTTTCCTTGCTATGTCTAATAGTAAAGAATTTCACATTCAAATGTGAAGAATTCCCTTAGAGATAAAGCGTAATGAGGTAAATTAAAAAATATATATATATATATATATATATATATATATTGTATGTATAAGTTGCACACACCTGAAAGTAATACTTTTCTTTTTTTCTCCGCCCCGTTTTAGACGTTTCGTATATTTCTCGTTACTCTGTGTTTAACTAGTCGGATGTGCCAATCACAAATCTTTCTTCTATATTATATATGTTAGTATATCAAAAAGCGTAATTTTTTTATCTATGCATTTTAGAATTTAAAAATGCAGCGTAGCAGCGCCATATGTTATATGATTTATACAAACAATTAATCAGCAACAACTTGCGTAAACGTCTAACTGAATCTGAAGTTTGATTAAAATCCATGCATTAGTTCTTGAGATATAGCTATCTTGAAAATCGTGACTAATGCAGCATAGCAGCGCCACCTGTCGGGCTATTTACACCAAACACGTATTAGCACCAACTTATATCAATGTCTAACGAAATCAAAACTTTTATTAAATTCCATGCATTAGTTCTTGAGATATGAGTATCCCTAAAATCCTGTAAATCCTGAAATAGCAGAACCACCTGTTGATATATTTACACAAAAACCTACTAAACAACAACTTATGTCAACGTCTAACTGAATCTGAAGTTTGACTAAAATCCGCGAATTTGCTCTTGAGATATGGCTATTTTGAAAATCATGAACAATGCAGCATAGCAGTGCCACCTGTTAGGCGATTTACATTAAAAACTAATCAACACCAATTTATATCAAGATCTAACAAAATCAAAATTTATATTAAATCCCGTGAATTAGTTTTTGAGATAGACTGCCCACAAAATTTTCCTCACATACAGACTCACAGACTCACAGAACCACAGACTGATATATAGACATTTTCTAAAAACACTCAAATCGTGTTCAGGACCTTCTAAAATATATAAATCCGTCGAAAACCGGAAATCGAAATTTTTCACGAATCCAATACGTTCTTCTTTTAAAGATAGAAGAAAGTAAAAATGTAGAGTTTGCCCTCTGTACGAGTTTTCGCCCCACCAGTGGCTGAGAGATTCTGCTCTCAAAACTTATAGAGGGGAGGTGCTGTATTAAAACCCCTGTTGCGCTCGTCGACCTAACCGTTCAGAGTTTTCTGAGGTTTTCTTCTAACCTTGCCGTAAATACGGGTTATGATCCCTTAGAAAAATCCTCACGGAGGGCACGCCCCTCTATGGCCTATATGCCTCATGTAGATAATTGGCCGTCATAAATCAACCAACCAACCGTACGAGTTTTCTATACAATGAATATCTTTTAGATTACGCAGAAGATCTGACAGAGTTAGAATATTTATGGAAAGAAAAGAAAATCATAAAAGCATGCTGTATCTTACATTTTATTAATTGTTTACGTTTCTCAGAGCTGTCACAAAATAAAAAAAAAATTATAATGTATTTTCTGTCGCTTGACGAAAGACATAAACCCCTCCATACAGAACTTTTTGCCTTGTGCGTTTCTTTCCACATTTACAACTAGTAGTATATGCTCTCGTGTTGATTGATATCTACGGTCTTTATGAGTAAATTTATAACTTATCATTTGGAAATAACTGATGTTTTAATGATAAAATTTATATTTTACAAATCAGACTGAAGTATTATTATCGAAACTGTGCGTGATAGATTTTTTTTTAATATTCTTCACAAAATCAACATGCGAAGAAGAATATGAAACGCATTTTACTTTGTAGGGTGAAAAGTATCACATGTTTGTGTTATTCTTTATGTTTCACCATCCATAAAAACATTACGGTAAAATGTATTAAGTAAAATGCATACATATATTCAAAGAACTGAAGAAGATTGTCATGTTTTTTAAGTATTCAATACCAGACATTTATGGATACTATCATATAGGTTTTATTCATTAATTGATATGTTCTATTAATTCATATTGAAAATGCGGTTTTATTTTTATGTATAAGATTTTTAATTTAAGCAAAAATTTATGCGTATTATTAATTAATTATAACTACTCTATTTTATTTCCACAATTGTTAAGGAACTATCATTATAAAGCATTTTTGGAAAATAATCAATGCATCGTTTCAGCACATTCAAAATCACTCCATATTGTTCTACCAACTGTTTTACATGCATTTCTCTTTCATAATATAGAATTTCATATGTTTCTGCTATATTTAAAATTAAAATTTTTTATTAATAAGTACCGTTAGGTATAATTTTTCAAACGGACTATATAGTCTACGTTTAAAAAAAAAAAAAAAAACTTACAAACTTATGATTATGTAGGATCAAATTGGTTTTGATGTTCATAACTTTTCATTCTTAAAAAAAAACTAGTCGTTGGGGGCCACCTTAATACTTACCGATCATGGATATGCATAATATAAAATATAAAAATAAAACATGTGTAAACTATTTATAAAATGCATTGCAATTCGATTAAAATCCTCGCTTTTTGACGTCATAAACTTTAAATCGAGGCTAACGAAAAAGACAGGCTACCGCGGTGCATTCTGCATGTCTTTTTTTACAGACCGCGAGAGTGACGTGATGCTCTTTTCGTACACCTGCATTGGTGGATTCGAGCATCACGTGATTCCGCCGGTCTGTAAAAAAAGATACGCGTAAAGTACCGCGGTAGCCTTTCTTTTTCGTTAGCCTCGCTTTAAATAGAGGCTAACGAAAAAGAAAGGCTACCGTGGTGCTTTACGCTTTTTTTACAGACCGCCGGAGTCACGTGATGCTCGAATGCACCAATGAAGGTGTACGAAAAGAGCAACACGTCACTCTAGCAGTCTGTAAAAAACGATAAGTGGAATGCACCGTGGTAGCCTGTCTTTTTCGTTAGCCTCGCTTTAAATGCTCTATTACTGAATTGCGTATCATGAATTGCGTGCACATCCTTGTAACTCCAAAAATGATAATCATATTAACTAACAATTTAATGCGTCGGATTAAACGTCTCATTTCCAATTAAAATATATCTTTGAATATGAAATTTGAATCAAATACAGGTCATGAAAAATCGAAGAGTGTGGGAAATACGATTACAAATATCTCGACAACTAATTACCCGATCGACTTCTTTATGCACAATTTATATTTTTTTTATTTTCTTTTATATCCATTCATTAAAATAAATAATTTCGAAAAAATTTATATAATTTGTATCAGATTCTATATATTTCGAGACTCCAAAAAAAGTAGTTCCGGATAATCGAGGTTACTGAAATTCAGCAAGCTTCTTCTCATTATTACATACTAAGTACATACCATATTTCAATTCTCTATCTCAATTTTTTAGGGAAATAGAGCATTTACAAACACACACACAGACAGACGGACTGCAATTTTTTTTCTAAAAATATGTTTTTCGGAATCTCATAAATAAACCTTAATTACAAATATGAATGTAACCCTTGAGAGTATGAATCCTTCTTCAATGTTTTTAAAATTCATTAAATCTGTAGAATTATATTATCTTAAACATTGCATATATTGCAGTGAAACCTGGAGCTTAGTGAACGGAATATTACGTTCTACACGCTTAGAGGGCTAGTGTCTGAAACGTGTAAAACCTTCTACAAGACTTATCCTATGCTACGTATGATGGGTTAGTAATATATTTTAATAAATTTTAAAATGCTAAAGTAAAAAATATTAACAGTGAAATTTAGTTAGAGAGATTAGTGGCGACATCTATTATTAGTAGATCCTGGCGGAAAGTTTAATTTCGTTTTCGTTTTTGGTGAACAGTCTATTTCTGTACCAAAATTACTGAACATTTGGTATCCTGATGTCTATATGAGTATCCACGTGTATACTAAGTCATTTTCTAGCTGATTTATATATGCATTACTTTGAGGTTAATTTGTTTAATCTTATTAATTTTCCGTTTTATTGTAGATATCTGTTTTATTGTAGATATCCGTTTTATTGTAGATATTCGTTTTATTGTAGATATGTGGATGATTCTTTTGCGCTCCTAGGCCCATCTATTTCTTCCTTTGATAATGTGTTAACTATTTTAAACTCAATAGATCATGTTATCCAATTTACATATGAAGTTGAAGTTGATAATAAATTACCTTTTCTTGATGTGTTGGTTACTCGTTAGCTTAATACATTTGACACATGTGTATACCGCAAACCCTTTGCAGTCTCACTCCCCCTCTTTTTAATTCTTGTCACCCCCCTTTCCAAAAAGCCTCGACTTTTCATTTCTTTATCGATAGAGCATGTTTGATTTGTTCGGATAATAATTTCCTTGTTGCAGAATTGAATTATATTAGATCAGTGGCTATTAATCGTGTTTTTAGTTTGTCTTATATCAACCGTTTAAATTTTCGTTTTCTCAATAAAGATATTAATAGTCTTGATTCTTCTGTTGTTCCAGTTTCTTTTTCTAATCTCATTATTTTGTCATTTTATAATAGCATTAGCTTCAAAATAGCCAATTTGTTAAGAAATTATGATTTTAAAGTTGTTTTTAAGCCTGTTAATAAACTACCTTTTTCACGGTTAAAGGATAAAATTCCACATCAAAACTTCTGGGGTATTTACAATATCCAATGTCAATGTGGTTTGTCTTATATAGGACAGACTAAATGACAACTCCGTTTCAGAATCAATGAACACAGAAAATATGTTAAGAAAAAGGAATTACAAAAAATCCTCTATTGCTTGTCATTGTTGGAGGGAGGGACATAATTTTAAATTTAATTCAGCCACTATTATTAAGAAATGCAATACGTTTTTAGATTTAGACTTTTTCGAGGCAGTTTATATTCATAGATTTGGTAACTCCTTGGTCAACGATTTTTCAAGCGTACCTTACATCTCACCTTTCTGGGTTGATTTACTGTGTCATAGTGCATCACTTCCGGCTTAATCTTATTGGTTGCTCGTGCGTGATGAGCTTTCGGTGTGTTATTGTCTGTCATTTGGGTTTTTGATTCTGTTTCATGTTTTGGGGGGATATAATTATTTTTATTTTTACTGACACTGATTATGTGAATCCAAGTTACTCATGAAAGGTACGTCTCTTTATTGAGCTACAGTTCGATATAGTGTGTTAAACGAATTTTATTGTACAGTAATAGTTCTCTCATTTTCAATACGGATGAGCATAGAGAAGACAAACGTGAGAATGATTCTTTTTATAGAGGAAGTAGAAATTATTTAGAGAGCGTAATCGACCATTTCCAACATCTACATCAGCCGGGTATATGAAACCATGCCCAATGAATTCAATGTTGAATCTTTTGTGATGTATCGTTAGGTGTGTTTGTGTATCGTTATGTTTTATCTATTTAACTATATGAATAAAATTTGAAAATCTATTCCGTTGAGTCACCGGACTGTCAGGATGACGGATTGTAGGATTGAAATCTCATCTGTAAATTAATATCCACAGCAATACAAGACAACAGACACACGAGTTTAATTAATAGCTACACAATATCGCAAGATTATTATGAGGCTCGTGAAAGATGAAGTTTAAACAGAATGCGAGAGAAAATAGTTCTTCTGTAGTTCTGTAGACCAATATGAAGGTTGTAAATATGATATGTCAAATAAAGGATTTAAATTAGAATTTTAGGTGAAATCTTACTTATGTTTACGAAGATGTAATGTTATTCAAAGGTTTGAAGTATTGTGATTTCATGATCGTGTTTGTGTCTTTGACTAGATAACAAAGATTGTTTAAAATTAAACGGAAGCGATATAATCATTTATAGTCGTAAGTCAAGTAAATATTTACGCAATTGTAAGATTATAAATTAAAATCCTACACACATATATACATATATATACATTAAATGCAAGCTACTTTTGCTAGAGATGTAAAATAGATTAATTTACATATATATGATTTTGTATTACTTTATGAACAACTACATATAGTATAAAGAAAATATAAATTACTCCAATCATATTTATGTTAAACAATAATAAATTAAATCAATTTCACTTTACGTTTTTAAGCTAATTGTGTTCCATACATTTATTTGATATATTATATTTATATAAAAGTTATACGTTTGGAAAATCTCCTTTTAAATTACATATTTTTTATTTATTAATAAAATTTTATTTTATTCGTTATAGCATTTTATGTATCGTAATCTCTCCATATAATTTTTGTTTGACATATACGACGCTAAAAGTTTTCAAGCAATCGTACATTGCATTAATTTAATTCATCTGACACGCTCAAATATTTCAAAATATTTGTTGATCTAAATAGTTACGTGACAAAACATATCCATTAATCAAAATGTTTTGAATTTTAAAATGAATAATTAATTACCTTTTTTCAATTTTGCAGATCATCGCAAATTAGCTAAAATAGTTGTGAAAAAGAATGCTTTAATTGTAAATTTGATTTTAAAGTACGCAAGGAATGTTAATTTAAATAAATTAACTTACCATGTGTACTAAATTTTTGTTAAATACTTTAAAAGTCCAAAACCTTTTTTTCCTCTCAAAAACGATTACGTAGTAATTACTAAGTTTGTGTCATTAGTTTAGAATTGTTTAAAGGAATTTCTCATATCTGTTATAATAGATTCCATTCTATTAGGGTATTACAAATTCTTGTTATACAAAAATAAGGAAAGTTATAAAAGGATTAATTTCTAGAAAACCCTATAAAATAGAAATAAAAAATCCTTTTATTGTATAAAAGAAAATAAATTATTTTAAACAAGAGAGTAATATAAAAAGTAATTTATTGATGGTGGTACTTTTTTTTAAAATCAAGATCTGATTTTTACCAAGCATTGTATTTTTAAAGCATATATTTAAGTCGTCAAAAGAAACACAATATTCAATAAATATCAATGTCAATATATATAAAAAAAAAGAAAATATTTCAAGAAGATCAGATTACCAAAATGACAGCATAAAAAAATTTTAACACTTAGTCGAAAAGTGCTTATTAGTTCGGTTTGTCTGTCTTTCTGTTTGCTATATGTCTGTCGTCTTTTTGTCCTCTAACTCTCGGAACTTTACTCGTATTGCTACATAATTCATGTATATTAATAATATTTACTATGGCACGTTTGCTATTGAAAATGAAGTGTGTAGCTTTTATATTTCGTCTACAAGGACGCTCAAAAAATCCCGTTACAATATGGTCTGTGTGGAAAAATCGTTTGCGGTGTATTGTAATAGTGTTACACTATTAGAAAATAATGAAGTTTACATGAATTTATCAGATGCACTCAAACATGCTTTATGCAGAATTTGGAGTGTGTAACTTTCATAGCTCGTAACAGGGATACTTAAAATAATTCCGCTACTATATGATCTACGGCGTAAAATCTTTTGCGGTGTATTTACCACCTTACATATATAATGAAATTGATACGAATTTCTGAGTTTCACTAAAACATGCTTTCTGTAGAAAATTTACTGCATAACATGTATCATCCATTTACAGGGTCACACAAAATAATAATTGTCGACGAGAAAAAATTGTTTGCAGCGTATTTTAATTATGTCACATCGTTTCAAACATAATGAAATTGATATGCGTTACTGCAGTTCTCTAGAAGATGCTTGCTGTAGAGTTTCAAATGCATAGCATTTATCGTTCATTTCCAGGGGCCCACAAACTATATCAGTTAGATATATTTTGTGGATTTAGACAGGATTTAGTACTGTCTATTACGGATAATTGCTGTAAAAGAGTTTTCAGTTATAGTACGTTTTGTTTTTAAGTTTAACTATTTTTTTGCATAAATTGGTGTGCATAAATTCCATAGATCATGTACAGGGCAACACAATAAAATTTGCAACCATTACTGAGTCTGCGGCGTGAACTGCTTATTGATTGTTTTTATTTGAATTGAATATTTTCAAGCTGAATTATATTTAGAATGATAAGAGATGTTTGAAATTTTAAATAAATTCATGTACAGGGATCCGCAATGAGCTGAATACGTTACAGCTTGTATATGGTAATTTCTCGAAGTGTGTTTTTAGTAGTTTTAAGCGATTATTACCTGAATAACATTTTACCTTAATATGCACGTTCATAAAAAAATTTAGATAAAATACAGGGCTATACAAAGAAGTCGAATACATTTCCATATATTGGGAAAAATTGCTGGAGGTAATTTCTAAACTGTGTTATGCGTTTTCTAGTAAAACTACAATTTAGATAACTGTGTAGAATATATACAGATCTATAGATCAGAAGCAGGGCTACACAAAAGAATTGGAGTACCTTTAAGGCTATTGACAGTAAATTCAGAAATTTAGTTTTCAAATGTGTTATCAGTTTACTAAATTATTTACTTAGGTACCTTCTTTAAGTTATTAAAGAAGAAGTTTTGTAAAATATTCTGGAATTGTTGGAAGGTGGTATAAGATTTCTATACTTGACGCATGATATTTATTTCTCTTTTTTTAATTGTGAAGGATTGTTTTTTCTTTTGTTATTTATCGTAGCAAGGCTACAACATTCGTATAATTTCCAGGTATAATGATATCTTAAATCTTATTATTACACAATTTATACTGTATAAACATTATTTATATTTAAATGATATTATTTTATTTTTAATAAACATTTGCATTTTTTGTACTGCAAAAATTATAAATTTTTAATGGTTCAAGAAGTTTTACTAAAAATCTTCAAAAACCAATAGATTTCAGAGATTTAAAGAAGACTTTTTGATACAAATGTCACTGCCGGTAAATTTTGGTACCGATTCTGAGTAGTTTTTACAATTGATTAATACGTTGTCTTCACCCAAAATCAAAACGCAAAATCGATTTATAGTATGCGTATCAATTCTCAAGTAGTATATTTATCAAGTAGTAAGCCTTTTTATGTTCAATAAACTAAACGTGTTCAATAGATAAACATGCTAAATTAAAAA
The DNA here is from genome assembly GCA_963931845.1 of Maratus michaelseni. Lineage (NCBI taxonomy): Eukaryota > Metazoa > Arthropoda > Arachnida > Araneae > Salticidae > Maratus > Maratus michaelseni. Next base: position 125,688,215 of record OZ007590.1, on the reverse strand, counting down.
CGTAAAATGAACAAACATTATATTGTTACTCTTGCACGTATGATTTCTGTTACACAGATATATGAGTTTTTGGAAAATTGATAGCCTCCAAAAAACCGATATTCTAGATTGATAAAAATGTATAAAACACTGTAAAAGCTACTTGGAGAAATTTTCGAAATTTAGGTCAGAAAAAACTTTTGTTTCAAAAATGCTTGTATAAATCTTGGACATCTAGTGGCTTCTGAAATTTATGAAGTTGAAAGAACTTTTTTGGAATCGTGGTTAACTCGGAAGAGGTTATATTATATTTTCGTATACTTTCTTTCTAAATCAAGAAAATTGTAAACATAATTCAAATATTTCATAAACTAGGAACGTTATTTTTATGTAGAAATAAATAATAAAATTTCCTCTTCAATCTGTTACTGTATGAATTACGCAGAAATAAATAAAATTTTTTTGTCTTCACTCAAATAGAGTACGACTGTGAGAAAAAACATCGAACGAGGCTCGGTCTCCCAGTTACTGATTGTTATACGACAAAACATAAAAATAATACATTTAAAGTTTTAGTTATGCAATTTTCGCCCAGGGCACTACCAACGTAAACAAAACCAATTATCGAAAATTTTTATCAAAATTTAAATTTCACCGAGGCAGAAGCTTATTCTGAAAATGTATTCAAAAAACTTAAAAAGTCAATCTTATTTAAATTTAGTTACACTATGTTTCGTCACGAAACGCTATAAATACAAAAGAATATTTTGTTGAATCCATGCCACTTACTTTCATTCAGTATTCAGTATTCAGTAATTCACTATTCAGTAAACACAGTTAAACATAAGAAATCAATCTTACTTACATTGGGTTACTCTATTTCATTCTAGGGGGGGGGGGGTAAACGATAGAGTAAATTGTGTTGAATCAGTTCTACCTATTTTTATCTTGAATCACATACAATGAAACATAAAAACACTTTTACTTAAATTTGGTTAATATATTCTTTGGTAAGGGGAGTTATCGACGTAACAGAAAGTTGAGTTTAAATTACCCTATCTAATTTCAACTTGAAGATATGACAAAATATAAAAAAGATACATTTTAAAAATTTAGTTATGCAATTTTTCGCTACGAGCATCAACTAGACTATGAGAAAATGTTATCAATACATATATTTGACAATGGCGGATTCTTTATCTGAAGCTTTGTGGAAAATTCGATCGGGTAAGTGAGTTTAAAATGCGTTTGAAAAGTTATTTGATGACAGTTATATGCACATACTGACACATGAAACATCATAAATTAAATAAACTTCATAGAAAATATCTCTTCCTACAGCTATTGGCGATTAAGTGTAATGCATGTGTTTTATTTTGTGCTGCCCTGTAAAAGAACTGTATATGTTATATACCATATTTTCAATAGAGAACATGCCACAATAAACCTTAGTAACATACACAAATTTCGTAGAATTTCAAATAACGTAATGTCACTAAAATGCATTTTGAGTTTTTACTGCCCATAGACGTCGTGTAATCAATTTTTTGTGCCACCCTGTAAAATAACTATAAATGCTGTATACATCATCTGCAAGAAAAAACTTGCTGTAAGTCTATAACAACTTACTAAAATTGCATTACTGTCAGCGTTCTACAAATCCCGCGTTCCGTTTAATATATATTCGTGTAATCCATTGTTTCATAAAATCGTTCTATAAATTCGTTTCATTAGGATTTTCTATATATAGGGTAAATCTAAATATTTAACTTCATAATATCACTATTTTCTAAACAGTAGAAATGCGATAAATAGATAAATTCATTATCCTTATTTATATCAATGATTTGTGTACTTACGTTACATAGCATCATAATATCACTTCTTTAAAATGTACATAAATTTTGAAAGTTTAATAGATTACTTGTTGGTGTTTAGAGATACTGAATAATACTGGTGATACTTCTTTTTGTGAAAAATGCAACACCATGCAGGAATGACGCGATTGATCTGAAATTTTCAGCAAATGCAAAGTATAGTGTGTTATACAAATGATTCAAATTTCAGAGTCACATGCGTGGGCTCTGGACTACGTGGGTAGTCTACGGTTATCTCCTAGTGGTAAATGGTAAGTGAGACGTAACTATGTCTTTTCGATGAAAGAGGGCGACATTTAAAGAACTGACGGAGTTTGAACGGGGGGGGGGGAGAGAATCATTGGCCTTCGTGAAGGAGAATTTCCCTATCGTGCAATAGCAGCTATGCCCCGTCATATAGCAGCACTTATTGCAGCGGGTGGTGGCTACACCAAATAGTGATTTCGGACACTTAAAGTTGTTTTTACGCTTTGAAAATTTAATCATTTGTTTGTACCAATACCAGTCGTTTGTGTATTAATTTTCATTTAATTCTGATGATTCCTTCATTGTGTTGCAATTTTTACAAACATGTGTTTACATTTAGATAATCAAAATTTAATTTAAGAATAATGGATAAGTACTATGAATTTTCAGAACTCTTTTAAAGATTTTTTTTTTTTATGTAGGTTTAAAACATCCCTCTATGATAATTTGCAAATAATAAAAGTCAGTGTGCATAAATAGCACAAGGAAACATTACTTTAAAAATTCATTTTAATGTGTTTTAATGTATTCCAAATATCTTTCAAGTGTCTTCAGAGAAAGCAAAAAATCATCCACAATATATATAAGGTTATCAAAAATAAAAAGGATTTATTTGGACTTCTTAACTGAAAAAACCTCAAATAAATTCCTTTCATATTTTTTAATAAGTAAACAGATTCGATTCCTGAATAAATGAAACAGTTTATATTTCTCAAGGTACGGCAGAAATGACTCTTCATTCTAAGTAGTTTCCATACTATCGAAAATACAACTATTGCCAAGAGTAGAGTAAATTTTCAGGAGCTTTGCTGAAATAACATATGTAACACTTTTACATTAGTAAAACAACACCAACAAAAAAGTATAAATGTGTCATGAATTCATTGCAATAATAAGAAAATTGGAGTATTAAAAAAGATGAACTTCTGATAGAATTCTTTATTGCAATAAAATATGAAATGATACAATCATTGCAAATACACCTCATTATATTATCTGACACTTTGCTCCAAAAATTTGTGTTCGATGTGTAACAATATCGACATTGGAATGCATCTGAGTAAAGATGTGAAAATTGTTTAATTGTCTTGTCTAAAACAGTCACATTTTAAACACTATTATCAAAAACTTGGCTGAGTAAATAATCTGTCGCTGACAATAAAAGATACAAAAAAAAAGGAGTAGGTTCTAAACTATCGATCGTTCAAATTTTTTTGTCGCAATAGGATTGACTAGTGAAGTTCTGAATCGGTTCAAGTAACCCTTTTTTTACCCGAGCAGAGGTAGATTTGTTTGCCGTTACTATTTTCTTCGCGGACCGAAAATGTTTAATATAATTGTTTCGGTTGGTTTTGAGCTAGGTTTTGACTCTTAAGGGTCGAGTTGACATTAAATCGATTTCTTAAACGGAAGTGTTTGGTATTTTTGTCATGCAAAGAAAAAAAAATGAATAAGTACAGGGTGATTATAAAAAAAACTATCCCGATATATGAGCCCATAACTGTCATACCGTTCACAGAAACTGAATGAAATTCTGGCCTAAAGTATTTTGAGATATGCGCTCAAGAATCACGTGAAAAACAACAGTTAAATTCTAACAGTTAAGGTTACAGTGACAAAATTTTGAAAATTTCAAATGGCAACACCTACTTTTTTTTATTGGAATGGCATCTTCGTAGTGAAAAACCATAAAAAGCGTTGGAACGGTACCTGTAGCACGAAAATCGCAGGCGCTAGACAGACTAAGAAGAAAAGTGAAAACAACCAATAAAGGACAGAGAAGCAACAGAAAGTAAAACATTTTATTGTTCAGTGCTATCCACCATCTGCCGCATGTAAAGTGTGCGTCGTGTGTAAAATGGAAAATGTATGAAACACAATAAAATATTTTGTTTTCTGTTGCTTCTCTGTCCTTATTGGTTGTTTTCACTATTTTTCTTAGTCTGTCTAGCGCCGGGGATTTTCGTGCTACAGGTACTGTTCCAACGCTTTTTATGGTTTTTCACTACAAAGATCACATTCCAATAAAAAAAATAGGTGTTGCCATTTGAAATTTTCGAAATTTTGTCACTGTAACCGTAATTATTAGAATTTAACTGTTGCCTTTCGTATGATTTTTGTGCGCATACCTCAAAATACTTTAAACCAAAGTTTTATCCAGTTTCTGTGAATGGTATGATAGTTAGGGGCTCATATATCGTGATAGTTTTTTTATAATCACCCTGTATATAATTATATGTTTATATGTATACTTATTTTTCAAATACAAAACACCAAAAGGATGCTAAAAGTAAATTGGTAGACTATTTAAAGCAATTGCGTTGAAAAATATTTAATTGCCTTTCTTCTTGGATTTCGGGTTGACTTCAAATACAATTTTTGTGATCGGGTTGGAATTCCAGTAGACATTAAGTAAAATTTTTGAGTAAAACCCGATCCGCTCAGGACGCCATTTGTACAATTGTGTGTCGTGTTGCATACAAATTTAAGAGTCAATGAAATGTAGAATTAGTTCCGGAACATAGCTGCGTATAAAGAATAATACAACATTATTAAACAGGGCATGTCATTGATTTTGAGGCTGCCTGATTGTCAACGACATAAACCAATACAACACATAAGACCATATCATAAAAGAACTTAAATACATACCAAATCACTACTTTTGATCGAATCAAATGCGTTTTCATTGATTGTGAGGCATTTTCTATATCAAATTCAGGAGTCACGATTGTTTCAATGCCATTTAAATGGAAAATAAGTCTCATCACTCCAAATAATCCATCAAAACACATTCATTATTCACTTTTGTTAGAGCAAAGTAGACCGTAAAACAAATGTTTTTCGTGAAACTCTTTATTTACAGGGAATAATTCGTAATTCAATGATCTTTTACAGAAAATAATAAATTATTTTTTAGAACCAACATCGTTACTGAGAATCACATAGAAAATTCCAGTTATATTGCACGTACACTCTTACTATCATGAGCATTTGCAGTTGACGGTTACAATATAGTAGTTGAAATCTCTTTCGTTTCCGGTATACCAGTTGTTTTGCAAAATCTGGCTGTTTTACAGGAAATATTGTAGTCTCTTCAAAATGGAAGTTCTCTTAGTTTGCCAGCACATATTTATCCACCATTTCACGTAGACGAATAGACCAAATAGCATCTATCGAATCATCAACATTCTTTCAAATCACCTGCAAAATAAATTGATATTAATATCATGTTAATAAAAAATATAGAGACTTCGAAAGTAATAAGATTAAATTAACGAATACAAAACAGTATTAAAGACACAAAAAATTTCTTAATAACCTCATAACATTAAGAAATGTGTAAGAACTTTCGAAAGAACTTTGTTTATCTTCTTCAGGCGCAAAGACGTGCTACCATTTTGAAGTCAGGAGCAACACTGGGGGTTGCTCAGGACCTTAATGTTTTGGTGTTATTACTTAATTTTATGGCGTTATTACTTAACTTTATAGTATTATTAAGAAGTTTGTTTTTGCATTTATTGAATCATTTTAGGTTGTTCGACATTTTAATGAGACAAAACAGTACTATTTATTAAATATAATTATCTTTTTTGGATTCTATTTTTTTTAATATTGTATACCGATTTGTATTTTTTTTTATATCGTATCGTCCAGTTTTTTAAATTATATACTATATATTATATCTTATTATCAATCAAAATCTTAAATTTATCTTTTTTTTTCAGAAATGATAATTTTTACGTTTTTAAAATATAAATACAACTAACACAAATATTGAATTTTTTTTTTATGTCGTCAAGATAAACATATATTGGAATAGACAAAGCTCTTTTTATTGGTGAGGAAAAAAAGTAAACTTTCGAAATTTCATTTTATACATCTACTAGTTGCTATATTATATCTTGCTATTCCCCGAATTTTGTAATCATATATTAATATAGATATAAAATTAATAAATTTCAGCTGAAACTATTTGCAACTTTTCAATATATGTAATATTGTTACAGATCCAGAAGTGTTAATTTCGAAAAGAGAATTATAAATGAAAATGATGAATGATAATGAAAAATTATATTACTCGACATTAATCATTGCCTATGAATTCTAAAAATATCCTAATAGACTACAATTCTACTACACAAATATAATCTTCAACATTGCTCATCAGTTATGTTAGACAATATTAAACGGCTGATCCATTCATTTATGATTGCATTATGAAAGATGGAGAAACTGCCATCGCATAAAGAACTTTTTGTAAAGAAAAATAAGAGATGGCTAGATTCGAATACATCAATAAGTAATCTCTATTTTCCCGGCGGAAGTAATAAAGTTGATCAAGCTCCCATTGAACGATTTTACATAATTCTACGAACATTAACATGTTGATGCGAGATAAACAAATTGGCCTTTAATCATTATTGTGACGAACTGCAAACATGTATACGTCTTTTACAATTAGTATTCAATACCAGTAACAAAAGATACTTATACTTGGTCAAGAAATAATACAAAAATTTTTACTACCAATAGACAAGATGTCAGAAGAAGTACACGAACCTCGTCACAAAGAGTTTAAAAAATTTCGTTTGGAAAACTCTAGAAAGATATCAAGAGAGGCTAATGGAGATATCAATGTATTCTAATTAGTTCAAATCCGGTAATCACATTATTGAAACCTCAACAAAATTACAGAGCAGCTGAAATTCACCCAGATGTTTTAAAGCTTCTACATTCAACAAATATAAAAATAATAAAAAACGCAAACGGCGAAAAATTACAGTAATGCACTTTTGATGACACTGACAGTGATGGCAGTATCTAATGAATTACTATTTTTCTAATACAAGAAAATGCACCGAATACAATAACACTGCATAAATTCCATGCATAAATTTCGTGCATAAATTTCATGCATAAATTTCATGCATAAATTTCATGCATAAATTTCATGCATAAATTTCATGCATGACATTTCCTGATATATCAGGCTTTTACTATAAGCCTAATATGCATACATCTGTTTTATATTATGCATACCAGCGCCATCAATCGGTAAAATGTTGAACAACAACTTTTTCCGTTATTAAAAAAAAATCTCATCTCCCTCTAATCCCGTTCCTGCAAACAGCAATTTTTTACCGTAATTTCTTTCTTTTTAATGAATTTATAAAATTTTACGAACTTATAACGCACGCGGTGCATTTTTCATCTATATTTTACAACTTTAAAACAAAGTAACAAAAATATTCATAACTACCATTAACCTTAGCGATATTGTACTTTTCAATCTGTGCTTTGTGATGAAACATATAGTTTGCAGATAATAAAAAAACTCAATGTCTAACTCAATTTAAATGTATAATATTAAATAAAATATATGTATTTAAAAATTTAATATATATAATAATACTGGCACTAGTATACTGTATGTTTATATTGACTTTCTTTAGAAAAAAATATATTCTATCCACTACATTTTGAAAGATTCTCCTCTACAAAGTGCATTTCATGAATAAAGTTATAGCTCATCTTAAGCCATCATGCAAAACTCTGAAGAATTCTAACTGTCCATAAATTTGAATTATCGATATAAAACTGTCACTAATGCCTTTTAGCGGAAAAATATTTTGTGACACAGAGGTATTGTAGGAATTCTATTGTTTTGATATATAGCGAATAAATGTATATTTTCTTGCCATCACGGGTATCACGGAATTGATATATAAACATAATGGTTCAAATTGTAATATTTATGACATAAATAAATGTGACAGGGACAGTGCAATTCTAGGTTTTTGAAAAAATCATCCAAAGTACATTAGAGATTGCAATGAAAGTTTTTATAGATAAAGAAAACCATTTCTTTGAAATTGAATATTTTTGTTTGGGTTGGCAATACAATAAAAAATCGCCAAAAAATTTTAACCATATTATAACACTTTAATGGTATTTTTGACCAAAGAAAATTGTGTAAAATTCAATTGTAATTTATATTTCTCAATTAATCATTTAAATGTTGTCAATAATTTCCCCCGTCTTATCACACCAACAAAAGTGAGAAAAATTGCTCGATAATTATGGTATTGTATATTTGTTATAGAAAACTAGCTGAAGTTCCCGGTCTTGCTCGTGATTTTAAGAAGGATTGTTAGATAAAATCAAATTCATAATTAAACATGCAGTATAAAGACATAAAAGAAGTATGCGAATTATTATACACATGAATAAAATAAAAACCCGTTATAAAAATTCAATAAATTTATATAATAAGCTCATCAGAAATTCATCATTGGTGCAGTAAACGATGAAAATTCTTTCAAATGTAACTTTGCACGTAAATGAAGTATACATGTGTTTCCATTTTTAAAAAAGTAACGTTTCAATTTACGTTTTTATTTTGAGTTTTAATTTGTGTAATTTTCACTCATTTTTCATTTAATCCAGACGACAGATTACCTACTTACTTTGTAAATAATCTGTGATCCGTATTGACACCTTTCTTAGAACTTTTTGCTGAAAAGTTGTTTCCGAGTATTTCGTTATTTACAGGGTGACAATAAATAACTTGGACACACATGATACATTATAACTTTAACGCTAATGAAAATATTACGACCAAACTTCAAAATAAATATGAATACATTATGTCGTCTAATATATTTACAAATTTTCAAAGTGGCTACCTTTAGCCTTAATACAGAGCTTTAAACGTGTCACAAAATTTTCGGCTATGGGCCGCAACTCACTTACTGATATTTTATCCCATTCCTTGCATAAGGATTTCTTTAGGGATGTCAAAGTTTTATGAGGTTTAGCACACACCCTTGTCTCCAAGATGGACCAAACAGAATTATCCATTGGGTTCAAATCTGGAGAATACGATGGCCATTCTTGAGCTCCAATGAAGTCAGAAAAATGTGTCTTGTACCAATCTTGAGTGCCTTTAGCTCTGTGTGTAGGTGCGGAATCCTGCTTAAATCTTTAAAACTACGCAACGGATTTTGATGCGGTTTTTTTTAATAGATAGAGTGATTCAAGAGGAAGGTTTATATGTATATCCATTAAATAGTGGAGAAATACTGTTATTTTTGAGGTTTTTAATGTGATGTCGTAAATAATTTCATTTTTTCCGCTTATACATTGCAAACGCAGGCTGAACCCTACAAGATTTATCAAAATAATGTACTAATTATTGTACACATTAAAAAGGTCTACAGAAGACACAAAGAGATGAAGGTTTTCAAGGTTAACCCGAAGCAAAGCGAGGGAGGGCCGCTAGTCTATTAATAAATGTTACACTTAAATTTGGCTAAAGGGTCGTCTACATATATAAATAGTACCAAAATTGAAATTTGTCTTTACTAATATTTAATTTTGACATCATATTTGAATTCTTCGAGACATTTTACCTTCGGCTATTAAAAGGAAAATCATTCAAACTGTAAGTTTAAGAATTATACAGGTTTAAATTTTGGAGCTCCTAATATTGAATTATTTTCTAATCGTTTGAAGAAATATTGCACTGCCGTAGTTATTTAATCATAAGTCAAATGTATTTGGCGAAATAGGTTGTAAGTTTGGATTCGTATATTTGAAGCTTCTAGAAACTAATTTCTGTTAAAACCTTTATAAGTCGCAATTCGTTTTTTTTTTTTCAAAAAGTAGTTTCCAAATCATCTATACTTTAACATTAATTTTCAAAAAAAGATTAATTGTAACATATGGTATATTAAATAGACATTAAATTCTAGAAGCTTCAAATGTTCGAATTTAAAATGACAGCTTATTTCGAGAAGTTGCTTTTGAGTTATGCTTCAAAAACCACTCGTAATGTAATATGTTTTGCAATGATTAAAAATAAATATAACATTACAGGTTCCAAAATTTAACCCTGTATAAATCTTAAAATAATCATCAGAATGTTTTCTCTTTTGATATATGATGGCAAAATGTACCGGAGAATTCAAACATAATGTCCAAATTAGATGTTAACATTGAAAACTTTTAAGTTTGGTGCAATTTCTATATGTAGACGACCCCCTAAGATAAAATGTAATTATAGCATTATATAGAAGACGTTGTAACTAATAAATTTGTATCAGCCATATTTTTGTACGACATAGTAAGGATGGTGCCTTATTATTAGGAATGTACAATACGTACAATTACATAATTTATACCCCTATAATATAATCTTAAAATCATGCAGTTTAAAAACCACTGAGTATTTTATTGAAATTTTGCATTTTCTTTAAAATACAAACTGTACTGCTTGGTACAGTAATTAAATAAATTTTTATTTTCACTAATTAATTTTGCCAAATGTTTTTTTTTAAATTTTGCTTATTTGTAGCATATATTCCAACTTAACTAATTAGTATTTTTATTTTAAATATAGGTGAAGCGAAAAGATTTTTTGGTATACAAATGATTATACAATGGAATTTAACGTAAATAAAAATAAAAACGAAATTACAAACAATGCTTACACGTTGAAGAATTAATGCCTTTAAACTCATTATTCAATGTTTTTTTTTAATTAAAAGCATTTCGTACAAGTACGTAAAACTTTTTATACGCATTGCTTTAAAGTTAAACTATTCAAAGAAACAAATGCAGTAACAGAATAAGTGTTTTAAACTAAGTCTTATTCAGTCAACTAAAAGTACGTTTAATTTAAGAATTTAATTTTTGAAAATACAAATTTGAAATGAATCTTTAATTAGCGGTTCAGAAAGGATTCGAAGAGTATTTCTTTATGTGTAATTTTGTACACAATGAATAATTGAAATTTCGGTGAAAGAAAATGGCATTTTCTAAATAACAATAAAGGAATCGAAAATAATAAATTCAATAAATTTTAAAATATAGGGTAATGTAATGTATTGATTATGGCATATAATTTAAAGTTGTCGTATAAATACAACATTATTTTAAGCCATAAAAAGAAAATATTTATATTTCTGCCTTCTTTAATGTAACATTTTATTTTCAATCAATTTTGTAGATTTAGTTATTCAAGAAATAAAATCCAAGATTAGATTGATGTTATTCAGAAATCGAATAGTGTGTTTTATATGAATGGTGCAGATGCAAAAGTCACATTATCCACTTTTTCAATGTATTCCGTTATTCATATCACCGTGTTCGTCTTTTTAACCCTCTAAGCGTGTAGAACGTAATATTCCGTTCACTAAGCTCCAGGTTTCACTGCAATATATGCAATGTTTAAGATAATATAATTCTATAGATTTGATGAATTTTCAAAACATTGAAGAATGATTAATACTCTCAAGGGTTACATTCATATTTGTAATTAAGTTTTATTTAAAATTCTGAAAGAATCATATTTTTTTAGCATTTAAAACAAAATGCAGAGAAAACAACATTACAATTTTACCCTTTTTCAAAACGCTCAGAGGGTTAAGGCAAATCGGACTGCAATAGTGATTTGGACTACAACTTTATTTAAAGCCATAAAAGGAAAATATTTATATTTCTGCCTTCTTTACTGTAACATTTTATTTTCAATCAATTTCGTAGATTTAGTTATTCAAGAAATAAAACCCAAGATTAGATTGATGTTATTCAGACATCGAATAGTGTGTTTTATATGAATGGTGCAGATACAAAAGTCACATTATCCACTTTTTCAAGGTATTACGTTATTCCTATCACCGTGTTCGTCTTTTTAAGGCAAATCGGACTGTAATAGTAATTTGGACTATAATGAACATATTAAGGCTGAAAAAATTCTGAAAATCTCGTTTTGATGCATAACTCACATTTTCCATCAACTGTTTTGCAGCAAAACTCACACTCCCCAATTCAACCAGGAAGGGGAGGCTTGCAAAGGATCATGGGATTATACTAATGTACCAATAAATACTTTAATATACTACTTTAACTACACTTTAACTACACTAATAAACACTTTATCATCCTTCTATATTAAAAAAAAGTAATCTGGAACTGAGTCAAAAACGAAATGGACCAATCAAATTCTGCGTAGATATTCCGGGTTATTCTCATCGCTTTTTTACTAGGGACTTTTTTGAGGAGCTATTACTTTTTTTCTAGCCATCCTACGGATTCGAAAATCATACCACCAGACGCGAAATATAACAAGCTTTCAGAAATTAAAAAAATTATCACGGTCGGACAGTAAAAACTCAAAATACCCTTAAAAATCGAATAAAAAATCTTTTATTGAAAAGTATTTTTTTTATATTGTTGCCAATTTCTAAATAAGCGCAAAGGATTATGTTTTATCTCAAATAAAAAATATATTTGCGCGAGACTATTAAAAACAGTAATGAAAGTTTAAAATAATAATTAAATGATCACGTGTTGAAAGCAGGAAATAAAGAAAATTACGTCATAAAAATTGTGTTTACACATGAATATTAAAAATAAAAATGATGAATTAAATGAAAAAGCATTTTAACCTGATTACAGAAGAAAGTCGCCGTTCGTGATATCATCATCATCTTTTTAAAACAGGATACATTACCAGGTTTTAAGAGGCTGTGAAATCAGAACGGGGGTTGGTGAGCTTAGCGAGCAGGGGGCAGAGCCCCTTAGTAGTGTTAAAAAAGGTTCTACTAATTTAATGACAGTGAAAACGTTGAGCCATGTCTAATAGTAAAATTTTTGCACAAATTATTTTTAATAAATGTTTTTTGTGTTTTGATTTCAGTTGATTATTACCCTTCAAAATAACATAATGAAAACTAATGTTCAGATTTTGTTTTGTTCTTGTTGTTTTAAATTCATAACTATTTTGGTTTATAACTAATATTACCATAAAAGATATCTGCAAAACTCAGATTTTTCATATTTAAATTTAAATTCTAGCTTTACCAAAATTATTACAGGTTTTGGACTATGTGCAAGTAGTTATGACAACAAATATAGCACACAAAAACAAATTGTGCCAATATATTACGTTTATTAATAATAATCAGTTTTTTGGATTTTTTTATAAACTAGGTTAAGTGTAGAGTGTGAATTTTGCATATACATCCTTCATATATAATATGCATATTATATTCATATTTAAATTAATCGTTAAACAATAAATATGTGAATTTTCCCATTGCTAACTAAGTGTATAACCAACAGAGTGAAAAATGTCCAAGCCGGGGATTTCGAATCCGGAAACTTGGAATAACGCTCCAATGCTGCAATGATTTTCACTGTATTCGTTATACGCTTAGTTAGCTATGTGAAAATTCATGCATTTATTATTCAATAATTTCAGGCCAATTTCACTGCTGAAAATTAATTAAAATTATACATATTAATTACTAAAATTGTAAATAATTACAATACTTATTACTGCAGTATGATCACCATTTTAACCCTTAAAATAATTCTTTAAGCCATTAAATTTACTCTAAGCACGTTTAGCTTATGTATTTTATTTTAAAGCACTGTAAGAAAAGACAGATCTTAACGTAGAAAAAAATAACATAACCACCAACAAAAAAATACAATAACTGCTTCCGAGTTTCCCACTATTCTGAAAATCGTTCAATATCTTTAGAAAACTGAAAAACTAATATATGTTTTATATTTATAGAAACATTTATAAAACAATGTTTCTTTTGCTGCCAATGATTTTCGGAAATGTTTCCGAGTACTTTTTATAGTATATTAATCAACTTTCTGACCTCGGAATATAGGTTTTTCGGATGCTATCCATTCTCAAGTGAGCATTTTCATGTTCAATTTAGATGTTTTACAGAAAAACAGAATAAATTAACAGCATTAATATTACAAATAATATAATAAAATCACTTGTTAACTTTAAGTTAAAGCTTAATTATTGCTTAAAGTGGTAAAAACATAACACGAAATGTTTAAAAATACCTTTTAATACAGATTACATATGTTTCATTCGTTCTATCGACGACATCTTCAGATCAAAATGATGAATAAAATATTCTCGCACATTTTTTTGAAAATGGTAAACATAAACTACGAGATTGAATGTTCAAGGCAAGCAGGTGCTTAAATTGGTCAAACTGGAAAACATGAAAATTATTAGCTGTATATATGAGAGTGACGAAATCTTCGGTTTTGGACTTATGGTTTTCGGTTTTTCGCTGCGTCACTCGAGAAACTACCGTCTCTCATGATATATGCAAATTTTATTTTAAAAACGGTTTTAACGATTTTGACGAAATTTTGTATCCTACCGTTTTGGAGCACCAGAAAACCATTAGGCTAGGTCACATGTTCGAGAAAATTCGATTAGGGGGACATTTTGGGTCACCATGGGTCAGGATCAAGCTAATTGTATCTAAAAAACGGTTCAAACGATTATGACTAAATTTTGTATCATACCATTTTCGGCCACGAGAAGACTATTGCGCTGGGTCACATGTTCGAGAACTTCGATTAGTGCGTCATTCTTTTGGTCAACGCGGGTCAAGTTAATTTTATCTAACAGACGGCTCTAACGATTTTGATTAAATTCTGTATTCTACGAGTTTCGGGCACGATAAAATCTTTGGACTAGGTCACATGTCCGAGAAAATTCGATTGATGGGTCATTTTTGGGTCACTGTGGGTCAAGCTAATTTTATCTGAAAAACGGCTCAGACTATTTAGACAAAAATTTGCATCCGATTTTCGGTCACCAGAAGACTGTTGGGCTAGGTCACATGATCGTGAAATTTCGGTTAGTGGGTCAGTTTGGTCATGGGTCATTAGGGGTTAAGCTATTTATTTCTTAAAAACAGCTAAGACGATTTGAACTAAATTTTGTATCCTGCGGTTTTTGGGCACGAAAAAAATGATTAGGCTAGGTCATATGTTCGAGAGAATCCAATTAGTGGATCATTTTTGGGTCACTGTTGGTCAATCTAGTTTTATCTAAAAACGGCTCAGACTATTTAGACAAAATTTTGCATCCTATGATTTTTGATCACCAGAAGACAGTTGGGTGAGGTCACATGATCGAGAAATTTCGGTTAGTGGGTCATTTTGGTCATTGGTCATTAGGGATTAAGCTGTTTATTTCTTAAAAACAGCTCAGACGATTTGAACTAAATTTTATATCCTGCGGTTTTGGGGCACGACAAAATGATTAGGCTAGGTCATATGCTCGAGAGAATCCAATTAGTTTATCATTTTTGGATCACTGTGGGTCAAGCTAATTTTATATAAAAAACGGCTCAGACTATTTTGATTAAATTTTATAACCTACGGATTTCGGGCACAAGCAGAGATTGGGCTTGGTCACATGTTCGAGAAAATTTCCTTAGTGGGTCATTTTGGTCATGGGTCATGATATTTGAACTCAAATCTAATTTTGACCGAGCATAGCTCTGTCTTCCCTGCTCGTGTTCTAAATATACATTTAAAGAAAAACTTTGTTCATTTTTTTAATTTTCTTTAATTATTGGAAAGCTTTATAAACAATCATTATATTGGGTTTTCTACAAGTCAGTACACAAGACAATACATAAAGCTATATTCTTTTTATGAGGTTTTATGTTTCGTTACAAATTTTACACTTTTAAATAGGTAAAATATATGGTATACTAATTAAATACAACCTATTAAGAATTTCACAAATAACGAGATAAGTGAGATAATTCATTATTGAATCGGGAATTTTAACAATTTTTTTAATCGAATTATGTACAATTCCAATTTCTAGCGAATGAGAAGTCAGTATTCCCAATTTTTAGGCGAATAACATTTATTGTAGACCATATGCTTAAACTAACTCATTTTTTATCCTAAACTGTAAAATGGTCCATTTTTTTCTGGTCGCTTCACAGTTGATTTTTCTTTTTAATTAGCAGTTAGTTTAAGAAGATATTTAGACTTCAAGAAACACTTTTCATTAAATAATTACATTTCTAAACATTTTATTAAATTGTTTCAAAATTAATAAGTTTTCAATACATTTAGCAACTTTATACTTTTATTGTCTGTTTTTACAACTTTAAAAGAAAGAAAAGGGAAAAAAAATATTATAGCACTCTGCTTAAAGATTACTAATTTTATTCCATAATGAGTTTATAATTAAAGTAATAACGGACGCTGAACAAGATAATCGAAATGTAAATTGCTTTAAGCCATTAAAAACTAATAATTAAGATGCATTGACGAGACATGATAACATTGTTATTCATTTCAGGCTTTCCGGTACTGGTTAATTAAACTGCGAGATACTTTTTAAATTTATCTTTCTGTACAGTACAGGAAGTATAGCAATTTTCCAGCTTTGTTGTTTCGCTTTTCACTTTACAGCTGAGAAAAATTACAAAAGTCATACTTTTAATAAGAATTAAAAAATAATTTTCATAATTTTTATCAAGTAATTTACAGTTATATTCATATATTTCTTTTTACCCAGTGAACAATATTAGAAGATTAAAAATATCATTGCTAGTAAGCATCTTATATTAACGTAAACATTAAACTTAATTAATTTATTTTATAAAAATAATTCATCCTTTAAGGTGGATTTTTAAATTCTTATAATGTAAAATATACATGTAAAAAGACTTTCAAATTATACTTCTATAAATATCAATGTTAAAATCAAAAGAGAAATTTAAATGAAATTCTTGATTTGCTGTGTTAGCCCGTGTAACACAGAAAATGGTTGCATAATATCTTGTAGTGCATTTAAGAATTAAATGAAGATTAAAATTTTTTAAGAATTAACACGTTTGTTATATTTAATAACATAAATCAGTTCTGAAACCCAAATTCAGTTCTGAAAATTTAAAGTCTGAAAATAACTTTTGAATTAAATGAAATCTGTATATCATCCTTAAGCAGTTTGACGCTACACTGTTACAAATTTGCAGTAAACTGTCCAGTAGGGTGGAGCGAAAAAATTAATTTTTTTTACAAAAAACGGGTAGGTGTCAAAAGTTGCCTTTATACTAGTACATCAAATATCTGAAATTTTACCGCTGAAAAAAAATGCCTTGAGTCTGCGCTTTTGGTCCAAATGTCAAAATTTTGGGTAAAATTTGAAAATTTTTCAAAAAAAAATAAAAATTTTCTGTAGAACTGATTATGATTTAATAGTGTCATTTGAACCTTTATTAATAAAGATTTAAAATATTGAAACGATAAAACGATATCTTTATTATTTTTAACTGGAGCAAAACTGACAAATTTCTGTAAAAAAGGGGCGTTGCCATTCTGGTACAGCATACAACGACACGTTGAAAAAAAATTAATAGAAAGAAGATTAAATAAAGAGAAGCACCGCAATTAGAAGATGCTGCATGTGAAATTGAAATAAACGAATCAGTATGCAATGATTCAATAATAGATACAATTGAATTCCCATCTTCATCCTCCTATACCGAAACTCGAATGAAGTTTGAAACTTTTTAGAGCATGTGATAGCTATAGAATTTCTGATCGGTCTGCTGCAGTTCTTGCTTCAGCAGTTCTTCAGGAGTGTGTATGTACAGCAAATGACACTGGAAAACATAATGTACCCGTATCCGTTACAGAGGTTTTACAAAGACCCGTTTGCAAGGTAAGGCGTGAAAGCCAATTGGCTTGTTCATTTCAACGTAAAGAACAGAACTCTAAAACAGAAATAAGAGCCTTATATTTCGACTCCTGAAAAGATGACACAATGCGTATAGAAAAGAGAAGTGATAAACATGCATATCGTAGAATTATGAAAGAAGAACGTGTTACCATCTTAGAAGAGCCTGGCTCCAAATATTTGGGGACTCATTTTGCCTAACATTTCCTCATCTGAAGCATCAAAAGATATATTTAAATGCATATCAAAGTTTTTAAAAGATGAAAATATTGATTTGTCCAGCCTCTCATGCTTGAGTTGTGATGGGTGTCCGGTGCCCTGTGAATACGGGGAAGCATACTGAAGTAATCCGTCGAATGGAAGAGAAGCTTGCAAGACCTATGCAATGGATCATATGTCAGCTCCAGTTAAATGAATTGCCTCTGCATCATTTGTTAGGCATGATCGATAAGAAAACTTCTGGCCCAAATGTATTAGGGAAATCCTTGTCCACGTGCCATTCACTCCCTATTGCAGTTTTTGAACCTATAAAGAATAATTTAGAAAATATATCTCTGAAATCGATGAAAAGGCACTCAGCACAGACCAAAAATACCTGCTGGACATTTGCAAAGCTATTTCATCAGGATATTGCTCTAGAGAACTAGCGAATAGGAGTCTAGGAAAATTTTCCCAAGTAATATGGCTCACAACGGCGAATAGAATTCTTCACCTTAATTATTCGCATTGACTGCGCGTCAGAGTCTCTATTTTCACTCACAAAGTATGTAATCTAAGTTTATGCCCCAGGATGGTTTACCATCAAATGTAATCCACAGCTAAAGAATGTATTTAAAACCTTATGGGAAATTACTCGGCTACTAAAGAACAGCAAACGCCATAAAGCGAATAGTTAAAAACGTTATTCAGGACAATTGTTACTTTGCACACTCAGAGCAAATTCTGATTGCAATCACATTAAACAACTAGCTGCTCATACCATAATAAATGCAAGAGGTAAAATAAATGATGACATACGCAAATTTGACAATCAACATTGAAGCAGATAATTATAAAAATCTTATTGATTGGAAAACTATTGCGGTAACAGGACCCCCAATCACTATGCATTTATTGGATGCAAGTTTGTTGAAGGTAATAGACGGCTGTATAGATTCCCGTACTAACATCCCCAATGAGTTATTTTGCATGCCTTCTCATACTCAAGCAGTAGAAAGATACGTGAAGGAAGTCACAGGCAGCATCATCAAAAGTCTGTGGATAAGAAAGAAAAGATGAATACACCAAGGCTAGGTTGATATACAGAAAACTCGTACCAGTCTGATAAAAAAAATCACAATTCATTGCATAAATAAAATATTGTGTTCAGATGATAGGGTGGTTGTGCTGGTAACGGGTGGGACATGATATGCACCCACCTCCACTCCTGGGTAGTTGTAAAAGCAACTAGCGAAGAGCTGCATTCAAAACAACGATTCGTTGTATGCTGTACCAGAATGGAAACGCCCCTTTTTTACCGAAATTTGTCAGTTTTGCTCCAGTTATACAGAATAAAGATATCGTTTTATCGTTTCAATATTTTAAATCTTTATTAATAAAGGTTCAAATGACACTTTTAAATCATAACCAGTTCTACAGAAATTTTTTATTTTTTTTGAAACATTTTCAAATTTTACCCAAAATTTCAACATTTGGACCAAAAACGCAGACTCAAGGCATTTTTTTTCAGCGGTAAAATTTCAGATATTTGATGTATTAGTATAAAGGCAACTTTTGGCACCTACCAGTTTTTTGTAAAAAAAAAAAATCACTTTTTTCGCTCCACCCTACTGTCAAGTCATTCGACCGTTTTTATCGATAACGGTTACATAGCTGTAATTTAACTCCATTTTGACCGTAAAATGGGCAATAAAAATGTCAGAATAGAGTTTAATTACGGTTATATAGTCGTTTTATATAAAAACGGTAGAATGACTGGACAGTTTGCTGCAAATTTTTAACAGTATATCGATTTTAAAATCCTCCCGAGTTTAATTCTAACAAGCTTAAAATTTTCGATTTTTCGTATCAGGAATGTAATAAAAAATAGTTCATAACTATGGTTCATTTATAATCTAGATAGCTTGAAAATTTAGGATATATGATATCTAAAATTGCATTTAGGTACTTTTTGTAGGTGAAAATTATTTATCATACAAATCAACTGGAATTCAGCACTCTTATTTAGACCAACCTTGACCAACCAGTGCTCCGTGGCATTCCAGGAAAATAAGTAAAATTTGAATGAAAACAAAATATTGCATACGCCAGAATTTTTCGAAAAGTGTGTACCAATTTCATTGTTATAAAAAGTACTAAAAACATATAATTATTTAAACTACTTTTGCGCTTGGATTACATCTGTTGTTTTATTCTGCATAAAATTTCTGATGAAACCATTAAATTGTTTTCGTTTTATATTCATATTACAACTATAGTTTTACGTTTCCGGCATATATAACATGTGATAAATATTCGGGGATATTCGGGAATATTCGGGAAACTGGTGTCTTCGCCCAATGTGCGTCTGTCCCTATCACGCAGGTGTGAAGCGTGCATTGCAGCTAGCAGAAAGTCTTTTGAGCAATTTCTGTGAGCATGTACATTAATTAGATTGCTGTTAATAAATTTTTTTCTGAAGTAATTCCTCTCTTTTTTGTATTAATTCTTTAATTGCCACAGTGGAAAAACTACCATTTAAGTTATCGCCGCTTGCGTTCCGACCATACATTCTACGACGAAATTTGCTCGTATAGCTGCGTTCTATCACCCCGTAAAGTTTTGCCCTTTTTTCAGATACAACCTGTTTATAGCTTTTCATTCTTTTTCTTTGCTCGTAGATGATGTGCTATTTTCTGTCAAGATCTTAGCAGGGAAATTAGACTGCACTTAATTTTACTTTACTTGCCATGTAAATTTCGTGTTTGTTTAGTTTATTACGTTGAATAGTTGTTTCTGTTTGGTATTTTAGGATGCTTACGTTCTGGTGGGTTGAATTAAATTTTGTTTTCCTTAGGTCGTAATGCATGTTATGATCTTATTGCATTTTTTGATGGTTAATTAATTACGTAACGGAGGAAACACGACCCAACATTAGATTAAAATCATTTTGAAGAAATTCAAATAAAATTTTATGAAATATTAAAATTGGAATATTTTAAATGGTAACAAGTGCTGGCTTATCTGCATATAAACATCTTTCCGTTACAAAACTAATAATTAAAATTGATTTTAATTTTATGAATACAAGCGCAAATGACGGAAATGCAGGCTTGTATTTTAAATCAATAGATTCTGTCATAAATTTTCAGTTAATTTTTCACAAAAAAAAACTAATATGTAATATTTTCTTAGATTAAAAATTAAAAAAAGAACGACATAAAATGTATTTTTTCTCAAAAATAACGAATTATGCATTTTGTTTTTCAATTTAAAGTAGCAAAAATTATTCTTAGATATCCTTTTAATATATAAATTTAAACAGAGAAGTTACACTCAAACC
This sequence comes from Maratus michaelseni, assembly GCA_963931845.1. NCBI lineage: Eukaryota > Metazoa > Arthropoda > Arachnida > Araneae > Salticidae > Maratus > Maratus michaelseni. Next base: position 125,667,025 of record OZ007590.1, on the reverse strand, counting down.
ATTATGCATACGATGTAAAATACTTTTGAATTTACCATATAATTACAATAATGAGTAAATACAAATATCCATGGCACAACAGCGCCCCCTGTTAAAGCATTAAATATAAAATAGCATAGTTTTTCATCCAAACTTCCTACATATTAAGTTTATTGATTTTCCAGCCAACAGATCACACGACAGGTAACGTGAAAAACAAAGTATACAAGCGCTACCTGTTACGCGATATGCACCAAATTGAAATCCGTACCGATAATTGTAGAAATCTAAACCAATATTTCACGGAAATTTAAACACAAGTTTCTGAGGTATAGTGCCCTCACTTTTCGTGTAACACATATTGTGCCCACAATTTTCGTGTAACAACGTCTGTTACATACAATTTTCGTGTAGCAGACGGCCGCCAGTTGGACAAACAGTAATCGGTATAAAAGTAGTCAAATCTTAATCAATAAATCCAAAAACGTGTAAATACACTAAAATCAAGAATTGAAAATTTTGACGAATCGAATACTTTTTTTATGTATAAGAATGTAATAAATAATAATATTAATCACTTTCATTTAATTTAATTTATAGAATTTCTTAGAACGAAACACAGATATTCAATGATTGCTTTTTTTTACTTTCCTGTTAATATATTTATTCAGTAAACATTTTAATTTATATTAATCGTTCTCATTTCTGCGTAAAATTCCTAATGACAAATATTTTCTTAGAACTTAACAAGTACTATAATTAAATTGTTATATAAAGAGAGTTTTCAGAATTAGTATTTGAAAATTAAAGTATAATTCGAACTACCTTTTCTTTTAAAATTTTTATTCTGTAATAAAATGAACACTTTAGAAAGGAAAACATACTCTAAAGTAAAGTATAATGACATTTAATAAACAAATTATGCTAAATGTAATTAAAATTAATGAAACTGAAGGCATTCTTTAAAATTCATTAAAAAATATGCTTCGAGACAAATAAATCTTTTAACAATAAACATGTCATCAGATATTTGTTTAATTAAGAATTATTATCTGGACATAAATGTATTTATCGAAATGTAGTAAATTAACCAAAAAATGAGAATGATGCAAAAGATATTTTAAAAAATAAAACTGTTTTTTCATGCTATAGGCTATCTATTTTGTAGAGTGTTTTGGGAATTAATGTAAATATGTTAATTTAGTAAATACCTCCAGCAAATTTTCATTTTTTATCAAGATATCAATTTTTAGTTCTTAATGTAAAGATAAATGCATTGCTAGCATACATTAGTGAGTAAAGCTAAGAATCTGTATTACAAATTACTGCTAGTAATCACAGTAACATCCATAATCTAAATGCCATTTATTTCACTTTGACTGTGCGAGGTTGCCGCTCCTGGGAACACATCCACCTAATTCTGGCAGTTATTGCCGTTTCCATTATTGCTTAAGTAGCATCAACAAAATATTTGAAAATCAGACTATATGCCGGGGTGATTGCGTTCCGGTATTTTGTACACCACTAAATTTATATAGCAATATTCTTAGTAGGTTATCGCAGAATTTATAGATTAAAGAACAAATAGATTGCTATATAAATTTAGTGGTGCACAAAATACCGGAACACAATCACCCCTGCTATATGATATTACTTAAAAAGGTGCCGCTGCGTCCCAGACTATCAAAGCAAATTGAAATTCGTATCAATATAGCATATCGTAAATGCTTTAACTGACTTTTAATCAAGAAGATAACAATAACAATAAAGTAAAATCATGCATCAATCATAGATTATGAAACACTTTCTAACACATTAAGGATACTGTATTAAAATTCACCATTTAATATGATGAATGTTGATGTCTACGTATAGAATTTGGAAAACGCATAAAACATTTGAAAGCTAAATTTCGGCAACTTCCATCTAAAATAAAAAAATAATTCAAATTATTTTGTGAATCTATGTATATGATCTATAGATTTGCATATGTAGAACATATTTTGCTAAAATTTAGTTCAATTACAAAAAAAATAATAACACAGTTGAAAATTCTCTTTCAGCAGCTTCCATCAAAAAACGTAAATGTTTACGAATCTTTTGCACATCTCTGTATATGATTTATATAATTTATACACGTCAAGTAATATGTTATAAAGACTCTGTTTTATTTTAAAAAGACATACCACAAGTGAAAACGCATTTCCAAATATTATTGCTCATAGATTGTACTGTAACCGAAAAATTTTGTGAAATACTGCATATGAATGATAAATGCTATGCGCACTATATTCAACAGTAAGTAAGCCTCTTGTACGCCCTAGTGATATGCATCAATTTCAATACTTTTGAAATCGTATAACATTATTAAAATGGAAACAATTTTTTCCCATTGATCATAATGCAACGGAATATTTTTGAGTGTCCTTGTAAACAAGCCATAAATGTTACACACCTCATTTTCAATACCGAACATGGGATAGCAAATCTGAATGCCATGTATAAGTTACAAAGCAATCTGACTATATTTACTAGAGTTAGAACAAGAGTAGACAGACAGACGGACGGTCAGATGGCCAGACAAACCGAATTCATAAACTCTTTTCAACTATTTTGAAAAGTGTTAAAAAGGCAACGAGCATTAACCATATGTGAAGATCATGATGTTCACATATGGCTAAAATTCCATTTATTTATACACTACCAAAGCCTTTTTATTAATGTGAGAAATAGATACTCGTATTTTTCAATCTATACTGATATTATAAAGGAATAACGTTTGTGTGTCTGTTTGTAGGAATAATTTCTGGAACTACCAAGACTACTTAAAAAATAATGGTTGTAAATTGATAGCGAATGCCTCTGCTCTAACATAGGCTATATTGTATGTGGGTAGAACCACTTCGAAGAATGGTTTTGCAGGAGTCAAAAACGTTCTAAAATTGCGATTTCTGTGATGTTATTTGGTGTAGAAACTTTAAATGTGGTATGGTGGTTAATTTAAAGATGTAAATACTCGCTATGGATGATTTCTAAAAAGTTTGAAATATAAAAACACTTGCCTAAGTATCGCCAAATTTGGTAACAAAAAAGGCTGCCCTGAATGAAGCCAACTTGGCTATAACTGTCTAATTTGGCGAAATTCTGATTGAAATTCATTATTGACGAGGACTTGCAATGAATCTTCTGTAATCGAGTTTCACCCATTATAGTGTAGTGTTCTTAGTCAAATTAGTTAAAATCTTAAAACCAAGGAATAGGGAGGCTATCTTTTCCTACCGGTACAAGTCAGAAGAACGTTTCGTAGTCGTGTTGTACATCGGCTGCTTGTGCAACGAAGGGTGCTTCACCTCCAGGTAACCGATGATTCGCAAGCAGCTGACGTACAGCATAATGACAAAGCATATTGATTTAATTGGTGATGTAATAGCGATTTTTGAAGCATTAACATGTATGAGATAAAAGAAAGTTTTGGGATTGGCACATCCGACTAATTTAATTTTCTGTTCATAATTTAGGCGCTTACTGTATCGTTTGTTATCAATGAATTTATAAAATATAAAATCCCCCCCCTAACACCTTTCATATTTAAAAAAAAATAAACATACGTAAAACACATTTTAATCGTACTTTAAAAAATTCGGGCATGGCGTGCAATTTGATTCTTTGCATTTTTATTTAATGAACAAGAAAATCCGTGAAACAATCATCAATTTTTTAATGAACGTATTACACAAGTTCATGTAAGAAATTAAAAAAAAAAAAACAAAAAAAAAACACGATTTACTTTTGAGTATAGAACTGATTTTTTTTTTTCACTTCGATTATACAACTTTGCATTTAGTTTTTTTTTTTTCAAAAATAATATAAAAATATAAAAATAAAAATAATGTATATAATTTTTGTAATAGATAATAAAGTAAATCCGAATATTTTTTTTAAATAAAATAAAACTTATAAAAGATATCCATGTCATTAATACTAAGTCACTCCTGTTTTATTTTGGCAAACCGACTTCATTTGTTAAGAATGTATAACCCTTTTATCTGTATAAATCTGCCCATTCCCATATAAACAAAGAATAACTGTATGGTAATTGATCTGTCCTCTACCGCTGTGCGTAATTTCCCATAATCGAGGAAGAAAACATACTGTCTAAAGGCGAATAAAAAACAGACATAGTGAATCTGAAATAAATAATAAACACAACCAAATATCCACTGAAGAGAAAACGTTTATTTCAAATATATTCCTAGTAAATCACACAGATATCTAAATATATTTATCGAAAGTTTATAAAAGCACTTTTTTATACAGAATAATACTTTTCTATGTAGGTTTGTTCGAAATTAAAGATATATTTTTACCAAATTTAGATAAACAAATTTAAGATAAATTGATCTGTAAGGTACGAAAATGGTTCAGAAACTACATAGTAGAAGCACTTGTTGAAAATGACTGCATGAGTAATCTTTAAATCCCGAAATTAATAATAAACTCTTAAAAGATTGATGAAAATATAAATTTTTGCACATATTTATCACGCATGAATTGAATTATATATTTTTTATTTCTATATTTGTTGCGGCTCCGACACATTGTTCCATAGTTAAATCTCAAATGAACTGACAAAAATATATAAAATGGTTAACAGTTTATTTAAAACTTAAAATAGTGAAATAAAGTGGGGTAATCAGACCTCCAGAAATAAATTAACATTTCAAGTTATAAGAACACACATTTTCAAAAATACTATAGTTTCCTAACAACATTAAAAAACGTTTACTTTACTCAAAATAAACTTGGTGAGCTCAGAACTGTTTTTTCAATCTAACTGAAAGTTAGTACGATTTGCGTCGTAACTCCGACAAGAACGAACGAATTGTGGATGATGATGACCAATTCAAACACCAACAATAAATTTATGTTTCTTCTATCTTAATGATGTTGATTGAATTTCTTGTTATAGCGCACACACACACACACACACACACACACACACACACACACACACACACACACACACACACACACACACACATATATATATATATATATATATATATTTATTTATTTATTTATTTATTTATATATTTATGTAGTATTCAAAACTTATTTCGTTATTTTTTATGCTTTTGTGGAAATTATATTTATTTAACTAAATCTATAAGAGAAAAGATCACGAATATATTATAAAAATAAAATAATTAGTTTACATTCAATATATATATATTTTTAAATATTGGGGCAGTATAATAAAAATGAGTAAAGGTATGTTACATGAAATAAATGGAGCTATGCGATATGTCCTATCATGAAAAATTAATTCTAAAAGAATATTTATCCAAAGGGTTTTGAAAATTTAAATAGAATAATTTAATTTTCTTTTAATAATAATAATACTGAAACAAAAAAAAGCGAACTTATGGAAATGTGCGTTTTATTCACTTATAGATTATATCCGATTAAATTCAAAATGAATGGTTTACATCAGATTTGAGCGATTCATGAAATAAAGCGGATTGAATTTAAATATATTTTTGAATTTAGTATTTTGTGGTGTAAGAAAAAATTAAAGTTGTTACAAAATTTACATTACAATAGCATAAATACATAATTTCAGAGATTTTATTAACCTTACATTAGTTTTCATATAAATGAATGTAGGTTGTCGTAAAGAAATTCGATTTTAACCGCTTTATTTTGACTTTTTAGTTGTTGTTTGTTATTAGAATGTATGTTGTATATATTTTTATTGGTGTGAAATGAAAGTGCGAAATGTGTTTAAGATGATTGTCGATTTTTATTGTAATCTATAAATATTGAGGAAAATGCACATTGATATGAGGCATCGGTATAAAGCAGTGCAATCAGTATTTACATTCTTAAGGTGGAAATAGATTTTTTGATCCTAACAACAAAAATAATAACTATTATTATTATTCCTGTTCAATTAAACATATTTTGAATCATAAAGTTTACATAATAAGTAAAATTTAGCCAAGCATCACATAAAATCAAAAGATTTTTTCTCCAGTTTTACTTGATTTGAAAAAGAAAAAAAACACAGACGACTGGCAGCTATGCATTCTATCAAATGGCACAATCCAAATTAGGGTGCACATTGTATATTTTTAAAGGGTAGGTGGGAAGCACATTATTATTATTATTATTACATTAATTACCAAACACAATAATATTAATTGTATCAAATAGAATAATATTAATTTCTGTACAAGTGGAATGGATTACGTATTCACCAAAACGACGGTTATTAAAACATGTTCTATGTTTGTCTGTTTGTCTCTTTGTGTTATACAACTGCTATAATTCGGTTGCTATTCCACGAAGATAACATAAAAAATTTGTAATTGTGTTAGTATATAATTATACAGTATTTAATTATTTTATTTTTACAATAATGTTTTATTTATTTAATATAGTTTCAAAATCACGAAGATATGAACAGAAATTATACCATTTTTAATTAATTTAATTAAAAAAACACGTTCTTTACTAATAAAAACAAATGCTTAAATACGTGTTTAAAAAGTACACGTTCTTTACTAATAAAAACAAATGCTTAAATACGTGTTTAAAAAGTACACGTTCTTTTCTACAGTATTAATTCAATGGTACATGCGTTTCATAAAATACAGCACTCATGTACAAAAAAAAAAAAAAATACAACAACAGTGATAAAACAAGATAAAATTTTCATGCTATAATTTGGTTAATATTCCACGAAGATTTTTTTCAGTATGTCTTTATACAATATTTAATTATTTTATATTTGTAATATTTTATTATTTATTTAATATATATAAGTAATATTTAATATTAATATACTACACTTATGTACAAAAAAATTAAAATATAAAACAAAAGTTATAAATTAAGATAAAATGTGCATTTTGTTTAATATTCAACGAAGATAACATAAAATACATTTGAAATTTGATAGTATATATTTATACAGTATTTAATTATTTTATATTTATAATATTTTATTATTTATTTAATAAAGTGCCAAAATCACTATTACCGTACTTTTTTAAATCATCAAGATAAGAACTGAAACTATACCATTTATAATTACTTTCATTTTTAAAATAAAAGCAACGTTCTTTCCTAATAAAAACAAACGTTCTAATTCTAATACACGCTCTTTTCTAAAATGTTAATTTAATGGTACATGCTTTTCGTAAATACTACACTCATTTCCAACAAAATTAAATGTTAACACCGACAGTGATAAGATACGATAAAATATCCATGCTATAATTTTGTCAATATTCCACGAAGGTAACAAAATTAAATTATTCTTTTTTTGTTTATGTGTTTATACAGCATTTAATTATTTTATGTTTGTGATATATTATTATTTATTTAATACATATAACTAATATTTAATATTATTATACTACACTCATGTACAAAAAAATAAACAATAAAAGTGATAAGGTAAGGTAAAATGTCCATTCTAGAATTCAAGGGCCATCTGCAATAACAATGCAAGTAAAAAAAAATGGAGTTTCAGCTACAAAGTTTTTAAATTTATTTTCAACATTTTAATTTAGCATGTAACGTCTCTGAATATTTTCCTATAGAAGAAGCGTTTTTTAGCATCTTTTCTTTGCTTATGATCATGAAATTTATATTTCCTTATAGGCTGAATAATACATTAAGTAAATCTGAAAATGAGAATCAAGGTAACTCCACATGCCTTGTTATTGCAGAGAGGCCTTCAATTTGGTTAATATTCCACGAAGATAACATAAAAAACTTTGTAATTTTGTTAGTATGTGCTTATATTTGCTAGTATGTGTTTTGTTTCATAAGCAAAGAAAATATGCTAGAAAACGCTTCTTAGACAGGAATATATTCAGAGACGTTACGTGCTAAATTAAAATGCTGAAAATAAATTTAAAAACTTTGTAGCTGAAACTCCATTTTTTGCAGTATTTAATTATTTTATATTTATAATATTTTATTATTTATTTAAAAAATTGCGATAATTACTATTACAGTATTTTTTTAAACCACGAAGATAATAGCAGAAATTATATCATTTGTAATTAATTTAATGTTTTAACAAAATCTCACGTTCTTTTCCAATAAAAACAATCGTTTTAATACACTTTTGTAAAAAATACACGTTTCTAATAAATTCATGTTTATAATGAAAACACGCGTTGTTTTTGGTAATGTTAATTCCATCGGTATATGTTTTTCGTAAATACTACACTCATGTCCAAAAAATAAAAAATAAATAAATATATAACAACAGTGATAAAGTAAGATGAAATAAAAAGTACTGACAATTAATGACAAAAACTGTCACCCAAACAAGGTCTAATGATTTCTCGATGAACTTTAAAGACTTTAGTTGTCTAAAAAGAATTAAACCTATTGAGAGATTTTTCTACGCATTCAAGTATAAAAATTATCATTTCAAGCATCATAAAATGTTATATAGTATTTTGTTTCAAATTGTAAGTGTATAGTAGCGGAAAGAAGGTATTCACATGAGACAAATATCTTAGGTACTATCCGCTACAGTTTTTGATGACGTTTATTCTTATTTAAAGGAAATAAATACATTTAAATTATACTGTTTATTCACAAATCAATGAAAACAGCGACCATAGAGCACATAGTATTTTATGTTTTTTTTTTTTTTTTTTGTATAAGAAAAATATTGTAAAAGTGACAGTTACGAAATTTAGCCTAAATGAAGCTATTAAGTTTAAAATTTACCTGAAAGGAAATTATTTCTTTTATTTAGTTCTCTACTAAAAGTAATCGAATCTGAGAGATTTTTTTTTTTTTTAATAGTGTATGCGAGCCTTTTTCTTATGATATTTGAATAGATGATTGTAGTGTTTCTTTATTAGCACAAAGGTTACCTTTACTATAAATATGTGTTGTTATTAACTATCATAAGCTTTTATTGGATTTAAATCAGGACATTCCAGAAACGAAAACTCCTTTGTTTTAAATCACGATTTTTATGTTGATATTACTTAGACTTCGGAATTACTCTGTTGGAAAAAAAATTACATAATGTAATGAGAGTAATTCAGCACAATAAATTTTAAACAAGAACTTCTTAATGTTCTTGGTGAGTAATGTTTCTTTTTTTTTTTTATTTAAAATTGATACTCGAGTTGCCCCGAGACAAAACTTCCTCATCAATAACTCATTACCGAAAGTTATCCGTTGCAGGGGAAACTTGCCGTTACTTAACCTTTCAAATAGACTTTGTTCTCTGAGAAAATTTTATCATGCCATTTCATGCAAATATAGCGAATTGCATTCGTGTTGGAGCAAATTGCACTCAATTCATTTTGTCTTTTAAATAGTTAAGGTTGATTTTCCTTTTATTTAATTTTATCAAGATTGTTACCTTATTTTTTTAGCAGAATAATACTTTACATAGTTAAATAATCATCAATGTCTTGATTTAAAGTAGAAGATGTTTTGTTGATGAAGTAACCATCACAGAGCATCAATTAAATCTAATAAAAATTATGTGTCGAATAAAAGTGATTCAAACAGCGAGTGAAAAGAACGTGATATGATAGAAAATACAAACTACAATCTGATATTAAACTTATCCGAATAGTCATTCTTAAAAAGATTTTATGACGTCCTGAGTAATAAAATTGTTTGAAAAAAATCGGAATTATTTAAATGAATAATTTTTGCTGTAGCGTATTGAATTAGTCTTGTATTAGCTGAATCGTCAATTGTCGCTATCCTTTTTTGCAATATTCTTCTTGTACTAACGTAATTACAACAATATAAAAATGAAAACACATAACTATTTGTAAAATATTTGAGAGAATAATTTGAGAAATAGTTGAGATAATTTGAAAATGCTTTAAATTGTATTCATTTTTATAAAACTAGAATAAACTTCAGTACTTTTGATTTAAATTTTTGTAGCATGTCTGGATTTGTTTCTCTATTATTGCAGCTGTATTTAATTTTTAAAAGTTATTTTATATGTAATACCAGAGTACATTTGAAAGAAATTTTACATGAACAAAGCTTTAACGAATTAACTGATTCTTGTTTTGGTTGAACCGTACACTGTTACCATCATTTTTTTTTGTGATATTATTCCTGTACAAGCGTAATTATAACAATTAAAAAATTTAAAACGCATAATTTTCAAAATGTTTGAGAGAATACGTCTTTTAAATTTTATTTACTGTTATAAAAATAGAATAAACATAATAAAATACTTCAGTACTTTAGATTTAAAATTTTAGACCATGTGTAGTTTGATTTCTCTATCATCGTAGCTGTATTTATATTTTAAAATAAAAATGAATCTCATTATATTTCAATCACAATTGATAAAGCAAAAAATTCGAATACACATTTGACGGGAAAAGTCGAAAATTATGTAACAATAAATTTTATTTATAAGACCATCATCATGACCTGGATGTTGTTCGTTTAAAATTCCTTCAAGACGTATTATGGAATTAAATAAGAAATTAATTATTAACCGACTTAAAAAAAGGAGGAGGTTATCAATTCGACCCGTATGTATGTATTATGTTGTTTACGCATAACTGTCGTAAATGTGCATCGATTTTTATAATTTTTATTTTGTTTGAAAGAGTAAGGATCCACGGTGGTCCCATTTCAATTTCGTCAAAATCTGATCATTAGAACAAATTATTTTATTCAAATTTCCATTATTTAGATAATTTAATTTATATTCCAAAAAGTCCATTATTTGAATTGTTGCCAATTTGTAAAATAGCGCACATAATCATATTCCCTTTCAATTAAAAAACCTATTTACACGTGACTATCAAAAACAGAAATAAAACTTGCAAACTAGCAAAAACAATAATTAAATGATCACGTGTTAAAAGCAGTAAATGTAGAAAAATACGTTATAAAAAATATACTTGCACGTGAATATTAAACAAAAGAGAAATAATTAAATTATTACACGTTCAAAACATTAAATGGGGAAACTTACGTCATATTTAAAATGCTCAAATAACATTACTTCCAAACAGTTTCAATTTAAAAACATATTTACACGAGAGATTAATTTATTTGTAGCTGATATATTATGTATGCATGTTCACTAAAACTCTTAATTTAAAACCGTTTATGGAGGAATCCTGCTGTCTTGTTTAAAAATGTCAGCCACTCTAAAATTTCAAAATGCTATATCTCAGCCACTTTTTAAGGTAGAGCAAAACACAAATTGTTCCATTATCCTTGCATCAAGGCTGAACATTCAATTGAAAAAAAACCCTTTAGGATTTCTAATATTTTTAACGACTGAACTGTACATCTTTTTGAATTTGAAATTTTTAAGTGTCTATTATAGCGCCTCCTTCTTGCCGAATATCCCCAAAATCTACTGGGACCTGCATGCCATAGTAAAAAACACATACAAAAAATTTGGTTCAACACTGGGGATATCCTAATACACTTTTCGATGATACAATAATTTAAATGGAACAAAAATCGCTATCACAGCGCCCGCTTTCGGCAGAATATCCGTAAATTCAAGTGGGACCTGCTGGTCACAGACAAAAACCTATAAATGAAATTTCGTTCAATTCTAGGTTGCTTCATAACTGGGCACACTTTTCAATGATACAAAGAGGGCACACACGGACAGACAGATATTTTGTAAAAACATGTTTTTCGGAATCTTTGACTCCTAAAACATAGAAATCTGTCGAAAACCGGAAGTTGAAAATATTTTAATCACCATACTTTATTCTATTTAGATAGAAGAAGGTGAAAAAAGGAGGATGTTAATAATTTGACCCTATGTATGTATGTATGTATGTTTTAGTCCTGTTCACACATAACTTTCGTAAATGTGCACCGATTTTGATATATATATATATTTGTTTAAATGTGCAAGACACCCTGGTGGTCCCATTTAAATTTCGCCAAATTCTGATGACTAGATCAATTTTGTTGTTAAAAAATTTTCAAAATTAAAAAATGCGTGGAACCCGATTACAGAAGATTCATTCCCAATTCTCGTCAATCTGAATGAGAATTTCGTCAAATTAGTCAACCATAACCACGTTGGATTCATTTATAACAACATATTTTGATCGCCAAATTTGGCGATATTTCTCCAGTTGTCGACCAGATTGACAAGAATTTGATTCTGTCAAAGATTTTATTAAAAAGTATTTATTTAATGGATAATTTTGGTAAATTATAATTTCTGTTACAAATTACTTATTTATTCAGCAGATGTTGAAATCAAGATAACTGTGTATCACTGTATTAATAACTAAAAAGTAGGAAATAAAATAGAGTTTTACAAAAAAAAAATATATATATATATATATATATTAACCCACTTAAAAAAAAAGCACTAAAAAGTATTAAATAATTCTTTAAAATTCTCTAATGACAAAATGTTATCCATTAACCGCAAATCCGATATCATGTGTCGGAATAAAAATGATAAATTTAATATGTACAGTTTAATACCCACCAAACATGGATTTTCGGGAGAATATATTTTGCAAGAGATGAATATACAGACGTATGATTTAGTTTACGAATATATACATATGAAAAGCAATGAATTACTTTTTGAAGTCGGTGTCAAACTACCTTAAGTTTAGTAAGAATTGTGAATATATTGTACCTAGTATCTACTAATTTATCGATTGGTTTTTTTTGGCACCGACTTCAAAAAGTAATTCATTGCTTTTCATATGTATATATTCGTAAACTAAATCATACGTCTGTATATTCATCTCTTGTAAAATATATTCTCTCGGAAATCCATGTTTGGTGGGTATTAAACTGTACATATTAAATTTATCACTTTTATTCCGACACATGATATCGGATTTGTGGTTAATGGATAACATTTTGTCATTAGAAAATTTTAAAGAATTATTTAATGCTTTTTAGTGCTTTTTTTAAGTTGGTTAAATTTTTTTTTTGTAAAACTTTATTTTATTTCCTACATTTTAGTTATTAATACAGTAATACTCAATTATCTTGATTTCAACATCTGCTGAATAAATAAGTAATTTGAAATAGAAATTATAATTTACCAAAATTATCCATTAAATAAATACTTTTTAATAAAATCTTTGACAGAATCAAATTCTTGTCAATCTGGACGACAACTGGAGAAATATCGCCAAATTTGGCGATCAAAATATGTTGTTATAAATGAATCCAACGTGGTTATGGTTGACTAGTTTGACGAAATTCTCATTCAGATTGACGAGAAGTGGGAATTAATCTTCTGTAATCGGGTTCCACGCATTTTTTAATTTTGAAAATTTTTAACAACAAAATTCATCTAGTCATCAGAATTTGACGAAATTTAAATGGACTTTTAAACAAATATATATATATATCAAAATCGGTGCACATTTACGAAAGTTATGCATGAACAGGACTAAAACATACATACATAAATACATCCCTACATAGGGTCAAATTATTAACATCCTCCTTTTCTCACCTTCTTCTATCTAAATAGAATAAAGTATTGTGATTCAAATGATTTTAACTTCCGGTTTTCGACGGATTTATATGTTTTAGGAGTCAAAGATTCCGAAAAACATGTTTTTACAAAATATCTGTCTGTCCGTGTGTGCCCTCTTTATATCATTGAAAAGTGTGCCCAGTTATGAAGCAACCTTAGAATTGAGCGAAATTTCATTTATAGATTTTTGTCTGTGACCAGCAGGTCCCAGTTGAATTTGCGGATATTCTGCCGAAAGCGGGCGCAGTGATAACGATTTTTGTTCCATTTAAATTATTGTATCATCGAAAAGTGTATTAGGTTATCCACAGTACTGAACCAAATTTTTTGTATGTGTTTTTTACTATGACCTGCAGGTCCCAGTAGAATTTGGGGATATTCGGCAAGAAGGAGGCGCTGTGATAGACACTTAAAAATTTCAAATTCAAAAAGATGTACAGTTAAGTCGTTAAAAATATTAGAAATCCTAAAGGGTTTTTTTTCAATTGAATGTTCAGCCTTGATCCAAGGATACCGGAACAATTTTTGTTTTGCTCTACCTTAAAAAGTGGCTGAGATATAGCATTTTGAAATTTTAGAGTGGCTGACAATTTTAAACAAGACAGCAGGATTCCTCCATAAACGGTTTTAATTTAAGAGTTTTAGTGAACATGCTATATCGCAAGTTTTATTTCATTGTTGTACCATCATTCTAACACTTACATTTTTAACACTATATATTCATGTTCGCCAGCGTTAAAATCTCTCCAAGCTAGGCAATATTTGGCGAAATACCAACAAATTTGACGACAAAAACAAGTTGCCATAAATGAAGCCAACTTGCCTAGAGCTGACATATTTGCCGGAATTCTGATTCAAATTCAATATTGACGAGAACTGCGACTGAATCTTCTGTAATCGGGTTCCATCCATTTTTATAGCTTGGTGTTTTCCAGTAAAATTAGCTAAAATCTTAAAACCAAGGAATAGGTAGGTTTTTTTCCTGCCGGTATAGACCAGAAGGACTTTTCGTAGTTTAGTATACATAATATATCAGCTACAAATAAATTAATCTTTCGTGTAAATATGTTTTTAAATTGAAACTGTTTGGAAGTAATGTTATTTGAGCATTTTAAATATGACGTAAGTTTCCCTATTTAATGTTTTGAACGTGTAATAATTTAATTATTTCCCTTTTTTAATATTCACGTGCAAGTATATTTTTTATAACGTATTTTTCTACATTTACTGCTTTTAACACGTGATCATTTAATTATTGTTTTAAAGTTTTATTTCTGTTTTTGATAGTCATGTGTAAATACGTTTTTTAATTCAAAGGGAATATTATTATGTGCGTTATTTTACAAATTGGCAACAATTCAAATAATGGACTTTTTGAAATTTAAATAAATTATCTAAATAATGGAAATTTGAATAAAATAATTTGTTCCAATGATCAGATTTTGATGAAATTGAAATGGGACCACCTTCGACCCTTACTCTTTCAAACAAAATAAAAATTATCAAAATCGATGCGCATTTACGACAGTTATGCGTGAACAGCATAATACATACATACGGATCGAATTGATAACCTCCTCCTTTTTTTAAGTCGGTTAATAAATATTTTTTAATAAAATCTTTAACAGAATCAAATTCTTGTCAATCTGGACGACAACTGGAGAAATATCGCCAAATTTGGCGATCAAAATATGTTGCCATAAATGAAGCCAACGTGGTTTCAGTTGACTAATTTGACGAAATTCTCATTCAGATTGACGAGAATTGGGAATGAATCTTCTGTAATCGGGTTTCACGCATTTTTTAATTTTGAAAAATTTTTAACAACAAAATTGTTCTAATCATCAGAATTTCACGAAATTTAAATGGGACCACCAGGGTGTCTTACACTTTTAAACAAAAATATATATATATCAAAATCGGTGCACATATACGAAAGTTATGCGTGAACAGGACTAAAACATACATGCATTGGGTCAAATTATTAACATACTCCTTTTCTCATCTTCTTCTATCTAAATAGAAGAAAGTATTGTGATCAAAATTTTTTCAACTTCCGGTTTTCGACGGATTTATATGTTTTAGGAGTCAAAGATTCCGAAAAACTTGTTTTTACAAAATATCTGTCTGTCCGTGTGTGCCCTCTTTGTATCAATGAAAAGTGTGTCAAGTTATGAAGCAACCTAGAATTGAACGAAATTTCATTTATAGGTTTTTGTCTGTGACCAGCAGGTCCCACTTAAATTTGCGGATATTCTGCCGAAAGCGCGTGCTGTGATACCGATTTTTGTTCCATTTAAATTATTGTATCATCGAAAAGTGTATTAGGTTATCCACAGTACTGAACCAAATTTTTTGTATGTGTTTTTTACTATGACCTGCAGGTCCCAGTTGAATTTGGGGATATTCGGCAAGAAGGAGGTGCTATGATAGACACTTAAAGATTTCAAATTCAAAAACATGTGCAGTTCAGTCGTTAAAAATATTAAAAATCCTAAAGGTTTTTTTCAATTGAATGTTCAGCCTTGATCCAAGGATACCGGAACAATTTTTGTTTTGCCTCTACCTTAAAAAATGCCGGAGATACCGCATTTTGAAATTTTAGAGTGGCTGACATTTTGAAACAAGACAGAAGGATTCCTCCATAAACGATTTTAATTTAAGAGTTTTAGTGAACATGCTATCTCGCAAGTTTTATTACATTGTTGTAACCATCGTTCTAACTCTCACATTCTCAACACTATATATTCATGTTCGCCAGCGGTAAATTCTCTCCAAGCTAGGCAATATTTGGCGAAATATCAACAAATTTGGCGACAAAAACAAGTTGCCATAAATGAAGCCAACTTGGCTATAGCTAGCATATTTGACGAAATTCTGATTCAAATTGAATATTGACGAGAACTGCGACTGAATCTTCTGTAATCGGGTTCCATCCATTTTTATAGCTTAGTGTTTTACAGTATAATTAGCTAAAATCTTAAAACCAAGGAATAGGTAGGCTGTCTTTTCCTGCCGGTATAGACCAGAAGGACTTTTCGTAGTTTAGTATACATAATATGTCAGCTACAAATAAATTAATCTCTCGTGTAAATATGTTTTTAAATTGAAACTGTTTTGAAGTAATGTTATTTGAGCATTTTAAATATGACGTAAGTTTTCCTATTTAATGTTTTGAACGTGTAATAATTTAATTATTTCCCTTTTTTAATATTCATGCGCAAGTATATTTTTTATAACGTATTTTTCTACATTTACTGCTTTTAACACGTGATCATTTAATTATTGTTTTAAAGTTTTATTTCTGTTTTTGATAGTCACATGTAAATACGTTTTTTAATTGAAAGGGAATATTATTATGTGCGCTATTTTACAAATTGGACAAAATTCAAAAATTGGACTTCTTGAAATATAACTTAAATTGTCAGAATAATGGAAATTTGAATAAAATAATTTGTTCTAATGATCAGATTTTGACGAAATTGAAATGGGACCACCGTGGACCCTTACTCTTTCAAACAAAATAAAAATTATAAAAATCGATGCACATTTACGACAGTTATGCGTGAACAACATAATACATACATACGGGTCGAAATGATAACCTCCTCCTTTTTTTTAAGTTGGTTAACAATTAATTTCTTATTTAATTCCATAATACGTCTTGAAGGAATTTTAAACGAGCAACATCCAGGTCATGATGATGGTCTTATAAATAAAATTTATTGTTACACAATTTTCGACTTTTCCAGTCAAATGTGTATTCGAATTTTTTGCTATATCAATTGTGATTGAAATATAATGAGATTCATTTTTAATTACTCTGTATTGAGTTTTGAGCGCAAAACATACTAGAAACGTATAGTATATATGTATATATCGGTTGGTAAATAAATAGAGATTAAACTATTGAAACATGTAAAAAATAAGTGAAATATTTGTATTTATCGCTGCTATTTTTAAGTTTTTGGTACAAAATAAACTAAGCAAATAATTTTCTTGTCTTTTTACTTCATTACAATGGATACCAAAAGTAAGGATAATTAGTAGGATAATTAGTTGCTGAATTTATAATTTGCTATACATTTTGTTTTATTTAAATTAAATATATAATACAATAATGTCTATCTTATGAAAAATATGGAAATTTTAAATTACATCATATTTAAATGTTTTTAATTAATAGAAAATATCTCTTTGAATAAAATATCTCTTTTAAAAGAGTAATATATTTTTGAAATTTTGAAATTTGTGTCACATCTTAATCTTTAAATATATATTTAATACATATATTTTTTAATTATAGTTTTAAGAAATACATTATTTATGTTTTTTCAAAAATATTTTTTGTGATTTTCTGTTGCTCTAAATATAAATTTAAATATGTGAATATCAGTACAAGGTTTCAGAATAAAAACATTTTTTCTTTCGTAAGAAACGCAAAAATAGATTAAAGCTGCGCAAAATAAAAATATGATTTTCTATTCCTTGTATAGATATGTTCTTGAATAAATCAATAAAACCATACGAGTTATTTAGAGAAGGAAACATAACTTTGCAGACCTCAAATTTATTTTATGCTTGTGCATTTGACGAAACAAGGTTTCGCTTTTCATTAAGCCATGTTCGTGCAGATAAGACCGGACGTGCTAGATTTTCTTGTCTACGATGCTAAATTAAAACTTGTACTCAACATAGTTTTTCGAAAAACTCACATGGTGTTTCTGTCAAAGAAGTAAAATAAATTATCAGAGTTCGAAAAGAACTTTTTCTCTGCAAGAAAAATGTTTTATCGCATGATTACACAGTTTCGATAGCAAGAATATTAATAAGATTTGTTTCTGCTCTCGTTTAAAAATATATTTTTTATTCTATTCTCTGAAAATATCTATTTCTTTTTCTGTACTTTATAAAGCTCTTATTATATATTTTTATATAAAGTGAATTTTATTACGTCATGATTTGGGTATAATACACGCCTGTTAAAGTTATATAGATGTAATTCAATAATTTTAACTAGTGACGCTAATTACCTGGAGGATAACTTGGCGTATGAAACTTTTAATAGGAAGAGGATTATAATAATCATTGTTTTGTAAAACTGCCAACAGTTAGTATCATGAGATATTCTTTCACACAGGAATGCATTACAGTGCTTCTTGTGAATCCTTTGTATTTGAGGTTGACTTGCATCAATGTGACTTAAGACATCGCATATTTTGTTTCTGCATATCGGTTGCTGCAAAAGTACGGAATAAAACTAAAACACGATAAAAACTAAAATGTTGTGGACATCACAAAACTCTCTTCTATATTAATCCCTTCGTCTAGAACCAAAATTAAATGACAATATATTAGTTCTGTTGAATGAAACATTGAGGTTCTGTAATTGTGACAATAGTCTCCCTGAGGTAATATCCAAGTCAATATTGTACTGTTGAAAATGCTGCTTGATTAACGCCTTCAAATACGATTCAAACTGGTGAAATAGAAGACGGATTTTCATTTTTTGTAGGTCACCTTTCCTCAATCTTTCAAGCCATTTTAATGCACGCGCACAACCAAACCTGCTGGTATGTTTTCCTTAGGCTGAATCTTTTGCTTGAAGATTTTTCTCTCCTGTCAAATACCAAAGGAAGACCACACCTAAATAATCTGTACCTTCGCCATATTACACGCATCCCATTTTAAAAACTCATTTTAAGAGTAAAAAGTGTGTCTTATACTTGGAAAAAGTTTATAATAATTATTAAATTGTACATTAATTTTCAAAAAATGAAAAAAAAAAAAACCATCGTATACATTAATGTTGCAGCCACAGTGCCTACATTAATAACAAAGATGTATAGATTTCAATTCTAACATGCCTCTTTATATGCAGTCATTGCATAAGCAGGATTATTTAAAATTTCTCTCAATTTTATCTGCTCAATTTTCCGTTCTTCAAGAATTAACAGAAAACTAAAACTTCAATCATAGAAAAGTTTTTCTTTTTAAAAATAAATTTAATCGAAACTACATGTATTTATCGATTTGTAAAATATACGTAAATAATCAGTACAGTAAGATAATCTTCTGATCTCTAATTCTAAATTGAAAATTTAAACATTGATCAATATCTTTAGAAAGTAAATTTCATATTAATAAAAACGAAAGCGTATATTATTTATAAATTCTCTCAAATGTTGAATTAAACAATTTAGCCACGAATACGGATTATTTAAACGTGTGAAATATCTTGCGGACAATTCTGTCCTATCTGTCTAATTAATTTTGCTATAAGCCTTCAAAATATATGCTACAAAAATCGTTTTAATGTTAAGTCATTAAATGAAAGCATCTTTAATTAACTGTTGTAAAAAATTTTGTAAAACAATGTCACTTCAATTTAAAGGTATATTTTAGTTTTTGAAATCTGCATTTTATAAACCACTAGCTGTTACCCGTGACGTCGTTCACGTAACATTAAAAGAAAAATAAATGCATTCATTACGGAAAACACCTCAACCCCAATAATTAACAACATATGTAATTAACCAACTCTCTATCATTTTTTATATGAGACCACTGAACACTAACGTCTTTATGCCGGTTTGTAAACATTGGCGAACGATGTATTTTGCAATAATCAAGATGCACTTGCTTGCAGTCATCGATGGATCGTGTATTTTGATACTGGAACGCTTACTTCTTTAGAAACTGACCGTACAGACAGGTTCTGGGTTGAAACTAATATCAGAATCTCTCTGACTTGCCGTTTAGTTGTTCTCTTTGGTCGTTCAGTAGGGAATTTTGTTTCAAAATTTTCATATTTTCACAGAATTTGGTAAATACCAACCCTGTTGCGTTAAATTTTTCTTGCAATGTTCACAGCTTTCCATCCACGAGCCTTTAAACGATAGATTTGTAAAAATTCCTTTTTGGAAAACTGCACATTGAAGAGGCATCTTTGTAATCAGTCTGAAACGGAAAGACAGATTTGCTTTTATCTCAGGAAACTATTGCGTCACAAGTACATGACCCGAGGCTAACGAAAAAGACAGGCTACCGCGGTGCTTTACGCGTATCTTTTTTTACAGACCGCGGGAGTCACGTGGTGCTCGAATCCACCAATGCAGGTGTACGAAAAGAGCACACGTCACTCTGGCGGTCTGTAAAAAAAGATAAGTGAAACGAACCGCGGTAGCCTGTCTTTTTCGTTAGCCTCGTACATGACCCGAGACTAACGAAAAAGACAGGCTACCGCTGTGCATTCCACTTATCTTTTTTTACAGACCGCTAGTGTGACGTGATGCTCTTTTCGTACACCTGCATTGGTGGATTCGAGTATCACGTGACTCTCGCGGTCTGTAAAAAAAGATACGCGTAAAGCACCGCGGTAGCCTTTCTTTTCGTTAGCCTCGTACATGACCTTAGAATATGCAAATTTTGGATATCAGTACTTAAATCCGCTTTTAACATTGGTTGTCTATATATTTGTGGGAGAGCATTTTTTTGTTTTTATTTTTTTTATATTAAATCTATGACTGCTAAAAGTAGTTTAAGTATTTTATTATTTTTATTTCATCGTTATTTATTTGCATAATTTATTCTTTCTTACTTGTTTAGTTAACTAAAAAAAATGGTTGTCTATAAACTTTGGGACGCACTTTATTACATGAGGCTTTCTACGGAATAACGTGTACGTTGCATTTGCCGTTATTTACAAGGCAACGCAAAATAATTACATTACGGTACTCTCTATGACTGATAGTTGCTGGAAATGAATTTTCATTTATGTTATGGCAATTATGTTATGGCAATATTTTTAAGCTTAACTAAAATCTAATATATTAGGTGCTGCGTATGACTTCTATATACAAGGGTACATAAATAAATTTTGAAGCATCACTGTCTAGGAGCAGAAAATGTGAATGTGCCTTTTGAACTGTATTATGCATTTTCCAGTTTAACTGCTTTTCGTTATTGATATATTATATTATTATTATATTTTATTATCATTTTGCTCTAGTGTAAATTTAACAAAATACATGTTTTAAAAAGAGATCTAAAAATACAGTTAAATGTTTTGTAAACGATTGAATTAATATTACTTGGAATATCATGGATTTCATTATAACACAAACATATGCGCATTTGCATGACAAAAGCGAGCTGATTTATTTGTTATTGTATTGTTCCTATCATTTTGTACTCCTCAGTGCATTCGTTAATATTTAACATATCTATTATAAATGGTAAAATGTATGTGCTTAAAGCGGGAAAAACAAAGCGGCATTAGTGTATTGTGTAATGAACTTCAAAATAGTAACTATGGTTTAATGAAATAATGTTAATGATATAAATAAAGCTGTAGATATGTGTCCCGAACAAAGAAGAAGCAAATGCAATACGATCCCCCTTTCAGGAAGCAGATGTTCTTATGAGATAAAAACATGGCATTTTTGGGAAAATTTTAATGATTTTTTAAGCAATATCCCGCGTAATTATGGACTGATTTTTATGAAATTTGAAACATTAGATAGATGGCAAATTTACTATATTCGGTTAAAAAATTGAAGCCGTATTATTTTTTAATGTAGACAAAATGCCTTGTAATGTAAAAATAGCAAAAAAAAAATGAAAAATTCCAAAATCGGGCTTCGAGGTGCATTACTTCAGATATCGAGGAACCTAATTCCAAAATGTTGTATCTCTGCGTGCAGCAGTCTCTTCAGAACCCAACCCATACCGGCACACACACAAAGAGACATACATACAGACAGACAAATTTCATTTATTTGTATTATAGATAAAATGAGTTTGCAATTTACACTCAAAAATGTGTAAGCGATTAATACTAGAACAAGTCCTTATATTATACAAACTCAAGACCAGTACGTATAAGAAGCCTAAAATCATGATTGGTGGAAAAACATACGTCATCAATCATTCTGCCGATTGCAGAAGGATTGTATACCTGAAGAATCATCCACCACTGGTATAATGAAAGGACAAAGATAACATGTTACCACTGAAAAATAAGGAAAAATTGTAAATAAAAAACTATTTTCGAAGAGATTAGTTAAATCCTGGGGGTAACTTTTGTTTCTATTGTAAAATAATTTATCAGAAAAAGAAAAACATTTTATCTATGAATTTTTCGTTATGCATATCCTGTAAATTCTGATGAGATAACCGAAAAAGTATTTTGTATTTTCCTAACATTTATAAATGTGTTTCAGTGTGGTAACCATATTACGCCATTCATTAAATAAAATAATCTGAAAAAATCAACAATTACTGCATTTAAAAAAATACAAAAACAAATTATATTATGTTATTTCGTTAATATATAATAATAATTACAGATTTAATAAACATTTTTTATAAATGTGTATCAGTGTGGTAACCATATTACGCCATTCATTAAATAAAATAATCTGAAAAAAATCAACAATTACTGCATTTAAAAAATACAAAAACAAATTATATTATGTTATTTCGTTAATATATAATAATAATTACAGATTTAATAAACATTTTTTATAAATGTGTATCAGTGTGGTAACCATATTACGCCATTCATTAAATAAAATAATCTGAAAAATCAACAATTACTGCATTTAAAAAATACAAAAACAAATTATATTATGTTATTTCGTTAATATATAATAATAATTACAAATTTAATAAACATTTTTTAATACATAATATTGAAATTAATACAGTATGTGAAAGCGAATTTTGTTTACTGCTAAGACAAAATTTATGAATGTAATTTTGTTAAAAAATGACCACGTAAAAAATGTATATAAGAACTACTACAAAAAGAAAATATTATTTTAGATGATTTTATTTGATTTTATATGTGTACATTTTTTGGAACAAGTATTCGCTTTCATTAAGCCATGTCCGTGCTGATAACAGGAAACTTATTGGCTTTTTCGTCTAAGCTCCTTAATTAAGACATGTTTTCAGCACAGTTTTTCGAATAACCCTCTCGATGTTTCTGTGAAATAAAGGAAATAGATTATCAGAATTAGAAAACATTTTTAATAATTCAAAAACGCTTTTTCACAATGATTATATATTTTCGGTGGAAATAATGATGGCAAATTATGTTTTACTGTCAATAAAAATATTTAATGTATTATTTAGAATTTAATCTGCTCTTTTTATTTTCTAATATTTTATTGTTTGTTTTCTTTTAAATATTATTGCGTTATTAATTATTTTCTGTTAATATATTTCAATGATATTAACATACATTAAAACGAAAAATGTTTAAAACGAGGATGAATAATCCCTGAATTTGATAATAGCTGTTGAAAAATGACATTGTGAAAACCAAATATTATAAGAGAAGATATAATTTTAGAAGACTTCATTTTTTTTTATACTTGTAATGTTTGGGATGGAACAAGTAATTCGGTTTCATTAAGCCTTGTTCGTGACGATAACAGCGAACGTGCCGGATTTTTATTCTAAGATCCTAAATTAAGGCATGTTCTCATCAGAGATTTGCTTAATAACTCATCCGAGGTTTCTGTCAAATAAGAAAAATAGATTATCAAAATTCGATTTTTTTTTCTTACGCAAAAGCATCTTTATGCCTGATTATATATTTTCAGTGAAAAAATTATGATAAAATTATTTTTTAGTTCCTACAAATATGTTATAACATATGTGCTGAAAAATACAGTCTGTATTTTTAACACTTTCCAACATAGATCGAAAGTGTTTATGACTTCGGTTTGTCTGTACGTGCTCTAACGCTCGTAAATATACTCAGATTGTCTATAAATTTTATATGTTATTGCCGTTCACTATTGCTGTTGAAAATGAATCGTGTAGCATTTACTCTTTGTTTACAGGGACAGACAAAATATATCCGTTACATTGCGGTCAAAGGGGGAAAATCGCTTCAAATGCATTTTAATAATGTTACATCATTTCAAATATAATGAAATTGGTATGCATTTATGAAGTGCACAAAAACATGCATTCTATTGAATATGGGGTGCAACGCATTAATTATTCATTTACAGAGCCTCACAAAGAATTCCGTTACATAATGGTCTGCAGAAAAAACTGTTTGCAGCATATTTTAATTATGTTACATTATTTCAAATACTATGAAATTGATACACATCACAGAATTTACTCCGAAATACTTGCTGTAGAATAGAATGTGCAATGCATTTATCGTCAATTTACAGAAACACCCAAAAACTTTCAGATACAGTACTGTATTCGGTTATTGTCTACTTGCGATAATTGTTGGAATTACGTTCTCATTTATGGTATGGCTCATTTATGGTACGTTTTTAAGTTTAAATTAATGTTTGCATACTACGTGATGTGTATAAATGGAATAGATCAAATTCAGGGCTACAGAAAAGAATTTGTAAGCATTACTGCCTATAAGTGTGAATTTCCTAAATGTGATTTTAAATTCAGTTGTGTATTTTCAAGCTGAATTATATTTAGTATACTAAGAGTTGTTTGTGGATTAAAATAAAATCTTATACAGGGCCACGCAAAGAACAGGATACATAGCCGCCTAGCAATGATAATTTCTGGAAATGTGATTTCGGTTGTTTTAAGCGTGTTTGAGCCTGAATATAATTTCAGCTTAGTATGTAGCGTGTTTAAAAACCTGTAAAAATATACAGGGCTGTACAAAATAATTCAAGTATATTTCCGTCTATTGGTAGAAATTGCTGAAAGTGAATTTTCAACATTTTATGCGTTTTATTACTAAATTAAATTTTTAAATACTATGTAGAATAAATACAAATCTATAGATAAAATACAGGGCTTCGGAATATAATGTGTGTGCCATTCCGGCTATGAGCGGTAATTGCTGAAATGGACTTCTGAAATGGAATTGCTGAAATGTGTTATGCGTTTTTTTTAAATGTTTTACTTAGGTATTTAATTACCTTATTGAACAGTGAAGTTTTGTTAAATTATTCTGGAAGTGTTGAGAAGTGTTTCATAATCTATTCATTACGCATGATTTTTCTCTGTTGTTTGTTACTCTTAATTATATTTATTCGTGCATTCAATATTCTTTTACAAGCAGTTTTCACTTTAAGTAATTTTATTTATAATTTCAACTATTATTTAAGCTAGGAATTCTATTTGTGATTTTTTTAAATTATTTTTTTTAACATTTTACGACTTTCCCTTTTCCTTTTGTTTAAATCCATTTGTGTTTGTTATTCCTTCGTTTTACATCTTTTCCTAATATTTCAGGTATTTCTGTTTGAAAAAGAAAATTGATTATCACACGAGCAAAATTTTTGTCTTAAGAATAAATACCTTCCGGCATACTTATATTGTTACGGCGGAAGCAGTAATAGTAAAATATTATTTTAGTGTCCAAAATATGTCATGTATATTTTTAATTTCATTTATAATTGTTAAGAGTTTCAATCTAATTTTTTATTGTGCGCTTCATTAATATAATAATTAATTAAGGATTAATTATAATTAATCCTTACTTTAGTTAATTATATTTGCACATTTTCATTATAATCTTTATTAATTTTTTAAATGTTTTTTTTAATTTATTTATATTTGTAATTCACAGATTTTTCGTTTGTTGCTATTCAACCAGTAATTATATGATATTATATACATACAGTGTTATATACGTTTCAAAATAAATTATATACGTTTGTAAATAATTGTGAAATTATTTTTTCCTTTTAGTAAAAAAAGTTTTGGCCGTTTTTAAATAAAAAAAAGTTTTGGCCGTTTTTAAATTAAAAAAAGTTTTGGCCGTGATGATACAGTATCTGGGTGTCGCGAATCCAATTGAATTAAACGTATTCTTGGCTCCTACTAACAGGCGATGTTTGCATAAATGTATCTTTCTAAGCTGTGTGAGAAATATGTTTTTGTTTTTGTAGATGTAAATTTCTAAGCTGTGTGAGTAAGATGTTTTTTGTTTTTGTAACTGTATTTTTCCAAGCTGTGTGAAAAAATGTTGTTGCTGTAGAAATGGTTTTGTAGAATGTTTTGTCGGCACGGAAGTGAGATAATAAAAAGATATTCGTTATGTTTTTTAAAAGGAATGTTTTTCACGTATTAAAGTATTATTTTCTATTGTTTTAAAAATGACGAAAGTATTAAAACGGGTAGTTTTAAGCTATCGAAAGTCGATATGTATGTATTTGCGACAATTTTGGCGCCCGAACAGAAGGACATAGGAAGTAATATTTTTTAAGTGGAAAACTGTTCAAGTATGGATGCGTTAAAAATAAAAAGAACACCCTTTAGAAGCGCATTTACGAAGACTTTAAATGCTTTAAACGAAGCTATTAACCAGTCAAGCCCAGATGTTAATCTAATAGAAGAGCTTTTAGATCAATTAGTAGACAAAGCATCAAGATTACGTTCCACAGATGACGAAATATTAAATTTTATGTTGGCGAATGGGTCTCCAGAAAAAGATTATGTAAAAGAGTCGAGGCATGCGAGGAATACCATGAAAAATTAATAACAGTGAAGCAAAGTGTAAGACATTTTTTTGTTAAGCCTACCGTCGAACATCAGCCTCTTTTATCTAATTAAATAGAAAACGAAAGAATGGGATCCCGCACCCTTAGATTACCTGAAATTAGTTTGCAGCCGTTTGATGGGGACTCAAGATCGTGGCTAACATTTTGGAATACCTTCAAGAAAATTCACGAAGACACTGTGTTAGACGATCACTCGAAGTTCGTATATCTGATGCAAGCAATGACTCCGAAATCGAAAGCGTCTCAAATTGTGAAAAGTTATCCTATATCGGCTGAAAATTATGCTAAAGTAATTCAACATCTTAAAGAAAGATTCGGAAGAGAAGACACTCTGATACAAATTTATGTTCGCGATCTACTGCAGCTGGTATTATGTAATAATAATACATCGAAAAGAGAGTGTAATTTGTCGTCGTTATATGACAACCTAGAAACCAAACTTAGATCGTTGGAATCTCTTGGGGTCACAGAGGATAAATACGCTAGCATTTTATTCCCGTTGGTGGAATCGTGTTTACCTCATGACGTTCTCCGAATTTGGGAACGGGATCGTGAGAAGTCTGATCAAGGTAAGAGTGAATTAAATTCTATACTTAATTTCTTAAAAAATGAAGTGTTGTCTGAAGAACGTATTTTGTTGGCGCGTACTAGTTTTGGTTTTGATAAATCTAAGAATTTTACTAGATTTAAAAATGTTGAATATAATTGTGTGCCAACTGCTACTGATTTATTTGTAAGTGATAAATCTAAGGATAAACATTTAATTAAGAAATATGAGGAAACATGTATATTTTGTGACAAGTGTCACTTATCAGAAAAATTTTTTAAAGCTAATTAGCTTTCTTTTGAAGATAAACGAAGTATAATTTTGAAAAAGGGGGCTTGTTTTGTCTGTCTTAAGAAAAATCATATTTCACGTCACTGTAAATCGAAGATTAAATGTTTAAATTGTGGTAAAAGGCATTTTGCTGTAATGTGTCAAAATGTTTGTAATGAAGAGAGTAATACGGCATTAGAAAGTCGTAAACATGAGTCAGGGAGTAGTGATACTGTTTTGACTACTCAAGGTTCCGACCCATCAGTGTTATTACAAACTTTGCATGTACGTGTAAAGCACGATGGCAAAGAAAAAATTGTACGGGGAGTCATAGATACGGGCTCAGAGCGTTCATATTTATCAGAAGATGTAATTAAGTATTTGAATTATAAAAGTATTGATGAAGTTAAATTAATTCATAAATTATTTGGTGGTGTTGAAACAAGTGAGACAAACCACAACAAATATAGAATTCATTTAAGTAGTATTGATAATAGTTATAAATGTGATATGCATGTTTTAGATGTTCCTGTTATTTGTTCTAATATAAAAAAGGTGCCAAATGGACCTTGGTTAAAAGAATTAAATAAATATGGTATTAAGATTTCGGATGTTGAAAACAATGCATGTAAAACCGAAAACGAAATTAAATTGTTAATTGGTTCCGATGTGGTGGGAAAATTACTCACCGGAAATATTAAAGTTTTAAAAAGTGGTCCGGTTGCTGTAAAGACCCATTTGGGGTGGACTCTCATGGGGAAAATTCCAGGCATTAAATCTGAAACAAATGATTCTCTTATGGTTATTTCGTCTCTTTGGAACGAAAGTTCCGTTGCTGACTTATGGAAGCTAGATATTCTTGGTATAACTGATCCGGTTGAATCTAAAACTAAAAATGAAATTCATGAAGAAACTATGCAACATTTTAAAAGAAACATAAGAATAGATTCAGATGGGAGGTATGAAGTAGCATTGCCTTGGGTAGATAATGCCCGCTTACCTAGTAATAGAGAATTGGCCGAAAAACGGCTTGCTGCAACGAAGAAAAGGTTATCAAATTTGAATAAAACTGAAGTTTATAATGAAGTATTTGATACATGGTTAAATGCAGGAATAATTGAAAGGGTGGTCGATAATAAAAAATCCAAAATACATTATTTGCCCCACAGGCCTGTATTTAAAGAATCGAGTGAAACTACT
This sequence comes from Maratus michaelseni, assembly GCA_963931845.1. Taxonomy (NCBI): domain Eukaryota; kingdom Metazoa; phylum Arthropoda; class Arachnida; order Araneae; family Salticidae; genus Maratus; species Maratus michaelseni. Next base: position 125,637,990 of record OZ007590.1, on the reverse strand, counting down.
AAAGTACGTTTTTGATGCTTCGGCTCATGTGAAAAGTTTTCCTTCATTAAATGATTGTCTAGATAAAGGATTAAATATGATGGAAATGATTCCGACAATATTGCATCGTTTTCGGAAATTTCCTGTTGGTGCAGTATATGATATAGAAAAGGCATTCTTACAGATAGGTATTACAGAAAGTGATAGAGACTATCTACGGTTTTTATGGAAGGATAATATAATTTACAGACATAAACGTGTGGTTTTCGGAATCAATTGCAGCCCTTTTTTACTAGCGGCTACTCTGAAACACCATCTGGAAAGTACACCTGACAATTTTGTTTCTACAGCAGAAACTTTGAATGAATCTTTGTATGTAGATAATTGTGTTTGTAGTTTCAACACAACTGAAGAGTTAAACAAGTTCATAATTGAATCGAGAATGTTACTGTCCTCCGCGAAATTCAATTTAAGGGGATGGCTGTCAAATTATCCAATTCAAATTATGTCTGAAACTTCAACAGTTAACATAATACCAGTACTAGGCTTAAACTGGGATCTAGAAAACGATACCCTATCTTGCAAAATCGGCCCTATTGAGGAAGAGCAAATTATTCCTACAAAACGAGCTCTACTTTCATTGGCTCAGAAGGTTTTTGATCCTTTGGGATTTGCCACACCCGTGACTTTGCTCCCTAAACTTATTCTACAAGAATGCTGGAAGTTGAAATTAAAGTGGGATGAATTAATTCCAGACAATTTAGCTAAACAATTTTTGAAGTGGGTGCAGGGAATAAAATTAATTTCTGACATCAAACTTGAGCGCTGGATGAATCTACATAATTTTGAAAATGATGTAAGTCTTCACATATTTTGTGACGGAAGTAAACACGCATATGCTACTTGGTGAAATTTTGGTGAGTTTTATACAAGCACGCGCAAGAGTAGCTCCTCTTAAGAACCTAACTATACCGCGGTTAGAGCTTTTATCATGATGCATTGGAGCCAGGTTGGGTAGTCGTGTCATTGCTGATTTAAGAATTCCAAATTTGAAGATCTGTTATTGGTGTGATTCAACCACAGCTTTAAGCTGGATAAAGCGAGATGATAGATGGGGAACATTTGTCTGGAATCGTGTAGAAGAAATCAGATCTTTGTCACAGGAAGATCAGTGGCGACATATTTCAGAAAAATTTAATCCGACTGATCTTCCTTCCAGAGGTTGTTCCATTGAACAGTTCTTGCAGCTAAAATGGTGGGAGGGACCAGCCTGGCTGGCTGAGCCAGAATTTACGTGGCCTCAAAGTGTCGAATCACCAGATGAAGAAGTTATTAATACTGAGAAACGGAAAAGTGTCATTTCAGCATTAAACAAGAACACGAAACCTAATGATTGGTATTATCGACGATTTTCATCATACAAGAAAATAATAAGATTGATTGCATGGATTCTAAGATTCATAAGTAATTCAAGAAAACCGAATTTAAAAGAAGTATCTGATCTTACATGTTCAGAAATAGAACAAGCTGAAAGAAAATTAATGATTTTGATCCAGAAAGACAGCTTTGATGGAAAAAATAATGAGAAAATTCGTAGCCTAAGACAAATCCATGATGAAGATGGTATCATCAGAGTAAAAATACAAGTCATCTATCGATAAGATACTGTCAATTTTAAGTACCCAATTCTTTTGCCGTCTGACCATCCTGTAGTCCATCGATTGGTCTCCTGGAAACACCAAGAGCTATTACATGCAGGAGTGGCTCTTTTGATGACATCTATACGAGAAGACTACTGGATCCTGAAAGCCAGGAAAACCATTCGAGCAGTAGTTCAGAAATGCGTGCGTTGTAAAATATTTAGTGCACAGAAGACAGAGTCAGAACCTATTGCATTGCCAGCAGAAAGAGTTCAAGATGCGGCAGTATTCCAAATAACTGGAGTAGATTTAGCTAGGCCCTTATATTTGAAAAATGGAAAAAAAAGTATGGATTGTGTTGTACACTTGTGCAGTGTACAGGGTCATACATTTAGAATTAGTGACGTCATTAGCAACAGATACCTTCCTCCAATCTTTTAGGCGCTTTATAGCGAGAAGAGGAAGACCGACGACCGTTTATTCTGATAATGGTAAAAATTTTGTCGGTGCAGATAGAGCTTTTTCAGACATCGATTGGGAACAGATCTCAGCTGCAGCAGCTGTACAAAAGATTCGTTGGAAATTCAATCCGCCTACTGCTGCCTGGTGGGGTGGTTGGTGGGAGAGGTTGATACAAATGGTGAAACGCATCTTGAGGAAAGTACTAGGTAAAGCCTCATTATCCTATGAAGAGCTTATCACAATTCTTTGTGACTGCGAACAAGTTGTAAATGCTAGACCACTCACGTATGTCTCAGAAGATGTGGATGATCTAGCACCTTTAACACCATCAATGTTTCTTCAAGAAATAAGATCTTCAGATGTGATAGATTTTGATGCAATTGACGCACAAGAATTAAACAGAAGAGCAAAGTATAGACAACAAGTTCGAGAACATCTTAGAAGACGATTCCGTATTGAGTATTTAGGGCAGTTACGCCAACAAAATTCCCTGCAAAAGAATGCCAAGCAACTGACCGTTGGTGATGTCCTTCTCGTAGAGTCTGATAAGAAACGTACGTATTGGACTTTAGCTCGTGTGCAAGAACTAATTTCTGGAAAAGATGGTCACCCGAGAGTTGCTCGGGTAAAAACTGAAAATGGTGAACTTTTAAGACCAATACAAAAACTGTATAATCTAGAGATTCCAAAAGAAAACTCTTTAGAACCAATATTACGAACAAGAAGTGGTAGAACAGTGACTGTTCCAAAACGTTTTCAGTCATAAGACTATTTTTTTTAACACTGAACTTTTCAAACTTTTTTCCTTATTTTTTAGTAGATCTCATTTCCTAGTGTTAATTTGAATTTGTAATAATATGTTTAATTTTTGTTTGAATTTTTGCAGAAATTTGTATAATTTGTCTTTGAAAATTAGGATTAAGAATATCTATACTTTGGCCATGTAATGTAAGTATAATGTTACACATATTTTGTTTTATTTTGAATTTTGTTGTGCATATTGTTGAGTTTTCCTGTTGAAAACTCAAGCTGGGAGATTGTCGCGAATCCAATTGAATTAAACGTATTCTTGGCTCCTACTAACAGGCGATGTTTGCATAAATGTATCTTTCTAAGCTGTGTGAGAAATATGTTTTTGTTTTTGTAGATGTAAATTTCTAAGCTGTGTGAGCAAGATGTTTTTTGTTTTTGTAACTGTATTTTTCCAAGCTGTGTGAAAAAATGTTGTTGTTGTAGAAATGGTTTTGTAGAATGTTTTGTCGGCACGAAAGTGAGATAATAAAAAGATATTCGTTATGTTTTTAAAAAGAATGTTTTTCACGTATTAAAGTATTATTTTCTATTGTTTTAAAAATGACGAAAGTATTAAAACCGGTAGTTTTAAGCTATCGAAAGTCGCTATGTATGTATTTGCGACACTGGGAAAGGCATATTAATAATAATACTTTTAAAATGTCATAATTCATATATCTAGTGTATATTTATAAAAATATAATTCAGATGTGTAATATTAATGTGTGGCTTAAAAAAAAAGAAAAATATGCTTAACATTTCTGTCATCGAGATAATTTACATAATATTAAAAGTTTTGCAGTTGATCTTTTGATTTTCTGAAATCATTTTGCTTTTACTGAAAAAAATAAATGACGATGTGTTTTCCCGTTTACTCTCGTATAATGCGCACCATTTTTTTCTAAAAATCATTCACGATATAATTCCGATAGGGGCATGAAAACACACATGATTTCACTAAGTTCAGTGAATACAACATATAAACCTGGTAATGCACGAATTTCGAAGCAGTAAGGATTTACTGGTACCTTTACTTAATCTTTTTTGACAACACGCTTAATACAAAAAATTATACATTGTTACACGTAGACATTTCACACCTGCCATTCATAGAGTCTATAGTTTAAAAACACCTAGGACAGGTGAATTACATTTTTACCGGTCATTGGATGCGTTTTTCTTTCTTGGAAACTAAATCTTAATACACTACGGGAAGGCGAAAGACTATCCACGCGAGAAAGCAGCGTTCATAGCGTCTTTTCGCAAAGCGAAGAAGCGGCAGAAGTAAATGCTCGTTACAAACAAATATTATAGAGTCACAACTTGTCACTGACTAACAATAGATGTCCTATGACCAGTAAATTACGATCTCATCAAAAAGTCACCTGTAAAAAATGCAGCCAAGTCTCGTAACGCATTTACCGTAAAAAGTACTGAGATCGTATAAAGCCAAGTTTAACTATCTTATTAACTCTGAAATTTTCATTCGCAAATCACTCCTAGTCTCTACATCTTTAGTTAATTATTATTTTGTGACTTGGCAATTACGTATCACGAGAATGTGATGTATATAGTTAGTCTTAATCAAATAATACTATAACATATTAAAGTGTAATAACTTCCCTGTGCGTATATAATTTGCCTTAATTAAATTATCCCATCCTATTCCATAACATAGTAAGGTGTAATAACTTCCCTGTGATGCGTAATTGCCAAGTCACAAAATAATAATTAACTAAAGATGTAGAGACTAGGAGTGATTTGCGAATGAAAATTTCAGAGTTAATAAGATAGTTAAACTTGGCTTTATACGATCTCAGTACTTTTTACGGTAAATGCGTTACGAGACTTGGCTGCATTTTTTACAGGTGACTTTTTGATGAGATTTCACTTCTTTTTGTAAGTAATCCTCCTTTTCTTGATTTTCTCCTTTTCTTGAGATCATCCACTGATTTTCGCTAAGCCCACACTCTGTCCCTATTATTTACAGGTATCAAAAATTTGAAGCTTTAGTTTCGTTTGCAAAGTACTGTAGATAAAAAGAGATTTCAGGTTCCTAGGCAAGCACTAAGTTATGGGAGGGGGGGGGGTGTCAAAAGTACTCTCAATTGCTTCCAGGATAGGTGCTATCCATTTGAGACATTACTCGCAGCCCTAGATACTTGATATTTAACATAAAATAACTTTTTAGTGTGAAAAGAAAGCCGGAAATTTCCAATAAATCAAATTATATTCCTTTATTCGATGTTTTTTTTCGTTTTTTTAGTCTTTTTTTTTTATTATTTACAGATTTTTTAATTTTTCCTTACTTTGTGTACTAAACCCTGCCTTTCTGCCAAATGTCAAGCTTCTAGGACTACAAAATCGAATTATTTTCAAATTTTCGACTTTTTATAAATTTATTGATTTTTCGATTTTAATTCTAAGTTACCTGATTGTCATGCCAATATAGTAATTATTTGATCCGTCTTCTTAGGATCATTTAGGTTCAATTTAGAGATACATCAAGTGAATCTTAGAGTTACCATGATTTTATTTAGAAAGGACTATCAAGCCATAACCAGCCAGTAATGTCGGGAGGGTAGGGGGAGCTGTGAAAATTTTTGTGGGGATGACAACATTTAACAATCCATATTTCATATGTGAAGTACATAGAGTACAACCTGTGAAAGAAAACAAACTTGTCTATAAAGAAATCACCTATATCGTAGCCAGTCTATAGCGGAACTTCTCTATAACGAAATTCGTAAACGAAAGAAAAGAAACCATAATCCGGGGGAAATAACATAAAACAATTAGGGGCGTTGTACTAGCTAATAGGACAATTATCTTAAAACTAATGTTTCTAGCAGTACAAAATCAAATTGTTTTCGAATTTTCGATTTCTTAAAGATATTTCGATTTTTCGATTTTATTTTCGAATTTAACGAATATTTTAATTGTTCCTTTTATTGAATAGTAAATACTACTTTTACACCAAGTTTTAAGTTTCTAAGACTACAAGATAAAATTATTTTCAATTTTTGATATTTTCGAATTTTTTTTATAATTTTCTGGATTTTTTAATTTTTTCTTATTTTGTATCCTTTATTACAAATTTCAAGTTTCTAGAGCTACAAAATCGAATTATTTTGAAATTTCCGATCTTTTTCGAGTTTTTTTATTCTATTTTCGAATTTATTGTGTTTTAATTTTTCCTTTTTTTGTATCCTAAACAATAAGTTTACGCCGAATTTTAAGTTCTAAAGCTACAAAATCGAATTTTTTTTAATTTTTCGGATTTTCGAATTTTTTTTTTCGAATTTTACAGATTTTTTATTTATTTCTTTTTGTGTATCCTAAATACTACCTTTATTCCAAATTTTAAGTTTCTAGCTTTACAAAATCGAATTATTTTCAAATTTTCGTTTTTTTTTTTCGATTTTTTTTTTCAATTTTTGTTGTGTTTTTAATTTTTTCTTTTTCTGAATCCTAAACACTACCTTTACACAAAATTTTCAGTTTCTAAGACTACGAGATCATATTATTTTCATTTTCTCTCTTTTTCTTATTTTTCTTTTTTCTTTTTTTTTTTTTTTTTTTTTTTTTTTTTGAAATTTTCGATTTTTTTAACTATCCATATTTTTTAATGTTTCCTTATTTAGTATCTTAAATATTACCTTTATTCCAAATTTCAAGTTTCTAGCGCTATGAAATCGAATTATTTTCAAAATTTCCTTAATTTTCGATTTCTTTCGATTTCTTGATTTTATTTTCGAATTTTATTGCGTTTTTATTTTAACTTATTCTGAATCCTAAACACTATCTTTACTGCGAATTTTAAATTTCTAAGGCCAAAAGATCAAATTATTTTAATTTTTTTCCAATTTTTCGAATTTTTGATTTTTTTTTCGAATTTTCTGGATTTTTTAATTTTTCCTTATTTTGCATCCTAAATACTACCTTTATTCCGAATTCCAAGTTTCTAGCGCAACAAAATTTGATTATTTGAAATTTTTCCATTTTTTTCGATTTAATTTTTAATTTTTTTTTTGTGTTTTGATGTTTTCTTTTTCTGAATTCTAGACACTACCTTCACACCAAATCTTAAGTTTTTAAGACTACAAGATCGTGTTATTTTCAATTTTCAATTTTGTTCGATTTTTTTTAATTTTCGAATGTTTTTTTTTTTTTTTTTAATTTTCCGGATTTTATAATTTTTCCTTTCTTTGTATCCGAAACACTAGCTTTATTCCAAATTTTAAGTTTCTGTGGCTGCGGGATCTACCCAATCTTTTTGATGACGCAAGAGTGAGTGAGTGACTAAAAATCGAAACTTTGAGTTCATATATCGTCTGCACTAATTTATGGGTATTTTTTGAATTATGCATATTTTTTAATTTTTCCTTATTTAGTATCTTAAATATTACCTTTTTTTTCCAAATTTCAAGTTTCTAGCGCTATGAAATCGAATTATTTTCAAATTTTCCTTATTTTTTGATTTTTCCAACTTTTTGATTTTATTTTCGAATTTTATTGCGTTTTTTATTTTAACTTATTCTGAATCCTAAACAGTATGTTTACTGCGAATTTTAAGTTTCTAAGGCTAAAAATCAAATTATTTTAATTTTTTCAATTTTTTTACGAATTTTTCGAATTTTTGAATTTATTTTCGAATTTTCTGGATTTTTTAATTTTTCCTTATTTTGCATCCTAAATACTACCTTTATTCCGAATTCCAAGTTTCTAGCGCAACAAAATCGGATTATTTGAAATTTTTCGATTTTTTCAATTTTGCTTTCGATTTTTTTGGTGCTTTTGATGTTTTCTTTTTCTGGATACTAAACACTACCTTCACACCAAATCTTAAGTTTCCAAGACTACAAGATCGTATCATTTTCAATTTTCAATTTTGATGGAATTTGTTGAATTTTCGAATGTTTTTTTTTTTTCGAATTTTCCGGATTTTATAATTTTTCCTTTTTTTGTATCCTAAACACTACCTTTTTTCCAAATGTCAAGTTTCTAGGGCTACGGGATCAACCTAATCTTTTTGATGACGCGTGAACGAGTGAGTGAGTGAGTGACAAAAAATCGAATGTTTGAGTTCATATATCGTCTGAACTAGAAAAGACAGAAAGTTGTAATTTTAAATTTTGGTTTTGTGTGCCAAATACTCTAGAAAAACAAAGTTTCAAATTTTTGGGATACTCCAGCGCGGAGATATGGGAGGGTCAAAAGTGCCCTGAGTTGCTTCCAGAAAAGTATGCTTACGGCTGTCCTCTCTCGACTTGGCGGAGGCACTGCCGTGCCTCCAGATCTTGCCAAGGCTGTGGTTTTCCTATTAGACTTAATGTTAGCTATATGCTCCATTTTTCTGCAACTAAATTTCCTCATGCCAATATAGTAATTCATTCATCCGTTTTCTTAGGATCGTTTATGTTCAATTTAGAGATAAATCAAGAGAATCTTAGAATCACCATGATTTTATTTAGAAAGGACTATCAAGCCATAACAAACCAGCAATGTCGGGAGGGACGGAGAGATGTGAAAATTTTTGTGCGACCAACATCTTTTAACAACAAATATTTCATATATGAATTAAATAGAGTAAAGCCTGTGAAAGAAAATGAACCTGTCTATAAAAAAAAGAAGGTCTATAACGTAGCCAGTCTATAGCGAACTTTTCTATTACAAAATTCGTAAACAAAAGAAAAGAAAAGCATAATCCGGGGAAAATAACACAAAACAATAACGGAAGGTGTACTAGCTAATAGGACAATTATCTTAAAATCTATCTAAAACAAACTATCCCCATCCTGTGGGATTTGTTTTTCAATGTTTTACTTCATTTAATGCAAAACATAGATTGCATCCGACAACTCATAAAAAAGTCCTCCGGCCTGTACCGGCAGGAAAAGGTAGCTTTCCTATATCTTCGTTTTAAAATGTTAGCTAATGTTACTCGAAAACAGCAAGTTAAAATGCAAAGAAACCGTTTACAAAAGATTCGTTTACACTGAATTTGAATAAGAAATTCGCCAAATTATAGAGCTATAGCCAAGTTGGCTTCATTTATGAAGACTTATTTTTGTCGCCAAATTTGGCGAGAGTTCGCCAATTGTCGCCAAATTTGGCGAGAATGTGGCGCTAATGGATATGAATATATAGTTTTATGCGTATGATTGGGAAAATGATTATAACAATGAAAGAAAATAATTTGCGAGAAATCGCGTTCACTAAAACTTATAAATTTATATTAAAATCATTAAAATTACAGACATTACAATACACTTTCATAAAACATTAAAAACATATTAAAATTGGACGTTTCGGATTTACATGGAAAATCCCTCTTCAACAACAACATTTCACTTAGCGTAAATCATAGTTCAAAAATATCAACAAATAGAAAATGCAACGTATCAAAATTTCGAAGTCAAAGTTACAGTTATAATAACACGGAGTATTCATTCAGGATTGCACCTGCTTGACCATTATTGACCATAAATTTATCGTTGGTTTTTTGTAATGTGCTGTTTTGTTTCAAAATGTCAGCCACCCTAGAATTTCAAACTGCTCTATCTCAGCCAATTTTTAAGATAGAGGTAAAACAAAAAATGCTCTGGAATCCTTGTATCAAGTCCTAACACCTAATTAAAAAATAAACTTAATTTTTTAACTTTTTTGTATATTTATTTTAGCTTTAAAATTTTCCGTGGCCGCCATCTTGAAACAAGATGGCGGACCAAGCTGGCCAACGAACTCGGTCGAGGCATTGGTGAGCTTAATACCCACAATTAGTTTCATCCAAATTAATTTATAAATACGAGCGTTATCGTATCAAATTATTTTCATTTTTTCAATTTTTTTCGATTTTTTTTATTTTTTTTTTCGAATTTTCTGGATTTTTTTAATTTTCCTTTTTCTGTATCCTAAATACTACCTTTATTCCTAATTTGAATTTTCTAGCGCAACAAAATCGGATTGTCTTCAAATTTTCGGGTTTTTTTCAATTTCTTCGATTTTTTCAATTTTGCTTTCGATTTTTTTGGTGTTTTTGATGTTTTCTTTTTCTGGATGTTAAACACTACCTTCACACCAAATCTTAAGTTTCCAAGACTACAAGATCGTATTATTTTCAATTTTCAATTTTGATGGAATTTGTTGAATTTTCGAATGCTTTTTTTTCGAATTTTCTGGATTTTATAATTTTTCCTTTCTTTGTATCCTAAACACTACCTTTTTTCCAAATGTCAAGTTTCTGGGGCTACGGGATCTACCCAATCTTTTTGATGACGCGTGAACGAGTGAGTAAGAAGTGACAAAAAATCGAATGTTTGAGTTCATATATCGCCTGAACTAGAAAAGACAGAAAGTTGTAATTTTAAATTTTGGTCCTGTGGGCCAAATACTCTCTATAATTGAAGTTTAAAATTTTTGGGATACTCCAGCGCGGAGATATGGGGGGGTCAAAAGTGCCCTGAGTTGCTTCCAGAAAAGTATGCTTACGGCTGTCCTCTCTTGACTTGGCGGAGGCACTGCCGTGCCTCCAGATTTTACTACATTTATTTTTACTTCTAGACATCGTAGAATTTAAATTTTTACACCGTCGAATATTGGGGGGGGGAGGGGGAGAAATGTTCTTTTGTATCTAATTTGAAAAAAAAAGTATACCAATTTTCTGATGTTTTATAGATTTAAAAATAATTGTCAAGCATGATTTAAAAAAAATCTATATTGCGTGCTGCTCGATTACAAAAGATTAATCCGTTTGCAGTTAAAGCAATATTAATAGTTGAGCGATTGAGTCCGGCTAATATTCCATAACAAAATGAAAACTTCATCATAAAGTAAATAAAATAATATAACTAAAACACAAATTTAATAGGCATGTAATCGAACTACGTGCTTAAACCAACGAAATTTTCAGAACTCAAAAGGCTGCTTAGGTTACGAAGTCATTGGTGATTTCTTCTGCATTAACACCTGGCATGAGGCTAATAAGTATCGCTTTTGATAAATTTCAGAACTATATTTTAATGCATTATGGATATTTTTTCATACAAAAATGCTTTTTAGTGCTGTTAATGGGCAATCTAAAAAATATATTAAATGTAGTAAATATCATATATATTATTCCTCCTGTCAACATCCCTTTTTCTAAGAAAATACGAAACGCAGAACGACGAATCAGACAGCATATGAAAGGATTTTGAACAGGCTTCTGACATAGCCCACTTAACAATTCGTTAAAACATGTTTTTGATTAAAATTTGCTGAAAATTAAAAAGTAAGTCGGCATTGTGTTCATAAAAGAAATGAAAGGTTTTCCTCAAATTATTGTTGCCAAAAAAAACACATTATAGGATGCTGAGCAATTATTATAAAAAACACCGCACGGGTTTATTTTATATTTATGATTAAAAAGCGAAATTGAAATTGAAATGTTTAGATTTATATTTCTATGTCCCATGTTTTTTTCCCGAAGCGAATGACGTCATCATCTAATACAGTCAAAATGCGATTGTTAATTTTTTTCTCGCGCGTGCCTTTTGCAATCTTGGATCAGTTTTTACTCTAAATTTGATGGAATAAATTAGATGATATTCTGGCTTGAGAAAAAACTAAATGTTGTTTGCAGATATTTGTATCTTTACTTTTTCTTTAGAAGTTTAAATCTGCATCTTACAAATATTACATATTCATGAAAAATGATAGTTTTCTATTATCCCGTCGACCACTTTTCATAACAAAAAAGTATCGCCAAATAAACGGGAGAACGTTGCCATTGGAATATAAAAATAAATAAATAAAATATAAGAATTTAAGGACACAATTGTTATTTTAATTAATAAAATAACTAATAAATCAGTAAAACATAATGGCAAATACACGCAAATGTCGAATTAAAAACCACTTGATGACGTAACAAACACGTATAATGTTTCTGACATCAAGTAAATGGGACTGCATTTTTGGCGTTTAATCTTAGTTTGGCGGTAGTTTTTTGTTATGAAAAGTGATCCACGGGCTAATAGAGAAGTACCTAAAAAATATTAGGTTCCAGTGCGAAATCTTCGCACGGGCCCTCTGGTATTAGTTTAATAATAATAATTAAAACAGAAAATCTTCTATATTCTGTAACTTGGGAAACACGTGTTTGATTTTTTAGTTTTGCTATCAAATTATATGAATGCAGAAGTAGAAAGTGGAATAAAGGAAATAAATATACTCTTACAAGCCGTACTTTGTGTATTACGAGCAAAATAAGTATGAATTTCGATAAATATTTTAAAGCGAAGTTTAGAGCGATAACAAACACTTATTCTAGATACCATAATTGTGATTTTAATGACAGGGAGAAATATACGAGAATGAATAATGTTATTCACTTTCTGAAAAAACTTTGATTGACGATTTGTACAGATTATTTCACAAATTTCTAATATTGAAAACGCGTGGGGCGTATTATTCGCGATATTATTATTTCGTTTTTTTTTTTTACTATTAAAAAAAGGTGCGCATTATGCACGAGTGCGTGCTATGCATGAGTAAAAACTGTACTTTATGAAAAATCTGATAAATTGACCGATATCCGTCAGAAATCTGTAATTTATTTTATCAAAATACAAAAATCATATCTGATGGACGTAGATTAATCTATATTTCTATGTTTTATTTATTTCTTTATTGTTTATCTTGATAGTATTTAAGATTGATATATTGACGAAGTTTCACCAAAAATTACTCAATCACCCAATCACTCAATCAATCAATCGTTTCACTCTTCAATCCAAGCTGGAATTTTTCTTTATAAATTTAACGATAATGAAGATATTTTAATAATATTTACAACAGAATTAACTTGCAGTGTGCAAATTGCCATTAAATCACGAAAAGCGTTAGAAGAACCTAGTAATTTGGCAGTAAAATCAGTAAAACATTCTAAAAAATACAGATAAATGTCCAATTAAAAATCACTTGATGACATACCATCAATGCATCTGACGTCAAGTGAATGTGACACCACGAACATGCATTTTTGGCGTTAAATCCAAAATCAGCGCGATATATATATATTTTTGAAAGATGTCAGCGGGATAATAGAGAAGTGCCTTTGTTTCTTTAAATATGAACACTGGGCCATAATAAAATTGTTTTTTCATGCTTCATTGCATTGTTCCAAGATTTTCCGGGAAAACGGTAAGTTATAATTTGAAAGAGTCTGTGTTTTTCATGGCTTTCACAAATATTTGTTATTTAGTTCTGTAGAGGCTTTGACTATAAATACTATGGTTTTTCCAATCGAAAATGACACTCACGAAGGTAAAACAGCATATTTAATGTTAACTGTATTATCTATTACGAAAAAAGTGGTTCGTATACAGTGCCTACCACATCTTAAAGTTTGCCCGATCTTTTTAAAATCAGATTGTGTTTATTCTGTATGGAATGCTATATGCAATTTTAAAGCTGTTTCGAAGAGTATAAGGTAGTAAAATATTAATAATGCAAAAATTGTTAAAAAGACAAACATAAAGTGTTATTACTTTCATTTAGATTTTTCGAAAGATAATATTTCAATTTTATTTTAAAAAATACAACCTCTAAATGTATATCCATAACATAATGCATAGTTTTGAATATCTAGTTGTAGATAATTTAATTACATTTTACAATGTCATTCTTTGTTCAATAATAATCTAAAATGTAGACAATAGGTAAATTATTTTCGTCATTGTTTACATAAATTACAGAAAAATACTACAAGCAACAGTAGTAATTAATTTAATTTTGTGGATGTTTTTGAAATTTTTATTATTTTCACGGGTATTACATTGAACGGTTAATACGAAAAATTATCTAATTCCCTTTCTTCTCGAATTAAACAATTTCAACTGTCCATATAAACAAATGGAGCATATTATATATATATATATATCGAATAGTTATTAAATTGTTATTTTTTAATTAAGTATTAATATGACTTTTCAGAAAATGACATCCACCGAAGAGGCAATGATAGATATGAACAACTGACCAAACAAAAGAAATCAATTTGAATATTATGCGTTCATATCAATTTAATATACATGAGTTAATTTTATTCTCTTCTTGTTTTAAAACATCTTATTGTTTTTTGCTTCACTTTTGCACGAGTGCTTCTGAAGGTTTTTTTTTTTCGAAAACGAAACAGAAATAAACACATTAAAGACTTTTTTAATGACTAAAATATTTTGTTAAGAATTAGTGTTAGTATAAAAATATTATTTTCCGTGACAGAAAATTAAAAATTCATCAGAAATAATTGCAGATTTATAATTAAAAATGCGAATTTATTTCTTATCAAATCTTTTATACAACATCATTTTAAATTTCTGAAGGAGTTTTTTGTTTTTTTAATAAATATGTACACTATTTTACATTCTTAAAGTATTACGGTACAAATATGTTTTTAATAGCACTGATAAAATTCATTAGATAAAAATGAAATTAATAAAAACTAGATGTATTTAAATATTAATCAATTAAATATATATTGATAATCAACAATATTATGTCTAAAATGATCCTTCATTCAGAAATTAATCTGCAAGCATGCACGTTGTGTTATTCAGATCCGAAGTCCTGAAAAGAAAATTCTGCCCTACATCAACCCGAAATCCGACCCGAACACGACCTAAAAATAATTGTCAACACGAAACCCGAACCAAACCCGGCAAAATTCAACCGGAACCCAAAATATTCACATCCAAACCCAAAGTGAAAGAAAATTAATCTATATTTAAATACAATTATGGAAAAACAGTCTTTATTGTTAATGTAATATCAATTTTATTCTTTAGCATAAAAGTGAATACGTATTCATTCATTAATATTTAAATTATATTTTATAGTTTTCCATTAAATATTAAGGACTTTCCTTTGAAATGTGTTGTTAACCCGAACCCGACAAGAAAGAATCGAAACTTAACGCGAAACGGAAAAGTTTAAATTCAACCCAATCCGACCCCTATCAGCACCGAAAAAAATCGCGTCAACATTTGGGTCGGGTTCGCGTGAAATCGGCTAGCCCGGTCTCATGCAGGACTCTACTTCAAAGTATAATACAATAATCTACCCTTTTAATCAAAATGACCCAGTTGCTTATTAGATGCATTACATGTTATTTGGTATTTCTGTTTTTTTTTTCCTGTTATTATGAGAGAAAATAAACTTTTTGGGTATGTTAGACGCGGAGCGCGTGTTCTTGTTTTTATTTAGAATAGAGTACATAATTTTTGAAAATTCATTGTTATTTGAATTCTAAAGATAAAGTGAACCGATTGCAAAACTTTTTAGTTGAAGTGGGAATTCATGTGGAATATCTTAATGAAGGCGATTAAGAAAGAGTTGATGAAGAATTCTGAAAGAGAAATTAGTTTCAAGCGATGAATCGGACACATTTATGAATTTTCTAATTATTATCTTAGCAATAGTGAAAACATTAAATTGCTTAAAAACATAACGAGATTAAAATTAAGATAACCCGCACCTGCATATTTCGTGCAACAGATAAGTCTCAGACCTGAAAGACTCGGCGCTCGCTTATGCGTAATAAAATGAGGCACACATGCTCCCAGGCGCTCACGGGTTAATAAAGGATAAAGGTAAAACAAAATAGGTTGCTATAGAATCCATATCGTAAAAAAAAAATACAAAACAACACGTTATTTGGAACAACAGAAACAAAAACATTCTATTAAATGTCAGTACGAATATTTTATTAATAACGTGGCGCATAAAGTAAATTAGTGAACGATCTTATAATAAAATTATCCGAGTAATGTCGTCAATTAACTTTGTAAAATGTACATAAACCAATAACTTTTAGAATTTAATCAAATCTGTCCAATGTTAAGTCATTAAATAAAGTCATCTTTAATTATATTCTCTTAAAAAACCTTATATAACAATTCCAGTTTATCTTCTGATTTCACAATTAAGATCACCTTAAATTATGTAGTCTGAAATTTCTAAAACTTGTAAGATGTTAATATGATTTAACATGTTCAAAAGACTAATCCTGTAAGTTTCACGAAAGCATGCATATCAGACAAGTTCAAATTAATTTAGATGAAGCTCTATATGCTAATAAAATTTTATATTTTAAGGAAATTATTTTGAATTATTGTTTTTTATTTTAAAACTAATTTCTCGAACTTGTTATCAAAATATTCTGTATAAAAGTATATTCTATTTATATGTTTGGAATAAATTTAGTTTAATACATGTGCAATTTTAATACGGACTACATTTTTAACTATCAATAAACATGATTTCTAATTACTTCATTTGTATGGCTGGAATATGGATTAATATATGAATAGTTAAAAAATAATCGTTTATTTTAGGATCACATATACATTCTTGGTATAAATGCAGTTTGATTTGGAATATTAAATGACCTATCAACGTACAGACAGCTGAAAAAAGAAAAAAAAACAGAGAAAACACCGCATTCATTTTCAGCTTCAAATTGTCAGAGAAACAATACAATCGGTAGTTGACATTCGACTGTAAATTATGTAATTTTTACATTTTTGCCAGAATAATAAGCTTGGGGGATCGTTTTTCTTCTGAAATTGTAGCAAATTCAAAAATTTCAATAGAAACACTCAATTTTTAAAATATTTCTTCGAAAATTAATTTTAAAAATATTTATTTTGAAAATATATTTTCGAAAAGATTTGAATGTAAAAAATTAATTGTTTAACATAAATCGATTCCTAGAATCTTCAAGTATGCGAATTCAAAATAACAACTCATTCTACCGAGTAGTTCTTGAATTATTCTGAAAAAAAAAATACCCACATTGCAATTTTTTTAAACGGTTATAAAAATACTAGTATTAGACGTTCCAAACATTAAATTTTTATAAGTCCTGAAATACTTGGCCGAATGAAGCTAGTTTATACCCTAAGGTAAAATTTACCGAAAAACCCAACTATAATGTCAAACTCTTATTGATAATTTCAGAGTTTGGTGCAATTTCGTTATGAAGACGACACCCTAAACTTATATTTGTTAAATAAGTTGAAATAAGACATAATTTAATGCCGAACGGCCATTTCTGCTTTTTTTCCATTGGGACAATTTTGTAAATAAAATGTATGAAGTATTCTTCTGTTTGTGTATGTGTGTGTGTGTGTGTGGGGGGGGGGGACTGTACCCGATTGTACTGTACAACAGACATTAAATTTCTACTCTTTTTTATGAGCATTGTAACATAGATAGTATTCACATCTTTTGCATTATACTATTTTTTATGTACTTCACCGCATGCTTTCAAAATATACATAAACAATGCAATTATTTAATTTCGCATAATAAATATTTGATCGTGTAGGATAGGAAAAATCGTACATAAATATTTGAACTTCACAGATTACTTCAAAACATTTTTTGTCAATGTCAACAGATTTTCCTAATAACATAAGTACCTTTCTGATTTTATTCTAGACATTTGTTTAAAGTTAGCACGTAAGTTGCAGATTTTCTTCGTTTTTAATAAGAATTACTTTGTTAAGACATAATCGATATACAAACTGAATTTTGCATTTTAATTTATTTTTGTCACTTATTAATTCTTTATTGTTATAATTGATTTAATTTATACATGGCAATAAATTAAGTTTAAGGGGAAAAATATAAATGGAAAAGTTTCTGATTCATCTATTTATATTCTAAAAAAATATATAGCGAAAAGATTCTTCGTTATGTATAATTTTGCAAACTAGGACTTCCCTCAAAGGGATTAGTCTGAGTGATATTGCTGAGAACATAGGGATAACAATTACAATATAAAGAAAAAGAGCAAATTAAATGATAGAATTACAAAATATCATATATAAATTCATATACACTGTTAAAAAAATAGAAAATAAGTACCGTTCATCAGATGTGTTGTCATAATTTTTTTTAACATGTGGTAAAGAATCTCATTTTCTTAAGCGCGTATTGCGCAAAACTTAAATTAAAAAAAAAAAAAACTGCCGGATCTTTTAAAACGCCAAGCTTTTTAAAGTTACGTAATTGGATTTGCAGCCAATAGATTATTCTATCAAGCGTGGCTTAACGCAAATTTAACTTCATTGTTGCACTTTTTTTTGTGTGTGAATTTAAAATTTTTCTTCTTTGATTATATATCTATTATTTGTATAACTGTTTATAGAAACTCTTACACTTCAAACCACATTGATAGCATGATTTGCTGCAAACCAAACTACAAAACTATAGTCTAAATTACTATTAAAGTATAAAAAAATCTTTCGATGACTTCTGTAAAATAACTTTTACATTAAATCTCCATATCGGCAAAATTGAAAAATTATATATATTTCACAGTTAAGCTTAACAGATACTTCTTGATTATTCTCTAGGAGGTTTGGCCCCCTGCGCTTTTACTGCGCCTTTACTGCGCCAATCCGCAGACTTTTCTTTTGCCTGTCTGTCTCTCCACAATCTGTATTTTTCCCTATCCGTTCTTCTGCCCGTCTCTCTAACAGATTGTCTATCTGTCTACACGTCTCGCTACCTGTCTCTATATTTCTCTACCGGTCTCGCTACCTGCCAATCTATTTCTCTAACCGTCTGTCTATCCGTCTAACTACTTGTATGTCTAGCCGTGTCTCTATCCACTTCGCTATCCATTTGTCTATCTGTCTCACAAATTGTCTATCTGTCTCTCTACCCGTCTGGCTGTACGCCTCTCTACCCATCTTCTTACCCATCTCCGTACCCATCTACTGTCTCTCTACTCGTCTGTATACCCGTCTCACTATCCGTCTGTTTTTGTACCCGACTCGCTACCAATCTCATTACCCGTCAGTCAACTCGTCTCTGTACTCATCTCTCTACTCGTCTCTTTAACTACCACGCTACGCGTCTCGCAACCTTTCTGGCTAAATTCCTGTTTACCGGTGTCGCTACCCGTCTCGTGACCCATCTCGCTACCCCTCTGTCAGCCCTCTTTTTACCTTTCTCTCTAGCCGTCTGTCTATTCGTTTCGCTACCCGTCAGCCTACCTATGTCGCTACTCGTCTCTCTACCCGTCTGTCTACCCGTTTG
Organism: Maratus michaelseni; assembly: GCA_963931845.1. Taxonomy (NCBI): domain Eukaryota; kingdom Metazoa; phylum Arthropoda; class Arachnida; order Araneae; family Salticidae; genus Maratus; species Maratus michaelseni. Next base: position 125,619,025 of record OZ007590.1, on the reverse strand, counting down.
TTTACTCGTCTTTCTACCTCTCGCCACCTCTTCTCAATATTTAAACAATTCATTTAATATACAGAAGCCGTTTATCAGTTATTAAATGCAAACAGAAGTAATTTATCTAATAAGTGTAATCAGATGCCATTTTTTTTAAATACATACATAAACCTGAATAATAATTCATCAGTTTTGTGTTCATAGTTGTTTATATCATTTGACAGTAAATCTCAACTTCTTAAACCTGAATTGTCTCAAACTTTAAAAAAAAACCCACAAGGTCTATATAACTGCAAAGTACCCTGAGGGCTATATTAGCTACATGTTATTAAGTTAAGTGAAAGTTTCGTTATCGCGTTTGCAGCCAATTGCTTATGTCAGAAAGCGTGGCTTAACGTCATTTTAAATTCATTACTGTAACTTTCTTTTCTTTTCTTTTTTTAGGGGTAAGGTTTCAAATATATACATTTAAATTAAAACTTTTGCCTCCATGCCATTAGTGTTGTTTGTATTATTAACTAATAGCTTGTAGACCGAGCTTCATTTAAACAAATGTAAAAGACTTCTTCTACAGTTTTTTTAGGAGGAACTTTCGTAATTGGGCCCAAAGCCCATCGGAGCATTTAATATCATTATTGTAACTCTTATAGAGTTAAAACAATATTGTTGCTAGTTTCACTCTTGTTTGAGACCAGCCTTGCCTGTGTATCTGAATGGGGAAAAGTTTCGTATCCTATGTCGGTTGGCGAAAAAAATTTTAAATGGTGCCAAAAGGTAGTTTTAGCATCTTTTTCAAAAGAGCGGTAAAACATGCTTTTCAAATATTTACAAACATACGTTTATTAAAGCATGTTTTTGCACCATCTTAAAAATTTAAGCACGATGCTAAAATAAACTTTTATCGCCATATTCGATATTTTAATAAGTAATGAAAATATATAAACAAACTTATTTAACAAACATAGGCATTTTGTGATAAATAATTGTTATTGTTAGGGTGGTAAATTATAAACAATTAATAAACGGCTAGTAAATAATAAATAGCATTTAAAATCTAAAAATGGAGAAGTGGTCCGTATAAAAATGCAAAACATAACATTATACGCTTGATATATGTAAATATTTTTAGGTAGATTTCGTAAGAAATACTACCTATTACATTCTCACCTAAGTTGGAAATTTTGAAAATTTTTTGCAGATCTACGCCGATTATGACTCCCAGAACCCAAAACAAACCCCAGTTCAAAACTTTATCTATCTATCTATCTATCTATCTATCTATGTCACTTTTTCCTGACCACGATAACTGGAAAAATTCTGCATAAATCTCTTCCAAACTGATACATAAAATCAAGGGTCATAAAATCTCGGTCAAGTTCGTTAATGGGCAAAATCGAACCAAGGGGGGGGGGGAATGGGGGGGGCTTTTTGTGAAAACAGAAAAACCCTCTTAATTTCTTTATTTTTATACGTATCGAATCCGTTTAAAGTTATTATTACTTCTAGGAAAAGGGCCGAAAAGTTATGTATGGCAGATTTTTGATATAATTAAAAATGGCCCCAAGGGGGGGGGGGAAAGGGGGGGTTTAGAAGAAAAAAATCATATCTTCGTCAATTCACAAGATATCAAATCCGCATAAATTTATTATTAATCCTCTTAGTATTATCTAAAACTTTTATGTTGACAAGTTTTTTATAGGACCAACCGTTATAGCAAAAAAAAATTAAAAACAAAAAAAATCCCTGCCGGCTCCGCCTGCAAACAAGTTATTTTTCGAAGTAGGCGGTTCCAACTCCCGCATCTTTTCGGAACTGATACATAAAATCAAGGGGCATAAAATCTCGGTCAAGTTTGTTAATGGGCAAAATCGAACCAAGGGGGGGGGAGGATGGGGGGGGGGGCTTTTTGTGAAAACAGAAAAACCCTCTTAATTTCTTTATTTTTATACGTATCGAATCCGTTTAAAGTTATTATTACTTCTAGGAAAAGGGCCGAAAAGTTATGTATGGCAGATTTTTGATATAATTAAAAATGGCCCCAAGGGGGGGGGAAAGGGGGGGTTTTAGAAGAAAAAAAATCATATCTTCGTCAATTCACAAGATATCAAATCCGCATAAATTTATTATTAATCCTCTTAGTATTATCTAAAACTTTTATGTTGACAATTTTTTTATAGGACCAACCGTTATAGCAAAAAAAAATTAAAAACAAAAAAAATCCCTGCCGGCTCCTACTGCAAACAAGTTATTTTTCGAAGTAGGCGGTTCCAACTCCCGCATCTTTTCGGAACTGATACATAAAATCAAGGGGCATAAAATCTCGGTCAAGTTTGTTAATGGGCAAAATCGAACCAAGGGGGGGGGATGGGGGGGGGGCTTTTTGTGAAAACAGAAAAACCCTCTTAATTTCTTTATTTTTATACGTATCGAATCCGTTTAAAGTTATTATTACTTCTAGGAAAAGGGCCGAAAAGTTATGTATGGCAGATTTTTGATATAATTAAAAATGGCCCCAAGGGGGGGGGGAAAGGGGGGGGGGTTAGAAGAAAAAAAATCATATCTTCGTCAATTCACAAGATATCAAATCCGCATAAATTTATTATTAATCCTCTTAGTATTATCTAAAACTTTTATGTTGACAAGCTTTTTATAGGACCAACCGTTATAGCAAAAAAAAATTAAAAACAAAAAAAATCCCTGCCGGCTCCCTGCCGGAAATATTTCGAAATCACGTTTTGCGATTGGTAGATATTTTCGCATAATATTAAGAAAAGCTTTGAAAAGATATTCTCATAACACTCATTTAGTTCGAAGAAATGTTTTAAGATGAAGGAAGTAAAATGATTTCTGACTTCTAAAGAGACCTAATCCTAGCTTATAACGGCATCGGATGGTGTGAAGTCGTTATGGCCGTTTTTAAGACTTTTATTAGGTCATTCTGTGACTACTTTGTGAAGTTACAGTATGACGAATTTGTGAAAAGTGTACTATTTGTGACGATTCTGCATCGGCAGGGATGACCGCATTTTAACGAAACTCGACCCGACCTTATTAGGTCTTTCTTTTCGGGCACTACTTTATTGTTTCGACTGGGTTCTTTTTCTTTTGGCTGTTGTAGGTAGGATTCGGTTTAGTAGAATCTTGCATCGGGTGTGGTATCCAGGTTTTACATGAACCAGGACATGTCTGGTTTTGATAAAATCTGTTTACTCGACTCGATACAATATTCTAATCCGAATCTAACCTGCAACAATAAAAAGACTTTAAAAACTATTTTTTTTACATTATCTAATATATATATATATATATATATATATATATATATATATATATATATCACAATTTTTAATAGAATTTTCCGCCTTATCTGAATGCAGAAAAGTATTACAAACCATGCAATTAAACGAGGAGTCTGCAGTTACTGCTATTTTAATGTTAAATAAAAAAATTAGATATTAAACCTTTATTAATTTTTTATTGTTTGTCATTGCATGTTTTAAAATCTAGTTTATTGTTCAGAATCTTAATCAAACCAATCTGGAAACAGAAAATAAAGTTTCAGCGTTCCATTGTTTTTCTCTGAATTTTTTTCTGAGTAAGCTGGTTTTACTTACTAATTTCATATTTTTTTTAATTTTCTTTGCATGTTTTCGTTTTGATAACAATAAAAAAAATGTTTGATTTTTTATATATGAAAGGTTAATTACACAACTTAATTTATTTTTAAGGTTTTAGGACCACTGTCCATTACTAGAATGCTTAATTAATTATTTCGAGTGATGGACACCCCATGTGGCCCTTATTAAAAGTGCAATTTCAGTAATGTTCATAGCGTATAAAACCTTTATATTTAACTAAACAGCTAAGTAATGAAACTTAATTTTTAATTGCACTTATCAGAATATAATACGAACAAAATTTTTATAAATAGCTGCTTTTAATTAATTTAATATGGTTAACGAATTTTTAAATATTAAACTAGTTTCATTTCAATATTGTTATTATTAACTCTATTTTACATATGTTATAATCTGACAAGTCAATCAGGAAGTAGGAATGGTGTTCAAGAGCATAAGAAAAGAAGGAATTCGTGGGGCTAAAAACCCTCCCAATTAAAATAAAAGTATTTTTTCAAGTCACAGGAGTTTTTAAAATATCTGATTACTTTCTGTCTTCAATGTTTGATTTTTCATTTCTGACAAAGTAACTATATATAAAAAATTCTATAAGTAGCAATTACATTTATAGTATCAAGAAGCTAGTAAATCCGCAGATCAGGGGTCTTAAACGTCAGTTCGGCAGTTTTATTTCGAAATAATTTTATATAGGAATTTAAAACATTCAACCTGCAATTTAATTTCGATCATTTTCGTATTACTAATTATTACAAGCAATATATCAAATAGTGTCAGGAGATTTAACTCTTATGAATTGTAATGAGAAACATTATTCCGTGAATTCTGAAACTCCAAGAAATGTTCTCTCTTTTTATTATTTTTAATCCCTATACAAAATCATTGTCTCAGTAATTTAAAAACTGTAATTTTCTGAAATTCAGTATTTTAAATATGCTATAGAAATAAATAAAATATTCATCTTGTGATAATAACAATAATTAGTTTGAACAATTAATTTTAAGATAAATATTTTATTAATTATTGGTATCCTAATTAGTAAATGTATTTCAAAACTACTATTGTGTTTAATTAGTATGTTTCATTAAGTTCGGATTCTAAGCACAACCATGAAATAATTATCTATTAATATTTTTAGGAAGTCAGTTAGTGGGGTCCAGTACTGGAATAGTGGATGTGCAATGCTAGAATTTTAAGTGTTTTGATTTATTTCTATTTTTACGATTAAATTTAAATTCACAAGGAAAAATGTGGCAATGAGATTGGTTTAATATTGTTGATAGATTAATATATTGAAAAAAAACTGGAATACAATAACTAATAATTAGTTAAAACATATTTTTTTAAGAAATTCCACAAAAGTATCCATTATTGGCATGTTTCCTTTATTAAGATAATATTCCATATAATTAATTAAGATAATTAATTAGAAAATAAATTTCTCTATTAAATATTTTTAAATTTTCCCAAGAAATTTCTTACGTAATAATTATCTTGCTATTTTCGTAATACGGCAAAGTTCTATAATAGAAATTTTAAGAAATTTTAAAAACTATTTTTTTTTACATTATCTAATATATATATATATATATATCACAATTTTTAGTAGAATTTTCCGCCTTATCTAAATGCAGAAAAGTATTAGAAACCATGCAGTTAAACGAGGAGTCTGCAGTTTCTGCTATTTTAATGTTAAATAAAAAAAATTAGATATTAACCCTTTATTAATTTTTTATTGTTTCTCATTGCATGTTTTAAAATCTAGTTTATTGTTCCAAATCTTAATCAAACCAATCTGGAAACAGAAAATAAAGTTTCAGCGTTCCATTGTTTTTCTCTGAATTGTTTTCTGAGTAAGCTGGTTTTACTTACTAATTTCATATATTTTTAAATTTTCTTTGCATGTTTTTGTTTTGATAACAATAAAAAAAAAATTGATTTTTTATATATGAAAGGTTAATTACACAACTTAATTTGTTTTTAAGGTTTTAGGACCACTGTCCATTACTAGAATGCTTAATTAATTATTTCCAGTGATGGACACCCCATGTGGCCCTTATTAAAAGTGCAATTTCAGTAATGTTCATAGCGTATAAAACCTTTATATTTAACTAAACAGCTAAGTAATGAAACTTAATTTTTAATTGCACATATCAGAATATAATACGAACAAAATTTTTATAAATAGCTGCTTTTAATTAATTTAATATGGTTAACGAATTTTTAAATATTAAACTAGTTTCATTTCAATATTTTTATTATTAACTCTATTTTACATATGTTATAATCTGACAAGTCAATCAGGAAGTAGGAATGGTGTTCAAGAGCATAAGAAAAGAAGGAGTTCGTGGTGCTAAAAACCCTCCCAATTAAAATAAAAGTATTTTTTCAAGTCACACGAGTTTTTAAAATATCTGATTACTTTCTGTCTTCAATGTTTGATTTTTCATTTCTGACAAAGTAACTATATATAAAAAATTCTATAAGTAGCAATTACATTTATAGTATCAAGAAGCTAGTAAATCCGCAGATCAGGGGTCTTAAACGTCAGTTCGGCAGTTTTATTTCGAAATAATTTTATATAGGAATTTAAAACATTCAACCTGCAATTTAATTTCGATCATTTTCGTATTACTAATTATTACAAGCAATATATCAAATAGTGTCAGGAGATTTAACTCTTATGAATTGTAATGAGAAACATTATTCCGTGAATTCTGAAACTCCAAGAAATGTTCTCTCTTTTTATTATTTTTAATCCCTATACAAAATCATTGTCTCAGTAATTTAAAAACTGTAATTTTCTGAAATTCAGTATTTTAAATATGCTATAGAAATAAATAAAATATTCATCTTGTGATAATAACAATAATTAGTTTGAACAATTAATTTTAAGATAAATATTTTATTAATTATTGGTATCCTAATTAGTAAATGTATTTCAAAACTACTATTGTGTTTAATTAGTATGTTTCATTAAGTTCGGATTCTAAGCACAACCATGAAATAATTATCTATTAATATTTTTAGGAAGTCAGTTAGTGGGGTCCAGTACTGGAATAGTGGATGTGCAATGCTAGAATTTTAAGTGTTTTGATTTATTTCTATTTTTACGATTAAATTTAAATTCACAAGGAAAAATGTGGCAATGAGATTGGTTTAATATTGTTGATAGATTAATATATTGAAAAAAAACTGGAATACAATAACTAATAATTAGTTAAAACATATTTTTTTAAGAAATTCCACAAAAGTATCCATTATTGGCATGTTTCCTTTATTAAGATAATATTCCATATAATTAATTAAGATAATTAATTAGAAAATAAATTTCTCTATTAAATATTTTTAAATTTTCCAAGAAATTTCTTACGTAATAATTATCTTGCTATTTTCGTAATACGGCAAAGTTCTATAATAGAAATTTTAAGAAATTTTAAAAACTATTTTTTTTACGTTATCTAATATATATATATATATATATATATATCACAATTTTTAGTAGAATTTTCTGCCTTATCTAAATGCAGAAAAGTAATAGAAACCATGCACTTAAACGAGGAGTCTGCAGATTCTGCTATTTTAATGTTAAATAAAAAAAAATAGATATTAACCCTTTATTAATTTTTTATTGTTTCTCTTTGCATGTTTTAAAATCTAGTTTATTGTTCCGAATCTTAATCAAACCAATCTGGAAACAGAAAATAAAGTTTCAGCGTTCCATTGTTTTTCTCTGAATTGTTTTCTGAGTAAGCTGGTTTTACTTACTAATTTCATATATTTTTTAATTTTCTTTGCATGTTTTCGTTTTGATAACAATAAAAAAAATGTTTGATTTTTTATATATGAAAGGTTAATTACACAACTTAATTTATTTTTAAGGTTTTAGGACCACTGTCCATTACTAGAATGCTTAATTAATTATTTCGAGTGATGGACACCCCATGTGGCCCTTATTAAAAGTGCAATTTCAGTAATGTTCATAGCGTATAAAACCTTTATATTTAACTAAACAGCTAAGTAATGAAACTTAATTTTTAATTGCACTTATCAGAATATAATACGAACAAAATTTTTATAAATAGCTGCTTTTAATTAATTTAATATGGTTAACGAATTTTTAAATATTAAACTAGTTTCATTTCAATATTGTTATTATTAACTCTATTTTACATATGTTATAATCTGACAAGTCAATCAGGAAGTAGGAATGGTGTTCAAGAGCATAAGAAAAGAAGGAATTCGTGGGGCTAAAAACCCTCCCAATTAAAATAAAAGTATTTTTTCAAGTCACAGGAGTTTTTAAAATATCTGATTACTTTCTGTCTTCAATGTTTGATTTTTCATTTCTGACAAAGTAACTATATATAAAAAATTCTATTAGTAGCAATTACATTTATAGTATCAAGAAGCTAGTAAATCCGCAGATCAGGGGTCTTAAACGTCAGTTCGGCAGTTTTATTTCGAAATAATTTTATATAGGAATTTAAAACATTCAACCTGCAATTTAATTTCGATCATTTTCGTATTACTAATTATTACAAGCAATATATCAAATAGTGTCAGGAGATTTAACTCTTATGAATTGTAATGAGAAACATTATTCCGTGAATTCTGAAACTCCAAGAAATGTTCTCTCTTTTTATTATTTTTAATCCCTATACAAAATCATTGTCTCAGTAATTTAAAAATTGTAATTTTCTGAAATTCAGTATTTTAAATATTCTATAGAAATAAATAAAATATTCATCTTGTGATAATAACAATAATTAGTTTGAACAATTAATTTTAACATAAATATTTTATTAATTATTGGTATCCTAATTAGTAAATGTATTTCAAAACTACTATTGTGTTTAATTAGTATGTTTCATTAAGTTCGGATTCTAAGCACAACCATAAAATAATTATCTATTAATATTTTTAGGAAGTCAATTAGTGGGGTCCAGTACCGGAATAGTGGATGTGCAATGCTAGAATTTTAAGTGTTTTGATTTATTTCCATTTTTACGATTAAATTTAAATTCACAAGGAAAAATGTGGCAATGAGATTGGTGTAATATTGTTGATAGATTAATATATTGAAAAAAACTGGAATATAATAACTAATAATTAGTTAAAACATATTTTTTTAAGAAATTCCATAAAAGTATCCATTATTGGCATGTTTCCTTTATTAAGATAATATTCCATATAATTAATTAAGATAATTAATTAGAAAATAAATTTCTCTATTAAATATTTTTAAATTTTCCAAGAAATTTCTTACGTAATAATTATCTTGCTACTTTCGTAATACGGCAAAGTTCTATAATAGAAATTTTAAGAAATTTTAAAAACTATTTTTTTTTTACATTATCTAATATATATATATATATCACAATTTTTAGTAGAATTTTCCGCCTTATCTAAATGCAGAAAAGTATTAGAAACCATGCAGTTAAACGAGGAGTCTGCAGTTTCTGCTATTTTAATGTTAAATAAAAAAAATTAGATATTAACCCATTATTAATTTTTTATTGTTTCTCATTGCATGTTTTAAAATCTAGTTTATTGTTCCGAATCTTAATCAAACCAATCTGGAAACAGAAAATAAAGTTTCAGCGTTCCATTGTTTTTCTCTTAATTGTTTTCTGAGTAAGCTGGTTTTACTTACTAATTTCATATATTTTTAAATTTTCTTTGCATGTTTTTGTTTTGATAACAATAAAAAAAAAATTTGATTTTTTATATATGAAAGGTTAATTACACAACTTAATTTATTTTTAAGGTTTTAGGACCACTGTCCATTACTAGAATGCTTAATTAATTATTTCCAGTGATGGACACCCCATGTGGCCCTTATTAAAAGTGCAATTTCAGTAATGTTCATAGCGTATAAAACCTTTATATTTAACTAAACAGCTAAGTAATGAAACTTAATTTTTAATTGCACATATCAGAATATAATACGAACAAAATTTTTATAAATAGCTGCTTTTAATTAATTTAATATGGTTAACGAATTTTTAAATATTAAACTAGTTTCATTTCAATATTTTTATTATTAACTCTATTTTACATATGTTATAATCTGACAAGTCAATCAGGAAGTAGGAATGGTGTTCAAGAGCATAAGAAAAGAAGGAGTTCGTGGTGCTAAAAACCCTCCCAATTAAAATAAAAGTATTTTTTCAAGTCACACGAGTTTTTAAAATATCTGATTACTTTCTGTCTTCAATGTTTGATTTTTCATTTCTGACAAAGTAACTATATATAAAAAATTCTATAAGTAGCAATTACATTTATAGTATCAAGAAGCTAGTAAATCCGCAGATCATGGGTCTTAAACGTCAGTTCGGCAGTTTTATTTCGAAATAATTTTATATAGGAATTTAAAACATTCAACCTGCAATTTAATTTCGATCATTTTCGTATTACTAATTATTACAAGCAATATATCAAATAGTGTCAGGAGATTTAACTCTTATGAATTGTAATGAGAAACATTATTCCGTGAATTCTGAAACTCCAAGAAATGTTCTCTCTTTTTATTATTTTTAATCCCTATACAAAATCATTGTCTCAGTAATTTAAAAATTGTAATTTTCTGAAATTCAGTATTTTAAATATTCTATAGAAATAAATAAAATATTCATCTTGTGATAATAACAATAATTAGTTTGAACAATTAATTTTAACATAAATATTTTATTAATTATTGGTATCCTAATTAGTAAATGTATTTCAAAACTACTATTGTGTTTAATTAGTATGTTTCATTAAGTTCGGATTCTAAGCACAACCATAAAATAATTATCTATTAATATTTTTAGGAAGTCAATTTGTGGGGTCCAGTACTGGAATAGTGGATGTGCAATGCTAGAATTTTAAGTGTTTTGATTTATTTCCATTTTTACGATTAAATTTAAATTCACAAGGAAAAATGTGGCATTGAGATTGGTTTAATATTGTTGATAGATTAATATATTGAAAAAAACTGGAATATAATAACTAATAATTAGTTAAAACATATTTTTTTAAGAAATTCCATAAAAGTATCCATTATTGGCATGTTTCCTTTATTAAGATAATATTCCATATAATTAATTAAGATAATTAATTAGAAAATAAATTTCTCTATTAAATATTTTTAAATTTTCCAAGAAATTTCTTACGTAATAATTATCTTGGTATTTTCGTAATACGGCAAAGTTCTATAATAGAAATTAATTTCCAATTTTTAATAATAAAAATCATATTTTCTGTAAGACCTTTCATATATTATTATTATTAATTTTGATCAAATCTCTTTAAAATGAAATACATTATGATTAAAAAATACCTATAAACAAATCTACGGAATTTTACAAAATCTTAAAAAGCATTTATGTAAAATTTATTAAGTTCTAAAAACATCAGAAATAAGAATTTATTATTTTATTTATATTAAAATTTAAAATATTACAAATGATTTATTTAACGCAATGTAACTCATAAATCTTAAATCTGTGCAAATTTTAATGAATATTATCATATTTTGTACTTACTTTCGGAATCTTTAATAGGTATCCATATAAAAATGATTTGTGTATTCATTTATCTATTTCTAGCAAATGTACTATAGCATAGGGAACCTTCGTTGAATATCTTCCTGCAAGAAATATCGGATAGCTGATTTTTTAATTTAACTACACAGATTTTCCACGAAATTTCCTGCTAGCATTCTCCTAAATGTGACATTAAATGAAACAAAACATGAATCCATATGCTTGAAACGCTTTGACTTTTAATAAATAAACCCTTCGTATAAAACCACTTTTCAAATTATCTCCACCGCAGACGATTAGTCGGACGAGTTAATATTACAAATAATGTGCATCTGGCCAATTTTCTTTCCAATTATAAAATAAATGTTTTCCACTGCCTGTTTTGCAGATGTGCAATCGTTTATTTTATTTTATGTCAGACTTACTAAATGTAATTTTTAAATTAAATAATGTCTAGAAAAATCATTTTATTTTTTGAAATACGGGCTTGAATAACTAAAAAATTTATATGGAAATTTATGGAGATAAAATAAAAAATGAAATCTTTTTTTTTCTTCTAACGGGAGAAAATTACTTATCTTATACGTTTATGATATTCCTAACTGTGCTATTCAAGGACTACTTCATCTATAAAGGTACGAAAACAATTTACATAAAGCACTGACATTATACAAAAATAAACTTTGTTTTTCTCCGTATATCGGATTATCTGTATTCACATTTTGTCCACAATGTGACTTTACATTTTAATGGCACTTCGCAGTGAATAACCACTTCCCTCCACTCTATTATTTTGTGCCTTTTTCAATGGTAGAAGTAATTTATAATTGATAAAATTGTTTGAAGATATTTTAACACAAATTATTAATTTTTCATAGAAAATAAAACAGTAAATAAAATATAAAAAAAGAAATTAATTAAAATAAATAGATTATAAAATTAAAAATATTTTATAATTTTCATATCCAATTATCTTTGTATAATAATCTACAATTGTATAGTTACAAAAAAATTATATATATATATATACAGCGTGTCCACGTATAACCTGACCGACCTTTATTTTCGTAACCGTTGGTCCTAGATGCATACTTCCAATTACAAGAATGGTTTAAATAAAGTAAAGAATTACTTTTAACGTGATTTGAGTCAAGAAAAACATTTATTAAAAAATTACGGAAGTTAAATTTTTATACGGTCCCCCGGTCCTATAAGTGATATTTAGTAAAAATTTACTGTGACACTAACAAGTACGACAAAAAAAGTCCCATTCATCTAACATTAAAATTGACCGAATAATAGCTGTTTAAAGTTGGAGTATATTTTTTGCTGCGAAATAGGGGTCATTCACAAATGTAGTAGAAATATAAATAATCGTCAGATATATCAAAAAAAATAGTTGAGAGAAAAATTAACATTGCAATCTAATATAATTGTGAAATCTATAATCATTCTGACATATTAATGCAAAATATACAATTTGTACTGTACATATAAGAGGATAAAAAGAACAGAATTTTTGTTAAATAAAAGGATGAAAAACAACTGCCTCAATTCTTTACAAAATGATACAGATTTTAAAATGCTGTTAGATTACACTGTTTTCAAATTTTGGGTTGTGCCATGTTTTTTATCTTTTGAAAATTGATTCTTGTGGATTTTTTATTGTTGAATCCGAAAATGACCTTCATTTTAAACCATCACGTTAGGATTTTTCTCAAATCGCAAATTTCAAAGTTAAAAATCTCAAAGTTAAAATTAATCCTCCCTCCCCTCCCAACCTCATCGGACCCCTGAGCTGTTTAGCTGCAAGAAACCCAGTTTAAGCTATAAACTATTGAATTAAATAAAATTAAACTGAATAAAAAAGTCTTACATCTATTTTATAATATCAGATTTTTCGCTGTTTTTTAACCTTGAAATTTACGATTTGCGAAAAATCCTGATATGATGGTTAAAAGTGAAGGTAATTTTTTTTTATTCAGCGTTAAAATATACATAAAACGTAATTTTAAATTTTAAAAAATACAACCATCGCAGGTTTATGTTATCTAATATAAAACTCTTTCTTAAACTTGTTGACGATAATCTATCCGAATTTTTTTTTGTGTTATCCTCTAATATAAGTATGTATAAGATAGTAAGCGTCGAAAATCATAATAATATTACATTGCCATCGGATTTAAGTCAGTATGTAAAATTTAACTTCGATCGGACATTTGAAAGTGAGTTAAACTTCGAGTACAAATTTTAAACTGGAAAGACGATCGTTGCAAATTAAATAAAACCTTATGAAAATAACATAATTTTTGTTAAAAGAAATCATAGCCTCAAATCCTTTCAAAATAAAACATATGTTAAAATACAATTATTTTAATTAGTCTGAAACTTAACTAATAAAAATTAACTCAATCGTAATAGTTGTACGATTTATTTCAAAGCGCAGATACCTTGAAATAAGTTTAAGTACTTTATATACGACCCCTGAAAGCATGGCCGAAATCATCTCTTTTTAGATGCAAAAAAGTGGTATAAGTCATGCATTTCAAAGTTTCAGAACTCGGTCAATTTTAATGTTAGATGAATGGGACTTTCTTTGTCGGACTTGTTAGTGTCACAGTAAATTTTTACTAAATATAACTTATAGGACCGGGGGACCGTATAAAAATTTAACTTTCGTATTTTTTAAATAAATGTTTTTCTTGACCCAAATCACGTTAAAAGTAATTCTTTACCTTATTTAAACCATTTTTGTAATTGGAAGTATGCATCTAGGACCAACGGTTGCGAAAATAAAGGTCGGTCAGGTTATACGTGGACACGCTGTATATATATATATGCAAATCATATTTTTTTGTTAGATAAAGGAATACTTGACTATAAATTAATTTCAAAGGGACAACAAAAATTACGAAGGTCCATGGCTCTCAAATGCAGAAAGAAGGCACTATGTAAAATATTTCTACTCATTTTCAAAGATTTTTTAATATTCACATTTTTTTCAGAGTGTGGGTTCACAATATGGTAGTATTTTGGTAACAGTTGTGACGTTACATGAGTGCCTTGCAATAATGTCACAGTGACGTCACAAAAATTAAAAAATATACCTGAAAAGTATTTTTTACGATAAATAACATGTTTTAAAATAATTCTGTATGTTTTTTAGAGTTTTTAAAGAAGTTCACATTTAAGTTACAATGTGACCTCACTAAATAATGGCATTTTGGTCACAGATTTGTCGTGATAATTTTGATTCGCGGTGACGTCACAGTTACCATACATGCTATGCGGAAGGATTCGTTATAGTGATTGTCGTTTATTCAGTTTATAGACTGCAAACCCACAGGGTTCTGTTGAATTTATTCTCATTTTAGCGATTTATACACGCACAATTCACAGGCCCCATTATAGGGATCGCTGTATTAACGATATAAGAAGCACACAGTGCACCGATATTTTGATCACCATATTAACAATTTATGAGCGTGAAATCACAGTGCCCATTTACAATGATCACCATGTATCTTAGGCAATCCCATATTTCAATATTTTATCTCAAAACTCTTCCTTTTTCCTTGATAATCACATGCAGGGTCGAGCGGATCTTTGTCAGGGGGCTTATGAAACAAATTATTAGTTATGTCGCGAAATATCTATTTACGGGTTTTTTTATATTCTTATTAATTATTTTCGCATAGTTTAAAATAAAGTATTTTATTTATATTTTTCTGTTTGCATGTAAAATGAACTTTTGGGCCCAAGCGAAGTCCTGTCTATACGCTGCAGAAGGCATCTGGGCCTCACACGGAAGTAAGAGGCAAGACGGGCGAAGACCGGCTAGTGGATTAAAAGAAGAGAAAATAAAAGGTTATGAATCTGTAAATATGTAAAAGTCGCAATGTCCGCGTCTAGTATGAACCCGTAAAATAACCTGCATAGGTATAGACCTATATAGGTATAGAACTAAGGTATATAGTGTATATGGGTGAAAACTGGTGTTGAAAATAAAGAAATGTTTTTCTTTATTTTCAAATATAATTTATTAATGTGTAATAATTTAGAAAAAAAAATCGATTATTCATTTACGTAATTTATTATGTGTTTCATCCTTGTATTTCACTTATTATATACACACATTTGTTTCATATAATTTATGTGTGACATTTGAAGAGTTATGTACCAATTAAAATACTATATAATTTTCTTATTTACACAAAGAAAATTTTGATAAAATACATTTTCATATAATGGGTGTAGAAAGTAATCGATATCAAATGTACATATATCTGGCTGTAGCTAAGCTTAAATATCACCTTTATATCTTCAAAAAAGTGCATTATTTTAGGCATTTTCTTCGGATATTCCAGTAATCAATAACTTAGCTAATTTAGTCATTAACAAGAGATCCGATGTTGGTATCCCTAGAGCTGACATCTATCATTTGATATATATTTATCTGATATATCTAATGCGTAACAATCTAAAACGGAAAACTAGATTCCATTGTACTTCACTTAATATACACACATTTATTTTCAAGTTAGTTGTGGGTGACATATGGGAAGTTTAACATATTTAATTAATAAAAAATCGTTAAACATAGTTAAACATAGAAAATCTTGATAAACTAAAATTTTAAAAATGGTTGTAGAAAGTAATATATATCTTAAATACATATATCTGGGTATAGATAAGCTTAAATACCCCATATACGTAGTCAAAAAAGTGTATTCAATGTCTTCGGTTTTTTCAAATTTTTAGACACAAGGTTAATTGAGTAATTAAATTAGGTAATTTAGTCATGATGCTAATATTGTCCGAGGGGACAGCTGTCATTCGATATACAATTTTGACGCGTGACATTGTGTAAAAGAAAAATATAAAATCAGTACTTGTCTTTTGATGTAGATTTTATTATACTACACTTACTATACGCATATTTGTTTTCATGTAAAGTGAGTGTGGCATATACAAAAATGTATACATATCTAATTAAAATAAAAAATATAAAACATCAACATTTAAACAAGGAACATCTTTATACACTAAATTTGTATATAATGTGTGTAAAATGTAAAATATCTAAGATACATACTTGGGTACGTGATAAGTTTTTTAAAAATTTTTAAATCATTAAAAGGAGACAAATGATTCTAAAAAATTGTGGTTTGAAAGAATGGGATTACAAACAGATCGGGTTTTTTTTATAACAAAAAAGTTGTGCTTAAAAAATTACCGATAAGACTGGCCTGCATAATATGAAGCAGATTATGCAAATTAGGCGTTTAGTAACAGACTCATTTCTGCGAAGCGTCTGACAATCATCCTATCCGTATCCCAGCACATGAAACAGACCCTTTTCTCATCTTTAGTCATTTTGCCCTGCGGAATTTTCGCAATGCGCCAGTTGCTGATTCCCCTTCCTTGTAAAATATTTTAATCAACAGCGTTCGATCTGGTAACGATAGCATACTCCTGGCATCGAATGAAGAATTTGTATGAATGGAGAGATTTTATTCACAGCCTGATTTGCATAAATCTGCTTTATATTATGAAAGCAGCGCCATCTATTGGTAATTTTGGAACCAATTATTTTTTTGGTTTAAAAAAAATCTAATCTCCCTCTAATCCCTTTCCTGCAATCCGCCATATTTTAGCATAATTTGTTTTCTTTTTACCCTTTAGGCGCCATTGCTCCCATTTTGGAAACATTGATTTAGGAGTTTTTCCTAAAGTGAGTATTTTATATATTGTTAAAAGGTTCATGTTATTTGCATTTTCAATATATGAGATCTCTAATGTAATTATTTTTAAAGTTTCATTTGAATTTTCTATTTTTCAAAACGTGTTAATAAAGGAGAAAAACAGCTTTTTGGCCGCATTTGAAAGAAATATATTTTTTAAAAATAACTTTATAAAAAAATTATATTTTTTAGTTAAAATATGCTTATAACAGTGTATTATCTAAAACAACATGAATCCGGAATTAATATGTATAATAAATCAATCACAAGTACCGAAATCATAAGTTGTTCCCAAGATGGGAGCAATGGCGCCTAATGGGGTTATTTTGTTTCAAAAACATTTACATATTCCTCCATGCATTTATGGTAGTTACTTTTCCGTTTATTAGCTATAAAAGGGGATAATACCATTCTGAAACTGTTATTTAAAAAAAAAATCACACAGATGAGCCTTTTCATTATCCATCTCTTTATTTTTCCTCATTACATCATTTTTTCTAACTATTTTACATGGAAGATGATAGAACAATTTTTATTTCAGATTTGGATGGTTTTTAGGATGTCCCTAAAATCGTTTGTTTGCTACCTGATCGCAGTATTGCAACATATGAGGAAGATGTAATAGAAAATAATTTATGCGACGTATTAAACGCAGAATTGACATTTTAGGCGAAAGTGCAGACGAATATTGAAATTGGAATATAGAAAAAACTAAGCAAAATGCAAAAAGAAAAAAAAAGAAAAAAAAGAACAATTTCAGAAAATGAAAAAAAAATTAATAGAATGCTGATAAAAAATGTTCAATCATTTTCATGTACAATAGTAGGACAAAAGTGATGTAATGAGGGAAAATAAAATGGTGGAAAATGAAAATTCTTATGGAATCGACAATTTCATTTTTTATTTTTATTATAAATGTAGATATGTTGGACTAATTTATATGAATATTCTTCGTAAAATATCAGTTTCAGAATGATATTATCCCTTATATAGCGAAAGAACGGAGAAATAGCTACCATAAATGCACGAAGGCATAATTGAAAATTTAGAAAAATCTGTAAGCTTATTAGGCGCCATTACTCCCATTTTGGGAACATGCTGTTTCTCCTAAATACTCGATTTTTTTTTTCAGAAACCCGTTAAAGACTTCTTATTCATAAAGAAAAAAATGACTTTTCCATAAAAAATAGGTTAATATATATAGCAGCGCCTAAAGGGTTAACGAATTTTTAAAGTTTTAAAGAACTTATGACGCACCCGGTATATCTGGGAGTGTATAAACTTAAAAATCACCTCTAAGATATCGAGTAAAATGCATTATTTCAGACAATTTCTGCGGGTATTTGATGTAAGCAAAAACAAAGTTAATTCAGTCATTAAAGGGAGATTTGATGTTGGGGTCCTCCAAGATTGTATCTATTTCTCGATATGCAATTACCTGACATATTTGATACGTAATATTCTGAAATGGAAAACTATAAAACCAGTAGTTGTCTCATGTACTGTATATCATTATACTCACTATACGTACACTGTTTTTATGTCAATTTCCGTGTGATATGGGGAGAGTTATTTATATATCAAAATAATATATCTATCGATATTAAAACAAAAAAAATCTGAATGAACTATTTTTTTTATATTATTGATGTAAAAAATATATATGATATATATTCTATATCTGGGTGCAGATCAGTTTACATATCAAGCTTACTTATTGGAGAAATGTGTATTATTACAGAAAATTTCTGCAGATATTTCATGTAACCCGAAACGAAGTTAATTTAGGCATTAGAGGCAGATCTGATGATATTCCCGGAGGTGAAATCTATCATTTGACATACAATTATCCGATATATCTGATACGCATAGTTCTATAAAGAAGGATAATAGTAGTAATTTTATTCTTTGCTTTAATTCTGTAAGCTTCTTATCTATATTTCCTGTTAGCTAAAAATAGTATTAATAGAGTTAATTACATTGCTAGTTAATAAAACAATATCTGTATTTAAAAAAGAAAACAACTTTGAAATAACTTGTATATAGTGGATAAGAAATAAAAATCTACTAGAAAAGAATTTAACTTTTAAAACAGGGTAGATCACTAGGTACGCAACGTGAGATTTCTGGAGTTTCCGATATACATCATTGAGATAAGCAAACTGATATTCAACATGAAGGTCTCTAAATGCAGAATCATACCCACCGGGATACTTTGCCTTGTATGATGCTATATTCTAAGAACCCTAGTGTTGGATATCTTGTCTCACTGATCTCTTTCGGAATATCTTTCGGAAGTCTCACACAGGGCGGTTTTTGGGACATTCTATATCCATTTAATATTGATAAGATTAAATATACATTTGTTGAATACCATGGAAGATTGAATTCATGCGATATTGCGCATTATGTACCGTTGGTGTCTAAAAGATTGTTTCCTCCGTAGAACATTTTGTTATCCAGGGGGCGCTGCCGAGCGCTCAAGACGGGATGATGCGCGGAGCGGATTCCCATTCCCGCCAGTAGAGATGTTTTGCTTGAGACGTAAGCGCAGTGTACCAACCGCTGCCAGTCAATTTTGTTCTCCTTGTAAATAAATGTAATTAGTTAAGTTTTAACTCCACTTTTTATTGAGTACGAAATGATCATCTTAGTTTTCTTACATAAATACAGTCCAACGAGAGTAACCGAGCTATCTACGGATCATGTTTTGGTCCGTCGAACCGGAGCACTCATTTAGAACACTGTGAATAATCATCGCCCTTGGATTTTTGTATGTAGTTATAGATATAATGGCTACTATTAAAGGTACTGTGATCCTCAATCGGAAACGCGGAAACATACGCAGCCAAGTTACACGAATATCTAATGCTATAAAATCAAAACTTGGCCAGAAAGAATTGGAACTAAAGTTCAATGCTCTTCAGACATTAAAAAAGAAGACAGATAAATTACGAAATGAGTCGTATTCGATAATTTCTGATGAAGATTTACCGGAATTTGAAAAGTCCTTGACGGAGATAGAAGAACAGTTAGAAATTCTCGAAGTAAGTCTTCTTGATTTAATAAAGCCTAGTGTTTCTAATGTTGAATGTCAAAATAATAATGGTAGAATTAATGCTAATGAGTCAAAAATTAAATTGCCGTCAATTAATTTACCCCAATTTTCGGGACGCTACACAGAGTGGTTTAATTTTAAACTACAATTCACCACCTTGATTGATAGCAATGATGAATTAAATGATGCTCAAAAATTATATTATTTACAATCGGCTTTAACAGGCCCTGTGAAACAATTACAAAATATTGATGATTCTTATTCTTCCTTATTCGAAGCTTTGAAAAAACGATTTGAAAACAAACGGTTAATTGTAAATTCTCATATTTCTGAGTTATTGAGTAACAACAAAATAAAAATTGAAAATGCGAAAGAAATACGCAATCTGGTAGATAATTTATTGAGTCATTTGAGGGCTCTGAAACAATTAGGACTAGAAAATAATAACTTATCAGAATCAATTTTAATGTATTTTGTGTTACAAAGAATCGATGATGAGTCACGAAAGGCATTTGAAATGAGTCTTGACTGTAACGACTTGCCTGAATGGAATATTTTTATTGATTTTTTACTGAAAACGGCTCAAGCTCTCGAAAACCTACAAAATGTAACACCGTTACGAAACCTAGGTATGAAATTACTCAGAAACAAGAAAGTTTAGTATTACAGAATGACAAATTTAATTGCGCATTATGTAAACAACCTCATATGATATTTCGATGTCAAAGGTACTTAGATTTATCGGTTCAAGAGAAATTGAACAAAGTAAGGAAGTTGAAGTTTTGTTATAACTGTTTATCGTTATCTCACGCTGTTAATCGATGTAACAAATTAAATAATAAGTGTAGGATTTGTTACTCCAACCATCATAGTTCTCTTCATGGAGCTAATTTTTCGAAACCTGCTTATGAAAATAGGCAAGTTAATTGTATTGCAAATGAACCGCAGTTAAAAACGGAAGATAACGTAAATTCTAATTCAATAGAACCCACCACAAATGCGTTAACATTGAGCTGTCAAAACAATTATGATCAAAATTTGTCTGGCACCAGTTATAATGGATTGATTTCGACAGCTGTGATTTATTTAAAGGGAAGTAATGATTCTTTTTTTCCTTGTATTGCGATTCTTGATACTGCGAGTAATGTCTCATTGGCCACGTTTCCTGTAGCAGATATGTTAGGGTTGCAAAAATATAAGGTCAAGTCATTAATTACTGGATTAAATGATTCTGTTTGTAAAATTAAAAGCAGAATAAACGTAGAAATTTCCAACAAGGATAGAAGTTTTAAAAAATTATCTAACATGTTTTTGGTTCCTAAAATCACTGATTTAACCCCTTCAAGCGCCGTAGACATTTCTAATCTGCACTTACCACAGAATTTAACCTACGCGAACCCAATTTTTTTAACCTCAGCGAATTCAAGTGTTATTAGGAGCAGATGTATATTACGAATTGTTATTAGCTGGTCAAATAAAAATTCCTAAAACTTCTATAATTTTACAAAACTCTCATTTAGGATGGATCGTGGACGGAACAATACAGTATAGAAATGAAAGTAAATTCACGTGCCATTTAATAGAAAATCAAGATGAATTAGATTTGAAAACCTTTTGGGATTTAGAGACGTTGGGAATTTAAGATGACACAAACAGCGTATAAAACGAAGAGATCCTAGAGAAATGTCATTAAACTGTGCGTTTTGAATATAACAGAAATCATGAAATCAGTCTCCTTTGGACAAGGGATTGGAACCATTTAGAAAATAATTATAAAACCGCCGAAGCGCGACTCTCAGGTCTTATAAAAAGAATGAAACGTGATACAAAGTTATACGAACAATATCGCAATATTTTGAATGAGTATTTAGAGATGAACATAATTGAAAGTGTACCTAATTTAGAAAACCCTTCAGATAAACCAGATTTTTACTTACCGCACCATACAGTATTTAGAGAAGATAGTGTTTATACTAAATGTCGAATAGTTTTTGACGCAAGTTCCCATGAAGCAGGACAATTGTCTTTGAACGACTGCCTTGACGCAGGAACTAATTTAAACCCTAATATTTTCCACTTATTGATTTTTTTCAGACTAAACAAAATTGCCTTTCTAGCAGATATAGAGAAGGCTTTTCTACAAATTGCCATAAACGACAAGGACAGGGATGTTCTGAGATTCTTGTTTATAGATAAGAATCCTGTCGACAATGACGCATTTAATGTTATCGTCTACAGATTTTTACGCCTAACATTTGGCTTGAATTCAAGCCCATTTTTGCTATCTGCTACAATTAAGCATCATCTTAACAAATTTGAAACGGAATATCCAATAACGACAGAAGTACTCCACAATTGTATTTATGTGGACGACTTAATAACCGGGACAGACACAGTCGAAGATGCGGTGAACATTTCGGAACAATCTCATAAAATAATGAAGGAAGCTAGCATGAATTTACGGATCTGGATTTCGAATAACCAAATGTTAATGGAAATATGGGATAATCGTGAATTTAGTATAATGCCACAACCTTTTGAGGATAGTACAATACATAAAGTTTGGGGGATATCGTGGCAACCCAAGCAAGATATACTTTTGATAGATATTGATAATTTGCTCGAATTTTTGCGTAACGCAAAAAATACAAAACGTTTTGTATTACAAGTTGCAGGTAGAATATTTGACCCTCTGGGTCTAATTTCTCCGTATACAATACGAATTAAATGTTTATTTGAAGAACTGTGGAGTAGGAATTTAACATGGGATGAAGAACTGCCCTCCGATATTACAAAGAAGTGGAAACAATGGTGTTCCGAACTTCCCCAGTTGAGAAATCTAAAAATTCAAAGGAACATTTTTCAGTTTCCCGATGACTCCAATTACACCCTAACTTTGCATATCTTTGCCGATGCCAGCCCAAAAGCATACGGTGCTTCCGTGTATCTACAAATTGATTCACTAAGTGAATCTTACTTAAATTTGATTACATCAAAATCCACAGTGGCACCATTGAAAAAAGTGTCACTTCCTAGACTTGAACTTCTAGCAACATTACTTGCTGCATGCTTAACTTGTAAAGTAAAAACGGTACTAGACCGCAAGGGACCATCATCTATGTATTTGTGGACAGATTCGCAGATTGTCTTGTACTGGATCAAAGGCTCTGCGAACAGGTGGAAGTCATTTGTGTCGAACCGTGTAAAGGAAATCCAAGCTCTGACAGACCCATCCAGGTGGTTTCACTGTGCAAGGTCCGAGAATCCTGCAGATTTGCTGACACGAGGTATTAAATGTGAAAGTCTTATTCACAATCCTATATGGTGGACTGGTCCGAAGTTTCTGAAAGACTTAGATATGTGCAATAAAGAACAATCTCTAGTGATTCCAGATCAGGAGATCTATATAAAGGAACTAAAAAGAGACTCCGTGAACATTATTGATGATGATTTTGTTACATTAACTATTTCTCACGATAAACCGTTAATTAATCATATTTTTGCATGTACTAATAATTTTGTAAAATTAATTCGTATAATGAGTTTTATTTTTAGATTCACCTTCAACTGTCGTACTAAATTGACGAGAAGAAGTGGACCACTATCCCTCGACGGGGTTAGAGAGGCCGAATCGTTTCTAATTCGGTCAGCACAAAGGGGGGAATTTAGGGAAGAATTAAAATGTCTCGAAAAAGGTAAGCCTGTTCACAATAAAAGTAGATTATCTTCCTTAAACGTATTTGTAGGAGAGGATGGATTAATTAGAGTTGGCGGCCGTTTAGCACATGCAAATTTGCCGCTTAACTCAAAGTTTCCAATTGTGTTGCCAGCAAATCATAAGTTAACGGATATTATTTTAAATTACTTCCATCTCAAATATTTTCATTTAGGGTCACAAGCGTTGCTTTTCCATGTAAGACAAAAATTTTGGCCACTTAATGGCAGGAATAATTGCCGAAGCATTGTTCACAAATGTGTGACATGCTTCAAGAATAAACCTGTTGTCAGCTCCCAATTAATGGCTGATCTGCCGGGAGAACGTATGACACCAAATTTTGTATTTTCGGTGACAGGTCTGGATTACTGTGGCCCATTTTCTATTAAATTTAAAAATCAAAGGAAGGGCGTATTGAATAAAATTTATGTCGTAATGTATGTGTGTTTATGCACCAAGGCAATACACCTGGACTTTGTTTCAGATCTCACAACTCAGGCTTTTATAGCTAGTCTAAAACGTTTCTTTGGCAGAAGGGGAAAATGTGCAAAAATCCTATCGGATAATGCAAAAACTTCATCGGAGCTGACATGGAGTTGAAAAAATTGCATAAACTGATTAGTTTCCCAGATGAGGAATTGTGTAATTTTTTAACCCATAAAGGTGTCAAATGGGAATTTATTCCCCCCAAATCCCCGAATTTTGGTGGCCTCTTGGAGGCGGCTGTAAAATCATTCAAGTTTCATTTAAAACGGGTAATAGGTGATCAAAAATTAACCTTAGAAGAGTTTCTTACTATACTAGCGGAAATTGAGGGAGTTTTGAACTCTCGTCCCCTTACCCCGCTGTCCCCAGATTTCGAAAATTTTGAAACCTTGACACCCTCTCATTTTTTAATCGGTAGGCCGATCACTTCGATCTCCGAACCCCAATTAGATAACATTAATGAAAATATATTAGCAAAATGGCAGAGAATCACCAAATTTAGTCAGCAAATTTGGAAAGCTTGGAAGCGCGATTATTTAAATAATTTGCAGCAGAGGGGGAAATGGAAATTTAAAAAGGAGGATGTACAGAAAGGAACTTTAGTACTAATAAAGCAGGAAAATTTACCTTCCACCAAATGGCAGGTTGGAAGGATAGTTGAAATTTTTAAGGGAAGGGACAATATAATACGAACCGTAAACTTACGGTTACCAGACGGGCGAATTTATAAGAGAAATGTCAGAGATGTCTGTATATTACCAGTTCAGTAACAGATTTCTTTTCTTTCTTTAAGCAATTTTTAAGGTATATATTATTTCTGTATGTAATGCAGAATTATAGTGCATTTATGATTGTATTATTATTGTATATGTAAGTTGTTATATCTTATAATTTTTTCTTATATGATAATTTTTGCAAATTTATATGTGAATGTGTATTGAAATTGCATTTCAATCCCCGGGGGAGTGTTTCCTCCGTAGAACATTTTGTTATCCAGGGGGCGCTGCCGAGCGCTCAAGACGGGATGATGCGCGGAGCGGATTCCCATTCCCGCCAGTAGAGATGTTTTGCTTGAGACGTAAGCGCAGTGTACCAACCGCTGCCAGTCAATTTTGTTCTCCTTGTAAATAAATGTAATTAGTTAAGTTTTAACTCCACTTTTTATTGAGTACGAAATGATCATCTTAGTTTTCTTACATAAATACAGTCCAACGAGAGTAACAGAGCTATCTACGGATCAAAGATAAATAAAACTCCCATACTGCTTCATTGCAAAATTATCGAAGAGAGGTGCGAGGGCAGTTGCCAGTGGGCTAATTTTAAACACGTGGGTAAGTGTGTTTGAAGATGATGTGGGGTTTGGGATGTTCTTTCTAAAATAACTTACTTAAATTTAATAGACTCATCTACAATTCACTACTCATTTGACAATTAAACAATTTAAAAACAAGTATACCCTGATTAACTCCACTGAAATCTGTTGCCATGGAAAAGGGAGCAAATTACTTTAAACTTATCAAAATATCAAAACTTAAAAATCCGAATAAGTTAATACAACATGATATTTTTGAAATCATCATTTTAGAACAATACTAAATGTAATAAGGGGCAACAGATTTCTAAATCAAGTAGTATACTAAAATGCATAAAGAACACCCAACTCCACTCCAACCCGATCAAGCTCAAATCTCCATACACATTAAATTAACAAGAGTGTAATCATCATATAATTTGGAAAAATGAAGGTAACCTGAAATTCCTCTAATATGAGGACAAGAAGGGGAAAGAGAGAAATTAATAAAATAAGGATATGATGGAATACCAAAAATTAGAATAATTATGGAGATTTTGAACAAGATCAGATCTGTTAAAGGTATGATCGTATAGTGACATAAAAATAAAATTGATCACATTTTTTTTCTATTTTTTTTTTGTATTCCAAAGAAGGGAGAATTAATGCTTAAGTTAACCAATTATGTAATAAAACTTAATATTACTTTTTCATCACTTAATAATTTATCCATCATCAAAATAAGATCAGAAATACACCCGAATAACTTTGAATATACCTTAATCAATGTTCATTTAAACTATCGTTATGAATTTAGTATTAATTTAGCAAGATTATAGCTTTCATAATTTTACTCATACTTCTTGAGAGGTTAAGCCTCACTTATAGGTTTGCTGTAAATATAAAATATAAATTATTTAAAGATTTTATAAATAAAAGCATACCATCTTTGAGAATAAACAAAATTTTCTTTATTTGAATAATTAAAATTATAAAAGTAAGGTAGTTCTCAAACAAAATATAATAATAACACACTATTAAAGTTTATAAAAAAAAAATACTGAGATTAACTATTATCACTCCTTACATTGAACAGCAAAGTCCCTAAAATTGCTACAATATCATAATTTGAAGATTGGTCAACTTTTCAAAAATTAGTTACTGATTAGTTTTCAATTAGATATCATGACTCTTAAACTACTAGCAGACTAACAATTCAAATGTCGTTCAATCAAAAAAAAAAGGTTACATGTTAATCATCTTAAAATACCAATAATTATATTTTTAGTTCCTCCAGGTATTTATAACTATTACAACAGTAGACAACATGTAATAAAGAAGAAATATGGGTTACTTACAATACATTTGATATTTACTACCGTCAGTGTGGGCACACTTCTTTGCATACGTACTAGTCCGCCATAGTCCTTTTTTTTATATCAACCTATTCTTTTCAGCTGCTTCTAGGAGTAGTCTATTTCACTTGTGGATCGGTACAATAACATGTCACGGGTGGGTTCTTTTCTCTTGGTCATTCCTACTCCAACACCGATACTCCATACATCACTTGGAGATTTGAATTTATTCACGATTTAAGACGTCCTCACATCACCGATACCGTGTAAAGCGAGCAAGTCTACTTGGCTATTCACACCAACCTTCTTAGTCTGAGATTAATAATGCTCCATCTCCAGAAATGATGCTCGTCTAATCATCAATCCATTTTTCGTCAAGGCATCAATAACAACCGCCGCTTAAGAGGTCAATACAAGATAATACCTTTTCTTGGAACGACGCTACTACATAACGGGTCAAACATATTTTCTTTTCATTCGCCCACTATCAGATACAAATCCTTAACTCGAGAATAACCGAGAAGGTAAAAAACCACACTCTCTCTCTCTCTCTTTTTTTTTTTTTTTTTTTTTTTTTTTTTTTAGCGCTGTTACTAGCAGGCGAACCTCACTCTTCCTTCATTCCTGCACTACACGTCCTGAAATCAACAACTGTAAAATTTAGAAGTCACAACAGTAAGTAGAGGATCTCACTCCAAGTGTCGTCACGAAACACTGGCCAAGAATTTTCATTGTCCATCCAGATCAAGACCCAAAGCAACAAGTGTCTCACCAAAGCAACAAGTGACGTTAAACATTTTCTCTCTCTCACCGCTTCAAAACTGGACGGAACCACAATCACTGTGTCAAGGGGTTTTCGGAGGTGAAAACAATAACAAAATGGACCGAGCCTAGTACGCCAATGACAGTCTGTCTCGCTTCCCCCTAGCAGTGTTTCGTGGGAAAGCAAACTTACCGGTCCTCACCCCATGCCTTGCTAAAAAGGGTCACATGAATGTATGTTTACATTCGCGTCACACAGACGAACCGGGACCAGTAATGCCTTTATTTCGGGTTGTAAAATACAATGCTTAATTGCATCTATAGTCCACTCACCAGACAACGTAATACCTCTTGGGGTGCTCTCGCTTTCTTTTAGCCAAAGATAGACACAGTGTCCCCAATCCCTGATTCCAAGCATGGGAAAGTGCATTGCTGTCTCCAAATTTCTACTTGTGAGGTCATATCTGAAACGCCGACTTTCCTGCTATCTATTTTTCGTATTTGAAAACAGGAAGCTAAGCTAGACAAAAAAAGTTGAAATTAATTTGCTTAAAAGAAAGAGAAAGAAGAAAAATAAAAAACTGATTTTATTATTATTACAATTTCTTTTATTTATTTATATTTTTATTAGAAACAGAAAAAGAGTGCTTGTAAATAAATGTTAAAGTGAATGAAGGAATTTAATGTAGATAAAAAAAAAACGGCTAAAACCAACCGTAATAAAGATCGCTCAAAAGGTTTCGTTTAATATTCCTTTCAAAACACTTTATCCTTTCTTTAATAAATCCAAATAAATTTCATTTATCAACCAAAGAAAAAAAAACTCATGTTTTTTTTTTATTTTTTATAAAGTAAAAATTTACTGGTATCGAAACCCGCCCGATAGCGGTCGAAGCCGGCTTTTATATTCTGTCATAATAATATCTGTCACGCGGACTAAATGCAGTATAAAAAATAATTTCAAAATTAAACATGTTGTACACCTTCAAAATGTTAAAATATGCGAATATTTCCATAATTGGAATTTTATTATAATTCAATATGTTTCTCAAACTCATATATTTACTATTCTCTATTACTCATATTGATACTCGCTTTGTATTATCACAAACATCTGAAAAATTCGTTAAACTTCCAATATAACGTCAGATTTTCTTTTTAATTTCCTAATGACGTGATATTAATCTGCTTTGTGTACATACACATACTCATACTTCTTGTATTAGTGAGAAATCTTTGAAAATTTCCGTTTCATTACCACTATGACGTCAATCATTTTTATTTCCTATTAATCTTTTTTTTCAATTGGTGAAACTTTTTATTTCATTTTCATTTCTCACGTGGAAATCGTCTGATAGAAAATTAATTATTGTAGAAATAATTTCATCGTGGATTTTTAATTTTTGGCATCTGCTATAACGAAAAATGTTTTAATTTAATAGGAAAAGGCTGTTAGAATTTTGGTTTTTTATCTCTATTTATTAAAATAATACGAATTTTTCAATTTTTAATATTTTGAGCTTTTTATAGCTGATATTCAGCTATATACACAAAGTTTCAACTCTGTAGTTACATAGTTTCTAAGAATAGCTCTGTGACAGACAGACAACGGAGCGGGAGTAATAGGGTTCCGCGAGTTGAACGAAACCCTAAAAAATTGAAATTGCTTGATTGGCACCACTTTTTTTAAATGGTATAATTCGCCTTGTTTTCGCGTTATTTAATCTGTCATTGAATAAGGCGAATTTTATTTTCTCAAAAAACTGGTAATAGAATTAAATAAAAGTAGCCGACCGGTAATACTGGCGAGGGGTGTCATTCAGCAGAGAATTGCGTCGTCGTTTCAATAAGAATGCGGATTTTTATGTAGAGGTTGTGTCACATGTTAAATCTGTCAACTTTTATTGTTTTTTAAACGATAACGCCTATTTTTGAGTTCCTTAGTTCAAAGCGGTCTGGAAAACATGTAGTTTATACATTATTTCTTAAATATTCCAAGAATTATCAAAGTAAATGCGGATTTTTATTTTTTTATTTAACAGTTCTGAGCCCGTAATTGTTTTTCATGTTAGTCGCGAGACGTATCGTGAGGGATTTTGAAATTCAATTCACGCAAAAACCATATTTTTAGAAAAGCTCAAGATTACTAGAGATTGCTAAAGATTCTTTTTTACAGTACAATATGTTAAAAATATCTTTTTATGAAAAGTAAATTAAAAATATATATATGAAAGTTATGTAATTTTAAATGAGTGTAATGAACAATGTTATGTTTAGGAATTACTAGCTGTTACTCACGACTTCGTTCAAAAAATTTCACTTGCGGTAATTAAAGTTATATATATATATATATATATATATATATAAATTTAACTCTTTATCGCATTTTATAGTAGACAATACTTCTGATGATCCCAATTTGCATATTTATGATTTTATGTATAAGAACGTTTAAATTTCTTTCATCTACTTAAAATTTCACACTCTAAAAATGAAATTAAGTGTCTTGAGTAAATTTACTTTCTTGTTGTACTATTTTATCATTTCTATTTCATTGTATTTTATATATCTTGCGTTCATGGTTATTGTTAATATATGCTTTCGTGTCAAAGCATAGTCTTAAAATAATTATCATGTAAATATTTTTGAGGAAATTTCATAGTTATTATGTTACTTCAGACATGACTTTCGAGCGATTAGAGTAATTGAAATATTAACATACAACATTATATTTCTGTTCCAAAAAACTTCACATTCTGAACAAAAGACAAGATTTATGGTATTAAAAAAATAAAACGCTGTGAAGCACAAAATTTCAAAAGTAAATGCTTAATGAACAAGAATTATATTTCAATTTCAAATATTTATTTAATTTGTATTTCACAGTGCTCTATTTTCCGCAAATGTTGATCTACCAGCAATTTCAATACCTTTATCTAATAACTTATCTAATAACTATATATATATAAACTCAGTGACTCTCAAAGCTCAAACGCTTATTTGTTAAGCAATAAAAAAGCTTTCAACCACGAACAAATCTTTCATTTATGAAAAAACATACCAAAAATCAATAAACACTGTCAAATCAATTGTTGTGTTGCAATTAAAAAGTATCGAAGATTGAAAATTTGTCAGGAGTTAACTGGGACAAAGATTATCTCATAAAGATACTTTCAAGTATAAATTTAGATATTTTAAGATAAAGAAATTATCAGTTATACCATTTCCCGCATCCGAGATATCCAAAGATTATCGGATCAGAAGATTATCTGATAAGGATAACTGCTGAGTATCGGATCAGGATAAACCAAACATTGGGAATTTTACTGGAATTACTCTTGCGCTTTATAAGATAAAGATCTCATCAAACTAGAGTGAGTGGAGACTGATTGAAAATATCTTGCTTAGTTAGCGACATTGACTCTACTTTGAATTTCATATGAACGATGCTGCAGACAAACACTACTGTCCATTTTAATTTAACACTCACAACTTTTATATGAAGTTAATATATTTATTAAGTTTTAGAGAAATCAGGATTATGGAAAATTGAAAGTTAAACTTATGCACTTGCGAACAATAACGTATGTGGAAATTACGCCTTTTTTGTAGTTGCAATAAAATACTTATTTTTCTGAATGAAAATCGAGCAGGATTTACAATATGACACTTTCACCAGAGCTAGTTTTTCACACGGACTTTTTCCTAGGCATACTTTATTTTTAAAAGACGAGCCCAATTCATCGAAATCACATAAACAATTAAGCCTGTTTTAGCACAACTCTGCCCAAGATTTTCGGTGGTTGGACTGTTTACATTTGGACTTTTTTACATTTCTACCCTATCCAGGTACTGCATAACGCCCGTAATTGAATGTGTCTCATCGCAGAAGTTTGAGAAACCTTTATCGTATTTTCAAATTAATAATTGCTTACGCAGTCCAATTTTGTATTTATATAAGTGTTTTTTTTACGTATTGTAACATTTTACTGTTACATTAACGAAATACTATTATATTCGAATAAATTTTTAGGTTTCTTGAATTGCTTCTTACTATACTTTTTCATGTTATACATTAATCAAACTTTTAGTACCGTTATTCCATTTATATACAATTTTTAGTATAAAAATATGTATATATGTTAGATGCACGTTGTAAAATAAAATTATTAGACCAATAGACGATGCCTACATTACACCGCTGTCAGGGTAACCCGATTGTTGAAGACTGGTGAAGCCGTGTATTCCGATTTGTGAAGGTAACCTAACTATGGAGGATTACAGATAATTGCTATTGTTAAGTATTGATTAGATTTGGTTCTGAGTTTCAGCATCCTCTAGTAATTTATTGCGCTTATTTTAAGTAAATGAAATTGTAGTAAATGGAATTCTAGTAAATGGAATATAGAATATGGAATAAATTGTGCCATGCTACTCCTTGTCTACTTAAAAAAAAATCTTTTATTTCATAAATCATTCATTTTACGTCAAACATGAAAAATATTTAAAATTTCGTTTTTATATCAGTATTGTAAAAAAAAATTATTTGGCATAAATAAATATAGTTTTGTTTAACAAAAAGGCAGTGAATTGAAAATTCATGTTTTATAAATAAAAGTTCATGACGAAACTTTCTCATACATAAACCATAATTTCAATTTTACTTATCTATGTTTCAACAGGAAAGTACAGAAACGAATTCATATTGAAGACATCAAATAATAATGTTAAAAATAAAATTAAATATTTCCAATAATTCTAATAATTTAAATTAGTTAAAGATGTTAAGAAAATATTATTATAATAACATCATCTACTTATCATAATGTCATTTACCCAAATTGTATGTAACCGAAATTCATGGTCAATATTCAGTATCAGTAAAACATATTTCAATTTTTCATTTCAAATATGATGTTATAGTCACCAGTTTTCTGTTCTTATTAATATTGTTGATTCTTGTATAATTAAAAAAAAATAAACTGTCGATTTTATTTCAGTAGTGTCGTCATTTTTTTCGAACTGGCATGCTTTTTTAATAATATAGTTCTTGTTCATTTTCTTGTTTTGTTAATTCTGACGCCATGTTTGACAGAAAACGTCTTCTGTACGTAACTGATATCCATGTTACATGCATTAGTAAGAAAATATTTCAATATTTTCTTTCATATATGACGCCATATTCACCTGCTTTTGTCATATTCACATGATATCTTATTCATCTTGAACATTGTTATTTCATTTTGATTATTCACGTGTAAATTTTTCAATTGGAAATTAATTGCTGTGGAGAAATTATTTTTCGGATCAAAGAGCAGACGCCATAACAATTGAGCTACGACCAACAACTTAAGTTCGTTACAAAGTATGTATTTAAGCTGGGTTATAATATTAGACCCCTATTTTTTTTAAACGGCCTAAGGGGCCTTTTTCTAAGGGGCCTTGTATAAAATCTGTTGAATATGAGACTAAAAGGGATTCTATCCTACAACATATATAAAAATAATCAAAATCTGTGTTTACCGAGCTTAGTCCCTTCCTTGTTAAACTGGTTACTTAGACTAATAGAGATACCTATGTAACACGAAATTCATGTAACATTTCTTATTGCGTACGCGCGCTATAACATCAACAACGTAAAACGAAATGCATAACTTACATTATATCCGAAAATGTAATAGGCATCAGTATTTTGTTAAGCATAACTGAATATTTTATAGAACAAATTTTTAGTGCTGATGAATTGCCGTGACATAATAATAAGATAATAAAGAATAATAATATTAAAGTTAATATCACTCCTAATTCTTGTAGAAAGTTATTATTAAGAACATTATTTCAGATAGTTTTCTCTGAAATTTCAAGTAAGCAGAAACTAAATTAATTCTATCATTCAAGAGAGATCAGATGTCGAAGTAACATTTATCATGTAACTCGTTCGGATCTAATAATTTCTTTTCATTGAATATTATTTTGTCTGAAAAAATATTTTTGTTATTATCTACATGTAATAATTGTAATAAATGCTTATACATTTATTTTTAAGGCTTCATTTTTTTCAATATTTAATAATAATAATAATAAATTTTGATTAATTCTTTTTATACCGTTGCCAATAGTTCTATTTCAAATATATGTTTATACTAGCTGTTACCGGTGACTTCGTTCACGTATCATTAAAAGAAGAATAAATACATTAATTAAGCAAAATATTTCATCCCCGATAATTAGAAACGTAAATAATAAAACTAACTCCTTATCACATTCCATAGGAGAAAATACAGTATTTTTATGCTAGAGGCCTTGACATAACTAAGTTTTTAAAAAGTGAAATTTTGTGACAAATAATTACGAAAAGGAAACTGCAACCAATGAAAAAAGGCGGGCCAAATAAAATCGTGGAAATCGGCGAATTGTGTAAAAACATATGTCAAGTTTACCTGGTAAGCCATTTTACTCTTAACGCCTTTGTGAAATGTTTTAATAGCCGTGCTTAAAAGAAAATGGAAATAGTATATTCTTTTTCATTAAATTCAATTCTTGTGAATAGGGCGCAATAATTGTAGACCTAAATGCAAAGTGCTTCAATTTGCCTCCTTGATTTATTCTATAACTGAAAAAAAATCTTTATTTCTAAATGAAAATATGTTGACAGACGATATTTGTTCTCCAGAATAAATTGATTCATGAAGTTTGAATATGTGAAAATACGTTTTTATTTTTCAAAAATTTTACTGTAATCAAGATTTTTTTTTCTTTCACCATCTATTCAAATTGAAAATAAATTCTTTTTTTCAGTTTTAATGAGAAAAAAATATATTAATCCGTTTTATTTCTTCTTCTTTATCCACAAAAATGGAATAATTTAGTTGCCATTTTTAGAGAAACTTCGTTAAAATTTACAATAATAATAATAATAATAATAATAATATCTCGAAATTTAACTCATTTTTTTTAAATTCTGAGAGTTTATGACATCCTCGGATCAATGATAACCGGTGTCAATACCGATGTTAAATAAATCGCGTTGCGTTTGACAATCTGAAAGGAGTAGTTGCGAAATACAAACAGGCGGTCAGATTTTAATTTAATAGATTCGTATTTATTTTTCTTTTCATGGTGTGGTTTTGGGCAAAAAACTCTCATGTGTATGTAACTGATATTCATGCTTAATAATCGGTATAGATAAAAAAAATATTAAAATTTTTCGTTTTAAATATGACGTGAAACTCATCTACTTTCTAAACTTACCGATCCTTGTATTATTAATGTAAGAAATTGATTCACGCCCCTTGTAAAACACATTTAAAAATTCCCATTTTATTTCAAATATGACGTCACTTTTCCCTCACAGAAATCTCTTTCTAATGGCATAATTCTTGTTAATTTTCTTTTTCTGGCAATCAGGCCGTAAATTTTAGCGGAAAACTCACATTTGTATGTAACGGGTATTCAATCTAATTATTAATCAGTATCGATAAAAAATATTTCAGTTTTTCATGTTAAATATTACGTCCATTATCTATCTACTTTCATTAAACATTGATTTCATGCTCCTTGTATTATTACGAACATTTGAAAATACATGTTTTATTTATGACGTCATATTTGTCCAAACCGAGGAGGATCCTTTTCATAGTCCATTGTCCAAGCAAAGTCTATTTTTAATAATATAATTATTGTTCATTTTTACTTCTAATTATAACGCAGTTTTTGACAGAGAATATCTTTTTAATGTAACCGATATTCATACTTCATGTATAATAACAAATACTCCATATTTTTGTTTCAAATATCACGGAAATTCATCTTCTTTTGAATTCTTTATAATTTAAATTTTTCACATGAAACTCATTCAATTGAAAATTAATTGTTGAGGAAATTTTTTTTCCGTGTTTTTATTTATTGGCAACGATCAAAGCCCTAGCAACGATAAAATAAAATTTTTAAATTTTATGGAAAAATGTCCATTTATTCTCTATGAAAATAATGAAATTTTTAATTATTAAAGAAAATATTTAAATAAAATATATAAAATCTAGCCTGTGTTCATTCCTGGGTTATAATCAACCTACATGCAAAGATACAGGGTAATTAAATTCTTTATTTTGACGCTGGCTTCAGCCTAACATTTGCACACAATCGGATTTTTAATATTATTAGGATATGTTTCACAATTTAAATTTTAAAAAGGCCCTACTTTTCTGAACATATAATTTGTGATAAAACGTAAAACAAACTAGAAATTTGTTATGTTTGTTCAAAAAAATGTTTTTAGTCTCTTGTCATTAACCAGTGCGCAAAATAAGTATGTTCTTTACGTTTTAGTAAGCCGTAACTTTTGTGATTTTAATAGCTACATTTATTATTATTAACTCAAAAAAAAAATTTCCATTCCTCCGATGTCAAATGTAGGCGTTCAAAAATTACGCGAATTGTTTTTGACAAAACTCAATTTTCCAAAAGTAAGACGTAGATTAAAAAGAGGAATAATTATATATACAAATATATAATTGTAATGCGTAAACGATTAAGATTAAAAGATCATGTAAAACATTTTTAAGAGTATATAAATAAATTAACAAAGAATGTGAATTATCACTTACGCAAAGGTGCCAAGCTCTCATTAATATTCCGTAATATGCGGGTTAATTTGACCCAGGTTTAACACGTTTCGCACCAGAAATTCTTTTAAGAAATGAAATTATATAAATTTCACTTAGAAACCTGAAATTAATTAAATAAAGATTTATCCAATAATTTTTCTGGTTTGAAGCGTTGTTAAACTGGGTCAGATTAAACCACATATTACGGATGATTAGTGGGAACTTGGCACCTCTGCTTACGGCATACAACCAACAGAGTGAAAAACATGTCCAGACCGGGATCGAACATGAAACCTTTGATATCACGCACCAACGCTCTAGAATTTGAGCTAACTGGACGACATCCAGTCCAGCATTTCTCACTCTCATATGTTGACAAGGCAGTAACTTTTCAGCATAAGCTCAGCTGAAAAATGTATTTAGATATGTAAATAAGTTTTCAACATAGAGAAAAAGTTTCAATAGCATTCTACTATAAAATATGAAAAAAAAAAGTTATCGAAACACTACGTTAGCGAACAAATACAGGATGTAATTTATAAAGTTTGGGACAAAATATTTAGTGTAACCAAATCTGTTTTTTGAGGGTTGTTTTTATTCCTGGAATTTAGCACTTTTCATTATTTTGCACTTTATTTTAGCACTTTTCATTCAGATGCTTTTTTCAGACTGGAAACCACGTATTGCTCGTATACATTTAATTGCTTTGCGCAGTACAAATTTTTGTTTGAGTTAAAATCGAACAAATACTCCATCTATATGCCTGGTTATTATTTTCTTTCAAGAAAAGCAATCTACTAAAAATATAAACCTGTTACAGTTTATTAGGTTTTCTTTAACAATATGAATATAAACCAATCAGAATCAGATTATTAAAGGATTTCTAATATCGCATTTTAAACCACATAGAAATAGTCGTTCAACAGCAAAAAAAAAAATTAAACCTTGGAAAAAACAAATAATTTTATCCTAAAAAAACTGAAATATTGAAAAATTATATTATTCCGATGCGGTTAGACTAATATCAAATATTAATTTTAGATTTAAAATTTTCATTCTCATAGTATGCAAACTACGTGACTGTTTGTTTTTATTGATGTTTCCTTTCAAAATTAAACACAGTTATTTTTTTATTGTACTATACTGCAGTATACCTTTGAAACCTTTTTATATCAGCTGATAATGAAATTAGGGACGTTTTTTGTATATGTAATTAAAACAAAATTTTGTATTTAAATAAGAAAAAAATTGCGAAAATAGCTGTGTCTGTTAAAAATCCATTTCGTCAAGATATTAAATATTTCAAGAGATAAAATAAGAAATCATCAAGGGTAGTTCAGATGCTGAAATATTATATCCTTTTCCTTTATGTTCCATAAACAAGCAGTAATATTTTTTTTTGCTTTATTTTTAGAACTTTTGTATCATTTTTTGCATACTACTCTACTATAGTGTATGATTCACAACGATAGAATCCGTATTTCTAAAAATAAATATTGCATGATGTAAATTAAATTTGATTATAGATTGTCAAACTCTATAGATGTACACTGTGCCTCACTTAGCTGCAAGAATAGGATAATATCTAGACATCGGTTCATTTTAAACTCAATGAAACATATCTAGCATACCTTAATTCACCACATCTGTGACATTTTTTATTCGTCATGTTTAATTGATGCTAAAAGTCACATGTATAATGTTAATTTTACGGTTTTATTTAGTCGCAAATTCAAAAACATCTTGTTTAGAATAATAACAATGTTGCACTTAAGTTATGCTAGTGTGCACAGTATAAGAGTTTGGAGTGATATAATGGCAGTATTTAAAACTTTAGGACACCCACGTATGAGTTATTTGTAAGTAGTTTACATACAATGTGTAGTTGAGGGTTGGAACTCGTGAAACTAATACATGTTATCAAGATTTAATATCTACAGTAATGCTAAACACTACAAAAGACTGCATTAATGTGATACTTCAGATGGTGTAGATATGCTATCACAACATGAACTAGAAAGACTGTATAAGATTAAAGTATTTCAGAAAATCTAATCTCATATTTTTGTATTCTCATATGTCATGCATCAATATTTTCATATGTGTGAATTAAATATTATGTAAAACAATTTTTTATTACTGACTGATGTTTATCACAGTTATATTCAACTAAATATTACTGCTAATTTTCGCAAAACATTTTATTCTTTTTGGGATTTCTGCAGATATTTCAATTAAGAATAATGGAAATGAATAGAGAAACATCTTGTCTTGCTATCCCTTGACGTGACACTTATTATATAAGACAGATGACAATTATCCGATACATTTGATATGTACTGTTTAAGAATGGATAGGAAAAAAAATATATTTTCTTACTGTTAGATATTTCTGTATACTTTTCAAGGATATTGCTTTGCTAGCTAACAATGAAATTTAGAGAGTCATATACATAAAGAGTTAATTTAAAAATCTCTTTCTTAAATGAGGAAAAAATAATAAATAAATTACAAATTTTACAAGAAGTACGACATTGACGAGAAAGTAATTACCTTTTAACACTTTTTGTCCCGTAAGCCTATTTGTTGACATTTTACTTAAAGGAGAAACATTCTTCCTACCAGTTTTTTTAAAATCAATTATGAACTTGATATATTTCTATTGCATTTGTTAATAAAGTTACCTTGAAAGTATTCTGATGGTAACAATACGATTACTCCTTTTTGCTTCGATTCCTGTTAATAACTTAAGTGGCATAAAGTGTTAATATAAATTTACTAGCCACCTTCGGCGGCCAGCCTGCTCAACCCATAAATGTAACTTGGGGTTTGTGTCAATCCTTCGCAAAGAAAGAAAAATATGTCTCTTTTCATTACTGCATCAAAGTCCATATAGTTTTCAATTTTAGCAAGAAAAAAATGCCATAAGGATTTTTATTTAATAGTAGTTTAACTACAATAAAAATAACTAAAACATTTCTCATTAATGTTTTTTTAGCTATTGTTATTGTAAAATTCTGAAAAGACCAAATATGTATTCTGGAAAACTGTTTCACAATGAAGTGTAAGGTGTCAACCAATAATTAAAATGCTGTAACAGTTGTACTAGTCATAATCTTTTTCAATAATATTTAACAAAGTTTCAGAATCGAATTTATGTAATTTATGAATAAATCTAAAATAAACTATACAAAATTACGCCCGCGCTTAAATTGGCTAGACATTTTCACGTGTTACTAAATACATATTAAAAGTCGAAATTAGAACACAATCGAAAAAAAAAAGAATTAAAGAATTATTTTATATTTTAATCATACACTTGTCTACCGTTACATTTTAAATAAAATTGCTAAACTGCTGGAAATTTCCAGGAAGTCTAACACCAGTAATTCATGTAAAAAATATATATATTATTTAATGTTTCAATCGCAGACTTTATAATCGCCTTGTTTAATCATACAGTTTATGGTATTTTTCTGAAGTTCAATAAGGCAAAAAATTCTATTAATAAAATGTGGTAGAACTGATACATGTTATCAAGTCTATCAAGACAACTATTTAACTGTATGCACATTGTTAAAGTTTTCCTGTGATTTATTTTGACAGAAAATAAATAATATTTCCCACATCCAATAAAACATTCTATAAATAGTTGTTGGTACTTAGTGTTGTAATATTCTTAATTATATGTATCTTTTTCAGTTGGTTTTTATATAATTAAGAAGCTTCAGAAAGTGGAGCTTCTGTTATTTGCCATTATATATGCCCCGCAATTTTTTCAACAGCTATTGATAGGATTTGGATATAGATTTTCACACGACTCTAGTACACCCCGGAAGATTTTAATTTTTAAATACTCATCGTACCATATATACTTTTTTACAGAAAACATCAAAATATTAATATATGATTCTCGACTGCGTGTCAATCGTAATCGATGCTAGTTGTACAGAATGCTTTTATAAATAAGAATGGAGACTATGAGCAATGACATTTTATTATACGAGATGATTTTCGACCAAAA
This sequence comes from Maratus michaelseni, assembly GCA_963931845.1. Lineage (NCBI taxonomy): Eukaryota > Metazoa > Arthropoda > Arachnida > Araneae > Salticidae > Maratus > Maratus michaelseni. The sequence goes on along the minus strand of OZ007590.1, from coordinate 125,578,839 downwards.
AATTGACGAGTCTGCCATTAGCGCCAAACTAAAGTTATTGAATTTTTCATTCGTCTAGTCGAACATGTCAAGGTGGGTTTTGCCAAGTTTTGGAATGTGAGCTTCCAAAATTTCTATGAGTTAGATTCTGGAATGTGGGTTTTGGACAAAATGTTCCTGAACTTTTGTGCGTATATCGTCAATCAGTTCTTTAGAAAGGAACAAACGTAGATTAAAAGTGGAATCAATATGAATAGTAATATATGTTTTTACAAAAGAAAACATTCGGTTTTGCCAAACAGCTTGCACTAAAATACACCATCTGGCACGCAATATAGTCTAATTAAAATAATAAGCAACTTTAACAACGCGAAGGTTTTTGATTGAAATTGTGGGTGGAAATCAGTTACTTTATCATTTTTAGTTTAAAATGTATTTGTTGTAATTGCACACGAATTTTAAACACTACAAACAATTACGTGAAGAAAAACTTTTCCATATTTACAAATTAATTTGTTTTCAAATTCAAGGTGTTACTTAAACATTTCAGATTTTTACGGATAGACGTAATTTGCCCCTAAAAGTGTTAATAACCTACATGGGCATCCTATATAATAAAACGAAAAGGGTACTTTCGTCAAATCATTTTTTCATATGAAAATGACCCATTTGCGCATGCGTAAAATTAAATCCACAACCTAACTAGTTTTAATAGTACACTGGAACGGAAAAACGATGGCTGAGTGGTATAATGTGTGGTGCTTCTCTGGTCTACTTGATTTATACGTATAACCTATATACGCATCCGAATATGTTTAAAATTATTGTATAAGGTATAGGTATTTCATACCTACGTATTATAAGATACGCATCCGGATATGTTTAAAATGATTGTATAAGGTATACGTATTTCATACCCACACTGTAAAAAATGACCAATGTTTCTTATTTTATGAAAATACACTATAACCACGCACGAAAATATAATATAATCTTCTGAATTATCCGAAAATCCGAATAGCGTGTTCCATTGTATTTTGAATCCCCAGAAACCAATACATGTCCAAAATTTAAAGAATTATTTATAAAAACAAAGTATTTTTTGCTGCCCGTATTTTTCAGAAACGTTTCCGAAGGGTTTTTATAGTGTATTAATTAGTGTCCTCAGCCTGGAATACCTGTTTTTCGAATGCTATCAATTCTCAAGTAAATATTTTCATGCTCAAAAAATATGTTTAACAGACAAACATGTAAAATTAACAGCGTTAACAATAACATTACAATTAAAATTATTTGTTTACTACTTCATGTATAAATTAACCTATGCGGCTGAAAACGTTTACTTGAGAATTGGTATTGGTTACTTGAGAACAGGTATTCCAGGCTGAGGACACTAATTAATACACTATAAAAACCCTTCGGAAACGTTTCTGAAAAATACGGGCAGCAAAAAATACTTTGTTTTTATAAATAATTCTTTAAATTTTGGAAATGTATTGATTTCTGGGTATTCAAAAGACAATGGAACACGCTATTCGGAATTTCGGATAACTCAGAAGATTATATTATATTTTCGTTCGTGGTTATAGTATATTTTCATAAAATAAGAAACATTGGTCATTTTTACAGTGTACGTATTATACGATACGCATCCGGATATGTTTAAAATTATTGCATAAGGTATACGTTCATACCCAAGTATTATACGTATATAGGTTAAACGTATAACTGAAATACTTATCGCATCGGGAACACTAATCAAAATATTAATATATGATTCTCTACTGCGTGTCAATCGTGGTCGATTGTAGCTGCATACAATGCTTTTATAAGTAAAATTATAGGCTATGAGCAATGACATTTTATTATTCGAGAAGATTATTTTCGACAAAAACTTGTAGAGTCTGCCATTGGAGCCAAGCTAAACGTTATTGATTTTTTCTATCTTCAACTCGATCTTGTAAAGGGAGTTTTGCTAAATTTTGGAATGTGATCTTCCACAATTTCCAGCAGTTAGATTCTTGTATTTGGTAATGACAAAATCTTCCTGAGTATCCGCTTTGTGCGTGTGTCGTTACTAAATTGTTTATAAAGGAACATCGTAGGTTAAATGTGGAATGAATGTAGATAAAAATAAAGGGTTTTCACAAGCGATAACATTCTGTTACGACGAACAACTTACGATAAAATACGTCATCTAGCGCGCGCGCAAAATTATGTCGGGCAATTAAATAATAAGCAATGTTAACAACTTGAGAGTTTTTGCTGAATTGCAATAAATCGTGGATTAAAATGTGTTACTCTATTATTTTTAGTTTAAAACTTAAGTGTTGTAAATTCTCATAAATTTTAAATACCACAAACAATTTTGTATTTATCATGTATATAATAAAAAAGAACACATCAAAGATTTGTTTAAAAACTTATATAAAGAGCATTATCTATTTATCTAAGATATATATATCTTTATATATATATATATGGTAATATGATATACTTTATTGAGTATATTTTTACTCTTGCCTACAACATATATGTACATTTAAAAAATATATCTTCAGATTATTTATTGACAAATTTCTAGTAAGTACAGATAAAATTAATTGAATCATTAAAGAGCGATCTAATAGTAATATTCCCCTAGATGACATATATCATCCAAGACAAACGACAATTACCCTCTGCAATTGATATGTTCATTTCTGGGTAGGATGAAGATAATAGTAGTAATTTTCTTGCTCTAATATATATCAATATATCCTGATATATTTTTTTCATTTTAACAGAGAGTATGTATCTTTTGGTGAGTTGTTTACATATCAGGTTAAGAGAACGGCCATATTTAAATTAAAATATACATATATAAGCATAATGTTTTTCTAAAGAAAATGTATAAAAACAATTTTATATAAGACATAACACGAATGGAATTTAATTACTATAGCAAATTATGCTTTTAAGCACAGAGATAAAAAAAATTGCACTTAAGGAGGGAACTTCCGTAATGTTACAAAATAGCAAAACAAAATCTGATATAAGTATGCTAAATTTAAAATAGGTGCATTTAACTTTGTGCCGTTATATAAAAAAAAATAAATGAACAACGTAAAATAGCACAAATCAAAATATATAAAATGACAAACAGCTGTTTCGGAGCCCCTAAAGATCCATCATCAGTGCAAAATTTAAACAATTCAAAATTGATTCAAAAGCTCAAGCCATGTAAATATGCTTGCATCTGATAAAAAACAGCTGTTTGCCATTTTATATATTTTTATTTGTGTTATTTTACGTTGTTCATTTATGTATTTATTTAAGTATGCTACACTTTTATTGAAATTCAGCCTGTTATTAATTTAAGTTAGATTTCCGTTTCTCAACCTTTTATGATCAGTGACACACCTTTAACTTAAGACATTTTCTTTACACACCCTAGATTTTTTTTTTGAAAAAAAACAAAGTTAAACACATTATTCTTGAATGATTTTGACTATAAAATAAAACAATAATAATTTCAATCGTATTAAGTTAAACAATAAAAAGTTTCGAATGAACTTTGGGATGTGATCCTGATGTGTTTTTTGTGCCGGTCGTTGTTTACATACTTTCGTAATTTGGAGCAAATAGTAGATAGAGACACTGTGAGTTCTTCTTCCAAAGAAAGCTGTCTACCACATGTTTTGCTTTTTATTTCATTCATGAAAGAATATGCCACTTTGCATAAATAATAAATAGAAAAAAGTAACTAAACTTTTAAGAGCTTTCACTGAAATAATTTTATATTCAGATGACATATTTATTCAAAATGCTGATATCTTAGTTTTGTCGAAAATTTTAAACCTATGTTATTTCCAATTTCAATGAGTTCTTATTCTTCCAATGATGTTAGATGTTGACTAGTATATTCTTGATTATTATGAATTATGAAATGTTCCAGTCATAACTACGCACGTCTAAAAAGGGTAAATAGTGCTCAAAATTCTGCATTAAAATTGCCAAAGTCTCAGCTAGTAATTTAAATATTCAACGCTCATATTCAGTTTCCAATAGTAATGTAACCTTATGTGTCAAAATCTCATAAGTATGATTTCTCAGTCCCCAGTATATCTCTCGGCAGCCCTTTGCAATATACATTCTCATTTAATGTTAAAATGGCTCTCTGTGAAACGGTCTAAAGTATTATGTTACTAATACTGTGAAAATCTGTTCTTATAATCTCTAAAATGAAATTTAAATATCTCAAATTTCACTACTGTCCTCAACCCGAAACTTGATTATTAAAACCATCAACAAACAATAATTATTAAAAGTTTTAACCCCTTCGCGACGAGCGTCCTTTACAGAATTTTTAATCTTTTACCACCGGTGTTCCAAAACAGGAATTTTCGCCTAATTGAATCACAAAAATGCTAGAATTAAATAAGGCAAAGCTTACAATAAAAAATAACTGGTGGGGATAATCGAGGATTCTGAGCATCTTATGCGACACGTATACGTGTCGCTCGTCCCCAAGGGGTTAAACAACCAATGCATTTATTATAAATATGAATCTCATGCATAATAATGTATCTTTTATATGAGTGAAATGTATCATATTTGTTTTTGTTGGGATTAAAGTTGTGTCCCTCAGTTCTTTGGTCACCACTGTCACTGTGTATGAATTTCCACATATTTCCACAAGATGGAAGTAAGCAGTCACTTTCAGTATTGTTTCCAGTACACGAGCACATGGTTGTCTTGAAAAGTCGCCATTGCATGCTTTTTGTTAATAAAGAAGATTTTCTGGATTGGAAAGAAAGGGGAAAAGGTAAGCGTTACTTTATTAACCGTCACTACTGTCCCCATTGTTAATTTAAATATTGATATTTATAGATTAACCAATATCTAGCCAATTAATCGTATGTTTGATGTGTCTTTGAAAATAGCGCATACAACATTCCAAACGTGTTCTTTTTAAAGTAAAGTGGCAAATTTGTAAAAATGTCTATAACTGTCCTGTCACTGCTGTTCCTTATAATTTGCGTTTTGTCTGATATTGCGTTTTGTCTGGTCATATAATATTTATTTTTCAATAAAGTTTGTGTTCATCTAAAAATTACTATTCTGCAATATATCAGTAGTTATTAAAAATACAAATTGAGCACATTATGAGACTTTTATAAATCATGTATCAGCAGAAAATAAGCAGCCAAAAATCATACTTATGAGATTTTGGCCCATTGCATTTTTTTTTCTTCTAATCATCTTTTCTGATGAAGGAAGATTAACAACAATTTTTTTTAAAAAGGTGAAAACCATTTTTTAGAAGTCGAAATCCAGTGATATGTTTTTTTTTTCTCATGCACGCATTAGTACATAATGCTTATTTCATTAATATAGCCAGAGCCTTTTTCAATTTACAGGAACATTTTATGACTAAGTTAGTTATAAAGCCTCAAAACAAATTTTTGAGAATTTGCGACTTAGCTAGGTCTTTTTCTCGTGCTTTATATAGTATAGGATTCAATTTTCGTGAAAATCGTTGATGCCATTTTCGATTTACAGCATCTTATTTAGTCCTGCGTTTGTTTTAACCTGTCTAAACTAAATTCTTGAATTTAGGACCTAGCTAGGTCGTTTTTGCCTGAATTAATATATAAATCCCACTTGTTGAAAATCGTTAGAGCATTTATTCGATTTATCACAAGCTGCATTTTCAGGGCTGAGTTTGTTATCATCTCTCGAAACGAATTTTTCTGGATTCGGTATCTGGCTAGATCATTTTCTTGCTCTACTTTTAGTAAAAGAGGCATGTTTGTTAAAAATAACCGCTTTCGAGATCTTCTGGATAATCAAAAATTTCTTGATTCATTAATATATATGATAATTAAGTAGTATAGAGTTTAAACTTACCTAAAACAATGGCAAGTTGTACGAATTTATCCGTGAGCACGCACAAAGTAAGAATTTGTTTTTGAATTTTTTTCTTAATACGTGTTGAAAATTTAACCATTATAAAAACAAAATTCATTGTATTTTTATATGATCTGGTTAGTTTGTGTTATATTTACATTTTATGCAGAATATTTTTTTTTATTTTAATAATGTACTACCGTGAGAGTTAGTTATAATATCCATCAATTTCTAGTTCTGATCAGACTCTTGTACAGTACGAAGCCCGTGTTAACATTTGATCTTTTTTATCAATTGCCAGCTTGTATTGAGTGTTGGGAGAGGGAAGGGGAGGTTGACGGTTTCTGTTATTCATATATTCTCTTATCCGTCACAAGAGCCCTCCCATAAATGATGGATAATCCAAGTTTTACTGTAATTTATTCAGATATTTTTTGTAAGCAGAAATAAAACTAATTGGATTTGTAAAAATATATCTGATATTGATATCTCCCAAGATGACATATATCTTTTCAGACCAAGGCTTATCACTTTCATTTGATCACAAAATTCGAGAAACGTAAAGTACTATAACAATATTGATTTTCTTAGTGTAAAATTGCATTATATGTAAGATTTTTATTAAATTTCTTAAAATATTTTTCTAAATAAATATGGGTAACAGATTTCAGTGCTAATTTTTTTGAAAAAGAAAAAATCAATTTAAGGGTAAAAAAAAGGTTTTACATTGCTTTGAAAAGACCTAAAATCATGATAGGATTTAATCAGATCACGAGAAATATTTAGTAGATGCTATTTTTGTAATCATGAAATCCACAGAAATGATGCAAACAGTTCTCATGATTTTTGCTTCGTAAATTAATTGTAAGACACTAAATATTAAGCTGAATTTAATGATGCTGATGGTAAAGTTTTGTGCAATTACTATGGCATGTTATTCTATTAAAATTTTCTAATCCTTGACCGTTTTTATCTTATCCATGAAACTGATGGTTTGATCTTTTCGTTCATGTTTTTTTTTCACTGATATTTCCCAAACATATTTTGCACAGAGAGTACTTTCGGCGCATTGCTGCATTTAAAACGACTTAGAACCTTCTCTTCCACACTGAATCTTCATATTTCGCTGTTATCTCTTGAGCTATTTAGAATCTATTAGTTTTTTTTGGACCAGGTATGATTTAATTTCTTGTGACGGTACACTGTTGAAAATCTGCATCAAACTGTCCAGTCATTTGACCATTTTAATAATAACGGTGAACTGACCATATTACGAAGCGTTTCTTAACATATTATCGAGCATATTATGGTTAGAATATAGTTAAATTATGGTTACGTAACAGTTTTCTCTGAAAACTGTGGAATGACTGAACAGTTTGCTGAAAATTTTCATCAGTGAATTTATTTATAAAATAAAACTGCAAATAAACAAGATTATTCTATGAAATTGACCTCACATAAGCTTTATAAAACACTCAATAAACAAGAGAATAAGTGTGATCGAAGACTGCACAAAGAGTTTCCTTTAGTAGTCCTTTCAAGCCACTTTTCCATTAATTAATAAATCCAAATCATTAATTTATAATTATTAAATCCTTATTGTTTATTATTATGCTCCTCTCAATGCACTTTATCAATAAGAAAACAGATGGCAGTAGCATAAATTTTAATATTAAAATGATTATAATACATTATTTTTTAATCAAATTAAAAACACTCAAAAACTGCTTTTCAGATAATTGTACCAGCATATCTTTGTATATCTGAAGAACATATTTAATTACATGATTTAATTTTAACTAATAAAAAAGAAAGAAAAAATCCTTAAAATGGTGAGAAAAAACGAAAATGCTTTTAATTAAATCCATCGGACAATGAAATGTAGTTCAAAAGAAAAAAAAATCGAAAATTTTAACTGCCATCGTCGAGAATAGAACGCGCTAGCACTGTTCCACCGAGACTTTGTCAAAAATACTGAAATTATGGTTCTCTTCTAAAATTTAAATTACGAATAAACAAGAATTACGGTCATATGCCATCAGTTTAATTCATTTAATAAAACAATATAATACTTTTTCAAAATGTTATGATTTTGTCGTGTGACCGGAAGTATTCAGTTATAAATATTCAAAATTTCAAGTCTCTAACTTATACAGTTTCCCAGAACGAACTCTGTGACAGACAAACAGAAAAGTGAGACGAATAGGGATTCGTCAGATAAACGAAACCCTAAAAATAACGCATCGTGAAAATAAATTTAAATCAACTTTAATCACCTAGTAATGTTACAAACTAGAGCTATAACAGGGCATGGGCAGGGCTTCTCAGGGTCTGTGAACACATTATTTAAATGAAAAAAAAAATATTATTTAGTTAAATCCTTGTATTATTTCGTTGTAAAACATATGTCATGTGTAATCATAACACATTACCATCATAATTATTTTTTAATACATATTACTTTTTAATAAGTTCTCTAAGACATTGTTTTTTTAGGAGGATAACTCATTTTCAATATTGGCAAACGTGTATTGACAAACGCAATATTGACAAACGTGTAAAGTTAAATAACTTTACTTACTCTTTGAAAAAAAATCATTATTTTAGATATGTTATACCGATATTTCTAGTAAGAAAGAAAATTAATTTAATCATTAGTAAGACAAGTTTACAAGGTTTCATCTGTTATTTAAAACAGATTAAACAATATTCAATACACTCTATTTTGTAGTTCTCGAAACATGAGGGATAATAGTGAAATATTATTTATGTTTTTTTATGTTACTGAAAATCTCTGCATTTCTAATTAAACAGCGGAACATTAATAACTACAGATAAACGCCAGTAACATCTACATTAAGGCAAAAAAAGCTGCTTTCTCTTGCAGGAAAAATTCATCCATTCAGATAATTTCTCTAGCCCTTTCCAGTAAGTGGAAACGAACTTAAATGAGCTACGTAAAATATTTCACTTTGGTACTTATTTTGATTACCTCTATGGGACCATCCAGACCAGAGGATAGCATGCTGGCTACAAAATGAAGACATTGAGACGATATTAGCGATATTAGCAAAACTAGCTTGGTCTGGGTGGGGCACTGAGATTCATATATAACAGAAGATCTGTCTTCCTATTACCCAACATGATTTCCAGTGGTCAGCGTGGAATGATAAAGTGTTAATAATTTGAGTTCGCATTCATGACAATAATTCCTGAGAATAATTCATGACAATAATTCATGACAATAATTCATTTGCATTCATGAGTTCGCATTCATGCTCTTTAGCGCATTGCCTTACATGATTAGGAATTCACTTAGTAATTAGATAAGCATAGCTTAATTAGAGAAAAATAATTTAGGATAATAGCAAATGAGAACACTAATATCTAACACTGGCAACGCGGACTAATTTTTCATTTGCCTTTCAAGCTTCATTTGCCTTGCATGCGTCTAACCGCCGACTCAGAACTCCTGTTATATATGGAGCACAATGGGGTTGGGTGACTGTTCAAGGTTGTTAGAGTTCTCCTTGTGTGAGAACGATAAATTGGATAGTTTTCTCTCCAAAAACCCTCTTTGAATAATACGTGTTACAGCAATCTGGCGAAACCTGGTCGATAATAAACAAAATCCATAATTCGGGCACGATATCTGTCATTTTGAGAACGGTTATCTCAAGCATCGGCGATGAGTCATTTTGTCTTAAAAGACATGAATATCCTTTCAAAATTTAATCTGTTGTTTTATTATTCACAGTTATTCTTAATCAATCATGCCATATCGAAGCAGCAGTTAACGATAACTGTGGTAAACAGAAACCCTTGATCGATTTTATGATCATACTGTCTTTTAAGAAGGACTGTTTTATAGTCAATATTTAAACCCCTCGTTCTGAAAAGTAAAATTATAGTTATCCTACATATTCAACGCACTCGTCTTTACAAATGTGCAGGGTAACTATTAATTTTGTCGCTGCTATTTTTTATAATAATTGTAAATATTTTTTTGTGTTATTTGTTGGGGAAGTTTTAGAAAATATTTGCATATCCCGTTATTACAAAGACTTATATCTAAAACACACTAACCATTAAAAATTAATTTTACAAAAACGAAGAAGTATTAAATATTTTTTCATAAAACCGCTTGCTGTGAAATTTTACTAATATCTCCAATGTGGGCCAAAATTATTGAAAACTTAAAATTCGTTTTAAATGCACTTGGGAACCCAACCCGAGCTTCTCGGGTTACAGAATATCGGTAAAAAGCCTTTTTTAATTAAAAAATCTAATAGATTTTTTACATTTAATATATGTTTTTTAAATTGCCCACTAATTATTTTAAATGTTTAACTAAATCGTTTGATTTTTCTAGATTCTATGAACTTTATGTTTCACCAAGTTAAATAAGTCGTTCTATCAAACAAGACATACGTACTATTTAAAATGCACTATAAATATTCACACACACACAGTTACAATAAATATTCACTTGAATATATTTTCTTTGACTTGAGAATGTAAGTGACAGTTACATAAAAGTAATATGACTGCTCATTCTTGCAGGAAAAAATGTATTATTTCAGATAATTTCTTCAGAAATATCCAGTAAGCTGAAACGAAATTAATTGAGTTATTAAAGAGAAACCTGATGTTGATATCCCCCAAAGTGACATCTATCATTTTAGACAGATGACAATTATCCGATACGCACAGTTCTGGTAAGCAAAACTGTATTAAATTTCTGACTGTATTATATTTAACTGTTTTTCTGTGCCTTTATGTAAGCCGATATTTAATTTTTTCTGGAAAAAATCAATATCAGATTGTTACATATATCCATATTTAAGATAAAGTAGCTCGTTAAAAGAATAATAGATTACTAAAAAGAAAGGTAGACAAATTAATATTTTTTGGGACAAAAATATACTAGGAATAAAACATTATCAGGAAAATAATGCATACAACGATGAAAGATTTTTTAACTAATAATTTTTACTCTTTCTGAATTATTTTTCTAAGTATCAGGTTTCCATTTCTTATTTACATATACAGAGTGGCCATAATTACAGGGTGCGGAAAAAATTTTGGATGGATATAAATTCCATTATTTTCGAGAAAACCGTAAAAGTGAACAATTTATTAAGAAATATATTAAATTTAACTTATAAATAATGGAAAATCAGATTAGAGCTGAAAGTATCCGCCTTTTTCTTTGATGCATGCCTTAGCCGTTTTGGGGACATCATTGACTGCAGCACGAAGTATCTTAGCAGCAAAATTGGTCCATTCCTTCATCAATTTTGCTTTCAGACCATCCAATTTTGGGATAGGGAATTAGTGAAGACATTTGCCTTCAAATTTCCTAAATTGAAAAAGTCTACTGGATTGACTTTGGACTATTCATCGGGATAAATGAATCAATGTTCTTCACCCTAAGCCAGTCAAGTGTCGTGCGCGCACGATGGGCTGGAGCAGAGTCTTGCTGATATACCCAATTTCGTCCAGAAAAGTGTTTTTGGCCAAAAGTCTTGAGCACTTTCTTTAAAATCTCGTCCTGGTTGTATTGTTGATTGAGTCACCCAAACTTTTATCCGCTCCCTGTAAAGTGAGAGTACTCAATATGTTCTGTAGCGCCATCTAATTGTGAGAATGGAGTAAAATTTTGTATTATGAATAATTAGAACGGGCAACGAAGGATTCCTTAAGAAAAGTTCCAAATATTACCGCTAGATGGAAATATGGTGCTGTGTAATACAAAAGATAGTTTGATAAATGCAGAATCAATAATGAAATATAATTAACTTTTATTTAGCACATTAATTTTACTTCAGTATTGATAATGCATTTTTTAAACACGTTTTTCTATTGAACAGCACCACATTTCCTTCTAGCGGTAACTTTTGGAACTAATTTTCTTGCAAAATCTTTTGTACCCCGTCTTATTTAATCGTAATACAAAATGTGGCTCCATTCTCGCAATTAGATCGCGTTTACAGAGCACGCTGAGTACTATAACTTTAATTATGGTCCACTATGTATATTTCATAAAATATAAGGATTAACAGTACCCACTTTTATAAGTCTTACCTCTTTCAATTTGATTACTAATAATTCTATATTCATATGAATATACTTTTAATTACTTAATAATGCCATTGGCAGTTACATAAAAATAAATACGACTAATCATCCTTCCACGACTTAAATGTATAATTTAAGATAATTCATTCATACGTAGGTGATTTAAAAAGAACATTACACATGGAACTGTTCGGCGATATAATGCAATTAGAGCAATTAGGTTTGTCGAGGATTTACACTACATTATAGGGCTTCAAAAGAAATAGTCGTTATTTGTCTTGTTCCTGTGTGTGTTCTTAGTAAGTTGTTCATAATGGTGCATGAATTGGATCTATGCTCTAAACTGAAAGTTGCTCCTGTGTTAAAGCTTAAATTTCTAAGACATTCATCACAAAATTAACACTTTTTGTGTTTAAAATGCAGTATATTACCCTAAAAATCCCCTATGCAAAAGATCTGAGAAAGACTAAACTAATCTGACTGACAAATTTTCTACCCAATACATTTAAACTTCATCACTCTTGAAAAATGGAGCTATAATTGACGAGTTGATGAGAAATATTTTAGTTATAAAAGTCACATAATTACTTAAAACATGAATATGTCTGCGCATGAGTTTAAATCGCACAATCTGTAAAAGCCTTCAAAACTTCAATTTAGAGCATAAATCTAATTGATGCACCATTACGAATCGCTCGCAAAGCACGTGTGTAGAAACAATACAAATAACAACACTTCCTTCCTACTATTCTTAATGTATGCCTATGCATTTGCACTCATTACGATGTATCGCCCGATAGTGCCAAGTGTCAATTATGTTGTTAGTCACTCACGTACATTTCCAGTAAGCAAAAAAAATCAATTGAATAAATCAGTAGAGGCCCGAGGCCACTATCCACCAAGGTTGATTTACTTAAAGACAAATGACAGTTTCCCAATGCATTTGGTACATGCAGTTTTGAATATGACAAGGTTGATAGTAGCATTTTATATTATTGAGATATTTTGAAGTTTATTACTTAACATTATTTTTGGGGTTATTAGATATTGAATAGTGATGTAATCACAAATCTGGTTAAAATAAGATGAAATCCATATTTAAATAAGATACAATGTGCTACTTTGTTTCTACATTGTGTTTAAACGTTTGGAAAAAAACATATGAAAAATAAAAATAGAATTAAAATTAATTATAAAAGTAGATTATTAAAATGAAGTATGTCGCACACTAATGCGATTTGAGACATTATTTGTTTTTGTTTTTATGTTTATTCGCTATATTTCGCGCACTTCTAAAAAACCAATATGAGAAAAAGAGAACGAGAACGAGGACATTCAACCAAACTTCCAACCCAAATGGTTGAGATAACTAACTGAGACATGTAGTATGTAAATACCTTAAATAACATATTACTTTTAAATGCTTAAAAGGTGTAAAATTAACAACTATAATATAAATTAAAATAACTTTTATTAGTTGTTTTACATGTTTCGACTCTTCTGAGTCATTTTCAAAAACAAAATGAGAATATTCTCATTTTGTTTTTGAAAATGACTCAGAAGAGTCAAAACATGTAAAACAACTAATAAAAGTTATTTTAATTTATATTATAGTTGTTAATTTTACACCTTTAGCATTTAAAAGTAATATACTATTACAAGGTGTTATATTTTATTATATTGTTACCTTAAATAACATTAAAAAGCTTAATAAATAGAACGAAGAAAAGAAGGAAATGAGTAAATATGAAGCGAAGTTACCCGATACGAGAGCCTAACTCTCTGCCTAAATTCTTACAAACTGTGTGAAATCGTATTATGGTTCATTCAAGTATATGGGAGTAAGTAGAAAAGGGTGGTGGTTAGGGTGTTGGAATCCCCCCCCCCCTCCCTTCAATACGAAATTCATGATTTTTTTTATTTAATCTTGTGTACATATCGCCCATTTCCATAGAAAAACATATCATAACATCTTTGCCTCTTCCCTTTCGAAATAAAATCCTCATTACGCTCCTGCAAGTAATCACGTATTATTTTCCTGTTCACTGATATAGAAATCTCACTGATTATACTCACCCTTTTTTAATGTTTAATTATTCATTTTTATGCCCGGCGTATAACGCGCATCTGTAAAGTATGATGAGTTTTCTTCCTTTAAAAGAGTGCGTTATGAAATATAGGAATAGAAAATATCTAAAATTATTTATGTATGTAATGTGTCAACTTACTGTAATATTCATAATAAACGCAATAGATCTGTGTTAATTTAATGAGTAAAATCTGAGAAATTTTAATTTATCGGATAAGATTACTTTCAGTTCCGAACATTCAGAAGACAGTTAATAATTTTCTAAGTTTATCAAAATAACTTTAATAATAAAAGAGAATTCGAAACTGAAGATTCTCCTTTGTTTGTCCACAATAATTTTTTTTTTTTTTTGAAAAATGATTTATTTTACACATTACTAAAATAGACGTCCGATAAAAACATATGTTCAAATTTCTTAAATCTTTAAAACACAAGATATTAGTAGTACATAAAACTTTCCTAGCGCTTTCGGCTCTAAACTAAGCCATTATCAAGGATTTTAATCAGCGGAGATCAAAGCTCTGATGTTGTTCAAGAATAGAATTCAAAGTGATAGGGGAACTCATTATAGCCATGCGCCGCGTGGATGGTCCCATTGTTGGTGAGGGTGAAACAAAAATAACGTACTTTCCCGTAACTCGGAGCAGTTCGTACCAAATGCTTGGTATTTGGTATTATAATACATCATTGCAATATTTGCTTGCCTGGTATAAAATTTCTAGGGAATCCTATATTACACAAGTTTTAAAATTTGCAGATCGCATAATGATTCTTGCTTTATAGAAAAATATCTCAATATCACCTATTTGGTATAATCTAGGTAGGGCAATGGCGAGTCAATTTTTGCTAACATCTTAAATATGTTCATTGATTCTCATTTTGAACTTTCTAGTGGTCATACCTACATAACCGTTTATACCTACTAATATCATGTGTTTTAAAGTTTTAAAGACATATGTTTTTATCGGACGTCTATTTTAGTAATGTGTAAAATAAATCATTTTTTATAAAAATGTTTTTCTTATTGTTCTAAGTTTATTTTTAAAATTTCAAACATAAATATTAAAAATTGTAATACCTTATTTCGTATTATAAAGTTCTTCCCATAAAGCCCCACGCACGGATGCGAAATATTAAATACTATGTATAAAAGTAGAACAAAATATTGTAAAAATTTTATTTTACTATACTTTAAGAAATGCTAATATAATCATCTAGATGAATAAAATAAATATTCTTTAAACTGTTAGGTACTCCAACTATATAATTTTAACCTCAAAAATGTCAATATGAAATTATTGATGTATTTTAAAATTCATACTGAGACATCCATCCATCTATCTACCCATGTAATTGATATAAAATCCTATTTGATTTTCAAAATCTGCAAAACTTGAAAATACTAATATATGTATAAAATTTGTCTTTTTATATTGTTGCAATTCAGCAATATAATAGAAAATTTTTTAGCTTAATGCATTTTTATTCCGTCTCAATAACACAAAAAAAAACTCAAGAAATTACTGTAAGTATATGTAAAAAAACAAAATGCAAAACCAAATTAGATAGCAATGAATTGTTTAATTTATCAGTTTTAATTTTAATAAAATTGTTTTTTCTTCTTAAAACATTCAATTAATTACAAAAGACAATGTTCGTTTTTTAATCATGATATTTTTTTCCGCTTCAGAATAAATTATATTTTACTAATTTTGTGAAATTTGAAAGGGAAAAAAATCATTATAGAAGAATGAAAAGTGCACAAAAGGCAGTTGTAGATTAGAAGAATATGTGTTAAAACAATTGATAAAGAAAATTTAATTTCTTTTAATTGAATATTCACGACCTAATTCCAATCTATCTCTGATAACGCGTATTGTTTTCTGCCTTTTTCTATATCATCTTATTCCTGAATAATCAATTAATCTTTTTCTTTCCAAATGACATAAAAAGAAATAAATTAAATATTTTTCAATAGATATATCATTTATTTAGTTTTTTACTTCACAATTCTTTTATATAACAAAGAAACCTGGCTTATTAACAAAGAATTAAAAAAAAATAAGCCTATTTTTAGTAGCAAAAACTGACAAACTTACAAAATCAAAATTTATCTTTTCGTAAAATACAGGAATACGAAATTTTAACAATGTAAGCGGACGAATGTGTACCTTTCACAAATCTTACTGCAATAGCGTATGCGCTAAACTATCCGTATGCCACATAAAATGCACAATTTAAATGATGGCTGGCTGTCAGTAGGCCAGAAACAAAAGATTTGGAATGACCGCTGGTTGTACCACCATTGTTGTGGGTATAAGGCTCCGTTCAGATAGCAATTTCAAATTCTGCGACGAGAAGACATAAATTATTTCTCTGGAGTTTCTTTTTCCTAAAGTCTTGTAGTCAGTTGTGAGGTTTCTTATTGCTTCTCAAAGATTTGAAAGCAAAACAAACAAATTTCAAATTCAACCAAGCCTACCATTCAAATGCCTACCATATGGCTTAAGCCCTGCTCGAAGCAAAACGCACAAAAACAACAAAAGACATTCTCTCCAGGGTATGTTATAAACATGTCAGAGAACCTCCTCCGCTATTACTGGCATTCTCTCACAGAGCGAAAAAATTTCCCACAACAAAGAAGCTGACAAAAGCACCGACTTCTGTCGCGTAGATTTGGAACGAACGTAAGAAACATAGTACCACAATAAGACATGCCATAGCAAAAGTGTTAAAAATGCTTGTGTGTAGTGTGTGATCATATCATAAAACTTGATTATCTGCGTATTAAGACTCCGACTCACTTAACCCTTTGTATCCCCATGTTACATACATGAAAAATATCCAAAAATCAATGTTATTTGTACAGTGATCTTTTCAAGACTATTTTAGTTATTACTGCTATTTTCTAGCAGTTAATATAAATTATTCAGTGATTTCTCAACAGACAGCGTTATTGAGTTACTTTTTCATATCAATGCTTTATTTATCATTTGAGCAGTTTCAAATCGTTATTGCTAATCATATGTTCGATATTCATACTATGTTCATTCTATATTCGATATTAATACCGGCTTCTTTCTTTCATTTTTAGGTTACGTAAAGAGTGATACAAATGCTGTGATTTTACGCATTTTAACTGCACGAGTTTTGGTGACAGCTTCATTTGTTTGGAGGCCTAGTTTAAAATCATGCCTTAAGATGAATAAAATATCAACATTTGTATCAATCTTTACGTAACCTAAAAATGAAAGAAAGAAGTCTGTATGATTGTAGAATATAGAGGGACATGTATTCTCTTAAATACATTTTAAATTCAACAATAGGGGTGATAAAGTGCCAGCTACCGGCTTTGGTATAAAAACATTCAAAAAACGAAATTATTTTTCATACAGCCTAATAGTAGCCAACATTATACGGCAAGTCGTATAAGAAAGCAAGTCGATTGTCTTGAGAATTTAGAAATATATCAGCGATATAGTGAGATGAATTTCAGTTGTTTTCTAAATGTAGATTGTGATAACAGAATTTCAACAAATTGTACTTTTTTATTAACTGTCTTCCAACGAAGGAGTGTATATTTAACGTATGTCCTCGTGAAGCTTATAAGAAAATGTTTCAATTTTCTTAATTTTAATTATTTTTGTTTTGGTGGAACTGGTTCGTACTGATGGTTCTACCAAAGAGAAATAAAATATCAATAAAACAGAATAATAAAAAATAACTAATGAAGAATTACAAATTGTAGAAAATCAATTATCACCCTTCTACTCGTAGAAAGCAACTCTCTAAATACAACTCTCTATATCACGGATATCTTGGTGAATTTTCACAAAATTTCACTAGCCTTTTTATATGCGTTTGTCCTATATAAATTACCAATTATTAAAATATATATATATATATATTATTGTTTGCGCAAGCGCAGTAAAAATTATTTCTTACAAATAATCATATTTAATCAAATATTTTTATATTCTAATTACAGTATATCATTTACACAGCATTAATAATACACTCTTCATTTTACTTACACACTGACTCCTCAAACATGAATAATTATTGCATTACAATCTTCCTGTTTCATCTTTATAAATGTTAAAATTTGATTTGCATCCTTTAGTCCTCAATACATTTGAAATTTTATTTACATCAATTACAACTTTGTCTCAAATTTATATTAAATCCCTCTTCTCCTCTTTCCTAATAGACGGCAGCACCAACGTTATTATTAAACTAGTCTGTAATTTCTGGTTTTCTTTTATTTTTATGAGATAGATGGCAGCACCAAACTATTTTCTTTTTCTTTCATAATTTCTATTAATGCAATGATTGTGTTTTTACCGCCATTTTGGGTTTCTTGCTGATATGAAGAGTTGCAGTCTTTGTAATGCACTTTTCATCCAGTTAAATCTTCCTCAATCTTAGGTGTTTGGTGCGTCTTGTACATTGCTTTATGATCTAGTGTCTATTCATTTTTAATAATAGTTTATTTATTTATTTATTTTGTTATTTGAACTCTTGTAGGTTTTTATATTTGGTTTCTTATGTATGTTATTAGGAGCTTAACATTGTCGAATTTAGGCATAATGCTGACAATACGATTCCATAAGATACTCATAGCCTTTCATATTTGATTTTTCATTTTATTATGTTTAATTCCTGTAGTATCTTTTGCATTGCTTTTTATAATAGCTCATCCTTTTCACATGTGTTGTCATATATATATATATATATATATATATATATAATATGACAGTCGTACTACATTTAAAAATATTTAAGATACCATCAAACGCAACTTTTTGTAAATTGATTTAATTAAACGTCGCCGTGGTCGGGAAGACAAAACGTCGCATTCGAGAAATAAAACAAAATTACGAATTTATAACTTCGTAAATGTTCTACAATTTTTCATTAAAAAATATACATGAATACATTAATATATTATAACAGTTTTCTGTAAAAATTTAGATAACTAATGTAGAACAGTAAAAAAATCGCATTAAAACATAATAAACAAACTAATATGCACGTCTAGAAATTTTCATTTCTTTCTCTTCTCTTTTAGATCAATTGATTTTTTTCGGTTAATGATATATGAGATAAAAGACATTCCAAATTGCTGTTTCTGTTACTTAACAAATATTATTTAAATACTTTATAACTAATAAGATATTAGTTTTAGAAGAGTTGTAAGATTCCACAATGAAACGAGTAGTTCATGCTGAAGCCTATCTATTTTGTATTAAAGCATTATTCGATAATCCAAAAAACAGATTCTTAAACTGACTTTTTCTACATGTATACACATAAGTTTGTATCTATGATTTCGTCTTATGAAAAAATACCCATATTTAATTTTGAAGAAAAAGTTTAAAGTAATTACTTTTTCTACTTTGAAAAAAAAAACAATTAATCAATAAACGTAGCCTAGAAAAGTTAATTCGTTACCCGTTGTTCGGAAAACATTAAATTAAATGTCACTAATTTATACACAATGAGTATTGCATACTTAGAAAATAAAACTATTTGTCGTTCGAAACAACAAATATCGTTTTATGTAATGTTTAACAGAAGGAATGTTCCACAAGCTGAACAATTAAGTAAATTAAATTTCGATCAAGAATTACGGTGTTCTGCATCAAGTCTAATTAAATTTGAAACATTATAAGAAAATGTATCATTTGCAGATTAAATTATTCCGTTTAATGCTAAAAGTCATTAAATAAGCCTGTCTTCAATTATGTATTCTTGCAAACATAATCAGTGCTACCAGTACACTACTTTTATTTGTCCAATATGTTTGATTGCTAATACTTTTTTGAAATTGAATATAATTTGCCTTATGTAATCTGTCAATAAATAAGGTGAATATTACTATTTCAAAAGTGGTAGCAATCAAGCAATTTGAATAATAAAAAAAGTGTAGTGGACTGGCAACAATGATCCTAATGTATAATATTGTCACTAGATCTTTAACTATGTAACAATAGTGCTTACCTACTCTTTTATGAAGGTAGTTATAGTGTCAAATGAATTTTAGATTTGCGTGTGAACATTTTGTCCTTATTCTAACATTTGTGAGTGAACGAACCTCCTATTTTGTCGTCTGTTTAATTTTCGAAAAGCATGATTGAATCTCCTAAAACTTGAGTTTCGTGGTTACTTCGAACAATAATATTGTAATTCAGTTTCTGAGATCCAATGGATTTAGTCGCATCATCTGGCCATTTATGAATTACAAGCTTGGAGTTTCATCGCTTCCAGTTTGAAGTTAGTTTCTGCCACGTGCTGAATAGCCTGTGTCCATTATGAGCTATGTTTTGGAGTTGAATTATTGACCGAGAGTTTTGAAAGCGTTGTAAGGTATTAAAACTTGGTATTTCAAATAAAGAAAGCTGAAATCCACGTGGTTCCTTTTTTAGTGATATTGCAGTATTGTAAAGTTACTATTTTGTGTTTCCAGTGACAGTTTATAGTGTTGACTGCAGTATTTTTAGTGTTCTGAGGCGAATATTTCTTCAGTTCCTCTGCAAACAACCAGAGTAGCTATTTTGGTGTAAGTTAGTATTTGAATTTAGAGCATAATATTCCTTCACTCAGTTTTTAGAATTTCAAACTTAATTTCAATCATCGCTAGTTTAAAAGTGCTTGCTTCATTGTCATACATTCTCATTATAGTTTTAAATAAAAAAAAATGTTATCGTTAATTTCTGTGTTTTGACTTTCGTAGTTAACAGGCTCCGAAAGATCCGAAACAACTTTAATGACCTTATGAATCATCTAATCTATTTCTGAAATCACGTATGTCATAACGAGCAATTATTTAATCCAAAGCAATTATTTAATCGAATATAATGCCTAATTGATAAATGGGCACATGTCTATCAAAATGAATGAAATCTCTTTTTTTGTCAAATATATTTTTTTACTAAAGTATAAATAGCAGAGGGAGTTTTAAGAGAAAGTTTATATAGAAGTTTTGCAAAATAATAAGTACTTGTTATTGTATAATAAGCATTCAGATTAATCATTCTTTTAATTATTTTTTTGTGCGAAGAATTTATTAAACATCATAGATATTTCCAGGAAGTAAATAATTTATTTTTTAATTTTTCGATTGAATTTCCCCTATGAAGTATTTTGTTTTAAAAACCGGATTTTTAATCTTAATGTGGTTCGATTTTTAAGGATTTGATAATTGTTAACAATATTGGCATTATTATTGCAAATTTAGGTAAAATTGGCATTAACTAACTTTTACGTCCACTTAAGGGCAGGTTCTACTTCTAAGGCCTAAAATTCACGTGATTTTTACAATTTTTTTTCAGTTACCAAATAAAGAAATATCACCGTCAGACTTTATTTTATAATATTTATTGAAATTTAACTGATACACTTAAAATTTTGTGTGTAAAAGAACGAATAATATTCCTTGTGCAACGAGGGGAACCCGCAGTGAACTTCCAATCGTGTAACCGTTATTCTCACGTCACAAGCATATGAAAAAAATTTGGAGGCCAAATTATGAAAAGGCATTAAGTTCTCTGGTGTTTATACCAACATTTAGTTTAAAAGGTTCATTTTTGACAAAATGGCAGTCATTTGAACAAAAAGAAACAGTTGAAAATATGTTTTCGAAAAAAAAAATTAAAATTTTATAATAGCGCTACGTTTTAACGAGCTGCGTTACATTCATAGAGCAAAATATACTGTAAAAAATTGGAATTATCACAAAACCACTTTAGGAAAGCAATGTGCACTCTCAAGAGATGTAAAAAATTCCAAAAACAATATAAAGAGAATTAATAGAAAATTTTGACCCTAAGGAGTAAAACTTACCCTCAAAATCAAATAAATGGTTTATTTTCTCTTTTACGCTTTCCTATAAAATTAAAGCGTCTCTTGTAATGAAAACACATAATTTTATTCAAAGCCACTACTCTTAATAGTTAGACATGTCTCCATTCTGTCACATTTAACGACTATTGCTTTCTTTGAATTTCAGATTGGTCTCTCCTCATTCATAACGTAAACAGAAAAAATTGCATTTTCCACCTAAATTTTTTTTGACTTTAGTTGTTTCGGTACATTTCTGTCAATAAAAGATTGCATTCATGTAATTTTTTTTTTTTTTTTTTTTTTGGAAAATTAACTTTGTATCATTTTTATTAATTACTGAAAAAATTTAAAAGATTTATCACATTTGCACAATTGTTATTAGATAAAAGGGATTTTTGAATAATAACTTCATCATTAAACTTGATAATCATTAAACTTGAATATTTAAATGGGAATGGTAGTTAATTAATATTTGTATATAAAAAAAAAAGATTTCAGCCGCTTCTAATGTTTCATTCATTTAAAATTTTCCCAGCTTTTTGTATAATCTTAAATACCATAACTTATTTTCGTTCGATTAAAAACTAAATGAATGCGTCAAATTATCTCCATTTATATCGAATTTTGTTTGATTTAATTATTAAAGTAAATAAAACTTAAAGCAATCAGATACCGTAAGAGTATTCAAAACAATTCTTCTGAATTTTTATACTGTTTTAAATATGTCACAATGGAACTATGACACTTTTATTTTCAATTAGTTTTAAACTAATTTTAGTAATAAACTAATTACTAAAAATTTTCTAATTAGTTGTAGAAGTGAATTCTCATTTGCGTAATAAACAGATTACAATTTAGATTTTCGAAATTTCTAATTATTAGTTGTTTTGACATCCCATATCTTATCAGAACGAAAATATTTTAATGTCAAATTTGCCATTTTCGTGACGTTAAGAACACAGCTCATCGGAATTAATCATAGTTGAAATATCTATCACTGTTTGGCTCTGAATTTAAAATGATTTATTTTTCTTTCAAGGATAATTAATTCATGTTTTTCCTTAAAATAAATATAGCATTTCCTTAAAATAAATATAGCATCTTTTGCAAAATGCATCTGCCTACGTCAAAAGCACATATGATGAAACACGTTTAACGTGGTATCGGTTATACCTCTTTAAATCTGGTGTATTTTTCGTTTTTATGTAACATAATTTGTTTTGAATTAAAACTTCCTTTTATTATCACACATATTTTAAAATACTTTGATTTTTGAAATATCTTTAAATCTGCGATACATGACTATGTGTACATTTCTGATGTTGGATTTAAATTATATATATGACAAAACACTTATAATTAAAATCGATTTAATTAGAATATTTTATATTGAGATTAAAATAGAACAAATTTCCCCAGCAGAGTGAAAATGTCTATGCCAGGATCTGAACGTAGCATCTTACCTACACGCATGAATGCTCTGCCATCTGAGCCTGATATACCCAGGCGATAACTGGCATGGCAGAATTCCCTGACATCAGCAATTGTGCAAAAAGTGGCTGATTTGGCATTTGGGTATGGGGAAAACATTTCTACGAGTATACTTATGACTCATCGTTGTTGTGGATAGGAAAGTATATCTACATTCAGGAATAAACCATTGTAAGATACTTTAACGAGATATAAGAATGATATTAGGAGTTTTCTACAGTTTGGTCAGTACATTTTGTAAAGACCATCAGGTGCATTATCATTGTGAAAAAATTCCTCCAACATATAATATTAAGTTTTATTTTGGATTCTGACCTTCAAGAAGGATTAACTTGTTGTCAAAATAAATATTCAGAGGTTCACATAATTTTTTTTATCAATGAAAATCAGTTTTTAGAGGAAGTTCTATGAAATACCTTCAGACCCCTTTATGATTTTCCCCAATAATCAAGCACATTCTTGGTTATCATTTCTTTTTTATTTCAAAGAACCAAAATCTCCCAATAGAATAAAAAACTTTTGATAGCTTATGTCATAGATTCTTTATTTTATCGACTGTCGACCCCTAACCAGTTTCACAAAGGACCTTCCTGTGATCTCCTTTACATTTTATTTTACGGTCGTTGCATTCCCTGTGACTCTTTATTATACCTCCACTTCGTGAAGAGGTAGTTATTAGTTAGTGAATTCCACATGGTTCAATAAAGTTCAATAATCAAACATATTAACCAAAAGTGTTTTATTAACAATTAATACGTAACGGTGTTTACAAAAGTAACTGAATATGGCGACTAAAGGACGCCCATGCACTGCAGACCACGTCTAGAGGTCTTAAAGCTGTTTCAAACACCAAAGTCAAAAAGTTACTAATTTGAACAGATCAGTTTCAATTGCTTATCTTAGATTAACAGGCTGAAAAAATATATATCAATATTTATGACTTACTTGAAAGAAAAGCCGATAAATTAAATCTTCGGTTACCAGGGAGACGTGAAATGGCTTAATTCGTTCGTATCACATTGCAAACTGAGACCGTGTCAATGAACTCCACATTTTACAAGGTTCTCTGTTGGTGGTTGAAAAAACTAAAAATTTTCTCTATGACTGTACACAGCAAGACTGGTTTCATGACTTTGATCGGATAGTACAGTATGTAAATCACTGAATACATTTTAAACGTGATATTTTTTTTTTTTTTTTTTTTTTTTTTTGTAAATAGGGGTTTATCTACATAATTTTTGACAAACAATTGTAACGAAATATTGTGAAAATGTGTAGATATCGCCAAGGAAGGTTAATACAACAAGCCGACTACGCATGACAGTCGTTAAATTTCCATGCCATTTTAGCAAATTTTCACCAAAAAGCATGAAGTAAATCTAAACATATTTACTGCGCATAAAAGTAGCTACTGTATGAAATATTTTAGTTAGAAAAATTTCATTATTTGGAACTCTTGGACAGGCCAGTACGTGAAATTGGTCACTTTTTGTAGAATTAATTGTTTACATATTGATATCACGAGATCTGCGAAAATGTAAATTTATCGATGGATATACGATACACATGGAAATCAATTACTCCATGGATATTAATTGTATACTGAGTATTTACATTGTCTATAATTAATCTAAATACTTTTTTGCATTTTTCTGCCTTTTTTAAAAATAAGCCATGCTTTTTTAAAAATGCAAATAAATAAATAAATAAATAAATAATTTCAATAAAAATTACAGTAGAATTTCCCCATAAAAAAATCCTGTAGGATTTTCTATAAATATTTTCAATAGAAATTTCGATAAAAATTTTCAGTAAAACTTTCAATAAACATTTTCAACAGAATTTTCAATAAACATTTTCAGTAACATAATGTAAAAATTATTCTACCTACATTTTAATGTGTCTTTTAAATTTATTTATAAATTAGAGGATTTAAAACAAAATTATTTGAAAAATTGTTCAACTACAAAGAAATAAAACAGATTTGGCATTAAGCTGTAGTTTTAAGCTGTAGTTTTAAGCTTTCGAGCAATATATATATATATATATATATGTATGTATAAAAAAGTAATAATACATTTAAGTGATGTTAATACAAAATATAATATTCTCGTTCACATGAGGTCCCTAATACAATTATTTAAACAATTAAATCCATTCGAAAGAATTTTAAGTAATAAATATTGTATTTTTACTAAATATGCTACAATAGTTTTCATTTTAATAATTTTAAATAAAAAGAAAATATAAAAGTAATTTATAATTGAAATTATTTAACAGAGAGTGAAGTTTTAGTAAATGTACTGTAATAATTGACAATTGAATACAAAGTGTTTCTAGATATCATTGTGATATTTATTTTTTTAAATTAAATTTAAAATAATAAAAAACAAAGTTTAAAATTTCATTAATAAGTATTATAATTAAAAATTCAAATTATAACCATTAATAAATATTATATTTTCTGATTTTTACTAAATATGCTACGATAGTTTCCATTTTAATAATTTTAAATAAAAAGAAAATATAAAAGTAATTTATAATTAAAATTATTTCACAGAGAGTGAAGTACTAATAAATGTACTATAATAATTAAAAACATGAAAACATTTAAAACTATAATAATTGACAATTGAATACAAAGTGTGTCTAGATATCATTGTGATGATTTTTTTTAAATTATTAAATTTAATACTGAAAAAAAAAGTTTAATATTTCATTAATACAGAAAAAAAACATTAATTATTTCCAGAAAACCTAGAGATTTTACGAATAAAATTAAAAGCAAATTACATGTTAATATGAATTACCTATTCATAATTCAAATTGCATGTTAATTAATATAGTATGCAGAAGTAAACTTATATGTACCACAGGGACGGCGAATTATTGCGATAGAGTATTTTCGGCATGGCATTGACTGAAATACTAACACAAAGTATAATTTTTATTATGTTGAAAATTGTTGTTGCTTGGTTAAATTTGAAAGCTACGATTTTGTAGAAAACAAATTGTAGAAACATTCACGAAGCTGAAACAAAAGTAGTAGCAGATCGTGAGTGATGCGTAAAAGGAGTACTCGTTTCATTTTAATTATCTAAAGCCCATTTATTGCAACTGACATGAATGATATAGATTCGTAATACAGGTTTATCACGGAAGAAGTGGTAAGCAGGTTTTTTATGCTAATTACACCAGATGCAGAGGAGAGTCTGGAGGCTAAAGTTCTTCAAACACATTTACAATTTTGACTTTTTGGTGTGCGGTTTCTTTATTTCATCGCCAACGATTTGTGAATTTGGTGAGAAACATGCAAAGGAGCAATGTATTTTGGTAAATAAAAGGAGTTACATGAAAAACTGGTTGTTCTAGCATAAGTGGGTGGGAAGAGGTGTTGTACGATTTTGTGGTGAGAAGGTGCAGTCAAAAGGTATGAGAATGGAAAATAATTTTGCCTCGACAATTGAATTGGAATATATTATGATGAAAGTATTTTAGAACATAGACATAATACATGCTAACTTTAGATATGGGTGTTACGCATACGATGAAGTTCGTTAGTGAAAGGCAGCTTGGATTGAAGTATATATATGTGATAGCAAAAGTTTTTCATCTGAACATTGGACTGCAAACCAAAGCACATATTTTATTGAGGCTTGTGAATTGGGACCTAAGTTTAATGTTTCCGCACAATAGAAAATTGATGATGTGCAATTTTCATCGTGAGAAAAGAGTAGATGTGCCATAGTTTTCGTATCGATCAGACGGGTATAGAGATTGTCTCTTTGTAATTCTATGCCGATTGGTAGACCGCGCATTTAACTAATTTTTAAACCCGCAGACGATCGGCAATTGCAAATGTATACCTTTTTTAATTATTATTGTAAATATTTTACATTATAATCAAGAAATTAAACCTAAAACCTAATTAACTTTGTAAACCGTCTGTACTATCACTCATTACTCCTAGACACCAACCAAAATACTTCATAGGCGAGCGCGCAAAAGGAAAAGGAAAGAAATCCAACTGGCAGCGTACCGGAGTGATTTACATTTTTCCTTTTATTTTTGAAGGCTGAAAAATTATAACTGATATCTTAAAATAAATGTGTAGGGAAAATGAAGTACAAGCGCACTGAATTAAATGGATATGAAAATCTAATAGGCTAAAAAATGCAGAAAGTTAGAACAAAGTTCATTTTAACGGTTGATAATATAAAGGAAAAATTAAATATATTAAATAAACTGTAAAATTAGAGGGGGAATAATTCATTTTAAATAAAAAGTGAATATGTGTAATGAGGAACATCATTACAATGCCATCATACAAAATGCGCGAATTTAAACAAACTAAGCTTTTCTAATTTTGTGATTTTCTTAAAAATTGAACTGCAACTTATTGAATTCCAATCTATTTTAATACGTAATAAACTATTCTCAAATTAAAAGAAGATTTGGAGTATATCGAAAAGAAGGATCATTAGACATTATAAGCAAAAATGCCTATGATGAAATCTATACCGACTTGCTATGAAATTTGAAATTTGCCCATTTTGACAATTACTCTCTCTACTTATGTCTGCGAGCCATTATTTTCAGAAATAAATATGAAAAAATTAAATGTAAACCACTTGTCAAATGACTTCAATTCGCATTGCATTCCGTTTGATGTAACTGGGTATGAACAAGATATTAATTATTTGGTGTTAAAGCAATAATAGAAATTGCATGTACATTTTTAATACTTTCTAATATAATTGTACTAAAATATTTTCAAATTAAGAGAAGATTTGGAGTATATCGAAAAAAAGGATCATTAGGCATTATAAGCAAAAATGCCAATAATGAAAATTACAGCGACTTGCTATCGAATTTGCAATTTTGACAATTTTTCTCTCTATTTATACCTGTGAGTCTTTATTTTCAGAAACATATATGAAAAAATCAAACGGAAACCACTTGTCAAATGACTCCAATTCGCATTGCATTCTGTTTGATGTAACTGGGTATGAACACGATATTAATTGTTTGTCATTAAAGTAATAATCGAAATTGCATGTACATTTTTAATACATTCTAATATAATTGTACTAAAATATTCTCAAATTAAGAGAAGATTATATAGAAAAGAAGGATCATTAAGCATTATAAGCAAAAATGCCAATGATGAAAATTATAGCGACTTGCTATGAAATTTGCCATTTTGACAATTTCTCTCTCTATTTATGAATGCAAGTCACTATTTTCAGAAATAAATATGAAAAACTCAAATAGAAACCACTTTTTAAATGACACAATTTTCCATAGTATTCCGTTTGATGTAACTGGGTATGAACCCGATATTAATTATTTAGCAACAAAGCAATAATAGAAATCGCATGTACATTTTTAATACTTTCTAAGACATAATTGATATTAATATAATTATTACAGTGTGTTACCTATATGCCTGTTACGTTACCCCCAAATTTTGTAATCGTCATAAACAAAATATGAAGTAATTTTAATTCATTAATTTTGATACACTATATAGTTTTTTTTACTGTTGACACGTTATGGTCACGTAAAATACTGTTTCGAAAACATTTGGCACTCGGTGAAAAGGTCCGCCGTCCGTGATATCCCTAAATATACATACATAAAAACATAAGAGAATGTAGAGTGTATTATTACACACATTCGACGTGGCAATTAATCATCATTTTATTTTAAAATATTGATTATCGCGATGTAATTCTTAATTAAGTTTCTCTAAATGCATTTCGCTGAAACCAAAAGGGATCGATATAAACATGTAAAATTGAAAATAATTGACTTCAAAAAGAAAGATCTGCATTTAATTTGTGACTTTCACCTTTTAATTTGACTCAAATGTAATTTTTCTTTTCCTTTATTTTTTATTCAAAATAGTGACGTTTGGAAGAAGAATGCTTCGACAGAGTTAATTAGAAAAGCTTTGGGGAGTTAAAATGTATTGGAAAAAGAATGTGGGAAAAATCGATACCTCAGTAATTCTGTGATTTTCCCTTTGAAAGTTTAGTGTAGTGAATTTAAAATTGTATTTTCCTTTCTTAATATGAAAATTGTAATAACTTAGTTTTCAAATCAATATTATTTAGCGTTAGGTTAATTAATATACTCCTATCACTTATTTTTTATTTCGATAATTTTTTTCAATAACATTAATTTTCAATCTTTTTTAAAAATATATTTTAGGGTTATTATTAAGGTTCCATGGAAATTTAATTACTTTTTTCCATTTAAATTGTTATACATTTTAACATTTTGTTTGTATTTTTTATTAAAAAAATTGTTTATTGTGATTAAATCCATTAGGCGCCACTATAGTATATATTAACATATTTATTTTTATGGAACAGTTGTTTTTCCTTATGAATAAGAAATCTTTAAAAAAAAAAAAAAAATCTAATATTTAGGAGAAAGAACATGTTCCCAGAAATGGGAGCAATGGCGCCTAATGTGGTAATTTTTTCAAAATTTTTAGTTATGCTTCCGTGCATTTATGGTAGATATTTCTCAGTTCTTTAGCAATAAGAGGGATAATATCATTCTGAAAGGGATATTTTACGAAGAATTCATATAAATTAGTCGAACACCTGCATTTATAATGAAAATAAAGAATAAAATTGCCGAATCCATAAGTATTTTTATTATCCACCTCTTTATTTTACATCATTACATCATTTTTGTACTACTATTTTACATGAAAGTGATTGAACATTTTTAATACAGTATTATATTTTATTTTTTTCGTTTTCTGAAATTCGCTTTTTAAGTATTTATTTATTTAGTTAGTTTTTTTTTTAGTTTTTTTCTACATTTCGATTTGAAGATTCGTCTGAACTTTCGTCTAAAATATCAAGTGTGCGTTTAATATTTTGTCTTTTTCTAATCAAAAAATCAGATATTTCTTGATTGTCTGTTGATTTAGAAATTACGGAAAGTTCTAATGCACCAGATATATCACGGGGTAAATCGACGCATAAATTAATTTCTATTACATCTTTCTAATCTCTTACAATACTGCGATCAGGTGGCAAACAAACAATTTCCGGAACATCTGAATATTCATCCAAATCTAAAATAAAAATTGTTCAATCATCTGCCATTTTAAATAGTTAGAAAACAAAATGATGCAATGATGAAAAAATAAAGAGATAAATAATAAAAATGCTTATGGAACTGGTAATTTATTTTTATTATTATTATAAATGTTGAAGTTGGACTAATTTATGTGAATTCTTCTTTAAATATCAGTTTCAGAATGATATCATGCAGTTTATATCTATTAAACTAAAAAATAACTACCATAAATGCACGGAGGCATATGTAAAAGTTTGCAAAAAAATTATCCCCATTAGGCGCCATTGCTCCCATTTTGTAAACAACTTATGCTTTCGGTAATTGTGATTGATCAATTATACATATTAATTTCGGATTAATGTCGTTTTACATAATACTCAGTTATAAACATATTTTAACTTAAAATAAATATTTTTTATAAAGTTATTTTTTTAAATATTGGGTTGTTAGGAATGTTCATTCCGTTTGGGAAAATTAGTTCGCACCGGAAAATTCTATCAATTAATTATTATACATTAATTCCGATATCTACTGTTTAATAATTGACGAGTAGAATTTCCCGGTACGAATATGTTTACCAAACGGAAGCAACTTTCCGAACAACTCAATATATTTCTTTTGAATGCGACCAAAAAGCTATTCTTTGCCTTTTTTAGCACGTTTTAAAAAAGTACACATTTCAAATGAAACTTTTTCAAAAAATTACAGAAGTCATCTCATATATTCAAAATGCAAATAACATAAACCTTTTAACAATATATAAAATACCCACTTTATTAAAACATCCTAAAACAACGCTCCCAAAATAGGACAATGGTGCTTAATGGGTGGATGGTACCATATCCCATTATCTTGTGAAAAAAAACAGACTGGATCACTTAAATGAATACAATTAATGCATCCAAATTTGTTAATTCATGTTCCAATTATGAATCTTTTATATATGAATAATTTCTTCACGTGATGAGAAAGTTAACAACATAATAATAATAATTATTATTATTATTATTATTATTTTATCTTGTACTAGTAAAGTAAAGTGTACTTTGAGAAATAGTTGTGAAAGTTGAAGATTGTTATATGCATTTTTTGTAGATGAACAATACTGAGAAGTTTTTTCACGCTAATCAAACATACGTTGCATATATAAGACAAAAAAACGATGTTATATTATACTGGTTGAGACAGTAATGTGTCACTATTGAAGAAACACGAATTTTTAGTTTAAAAAATAATATAACAGTATCATATCTTGAAAATTCTACGAAGTATCTAGTATGTCTGTAACTTAACAGAAGTGCGACATTGAATCAAATGTAAAGGAGAAATTTTAACATTAATAGAAAAATTTTATAGTTGTTGTCATGGCAATCCTGATAAGTTTTTTACAGTCTAAACTATTTTTTGCCATGGTTTCATTTTTCATACATTTTTCATTTAGGTGTCAGAATAATGAATAAATGCAAAGAACCTAATGCGGTTGGAGAAAGTATAACCATTAAATTTTTAAGAAATGAAATTTTGAAATATATTGAAATTTAACAAATATTGAATGTGCAATTTGGAAATGACATTTTCAAGTATATGAATGGCATAAGTTGTTAGGAGTGAGCATGAGTAAGGTGAAATAAGGCGATCCAGTATGGAATGGAGCACAAAAACTGAAACTGCTCCACTGAAAGAAAAATGGACAAAGTTACTTTTTTATAATTATTGGCTTTTTGGGGTATTGTGTGTGTAAATTTTCTGTTCAAAAGGTGTACATATAATGTAGTATAATGATATAAATGTTTGCTAGATTAAAGCAGCAAATCAGCCGAAAAAACGATCTATTCCTACCCGAATATTCTTCTTCTCCAGGACAATAGAAGACCTAATAAAACAGGTGTACGAAAGTAAAAATGTCATTGAACAACTCTCGATTATCCACCTCATAGTTCAAATTTACCACCTTCGGACTCGCATTTGTTTTCATCCCATGAAAGAAGCATTAGGAGGAGAAACATTTGCACCTGATGAAAATCTCAAACAATTTTTGTTCACCTGTTTTCATAAATGTCCTAAATGATTTTATTGTACAAAAAAAAAAAAAAAAAAAAAAAAAAAAAAAAAAAAAAAAACTCTCAATATGTTGTTAAAAGTATGCAGATGTTACAGAAAGCTACCTAAAAAATAACATCGATATAATTTTGGTATGTATATTTTTTTTATTAATAATAAATAAAAAGATCTCCTCTCAACAGAAATAGATTAAAAATTGAAACGCATTCCTGTATAAATGTCTAAAGTCAAGTTAAACAGATTTTACAAAATATAACATGCATACATGAAAATCATCTTTTATCGAAATTAAAATGCACATTGTTTTAAACTAAAGTCTACAGGATATAAATGAATTTCTCATTAGTTTAATGCACTTTTACTATGTTTGTATGTTAAAAATTTGTTTTTGGACGAGTTGCCGTGAATATAGTATAAAATACATGAAAACATACTTGTAAATTTTCTTAACCTGTCAGCACACGCGTTGGGATAATCTCTTCCCCAGCTCACAACTATTACTTAAAAATGTGCGAAAATCGTTCGTGATCATTCTGAGCTTTATAGTACCTTTCAAGCTGTAAGATATCAAGGTATGGCCAAAAAGAATTTACGGTTAATTAAAGAATCCGGTTGTGAGATTTTCCATTATATTGTTATAAAAATGTCACGTGGGAGGAAATTTACCCCACGCGTGTTATAACGTAACCCATAATGATATGAAAATGTTAATGCAAATGTTTATGTAAAAAATATAGTGTGCAAATACTAATATAATTTTTCTTTTAAATGTTAACAACTCTTGCACATACAGTTTCTATATATATACAGTTCTATATATTAGTTTTTTTTTTTTTTTTTTTTGTATTTTTATGGCTGAATTTGGATTGTAAAAGCTTTGCATGTAATGATATGCAGAAAGAAATCTTAGTGCTAGATTTATTTATTTTTTTTGCTTTAAATATAAAAAACCTCCTATTTTAAGTTAAATTATGTTCTTTATTGATTTACAGTTTATTTCAAAATATAAATTTTTGTTTATAATCAAACCTGGGGGAAATTGACACAAGAAAACCCATTGGGGTAAAATTTATCCCGCGCGTGTAGTAACGTAATGGAAAAGGGCACGTGTGCTGACGGATTAAGATCTAAATATTAGCATAAACTGATTATTTTGAGAGACTCAAATTTTAGAATAATATTAAAAGTAATTTCTTTTCTAATTTTAATTAGAAAGTGTTTGCATAGCATTCAAATTAAGAAAATCAATAACATGCATCAAGAAGCTATAAAAAAATTAATTCAGAAGACATGTACATAACACCAAAGGAAAACCTGTAAAGTTTAATTTATTCATCTTTCGATTAATGCAATTGATGTCTCTTAAAATATTCAAATAATTCTAATTGTTGCAATATTTTGTTTTCTCCAAAATCAGGTATTTTTTCAGGATTGAAATAGTTTATATTTTATCAGTGCTGTGCAATTTACAATAAAATTATTATCGTAGAAGGAAATGTACACAAATGACGATTGCAGATTGGAACAATACATGTTGAAACAATGAAAAAAATTAAAGAAAATTATTTTTAGTACCACATATCGTAGCTAATTTTAATCCGTCTTTTCGCATGTTCCCTGGGGTTCTTCATTTTATTCTATCCCATTTTATTCGTGAATAATAATGTTTTTTTTTTTCTTTCTAAATGACATACAAAGAAAGGAAATTAATATTTTGGAATGAGCACATCTTTTGTCTATCTTTTTACTTTACAATTGTTTCTTCCAACAAAATTATGGTTCACTGATAACGAGTTAAAACAAATTAAGCAAATTTGGAAAATAATAATTTTCATTAAAAATGTGAATTTTTATAAAATATCAGTTTATTAAATACTTTGTTTTATTTTCAAGTGTGTATTATGTGAAAATATCATAAATGCGATAATAAACTCAATAAGTATTATTAATAAAATTTATATAAAATTTATTTAAAAAGATTTTTGCTATGTTGAGAACATTAATTTTATTACGAAATTGTACAAGATCTTATAATGAAATCTATAAATACATTCCTACAAATGTAAAAAATTATATATTGAAGATTCTTATGCAGTATTTCTATGTTATATATTCTCAGTAATAAATTTTCAGTAAAGTAAAGTAAAATTCTTTATCAAAGAGAAGCCTTTTATAATAAATGCAGTATTACCTTTTATGTTAATATAGATTTAGAAGTAAAACATTAATCACACTGATGGGAAAAGAAAAAAAAATCGATATTATAAAATGTTACGTCTATAATTTTTATCTCAAATAATTAAGTCTGATGTCGCCCACAAATTGCCTTATTCCTAAAATGTTTCATCTTCTACGCAATAAAATATTTCAGATATTTTTTTCTGACGTAGAAGAAATTTGTACGTTTTTATAACAGTAGTTATTTACGATTAATAATATTTCTAAAGATAAAGAACGCTTTTCGGTATCGGTGGTAACTCGGAAGAGATTTTTGTAAATTGTCATTTTGGTGATAATATACTTTTTTTGTATTAAAAAGCACGTCTATTTCTACAATGTATTCTGTTGCTTTATATTGACACTTCTCCATTTGGTTTCTATATATAGGAGCTACATTTTTGGAATTGTAGCTAAAGAGAAGTTAACTTAAATTTACGAAACAGTTTTTACTACAATTGGAATTGTTTTTGAGTTTTCTTGCAGATAATAAATAAATGTGCGCATTCTTAAAGAGTAGTATTGGTTAAGTGTGCAATACTGGAGAGAAAAAACCCATTCAAATCACAAATTATTTCTTAAATTTCAATTTCAATTTTTTTACACGTTTCGATGGTGCACGGTTTTTTTCATCAGTAATAAAAATCATCATTTTTTTTTTTATAATTCAACACAAGAATTCATTTATAAAGTGCACTAACATGCTAAACAATCACATCGTTTAATTGGATGCAGAAGGCAAAAAAATTAATATTATTTTAACTTTACAATTCTTTTGCTAAAATTATGTGTAAATTAAGCATATGTTGCAAACGCAGCAATGCACAAGTTTCATTATTTCAAATAATATTATATTTTTAGTAACTCTTCTACATTCTTATCTATTTTTTCACTAGGATAAAGAGATGTTAACTTTACATGCTTATGAATTATAACCTCTTACTCTTCTTTATAGAGATATATAGCGATTTCATTTTAACTATATATATATATATATATATATATATATATATATATATATATAGTGCGTGTATGTATTAATGAAAATTGATACGTTTTTTTCATCTAGAAAAAACAAGGAATATTTTATGGCCGAATGCAATTTAGGCAAGTTGATTCTTTATCTGCGATTGTAAGAAGGTTAAACTAAATTTCATTAATTCCCATAAAATGAATTTCACGTAACAAAATAATTTGTCATTAGTAGCAATAAAATCGTTTAGTTTAACGTCGAACGGAATGAATGTTTCACAAGTGGCCCAATTAAGTAAATTAAATGCGATCGAGTATTACGGTATTCTGCATAAAGTCTAATTAAATTTGTAACGTGTACAAGAGAATGTATTTTTTTCCAACTAAGTAAATATGTTTAAAGCTGAGTCATTAAACAAGGGTATCTTCAATTATCTTTTCTTGAAAAAATAATGTATAACATTGCTAGATTATACTTCGTATAAGCACATCTTTAATCATTTAACCTATTTATTGTAAGCAGGAGTGCCATAATATGCGAATTCCGACTTAAAATGAAAAAGAAAATTGAGTTTGGACACATTCCTGTTAGGAAGAACTTTTCACAAATTGTGAAATTTATACTATTATATAAAGAGGAAACGGTGACTGACTGACTGACTGAGTGAGTGACTCATCAACGCCCAGCCGAAACTACTAAAGTCAGGGTCACGAATTTGGACTGTAGATTGCTGTTATGGCCTAGGCAAGCAATAAAAAGGGATTTTTGAAAATCAAATTTGAATTAAAGGGGGGTTCGAATGTTTTAGGTCATTTTGCCATATCTCAGCAGCAGTTATAGGCAGGAGCTTGAATTCCAGAAAGCAAATCTATTAGAAAAACGATTAAACACCTATTTCAGCGATTTTAGAAATTCCCCCCAGAAGGGGGTTAAAGGGGGTGGTCGAATGTTTTAGGTAATTTCGTCATATCTCAGCTGCAGTTATAGGTAGGAGCTTGAAATTCCAGAAAACAAATCTACTAAAAAAATGATTAAAAACCTATTTCAGCGATTTCAGAAATTCCCCCAGAAGGGGGGTTAAAGGGGGTGGTCGAATAATTTAGGCAATTTCGTCATATCTCAGCTGCAGTTATAGGTAGGAGCGCAAAAATCCGGAAAACAAATCTACTAAAAAATGATTAAACACGTATTTCAGCGATTTCAGAACCCCCCCCCCCCCCTCGAAGGGTGTTAAAGGTATGTTTTAGGTCATTTCGCCATATCTCAGCAGCAGTTATGTGTAGAAGCGCGAAAATCAGGAAAACAAATCTACTAAAAAAATTATTAATCACCTATTTCAGCGATTTTAGAATTTCCACCTGAAGGGGGTTAAAGGGGGGGGGGTCGAATTTTTTAGGTCATTTCGCCATATCTAAGCAGCAGTTATGATTAGAAGCGCGAAAATCAGGAAAACAAATCTACTAAAAAAATGATTAAACACCTATTTCAGCGATTTTAGAAATTCCCCCCAGAAGGGGGTTAAAGGGGGGGGGTCGAATGTTTTAGGTCATTTCGCTATATCTCAGCAGCAGTTTTAGTTAAGAGCACAAAAATCAGGAATCCAAATCTACTAAAAAATGAATAAAACACATATTTCAGCAATTTTGGAAATACCCCCAATAAGGTGGTTAAATGGGGGGGGGGGGTCGAATTTTTTTAGGTCATTACGCCATATCTCATCTTTTATGTAGGAGGGCGAAATTAATTAAAACAAATCTACTAAAAAATTGGTTAAACACGTATTTCGGCGATTTTGGAAATTCACCCCAGAAGGTAGTTAAAGGGGTTTTCAAAAGTTTTGTGTCATTTCGCCATATCTCAGCAGCAGATTTAGGTAGGAGCGTGAAATTCAGGAAAACACATCTACTAAAAATGAATAAACACGCATTTCAATGATTTTAGAAGTCCCCCGAAGGGTTTTAAAGGGCGTGTTTTCGAAAGTTTTAGGACATTTCGCCATATCTCAGCAGCTGTTTTATGTAGGTGCACGAAATTCAGGAAAACAAATCTACTAAACAAATGATTAAACACGTATTTCAGTGAATTTCGAAATTCCCTCCCCCCTCCCCCCGAAGGTTGTTAAAGGGGAATTCGAAAGTCTTGGGTCATTTCGTCATATCTCAGCAACAGTTTTTGGTAGGAGTGCGAAATTCAGGAAAACAAATGTACTAAAAAAATTACACTGTCTACCCGTGCAAAGCCGGGACGGGCCGCTAGTAATATATAAATTATGAGATTTGCAATCGAAAACGATATGTATTGTAATCTAAAGAACTGGAAATCGATTTCTAAAAACTTTAATAACTATATGAATCCAAAATTGCAGTTCATTCCGCTAAGTAAGTTTTGAATTATGTTTAAAAAATTATATTTCAGTTTGTTTTGAAACTATAAAAAAAATGAACATTATGAATTTCAAAATTTACATCTATATAAATCCTATACTGCTTAACTGAATGGCTGAATGGATTTATGGTCAGTATCTGAAGGTAATATTTATTGAAGAATCCAAATATAATGCAAAAATTGGATATTAGTATGGTAATTTCTAAAGTTTTTTTTTTTTTACAATTTAAAACTTGAGACAGATGTCTAAGCTTATTCTTTAAAAAAAAATTGAAACAATATAAGACAGAAAAATTAAAGATCAAGTTTTGAGGTATAATTAAAAAATGTATATTATAGTTTCCTTTGAAACTATTAAAATGAATTTAACATTTCCAAATTTTACATCTGTATAACTTTTAAACTACTTAACCGAATGATTCCTCCTTGTTATCTGACGGCTAAATTTATGGAAGAATACTAATATGATGTCAAAATGTAATGTCCGAATTAAAAGATTCAAAGTTTATTACAATTTTAATATAGATACGTCCCATTAATTTTTTTTTCACATAAAATGAAAAACACATAATTCATAATCGAATTGCTGCTTTCATTTTGTCCTACATAATTTTTGAAGAATGCACAAGGTGGTCTCTTTTATTGTGGACGAATGTAGTTGAATTTCTTTTAACCTTCTTACGCTATTGAGGAACAAGTTACGTTTTGCCTGAATGTGTTTGTTACAAACAGTTTGGAATATATTTATTTTAAGTCGCAACAAATATTTTTATATAGGTTTATTGCATATATTTTTGTGTTTAGTAATAAAAAATAACAAATTTTATATCTTTTAGAACTCCCCTTTCAATTTCTTCCGTCATCTCTCCCAGTCCCTTGTTTGAATAAGCGTGTAAAGGAAATATAAAAATAGAAATAAAGAATTTTTTTTAAATAACAAATAAGTTTTATTTCTATTATTCTTAACTCTCTGGCGACGAAAGCGGCCGAAACGGCTTCACATTCAGGGGACCAAGCCGGCGGCCTGATATTCGGAATAGATCCCTACCCCCTTTCCTGGGCAGGGTGAAAGACTTTCAATCAATTTGCGTTGACAGTTTTATCCGCCTCTCTACTTTCAGGAAAGCCGTCATTCTTTCGTGCCCATTTTCCCTAGCTAACAGGGAATTTTTTGGTTGAAAATTTTTATCAGCTAAATGTTTTAATGCCGTTACAATTTATTCAAAATTATCAGATTTCGTAATTAATCGGCCTTTCTAAAATTAATGTAATGTATTTATTAGATTAAGAACTGTGTGTGTATTAATGTAATAAATACCTGTTCTTTTTTTCTTGTGTATAATTCTAATAAATTAATTAATGATACAAGTTTTATTTTAAGGGACATTCTTTATATGTGTAAGTAGATTTTTCCATTAAAAATATCTTTTTAAAATTTAAAATTGACACTCTAAAATAGGCTTGACTTTGAAAATGCCATTACCGTGGTCGTTATGAAGCCGTTTTGGATCTAATATTTTAGGGAAATAGTAATGTCAATTTTAGAATTAAAAAAAAAAAAAAAAATCATTTCTATTCCTTATAAAAAAATTTCCATAATTATAATATATAACGTAATTTAAGCTGAAAATCAGAAATTAAAATAACATAATATAATTTTCTTTTTAAAAGCCAAATTTTCTATTTTCTTAGAATGACCCATATATATATATGTATATATAAGGATACGTTTTCAATAAGTGACAAATTATGCACTGTGATTTACTAAATTTTAGGAAAAAGAAACACCTGGCTCCTCTAGAATTTAATGGCGCGCATGGGCAGCTAAATGTCTCTAGATTAATCTCTATTGCGTATATTCATGCATAACTTTAAAATTGTTGCATTAGCACTAATAATTTTTTTTTCCCCAGGACACAACACTATTTTTCTCCTGGGCCAAAATTCCTCGTTAATTTATCAACAAATCATCGGTGCATGAAAATGAAAAAAAAAATGTGATATTTGCAGATTTTTGCCAGTGGTTGGGTATAAATAGCAAATTTGCTATTTTAAACAGTTTTTTCAGGGTCATGAAATTCACAAAACGTTTTAATGAGGGAGTACTTGGGGGTAAATACGTATTTTGATGTAAGGAGAGACTTCTAAATGAGAAAATTATACTTGAAACAATTTTAAAATGTTATCAACAATTTTCTACTGCATACTTTTATAGGCATCGGGCTCTATTGACACAATATTTTTTCGAGCTCAGGCTCCGAAAAAAAAGTGCCCGAACTCATTTCTAATTTGTAGCAATCAGTTGCTTGCATGCTAACATTCGTAAAAGGTAATAAAATGCATAAAATGTTAGTTTATGAGTTTTGTGTATTACATTATAATTTGTATTTAAAATAGTTATTGTAATCATTACAGTTATTTTGATGCATAATAATAAAATAATTTTTAATACATTATTATTTATTAAATAATTAATTATTAATAATTATAAAATAATTATAAAATTAATTATTAATTATTATTATTTTATTAATTATTAATAATAAAATAATTATGTTATTATTATTATTATTAATTATATTTGATTAATAATTTAATCATTATATTACGTTATAATATAATTATTAATAAAACAATATGCAAATTAAGATAATTAAAGGCAATATTTTATTACGTTTTAAATCTAATTTAACCCGCTTATTAATTGCTTTCAATTTAGTATCATATATAATTTGTTTCATTTTATAGATTTTAGTAAGTGAATAAGAAGCTAGATTAAAGAAACTTCTCTTTTAAATATTATCATGGTTTATTGCAAAAACAAAGAATCTATGTAGAAGATAACTTTCACTCAACTGAATTGCAGAATTATGCGATTTAATTAAGACTAATATTTCTTTTCGAAAATTGTGGTATCCATAACCCTCCCCATCTACTTAAAAAGAGAAGGATTTCTTTAATAATTTATATTTATAAATTCGCAATTCCTTAAAATTTTAAATGTTAAATTGTGAAAATGCTCATTAAAGTTTCAAATGTTGATTATTTTGTAAAATTTAAGTAATTTTTCTCAAAATTCGTTGACGGTATTTGAATTGCTCAATTATGGAGGGATAAATGCTTCGAACAATGTTTTTAGACATTTTCTTTTTACTATATCAACTATCTTTCTGAAGTCGACCGATAAGACCACCCAGGCAGAGAAAGTAATTTCTCCTCCACGATTTCAAATTGCTTTACTGAGATACTGTGCTGTACTCGTTATTGAAGATTTTTATCCGCATGTACAGAAACAATGATTTAGGTATAATTTGTTAATTTTATACCAAAATCATACTTCAAAAGTCTTAGTATTTATACTGTTCCAGCATGTCATAAACAATCCAATTAAGCATGTAAATCGATCAAAAAATTCTAAAAAATTCTTGTATGAGAAATAGATGTTTTATCCTCCATAAACTTCTAAATTGATCGCCAGAATTTTGAATTCTTTTCTACATGAGGATTTAGTGTTTTTTTTTTTTTTTTTTAAATAAATGATTGTAAAAGCTAAAGGATAGAAATTATTTTGAAAGCAATTTACAGGAACTTATTTTTTTTTTTAATTTAATTAAATGAAATAATGGAGTATTAGTAAATGAGATAAGCACTTTCAAGAGCTTATTAATATGAAATCGAATTACATTTTTGCTTTATTAATGTGATTATTTTATGAAAATATTCTTGCATAAAAATATTAACTGCAATCATTTCATCATTAAACTTTTCTTACTGTTTATCAAAACTACTGTAATCTATTCATGGTTTAAACTAAGGGGGTTGGCAGTGGGAGCAAGTGCTCCGGCGCCATTACAGAAGGCGAAGGTGGCTGCAAATGAATATTTCATTTGTCGTTTCATACAAAAATATATGAAATTTGGATAAAAATGGTTTGCAACTGGAAAATCTAAAAGAAAAACTGAGACTGCCTGGAACACTAAAAACTGATGTGTCGATAATACACAATTTAATTTTTAATTTTAATTTTATTATTATTATTATTATTATTATTATTTTATTTTATTTTTTTTTTCCCGATCCGGCATTAGTGTGGGCGAGTTGGAGCAACTACCTTGGACACTAAAGACTGATTTGTGACAAATTCAAAAAATAAATAGTAAAAACTTAATAGTTTGTTTTGGTTTTTGTTGTAAGTCCCTATTATTATAATTTTGAAAATTAGCGTTAGATTCAGAAAAACATCTTTAATAGTAAGTAAAAGTCATAGTTCTATAAAACTGGCTGTGGATAGCACACAAAGATGTTTTATGGTATTGGAATTCACTGTTATACCGACAGAAAATTCTGGTTTTTCAATTATTAAGAAAAATCTGAAATACATTGTGACTCGTATCACTATAACTTTAAACGCCTAATCAATTTTAATGTAATACAAATGTAATATAACTACAGTAAAATATGTGAAAAGAAAATTTGTCTACAACGGAATCCTATCTGAAATAAAAAAAATAAATGGTAACAACAGAAAGAATATTAATAATTATAAATGCGTAAACGAAAATCTGTATAAAGTGGAAATTTTTCCTGTGCTTTTTGATTACGGTTTCACAGGTTTTATTGAATAACTATTTGACAAAGCTGATTACGTACTTCAAAATTACGTACTCTATGATTACATATTTTTAATTTTAAAATAATTCGGCTATTAGAAAACAAGTAAAATTCTTTTTATAAATTTACTTTAAAAAAAGAAGGTGGGGGCGCAAAAATA
Source organism: Maratus michaelseni (assembly GCA_963931845.1). Taxonomy (NCBI): domain Eukaryota; kingdom Metazoa; phylum Arthropoda; class Arachnida; order Araneae; family Salticidae; genus Maratus; species Maratus michaelseni. The sequence continues at coordinate 125,535,951 of OZ007590.1, read as the reverse complement.
CATGTGTAACCCCTGTAAAAAAAAAAAAAAAAAAAAAAAAAAAAGGCTAGTTTCGGACTTAAATATATTTTCTAAATAATAAATTAACCACATATGTCAACAACAAAAAGACAGCATGAATAATTGAGTTCTTCAACAAACATTTTAAAGGTTGAATTAACCTAAAATTCAAACTCATTATTGATCAATCAATGCGATTATATTGTGAAAATAATCATCCATAAAAATATTAAAAGCTGTCATTAAATTTTTATTCTTCTCTTATTTATCAAAAACTCTACTACTTATTTTTTTTTATTTATAAATATGCTGTACAAGTGAACAGCTCAAATACAATTTAAAGAAATTGGCAGCAAATTTAAAAGATAGAATTTGAAAAAGGGATAAAAGAAATATAATTATTTTTTTTTAATAAAAAGTATTATTTTAATGTTATTATTTTTTATATACAACGAAATATTATTTATTTTTCACATTAAAATCAGTGGATTTCTAAAGTCAACTAAAAAAGAAAAAAAAAAACTCAAGACTTGTCGGAACATTTTGAGTGATATCACACAGCTAGTCGATTTGTATTGGCTACGCTCTGCAATGACGTAAGCTAAGTGGACAAAGGACATAAGGGGGAATAAGATAAGAATTTTGTTAGAATCATTTAGCTTCTTTTATTTCGGTAAACTCGTTTCACGAGCACGTCGCTTTCTTTCACTATTCTGGCTTATTTTTTTAAATATATGTTGTTATTTTAAATATGAGCCGAAAAAAAGTCTTAACGCAAGATGAAATTGATGAAATTCTCTTTCATGATACGGATGAATCGGATTTCGAAGAGGAAGATGACGGATGGAAAGAATCTAGCATGATTGAAAATGATGATAATTTTGATTCTTTAATTATTGAAGACAATGCAAACGGCACAACAGACAATGAAGACACGCAAGTTCAATGGTCTGAAACAATTGAAAATGAAAGTATTAAACTTACAAAGTTTAATCATTTTGCCGGGCCAGTGCATGATTTACCCGTAGGTTCAACTCCGTTACAATACTTGAAATTGTTTTTAACAGATGAAATTTTGGATCGAGTAAGAAGGAACACCAACAAATATGCTGAATTTTGTGAAAATAAACGTGATTCAATTGATAAGGAATGGAGACCTATTGAAACTGTAAAAGAATTATGGGCATATTTTACGGTTTTGTTGGTTATGAGTATTAACCACGTACCGCGTATTTCAGATTACTGGTCAGACAGCCCCATATTAGGTAATGAACAAGTAAAAAGAATCATGACCAGAAACAGATTTGCAAAAATCAAACATTATTTCCATGTATCCGATCGAGACGCTGAGAAGAGCAAAGAAAATGAAGAGTTTTCTTACACACAGAAATTGCAGCCTTTTATGTCGGACATAAAAGCGAAATTTATGAACCACTTTGAACCATTTCAAAGATTGTCCGTTGACGAAGCGTTGGTGAAATATAAAGGTAGACTTGGGATAGTGCAATATATGCCTTTAAAACCCGATAAGAGAGGTATCAAGCTGTGGATGCTATGCACATCTCAATTAGGATACACTTTAAATTTTGATGTGTACAGCGGAAAAAACTCGAAAATGAAAAGATCTGGAAAAGGATTGGGATATGATGTAGTGCTCCACCTAGCAGAATGTTTGAAAAATACTGGACACCACCTATATTTTGATAGATTTTTTACTAGCGTAAACCTCATGATCGACTTGCATAAAAAAGGACTGGGAGCATGTGGTACGGTCATGACAAACAGGAAAAAAATGCCATCTGAAATAAAAAATTTGAAACTAAAAGATCATAAATTTAAATCATACCAAAGCACAACGCATCCAAATTTGCTTTGCACTGCATGGCATGATAAAAAGCAAATTGTCATGCTTTCGACAAATGCAAAAGACGAACTTTGTGAAGTTAATAGACGCAAAGGAGCTGAAAAGCTTGTCGTCCCTTCTCCCACTTGCTTCGCAAACTATAACAAGAATATGGGTGGTGTTGATTTAGCAGATCAACGCCGTAAATATTATACGATGTCCAGGAAATCATCTAAATGGTGGAAATATTTATTTTCTTTTTTATTTGACACAACAATGAATAATGCATACATAATTTATTTAATTTCGAATTATCCACGGCCAAAACAAACATTTCAATTGTATGATTTTAAAATAAAAATCATAGAAGAGCTTTCTGAGGAAATTACTTCCTCTAGAAAACGTGTGATTGCTCCCCCTGAGAACGTTTCGCATGAACACAAAAGACAAAAAATTAGTGGACGTAAGAGAACTTGTGTTGTGTGCCGAAAATCAGGGAAAAAGACACTTTCAGGCGGAAGGGTTGAAAGTTCGTGGGAGTGCAGTGCCTGCAAAATGTGCCTATGCAAAAATTGTTTTGTTTAATTTCGTTCTATTTTCATTGATTACTCCGTCATCTTCCTTCAACAACCTTTTTTTGGCAAAAAAGGTCTTTTTCAAGACCCTTTACCCCGTGATGCAAAAATATTGTGCATTTGAGCACATACAAGCTGAGGGTAAAGAAAAAAAATATTTAATATTTATTTTTGAGCATTTTTAGGGGGAAATTAAGAAGTTTCTTATTGCTTTTAATATTACAAAAACATTTTTTATATTTGCGAAATGTAATGGTAAACTCTAAATACTTATTATGCTCTCTAAAAGTAAAATAATAATAATAATAATTAACGGGAGAAAGAGAAAACGAAATAAAAGCTTAATGCACATGCATGTGAATATTTTTCCATGCCTTAATACATGTTTTTTCATTTTATATTTCCAATATTATATTGTTTTCATGCATGCACAATTCAAATAATTAAATCATCTTTATAATATCGGATGTTAGTTTGACGAATATTGTTTCAATCAATGAATACTTTTCAATATCGTAAAATCACTTAAATATATTCGGAATTGTGTTTAAGTATAATTAATTTTATAACGCTCACCATGAAATATCGCTCTGTTCTAAAAGAAAAAAAGCAATAATCACTATAACTAATGCTGCAGTCGCTGTCGTGACATAATTTATTGCGACTTGTCAGATCATCATAAAAAATCCATATAAAAACAAGAAAACTGATAGTTTTATACAGAAATGCATGATAAGCAAACTGAAGAAGGCAGATTTAAATCGAAGAATTAGTTTACACACTATTCAATGTTGAAGTCAGTCAAAGTAATCCTGTTAAAAAAGTTTTAGAGGATCACAAACTATCCACAGCCATATAATTACCTGTTTAAAACACATACTTGACTAGATTGTGGAGTACATTGTCGAACATTTTAAAAAATTGTCTAATTTCATTAAATATATATATATTTTTTTTGTTATTCAAAATTTCTTTTTTTAAATTGCCATTTAAAAGTTGGCAGAATTTAAAAAGCGCGTATAATAATCGTTACAAACACTTTATTAATTGAAAAATATATTTACAAATTAATATGAAATATGAAAGAAACCTTTAAATTAATTTATTTATTTCGTACGAAGAACATTAAATGATGGAAATTAAGTCATATTTTAAAACGATGCATTTTAAACAATTTTCATGTGGACACACTATTCATGTAACGTCAAACTGGTAATCACGTGCCGTCAAAGTAGTGGCTAGCCCATTTGTTTACATATTTCATCACTTAAAGCAGCATAAATAACGGGTTGGGTTGGGTTGATTATTGACGGTCAATTATCTACACTTGGGATATAGGCCCGGGGGGAGTGCCCTTCGTGGGGGTCTTTCTAAGGGAACCTAACCCGTATTTACGCATGGAAAAATCCATGGCTCGAAGAAAACCACGAAAACTCCGAACGATTAGGCCGACGGGCGCGATTGGGATCGAACCCAGCACCTCCCGTCTACCAGCTTCGAGAGCAGAACCTCTCAGCCACTGGTGGGGCCATAAATAACGGTAAATGCATACAAAAAAATACATTTATTTTGTACAAATTACTTATTATTCGATAAATTTATATTATAAAATTTATACATATTTCTTAATTCAAATAAATGATTTTCACTTTATAAATAGCATGAAAAATATACATCAAGTTGCATTAAAATAAATAAAATAATTCATGCATATTTTATACCTGTTGCTGAAAATTTCTAAAACACGATATAAAGATATATGATGTAACGATATGATGTAATACACAGATTAATTTTAACACAATTATTTCAAATTGGTAAATAAATCATACGAGTAGTAATACGTAATACGTAGTGTAATCACGTATCCAGCGTTTACTGGAGTTCCTTTACCTGCGATCTTTTCTGTTGAGCTGATTAAAATATCAGACCAGATTCTCTGATCAATAAGGTTAACTGGATGAATTATGACCTCCAGATTCGACCGGGATAGTTCAGTAGTAGAGCGTGGCGGCTTCAGTCAAGCGATCCCAGGTTCGAATCCTGGCCCGGACATTTTTCGTCCAGTTGGAAAATTACTACTCGTATGATTTATTTACCAATTTGAAATAATTGTGTTAAAATTAATCTTGTGTATTACATCATGACCAGTAGACCAGTGAGAAAATTTTGCACTGCAGTCTAATATTTGTTATATATCTTTGTTGTACTATTTATTATTATTATTATTATTATCATCGTTGAGCACAATATAGTGCGGTATTTAAGTTTTGTGGCAACACTGATTTGAGAAAAAACCTTTCATTTATGAATACAATGCTGATTTAATTTTTAATTAACAGCAATTTTTAATCAAAAAACATTTTATAACGAAATGTAAGTGTACTATGTCAGAAGCCTGTTCAAAATCCTTTCATATGGTATCTCATTTACTGTTCTGTTTTTTTGTTTTTTCTTAGAAAAAGGGATGTTGACAACAGAAATAATATATAAGATTTAAAAAAAAAAAAAAATTAAAAATAAAAAAAAAAAACGCTTTCTGGTGAAGAGTTTTTGGGGATTGTTGTGTTTCTAAAATTGGTTCAAAATATTCATTTTGACAGCATTTTCTTAAATATATTTTCCTTTACAGGCGAAAAAGGACGTTATTCAATTTCTGCTAATCTGAATAAGCATACCTGTAAAATCTACTCATTTAAGAATAAAAAATTATTTCATAAATATGTGAAGTTTGGATGTGAGAGCAAACAGTAAAAATTACTGAGAAAAAAACCCTTAGACGTGAAAATGAAAAAAGCTCCGTAATGCTATTGTCACACAAATGCACCTATTTGGTTATATGCTTACAACAGATAGATCTAAATGTTTCTTAAATATTTATTATTATTATCTTTTTTATTATTGTAAGAAGTTGGAGTATGCTTCTTTCTTTGATTATTACTGTTAAAATATTCTTTAGCATAGCAAATTATGAAATACGATACTTTATGAATTCGTATCCTCTTAAGTTTATAAATATTGTAATTATTCGTTTATAAAATTTAAGAGATCAAGAACAAATGTTCATGTTTTTCTGTTTACGAATCATGCTTCAAACAAAACCCAAGAGGTGTAATATTTTCCCACACATTTCGATAAGAAAACGTAGTTAAACTCCTTAACTTTGTAGGGAGAAATGCTCAGGGCGTCCTATTTATTTTCACTTTCTTCTTTTATCAACGATCTTTTTTTTATGTATGCCGATTTGACCACACGCAGCGTGCAAGACAGGAAGTCATTTCTAAATACCTATTGCTGGAATACAATATCCTTGCACTGTTCGTTAACAAAGATTTTTCCAGAAGAAGAATCATTTAATCTGTTAATTTTCTGCTAAAGTCAAATACAGTCACCTCTCACTTATGCGCGTTTGAAGGGACTGACTTAAAATCGCGCATAACTGAGAGCCGCGCATAACTGAGAGGACGTTGTATGTAGTAATTCCTTATACACATTATACACATTATTCGAAAGAAAAACATATTGAAATATAAGAGTTATGATTAATGATATTTTATAAAATAAAAGGGGTGCAATATTAGTATAGTGTACTAAAATATATATATATATATCCTTACACTTTCACTATAAAATTTAGTTTCAAAAAATACAATAAAGTAAATTTTTTTCATTTGACATAGAAGATGATATACTTACATAAAAAAAATGCCAATTAGTCCTCTTTTAAGAAGTCATCAATGGTAGTTTGTTTTTGCTTAGGCCGCGTTTGTACAACGACCTTTTCTAATGCATTAAAGTGCGTCATTGTATTTGATGCTATATCAGCATTTTGTAGGTAACATTTCAAAGTGTCCAGGGCTCCTAAAGCAGTAGTATAAGATGGGACAATTACAGTATCAGTTTCATCATTATCATCATCATCTCCTTCTCTTTCAGCTGTCACATCATCAAACACAGTTTCAATATCTCTAATTGCCGTTGATGTTAAGTTTTCATCAACAATGACGAAATCTTGAAAAGAAAGAGAATCTTGACTTATTCTATTCCATTCTTCTTGGTCTATGTTAAAATCATTGCTGTTGCTTTCATTTTCCTGTAATGGAATAACTTCAGCATTATTTGAATGAAAAATACCCGCTTTCCTAAAGCAGTTAGAAATTGTCATGGCTGTTACGTTATTCCAAGAGGAAACCAACATATGCATGGCATCCAGAATCGAAATTTTCTTGAATTTCTTTTTCTGCTCTAGTGATATAAACATTCTTCGCACCAAATCTTTCCTATACTGCGCTTTAACTGACCTTATTACACCGAGATCTAAGGGCTGGAGTCTGCTAGTACAGTTAGCAGGGAAAAATATAACTTTAATATAATATTGTGCATGTGTCATCAATGGGAGATATGAAGGATGGGCGGGACACTGATCCATAAATAACAAAACTTTCTTTTTTTTTCAGCCATCTTCATATCGAATTCCTTCAAAAAGTCTAAAAAAATTTTCGATGTCATCCAGGCTTTGGTGCTATTTGCGTAAGAACATGGCAATTTCTTGACATTTTTTAAACACCGTGGATTCTTGGATTTACCAATCACTATTGGCGGTAACTTTTCTGATCCGTCCCCATTGCAACATAAAAGCACAGTCAGTCTTTCTTTGCTGTGTTTGCCACCATGGCATGCTTCTCCCTTAAAATCCATCGTTTTGTTTGGTAAAAGACGATAAAATAAGCCTGTTTCATCACAGTTAAAAATGTTCTTAAGATCAAAGTTTTGAATTAAATTTGGAAGGTCTGCGATCCATTCATTAGCAGTTGAATCTGAAACGGCTGCGCTTTCACCACTCAGACAATGATTTGTTAAACCGTGTCTTTTTTTAAGTTTTTCTAACCATCCCGAAGAAGCTGAAAAATTTTCGATTCCCATTTTGGATGACAAAGTGAGTGCCTTTTCTTTAATTAACTCACCGCTAATGGGTAAATTAGAAGCTCTCATTTCTCTGAACCACTGAATTAAAGTGGTTTCTAAAATCTCAAATTTTCCATTCTGAATTCTTGATCGTTTCTTCGCTTGGTGCAGAATATTCATATTAATTTTTTTGATCGAGTCCTTGTTCTTTAAAATCCCTCTGAGTGTTGATTCTGGCAAATCGAATTTTCGAGCTAAATTTATTTTTGACAGTCTAGGATCATTTTCTGCTGCTTTTATAACTTCCATTTTGAACGAAATTGTTAACTTTCTTTTGCTCATTTTTATTGCAAAAAAAAAATAAACGAAAGAATCTAGATGCTACCGTAAAGACAAGGACGAAATGTAACACGCAGGTGACTTGATAAAATTAAAACAGAAAGAAAAGAAGCAACCATTAGAACTGAGGGGGTGAGTGTAAAGTCGAACTGTAACATCCTCTCCACCCTCTCCACCCCGCTTTTCGGTACGGTCTTTTGACCTTGACAGGTGCAGAAAATTATTTATCGATTTAAAAAAAAATGTGAATTGCGTTGTCATTTCCGCGTATAACTGAGAGAGAAAATTCAAAGTGGCGCTTATAAGTGAGAGATCTATAGCATTATTTTCCTATTCCTCGTTCCGGGACCTTACGAAATTCGCGTATAACTGAGAGACGCGTATAACTGAGACGCGCATAAGTGAGAGATGACTGTACATATTTCAAACGTCTTAGTGTGTGTGTTGTGCCAACATGTCATAACTGAACGTACAAAATTACTAAATTTATCATAAATTTCTTAAAATAATTATATCAGAAATATATGTTTTATGTTATATGAATCTGTAAATTGATAGTTAAAATTTTTATGTGTGAGCTGCTTACGTGAAGATTGTCAGTGTTTTCATATATGCATTGAATAAGCTAAAGATTAATTAAATTTTACTGAAATTCATTTTCAAAAGAAAATATAATTTTTGATAATTTGGAAGGAAAAAGAAGGTGATATTTTAAATATTACATAAAAAAAAAATCTTGTAAAAAATAATTGTTTTATTCTATTGGAACAATTTCGAGTAGGATGTGATGCACATTTAGTGATAATACAGATATTATATATTGTTTTTCTGGCTCACGTCTTTATAAAGAGCTTCCTTCAAGAAAATGTGAAACTTCTTTTAATAAAAACAATCTCTAAAACAGTAATTTTGAGAAATTTAGAATTTTTTTTATTTTTTAGTAATGCAGCTAAAATGTCCCAATGTTGCAAATCCTATTTAGGATCTACATTTATTGTATAATAGAATATAACTAAATGACACAACAAAATTATTTGAGTTTTTAATGCTATGACGCCATTAAAATGCAATGCAGAATTAACCGGCCACTATGTGATACCATATTCTGGAATTTTTCATAATACAGAAAATACTGTATAGTGGTTAAGTAAGCTATTAAAAATATATTTGTCTGAACTGAAGAATAATACATTCCAAAGGTTGAAAATACTTGAAATATAAAAAAAATCCGTTAAAATAAAATTAAAACTACATTCCATACTTTTATGAAGCAGCCAAACAGTCATAACGGAGGATGTTAATACAATTAATATATTTAATAACATTTATAATTAATATAATTTATAATCTAATATAATATGTACAGTAAATAATTTCCTCCTGAATAATTAAAATCCTTTAGGCATATTTAAGCGTTTATATGAGAAAAGAAATATACTGAAGTTATAATATTTTTATTGTGTTAAAAAGATTAAATTTAGAAAAGTTCTTTTTTGCTTCCAAAATATTTTGCTACACAGTTCAAAATTATCCTTGCAATGTATATTTGCAATATACGAAAATTTTAAAATTATTCTGTGATTGAAGAGACAAAACAAATTTCAACCATGCACTTTTTCACACTAAACGCTATAAAATAAATCTTTGAAAACTTAATAATATGTGTAACAAAAACACATATACAACGTACCCCTGCCTTAAATAGAAAACTTTCATGATATCTGGAAAAAAGAACACAATAGCTGGAGTGCATTTTAAGAATAAAACCTGTCTGAAATAGATTTTTCCTGAAATTTGAGACATCGTCTGAGGTTATACTGTATATATTAAAATATGAATGTATGTATGCATTTTATATACTTACACTCTTTGGAAATTCAATGAGAATACATGGAAAATAGGGCGATTTGCGATTCGAAACAAACATCTATCACTTGCAAGAAAAAAAAGCTATATTAAAACATTTCTAAAAATTAAAAAAAAAAATTATTTCCAACATTAATAATGATTTTTTAAAAGATTATTATTAATCATTATTATTAATCATTTTTATTAATCATTTTTTATTAAACATAATATTTTAATGAATTAAAATTGTGGAAACAATTTTATTCTATTTTTAAGGGTAAGGTGGTAATAAGGATTATTATATGTTTGCTGATGCCATTTTCTCAAAGATAATAAAAATAAACTTAATTTTAATATGAATATAATGATGTTTAAACGCCATTAAAAGTACTTTTTTTTCGAACAAAATTTACATAAATTTTAAAATAAAGCGTAGATTTTAATCGACAAAATTTAATAATTTTTTTTTTTATATATATAAATTCAACCACATAATTTTTTCAAAGACTTTATTCGACCAGCTTCAAAAATTTGAATTAAATTTCCAAAAGACAAATGTTTTCATAAATGAAATTGGCATCAATAAAAATGTGAATTTTTATAGCAAAACCGAGAAAGTAATTACTATAAATGTATCAAATGAAAAAAGATCAACATGCAAATTTCGTATTTTTTTTTCCAACTTACATTAATTGTAATACGATTTCATGCTTAAAATTAATATGTTTAATATGCTTAAAATTAATATATCTTCTCCAAATATAGAAATAAATAAGATTTCTTTGCTATTTTCTTTCATTTTTTTTTCTTTATTACATTTCTTTGTCTTTTACAAAGTCGAAAGATCTCATGCAGTGTAAATTCAATGCATCAAATTATCATTCAGCAAGTTCCCATTATTTATGATAAACAAAAACTATATATTTTGATAAAAGAAAGAAAACAAATCTTGCATACATACATACGTATTAAAGTTTTAGACATGTTTTGATATTTTTTTTTATTTATCTTTTTCAATTGTTTGTGTACTACTGAGAAGGGTTACATTAAAATATTTACATTTTTGTTTCTTATGTTATTTTTAGGCTCCATTTAAAACGTGTATCTTCAATTAACTATTATTTCTTTTGATAACAGTGACGGAGGATGATTTTCCCCTGTGCGGGGAGGAAAACTTGTCTCATTTTCCCTCTCAAGAGAGGCGGTAGACTTCTGTAAAGAATTCCCACCCACTGACTTCGGCTAGACAGAGTGAAATGGGGGAAGGGATTTATCTCTGGTAGTTCGGCCGTTCTGGTTTTTTAAGGGTATAAGAGAAATTTGCTCTTGGTCGTCAGAGAGTTAATACATTTTTTAAAGTAAATCCTTATTTACTGTACACATTTACATGCTCCTGTCAAAGAAATGTTAAACATGAAGAACACCTCGTTTCCGTTTTTCGATCTTTCTTTGGACTGCATTCTTCGCACCTTCCTCGTTTAGGCGAACTGATATTTTACGGCTGCAGTTGTCAATTTCTTGTTTATTGTTACTGGGATTTTTATATATGCATGTGAAACTAGAGTCATATTCGGTTGAAAACGAAATAATGAGGAAAATGTTTCTTTTTTACGTGATGACTAAAATTCAGAGGAATAAATGACTTGTTTTTGTTCTGAGAGTTCGAATGATAGCTAATTTTTTCTTCAACAAATGAGGGTATTAGAATAACAGTGGAGTAAGTCAATATTTAGTAATTTGAGAAATGAAGGGTTTTGTGAAACTTGTCGTATTGCCGCTGCATTAAGTGATCCAATTTGTTTTCCCCTCTAGCGACTCCCTAAGTGAACTATGACTTATTTGACTGTCGCACTGAACAGAAATTACTATACGATCACTGAAAATGTGGTTATCTAGATTTTTCAAATTTTTGACATACTCCATTGTCATTCTAACCCCCTCAATACTTTAGCAAGGATAATTTCATGTGAAGAAATTATCAACCGTAATAATTCTAGCGGTACTCTCAATCGAATTTACCAAGCACATTACAACATTTCCTGCGTAATCTTCTGCTTTCCTCTCGCTCACCATCAGAATGTTTTGTAGTATAGGTTTGATTAGCGCAAACATAAGCTGTGTCAACATTGCACATCAACTACGATTTACCTCCGTATTTCCCTCTTGGATTTGATGGTATATATTGCCGAAATGGGCATTTACCAGGGAAAGGCATAAGCTATTCGCCGATTGTCTCATTTTTGTAAGGTATTAAAATCTTTGGCAATTGTGTAATAAATATCTCAAATAAGGATGTTATAGCGGTTAGCTTATCTGAACGGCGTAAATTTATTCTAATTTCTATGTTGTGAAGCCTAAGATATTGTCTAATAATTTCAAAATGTTTCAAAGACATACGTCACATCTAACTTCTCCGCTCCGCAACTGTTTCAGAGATTGTTATTCTGGTTTATAAACTCCATCTAAAATTAGCAAACCTGTAAAAAAACTAATAAAAAAAACTTCAAAATAAATAAATGAAATTCATCTTATTTGAATTATATACATCTTGTTTCAATTTATGTATAAATGATTGCGCAAAAAAATAAGGTATTGTACTAATATAAGCTTCAAGTTCCTCGGCAGAAACCAATGTGTGATTTTTATTCTGTTCTGAGCACACTTTCTTCATTTCTCGGTTAGTGTCTTCTAGAACAACCGTTCACACCACTTTATTCGCCACACCTGTAAAATCACGATGCCCCCCCCCCCCACACACACACACTCTAAAACATATGTGTCCGAAAAGAAACGGTCGAATAACTCTAGAAATATACATCTGATTGAAAAAAGGAAACGCATGTTCAATATTTTTGAAAAATCTATTTAGGGATATCAAAGTTGCTACCCTCCCCAACTCTGCTTCCGTGGTAAAAGGGGGATCAACTTTGAAATCTTAAAAGATAACCTCCCCCCCTTTTTTTTATTGCAGATTCGGATTATACAGGGGAAAAAAACGTAACTTTTGTATTGCACATTTTCTTCGGAAATTCGTAGATGGCGCTGTAATCGAGTAAAATGCAGTGAGAATCGTTTCCATTGAAGAAATATAGATCAAATAAAAAAAAAAGGAAAAATGCTTAATGATCTGGTGTTACCTCGTTTTGTATCATCTGCTCTTTTATTTTCAATAAGACTAGAAGAGACGCTCACATTTAGCATTAAAATTGATAATATTGACATTTTTTATAATTCATTTTAGTAACTTATACAGAGTTGGTGGAAAACCTTTGCACGCTAAATTTTCTTTCGAGAAACAAAAAGCATCTCAACATTCTCATATTTCTCAATTTTAAGTTGCCATTATTCCCCATAAAACACTTTTCTCTATTTTCGCCTTTTCATTACAGTTAATTGACTGCCATGTATTATCTGATTTTGAAATTTAAAATGTATATTATATGTCATATATTTATTTGCTGTGTAGGAGTCCCTCACTAGATTCATAGATATTCGCTATTTATCCATTTCTTTTTTGAATGCCATTTAATATTTATAAATTTTATAAATTTGGTAGTATCTCGATTATGTATTTCAAATATTTCTTAGGTTAAATGTTAAATATGTTTAAGACAGTCAGATTTAGATATACCCTTAAATAGTCACGTGAAAAAGATTATTCGTGTGACACATAGAAGAGTGAAATGAAATATTAGACTCGATCAATATATAATCGAAAAACTTGAGGAAAAATGTAAAATACATCATTAACCAAGAAAATTATACAAATTTTTAAGTATTAAAAAAGGGAAAAAAGTAAAATGTGTCAAAACATTTTTAAAGATTGTACAATTTTTTCTCATTTCAGGTCTACTTTAAACTTTTGATTGGAAACACTTTTATAATTCAACAAAAAACCTTTTTAAAATTTATTTTTAAATTTTGCATTACTTTTATTTTTAGTCTACAACATTACTTTTCCAAAAACAAATTGACAGAGAATTGGTTAGTAACAAATTTGGAACTGCCCCTTAAAAAGCCAAATTGCACTCCGGTGGAAACAACTGTTCTAGAATTAATTTCATCATGTCATTTGTCAATAAAAGCTTCATTGCTGACACGGGGTGTTCAGTTATCCGCTGACTTGCAAAATGCGTATTATTATGTTGTCTGTAAATTTAGAACTAAAGTAAGAACAGGTAATATTAATTGAAGTAAAACAAATAAGAATAAAGAAAATAAAATAATTACCAAATAATAATAAATTAGAATTATGTACTAGAATTTACCGTTCTTTTGATGCTGATGGAGAGGATTTACACCACATTCTTCTGTGTCGGAAATATCTGTCTTCTCATTCTCCTCTTCGATGAATAAATGATAACATTCATCTGTTTCATTCAAATTATTATCACTTCCTTCATCAGGTGTATCATTGAGCTGTTGTAAAAGCTTGCTTATCTCTTCTTCAGTAAGACGACGATGTATACGAGCCACATTTTGTAATAACATGGCAAAACACACTAAAAAAGTAGAACAATACATGAGTATATCAGTATCGTAGTGTCATCTATCAATCATTATTTGAAATACAAATCGTCCTAAAGTACTACTTTTTAACTCTTTTCAACATAATTGATATATGTTTATGAATTCGGTTTGTCTGTCTGTCAGTCTGTCCGTGTTGTAACTCTCGTAAATCTACTCGGATTGTTATGAAAATTTTACACATAATTGAATTTTACTATAGAATGTTTCGTATTTAAAATGAAGTATTTAGCATTAATAGTTCATTTACAAGGACGCACAAAATAATTCCATTACATGATGGTCTATGTTGAAAAATCGTTTGAGGCGCATTTTATTGATGTTACGATATTTTAAACATAATGAAATTAATATGCATTACTGAAGTGGACTATAGTATGCTTTTGACGGAGTATACAATTAGTAGCAGTTACTGTTCAATTACAGGGAAGTACAAAATAATTCCCTTACATGATGGGGAAAAATCGTTTGCTGTTCCTTTTGAGCACGTTTTGATACTTGAAACATAATTAAATTTAAAAGAATAACTACGATTCAATACAAATTATTTTCTATAGATTATGGAGTGTGCAGGATTTATAGTTCATGTACAGAGACGCACAAGACAATTCGGTTAAAGGTCTGACAATGATCGGCAATTGCCAGAAGTGATCTTTTCGCTATGATACACAATTTTAGTGTATTAAATGTGGTTTACAATATCTGTAGATCATATACAGGGCTGTACGAAATATTTCGAATATGGGCCGCAATGGCTGAAAATAGATTTTTACTGAGTTATGTATTTTTTGATTGCTTATTTAGATATCTCATTTAATAGTATGAAAAAAAAAATTTCTTCATGATATTCTGTTAGTGTTGGAAAGTGTTTCATAATCTATGTTGAATGCATAACTTTTCGTTCTTCTTTTGTGTATTTATATGTATATTAGTAATATAGGTTGATTAAACCTGGTCACGTGAAATGTATTTTTTTAATTTTTGTTAAAAATTTATTAAAGTCTGAAAAAGTTATAAACTGAGCAAATTTATTTATTTGAAGAATACTTAAATATCAGATATCGTACTTGAAAACCATAGGATCTACAATGAAATAAATTATAAAAATGGGTCGATTAGACTCATTTAAGACAGAAAGGTTAAGCATAAAAATAAGTATAATTTCTTAAGATTTTTATTAGAAATTGCTATAGCAGGAGATGATTGTTATCGCATTAGTTAAAATCGTCTTAATTAGAATGAGACATTAGAAATGCACCCCACTTAACACAGTGGACTAGTTTAATACAAGAACGAAAAATCATGCATCTGGTATAAATTATGCAATACCTTGCAGCACTAACAGAATGTGCATAAGAAATTTTGATTAATCATACAATGAAATGGGATAACTAAATAAGCAATTTAAATAAAATGCACCACAAACGATTTTACATCACAGACCATAACATAACGGATTTCTTCTGTGTGTCCCTGTATACGAAGTATACATGCTACACTCAGAAAAAGGAACTGATTAAAACTACAAAACATTTTTGTTGAGTACATTTTGGTTGTTTTAGCAAAATTCAAGTAAAATTGAACCATTTTACTTCAATTAACAAAACATTTTTTGCTGGCGATACAAAAACTTTTTTAGAATTGCAAAAAAAAAAATGGTTTTTAACAAAAAAAAAAATTGTTGATTCAAACAAAATTTCCATTGACCTATATTTAAACAAT
Organism: Maratus michaelseni; assembly: GCA_963931845.1. Taxonomy (NCBI): domain Eukaryota; kingdom Metazoa; phylum Arthropoda; class Arachnida; order Araneae; family Salticidae; genus Maratus; species Maratus michaelseni. Next base: position 125,520,192 of record OZ007590.1, on the reverse strand, counting down.
TTTTTTGTTTAAATATAGGTCAATAAAAATTTTGTTTGAATCTACAATTTTTTTTTTTTTTTTTTTTTTTTTTGCAATTCCAAAAAAAAATTGTGTATCGTCAGCAAAAATGTTTTGTTAATTGAAGTAAAATGGTTCAATTTTACTTGAATTTTGCTAAAACAACCAAAATGTACTCAAAAACATGTTTTGTAGTATTAATCAGTTTCTTTTTCTGAGTGTACACACTTCCTTTTCAATAGCAATTTTTCAATCCTCTTCGAATTTAACATTAGGTTTGATGACACCAAAAGGCAAAGGTATGATACTCATTATTACTCATATTGGAAGCGACGAGCCTTTCCTTCGTGATGGAGCTATTGAAATTACCGTGAACATCATTAATATATAAATATTACATGTCATTTCGTATATATTACGTAAGTTAGGATATCGACAGGCAAACATACGGGCAGACAAACCAAATTCATAAACACATTTAGCTTATATTGGAAGGTACTAAAGAAGAGATTTATTTAACAAGATTTCATTCATTACATTTACGTTGACGCTGAATGGGGACAGTTTTTAAAATTTAAAATTAATAACTAAAATGTGCCTTATACGTGAATATTTTATCTATCTATTTTGTATATATATATATATATATATATACAAATTATATGAATATTGTTTCATATATATATATATATATATATATATATATATTCATTAATTTTCAATTACTAAAATTCCAAATATAAAGCGTGTAAACATTTTGATACAATCTTGAAACGTATTATTCTCTTATTTTGCACATTTTTAAAATCAAATAAAGAATTTAATTTCACCTATGAAGAGTTTTATGCTTATTGACTTAAAAGAAGAGGATTGAGAAATTATAATTTTTTCCAAAAGGATTTTACTATAAAATAAGAAATATCTTAAATATATCAAATTTAAATACTACTGCTTTTTTTAAATGTAATTCAGAATCACTCCCAGAACTTTTATAAATAGTCCTGAAAGTGGATTGTTTTCTGATGCATAAATCGTTTAAATTTTCACTTAAAAATCCCATTAGCACCGAATTTTATTATCAGTAAAGTAATATATGAACTTTAAGACTATTTGTTTTGGGGAATGATACAGTGTATCATTTTTAATCATTTATAAAATATTTTAAAATGGTTATGAGCTCTTGCATTACATTTATCAAATCCATGCTATTAAAAAAAATAGTCTTATAATCTATTCTATTAAAATAGGTTTTATTTAATATCCCATTATTTAATTTGCCTGCATACCCAATGAGAACTCAATTTAAAAATTAAAAGGAGAAACACCAAAATCTACTTATAAGAAAAGATTTCTCTACATATATATTTTCATTTATTTGGAAGTTTCAAGGAATTAAAAATGACACATTTCAACATTTCTCTACAACTATAAATGCATTATATTCACTGTAAATCAAATGAATGAGTTAACTTTGTTCCATTTATGATGCGTTTTCTTTAACTAATCAGCATTAATAAAGTAAATACGTGATTTCAGATTTCATACGTTTACGCAAAACAATTCTTCTGAATGTTTAGAGCTGTTTTAAGTATGTCAAGTTTAACCACTACTGCTTTCTTAAGTATTCTAAAGGACTCTCAGATGTTTGTAATTTGTCGTGAACGTGAATTCTTATTTACGTAATAAACAGAATGTCATTTCGAATTTCTACACTAGGAAGACATTTACATGTCATGTTTTGTCAATTTTTCTTATCACTTCAATGACACTCCAATATCAACTATATTACCTCATTTCCGTTAGCATTTAATAGATGAAATATTAATTATGTTTGAATCTTAGTTTAAGATGATTTATTTACGTTTTTAAATGATCATGAAAACGTACTTTTACTCAAACTATAAGTAGCATCATTTCAGAAATACAATCTTCCTGAGGCAAAGGTATGTATAATAAAACACATAAACACATAAAACGCATAAAATCATTTATACTTCATTTTACGCAATGTATTTTTGCTTAAATGTAACTTATTTGTCTTTAGAATTGAAAATCCCTATTATTATAATACACCGTTTTAAAATACTTTTGTTTTTATGAATATTTTAAAATCTGCAGATATATGAATGAGTTTTTATTATGGAATCAGGAGATAAATTTTGTTTAGAAAATATATTTTAAAGTATATAAACCGTTGAAATAATCAAAAACTGATCACACTCTGTCGAAATGAAGTGCAAACATAAAAAAATATTATCACGTACTATATACTTAGCTATTTACCTTAAGCTGTACAAAAATAATTATATGTAATAAAACACTATACTATATTTAGTTTGATATTTAAGAGTTTTAGACAATATCTAAGGCATAAATTTAATTTCGTTTTACTCCTACATTATTTTCACCTGCTATTTTCGTTATATTTAGAAGAATAAAAGAATTAAACAACTATATGCAAGATTTGCTCTACGGTGTTAAGTGCTTATCGTATTTCATTTTTTATTAGAATCCACAAATGCATTAATTTCAGTTTTTCTTAACGTATTAGATTAATGTATGTAAAATTTATATACAGGGTGTTTCAGTTAAACGTTTCAGAACTTCTAAGAGGAGTAGGGTACATCCTGACGAACCAAAATCATATACCATATGGGCAGTCAGAAATGCTTTCCTGACGTGGTAGATGGCGTTGTGTGAACGTTCCGAGCTTTCGTGCAGGGAATCTTTATTTCGCACAAGAACGCCAAGTTAGTAGGATGGATGATTACACGAACGCAGAATTAGCCTATATGCATTTGGTGTACGGGGCTGCAAATTGTAGTGGGCCAGCCGCACAGCGTTTGTACGCTGAACGATATGCGACGAGGCATATTCCCAGTCATAATTTATTTGCAAGACTGCACCAGAGGTTAGCTGAGACAGGTTCATTTGAAAGAGCTGACAGGGTCAGGTAAGAACAGCACGGACTCCAGCCGTCGAACAGAATGTGCTGCAGCATGTACAGAGGAATCCAAGAACGAGTACACGAAGTCTAGCAAACGTAGTTGGGGTGTCCCCTTGCAGCGTCTGGATGATTCTCCGAGAACAAGACATGCATCCGTTTCACGTGCAGCGTCTCCAGGCACAGCAACCGCAGGATTATGCATTTGGTATTGCTTTCGCACAGTGGTACCTTGGAAAATGTGCTACAAATCCCACTTTTCAGGCTGAAGTATTGTTTTCCGATGAGGCATCCTTCACAAGGGAAGGAATTTCCAACTCGCATAATAACCATATCTGGGCGGTCGAGAACCCGCATGCAACACGACGTCGTGCAGCACAGATTCGATTTTCGGTCAATGTATCGGTATTATGGGAGATCACCTCATCGGACCTTACCTGTTACCGTGTCGTCTAACCGGAGATAACTACTTGCTCTTTCTGCAGCAAGTATTTCCACAACTTTTGAGAGATGAACAGATTTCTGCATCGACGCAACAGAAAATGTGGTTCCAACACGATGGAGCCCCTGCCCATTATACCGGAGCTGTTCGTAACTACCTGGATATCACATTTGGGCAACAGTGGATCGGACGTGGTGGTCCCGTGCATTAGCCTGCTCGGTCACCCAACCTATCATGTCTTGATTTTTATTTCTGAGGTCATATGAAATCGCTAGTTTATAACACCTATGTTGACAATGCTGAGGAGGTGGTTGCAAGAATCGCAGTAGCTGCCGGCGAAATTCGAAATTCGCCTGAAGTATTCCAGAATATTCGGATGTCCATGCGTCGGAGATGTGAGGCGTGCATTGTAGCCCGTGGAAGCAACTTCGAACACTTACTTTAATCCATTTACCTTTTGCTTCTTTTCATGTATTAATAAAACGATTTCTCACTTACGGTCTCTTTTCTTTATGATGCTTCTGTGTACAACACCGCTTCAGGAAAGCATTGCCGACCCCACATTGCTATATGATTTCGAGTTGTCAGGATGTACCCTACCTCTCTTAGAAGTTCTGAAACGTTTAACTGAAACACCCTGTATATATCGCAAGACAGTAATTTTTAGCAAAGCGAATGGTTTTATACACATAAATGATATTTTACATACCCATAAAGTCAAATGAATGTATTAACGTGTTCATATTTATGACCAGGCTAACATTTTAATTTAACATTTTTAACATAAGTAAAACGAATACATTCATTTTGCAATACCATAATTTTATGCATGACGTTCTTCTGAATGCTTAATCAATGCTAAGGCTCCTACAATCCGGGCTGACTCAAACCGCCATTTAATTGCCGTAGGAGAAGAACGATTGGCTTAGGCGCATGGGCAATAATCACTGATTGAAGAAAGTGGGCAACAAAATACTTGATGATTCAGCCTGTATTATAGTATACCTAGTCAATGCGTGTGTTTGTCTGCCTGTGGGCGATTAGAAGAAAACTCTAGCGCTTAATCTCTGTAAATTTAGTTCCGGATAGTTGAAGAGGTGTCCCAAAGCACATGAGACAAAGATGTTCGATTTTCCGATTACGTCTATTGTTATTTCAGGTTGAATGCCCGATTTATTATTTTTTTCTGATTTTCTCAGTTCATCAGCGATTTGTGACAATTGTAAACGCAATTCAAATTAAACATTTTACCCTAATATATTACATTTTTTGCACTTTTCAAAAACGGTTATTCGAAAATCGTACATCAATTTTAGTATTTGTTTCCGAGTTTCCTACAAAAAGGCAGTTTTCGATAAAAACGAGGACTTTGTTTTTAGTTAAACGATTTAGGTATGAAATATTTTTTAACAAAACTTAAATTTTTTATCCTTTGGGTAAAGAAAACTTGTGGAAATCTTCAAAAGTATGAAATAGATTTTTTACGCGACTTTTTAAAAATATCAGTAGAAATCAGCTTTTGTTACCTTTTTTGTCTGTGCAGAAAATGGAAAAGAAATAGTTTTTCCAGGACGAGAAAGAAAAAAAATGAATTAGGAAATATGATCACGTGAAAAGTTATTTTTTGATATCTGGAATCATTTCATTTATGGTGATCCTTAGAATAAATAAACAGATAGACAGTAAGCCTTTTATTTTGCTTTTTTGTGTTGATCGCGGGATTATAATTGCTGATGAAGATATCTAATGTGAATAGCATTATTCATCTTATTTTTTATTTAATTGGTTGAGGTATTTGACTAACAGTACCACAGTAAAATTGTTACACTTAAATCGTAACGTCTGCTGTCTTTTATTGTAAAAATAAAAGACTTTTTATTATGCAGTATTTTTTAAGGTGCCTGACTACGTACGGAGCAATATTTTCCAAATAAGTTATTTAATTATTTTTTGAATTTATTTTTATTAAGATTATGACTAGAAACTGTGAAAAACAGCAAAAAATATTTCATTCATTGATGAAATTTTGGTAAATGGGGGATTTTGTGGCAAAATTTAGCGAAAATTGGCCCAATAGGCAAAACGCTCTACAGAAAAATATATTGTATGTATCTTAATTTCCTTTTTACACTTCATACTTATGACATTGGTGAAGGCAATGAACTAAAATCTAAGAGATATTATAAATATTTCAAAACTTATAGCTTATCGCACCTTTTTCCATGCTGATTTTCATAAAATTCATCGATGTCTTTCCACGAAAACATCCATAAAACAAAAAATATTTATGCTAAAATTAAATCGTTAGTTCATTGCCTTCACAATAGTGTAAACAACATACAATTTAAATTTCATAGTGATATTCGAATAACTTTTTGAGAAATCATGTTTTGCGTATGGAATTTTCACCAAAAATTACATTTTCCAAAAAATGCATTTAAAGTTTAGATTTATGTTTTACTACAAGAATTTACACAGTAATATGCATCTAAACTTCACTGTTTTTATGAGCCATACACATTTTTTTTTTATTACTGAGCCTTTGTTTATTTCTGAAGGTCATAATTTTGCTTCGCCCTTTCCAGTCAGTACCTTTAAATAGTACTTCCGGTCCTTTAAACAGTACTTCCGGTTTGAGTGACAGTTATTGAGTAGTTTAAAAACCGCTACAACTCCGGTTCTATTTATTGTACAATAAAAATAAAAACAGTTTTTGAAAGATAAAAAGTTGGGCTTTAATAAAATGTAGTAAAATCGTTTTGAAAATTTTGGTCGAAAACCACTTTTTAAACGTAGTCAGATACCTTAAATTGGTTGCTGTACAACCGAACTTCAAAGGACAAAAGAGCCGCAGTATTTGTTCGTTTTAACAGCATTCTAGCAAGTTTAATGTTTTAAATGCAAAAAGAAAAAAATGGATATATGTTCAGATTAATTATTAAAACATGTAGAATGATTACTCATAAATAAAGCTGTGCATTTTTTTTTTATTAAGCAGGTTTAATTTACATTAAAAATGGCAATTTTATATTTAATTTAATATTTCAACTCTGATACTATTATTAACAACTCTGAAAAAGTAATTGAAAAAAACTGCAAGTTACCACTTAAATTTCTTTTTTCTTAAGATTCGAAATTAATATTCTTTTTTAAAACATATTTTTTTAAAAAATAACAAAACTCATACGACTCCATGTAAAAAACTCACCAATATAGACAGGAAATATTGTCGTTTGTTTCCCAGTTAATGCATAATACTTACTAACATGAAATCCCCGCAGGTAAGAGCTTGGTCAGCGGTCTAAAAAAAGTTCCACTCAAAATCAAAACAATTTCAATGAATATCCTGTTCAGGGAATATCCTATGACAACATCTTAATGAAATAGTTAGGATTTAAAAACCAGGTAAGCTCATTGTGCTTAAATGAGACGCGATTCCCGTAGTTTTATCGCATTTAGGGAATAGTTGATATTTTATTAAATAAATATATATTTTATTAAACAGAAAATCTTTTAATACGGCGCCTTTAATTTTAAACTAACTTATTTTGTAGAATTTGAATCAATATCTGTAATATAAGCAATCAATAACGATGTCGCATTTCTAGTTGTTAAAACCTAAATGAGTCTTCAAAATACCTAAATGTGACAATGCATTTTATGAAAGTCAGTGCATCTTAAAATATTAATTTAATTGCCATCAATTTTTGAAATATTTGATAAAGAGTTGACATAGATAAAACTGAAAGTTGAAATAATTAATATTGGATTACTTAATATATTAATAAATTAAATTAATAATAACTTAAGATATAAAACGAAAACTTTGATATGCAGAATATTCAATATATTATAATTGAATAATGAATGTTGCAACATTCATATTTCGAACACTTTTAAATTTGACCCTGTATAAAACTAATGAATGACCAAATGCAATATAAATTTTACCAAAAGGAAATGTTTATTACTGTATACTTTAAACAAATATTTTGATTTTCAACTCATTTTTGCTTTCTGTCTTCCTTGTAGACCTTAATATTTTCTTTTTGTATTTGAGAGTTATGGATCTAGATTAATTGTTCTCAAACATTTTTTTTAACCCCGCCCTATATAAGCATCTGTAAAATTATTATACCTCCCCCATACTCCCCTCTCTCTATTACATAATAATTCTTATTATTTAAAAAGAGACTCTCACATTTGATACACTTTATGATTGATTATAGTATTTCATTAAGAATAAATTTAAAATTTTCGGATAAGATCTCTCTGTGAATACCAGAATATACAAGAAGCATTTTTGGATTATGGTCTTTACCAATTTTAATTAGTCGATTTTTTCCCACCATAATACACATCTCTCTTAGCGGGCATTCCCTTCTCTATTATTTCCAGGATAAACTGTTTTTTAAATTTTAAACTTATGCCATAATGTATATTTATCTACTGTGTATAATGCTTAAACGAGAGCTATAAGAATTTAACTCACAACCTTCTATAACGTCCATTTGGGATATTATTAATTTTATAAGGTTCGCACTACCTCGTTTAGATATTTCGAATATTTTCATGTTAAAAAAGTTCGATACAGTTAGTTTTACATATAGCCTCTTTGAAACACATATTTAAGCCTCCGGTCAAAGAAAAACACTATTGTAAGATCATATGGAAATTTCTAATTTATTAACTCAACAAAGCTTAATTAAAGACAATTTTTGGTTTAAACATCATTTTGACATGATATATGAAAATACCACATGAACGTGCCTCAGTAAATTTGGTAAAAGTCTATACGCATGAGAGGGATTCAGTTCGTTGTTAATAAATCTCTAAAAGAAATCACTAACCAAAATGCATAAAATATTTCAGAACTCTAATTTGAAAACTTGTCGCTATTTAAAGAGCTTCCACTTCAGATAAATGATTATGATAAAAATGATATCAAAGAGACGTTCAATGTCCTGACAGTGATACAGTTATTTGATCTCCAAAGTTTAAAAAGTGAAATTTGGATCCATTTCAGGATTATTCGTCGCCTTTAGATAGTTATGGGGGCAATGAATTATGGACGATATGTATTTTAACGGAAATTTTCAAAGAAAACGTTTTTAATGCAGTGAAATGTTTCGCGTTTTATTCCTGAAGTTCGAATATTTCATTATATAGCATTTAAATGCTATTCTTGTATTGATATTTTAAGAAAAGAAATTTCTCACATTTATGAATCGTCACATTTACACAATATTACCACAAAAAATATAAAAATTTTGAGCCTATTTTAGAGGTATGATATGACAAGTTGTGACCCTTGTTGTCTTTTGCGTACACTACAAAAGTTTTACGTCTTTTATCATCTTGTCTGATAATATAAAGCACTTGTGAAACCAATTTTCATGTTTTTATATTAATTTATGAATTACACAAATCTTGTATAACAATTTATATTTTATACGATTCTTTCTACTTAAGTTAACTTCAATTTTAGATTTTCAGACTAAATTAAAAAGTAGATGTAAACTTTGATGTCATATTTTAAATGAATTATCACATTTTATCTCCAATTGAATTACATTAAATTCTATTGATTCATGCATTTTTTTTAAATTCATTTAAACTGCGTTAAGAGACACCATTTTGAAGCAAAACGACTCCTTTTAGTACTTAGTAGTGCCTTTTAATCATTAATTGTGTCAAGTGTAACAACTTTAGATATGGAATGTGTCACAAAAAGTTTCTTGATTACTCGACTTAGTGTGTTCTCATTTGACGAAATTCGAAAATTATTCGGGTTTCTCTCGTAAAATATACAATAAAAAAAGTCATGAAAAAACAAAACAACCACTACTAGCACTTCCACAAATCACTGTATAAAAATGTGACTGGTACTAATCGATTAGTAATATCATCATCATCATCATCCCAAAACATGGTTTAAGGCTATAAACCTGTTCCGGCACCAATCCATCTCTTTCGCGGCCTTCCTCTGTCTATTTTCCCCCTTGATTTATAATTAAAGGCTGCTTTTGGTAGCCGATTAGTTAGCCATTGCTTCAATTAGTAATAACTTCTACTTATTAATGCTATATTTGAATTTTACGTAGGAAGTCGTCTACATTATAGAATCTGTTCTAAAGTGGAAAATTCTCAAGAATAATACGTCATTTTAAAATTATATTTGGAGCTTTTGGTAAATTTTACTTTCGGATAACTCTATTATTTGTTTTCCGTTAACACAATCTAATCTTTAAACTTTAATAATGCACTTTAAGGAATTGAACATTTCTGTATAGTTGATTTAAAACTATTATTTTGAACATTAAAACTTGTAACGTATCTGTTTGCGCTTTGTGCAATACATTTTGATGTGTCAGCGATCAATAGTCTTGGTCATCTTTGATATAATATCCGTTAAAATATTATCCTGTTTAATGTAAAATATATAACAGATTATACAACTTTAATTTACATTATTATCAAATAGCTAGTTAAAAAAAAATATATTTTAGTTTTCGACCAGTTTTAGAAATGTTCTTCAATGCATTAAATAGCTTTAATATATTGCTATTTCTGTCGCTGAATATAAAGCGTTTTCAAATTTTAAAAGTGATTTATTTTATCAGAAGCAATCAAAAGATAATCTACAAAAGTTGATAAGAAATTATCTTTATGACGCAATAAATTGAAATACTTAAAGAAGAATAAAATGTTACCAACACTTACCTACATTACACTTACCAACTTTACGGTAATAAAACAAGAGCTTTTAATATAGTCATTTTGAAATTTCTTACGATAGTATCATAACTTTGTGTTATTTATTTAAGTCTCAAAGCTATATAACCAGACACATTATCTATCATCATTTCTCCACGGTAGTATTATATTTCACTTTATATATTCAGAAAGCTTTAAGATGATATCATTTATCTAATACAATGTCATGAAAGGTATAAAATTTAAATTAAGAGTTATTAAACATACTTTATACGAATTTTAATCTATATTAAGTACGCATATGAAAGTTTATTAGTCTTCAGCAAATGGTGTTTTAAATTGTATTCGATCTTCGAATAGTTATTTAAATTGAACATTTCAATTTCTTTTTTTTTCAAAATGCCATTTTTAAAAATATGACGTTGGTGTATTTAATAAACATTGCTTTACAATCTGTAATTCTTTATCACAATTAAAGTTCACTCAATTTGAACAGAATAAAAAAAATATTTACTCTCCGGTACAAACAAACCCAGTTTACATTAACGAAACTCTTCCTTAAATCTGTTACTATGCTGACTAAATTGAAATATCGTATAAGATGCCAATAATTTATGTATAGTGATTTCTATTTCTAAATATTTTACTAAAATCTAGATTACTCCATTTTGATGAGTTTAATGAAATTTGAAGCTTTTGCTTGAAATACAACGCAACGTTGTGATCGTTATACAAGTTTTTTAAACAAAACGCACACGTTCTGTGAAAAATATCGTTATTCCAGATCATCAAACGCGTTTTATTGTTTCCTGTAATATTTTTTGGATATATGTGCAAGTTGCCCAACAAAAATTGCTACTGAAAGTTCCGCACAAAAATAGCATGACATTCTGATCAAGCACTAAGGACTAGACGTTTAATTTTCCCCTTTTCTTTTTGACCGCTATGAATACTTAAATTTTACAATGAGATGCTTTTCCATCCAAGGAAGAAGAAATTCCTTTCCCACTGATACTATCATTCTAGATAATTCGCGAGTCAATGATTCCAAAATGTCAACAAGTTTACTTCAAAAAAACTTTTTCACAAAAATATTTTTTCAGTATAATAAAAGATATCAAATAATGGTTTCAAAATACTACCGTAAGTTCTAATTATTGTTTTCTCATACAAACCTTATTAGAAATGAGTAATTCTCAAAAACGCTTCATAATAAACAGTTAGTTTAATTTGTGTTATTCAACATTATATGAACGTACTGAAGAATCCGACTACGATTTTAATTGGCAGCAGCTTTCACAAAATAAATAGCATTCTAGGATTAAGGTAAGTTGCCAACAGAATTAAAAATTATGTTATACTAGTTAAATGTTATCAAGAAATAGGTATATTTTGCCATAATTGACATCATCAGCTTGGATATTTCTTTTAGATTATTAAACTAGTTCTAACCTGATTTCTTGTGAAAAATTGATGAAAGAGTGCAGATATATATTTCACGTCTCATCACTTCAATTTTGAGGTAAGATTCCATTTCATATTTTAAGTAGTTAAATTTAAATGAAAATTTATTTTTGATAAATATGTGTTGTACTTTAAAATTTTCAAAATATTAAAGAGGTAGATTTCAATACTGGTTTTACAAAATGGTATGTCTCACATGGCGTAAGACGCACATGTACCGTAATAAGACGATTAAAAATATTAGAGAAGCAGATTTCAATACTGGTTCTACAAAATGTTATGTTTCACATAGTGTAAAATTCACATGTTCTGTGATAAGGCGATTCAACAAGGACTGCACTTTGTAAACAATAAATTAATTACTTTTATTAGAGTGTAGGAATTTGTTGATATATTTTCTGATTTCAATTTATTATAATACAATTATTATACAATTATTTAATATACTATAATTCAATATATTTTTAAAACTAGTAATGTATGTATTACTAGTTTTAAAAACTAGTAATGCAATTTTCACTCTAAACATTATGTTTTTGCATACAATTGTTTAATTTATAATTTACTATAACTATATTATTTATATTCATATTTTACGTAAATGGCATCCTATTCAGAGTATTTGTGAATGCACTTAATACTAAGTTATAGAATATTAACAATGGATTCTTCATATTCCCTTTCTGAGACTGTCTATATAATTTTGAAAAGGTTAGTTTTTGAATGTCGGTCCTTTTAAATAATTAATGCCGAAACTTGCTTAACGCTCTTCGTTTGTCGTTACATACTTGTTATAAAATTGTAATGTGCTGATGAATAAACATAAGAATACTCGATAAAAACTTAGAAAATAAACTTGGGCTTAAATAATACAACTTACTCTATGTAAAGGTTTAAATCGAATTTTAACAATCTTGTCACATTCTACTTTCATTCAAAATGCAAACAATGAGTTAAATCTTCATTTATGAAGAGTATTGCTTTTTCTTTAATTTACTCACTTAAGTAAATCGATTACCTGAATCGAAAGACAGTAATTTTATGCAAAACGATTCCTTTCAATGCGTACAAATGTCGTAATTATGTCACATTTAGCCGTTACTACTTTCTTGAGCATTCCGAAAGACTCCCGCAAGTTTTGTAATTAGTCCAGGCAAAAGACTCTCATTTGTGACTTAAATAGAAAACTATTTCGATTTTCCACCCGAGAAGGGAACTTGCATTAGTTGTTTTAACGACTTTTTCTGTAATTAAATTCATCACAATTTAACGTCTAATTCATTTTATTCTTTTTAACAGCACTACAATACATTGATAATAAACATGATATTTGAATGGATTTATCGCATATGTTCCTTGTTTTAATATGATTAAATTATCTATTTAAAATTGCAATTCTTTGTTGTTTGAGTACAATGTTGTCGGAAGATATGTCGACTTCTTCGCAAATAACTACGGTTAAACAAATTTGTATAATTTCTATATAATTTATTATCTTTATAAAATGTTGTAATTTTCATTAATAATTTCAGGTAAACTTTAATTTTGAGTAAGATTTACAGAAGGTTGCCTTTTCTTTCTCCGATTATGAATAACACATGAAGAATCATTGAATACAAATTAAGCTATAAAATTATGTGTTGTGAATATACATTTTTAATTTAAAAAAAATTATAATGCATAATGAATTCGTTTATTTTAAATGTAACAAAATTGAAATTTTTAAAAAACAACTGTTATATTCACATTAGAAAAATTTAATCTAATACGAATTTTTTTTATAATTGCCTCGATAATTTTTACTTTAAAAACAGCGCTCGTGAAAAATAAATAATACGAAATGACTCTTATTCTATAGAACATTTTTAAATATATTTTTAAAATTTTCATATTAATTTAGATATTTACTAGAGTAAGAACACTAAAAAAAGACAATTGTTTCTTAAATTAGGAAACTACAAACAAAATTATACGATAACCTCATCTGAGTTAACCACTCTTGCAAAAACGAAAAGTGTTTTGTATAGTTAAAATCATCAACATCTAATGTATATTTGAGATTTAAAGAAGCATTATGTACACACTTTCTTGTGCTGCTACTGAATTTCGCAAATGTTTCCGAGTAAGTTTTATACTATATTAATCATGTTTTTACTTTCTTCTATCTTTACAAGAAGAAAGTTTTGGATTCATGAAAATTTTCGACTTCCGGTTTTCGACGGATTTATACGTTTTATAAGGTCCTGAACACGGTTTGACTATTTTTAGAAAATATCTGTCTGTGACTCTGTCTATCTGTCTGTATGTGGCAAAACTTTTGTGGAAGCTCTATCTCAAGAACTTATACTCGAAATTTAATAAAACTTTATATTCAGTTAGTCCTTGATATAAATTGGTGCTGATTAGTTTTTGTAAAAATCGCCCAGCAGGTGGCGCTGCTATGCAGTATTTTTCGTGATTCCGCAATAGCTCTATCTCAAGAACTAATGCTCGGAATTAAAAAAAAAATATATATTTAGTTAGTTTCTGATATAAATTGGTACCGATTAGTTTTTGGTAAAAATTGCCCAGCAGGTGGCGCTGCGGTGCAGCATTTTGCAGGATTTATACGATTTTAGCGATAGTCATATCTCAAGAAATAATGCCTGGAATTTAATAAAACTTTAGTTTCAGTTATAAATTGGTGCTGATTCTTTTTAGTGTATGCGAAACCTGTGTAAGATAGAAGAAAGTTTTGGGATTGACACATCCGACTAGTTTAAACCTGGAATATTGGTTTTTGGGATACTACCATGTTTCAAGCAAACATTTTACTGTTCAACAGAGTTTACTCAGAAACATGATAAATTAACAACGTTAATACTAAAATTAATCTTAAAATTAATTTATCACTCATTCCTGTATAAATGCAACTGTGCAGCTGAAAATGTTTAATTGAGAATTGATAGTATCCTAAAAACGGATATTCCATTTTGAGAAAAATGGCCGAATACTTTTATAGTGTATTTTAATACACTATAAAAGTATTCGGCACGTTTCCGAAAATCAGTGGCAACAAAAGTAACTTTGCTTTCACAAATTCTTCTTTAAATCTCAAAAATATATTAGTTTCTGAAGTTTTTAAATATAAAAACACTTTTTGGAATGGTAGGTAACTCGGAAGATGTATATTTTAGTACGTGGCTGTATTATCATATATTCTAATACGAGCAAATCTTGTGTGTGGTTATATATATATATATATATATATATATATATATATATATATATATATATATATATATATATATATATATATATATATATTTATATATATATATGCAAATTTTATCTTAAAAACGGCTCTAACGATTTTGACGAAATTTTGTGTCTCACCGTTTTGGGGCACCAGAAAACCATTGGGATTGGTCACATGTTCGAGAAATTTCGATTAGTGGGTCATTTTGGGTGATTTTGGGTCATGGTGAAGCTAATTGTATCTAAAAAACGGTTCAAACGATTTTGACGAAATTTTGTATCCTACCATTTTCGGGCACGAGAAGACTATTGGGCTGGGTCACATGTTCGAGAACTTTCAATTAGTGGGTCATTTTTGGGTCAACGCGGGTCAAATTAATTTTATCTAAAAAACGGCTCTAACGATTTTGATTAAATTTTGTGTCCTACGAGTTTCGAGCACGATAAAATCAATGGGCTAGGTCACATGTCCGAGAAAATTCGATTAGTAGGTCATTTCTGGGTCACAGTGGGTCAAGATCTAAAAAGCGGCTCAATTTACACTAAATTTTACATCCAGTGGTTTTCGGGCATGAGAAGACTATTGGGCTAGGTCACATGTTCGAGAAAATTCAATTAGTGGGTCATTTTGGGTCATTTTGGGTCATGGTCAAGCTAATTGTATCTAAAAAATGGTTCAAACGATTTTGACGAAATTTTGTATCCGACTATTTTCGGGCACGAGAAAACTATTGGTCTGGGTCACATGTTCGAGAACTTTCGATTAGTGGGTCATGTTTGGGTCAAAGCGGGTCAAATTAATTTTATCTAAAAACGGCTCTAATGATTTTGATTAAATTTTGTATCCTACGAGTTTCGGGCACGCGAAAATCATTGGGTTAGGTCACATGTTCGAGAAACTTCGATTAGTGGGTCATTTCTGGGTCATAGTGGGTCAAGATCTAAAAAGCGGCTCAATTTACACTAAATTTTGCATCCAATGGTTTTTAAGAACAGAATGGGAACAAGAAGACTATTAGGCTAGGTCACATGTTCGAGAAATTTCAATTAGTGCGTCATTTTGGTCAAGGGTCATTATGGGTCAAGCTATTTTATCTTAAAAACGGCTCAGATTATTTACACTAAATTTTGCATCCTATGGTTTTCGGGCACGAGAAGACTGTTGGGCTAAGTCACATGTTCGAGAAAATTCCATTAGTGGGTCATTTTGGTCATGGGTCATGATATTTGAGCTCAAATTTAATTTTGACCGAGCATAGCTCGGTCTTCCCTGCTCGTAATTTCATATATTAACAAACATTTGCTTTTTTTTACATATAATAATTTAAAAACTGTGCAGATAGAAACAAAAACAATTATTTAACTTACTAATATTTAAATGCTTTAAAACAACGCATAAAAGCAATGTCAAAATATTTTTTTGATAACACATTTCAAAAGTGTGCCGCATCTTATATTTTTGTAGTTTGTTGGGCAGTGGTACAAAGAGGATGAATATGTGATTGAATTTTGTCGTGTACTCCAAGGTAATGGGAGTTTCTGCTACTCTATATTTTAATGGGAACTTTTATGAAATTGTTAATCTATTACTTGGTAATTGTATTCTAAATTACCTGTATTGAATCTTGTTAGCAAATCATCTTATAAAAATAATGCCAAATTTATTAAAAGGAGAGTATAAATGAAAAAAAAACAAAATGCAATGGAAAACATCTTTAAATGAAATTAATTAATTTAAGATGATATTAAATATGGGTTGAGAGTGTAATAAAATTCTCAGCTTATACATATTATAAATGCTCCCAACTTACAAATTTATGAATCTGGAAACTGTCATAGCAAAATAGAAATTAGTATAAGTAGGAATTAGTAAAACTACATATTAAATTTGTGATGAAACCTTAAATCTTCCCAAACATAAGAAGCAGTAAAAGAAAGGTGATACCAACTTAAAAGAGGTTGAGTGAATTAAAAGGTTGTAAATACACCGATTAGGTCCAAATTCAGTAAATCTGGGTGCGATCAATAGAGGTTGTTGTAATCTCAATAAAACGCTCAATTTCACAATAAAACAAAAATAAGACAATGATTGAGCTGATTTGAGTATCTTCAGTGGTTCTTTTACTCTCTCTTCATGTTTGTTTATTCAAATATATTTTTTTCATGTCTTTGAATTTTTATAAAACATAACTAAATTTAATAATCTTCCATATTATAGGGTTAAAGAATTGAGCATTAGACCATCAATTTATATGTAAACAGTGATTATTCAAAGGTTATTTATATGATTTAAACTTCTGACAAACTGAGATTGTGAAAGAAATATTAGAATGCCTTTGGTAAATAAGAATCTTCTTATCATTACACTCTTTATAAACATAATGTTAAAATGAATTAATACATATCCTTATCATATTAAATTAGTTTCCATTTGTTAGAAATAATAACAAGTACTTAAATATTAAATTAAATTTTATTTTGTGGTATTAATAAACAAAATCTTAAGATTATCTCAACTAAACTGATATAGTTTAATCCAAGTAATGCTGTCTAACTTAGCATAAGCGAAGTTAATATAATTATTGTTACACTTATTATTTTTATTATTATTTTACATAAAGTATTATACGTCAAGAGACTATCTCACATGAATTTAATCGGTTAGCTTAAGCAAACACTTTAAGTCCGAATAAAAGAATTTTATAATATAGTCAAGGGTTTTAATTTCATTTGCACAATCCTTCTCCAAGTTACCATAATTAACACATTTCGACAAATAAAAGAGAACAAGTTATAGCATAAAATTATGTATTTATTCATGGGTGGAACAGAATTTATAATATCAACAGAGCAACAAAACAAAAAAATGTGAGGCAATTGGAAAACAAAAAGCTTAGGTTTGACTATTTTCAACAAATTATTACCAATAACTTTTATTATTATGTGCATAATAATTATCTTCACTCAATCATTTATTACACAAGTGCATATAGGCATTAAAAAAGGGATATACGCATGTGGAGATCTGTCATCATATAATAATCTAACGGGGGTTATTAACAAATAATATTAATAATGAAATGCACAAGCACACATCGGTTCACCACCTTCGCGGGTGGTTAACCCCGATAAACTTTATTGTTTTTACTTTTTCCATTACTGAGGACTCCTAGGAAAATTTTGGGTGTCCCTTTTGGAGAGTAAATCGCTTTATTTCCTAGAAATTTTCTGTCTCAATCCCTCTATGCCATTCGGCCCTTGGAATGCGCTGCGCACGAGAATGTCTCAGATAACCCTGAGCTGGTAAACTTTCGGCATAATGTCGAGGGCAGGTGTAACAGCTCGCCATAAAATCTATGCGTATAGTGCTGTAAATAGATGAAACCGACAACTGTTGAAAGCTCTAACGATTACTTAGGTATCAATGACTGCCCTCTTCATTTTATTTCTTAAACACCAGGAGGTGTTTACATCGCCCGCCGTATATGATCGGGGACATTTTGTGCATTCAAGTTCTTGGCAACTCATCTAAAAATCTTGAGTTTGGCACTTCAACTCCTAACTAATAATTAAAAAAATCCCCAGTCGAAAGGGGTAAACAATGTAAAGTCCCATGACGGAAGTAGGTATACCAGGCCTGTTCGCATGTTAAATCCTTCTTCAAAACATATGCTTGTGTTTCCAAGAAACCCTTACACAAAGTGCTGAAACTGATTGGTTGCATTTTGTCAGACGACTTCTTTCCTAAACCCATCCCGGTAGATCATGTCAAATGGGATCACTACAAATACACGTGTCCTTAAGCGCATCTGACGCCTGATTCAATCAATTTGGATTTCTTTCACACGACGTAAATACTGCAATAAAACATTTCAAATGTGGCTCCTCGAGTCGCCCACTCGCAAAGCGAAAGCCAGGGAAACTGC
The DNA here is from genome assembly GCA_963931845.1 of Maratus michaelseni. Lineage (NCBI taxonomy): Eukaryota > Metazoa > Arthropoda > Arachnida > Araneae > Salticidae > Maratus > Maratus michaelseni. The sequence goes on along the minus strand of OZ007590.1, from coordinate 125,501,462 downwards.
AGATTTCGTTATTACTTTATTGCCTTGAATAAAGGCCATTTCCATTTACTAGACATCCTTACTTCACTATGCTCTAAAACGCAAATTAATTCATGACAAATATATTTTTATCCCAGGGTTATAAAAACACAATTCTCTTAATTAGATACAACACGGCACTTGTGTCTGAATGACTTGTTAAAAATAGATACGCTTATGAAAACAAGAAATTATTTTAACAAAAACAGGGTTATCAATTAAACTTTCAACAGGACCAGATAAAATGGTCCATAGAGTACTTTCTTATGTGAAAAAAAAAGCTTCCAAAACATATACCCTTTTGCATTTACCAGAATAAAAACTATTTTCATGAATCAGGTATGGTTTGCTATAAAATAGGGATGTGGGTTCTATAAAGAAAAGCCTAAACATTAAAGTTATTGTATGTTTTAAACTAGGACGACAGTGGGAAATAAGTAATTAATTTTAACATGGCTCCCATTAGCACAGTAAAAAATAATTACAAGCTTGTTCAGATTATTAAAAGTGTAAATTAATTATTGGGAAAAATTATCATTGAAAATAATTCTTATAAGATACTTCTTACAGATTTGATTGAAACTTTCAAAGCTTAAATCCTATGTTTGTGTCAAAATGGAATGAAAATGTACATTACTGGAAAGTGCAAATTTGTAAATTTATTCTAATTTAAAACACTCTATTTTAGATTTGTAGTTTATACAGGCATTTCAAAGATACACTCCAATGAAAAATAGCGCAATTGTCAAGACCTCTCTGACTATGTGGGTGTAAAAATTGCATCCAATTCGCCTACACAATTCATAAAACTTGCATACAATTGCATGTGTATGTTATTACATGAATAGTATTTTGTAAAAAAAACCACTAGTAGAATATTATTGCTAATTGAATTTTAATTCTATTTTAAAATAAATGTAATAATTTAAATTATTTAATAAGAGAATCTACCAACTTACAAATTAATTACAAATTAATTTAATTTAAAAATAAATATAAAAGTAATAGTAGTTATTTTATAAAATACGCTTTTATAACCATTCAGTACTTATCTGGAAAATCACACCTAATTTCATACTGCAATCGTGATTTGTCCCTCAAATTTCCATTACAATACTTTAATTTGACGTGGAAACCAAACCTGAATATGGAAAATTCATCACATTTTTTACGCAAGTTAGAAAGCACTAGCTAGTGCAATTATGTTCTTAAAAAATATTATAATTTTTGCTCTGTTTCTTTTTTAATGTATGTCAACATTCAAACGATAAATGCATTTTTGGATTTCTCAACTTATAATCATAAATTAATTAATATTAAACTATTAATTGATTGAAAAAATTATATTACACTCTTTATTTTTTTATTTATATTTTCTACTTTTATTGCTTAAAATATTTCAATGTTCCTATTTCACACACACTTGGCCTTTTTGGCTGGTGTAGTGTGGCGTATAATTAAATCGACTGTTGTTGTAACTCGTATATACAATTGCAATTATATAGAATATATTTGAGATAACAGAAAAATGCCAATAATTTAATGTATTAATTTTTAATTAAGTTTTAAAAATATTAAATTGTTGTATTGTTATCGGCACACTTACACAATTTTCTTAATAAATCTCGCCTTATTGAGAAGTGGGTAAACAATCAATTATAAAATTCTATCTTTACATTAAAAAAAAGTTGAGTTAAATAAAAGAGGACACTAATGAATTGTTAAATATTATTAATACGCTTCAAATGTCCTCTTTTATGTAAATATATATATATCGGCACTTAGAAAACTTTATATTCTACGTCTATGTGGGCATTTTGGGACTCTGTTGTCGTGTTATTTTATAACTCCAACCAAGTAAAAAATATGTACAATTTCCTACCCCGCGGTGTATCCTCATATTTTTCTTCTGTACACTGCTTCCAGGAACTTCCGGTCAAACAAACAGTTTTAGTATGCAGTCATATTTCGATTGGTGTTTGGTGACCTTATTATTGAAAATAAATCATCAACTGTAATCTACGATGACTATGTGGTTGAATTTGTAATTTACCGACCAGTCAGAAATTCGTCATTTGTGTCGAAATTGCACATTATACAATCTCTTGTGTATTTTCCCAGATGTCAGCATCCAAAAATATTTATGAAACACTTTACAGTCTGAAGAAGAATCTTTTAACGCAGGCCTTTGTTATTAAACCAGATAAGTCAGAATTAAACAATGTTAGCAATAAGAAATATTCCCTTTTTTTTATTTGTAACAATTCTATCTTTAATGTTAACTTGTTTTTTCTTTTGAATAGAAATAACAAATCGTAACATCTTGTAATTATATATTTCTTTTTAATTCCTAAAAGGTGTAATATAAAAAGATTATAAACAATAAAATAGGTTTTATTAGACCGTTGACATATGTTTCAGCTGAATCTGAGCCATTATCAAAACAAACAAAAATATTCTATAAATGCACGGTCTAGGAAGTTACGTAATCATTTAATTTTTGAATTACTTTAAATAAATTACACACGCTATTTTTATTTTTTGCTTGGATGTTTATTTCCATATTTGTAACCATGGAGTACCAAAGAGTGGACCATAGTAAGTACCCAAGTTGTAACCATGGAGTAACCAAGCCACAGTTATCGTAATATAAATGATGCTGCATCGTTACATATTGTATTTTTATGTTTAAGTAAAATAACTTTTCCCCTGCAATCTGGCCCCAACAGTGGCTGAGAGGTTGTGCTCTCGAAGCTGGTAGACGGGAGGTGCTGGGTTCGATCCCAATCGCGCCCGTCGGCCTAATCGTTCGGAGTTTTCGTGGTTTTCTTCGAACCGTGGATTTATCCATGCGTAAATACGGGTTAGGTTCCCTTAGAAAGACCCCCAAGAAGGGCACTCCCCCCGGGCCTATATCCCTAGCGTAGATAATTGGCCGTCAACAATTCAACCCAACCCCTGCAATCTGTAGTATCCATCTATTATAAGAGAAACTATAGAGATTGTAACTTATATTACAGAAATTGTGGCTCAAGTTATTCCATGGTTACAAATATGGAAATAAACATCCAAGTAAAAAATAAAAATAACGTGCGTATTTTTTTTAAGTACTTGAAAAATTAAAGGATTACATTTCAAATAACTTCCTAGACCGTGCATTCATAGAATATTTTTGTTTGTTTTGATAATGGCTCAGATTGAGCTGAAACATATGTCAACAGTCTAATAAAACCTATTTCACTGCTTATAATCTTTTTATTTTACATCTTTTAGCAATTAAAAAGAAGTCAATTTTGAATAGTTTAGTTTTCATATTTTTTAAATTATAAAATGAATATAAAATTAAAGGTGTTCATAATAAAAATTATACCGAAAAGAGCGAGTGCTATAACAATAAATATACTGCAGTACATCACCTTATTATTAGATCTATTAACAGACATTTTAAAATATCAATAAAATTTTAATTAAAATTTTAACCCTTTCGGGTCCATTTTTTTCTGTAATTTTGGGGGAAAATACTTTTACGTTAATAATATAAAAGTAAAAATCCATATCACAAAAGTTAACATTTACTGAAATTTAACAAATATGCCATTTACAGAAATCTAAGGAATATAATTATTTTTCGTACTATTCTCATGACAATAGGCTAAGTAAGAATTTTCGAAAATGCTTGGAAGATGCGGTGCCACAACATGATTAAGCAGACATGACAACTTTGTAGTACTTTTTATGTTTCGTTCCGGTCCGTCTTTTTCTGTAATTTTTGGGGGAAAATACCTTTACGTTAATACTATAAAAGTAAACATCTATATCACAAAAGTTAACATTTACTGAAATTTAACAAATATGCCATTTACGTAAATCAAAGGAATATACTTATTTTGCGTACTATTCTTATGACAATATGCTAAGGAAGAATTTTCGAAGATGCTTGGAAAATGCGGTGTTATAACATGATTAAGTAGACATAACTACTTTGTAGTACTTTTTATGTATTATCTGGGTACTTTTTTTCTGTATTTTTTGGGGAAAATGCTTTTACGTTAATAATATAAAAGTAAAAATCCATATCACAAAAGTTAACATTTACTGAAATTTAACAAATATGTCATTTACAGAAATCTAAGGAATATAATTATTTTGCGTACTATTTTTATGACAATAGGCTAAGTAAGAATTTTCGAAGACTCTTGGAAAAAAGGGTGTTACAACATGATTAAGCAGACTTAATAACAGTGTAGAACTGTTTTATATTTTGTCGCAAATTACTCGTTTGGATAAGTAGACCATATTTTAAATTTAAAGAGTGAAACGTATGTTTGAAATAAATGAATCATCAACAGTTTAAAGTCAATTAACCAATGTTTTAATTAATTTATTATTACTAAATTCTGAAGCATAAATAAAGTCATAATAACTGTATAGACTTATATACTATCATTACTATATGCAGATAATGTAAAAATATTTCTTAAGACAAATAATACTGGATTCAAACCTATGTACTACTAATAAGACGCCAGACCAGAAGGGTTTTAACATCTTTAAAGAGTAATATTACAATTGGGTCTTTGGAAATCATTATTTACACATCTACAATGTTTGCAATTAAAAAAAAATCTTTGCCATTAGGAACACATAGTTCTAAATTGACAGTTTAATCTAAGAATAAAAATAAAAAATAATAATACAAAAATTATATATATATTTGGGGGGGGGAGGGATGTTTGAAGCTTGTGTTCACATTGTTACATCGATTAATGTTTGTCAAAAATGTATTGTTTTTTTCTGTAAAAAAGAATTTTTTCTCGATAACCAAATGGGGAAATGATATATCACTGGAGGAAACATTCGAAATAAATGGTCTTTAAAAGGCATTAAATCTATGAAAATGTAAAATTTCTAAAATTACAGGAGTGTTTATAAATTTTGTAAAGAATATTAAAATAAGTTTTGAATGCACTGCATAACAACTATGTCAACAGAAAGGAAAATAAGAGATATGTTTGTATCAAAAACAAAGTGCCAGTAAATATTTTCAAAAAATCAATACAAGTTGAGGAAATTAATACATAAAATGTGATCAGATGGACAATAGCATACAAAACGTTTAATAGATATCACATATTATTACGATTCCATTTTGATTTTTAAAAAGAAATGTTAAAAAAGAACTTTTATTAATACAAAAATTATTACTAATTTCAAATAAAGCCGATTATTTTCAGAATAAATTAAAGCAAATTTACTTATTATTATAAATTGGACACTTTCACAACTTAAAAACAAATACAAAGTTAATATATGCAATTAAAGTATACTCACATATGAAATCTTTAAAAGAATATGCAGTGTGTATTATACATTTGACGTTTAAATTTACCACCACACTACATAACAATAATTTATTTTAAGATATCGATTATCACGTTGTAATTCTTAATTAAATATCTCTAATTGCACTTCACTAAAACCGTAAAGGATCGATTGAAACTTTTAAAGTTGAAAATAATTGACTCCAAAAAGAAGAATCTCCATGTAATTTGTGACTTTCACCCCATAAATTGACGCAAATGAGATTTTCTTTTTCCTTCTTTTTTTATTCAAAATAGTGACATTTGGAAGAAGAATGCTCCGACAGAGTTAATTAGAAACGCTTTGGGGAGTTAAAATGTATTGGAAAAAGAATTTTCAAAAGATCGATAACGCGGTTGTTCTCTGATCTGCAATTCGAAATTTTTCTATTATTGAGTCAAGAAAAGTCTTATTTTTATTAATATAAAAAATGTAATATTTCCATTTTAAAATCAATATTACTGACTGTTATGTTAATTATTATAACTCTATTTCTCAATTTTAGATTTTATTTCTTTTCCCTAAGACAACACATAAAATAAATTAATATCTTGGAATTATTTTCAGAAAATAATTTTTGATTTCCTGAAAGTTTAATTTTAAATATTTTGAAATTACATTTCAGCAATACCTTTTTAAAATTCTTTTGGCATATCGTGTTTGAACAAATTATCTTCATTCTGATATAATTGTTTCCGTGTAAGTATGGTGGTTATGTATTACGTTCAGCAGAAACTCATTTTGTTATACATAATCTCTACTTTCTCGTAGAATTGCGAAATATTTTTCATTAATTATATGCTTAAAAATTTTAGGTAATTCTATTTACAGAATGAGAGGGTAAATTGAAGTTCATGGTATAAAACATTGGTTCCCATCTGAGTTCTAACCACAAAACACTTGAGGAGTCTGCCTGAGGTGCCCGACTGCTTTGGAGCCGGAACCCAAAAGAGGAAACCGGACCCTAGAACTTAAGCTGGGTTTCCCCGCTTGCTTTACCACAGCTTCCGATTATCTAGCACCTTTGAAGGTTACGACTGGCCTCATCGGCTGCGTCGAGGAGGAGGAGCCTGTAACCAGCCCGGGATGTCGAAGAAAAGCATCCCTGAACGCATACACACTGCTTCAACCAAGGGATTCCGGGTTCGAATCCTGGCACGGACTTAGTTGGGAAGATTACGTTTCACTTTGATGGTCTGAAATTTAAGATATTTTTCGGGGCTTTTTTTATGAAATGCGAAGTGTTTAAAAAATTCCATTTACACTAATTTATTATGCATATATTCGTTGACATTTAAACAATAAAGATGTCATCATGTCAAATCATGTGGAAAGCATAGAGTATGAAACACTTTCCAACACAATCAGAATACCGTAATAGAATTTTCACACTATAATACGGTGAAAGATGATGCCAAAGTAAAAAAAAAATGGAAAACGCCTAACACATTTGAAAATCTAATGCCCGGAATTACCATCAATAGTCGGAAAAGCTCATTATAGGATCTAGAGATTTGTATATATACTATATAGTATTCTAAAATATAGTTCAGTTGGGAAACGCATAGCACAGTTGAATATTCCCCTACAGAAAATTTGGCCAATAAACGGAAACGTACTCGAGATCTTTTGTGCAGCCCTGTATTAGATATCTAGTAGGGCTGGGCGATATATCGATAAAATCTATAAAACCGATATAAAATGCATATCGTGATACCGAAATCAAAAAATCCTACCCAACGGTATATCGCAAATATCATATCTCTTCCTCGTCTTCGAGTATTCATGAATACGAACGGTGTGGCTCGCAGCTGATAAGGTTTTTGAAAAGAGGAAGGGTGATTTTCTCCAGCGACCACTAACAGTGGATCAAATATCGTTTTTATGCTATTGACGATGCAAGGTTAAACTCTGAGCGCATGCGTGGGATATAGCCTATTCTTTCATTTCATTATGATATTCAGTGGTACCGGTGTGGATGAATATTCGAAGTTGTTGAATGATGCGTGATAAAGAAAGGAAGTATTTTATTTGCAACAGTTGATTTAATGAGACAAATGAGCAAAGAATAATTCAGATATGTTTTTATTTGTTTTTTTATAATTATTATTTTAAGAAAAAAATATTAATTCCTTAGTAGTATTTATTAATGCATATTCTAGGGTAAAGAAGGATTTTTAAAAATGCAACTATTTTTACTTCTGTACCGCGAGTTTTTTTCTCTCCAGAATTTATTTTAAAAATCGCGTTCGCGTGACAGATAAGTATTTGGTATTTGATTGCTCTGTATAAATGACCACTGGCCACTGTCTAAAATCATTTGGTGGTAAATTTGCATTTAAAATTTTAAAACCATTAACCATTATTATATTTTATTTGCAACGGTGGAAATGAATATCATGCAATTTTAATTTTAATAGAATAAAATATGTTGAAATGTTTCTTCCCTATTTGTATGCGATTTACTCCCCCCCCCCTTCTTCACAAATGAGATATTAAAAAACAGTTTAGGCAATGGCGCGGCAAACAAGAAAAAGATAATATATATTTATTTCTTCATAATTTTAGTTGTAAAATATTAATGTACTATCTGATAAAAAAATAATCGAACATGCAGATTATTCATTTTTTAATTATTTTTCAGATTTCCATCCATTTTTTAAATTTTCTTCGTCCTTTTTAGGTGCGTTCGTAATTATATAAATACGTAGCACCTATTGTCGTCGCCTGGTCCGGAAGTTTGTCCGCATATAACAACGCAAAAACTACCCAAACGAATGGTTTGAAATTTGAAATTTAAGATATATTATCTTTGCAGAATTTTGTCGAGACATTTCAAATTTTATGAAAATTGAATCGAAACTTTAGCAGATATTAATAAAAATATTTATTAAGAAATGTGATTTTTTTTTTTTAAATCGGTGCTTTCTTGTTATAGGAGTTTCCGAAGTTTAATCGTCAAGCGATCGAGATACTTATTTTATAACAGAAATGAATCTGCAAACGATATAATTCAATTCACAGAATTAAAAATCATCAAGATCAGAATATTTATATAACTAGCTATAGTACGAACGCACCTCATTTGTCACGTTTGACGTACAGTTTCCAACTTGTTTCCATTATCATGAAAAAATGTGCTGGATGACCATTTAATACTCTAACCAGTCTTGAATTCCGATATTTTTCTCTGGGAGGTATTTTGAAGGTTCGGGATGGCGGGTAGCTGTGTGCGTGTGGAGGGGGGGGGGATTATCATGGGCGCCTGCAAGGGAGGACAATTGCCCCTCCCTGAATTTTGAAATTTAAATCTGTATTTTTTTTTTATGTTGAAAAAAATATATAATTTACTTATCCCCAAGTAGCGGGATCTGCCCGCTAAAACTCTCATGGAACAAAGTTTTTATTATTATTTTTTAATTTTGTTTGAGTTTATGTGTTGAAAAATTATCTCATCTGACAAAAAAGAGATGTAAAAAAATTTATATTTTTTATTTGTTAAATTTCTGTATTGCCTGTTGAGGACTAGCAGCACAACTGTTTCAATATCTTACACCCCCCTGTGTTTCGTCGGTGTCCATGGCATTATGGTATTCAGCGTGTATCTGAGGGGTGGGGGGGTGGAGATTTGTACTTTCGGGACGTTAATTAACCGAAAATGTGGATACTCTAGGGACTCAGTATCACCCCTGAATTTCTCACTGACTGTAATGTTATAGCAAAACAATTTCTGTTGAAATATTTTGCATGATAGATAATGTTTCTCTGAAGTGTTTATTTCAGTTATTTGGGATTTTTAATATATCAGTACAGGAAATTGCTGATTGATTTAATGTAATATATGCTGTTAAATCTATTATATTATAAATTGAGTGGAGGAGGGTGTAAAGCGAACCAATAATTACAACGGACAAACCGAAAATTTTTGTTTGAATTGTTGTAATAATCAGTCTCATTACTTTGTTAGAGATTTCACAAGAAGCTAAAATTTCATACAGCGTAAATTGGCGAATAATTTAGTAAAACTTATTTTATATTATTTATAGATTTTTTTATGCAAGTAATGCTCTTTAAAAGATGTTATATATAGCAATTGTTTTAATAATGGAATATAGAAGTATTTAAAATTTCCATGTTTGGTGCCAGATGCGGTTTTACTAGCCTGTGTCCCTTGAAGGCGAAATTTTTATTCATTGCTACTAATGATATCTTTTAAATATAATTAAGTTTTAACCAAATTTTTTGTCTATTTCCCGCCAATTTGATTTTATAGACTCAAACGGTCTCCTAATTCGCTTTCGTCTAAAGCCAGCCCTATTGTGGAAATACGAGTAAAACTGATTTTTAGGTAGATTTCGTAAGAAATACTACCTATTACATTCTCCCCTAAGTTGGTATTTTTGAAATATTTTTGCAGATCTACGCCGATCATGACTCCCAAAACCACCCCCAGTTCAAAACTTTATCTATCTATCTATCTATCTATCTATCTATGTCACTTTTTTATGGACACGATAACCGTAATAATTCTGCACGAATTTCTTCCAAACTGATACATAAAATCAAGGGGCATAAAATCTCGGTCAAGCTCGTTAATGGGAAAAATCGAACCAGGAGGGGGAGGGCGGGTGGTTTTTTGTGAAAACAGAAAAAAACCCATAACTTCTTAATTATGATTCTTAATATTATCTAAAACTTTTATATTGACATGTTTTTTTTTTATAAGACCAACCCTTATAAAAAAAAATTAAAAAATCTTTGCCGGTTTTGCCGGCAAACAAGTTGGGAAACAAGTAAGATTGTGGGCGGTCCCAACTGCTGCATCGTGGCAAAAAGGTCATTTATTCCCCAATTCCCTACAGACAGGCACCCCACGGTCTGCGTCTTTGAAATCTACCTGTGCCTGTAGGCCGCGCCGTCAGGGATTTTTTTCTTTCTTTCTTCTTCTCAAAATATTCTTTTATTTATTCTGTATATTTAGTTTTAATATCACGATATATCGTCATATCACGATATTTAGCTGACGATATACCACGATATTGAAATTGAGATATCGCCCAGCCCTAATATAGAATTTATACACACCAAGTAATATCCAAAAAATGAGTGAAATGTAAAAACACGTACCATAACTGAAAACGCACTTCCAGCAATTATTATTCAATTTTTATTGATAGACAGTACCGTAAACTTATTCTTTTGTGTTTCCCTGTAAATGAACAATGAATGCTATTTGCACATTATTCTGTAGAAAGCGTCTTTTAGTGCACCTCAGTGATATATATCAATTTTGATATGTTTGAAATAGTGTAACATTATTAAAGTGCAGCGCAAACACTTCATTTTCAATACCGAACAAGCTATAGTAAACCCATATAAATTGTATGGGATTAGGAGTATATTAAATAAAAAAAGAACAATATGTACGTGTGTTAGAGCACGCACAGACTGCAGACAGATGAACAGAATTCATAAACGCTTTTGAACTACGTTGGAATGTATTAAAAATGGCGGCATGACAGCTGATGGACAGGAGTTCTTCGAAAAAAGTAACTTCAACGTAGTCTTGACAAAGGACTTTGTAATAAAATAATAAATTTTCTTACTAGTTTGAAAGCTAGAGAACTACGTAACCGTTTTAAGAAATATACATTTCCTTATTCAAATGACATCTTTTCAAAGTAAAGTGTAAGTTTTGAATCACAAATGTCGTTAGTGAAATTTACGCTAAAGAAAAAGGTATGAGTATTTCGAAAAAGCGTATCTCACTAGCGAAATATTTGACGATCAACTTTCAGAAAGATCAAGTTGGTTGTTAAAATATTTACTTAGTTTAAGTGTCTACCGATTTTTAAAATGCTGTTCTGATGAAGGAAAAAAAAACGCGCTTTAACTTTTTTTTACTGTTTTCTTGCTGTATCACGCTCTACGTATATATCTTCAAGTTCGTACTTTTACTTATGCTATCTATTTATAAAATTGATAAAATATGATTTCCGTGGGTAGAATGGAAACTTTAAAGCGACTATAAACTTTTTTTTGGAAATTTTGAACAAGTGAAAGTGTTTATGCTTCTTAAGCTTGTCTTTGTAAATCACTACATAGTATAAAACAAAGTCGCTTTTTCTGTCCCTATATCCCTATGTACGCTTAAATCTTTAAAACTACGCAACGGATTTTGATGCGGTTTTTTTTAATAGATAGAGTGATTCAAGAGGAAGGTTTATATGTATAATAACCATATGTTTTGCTTTGTAATTTCAGATAAATCATCACTACATAGTATAAAACAAAGTCGCTTTTTCTGTCCCTATATCCCTATGTACGCTTAAATCTTTAAAACTACGCAACGGATTTTGATGCGGTTTTTTTAATAGATAGAGTGATTCAAGAGGAAGGTTTATATGTATAATAACCATATGTTTTGCTTTGTAATTTCAGATAAATCATCACTACATAGTATAAAACAAAGTCGCTTTTTCTGTCCCTATATCCCTATGTACGCTTAAATCTTTAAAACTACGCAACGGATTTTGATGCGGTTTTTTTTAATAGATAGAGTGATTCAAGAGGAAGGTTTATATGTATAATAACCATATGTTTTGCTTTGTAATCACTACATAGTATAAAACAAAGTCGCTTTTTCTGTCCCTATATCCCTATGTACGCTTAAATCTTTAAAACTACGCAACGGATTTTGATGCGGTTTTTTTAGGTAGATTTCGTAAGAAATACTACCTATTACATTCTCACCTAAGTTGGAAATTTTGAAAAATTTTTGCAGATCTACGCCGATCATGACTCCCAGAACCCAAAACCACCCCCAGTTCAAAAGTTTATCTATCTATCTATCTATCTATCTATCTATCTATCTATGTCACTTTTTTCTGACCACGATAACTGGAAAAATTCTGCATAAATCTCTTCCAAACTGATACATAAAATCAAGGGTCATAAAATCTCGGTCAAGTTCGTTAATGGGCAAAATCGAACCAAGGAGGGGGGGGAAATGGGGGGGCTTTTTGTGAAAACAGAAAAATCCTCATAATTTCTTTATTATTATACGTATCGAATCCGTTTAAAGTTATTATTACTTCTAGGAAAAGGGCCGAAAATGTATGTATGACAGATTTTTGATATAATTAAAAATGGCCCCAAGGGGGGGAAAAGGGGGGGTTTTAGAAGAAAAAAAATCATAGCTTCGTCAATTCAGAAGATATCAAATCCGCGTAAATTTATTATTAATCCTCTTAGTAATATCTAAAACTTTTATATTGACAAGTTTTTTATAGGACCAACCGTTATAGCAAAAAAAAAATTAAAAACAAAACAAATCCCTGCCGGCTCCGCCTACAAACAAGTTATTTTTCGAAGTAGGCGGTTCCAACTCCCGCATCTTTTCGAAACTGATACATAAAATCAAGGGTCATAAAATCTCAGTCAAGTTCGTTAATGGGCAAAATCGAACCAAGGGGGGGGGGGATGGGGGGGCTTTTTGTGAAAACAGAAAAATCCTCATAATTTCTTTATTATTATACGTATCGAATCCGTTTAAAGTTATTATTACTTCTAGGAAAAGGGCCGAAAATGTATGTATGACAGATTTTTGATATAATTAAAAATGGCCCCAAGGGGGGGAAAGGGGGGGGGGTGTTAGAAGAAAAAAAATCATAGCTTCGTCAATTCAGAAGATATCAAATCCGCGTAAATTTATTATTAATCCTCTTAGTATTATCTAAAACTTTTATATTGACAAGTTTTTTATAGGACCAACCGTTATAACAAAAAAAAAATTAAAAACAAAACAAATCCCTGCCGGCTCCGCCTGCAAACAAGTTATTTTTCGAAGTAGGCGGTTCCAACTCCCGCATCTTTTCGAAACTGATACATAAAATCAAGGGACATAAAATCTCGGTCAAGTTCGTTAATGGGCAAAATCAAACCAAGGGGGAGGGGGGGGGGCTTTTTGTGAAAACAGAAAAAAAAACCATAATTTCTTAATTATGATACGTATCGAATCAGTTTGAAGTTATTATTACTTCTAGCAACAGGGCCAAAAACTTATTTATGACAGATTTTTGATATAATTAAAAATTGCCTTAAGGGGGGGGAGGGAAGGGGGGTTTTAGAAGAAAAAATTTCATAACTTCGTCAATTCCCAATATTTCAAATCCGCTTAAATATATTATAAATCCTCTTAATATTATCTAAAACTTTTATATTGACATGTTTTTTATAGGACCAACTCTTATAGCAAAAAAAAAAAAAAAAAAAAAATCCTTGCTGGCTCCGCCTGCAAACAAGTTTCGTTTCGAAGTAGGCGGTTCCAACTGCAGCATCATCGCAAAAAGGTCATTTCTTCCGCAATTCCCGACAAACAAGCACCCCACGTTCTGCGTCTTCGAAATCTACCTGTGCCTGTAGGCCGAGCCGTCAGGGATTTTTTAATAGATTGAGTGATTCAAGAGGAAGGTTTATATGGTTAATAACCATATGTTTTGCTTTGTAATTTCAGATAAATCACTACATAGTATAAAACAAAGTCGCTTTTTCTGTCCCTATATCCCTATGTACGCTTAAATCTTTAAAACTACGCAACGGATTTTGATGCGGTTTTTTTTAATAGATAGAGTGATTCAAGAGGAAGATTTATATGTATATCCATTAAATAGTGGAGAAATACTGTTATTTTTGAGGTTTTTAATGTGATGTCGTAAATAATTTCATTTTTTCCGCTTATACATTGCAAACGCAGGCTGAACCCTACAAGATTTATCAAAATAATGTACTAATTATTGTACACATTAAAAAGGTCTACAGAAAACACAAAGAGATGAAGGTTTTCAAGGTTAACCCGAAGCAAAGCGAGGGAGGGCCGCTAGTATATCCATAAAAGGCAATACTCACAGTTAAAAAAAAATTGTTTTATCTGTAAATATTCAGTAACTCCAAACTTCATAAATAAATACTGATTGCAACGAACTTCTTTAAAATCTTATTTGTAAGTCTTATAGGTCTGCCTTTTGTCTTCGCGAATATGGACATGGATTTTTTGGTTCTTGTTTATTGGACAGGCAGAGAACGTGGTTAGAACTCAAGAGATGCCAAATAGGAATGAAAAATCAGGCTTGAACATTGCCCGTGGCTAGGATTCCAGATTTAGCGAAGAATTTTTTGATGCCGTCAGAAAAGTTGACCACAGTTCTACAAACCAATTTTTATTTATATATTTACTTATTTTTAACATTTAAAGAATCATAATTTAAGAAAGTCTAACAAATAAATGCTTAACTGAATTCATTTCAAAGTAAGTTATCTATTGCATTATTTAATAATCTAAATTTCATAATTGATTTCATAATTAAACATACAGTTTTACATATATTTTATTTTTTCCGTACCTATATCTAAAAATTTAAAAATGGATACAAACGTATACGGGGATAATTGAATAAAAAGCGAAAAATTAAGTAACTTTATTATTTTTTTTTTACATTTATGAAATTATTTCCTTAACAAGTTAACGTTTAATAAACAATTTTTTAATATACATTATAGAATAATTTTATTAATTATGTAATTAATATTTTCTCATACTATGCATATTTGTAAAAATATAAAGAGTAGTAAATAAAAGTGAATTAAATCAACGGCAACAAAAGTTAGCATAACAACATTACGCCTAACTCATTCCAACAGTCTTCTCTCCATATAAAATTGTACAAATTACGTAAAATATTTCCTTTGCAGCAGACTTTCAAAAATTATACGAGAATGGGACTTGTTATATTTAAAAAGAATTTAATAAGATAATGTCAATTCCAAATTCAAAATTACAAGACCTTTGAACAATTAAAAACATATGGTTAATTTTAATCATAAAACATGTTAAAATTAATCATAAAACATATGGTTAATTTAATCTCAAAATTATTTAATTTAAAGTAAACTTAAAATTTTTAATATGTTATTTATATTTTTCATAAATTATTAAAAATCAAGCTTTTATAATATAATAAATACAGAAGAATATCGGCTTTTTTAATCTATTATTTTTCAGAGTACATTTTGAAAATGTAATATCAATTAAAACATTTATTTCGATCTTTCAGTGTTATAGTAGAGCTGAATATATAAGTACAAAACAGTTTGTAAAAGTTATTTCAATAAAAAAAAAAGAAACTCTCTTCTAGAACTATTAATAACAGACGAATTTATGAGTGCTTTACTCCTATTTATAAAGAATTAGAAAATAAGATATTTTAAGACATAATAAAAATAGCATTAGAAGTGTTAATGTTAGTAGGAAATTCCTGGAACTCTATTAAGTGCAAGAGAAAATTTTATCATGAATAAATTATACGCGTTTTTAAGTCAGTGGAATTTATCTGTATTTTCTAGGACATTTATCTTCATTAAGGATATGTGTCAAACATTGTCTCTTTTTTTCTTATCGATATTTTATCTTTATTTTATTTTATTTTTTTACATCTTTTAAAGATTTCGAAAAGAAAGTGCTAAAAATATAAAATTCTTAAATTTATACTCTCTTATGTGTTTACATTTTACAGTGTAAAAATGTTTTTAATAAATACTCGTATATTTGTATTAGTATGCACATCACTTGGACTGATTTTACAAATAAATGTGAAATTCTTATTGGTTTTATCGCTTAATTTATATTTTAGTTATTTGATAAAACTCGATTAATATACAAATTACTTCATTGAATTAATTAAAGTTTTGTACTGAACATTACATTATGCATATTAACAATAATTTAGTTGTCTACTATCTACTTCTTTTTTTACAATTTTAATTGATCCTTTTCAAAAACTACAATATAACTCGTTTCCTTGATGTATTTCAAGTATTTGTAGTTAATATATCGAAATGTATCAATGAAAGAATCCCGGAAGTTTATACATAATATAAGCAATGTTAGACAGAAATGTTGATTTTATAAAGTCACCATACGTCTCCTGAAAACAGGAAATATCTTTGTCTGATTTTAAAAATAGTTATTGATAACCATTTCCATCGAATATTGTCTCAAACTTTGTCCTAAATTATTGTCAAAGTATAAAAAGAAAGATAGATATGGAAGCTAAAATTTAATGTCTGTTATAATTGCCAACCAGAAAATATTTTAAATGACAGTTATATATTTGGCTCGAGAGTTATTGATATTTCTCGATGAAACTGTTTTGTGAACTATGATAATTCATATATGCACAATTTCTCTCCTTAATTAGTACATATAAAAAATACATATAAAATAAAAGATATTGGTACGAAAATATACGTCAAAACAATTTTGATGGTTTAAATATGTATAATTACGGTAAAAAGTGAATTATATTTGCTTTGTAATAAAAATTTACTTTTGTAATTCGAAATATAATCAAAGTATTTACATTGCATTAATTATGAAGAACTCACATATTTATATTTACATTATTAATTATTTCTAAAATTTTCATATATTAATTGACTATTTTTCATGATTTATTCTTCCCATATGACTTATTACTTACCCATCATACGTAGTATAGGGTAAGTCTTGTAATCGTTTTTGAAAATCGAAAAAAATTTTTTTTGACGGATTTACACGTTTCAGACTCTGGAGATTCCGAAAAACATATTTTTAGAAATTGTTTTTTGCCGTCCGTCTGTGTGTCTGTGTGTCTGTGTGTCTGTGTGTCTGTAAACGCTCTATCTCCCGAAAAAAATGAGATAGAGACTTGCAATTTGGTATGTACTTAGTATATAATAATGGGAAGAAGCCTATTTCATTTCAATAACCTCGATTAACCGGAACAATTTTTTTCGAACTCTCGAAATATTCGTTCTGATGAAAGGTATATAAAAATTTTCAAAATTGTTTATTTTAAGAACTGAATATAAAAGACAATAAAAAAACAAATTTTGCATAAAGCATGAAGTCGTTCGGATAATTAGTTGCCGAGATATTTGAAATCCTATTTTCCACACTTTTCGATTTTTCATGACCCTGTATTTTATCCAAATTTCACTTCAAAGATATATTTTAATTGGAAATTTGACGCTTAATCAGATGCAATAAACCGCTAGTTAATAGGATTATTATTTTTGGAGTTATAAGGATGTTTCTTTCAAGCAATTCAGTAATCGAGCCTTTAAAGTTTGTGACGTCATCAAGCCACGATTTTATTTGAATTGCAATGCACTTTATAAGTAGTTTACACATTTTTATTTTAATATTTTACATTATGCATATCCATGATGGGTAAGTATTACGGTGGCCCCCAACGACTAGTTTTAATAATCTAACTGTGTTTCTTTATTATATAGTGATATTATAAATTTTTATTTTTTTTCATATTGTAAGGTTAAATAAACGTATTTTTAAAGGAAGAATGCCATCATATGTGTATATATTGAAGTCAAATTTTAAAAGTCCTGAAAATTTCTGAAAGAAACCGGAATAAAACACGTAAGTATTTTTATAAAATACGGTCATACGGGCAGATAAAATGAAATTGCTATTATACAATTTCTAAATTGCAAAAATTAAAAGAATATAATTAACATATGTCAGCCATATACAGTACACACGAGAACGTGAAATAATAATTTACATACAAATATATAAAACAAATGATTTTAGAAAAATCGTAGCAAATAATTCAAACAGTATGAAATAATCCATAAATAAAGGGTTATAATTACATTATATATCAAATGTTTACGTGAAATTTAAAAATTGATTGCTCATATATTGAAATTATTGTGAAAAGAAATGTATATATGATACAAATGTCCAGTCACTTTCAATTAACATATGTTTAATAACAAAGAAAACATACATATGTAAATTTAAAAATTCGTATACAATTAAATAGTGAAATACTTATTAAATAACAAGAAATTTTGTGTAAAATATTTGAAAAAGATATAATTAATAAAACAATTAAATTATATTTAATGAAAAATTATGCCTCTCATTTTTTTAAACATAATGTCTGATATTCCATTAATATCTTAAAATACCATTTAATAAAAAAATAAAAGTGCAATATAAATTTATATTTACCCAATATATTTTACTGTTCCGTATATTTTTATAATGTATGGGTTCTGTTAAATATTCTGCTTATTAAAATGCTACTTTCTGTTGGAATATCTTTAGTAATATCAATTGTAAAATGCTTTGTCCACTTAATGAAATAAAACATTTAAAAAATCGATAGTGCCAAACTAATGAATAACAGATAAGTGGATTCTCACCTACAGAGATATAATTAGTGTTGTAATCCTGCTTATCAATAATTCATTCTCTCCTGCCTCAATATGTCATACAAACTTTAAGAGATATCCTTATATTTGATTTATTAATCCTATAATAGTTTAAAACATATTTTACTTTTAAGCCGTATCTCATTATAGGATCATCACATCTTGTTGAAGGTATTACAAGAATTTTTGTTAACACCTAATTAAGAAGGATATTTTGAATAATTTTTTAATTGATCTAAGGTGAAGATGTCTACAGTAATAAAATTTAATTTACTAATTCCCATTTTTCTTTTATTGCAAAATATTAGAAAAAAGTATTTTACATAAATACTATATTATCTTCTATTTTTTTTCAATTTTTTTACTTTTAAATACTATATTTTTACATAAAATATTTGAAATTAAAGTTATCTGTTATATGAAATTTCAGCGAATAATTTTGAATTAAAACAAAATGAAAGAGGAACAAAGATCATAACATTTCTGCTAATTTCACTCTGTTCAAGTGGCGTAGATGTAATTTTTTTTTAGTACCACTAGTTCCAAATAGTAATCTTTATCTTTACCAAAAAATAAGCATATCTATGCATCCTCTCTATCTCAATCATGTAACACACTTTAATTTTTGCTGTTCATATTTATGAAGGTTTTTTCTCCTGATGATGGTTATAAAGATTAACCGAAACGTCGAGGTTTGTTTTCTATATATGTAGTTAAAGTAACTCATATTTATTAAATCAAATTTACGTTGAAAGCAAGTGTTTGATGAGTATTTATATGTGCAACGTAAAGTCCTTATTAATTATTAATAACTTTCTTTCCAAAAAATGACAATTAAAACTTTTGTGAAATTTTCAACATTATAATCCACGGATTCCTTTAAATATTCATATTAGAAATACCATTTAATAAAACATAAAAGTACAATATAAACTTATATTTACTCAATATATTTTAGTGCTCCTTATATTTTTATAATGTATGGTTTCTGTTAAATATTCTTCTTGTTAAAATGCTAATTTCCGTCGGAATATCTTCAATAATATCAATTGTAAAATTATATGTCCCTTTATTGAAATAAAACATTTTAAAAAATCGATAGTGCCAAACTAATGAATAACAGATAAGTGGATTCTGACCTGCAGAGATGTAATTAGTGTTGTAATCCTGCTCATTAATAATTCTTTCTCTTCTGCCTCAATATGTCATACAAACTTTAAGAGATATCCTTATGTTTGATTTCTTAATCCTATAATAGTTTAAAACACATTTTACTTTTAAGCCGTATCTCATTATAGGATCATCACGTCTTGTTGAAGGTATTACAAGAATTTTTATTAACATCTAATTAAGAAGGAAATTTTGAATAATTTTTTAATTGATCTCAGGTGAAGATGTCTACAGTAATAACATTTAATTTACTGCTTTCCATTTTTGTTTTATTGCAAAATATTATAAAAAAGTATTTTACATAAATACTTTATTATCTTCTATTTTTTTCAAAATTTTTATTTTTTAATACTATTATTTTACATAAAATATTTTAAATTAAAGTTATCTGTTATATGAAATTTCAGCGAATAATTTTGAATTAAAACAAAAATAAAGAGGAACAAACATCATAACATTTCTGCGATTTTCACTCTGTTCAAGATGTGTAGATGATTTTTTTTTTAGTACCACTAGTTCCATATAATAATCTTTTTCTTTAACCAAAAATAAGGATATCTCTATAATGTTTTTTTTTTTTTTAAACTGTTGAGTTACAATTAAATAACTTTCTTTCCAAAAAATGACAATTAAAACTTTTCTGATTTTTCAACATTATAATCCATGGATTCCTTTAAATATTCATATTAGAAAGACCTTTTAATAAAAAATAAAAGTACAATATTAACTTACATTTACTCAATATATTTTACTGCTCCTTATATTTTTATAATGTATGGTTTCTGTTAAATATTCTTCTTATTAAAATGCTACTTTCCGTCTGAATATCTTCAGTAATATCAATTGTAAAATGTCCCTTTATTGAAATAAAACATTTAAAAAAATCGATAGTGCCAAAATAATGAATAACAGATAAGTGGATTATCACCTGCAGAGATGTAATTAGCGTTGTAATCCTGCTCATTAATAATTCATTCTCTCCTGCCTCAATATGTCATACAAACTTTAACAGATATCCTTATGTTTGATTTCTTAATCCTATAATAGTTTAAAACACATTTTACTTTTAAGCTGTATCTCATTATAGGATCATCACGTCCTGTTGAAGGTGTTACAAGAATTTTTATTAACATCTAATTAAGAAGGATATTATGAATATTTTTTTTATTGATCTCAGGTGAAGATGTCTACAGTAATAAAATTTAATTGACTACTTTCCATTTTTCTTTTATTGCAATATTAGAAAAAAGTACTTTACACATATACTATATTATTTTCTATTTTTTATAAATTTTTACTTTTAAATACTATATTTTTACATAAAATAATTGAAATCGAAGTTATGTTGCATATGAAATTTCAGCGAATAACTTTGAAATAAAACAACAAGAAAAAAAAACATAACATTTCTGCTATTTTCACTCTGTTCAAGGTGCGCAGATGTAAATTTATTTTAGTACCACTAGTTCCAAATAGCAATCATTATCTTTAAAAACAATATAAGCATATCTATGCATCATCTCTATAATGTATGATTTTTTTTATCTTTAAATTTGTTGAGTTGCAAGATAATAACTTTTTTTCCAAAAATGACAATTAAAACTTTTCTGAAATTTTCAACAGTATAATCCATGGATTCCTTTAAATATTCATATTAGAAAGACTTCATTTACAACTATTGTAAAATGCCTGCTCCATAAAACAAACACCACTCCTACAATAATATGCATCATATACACACAAATAAAATATAGATAGGAGGATTGACACTTTCTGTATTGCAATTAGTGCCAATATAATAAATAAAGATCTTCTATTTTAATGTATCAGACACACACGCGCGCAATTATTATCTTATTTTCTAATCCTAAAATCGTTAAAAGCACATCTTGTAAAGAATAAATACTTCATTATAAGATAATAGCTATTGGTTTAACTTATTACTACAAGTATTTTAATTATAGCGTCTAATTAAGGTGCTTATTTATTAATATTATTAAATTGATAAATTTTATTAAAGGGAGCTGCAACAAAAAAATAATTCTTAACTTTTTTAATAATTTTTACATAACAGGATTTTCAAAATAGCAATTTGCATAAAATGTATACTCTTTTCTAGTTTTTTTCTAAATTGCTGCCTTTTTTTAATATAAACTTATTAAAATTCCTTAAAAATGGTACTTGGAAATCGCGATAAATGCAAACTTCAACAAATTCGATTGTTTTTATTAGATTGTTGTAGCATTTTAAAAATAATTTTTAATGTCAGTCATTGTTTTTTTTTAATAAAACCTAAAGAACATCGAGGTACATGAAATCTAGGTTCATAACCTTGCAGCATTTTTTATTATATATTTGGAGTATTATAGTAGTGTAATAATTTTCTGTACTAAAGTTCGTAAGGTAGTAATGCCTCGACATATTTCAGCAATTCGTTCCGAGACTAGGGACATAAGTCGAAGTACATTTAGATAAGGAAAAAAGGATAAGTAATAAAATAATTCGTCAAGTACGACTATAACTCGCGCTCAAAGGGTTATGTACATTACATTTATTAATTACTATTTATTAATTAATAAAGTCCTACTATCCCTATTTTTTTATATTTTTGGGGGGAAATAGGAGGTGTGGCGGAGGACATATTTTTACAGTATACTTTCGACGATATTTCCGTAAACATAATAGCTAAAATCAAAACATATATATTTTTGAGTTCGATGTTATGAGATATTTTGAACGATCTGCTACACAATACATAAAAATAATGTATTTTTCTTTTTCAAGTAACTTAATATCTCGGCTAATTACCGACAATTGTTAGCAAAAATCATTATCAAATATTCTTGGAGGATTCTGCGTCCATAGATACCTCGTACGCCCATCAACACCCCCGCTGACCGCCCGAAAATTAAAGTTTGTGTGTAACAAAAAAATGAATTTTTCTCAAAAACTATAGTTACATAGGAATATCCCTATAGTTTTCCTGAAAGGTTTAAATAAATTCCTACTACTTTTAATTTATTCATAATTATATTTGCAGAAAATTCAGAAATACAGGGGGGTGGGGGACATATTTTTACAATCAATTTTCGACGCTATGTCTGAAAATATAATGCTTAAAATTAAAACAAATATATTTTTGAGTTCGATATTACGAGATCTTTCAGACGCTTTACAAAAAGAAAACCGTTATTTTTCAAGTAACCTAATTAGCCCCTAAATTTTTCCTAAACATATTTTTCAATGGCTAATAATCTAAAAATACGTGGTTTAAAGGCTTTATAACTTTCCCAAGTTTGAACTTTCCACGTCCCATATTTTACGAAAAAAAGGACTGTGACAGACGAACGGACAGACACAGGAATGATCTTATAATGGTCCCGTTTTTATTTTTTAAGTGCGGAAACCTACAAATTCACCAAAATCTAATGAGCATATTCTATTATATCTAGGGATTATGTTACATACATTCAACATTAGCAAAAAAAATACAGTTCTAATACAAGCATTTGGAATAAATCAATAAGTTGTTAATTTACAGTTTATCGTTCTTCTAGTTGTCCCGTTCGAGTCTTTGAGCATGGGAAAAAATCTTGCAATGAAGTTTGAACCGACGAGTTTTTCTTTTTTTTTCGCTTAGAAGCTCTTTGTAACAGTAGAGAGGATTTTCTAAGCTTTTTCTTGTCGTTTCTACTCTTTGCTTGTCTGAATCAATATCTTCAAGAGCCGTCATTCCAGCTTCAATAAGGTTTGGTCTTTCGGTTAATTTTGCAACCGTCATAATCTTTTCCGTAGGTTCAAAATCTTCATGTACTTTGTTTCTTTATTTAAATAAATTCGTTAATGGCTAATTCCGGATCAGGGGAAATTATGAATTCAACAACATCTTCAGCATCCATCTCTAAATTGAGTTCTCTTCCATTTTCGACAATTTCATCAATTAGTACTTTTAACAATTATTTTTTTTTTTTTGTCACTATCACGTTAATATCGCGGGAAAATTTTCCTTCATAGAACCAAAAGTTCAAAGTGCATCTTTATTAAGGAATTTTTTATCCAGGCCAGATGACGTATATGTTGGATGATGTAAGTCGAGGAGACGTTAATCGGGGTACCACTGTATTACAAATTACAATACGCTTATACTTTAAATCAAGCACCTCTCTATAATAAAATTTTATATACCAATTCATAGATAAAAAAATAAGTAAAAGCACAGTTCCATAGATGTAATTAGCCTCATAGTCCTCCTCATTAATATGTAAATAGCACTGGTCTCTATATTTCATGCAGTCTTTAATCGATGTTGTTGAGTCTCAAAGGGTTATAGAAACATTTTGGAAGAACAAAATATATATTTTTTTTACTGCATGTTATTTTTGAAAACTTTTCCGAGTAAGTTTTCACAGTATTCACCAGTGTTCTCAACCAGAAATATCGATTTTTTGGATGCAACTTCTCAATCTTTTAAATATTTTCCTCCTCAACAAACATATTCAACAGACAAATATACTAAATTAACAGTAATACATTAAAAGTAAAAATAACATTAATTTGTCTTTCTTACATATATTAATTTTGTCACGTAGATGAAAATGTATATTTGAGAATTAATATCCGAATAACCAATATCTGAAATGATATTGGTTGAGAAAATCGATTTATACACTGCGAAACCTATTCGGAAATGTTTCTGAAAATTACAGGCAGCTTAAAAAGAAAAAAAAAATGTTTCAGCTCTGTTTTTTTTAAATCGCGGAAATCCATTGACTTCTGAGGTTTCTGAAGATTAAAAACATTTTTCGGAAACGTGGGAAACTCGGAAGAAGTTATATTATACTGTCGTAAACATTCTTGCTAGATAAAGGTAAACATTTGTCTGTATTTACACTGTAGGTATATCAAGGTATATGTTAACATATAATTCGTTTAAATGCTTTTGCTTTAAAAATCTTGCTTTAAAAATCTTTAAATGCAAGTTTTAGGAAATTAGATTATATTTATTTATGCTATTACAGTAATTATTTAATTATACGTCAAAACCTGGGAAATGGAAACTGCTTACAACTGAATACCGCCCTATAGGAAATATTGCATGGTACGGAACGAAAGATATACCATAGAATTATGCCTTCTAATACGAAAACCTGTCTAAAAATGAACGTTTTTGGTTATTTGCTATTTCGGTTTAGCGGTTCAATGTATTTGAAATGTCAGTAATTTCTGTTTTCGATTTACAACAAAAATAAAGGTGATACTATTAAAATTTATTTCCATAAATGAGATTTTGAATCATATTTTTATATATATATATATTTCTATAATTAAAGAATTACGTAAAAACTTCCAAAAACTGGATTGTGGTTAATATTTTCTCAAAAGAAAATTCTTAATAATATAAATTACTGTATTCTTCCACTTTAAAACAGGCACATCTGTATAATAATATTTCATATACCAAATGCTAGACGAAAGATAAGTCAAACGACACTTGCAGAGCTGTAATTAGCGTCATAATCCTCGCCACTAATAATTCATTTTCGCCTGTCTCGACGTGTCATGTACTCTTTAATCGACGTCGTTAATTGATGCCTGCCTAATCCTATTATCGTTTGAAACGCATTTTTCTTTGAAACAATATTTCGTGACAGGAACATCACAACTTCTGGTAGGCATTACAATACATTATGTTAACATATATTTAACTTAAATGCTTTTGTATTGTAATTTGAATATAAGCTGAGTATATCCCCAAAATAATAAATAATTTTTTCCCATTACTTTTCTAAATAAATTTTGTTCGTAACAGGATATTAGATTAATATATATATGTTATATAAAAATTTATTTCCTTCGTATCCTTCCATTTTATTCGCATTAATATTTTAAAATTAATCTAACTTCTGTCATAGTCAGTATTTCCTTAATTCTTAATAATATCTATTCCTATTTAAAGTCCTTTTAAAAGTAAATATCCGTATATTAATAATTATTTTATTCCAAATCTTAATCTAAAATTTAAGATCATTCGTAGCTTTTATCAGCTCCCCAATCTATAAAATTCTGAGACGCGTTCTCATTTCGAATGTTTTTTAAAAGCCATTTTCTTTTTATTATTATTATTATTGCTCTGATTTTTTCGCGCGCTTGGGATTTTAACTTCAAAATTTCTCCGCACCCAAGTTCGGGATTCTTTACCGTCTGAGCTCCTCCTTCGCACCTCATTTGCTGGGCTGGAGCTAGCTTCTCACTCATTGGGTTGTGCGCTCGTGACGTAATTTCTGTATATGTCCGCGGAGAGAACAAAACTCGCCCGCACCTTTTGGAGCACTAGATTGTGACGTTTTCGGAAGCTAAACAAATATGTGTCTGGTGTGTTTATGTCCGTAGAATATTCAACTGGCCCAGTAACATCTTAATTCAATGAAGTGAAGCAACGTTAGCCCGAGGGCTATAAGTTTTAGACCTTTGGGAATTGTTTCTGTGTTGTTCGTCTTCTAATAAAATTATTTGTCTGGAGATTGGCTGGATTTATTGGAAAACTTTGGTGGATTCATTTCATTGCCTTCTACTTCGCCATACTCGCTGATATCGACTGCAACTTGCTATATCGTTGAAGGACTGCCATCTTTTCATCGAATATTATTCATCGTAATATCTCGACCTCGTCAAAATGCTACATATATATATATTATTTAATTTTAAATAGAGGGAGATTGAAAAAGTCCATTAATTGTATTATTGAGAAATGTTTGAAATTTTCCATTATACTACCAATATAACGTCATATTCATCTTTTTTTTCAATTGCTGAAACTTTTTACGTTATTTTATCTTTCAACAGAAATTTAATTATTGTAGAAAGAATTTTATGGTGGATGTTTTATTGATGGCAACTGCTATAACAAAACATGTTTTTATTTGATAGGAAATGACTGTTAGATTTTGAGGGTTTTTATTAATTAAAATTAACTATACATTATTTTGATTCCGGATTACTTTAGTTGCCTCGGTCGTGCTTTAATACTTTACCTATACGTAAATGTGTTATACCAATACGTAAAATGTCACAACACTTGCTTTTAAACTGCTGATTTGTATAGAAATGCAGGCAGATAAATTTTCATTTTTATGTATTAGTTAACATAAAAATGTGATTCTAAAAAAATGGAATAAAAAATAAATCTACATATTTTAATAATTTAAAATGAACAGTTTTAAGGTATTGTACGAGAGAAAGTCTTTAAGTAAGTCACAAAAGATAATTAAATAATAACTTACAATGATATTCACTTCAAAACTATTTTTTTTTCTCAACATATTCTCCACCAATATTTATGCACTTATATCACCGTTTTATCAGTGCCCCAACACCAGCTGCATAAGATTATTTGGGTTGCTGTCGCAGCCACATTAGGACTTCAAGTTGAACATTTTCATCATCTGTGAACATTATCTTGCTTCCAAGATGGTGTTTTTAGAGGACTAAACAGATGAAAATCGCTTGGGGCTAAGTCGGAGCTGTATGGTGGATGTTGAAGAAGTTGCTAACCAAACTTTTGAATTGTCTCCTGTGTTCAACTTGAAGTCCTAATATGGCTGAGACAGCAACCCAAATAATCTTATGCAGCTGGTGTTGGGGCACTCATAAAACGGTGATATAAGTGCATAAATATTGGTGGAGAATATGTTGAGGAATAAAAATAGTTTTGAAGTGAATATCATTGTAAGTTATTATTTAATTACCTTTTGTGACTTACGTAATGACTTACCCTCGTACTTATCTGCAAGGTCGAAAAATCGTGTATTTTTAGGGATTTTTTTTTCAGGAAAATGAAACAAGATATTTGAAAAACTCTGTTTGCATTTTATTTGTTACACTAAAAAACATTACTTTTGCAATGACGAAACAAATTAGGGTGTCCCCAGTACAACTGTTCTCCGGAGATCGTGCCGTTCAGGTAGACGACTACGGTAATCACTGTAAGTTTGTAAAATTTTATCTGAAAGTCTAAAAAGCATGAAGTATGGTTAAAACGAGAGAGTAATAGTTTTGTTTTGGAAAAAATAATTTTGAACAAAATAGTGGCCCTTAAAAGTTAACGTACTGATTTTCACCAAAAAAATAGAATTTTGATTGTTTATAAGAAATTGATTGTTTCAAAGATTTGATTGTTTATAAGAAATTGATTGTTTCAAAGATTTGATTGTTTATAAGAGACCGATTACTCTCGACATAATTTTGTTGTTAGTTGTTGGTCAGAATTTGAAGAAGGTTGATTGGTTGAGTATTTGAGTAATCGTGATAACTGATTTTACAATTATAGTTTTGAGATAATCAATTTTAAAAAGTTAATGTAATTCGATGTTCTTTACTAATTGTACTTTCAGAAAATCCCAAAAAAGTGCATTTTTTGAAAGTTTGGAGGTAGGTACATAACATAAACCTTTTGATTACGGGGCTGTGATGCCGTACGTACCAGAAACTATTTTTTTATTCTGTTCCATTACTTTCTGAAAACAATCTTTGCTTTACGTTTACACTTGGATATTTTCAAGAAATAAGTACCATAAAGAAACTTTTTTTTAATTGGATAGGAAGGAATAAAAAAAAATCGCCAATCCTCACCCGTAATCAGAAAGTTAACAGTCAAATAAGCCTTTTTCGTGAAAATACAGATTTAGTACTTTAATTTTTCTTCACTTTTCATTATTTAATGTAATATATCTTCTTGTGATATGTTTACTAAATATTATGTTAAATATAATGGAAATTTCATAAAAGAACAAGTGGTCCACAGAAATGTATCTTAAAACTGTGCGTATTCTATACTGAGAATGTTTCTTAGTTTCAGTTGCTGATCTGATTAGAAATGTTTAAATCTAAAATCAAAACTTTTTAATTTAAAAGTAACAAAGTTCGAATATGGCAGAAGATTCTGAAATAAATCTTCGCATTCTTCGAATAATTTAATTTGGAATGTTATGACATAAATTTTGCATCCCAAAATTACATTTTTATGTTGAAACTTCTGTGAATATTTATGGGTTTTAAAAGAATACGCATTGTGGAAGAGAAACATTCCTTTATACTTGGAAATAACTCAATAGATAAGGGATAATTTTCAAAGATTTCGTGTCAGGAGGTTTCAACAAGTAGATTTTTAAATTTCTACTCTTGCGTATGGAAAATTTTATATTATGTATTAATTAATCGGTTTTATTATTTATTATTCACATTAAAACTTTCTGTAACATATATGCAGTGGAACTTCCGTCTAACGAAGTCCCTATTTAATGAAATTTTCTACTTAACGAAATTTTCTACAGAACTTTGATTTTGAACACCATTAGCATGTAAATTAATCTCCACATTACGAAAAATGTATTCAATATAACGAAGTTTATTCTACCTTTTTTACGTGTACAGAATTCAAACTAAGAGGTTGCTGTTGCGATGGATATGCGAATTTATTTCAGTGGATTGTATGAAAATAAACACATTTAAATAATTTCCATTCTGTTTGGTGATAAATAAAACATTTTTTTCACACTAAGAAAAACCCTTGTTATCATTACTCTCCCACACTGAGACTCTAGCGCTGACAGTTGGGGGAAGTTAAAATCCCCTTTTTACATTCAATGATATAGAAGCAGTGACGCAATGACAGCAAAAGCAGTGACTTCAGATGCATTTGAAGCAAAAAATATCAATTAGAGTCAGACAGTTACCATTTTGACCTTCCATTGCTGATATACAATTGCTTTGTACAACCACAAGAATGGGCTTCAAAATGCAAATCGAAAAACATCAAAGTTATTTTTGTTCCTTCCAATACAACTTCTAAACTTCAGCCATTAGTCTAAGGAATAATAAAAAAGCTTGAAGTATACATTATCGAAAAAGACAGAAAAAAGACAATGTAGTGAAAACATTATTTTGAGAACCTGTGTATCAGAGCTAATGAAAGCTTGAGCCAAAGTTTGGGAATGTGACGTGATTTATTCGACCGTACACAACTGTTTTTTAAAAGTCTGGTTCATAATTGAAACCGAATCAAATGCTTCTGAATTCAACACCTGTTTGTCATATCTGAAGAAAAAATTTCATGAATTTAAGTTAATTTCTATTTAACGAATTTTCTTCAAAACAAAGTTTTTAAGTGTAACGATGAGACTTCGTTAAATGGAAGTTTCACTGTATATTTATAAATAAATAATAATGAATGTATTATTAAAATGTATTCTTGCAAATTATAATGTTTAATGTGAAATATATTGTTTTACATATGAAATATGTACATGTGATAATTAAATGTGAAATGTGTTGTTTCTCCAATTATGATTCTTAATATTTCAAACATGTTTTGAAATTACTTTCAAAAACTTAATATTGTATATGTTTATGATGTAGTAGAGTTTTAATTTTAATGTTTATTTTCTTTTTCTTTTTTGCGATTGATAAACAAAACAAAGATGTATTTCTGTATGGAATAAACTTCCCTAATTTCCAAAAAATGATACCTGTCTTATTTTACTGACATAAATATATTTTGATATTTCTACATTATACTGTAAGAATAATAAAAATGAAGATCTATAAGTTGAGGCACAAGAAAAAAAAAAGAGTTCCAAATATCAGTAGCATATTTTAGGAAACTGTACTTAGTAGGATGGTAAAAAATTCTTTTTGTTTTGTTTTTTAAAACGATACTCTTACTAATAATAATTATCATTATTTTGAAATATTTCCCTATAAGAGTTATAATTATTTGAATGTTTTAAAACTGAAGGCTTTTTTTGTTGCTAATATTCTTTTTTTAGAAAAGTGTTTATGAATTTGGTTTGGCTGGCCATCTATCTAGAAGTCTGCCTGTCTGTCTGTCCGTCTGTCTGTACTTTAACTCGCGTAAATATACTCCGATTGCCACGTTATTTATATATGTTATTAAGGTTTACATTGGCATGTTTCGAATTGAAAATGAAGCACTTAACATTTATAGTAATCTTACATGGATACTCAAAAGTATTTCGTTAAATTATGGTCAACTGGAGAATATCGTTTTCAGAAAATTTTAATGGTATTACACTTTTGCTAACATAATTAAATTGATATTCATGATTGAAGTGGATGGCAACATGTTTCTAAAAGAATATAGAACAAATAGAAATTATAGTACGTTTAAAGAGACGCACAAAAGAATGCCATCACTCTCTGATGTATGGTGAAAATCGTTTGGAGTGGATTTTAATGATTGTACACTATTTGAAGCGTATTAAAACTTATATACCTTACGCCTTGTGCAACACATGCTCAACCTTACGCCTTGTGCAACACATGCTCAACCTTACGCCTTGTGCAACACATGCTCACTATAGAATTTGGTGCGCATAGTACGTATCGATCATTTATAGGGACACACAAAATTTTTCGGTTACAGTATTGTATCCATATATTATTGAGTATGTAGAACTTGTCATTTATTTACAGAGGCACACAAAACAACTTGATTACTAGACAGACTATGAGCCATAACTGATGAAAATGGATTTTCATCTATGATATGCATTTTAAATCTTAACTTTAGTGCATTAGGATGTGTACGGATTATATACAGGTCTGCACAAAAGAAATTGCAGACATTACCGACAATGAGCAGCAATTGCTCAAAATGAATTTTTACAGCGTGATGTTTTTTAAATGTTTATTTGGATATCTCATTTCATTGTATGAACACAAATGAAATTTCTTAATGGTATTTCAATAGAGTTGGAACGTGTTTATAATCTATGCCGTAATGCATCATTTTTCGTTCGTGTCTTAATATAAAGTCATTTACAGCATTGGAAGCTTTAGTAAACCTCGCAACTGCTGACGATGAGCAGGCATAATCGGTGAAACGAAGGACGCTCACCATTTTGCGATGTTCGTTATGGTTTTTAAATAATATCTAGGGTAATTAACAAAAAATCAAAAAACTGGTTTCGAGATGCATAATTTTAGACATATTGGTTTGTCACAAGATGTGACAAGTACCTACTTGTCACATCTTGTAGCTCTCGCAAAGCGTACAAGATAAGTCTTCGAACAAACATACACACATTCACACAGACAGATAAACAAACTTGCATCCTTATTGTTATAAATTGTATAAAAAAGTTTTTAAGTTGAAACGTATCGAAAAATATAGTTTTTTTTCAGATTTTTTAAAAGGAAGAAAATCTTATGCGATTTAAAGTAATATAAAAATATAGTGTTGAAATGAGGTTTTAGATTATTAGATCAGAAGAAAATCTAAATTAGTAATTTTTTTTCATAAAACAATAAAAGAAAAAATGTAATATTTATAAAACAATTTCTTCAAAAACGTACTTTTGTCTCGAATAACTATTGTGTTGAAATATTCTGAGTGCGCATAAGAAACACACACACATGTATTCGCGCTAACGAGTTTGGTATTTATATGTATACATTATCTTATATTATATATCAATTTATATACTTATATATTAACCATAAAAACAAAACACAAAATTACATATAGATATTTAATAATAATTTCTAAATCTTTAAATTAAATTTTAAATACCTTATTTAACTGTTAGATTAATCTGAATTGGATATTAGATGTACCTTATAAAAGATTTTTCGAAAATGTAATAAACTAAATTATCTTGTTTATGAACACTTGAAACAGTTCTTTGCAACTGATTATTTATTATATTTATTATTATTTGTTTAATTTTTAACAGAGGAGTTTCTTTGTACAATATCGTAAATGTAATACACAGTTACATGTACCTTGTACTTTTTGTCTACACGTTGAAGAAGGGAATATATGAAAGTCGAAAATTCAATTAACAATATTTTAAATTTAAAAGTGTGAAATATTCTGTATTTCTTTAATTTTTATTTAAGTCTCGACGCCAATTTTTTGCACATTGTGAAATATATGCGTATGAGTATCTGGAACACAATGACGGGCAATACGGTTTAACCCTTTATTATAATTTTTTTATAAAAGTAATATAATAATGATTAAAACAATCTGTCAGAAAATACCTGATATTAAGAAGAATATCTAACAATTTAGGAGGAATTATTATTTTAATTTGTAGATGTAATTTAAATTTCAAAAACTTCACTAGACAGGACAAGGATGATTAAAACAAGAAAGAAAAATCCTGCGCCAAGCACAGATTATGTAAAGTTTTTCACCATATTCAGACTACTCTAACAAAACTTTACACAGTTTAATAAGGTGAATGATGATATCTAATAATAATTTAAGCAGTAACTGCACTTTAATTTAAAGATGATATCTAAGTAAACAATTTTGAAAACGCATAAAACGTATGAAAATACAATTTCAGCAATTATCATCTATAGTCAGAATTTTTTTTTGTTTTTGTGATTCTCTATATATGGTTTATCGACTTGTACATATACTACATATTATGCTAAAACATGGTTGAGTTAGGAAAGGCTTAACACACTTTAAAATTAATTTCAAAGGCTTCCGACATTAAACTGAAATGTATCTGATTTATTTTGTACAACCCTGTATTTCTGTAATTTATACATGGCAAGTAATATACAAAAAAAGTGTTAAATTTAAAAATTCATACCACAACTTAGCACGGACTTCCAGTAATTACCGCTTCTAGACAGTACTGTAACCGAACACTTTTGTGCATTCGTGTAGAACGATAAAAGCTATGTGCACCATATTCAACAGTAAGCATCTTGTGGTGCATCTCAGTTATATGTACCAATTTCAGTATGTTTGAAATAGAACATTATTAAAATACATTGAAAAAAATTTTCCCCATAGACCATGATGTAACGGAATACTTTTGACTGTTCCGGTAAAAAAGTGAACTATGTACGCTACACACTTCAGTTTCAGTATCGAATATGCCATTCTATATTTCTATAACATATATCAGTTATATAGCAATCAGATTATATCTACATGTGTTAGAGCTCGGACAGACAGACGACAGACTGACGGCTAGACAAACCGAATTCACAAACGCATAACAACTATGTTCGAAAGTTTTAAAAATGCCCTTGAGGTGATGTATATTAAATCTTTTCATTGCGAACAAAATCTTGCAAAATTTCTCTAGATATTACTCGATAACGAGTAAATGAATTGACATTTTCAGAAACGTAATTAGCGTTATAATCCTCCTCATTAATAATTCATTTCTTGCTGTCACGAGATGTCATATGCACTTTACTCATCTTCCTTAAGTTATGCTGTTGTAATCCCACAACCGTGTAAAACACGCATTCTACATTAAGAGTGATTCGTGACACGATCGCCACCCCGTGCATTGAGGTATTATTAGAAATCTGGATATACTTTTCGTGCGTAAGCTAAATATTTGGATTTGTATTACACTTTAAATCTAGGATAATATTTGTCTGTACATTATCTGATTTAAATTTTTTTTGCATGTGCTTTTAGTTGCGGGCATTCTAAACACGATTACTAATTATCGATTAAATGAAATATTGCACTTCACAAATTAAGAATACATTTAAAACTTAATAAATTATATTTAAATTCAAAATACACTCTTCGCACCAGCGTGCGGCAATTCAGCATTAATCGTTACATTAGCACGCTAAAATACGTGCGTTCAACAGGCAGTCCAGAGTCCAACTAACTGTTTCTTCCCGCTCAACGGCGAAGGCTTGTTCCGTGCGGTTTCCCGTTAAGCACAGATGAAAAACCATGGATCCAACATCCGAAATTCTGGACCCAGCTCATTAGCTGGTTTTAAGTTTTCGGCGATGCCAGATCCCCACAGTAGCCCCCCCTGAGCGATAGCGAAACAATTTTCACCATCAGAGGTAGCGAGGGTTAAATCTGACACGCCGACCAGCACGAGTAGTTACTGGACTTCTTGGAGCTGGAATTTCCGCTTCTTCTGTGACTGTTGCTGCTGGTGAATCTAATTTAGAGTGGTTTTCTTCGGATTGAGGATTCGACGGCTGCTCCTCAGTGCAGAAGAAGGCAGGTTTTACTCTGTCAATATTTACCGTAACAGTTCTGTCGTTGATCTTAACAGTGAAATTTTTGTCGGTCCGTTGCAGAACCTGGTAAGGCCCCTCGAATGGAGCTTGCAGACTCTTCTTAATACCCTCTCTGCGCAAGAAAACATGTGAGCAAGACTTCAAATCCTTGCTGACAAAAATTTTACGCTCAGGTGTCAACCGAGAAGTGGCTGGTTGTAATCGTCGCATCACCTCCCGTAGCCTGCCAAGAAAATCGACTGGGTTAGGTGAACCGGCTACTGGAACAAGGAACTCTCCTGGAAGGGCGATGGTGGTACCATATACCATTTCCGCTGCTGTAGCCTGCAGATCTTCTTTCCACGCTGTTCGTATGCCCAGGAGTACAGTTGGCAAAACTCGGGCCCAATCCGTGGTGTTGTGGGCCATAATTGCAGCCTTGAGCTGTCGATGAAATCTCTCCACCTGGCCGTTCGCTGCCGGATGGTATGGGGAAGTATGAACTTTCGAGATGCCCAGGTAACGATTCAGCGCCGAAAATAGTGATGATTCGAATTGGGGACCTTGGTCAGTTGTTAGCCGTAAAGGTGGTCCAAAACGGGCGATCCAACTGGCGTAGAAGGCCTCCGCCACACTCTCAGCAGTAGTATCAGCCAATGGAATTGCTTCTGGCCACTTCGTGAATCTGTCAACACATGTTAAGCAAAACCGAAACCCGTTAGACGGTGGCAATGGTCCAACCAAATCAATGTGAACATGCTGGAACCGAGCAGACGGTTGTTCAAATATGCCAATAGCACTTCTCGTGTGCCGGTGTACTTTGCTCCTCTGGCAGGAGATGCAGGATCGTACCCATAAAGCAATATCTTTCTGCATTCCAGTCCAAACATAACGTTCAGCAATCAGTTTCTGTGTCGCTTTGACACCAGGATGGGACAGTTCGTGCAATTTCTGAAACACTGTTTTTTGCATGTCTGCTGGCACAAAAGGTCTAATGCGACCCGCGGAAATATCACACTGTAATTCAACCGCTGAATCACCTACTGGCATTGGTTGAAGTTTTAAGCTAATGTTGTCTGGCTTCGCATGTTGTAAAGCAATATCGGTCGCTTGTAATTTGGCCATCAGCTCCAAATCAATAACACAAGACTTGATGGAGGAGATATTTATCCTGGAGAGAGCATCAGCCACAACATTTTCCACACCACTAATATGCTGAATGTCCGTGGAAAATTGGCCTATAAAGTCCAGCTGTCGAGTTTGCCGCGGTGAACATTTGTCTGTTTTTTGTCTGAATGCAAAAATAAGTGGTTTGTGGTCAGTAAAAATTGTAAAGTTCCGACCTTCAATCATATGTCTGAAATGTTGTACTGCGGAATACACCGCCAAAAGTTCGCGGTCATAAGCACTATACTTTTGTTGAGCCGGTGACAGAGATTTTGAAAAAAATGCTAGAGGTTGCCAACTGTCATTCACCTGCTGCTGCAAGGCTGCACCCATTGCAAAGTCTGATGCATCCACTGCAATAGATAGAGGTGCCGTAGGTATGAAGTATGCCAAGGTGGCAGCATTTGCAAGTTCTTCCTTGCTTCGTACAAAAGCATCATTAGATTCTTCTGTCCACTGAATTATGCTTTTGTCATTCTTTTTGGCTCCTTGCAAATATTTGTTTAAAACCCCCTGTGTGTGCGCAGCATGGTAGATAAACCGGCGATAGAAATTAAGCATGGCCAGATAAAGTCGCAATTCTTTAATGGTTTCGGGACGGGGAAAATTTTTAATCGCGTTAACCTTATCCTGAAGCGGGCTAATACCATCCGCAGAGATGTTATGCCCTAAGAATTTAACATTAGATTGGCCAAAAACACACTTAGATGGGTTTAAACGTACCCCATATTGAGATAGACGCTCGAACACCATTTGTAAATGTCTGACATGCTGCTCGTAATTCTCTGATGCTACTAGTACATCATCAAAATATGGAATGCAAAATTCAAGCCCATATAACACTCTATGGATAAATCGCTGAAACGTCGCAGCAGCATTGGCTAAACCGAACGGCATATACAAAAATTCAAAAAGACCAAACGGAGTTGTGACTGCTGTTTTTGGAACATCCTCAGGTCGTACCGGAATTTGATGATATGCTCTAGACAGATCTAAAGTCGAAAAAATCTTTGTACCGTGGAGCGCTTGTGTACAATCCTGAATATGAGGAACAGGATAGCGATCCGGAATTGTAGCAGCGTTTAAATGACGATAATCCCCGCACGGCCGCCAATCGCCTTTCGATTTGGGTACCATGTGCAGCGGGCTAGCCTAAGAGCTGCTAGAAGGTCTGCAAATACCGGCCGACATCATAAACTGAAATTCTTGCTTAGCCGCGCGAAGCTTATCTGGAGGAAGTCTGCGAGGCTTAGCAAACACAGGTGGACCTTTGGTCTCAATAATATGCTGCACATCATGCTTTGGGGGATTAAGGGAGGCTGAAGTATCGGTTAGGCTAGGGAATTTGTTGAGCAGCGTATGGAATGTTGTCATTTCAGAAACCGTGCGTATATTGCTACTATTTGACTTATCAATTATACCCTGCGCCTGCAAATTAGTAATGGGGTCGTGTAACTTTCCCTGACGCACATCAATGAGTAAACCAAAATGTCGAAGAAAATCAACCCCTATAATTGGTTGCGAAACATCCGCCAGAATAAATAGCCAATGAAATTCCCTGCGCAGGCCTAAATCTAGCTTTAAGAGCTGCTGACCAAACGTAGGAATGATCGTGCCATTAGCAGCAAAAAGTTGTAGCTTATCTGCTGTACGTGTTCTATCAGCTTTTGTCACAGGTAAGACAGACACGTCCGCCCCCGTGTCAATTAAAAATTTCAAATGAGTAGTTCTGTCATTGAGATAGATCCTATTTATCTGAACTGCGCCGTCACTCCCAGAATTGAGTGACGGCTGTACTAGTTTCCCTCCCATGAACAAGGCTTGCGGCATTTACTTGCTTTATCAGCAAAAGTAGCATGGTACCAACATAAATTCCTTCCAACAGCATTCCTTTCTTGACTTTTATCACGTTTATAATGCCTAAAACGGTCACGGGACTTGGAACGACTCTGCCTGCTATTATTCCCCTGCACTTCCAACTTCTCCAAGCGTGTGGAGAGTGCAAGAATTAATGTTTTGAGCTCCTCATTACCCGATTGGATATTTTGAACCATGGGGGGTGGACCATTCGCTGCAATGATACCATCGGCCATTTCGGCCAATTTGTCAAGTGGGTCATTCGAAATTGCTAATATTTGTCGCACATGAATCGGTAGGCGCTGGAGAAATAAGGTTTTCAGCAAATCATCCTTGACCTGACTACCAGCCTTACTCCGCATTTCAAGGAGCAAACGGGAAGGTTTTTTATCCCCCAGTTGCAAACCAGAAATCAACTCGCGAATGCACTGATCCTCACTCATGGAATATTGATTTAGGAGCCGATTTTTGAGCCTTTCGTATGGCTGATCCGTGGGTTGCTCACTAATGATATCGCCTGCTATCGCCAGTTCCTCCGGTTGCATTGCTGCAACTAAATGGTGAAACTGGGTAACACTGTCGGAAACCCCTGCCAGCTTAAATTGGGATTCCAAATGGAAAAACCAAAGTTTCGGGTTTGCACGCCAAAATGGGGTCGCCTTTACCCCAACCCTATGAATGCCTGGAACGACAGTATCCGGTGTTTCTGTTAACATTTTTTTGAATTTTACTACACAATTAAGCCACGAAAAAAAATATAAATGCAGGACATATACTGTATACAGAAAAAACTGGTTTCAACAACCCTACCAAAAATTATGTACACAAATGCTATTTAAGACATAATAAAAAATAAGAAGCAAGGAAAAGTATGGAAACAAAAATTTTAGCATAATATAATACGATAAACCATATTTTGGATCACCTAAACATGCGATTTGATCTGGCCAGGCTTAACGATAGTATGTCGAAATAAATCGCGTCATACCCCGAATTTCAAAATAAGCATATATTACAAAACAAACAAAAAATATTCAATTTGAAAGCACTTAAATAATGCTGTACTGAAAGCTTATTACCAATATAAATACATATACAAAAATTAAATAAAATGCGCAAAAAATTAATGTCGAATTTATCTAGGGGCAAGTAAAATTTATATGCACACACAGGGGTATTACTGATTTGAACACCATCAAAATAGATACGACTCACCGGGATTCGGGATTCAAGCTCTTTACCTCGTAGCACTGATGTTTCCACATGCCAATAGGTGATTAACAACACAGTTTACCGATAATGCACACAATCGTGTTTCACACAAACTCTTGAAGAAATATGAGAAATATATCCGCTTGGGTCACTAATGATGTACACACGCCGTAATTAAGGCCATTATAAGGTCGATGCACTTAGATTATCAGACGAACTGTTCAAACACCGAGGTCACCACTTTAGTTGCGGACATTCTAAACCCGATTACTAATTATCGATTAAATGAAATATTGCACTTCACAAATTAAGAATACATTTAAAACTTAATAAATTATATTTAAATTCAAAATACACTCTTCGCACCAGCGTGCGGCAATTCAGCATTAATCGTTACATTAGCACGCTAAAATACGTGCGTTCAACAGGCAGTCCAGAGTCCAACTAACTGTTTCTTCCCGCTCAACGGCGAAGGCTTGTTCCGTGCGGTTTCCCGTTAAGCACAGATGAAAAACCATGGATCCAACATCCGAAATTCTGGACACAGCTCATTAGCTGGTTTTAAGTTTTCGGCGATGCCAGATCCCCACAGTGCTAACATTGATTTATCTTAGAAATATGTTTTTAAAAACTGAAAATCTAATTGTTCGTAAATAATGCCGAATCATCTTAACCCTTTGTATCGCCGCGTTGCATATCTGCTACACACCCAAAATTCAAAGACAGTGAACTTTTAAATACGATATTATATATTGCTACTTTCTTCCAACACATCAATTAATATTATTTTTTTATAGAATTCTCATTAGACAGCGATACTGAATTATTATTTCCTGCTAAAATTTTATTTATCATTTGAGCAGTTTTGCATCGTTAGTGCTAAAATGAACTTCGTAAATTTTGAAAAAATTAAAAATGCTAGAGACATCCAAAATTTTTTTTTAGAAAGATAAGTTCGTATACTTTAAAATTTTGTATTATAAAATTGACAATATTTATGAGAAGTATGTAATTTTTTGTTTATTGTCGTTGTGAAAAAGTCCTTTCAGTCAGTATATTTCAATTTTTATGTTCTATTTTTTATTTTGTTTGCATAAAATGATATATTACAACATTTGAGTAAATATTTTTTCAAACTGGAGTTGTTGAGTCACAAAGCGTTAAATTAGTTTCTCATTGTCTGTTTGCCGTTTTCTTTGCTGTTTGTTTTAATTTAAGTATCTTTACAATATTTTAAATGGACACTACAAATTGAAAATATTAGCAAGGGAATTTTAAAATCTAGAAAAATGCTTAAGTGATACTAAAATAAAACAACAAAAGGCTTATAAAAACCTTTTTATTGATCCAACATACGTTTCAACGCTCATTACGGCGTCATTTTCAAGAAAATATAATAATAAACAAAGTATTCTTGTAAATTTTGAAAAATAACCTTGAAAAACATGAATCACGAGATCCAAATATGTAAAACAAGAGAAAAGCAGGTGCTTGAAGTAGCCAACTGTAATCGTGAAAATTATATTTCATTATTGCTTTTTAAAACGGAAAAGAACCTCGTGCCAAATGTTAGGCAATTCAAATGAGGCGGATTCGTTGCAAATTTTTAAGTTACGCGTACTCCTGTCATATTTGATATCTGCTATGTGTTCTTTTAATCTTGTTTGAAACTTTCTGGTGGTAATTCCTATATAATGTTGTAACGTTCCATTCGCTCTGGTGAATGGGATTTCGTAAACACCTGATAGTTGATCTGGTTCTATTGGGTTTTAAAGATTAAGATTTAAGTTTAGGATTAAAAGAACACATAGCAGATATCAAATAACCCAATAGAACCAGATCAACTATCAGGTGTTCACGAAATCCCATTCTCCAGAGCGGATGGAACGTTACAACATTATATAGGAATGACCACCAGAAAGTTTCAAACAAGATTAAAAGAACACATAGCAGATATCAAATATGACAGGAGTACTACAGCACTGGCACGACGACATAGAACTAAAGCAATAGAAATTGATTTTAAAAATAGTAAAATAATTTACCCATCAAGAGTCTACCTCCCATCCATTATCCTACCTCCCATCCGTGAATACATAGAAATATACACGCGTAACGTAAAAAATTGCAACGAATCCGCCTCATTTGAATTGCCTAAAATTTGGCACGAGGTTCTTTTCCGTTTTAAAAAGCAATAATGAAATATAATTTTCACGATTACAGTTGGCTACTTCAAGCACCTTCTTTGCTCTTGTTTTACATATTTGGATCTCGTGATTCGTGTTTTTCAAGGTTATTTTTCAAAATTTACAAGAATACTTTGTTTATTATTATATTTTCTTGAAAATGACGCAGTAATGAGCGTTGAAACGTATGTTGGATCATTAAAAAGGTTTTTATAAGCCTTTTGTTGTTTTATTTTAGTATCACTTAAGCATTTTTAGATTTTAATTATACTTAGTGATCTTATTTTGTGGTTATGTAAGGGAATTTTAGTCAGATTTTAATTCTGAATATTAATGCAGTTATATTGAGGAATAGCTTTTTAATTAATGAATAGATTTGAATAGATTTAAAAACACATATTTATTTTTGGTTATCGGTTAGTGCACATATTTAAATATTTCCATGATTGCCGAATTGTGAAGTAAATGCCTATGAATACCTGGAACACAACGACAAGCAATGCGTGTTAAGTGCCTACTCTAGTTACGCGAAGAAACGCTCAAGCTAATGTTAAGTCTATGGAAAGGTTCTTTCGCGATTTCTCGCTCGCATTTTAATATTTTTAAATTATTTTTTTGCATAGGATAGCTGAGGTTGATCTCTAACGTTGTTAGTTTTTACTTTTTTTATTTTGCTTACAGTTTTTTTATAAGCGGACATTTTCAATTTTGGAACCGCTTGCAACCGGTTCTGAAAGTAAAATTACCCTTATATAAAAAAAACTTGAACTACAGTCAAAAAAGTAAAAACTAACAACGTTAGAGATCGACGTCAACTATTCTATGCAAAAAAAAATCATTTAAAAATATTAAAATACGAGCGAGAAATCGTGCAAGAACCTTCCCATAGACTTAAAATTAGCTTGCGAGTTTTTGCTCATGACTGATGTAGGCTCTTAAACCTTTATTTGTTTTTATTAAAGAATATTATATTAAAAAAAACTATCATCAATAAAAATATGTAACAATTTAATTAGAATAACTATTTTAATTTGTAGATATCATTTACGTTTCAGAAAACTCTAAAAATAGGCCAACGATTATTAAAATAACATCCTTCAGGTTATGTATAATAAGACTTTTCGTTGTGGACAAACGCTATTTTACATGCAAGATTTCTCCACAGATTACTCGATAACCGATAAGTGGATTGACATTTTCAGAGACGTAATTAGCGTTATAATCCTCCTCATTAATAATTCATTTCTTGCTGTCGCGAGATGTCATATGCACTTTAATCTTCTTCCTTAATTTATGCTGTTCTAATCCCATAATCGTGTAAAACACACAGTATACGTTAAGAATCATTCTTGACACAATCTTCACCCCTTGCATTGAGTTATTAGTAGAAATCGGGATATAATCTACATTTTGCGTGGAAGCTAAATATTGGGTTTCGCATTACACTTTAAATCTAGGATAATATTTGTACATTATCTGATTTTAATATTTTTGCATGTGCTTACATTAAGTTATCACAGAAATCTGTTTTTAAAAATGAAAGAGCTAATTTCATGTAATTTATACCGAGGCATCTTAAATTCGTTTTTGTCCGATTTCTTTGCTATTGGTATTAATTTAAAAATCTTCACCCTGTTTTGAATGGACGCCACATTTGAAAACATTAGCAAGAGAATTTCAGGCAATTATGAATTTTGAATATTAGTGTAATTATATCAGGAATAATTTTTTGAATAATGAGTACATTTGAATACATTTAAACACACATTTTTATTTGTGGTGATTGGTTAGTGCATATATGTAATGTTTTCATGCAAAACGTTATTATTAACAGTATATGTTGCTTCCTTTATTATCAGTCTTTTCATTTAAGATTATTAATATAAACTCGCGGAAACGAGAACATTTTAGCATAGAAGCATAATTTTCAATAGATAAAATTTATTTTGAATTGACTATTTTCATCTTGACAGCAATTTTTTTCAGTAAATGTAAGTAAATAAAAAATCGTGTACAATGGTGGACAAATATAAAGTTGGTCGACAAACTGACGTGTAGCAAAGTTTCTGGTATAACGGACGAAAATGCGTTGCCATTACATTCAATATTAGGTAAAAGAAGATTCATTGTATGTCTAAGTGCAATCCATCTTGCAAAAAGCTGTTGCTAATATGTTAATGATGCATTTTACTGCA
The DNA here is from genome assembly GCA_963931845.1 of Maratus michaelseni. Classification (NCBI taxonomy): domain Eukaryota; kingdom Metazoa; phylum Arthropoda; class Arachnida; order Araneae; family Salticidae; genus Maratus; species Maratus michaelseni. Next base: position 125,457,991 of record OZ007590.1, on the reverse strand, counting down.
AAACATTGCAGGTTAAGATTTCAAAAAAGTTTCTCCAAAACATGTAAAAAGTTCCGGCAGCAAGTTACCAGAACACCTTTATGATTTTTCTGTTACGTAAAGAAAATTTCCTCATTTGACTGAAGAATTTCACGAATTTTCGAGCATCGGTTCGCGGATTGTGTTTTGAGGAAGAAAGATCATACCTAAAAGTTTCATTTCTAACAAGAAAAATTAACACGCAGTGCAGTTGAAAGAAAACCCCTATGATTTGACGAAAATGCAGCTATAGATTGGAGGATTTCATGTAATTTTTCCATTAGAATGGTGATTTTTTTTGTCTTTTGAAGGAAACTGGACAAATCCAAACCGAAAATTTCGTGTCTTAACAACAACAAAAAGAAGCAACGGGTCCCCCTCCCCTTCAAATCACAGATTTGTTTGAGAACGTAAGCAATTCTGAGAGAAACGTTAGCATGGAATTCGACTTACCTGCAGTGGTGAGCTAAACAAGTTGTCTGCTTGCTAGATGGCAAGTGCGCCCTCTTACATATTAAAACATATGGGCTCCCAGGCAGCGTGTGTGTGGCAGTAATAGAAACAAGTTGGAAATTGTACGTCAAACGTTACAAACGAGGTGCGTTCGTGCGCACGTTTTAGAATTAAATTCATGATCTCCCGTGCGTAGAACGGGTTAAACAGCTAGTTAAGTATATATTTTATGACACTGTTCATACAAATATCTTAACTAGTTATATAAATATCCAGATATATATGTATCATCTAGTTATATAAATATTCAGATACATATGTATCATCTAGTTATATAAATATTCAGATCTTGATGATTTCTAATTCTGTGAAATAAATTATATCGTCTGCAGATTAATTTCTGTAATAAAATAAGTATCTCGGTCGCTTGACGATTAAACTTCGGAAGCTCCTATAACAAAAAAGCACCTATTTAAAAAAAAATTCAAATTGCTTAATAAATATTTTTATTAATATCTCCTAAAGTTTTGATTCGATTTTAATAAAATTTGAAATGTCTCGACAAAATTCTGCAAAGATAATATATCTTAAATTCCAAACCATTCGGTTGGGTAGTTTTTGCGTTGTTATATTCGGACGGACGGACAGACGGACAGACAGACAGACAGACAGACAGACGGACAGACGGACAGACAGACGGACGGACCAAGCGACGACTATAGGTGCTACGTATTTATATAATTACGAACGCACCTAAAAAAGAGGACAGAATACAAACGAGGCCCTTGATTTTTTAACACCAGAACATCGAAACAGTTTCATGGTATAATATAGCTTATATAAACATTGTGTCTAACAGATTTAAACACGCTTCAATTATTTACCTGTTGGAGATTTGTCGACAATGCAAATTGTAAAATTGTTCAACATTTTCAGTAAATTTCCACGGTTTACAAAAATTTTTGTTACCAAAAAGTGTATTTATCACCCAAAAATTTAAATATCACACCTCAAAGAATTTTTTCCATCCTGATCGCATAGTAAGCGACTTTAATCGTCCACTTCTGGGTGATAATGCTCACTTTCTGGATCACTTTTACGAATGTTTATTTCTTATTAAGTGTTAACTCTTGATTTTAAACATGTTACTCTTATACTAACTTATAAAATCTCTGCGGTATACATTGTTAAAAAAACAGCATACAATAGATTCACTGAAAAATTTAACTAATTATAGATATGGGTGAGCCTTCTTTGTCTGCTGGCAATCAATATTTTCAGACCCAATCAGTCATTTCATCCGTGAAATTTAATTGCATCGGCCATGCAAGCTTCCATCATGAAATGTTGTGAACATGGGATGATTACGCAAGTTGCCCAGATTTTGTTTATAGCGCTGGCACTAATATCCCTTTTTTGGGTGGGGAAAGGAATATTATCGAGGAAATATACTTTTTTCACGGAGATATCCCAATCATTTGTGTCGTACTAATGTTCGAGAACCGTGATAGATGTCCTGATGATGCGTTAAATTTCCCTGCTGTCCTCGTGCATGATACGAAATGAATCGTCAAAAAGAACAAGGAAAATTTAAGATGATCAAACAGAACTTTGTTAATGTAGCGCATATAGGTCATTTTTTCAGATGCTAAAATATGTAGTGATGAGAGGTCGCGCACTATGTTGCCAGGCCATACGGTGACACTATATTCCTATAAGTATGTTTCATGGATATTTTCAGGATGATAAGCATTTCTATTCCCACACAAGATAATTTTCTTCTTAGAATTACATTAAAGACTGAACTCTTATATGAGAACAGCGCACATGCCAATTTTTTCTCAGTCCAATTACGATGATGACTGTATTATTAAAAGCTATCGCTGCAGTGAAATCTTGACATTAGGACGCATACAAGACTTTGAACTTTGACACAAATTTTGGCAAAAGTCTGGCTGCAGAATTTAGAGATATAGGAATAACGCAAGCAGCATAAAATTGATTTGTCGACTTCACGCTGCTTTCAGTTGACATAGCCAACTGTTGTTCGCCAGTTCCTCTTCACTGTGAAGAGAAACCTTACTGCATTCACCGTCTTTCTTCAAGCACAATCTCTCCACATGCCTACACATTCCACTTGTATGAACTAATACCTAAACAACGTTGTGAGCGATGTAGAATTCTTTTGCAACATTTGTTACTTGTTGCATTTTAACTAGTGTTCAGATTGTGCGCGAAAGTCATCCAAATGATGACTAATAGACATACGCATACTTTCTGCTTTGTCAATTCCTTTTTTTCCTGCTAAAATTTCACTTCAAACAATAACTTATTGCACGTCACAATTATCTTAAATATTTTATTGGTTCTACCATGTGACCTACGTATGCAAAATATTGAAACTTGATTAGTGAAATTTTTCTTAAAGAATCAAGGGTTTATGCCAATTGCTACAATTTTTACGGATTTTCGCCATTGAAAATAACAGTTGTTCTTAGGTTGTCATCCCCATTGTAAATAAATTGACATATTAGATAAATATATAAAGAAAAAAAAATTCTAATTAAAATAACTCTTCTTTATAACAAATAGACAATGAAGTTTCGAAAATATACACACATGATTCATTGGCAATTCTTCAGTTTTCTTTAGGGTGAGTATTCATTTTTCAATTTTTACGCAATTGCTATTTAATTATTTAAACAATATTAAATATTTATGACTTACTTTTTAATTGCAATATATAAACAGTTTTCGCTTAGCACAGAAATGTTAAATATCTAACGAGACAATCACATAGATAGCTTTCACAAAAATTCTAAAACAAGAAGTATCTTAATTAAAACCAATTAATATTAAATTTTCTTCATATAATTTAACTTTAAAACACTTTGTTTACGTATTGAAATTTTACTTTTTAGTAACGCTCAATACTGACATTTTAACATTAAGATTGTACAGAAATATTTTGTTTATGATCTAGTTAATTTCCAAATAATTATTTATTGCACTTTACGAATGACATTTTATTTGAACTGTACTTTATCATTTTGAACGTGAAAAGTTGAACCTAATTGAAATGCGGAAACATTTGAAGTATATATATATATTTTTAACTTTTCCTAGCTAATGCGAAGTTTTCTTTAAAAAATTTAAAAATTGTTTGAAAGCATGTCAAATTACGATTCATAATTAGAGTTAATTAGAGAGGCTGTAAAAGCTTTAAATTTTCATTGAAAATATAATTACTTGAAGATCGATATATTTGTATCTTAATGAATGGGTACTAAAAGCAATATTTGTTAAAGTGGTTTTTGCTGGATTCTAAATAGATATAATAAAAGAAAAAACATCTATTTATTTTTTTATGAATAACTAGTGTTTAGGATTTTATTCTTTGTTATATTAAAAATAAAAAGTTAATTTTACCAGTCTATGAGATATTTTTTTTTATTAATTTTCAACGTAATGAAAAGTTTTTATATCTTCGGGAATTCGTCCTGTTTGTTTTGCAGTCTGTACGCATCCTGGCTTTCGTAAATATACTTGGATTATCCTGAAATAGAGCTACGTTTTTAAGGTTAAGTACAGCACATTCAATTGAAAACATGTGCATAATAATTTCATTTTTTTATCACAGCCTGCAATAAACGGAGATACATCATACCGATATATGTTGGATGTACTAGTAATTTCTAAGAGAAAAAAAAACTGCCCACTTAAACTGAGGGCATTGAGCTCACAGGCTATTTACACTAATTGTATATTATACTCTTACTTCAAAGAATAATGCCCCTCGAAAAATAAAGAAATCGACAATATATTAAGGGAGGATCATCCACCACTCCCCCCTTATGATTAACCAATGAACACCCAAAACTAATCAGGGAAGCGTCTTATTACAACGAACTCATATACAAAATTTGAAGCAATTCGAAGAATTCTGCATGAAAAACCCATTTATCTAAATTAAGAGGGTATTAGACCCCCCGTTACCCCTTTTATACTTAACCAATGAACCCTCAAAACTAATCAGGTAAGCGCCTTATCACAATGAACCTATATACAAAATTTTAAGAAAATCGGATAATTCTGCATGAAAAACCCATTTATCTAAATTAAGGGGGGTTAGCCCCTCGTTACCCCACTTATACTTAACCAATGAACGCCCAAAACTAATCAGAGAAGCGCCTTATCACAATGAGCCTATATACAAAATTTGAAGAAAATCGGATAATTCTGAATGAAAAACCCATTTATCTAAATTAAAGGTGGGGGTATCCCCCCGGTTCCCTCCCTTTATACTTAACCAATCAACCCCCAAAAGTAGTCAGGAAAGCTCCTTACCACAATGAAGTGATATGCAAAATTTGAAGAAATCTGATAATTCTGCAGGAAAAACCCATTTATCTAAATTAAGGGGAGTTAGCTCCCCGTTTCCCCCCTTTATACTTATCCAGTGAACCCCAAAACTAATCAGGGAAGCTCCTTATCACAATTAGCCTATCTACAAAATTTGAAAAAAATCGGATAATTCTGCATGAAAAACCCATTTATCTAAATTAAGGGGAGTTAGCCCCCCGTTTCCCCCCTTTATACTTAACTAATGAACTCCCAAAAATAATCAGGAAAGCACCTTATGACAATGAACTTATATACAAAATTGTAAGAAAAACGGATAATACTGCATGAAAACCCCATTTATCTAAATTAAGGGGGAGTTACCCCCTTTCCCCCCTTTATACTTAACCAATGAACTCCCAAAACTAATCAGGGAAGCGCCTTATTAGAATGCACCTGTAAACAAAATCTGAAGCAAAACAGTTAGTTCTATGAAGAGTTATCGCGTTACGTGCATACATACGTACAAGTACATACATACATACATACATACATACATACAGAACGGGCAGGCACATTAGCTCTCAGGCTTTGATAGCCTGTGAGCTAAAAAAAAAAAATGAACCTTTTCTTTACAGATTTCATGAATGCGTAATACAGAGGAATGGTATTCGAAATAATTTCGATCTCGTTCTATTTCATAAATATGTAAAACTGTGCACTATAAAGAAAAAGTTCTCAAAAATTCTCTATAAGAAAATCTCATTCTAAAACATCATCATATACTTTCAAATGATATATGATGTCGAAAAACTGATGACAAACACACCAGTTTCAAATAAATGAGTTTAGCTGCTGTAGAACACGCACGTAATCCATCATGCAGTCTCTTCTTTTCTAAATAGGGAATGTTGATTCTTGTCACACTATGGTAAATATTCTTGTAATATTTGGTGTATTTGGTATATTATGCTTACGTTCTTCTTTGATTTTAATAGATTTTAGGCATCGGAAAAGAATACTTTATAAATGTTCAAAAATATCTTTGTTATGAAAAAAAAATTAAAGAGAAAGTACTTTTTAATACAAAATAACACTTTGTAAATGAATAGATAATTATATTTTTAATGAGTCAATACTTGACTGTGACATTTGAGGTATACAGAATGAATCTGTGAAATTGAAGTGATAGTTTGCAGACAATACTTTTCGTTTTATAATCAGTACCAAATATAATTATCTAACAAGAAGAGGGCCAAAATTGGTAATTGTTATATATTTTGTAGGGTAGAAGCCTCGTAGTCTCAGTTTCAATGGATTTTTAACGACGCTTTTTTTCTCGAGCAATAGGGGATCTAATATTATAACACAACTTTAATACTTACTTTGTAACCGGTTCACTTTGATACAAAGTCTGCTGTGACGTCGTTCTCCAGTTAGAATAATAATAAAAAAAACGTTTTCAAATAACATAAAAATAAATGCATAAAGAAGATGAATAAGAAATAAATTATTCAAAGAGCAAGCATACGTATTACAAATTAAAAAATCTGTAATATGCAAAAAATATGTAGTAATTTATTTCTTATGCTAATTTTTAATATAATTATGTTGTTTCTTTAAAAAAAGAGTTGTAGTATCATCGCATTGACTTTTCTTGTTAAGGCAATATATAAATGATATTTCTTTAATATCACGAATTGATACAATTGTGCAATATCTTCCATTAATAAAGAATATATAAAATATATTTTAACCCCTTGAAGGGCGCCGGTATATTATATACTTAATTTGTATCCCAAAAAGCCACAATGACACCAGAAATTTGGAGTTAAATTTTGCATTTATAATGTAGAATAAAGAAAAAACATTTTACATCTTTTCAAATATATATATTTTTTTCAAATTTTATTGTAACTCAATTATTTCAATATTTTAGCAACAGGAGTACTTTACCCCTATCCCAAAAAGCCACAATGACACCAGAAATTTGGAGTTAAATTTTGCATGTATAATGTAGAATAAAGAAAAATTTTTACATCTTTTCAAATATATATATAGTATATATATATATATATATATATATATTGTAAATCCTATTGTAACTCAATTATTTCAATATTTTAGCAACAGGAGTACTTTACCAAGGTTTAAAAAGCTTTAAAAGTGATTAAAAAAATTAACAATTTAATGTTGTTTTGTACAACGATTTATTTACAAATAAAATAATAAATAGGTTAACGTTATAATTAATGTAGATTATTATAATTTTTAATTTTGATTAATAAATACTAATTACAAGTATATTTATAAAAAAAAAAATTGAGAAAACCAAATGTAGCCCGTTCCAGTCTCGAACCGAAAGGTCAACGAGCAGTCGCTATAACAACTGAGCAACGTAGTAATTTCGTTACAAAGTAAGTATTTAAGTTCTTTATAATATTAGTCCCCCTATTTATCCAGAAATAAGGAGCATTGTATAAAATTCGTTGAGTCTGAGACTAAGGGGTTTCACCCAACAACATATATAAAAATAATCAAAATCAGTGATTACCAAGTTTGGTCTTCTCCTTGTAAGACTATTATTTAAATTGATATAAATATGAAAGTTATTATTTAAACATTTAACAAAAACTAGGTGTGTTTGGTTTTTGAAAAATAAGCGTAAATATATAATGCGTAGTATATTTCAGACAGCTTGTGAAGTGTGCCAAAAAAATTAGATTCCATAAACTTAGAAAAAAAGACTGATATTTCTTAATCTAGGAAAATATAATATATCGACAAATGGAAATGTATAACAACCTTTTCCGAGTTACCTGCGATTCCGAAAAGCGTTCTTTATCTTTAGAAATTGTAGAAACCAATATATTTTTGTAGGATTTTATTTTATAATCTTACACTTACTTAAGCATTTACTTGACTTAAAACTATCACTGACTATAGTTCTTCAATTTCACTTTAAACAGTCTTTATTACTTACTCAACTAATCAAACATGATGATTAAATTGCTCAATACTATAATATCTTTGTACATACAAACAGGACATCACCTTGAATTACACTTTAAATCCTTTATTTTATAATTATTGGATTATAAAACTGCATACTTGGTTACAAAACTAATCAACACCTATATTTCTCCTTTTCTGTGTTTTTTTTTTAAGCTTTTCCTTTTCAAGAGCCTCATAAAAAAATATTGCGCTATCACGTATCTAATAATTAAATTCTTCAGTTTGTATTATTATGGCTATTGATGCATAGATGTGTATCATTTAATTTTTCAATCCCCCATTCGGTCATCCTGACAGTCCGGTGACTCAACGGAATAGATTTTCAAGTTTTGTTCATATAGTTAAAAATATAAAATGTAACGATACACATCTATACACAACGATGCATCACATACCATTCAACATTTAATTCATTGGTTAAGATTTGATATACTCGTGGCGTAGATGTTTGACATGGTCCATCATGTTCGCTAAATAACTTCTACTTCCTCTATACGCATCTGTAATGAAAGTGAAAAAAAATAGATTACTGCGTTTCGCAATACTTTCAAATTTGTCACCCCTTTTGTCAAATTCAGCTTCATGTCGTCTATAATCGAAAGTATTAGTATGACTTAAAAGATTGTTCATGTGGTCTATGAATACTATTACACCAAAGATACATTTTACACATTTCTACGAGAACCATTAAAATGTATTTTAATGCTTGTGCTCTCTTCTAATCTCATATAATTTCTTTTACACCATTCAATATTTTCTCTTTCAAAACTTTCTTGTTTTCTTTCTATTTATTGTACGTTTGAAAATCTTCCCTGATCTTCACAATATCAGAAACGTCTATCAACAAAATTATTTCTCGGATAATATGGTCTGACTTTATTTAAATAATTATAATCACGTTTTATAAAATGTCCATGAAATCTTTTCTCATTTTCATTTCTTTTTTCAATATCATTCTGTCGTGTTTCTTGATTTACGACATTTTTCAATTTTTATTATTTCCTTTTCATCTGCATGCATTTCGCGTTTTTCTTTCAACTCGATTACTTGCACTAGTCTTGATACTTTACTTCTTTCATTGATTTTTTTCTTACATCTTATGTTTGATTCTTCATCATGAGACCTTTTCGTTATTTTCATTATTGGATTTTTAATTGTTCAATTTTCGGCAATGCAATTTAAATTTTTACCAGAATTCCTTGTCGCTTTAAAATATTTACAATATACAATGTTTTCGCCCTTGATGGTATTTTTTTTACACCTTCTTTCATGAATGATAAATCGCATTCTGATATTGTAGTTAAGGTAAAGCTAGGAGAGTCTGCGCACAATTCAAAAGAATAACAATAAAAAATCTAAAGATTAATTTTTTGCTAAACAAGTCAATGAATAATTTTGACTTTATGCATTTCCATTGCTATGTTGTTTTTATGTTGTAATTTAATAGAACAATTGTAATAAAACCAAGAAAGTTGTTTTGCGCAATCTGTCCTTACAGGGTTGGTGTGATTGCGCACATGGGTAGGAGAGATTGTTAATAATAATAGCTACAATTAAATTGTTAACAATAATTACACTTAAATGACATCGTAGGTTTTTGTGAACAAATATTATTGTATTAGGAGTGAATATTTCAGCCTAATTATTAAAGAATTAGAAAAAGGAAATAATTTTAAAAACGATTAAAAATATATAATTAAAGGGAAAAAAATTAAATAATCAGAAAAAGCAAGTCCAGATAAGATTACAAAATAACATTAAGTTAACTGATAACACGTTTAACTTAAAACTCGTCCATTTTCATTTTTCATTTTTTAGGCAAATTTACCAATAGGCTGCGTAATCTCTCCTAGCAGGGAAACTAATGGAAACAATTCGCCATCTCTCCTAAGATGCAGATGCGCAAACTCTCCAATTTTGGTAGGAGAGATTGCGCAGCCTTTTATATAAACATGACCGCTACAAAAACGAACCGTTGATGTTCACATTGTTAGTCTAGATTAGTAGCTTATGAAAAATCGTTTAAGTTAAAAATATTTTGTACTACTGACATTTTATAGAAATTCTGATGAATAGCTATGAAAATTCAAGCACTTACTTTGGGAAAACAAAACAAAATAGCAATACATTATCTTAGGGACTCAAAACAATCAACGTGCACTTTCAAGTAGACACTCCACTACTGCTGTTCTACAACTACCTGGTGTCGCTGCGCGCTCACTTTACTCCTTCCCCCCGAACCTCTATGTGCGCAATATCTCCGACCGCGCAATCTCTCCTGGCTTTACCTTATATGTAACAATATGTCGCATTCCAGATTTGACACTACATAAAAAATAATCTGTTAATTTCATGCCGTCTACTTGTACATCTTGCTCAAAGAATCATATTGACTTCGTTTCTTTTCCAGTCAATATACACATATTTGCTTGGCATAATTCTGGTACGCATATTTTATTGTAACATACTTTACTCATCAAGCTTAAATCACTTACAGTATCAATTATTATTTTCGTGATCTTCTCATTTGTTGGAATACGCTGTTTATGTTTTGTATTGATGCTGTTTTCCGCTCTTGATAAATTCATAACATTTGTTCCTTGTACACCGTTCTCATTTATTTTCGTAATCAGGTTACTATCATACGATTGAGTGCTTGTTTGTCTCCTACTTGTACGTTTGGCGGCGATATGATCAGGTAGTTTGCAATAATAGCAAATAATTCGTGAATCAATAGCCTTTTCACCTCGTCTGATATTATATCGTTGTGTATTTTGTCGTCATTTGTTATCTTTGGCTTCCCTTCATGCCATATTTTGTGGTTTATATGACTGGGCTGTTTTACACCCTCTGAGCGCGTTATCAAAATCTAGTTTCTTAACCAATATAATAACTTCCTTAATTTTTTGGTAATTCCTCAACAAAGCTTTTTCTAATTTCTGGAGGTATTTTTTGCTTAATTTGATCTGTGAGCAATAATTCCGTTAATTGCTCAAAATTTGCTGCATTCATTCCACGAACCAATTTGTTAAAATATGTTCTAAAAAAAATTGTATGTCATGAATATTTGTCTAAATTCGTCTGGTGAAATTTTGAATAGTTTTAACAACAAATTCTTTATATACTCATAATCATTTATTTGTGGCTATTTTTCTCTTGTTATTATGCCAGCTATTTCTAATGGTAATAAACTTAACAGATATGATACCCATTCTTTCTTGGCTATTTTAATTTGAGATACTTTCCTCTGTTATAACGTTAAATACATACAAATATCATCATTTACACTGCCATAACAATGAATTAACTTTAAAAGATCAAAATTCTTACCTGGTCCATTCTTCAGAGTTATTATTTTATCGTTCTTGCGTGTCTCCTTCTCAGCTTGTATTGTCAATTTTCTTATTTGAAATGCTATCTCTAATTTCTTCTCTTCTAGCTGCTTCTGCGGTCTTTATTCTTCCGCTATTTTTTTTCTTACGCTTCGAGCTGTAATTTTTCTGTCTTCTGCTAATGCTAATCTTCTTTCTTCTGCTTCCGCTTGAGTTCTACTTAATTCTTCCATTCTAGACGTCGATACCACTCCGAGACGGTATGTTATGAACTCCTCATCGAAAATTTTTATTATTTCACTTTTATATTGTTAAACTTTTTATAATTTCAATTAATGATGGAACATTTACTTTAATGGGTATACTTATTCCGCATTCTTGACATAAATCAACGAAATCACTCTTTCGTGTTTTATCCAAAATTGATATATTTATTACGTTTTCATCAAACTCAATTTTTTTTAAAACTATTATTCCGATTCAAACTGGATTTTTATACGGATATGGATTGAAACGATTACGAAAAATAAGTTTTCTTTTCAGCCGTTCTTACAATCAACTTATAACTTAATTTAACTTGAGATCAAATAAAATAATTCAATTTATCCTTTTACTTGCATTAATTCAGAATATCTTCTTATTTGGATATTTCTACCAAAATCCCAGCAACGAGTGGCTTTTTTATTTAAAATCTGAGTAACCGATAGATTTTTTTATTCAAAATTGCGGCAACGACCCCCCATAATTGTAGGAGTTTATTTTATATTGCAGTTACTTAAGTATTTACTTGACATATAAATATCAATAACTATAGCTCTTCACTTTAACTTTAAAAAGTCTTTATTACTTACTCAACTAACCATACACACGGTGATTAGATTACTCAATACTATAATATTTTTGCACACACAAATAGGAATTCATCTAAAATTACACATTAAAGCCTTTATTTTATGATTATCGGATTATCAACCTTCATACTTGGATAGAAAACTATCGAATGACAATTTTTTGTTTCTTTCCTTTTTTTTAACTTCTTTTTTTCACGAGCCAAAAAAAATAATTGCGATATCACGTAGCTAATAATTAAATCCTTGAGTTTGTTTGTACTATTTTGGTATACAACCATATTTGTATTATTATGGTTTGAATTATGATTTGTACTATTATGGCTATTGATGCATAGATGGGTATTATTTATTTTTTCAATCCCACATTTCTGTGGTGCAAAGAATCGTTTATAAAAACAAGGTTGCTTTTGATACCACTCACTTACGGAAGCCTTCCCGAGTAGTTTTTATAGTGTATTAATAAGTTTTCTCAACCCGGAATCTAAATTTTTCGGATGGTATCACATTTTAATTAAACATTCTCATTTTAACGAATATGTTTTTTATGCAAACATGATAAATATACAGTATTAAAAGCTCTTTGCTCTTTGTCGTACTGAAGAAGAATCTCGCTTGTGGATTCGAAACAGTTGTTCTTACTTTTTTGTGTATTATTTGTGCATTTTTAATGTTGGTTTTCTGCCTTTTAATATTCCTGCACAAAGGATTTATTGCTATTTTTATATATGTATTGCTGATTTCATTGGACATTTACTATACCAATTTTAATTACGTTAAAATATCTACTATTTTAGAAATATTCTATAATTTTTAATCTGCTGAAATGTGTATGCGTAAACCTTTATTTATATGCCTGTAGAAAATGCTAAACTAGCGTAATAAAGAAATATATATATATATATAAATTATACTCGATACCATGTGTCTTTTCAAAACATACTAAAATAGCTTAAACTTGTTCTACTGTTTAATATGCAGTTGCAATTTTTAAAACGTATTTTATTCATATAGTATTAAAACACATTCTTATAAATAAAATTTTACTTCAATTCAGTGAAGAAAGAGCTCAAAACAATCGTATGATCTATAATAGCATATTGAATTGCGCTGGAACGTAGCCAAATGTGTGCTGTTGAAGAATGAAAATTCCGATAATCGGCATATATTTAGGTGAACTTTTTTTATTGGAAATACTTTATCCGATAATTCTACAAATTAAAAAAAAAATAGTTTTATTTAAAATTTGCTTACAAATATATGAAAGTAAATGTTTTCCTCGTAAGATCTACAAAAAAACATCTAAGACATTTTGTGGTTATTCTATGAAAAAGTATCGCAGTAAATGCAACAAAATACTGTACAATAACCTATCTACTACACTACAAAAAATATTTTCATTAAATCTGTATTACTTACCCATCAAACGTACTATAGGGTAAGTCTTGTAATCGTTTTGAAAATCGAAAAAAAAATTTTTTTTGATGGATTTACATGTTTCAGACACCAGATATACCGAAAAACATATTTTTAGAAAAAAAAATTGCCGTCCGTCTGTCTGTAAACGCCCTATCTCCAGAAAAAATTGAGATAGAGACTTGAAATTTGGTATGTACTTAGTATGTAATAATGGGAAGAAGCTTATTGAATTTCAGTAACCTCCATTATCCGGAACTATTTTTTTTTTTTTTTTGGACTCTCGAAATAATCGTTTGATAAAAGGTACATAAAAATTTTCGAAATTGTTTATTTTAAGGAGTGAATATAAAAGACGACAAAAATACATAAATTTTGGATAAAGAATGAAGTCGATCGGATTAATAGTTACCGAGATATTTCTAATCCTATTTACCACACTCTTCGATTTTTCATGACCCTGTATTTCATTCACATTTCAATTCAAAGATATATTTTAATTGGAAATGAGACACTTAATCCGACGCAGTAAACCGTTAGTTAATATTATTATCAATTTTGGAGTTATAAGTATGTTCCTCTTACGTAATTCAGTAATAGAGAATATAAAGTTTATAACGTCATCAAGCCAGGATAATCGAATTGCAACGCATTTTATAAATAGTTTACCGATGTTTTATTTTCATATTTTATATTATGCATATCCATGATGGGTAAGTATTACGGTGTCCCCCCCCAACTACTAGTTTTTTATTTATATGAAGTATAAAAATAAAACATATTTTCATTTATGAATTGGACTGTTTTATTATAATTACGATACTTGATACAAAGTAAAAAAAAAGACAATTTTTTCTTTATCTTTGAAAATATATTACAGCCACGAACGGAAATATACAGTAAACTCTTCCGAGTTACCCATGATTCCGAAAACCTTTAGAAACTTCTAAATTCTTTAAATTTCCGAGATTTAAAGAAGCATTTATAAAAAAAAAAAAAGATTTTTTTGCTGCCACTGATTTTCGAAAACGTTTTCAAGTACGTTTATAGTGTTTTAATTATTTTTTTCAACCAAGAATATAGATTTTTCTGATGTTATCCATTCTCAATTAAACATTTTTAGTTGCATAAATGATATTTTTATACTTCATAATTTACAAAATAATATTAATTTTTATATTCAGGTTTTTGCTGTTAACTTATACTGTTTGTCAGTAGAACATGTTTGTTGAACATGAGGATATTTACTTGAGAATTGATAGCATCCAAAAAATCTGTATTCCGAGTTGAGAAAACTGATTAGTGCACAATGATTAATCGGTTGCTTGTTGCGTGGATTTTTTTAATTTTGGCTCGCGTTATCTTTTTAATTTTAGTTCCGCTGAGAGAGGGATCACGTGACATGGTTTTAATTTTTTTTCTTGTATCTCCTTGATGTAAAACCTCCTTGAATTGTTGATTTTATTTTATAATGGTAATTTATTTTAGTGATATGAGAATTTTGTGTTTTATTATTTTAATTTTAAAAGTTCCAGAAGTTTCTTAGATGTTTGCAATGCGAAGACGTAATATGTTTTGAGAAAAGTTTTCGTTTCGTTTTTGTTAAAATAATTGTTTTGTTTTTAACTGAAGATCGTAAATTAAACCTTAAAGCAAATAGTAACATCGGGTAAATGTTTAAGAACTGAGTTTTATATAAATTTTTTACTGTTTTAAATAGAGTTAGTTTTACTTTATTTCTGCTGCAACAATGCTATCAATCCTCAAGAAAATATTTTCATGTTCAGCAAACATATTTTATGAACAACAAGAACGAAAAATCATGCGTAAAGCATAGATTATGTAACACTTTTCAACGCTTCCAAAATAATTTTACAAATCATTACCGTTTAATAAGCTGAAATATATCATCGAAGTAAACAATTTGGAAAACGCATAACATATTTAAAAACGTAATTTCAGGAAATTCTAACATTTATTTCCAACATGTACAATATTCAGAAAAATATCCGAATACTTTTATTCAGCCCTGTATATGATCTATAGATTTGTATATATACTACATAGTATGCTAAATTTTAGTTCAGTTAAGAAACGCGTAGCACAATTTAAAAGTCTCCTTCTGCAGTTTCTGTCAATAAACGGAAATGTGTTTGCGAACTTTCGTGCTTCCCTGTATATGATCTACATAATTTAAACACACTAAGTAATAAACAAAAAGTGAGTTAAATTTAAAATCGTGTTCAGTAACTTAAAACGCACTCCCAGGAATTATTGTTAACAGACAGTAGAGAATTCTTTTCTGTGTCTCTGTAAATGAACAATGACTGCTATACACACAATATTCTGTAGTAAGCCTCTTGTAATGCACCTTAGTGATATATATAAATTTCAATGCGTTTAAAATAGTGAAACATTATTTAAATAAACCGCAGACGATTTTTCTCCATAGACGTAATGTAACGGAATTCTTTTGACTGTCCCTGTAAAGTAACTATAAGTGCTATGCACAACCTATTCCATATTAAGCTTCTTGTAATGCACCTTAGTGATATATATCAATTACTATGTGTTTGAAATTGTGTAACATCATTAAAATGAACCGCAAATGATTTTTCCCTATAGACCGTAATGTAACGGAACTCTTTTAAGTGTCCCTGTAAAAAAAAACTATAAGTGCTACACACTTCAGTTGAAATAGGGAACATGCTATATATAACGACAATAACATATAAAAATTGCAGAGCAATCCGACCATATTTACGGGAGTTAGAGCATGGAAAGACGGCAGACGGCCAGATGGCAGACGGCAGACGGCAGACAAACCGAAGTCATAAACACTTCTCAACTAGGTTGGAAAGTGTTAAAAATGATGAATTAACATGAAAATAATATTATTTTGCTGTTCTTGCATGTATAAATTCAGTTACGCAACTGAAAATTGAGAATTGGATAATTAATTTAATTGAGAATTGATAACCTCGTAAAAACCGATATTCTGGTTTGTTAAAAGTTATTATGCACTATAAAAACTACTCAGAAACGTTTCCGAAGATCAGCGGCAGCAAAAAACAAAACATTGTTTTTATAAATAATTCTTTACATCTCGAAAATACATTGGTTTTTAAGGCTTCTAAAGATAATGAACGTTTTTAGGAATGAGGGGTAGCTCGGAATATGTTATTGTAAATTTTTGTCGATTAATAAAAAATTCTATCTTTAACAGTGTATGATAAACTGTTCAAGCTTTATATAGCAGCCTGAGGCGATTTACGGTTATTAAATTTAACAAATTTTTAATCTTTTTCAAAATGTAATGATGTATATATGTACTCAATTATTTCTTTTTTGCATAGAATTATAAGGGCCACTTACAATCCACATTTTATAAATAAACGCATAATCAATGAAAACGTGGAATGTAAAATATTCTTTCAAGTGTTGTTAAATAATAAAAATATAAGCGACAGTTTTGTAACAAAGCATTGATAAATATTTGAATAGGATTTTTCCCCTCAAAAGAGAATTCTGTTATAGATTAAAGACAAATTATTCAAAATCAGGGATATTGGGTATTCGAAATGAAGCATTTTCGTGTTGAAATATTCTATAAGGAAAATTCATGCATTGTTAAAAATAATGGGGATTCCAATCCGGTCTTCCGGGTTTACAGAACATAGGTGAAAACAATTTTTTTAAATGGGAACTCTAATATGTTTTGATGCATTTATTATATATATATATATTAAATTGACACTAATAACACCAAAAATAATTTCTATTTGAAAAAAATATTAATAATTTATTCAAACAGATGTCGGAAATTTATTAAAAGAGATACTACTGTTCGTTGTAGAAGTTAATAGTACAAGAAATAATAGCGGAGTAGGAGTTAATAACGAAGACATGCCCATCGATATTCGCAACTTACAGCAGCTTTTTGACTATGAATGTTTGAATGGTTTAGGAGGCTTAATTCAATTACACGTCTGTTAAATTTGTGTTTTATTTATATTATTTCATTATTTTATTTATTCATTGGTGAGACTTTAATTTCGATATGGAATATTAGACGAAAACAAATGCTGAACTATTCATATCGTTTTAAGTGCAAACGGTTTAATCATTCGCAATCGGAATGCACGCGATAGAGATAGATTTAAAAAAAATACGCTTGAAAACAAAAGAATAAAAGTATCCATAAAAGAAAAGTCGGTAAATTGGGATACGCTTTTCAAACAAATTCAATTTGAAAGAACATTTTTTTTCTTATTCGACGGGGAAAATTTTTAAATTGTGATAAGTTGTGAAGTTAAAAAGAATTACTGTAAAATTGAGAGTTCTTGATCATTTGTTGCCAACATTACTCACTGCATATTAATGTTTTATAATATAGCTGTGCACTTTATCATTTAAATTATTTTCCTTTTTTGGAAATTCTTACAGGGACGGAAAGTTTCCACGTCGTTATAAACGTTGATAATTTTTAATTTAGTTATTTTCTTTCATTTAATTATTTGATATTTGGAATCTGGACACTTGTGCGTTTTATTGGAGTACATACACTGTTGCATGAAAAAAAACTTATTTCTAAATCCTATGCTAAATTTGTACCAGAAAAAAGTCAAATTTATTGATATCTTAATGCTCAAAAAATACGTCAATAGAAATACGCAAATAGAAATGTGTGACATATTTTCTGTAGTTTTTTACTGTTTTAAAAGGATTTTCGTGAAATTAAAAGTTTTTAAACGTTGAACAATACATTTTACGTATCATATGATAATGCAATATGTAAAAACAAAGCGACACGTGAATATTTAATCTTCCTTCGGCCAGAACACTCTCGTTATTTCATATGACAAGCATGATAGTGATCTAGATAGTCTATTACTTATCGATACAACGCGATTCATGTAAACAAAAAACCCTTGTACAAGAGAAAAGAATCATCAAATCACAAAAACATATAAAAATATATGGAAAATAAAAGAAGCACCTGTTAATAAGGACAAAAATGTACTCACAATCTTTCAAAACATGTGAGAAGCAGTATGAGTGAATCCAACAATTGAGGGGGTCGGGGCAAGAAAGTGTCAAGTTACACATTTGGTGAAATAAACCTGACACGGTAATCTGTTATTTAATATTGTAAATTATAATATCCTATATATTATTTTTTTCTAATGTCATTAGGTGGCAGCATATGACCCAGATGTTTCTAGAACTTTTTTACCAGTTGAAAAGTGTATATCATTAAAATAATTCCACATTGTTAGTCAGAATGTCCCAAATATTACTCAGATATTTGCAAAAAGAAAATGTATGTTATACATATTGATTGGAGTATTTGATCTAATTTTTCAATTGATAAATCACAGAACTTAAAAAATTCGTCTTAGAACTCTCTTGCTCCGACCCCCTCATTTATACTACAGCAGACAACTTACATATAAGATAGGAATTGAACAAACAGGATGTTTAATTACTATGGTTACAGTTAAGATATAATACGAAGAGTAACTTTGTTTATTAATTTATAATTATTATCAATAAATTATCACTTAATAAAATTAAATATAAAGTAAAAGAAAACCAAATAAAATTATTTATATTTAATTTTTAATTGTAAAAATACTATATGTTAAAGTTGTAAGACCAAAGAACAGTTGCAGAAATATACATGGAAAAAATGCTCTTAAATTAAATTATATAGTGCTGCCAAAAGTTACCAAATTCATATATTTTTTTTATGTTTTTAATAATTATTGTTAAATGGTAGTACTCTAATTTAATTTTCAAATATTAATAATCAGTTTTTATTATTTCGAATACTTAAATCCAATATTGTACCAAAATAATTTACCAATTTATTTTTTATCGTTAATAATGTTAATTGCCATATGTGAATTAGTTAGAAATTATACTAACTATCATAAATCTTGAACTTATTTTCAATTATTACAATTAATCTTTAAAACAATATATTTTATAACACTATATATTTTTAAAAAACTGAATCAGTATGTAAAAGAAATAATATAATAATGGTCGTAGTTTCTATTCATGATTAATTGATGATATTAATATCACATATGATGATTATTCATAATATATATATCTATATATAATTAGCTAATAAGCAATACATATCACGAACCCTACTTCCGAAAATATTTATATATATTTATTTAGAAACACCAAATTATTTAAATGCATTAATTATTGAATTATGCTTCGATAATCATATATAATTTAGCTTAATTACTGATAAATTTAATGTTTTTACTTTTAGAGTATTATTATTTATATTAGAGTATTTATATGAGTATTTTATTCTGTCAAAATAATTAATAAACAGATTTACGTAAGTATGAATTATAATGTATAATTATAATTACTAACCTAAAATGAAAACCAGTTCTTTCATCATAAATTTCAAATATTACAATTTTTGTATTATTAAGCTTTATTTTTATGTCAAGAAAGTTTATTTCAATTTTTATCATAACATATCGACTAATTTTAAACTGTGTGGGATGCAAAGTTGATGAAGATGGGATATTATACAGGGTGGCTACATAAATACTGCTTCAAATATTCAGCCATTTTATTTTACAAATCGAAAATCGAAAATGATAAATACACTAATATGATGAACATCAGAGTTCAACGTTTACCTGGAAATAATTTTACTGGAATTGACCGACATCATTGTCGATTACCAAAGATCTCTCATGCCGTCGTCCGACTGCGGCACGGATCATTTTAAGAGGTAATCGGTCCCATTCACGCAATATGAAAGCTTTGAGAAAGTCCAAACTTCTGTGTTTTTTGCTATTTACTTTAACCCCTAAAATTCCCGAAACACAATAATCTAAAGGATTTAGATGTGGTGAAGAAGGCGGCTAATCTTCTTACATGATAAAGTTCGGACAATTGACAGGGAGACAAGCATGGGTTGATTTAGCTCGGTGCGAAGGTGCAGAATCTTCCTGAAATACCCACTCCTTTTTGGGATACAACCTGGCAATAAATGTGTAGCCAATATGTCCTGTTTGTAAAATCCCGCATGGATTTTTATTCCTTTATCCAGGAATTTCAAAGGCAATTTTCCATTTTAAAAATAAATGAACGTGAAATAGTACAAATAAAATTAATAAATTGGCAAACAGTTGTTTCGGAGCCCTAAAGCACCATCATCAGTGCCAATTCAAAGGTCCGCTTGGGGGAACATAAAAACTATGTTAAAAATTGGAACAGTAAATGTTCTGCAATAGCTAACCATTGTTGGTCTGAAAATCACAGTTTTAAATTTTCAGAGGCTTCAATAATTCAGAAATGCTCATCTATTTACGACCTTGATTTTTGGGAGGCTTATCATATATGGAAGAATTCAGGCAGCTTAGTTAATGGAATGTCCAGTATACCAAATTTTTCAAAATTCTGGCTACCTTTCACTTAATTCATTCTCTTCGTTCCCCCCTTTTTTCTCCTCCGAGCTTAAACTCGCCCGGTCTGGAAGGGTGCTCCTATTGGTCTCTACGTCACATGTGCTTCCTGACTCCGCTGTTGTTTTTGAAAAGGTCGCCACCATTCAAGCTTGGCGCGTGCGAAAGACGCAAGCATATTTACATGACTTAAACTTTTAAATCGGGTTTTAATCTTTTGAATTGGCACTGATGATGGAGCTTTAGGGGCTTCGAAACAGCTATTTGCCAATTTGTAAATTTTATTTGTACTATTTCATGTTGTTCATTAATTTTTAATGTAACGGCACAAAGTTAAATCCACCTTTTCAGAGAATTTCCCATCGTTTGACACTGCAGCCCAAACCATAACAGAATTCTGGTTCTGAAAGCGTTTAACTGTTTGAAGGTTTTCAGGTATATCTCGAAGGTTGCTAAAAATACGACGCCATTTTTAGCATTGTGCAGAACGTTGTGGATTTTTTCGTATCTTTTCACGAATTCTTCTGATGCGCTCTCTTGTGCGAACTCAGTGTGGACGAATAGAGCTAGGTCGATCCTTACAGCTATTGGTATACAATAATCGATTTATAGTTCTATATATAAATGTTTTATTAAAACCAAGGCATTTTAATTTCTTAAAGATTTTACCTGCGAAAAATCCGCGATCAAAGGGTTATCTAATCATCATTCTTTTAGCTTCCATCTTTAAAATAATTTTAAATATTTACTTTATATAAAAATCATCTGCACTAATATAAAATTGCCAAACGCTAAAATACAGAAATAAATTGTTTTACCAAACGATTAAAATTATTTTTTATTTTTTAGAGTATAAAAATATTTAGTAGCCACCCTGTAGTTATTTAAATATAACTATATCATCTATATAACGATATTAAACATATTCATTGTTATTATCTAATGAATTTCTTTCATAGTAATATAAATAAGCACCAGAAAGTATATTTGAAACTGTATCTCCTTGAGAAAAGTTTTTTGAAATTGTTCATTAATGGTTTTAATAATGGTATTAATTATAAATGGTATTGTAATGGTAAATAATATAATTATGATGTAAAGTAAAGTTCAGTTACGTTTTAAAGAATCTAACAGACATGTATTCTTTAAAATTTAATGAAATGTATATATTTTTAAAAAGTAAACGAATAGTATGACGTTAATCTTTGATATCTGTTTTGTGAAAAAGATTGGCAAAATTAAATGTGTTTATGAGTTTTGCATAATTTTTGTAATTTACTCATAAATTTAAAACTGTTTTTTTAAACAGAGTTCATTGTAATTTTTAATCGTTATATTGTATACTAGCAAATCTTGGCTGGTCTGTTTTCCTGAAATGAACCTCGAATTAAACGACAGTGGATTTGACTTCGGCATCATACACATGTGTGAGATACGCACAATTTGGTTTCGACTAAAACGAACCTTGAATTAGAATGAATTTCTATTTCGACCCAGATAAAATTCAAATTTTCAGCATCGTCATTTACTGTGTGCTATAGGAGCCAATTTGTTACACTTGAAACTTGGATTTAGTTATGGCGGTAACAAAATGTAGCGGAAAATTCTTGTTTGAAAAAAATCTCAAAATCGCCTCGTAAAGCGACAAAATGCTAAAGATTGCATAAAAAAACTCGCGAAAAATTGAAAAATCTTAAATTTAAAAGTATATTAAAATTTACTATATTGGGCTAAAAAATTTTGAAACCAGATTCCTTTTATGAATATAAAAAAAACTCGCCTCGGAACTTGAAAAAACCAGAAAAATCACGCAAGATATTCAATGAAACAATCTAATCAAATAATCTAAAAACTGGCTTAGAGGTGTATAACTTCAGACATAGAGTTATCTTTTTTATCAAATATAGCAGCTGAATTTTATGAAATTTTGCTATGATAAAAAGATACGAGCAGGGAAGACCGAGCTATGTTCGGTCAAAATTAAATTTGAGATCAAATATCATTACCCATGACCAAAATGACCCACTAATTAAATTTTCTCGAACATGTGACTTAGCCCAACAGTTTTCTCGTGCCCGAAAACCAAGGATGCAAAATTTAGTGTAAATAGTCTGAGCCGTTTTTAAGATAAAATAGCTTGACCCATAATGACCCATGACCAAAATGACCCACTAATCGAAATTTTTCGAACATGTGAACTAGCCTAATAGTTTTCTTGTTATCTAAATCTGTAGGGTGCTAAATTTATTTCAAATCCTCTGAACCGTTTTTAAGATAAAATAACTTGACCCATAATGACCCATGACCAAAATGACCCACTAATCGAAATTTTTCGAACATGTGAACTAGCCTAATAGTTTTCTTGTTATCTAAATCTGTAGGGTGCTAAATTTATTTCAAATCCTCTGAACCGTTTTTAAGATAAAATAGCTTGACCCATAATGACCCATGACCAAAATGACCCACTAATTGAATTTTCTCGAACATGTGACCTAGCCCAACAGTCTTCTCGTGCTCGAAAACAATTGGATGCAAAATTTATTGTAAATTGAGCCGCTTTTTAGATCTTGACCCACTATGACCCAGAAATGACCCACTCATCGAATTTTCTCGAACATGTGACCTAGCCCAATGATTTTCGCGTGCCCGAAACTCGTAGGATACAAAATTTAATCAAAATCGTTAGAGCCGTTTTTTAGATAAAATTAATTTGACCCGCTTTGACCCAAAAATGACCCACTAATCGAAAGTTCTCGAACGTGTGACCCAGCCCAATAGTCTTCTCGTGCCCGAAAATGGTCGGATACAAAAGTTCGTCAAAATCGTTTGAACCGTTTTTTAGATACAATTAGCTAGACCATGACCCAAAATCACCCAAAATGACCCACTAATCGAATTTTTTCGAACATGTGACCTAGCCCAATGGTTTTCTGGTTCCCCAAAACGGTAGGATACGAAATTTCGTCAAAATCGTTATAGCCGTTTTTAAGATAAAATTTGCATATATAACCACACACAAGATTTGCTCGTATTAGAATATATGATAAATGTATAACACATTTACATTACTTTATTTAATTATAATAATTTAATAATTTTCTATTTTTATTTTCAATATTTAATGCTGTTTTGGTAAAAATATTACTAGTATTAATAGCATTAATGATAAATTGTTTCTGGTATTCTTTACATATAGCATAATTGTTTGGTGATTTTTCTACAGAAGTGATAATAGATTTATTTTATTGATTATTTATGCAATTGTTTATGCTCATTTTTTGTCTAGAATTTAAAAATACTGCGTATTTTTTAATTCATTTTTAAGTGATTTGTAATATTTTCCCATTCATTATAAAAGCTTAATTAGTATATTCTAATCTATTATAATAATATATATAAATAAATGTAAATCTTAACAAACTACATTAATATTACCTTAGTATCATTTTTTTACGGATGGCGAACTTTAGTACCATAGTATGTTAGTTTTTAATATTTTTTTTTTGTTTTATAACATAGAGGTCACCAATAATATTGTGGCAATGTGTAGTATTTATATATATATTTTTATACTGTGGCTCATTACAATAACAGTGGTAATTTTTTGAAAAGTTTAATTGTTTTCAAAAGTATTATAATAAAAATTTTTACGTCCTGAAGTAAGATTATATTTAAAGGTTTTCGGATGTTAATAGTTTTAGGGGGGAGGGGGGGTTGTATTATTATTGTCGTTTATATCATGTTTAGTGTTGACGTTATTATCCTGTTTATATCATGTTTATATAAAATAATTTATGAGGCTTGTATTGTTAATTTTGTATTTGTGTTTATTAGAAAAATGTTTATTAGGCGAGCTAGCTCTATAAAGAAGAATATCAAAATATGTATCACTAATACGTGGTGAATATTGATTACTTTTAAACATTTTGAAATATGGATTATGCAGAGCTGCCAAGCCTCCAGATTCTTTCAATAACAGCAAGTCAATACAGAAAATCGAAGACTTTTACGATTAAAAAGCAAAACTTTTTATACGAAAATATTGGTATTGAACAGCCCATCTCTTGATATATATATATATATATATATATATATATATATATATATATATATATATATATATATATATATATATATATTAAATACTGAAAGTATGCATTCTAATTACTAACCAGTCTCAATTTATATTTTTTTGCGCTTCAATTACATTATTTTCATTCCTTATTTCAATATTGTGAATATATTTTTTAAATTATTTTTCCTCTAATGGCTCTTTGTATTATTTATATTTGCGAAATTTAAATATGAAAAAAGTTTTTATACTAATCATAGTTAGTTAAATCTGAATAAACGATATATGGTTTTATATAAACTAACTTGTTATTTCCAAAAGTATATGTAGTATTAAAAAATATTATATATTTAGATTACAAAAAAAAAATCGCTCATTTGTATATATTTTAAATACTTATTACGTTCTTATTATGTACTTATTAAGACATGTTTTTAAAATTAGATTATTCTATATTTTGTGTCGTCTGATATTATGTGTCGTGATAGTAAAAATTTTATACTTATTAGTATGAGATCGTTGACGGTTTAAATGCATATGTAAATGATTGCTAGTTTGTCCGATGTCTGGCGTATTACATGAATTGCACTTTACCTTATAAATAACATATGCATAAACACCACAAAACAGGTTTTTAGTCTAAAATAGTGCGCATTAACAATACACTTATAGAGGTGGGAATTTTTGATAAGCTTTATTTTTATAAGCTATATATTTATTTATTTATTTAAGTACATAGTTAGGTATATAAAGTTCTTGTTTATTTTATAGTCATAGATGAAAATTGACTCATAGTGTCAGACTGTTTATTAGGCCCAATCTGATTATTATTTTGTATGACAGAAACAATAATGATATTAACATATAATAACATATATTATCATATAATAAACAATATCAATATAATATCAAATATACATGCATTCAAAATTAGAAAGAAATATTATTCAGTGAATAATTAATTAACCTTACAATTCAAACGAAATTCAATTGCATTGTTAAACAGGTGCATATTCAATACAAAATTCAGATTTTGTTTACTACAACGGAAATGACTTACCATGTATAGACTACCATATTCATTATATCATCATTGATATGTACGAACAATAATTTTAAATATGTTTCCAATCTCTTAAAAAAATCATTTTTACGAACCATGCAACAATAAAGGAATAATATAAAATTAACCATACCTTGACTCATTCCATTTACAAAACTGAAACAGCATGCAGCAATAAAGTATCCACTTAATAGTTAAAT
The DNA here is from genome assembly GCA_963931845.1 of Maratus michaelseni. Lineage (NCBI taxonomy): Eukaryota > Metazoa > Arthropoda > Arachnida > Araneae > Salticidae > Maratus > Maratus michaelseni. The sequence continues at coordinate 125,431,782 of OZ007590.1, read as the reverse complement.
TCCTTTTAGTATTTGAATGTAAACCTAAAAGCACGTGTTTTAAACTTTCTTGTATAATCTAAAAGTTTTATTTAACTCATGATGTTTTTCCTTATCACATTTTATACAAAGTATAAAAAAAGATAACATACACAAAGAAAAGGTACTTTTGTTTACTTTAACTATTTTGTGATATTTGTGAATAGAGTATTTTTTTCTACAAGTAAACGTTGATATATTTGTATCGTAAACATATCCATTTTGACAAAAAGAGAACAGCTACCAAATGCATTGAACTTCAATCCTCCCTCGGAGCACGAGGTAGAACCATGAGCGCCATCTGGAAAAATATATGAAGAGAGCGTTAAGTTTTTAATTGTGCTCTAAGCAGAGAACAAGTTATAATAATTATAAATAAAATCATTAGGATTTGTGTAAGCACACTTGGTATGGTTTGAACTCATTTATTATTTGATTAATTTATAATATCTGTTTGATATATTATTAATTTGTTTTATGAAGGAAAAATTATTTACTCACCGAAAAATTCAATTCTAGCGGTAAAAATTGAAAAAAAAATAATTTTTGAAAAAAAATTAAGAAATTTTTTTAATTTTACATCTTTTACAATTTTAAACTTCTGAAACAGTTTTTTTTTTTGCCTGATTTTTATATAAGTGGGATTGTTTTAAGATAAATAGTTAAAAAGATAAATAGCAGATAAATAAATAGATTTTTAGTTAGATAATTAGATTAAATCATTAGTAAATTTCTATAAGCTAATTAGTTAAAATAAAGAAAATTAGTTAAACTAAAGGTAATTAGTCAAACTAAAAACAAATATAATTCCATGTTATATGTAAAACTACAGTAAAAATGACTGTTTACATCATATTTTTAATAAAAAAGAACTATTTACATTACTGAAAATCAAATCCCTAATTTTATAAATTGCACCTTAAGGAATGTTTAAAGCAGTATAGAGTAAATTGAAAAGTATACGTGGAAATTTTAGCATTTTCAAAATACTGATACATTGAAGAAACAGATTCTGAGAAAAATTAATTTAAAGAATATAACTCCGACCGGATGCAGTAAAAAGCCTTTTTCACATTTTTATAAGCATCCGAACTTTACGTAGCTGCACCGCATTAAACTACACTGTTAAAAATTTGCAGCAAACTGTCCAGTTATTTGACCGTTTTTATATAAAACGGTTACACAACCGTAATTTAGCGCTATTCTGACCGTATTATTCTTAATATTATGGTCAGAGTACAGTTAAATTACGGTTGTGTAACCGTTTTCTACAAAAACGGTCAAATGACTGGACAGTTTGCTTCAAATTTTTAACAGTGTAGGGGTTTCTAAATACATTTTAAGAAAATCCTTGAAAATTTGATATTTTAGTCATTTTTGTCAAATTCAGGTACCACGTCTTCTTGAATAAAATTAAAACTAAATGCCTTTGGCATGCAACATTTAGTTTTATATTTAAAATTTATCTTTTCGAACCCGAAAGATGTTATGCTATTTTATTGTCGGTATGTTATTTTAGACATTGCATTTATTCATTTTTTGAAAATATTTATTTCAAATTTCGACGAAGGTACTACATTTTTATAATATATTTTAAGCATTGTTCTAACGTTCGTGTTATTTTTTTTTTATGTTAAAAAAATTAAAGTAATATTTTTTGATTAAAATTAACCAAAAACTATCATTTAAAATTTTATCTGTATAAAATTTTAAATTAAACACTATTAAACGTTATTGTTATTTATAAACAATATTATTATTTATTTTTACTTCAGAAAGCAAATATTAAGGAAGAGTTTTCGGTTTGTACATAGAATTTTATTGTAAATTATAAAAGATATATTTCAGAAATTAAATTTACACTTTTGTTTCTCAAACAAACTGTACTATTTATCCTAATAACATATTTGCTTTAAAAATAGGAAAAAAAAACTGTTTTTCAGATAGCTTGTACATGAATATTTTTACTATTATGTAAAATTTATAAACAAACTTAAAAATGAAAACAAATTATTTATACATAACTTTCAAGCTACGTTGTGTTTGTCCAAATATTTAAAAATAACTAAAACGGATAGAAATATTCAGTTACGATAGATATTTTTAAAGATTACTAAAATAATATTTCGTTTGTAAAAATAAATGATTTAGCACTGTTATTACATTTTGTAGTAATTGTCGACCGTCATTTCATTTCTGTAACGGATAAAAAAGTGATATAAGACATTTTAAATTACACCAAAGTCTTTCCGACCTGTACCGGGAGGAAAATGTAGGTTTCATAGTCCATGTTTTAATAAATTGAACTTATTTTATTCAAACACCCGAAGTTAAATGCTTGGTACCCGATTATAGAAGATTCAATACCGGCTTTCGTTAATACAGAATTTGAATGCGAATTTCAGCATGAGAGTTACAGCAAAACAAAAATAAGATTGTTTCAAAATGTCAGCCACCCGAGATTTTCAAACTGCCATATCTGAGCCATTTTTTAAGATAAAGCCAAAGCAAAAAATGTTCCAGAATCCATGTATCACGTTCTAACACGTAATGGAAAGACTTTTTCAATATATAAATTTTGTACAACTTTTTGAATTTTTAAAAATTTAAAAATGTTTAACTGGCCGCCGTTTTGAAACAAGAGGGCGCATGAAGCTGGACAACGAATTCGGTCGAGACCTTGGTATGTTCTATACACATACTCAGTCACATCCAAATCGGTTCATAAATAAAAGAGTTACAGCATCACAAATGTCAGATATATATATATATATATATATATATATATATATATATATATATATATACTACATATATAAAACACAAACGGAAACTTCGCTCCGTTCCTTTTTAACTCGAGTTCCGCTGAATGGATTTTGACGTAACTTGCACTGTTCGATAGATAATGTTTCAGGGAAGGTTTTAATATATAACACAACGTTCTACGTAAATTAGTTATAGAATTATGAGGGAAATTATTGTTATTTTGGACGAAAAGGTTACTATTGGTCGTTTTTTGGAGACCATTATCGTTGGTGACAGAATTGAAACTGCTATATAATTTAGAAAATAGTACAAACTCATCGAAAAAGAAAAGAAAAAAGTTACTAATTTTATTTTAAATTAAAAAAGGGGAAAAAACGAAAAAAAGATTTGATGACAAATAATGTTGTAAAACGAAAATATTTGATTTATACATGAAAAAGAATGTTCGTAATGCTTACAAAATTATTCAATGAGAAATATATCAATTAAAACCATATTTGGCGATTTATCGTTTGCCTCAGGTTAAGAAAAATGCTTCTAAAAATTCGATTTGATAAAATCTGAGTACCAATTTTGTTTTGGATTTGTTCTTCTTTGTATCTATTTTACTACTATTCTTACTACTATTATTTACTACTTCTATTTTACTATCACTAAACAATCTACACTTGCAAGGTAACAAAAAATCTTGGACATGCTAATGGTGGCCAAGTAACAATATTTGCTGATTTATCATTTTAGCCTTGATAAGAAACAAGCACATGGAATTCAGATTAGATACAATTTTGATCATTACAATGCAATTTTTGCTAACGCACAGCTCTAGCCGCTAAAGTTAGTGACAAATTATCGATTATGTTCATTATAGGGTTTATTTAGAAAACAGACTAAAGAATAATCTAATCTTCAAAAAAAAATTGCAAGACTATATACTTCTTTATGTTATTATGCTCATTAGAGAAATGAAAAAAAAAACTTCGTTTCAAGTATTTACCAAAATAATTATTACTATAAATTTTGCATAACGAACTTTATTTATCATTCTCAAGTAGTTTTATTGGTGAAAGATCTATAATTCAGTCAACAACAGTTTGACATTATTTAATGGAACGTAGTTTGGCACGTAATTAACTTCGTTTTGTAGCTAACTCTGGTACATTTGTAACTATACCGCTGCAAAAGTTTCTAAGCTTTGACTTCCAACCTGTCCGTGGATCCGATTACGGATGACTAGGAAGAATTTATTTGATGCAAACTAGAGGATTATTTTTCTATCAGAATCAAATTTCGAGGGTTTTCTCCAGGTTAATTGTTACATGATTGCAACTGGTATATACATTGAAAAGGCAGTAAAAATGACGTAATTTTAATTTTATTCAAACAATTCGTCTGTAAATACCCACTTTTTTAAGATTCACATTTCTTTTAAATATGAAAGTTAAAAACTGTTCTTTATTTTTTCATTATATTTACTCTGTGGAATCCAAAGATAGGAAACTGCAGTAGATCTGCCAGAAGATGATGTATATTATAAAATATAATGTAACATAGAGTGAGATTTTATTTAAACTACCAGAACCACGCACAGCGCCAATCTGAGAGGCCCGGAGTTCAAGAAATAACAAACGAAAATAAATAACGCGAACATTATTTAAATTCATTGGTCAATCTCTGCAATGATTGCTCTCTTTTTTAGTAGAAGGGTGACTAGAGGACTTTAATTTCTATTGGTGGCCACATTTGTCTACCAAACTCTACTATAAATGATGTAATAAAAGAGTTGCTTCTTAAAAGCCTGAATTTTGTCTAACACCTAAGATAGAATAATAGCGCAATAGCATTCGCATTGTATTGAACAATGCGGAAGGATTTGCCAGGTAAAGGTCCAAACTACTTAAAAATACATGGTCGAATTCACCATTTAGTTTTATTCAAGGTTCATTTGGAAAATTAACCAGCGCAGCGGGCATAGCCTGCTAATATATATATAATTCAACATTTGAACGGAAGGTGGTTTTGGGGTCTGGGGGTCATGATATGCGAAAATATACCAAACATTTTTCGAATTGCTTTCCTCTAAACGGCTGCAATAGGTAGCTTTTTGTAATGAAAGCTACCTAATACTTTATTTCTCCAAATGTAATAATATTCTTAACCTACAATTAATTCACCGTAGCACTTCTAATAGACTATGCCTTTTGTGTTTCCCTTTCTCGATCCGCTGAGATGGAAAAAAATGATTAGAAAAAAGAAAATTATTAGGTTAGTTTGGATTTTGTTAAATAATTTCGTTAGACAAAGGCTAATTGGAATTTTTTTTAGAGAAATTGCCTACAACACATAGGTACATCATACCTGGTACAAGCAATAACCTCAAAACCTCACACTCTCACCCGTTCAGACCATATTAGTATCCAACCCGTAAACCTTGGTACATGTCTATCAACTTTTATCTAGCTGGCTAACCACTGAGATGATTCGACAATACATGCATCGGGAACAAATTATAATTGTACTGGATGGTGAACTGTTGGGTTGAGGAATAACTCATGATTTGTTTTTCGAATGTGTTTTAAACAAATCATTACAACAAATTATTCAATAATATACTCTCCGTTGTTATTTATGACTACCTCCCATCATCAAGTTTTTCCAGGCCTCGTTGATAAAAACCTACCAGATTTAACTCAAAGATTTTGTAAAACTAAGCCCTCAATTCTACGTAATATTTGAACGACGTACCGCGCATATCGTTCGAAAGCAAAGGAAACATACAAAAATCTGATGGAGCCATGTCTGGAGAGTATCGAGTATGCCAAAAGCAAATGGTATCGCAAAGTTTTTGTCCACTTGACATTCTATTTTAATGATCTTAACGTACACAAAAATCAATAAAATTAAAAATTAAAACATATGCATTTCTAAAACAAAAAAAAAATGCTCTTTAAAATAACATAAAACATTTTGCCAATCGTTTTAATTCTGTGAGAATTTTGTAATATGAAAAAAAAGCTTATCTATTATTTCTCAACCCAATATTATAACAAGTTATCAATGGTTTGTAATTTAAATGTATTGCGACAATTTGAATCAATTAAATGAATTTAATTGATACAAAATTTTTCTATTAAAATTTAGAAACTATGATATGGTTAAAAATTTTGAAATAATTAAATTATTGCAATCTTAAACCTTGTCTTAAATAAAGTAAAATAAATCGACAGAATATGTCTTGATATAAGTTACATTAAATCATTATTTTGAACTATTATTTATTTCATATGTTATGCATATGCCATAATTAAAAAAGGCACATAATAAAAACCTGTGAAACTGTCTCATTCTAAGACAATTGTTTAAAATTTTCTGATCTCATGAATAAAATGCCAATTTCTTGATAATTTAAATACTTTTTTCAGGTCCTTGGTTTTTATATATTTATTTATTTTGCAGGATAATACTTCGGAAGGCGGCCTATTATCTTTATGTTTTTGTATGAATAGTCAAATGAGAAATTTTTTTATAGCGTACATAGTAAAATTTTAAATTTTCTGAAGGAAAAATCATACATTATTTTAACGATGACGTTGTTTTCACTGAAGACTTTTCTGAAAGTAGGAGCAAAATAACTTATTGGAGGAATAACTTTCTCAATATAGTTATATAATGTTTTTGAAATTTAATAAACGTTTAAACTTTACGACAAGGAATGCACTTTTTATGACATTTTCAGCAGTTATTTCCCGTGATATTTTTCGTAGGAAGTATCCGGTTCTTTTAAGATTAGAATAACTAACCGTGTAAATTTAAAAACTACCAGTTGGCGTAATCATATTTTTCTCTACGATTAATTAGCATTTCAAATGCAATTTTATAAAAAATAAAAACTTGGTGACATATAAAAATTATAATTTAAATTTACAATTCTAGTACCTTTTCTAATTTTATAACTAGTTTGACAATTAGTTGGTCGTTATGATGTCATTTTCTGTACCAAAAATAATTTATATATGATGTGAGTAAGTTCTGTGATTTCTAAAAAAAATTCTTTTCAGATGCACCAGCTTTATATACAAAGAAATTAAACATTTCAATTATAAATTATACCTGTTGGTATAATGTTAGTTTGCGTTTCTACAATAAATGAAATTTAACATACTGTTGAAAAAAATTACGAATGACAATAATTTAAACATTAAATTTAATTAAAATATACTTGAAATAAATTAAAATAAATGCGAAAAAAATCATTACCAAAAATAAAAAAGAAAACAAAATCAACTTTAAGAACACAGAGGATACAGGAAGTATCTGGAACTTTTTGAAATAAAGTTTTGCACTTTATTACTTGTCTATAAATAAAAAAGCAAATGCGTTAATAAGTAAAATTACAGTTTGTTAAGTTCAGAAGTAACATACTATATAATTAAGATATTTAAAGAAATCCTGATTACAACATTCTATTGTACAGTTTTACCAATGTGGTGTTATCGAACACGTCGCAGTTAAGATGGGGTAGTAACATGTACATCGTGTTCCAACACAGAAAATATTTAGCAGAAAACAACTGATTTAATTAATCCATATTCATTAACTGCTGAATACATGAAAGAATCGAAGATGCGGATACAGCAGATTATAGTTCGGGTTAACCTAGAAGATTATCTGAACCAACTCTAGAATTTAATGTTCGGTCTCTGATTAACATTTCTATAGCTGTATTGTTTTAGAAGCATCGTTGCCGGGGAAGTTTTCTCGCATTGCCACACAAAGCGCGTTCATACTAAGATCATTGATTGATCTCCTACTCTAAAATATCCGATTGCAGTTCTACACTATAAGTTGATCTTCTCTCTCCAAAACTCAGAAGTTGATATCCCTCCACTATCAAAATCCAGACACCCTAATTTCTCCCTCAATCTCTCTCTTTCTCGAAACCTTTTTCCTTCTCTCTTCTCTCCAAGGAAAAATAGGGGCGGAGTTGGAAATGTCGAATCGCTTTCGTCTCGATTATGTCATCTTTAACCCAGTTTCTCATTTGATTCTCTTGTAACCTCCCCTGGTATCTTCACCTCTGTATGTCCAAAGGGGACTTGTAGTTTGCTGACTTGTTCGTTGGTGACTCAGTTGATTTATCAAGGAGGTACGGTAACGAATTATTGCCTTCATCTTCTATTTTCTCGTTATTCGAAGAGTTATAGTTTCTTATGATGTGTGCGCATCATGGGAAACTTCTCAAAGCTAGGTTTTTAGAAAAATGTTCTGGAAAATTCGAATCGTTACACCAAAGTTTATAAATATCAGCTCATGATATTTTGTCGTAAGAGAGTACAAATAATAGTACTACAGATTTATCTTCAATAATGATTATTACTTTTTCACTTATGTGATTTATTGCATTATTACATTTCAGTAAACTTTACATAAATATTTTATTTTGCATAAAACTTCACATTATGTCAGTAAAATTTACAATTAACCTACATTATGAAATTTGTAGATTTAAAAAAAATTATATCAAAAATTGATAATTTTAAGTGAATCAAAATGGTCTTTCAATGCAAATATTTTCAATACTATGTTACATATATTAATATAATTTTAAATATGTCCTGTACATTGAAGCATTTTTTCAAAATTTTATCATCAATACACCAATAACAGAATAAACTCAGAAAGACTTCGAGTGCCTAATATTGAATAATATAAGTTTGATTAATATTATATTGTCTATTAATGTAAAAAAAAATTACAGACCGCAAAATGTCGCCCAAAATTTTTGGTGTGAGACATGATGTTAAAAAAACACGTAATGCATATTTTCAAAACATAGAAGTGCGTGAAACATATTTTATTGCTATAAATGTTTAAGTACACTGAAACGTGTATTGAGAAGCTTTATACATTCATAAAACATTCATACCCATCGAAAATTATCTCGAATCACGGCGACAAACTTTAACTTACAAAATTACAGTGCTACTTTAAATTTTATTTGGGATAAAAAATAATAAATTTTAATAATGCATTCAAAAATTCATATCAGCCTATTCTAGATCAAACTAATTACTAGACAGATAGAGACATGCGTATTTCTTATAAGTGAGCTAACTGGTAGACTGAAAACTGTGGCGCATAAGGAACGCAATAGAATCACTGCCTAAAAATGTGATGTCTTGCAGAAAACGATTATCATTTACGTTTTGGGAAAGAAAAATTCCCATTACCGTTATCTGTTTCCCAAATGCAAACGAATATACGTGACTTTCATCTAGCAGTAAAAGTATCAAAAGTGTATGTTATAATAACAAAATCTACTCATTTTATGACTTGTAAGTTACAAAGAAGTACAGGTTTTATAATAATACAATTCACGTTTAGCAATATAAAAAAAAATAATTATTATCAAGAAAAAATATTTTTGCATGCTTTATCCTTGGTGATTTTTTAAGTATACTCTAATCATTTTCAAACACTGCAAATTACACTGTAAAATATCCAGTATTACACTATAAAATATTAACTATAGCATATTTTAAACCTAAAAAAAACCACTTTAATTTTAGTTCAACTATTCGTCGATAGGGTATACAAATTTTGTATACCCTATTAAGAGCATTAAATTTATTTTTATATGAATATTTGGTACATTTCTACGTGACTTTCATCTAGTAGTAAAAGTGATATCAAAATGTTATGTAATAATAAAAAAAACTATTCATTTTATGAAGGTAGTTTGTATGTTACAAAGTAGGATAGGTTTTAGAATAATACAATTTACATTTAAGGTTATGAACAGATATTTTAATATCTTGACAATATATTTTTACAGGCTTTTATCCAGTTGTTTATTAAATGTACTGTAATCCTTTTAAAAGACTTAAAATAGAAGTCTGTAAACTTTCAAGTATAACATAGTAAACCTAAAAAAATCACTTTAGCTTAAATATTCGACGACAGGGAAAATTTAGAAATTTTGTACAAAATTAAGACCATTAAATTTTTTAGGTAACAATATTTAAGACATTAAAAAAATAATAATAATTCAAAATAAAATAAATAATTACTTGCATAAATATTTTTTTTAATTTCTTCTTTTATCTTTCTTCTTATCTTCATGTGCAAACAATCATTATACAAAGATTAACGTCTGAAATAGCATTATTTTATTAATATTAAATTCATATTCTTATACTATTGTTTAAAAAACAAATTATACATACATATTATAAAACTTAGGAAGTTACGTAATATATATATTTATTTACTTTAATTTTTGTTTTAAATAACTTTATTTCACAAGAAAGAATGATTATTATTATTATTATTTATTTATTTATTTATTGAAGGATTCTTTTATTTTAGCTTATATTAGAGTAGATTTAATCATTTCATTGCACATCCAAGCGTAATATTTGAACAAATTTCGCGCAATTAAATAAAAAATATAACGGCATTTTATTTAACCAAGTAGAAGATTTTTATAGCATTTGTGGACTCCAAACTATGTTCATTTTGATTTCGAAACTTCATTATTAAAAGTCAATTTACTTTTAAAAATATATTGTTGGCATTACGTGACTTCTCTTCTAAATTCTGTCTTCTGAAGTCTTCTTTTATGGCAGAGGTAGCGATATAAAATAAAATAATATTTAAAAATTTAATCGAATATTTCAATATATTTGAATGTAAATACAGTGCGTTAAAAAATTATATGACCGCTCAAGAATTCGGGAATTGTAAAAGAAGAAGAGATAATATGCAAATTTTTCTCCGTATACTTATAATTAATAGTAAAGTATTTTCAGTGCTAATCACAACCTTAAAATGAATTTTAAATTTATTAAAATGTACTCATTTATCTATATAATAGATAAATCTCTCATAAAAAATTGTAAGACAACCTGGAAAACTTGCTTATTTTATATCAAATCAGAATTGTCATCAAGTGCATACGTTAGTATTTTGTAAAGCCATTGACAGAGAAGTAAAGTTTTAGATTTTGATTAGGATATTCAATATTTACATTACAAAGTCGCGGTGCAATGTGTATTTGATTACGAGGTGAGAAAAAAATTATTTTATAAGGGTGCTGGTTTATTAAAATGTACTAATTTTTCTATAAACTAAATAAAGTATCTGTTAATAAATTATAAGATCACCTGAAAATCTTTATATTCTATGTCAATTCAGAATCGTCATATGGTACATGCGTAATTATTTTGCAAAGTCAATAACAGAGAAAACAATTTCAGGTTTTGATTTTTATATTAACGAATTACTTGGCAATGTCGCGGAAGAACACGTTATCTGAGTACGAGGGGATTCTTTAATTTTTATTTTAGAAGGATGCTGGCAAATCCGAAAGAGAAATAGAGACGTTAATGTAACGTTCCAAAAGTAACATTTACAGTATCATAATTAAACAAGAAAGAAAACACTTTCCAAAACATTCAAACTACTGTAACAAAACTTCACTGTTTACTAAGTAAAAATTTTAGAAAACGCATAACACATTTAAATATCCCATTTTAACAATTACTACCATTAGTCGAACAAAATATCCAAAATTTTTGTGCAGCCCTGCATATTTTCTATAGATCTGTATGTATACTACACAGTATGCTAAAATTTACTTCAGTTAGGAAATACATAGCACATTTGAAAATTCCCTTTCAGCAATTTTCGTCCATAAGCGGAAATGTATCTGAGATCTTTTCAGCAGCACTGTATTATTTTGTAAAGTATATGTAGAATGTAGTATATGTACACCAATTTGTATTAAAAATTAATAACATTTAAAAAGGATAACCACAACTAAGAAAGGAGCTACAAGCAATTATACTTCATAGTCAGTACTGTAACCAAATTATTTTGAGTGTCCCTGTAAATGAACGATACATTCTATGCACAACATATTCTACAGTAAGCACCCAGTAGTGCACCTCAATGATAAGTATGAATTTGAATATGTTTCAAATAGTGTAACATCAGGAATATATGCCTAAAATGATTTTTCTCCATAGACGGTAATGTAATGGAATTCTTTGAGTGTCCTTGTAAACGAATCATAAATAATACACATTTCATTTTCAAAACCAAACATGCCTTAGCAGTGTTCCACAATAACATATATCAATTTTAGGGCAATACCAGTATATTTACGCGAGTTAGAGCACGGTGAGACGGCAGACAGACAGACAGGAAAATCGAATTCTTAACACATTTCAACTAGGTTGGAAAATGCTGAAAAGATTCTCAAAGCAAAATAAAACGATCTGAAAGAAAGAATAAGTTGACCACACGACATAGTTGACTTTCGGCTATCTACGAAAGAAGATCTTTGGAAATTTCAACATGTTTAAACAAAAGAACATCACTTATCACGATTTGAAAGCGTCTTAAATCATATGTTATTACAAAATTTTCAAAAAATGAAGAAAACCCAAAGGTATTGAAACAACATAAAAGGAAATACTGAAATGAGATAGAAATGTCCTGCCATGAAACGAGGAATAGAGACAAATTATATTTTCAGATAGAAATAAAATCAACATTGAAGGCCCTACACATTGATGTGCTACTGGCATGACATGATGAAATAAACAAAACAATACTTCAGTCGACAAAAGAAACTCCATAAGGATTTGGGAGCGTTTCTTCGTGATGGTCTGTGTTATTTACAGCGTACTCTGAAAATTATCAAGCTATGCTAATTTCATTTTCCGAGACTAATCTGTGGCAACGATTATCGTAAATCCCAGTCGTCAGCAACACGTACCTTTTTATTAAAGAGGATAGTTCACATACTGATTACATTTTTGTACTCATACTGTTTAAATATTAAGAAATGTTGAGATCTCAACCAGTATTGTAAAAACTAACTTTGTACTAATTCTATTTTAATATCTAATGCAATATTCAACATCTGTATTCTAAAAAAGTCCTTCCGGCCTGTACCGGGAGGAAGAGGTAGCTTTCCTAAACCTTCGTTTTAAAATTTTAGCTAATGTTACACGAACACAGCAAGTTAAAATGCAAAGAAAATGTTTACAAAAGATTCGTTAATACTGAATTTGAATAAGAAATTCGCCAAATTATTGAGTAATAGCCAAATTGGCTTCATTTATGAAGACTTATTTTGGTCGCCAAAATTGACGATATTTCGCCAAATGTCGCCAAGTTTGGCGAGAATTGGGCGATAACGGATATGAATATATAGTTTTATGCGTATGATTGGGAAAATTATTACAACAATGAAAATTTTTGTAATGTGCTGTCTTGTTTCAAAAATGTCAGCCACCCTAGAATTTCAAACTGCTCTATCTCAGCCATTTTTTAAGATAGAGGTAAAACAAAAAATGCTCTGGAATCCTCGTATCAATGCCTAACACTTATTTAAAAAATAAATTTGAATTTTTAACTTTTATGTATATTTATTTTAGTTTTAAATTTTTAAATGGCCGCCATCTTGAAACAAAATGGCGGACCAAGCTGGCCAACGAACTCGGTCGAGACATTGGTGAGCTTAATACACACAATTAGTTTCATCAAAATTGATTTATAAATACGAGCGTTATCGTATGACATAGGTCAGATATATATATATGGATATATATATATATATATATATATATATATATCAACATTTGAACGGAGGGTGGTTTTGGGGTCTGGGGGTCATGATCGGTGAAAATATATCAAAATTTTCCGGAACTGCTTTCCTCCGAACGGCTGCAATAGGTAGCTTTATACTTTTTTGTATTGAAAGCTACCTAATATGAATTTTCAATAAACATTTCCCCTCGTGGAGAAAAGTTCCTATGCTTAACGGCTGGATCTTCGCGAAATGGTGATTTCATTTCATGTCATTTTCTGTACCGAAAACAATTTATATACGATGTGAGTAAGTTAAAAGGTTTCTAAAAATGCTTTCTTTTCAGATGCACCAGCTTTATACACAAAGAAAGTAAACATTTTAATTATAAATTTTTCCTGTTAGTATAATGTTAGTTTTCGTTTCTACAATTAATTAAATTTGACATACTGTTGAAAGAAAATTACGAATGACAATAATTTAAATATTAAATTTAATTAAGATATACTTGAAATAAATTAGAATAAATGTGAAAAACAAATCATTACAAAAAACCCAAAAACAAAATTAACTTTAAGAACACTCACAGAGGATACAGGAAATATCTGGAACTTTTTGAAATAAAGTTTGGGATTTTATTACTTGTCTATAAAGTAAAAAGAAAATGTGTTAATAAGTAAAATTACATTTTTTTTAAAATTTAGAAGTAATATAATATCTAATTAAGATATTTAAAGAAATCCTGATTACAACATTCTTTTGTACAGTTTTACCAAAGTTTATAAAAATCAGCTCATGAGATTTTGTCGTAAGAGAGAACAAATAACAGCACTACATATTTATCATTAATAACGATTATTAATTTTCCATTTATGTGATTTGTAGCACTATTACTTTTCAGTAAACTTCACAAAAATATTTTATTTTGCATAAAACTTCACATTATATCAGTAAAACTTACAATTAACCTACATTATAAAATTTGTATATTTAGAAAAATTTACATCAAAATTTGGTTTATCTATAAGTGAATCAAAATGGTCTTTCAGTACAAATATTCTCAGTACTCTATTACATATATTAATAAAATTTTAAATATGCCTGGTACATTTAAGAATTTTTAAGAATTTGTTTATCTTCAATATATCAATAACATAATAAACTCGGGAAGACTTCGAGTGGCTAATATTGAATAATATAAGTTTGATTAATATTATATTGTCTATTAATATATATATATATATTTAAAAAAAAATTATAGACCACAAAATGTCACAATATTTTTGGTGTGAGACATGATGTTAAAAAAACACGTAATGCATATTTTTTAAACTTGGAAGTACGTGAAATACATTTTATTTCTATGTTTGCTTAAGTACACTAAAACGTGTATAGATAAACTTACACAAACATTCATACACATCGAAAATTGTCTCGAATCACGGCGACAAGATTTAACTTACGAAATTACACTGCTCCTTTAAATTTTGTTTTGGGATAAAAAGTAATAATTTGCAATAATGCATTCGAAAATTCATATCAGCCTATTCCAGATAAAACTAATTACTTGTTAGACAGAGGCATGTGTATTTCTTATAAGTGAGCTAACTGGTAGCCTGAAAATTGTGGCGCGGGAGGTACGCAATAGAATCACTGCCTAAAAATGTGATGTCTTGTAGAAATTATTATCATTTAAGTTTTGGAAAAGAAAAAATCCCACTACCGTTATCTTTTTTCCAACTGCAAACAAATATACGTGACTTTCATTTAGCAGTAAAAGTGATATCAAAAGTGTATGTTATAATAAAAAAAATCTATACATTTTATGATGGCAATTTGTAAGTTACAAAGAAGTACAGGTTTTATAATAATACAATTCCTGTTTTAAAAAAAATACTATCAAAAAATATACTTCTGTATCCTTATTCCTGGTGATTTTTTAAGTAGTTACGTAGATATACATTGAAAATATTCTGATATAATATAGTCTTATTAGAAATGGAGAAAAGTTTAATAATTTGTTATGGGTTCCTCTAAAAGTGTAATCAGAAGGAGTTTTACGTCACTTGATAAGATATGAGAAGACTAGCTGACCCGTCCTGCGTTGCCCGGGTCCGTGTAATAAACTTAAGTCTCTTAAAAAACAAAACTGTCGCTCGGGTCTCGAATGGCTTCGGCACCGTATACAGCACATGCTCGTACAGATAATCTTTCAGTTCCACTATTCACCGCCAGGGGAGCATTCTGTTCTAAACAAACGTCTTTCCAAAGGAACCTCTGACACGGACCGTATAGTTGGCGTAATGTGCGCGTGTAGTAAAATTGAGCTGGTTTGGAGATAATCAGAACATTATTAGTCGAGTTAATGAAATAAGGCAGAGTTAAAGAAAAAAAAACGTTGGAGGGGGGGGGGGAATGGATGTTCAAGTACCCTTCAGCAAATGACGGACCACTATGCATTTTTAAAGATTGATTCATTTGGTTAAGCTAAGAACATATTTTCAAATTTCGTTTAGATTATTATTCGATGATTCTGGTAAGTCTTTTCTAGAAATACACCCTGATGCAACGAATGGTGTTTTGTATGCTAATTCAGCAAAATGGAACTGATTTAGAGAAGCTCGGAGCATTATTAGCTGTAAAGTAGTCCTTTCCCCCCATATAACAAATACAAACGTTTTTTTATTAATTTCATTCATTGTTCCGATAGCGGGCAAAGCTCGCAAATGCAATATTTGATAAAAAGTCGTTTATTACCCCTCCCCATTCCCGCAAATATAATAATAATTAAACTGTTAAAGTAAAGCGCAATGGCTGGTCCGCTATTCTACTCCATCTGAATAATATCCGTCATGTACACTAAATGCGATATTTAATCAAAAGTAGTTTCCCTCGCCTGTCCTTCTGCCAAGCAGGGCTTGAAGAGGCTAAAGCCATATGGTAGGCCTCCCTGCTTGGTTGAAACTGAATCTGAATCTGTCTGTCCTTCTGTATTAATAATCCCCATTCGCATTTGGTAACGTTTCTTTTTCGAATTTCAAAATTTTTCGATTTCTGGGTTTAGCGTTACATTCTGTGCATAGATATGTAATTTTGTAACCAGTAAGTGCAATTGTTTTAATAATTGTATAGGGTCGAAAAGTGCCTAGTCCGCATTTTCATATTGTGAAAAAGAGAATATTTATTAGTCTGAAATTATCAAAACATGTGCAACTCCAGTGCACCTGTCCTGCTGAAACAGAAATGAAACCATTTTCCATTTTCATTAATATGTTTTTAATTAATATTTCGAAAAATTACTGATTGATTTTTATGAATTTTGATTTTTTTGAATTCGCGACATTTTTTATGTCTATATGCCCAATATCAAATCTTAAAACGAAATAGTTTTATTTATTTGAATAGACACACAAAACTGTGAGTTGACTTTCAATATGGCAGCCCCATTTACAGTAAACCTCTTTTCTGTCTAGGTCCAATTCTCAAGTCTGGTCAGTTTTTGGTCGAAATAAAGAAATGTTACCGTCCGATTATCACAAAATATGCATTTCTGGATTCAGAAAAATGTGTCAAATCGATACCTGCAATAGTTTTTTAAATATTCGAGGATAAGTGAAAATGAGAATATTTTTTTGTCAGGAATTATCAAGACGGTAATTTCTTGTGCCGTTACGTTAGAAATAGGGATTTCCGAAGCGCATTTTAAAGAGATTTTTGGAGCGATGTTTAATAAGTTTTTAATTAATATCCACGCTAATTTTCAAAATATTAAAATTCCGATTTTCAGGTGCACCAAGGCTGGATTTGGACTGTCCTCACCTAAAATTTTAGACTTCTAGATGCGTTAAATTTCCTTACAAACACACAGATACACCGACACAAAGTGAAGCTTTTCTTATTAGTAGAGGTAACAGCTCTTTTCACATCAACAACAGTATTAATTTATTGTCATATTTCAGCTTACAATAATGAAATAGCTCTGTATGAGCTGTCAGAAGGATGGTAAAAATCTTAAATCCGCTCTTCCTTAGTGCTTATTTGTGATTTGAAGCTGAATGTACAGGGGAACGAATTTACATTCAATAATAAAGTACATTTAAAAATCAAATTAATTGAATAATAATCTGAAAGTACGCTAAAATTATTCAAATTAGAGGTTCAGACAAACGTTTCGAGTACTTTACGTGCTCCGCATCAGTATACGTAAACAATTACAAAACACTGGAGAACTAAAACAATGAAAACAGTTAAAACTACAGTTTAATTAGGAAATCATACTCAGCCGGGATCTGGGCAGCTTCATTAATTGGTCATAACTAATTGTCTGCCCAGGTCCCGTCTGAGTATGATGTCATAATTAAACTGTAGTTTTAACTGTTTTCATTTTTTTTGGTGTTCCACTATTTTGTAATTGTTTACTATACCGATAAGGAGTACGTAAATTACTCGAAACGTTTATATGAACCTGTATTTTAAATGTTTTTAGCCTAATATATTATTAAATGTCTGTAGTTATAACATGTAATTAATAGTTAATTATTATTCAGACGTAATTATGTATGTTTCGAAAGAAATATTTTTGTGTACGGTTATAGTATAATACATTAAAGCTGTGTATATCTTAGTTATTTAATTGAAATTCGTTATTGGAAAAACTTAATTTAACATGTAGTCAAGTTAAAACGTTTCTATCAGAAAAATGAAATCATTATCTGGAATTTTTAAAAAAAGACAATGTATTTATGAATCAACGAATACAATAATAATTTATTTTATTTTAAAAATATGCAGAAAAAAATATGGGAGAGACAAGTGTTATCAAAGAAGAAATTGAATCAAAAAACTATTTCGTTCGAATTTGTTCGATGAAAATTTTCAGAATCAGTAACTTAAGTTACTCATGGAAGAAACGTAGTTAATTGTTAACATAAAAATTAACATATTTAATTCCAACATATTTAATTGTATAAAAATTTCTTTATTGTAAAAAAAGCTTTTATGATTTTGATTTCTTACTTTTCTACGTACTTTTTCATAGTTTAGATTTCAGAGCTATAAATAACGACAAACATTATCGCATGCTACTTTTTTTGTTATAAATTGCATGCATTGAAATATTTCTTACATAAACAAGATTCTTATAATTTTGTTTTATTCATAAATGTTTTTGTTCCTTAACATATTCGTAAACTAGAAAAAGCTGAAAAATTGAAGCTGTGTCGAAATTCTGTTGAAAGTCATAAATATATTTTTTTAACAAAAAATAAAGTTACCAGAATATTTAATATAAAAATAGACACTTTTCCAAGTTTTTGGAAATAGAGAAAAATGTTTATACAATACTTACTTACTTAAACTTTTATTTTTGGCAAGTATTATACTATCAAAAGATGTTAACTGCTACGATATTTTTAACAACTAAATTAGTTTTAACATTAAATTTACTTTAATGTTTAGTCATCTTTAAAGATAATCAATAATACATTCGTATCATGAATTGGGTGTCTTTCTGTTTAAACGAAGTACCCAAATTTATTTTGTTATTTGCTAGATATATTGGAAAATTAAATCTTTAATGAAAATACTTGGCACCTTTTTAGAGTAAGAATAAAAAAAAAAAGTTAAAATATTATATAATGTTAACAAATTATTCCAACCTTTCAAAAAAAATAATGATAAACTGCTACAATCTTTTTGACAACTAAATTATGCTTAACATCAAATTTACTTTAGTGTTGTGTCATCTTTAAAGATAATCAATAATATATTCGTAACATTACTTGGGTGACTTTCTTTTCAAACAAAGTACATATATTTATTTTGTTAGCTGGAGGAGAGATCGGAAAAGTAAAGGTTGAATGAAAATATTTAACATTTTTTTATGAGTATGAATAAAAAGTAGAAACTAAAACATTATATAATGCACAGATTTTTTAACAAATTCTTCAATTCCTTAAGAGTTTAATCTTTTTTATTGAAACAAATATGATGTTTCTCCACAGCGAGTATCTATTATATTCCCCGTTCATTTTTAAGTGTAAAAAAAACTATTATTTAGGTTTACTTTATTTGTATAAAACACCTCTAACACTGTAAATATGAATATATGTACAACATCTAGTCTTTATATTTCTCAAAAAATAAATTAATATGGATTATTTAACTTATTTAATTTTTTTTTAATTTCTTGCAATAGTTATAAAACCATTTACTATATTATCATGCCCATTAGGCACTAATACTGTTAAAAGCGAAGATTTTAAATCCCCATTTTACATTCTGTATATAATATAAACAGATAGAAAAAACCTTTAATGTATTAGTTTAAAAAAGGAAAATATATTTATTATTCTTCTTACTATTATTTGAAAGAAAATTTATATTTCTTTTTAATTTTTATATAAAATCACCGGGATTTTTTTTATAAAGACAGCAGAAAAAAAAAGTTTCTCCATCATGAGATTTTGCAAAAAACTCTAAAAAGTTAATACCACATAAATTTTTATGCGATATGTATATTCAAATTATTCTAAATAATAGGAACTAGCGTTTGTTTAAGTACCGACAATTTAAATTTCACTTCAAAAAAGAAATTTTTAATGAAATAAATAGGAACCTTCAAGTTATTATATTTCATCAATAGGAAAAATTCATTTTTTAAGTTAACATGAATTAAATTTTAATACAAAATAATTTTACCTCAATTATTGTCTGTTATGGCATTCTTAATGTAATATAATTGTTACTTTAAACAAGTGCGATAAACGTGTTCATGTACGACGTTTACCAAGCTATACATACCTACGTGGATGCACCGTAGTAATGAAGAAACTGCTATGATGTGGGTGATTTTTCCATGAAAAAAAATAGGTTCTCTTATCTAATAGCCTGTATTACTACAGGTCTAATATCCTTGATAATGCATGTGGCAGAGCTTTGAAAATAGTGTCCTGGAAGACACCTGGAGTAAAGTTGTGTTGAGTTCAAAACCAATAAAAAGTTATTTGTTTGGTGACTACAGTTATTTATTCAAAGTAAAGTTAATCTTCATTTAAAACTGTTAAAAACACATTCAGATTTATTTTAATTCAGAGCAAACGTGTGGATAAAAACGAGCTTCATAAGTGGAAAAATATCTTATTCAAACATAACTTGACAGACTGAAACGGAGTTTTAAAACAGTCTATTGAAATGAATCTAATTCCTAAGAACAACTTAAACTTTCTGTTAAATTATTACAAAAACTTATTTAAAAACACTGTAAGTCCATTCATTTATAAAAGCAACATAACTAATTCAGTTCAGAACCAAAAGAAAAACGCTACAGAAGCGAAGCGAAGCTCCTTCCTCAAACCGTTAGAAAGCATTTATACTATCTGAAATACGAAATGAGGTGATTCCACTTTGGCAAAAGGGTATGTTCTGCAGCAGTCGATTACGGAACAACCAAAGCCATCTATAATATGCTTTTTAATGAAACTGAATATTTTAAACATCGAAATTATAATGAGAGCTATTAAACCAAAATAAGTTTCAAACCCAGTTTAGCAGTTTAGCCATAAGTGACAAGTAAAAACCGGCTGATTAGATAACAGGTTCCATTGCCGATGTGAAAAGAAATCTGAATGTTTCCGCAAACTTAAACATTACATCCTGGGAACCATTTTCACAATTTCATGTCCACCGTCTTTCCACACAGCGATGGCAGTGTGCAACAGAATGATGCTCCCTGTCACAAATCTCTTATGATCCTGGAATGGTTCAAGGAACATGAGAATATGTGTTTTTTACTGCTTTGGTCCTCAAATTTTCTTGAAATTAATTTTATGGGTCATTTCTGGCTTTACATAGAACAACGCATCCGAACACCGATAAAACAACCACCGATTTTATAAGAATTTGGCGAACTTCTGTCTCAATCAAGGTGTGATATCCCATGCGGAACATATTTTCTAGATTATAACTGTGTCCAGGCTCCCTTATGCTAAAAATAGAGACATATATGTTATTAAGGGTACCGTGGACCTTTATTTGAGCAAAAATCGACCGAAAACTCTAAATTTATTTTTGTGTGTTTTATTATTCTTCAGTTTGTATTAAACCATTTGGGAAAAACTGCATGCAGCTGCGATGAATTTTCGCATTATTACAAGCGTTAAGATATTGTACACAAGCAATTTTTCGGCGTTTTAGTAAACTTTAAATCTGTTTTTGTAAAAACAGATTTTTCAAGTTTTTAAATTTTTTGAAATGCTCTATGCGTCTTAATTTTTTATATAAATTCTTGAAATTCCTAAGGAAGCATCCTAATACTGTTTACAAAGAAACTATGTATGCATTTTACAATAACACGTCTTTAAGGTAATGGAATTTGATTTATAACTTATTAAAATGCAAAATTGTAAAGAAAATCGGAATAGAATTTTAAAAAAAAATTCTCTCAAAAATTAACTATTCAAGGGATTAAATAACTGATACATAGATTTGTTTGTAATATAGTTTTACGTGATTTAAAAGCAAAATCGAGGAAATATCCTAAAAATGAAGACGTAGGGAGCATTTTAAAATATGTTTATAAATTTTAATTTTTAAAGAAATATCTAAAACTATAATAAGAGGAGAAAATATTTTTAAGGAATTCTGTATACTTATGGTGAAATGTTTATATGCACAAAATTTCATATCTCTATAATTTTTATCTCATATAAATTTTAACATCAACCGTCCCTTTAAGTAATTGTTTTAACGTTTTGACCATACATGCATTATTGTAATTATTAAGAATGAATTTATTGAACAATTATTTGTAAAGTATTATTTTTAAAGTATTTTTTATAAACCAGTTATCGCTTGTTTAGTATTACTTATTAGTTACTTTCATGTAATTGTATGATAGAAATTAATAAAAATATATCTAAATATATTTTTAAATAATTCCATAACTGAAATTTTGAAACACGCATAATTGAAAGATTTTAAAGTGGTTTGGTATATTTTAAGTTCATTTACAAATCTGGGATATTCGTTTAATCAAAAATTTTGAATTATTTATGAAAGGACAGAAAAATGTTTAATTTTTACATACTTTATTTTACGCTGTCTATACTATTAAGGGGGGATCAAATGAAAACGAAACAGTGAATATAATTTGGTTTAATTTTGCTTGAGAAGCGAGACAACTATGTCTAGAGGTAGAGCGGGAAGTAAGGAAGATAACCCTTACTGCGAAAATGGATTTGCACTGAGTAGTTTTGCTGGGGCTTGCGATATGCGCTGTGGATCGACCAACAGTATCGTCCTGTAGGCAGTCGATTACTATTCATCAGCGGCTGTAGAATAAAGAGCACGCAGTGTTTGTTATTCGTTTAATAGTGGCAGAAGGAGTGAGTTTTTAAAAAGTGCATCGGCTAAGGAAGGCAGTGTACGCAGAACATGCACTGTCATTGACTTGTTTAAAGGACTGTCTCAAAGCTTTCTGCAAGGGATGCAAGTCTGTGAATGATGATACCCGAATGATGATATCTGGTCAAGATCACCTCGTCATCACATAGTCATAACGTCATCTCGTCGTCACATCTTTGTTCCGTTGAAAAGGGAATTGATGGGTTGCCGTTTTTACTCGGACATCGAAGTCATGATGTTCGAAACTGATTCCAATTTCAGCAAAAAGGTCACCATTTGGTGAAACCGTAAATCAAGTGCCTCTATAACTTTGGCGATTACGTTTGAAATAAACAATGTTATTTCATTCATATTTTATTTCTGTTCCTTTTTCATTTTATCCACCCTAATGTAAGCTTATAGTAAAAAATATGTCTATACTACATACTTCACAATAAGCAGTTATTGGCTTTAAATATTTTCTTCTTTCTTACTTTTATGTTAGATTTAAATAAAATACTGTTAGTTTAAAATGCATACATATGTTTGAACTGATTGTAGCTAGAATATTTATAAAAACTGTATATAAGTGTTTTAAATTATTTCTGGTAATTGCAGATTTACAGAATACATGTTTTTAAACAATAATTATAAATTATAAAAAAAATATGCTTCGTATTTAATTAACTTTCCCTTTAATCTAAAAAAAATTACTTAAAATATCTCTCTCAACAGCAGCAAAAAATAATCTTGCAAAAAAAACGTAAAATAATTATTTTAATTGTATTGACTTTACGTAATTCTCTGTTTCCTTTTCAAATTTAAAGGTAAAATTCATCAGCTATTGTTCATGAAATTCCCACAAGTTATCTACTTTATAATGACGTAGAAGAAAAATATTTCTTTTTCTGCAGATAGACTGTCAGTCATTCCAAACAATTATTATATTTAGTACAATAACAATACTTTTTACGTGATTTACATTTCCCAATGACTTTAAATAAATGAAATTTATCATCAGTCAGATACTGATAATTTAATTTTTCACTTCAAAGGAGAATTCTGATAAACAAATATTTTCAAAGTAATACCAAAATGCAAGGTAATCAGTTTATCAATGTAAATTTATAAACATATTTTTCGTTATGGTAACATGAATTAAATTTGCATGAAAAACAATTTCAATAAAATTAATTAAACGTGGTATTCTAATGCATTCCTGAAAACATTTTTCTTTCTTATTTACATTCTCGAAGGACGTAAACAAATTTACGCAACTTTATATCTATTATTATTATTAAAAAATTTAATGTGTTTATTTTATAACTTTTCCAGAAAGTTTTTACATACAGTATAATAAAGTAATTATTCTTCTATGAATAATATACTCTTTTTACTTTTATACGATACTGTATTAGAAGTTTTCTTTAAATATTTTTGAATTCACAAAGATTCATTTTGGTTATATTGAAATGTTTAAAATTTTAGAGCACATGTTTGAACAATAACAACAAACTAATTATGCTTCATGTTTTACTTATTTGGCTTTAAATTACAAAAAAAAGATATCATAATGTTTATATTTCTGAATCTTAAGTGTTTCTTATAGTTTCTTTTAACACCAGCATTATCAACATTTGACTATCCAATTACTAAACCCACTGCGATTGGAAATTTTCTTTCTGACATTTACAAGAAAAATCCTTTATACTTGTAGATGAAACGATTTAAACAAAGTGATGATTATCTTTCGAGTAGTAATATTACCAAATAATGTGAAAATGTACACTTTCCAGAACACAAAAACAGAACAGAAGCCCCGAACCCACAAGTCATAGGCTTTAACTGACAATTTACTTCTAATTGATCTATCTGGAAACCACTGTGACGAAATGTTTTTTTTTTTTTTTTTTTTTTTTTTTTCAGACATCGAGAAAGGGATTTTTAGTGTTTATCAAGTCGGTTCAGATTTCCCGAAAACCTCAATTTTCATTAAATTTTTGAAAAGTATTAATTTTATACATTTTTAATTCCAAAATTTGACATTTTATTTATTTTTAAACAACAAATATCGTACAGTGCAATATAAAAAATTAGTAACATAACAATTATTTTTTTTTACTCATTTTTTTGGTTTTCTTCTGTTTTTTCTCCTTTTCCGATGCATTTTCTTCCAAACACGGGGCTAGACGGTATGTAACAACATATAAAACCCCTACGATTTCTAATGCTGTGGGAGTTATAGAACACCTTTAAGTACTAGTTGAAAAAACTTGGGAAAATACATAAAATGTTTAGCTATGTCGTGGAAATTCGTCGCTTCGGCACACTGCGCGGCATCTCAGCACACAATTCGCTCAAACAACCATATGGTGATACCATCTGATCTAGTTTTCTGGTCTGGTTTTAAACAGCTCGACAGAATAAACCGCAGGTAAAACTATGGTCACTTAATTTCAATTTTATTATTTTAACACAATCAAACCGATTGGTAAATAAATCATATGAGTATTGAAAGTATAGTATTTCATTGAAAATGGGTCTATGCCTGGACACATTTTCATTCAGTTGGAAAAATTACTACTCGTGTGATTTATTTTGCAATCTCTTTGATATTGAAAAATATGAAAGAAGATTATTCTTATTTTTAATTTTTCAAAGACACTAATGTGAAATTTTAAGGCAACATCGAATCTTACAGTGGAATAATGTTTATTGACGCCCGATGTAAAATATGTGTATGGAAATATATAAACTGAAAATGTAAAAGTTGAACATGTATGAATATTACAAAGCCGCAGAACTCCGTAAATGTGTGTGAATGACAAGGTAAAACCAATCCTATGGGAAGAAAGTAAACTATCTAAAGGCAATTGTCGTGTGAACGACAGATCTCGTCAGACCACCACAACAAACATTTAATAAAAATTTCCCTTTTGTTTTCAGTCCGCAGCCATTAATTGTGTCACTTTTTGTGCTGCTAGTTCACACCAGAGTGAAGACAATTTCAGAGAAGTGAAATAAATTGTTACCCGTATAACATACTTTATATTAATTCCAAGAGATTTTAATGACTCAAACCTTTACTTTTTGTCTTACCATACTTGGTACCTCAATCTGAATGTAATATGATTAAGAGACCAATCATGTTTATCAATTTCCTTATTTACACATGTATTTCTACTTAATCAATGAGTATTTTTAGCTTAATAAAATTCTCTTTAGTAGCATTAAATGAGATAAGAGTAATTGGTTAAACAATCACTTATATCTCACATAATCAGTTAAATTTTAATGTAATGCCTAAAGTGTTTTCGTTTTAAAAGTAGTTCATAAAGAAACAATTTACCAATTAGGGAAGTTCGTCTGAAGAAATATTATATACTTCTGAATTAAAGTAGTTACGTTACTTGGATTTCATATGAAACACCTTGCATGAAAGAGTAATGAAAAATATAATGCACCGATAAAGAAACACACAAACGTGTGTTATACGCAACTTCTAAAATGATGTCATTAAAAATACATTTTAACAGATTATTTTTATACTTTCTAAAGTAAATATAAAAGTTACACTTACCACATGCTGTAATTAACTGCACGTACATATACCATTTTTTATCTTTATTATGTATACATAAAAAATATAATGTAATCATGAAAAAAAATTTCGATTGAAATTTGATGGATTTACATGTTTTGGGACGTCCTTAACCTGATTTGACTATATTTGGAAAATTTCTCACTATTTCCGTGCTAACTATATTTTGGCATCTACAGGATGAATATCCTCAAATGTCATATTCACTTATACATATGCATATATAGATGCGGATAAGTTTTTGGTATATATATTTCAAAAGGTGGAGCTGCTATATGTATAGTATGGCATTTGATCAAATTTCGGATTCGGTTAGACCTTCGCATAAACTGGTACTGATAGGTTTCAGAGTATATTGCACAAAAGGTTGAGCTGCTATTCTGCGCTTTCCATAACTTCTGTGATAGACACATATCGACATCTATGGGATGGAATTTAACCAAATTTATTATGTACAGTAACCCTTCGATATACCGCGCTACTCGGGAGATAAGAAAAAAGCGCGATATACAGAGGGAAGCGATATATAGGCAAGAAGAGTGTTTATAAATAAAAAATATAGACCCCTAAATTAAGCTACGAGATTTTCGATTTAATACTTGTTCAACATAAAAAACAGATGGTAAAACGTTAAAAAAAATACAAAACCGTACACATGCAGTATACATTTTTACTTCCATTTTATAGTATTTTCTGAAAATAAGAATCCAGTGTTGTTTGTTTATGATTTTATTTGATTTTCTGCTTGCTACTGGAAATAACAGAACGAAAATGAACTAAATGTATTTCAGGTATATGCTCAGATTTCGAGATTTCAAAAGTTTTATATGCTTTTTCGAGAAGCTGAATAGTTTCGGTCATTGGAGCAACCAAATCCTCGTCAGATACACTCTCTTCGTCATTCTCTTCTTTGACCATTGAGCTATTAACTCCTTGAACTGCGGAAATAATTTCTGCGTCAGTCAAATTTTGAAGTATGGGTTCATTGTCGTTAAAATGTATTTATTCATTCGCATCGTATACAGAAATTTCCATGCCTACTTTATTGGCACCTTGAACTTCTTTTCTTTAATTGGAATGTCCAATGGTTAAATGCTGGATTATTTCATTCAAATTCTGAAGAAGGAGACGTGCCGCTGACTATTCCGTATATTCTTTTATCAGCAGACCGCTGCAAATAAGCAATAGCAAAATAAAGTTCTAACACAATGATGTTTTCACTCCAGCATAATGTTAACCCTTTATCCACTGACGGTACTTTAATGTACTATTAAAAGTAACTTGTTATAAAATTCATTTAACCCATCTATTGTGAGAAATGCATATTAGCATGAGCTCGATGCACTTTACATTATCATGTTCGAAAATCATTATTTGCTGTACGAAGCAAAAATATTTTTTAATGGAAATTTTCTTTTTTCAAAATAAACTGCTCAGGTTCTTTTATGTTGAAAGGCATTCAGTTGAAAGTTTTTATGTAAGGCCATTACTTTGTACATTTCCTAATTATATAAAATGCTAAAAACAATATACTGAAGACATTATTTTGATAGAGCGTTAAATAGTCTACAAAATCCCTGTAGGTACTGATATACTTAATTGCTTTTTAATAAATGAAACATTCTTGAAATTTATTTAAATATATCGCAGAAATCTACTAACATACGAGTATTTTGAAATATTCAGAAAAAATGGTTTGGAAGGCGAAATTTTTATTAATTCATAATTTGGTAAATAACGGTTTAAAGTTATTTTTATTTTCATATCGGGAAATTTTAAAAATCAATTGTTTGTTTTTAGTTTTTCAACCTATATATATATTTTTTTTACTATAGAACTTTCTTGAAGAATGTTTTAAATCTAAATTTCTGAATATAGAAAGAACAAACTAGGAAAATAGAAAGAACAGTATAAGGAATGTGAAATGTAGTTTAATATTTAATCGCAGCAAACTTCAAATATTATGTCGTACTCCTTTAATTCCATGCCTTGCAAGCTAGAATAAGAGCGGATATTTTTAAATTTTTTTTGAGAACCCCTGAGGTAATTAGGAAGTTTGGTAAAGTATTTTTTTTGTCGTAATTGAAACAACTTTTTTGACATTTCTGTAATTGCTTTCGCATTATTTTGACGCAAGAAAGAAATTTTTTTAAAGTTTAACAAATCAAAGCATTCACTACTCAGAAGCATAACAAGAAATGTTTTCATAAATTGCGCTGTATTTGTCAGTTTAAGTACTGAAATTATTCTATCCACAAAATTAAAGGAATTTATTCAATTACTGTTAATGTGTAAAGTAAATCCTATAATAATAATAATAATAACAGTAATAATGATGATGATGATGATGATGATGATGATGATGATGATGATAATACATGAAAGACTAAGTTTCACCATAGTTTTATATCATGTAGACACATACACGTTGACTATTAATAAAAATATATATAATCTTGCCCAAGCACTGTTCAAGGAAAAAGGATGCCATTTGAAATATAATTAATTTATAGCATGCACTCAAAAATAAAATAAAGAACAACAATTATGGCCTCACAATCATAGTTATAGAGACAAAATTCTGAAAATTGCAATACCCATTTTTTTCCATCGCAAATCCCGTAAAGTAAACGACATTTTCATAGTAAAAAAAATAAATAGCATTAATAAAGTAATTTTAGTCATAGAAAAGGTAACATAAGAGAAACACAAAAAAACCACGGAGAAGAACAAATACGCCCACATACGTGACAAAAATTTTTTTCTTTTACTTGAAATACAAAATATTTAAGTGTTTATGTTTACAGACGGTGACACATCGCATGCGGTAGAGTATGCGCAGCAATAAATCACAATAGGGTGAATCCAGGTTAGATGCCCCATCGGGTTACTTGTCCGCGTTATTGTATTTCAGATATTGTAGGTGTGGCAAAGCTAATGATGTTGTTCTACTATCACTAGTTATAAAAAACGTAGTAGACAAAGTTACAGCAGTTTATTTTTTTTCAAAAAAAGTTTTATCCTTAAAATAAAATATGTTTGGATTCTATTGTATGCACTTGTAAGATAGAAACAAATAGAAAATGAAATATAATGTACTTAGTAGAAATATGTCTTGAAATATTTAGTGAATGTTGTTGAAGCAGGTATCGAGTAATATGTTAGTGATATAATGCACCAATATTTGTCTCTACTTCTATAGCTGTTGTCTGGTGCATCTATCCCGGATTAAAAGGATACCTTCCCCACCTGCATTGTGGACGTATGCCTGACTTGTGATTCGGAAAAAAAGTCCTATTTATTAATATCAAATAACTTTGACGCGTGAAAATATTTTTTTTTAAATCTTCAAGAATGTATTAATGAAAGTATGCCTATAAATATTGCACTTGTTGAAGTTCTAAAATATAATGATGTTTAAAATTCTTTAAGAGAACAGCGATGAAATACAGTTCAGCTAACGAACACTTCCTGAGTTCATCAAAAGAAATGGTAAGTTCATTCAGCAGATTAGCACAGTTCCCAATAGTGACAAAAATAAGTAGCATATATTGCTGATGCGGAAAGAACAATTAAAAATTAAGTTGTAATATTTTTAAGTAGGAAAAAGCTGTAGTATATGCCAGACGGCAGTTTACAATAATGTTAAGAAGAGAATTCACGACAGTACCACTCCACTGGTTACTAAGATCTTTCTCTACCAAGTACACAGATTTCAAATTGAGAAGAAAACAATAAATTTGCAGATAAGATGAAAGAGAAGTTGTTGAGTGCGAAGTATATACATTAGTAGAATGATTTAACTATTTAGTGATTATTGTGCTTAGACGAAGTATAACTTATGAAATGTAATATTTTAATGAGTCACAGACTAGTGCGAAGGAAGGATGATCAGCATTAAAATTGAATCGCGTTATTGATGACATTGTTCCTGTATTTGGGAGGTTTCTCGCAACGGCCTGGTTCATCTGCTTCTGAAACTCAGGCACATGCACGGGTTTTGGTACATGACTTGGATAGGTGACTAAAAGATGAGTATATAGTATGACAACGCTTGGAAGTAAATCCAATTACAGAAAAGTATTATATTTTTTAGAACCACCTTCAAGGCAAAAGAGAAAAAAGGAGAGAAAGAAAAAATATATACTATAAATATAATGAAAATGCATGGAATGGATCCATAGATAATCTGGCCACTATTTGTTAATTAAAAACATATTTTTAGTTATGAAAATCTAATCTAAAGTTACCAGAATCAGTAACTTTAACATATTTAGTAGGAAAAATATATAGAAATTTAATGTATCAAGACCAATACCTGAAAATTGAAATCTGTTTTTTCGTTGTTAGATTTCAATTTATAATTAAACTGTTTAATAATTTTCCGTCATAGAATCCACATGTAAATCATATTTAAGCAAATTTGAAATGTCGCTACAGTGCACCCAAAGAAAAGTTTTGTTGAAGCAACAAAAATTTGGTTGGCCCAACAAAACTTTCCGTTTAAATATGGGTCAAAGGAAAATTTGTTTGAATCAACAATAAAAATATTGTTGATTTTTTTTGCAATTCCAACAAAAAATTTTGTATCGTCAGCAAAGAAATGTTCTGTTAATTCAAGTAAAAATGTTCAATTATACTTGAATTAACAAAATTCTTTTGTTGGAAGTTTTCTCAAAATAAATATAATTATCTGTTTAAGAGTTTTTTGAGTTTCGGCAGCAAAAACTTTTGTTTAAAGAACACTTGTTTTGTGTAATTTTACGAATTTTCTTTGTTTTAACAACAAAAGGTTTTTGTTACATAAGCAATTGTAATATTTACTTTACAATTATTTTTTTTGTATTAGAACCAATCTAATCTTAACTATTTTTTAGGTAATTTTTAATTCATTTTCAGCAGTGATTTACCCCTGTAATCCTTGAACAATGACAAGTGAATTTTTATCCTGCTTTTTTTCAAGCGTAAACCTACAGATTGAACAATGTCCCAAGCTGGGAATCGAAACCGGGTCCTCAGAATGACGATCTGAGACTCTAACCACTGAGCTAGAAGGAACGATATTCAAACTCGAAATTACTCACTCTTATATATGTCGGACCGGCTGCAACCGCAGTACAAGACGAAAAAGTCATCATGAGCACAGGGTCCCCTTAAGACATAAAAGTAGGGGAAGCCCGACGTTACTCTGGGGCGCCCCTCTACCAATTGCTTTGTTATTTACTAAATCCATTTTTGGTATGCTGCAAGAATTTGAAATTTTGCCATCAAAATTTCGAGTAAACAACAATTTAGAAAGAGCGAGCTTCTTAGATAAAATTTCGTAAGGAAAAAAATCATTTTTTACCCTGATTGATTTTTTTTTCTTTTGTAGAAAGTTGTTCTGAAAACTAAATTTGGGGGCACCTTTGTATTTCTTTGGGTAAGCACGGGCTTTCCTAGACTATTCGGTAAAGAGGTTAGCATGCACATTTCTGCGGCAAACATGAGACGAAAAAACAAAGCCCAGCATACGGCAACATATAGTTAATTTTTAATTCATTTTCAGCACTGAATTATGCCTGTAAAAAGCAGGATAAAAATTCACTGGTTATTCAAGGATTACAGGCGTAATTTACTGCAGAAAATTAATGAAAAATTAACGGTGTTGCCGTATGCTGTGGTCTCAGACCGCTATTCTGAGGACCCGGGTACGATTCCCGGCTTGGGACATTTTTCACTCTGTCGGTTTACGCTTGAAAAAAAAGTAGGATAAAAATTCACGGGTTATTATGTAGGAATTACAGGCGTAAATCATTGCTGAAAATGATTTAAAAATTAATCCGTGCATTAGTTCTTGAGATTTAGTTATAGTGAAAATCATGAAAAAAAATAACATATCAGCCCCACCTGTTGCGCTATTTACACCAAAACGTAATCAGCTTCTATTTATGTCAAGGTCTAATTATATCTGTATTTTGATGTAAATCAGTACATTAGTTCTTGAGAAATCGCGAATCTATTGCAGAAATCACGAAAATTGCAACATAGCAACTCCACTTGTTACGCGATTTACGCCAAAAACTAATCAGCACCAATTTATATCAGGAAGTAACTGAATATAAAGTTTTATTCCGTGCATTAGTTCTTGAAATAGAGCGCCCTCAAAATTTTTGTCACATATAGACAGACAGAGTCATAGACGGTCATTTTCTAAAAATAATCAAATCATGTTCAGCACCTTCTAAAATCCGTCGAAAACCAGAAGTTGACTTTCATTCATTTTATTTAAAATACAAAATAATTAAAGAAATGAAAAATAAAAGAAGAAATAATACATAAACCAAAATATTTTATTTCAGCATCAAATATATTTTTCTAATTTACACACGGGGAAAATGAAAGATGTCCAAAAATAAAATGCTATTTGCGAGATTTGCGCCCCCCGGTTAACTTAAAAGTACCGAAAAACACTATTTTGTAATTTGTGTTAAAAACATGGTTTAATTCTTAATACATACAAAAAATATTGATTTCATTAAATCCTAACTTTTCTTTTTCTTTGTAAACTTTGCTTTAACGGTACAATTTTTTTTTCTGACTCTTCTTTTCTTTGTAAGCTTTAACTGTAAATTTTTTATCTGATTTAGTAGTAATATATACACATATTCTTACATCATACACACATAATAATATACACATATCCTTACATCATACACACATAATAATATACACATATCATTACATCATACACACATAATAATATACACATATCCTTACATCATACGCACATAATAATATACAAATATCCTTACATCATACACACATAATAATATACACATATCCTTACACCATACACACATAATAATATACACATATCCTTACATCATACACACATAATAATATACACATATCCTTTCCGTCTAATTTCAACGGATGCACCTAGTTAATAAATAACGTTTATAAGATTCGGTTTGTTTACAACAGTATTCCCCTTCTAACAGATAACTGACGTTATTTTAAAACTTACAGACAACATTGGTCTTTCATTATTTAGTCTGTAAGTGTTTTTACATTGAAAAAAAAAATGAATATAAAGTAATTTTAATATATTTCAAATGTGCGATTTTTTTTAATCTACAAAATAATTTAACACACTTTACTATACTTAGTTGAGTCTACAGGAAAAATGATCTTTTATTCGCTTGAATGACTCGTTTGGTTTTGAATCGATCGACACATTTCGCAGCGTGAGTGGGAGATTTTATCGCGATTAGTAAGTTCAGTGAAGAGAAACTTCAGAGTAGGCATTTGTCATGCTGCTCATTTTTGTGTAAAAGAAACTGAAATATTCAGCCTAAATAAAGACATGAACTAGGTACTGACGATGGTTTGTTCACATCATTTCGGCAGTACTATCACGACGTGTCAAGTAATAAATCTGTTATTTATGTGTTAAATCTCTCCTGTTTTATATAGTACTGAATATATTTTAATAGACACATTGTATTTATAATATTATTTGAATTTTTTATATCATCTGTATAACCTGTTGTTAGATTTACAAAAATAAGCTTTTTGCATTATTAATGATGCAAGTATTTCTTTACACCGAAGTAAGCACAGATATAAAGTAATTTTATGATATTTCAAATGTTTTAGAAAATTTTCCTTTCTTATGAAGAAATTTAACTTACTTTCGTATATTTAGATTAAGGTCTACGAGATAAAAATCTTTTCGCATGTATTCACGTAAATGGCTCATTTTCTTGATTCGAGCCAAAAAACAAATCACAGCTTGATTGAAAGAGTGTAGTTCAAAGTAAGTCCAATAAAGAGAATCTTCAGAGTACGTATTTGTCATGCGGAAAACTTTTATTTAAAATAAACTAGAGTGTTCAGTTAAAATAGTGTAACGAACTTTGCAGTAATTAAAGTATTTTTCACATCACTTTTGTTTTTCCATCATTATGTTTCATGTAATAAAAAAATACTCCGAAATTGGATTGTTTTTTACACTGCTTTAGAAATTAATGAATGTAGTTTATTATATCCACTGTATTTACAACTGTATTGCACTTAATTTTAGCATCTTTACAACCCACTTTTAGTTCTTCTTTGAATAATTATTCTTCAGGTCATTTTCTCACTGAATGAAGGAAAAATACATTTTATCATAAGTTTAAATGCTCGAGAAAACTGTTTACTTCCATGAGGGAAGTCAAACCACTTCACTGTACTTATGTTAGGATATACGAAATAAATGTACTCTCGATTTATTTGCTTCAATGGTTGGATCACATGATTCGAGGAATAAATTTCCCAGCTTAACCGACAAGGAATTTCTCCATAAGCACATACTCAGAATTTTTTTTTTAATTAAAGAATATTCTTCTCATGAGGATATATATGTTTATAAAAAGTTCTTGCGGAACCTCAGTAGAGCGTCCGGAATAAAATAATGAAAATTTCGTTTTTTGGTGATTTACCGTTAGTTGGCGACACAATGAAATTTTAAAAAATACGCTTTTATGATAAATACTCTTTAAGGAAAGTTTTTTATACTCTTCATACTGTGAACTAGTTTAAGTAATTTTAAATTAAATAAATACGATTTTACAACTATCATATATATTTCTGCGCATATATAATGAAATTTAACAATTGTATTATACGGTTTAGAACAAAATTTAAATTGATTGAACTTGCTTCGAAATCAAAATTAAGATCTGATTCTGAGCTGTTTCAATTTAACTTCGATATTGTTAGTATCGGAGACAAACTAAAACAGTATTTTTGCCATGGAAACGACGACCTTTTCAATATCAAATGTATAAAAAAGCGTTCTTAATCACATTGCTTTAAGTTACACCGAATATTTATCTAGTTGGAGAAACTGTGAAAAATTAAATAACTGTAGCAATAAGATACAACTTATAGAAATAAAAATACATAGAATGTATTATGGAAATAATAATACATTAGTCCATCGTTTTAGTTTAAATTAATTAAGAACTGCGCATTTAAACATTCATTTAACGAGCAATTTCCAAATACATCAAAATCGCTTGCATTTGGCGAAGAAAAAATGTTGCTTGCCAAATCGTCTCTTTTTGCGCGAAATACTCGAACGTATTTTTTCAGAATTTCTACTGGGATTCCACAGCTAAATTTCACTGATCCTTTATTAGGTGCATAAGTAGTTTCACTGTACTCCTTGTATGTTTTTATTTGCAACATTCCTTTGCATCCATAACGATATCACATGCAATAAAACGACTCTAAAATTTTATTTTATTTCTACACTTTTATATATTTATGAATATAGATTAATATATGTTGTGTGTATAATGGCATTTCTCTTATTTAAAACAGCTGCATAAACTATATTTAGATTTACAAACAAGATTGTCTGTAATTATAAATGATGCAAGTTCTTTTTTCAACCGAAATATTCATATACCTATTGAGTCTTTTATGATATTTGAAATATTTCATAAAGCTTTTCTCTTCTATAAAGAAATTCAACCCACTTTGATATACTTAGATTGGGATCTTTGAGGTAATCCCCTCGCTTTTATTCACTTGAATACCTCGTTTACTTTATTCGAGCGAAAAAATTCACAACTTTATTGAAAGACTGTACTTCAAAGTAAATTGAATGAAGATAAAGTTCAGAGGAGAAATTTGTTATGCTGCTCAATTTTTGAAAAATGAAGCTAGACTATTTAATTAAAATAGTGTAATGAATGTTGTAGTTACTCTGGTTTATTCATAATATTTTTGTAGTTCGATAACGATATTTCATGTTACAAAATGACTAGGAAATTTAACTATTATTTTCTACACTGTAAAAAAAATCCTGAGGTTACTAAAATTTTTTAGTATATTTGTATTCCACAGTTTTTTAGTAATCGGTATTATAAACCGAAATCATTTCTAGCTGTTTTCTAGTAATGTTGCTAGCTATTTTCTAGTAATTCTTACAGATTTTCTTGTAAATGAGTAAGAATACAAAAAAAAATTAATAATTGCAAAATCAATGAGAAAAACTATTTTTTTAGTAGATCGGCCCATTTGTTTTTTTTTTTACAGTGTACACTTTGTATATCATTAAAAAAAATTTATTAGCTTCACAGTATTTTTATCCGTGTTCCCCTTATTTGTAACAGATTTAAAAACCTATTTTTAGATTTACAAATAAATTTGTCTTTCAATATTAATTCTGTAAATCTTTTTTCTAGCGAAGTAAGCATACACATAAAGACCTTTTACGGTATTTTATATGTTGAATAAAGGAGTTTTATTCTACGTAGGATTTGGAACCACTTTCGTATACTTAGATTAGGATCTACGAGATAAAAATCGTTTCGCTTGATTCACTTGAATGGTTTGCTCACTTGATTGGAACAGTAAACTTCACAGCCTGAGTAAGATATCATACATTAAAGTAAATTCTTTGATGATAATCTTCAGTCTAGATATTTATCATGCTGTTGAATTTTATTTCACCGAAATATTCATATACATATTTAGACTTTTATGATATTTTAAATATTTCATAAACTTTTTTCTCTTCTATAAAGAAATTCAACCCACTTTGATATACTTAGATTGGGATCTTTGAGGTAATCCTCTCGCTTTTATTCACTTGAATACCTCGTTTACTTTATTCGAGCGAAACAATTCCCAACTTTCTTGAAAGGCTGTACTTCAAAGTAAATTGAATGAATATAAAGTTCAGAGGGGATATTTGTTACGTTGCCCAATTTTTTAAAAAGGAAACTAAAGCATTTAATTAAAATAGTGTAATGAACGTTGTAGTTACTGTGGTTTATTCATAATATTTCTGTAGTTCGACAATGATGTTGCATGTAATAAAATGACTAGGAAATTTACTTATTCTTTTCTACACTTTGTATATCATTAAAAATGCTTTATTAGCATCACTGAATTTTTAGCCTTGTTCCCCTTATTTGTAACAGATTTATAACCTATTTTTAGATTTACATGATGATAATCTTCAGTCTAGATATTTATCATGCTGTTAAATTTTATTTTACCGAAATATTCATATACTTATTGAGAGTTTTATGCTTTTTAAATATTTCACTAACCTTTTCTCTTCTATAAAGAAATTCAACCCACTTTGATATACTTAGATTGTGATCTTCGAGGTAATCCTCTCGCTTTTATTCACTTGAATACTTCGTTTACATTATTCGAGCGAAAAAATTAACAACTTTATTGAAAGACTGCACTTCAAATTAAATTGAATGAAGATAAAGTTCAGAGGAGAAATTTTTTATGCTGCTCAATTTTTTAAAAATGAAACTAGAGCATTTAATTAAAATAGTGTAATGAACGTTGTAGTTACGACAAATGTCGTATATACAAACAAATACGTTGTAGTACAGACAAATGTCGAATCGTCTCGTTAAAATACGAAAATGAGTCATAGTTCGGGAATTCCATCAGATTATTTCATACTATTAAAATTTTAAGCAAAAATAATTGAAAATTTACAACAAATGTTGCATGTAACATATTTAGTGTGAGATTTTCAGATCAGCACAATTTGTAATGTATGTCAGAAAAGGACAAAATTTGTGTAACAATTTAAATATTTTCAGGTAAAAAAGGATTTACAATAAAAGCAAAACGAAAAATGTAAACAATATTTAACTAAACATAAATTTGCTCATTATATCAAATCTAAGATTTAAATGGTATGGACATATTTTTTAGTAAAAGTAATTCTCAGACAGACCGGAGAGAGTTCTTGCGCAAGTATTTAGAATTAGAAATGCTCATTGTTTCAATGATATCAAAGTAGTACGAGGGAAAGTCATAAAGTAAGTCACGAAAGATAATTAAATAATAACGTACAATGATATTCACGTCAAAACTATTTTTATTTCTCAACATATTGTCCATCAGTTTTTATGCACTTATATCACCGTTTTATCAGTGCCCCAACACCAGCTGCATAACATTCTTTGGGTTGCTGTCTCAGCCACATTGGGACTTCAAGTTGAACCTTTTCATCATCTGTGACCATCTTCTCTTTTTATTTTTTTATTCTCAAGATCTTGTATTTTTTCAATCTCAGTCTTTTATGTTAATTGGTTAGTGTATTTTGGCATTTTCCGATAATCTTTTTGGTATATATTTAATACATATTCGTGTGTACGACCTCCAAACAAAATCTTCTCTTAAGAAATATCAGGAGCTAATTAATCTGAACAAGATATCACAGTCAAGAGACTTAATTTAAGGCCAAAGCATTCCTACAGTAAAGAAAAGTTTCTTCATCATTTTTTGCAAATAGTTCTTACTAGGCTACAGTATTATCGATTTCCGATGAAATTCTATTATTTCTCTTTTTTATCATTTTTTCTCGAGATCTTGTATTTTTTCATTCTCAGTTTTTATGTTAATTGGTTAGCATATTTCGACATTTTCCGATAATCTTTTTGGTATATATTTAATAAATATTCGTGTGTACGACCTCCGAACAAAGCCTTCACTTAAGAAATATCAGGAGTTTATTAATCTGAACAAGATATCACATTCAAGATAGTTAATTTACGGCCAGAGCATTCCTACAGCAAAGGAAATTTTCTTCACCATTTTTTGCAAATAGTTCTGACTAGACCACAGTTTTTACTTACCCATCATACGTAGTATAGGGTAAGTCTTGTAATCGTTTTGAAAATCGAAAAATTTTTTTTGACGGATTTACACGTTTCAGACACTGGAGATTCCGAAAAACATATTTTTAGAAAAAAAATTTTGCCGTCCGTCTGTGTGTCTGTGTGTCTGTGTGTGTGTGTGTCTGTAAACGCTCTATCTCCCGAAAAAATTGAGATAGAGACTTGCAATTTGGTATGTACTTAGTATGTAATAATGGGAAGAAGCCTATTTCATTTCAACAACCTCGATTAACCGGAACAATTTTTTTCGGACTCTCAAAATATTCGTTCTGATGAAAGGTATATAAAAATTTTCGAAATTGTTTATTTTAAGAAATGAATATAAAATACAATAAAAAAACATAAATTTTGAATAAAGCATGAAGTCGATCGGATAATTAGTTGCCGAGATATTTGGAATCCTATTTTCTACACTCTTCGATTTTTCATGACCCTGTATTTCATCCAAATTTCACTTCAAAGATATATTTTAATTCGAAATTTGACGCTTAATCAGATGCAATAAACCTCTAGTTAATAGGATTATTAATTTTGGAGTTATAAGGAAAAACCTCTTTCAAGCAATTCAGTAATCGAGCCTTTAAAGTTTGTGACGTCATCAAGCCACGATTTTATTTGAATTGCAATGCATTTTATAAGTAGTTTACACATTTTTATTTTAATATTTTACATTATGCATATCCATGATGGGTAAGTATTACGGTGGCCCCCAACGACTAGTATTGATTTGCGATGAAATTATATTAATCCCATTTTTATTATTTTTATTTCTCAAGATCTTGTAATGTTTTTTTAATTTTAGATGTTTATGCTAATTGTTAAGCATATTTCGACGTTTCCAGATATAATTTTTAGTATATATTTTTTAAATATTCGTGTGTACGACTTCCAAACAAAATCTTCTCTTGAGAAATGTCGGGATATTATTAATCTGAACAAGATATCAGAGTCAAAAGAGTTAATTTACGGCCAAAACGTGTCTAAAGTCAAAAAAGTTTGTTTAGCATTTTACATTGATAGTTCTTTCCAGATCACAGTTTTACTGATTTCACTTGACATGTTATAATTTCTCTTTTTATGTTTTTATTCTCAAGATCTTGTATTTTTTCAATCTCAGTTTTTTATATTAATTGGTTAGCATATTTTTATTGTTTCGGATATTATTTTCTGTACTATATATTTAACAAATATTCGTCTGGAAGATCTCAGAATAAATCTTCTCTTGAGAAATGCCAACAGATTATTAATCTATACAAGATATCAGAGTCAAGAGACGTAATTTACGGCCAAAGCATGCCTACAGTAAAAAAAGTTTCTTCATCATTTTTCTCTGATAGTTCGTACTAGATCAAAGTTCTACTGATTTCCGGTCAAAATGCCATTTTTCTTCTTCCTATTTTTTATTCTCAGGATCTTGTACTTTTTTTTATCTGAGTGTTTTTGTAGTATTTAGGAGCATTTTCTCTGGATAAAAAAAATTATAACTAAAAAAAAAAATCCGATAAACATTTTTCCGTATTTACCAATTCTGATAGATGACATTGATTTAGACTACTTGTCTTATTTATGACTTACAAAATTCAATATTCAGTTTTTATTTTTATTTATTTATTCCATTTTAATAGTATTGCTAATAGTAAGGGAAATAGTCGGGTACCTAACGGTTTTCCTTTTTTATAAAGGTCAAGAAAGGCGGAAAATTCGGAACATCCCACAAAAGTGTTTTAGAGCGTCTGGGCTATTGAAAAACCATACTTGTTGTCATAGGAAAATTTATCTCTACTTGAAAAAATGCGTTTTCTAGGACATTGTGAAGAAGCTCCGAATTTCGGGGGCAGGGTAAAACCGGGTTCTAGTCTGAAATAAAGTTTTTACACTTCTATTAACAAAAGGTTGCACTGTAATAAATTTTGAATCAAACTTTAAAACATATATACATTTTTTAAGGTCAGTAATTTTTTTATTTCCAGGTTTTCAAGCAATTTTTAATATTGTCATGTACTAACTTTCTCATATTTTACTTCTCGTATCCACTGAACTCTTTATGCGCCCGATATTTGCAGACTGAACTTAGTATCCATTCTTCATCACCTGTTGAGTGAAGAAACAGTTCATTGCAGAATTCAATTCAAAACCTTGAGTACCTGCTAATGCCTCAACGGACGATGAAAAATCAACATGGTGACTCTCCTGAATAGCTGGACGTACACACTTCTACTTCACATCAAAATATTGTGTGAAAGCTATAGAAAACAGTGGTTTACTTACCTTAATTTATCCATAAGGCTGGATTTATTTAAAACGCAGAAAATGCGGCGAAAAATTAAAACTTTTGAGGTGAATTTCTTTCTCATAGTATTGCACGGACGCAGAGATTAACTCACTACACAAGCGATGGCACACTGCTAGGGGACGCTACAGGATGTATTTAAGACGTTTGTTGTCTACAGTGCAGCACATATCAGCGAGAAAACAAGAAACCCGGTTTGACATGGCTACCCGGTTTTCTCCTACTCTCCCCTAGTAATAGATTAATGATAATCCATTATTAATTTATTAATTACTATTAATTATTATTAATTTATTCACTAACATATAATGTATTATTGGATATCATTTCCTACCACTAGAAAATTGTTAATGGACGTTTTTTACTACAATAATATATTGCTTTTAAACATTTCAAAATGTTGAATTTAATATGAGCACTACTACACCACTGTAAAATGTTTCATACAAAGCTATGAATTTAAAGCAGTTTTTTTTTAAATATCATGTATGTGCAGTTTAAATATCAACTGGAATATCATATTTTGACATTTTAAATTACTATTTTTTTATATTTAATGAATACCCTACAGAATTTGTTATTGAGGAATACCAGAATAATAAGAAAGGTACCCAAGACGGGGGGCTTAATTTACGGCCAAGGCGATGTGTACAATCCCAAAAGTTTTTCATAAATTTCCGCTGACAATCCATACAATAGTGAGTTTTTCATAAATTTCCGCTGAAAATGCATACAGCAGTGAGTTTTACTAAAATTTCTGTAATAAATAAAGAAAGAGAATTCTGTGCAAAAGTGCTCCCTCGAATCACACTTACAGTTTTGAAGTCATAATCTATAATTTAATAATGATTTACTAATATAGTGTATTCACTTGTTGGCACCAAAATCTTCCCTGTAAAAATAATGGTTGATTATTTTAGATTTCATGCTACTAAATCAATATCTGGCAATGCAATTGTTATATCACGTACGAGTTTTCATTGCTTGCTTTTAAAATTTGGGTATTTTATGAATTGTAAAAAATTAAGTGGAAATAGTGGAAATAACAATATTCATCTAATTATTTGTAAATTACTGCTAAATAAATGCATAAAAACATTATCCAAGTTACAGCATCATAAAGAATGGAAATGTATTAGTGGTAAGCAAATAGTAAATTCAAAGACGAAAGTCGGGACACAACAAAAGAAAAATGCACGATAAAAGACTCAACAATCTAAATGTTCATGCTTATTTTATAAACTTATTATCTAAGACAGTAAAAAGACCTTTTCAAGATTTCAATGTTATCTAGCATTTCGAATTAATATGATAATCTTTTTTATTTGTCATTATTATAAAACCGTTTGTCAGGAAAATGGTACATTCTGGGGCAATTTGAATGTCATATTTAGATTTAGGAATATTGGATCTGTACAGTTTATATATTTGTTTTGCAGGGAGAATTTTTTTTTTTTTTGCCGACTAGTGATTATTAATATGTTGAACAGCTACTTGCAGCCGGGATTCAAATCCCGACCTTCCAAATTTCAAATCAGTGCACTGCCAGTGCACTATCAGTGCTACTATTTCTAATCAGTGCACTAACTGCATCACTGATCTATGTCTCCCATCTCTTCATTATCTCCTCTATCCTGAGGATGTGGATCCCATCTCCTTTCAACCTAATTATTTATTTAAACAAA
Source organism: Maratus michaelseni (assembly GCA_963931845.1). Taxonomy (NCBI): domain Eukaryota; kingdom Metazoa; phylum Arthropoda; class Arachnida; order Araneae; family Salticidae; genus Maratus; species Maratus michaelseni. Next base: position 125,388,749 of record OZ007590.1, on the reverse strand, counting down.
TATTATCGATTTAATATAGACGCAGTCATTACGAATTATTTTTAATGCAAATATTAGCAGTATATACATAGTTCTAGCAAACATTAGTGACACATAACTTTCCTTGGTTATTTCATTTTCAAGTGGATGGTTGAAATCGATCAGTTGTTTCTATAAATCTAACCAATTTACGAAGGTTTTTTGGCATCAATGACTCTCAGATTTTCAAGATTTCCATTCGTCAGACGATACTTTTATTTATTTATGACTATTTTCAATCGACTAAATTCTGTCTCAGATAAGTTTGTTAAACTAAAGAGGTTCAAAAGACTTTATTTCATAAGATGTTAAATTAATAACTTATTCTGTTTCTCTAGTTCCAAAAGTCAATATAAATATCTGTTTTCATTTCTCTTCAAAAATGTGTTTTTATCAATAGGTACATTCTCAAGCAGCACCGCATCACACTTTTTCGGACGTGTCTTTTCGAGTTAATTTCTATGAATATTCAATAAGACAATAAGGGTTGCTATTTTTCCATAAATCTTCAAATATTTCATTTCTTTCTTTCTGAAGACGAAGTATTACCTGAATGCAACTATTGATATTAATTGCTTCATCATATGCATTTTCATTAAACAACCCTACTCAAGGTCCGAATTAAATGAACTCGTACGTCCGTGTGGACTTCACACCGCGCTGTGAGTGTCAGTGCCTTTCTGAATAAGCATTCTACTGATTTCGGATAGACTGCTTTTATCTCTTTTTCTATATTTTATTCTCAAAATATTGCATTTTTTTCTATTTCAGATATTTCTGTTTTTTGTTTTTGTTTTTTGTTTTTCCGGGAGAGGGGGGGGGGGCGGGAGCGCATTTTGTCCGAATACAGAAAATTGTTATTTCAGTAGATTATAGAAAAGTAAAAATCAAAATTCCTCATTATTTTTTAAGAATTAGTTTTTCATCTTTCGGGAAATAATTTATTGTAGTAAAATAATATCGCTTATTTAATTTAGATAGATTTTCAAATGGAAAGCTTGAAAATTTTATGTAATTTATAAAATACGATATTCATTCGTTTAAATATTATGAGGGAATACTATTTCGAGTGTTAGAAAAAATTTTTAATTAATATTTTTGACTACATTGACATGGTTTTTTTTTAATTTCAATCGTATAATTTGAATACCGAATTGTCACAGAGAAACAATTTTGTCTTTATGAAACTTTTATTTAAAACAAAAGGATAAAAAACGAACAAACAATAATTATTTTAATTATAACACATAATAGTGACGCCAGTATACGAAACTGGTCCCTCAAAGTAGCCCAAACATTTCACAAATTTTCTAGAGTTAGTTCCGAAATACATATCTAGAAAGCATGTGTATAAAAAAATTACAAGAAGATTGGGTAGTATTTTTATATGTGTTTGTTTGTGTATATGGTGCTGTCATTCTTGAAAGCTTAAAAAAGAAAGTGAAACCATGTGAATAAATGATATTGTGATATCCACATATTGCCTGTAACAGCATTCGTCTATTTCTACATAAATATCTTTTACTTATGTTGACATGAAGCCAGATTTCACAACATTCGTTTTCGTAAGAAGCACATGTATAAAAATGAGAATTGTAATATTTCATATCTTATCATTCAAATATACAAGTCTAACAAAAAATGAAATGGTTTGTAAAAATGTAATAAATCACATCTTATCAGTCACAAATATTCTTAAAAAACATTCAAAAAGAAATTTCTATTTTCGAAAGTTCTTTTTTGAAAATTGATATCCTTAGCTTCTGCATGAAATAGTAATTCAAAAGTAAACATATTTCAATCTATTTACTTTCAATAAACTTAGAATCTGTTCGAAGCTTTCTACTTTCTTTAGTATCAATCTTAAATTCAATTTCTCTATTTGTTCAAATTGAATAAAGAGGATCTACATCAAACAAGGTTTATTCGATATTCAAAATAAATATTTGAAAACACTTTCAGAAAAATTCTGTAATTTACGCTGTGAGTAATACAATATTTGTGAAAAAATATCGATTCTATTTTAAACAAATTTAAAACTTTGTACATATATTCAAATGTTTAAAGAAAATTTCTTTCTTTCTTTAACAGTAGAATTGAAATAAAGCGCTGGAATTGCACATTACATTTAATGGTATTTTATAAACGAAAAAAGAAAGAAAGAATCCTATATTTAAAACAACTATAAGGATGTTAAATTAAGTATTTATTATTCGAGAAAACTATTACAAAAATAATGTTAATTTGGGTAAAATGGTAGGCATAGTTGTACTATTTATCATGCATTACGAATATTTGACTAGTTGACTTATTCAGACAAAAATACAGGGTATTTCAGTCCAAGATGTACCCGAGGGTTTCGTTCATAACTTTTAGAATATTGAAGATATATAACGGTAATTTCATCAGATATATTTTTGAAGTGAAATGTGTGGGCAGCTCGAGCGCAGTACCTCCATTAATTACGCAGTTTCTACTATCAGTCATATGTATTTTCAGCGCAGAAATCCTGCTGACAGAGCCGGAATTCCATTTTATTGTAACCATCTGCTGAGTGTCAATCTTTGTTGTTTTCCAAGGCATAAAAAAACGATTTAGACATTTAGAGTTATAATAAGGAAATACTTTACCATCGAAAAAACTCTGATATTTTACACGACATTATCCGTAGCCATTAAATAAGCCGTTTACATTTACTAAATTCGATCAAAGTTCTTTTTTAAATTCAATATCATTATATTTTAAGAATAACTTGCTTGTTTGTGTTGCTTATAACAATTAAAGTGACTTATTCATAATTTGCTATATATATATATATATATTTCTTACATTATTTAAGGCCAAAAGGGGGCAGAAATTACGGTATTTCATTTAATTGGTTTTATTGGATTGGCAAATAATTTCGTTCGGTTTTTGAGTGCGTTCATAATTATATAAATACGTACCACCTATAGTCGTCGTCTGGTCCGTCCGTCCGTCTGTCCACCTGTCCGTCTATCCACAAATAATAGCGCAAAAACTACCCAATCGAATGATTTGAAATTTAATACATGTTATTGTTGCAGAATTTTGTCGAGTTACTTCAAATTTTATGAAAATCGAATCAAAGCATGAAAGTATATTAATAAAAATATTTATTAAGTAATTTGAATTTTTTTTAAAAATCGGTACTTCTTTGGTATAACAGCTTCCGAGTTTTAATCATCAAGCGACCGAGATGTATCGCCAAGTTAACGGATATGTATGACGTTATAGTCATATATGTCGTATATTACATTTTATAACGTCTATGAACAAGTTATAGTCACATTCTTCATTCTATTAAATCCTATCATACATAATTAATTCAATGATATCCCATTTTAGGTAATGATTCTAGGTTGCCACAGTGATTACGTCCTATTTAAGATGCAGTCCTATTATTTCCGTATTACTGAATTTAAAAACAGAATTTGTATACTAAAATTGTTTAATTATAGCAATCATATAATCTACCGACAGTTTTTTGGATAGATGTTTCCGGAGAAATAGATATTAGATGGAAAAAGAGTCTAAATATAGATTTCAAGTCCTAAAATTTTCAAGGCTAGGCTTAAGTTTCCCATTAGAAATTTCAGTAAATCTCAACAAAAGATAAAATGTTCCCAACTTAAAATATACTTCTTTTATTTCGGAAATTAATCATATCATAATAATAGACAATATAATTCATTTCACTGAAACTAGACTTTCACGGACGCACCTCATTTGTCAAGTTTGACGTGCAATTTTCACTTGTTTGTTGGGTTATAGTTCATTTCGTTTCCGCCTTCCATTTCTTGGCCGTGAATCTCGAATGCGCGATAGGAGGCTATGTTTCACGGAATCTGTCAGTGAATGTTTCGTTCTGTAAGCATTAGTACTACATGCGCGGCGTAGCTATGAAAATGGACGAGAAAAACGTGCATTATCGACGTATTTTCTTGCATTATTTAAAAAAAAGACAAGCATGTGACGGAGGCTCAAGGACAGATATGCAGTATATACGGGAATAATGCTATAACAGAACGCGTGTGTTACCACATTCTGTTCTGGAGATTTAATCATGAACGACGCGCCATGCTAATATAGTAATGCCGACATTAATTCGAGAGATATCAAGGCAATTGTTGATCAATCCCAAACTGTGCAGGAGACTGCTAGAACATTAAATATTTCTCAAACAAGCGTGGAAAAACATTTGAACCATAATTGCAGCTTAAAAGCACTGAAGCGAATTTGATCAATCGCATTTCCATTTGCAGTTCACTGTTGGAATGTCAAAGGAACGAGCCTTTATTGAAGCGAACTTTGACAGACGATGAAAACTGAATCATTTACGATAATATAGTGCGATAAGATTCGTCATGAAAAAGCAACGAGTAGCCTCAAACATCATCAAAGGTGGGATTGCTTCCTAAGATGATTATGCTCTGTGTGGTGGGATTTCAAGATTAAAATTTATTATGAGTTGTTACTAGCAGGCAGGACTATTGATTGAACTGTATACCTCTCACAATTAAGTGAACTGAGCAATGCTTTATGCCGAAAACTCGCACAATTGGTCAATCCTAAAGGCGTTCTGACCCCCCCCACACACACACACACTTCGTTAACCACCCGGCAGAAAATGTTGAGTCTTGACTGGGATGATTTGCTTCATCCTTCATATTTACCGGATTTGGCGCCATAAGATTACCAATTGTTTTGGTCGCTGCAAAATTGTTTGAACGGGAAAACTTTCGCCGACGAGAGGGCTGCAAAAACAAACCTTGAGACGCTTTTTGCAGATAAGTCACAGAACTTCTTTGAATGCAGCATTATGGAGTTGGAGAAATACGGCAAAAGGTATCGATAACAACGATCATTATATAATTGATTAAAATATACGAAGTGTGTAAACAACATTGTGTTTTTTAACCATAAAAACCGAACGAATTCATTTCCAATCCACTACATTTAGTTTTAACTTTTGTAACAAATATAATTAAATCAATTGAAAATTAAAAAAATAAAAATAAAATTCAAACAATATGATATTTTAACCACCTTAAAAACTTAGATTCCGTTGAAATGAAATTGACATAAATCTTAAAACTCTTTTGAAAATTTTGTATATTACACTACCTTGTTTTTTGTATACACCATTCATAAACACAATGCAAAATTTGCAATACAAATGTTGCTTGCTGCCTGCAAAACTTAGAAATGAAAAAAGTATAAGGTTTATTTTGAATTCGTTTGAACGGAATCTAGATTTTTAGGGTTCTTATATATCATACTGTTTGAAATTCCTTTTTATTTTTTAATGTTCAATTGGTTTAACCATATTTGTTATAAAAAAAATTATATTAAATGTAGAACTAGCTGAAAGAAATATATCTTAATATCTGCCACTTACCGGGTATAAACAATATAGGAAACATATGAATATATTTTATTATGTTCTGTAAATTATACTTTTTTTAATATTTCAAGTTTATTAATAAATACTGTATCTAAACCAACGGATTTCAAATTTGACAGCAAGTACCGTCATCAGTGTTGGACTTATGTGGTATCGCATCACAATTTGTGACGTAAACTTACAATGATTAATCCAAGTTACATTTTCAAATGCTAATATTATTATGTCTTAAGTATAATTTGTTCGTTTGTGTTGCCCTTAATTAATTAAAGTGCCTCTGTCTAAAATTTTTCCATTGCACCATTTTTCCATTTACTAAAACAATGTAAATGAAACTTTTAAACATACTGCTTGCTTTCAAAATTGTAAAAACAGCTTAAAGATAAATACCGCAATATAAACATTAATATTTTCCAAACAAAGCATTTAATTAAAGTTGCTTTGTAAAATTCACCCATTTTAAATACCATTAAGGTAAATACGGTTTTTCTCTGAGCGAGTGCGGACAGATTTAAAACATACATAAGATTATTTTACTATATTTAACTTCACATCAAAGGAATTTGTATACTTGCAACTTTCTTAGTGGATGAAAATTTCTTAATTACTTTATATATAAAATAATGCCATGGAATTTTCCTGCAGGTGAATATAATCTTTTTAACATAGTTCTTCGGCTTTATTTAAAATTAAATTACAGCTTTTCTTGAAACTTTTCATTTTCTATTTTAACTTAATTATTTGTGATTTACAGAAGATAAAAATAAAAGGACTATATCTTAACGTAAACAACAAACTATATATTCATTGTATTATTTATGTACTGTGTTTGTTTATGCAATATATATTTGCATTATTTGACTGTACAATGTATATGCTTACGACTCAATAACTCAGTACGTATACAACAACATACATTTTAGACAAAATGAAAAAGGCAAGTTAATTTCGATCTCAATTTAGAAATTAATTAAGTTCCCACCAGTAAATGAACATTATGGTATATATTGTTGTCCATTATTATATCATTGTTGTATTCTGCGAAATTATTTCCAATAAATTACAAATATCAGCAAAATGTTGTCTTTGTGTGCCACTTTTACATAAACTAGGGTATCAAACCCGGGCTTCTCGGGATATAGAATATATGTGAAAATCATTTTTTTTATTATTGAAAACTCTAATAGAGTTTTTTACATTTACTAATTTTATTTATATTACCCCTTAGCAACACCAAAGAGCAATTTTATATGAAATGTGTCAATTAAATATCCAAATAAAATTTTGATATTTATTAAAGGCGGTAATTTCGCATTGGCTTCGTGCCAGAAGTTAATAGCCGAAGAAATCGTTAAACATTTCGTTATCTATAGCAGTTTTTTTTTTTGATAATTTCAGTGGTTTTAAGCGTTATTTCAATTACATGTATGTTAAATTTGTGTTTTATTTATACTATTTTATTTATTGCGTAATGAAGTTTTAATTTCGATATTGAATATTAGGTGGAAACAAATGCTGATCTTTATATAGTGTTTAAAGTGCAAACTGATTAATATTTTATAATCGTCTGCAAGCAATAAAGACAGATTTTTTTCTAATCATGCTTGAAATTTAATTTAAATGTTACAATGAATCAGTCAATTAAGATACAGTATGTTAACAAATTGCATTTAAAAGTACATTATAGTAGTGTATGTGTATAAATAAGTAGTGTTTAAATAAGCACAGATAATACATTCGAATATTTATGGTAATGTTTGTAAGATATATTATTTCATTGTTATTTTTTACTTACCCATCATACGTAGTATAGGGTAAGTCTTGTAATTGTTTTGAAAATCGAAAAAAAAAAATTTTGGCGGATTTACACGTTTCAGACACTGGAGATTCCAAAAAACACATTTTTAGAAAAAAAAAATTGCCGTCCGTCTGTGTGACTGTGTGTCTGTAAACGCTCTATCTCCCGACAAAATTGAGATAGAGACTTGCAATTTGGTATGTACTTAGTATGTAATAATGGGAAGAAGCCTATTTTATTTCAATAACCTCGATTAACCGGAACTATTTTTTTCGGACTCTCGAAATATTCGTTCTGATAAAAGGTATATACAATTTTTGAAATTGTTTATTTTAAGAAATGAATATAAAAGACAATAAAAAAACATACATTTTGCATAAAGCATGAAGTCGATCGGATAATTAGTTGCCGATATATTTGGAATCCTATTTTTAATGACCCTGTATTTCATCCAAATTTCACTTCAAAGATATATTTCAATTGGAAATTTGACGCTTAATCAGATGCAATAAACCGCTAGTTAATAGGATTATTAGTTTTGGAGTTATCAGGAAAAACCTCTTTCAAGCATTTCAGTAATCGAGCCTTTAAAGTTTATGACGTCATGAAGCCACGATTTTATTTGAATTGCAATGCATTTTATAAATAGTTTACGCTTGTTTTATTTTCATATTTTATATTATGCATATCCATGATGGGTAAGTATTACGGTGGCCCCTAACGACTAGTTTTAATTTCGTTTGATACGATTATTTTTCTAACTTAACAAAATGCCTTATAAATAATACAAATTTTAATTAGAATAATTAATACGCGTCACAGAAAACTTGTGAAGATTTATAAAGAAATTGTGTCGGTTTTTTCTAATCCAATATGTTAAAATTTATTAAACAAAAATTTTATGATTTTTCAAAAATGTATAACTTATTATACTAGACGTATATATAGGCATGTAAACAAATTACATTTAAGCGCTTCTAATAAAACATATGTTACATGCAATATATGATTTCATTCTATGGCGAGGAACTACTCAAACTTCGCAAGTTCATTTTTTTTGTTTCTCGTAATGTTTTTAAGTTTCTGCTAGGTTGCGTTGTAAGTGGTCACATCGCGTAGCTCATAGCCACTTTACACTACGTAAATGAATAGACTATTTATAACATATAGCCGTTAATTTAAAAAAAGTTAGCTTAATTAGATCTTATAATTTGCATGCCCCTTTTCAAACTGCAATTCCAAATTTTTGAACAGACAGTTTTCTTTTGCATACTTCAAAAACACCAAATTAATGAAATAATAATTAATATCTTCGGTTCTAATTCATGGATTTTTATGAATTTTAGTTTTTTGAAATACGATTTTTTTTTAACCTCCGTTTGCAAATTTTTGTGTTGATAGAGCGATTATTTCGAAGTTTTTCGAAAGGAGGCCAAAAAGGAGCTAGCCCGCCATTTTATCTGCGTGAAAATTATAATTTCGGGGTCCCGTCAAAATAATTTTTATGGAAAGAATGCAGCTGTCTTTAAATAAAACGAGTTCTTTAATGAATGAAAAATTAATAATTTTTAATTAATACCTCGAAAAGTTGCCGATAGATTTTTTTGAAATTTGGATTTTTTTTTTTTTTTTTGAAATCACGATTTTTCACACTTCCATCTGCAAATTTTTGTCTCAATAAAGTGTTTCCAAAAAGGGGAATCTGGAACCCCAGCTTTTTTCGGCAACCCTGAACTTCCGTTGAAATCCAAGCAGGTGCTTTCCCCGATTGGTTAAAAATTATTATTTTCGCGCAATTTGTAATGAGTTTTTAATTGATATATTTTCTAATTAATTGCGGATTTTTCGAAATCTGAAAGAACAGAAATTCCGAATTTTTCTGCGTATTTTTTATACTTTTAGCGCCTCTCTATTCCGTCTGGGAGAAAAGTTTTTAGCATTGCAAAAAGAAGCAAAAAAAATAACAAATTGCGGGAAGATTAACATTAATAGTATAGTAGATAATTATAAATTCGTCATTTCAAACCTTTCTGGTCCTTTTAAGCGACTATAACATAATCTGCTCTATATATCTCCTCCACATTTATCTTCTCTATAACATTAAATCGCTGCAATGTCAATAATTTATATTTTATAAATCGCTAAATCAATATTTTAAAAATCTATATTTCCTTATTTTCAACACACTCAACTGAATTATGAAATACATCTACGGTTTTCCTGTTGAGATTTTAAAAATAAAAATTAATTTTATTTAGTTTATGATCCCTAAAAGAGAAAATAAACTATTTATGATAGTTAATAGTTTTCCACTTTAACGGAAAAGTGCTTGTTTCTTTTATAATCAGTTGGATCTGAAATTAAAGCTTTTAATTTGTAGGTTTACAAAGGGTGCGATGCATGAAATTTAATAATAATTTTGCCGAAATTAGAACCAAATTGGCTCTAAATTTTAGAATCCTATTTTTATGCAAATTTGCAATATTTCGCAAAAGTTACATAACTTTGACTTCATTTGTTTTCTTTTTGTGTTACGTAAAAGTTTGGGAATCAAAAGTCAGAGATAATTGCAACCTCTACACAGTGTCGGGTAGCAGATCAACAGGAAAACTAAAATACTGAAACACATTCACAATTTTAAAGTAATATATAAAATTTTCTTTAAGTTCGGAAACGTTTCATTCTGTATTTCAAAGCACTTACACCAAGAAACAGGCATAAGCTATTCGTAACAGTTATGGGCTATTTGCTTCGACAAATAAAAAAACAAGTTTAAACATCACACTCCTAAGCAAATGAAGTGACAGGTGATTACTTTAAACCCTTTTCATCAAATATACGACAATGAGAAATTTTACTGCCAACACGCTTCAAGCTAGACAGATGTTTTTTTCTTGCGTAGTGTGAAAGAAATTGCATTTTTATTATTTGTAACTGGTTTTGTTAGCAGAACCACCAGTCCGTTTCTTAGGAGATTCTTCAGTCCGAAAACTCCAGCAGATTCGAGATCATTATAGATGTCAGAGCTATAATGATCTCGAAGCCACAGCGGTCGTCGGAAGTATTAAACCTTCCGGCACAATCCAAACAGCTGGTAAATGTATTATGCTTGTCGATTTTAAAATTTTTGATGTGATCTTCTATGATAGGGCCTACTACTGTTCCGGTAGATCACCGAAGTAAAGGGACCTCCTATTACGCTATATAGGTGATTATAGCACATAATTATTAGAAATTAATGATATATAGTAAGGAGAGAACAATTATTCTTTTTCCGAAAATGTTTGTTAAATTCGCGATTGTTTGTATTCCACATTTTATGTTTACAATACTCGTAGATTTAATTTACTGAAAATTAATATAGCATATCCAATTAAAACTGTATTCATGTTTTTGAACAAAGTCTTATTATTGCTATTAAATGCTTCAGATATCATACGTCACACACACAACATCACTAAAGAATATTACGTTAGCATTAGCAATGAAATGTTCATTAAAAAATATATTGCAGTACAGAAAAACTTATTGTTTACATTTACACAATATGTTTTTAACCCAAAAGTGATATGATAAAGGGGTTGCGCGTCTAATATATTTGTTTTATATACTTGCTACCGCTGTATCCAAATTATTAATTTCGTGGTATATTAAAAAGCAAACATGTCCGTGAGTAACGTTGACGTCATTTGGATGGTGGCAACATTTGACCAATAAATTTTACATTCCCTGAAATTTTGTTAACATCTAAACATGACGAATTTTCAATTTTCATACAGACGAATATAAAAAAAAAGGTTCTTTCAAATGCAATTTGTTTGAAAGCTGTATCACAATTGACTGTTTTTTTAATGGTTTTTAAAATAATTTTTAAGCATGGATTTTTTTAAATCTAGCTCTATCACGTGCAGCTGGATTACAAAAATTGACCTGTTTGCACTTAAAACAATAGGGAAGATTGGGTGAAGATGCTGCAGCTCTTGATTTTTTTTTTTTTATATAAAATCGCATGTTGTTTTAATTTGTTATTCATAAATTTCTTCTTTAAGTTGATACATTTATGTATGATTTAAAAATGTACTTCATTTTACAAATGTCATAGAAAGCATAAAAAAGTTTGCTTTTGTAAATGCTTGCATTTCTGTATCTCACCCCAATCTTGGTGTAAGATGGCCAACTACATAGGAACTACATAAAGAAATAGCGTACTAACTTTTGGACACTTACCAAAGGCGTTAACACGAAATAACAATAGAAAAACACTATTTAAAACTTAAATAAAACAACTCAAACTGGAATTAAAATATTAGTAGGGAATCCTCTTCCACGTGACAGAGTGGCGTTACGCTATAGCGCGTACGCATAGGAAAACCACGTGACACGGCATCTTGTACAATACTGCATCTCACGCCAAGTTACCCTATAGATAACCTGTTAAGCATTTGTTTCCGGCTAATATTCCGTAACGAAATTAAAATTTCATCAATAAATAGATAAAATAATATAAATAAAACATAAATTTAACAGACATGTAATCGAATTATGCGCTTAAGCCTCTGAAATCATCAGAATTAAAAAGGCTGCAGTATCTAGGAAGTACTTTGGAAATTTCTTCAAAACTTTATATGAATACACTGTTGATATATTTCTTATAAAAATGATTTTTGCTGTTTTTAGTCGGCAATCTAAAAATATATTAAATTTTAAAATCTATTAGAGTTTACACTTAAAAAGAAATGGTTCTCCCCTATAGTTCGTAACTCGACAGGGATACCCTATTTTATTTAATGCCAGCTGTCGCAAAAATTTCACTTTGAAAATTGCGGTGAATAATAATAATTATAGAAAATAGTAATCTGCGACCCCTGCATAATAGGAAAAGACTTAATTGTGAAAAGTATAAAAGCTATTTAGAAACATTTAATTGTCACTAAAATCCCTGGGCTAATAAAAAGTACAAATATTTCTTAATCTAAAAAAACACACACAATATACCACGTACGAAAATATATAATAACCTCTACCGAGGTACCAACGATTCCGAAAAGCATTCTTTATCTTTAGAAACCTCAAGAAAAACGTATTTTTAATATCTAAAGAAGCATTTGTAATAACAAAATTTCATTGCTGCCACTAATTTTTGGAAATATTCTAGAGCAGTTGTTATAGTGAAATAACCAGTTTTCTCATCTTTTAGGATACTATTGATTCTTATTGAAACATTTTCAGCTTCGTAAATGAAATTATTTATGCAAAGTTGAAAAAATAATATCAATTTTAATGTGAATGTGAATGCTGTTAATTTATCATCTTTGTCTGTAAAACATATTTGTTGAATATGAGAATTTTTACTTGAGAATTGATGCAATATGAAAAAGCAATATTCGCTGTGAAAAAGTTGATTGTTACTCAATAAAAATTCTTTGAAAACGCTTCCAAAAATCAGTGATAGTAAAAGAAAATTTTGGTTTTATAAATCCTTCCTTAAATATGTTGGGTTCTGTGTTTCTAGATTTAAAAAAAAACATTTTATTATTATTATTATTATTTTACTACCGACATTTTACACTGAATTAGTCTATTCTTACTTCCTTTTAGCATGTTTCCTAAAATCCTGTATGCTCAATAGAGGCTTCTTTTTTCATACATACATACATTTTTATACACCGTATTAAAATCTACTATTGTTACTCTTTTCCTTTTGAAAATAAGTCATTTTTGTAATTAAAAGTTTCTGCGTTAGTGATTATTTCTTTAATTAACTAAAAGATTAAAATACACTTTATTTTTTCAGGCATATTCAACTGGCTATACTGAACCTATAAATTTCGAAATGTGCCTGTAGGAAGTTTCTATTAAACATAGCCCTGTTTTTCGTGACTTGTGTAGTAGCTTGTACGTGTAAAGTGAGAAAAGAATGTTTCAGTACTATAATATTTATAAGCACTGTGACATTGGAAACACCCGAATAGTTTGTATACCTGAAGGATCATAGCACGTTTCTATCTAGTAAATGTTCTTTTGATTTCCAAATGGTAAGCATTAAGTAGAATTTCTCTGAATAATTTCTCTGAAAACGTTTCAATATTAGATACGATCTTTTCTATTTTACATCTTCTAGTTTAGATTTTCTTATTTTAATGGAATTACATTTTGTTCTTTAAGAATTAAGAAAAAAAAAGAAAAACTTTTTTTTTTTTACGTTTAGGATTTGTCTTTTATATAGAAATAGTGATCTATGTAGTAATTAGGTAATTGAAAGATTGTTGTCTAAGTGATCGGCAGAAAGAAGCAAAATTAAAAGAAAGAAATTTAAAATACGGGATGAATAAAAATTGAAGAAACAGAATCACAACGTATTAGTGGATGTGGAGGGCAATTAATGTACGTTACTGGCAAAAAGAAGCAGTTCGTAAAAATGACGTATAAGGTATAATTTCTACAGATACGAGAGGATTAAATCCTGATTGAAATCCGTTTGTGATATCGTAGAGTATTCAGAAACCATAATAATAATTACTATGACAAAAGATTGTGTGATATCACTTAAGAAAGAAAAAAAGTTTTTAGTAATGAAGAAGGGTTTTTATGGTTAGAAAGGTTTTAATCCAATATACTGTTTAGTCTGAAGACCTTTCAACAAATTATAAGGAAATTTAAAGTGTAATATCTACAGGGTGTCTCAAAAGGTCGTTTACAAACTTAACATGCTGGTCTGTCGTATCATGATAAACAAGATTTACATAGGAACCTGTGTTCGAAAATGCAAACTGCGACCGCTAGAGGGCGATGAGCGCAGGCTTATGGGAGAGTGGGAAGCGTAATCATTTCAGGCGAGGACGTTGCAGGTAAAGGATGAATCGGTTTAGTAACTCAAAATTGGCCGATATGCATTATGTGTATGACGCCGGGGATGGAAATTCACGAGCCGTAGTACGGATGTACCTTGAACGCTTTCCAAGCAGACGTCAGCCAAGTCATGTTTTGTTTGGACAATTGCACCGCAGATGGCGTGCAGCAGGAGCTTTCCAAGCACGTAGCCACATCGTTCGAGAACGCACTACACGCACACCTGTCGTAGATGAAACCGTGCTACTGGAGTTTGACAGAAACCCGCAAACAAGTCTACGAGCAAGCTAACGCGTCTTGGGTGTACATCGCTCCAGCATTATGCGCATACTGCATGAGGAGACGCAACATCCCTACCATTTACAAAGAATACATGCATTGTGCGTTGACGATTATCCCGAACGCGTTGCATTCGCACGCTGGTATTTGCAACAGCGGGTCGCACAGCCGGATTTTCCATCGTGGATTTTGTTTTTGGATGAATCCTGTTTTACACAGGACGGTGTCCTGAACCTGCACAACATGCACATATGGGTCCATGAAAACCCAAGGTGTACACGTGCCCATGCACGTCAACAGCGTTTCGCCGTAAACGTTGGGCTGGTATTATCGGTGACATGAAACTCGCCCTCTAGCGGTTTCAGTTTGCATTTTCGAACACAAGTTTCTATTTAAATCTTGTTTATCATGATATGACAGACCAGCATGTTAAGTTTGTAAACGACCTTTTGAGACACCCTGTATAAAGGTAAATGTAAGTATGTAGTAGAAGAATAAATAACTATAATAAAGCAAAAATAAACTTTTGTTTTCTTTTAAAAACTGTCTTAATAGAAGTAGTATAATAATGACAGTATTTTCGTAAAAATTACTACAATATAAATAACGCTCAGGAAAGGCGGTACCATAATGAATGTGCTATTAGGGTAGCTTGTTACTTAACTGTTCCAAACAAGTATCAATTGGCTATATTGAAATCAACAACAGCAAAGAACGTAGCGCAATTGACTTTATTCTAACTAAAATGAATCTTACAAGAAACAGACACATTCTCAATTTGTATTTTTATAAACATTTTAAATGTGTATATTTATAACCATCACTAAAAGGTGGTGTATATGTATCAATCGCATAGAATCATAGTTAATGAAATACCCACCAAATGTAGAAATTAAAAAAAAATCTATATAATTCAGACTATCCTGCACGTGAACGGATTATTAAGGTCTACAAAATATATGAAAAATTCAATTACAGATTCGTGCAACTATTAATATAATTTGGATTATACTTTTACTTTTATATTTTGACGATATAGCAATCTGTTTAAAAATTTTCAAGATCATACAGAAAATGATAAAATGGTTTGAAATTATTCGATTTAAAAATTACAGATTTCTGAAATATTACTAGGTGAACAGTTTGTAAAATATAACATAACATTGCAAAGGCATTGAAAATAGTCCATTGATATACAGTATCCGAAATATTAGTACTAATATCAGTCATAATACAAAAGGCGCAGTGTCAACCAAAATAAACTGTCAAAATACTACAGCTTAAAGAAAAATAATGTAAAATAATATCTTAAGTTCACAGGATATCCTTCATCCATTTAAAGTAGTCTTATATGAACGAGAATTAAGATGAAATTATACTTAAGTCCCATTCCTAAATTAAGATTTATCAAGTACGAATACCTGTTGGAAGCAGTTATTTTATTTTCAGGTAAGTATCGGCCAGACATTATTTACGCCGTGAAAATATTATTCCGACTTCGTAGTAGAAATAGTACTAGTATTAGTATTAATTATTAGTCCCTATAATGCAAAAGGAATAGTATTTTCTTAATGAGATTGTGAAAATATTGCATTTGAAAAAACAATGTAAGATAATATCTTACATTGTTAGTAATGTCTTCCGTTTAGATCAGAGTCCTGCCATGCTATTTGGAATATTAAGAAGAAAAAGTTAACAGTGACATCGAAAGATTTCGGAAGAGCGTTATTAAGGAAAATCCATAGCTGCCATTTAGTATTTCTTTCTCATTACATAAACTTTTTTAAGCTACAAATTTATTTAATAAAACGTTTAACTCATTTTATTTATTAAGCAACAGTTTTGATTCTAAATATGTATTTAACTTTAAAGGAAAGCGTGTACTACTATCACTTTATAGACTAATTTTATAGAATTTCTAGTACTAAAATTAATGCGAATATACTTATAATTTCATCTAGGTCACGACACCAACCATTACGGTATGTAATATGGCTTTGTTTAATTATCTGTATTAACTGAATTGTGGGCTTTTATAGACAATAATGTTGTACTGAACATAGCTCAAAATTCTCTCGATGCTGTAGAACAGTGTTTCGTAAACTGTGGTCCGCGGACCCCTGGTGGTCCGTGAGCTTACTGCCGAGGGTCCTCAAGCTCAATATTGAATTCAGACTTTTTTTCTTTGGCAAGAATTTTTGTAGCTGCGAAAGGGGGCGATTACAGAACTTGAAATTTTAGCCTAGAATCATTAATTAGCATAAACCCCTAAATATTTCGTGTGCTGTGCAACTTAACATCCAGACTACATGTAAGCGACTTGCAGAGACATAAGACTTTTTTTCTCATATTCAGTTTGATTTAAATATGCATACTGTTTTGCATCGCCATCATAGCATTCACGTGACCATACGGTAGCGTATCAAAAAGTTGAAAGCAAAGTTCGTTTTCAAGAAAGGTTCTCCATTAAAAAGGAACATAAAATTTGCCTAAGTAATATTTTTCCATTATTTCGAGTAAAAAAAAAGGGAGAAACATACTCCACTAAATTCACAAACGTTTTTCTTTTTCTATATATTCAAGAATTTGGATTTTTCAAAAATTTGGATTCACACCTAACAAATGGAATTTTATTTGTTTTTAATTATTTTTCAAAATTCAATTATTTTTCAAAATAATTACTTGTTTCAAACTTGCTCTCTTGATCATAATTTCTTCTGCTAATACTACGAGTGTAGTGTGCATTCGTTAGCATGCTTCTATAAAACAACAACAACAACAACAAAAACAGTACTGAGTGAATACCGGCTATTGTTATTTTACAATGCACTGCTGGTATTTTAGTCTCTCGTGTTACATACTTATATTTTGGATACACGATATGAATGAGTGATTAAAGGGTGGTACATTGAAACGTAAAGAAGAGATGGAGTCAGATGCAGATGATGATTTAATACCGCACAATTTAACATAGAAGACACAGAAAAAAGGTAGTCTGGAGAATATTTAAGCTTAGGATTTACGAGTACCTGTATATTATTAACGAGGAATAGCCTGTCTATGTTATTTGTCACGATATACTATCAAATGAATGTATGAAACCAGCAAAACTCCGTAGACATTTACAAACAAAAGACGAAGAATATGAAAACAAATTATTTGACTTTTTAAAAGCAAGTTAAAAGAACTGAAAATAAGTCAGAAATTATTTTAAAAGACAACAACTATTTCCAATAATTAAAAGATCGTTTTTGCCTCGTATCAGGTACCGCTGATGGGAATAAAGTCTGCAAAACCTCTGCGATTGTAGAAAAATTAATTTTACCTGCTGTTAAAGCAATGGTCACAAAAATGTTAAGAGAAAAAGCAGCAAATGATTTAAATTTCATTTTATTTTCTAATGATAATGTTAAGAACTGAATCACAAACTTGTGTGAAAATATTGAGAACCAATTGATTGAACGTGCAAAAATCAGTGAGTCCTTATGTCGTCTTACAACTGGATGATAGTTTAGAGATGTTTCCAATAATGTAATAGTAAGTTGGATGAATCAATTTCCGTTTAAATAGGTTCAATAGAACCCGAGGAAAGAATGCGCCCCAGGTAGAGGAAGGTGCCGCCCCGTGTAAATTAACGAATTACATTTAACATTAACTATATATTTAATTTACGTATGAAATCCCCCCTCTAAAGTTAATTACTTATCTATCTTTAACAGTAGCGCAATTTTTTATTTAAGGCTGTAATGAGTAAACAGAAGTTGATGCCGAAAAAGAAGATTAATAAGTCTAAGGAAATTTTTAGTAGTTTATAAAATAACTGCAGGACCCTAGAACCATGTTACACAATATTGCAAAAGAATCGGATCATTTTTAAAGAAGCTGAACCAAGGGCTCCAAGAAGAAGATTATTATTCAAAATTGGTGATAGGTGAGGTCCGACAAATTTTTTTGTCGTTCATGTAGTAACTGGATGACCTAAGAAGTTGTTAAAAAAAAGCTAGTGGATCGGACGGTTTTCAAGGAAGCTATAGTAGGGGGCCAAAAAGAGTTCAAAATTGGTGGTAGGTGAGGTCCGAGAATTTTTTTTGTCGTTCATGTAGTAGCTGGAGGACCTACGAAGTGGGCGCAGTCTTTTCTCGGGTTCTATGGGAAGGATTTCAACAGGAATTGGTTCATTCATCTTAGCTTACAATTGCTTTATAGATTTTAGTTACATCTTCAACCGCTAGGTGGTGTATTCTCATCTCGGCTTCTAAGGGCCGATTACAAGGAGGTTTGGCTCATTCAACTTGGTTTTCGATTGTCTTACAGATTTTAGCTCCATCTTCCCCCGCCATGGGGCGTATTCTCATCTACGGTTCTATGGGATCGCTTACTACGGAGTTTGACTCGTTCAACTTGATTTTCGATTGTCTCCGGCGCGTGCGAAGCATTCCTGGTATACGCTGCCTTAGGCATTGAGGTCCCGGAAGCTGAGTTCATTTAAAACACTCTACGCTGGCGAAGGCATATTGGGCCCCCCGAAACTATACTCATTTGGAAGATATTCCGAAGACATAAAATCATACAAACTTGAGTTTTGTATTAAAATATTTTCTAATGTTATATTAAGGAAAACTTTGTTGGGGGTCCTCGACATGCATATCACATAAAAGGGGGTCCGTGAGGACGCAAACTTTAAGAAACGCTGCTGTAGAATATATACGCAAATTAAATAAACAAATGAACATAGTACCTGTGACTGGATGAAATGATGAATAGAAGAAAACACAAGGAAGACAAGTAAATAGCTGGAATGAAAATTCTATTTATTGGCAAAATGTTGCGTAGATGGCGATGGGGGTCCATAAACATTTCGGAAGTGCTCTGGTAAGTAGATTGAAAATAATAATAGTTGAACTCATATTGTGCACCTTCAGGTATACAGTAGAATACAAACCACCTATATATCATTATGAGATAGAACAACGAGGTGCTTGAGTAAGGTTTGAATGATCATTAACGATCTATTTCTCCATCTACGGCATGTTCCACCATGAGTCCGGAGACACCTGAAGGTGCTTAGGACTGTGTCTATTGAAAGGTGGGTTGCCACATGAACGACCATGTAGATCGAGAAAAAGACACACTGACGAAGCCAATATTCGCTAGAAAAAGCGTGTCGACAGAACACGCCAAAACGTCGCCAAACAGCTATAGCTTGCCAGTGAATCGCCATGGAGAAACGCAGATTGCACCACGATGGATGACGCCAATGTGCAGGCGCAGCGAAGCACTTGGTTTGTTCTTGGCACGAAGTCAAAAACAAAGGAGGAGTGGAACACTGCAACTATGATATTAGCCGTGGATGAAAAAAGAACTGCAATGGGATAAAACGTGCGCTCGTGCAAAAGCTGAAATAGAAATAATAGAAACGGAGGAAGAATACGATTTAAGATGGAAATAACAAATGAATAACTGTTAAAAAGGAGATGGGTGAATAAATTAGAAGTTCAAATGATGAAAATGGGAAAGTGGTAAATAGGAAATTAAATTAAGCTGCCTGGGATATGCAAAACAAATATATTGCATCACAATATTATATGACATACATAATAACTCTTAAAAACATTTTCATTAAACAAAAATCCGGTATTATCTTTAACAAACGAACAATGCAATTACAAATGGAAAGTAAATAGAAAAACAGAAAATAAGTAAATAGATTCTAGTCAATAAATTCGAACTAAATACAAGCAAATGATTTTAGAAAAAAATTGTAAAACCATTTATTAATAGATCCCTCTTACATGTAACTGAAAACATATCTACATTCTGCCGAAGATGATACGTTTGTAAGACATATAATTAATACACTACTTTTCGGGAAAGGGAAAAAGTCACATGCAGCCATATCAGGCGAGTATTGTGCTTCGTCGATCACATTCGTTGCGTTTTTACCCCAAAACACTTGCACAACGATAGCTTTGTGCTATAGTGCATTGTCGTGGTACAAAATCCACAAGAAATTATGGAGAATTTCAAGATTTTTAGTACACTAATTTTCGTTACAAACTTTAAAGCAAACCCGTTGTTGAACGAATTGTTCTATTGTAATAAATATCAGAGCGCTCAAAATTATCACAATAAAAAACAACGTCTATCAACACACAAAGTCACAGGAGGCTCTCAATCTCTGCGATGTAACTTAGTACAGTGGTACCAACTTAGAGAGAAAAATTGTCGTGATATATTTTATGAGCGCGTTTTAAATGATAAATTCGGGTACTTTTTACACAGAATGTATATTTGCTACAGGGATTCTTGTTTAAAATTTCGTTTAAATGAATAAAAATATTTGGTCATTAGAAAAAA
This sequence comes from Maratus michaelseni, assembly GCA_963931845.1. NCBI lineage: Eukaryota > Metazoa > Arthropoda > Arachnida > Araneae > Salticidae > Maratus > Maratus michaelseni. The sequence continues at coordinate 125,368,023 of OZ007590.1, read as the reverse complement.
ATTTTATTTCCCCAGAAGTAACACTTTAACTGCTCAACAAAATCACAAAATTACAAAATTATCATGTTGTTTAGTATGGGAAAGAAAAGTTAATACAGCACTATATGAAAATCCCGATTCTGTAATCGCAGATAAGTCTTGAGACTATAAACAATACCTGAAAGTTATGAAAATATGTTAAAATACTATAAATATATGAATAATATTAATACATGTGTTGCTGTGGAGATTGTAATTCAATTTCAAAGTTCGTCCAGTCCTCCTAGTCCGAAGAACAAATATTTGCTCTGTTTCCTGTAGTATTCCTTTAAAAATACAATAGATTGAAAAAAATATTCATTTTTTTTCCATATTATGTGTCTTTATCGTTACATTATAATTTACATCACATCTGAAATTCATATTATTTTGAGGAGTGCTGAAAATTATTTTTCTAAGTTTGAAGTTCAAGTTTATTGATTGCATTATATCCGAACATAATATTCTTTGAATAGAACTATCACTGTATTTCTGAGTGAAAAAAAAAAAACATGGAATGTATATCCAGAATATAGCAAATGCACAGGAATAAATATTTAATGTTTTTAAGGTGTAGGAAAAATACGCTTTTTTCTCACTATCGTCTGAAAAATGTTAAAGCATCAATCTTCTTCTGATAAGAAGAAATTTGACAAGTGTATTGTCATGTGAAAAATCCGTATTTTCCTTTAATCTTTTTCCAGTTGATCAAAAAAAATTTCTTTAGAATACGAATAAAAATGGACAAAATTTCGTAACTTTAAAATTTGCAAAAGAAATATTTATGAAAAATGACAGAAAGTTGAATATTTTGTAACTATTTATTAAGCACGTATTTTTTATTTTGCACAAAGAGACAAAATAGATATTTACCATAAAGTAACTGTCTGGACCCCTGAAAAGGTAAATAAAATCTATGCAATACCTTACAAAAATTAATAACAATTTACTGAACTATTTTTCATTAGTTGTATTAGTATATTTTATTGACTTTTGAAAATAAACTTCTGCATTTGTTATCATTTTATTTGTACCATTAAGAGGATTTTTTTTATGTGTTTAAGGTTGTTCTCAAATTTAAACAAACTACTTTATGACATATTTTTTATTTAATGTTTGTTTGGAAATGCATGAAATAGGCAGGTGTTCTTATTCAGTAATTTTGTAATTGTAGATCTTTTAGAAAAAACTGTCAATGTCGGCGTTTTGAACAGAATTTCCAACGAAACATGGAAAAACGTGTCGCCCCGTGACACGAATCACTTATAACTCGATAAATAATTTATTTATTAAAACACAGAAAACTCATTTTGATTCTAAATTGCTTCAATACTCAAGCCTGCCAATGCCTTTGCATTGAAAATGAGTCAGAAAATGTGTTTCGCGTTGTTGAACAAGTCACTTGAGAACCACCTTAAACATATCATTTTAATTGTTTGAAAATTTTAAATAATGCCGTAAGAAAAATATATAAAATGATTAGAAACTAAATTAATTATAATTTATTTAAAATGAAAAAAAAAACTTTATAGTTGTTATCTGGAAAGAAATATAGAAAAATTATTATTTATTTTATTTCATGAATGGTACATATATATTTTTTTTCTGATAATGCAATTATAATTCATTCTTGTGGCCTTCAGTTTGTATATTTTCTGGTCATAATCCTCTATACATATGAAGTGTAACAGAAAATACTGCCCATTAGGACTAGAAAAATAAACTACGAATATGAACTCGATATTCTGCACAAATTTGTTAAAACTACCTTTACACAACAAATATACTTTAAAAAATATATAGGCAGGTAAACTTTTTGTCCATTATAAACTATTGTTTTGGACTAACTTAATCAATAAACTACAGACTAAAAATAATCCTGTTCCCAAATATCTCCCTAGAAAATGGTCTTTTTTTTAATACTTTATAACATTAAATATCTTTAATTAACTAGATTTCTTTTGATTTTTTAGGTTAAATTTAAGTTCTTAGTTTTTTATATCACACAAATAGATAATACATTCTCTGTATCAATTAATTAAAAGATATATATCTATACAAATAATATAAAATGCACGAGTTGGCAACAAAAGAAAAAAATATATTTATGCTCAGTGAACACAATACATCATAGAAGATACTTTACAAGGAGAAGTTTCCCACCCCTGAAAGGAAAATATATATGAAATACGTATGGATTATGGAACGGGAAAATATGCATTTTTTTTGCCTACATTTACTTTTAAGCTGGTAAAATGTTATCCAAGTATATGTTTCTACTTTATTTTATAAATTATTAACGGTAAGAGATAGAGAAAATGTTTTAGGTTTAAAAGTGATCCTTTTATTAGTTTTATCGAAAGCTAACAAAATATCAATTACTAATAATATTAAAAAACTATTGGAAAAAATGTAATATGCGCTTTGTTAGGATAACAATTAATAACCTTAGTACTGTCTTGGCTACAGTCAACGTTAGCGGTCGTTGTATAAAAAGAATAGTTTATTCTATGTTACTCCGATCATGACCAATGTTTGTTTATATCGTTTATAATGATAAAAATTCAAAATAGGTGATCATTTCGACAAATATTTGTCATTTTTTTTATTTAATAACACACATTAATATTTATATTTTATCGTAAAATATATTATTAAACAGTATAACAAAAATTCTCTATTAAATAAGAATAAAATATGAATTGCCGGTTAATCTAAAAAAAATTACATTATTGTTTTTTTTTATGTTATTCACAATTGGTATTTTGTTAGCATTCTATATAACTAATAATTAGCAGAATTTTTTAATTACACCTTTTTCTCTATGTTTTCATATTAATGAATTATAAAATGAAGTCGAAAAATAACTCGAGTAAAATTTATTTTTTTTAAATGAATTTGAGCAACAATAATAAAATATTACATAATGCATAACTCTCTTATCCCTACAGATTTCCAAAGTTCCATTTAAAAAAAAAAAGAGTTACGTTTTCTTGTTAGTATAGCAAGAAATCTTTTAATACTTAATTTTATAACAAGAGAAAAAAAACTGAAATCCTCGCTCGAATTTGAAATCTGTTTTAATATCGATTCTAAATATTTCTGAGACTGTCAAGGCAATTTAATATACTTCCTTTAGCATGATGTGTAGGATTTATTCTAAATTTTTTAGATAAAAAATTTACACGTAAAACATGAAGCTTTGATATTGAATGCCGTCGCGCCGTTGCATTTGGAGCAAAGTTTCGGCGTCCTTCTGGACAACACAATAGAGTCAACCCATTCGCAAAGGCTTTCGTGAGCAAAGCTACAAACACTTGTTAATATAAATTCGATAGTTGAATAGCTTCTAACAAATTATTAAATTTCAAGCCCACATATATTTAAATATATTTCGACATTAAAACAGTAACAAATAGGTTTATTTTATATTACATCAAAAATAATGAATACGTCATACAATTTTAATGACGCTTTGCGAGAAAAAATAAAATATATAAAACAAATTCTAAGATATATTTTTAAACGGTGATATGTTATACAGAGCACATTAGTAAATTGATTGAGAGTGTTCATTGTATAATTTATCATGCAGCTTGAAACGGTAACTTTAAGTAAAAGCTATAAACTTCACATGAATGTGCATTTGGTCACACATAAATATGGTCAAGGACTTGAACACTGAATGTTGTAGACATCTTAACATCAAGAAAATGATATATTAAATAAATAATTTTACAAATTAAATCGTTCGTATTATATTTCCCATTATTTTTAAAGAAAATCGTTAACATTAACTGAAAGCTCTAAACGTCACATGAAAGTGAATTTGACGCAAGTCACATATATATATCTTCAAGGTCTTGAACACTAATTGTTGTAGACATGTTAACATCAAGCAAATGATATATTAAATAAATAAGTTTACAAAAAATCGTTCACTGTATATTTCTAATTATTTTTAATGTAAAATAACATAGTTTAAATAAAGTTTCAGGAAGTATTAGAAAACGTTTTAAAGGCATTAACATATTTTTATAAAGTATACGGTTCAACACATTTTAGTTTCAAAGAATAAAGATATATATTGTTTTGTTTCCATGATCATTCTACTACCCCTGAAAATATTATACAAATTCTTTGTTGAAATTTGTCTTTCTTAAAATGCCATTTAATTCGAGTAAAATGTATTTTGTAAGCTATATTCCCACACTCCTTAAGCATATATGCATGGAATAGTTATTCATCATAGAGAGAACATTGGGTCAAAGGAAATTTGTCCCTTTAACTAATGTTAAAATCTATTAAAATAATTATCTATTTTAAACTCGTTTGAAAGTTTTAGATTTTTAAATTCGGATAATTTTACCTTGTCACATATCACAAAAGTCTAAAATTACATGAAATATAAAAATGTGCAAAACAAAATTTCATTATGAGAAAGTTAATAATAATGCAGTGTGCTTACGCGGGATTTTCCTGAAACGAAAGCTTAATATTTTCTTCAAAAAAGCTATAAATATTTTCTTCAAATTCAAGTGCTTGAATCGCAAATAAAGTATATATTTTTTGCAGAATATCGGAAAGAAGAACATGACACAACTTGTAAATATCGTCTGAGAAAAAAAGAAGCGTCAATCTTCTTACGATAAGAAAATTTTGGCAAGTATAAATTCAAGCAAAATATTCAGTATTTTCAGTTTCAGAGCTTATACACCATATAAAAAAATTCTACTTAAGTAAAGAAAATGGACAAAATTTTATGAATTCAAAAACATTAAAATATATATTTCTTACAAGTGACGGGAAATAAAATGTATAAAAAAGTCGATTTATGTGCAATAAATTTATTCAGTAAAAATAAAATAAGAATTATTGCTTAAAATCATTCACAAATTCAAGTGAAATTAGACATTGGAGAAAAATTTAGTTTTTTTTCATTAAGAGTTTACATAAGATTGTTGCTTTTAAAATTATTTTTTGATGTATAAAGTATTTAGAAGTAAAGTACCTCTGTGCAGAAAATTAGAAGCAAGAAAACCAATGGCATTGACGAAGCAAATTATGTGCGATATTCAATTCAAAAGGGGGAAAATAACTATGCAAAGTTATTTTCATTACTCACTGGTAGGGAAAGAGATGTTGCTACTAATATCTATTAGAAAAATCGTAATTCAATAAAACGACTGCAAATTTGTGATAATATTAATTATAAATTTAAAGTGTTACAAACGGCCATCGGTTATCATAAACATTCACCAATGAAAACAGATAAGTATTTTGCAAAAGTTGCATACGGCAAGTACAAATGCAAAAGTTGCATACGGCAAGTACAAATGCAAAAGTCTTTATTCAAGTTGTTTACGTGTAGTTTGTTATAACCTTTATTACAGCGCCTAGAATAAATAGTGTGGAAATCTGCTACAAAATGGTACTAAGAAATTGAATCCAATAAATGTATAACGTTGCTGGAAAGATAACGATGGGATCGCAGCGCCATCTTCTCAACGTAAACATTGTATTAAGATATTTCGGCTGGTGGTAAGTATTTTAAATACTTAAATCATATCCTTTTCTCCTCTGACTTAATGATTTTTATAAGCTTTTTAGGTGCGTTCGTAATTATATAAATACGTAGCACCTATTGTCGTCGTCTGGTCCGTCCGTCTGTCTGTCCGTCCGTCCGCCTGTCTGTCCGTCCCTCCGCATATAACAACGCAAAAACTACCCAACCGAATGGTTTGAAATTTAAGATATATTATCTTTGCAGAATTTTGTCGAGACATTTCAAATTTTATAAAAATCGAATCAAAACTTTAGAAAATATTAATAAAAACATTTATTAAGAAATGTGATTTTATTTTTTTAAATCGGTGCTTTCTTGTTATAGGAGCTTCCGAGGTTTAACCGTCAAGCGACCGAGATAGTTATTTTATTACAGAAATTAATCTGCAGACGATATAATTCATTTCACAGAATTAAAAATCGTCAAGATCTGAATATTTATATAACTAGCCATAGTACGAACGCACCCCATTTGTCACGTTTGATGTACAATTTCTAACTTGTTTAAAATTATGAAAGCATGGCTAAAAAAATCCCTGACGGCTCGGCCTACAGGCACAGGTAGATTTCGAAGACGCAGACCGTGGGGCACCTGTTTTTCGGGAATTGCGGAAGAAATGACCTTTTTGCGATGATGCTGCAGTTGGAACCGCATACTTCGAAACCAAACTTGTTTGCAGGCGGAGCCAGCAAGGAATTTTTTTTTTTTGCTATAAGAGGTGGTCCTATAAAAAACATGTCAATATAAAAGTTTTAGATAATATTAAGAGGATTTATAATAAATTTAAGCGGATTTGAAATTTTGGGAATTGACGAAGTTATGAATTTTTTTCTTCTAAAACCCCCCTTCCCCTTCCCTTAAGACAATTTTTAATTATATCAAAAATCTGTCATACATAAATTTTCGGCCCTTCTCCTAGAAGTAATAATAACTTCAAACGGATTCGATATGTATCATAATTAAGAAATTATGGGTTTTTTTCGGTTTTCACAAAAAGTCCCCCCCATCCCCCCCCCCTTGATTCGATTTTGCCCATTAACGAACTTGACCGAGATTTTATGCCCCTTGATTTTATGTATCAGTTTCGAAAAGATGCGGGAGTTGGAACCGCCTACTTCGAAAAATAACTTGTTTGCAGGCGGAGCCTGCAGGGATTTTTTTGTTTTTAATTTTTTTTGCTATAACGGTTGGTCCTATAAAAAACTTGTCAATATAAAAGTTTTAGATAATATTAAGAGGATTTATAATAAATTTAAGCGGATTTGAAATCTTGGGAATTGACGAAATTATGAATTTTTTTCTTCTATAACCCCCCTTCCCTCCCCCCCTTAAGGCAATTTTTAATTATGTCAAAAATCTGTCATACATAAGTTTTTGGCCCTGTTCCTAGAAGTAGTAATAACTTTAAACGCATTCAATACGTATCATAATTAAGAAATTATGTTTTTTTTTCTGTTTTCACATAAAGCCCCCCCCCATCCCCCCTCCTTGATCGATTTTGCCCATTAACGAACTTGACCGAGATTTTATACCCTTTGATTTTATGTATGAGTTTCGAAAAGATGCGGGAGTTGGAACCGCCTACTTCGAAAAATAACTTGTTTGCAGGCGGAGCCGGCAGGGATTTTTTTTGTGTTTAATTTTTTTTGCTATAACGGTTGGTCCTATAAAAAACTTGTCAATATAAAAGTTTTAGATAATACTAAGAGGATTAATAATAAATTTACGCGGATTTGATATCTTGTGAATTGACGAAACTATGATTTTTTTTCTTCTAAAAACCCCCTCCCCCCCCCCCTTGGAGCCATTTTGAATTATATCAAAAATCTGTCATACATAAATTTTCGGCCCTTTTCCTAGAAGTAATAATAACTTTAAATGGATTCGATACGTATAATAATAAAGTAATTATGATGGTTTTTCTGTTTTCACAAAAAGCCCCCCCATCCCCCCCCCTTGGTTCGATTTTGCCCATTAACGAACTTGACCGAGATTTTATGACCCTTGATTTTATGTATCAGTTTGGAAGAGATTTATGCAGAATTTTTCCAGTTATCGTGGTCAGAAAAAAGTGACATAGATAGATAGATAGATAGATAGATAGATAGATAGATAAAGTTTTGAACTGGGGGTGGTTTTGGGTTCTGGGAGTCATGATCGGCGTAGATCTGCAAAAATTTTTCAAAATTTCCAACTTAGGTGAGAATGTAATAGGTAGTATTTCTTACGAAATCTACCTAAAAACGTGATACGCATTCGTTTGTCTCTTGTTGCAATATTATCGTAGGAGCACCGTTGCACATTTATAGGCTACAACTTTTTAGCACTTTTTAAAGCATTACAAGGATAGCCGGTTACCACACTATGTATTCTAGGCGCTGTACCTTTATAAATGACCTAGGTATTAGAATAATTTATATTAATTTATATTATAAGTGCGTAAATTTATAAATGAATAGTGATACTGATATGGCAGGATGATAAAAACAGACTTAGCAATAATATGAAGGCTGCAATTTCGCCAACCTATTAATGAAAACCTGCAGTTGCAAATATATATATATATATATATATATATATATATATATATATTTGACGGGCGAACTTGTTTACATCAGTATTGTCAAACTTAAAAACCCGTTAAATGATTTGTGAAAACATTGAACTATCGGACCGATATATCCTGATAACGCTTTATTAATAAATTCACTTTGAAAGTGTTTCAAAGAGGCTGCTGCCTTATTTTGTGGGAACAGGAGAATAAATCGTTGCGTACGAAATTTCTGACAGCATGTGACATATGGAGATTTGTTCAGTATTTCGAATGAACGCGAAGTCTTAATTCCACCAGAAGAAAGCCAAAAATTTTCTAACAAGATAAGTACTGAAAAGGCTGCAGCGGCTAACATTCAGCAGACCAAGTCCATTAAGAAAATTGATATTTGTATGTTTATAACTATTGTCAGTACTTTTCGCACACAGATACCACATACAGTTAATATGCATTAATAATATGTGATTAATGATTAGTAACCTATTTAATTGAAGTATGTTTTTTATTAGGTACTGTTTGTAGCAAAATCTTTTCCAATATCAGCCAATATTAAGTCAATATATTTGAGGAGATACATACCTCGGAGATAACTCGCGTTCTAATCGCCACGTCTTTCCTATACAATGCTCTTAAACGGGAACATTTAAACTTTATTGCTTTAATATTAATTGAGGCGTAGACATGGGAAGTACAGTAACGACCAAACAATCCATTTTTTCGTTTTTTCGTTGATGAAATATTAAATACCAAAACAAATAGCTTGGGAAAGAGAGTATGTCCTTATTCAAGTTTATTTTATATCTTATGATGGCCACAAGATGGCTCAGGTAGTAACTCCAATGCATTTGGCAAGGAAAATGTAGTAATCAAAAGACAGTTTCATTTTTGGCACTTTACTCTCCTTCCCATGTTAACGCGTTAATTAATTAATTAATACTAATTATACTTATATTGCTTATATTTTTTTACAATTTTGGATTTAGTAAATTAAAGAAATGCAAAATGCGTTAAATATACCATTTAAATTTTTTTCCGGTAGAAAAAGATTTATAAAGTTTTTAAGATTAAAAAAAATTATGAAGTCACATAAAATAAAATGTAAAATATAATGTTAGGTAACAGAAAAGTTTCTTATAAGTTTTTTAATACAACCCAAACTCGTGATGCTAAAATTCTGTGAAATTTGTAAAACAATATAATTAGTTTTAAAATACAATCTTCTTACCTTTATAAAATAATGAAAGCAGAAAGTTTAAAAACAAGCCTGTTATTTATATTATGCATTTTCTTAACAAATGTGCAAAATAATTTTTCTCGCGTAGTTTAAATATTGTCTTATTTTCAATAAAGCTTAAAGAATGTTTCTTTTCTATTCTTTATTATTTCTCTTTTTTTATGGGATTCAGAGTTTTATTCTTTAGGAATTAAAAATTTTACTGAAACATTTTTATTATTTGTTGAACTTATTGTATATCTTAAAAAGATTTATTTTACTTCAGAATTTTATTAAAAGCATGAGAAACTTATTGTTTCTTTTATATGTTTTTGCAGCAATTTACTAGAAAATATATTTACTATTTCTTTTGTTTAGTAATAAGTTATAGCTATTTCTTGGGGCTTCATATTTTAGCTCTGTCTTATTGTGATATTTAAGCAAAATTCATTAAATACTTTTTTTAATTTGAGTGTTAGAATATAACAGGATTAATTAATTTATATCATTTTATAAACTGCCATTTTCATTTCGTTGTCTCTCTAGAGGTTAATGTTTGAGAAAATCTTAGAAGGATTAAAATGGAAAAATCGATTTATTTTCTATATTATTTCAGTCTTTAAATTTTCAGACACATGTCACAGTAGGTAAGCTTTTAAAACATATAACGCTAGGTATACAAATGAATTATAACTACAAAATGAGAAGTGTTAATACATGTAATTAAACAAAATAACCTAAAAAATCTTCAAATTAAAAGTATAAAACTTAATGACATTCCCGTTACGAGGCAAAAAAATAATAGCAATATTCTTCAAAATTTAAATTTATCTGATCATTTCTGGAAAAATGGATTTTTTTCTTTTTCTTGTAAATTCTAAATATTGCAAATATTCCTTAAATTTTGTAAAACAAGATTAATCGAACACAAAATATGTTCTTTGCTATATTTGTTGAAATTTTAACTAATGAATTTTTGATAAATCATGCGTGAAACCAACGGAGCGGAAAAGTGTCCAAGTCTGGATTCGAACCAGGGCCATTGTCATGGAGCGCCAATGCTCTACCACTGAGCTATCTGAATGATATCAAGACTCGCACTCTTCCATATTTCTACAGACGTATGCCATTTCTAGCCACCCTGTATGTCAACACCTCAATTAATATTAAAACAATAAAGTTTAAACGTTCCCGTTTAAGAGCATTGTATAGGAAATACATCTGTGGCGATTAGAAAGTGATTTATGGCTGATATTGGAAAAGATTTTGTTCAAACAATATATATCAATCGATGCTGGATTAATTGGCGATTTCCGTCTAATGTTTGCTGCAGTAGTTGTGGATCATGAAGAATTTCTATCTTTTTTTTAGAGGTTGCAGCCTTGCAAACTTATAGGAGTGTAGAGTTCAAGGCTGCATATTGTCCAGGTAGCTCAATGGTAGGGGAGAGTCGGACAAAACCGGGTAGGTGGATAAAACAGGGATCCAGGATTTATGGCTTGATTTGTGGCAGTATCTAGCGGAAACTTCTAGAATTACTTCTAGGCAAGCGGCTTGACAGCACCCAGCAAACAGTAGTCGTGTAAAACAACTCATTTCGCAGTGGTGATTTTTTTAAAGTTTCACGTGAAAAAGTTAACAATTCGGCGTCTGCAATATTACGTTAACAATCCTAAATGCTTATGGATTTATTTTAGGTTAAGTAAAACGTATGATAGCTCATTATTTACTTGTTATTTTACCGTTTTGTATTGGTGTCTATGAGTTGTTTGAACAACGCTAGAGTAACATTTCATGAAAATGGCGTGGTCGGACAAAGTCGGGATGCGAGTCGTCGGACATAACCGGGAAGTTCCCGGTTTTGGACAACTCATTTATTTCCGTAATTGAAATGGAATTCACTTGTTTAGTTATTGTTTTACGATCTATAAATATTTAAAAACTATACAAAAAGTATTATTTAAATTAGGTTGTCATATAGAAAACTGTTTTCTAGTTATTTATATTCCAAATTAAGTTGAAAATTAGAAAAAAAAATTGTAAATCATCGAGTTGAGGCTAAATTAATTTATTCGCGAGATTAACCTTTTGCTTAATTTCATGGTAGTTTTTAAGTGTTTAATTTTCTGTGTATAAAATTATTTGTACCTAATAAACTACAAATAATTTTTACTTTTTTCTATCTTTAGAAAAAGAAAGTATTGGATTTGTGAAAATTTTTGACTTCCGGTTTTCGATAGATTTATAATTTTTAGAAGGTACTGAACACGATTTGATGGTTTTTAGAAAATATCTGTCTGTGAGTCAGTGTGTCTGTATGTGACAAAAATTTTGTGGGCTCTCTATCTATAAAACGGTTTGAAAAGACGGGGATCTACCCGTTTAACAGTGACGTATTCCCAGATCATCTCTTTACTCCGGCTGAGAGAACCGAGAGGCCCATGGAAGTAGAAAAGAATCCTTTAGTTGAATGTCAAGTATTACCTGAACAACAACAAGATCCTGATATAGACATGCCTGCAGGAACCTATAAACCTCAGCCTGAGAAAAGGAATGGGTCTATAGAGAAGCTGTCAACACTGACTTCGAAGGCTCCTGTTCCTGTCCAAGACGACGACGTCGGCTTGCAGGTTCCTGTGCAACCGTTTACGTCTTCTCAAGGTTTGGGCAGAGATATCAAGCGTCCTTTTACAGTCTCATCACAGGATATAAAGCCTATTTCAGTACAAACCGGCCCTAGGACCATTAGGAAATCCGACAAGCGTCGAGGGAAAACAACTATCCTTACTTCAATCCCCTACAAATTAGAACTCGAACAAGAAGAAAAAGAAAAGATGAAAAAACAAGACAAGAAAGACTTAGCTCTGAAGCGAAAACTTTTCAAGATGACAGAAAAAAAAAACTGAGGTGAGAAAGAATAAGCCAAAGAAAAAAATACCCTTGGCATCAAACGAGGAGAAGGATGAAAGTGATGAAGCATGCATCTTTTGAAAAGATTTATATAAACAATCTAAACCAAAGGAGAGTTGGATACAGTGCCTTCACTGCAAAGGGTGGGCACATGAAGCGTGCAGCAATGCAGATGAACAAGATCAAACTTTCATTTGTGATTTTTGTGCCAAACAAGTTTAACTTTTAAGGCATAACTTACATCATTTTTATTTGATGTAGATTTGATATAGATTCAAATTCTATAAGTATAATATTTCATATCCTGCAAATTTCCCTTTAATAAATAGTATTATTGCAAAGTTACAATGTGTTTTTAATTATTATTTCCAGTTCCCGGTTTTGTCCAACCTGGTCGGACAAAACCGGGACATTGCACACTTCTAAAAAAGGTGCTTTTATGATCTTAAACGCTATTGTTCACGATTGAATGAATACTTTTTTTCTTCACAAGGAATCAGTTTATCGTTTTAATGCAAATTTTGACTGTTTTGTTCACATAGTGAATAATGAAAACCCTTTTAAAATAAAAGAAAACCCTTTAGGGTCCCGGTTTTGTCCGACTTTCCCCTACAGTATTTCACTCTGTTGGCTTCACGCATGATTTACTAAAATTCAGTAGTTGAAATTTGAATTAGTATTTCTATAGGCGTATGGCATTTCTACCAAATTATATATGCTATATTTATGTTGGTAATTCATTCTGTATAATGATTTATATCACTGTTTTATTTGAAGATAAAAATAATTTTAGAAAGGAAACCAATTAAATTAGAAAAGAAAATGTATACTTAAAAAAAAGTAAGCATTTCAAAATAAATACAATACGCTTCTGAGTGTTTTCTTTATGTCTTAACAACTTACTTAAATACGGTGTTTTTATTTAAAAAAAAGCTCGCTGCAAAATATTATTTCTACGTACTTGTAGATAAGTCTTATATTTTTTAAATAATTAATTTTGGTCATAATGAATAGAGGAAAGTTGTATGAATTTTGTTATTTATGTGCATTAATAATTAAACATATATTTGTTCTTATATTATGGCTTCTAATTGAATGTTTTAAAAATCAAACACAGCTTTGTTAAAAATTTTGTCTTTTATTTAATATTTTCAAAAGATGTTTTATATTTTCAAATTTAAATTTAAAGTTATACTTTTATAAAAATTCTTGGAGGTAATTTTCAATGTACTTGTTAAATGTGATTGGTATGTTTCGTACTTGTACTCTTTATTTCATACTTATTTCTAATAACAAGTAATTGTTTATTTGTATATAAAAAGGTTAAAAAAATTATAATAATGATTTGCCATTCAAAAAATATTCACAATTTCATTTTAAACTGTTAACTTATATTTAAATCATTGAAATGATTTAAAAAAAGATTGTAGAATATTCTAAGTGAATATACTTAAATCCAACATAAAAAATACGATGAATAGACAACCATGTATCCAGTTCTTTTCCTAGCCATGTTTATGATTTTATTTAATTTCTATAAATATCTCATAGTATGCTAAATATAGTTCAGCTTGAAATGCATAACTCAATTAAAAACCAATTTAAGCAATTCACGCTCATACTCAATAACACTTTCGAATTATTTCGTGTTGCCCAGTAAATTAGCTATAAAATTTATAACACCCCCTCCCTCTCCATGGTATGGAAAACTTTAGTTAAACTTAAAAATATTGCTGAAATCGCACTTCCATAAATTATCGCTAATAAGACAGTAATTCAGATGCAGTATTGTATCCGAAATATTTTGCGTGTCCCTGTAAATTAGCGATGCGCATCATAGAATAAGCATCTTGTAGTAAACCTCAGTAATGTATGCGAATTTCATTATGTTTAAATAATGTAAAGTAAATAGAATACGATGTCGTTTTTCCACGTAGACCATTATGTAACTGAATTTTTTGTGTGAACCTGTAAATGAATGATAAATGCTTTGCACTCCACATGCTATAAAAATCCTGTTTTAGTGCACTTGAGAAATTCATGTAAGTTTCATTATTTTTGTGATAATGAAACCTCACTAACTTATATTAGTCAGATGAGAATCTGAGTACATTTATTCGTGTTTAATCGCGGACAGAGAGACGGCCTTACAAACAAACGTGCAAAGCGAATTCATAAACACTTTTCAACGATATTGGAAAGTGTTAAAAATTATCAATTTCAAATATGAACAGTCAAATATAGTATAAAACCCTTAGCAATATAATTATTGAACAACTTATGTATAAAATATTAAAGGTTTCAATACATTAAAATAATAATAATAATAGATTTAGAATGAATTGTTAAACAGTGTTAGCCACAAATTGACTGCTATAGGTATCTTCCTTTTTACTTTCTTCTATCTTTACAAGAAGAAAGTATTGGATTCATGAAAATTTTCGACTTCCGGTTTTCGACGGATTTATACGTTTTAGAAAGTCTTGAACACGATTTGACTATTTTTAGAAAATATCTGTCTGTGACTCTGTCTGTCTGTCCTTATGTGACAAAAATTTTGTGGGTGCTATATCTCAAGCGCTAATGTTCGGAATTTAAATAAAACTTTATATTCAGTTAGTCTCTGATATAAATTGGTGCTGATTAGTTTTTGGTAAAAATCCCCCAGCAGGTGGCGATGCTATGCCGCATTTTTCGCGATTTCCGCAATAGCTCTATCTGAAGAACTAATGCTCGAAATTTAATAAAACTTTATATTCAGTTAGTCTCTGATATAAATTGTTGCTGATTAGATTTTGTTAAAAATCGCCCAGCAGGTCGCGCTGCTATGCAGCATTTTGCAGGATTTACACGATTTTAGTGACAGTCACATCTCAAGAAATAATGCACGGAATTTAATAAAACTTGAGTTTCAGTTAGACCTTGATATAAATTGGTGCTGATTCTTTTTAGTGTATGCGAAACCTGTGTGAGATAGAAGAACGTTTTGGGATTGACACATCCGACAAGTTAAATTATGGGAAACGCCTTATTTTTATTGTTTGATTGACATAAATGCATCCTACCATAAAGAAAAACATTAAATGTTAAAGCATTAGTACCTAACCATAAAGGATTTCCTATGGCGAATAACATATAAATTTAAGGATAATTTTCTAATACGTTTCAAATATTTTTTTCTGGTCATATGTCTTTGCAGTGTTATCTTTAAAAAATAACTGTTCTTAAATTCAAAGATAAATACTTTTTAAAGCATTTTCTAAAGCAAAATCACAAAATTGTTCAAAATTTACCCTTTTTAAAGTTGATAAATATTTCAGGTCTCCCAAGTGGCCCACCATTTTGAATACCAGCATTTCCCAAGGAAAAAAAAACTGTGGTAGTTTTCTACAACTTTTGTAATATAAATAAACTTTGGGACACGTTTCTACAAAATATGCAAGAAAAATCTAAAAAGAAGATTTTTGTTTACTAAAAATGGTATTCCAAAAAACGGTCCATTTGGGAGCCTATTATTTGTATTTTTTATTCCATATATTATGCAGCGAAATCAGATTCTGAAACATTACTAAATTTTATATATACGTGTTTGTTATAAGGTTATGTTCTTTGAAAAATGAACGTATTAAAAACTTATGCTAAAGAAGTTTTATAAACTTATATTGATTTGAGATTACAATTGTAACTCCCTTTTTTTATTTTGGAAAACAAGCTTTTATATTTTTTCGCTTGTCAATTAGCGTATCGAGTTTTTTATATATATATATTTCTTCATCTTTATTATATGTAGTATTCCTGCCATGTTTTAATTCCATGTATGTTTAGTTTACCTATT
This sequence comes from Maratus michaelseni, assembly GCA_963931845.1. Classification (NCBI taxonomy): domain Eukaryota; kingdom Metazoa; phylum Arthropoda; class Arachnida; order Araneae; family Salticidae; genus Maratus; species Maratus michaelseni. The sequence continues at coordinate 125,351,927 of OZ007590.1, read as the reverse complement.
TATTAAATATTTATAATTGTTTCTCCAATTTAACAATAAATATCCTAAATTTCATTTACTAGAATAATATATATATATATATATATATATATATATATATATATATATATATATATTTCTTACATTGTCTTATCTGCATAAATGGTTTCACAAAATTAATTCTTTTTCCGCTAACTTACTGAGTCGAGTTTGGGTGGTTATAATTTAAACAAGAACGAAAAATCATACGTGAAGCATAGATAATGAAACACTTTCCAATACATTCAGAATACTATAATAAAACTTCGATGTTTAATAAGGTGAAAGATGACACATAAGTAAAAAAGGTCAAAGTCAAACAGGGCGGAGGGGCCTTCCTTTCGGCTTAAGCTCCTCTAGTCCCACCCAACAAGGCTCCAGACCAGGGAGCGATGCCCGGAAGAACCACCTGGGAAGGGGACCCCTCTCTATTGAAAATTAACTGTCAGTTATCACAATATAATCACAAAGACTATTTAATTATACTGGACGTGTCACGTTAGATACAATAATGGGCTGAATGAACAATTGTGATTATAAATAAATATAAGGAGAAGTAGAACTTCTACAGGATAAAAGTTGAGAGAAAACTATAAATACAAAACAATACTAATGCCTCACTTATTGAACGATAAATAATTGATTAATACGATATTGACAAAGAATGTAATCATAGTTTGAATAGTAGAATATAGTGTATAAAGAGACTTCTATAGGGAAAACTTGAATAATTATATAGGGGTATTTACAGTAAACAGTTAACACAATTTAAGTACAGCTTTGTAAAACGCATAACACATTTGAAACACATTTTAATTTCAGCAATTAACATCAATAGTCGGAAAAAATATCCGAATTCTTTTGTCCAGCCATGTATATGATCTATGGATTTGTGTATATAATACATATCATGCTAAAATTAATTTAGTTAGAAAACACATAGCACAGTTGAAAATACCCTTTCAGCAATTTCGATCAATAAAAGGATATATACTGGAGATTTTTTGTGTAGTCTTGTATGTGATCTGCAGAATTTATAGATACCAAGTAATATGAAAAAATTATCTTAAATTTAAAAACGCGTACCACAATTGCGCAAATGCACTTTCAGCAATTACTATCCGCAGAGATTAGTGTTACCAAATTCTTCTGTGTATCCCTATAAATGAACAATGAATGCTATGCACGTTGTATTCTATACTAAGCATTTTGACCCTCAGTAATATATATAAATTTCAATATGTTTGAAATACTGTAATATCATAAAAGTACACCGAAAATTATTTTTCGAAATATACCGGAATGTAATGGAATTCTTTTGAGTGTCCCTGTAAATGAACGATAACTGCTATGCAAATGATATTCTATAGTAAACCTCTTGTAGTGCACCTCATATATATATATATTAATTTCAATATGTTTGAACGTTATAAGTAAAATTCACCGCAAATGATTTCCTACCCATTTGAAGTGTGTAACACTTATAGTTTTTTTACTGGGACACTCAAAAGTATTCCGTTACATTATGCGGTCTATCGGGAAAAATCATTTGCGATTTATTTTAATGATATTAAACAATTTCAAACATATTGAAATTGATATACGTCACCGAGGTGCACTACAAGAGACTTACTATAGAATATGGTGTGCATAGAACTTACGAGAACACTCAAAATAATTCCGTTACATTACGGGCTATAGAGAAAAATCGTTTTCGGTTTATTTTAACAATGTTTCACTATTTCAAACATATTGAAATTGATACGTATTACTAAGGTGTATTACAATGCGCTTACTACGGAATATTGTGTGTATAGCATTCGTCGTTCATTTACAGGGACACACAAAATAATTCGGTACTGCCTGTTAACGATAATTGCTGGAAGTGCTTTTTCAGTTGCTGAACACGTTTTTCAAATTAACTCATTTTTTGTCTATTACTTGGTGTGTATACATTATATAGATTATATACAGGGCAGCGCAAAAGTTCTCGAGTACATTTCCGTTTATTGACGGAAATTCCAGAATAGGAATTTTAAACTGTGCTACGCGTTTCGTAACTGAACTAAAATTTAACATTATATGTAGTATATATAGTACGTATACATCTATAGATCCTATACAGGGTTGAACAAGGGTGTTCGGATATTTTTTCGAATGTTGTTGGCAAATGTGTTTTAAAATATCTTATACATTTTCCAAATTGTTTTCTTACGTATTTCAGAATTTGTATTTTTGGAATTTTGTATTTTCAGATTTTTTTTTAGCATTACATAGTGTAAGTGTAAGTATTGCTCAATATCACAAAGTATAATTTAGTAATGCTCAGTATAATTAGGTAAACAAACCTGCTGGGCGGGGATAGTTGAGCTTAAGCCAAAAGGTAGGCCTCTCCGCCCTGATTTGCATTGATTTTGTTTACTTACATATTATCTTTCACCTCATTAAACGGTAAAGATTTGTAAAATTATTTAGAAAGTGTTGGAATGTTTTCAGTTAAATTAAAGTCAAATTAAATTATGTATGTGTTTACTTTATTAAAATTCATTTGTAAAATTTACATTTTTTTTTTCATTTTTTGGTAAAGACATTTTAATGATTTATATTGTAAAAGAATTTGTATTAGTATAAAATCTGTAATAAATATACAATGTATGCTTAACGTATGATTTTTCGTTCCTTTTTCCTTTTGACAGAGTGTAACATGACTAGGATAGTTCTCTAATAAAAAGTATTCTTTGAATTAAATGCTTATTTAACTGAAAACTGCCTTGTATATGTAATATTAAGCGTTTAACGAATGCAAAATTTTAATTCGATTAATACACTACAATTAGTATATTTAATATTTCTAAACCTCGCTTTTAATCTGTTCTGATTTCATTTACGTATCACATCTTTCAAATATACTTTGAGATATTTCAAGAAAAAAAACGAGATAGGTATCATTCAATGTTAAATTTATACTAAAACAATTAATGGGGGTGGATGCAGTTAATTAAAAAAATAGTGATATTTCTAATTTCTTTTTTATAGCATTTAAAGGATACGTGAAAATATATTGGTGACAGATTTAATTAAATATTCCCAATGTATTGTAGCTAAACATTTTAAAAACTGTTTTTCCAAAATTCTTTTAATTAGTGTAATTTTTAAATCTCCAGTAAGTTCAAATCTAATTAAATGAAATCCAACATTAGTCTAATACTATTGAATATTCATTAATTCTTCTGTATAATTTCTGTTTACCTATTTAGCATTCCAGATAATTCACCAGGTACTTTTAGTAGATTGATGCATTTGCTGTGATTTTCTGTGAATTAAATGTCTATTGAAAATAAAACACCTTTTGAACGGGCAGTGCGAAGAAATTACCCTACGGGGACTTCTTAATTTGATATACTTATTAAAGTTATTCTATTCAATTTTTTAATTTTACTTACTTTTGCTGATTTTAAATACATTTGAGTATTGTTAGGAAAATATTTGTATATCTAAACAAGGATATAACTATTGTTATGTTAAATATATATAAATTAAATTATGGATGTGTTTACTTTATTACAATTCATTTGTAAAATTTACATTTTTTTTCATTTTTTGGTAAAGGCATTTTAATGATTTATATTGTAAAAGAATTTGTATTAGTATAAAGTCTGTAATAAACTTACATTCATCTTCCTACTGAAAAATGAATGTCTAACCACATTAGCAAATTCAAAATTGCTAAATTTTAAATATAAAAATTGTGTGTGTTGTAGAGTGCACAACTTCTCAATTATTTTAGCATCCCAAATAAATTAAAACTGAGCAGTTGCGTACTCAAGAAAAAATTGAATCAGTTCCATCTTTAGTTACTGTAAAAATTCCAAATTATATACAGACATATTTACTAAAAGTCAGTGTAACATCTGTGTTTCTTGATTTCAAATAGCTCCCCTTTATCGTCATAAACCATTAGTAAGGAGGCCAACGATAATCTTAGAAAATCAACAATTTCCTGAGATTAATCTAAATGTTTATAAATTAAAATGATAAAAGTTATGAATTACTTTCCTTAAATTTTCTTAATTTTTTTTTTAAACATTTCTGGAATCAAAGTTTATTGATATGTTATATTGTATTTTCGCAAACATTTCTAGAATACCAAGAAACGTTTCAGTATTTTTTACAGTGATATTAAACCTTCATATTAACCTTCGCAGTGACAAACGTGTCAGCGCAGAAATTCTAAAAATGATTTTGGTGACTTAAAGCGATCTATTCAAACTTTGGATCCTGTGATTAAATTATGTTTCTAAAGAAGGATATTATGCTTACAACACTGCATATTAAACTACCAACTATGCTTCTAAAAAATAATTGGCGAAGAACTGATTAATTTCATACATATTCTCTAACTCCAATTGAGTTATGTTTTTTCGTTTCGTGTTGTATGAATATTCTAGGTTTGGAGTATGTATAAGACAATTATCCGTGAATGTACTTATCAGATTTATTTTCTTTCTTAGAAAAGTTTTTAAATATTTCTGTACATTTTTGTTACTTGCAGAATGACAAAATGTTTATTTTGTTTTTTAAAAGTGACATAACAACGCTTTTTGCAATCCGTGACTGCAACTGTAATTCACGACGTCTTAAGTAATGTATTAAAGTATATAAAATGGCTGAAAGCTAATATTAATTGTAAAATGTAATTATATTTAAAAATATATACATTCAACTCGAAATGCTTGTGTACTTTGATCGTTATTTTATTTATCACTATACGTGAAAAGTAGCAAAATAAATAGAATATTTTTTGGGATATCAAAGCTGTTTCATTCCTAATGAAATGAAAACGAAACAGGAGCTACACAATGAGATGACATAGATTATTTCAAACATAATATCCAAAGCTACACTATCCAAAGCAACTTTTCCCACTGTTCCATTAAGTGGGGAATACCTTGCTCATAGAATTCGTTTGGCTGAAATTGGAACCAGTTTCGAACATTATCCATGACTTCCCTGTCCGAGTAAAAATGGCGACCATTCAATGCCTTTTTCAGTGGACCAAAGTTAGGAAAGTCACGTGGCGGAAGCACTATCAACATGGTATCCAGCACTGTCTACAAACAATTCACATATTTCCTTCTCGGGTGTTTTTCTGTCCGTCCTGCACACGAGTCAATGGCAGCCTATGATCTACGTACCCTGCCTTCATTCCGTTGCACTTCAAGAAATCCAATTGCTTCTGTCACTAAATAACGAATAACACTGCGTTGCTTGTTTTCACTCACAAACATACCACAGATGCAAATGAATAACAACAACAATCGATTGCCTGCTGGACGACTCTCTTGGCCAATCGCCAGCGCATATCAAGTGCTTCTGAGTGACTACCTAGGGCAAGTTCATTCCCGCAATAGGGTTGTCTTTCATAAGTCTAGCTGTACCTCTACACAAAGTTTCAACACATCCATACAAAGAAAAACCAAATTATAACCACTGTTCCGATTTCATTTGATCCATCCTTATAATATGGAAGTTAACGTAATTCAGAAAGAAAGCCAATAAAAATAAAATAAGTACATATTTGATACAAGTTATTCAATTCATCTTTATATTTAATTTTTAAAAAAGTTACCACGTATTAAGAATTAAAAACATAATGATTTCTTTTGTTGCTGTCTAAGCGTCATGGCGCATATCAAAATTAGTTTTTTTTTAAATACTTAACATTGCATTAATATTGAATCATTATACATTCAATATTAATGCAATGATTATATTTTAATGATCACTATTTAATCACACATCATCAATATTTAATTGACAATGATCAATATGTAATCAATATAATGATTAAATATTGAATAAGTTAACATTCATTTATAAAACGCTTATCTCTAAGAATTAATGAACAAGAAGTAACAAATGACCAAGTCAACATTAACTTTACAAAAATTACGGTAATTGATTATTACTGCATGTTCTACATAGCTATTACATAAACTAAATGATTTATACTTAGAAATTCCTGGAAGACTGTAGTTGTTACTGAATTTAACAATTGTGGTAATTTCATAGCTGATAAGTTTATTTCAGACCTCAATAAATAAAATTTGAACCTGGAAATTACTTCTTGAAATAGTTCTCGTTTCTGTGTGATTATTTATTAATCCTTTATTTAATAAAATGTCTAGTTTGTATAAAAAAAACCCGGAAGGATGGAAGGTATGCCTTTATTTTTATTCTGTTAATAAAATGTACATTTTATTACATCTTTCTGGATACTTACAATTTTTAAGACCTGTCATTACGATTGTGCTTAATTCTATTTTTTATATACCTTAATAGTAACAATAATACCTGGAAAAATCAGCCACATTTCAGTTAATTTTCATTTGTTTGGATTCTTGTATGCCACAATGATGCATATTGCAGTACTTAGAAATGGCACAAAAATACATTCAAAGAAATATAAGTTTATATAATTCTAGCATATTTAAATACGCATACATGAAAGAATAAATAAAAATATCTATCCTGACGAATTTATATCAAAACCCATATATTTTTAGCATAATATTAAAAAATATATTGAGTGTCAACTGCTTATCTAGCCTAATTTAGGACACCGTATACCAAATAACATCGGAAGCTTCCGGTTTAGGGGAAATATAGCTAAAGAGTATCACGGTTGAGCCACGGCAGAGCCACGTTGCCACCAGATCGCTTTCAGAAACCTTGATACCGATAAATCCCTTAGAGGAAATGCGATAGTTTGGCGCACTTATCGCTTATTTAGCACTTATTTCCCTCGATATTTTGTTATTTATTTTAACGTTTAATAATATAAGTACAACTAATTTGATATTTTGTGTTTATTTATGGTCGATTATCTGACGACGCTGCATGAGCCAGACGTTTTCCTTCGATATCCCTGCATTTGACTACTAAAACAATTCTCCCTCCAAACAATAACAGACTTATCACCTTTTTACTTATTTGAAGAATGAAAGAGACTTTTATGGGATTATCCCAATAAATATTTCGACTACCAAGGCCATTCACACTCCAATTTATTTTGTGACTGTGCATGTGCAATGCAAAAAATAGTTTGTCTTCTTTCCATTCTTGTTTGTTTATGAGGTGCTTTTAGGCACGTTTCGAAACAAATTTTCGTTATTATGATTTTGTTGCATTTCTTGATTTGTTTAGTCTATGTATTGTTTTCTTTGAGACATTTCATTCCGATAATTTTAAATTTGCTTAATGAAATTTTTAAACCAATTTTTTAACTTGTCGATCAGTCTAAATACTTTTGCACGTGTCCTTTAACATATTGGTTTTTGGAACAATTTGTTATTTTTATAAACACTTGGTTACATTGCTTCACACGGTTTAAAATTGTAAAATTTCTATAATCGATTAACTTTTAGATTTCAATCGTCGGACAATGAAAAATCTGTAAAATTTCCCTTTCATGAATTTCTTTAACATTCGGGTATTTTAAATTCTTAACGAACGATGCCGCGATATTCGCAACAACCAATTTATGCTGTCAAATGCGTTATTTTCAATTACACACAATTATTTTTGCTCAGAAAATTTTGCTTTATCTAATCTCAAATTTTTAGGAACTAAAAAATGCTAATAAAGTTAATCAGAAACAAGTGTGTCAAAGCAATATTAATTGGAAACAATATATTTGGATAGCAAAAATTGGTTGCCGCTAATATGGCGCCATTCCTTCGTAAAGCGTTAAATAACGAACCCAAATTAAATATTACATATTTTAATTCTCGGGAAAACCAGAATTTAATCGGATAACTCAATTATTTGTTAAAATTTGTAATATTTGTATGATGTGAATAAATTTTTAAGAATGTTATTTTTATATAAGAATCGAACACCCATAAATTTTAAATAAGAAGTTCTACTGTAATATATATAGTACGATGTATAGTAGGAATATATATAGTAGAAATATATATAGTAGGATTTATATATATATTTACTAAATAGTTTTTTCAATTACATTTTGAGTACTTATTGAGTATCTACATATAATAAAACGCAATGTGTCCATTCCGGTACTAACTCATCCGTAAAAATATTCAGACACATTGCTTGTTGGGCGCATTTTTTAATTTGCATGTTAAATTTCGGTAAAAATATTTATGTGCGTATTACTTTGTTTTTAAAAGTAAATAAAAATTTATATTTACCGTGGCGTTTATTGGGTTTATTTTATCTGATGCCATTTTTTTTCATTATATTTAAATAGAAAATATATTTTTAATTGAATTAATGATGATTAAGTTTAAAAGTACGTATATATAGTATGTGTGAAAAATCTGCACAGGTGAAAAGGACGTTATGCTTAGCTTGAAATGTATTTTATATTCATAAAAATAAAATTGATATGATTGGGCCAACGTAACGTAATTTTCTTTGACTTTTTAATTGCTAATTATAAAAATTAGAATTTGAGATTCATCTAGATTGCATACCCTTATTACATGTTGCCGATTACTTATTTATAAAACTAAATAACACATAAGATGAATTAATTTTTTAATAAAGAATTCAGAAAAGTAGCAGATCTCAGGAAAAATAAAATTATTACGAGTAGTGTTATGGTAAAATAAAGCTTGAAACGATTACGGAATATTAACATATTTGCACTTAAAACAATATAAATAATTCAGCGTTTGTGTCCGGCTAATATACCATAACAATTTTAAGACTTCATAATAAAACGCAAATTAGGGAACAGACGTTACAGACGACGGGTTTGGCGAGATATTTCTTTTGTGCCATTTTGGCGAGAAAACTCCGTTTTGGGGTACCTGTTAGGCCTAGCTTGAAAACATCATATTAGTTGTATTTTATTATGAAATAGTTGATTTTACTCTAATAAAAACACAACTTTATTATAAAAAATACACATTTTTTTTTTATAAACATGGATAAATTATTTTATCACACAATCATTAATTTATTATAAAACAATGTTTACTTTAATATAAAACACACACAATCTATTCTTCCGGGTTGCCATACAAAGCAAAATCTCGTCAAAATCCTCGGGTTGCCCAGACATTAAATCGCCATTTTGGCACCAAAAAGATACCACGGTGCGTCTGCAACATCTGTACCAAAATGAGAACTGTATATATATCTGTTTCCTTTTACTAATTAAGTAAGATCTGTAATTTATTTTCTTTTCTGCCATCTTATTTACTCAAGACTAAAAATTTATTGTAATTTCCAGAGGTCTGAACTTAACGTTTCAGGTAATTTTTCTTTATTGTCGAAAAATAAGTACATGTTACATAACAGCCATGCTCAACTAAAAAAAGAAATTTCTTTTTTTCGATATTATATTATTTATATTATTTATCGTATTTTGCTTTTATAATGATTGAAGGTAAAATTATACTTTTAATTTAAAAGACATTGCCAAGAACTCATTAATATTGTTCCATATTGCTCTCAGTTGAAGAAACTGGGCACTGAATGAGAGTCACGAGCGATTCGAAAGCACCTAAAATTCAGCTCACTATATCGCCAATATCTTACTGAATTTTCACGCTATGCGATTGGACTTTTTAAAAGGGTTTCACAATTGTTCTTATGTCATCAAATATTTAATATTACGTTTTGCAGTAAATTGTTTCTATTATGATTTTTCAAATTTCCTAAATATTGTGTTCAATTTGGCATGCTATAAACCAAAGAAATGCAAACAAATTTGAATTATTTAAAAAAATCTTTATATTGCCATGAATTTGAATGCAATGTTTACATAAATGGATACATATGTTGTAAAGAACAAATATAGGTATGTGCTACAGCTATAGATCATTTCTAGCATTTGAGTTTACAAGATAATCAAAAATTTTATTTTATTTTATTCAATTTGTTGTTGGTTCCTTGTATGTCCTTGTGAGTAAATAATTGTTGAAAAATAAGAGTTGAAATCGTTTTTCTATATTTCAAAAGTTCAAGAAGAGTTCGTTTTAATCAATTTATCTTGATATTCGAGAGACGCCTAACAATCGAAAATGTTCGTTGACTTTTAATCATAGTGTGTATATATCGTAATACACTTTTCATCCTAGTTCCGTATCATGAATTTTCAAAAAATTTAGAAAAAAAAAACTTTTATAACAAGCGTATTTATAATATAACGTCGTAACATCTTTCCGGAAGCTTCGCAGACGCACATCCGTATCCGGAAATGATTTCCCAGAGGTAAACATTAACTGGATTTTTCTTCACGCGATTTCTTGCAAAATTCTTCCGCCTTTTACGCGAACGTATTATTTGTTAGTTTCTGTTTGTGAATTTCATATTTATTTTTAGGAAAATAAATTGTACCCTTAACCTCTTTTAAGCCCAGATGAAATAACTCTACGGAGCATTCATCCGCGAGTGGATACACTTGAAGCGAAAATGTTAAAAACTTTTTTTTTTAAACAAAAAGTTCACACAAAACATTTTTTTGTTTGAATGGGTTAACTTTCAATTTTACACTATCTAAAATTTATATATATCGAATACGATGAATGAAATTGAGAATGTATGTCTATGATTTAACATTAATGATCTTTGAATAGAGAAAACGTTTGGAAATATCGACCATGAACCCACACTTTATTACATTACATTACTTGATACATTACACTACTTTATGCATTACACTACCTACACATTATTACTATATTACACTACATATGCTGTGATCTGTTGAAGATTTGCTCTAATTTAAATATTGCTAATAACAGCGTGTTCTAGAGCGCTCAATCTTTAGTCGTCAATGTTATATCGGGATAATGGATTGTAGTTCATTTGCAGACGATCTAGAAGTTTGAAAAGGAAATTTTATTATTGTATGGAATTTTTTTATGTATGAGGTTCATTTTATCTGTTATTTAAACTGTAATACGTAGTGACAATCTATCTTCAAAATTTTGTATTTCGTTTTGGAATTTAGTGAATAATTTCTAAGGATTTTAGAACTTTTCCGTATTAGCACCCATTTATAAAAAAGCTCTTTTTAAGGTTAGTTAAAAAAAATTTTTTTAATTTAATTTATAAAAACATTGCCAAGGTTTGACTATTCCTACTTTTTTCTTTAAATATAATAGTTAGCTTACATGAAACAACATATTCTTCCTAAAGTTGCTAAGAGATATTTTTTTTAATGCGGCAATAGTCCATTTATTAATAAAACGAAAGAAAAATAATGCGTCAAGCATATATTATGGAAAAATATCCAATTCTTCCAGAATACTGTAACAGACCACTACTGTTTAAAAAGTTAAAAGTAGATGTATCAGTAAAAAAAATTAAAAAATGCCTTACATATTTGAAATCCAGTAAGCAGCAGTTGTCGTCCACAGACGGAAAGTTATTCATATTCTTTTGTGCATCCTTGTATATGATCTAATATATGTACACATAGTGACATAAAATACAGCTTAGTTACAAAACGCATAAAACGGTCTGAAATTGACTTTCAGGAATTTTAGACAATAGACGGAAATATACTCGAATAATTTTGTACAGCCTTGTCTATTATTTACAGATATTTAAACGCGCATCATAGTAAACTAAAATTTTATTGTGTAAAAAAATCATAACACTATTAAAAACGTACTTTCATAATTTACCATTCATATACGGCAATATATTCAGTTTTTTCGTAGTCCTGTATATGAATTTATTTATGATCTGCAAACATCTCTTAGATTGCAGTACATATACATTTAACGTCTGAATTTAAAAACCATTATACACCAAATAAAATAAATTAAGACAGACTTGAGCACAGTTAAAAAATAAAATTTATAAAAAATTATACTTAAAAACAATTAAAAATGCAATTAGTAAATGTTTCACCAAGCAACACGCAACGCTAAATTACCCGGTGTTGTTTATATTATTCCCTGTAAAGATTGCAATAGTGTTTACATTGGTGAAACAGGTAGATCATTGGAAATTCGCCTAAAAGAACATACTAGTGCTTTAAAAAATGGTAATTTGAATTCAAAAATTGTCCAGCATTCACTTCAAACGAATCACATCCCGCAAATTGCGAACGCCAGTATTTTGAAATCGGGTGGTAACAGCTATCATGGTAGATTACTCCTTGAGGGTTGGTTCACTCAATTGCTATCGCAGACTTTGAATGCAGCTCGTTCTGTTCTGTAGTGAAAATTGTCCGTTTTTAAAGTAACTAACTTTAATTGTTCTTGATTTATTATGCAATGGATTGTTTGTACTGATGATGCCTTGCGTGTCGCTTGGCGAAAGGTTTACTAATTGTATTTTTAGTTGTTTTTAAGTATAGTTTTTATAAATTTTATTTTTTAACTGTGCTCAAGTCTGTCTTAATTTATTTTTTTTGGTGTTTTAATCTCTTAGAGTACTAAATATTGTTCAGTTACTCATTAAAAAAACACCATTAAGGAATTCACGCGCATAGACAGTATGCTGTCGAATACTTTCTGTAGCCCTGTACATAATGTGTAGAATTTACATACACCATGCATTATTCAAAAATTTTGTTAAACTTAAAAACGTATACCAAAACTGAAAACGCATTTCTCGCATCTATCGTTCAGAGACAGTACTGTAACCGAATATTTTTGTATATGCCTGTTATCAAGGATAACTGTCTTGCACGGCATATTCTACAGTAAGTATCTTTTAGTGCACATCAATAAAGCATAAAAATATCATTAAGTTTCAAAATGTGTTACATTAATAAAATGCGCTGCAAACATTTTCTCCCCGTAGACCATAATGTAACCGAATTCTTTTCTATGACTCTGTAATAGTCCAGTCAATCTAGACTTCTGCCTGGAAAGTTTTGGAGAAGTTTTTTTCTCTTTCTTCCTTTATGTTTTTGGGTGTGCTGAACACGAATTTCAACTTTGCCACCTCGTATTTGGTCCTATTAAAAATTATAAGCAAAAAAGCATGAAAAAATCTGAGTTTTTTCGGTTTTTCCCTTGTATTCCGGAAAGGGTTAAATATTTTTTAAACAATTATTGCACCAAATTAAACTAGAGAATATTTCCTACATTTTTCATATACAATTTTATTTTTAAAGATGAATAGTTTTGGCATACGAGTAAAAGGAATTTTAGCGATGTAATTGAAATTACATCATCGGAGGGCGAAACTGCAACCTAATCATTATGCATTGATTTCAAACACCAATTTGAAGATGCTTAGTTATTTCTGGTTGCATTTCAAATATGTTTACATTTTCTTACCAAGTTTTAAACCTTTTATAGCACGAAGAAAATAATTTGAAAGCATGTGATTAGGAAAGATATAATAACACAATCACTCTGCATAGATGAGAGAACCAATTTTTATTTTTTTAGTAATCTGTTTTAAGTACAATTATAAGTATTGTAAGTTTAATAATAACATACGTGGAAGATTATAAACAGGAAAAAAGAGGAATGCAGTGTTGTTCTCCAATTAATGCCGTTTTGGTCGCTTTGAAGGGCCTGGTTGATGTTCTTCAACAGGAGGTTCATCAGTGTCTTCCTCTTCATCATCATCACTTGATGGCTCAGGTTGTGTCTCCACTTGACTTAAAATATCCTGTATTGGGTCGTCAACTTCTGCTTCCAAGTCTGGCATTGTCACAACGGCCATCGCAGTTCAAGCAGAGGAGCGAACAAAATAAACCTGCTTTCCTACAGCCACACATTACACTACAGTTTGTTTTGCGTTTGCCGGATATTTTTCGCAGAATAGTTTCTGGTGAGGGAGGTTTAGTAGTTGTTACGGGTATGATACCTCTCTTGGTTTTAATCCAGCCCCATTCCTCAGAATTTTTACAGTTCCCTAGCCATAGCTGTACTTGGTGGTAAACTCGCAGATAGTGATATCGAGCTGCATCTGCTGTTGGAGGGAGCGATGCAATATTTTCAGCGGTCTTAAAAGCAGATTTTATGTAGCGTCGTTTGCGAGAAATTTCCCCTGAGAAACCGTTAGCATCATACTCTTATTAAAAACAAACTCATTAGATATCATTTGTGAGATCGTCTATCACGCTCAACAAATTTAGTGCTCATTTCAGTAATGTTTTCTTTGTATCCATCGAAGATTACTAGAGCGTTCGCTGCGTATTTCGACTTAACAAAGTCCACATAGCTGTCACAAATTGATCCAAATGATTGACCACCCTACCATAAAACTGTTTGCAGTAAATACCCGCCATGTAAGACATATATACATCTGCTCTCAAAAGTGATGTCTGGTGGAAATGGAGTGAATTCCTTGTACAAAGAGTATTTGGCAATTTTTCGCATTCCGGATTTGTCAAAAAGAGACAATCTGTAGGCAGAGAGCTCGTAAGTCAAATATTCCTCAAGTTCTTTGTCAGATTGCCTTGTTACACTCATTCTTTGGAAGAGTGCTGTCGGGTTGATCAGAATTTTTTCTAATGGCTGCACTCTTTCATTACGCTTGAATGTAACGGAATGAAAATCGCTGTTAATGATTCCTGATATGCCAGCAGTGCCAACGTCCTGTGCCTTATGACAGTTTATCCTCTCATCTCCAACAATTCCGGTAGAGATTGAAATGAGATCGTTTGTTTCTCGGAAAGAAATGTGCTGTTGAACCCATTCCAATAATTTATTCATATCAGCGTTGTCCCAGGAAACTCTGGAGTTTCTCATCTCTACATGTTGTTCAGAAGTTGTAAAATCTGTCCCGCTGAACTGTTCAATTTCTTCGCATATTCGTTGAAGTGACGTCATACCCATGGTCAATCTTGCCAAAACTCCTTCACTGACTCCATGTCCATGAGAGAGTCCACTTGCTGTTTTCATGGTCTTCATTAAAGATTGCTCTATCGTCATGTCAGTCCATGTTCCTGAACAGAATTTGTCTGTACGGCGAATAACGAATCCCCCATCACTTGTGACTTTTTCAAAGTCATCAGCAGTCATTTTTTCCTTCAAATGATGCATGTCTTGAAGATATAGGTAAGAGCACTTGGTATACAAATAGTGACCACTGGCGTAGAAGTATGGCAACATTCTGTATATAGTTTGAAGATGCAAATCCCAATCACCCTTTCTTTCAGATTCAATGAATTGTTTGACAATAGTCACCATATCAAAGTATTGGATCCACAGTTTTGCTGTAGGGCCTTGCTGCTCGAGTGATATCATATGCGTGGTGCCATGGGGGTGTTTCAAGGACACCCTCCCACGCGTTTTGCATTCACAAAAACATTACATTCAGCGTTTTCGCCCTGCGATGATGGAATTTCAATTATATTGTCAAAATTCATTTTACTCGTATGCCAAAACTATTAACGATAGAAAAAAAACTGTATATGAAAAATGTAGGACGTTTTCTCTAGTTTAATTTGGTGCAATAATTTTTTCAAAAGAATTTAACCCTTTCCAGAACGCAAGGGAAAAACTGAAAAAACTCCAATTTTTTCATGTTTTTTCGCTTATAATTTTTTAAGCAGACCAGATACGAGGTGGCAAAGTTGAAATTCATGTTCAGCACCCCCCAAAACATAAAGGAAGAAAGAAAAAAAAACTTCTCCAAAACGTTCCAGGCAGAAGCATTTTTAGGTCTAAATTTACTGGACTATAAATGAATGATAAATATTTTGCACTCCATATTTTACAGAAAACACATTTTTAGAGAATCTCAGAAATGCATTTTAATTTTGTGATATTTGAAATTGTGCTCAGCAAAAAAATGCACAATTGCATGCAAAGCACAATTAAAAACTACTCTTAAGCAATTCATTCCTATAGTTAGTAATAATTATGAATTCCTTTTTGTAGCTTTGTATATTAACAACAGAGTTTATAAACATCACGTACTATGTAAACATTTAATTAAACATAAAAATTCGCAAACCGAAATGGAAAACGCACTTCCAGCAATTTTCGCCCATAGGCACTTCAGCAACCGAACTTTTTTGTGTCCCTGTAAAGGCACGATAAATTCTACGCACTATATATTGTATAGTAAGCATCTTGTAATGCATCCCAGTAATGTTTATAAATTCCAATATGCTTTAAATAGTGTAACATCATTAAAATACGTAGGCTGCAATTTTTCCTTACAGACCATTATGTAATTGAATTCATTTTTGTGACCGTGACCACGTAAATGAATGATAAATGCTTTGCAGTCCATAATCTACAGTAAGCACAGTGTAATGCATTTCAGTAATCTATAAAAATTTCATTATGTTTGAAATAGTGTAACATTAAAATAAGCTTCACCTATAAAAAATTCACGCCCATACATAGTAATGCTTAATGTTTTTTCTGTAAATCTGTATATTATCTATAAAAGCTATAAACATATAGTACGCAAAAAGTTAGTGCTGTAACAGAAATATTTTGTGTGTCCCTGTAAATGAATGCTAGCTGTTAAAACACAACAACGAACTTACGTCTCTGTGTCTAATAGTTAGGGAATTATTAAAGCAAGACGATATAGACTTTTTCATTACGATCAAAATATCTGTCTCGGTGCTTGTGTTTCGGTGTGATTTTAATTACATTTCACATCAAAATGCATTTTTCAGTTAAACATTTCTAGTGAATGAATTCTAAAATATAAATCTTCAAAAAAATTTAATGTATTTAAATCAAATCTTTTAACACCATTAGAATATATTTGAATATTCATTAATGGCTTTAAATAATTTTAAAATAACACTTTTGCTTTTTGCATTTGTGTTTCTGAATTAAAATTTTTTAATCAGATGTTAAGAAGGTTCTTTGAACTACAGGTTTATTGAAACGAAAATATCTTTTCACCACCAAGAGAGTAACTTTATTGAACTAATTTAATTGGATTTATTTATTCCAGTTACTCCATTATATCTTAATACGTTTTTGTTTTATTTGTGTTTATATATTGAACTTTTCATCAAAGATGAATACTAAATATGTTAAGAAGATGAGATAGATCTATTATTTTGGTAAAAATTAAATAAGGAGAACGATTTTTAAAATTGAAAATCTAATTAATTTTTTTATGGGTACATATTCACTATATCATGGAAAACGCATTTTTGGAACGCACTGTTAATATAATATACAATTAAATATATAGAAAAGGTAACAATTAAATTAATCAAATGATATAACCAAAAGTGAACTACATTTTCGTGAGAGCTATAATTACTTATAAATAATATAAAAGGAACGAAAATTGAAAACTAATGATTCTGCCTTACTTCTATTTTTTTCCAAGTATGCAAAGGGGAGGGGTTGAAGAAATCACGTCGAAGAACTCGAAAAACATGTTATCTAACACAATACAAAGAAGTACTATTTGAAAAACAAGAAATGAAATACACAACCTTTTTCACTGTATTCTAATAGGGGCTGTGCATATGTAACGCCATCACTTTAGGGGGAGTCTGGGAATGTTTTTTGATATCGTTATCTTTTTTTATCCAATCAAACTTTCTTTTCTTTTTTTTAACATTAAAATTGTCTTATTTATTTATTTATTTATTTTTTAGTCTGTTATCTATTTTTTGAAAATACAAAGTTATTAAAGCAATGAAACGTTTATAAAATTATTTTATTACAAAATATGGAATAGTCCAATGTTTGGCATTCTTCTGCCATATGCGCATATAATTCACTGTTGGAGAAAAAGGGTGTGAAGTATGTTTGAAACTATACTTGTTGCGTTTACTAGTAAATAAAAGAGAAATATTATGTCCACCTATTTTGTTGATAAGAAGATCTACTTGCCTTCTCCCCATGCAGGAGGCAACTGCAAGAAGACAATATTACTGTTGAATACATTATGTAAGAAAATGCTTTTTTTAAATACGTTTAAGTACTAACTATTTATTTTAAGAGTTATTTTATATAAAGTAATTTCATGTATAATATTGATATGTTACTCTCTTCTCTTCATTTGAATCAGTAAAGCATGAGAATAATAAATGTATACCCATGTATGTTATCATCGCAAACGTATGAAAATAAAAAAATTAAAAATTAAAAAAAATGTAAAAAATGGAAGTTTTTTTATACAGTGATAGCAATATCATTAGGCATGAAGAGGGGGGGAGGGGTGGATCAAGAGTTGATAACAAATGTTATCATATTTACCAAAAAGTTGATAACGTTACATTTGTACAGCCTCATACATATACCATCATCATATCTATAATACAATAATACATACAAATATATAAACGTGAAAAAAAATTAGAGATATAAACGGCAACTACTAAATTTGTCTGCAAAAACATGAATACTAAAGTGTATATTCTGAGATAAAGATTTTAAGAATAATTCAGGTACACGTTTGATGTTTCATGTTTTCAATTTTCTTACTACGTTTTACTCTGAACGTAAATTGAAAAGTATATTAAAAATTATTAATATAATTACGGACTTTTACAATCATATTCGCAAAATTTACTATATTTTAGTGTTCATTTTGCAGTCAAAATTTCAAATACAAAAATTATTCTAAATTTAGCCTTAATAGAAAATTATTTATATAAATATGTTTATGCAAAATTTCAAGCTTCTATAATGATTATATTTTAGTTAGAGAGCGAAAAACACAATAATTACACTTTTATAGAAAAGGCTTTAAAACTAACATGATATTGAAAATGTTTGCAAAATGTTTGCTTTTAAAGTTAACTTTCGTTTTAATTGTAGATAAATTCTTTTTGCAATGAATTTACAATATTTTGTAGTATTTTTGAAAATTAAAAAACTTATTTTTTGTACACTGAACTAGACTCTTCCCTGCGTATTACTCGTGGATAACATTGGATAGCATATTGTGTTTCGTTTTTCATCTATCTCCAAATAAATACATAAATGTTTATTAATAGATATTTTGATCATAAAATATTCCTGTTATTCAAAAACTAAATAGATTTTAAAAAAATATATTTTTCTAACGGAAATGTTCATTTTATTATTAAATTTTTAATGCAATACTAGATAATTAGTTATCGTTAGATATCGAAGCGTATATTTTTTATTCTAAGAAAAATTGTAAAGCAAATCTGAAAAACTGAAATAAAAACTAAAACTTATCATCCTCACTCATGTGGTATTTTCAACATCAAGCTGTCAGTTTTACGCATAAATTCTTGAAATAAATTAAATTGAAGTTTCAGATTGTTTTGCTACCTCCTAAACCTTAACTTTTAATAAATACAGAATTTTAATCCTTATTAGGTTCTTTATAATGATGTTTAATTACTTACAATTTTTATAACAGTGATTGAACAAATACACATTAAGAGAAATATATGCAATCACTTTACTTAACTTTCTATCTGTATCTAGAAACATTTATGCCTTTACGATAATATAATTAAATGCTTATGCATAATTTTGGTTTGCATAATGTGTAATTAAATACAATCTTTAAGTAAAAATTATATTTATTTTCTTCGAAAATTATGTATATAGATTTTAGAATTTTATTTTGTTTTTATTGATAAATATTCAGTTTTTTTTGTTAAATTAGAATATATATATATAAAAAAAGCTCAACCTGTGACGCTACAATACATTAAGGATCATTGTGTACAGTGTTCACAGCCCTGGTTTCTTCACCTTGGCCCCTGAGATGCTATATGCCCCGATCAAGCGGACAGCCTAACGTGGAAACCTCAGTGCTTAACTCCCAAGCAAGCTTGGTATTCAATTTCTCGACCCGGAAGAGATGAAAGGTTGAGTGAACCTTGCCCAACACAGAGTCGAACTCTGGACATGCAGCGTGTTTGCGCTAAGCGCTGACCACTAAGCTAATGGACATCTGTAATTTATAAAACGTATGTATAAACACGAGTTTTTCCTAGTTATTTCTTTAAAAATTAAGTGGAGGTAAAAATTAAAATATTTGTAAAGGAATATTTAAGTTTTGCTTGTTTAACATTAATAGATCGGGATAAATTACATCTAGTAATTCCTTTTTTATATAATTCAAGAGATCGTACGTAAGTTAAAATGTATTTTATTAATATTAACATACCTATATTAAATAGCACAGGGAGCTAAATCTTTCGGCAACATTACTATACATACCATATAAAAACTTAAAGGTTCGATAAGCTAGAAAACTCAACACACAAGTGAAAAAATATATTTAGAGATTTCTCTGATAGATAATAATCTATACGATTAATTTTATGTTTTATGTAAAATAACACACATGTTCTTGTGTAATAGATATTGTGTAGACAACTTAAAGAACCTGCATCAATTTCGTTCCACCTGAATAAGTATACCAATGCTAAAATATCTCTCTATTCTAAATAAAAAAGAAAAGTGCCCAGTTAAACTGATGGCATTGAGCTCACAGGCTATTCACACTAATTGTATATTATTCTCTTGTTTCAAAGAATAATGCCTTCGAAAAAAAAATCGATAATAAATTAAGGGGGGGGATTAACCCCCCCCCCTGTTCCCCTCTCTTTATACTTAACCAGTGAACCCCCAAAACTAACCAGGGAAGCGCCTTTTCACAATGAGCTTTTATACAAAATTTGAAGCAAATCAGATAATTCTGCATCAAAAAACAATTTATCTAACTTAAGGGGGGGGGGTCAGCCCCCCGTTCCCCCCTTTGCAGTTAACCAATGAACTCACAAACTAATCAGGGAAGCGCCTTATCACAATGAACTTATATACAAAATTTGAAGCAAATAGTATGATTCAACATGAAAAACCCATTTATCTAAATTAAGGGTTGAATTAGCCCCCCATTCGCCCCTTTATACTTAACCAATGAAACCCCAAAACAAATCAGGGAAGCGCCTTATCACAATGAACCTATAAACAAAATTTGAAACAAATCGGCTGTTTCTATCAAGAGTTATAGCGTTACGTACATAGTACATATGTACATACATACATACATACATACATACATACAGAACGGGCGGGCACATTACCTCTCAGGCTTTGATAGCCTGTGAGCTAAAAAGGTAACTAACGCTGTCACTCCTATAAATGAATTTTCTGTGACATGAAGTATTTCTTGAGTAATATTAAGAAAACTATTGCAGATAAAAATGTGAAAACTGGTAGTGTTATAGAGACGAATTCGTGAAACACGCTGAAGCATACAGTTTTTAAATCGGAGAATTATTTTAAGAGCTATTTAACGTTGAAATAGGTAAAAATAGTTCTGTTAAAATGGTTTTATAGGAACAAAAAGTATGCTCAGTTATATAACCATATTTTACAGGGGCGTACTTGACAAGCTTGCAGTGTGTAGTGTGGAATTATTTTTGCAATTTGACTAATTCTTTGAGTTGTTTTATTTTAAACTTTCAATTTAAATTTTCATTATTTCAATGGAGATTTATTTCCTATTTAGAAATTGTCATATTTTAAATTGTTGCCAAAATTGTAAAACACCGCAAGGAATAATACTAGCTTTCTATTTAAAAATGTATTTACACGTGACTATTAAAAACAGAAAGAAAACTCTAAAATAATAATTAAACGATCACGTGTGGAAAGCAGGAAACGATGAAAATTTCGTCATGAAAAATGCATTTAGACGTGAATAATAAAATAAGAAAGAAAACCTTAAAATAATTAAATTATTACACACGAAACACATTTAATGGGGAAAATTACACCATATATTGAAAAGATGCATTTAAAATGATTTTTTACGATATTCATCTAACGTCACAGTGGGAAACGCATTGTAAAAGTAACGTGGCTAGCAAGTTTGTTTATATATTTCATACTTGATCCAGAATAAATACAGAACAGGTAAATACATACGTAAAATACTTTAAATTTATTTTTTGAGAATTATTATTCAATAAATACATATTAGGTTAAACGTATTAATCAAAATAAACAATTTACATTTTAAAAAGTACATGAAAAAATATGCATGAAGCTGTATTAAAATAGAGAAAAGAATTATACCTGTTCCTGAAAATATCTAAAACTCGATATAAACATAAAAAATAAGCGTAAATTTTTCATTCACGTACATTTCAACGCCTCAGGTCTGAATGTTATTTCCAGGCAGACCAATTTTTGTAGCCTCGAACTCAAAGGAAAATTGCCCATAGCGTTGTTATACGAGTCCGAGGGCAGAGATATTTTTTACTTAAGATCGTCACTGTTCGTGATAATATCATTCAATTTTCCGTAAGCTAGTACTATTTTTAAAACAGAGCAGATTAGTAAAATTTTAGAGGCTTGTGGTATCTGAGCAAGGGTTGACGAGTTTAGCTCACAGGGGGCAGAGCCCCTTAGCATTTTAAACAATTACTATATAAAGAAAGAAATGTAACCAAACCATATTTTGTGTGTTGCTGTAAATGAAGAAAGAATACTATTCACAACATTTTCTATTGAAAAAAGATTGAAGTATATTGGAATAATGCATTTAAAATTATTTATGTTTAAAACAGTTTAAAAGATCATTAAAATTCAACTTCAAATTATTTATAATTGACATGTAATTATTCGAATTCCTCTTTATGTACCTTAAAACGAACTGCAAATGTAGCACATTTTTATTTTAATAGGGGACTTGCTAAAGTAAACCTCAGTAGCATATATCAGTTTCGTGGCAGTGCAAGTATATTTGCGAAAGTTAAATTGTAAATTATTGGAAAATTTGAAGTTATTTGTAATTTCTAAGTTGACATGATTATACATATATCTGAATTTGAATTTTTTTGCGAAATATGATAAAAATATATTATTCCTTATTTTTTTTTCAATTAATGTTTAGTGATTGCATTTTATTGACTATATTGTTATTTGTTAAGGAAATTAACCGTATTACTTTTGCGAAAGTTAATATTTCGAATATACTGTCAATATTGACTGAAATTATTAATTTTCTAAATATCGTTTGAAACAATAGAAATGTCAAACTTATTTTGATAGAAATGTTTTAACAAATGTTTCGAATGTGTACAAGTGTTTTAACTTTTTAAAAAAGGTCAGTGTTTCTTTTATCTGTCAGATACAAAAATTTTGTTTTCAATTTCGAATGAAAATAAAGAAAATATGGGAATGTGATAATATAATATAAATATATGTATAATGATGTATTTGAAAGTATAGAGACAATGCTTTCAAAATTGCGTGAAAATTATACCTTTTAAATCATTATTTTATGTAAAATAATTTATTTAGAAAGAGAAAAGAAAACAAATCTTAAAAATGGAAATTCGAAACAGAAATGTGTTTTAAGTGCACTAAATTTTAATAAAGTACTGTACTATAGAACGAAAAAAACGTTAAATTCATCTTTCAGTACTTTAAAATTATGTTAAAAAGCAATGTAAATAATGATTATGGACTATTTTAAAAAGAAATCGTCATCGATGTTTGTAGCATTTTATAATTTGACTGACATTTTAGGTTTCGTATACGAAGCTTTATCAAGAATCTTTAGCAACAGACTAATTAAACATTGAAGTTTAAATATTGCTATTTATCTTCTATAATTAGAAGCATGCATATATATGTATTGGGGGATTATAGCGGATTTGAAAATTGCATTGAAATTAATCTATAACACCGTTTTTGAGTTTTATTTAAAAAAATAGTAAGCGTAAATATAATTATTTAGTTTCGAAAATTAACAAAGGAGTTTTATAATGTATATTTTTGTTGACAAATTCTTTGCTTTAGGATTTAATCAAATAAACATATATTTTTAAATATTTTTTAATTAAATGTTTAAGTCATCGCATTCTAAAACGTAAATCTTTAACAAGCTTTAATGGAGATAAATAAAACCTTTTAACGCATATTAACCTATCTGAATATTCATTAATGATTTTAAATAGTCTGAAAACAACTCATTTGTAATGTATCCTTCTGTTTGTATATACATTTTTACTTAGAAAGTGTTAAAAAGAATGTTTGAATTAAACATTTATTCAAACAAAAAAATATTACATTAAAATATACACTATCAACTTAAATTTCCCTAATTATTTAACTTTATTGGATAACATTTATTTGATATATTTATTAATGTTAATCCATTTGATCCTACTAAATTTTATTTTAGCTTTTTTGTATTTACATACTATTCATCAAAATTTTAGGATAATTGTACTTTGAAGAACATTATAGATTTTTTTATTTTTGGAATTACTATAAGGGGAAGTGCGTAAAGAGAAAACTTTAATTGTATACTTTTCATGTGACAAAAAAAACTTTTTTTCAATTCAGTCAAAAATTCTTTTTTACACATACATTCAAAGAAACAAAAAAGATAATTTTTATATTTTAGCGAAATAGCGTCGCCAAATGTAATGTATGTAGATATTTTTTTCAAAGTCAGAATTTCTGATATATAAGTTTAAAATTTACAACTGATTTTGTCTCTATTTCTATTAAATAGGGAGATTTCGATAAGAGACCTGAAATTCATATTATTTAAGGGACACCTGTATGAAAAAAACTAAAAAAAATATTATTATCGATAGTAAAGCAATGATATATTTCTATCAACATATACAAATATTTGTTAACTATACTTATATAAAACCTCCTCCGCCCACAAATACGTATTATATCATGTGTTGTATGCATATTTAACCAATATTTACATGTTTAAAAAAATCTATTGTCTGAAGTTTCAATGTTTTTCCATTATTTAAATTTTTTACAGGTATGTTATATTATGGACTAAAGAGATATTATTTTTTTTATATTAATAAATATATACCAGTTTTATTTTAAACATATTATTTACCATATGATAAATTTGTATCAAATTTTACATGCAGTCATTTTAACATATAAATTATTTTAATTATGTTATTACTTGCATCTGCTAAATAATAAACCATGAATTAAAAAATATAAAAATTTCAACTCTCAGTGCATAAATACTAAAGCTGCATTGTGTAAAAATTACAAAAAGTGGTTTTGAGATAATCGAGTTTAAACTTTGTTGACAATATCAATGTTAGCAGCAGTAATTAGAAAATGCTCAGTTTGTATCTGTTTTAAATGTCGACAAAATCTGAATCATGGATCCGTATGGATCATGAAATAAGACGTGTGCTGTTTTTTAAGAAAGGAAAATGTGAGTTTTTGCTGACATTTTGTTAAAATTGATTTTTGGCCCTCCTTTATAGCTGAATAAAATTTCCTGTAATTCTAAAGAAAAAAAAACTTGAATAAAATAAAACTATGTTCTTTTTCCTCACGCATGCCTATGATTTTAATAATTCATTGAAATATATGTATATGTATAATAACTTAAATTATAATGACTAAGGTAAAATTAAGACATGCATTTTGAGAGCAAGATCTTAAAAATATATTCCAAATACAAATTTTATACGTCATATATCGTCACTTATAATATCATATTTCACCCTGAATCTAAATAAAAAATATATATTTAAAATAGCAAATAGTATAAGTAATTGCTTTCATAATCTAAATCAGTACATTAACGAAAATTTTAAGAATTCACTTGTAATATGTAACATAGTTTTTTTTTTGGCAAAAGACAGAATAAATATAGTTTTAGAATAAAGGTATATATATACGCAAACAATAATATGAAAATGTATAAGATTGTATAATAATAAAATTTTTGTGCACGCAGTGCAAAAAAAACAAAAGAAAAATAAATAAATACGTTTCAGAAAAGGAACTTAAAAAACTGTGCTCCAAAATATTTGTTTACTAGCTGTTACCCGTGACTTCGTTCACGTATCATTAAAAAAAGAATAAATGCATTAATTAAGCAAAATATTTCATTCCCGATAATTAGAAACGTAAATAATTAACTAACTCTTTATCACATTCCATAGGAGACAATACAGTATCTCTGTGTTATAGAAGCCTTGACATAACTAAGTTTTAAAAAAGTGAAATTTTGTGACAAATAATCACGAAAAGGAAACTGCAACCAATGAAACAATTTGGTAATTGTACGTCAAACGTGACAAATGAGGTGCGTTCGTACTATAGCTAGTTATATAAATATTCAGATCTTGAGGATTTTTAATTCTGTGAAATGAATTATATCATCTGCAGATTAATTTCTGTCATAAAATAAGTATCTCGGTCGCTTGACGATTAAACATCGGAAGCTCCTCCAGCAAGAAAGCACCGATTTTAAAAAAAAATTCAAATTTCTTAATAAATATTTTTATTAATATCTCCTAAAGTTTTGATTCGATTTTTAAAAAAATTGAAACGTCTCGACAAAATTCTGCAAAGATAATATATCTTAAATTTTAAACCATTCCGTTGGGTAGTTTTTGCGTTGTTATATGCGGACGGACGGACAGACGGACAGACAGACGGACGGACCAAGCGACGACAATAGGTGCTACGTATTTATATAATTACGAACGCACCTAAAAAGGCGGGCCAAATAAAATAGTGGAAATCGGCGAATTATATAAAAACATATGTCAAGTTTACCTGGTAAACCATTTTACTTTTAACGCCTTTGTGAAAAGTTTTAATAGCAATCCTTCAAAGATAATGGGAATAGTATATTCTTTTTCATATTCAATTCTTGTAAATAGGGAGCAATTATTGTAAACCTAAATGCAAGGAGCTTAAATTTGCCTCCTTGATTTAATCTATAACTGAAAAAAAAAATCTTTATTTCTAAATGAAAATATGTTGACAGACGATTTTTGTTCTCCAGAATAAATAGATTCATGAAGTTTGAATATGTGAAAATACGTTTTTATTTTTCAAAAATTTTACTGTAATCAAGATTTATTTTTCTTTCACCATCTATTCAAATTGAAAATAAATTCTTTTTTTTTTTCAGTTTTAATGAGAAAAAATATAATAATCCGTTTTATTTCTTCTTTTTTATCCACAAAAATAGAATAATTTAGTTGCCATTTTTAGAGAAACTTCGTTAAAATTTACAAAAATAAATAAATAAATAAAATAAAATAAAATAATAATCATAATATCTCGGAATTTAAATCATTTTTTTTAAATTCTGAGAGTTTATGACATCCTTGGATGAATGATAACCGGTGTTAAGTAAATCGCATTGCGTTCGACAATCTGAAAAGAGTAGTTGCGAAATACATACAGGCGATCAGATTTTAATATAATAGACTAGCTGGCTTCGCCCGCTAGCTGGCCCCTAATTTACATCGGTGCCTCGAAACTTTTGTATTCTCCGGCTCGCATCCCCCTCGAACGGAACAAACCTCCAACACGGGTCCCCGCTGCCTTCGGCACCGGATAATCCCTTAATTTGAACATTGAGTAGTATAAACCTCTAACCGAACGTGCCTCCGACCCTGGTCCCCGCTGCCTTCGGCACCGTATACCGGTCGTGCTACGATGGATAATCCCTTAATTTGCACATCGAATATTATAAACCTCTAACTGAACGGTGTGGTCCCTTCATGGTGTGGTTTTTGGCGAAAAACTCTCATCTGTATGTAACTGATATTCATGCTTAATAATCGGTATAGATAAAAAAACATTTCAATTTTTCGTTTTAAATATGTCGTGAAACTAATCTACTTTCTATACTTACTGATCCTTGTATTATTAATGTACGGAATTAATTCCCGCTCCTTGTAGAACCCATTTGAAAATTCCCGTTTTATTTCAAATATGATGTCACATTTTCCTCAGAGAAATCTCTTTTTAATGCCATAATTCTTGTTAATTTCCTTTTTCTGGACATACATTTTAGCGGAAAACATTTGTATGTAACTGGTACTCAAGCTAATTATTAATCAGTATCGATAAAAAATATTTCAGTTTTTTATCTTAAATATTACGTCCATTATCTATCTACTTTCATTATACATTGATATTCATGCTCCTTGTATTATTACGACTATTTGAAAATACATGTTTTATTTATGACGTCATATTTGTCCATGCCGAGGAGGATCATTTTCATAGTTCGATGTTCCAAGCGAAATCTATTTTTAAGAATATAATTATTGTTCATTTTCCCTTCTAATTATAACGCAGTTTTTTGACAGAAAAAGAACTTTTTAATGTAACCGATATTCATACTTCATGTATCATAACAAATACTCCATATTTTTGTTTCAAATATCACGGAAATTCATCTTCTTTTGAATTCTTTTAGGTAGATTTCGTAACAAATACTACCTATTTTATTTTCATTTTTCAATGTGAAAATCGTTCAATTGAAAATTAATTGTTGAGAAAAAATTATTTTTCCGTGTTTTTATTTATTGGCAACGATAAAAGCCCTAGCAACGATAAAGTAAAATGGTTAAATTTTATGGGAAAATGTCCATTTATTCTCTATGAAAATAACGAAATTTTGAATTATTAAGAAAAATATTTGAATAAAATGAACCAAAACCAGCCTATGTTCATTTGAGGGTTATAATCAACGTATATGCAAAGATACACGATCATTAAATGCTCCATTTTGACGCTGGCTTCAGCCTAACATTTGCACACAATCAGATTTATAATATTATTAGGATTACGCTGTAAGACGCGTTTAATGATAAAAATGCGATTTTTGGTAAATTATTTTTGCAGCTGATTTGTAGAATATCAGGGTATCTGTAATGTTTGTATTTTAGTTAATAGGCTGTAGATGGCAGCACTACAAATTGATGGGATTCTGTTCGCTATCGCCCCCCCCCCCTCTTTTCATTATTTTGATTGTACTACAAGTAGCCACTGAATGTTGTGTTGTTATGTAATGTGTGTGCTCTTATGCAATATGCGTGCTGTGACATTATGTCTTGTTAATTTCTATATTAAACCTCTAGTTACTATGTCTCACTCGTGCATCTCATTTAAGTATTTAGTTACCTTAATTAATTAATATTCAAGGTCAAATAATTGGCGCGAGACAATGGATCAAAAAGCGGAAAAGTTCTCACCAGCAATTTTGTAAAAAGAAATGATGCGCCAAAAATGAAATGGCTACAGTTTTGATTTTAGTACGTGAAAATATGTTTCTCAAGCAATAATATAATTTTATGTCCTGCACAAAGTATGTCATTTACGGGGGGTGGTGGGTCTAAAACTTTTTTGTTTTCTGAATTGAATAAAGTACTATAATATTTCACATCTTTAAAGATTTTAACAATTCCATTGAAACGTTCCAAGAGTATGGTAAAAGGCTGGAACAATGTTTTATATTGCATGATATTATAGAGGAAAAAAAGCCCGTGTTATTATTTCTTGTATGGGTCCTAAATTGTATAATTTATTATGGGATTTATCTTTTCCTAAAGCTGCTGAATTACTGAAGTATGACGAGATTGTTGCTATTCTGCTAAAGCACTTAAGCCCCGCCCCTAATAAATTTTGTGAAAGGATACAATTCATTAATTCCTAACAAAATCAAAATGAATCTATACAAGATTTTTCTGCTAGATTAAAAAACTAGATAATCTTACGTACTTTTTCTGTTGATGCATTAAATGAAAATCTGTTGGAGCAATTGCTTAGAGGTTAAAAAAAAGGAAACTATTCAGTGTAAATGAATTACGAAAGTTAATGATTTAAAATTTGATAAAGGCATTGAAAAATCGGTAATTTTACAAAAAGCTGAATTTGGAATTTCTGAATTGAAGAATAAAAATTTTAATGTAAATAAACTTACGTCTACTAAAAGTGTACAACCCAACAAATTTTGAAATATTTTTCAAAAACAGAAAATCAACAATCATGCAAATTATGTAAATAAGAGTAATTCTGAGGTACATATGAATAATTTGAAATATTACAGATGTGGAAAGGCATCACATTTAGCTAATGTACGTAGATATATTAATACAATTTGCAATCAATGTAAGAAAAAACGTCATTTTAAATAAGGTTTGTAAAAGTAAGAATAACAGTGTTTAGAAACAAATGAATGTATTTTATGCAGATGATATTTTATCTTTGATCATGATAAAGATACTACTCCCATAAAAGTATCGGTTTTAATTCATAATAAAGCTAAAGCTGAAATGTAGTTAGATACCGATTACGGAATTTCTGCTGTACGTGTAAAACATTTTGCAGAATTTTTCAAATTACAAAATTTTTCCGCTAGATGTTCCGTTTAGAACTGCCACTGGTGAATTTTATATTCATGTTGGGTATGTAAATGCAGTAGATGTTTCTTATAAAGATAATATTAAACATCTTAAATTCTATTTGATTAAATGTAATTTTCCACTATTATTTGGAAGAGATTGGGTATCTGCATTTAATATATTTATCTCTAATTTGAAATCTGTATATGTAAATGAAATTGCGAATTCTGCTGAAAAATTTAAAGTATTATTAAATGATTTTTCTGATTTGTTTACTAATAAAGTTGGAGAGATAAAATGTTTGAAAGCATAACTTTATGTAGAAAAAGATGCTGTGTCCATATTTTGCAAAGCTAAAACGGTTACTTATGCTGTACGTGGAGCAGTAAATGAAATATAAAATGAGAACACACATTTTACCAGACAATTAAATACATTAAACCAACATGAGCGAAAAATTGACATGAGCTAGGACTCGAACCTGGGATCTTCAGTGTACCGTGCTGATGCTCTGCCACTAAGCATCAGCACGGTACGCGGAAGATCCTAAGCTAGCTGATCTTGATAAAATGTTTCCAGTTCTAAAACCTAAGGTTCCAAATAGTACTTTTGATGATGAAGCAGAATATTTAAAAACTAATTCTTCTTCTTCCTCCCCAGAGATACCTAGATATTCTACAAGATTTCGAAGAGATTCTACCCGACGGAAATATTAAGTGGGGGGATAATTGAAATCTGTGTATAGCAGATAATAGGCTTCCGATGGCAGCACTTCAAATTGTTTGGTGTCTGATCGTTAGCGCCCCCTTTTTCATTGTTTTGATTGTTGTAGTACAATGAAACCACAGAATGTTGTGACCACAGCATGTGACCACTGAATGTTGTGACCACAATGTGTAGCCACTGAATGTTGTATTGTTATGTAATATGTATGCTGTGACGTTATGTCTTGTTGTTTCGTATATTAAACCTCTAGTTACTATGCGCCACTCGTACATCTCATTTAAGTATTTAGTTATCTTAATTAATTAATATTCAAGTAGAACAGTATCCATGTGAAAATTTAAAAATAATCTATTATTTATGACCCCTAAGCGTCTATTACGACCCCTAAAACTATTTCCTTCGATATCATACTGTCATCTTTACACGTGACATTTTAAAGTACGTTAAACACAAGTTAAATCTATTTTCCAAAATTCTAAACCTAAACTGAACATAGATATATCATTCTGGCCTTTAGGGCAGACCAATATTTATACATATGCTAAAATTGTAACATTTTATGTAATTGTAACAGTTTATGAATGGCGAATTATTCGAACTTACTACTTTACTTATACATACATTTTATCTGCCAAAATAATCTTGATATGTAAATATTTTTTACCATGATCCAAGTATCATTGGTATTTTTAAAAAGCTAAAAGAAATATTTTTTGAGAAATATTTCATTTTAATTGAATGTTTCATAAACAAATATGATTAACGGTAAATGTAAATTTATTTTTAAATAACTATTCTTAAATATTAATTTCCCATTGTTTCAGAAACATGTATAGTATGTCTTTCTACACCTGTTAAAAAATTTCAAATCATGAAACGTTTAGCATGATATTAAAATATATATGACTTCAATTTGTCTATATGTCATTGAATTTGGTATTAGAAGCGTTTTAAGAGACTTGCCAAAGTTTGCAAATGATCGCCATAGATGGTGGCATTTCGCAAAATATTGCCCAGTTTGGTGAGAAAACTAAATTGCAAAAAACACTCATATTTTGCCCATAATATTCCAATTTGGAGATAAATCCTTTTTAATGCTCTTAATACTATTTGTTTCTTTTAATTATACATACATTCTTTTACAACCACATTCTTTTGGTATGTTATTTCAAATTTAGACTGTCCATTAATAAGTATGATAATATCAGAGACGCATGTAATGTGATAATTTTCCAAGATTACAAACAACATTTATAACGGTAATTTTATTCCAATGACCACACATCTCCGGAAATTTAATCCAAAGGGAATCGACTAGGACGAACTTTAAAACGTAGTTGACGAATCTATTTACAAAACTGCTATTATAAAACAATGAATCAATTACGAATAATCAATTTATTTTATATAATATGCCACTAGAATAATACATAGAAACAAAATACGAGGTATGTGTTTTTCATACTATTTGTGTTCATAAACACACTAAAGTTTTCTTTTTGTTTTTTTAAATAAGCCATGAAAATAAAATATGATATTGAATTAGACTAGAAAGTACTCCTATTAATGAATGAGCAAAAAGTTGTTAGAAGTTCACGAAGTGGCACCTTGTCGTAAATGTTGTTCCGAAGTGGCAGTAGATGTCATAAAAATTCGAACAGTTTGTTTCATTGTGAGTTCCTAATGATCGCTTTATATGACTGCTTCGAGTCTAACAAATTGATATTTTTGACATAAATGAAAATTTGTGATGCAAGAAAAATCATAAAAAACTGAAATAAAAACAGATTTTCATCATCTTCATCATGTATTTCCTTCGATGTCATATTGTCATTTTTACGCATCATTTTTGAAATTACACTAAAGGGATGTCAGGAGTATTTTTATACAGTCTAAAGCTAACCGAAAGTCAACTGGCATTTATGAAAGAAAATTCTTTATACAGATTTTTAAATGTTGGCATTTTAATATACAGTTGATGAACGATGATCTTTAAAGAGAAAATGTGAAATGGCTTAATTAAATTGTTGTATATCGAATCTCAGAAGTGTATGCTTAAGTGAACATGTAAGTATCTGGTAATGCATAGATTTTATTTCCAACATTATGTATTTAAATATAAATATTTGTTACCTTGCTTCCAGAATTATTGGCAGTAAAAAGATAAATACACTTTTCAGTGAGAAATATTTAGTTTTAATTGAAAGTTTCTGAAGGATTTATGTTTAACGGTAAATGTAAATATATTTTATAAATGACTATTCGTAAATATAAATTTTCCATTGTTTCAGAAACAATGTTTTTTCTATACATGTTAAAGAATTTAAAACAAGAAATTTTTATCATATTATTAAACTACATAACACATCCATTTGTCGGTATGTACCTGTGTTATTTGGTTGAGTATCAGAAAGGTTTCAGAAGGCATGAGAAGTCTCCAAATGACTAGCAAGCTAGGTGATATTTCGCAAAACATCGACAAGGATTATAATCATTAAAGGATTTTCGGTTTACATGAACATATTGCATGTCTAGTTTAATTTTCTGATTGTAATAATGTACAGCATTTTTTTTTCAATTAAAATTATTTCCAATTCATATAATCTCTTATCTTTTGTTCAAAATTAAAACATCAAATAATATTTCACAGAACCATAATTTTGGCTGATATACTTCCAAAATCTACTGAAGATTATCAGAGCAGATCATAAATGAAAATTATATTTATCAATGAGGGAAATTTAGGTTTCACAATATGAGAAAAATGAATGATAAATACCAGGATTGAGCAAGTCATCAAAACTGCGAATTCTGGATAATTGTTCATTTTATAATTTCTTCTATTTGGAGAAAGAAGTATTAAAAATTCATAACTATAGGATTGCGGAATACAGCAAATGCTAACACAAAATATAAATGCAGATAATATTCTGTAAAACTTGTTTTAAAATATGTAACCTCAAAACTCTTAAATGCATTTACACAGTATCACAAAATAATGTGATAGATTATATACTTTGTAATGTCATTTAAGAATAAAATATATTTACGTAACGTATTATATTTCTTATTTTAACAAAGCAGTTTATATAATATATTCAGTGCATTGCTATATCAATTCGTTTAGCATTTAATTTGATAAACATTTAACAGAACTTTTGTTACAAAATTAGTTGTAAATCTTCAACTTTTATTAACGCATTTAAAGAAAATATTCCATTAGTTGAAAACTACTAAATATTCATTAATGCTTTTAGATATCTCTAATTAGTAAATTTGCTTTCTATATGCAATTCTGGATATTTTTTACTGAAAGACAGATATATGACTTTTTTATGAATGCTTTTGAATGAGATGTAACAAAAGCATCTAAGAAAAAGATAATGTCTAGAGAGTAACCTGATTATAATATTTAAACTCGATTTATTTATTGCTATTATTTCTTTAAATCTTGTTAAATTTAATTCCATTTGGTGACTTTATTTACATTTGAAATCTTTGAGTGACAATTCCAGAAAATGGAGTGGAGAAAAGCAAATAGTTCATTTAAGTTGATAAACATTATAAAAACTATGTTATCTAGTTAGTTGTAACTATTTTGCAATTCTAAATGTATATTTAAATAAAATTATACCAATAATTAAGTGCTAATAAATATTCATTAATGCTTTTGAACAGATTGAATTAAAACTTTTGCTTTTTGTATCCAACTCTGTATCTTTTTACTGAAACATAGAAACATGAGGTTTATAAGAATGCGTTTGAATTAAATGTTCATTGAAACAAAGTAACTAGTAAAGCGGTAACGTCTAAAGAGTAAACTTATTGTACTAACTAAACTCGATTTATTCACTTCTATTTTTTCTTTAAAACTTGTTAAAGTTAATTCCATTTGCTGATTTTGCTTATATTTTGAAATCACTGAGCAGAATTACAGATCATGGAATGAAAAAAAGAACAGATAGTTCTATTCATATGCTAAATATATTTGTCAAAATTGTGCATTAAATGAAAGAAGTTAAAAAGTTTTCTAATTTTGATTTTATGAAATGTAAGTGATTATTATTCTAAAAATATTTATGATACTACGCCGAGTGAAATGAACTTGATTTCAGTTATTAATTCAGAAAACATGTTTTAGAAAGTTTTAACCTTATTAAACTAATCCTCTTACAGATTTTCCAATGTGAAATCCTTAATACATTTTTCGGATGTCAACATGCTTGAACTATTAGTACTGTTTTAAAATTTATTTAATATGAATAGCCTTAATAACAATTTAAATTCATGTCATTAATTTCGTCAAAATGACTAGTCCGTAAATGACTAAAAGGAAAAGGCCCTTTTTTGCTAAATCCTTTAAAATTATTCTATTTCGACTATGGTATTGAACGGAAAAAGGGTTTTAATTAATATATCTAGTAACAAATTTAAGATTAGTGATATGCATATACAGTAAAGCACCGTTTATACGCATGGCGTCGAAAAGAATGCACACAAAAGATGTATAAATGAGAAAGAGTACATATATATTTTAAATCGAATCTCAGAGAAATCACTCACATGTAATTCTCGTGGCTTATGTTGGCTATAAATAACTATCCATAATTTAAACCGACTTAAAAACATAAATAAAGCAAAAAAAGTAATTTTAATTTACCCTTTTTTCTGTTGCCTATTCACATCATTCGTTTGACGGTTGATACCAATAGACAGATTCACTGGAATCTGTTGGAAGAGGCCCAGAGTAGAAATGAAGTGCAGACAAGAATAAAATTAATTAACTTTACTGATAAGAACAAAGCATGTAGGGAAACAAACTAGTCTGTTAGGTTAACCGAGCAAGTAACTGCATTCTGACACTAGTCTTCTCCGCTATAGTTTGATACCTGTTATTTTGTCCATATTTGGCAAAAATTCCCCCTCTCAGATTTTATCGTAACAAAGCAAGTAAATGAGTAACATAAATGGCAGGATTGGAAGAAATTTACAATAGATAACGTTCCTGCATAATTAAGAAACGACGTAAAATCGAAATTTTACGACGTAGAATTGAATTATTTTTACATTAAAATGAATAGGAGTGAATCAGAGCATCACTAATTGGATGTACAAATGTAAAAAACATATGCGTAAGAAAAGTGTAAACGGTTCTTCACTGTACTTTAAAGTAAATTATAAAGTATTTCTAAAAATTGTCAGAAACAACCTGAAAGGTTTTGGAACTTCTTTATGCCTTCTTTGAAAACTTCTTTATCCCTCATCAACTTCGAACAGAAATGTGACTGTTCCTGAAAGTAGCGCATGTACCAGGATATCATCCACATATATTCTTAGCCTTCATCAAAATATTTAAGGACTATGAAGAAACGGTTATTCTTCATATGGCTTTATATGCTCTTCACATGCCATCGGTAAATCTGGAATGTTGTGAAAGCCGATAGATTCCCTATAAAATTCACTGCCAAATGGAAACTCTAACTGTACAGATTATATTTTGATATTTAGTTTTTAAATACATATCTATAGGAAGAGGCACCACAACGCAAGGATTTCTTCGTTAAATATGGGGAAAAACGTTTATTAGCACAATGAAGACAAAACCAAAAACATAGAATACCAAGATAGAACACTATTTTGACTAACTTCGTTTGAGTTGGAATATAAACAAAGATCGTTATTTCACGTCAAATAATTCAATTCTGGCATATTTGTCTTTAAATTAGTCATTTAAAACATTGAAATTGTTTTCATTACTACACTACGTCAAAGGCGAACTCTATTCTATTCTGTTCTGGTTCGCTCCCGCTTTAACCAAGGATTAGGTCTCATCATATTGCAGTGCGACTCTAGCTTCTCTACTACGTTTACGCGCCGTATTCATGTGCAGTGTCAAGACGCAATAGATAGTAAATAGCACATAAGATTTGTGTTCTAAGATTATTTCTAAGAAAACAGCATGATAAATATATTTTTTCAAAGAAATAGTTATTGGTAATTCCTGTTTGCCTGAATGAATAAAATGTTTAAGATACAATAATAATAATAATAATAATAATAATAATAATTCTGAAAATAATATACGAAACTGATTATAGGCGTCAACATGAATAGTCGTGCACGCATGCATGTTTTTAAATCATGCTTTGGTGGTAGGTCAAAAATGATTTGCAAGAAATAAGGAATAATTATAATTAAAATTATTTCGTGGTATATTTTAGGTTAAAAAAATAATAAAACAGAACAAGAACTTGCTCAGGGAAACATAACCGTTCTCTACGCAGATTGTTCACACTTATTGCTACTTAATAGTTAATTTTATAGTATGATTCCAATTAGATAAAATCTGGAGTGACTCAAATCGACTCTCTGAACACGTTGCAGAACACTATGCGTTAAAATAAAAAGTAAAATAAAAATGAATAAAAACTTAGATCCTAAGTTTACAAAGTTACAAAGTTTCCACTTACGAAAATAACCTCATATTCTAAAGAAAACGCCACACTCATTCATAAAACTCAAACTATTTTCTAAAATTATGACGTAATTTTCAATGAATTTTCATTTTATCCCTGCTGTAAATAAGACCTGTTAATTAAAAAAATATATTGAAATTTAATTTACATGGTCATGCTAATGGGAGTTTCAAGTTGTTTAAATATAGATATTTCGCCATTTTTCCTCTTCAAAATATAATTCTTAAATTACCCTACGTTTCTATCAGATTAATAAAGCTATCTCCATTTTTTTATTATTTGCCTTTTAAGGGAAAAAATACTTTACTAAATTAAGTTACATTCCAAGGAAATAACATTGTTCTATTAAAATAAAATGAACATATTCAATAAAAGTCTTTAACTGAATTATTGAGTTAAAAATGAAAGTACTTTTTTGGTCCCAACATGGTTGAAAAAAAACTTTAGACACCCCAAACCCGTTGATCGAGTTGTACGAAAATGAATACAGTTCTTGCGACAATGACATGTAAGCGACATCGATAGCATAGTTTTCGCGCAATCCTGCTCAAACACACAGAAACATTCTGATATCATCAGTAAATGTAAAATAATTCCAACATATACATATATATGCTTACATGCATATGGAATCGTAGTAAAAATAGCGAAAACGGATTCAGAGAAAATGTGCAAATATATCCATAATCGGGTTTTTATCCTGTTTACAACACCTTGCATTATATGTTTACGGAAAGTAATAATGTTTCAAATATTACTCTTTATCATCTTAGAAGTCATTTACGAAAAAAAAAAGTTGCTTTTTTAAAAGAATAAAAAAATTTAAATTTTGTACGAACTCTGGATGCCATAAGTGCACATAGAATATCATATTTAACATTCTAATAAAGAGAACAAAATTCCATTCATTTAAATTAAAAAATTACCAGATGGCTTAAATATTACGGGTTTTTGACATATTTTGGCACTAAAAAGCGTATTTTCGTCATTTCATGGCAGGCGTAAAGAATAATTATCTTAATATAACTTTAAAACACCAAAGGCAGAAGAAACTTTTAATATCGTAAATTCACCAAAATATCTAGGTTGACGTAAATTGCTTTTAGTAAGATGGAAATACAGAACTGAAGCAATTTTTATTTTGAAATATACTTTTAAAACAACATGTTTTTGAAATTGATATAGGACAGTGATAAAAAAAATGTAGTCTGTATTGTGGAAGTTGCTGAGAAAAATTAGCATTATCGAATTTATTTAATCCGAATACCTGTAATAATATATTACATTTCTTTTTTACTAAACATTGCCAAAACGCATGTTCCGCAAATTCCTAAAAGGATTTAGCTCTTGATTTACTAATTCGTTCAAATTTCTCA
Organism: Maratus michaelseni; assembly: GCA_963931845.1. Classification (NCBI taxonomy): domain Eukaryota; kingdom Metazoa; phylum Arthropoda; class Arachnida; order Araneae; family Salticidae; genus Maratus; species Maratus michaelseni. Next base: position 125,313,279 of record OZ007590.1, on the reverse strand, counting down.
TTTTTGTATTATAGCACTGAACAAAAGAAAAGATTTGAAAAGATTTATCTAGTAACAGATTTAATATTAGTCATATAACTTATAAAGGAATTTATAATAGTGTCAGAAATGTTATTGTTCTTTGTGTAGAGTGGCTTAAGACCTTCTGTATACATACAAAAAGGACAAAAAATTATGATGGTGAATAACCTTAAGATTTTTGGCACTACATAATGCCTTGTTGTATGGGACCAGAAATGGGAGTGTTTTAAGAAAGTAACATATAAAACGGGATATAATACAATATTATTTTAGCCCTTCATAGAAATATTTACTGACAATGAAGTGAACATTTAAACTTCATATGGCGTTAAGGATTCTTGGTACGCCTGGCTTGTTCCACATATATCCACGCCTGGCTTGTTCCACATATATCCAGAAGTCCACGCGTGGTTACACCTAATGATGCGTGGATAAAAAATAAACAAATGTTGAAAAGGGTCTTTGATCTACTGTACTGAGGTTATTGGAATAATTCACCAGTACTCCACTCGTAACAAGAATAACTAGTAACATAGTATACACAGAGCATATTTATAACATCTTTAATTTGGGTCTACGTGGCTCTCTTATGCGTCTACATAATCTCAATTTACGTCTAAATGCTTTTCTAAACCTTCTATTTATTGAAATTTGGCTTATTTTACTCTATTATAATTTACTTCAAAAACATATTTTATGGAAACTCAAACTTTGTTAGTAGTTGCATAAATATTCCCATGATAACTTGTAATTTTATTTGCAGAAATATATTTGAATTTCGCAATGTTCCATGGTTTCTTAGACATTCAAGAAAGTAAAATCTCATACTTCACCTTTAAAAAATTTTCATATATATGGGGAAAATTTCTGCACTCTTTTTGCAATGTTTATGAAATTCAAGTTTACCGACTGCGCTTTCATACGAATATGTAACTTATTTGATAAGGAATATCGTATTTTCCTTTTAGTAAAACGAACAGGATATTTATTTCAAATACAGAGAAGATCTACAAAATTTATCATTCCCAATGGATTATCAGAAAAAAGAACTTGAACTATTCCGCAAGCATCTTTTGAGAAAAAATGAAAATCTTCTTTCGATCAGAAGAATTTTGACAAGAATGTAGTCAAGGAAATGTTTTTGATATTTTTCTTTTAGATTATCTATAAGATAAAAAATTGTATTTTACAGGAGCAAAATGAAATGTCATTTATACTAAAAAGATAAATAAAGCGTATTTAAAAAGAAATCCTGAGAAAACTATGTTTTTATTTTATTTCAGACAAACATATTTTTAAAACAATATTTAGCAAATATTACTTTTCTTTAAACTGGCTGTATCTTGTCCAACATTGACAATATTATCATAGTACTCCCCAACAGTAGTGTGTGTGTGTGTGTGTATTTTTCAAATATTATTGCAATACTAAGGCATGTAAAAGACATGTAAGGCATGTAAGGCGTATAAAAATGTACAAGAGCTGTATTAAATGTATTTTAATCTGCATAATAAAAAAACTTCAAAATTAGATTTATACATATAAAAAATATATATGTAAATATTCACTGGTAAAACGTTAGTGGTATAATATTCTTATGCTCTGTAAAAAATATATATATATATTTCTATTGGATAATATAAAATACATTTCTACATTAAAATATTTTCTATTGATCACTATTCTTTTGATTAGAAATAACTATCTAAAGTAGTTTTGGCCAATTAAAATACTTCCCACTTTTTTTAAAAATAGTCTCCATAATAGTATATGACTTTAATGAAACTTAGCATGCTGAAAATAAGGATTGGGAAAGGAATTTGTAAATATTTGTCCAAAAATATGTACATGCATAGTATTATATGTGTTTTAATGTGCAATTCAAATACAGTGAAACTTCTTTTAAAGGTCACCCCTACTCAAGGGCCACCTGTATTAAGGGCCAATAGTTTTAGGAACGATAATTTTTCCATAGACATAATGTTAATTCTACTCCTATTAGGGGCCGCACCTACCCCTCATAAAGGCCATTTTTTTCACATGTGCCTTAAATCCTAAACAGTTGTATTGAAATCCTGAACCAAAATTTGAGTTCATCAAATAACTGAACTTCCAAGAAAGAAGGCAGGGGGAGATGGGGAGGATTTGTGGCAGAATGCTATGAGGATATATCAGAAGATGAAATAGAATATTCATAGAATATTCATATATCAGAATATTATAGATGAAATACATACTTGTACAACATAAAAATGTATTGTTTTAAAATTTAAAAAAAGTGTTATTTTTTTAACTTTCAATTTGATTCAGATAATAATAATGAGTCTGTTGAATCTGCATCTGTGAATATATCCTGTCAGAAAACGCTAACAGAAATAAATAAACTAATATCTCATTCTAAGGCATTAATAAATGATACAAATTTAAGTAATTTGTTCCATAAAGTAAAAGAATCAGTAGAAACCAAAATTGTCTGCGAAAAAATTATGAAAAGTAAACAAACTTCAGTAGAAATTTTTTTCAATCATGTGTAGAGTTTGAAAATGTTAATAAACAGTTTTTTCACCTATACAGGTTTTGATTTCCTTATTTTATTGTTTTTGTCACCCCGTTTCAAGAACCACCCCTCATAAGGTGCAATTTTCAATTTAACGGCAGGTGGCCCTTACAGAGAGTTTTCATTGTATTTCAAAAGTAGATTTTCGCTAATATTTTTTTAATGTAAACAACTGTTTGTGAATGTTTGACAAACAATGGTTCGTTTATTTTTTTTATGTAAAAAATTTTCTTTTTCCCTCATAATTCACATATTTCAACACTAAGTTACTTTTTTGTTCGTCTCTATTAATTATTTGATTAGAAGTAACTAGGTAAATTTAATCTTTTTAAAAGAATTTAAAAGAATGTTAAAAATAAAAAAAGATATTTTCAAATACATTTAACGGTCTGAAATCCTAGAATAGAAAACGTTTTCGTAAACATTTTTTTTAGTATATACATATGTGTATATATGGATATATATATACTGTGTATTCCAGTGTATAACTCGCACTTTTGGAACGATAACATTGATCAAAATTGACAGTTGTCTGTTATATGCAGGGACAAAAAAGAAACTTAAAAATTAATTACACTAAATTCAGATAGCTATATAAATGAACAAGAGAAGATTACGTGATTTTTTTAATAAACGAAAGTACTTTTTTAAGAAAATAGAGACGTAAGTCCTCACATCGCACTTGTATATTTTCTTTATGCCTGTACCACACCTTTTTAATGTTCACTGTGGTTTTCGCAAGCTACATATCTCATTAAGGTTTTTTTTTTTCAAAGAATAAGGTGAGCGTAATGCGACAAATATACTTAAAAATGAAAAAGTATATTCCCAAATCGTAGGTGCGCGCTATAGGTACAATATAAAATACGAATTGTAATTTTCCAACTGGACGAAAAATGTCCGGGCCAGAATTCGAACCTGGGATCTCTCGGCTGAAGCTGCCACGCTCTACCAACTGAGCTATCCCGGTCGAATCAGGAGGGCATAATTCATACAGTTAACCTTATTGATCATAGCATCTGGTCTGATATTTTAATCAGCTCAACAGAATAGATCGCAGGTAATGGAACTCCAGTAAACGTTGGATACGTGATTACACTAGATTAATTTTAACGCAAAATATGTCAGACATTTTTCGTCCAGTTGGAAAATTACAATTCGTATGATTTCTTTACCAATTTGAATAATTGTGTTAAAATTAATCTAGTACAATAGAAAATACTGTATATGCATTGTGTTATAAGTCTTCTCATCTGTCAATTCGAAACTTAAAACTTAAAACTTAAAATTTAATTTCTAAATTTTATGAATAAAGATGCATTTCGAAAATATCCATCTTTCAATTTTTAATTATTTTGATTGAATCATATAAATAGTTTTCTTTCTATGTGATATTTAAAAAGATATATCTAAGCTAAAATAGTTTCTGTTTGTCTCTTCAAATACTTTCTTAGAAACAAAAGCATGTAACTAGTTTCGGTTCACTAACAATAAAATGGAAGAAATGGGCAATAAACCCAAACAATGATATCAACTTACTTAGAATAAAATCGGTTCACCAATTTCCTAATTACATTTCGTTTATCCAAAGAAATAAAGGCACTACTTCTTTCACCCTTATTTCTATTTGAAATGAACAAAAAGAAAACCTGGTAAGTTTTTAAAACTTTTATCCAATCATGCATTATTTTTAGCTTCTACAATTATTAGAAACTACCGTTTGAAAACAAATTATAGTCACTTCATAAATTAAGTCAGAGATACATGTAAAGTAGAACAAAAAAGTCCTAAATTTGGTTATAACTTCAGCTTTAATTAATGAAAGTGAAACATAAACCGCTTTAAATCATAGAAAATACCTGATAAATTTAATCTTTTGTTTTAAGGGGTTTTAAAGGGTTAGAAGTTCTAGGAAAACATTATAATTTGAAAACGTATTTCAATTCAACATTCCGATAATAGAAATACATAAATTCAAACATTTTGAAAGACTATCTTGTGAGATATAAATTATTGCTTATAAAATTATACTTTCTAAATGGCCAAACATAATGCGCATGTACATTTTGGCGTAGACTGTTTTTGCATTATTAGGTATTATAATGCAATCATTAAAAAATGATAATTAGAAAATTTTCATATTTCATCATCATGATAATACGAATGATAGGCTCCTTCCCTATAACAAATTAGTGTGAATGGATTTGTATAAAATCATCGCTTTAAACAAATAATAATATAAAAAAGGCATTAAATTTGATGCCGTCAAAATGCTGTTACCCTTTATAACTATCAAAACATTTTAGAAAAAACAACAACGAAAAATCATACGTCAAGCATAGATTATGTAACACTTTCCAACGCTTCCAAAATAATTTTACAAATCATACCGTTTAATAAGCTAAAAGATAACATCTGAGTAATCCGAATATTTTTATTCAGCCCTGTATAGGATCTATAGATTTGTATATATACTACATAGGATGCTAAATTTTAGTTCAGTTAGGAAACGCGTAGCACAGTTTAAAATTCTCCGTCTGGAGTTAAATAATACGGAAATGTGTTCGTGAACTTTTGTGCTTCCCTGTATAGGATCTATACACACCACGTAATAGACAAAAAGCGAGTTAAAATTAAAATCGCGTTCAGTAACTTAAAATGCACTTCCATGAATTATTGTTAACAGACAGTAGAGAATTCTTTTGTGTGTCCCTGTAAATGAACGATGACTGCTATACACACAATATTCTGTAGTAAGCCTTTTGTAATGCACCTTAGTGATATATATAAATTTCAATGCGTTTAAAATAGGGAAACATTATTTAAATAAACCGCAGACGATTTTTCTCCATAGACGTAATGTAACGGAATTCTTTTGACTGTCCCTGTAAAGTAACTATAAGTGCTATGCACACCCTATTCCATATTAAGCTTCTTCTAATGAACCTTAGTGATATATATAAATTTCAATGCGTTTAAAATAGTGAAACATTATTTAAATAAACCGCAAATGATTTTTCTCCATAGACCGCAATGTAACGGAATTATTTTGAGTGTCCCTGTAAAAAAACTATAAGTGCTACACACTTCCGTTGAAATAGGGAACATGCTATAGATAACGACTATAACATATAAAAATTGCAGAGCAATCCGAGCATATTTACGGGAGTTAGAGCACGGACAGACGGCAGACGGCCAGACGGCAGACGGCAGACAAACCGAAGTCATAAACACTTTTCAACTAGGTTGGAAAGTGTTAAAAACGACCCTATCGAAAATTCAATTTCATTATCAGCCAATCTCCTGTGTTTATTTAAGGATTTAAAATGCTTTACAAATGTATGTAAATAAGTAAGTATATAAATACGATGTACATAAATACAGTCGAACTTGTTTCAGACGAACAAGGCTAAAACGAGGACATGGTTTAAACGAGCATTTTGAACATAAAGAATGGTTCATTATTTAAACTATATTAAGATTTTCACTCTTTTTACTAGATACAAAACAAAAATCACTGCTAACACGAGCAAAAGATCTGTTAATTTCAACCTGATTTTCAGCGAAATGTAGGGTAGAATTAGGAAAGAAATCCTTTTCATGTTGAACTCTATTTTATCTCAGAGATAATAACTCTACATTACAAATCTCTGTCAAATTAAAGTAAATTATCAGGTTTATAAGACAGAATTTCAAACTTCAAGAAAATCCAACCCAACAAAATACAAAGGAATATCTTAAAGTTTTGCAAGTATGAAAGAAAGAATAGAGAGATAAATAAGTTTCAAATTCCCCCCCCCCCTTTGTAAGATTTACAACTGAGTTATGGCAAGGGAGCAGTAAATAAGAAAACTTTTATTTGTTTCTTTCTTTAAATCGGGACTCTGGGCCATATTTAATAGCCATTTAGTGTCTCTTATTTCGTTGTTAAAATGAAAATGGTATGTGAAATCCATAGTTTAAAAATTGCGTTGACTAGTCTAATGTTATTCGAGTTCTTCTCGGAAAAAATAGAAGTGATAAGTTGCATTACTGTATGTTCGTTCATGTGCTTTGGAATTACAGGTTCTTTGTAGGCTTTGACTGTGCATTTGGTAAAAAAACTAGTCCCGTCTTAAGATAATGACACTCACAAAAGTAATATTCAATATTATGAGTTGAATTTCTGATATTAAGCTGTTTTAGCATTGAGATAATTAGAGCAGTTAATAGTCGTAATTAGTTTAATTAGTATATATATTTTTTAAAGATTTCTATTCTCTTCATAAGCGCTACGAGTAACGGTTAATACGAGGACTTTTATAATTCCTTTGCTTCTTCTCTTAACAGAGTTCGACTGAATGTATTTTGAATCGCTATTCCTAAATATGTAATAGCCATGTCGCTTTTATTGCCAGTGAGCAATGCTAACCAGTCAGAAATGAGCACAAGATGTATAAAATCAAAGTCACTTTTAATAAAATCTTTAAGAGGGCAGGGATTTGAGAAAACTCTACCAATTTTCCTTAGGCCAGACAGAATTCAGTTCCCCACAAAACTTCACTCAGAAAATTAAAGCTTCGAATATGAAATAAAGATAACTAAAATTGTCACTTTGAACCTTAGACAAGGGGGCAAGACGAGATAATTTCAGCAAAGTTGAAAGTCCGATATGCAATCTAGTCAAGCTCCGACTTCGATAATAATGTCCGCTTAAGACATGTCCAGTTATTTGAATTAACTCGATAAGCTATGAGGATTCCCACACCGGCATCTGAATGCAAGGCCTACGCGATGATACAAAAATGGCAGCTGTCGTAGGTGGGCTGTTTTATCAGCACCTATATAGTCCCTTGAATTTATACACAAGTATTTTTTAAAGTTTTCTTTGACTTTCTTTATCTTTTTTTAAATAAGGCAAGGAACACTTTTAGAATTTTCAGGTACTAAAACTCAAAGAACCGTACAAACGCTTGAAAAAATGATATGACCTATGATAGCCGCCATTTTTACGTTAAGGCATATACCTAGTATTCAAGGGGTGGGTATTCCCCGTCCTATCGCGTGACTGTCTACATACAGACATTCAAATTCTTCTTTTATTGATATAGACAAATATATGTGTTATAAATCCAAAAGTGTCTATCGCTAACCTTAAAAGTAATAATAGAAGTGGCGACATTTGCTATCGATTTAGTTTTCATTGCATATATCTTGACTACTAAATATCGATTAGTTGCAATCGAATAGATCAAAAACTGTACTTATATAAATCTAAGCTAATTTTGATAATTGTAAATAAATTTAACGATTTTTATTTTGTAAATAAATTTAAAGAACATAACTTTTTAATCGATAAACACAAAACGCAATATTATGCATTTATGTTTTTCTGCTAATGTGATAGAAATCAGACTATTCAATAATATACTTAAATATTTAGCTACTATAAACTATGCCAAACTAAGAAAAACGTGCCAGGGTTACCATAACGGGCGTTAAAAATCGCACAAGCTGGACAAACATACCTTTTCCCGTTTTACTAACCGCTACACAAGTACATGCGATTATTAGACTACTATTAAACAAAGAGATGGATACACAAAACTCTTACAAATTTTTTGACTACTTTGAAAGTAAATGTAGATACTGAAAAGAAAAACAATTTTTATCTGATTTTTTTTTATTTTAAATTTTATTTAAGAAACGTGTTAAATAAAATCGTTTAACATTGTCTCAATTCAATATACAGTAGCTCGCAAAAGTTTTGAGACGACATGTTTTTCTGTCCTAACTTTTCTTGAAAGCAAAATTTCTTAATGATATTAATTATTAATTTGTACTCCTTTTAAAGCTCAGCAAAATGCCACATTAGAACAATTGAGACATATACATAAATTAAAAATAATTCGAAAATTCACAAAATTACTTCGCAAAAGTTTTGAGGCGATTCAGTTTTTCTAAACTTTTATTGAAATTAGGCGTCTCAATATAACGGAATACAGCAATATTGAATATTTATTTGCATATATTTTTGCTTTGAGGACTGCAGCACATTGTCTGAGCATGGAATTAACAAGGCTTTCTAAAGTGGACCTAGGGATTTCCGCCCATTCCGATTGAAAATCCTGAAGGAGTTCTGCCTTAGAAGGATGTTTCTGTGTCCCGACATTTCTTCCATTGTGTTCCCAAAGATGTTCAATTGAATTGAGGTCAGATGACTGACTCGGCCAGTCCAAAATTTTAATTTTCTTACCTGTAAAGCAATTTGTCACCATTTTGAAGGTGTGCTTTGGATCATTATCCTGCGGAAGCATTCCTCCACGTGGCATTTTTTTATGAGCATAAGGCGGCATGTGATCTTCTAAAATGCTTTTATAAACATTTTGATCCATAATCACATCGATGTGTACGAGGGGGACGATGCCATCATTATGGAAAGCTCCCAGGACCACTACTGGTCCGTTTCCGTGATTAACTGTTAGACGCTGATACCGGGGATCCATTCTGGTGCCTTTTGGACGACTAATACGACGTTATATTCGTCCCTAATGGATCCCTGGTGCGAACGTCCAACAGTGAAGCACGGAAATGGATCAGTAATAGAGCTTTACAACATGATGGCATTGTCTCCATCGTACACATCGATGGGATTATGGATCAAAATGTTTATAAAAACATTTGGAAGTTTACATACTGCTTTATGCTCATAAAAAGATGCCTCGTGGATAAATGCTTAAGCAGGATAAAGATCCAAAGGACACCTTGAAAACGGTGACAAATTAGTTTAGAGCTAAGAAAATTGAATTTTTGGATTAGCCGAGTCAGGCACCTGACCTCAATCCAACTGAACATCTTTGTGAACACAATGGAAAGAAAGTCGGGACACGGAAGCATTCTTCAAAGGCAGAACTCCTTCAGGATCTTCAATCGGAATGGGCAAAAATCCCTAGGTCCACTTTAGAGAGCCTTGTTAATTCCGTGCTCAGACGATGTGTTGCAGTCCTCAAAGCAAAAGGATATGCAACTAAATATTAAATATTGCTGTATTTTGTTGCATTAAGACGCTTAATTACAATAAAAGTTTAGAAAAACTGAATCGTCTGAAAACTTTCGCGAAGTAATTTTGCGAATTTCCGATTTATTTTTAATTTATGCATATGTCTCAATTCTTCTAATGTTGCATTTTGTTGAGCTGTAAAAGGGGTACAAATTACTAATTTACATCATTAAGAAATTTTGCTTACAGAAAAACATATCGTCTGAAGAATTTTCCAAGCTACTGTTTAAATCTTTATCAGGATTTTTCCACTGTTGTGATAATATTAACAATGCAATACTTCTCATCCAACCAAAATAAATGATTTTTGGATATTTATCATCTATGAAATTTATATATTTATATATATTTTTTATTTTTTGAAATGTTATGATTGTGTTGAAACCGTGAATTATAATGTATTAACTTCATGATTTCTAATATTAATAAATGTCACAGAAAATTATATTATATGAAGGAAAAGCAATATTTGATTACAGTTGTAAATAAAGATATTTTATTAATTTGTCGTAAGAAATATTGCATACATGAAGTTATATATATGTTTTCAAAATGTTTTTCTACGTATTTAATACGTATTATGGTTGAATCTGATTTTTATTAAATTAAAAAATAGAAAATGGTTTTTTTGAGACATTCAGGCGTTACCAATTAAGGCAAACATTATTTACTTTTATGAAGTCTTTCAAATTAAATGAATTTTGCTAAGTTAAAAATAACATTATTCACACTTATATTAGCAGTTATTATTTCATCATATTTTGCATAAATACAATTTCCATGTAACTTACAGGCATACATATATTAAATTATTTGGAGAAGCCTGGAATATGTAATATATTTAGGTAGATATGATACCTCTACAGGATATTTGTTTATCATTGTATCTAATTTCCACAATTATTTTTCTTATTTATATTATATTTGTTTTTTTCTTATTCATTCATTTAAAGTCTGAAAACATGTGATACAAGTAATGCCTTAATTTAATAAATACAAGTCATTTAAATTTTTGTGATGAACGATATACAATATATATTTATATTTTGTGTAATTAAAAAAAATAAAATGCGATATTAATTTTACGGGAATAAATAAATCGTTTTATTTAGCAAACAAACAAAAAAGTCACGTATTCTAAAATTTAAATAGGTATTTTAATGAAAATAACAACCATATATTAAATATATTTTTCCCTATATAGATATTTTTTAATTTTCTTGATATTCTACATTATATCTTAGCATAAACAATAGGAACAATAATACTGTTTACATTTAATATTATTAAACTGAAATAAGTTTATTAAAAAAAAATGCACTACACATTGCTGACCTTGATTTTGTTGATTGAAATTTTCAACTACAAATATTTTTGAATATACAAGTACAAACATTTTTAATTTCACTTTTTATTATTATTCTAAAAGACAGAAAACGTGATCCTTAATATTTTAAAATCTAGTGAAATTTCCGGGTTTGGTTGACGTTTAGTTGATGTTTATAATAATTTGTAATAAGAAATGTAAGTTCCCTTCAATTAAAAATCATGAAATATTACTTTCAAATATAAAAATGAATTGATAAATGGCATGGCTTATGTACTCCCCATGAGATATTCTAAAGAATACTTTGAACATTTAGTAACTATCATATAAAGAAAAAATGAAGTATCAATCTTCTTTTGATCTGAGTGCATAGGCTGTCACGAACTTTCCGTTAAATCTCTGAGATCAAAAAGTTCTAAATCTTAAAAGTGAAATAGAATATCATCTATTCAGTAAAATATTTTAAAAAGGCATTTTCAGAAACAGTTAAAATGTCCGTATTTAAGAAAATATAAATAAGTTATTCTGTTTACAGCATATACGCAGAATGTAATTAAAACATTTGGAAGTGAAACATTAAATATCTATAAATCAATTTGAATGTAAATTGAATACAAACAAAATCTAGTTGACAGTTTCTTTATTTTCATGTATAATTGCATAATTTGCTTTTCCTTAAATATATTGAAAATACCAATAAAACGGTAGCTTAAATTGCAATTAATTTGCTATGGAGAAAATCATTTACAAATTATTTGGACACTTAATAACCTAAGAAGAAAATACTTTTTAACGAAAAATTTTTTTAAAGTACACTAATCTAAACTTACTAATCTAAAAATAAAATTCATTTTTTTTTAATAGTAACGCACAAATTTAGATTTTCTTTTAGGATTAAAACAGTTATCATAATAGAACATTTAATTATTTGTGTATACCAATTTCTATCCAGTTCCTTAAAGGGTCTTGGTACTCTTTCAATATATGATTTTTTTTTAGTATTTTATAATGGCTTTTTTCACATATTATTAAATTATTTTATGAAGTAAAATGATTTAATGAAGAAAAAAATTCAATTTATGTGTTAAAATGTGAAATATTTTTTTTTAATTTTTTTTTAATGAAAATTTTTAATTTTTATTTCGTCCAAAGTTTTTTAAACGTATTTTTGGATGTTTTTTTATAATCGTGTTCTAAAAGAGGTAGGGATCGGATTTATAAAAAAGAGTGATTACTTTAAGGAAAAATAACATGTTGTGACATATGTAACTAGTACGCTGGTACATTCACAAAACGTTCATCTGTATTATTCGAACATATTATTATAAATCGAGCAGTTAAACACCAATAATTACGAAGCACTTATAAAGTGCATTTCTTTTAAATTTAAGATTAAATTTCTTTTAAATTTGAGAGTACAGCATAGCACATTATCGCTACCGGTTGAGCCAGTTACACTCAAACCAATCAAAACTTTTTTATCTCAAGGTATAACTGAATACAAAATTTAATAAAATTATATCCCATATATACCAAGATGTAACATCACGTAAATCGTGAAATACTAAGCATAGCAGCGTCACCTGTTAGGCGATATAGGCCAAATATTATCAGCACCTATATGTGACAAGTGCTAAATGATATTTGATGAGATTCCATGTCATAGATGCACCACGGTAATCGTGAAAAAAAAAGCGCCATTTGTTGCGGGATATACAACCAAAATATTATCAGACCAAGGTCTAACCGAAAATGAATTTGTTTATCCATTATTTTTTATGTGATTGGGCGGCCACAAAATTTGTGTCACACATAGTGTCATAAGCATACAGACATTTTCCATAAATAGTGGAATTGTGATCAAAATATCCCATAATGTGTAAATCCATAAAAAAACAGAAGTAAAAATTTTTCACTATTCCAATGCTTTTTTCTGATGTATATGGAAAAAAATAAAAATATAGTAAAAATGACTATTAACATTTTTATTTTAAAACAATAAACTAGTTATATTACTGAAAATCCGATACTTAAATCTATGAAATGCACTTTAAGGAAAAAACTAAATAACTAAATTGAAAAGTATATGTTAAAGTTTTAGCTCCTCTCTCTCCACGATCGAAGCTTGCGGTAGAGTAATTCTGTAGTACTAGTTTCACGCTAGTCTCAAATGTGTGGTTTACTCTTGTGGCCTGCCACATGCCAATTGGGAGCGATGATGCTTCGGCCCTAACTTAGGAATTGGACCTGCTTCGACTCCTCTCAGTGTAATGAGTGAGATGCTATCGCAGTGGTCCGGAATCTGTTAAAACCGCTGTCATGTCCATTAAAATGCGTATCATGCCCCATATCGCATAAGTGACTTACTTCATTCTCGAACTAGTGCCATAAAATAAACCCATTACAAATAGCATCTTGTTTCCATGAACGCTACGGTCCCTAGGGGATCATATATCGGCAAAGATTTTTTATTATCACCATATATATGTAGATATATATATATATATATAAGGACATATCGGTATGATATACTGCAAATAAAGTAAAATGTTCAGTACGTATCGCCAAAATTTTGTGAAAAACAATCTTCTTCTGATCAAAAAATTTTGACAGGTGTATAACCCAGCAAGAATTTCAATATTTCTTAAGAGTATCCGGAAAATTGAAAAGATCCTTATCTTTAAAGTGAAATGGAATGCCATTTATTCGAAAGAGATAAACAAAGAGTATTTTTGAAAATGATTGAAACTGTTTTATTTTAAATATGTAGACAACAGTATAATTTAAAAATAAAATCATGCAAGTGATATAAAAACTGAATTTCGCCAAAAATAAGCTTGTGCATTTTAAATAACTTTTTTAAAAATTGGATATCTTGGAAAAGAATAATTTTCTGTTTTACAAGTTCGACTTAAATGGCTAAGTAAAATTTTTAACAGTTTCAAAAGTATTTTTTTATGGTATAAGAAACATATTTGTCTCAAAGCAGATGAAGTTATTTTAGCGTCACACCACAGAAGAAATATTACTTCATCAGATTTATATGAGGAATTTTATAACAATACAGGAAAACTCCCTGTTACTAAAATGGACTTAAAAAATGGTAGTAAAACACACTTTTTTCTTTAGGGATAAAATAAAATTCAGATAAACTTTTCATGTATACATACTTATAAAAATATATTTCTAATTTCTTTAAAATTTTCTTATGAGTTAATTAGAAAATATTATCGGTTTTGTCGGTTTTGTTCATTCATGATTTTTATAAATATTAATTTAATGAACTTTTACGAAAAAAATATATAGTAAGTATTTGAAATTCACAGGCAACGTTATTCTATAAATTTTTTAATTGTTAATTGTTAAATTATTAACAAATGGAATCTTTGATTTCGTCTCTATCATTATTTAATAAAACTAGTAGATACATTCAGTTTAAATTTAAAATATTTACTTCGCGTTTCTTTTAATGTACTTTTATATCTGTTCGTGTAGTTTTTAATAATATTATTAAGTGTCCAGCAAACACATACCTTCCAGCACACGATCGAGTCGCAGTCGGCATTGTCGGTTTTGTGTCGGCACCGGCACAGTTGTATCAGTGAAGTGTCGGTAGCATGTAGGCAACTGACACTAACGAATGTTCCTTTTCGAATGCCGGTTACTGTTAACGGTCCCCTTATGATTAGATATCGGCAGGCGACATATATCGGCAAATGAGGCTGGACCGATATCTGATGTGCGATAGTGTTCTAATTACACTTGTCATCATCGGTCCGAATTTGGAATGTTCAATCTTTGCCTGCATATATTTTTTCTTTTTCTTGATTGTGATTAAGTTTGAGTTTAGTTAGGATTACTAAACATGTTTTTTAAATAATGCATATTGTACAGTTTGGCTCTTGCTTCAGGTAATTAAACTATCAATATCGAAAAAAAACCCTAATATTAATTACCTCTTTTTTTATATTGTTTTTTTCATTTTTTAAATAAATGTTGTGGTAAATAATTAAAATAATTGAAAATAGTGATTTTTACAAATGTAAGTGGTGTCGAAGAGATTCGAGATTTATTAGTGTTCTTGCAGTTTTTTATTTACCTTTGGTAGTATGCCAAAATGCGGATAATCTTTCAATATGAAAAGTACTTTTGGAACAAATTGTCAAATAAATTATTTGATGTGCGAATATCAAATTTAAAAAATCATCATATCTTTGTTCAACTTTGATTTGATCACCTACAACTTTAGAATTTGATTCATCTTTTTTCGACTGAGGTGGATCTCGAAGCAATCAACTTGGGCCAATTCACCAAAAGTCATAACCTCGAAGACATTTAGAATCAATAACGCGAGAGATGATATCTGGAGATTGGCTTTTGACAGATTGAATCCAATTGGTATCCAATGATTTGTGTGAAATACTTCTTTTATTTGAAAAGGTCTATTTGCAACAAATATTTTTCAGTTATGTGGATTAACTGATAACCATGAAGTGACGACATTGGAATTTGTCCAAATAAAAACATCAAAATTGTAATATCTTGTATGTTCAGTTCATAACTGAATGAAATTTCTATTTATATAATTGTACTTTTACCACAAATCGACATTCGGAATTAGTGCAATACTTTTCTTGAAAATGAGATTCAATAAACTTTTTATCTGGAGAAAAATGTTAATAATTTGCGTTAAATACTTCTACTAGTTTCCAAATTTTTTAGAAAATATTTTAATAATTATCTCGTAAATATGTAAATTAGAAATTGATTTTAGAATTGTGCAAGACGCTGGCATCTTCTCCGAAATAAGAAAAATAAAATTAAGTTTCGTGCAACTAAAATACTTTGAGAACAAGGTACGTAATAATAGAGAAAAAACTAATACGATTCCAAAATAATACCAACTTCCTTTGAAATCTCAAAATGTGGATTTGCTTACTTTATGTTTTTTAAATGCAAAAAATGTTCCTTAATTTTTTTTTGCTGTTAACGTAGCCGTCAATTTATCTAACCCAAATCTTTTTACAGACAACTTGACTCCTGTATCATGAATTGAGCGGAGATCAAGTACAATAATCCCTTAACATTCGCAAGGGTTGCGTTACAGGAAAATCTCGCGAATGTTGAGACTATTTTTCTGCAGTAAAATGGAGTTACGTTTAATGAAATTTTAATTAGAGTGTCACAGAATTTAATAAAAAAGAAATAACATATTTATTAATACGTTACGCCTAACATATATGTAGCAGTTAAATGCACGCACGTATTCCTAAATATGAAATTTATTTATGTAAGATAATTCAAATTAAATGATTAGAGAAATAATTACAGATAAAAAATATAAGTTTTTGTATAAAGTTTCGACTCTCTCTATTAACGAGGATATGATAATGTATTAGTGGACCCGTATGCGATACAATATTCAAATACTATATTTAAATACAGTTAAATCAGGAATGGCCAACACGCGGCACGAGTGCCACAGTGTGGCACGGTGGAGTTTTAACAGTGGCACGCGAAGATTTATTGATTTTTTTTAAATTAAAAATAATAGGCAGAAATCCAGATAGAAATGTTCTTTATTAACTGTCCAAAGTTAATTTTCGCAATAAACTTAAAAGAAGTCACTACATTAATCTAATAAGCGCCTGAAATCACCAATAAAAAAACATTAACAGCGCTGCAGTGAATTTAATCTAAAAATATATAGGCACTCTACTCCACAAATCCCCCGTTTCGTCTGAATTCACGGTATTTCTTTTCCCGCACTCTTGATCAGCAAACGGCAAACGGAAGAATGAATTTTTCCTCATGCAGAAATTGGTAACAGTACTTCAGCGGGAAGCTAGTAGAACTGCCAAGCAAAGTGTTAAGTTTTTTTTTAAAATTGTTTTTAAATTCTAGCCTCGGGCATAGTTGTTTTAAAACTTTTTATTTTTTCATTATGTCTATGAGTAAATTTTCGACATTGAAAAGAAAATATGAAGACGATATTGCAATTCCTGATTTTAGAGCTGTCTGGGAAGAACAACTTTTGTTTACGAATCAAAATACTTCCAAGCCTGTGTGTTTGATATGTGGAACTTGTGTAGACGTGCCGAAAAAAATTAATCTGGAGCGGCATTTCACATAACTACATAGTGATTTTAATAGTAAATATCCTGTCGAATCACACTTGCGATTGGAATTTATCAACAAAAAAAGGAAAATTTTAGCCGACCAACAATCATTGTTCAAGAAGAGAAATGACGAAATGGAAAATATGGTGAGGGCTTCTTATGAACTTTCTCTGTTGTTAGCCCGCAAGAAAAAAAACTATTCTGACGGAGAGGAGATAATAAAAAATAGCCTTATAATATTTGCCCAAAATGTCGGAGATAAAAAGCTCAAAAATATGGTTGATAACATAGCCTTGTCTATAAATACTGCCATGCGTCGTATAGATGACATGGGCCAGGATCTTGGTACACAGATTGTCTCTGGACTTCAATATTGCAAATAATTTTCATTAACTTTGGATGAAAGCTGCGACATTACAGACAGTGCGCAGTTAAGCATATTTGTGCGTTACGCGAACGATAATTTTGATACTGTGGAATAACTTCTTGATTTGCGCCAATTAGTTTTTACTACAGGTGAGGAAATTTTTAAAGAACTTAAAAATGTAATTGAAGTTAACAAAGTAGAGTGGACAAAATTAGATAGTGTTTGCACAGATGGAGCACGTTGCATGACTGGCAGGATAAAAGGTTTTGTTACATTGCTTGAAAATTATTTGGCAAGAAAAGTTTTTAAGTATCACTGTATTATTCATCAAGAAGCTCTTTGTGCCAAGGACTTAAACCTGTCTTCTGTTGTCGACCCTGTAGTGCGCTGTATCAACAAAATACGAGCTCGAGCTCTAAATAGACGACGATTTCGTGAGCTTTTCCCGGAAGAAACGGAAGAGGAAGGCTAGTTATTCCTTCCCTGTAGTGTTCGCTGGCTCTCCAAAGGAAGTGCACTCACGAGATTTTGGAAGTTGAAGGAGTGCGTTTTAAAATATCTGGATGAAAACAATGAATTACCCAGTGAGTCCTTGCTACTCAAGAATGCAGATTGGCTATGGGATTTAGCTTTTCTTACTGATATTATGGAACATTTAAATAATTTAAATTTAAGGTTACAGGGAAAAGATTGTATTTTTCCTACTCTAGTTGGTCATATATCTTCTTTTGTAAACAAACTTTCGCTTTTTCATGTCGATTTTGGAGAAAAAAGATTAACACATTTCACATTAATGAAAGAACTAGCTACTAAAGTCAATAATTCTCCGAACTATGGAAGGTTTAAAAATTTAATATCTATTTTGCAGGATTCATTCAGTGCTAGGTTTGAGGATTTTCAAGCTGATAAAAAAAATGTGGATCTATTCACAAATCCCTTTTCAATTTCTCTGCAAGAAATTAATTATTACCCACCTGAAATCCAAATCGAAATTATTGACCTACAGAACCATGCTATACTGAAAAGCAAATATAAGAAATTTATTTCAGCTGCAAGTGATCCAAATTATATTGAATATAGGAAATTTGTACCGGCAAGTAATTTTCCAAATTTACATGATTTGGCTGTCAGATATTGCTGTAGGTTTGGATCAACATATGTTTGTGAACAAATGTTTTCTATTATGAACATAATAAAATCAAAATATCGTTCAAGATTAACTGATATGCACCTAAAAAACCTAATTTTGTTAGCGTCTTAAAAAATTAATCCTAATATAGATGACTTAGTAAAAAAGCTAAAAAATCAAAAGCCACATTAAGTAAGTACTGACTATTTGTTTAATAATTATTTAGAATTAAATGTTTCAAGTTATTCATTTTTATTTAATACAAAATCTGGCAGAACCTTTAAAAATGTTTATTAACAATAAAAACTTAAGTTTATATTTTTGTTTTATTTATATTATTTTTTAAATCTCCATTACTCAGACTTACAGGGAAAAAATGTGGTATTGGCGTAAAAATCACATAATCAGCTTATAAATAACATGATATCGCCTTTTGATATTTTAAGTATGTTGGAAACATTGGAAGTGGCACTCTTCCCAAACAGGTTGGCCACCCCTGAGTTAAATGTTTCAGAAATGCTTTCATTTATTTTCCATCTAAGAGCAGTTTCAGCTTCATCACTACAAAAACCTGAACATTTTAAATTAATAGATTAGAAATGCCGTTACCTTTCCACTTCTAATATCACCAACGCAATGAATATTCTGCTGTTGTTATAATTTTACTTTTCTGCGATTCTCGATTCTGCGATTCTCTGAGATTTTCAGTTGACAATTAAAAATTGATTTCTACATTACATACTGAGAAAACAGAGGGGAAATAATCTTTAACCACTATAAACTCTGAAAAAGAAAGAGCTAATAAAAAACCGCGAATGATAAAATCAGATCGTCGCAAATATTAAAATTTTCGCATTTTCATGTTCGCGAATAATCAAAACAGGTGAATGCTAAAATCGCGAATGTTAAGGGATTACTGTATTGCGTAACCCTTAGTTACAGCGATCTCTGTATTTGACAATCCTTTCATGGGAAACAATTGTACTTCACACCTATTGTTTTCATATATGATTCTGAGTTAAATACCGATAGTCTGCTACTGTCACACAATAACTCTTAAAATGTGTTTCTGATCGTTACAATAAAGTGCATGCAAACCAGCTGCAGATCAAAGTGCGAATGATATTTGTACTGAATTTAAGGAGGTGCTAGTTTTGTTTTGACTATTTTTGGAATTAAAATCTATGAACTAGGTTTGTCTTATAGGTTTGATTATCACTCGAACAGGAAACAAATATTGTATAATTATGAAATTTATTTTCACGTAAGGAATAAGGATATCTTTGCTGCAATAACGTCAGCTGAACGTTGAATTACATTGAGAAGCACAATGTTTATCTTATAAAACATTGAAATATAATTTATTCCTTCGATCGATTTCTTTTTATCCCTGGTACCAAATTTTATTAAATTTTTGAAAAAGAAATTGTTACAATTTACACAAAATACATTTAATATCGGTAACAGCAGTAGATGTCTAAAAAATCCTTTTTTCATGACTACATTCATTTTCGTTATATAATTCAGGTGATACACATCTATCATTAAAAAATGGCATGTGTTGTTTAAAAGAAGGAAAATCATCTTTAGATGGATATTGATCCCAATCTTCTGACGTTTTACGGTCAACCTTTTGTAGTAGCATATAGATTATCCACACATCTCCGGTCGTTTTTCCTAGTTCGTGATTTCGATGATGATATTTAGTGAAAAATCACCTAATTTATGATAGGTTGCTTTTCTAAAGCTGTGAATGATATTTTCACATTGCCTAAAATTCTTTGGCTGTAGACTAGATAACGGAAGATTAGAAAAACTATCATTATTCTTATCTGAAACGTCTTGAATAATGTGCCATAATAGGGCTGCATATAATTACACGTAATTTTCGAGTATGGCTTGTTGAAACATTGAACATTTGGAAGCCAGTTTTAATAATCACATTCCCTTAAAACTCTATTTGCTGTCAGCTCTTTTGACCCGTGGCGCACAATTTGATTAAAATTCACGTCTTTCTAGATGCGGATTGCAGTCCGACTTTGTTTTTCTCAGCAGCCCCTTTCTTGATATAGTTCAGAAGTTTTCATAATTGCGCAATTCCCTTACTTCGGAATTTCTGCTTAATGTTTACTGACTATTAAGATTCGTGACAGACAAACATGCAGGTTCAACATTGGCGAATATAATTCTCGGCAACCCGTTTTTCTCTCTATGTTATACATCTATAGTTAATATTATGTAGTAGAAATATGAAAGACATTTGAAGAAGCTTTTATTGATATAGATATAGATATGTATGTTATATTTATAGGTATATAGTATGTGATTAGAATATATGTCTCATATTCATTCCGGCGGATATAACATACCGCCAATAAAACTATCATCGTAAATATCTAAGATAAAAGCCATCAATATGATCTTCTGTGTTTAATAAATTAATTCTAAATTATTTTTTGTATTATTTTAGTTTGATTCTATATTATTTAACATTTTTAATGATGGGAATTATTGTTAGCAGATGATAAATCACCAAATAATGTTCTCATCGCCCTCATTCATACTGCACCAATTTAATTTTAAACCAAGATATCGCTTCTAATTTTCACACGCGAAAAAAGAAAAGCTGGTATTGTCGATTTAATAAAATGCTATTGGCGAGATTTGCGCCCAACAAATATAAAAGTACTTAATGATGTTATGTATTTTGCAAATATATATTAAAACACTGTTTTGAACGCGATTTGTCATTAACAATGGTAAAGATGATTGGCCATTAAGATTCGTTTTCGGTGATCTCTCTTCTTGGCACGTATACCAAGTAAATACCAAATTAACTGACAATTCGTATCGAAATTTAATTCTTTAAATATTATTACATGAGTTGCATTCGTTTACATTCGAC
This sequence comes from Maratus michaelseni, assembly GCA_963931845.1. Classification (NCBI taxonomy): domain Eukaryota; kingdom Metazoa; phylum Arthropoda; class Arachnida; order Araneae; family Salticidae; genus Maratus; species Maratus michaelseni. The sequence continues at coordinate 125,291,815 of OZ007590.1, read as the reverse complement.
GTACGTCAAGAGAAGATCCGGAAGGAAGTTGAGTAGTATAGCACGTTATTAATTGGAATGATGGTAAATTTTGATTGTCTCACTGGTGAGAATTATTTTTTTGACACCACGCAGCGCTCCAAAAATTCATTCGTGGAGAACGTGCTTTGCAAATGATTACCCTCATGTTTTTATATTTCTATCGTTCACGATGAACGAATCTCCTGTGTTTGCTTATTTTGATGGAATAAGATATTGGACTGTCAACCTAATTTCAAGTGAAGTTATATCAGAATATATACATATTTGAATGCAACTCATCTCTCAAACATTATTATTTTTAAATAAAAAATTTCAAACTTTCATGCAGTTTTATTCGAAAAAATAATTTTGAGTAAAAATGGCCGCCCGGCATATGAAAAGCGATGCGGGCATCCCGAGACTGTTGTTCCAAGTCACTTGACTTACGCTTGTATTATATCGACTAGTAAATCTGTAGATCAGTAATCTAAACGTCATCTCTGAAAATTATTCTTTTTTAATTTCACTTTTCATAATATTTAGCATCTTACATTTCGCAATTTATTTTTTTCTACATTACATACATATTTATAGGCATTTAAAATACTTCGCAGGTTTTCAGAAATTAGAAGCGTTAAATTAAACACGGTTTATGCAATGATATTCTGAAATTCTTATGAACTTCTTATTCATGTAATTGTTTAGATTAAAAAGTACATTTCTTTAGGGGCGCTCAGCCCCCCTCCCCTGAACCCCTCGAAATTTTATTAAATTTATATTCGTGATTTCCTATTTATTGTGTGAATAATTATAGTACATCTTGGATTTCGCTTTACACTGTGGTTCTATTAGGATAAGCAACAGTTTGGAAAATAATTTCATGTTATCCTAATACCCAATATGCAATATGTACTTACCTGCACCTCGAAACACCTGCATCTAATGGGAAAGTTGAATAATATATTCACTTATATCTGTATTAGAAATCTAGTGTTATTACAATTTTTTTTTTTTCAGAATAACAGTTTTGATGGTCTTTTTATAATATTTAGATGTAAGATCTTATCTAAGCACATCCTGATCTACTCGATGGCAATAGAATACTACTATCCCACCCTCTGACAAAAAATAAAATAACATAGGCATGCTTGGAAACTTTTAAGCCTATTAGGTAATTATTCATAATAGTGTCCACTGCCAATTGACTAAATAGGAAATATCATTTGACGCTATAAAGTATTTTTGTGATAGCTTTTTATGATCCCAACCTCCAGTAATTGTGCTATTTCAGAATTCGACGATATGTATGGACACGTTTTACTACGCTAATTTCTATCTTGTTGTACGAAAGATTTTATCCTATTTTTAAAATAATACTAACTTTTCAACCACGAAACATCCACATCCCTTCCAGAAAAGGAATAATATCCATGAAAGGCATATACTTATACAAATTAAAACTAATACTACGAGACTTGAATCCAAATTTCTCGTTCAATGATTTTGTAATTTTCGTTTGTTTCGATAATCATTCTATATTAGTTAGAAGGTAACTTGTATTAAAATAAATTCTCATTTATTTCAATAGAATACTGAAATCAGCCGAAAATAAGTTATTTTGCTAATAAAATATTGCAGGAAAATAGTGCAAGTTGCTTGAATTTTATTACTTTGATATTCTTTGAAATATCGTTGCTAGGTAACGGTTGAATTAAAGTGGAAAATAAAAATAAATGCATTTTAAAATTTATAAAGTATGATAAAATAAAATGTTTTATATTAATCGGACACATGTATAAAATTGCACCAAAAGTTATACACCTAATTTAAGAAATCTAACAAATGTATTAACAAAATTTCAAATTAATTGGAATAATTTAAGACCTGACTAGATAAATTTTAGCTTTCATAACTTTACCGTTTAAATACATTAATCAAATGCGCCATTTTCGTATGGAAAATTTGAAAATCTCCTGAATTCCCATAGGAAAACGTTATGACTGAAAATAAATGTTCAATATTTTTCGAACGAATGAACCAAATGTAACCAAAACAATACAGCTCATTCCAGGTACCTCACCTACATACCTACCAAAAATCAACCTAATAGGTTTATTTTTGTAACAGTTATCTCGGAACAGACAAACAAACAAAAATACAGACATAAACGAAAACTTTTTTAGGTCTGCACCGTGATCCTTAACTGACGTTACGAAAATTAATTCTTGAGTATATTTACTGAGTTAATTAATATTTCATCCGTAACTAAACTATAGTAATATAAAAGTTTTCATTTTGTTCTCAAATATTGAATGGAAAAGTTCATAGCCTAATCAAATTATCATATAATTCTCAGACAGATATACATTCAAATATTAACTTAATTTCCTCAGTGTTATCCGAATTGAGTTAATGTAGTTAAATAGAATATATCATTATATGGTATTCTGTAAAAGACGTTTAGAGAAACATTCCTTTTTGAATATATACTACAAAAGTTAAGGCACATGCGTTTTTTCGGTTAGAAACTTACGAACTGATATAGTAAAGAATCTTACTGAAAATTCCTTAGAGATTCAAAGTTACATACTAGATTCAAATATATAAAATACACCTCGAGTGTGATCATTTGTCAGGGAATTCATTTACTATCCGTTTTTTCTGGAAAGTTATTTTATATTCCTTTTAAAATTACTTATGGTAAAATAGAAAAAACTTTGTTAGCATATATCTAGATCAGTAATAAAAGTAAACAAAGAAATCATGCGTCAAGCAAAGACTATGAAACACTTTCCAAAACTTCCAGAATACTTTAACAAAACTTAGATGTTTAGTAAGGAAAATAAGATATCTAAATAAAGATTTTAGAACATGCATAAAATGTTTGAAAAACAGATTTCAACATTTATAGTCCATGGCCGGAGAAATATTCCAATTTTTTATGCAGCCATGTGTATGATCTATAGAATTGCATATGACATATATCAGAGGGTTAGAATGATAGTGGAGTAAGTCAAATATTTGAAAAATCTAGATAGCCATTTTTTCACTGAACTTATATAAATTTCTGTTCAGTGTGACAGTCAAATAAGTCATAGCTCACTTAGGGAGTCGCTTGAGGGCAAAATCAGTTGGACCACTTAATGCAACGGCAATGCGACGTATTTCACAAATATCTTCATTTCTCAAATTACGAAATATTAGCTAACTCCACTGTCATTCTAACCCCCTCATATTAAAATTTAGTTTAGTAAGAGAACGCATTACACAGATGGAAATTCACCTCCAGTGATATCTACCAATTGACGGAAATATAAATATAACAAATCATAACACATTGTAATTATATACTTTTTTTATTGCTAAAAGGTGTAAAATAAAAATATTATAAACAATAAAATAGGTTTCATTAGATAAAACATATGTCAACAGTATAATAAAGCCTATTTTGCTGTTTATAATCTTATCCTTTTATCAAGTAAAAGAAGACTGAAACCTGTTTGAATTCTTTTTAACAGCCCTGTATATTCCTACAGATTTTTATACACGCCACATATTATGAAAACATTTAACTCAGGCAAAAAAAGCACTTAAATTTACTGAATCGCACTTCCAGACATTATAATCCATAGGCGGACATGTACGCTGGTCTTTCCGTGGCCTTGCATATGATTTTATTTATATTCTACAAATATCTCTTAGTTTACTAAATACAGTTCAGCTTTAAAAAGCATAATTCGATTAAAAGGCCCGTTTAGGTAATTCACGCTTATCCTCAGCAGCGCTTACGAATTCTTTTGTGTAGCCCTGTAACATATTCACACATCACATAGTATGCAAAAATTTAGTCAAACTTAAAATCGCATACCATAATTAAAGACACAATAACAACAATTATCGCTTATAGAAATTACTTCAGATAAAGTATACGAAATATTTTGTGTGTCTCTGTAAATGAACGATAAATGCTATGCACATCACATCATACAACAAGTATTTTGTAGTAAACATCGGTAATGCATATTAATTTCCTTATATAACATAATTAAAAAACGCTTCAAAAAGTCCCCCCCCCTTCTTGGTCAATTATGTAAACGAATTCTTTTGTATGACACAGTAAATGAATGATAGTTGCTTTACACGTCATAGTCTACGGAAAGCATGAATTGATATATCTATGGAATTCCTTTTCATTTTTATTATGTTTGTAGTAGTGTAACATGATTAAAATACACAGAAAACGATTTGTACGATTCACCATGATGTAACGGAATCATTTTGAGTGTCCCTGTAAACGAACTATGAGTGCTACACATACGATGTTCGATAATAAGCACTTTGTAGTGCACTTCAGTCATGTATATCAAATTCAACATGTTTTAAATAGTGTAACATCATTAAAATACTCTGCAAAGTATTTTTCCCCATAGACCGTAATGTAATGGCGTTTTTTTCAGTGACCCTATAAACGGACGAACTATAAATGCAGGAGACTTCATTTTGAATACTGAACATGTTACGGTAAATATCAACAAGGTATATCATTTACATAGCAATCCGAGCACATTTGCGTGAGTTAGAGCATGGGCAGTCGAGCAGATAGAGGGACAGATAAAGGAATGCACCGATACTTTTCAACTATGTTGGAGTTGTTAAAAGACGTTTTTAAAGATTTACTTTAATAATAAAAAAATTTCCATTTCTTTCTAAAACACGTATACTAAAAGTGATATTTAACATATATTTAACATGCTTAACATAAAAAGAACGCATGTGTAAAGATATTATGTAAATTAGTTTAAAATCCGCAAATATTTATTTCTCTTATTTTTTCTCTGATACATCTTTCACCTCCTTTTGAATAACTTAATTTACAGCGCCTCCCACAGTCGCTCTACCTGTGATCCTAATAAAAGTGGCTTGACGCGGCAAGAAAAATAGAAGTAAAGATTGTTGGACATCTGGCACCCATCCAGGCAAACTGGAGAGAAGAAAAACTCGAACGCAAGACTAGTTTATTTTAAAACTAGCTTATTTTAAAAACTAGCTAATTTTGGGCCCGGCGTTGCCCGGGCCCGAAATATTAATAATCTGCTCTATACGAATATGACTGAAATCTGTAAGGCTATCAAAATCAAGTCGAATGAGGCAAACTTCGTCGTAATCGGGCTCATAAAACCCAAGATCGGAAAGCGCATCCTGGCGGTCGAAAGTGCAGCTAAAATATTTAAGGCTATAGATATCAAGTCGAATGAGCCTAACCCCGTCGTAAACGGGTCCATAGAACCAGATATACTCCTATAGTTCCACTTTCCACCACCAGGGGGCGCAGTCTGTTCTGGAAGAGGCCTTTTCAGAACACTTGACCCAACCAAATTTCCTAGTAGAATTGAAATTTAACTACGGGTAAACATTGCCAAAATAGCGGAAATCGCGAAAGTGGGTTACGTAATCGATCGGGTTCTAAAGGGTTAATGTAGATATTTTTTTTTAACCAACAGTGCATTTTGAAGAAAATGAACGTGTCTATGATCTGGAGTCTACTGTTTGTCCGAACTTGCATTTTCCGAGTCGATGCCGATTTTTAAATCTGGACCAAAAAAAGGAAATTTGCGTGAGTGAGTTTTGGAAAGGATTTTTTTCGGAGGGTTAAAATTAAATTTTTTCAAAACGGTTACCAGATTTTAAAAAACAAAGGGATATAGATTAGACACGGTATTTTTAGTTTTTCGTATCTTGTTTATAAACGCCAATTCGGATTTTTAAAGATAGGAGAAATAGTTAAAAAAGCGAAATTGACTTACGGTTAAAAACGTTTTCGAAAGGGTTAACGTGATTTATTTTTTAAACTAAAGGTTTCTGTCTAAACCCGATAGAACGTAGATGTCTTTTGGTGTGTTTGCTTTTTGTTTGGTTATTTTAGAAAGCCGATGCCAGATTTAATATATAGTAGCAAATCGGAATTCGCAAAAGAGAGTCCTGCGCACGAATTTTTTTTGAAAGATTAATATTCGTATTTTTCAAAAACAAATACAGATATCGAAAAAGGAATAAATGTAGATATTGTCTGGTATTTTTAGTTTTTCGTACCTGTCTCTGACTCGCCGATGCAAAATTTTAAAAATTGCCAAAATCGCAAAAATCGCAAAACGGCATACAGAAAATATACTTTTTCGAAGGGTTAATTTTTGTATTTTTTAAAACCAAAGGTGGCTTTGTAAAGGACAAAAACAGTTCTTTAATTTGGTGACCTTCGTTTTTCCGTATCTTTTGTATTCCGGTAGATGCAAGGCTCGGAAAACGGGAGAAAATAAAAAACACGAATTCGAAGCTTTTTGATTATTTTTTTTGAAAGGGTTAAATGTAAAATTTTTTCAAACCAACCAGATCGTTCGAGACGTAAAAGTATGTTCTTTTAGAATATGTAGACGGTTTTTCCGTATTTTTAGCCGTTTGTCCATGGAGAATTTAGAAATACTTTAAACAAAAACGGAATGTCTTCTGCTTTCTTTCTTCTGTTCCGGAAGATACGGAAATTGGTTTCTACACATGTGCCAGCTCCCTTCAGAATAATGACTTTTTTATTTGTGATCTTTGATCTGTTTTTAATTGATAACTACTTTAATTTTCAAAATATTATAATTCTGACGTAATGGTGCACCAGGAGAGGGTTTGGACTACCTCAATCTAAATTTGCAGCCTTCTAGGTGGGCTAGATTTTCCTAGCCATCACCAACAGACACACACACAGACACACAGACACACAGAGCGAAACTTTCTTTTATTAGTATAGATTGAATTGTAAAGCGAAAACTTTAGAATAGAAATTAGTTTAAATACTTTGCCTTTTTAACACTTCCCAACAATGTTAAAAGTGTTTATGAATTCGGTTTGTCTGTTTGTTTATCTGTATGTTTGTCTGTCTGCCGCCTGTATGTCGTCTGCCCGCACTCTACCTCGCGTAAATGTACCCGGATTGCCTTGAAATTGTTATATGTTTTGGGGGATTACTATGGCATGTTTGGAATTGAAAATGAAATGTGTAGCATTTATGGTTCTTTTACAGGGACACTATAAATAATTCCTTTACATTACGGTCTAGGCGAAATAAATCGTTCTCGGCGTATTTTAATGATGTTACACTATTTTAAACATATTCGAACTGATGCATATCACTGAGGTGCACTACAAAGCGCTTACTGCAGAATATGGTGTGCATAGGATGTATCGTTCAATTACAGGGACACTCAAAATAATACCATTTATTTTTTGCCTATGGAGAAAAATCGTTTGCGGCGTATTTTAATGATGTTTCAAAATTTTTCACAGATTCAAACTGATACATATCACTAAGGTGGACTACAAGGCGCATACCGTAGAATATGGTATGCATGGAATCTATCGTTATTGTACAGGGACACTCAAAAAAATTGGTTACAGTATTGTCTATAAACAATAATTGCTGACAGCTCGTTTTCTGTTATAGTACGCGTTTTTAAATGTAACTAATTTTTTAATATTAATTGGTGCATGTAAATTCTATAGATCATATACAGAGCTGCTCAAAATATCTCACGTACCACCATTTATTGACAGAAATTGTTGGTGGGTAATTTTAAATTGTGCTATGTATTTCCTAATTGAAGTAAATTTTAGAATCTTTTGTAACATATGACAAATCAATAGTTTATATATAGGGCTGCACAAAAGAATTGGGTTATTTTGTTTGACTATTGGTAATAATTGCTGACATTGGGTTTTTAAATGTGGTTTGCGTTTTCTAAATTGTTTACTTAGTATTGAACGGGGCTAGTTAAGATTAAGCCTAAAGAAAGGCCTCCCCTCCCGGTTTGACCTTGACCTTGTTAACTTAGTAAACTATGAAAATTTGTTACAGTATTCTGAATGTGTTGGAAAGTATTTCATATTTTACACTTGACGCATGATTATTCGTTCTTGTTATAAATAAATAATGGTGTTCAACATTTGTCTATGTGAATCGTGCGCGTGTATATATTTTGTATATAAATTAAGCACTTTATTATTTTTAACTCAATAAAACTGGTTTGGTAAGGATATCATCTAATTTGATATCTTTCCATTTAAGTGAAAAGTGTATATGCTCGGAGTCGAACCTAAAAAATTTGTTTTTAATTGTCAACGCTCTGCCTATTGAGTTAAGGTGGACCGACAAACGGCCGACACAATTCACTCAGGCAAACTTTTTTAGCAATAAAATCTGGCCTGCCATGTAGATAATTCAACAGAATATAGTGTAAGTAAAGGAACTGCATCAAATGATAGATATGTAGGTAATATTTAATGTAGTGTTATATATTTATTTATATTTTTTACTCTAAATATAAATTAAATTAATACGGTTTATCAAAAATGATTTTTTGATATTTTACAAAATATTTTATGCTAATAATTGTAATGCATGCCTTTTCTTTCAAGGAAAATAGGTTTTACATTTTGAGTAAATTTTCTCAAAACGTCATCAACATCTTGATTTAAAAGAAAATATTAATCTCATATGCTAAGTTTAATGAAGAATTTGTAGCTATACTTTATGCTTTAAAAGTATATATTCTGTAGCTTTATGAGTATGAAAATGACTGTAATGATGTTTACATCACATCAAATTGTATACTAATGGTAAGATAAAAATGCATAACAAAAGTAATTTTTTAAATCTTATTTGCTTTTGTGTATCATTCAATATAATATTACTTACATCTATCTATATATATATATATAAAACGGTACGATACGTGGCGGCGATAAAAGTGGTTATTTCTCTTTTGCTGATGGCAACTAGTGGTTTGTTTTCACTAAATTCGAATACTGAGAAAAGTATTTGAAGTATCGATTTAAAACTCACCACACACATGTAGAAAAAATTTCTGCATATGAAAATTCAATTTTTGTAAAAATCGGCTGGTAAATTAATTTTTTTTCAAACAAAAATACTTTCTGGAAAGGAAAGAAAATAACGTGCGAAATCAAACAAAAAAATGCGCCATTTTGTTTCTGCTTCAAAAGTTACGGATATTTGTTACTGTTAAATTTAAAACACCATTATTGTAACTTATGTATTTTACCCCCACTGTTGTCCGCATGATTATGACGTCAACGTTACTGACGCATAAATTTATGATTTACGATACAGATTGACTTGTAGAGGTTTTACTTCTTACGTAGGTAACAACCACGTGTAATTTTTTTTTTTAAAGTGCGAATTAATAGGTAGCTAAATTACACCGTACATTCCTTATTAAAGTTAATGGTTAAATTCTGAGGAGGAGGGAGTTAGGTCGCAATTTACATTTAATTATTGCTTCAATGTTAAAGGTTTGTAGATATGGCACCCTTGTTCGCGGAAGGTGGAATAATTTATTTTTGCAGTGCGTGTGCAGCACACTTGCTATACGGTGCTGTATGCAGCAGGGACACAGTTCGGTGGTAGGTTCATTTGAAAAGAGGTTTATTTAGAACTGAATGAGTTCCCTGGCGGTAGAATATGGAAGCAAAAAGGCCTTAATCATTCGACGATAGTTTGGAAAAATCGGCCAGCGAATCAGGCTTGCTATTTCGTGATATTGGTCATGCGATAGTATGTGACCCTATAACGTAGGAACCTATTAGGGTTATCTGGAACTAATCAGTTCAGAATATTATATTTGTGTCTCGGAAGCGCGTGATTACTATGCGTCGGGTATGGAAGTACTTGATATATGCATACTTGATATAATGATAAATGCATTTGTTTATGCGAATAAATATAATACAGGATATTTCAGATAGGTTTCCCCAACTTTGAAATGACATAACTGCGAAACAATGACAGATAGAAAGGTCAAACAAGTGGAATGTTGTCAGACATGTCTGGAATTTGTTATACTCCGGTTTTCAAAAATACTTCCATGATTGGACATCAGAGGGCGCTGCAGTCACAGAGCAGTCAGTGTCTTTGAAATAGTGTCTGAAAATGTACTTCGTGAACAGAAGATAAGTCACATTACAATGATTTCGATATGGTCACCTTTCTTAGCAATAGCATGACGCAAATGAAGGGTAAATTTCAAAGTCACTCGTTGCAATGCCTCTACTGAAACGAATGCATATGCCTCACCTATGAATTGTTCAAGCTGTTCCAACCTTTGATGGTTCTTAGAGTAAACAGTGTCTTTTAAGTAGACCCGCAAGAGGAAGTCACATAGATAACGGGGAATACTATTACGGTGTGGTCGATCCCCATCCTCAATAAACCATGATTTCGCTAGTGCATCCTCTAGAGCTTGAAATGTGGGAACAAATTGCTGTAAAATTTCAGTATATCGGAATGAGTTAATCATTTCTCTCGTAAAAAAGGGCCCAATGACTCCTTTACTGAACAGGCCAGCCCAAACTGTAATTTTTGCAGAGTGCAGTGGTTTTGCAAGACACACAAACGGGTTTTCAGTGCTCCATATTCTTTTCCATAGTCTTTTCGCATTATTCTGTACGTAGTGTTGTTTGAGAATCCCGCTTCAGCAGCGGCTCGTCTGATGGATTCCCGAGGACTAGGTTTAACAATTACTTCGACTGCACATTTTGAGGTGTTATGACTGATGGGCTGCATTCCACATGTTCGGTTAAATCATGTGTCACACTGCCTGTCCGTTTACACTTGTTGAATAAATTACGAATTAATTTCTGGTCTGGGCCTAATCGGTCGTATTCTAGTACAAAAAAAAACACGTTGCTCCAATGAATACAACATGATGTTCTTCAATTTCCGTATAATAACTAATTCGATACAACTCCCTTACACGTATCAGCAATGAAAGAGACTCACAAATGAACTTTCTGTACTTCTGAGTACTATTTAAAGCTTCACGTGCTTGTGCTGCCACCTATTTGCCAATATTGGAAATACTTTTGGAAAGTAGAGTATAACAAATTTCATTCCTGTCAGTCCACCAAACCACTTGTTTCACCTTTCTGTCTCTCACTGTTTCGCAGTTATGTAATTTCAAATTTGTTGAGTCCTTTCTGAAATACCCTGAAAAACTTATAAGTAAGACTATTACTTCTCATTACAACAGAAGGTCGCGCATAAAAACACTTTACTTGAGAAAGAATTATTTATTTTCTAATAATTTCTTAAACTCGTATATAGTATTCAAACAGTGTTTTATTTTTCTACATTGCATTTTACAAAAAACATCATTTAAAAAAAAAATTCCCGTTCTTTTTAAAAATTCTTTTCAAAGAATAAATTCTACCATTATACACTGTTGATTACATTTAAGTGGTTTTCTTTGGAAATGTAAATTTAATTATATTTTAGAAACTCACTGGCACAGGTGACAAAACAGTGCTAATTCCATCAGGATGTTTAAATGAAATTTAATTTAACGAATGTTATTTTTATTTCTCACGAAGTTATACACAGTGAAAGCATCACTTGGAGAAAATTGTTTAACACAATCGCTCTTTCTGTTTAAAATGCTTGTTTCTTGGGAATACACTGCATTAAAGGAAATGTGTTTAAATTAAAAGGAGTTAAGGAATATAAATTATTTATCACATTCTAATCTATTTTACCATTCTAAATTTTAAGTTCGTAATGATTCAATTAAAGTCACTTTCCGACAGATTTTTTTTCAATTACACTCCATGTTATATTGTATGTTTTAATGTTTTCAATTGATTATGAATATACACAGGGTCTTAATCTAAATTAAAGAATTATATTAAAGGAACATTTAAAATAGCATTAACAAGTCATGTTTTGCAAAATACCAACTGTTTTGTTAAACATTTGGCTGCCTAGGGAGATAGTTTTCAGAAATTTAAAAAATACTTTTATCTATCTATCTATCTATCTATCTATATGTATATATATATATTTTTCAATTACACTCCATTTTTTTGTATGTTTTAATGTATTCAATTGATTATGAATATAAACAGGGTCTTAATCAAAATTAAAGAATTATAAATCTTTAAAATAGACTTAACAACTAATGTTTCGCAATTTACCAACTATTTTGTTAAGCATTCGGCTGCTGAGGAAGATAGTTTTCAGATATTTTAAAAAGACTTTATAACTATCTCTCTATATATATATATATACAGAGTGTACCAAAAATATTGACCTCGGCTTTTATTCCTTAAATATTGATCATAGATAAATATAATGAATTTCAAAGTTACTTAAAAGAAGGTACGGAATTTTATGAAATCGATTGAAATTTTTAGAGGATTAAATTTGAAAAAATACAAGTTTTAAATTTTTATACGGCCCCATTAAAAAACTTTCCCAATGAGTAAAATGTGCACCATACACTAATAAGGTCATGTGCAAAAGTTTAGCATTTTATTGTAAAAAGTGGCAGAGATATGAAAATAAATAAATGCTGACTTAAACCACTTTTCGATGCCAGGATATGTGCCCGCAAAAGGAAAAATCATGTCAGGTGAACACCTTTCAGGGGTTGTACACAAATCCCGAAAGAAAACGACGATTGCATAAATAAATAGTTCAATTTATTCGTACACAATTATCTAAACTGCCTAGAAATAATACTTTACGCAAAGTAAACAAGGCTTGCTTAAAATGTTGTATATGCAAACATTTCTAGGCAGTTTTAATGTCCATTGACTGTGCCATTTCGCAGTTTTATTTGATAATTCATCATGTAAAATTAAAGGTATTTTTAGGAAGCATAGTTTTGAAAATTTGTAAATAAAACTAAAGACAAGAGCCATATTTTATTTGCTTATGATGCATTTCTACTTCGCATCATCTGCTCTCTAGCTGTAAAAATTTACATTTTAATTTACGATTAACTCTTCACCAAATTTGTTTAATTATATCTCTGCGACATTTTATAATAAAATGATAAAATATTGTACATTTCCTTATTAGTGTACGTGGCACATTTTACTTAATGTGTAATTTTTTGTACGCGGGCTTTATAAAAATTTAAATTTTCTATTTCTTCAAATTTTATCCCCCGAAACTTTTAATCGATTTCATAAATTTATGTACCTTTTTTTACGTAACTTTGTAATTTATAACAATCTCTGATCAATATTTAAGGAATAAAAGCTGAGGTCAAGGATTTTGGGACACCCTGTATATCTATACATATATATATATATATATATTAATATTAGCTGCTACAAAAACAACAATACTTTAAATTTTGTATTAATACAAAATCCGCATGCTTTTCATATCAATGCTTTGTTGATTAAAATTGATGTGATCAGAGAGCATACCATAGGAAAGGGCGGATCCAGACTGATATTATAAACTTGGAATTTCCACGAAAGGTTGGAATTGAATTTTCTCCTGAATAAAAAACAACAATGTACCTTACATTGTTGCAATGTACCCCTTACAATGTACTCCTGTATGCGCTCGATATAACGTTAGTGTACTTTAGAGATTTTTTTGCTATAATAGCCGATAGAAAAAACAAGTTGGAAAATGTCCGTCAAACGTGACAAATGAGGTGCAGTGCGCCCGTACTACACTTTTACAAACAATTAATTACCGTTCTGTTACATTAAAATTATACTATGCGCAAATATCCAACACAAGACAATGTAAAAAAAATCATCGTTATTATTTCAGTGAAATGAATAATATTGTCCGTTATAATGATTCGATTAATTTCCGTAATAAAATAAGTACATTTTAAGTTGACAACATTTTATCTTTTATTGACATTTACTGAAAATTCCAATGAGAAACTTAAGCCTAGCTTTAAAAATTTCGGAAGTTGAAATCCATATTAAAACTCTTTTTCCATTTAATATCTATTTCTCCGGAAACATGTATCTAAAAAACTGTCGGTATATTATATGATTACTATAATTAAACAATATTTGTATACAAATTCCCTTCTTAAATTCCGTAATACGGAAATAATATGACTCCATCTTAAATATGACTTAATTAACCTGGCATCCTAGAATCATTACCTATCATGGGACATCATTGAATTAAATACGTATTTACGGATTTAATAGACGATTTTACGGATTTAAAAGAATGAAGAAAACTTTTATTAATATCTTTTTAAGTTTTGATTCGATTTTCATAAAATTTTAAATGACTCGACAAAATTCTGCAGCGATTATATATATTAAATTTGAAACCATTTGCTTGGGTAGTTTTTGCGCTGTTATATGCCGACAGACGGAAAGGCAGGCAACGACTATAGATGCTACGTATTTATATAATTACGAACGCACCTAAAAATCGATACATGTAATCATTCTCGCAGCATTATTTTTACATCAAATAGAATGACACATTATAACAAACATTCCAATAAAATAATATTTTCCAGTTTTTTGCCAATAGTAGATTCTTTCTGCATTCCAATAAAATAATATTTTCCAGTTTTTTGCCAATAGTAGATTCTTTCTGCATTTATGAATGAACAGTTTCCCAAATATTGATTGTTGACATCTTTATCTCTTCTGAGTACAATGGTACTTCTGTGTCCAGTATTATTACAACAGGTATTTCAAAAATGTTTATTGGATATAAAATAGCTTGTTTCTGTGTTTCAAAAATAGTAAAATAACGAAATTTTGAAATTAAATTATGAAATATAGCCGTTTCACAACTGGATTCCTACACTGCAATGCAAAAATATATACACTTCTTTGAATTTGACAATTCTGAAAAATATTTTGACTTTTGAGAAAAGAGTCACATTAGATGTGACATTAGATGAGACAGTTACATTAGATGAATGTAAGTAGTAACTGAAATAATACAAAAGAGAAAAAATGCATATTTATTTAATAGCATATTAGGAAACAATACAGAAATTGTGTGGTCTTGCCAATGCAAAAGTATACATACTCAGAATGAAAAAATACATTAATGTTCGTTTTTGTGGCTACAGAAGGAAACTAAAAATTACAAGGACGTCCGTGACCGGATGATGTCATAAATCCGAGATGGCAGGCTTTTAATAATATTTATAAACGAAGGTTTGGCAACGTCATCATAGGCTGTCAATATTGATTCACGAAGCTCGTCTTTGCTTTCATATTGCTTGTTGCGGACACAGACTTTGCGAACTAAAATTCCCTACAGATTCGTCATATGATTGCAATCTGTAGAACAAGGCGGCCAATTCAAAACATTAACTTTTTGTTGCTTCAATCAATCACATGTGCGGCGATTGCTATGTACTGAGGCACTGTTGTGTTGAAAACTGAACTTAACTTTCCTTAATCGACAGAGATACGGGATAAGGTAATTTTGCTATATGTGTTTCTCAATACTATTTATCTATTTTTGAAGTTGTGAAGGCCAGCTGAAGCTTATCATGACCAATGAATGCTCTCCATGCCATTAAGCTGCCTCGTTTCTTTTTTAAAAGTACCTTTGTTCCTTTCTTAAATCTCGCCAGTAATATGCGATCCTATGGGGAACCTGTGGGGAATTTTAATTCGCAAAACCTATGCCCAATACAAACAATATGAAAGCAAAGACGAGCTCCTTGAATAAGTATTAAAAGCCGGGGAAGAAATTGACAAACATACATTGATAAATCTTATTAAAAGCATGCCATCCCGGATTTATGACATAATTCGACGTCACGGACGTCCTTGCATTTATTAGTTTCCTTTTCTAACCACGAAAAGAAACATTTTTTTTTTAGGCTCAGGATATATACTTTTGCATTGGCAAGAAAAAACATTTTCTGCATTTTTTTCCCATGCTATTATTTATGTATGCATTTTTTCACTTTTGTATTTTTTCAATTACCATTTTACATTTATCTAATGTCTTTCTCTTTTAATAAAAGTGAATATGTTTTACAGAATTGTCAAATTCTAAGGGGAGTGTATATTTTTGCATTATAGTATACTCTCTGGAACATCGGTCTCATTCACATTTGTTAATTTTCATTCTTCTGACAGCCGGAAACATTTTAAAAGAATGGTTCATGTTTCATTTTTTTATTACACGTCCTCGAATGCGTCCGTTTCAAGATTATCTCTACCGTTGTCAAATACACCTTTAATGTTTTTAATTTATGGTATTTTTATTTGTAGTTTTTGCATTAAAACAAACACACATCTTTTTTAATACAATAAATGTTTATTTCCATGCTTATCAGCTTTAAAAACTGCAAATAAAATAACTATAAAATGGTGTTAAGTATTTAGGAAATACAAAAGCATCCAAACTGGTTCAAAGTTCAATTTGGACATATTTTATTAACACCTAAAGGGAGGGGCGATCACCCTATCCTTCCAACCCTCCTGGAACCTCTTTTGTATCAGACTTTGTTTTAAGTAGTGTTTAAAAAACCGTCACATATGATAGTTTACAGGGTGTCACAAAACAATATACACACTCACAGTTTAATGGCTCATAATTTTCTGATTTTTCTTTCTTTTCACGGTGTAATTAATTGGAAATAATGAGTGGGCCAAGATTAACTTTTGAAAAAAGAAAATTTATTTTAAGATGCTATTGGAAGTACAAAGACAATATCGCATTCAGACAGATCCACCTACGCTACTTACAATTAATACAATAAAGATACATTTGAAACGAATGAATGTTCATAGACCACGTTCCGGAACCGCAATTGAGCAAGAATACGCCACCACACAAAATGAAATTATTGTTCAAGTTTGTGAACCAATAGTCCACCGTTATCAGCAGTTTATTAACCAAAACAGTAATAATTTTGATCATCTGCGGTAAGGGAAAAGGTTATATATTTTCTGTACATTCTTCTGCAAATTTAAATATTAATTCTATGTGAAAAAAACTAAAGTTATAATCATTCAAACTTTGTATAAAGTTTTGGAACACCCTTCATTTCGTAATTTTACATGGGATTTGCTTAATCGAGTTAATTTTAATATATTTTACATTAAAGCGAATTTCGTATTTTTCATGGAATTTGATTAATTAGCTTTTTTTTTTTTTTTTTTGTTATATGAAATAGAATTTTGTAATAATGTAGTATCTTTTACCCAGTTTGCAATTGTTAGTGAAGATTACGGTTCTAATTTCATTGAATAAACGATATACTTTTAAGTGACAATACAAATGGAGATATCACAAATTTCAATGCAACAGGGCAAATGATTTCATTTAATCTTTACAATAGCAAAAGATAATTATTTTAATGACTGATATTTTTTTTATTAAAACATAATGGAAGATTGAAATAGAATACAATTAAGAAAAGCTCAGAAATAATTAATGCTGAATATATCTTATATTAATAAAAATAAATAAATAAATGTAAAACAATTACTTGCGACATATCTATTATTTAAAAACTTTCCAAATGCAGAAGATTTGTATGCTTTTATTGTTCACAGTAATTTTGTATGAATGCATTAAAATTTTTCTAAGAAAAATGAATGATATTCTTATTCGATGCAATTTACCATTTTTGCACGACGTTTTACATTCTGTTTTAAACAAAGAATTTCATTTATTTAAATAATCATTATTGATATTTTTATATCAGAAGTGTCAAAAACATGTTTCTTATTCAAAAAATGTATGATGGATTTAAAATGCTAATGGATTCATTAATAAAAGAAAATCGATTTATGTTTTTGTTATTGAATTATTTTCCATGATAATTTCATGAATTAAGATTGTTATTACTGTAAATAAATATATTTATTATTTCAATAAATATATTTATTTATACAATACAATTTACAATTTGAACCTATGTTTTTACTTTTTTTATTTTAAACAAAGGAAATCTATTTCCTCTAATGATTATTATTGCTAATACATTTATAAAGCTGAAGGATTTATCAACAAGGAAAGTATGATTTACTTTCTATTGATGATTTTTAAAAAATGAATGATAATGTACAAAATCATGGTTATCGTATATCTAAAAAAACTTATGTATTATTTTTTCAAAATATAATTTAAATAAATATTGTAATTGTTAGGTAAAAATAAATTTGTATAAAAATTTTTAGAAAAATTTTATCGTATGTTTAAATTTAATTTAATTCCACACTATTATTGACAAAGATATAGTACATTGTGTTTTTAATTTCAACATTTGTTTCACAAAAACTAAATATTTAGGGTTTCGTTTATCTGACGAAACCTAATTCGTCTCACTCCTCTGTCTGTCTGTCTACCCGTCACAGAGTTCGTACTCGGAAACTTTTTAAGTTAGAGAAGGCACTTCTCTGTCAAGGCACTTCTCTGAAAGAAGGGGTGCCAGAGCCTCAAGAGAGGTTGGACTTCTAGAGCTGGTCTCCTAATTTTGAACCAATTCCGGATTAGAGACCTGCACCTGGATCGGCAGCCCCAGAGGTAACGCTTGTACTAAACTTGGAGGACATTGGAGCCACGAACAGATTTTACGTGCACCAGCTCCCATTAACGTACACTGTCCCACAGCAGCGGCAGTCGAGAGAGGTTGTCACCCTCCCAAACATTGACCTTGGTCGATGCTGCTTCGTTTTCGGTGATCTTACGGGAACCGAGCTTAATCGTCCGCGCCACTGCGGGACTCAAGTCTTATACTATTTTAATTTAATGAATTATTTAAATGACTACCGACCATTACTGCGATTTTCTTAGATATTAGAACATATTCTTAACTTCAGTCTTTTTCGCGAAGGCTAGATTATTCATTGGTTGGTAGAGCTTCCTCCTGGTAACCCTAAGATTCCGGTTTCTATTCTGGATGACAACCGTAGTCCAGAATATAAACTGAAATAAAAGTTGAAAGGATCAGGGTCCATAAGCCGGCTTATGGACCACGGAATCGACTAAAACTCGATTTTTTATACTGACTTAATTATTTCACTTTTTATTATTAGAAGAATTATCCTGTATGATTTCAACAATAGTTTTTTGCATTTTGTTCTGATTTATATCACTTAAACAAGCTCAAAGTTCGTATTATTCGTAGTTTTTGATGCAAAATACGCAATTTCACCTAATTTTACCTCAATTATTTCTATCAGCGCAATCGTGCAACACTTTCTTCTTTACATATGTTATAAAATACATCAAAATGTACAATATATGTAAAAATAAAAGTGTTGCGAAGCTGCGCTCATAGTAAAATATTTTTTAAAAATATTAAAATTTTAGGTAAAATTAGGAGAAATTGCGTGTTTTTCATAAAAAACTATGAATAATACGGACTTTGAGCTTGTGTAAGTTATACAAAAACGAACAAAAATGCAAAAAAAATATTGTTGAAATTGTACAGGATAAACCGTCTAATTTTAAAAAGTGAAATAATTAAGACAGTATAACAAAATCGAATTTTAGTCTTATTTCATGGGCCTAACACATGGCTTATGAATCCTGATCATTTTCGGTTTTAACATTGCATTGTCCGATGGATTTAAATAAAAGAATTTTCGTATTTTGTACCGTTTGCATAGGTATAAATTAATGATTTGGATTTATTGATTAAAGAATAAAGTGTTTTGAAAGGAATATTAAACGAAACCCTTTGTGCGATCTTCGATCACACTTACTTACTTGTTTGCATATTAATCTAATACGTTGTATTTTAATTAAATACAATTTTTCTTGAGAATATCTTTTTACTAATTTAATAAAATTAAATATGTGTTATTAATTATATTATTATAAAATTAGAAACACAAATTACACTAAACTTGGAGGACATTGGAGCAACGAACAGATTTTACGTGCACTAGCTCACATTAACGCACCCGGTCTCACAGCAGCGGCAGTCGAGAGAGGTTGTCACCCTCCCAAGCTGTAACCTTGGTCAATGCTGCTACGTTTTCGGAGATCTTACGGGAACTGAGCTTAACCGTCCGCGCCACTGCGGGAATTCAATATTTTTTTTCTTCAGTTAATTAATTTTATTAAAAGTATTTAAAAACATTTTTATGTTTCCTATAGTTAAAAATTGTATTTTTAAAATTCATGACAAATATTTTAAGACAAACATAATTGATTTTCTTTCTTTAAATTTTTACACACGAAATGTCTGTCTTTTCATACTAGTGATTTTAACTTTTCTTGAAATAAAAATGTGTGTATGTATTGTTATTCTTTATTAATTTTACAATTTTATTTTTCTATGAATTCATTTTAAAAACTGCTGTCGTCTGATTTACTGATTAAAGAGGCCTTACTGAACATGCTTTCTATTTAATTTATTTTTTTTTTCACCTTGGTTTTTTTATGTGAATATAGAATTTATTAATCGTTTTTGCACCCGCTTTCTTGTATGATACAATTATAAAAAAAATATGTTCACAGGGGTGGTGCTGAAGACAATAAAATATTTTAGTCCAAACCACGCTCAGAAAAATAGGACAACTGGTTTTGAAACTTCAACAACGAACTATTTTGAATATTAAAAAGCAAAAAATATAAATAAAAAATAAAGAGTGTAATATATTTTCTAATCAATTGATAGTTTCATATTAATTAAATTATGAGTAAACGTTGTGAAATCAATTTAGGAATCCTAAAAAGACAGTTTAAATAAAGTTTGTTTTTCTTTCCATTTTACATATCTTAAAGAAAAGGAAACTGGCGAAAAATTAATTTTTTTTAATAAATTCACTAGTTTGGTGCTTTTTACCATGCGTAAAAAAGAAAGATGTTAATTTTTATAATCGAGTTCGGTGCCCATACAGAATGTACGAATCGTAACGAATTTTTTGTTGAAAAATTATGAATTTCAGTCATGAAATTATGCGTGATTTTCATGATAAATATTCAATGATCTTTTTTTTTTTTACTATTTTTCCTTTTATATTTATTAATAAAAAGGGAAGGTTTTATAAAAAAAATTAAAAATTCAGGTAGCTGTTGACACAAATATCTTTGAAAATATTGCATATACAGTTAAATACCATACATATAGTTTAACACTAATCCCAAAGGCTACGTGTGGCCCTCAGAGGATATTGTAGTGAACCGACGTGTTATTTCAAATACGAAGAACGAAACATTTTTATAATATTTGGACCGCTAATGTTATTTGGGAGATATCTTTTTGTTATTATTATCTTTCTGTAAAAGGATTTTCAGCTACTTTTATATTAGGGTCCTGCCGTTTTATTTCCCATATTAAGAACAATATGTTTTCAGCGATATCGAAACATTTTCGAAATACCTTACTAGAGCAAACGCAGATCTGCGAATCTTTAATTTTCTCCCCTTTAAATAAAGTTATTTTGAACCAGAGATTTTTTTTCAATAGAGCTTTTATTGTTTTTATGTGGCTCTTCCTTTATTAAGAAAAAACTTAACGTTAAAAATAACTGTTAAAACAAAAACAATAAAATTTCGTAACTATGATAATTCTTTTTTTTTCATTTAAAAATATCAAGAAAATTAGGAAAAGGCCTCTTATTAAATATAACATTTCCGCTGGTGAAGTGAATTGGCTTCTTTTGTGCCGTAAAAACTTAGAACGTCAGAAAACCAACACTGCCATTTTTTGATAAGAACTCTGAAAGACATAATTGTATGCTTTCTCATGTATCACTAAGGTACTCTGACTACTGATTGTAAAATCATGAAACAACCGATTTTATAAACACTTTGCTACATAGTTGAAAAGAGTTTATGAATTCGGCTTATCTGGCCGCCTGAGCGTATTCAAACCCCCTTTAAATAAAGTCAGATTTCCATGTATTTGTATACATTATTGAGTTTTACAGTTCGTTTACAGGTAGCCCCAAAAAAAATTCTTTACATTACGACTTATGAAATAAAACGTTTCCGATGAATGTTAATAATGTACGAGTAATGGATACATTTACGTAATCAGGTTACTATTAAGGTTATTACTTTGTGTTACATTTTCAGGAAAAAACACCATACGATAATAAGTAATACTTTATTTAATGACATACGTATCGTGATTACATAAAGAATAAATTATTCTTTGTTTTTGCATAAAAAATTTGTATAGTTGCGCTATTGTTGTTCTCCGTAGACGATGTATAGAAATTCAAGAAGAAGTTGTTTTTTTTTTTCATTATTTTTGAGTCTATTCTCTCTGTTTAAAATATTCAAGATTTCGCTACGAAATTCGTCTACTAAAAAGTTATTTAGAATAAACACTAAAAGAGCATTGCATTTTTCTTAATTCCATTAAATAAACTCTCCTATCTTTTAGATTTAATAAAATGTATCCCAAATCCTCTTTTCTCTTTTCATTAGTTATTTTAATGCTTTTACTTTAAATGCTAAAATCAATTTAGATCAAGGGGGCGTGGTAAATTAAGGAGCGAAAAGAATTACACTGCTTCTAGGAGAAAAAACAACAAAGAAATTTGCCAAAACCACTGCGCCTTAGATTTGCCCTAAATAGGAAAAGTGAAAGTAATACAAGTAATCCTTCCGAGTGTCCCTAGTTAATTAAGAAATTCGGTAAAGCGTTTCTATTGTTTGTTAAGTGAAATATTTTCCTTTCTTTGAGGTAATTGCTCTCATCTGGTTGTTGGATGTGAGAAAAGTTTATATTAATGAAGGAAGAATCAGACAAAAAATGAAAATACTTAGTATATTGCTTAAATAACTAAATAAGACATTAATCGTTGCATAATACTTCTTCTTCAATAATTTTAATAATAAAAAATGTTTAAAAAATATAGTTTACTTTTTTTTGGCTAGTACATACAATTGTAAAATGAATATATCTCACTGTGTTAAAATTTATGAATTATCATAAAATTATATTTTAATATAATTACTTATTATTATTCTCATAAAATTATTTTTTAATATATTTTTACTAACTGGTTTCGCCCGTCTAGACGGAGATGTCTTCTGAAATGTAAAGCTGAGGCCTACAAAGTGCCTTTTACATGCTAACTGAAAAATATAAATAAAATACTTCATTTTAAATTATACGAAAATAAGTAAGGAAAATATCAGAAAAAGCATGTAAATAAAGATTTTGCGACATAAATAATAAATTTTATTTATGATGGCCCACCGGACAAAAACCTACTGGGACCTGCCCGTGCTTATCTTCAGAAAAAGAAAAACTTCCGTGTAAAAAAAAAAAAAAAAAAAAAAAAAAGGTATAACTTAAGAAATATCGTGATCATTGTAAATTGAGCACTGTGGGTGGGTTTTGCTCCCATAAATTATTATCACGGTGATGAAAATAACGGGGCCCTGTGTGCATCTCAGCCCTATATCATTAATACAAGTATCACTATAAAGAGGACCCTGCGAATTTTGAATGTATTAATCGTTAAAATGACAATAATTTTAACAGAGCTCAGTGGGTTTCACACGTGTAAACTGATTATATGATAATCACTATTACATAGCCTTGTGCATAAGCCCAGAGTCCATAAATATAGCGATCAGTATTTAAATCGTAAATCTTTACTTCCAAAAAATGTTTTTGTGGAAGGAGGAAAGTTACTATATTTTGTATAAAGATTGAAATCCGATCGCTAAAAGACGAAAAACGTAAAAACATTTTATAAAATAAGAAAAAAAATTCCCTGGAAAAATGTCTTACGAAAAATATCTAATTAAAAATCCGCAATTGTTATCTCATCTTCTATAACCTGTTTTATAGAAGATGTTGGCGAAGAAATCGCTAAAATAGCTCTAAAATCGTTGAAATAGGTAGTATAGGTTTCTTATGCTGAATTTTATGATCCTACCTAAAACTACTCCTGATATATTGTGAAATGACCTAAAGCTTTCAACACCCTCCCCCCATTTAACCCATTTAGCCCTATGACTACCTATCAAAAAGATAAATAGTAATGTTGTTTTCGCTCTAAATTTTTAAAAATGCTAAAAAGAATGATTTTTCAAACGTGATAGAAAACAGTTAATTCCGTATGGGAATATAATTCTAGAGAGTATTATTCATTACTCAAAGATTTAAAGTTGCATTATATCTTAAGAATTATAGTAATTCAAATAATGCTTCTATTGCAATGAAATCTACAGATAAGTAAACGGATATATCAGTTCCCATCCCTGAGAAGTTAGTGGTTGAAATTCTAAAGTTGCTGAAATACGTGTTTTATTATTTTTTAGTGGACTTGTTATTCTGAATTTCAAGATGCTACCTAAAATTGCTGCTGAAATATGGCAAAATGATCTGAACTTTTCGACCCCCTTCCCAATTAACCATTTTGAGGGGCGAATTTTCAAAAATCCATTCTTTGTGGATGCCTACATTACGTAAGGAGCATGTATTCCAAATTTCATTGTCCTACGAGCAACAGTTGAGGCTCGGCGTCGATTAAGAATCAGTCAGGACATATTCTTTTATAAGTATAGATAACTTATTAAAGTTTTCAAATGTGTAGTTTGATATATCTTTACAATTTTTCAAGTTTTAAAAAATATATAAAAATATTGCATAACTTTTTATTTAAGATATTAGTAAATTATTAAATGGGGATAGATTTTACGTAAAGGGAAACATAAAGAATATTAACAATGCAATATACCCTCATAAAAAAACTTAAAATATCGTGAATAATAAACACGTAGTGAAAATAAATTGAAGTAATAGCGTGATGGATAGCACTAAAAATATACTACAACGAAAGTAAAATGCTCACAACTGCTCTAGAACATCATTAAAAACAATTTTTGGATTATGCCCTAAGTTTCAACTGAAAAGAAAAAGCTATTTTAGTTGATCAGCTACGAAAATCCTTCTTTCAAAAGACAGAAATTTAAATTCCGATGCATAAATCAAAATGGGAAATTCAAGATATAGCCATGAATAGTTTCTAGGAAAATTTTCAAATCAAAATATGATTGATATTTCTATTTTGTAGTAAAAAATATCAATTCCGGAAACATTTTACATTCCATTACTCTCTACAGAGAAAATTTCTACGTACACTCTATACATTCCATGAATAACAACAATAACATTTCATCAACGGTAAAAGTTGTATTATTTAAAAATAGTGTTGATTCCCTTTTGAGACACAAGGTTGAAATTTTTTTTTTGATAAAATTGCTGTTGATGGAAAACATATTACTGTAGAAAATACCAAACTTGTACTAATTACTGTCGTTTAATAGAATAATACAGATAATACAATTTTTTAAAAAGAATCCGAGTGTACTTTTATATGTCTTGTATAGTATATTTGATAGCATTAGTAATTGTTTGAGTTACCATCAAAGGAAATTTCTAAATTGAGATTTTATGAAAGTCTCTTAACGAAGAATACCCAGATCTTGTAATTTGATCTACTTTTTAAACCATTAAAAATAAAGATTTGAATATTTTAAGAAAAAAATTAAGAAATCTAAAATTTGATAAATTTAAGATGGCTAACTGATGCACATATTTCAATAACTGTAAAAAAGAAGCTCAATGTACAAGGAGCTCATATAATACAGTATTATATAAATATATTATATTGTATAGTCCTATATAAGTATATCTGTAATTGCCTGAATATAGCAACTATATAATATTAACTTTGCACCTGCAATGTATAAACAATATATATATATATATATATGTTTTACTGAAATCAGTATTATCGGCAAATTTGTTGGCGCAGTGTGTCTTACTGGCAGGGATAATATGTAAGCTTCAATGAATCTGCTTTTTTCCCGTAGGGAATCCTACCAAATTCTACATATTGCATTAAGCATTCCACCTGTCATCGAAATACCTCTCATGTTAATTTAAAAAAAAAAAACTAAAACTGTCTTTTAAATTTTTTTTACTACGTATACATATATTATGATAAATTAAATTTCTGCACTTCATTAAATTTATTCCATAACAATTTCCCTTCTAAATTTATTCTGAGATCCTAGTTTATTAAATTATTTCCTATCTTAAATAATATTCCATTCATTTCGTTTATTTAAATTCCTTTAAATATAAAATGCGTATTTTAATATTTTTTTTTCCATTTCAAAATCTTTCTAAATAAAATTTCCCGCAATCGTTGTTTTTAAGGCATTTTATTTCTTAATCCTAAAATACAGATATTTTATTCTATTAAAGATATCTCATTTATACCATTTTTTTTCTTATTTTACTCCAAAAGCTCTGTTTGCGCGCTTTTCCGGAAAGACCGCATCAGTGCACTCTACTTCTGACATTAAAATATAGTTCCTTACCGCTTCGAAGCCAGGATTGTCTGTTCTAGGTATCCGCATTGGGTAAATAACCTTTCCGCCACCATGGTATTTAACACCGAACATGAATACGGAGACCAGAAATTTCGTGGTATTTGTTGTGTTTTAAAAAATACGATGCTGCCTCGAAGCGAGTCACCGGAGTATTAGAATGGGGATATAACATCGTTTGTAAAATGAACGTCGTCTGAAAATGTATAACGATTTTAAGGATTGTGGTGGATGCATATCAACTGTATTATAGTAGAAGAATCCAATTAAATTTCTTCTGTTATGAAGAATTGTTCTTATTTATTTGGGAAATGTGCCGTGTTTTTTCAACCAAGGTCCACAAGCTTTATAAAGACGACTGCATAAGCTATTTAATATAGTGATCTAATTATTCATCGAAATAGAGCTTTACCGTACCAAACTACCGTAACATATATATAAATATTATTCAGGATATCGTTTTACGTATGTATGAAGTGGAAAATCTCCTTACTTAAATCTCAATATTTAAATGTTTTTTCCCAATTACCATGTTTGAGAGACCTGAATTTCATTATCATAATAACCTCTATTTTGGTAATTTAGTTTTCTTCACATTTCCTTACACTTTTAGGAATATTTTTAATTTTTAACACTTTCCAACACAGTTGAAAAGTGTTTATGAATTTGATTTGTCTGTCTGTTGGAGCAGTAATTCTCGTAAATATAGTCATTACTTTGTAACTCATATATGAATTTGGGATTTACTATGGTATGTTCGTTATTGAAAATAAAGTGTGTAGCATGCATAATTCATTTACAGGGACACTCAAAAATACTCCTTTACTTTATGGTCTATGGGAAAAAATCGTTTGTAATGTATTTTAATAATGATATACTATTTAAAACATATTGAAATTGATATCACTGAGGTGCAAAACAAAATACTTACGGTTAAATATGGTGACCACAGTCTTTATCGTTCATGTATAGAGACGGGCAAACAAAAATATTCGGTTACAGTTCTGACTACTGATAATTGCTGGAAGTGCGTTTTCAATTGTGGTGTGCATTTTTAAATTTCAATATTACTTGGCGTGTATAAATTATGTAGATCATATACAGGGTTGGGAAAAATAATTTGAATACATTTCCTTTTAATGTTTCAAATTTCTAAAAAAAAATTCAACTGTGATAAGCGTTTCCTAACTGAACAAAATGTTAGTGTAATATATAGTATATACTAATGGTATGTTATATGGTAGTTTCCAAAATTATGTTTTAAATGTTTTATGTGATTTCCAAATTATTTACTTAAATATCATCTTTCATCTTATTAAACGAGGAAGTTTCGTTAGAGTATTCTGAATGTGTTATACAATCTATGCTTGACGCATGTTTTTTCTTTCTTGTTTAGATAAATTTTAGAACTAATAATATATAGATAGATAGTTGGATAACATCATAGTGCTAAACTTTATATAAAACTATGAAATATAAATGATGGTAAAGCAAAATTCTTTTTGAAACATTATCTGTGTTGCATTTTCATTTATTTGTAAAAAGTATTGTAAAAAAGCTCTGAATTAAGTTACATTTCATTCTTAAAGAATTTCTTGAAGACCTATAAATAAACGACAGTAAACTTTATTCGGATCTAATTAATTAAATGAAACAGATAAGTTGAATTAACGTTCAACAAAAAGTTGTCCGTTGAAGAATTAATGCTTTGAATTTAAAAATTTTCTTAAAAGATTACTGTTCCAAAATGTAGTTGAATAATAAAACTTTAATTAAACATAAATCTATTCTAATTATCACAGAAAAAACTGTTAGGTGATATTTTTCTCTAAAGCTTCTTTGAGCTTCTTTTGTATAACCTCGTTATTTTCTCGTGTATAGTATTTAATTTCAGGCTTTCCAGAGGAAACGATTTTTATATTCTAGTCGTACCACTATAAAAAATATCTTTGTTGTACATTTATTTTTCAGTGATTGCAGACATGGGTGTCTACCATGTATACTGTGTTTTAAGAAAGTATAAGAGTGATTAGTCAAGAGACAGTCTGAAAAAAATACTGGTGAGACTTGTGTGTGGTACGACATTAATTGAGTATTCAGCGTATGACCAATGCTTTTAGCATTGGCGATATGGCAAGGATTATAGTTTGGAAAAAGTGGCACGAACCGAAAGAACATATAGAAAGTATGTAGAAAATATGTAGAAAGACATAGAAAATATGTAGAAAGAAAATATAGTCGTCTGTGGTAACCATGTAATTTCGTCTATTGCGGAATAAAAGTGAATGTAATTTATAGCTATGCATAAAAACAGGCACTTATACACTCACATATGTCTACATATTTATATTAATTTATTTATTTACTTATATATACATATTGAACTCGCGAGAATTAATTGTAGTCAATAATAAATGTATTTGGAATTTAAGAAATACCAAGGATATTCAATTAATTTAATATTTTTCTTTGTTATAGTATTTAACAGTTTATCTTAATAGCAATAAAACTTTTTTTATTGAAAAGTTTTTAATCTGTTATTAAATCTACAAATTTAATACTTAATATATTTTTAGTACCTCCAATTAAAAGATACATTTGAAATTTTGTGATACAGAATATTTCATGGTGAATGATTTTTTAATACGTTTCTAATTGTTTAAAATGTTATTCTACTTGAATATATATGTTGTCAACCACTATATTCTTCAGACTGTCTCTTGGCCAATCACTCTTTTACTCTCTTAAAACAGTATGGTAGCGATATTATGTGAGTATTCAGCGTCTATTGTTTTAAAATGTAGAATCATCTAAAAAGTAGTAATGATGTTAGATATAATATTTAACAAGATTAACAAAAAAAATAAGTGCCTCGAAGGTCATGCGAGCTTTGACCAAATTCATGTTTTGCAGCTTACATGAAATGTGTAGCAAGATATCCATTTAAAATGCGATATGAACATGCGTCTATGAGATTCTTTTATTACATTTAAAGTCATGTACCATAGTGAAAGATATATTTTAAAGTCATAATTCGGGGAAATGACATTTGAGAGGCTATTTCTTTATTATGATTTACTAATACAACAACTACTAAACGATACCTTCAAGTTATCGCTATGATTATAGAGCAATAAACTTCGAAAACTAATGTCGACAAGTTGTTTTGCTTTTTTTTAACTTTGAAAATATAATTTGATTATATTATATAATAAATATTTTTACCATCATTGATGATCTATACTATTACATAAAGAGAGAACGCCTGACTGACTGACTGACTCATCAACGCCCAGCTGAAACGACTAAAATCAGGATTACGTTTTTTGGAGAGTAAATCCCTGTTATGACATAGGGAAACAATAAAAAATGATTTTTTAAACTTCCCTTTCAAAGAGAGTCAAAGGGGGGGGTGTGTGGGGGGGGGGTGCAAAGTTTTAGGTCATTTCGCCAAATCTCATCTGTAGTTTTAAGTAGTAGCGCGAAATTCAGGAAACAAAATTTACTAAGAAATGGTTAAACACGTATTTCAGCATTTTAAAAATTCATTTCCTAAGGGGAATAAATGTGGGGTGGGTTAGGCAAAAAAAAAAAAGAATCTTGCAAGAATACAGTTACAAAAATAAAATCACAACAATACTTACAACAAAGAAATTATAACAATCAAATCACAACAATGAAATTACAACAATGAAATAAATAAAATACCGCTAAACCAGAATGCTAAAAAGTCATTAAATACGTATTTCAGCGATTTTAGCGATTTCGTAGCAAACATGAACAATGAACCCGATTTTGGAAAATTAGATGAATAAGACCACTATTGCTGATTAGCTATTTTGGGTAAGACATTTTTCCAAGGAGGTCGGCACATTGTACATGTCCATTCGAGCGAAGCCGGAACAGGCCGCTAGTATTTAATAAATTCATCAATTTTTAACATTCACATCGGCATGAAAAGGATATGTATTTACATCTCATGCGAAATATATTTTTTAGCGAGATAAAAAGTTTGATATATGTTTTTCTTCCTAATGCGAGGAGACATAATATTCTGTAATATATATGTGGATTATATATGCGTATATACTAACAATTATAACAAACTTACCCCTAAACTGACATAGATACGTGGAATCATAAGCACAATTCTGGAGGAGAAACTTTGATCAGATTTGACGAAAGACAACCAAATATGTTACCAAAATTAGGTCATTTAAATTATCGATAATCAAAATAATAAATCAATCATTTTGCGAAATACTTATTTAAATAAATATTCGTACATTTAGTTATGCATATAGATCTGCATTTATTATGGCTGATGTGTGAGTTATAAAATTTGAAACCTTAAAGATTTTCTGAATTTTAAAAGAAATAATACTTGTAAGCACTATTATATTTCGTATTTTGCGAAAACTAAAATTTCTAAAGGAAACGATAAAATTTACAATGTCTCTAACTTAATTTATTTCCTGATAAAAACTGAAGAAACAGATTTTTGGAATACTCTTCAGAACATTGAAGTAATTAGGTGGTTACGTAAAGCGCTTTTGGTATAATTTTGCATTTTTTATTAATTGCTATTACCATCTTTTAAAGGTCTTTATACTTGCTGCAGCAAACAACCCCAATACTTTTTTATCGAAATTTAATCACAAATACATTTATTTATATGTGAGAATAATTTAAGAATTGGTGTTGTCACTTAACTACTTTTTATGTTAACCTTTTTAAAAAAGAAAACTGATGACTAAATTTTACAAATATAAAGAATGATTTCTTGTTTTAAAAGACATTTTTAATTTTAATATCTCTTTCTTTATCTTTTACTTACCCATCATACGTAGTATAGGGTAAGTCTTGTAATCGTTTTGAAAATTAAAAAAAAAAAAAAATTGACGGATTTACACGTTTCAGACACTAGAGTTTCCGAAAGACATATTTTTAGAAAAAAAATTGCCGTCCGTCTGTCCGTCTGTGTATGTGTGTGTGTGTGTCTGTGTGTGTCTGTAAACGCTCCACCTCCCGAACAAATTGAGATAGAGACTTGAAATTTGGTATGTACTTAGTATGTAATAATGGGAAAAAGCTTATTGAATTTCAGTAACCTTGATTATCCGAAACTATTTTTTTCGGACCCTTGAAATATTCGTTCTGATACAAGGTACATAAAAATTTTCGAAATTGTTTTCTAAGGAGTGAATATAAAAGAAAATAAAAAAACATAAATTTTGCATTAAGAATGAAGTTGATCGGATAATTAGTTACCGAGATATTTGTAATCCCATTTCCACACTCTTCGATTTTTCATGACCATGTACTTCATTCAAATTGCAATTCAAAGATATATTTTAATTAGTAAAGAGACGCTTAATTCGACGCAGTAAACCGTTATTTAATAGGATTATTATTTTTAGAGTTATAAGGATGTTTCTATTGCGCAATTCAGTAATACACCATTTAAAGTTTTACGTCATCAAACCAGAATTTTATTCGAATTGCAATGCATTTTATAAATAGTTTACACATTTTTATTTTCATATTTTATATTATGCATATCCATGATGGGTAAATATTACGGTGGCCTCCAACGACTAGTTTTCTTTCGTTTTCATGTTTTCATTATTTTTTACTTAAACATTTATTTATATTATTTTTTTTAATGTTCCACCAGTATGTATGTTTTCCTTTTCTTAAAATTGCTTAAAATATGTTTTACTAGTTTCAAAACGTATACCAAGCAAATAAAAGAATCCTGTATTTTATCATAACCATGACAAATTGGATTTTAATTTAGTTAAAGAATTATTTTAATTATAGCACACACCCGTGTATCTTTTTAAAATTTAATTAAATTGTTTTTTGGCTCGATTTACGTTTTTCATTGACCTTCTGTCTTTATGGTTGTGTATTTTAATATTTTTATAGGCTAAGAAAAAAATTCGTTTTATTACATCCAATGGTGATGACAAAGACATTGATCTTTCTGCCGATTATAATGATGAAGCCTGTCTTAATTGCATTGATTTATTCGGCCACTCAAAACCGAAGGATCAGTGGATAAAATGTGTTAAGTGGTCAAAGAGGGCACATAGTGAATTTGCCGTGGTTTCTTGGAGTGCAAAAAAATTATTTGTGCTGTATGCAAGTAAAATTAATAGCAACTTATGGGTATGTCGTTTAAGGATAATACTGTAGATAAAATGACATAATGCAGCATTTTATATAACTCGTTATTATGAAGTTGGGACTTTATTTGCTACTTTTTAAAATGCATCATTGCATTTTGTATACTTTAAAAAGTTAGTTTGTAAAATATAAAGGCCATCAGAAAAAATTGCATGAATTTTAGGACAGTTTCCCCTACGCATTTATCTTAATTTAACCTTTTAACGGATTTTAAGATGGATAAGGAAATTATAATAATGTTTAATCGAATGTAATTGCTTAGAAATAGCAATTAAAATGCTTTAAAATCACAAAAAACATTTTGGAGAGCTATTATTTTTCAGTCAATTCCTATTATTTTAAGCAGTTAATATTTCATGAAGCAATTGAAATGTATCCAGGAACAAAAAAATAATTAAGTTTCAAATAAAAATATAAATGTATCATTTAAACATATCAAAATGGCAATGAAAATTACACTCATGTTTGTGAAAATTGCAATACCATGAAGGAATTGTCAGAAATCAATGAAATGTATTCCACATATTACTGATAGTGGTGCAAATAAACAATAAAATTTACATGACCAAAAAAAAAGGACGTTGGAAATTAGTACTTTGTGTGTCCGCCATGCTGAGCGATGAGAGCCTGTACACGCCGTGGCATTAAATCATATAAGTTCTAATGTAAACCTGGGGAATGGCATTCCAGATGGCTTCGAGTTGAAGCCAAAGTTCAGTCGTACTGTGTGCCCGAACAGCTGTACAAGCGAGTCACCGACAAATGAAATCCCACACATGCCCGATGGCAGACCTATACGGGGCATAAGCAGGCCATGGAAGAAGCGAAACCTGTTGTGCACTAAAGAAGGCTTGTGCAGTCTGAAAAACATGCGCACGGACATTATCCTGCTGAAATACAGCACCCGGACGACGAAGAAAGGGGAGAACCTCTGGCTCCATAATTTTTTATATGTAGCGATCACTGTTGAGGTTGCCCACAATGTGCACTAGATGGGATCGACAATTATACCCAATACCTCCACACACTGTGATGTCAGGCGTTCGTGCGGTATGACGCTGGATGACACATTGTGGCAATAGACGTTCCCCTCTGTAACGCCTGACGCGAAATCTTCCATCTTTGTACTCCAGAATGTAGCGAAATTCATCGGTAAAAGCTACTTGTTGCCACTGGACGCGCAACGGGCTGTGTTGCTGAGCACATTGTAGTCGGAGGCGTCTGTGATTCAGCGAGAGGGGAATCCTGCTTAGAGGAACCCTTGCAAGCAATGCTGCAGCAGACGGCGATGGTCTGTGGAGCTAGAAAACAAAACACCTGTATCTGTACTCCAACGCTGTGCTAACAGATTCAGATTTAGATTCAATCAAGCAGGTGAGCCTACCATATGGCGTGAGATCAACAAACACTGCTCAACAAGTTTATTAAATATATATATACAAATGAGGCCTAGGCTATTAAGTTTTTACATAGTAATACATTTTTTTCTTTTTTGAATACTGTACATAAATTGGATGTAAACGTTTTTATAGTCCATGTAAGGCTCACCTTATCCTCTGAGTTGACATACGGGAGAGTGCTCTGAAAAATGTATTCATTGTCCTCTATCAATTTTATACACTGGATAATTTTGTTTAAAGAGACATTAATTTTTAGGATAAAGGAGAACCATGAATGAAGTGGTGTGTTTGCTGGACGTTTGAGATGAAAATGCGATGTAAGAGTACATTGTAGTATGTAATGTAGTGAATCACCGGCCACAGGTGCACACTGGGGACGGTTTTCTTTAGATGTGATACAAATAGAACGCAAACGGTCCATAGTTGGTTGCCATTATATAAAATTTCTGTGAGTAAGTAAAAGGTTTTCAGATACTTTAGGTCGAAGTTTGTAAGTGTAGCGGCATGTTGTTGCATAATCCCACTCCACTTGCCAATCTTGTAATGCTTGCAATCTGTCGCCAGAGGACGCTGTACGGTACGTCACAGCCATGCGGATGAAGTGTCTGTCTTCCGGTGCCGTTGTGCTATTGCGTGCCCCACTTCCAGGTTTTTTCCTTGTTCGACTCTCCTCTGCCCATTTCTTCCAAACACGCAGCACTGCTGTGGCATTACACTGCGTGCGTACTGTGATTTCTCGATACGAAAATCCACTTTTTCGCATATCGACGATGCAGCCTCGTACGAACTCCGTTAGTTGTTGGTATGGCTTCATCCGCTTTCTACGAGGCTTATTGACCGCCAATGTAACGTTTACCGAAGACAGAGGAGTATAAATGGATTTCAACGCATCTTTACAATCTTTTATATACATGGAACAAGCGACTGATAAGGAGGCGGTTCTCGTTCCACGCATGCCGCAATCGCTTTGTAATTCTAATCATTTGCATTTATTACCTCACATTACATTTCCTGTAATTTTGGTTCAATTTGCGTAATTCCTTCATGGCATATTGCAATTTTTAGAAGCATAAGTGTAATTATTTTTAATTTTTACCCAGAAATATGCAGCAATTTCAAATGTACATAAATGGAGTTTAAATAAAAACTACACATTAGCCCAAGATTTGTATTTAAAAAATATACATATAATCATTGGTTGCATTACAGGCCTATAATTTATTTTTTAGTTTCTCAATATATAATGTTAAATGTTTTATTGCATTCTCCATATCAATATATTTTTATCATTTTAATAAATAGAAAAAAACAATTGTTTCTTAACATAAAGTGAAATACAACATTTCCTTTGCAGTAAAATCTTCATATTTAAATTAATAGAAAGTAAAAAACAAATAGCATGTGAAAACAGCGAAAACAAAATTATAACACAATAAAAGATTGAATGCTTCCACTAGACTGTAATCTGAGCAGAGGAATTAATTTTATACCAAAACACGACAGCCAAAAGTCGTCAGTTTAGAATGAAATTGTATTTCGGAAAATTACTATTTTCCTCAAAATCAGATTTGAAATGTAATTTTCGCAAAATTAACCAGTTGTTACTATGGTGCCACTGTAGGAGAGTGGCGATATATATCTCCCGTACGGGTAATAGAATTTGATTGGACCAGACGACTTTCGACAAAAAAAAAAAAAAAAAAAAAAAAAAAAAAACGGAATCGCCTTGGTGTATCTGTTATTATCACCAAACTAACGTTTTTTACTTATCTGACTCGTCTAGGAGAATATTGTCAAGTTCAATGTTGTGGTTTGCAATAGTTTGTACAAAAACTTGAATCTGAGCACTATCTTGTTGCGTTGGTCGCGAATCTCTTACGGAGAGTTACTAGTTACCTACAGGTTGTCTTCATTTACAGGAAATAATTTTTAACGTAAAAATTGTAGATAATTTGAAAATTTATCATATGCGTGCATGAATATATACACATGAGTGAGGTAGGATGACAGCGGACTAAATCAATATATAGAAATTTGAAAAATGAAGGATTTTGTGAAACTTGTAGTATTGCGTTGCATTAAATGGTCCAACTTGTTTTGCCCTCTCTCGACTCCATAAGTGACTTATATAACTATCGCACTGAACAGAAATTAATATAAGTTCAGTAAAAATATGGTTATCTAGATTTTTCAAATTTTTGACTTACTACGCTGTTTTTCTAACCCACTCATATACGTCTAGATGTAAGTACTACTGTATATCATAATTATATACAGAAATAGAAGATTAAATGTATATTTCAATGCTTTCTGTAATCAAAAAACAACTCTGGCGTTGTGTGATAAAATCACACCGAAAACATTAGTCAATCATCCGGTTTTCTTATCGATTTATTGTAATAAAAAATAATATAAATTTATTTACTTGACATTAGTTTGAAATAAAAACAGTTTTGCTAAAAAATTGCCTTGAGATATTTTGCATAAATATTTCCTTTGGCCTATGTGAAATAAAATGTAAGATTATATACCAGTAGTTTGGTTTATTTTCATATGCAAACAAAAAATAGCTTTGATGGAGAAAACCAATACTAATAAAATGCATGAAATTCTATCCTATTGCACTATAGTTATCGTATTGTATAAGTTTTATTTTTCTCAAAAATATGTTTAATTTATATCTGGTAACTAAATTGCGTTTTACATTTTACATAACTGTTATGTTGCAGGAAACAGAAAATTATATAGCGCTACATCTTTATTATTTTAATACATGATTTTAGAACATTTTATTTGTTAAAACCTGTTTGATTTTAGTTATGTTCATAACAGTAAAGTTGCATTAGTATACGGCGCATTAATCACAGTTCAGGTTACAAATGAAACAGAAAAACTAAATCAATTTTAAATGTTGCAAAATTGTAGTAAAATTATAATTATTTAAAAAAAAAGACTCTAAAAAAACTATTTAAAAAATGACTCTAAAAAAACTATTTTTAAAAAAATTGTCTTTTAAATGAAACATAAATGCATTTTTTTACACGATAAGCGCATTTTCTCTGTAAATAATAAAAATGTTTTTAAGCCAAAAGTTAAATTATTTTTAAATTATAAGACAATTTCTAAACATTTTAATAAAAAGAAAATATATCTAAAAACTATAGAATATATCTTGTTTTTGATAAAGAATACAGAAACAATTGAAATTCCTTCAACAGAGAACACTCCAAAAACTACAGTTCTCTGTTAATTAACTTTATTCTTAGTAATAGTAAAGAAACAAATATTTAGAATTCCCTAGAGAACATTGAAACAATTAGGAAGTTTCATAATGCGTCTTTATGGTTGGTTAAGTGCTATGATTTCTACTACAACCAAGTAATTGATTTTATGCTACTTTAATGTTATTTAAGGCAATTGCTTTAGAAAACAAACAACTTATAATATTTGTACCGAAATATAACTATAAATTTGTTTCTGAAACTAAAATTATTTTAGATAAGAAGAGAAATAAACAAGAATGCAAAACTCAAAACTTTATTAATTATCATTGTATAATTATCATTCTAATTAATAATAAACAGCGTGATTCAGAACCCTTGTGGAAAACTTGCGGTGATAGAACACGCCTATACAAGTTCCTTACAGCATACAATGCATGATCGTAACTCAAGTAGTGAGGCGCGCTTCAGAATACTCTCTGATTGTGTAGAGAAACCAGTTTACTACACAATATGATTTCAAGATCACTCACAGCAGAAACACCATGCACGAAATGCATGCCCGCGTTTTCCTGAATTATAAAACCAGCCATCCTTTTTGCAATCCACAGCAGAAATGAAGATGAGGGGGAAAAAAAGCCCTTTGCGTGTTTAATGTCATCTAGTAGTTCGCCACTTACGATAAGCCCAAGCATTGTGTGGTGAAAATAGCTTGTTTAAATGTGTTCTATAAAACCTTTAAAAAATTCCCATTAGTTCTGATTCATCATCAACATCTCTTAACCAAATTTTATCCAATTTATTATACAACCCACTTTACTCTCTACACTATATATTTTACAATTCTTTATTTCGTCTTTTAATTTTATTCAATAATAGCGGACCCCCGCCAGGCCTTGCGAGGGTCCGTGATAATAAATAAATTAAAAAACATCGTTTTTATTAATTTATATCTTTAATGCAATTTTGTATGAAATTATATTTTTAAATGAAAAATTCGTGAAAATATATTGATATTTAATGATAAAAGTTGATATTTAATGATACTCATTTTCTTTTTTTTTTTTACCCAGGGTCATTTCATAGTTCTAAAATAAAAAGTTATTTTTGTCCGAACTCTCTTAAATCTTTATTAGTGAGAAATAAAACAGTTTTAAAGCCCGTGTAAAAATTTCGTGTAAAAATATTGTTATCTAGTTGTAAGAAAAATGTTTTCTTCTCGCTTTTTTGTTTTTTTTATATTTTTTTTGTGTCGACTCATTTAACATATCAATAAAAAAATAATTCTTATCTTCCGAACTCCTCGACATTTTAGTCAGTTATAAATATAACTGTATCCAAGCTTCCTTTAAAATTTTGCGAAAAAATATGCATATTGAATAGTGAAGTTTTTTAAAAAAAGCTTTAGCTTTTAAGCTCAGAGCAAAATAAATTAAAAGGTCTATGCTTTCAATGCAATGGTACGGCTTCGTCCGTTTTCAATCAACCCTTTTCTACCCCTCTAGTCTAAACAGGTGAGGATTGGGTTAATCAATCAAGTTTCCCGTTTTTGAGGGTAAAAGCCAAAAAAAAATGGTGACGCAATCGCAAAGATATGAATTTCATGTGAATTTGACAGAATGCGCTTTTCGTTTTAAATATAGATTAGCGTCCTAGTTTGTAACACTATTCTTGATAATTAAAATAATCAATCATTGGTTAGCTATTGTGTATAAAGCATGGATCGCTCCACAATGAGAAAGCACCCTGTAGCGCTTTGCTGCTTGAGCTACGGCCATGCAATGTATGATGATTTGAACTTGTCTAGGCGTGATCTATCACCCATGAAAGTTTTGTCAAGGAGTTCCGAATCACTCTTTATATATCGAGGATCTGGTTGTGAAGATAAATAAAACTTTCTCTTTTTTAGTTAACCGTATTTCAAATAGCCTCCAATTCTCTCATTCATAGGTATCTACGTAGGTTACAAAAGATAAGTATCTTGTTGGCGTGAATGTCACGGCCTAGACTATATGTGAAGTATGATTTATTATGGCGTGAGTCACACATATCGCAATAATTATAACTACAATCCTATATTGCATTTAAAAAATACCGAAGTTTCTTAATCCATTAAAATATAATATAACGACGAACGAAAATATACAATAACCACTCCCGTGAGATTGTGGCAAAGTTATAGATAGAAAAATCTACTGTAAACGATATTTAAAAGAATATAAATATGGCCATGGCCTTCAGAACGTTCCATGGTGCAGGAGACCCCGGAAAACAAATATTTGTGCGGACAGAATTATCAGGAGAAAAACAGTTGATGACCCGCATAAAACTGCCACTGCAATATTCGGGATTTACGGAGAAAAAAATATTGCTGAAATAAGTCGGTCTACCATGTCAAGATGCTTACGTGATGTAAGACTTTATGGAAGATTGAGTGTTTAAAAACTTTTCATAAGTATAACAAGAATGGAAAATCATGCGTCAAGCATAGATTATGGAACACTTTCCAACGCTGCCAAAATAATTTTACAATCATACCATTTAATAAGCTGAAAGATAACATCTAAGTAAACAATTTAGAAAACACATAACATATTTAAAAACATAATTTCAGGAGTTTCCAACCTATACAATATTTGAAAAAATATCCGAATGCTTTAATTCAGCCCTGTATATGATCTTTAGATTTGTATATATACTACATAGGATGCTAAATTTTAGTTCAGTTAGGAAACGCGTAGCACAGTTTAAAATTCTCCTTCTGGAGTTTCTGTCAATAAACGGAAATGTGTTCGCGAATCTTTGTGCTTCTCTGTATATGATCTACAGAATTCATACACACCACGTAATAGACAAAACGTGAGTTAAATTTAAAATCGCGTTCAGTAACTTAAAACGCACTTCAAGAAATTATTGTTAACAGACAGTAGAGAATTCGTTTGTGTGTACCTGTAAATGAACGATGACTGCTATACGCACAATATTCTGTAGTAAGCCTCTTATAATGCACCTTAGTGATGTATATAAATTTCAATGCGTTTAAAATAGTAAAACATTATTTAACTAAACTGCAAATGATTTTTCTCCATAGACGTAATGTAACGGAATTCTTTTGACTGTCCCTGTAATGTAACTCTAAGTGCTATGCATACCATATTCTATATTAAGCTTCTTGTAATGCACCTTAGTGATATATATCAATTACAATGCGTTTGAAATTGTGTAACATCATTAAAATTAACAGCAAATGATTTTTCCCCATAGATCGTAATGTAAAGGAATTCTTTTGACTGTCCCCGTAAAGTATCTATAAGTGCTATGCACACCACGTTCCATATTAAGCTTCTTGTAATGCACCTTAGTGATATATATCAATTACATTGTGTTTGAAATAACATTGTGTGTACATTATATTTGTAACGGAATTCTTTTGAATGTCCCTATAAAAAACTATAAGTGTTACACACTTCCGTTGAAATAGGGAACATGCTATAGATAACGACAATAACATAAAAAAATTTCAAGGCAATCCGAGCATATTTATGTGAGTTAGAGCACGGACAGACGTAAGACGGCAGACGGCCAGACGACCATACGGCAGACAAACTGCAGTCATAAACACTTTTCAACTAGGTTGGAAAGTGTTAAAAATACGTCCGACGAACTAAAAACAAAACGTATGATATCTGTAAAATTATTTTGGCAGCGTTGGAAAGTGTTCCATAATCTATGCTTGACGCATGATTTTTCGTTCTTGTTTTACTAATGAAAAGTTTTTAAACACTCAATCTTCCATAAATTATTACATCACGTAAGCATCTTGACATGGTAGACCGACTTATTTCAGCAATATTTTTTTCTCCGTAAATCACGAATATTGCAGTGACAGTTTTATGCGGGTTATTAACTGCTTTTCTCCTGATAATTCTGTCCGCACAAATATTTGTTTTCCGGGGTCTCCTGCACCATGGAACGTTCTGAAGGCCATGACCATATTTATATTCTTTTAAATATCGTTTACAGTAGATTTTT
Source organism: Maratus michaelseni (assembly GCA_963931845.1). Taxonomy (NCBI): domain Eukaryota; kingdom Metazoa; phylum Arthropoda; class Arachnida; order Araneae; family Salticidae; genus Maratus; species Maratus michaelseni. The sequence continues at coordinate 125,250,830 of OZ007590.1, read as the reverse complement.
CTATCTATAACTGTGCCACAATCTCACGGGAGTGGTTATTGTATATTTTCGTTCGCCTTATATTATATTTTAATGGATTAAGAAACTTCGGTATTTTTTTAATGCAATATAGGAATGTAGTTATAATTATTGCGATATGTGTGACTCACGTCATAATAAATCATACTTCACATATAGTATAGGCCGTGACATTCACGCCAACAATTCCTATGTTATTCCTATAATGAAGCATGGCGCAGGACACGTAATTCTGTGGGGAGGATATTCTGAAAAAGGTACTACTCCGTTAGTTAAAATCCGCGGAAAGCTGAATGGTGCAATGTATAAGAATAATGTGCAAGATAATTTTCTGCATCATTGGAGGAAAAAGTGTTATCCTAACTATTTATTTCAGCATGATAACGACACAAAACTACATGAGAGCTTGTCAAGTAGTGTCTTTCGCACAAAAAATTCCGCTTTCGAAATGTCCAGCCCAATCATCCGATCGGAGTCCAGTAGAAAATCTTTGGAATGAACTTGAAAAATGTGTGCAGAATTATAAATATTCCAATTCAGCAGAATTTCTCCAAAAATTGCAAGAAGTGTGGAAAAACTTACCATAGACGATCTTAAACCGTTCTTTGAATAGATGCCACGTCGTTGCGCCTCAATACTTATTGCTAAAGGTATGACGGCAAAATACTAATTCTAAATGTTGTTGATCTCTGTCATTTACTATCGTAACACCATCTTTTCCCAAATTTGCCAAGATGGCCGGAAACTTTTGAGAACATACGTTTTCCTTTGCAATTAATTTTGTCAATAAAATTTATTGATATTTATTTGTTATTTGATATATAAGTTCATAACTATTACGTCAATAAAATTTATTAGTATCACTTTGAAATTCTTCTTCATATGGGTATACTTACAAATTAACCAATAACTTTACGCTGGCCGGAAACTTTTGACCTCTACTGTATATTCGTTTCTGGACTTTCTAATGATAAATTTCGAAATCATGCTTAACTCGGAAGGAGTTGATGTATATTTTCGTAGATTAAGAAACATATTTTCTTATACAGTGTATGACTTTTTGCAAAACTTTAACAGCGGATTTAATAGAATTTGAAATATCTTAAATATAAGTTAAATTACGAGTTAAAGCTCAATCGGCTTCATAGTATAATTGATAAAACAAATATGTTTACAAGAGATGGAAGAAGTTTTATACATTATTCTAATTCGCGAAACAACAGTGGCTTCAACAGAGGTAACTATGCGCGGTTTGGTGTATTTTTTATTGTACGCGACATGAATATGTGATTGAAAACAATAAAATTCTGCCGCAGAAGAACATAAACAAAAATTTTGCTGTGAAAAATATTTTTTGTATATTTAATAGAATTATTTTTTGTTGGCATAAAATAATTAAATGTAAATTATTATTTTAAAGTCTTGAGAAAAGTCTGTCTATCTAACCATTTCGAAAAAATGGCTGTTCTAATGCAATCGTTAAGATCTAATCCAATGATACAGAATGAAAAACGAAGTTTTTACATTAATATGGCATCACAAAATATGCATGTTGTTTTATAATTCTATGAATCTTAGAGTAAATTGATCTTGCAAGTATCTTGGATGAGTTAGTTAATTAATTATTTAGATCATATAGACAGAGATATTGTATACAGAGACACATAATAGGAAATAATTTAAAACTTGTAATCCCGATATTGTCTGAAAAACTAAAATAATTCAAATATAATTGGCACCGTGTATTGTTCTTGGAATATTTTGGATGAGTTTGTTAATCATGATATAGATCTTATAATTTGCTTGAAGAGACGTACAAAGTTTCAAAAGTATTTTTGAATGGCGTGAGTTAGAGTCTCATTTAAGTGTCGGAGGTATTATCTTGTATGTCACAGCTCATGGGCGATTTTTAAACTATGATTTTTTAAAAAGATTAACATTTTCGATATAATTGCCACCTACGCAGTCAATTACATTTGGTAAGAAAGTTCATCTGAAAATTACCTTTCTGGCCAAAATAGAAAATTTAGAAGGAGTAAGACCAATTTGCTAAACTGGTTTTAAATCTGATGTATGTACATTGTAAAAAAAAAAATCCGTTAATTTACGGAAAAAGGACTGGCAGCAGAGTTGTCAGAATGTTTCCGTTTTTTGAGGAAATTTCCGTCTTTGTAATCCATAAATTATGTAAATGGCACGATACAGACGCGAAGGAGTTAAAGCGCATGTGTGGCGATCAGAAATACTGCAATCCTATTGGATGATAGATTTTTACAGTAATAATTCCGTATTTGAAACTCTGTAATCTTAAAATGGCAACATATATACGGGAGAAATTCCATTTTTTTCTATCAAAACGGAAAATTTCTGATCAAAATTCACGGAAGACAACCTGTTAATAAACGAAATTTTTTAACAGTGTACCTTAAAATAAAAATAAACGAAATGCACCTACTCTTCCGACTGAAACGAAAGGATTTCTTTTTTGTTGGAAATGCGTTTTCTACAAAGTGAATATGAAGATCTAGCAAAATCAGTCAAAAGATCTTGTAGAGACAAAAAAAGATATTGTGAAAACTGTCAAAAAATAACCTGTATTTTGCATTTAATAATTTATAATATTTGTAGCCGCCACAAAATCAAGAACCATTAGAATGTTCTTTTCCCCTCGAAAAAAGTGTATTCTCTCTTTCAGAATTCTTCGTCTTTTCTGCTGCTCCTTTTTTTTTACAGCAGCATGCATGCAGTAGACTGCTATCGTGTTGTTTGGTGCTTAATATTTTTATGACTAAATCAGTGGATCCGTGCGAGGATTTCGCACTGCAGTCTGATATTTTTTAGAAATATCTAATATTTTTTAGATGCAGGTTTAAACTTTTGACGAAAAATTAGGGATAAAAAATATCTGCAAACAACATTAGTCAAAGCAGAATATCGTCTTCTTTATTCCATCAAAGTTACTGTAAAAATTGATTGAAAATAGCAAAATACGCACGTAAGAAAACAACATACAATCGTATTTTACCTGCATTAGAATACAACGTCATCCGCTTTTTGAAAAACATGAAAAAAATAAAAAAATTGAATGCAATTAAAATACAATTTAATCTAATATAACAAAGCATACCTTTTATTCTACATGTGAATTACCTTTGCTTCCATCGATCGAAGATTTCTTTTTCGTCTTCTACAGATTTCAATTTCAATTTTGCTTTTTAACCATAAATCTATACTAATAAAAGAAAGTTTCGCTCTGTGTGTGTGTATTTGTTTGTCTGCGATGGCTAGGAAAATCTAGCCTATCTAGAAGTCTGCAAAAATTTTGATTTAGGTAGTCCAAACACGCACCTGAGCCTCATAATTTTAATATTTTGAAAATTAGAGTAGTTATTAATTAAAAACTGATCAAAGATCACAAATAAAAAATCACACTTCCAAAATCTGCGCGCGCATGCTCAGAAGCCCTTTATTCGTATATCCGTAAATAGAAGAAACAAAGATTAGAGAAGAGTCATGCCGTTTCTTTTTAAGTTTTTCTAAATTCGCCATAGGCGAAGGCTGAAAATACAGAAAAACCGTCAACATATTCTCGAAGAACGTACTTTTACATCTCGAACGAATTGGTTGGTTTCAAAAAATTTCATATTTAACCCTTTCAAAAAATATTCATGGTTTTTTATCTCCTGTTTTCCGAGCATTTCATCCACCGAACTATAAGAGATATGGTAAAACGAAGGTCATCAAATTAAAGCGCTGACTTTGCACTTTTCAAAGACACCTTTGGTTTTAAAAAATACGAAAATTTACCCTTCGAAAAAGTATATTTTCTATATGCCGTTTTGCAAATTTTGCGATTTCGACGATTTTTAAAAATTCGCATTGGCGGTTCAGAACAAGGTACGAAAAACTAAAAATAACAGACAATGTTACACTTATTCCTGTTTTAACATCTGTATTTGTTTTTGAAAAATTAGAATATTAAACCTTCGAAAAAAAATTGCTCGCATGACTCACTTTTGCGAATTCCGAATTTTTGCGAAATATAAAATCTGTCATCGGCTTTCTAAAAGTACCAAATAAAAAATAAACACACCTAAAAACATTTACGTTCTATTGGGTTTAGGCAGAAACTTTTAGTTAAAAAAAATTACGTTAACCAATACGGAAACACACCGAGAAAAAAGTTTTGTTGCATCAAAAAAATTTGGTTGACCCAACAAAACTTTTTGTTTAAATATAGGTCAATGAAAAATTTTTTTGAATCAACAAAAAAAATTTTTTTTGCAATTCCAAACAAAATTTTTGTATTGTCAGCAAAAAATGTTTTGTTAATTGAAGTAAAATGGCTTTATTTTACTTGAATTTTGTTAAAACAACCAAAATGTATTCAACAAAACATGTTTTGTAGTTTTAATCAATTCCTTTTTCTGGGTGCATTTTTTACCTTTAGTCAATTTCGCATTTTTAACGATTTCTGCTATCTTTAAAAATTCGAACGGACCTTTATAAACAAGATACGGAAAAATAAAAATACCGCGCCTAATCTACATCCCTTTGTTTTCTAAAATCTGGTATTTGTTTTGAAAAAAATTAATTTTAACTCTCCGAAAAAAAATCCCTTCCAAAAGTCATCCATGCAATTTTCGTTTTTCGGCCAAAGTTTAAAAATTGGCTTCGACTCGGGAAATGCGAGTACAGTAGACTCCAGATCATAGACACGTTCATTTTCTTCAAAACGCACCGTTGGGTTTTAAAAAATATGTACATTAACCCTTTCGAAACCGATTGTTTGCGTAACCCACTTTTGCGATTTTTGTTATTTTGGCAGTGTTTACCCGTGGTTAAATTTCAATTATACTAGGAAATTTGGTTGTGTCGAGTGTTCTGAAAAGGCGTCTTCTAGAACAGATTGTGCTCTCTGGCGGGGAAGGTGGAACTATAGGAGTAACTCTGGTTTTGTGGGCATAATTATGACGGGGTTTGACTCATTCGACTTTATTTCGATAGCCTTACAGATTTCAGTCATATTTGTATAGAACAGATTAGTATTATCTCGGACCCGGGCAACGCCGGTCGGGTTAGCTAGTATCAAATAAACTCGTGCGGAAAAATCATATATATATATATATATGTGTTATATAAAAATTTATTTCCTTCGTATCCTTCCATTTTATTCGCATTAATATTTTAAAATTAATCTAACTTCTGTCATAGTCAGTATTTCCTTAATTCTTAATAATATCTATTCCTATTTAAAGTCCTTTTAAAAGTAAATATCCGTATATTAATAATTATTTTATTCCAAATCTTAATCTAAAATTTAAGGTCATTCGTAGCTTTTATCAGTTCCCCAATCTATAAAATTCTGAGACGCGTTCTCATTTCGAATGTTTTTAAAAGCCATTTTCTTTTTATTATTATTATTATTATTGCTCTGAATTTTTCGCGCGCTTGGGATTTTAACTTCAAAATTGGTCCGCACCCAAGTAAGGGATTCTTTACTGTTTTAGCCTCGCCCTCTAGCCTCATTCGTTGGGCTGGAGCTAGCTTCTCGCTCATTGGGTTGTGCGCTCGTGACGTAATTCTGTGTATGTTTCCACGGAGAGAACAAAACTCGCCCGCACCAATCGGAGCGGCAGATTTTTGACGTTTTCGGAAACTAAACAAATATGTGTATGGTATTTTTATGTCCGTAGAATATTCATCTGGCCCAGTAACATCTTAATTCAATGAAGTGAAGCAACGTTAGCCCGAGGGCTATAAGTTTTAGACCTTTTGGAATTGTTTCTGTGTTGTATGTCTTCTAATAAATTATTTGTCTGGAAATTGGCTGGATTTATTGGAAAACTTTGGTGGACTCAATTCATTGCCTTCTACTTCGCCATACTCGCTAATATCGACTGCAACTTGCTATATCGTTGAAGGACTGCCATCTTTTCATCGAATATTATTCATCGTAATATCTCAACCTCGTCAAAACGCTACATATATATATTTGTAATCATTGTTGAGCATGATATGTTTTGTGACAACACTAATTTGAAAAAAGCCTTTCCTTTCATTTATGAGAACAATGCCGATTTAATTTTTTATTAACAGCACTGATTAATAAAAAAACAGGTTTTAAAGAAATGTGAGTGTGCTATTTCAGAAGCCGCTTAAAAAACATTTCGAATGATACTTCAGTTGTTGTTGTGCGTTTCGTAAATTCATAGAACATGCGATGTTGGCAACAGAAATAATATATATGATTTAATACTTCACAATTCTAATGCCTTTGTGTCCATATTTATAACTTACCAACCAGACAGAAAGTTTTATTTTCGTCGAAACACAAAGTTACTCAAGAATTTTTATCGCTTACATTGATAAATATTTTTGAACATTTAACCCAATATCAGCATCAAAAGATGCACTAGGAACATCCTTTACTCAGAAGAAATAAATTTAGTTGCATGATTCTGTTTATTTCACAAAATCTCGTGTTGAAATCTTTCCTTACTTTAAAAGTGCAAAAGTTTATAATGATGCAATACACAATTCAAATGTAAAAGGTTACGTGTTTGAATGAATCCACATAAACTTCCTAAATCCAAAGCCATTGATCTTTCCTATTTTTAGTAAAATTGTGTAGACCATGGTAACATTTTCTATTTAAATAACCCTTATATTTAATAAATGCATCTTGAGCTATGTATTCTTCATGCATAACATCTATAAAATCTGAAACGTGAAAAATTTATATTATCTTTAGAACTATAAGTTGTTCATAATTTTATTAAATTGTTTAAAAAAAAACATTACACATTTCTTTTAAACATATTCCAATTACAAATGTATATTTTGGATTGTGCTTTACGTTTTTACAAAAAGTTTATTCCATTGAAGCCACTATTGATAGCTTACTTTTTTCGACAGTATAGAAGATTATGATCCAATACATAATTCAAAAAGTAAAATCTTACATATTTCCAATAATGTATTCTTTATAAACTTCCTAAATCCAAAGTGATTGATATTTACTCTTTTCTTTTGGTTTGAATTATTTATTCTATGGTAAAATTTTAGATATAAATATCCATTGGATTAAATAGAATCACCTTGTACTGTATAATTTAAGTATAGCATTTGTAATACGAAGCAGATTTACGAAGCAGATTCAGAATTTTAAGAATCACAGAAGAAACGGAATTCGCAAAAGCCAGTTTCGAAAAAAAAAATCAAAAGGTTAATATTAATATACTTGTAAACAGATTGCGACATTCGAAATAAAAATGAACGTATATATGGTCTTTCTTTTTATTTTTTTTTTGTTCGATAGAAGCCCGAGTACAGATTTTAATGATAGAACAAATCGCTAAAATGACCGAACAGGCACTCGGGAAATATTTTAGGAAAGGTTTAACAATGTTTTTTTTTACAAAATGCGAAGTTTTAAACCTAAAGATACGATCTTTAATTTGGTATAATCGGTTTTTCAGTATTTTCAAAAGTTACGCCTATGCGGACTTCGAAAAACGGAGGGAAAACACGAATTCGAGGTTCCTTTTTTGTTTTTTTGAAAGTGTTAACTTAAACGAAATACGTAGTTTGAAAGGTTAAAGAACGTATATGTGGTTTTGTGTTTTTTGTGTTTCCGAATTGCGGACGCTTCGGCCGATTGGCGGGGGAAAAGACGCTTTGGCGCTTTCGGATCTTCTCTGGTTAGGCGCACATTTTTTGGTCGATCTTTTTAATTGCGGGTTTTCATGAATATCTCGGCTAATTATCAGAATATGATAAATATGAGCTTCAGGTGCTTTAGGCTTGGACTATTCTAATCCAAACTGTCAGACCTCTACACACGGTGTATTTTCCTAGTCATTGCAAACAGGCAAAAGTCTTTTCTTTATTAGTATAAAAGCTAGTTGGGATGACCTTTGAATGTTATCTCAACGAATCTCAATACAAAACAATAATCGTCAAACATTCTTGATATTCATAAATGAGCTCAGAATTTTAGATTTTAAGAACATCTAAAATCTCGATACAAAAAACAGGTGTAATTTCGCATATTGTTATTAGTGTTATACCATAAGAATAAATAGCTATTTTAAATGCACAATAGAATCAGAAATATCGTATATAACAAGGTTTAATTTACATTATAATGTTTCTTTTAAATAAATTTTGAAAAATTTTTTGGAGAAAAACGACAGGCATGCTCGCTAAAAATATCACTCTTTACAGAATTTGCCAGCAGGCAGCTGGCTATTTTTTTGTTTAAATTTGCATGATATACATAAATTAAGTTGAGGTGTTTAGAGATCCATCGTAAAAATTCCACTGTTTGAAACACAACATAGTTTGGTGTTACTTTTAGTTACATAAAGAGAAACAGAATGTAGCACGAAAATATTTTCAGATTATAGCCGCTAGTCTCAAAAGTAGCGTGTTAAAACTTATAAACAAAAGTTTCAGTAAAATCTTCTACATCAAGGTTACTATGCGCTATAGTGCTCACTATTTGACCATCTTTTTTTTAGAACACCCCCCCCCCCCTGAGCTGCCAAACTACACTTTTTTCATGTAAGAAAACAAAATACAGTTTTTCTACATTAATATTTATATATGCATATATACATATATATTATACGAGTACATTAGTGCAAATGAATTTTATAAACACTTCGCATTTCAAAAAAATTCCCACAGAAAAACAATTAAATTTCAGGACACCAATTGGTACCATTTTAATTCCTAATTGTCTGTCTGCATTACCATGAAAGAAGTACAGAAAAGGAATTTTAAAGAATGTAGTAATATTAAAATTACGCTACGGAAATTTTTATTTCGTTTGACTAAATCTCAGTAAGAAAGATTTATTTTTAGATTAACGGTGTACCGGTTAAAGACAAAAGTAAATGGTGACACAAATAAATAACTAGTTATTGAAATTATTCAAAAATTTTTCCTTAAACATTTCTCTTTTTAACACTTTCCAACCTAGTTGAAAAATGTTTATGATTTCGGTTTGTCTGGCCGTCTGCGTCTGCCTTCTGTCCATGCTCTAACTCCCGTAAATATGCTCGGATTGCCCTGCAATTTGTATATGTACTGTCGTTATCTATAGCATGTTCCCTATTTCAATAGAAGTGTGTAGCACTTATAGTTTTTTTACAGGGACACTCAAAATAATTCCGTTACATTACGGTCTATGGAGAAAAATCATTTGCGGTTTATTTTAATTATGTTACACAATTTCAAACACATTGTAATTGATATATATCGCTAAATTGCATTGCAAGTAGCTTAATATGGTATATGCTGTGCATTGCACATAGTTTCCTTACAGGGACAGTCAAAAGAATTCCGTTACATTACATCTATGGAGAAAAATCGTTTGCGGTTTAATTAAATAATGTTTCATTATTTTAAACGCATTGAAATTTATATATATCACTAAGGTGCATTACAAGAGCCTTACTACAGAATATTGTGTGTATAGCAGTCATCGTTCATTTATAGTGACACACAAAAGTATTCACTACTGTCTGTTAACAATAATTCCTGGAAGTGCGTTTTAAGTTGCGGAACGCAATTTTAAATTTAACTCACTTTTTGTCTATTACGTGGTGTGTATAAATTAGGTAGATCACATACAATGCAGCACAAAAGTTCGCGAACCCATTTCTGTTTATTGACAGAAACTCCAGAAGGAGAATTATAAACTGTGCTATGCGTTTCCTAACTAAACTAAAATTTAGCATCCTATGTAGTATATATACAAATCTATAGATCATATACAGGGCTGAATAAAAGTATTCGGATATTTTTCCGAATATTGTATATGTTGGAAATTCCTGAAATCACGTTTTTAAATATATGTTATGCGTTTTCCATATTGTTTACTTAGATGTTATCTTTCAGCTTATTAAACGGTAATGATTTGTAAAATTATTTTGGAAGCGTTGGAAAGTGTTGCATAATCTATGCTTGACGTATGATTTTTCGCTCTTATTGAAATACAAATGTTACGTAAGTTTTAATTTAACAACTTATGATATTATAATAATTTCATGAAATTTCTTAAAATTTCTTGAATAAAACCTACTACAGTTTTTAATACAAATGTTGTATAAATTTTAACTAAAGAATCTAATTTTATTTTAAAGTTTTCAAAATATGTCAAATTAAATTTTTGCAGCTATTTGATAAAAAAAAATATGGAAATTCTAAAAATGCAAATTATCATATTTTAAAGAATTTCATAAAATTGCAGATAACTTGTAGAATTAAAATTTTGCTTGGTCTTTGATAGAAATAGTGTGCAAATGCCATATAAACAAGTTGTGATTTAATAAAGAATAGTTTCATTATACAGTGAAACAAAAATGATCCTGATTAATAGGCTCTGAAAATAATACAGATGACTGAGGCAATCAGAGAAAAAGAAGGAAAAATCATGCGCCAAGCATAGATTATAAAGCATTTTTCTACACATTCAGAATACTGTAACAAAACTTTCCTATTTAATATGGTTAAAGATGATATCTAAGTAGACAAATTCAAAAACGCATTACGCCGTAGAAAACTCAATTTCAGCAAATACCATCTATAATCGGAAATGTATTCAAATTATTTTCTGAAGTACTGTATGTGATCTAAAGATTTGTATATATGCCACAAAGTATGCTAAAATCTAATTCAGTTAGGAAACATGTTACACATTTAAAAATTCCCCTTCAGAAGTTTCCGTCAATAAGCGGAAATGTACCCGAATTCTTTTGTGGCGCCCTGTTTATGATATGTATACTTTATATACATCATGCAATATGAAAAAAAAAACTTAAATTTAAAAACGCATAAAAGTAATTAAAAACTTGATTTATGATAAAACATACTCTTCGAATCTATATTCACCTTGTACTATAACTGGTAATTAAGAACAACATAAATGTAAAAAAAAAAAAAAAAAAAAAAAAAAAAAAAAAAAAAAAACCATATTTGTCATTTCATAAAATATTTTACTGAAGGTGTTTGACTTCATATACAAAACTGCATTTTACATAGACAACCGAGCGCTTTAGAGCAAACTTTTGCTCGTCTTCAGGGTTACAAAAAAAAAAAAAAAAAAAAAAAAAACGTAAGTCATTTGTGTACTTGTGTTTCGTTTTGTAACCTTAAGATGAGCAAAAGTTTGCTCGAAAGCGCTCGGTTGTCTATGTAAAATACAGTTTTGTATATGAAGTCAAACACCTTCAGTAAAATATTTTATGAAATGGTACGTATATATTTTTTGGACATTTATGTTGTTCTGAATTAGTAGTTACGCATGCCACAATTTAAACCGCACTATTATCGCTCATAGACAGTACTGTAACCAAATTATTTTGTTCGTTCCTGTAAATGTACGATAAATGCTATGCAAACCATATGGTATAGTAAGCATTTTATATTGCACCCAAGTGATGTATCAATTTCAACATGTTTGAAATAGTGTAACATCATTAAAACGACCTTACTTCATAAACCATAAGGTAAAGGTGTTCCTTTGAGAGCTCCTGTAAACGAACTATAAATGCACTTTCAATACCGAAAATTCCATAGTAGATCTCAATAATATATATCAGTTATGTAGCAATCCAAGTACTTTTTTGTGAGTTAGATCACGGAATGAAAGATAAAATTCATCCTTATTTTAAGTTACAGTAAAGACGATTTTCTAATTGCAAAGAAGTTAATGTATGTTTGGTTGGGAACAATATTTAACTTGTATTGAATATGTGAGAAATAATGTAATTTGCACTTATAAATTTTAGTTAAAAATAAAGCACTATATTGGAAAGTGTTAAAAGTTTTAAACTAAGAAATAAATATTTCCTGTAGAATTATTCTCGTTTTTTTAAATGGTATGTCGGATGTATTTAATTACAGTAGCCTTATCTTTTAGTACGATAATTTTTTACTGTAGCAAATAAATACAATAATAATAATAAACTAGTCGGATGTGCCAATCCCAAAACTTTTTTCTATCTCAAACAGGTTTCACAATTTCACATACACCAAAAACGAATCAGCGCAAATTTATATAAAGGTCTAACTGAATCTAAAGTTTTATTCAATTTCGTGCATTAGTTCTTGAGATATGACAATCGCTAAAAACATGTAAATCCTGAAAAATGCAGCATATCAGTTCCACTTGTTGGGAGATTTACACCAAAACGTAATCAACAACGGCTTATGTCAAAGTGTAACTGAATCTATAATTTGATAAAAATCTGTGCATTAGTTCCTCAGATATAGCTATCGTGAAAATCATGAAAAACGTAGCATAGCAGCGGCACCTTTTAGGCGATTTACACCAAAAACTAATCAGCACCAACTTATATCTGGTACTAACTGAATCTAAAGTTTTATTAAATTCAGTGCATTAATTATTGAGACAGAGCGCCCACAAAATTTTTGTCACATACAGACAGACAGATCCACAGACTCACAGACAGGCTCATAGACTCACAGACAGACAGACATTTTTTTAAAAACAATCAAGGACCGTCTAAAACTTATAAATTCGTCGAAAACCGGAATACGAAAATTTTCATGAATTCAATACTTTCTTTTTGTACAGATAAAAGAAAGTAAAAATAGTAGTTTCATTTATTTAAATGTGTTAGTTGACCATCTCCAAAAAACTTAATTCCTTTGTCGTAGACCATAAACACCAACATGGTACTACTGAAAAATAAACATCAAAAATGTAAATTAAATATAAATGCTAACGTTTCCTTAACAATACGTTCAAGAAAATTATATTCTTGCGAAAGAATATATGATTTTCTTGTTAAATAAGATTTGTCCCCTTCAATGCAATTTTTAATTTTCTGATATCGATCCTGAGATTTGACAATCCAGATGATTGGAGTTTAGATAATTGAAATGTGTTTGTAATTATTTAAAAAGTTCAAGTCAATTTTCAGTAAATAAAAGGGAATACTTTTTGTTATTAATTTATATTCAAGTCTTTTCCACCTGTCATATATGCAGGGCTCCTACTGGTCCATTTTTTTAAACCAGTATTTTTTTAGAAAGAAAATTGTTGTGTGTATTTGTAACAAATGCGATAAAACGAGTTTCGAAGTTAGTTTTTACAAAATTTAGAAAAAAAAAGTGGTGTTCAAAAAGTGGGAGCCCTGTATATGATATGCTATTATCTTGTTATTATTATATTTTGATACGTAATTTACAACATTTATTTGTTTTACGACTCGCTATTCTGATTTAAATATTTTATACACAAGTAGTTGTTTTAAAATTTTAAATTAACTTTTACACTTAAAATAGAAAAGTAGAAATGAAATACTGTAGTTTATCACAAAATAAAGTTAATGTTTAGTAAACATAAGATTTATTCCCTAGCATACACATTAATGCTTTTTATTCGATCCCAAAAGATTGATGAAAGTTTTTAAAAAAATGTTTTTAGTTGAGTTTCCTTTAATCCTTCAGGAATTTGTTTAAGACGAACAAAGAAAAACTCTAACAAATTTTCTTAGAATCTAATTGATTAAATGTAACAGGTAAATTGAATTAACGTAGTAAAATGCTGAAGAATTACCGCTTTAAAAAAATATACTTTTTTTTCTATGAATACTTTTGTAAAAATGTTGTTCAATAATTGAAATTTAATCAGACAAAAAGCTATTTCATCCTTATTTTAAGTTACAGTAAAGACGATTTTACAATCGTAATGAATTTAATGAATGTTTGTTCGGGAACAATAATTCACTTCCGTTGAATATGTGAGAAATAATACAATTTGTAATTTTAAATTTCAGTTTAAAAGATAGACTTCATTTATAGATTAATTATGATTTATCCCGGATGTTCCAACTCAGAAATTCCCTTTTATAGCATTTTCGGTATTGTAGGGGCATAGTGAATATTGCAAAATGTTTCTGCGTCAATTCGTCGCGCACAATTCATCGCGAAACAATTCATCGCGCTAAATTCATTGCAGCGTCAAATTGTCCTGGCGACAACTCATCGCATCGCAGCGTCAATTCGTTGTGGCGTCAATTCATCGGGGCGTCAATTCGTCGTGGTGTCAATTCGTTGCAACGAAAATATATTTGAAGGCTACGATTAATGCAATATTTAAATTACAACTGAATTCCCCTACCCTAAAACTTTAACCAATGACCTTTAATTCTGACAATTCATCGCGCACGTTTCCTCACAGCGTCAATTCGTCACGAAGACAACTCATCGCGGTGTCAAATCATCGCAGCGTCAATTCGTCTTGGTGGCAATTCATCGCGGCGTCAATTCGTCGCAATGAAAATGGTTTTGAAGGCTATGATGATAAAATTAAAGATTATTTAGTAAAATTATTTAATGATGTAAATTGTTAGTTATAATTCTGTATATCTAAAAACATAATTTTACTACATTATTTTTAATTGTATCATCATAGCCTTCAAAACCATTTTCTTTGCGACGAATTGACGTCGCGATGAATTGCCACCATGACGAATTGACGCTGCGATAATTTGACACTGCGATGAGTTGTCTTTGCGACGAATTGACGCTGTGGGGAATCGTACGCAATGAATTGTCAGAATTAAAGGTCATTGGTTAAAGTTTTAGGGTGGGGGAATTCAGTTGTAATTTAAATATTACGTTAATGTGAAAGGCATATAGATATGGCGCCCACTGGCGTGCAAAGTGGAACTAAATTATTTTTGCACGCGTGTTATACGTCTGATAAACACCTGATATATGGTGCCAGAGGCAGCAGGAGCCCGTTCTGGAGATTATTTTGCAAAGAGGTGTGTTTAGAACAGAATGAGTCGCGTGGCGATGGAAGGTGGAACTTAACGATGTTTTAATTATTCGAGGTTCGTTTGGAAAAATTGACCAGCGAAGCGGGCACAGCCTGCTAGTCAGACTTAAAATCGTTGAACAAAAATGTAAAAACATTCACACATATCTAAAAAATCAACAAACGGTGTTAAATATACTTACTGAATTTTTACTCCATGATTTTAGAATATTCAATAAGAATGAACTTACGCTGTTTGCCAAAACAAGAGTTATTTAAAATGACAAAGAAGCAGCATAAAAATGTTCGTTTGCAAATACGTGTAATTGATTTTTATTTATAATAATTATTTCCTCTCATTTTATTATGTCTTTAATAGCTGACGTTTTGTTCTAATAAGCTGAAGAAAATCGGAAAAGGATATTTTCGTTACATAAAAAATACATGCAAATAATTTTTAAAATACACTGCTCAAAACAATTAAAGGATATTTGAAGTTTTATATAAAATAAAGATATAAACGAAATTTTTTTTGCCGAAAATGGAAGAAGAGAATCACAAATGCAAATTTTTCTGGTTTTCAAACTGTGGAGTATGCAAATTTTGAGTTCGACGTCAAAAACGTCGCTTCAGCGGCAGCGAATGAAATTTGACTTTCAACTGGATAAAAGAGAATGAAGACAAGGATGATCGGCATTCAGTGATTGCTTTGTTTCGATGAGTACGATGTCTCAGCGAAGTCATTTGACAGATTCAGAAGCTTGGAGAATTGTTGGTAGGTTAGAAGGGGGCCAAACTCAAGCCGAAGAAGCGCAAGCCATTGGAGTGTCACAAAGTGTCATTTCCAGGATCTGGAACCGTTTTTTGGAGAGTGGATGTGCAGGCCGAAGACCAGGGCAAGGTCGTAGACGGGCAACAACGCCCAATGAAGATCGGTATTTAGCGTTAACAGCTCGGAGACACCGAAACATGAACGCTACTCTTCTCCAACAGCACCTTCGCTCGGCTACAGGCACCACGATTTCAACTCAGACTGTCCGAAACCGGCTCCATGCTGTAGGTCTGTATGCTCGCCGACCGATGGTATGTGTTAGATTAACATCAAGGCATCGTCGCGACCGCAGGGAGTGGGCAACCGAGTATGTCAACTGGAGGAGAAATGAATGGAGCAATATTCTGTTTTCTGACGAGTCCCGTTTTTCTGTGCATCCGGATAATAGGCGTATTTTCATCTGGAGGGACCGTGGCAGTAGGAATAATCCTGCGTTCGTGCACGAAAGTGTCAGATTTGGCGGTGGAGGAGTGTTGGTGTATGGTGGCATCTCCATTGACGGGCGCACTGACCTCTACATCATTCGAGATGGAGCTCTGACTGGTCGCCGATATAGGGATGAGATCCTCAGACCTATTGTAGTCCCTTACGCTGCAGCAATCGGAGATAACTTCATTTTAATGGACTATAACTGCAGGCCACATCGTGCAAACCTGGTGGAGGATTTCTTTTTCGAGGAAGGAATCGTTCGAATGGAATGGCCAGCGTGTTCTCCAGACATGAATCCAATCGAGCACGTTTGGGACGCTCTAGGAAGACGAGTTTCTGGCCGCCAACAACCCCCACAAACTCTCCAAGAACTGGAAAGAGCTCTTCTGGAAGAGTGGGGCAGAATACCCCAACTCGTCATTAATAGCCTCATTGAGTCCATGCCTCAAAGGTGTTCAACGTTGCTGGCTGCCCGTGGAAACCATACCCCCTACTGAAAATGATTTTCTTTGAAGAAAACACCTTTTCTTATTCTTTTTTTCTCATATGCACAAATTGTGTTTTTTTCCTTTTGTACACAAATGCGCAATAAAATGCATTTTTTTCTGCCAAACATGTGTAATTTATTCTCATATAACCTACTATGTCTGTCGACCATGTATCAATCAGCTAAAAAATTTCCCAGATACAAAATCCACCTAAAACTGCAATATCCTTTAATTGTTTTGAGCAGTGTATTATATGAAATCCAAAAATATTTTAAGAATCTAAATACGTGTCAAAATTACAGAATGTTTGGCTTAAAATGTATTCATTTCTGGAAAAACAGTAAATAAATGTTTATAAATTGAGTATAAAAATTTTTGCTGATTTTAAACATACATATTGCCTAAAATTATTTACATGTTGCAACTGCAATTTTTCGCTATATCAGATAAAACATTTTTTTCAAAAATCATAAGTATTATTAGGCGAGCGGAAGTTTTATTTCAATATTTTATAAAACTACTTTAAGGGAATTAGAATGAAACTAAATATATTTTTTTTATATTTCTGTAAGTAAAATAATTTAGAATTCTTCCAAAATCATTTTTATCCTATTCATGCTGCATAAATAAGAATGAAGAAGCTTCTTTTTCTGAACATTATGTTTGTATGTTCCCTAAATGGAGTCCCTAAATGGATATAAAAGTCCCTAAATGGATTTTAATATAGTATTTTACAATGTTCTCGTAAACCAGAAAATATTTTAAGGTATGAATATTTATATTGTCCAATATAATATTTAAAAATGGATGCGCCAAAAAGTTTAATGTTTAATTATCTAGCATGCCAAATCTTAAAGTATTGCAAAGTCGACTAAAAAACGAGTTTAAATCATGGAATAAATAGGTGTTTTTTAACTGTATTCAAATGTGAGCGCTACTGGATATAAGTGCACTTTTACATATGACCTTTACATATGACTGGTGACACATGACCAATATATGTTCACTGGTCGAGAGAATTTTGGATAATAACTTGGCGAGTGTGCCATTATCGACAAAGAAATGCTTATTGACCTCTCTAACTCGTCTTGTCGAAATTGTGTAAGATTATTCCCGAATTCTGTAATGTGTGTTGCTATAGTTTGGAAAAAAACGCCCAATTTAAGCATGTTTTCTATGTCCCAGTTTTACCAGACTGGGGAAATGTTATATCCAAAATATCTATTGTTAAATAAAGCCAATATTACGAAACGGAAAAAAAAGTAGATATTTTAAATACAAACATTTTTCATTTTGGAAACAACATTATATTTCTATGTAACTACTCTCCTAATTATAGTGTCCCTTTACTGAAAACAACGTAAATCAAATTGAAAGTGAAAATAAAATAAAAGATTAATACAAAACTGATTCCATTGTGCCAAGCCATTCTCGCTAAAACCCGCCAATTGGCGTGCAACAAGCAAATAGCGAAAAATAAGCAATTTTAATAATATGAAGTAATTTACACATTTTCACATAATATGAAATAATTTACAACTTTACACATGCAAGTTGTGGATTAAGAAACAGTTGATTAAAGTTGTTTTCATTGTTTGTTTAAAAATTACTTCTTAAAATAAATTTATAGAAGACATTATTTAGTACATGTTTTCTTCTGAACAATTAATTACTAGTTGATGAAACATAAATTGTAATTTATGGAAAAAACATATCAACCAATTTCACTCCAAATTGTACCTTTGGGAAATCGCTTTTATATTTTTATCAAGTGGTTCAGGAATTTCAAATCTGGAAATAACAAAGTAGATTTTGAACTGATATTTAAATTTAGAATAACTCACGCAGTTATTAAGGAACGCAAAACACCAATATATTTCTCAATTTAATGCCTTTTCTAAGTAGAAATTTAAAGTATGTAAAAACACATTTAATTAAATTACTTTGCGAATTAGTTTAAGTTGAATGAAAATATTCTAACAAAGCGATTTCGAGTCTAATTGATTAGGTGTAAAATCTAAATAGATTTTAAGTAGAACTAACTAACGCTTTTGGGAGTTAATGTTTCAAAAGTCAAATACTTTTCGTAGTGGTGCTGTTCAAATATCTCAAGAAATCATTCACAAGAATAGCAAAATGTCTAATTTGTAATTGAAGATTCTATGTTAGGTTTTAAACACAATAGTATAAGTATAATTAATTGCATTATTATTTGTTTTATCAATGAAAATTTTACATGAAATCAATAATCTTTTAACGATTGTTTAAAAAAAAGATATACATGAACACTATAGACCATCAAAATGCATTGCTGAAGAGCCACTTTAAGTAACAAATACAGCCTAGAAAACAAACCCGGCTACCTGCTATTTTAACACCAGATTTTCACGGAAACTAGGTACCTTTTGAATGCGATTTTCGTTTGCTTACCGAACATAAATGTAATTGTTTAACTAATTGTACATAATAAAACTTCTGTAAACTTTAAATTTTCAAACAATAACGCTTACTATTCAGACCAGATTTGATTTCAATGTATCAAGGTAGCCCAGAAAAATTTATAGTTTTTATATATATTTTTTTTGTTTTCAAAGATTAATAAAAGGAAATGTGTGAGAGTAAGATCAATTCCCGGTACTTTTTTTTATTAAAAAAAATCTTAGAAAGAAAAGTACCGGGAATATTCCAATAGTTGCAAAAAAATTTCTATAGAAATTTTAAAGTTAAAATAAACTGACATTATGTAAAACCAAATTTTTAAATAAATGTCACTTACTTTTTAAGATTTTCTTTTCAGTGCATACCAACGATAACAATAAAAAAATTAAGACAGCCACTTTAGATCATCGATAAGCAAAATTGATCTATATCGCAAAAACTAATAAGATAAATCCAAATTAGATGCACCATCGGGTTAGTTGCACTAGTGTCTGTATTTCAGCTATTGGACGTGTGTGGAGCTAGTGACGTTCTTCTACTTTCGATCTTTATAAAGATGCGTAATAGATGAAGTTACAGAGATTTTTTTTAAATAAATATTTTATCCACCAAAGAAAAGTAAGTGTAGCTGTTTTTGCATGCTCTTGTAACGCAGAGACAAGTAAAAGATGAAGTATAATGTACTTAATAGAAATTTTTCATGAAATATTTAGTGAATGTTGTTGAAACAGGTGTCAAGTAATATGTTAGTTATAGGTTGCTTCTATACTTGTTCCTACTTCCATAGTTACTGGATAGAGCATCTATCCCGGATTAAAAGGATACATGCCCCACCTTTATCGGGGATATATGCCTCACTAGTGATTCAGAATAAAACTCCTCATTTATAACTATCAAATAACTTTGATGCGTCAGAATATTTTATTAAAACTTGAAGTAAGGAAAAATGACATAAAAGAATAAATAATAAAGTAGGGAAAGTGATAGCTACGAAAAGATCCAAAGACATCCACTCTTTGACATCATCTGAAAGAGGAGGGAATGTTTCAGTTTTTGCAAGCATTATCGCAGAAGGTTTGATGCTCCCCTACTGTTCTAATGTTTAATGGTGCGAGAGAAACTACCTCATTTTTAAACAGTCTTCCTCTGAATTCAAAAATTTATATGAACCCAAAATCTTTTTTCATTTCTTCCGAGATTTTCAACAAGCGGCTGTAGGAAAACTTAATTGCAAGAGACCCACCAGGTAAAGTGCTACTCATTCTTGACGGTCTTTCAACGGATGTGAGTTCTGTGGAAATGCAGGATTATGCAGATAAGAATGACTTAATCTTACAGGGTCTGCCAAGTTATACCACACAAGTTCTGCAACAGCTTGATAGGGTATTTTTCAAACTGTTCAAAGTTAACTTCAAGAAAGCAGCGAATCTCTGGGTGAAGCATAATCCCGAGCAACAATTTAAAAGAATTCGTGCTGGGATTGACATTGCAAACGTATCGAAAATGTGAGTGTCTGCTGAGTACTGCATTAAAGGGTTCGTGCGTACCGGAATTTTCTCACTCAATCTTGAAGTCGTCTCGAAACATTTTTTGCCATTTCTGACAGACGTCAATCGCGGAATGACGAATGTAACTCAAGAGACTTCCTCTATTTCGTATTCTTGAAGAGAAGGTATACTAGATGACTACCAAAAGAATGCAGATTTGATGGACATCGAAATTTCTTGAAGTCAAAACTCACCTGCATTGATTGAAAACGATCAAGAAGAACCTTGTCCTTTTACAAATCACTCTCCTTCTAAATTTATACTTAAAATCAGCCCTGTATCTGCTTTTGCAAGGATAAAAAATAGCAGGAAGAAGAAAGTAGCACGAGTGCTTGACAAAGAGTACGTCACAGAAAAAAAAGCGAAGCTAACGAAAGAGACAGGCTACCGCGGTACATTCCAGTTATCTTTTTTTACAGACCGCTAGAGTGACGTGATGCTCTTTTCGAGCACCTTCATTGGTGCATTCGCGCATCACGTGATTCCCGCGGTCTGTAAAAAACGATATGCGTAAAGCACCGCGGTAGCCTTTCTTTTTCGTTAGCCTCGAAAAAAAGAAAAGAGCTCAACTCTAAAGATAAGCCACCCAGAAAGCCAGACAAATAAAAGAGAACACGGCCTGCAAAAAAGCTACAAGTGAAGAGACACTGCGAAGAAAATAGTGATACACCGGAGAGCTTACTATCAACCGAAGACATTTGTTTGAGTATCATGAAAATTATTACGAAACTAAACTTCGTGTGCAGCGGATACTGTGTATTGATTAGTTGTGATGGCTACATAACACTTGCACAATGTACAATATCCGTTGCAAAATTTGCAGAGAAAAATAAAAAATAACAAGTGGTTAAGTGTTAGAAGATCGCACAAAGGGTTTCATTTAATATTCCTTTCAAAACACTTTATCCTTTCTTTAATAAATCCAAATAAATTTCATGTCCTGTTTTTTTTTATAAAGAAAAATTTACAGGTCTTTTTTTCTCGTTTTTTTCGAATATCTGAACCGGCTCGAAAGCGGGCAACGCTCGCTACTCTGTCATTATAATATCCGTCATGTAGACTAAATGCGATATTAAAAAAATCAATTTCAAAATTAAACATGTTCTATAGAGACTTTCAAAGTGTTAAAATATGCCAATATTTCCATAATCGGGTTTTTATCATGATTCAATACGTTCCCCAAACTTACATATTTACTATTATCTGTTACTCATACTGATACTCTCTTTGTATTATTCTCAAACATTCGAAAAATCCGTTAGGACGTCAGATTAATTTTCTTTTTAATTATCTAATGACGTCATATCAAGCTGTTTTCTGTATTTACACATACTCATACTCCTTGTATTATTGAAAAATGTTTGAAAATTTCAGTTTTATTACCAATATGACGTAATATTTTTTTTTTTTTCAATTGGTGAAACTTTTTATTTCATTTTCATTTTTCACGTGGAAATCTTTCAATAGAAAATTAATTATTGTAGAAAGAAGTTTATTGTGGATTTTTAATTGTCGGCAACTGCTATAACGAAAAATGATTAAATTTTATAGGAAAAGGCTGTTAGATTTTTGGTTTTGTATCTCTATATATTAAAATAATACGATTTTTTCAAATTTTAATATTTTGAGCTTCATAGTACGTATTTAGCTATAAGTACACAAATTTTCATGCTTGTAAGTTATATAGTTTCTGAGCACGGCTCTTTGACGGACAGACAACGGAGCGGGAGTAATAGGGTTTCGTGAGATGAACAAAGCCCTAAAAAGTGGAAAAGTGTTAGTAAAAAATAAAAAGCTTCTATTGAAGATTTTGTAATACAATAATAAAATCATAAATTTGATATAAATAAGATATTAAGTCAAATTCAAATCCAGCTTTTGAATTATAAATGTTAGTTATCTATGCTTCCTATTATTTTATGAATGGTGCATCTATCCCGATATAGTCGAGTGTCTAACCCTAAGGTCTGGGATAAATGGCCAAAATCATTGATTAAGTCTTTCGATAAAAAAACTTTTTTATACGGTATTTATGTTACAATAATATGTTTCATGAAATTTTACATAAAATTTGGAGTAGATAGGTTACATGTACATTTCAAAAATCATTTCTATAAAACAATTGCAGAAGGGCTTAAGTAGGTCAACCATACCAGACTTACCCTAATTAAAAATATATGAAAATTAGGATTGTGGCTTGTTTATATTAAAAAAAAGTAACCACCGCCTCAGCAGACGCAGCCGCTGTCAGTGAAGATTTTGTGCCTTGAAGTCTTTTTGGAATAATATCCATAAAACTATTGCGTATACAAATATGCAAATTGGTAGTTTTATAAAGAAATGTTCGATAAACACGATGAAGCAGACAGTTTTTAAATCGAAGAATTATTTTAATAAATATTTAACAATTACGCAAGCATTTATCAACTTGGCATTAGTCAAATACCTATTTTAATGTCACCCACGTCCTTTTTACAATCTTTTATTTAACTTACCTTGTGTGCCCGTTCGTCTCAAATCTTGAAATCCAATTTTAGCACATTTTCTCTACCACTATATCTGTAATTCTTGGCAGTATGTATTTCCAGTGAAAATACAATATTTCGTAGAAGAAATATTGGAAACTTGCCTTTGCCAACCCTACAGGGGGCAAAAACTTTTGTCCAATAATGGTACGTAAATGTCATCACGTATATTATCATTTAAATACCATTGATTGCTTCAGAAATAAGCATTTGTTCTTCAATTGAACCCTGCGTCGTCTTTCAATTCAGCAGAGGGAGAGAATGGATGTGCGTTCTATCCCCAGAAAAACATTCATTAAAGTTTTTTTTTTGCCCGGAAGCTGGATTTAAAATTGTATATCAATTTTATTTCTTTTAAAAACAAACCGATTAAAATATTACTCGCAATTTAATTTATTTCCTTTAAAAGGTATTTATTTTAATCAATTCTCCTTCATTTTTTTTCTTTTTTGTACATTATAATAAAAGCTTGTCTTTAAAAAATTTTTTACTTATAATTTATTCCACCTTATTTTCCCTTAAAATTACAATAGTTAGTT
The DNA here is from genome assembly GCA_963931845.1 of Maratus michaelseni. Classification (NCBI taxonomy): domain Eukaryota; kingdom Metazoa; phylum Arthropoda; class Arachnida; order Araneae; family Salticidae; genus Maratus; species Maratus michaelseni. The sequence goes on along the minus strand of OZ007590.1, from coordinate 125,227,210 downwards.
TTCATGTAGAAAACCTTAAATGTTTTTTCCTGCACCATAGTAAAATTACAAGACATAACTGCTTTTTCAGATGTATATTAACAAGCAAATTAGAAGTGCGTCGAAAAAACAACGAAACAATAACTGTTATTACTTAATTTCCCTCTTCCCAATATTCGAAAGTTCGTGAGAAAACTGCATAATATCACTTAAGATCATTTGATAACTTCTGTTGAACTTAATTGTCAAATATTACTAAAAATCATTTCTTATTTTCCATTTTTTTTCTAGCGGTTACGGACTAGAAAAATAAGAAGTTTTGAAAAAAGACGCGATATATTGGGTTTATACGCGAAACAGAAAATAAATTAATTTCATAAAAATAAATACATAAAAATGCCTTCACAAAATACTAATATGAAAATGTCGATCATGCCCCATACAATGTCTAAATAACAATCAGTCGTTTAACAAAGAAATATAAAAGATATTTCCATTTTTAAATGAAAAGGAATTGCAGAAGCACTTCAATGTCTCATCTTCTGCAAAAATAAAGTGATTAAATTTCTTTCAGCAGGAAAACTCCTAAAACTACAAAAATCCCTAAATTAACTTCGCTTCCTGGTAAAAGTGAAGAAACAGATATTTGGAATTCCCATTAGAACCTTGAAGTAATTAGGACGTTTTGTAAGCTCTCTTATGGTTCGTTAGTTTTTGCACTTTGTAGTAATTGCTTTTATCTTACTTTAAAGTAATTTTGTACTTTCAAGCAAACTAATCACTTATCAAGATTTTCTTATGGAATGTAATCAAATGTATTTCACTTCTAAATTATTTAAATTAATTGATGTAGATATTGAGCTGATATTTCTAATAATTGTTTCTTATTAATGTACTTGGTTAAGATACACATAGAAATCACAATTTTGGAATATTCATTAGAACAATGTAGTAATTAGGAGATTTCATAAACTTTCTTATGGTACGTATGTTCTTCCGAATAAGCTAAGAGTTCTTTCTCGGTCGATATTTTATTTTTAAATACTCATAAAACTTAGAATTCTACGTTGCGGTATAGCTCAAAATTTTAGTAGAATCTTATTTTACTTTATAAATATCTTCTATACTACAAAACAAACTCATTTTATTTCACACTTACAAAATAACGACCTCTCTACGCAGAGAAATAAACAAACTCTTATTTTCTACGGGGTTACAAAGTTACATTAAGTAAATTAAAATTCACTTGTAGCCAAACTACACAAAACAATTAAACCAGATAAAAATATATCAAACTGCAATTGCGAAGGTGCTTGCTTGAATATTCTGGCCAGGGTTGACATGTTTACAAATATTCAATAATTTGAAATTTCATGCTAAGATCAAGAAGTTCAAACATAATTCGGTAAAGTTATACATGTTGCAACCAAAATAAATTACTAAACAAATGCTCTGAAAATTTAAAAACAAATCTATATAAGAAAAAATATATATATTTCAATAGTTACATTTACACTGTTTCTATTTAACGTTTTCAAACGGCAATACACAAAATTTATAGTTATTGGTATTTTAAAAATTACTTTTTTAGTTCCTACTTTCACAACCCTCACTTTATTAACCCTTCCTGGATATAATTCCACTATTCTACCTAATAACCAGTTACAATCTGGCAAATTGTCATCTTTCAAGACAACGATGGTGCTTATTTTTACATTATCTTTCTCATAATACCATTTTGTTCTCTGTTGTAAAGCAGTGAGATAATTATTGGAATATTTTTTCCAGATGTTCTGAATTATGTTAGTTAATTTTGGCAAAATTTTTAATCTATTATCACTTAAGGTTGACAGATTAGGTTCTGAAATAGCTGTAATAGTTCTTCGAATTAAAAAAAAAGAGCGACTCTTAAGACGTTATAATCATATGAGTCAGTAGAGAGTGGATACAGCGGACGAAAATTCAAAATTCCTTCAATTTGGACAAATACCATCCAAAATTCCTCATAAGTCAATTTTAGATTATGCTGATTAACAAGGTTTCTGTTCCTCATTAAGTAAGTGGTGACTTTTATATTTTAGGTGGTGCTAAAAAAGAATATGACATTAAAAAGTTTCCATCACCCTCAGATTTAAAAAAAAATCAAACTCTTGAAAATCTAAATTTTATAGTATTTACTCAACAAATGTACCTTAGAAATATTGACATTTGGTATTTCAGTGATAATAAACGGTTAAATAAATACTTATAAAGCTTTAAACTGATATTTAAAACACTAAAAATATACGTTGTTTATAAAGTTTTAGGAAAATGTAAGAGACTTTTTGTGAGAAGATGTGATATTCGTAAGAAATTTTCCAAATTCCATATGTATCCCATATGTATTCCAACTTTATGTAGCAGTAAATGTCTTAACCGTGGATGCTCTCTTATAGACAGCATCACTAGCTTCTCTAATAATTTTCCAACAGTAATTAGGGGTCCACCTGCCTTGATATTCGGTTTCCATTGCAGACATATCCTGGTGGAAGCGCCCTCCATACTCGTCGCTCACAGCTCCTTTACTTTCAAGGAAAAAATTTAAATGAGACGCTAAAAAATGGATTTTCAATGACATTGAACACCCTAAATTTTTGTAACTTTTAGAGATGTCTTTAATTAATTTTTCATGTTTAGAACTTCAATTAATTCCTAAGAAATGTGTCACAACATTTTTTAAATCAATCCATGCTGCTTTTTCTAAACCACTTAATGTATCTTAAAAGTTTTTGTCCTTCATAAGATGCATAATTTGGGGCCAACAAAAATACGTTCCTTAATTTTTGCCTAACTTAGCGATGGAAATTGTTCTTGTAGTTATTGAAATCCACACAATTCTTTATTTATCGCTTTAACGAATATTATTTAAATATTCATAAAACTTAGAATTCTACGTTGCGGTATAGCTCAAAATTTTAGTAGAATCTTATGTTACTTTATAAATATCTTCTATACTACAAAACAAACTCATTTTATTTCACACTTACAAAATAACGACCTCTCTACGCAGAGAAATAAACAAACTCATATTTTCTACGGGGTTACAAAGTTACATTAAGTAAATTAAAATTCACTTGTTGGCAAACTACACAACAAAATTAAACAAGATGAAAATATATCAAATTGCAATTTCGAAGGTGCTTGCTTGAACATTCTGGCCAGCGCTGACATGTTTACAAATAATCAACAATTTGAAATTTCATGCTAAGATCAAGAAGTTCAAACATAAATTGGTTAAGTTATAAATGTTGCAACCAAAAAAAAAATTACTAAACAAATGCTCTGAAAATTTTAAAACAAATCTATATAAGAAAAAATATATACATTTCAATATTTACATTTACACTGTTCCTATTTAACGTTTTAGAACGGCAATACACCAAGTTTATAGTTATTGGTTTTTTAAAGATTCCTTTTTAGTTCTTACTTTCACAACCCTCACTTTATTATCCTTTCCTGGATATAATTCCGCTATTCTACCCAATAACCAGTTACAATCTGGTGCAATTGTCATCTTTAAAGACAACGATGGTGCTTAAATTTACATTATCCTTCTCATAATACCATTTTGTTCTCTGTTGTAAAGCAGTGAGATAATTATTGGAACATTTTTTCAAGATGTTCTGAATTATGTTAGTTAATTTTGGTAAAATGTTTAACCTATTATCACTTAGCGTTAACAGATTAGGTTCTGGAATAGCTGTAATAGGTCTTCGAATAAAAAAAAGAACGAGTCTTAAGACGTTATAATCATCTGAGTCAGTAGAGAGTGGATACAGCGGACGAAAATTCAAAACTCCTTCAATTTAGACAAATACTGTCCAAAATTCCTCATAAGTCAATTTTAGATTACACTGATTAACAAGGTTTCTGTTCCTCAATAAGTAAATGGTGACTTTTATATTTTAGGGGGTGCTAAAAAAGAATATGACATTAAAAATATTCCATCTCCCTCAGATTAAAAAAAAATTCAAACTCCTGAAACTCTAAATTTTATAGTATTTACTCAACAAATGTACCTTATAAATATTGACATTTGGTATTGCAGTAATAATAAAATAAATAAATACTTATAAAGCTTTAAACCAATGAAAATATACGTTGTTTATAAAATTTCAGAAAAATGTAAGAGACTTTTTGTGAGAAGATGTGATATTCGTAAGAAATTTTCCAAATTCCATATGTATCCCAAATGTATTCCAACTTTATGTAGCAGTAAATGTCTTAACCGTGGATGCTCTCTTATAGACAGAATCACTAGCTTCTCTAATAATTTTCCAACAGTAATTAGGGGTCCACCTGCCTTGATATTCGGTTTCCATTGCAGACATATCCTGGTGGAAGCGCTCTCCATACTTGTCGCTCACAGCTCCCTTACTTTCAAGGAAAAAATTTAAATAAGACGCTAAACAATGAATCTTCAATGACATTGAACACCCTAAATTTTTGTAACTTTTAGAGATGTCTTTAATTAATTTTTCATGGTTAGAACTTCGATTAATTCCTAAGAAATGTGTCACAACATTTTTTAAATCAATCCATGCTGCTTTTTCTAAACCACTTAATGTATCTTAAAAATGTTTTGTCCTTCATAAGGTGCCTAATAGACCGGGAGGCGACAGCACAAACAATCACCTCATCGAGTTCACGGCTGAAATTCCAGAATTAGTTAAAACTCGATTCGCATATTAAAAAGCAATCGGTCTGCCAAGTCATATCTTGGTGGAAAACACGTAAAAACTCGATTTTACCGGTTGACTCGTAGGTTTACCATTGTGTTTTCCTGCACCCAAAAGTATGAAAACATGGAGAACTCGGTGCAGGAAAGCACAATGGTAAACCTACGAGTCAACCGGTAAAATCGGGTTTTAACCTTTTTTCCACCAAGATATGACTTGGCAGACCGATTGCGTTTTAATATGCGAATCGAGTTTTAACTAATTCTGGAATTTCAGCCGTTAACTCGATGAGGTGGTTGTCTGTGCTGCCGCCTCCCGGTCTATAATTTGTGGGCTAACAAAAATACGTTCCTTAATTTTTGCGTAGCTTAGCGATGGAAATTGTTCTTGCAGATATTGAAATCCACGTCATTCTTTATTCATCGCTTTAACGAAATTCTATATCAATCCCAACTTTATGTGTAAAGGTGGGATAATAACTTTATTTTTATCGATAAGAGGAATGTTTTGGATATTTTTTTCACCTGCATAATACGCTTTGCGCTCTGGCCACTAATTTTTGATATAATGATCATGTTTTGCGCTGCTGTCCCACTCGCATAGGAAACAGCAGTATTGTGTAGAACCTAGTTCCATACCAATCAGAATGGCAATTACTTTAAAATTGGCACTTATGTTCCAATTATGATGTGCGTAATCAATTGCATGAAGCAGTATCTTCATATTTTCATAACATTCTTTCATTATAGAAGAATATGCTATTGGAACAGACGACAGGGCATTTCCATTATGGAGTAGCACAACCTTCAAGCTGATTTTTGAGCCATCGATGAACAATCGCCATTGTTCAAAGTTATAGTGACAATTTAAAACAGACATTAAACCACTTATATCATTACAATGGCATAAATGTGGAAAAAAACTGAATATTTCTTATGTCTATCTCAGTAAAGAGATAAGTTAGTATTTTTTGGAGGAAATCCTAACCTTGCAATCTTGATCCAAGTAATTCTGAGTATTTTTTTTGATAAATTTAAGTCTATCACAAGATCATTTAATTCTTCTTGAGTAATAAGATGTGGTTCTTCATTTATGTCAGGAGAATAGTTTATATCAGATGAAGTAGAGAAAGTTTCTACTTCATCAATTTCTATTTCTACTGCTGCAACATCATTTGTAAAATTCCCTGGAGATTTTGCTATTGGTAATTTATAATTAGGAAAAACCGGTCATATTGCTGAATGTAAAATGGGGTACTTAATTTTACGTTTACTGTTTGCAGAGAATCCTTTAATTTTTGTAAATAATAATTTTAATTTTTAATTTTTTTAAATTTTTGTAATTTTTGTAGCAGTCATTTATATGATCCTTCGGTTCGCGCAATATCATGAATATAGCACATGGCATACTCTTTCTTGTACCTTTCACCCAAGCCCGGGAGTTTTTAGCACATCGTATACAACAATAATGAGGTACTCATTTCTTATCTTGTTAACCTACTTTACATCCGAAGTACATGTGATATGCATTCTTTTTTAGCGGCGTAAAAGCACATCAATGCTTTTTCAAAGTTAGCTCCCCGCACACGTAGCAAAAAGAATGGTTCATTAATACAATCTCTAGACATTTTTCACATATTTTAGAGAAAAATAGGATAATTATAAACAAAATTTATGTAAAAATACTTATAAACAGAAACGAAATAGTAGTACGTACTGCTATACGATAGCCTATATAATCCAAAACGTATAAACGAAATTCCTTAAAATTGGAGGGTGATAGAAAACTTTTACAAACATATTCTTTTTCAGAACCTTGAAACCTATAAGAAACACTCAATGTATATAGAGGGACAGATAATTCGTTAAGATTTGTTTTCCAGTGTTACCAACTACACGTCTAATATGATATTTGACAGACTTAACGCCTGCTTCCCAAACACTTCAGTGATTGGGAGAACTTGGAAGAATGAAATTACATTCTATGCCTTCCTTTGACAATAAAATTAGATAAATTTTTACTAGAAATGTTTACTTATTCATCCAATCAAAAGATTAAAGGATAACTGAATTAAAAATTGTTCAGTATTACTTTCGGTAAAATTTGTTGCATTGTCTGAGAAGATACGAGCACATTTTCCACGCCAGCTGATAAATCTTTTTAGGGCAGAGATAAATGCATCACTTAATAAATCAGTTACTAAATCTAAACGGAAGGCTTTTGTAAGAAGGTAAATGAAAATACACACATAAACGTTATTCAATTTACCTTTCCTTTGGTTAGGATACTATATCATGAAAAAAAAATCTACACGTACGCAATTAAATGGTAAATTTTGCAGGTAAGTTGCCCATAAGCTGTTGCTGAGTGTTTGGTTTTGCTTTAAAGCAAATTATACAGTTATGAACTAATTTCCTACAAAGATTACGACCATGCAAAGACCAGAAGTTTTGCATTGTAATAAACAGTAACTCTTGAGGACCAAGATGTAAATATATTTTATGATACTCTTCTCCAATTAATCTGGTTAAATTATGAACCTTTGGCAAAATTTAAGGACATTTCCCTCTAAAACTCAGTTGGCTATTAACAAAGCTTCCACCAACTCTTAAAATTCCCTCGTTATCTAGAAAAGGGCATAAGAATTTTAGTTGGCTATCCTGTGGAACATTGTAATTTCTACTGAGGTATATTTCCCTTTTAAATTCATCCTCCTGACACAATTTAACTACCTTAATTTCGGCATTTTTCAATTCAAAGGATTTAAGTTGGCTTGTGAATCGCCTTCTTCCTTTACAATTACTATAGAAGCTATAAATAAAACTTAAAGTAGGATCAAGTTTAGTATAATTATTACTTAAGTTTAAGAAATTATCAAATAACGACTTAACTCTAAACGTAGTTAGAGTTAGATATATTTCTTCAGTTCTGTGTTAGAGTCTCGCACGATGACATAAGTTTGGATAGGCTTATTTGGATAGTCGTCTAGTAAATGGGACCTCTGCACCACAACTCACTTTCCAGAAGTTTACCATCTAAGCCTCTGGATATCAGATCATAAGGATTGTCACTGGAAGTAACATGCTTCCACTGGAGCACATCTTTCAGTTCCTGTATTGTTGCCACTCTGTTTGCGACAGACATTTTTAATTGACAAAGTTCTTTCTAAAGACGTGAATGAACTATCATTGAATCACTCCAATAAAAAACATTAATATTGTAAAATATTTGACATCACGTTTTAAAGCAGATAACACTTGAGACATCAACTTTGCTAGCAAAACAGCCGAACTTAACTCCAACCTTGGAATAGTGACTCGTTTTATTGGCGAGACTCTGGACTTACTTGTAATGAATTTGATTTTCACGTCATCATTACTTGAGCGTGATTTGCAATATACTGCTGCTGCATAAGCTACCTCGGATGCATCAGAAAATCCATGGTTTTCAATCATGATCGAGTGTGCAGTTAGAATGCATCTTTGTATTTCTAGACCATTTAATAGCTCCAGTCTGAATGAAAAGCGTTTCCACTCACTGGGCTTCTTTGTCTTTCATCCCAATTAAGCTGCAATAACCCAAGCATTTGAAAAAAAAATATTTTAGCTTTGGTAATTACTGGCCCTAACATACAGATAGGGTCAAACAGTCTAGTCTATTGTAGACAAAATATGTCGTTTCGTGATAGTTGTATTGCTTTCTAAATTCAATTTAAAACCAAAACAGTACTTTTTAAATTTTCACAAAACTGTAAGTGTTGTAGTCTCGTCTTCATTCGAGAATGGATAATCATTGTTATTTACTGCAAGCTCTGCATTATTACTACACTACTCTGTGAAGATTCATCCTTGCACATTTCAATATAGCTGATGTTGTAGTTTCCTAGCAATAGTTAATGAGTCTGAACCTGTTAATACATCATCCATGTAAAAGTCAGAACGTAGTAATGGTGCTGCAATCGGAAAATATTTTCCTTCATCAAAGGAAATCTGCTTAATAGATCTCGTGGCTAAATATGGTGCACAAACAGTACAGTGAGTAACAGTGGATAATTCATAACTTTTAACTGCCTCATTTTTGCTATTTTTCCATAAATTTCTTTGAAAGGATCTCTGATTGTGATTTATTTTTATCATCCTATACATTTTATTTATATCTGCTGTTAAGGCAAATATGTTTTTACGAAATCTTACCATTATGGAAAAGAGATCATCTTGTATCACTCCTCCATTATACATACTGGAATTTAACGAATTATTATTCAATGTCAACTTTGATGCATTAAAAATAGTTCTGAGCTTCGTGGTGGATTTATGAGGACGGTATATTCCGTGATGAGGCATGTACTATACAATTTCTGGTTCCTTTCTTTCAGTAACTTCCTTCATGTGACCTATTTCTTCATAATCCTTTAAAATTTCACGGAACAAGTTTAAATACACAGGTTAGTCTATTCCATAAGCTTTACAGTCTTTTAAGAGCTATATCCCTTGAGTTACCTAAGCAAACAACATTTTTCTTTAAGAGCATTGTTACAGCATATCTGTTTGTGTGATCTCTGATGTCCGTTTGTTTATAATGTTCTTCACAAATTTCAGATTCCTTGCTTATTGACATTATTGCTTCTACAGACTGAATTTTTCTGAAACATTTAAGTGTTTCATCTACATTTATTTTCTCTTATATAAGTCCACAGCGGACTCTATTTGCATTTGCTGCTGGTATTCCACCTGCAACTATTAATCCAAATACAGTATTCTGTAAAATTAGCTCGAAACTTTAATTCGAAATTGACCTGGTTATAGAATTTTGTAAAAAATCTTGGCACCCAATAACAAGCCAATACGCTCAAGAATGTCGAACAAGAACTTATTTTCAGCTAATTTTGTATTACTCTTGTAATACAAGGCTAACGGGATGGAGTTAAATCTGCCGTGATTACGACAAAGAAATCAAGAGTTTTTACAAACTTTTATTTTCATTGCTTATACACGCATTCACACGGCATTTAATCTCTAATGAGGCATCATTCTATCCTCATACAAGAATATTAATTATTTTCCTTTATAACTGCAACCGCTCTAGACAGTTACGAGATATGAAAGAAGAAACGCTTCCTAAGTCCAGTAGACACTTTAATTTAAATTCTTTTCCATTTTCATCGAATAGATAACAAATTGCAGTGCATAATATAATAAATTTACTCTTGTTCTCATAAATGTTTTCAAGCTACTCATAAATGTTACACCGTTTTGCGGAGTACATTCTTGAACTGATATAGACAAAACATCATTTTGTGACTCAGATGCACTATTTTAATTTTCTATCGGCGTTTCATTGCTACTTAATTGTATTTTTTCTCCCAACGCATTGTCAACTGTCTTTCCATGATATTGATATTTAGGTAAATAAGGGGTTCTATTCTGATACATTTCTTCTACTTTACTTCTAAGATGACACATTATGGAAATTCAGGAAATTAAAACACAGCCTTTTTTTTTAACTACTTCAATTATCTGATTTACTGCCAATTTTAAATAACTAGAGCATTTTGCCAAATGGGGATTTTCTGAACACAAAGCACGTTTCCTATTCTTTACATCTGATAGAAATGTTTTCGAAACATTTTTTATGTTTTTGGGATTATCACAATATTTCTGAAAAGTACGAGTATTTTGGTACAGAGCTTTTCCACGTGAAGTGAAATACAAGTCAGCTTCCTTTTCTAAATCTGACGGATTAAACCAACTATCCAATTGTCTTATCGATACATGAGATGCAGTTTCTCTGTCAAGTGTTTCAAATAACTTATCTGAAACTGTTAATTACTTTAAAGTTTCAAAATAGGACACCTTTCTTAGCTTTACGTAATTATCAAAATTAGTCATTAGGCGAGAAGCAAACTGTATATATGATTCATTGAGACGCAGAGCTTTTTTTAATTGCCCTAAACATATTTGAGGTGTTGGCTGAAATTATCTTTAAACTATCTCTTTCACCTTTTCATAATTATATAATTCATTATCTTTGAGATGTGTTAAAATATTAGTTGCCTTTTCACCTAATATATTGAGCAGGATTTCTGCCTTCATTTTTCTGGTACATCTTTTGTACAAAATGCACTTTCAAGAGAAGAGAAAAAATTCTCCAAGCTTCGCATTTAATTGGTACTTTTAATGTTAAAGTTTTAATGCTCTTAATAATATGATTTATAGAACTAGCGTTTTCAATTTTTTCGTCTTTATTTTTCTCATTTCCAGTTTTAGGTACGACACGTATGAGTGCAAGTTCCAATTCATTTTTAGATATTTTTCAATTTTAATCTCTCAAATTATATCATCTTATTATAGCCTTAAGAATTTCGATGGTGGAAAAAGCAAGATCATTATCTGCAATGGAATCTTCCTTATATTTTTCACAATTTTTTTATTATTTGATTTAACTCATAAGCCGACATTTTATTATTTATCTCAATATCTAATTACAAGGCTAAAAGCCGTAAATCCTCTTTAACTGCGCATTTAAACATTTTTATTACATAGGGAAATTTTCACAGTTGCGTAAATGTATCAATAAATAGCTAATTCAGCACAAATGAGTTCATAAATTCATTTTAGTATAAATAACTGAAATCTATTTCATCAGAAGATAAATATTCTAAATTGAAAATTATTTCTTCAATCGTCTGCGCTTCGAAAAAATGCAAAATTCGCTTCGGCTAGACGGACCAAATGTCTTTTTGTATAAAATAAGAGTTCTTTCTCGTCGATATTTAATTTTTAAATATCGAAAATATAAAAAAAAATTAAAATTCAAAAATTACGTTGCAGTATAACTCAAAATCTTAGTATAATCTTATTTTAATTTATAAATATCTTCGATACTACAAAACAAACCCATTTTATTTCACGCTTACAAAACAACGACGTCTCTAGGCCTTGAAATAGGTAAATAACATCTATTTTCTATGGGGTTACAAAGTTACATTAAGTAAATTAAAATTCACTGTTGCCAAACTACACAAAGAAATTAAACAAGATGAAAATATATCAAATTATAATTTTTAAAGCGCTTGGTTGAAAAAAGTGATTTTTTTTCCAGTAATTGCACCAAATAAAAAAGGAAGATTTGAGAAGAGAAAATGTAATGTAATGGCATTTTTAAAATTTAAAAATTTAATACAATTAACATCAGCAAAATCTATCTTTGCATACTGTTTTCGTATTCCGAGAATATCAGTGCTTTCTGTTAAAGAATATAATCATAGTAATTTTGACTACTGTACTAACTACAATTTGTAAAATAATGATTAAAAAACCAAATTATTTTGTACATTCAAAGTATTCAGAATATCAGGCAAATTATTTATTGAAATTTGAACTGTAATTTTTTTTCTCAAAATAAAAAGAAAAGTTAAACAATTGACTTTGAATTCAGATCACTAAATATAGCCTTTAAACAAGCACACGTATAGATATTTTGAATTTAAGCTTGGAAATTAAATGCAAAGTTTAAAGATGTACAAACGTGTTTTGATTAGGTGTCTAAATAATAAAGACGTTCCAAGAAATTTTAAACATACGTTATGCAAATTAATTAAAAATAATCAAATAATCTTAATGAGTTACGTTTTTTGAGTGGCAAATTAAACACACATGCAATATTTGTCTATACATATAAATCTACCTCTTCCGAGGAGAGACGATTGTAACCATTTGAAGAAAAAGAAACATTATAAAGTTTTAGAAGTTACCATTTGAATAAATAATTAATGAAATTGAAATACCAGAATAATGGAAATTACCAAAATTTGTTTTACTAACCTAAACCTAACAACGCAGATTTCTCCTATTTCAATAGTTTATTTTTTTAAAGAAACATTGCAAATTTTTACTTTTTCTAAAAGCGGAATAAAACAATAAAGTTTCTTTTAGTAGAAAAAGTCTAACGTTTACAGAGCAACTAAATGAAGTGTTTTCCTGTATAGAAGTGAAGAAACAAATATTTGAAATTCCCTTAAGAACCCTTAAGTAATTAGGGGGTAACGTAAAGTGTTCTAAAGGCTGGTTAAGTGATATTTTCTACATTTCCATTAATTGCGTTTATCTTATTTTAAGATAATTATAAAAGTTTTTCCGGAAAGCAGTCCACTTCACGTTCTCTAAAGCAAGACACACGTTAAATACATTTTGTTTAGCTATAATTACGCATTGTGTTTTCTTCACTTACTAAAACATTTCTTTTTCTAAGGTATTCCAATATCTAATATAAACTATTAATATTAAAAGCCACTACTTTGAAACAAAATCCTTCCTTCCCAAAATTTATTTGTTATTTAATTTTTTTTTTGATAATTTTTTGCTTATTTTGTGGATTGATTTGAGTGTTTTGTTTCTCAGTTTATTTCAAATTGTGATATATAATATGTTAACAAAACTATGAGATTTATTTAATACCAGCGGGGACGACCGAGCAATGCTCGGTGAAATCGCTTTTTGTTCAACTCGGTAGTTGAATCATGTATTTCGGCTCCTATTGGGAAATTCTAGAAAATTCCTTCAGATTCTGAAAGCTAACTTTTTTGCCAAATGTAGCCAAGTTTAGCGACGTTCTTTCATTTAGCGCCAAACATGCGTTGAGAAAATTCTATGTACCCTGATTGGTTCAATTCTTTTTTCGAGAACGTTCCATGGACTCTGATTGGCCGAATTATGTATCTCGGCTCCTATTGGGAATTTCTAGAAAATTCCTTCAGATTCTGAAAGCCAATTTTTTCGCCAAATGTCGCCAAATTTGGCGATATTTCTTTGGCGCCAAGCAAGTGTTTTGGCATTGCTAATCTTAAAAGTCAATTTTGCTTATCATATCTACCCTGATTGGTTGAATTCTGTTTTTAAGCACGTTCTATGGACTTTGATTGGTTGCATCATGTATCTCCGCTTCTATTGGAAATTTCTGGTAAATTCTTTCAGATTCTGAAAGCCAATTTTTTCGCCAAATATGACGGTAATTTTTCATTTGGCGCCAAGCAAGTGTTTTGGCATTGGTAATCTTAAAAGTCAATTTTCCTGCCAAATCCCGCGAATGTCGTCAAAACTTTTTAAGATAAAAATAGCTTGACCCATGACCAAAATGACTCACTAATCGAATTTTCTCGAACATGTGACCTAGCCCAGTCTTCTTGTTCACGAAAACTGTAGGATACTAAATTTAATTAAAATCCTCTGAGCCTTTTAAAGATAAAAATAGCTTGACTCATAATGACCCACTAATTGAATTTTCTCGAACGTGTGACCTAGCCAAACAGTTTTCTAGTACCCGAAAACCGTAGGATGCAAAATTTAGTCTAAATAGTCTGACCGGTTTTTTAGATGAAATTAGCTTGAACCACAGTGACCCAAAAATGACCCACTAATCGGATTTTCTCAAGTATGTGACCTAGCCCAATGATTTTTTTGAGCCCAGATACCGTAAGATTCAAAATTTAGTTCAAATCGTCTGAGCCATTTTGAAGCTAAAAATAGCTTGACCCATAATGACCCATGACCAAAATGACCCACTAATTGAAATTTCTAGAACACGTGACCTAGCCCAATAGTCTTCTCGTTCCCTAAAACTGTAGGATACTAAATTTAGTTTAAATCGTCTGAACCGTTTATAAGATAAAAATAGGTTGACCCATAATGACCCATGACCAAAATGACCCACTAATCGAATTTTCTCGAACATGTAACCTAGCCCAACAGTCTTCTCGTACCCGAAAACCATTGGATGCAAAATTTATTCTAAATAGATTGAGCCGTTTTTTAAATAAAATTAGCTTGACCTACAGTGACCCAAAAATGACCCACTAATCAAATTTCCTCGAACATGTGACCTAGCACCAATGATTTTCTCGTGCCCGAAATTCGTAAGATACAAAATTTAATCAAAATCGTTAGAGCCGTTTTTTAGATAAAATTAACTTGACCCGCGTTGACCCAAAAATGACCCACTGATAAAAAGTTCTCGAACATGTGACTCAGCTCAATACTAATCTCGTGCCCGAAAATGGTAAGATGCAAACTTTAGTTAAAGTCGTTTGAACTGTTTTTTATATAGAATTAGCTTGCCCCTGACCCATGGTGACCCAAAATGGCCCACTAATCGAATTTCCTCGAGCATTTGACGTAGCCCAAACGTTTTCTGGTGTCTCAAAACGGTAGGATACAAATTTTCATCAAAATCGTTAGATTTTTATGAACGTGTTATTTAACGCGTATATTTAACGCGTTTTTAAGATAAAATTTGCATATACAAGGGGTGTTAAAATGAAGAGGTATGAAAAGACTTAACAACGTAACCGTTAACATATTTGCCTATGCCGCTAAGGGAGAACGTAGCGAGACATATAGGGATGCGAATAGATTCTCTGGCGTGGATCGGAGCATGCGCGGGTGCCCGCTTGAGCAGGAGAGAGCAGAGGCTCTTATAAGAGCGCCGTCCATTTGATGCGGCAGTGTGTGTGAGGACAGTATAGTGTTCACTTTGCAAAATTCGACGATTGAGGAGCAGCGAGGCATTATCTGATTTCTGGCAGCGGAATGTGTTAAAACGGCCGCTATTAATCACCGGATGGTAGCCGTATACGGAGAAGACTGTGTGTTCGACAAGTCAGTGATAAAATGAAGTGCACGTTTTCGTGCAGGCCGTGAGAGTTTGGTTGATGATCCGAGACCAGGCCAGGCAAACAGATTCATCACGAACGATCTCATTGAAAATGTGGACGAAAAGGGAAGAAGACCTGGAAGGGAAGCGCTCGAACTCTCAGACGATGATCTCAAGGGACACCAATGACATAAAAATATTTACAGACGGCTCCAAGTCGGAACATGGGACAGCTTACGCTTTGTGTGTATACCAAGACGACACACTAATCCATAAAGCACAGACAGAACTACGCACAGGAAATTCAGTATACCAAGCTGAACTACTCACCATTAAGGCAACGGCTTGCGGGTCAGGGTCCTCAGCTTACAACAATCACCTTATCAACACAGACAGTCTTTTAAGTCTTCAAGCCCTACAAGACCTGTCAACAACAGACCTACTACACTGTTAAAAATTTGCAGCAAACTGTCCAGTCATTTGACCGTTTTTGTAGAAAATGGTTACATAACCGTATTTTAACTATATTCTGACCGTATTATTGCTCATTTTATGGTCGGAATATAGTTAAATTTCGGTTATGTAACCGTTTTCTACAAAAACGGTCAAATGACTGGACAGTTTGCTGCATATTTTTAACAGTGTAGTAATAGACATCATCACACTTCTTCAATCAACAACAAAAAGAATTTCCTTCAAATGGGTAAAGGGTCACTCCGGAATAAAGGGAAATGAACAGGCCGATCATCTAGCCAAAGAAGCAACCACATTACCCGGGGCGCACAAACAGTTCATTCCCTTCCCAGCCTCATATCTAAAGAAACATCTCAACGATCAAGCCAAAAAAATGGCAAAGGGAATGGGACTACGCAGACACTAGCCGCTTCACCCATCGCCTTATTCCAAAAGTCACAATAGAACGCCTTCTACACCAAAGAAATCTATATTTATTTGCCACCAACCATGGACCCTTCCCAGATTACCTTGCTAAAATCAGCACAACTGAATCTCCTCTCTGTACCTGTGGTCACAGAGGCAACTCTCTCCATTACACCTTACAATGCACCCTCACCTCCACTCTTCACATCCGCAAGCCATCAACAATATCTTTCTCACACTGGTTCGCCTACCTGATGAAGCGACCAGACCTCCTAAACAAAATAATTAGTTGCATAAACATTCTAGAAAGGAACCAGCAACTATTCCAAATGCCTCCACCTCACATAGTTGGTGAAATTGAAAACTGAGAGCTTGTTCGGAACATTGTCAGTAACCACCAGCCATTTTACGAACAGCATCCACATACCTCAACCAACCATCTGTGCAAAAACTCAGCTTCTAGCCCAAAAGCTTGTGTTAAAAACTCATCTTTTGTCTCTTTAAAAACATTTTTACGTCCCAGACCACAAACTCTTAACAGCAAACTTCCATGACCTCTTAGGAGATAACAGAAATACACACATTCGTGCTCGCGAAAAACATTTCTCGCTCCCAATCACGAACTGTAAATAATCCAAAAATTTTCTCCATCATTGTATATAACATTATAGACTTTCATCAACACTTATAGTAATTTTTATGTTTTGTAAATAATCAAAATTGCACTGTCAAATATGTTTTTTTTTTAAATAAACTTGCCAAGCAGGGCTTGCACAGGCTAAAGCCATATGGTAGGCCTCCCTGCTTGGTTGAATCTGAATCTGTGAAGGACTGGGTCTCGTCACCGCCACAGGAATTCTGAGAACAAGAAATCCTCTGTCTCGTTAATCAATGGGATCGTTGTGCTTAGGCCTATGGTGTATACTTTGAATAAAGTCTTCATTTATACCCCAATGTCGTTTCGTACCTTTTCATTTGAACACCCCTTTTATAACCACACACACACAAGATTTGCTCGTATTAGAATATATGATTACTAAGATACTTGTACATAAAGTAAAATTTAAATATTTTCAATGGGGATTAGTTTTTTATAATCCAGTCATATAATAATTGAAATATTCGCATAAATCGCTTATGTATTAAATAATTTTTTTTCGCTTAGCTGCAAAATTATTATTTTTTAATTTGTAATATGTATGTTTTGTTATATTGTGTAAGCTTATCTACTCACCGTATATGTTAAATTTCAAATGCAAAAATTTTACGATTTGTGCTTTTTATCCTCAATTTTACCATATCATAAAATATGTACACAGAACCAATTTTCAGTGTTTCGTTCATCTCATGAAACCTTATTCGTCCACAACGTTGTCTGTCCGTCACAGAGCCGGTCTCAGAAACTATATATCTTACAGAGTTGAAATTTTGTGTACTTGATTACCTGCTATGAACCTGAAAATAATAAAATTTAAAAAAGTCATTTTATTTTGATATAGAGAAATATAAAACGAAAAAACTAACAGCATTTTCCTATTAAATTTAAACAGTTTTTGTTATAGCAGTTGCTAACAATTAAAAATCCACAATAATTTTTTTTTTACAAGAATTAATTTTCTATTGAAATACTTCCACATGAAATATGAAAATGAAGTAAAAAGTGTCACCAATTGAAAATAAAGATTAATATGACGCCATATTGGTAATAGAACGGAAATTTTCAAACATTTCTCAATAATACAAGGAGTATGAGTATGTGTAAGTACAGAAAGCAGGTTAATATGATGTCATTAGAGAATTAAAAAGAAAATTAATGTGACGTCCTATTGGAAGTTTAACGGGCTTTTTCGAATATTTGAGACTAATACAAAGAGAGTATCAATATGAGTACTAGAGAAAGCATGTAGATATGACGTCAGAAAGTGATTATAACGTTATATAAGTTTGAGAAACGTATTGAATCATGATAAAATCCCGATTATAGAAATATTGGCATTTTTAAACATTTTGAAGGTCTCTATACAACATGTTTAATTTTGAAATTGATTTTTTTTTATATCGCATTTAGTCCACATGGCGGATATTATTATGACAGAGTATAATAGCGGGTTAGTGTAGTTTAATAAAGTGTTTTGAACGGAATATTAAACGAAACCCTTTGTGTGATTTTCCGTCACACTTACCCACTTATTTAATATGTGCTCCACTAAGTGCCAGACAGGTCCTAAAATTTCGTTTTTTTCTCTTAATGTTTGGAAACTATTCATAAAAAAAGTTAAATACATTTAATAGGTGTTTTGATTACCCATTTTCATTTCTTTCTTATTGTATTTACTGCTGAAGAGAACCACAATGCCACAGTAGCACCATAATGCAGAAAAATGTAACAAATATGTAATATTACTGCGAAAAACAATTATCGTGCAATTTAATGCTCTAAATCTAACAAAAGGATCACGTTAACCGAGGAAATTCGTACCCACAACAGTCAAAACCCAAACCGGAGCCAACCTAACCCGAAATAATTTAGTTTTAATTAGAGATGTGTTCGAACTATTTCTTTTCCGGATTTCGATCCCGACGATTTGAATTGCGAACCCGCTCGAAGCCTAAAACTTTTGTGCCATCAAAACTCAAACCCTATACCAAAAATACGTTGTAGAAATTGTTAATAACTTTTTAACACTTTCCAACCTAGTTGAAAAGTGTTTATGACTTCGGTTTTTCTGACCGTTTGTCCATTTTCAAAAACGCGTAAACACACTCAGATTCCTCTGTAATTTTAATACGTTATTGACATTTACTATAGCACGATCCATATTGAAAATGAAGAGTTTTGCATTTATAGTTCATTTACAGTGACAAATAAAATTATTCCGTTACATTACGGTCAATGAGAATAAAAATTCAAATGCATTTTAATGATGTTACACCATTTCAAACGTAATGAAAATGATGTGCATTTATCAAGTGTACTAAAACATGCATTTTGCGCAATATGGGGTCTAAAGCATTTCTTATTTGATTACAGAGCCACAGTAGACGTTGATGTGCATAGCATTTATAGATCAGTTACAGGGATACGCAAAAGATGTCGGATACAGTAATGTTTCTGAAGTATTATCTATTAGCGATAATTGCTGCAAGTACGTTTTCAGCTATGGTATGCGTTTTTAAGTTTAAGTAAATTTTGTGTACTACGTGGTAAGTATAAATGCTATAGATAATATACAGGACTACACAAAAGAAATCGTACTTATTACTGGGTATGAGCGTGAATTGCTTAAAGGGAGTTTTTAATTTATTTGTGTATTTCAAGATGAATTATAATTAGTATACTTAGATATGTTTGTAGAATATAAATAACATCACATACAGCGCAACATACAAGAACTGGATAAATGACCGCATATATGGATCATAATTTCTAAAAGTGGGATTTCAGTAGTTTTAAGGTTTTCTTTTTTAGCTTGAATTAAATATTTCCTTAATATGTGGGATTTATAAAAATCTGTAGGTAATATACAGGACTGTACAAAAGAATTCAAGTATGTTTTCGCCTATTGATAAAAATTGGTGACGGTTAAGTGTATTCTCTATTATGCGTTTTCTTAATAAGATAAATTTTAAGATACTATGAAATATATATATATATGTACAGTCGGACTTCTGTTTAACGAAGTCACTAAATCCCGGAAAAAGTTCGTTATATGGAAAATTCGTTAAATAGAGATTCACTTTAAAAAAATATTTTAAACAACATAACACAGATTTTAAATTCATATACACTAAATGTTATTAAAAAAAGTATTTAATCTTATTTTTTTGGTCTAAATAACAGGGATTTGCTTTATTTATTTTACCCATCAAAAAGAAATCTGCAAGGAAAACAAGAATAAAACAGTACACTCTACGGGAATACACCCTATTTTCAGGTCTAAGAAAAGAGTTTTAAATTAAAATTAATGAATCATTGTCGTATTTATTATAACAAGCAATTTTAGGCATACATTACCACATGCGCCCTTAAATTTAATTACTGAAAGAGTCTGTTAATTTTGTCTGAGTCATTTGTTTGAAAAAGTGTTTTCTCTCATAATACGCCTCGCATCTCTGCAATGCCCCAACAACCCCTTCAGGCTTATTTTCTTCAAACTGTAATCCACGTCGGATTGTTTCAAATGATTTTATCATTTCATCATACGAAGGTTTGTTGATTTCTGCATCATGATCATTTCCATCTTCATCGTCTTCATTTTCTTCGCAATTCATTGCTGGATTATTTTTACTTTTTACACTGTCCAATATATCGAATTCAGTTAGCGTTTCTGAGGTCTCAACTTCGAAATCAAGTGAAAGAAAATCCTCAATCAGCACATCATCGTTAATTTCTTCTTTTTCTCTCAGATGTATCCACATTTTTTTAAGTTCTAATGGAATATCGTCTTCGTCTTCCGTACTTGCCGAATTTTCATTGCTGACAAAGAATCCAGCTTTGGCAAAACTGTTGCGCATGTACGATTTGTGACATCATAGTTCCATGCTTTGGAAATTTATGATATGCTTTCACGTAAGTTGATCTTTGTCATAGATTGATTGTTCTCAAGTGAGGTGATAACTTTTCACGTTATTCTCTTGCGATGCTGTATTTTGAAGCTTTTGATCAGTCCTTGATCCATTGGCTGCAGTTTTGATGTAGTATTAGGTGAAGTAAAAAACTGTAACATTTTTCAGTTTTTGGTTGATTTACTTCGGATGGGCAGGACAATTGTCAAAAACGAGAGCACTTTGGCGACACCCTGCAATTATACGTTTATCCAACTTTTTAATCCATTTTTCACAAATTTCTGACGTCATCCAAAACTTTTTGTTAAAGTCGTAATCAACCTCCAAAGATTTTACACCTTTTAAACATCTTGGGTTCTTACTTCTTCCGATAACTAATGGTTTCAATTTCTGATCTCCCGTCATATTCACACCTAACATGGCAGTTATTCTTGCTTTACTTTTTTTTTCACCAAAGCAATTTTCCTTTTTAAATATTAATGTCTTTTGACAGGCAAACATTGAAAAAATAAAGCAGTCTCATCCGAATTAACGATGTTTTCTGGCTTATAGTCTTTTTAAATTTTACTCAGTGTCCCCGTTATCCAATTTTCCCTATGATTCTCATCAACGTCTTATTTTCAACAGATATTACTTTTGCTGCAATTCCGTGTCTTCTTTTAAATTTTTTAAGCCTGTCACTGCTTCCTCGAAATTTATCGTATCCCAATGCTTTCGCAAATTTAAGAGATTTCTCAATTATGAAAGGTCCAGCGATCGGAACATTTTTCTCTCGCAATGTGTGTATCCATCTCATCCACATCTTCAAAGACACATGTTTTTAATATATGATCTATATATATACTATATATATATAGATCAAATACAGGGCAGCACAAAATAATTGAAGTTATTTTCCAGCTACGGATGACAATTGCTGCATTCCCTTTTTTCAAATATGTTATGCACTTTCTAGAACGATTAATTACGTATTTTATTTACCTTGTTAAATAGCGTTAAAGTATTGTTAAAGTAGTCGGGAAGCGCTGGAAAGTGTTTCATAGTCTATGCTTCATGCATGATTTTTCTTGTTTAAAAATTTAAAGATTAATTTTTCATTTAAAAATTCTCTTCTTGCTTAGAAATAACTATTAATCTTAAATACATCTGTTGGGAAGAAATACCATAATATCATTTTACTAGTTTTATTGTAACTTTTCTGGAATAGTTAATTTTATTTACACATTTAATAAATATTATTCTGTATTAAACACACACTAACTAGTATTCCCTACATTAAAATGGGTGTTTATAAATAGCAATCAACAATAATAAAAAATCATCAATAGTAACAAGCAATTTTTGAGTACTTTTTAAAATATGGTATTCTAATGTATAGATAAACGTGTATATTTTTCTTATAATTAATTTTCAAGTATGCATAACTATCAGGTTATAATGGGATCTAAAAATACAAGCTCTCACCAGTATTTACAAGGATAAGAAAGATAAATTTATTACTTGTCGAAAACCTTTATGAGCTTAACAAAATTTACAAGCCAAGAGAGATTTGTAACACCAACTCTACGGGTAACTGTACCCATGTTTATCATAAATCGCATACTCTGTAGATTGTCTAAGGGATTTTGCCGATAAGGTATAGGTGAAGTATGCATAGCTATCAGGTTATAATGGGATCTAAAAATACAAGCTGGCACCAGAATTTGCAAGAATAAGAAAGATAAATTTATTACTTGTCGAAAACCTTTATGAGATTAACAAAATTTACAAGCCCACAGTGATTTGTAACATCAACTCTACGGGTAACTGTACACATGCTTATCATAAATCTCATAGACTCTAGATTGTCTAAGGAATAATGCCGATAAGGTATAGGTGAAGAAAAAAAGGTCGGACTTGGGTAGACCTTCTCCCAGAGAATGGCCTAATAGAAGAGTGGCCACCTTGACTTCCCTCCATAGGGTATCTGACGTAAAGTGTAAGAACAATGACGAAGATACATATTTTTTAATTGATTTCTTTTCTAAGACTCAGGAGAGATTCCTCGGATTCAGTTTTTTTTATCATATCCTTGACTATCCCAGATGCAAATTTCGATCGTGCTCCCGAAACTGAAGTCCGACTAAAGTACCTGTACATTAATTAGTCCAGGAATATCTGAATTTCCCACTTGTTTGTCCAAGTGATTAGCCTAAGAAAAAAGGTATTGGTGTGCATAGCTGCAGTCTCACAACATTTCAGAAGTAACCCCCTCAGTTATTAACAAGTTGAAACATGTACATCAAACGTGACAAATGAGGTACGTTCGTACTATAGCTTGTTTTATGAATAATCAGATCTTGCTGCAATATC
Organism: Maratus michaelseni; assembly: GCA_963931845.1. Taxonomy (NCBI): domain Eukaryota; kingdom Metazoa; phylum Arthropoda; class Arachnida; order Araneae; family Salticidae; genus Maratus; species Maratus michaelseni. The sequence continues at coordinate 125,204,069 of OZ007590.1, read as the reverse complement.
TGTTGCACACTTTCGCAAAAATAAAAAAAAATATTTTGCGTGCAGATTGTCTTATTATAGATATTAATTTTATTTTACGAAATTAAGTTTCAATACACTTTTACAAACAATTAATTACAATTCTGTTACCTTAAAATTATAATATGCGCAAATATCTTATACAAGACTATGTAAAAAAAATCATCGTTATTATTTCAGTGAAATAAATTATATTGTCTGTTATTGTGATATGATTAATTTCCGTAATAAAAAAAAATAAATTTTAAATTGGCAATATTTTATTTTTGTTGACATTTATTGAAAGTCCCAATGGGAAACTTAAGCCTAGCTTTGAAAATTTCAGAAATTGAAATCCATATTTAGACTCTTTTTACATTTAATATTAATTTCTCCGGCAACATCTATCCGAAAAACTTTCGGTAGATTATATGATTGCTATAATTAAACTAGTCGGATATGCAAATTCCAAAACTTTCTTCTATCTCATACATGATAATGCTTCAAAATTCGCTATCAAACCGTAATTCTGTTCGTCGGGTTACCTGGATGCGAGCAGCCAATGTATTATACTAAACTACGAAAAGTCCTTCTGGCCTGTACCGGCAAAAAATGATAGCCTCCCTATCGCTTGGTTTTGAGATTTTAGCTAATTCTACTGAAAATACCCAAAGCTAAAATGCGAGGAACCCAATTACAGAAAAGTCATCCCCAGTTCTCGTGAATATTGAATTTGAATGAGAATATCATCAAATTAGACGATATTTCATCACTTGTCGCCCAGCTTGGCGAGAATTTGACATTGGAGAATATAAATATATAATATTAAGCATGTAATTGTTGAAACGATGGTTACAACAGTGAAATAAATTTTGCGAAACCATATTCACTAAAACTCATATGGAGGAATCCTGCTGCATTGTTTCAAAATGTCAGCCACCCTATAATTTCAAACTGCTACATCTCAGCCATTTTTTAAGATAGAAGCAAGACAAAAAATGCCCTGGAATCCTTGCATCAAAGCCGAACATTTAAAGCCAAAAGTTTTTAGGATTTCTAATTTTTTCGTACAACATTTTGAAATTGAAATTTTTAAATAGCTATCACAGCACTCCAGGCGCAATATCCCCAAATCCAACTGGGTCCTGCAGGCTATGGTCAAAAACATATACAAAAAATTTGGTTCAATTATCTGAATAACTTCATACACTTTTCGATGCTACAATAAAGAAAATCTAACAAAAATCGTGAACGCAATGCCCACGTTGGTCGAAATATCCCCAAATTCAACTGGGACCTGCAGGCTGTAATCTAAAACATATACATAAAAATTGGTTCAGTTATCTGCATAACTTCATACACTTTTCGATGATACAAAATGGAAAATGGAACAAAATTTGCTATCTCAGCGCCCCCTCTCGTTGGAATATCCCCAAATTCAAGTAGGACCTACTTGCCATAGCCAAAAACATAGAAAAGAAATTGGTTCAATTTGAAGCATAACTTCATACACTTTTCGAGGATACAATGAGGACACACAGACGGACAGATAGATATTTTGTAAAAATATCTTTTTCGGAATCTTTGACCCCTAAAACATGTAAATCCGTCGCAAACAGGAAGTCTAAAAAAATTTGATTACTATTTTAGTATACACATTCGGTTTTTAAATTCAGTAATACGAAAATAATATGACTTCATCTTAAATATGACATAATAACCATGGCAACATAGAATGATTACCTATCATGGGATATCATTGAATTAATTACCTATTTACGGATTCAATAGAATAAAGGAAACTTTTATTAATATATTTTTAACTTTTGATTCGATTTTCATAAAATTTGAAATGACTTGACAGAATTCTGCAACGATTATATATATTAAATTTCAAAGCATCCGGTTGGGTAGTTTTTGCGCTGTTGTATGCGGACAGATGGACGGACCAGACGACGACTATAGGTACTAAGTATTTATATAATTACGAACGCACAAAAAATTCACATATATTATAAAATCCTACAAATAAATTTTGCCTTCCTAACTGTAACAGCTTCCAGACAGTCTTCATATGTATTTTGGTGAGATCATTTTTTTTTATTACTGCAATACTCTACAGCTACGTTTTTTTCTTTCTTGAATGTTTCTATTTTTTTTTTTTGGAGAAAGGTATGCTGCTCAAACAGAAATTATGCATATTTATTAATAATTAATAAAATTATAATTGACTTTGAGAAAATTCGCCTAATTGTTTTATGTGCTGCGATGCCCTACAAAGTAGTTGAATAAAATAAATAAAAAAGATATATGATACCATATGAAAATCCTCTGTGCTTTCTACAAATCAAATACTGCTAATTTAAAATTTACAAAGTGCCTTCTCCTTTATTTCTTTGTTTTTTTATTGTATTGATTTATGTGTTTTTAGACACTGATGTTAATGACTTTGAATTATTATTTGAAGCTTCATTTCTACTTATTTTTATTTGCGCAGATTTTTTTTTTTCATCATGGTTATATATATATATATATATATATATATATTTATTTATTTATCTTTATATGATTTAAACTATTATTTTATGCCAATCAGTTTTTTTTTCTTGACTTGTATTTTAAACTTTATAAAACAAAAAATATAATAATAGTAATGAAGTTCGGTATTAAGGTATTATTATTTTGTTAAAGTCAAATTCTAAATTTTGGCGGCACGCTCAAATTTGAGTAACGATAATAAGACACGGACCGGGAACTTTGTCTCATCAACCAGTATTCCACAAAGCTATAGGGAGGCAGTCACATATTTTACATATGTAGCCTTTTATATTATGTACTTCCAGTAACTTCGGCTGATAAGTTTTTTGAAACATGTAATATCGGTCCGAACACTTCATCATGACGATGTTTCGCGATTTTTATTTCCTTGAAAATCTGTTTAAAGTAGCAAAGTTGTTATTTATATCCAACAACTTGCAGAAATCTGATAAAATTACAAATCTTATTCTTTTAAAATATCTTTGTAGACAACTATGGGGCAAAGACATGAGTTCTCTGTTCCAGTAATTCTGAAAAAGACATTAAACAGTAAAAAAGTATATACAACAGATATCCGACGCCTTCTTTATGTTATTAGATATGAACATGCCAAGAATTCGGAATAATATAGATTGAAATGTATCTGTTGTATCCCTTTTCAAATTATTTTTGAGAATAGTAAAACACTTTAAGAATGACACAGGAAAAGGTTCAAATATAAGTTACGGTCTAAAAACTGTATAATTTTTTATAAAGTTTATACAGATACAAGTTTATAAATACATTATAAAGTTCAGCCATCTGGTGGCGAGGGCATGAAACTGCATGAATATTTCAGTAGTGAAGAAGATAGGAGGAAGATGAAATAGTTAGTTCATGGCTGCCGTTAGCAGTCGGCATTTATTTGGAAATGGACAAATTTTCAAATTTTGAAACTTTACCATGCAAGAGAAATCGAATTTCTGATCATTTTTATCGATAACTATTGCATATTTTTTATTATCACGTCATTGACAAAATAATAAGCTACGTTTTGAGATCCTTGATCAAAGGATATCTTTAACAGATAATGGCTGCTTTTCAGTAAAATTTGATCATATTCTTTGTCAAAAAAAAGAGCTAAAGAAGTCAGTCAAAAAATAGACTACCCTCCAACGTGCTAGCCTTAAATATCCAAACTGGTGTCTGGTAGGTCTTCGTGACAACTGAGATTATTGCTGGGCTATCTTCACAACTTAAACCATTTGATATCTCTCCAGTGCCAAGTGTTTCGAAGAAACATGCCACTCGAGATCGTAAGTCTTGTGATTCATGTCTTGTGACGGACTTATCCTACCGGAACGAGATGACTCGGACCTTTTGAAATTCAGCATTCAAGAAACCATGAAGAAGCTGATTTTAGTGATCTACATCCCTTATAGAACTTAGCTGATGTAAGGGTCCGTAAGTGATGCATAAGCCTCAAAATAAAACATAAAAATATTCAACCTAAAAGTAGCGCATATAGGACTACTAAGAATCAGCCTTCAGACTCCGAGGAAGAACATACTGAAACCATGTTTTATGATAGTGACAGTGATTTCGATACTCTTACAAGAAATTATCCTGAATACAGCGATACAACCTGCATCTTTTGTGAAGAAATTTTCTCTGCTGACACAAGAGGAGAAAAGTGGGTGCAATGTGCAACTACTGCAAATAAAATAAATAAAATTAAAAGAAAACATTTCCAAGATTGTTTTTTTAGACCACCATTTAAATAATTACTATTTACACAACTTTTGCAATTAAATTTATTCAAAAATACACATAATATTGTAAGCATTTTTTATGTTCTTATCTTAATCCTTACATGCTTGTAACATGGTTGTATTAACCTAATAATATCTTGAAAATAATTAACATATAGCTCCTCCGACCTCAGAATGAAACATGTAGATCAGATTTTGACCTTTTCCTGTATATTTAATATTTAAGGCGTTATCGCCATTATAATAATAATAATAATAGTAATAATAATACATGACATCACATCTATTTTTGAAAAAAGTAAATAAATGATATGCACCTGGAAACAAATTCAATATTTTGTGATTATCGGTGAATTTTTATGAAACTTAATGCCCATAAAGTAAAAAAAAAAATACATAGAAACAGACAGGCAGACAAACGCTTCATTTTTAGATCCCAGTGAAATTTCAATGATACTATCTGAAGAAACTGATCTTTCAAATAGATAAAAAAAATTAGGGAAATCAGACTATTCATTGAAAAGTTATGCATGGACATAAGAAAAGCTATGTGTGACAAAAACAAAATAAGATGCAAACTACAATGTATAACCTCTTCTGTCATGGAAGTGGCATCCATCTCGTCTGAATTTTCTTATAAAAATGTTGATGTCTGATGTGATCAGCACTCTGCTTACGTTCAATGAAAAGCCTGCTCTTGTTTGTCCCCACTTAATTAATTTACGATTTAAGGTTATGTTAATGAAAATACATATGTGATTCTTAAGATGTGTTTAGTCGCCTTTTCAGCGTCCATGAGGACATTTAATTACCTTGTCTAATAATGTACGAAAATGCATTGGATAAATAATAAATGAAATCTACTATATTTATACCTAAAGCTATATAACTATACGTATGTATATATATATATATATATATATATATATAAAGTTTTCTAAAATTCGTTCTTTTAAATTTGAGTTTGTGTTTGAAATACTTAAAAAGTGTATGAAAATATTTTTCACATATAATAAACTTTACGTTTCCAAAAATTGTTAGATAAAAAATATTCCGGGTATTTGCATGAATATATGATTCTTAAACTTCTTTATGGCAAAAAATGATTGATATTTCCCCTTTTTGTAAAACCTATTTGCTGCATGCTAAAATTTCCTTTTCAATATCCTTTGAAATAGATGAATTCAGCTTATACTTTATATTTTCGCTAAAATATATTCTATATATATTTTAGATATGGAAAAACTTTCGTAAAAAACTGCAATAGTTTTTTATGTAATACAAGTTATATTTTTCCGATGTCTGAAAGTTCCAGAAGAGTTGATTTTTTTTACTTCGGGAAGAAAAAGAAAACTATATATTTCTATTGTAAAGTAGAAATGTAGTAGGTGTTTTGCTAAGTAATTTTAAAAATGTAGCTTTTTAATTATATTTTGCGATTGTGTCATACTGAGATATAATTTTGCGTAACTGAATGGTATAATAAAAATTTTAAATATGCCAGGAAAAGAAAGAATTTTACTTTAAAAGAATGAAATAAAATAAAAGACAATACGTTTTGAAACTCATTATTAGTTTTTCCTTTAGATTTTTCGCATTATTTTACATAAGTACTAGGAAATGCACATTTAAATGTATGAGTCATAATCTACAACTGCAGAAAAAGCTTTATACTAGTCAGCTTAATCATTTACACCACACTCTGAATCAGCCAAATGTTTGTAGGAAGAATGTATACAACAACATTTACAAAATTACCAATAATTCCGAAAAGCGCACTTTACTGATTTTCGGAAACATTTCCGAGTAATTTTAAAGCGTAATTATCAGTTTTCTCATCACGTAATATAGGTTTTCGGATGCTATCTATTCTCGAATAAACATTTTAATTTTACACAAAACTTGTTTTCCAGACAAATATAATAAGTGATATCATACGTGATAAATATGAAAAATATATAAACTAAAAGCATTAACATTAATATTAAAATTAATATTATTTTGTTAATCTTACATGCATACGTTCACTCAAAATGTTTAATTGAGAATTGATGGCATACTAAAAACCCATACTCCGCTTTGAAAATACGAATTAATAAAATATTAAAACTACTCGGAAACGTTTATGAAAATCAGTCGCAGAAAAATAAACTTTGTTTTTATAAATGACTACTCGGTCTTCGCCCGTCTAGCCGGTCGTTTCCGATTGGGGCCCAGACACATAGGGCAGCGTACCACTCTGGCTTCGCTTGGGGCCCAGAAAGTGCATCTTACATGCAGCCAGAAAAATATAAATTAAATACATTAAATTAAAAGTATACGGAAATAACTAATAAGAATATAAAAAAGCACTTAAATAAAGATTTCGTGACATAAATATTTTTTTATAAGCCCCTGACAAAATACTACTGGGCCCTACCAGTGATTATCTAGAGGTGGGGTCCAAGTAGTACTTTGTATCTGGGCCCCACTCGGAAGCGACTGGCTAGTATATAATAAAAAAATTCAGCAATAGTTCTTTTTTCCGTCTAATCTTCTACAATCGGGTTCACAGCCGATGTTGCCCATGAACTCGCTAGCTCTAAAATCGCTGAAATATATGATTAACTACTTTTTTTGTAGATTTGTAAAGCGGAGTTTCACAACTGCTGCTGAGATATGGCACAATTACCTAAAAGTTTCGACATACAGTGTGAACCCCTTGATGGATTACTATCTAAAATTGCTGAAATACGTATTTAACTACTTTCTAGTACATTTGTTATCCTAAATTTAACGCTCCTACCTATTACTGAGATATCGCAAAATAACATAAGAAATTCGACCCCCATTTAACCCTCTTTAGGGGCTAAATTCCTAAAATCGCGGAAATATATGTTTCACTATTTTTTTAGTAGATTTGTTATTCCGAATCTGTGATTTCAAGCTCATAACTAAAAATGCTGCTGAGATATGGCAAACATTCAAAATGACCTAAAATTTTCGACACCTATTTAGCCCCCTTAATAGGTGAATTTCTAAAATCGCTGAAATATATGTTTAATTATTTTTATAGCAGATTTGTTATCCTGAATTTCACGCTCTTATCCAAAACTACTGATGAGACATGGTGCAAAGGTGAAATCATCGAAAATTATCGACCCCTCCCCCCTTAAATCCCCTTATTAGTTGAATTTCCAAAATCACCTAAAATACATGTTACTTACCCATCATACATAGTATAGGGTAAGTCTTGTAATCGTTTTGAAAATCGAAAAAAAAAATTTTGACGGATTTACACGTTTCAGACACTGGAGATTCCGAAAAACATATTTTTAGAAAAAAAAATTGCCGTCCGTCTGTGTGTGTGTCTGTAAACGCTCTATCTCCCGAACAAATTGAGATAGAGACTTGCAAGTTGGTATGTACTTAGTATGTAATAATGGGAAGAAGCCTATTTAATTTCAATAACCTCGATTAACCGGAACTATTTTTTCGGACTCTCGAAATATTCGTTCTGTTAAAAGGTATATAAAAATTTTCGAAATCGTTTATTTTAAGAATGAATATAAAAGACAAGAAAAAAAAACAAATTTTGCATAAAGCATGAAGTCGATCGGATAATTAGTTGCCGAGATATTTGGAATCCTATTTACCACACTCTTCGATTTTTCATGTCCCTGTATTTCATCCAAATTTCACTTCAAAGATATATTTTAATTGGAAATTTGACGCTTAATCAGATGCAATAAACCGCTAGTTAATAGGATTATTATTTTTGGAGTTATAAGGATGTTTCTTTCAAGCAATTCAGTAATCGAGCCTTTAAAGTTTATGACGTCATTAAGCCACGATTTTATTTGAATTGCAATGCATTTTATAAGTAGTTTACACATTTTTATTTTAATATTTTACATTATGCATATCAATGATGAGTAAGTATTACGGTGGCCCCCAACGACTAGTTTAACTATTCTTTAGTAGATTTGTTATCCCGAAATTCACGCTCCTAACTATAACTTCTACTGAGATATGGCAAAATGGCGTAAAATATTCGACCTCCATTTAACACCCCTTAGTGTCTGAATTTCTAAAATCGCTGAAATATGTGTTATCTATACTTTTTGTAGATTTCGTATCCCGAGTTTCATGATTCTACCTATAATTTCTACTGAGATATGGCAAAGTAACCTAAAATATTTTACCTCCTTTTTAACCCCCCTTAGTTGCTGAATTTCTAAAATTGCTGATATATATGTTTATCTAAATTTTTGTAGATTTGTTATCCCGAATCCCGAGCTCCTAACTAAAAATGCTGCTGAGATATAGCGTACAGGCAAAATGACCTAAAACTTTCGACCCCCCATTTAACCCCCGTAATGCATGAATTTCTAAAATTGCTGAAATATGTTTTTAATTACTTTTTTAGTAGATTTGTTATCCTGAATTTCACGTTCCTATCTAAAACTGCTGCTGAAATATGGCGAAAAATCGAAATTACTAAAAACTTTTGACCCCCATATAACCCCCTTAGTTAGTTGAATTTTTAAAATCGCTGGAATATGTGTTTAACTAACTTTTAGTGCATTTTTTATCTTGAATTTCGTGCTTTTAACTAAAACTGTTGTTTAGATATGGCAAAAAGGCAAAATCACCAAAAACTTTAGACACCCCATTTAAACCCCTTGGTGGTTGAACTTCTAAAAACGCTGAAATACGTGTTTAATTATTTTTCTAGTAGTTTTGTTATCTGGAACTGCACGCTCTTAAATAAAACTGATGATGAGATATGGTGAAAATGTGAAATCACCGAAATTTTTTTACCCCCCATTTAACCTGCTTAGTGGTTGAATATCTAAAATCGCCTGAAATACATGTTTAACTATTCTTTAGTAGAATTGTTATCCCAAATTTCAAGCTCCTATTTAAACCTCCTGCTCAGATATGTCGAAAAGACGAAATTATCTAAAATTTTCGACCCCCATTTGACCCCCTTATGCTGTGAAATTTCAAAAATCCTTTCTTAGTACGCGCCTACATTGTGTAAAGAACATGTCTTCCAAATTTCATTGTTCTAGGACAAACGGTTGAGGCTCGGCGTTGATTATGAGAAAATCAAGCTACTCTTTTATAAGTATAGATAAATTAAATTTCGAAAATATATTCGTTTCTAAACTTTTTAAAGATCAAAAACGCTTTTCGATATAGTGGATAATTTGGAAGAGGTTGTTGTATATTTTCTTTCGTGATTATATTATATTTTCATAGATCAAGAAATATTTGTCTTTTTTTAACAGTGCACCATATTGCAGACACAAAGAACCAACTTGCATTAATTTGAAAATCAAACTCCGAAGTATCACTTTCTATCGCACTTCTTTAACATAGCGAGGCATCCAGGTTTTACTTTCAATAGGAAAGTTTCATAATTCTACAGTGTTGTTTTTCTGTACCCAAAATTTCGTAAAATTTGTGGTGCTACGCATGGTAACCTGGAATTATAGGTTTTGGTTTGGGAAACCAGATTTTTTTTTCTGACATTCAGAAACACTTAAAACACTTTTATAATTGGAAATATTATATGTTAAAATACGTTTTGACAGAACTTTTATAATATTATAGCAAATGTAAAATTATAGTAATTAGTTCTTTGATCAATAACACTTTAATCATTCGTATTTAACTTCGCGTAAATTACTTTTTGTTTTCTATGAGATACATTGCTTCTTTTCAAGTGGATAAGTACTGGAATTAGCATTGTTTCGATATAAATGTTGTGTTATGTTGCTACATTCAGTTTTAAAAAAATGCACACAATTTATAATAAAGCTTAATTCCATTAAAATATCCGAGAGGAGCATAACTTGTAGGAACCAAAATTCCGTTAAAGACGGTGTTGATAATTTTGATAACCCATTTATTTATGAGACTTCTGCACTGTAAAAAAGAGAAATGTTTCTGGTTGTAGCAAACTTTATAATATAATATAACCTTTTCTGAGTAATTCACGGCTTAAAAAAGTGTTCTTTTATCTTCTGAATCATCAGAAATCAATAGAGTTTTTAAATTTAAATTAGCATTCCAGGAAAAACAGTATTTTTGGTGGTCGATTTAAATAAATAACTTTACAGTGTATTAATCAGTTTTCTCAACACGAAAAATCATTTTTTAGATACTAGCAGCAAAAACATTATCATCTTCCACAAGCTTGTTCAAGAGACAAACATGCTATATAAACAGTATTAAGATTCATATTAAATTTAACATTATTTTAAATTTAACAACGTTGCAAGCATAAACTTTCTCTTCCAGCTACACTGTAAAAAACAAGAAAAAAACCCAGATGTTTCTTAATCTACAAAATTATAATATATCTGCAAACGAAAATGTACAATAACCTCTTCCGAGTTACCCATAGTTACCGGAAAATGTTTTTTTTAGAATTAGAAATGTCAGAAACTATATATGTTTGATATTTAAAGCCACATTTATAAGTCACAAACATTTTTTTTGCTGCCACTGATTTTCGGAAAAGGTCCGAGTCGTTTTTATAGTGTATTAGGTACTTTTCTCAAACCGGAATATCGGTTTTTAGGATGTGATTAATTCCCAATTAACCATTTTCAGCTGCGTAATTGAATTTGGACTTTCAATAGTAACAAAATAATATTAACTTTAATGTTAATTTTAACGCTGTTAATTTATCATGTTTGTCTGTAAAATATAATTGTTAAACATGAAAATGTTTCTTTGAAAATTATTACCATCCGAAAAAAAAAAATTTAATTTGTGAGAAAACTGATTTATGCACTGTAACAGTTCAAGACATACATATGCATAGATAAAAATGAAGTATTATAAGTTAAATAAATATCATAGAAAATAAGCCTTCCCACACTATAATTGGCAATAAAGTTTAATGCACCTAAATTCTTTTGTCGTATAAAAGAACCGCAAATGATACACCTCATGTTTTCAGTGGCGTGCCATGATGCAATATACCTTAGTAAGAAATCCTTCATTTCGCAGGTACAGAAATAATATAATGACACTAAAATGCATTTATGTACTTTCCTATAGACGGTAGTGTAATCGAATTCTTTTGTGCGACCCTATAAATTAATTATAAATACTATATACACCCTCTTCAAGAATACATATGTTGTAATTGACTGCAACAATATATAAAATTTACATTGCCGTCAGCGTTCTGCAAACTTCGCAATTAACTTATATTCGTTTAATAAGTTGTTTGTCAAAATCGTTGCAAAAATTCGTTACACAAATTACCGAAAAGCCACCCGATGCGTTTTAATCGCCAAATTGTTTCAGGCGAAAACAAAAATATCCAGTGGATTGGAGTTAATGTCTTCTTTCAAGTTATGTTTCAAAACTAAGCTTAGAGGACAGCCTTCGTGCTGAAATTCTAACAAGCATTGCCCATTTTAAATAAGAACAGTCAAATTTGACAGCATATTTGAATACTTATGTAAAGTTTACCTTCGGATACCAAGCAGAAATTTATTCGGTGAACAGGTTAGGAATAATTTATATTTAGAGTTTGGAACTCTTAATGTTAAATTCCTTTTTAATGGTAACAAAATAAACTGCAGTGGGCTATGTTTCTAAGGATAACGAAAACAAAATACTTGGCAGAATGAGGTGTTACTTTGGATTTCCACATTTGAAGTTTCCAGAATTCCATTTCTGTTAAAAAATTCATATGTTATATTTAATGACCACAATCTATAATGATCTCGAATCCTCCACGGTCGTCCGGCGTATTAAACACACCAATCCTACTAAATCCGCTGACCGATGACTTAAATTTATTGAATTTGACTTTTAATTTTTTCCGGTGGCATCTTCCGTGATCGAGTCTACTATCGTTCCGCTTAGTGTTAAAAGAATGGGTTCCTGAATGGGGCGCGCGTGCCACCTGTTCCACCGGAAAAATTCATATTTATTAAAAAAAAAATATTTTGGAATTCATTTTCAAACAAATAAAAATGTAACTTTTTTTTTTTTTTTTTTTTTTTTTTTTTTAAGAACGTGATTTCTAAAAGCTTCAAATGTGCAAATTCAAAATTACACCCCATACCTCCAATATGTTTTTAATTTATGCCTAAATAAAACTACCCCTTACTGCAGTTTGTTTTGTGGCAATCCGGTCAAAATTGGATTCTTGCATTTAAATTTACAAAGTTTGTTACAATTTCTGCATTTCAGCCCTCTAAGCTCATTTTGTTTACATAAATTGGAAGAAGACACGATTTGCAATGAAATTGCTATTTTCGTTTTTCTCTCTGACAATTTGGCAATTAAAAAGTATGTTGTGTAATGTTGTGTATGTTGTGTGGTGACCTTGTTTTGGCACCCTTGTTTGTGCACATTCTCTTTCAAAACTTCACAAGTAAATTAGAATTGTACAGTTTAAAAAATACATCAAAACATAAAGTCTTTAAGCCATTGATACCAATGCTACAAGCTTCAGAAAACACTTTGATTCGTAAGAATATAAAACTATATACATTTTCGATTTAAAGGAAAGAAGAATTTAAAGTGAAAAAACGTAAAACGTTATATATGCGTAGAATATCTAGAGGATTTGAGTTTAACACTTTAAAATATTTGAACGTGCCAGAAAATGGCACGCGTTTCTGACTTTTCCGAAACGTAATCATCCATGCAAAAGCAATCCGTTCCCCTTCTGGTTTTGAGAGCTTTGAAAATTTAAGCACTCAATGGATCGCAACTTTGTTCAAGCATAGAATATCAGTGGATAAATGCTAACATATAAATTTTAAAAGTACTGAGAGCATGTTACTTAAATTTAAATATTTTAAACTCCAATGCCTGATGTATTCCATTTTCAATTATGTTATACATTTTAACATAAATCTGTTTCAACAAAACACTTAATAATATAAATATACAAAAAGTTACTGATGTTTCGCATAATATGTCTCACAAACGGTATTGGAATTTCAGTATTAAAGTTTTCAAAGAAATATGTTTATTATGCATTTTTCATTTCTTTTCCTGAAGAGTAAAATTATTTTATGTACTGTATTTATACATATTTGATTGTTTTAACGTTAAATTCACATACTTCAGCAAATGAAATAAATTTATTTGATGTTTATTTCATTTTAGTCTGTATTCTGTTATTAGTAATTTTTAAATATTTAAATATATGAAAAGAAATCAAAACATAAATTGTTGAATTTTAATTTGCTCTTTAAAATGTTTTGTTTAATGAATAAAATAAGTTAAATTGTAAAAAAAAAAAATATTCTATTTAAAATTAATTTGTGTATTAGGTAGATAAAAAAAAAGTATTGGAACGTTATATTTAAATAGAATATTTCAATTTCAAATTTAAGAAAAAATAACAAGAACAAAGATTCATGCGTCAAGCATAGATAATTATACACTTTATAACACATTCGCAATACTATTACACAACTTCCCAGTTTACGAAGTAAAATATTTAGAAAACGCACAACACATTTGAAAACCTAATTTCAGCGATTACTACCATTTATCCAACAAAATAACCGAATTATTTTGTGCAGCTCTGTATATGATCTATACGTTTGTATGTATACTACACAGTGTGCTAAAATTTACTTCATTTAGGATGTACATAGCACGATTGAAAAATGTCCTTCAAGCATTTCTGTCAATAAAGGGAAATGTACGTGAAATCTTTTGAGAAGTACTGTATATGATCTATAGAATTTATGTACACCAATTAGTATACAAAAAATTAGTCACATCACATTTAAAAACGCGTACAATAACTAAAAACGCACTCCTAGCAAATTTTATTCAATTATTATTGATATACAGCACTATTACCGAATTATTTTGCAGTCCCTGTAAATGAACGATAAATGCTATGCACTACTTATTCCATAGTAAGCATCTCATAGTACACTCAGTGATATGTTCAAATCTCAATATGTTTGAAATAGTGAAATAATATGAAAGTACACCGCAAACGATTTTCCCGATAGACAGTAATCTGACGTAATTCTTTTGAGTATCCCTGGAAGTAAACTATTAATTTTCAATACCGAACAAACCACAGTATAACTCAATAACGTAGATCATTTGCATGGTAATCCGAGTATACTTACGCTGATTAGAGCACGAACAGATGACAAACAGGCAAAACCAATTCATAAACACTTTTCAACTATGTTAGAAAGTGTAAAAATCACCAACAATATAAATTCAAAAAGCGCTTATACACTAGCAATCTAAAAGCTTTCACATGTTAGTTGTATTGTAAATATTACATTTATTGAGCTGCGCAATGCATCAGTATAATCATTACGTTTTCTGAAATAAATACATTTATATATCAGCAAATAACTATTGTTTTTTGACTTTTTCTAAGAGAAAACGATACAGTTTCTAAATCCTTTAAACACATTACAAAACATTTTTAACTATTATAAGTCATTTTTTAATTATACAAAGGTGATTCCATAAAAACTGAGAATAAAATCATTCAAAAACAGAAGAAATATATTTACAGCACAAAATACATCATTCCTTTTCAAAATACCCCTCAGATGATGAGCAACGGTCCCATCGTTCAAGCCACTTTTCTAAACAAGTTGAGAAGCCCTTTTCTGTAAGATGCTACAAAGAACCCTGCACTGCTGAAATAACTTCAGAATCTGTTTTAAATTTCCTACCACGGAGCTTTTCCTTCAACGTCGGAAACAGCCAGAAATCGCATGGTGCGAGATCTGGACTGTAAAGGGATGTAGCATGATTTTAATATTGCACTTACTAAGATATTGCTGAACAGAAGTAGCGACATGCGGGCGAGCATTATTGTGATGTAATGTCCAATTCCCTACCAGTTCATGACGCTTTCTCGATATGTGTTGTCGCAAAATTTGTAAAACTGAAACATAACATTCACCATTCACAGTAGTTTTTGGAGGCACAACATGCTGATATACTACACCTTTATGAGTAAAGAAAATAATCACCATGACTTTTCCAACAGATTTTGTTTGTCTGATTTTTTTCGGAGGCGGAGAATCAATGCGTTTCCATACACTTGTTGCGGACTTCGTAAGAAGATAAAAATGATGCACCTAAGTTTCATCACCTGTTATTACAGTCTTTAGGAAATTCGGATCATTTTGAAGTATCTGTTTCCATTCACAACACTGGTTAATTCTTGTTTGCATTTATTCTTTTGTAAAGTGATGAGGGAGACATCTGCAACAAACATGGCGAAGCTGTAAATTGTTGCGTAGAATACGAAATATCGACGTTTTCGAAATGTTTGTTGATGCCGTATCTCCTCACAAAGCATTCGCCGATTTTCTTGCAAGATTGTCCACACAGTGTTATTCACAACACTTTCTGGTCGGCCAGGCAGGCAAACGTCCTTTTTTAAAATCACCATGTTATATAAAAATCGTAGATTCACCAAAACATTTGTCTTTGTAAGCTTCTTTCATTAACTTAACTGTTTCTGAAGCTGTATTGCCCAAACGATAGCAAACTTTTACGGTGGAGCGCATTTCGTTTTTTAACACTGAATCATTCACCTCCATTCCTGTAGGGCATATAGAAACAGTTCTGTAAACAAGTTCGAAACTAGGAAAATAAAATCGTCTGACTCGGTTACAATATTTATAAACATGAAGTTAACAGTTTGAAAAAATTGCCTGCAGTTTTATTTTTTTTTAATTTCGCTGTGTTGCCACTACGCAAAAAAAAAACTCTCAGCTTTTATGGAATGCCATTTGTGCATTTTATTAGTCTATGTATCAGTTTGTACCTTTAAATGTATAAGCAAAAAATACTTACAAAAAAATCAAAGTTATATGTCAATCACATATTTGATACAATTTTATAATAAGCGTGTTTCACTAAACTTTTAATCAACAAACTAGTTTTATGTTCTCTCAACCAGAAAACAAAAATCTAAAGATAAGTTAATTTTCAACGACATTTTATAAAACTTCACAAATGAGAGAATAATTGGAAAATAAAATGAATAATTAAAACAGTTACTTAAATCACTAACTTCTTAATGTGATGGCAAAACAATTTTTTTTTTCTTTTGATGGATCTAAAAATGTCTCTAAAAAAATACGTGTTCCGGTAAAATACATTAAGTATTGGTCAGTAGCTAGTAATAAAAGGAAATTGAGAGGAATGTTCAAAATGAGAGGACATTTCGATTCCCGGTCATTTAACAGATTTTTCCCTTGATAGGTACGTTTAGAGATTTCGTCTTTGTTTCAATAAAAATCCTCTTGAGAAAAGTAAAGAAGGAGTATTTTTCACTTTCAGTCAGTCGATTTGTAGTGAGCAAAATAATCTAGAACTATATGGTACTGGAACCACATATATTTTAAACCATTCCGCAATTTCATATAATTTTTAGTCAAAAGTTGCTTTTAATTTATTTTTTTATTCAAACTTTCATTTAATTTATTCCCCTTAACCTTATTCCAATAAAAAAAGGAAAATAAATCTTTCAAAAAGCGCTATCTGTTGTCCCGATCAATATATATATATATATATATATATATATATATATATATATATTTTAGGGTAAAATCATTAGTTATCTTCACTGCACATTAAACACAAAACTTTGTACTAGAATGTATTCATTGTATTCTAATTTCATTTCTAATTGGTTAATATAATTTTTTTTGTGTGTCTTTATATGTATTTGATAAAAATTTCCTCATTAAAATTTAATTTCACCTAACTGCATTACAGTTAGGTTGACATTCTTTTTCTCTATTCCATGAAATATCACTTGTTATAAGCTTGGTAATCACTAGGTATTAGCGCAAGTGGTAACTCTACCAGTATAAACAACATTTTTAATGTTTAGAGTACAATGGATTTCAAGCACCTATTTGACCTCACGTGCTCTTACGCAAACGTATCCATGCAAAAAAGATACAGATTAAAATAATGATATATTATTTCTGTCCTTATTTGTCTGCGCCTTTGAATGTAAGACGTAATACGAATTAAGTGATCTACAGAGACATCTGTCTACTTATAGTTCGCCTCATATAGTTCTACCTATAATTCTGCATATAATAAATCTCATCATAATAAATTATTTAATATTTTATCACCAAATGTTTTTATTTTATCATTTTACTTCTACAGCCACTTATATTATCATATCCTTACATTTGTATGTTTCAAATGGGGATGAAATCATATGCACATAATACCATTTGTAAAACATTTGAAACTCTTTTCAGACAAAATATTGATAGATGTTCAAAGTCATCACGATTCATTAATGATTCTCTGCATATTTTTTTCTTTGTTGGTTTTACCTATATCCAAATAAATTGTGTTAATTTGGGTTAAAAAAAAATTCTATCTGCTCCTGTGAATTTAAAATTTCATAAAAACGCGATGTTATCTGTACCCGCAAGATGATTATTAATCTGAATATATGCAGGATTAATGTGAGGCGAAATTCTAATGCTTAATAAAATCTAATTATCCGATTCATCCATTCCGATGCATCCGCCAAACACTGATTTAAAAATTATTTCCTGTAATTTAATGGTTATATCTATGTGACCTATTGCAAAACGTAGAAACACGAGATCAAGCTGCAAAAAAGCAGTTCAAAAAGTTTTACCTTTGTACAAAGATACAATATAAGAAAATTCTCAAAAAGTATCATTTATAAAATTAAGGAATTCTTTTTAAAGCTGATGCGGATATAAATGGCCTTAGCAAGGATGGCAGAGTGGATCTAGCAGGCGCCTAATGAAATACTAACTTTGTAAAACTATTCTTTCACACCTCTTAGTAATTGGAAAATTTGTGCCAGTTTGAGAAACAAAAATTTTTTTCTTTTTACAACTTATGACTTCTTAAAACTACAATAACATTTTAACTAAGAAATTTCTTATTCTCTAACCGAACCTCTGGACATTAAGTTCTAGCAATTTTACTTATATAACATTTTCAGGACAAATAAATGAATAGCTTTCTATAATTACGATTCATTTAATGAAAGTGTACAAAAATCGTATATATTATTTCTCCTGTCAACATCCCTTTTTCTAAGAAAATACGAAACGCAGAACGACGAATTAGATAGCATATGACAGGATTTTGAACAGGCATCTGACATAGCACACTTAACATTTCGTTAAAACATGTTTTTTGATTAAAAATTGTTGTTAATTAAAAATTAAATCGACATTGTTTTCATAAATGAAATGAAAAGTTTTCTCAAATCAGTGTTGCCACAAAAATAAAATACTGCATTATCGGATGACGTCAAATTCAATTAAAGAATGATTGTTAATTTATTTCTTGCGCGTACTTTTTGAAAAAATATCGAGCTTTTAATCGGGTTTTTATTTAGTTTTTATGCGTGTGTCACTTATTAACCATTCCATTGGGAAAATGGTTGTTGCTTTCGGTCGAGAATAGACCAAATGATGTTCGCATTTTACTATTTTAACTGATTTTAACGAAATTTTGTAACTTTAGAAGAATTTTTCTTTTAACTGGCAATAGAAATGCAAAAAATCATTACAAAAATGCTAAAGTTATAAAAATGATAGATGCAAATTATCAGATATGAAAAATAAAGTAGACATTTTGGTACTTTCGTGTTATAGCTTCCCCCGAGGATGAAATATTTTTGTTTCTGTTTTCATTAACAATTTGTAAATTTGGTACTTTCGTGTTATAGCGGCCCCCAAAGATGAATAGCCAAGCGATCAAGATTTATCGACAAATTATAAAGACAAATTGAAATTTTTTTGACATTATAATAATATATATATATATATATATATATATATATATATATATATATATATATATATATATATATATATATATATATATATATATATATATATATAATATATATATGTATGTATGTATATATGTAATATTTCTTAACGTATGTGGCCAAGTTATAGTCATATATGATGTATATATATGGCATGTGTATATAATGTACTAGCTGTTACCCGTGACTTCGTTCACGTAACAATAAAAAAAGAATAAATGCATTAATTTAGCAAAACATTTCACTTGATAATTAACAACATATATAATTAACCAAAGCTTTATCACATTTTATAGGAGACCATACGGTATTTCTTTGCTATACGGGCCTTGACATAACCCAGTCTTAAAAAAGTGAAATTTCATGCCAAATAATATATACAATCGCGAAAATGAAACTGCAACTAATTGAAAAAGGAGGACCCAGTGAAATCGTGAAAATCGAGGAATTCCTTTTCGTAAAACGAAAAACAACACTGGCAGAATTCTTCTATACAACAGTGCATTTTAGGTGGTATTTGGTGTTTAATTTGTATATGTGTGCATTGCTAAATGGGCATTATTATATTGTTTATTTGCATAGACATATGTTATATATTTCTTAATACATTATCTTGTTTATGTATATATTAAATTAAGTGTTTCACACTAAGTGGTGTAAATACTGAACAAACTGCTTGTGGATTTTATACATTGATAGCTATTTCACAAAGATATAACCATCTGATGCGATTCTAAAATGTAAATAAAGGTTGCTAGAAAGTACTTTAAATTCTGCCCAATTTAACCTCGATATTTTCACTATCGCGTCAAGAACACTATTAGCAAATAAATACCGACGACACAAATCTGATTATCTAAATTTACATATTTTTGTTAGTATATATAGGATTATTTTAATTTATTTCATGCGCTTGAAATTTTTTACGCTTTCTCTAGGGTTAGGTGTCGAATAAATGTACTTTCTTGTTATTTTATTTTGCCATTTCTATTTATTCTATTTTTCATTCATTCCATGTATGGATATTGATTTAATTTACATAGTCGTGTCAAAGAATATTCTTTAAAGTTATTATCAGGATTAGGATAGGATACGATTAGGGTTATGATTAGGAATAAAAATTGAACGACAATGGCATGACCGATTCAGGTTTAAAGTATGAACCATCATGAAGCAATAAGAAAATTAGAAAATTATCGGCTAATAGTTTTTAATATGTTTTACAGTCATAGTTGGCATCAAAGGTGAGAGGGGAAATGATCATCTAAAATACCATTAAGTGCTTACCACGCAAAAAACAAATCTGGTTACAACAATGTATTTAATTTTGCGCCAAATTTCACTTGATTAAAAGAAAAAAAAAGCAAATTGACTATGGACTTAATTACAGACCCCTAACCTTGTTATTCTCGGAAATTTTCTACCTATATGTAAAAAAAAATTCTACTATATAGAACGCGCTTTCACGTTTATAATGTTATGAATTGGCACGATCGGCTTGTTCAAGTTTACATAATTCGGCTGAAAGAAAAGATTCATTACTTTTTGATTTCTTCTTTGCTTTTGCATTACGCGAATTTGTTGGTAAAATCGATTTTCTTTTCGATAACATTGTTGTTTTTTAAGTTTAAAAAATATTGTAATTTTACTTAAACATTATTTTAAAATCTATGCCAATTTTCTTATCCTACAAGACTTTACAAAAATCTATTATGAAACAACTTAAAAAAAAAGCTATATTTAAAAACGACAACAAAGTTTTTCCTATTTTAAAACTAAAAGAAATGTAAAATTAAATTCCGGTTCGAAACGACGATTTACAAATGTGTTTCAATTGTGGGAAAATGATAGAGGGAAAATGCTGTTACTTCGACACAATCATATTAAATCTTTAGCTTTTATGCGAAAATCAACTTTCTTTTAAAAAATATAGTTATTTTTATTAAGATTTTCTTATTTTAGATACGGATAATTTTGCGATGCATATCATTGACATTTGCCATCCAATTTTTTTTTCTTTTTAAAATTTAAATTAAAAATATGGTATCTTTATGTTAGCTGTGTGCAGACGAAAAATCGCCAACCTATCCCATCATTCGTATTGAATTCATTAAAAATATAAATCTTTCACTCATAACACAGAACTTTAATTTACAACACATACATTTAAAATACATATATTACGTACATTTAAAATAATTTCTTTTATGTCAAAAAGAAAAAGAAAATAAAAGAGAAATTAATCACAAATAATTTGATAACTCAAGATCATTTTATTTCAACATCAAAACAAATCTGTTTTATTTTTCTACGAGGCTAACGAAAAAGAAAGGCTACCGCGGTGCTTTACGCGTATCTTTTTTTACAGACCGCGGGAGTCACGTGATGCTCGAATCCACCACTGCAGGCGTACGAAAAGAGCAACACATCACACTAGCGGTCTGTAAAAAATGATAAGTGGAATGAACCGCGGTAGCCTGTCTTTTTCGTTAGCCTCGATTTTTCTATATATGGCATCATATTCGCTTGCTTTCCATACTTACTCGTATTTATGCAATTTGTATTATTATCAAATATTTGAAAACGCACGTTTTGTTTCTAATATGACATCATTTCATATTCTGTTTAATTCTTAAATAATTCATTTCCTTTTCATTTTTCACTTGAAAATAAATTGTTGATTAAAAATTATTACTCAGGGGTTTTATTTTATATTGGCAACGATAAAGTATTAGCAACGGCAAAATAAATTTAACCATTTAAAAAAAAGCTGCAAAACCGGGCCCTTTGGGCGAAACCAACCAAACCAACCAACCATTTTAAAATATACGAAAAAATGTCCATTTATTCTCTATGAAAATTATGAAATTTTGAATTATTAAGAAAACTATTGAAATAAAATAAACAAAAACCATTCTATGTTCATTTGAGGGTTATAATCAACTTATATGCAAAGATACAGGATAATTAAATGCTTTATTTTTACGCTGGCTTCAGCCTAATATTTGCACACAATCAGATTTATAATATTATTAGGATATATGACATATAAGACGTAAATAATATGTGTATAATGACGTATATGGCACATACACGTTTTGTTTGGAATATAAACATGCGTATATAGGATGCATATATAAGCTTTGCGATGATCTTGACGAAATCATAACTTCAACCTTGGCATAATCATAATTGTGGGAGGCCGCTATAACACAATTTTTTTTTTTTTTTTTTTTTTTTTTTTTAAGTTTTCGGAAAGTTTTCCCAATGGTTATTTTAATTTGTTAAATTATATATTTTCTTGTTATTTATTTGTTTTCTTTGTTTAATCATGGCCGTGTATATGCGTATTGTATCGGAGCACCAGTAGGTTACGTAATTTAAGGATTATCTTCCAATTAGATATACAGTTCATTAGGATTTACAAAATTTGTAAGTATTTATTTTTTAATATTTGATTAAGCTGTTAATATGCCAGCGAAGTAAAGTGGTGTAACAAATATGGATTTATCTATTTAAGACATTTCTGGAACAGTTTTGCAAAATCTGAGGAAATGCTTTCATATGAATTCACTAAACGTCTGATTCAGTGTTTCAATTTTTTTATAATTCGTTTTTCTTTTCAGTATAGGGGTCTTGATAACCTAGAGAAATGACCTTAGAGAGAGAAGAAAGTTTGGCAACAAATTTTCTTGCAATCTATTTCAATGTTCTTATACACAAGCAATCGTCATATATATGATTTCTGTTGTCATCATCCTTTTTTCTATGCACATACAAAACATACAACGATGAATGAGGTATCATTCGAAAAGTTTTTTAACAATTTTTGACATAGTACACTCTCATTTCGTTAAAACGCGTTATATGATTTAAAAAAATCTGTTAATTAAAAATTAATGTTAAAACGTATACCAGGAAATAATCTCAAAGATTGCAGTGCAAAAGTTTCGCACGGGTCCTTCTGGTAATAAAAAAATGTTACTTTAATTGTATGAAATGCATCTTTTATTTATTTCACAAAATTGTGATAGTTGAAAATACATAAGAATGATAACCCCAACTTATTTTCATTGCCGACGAATTGGAAATAATAAGTCAATTACGGAATTCCGGAGATACATTCCAATTTATAGGAAATCCAATAAAGCTAAAAATGTGAATGAATGTAATCTCTCATATCAATTTCAAAATATTAGAATGTACATCAAAATGTGTATTGTCATAAATAAAATTAAAGATGCTTCCTTGATTAATTTGAAGATAAATAAAATTGTTTAAAGTTGCTACAAACCTTTGTAAAAACACATGCTTAAACGAAACTGTGTTTTTTGCCTCGCAAATGCGATTTTGAATCTTTTATTGCAGACGCAGGCTTAAAGTTACATACGTGGACAAATAATGGCTTAAAATTTAACTTCAAACTATTTTGATGCAAATTTGGATTTGGAAATAAGGAAAAGATTATAAAAAAAAAGAAATAATTATGCAGGTTCAACGAGTTTTATAAACATTAACAAAAGTTTTCAGAAAAAAACAGGGTGATTAGAAAATGAGTATACATTTGAAAAATTAATAATTCACGGAATAATGTAGGTACAGAGGTAAAAATTGACACACATGCTTGGAATGACATGGGGTTTTATTGTAACCACACAAAAAAAGGTTTAAAAAAAAGGCCGACTGATGGCACTGAACAGCAAAACGTCAGTGACTCTGCCTGAGAATAGTGTATAAAAGGAGCTGTAATGAGAGAGATAATCGGATGCACCAGCAATCGTAGCATGTTGACGTTATCAAAAAAGGCAATGTTAGCGAAACTCTACTATCAAAATGGGGAATCTGCCGCGATCGACCGACATCAATACGTATGCTAAAAGACAACATCCAACGCCAATTTCTCACCATAACTACAGATATGCTGCACAGTGCTGTGCACAACATTGTCCCTCGGCTACAGCTATTGTTGCGGGATGACGGTGGACATGTTGAGCATTCGCTCTGAAGAACATCGTCTTTGCTTTGTCATAATTTGTTATGCTAATTATTGCTTTTCTTATCACACGAAGCGCCATCTGTCGGCCATTTTATGATCTTTTTGTGGATACAATAAAACCCCATGTCATTCCATGCAGGTGTGTCCATTTTTACCTCTCTACCTACATTATTCCGTGAATTATTAATTTTTCAAATGTATACTCATTTTCTGATTACCCTGTATATTCATTTTGAGTATACGCGTAGAAATCAAATCGTATACCCGTTAAAATGCGTTTTTATTCTCTAAAGCAAAATTGTAGAATGCTTGTACATGCATTGTATTACACTTTTGCAGAAAAAATTTATCTTTGTTTGGCTCAGAAACAGATAATGTTGTCTTAACGCTTCCCACACTAAAAAGTAAATGTCACGAGGAATCATTCTTTGTATCTCTCTCTAAAATATTTGTTATAATTTAAGGATTTTACGTTAATCGTTTTGCATTTGAGATATGATCTATTCCCAAAATGGAAGTTGTGGAAAGTTATTGATTTGTATAAATAAGAAAGTATAGGGTCATTCCATGGTAACTTACGTTACATTTAGAATAATTTTCTTTAGTAATTTTCATAATATAATACCAAAAAAATATTGAAAATGTAATGTTGATATGATTTGTTAATTAAACCTATCCAAAGCAAAATTTGGATGAAAATTACCCACATATAGTGCTATTTTTTTTAACACTGGCCATTATATTTATTATGGTAACTTACGTTCTTTTTGTCAGAAACGTAAGTTACAATAGTAAATATAATTTTTAGCGTTCAAGAAATAGTACTAAATTTGAGTAATTGTTATCCAAATTTAGCTTTGTTAGGTTTAATTAACAAATCATATAAACAATACATTTTGAATATTTTTTTTTGTTATATTACTAAAATTACTGAAGACAATTATTCTAAATGTAACGTAAGTTACCATGGAATGACCCTATATATTAAGTTATTTTAATCATATTACATAAAATTTCCTAAATTTATATAATGAATCAAAATATTTAAACAAAATCCATACATGGTTCATTCTCAAATACGTGCGAATTAAACTTCTAAATGAATTGCAATATATACATTTGCAGGAATAATTAATATATATATATATATATATATATATATATATATATATATATATATATATATATATATATATATATATATATATATATATATATATTTAAATATATTAATTATTCCTGCAAATGTAAGACAATGAACTTATACATCTCTAGCTTAGAAATAGTTCAAGGTATTAGAATTTCTGTCATTAGAATCGTCTTTCAGAAAAAAAGAAAGTCATAAAAAAAGAAGAAAAAGAAAGTCGAATCGAATTTATTCTAGTTAATGATAGCAATAAAACGAAACAAGTGAAAGATCCTGGGAAATAAAACGCATTTGACTGTTTTCTTTTTTCTTCATTTCATGATGCTATTTTTCTTTCAGATGATACTGCTAATCTATCTAATAGATTACCTCCGTAAAAGTTGTTTTAGGTGGAAATTATTTTAAATTAAAGTAACTTTAAGATAGTTATATTTGTGTAAAAAGTGAAAAATTTATTTAATGGGATTGTTATGGTGCACTAAACTTTTGAAAAAACTATAAATTTTAGGAATTTTTCTGAACCTTCTCAGTGCCGTGAGCTAATATATCTGTTCACTAGGCTATAGGTTTCACTGCAATAGAAGAATTTTTTGACTAATATAATTCTACAGATGTAATGCTGTTATAAAATATTGAGTAATGATTAATACCTTCAAGGATTATATTCATACAAGTTTTTTTTGTTTTATATCATGTTGCAAAAATCATCTTTTTTTACCATTTATAAAAAAATACTGAGAAACGAACATTAAAATTTTGCTCTTTTGCTTGTTGGTCAGAGGGAGAAAATTTTAATTTATTTATAATGAAAAATCAATCATCTGACCCTGAAGCTCGTAAAAAGCTGTGTTTTTTTTAAACATCTTTATGCTCCTACATTAAAGAGGTAACGCGTCTTACACCGATTCAAAATTCCGATTATTTTGTTCCCTAAAGTGTATTCTTTCTACACACACCAATCATTTACATAGAAATCAATTACAAAAGTTAAAGGGCAATTATCGAGTTATAGAAGTAGAGCGCCCACAGCAAGTAAATAGTAAAAAAAACTGACTGTCAAGCCGGATTTATCTTATTCACTGAGCTGATTATTTATTATTTAATTGTGAAATACACAATTAAAATTTTTATGCGATATTGTATATTTCTTAGGTTATCAAAATATTTTCAAAAACAAACAAATTGTTCCCTTTTGCGGAATAATAAGAAGATTCGGCATGCTTTTTTCCTAATCAAGAAAACATTTTGAAAATCATTGGATACCATAGTTCCGCCATTTTGAAATCAATTAGCTTGATTTTTTAAAAATAATCTTTACATATTTTTTAGTGAAATTAATAGAATTTTTTCGACATACTAACATCTTGGAATTATTTTGTAAAACTTTAAATAAAGTCATCTTTGGTTGAAAAATTACATTTTATTTTGCATAGATGCCATTTCACTAGAAATGCGCAATTTTGTGAAACGGGATATTAATTTAAATAGCTTTTCGACTAAAAATATATTTTTAGTCGAACCCCACCCTCCATCAACAGCTGACAAACTATTTTTTTAATATAACAAAAAAATGCATCTTGCTACCTTAATTTATGTATAATAACTTATTGTAAATTCATCTTTATAAACACTTCGCATTTATTAAAATAAATCATACTATAAAAACATTAAAATAATATTAACATAAATTTCAGGGCATCAAAGTGGCATTATTCCTTATTATAAAAGGAAAACTGTTTCGAATGTACTTTAACTTCAGTAATGACAGTCCAGTTTGCATTGAAGTCAGTTATTCATGAATGTAAAATATCTTAAACATTTTGTAAGTCCACGCGGGAGTTTCATAATTTTCCTACTTTTTTAATGTTGCAGAATTCTACAATGTACTTTAGGGCTTTTGTAACGAAATTTAAAGGGGTATACCAAGACAAGCTGAAATAATTACATAAAGCATGTTCCTAGATGGTTAAATGGTCTGAAATGCACTTTCTGATTACTGTGAGAGACATGTTTAATAAAAAAATAGAATATGTAATTGGGGATTGTGTTTTTGTAAAATTTATTGCATGATATTATTTTTTTAAAATCTGGAGTGACCCTACTCGATGTATTGAATAATTTACAGAACACTATGCCTTCAAATAAATAGTAGTATGAAAATAAATAAAACTTAGATCTTAATTTTACAATGTTGAAGTGTTTCTAATTGAAAAAAGGAAATCATATTCTAAAGAAGTCACTTTCATTCATCTAGTTCAATCTTTTTCTTAAAAATTAAAAAAAAATACTTTTTTTCTAAAATTAAGAAATCTTAATATTTTTCCTGTGTAAAAATTACCTCATATTCTAAAGGAAACGTCTATTTCCTTCACCAAGTTCTAAAATTATGAAGAATTGTGGATGAATTTCACTTCCACCCGTGTTGAAATTAAAACCAGTCAAGCAAAATAAACAGTGAAATTTAATTTACATACTCTCAAAAAAAAAAAAAAAAAAAATGTGAATTGAGGTAATTCTTTCGTTGGTTATATTTCGTTGAAACACGAAAATTACCACTTTCTTTTGCCTATTTCTCCCCAAAATACAGAAAATTATACTATCTAACGTAAAAATATACTATCTAACGTCTAAATTTGAATTTTAGGGAAATAAATTTAATAATAAATTTTCACATTGAGCCCGAGCTCACCTGAACAGGATGATTGAGACCGAGTCCATTTCGGCGGGTGATTCCATCTCATGTCTAATATATACATAGTGACATCATCAAAAAGCCCCAAAAATGGGCTCTGTCGACCAGAAAACGTAAATAAATACCAACATACAAAACACACATTCATCCAAAAATTCATACATACATATATAGAATCATTTTAAAAATAGCGAAAATGAATTCAGGGAATCTCAAAATGTGAAGAAATACCAATATTTCTATAATGGGATTTTCATCACTGTTATTATACTTTACTAACTTTACGAAAAGTAATAATTATAAAATTCCATTGTATTGTCCTTTCATTTCACGAGGAACTGTGCTAACGAGCATTGAAAGAAAAATACGGCGGGGATTAAATTAGTTTTTGAATGACTAGTCCATATTTCATTGAACTGATACGCGATAAAAAATTACAAACTTTTTTGAAACACTTTTTTAATAGAAAGTGATAGAAATTTCATTTACGTGTAAAACAATTCAATAAATGTTTATATTATTTTCACTTCTTAAAGTGACTTATTTAATTAATCGTAAATAAAAGATTTTTATTAACATCTGTGTTTCCTTGTGATATTTTTTGTAATTTGTGTTTTTCTTTGCATAAAAAATGGAAACCATTGGAATACATAAAATATTGGTTACGTATTTTTACTAAATTTTACTCTCTCAGTGAGACAGTGGAAGAAATTGCGCTACACTCAAAAATTCAAAAACTGAAATCTGCAAATATCTAAGCAGAACAAGAAATTATGGTAATTGTATATCATTCAAATTTTTTACTAATTTTTATACAAAATGCTTTTCGTATATTGAAATTAATGTAAATAATTCTTTTTTTGTAAAGTTGTTTTAGCGCTAGGTGATAAAGTAGAAGAAATGTAGCTCGTTTTGAATTTTACTGACACGGTTGTATTCATTTGATTATGTACACTTCCGTTGTCAACGGAAATGTGCAACGTTGTCTACGTAATATTAGAAATCCCATATAACACATTCTCCTCTCTAGGACATCCTCATAATGAATGTGATTAAATTCTTATCATTCCCCAGGAATTCTGGAGGAAGCAAAATGACTGAGGCAGGAAGTGCTCAGGAACCGTAATTTTTCACTTTATAGGATCCTGGGGAACTCCTTGGGAGTTCCTTGAGTGAACTTTTATGGAAGCTCTGAAGTGGATTACGGGAAGTGGCAAAAGCAGCATTAAATGACGATTTGTTTGTAGCACACACAAAAATAAATTAATAAATAGGCCAAATAAATATATATATATATGTATTATTTCAATTTCGTATCATTTACACTATTGATAAAAAAAATCAAACATTTAATGCGTATTAATTAGTTTTGAAAATAAATATGCAAAACATTTTTAAATTTGTAAGCAATAATTACTGATACGGATTCACATGAAATAGATATCAGTTTTATATATATACATTATAAACCACAATAAATTACACGAAAGAAATGGGCGACATATTACGGAGAGAAATTTTTGGTAGCCATTACTCATACCGAATTTGAACATGGGTACGTGCAGAGAAGAGACATGCGCTCTGTCCACTATATTACCGGGATTATACTCACGTAAATTTAAAGTGGAAAGTACACATCTGTACAATATCATACTATCATTTCAATAAGGAAGCTGTATTGGATCTATAAATGAACGGGATCACTAAGACTGTAATCCCCCTCCCATACCCCTGTAATGTTTTACTTTATCACGTCCTCTTTTACGGGTTTAAAGTTAGAATAAACGTGAATACAAATTTCACTTAGTAAAATCCTTACAAATATTAAAATTGTAATTATACAAAAAACATTGCCATATTTTAGTTTCCTAAATTAAATGAAAACTATTCTAACCTTCAAACAAAAGTTAAAAGTTGAGTATAAATTCACCTTGTTTAATAATTAAATTCATAAATATACAAATAAATGTAAATATATTGCTTGAAAGTGCGTAAAAACATACATAAAAACATTTAAAAGCACATTAAAGTCCTTTTAAATCAAAACGTTTTCAACAGTAAAATAAACAGTAATACGCTGCCGCGCATGCGCGGTAGCGTATTACTGCTTATTTTACTGTTTATTAATGTTAATTTTACTGTAAAATCAACACTTTTTTTGCAGTGTACAAATGATGATACTTTCCTTACACTATGAGTTTAGAAAGTAAAACTATGTTCTGTAAATTAAAAAAAAGAAAAAAAAAACAAGTTTATTGGTTTGAGAAAATCGATCATGAAAACAATAAAAGACTTGTGATAAAACTATCCCTGTTTCAGAAAAAATCATTTATCTTTTTATTGCTTTGTTCAGAATGCATTACTTATAGCGCAATGAAGAATAAGATTTCAATCCTCCCAAGGGCACCTCCTGATAGAACTTGCATTGAATAAATATAAAGAAATGTATTTAGGTAATGAAATTTTAGATAAAGAGACATATTTAGACTCTTAAATACGTAATACTCGAATATATTAAATTTACAGATTCAAATTTTAAATGTATAATGGTATTAATAATGTAATATGTAGTAAATAAAGTAAATTAAAGGGTGCGACAGAAGTTTGTTAAAATTTTTAAAAAAATCATATGAAAAGAAACAAATGATGCTAAAAAAAATTGCGGCTTACGGCAATGGAATTAGAGTTATCGGGTTTTTTTTTTTTTTTTTTTTTTTTTTTTTTTTTTAATAACAAAGAAATTGTGGTTAAAACATTTCCGATAGATGGCGCCGCATGCATAATATGAAGCAGATTTATGCAAATGGGGCTGTCACTAAAACCCCTGAATGCATACAGAACAACGCCCCCCCCCCCTCTGGAGATGGGGGGGGGCGTTGTACAGACTCTTCATTCAATGCCAGCAGTATGCTATCGTTACCAGTTGGTTGGTTGATTTTTGACGGGCGATTATCTACTCTTGTGATATAGTCCCTAGCCGAAGTGCCCTCCATAGGCTCTTTCTAAGTTCTCTTCTTCTATATAAAAATAAACTTCGACGAAGCTAAAATAATTTTTCTAACATCCAACCATTATTTTTCCATACTACGTGAATCCATTGAATTTTTAATTAAAAAAGGTAGTGTATGCTATGTCGTCATTTCTTATAATGTTCCAGCGATTTAGTTAAATATTCTAGGTATTTCAAGAGGATCAGAACCTGGAAATTCAACTTAACCCTCCAGCCACGGGAAACGCTTATTTCACGTTTCCCTTTTTTATACAATTCCGCGGGATACGCTTTTTTAACGTTGCCTACAATTTTTATAGTACTTAAGCAACGGGAGACTCTATTTCTTCGTTGAATGAATCTTCTTTTATTTAGAAATAGGCAGATTATTTTACAAGTTATAATACATATATAATTTCATATATTAGGTCATTCGGTTTTTGAAATATTTTTAATCCATAAATGCCACATTCCCACCAGAATTTTGAAATAAAACTTTGTTTTTATAATGTACATGAAAAAACTGCTTTTATTTATTTGGAAATAAATTCGTTTGTAAATTTCAGTGACATTCAATCTTTATAACTATGATAAGTGACGAATAAAAATAGGCCGCGGTTTTATATAAGAAAATGGAAACATCGCCTGCGGCTAGAGGGTGAATTTTTTTTCATCCCCTCATTTAGAGAAATAGACTGACTTCGTTTGCACAAGGTCTCGGGGTATATTATGTAAACTAACATCTTTACATGTGTTTTAGTAGTTTATCACCTTTTAAGTAAATACATATATGATTTTAATTATTATAACCAGTCAATGTCAGTATTTTTCTCTTATTTTGTAAAAATAATGTTGTAGACTAAAGAAACAAGTTGTAAGTACGAACTAAAAGAATAATAAACAAGTAGAGTAGTTTGTAAAACTTTACAAGAACGAAAAATCATGCGTCAAGCATAGATTATGTAACACTTTTCAACGCTTCCAAAATAATTTTACAAATCATTACCGTTTAATAAGCTGAAAGATAACATCTATGTAAACAATTTGGAAAGCGCCTAAGATATTTAAAAACGTAATTTCAGGAATTTCCAACCTATACAATATTCGGAAAAATATCCGAATAGTTTTATTCAGCCCTTTATATGATCTATAGATTTGTATTTATACTACATAGGATGCTAAATTTTAGTTCAGTTAGGAAAGGCGTAGCACAATTTAAAATTCTCCTTCTGGAGTTTCTGTCAATAAACGGAAATGTTTTCGCGGACTTTTGTGCTGCTCTGTATATGATCTACAGAATTTATACATGCCAAGTAATAAACAAAAAGTGAGTTAAATTTAAAATCGCGTTCAGCAACTTAAAACGCACTTCCAGGAATTATTGTTAACATACAGTAAGGAATTCTTTTGTGTGTCCCTGTAAATGAACGATGACTGCTTTACACACAATATTCTGTAGTAATCCTCTTGTAATGCACCTTAGTGATATATATAAATTTCAATGCGTTTAAAATAGTGAAACATTATTTAATTAAACCGCAAACGATTTTTCTCCATAGACGTAATGTAACGGAATTCTTTTGACTGTCCCTGTAAAGTAACTATAAGTGCTATGCACACTCCAATCCATATTAAGCTTCTCGTAAAGCACCTTAGTGATATATATCAGTGACAATGTGTTTGAAATTGTGTAACATCATTAAAATAAACCGCAAATGATTTTTCGCCATAGACCGTAATGTAACGAAATTCTTTTGAGTGTCCCTGTAAAAAAACTATAAGTGCTACACACTTCAGTTGAAATAAGGAACATGCTATAAATAACTACAATAACATATAAAAATTGCAGGGCCATCCGAGCACATTTACAGAAGTTAGAGCATGGACAGACGGCACAAGGCACACGGCCAGACAAAAAGAAGTCATTAACACTTTTCAACTAGGTTGGAAAGTATTAAAAACGTTTTTTATTGAGTTTTTTAAAAATATATCAATGAAAATTTGGAAATAGAATTCTAACCGGAATAACTATATGAAAAGTATTTAAAGATTGCTAGATTTTTTTTTTTTAAGTTTTAGAACTTTTCTGGCTACTGTAGTATTTAATTTTTTTTAAAACTATTTATTGAATAAGACGTATTTCCATTCGTTCTGATATAAGTCACATAAAGAAACTTTTACACGTGAAATTACTTAACAATAAATCTAAAGTAACAAAAAAAAAAATACTTTTTAAGGCCTAAAAGCGAAAATGTGTGGTCTTATTGCATTTGTGGAGTTATTATCTTAAAAACATATTTACGACAGAAACCTTACCGCCTTAAAAAAAATAAAAAACGATAAATGACTTGTTATTGTAAAAGATCTTTTGGTTTCCTACATGCCGAAATAATCCCCTTTTTAAATAATAGATATATGTTATAGTATGTGTGTGTTGGGGGGGGGGAGGGGAGGATAGTATCGTAATTTTACAGATGCTTCTGTTAGGGGGGGACAAAAAAGGTAAGGGAACACTGATCTAGAGATAAAAAACACATTTTTTTTTAACTTTTTCAATAATTTTATATTATTCTCTAATTTTATAATTAATACTTCCAAGTTCATGTTAACCCATATTTGACCATCGACCTATTAATAAAACAACATTTTTTTTTTAAGTAGAAAGAACAATAATTATAATTTTATTAAAAACCTCTTTAAACTAAAAATTATATATTAAACTCTCATATTTTTAGTATAGGTAACAGACAGATTTACATAAATTACTTTTGTAAGTTTTACTTAAAAAGGGTGTAATATAGATGTTCAATTTATAGTATGGTTCAATATGGTTTAAAAGAAAAGTGTGATGTTAACCAAAATCCGAAGAAACTTGTTTTTTAAATGAAATTAGACTGTAATATCATTTGTTTTCACTTTTTCTATCACTTTAAATTTACATAAAGCGTTTGTGGTACTTAGAATAGTAAAGTGGTTTTTGATACAATTGTTACAATTCAAATAGTATATTTTTTATCCACACAATGAAATTATATTATTTAAATATAAAAAATCTAAATGTTGCAAAAATACTCTTACGAGATATTTGTAAGTCTATTTAACCAAACTATTCATCTTTTGGTCGCTGATATATATATATATATATATATATATGAGTATATATACATTACATATTAAAAGTTTATGTAATAAATCGCCAGCTTAATAAAGAAAATATACTAAAAATGTATTTCAAAAACTCAGCACATTTGTTTAGCTCTTTTTATCTAAAACGTCATAAAAATGTTATTCTTATCCAAACTTATATACATAAATTAAAGACAGCCGCTCATGTATAACGCATCAGCAAAATGTTTTCACTATTAAAATTAAATTAAAGTGGAAGCAAAATATTTTTTTAATTTCATAAAGCGAAGATGTTTTACTTCTTCATTTTTTAAAAAGAAAACACATTTTTAAAAGTCATTGAAATAAAAAGAATATTTTTCAATTCCTGTGTGAATTTTCATTAAAATATGTCTTTCTTTAATTAAATTTTAGCAGAAATGGATTTGCATTCCACAGAAACTTTCTGAATAATTTTAAACTTTCGAGAAAAAATCCCTCTGGTTAAAGATATTTTATTCTTTCTAAAGGTTAAATGAATGTTCTTTCATAACATTTTAAAAATTATACAAAAACTTGAACTATATTTCTTGCATAACATAAAGATTTACAAATAAATACGTTGTTGAGTATTTTAATAAAATATAAAATTGTATGCATACTATTACGGAGATTCTTTGAAACTCAGCAATATTTTTTCCCCTTGAAAGGTCAATTGTAATTTTTTAGGTTTTAATACAATTTTAATATGGAATTAAATTCGGTATCCCAAATATGAAACGAGCTACAAAAATCAAAAAACAGGTTTTTAAAAAATGTCATTTAACATGCATGAAACCTGTAAACTCAGCAATAATGTTTTGATTAAAAAACAGAAAATGATACAAAACATGGAAACTTATGAATAATATTTTGATTAAGAAACATTTGTATATTTTTATGTTTTAATACAATTTAATTATTTAATCTAAGAAAGTTTTAATACAAAAAAATTTATAAAGCATGTAAACCTCACAATTTTTTTTTTTTGGAAGAAAATTTTGTATTTTTTTTAGCTTTTAATACAATTTAAATATGGAGTTAAACACGATATCCCAAATATAAAGAGATCTACAAAATCGAAAAACTTGTTCTTATAACGTCATTTAACATGTATGAAACATACAAACTCAAGAATATACTTTTTAGTAAAGAAACAAATATATATAACCTGACAGACTGTTTAGAAAAAGAATTAATATAAAAACATTTAAAAAATATGCTAATATATTCAGCAAAAATTCTATTTTAAAACAATATTGCTATTGTCTTAGGAATAGCCACACTACCATAGTTGCCATGATCAATGTACTTTTAAAATGCAACGGAAAAATACGTATAAATTCTGCTCACCATGCTTGAATGAATTCAATTGAAAAAGTATCTGTATTTCTTCTTGATTCACGTTATTTTAGTATAAAATGAATGCATCAGTTGTATCAGTCACAAAATCTTTTTCTTCGAACAGCAAACATCCTTCTCTACAATATAAGCTTTTGACACATTATTTTAAGCTTATGACGCAGTTTTTATGATACTTTTTATGATAACTGAGAACAATTTAAGTACTTTCTTTTGCTTTAAAACAATGACTTATTTTATCGCAGGGTGCAATGTAAGGGAAGTGTAACAAATATATATAGCATATATATTTTAGCAAATATATATAGTATATATATTTGTTGCAATTCTATCTGTCTATCTATATCTACACTGAAAGAAAAAAAAATCCCATCACCAAGAAAAAATTATTGTAGAGCAATGAAATTTGGACAATGCATTTGTCTAGTTAACATGTTTAATTGATTAGATTTTCAAGATCACAGGTTAATTTAAGCTCAAGAAAATGCATTTCAAATGTGAAATGTTGCTACATTAATAGCCGGTGTAACCTCCAGAATTTTGAATGCAAACGTACAAACGTGCATGCATTGTGTGATACAGGTGCCGAATGTCACTTTGTGGTATAGAGTTCCATGCTTGTTGTACTTGTTGTGTCAATACTGGGACGGTCAGTGCTGGCTGTGGATGATGCTGGAGTTGTCGTCCAATGGTATCCCATACGTTCTCAATTGGAGACAGATCTGGTGATCTCGCAGGCCAAGGTAACATGGCGACACTCTGTAGAGCACGTTGCGTTACAACAGTGGTATGAGGGCGAGCGTTATCATGTTAGAAAAATTCCCCATTGAATGCTGTTCATGAATGGCAGCACTACAGGTTGAATTAACAGACTGACGTACAAATTTCAGTGTGTTTGAGTTAACCACTAGAGTGCTCCTGTTGGCATAGGAAATAGCTCCCCAGAATATGACTCCAGGTGTAGGTCCATTTTGTCTAGGTCGCAAACAGTTTGGTTGTAGGCGTTGCCCTGACCTTTTTCTGACCAACATACAGCCGTCAATGGCACCAAGGCAGAACCTACTTTCATCAGAAAACACAACAGATTTCCACTCTGTCCTCCAATGAGCTCTGGTTTGACACAACTGGCGACGCAAACGACAATGACTTGGCGTTAGTGGAATGCACGCTACAGAACGCCTGGCTCGGAGCTTCCCTTCAAGTAACCGGTATCTAACAGTTCGTTGTGTCACTGTGGTACCAACAGCAGCTCGAATTTCTTCCGCAGACGCAGTAAGATGCGCCACAGCCGTACGCCGAATACGGCTTCCCTCTCAGAAGTCTTCCCTCTCAGTAGTGCCACGTGGCCGCCCGGAACCCGTTCTTCTTGAGCCTGTACCATCCCTTGACCACTACCCCCAACAATCATGCACAGTGGATACATTCCGGCCAAGTATTTCTGCAATATCGCGGAAAGAAAATCCAGCTTCTCGTAGCCCTATTATACGACCTCGTTCAATTTCGGGGAGTTGTTGATAATGGCTTTTTCGTCTTCTTAAAGGCATTTTTGGCTAAAATCAACTCAATACGTCAAATTTCGAAGATAAATAACGCTCACGAACTTTACAGCACGCATTTAAAGCAAACCTGATTTGCAACTTCTGAGTGGCGCCACTAGCGCCACACT
Organism: Maratus michaelseni; assembly: GCA_963931845.1. Taxonomy (NCBI): domain Eukaryota; kingdom Metazoa; phylum Arthropoda; class Arachnida; order Araneae; family Salticidae; genus Maratus; species Maratus michaelseni. The sequence goes on along the minus strand of OZ007590.1, from coordinate 125,166,963 downwards.
TATACGCGAGTCGCGAAATTTGAATCGATGTCATCTTTCAGATGTATAAACACGCCTACCAAATATCGTTTATCTAACACAAGTCTTTCTTGGTGTTGGAATTTTTTTCCGGCAGTGTATATCTACATCTATAATATATATACAAGTATATATAGTATATACATTTGTTGCAATTCTATCTACTGTCTATCTGTATCTATCTATATCTATATCTATATATATATATTCATATATCTACAGTAAACTCTCGATTATCCGCGGAATTGAGTGGCGCGACTATCGCGGATAATCCACAAATTTTGAAAAAAGGGAACAAATCAGCACAAATATGTACTTGAACAATTTATACACATAATAAGTAACACAAGCATACATTTTACAGTTTCTACGCACAATGGGCAACATAAAGATACTTATTACTTCAGGAATAGCAAAATTATTCATTACTTACAAACTTGTAGTGTGGTAGCGTGAGACGTTGTATATATAATTAATAAATTCCATTTATCGTTTGTAACGAAAAAAACTTTATTTTAAATTAACACATTAAAAAAAAAAAGTAAAAATGAAAAAATATGATTATTCGTCTCCATGCTGTGAAATTACAATTTCAGACGAACTTCGATTCTGAAGTCCACTCAAAGACAAGCTCACTCTAGCTTGTTTCACAACCCACTGCTTCAACATCCAACTCCTTCCACCTTCAACTGCCATCAGCAATTTTTCTTCCCACGGGCTTTCCTTGCATTCCTGGAATTTCCCAGAAAACATTGCATTTCGTAGGGGCCCAGTTCTTTGTATCCACAAGCACAATACTTTACAATTCTTATCTACTCATTCAGATAACATACCATTCAATACAAAGCATGTATTGCAGCTTGGCTTATCTCAAAGTGAAAATGAAATTCACACTATTGATAGAATTTTTGTCAATAGAGATCAATCTGTCAGATTATTTTCATTCCAGAGAGATTATCCTTTTTCCACAAATAAGGGAGGAGTTGAAACATGTCAACTCATCACAACACCTCCCCCTAAGAAAAAATTTCTAGAAGAAATTTGGCATATATATTAATAGAATAAGCTCCTTCAATCAATTTCTAAAGAGGTCAACAAAGCACAAAGGAATTTTGAATAACACATGAAAAACCCCTATAGAAAACAAACACATTCCCATACTCAGTATTTGATAGACCACACTGTCAACAGGATTTACTATAATTCCATAACTACAATACCTAAGTATAATTCCAGGAATAATTTATACAATTGATGCTCTAAGAAACAATTTTGAAATACTTCACATACATATGATACCAAATACAGATTACACTTTACATGATTCTAACAAAAAAAAATAATAATAATAAAAAAAAGAAAAAATCTATATACAACACAGTGCCTAAAACGATTCTCTTAAAAACTTGCTTAAAAGCCTAAATTTAGACGCTTCTACAAATAAAAAGAATGCATACTAAATTATGCAATTATTAAATTAATGAAGTTTTACCTTTGCGAAAATATTAAGCATTAAATGATAATTAAACACATTACAGATATTACAATAATGAGTACTCCCAAATTTAGAATAAAATTTAATTTAGAGAATTCTCCTAAAAACCAATATCTAAATTACTTCTATTAGAAAATCTTTCCGACAATAAATTTCGCTTTACAACTTCATGATCATAATTTTTCCTTTCAAAATCTTCTTTGACTTTAATAAAGCTTTCTTTATGATCCGTTTTAAAAGCAGAATGCTCCATTCTTTTTAACTTTGAATTTCTATATTCATTTTCTTGGCATTTAGCCCCCCAATTTTCTCTATCATTATCTTTCATCACAGAGTTAATTTTTCTGGCCACAGTCATAGGTGAACTCAATTTCTTTCTAATTCTCTTTCTAACATGCTCAACTCCCATACTACCAACAAAATACCTGGTTATATTTAAAGCATGCTCAGAATTATTTTCCCGAAATTGACCTCCTTTAACTGACCTTTTATCACTATCCGTTTTAGACGCACCCTCTTTTGTATCGATCAATTTAGATTCTTTTTCCAAATACCTATTAGTCACGTCTTCCGGTGAATTTACCTCCATCTCATTAACACACTTACTATCCCTTTCACAGATTTCATTTCCAACCATTTTTCTAACAAATTTCTGCTCATGATCGCTAGATAATCTGAAGGTTCCCTGCCCATTTAATTCTCTCTGGTTTTCCACCTGTTTACACACTGAATTTTTCTTATCCATATTTCCTAACTTTAATAATTCATAAACAGCTGGTGTTATAAGGGGCGGAGAATTTAGTTTTCTCACAACTGCAACCACCACATTTTTTTCAACATACTCTTTTTCACCTTCCATCAAAGCAACCGGCACTGACACCAAATCCGCTTTTTGTCTATTTCCGAGGGCCGGTATAACAAAGACCTTTCCCACTTTCTTAGCACTCCACGGAATGTCATTAGCATCAAAAACCGCAATTTGTGCACCTGTGTCCTTAATCGCTTTTACTTTCTTACCATTCACGCATAAATCAACCATAGGCAACTCGGTTTCCACACCTTCCCTATTATTTTCACTTTTCCCATCACTAGTAATGATCCAAGCTATGCTTTTATCTTTATAATTAGTTTTACTTTTTAACAATTCCGGACAATTTGGACGGATGTGGCCCACTGCCAAACAATTATAACATTGGACTTGTCTTTGCTTTTCGAAAGCATTGTCCTTCTTAAATTGATCAAATTTCCCACACTCTTTCGTATTCTCAAATTCCGATTTTGGTTTAATTTCCTTTCTACTTTTAGAATTAAAGCTGTCTTTTTGCTTATCCTGAAAAGATTTATTTTCCCACAGTTTTCTATCCGACCTGTTAAATTCTCTTCTTATACTCTCAAATTTATCTGATTTTTCCGCGAGTTTAGAAGGAATCTTTATTTCCTCCCAATCATCCATAAATTTTTCTTTTATCTCAAAAGGGACACGTTTTTTCAATTGTTCCGTGAGCATTAGTTCTTTTAAGGATTCAAAATCTCTCACTTCTAATGACTGTAACCAATTATCAAGATAACCCCTTAACTCCTAAATCAGATCCACCCATAGATCACCAGATTTTCTTTGATGAGTTTCAAATTTTTGTTTTAAGGCGCCTGTACTTAGCCTAAACCTATCTAACAAAACTTTCTTTATATGTTGAAAATCATCACATTTGTCTGCTGGTTGTTTTACAATAATTTCAGCAATATCAGAAGGTAACAAAGGAATTAATTGACTAACCAAATCTTCCTGAGAAACTTTAGCTTTCTCGGCTTGCCTTTCAAAAATCATAAAGAAAAGAGTTATATCAATTAATTTAGAATCAAAGCGCGGAACTAAATCCTTTAAATTTACCTTAGGAGTTCTATGAAAATCTACATTTGATTCATTAGATGAAACACTAACAATATCCGCAGAATTTTGAATACGCAATTTTTCTAATTCGAATTGCTGTTGTTTCTCAAGTTTTTCTACCTCAAGTTGCTTTTCAAGTTTATCTGCCTCAAGTTGCTTTTCAAGTTTATCTAATTCAAATTTCCTAAGTTTATCTTTTTCCTCTTGCGCAATCCTATCTAATTCAATTTGCCTCTCTCTTTCTTTACGATCTTTTTCAATTTGTCTCTCTTGTTCTTTACGATCTTTTTAAATTTGTTTTTCCTGTTCTTTCCGCTCTGCCTCTTGTTCAAGAATATATTGCAAGCGAAGTTTTGCGTAACTTTCTTCATAATCCTCAGCACTAACGATAGCCTGAATTATAGCTTGATTTTTACACGTTTTTGACACACTGGTCTCAAATTCCTCTGCTAATAATAGCAAGGCGCTTTTATTATATTTTACTAAATAGTCTGCCATATTTTCCCCCAAAATATAATAAATTTCAAAATATCAGATATATTCAATTTACAATAATACAATAAATACAGAAATAGAATTTTCTTCACTAACGTATAATAATGTATTCAAAAACGACACAATTTTAATATAGCAAATTCTCATGCAACAGTGACGTCTTTCAAACTGAGTATACCCCCCAAAATAAATTTTATACCCAACAGTACAGTATAACATCAATTTATTTTGAAACATTAATCATAATCATCCACAGTATACCCATAAAATTAAGCCATAACTTTATTACTGTAATAACTAAAATGCATATAAACAAAACTCTTATTTCCAAAAGTTTTATACAAAATTATGATTAAAATACACTGATTAATAATCTCAATTAATCAATAACAATTTACTATACCCCAAGTAAATTTTAACATATACATAAGTATATAATTTTCTTAACCCAATATTATACCAAGCAGATACCAGAAAATCAACAAACATAAAAATTCTAACCAAAATTTAAATACCAAATTAATAGCTTCCCTAGAATTCTTAAATTTCACATAGAGTTTTGTTCCCCAAAATTAAAATTTATACACAAAATTCAATTTAAAACAGACCTCTATAGAAGATTTCATAAAAGAGCTTACCTCCAGATGCAGATATTTCCTCCACACTGATACCAGGCTTCCAAGCACTTATAAAGATGACACACACAGATGTTTGAAGATTTGAAGACACTAGTTTCGCTGATGAGGCACTAATTTCACCTCAGATCCGTATGTAGACAACTCAGATGGTACGGCGCATATCTTCATTCCACTGGATATATTAAGAAGCACAAACACATATCACCAAATCTATAGTTGACTGTCCATACACTACACAGCTTTTGTCGATAAAGTTCTTTTACCAGTTCTCTGCTTGCTAGAACTCCGAGAAAAAACCACGACTCCAATTAGACTTCACGAATCCACAACTCTGCTTGTCCGTTTTCCACTGGCTCATCATCTGTTTAATCAGGTTAACATAGATCCGTAATCTAATTTATTCTAGATTACATATCCCACCGCTGCCACCAATTAATTATATATACTATTGCTGTGGTAGCGTGAGACGTTGTATATATAATTAATAAATTCCATTTATCGTTTGTAACGAAAAAAACTTTATTTTAAATTAACACATAAAAAAAAAAGTAAAAATGAAAAAATATGATTATTCGTTTCCATGCTGTGAAATTACAATTTCAGACGAACTTCGATTCTGAAGTCCACTCAAAGACAAGCTCACTCTAGCTTGTTTCACAACCCACTGCTTCAACATCCAACTCCTTCCACCTTCAACTGCCGTCAGCAATTTTTCTTCCCAGGGGCTTTCCTTGCATTCCTGGAATTTCCCAGAAAACATTGCATTTCGTAGGGGCCCAGTTCTTTGTATCCACAAGCACAATACTTTACAATTCTTATCTACTCATTCAGATAACATACCATTCAATACAAAGCATGTATTGCAGCTTGGCTTATCTCAAAGTGAAAATGAAATTCACACTATTGATAGAATTTTTGTCAATAGAGATCAATCTGTCAGATTATTTTCATTCCAGAGAGATTATCCTTTTTCCACAAATAAGGGAGGAGTTGAAACATGTCAACTCATCGCAGTAGGTTTATTTCTTTAGAAAATCCGTCAAAAGTGCCTGTTTTTTTGTACTGAAACACTTCTTCTTTATTTGCGATTAAGTTTTTTAAATACACTGCTCAAAACAATTAAAGGATATTGTAGTTTTAGGTGGATTTTGTATCTGGGAAACTTTTTAGCTGATTGATACATGGTCGACAGACATAGTAGGTTATATGAGAATAAATTACACATGTTTGGCAGAAAAAAATGCATTTTATTGCGCATTTGTGTACAAAAGGAAAAAAACACAATTTGTGCATATGAGAAAAAAAGAATAAGAAAAGGTGTTTTCTTCAAAGAAAATCATTTTCAGTAGGGGGTATGGTTTCCACGGGCGGCCAGCAATGTTGAACACCTTTGAGGTATGGACTCAATGAGGCTATTAATGACGAGTTGGGGTATTCTGCCCCACTCTTCCAGAAGAGCTCTTTCCAGTTCTTGGAGAGTTTGTGGGGGTTGTTGGCGGCCAGAAACTCGTCTTCCTAGAGCGTCCCAAACGTGCTCGATTGGATTCATGTCTGGAGAACACGCTGGCCATTCCATTCGAACGATTCCTTCCTCGAAAAGGAAATCCTCCACCAGGTTTGCACGATGTGGCCTGCAGTTATTAAAATGAAGTTATCTCCGATTGCTGCAGCGTAAGGGACTACAATAGGTCTGAGGATCTCATCCCTATATCGGCGACCAGTCAGAGCTCCATCTCGAATGATGTAGAGGTCAGTGCGCCCGTCAATGGAGATGCCACCATACACCAACACTCCTCCACCGCCAAATCTGACACTTTCATGCACGAACGCAGGATTATTCCTACTGCCACGGTCCCTCCAGATGAAAATACGCCTATTATCCGGATGCACAGAAAAACGGGACTCGTCAGAAAACAGAATATTGCTCCATTCATTTCTCCTCCAGTTGACATGCTCGGTTGCCCACTCCCTGCGGTCGCGACGATGCCTTGATGTTAATCTAACACATACCATCGGTCGGCGAGCATACAGACCTACAGCATGGAGCCGGTTTCGGACAGTCTGAGTTGAAATCGTGGTGCCTGTAGCCGAGCGAAGGTGTTGTTGGAGAAGAGTAGCGTTCATGTTTCGGTGTCTCCGAGCTGTTAACGCTAAATACCGATCTTCATTGGGCGTTGTTGCCCGTCTACGACCTTGCCCTGGTCTTCGGCCTGCACATCCACTCTCCAAAAAACGGTTCCAGATCCTGGAAATGACACTTTGTGACACTCCAATGGCTTGCGCTACTTCGGCTTGAGTTTGGCCCCCTTCTAACCTACCAACAATTCTCCAAGCTTCTGAATTTGTCAAATGACTTCGCTGAGACATCGTACTCATCGAAACAAAGCAATCACTGAATGCCGATCATCCTTGTCTTCATTCTCTTTTATCCAGTTGAAAGTCAAATTTCATTCGCTGCCGCTGAAGCGACGTTTTTGAAGTCGAACTCAAAATTTGCATACTCCACAGTTTGAAAACCAGAAAAATTTGCATTTGTGATTCTCTTCTTCTATTTTCGGCAAAAAAAATTTCGTTTATATCTTTATTTTATATAAAACTTCAAATATCCTTTAATTGTTTTGAGCAGTGTACTATATTATCACAAAGTGACGCGTCATCCTCTTCCTCTAGATATTGGATAAGTCCTTCAACGTGAGCTAAAGCTGCGTCGTGGCTCATTTTCTTTTGTACCTTATCATCTTCTTCATCACTCTCTTCCAAATTCATACCTAACGCTTCTTAAATAATTTGGTCATCAGTTGCATGTTCGAAGCCTGGATCGTCAGCATCACAATTAATCCACTCAATGATATTATCTTCATCGACATTTTCTCCACCAGCAACAGATTTTGCTAAATTCGCTAAATTATGAACGGAAACTTCTTCCTCTTCCTTTTCTGATTCTACTAGAGATTTTTCTATACTTGGCAAAATCTTCCGCCAGGATTTTATTAATGTAGATTTCTGTACCGACTCCCAAGCACTGTGTACATCATAAATGCTATCGAGAATCGTGTAATCTTTGAAAAAGCTTTTAAGATCATCTCCCTCTTCAATTCTTTTTTTCAGTAATTTCGTTCTGTATTTTTTCTTAATTGAAGCGATTACGCCCTGGTCCATAGGCGGGATAAGAGCTGTAACATTGGGAGGCAAAAACTTTGCAAAAATATTTCCATCTTCTGATTTCAATTGTAGTTCTCCAGGGTGAGGTGGGGCGTTGTCAATTAGAAACACAGCTTTCTGGGGTAAATTTTGAGACGCCAGATGTTTCCTAACTTTGGAATAACTATTTCTTCAAACCATTTTATAAATATTGTTTGATACATCCAACCTTTCTTTGTGTTGAAATAATGTACTGGGAGGTTCTCAGCTCTTGTTCCCTTAAAAGATCTCGTTTTTTTTTTTTCCAATCACTACTAACTTTAGTTTATGGGATCCTGTAGCATTACTGCAAGGCAATATTGTTAGACGCTCTTTACTGCACTTATGACGTGGAGCTTGATTTTCGCTTTGAAATACCAGAGTTCGTGTAGGCAAACATTTCCGGAACAGTCCTGACTCATCGGCGTTGTATACTTGTTCGAAAGAAATTCCTTCTGATTGAAGAAATTGTACAAAATCTTCTTTGAAATTTTCTGCAGCTTGTTCGTCGCAACTTAATTTCTCGCCGTAAAGACCTATTTCTCTTATCCCGTAGCGTTGTTTGAATCTTGTCAGCCATCCTGCCGATGCATCAAATGACCCCTCTAATCCCAGCATTTCAAAAAATTGTTTTGTTTTTGCAGCAACATTAGGCCCTGAAACAGGCGTTCCCTCACTTCTCACTTGTCTTGCCCAACGTAAAAGTGCTGCATCCAGTTCTTCAAAAGTGCTGCTTTTCATACTTTTTCTTTTTTTCATCCATGAAAAGTTGTCTGATGAGGCTGAGAATTGCATCAATTTATCTTTCTGTTTTAAAATGTCCCTAACTGTGCATTCTCCAATTCCATATTGCAAGCTTATTTGTTTTCTTGTAGCAGCATTTTCAATTTTTTTAATCAGTTCTAATTTATCTTGAATCGTTAACACAACTCTTTTCTTTTTTGTGACATTTTTCAAACATTGAAAATGCAAAACTATAAAATTTAAATACAAACGCGAACTTCTGTAAGACACGTGTTCACAGCTCAGCTAAAACAAGCAAACTGATGTGCTTTATGAAAAACGGGAGAAACAAAATCATAACAGAGGGGCGGGGGTGACTTTCAGTACCCGTACATTGTTTATCAACAGGTGTATGGCCTTGCGACACCCTCAAGATTAGCTGCACCTGCTTTGTGCACGTGATTGTTCCACGTTTTCAAATGGAAATCATATTTAGTAAAAAGGATCGAAAACTCATCCTACATCGCAGAAATAAGTTTCTTCTCAAGGATAAGAAAAAAAAAGAAATTTAGACTTGCGGATAATCGGGAGTTTACTGTATATCTATATCTATATATATATATGTCCAAAAAGTCTAGAAACGGTCGAATAACTCCACAAATATACATTGGATTAAAATACGGTAAAATGCATGTTCAATAGTTTTGAAAAATCCATTTAGAGATATCAAAGTTATCCCTCATCTCTGCTCCCCTGAAGGGAAAGGGGGGAAACTTTGAAATCTTAAATAATAACCCTTCTTTTTTATTGCAGATTCAGATTTTACGGAGAAAAAATACGTAACTTTTGTATTTACCATTTTCTTCGAAAAATGGTAAATGGCGCTGTAATTGAGTAAAATGCAGTGAGAATCGTTTCCATTGAAAAGTCTGAAAACGTACTAATAACTCCAAAAATATACATCGGATTCAAAAACGGAAAAAAATACGTGTTCAAAATTTCAGAAAAATCTATTTAGGGATATAAAAGTTGCCATTTTTCTAAAATATTGAACATGTATTTTTCCGTTTTTCAATACGATGTAAATTTTTGACCGTTTCCAGACTTTTCTATGGACACGATTCTCACTGCATTTTACTCGATTACAGCCCCATCTACGATTTTTCGAAGAAAATGTTAAATACAAAAGTTACGTATTTTTTCCTGAAAATCTGAATCTGCGATAAAAAAGAGGGTTATCATTTAAGATTTCAAATTTGTCATGGGGCAGAGTTGTGAGGGCAATTTTGGTATCCCTACATAGATTTTTCAAAAATATTGAACATGCATTTTTTCGTTTACAATCTGATGTATATTTTTCCACTTATTCAACCGTTTTCAGACTTTTCGGACACCCCGTATATACAGGGTGATTATAAAGAAACTTTGCCAACATCTGCACTTCTAGCGCCCGTTCTATTTAACCGATCAAGATGAAATTTTAAATATAGTTGTTTGAAGGTATGCGCTCGAGATTCTGTGAATGGCAATACAGTGGTGCTCACGGTTACGGTTATAGTTACAGAAACTCGAAAATTTCGAATGGCAACGCCTACTTTTTCCTGTCTCAAAATGTTCAGTGCATGCGAAAACCCTAAATAGCGTTGAAACGGTACCGATATGTCCAAAAACAAACGTGTTATGCATACACAAAGAAGAGTTCTGAAAACAGGCCAACAAAACACGATCTGTGCGCACGCAGTAACTTTGCATATGACACAGGCAAGATACCAATCACAGAACGCCGTTCGCCAGATATTCAGCGGAGGAAGCCTATAAAATACCAAGCGGGTATGCGAAGTCGTCATTCATGAACTCGCACATGCCGACGATATGACTCTTCCTGGGAAAGTTCGCGGTGAATTGATCAAACTCTATTATCTAAATGGGATGAACGCTGCGGAAGCCTTGCGTGTGTATCGCCGCAATCATCGACAACGACGTGGGCCATGTACTCTGCAAGCTGTGCGTGATTTAGTGCGCAAATTCGAAGATACAGGCTGCACCTGTGACAAACCGCGCTCCGGACGGCCAACAGTTTCTGAGGACGTTGTCATGGAAGTGCATCATACAGTGACTACAGGGCACACAGAAACTGCAAGAGGATTATCGCGCTTGTTGGATATTCCGAACACAACGGTCCGCAAGCTCTTGCGCTCAGTACTTCACATGTTTCCCTATCGATTTCAGCGCGTCCAGATGTTGCAGCCGGGTGACCCACAACAACGTCTGGACTTCGCAAATGAATTTTTATTACGATATGATGCTGATAACGACTGGCCACTTCGCATACTATGGACGGACGAGGCGCATTTCACCTTACATGGCAACATTAACACAAAGAATTGTGTGCACTGGGGAGAGACGAATCCTCACGCTGTGGCACCAGTACCATTATTTGACGCCAAAGTGACTGTGTGGTGCGGCATTACAGCTACATTTGTTCTCGGCCCGTTCTTCTTTGAGGAAACGACCCCAGCGGGTCCTGCAACATGTTCTGTAACAGGCTCTCGGTATGCAGCCATGCTGAAAAATTCTGTACTACCGGAGTTGCGTCGGCGGAATGCACTCAATGACGTTGTTTGGATGCAAGATGGTGCACCTCCACATATAGCGAGGTCAGTTAAAAGGCTCCTAGATCAGCATTTTGGTGATCGCATCATCTCACGCCATTATCCTATTCCGTGGCCTGCGCGATCCCCAGATCTGACGCCTATGGATTTCTGGTTTTGGGGATATCTCAAATCCAGAGTTTACCTGTGCAATCCGCAAACATTGTCGGGCTTGCAGGATTCTATACGGCGTGAGATTAGAAACATTCCTCGCGTCATGTTGCGTTCAGCGGTATTGTCCGTCGTCTCCCGCATGCAATGCGTAATTGCTTGTGATGGCACCCATGTGGAAAATGTTTGATGCCAATAAAGGTTTTCTTTTGTCTGATATGTGTTCTCATCATTCAGCAGTTTCTTGTCTCTGTCGAATGCATTATTGCTCGGTGCGCCTTAAAGAACGGTTTGTATGTCTATAACACGTCGGTTTTTGGACATATCGGTACCGTTTCAACGCTATTTAGGGTTTTCGCATGCGCTGAACATTTTGAGACAGGAAAAAGTAGGCGTTGCCATTCGAAATTTTCGAGTTTCTGTAACTATAACCGTAACCGTGAGCACCACTGTATTGCCATTCACAGAATCTCGAGCGCATACCTTCAAACAACTATATTTAAAATTTCATCTTGATCGGTTAAATAGAACGGGCGCTAGAAGTGCAGATGTTGGCAAAGTTTCTTTATAATCACCCTGTACATAGATAGATAGATAGAACAGCAAAAGTCCTCTAATCCCCTTTTCTAATATATTTTTCTGCAGCTAAGTGTTTAAGTTTTAAAGATTTTATGAACGAAAGTAATTAGTAATTTTTCGGTTTTCAATTTTCACCTATCAAAACGTTTTGTTACATAGAACGTTTTCATATTTAATTTAGTAAATGCAGAAAGCAGAACGCTTTGCACTTTAGACATATTAGCTATTTAGGTAGATTTCCCCAATATCTATTATTAGTATATTTTTTTACTGCTTTAAATCATATCTTCTTGTGTTCATATAAATTAACGTATTTGCTTTTAAATATCGCATAAACAAATGCGTTGTTAAAGAATATCTAAACCTTATACAAGAAAGGGCGAATGCAAAATGGACATTTATTTTTAAATAATAACATGTGCGGTGTATACTATCTGTTTTAGCGTTCTAAACTATATACACACACTGCTGGTTCTTAACTAAAAACACTTAACTAAAACTAATGGACTGTATAAAAGCGGATTTATTCACATAACAAACAACAAAAAGCGAGACATCACACGGCTTATTCTATAACAACCTTTTTCACTTTCCAAAAAACAAGAAGCAAAACAGAACACTGAGTGTTCCCAAAGGCGGAATGTAAGAAAAAGAAACTTACATAAATTCGGAGCACATGAAACCAAGGAACATGCAGCTTTAGCTAGCTGCAGACGATAATTACATAAACATTCTGGCTCCCGTTGAAATCCCCTGGGATTTCAACAAGTGGTTAGTTGCTTACAATATCTTACTATAATGAAAAAAAACAATTAATAACACAAACAAATTAATGCAAAAAAATAGAAAATTATTAAACAGTTTTCAGTTCACAGTTTTTAGTTTCTATAGGAAGAGGACACAGTTTCACTACTGGATGATTGATTACACCCCTACTAGTCTTGATCGTCACAACTCTGACCTTATTATCTGGACCTGGATGAACAGTTAGTATTCTCCCTAATTTCCATTTAAGTGGTGGAAGATTGTCATCTTTTATTAGGACTAAGTCATTGACGTCTAAATTTCGCCGACTTTTCTGCCATTTAGGTCTTTGCTGAAGTTGAGCCAAATATTCCCGGCTCCATCTTTTCCAAAATTGCTGTAAGATGAAATGTCTCACATGCCATCTATCAAGGTGACTCAAGGAACTGTGACTTAGATCTTGTTCGGGTATGGCAGTTAGTGAAGTTTCAACTAGGATGTGACCTGGCGTTACAGCAGTCAAGTCTGTTGGGTCAGATAATGTGGGACACAGTGGCTTAGAGTTGAGACAAGCTTCAACTTGTGTAACCAAGGTTTGGAACTCAGGATAGGTTAATACAGTGTCACCAACGGTTTTCTTCAGATGCGATTTCATGGATTTTACTGCAAATTCCCACAGTCCACCAAAGTGTGGAGCAGAAGGCGGATTAAATGTCCAAGTTATTTCCTCTGACGACAAAAATTTGCGAATTTCTTCATTCTGCTTGCACTGCAAAAGATATAATTTTTTTTCTGCACCTTTGAAGTTTGTTCTATGGTCACTAAAAATCTCAAAAGGTTTCCCTCTTCTTGCAATAAATCGTTTTAATGCACTTAAGAATGCCTTTGTTGAAAGATCTTCGACGACTTCAAGATGGACTGCTTTGATGACGAAGCAGATAAAGACACACACATATGATTTAAATGATTTTACTCCGCGTCCTGCACGATATTTAATCATGAATGGTCCTGAAAAATCTGTTCCAACTCGATGAAATGGTCGTGATTGTGTTACTCTGGATGCTGGAAGATCAGCCATTATTTGTTTTGCAGTTTGAGCTTTATATCTGCAACACGTAACACAAGCTCTTACCATTTTCCGAATAACAGACCTAGCAGTAATGATCCAAAATTGCTGTCTAAATAAAGAAAGAAGAAGTTCTGGACCTGCATGTAAGTATTTTTCATGATAATGTTTAATTATGATCTTAGTCACATGTGCTTTGATGGTAATAAGATTGGGTGCTTTTCATTCTCCGACAGCTTGCGTTTTTCAATCTTCCTCCTACTCTTAATATTTTGTTATTATCTAAAATTGGACACAAGCACATGAGAGTGCTATTTACAGGTAGCTCTTTTCTAGCTTCTAAATACTGAATTTCCTTACTGAAGTTCACTTGTTGAACTATCCGAATAATGCAGCGTGTTGCGGCTTGAATTTCACTGCTTAATAAAAAGGATGTATTTCTTTCTACAAGTGTTACCTTTGAATTGGAGATGAATCTCAATATCCAAGCAAATATGCGTTGCAACTTGGAAAACGAAGATATTTTTGATATTAACATCAAGTTTTTTTACAGTTTCAGAAGCTACAAATGATACGGTTTTACGTGCTTCTGGTAATTCTTCTTTATTTATGGGAATAGGTTCATGCACGGGAACCTCCCTGCTTCTTAACCATAGTAGGCCGATCCACCACAAGTCGTGGGACAGTAGTTCTGCAGGAAGTAACCCACGTGATGCACAATCAGCAGTATTTTCTTTTCCGTCCACATGGTTCCAATTCTCAGCTGGTAAAATGGATTGGATTTCTGATACTCTGTTGGCTACAAAGGGTTGCCATCTTTTAGGATTTGATCTTAGCCATGACAATACAATTTGTGAATCACTCCATGCGTGCACAGAATCAGGTTTTATATGTAATGCAGCTCTGACTGCCTGTATTAAGTGTGCCAGTAATACTGCAGAACATAATTCCAGTCTTGGAATCGTGACAGGTTTTAGTGGTGCTACGCGACTTTTAGCTGTTAAAAGTTTCACATCAATGTTAGAGTTATCACAAGTTTTAACGTAAATAACTGCTGAATAACCCTTTTCTGACGCATCACAAAATCCGTGAAGTTCACATCGAGAATAATTGAGCAAAATTACTTTTCTAGGTATAAATATGGAATTTAAGAGTTTGACTTCTTTGCACAAAATTTTCCACTTTTGGTCAATAACTATAGACTTTGCTTTTGGGAAATTAAGACCCTCATCAATTGCTAACTGACTCAAAGCTTTAGTTGCAAGATATGGAGCAGCAGCAGTTCCATACGTGACAGTATTTAAGCGAAAGACTTGTATTTGTTTATCTGGACTATCTCTCCAGAATATTCTGTGAAAATCCCTATCATTGTCATGAATTTTTACTTGGCTATACATCATTCTTATATCAGCTGTTATGGCAATATTATGAAATCTAAACCTTAATAAAATGCAAATTAAATCATCTTGTATTTAGGGACCTACCATTAGAGTGTCGTTTAAAGAAACCCCCTGTTGTTTTTTTAGCACTCGCATCCAGAACTACTCTTAATTTAGTGGTTAAACTAGAATTGTTTAAGACGAAGTGGTGAGGGATGTAATAATGTTTAGTTTCTATTTCCCGATCTGTATTCGAAACAAAGTCCATGTGGCCCAGAGATAAATATTCTTTCATAAATTGAACATACTGGTTGTAAATTTCTGGCATG
Source organism: Maratus michaelseni (assembly GCA_963931845.1). Taxonomy (NCBI): domain Eukaryota; kingdom Metazoa; phylum Arthropoda; class Arachnida; order Araneae; family Salticidae; genus Maratus; species Maratus michaelseni. The sequence goes on along the minus strand of OZ007590.1, from coordinate 125,151,667 downwards.
GAAATTAGTTTTTTCTCAAGATAAAGAAATCTTCTGTGCGCTATTTGGCGTGAATCACCTAAAATATCTCGATCCTGTTTGAATGGTAATGCGACTGAATAGCGGCATGATTTTTCTCTAAAATGAGAACTCTCAAAATGTTTTTCACAATATTTTTCTTCAACTGTTAAAGGTTGCACATTTGGAATTTTTTCTAATTTCCAGAATGAATTTACTAACTCGTCAGTTTTTGTACTTAAATGATTTACATGTACTGGATCAGTTGCTAGCGTTTCAAAATTTGTAGTACCCGAAATTATCCACCCAAGTCTCGAATTTAAGGCAAATGGAAGGTTAGGTTCACGTTTGACAATTTCCCCAGTCATTAAATGCATAAATACATTTACACCAAATAAAATGTAAATTTTTTGTGACTTGTAAAACAATGGATCAGCTAACATTAAATCACTGAAATTATCGCAAATGACTGAAGGTAAAAACACATAGGGAATATTATCTGTCACTTTATCCATTACGAATGCTGATGTTGATACTCTAAGATCACTTTTGAAGTGAGAAGTGAATAATAAATCGACTTCCCCATTGCTCACAGTATTAAATGTTCTCAAACAGGACACAGAAATAGAACTATCTTTTACCTTTAGTCCTAATTTGTTTACACATTCTCTAGAAATAAATGACTTATGAGAGTCTGTATCACATAAACATCTGCATTTTACAAATTCTTGTTTAGAATTTTGAACTTTTATTAATGCGGTACACAACAAAATATGACTCTTTTGATTACTCTTTGCGTTTGATTCAGAATGAGAGGCACAGACTGTAGACGAAACATTAGCACTCGCTGACTCAACTTTTTTAGGGATAAATTCTTGTGCGTGTGGGGACATTCTATTCGTCTGAGTCTTATTCCTTGAATTATTTACCATGTGCAAAATACTATGATGTTTCTTAAAGCAATGATGGCACGTATTTAGACTCTTACATTTATTGAGAAAATGCATATTAGATAGGCAATTGAAACAATAATGATTATGTTTTACGAAATCTACTCGTTGTTGAACAGGCAAATTAAGAAATTTCGAGCATTTAGCTAAGCTATGTTCTTCTTTACAATAACCACAACCCAAAGTAGCTACAAAAGCATTACTCGTATTTGGAAATACAGATTTAGGTACCTTATTTACCACTAACTTGATATTTTGAAGAGTTCTTGCGTAATTCTTAAGAAATTCTATTAAGTTCTTAAGTTTTGGAATTTCATTGCATTTAAGCTGACGTTCCCACCACAATTTTGTAGAAGGATCCAATTTTTGCAAAATTAAATAAGTCATTAATGTATCCCCAAATTTGTCAATGGTTTGGTTCAATACTTCTAACGAGCAAATAACTTCATTAATGTTAACAACTAGATTTAAAATAGCAACAGCTGATTCTGTTTGAATTGCTGGTAAACTTAGAAATCGTTTAATATATGCAAAAATTTGTTCTCTCTTATTTGAATATCTTTCGTCTAGTAGATTTCATGCAATTTCAAAATTAGAATCCAAAATTTGAATAGACTGAATGACGCGATACGCTTCACCTTTCAATGAAGCCTTCAAATACTGCAATTTTTGAGCATTAGATATAGTAGTATTACTGTTAACGCATGCATTGAAAAGATCTTTAAATGCTATCCATTCAGTGATATTGCCTCCAAAAGTAGGTAATGATAACCTAGGTAATTTAATATTCTCAAAAATGTTTTCGGAAATTACACTATCAGATTTATTTTCACTCTTATTTAACTTCGCATTTTCGATTTTTAATACTTTCTCACCTTTAAATTTCCACAAATCAATTTTATCTGAGATTTCCTGTGCACTACCTATATCACTCTCTAATTGTTTAGATTCTGTAATTAAACTTTCGATTTCCCTATCAAGTTTTTTTATTTCCGATTCTTTCTGTTTTAACAGTTCAATATTTTCTTCTAATTCTGTTAAATTAATCTCACCATCTGCGATTATACTTTCGATTTTCTTAATAAAATTCGTTAAACTTCTCCGTAGAGCAGTTCTTTTCGTTTTAAAAGTTGTTAGTTCGCTCATTTTTACTTAAATCAAACCCAAAACTAGTTCTAAAATATGTTAATACGAAATTTAGTTTAAATCTAAACTATATTCTCATCACAATTCAACAGTTTTAAATAGCAAATTATTTTTGCACACGAAATATAATGTTCAAAGTTAACTTACCTCACAAGCAGAGGTAATCTTTCGTCACAACCGACATCACGGCAGATGAGAAAAATGTTCGATTCTACACTTTTTTTTTCTTTCACTAGCGCTCCGGCTAGACTTGTACCAAGAATGTTTTAGCGTTCTAAACTATACACACACACTGCTGGTTCTTAACTAAAAACACTTAACTAAAACTAATGGACTGTATAAAAGCGGATTTATTCACATAACAAACAACAAAAAGCGAGCTATCACACGGCTTATTCTATAACAACCTTTTTCACCTTCCAAAAAACAAGAAGCAAAGCAAAACACTGAGTGTTGCCAAACGCCGAAAGTAAGAAAAAAAACTTACATAAATTCGGAGCACATGAAACCAAGGAACATGCAGCTTTGGCTAGCTGCAGACGATAATTACATAAACACTATCTATATTTAAAAAAAATGAAAACTCAAGAAATAAAACTGAAATACGAATGCAGGAGTTGGAAAAACTACTTTTTTATTGCAGCAAACTACAACTACTTTTACGAAAATGTAGTTAATTTCAACTACAAGTACATGGTTTGAAAAGTAGCGACTACAAACTACATTTCAAAAGTAGTCACTATTTCGCTACTTTTAAATTTTGTCAAAGGGTACCATTTACACTAGAAATTGAAGACACGGATTAAATAATAAAGCGATCCCTAGTTATATTGCGTCTGCCGGGTTATAATTAAATAAATGCGACATAACCGAGGGGATAAAAAAAAATTAAAAAATAATATACAAAAAAATGTTTTGTGTTTGTCTCCTAAATATTAGCTTATACACCCGATAAAATTTCGTAGCAAAATTAAGAGAGATATTATAGTCTAGAAAATTAGGGTAATTTTTTCCTCCTGAAGTAGCATTAACAGTAGCATCGGTTCTCGCTACAAACTATTGATTTTTTGTATCGCGCTACTCGCTACTCTACATTATTCAAAATGTAGCGTTCTACACTACAAACTACTGTAAAAAGTAGAGAGAGGCTACTGTAGTTTCGCTACTTCCGATCCCTGTGCTAACATATAATACCGTTGTGCGTAGAATGCAAATGTTGTTGTAATGCCGTTGTATAAAAAAATACATAAATTAAAAGTAAATTAGAATTTTTAACAAAAACATTTAACTTTTTATGTGAGTTCGTAATTATATAAATACGGAGCACCTATAGTCGACGTTTGGTCCGTCCATCTGTCTGTCTGTCAGGCAGTCCGTCTGCCTGTCTGCCCGTCTGTCCGCATATAACAGCGAAAAAACTACCCAACTAAATGGTTTGAAATTTAATATATATAACTGTTTCATAATTTTGTCGAGTCATTTCAAATTTTATGAAAATCGAATCAAAACTTAAAATTATATTAATATAAGTTTTTTTTTATTCTATTAAATCCTATCATACGTAATCTATATAATAAAAGCGGATGTTATGTGACTGAGGAAAACAAATACGGGCTAACCACATCGTTTTGCATATGCCAAGCGGCCATTTTTATTAAAAATTATTTTTTTGAATAAAAATGCGTATAAGTTACATTTTTAGAAAGAACGTTGAAAAAAAAATTGTTTGTTTGACATAAGTTACATTAAAAAATGTATAGAATCTGACATAACTTCAGTGAAAAGGTTAACAGTCGAATATCTCAATACATTAAATAAACAAAATATTCATGCATCGTGAGTCATAGAAATACTAACCTTGGAGGTAATCATTCGCAAAGCAAGATCTCCATGGTGAATTTACATAGCTGTCTGGAGTCGGAAAAAATAGCATCTGTAAACATGACATACGTAATAAGAAAAATAAAGGCATCCTCATTTCGTTCATAACAGACGATATAATTTATTTTACTGAAATAATAACGATGATTTTTTACATTGTAAAACTAGTTATAGCACGAAACGAACGCACCTCATTTGCCACGTTTAACGTACAATTTCCAACTTTTTAAAAATTAGTATTGTTCATGTCAGAGGGAATATTTTTAGACAACATGATTAATGCACTCACAAAGACCAAAGCCGAAAAACACGAAGATTCTTCCCACCATGCTTGAATGAATTCACTTTAAATGTCTTCTTTCTTGCTTACATTTATTTCATTTCTTTAGCTGTCAAGTGAGTGCTTCCGTTAAAACATGGTGAAGGAGTATTTTACAAAATATTTTATGGATCAGTAAACATTCTCTAGTACAATATATTTCCCACTAACAAGGCTATGACACAATTTATTTCAGTAACATTAACAGAAGATTTCATTTTTATATTTTGTCGAATATAACATTTAGTTACTTTAAAACTCATTTGAAAACATTTAAATTAATGAATGCAAGGTGCAAGAAAGTATTTAAAAAATCAGTAATTGGATAGTTTGTAATATCGTGAAATTCGATGATTTTCTTCAAAATATAATTATTAAATTCAAATATTTCCTCTAGAATAGTTAAAGTGACTCTGATGAGTTTAATGTGCCTCTGATGTAAATTTATTATTTAAACGCATTTATATGTTTTATGCTTCTTTTCGAACATATAAATGCATATTAATAATATTGTTCTATTTTAAATAAAATTTTCCAGGCGCATAAACTAAGCTGTAAGATAAGCATCATATATCAAAATATATTATAAAAAGAAATAATAATAAGTGTGTACCTAAATATGTAAAACAAGTAATATAAAAACTTTTTTTAAAGTCAATTCCTACTTAGGTCAAATAGAAATTTTTTTCCAGCGATCTACACGCTTCGCCACTGACGGTATTTATTCATAAATTTATATCCTGCTAAATATCTTACATAAGAGAAATTTTTGAAATGTATTAAAAATTAAATAAAAATTAAATAGCTAAAATACCAAAAATTAATAGCTCGAAAAGTATTTCTCACAAAATTGTTAGACAAACTGCGTTAGAAAGGTAAAAAAATTGTATTTTTCTTGATATAAATTTAAAATCTAATGATTATGCCGTTTTTCAAATATTGAATTTCAAAAATTACCAAACTTCACAATAAAGTGCCATAGCGATGTTACAGTTAGCGATAATACAGTTTTTTTTTAAATATTAATTAATTAATTAAATTTTATTATTTAATTTTAGTTTTATACTTCATTTCTGTTCAAAAATATAGACTCACTCCACATTTATAGTCTCCTTCGCCCGCGAGCCGCCTGATCTTCGTCCGTGAACAGCCCCATTATCTTATTACGTATGAAGGTGAGACTATAAATATGGAGTGAGTCTATACTTTTGAACAGAAATGAAATATAAAATTAAAATTAATTAATTAAATTTGATTAATGAATTAATATTTGAAAAAACTGTATATAAAAAGTGAAAAATATTGTTCTCAACCAATTATTTTTGGAATTCTATAATTATAAATAAAATACCGTTGCACAAAACTAATAAATAGATCAGAATTCCCAAATAAAACGCATTTAAAAATATATTTGCTGAGGTAACAGCACTATTATTATTGCTGTCCTTTATGTGACATGATTAATGTACACAGAAATAGCAAAGCAGAAATGTACATAAGTTCCCGTCATCATGCTTGAATGAATGCACTTTGAATGTCTTTTGCATAGCTTACATATGTTTCGAGTTTTTTTTTTTTTTTCATCAAACGGAGCGAATGTTTCCGTTATAGAAGGGTACACGGGCTGAGAGCATTTCACAAAATATTTTATGGATCGGTAAACATCAGCCTCTACGATATATTTCTTACTGACAAAGCTGTGATATATTTTCTTTATGTTATTTCAATATAATTGTTAACGTTATTTGAATGGGATTTCAAAGGTTTTACATTTCATCGAATTAAACATTTATTTAAATTAAAAGTTATTTTGAAACATTTAATTATATGGATATAAAAAACAGAGTATTTTATTATAAAAGTTCGCCGTTAGTTATTATGTATCTACATGAAATTGTAATTTTTACTTCAAGATGTTATTACTAAAGTAAAATATTTTCTTTAGAAGAACTAAAAGTTATTGTTCTTAGTTTAAAGTGTTTCTTCCCTAAGTTTAATCTCGGAACAGATTTTGTTTTTTTTTAAAGCCACTATTAAAATATATAAGGTATTAAGCTAATATTTTTGTCATTTTAAACAACATTTTTGAATGCTCATATATGAGGGGGTTAGAATGACAGTAGAATAAGTCAAAATTTTGTAAAATCTAGATAACCATATTTTTACTGAACGTATATTAATTTATGTTCAGTGTGACAGTCAAATAAGAAATAGTTCACTTAGGGAATTTCTAGAGGGAAAAGAAATTTGGACCACTTAATGCAATGGCAATACGACAGGTTTCACAAAACCCTTTATTTCTCAAATTGCTAAATATTGACTTATTCCACTGTCATTCTAACCCCCTCATATATAAACTAATATGAAGGTAATTATCTTATATAAAAATCTATGATCGCAGAAGTTCTTAAATTTGTACGAGAAAAGGTGTATTTATATTAAACTAGTATATACCCCCTGTCAAAAATGACAGGATATTGACTCAATATTCAATTTTTGAAATAGTTCAACGAATGGGCAAAACATTCAAATTAAATATTTAAAAAAAATAATCCATGTGCGAAATTTTCTGAAAAAAAAAGCGTTATCAATGTGTTTCTAAAGAGCTTAACTCACCACATAGCTCATTTTTTTATTATATAAGCAAAATTAAATGGAAATTACTCGGTACTATTTATTCCTTATATTTTAATTACGTTTCATAAGAAAAAAATTATTTTATTTACGATGGAAACAAAATTTAAAATTTGTTTGTATTATCTACCGGTAGATGGCACCATATTCCCTTATACGGTCCAATGTTGCTTGTGATTTCCAAGCAAGCCACCTCGACTGTCTTTCTCTAATTAATCGCCGTCTACGTTCAATCGGCGTTTCATCATTTTAATCAGGCATCGCTAAAACAATCCTTAAATAATATAAAACAACAATAAAAACTGATTTGATTGAACATATTCAAATCCACCGCGCGTTCAAAACAGCATTTAGAAAGATCAACAAAGATGTTAAAGCAGTAAAACTCACGATGCCAAATAGCAATCAGTACAGCACAAATAATTTTGATGAATGATTCACAAAAGTGAATGACTCACTTTTTTTTTTTTTTTTTTTTTTTTTTTTTTGCAACAATAATAATAATAATTAGCAAAGTGAAATGTAATTTCTGAAATTTTCACATTAAATTTTAATATGCTAATTATATGCAAATATTAACTTGTATTTTTATCAAAGTTCGATTGTTTATATTAATTGACGAAAGATGGCTGCAAAAATAGTTTTTGAAGGTTTTAAACAAAATTAAAATATTTAAAGAACTTAATATGCTTTTACAAATATTTTAAGAACAGAATCAGATAATTAACCTTTTATTTTTAATTGAAGCGTTCAAAGAGTCATTCATTTGTTTCAAGATTTAGAAATTCTGAATGGCAACAGTGTTTGTTTGTTTATATTTAGCAATTTGATATTTATAATAGCTTATTTTTAATTTGTAACTTAATACATTATAATTGGATAAGATATACATGTTTTATGTGAAAATATGCAGAACAGACATGATTTCACGTAGAAGAAATTATCGTTTAGTGGTCATGTGTTAGCATATCTTTTTCAGGAAGCCTAACATGGCGTTTAACTACGGTCGACTCGCAGACCAGAGTGGTACAGTCCGGTACCGTTACAGACACTTTCTCGCCTTTGGATTTTATTATAAGTAAGATATTAGCACATCTGTGAAGCGCTGCTCAGGCTAATCTTGTGTGTTTCCGTGTAAAATTGTCGAAAATAGAACAGACACGAAAACACGCTGCTATTAGTTATTAGTCTTCGTGCTTTTCCCGCTCATAGACCATTAATATATCATAAGTTTAATAAAACCCTGTGCGCTTCGCAATCACAATTTGTTCATATGGCGAACAGTTCATAAATCATATACTTACAACAATTGTTTTTGAAAATAAGAAAAAATATAGAACATTTTGTAAAAGGTTTAAAATTGGATAGATAGCAATTGAAATATTTTGAAAAACAGAATTAAAAAAATATATAATTAAAACTTCACGTGGAAAAAATGTCTTGCGCAAAACATATAATCAAAAATTCATTTTATTGCCAAAATTAAGGTAATTCTTATATAAAATCCATTAAATGAAATATCACGTCAATGCTAAATGTGATTTAATATTAATTGAAAAAAATATATATATAATATTAAATTGTTGAACAATAATCTCGTTACGTCACAATGAATAGAAACAGGAATATTTATTGGCTTATATAATGAAAGTATATGTGTTTAAATACGTTTATAATAATGTAACATGCAAATTAAAATTTTAAAAAAGTTCCAAATACCAGGTGAAAACTGTCCATACATGGTTATCAATTTTTAAGTTATTGCGATTTTTTTTTTCAGACGCGGCAGCAGGAAAGGAAAAAATTGCATTTAAATTGTTGAAATTAACACAATTCGGGAAAAACTTTCCGGAAAACCTTAAATAATTAAAAAATAATTCAGATAAAAAGAAGGAGGTCATAGCAGTCGTCACGTTTATTCGCTCTACTATCCATCAAACAGTGTGAATGAATGCTATATTTTAATTATATACATTTAATAAAAAAAAAGGAACTTGCAAAGCAAATTAAAAAAAGAAAATTATTTCTATATTGTTAAGCCCGAGAAGGAACAGATATTAAAATTATTTTATTTAGCCAATGCTACAATAATGTTACATTTTTATATTAAATCTTGCTCAGTCTATTTAATCTTAAAAAAGTAAATTTAAATTTGAAACTTCATATTAAAGCAACTTTAAAACAATTCATTTAGTTGAAATGAAATCTAAATAGATCTTCAACTTTTTAAATTATTTGAACTTCTCATGTTTCTTGTCTGTTAGAATTTGCTACAATACAAATTTTGCATAATGCATGTAAAACTGAAAAAAAAGTTGAAGATTTATTTAGATTTCATTTCGACTAAAGGAAATGTTTTAAAGTTTCTATAATATCATGTTTCAAATTTAAATTTACTTTTTTAAGATTAAATAGACTGAGCAAGATTTAATATAAAAATGCAACATTATTGTAGCATTGACTAAATAAAATAATTGAATGTAAATTTCCATAAAATTAATTATGTGCACGGGATTAACAGATATTTTCTTGTACGAAGATTTTTAAAAATGAGATATTACTTTTAAAACAATTTTTAAATATTATGCAATTTTTTCGGTATCGGGATCGGACGGCCCCACCAGTGCTCTCAAAGCTGGTAGATGGGAGGTGCTGGGTTCAAACCCTTGTCGCGCTCGTCGACATAACCCGGGTTTATGAACGATATTGTTTCTGCTGTTACAGCCTGTTGTTGTTCCTCTTACTCCTATCCTGTGGTTTGCATGATATTGAGAAAGAGTAAAGTTGAAATACCCATACGTTAATCTCATCATGCTTGAATGGGTTCACTTTTAAAGTGCTTCAGCTACAAACGCAATGTAAATAGAACATTTAACAAAGTATTTTAAATGCAGGTACAAATGTTTCTATATAATACTTTTTATCGCAGTCAAACATTGCTATAGTTTTTTTAAAATGTAAATAAAATTTTTAATGTTATATATTTTCATGGTTTTTCAACAGTTAACTAAATTGAAACTTCCTAGTGCATACAGTACACAGACAAAATATTTTCCAATCCAGGTAAATCGATAGCTGGATACCATACATCATCATGGACTCTTTTAATATATTTAAAAAATAATATGCCTTTGAATACTTAAATCAAATTTTTAAATAATTTTTGATTTATTTAAAAGTACCGAATATTTATTAATCATGTAAATATATATTTAGTTGGGAAAACTTGCAAAGTGTACAAGATACTGCTATGTTTTATTGCTTTTGATATATTTTAAAATAATGTTATAGTGAGGTGCTAGAGCAATGTCAAGTGGATGAAGTACATTTGACACCTTTTAAAATAACAATTTATAAAACTTTATGAAAAGTATGAATAGTTGCTTTTAAATAGAATTTGTTGGTGTTGTTTATAGCTTATGACTCTAAATTGTTTGGGATTATTTTTGTAAAACAGAGTCAAATACTATTTTAAAAAAAGTACAAATTCAGTAAAAAATAAAATACAATGATTTTTACTCTTTTCTTTCTTTCTTTCTTTCTTTTTTTTTTGTACAAAACAATTGTTTTGCGTTTATTGTGTTAATATTGTTGTTATTTCGTTTTATTATAAAATGTTCGTTTATTACTCTTGATTTTGTACAAAACTAGGGGACTCTGCACCCTACGGTCTACGCTCACTAATCCCCTGTCCACAGCGCAGTCTTTAAAACACGCTAATATATATATGGAAGATTATGGAAGATTAAATGTTATTATGATGACAGTATCAATCTTCTGTAATCGAGTTGCCACTCATTTTCTGTTGACTGGGGGAATTTTCGGTGCCCAAGGATACATTCATCGTTGTCGAAATATCTGAAGGTTCTTTGAGTGACTGATTATGAGAGATCTATTACACATTTAAAAATAGCTTCTATAATATGTTTAAGTATAAAATGTTGGTATCTCACGGACTTTTATAACGTTTAGAAGAAATGTTTTCTTTTAGACGCTAGTAAGATCGTTTTTAATACGATAGTTTAAATATATAGTTTCAAATATGACCTAATTTTCAACATTAAATGCTTATCGCATTTAATAGCTAAATTTTTTTTTACAGTTTTCTTTCTTTTTTAAAAAAATCGTGTGTAAATATATTTTGCAATTGAATTGCCTTTGTAAGTATTATTATTATTATTATTATTATTTAAATCTGCTAGCAGAAGATGAAAAGACTATTTCAAACTACAAATTAAATTTCTAATCAGATAATGAAATTTTGAATAAAAAATTGAAAAAAAACACAAGAACGTGGACAGATTTAAAAAATGATTGGACACTGCACACCTATAAGTGCACATTCTACACATATAAGTATGTGTCTTCAATTGCTATACATAGTTTTTGTTCCTATAATACTTTTTAACGGAATTCTTTTGACCGATTGCAATATTAAATACCGCTTACAATAATTCTTCAGTTTAAAATATTGCCTGGTTCAGCGTGTTTATCATGCATTTCTTTATTATGAAAACTACCAGTTTGATGTTTTTATATGTACTAGTTTTTTTTATTATTAGCTAAGAAAGTGAAAAGTCCACAATAAATTTAATAACGGTAGCGGTGGCAGAAGCATTATATTAAGAATATTAGTTACCTTTTTTTTTAGAATAGAGAGAAAACGTAATGAGAATTGTAAAACCTTTCACTAAAAGTTAGTTCTGAAAAATTGAAGAAGAAACCGTGGAATCTTGTTTAATATAACAGTTCTTAAAAATTAGATTTTCCGAATCTTTTAAAATTTTATATGCTTCGAATTGTGCATATAATCTAAAAATTTTAAATTAAGGATTACAAGATAGATAGTTGTTAGATTAGATATCGTGTAAAGTCAAATAAAAATAAAAATGTCTTTGAGGCTTCTGATCTGCAGATTTTCTAGTAAAAACAACAACACATATTGGTACATTTAATATTGGTACATTCATGCAATACATTTTTTTATATTGATAGCCTTGCCAATGTAATCAAAGCAGCCCACTTAATAATGTCATTAATACTTTAAAATGTTTGTAAAATATTGTACAGTATATTTTCGCAGTATGTCCCCAATATTTAAAATATTGCGTGCCAGCGCAATTTCAGCAGTTCTAGGTTTTAAGGGTGGTTTAAATATCATATTGATTGAGTTTTTAAAAGTTGAATTGGTTTAACCCTATATATTACCAAAATTTTAAAATCAAATGTAAATCCAACTAAATGAAATATCTTATTATCTGCCTCTTCTCGGGACTAAACAATGTGGGAAATAAATATTTTTTACTGCAAATTATTTCCGCAAATTATATTTTTGTTTATTAGTATTATTTTTAGATGCATTAATGTAATCTACTTACATAAAAAAAAAAAAAAAAAAAAAAAAAAAAAAAAAAAAACCTGGAATAATGTACGACTCATGCATTAAATAATTGTTATGATTTCTTTAAATTCTAAAGAAAACTAATCTAAAATATCTGTCCAGGTACATTTTTGAAATTATACTTTCATATAATCTTCCCCTACTATTAATTTTACGGCAAAGCTTTTCATTTGTTTTGGAAGCACTCTAGAGAATCATAAAGATCCAATAATCACTAATCTGGCTTTAGTTGTGGTCTGACCAAATAGATTGTACTATCCTTAGGGGAAAAAATATTGTACTTTTTTTTTAGTGTTGCTCTCATTGATCGTTAATGTATTTGATTATTTTTGTTAGTTCAATATTTTCCAGAATTCTATTAGGTACATAAATGTTAGGAATAATACATGTGATTCGCCATCTTTTGATTTGTGAAAATATTACCATCATTGATCATTTCTAACCTAAACGTAGATGATAAAAATCATTTGTCTAACTTATTTCCTTATAGCACTTTTACAGCCAGTTGGCATATTTTGGTGTATAGCTGCTCCGGGTTAACTGTAAAATCCCATAAATTTAATTTTTTAATTTATAAGTAAATTTTTAAAATATGAAAGTGTTCATAACGTGCGAACAATGTTGCGAACCGCAGCGCAAGTTTCGTTCATTCAAGCTATAACTAAATTTACATGATGAAAGTGAAGCATTTCCGTGTTATCACACTTTAATCAGGTAAATACTATAGTTATAGCTTGGATGAGTCAAACTAACGCTGTAGTTCTCAACAATGTTCAACAAATAAGAGTGAATTACGTCAGCCAGGTTCCTTCCCACCTTCCCCTGAATACTATGCCGCTTATAAAAATGGCGGCTGTCGCAGGCGAATTTTTTTTTCATCGTTTGAACGGTCCCTCGAACTTCAGCAGCAATAATTTATAAAAGTTTTCTTAGCCTTGTTTTTCTGCGATCAAATAAGTCAAAGAAAACTTTTAGATATTATTGGTGTTGAAGTTTGAGGGACCGCACAAACGCTGAAAAAATATCCGCCTGCGACAGACGCCATTTTTGTCAGCGCGCAGGCATGGTATTCAGAGGTGGTGACCTTCCGGGTAGTTAAGTAAGAAGAGCATTGGCAAGGCAAACCAAAGTATCCATGTTCGTGTCTTCGCCTGGACATTTTTCGCTTCTTGGAATAAACCTCAAATAATCTACTCGAAACTTGAATATTAAAATGTCTTATTTTTACCTCAGTACATAATCTGTCTCTCTCGCTCTCTCTCTATATATATATCGACGCGTCTGTCCCTATATTTCACTTTGAAGCCACAACTACCCATCGCAGATTCCTGGTGTAGTAGTAACATGAGCCTCCCATCGTGCACCATGGTGGTTATATGTCAGTAGCTGTGGGGGATAGGGGAGATAGGGTGGTTGAATGTGGCTGACCTAGGGCATTTTCATATTAACACCAAAGTGTTCCAAAAAATGTTTGGAATCTTCTTCAACGGGAATTAGTTTATTCAAGTTAACACGAACTAATTAAGATATAAATAACTAAGTAAAATGATTTCTCGCCCCCTAGTGGTGGAAACTGAAACTAAATCATATTGCAGCGCGTGCGTAGCACACCTGCTATACGATGCCGTAGGCAGCGACGACGAGTGTCGGAGTTTCATTCGTAAAGAGGTTAGTTTAGAACAGGATGCGTGCCGAGAATGACTATTTTTGTCGAAACTGCAAAACAAAGTTTCTGATTAGCTAGTTTTATACTTTTAGAATATTAAGAAGTGAGCAAAGAAACGATCGAACGAAAATCCACCTATACATACATAAACCAAATTAAGTTAAGTAAAAGCGTGTAAAATATATATATACACAGATATATAAATTAAAAAATAAACAAACTGAATGGAAAAAGTAACAAAAGATATTCCAGTATACATTAAGAAAGTAAATTTTATATATGACGTACTTTTTCTAACAAAGATCTTACAAGTACAAATAAATAACTGTTTAGTAAAACTCTATATTTTAGACAAAAATATACAATTTCGGAAACTCTTATAATAGTCGAACAATAAAAGTTTTCCTACCTATAATAATGTAATATACTTAAGGATTAGATTTAATCTTTCATCATTTGAAAACAAAAAACATCTAAAAGCGCTGAAAGAAGAAATAGGATACCACGCTCATGTTATAAATTATGTATGTATACATCATAACCTTGAAGAAAAACCATAGAATATTTATAGTAAACCTCATACGGATATAAATAAAACGGTATGAGTTTAAAAAATGATTTGATTTTTAAAAAATATATAGATGAATGAAGTATACTAAATTAAGTGAAGGAATCAGGTACTTATATTAAACATACATGCACTAATTTTTTTAGAATGATTCATTTACATAGAAGCGAAGTATTCCACAAATAAAAAAATATATATTAATAGTTTTCTTCAAAATGAAAATATTTTTTGTAGTATGAAAGAATGTAGAAAGACATTTTTAAGCAAAGCTTCCTCTTTCCTCAGTAAAATAAATAATATTCTTTCTCTTATCTCTTTCAAATCATTAAGATACTTTAATTTTAATAGTAAACCTTTCATTTGTACTGATTAATTTATATAAGTATACAATTTTTTTCCATCTACTGTTGGCGCCACTCATAGCTTCTAACATCGCTTGGCGATAAATGTAATCAGAAGTCGTTTTGTTCTTCGCTTGTTCGGGAGTCTCCATGGGGAGTTCCGAAGTAAATAAAAAATGGTTCGTTGTTGTAAAAGAGTTGAAATTTTATCGATAGTTGTATAATTTACAGTCCACTTCAATGTCGTAGTCGATTTCATGGTCCGTCGAGCCAGAGAATAATCAGCCATCATAGGATTATATTGCGTTTGGTTTAAAAAAGAAAAAAAAATCGGAACAATAACAATGGATATAAAGGTGTTGAATCGAAGAAGGGGCAATATAAAGGCCCAATTGACAAAATTATCAAACTTTATAGCCGATGAAGCACAAGAAATAGACTCAGTGGATATCTTGAATAAAATCGAAAATTTGAACAAATTAGAAGATAAATTAGATGATTTGAAAATGGAGTTCTATAAAATTTTGAAAGATGAAGAAATCGATAAGATGAATTTGAAGAAATCGAACCAGATCTCCAAAATCTAAAGGTAAGATTTAAAAGGCTTATTGAGAATTCTAAAACTAAAAATGTTGATCTAATAAATGAAAATAATGGTGTTAATAATTCAAAAAATTTAAATGTTAAATTACCCGAAATTCCATTGCCGAAATTCGATGGTTCGTATGAAAATTGGAATAACTTTAAGACTCAATTTAATAGTATAATTGATTCGAACGAATTGTTAAGTAATGATCAGAAACTTTTTTATTTGCAGTCCTCTCTTGTGGGGACAGCGAAACAAATCCAAAGTACTGATGACACATATGAGTCATTATTTGAAGCACTTAAAAAAAGATTTGGCAATAAAAGATTAATAGTTAACAGTCATATTAAATCTTTATTAATGTTAGATAATATTTGTACTGATTCAGCTGAAAAATTAAGAAAGCTGCTCGATTTTATTTTAAAGCATGTAAGAGCTTTAAAGGTATTAAATATCGCAATGAACAATTTTAGTGAAAATTTATTGATTAATATTATTTTGACAAAATTGGATAGAACAACATGTAAGGAATTCGAAATGACATTACCAACGACAGATGTACCTCGATGGGACAATTTTATCGAATTCTTGCAAAATCGTGTTCAAATATTAGAAAACCTACAAGAAACACAAATAAATTCGCAAACATTTAAAACCCAGAATAAACAAAAAACTTTTATTCTGAAATCTAATTCATGCCTTGTTTCTAAAAAAATACATGCTTTACACCAGTGCCCTCTTTTTCTAAAAATGACTCCAATTCAAAGATTTGATGAAATAAAAAAGAATAAACTTTGTATAAATTGTTTAAATGACTCGCATCTGCTTTCGAAATGCGGTTCAAAATATAACTGTCAGCTGTGCTTTTTCAGACATAACGTATTACTTCATCGAGATAAAAATAAATCATTTCAAAATAAAACGTCATTAAAAAGCCCCGATTCTGAAGTTGACATATCATTGGCGCCAGACGGACGTCCTGGTAAAGAAAATGATGAATCAAATAAACAAAATTTATCGGAAATATCTCAGAGTTTTTCGTCACATAATAATGAAAGTAAAAAAGCAGTTCTTTTGTCTACCGCATATATTTATATTTATAGTCCGTTACATAAATGTTTCGTGCAGGCCAGGGGAATTCTCGACTGCGGGAGCCAAGCTAACTATATTACGAAAGAGATGTCCTCCTATTTGGGATTGAAAAATGAAAGAATAAATGTTTCCGTTAGTGGATTAGGTGGAAATGCCTTTAATGTTAAAGGGAAAGTTAATACGATAATTCGTAATAAGAATTCTTCATTCTCTTCACCCAGCGAATTTTTTGTTGTTTCGAAAATTACTGACTGTGTACCTTCTTCAAATATTAAAATTGATAAAGCATTGTTACCAAATAGAGTTTTGCTAGCTGATCCTACTTTTGACATACCGGGAAAAATTTATTTAATAATTGGGGCAGAACTCTTTTATGAGATAATAAAAGAAGTAAAAAATCGCATTTCACCAAATTTAATGTTTCAAACTTCAGTGTTTGGCCTTATTGCTACTGGAATTGTTAAAATCAAGAATTCTAACTCATATTGTGGATTGACATTTAATTCTGAAATTGAGAATATTGAAAAATTTTGGGAAATAGAAAATATTTCACCTGACCGTCTTCTAAGTAAAGAAGAAGAATTCTGTGAATCTCATTTTCAAAAAACACACAAACGAGATTATACCGGACGGTTTATTGTCGAAATGCCGATTCAAACTGATCAATTAAATTCATTGGGAAATTCGAGAAATTTAGCAGAAAGGCGTTTACAACAAACAGTAAAGAGATTGGAAAATAATAGTGCTATGAAAAAACTTTATTGCGAATTTTTAAACGAATATGAAACATTGGAGCATATGGAGAGAATTTCAGTCAAAGACTCTCGCTCAGTAGTTTATTACATGCCTCATCATGGCATTTTTAAACCGGATAAATCCTCTACTAAATTAAGGGTTGTCTTTAATGCCTCTGCCCCTACCACAACCGGAAAAAGCTGGAATGATATTTTGCTTTCCGGTGAAGTTAAGGAAGACCTTTTTGATATTTTGTTAAGATTTCGAAAATATAAGGTTGCTTTAACTGCGGACTTTAAAAAAATATTTCGGCAGATTTTGATAGTTCCTTCCCAAAGGGACCTTCTACGCATTCTTTGGAAGGATTACGAAAATAATTCCACAATTGCCTTTAAATTGAACACGGTCAATTATGGAAATAAATACGCCCCTTTTTTGGCCATAAGGTGCATCAAACAATTGGCTTTAGATGAGAAGGATAAATTTCCTCTTGCAGAAAAAGCTATTCTGTCTGATAGCTATATGGACGACATCGTGGCTGGATCCCCAGATTCAGAGTCGGTAATAGCCCTGAATCAATCAATTAATTAACATATTTCGTTCTTGTGGAATGGCCTTGCACAAGTGGAATTCAAATTTGACTGATCTTTTAAATCATGATGAAATCGAAGACGTTTCCATTTGCACTAAGTCTGACACTTCCGCTAAAACTTTAGGTATGGTTTGGCAATCCAACAAAGACCAATTTGTGTTTAGAGTTTCGGTGAAACAACAAGTCTCATACACCAAAAGACAGGTTATTTCTGTCATTGCAAAATTGTATGATCCGCTTTCCAAGGCCAAGTGTTATCTTTAAAAATTGGGGTTGTGTAAAATAGGATGGGACGAGAACATTCCGGAACCTCTTACTAGTGACTGGTGTAACTTCGTAAGTCAACTAAAAACTATAGAAAATATATAACAATCAGTCGATACATTTTAACTCCTTCCACAGAAGCAATATTTGTTCTTGGTTTCGCTGACGCTTCCATAACAGCTTTTGGTGCTGCAGTTTATGTATATTGTTTAAATTCATCCAACTCGACCACATCAAACCTCATTGCAAGCAAATCAAGAGTGTCACCTCTAAAGACCATTTCTGTGCCAAAACTGGAACTATTTTCCTGTTTGCTTCTTTCTCAACTTGTCGCCAAAATTCTCCCTTCCTTACAACTAGACATTCAAGGAGTAATTTTATTCGTAGACCCAACTATAGCATTGGCATGGATAAAAACCTATGCTCATCTATTAAAAACTTTCATCGCAAATAGAGTCTCAAAGATTCACTCTCTCACTGAACAATTTTTATGGAAACACATTCCTTCTAGTGATAATCCAGCTGATATAATATCTCGTGGAACATTTCCTCAGGAACTCTCAGATATGGAACTGTGGTGGAAAGGTCCATTATTGACTAATAATATCTTGGACTTGACAGATAAAGAGGAAGAAACTGACTTTCCAAATGATGATGCTTATTTAAACGAACTTAAAAAGTGTAATATTAATTTGCATCTAATTAACCAGGACTTTAATCATTTTCTTAACAAATTTTGTAATTCAAGTAACAGTTATATTAAGTTAATTTGTATTTTAGTTTATATTTATAGATTCATTTATAATTGCAAGCACTAAGAAAGGAGTGTAGGGCCTATAACAAAAGAGGAATTTTACCAAGCAAAGATTAAATTAGTCAAATTGGCTCAGGTAATGTACTTCGACAGGAAAATGAAGGCTCTCAAGAAAGGTGAGAAACTAAAGGATAGTCCAGTAAGTAATTTAAATCCTTTTCTTGATAGGGATGAAATAATTAGGGTTGGTGGTCGTTTAGATAAATCAAATTTATCTTATGATAAAAAACATCCGATTCTTTTACCGATAGATCACCGGGTTACACTTTTAATTTTCCAGTATTTTCACTTAAAAAATTTGCATGTTGGTGCTCAAACCTTGCTTCATTTTGTGAGACAAGAATTCTGGCCCTTAAATGGCAGACACATAGCTAGAAAAATCGTGCATAATTGCATTGTTTGTTTTAAAAACAAACCTAAAATTGCAGAACAAATCATGGCTTCGTTACCTAAAGAAAGAGTAAATATAAATCCCCTTTTTACAATTTCAGGCATTGATTTATGTGGCCCATTTTATATAAAATACAAAAACCAACGTAAAGGAGTTTTTAGTAAAATTTATGTCGCAATTTTCGTCTGTTTTGCTACTCGTGCAATTCATTTAAAAATAATAACGGATTTAACTTCTGAAGCATTAATAGCTACCTAAAAAAGATTTGTAGCTAGGCGCGGAATTTGTGCCACCATCTTTTCCGATAATGCCTCTAATTTTGTTGGTGCGAATTGAGAATTGAAAAAATTGCATAAAATAGTAAAAACTCAATCCGAGGAATTGGCTGCTTACTTATTGGCTATTTCAATTTCTTGGAAATTCCTACCTCCTAGATCCCCTAATTTTGGTGGCTTGTGGGAGGCAGGAGTAAAATCCTTTAAGCACCATTTAAAAAGAACTATTGGACATTTAAAACTAACTTTTGAGGAATTTTTAACTGTCGTTAATCAAATTGAAGGTATTTTAAACAGTAGGCCTCAAATACCTTTATCTTCGGACCCAAACGATTATGAAACGTTAACCCCAGGACATTTTCTAATAGGCCGCCCTATAAATAGCATCTGTGAACCAAACTTGACTGACCTTGCCAATAATAAACTTAGTCATTGGCAACAAATTACAAAAATTAATCAATTAATTTGGAAAAAATGGAGTAGAGATTATTTAAATAATCTACAACAGCGAACAAAATGGTTATTTGAAAAAGAAAATATTAAAATTGGAAGTATGGTTTTATTAAAGGATACTATTTTGTCCATGAGTTGTCAGTCGGTCACATTCAAGACGTTATTTATGGGAGCGATGGTAAAATTAGGGTTGTGCTTGTAAAAACTCCAAATGGTATATTCAAACGAGCAATTTCTAATATTAGTATTTTGCCCATAAATGATCCTTTATTATAATGTAAATATTTATTTTTCTTATATTTCTGTACATTTATATTTGAATATTTTTTGCAATAACTTTGTATTTTAATATTATAATTGAATTGTATATTTGTATTATTGATTGAACTGAAACTTTTATTATAATTGAAGATTTATTGTTTAAAAAAAATCTAATTGTTTACAACGAAGGACATTGTTTAAGATATGTTGCTGAAATAAATATTTCAGTGGTGGTCGGTATGTTGGCGCCACTCTTGGCTTCTAACATCGCTTGGCGATAAATGTAATCAGAAGTCGTTTTGTTCTTCGCTTGTTCGGGAATCTCCATGGGGGCTCCGAAGTAAATAAAAAGTTGTTCGTTGTTGTAAAAGAGTTGAAATTTTATCGATAGTTGTATAATTTACAGTCCACTTTAATGTCGTAGTCGACATCAATCTACCTTAATGGAATTGTGACGATTAACTATAGAAGATATAACGACAAACTTAATTATATTTAATTTTTTTAAACATTTAACAATTTCAAACGCTTATTTCGATATTTTAATAAATTTGATAGTTTTAGTTTCAATGCACTTAGATTTTGTTGCAGGCAATTCGATTTCAAATGCTTTATTTTAGATAATTTTAAGTTGAATTTATTTAATATATATATTTTTTTACGTTAAGCTTTTATATCGTGCTTTATATAATACATATATATAAAAATTTTACATTAAGCTTTTACATCGTGCTATCATGAACATCGCTCTTTTAAATGAAACTAAAATAAACTAGTCGCTGTACGTCAGTTGTTGTACGTACTAGCTGTTGACGTACTGGCTGTTGTACGTCAGCTTCTTGCGAATTGTCGGGTTACTGGGATGCGATCAACTGATGTATACTAAACTACGAAAAGTCCTTCTGGCCTGTACCGACAAGAACAGATAGTCTCCCTATCCCTTAGTTTTTCAATTTTAGCTAATTTTACTGGAAAACACGAAGCTAAAATACGTGGAACCCATTTAAAGAATATTCATTCCCAGTTTTCGTCAACATTGAATTTGAATGAGAATACCGACAAATTAGTCCTCTACAGCCAAGTTGGCTTCACTTATGGCAACCTATTTTTGTAGCCAAATTTGGCGATATTTCGCCAACTGTCACCAAGCTTGGCGAGAATTCGACGTTCGCGAATATAAATATATAGTGTTAAGCATATAAGAATATGAGCAATTTTTTACAAAAATGAAAGAGAATTTGCCGAAACCATGTTAACTAAAACTCATAAATTAAACCCGTTTATGGACGAATTCTGCTGTCTTGTTTGAAAATGTCAGCTATCCTAAAATTTCAAACCGCTATGTCTCAGCCATTTTTTAAGATAGAGGTAAAACAAAAATTGCTTCGGATTCTCCGGATCAAGGCCGAACATTTAACGAAAAAAACTTTTATGATTTCTAATTTTTTTGTACATCTTTTTGAATTTGAAATCTTTAAATGGCTGTCACAGCGCCCCCTTCCGGCGGAATATCACAAAATTCAAGTAGGACCTGCTGGCCATAGCCAAAAACATAGAAACAAATTTGTTTTATTCATCTGCATAACATCATACACTTTTCGATGATAAAATAGTGAAAATCGAACAAAAATCGCGATCGCAGCGCCCCCTTTCTTCGAAATATCCCCGAATTCAACTTGGACAGGCAGTCTATAGTCAAAAACATATAAAAAAATTTGGTTCAATTATCTTTATAACTTCCTACACTTTTCGATGATAAAATAGTGAAAATCGAACAAAAATCGCGATCGCAGCGACCCCTTTCGTCGAAATATCGCCAAATTCAAGTAGGACCGGCTTACCATAGCCAAAAAAATGTGGTTCAATTTGAAGTATAACTTCATACACTTTTCGATGATACAATGAGGACGGACAGACGGACATTTGTTAAAACATGTTTTTCGGAATCTCTGATCCCTAAAACGTGTAAATAAGTCGAAAACTGTAAGTCGAAAAAAAATTCGATTACAATACTTTCTTCTACTATAGATAGAAGAAAGTAAAATTTCGTTATTACTTGAAGAGTTTCTAATCAAATCGCAAATCCAATTTTAGTTTCCTTTGAAACCTATATATGCTCAAAATATAAAAATATATTAAGTTCTCTATCGTGAGTAAAAAAAAAAAAAAAAAAAAAAAAAAAAAAGAGAAATTGTTTATTACAAATTATTAGATATGGTTTATGAACTGAATTGTGCTTTGATGAATCCTTAATAATATATAAAATATGAAAGCGTGTATGTGTTATCTAAGGCAATGCTGGCCACATTCTTTAGATTACCAAGGAGTCCGGCACAACTATTTCACAATTGAAATTTTATATTTAATATTTAAACCACAGAATTTGTAATCATATAATTTAACATTCAATTTGTAACATTTTTCTGTGATTAAATAAAGTAAAATATATAATTCAATAATTATTGTAAAAAAGTGCGCATCCTGTGTAAACGCAATCCCGCAGGTAGACAGTTGGAAGGTTTATCTATAATATAGCAAAAATAATTTTTTCAAACATCAACTTCAATGATTAAAAAATTATATTTGAATTGATTTTTTTTCTTTGCTATCTTGTTTCATAGCATACACCTTCGTTTCTTGTGCTTCTAATAACATCTATCATAGAAAGTTTGAAACATATTTCTAACTAAAGCTTTTTCTTTATATGTAGTCTAATTTACTAACTTTCGACATTTTTTTAGAAGTCAACAGAAGGAATTCTATTAATTTATTATTTACATAAACTTGTGCGTATAATAAAATAAAATATTTTTTAAATCGTATTGATATGTAAATAATAGTGTAAGAATGGTTGATTAGAAAAATTTTGGGGCCGAATCCTTAATTTCTGTAGAGTCTTGTGTAGTATTTCTAAATATTCGTTTTCAGTTTAGCCAAAATATTTATTCCAAAAACATGCTTAAAAGCTCTTATTTAAACCACCAGACTTTTTGCGTTTTTGCTAGATGAAACTGAAATTAAGGAAATCTGAATAGAACACTGAAATTAATTAATTAATTTTTATATTATTATTTCTAAATTAAAAAAAAATAAGTTTTAGTAAAATTTTTCTTTTCTATACTCATTATTTGTTTAATGTAATATGATTCACTTTTTAAAAATACATAATACTTTTTTAATTTTGTCTCGTGTGAAGAATGGTTAAAATGCTAATTGTAAATAAAGCGATTACTGAAAAAAGACATATAACACAATACTTATAAATTATTATATATATGTTTATTTATTTATATATATTTCATTTTTTGTTTGACATCATTTATCTTTAAAATGTTTATGATATTTAATAGATTGAGATTTCCTGGTAGGTATTATTTATTAAGATGTTGTTTATATATGTTTTTGCTATAACAATTAAGGTTAAATTTTATTACATACCATCTTTAAATAAAAGATTCGGTCATTCTTGATATAGGAACTTGTAATCTATTCTTTGATTTAAATTATAATATATATGAATATATAGAAAATATTCAAATAAATAATTAACTATGAACAAAGAATTTTTTCATATAGTTTTGATTTTATTTAAACTAATTCAAATGATTCTTAATGTAAATGTTATACAATATTTAAAAAATATATAAAAAATTTCAGAAATAGTTACAAATATTACAACATTTCAAAAAAAATCCCTTTCTTTATTTCCTGAAACGAAATGTATTTCCAGCCACTATTTTCGAAAGTAATATTTCCGTATCAATTTCAATGAAGTGAAATTTATTTCACAGACGCATCTAAAAACAGTCTCTTATGCATTCATTGGCACAGATCTACAATATTTCACAAATTTGAAGTAGAATTTACTTTCCTTAAATTGATTAACTTTCAAAGTAATAAGAAAAAAAAGATTTAAAATTAAGTCTTTTTCCAGTAGAAGACCAAAACATCTGCTCATTTCTATTACAGATTTCATTCTCAAAAACAGTTTCGTCCATAGACACAAACACTACACTATTAAATATTATACAGGGTTGCACAAAACAATCGAGTACATTTCCCCTTATTGGTGGAAATTGATAAAGAGGAATTTTCGACTGTTTTATGCGTTTTCTAAGTGAATTAATTTTTTGCATACTATGAAGTATATAAACAAATTTGTTGATTACAAGACAGCATAAACAGATTTGGATAGTTTCCGACAATAACTGGTAATTGCTGAAGTTGTATTTTCAAATAAATAATATTTTTTTCAAAGAGTTTTCTTAAACATCATCTTTCACCTTATTAAACTTCATTCCTGTCTTTAACCAATTTCATGCGTTTTAAATGAAGTTATTAAAAAACTTCCTGAAAATAATGATATAATTATATTGCAGACAGATAAGTCAAATAAATTAGCTATAATGGATAGGGAAGATTACATACAGAAAATGAGGATTTGTATAAGTGATTTAAATGTAAGTGTTCTGAATAAGGACCCAGTTGATTTGATCGCAAGGAAAACACAAGAGATTGTAAATAATGGAAGTTGGCCAAATGAAATGGTACACATGATTAGGATTAATAAAACAGCAGTTACCCCAAGGATTATAGGACGCTTAAAAGATCATAAAGAAGGAAACCCTCTTCGGCCAATTGTAACTAAATGTATAGGACCTACATATTATCTGGAAAAGGCATATGTTGTCTTATTAAAAACTATCCTCCCTCAGTCAGAGTTCGTCATTTCATCGACAATGGAGTTTATTAAGCAAGTAAAACTTTTTCAGATTACTGAGAACAGCATTTTTGCAAGTTTGGATGTAGCATCGTTATATCCATCTGTGGATATGAATGATGTAGGTTTGTTCGTGGAAGAAGCTATTAATGGTAATGATTCTTTTAGCGTGAGCACAAAAAATACACTTATTTCCGGGTTTAATCTAATTAAAAACAATAACGTTTTTCAGTTTGATAATATTTATTATAAGCAAAAGGATGGTGCACCAATGGGCTCCCCCATTTCAGGTTTATGCGCGGAGATTAAATTAAGACCCATTGAAAATATGGTTATGAATGATTTTAGTGAAAGACCTGCATATTCGTGTAGATATGCAGATGATATTTTTATTATATGGGAGCATGGTATAGATTTATTGAAGGACTTTGTGGTTAAACTTAATAAAATTGATACAAAAATACAATTTACCCTGGAGTTAGAAAAACAGAATCGTTTACCTTTTCTTGATGTAGAGCTGATAAAAAACAGTAATTTAACAATAGATCGGACAGTTTATAGGAAAAATATGAGGTCAAATAATACTATTTCTAGAGATGCTTCATCACCTTTAAGTTATAAACTGGCTGCATATAGGTTTTACATCCATAGAGCATTTTCAGTGTGTACTGATAGTTATATCAATGAGGAGCTTGACAGAGTTAAAATTATAGCAAATGAAAATGGTTTTTCAGAGAGGTTAATTAATAAGTTAATTTGCCAATATCAATATCAGGGTAAAAAACAAAAAGAATTAACAGAAAAACCAACTAAATTTTACAAGTTCCAATATATTCCGAAACTTTTTGAAAAATTAAAATATAATTTAAAGAAATATGAAATAAATTTGGTAGCATCCCCTCCAATTAAATTGAATGCGTTACTACATAAGAAGATTGATCCCATACCGATTGAAGATTTAGCAGGAATTTATAGAATCCCAGTTATTATGGAAATAGTTGAAAATAGGATAAAATCTTATAAAGTTAAAGACTACATTGGTATGACTTTAAGGAAATTTAAAATTCAGTTAAAAGAACATATTGCAGATGTCAAGTATAATAGAAGTAAAACGGCCCTTTCCAGATTAAAACAACAGCAGTCGATTGTAATAGATTTTGATAACGCTAAAATTATTAAACCCACATCCTCTTTTTATGAAGCAATAATAAGTGAATCAATAGAAATTTTAACCAAGAAAAATAAAACATGCAATGATTCAGTTTCGTACAATATCCCTAAAGTATGGTATAAGCTTTTACAGATAGTTCAAGAATGAATAAGATTGGCACATCCCTCCCTATGCTTCCCACCCTGTTTATAATGGTTTGACCTTGTCTTCAGCAGACATTGATGTTTTTACAGTGTTTCAGACTAGTTGTGTGTTTTTTTGTGTGTATCTGCTTGGTGATGTTTTAACCCTGATGATGAGCCAGGACGGCTCGAAAGCGCTAGGTTTTTAATGTGAAATGCAGTTTTTTATATTTTTAAAACACCTAAAGTAAAAGTTTTTAATAAATGATGCATATATGTTTTTGTGACATTTTGTGTTGTTTTTAAACAATTATTATAGTACGGAGGTGAATTTGATTCAATTGAGTGTTGTGTTTTTCATGACTCAAGTTTATTTTGAATATCTATAACATTACACGATAAGAAATTATATTTATTCCTCTGGAATGGATTAATTTTTAACGACAAAATAATATTTAAAATTATTTATCATTTCCGCTAGTGAAAAGCAAAATGTCTTCTCATTTATATCAGCGACTAATTTTCTATAACTTTTGCTTCTCTTATCGTTCATTTCACTAATTAATTTACGGAAGTACACAAGATACGTTTTCCGCACGGGAGAGAAAACATGGAAATTAACGAAGAGAATTAGGCAAACTTAATTAGATTTTTATCGCCAACAGACTTAAAAATGCCTATAATTTTCCTTAATTCGTAAATGATTGTCGATAAATTCTTGTGAAATAGAATTTAAAATTTGCTGTCTATAATTCAATTTAAAACGCATTCTCTGGAACACATTTACAACGAAGAAACTATGGTTAATGACGAGTTTTTAATCTGGTGACAGGATTATTTCTCTTTTATTTAAAATTAAAGAGATTTAAGGATTAATATTGAACAGAAATAGTGACTCATTAATCGTTGTAAACGAGACTAATTGACTAGAGACCCCAAGAGTTCCATTTCCTTTGAATGCGATATTTAGATTTTGTACAAAAGAAAAAGAAATTCAATTTTATTTCACATTTTAAAAGTCTATATTCTAAAGCAAAAAAGTGATCGTAAGCAAAACTGACGTCATATCAATGGTCGAAACGACCGGGACAATCAATTTTGTTTTCATTGGAAATTTATTAACGTCTACACATTGCATAATTTCAGTTTTCCACTGTCGAAGAGAAAAAACAATGTACTTTCAAATGCAATTAAAAAATATATATATATATCTATATTTTTTATGGATTTTAAAAATATTTTAAAAATATTATTCTTTTAAAAATCTGTCTGTATAGCGTTCAGCATGATGACGGAGAATTAACCTGTTTCCCTTAAATCTATATAAACTAGATTATCCGCTGGCATTACCAGAGCCAGTGATAATAACCTTAAATAAATCTCAAGTTTGTATGATTTTATATCTTCGAAAAATCATTCAAATGATCCAAGTCTCGGGAATACCATTGCCTTCGGCAGAGTAGAGTGTTTCAAAGAAACTAATTTCCGGGGCCTTCGGCAGTTTCTAGTGTATCCTTCTCAACAAACCTCTTTCCGAACGCACTTGTGACCTGGGTCCCCGCTGCCTAAGGCAGCATATGCCGGAATTGCTCTGCCGCGCTCGAGCAAATAGAAAACAAAGTTGAATGAGCGAAATCCCGAAGTAATCCGAGCCCTAGAACCGTAGATAAGAATGCGCCCCTGGCGGTGGAAGGTCCAACAAACTCATGTAAGACAACCGAAAACCATGTTGAATGCGCCAAACATCGTTATAATCGGACCCATGGAACTGAGATAAGAATTCGCCCCATAGCGGTAGAAGGTGGAACTAAAATCTGTAAAACATTCGTAAGCTAAGTTGAATGAGGCAATCCCCGTTGAAATCGGGCATATAGAACCCGATAAAAGAATGCGCAGTTAATGTACGAAAATGCTGGTAACATAAGTCTAAGATAAACTTCCATAATGCAGAAAGTAGCCTGAATCGTAAGCTTAATTGAATGAACCAATTCCCGTTGAAATCGGCTCCAAAAAACCCGACAAAAGAATGCGCCCCAGGCGTCGGAAGATGCTGTCCCACTGTAAATTAACGAATTACCTTTAACACTAACGCGATATTTAATTTACGGATTAACCCTATAACATGGAACATTTTGATGTTATTTTACCATGTCGTCAGTGCTTATTAGTATAACGGAGCATAGCAAACGGGGTCAGTTAGAGATGAAAAAAATACGTAGTAAATCCAGGAGAAAGAAGAATCACATAGTTAGATGCAACATCTATTTATTTTACGACGAGGCAATATCGATAGTTAAAGAAGCAAAGGGGAGGTACCTACAAAAATGAAGACAAAGTTGTTCTACAGCACTTCTGGTCAAGACAAACGGCCAAAGTGATGATGTTTTAAAAGTTACGTGTACGGGTGTTGGCGCGGAAAGCATGATAAAATCGCCAGTACTTGGCGAGAGAGTTTTAGGAGACAATGTCGGAAGCGTATGGGAAAAAACGATAAATGCTAGATTCTGTCTATGATAATGCATTCATTTGAGAATGGGGGGAAGGGTTGTAAAGATTCTTTCATGGAGACAGAAAAGGAAAAAGAAAAGAAAATAATTTTGGGATTGGCGTTTGATTTTGTTAAAAGACAGCTGCAATTAACGGTTACTTATGACTCGAATCTAATAACAGGGTGTGAAAGACATGAGCTTGCATATTACAGTTTTAATCTTTTTAATTAATTCTTTTGAGAGCGGATGAGAAGTGCTAATGCTTGCATAAAGAATATCGGTTATACGTTACATTACATTAATAAGTAGAGCACAGCTGCTTATATATTTTGTCTAATTTTTAAGACAGATGCACTTTTGATTTCATGAGAAGGAAACGGTTGAATTAGAAATATGTGAACATTTGTAACTTATTTTTAGCATAACCGCAAAGTTAAGGACAGAGAGGTTTCTGATGTATGCGAGTGACTTGCATTTTAGAATGAAGAAAGTAGATTCGTTATCAAAATTAAATCAGAAATAGGTTTTAGTTAGCATATTGAATTTTGGGGGGGGGGATTACAGACATTTAAAATCTATAAACTATAATTGTTTATTATTTTTAATTATTTATAATTATTTATTTATTTGGGGGGAATGAATAAATCTTTATGAATTTATTTATTTTTTTTATCTCTATTTTTTTGGGGGGGGGAGGAGAAGCATGCAATCAATACATGTATGCTAGATGTTGGAAGAGGAATGGAAAAGCTTATGTTAACTTGTTAAAATTTTGAGGGGGGGGGGTTTGAACTGAAAGCAAGATATATGACAAACGTCTTTGTCATAACCCCCCCCCCCCACCTACTTAACCACTTACCTTTAATAGTAACGCGATTTTTAATTTACGACTGTAGTGAATAAACGTAAGTTGATACCAAAAAATATTAATATTCGAAAGAGGTGGGAGTTTATGGAATTTTTTAGTAGTTTATAAAGTAGCCGGAGGACCCTAGAACTATGTTAAAAGAAAATTGCATGGAAATCGGTTCATTTTTAAATAATATGCCCTAACGGTCCCAAGTAAAAGATTCATATTTAAATTTGGTAATATCTGAGGTCAGATAAATTATTTTGTTGTTCATATAGTAGCTGGAGGTCTTAAGAAGTTGTTAGAAAAAAAACCTAATGAATCGGAACATTTTCAAAGTAGCTATAGTAGGGGGACCAAAAGGAGAAATGAGACTAGTGGCCTAAGATGAAAACTTGTTTAAAAGGTCCCAGACCTGAAGTAGTCGAAATTAAGCATAGGGTATAAATTAGCCATTGTAATAAAATTTTAAAGAAATGTGCCAAAAATAGAGAAAACTATGAGGGTGATGGCCCGGAGGAAGGGGTCCAAGACTGATCTTTAAAGTTATGTATTGAGAGAGTGACACAATTAGGGGGTCAAAACATGCATTGGCGAACAAAAACATCAAGGGACTCCAAGGGTCCCGGGTCTTAACTGGAATTTAGAAAGGACGAAATAACTAAATGGAGAAAGATCCCCAAAAACGCGGAAAATCGGATAAAAAAGGGGAAAACTATTAACTATTTAGGATAAAAAACTTTAAGAGGCACCAGAGCGGGGCCTACGGGGCCAGGG
Organism: Maratus michaelseni; assembly: GCA_963931845.1. Taxonomy (NCBI): domain Eukaryota; kingdom Metazoa; phylum Arthropoda; class Arachnida; order Araneae; family Salticidae; genus Maratus; species Maratus michaelseni. Next base: position 125,121,172 of record OZ007590.1, on the reverse strand, counting down.
TATTAACTAGAATGTACAAATGGAGGAATGACTCAATGGAGAAAGAGCCCCCAAAACGAAGCATCTCGGACAAAAAGAGAGAAGGGTTGCTAACAATTTAGAGCACAAAACGTCAAGGTGCCAGGGTCTTAAAGCATTAAAAATCTGGTTCTCGGGTGCAAAGGGACCTGTCTTGGACTATTTTCACAGAAATTTTAATATTCATACGTGCGGTACATTTGGCTAACCATCGCACACAGACACAGACAAACAACTTTCCTTTATTAGTATAGATAGTTCAGTATTTGTCTCCGGTTAATATTTCTTAACGAAATAAAATAAAATAAATTAAAACAAAATAAATAAAACAGATTTAAATATACAATTGAAATATTCACTAAACCAGTGATAATCTTAGAATCAAAAATGGTGCTGTAAATAGCGAAATCTTTAGAGATTTCTACGGTTATTAGCCCTGAGCAAATGGCTAATACGAAAATATGGCTCTTAACAAATTTCGAAACTGTATTTGACTTCATAATTCATTATTTTTCGTATAAAAATGCTTTTTGGTTGTTATTTGGTTGTTATTGTGTGGTTGTTTCTATTGTTTGATTGTTCTTTATTTTTAATGGATAATCTAAAAATATATATATTAAATGTAAAAAATCTATTTCAGTCTTCAATTAACAATGGTATTCTGTTCGGGTCTACTTGACTCAAAAAGATTTTTTAAATGATTATAAAAATCTCCGCACGGGTCCACTGGTACTATTTATTCTCACTGACTGTTTTATATAAGTAAAGACGATTGCTTTCTTCCTATTGTAGAAAACACAGCACCTTCAGTGAAGAAGAAATTAAATTTTATCAGTTTTTATCTCCAATAAACATTTTAAAACGCCGACAAATTGACAAGAGCAAAAACGCATACATCAAGCTTAGATTATGAAACACTTTTCGACCCATGCAGAATACTTTATCAAACCTTCACTGTTTCAAAACTTGAAAGATGATATGTAATATATTTGGAAAGCGCATAAAACATTTCAAAACACAATTACAGCAATTGACATCAAGAATCGGAAAAATATTTTGTGCAGCTCTGTATAGAACCTGTAGATTTTTATATATACTACATGAGTGGTCACCAATTTTTTTTCCCGTGAGTCCGTTTGAAAACATAGACAAACTTTTGCGGTACGGAAGACTTAAGTCTACCCCTACTCCCTCCACCACTCCCCGACATTCATCACGCTACCAACCTTTTAATAATCTAGGCCACCTACTTTGATTAGCAAATCTTTTCCTATAAATTATTTGTTATCTTAGGTATTTAACATAATACATACCAGTGAAATGAAGTGCATTAATACCAAATCAATAATTGTTTATAATGATTTCCAGAATTCAAGACGATCAATACAAAGTACATATAAATTCAAAAAGATTGTTCACTAAAGTTAGATTGATGTTCAATGGGGAAAATGGCACGTTTTATTTTGCATAACTTGCTTGAAATTTGGGGTCAAGTTGTTCTAACTGATTCTCATCAAACTGTTAAGCTGGTCCTCTGTGTGTCGAGATCTGTACCGATTCTTAATGAAGTTCATTTTTGAAAAGGCTGTTTCACACACATAAGTTGAGCCAAACATGGTACACAATATTATGAACAAAGCCATAAAATTGTGCCATACTTCTGAATAGATTTTTACACTCATTTTAATTCAAAATTCGTTATTTCCAAGAGTATTTGGAAATTCATTAAAACTATTATTTAAAACATCTTTTTGGAACTCAATTATTTCCAACTGTAGGGCAGTTTTGTTGCTTTCGGAAACATCCTCCGCTTCACTCGTCCATACGCCATTAGGCATAAGTGAAAACCAGCTGCCCAACGTTCTCATTTTTTCAAAATCAGAAAATCTTTCTTAAAATTCAGATTAAATTTTTTTTTCGAATTGGTTGATGTCAGTACCCTGATTACTGTCACAAACTGACTTAAGGTGTGAAAAGTATAAACGTTCTCCTCTAATATAATCGGTGAAGACGTCAATCATTTTTGAAATTTTTTTATTTCTGAAAGATGTTGACACGCAAGTTTACCATTGTTTGGGGTTTAAGAGATTCAGATGCCGAAATAGATCAGTCAAAAAATGCGATTGTTGCTACATTTTCATCATCAAAGTCAATCAGGAAACCTAAATGTTCACTTGCTACTTTTTGATCATTAGTTTAAAGAAACTCTTTGATGTGTTCCAGTACGGCAAAGAATCTTTCAAGCACCAAGCCTTTACTTAGCCATCTCACATTGTTGGGAAAAAACAAGTCGTCAAACTGAGCATCAGTCTCTTCAAGAAGTGTTTTAAATTGACGGTGCTTAAGAGATGAGATGATTTTGGCAGCATAAGTTTTATTATCCGTATCACCGTTTGCATTTTTTTCTGAAGACTGTGATTCAGACTTGATCACAACACAATTTTATGAATGATGCAATGATACCACATCAGATTTTCAATGCATTTTTTATCACTTCTGAATCACTGAACCAAGCTTTTCCAACAAACAAGCATTGGCGGTTCCCCGTCTGTTGTTAGCGACATAACGTTTTTCATGTCTAATCCAGCTTGGTTGAAATTCTCTGTAACAGCCTTGTACAATCCCCTCCTGTAGTAGTTCACTACATAGGCAAACTAGTCAGTAGTTCTTCAAAATAGTGTTCACGGGTCCTATCCACATAGCGCAGAAAAATAATTAGCTGTGTTGTATCTGTAATGTCCCAAGATTCAAAGCCAATGAGTAGCAATCTGAGGTAGCTAAAGTTGGTTTCAAAGTTGTAGAGTTTTCCTCTGACAAAACTTGTGTATTATTTGTGCTTCAAAAGCAGTTTATGAAATATGTCAAATAGTGTCAACGATAGCCTTTCTGTTCTCCAATAACGTATTTCCAGCATCCAGCATACACTCTTTTACAATATCTGAATCATTATATGGCTTCATATGTTTCTCGTGTTAGGCTCGGACTTGGGCTGAGTACGCCTCATATCTAGAATTCACTCGTTTCGAGCTGCGTCCGTGATTACCGCCTGTATATTACGCGTTGCACGCAGTAAGAATAATATTTTCTATTATGCGCAATTTCACGGCGGACCATACAAAACTTGCCGGCGGTCCACCATTTGGTGATCACTGTACTACATAGTATGTTAAAATTTACTTCTGTAGGGAAATGCATAACACAGTAGAAAATTCCAGCTTCAGAAATTTCCGTCAATAAGCGAGAATGTACTCGAATTCATTTGTTCAGTCCTGTATAGGATCTATAGTATTTATACACACCAAGTAATAGGCAAAAAAATGTTAAATTAAAAGCGCGTACCACAGATGAAAACGTACTTTCCGCAATTATTCTCTATAGATAGTACTAAAACCGAATTATTTTGTGTATCCCTGTAAATGATCGATGGATGTTATGCACACTGCATTTCATAGTAAGCATTTTGTACTTCATCCCAGTGATATACATTGGTGGCCAAAAGTGTGGACATTTTTTGAAAGTTTCATGTTTTTTAACTTTGTTCGCTTGTAGAATATATTAATTTTCACTTAAATACAAACGTTTATATATCACATTGAAGATAATTTAATGTAGAATTTAATAATAAAAATAGTATTACAATATCTGTATTACAAAAAAAGTTATCCAACTAATAGTAAGATCTATCATAGATTTGCATTTTTTAAAGTGATACTTACACAATCAATACTTAGTAGGATAACCCTTATTTTTTAAGACAGCTTCACAGCGTCTTTTCATCGAGTGAACGAGTGTTTGGAATTCCTCTTTCGTAATCACATGGTGCCAAGAATCAATTATAACTTCAATAAGTTGTCTTTTATTGGATGGACGTTTTTTTCGTACAAGAATTTTCTAACGTCGCCACAAATTTTCAATTGGATTGAGATCAGGGCTGTTTCCTGGCCATTGAAATATATCTATGCCTTTATTTTGAAACCATTTTTTGCATACTTTTGCTGTGGGGGCATGGAACTGAATCCTGTTGAAAAATAAATGGTGCGTTGTTGGGGAAGATATCCCTGATGGAAGGTATCAATTTTGGTTCCAGGACAGTTTTGATGTATTTTTTGGCATTCAGGATGCCATCAATCACTTGAATTCCGCCCACACCATCTGCAGACATACATGCCCAAATCATGACATTTGTTGGGTTTTTTGTAGTTGCTTCAATGCAATCAAGATGAAGTGCTTCTCCTACTCTACGTCTCACGTATTTTTTACCATCACTACCAAAGAGCGATATTTTACTCTCATCGCTCCAGATTACTTGCCTCCATTGAGTTTCTGACCATTTAATGTGTTCTTTTTCCCACTTAACTCGTTTTTCGCGTTGCTTTTGATTTAAATATGGTTTTTTCCCTTGGAATTCTAGCTTGTAGTCCAAATCCTGATAACCTTCTTCTTATTGTTCTTGAACTTACTGCAATACCCGCTGCATTCATTTCACATCTAATGACATCTGATGAAATTTTTCTATCTTGAAGAAATAGCCGTTTATTTTTTCTATCCGCAGTAGCACTTGTGCATTTTTTTTGGCCTGATTTGGCCTTATTTTCCACTGATTTCGTTTTTTCATAACGTAAGCAGAACTTTCGTACACCAGAACAAGTCACTGAACCACCAACTTGTCTTGCAATTTCAGCATAAGAGAGGCCATTTTCTCTCAATATGACAATTCGGCTTCTTTTTGTAGATGTCCAATTAGTTCTTCTTGTTGATGACATTGTTTAAAATTAGTTTAATTTAAAAAAAGGACTTTAAATATTCAAAAACAGCAATACTCTATTTAATTGTACTAGTATGCATCATTCCACAAAATGTTTCCACAACATTTTATGGAATGATGGAACAACCCTTTTACCATCTAAATAACCTAAACTATAGTTACAGACATTTAATTTGTCCTCAGAACAATGTTTGTGATTGGCTAGTATGCTTTTATTACAAAACACGTCCTTATTCAAAACGATTTGTGTTTGTTTGTTCTACTAAAATAAGCATAACTTTTTTTGTAATACAGATATTGTAATACTGTTTTTATTATTAAATTTTACATTAAATTACCTTCAATTTGATATATAAACGTTTGTATTTAAGTGAAAATTAATATATTTTACAAGTACACAAAGTTGAAAAACATGAAACTTTCAAAAAATTTTCAAACTTTTGGCCATCACTGCATATTAATTTGAATATATTCGAAATATAGTAATACTATTAAACTACAAAGCAAAAGATTTTCCAAAATATACCGTATTGTAGAGGAGTTCTTTTGAGTGTCCCTAATAAACGATAATAAAAGATAAATGCTATATGCACCATATTCTATAATAAGCATCTTGTAGTCCACTTCAGATATATAGATATATCAATTTAAATATGTTTGAAAGAGTGTAACATCATTAAAATATACCACAAATGATTTTTCTCAGTAGACTGTAATGGAATGGAATTATTTTGATTGTCCCTGTAAACAGATTATAAAATTCTACATGCTTCATTTTCACTACCGAACATGCCATAGTAAACTTCAATAATATGTATCGATTTCACAGAAATCCGAGTATATTTACGTAAGTTAGAACACGGATAGACAAACAGACAAACCGAATTCAACTAAGTTGGAAAGTGTTGAAAAATCATTTCGTTTACTTTTATTGAAAAGTATTTAAAATTTACTGATTTTAGTTTAAAATGTGTTTACTGGAAGCATAGTTTGCATGAAGGAATCATTGGTGGTGAAGAATTCACTTAAATATTCCATGGGGAATAAATGCTTTACTTTTAAAGGAAAGAACGTTTTGCTTTTAGGAAACTTTAGATGGGTTAAGCAGAAAAATATTTATATTATATATTGATTTCCTATTCTGATAAGATTTTCGATTACAGTTTTAGATTAAACACATTCAGTCTTTTCAATTTGCTCTTGTCATAATTACTTTTCAAGTTTAGACTTTACTAAAAACAGTAACCGTAACATGCTCGGAAGAGATTATTGTATATTTTCGTTTGTGGTTCATAATATTTTCATAAATTAAGAAACATTTGTATTTTTTTACAGTATGAACTGAAAATGTAATAAAGAAATTACTTTCAAAGAATACATCTTAGATATAAGAAAGTAATTAAGTTAGTTTTATACATAAATTTAAATTTTAGTAATTATCTCTTATACCAAAATATAAATGCAATGTAATCAATATTTAATTAAATTTCTTTGATTACAATTATAGATATAATTTGATGAAATTCAATTAAAGAAAATTTCAATATTTATAACTTTTAAACTAAATATCAATTAGAAACAGAATCTAGATGCGAGTCTTTTGGAATAATTCCTTAATTTGTTTCATTTATGAATGTATAACTTCGAGAAATAATTTTATTAAAATTACATTAATTTGTTTGTTATTAGAATTAGAACTACAGAAAGATTTACATAATTATAAAGGACATACAAATTAAGAGAGTTAAAATATTTTCAATCAAATCATTTTTAGGAATAATAATTCTCATTTTGCGATAAGATATTTAAAATATTTTTCATAAACTAATTGAAAAATTAATGGGAAGAAAAATTAATCAAACCTGTGACAGTAATAACTTGTGGGACTAATGACATTTAAATAAAGATATAAAGTACAGTGAAATAAAACAAGAAAGCAACATCATACATCCACCATAGATTATAAAATACTTTCCAACAGTTACAGAATACATTAACAAACGTTCGCTGTTTAATACGGTAAATACGATACCTTAGTAAACATTTAAAAAAACGCAAAACACTTTTGAAAACCAGAGTTCAGCAATTACAAGCCATAGCCAGGAAAGTATTCTAATTTTTTTGTGAAGCCCTGTATATAATCTATAGGTTTGTGTATACTCTATATAGTAAGTTACAATTTAGTTTAGTAAGAAAACACATAACACATTTGAGAATTCATCTTCAGCAGTTTTTACCAATAGACGGCAACATACTTGAATTCTTTTGTTTAGCCCTGTATAATACCCTAAGGTTTTTATACACGCCACATATTAAGCTAAAGTTCATAATTCAGACAAAAACACACTGTAAAGTACTGAAGTCACACTTCCAGAAATTATCATACATAAGCGACCATGTATCCAGTTCTTTGCGTGGCCTTGTATATGATTTTATTCAACAAACATCTCTTAGTGTAATAAATATATCTCACGTTCAAAATGCGTAACTCGATTTAAAAAAATCCGTAAGCAATTTACGCTGATACAGAGTAATGTTTACGAATTCTTTTGTATCGCCATGATCTATAGAATTTATACATACCACATAGTATGCAAAAATTTGTTTAAACGCATGCCTAACTGAAAGCGTACTTCTAGCACATGCTACGCATATTATTTTATACAACAGGTATCTTGTAGTAAACCTCAGTAATGTATATTAATTTTATTATATTTGAAATAGTGTAACGTAATTAAAATACTCTGCTAACAGTTTTTTCTCCATGGACCATTATCTAACCGAATAATTTTGCGTAACCCTGAAAATGAATGAGAAATACTTTACGTTCTATAATCTGCAGAAAGCATGTTTCAGGGTACCTCACAAAGTGATATCAATTTCATTATGTTTATAATATAATAATGTGAACCGCAAACGAATTTTCCCCTTAGGCCATAATATAAGGGAATCCTTTTGAGTTTCCCTGTAAACTAATTATAAGTGTTACATGTACCATATTCGATAGTAAGCATATTGTAATGCACTTCACTGATGTATATCAATTTCAATATATTTGAAATAGTGTAACATCATTAAAATACACTGCAGATGATTTTCACCAATATACCAAAATGTAATGGCTTCTTTTGAGTACCCCTATAAATGAAATATGAGTGCTACATACTTCCTTTTGAATACCGGACATGTAATTACATATATCAATAACATATATCAATTATATGGCGATCCGAGTATATTTACGTGAGGTAGAGCACGGCCATATGGCCAGTCAGACGGCTAGACAAACAGAATTCATAAACAATTTTCAACTTTGTTCGAAAGTGTTAAAAAAAGATACATTTAAATTAATAAAATACATATGTTAGCGTTTATGAATTCAAGGCTGTACGCAAGTAGAAACTAAAAAAAATTTCAGAAGGATTCAGTAAATCAGTAAAATGGTGTTTCATTAATTATTTTAAAACAAGGAATATCCCACACGAAAAAGAAATCATGCTTCAAAAATATATATAAAATTGTTTTCAGAACATATTTCTTTCAGAGAAATGTATAAGCATTCAATTTAGGGAAAAATGTGCAGAAATTGAATATATAGGACAAGTGGAAAATATATGTATTCCTGAGAGCAAGCAATACATGAATTGGACATTGATTTGTTAAAATTCGATCCATAAGGGATCAAATTTTAGGAGGGCCCAACGTCGGTCTAAAACTTATATTTTCCCCATAGAAATAACGGTGCGATTGTTTAATATTAATTGACAAAAAAAAATAGCTCCATTGTTGCGACATTCATCCATTTTAATCACATGCACGGCAGCGTATTACTACTTATCATATATTCTAATACGAGCAAATCTTGTGTGTGATTATACATATATATATATATATATATATATATATATATATGCAAATTTTGTCTTAAAAACGGCTGTAACGATTTTAAAGAAATTTTGTATCCTACCGTTTTGGGGCACCAGAAAACTATTGGGCTAGGTCACATGTTCGAGAAAAATCGATTAGAGGGTCATTTTTGGTCATCGTCAAGCTAATTGTATCTAAAAAACGGTTCAAACGATTTTGACGAAAGTTTGTATCCGACCATTTTCGGGCAGGAGAAGACTCTTGGGCTGGGTCACATGTTGGAGAACTTTCGATTAGTGGGTCATTTTTGGGTCAACGCGGGTCAAATTAATTTTATCTAAAAAACGGCTCTAACGATTTTGATTAAATTTTGTATCTTACGAGTTTCGGGCACGAGAAAACCATTGGGATAGGTCACATGTCCGAGAAAATTCGATTAGTGGATCATTTCTGGGTCAAGCTAATTTATCTAAAAAGCGGCTCAGATTATTTGCACTAAATTTTGCATCCTATGGTTTTGGGGCACGAGAAGACTGTTGGGCTAGGTCACATGTTCGAGAAAATTCAATTAGTGGGTCATTTTGGTCATGGGTCATTATCGGTCAAGCTATTTTATCTTAAAAATGGCTCAGACTATTTACACTAAATTTTGCATCCTATGGTTTTCGGGAACGAGAGGACTGTTGGACTAAGTCACATGTTCGAGAAAATTCAATTAGTGGGTCATTTTAGTCATGATTCATGATATTTGAACTCAAATTTAATTTTGACCGAGCATTGCTCGGTCTTCCCTGCTTGTAACACTGTTTATTTACGGTATAATACAGGCAGCTGGGGTGCCAGTATTATGCTTTAAAATCAACATATTTTTCTTTTTAGCACTTTCCAACCTAGTTGAAAAGTGCTTATGACTTCGGTTTGTCTGGCCGTCTGGCCGTCTGCCGTCTGCCGTCTGCCGTCTGTCCGTGCTCTAACTCCCGTAAATATGCTCGGATTGCTCTGCAATTTTTATATGTTATTATCGTTATCTATAGCATGTTCCCTATTTCAACGGAAGTGTGTAGCACTTATAGTTTTTTTACAGGGACACTCAAAAGAATTCCGTTACATTGCGGTCTATGGGGAAAAATCATTTGCTGTTTATTTAAATAATGTTTCACTATTTTAAACGCATTGAAATTTATATATATCACTAAGGTGCATTAGAAGAAGCTTAATATGGAACAGGGTGTGCATAGCACTTATAGTTACTTTACAGGGACAGTAAAAATAATTCCGTTACATTACGTCTATGGAGAAAAATCGTCTGCGGTTTATTTAAATAATGTTTCACTATTTTAAACGCATTGAAATTTATATAGATCACTAAGGTGCATTACAAGAGACTTACTACGGAATATTGTGTGTATAGCAGTCATCGTTCATTTACAGGGACACGCAAAAGAATTATCTACTGTCTGTTAACAATAATTCCTGGAAGTGCGTTTTAAGTTACTGAACGCGATTTTAATGTTAACTTGCTTTTTGTCTATTACGTGGTGTGTATAAATTCTGTAGATCCTATACAGGGCAGCACAAAAGTTCGCGAACACATTTCTGTTTATTGACAAACTCCAGACGGAGAATTTTAAAATGTGCTACACGTTTCCTAACTGAACTAAAATTTAGCATCCTATGTAGTATATATACAATTCTATATATCCTATACAGGGCTGAATAAAAGTATTCGGATATTTTTCCGAATATTGTATATGTTGGAAATTCCTGAAATTATGTTTTTAAATATGTTATGCGTTTTCCAAATTGTTTACTTAGAAGTTATCTTTTAGCTTATTAAACGGTATGATTTGTAAAATTATTTTGGAAGCGTTGGAAAGTGCTACATAATCTATGCTTGACGCATGATTTTTCGTTCTTGTTTTTTTTTTCAATGTGTTGGAAAGTGTTAAAAGGGTTTTGTGTTACTATAAACCAATTGTATCGAAAGTGCAATTTTAAATCTATGCCTATAATGTCAATTCCTCGAACTGATCGCAACATATATTAGGTGCGTTCGTAATTATGTAAATACGTAGCACCTATACTCGTCGTCTGGTCTGTCCGTCTGTCTGTCTGTCCGTCCGTCCGTCTCTCCGCATATAACAGCGCAAAAACTACGTAACCGAATAGTTTGTAATTTAATATATATTATCGTTGTAGAATTTTGTCGAGTGCTTTCAATTTTTATGAAAATCGAATCAAAACTTAAAAAGATATTAATAAAAGTTTTCTTTATTCTATTAAATCCTATCGAACGTAATCTATATAATAAAAGCACAAGCCATGTGACTGAGGAAAACAAATGCGTGCAAACCACTTTTTTTTCATATGCCACGTGGCCATTTGTATTCAAAATTATTTTTTCGAATAAAATTGGTTAAAAGTTACATTTTTAGAAAGATCGTTGAAAAAAAATTTTTGTTTGAGAGATAGTTACAATAAAAAAAGTATAGATTCTGAGATAACTTCAGTGGAAATTACACCCTAATATCTGAATCCATCATAGTAAATAAATACAGGAGATTCTTTAATTATGAGTCATAAAAATATTAAACCACGGACGTAATCATTCGCAAAGCAAGATCCCCATAGGGAATTTTACAGTGCTGTCTGGTGTAGAAAAAAAAAATCGCATTTGTAAACGTGGCATACGTAATAAGAAAAAGAAAAGGCATATTCATTTCGCTCATAGCAGACGATATAATTCATTTCATAGAATTAATAAGGATGATTTTTTTACATTGTGAAACTACTTATAAAACGAACGCACCTCCTATGCCACGTTTAAAGTACAATTTCCAACTTGTTTTTCCATGGCCGTGCCAAATTATTGGAGTACATTATCGTGTAGGAAATTTCACTTTTTTAGTCAGTTTTCATAATTCGAGTAGTATTAATTTTCATCTCAACTCTATAATTCTCCTTTAAATTTTTTTTTTCAATTTATCTCTCTCTTTATCTGTTAGTGTTTTTTTACATGCTTTCTTTTAGCTTAAAATTATGGATGTATGTGGCAGACAAATCTTGTCAATAATTTTTCACCTACTTCTTCTTGAAATAGAGTTTACAAATTTGGAATATATATTTATTCCTGAAGGCAATAGATAAATTGGACATCGGCCCAAAACTTCTGTTTTCAAAATAGAAATAACGTTGTGATTGTTTAATATTAATTGAAAAAAAAATAGCTCCATTCTTGCAACATTCATCCATTTTAATCACATTGTTGCCAGCATCATTACGACCCCCGCATTTATATGAAATTTATATGAATGAGAACGTATTGATGAATACATATGAATACAATGGGTATTTGTTGAAAAGCACTAATGACAGGGTTACCACAATAGCAAAAAATTTGGCGACAAAAATAGGCCATATATGAAGCCACTTTGGCGATATCTGATTAATTTGGCGAAATTCCCAGTTTAATTCATTAATCTTCCATAATCTTCTGCATTGGCATAGCCTATGACAAAAAAAAGACAAAATATTTTATTTATTTATTTATTTATTTATTTATTTATTTTTTACTTTTATTTTTTTTTTGCCATAAGACAAATAAAATTAAGAAAGCATGATTTTTATTTTTTATTCTTTTTAAAAGGTCTATTATACTTATTCAAATAATATTAAACAATCGTAACGTCATTTCTATGGCGAAAATGCAAGTTGTGGTCCGCTGTTATTCTTTTTCTTTTATTTAGGCCTTTAGCATTTTCAAAGTGTGTGTCCGTACGTAAAATTTAATTGTAAATTTTTTCAATTCATTCCTTCAGCATATAAGAACTAATTTTTAAATTGTTTCAATACAGAATTTTATTTCATTACCTTATTTTAAAAGTTATTTTTATGAGCGTTTTTCGATTCGAGTTTTTATCAATCTTAGTGAAATTTCATTACCATATTTAAAATATATTTAATTAATAATTTTTTACGTATCTATATTTATGAAAAAATGTTCGTCTGTATTCTTCTTTTAAAACTTCGGATTATATTAAAATTAAAATAATTTAAAATATTCCAAATGATAATCTTCAAATTTTCTTAACATATTACAACAACGAAGGATGTATAAGTGTTGGAATAAGTATCATTTTTGCATGATTATTATTAATATTTTGTTTCTTAGAATGCCCAGTCACAGATACCATGCCTACGTAGATAGAAAGTGCATCTGTTTAGGGGTTATTGTTGGTGTTTAATCAAACTAGCATGCTCCATTTACACGTGCAGAACGTTTTTCATGTCATGATATTGAAAACCATCGTTTATTGCGTTACATCTATTTTTGATATTTGAGTTTTTTACGTATATTTGTAAAAATAATCTACTAAATGTCCACTTTTGACTTGAAATTTATTTTCTTAAGTTCGAGTATTTTGCATAATTATTCGAGCACTGAATCATACCCTGAATATTTTCAAAATATACAGCGTAATACAAATATTTTACGTGTCTATATTTATGAAAAAATGTTTCGACTGTATTCTTCTTTAAAAATTTCAGATTATATTAAAATAAAAATATTTTAAAATATTCCTAATGAGAATTTTCAAGTTTTCTTATCATACGACTACGAAGGATGTATAAGTGTCGGAATAGGTATCATTTTTGCATGATTATTATTAATTGTTTTGTTTTTAAGAATGCCCAGTCACAGATATCATGCCTACGTTGATAGAATAGTGCATCTGTTTACGGGTTATTGTTGGTATTTAATCAAACTAGCATGCTCCTTTTACATGTGCAGAACGTTTTTCATGTCATGATATGGAAACCATCGTTTATTGCGTCACATCTATTTTAGATATTTAAGTTTTTTACGTGTATTTGTAAACATAATCTACTATATTTTCCCTTTTGACTTGAAATTTATTTTCTTAAATTCGAGTACTTTGCATAATTATTAGAACACTGAATCACATTCTGTATATTTGCAAAAATTAAGCCACCAAGAATAATTTTATCTTTTGTGAAAATGTGTTGTTTAAAAGTGAATTTTGAAGTACATCGGCATAAGTTAGACAATTATTTATGCATAAAATGTGTCACATAATATCATATTTGTTCCTATTTTTGCTTTGACAAAATGATTTAAAAAAGTGTACTTTCTTTAATATTTGCATATTTAAAAATATTTGTATTCGTTATTTAATTTTAAATTAGCTAATTTCAGTCCTTATCGCATCAGAAAAAATAATTAAATTCAAATTTCATAATTCAAATTACTGTGGTAATTTATTCATTAAGATATTTTTTGGGATTATTTGAAATGAATGATATTTTAAATAAAATAATTTAACTAATGTCTTATGAACTTTCCTAAAATCTCTGAAAGCTGTCGCTATTAAACATGAAGACTTCATTTATATATTAAACAAAAAAATGTAAGAAAATTTGAAACACTGAAATTATATAGAAAGTTTCTAACACAATTACATCGCTTGAGAGAATGTTGTCTTAGAAACTTTTTCTTCTCTAATAGTTGGTCTTATTGAATGAGAAGATAAAAGAAGCGACGAAAAGCTGAAAAGCTGCTTTCCTTTGAGAATCTTCGCATTGTCTTTCTGATCGATTGTAGACAATGAAAAATCTTTATTTTATTTCCTTTCCTGAAGAATTATTTTTCTTGTGTGTCTGTTTTCTATAGATCCATGAAAAAAAAATTCATTAAATTAAATTTTACTAAAATATTATGCCACGAGGTGAAACATTTTATTTATCTCTGAAATTTTTAATTTTTCGCAGTGAAATTTAATATCGGTAAATTAATAATTCTTCTAAAAATGATTTCATGTTTTCTGAAATATAAATCAAAAATTACTGATTATATAGAAATGAGTATTTTTGAATTAATTTTTCAATTAATTTACAGCAGTTAAAGTACGCCATTATTGAATTTTTCATATTGCTCACAAAGCATTAACCGACTAAGTGCAAAAATGTCCAGGTCATCGGAAGAGCATAGACATATGAACTACGTGTACTACAGTCTGGCATCTCTCACTGTAATATGTCGGAAAGGCTGCTACTTATAGCACAAGATGGAAAAGCACACAACTTTTGTGGCATACATAAGCGAAACTAATCCCAGCATAGTTGAACATCTATTTTACAATTCATTTTTCAATTCATTTACAGCAGTGAAATTACTCCATTATTGAATATTGAGCATGTGAAACATGAGAAGTTATTTTTCATGTTGCTCACAAAACGTAAAACCGACTGAGTGAAAAAATGTACAGGACAGGAATCAAACCGGAAATTTGGAATAACGCTCCAATGCCCTGCCGTTGAAGTAGGAGGATTTTTCACCCTATTAGTTTTACGCTTTGTGAGCAATTAGAAAAATAATTTTACATGTTTCACATGTTTAATATAGAAATGAGTATTTAAGAAATTAAAATTAAAATAGTGACGAATAATACAAAATACTGCATCTTAATTGTTTATTGTTTACCAAATCAAGAGATAACTAAAATTTTATTAGTAAAATAATAAATTAAAAAAAATCAAAAACACACAATCTCTTCATCTTGTGTTTCTACTTAAATAGATTATAGAGGTCCTTATAATGATAAGAAAAAAAAGAAATTAAACATTTTTAAGAAATGTATTTACAAAATCCAAATTAAAATAGCGACGGATAATACAAAATTCTGCATCTTAATTATTTATTGTTTACCAAATCAAGAGATAACTAAAATTTTTAAAATAATAAATCGAAAAAAAAATCAAAAACACTCAATCTCTTTATCTTGTGTTTCTATTTAAATAGACTATAGAGATCCTTATAATGAGAAGAAAAAAGAAATTAAACATTTTTAAGAACGGGTAAAATATATTCATTCTCTTCTTAAAAATTTTTTAATTATTGTTAAGAGAATTGTACAGAACGAGTCTTTAAAAAGCAGTTTGTTTTATTTAAAAGTTTGTAAAATTTAATTATTTTGCTTTTAATAATGGAAAGATAGAACATAATTAAGGAACAAAATTAAGTACATGTCACAGAAAATACTTAGAACTAGATAATACTACACTTAAGTGTTTTATAAAAAGTGTACAAAGCACGTTATATGTAGTTTGTTGAATATATTTTAAGTTTTAAAATTACATAATAGTATTTTATAAAGCATAGTTAACGCTTTTTGTTGTAAAAAAAACAAACTGCAACAACATAAAAAAATTTATTTTAATTTATTATCTACACTATATTATGTAATTAGAATAGTGATGTTTTGAATAGAAATGTAATTTAATCTCTAATTTAATGAACCTTTTACGAGCGCAATGATAATTTCTGTAAATAAAGATAAGTATTACTAAACGGATTGTCACAATTAGAATATTGATATCAAAGCTTCTATGAAATTGTTCTGAATCGTATTTGACATTATGGTATCTTTTATGATACTGTTTTGATGACTGTTTTGTTTAATTTCATATCAGTCAGAAAAAGACAGAAACAATTAATGTAAAAAAGCGTAATAGCTTGATTATGAAACATTTACTAAGACAAATGCAACAATGCATGGAGTAAATATTATAGTAATTTGGAGTAACCATAGATAAATGTTTGTCATTTTTATCACAACTACGACAAACACATTTACAAATTGAAAAAGGAACAAAAGCTGTTTAATAAAATAACTCCAATTTCGGGTAGACTCCAACCACATTTCTTTAGAATTTGGTGTACGTCAATTTTACAGAAGCAGTTGGCTTTCGTGTGTAGTATTTGATTTCCGCGCATGTCGAAATCCCATGTTATTTCGCATCTCCTTTCAGCACAGAAAATGGTTATTGTTTTAGTTTTTAGAGCATGTAAAAGCAAATAAAGAGTAGCTTTTGAAGTTCTCAGCGGTCTTCCCCTCTTATATCTGTAACTTTCTTTCAAGGCTGCATTATCTTGGTCACATGTTTCAGTGTTTCCAAAACAAATCACTTTGCTCTTCTTTACAGTCTACAATATTCTAATATCCTTTAGACCCACCTTTTACTCGCATTCAAAACTGTCTAATACAGTCTTATGAAAGTAATAAGGATTTTTGCTGATCACCGGATTTTATAAAAACAATGAACGTATCTATTCCTAGTGAGGACACTTGGCTACGAAGAACTCAGTCATTCAGGTCGATCTATTTACAATTAAGAGTAAGTGGGCTCAGAAAATGGACCGGCACTGTTTGTCCGTCCTTGTGTTAAAAAAAAAAATAATAATAATAAAAAGAAGGGGAAGATGACAGATGAGAAAGAAGAAGAAGAAGAAGAACTTGAAGGAAAGAGATGATAAGTATAAAGGATAAGTATGGAAAGTATATCGTGTACGTTAATGGGAGCTGGTGCACGTTAAATCTGTTCGTGGCTCTAATGTCCTCCAAGTTCTATATAAGCGCTACCTCTGGGGGTGCCAATCCAGATGCAGGTCTCTCATCTGGAATTGGTTCAAAATTAGGAGACTAGTTTCACAGTTATATGGATCATGTCAGCTATATAGAAATAAAAACTGCAAAACCGGGCCCTTGGGCCAAACCAACAACAACAAAAAAAACCCATTGGGCTTATAGTTTAGTCAGTTAATGACAATATTTCTTATTTTAAATTGAAAATTGTTAATTATTTAACAACCTTTCATGGGCCCAAAGGACGGGTAGCCAAATCAACTAGCATAATAAAAGTAAATTAATTTCAATAATGTAGTTAATGTATAATTCAGAATAAGGTTTAGAATGTTACTAACATTCTTCTCTTCCAGGTTCCCCCTGCAGTTCCTCGTGCTGCCGGTTGGGGCGGGCCAATGGCCGGCCCCAACTGGTAGCACGAAGGCTTTTTTTTTAGCAGCAGTTTTTTTATTAATTTTATTTTTGACTGTTCGCCTCTTTATTAGGTGCAAATAGACATTGTCTGCACAAGCTACCGGACCCGCTCCAATGGGACAGCCCACGGAGCCAGTTTTTACCAGGCGGGGTACGGTAGAAAGGCGCAGTCCCGTCAGCCCCCGCAGCGTTTCCGTCTGCCTTGCTATTCGGCCCCAAAATTTTTCTTGCTGGTACGATTTAGCTATTGGCAATAATAATAATAATAATAATAATAATAGTAATAATAATAATTTCAGTGGTTTTAATTGTCTTCCCTCAAAATTCTCCCCCCTTTTTCAAGCTAAGCTGAGTACCATAGTTTCGGCACTAAATTGTCCAGTCCCATTCCAACTATCATGACGAGTATGTGGCGTGCGGCAACAGATCTCAGAATACTAAAACCTAGAAATGATCAACCCAGTAAAATCCGGACTTTATTGGTCAGCCGACCTCGGTACTTGTCATTGTGGATCGCCCCATGTGGCGATCAGGCGAATTTCGCCCCACTCTCCAGGCACTCCAACTCGTCAAACTGGGTCGAATCCCGGTAGGTATGGGCCTGGTCAGCGCTCTCCAAGAGTAAGTGGGCTCACCATACTGTAGATCCGTCTTTAGAAAATCTCTGTTTGATCTACTCGTACAGCTTGTCAGGTCTTATGGCTTTTAACATATTCGATAATAAAAACTTCTTAATCTATGAAATTTTATACATATTGCAAAACTCTAACAATCTTTATTTTTCAATTGGGTACGGGGTCATTCAGGAATTTGTGGTAACGATTTGTCAGATCTGGTGGCCAAATCAGCAATAAATTATATCATTACGCTTCTTGCCATATACTGTCTGCTATCTTAAATATGTCTTAAAATATTCAATTCTTAGTATCGGCAAAATCGTCACATCCACGTCATGAGATGTGGATGTGAAGTAGTTATGGCCGATTTTAGCTATAATGTGATGTCACACTCAGACTAATTTGCGAAGTCACAGTGTGTTCAATTTGTGAAAGGTGTGACATTTGTGCCGATTCTGCATCGGGTTTGGTGACCAGATTTTACTCGAACCCGGTCCAGATTGTTCGGATCGGCATGTAATCGGCATGTGACGTGACAAACAGTGACGTTATTGCAGCATCAAACATTTTTAAGTTGCCGAAAAGTAATTTTCTTGATGCCATAAGATGTTTTAAACATTTCGTAAGATTTCCAAGATGTTCACATTTTGGTCACAATGTGTTGGAATTTTGGTCACAGATGTGACCTACGTGGCTTGCAGTGACAACACTTTACTCTGACTATGCTTGCTATACGGGTATCTGTAAGAATCCCAAATCCTAATGTGTTTTCAAGATTTAAAGAAACAGTAATAAAAACTAAATTTCATTTACTGCCGCAACTGATTTTCGGAAACATTTCCGAGTATTTTTATAGCGTTTTAATTAGTTTATTTCAACCTGTAATATAAGTTTCGGATGTTCTGAATTCCCAAGTAAACATTTTCATGTCTCAAGAACATGTATTACCTACAAACATGATAAATTAATAGCATTAATATTAACCATATTATTTGTTACTCTTGCATTTATAAATTCAGTTACTCAGCAGAATGCGCTTATTTGAAATTTGATAGCATCTACAAAACCTTTATTTCGTGTTGAGAAAACTGTTTAATACACTATAAAAACTATTCGGTAATGTTTCCGAAAATATGTGGCAGAAAAGAAACTTTGGTTTCATAAGTGCTTCTTTAAATCATGAAACTATATTGGTATGTGTCGTTTTTTAGGATAAAGAACGCTTTTTTGGAATCGTGAGTCACTCATAAAAGGTTATTGTATATTTTCGTACGTGGTTATTATCTTTTCGTTGATTAAGAAACATTTGTCTTTTTTTTTTACAATGCAGTTAAGGTATCTGACTACGTTTAAAAAGTGGTTTTCGACCAAAATTGCCAAAATGGTTTTATTACATTTTATTAAAGCCCAACTTTTTACCTTCCCAAAACTGTATTTATTTTTGTTGTATGACAAATAGAACCAGAGTTGTAGCGGTTTTTAAACTACTCAACAGCTGTCGCTCAAACCGGAAGTACTGTTTAAAGGACCGGAAGTACTATTTAAAGGTACTAACTGGGAGGAGCGAAGCAAAACTATGGCCTTCTAGAAATAAACAAAGGCTCAGTACTAAAAAAAAAGAGTATGGCTCATGAAAACAGTGAAGCTTAGATGCATATTACTGTGTAAATTCTTGTATTAAAACATATATCTAAACTTTAAATTCATTTTTTGGGAAATGTAATTTTTGGTGAAAATTCCATACGCAAAACATGATTTCTCAAAAAGTTATTAGAATATCACTATGAAATTTAAAATGCATGTTGTTTATACTATTGTGAAGACAATGAACTACAGATTTAATTTTAGAATAAATATTTATAGTTTTATGGATGTTTTCGTCGAAAGAAATCGATGAATTTTAAGAAAATCAGCATGTAAAAAAGTGCGATATGCTATAAGTTTTGAAACATTTAAAATATCTCTTAGATTTTAGTTCATTGCCTTCACCAATGTCATAAGTATAAAGTGTAAAATGGAAATTAAGATACATACAATATATTTTTCTATAGCGTGTTTTGCGCATTGGGCCAAATTACACTAAATTTTACCATAAAATCCCCCATTTACCAAAATTTCATCAATGAATGAAATATTTTTTACCTTTTTTCACAGTTTCTAGTCATAATCTTAATAAAAATAAGTTCAAAAATAATTAAATAGCTTTTTTGGAAAAAAAATTGCTCCGTACGTAGTCAGGCACCTTAAAAAAGACAAATTTTAGACTTTTGAAATTACTAAGTGCAGGTTTTTTTATGTATAGCAACGTATTGGCATGCGGAAGGATAAATTTCAAACTTTAATTGTTCATTGGCCAAAATGATGCATTATAATAATAGGTGCCTTGCTATTATCTTCATATTCGCGTTTGTTTTTTCATTCAAATATTATGACTCATAAAAAGAATCACGAATTTAAGCACACAATTCATATTATGTGTTTGTAAGACTTGGTAGATAATAATAATAAAATAATTCAATAAGATATATTATAATATACTAGTTTTCTGTCAATTGGATATACAAGTATTAATAATGAAACCCACCGTTCTGAACATTATATGTTTGACAACATCTACAATGAAAATGTCAAAAACGAACAATGATGTCAGCTAAAATGTCAACTAAACTGTGCCTTCAAGGAATATTAAAAAGTACGCTTACCCAAAAGTTTCAATCTTTCAATAAAGCTATTCAATGACTAAAAATGCTAAGCGATACATTTAAAAAAACGTTTAAATTCAGAGGTGTTTACTGTGATGAGAACATTTTAATTTTGTTGCAAGAACAATTTTCAGGTGCCATGAAATATAAGTGAATAGTGATCGTATCTTGCGTACAATGGCATTGTGAATAATTTGTTACAAGCAACAACCATTGCAATAAAATTGCTTTTCTTTTAGCCAAGAAGAGAAAGAAATAAAATAATAGAAGAAAAAATAATAAAATAATTTGATCATACTGAATGGTTCTTGGAAACAATGAAACTGAAAGCCAGGAATGTGAAGACTTAAATTGTGTAAAATTGTGTATTGAAACTTTTATATTGATCACTGAATATAATTGACAAATTCCTCACTTGAGAATCATTGCCGATTGCGAACATGCTAATGCTACGGATGGCAATTGTCCGTTGAGATTTTTTTGATAAGAAAAACTTTATATAAATGACGTGCTCTCTGAAATTTTATAATTAAATACAGTCAATTAAATTTATTAAAACATTACGAAAGAATGGAGTTCTTTAAAACATCTAAGAGCATTGTTACCGACAGTTTGAAGCAAGCATTGGGACCGGACGTCACGCTGTAACAACAACTGACACAGGTATATGACATCATCAATAATTGAAATTCTGACTGAAAATTGAGTGACATCCGTATAAATACGGAATGAAAAGGGGTGTTCAAAAGTGTCTCACGATAATATTGAACTGATTAGTTATTAAAATGATGACAGCTATTGAAGAACAAATAATAGAATTCGAAACCAAAACACGCATTTAATTCGCGCATAAACACACTCTTCACCTCAACGCGATACGGAGGAAAAACAAGCTAAGAAGCCACGCCAATGGCACATGCGTATTAGGCAATAGGTGAACGACCTCGCGAAGGAAGACATCGGTAAAAACCATCAAACTAGGAAACTACTGGAAGTAGCATAAGAAGTTACTTTCGTTCTCATTTTGGCCGGGTAATCTGGGATTGCGATTCTAGTGACCCTAATGTGCTTGGTAAAGTTTTGGCGTTTTGTTTTTCAACCACGATTAGTTCTGTAAGCCTACTTTTAAGCACGTGATCCACAAGTGTCTTTTAAGCTGTTCAGCGTTCAAGTTTTCTTATTTATCTTATTTTAATTTAAATTTTCTATTTATAAAAATGTAAAAATTAATGTATTTAAAGAGAAAAAGGATGAAAGTTCTGCAAGAAGGGGAGGAGGAAACTACTAAATTATCCTTCACTGTGACCCTGCTTTTCATAAAATCATATCATAAAACTTCAACTTTTTTTTTACAGAATACATGTTTATGTGAGCATTTAAAAAAAAAGACAAATGTATCAATAATGGGCATAAAATCTTTTCTATTTTAGCTGAAAAGCTAAGTAAACAAACATAATTTTGTAATTGTAGTTACCAATAATATGAACAAAATTATGTATGAACAAAACTTTTATGTAATATGAGCAAAATTTTTATATATACTTGGTTTTAATTTATTTCCAAAAAATTAACCGGATTAATTTGTTTTCATAACACTGCCTTACATATTTTTCTAATCAACAAATCAAATTCACCACATATATATAAATTGCTTATATATTTCCACATATTCTGTGATACAACGATAGGATTAGCCACAAACGGGTGCGGCAGGTGTCTAATGTAAGTTTTTTTTTTTAATACACTGCTATTAAAAAGGTTTGAATTTAGATTTGAATTAGAATTTCTGAAACTCTTATGCACAAATTATCAAAGTATTTTTGAATGTGTTTGGATTTTTTTAAAAACAAGCATTTAAAAAAAAAAAATCAAGAATTTAGAGAAATGCAAATTTTTAGAGAATTCCATCCTTTTTTTCTTCTAATTCAAGCATCTATTTTCTGATCTAAGAGAAAAAA
Source organism: Maratus michaelseni (assembly GCA_963931845.1). Lineage (NCBI taxonomy): Eukaryota > Metazoa > Arthropoda > Arachnida > Araneae > Salticidae > Maratus > Maratus michaelseni. The sequence goes on along the minus strand of OZ007590.1, from coordinate 125,098,387 downwards.
TTGTTTATTTTTTTTTAATAATGGCATTTTGTAACTGTATTTTTTATCAATAATTGAGCCAATAAAGTTACAATAATTGTTTAATTTGAAATGAAGCTTGAACGGAACATTACACGTTTAAAAAAATTACAAAAAGGTAGAAATATCACTAGAATTTAAAACAAATGTATCCTTATAAAAGAATAAGAAATACATATCTCGATCAACTTAAATAACTATTATAAAAAAAGTCTTTAACCCTTTAATATATATTTTAAAAATTTATAATTCTCATTATCAAATTGTTAAAGTTTAGAATGATTCGCTAATAAACATTAAAATATCTGAATCAACAATTCGCTGAGCGAAAATGTGAAATGAGTTATCGATGAACTCGGAGTACTGATTCTACATTTAATCTGTGCACGAACGGACACTCAAATAAAAGTAGTAAATATAAAGTGAGAAAGGAGCCAAACGGCGATAAACGCGCCAAACTACCCCTCCCTCGCTATGAATCCTGGAATTAATACTCCACAGGCTCAAACATAGTAACAACGTTCAGATAGAAAGCGGCTTATGTTACGGTACTGACATTATCCTTCCAGATACAGGTTCCTACTTCCATGGTAAAAATGCTTCTCCGAATTGCCAAAGATGGCTTAACAGAGAATCGGCGCCAAGAATGAGATGCCGATTGCAGAGTACCCTTAACTACGGCGCGAGATAAAATACGCGGTAATGAAAACAATGTGAGAGTTTCCTCACATTTACCATAGATAGTTTTCCAGAAAATATCACAGTATGATACAACAGCAGAAACAACGCATGCTAAAAGGTGCTTTTAATAAATCATTAATGAATCAGTTTATGAGTGATAATTATTCTTCTCTCTTCAATTACATAAGGAGCTCTATAAATGTTGAATCACAGACCATTTTTGAAACGTGAAATTCAAAGCGAAACTCTGAATTTCCCATCTCAGATACATACTGTATTTGACAAATGCATAGAAAATAATAGTGACTCAGGAAGTTAGTTTTGCAATTTAATTATGCGATTTTATTATTTAAATTTTTTAATCTCCAACAATTTCCCATTATTTTCTCAACTTTAATTGAAAATGCATAAAATTTACTAACCCGGTCAATTTTGAATAATGTCGTTAGAATACTAAAATACAAACTTCGTAATCATATTTTTTACAAAAGTTACGAGTAAATATCGCATGACTATTCATGTAGCAAAGTTAATTTTTTTTCTTACTTAACAAAGATTGACCCCATCTTCAGATACATGCTGGTCAACGAAGCAGCTATTTAGTCCATTTCCGCTATTTCATTGTGGATTTTCCTTTAATTTTTATAATGAATTTATTTAATTAAATTTTTAAAACATCACTCGGAAATATATGAAATTCTAGTATGTAGGCGACAAAATTGTAAAACGTATTTGAGTTTAAATACTGAATTTGTTGAAAGATTATTCATTTGACTATTAAAAAGAAATATGAACATAATTATAAAAGAAAATCCCTTATTACTATTAAGTAAAAATGCATAAGCTTAAAGCGATATTAGTAAAGGCTTATAAATGCTTTATATTAAACGGATCAACAAGTTTGGTATTCTCAAGTTATTTATAAGCCTTTCAGTGCACTGTTATCACTTTAAGCATATACATTTTTACTTTACCAAATATGAAAATGTTTTAAATTTACTTCATGTAAACTCAGAAAAATAATAAAAATTTCTGAAAAATAATAATACTGAAAAACGTAAATATAAAGACATTTAGCGCGTGTGCTGAGAGTATTAAATTTTAAATGGCAAATGCAATCACGATAGAAAAATGCAATTTATAATTGATATTATTTAGAAAATTCCAAATGACCGTGACAAATATAAAATCTTAACATTCTGATTACGGACTAGGACTAGCGATTATTTTTATATTCATTCGTACAACAATTTATATATATATATAATCTGATAGATTTTTCTTGAAAGTATCCTGGTATAAGTGTATGGCAAAGATTATTTTTCAAAAAGTGGTGCAAATAGAATAAAGAAATAGTCACTGGGACGACGTATGTCCCAACTCCGTAGTCAAAGGGTTAATATATTATGGGTTCCAGACATTTCCATTGCAAAATTTGTACCAAAAATATAAAGCGTTGAGTAAATGGTTTATTTATTTTTTAAATGTTAAAAAATATTATTTTTTGCTAATTATCCTTGATGTAGCTTTTTGACTTTTACTTATGAAATATCTTCCATTTTATTGGTAATTTTTAATGTATTTAATGACCGAAATGTTTTTCATACGTTACTTACATTAGTAAGAAAGTAAGTCTAGCAGTTTAAAATCCTATTAATACACCTAAATTCTAAAAAAAAAAATCTATATATATTTGAAGGATGGATCTCATTTATTCGGGAAGACATTGAATGATTATCTTGCTATCTGTTTCGAGAATTTGTGAATAATGCATAGTAGAAAGGTCAAAATATAGACTGTATCGATGCTGTGATTGACAGATATAATCTGCATTAGAATTAATCATAACTTTTTTTATAAACTCCCAGTAATAAATGGTTTACACATACAGTTAATCTATTATGAATCAAGAATATAGATTTTTAAGGTAAATATTATGAATTTTAAATCGACGAAGCGCAAATTTCAAAACGAAATATTGCATCCTCTCAAATAAAAAGATTTAAACAACAATATGAAAATTTTAAACTAGAATGAAGACTGATTTGTTTTATTTGACTAGCATAATTTCACAAAACTTAAATTATGGATTTAAAATAGTGCATTTAACACTTGCTACGTGTTTAGCTCGCCATGAGTATGGTACGAGAAACTGTACAAATATGAGTTGCACTGCTCATATGATTAAAGTTTCAGTAAATGTTTCTTTACTAGATTTGTAAAATACTTAATTAAAAATAAACTTGAGCAATAGACACCCATATGAAATATATAAAAGGATACAGATTTTTTTTTTAATATGTTCGACATTGCACGCTACAACTCATATAGTTTATGTAATAAAACGAACAATACGAACAAAGATGGATTTAGAGCTTTCGATTGGCCATATCAAAACAAATTTTACAGAATTGTACACTACCTGAATAGAAAAAGCATGAACGTAGCTTGGCATAGTAACACACCAGTTTGGTAAACAGCCAAAAGGGGAGGACATTTTTCACAATACATTCCCGGAATTTCAGAAAAAAAAACTTTCAAAAATGTATTGTAAGTGCTACAAAAATAGAATTAACTGAACAGCACTACAAACAATTCTGGATGCCTATGCACAGAGTGTTTCAGAATGTTTTAAAATGTATCACATGCTTTAAAACTATTATCTAAAACTTATAATGTTATTTTCATTTATTTTTGTTTTTGTCTTTTTAATATTCCACAAAAAATGACATTTCTATTCAAGACAATAATATATTGTAGTTTTCAATTTAATAATTACGATTAATATTTTAATATGGGTGCATTATGGCACATGAAAGAGATTTTTTAAATCGAAACAAAAGTTTTTTTTAAAGTGCATTTTCTCATAATTAAACTTCACTGCAGATAGATCGGTATGCTTGTTTAGTCTTTATGCAGATTAAGGACATCTGTCTTTAAAAATTAATATGAAAAATCTTCTAAAACTACCATTCGAAATTTTAATTAAAAATTAAATACAATCTTTCAGTAGTGTTTCAACAGCGGTTAAAGAATCTATATAGTAAATAGCATAAAGAACAATATGAAAGACAGTTATCAAGTACTAAAACGCTATATTATTTTTGTGTATCTTTCAGAAATAAGTAATTTATTAATTCTTCCTTCGTTTAAATATACAATTTCAATTTACCAATCAACTGTTTAATGTTTTATCGTGGGATGTAAAAATACACGATAGAAAAACTACATATTTAAAGCAGTTTAAAAAATACAAATAAAAAAACCACTCAAATTAATAAGAATATTCAAAAAGCTCCTGATAACAATTCCGTTTATACCTTTATTTTTTTCTAAACAGAACCTGAAGAAAACCTTAAAATTTACTCAAACATCCGATTTGAAAATAAATGCAGTGATTAGCGTATTTTTTACAATCAACCCCCAAATGAAGCCGAATGTTACATCTTATTTAAATTACTAGTAGAGCAGCTCGGAGATGTTCGTGATAGCCTTGAAAGTCTTCCAGATAAAATGAAAAGAGTATATCCGAAAAATATCAGCGATTATAATGAGGAGGCACTTACACCCAGAGAAAAGTTTTGTTGAATCAACAATAATTTGGTTGGTCCAACAAAACTTTCCGTTTAAATATGGGTCAATGGAAAATTTGTTTGAATCAACAAGAAAAATATTGTTGATTTTTTTTGCAATTCCAACAAAAAATTTTGTATCGTTAACAAAAAAATATTCTGTTAATTCAAGTAAAAATGTTTCAATTTTACTTGAATTAACAAAATTATTTTGTTGAAAGTTTTCTCAAAATAAATGTAATTATCTGTTACTTTAAGAGTTCTTTTCAGTTTCGGCGACAAGAACTTTTGTTTAAAGAACAATTGTTTTGTGTAATTTTAAGAATTTTTTTTTTACAACAAAAGGTTTTTGTTACATAAACAATTATAATGTTTACTTTAAAATTACTTTTTTGTATTAGAACCAATCCAAACTTAACTTTTTTAAAATTAATTTTCAGCAGTGAATTACGCCCGTAGTCCTTGAATAGAAAGTGAATTTTTATCCTGCTTTTTTTCAAGCGTAAATCTACAGTTTGAACAATGTCCCCAGCTTGGAATCGAAACCGGGTCCTTAGAATAACGATCTGAGACTCTAACCACTGAGCCAGAAGGAACGACATCCAAACTCGAAATTTCTCACTCTTATATATGTCGGACCGGCTGCACACACAGTACAAGATGGAAATTTCATCATGAGCACAGCGCCCCCTTAAGACATAAAAGTAGGGGAAACCCGACGTTACTCTGGGGCCCCCCTCAACCAATTGCTTTGTTATTTACTAAATCCATTTTTGGTATGCTGCAACAATTTGAAATTTTACCATCAAAATTTCGAGTAAAACCAATTTAGAAAGAACGAGCTTCTTAGATAAAAATTTCGTAAGGAAAAATGCATTTCTTACCCTGATTGATTTTTTTTTTTTTTTTTTTTTTTTTTTTTTTTTTTTTTTGTAAAAAGTTATTCTCAAAAGTAAATTTGGGGGACTATTCGGTAAACAGGTCCTGCATGAGCATGCAAATTTTTGCGGCAAACATGAGATGAAAATACAAAGCCCAGCATACGGCAACATATAGTTAATTTTTAAATCATTTTCAGTAGTGAATTACGCCTGTAAAAAGCAGGATAAAAATTCACTGCATTCAAGGATTACAGGCATAATTCACTGCAGAAAATTAATTAAAATTTAACTGTGTTGCCGTATGCTGGGGCCTCAGAGAGCTATTCTGAGGACCCGGGTACGATTCCCGGCTTGGGACATTTTCCACTCTGTCGGTTTACGCTTGAAAAAAAGCAGGATAAAAATTTACTGGTTTTTATGTAAGAATTACAGGCGTAAATCACTGCTGAAAATGATTTAAAAATTAATCCGTGCATTAGTTCTTGAGATTTAGTTACAGTGAAAGTCATGAAAAAAATAGCATAGCAGTGCCACCTGTTGGGCTATTGACACTAAAACTTAATCAGCTTCTATTTATGTCAAGGTCTAACTCAATCTGTAAATTGATGTAAATCAGTGCATTAGTTCTTGAGAAATCCCGAATCTATTACAGAAATCGCGAAAATTGCAATATAGCAGCGCCACCTGTTGCGCGATTTATGCCAAAAACTGATCAGAACCAATTTATATCAGAAAGTAACTGAATATAAAGTTTAATTAAATTCCGTGCAGTAGTTCTTGAAATAGAGCGCCCTCAAAATTTTTTACACATACAGACAGACAGTCATTTTCTGGAAACAGTCAAATCGTGTTCAGGACCTTCTAAAATCCGTCGAAAGCCAGAACTTGAAAATTTTCATGATTCCAATACTTTCTTCTTGTAAAGATAGGGGAAAGTAATAAATGGGATAGGGGGATTTTTAAAACTACCTTGGTCCGTCCCAATTAAAAAAGTTTTAATTATCCAAAAATTATGTTAATCCTTTAATAATACAGCTATATAAGTCAAATAAACCAAGTTACGTGAGAGAGTTATGACTACTACACAACAATTTAAATTTTGTAAAAGCAACAAAATTTTGCTGGAATTATAAATTACAAAATTATGGTAAAATTTAAAAAACAGATTTTGTTAATTCAAGTATAATTGATGAAATTTTGTTAAAATTTTGTAAGATTGTCAACAATATTTTTTGTCAATGCAACAAAACCAACTTTTTACTTCAACTAAAAATTTTGCTTGAAACAACCAAAATGTACTCAACAAAATATGTTTTGTTGTTTCAATCAATTCCTTTTTCTGGGTGTACGGTCGTTACCCATAAATCGTTAATAGGGCGACAAGGAAAACGAGATCCTGTGTAATTCGTTCCCCATAAATCCTTAAAATGGCAATCACTATAACGGTCCCTATAATGGTGCACTTTACGTCCATATACTTTAAAACAGAAAATTACTAGATTGGACGCTTTTTCTATACCAGGGTCATGTGTGCTTCGCGCACAAAAACTATTCTTACGAAAAAAACAAACTTTTAAAAATATGTTTTTTTTTAGAAATAACTTAAAAATTGTGTCGAAACGAGTGAACTATGTTAACAAAGACTATGCATTCTATCGCGAAACAACTGAAAATTTCAGTTAAAATTCCAGTTGAAAATAATGAATGTTGAGTTAACTTACTATTAAATGCAAATATTGACAAAAGCCACTTCCTCACAAGAAAAGGCATAAATGATAACAAAAGCAACGACCCGTAAATAACCATGCACTTTAGCTAATTTTGCTATTCTGAAGATGCTCACGTGCGTAGGCAAAAACATTATATATGTTGGATTTTTTATAATAGTTTTGTAATTTTTACGGTAACAAAGAAACACATTTCGATATGTTTTCTTTGAATTTATTTAACATGTTCTAAGTTTTCATAAAAGCCCTATAAGTATTTTCTTATTTTAGAAGCTTGGCTGTTTATGTAAGATAAAGTGCCCTAATTTCGTCCCCCTTTACTTCTCCGCTTCTCCGAAAGTATAACACTTATCACGCAAGGCACACAAGGAACAGAAGGTAAAAGGCGTCAGTATTGAATGTTTTGTTCGCCAAGAGGCATATATATATTACAGATGTCGGATTTCCTATTTTTATAAGTCCTGAGGTCTTATTACGTCATTTGTAGAACATTATTTACTGTGCTGTAAGCATTTATTTCATGTTCATTACATGTATTCTTTGTAAGTAAGTTGCTAAAAGTAGCATACAGTGAGTTGTAGGACGTTCAGTTCATCTTACAAGAACTGAAGCTCCGCCATATCGGGAAGTTGCCTGGGTTCAATTTCGTTTCTCTTGCAGTTCTTATTTTCGTCCCGTGGACGAAATTAGGAATGCTGTTTCATGGCAGTTATTTTAAAATGAAAATAAAGTTTAATATAAAATAAAATAAGAAGTATAAGATTTAAGACTAATGACATTCCAGCTATCGTTTCTCAATAATGTACCACACCCATTCTCATCTGAGACAAAAATGGCAGGGACAAAGTGGTTGCGCTGCTCTTTGGTAACAACACACAGAACTCTTTGTTCGAAAATATCAATCATTTAGGGGTTTACAGAACAAAGTGTTATATTTTTCTCCATACTCCTATACAATTTTTCTCCATACTGAAGGCAGAATTAGAGAAAATAAAATTCGACCAGACAAAATTGTACAATGTAAACGAAACTGGCATCACTATTGTCCAACACATGGATGTTTGTGCCCCCTCTCATGTTATTTCCGATGAAGCTCATGAAGAATGAGCTAATGAGTGGTGCGCCTCCAGGACCAATCAGAGCTATGCATGAGTCAGGGTGGATTACAGCAGAGCTTTTCAAGAGATAGTTTCGCCCTTTTTTGTCAGTTATAAAGTATTAAAAGACTATCCCATTGTGTTTCTTAAATTGTTAAAGTAATATTTCTATATTCATTATATTTTATTACTATTAAATTTAAATAATATTTGTTATTTCTGTAACTATACAAGTTTTAAGTACTTTACATTGAAAGCAACGAATACTGAAAATTTGTAGGTTCTTCTTTGTAATTTTAAGCAAATTTATTTTACAATTACTTTGCATCAGTGATTAGATTTTAAACATGCATGCTAAAATACAAATAATTCATGCGTAAATTTCTTTTATATATCATATTTGAGCTGTAGGGTATATATGCATGTCTAAATATAAGCACAAAAATGACGCACATATCTGTGAAAAAAATTTTATGGAATAAAATATAAAAGATTATTTTTCCATTACTCTTGGGAGCTGTCATGCAACTACTCCGAAAATTGCAATGCTTTGTACCTTTCGAAGAAAAGGTAAAAGAAAAAAGCGTTAAAAGACAGACGTGAAAATTGGATATCTGTTAGAGCTATTAGCGGCTTCTCAAAGTTTGCTTTTGTTACTATCTATTGACCGATGTTTAACATAACACTAAACTTTTTATACGAAGAATCTCTATAAATGACGTTTAGATATTTGTTTCTGTTAAGCATATCTAATATTTAGAGCATTTCAGTTTTCTTCGCATTTTTCTACTTGTGGAATTATTTATTCTTTTTCTTTACTTCTCTGCTTAAATAAATAATAATCTTAGATTTTCAACTGATTTTAAGTTATTTTTGTAGTATCATTCAAATATACCATAAGAATAAAAAGTAAAGAAAAAAATTGTTAAAGGAGAGACGTAAAAATGGGATATATGTTAGAGCTGTTAGCTGCTTCTGAAAGTCTAATTTTGTTACTATATATTGGTCGATTCTTAACCTAGCACTTTTCTTTTTTTCTTCATACGAAAAATCTCTACATAGGACAATGACATTTTTGTTTCTTTTAAGTATATCTAACATTTAATATTTATTTTCATTTTACTTCTTAGCTGAATAACAAATAATCTTAGATGCTCAACTGATTTTAAGTTATATTTGTAGTATCATTCAAATATACCATAATAATAAAAAGTAAAGAAAAAAACGTGTTAAAGGAGAGACGTGAAAATGGGATGTATGTTAGAGCTGTTTGCTGCTTCTGAAAGTTTAATTTTGTTACTATGTATTGGTCGATTCTTAACCTAGCACTTTTCATTTTTTGTACATGCGAAAAATCTCTACAAAGGACGATGACATTTTTGTTTCTTTTAAGCATATCTAACATTTAATATTTATTTTCATTTTACTTCTTAGCTTAATAACAAATAATCTTAGATGCTCAACTGATTTTAAGTTATTTTTACAGTATCATTAAAATTTATTTTTTGCATTATGATTAATTTTTTAAAAGTCATAGTTAAGTTCTGAAAAGGTATGTTGTTACATTGTTAGAAATAATTTATGGGAGATACGAATTTATTTCACTTTATTGGTAGGTTTCATAAGTAAAAGAAATCGTTAAACAATAAGCAATTTGTAAGAAATCTACTGTATTGGAAACATATATTAAACTACAGTACATAACTTACATACACTCCTAACATAGATATCCGTAAATCTTTTATGGTCTGTCGAAGCACCCGCTAAACACTTAAATTTTCAAAGCGAAACATGTGATATTTTAATAAAATATTTATTTCGAAAACTGTTAGTGCCCTGTAATATTGATTTTATTGTTTTAAAATACATTACACGGGTACAATTAAGCACATATAAACACATACATACATATCTATATTGGATATATTGGTTTTCTTTTGGCCTACGTTTGCGCATATATTGCATTTATAAGAAATATACCAAACAAAATCCAAATATTGAATAAATATTGACGTTACACTGAAATTATATAACAATAAAATGTCAAGAATATCAGAGTATTTGATTTACGTTTAAAGTGAATTAGCTAAATATTTCTTATCAACAATAATACAATATTGTTAAAATGTAAATACTTGAATGTGTTGCATTATTTTATGCCAATATTTCCAATTCTGTTCAAATCATAACCAAGATAAACATCACTGGACCAAAATTGTGAATTTTGATATTTTTTATGATTCACTTTTTTTTATTCACGCTTCTATTAAATATGAAAGTTAAACAGTGTTCTTTTGTGTAAATAATTTATTACATTTTTCTCTGCATTTATTCTGCTGGAATACTAAGATAGAAAACTGAAGTAGACCTGCCAGAAGAAGACGTATTTTACGAAATATTATGAAACGTAGAGTGAGATTGTATTTAAGCAACCAGAACCTCATTTAGTGCCAAGCTGAGAGATCCAGAGTTCAAGAAATAATAAACGAAAATGAATAATCCGAACATAATTTAAGTTGAATGGTCAATCTCTCGAATATTTGTAATGCTCCCTTATTTAGAAGTGTGGTGACTTAAGAACCTTTAAATTTCTGTTGGTCATAAAGTTCAGATTTCCTTTCCAAACTCAACTATAAATGATTAGCTGAAAGAATTGCTTCTTAATAGCCTAAAATTTGAGAAAAAAACGCGAGTTTTAGGCCAAATTTTCTCAAATTTTAGGCCTTTTGCACTCTTTTTCGGTATAGCGAATCAAAACAGGAAAAAAGGCCCGGCCCACAATCCGGCCAACATTCACTGAGTGAATACAACTTGATTTCGTTAATTTAAGGATTTTTTAAATGCTTTGTGCTACCTCAAATGAAGTAATTTTGCTTCTTTTTTTATTATATGTATTTTTTATATGTATTTTTATATCTTTCTTTTAAAGATTTTTCACTATAGCGTTTTTTTTCTTTTATAGCTTTAAAAAAAGAAAGAAAACTATTGATTTTCAATAAATTCATTTGCGTTGCGCTGCCGCAAAACTTAAAATTTAATTATTTTTTGTTAAAATTTTATTTTACTAAGCAACCCTAAAGTCAAGTTTTCCGCGGTATAGCGAATAAAAAAAAAAGATTTTTTCGGCCCACCCTAATGTGTAATATATCATTGTTATGTTGTAATAAATATTTCGTATGCCGTTACACTACGTTCCGTGTAGCATGTGAGATGTGGTAAGTACGTCAAAGACATTTTTTTTCTCATTATATCCTAATGGTTTTTAAAGCAATATTTATTTAAACACTTACTTATCGTTTTAACAAACGGCTCCTTTTTGGGAGGGAACAAAGTGAAAAAGTATAAAAGTAATAATTGTTTTAAAATAAACACTCTTTTAGAACTATTGAATACTTATCTTAAAAATGCCGCCCAATTTTATGACAACAATTTATGTTGTTCTAAAACAGAAAAAAAAAATCAGTTACAATACGTTAATTTGACTTGGTCCTCGACTGTTAAAATATCGATTGTTTGACAGCGGGAACTGGTGAATTAATTTCTTTTTCTTAAATATAATTTTTGCTGTTTTCTTTTTCCAAAATACGACAGCAGAAAAAAACATTATTTAAGCTATATATTCAGAAATTCTAGTTTTTTTTTCTCAATTGTTTAATTTAATTTCTTAATTGCTCTAATTGATAAAAGTATTATTTTAAAATATCACACTTTTTCTTTTTTATTTATATTTCATTTTATTCTGTTTAGTGTATGAAATATTTAATTATTGCAGTTTCACAGCCACTTGGTATATTCAAGAGAGATTGGTTTGGCGCATAACTAAATATATTTTTCTTATTATTCGTATACAATTCTAGCCATAAAGTGTATCTGGAGATTTATTAACTGCTTCGTCTAAAGAAAAAATGTCTTAAAATTAATTCTTTAATTTATAATTAAGTTTTAAACCTATTTAATTTTTATTTTATCATCGGAAACACACCAGTGTTTCCGACGTAATTTTTAAATTTCTACGGTATTAGGAAGTGAGTGAAAAATCGATTGCAAAATTCCATTTTTACATACGTGAAGAAAGTTAAGTTAAATAAAAGAGTGCTAAATTATGCGAAATGTTTGATACTAACATAATCTTAACATTTGAAACGACCAAGAAAACTATCAAAATCCGGTCATCCATAGGAAATTATCTGTGCATTTAATCAAAATATGTGTTTCTTAGCATGTTTCTTAGTACTTTATTTTGTATTGAGCGCTTAATTGAAACCTGTTGTAAAAATCATATCTTTAGATTTAAAATAGTGAGCACAAAATATTGATCACATTTCTTTTGGAGGAATTATCAAGGTGAATTTGAAATGTTCAATAATCTAATATTCAATATGTTACTAAATCCTCTCTGTGTTATGTGGCTTCTTTTCCGTGGAGTTAAGTAAAAGCAGGCACTCGAACGGTTCTAGATTGTGTTGTTACTTTATGGTCCTGAAAAAGTAAACTCACCATTGAAATTGTAAAAAAAAAAAAAAGGCTGAATTTTATACTAGTGTTTTGTATTCTTGTAGATTATTTTTTAAGTCAAAATGCTGTAGCAGATTGACAGATTTTAAAAATGTAAATACATTTTCCTGATCACAAAAAAAGCTCATCGGCCACGCTTGAAATGTCAATCGTTTATTTGTGCAACAAAACTCGAATCCAATCAAATATTTTCCTCGGCAATGACCAAATCTCATTCGTCACGCTTGGAAATGAAATTCTTATTTATGCAACGAAACCATTGACGTCACCTAACACTGATCTATCTTAGCAGATTTTTTTTATGTGCAACAATACATATATATTGATATATATTTATATACAAACACGCACTGTTGCTCTCTTGCGCAAAACTGTCGCCAACCTGAGTGATATTTGGCAGTTTGGTGGGAAAAATAAGTTGCCACAAGTATTTCTTAATTTGCTATATCTGGCTAATTTCTCGAAATTCTTATTCATATCCGTTTTCACCATAACTAAATTTTTGTCAAAATCAGGGTCCATGTCAGAGTGAAACATTTTAGATGTCGAGTTTTGGCGGAAAGTTAACTGCACTCTTGCTATCAGGAAAGAATTTTTTTCTTATATTAATTAAAATTTTGATCGCATCTTTTTTAATTATTATATTTACAATAACAGGTAATTAATATATTTTCCTATATAATTTAATGTTATGAGGATGTGTAATATCATACATAACATATACATATAAATATTTAAATTCTGCTTTTTGGAGACTGGGAAATTTAATGTAGATCAAAATAGCTAGTTCGACGATGAATTGGAACGCAAAAATAAATTGATTCGCTTCACATCATATATATTACTTCGAATCGATTACGATAGAAATTTCACTTCGGCGTGCAGTCTTATGCACAGGCACACACATAATTGTTTTCTTTTTCTAGTGCTATGTGTAAAGTACCACTAAAATTTACAATAAATATTTAATGGTTTTGATAACGTTATATTGCTTTACATTTTCTATATTGAACTGTGAGTGATTAATCTATCTCCTTTTTATGATATTTTGAATACTCTTGCTTAAGTTCTGTTTAAAAATATGGACATGAAATTTATAATACCGCTATTTTCATTTAATGGGGGCGACCTTTAAATATGCCTCTAAAATGTATCCTTTTCAAATAAATATTAAACATATTGAAATATATAAAATAGTTTTTATCTTCTTATAAAATATAATAGAAAAAATTAAATAAGATACAATTGATTTGTTTAAATAAATTTTAAATTCCTTATAAATTTAAATATTCGTTAAATAGATAAATGTTTTGTCATTGTTTAATCATTGTTTAATCATTGTTTAATCATTGTTTAATCATTATTTTACCATCGTTTTATCAAATATTTAATTATTTCGGAAAATGGATCATAAAATTTAATAAATGAATAATTTCAGTTCATACATTTGATTTCACAACTTTTCCTTTGCTTTCGTTTATTTTACTATCATAACTACTTTTATAAATTTAAGAATATAAATTTCATTAATTTCACTCCCTAGTAAGTAAATGTATAGAATAATAATTTATTGTAAGCAAAACATTTTTTATACATGTATACATTTCAGAAAATGTAGTATTTAATTAAAAAAAATGTTGGAAGATATTGTTAATCAATAAAAGAGAAAGCAATTTAGCTGTATGCATTTCCTTAGGGAGCAAAAGAATTATTTTGTAAGATTCGTAGTGAAAAGAGATGGGCAATTATCAGATATTTGTAGGTCTCTAGGGTATCTCACAATAATTGTGACTTTTTCTATTATTTTCTGAGTAGGATGAATTAGACATATATCTTTAATGTAAAAACACTTTTATTCACATTAAATTATCTTGCAATATGTTAATTTATATTCACAGTTACTATATCTTAAAGTGTACAAAAAGCTATCTTGAAAAATAATTCGTCTTCAAGTAAAAGTAACTGGAAAATGGTGATAAAATAGGAAACACAAGATAGACTCACTCATGCAAAGTATGTATGTAAAACATTTAAACAGATAAAAATAAATCCTTTTATCTTAATGGAACTGAGTTCTTCCATATGCGAATATACTATGAAAAATTCTCTAATTTCCTTTAGAGGACAAAAAAGTTTTCATAAAATCTATCATAAAGCTCAAATTACGTAAATACTAATCGCTGAAGCAAAACGTTTTATATTTACCTGAATGAAATCTAGTCTTCAAGAAAACTTTCTAAATTTAACTAAATGTAAATCAATTAAATTGTATCGATCTACTACTTAGACTGATTCATTAGCGTATTTCGTCGTCTATTAATTATACAAAATATATAAAATTCCGAGGGAAAGTCATTAAGTTGCAAAAGATAATTAAATAATAACTTACAATGATATTCACTTCAAAACTATTTTTAATTATCAGCATATTCTCCACCAATATTTATTCACTTATATCACCGTTTTATCAGTGCCACAACACCAGCTGCATAATATTCTTTGGGTTGCTGTCTAAGCCACATTAGGACTTCAAGATGAACACAGAAGACAATTCAAATGTTTGGTTGGCAACTTCTTCAACATCCACCACACAGCTTCGACTTAATCCCAAGCGATTTTCATCCGTTTAGTCCACTAAAAAACATCTTGGAAGCAAGATGATGTTCACAGATGATGAAAAGATTCAACTTGAAGTCCTAATGTGGCTGAGACAGCAACCCAAAGAATATCATGCAGCTGGTGTTGAGGCACTGATAAAACGGTGATATAAGTGCATAAATATTGGTAGAGAATATGTTGAGAAAAACAAAATAGTTTTGAAGTGAATATCATTGTAAGTTAGTATTTAATTATCTTTTGCGACTTACTTAATGACTTTCCCTCGTATATTCTATCTTCTGTGTGTTTATTTAACTTTCCGTGAAACCGCATATCTTAGAAATTAATAATAAATCACCAATAATTTTACAATAAGCACTACAGCAAAAGTAAAAAACAGTCTTTGGAAATATTCAAAATTTTAATAATTCCTAACCTTCAACTGTGTGCAAGATATTTCTACTGGCTAGGGAATATATACAAATGTTTAGAACATATTTATATATATTTATTTATATTACTATATATATACTAGCCGCCACTGGCGACCAGTTTGGTCTCCCTTAAATGTATGTTAAGCATTGTAACACGTTACTTTTATTCATAATTTAATTTTTTTCCGTAATCCTTCGCCAAACCGAAAGATTCTAATAGACAAATCAAGAACTTTTGCGATCATGGTAGCATTTTGCATATTTTTTGTTGTTATGTATTTCATCTTCCATGATAAAAACCGCTTAACCCACTTAAGCATTTGTCCTTCATGTCCGTTTGCTTGTCAGTTGCAATATGTTCTCTAAGGCGGAGATTCTTAAACATATTAAGTAATTTTTCGTAATTGGGTCCATTGCCAATTGGCGTATTTTAGTTAATACGATTTGTTGCAATAAAGTCTATTTTGTGAAAGTCCTTAATGATATCCACATTTACACTGAACCATATTGTTGCTAATATTTATTTTTGTTTTTCGTTAACTTTGGCTGTAGACTCGATTGCGAAAGATTATAAATTCTATCATTATTCTCATCTAAAACGTCTTGAGTAATGTGCCATAATCGGGCTACATATTATTACACGTACTTTTCGAGTATGGTTTGGTGGAAAATTGAACTTTTGAAGGCCAGTTTTGATAATCGCATTCGCTTTAAACCATATTTTCTGTCAGGACTTTTGACCCATGACGTACAATCTGATTAAAATTCACGAACTTCCTTTTAGATGCCTTGTACGACTTTGTTTTTCTCTGCACCCCTTTCTTGATATAGTTCAAGAGTTTCTATAATAGAGTAATTCTCTTATTTCGGCATGTCTGCTTAATGTCTACTGACTATTAAGATTCGTAACAGGTAAAATACGCCGCGCCAACATTGGCACCTATAATTCTAATTACAGCAACCCGTTTTTTCTCTCTATATTGTAACTCTATATTTAATAATACGTAGTAGAAATATAAAATACTATTGAAGACGGTTCTATTGATGTAGTAGGTATAGATATGTATAGTATATTCATGGGTATATAATATGTGATTAGAATATATATCTCATATTCATTCCGGTGGATATAACATATCCCAAATAAAACTTCTATCTTAAATGTCTAATCTAAAAACCATCAATATGATTTTATGTGTTTAGTAAGTGTATACAAAAAGAATTTTCTGTATTATTTTACTTTAATTCTATATTATTAACCATTTTTAATGATGGGTCCTTTTGGGTACAGTTGTCGCAGACGCACCGGGAAAATGGCGATTTTATGCCTGGCCAACCAGGCGTTTTCGGCTAGATTTTGCTTCGTATGGCAACCTGGTAGAGCAGATTCCGCATGCTTTATAATAAATTAAATATTGTGTGTTTTATAACAAATTAATGATTGTGTGTGTTTTTAAATAATATTGTGTGTTTTTTTTAAATATAAAATGACTTAATTCATAATAAAATAAAAGTAACATGCTGTTTTAGCAATCTCTAACAGGTGTCTGAAAATGGGATTTTCTCGCCAATATGGCGCAAAACAAAAATCGCGCCAACCCCGGAGCGTCTGCGACAGCTTTTCAAATTTAAAATGCATGCCGTTCACATTTTTCATTTAAAATAGAAAATAGAAAAATAAAAAATAGGTACTTTTCCGTTATACGGACATCATGCCAAAATGTATGCTAATGCATAATGTATGTAAATGTATGTATTAAATGTATGTAAATGCATGTTTGGCGACAATGGTGTCCGTATAACGGAAAAGTACCAAAAAAATAATATCATAAATCAAAACATTTGATTTCAGAATCAAAGTATCATTTCTAATTTGAACACGTGAAGAATAAAAGCTGGTATTGGCGATTTTAAAAATGATATTTGCAAGATTTGCACCCAAATAACATAAAAGTACTTAATGATGTTATGTATTTTATAAATGTATATTAAATTACTATTTGGAACGCGATTGGTCATTAACAATGGTAAATATGATTGGCAATTAGCAATCATTTTAGGTGATCTCTCTTCCTGCCACGTATAATACATAAATATCAATTTAACTGACAATTCGTTTCGAAATTTGATTCATTAAATATTATTACATGACTTGTATTTGTTTACATTCAACTTTGTCAAGAAAAGATTCCGAAGGAAGTTGAGTTGTACAGCACTTTATCAAGCAGAATTATGGTAAACTTTGATGGTCTTACAGGTCCTGGTGCGAATTACTTTATTGACACCAGGCAGCGCTCAAAAAAATTATTCATGGAAAACTTATTTTATGAACGATTATCTCCATGGTTTAATGGTTTAATATTTTAAAACTTCCCGACGAATGAATCTTTTTTTTTTTTTTGTTGTTTACTTTCATGGATAGAGAATTTGAACTGCGAAGCTAATTTCAACTGAAGTTATTGCAGAATATATACCTAATTGAACGTAAGTCATCTCTGAAATATTAATTTATTTTGAACGATCTTTCTAAAAATGTAACTTTTATGTAGTTTTATTCGAAAAATAATTTTGAATAAAAATGGCCGCCTAGCATATGAAAAAGCGATACGGGCATCCCGGAACTGTTGATGACAGTCACATGACTTACGGTTTTATTATAGAGATTTATATTACTTTAGAATACATTGAATTCTCGTTTATTTTTTATTTTACTTTTAGCAACAGGGACAGTCTCCATTTGCTTAAATATTACTTAATTGCGTAGAAAATAGTTCTACTTTCTTATGTTTATGTTATGTTCTTATGTTTCTATTATAAAAGTAATAGAATCGTTTTATAGAGAGCTCAATAATTATTATCGATGATTGTTATAATGATTATTAATTCTTTGACATACCTTAGATGTAAATGAAAAAGTATCGTGAAATGTATTTTCTCTTTTGTCATCCATTTTCAATTTTGTTAAAATCTATACAGAGCAAGAATTTACAAACATCTTAAATCCATTACACTTCCTTATTATATAATTATATTTCACAATATAATATTTCATATATTAAGTATAGCATAATGTAATTACTGCAATATAACTTAATTATTGTATAATGTGATATATGCATTTTATGAATAAAACAAAATTACATAAAATAAATTTTCATATTGTTATTAATATTTTTAAAATAAGTTAACATTATTCATATAGAATCATTTACTGAAGGCGTTCAATAAATGAATTTGTACAGTATTATCATACTCTGAATATTATCACAGTATGCTTAATAAAGTATGGAATTATCTGGATTAAGGTAATATTCATAATTTTTAATTACTATTCTGTGAAATTCTCCATAAAGTGCTTACATGTAATTATCTCTCTCTCTCTCTCTCTCTATATATATATATATATATATATATATATATATATACATATATATATATATATACCTTATTTAGACATAAACACATTCTTTACAAATCACTGTGTTTGAAGGCAATTGCAACTAAAAGTACTTTAAACCAAAGAGAAAGCACTTGTAATGAATATTATTCATTATATTTCACAATTTAGATTTTATCCTATATATCTTTTCTCACATATGATTTACTATTAATGATTTGCTATTAATGATTTACTAGGGCATCCAACTCGGGCATTCCGCGATAGAGAATATAGGTGAAAACCTTTTTTTTTTACATTAAAAACTCTATAAAAGATTACATTTAATTGTCTTTTGGATTCCCCTAACAACACCAAAGAGCATTATTATATGAAATATATCAATTATATATATATCTACCCTATATATATAAAATCCTAATGAAACGAATTTGTGAAACGATTTTATGAAACGAATTTATGAAAAGATTTTATGAAACGACTGATTAAACGACTGATTATGTTTCAGGGCTATTTTTAATAAAATATTAAACGCTTGATGGTGAAATTAATACCAATTGTCCATAAAAATCCGCGGATGTCAAAACTGGTAATAGAATTTTGAAATTGGAATTAGTTTTCGAGATATTAATTTTTTTCTAATTTTAATGACATTTCTGTAATGATGGCAACTAATTACTCAGTTTTTTTGTGACAAAAAAGGGAAAAAAATTGAAAAGGATCCCGATAGGGATTATTGATTTCTTTTTATTCGTCATTTTCAAATTGAAATTGAATTTATCTTTTATTTCAATCGATAATGAAGACAAAATTGTGATTAAATTATGTTTTTCAGGAAAATTTGAAAAAAAAATCACATTTCTATCGTCAGGATTCAATCGTCTGTCAGCATTTAATTTAATTTATAAACTGAAAATATTTTGAATAAATTCGTCCAAATGACGTCATTTATGTAAAAGCAAAAGAAAGGGGGGAAAAGGAATTAATAGTAATTATTATTTATTGATATCATTTTGTTATTTTTTTGTAAAATTTAATTAAACGAATTTATAAAATCACTAATTCGGATATTTGAAACGAATATATAAAATAATAATTGTCCAACTGAACGGAAGGAGAATTAAAAAAAAAAAAAAAAAAAAAAAAACGTCCAGACCCTTATAATAGAAAAGCCCCAAAAGTTCATTGTTTTTTTTTTTTTTCATAACTTTTGGCGACAAATCTATGTATATTAACGAATCTATCCCTTTTTGAAACTCGAATTACGTCAAACCTAAAAGCAAAGAATCCTATACTGGAAAAGAACCCGATATTCTTATGGACAATATTCAAGTGACATAACATGGTGTTAAATTATCGCGGATAGCAAATTTGTTTAAATATCTCATCAATTAATGCCGAATAAATGCAGGCATGCATGCACAAAATATTTAATTAATTTTGTATGATAAATAATTATTAGAAAATTCGTATATACATATTAACTGAAATAAATAATTTACATATTTAAAATAACATGAAAATATGCATGATGGTGCATTAAAATAGAGAGAAAATTAAAACCAAATGTCTATAACATAGTACTTTTCAATACCGTGGTTCTTAATGTTATTCACAAGCAGATGGAATTTTTCTCATCCTTAAACGCAAAGAAAGAATAGAATACAGATCGTTGTTATAAAAGTCCCAGAGGTAGCCACAATTTAAGCCTAACCATTTTATACAAGATGGTTTTCAAGCTGTAATTGATTTTACTTATCAATCCCGAAAACAGTAGTCAGTTGTCGCAACAGCTATGTATGAGGCCATGATAATAAAAAAATGCCCCATTAAAACGTTAAAAGCATGGCAACCCAATTACAGATTTACCAATATTTTTAAAATAAAGCACGCTGTCATGTTTTTAGAGGCCTCGAAGTCTGAACGGGGGTTGGCGAGCATAGCTCGCAGGGGGTAGGCCCCCTAGTATTCAAATAAAATTATTAAAATTATTAAAAGCGGTAATTTTGTATTGGCCTCGTGCCAGAAGTTAATAGCCGAAGAAATCGCTAACTATTTTGTTATCTAAAGCAGTTTTTTTTCTAATAATTTCAGCGGTTTTAGACGCTTATTTCAATTACATGTCTTTTAAATTTGTGTTTTATTTATTGCTTAATGAAGTGCTAATTTTGTTATGGAATATTAGCTGGAAACAAATGCTGAACATTTTATATTTTTAAAAATTAAAAAGAAGTAATATTTTATAATCGTCTGCAAGGGATAGAATTAAATCTATCGATTAAAAAAAAAAAAATCATGCTTGAAATTTATTTTAAATGCTATAATAAACCAGTCAATTAAGATATAGTTTTAAAGCAAATTGTATTTGAAAGTAGATTTTTTTCCTATATAACGGTATAAAAATTAAAAATGTGCTATGTTTAGAAATTTTAAAAAATGCACTTGCAAAAATCACAAAACCGAAATTTCATCGTCAAGTGTTGCCATTCTCAAAATACATCAGCGTTACACATGGACACGTTTGTCCTTTATAATATAGGTAGTGTGAGTAAAACTAAATAATTATCTAAAATAAGATTGAAAATACATTAATTTACATATTTTTGAAAAGAATGCTGCTGCTAAGTACAGAAATATTACAATACGGGCAATACTAACAAACGTATTCTTTAGTTAAATTTACCAACAAAATTAATCTTATGCTTATCATATCAAGTGAGTAAAATTACGTGTTGAGTATAGATTATGATACATTTTCCAACACTTCAGAATAATTTAACAAAATTTCACCGATTAATATGGTGAAATATGCCTAAATTAAAAATTTTGGAAAACGTATGACACATGTGAAACCCCAATTCCGACAAATGCCATCAATAGTCTTTTGTGCTTCCTTGTATGTGATCTCTAGATATGTGCATGTATTAGATAGTTTGCTAAAGTTTGGTTCATTTAGGAACAACATAGCACAGTTGAAAATTTCGCTTCAAGAAACGGAATTTTACTTCATACATTTTGTGCTGCCTCGTATATGTTCTATAGAAGTTATACACACAAATTTAAAAAGTTTTCTTCTATTTTAAATATTCCCGTGTAAGTATATATTTTAATTAAAAATACAGTGTCTGGAAAAACCATAAGAAAATGGTTTTATAAATTAGTTTTTAAATATATCTTTTAAAATATGACTTAATTTTCACCATTAAATGTTATTTCCTTAATTATTTTAAGGTTTTCTTTATTTTGTGAAACTCACGTATAATTATATTTTTTCATTTGAAAAGTGTTTGTAAACTTTGTTATTTGGCCTTTTTTAAAAACCTGGAAACAGTAGGTTAAAAACGTTATTTCAAACTATAATTTAAGTTTCTATTCAGATAATGAATTATTGAATACAAAATTGAAAAAAAAACCGTAACAAATTATACAAATTAAAATAAGATTGGACACCGCATGCCACAATCTAGTTAAGTATATGTCTGCAAAAGATGGCCAAATTGCTATGCATTGTTTTTGATATTTATCATATATTTCTCAATAAAGCTACTAGTTTGAAATGCAATAGTTTTTTTTATTATGAGCCTAGAAGGGGTAAAGATACAATAAATCAAATTACAGCAGCGGCTTCGGCTGCAGCATTAATTTCCCTTTTTTAATAGAGGGGAACATTTGAAAAAAAAATGTATACATCTATGTATATTTTGTGCCAATTTTGCTACTCAATCTCAAAGTATAAGAGGAAGAAATGAATCAATCTCGGATAATAACATTTTTACTAGATTATAAAGAACTTGCTAATAAGTTGAAAAAGAAAATGCACATTGAGAAAAAAAAAACATTTATATCAAGTGATGTTTTAATTTATTTCTATCATAAACCCATTTTAGTACAAACCACTTAAGTTTCTTAAACATTGTCTTAGACTGGACAACTTTAACAAAATTACTGAAAATGCTTAACATTATTGTAGTAAAAAATTAAAGTAAATCTAAGTTTACAATCAGCGTAGAGTCGCAGTCTCTGCGTGCAATCTATAAAAAAAATCTTAAAATTAAGTTCCATATTAAAGAATAAACGGTGCTTCGAATGTTAGGGAAAGTAAATCTGCTGAAAGATTGATTTTACATCCGTGTGTGATGTAATGATATATGATTTCTTTATAACTGATAAAATGATTTTCAACTCTATCCAACATAGTTAGAAAGTGTTTATGTATTCGGTATTTCTGTCTGTCAGTCCACTCTCTAATACTCGTAAATGTACTTCAATTTCCATGTAATGTTTTAATGTTATTTAAGTTTACTACAGAATATTCGGTATTCAATATGAAATGGGTAGGGTTTATAATTCGTTTACACGGACACACAAAAGTATTACCGTCACATTATGGTCTATGGGTAAAAATCTTTTGCGGTGCATTTTATTAATATTACGATATTACAAACAAGATTGATATAAACCAATGGGATGAATGCTTTCGGAGTAATATAGAATAAGTAGCATTTATATTCCGTTTACAGGGATTAACAAAATGATCCCTCACATTACGATCTATTGGGAAAATTGCATTTTAATGATATTATGATACTTTAAACATAACGAAATTTAAAAACATTACTAACGTACACTACAATATTTTTTTATAGATTATGAAGTGCGTAGCATTTATCGTTCGTTTACAGAGATGCACATAAAAATTCAATCACAGGACTCACTATGACGATAATTGCTGGAAGTGGATTTTCCACTGTGGTATGCATTGTTAAAATTATTAAATTTTAATTTATTACGTCGTGTGTATAAATTTAAATTGTATAGATCTTATACATCGCTGCACGAAAGAATGCGCACACATAACAGATATGCACAGCAATTGCTGAGCATGGATTTTTGTTGCGTTACATGTTTTTAAAATTGTTTAGTTACATATATTTTTATTGTATGAAAAAATTAAATTTCTTAGTAATATTCTACTAATGTTGGGAAATGTTTCATGATCAATTCCTGATGCATGATTTTTCGTTCTTGTTTATTTTATCTGTGATATTAGTAATAAAATAATGTGTAACATCTTATATTACATATAAAACGATTGCATATGATTTTTAAAAAAAAAATTCCTCTTAAAAATGATATTAAGTCAGGAATTAAAAGTGAGAGAAGGGATTTTTCTTTATTAAGCAACTTCAGAAAGTAAACTTCTGTTTTTGGCGGTTATATATGTAAGTACGTATGTGTATATATATATATATATATATATATATGTATGTCCGAAATTTATCAACAACAACGGAACGTGTATGAATGTAACTTTTACATAACAATTCTAATATACCGGGGAGTATTTTAAGCTAATGCGATTCATCGTGTGGTTTTTCTTACAGGGGCTCATCAAGTCTGCTCGTTTCAAAATTGAACAATGAACAATAGGTTGCCTTTATAAATGTACGAAAAGTGGCATGCGAGAAATAAAATTGGATTAGTCGAAAGAATTTTAGACAAAATCTTATTCAATTAGCAATTAGAGGATCTTTTTAAATAAGTAAATGGCGAGCTGGAAAATTTCAGTTTCAAGGGAATAGTGGCCAATAGCCTGCCATAATTGCCAAGCTAATATTTTTTGAATTGTCATCCTGATTTAATAAAACTTATCCATTAGCGTATTTCCAAGTTGTGGAATCTAGGTTGCAACAGTTTGAATAAAAACTTCCGATCTGAGCATGTGCTGTGTGCACATGCACACAAACATTTACATATAAAGGCATTTGAAAGGCAATAACGTGGATTAAACTTAAATCAGAAGAAACTGAACTTTCTTGTGTCGGACTACTCTCACTAAAATACGCCAACTGGCACTCAATCAGTAAAACATAATATGTAAGGTTAATAACACGATTTTTTGAAAAATTGTAAGCAAATCTTTTGTTAAGAATAAATGACTTGAAGTTGCCTTGATTTTTTTTGTTTCGAATTTACATATTATAATGTGATTAAATTCAAATATTCGCGAACTTTCTGTGTGTATGAATGACGAAGCGAAGCGAAAGAAATTATAAGAAGCATAATAATTGCAATTTTTTTTTTGCTTTGGTTTTTAGCATACAAAAAACATTAGACAAGGAAATGTGGTCTATAATAAAGGTTGTATTGTATATTTAAATTTCCAAATAATACTTAATCGTATGCTTATAAAACAAAAATCATTAATATTTAAAAAAATATCATTTAATCTAAATTTTAGTCTATTCTAATATTATAAAGTACTAAAGATTGTTTTGTTTGTTTGTTTGTTTGTTTGTTTGTAGGGGGTAATCTCTGAAACTACTGAAGCGATTTCAAAAGTGATGGTGGCAAATTGATGGTGACAATATCTGCTCCAACATAGGCTATATTTTATATCGGTGCCACTACCCTCAGGAGGGTGCAATAGCAAAAAACGTACTAAAATTTCGATTTTTTTTATACAGAAGGAGATAGAAACATCAAATTTGGTATGGTATTTACTTATAAGATGTAAATGCTCTCTAAGAACAAATTCTAAAGAAATTCGATATTTAAAACTGTGAGATGAGCGAAAAGCGTTCTAAAAACATTCTAAATTACAATTTCTATGGAATCTCTGGAACTACCGAACCCTTTTCAAACGTCATGGTAGCAAATTGATGGTGATAGTCCCTGCTGTAACATAGGCTATATTTTATGTCGGTGCCACTACCACAGGGACGTGCAAGAGCAAAAAACGTTCAAAAATTTCGATTTTTTTTATACTGAAGGTGTTAGAAACATAAATTTGGCATGGTAGTTATTTATAAAATGTAAATGCTCTCTAAGAACAAATTCTAAAAAAAATCGAAATTTATTTGTTGCGATGAGCAAAAAGTGGTCTAAAATATTCTAAATTACATTTTCTATGGAATCTCTGGAACTACAGAACCAGTTTCAAAAGTGATGGTAACATTCCCTGCTCTAACATAGGCTATATTTTATATCGGTGACACTACCACAGGGGTGGGGGGTGTGCGGTGAAAGAGCGAAAAACGTTCTATAATTTCGATTTTTTTACGACATTAGTTTTGCTTAATTAGTAATTTCTGAATTATCTGTGGGAGTAAAATTTCCTCTAATGAAAATAGGCCAACGAGTACCACTTGGCATTTTTCAAGAATTACGCGAGCAAACCCGCCGGTTTTGCTAGTACTTAATATTTTAAAAACATATCCATTTGTAAGCAATATATATATATGTATATAATATGTCGTTCACTCTTTTCCATCCAATATCAAAATGTCGTACAAAAGTTTTAAAAAATCAGTTAATCTCGGCTATGAATCCTGAGAAAATGAAAAACTTGATAATAAACTGAAAAACACAACGCACATAAAAAAAATTACAATATCAAGAAAAGTTGTGTGGATTTTAGCATAGTTCTATTAACTTGGTCCCAGACTTGATAATTTTGCCAAAATTTGGTATATAATTACTGAAAATGATTAAGCATTACTCAGTAAATGTGTGTAAAAATAGGTTAAAAATTATTCTAGAGTTGCTTCAACATATAACAACTTTCTTAAAATTAAGTTGTATATTTGAAAACTAATTGCATTTCGAAATGGTGCAAAGAAATTCTTCTGCTAAAAGATGTAATTTATAGTTGTGCGCAATGTAGTGAAAACTGTACTAATTAGTTGATAAAATGATTTTACTATTTTGTCATAATAATTATAAAACGTTTTCATATTACCTATAAAGCGATTATATTTGATTTTTTGTGTGTAAGTAATTCTTTATAAAATAATACTAGGTCAATTGTTAAAGTGAGATAAAGCATGTGCATTAATTTGTGTAAATAAAGTAAAATACAATGGATTTGTCTGCTCAGCTAAATCATCAAAAATGAGGATATATGATTTATTTTTGTACGACTAATTATTTTTTAAATAACACTATGTTATGAGTTAAATTGAGAAAAAGCCTATGCTTTGTGTTGTGTAAATAAAACAAAATAGAATGAAATTGTGTGTTTAGCAAATCCACCGAAATTAGGGATATTTAATGTATAAATTTGATTATCTTTCTGGATTACATTTCTGACCACTGCTTACGACACGGTCATTATTCTATACTATGTAAAATTTTCAAAAGTTTTTAGATGTCTCCCTCCTCCTCTCATCTTCTGAATAGCACAAAAATGCATATACAGCGGAAGATTTCATCCGCAGTAGAATTAGAGGAATACCAGTTCTATAATAACTACAGCATACTTCACACGCGACTTTGTTCATCTATCCTTGAAAAATTTAGTAAACAGTTTACCATGATATAATAAAAGTGTAATCATTGTTCTTTAGATCATTGTGCTAAAGTAAGTACACAAGAATCTATTTACCAGAATACTGAGGTAATTTTGTTTCATTGTACTTTTAAAAATTCCAATACTGTAAATAAGACAATATTTCTTAATATACGAAAATATAATAGTGTAACTACGAACAAAAATATACAATAACCTCCTCTGAGATATCCATGACACCGAAATTTGGTCTTTATCATTAGAAATTTTAAAAAAATAATATATTTTTTAGATTTAAAGAATCATTTATAAAAGCTGCTTTTTTTTCTGCAGCTAAATTTCGGATATGTTTCTGAGCCGATTTTATAATCTACTAATCAGTTTTCTCGAACCGGAATATCGGTTTTTAGGAAGCTACAAATTCTCTTCGTAATTGAATTTACACATGCAAGAATAACAAAATAGTATTAATATTTATATTAGCGTTAAAGGTGTTAATGCGAATTCTCTGTAAAACATGTTTGTTGAGCATGAAAATGCTTATTTGAGAAATAGTACCATCCCAAAAACCTACATCCCGGTTTGAGAAAACTGATTAGTACACTATTAGAAACTACACCGACACGTATTCGGAAAACAGCGTCAGAAAAAAAAACCCTTTTTAACACTTCCCAACCTAGTTGAAAAGTGTTTATGACTTCGGTTTGTCTGCCGTCTGGCCGTCTGGCCATGCTCTAACTCCTGTAAATGTGCTCGGATGGCCCTGCAATTTTTATATGTTATTGTAGTTATCTATAGCATGTTCTCTATTTCAACTGAAGTGTGTAGCACTTATAGTTTTTTTACAGGGACACTCAAAAGAATTTCGTTACATTACGGTCTATGGGGAAAAATCATTTGCGGTTTATTTTAATGATGTTACACAACTTTAAACACATTGTAATTGATGTATATCACTAAGGTGCATTACAAGAAACTTAATATGGAATAGGGTGTGCATAGCACTTATAGTTACTTTACAGGGACAGTCAAAAGGATTCCGTTACATTACGTCTATGGAGAAAAATCGTTTGCGGTTTAATTAAATAATGTTTCACGATTTTAAACGCATTGAAATTTATATATATCACTAAGGTGCATTACAAGAGCCTTACTACAGAATATTGTGTGTATAGCAGTCATCGTTCATTTATAGGGACACACAAAAGTATTCACTACTGTCTGTTAACAATAATTCCTGGAAGTGCGTTTTAAGTTGCTGAACGCGACTTTAAATTAAACTCACTTTTTGTCTATTACTGGGAGTGTATAAATTCTGTAAATCATATACAGGGCAGCACAAAAGTTCGCGAACAAATTTCCGTTTATTGACAGAAACTCCAGAAGGAGAATTTTAAACTGTGCTACGCGTTCCCTAACTAAACTAAAATTTAGCATCCTATGTAGTATATATACAAATCTGTAGATCATATACAGGGCTGAATAAAAGTATTCGGATATTTTTCCGAATATTGTATATGTTGGAAATATATGTGGGAAATTCCTGAAATTACGTTTTTTAAATATGTTATGCGTTTTCCTAATTGTTTACTTAGATGTTATCTTTCAGCTTATTAAACGGTAATGATTTGTAAAATTATTTTGGAAGCGTTGGAAAGTGTTACATAATCTATGCTTTTGAAGCATGAGTTTTCGTTCTTGTTTTTTTTTTTTTAAATAAAAAATCTTTTTAATCTCGAAAATATATCGGTTGATTTGATTTCAAGCAGATTGCTTTGAGACCTCTAGCTCCAAGGCTGTTGTCTCGAATGATCTATATTTCAAGAGCTGGTCTTCTAATTTTGAACCAGTTCCAGATGAGAGACCTGCAACTGGATTGGCATCCCCAGAGTCAACGCTTATACTAAACTTGGAGGACATTGGAGTCACTAACAGATTTTACGTGCACTAGCTCACATTAGCGTACACGGTCCCACAGCAGCGGCAGTCGAGAGAAGTTGTCACCCTCCCAACAAGTGACCTTGGTCGATGCTGCTTCGCTTTCGGTGATCTTACGGGAACCGAGCTTAACCGTCCGCGCCACTGCGGGACAATATATCGATTTCTGAGGTTTCTAATAATGAGGCACGCTTTTCAGAATTGTCAGTAACTCAGAAGAGGTTATCGTATATTTTTATACTAAATTTCACTAGATTAATAAACAACTGTCTGAACGTTTCTATATCAAACTAGATAATAAACTTATTTCAGTTTTTGCAAAATGCTACCAATTTCATAAAGATGTGTTATTCATAAAGATACATACTGCTTCTATGATGTTGTATGCTATTTTGTTTTAAAAGTACTACTTAAAACAGAGTAAATTTGAAACGAAATAATTACTCTCAGGTATCAGGAAAGACATTTTATTTATTAATAATCTGAAGCCACAAATTTTAGAGAACTGGACAAGCTGGTAAAAACTATATGGTTTTTATTAATTGTATATTTGTAGTTTAATGATTTAACTTAACCCATTAAAAGGAACAGTTATCAAGAAAACTAAAACAAAAATAAAATAATATTTAAAATAGCGTAAAATGCATAATTGTCTTTCATAATTAAAATAAAATTATGGTGATGTAAAATTATATATGCAACAAAGGTACACCAAACAAATTTGAAAAATGTGCATGATTTTTTAAAAAAGTCCTAATTTTGTTACGCCAAACAATATTTTGAAGTCAAATTATAATGAGTCTGAAGTCCAAGCATTTCCTTTTACAAATTAAATTCATGTATTCAAGTACAGCACATATTCATCATGTTTTTCTTAAGAGGCATTCTCGCATTTTGTAGCAGTAGTTTCAAACGCAAGAATCCATTTATTTTCAAAACTTTAAAAGTCTATTTAACAGTTGATTAGAACACAAGCATGTGAAGACTCCTTTGAAATAACTTTAAAGTACAAACACGAATAAAAAGTTTAAAACAGAGTAAATACTTCTTTAAAATAACTCTAAAAAAGAAACAAACATCAAAAAGCCTGAAAGTAGTTCTTTTTTTGTAACTGCCGAAGAAATTGAAATATTTTTTTCTTGTATATGTTTAGTAACTGTTTCAAAAAATTCTTTACAAAACTAGAATAATGCAGTTACACAATACAGCTAATGTTTTGTACATTGTTTCATGAATTCTGTTGAAATGATGTAAAAAGACATAATTAGTTAAATATATTTCTTTATGCACTTATATTCACTATATTTACTTTGCGCACTCATGATACTCATCTGAGATGGATTTTGAACCATTACTCATAAATTCAAGTATTTCGTTGTGTTACACATCCATACGGTAGTGTTTAGTAAATAAGTGACACATAAAAAACAACATAATGCAAGGCATTAACATCCATAATAAATTTTGCATTTATGTTTATAAAGGTTTCATAAAAGAACATCTCCTTCAAGCTCAAATCAAACAAGAAAATAAAACCAAGCATAGATTATGAAACACATTCCAACACCAACAGAATACTTTAACAGACCATCGCTGTTTAATAAGGTATCTACGTAAACATTTCAAAAAAATACAAAACACATTTGACAACCAGATTTCAGTAATTGCAGGTTTCAGCCAGAAAAGTACTCAAATTTTTTTGTGTAGCCCTGTATATAATTTATAAATTTGTATATACTCTATATTATTATGGTACAATTTAGTTTAGTAAGAATACACTTAACGAGTTGAAAATTCACATTCAACAGTTTCTGTTAATAGACAGAAACATATTTGAATTCTTTTGTACAGCTCTGTATATTATATTAATATTTTTATGCGCGCCATATATTAGCTAAAGTTTGTAAAGTATGTAAACTATTGAAATCTCACTTCCATAAATTATCATACATCGGCGACCATGTATCTACGTCTTTGCGTGGCCCTGTATATGATTTCATGTATAGTCAACAACATATCGTGGTATACTAAATATATCTCACGTTCAAAATGCATAACTCAATTAAAAACCTCTTTTAATAAATTTACGCTGATGCACCGTAATGCTTACGACTTCGTTCTGTAGCATTTATACACATACCTTATAGTATGTAAAAATTTAGTTAACGCATACCTTACTGAAAGCGCACTTCCAATTATGGCTTATAAACAATACTTCGGATACAGTACAGTACCCGAGATATTTTGTGTGGCACTGTAAATGAACGATTAATGCTATGCACATCACATTATAAAACAAGTATCTTGTAGCAAGTCTCAGTAATGTGTATGGATTTCATTATATTTGAAATGGTGCAACTTAATAAAAATACGCTGCAAACAGTTTTTCTCCGTAGACCATTATGTAAAAGATTACTTTTGTGTGGCACACTAAATGAAATAAAAAGTTTTACACTCCATATTCTACAGAAAGCATGTCTTAGTGCATCTCAGAAATTGATATAAATTTCATTATGTTTGTAATAGTGTAACATCATTAAAATGCACTGCAAAGCATTTTTCCCCGTAGACCGTATTAAAACGACATTCCTTCGAGTGCCCCTGTAAAAAAGGTATAATTGCTACACACTTTATTTTCAATACCGAACATGCCATAGTAATCCTCAATAACATATATCAATTGCATGACTATCAGAATATATTTACGCGAGTTATAGCACGGATTGACAGACAGACAAACAGAATTCATAAGCACTTTTCAACTATGTCGGAGAGTGTTAAAAAGGACAGAAAGAGCAGTAGCAATAACATATGTGCTAATTTGCTGCTAACTTTGCATTTATCGCTCATAACCTTTTTTGTTCAATATTCCTGTGTTGAAATAGTGGCTCCTTTTATGAAGACTTGAAACAGATGATTAATAAAAATTGTATGCTATTTATGTTTCCCTTTACTTTGGTTTTTACACACCATAGGTTTAACTTAACACAAGGGGTTTTTTATACATCTCATCAGTTTTAAGATGCTCTCGGAAGAATTTAAACGCCGAAATGAACCCTCCCCCCGTTCGCTGCACAAGTATTTTATTTTTCTATTCTATTTTAGAGCATTGTATTTCAACGAAATAATTTATATGCAAATTTGTATTATATAATCACTTATGTATATTTTATTTTCTTAAAGTATTGTGATCGAAATTTTTTTTCGACTTCCGGTTTTCAAACGATTAACACGTTTTAAGGGTGAAACATCCCGAAAAAGATGTGTTTACAAAATGTCTGTCTGCCCATGTGTACTCTGTTTATGTGTCCTCTTTGTATCATCTAAAATTATATAAATTTATGCTTAGAATTGAACCAAATTTTATATATACGGTAAAGTGCCCTAAATTAGTCCTCTTTCCTAATTTTGTCCCCATTTATTTCTCCGATTCTCCGAATGTGGTGCCACTTATCACGCAAGACACAAGGAACGGAAGTTAAAAGGCGTCAGTAGTGAAAATTTCGTTCGCCAAGACGTATACATTTAATATAGATGCCGGATTTCCTATTCTTACAAAACGTGAGTTCTTATTACGTCATTTGTAGAATGTTATTTACTATACTGTAAGTATTTATTTCCTATTAATTGCATGTATTCTACGTAAGTAAGATGCTAACAGTAGCATACAGTGAGTTTTAGGACGTTCAGTTCATCTTAGAAGAACTGAAGCTCCGCCATATTGGGAAGTAGCGTGGTTCCAATTTCGTCCCTTTTGCTTTTCTTATTTTCATCCCGGGGACGAAATTAGAAACGCTTTTTCTTGACAATTATTTTAAAATAAAAATAAAGTTTAATGTAAAATAAAATAATAAGTATAAGATTTAAGACTAATGACATTCCAGCTATAGTTTCTCAATAATGTACCACACCCATTCTTATCTAAGACAAAAATGGCAGGGACAAAGTGGTTGCGCTGATCTTTGGTAACAACACACAGAACTTTTTGTTCGAAAATCTCAATCATTCAGGGGTTTACAGAACAAAGTGTTATATTTTTCTCCATACTTCTATACAATTTTTCTCCATACTGAAGTCAGAAATAGAGAAAATAAAATTCGACTTGGCGAAAGTGTACAATGTAGACGAAACTGGCATCACTATTGTCCGACACAAAGCCCAAAAAATCGTATCCATGAAAGGAAAGAAAAACTTCCATAAAGTATGCTCTACGGGAGGTGTTACTTAGTCAGTGTAGTGATGGGCATGTCAGTCGCAGGGATGTTTGTGCCCCCTCTCATGATATTTCCGAGGACACTCATGAGGAAAGAGCGCATGAGTCAGGGTAAATTACAGCAGAGATTGTCGAGAGATTTTTTTTCGCCATTTTTTGTCTATTGTAAAACCATTAAAAGACGATCCAATAGTGTTGATATTGGATGTGCCTTACTCACATTCTCGTAGTTTGACTGTCATTGACGTTGCACGGGAGAATAGTGTTATAATCGTGTGTTTTCCTTCCATTCAACAGCAAAACTGCAGCTTCTCAATGTCGCGCTTATTTTTCCATTTAAAACGTTTTGTGCTGAAGCAATAAAAAATTGGCTGTCAAACTATCCTGGTAGAAACGTTGGTAACATAAAAATCGCACAACTTTTCAATGAAGCCTACGCGCGTGTTGCTGTTGTTAAAACTGCTGTCAATGTTTTAAAAAAGACAGGCATCTTGCCAGTTAGCGCCAACATTTTTGGGCCTGGAGATTTTTTGACGAAACCCCATCCCTCTCCATCTGGCGAATATTTCATGGTAGTTGATCAACCATCATCAAGCTGCAAGGTTCAGCAAAATGATACTGCCATCAGCCATAAAGGGATCAGAGAAATGCCAGTGATCATACCAGCAACTGCTGCCCGAAGAGGTTCAGCAACATTCATCACTAGATCTCCGCATAAATATAAAGCGAAAGATTCCGAAGCGAAGAAGAAACTCTCAGCTAAAAAAAAAAAATTCTGGCACCCAAATTCTGGCACATATAAAGACGTTAAGACTTACAACAATAAATTTAAAGGTATGAAAAAAATGTGTACACAATGAAACAAAATGAGGCAGATTGTGCATCACTCTCTGAATGTTCTGCAAAATGACAAAATCATAATGTTGTTTTTATGTAAAGTTTGTAGATACTACATAAATAGTCAAGTGCGCGTATTAGTCGCGCATAAAGGGTTCCATACATTAAATTTATTAATTACTATCTGTAACAGTACAAAAAATCATTGCCAAAAAATAATAAGACTTTGTAAAATCTATACAACGTAGGTTTGGATATAGCTATATATACTATCAAAGTATAGATGAACATGATGAACATTCAGAGAGATATGACGCACCATATGTTCATAAAAAGAGCGAGATGAAATTTTGCTCTTGGGTTCGAGGAAATTAATCTGTGAGAATGAGCAGTAGGTTAATTGTAAATTGTACGGCATCATGCTGCACAAACAGACTTAATTTCTCATGTCAACAGGCTGTGGTGGGAGCTGCACTGCGAATCTGTGATTTCGAGCGGATTATTATGCTTAAGGCCGCTGTTGCGACCGAACGGCTCGTCCGATCACAGAAATTTTGGTGTCCGTTTCTGCATAAAAAAGACAGAGTAACTAAAATCACAATCAAGAATTATCCACAAAAGACACATATTGTTACTTTCTAACCAATAATAATTTTATTTGCAGATTACAAGACAAATTATTTCTTAATTACAAGTTGGCGAAAAGTACATTAACGATATTAACCACATGAATAATGCTTGACAAGCCGAATCTAATACTGGAAAGCTGACTCGGATTCTTCAACCCATTCCGGAGTTACATGAAGAAGAAGTTGAGAACTCTACACAGTACCGAAATGCGAACGTGGCGATTGCATCAACATCACATGTGTCATAACCAGACTAAGACTAAAGAACAACGTCATAACCGGTGCAAACGTAAAAAAAAAATTACGATAAATTGCAATTCTAGCCTTTTTCAGTAGATTTTTTTTTCTTCCGTTGGTTTCTCGTATGCTTCTGATGGTGGCTATGTTTATGGCAGGAATTAGCTACTGATTTATAAAGGAAGTATAGATTTTTATTAAGAGTGTTTGTCTGATGCCTATCATCTGTGCGTGAAACAGGCAACTATCCATTATTTCTCTAATTATTGCAAATGAGATTGTGCCTTTCGGAATCTGTTCTTCGCGGTTATTTCATGCAGTTTTATGTTAATAAGGGAGCTATGGTCAACCAGTGAAGTATAAATATGGGAGTGAAAATTTAAAAAAGTGGATTTTAGGTCGAGTCCTGCCTCACAGAGGCGCCTTAAACTTGAGGTTCTCGCTTTGGATTGAAATGTCGCTTTGCTGCCACATGATCGGATATCACTGTCTTGTTTTAGATGAATAGTTCGAGATTTAGTAAGAAGTTACTTCATCGTTTTTCAATTACGTACTTTGGGGAAACCACGGGTTTCTAGTTAGTCTTGGATCTTAGGTCTTTGAATTATTTTCTAGTAAAGTACTTTCAAAGATGTAGTTTCTTAAACAGCGAAGCCGCCGTCCTAAGTACAAGTTTGAGAAGCTATTTTCCTGGTGTAAGGTAGTTTTAAGATTGATAAATTTGTATTTTACTTCTGTTGAGAGTTTGATGTGGCTAAATTTTCTTAACGTATTTTGGTTGCTGTCAGCTCCACTACAATCACCAATGCTTATTAATATTGAATAAACTTATTGCAGATCACAGTCTCGCTTTCAAAGAATTGAAAACCTTCTTGAACCGTATGTTTTACAGTCTTCTTCTATTAATCACATGATGACGATAGCTTCTTATTAATTGCACTCATTTTTTAAACAATCTGGAGGAAAAGGATATCTACTCATATATAATTTTATTTTCTGCATTCATTTAGAAAATTCGTTTTTTGAAAATTATTAATTCTTATCATTTTAGTTCTCATTAAAAATACATAAAAAAATTCAAATAATAAAAATTCAAATTCATTCAGGCAGGGTATAAAAATTTAACTGATACATTGTAAAGAAAATTAAACATTTGTATTTTATTTTGTTAAAACCTAATGAAACAATTTTTTATATTACGCTTATATGTTTTCTGAAGTACTTAACATCATAAAGTAAC
Source organism: Maratus michaelseni (assembly GCA_963931845.1). Classification (NCBI taxonomy): domain Eukaryota; kingdom Metazoa; phylum Arthropoda; class Arachnida; order Araneae; family Salticidae; genus Maratus; species Maratus michaelseni. Next base: position 125,062,083 of record OZ007590.1, on the reverse strand, counting down.
ATAATTAATGCAACATACAACATTTTAAACGATTAAAATTTAATTATGATCCTTTCAATTACTGTTAATATATTCCAAATCCATGTATTAAGTAAATACACAAGGGTTTTATTACAAATTAAACAAAGCGATCGAGTATGTATAGAATAAATTTCGTTAATTAATTTTAATTAGAGCATTAATTAAATAATAATAATAATTTGAAATAATTTCAGTCTTAATGTAGTTTGACATTTTATACATCTGAAATAAATGTGAAATAATGTAAAAATATAATTATATTTACCCATCCGACTTAAATGTTTGATCTTTAAATGACTTTTAAGTAAAGATATGCTTTGTAAATACAAACACTAATGGAGATTTTGAGAAAACTATTTTGTGTAAATGCACTTACATTAATATTTAATAGTAGCTTTTTAAATATAATTAACAGTTAGACTGCTTAATAAAAACTCACTTATATTATTTCCACGATTTTTAATTATGCATATATTTATGATTTCACTCTTTCTTTAGACATTTGCTTCTTCTAGTAACAAATTTTAATTCATTTAAACGTGCATGGTATATTGTTCTATTCAAAATAAAAAAAAATATTCTCGGAAAATTTTTGTTTATTCGAAAATAATTATATTTTATTTTTCATATTATGTTAATAATCATTTTAAATAATTGTAAAATATTTAAATATAATCCTCGGATAAGATTTTAAGTTGATGTTTCTATAGAGAACTAAATATCGGAGACTGAAGAAAGATTGTTTAAAGACCTATAAGCCTCAAATTATACCTTTCATTAGTGCAAAATACTTTTAAGCGAGTATGACAAACACGTGATTATATGGAACGTATATCAGTGTCATGGTATATTTTGATAACACAGGGGAACAAAAAAAAATTATGCGGCATTATATCTTTTTGGGGATTTTGATACATACAAAAGTTTATAATGATGGAATATAAAGTAGGTAGTTGGAATGGCTGTGGTTCTTGCAATAATTCTTTTTTAAGGTGCATTTTTTACGCAGTTATTTAAATTAAACAGAATTCATGTACACTTGGGTGATTATAGTGAAAATCATGGTGAACGGTTCCACCAAGATGTTAGAATAATGGAGAAAATGTACCACATATATTCGGATCGCAACATGGTAGCTGATTATTGTTGGGCCTTACAAAGCGATTTTTCTGTAGAGAAGCATTCTAGAAAATTATATACAAAGCGATTTTAAGGTTAAATTATATTTCTGCTTTGCAATACCTATCTCACTCAAAATACAATGTTACAAAATATGTAAAATAGCAAAAATAAGACTTTACATATTTAATGTTAGTTTTTTGTACTTGTGCCATTATCATATTGTTGGCCTTTTTTGAAAACCAAGAATCCATCCAGAAATTTGCTATTATTATCGTATTCACCAGACCAAAATTACTAGTAAACCATCGCATGCCGCAAAATCACCTTTCCCTGGTGCAATCTATCTATATATATTTATATATTTAACATATTCATCTCCGAACACAAGATGAATTATATCCGCTGTAAAAAACAACAATTATTCATAAGGATAATGATATAATAGTTTTTAGAATTTCAAAATTTATGTTAATTTCCGAGCTATTTTTTTCTGTTAAAGAAACCAGTGGACCCAATCCGAGGTTCCCGGGTTACAAATCATACGAACTGAGGAAAATAATTGGTGAATTGCAGAATATAGGTAAAAATAATTTTTAATTGATCAATGTAATAGGTTTTTTTACTTATATTTTTAGATTGCCGACCAATTTGACCAAAAAATTTTATATGAAAAATATCAATTATGCATTGAAACAATAAACTTTTTAAACTTACTGAAAATGATATTTTACTCTTGTACTACCCGCATGCTTTGCGGTTAATAGTAAAAAAAAATCTCAAAAGATTTTACTATTTATATCAATTTTTTTTTAGTATGTCAATATTTAAGCACATAGTTCGATTATCTAGTTCGACATCTGCTAAACATATCGTTATTTTGTTTTATAATTTTTATTTTTTATTTTTAGTGAAGTTTTAATTTTGTTATGGAGTATTATACGGAAATAATTTCAGAACTATTTACATTCTTTAATGTGCAAGCTTGTTAATACTCTGCATCATTTAATCGGGTGGATTAAAAAAAATCCTTATAAAATAGTACTTTTTTTTTACTTGATGGTGTAAAAATTGAAATTGTGTGAGGTCTAAAAGTTAATAATTTTGCTATAGAAACAAAATTGGTAGTCCAGGTCGTTGCCATCTCGATATAACGTCAGCGTTACTCGTGAACATTCTTTATAAAATAGATCAGAAGATCCCCGCGCCTCACTAGTAAAATATATCTGATATACAGCTCGATATACAGAGCGTAAGTGTGAAAATGTTTTAAAACTCTAATGGAGTACTAAATGAGGAACGTAAATAGTTATAAAAGAAACATCTATCCCAATTATTGAAAGGAAATGGAGAAAACGTACAAAGAAATTGTCAATCGAAAACATTAAATATCTGCCTTATCTGCAGAATTTAAGCACTGGACATAAAAAAAAAAAAAAAAAAAAAAAAAGCCTTATTTATTTATCCCCAAACTTACCTTCGTCTTTCCTATGTAAAACAAATTGTTATAATTATATAAATTAAAATATACATTAACAAAAATAAATAAATAAATAAATATTCCCTAATTAAAACAACAACAATAGGTAGAAATAATAATTAATTAGTTAATCAATTAAACAAAGAAACATTAACAAAGAACATTTATAATAATAATAATAATAATAATAATAATAATACATGAAATTATTACTTCGCAAAGCGCTTTCATTCGAAACAAAAATGAATGAATAAATATATATATATCCATAAAATAAACAAATAAATACATAAATAAATAAATACATAAATAAATAAATAAATAAATAAATAAAAACATGTCACCAAATTCAAAGTATCTACGAACACCCGTCTCGGATAAAACTAAAGATATATACATTCACTGATAATAATAAAGATAAATTTTTACACAAATTTAAACTATATATGTTTACCAGACACAATGAGTAAAGATTCAACATAGACACACTAGCGTGCGATATAAATAACACATTCATACTCACCATCTTCAGAATTCCTAAATTATTAAAGATAATAATAAGAAAAATATATTACAAATAAGGTAAATACACAATAGTATCGTAATTCACAACGATTATCATTGCAAAAATACTAAGACATCCGTTAGGTTACATTCAAAATACGCGCCATTTTTTTTTTACCTAAAAGAAACATAAGGGCTTTATATTACATGCATGTTTTACTTATTTCAAATCAATGTATTTATATGCATATTTCCACTGCTTTCTGTATAAAAAATACAAAAATAAAAACAAGTGAATGGATACTAAAATTTAAATATATATAAATAAAATAAAATACCAAAGGATACTTCAAGAAACGGACGCGTCAAACAAACATTCCCTTTGCATCACACGTAAACAAACAAGTTACGTCAGAATCATAGCGCAACCATTTCAAAAGCAGGGGTAAAACGCACAATACGGCTCACCAGTTACGCAACGCATTGGAGGACCCCCGCGTCTAGGCTGGTAGCTCATAGAACCCTGTAGGGGTACTTTTCCCCTGCACACGACAAAAGGAGCTCCCTTTTGTTATGGTCGCAGTACCTACTTAATTGTGGGTGATCGTCAAATGCTCTCTGTAAATAAAAATCTCTGTAAATGCTCTCTGTCTCATTGTATGTTATATAAATTCATATTCAAGAAAGCATTATGCTAGAACATGTTCATTTTAATCCTTTAAGTATGTATTGTACAACAGTAATGAGTATATTTTTATGCTCCTATTTATTTATAACATAATTTAACGAGCCCCCTGCTATTTCTTTGTGGTTTCTTGTTTTTCTTGTTGTTTTTTCGGTATGTAAATGTTTTTTGGTTTTTCCTTCCGCGGATATTTTTTTGGTATTCTTTATAATACTATACTAGCCACGAAAAATGTGAAAAACTCTGTGCACAGATTTCTGATGGACAATAATACAGAAACCTGAGAAGCACCATACACACAAGGAAAAAGTCTCTAAGAGGACTTTAAGCACAATGCTCTCACCAACCCGTGGGACTCTACTTTTCCCTTTTTTCAGGGGCGATAAATGTGAGAACTATTGTTCACACATTTTTAGTAAATAAATAAAGAACATGAACTTTGTACTTTTTTTTATGGTTTAGATGTTATATTATATTTATGCATGTTACATTGTTTTCCTTTATATGTATGTATTATTCCTATATACACAATGTGATCATCAACCAAACGAGTGTTAGAGGTTTAAGTTCACGGGTACGCTAGCTAGGGAAACAGGAAGCTTATATCGTATTTCTAGGAATACTCGCACGTTGGGCGCACCCATTTTCCAAAGAACTGCCCCGCATGGGAAAATGTGCAGCTGCAAAAGTAACCCATCCCAAAAAAACATTATCATTGGGTCAAAGAGTTGACCAACGGGATTTTCCTGAACTAAAATTTGCATAAGGTCATAAAGGGCATCCAATAGAAATAGACTTTTTTTTCTATATCAACGCCCAGGACGAGACATAGTAAAAAAAATAATAATAAGAAGAAGAGACATTTTTTTGGTTCTATGACACTTCAGAAAATAACTCCATCGGTTCAAGTAGCTTTTTTTGCTAAGTTCTTCCAGCCCGTATGTTCTTCGAGTTCCAGCCATCTCCACGGAAGGGTGTCTTGAGGAGACTGCTGCTAGGCCCGCTGAAACAGAAGTGCCTTCGTCGATCCGACCCAGCGCCGCACGATGAATTTTCCTGAACCCCCCCTTTGGTGGCAGATCTAGCGGCCGAGCCCAGAGTCATCACCGAGAAGGATCCCGGCTTTTTCCAAACTGGCAAGAACGATCCATCTATGAGTTCCCCTGGTTAATAACGAGCGAGGATGAACAAGGCCTACATTATTACTAGAGATGAACTTCAATAAAAGGACAATTGGTGAGATACTTCCAATACATTTTTCCCTGGCTAGCCAAAGTGAATAATATAAAATAATACTAAAATTTTACGTATTGATTTATTGAAAGAAAAATCGTTGAATTAACATAGACTCATATGTTTATTTATAAATTTAAATGTTTGGCATATTTGCCTCTAATTTTACAACGATACAATGCTGTGCTGTAAAATAATGATGTTTTTATAATTAAGTGCTTTAAATAAAAAAGAGTTAGTGTTGAAAATTTTATTTTATAAAGTGATAATTTTGAGAAATAAATGTGTTGGATTTGATTTGTTATGAATGGATAATTTTGGAGAAATCAATGTGTTCCTATTTTTCTATAATTTTATTTATTATCTCAGTATATAATTAAATAAAATGAATTTGTCTTAAAAATTTTATCTCTCTATTTTCTTTATCAAAGAGTGTATTATATTCTTTATTTTAGATTTTTTTAAAAAAAAAGGCAATTATTTAATTCAAAGAGTTCAATCAATAAAACTATCCGAACCCCCTTTACCTTTATTAACAGTGATTCACAACGCCGCTGAAAGGTAAAGGTCTTCTCATATCCACTATACATCCCCCTCGTAAATGTTGGAATCCCCCCCTCTTACTTTTCCGTCCAACAATTATTATTTTAACTTTCATATGCTTTCGGTTGATATTTATGTTTTCTAAAAAAATAATTAAGGTATATAAATAATTCATTAAATTGTTTTTTTATTCTTATTGTTTTGGAAAAGTTTTGAAATTTCTATAAATAAAATAATATGCTTATTACTAACTGGATGACAATCCATGAAGTTGCCCTTTTGCTAAATGATGAAGTTTTTGAATTTGGAAAACTAAATTTAATTTTATTCTATGTATGGAAAGGATTTATAATATACAGGGTGTCCGAGAAAGATCCGTAAAACTTCAAAAATTTATTGAAAAAGAAACAATAGGGTTACAGCGCAACTAATTAGTACATTAGATAGAATAACTCAAAAAGTTTTTTTTCCTATAACTTAAGTTATTACCTTAGGAAATTTCTACATGAGACCCTTTCGTAGCACGAACAATATCAAGACGATATTCCAATTCCATCCACGACCGTTTCAGCATGCTAACATCAACAGTAGCTACAGCTGTTTGGATGTTTTGCTTTAATTCTTCGAGACTGTTAACTTGCGTTCAGTATACAGTATCTTTAACATAACCCCAAAAGAAAAAATCCAGTGGTGTTAGGTCAGGAGACCGGGGTGGCCATGCAATGGGACCATCCCTGCCAATCCAACGCTGTGGAAAAGAATTATTCAGCTTCTCACGAACTGTGTTTGCGTATCGGATTTTGTTTCGATAAACCACGCAACACATTGAGCTTTCTTCACGCGATCCGCCATTGAAATAACTAAAATGCTTTAATATTCCTTTGCATGACATGTAGCGCCATCTATGGTCAGAAACATACTGCAGAAAAAAACTTTTTGAGTTATTCTATCTAATGTCTTAATTAGTTTCGCTGTTACCCTACTGTTTCTTTTTCAATAAATTTTTGAAGTTGTACGGATCTTTCTCGGACACCCTGTATATTTTACTAAATTTCTGGTATAGACTAGAATATCATATTTATAGCTCATGCTAAATCAAAATTGAGACAATGAAATTTGAAAGTTACCTGATTTTGATCGAATTATTATGAAATATTATTTACATATTAAAAATGCTTAATTTTCTATTTGACTTAACTTTCAAAGGTAATGTCAGATGTCCAAAGCATTTTATTATTAGAATGTTCCGCCTCCAGTTTTGGAGATAGCGGAATTTAGATGACGTCATTTTGACGCACTTATAGAAACTATTTGATTACTTTTTGTGATTCATGTATTTTTGGAATTCAAACAAATTATATATATATATATATATATATAAGTCATTTTAATTCATTAAAGCATTTCAATTTTAAAGCCATAGGGAACTCGCATCATTTATTCAAACTGAAAATATTATTCGGTTCAATCTTACGATAAAATGGCATCAATAAAAATATACTATCTTCTTTTTAGGTGCGTTCGTAATTATATAAATACGTAGCACCTATTGTCGTCGTCTGGTCCGTCCGTCTGTCTGTCCGTCCGTCCAGATATAACAACACAAAAACTACACAACCGAATGGTTTGAAATTTAAGATATATTATCTTTGCAGAATTTTGTCGAGACATTTCAAATTTTTTAAAAATCGAATCAAAACTTTAGAAAATATTAATAAAAACATTTATTAAGAAATTTGACTTTTTTTCTTTTTAAATCGATGCTTTCTTTTTATAGGAGCTTTCGAAGTTTAATCGTCAAGCGACCGAGATACTTATTTTATGACAGAAATTAATCTGCAGACGATATAATTTATTTCACAGAATAAAAAATCATCAAGATCTGAATATTTCTATAACTAGCTATAGTATGAACGCACCTCGTTTGTAACGTTTGACGTACAATTTCCAACTTGTTTCTTTTGCCTTTTATTGAAATTTTTCGTAACAATGAACTAAACCCTTTTGCTACCGTTCTAAGAATTCCATTTAGAATTTATAGAAGAAAATATATCTTGGAAATAAATAATTGACGTTTATTTCAGCCCGAAATTCGTTATGGTGTTAAAGGAGCAGATGGATAACTACATACATACTTTCATATTTCAATACGCAAAATAACTGCCATGAAATTGAAATTCGCTTATAGAGATCCATTTTTTCATTATTATTTTCAGAAATCACATGGATATTAACGTAATTCTTTAACTTTGCTATTGTCATTTTTATACTTGTTCCTATTATACGCCAACAGATTCTTAATTCGTCCAGATGTTAGAGAAGCAGATGAAAAAACACACAATTTTCGTATTTTAATGGATAAAATAATTTCTATAGAATTTAAATTTTCTTTTATGGAACAATACTCGCATTATCATTTTCAGAAATCAAATGGATATTAACGTAATTCTTTAACTTTGCTTTTGCCATTTTTATACTTGTTCCTATGATACGCCAACAGATTCTCAATTCGTCATGATGTTAATGGAGCAGATGAAAAAGTACACAATTTTCGCATTTTAATGCATAAAATAATTTCTATAGAATTGAAATTTTCTTTTACGGAACAATACTCGCATTATCATTTTCAGAAATCAAATGGATATTAACGTAATTCTTTAACTTTGCTTTTGCTATTTTTATACTTGTTCCTATGATACGCCAACAGATTCTCAATTCGTCATGATGTTAATGGAGCAGATGAAAAAGTACACAATTTTCGCATTTTAATGCATAAAATAATTTCTATAGAATTGAAATTTTCTTTTACGGAACAATACTCGCATTATCATTTTCAGAAATCAAATGGATATTAATGAAATTCTTTAACTTTGCTATGGCCATTTTAAACATTTTCCAACATAGTTGAAAATTGTTTATGAATTCTGTTTGTCTGTCTGTTCGTCAGTCTTTCCATCTGTCTACCTGCTGTCTCTCCGTGTTCTAACTCGCCTAAATATACTCAGATTGCCATGGAATACATATATTTTATTGAAGGTTACTACACTCTCAGAAATGATACACTCAATTTTGACGATTCGGCAATTCTTGAGCTTTATTTCGTTATTTTTGACAATCATTTCGTCACAAAGTCACGTGGTTTTTTAACGAAACGCGAAACCTCAAATATCTGACGAAATTGCTTCTTCACTGTCAAAAATAAAACTCTCAGTTTTGACGATTCAGCAATTTTTGAGCTGTATTTCTTCATTTTTGACAATCATTTCGTCTCAATTTCGATTTTTAATGAAATGGAAACTCTGAAATATTTGAGGAAACAGTTTCCCCATTCACGGCCAGACTCAATGCATATTAAGGGAAGGCATTTTAATCTGTTTACACAGGGACTCGCTGTACCTCCTCAAATACCGCGATTTTAGTAAGCAGATATACGTTTATGTTATTCCTGTCACAATTTATTTTTAAAAAAGCGCTTTCAGTTAATACTGGATGTATTTAGTTATTTTTTCTGCATTAGTTACTTTTTAGCTGTTAAAATTTTCAGGAATGTTTATTATTATTTTTGTTGTTACAAAATCGTTCAAAAAAAATCAGGAGCTTTTTTTCATTTAAAAAATATATTCATACAATAATTAAATTTAAAATATGCGTAACTGGTCCCTTTCCCCTCTATAAACAGTAACGTGTTAAAATATTAACCATCATCTAAAATTGATAAACTCTCCTCCAATATGCAGCTCAAAATTTATTATTTCTGACCAACAAGTTAACTAGACCATATTCTAATCATTCATTGAAAAAAGAAAATTTCTCTAATAAATTATATTAATCAAGCCATATTCTAATTATTTATTAACCATAGAAAAACCATAATAATAATCTAGCCTTATTAATTAAAACATGCAGAAATTATAACAGCACCGATAACAATACAATCTACTTTCTAAAAATATAAACACACAGCAGCATCCCCTAGATACATTTAAAATCATATTTACGCAAGGTCCCGTTGGCAAGATAGATAACGCATTGGTCTCCCACACCCAAGGTCGAATCTTCTTGAATACTTGAGAAAAGGGATGTAATTTTTTCCTGTCAAGTACAGATGCTTCTAAAATTGTCAATAGATGGCACCACCGGCTTTTTTGACACTTTCGAACAAGCAATTTTACGAAATTTGTATCCTCAAAAAAAGTGAAGAAATTATTTTTCTCAATTTGACGAAATATTCGTTCGGAGCAATTCCCAGGAAACGGTTTCGTCAAAAACGAATAAAATTTCGTGAAAATTGAGTATCCATTTCTGACAGTGTATGGCATGTTTGGTATTGAAAATAATGTGTTTTATACATTCAAAAACCATTTACGTTTTCATTACACTCAAAGTAATTCTGTTACATTAAGGTCTATGGGAAAAATCGTTTGCGTTGTATTTTAATGACGTTACCCGATTTCAAACATATTGAAATTGATATGTATCACTCAAGTGCATTATAAAAGCCTTACTATAGATTATAGTGGGCATTGCATCCATCGTTCATTTACAATGACACAAAAAAATATTCGGTAAAAGCACTGTGAATGAGCAATAATTGCTGGAAGTGCATATGTGGTATGCTCTATTTTAAATGTCTATTTTTTTTTGCATATTACATGGTCTGTATAAATTTTATATATAATATACAGGGATACACAAATGATCTCGAGCATATTTCTGTTTTTTGATGGAAATTGCTGAGGGGGAATTTTGAATCGTGCTATGCGTTTCCTAACTGCACTAAATTTTTAGTATACAGTGTAATATGTATACAAATCTATAAATCATTTACAGTAATGTACACTTTGAAAATGTGTTTTCAAATGTGTTATGCGCTTTCTAAATTGTTTACTTATATATAATTTTTCAGCTTATTAATCTGTGAAGTTTTGTTACAGTATTGGGACCATGTTGGAAAGAGTTTCATAATCTATAGTTGACGCATGATTTATCGTTCTTGTTATACTTGTTATTATAATAAGCCAACAGACGAAAAATATACATAATAATTGACGTTCAAGTCAGCCCTCAAATGGTCATGATGCTAGAAGAACAGATAAAAAAATACATAGATATTTTCATAATTTAATACATAATTTAATAATTTCTATAGAATAGAATTTTTTTTTAGAGATTCAGTTTCTCAATATAATTTTCAGAAATTAAATGAAAATTAATGCAATTCTTTGATTTTATTATGGTAATTAGCCGGTTTTATAAATTTGATAAAGTGTGTAAAATTCGTCAATGCAAGAAGTCGTCAGTAAAAAATATTTTCTAACCGTCAATTTCCCCCAAAATTGATTAAAAAACAAAAATACATCTATTATTTTTTATCTATTATTTGAAAAAATAAATAATAACAAGCGTAGTATAGAATTATAAGTTACATAGTATAGAATACTAAACTACACTAGTGCTAAACTAGTATTATGTTATATTATTAAAATTTTCATTACGTTTTATAGGTTTACTTCAAATAAAATACTTATAATCACTTATACATTATTATTTTTTTAATGAATGTAATAGACTAACCAGTTTTAATTCTGAACACAAAAATCAGATTTGAAACTTACAAAAACCTTGAGGATTTTGTAGCATTGTATCATATTTTAAATGCTACAGATCCTGGATTGACACCATTTCTGATTTTTCAATGAAACCCCCCCCCACCTCTAATATTCTGATCATGTTACATGCTAGCTGGCTAGAGCGGAAAAAATGACGTATTTTGTGCATCAGATGGAAAATACATTTTAAAAGTGGTTCTTCCATCAATTAAAAGTATAAGAGAAGAGGGAGATCGCTGCTCGCTACGCACGTGTAGAGGTGATAGAAAAAATACCGTTTTTGCTTATTTTTGAATTCAACATTTTTACAAAGAAAAAAGACTTAAAAAGCCAGATTAAATAACTTGGTTAGCAGATAAGAGAACAACTTGGTCGCCAATGGAAACCTTGCGACTGTATTTGTCAAGGTCTGGTAATTTGTATACTTGTTCCTATAAATTCGCCGTTAAATTAAAAAAAGTATAATTATTATATTAATTTTTTTAAGTATTGTTTTATAAAAGTTATTGTTCAGAGTTTTAAACAGTTCACTATTTACAGTTAATGTTTCAAAATACCCTGAATTTCTTTTACTTGAATATATTCAAGTGCAATGGAATTTTGCCACTTAGTTTATATTGATATATGGCGAAAACACTGAATAATTTATCATTTGAGTTTGGCGATTTTATTTACCTTGAGAAATGTTTAGCTGGTATAATTCAGCATGTATTAGGGATTGGTCATTATAGAAGTAATAAGTACTGAAGTATCTGGTGTACATTCTACAGAAAACAGAATGAAATTACGAAACGATTTTTAATGATTCTTTTGTGTGTTCAAGGAGAAACAGAAAAGAATTTCAATTGTTTTTTTATGGTTGTGTGAGCTAAATGCAACAAAACGTGGTGTAAATACTATTTAGACGATGAGAAATGAATTAATGTTAAAAGTACTAACTTGGATTTTTGCTTCCAGGGGTGAAAATAGCAAATCAGGCTGATTTTGAGCAATAAAATGACCATACAAAGTAAAAAAAAAGCAATGTTTCCGTGTTTTCCTTACATTTTCTGGAAACACTTCTTATGCCTGGTGCAAAAAATCTGAATTTCTTTCTTGTTTATTCATTACTCCCATAATTTCAGCTGTTATTTTCTCCAAATTTTGTTGCGTTTGGAGATGTAGACTTTTAGGTAGCTTTCAATACAAAAAAGCATAAAGCTACCTATTGCAGCCATTCGGAGTAAAGAGGTTCCGGAAAATTTCGATATATTTTCACCGATCATGACCCCCAGACCCCAAAACCACCCTCCGTTCAAATGTTGATTATATATATATATATATATATATATATATATATATATATATATATATATATATATATATATATATATATATATATATATAAATCAATTTTTATGAAACTGATTGTGTGTATTAAGCTCACCCATGTCTCGACTGAGTTCGTTGGCCAGATTGGTCTGCCATTTTGTTTCAAGATGGCGGCCATTTAAAAATTTTAAACTAAAATAAATATACATAAAAGTTAAAAATTCAAATTTATTTTTTAATTAAGTGTTAGGCCTCGATACGAGGATTCCAGAGCATTTTTTGGTTTACCTTTATCTTAAAAAATGGCTGAGATAGAGCAGTTTGAAATTCTAGGGTGGCTGACATTTTGAAACAAGACAGCACATTACAAAAACTTTCATTGTTGTAATCATTTTCCCAATCATACGCATAAAACTATATATTCATATCCGTTAGCGCCAAATTCTCGCCAAACTTGACGACATTTGGCGACCAAAGTAAGTCTTCATAAATGAAGCCAATTTGGCTATTGGTCAATAATTTGGTGAATTTAATATTCAAATTCAGTATTAACGAATCTTTTGTAAACGTTTTCTTTGCATTTTAACTTGATGTTTTCGTGTAACATTAGCTAAAATTTTAAAACGAAGATATAGGAAAGCTACCTTTTCCTCCCGGTACAGGTCGGAAGAACTTTTTAACCTTGAGCTTTAAACATATCTATTTTACTTAGGGCCACCTTGCATATTACTCAAAAGCTCAATTTTTTCCTTAATTTTTTTTATAATATACTTAACTACTAAACAACTACTTTCCAAAATAAATGAAATTCCTCCTTATAGATTAATCATTTAAGTGGAGATATGTAAAGTTAATCTTCGTACGATACATAGAGTGAAGTGATAATAATTGAAACTTAATACAAACTCCTTAAATAAGAATAGAAACATGAAAATGAACATGAAACAGTTATCGCACAGAGAACGTAAGCCAGAAAAAAAAATTGTGTGAAAGAACTGTATATTTTGTTTCTACAGATTCTCAATTAAAAAAATAATAAAAAAATAAAAAAGGCTATGTATTAAATCAACAATAGTTCTTTTTACTTACAAACAAAAATTGAATTTCTCTAGTTTCTTATATATTTCTAAATACGGTAAATATACCTAATCTGAGAAATCTGAGAAATCATAGCAAGCGTTGCAGTTAAAATCTATTGAAAAAAAATCGTTCTTTTGAAAGATTGAAAAAAAAATCAATGCAAATAGTTTAATTTCCTAAGCAAATGCATCGTGTGTGCTTTATATTCGTTTGTAATTAAGTATTTTTTTAGATTGTTATGGAAAACAAATAGAAATATTTTATGAATTCTTTGTTGTTAAGCATAGTTAGTAAGAATTTTAAACATAGTTCTCGTTACTGGAATTTTTAAATAAATTTACCTTAGTTTTTAAATTCCATTTTTTTTTATTCTATCAATTACTTATCTATGCATAATGCTCCTACCCTTCCTTTATTAACTTTTTGTTGTAAAAACATATCAAGAATAATTTCAAATTATTTGATTTTAGGGAAAATTTAGGGTTAATAAGATTAATTTAGCTATGAAAAAGATATGAGAAAACTTCACAAAATAAAATAAAAAATGTCAGTATTTAGAAATTCTTTGCGGGCTTTACTTTTAAAAATTGAAGCTTATATATTCTTTATATAGCGAAATATATATTTTTAATGGACATTTTGGTTTATAAATATGTGAGAAATTCTATAAAATATTACATTGGGGTTTTTAACATATTATTTAAATAAAACATTTTTCAAAATCCCATTTTTAAAGCTTATCATGAACTTTAATAATAATATATTGGCTTTTAAATATTTATGAATAATTTAATCCTCACTTGTATCAATAAGTACAATAAGTACCTAATTTATAACAATTGTATATACCAAAATTTATCCGTAAGAAGTTTCAGAAGTTTTCCTTAAAATATATAAGGAATTCCTTCAAATCCTTTAATGCTTTGTTTTCTGATAAGTATTGGAATAAATATCTTTTTCCACGATCGCATAAATCCCTTATGAATACTTTATTGCACAGAAAACTTTGAATATTCTAAACATTATACTTGTATTTTGGACAAAACATTTTTTGTTTAGTGGTTAGACAAATGCAAAATTTACCTTTCTTTTTATGAAAAGCGATAAAAAGCTTCGTACATCATATTATATATGTGTTTCTGTTATATTGTAATTGATTTTAATAGCATAGCAAATTTTTATTTATAATTTTATTTTAGCCCTCAATTGCTGGAAGGCTTTCTATTATTACTAAGACACTCATTGGATTATCGCAAAACAAGTTTATGAAAAATAAAACTCATTCTTAGTATATAGTGTATAAACTTTTATGTATAATTAAAACTTATGCAAACATTTAAAATATAAAATCGACGTTTCTATCGACATTCACGACCATCACCAGGATTTGGTGTTAATTTATATTAGAGTCTAAAAAACAGGGTCTACCATCTTGAGCTGAACTTTTGCAAGGACCGTCTTTACACTTCGCTCCAATCAATCGCAGTGCAATACAGTGGTGGCATCTACCAGATGAAATCCGAATAACGGATTTAAATAAAATAAAAATCCAGGAAAGTAAAAATAAGAGGGCCTGAAAAACAAAGTTGAATTGTCTGAAACGTAAAAGCATAAAATTAACAGAAATTCAGCACATTGCGATCATTTAAAAATGTTCAACCAAAATTTTTGAATTGCACATGAAATATTATCATTATAAACTTCATTTTCTCTTAACATAAATTCAACAGACTATTACAGGTTATTATCAAGACCTCCTTATCATAGTATCAGAACTCTCAATCAGCAAGTTGCCTTTGACCGCTATACTTGTCCTGCTACTAGCGCCATCAATCGTCAGTAATAGTATTTACGACACGAAATCACACGAAATTTTTTCACAGCTCCATTTGTTCTATGCATTTGCTTATGAACTAGTAGTTTTCCTACCACTAAAATTTTATAGTAAATTTTATCTTATTAAATTGACAAGATCGTGTGATTACATGACGAAAAAAATTCTTTTAAATTTTAGTGGTAAGAAAAAAGCGTAAGAGTTGGCAGGTATGCGGTAGCAGGCCAGCTAGATTTTTCTATAGATTTTTCTATAGATTTTTCTATTATATTTTTGGATACCAGTTTTCTAGTAGAGACAATTTTGTTTTGTTTGATCGGAGAATTCTGGGAATTAAAAGAACAATATTTTCTCTAAAAATATACTGGTGTTCAAAAAGCCCGAAACATGGCAACTGTGCGGTAGTATCCACCAGGCGGCGATACTTTCCGGAGAAAGTCAATTAATAAGTTGGCAATTACCGCGGACATTTTCTCCCATAGACTTTCTCCGGATTGTCAAGTCTGATCTATGATAAGGGAGTCTTGGTTATTATAATCGCGGCTGTCAGGATTATTAAAATATAATCTAGAGATGTCTGTCGCCGTCCGGTACTGTAATATATCACTTTTATGCTCCTTTTAAGTGCTCAACAAACTTTGGGTCCTTGAGAAAGATTCAGTGCAAGGTGGTAGACTCTGATTTTAAGACTCTAATATAAATTAACATCATAATCCTGAACATAATCCGTAGATGTCGACCGAAACGTCGATTTTAAGTTTTTAATGTTTGTATAAGTTTTAAGTATACATAAATGTTTATGTAACATATAGTAAACGTGAGTTTTATTTTTCACAAAGCAATTTTGCGATAATGTTTTGATGGTGCAATAGTCAAGTTCATTCATTCACTCATTGGATATTCTGACTAATGTAAAAATGGAAAGATAATTAAAAAATATATTACTTAAATTTTTAAATTAAGATTTTGAATTTATAAGTTAGTGAAAGAAGTGACAAAAAATGCAGTTTATCTATTCATAGCATGTTGGCATATATAGAATAAAACCACTCAAATTATCTATGACTATGCGGTAACAAATTTACTTCCTTTTAACTTTTTACTTTTTATTATAAATATAAAGATGAATAAAAAATAAATCATTTCTCCAAAATTTTTTCTCAATAATTTTGTGTAAATTTATGTAACATGTGTAGTTGCGCGCCACTTATTGGTACGTTTCAGATACGATACACTTCCAATTAAATGGTTAAGAATTGTTATATGGTTTACCATGATATGCGATGAAATATAATTTACTAAAAAGCAAAATATTATTTTTTTTACAGAAAATTTGCGCAAATCTTTCTTGTTTCATAAATCATAAATGTACATATATTAAATAAATAAATAAATAAATAAATAAACAAATAAAAATATTCAAGATTAACTACTCTATTTTTTACTCAAAAGTGTCTTTCAATATACTGAAAACTGCGTATTCTTCAACATATAAAATTATCTAAAATTTGAATGATAAATTTGTCGATTTAATAAACTGTCTTTCCAAATTCACTTTATATGTCTTTGTATCAATTAATAATATACATCTCTTCAAAAGAATTAGTCTGTCTTCAATTATTTACGAAATTCAGTTATTGAACTATTTTTTCATATCATAAGAAAACAGACGAATAGTCTTACTTATCGATCAGTAAGGATTTTGGTAAACGTATTGTTGCTATTAATTATTTTTTTAGTTTATGGATTAATTCGTTAATGTGTACTAGAAGATTCTTTTATGATCACTTTATTGTTGGTTTATGAGACGCTTTAACATTTCATAACCATATAAAAATGGATATTTTTTGTAGCTTAATTGCACCCAAAACAAACATTTGATCCGAAATTTGAACTATCAAGCAAATACTTTCTGAACAAATGACAATCTAAAACAAGAATGAAAAACTCATGCGTCAAGCATAGATTATGAAACACTTTCCAACACATTCAGAAAAATGTATCGAATCTTCACCGATAAATAAGGTGAAAGAAGATATGTAAGTAAACATTTTAGAAAACATATAACACATTGAAAAATACAGTTTTTGAAATTAACTTTCATTGTCAGAAAAATAGTCGAATTATTTTGTGCAGCCCTGTATATGATTTATAGATTTGAATATATATTACATAGCATGATAAATTTTAGTTTTTTTAGAAAATTCACATTTAGAAATTTTTGCCAATCGATGGAAATGCACTCGAAATATTTTGTGCTGCCCTGTATATTATCTGAAAACTTTCGTGCACACCACATAATAAGCTAAAAGGTAAGAAACGCAAAAAGAAACTTAAAACTCACTTCCAGCAATTACCAACCGTAAACGACTATGTATCTTGTTCTTTGCGTATCCCTGTATATGAATTCATTCATATTCCACAAACGTCTGTTATTCGAATAAATATTGTTCAGCAGGAAAATGCGTAACACAATTAAGAATTGCTCTTAAACAATTCACTCCCATAGTCTGTAATGCTTACGAATTTTCTTGTGTAGCCCTGTGTATGATCAACCGAATTTATACACACCAAGTACTATGGAAAAAATTAGTTAAACTTACAAACGCAAACCAAAATTGAAAAAATTTAATGATGGTTCTGAATTATTAAATATATATATATATATTATTTACTTCGATTTATAAAATAGTTTTTTCAATTTCTATAAACAAAACAGATCAAAAATATTCTTTTTACAACATAATGGAAAATCTGCTGAACTTGCCCATGCGTGGATCAACCCTCGTTCTATAGTAATTTTTAAAAATGAATGAAATTCGTAAAAGCCGGAATCACTAACGCATGTATAAACACTTTGCGCCCGTCAAAAAAAAACAAACAACGGATGCAGCAAAATTGCTGTACAGCAATCTCTAAAGTCCATTGGTCACTAACACATGTATCAGCACTGGTGCTTATGGGAAAAGAATCACTGGATGCGGCAACCTCGTCGTGTAGAAATATAAAAAATGCATGAAATTTGTTAACCCCTTCAGGAGCAAAGCACTTTTGTAGCTAAATATTGAAATGATTGATTCACACCAGGATTCACGAAGGAATTTATTTTAAAATAAGTAAAAGGTTTTCGTCATGTACCTTATAAATTCAAAATTTGGTTATAAAATTCTGGTGCCATTGTGCCATTTTGGGATTAAAATTAAGTGGCATATATAATATACCGGTGCCCTTCAAGGGGTTAAAGCCGCTATCACTGAAACGCGTGTGTAAACGATTCTTCCATTAAGAAAAAAAAAAGATTCGGGTAAATCGTTGTAATGAATTCTCTAAAAAGTGAAAATTCGTTGAAACCTCAATCAGTATAATGAATATAAAAATAATCACATAATATAAATTTTTAATATTGTTTCAAATTATTTTTTATAACTGAATTAAATATTTAAAAGAAAAGGAAACTTTCCATTTTTTTTTTCATTCAGATCATTTTCTGTAAATTAATTAAATATTGACAAATAGAAATTTTCCATTATTTCATTGAATTTTTTTTATAACCTAATTAACACTAGAACGGCGGTAGGGGTCATTTTGACCCCTGAGCACTTTTGTCCGTTGATTACTTTTGTTTGGTTGGAATTTTTTTTTTTTGACTTTTCCTAAATAGATAACAAGTATTTAAAAATAAATCAGCATTCTAGATTCTGGACAAATGATAGATCTGGACAATTGCTAAGGACGACGGATAACACTATTACCCATAGTAACCACAAAATGAAAGGAAGCAAAATGTGGAAAATTGGAATAAGTGCGAGAGATCGTAAGAAGATGTGTGCGTATGCAAATTTTCTTTTTCACGTATGTTCATCATGTGATAGCGCTGATAAGAGCTTTAAAGGATTTGACGCGTGTGAACAGTTGTTGTTCCAAGTCAAAGTTTTACAGGAAATACTTAATTGACGAACTTGAAATTTTCGGTATGGTTTCCCGATATCACTTAGATGATTTTATGCGTGGCCGAATTAATGGAAAGATCGAAGAAGGGCGAAAAATAACAGATGTTGCCAGGGAGTTCGAAATCACCCACAGCGTTGTTTCATGGCTGTGGAAATCATTTAAAACTACGGGAATGTGTAGCAGGCGTCACGGGGGAGGTCGCGTTAGAAGTACAACGCCTGCAGGAGATAAATACATTGTCCTATAGGCAAAAAGAAACCGAGGCACCACAGCTCAGCAGGTGACAAAACAGTTTCTTGCTGCCACAGGACAGCAGATCTCCCGAAAAGCTGTAGCCAGACGTTTGAGGGACGGAGGATTATACGGCCGCAGATCTGTTGTGTGTATCCCATTGACCAGACAGCAGCGTACTGTCCGTTTGCAATGGTTTCGTGTGCATCGCAACTGGACTGAACAGGACTGGGCATTCGTACTATTCTCAGATGAAAGTAAGTTCAGTCTGTCTTCGGATTGTAGACGCCAACCGATCTGGCTTGAGAGCGGTATGCTTATCGTCCAGAAAATATCCAGTAAATGGACCGATATCCGACATGCAGTGTCATGGTATGGGCGGCATCATTATCAATGGCCGAACGCGCCTACATGTGGTTGTGACTGGGACTATGATGGACCAACGATACATTAATGAAGTTCCACCTCCTCATGTTCGCCTTTTCCGTGGTGCTGTCGGTGATAAATTTGTTTTCATGGACGACAACGCACTACGTCATCGAACACTCGCTGGTTTAGATTGTCTAAACAGTGAGGATATTCAAAGCCTGGTATGGCCAGCGCGTTCTCCAGATCTAAACCCCATTGCAAATGTCTGGGATGCTTCCAATAGGGAACTTTCTAGTCGAAACTATCCTCCAACAAACAAGAACACCCTCATCCATGCACTGACAAAGGAATGGGATAAATTGCCTCAACAGCTGCTGGATAATGTTGTGTAAAGTATAATACGACGTTTAGAATGTTGCATCACACTCCACGGTAGACATGTCCCGTACAGACACCTTTCTCCAAAGTGCCTGCTGACATTCATATGCATTGTTCCATTTCTCCGTATGCAGCGTCAAATGAGGATTTTTTTTCTTTCAGATGTTCCATGTACTTTTGTATTTTCCAGAACAATAAATGTCCTTTATTCTAATGTCTGAACAGTGTGGCAACAATATTTTATCCTACTAGGTCTCATATCTCGCTTAATGTTATGCTACATTGCAATTTGTGATCCGTCCTTAGCAATTGTTCAGCAGTGTATATATATGATATATATATATATATATATATATATATATATGTGCCACTGAAATATATATAAAACATATATATACACACACACACACACACACACATATATATATATATATATATATATATATATATGCATATATATATATATTATGGTTATATATTAGCATTCAAATTATTATGCTGCATATGCGCATATAATTATGAATGTAAGTCATTTATGATGTCTTTATATTATGATATCTTTTCATTTTGAATTTCAACAATTCATCTTGATTTTTCTTTCTTATACATTATGGTATCGTATATATATTTTTAAATATATAAATAATGGTGCTAATTGATTTTAGCAATCTTTTAAATATTATACGCCTTGATCTCTGCTGCAATTGCGCATTATCATTTGTATAGTTTATATTTGATTTCTACTTTGTAGATATCTGATACCTTGTTATATGAATTTCCAATAATTGATTCATTATTTTCATCACACGATTCATTATATGAATTTCACTAATACCATTGTTTCTGAGTGTTACATTTATTTTATAATGCTTTTGTATGATATTGTCCTTTCTAATCTATAGTTTAATTTAATATTCAGTTCTTGCACTTCTGATATCTGTAAAGTTATTCTTTATTTAGTTACATTTTTGAAAAACTATTTAAAATAATGGAGATTTAATGTTCAACAGGCTTTGGTAAATTGTTATGATCTGATCGCATAATTCTGAGAAGTCCATTGGGATAATACTATAGGAGTCTTTGCTTGGTTTTTGTAATTCATGGATATGGTATAATGACTTGGTTCATTTGACTTTTTTGTACTAAAAAGTCCATTGGTCTTCTGATTTGGTGGTTTTGCAATGCGAGTTTACAAAATTATGGTTATTATTTTATTATTGGAGTTCTTTTTTTAGCACTGCTTATTTGATTTGTACATTTTGTATATAACTTTCATTTATTCAAGAATTTTTAATATTTCTAATTTATTAAATTAATAAAGATTTCTAAATATCGTATATTAAGGATATTTATTTTTATATTTTCATTTTCTTTTTGAAATTGCATTTTAATTATATCAAAAAAATGTTTAATGGCAGTTCTAAGTAAAATTCTCGTTCCTGGCAAGATACACCTTGCATCAATGCAGTGTAGTGCCCGGTACAGGAGCAACAAATGGGTTGTTCCTGGATCGTCATCCAGTGACCATTTCTGCTCTCCTCCTCCTCTATTATTATATCGAATGTGTAATGATGCTAGATGCAAGACTTGTCCATTTGCTTCTCAAAAACAAATCGTATCAGATCCTAATTTATCAACTTTTTTAAAGCCTTTAATGTTATTTATAGTATTAAATGTAACTTATGTGGTTTGAAATATGTAGGTGAAACATCAGGTTCATTACATAAACGTATCAATCATCATCGTTCAGACTCTAACAATAAAAAAGCAAAAAATATGCAGTCTACAGCAGAAATACAGCATTTTCATAAACATAAATTTATCAATACTGCAATTGAAATTATACAAATTATAAAAACTAAATCAGAACGTTTGTTTATGGAGTCTTCATTTATGAAAGATTATAACACTATTTATCCTTATGGACTTAATAGTGAAATATTTAACAGACCAGTTAAAGTTTTTTCAACAAATAATACTATAGATTATTCTCCTATTTATCCTACTCTAAATCATAATTTAAATCATAAAACAACACGAAACAAGCGAGGACAGTGTACTGCTAAAGTTGTTATTTCCAAGAATTTTATTGTTAAACAAATCAATACTCTTCATCAGAACTATATTAAGAATTACAACTGGTTTTTAATATGAAAATACATAATTGCTATTAAAAAGAAACATATAGTACAATATTTAAATGTATTTCTCAGTAAATCTTACTCAAATCATTTCTCTGATATTTTTTATGATCTAATTATGACAAGAGCTAATCTTTTCAACATTAATTTACATAAAAAACAAAAAATTCAAAATACTAATACCCAAATGATTATAACTTTTTCAAATCAAATCTTTAATAAAATTAATATTAATTCTATAATTAATGATAAAAACTGTTATTTTCCTATTAATAATCATCAAATTTCAAAAACATTTAAATATCCTAATACAATCGGAAGAAAGATTTTTAACTATAATGCATTTTCAAAAAATACATCTGATGCTAGTACTTTTCCGCGTAAATGCAATGACCCCACTCTAAAAAAATACATTAATAATGATCAAGGACATATAATCACTGGTAATCTTAATATTGTGAGTGATTTTAAACTGCAAAAACTAATGGGTTATGGCACTAAATATAGACTTCCTTCTAAATTTAATGTAATTTCTATTATAAAACAGTTTACATACGATATAGATATTTTTATTTATATAATTTCAATCTCATATAGTAAACCTATTGAATATTTTAATCAATAGAAAATACTAGTTATTGAAAAATTAACTACGTCTTTAAAACATAATTTATCGCATATATTTAAAATTAACAAAAAACATTTGTTCCAGCAAATTACTAAATTACAAAAAAACTATGTAATCACATACATTGACAAATCTCCTAATAATTATGCAATCATATGTAAAGCTTATTATCACCAACTACTTACATCCTGTATTTCTACTAACAATTCTTTTAAAAAAACTAATCACCTATTTTTAAAATTCACAGTTATTATAAATTATTAAATATTTCTTCTACTAACTTTAATTATCCTTATTTAGTTCTTATACCCGAATTTCATAAAAATCCAATTAAATTTAGGACTGTAACTATAGGATGCAATACATATAATAATATAACCAATAAACATCTATTAAAAATTCTTAATCAAATTTATACACTGACAACATCCACTGATAATACACATTGTATAAAAAATAGCTATCAACTCGTCAATATTTTGAAAAATCTTAAATGTGTTAACAATATAATAACATATGATTTCAAAGGTCTATTTAATAATATGGATTTATTAGATCTACATAATATTATAAATGCATTATTTAATAAGTATAATCAATCATTAAATTTAGCAATTCATATAGATACAGCTTATTTTTTAAACTTTAACAAATTTCATTATATATAATAATTATATAATGCATGATAACACGTTATATTTACAGAAGGTCGGTGTACCACAAGGGGGATGTACATCTAGTATACTTTCAGACTTATACTTGTATCACTATGAACGTACTTTTATTAACAGTAATATACATTTATATCGTTATATTGATGACATAATTTTAATTGCCACTGATCACACTAATATTTCCAGTTGATTATCCTACTAATTTAGAATTAACGGAAAACATCCTTTCTAACAATACTATTAACTTTTTAGATCTTAAAATTACACTTAAAGAAAACAAAACAATAATTGATCTATTTGATAAACGTAAAGAATTTAAATTTAAAGTTAATTCCTTTACTAATTTTAAATCATGTCTTCAGAATTCTGCATATCGTAATATACTCCTTAATCATATTTATAGAATAAAAAATTTATATTCTTCTCAACTAATTAACAACAATATAAAAAAACTTATCTATGATGCATTACAACATGGTTTTCCAAAAAATTCATATATTCTTTAATATATAATTAGTACTCAAATGATATTTGCAACCAAATGTATAAAAAAACATATAATCTTATAAAATAGTAAAAAATATATATATATAATAGGACGGTTGGGTGGGTAGATGTTGGATTGAGGAGGTGTGTGGCGGATTTGTATGGAAAAACGCATGGTTAATTTATATTTATATAAAAAAGGAGCATTTTGATTTACACACACGTTTTATATTACACATTTTATAATGGACTGTGATGTGATATTTTTATATGTATATTAATTTAGTTATATTTACATATTCATTATTTAATTAATTTAAATGAATTTATATTCATTAATATTAAGAATGTTTTTGATCTAATGCATTTAGATTAACGCCTACGGTAGACAATATCATATTAACTTCTAATATAATGTACACTTTTCTAAAGTGTTAATATAATACATGTTTTAATTTTTATTAAACATTCTACCCTTCCCACTTATATCAAGAGTATTTAATTTTTAACTTTGTATGAAGAAACATTATATTTTGATAATTAATTTCAATATTTAATTAATATTAATTTTAAATCCTTTGTATCTTAATTCAAATAATTAGTATTTTAATTTAATTTAATTTATGTGATGTTGCATTTTTGGCACAGCTATTTAATAGTTGTTATGTCATTTCATGGTACATATATTTTTATGTTGCCTTAATTATTAATTTTTCCATCTTACTTCTTATTTTTAACATAGAATTATTCATTAATACATCCATTACTTTAATATAATTGGATATTCTATTTATTATTTATTAATTAATTTCATTTATTTATTATTTAGCTAATTGCTATCATCTTTAGATAGTATATGGTTTAATTATTAAATATTAATTTTCATCCAATGCTATTTTCATTCAGCGTATATTCAGTTTTTACCCTAATTACATGACAGCACCATGGTTTCTGTGGCTTTACAATAATATTCATATTATTCTAACACCTATTCTGGCAACATGGCAAATCATTTTCTAAAACTAAATTTGGCAACATGTAATATTTTTTTGCAATTCATTCCCTCTGTTTGGTTAAGTTCATGTGTGGTTCATGTGGTGCACAGGTATCATTTTTAATCCAAATGGATTATGTACTTTATGACTCTATTTCAAGTTTTATCTGTATATTATAGGTATGGTTTCTTTCCTTTTTAATATTGTATTTATTTTTTATTATTTCACAGGATTAATTCATTGTTTAGTCCCAAAATCATATTCTTTAGCAATGTTATGGCTAATATGATGATGAAACCACTCATTTTATTTGTGGTATTTAGGCATTTGAGACTTGATAATTCTGTCTAAATTCCACGAATCTCATTTCATTCATTCAATTTAATTTATTCAATTTTTAATTTAATTTCTTCTTCTTTTAAATAAGTTTTTGGTATCTATATTCAGTGTGTTGGGGAATACTTTCATTGTCAACTAATTATTACATACTTAATCATTATTTCATAGTTTAAGTTGGTGTTATAGTAATGTTTCATTTATGGTTATATATATGAAATATATATATATATATATATATATATATATATATATATATATATATATATATATATATATATATATATATATATATATATATATATATATATATATTATATATATATATATATATATATATATATATATATATATATATATATATATATATATATATATATATATATATATATATATATATATATATATATATATATATATATATATATATATATATATATATATATATATATATATATATATATATATATATATATATATATATATATATATATATATATATATATTATATATATATATATATTATATATATATATATATGTGTGTGAAATATATAAATATATATATGTATATATATATATATATATATATATATATTCATATATATATGTGTGTGAAATATATAAATATATATATGTATATATATATATATATATATATATATATATATATATATATATATATTCATATATATATGGAATATTGAGGAAAAAATATTAATTTATAAGTTGTGTTTTATTTTAATCAGTATTAGTTTTAATTTCTGAAACCAATCAACTTTTATATCAAATTAATGAGTTATTTGAGTAGTTGTAGTATGATCCAATTAATCGCCCAGTAGGCGTTAAATTTACAGTACTTTAAACATTCAATAAATTATCAAGTAATACTACATATAAATTAAATTTAAATGATGAAATGCGCGTAAATTACATATTTTTCCGATGTATGGCA
The DNA here is from genome assembly GCA_963931845.1 of Maratus michaelseni. NCBI lineage: Eukaryota > Metazoa > Arthropoda > Arachnida > Araneae > Salticidae > Maratus > Maratus michaelseni. The sequence goes on along the minus strand of OZ007590.1, from coordinate 125,035,521 downwards.
TTTAAAATTGTTTTATCGTTGTTATATCAGTAATTTCATCGACGGGTCAAACTGACCCCTTCCCACCGTTCCAGTAGGAAATATTTTTCCGCCGTTCTAGTATTAAATATTCAAAAATCTAAATTTTTTCATTTTTTTAAGATTTTCGCTGCTTGGATACGAACTCAAATCGTAAGATTGAAGGCAAACGACGTATTACGGGGCTACTATGCATGCGTACGAAAGCAACTTAGATAAAATGTAAGCGAAGACACAAGAAGTATTTTTTACCAAGTATGATTATCGCCACGATACGCTATAATACTGCCATGAGCAACAACAAATGAGTTTTAAGCTACGGTTCAGATCGACGATCATGTTTAGAAAAAATATTACTAGAAAAAAAGGTACTACTCTATTATCCCGTCAACCACATTTCATAACAAAAACTATCGCCAAACTGTAAGATTAAACGCCAAAAATGCAGTCCCATTTACTGGATTTCAGAAGCATTATACGTGTTTGATGTTACTTGTTTGATGATACGTCATCAAGTGATTTTTAAATCGACATTTGCGTGTCTTTTTCATTATGTTTTACTGATTTGTTAGTTATTTCATCAATTAAAATAACAATTGTGTCCTTAAATTCTTATATTTTATTTATTTATTTATTTTGATATTCCAATGGCAACGTTCTCACGTTTATTTGGCGTTACAGTTTGGCGATAGTTTTTTGTTATGAAAGGTAGTCGACGGGATAATAGAGTAGTACCGAAAAAAAAAAAACATTACGAGGATTAAAAAACGGAGGTAAAAACTAGAATTAAATTTTACTAAAAGTAGTTAAAAAGTTTAAAAAAGTCTTTTAAAGGTCATTTGCATAATTAAAGAAAAACACGGCCTTTACACCAACTAAAAAATTAACACATTCATTTTTGCAGAGTGCTAAACAAATGTGAATACACTGGTGAACACTTTAGTACCGGTATTTTTCATTAATTATGTAATGAAACTTTTAATCACATTTTTAATATATTTAAATCAGATATCAATGTAAAAAACTTTCTATAGACTAGAACATTAAAAATTTTCAAATCATTGATTTTTCAATAAAGTGTTATCAGGAAATCTCTTCAAAGAAAGGAAGAAAGAGAAAAGAAAGAATACTAAAAAGAATGAAAAGGAAAACACGATTAGAATAAAATAAAAATTCAATCTATTTAAGTAAATCCGTATTTTGAAGTTAGATTACAATAACCCAGAGTTCTAAAGACACATGAAAGAATTCAAATGTAGCAATTTTAACTCATGTATTCATGCATAATGCATATTCAGAATTTCCTTTCTTTCAATATATTACTAAAGAATAAATTCAAAGCACTAGTTTCGAATATAAGAAGCAATTTATATACGGGGTTTTCAAAATTTTGTTTAACAATTCCATACAACAGAAGTAAGTACTGTTATGAAATAACAAAATAAAAACAGATATCAAGAACTTTCAAAGAACTTTTGTTTATGATTTCTAAATAAAATGAAGAAAAAAATGTAAATTTATTATTTCTGTTTTTAATAATTCCATTTTACATTGAAAATTGCAATTGAGCAATATTAGTCCACTATTTTCTAAATTTTAGTATAACTAGGGAAAGTAATATAAAACCATATACCTTATAATTATTTGCATAAATGACGTCAGATGCATGAAAAACTCTAAAAATTTCAGAAAACAAATCGTGAAAAATTCACAAATCGCTGTTCGAATTCAGAAATTTTTTTATTGAAAGCATGTCAAAATTTACTATAGGAAAGTTTCAATCAGCTGATGACCTTTTCATCTGCCAATGGCAGTTGCGCGTTTCACTTCCGGCCATGCCTACATTCCTCTGAACTACCAATCACAACTGCCCTCGAACGGTGTCTGACATCCGATAGGCGACGAGGCTAACGAAAAAGACAGGCTACCGCGGTGCATTCCACTTATCTTTTTCTACAGACCGCTAGAGTGACGTGATGCTCTTTTTGTGCACCTGCATTGGTGCATTCGAGCATCATGTGACTCCGTCGGTCTGTAAAAAAATATACGCGTAAAGCACCGCGGTAGCCTTTCTTTTTCGTTAGCCTCGGATAGGCGATATATGACTTCATTTGGAACAAGCAACGTTGCAAAACATGAAAAAACATTAAAAAACGTATAAAAATTAAATAAAAAGAATCTAATCACAAAACTAAATCGGGTTAACTATTAACCCGCCCTTAAATTTTAAATTCACGATTTTTTATCGTTAAGGAATTATCAATCATCTGCAATTAACAAAAAAAATGATTTTGGACATATAATTGAGGTCGAAATGGAGGCAACCAACGAACTAACCAAGCGGTCTACGGAAAATGTCTTAGTGGCGAAGGAAAAAATCGCTAAAAATTCAAAAAACGCTGTATGATTTCCGAATAAACTTTATTAAAAAGAGGTCAAAGTTTTCTATATTGGGCTAAAAGATTGGAACCAGATTCTTGTTACTAATGGGAAAAATCGAAGCAAAACGTGAAAAAATGCTAAAAATCACAAAAATTTAATTAAAAAAAGTCGAATAAAAAATTTGATAATCGGACTTCGATGTGCAAAACTACATATATATTCTTACCTTGCTTTCAAATTTTGTAGCCTGGTGTGCCTCGGGATCTTCAGAACTAAGCGAATAGACACACAAACTGCTTTCTTTATTATCATAGATTGCCATATTATTCCCCTTTAATTTTCATATCTATTTATGTCTTGATTTACATTAATAACTATAGTATATGTAGTTTATCTTTAGATAAATACTCCTATTTTTAAAGTTAGTTTACAGAATTTCTTTTCTTCTGTTTATTTCACTGGTGAATTGTATTTATTGTGATTTAGTTTTTTATGTATTACAGTTGGATCATTATTTATTTTATGAATCTCTTATTCTTTTCACCTTTTTGGTTTTTTTCGATATGTTATAACGAGCTTATTATTGTCATTTTTAGGATTAATTTTGACAATATTTGATACAAGAACACATATTTACAATGAATTATTCTTATGAGCTCCTTTAACGATTCCATAAGTATTCATAGTTTTTTCATATTTGCACTTTCATTTTATTATGCTAAATTTTTGGAGTATCTTTTTCTTTATTTTTTATATTACCTCTTCCTTTGATTTTACACATATGTTTTCATTTTAACTGTATAAATACATATATAAAAACGCTCTGATGGTGACATTTTCATAATTGATGTCCTCCATAATTGGCTCAATTTAGCACATAACAAAATTAGCAGCAGTTGACCAAGGGAGTTTTTCTGCCAAACATACCATATTGTTGCCGAAATCACTTATAATTGCTGCCAACCCTGTTGAGGAGGAAACAGACTTCGAAAGTAGAATCATTTTCATTTTTATAAAACATGAAGAATGACGATGAACATAGACCTGACATCATCACATTCAGTTACAAAAAACTTATTAATGTGTGACAATAGAAATTTCTTGCTATGTACAAAGTTTTAATTTCTCTCTCTGCCTCGTTTTTTTTAAAATTAAACTAGTCGGCTGTACGAATTCTAAAACTTTATACTATCTCATATATCTTAATACTTCAAAATTGGCTGTCACAGCGCCAATAGAATAAATTTTTTGTATCATTATGTTGTACGTCAGCTGCTGGCGAATAACTTGATTACCTGGATGCAAAACACCCTTCGCTGAATGAGTAATCGATTTACAACACAACTACAAAAGATCGGAAAAAATCGCACAAAAATTGCTATCACAGAGTCATTCAGCCGTAATAGCCCCAAATGCAACTAGGACCTGCTGGCCATAGTAAAAAAAATATATATGAAATATGGTTCAATTCTAAGCAAAATTTCATACTTTTGATGATACAATATTGAAAAGGAACAAGAGTTGCTATCACAGCGCCCTCTTCGGCGAAATATCGTGAAATTTAGTTGGGGCCTACTTCCCACAGCCAAAAAATCATAAATGAAGTTTGATTCAATTCTATGCTTGACTTCAAACACTTTTCGAATGTAAAATAATGAAAATGGAACACATATTGCTATCATAGGGTCCCATTGGGGGAACATTCCCAAATTCAACTAGGACCTGCTGGCCTTTGCCAAAAATGTATAAATGAAATTGGTTCAATTCTATGCATATTTTCATACACTTTTTGCTGATACAAAGAGGACACACATACGGACACACGTACACACGGAGAGTCAGACATTTGTAAAAGCATGTTTTTCTGGATCTCTGACCCCTAAAACTTTTTAATCCGTCGTAAACTGACAGTCGTAAAAATTTTCGAGTACAATACTTTCTTCTATTATAGATAGAAGAGAGTAAAAAATGTTTCTTTTATGATGTATTTGAATGGATGCTTCTGCGATCTGAATCTAAGATCTTCATTCTCCAGAGAACCGTACATTATATTTAAAAGTAAACGAGAATTTTCATTTTTCAAACTGAAACGTGTTTTTAATATTGCGTCAGTATGATATCATTTTTACAGACTTTCTACTTCCGACCGTGTTGAGATCATGGGGCTTGATATAAGTATGCCCTCCTTATATATATATATATATATATATATATATATATATATACATATATATATATATATATATATATATATATATATATATATATATATATATATATATGTAGTTTCGGTAATGTTTCATTAATGGTTATATATATATATATATATATTATATAAAAACTTATTGCAAAAATTAACCATTGAAACAGAAGCAACTGACCATATGCAATGAAATTATTACCCCATGTAGCACTGTCAAATTACACATTATAAAAAATAGTCCTAACAAATGAAGTATTATATACTTTCACTTTTTTATGTCTGTTGGAAATAAACAAATATTTCAAATATTGTGCAGGTAACATTAATACATTCGTTTTTATTTATTTATTTTTGTAAATATAATTGTTAAATGTATTACGTCTGCAGCACTCCCTAAACAAATCGAGATGTACACCTTATGATAAGAAACGCCTGTCATGTTAGAAAAAATTAAACCAAAAGAGCTGAAGATCAAGTTGTTTTCTTCCGTCTTAAAATTGCCACATGTTTATGATAAAGGAAGACATTTTTTTAAGAGCGTTGTGCTTGTCTCTTTTGAAAAAATTAATTTATATTAAATTTTACACAAGGTTACATTTAATTTTTTTAGTGGTTATTTAATTAATTACATTTACCCCAATTTTAATTATTAATATTTACTCGGAAATTAAACAAAAATTATGAAATTAATGTCAGAGATAGAACCAAAATTTTTATTCAGGTAATAATATATTGCGTTAAAATTAGTGGTTATATGGGGTTGGTAGGTTTCATATATTTTAAGAGATTTAGTATGTTTTTTGAAAAATAAGTTATGTAATACTGCATATAGTAGTTCATAAAATAATAAAAATTACAAATAGGCAACATACATTTTAATTTCTGGTATATCGTTTCGATATCGTTGTATATGATTGAACTTCATTGTAAAAAAGCTAGAATTTTCCATAATCATTAAACTTATGAATGAAGACTTTTTAACTAGAAGTTAAAAAGTCTACAAGTCAGTCAAGTAAAAGCCTTGAAATATATTTTAACAAAACTGCTATATTTTGTTCATAACCATTGGTTTTGAATTTTTTTTTTACAAAGTAAGTCTATTCTCAATAAAAATTAGAAAAAAGTTAAAAACTATGAACATGATTTGAATAAAAGAAACTCAATCAACTCAGATAGCGCTGAACTTTAAGTCAATCACAATTTACTAAAGAACAAAAAACATTTGGAGAACATTTATTTTTGCAGGATGAATTCATGTTTTCATGAATAATGCAAAACTTTTGCTCTGAAGTTTTCCCCCAAAAAATAATTCATCATATTATTATGTTTGAATATAAAAGTCAATTTACATTCAGTTTTTCAGTTTAACTTATTTGTTCAAATGTATATATAGATACTGATTTAAATGAAAAAAAAAGAAAGAAAGCTTAAACAAAACATTCATAGATAAATTTAAATCTATTATATATATATGTTTGTGTGTGTGTGTGTGAATAAGGCACTAATTAAATAAGATTAAGTGTTAAAAAATTAACATAATTCATAAAACAGGGCACACAACTAAATTTTTAAAAGTGAATAGTAAATGTATAAAACGTATCTAGAAATTTAAAACAGCTAATTATAAATCGTTACAAAAATTATTACAAAAGGATATTACTTTGTTTACGAATTTTAGTTTACATTTAAAATATTTATTTATTTTTCAATTAGCTATTAGCTAACTCGCCTATCGTTGCTCAAGTACGTGATAATAACCTTAAATAAACATTTAAATCAGTTTTGAATGATTTTAGACTTTTAGACGGAAATATTTTCTAACGAATCTAATGTTGGGGGCCCTAAGCGCATATCATCGAATTTGTATGATTTTATATTTTTACACGAAACTCTATCCAAATTATTCTAGCGCAGTATACACCGGAATTTCGACACACACTCCGATCTATTTTTTCAAATGAACCTTGAATTTGTATGATTTTAAATATTTAATCGAAAATCACTCCAAGCAATCGTAGAGTGATCCCATTGCTTTCGGAGACGTATAATGGACGTGTTAAGCACGGTCGGATTTCCTTTTATATTTTTTAAATTAAAATCTTTCCAAACTGACCTAATGTTGAAAGCCCCAATGCCTTCTGCAACGCACACTCTCGAATTTATATGATTTTATATTTTAAAGGAAAATCTGGGCAATTGAATTGAAGGTTGGGGTTCCCACTTCCTTCGGCGATGTACATCGGCGGTAATACGTACGCTCCAGTCAGTTTTTGCAAAGGAACCTCGATTCTATATGATTTTATATTTATTAAAATAACACTCTTTCCAAATGAACTACGCCCTTAAACGAACATATGCCCGTTATAGTGATTGCAAATGTAATATTTGATATTTAGATATATTAACTTTCAATTCTTTCCCAAGAAAACCTTAAAAATATAAATTGGGAACCAGTCCCTCATTCTTTTAACACAAGAACGGCGGTGAGGAGTCATTTTGACCCGTACCAAAGGGGAAAAAAATGTCGATTCGAACCATAAATTTCTTTATAAAATAAGTTAAATATATTCTGCACAAAATTAAGTTAAATAAATAAGTTAAAAATTTTAAATAAAAATTGTGGTGTGAAATATTTTTATAAAACTTGAGTAAAATTTCTCTCCGTTCTTGTGTTAAAATACGGAATGATATCTAACAATGTATTGACAATATCTGTTTAAAATGTAGAGGTTTCCCTGGACATGCTTAAATAACAAAACTTCTCCGAAAATATTCTACAGCAAAATCTTTGTCGAATTCGTGAAACGACCTCAATATATACAGGGTGGTTATAAAATAAGTATCTCTATTTGGAGCTGCCTGTAGCTTGAAGGAATAACCGAAATGAAACCAAAATCGGTACACTTACTATTCGAAAAGGGGGAAGAAGAATGGAACAATATAAAAAAATAAATGCAATGATCGCCGACAGATGGCGCTTTTGAGTGTGACATGTAATGTGTAATATTGCGTACCGTGGAGGTGTCACAAACGTCAATTACTTTACCGCATATCACAACATGTGCGAAACATCACTCCTGATGCATTACATTCCGCAGTTGAGCACGTCGTGTACCGCCTGGATTGTGTCCTCCAACAAAATGGCCATGTGGAACCTGAACATGATCAGCATCGCAATGCGAAAGCGTAGTCACATTCACTGTGACATTTTCCAACAAATTAGGTATTCCATCTGCTTTGACGCCTTAATTATTTGTTCTTGTATTACACATTACTTGTATTCACACTCAATAGCGCCATCTGTCGGTGATTATTGCAATTATTTTTTTTACTGTTCCATTCTTCTTCCCCCTTCTTGAATAGTAAGTGTACCGATTTTGGTTTCATTCGGCTTATTCCTTCAAGCTACAGACAGCTCCGAATAGAGATACTTATTTTATAACCACCCGGTATATATATATATATATATATATATATTATTTTAACTATTAATATTTCTTTAGACTAACGATATCGTGAGAATCCTAAATGGACGGGAAAAATAAGGATATTATTTGTATTTTTGTTTGCAGAATGGAGATGGCAATTGAAAATATGAGAAAAAAAGGAAAATGATGAAAACAACAGCAAGTCGATCGCCGAGAAATAATTTAGTCGAAATAATAAATATTAAAACTCATAAAAACACTTATTAAAACTTATGAAAACACTTATTAAAACACTTATCAAAACCAAAGATACCAACAGAAGTTACTTTTTTTTAATTTTATTTTAGTTACAGTTTTTTTATAAGGGGACATTTTCAATTTCAGAACCAGTTGGAACCAGTTCTGCAAGTGAAAATGCCCTTACATAAAAACAATTGGAACCAAAATCGAAAAAGTAAAAACTAACAACGCTAGGTTTCGGCCTCAGCTATCCTATGCAATATATATATATATATATATATATATATATATATATATATTTAAAAATATTAAAATGCGAGCTAGAAATCTGTCAAGAACCTTCCCATAGACTTAATAGCGTTCGAGTTTCATCGGATGACTAGTGTAGGATCTTAAGAGTCTTAATGTTAAGAAATTCTGCAAAACATCTGGAACGTTTTTATCATTAAAAACCTAAGTAATGCAAATAGTGGTAGTTCTACAATGATAATCGTAAGTGAAATCATAGATGATATCAGTAGTATTTGTATTTTGGTTCCTTTTAAATAAAGAAGAAAAAAAATAAGTCATGAAGTACTCCTTAAATATATTATCATATTTTAAATATTTATATATTATATATATTGCATAATACATATTAATAAATATTTATATATATATTAATTGTATATATTTGTATAATATATACAAATTTGTCGAATTTGATTATGTTCGACAAAACTCTAGATATATTAAATATTTCATAATATATATACAACGTGTCCACGTATAACCTGACCGACCTTTATTTTCGCAACCGTTGGTCCTAGATGCATACTTCCAATTACAAAAGTGGTCAAAATTAGGTGCAGAGTTAGGATAAAAAAAGTTCGAAGCGAAAAAACATTTTAGTGAAGAATTACAGAATCTAAATTTTTATACAGCCCCCAGGTCTCTATACTTATATTTAGAACGTGTTATTTATTCAAAAGTATTGTAAACAGAAAAAGTTCCGTATCTGTACGACCAATATTCACTGAGAAATTTGAGTTCAAAGTTATCATGCATAGTATGGGGACCGTATACAAATGGAGATGCGAATATATCCCCTATCAGAAAGACAAGGAGGTTTTAGAGTTAGATATGATCATGGCAAAAAGGTTGTTGTTCAAGTCAAAAAACAGTATAATATTTGTCTAATCACTGGTATTGAAAATAAAAATGTATATTTTGTATAATACATAAAATCACAGTGCACAAACTCATACAAATTTAATAAAGTAATTTGAAATAATAACATAGTAAGTAACTCAAATAAAAACGAAATAGAAATAAACAATGTGAATAGTTATCGTCTTTCAAACTTTCTCACTACATGTGTTCAAAGTGTCTTCCCTGGACTACAATACATAGACGGACACGTGACAGAAATTCGTCTTAAACATTTTTTAGCATTACAGGCGTGGCACATCTGACGGCGGATAAAATGCGATTCTGCAAATCTACTCGACTTACTGATTCTACTTCGTAAATCTTGCTTTTTAAATAACCCCAAAGAAAGAAATCTAGGGGATTTAGATCCGGCGATCGAGAAGGCTATTCTACCAAGCCTCCATAACCTATGATGTTATCTTGAAACATGCTACGTAGATGTGTTCGGGAGGAGGCTGTTTTGTGGGCTGGTGCCCCATCATGTTGAAACCACATCTTGGTGAGGTCTGCTAATGAAACATGATGATCTAAGAAGTCAGATTATGGTCCACGTAACAGATTTACATACTTTGTACCTGTTAAAGTGCCATCAAAAAGGAAGGGCCCCACTAACGCTCCCTTCCAGATGCCACACCAAACGTTAACAGACCATCGCACTTGATGCTTGTTGGGTCGTATGACATACGGATTTTGCACAGACCAGAAGTGTGTATTCTGCCTATTCACAACACCAGTGTTTGAAAACTTGCACTCATCTTTCCAAAGAATGTCATCTAGAAATTACGAGTCTGTTTGTAGCTTGTTCATAATGAAATTGCTAAAATCTAACCGTCTATATCTTCATCTCCTAGCAAAAACGCTTGTACCGATCGCGGTCGATAAGGATGTGCTCCGTGTATATTTAAAACGTTCCATGCATGGGATTTTGAGCAGCCACAAGCTTTACCAATATCTCTAACACTACACTGTGGATACGCAAGAGCATATCCCAAAATCTCCTCGTCAGAGACATGCATACTTGAGCTTCTGATCGAGGATATTTTTTAACGCTACCCGTTTCTCGTAAGCGCTTTACAACATTTAAAATCGTGTTTTTAGACGGATGGTTATCATTTGGAAATTTAATTGCGTATTGCCTTGCAGCCTCTCGTCCATTCCGATTATACTGGCCATAAAGTAATACCATTTCTAAGTACTGTTCCACGGTGTACATTTTAACTACAAGCATTGACGAATCAACTAAATACATCTGGTGTAAGTCACTTTTATTCAGCAATGAAGGGCTTTCGTCATTTTTTGTCTACCAATCGGTATGCAGTGAGTGAAATTTGCATAGGAACGTGCAAATCCCGCAGTACTGCGCATTGCTTTGACATAATAAGGATAGGGGGAATTCAAAACGGACTCCTGAGCTGTTTAGCTGTCAGAAAACCAGTATAAGTCAAAAAATTGAATTAATTATTGAATTAAATAAAATTAAACATAAAAAAAGTCTTACATCTATTTTATAGTATCAGATTTTTCGCCAATTTTACCATTGAAATTTACGATTTGCGAAAAATTCTGACATGATGGTTAAAAGTGAAGGTAATTTTTTTATTCAGCGTTTAAAAATACATAAAACGTAATTATAAAAGTTAAAAAACACAACCATTGCAGGTTTATGTTATCTAATCTAAAACTCTTTCTTAAACTTGTTGACGATAATCTATCCGAATTTTTTTTGTGTTATCCTCTAATATAAGTATTTATAAGATAGTAAGCGTCGAAAATCATAATAATATTACATTGTCATCGGAGATTTAAGTCAGTATGTAAAATCTAACTTCGATCGGACATTTGAAAGTCAGTTAAACTTCGAGTACAAATTTTAAACTGGAAAGACGATCGTTGGAAGTTAAATAAAACCTTATGAAAATAACATAATTTTTGTTAAAAGAAATCATAGCCTCAAATCCTTTCAAAATAAAACATATGTTAAAATACAATTATTTTAATTAATCTGAAACTTAACTAATAAAAATTAACTCAATCGTAATAGTTGTACGATTTCTTTCAAAGCGCAGATACCTTGAAATAAGTTTAAGTACTTTATATACGACCCCTGAAAGCATGGCCGAAATCATCTCTTTTTAGATGCAAAAAAGTGGTTCAAGTCATGCATTTCAAAGTTTCATAACTCGGTCAATTTTAATGTTAGTTGAATGGGACTTTCTTTGTCGTACTAGTTAGTGTCACAGAAAATTTTTACTAAATATCCCTTATAGGACCGGGGGACCGTATAAAAATTTAAATTTCCTATTTTTAAATAAATGTTTTTCTTGACCCAAATCGCTTTAGAAATAATTCTTTACCTTATTTAAACCATTTTTGTAATTGGAAGTATGCATATAAGACCAGCGATTGCGAAAATAAAGGTCGGTCAGGTTATACGTGGACACGCTGTATATATATATATATATAAACTACATTCACATTTAAGAAGTAGCAGAGCTTTAAAATGGTTTCTCCCGTATAATAGGGTCAGGTGGTAGAAGTTACTCTATGGTGGAAAGTGGTGGTAAACTGTAAAATGCATCTTTTTATACAATAAATGTACACATTTTCCTACTTTTTTTTTATAATAACATACTAGATGGAACCCGTCAAAATTTGACGGCAAACAACTTGATACTACCATAAAAATAAAATTTATAGTTGCTTTAACTTGACAAATTTCATAGTAGGGAGCATAATATAATTAAGCGGTCACAGACCTTTCCATCAATATATCACATGAAGGGTGTGTGCAAAATTTAGAAAGCACCCCTTGGGGGGGGGGAAGTGGGGAGATGGACACCGGAGATGCATAATATGATTAAGTGGTCACAGACCTTTCCAATGATATATAACATGAGGGTTGTGTGCAAAATTTAGAAAGTAAGGGGGGAGGGGGGGGAGGGGGCAAAGTGGGGAGATGGACATCGGAGATGCATAATATGATTAAGCAGTCACGGATCTTTCCAACAATATATGAGATGAGGGGTGTCAACAAAATTTAGAAAGTATCCCTTGGGGGGGGGCAAAGTGGGGAGATGGACATCGGAGATGCATAATATGATTAAGTGGACACAGACCTTTCCAATGATATATAACATGAGGGTTGTGTACAAAATTTAAAAAGTACCCCTTGGGGGGGAGCAAAGTGGGGAGATGGACATCAGAGATGCATAATATGATTAAGCAGTCACGGACCTTTCCAACAATATATGACATGAGGGGTGTCAACAAAATTTAGAAAGTATCTCTTGGGGGGGGGGGGGGCAAAGTGGGGAGGTGGACATCGGAGATGCATAATATGATTAAGTGGTCACAGACCTTTCCAATGATATATAACATGAGGGTTGTATGCAAAATTTATAAAGTACCCTTTGGGGAGGAGGAGAGGGGGCAAAGTGGGGAGATGGACATCTGAGATGCATATGATTAAGCAGTCACAGACCTTTCCAACAATATATGACATGAGGGGTGTCAACAAAATTTAGGGGGGGGGTAGTGGCGGGATGGACCCCGGAGATACATAACATGAATAAGTGGTCAAAGACTTTTCCAGCGATATATCACATGAGGGGTGCGTGCAAAATTTAGAAAAGTGTCTCACTTGGGAGGGGGGGGGGGGAGTGGTGGGATGGACCCCAGAGATGCATAACATGAAAAAGAGGTCACAGGCGTTTCAACTTGCAACTTTTTTCTTGAAGGCATTTGACAATATTAAATTTTTTTTTTTACCTAAGACAATTTAACGATATTCTTAATATTTTTGCACAATTCGTCAAATGTTCATAGAAAAAATCATGAAATTCGCTAATCAATAGTTGATAAATTATAAAATTCAACAATCGATAACGGAAAAATCACGAAATTCATCAAATGGTCTGCACACTGATGTGATGATCAAAAGGGTTTTGAAGTATAGGACAAAATTAGCTTTTGCCAAACAGCGAGTAATACTGAAAATTTGGCAATGGACTTTATTGCCACCACTGGTCAAACATAATAGTCACACTCACCAATTACGATGATTGAATGGAAAAAGATTCTTTTTCTCTGCTGTCGCTCGACAAATTTCGAAATCATTTGGCGAATTTCACGATTTTTTCCCCAAAATTGACGGATTGTGATTTTTTTTCTCGAAGCCATTCGACGATATTTGAAAACTTTCCCCCCCGAAACCAGTTGATGAATTTTGTGATTTTTCCACTGTCGATTAATGAATTTTGCAATTTTTCCGCTATCAATTGACAAATTTAGCAATTTATCGACTATCTATTAACGAATTTCACGATTTTTTCCATGAACGAACAAATTGCGCACTTTCTTCCCGCTAATGTTTGACACATTTCGCCCTTTACAATTCAGCCAATGAGTTGAACGTTGTTTCTTTCCAGAAATGTCAGGAATGAAACAATTATTCTTTAGGATGAATTCCCTTCGTTCGATGCCCCATGTGTGCGATGCAGCAACGGACGTCACAGACTTTTTAGGGCACCTGCAGACTAAAAACATCTAACCAATCTTCGCGGGTGAAAAAATCCCAGATTTCGTCAAATGACTGAGGGAAAAACACTAAATTCATCAAAGGATCATGGGAAAACATGACTTTCGTTAAAAGAGCACAGAAAAAACGTGAATTATGCAAAAGGATCGCGAAAGATAAGCAAATTTGTTCAAAGAATCGCTAAAAAGGAAATTTCACCAAAAAATCACGCTGTTTTACTAAATTTAGTCTAAAAATTGCAGAATAAAATGAATTTTATCAAAGAATCGCTGGAAAATGCGAATTTAGTTAAGGATCGCGAGAAAAATGCGAAATTCTTCAAAGGATCACTGAAAAAACATGAATTTCGTCAAAGAATTTCTGAAAAAACATGAATCTCGCCCAATAACAGAAAAATCGTGGTTCATAATCATTATATCATACATTATCAAAAAAGGAAATTTCACCAAAAAATCACGCTTTTTTACTAAATTTCGTCTAAAAATTGCGGAATAAAATGTATTTTATAAAAGAATCGCTGGGAAACGCGAATTTCATAATCGATCGTTAGAAAAATGCGAATTTCTTCAAAGGATTGCTGAAAAAACGCCAATTTCGTCAAAGGATTGCTGAAAAAACATGAATCTCCTCAAAAGGAAGCAGAGAAAGTGCAAATATCGTCAAAGGATCACAGAAAAACGCAAATTTCGTCAAAGGATAGCAGAAAAAACGTGTATTTCGTCGAAGGATTGCAGTTAAAACATGAATTTTGTCAAATGATTGCTGAAAAAACACAAATTACGTCATAGGATCGCTGAAAAAATCATTAATTTCATCCATCGGCACATAAATATCATGAATTTCGTCTATCAGGGGAATAAAAATCCTTAATTTCGTCGGTCGGGTAGAGAATTTTTTTTCATCAATCGGGCGTGTAAAAATCATGAGTTTCATTTATCGGTCACCTAAAATACACAAAATTCTTGATACGGGCACATAAGAATCAAGAAATCAGTTGATCAGGCACATACAAATCATTAATTTCCTCTATCGGCACATAAAAATCACGAATTTTGTCTATCGGGTGCATAAAAATACTTAATTTCATAATCTTTTACCAAATTTCGTCTAAAAATTGCAGAATAAAATGTATTTTATAAAAGAATCACTGGGAAACGCGAATTTCATAAACGATCATGAGAAAAATGCGAATTTCTTCAAATGATCGCTGAAAAAACACGAATTTCTTCAAAGGATCGCTGAAAAAACATGAATCTCGTCAATAGGCAGCAGGGAAAGTGCGAAGATCGTCAAAGGATCACAAAAAAAGCAAATTTCATCAAAGGACCACAGAAAAACACAAATTTCGTCAAAAGATAGCAGAAAAAACGCGAATTTCGTCAAATGATTGCTGAAAAAATCATTAATTTCATCCATCGGCACATAAATATCATGAATTTTGTCTAACGGATGCAGAATTTTTTTTTTTTCATCAATCGGGCGTGTAAAAATCATGAGTTTCATTTATCGGTCACCTAAAATTCACAAAAGGGCGCATAAAAAGCAAGAAATTAGTTGATCAGGCACGTAAAAATTATTAATTTCCTCTATCAGCACATAAAAATCATGAATTTAGCAATCGGGTGCATAAAAATACTTAATTTCGTCAGTCGAGTGCAGAAAAAAAAAATCGTCAATCAAGTGTGTAAAAATTATGAGTTTCATTTATCAGGCATGTAAAAATCATGAAATTCTTAAATCGGGTGCATAAAGATCATGAATTTTGTAGGACGGGCACTAAAAATCACAAATTCATCAAGTGGGTGAGTGAAATCACGAATTAGTCAAGTGGGCACATAAAAATCACAAATTTCTTCAATTGAGTGCATAAAAATCGTAAATTTTGTCCCTCAGATGCAGAAAAATCATTAATTTCATCGATCGGGTGAGGAAAAATCCTGAATTTTGTCAAACAGATGCAGAAAAAACACAAAAGGAAAAAAGAAAATCAGAAAATCCTGTATTTGTCCAGTTTTTTTCATATTTTTAATCGCCAGTTTTCTAAGTTTTATCGCCGAGTGCTTATTTTCACCTTTAGGTGGCAATAAAGTCAATCGCCAATTTTCAGTATTGCTCGCTGATAGGCAAGTGCTATTTTTATCCTGACAAAATGGTTATCGTATCAATGGATGGAAAAGGAAAAGTGTGTAGTGTATATAAATGAATTCTGCATTGACTGTCACCTTGTATAATGACAATTGTGTACAATTTATCGCGTTTGATGGAGTTTTTAAGTTTCAAGTTTAGATTATTATATTATTAGGTAGTTTTTCATTTTATCTTTATTTTATTTTATTGAATCATTGAAGGTAAAACAGATATCTATTTCTGTGTTCATGATTGAGTTCTTTAGATATGTTTTGATTCTTCGTATATTGTTAGCAAAATTATTTAGTGCACATAATATAATTGTAAAGCATGCTTTATATACATTCTGGTGCATTTTATTAGTTGAAATTTGTTACATTTTTCGAAATGATTGTTGAATTTTGTCATCTTTTTTCCCGCAACCAATCAATAAATTTCATGATGTTTTATTGGTGATTGGTTGCAGGAAAGTATTGTGAAATTCAACAATCATTCAAGAAAATGTAACAAAATTCTACTAACAACAGGAGCCTCTAAACAAACCAGTTCAAAATATGCATTCATTTACATTAGATGCTGTACCATCTGTCCATTTACATATTAAAATGTGTACTAAATGATATAAAACATTTTAAAAACTGAAATTTTACACTTACATCTTAATTGTAAGTTTCATTGTTTACATGAGTGGATTTTAAGGAGTCTACTGCATATATATATACACATATACTAAAATTATCTATCTAAATCCATTTGAATCATTGAAGTTTTGTTAAGATTTGATCGTATTTCAATCTTTAGAATGCTTTTCTATTACCCGACATAATACCAATAAATTGTCATACTAAAGTTCCAAAACCTTTAAAAAAATTGTCAACAAACCAAAAAATTCCATGCAAAACACATCCATACACACTATCATAACAAAATGATCAAAATGCACAGGTGGTAAAGCTGTTTAGAAGCTCCTGTTGTTAGTAGAATTTTGTTACATTTTCCCGAATGATTGTTGAATTTTGTGATCTTTTTCTCGCAACCAATAAATAAATTTCACGATGTTTTATTGTGATTAAACTATGAATTTTGTTATTTTTTTACATATAAACACAATTGCCGACTCAGCAAGTTTCTGGATTTGTCCATGTTAGTGAAACTTTTTTTTTTTTTCATGCAACTGCTGGTCAAATTTTTAATCAATTTTTACAGCCGAATGCAACTATTAAAACATCTGTAGTATTATATTCAAAAAGGTAAATTTCAGCTTTATAAATCCTAATAAAAACTCGACCATTACTTTTTGGTTTAAGCAATTTAAAGTAGCAAAATATACATACGACATATCCAAAGAATTCAATCATGAACACAGAAATACATATGTGTTTCTATGTTCATGAGCTCAATATAACAAAATAAATAAAGATAAAATGAAAAAATACCTAATATTTATAGTAATCCAAACTTTGAAACATGCTGCTCACGATGACTCCCGACTAAAGATCTCAGAGACAGGAAATGCCCTCACCTCATTGGCTGAAACAAATCTGTCTGTAGAGAGTAAAAGCCTCTAGCTGATTGGCGGAATGCTCGCGCATGCGTATAAAAGTCAAATTCGCATGAAAAACGAAATACCAGGTTAGCTTTAAATAGATGGATTTTGAGTTTCCGACAAATACTTGTATTACAATTTGGCAACCGGCAGCAAGTTTATTCTTGTTAACATTCTTTTTTACTTTTATCTGAAACATTGTAAACAAATGGTAGTGATAAACGGTGTCTGGCTTTTTTCTGAATAGAAAAGAAAAGATTATAGCTTGCTATATTTCAGTGAAGAAACTTCTTATAAACTGGTTAATGCAAAAATATAAGAATTAATTTGTAATTTATATATATTATATATTTTTTTCTGAAATTGGGAAAAGTGATGGTATAAATAGACTTAACTGAATGTTGAATGATCTGGAATTCTAATTTCAAACTCTAAATATGATTAATTCTAAAAAATGCACTGCAAATATTACTTTATTTATAAACTTAGAACCTTAATAAATGAAAAGTTTTTCTTTGCATATTTAATAAACATTTATATGAGTATAATTTTAAATGCTATTCTAAAATACATTTAATTCTATTTTTTATAATTTATTTTAAATTCAGATAATTTTATGTTGTAGTGCTTCTTTTGATTTTCAGCCTAAACATTCCTAGAAATTTTGTAAAGAAGATAAATGGTCCAAAATACACACAGAATGATCTTCAGTTCGCTATACCAGAAGTTCAAAACGGAACATCCATTTATTACGCATCCACGAAGGATGGTGTTTCTGAAGCTACTTTAAGGAGATGGATTGTATAAAGTCTATCTCATCAAGGACAAAGTCTATCGTCTTTTCTTAGACAGGAAGAAGAAAAATTTGTATTGTTGAAGCACTGAAATTTCTATTATAATCTGGATTTCAATTTAGTCAAAAGGATGATCTAATTGTTGAAACATATATGTAAACAATAAACAACTAAACATTATCTTTACCAATGGAAAGTCAGGAATTGAAAGGTAAGAGAGTTGCAAAAGACATGAGAACGAGATCTCCAGAATAGAAAGCCGTAACTTTTTATTAAAGTCAGTGCTAAATATATGTGCTAAATAAAAGCAAATCCTTCTTAAGATGTATGAAATTTTACTCATTAACAACTATTTACTGAATAAGTCAGATAGAATTTTCAATTTGAAATCAGCTGGATTGTCTACTGGTCTTCAATCAAACAAGAATTTTGTAAAGAAGGTAAATAGAACGACTTATCTGAATTTGGCCGACTGTAATAAAGTCATGTATACAACATTATTTTGCGTATCTTCTGGTGGTGCCCACTTACCTCCTTTTGTTTTCTACAAAGAACAGAACTTATACCAATCCTGGATCACTGGATAACATGAAAAATTCTGTAAGCGTACACAGAGTCTGGTTGGATGCAACGTGTTTTTTTGTTTTAAACTGGGATAAAGTTTTTATTGAAATCGATAATAACTTAAAGAGACCAGTGTTATTAATATATGATGTTCATGAAAGTCATCTAACATATAATTCCGTTAAACATGTCATGAATAATTGTTAGATTTTGCTATGCGTCTCTATTAATAGCAGCCATGCTCTCCAACCAACGGATGTTGGAGTTTTGTGTGTAGGAATGCATAGTAGACTAAGAATAGAGAGAACAGATTGCAAATTATCTGAAAACCAACCTTTCCTTTTCTTTTGAAGAAACTATTTGTCAAAATGAAAGCGCAACTAATACTTTAAACGGATTCAGAGACACTTATCTTTATGGCCTCAATAGAAATACTATTCAACATAATATAATTGCTGCAGATAACGAGAACCCAACAGCTTCATTTGCATATAAAAGCAGCACGACTGATGAAGTTTTTGCAGTTTACTGGATTCTTCTATGAAAGATTTGAAAAAGGCAATCCGGTTTACATTCTCTGCCAGACCATCAGCAAACACGGTGCTAGCTATAGAAAACTCTAAGAATAAAAGAAAGAGGGTGCAGAGGTAGTGAGGGGAAATTTTATTGCAAGAAATTTTTAAAAATATTGGCAATGGAAGAAGAAGACAAGACGATAAAATGTCATCTGTCACAAGCTTCGATAAAGAAACCTAATTAAAGTCTGATATGAAAACCAAACAAGTCACACGTACACAATGTTTCTCTAGATCCCAGAAAAATGAACCAAGGCGCACGGGTAGAAGTTAAAAATGATTCTAAAGAAATATGTACACATTTATTGAGCAAGTTCTTGAGAAACCTGATGATCTGAACCATGTAAAATATTTTACAAAATACAAAATAGGAAAATTTCCCAGAATTAAACGAGGAGCAATGTATGGAAGTTACCTTGAAAACGTTGTTATAAATTGCAATGTAAGTTAGATATTCTGAATGTATACATTTGAATCTGTAATTCATAATGTTTACTTCATTTCACAGGTAAATTTTACAGAAATAATAAAGAAACATATATATACCTCCACGTTGTCCCAACATGGGGGAAAGTGGGGATATCAAACTATACCTCATTAAAATTGAAACTGGAAGAAATTCTTTTGATAGCAATGTAAAAAAAAACACCTTCATTTCTACACTACATAAGTCTAAGGTATACAATGTACACTACAAACCTTATTTATGATGCATAAAACTTGGTTTTATAAAGCGTTTTGAACTTCAGTTTACTAGTACTTTACTCCACCTATCCCTATCGAAGATATATTTATTTTTTTAAGAAAATATAAATTTTTATTTTGTACTTTAAAAAGTAATAATGTTTTTTACAGAGTCAAAGCTTTTCAACAATAGTATTAAAACCTGAGATAGTTCATTTTATCAAACATGTGGAAAAGTGCCTAGCTAAACTTTTATAAGGGTAATCTAGTAGACGTCTCAGTTTTGGAACTTTGCGTGATATCGTGGTGTCCTGATTTCAATCAATTGTGCGTGAATGAGACCTATTCTGTCAGTTCCTTATGTTTTGCAAATTACGTATGTATCTCCGGAAATTTGGTTATCGCGTTTATTTTTGCAAAGATATTTTAATTAGGTAACTGTGGTTATGTAGTAGCTCCATATAGTGCGGTATTAGATGGTATCAGTGAATTTCCAACCCATCTCGACCTCGGGTTTATGAGTTCTATCGTGAAATTCAAGTCACGTGTTCACTTCAAGAGCAGTTTTCTATTAGCAGTTACAATACAGTAATTACAATGCAGCCATCAATACAGTCTTCGGCTGTCAATTTTCGCCAATTTGTTAAGAAGAAAGAGCCATCGGATACAGGATTCCATTTTTAGTGAAATAACTGCTAAAGAAACTTCCTTAGGTTCCGACAGAACGAAGGGTGAGAGTAATTTGGAGTCAAGTTAAGTGGGTTAAATTTGATAAGTTTTGGGAAAGGATTTCCCCCTCTCAGTCTGTCATAAAATTGAGCTTAATATCATCATCTGCATTTAAATCATCGTGCTGTACTGCTAGTTCCTCATTTACTGTTACATGTAAATTGTTGTGTCTGGTTAAATATGTGTGATGGCCTCCTTTCAAGTTGATAGCCCTAAAGGGCGTATCACAAACATGTATAGCTACTGACTCTGTTACATTTCATAATGTAAAAATTGAGTTTTTTTAATATTTAAAAACTGTGTGAGTACTACCAACCAGTGAAAAAAGCAGCTGCGAATTTAAAATAGCTACATGATTAATATCTGCTCTTCATTTACACTTTTCTTAAAGACCCTTCAATGTTCATACAATATGTAAAGTTGGAATTTTTTTCTGCTCTCAATCATTATTTTTATTGGTATGTCACCATTAGAGTACGGAATATGTAGCCTATGTATTTGTGTAATTTATTCTATTTTCTTTCTTAAATAATTTTTTTATACATGTGATATAATTACATTTATACTATAATTAGACATACTGTAACAGCCATTGCTGTTAGTAAGAGTAAACCAGGCCGTTCAGCCGTAAAAAGAGAGCACAAGAGGTAAAGTTTAAAAAAGTCATGTTTATTTAAACTTAAACGGGCTGGGATATGAGAAAGAACACTACTAAATATTCCTTACTTCAAAATAATTACTTTCCTGGAACTGTACTCAGTAAAATAAAACTTCAATACATTAAATATAAAGGTTCAAAACGCGAACTTACAACTTTGAAGATAACAAAAAGTCAGGATGCATTCCGCAAGAATCCAACTCCACGCTGTAGACTAGTGCAACACTTATCTATGTTCATCCAGACTAATGCAACTGCTTATACGCTATTCAGCTTCGGATTGATGACTCAATAGCAGAATCTAAAAGTACTCTCATAGAGGAATAACTCGACCCAAGTTCCGACTTCCAAACCCATTTTCGAAGCTTATAGACCAAACATCGATTGACCAGCTGTACAAATTTGCATAAATATCGATGAAAAGCAGAAACTCACAAGTTCCGACGTTTTCACAGTCATCCGTCGAAAGTTAAAGAAAGTTAGCTTTGATCAACTTTTACGCACATGGACAAATAGTGGACAAAAACTACGTTCTCATTCAAACCATCGCCTACTCACTTCATCACAGTTATTGGTCTACAACAATACTTCTATTATTACTTCTTTAGCATCGAAAGTTGGCATTTTGACTTCCAAAAGCATTGGCGCTTAGAGTACGCCACTTGTGTCTTTATGTTACTACAAATCGTCCGCGTTATATTAACCCATTAAGCGCCGCTATATATATTAAACTATTTTTTTTATGGAACAGTTGTTTTTTCTTTATGAATAGGAAGTCTTTAAAGTATTTCTGAAGAAAAAATAAAAAATAAATTCGAATATTTAGGAAAAATAGCATGTTCCCAGAATGGGAGCAATGGCCCTTAATGGAGATAATTTTTCTCAAAAATTTTACTTATGCCTCCGTGCATTTATGGTTGTTATTTCACTGTTCTTTAGCTATAAAAGGGGTAATATCATTCTGAAACTGATATTTTACGAATAATTCATATAAATTAGTCCAACATCTACATTTATAATAAAAATAAAACATAAATTACCGATTCCATAAACATTGTCATTATCCATCTCTTTATTTTTCCCAATTAAATAATTTTTTTCCTACTATTTTACATGAAAATGATGGAACATTTTTTATGCAGCATTATATTACTTTTTTGCGTTTTCTGAAATTGATTTTTTAACTATTTTTTTTTTTTTTTTTTGTATTTTGTTTAGTTTTTCCATATTTCGATTTGAAGATTCGTCTGAACTTTCATCTGAAATATCAAGTCTGCTTTTGATACTGTGTCTTTTTAAAACTCTAAATCAGATACTTCTTGATTGTCTGTTGATTTAGAATTTACGGAAAATTCTACTCCACCAAATATAACATGGGATAAATCGTCGCATAAATTATTTTCTATTACATATGTAATAGAAAATAATTTATGCGACATACATATGAGGAATATATCTTTGTCGTATGTTACAATACTGCAATCAGGTGGCAAAAAAAAAAAAGATTTCTGGAACAGCCGAAAAATCATCAAAATCTAAAAAATTGTTCAATCATCTTCCATGTAAAAAAATCAGAAAAAAATAATGTAATGATGAAAAATAAAGAGATGGATAGTGAAAATGCTTATAGAACTGGTAATTTCATTTTGTTTTTTTATTATAAATGTAAAAGTTGGACTAATTTACTATATGAAATCTTCTTTAAATATTAGTTTCAGAATGATATGATCGCTTTTATAGCTAATAAACTGAAAAATAAATACCATAAATGCACGGAGTCATATGTACACGTTTTCAAAAACATTACCCCCATTAGGAGCCATTGCTCCCATTTTGGGAGCAACTTATGCTTTCGGTAATTGTGATTGATCTATGTTATGCATATTAATTCCGGATTGATGTTGTTTAATATAATACACTGTTATAAACATATTTTAACTAAAAAATATAATTTTTATTGTACAGTTTTTTTTTTTTTTAATTTCTTTCGAGTACGGCCAAAAAGCTATTTTTGGCCTTTTTTAACACATTTTAAAAAATAGAAAATTCTAATGAAACTTTAAAAATAATTTCAGAAGTTGTCTATTATATTCAAAATTCAAATAACAGGAACCTTTTAACAATATATAAAATACTCACTTTAGAAAAAAAAAGCAATGTTTCCAAAATGGGAGCAATGACGCTTAATGGGTTAATTCATATTAGATTAGCCTTTTTTCTAATGTTGATTACTTTACACTACTATTGGACATTTAGGGTGGAGCGAATGTTTTTTTTCTTCAAATCAAAATTGGATGGGGTGGGAAAGTTGCTCTATCAGATCCTTATTCTGAATATAAAATATCTTTGAAAAATATGAATATTAAATACTGCCCCAAGGTCATTGAAAATTGAGAAAAATTGTAAAAGTTGTGCATTTTCCCATTTTCTTGTCAAACATATAAAATGCACAAATATTATTACTATTAAATTAATTGTAAAGTATTCTTCTTAAATTATTATTATTATACGCTTATAGTGAAACTATGTAATATTTATATGAAATCCAGGTGTCTTATACTGCCCCAATGACTTCAAAATTTTGAAAAAAATGTATACAAATTGGGTAATTATCAAGCATAATCAAAACAACAAAATTGTGTTACATTTTATACTTCGTAAGAATATATTTTTTAAATTATATCTGAAGATGAAGAATAACAAGAAAAAATAATTTATTATTACAATTTACAAGCATTATAAGCTTAATAAAGGAACCAGGTTCTGAGTATTTGGGGCAACTTTCGTTACAATCTGGAAGGGCTTTAATTTTAAGTGAAGAAATAAAAAAAAAATTAACTACAAAAAATATTGATACCAAGAAGCTTGTTGTAATTGGCTGTGACGGAACTACAGTTAACACGGGTTACAAAGAAGGTGCCATGCGATTTCTAGAAGAAAAAGAAGGAAAACCAGTTCAATGGCATATTTGCCAAATACATGCCAATGAGCTTATCTTGAGCCATTTGCTCTAGCATCTTGGCGGTACAAAAAATGGGCGTCAAAGTTTTAGAAGATATATTGGCAAACCTCTAAAAGATTGTGAACTTCTTCCTCTTGTACATTATAAGAGAATAAGCTGTGCTTTGCTAGAACTTACTAATAAAAAAGATTTAAGCACGGATCTACTCTATTTGCTTGAGATATGTAAAGCAATTCCTTCGGGATTGTGTCCCGAAAAATAGTATAAAAGAAATCCTGGTAAAATTGTGCAATCTAGGAGGCTTACAGTGGCAAATAAAATTCTTAGGCTATACGTTTCTTCAAGTGAACCGTCTGAAAATTTGTTAATTCTGACAAATTTTATAATAAGAGTTTATTCAACTATATGGTTTCAAATTAAAACTAATCCTTCATGCATTTACAGAGCTAAGCATTTGCATCAAACAGTTATGTTATCATGATATTTACCAAAAACAATAATAGATCCCGTAATTGAACGAAATGTTTTTTTTTTCATCCGGAAAATATTTTGATTGCCATGTTGGCTGACGATAGGTACTATGTAAGAGTGTTGTCACTACGTAGAATAATAAAATCTCGAAAGTCAAGAAATTCTTTACGTACGTTCAAGTTACCTGATATCAATTTTGAAGCCAAAGACTATTTCGATTTTATAAATTGGGCTGAAGTGACCGTGACAGAACCACCATTAACTAAGTAATTAGATCATAATATTCTTACAAAGTGTATCCTAAGTCCAAAGGCAATAGATGAAGCCAACTTATCTAAGATTAAGCTAGTCACAATCAAGCCACTGAAAAATGTGTGAAACTTGTTACGCAGGCTTTTTCAGCTGTTTGGGTCCTTTGAGACGCGATGGGTTCATTAAAACTTGTCTGGAGTCTTGGAAAAAAATGCCAATTTTTTAAAACCAAAAAACAGTATGGACTGCTATAAAATGGTAATTTCATTGCTTATAAATTGTAATAGTAAATTATTTTTTACCTTATTACAATACTTCTTTAAAAATAATTAGAAATTATATTTTCTTACATAGGTTAAGTAAAAAATGTAAAAAATTACAATTACCCAAATTTCATATATTTTTAAAAAGTATAGTCATTGAGTTAGTATACTTAAAGCGAATTTGATATAAATATTACATAATTTTACTAATATAATAATAATAATAATAATAATTCGATGATCATCCTTTTAAATTAAATTATTATTAATAGTTTGTATATTTGAGGAAAAAAATGGAAAAATGCACAACTTTTACTTTTTTTCTCAATATTCAATGACCTTGGGACAGTATTTAATATTAATATTTTTCAAATATATTTTATATTTAGAATGAGAATATGATAGAGCAACTTTCCCACACCGTCCCATTTTTGATTTGGAGAAAAAAAATATTTTTCCATAGGCGAGCGCTCCACTCTATTGGACATTGCTTTAAGCAAGGATATCGATAAAAGTTGTTATTTATGATTTAAAATACCTTGGCGCATACAGTAAGTCACCCGAATCTTTATCTCTCTAGAAAGCTTCCGCGTCTTTAAAGGTTAATGTTAATTTTAGATTTACGACAAAAGTATTTTCTGAAACATAATACATATAAAAGATCTTCTGCAATTTTCCTATCACTTAATTTAAAAAAAACACAATATTTTAATAATTATTCAGAACTGATGATGATTCTTAATATACTGTTTATATGTTTTTTATTAACTGACATCATGCCAGCTAAAGATGTTTCTGAAACTTGAATATGTATCAGAATACAAATTACAGTATTAAACTATATATTTTTTCTTTCACAATTCTACTGCTGGACTTTACAAAGGAGAAACTACTTTGATACTTCCTTTGTCCTTCAACTATTCAATTACTCAACGGTAAATGTAACTAGCTTCTATTTTTTATACATTCCTCATATAATTTTCATGAAAAAAAATTCTAATCTGAAATACCCATATGCGTTAAGAATAATAATACGGATGATATTATAAAATCTCCAAATATAGTATTTAATTAATACAATACAAAAATATTTTAACATTATTAATATTTTTAAAAAATGTTGTGCAAATAGATTTTTATTATTTTAGAAATAACTTTAATTTGTATTAAGTACATAATATAATGAAATCAAGTTAGAAGAACGACATATAAAACTTGAAATGATACTAAAAATTAACTATCAAGTATTTAGAATTAATATCTGCTTTTTAAAAATATTATATTTGATATTAAATAATCAACCAATTAAAAACTATGCATAACAAACGACATTAATCAAAGAGATATGCGACATATATAAATTTTATTGATTTTCAACAATGTACTAATTGAATTGTAATTCATAATTCAAAAGAAAATATGAATTAATACATAATAAAACTATTTAAAAGTGAAGTAAATTCAAGCTAATGGGGAAACCTATAAATAAAGTAAGAGTCAATTATATTTAACAAGCCACTTTTCGATATCTAATGTTTAGAAATTATTTTTTAAATTAAACTAATGCATTGTAAATACTAATGCAAATTTCAGATAGTTATTTTAATGGATGTTATTAAAATTAAATTTACCTATCTAAATATTTTAAGTAATAGGGAAACACAATTTAATATATAGATGCTTATTAATATTAAGTAATTTCTTTTAAGTAATAATTTAATTGACTATACATTTACATAATTCTTAGAGATATAAAAAATTACTTTATATATTAATTATTTAACTCTACACTGTAATATAAATCAAGTGCTTCTTATTATAACGATTAGTTTTCCTTAAGATTTACGACAATATAATATAACCTCTTTGAACTTTCCGACGATTTCGAAAAGCATTCCTTTATCTTTAGAAGCCTTTGAAACCGAGTTCCAGGATTCTCAGAATTATTTCGGACACAAAGGTTTCATTTGTTGCCCGTAATATTTAAAAACGTTTTCCAAGTAGTTTTTACAGCGATTTAATAAGTTACTCTGTGAGTTTATCATCCGTGAATATCGTTTTTCCTGATGTTATCAGTTCTCAAGTAAACACTTTCGGTTGAATTACAAAATTTATACATGCAAGAGTAATAAAATTATATTAATTTTAATGTTAATATTAATGCCATTAATGTTAATATTAATGCCATTAATGTTAATATTAATGTTCTTTCTCCTAATTTATCATGTTTTTTAAACATGAAAATATTTACTTGATAATACCAAGGCAACACTAGATACCGGGCTTGCTCATTCATTCTCATGACGTCACAAATAGTGGCTGGCCGCGAGCAGCGATTGGTACAAAGCGACGCGCCCATCGTTTTGTGCCAATTGCTGTATGTCTTTCGTCGCGGCAAGCCTCCATTTTTGGCGTCATGATAATGAATGAGTAAGCCCGTTATCTAGTGTAGCCCTGATAATACATAACAACAGAAAATCGATATTTTGGGTTGAGGAAGCTGAATAATACATGGTAATAAAAGCTTCTTAGAAACGTTTCAACAATAACGGGCAGCAAAAATTTTAATTGTTTCAGAAATATTTCTGTTACATGTCGGAAATCTATTGGTTTCTGAGATTTCTGGCGAAAAGGGAACTCTTTTCGGAATCATTGTTAACTCGGAAGAAGTTATATTATATTTTCGAAAACCTTAAGAAAGACAAGATCTAGATTATGAAACAGTATTTGTTACAGCGTATGTATCGTACGTACAAATGAGTATACAATGAATTTAATACTTTAAAATGTAGAAACGTTTGCAACCGCTATAAGTAAAGTATCTAAAAATGTATATATATCATCCTGGACAGCATATTGTTTAAGAAAATATACTATCCTTTGGAATTTTTCTTTGTTACATTTGCCTTTTTTACATATCACAAAATGTACTTTTTTAACAAAATGATTTTCACTGATGATTGTATATATATTTTTTTTAATTAAGAAAATTTAAAAACGTTTCTCCTTCATCAATTTTTAATATATTTACGCAATTTTTATTTCTTATCTTCGCAGAAGTATTCTTTATAACTTTAGAGGTTGGTACTTAAATAAACTTATTACTATATGGATAAAACTGAAACGTCCTTATATATGCAGAAAATGATTAAAAATCACGAAATCCTTCATATTTATTATTAAAAGAAAAATTTAATTCGTTTTATTGAAAAATTCATCGGTAATTATACTGAATATATTGTTGTGATTGTGTAAAAAAAAAAGAATTTTTTAACATTATGATGATGATAACAGAAAGAAAAAAAATAAAACAACATAAATAAAAGAGTTAAAAGAAGAAGAAGAAAATCAAAATGAAGAGTTGACAACAACTTAAAAACCTTCATCCGATACAAAATCTACGCTATATCATCAAAACAGGCAATTCGATTTTGAAAAATAAATTCATTCTTTTCAATTAATAGATGCACACAATTGATTACAACGTTTCATAAGAGAGGATGATCTAAAATGTAGGTCATCCAATCGTGAAGTGTGCCTTTTAACATAGTAATAAGAAGAAAATGTTCACTGTAGCATATGTTCACAGACACGCAATGGATGAGTTGTTTTCCTTCCAAATTTTGTAAAAGTATGACTGGAATGGGCCATGATTTGTCAGAAATAAAATAAGATATCCATTTTTGATCTGGAAATTTGTTGGAACTACAATTTCAGTGATGGTACTAAGTTATGAGCTTAATGCGTACACAACATCAGTTTCGAGGACAACCACATTCTCAGAAAGTCCGATTAACTACAATTATCCCATGCCATTGACGAGAATTTTAACAATGGAGAATTAATTGGGACAACACTTGATGCTGTTTCATGCACTATAAACTATGTTATTGACGGTGGCTACTTGATACGGAAGCTGAAGTGGAAAGGAGGAGATACGTATTTTAAAATAGCCAAGGTATTTGCAGACTTTATAATTAAACACTATAGATGTGGCAACTGTTTTGTTCGATGGATATGACGCAACTCCTTCAATAAAGGATAATACACATATGAGAAGGCAACAAAATTTCCATTAACCAATAGTTCACTTCATCGCTGATTTGAATTCCAAGGAAAGCAAGAAGAAATCATTTCAATGGGACGTAACAAGTGACAATTAATGAAATTAATCAGTGAAAAATAGGTATGAGAGGCTGTATGGTTTTTCAAGCTCAAAGTGACGCTGATGTGGACATTACAAAGCCGCAGTTAATAGTGCACAGTAAAGTCCCACCATTCTCGCTGGTAGTTTACTGACCTGTTAATTCTTCTTCTATATTACGCTGAAGCTAATGGCAATCCACTGTATTTTACATCGGATAATCAATCAAGATACATTCCAAAAGTGAATTACTTTTGAGTATTTTCTTGACAGTGAGTTATGTACATAGTTGGTATTCTTTCATGCACTCACAGGATGTGATTCTACCTCGCGTATGTATCCTATTGGTAAAAAAAGTTTTTCCAAAAAAATTAAAAGGTGATCGTGTTCTTCATTCTTGTCCAACTGCGTTTACTTTACCAGGCAAGAAACTTACTTACTTCTTAGCAGTCAATCGATGGCTGTCATTTTTGGTGGCGACCGTACAATTTCTTTGACAGTCTTGCGTTACTAGGAACTTACGAAAATGTTATTTCAGCCAAATCATTTTTGCATCTAGAACGTCTTCCTCCAACCAAAGGTCTTCCACAAAATTTCATTGTCTAAGATTGTACTATCAGACCATGATATGGAAGAATATGACTACTGAAATTAATCCTGTGAACTGGGGTTGGAGACTCGATGGCGATGAACTTGTAGCAGTAGTGTCTAATGAATGCTGCACCAGACAGTTTACGGCCAATTATACAGTGCAATTGTAAATCCGGTTCCACTGGTAACCGTTACAGTTCAAGAACGTATGGACTTCTATGCATATGTATGTGGATCGTGTCCCGTTACACAATGTGACAACCAGATGTTAGATGAACGAGAAAGCAGTGATGAGGACTAACAAACAATGAACGAGTGACATTTTTATATACATATTGCTGCACCTTTTCTTAACCTTATTTAAATGATTCTTGGTAGAACAGATATTTTTTTAGCAAAAATAGTAACGCATACAGAATATTCAATTATATTACTATAATAAAAACATACGACTTAATATTTGTGTTCTTTGACCTAATAATTGGCACTGTACCTACAATGTTCATTCTTGGCACCGATTTTTGATACCATGGATCAAATTTATTGGTGTTGAAATGAATTCCCGTACCAGAACAATCGTAAGTTTGGTAGACTAATAATTGTTCTATGCTTGAAAATAAGAAAGTTACACGAGTTTTGCCGATTTTCATGAAGAGTGGTGACCATCTTGAAAATAACCCTCATCTGGTTGTTAGTTTCTGATAGACGTTTTACTGTCGAAATAATTATGACAAAGTCGTTCACACACCTTTTGTTGGAATTAGTTGAACGTCTGGTGGTATATTAAGCCATCTAAATAGCATGATAATAAAAATAATTAAAAAAAAAATGTGAATTATAAAAAAATAGCGTCACTGTTGGCGTCTGTGGTTTCGCATAACGGGTCGTCGAATCCTGGTAATAGAGATGACCCGCGTAAACCGAAACACATGGTGACGCTATTTATATACCACATTAATTATTTTATTTAATTCTGAATACACTCACTACTTCCTGAATGTTTTAAGGAAAACAGAGTTTTTCAAGGAAATATTTTACTTTGAATTCTGCAAATAAAAAATATATATTATAAATTTATATTCAGTATTATAATACATATACAAACCTTAAAAAATGGCGATGCACTCGTGTTAGACGAAATTAGATAAAAGAAAAATGATTGCTCAAAAATTTTAATTTGAAGAAAGAATTAATTTGATGATCTAGACATTCTTTTGCTGTTTTATTTAAGGATGAATTTTATTTGATGAATAGTTTAATATGAATATTTTATATAGATTTATGTAATTTCTATAAACTTCATTTAAATAATTTATATTTCGTAATTTTATTCTATTTCACAAAATATAAATTCTCATAAAATTGTATTATTAAGTCGTCTTTTTCGTATTACAGAATGTTAAATATTTCATTATATAATGTGTGATCAAATTTTTATATACCAATATTTAAATATCGCTTTTGATACATATCTCGTAACACAATACAGTGCTAAAATATGTTTTTGTTTTGTTTAAAATATATGAGGAATTGTTTCTGATCCTTTAATGCTCTGTTTTCCGCAAAATACATAAATAAAAATTATTTTTGTCAATATTAGAAATTTCCCAGAAGCATTTTCATTCTAATAGGAATTTAAAATATTCTAAAACTTATAGTCATGTTAAATGTATTTTGATTAATTTTTAAATGATATGTGGCATTTACCTATTTATTTACTGCTACGCTGCAGTTTTACGAGATTAGGAAAATATATTCGTTTAGTAAATTGATTTAAAATAAAATATTTATTGGATTAAATTTTCATAAACCGCTTGGGATTATTGTTTGTTTCAAAATGTGAAGAAATATTTTGTAAAGAAATTTAAATTTCCATAACATGCTTCATAATTTTTTCTTTAATAATTAGGCGTTAAATTGAATATAAAATAGTAAATTTAGTATAACATATAAGAACCATATTGTGATTTATTTTCTATTATTTCGATTTTTTTTAAATATTATCTACATAAAACATTTTTGTACTTTAATAAATTTGAAATTAAAAAACAAGTACTCAATGTAAAGTGTGAATGAAATATAATTCAACATTATGTTTCGTTTAACAACTACCGCTAAATTCATCTAGTAATGTAATTGCATAAAGAAATATCCTTAATTTTCCTACTGGAATGAATTATGACTGTTGACAACAATGTCGATAACAGTACGTTATTATAGAATTTAGTATTGAGACAATTGCGAAAAAGAAAAAGGATCAACAAAGTTTCTTATTCAATAGAAGATTCCGATTCTGACCTGAACAATATACAAATCAAACTTATCAAATGAATAAACACACGTATTCAACAATATTGCAGTAATTAGTAAAGTTTTACATATTATTTATACCAATAAAGACTTAAGTATTACAGATTGTTTGTCCTCTGAATATTAATAGATTAAAATATTACCGTTTTGTCTATCAGCAATTAATTACAAATTATTTAAATCTGGTTTGTTTTTCAAACACAATATTTTCTTTTATGCATATTTCATTTACAAACCTCGTGATTTACTCAGCATTCAAAGGATGCGATTAGTGCTATATTTGAATTCTAATTTATCGTGGAAAGTATATGTATATTTTACAACCAATCACTAATTAAAACGTCAAAAAATAAAACGGTAAACACACATTTTAACATATTTCGTTCTAAAATTTTCTTAATGATAATTTAGTAGTTTTTGTCCTTCTAATTTCGAAAGAAAGCTATCAATTTTAGGTGCATTACTTTTTATGAAAAATCAATCTCGTATACGGCAATAGAGATTAATGCTAACTTTCAGACAACTAGTAATATCTGCGACTAAATATAACGATTCGCACCTAGTATTTATTAATATTTTTGGTAATATAAAATAAAAAAGAGATATCCAATAAAATTATTAGATTTTATGTATTATAAACTTATTCCTTTATTTGAAATCACTTATTATTTTTTAATCACATTAACAGGTTGCCATGCACGATCACCTGATTACACCCCAGTGTATATTTATCTGATGTTGTTTAAAATTCAAGATATACGTACATGTCGTACGTAAAGTGCATTGGATTTCACACCTTTAACTTCCGTTAAATGTGAGATTCCGATTAGTGATATTCCATGTTTTATTGTTACCCACAATATCCTGCTAATGTGTCATTCTGTGTGAAAGAAGACACTTGATAATTCTTAATTCGATTAACATATTTTGTTTTTTTGTTTGGGCGTATTTTTTTCTGCACCTTCTCTCATTTCCGTTTGTTTTAAGTCACCGTTTTTAATGCTACAGGTACCGCTGCAATGCAATTTAATATTTTGTTTACTGTGAGGATCATATGTCGATCGAAAAGAATGGGAGTGCTATTAAAAATTTCCAAACTTTCGTCACTAAAATCGTAAATTAAAGAGCTCTATTTTTATTATTCAACTCAGTCTTGAACCCAAAATCTTAAATAACCGAATCCCCAATTCAATTCCATTTTCTAGAGAGGTACAGATGCTACAGGCTCATATATTGGAAAAGTTCACTTATGATTACACTGTACATCAGAAAAGTTGTACACTGTTGAGATTTGAATTTGAGGTAACCCATGATGTCCCCAATTCTAAAAATATATATAGGGAGATGTAGATATGAAAGATTGAAACAAATGTAACTATCACCATTAGGATAATTTTCCTAATTTTTTAAGGTTTGATATAATTAAAGAATAACCTAAACCTAAAAATACATAAATAAAAATGAAGCCAGCTATTTCATAAGTATACAAGAATAATCACGTCTTTTTAAAGGTTATGCATATTTATCATCCTTTCAGAGTATTTTCAAAGCTAGAATAATCAATGGTTACATGAGTAATTATACAAAGTGCTCAAAAAACTTAAAAAAATAAGCTATGGAATTTTAAATCTGTAATTTTTCTTTATTAATATAAGGCGATTAGCAACGTTACATAAAATACCATCGATGTGGCCTTTATAAAAAAGTTTATTTTATTACTTTCAAAGTAGCAGTGTAAACATAATTGCTGCAAAAATTATCTTATGAGTAAATAACGAAAAAAATAACAATATAACAACAATAACAACAAATGTTATGTTCCGGTGAAATTAGAAATTCATATATTAGTTGCATTTAATTATTTGTTTAAATTTTTCTTCAATATGTAGGATTATGAATGTAGCATTTCGTATTGTAAGATTAAATTACCCACTTCCAAGTACTCTGAAATGATCTCTGCTGATCTAAATGAGATGTTATTTCATTTACAGGTAATTGCAATGATGCTCTAGACATATGTTAAATAAGAATATTTTAAAACAAAAATTCCCACTGAAAAAGGCATATCTGACAACTACCCCCCCCCCAAAAAAAAAAAAACAAAAAAAAACAATCATCGTTATTTGAGTTTTTCGATATTTCGCCAGACTCATTGAATAAGAAATCGGAAATGGGTTTTTTCGATTACAGAACATTGTTGAAAGCACTGTTATAAATATATTAAACACTTATCACATAGCATATTGGACGTTAAAATGTATAAACTTATTGAACCGTTATTGAAACGTTACAGTGCTACCTTTCGAAGCATTTTTGTAAATCAAATTTTTTATATAACAGATGATTAACTGCATCAGTTCAGTTGTCTCTATTTCAAATTTTGTCTCATTTGGAACGATAGAAAACATCCATTAAGAATTTAAAATATACTCATTAAGGCTACGAAAGAAGTAAAATTATACAATGTAACTGAAAATCGTATTTTCCTGTAAACTATATATTTTTTCTAGAAGACAGAAGTATATATAATATCGTTTATTTTTAAATCTTTGCTCTATAGAATGGAAAATTAAATCTTTTTGGCCAGATTTGATTCAGCGAATGTTGTTCATTTCAAACAACTTACAGAGAACAGCCGTAGAAAAAAATACTTAAATATTCAAGATAAAACATGGACATTTCTAACATGTTCAAATCCGATGCTAGAATTTTATTCTCTCCATTAAAATGCTTTAACATATTATTTAAGTTAAAAGATAAATGAATCTATGTAAGAGTTCTTTTATATAAATAAAAATACATCTTTTATTTTATATTTGTACAAAATTTCTGACAAAAATATATTTAATGGAAAATATGTTCACAGGCCTATTCAATAAAAACAAAGCAATCACGATACATGTCTCCCTAAAGGTCAAAGAAATTAAGCCTTTAGTGAGGAGAGATGGGCTATTATCGCGTATTTATGGATCTCTAAGGTATTGTCCAAATAATTGAGAATTTATTAGTATACTAGATGAAGACAACCCGCTTCGCTGTTTTTTTTTTCTTTTTGGTACATGTGTGCAGATTTTGTCTATATTTAATATTAGAAGACGTGCAATAAAAGACATTTATTTTTTGTTTTTTCTTTATTTTTAAAACACTTTGGTCAAAATATGAAAATGCATACGTCGACCGCTTTCAATCACCATATGTTCCAAACCCCCACAGAATGGTCCTCGAACGTTGTCTATCCTTCCGGTCCATATGTAAACTTAATAAAAAATATATATATGTATGTATATATGTATATATATGTAAACTAGTCGTTGAGGACAACTTTAATACTTACCCATCATGGATATGCATAACATAAAATATGACAATAAAACATGTGTAAACTATTTATAAAATGCATTGCATTTCGAATAAAATCGTGGCTTGATGACGTCATACACTTTAAATGCTCTATTACTGAATTGCGTAAAAGAAACATCCTTATAACTCCAAAATTGATAATCATATTACACTATGGTTTACTGCGTCGGATTAAGCGTCTTATTTCCAATTAAAATATATATTTGAATTGAAATTTGAATGAAATACAGGGTCATAAAAAATCGAAAAATGTGGAAAATATGATTACAAAAATCTCGGGAACTAATTATGCGATAGACTTCATTATTTATGCAAAATTTGTTTTTTTATTGTTTTTTATATTCGCTCTTAAAAACAAACAATTTTGAATTTTTTTACATACCTTTTATCAGAACGATTATTTCGATAGTTCGAAAAAAATAGTTCCGGATAATCGAGGTCACTGAAATTCAATAAGCTTCTTCCCATTATTACATACTAAGTACTTACCAAATTTCAAGTCTCTATCTCAATTTGTTCGGAAGTAGAGCGTTTACAGACACATACACAGACACGCAGACAGACGGACGGCAATTTTTTTTTTTCTAAAAATATGTTTTTCGGAATATCCAGTGTCTAAAACGTGTAATACCGTCAATTTTGTTTTCTATTTTCAAAACGATTACAAGATTAACCCTATACTACGTATGATGGGTAAGTAATATCTGTGTCGCTCTTTGTCGCTTTGACTTCATGTTGTCATGAAATATTTTGCATGTTGTTTCAGGAAATTCCTGAAAAATGAATTAAAAACGTTTAATTTAATTAAATTTGTTGCAACCAGAGATAGAACATGCTGAGTGTTATAAAGTAAGTTTGAAAAAAAAATTATACAATTTGATTTTCACCTATATTTTATTATTTTTTGTTTTAATGACTTAATTAAAGGAAAAAAAGTTATTTATATTTTTATGAACCTAAAACTAGGATGTAATTATTATTTTAAATATTTCATATTGTGACTATACCAAGAAATTTGTTGTAAATTTTCAACATGCCATATCATTTATTTTCAAGAAATGGTATCAAAGATAAAACAAATAATGTTGAAAAACGAAATATTATTGGAATTTAATAAAAAAATTCAAACAATTTAATTAAAATCGTTTTGCAATGTCGGTTTATAATAATCCGGATTTTCTGAAAACGTAAATTTGATATTAATTTTTATCACAAAGAATTCGCGGATTCATGCAAAAAAAATTTCTAGACATTTTTTGTTTTAAAGATGTTAGAAAAAAAAATAAAACAGCAACTTTTACGTTAGTAAAATTAGAGTTTTTTATATATTCTACAACAAGTTAAAAAAAATAATATGACTTTCTTATATGTTACAAAATTTCTAATTTTAAAGCTTTAATTTTAAGGGGGATGCCGGTGTTACATTTACAAAATAATTTTTTTTCATTACTCAAAAATTATACGTTTCATTGCATTTTAAAAGCCGCTTTATTAAAATTAAAGAAAAAGAAAAAGAAAAGTCAACAAAAAAACACCGCGCTGTTTTTACAGACTTTGTTAGCGTCATTTACGGAATCGTCAAAACCTGTAAAAGAACTTTTAAGTGCCTTTTTCAGAAAATGATATTTTTGAAATAGTGGATATTATGGTAAAACTTAAACTATTGATTTCAAATGTTAGATCATGTTAAACGAGATATTCTCTTATCTGGTGATCTTTTAAATCTGTCTTTATAATTCCAATTTTTTTAATAAACGTGGTTTCTAAGAAAATCCATTGTATATTTTTGTCTAATTTTTAATTTAAAATTTGGAACATAATAATAGTATAATAATTTTTTTTAATTAAATTAAATTTTGTTCCAGATTCCAGCACTCAGTTAAACGTGCATAAACCCTTTTTGTTTGTTTGACAATCACCGTTATGAAGCAGAAACGTCCATCAGTCAGAATGTTCATTTGATGAAGACGAATCATTATTCACTTGTTCCGAACTTGCTGGTAATCAGAATAATTTTACTTTTATAGAACTTCTTTTAAGTTTATCTAATCAAATGATGATTTACATTTGAAAATAAATTATCAACCTTTTTTTAACACTTTATGACATAGTTGAAAAGTGTTTATGAATTCGGTTTGTCTTTCTGCCTATCTGCCGCATGTCTGTTTGTCTGTCCGTCATCTAACTCCTGTAAATATGTTAGGTTTTTCATGCAATTGATTTATATTATTGAGGTTTACTATGGCATGTTCGGTATTGAAAATGAAGTGTGTAGCACTTATAGTTTTTTTTTACAGGAACACTCAAATGTTCCGTCACATTACGATCTATGGGGGAAAATCATTTGCGGTTTATTTCAATGATATTACACAATTTCAAAGGTATTGAAATTGATTTATATCACTGTGCACTACATGGTGCACTACAAGAGGCTTCATACAGAATATGATGTGCACAGCACATATTACAGGGCAACTCAAAAAGATTAAAGGTTATGAAGAAAAATTGTTTGCCGTTTATTTTAATAATGTTTCACTATTTAAAACATATTGAAATTGTATATCACTAAGGTGCATTGCAAGAGGATTACTATAGAATATTGTGTGTATAGTAGTCATCGTTCATTTACAGGGACACACAAAAGAATTCGGTACTGACTGTTAACAATAATTGCTGGAACCGCGTATTCAGTTGCTGAACGAGTTTTAACATTTAACTCTTTTTTTGTCTATTATTTGGTGTGTATAAATTGTATATATCATATACGGGGCAGCACAAAAGTTCTCGAGTACATTTCCGTTTCTTGAAAAAAATTCCAAAGGGAAATTTTAAACTGTGGTACGCGTTTCCTAACTAAACTAAAATTAGCATTCTATGTAGTATATATACAAATCTATAGATCATATACTGGTTTTGCACAAAATAATTCGGATATTTTTCAGAATATTGCTGGTAATTCCTGAAATTGCGTTTTAAATATGTTATGCGTTTTCCAAATTGTTTACTTAAATTTTATTTTTCACCTTTTTAGACAGTAAAGATTTGTAAAATCATTTTGGAAGAGTTGGAAAGTGTTACATAATCTATACCTGATTTTTCGTTCTTGTTGAAAAACTTGCAAAAGT
The DNA here is from genome assembly GCA_963931845.1 of Maratus michaelseni. Taxonomy (NCBI): domain Eukaryota; kingdom Metazoa; phylum Arthropoda; class Arachnida; order Araneae; family Salticidae; genus Maratus; species Maratus michaelseni. The sequence continues at coordinate 124,996,367 of OZ007590.1, read as the reverse complement.
GACTTTACTTTAATGGTCGTTACACAGGGATTTTCCCTGCAACAATCGAACAAGATTAAATTTTAATAAAACAAAAACTAATATATAAAAAACACCTTTCGAAATTTTGTTGCTTGATGCATAAGTATTTTTGTGAAAAAAAGAAAACGAAAATAAAGAGAGCTCAATACAAAAACATGCTTTGAACAAAAAAATTCCTCTCTTTTAAGTAAAACTATATCTCTAAGTAGGATTATAGAAAACAGAGTTATGACGATATATGCAGACAGTCAGTTTTAGCAGGTTGGGTTTATGTATTCAAGCATTATACATCTTCAACTTTTCGAAAACATAAACTCAAAGCAGAAGCTGTAAATATAAGAACCAATTTATATTCAGGATTTTAAAATTTTATTTAACAATTCATACAACAAAAGGACATACATTCTTTGCAATAAATATGTAATAAAAATAAACATCCTTAACTTTTAAGGTAAACATTGGAATATTTCAAAAAGGTCTCATTTCAGATTTCTTAAAATAATAATAATAACAATAATTCTTTACAAGAAAATAGGAATATAAATATTTATTTCTATTTCAATAATGTTTTTCGAAATCTAAGCCAATGAAGTTTAGCAATTCTAAATTTTTTTCGAAACCCGTGGTAAATTCTAATTTATTGAATATTGTTTTCTACTACACTAAATGAAGTTTTAAATCTAAGTTTCATTGAAATATTACATATTTTAAATAAAATAATATTACATATATTTCAGTGTTTGTTGAAATATACAGGGTGTCGCTTATTATCGCTGAAATATAGGTAATTCCCAAACCATTAGATTTAGAGTTATAGTTTCTGTTGCAAAAATGCTTCAAATGATGTTCTTTATCACATTAATAATCGTTTACGTCAAAATAGTTGTTTCGAAAATATTCTGAAATTTAAATTTTATATTGACTCTGGGTGTCCATAAGTTGCATTAAAAATTTTTTGTCCATCCTCTAACAAGTAGAATCGTAACCATTTCACTTTTGTATAACCAATACTGAGTAGTTATACAGTGAATTTTATAAACTTATAGCTTTTCATGTCACTAAAATAAGTTATTCCGGTTTTTTAGGCCATAAAACGTGGAAAATATGCAAATAAAGCTAATGATAGCTAGTGTATAATAAAATAGTCATAGTCTAAAGTGTGGCAGGAAACACAAGGGAAAACTTCAATGTTCATGAACTTAGATACCAGAAAAATTATATAGGTGCTGCAATAGCGGTTTAGCAGAACTTATTTTTCTAATTGTCTCATTCGTAAAAAGTAATTGTTCAATTTTTTTTGAAAAAAGGTGATTTGAAAATCTTGCAACAACGTGATTTAACCGAATCCATGGCCCCGCGAGTTATCAAGAGATTGGATGAAGATTCTTAAAGAAATAGAAATTCCTAAGAAACAAACGGGAATGTAATGAATATGTTGGAGTGAAAAATAGTGTCATTTCAAGGGTGTGGAATCAGTCCCAGGAAACATAGAATATTGGGCATCTTCCAGAGCAACGTCGCACACGTGCTACGACAACGACTCTTGGCAGGTATGTTAACAGATCGTAGAAATAGTACACGCATGATATTTAGCTGAAAAGACAGTTTTTATTGAAAACAGGAGGAAGGGTGTAAAGCCAAACAATCCGAAATAGGCTTCATCAGAATGACCTCTATACATCCAAGCAAATGTTGTGTTCCCTTTGACCTCAAGATACCGTGCCGTCCGAAGATGGTGGGACACTGAACATAGAGGTTGGAAGCAACGTGAGTTTTCACTGACAAATCCCGATTCAGCCTAGAGTGTGAAACCCCGAAGTATTCATGGAAGGAAGGAGCACTATGTTCATAAAAGAAAGATCACAGTACAGATGATTCGGGTTGATTTAGCTGAAAAGACAGTTTTTATTGAAAACAGGAGGAAGGGTGTAAAGCCAAACAATCCGAAATAGGCTTCATCAGAGTGACCTCTATACATCCAAGCAAATGTTGTGTTTCCTTTCACCTCAAGATACCGTGCCGTCCGAAGATGGTGGGACACTGAACATAGAGGTTGGAAGCAACGTGAGTTTTCACTGACAAATCCCGATTCAGCCTAGAGTGTGAAACCCCGAAGTATTCATGGAAGGAAGGAGCACTATGTTCATAAAAGAAAGATCACAGTACAGATGATTCGGGTTGATTTAGCTGAAAAGACAGTTTTTATTGAAAACAGGAGGAAGGGTGTAAAGCCAAACAATCCGAAATAGGCTTCATCAGAGTGACCTCTATACATCCAAGCAAATGTTGTGTTTCCTTTGACCTCAAGATACCGTGCCGTCCGAAGATGGTGGGACACTGAACATAGAGGTTGGAAGCAACGTGAGTTTTCACTGGCAAATCCCGATTCAGCCTAGAGTGTGAAACCCCGAAGCATTCATGGAAGGAAGGAGCACAATGTTCATAAAAAAAGATCACAGTACAGATGATTCGGGTTGATAATATGGAGCGGAATCAGTACAGGACCTATGGACTTACTTGCATAATATCCAGAATTGTGGTTGACGACCCGAATATATTCAGACGAGATACTCCGTCGTATCTTTCGCTACATCCATTGGCCACTCCTGTCTTTTAATGCATGATAATGGCAATCATACAGCTAGTCTTGCGGATATCATGCTTGAAAGGGAAACAGTACAGGAAATGAAGTGGCCAACAGGCTCTTCTGACATAAATATGCTCGAGCATCTCTTGGACACACTTAGGTGACGCATTGCAGCGAGACCCATGCCTCCGTTGGTTTTCCAGTACTTTTATGTCACACTTCTTGAAGAATGGAACAGGATTACACAATGTCTTATCGATAACTTTATCCCATTCATGAAACACAAGTGTGCAGTCTTAGCGATTGATGGACACCACACATCAAAAACAAAAGCCTTCATCTTCTTCAAACACCACTAGATTTTGGCATTTAAAATTATCCAAATTGGTGCTTAGGAGTGTCTTTTCATATTATTGATATCACTTCAAAAAATTAAAATTCCAATATATGATGTTTTGGTGTCGAGTTTTCTATATTACGCTTTAATAAATGTGTACCTCCTGTTCTATACCAATGCATACCTGTTATGCATGCTTTTCTGATTTTTTTTGTTTCTTTACCTAATTTGTTGAGTAGTTTATATTAATATCCATAAAATATATGAAAAATGATCAAGTATAAAAATTTGAACAGACACATCTGTGAGACTTTATCTTATGGCTTTACTAGGATATTACATTACTAGTTCATCAAATAGTATATTTATTGAAAAAGAAAATAGTAAATTACCATTATTTCGTCTTCAGGACACTTTTCGCAAGTAATCAAACATAGTATCATTTTTCATTAATATTGTAAAAATTTAAAACAATAATTAAAATAAAGTAGTTATCTAATGGAATTGCATATACTAATTTATCTGAAACAGTAAATCTTACACTCATTTTTCTTTATTTAAAAAAATAATTTTCAAACGTATTGAGTACCTTGACGTATGGATATTAGATATAAAAATATATTTTATAAAACTTTTCAGTTTGCAAATAATCATTGGATTGAAAGATTTTATTCATATACCAGAAGGAAAAAATTAAAATAAATTAATTTCATTTTTATAATATAAAATAATAATTATAATACAGGAGAAGGTCCAAATATAGGCTATACTATAAAAACGGGCTTCCTGTTAAATAACATACAGGAAGGTTCAGCCATCTGGCGGCGAGGGCTGAAACTATCGCATTTTTTAAGGAAGAAGATAGGATGAAAAAGAAACACCTGATTTATCACTTCCGTTCTCATTCGCCCTTTTCTTTGAAAACAATATATTTTCAAACGTCGGAAATTTATCATGTAAGTAAATTCGAATTTATGTACATTTTACTCGATACCTATTGCGCGGTTTGTTGTTACCACGTCACTGATACGTTAATAAGCTACGTTTTGAGATCCTTGATCAAAGGATATCTTTAACTGATATTGTCTGCCTTTCAATATAAGTAAACATATTGTTGGTGTACAAATTTGCTTGGACAGTCGATATAAATACGTGCTAGCATCTAACGAGATAGCCTTAAAACTGCGATCAATCTGGTTGTCCATCATCACAATTCAGTTCATTGCTGTACCATCCTGGCAACTAAGCCCATTTCATACCTCTCCAATGCCAACTGTTTCCAAGGTAGAGACCACTCGAGGTCGAAGTCCTCGAAGTCCTCAAAGGGATGTCTTGTGTTCATCCTACTGATACGAGTTCACACTGTACTTGCAATTCAGTACTAAATGTTTAAATAAAAGAAGCTGATTTCAGGGTCTGTACGTTTTGTAGAGCTCTTACAAACAAACAAACAAAATAATTAAAAAATGGCAACAAAGAGTTACGCAAAGAGTACTACTAAGAATCAACATTCAGACTCCAAGGAAAAACATGGTGAAAGTTTGATGATAGTAAAAGTGACCTTGATACTACACCAGGAGATTACTTTGATGACAGTGATGCGATCTGCATCTTTGGCGAAACAATTTTCTCTGCGCCATAAGAGGAGACGTGAATGCAATGTTTTTAATCCCAAATGCGGACACACGAAGAATGTACGAGGGTAGAAAAGTATGTAAATATGTGAGACAATTACAAGTAAAATTAAAAGGTAGAATTTTCGCAACTATTGATTGTTTTATTATATATATATATATTATCTTTTAAAACAAATGTTAAAGGTGGCCTATGTTTAGACCACTATTAAAAAACATCTAATTTAACTCAAGTATCAGTGTCCATAAGCAGTGTTTTTAGCCCATGAAACAGACTAAAATTCAATTCTGTTATACTGACTTAATTATTTCACTGTTTAATATTAGAAGGATTATACTGTACGATTTCAACAATATGTTTTGTATTTTGTTCATATTTACATGATTTACACAAGCTCAAATTTCGTATTATTCGTCGTTTTGATAAAAAATACGCTATTTCTCATAATTTTACCTCAAATATTTCTATGAGCGCAATCGTGAAACACTTTCTTCTTTACATATATTATAAAACACATCAAAATATACAGCATCTGTAAAAATAAAGTGTTGCAAAGCTACACTGATTCTAAAATATTAAAAATGGAGAGTTGAGTAACTGCACTGCTTCACGTCACTAAGAGACTTTAGGATGCAGCGGCGTGTTCTAACGTGTTAAAATGAACGTAACTAATGCTAATAAACAAGGACATACAGGGTGTTTAAAAAATGACCGGTATATTTGAAAAATCAACAAAAACTAAACGGGCAGCAACAGAAATACACCGTTTGTTGCAATATGCTTGGGACAACAGTAAATTTTCAGGCAGACAAACTTTCGAAATTAGTTACAATTTTCAACAACAGATGGCGCTGCAGTCCGGAAAAATCTAAGCCACGATATTTTCCACATATCCACCATGCGCAGCAATAATATGGCGTAGTCTCTGAATGAAATTACCAGAAACCTTTGAAAACCTGTGACTTCTTTCTGTGGGGACACTTGAAAGACCAGGTGTACCGCCACAATCCAGAAACAATTGAACAACTGATGCAGTACATCTCTTCTGCATGTGAAGCCATCCCGCCTGACACGTTTACAAAGGTTTCTGGTAATTTCGTTCAGAGACTACGCCATATTATTGCTGCGCATGGCGGATATGTGGAAAATATCGTGGTTCAGATTTTTACAGACTGCAGCGCCATCTGTTGTTGAAAATTGTAACTAGTTTCGAAAGTTTGCTGCCTGAAAATTTACTGCTGTCCCAAGCATATTGCAGCAAACGGTGTATTTCTATCGCTGCCCGTTTAGTTTTTATTGATTTTTCAAATATACCGGTCATTTTTGAAACACCATGTAGAATAGAGAAGGACTTCAAATGAAGTAGTGTTAATATCAAGCCACGACTTTGTACCTAAATATGATAATGACAACAGCCCGCGTAGAACAATGTACATACCAGCGCCTGTAGCGGACAACGTTCATTGGCTGGCTCTCAATTATTAAAGAGATTATTGATAGAGCACATTGAAGCAAGCGAACCGAGTAGAACCGTGCTACGTAAAACGCCATTTTTCGTGGAACGGTTTTCTTCTTCGAAAAGCTATTTCATTGAACGTCCTGATCTATTTTTTTTCATGCTAATGAGACTTGTGTTGTTTACGATTGATAGTATTACGGATTTTTTTTTTTACTTAACGTGATAAAATATATTTTTAGAGAAAATGGTACTGTGTTGTACATGTACGATTGACCCGGGGTTGATAGTAAACAAGTGACTTTTTTAGTGCGAACGAAAAGTATATTGGAAATGTTTAATAGTATTCAAATTTCAAGTGAATATTTACTGGCGATAGTGATAAATGAGCTAAAATTAATAATAATATATTATGTAATGGCTATTCGAAGTGAATAAAGTTGGAAAATGCAAGAAATGGAATTAATCTTTATACCGTTCAGCACTTGATGGATAAATGTTCAGGTTTTGTTAAAACTTCAAAAGTTTGTCCTAAGTGCTATACAGAAGTAAATAGGCATAAAAAAATTGCATCAAGAAGCAGTGAGTTTTCCTCAATTAGTTATGTGCAAGATGAGCAGAGTTTATCATTCAAATCAGTTAATGACATAGATACAGCCTTAGCTAGCAAACAATCTTCTACTAATATAAGTGCAACAGACATAACAACTTTAAGCTTAAAAAGAACAAGTAGCACTCACGCAATCTGTATAATATGCAATTCTACAAGGAATCTTTGAAGGATCACGTTAAGGGTAAGAGGACATGCATTTGTTAACTCGAATGTTATGATGCCGTCTGGAGCGCCATGCTCCAAGTCTCATTTGACCAACGATTTACAATCTTCTGATGCTATGGGAAAATTTAAAATAGTCTCTAAATCTAAAACTATATCTAAAATGGAATTCTAGAACTTATTACTATACTTATTAATATAGAAAATTGTTCTCAAGAAAGACCTCGATTTCGATCGTAATACGTATGATATCTGAATATGATTATTATCAATTAGCAGTTGTTACTAGGAATAACTTTGTAGTTCGTAAAATTTTGCTAACAATGTTTTTAAAAATAGGTTTTCGAAAGGTTGAAATGGTGACAAATATTTTATTTTCACCTTTCGATAGCACTTTATCTGAGACTAAATTTTAAATCACACGTACTGTCGTATGATCTGAAATATGTGCCATTGTCTCTCAAAAAATTACGCACCTTATTTTTATTTTTAACTTGGATGTTTATTTCCATATTGGTAACTATGTAGTAACTCGAGCCGCAATTTTAGTAAATTAAATGATGCTGCATCGTTACATATTCTATTTTAACGTGTTACAATCTCTGTGGTTTCTTTTATAATGCAGTGACAGTATAGATTGCAGGAGAAAATTATTTTACTTTCATTGAAATTTATTTGGATGGTATCTTCTTGATATAATCTTGATAGGGCTGTGGTTTTTCTATTATACTTAATATCAACTATATGCTCCTTTTTTCCGTAACTAAATTTCCTGTTTGTCAGGCCAATACAGTAATTCTTAGATCCGTCTATACTCCTGAAAAATTCTCAAAATTAATTGAGTGAATTTTACTGCAAATGGTATTCTTTAAATGCTGAGGGGGTTTGGCTATTAAACAGATATTTAAACGTTTAAGGCTGTATTTTAATTTTTCAAAATGCAGCATTATTTAATTTACCAAAATTGTGGCTTGAGTTACTTCTTGGTTACATATATGAAAATAAACATCCAAGTAAAAAATAAAAACAACGTGCGTATTTTTTAAAAAGGACATGAAAAATAAAATGATGGCGTTTCAAATAACTGATATAGACTACATTTATAGAATATTTTTGTTTGCTTTGATAACGATTCAGATTGAGCTGAAACATATGGCAACAGTCTAAAAAAACCTATTTTACTGCTTTTAATATTTTTTATTTTACTCCCTTTAGCAATTAAAAAGAAGTATATACTTACAAGGTGTTATTATGTGTTATATTTCTATGTTGCTTTTTAAAATTTCAGCTATTTTTTTAATATAGCAATAAATAACAATTATATGATTATTTAAAGTCATATAGTTTTGAAGAAAATTTACTGTAATACATTAAAAATTATAAAGAAACGATTGTGAAAAGTAAAAATCTATGCCCCTTTTTAAAAAAGAAATTTCAATATGCAAATCCGATGTTCAAATTTAAATTATTTGATATAATTCTGAATGTTTTAAATGATTTTAAATATTTTTATGATAAAAGTAGATAAATAAATTTTATATAGCAGACAAAAATTAATAGATAATTTTATAAATTAAAAACTTTTCATATACTTTATATATATGTTTTCTTTTTCTAATGACAACATAGATACTTTGGAGTTTTATCATGCAGAGATGCCGATTAACTCAAAAGCAGGACTGTTAAAAAATTGTTTTAAAAACGATGCTCAACTACTACATACTAAATTTTATGTTGTCTGTAGAACTTACTCTTAAACATGTGTAGAAATAGAATCGCGCATTGTTATCACTGAAGGGGATTTTTTTCACATTAAACGCCTCCGAGTTGCAATAATTGAAAGTTTATTTTGGTAATAAATTTCCATGCGTTTTGCTCATCTGTGTATCCGTGCTTAGTTTTGTTTTTACTAAAACGACAAGAAAAAAATATTTTCTAAATTAAAACTCTATGAGTGTTTTTTTCAATACTTCTTCACATTGCTGATAATGAATTAAAATACTAATAAAATTAAAAAATTTATATTGGTATTCAGTATTGCATAAAAATATATGTATATGGAATATTTTGAAATTCCATTTAACGTACTAATACTTTGCTTGGATACTTTGTATGATTCACCTATATAAAGCTGCAGCTTATATAATGATTTATATACAAATCTATCTTAAATATAAAGGTTCATACTAAATTTATCAGAAAACCGAAATTACTTGACAATAGTGCAATTAGTTCCCCGATGTAAAACCCCGTGAAAAAGCGTTGTTCTTCCAATAGATGTGGCATCTGTAATGGCTTATTATGCCAATAGCGAGAAAATATGGATGACAAAAAGGGAATAGTAATTCGATAAACCCCAATGAACAAAGAAGTTTGAATATACTGAAACTTCTAATTTTCAGCTGTATCGTATGCAGACACTGACAGCAAACATGAGCTTAGGTTTTCATCCTATTGAATGAGACTGCCATACTGATAGTCCGGAAACATACACGCTGCACTCTCTCAACAAAATGGTCTTCTGAGGCAAAATACGCATCAGAGTACCATTTGTCAATGCACGCTACCACGCTCAACATGTTGCATGGAGCAGAGAATATCGTGAGCGGACGTGCGACGGTTATAGCCAAGTAGCATGGGGTGGTGAGTCTAAAATACGACTGCGTCACGCTGATGGTAAGCTAAGAATATAGCGTCGAGTTCGTCGAAACATCGATCTATCATGTCAGGTTGGATGTACAGAAGGTCATAACGGCACACGGATTACCAAAGTTGTTTTTTCTAGACCATATTGGGACCTATGATACTAATACAAAGCACCCTCACTGCCTCTATTTATGTAGATTGTAATCTATGCAATAACTTTAATTTTTTGTTTTTAGTTTTTCTTCAACCCGGTTAGAAATTGAGCTTCAAGCAGCTCCTTACAAAAGTATCACTGAGAGCCACGTAGTTCGAGGAGAATCCCATTCCTTATAGAAACGATCATCAAGAGTCTCAGATTCAAATGACTTTCATCCTAATTGGAGAAAAAATGGCATATGCTTGGATGCCATGCAATTAAAACACTTCCGTAGACATGTTCAAACCTTGCCTTCTCTTATGGCACTTGTTATACAGGCCAGAGGAGCAGCAATTCGTTTCTAATCGGGTTTCTCTAATTCAGTGACATTTCAGTGTAGTATTGTAAAGTAAACAATATAATTCATAAATGATGTTGTTGAAAAAAACCCTTTTAAGTTTAACGTCGATAAAAATTGCGATCTGTTAAATATATAGAAAACTAAAATTACAAGTACGGAAACAAGTTGTACTTTGTAATATCTCGTTTGTCATTTCAAATGAAAATTTTATTTATATCTATATTTATACTTTAAACAATAATACTAGTAGATGTATTTCCCCGTAATTTCTCTTCAAGTTCATATGTGTATGCATTGTAACATTTAATTTACAATTGAAACTGCAGTGCCAGTCGTAGTTGGGATACTAACTAGCTAATTTCGAAAAAAAATTCTATTTTTCAATTACAAAGATCTGCAATTATGCGAAAAAAGTGGTAGTCAAGACGACAGGTAGATAGACAACAATGATTATTATTTCTCGAAAATTTCTAAATTTACACAAAAATGAATTTTTCATTACTATCCTCATTTTACAACGCTTTTTATAGAATCATAATAAAATACCATATATGTTCATGATATTTAAAATTTTTTATGTACATAACAAATTATATATCATTTGTGATAAACGTTTTCGTACCATTATTCATCTCTAAGACATTGTTTGTTTTTGTTTAAAATGTATGAGGTATTGCTCAGATCCGCTAATGCTCTGTTTTTTTGAGAAAATACATGAATAAATAATATTTTCTCCAATAGAAACAACCCTCCAAAACATTTTCGCAATAACAGAGAATATAGATTATTCTAAACTTCTTATTCCAACTGAAAATTGGAATATTTTTGTTTCTTTGGAGTAGAAATAAAAGAATAGCACGAGCCATTAAGCCTTTGATTTATTATTGAGGCACAAATCATTTTTACGAGATTAGGAATATATATTTTGTTTAGTAAATTGATTTAAAATCTACGATTTATTGGATTAACTTTCCGTAAACCTCTCGGGAGTATTTATTCTTTAAAAATATGAAATAAATATCGTCAGAAAATGTATAGTGAAATGTTATTTCGTAAAACTGAAACGCAAAGTTGATTAAAGTATTTGCAGACTCTTGAAAAATACATGTAATATTAAATATACAGATACGTATATATATAATTTCTCAAAATATGAAATATTTAAATATTATGAAAGAAGCTGTATATAATTTTTTATAACAATTAACTATAAACATTTAAAACAATAAAACATTAAAACTACACAGGCAAAAGACTGTCTATTTCTCATCAGTAGGCGGACAGACAGAATTAACTATCACTCCCCTCACTATAAAAACTTGTAGCTTTCGAAACACGAGATAGCCTTACATTCAAAACAAAATTACTTTTCTAGAAAACAAAATAAAAGCAGATTAAAAAACAATTAAATTACTTAATTGGAAAATAGATTAAAAGCTTAATTCAACATGCACAAAATTAGAATATAAAAATAGTAACTACAATATACTTTAAATATAAATAATAGTAACTAAGTAAATAAAAAAAACCCTTAAATATACCTTTGTTTAATTTTAATTATATTATATATATAAGGATATGCATTGTTTTATGGAAAATATTTCTGGAATTTAGTAAATTAGAGCCTTGAAAAATATAATATATATGACTGTAATTCAAAATAGTACCTGATTAGCGTGAAAATATTAAAATGTCGATTGTAAAAAATCCACTTAGCTTAAAACAAAAAAAACTTGGTGTAAATACACTTTGAAGAACAGGGAACAGATTTAATACGAAAACAATTAACTCAGACTTTCGTCAGCAGGGACAAAGGTGGAACTTAAGAGAGTAAGCGAGTTATCTATCTATACTAATGAAAGAAAGTTTCACTCTGTATGTGTGTCTGTGTGTCTGTGTGTCTGTTGGCGATGGCTAAAAAAATCCAGCCCACCTAGAAGGCTGCAAATTTAGATATAGGTAGTCCAAACCCTCTCCTGGTGCACCATTACATCAGAATTTTAATATTTTGAAAATTAAAGTAGTTATTAATTAAAAACTGATCAAAGATCACAAATAAAAACGTCATTATTCAAAAGCTAGCTGGCGCATGTGCAGAAACCAATATCCGTATCTTCCGGAATAGAAGAAAGAAAGCACAACACATCCCGTTTTTGTTTTAAGTTTTTCTAAATTCGCTATGGGCAAACGGTTAGAAATACGGAAAAACCGTCTACATATTCTGAAAGAAAATACTTTTACGTCTAAAACGATCTGGTTGGTTTGAAAAAAAAATTACATTTAACCCTTTCAAAAAAATAATCAAAAAGCATCGAATTCATGTTTTTTATTTTCTCCCGTTTTCCGAGCCTTGCATCCACCAAAATACAAAAAATACAGAAAAACGAAGGCACCAAATTAAAGAACTGACTTTGCCCTTTCCAAAGCCCCCTTTGGTTTTAAAAAATACAAAAATTAACCCTTCTAAAAAGTATATTTTCTGCATGCCGTTTTGTGATTTTTGCAATTTTGGCAATTTTTAAAAATTTGCATCGGCGATTCAGAGAAAGGCACGAAAAACTAAAAATACCAGACAATATCTACATTTATTCCTTTTTCGACATCTGTATTTGTTTTTGAAAAATGCAAATATTAAGCCTTAAAAAAAATTCGTGCGCAGGACTCTCTTTTGCGAATTCCGATTTTCTATGATATATAAAATCTGGCATCGGCTTTCTAAAATAACCAAACAAAAATCAAACACACCTAAAGACATCTACGTTCTGTCGGATTTAGGCAGAAAATATACTTTTTAGAAGGGTTAATTTTTGTATTTTTTAAAACCAAAGGGGGCTTTGGAAAGGGCAAAGTCAGTTCTTTAATTTGGTGCCTTCGTTTTTCTGTATTTTTTTGTATTTTGGTGGATGCAAGGCTCGGAAAACGGGAGAAAATAAAAAAACATGAATTCGATGCTTTTTGATTATTTTTTTGAAAGTTCGTTTTTCGGTTTTAGTTTAAAAATAAAATCACGTTAACCTTTTCGAAAACGTTTTTTACCGTAAGTCAATTTCGCTTTTTTAACTATTTCCCCTATCTTTAAAAATCCGAATTGGCGTTTATAAACAAGATACGAAAAACTAAAAATTCATCAACTAATCTACATCCCTTTGTTTTTTAAAATCCGGTATCCGTTTTGAAAAATTTTAATTTTAACCCTCAAAAAAAAATCCTTTCCAAAACTCACTCACGCGATTTTCGTTTTTGGGTCCAGGTTTAGAAATCAGCATCGACTCAGGAAATGTGAGTACGGACAAACAGTAGACTCCAGATCATAGACGCGTTCATTTTCTTCAAAACGCATGATTGGGTTTTAAAAAATATCTACATTAACCCTTTAGAAACCGATCGATTACGTAACCAACTGTCGCGATTTCCGCTATTTTGGCAATGTTTACCCGTGGTTAAATTTCAATTCTACTAGGAAATTTGGTTGGGTCGAGTGTTCTGAAAAGGCCTCTTCCAGAACAGACTCCGTCCCCTGGCGGTGGAGGGTGGAACTATGGACCCGATTACGACGGGGTTTGGTTTAAGTTTCGTATAGAACAGATTATTAATATTTTTGGCCCGTGCAACGCCGGGCGGGTTAACTAGTTATTACTAATAAAAGAAAGTTTTTCTGTGTGTGTGTCTCCGTCCGTCACAACAAGGGAATCAGTACATTCTCAAGAAGATCTGGTATCAAACAGTTATTGAAAGACAGATTCTTTATGGCTCCGAATTCTGGTATCCAAACTTGAATTGACACGGCATCAGAATCCTTAGATCAATTCAGAGAAGAGCATTGTTAAACATCATAAGAACTTAACAAAGTGTTTCAAATGACGCATTAAATATTTTAACTGGAGTGCCTCCAATTACCATCAAAATACCAAACGAATTCCATGTCTATGAGATAAAGCAAGGAAACAGATTACTTAACATCAACAATAGAATAATATACAATAGTCTTATGCAACGGGAAGCAACTTATAAATTTCCAGAATATTGCAAGAAAAATATAGAAATTTTAGATAACCTGACAAAAAACATAATATTGGAAAATCATCTACAAATTTTTACAGATGGATCATCTATGGGAAATGGAGTGTCAAGTGCAGATACAGTCTCTCTTAATAATAACTTCATCCATGATCATGCAGTAAGACTACACCCAATAAACTCAATTTACCAAGCAGAATTATATACCATCCAGGAAGCAATAGTTTGGTTAACACAATCACAATTTACATCAGCCCTTATTTTGACAGGTAGTCGCTCATCCTTAGTTGCACTCAAGATCATTTTTCCTCGAAACTACATAATTTTAAATAGCTACAATAGTTTACTACAAAACCCCAATAAAATCATCAAAATAGCCTGGATTAGAGCACATGTAAGCACCATTGGTAACGAGCGAGCAGACCTTCTCGCAAAAAATGCAATTACAGAAGACCATTATGATGACATCTATGTCTTACCATTTCTAGAATCCATTCTAAAGAGTTATTTTAAAAACTAAATCATCACAGATTGGGAAAATGATTGGACTAACTCAACGAAAGGAAGAGAAACGTATAAAATCCTTAATAAGGTAGATGTTAAATGTTTATGTGTTCAGAAATCAGCAGCATATTATCCTAGCGGCCATGGAAGCTTCCCAAGTTTTTTATATAAAATTGGTAAAAGAACCACGTTCCTTGTGACAAAATACCCTGGAACTCCTATACACTACATCTTCGGTAACTGCCCTCTTATGGAATACCATTTTAACTTCAATGAAAATAAAACATTAAAGAGAAACCTACAACGTGTGCTATTAGACGCTTTCAATTACGAAAAGTTAGATAAAAACTATAATGTCCTAAATAAAAACTTTTCATATATCAAAGAATTATTATAACCTATATAAAATTCTAGATCTATAGATTTTAAAAACTATGTTTTAAAAGAATTAATAGACTAGTGCATAATACAATTGCAAATTTTCAGTACAATATTATTATTGTAAATATCTGTAAATATTTATCTTTAATATTATGTAATCTTATCAGTATATTCATATAGCACTTATATACATGTAATAACTTTGGGCTCACCCACCAATAAGCAATACTTGGTAGCTCGTGTTTTTTTTTTGTAAACATACCGGGGACACCGGGTCCTTGGACACTGGGGTTCCCGGTAGATATAGGTTTTCCCTCGTGGACTATAGTTCCTATACCGAGAGGTTGGCTGTCCACGAGTGGGAGGTTTCTGTTTCTGTTTCTGTCTGTTGAGGAATGTTAGGAACATCTACCTCATGTAGAGATCTGAAAATTCGGATGAGTATAGTCCAATGCCGTTTTCCTTTTTTGTTAATTAACCGATATATCAATTAAAAATAAATAATGAACATCGCAAAATGGCGCTCTGCCGCTGATCCCGTTGAATTTAAAATCTTTCGGGAGATTTAGATTTAGTGCAAGAGTTCAATTAGAACAAGAGGGGAACCTGGCTCTTTTTTCGCGTTTTTCGAAGTCCGAATCGGCTTAACTATTAGAAATATGAAAAACAAAACACACTACACCACATCTATGTACTTTAAGCTTTCTAAAGGCGCAATACTTTTTGAAAAATATGTATGTTAATTCTTTCTGAAAAAAATATTACTTTCTTTTAAAACGGCGTATTCGTTTAAAAAATATGTTATATAAACCTTTCAAAAAAATTTCCCGAATGCACTTTCAGGGTTTTCGCTTCTTTCCTGCAACGTGCAGAAATCTGCATTCGCGCTTCTGATCAAAATACGGAAAAAAAAGGAAAAACCAGATCATATTTACATTTATTTTCCTTTCAATAGGTGATATCAGTTTAAAAAAATATTAATATTAACCCTTTAAATAACTCGTTTCCGAAACTCACTGTCGTGACTTTCTGCTAGTTAAAAATCTATCCCGGTTTCGTAAATTATAATACGATAAACAAAAAATACCAAATCACATCTACGTACATTTTCTTTTAAAAAGAGTCTTTGGTTATAAAAAATATCAATATTAATCCGTTCAGAAAAATTCTTTCCCGAATGCCCTTTCAGTGTTTTTGCTTCTTTTCTGCAATGTGTAGAATTCTGCACTCGAACCACTGATCAAAATACGAAAAAAAAATAGAAAGAAATAGACCATACTTACATTTATTTTCCTTTCGAAAGGTGGTATCCGTTTTAAAAATATTAATATTAACTCTTTAAAAAAACTCGTTTCCGAAACTCACTATTACGATTTTCTTCTGGTTAAAAATCTGTATCGGTTTCAGAAATAAAAATACGAAAAAACAAAAAATACCAAACCACATCTACGTACATTTGATTTTAAAAAGAAACTTCAGTTATAAAAAAATAATTTATTTCTAAAACCCACGTTTGCGAATATCGTTTTTTTTTCTGGAATTTTTAAAAATAGGCATACGAGAAAAATTTATAAAAGTAAGTATCTGATAAATGTCAATGACGTTTACCTTTAAAACTTCTTTGAGTCTTTGTTTAAAAAAAATAATAAGAAGAACATTAAACCATACAAGAAAATTCTTTCCGGAAACTCACTTTTCTCTCTCTTTCAGTCTCGTTAAAGATAAATTTTCAATTTTATTCTTCTTTAGAACATTTCCGTTACTGTGCATGCACCTAAATTTTCAACAGGGAGATATATCTTTCAGAGTAAAAAGAGAGAGGGGGTTCCTCAGGCACTTTTGCTAGAATTGAATGTTTAATATATATAAACGTCATATATAAATTAAATCGGCAATAAAAAGGACACCTTTGTTCGTTCAAATAGATTTTTCCATAAAAATATAAAATCATTCAAATTGGAAGGTGTGCGCTGCCGAAGGCAGTATGGCGCCAAACAGTAAGTTCGTTTGGAAATATTTTTGTATATATATATAAATTATTTCAATATTGATTTTACATATATGTAAGTTTCTTTTCACTGGTCCAGGATACGCCGGCATTTCGTTTAATAATATCAAATAAAATCTGACTGGACAGTGCATAGCACTCCTGGTGTGAGCCGCCTTAGACTGTGGGGTCCCCAACTGTCGGATCGTTTTGATAGATTTTAATTTAAACTAATAAAGTTATGGATATTCTCAGGGTGTTCGCTGCCCACGGCGACCCCTTCCCCCCCACACACACCCACCCACCAGTGTTATAATACAACAAGCAGTGTTACAATAGACAGATGTATCGCAAGGTACAAATATGCCAAAAACCGGTCCTTTCCATCACCAGGGGGCATCCAATATATATCCTAATTAGCTATCTATATCTTAATTAGTTCATGTTAAGTTGCGTGAACCAATTTCCGTCGAAGTTGGGCCCATAAAACCCGATAAATAAATCCCAGCTCTAACTCCCCTGATGATCAATATTCAGAAATGATGGTAACCAAGGGCTGAAAAAATGATACCGAAGTTTCTTTAGTACCTGGGGAACACTCGCAGAATGTTAGAAAATATTTTGTTTGATTTGGACCATTATTAAATGTAAAGTCTTTTAGTTTTGAAATGGATAATCGCTATCACAGCGTCTCCTCCTGGCGGAATATCCTCAAATTAAACTGGGACCTTCAGTCCAAAAATTATATTATAAAATGTGGTTGAAAGCTATGCATAAATTCACACACTTTTCAGTGCTACAATAACGAAAATGGAAACACAAAGAAAATTTGGTTCATTTCGATGCATAACTTTATACACTTTTCAATGATACAAAGAAGTCCCACTGACCAGTCATACATTTTATAAAAACACTTTTTTTGAGATCCATGACCACTAAAACACCTAATTTCGTCGAAAACCAGAAATTAAAAAAAAATTTCAATTACAAAACTTTCTTCTATTATAAGACAGAAGAAAAAAAAAAGATCACTGGTATTCATGGCTGAATGGCAGATGATACATTCAGCGAGCGTACTTATTACGCAAGTTAGACAACGATCAGACGGACAGACAAACCGCATACGTAAACACTGTACAACAGTATTGCATGAAACATATGTTAAAAGGTTGTTAACAAAATCTTTCAGATAATGCTACAAAAGTGTCTCCGTAAGGATACAATAATAATGTATTTTGCTTTCTAAAATTATTGATTGGATTTCAAAATATATTGTATTCATTTAATAGTATTAAGGTACATGATATAAAAAAATTACTTTGTATTACTATCATTAGTAAGTTAATGATACATATGGAATTTTACTTGACACAAGGAGACATCAATGTTTCTTGTTTAATATCAGCTAAACAAAGGAAACATGAATGGCTTCATGTACAATATTAGTAAAATGCAATGTTTAAACATGTCGCAACATTGCAATAATGAACAATATATAAATTTTTAAGTAAAATAAAATGAAAACAATGGTAGTGAATTGCAGAAATATTACTTTTAACTATCATAACAAATCGAAATATTGTAAAAACCAAAAGAAATTACTAGATATATTCTAAAATTGAAATTGCAAACTGACTGCATTTCTGCTAAAAAAATTTAAAGACATTTCCAATAGAGAAATATTTATTGATATTTCTAAAAGAAAACTATTTTTATTAATGTTATAAATCTAACGTTCATTGTTTCATGTAATTTGCCATAATATTTTAAATTTTAAATTAAAAAAATGCAAGTTTCTTTTTTAACGAATTTTCTTTTCTATTTAAACTAAACGTTTTGACACTTTTTCGCCACCATAAATAAAAACAAGAACGAAAAATCATGCGTCAAGCATAGATTATGTAACACTTTCCAACGCTTCCAAAATAATTTTACGAATCATACTCTTTAATAAGCTAAAAAATAACATCTAAGTAATCCGAATACTTTTATTCAGCCCTGTATAGGATCTATAGATTTGTATATATACTACATAGGATGCTAAATTTTGGTTCAGTTAGGAAACACGTAGCACAGTTTAAAATTCTCCGTCTGGAGTTAAATAATACGGAAATGTGTTCCCGAACTTTTGTGCTTCCCTGTATAGGATCTACAGAATTTATACACACCACGTAATATACAAAAAGCGATTTAAAATTAAAATCACATTCAGTAACTTAAAACGCACTTGCAGGAATTATTGTTAACATACAGTAGAGAATTCTTTTGTGTGTCCCTGTAAATGAACGATGACTGCTATACACACAATATTCTGTAGTAAGTCTCTTGTAATGAACCTTATATAAATTTCAATGCGTTTAAAATAGTGAAACATTATTTAAATAAACCGCAGACGATTTTTCTCCATAGACGTAATGTAACGGAATTCTTTTGACTGTCCCTGTAAAGTAAGTATAAGTGCTATGCACACCCTATTCCATATTAAGCTTCTTCTAATGCACCTTAGTAATATATATAAATTTCAATGCGTTTAAAATAGTGAAACACTATCTAAGTAAACCGCAAATGATTTTTCCCCATAGACCGCAATGTAACGGAATTCTTTTGAGTGTCCCTGTAAAAAAACTATAAGTGATACACACTTCCGTTGAAATAGGGAACATGCTATAGATAACGATTATAACATATAAAAATTGCAAAGCAATCCGAGCATATTTACGGGAGTTAGAGCACGGCCAGACGGCCAGACGGCAGACGGCCAGACAAACCGAAGTCATAAACACTTTTCAACTAGGTTGGAAAGTGTTAAAAAACATCACACTCGAAGTGTTTTGTTTTAATATCCATTTCATACATTTATTTTGCATAATATTCAATTAATAATACAACTGAAACAAATTGTAATCTAATAACTTAGTATAATTATTAAACAAGAAATTAAAATCATGCATAAAGCCTAGTTTATGAAACACTGTCCAACACATTCAGAATTCTGTAACAAATCTTCGTCGTTTAATTAGGTAAAGTATAATGTCTAAGTAAACAAAAACACCTAACCGGAGCACCAACCCGGAGGTTTACGGCCATAACGCTCCGGCGCGGCGGTAAGATTCCCGACACCATACAAGAAACACACTGGCAATGGGACAAGCACAGACAGCAGGCGATTGTTAAGAACAAAAGGAATTCGGAACATTATCCCATTTTACAGAGCTAAAGATAGTACATCCATGATCGTGACGCAGGAAGATAAAATTAGCAATAACAGTCATATAGAATAAGAACTATTTACAAAAACAAATGACTACACTAACTTATAATCAATGACATACCAATAGAATAGTAATAGATAAAACTAATTAGACCAAATGAGATAATGAACAGATTTTAAATACAGTTACATTAAGAATTGTCTCATTAACCTAAAAAAATTAAACTGAAACTAAACCAAGATACAGGTGGGTTCAAATTAAATACCCTTGAAATATGAATACCCTTCTAATATGAATGCATTACGTACGTTGCTTTTCTCGCCAGGGCGTCCCAAACAGGGATACTTTAATTTGAACCTCCGTGTATACTAAAAACATTTAATATAAAGCAAGTACATTTAACTACATAATAAATAAGCCTGAGTATAATTAAACAGTATGAGCCTCTTAAATGCAGAACCAAAAACATCAAGGAATAAAAAAGAAGAAGATATATAGAAGTATGTGTAAAAAACATTTCAAACAAGGGTTGCAAAAGAATAGGAGTGTGAAATTCAGATAGGATATGTAGCTATATAGGCGCACAATGTCCTGAGCTAGTTCATGATAGTCCGAAAATATCCTCTGCCGTATCTAAAATAGGTCGCAGACGAGAGAAATATCGCTACATCGAAATTTGTATCTGATGAAAGAATACATGTTGTAAATTATCTCTCTCAATGTCAAAGTTAAACCGGGTGGGGAGGCCTACCTTTCGGCTTAAGCTCAAATAGCCTCGCTCAACCGGTTAGTTTACCTAATGATACTGAGCATTGCTATATTATACTTTGTGATATTGAGCAATAGATATACTATATAATGCTGAAATACAAATTCTGAAAATACAAAATTAAAAAAAAATCAAATTCTGAAATTACAATTTACCAATCCTACTGTGCAGTACTAAATACTAATTACTGAGAAATAATACTACCATGTAATAATACTGTAAGATGCTGAAGTAAATAATAATGATGGATAAGGTAAGTACTAAATGAACAAAATGAGTGAATAATAATAATAATGGAGCAGACAATGATAAATTATGCTAAAAATACTAAATAACACTGTATGATGCTATTAAGAATAACTAAATTGTTAAGGTTGAAGTTTTTGTAGTGTGTAAAAGTCCTTATGCATATTAGAAGTCCCCTTCATCCTCAACCTCCACTAAGTCCAAAGGAGTCAGCATGAATAAGTACTGATTGCGTTCTAGCAGAAACATACAATCTGTTATTTTTTGAAGCAGTTTTGATTGTTTCAGCACGTAGGCAAACCAGGCCGACAGATTCATTTATGGTGGCTTTCTAATGTAAGGGCAGTCAGGGTACAATCTAGAATATAATGTAAGGAGGTACCTATTTTTCCACAGATGCATCTAGGTGACGATGCCTTGCCGGATTTATTGAGATATTGAGGAAACGGGCCATGCTTTGTAGCAAAGATGTAGTGGTTCCTATTTTGAAATTGAAGATTTGTTGTTACTGTTGGGATTAAGGCGTGAGTAAAGAGACTCATTGTTCCCAGATTCCACTCCCTTTGCCATTATCTCTCTCAATTTGGAAAACGCATAACACACTTGAAATTCCAATTTCGGCAATTACCATATATAGTCGGAAAAGTATTCGAATTCTTTTGTTCAGCCCTGCACATGATGTATAGATTCGTATATATACTACATATATTCAAATATTTATTTCAGTTAGGAAACGCATAATACAGTCGAAAATTCCCTATCAGCAATTTTCAGTCAATAAGCTAAATATACTCTGATTGTTTTGTGAGTGGAAATGATTTACAGAATTTATACACACTAATTAATATGCAAAACACTAGTAAATTAAAAAACCCATATCACAATTGTTAAACACACATCCTATATTTATTGCACATGCATAGTACTGTAACAGAATTTTTGTGTGTGCTGAACAAAAAATGCTATTCACACCATAATCTATAATAAGTATTTTGTAGTGCAGTTCAGTGATGTATATCAATTTCAATAAGTTCGAAATTGTGTATTGTCATTAAAAGACTTCGCAAACGATTTTTTCTCACATATTGAGATACTAGCTGTTACCCGTGACTTCGTTCACGCAACTTTAAAAGAAGAATAAATACATTAATTAAGCAAAATATTTCACTCCCGATAATTAAAAACCTTAATAATTAACTATTTATCACATTTCAGAGGAGACAATATGGTATTTTTTGTTATAGGAACCTTGACATAATTCAGTCTTAAAAAAGTAAAATTTTGTGCCAAATAATCGCGAAAATGAAATTGCAACCAATGCAAAAACAGAGCCAAATAAAATCGTGGAAATAGACGAATTGGGTAAAGACAAATGTCAATTTTACCTGATAAAAAATTTTTACTTTTAACGCCTTTGTGAAACGTTTTAACAGCCATCCTTCAAAAAAAACATTAATAGGAAAAAGTATATGCTTTTTCTTTAAATTCAATTTTGCCTCCTTGGTTTAATGTATAGCTGAAACAAATCTTGTTTTCTAAATGACAGTATGTTGACAGGCAATTTTTGTTCTCCAGAATAAATTGATTCATAAAGTTTGAATATGTGAAAATATGTTTTTATTTTCAATAGATTTTGTTTCCACCATCTATTCAAAGTGAAAATAAATTTTGTTTTTTAGTTTTAATGAGAAATGGTGTAAAAAATATACTGATCTGTTTTATTTCTCCTTTTTATACACATTGATGGAGTAATCTACTTTCCGTTTTTAGAGAAACTTCGTTAAAATTTACAAAAATCTTGGCAGCTAATTTAATTATTTAAATTCTGAGAGTTTGTGTGACATACTCGGATCAATGATAACCGGTATTAAGTAAATCACGTTAAGTTCGATAGTCTAGGAGTAGTTGCAAAATACAAACACACGGTTAGATTTTAATATAATATAGATTCGTGTTCATTTGCCTTTTCTTAAAATTAATGTGATTTTTAGCAGAAAACTCTCATCCGTATATAACAGATACTCATGCTTAAATTATCAGTATAGATAAAAAACGTTTAAATTTTCCGTTATAAATATGGCATGAAACGCATCTACTTTCTGTACTTACTAATCCTTGTATTATTAATGTAAGGAATTGATTCGCACTCACTTTAAAACATATTGGAAAGTTCCCGTTTTATTTCAAATACGACGTCTTTTTTTCCCCACAGAAATTCCTTTTTAGTGACATAATTCGTGTTAATCTTCTTTTCCAGACAATTAATTTCAATACTAGCATAGGGGAAATTATGTTACTTTAACGAAATAATATTTAATCTTTAGGTTTTATCAACAAAAATGGTTATCAACAAAAACTATTAACATTCGTCATTTTTTATTTTTTTTTTAGGTAATCGAGTTATTTCTTTTAGTTTTAAGAACGCAAATAACTATTTCTCGCGATACATGGCATCATTTTCGACATGGATAATTTTGCGGAGCATATTATTGACATTTGATAACAATTTTCCTTTCAAACTTCTTTTAACGTTTTTAAAATTTAAATTAAAAATACGTATAGTTATATTAGCTGTGCGCAGACGGTAAAACGCCAGTATTGTTACTATTCAAAAGAAAGAAAAAAGAAAAAAAGTATAGAAAAAATCAAAATCGTTTTATTACAACATCAAAGCATATTCGCTTTATTTTCGATGTATGATGTCATATTCGCCTGTTTTCTATGGTTACGCATATTGAAACCTTGTATTATTATCAAAAACTGAAAAAAGTTCGTTTAATTTGTAATAATATTATTTAATCTTCTTTCTAATTCTTTAATTTTTTCATTTTCATTTTTTCACGTGAAAATTTTTCAATTGAAACTAAATTGTTGTGTAAAAATTATCACTCCGGGTTTTGATTTAATTTTAGCGATAAAGTTCAACGATAAAGTATTAGCAACGGTAAAGTAAATTTAAACATTTTAAAATATTATACGAAAAAATGTCCATTTTTTCTCTATGAAAATAATGAAATTTTGAATTATTAAGAAAAATATTTGAATAAAATAAACAAAACCCAGCCTATGTTCATTCGAGGGTTATAATCAACCTATATGCGAATTTACAGGATCATTAAATGCTCCATTTTGACGCTGGCTTCAGCCTAACATTTGCACACAATCGGATTTATAATATTATTAGGATAGTTTTAAGAACGCAAATAACTATTTCTCGCGATACATGGCATCATTTTCGACATGGATAATTTTGCGGAGCATATTATTGACATTTGATAACAATTTTCCTTTCAAACTTCTTTTAACGTTTTTAAAATTTAAATAAAAAATACATATAGTTATATTAGCTGTGCGCAGACGGTAAAACGCCAGTATTGTTACTATTCAAAAGAAATAAAAAAGAAAAAAAGTAAAGAAAAAATTAAAATCGTTTTATTACAACATCAAAGCATATCCGCTTTATTTTCGATGTATGATGTCATATTCGCCTGTTTTCTATGGTTACGCATATTGAAACGTTGTATTATTATCAAAAACTGAAAAAAGTTCGTTTAATTTGTAATAATATTATTTAATCTTCTTTCTAATTCTTTAATTTTTTCATTTTCATTTTTCACGTGAAAATTTTTCAATTGAAACTAAATTGTTGTGTAAAAATTATCACTCCGGGTTTTGATTTAATTTTAGCGATAAAGTTCAACGGTAAAGTATTAGCAACGGTAAAGTAAATTTAACCATTTTAAAATATTATACGAAAAAATGTCCATTTTTTCTTTATGAAAATAATGAAATTTTGAATTATTAAGAAAAATATTTGAATAAAATAAACAAAACCCAGCCTATGTTCATTCGAGGGTTATAATCAACCTATATGCAAATTTACAGGATCATTAAATGCTCCATTTTGACGCTGGCTTCAGCCTAACATTTGCACACAATCGGATTTATAATATTACTAGCTGTTACCCGTGACTTCGTTCACGTATCATTACAAGAAGAATAAATGCATTAATTAAGCAAAATATTTCATTCCCGATAATTAGAAACGTAAATAATTAACTAACTCTTTATCACATTCCATAGGAGACAATACAGTATTTCTATGTTATAGAGGCCTCGACATAACTAAGTTTTTAAAAAGTGAAATTTTGTGACAAATAATCACGAAAAGGAAACTGCAACCAATGATAAAAGGCGGGCCATATAAAATTTTGGAAATCGGCGAATTGTGTAAAAATATATGTCAAGTTTACCTGGTAAACCATTTTACTTTTGACGCCCTTGTGAAACGTTTTAATAACCATCCTTCAAAGATAATGGAAATAGTATATTCCTTTTCATTAAATTCAATTCTTGTGAATAGGGAGCAATAATTGTAGACCTAAATGCAAGGAGCTTAAATTTGCCTCCTTGATTTAATCTATAACAGAAAAAAAATCTTTATTTCTAAATGAAAATATGTTGACAGACGATTTTTGTTCTCCAGAATAAATTGATTCATGAAGTTTGAATATGTGAAAATACGTTTTTATTTTTCCAAAATTTTACTGTAATGAAGATTTTTTTTTTCTTTTCACCATTCAAATTGAAAATAAATTCTTTTTTTCAGTTTTAATGAGAAAAAATATATTAATCCGTTTTATTTCTTTTTTTTTATCCACAAAATTGGAATAATTTAGTTACCATTTTTAGAGAAACTTCGTTAAAATTTACAAAAAAAAAAAAAAAAAAAAAAACTCTGCATTTAAATTAATTTTTTTTTTAATTCTGAGAGTTTATGACATCCTCGGATCAATGATAAGTAAATCGCGTAATCTATGTTAAATAAATCACGTTGCGTTCGACAATTTGAAAGTAATAATTGCGAAATACAAACAGACGGTCAGATTTTAATATAATAGATTCGTATTTATTTTTCTTTTCCTAATAATCATGGTGTGGTTTTGGAAAAAAAAACTCTCATCTGTATGTAACTGATATTCATGTTTAATAAGCGGTATAGATAAAAAAAAAATAATTTTTCGTTTTAAATATGGCGTGAAACTCATCTACTTTCTAAACTTACCGATCCTTGTATTATTAATGTAAAGAATTGATTCACGCTCCTTGTAAAACACATTTGAAAATTCCCGTTTTATTTCAAATATGATGTCGCTTTTTCCTCAGAGAAATCTCTTTTTAATGGCATAATTCTTGTTAATTTTCTTTTTCTGGCAATCAGGACGTAAATTTTAGCGGAAAATTGTATGCAACTGGTATTCAAGCTAATTATTAATTAGTATCGATAAAAAATATTTCAGTTTTTTATCTTAAATATTATGTCCATTATCTCTCTACTTTCATTATACATTGATATTCATGCTCCTTGTATTATTACGAATATTTGAAAATACATGTTTTATTTATGACGTCATATGTGTCCAAGCCGAGGAGAATCCTTTTCATAGGTCCATGGTCCAAGCGAAATCTATTTTTAATAATATAATTATTCTTCATTTTTCCTTCTCAGTTTTGACAGAAAAAAGATCTTTTTAATGTAACCGATATTCATACTTCATGTATAATAACAAATACTCCATATATATTTTTTCAAATATCACGGAAATTCATCTTTTTTTTAATTCTTTTTTATTTTCAGTTTTCACGTGAAAATCGTTCAATTGAAAATTAATTGTTGATGAAATTTTTTTTTTCCGTGTTGTTATTTTTTGGCAACGATCAAAGCCCTAGCAACAATAAAGTAAAATGGTTAAATTATACAAAAAATGTCCATTTATTCTCTATGAAAATAACGAAATTTGGTATTATTAAGAAAAATATTTGAATAAAATAAACAAAAACCAGCCTATGTTCATTTGAGGGTTATAATCATCCTATATGCAAAAATACAGGAACATTAAATGCTCCATTTTGACGCTGGCTTCAGCCTAACATTTGCACACAATCGGATTTATAATATTACTAAGCTGTTACCGTGACTTCGTTCACGTATCATTAAAATAAGAATAAATTCATTAATTAAGCAAAATATTTCATTCCCGATAATTAGAAACGTAAATAATTAACTAACTCTTAATCACATTCCATTGGAGACAATACAGTATTTCTATGTTATAGAGGCCTTGACATAACTAAGTTTTAAAAAAGTGAAATTTTGTGACAAATAATCACGAAAAGGAAACTGCAACCAACAAAAAAGGCGGGCCAAATAAAATCGTGGAAATCGACGAATTGTGTAAAAACATATGTCAAGTTTACCTGGTAAACCATTTTACTTTTAACGCCTTTGTGAAACGTTTTAATAGCCATCCTTCAAAGATAATGGAAATAGCATATTCTTTTTCATTAAATTCAATTCTTGTGAATAGGGAGCAATAATTGTAGACCTAATACATGCATGGAGCTTAAATTTGCCTCCTTGATTTAATCTATAACTACAGCGCCTATATTCTAGGCGCTGTACTACAACTGAAAAAAAATTCTTTATTTCTAAATGAAAATATGTTGACAGACGATATTTGTTCTCCAGAATAAATTGACTCATGAAGTTTGAATATGTGAAAATACGTTTTTATTTAAAAAAAAAATTACTGTAATCAAGATTTTTTTTTCTTTCACCATCTATTCAAATTGAAAATAAATTCTTTTTTTCAATTTTAATGAGAAAAAATATATTATTCCGTTTCATTTCTTCTTTTTTATCCACAAAATTGGAATAATTTAGTTGCTATTTTTAGAGCAACTTCGTTAAATTTATATAAAAATAATAATAATAATCATATCTCAGAATTTAAATCATTTTTTTAAAATTCTGAGAGTTTATGACATCCTCGGCGAAATACAAACAGGCGGTCAGATTTTAATATAATAGATTCGTAATTATTTTTATTTTCCTAATAATCATGGTGTAGTTTTTGGCAAAAAACTCTCATCTGTATGTAACTGATATTCATGCATAATAATCGCTAGCTAAAAAAAAGCTAAAAAAATATATTTAAATTTTTCGTTTTAAATATGACGTGAAACTCATCTACTTTCTAAACTTACCGATTCTTGTATTATTAATGTAATGAATTGATTCACGCTCCTTCTAAAACACATTTGAAAATTCCCATTTTATTTCAAATATGACGTCACTTTTTTCTCGGAGAAATCTCTTTTAAATGGCACAATTCTTGTTAATTTTCTTTTTCAGGCAATCAGGACGTAAATTTTAGCGGAAAGCTCACATTTGTGTGTAACTGGTATTCAAGCTAATTATTAATCAGTATCGATAAAAAATATGTCAGTTTTTCATCTTAAATATTACGTCCATTATCTATTTACTTTCATTATACATTGATATTCATGCTCCTTGTATTACTACGAATATTTGAAAATACATGTTTTATTTATGACGTCATATTTGTCTAAGCTGAGGAGGATCCTTTTCATAGTTCCATGGTCCAAGCGAAATCTATTTTTTAATAATATAATTATTGTTGCACTTTTCCTTCTAATTATAACGCAGTTTTTGACAGAAAAATATCTTTTTATTTTAACCGGTATTCATACTTCATGTATAATAACAAATACTCCATATTTTTGTTTCAAATATCACGGAAATTCACCTTCTTTTAAATTTTTTTAATTTTCAGTTTTCACGTGAAAATCGTTCAATTGAAAATTAGTTGTTGGGGAAAAATTATTTTTCCGTGTTTTTATTTTTGTGGCAACGATCAAAGCACCTAGCAACGATAAAGTAAAATGGTTAAATTGTATGGGAAAATGTCCATTTATTCTCTATGAAAATAATGAAATTTTTAATTATTAAAGAAAATATTTGAATAAAATAAACAAAAACCAGCCTATGTCAATTTGAGGATTTTATTCAACCTATATGCAAAAATACAGGATCATTAAATGCTCCATTTTGACGCTGGCTTCAGCCTAACATTTGCACACAATGAGATTTATAATATTATTAGGATTAGGATAGTTTTAAGAACGCAAATAACTATTTCTCGCGATACATGGCATCATTTTCGACATGGATAATTTTGCGGAGCATATTATTGACATTTGATAACAATTTTCCTTTCAAACTTCTTTTAACGTTTTTAAAATTTAAATTAAAAATACATATAGTTATATTAGCTGTGCGCAGACGGTAAAACGCCAGTATTGTTACTATTCAAAAGAAATAAAAAAGAAAAAAAGTAAAGAAAAAATCAAAATCGTTTTATTACAACATCAAAGCATATCCGCTTTATTTTCGATGTATGATGTCATATTCGCCTGTTTTCTATGGTTACGCATATTGAAACCTTGTATTATTATCAAAAACTGAAAAAAGTTCGTTTAATTTGTAATAATATTATTTAATCTTCTTTCTAATTCTTTAATTTTTTCATTTTCATTTTTTCACGTGAAAATTTTTCAATTGAAACTAAATTGTTGTGTAAAAATTATCACTCCGGGTTTTGATTTAATTTTAGCGATAAAGTTCAACGATAAAGTATTAGCAACGGTAAAGTAAATTTAACCATTTTAAAATATTATACGAAAAAATGTCCATTTTTTCTCTATGAAAATAACGAAATTTTGAATTATTAAGAAAAATATTTGAATAAAATAAACAAAACCCAGCCTATGTTCATTCGAGGGTTATAATCAACCTATATGCAAATTTACAGGATCATTAAATGCTCCATTTTGACGCTGGCTTCAGCCTAACATTTGCACACAATCGGATTTATAATATTATTAGGATATTTAAATAAAATAAACAAAACCCAGCCTATGTTCATTCGAGGGTTATAATCAACCTATATGCAAATTTACAGGATCATTAAATGCTCCATTTTGACGCTGGCTTCAGCCTAACATTTGCACACAATCGGATTTATACTATTATTAGGATTGAGGAAACGGGCCATGCTTTGTAGCAAAGATGTAGTGCTGCCTATTTTGAAATTGAAGGTATGTTGTTACTGTTGGGATTAAGGCGTGAGTAAAGCGACTCATTGTTCCCTGATTTCAATCCATTTGCCATGATCTCTCTCAATTTGAAAAACGCATAACACATTTGAAATCCCAATTTCGGCAATTACCATATATAGTCGGCAAGGAATAATGGCAAGGAATGGCATGGAATAATGGCAAGGGATTCTTTTGGATGCTTGTGTAAAAGAATTATAAATGGACACACTATTTTCAGTACCAAGCATGCAGTGGGAAACCTCAATACCATATATCAACTACATGTGATTCCGAGTATTCGTTCGCGAGTTAGATCACGGAAGGTCAGACAGACGCTAATACAGACAGCCAGACACACTGAATTTACAAACACTTTTAAAATAATATGTTGAAAATGTTAAAAAAGTTTTTTTTAACAAAATCTTTACTATAGTGCTCTAAAAGTGTTTGTGTAATGATAACATAATAATGTGTTTTGATTTTTAAAATTCTTCACGAGATCTGAAAGCATATATTCTTTATTTAATGGGTTTATGGTATAGGCTGTAAATAAGAGTAGCTTATAATACTATTTTTGCTAATTATGAATTTATATGGTCAAGTTTAACAATTCACATATACACACATTAAAACTTCCTTTAAAGAAATACAAAAGCAACTAAATAAATACGGAGAAAGGTTTTTTTTTTTTAAGATTTTATATTTTAAATTTATTCTCGTACTTGAAATTTGTTGTCCTATTCTGTTCCGAACAAACGAACGAATAAAAAACTAAAACTAGAACAAAGAAATAAACATGATTTGAATACAAAAAATCCAATCTACTTAGGTAGTGTCATATTTCAAGCAAGATCATAAGAAACCACGGTGCTGAAGATGCATGTAAGCATTCATTTGTATCCATTAAAATTCATATATTCATGAATAATACATACTTAGGTCTTTTCTCTTGAAATTTTCTTCAAAAAATAAAACTGGATCAGACCCTTTGTATATATAACAGCGAAATTTTATTCTGCATTTTTAGGATTATATTTAGGATTTTTAAAAAAGAAATAAATTAAAACTACTTCATAAAAATAACTTACAAAAAAAAGTGATTTAGATATTTGAAATGAGTTTTTATTTTTCCTTTACAAAATAATGCATTTTCTTTTCTTAATTGTGCTTCAATAAATTTTGCCTGTTTGAATTTAGTATAATGCTATAATTGAGGTTTATGCCTTACTACATATATATTATGCGTTGAAATCAAATGAAATAATTTCAGCAATATTGTTATTTATATCTTTTAATTTTTATTATTTTAATGAGAAGTCCACTTCTATATAACTTTCACGAAACATATAAAAGCGGGTTTATTAATAGAATAACAGTAAAGTAAATAATAAGCAAGTTTAATTTAATCGTTGAAAAGGTTACATGAACTGTATTTCACATTTTCACTCACAATATAAGCTTTTTATACCATTATTAACATTGTATAAAGAGTTTTTTTTATGAAAGGATATGTTATTAGTAAAAGGTATTTTTTAAATATGGAACAAATTATAACACCCTGTAATAATATATACTACTTTTAATAGCTGAAAGGTGTAAAATAAAAACTTTAAAAACAGTAAAAGTAGTTTTATTAGAAGGTTACATGATGTATGATTTAATGATTTGTAACACCATCATTCGATTTTTTACGTACTTTCTCAGATTACGCACTTTATTTAAAAAAAAGAAAAACACATGCGTAGAGTACATGAAAACTTGAATGATGGCATGGCATCTCAAATCATTACATCATAGATCGAGTAATTTTAGAATATTTCTTCTATGACGCTTAGTTGCATTAACGTATTTAAACAAAACTTAAGTGCATGATCTGAAACCTCTACTTTTGTAATTTCATGTCATTATCACATATAAAACTCTTTCCACAGTGATTCAAAAGTTTAATTTCGATAACCCTGTTATTATTTTTAATGTAAATTTACATTCAACTCAGAAGAAATATAAGAATAAGCCAATTTTCAGCATCTTTTTATTTGTTTATATATTTTTTCTTGGTAAGTGATCGTTTTCGTGATAGTTAGGCATACATTATATAAGACTCAAAACCTGAATATATATTAATCTACCTATTTGAATGAATAAAATTTAATTTCAGTTAAATAAAGCAATCATCGGAAAGACTTGTTATGTGGTCATCCGGGACACAAGAAGTCCTTCCGGCCTAGGCGGAAAATTAAGTTGAATTTTTTAAGGAATAATATTACATTGGATTTAATACAAATTAATCAAATTACTCACACTCGTTCTAAGTTTGATTTTAAGATGAAAAATGTGAATTGCAGGGAAATTTTAAATTTGGTTTACCAAATCTATTGCAATGGATACGACACAAATATATCAAAAATATTAAAAAAAATTTTGAAAGCATAAATTAAAAATCCCCCATGGTCTATAATATAGGGTGATAATAGTCTTTTCCTGATTACAATAACTTATTGCAGGAAAACTAATATAATTAGGCATATGCTTGCTTCAATATATTGTAAAGACATTTATGTAGTTTTTAATACAAGTACTAACGTCAGTGAATTTCGACGTGAACAGCCTTGGTAGCTTTAAGAATATCAAGGCGGTATTCCATTTCTCGCCACGTACTGCCCAACATTTGGGCTGTCATACTAGGTACTGCGTCCGTAATCTTGACCTTGAGTGGATATTATCTCAATCTTAAAAAATATGAAAAACTTAATAATTGGATTTATGACAGTGTCTCAGGTGAAGGATTTTTGTGTAAACTATGGTCAGTTTGATTTTCAAATCTTTTATGAATAATTCAAATTTATATGTTTTGAAAACTAAATTATATAAATGTAAATATACAATTCAAGGGGAAAAGTGAATAAAAAATATTTATAAATATGAAAGGAAAAATTTTGTATATCGTACAACCGTAAGATAAAACACCTATAGTCGTTGCCTAGTATGTATTGTTTGTTTTTCAAGAACGTGTTGAAAACTTAAAAATATCTACTACCATCTACTACCATGAATAGCTCCTATTGCTAAGAAATTTTATGTTTCTGATGCAGACCACAATATATTTTCTGAACATTTCCCAACATAATTGAAAAGTGTTTAAGACTTCGCTTTGTCTTTCCGTCTGATCGTCTGTCCATAGTCTAACTCTCGTAAATATACTCGGTTTGCTCTGTAAATTTTATGTTACTGATGCTTAATATAGCACGATCGCTATTTAAATCAAAGTGTGTGGAATTTATAAATCGTTTAGGGACAATCAAAAGCATTGTGTTACATTACGGCCAATGGGAAATAATCGTTTTAAGATAATTTTAATGTTGTTACATCATTTCAAATATAAAGACGTTGCATTTATGCAGTTCATTAAATCATGCATTCTGTAGAATAGGAGATTTAAAGCATTTATTATTCATTTACAGGGTCATACAAAATAATTCCGTTACACAATAGCATATGAGGAAAACTGTTTGCAGCGCAATTTAATTATGCTACACATTTTAAATACAGTAGACTCCGTCAAATCCCCCCATCCTAAAATCCACAAATACCTAAATTCCACACATGATTTCCGATGTAAAAAATGAAACTTACAGTTAAGATGTAGCTGTAATTTTTTATATATATAATTTTTTTATCATTCTGTACACGTATTAATATGTAAATCTGATCAATATGATTCAAATCATGTTTTCTCATAAAGAAAGTATAAATTAATTTTTGAAAAAAAAAAAAAAAAAGAAAAAAAAAAAAAAACAAGATAGTGCTGATATCAACAGGGATCGCGATATGTATATCAAATAATTTTAGTAATTAATAGTATTAATCAAACTTTTTTTGTTATTAACTATGGCTAAACATGAAATGAAATTTTGTTAATTTCAGACTATGATGTGAATTATTAATGCACATTTTTAAGGCGAGTTTCATTGAATAGGGTAAATGTACCAATAGTCGGCCACCCCCCAATAGTCGGCCACATTGAGATAAAATGCCTTACGCATAGCATATTTTTGGTTCTAAATGAAATATTACAATTTGGTTATATGCAACCATCTTTCATAAGTCATAAACCATCACCAAAGAATTATGGGTACTTTTATTGAATTTGTAATCAGCCATTTTTTTTCAAGATTGATGTCAAATCGCCATTTTCCCTATTTTTTTGTTAACAGATGGCAATTATTTTAAAAGGCAAGTATTAATTATTTTTTTATTTTTTTCTAAAATTATAAGGCTAGAATATTAGCAGGGTAAATAAACTAATGTTTTTGATTATAAAACGTAAATAAATTTGTTGCTTTTAATTAATTTTAATGTGGCCGACCATTGGGTATTAATTTTACTTACATGTCCAAAAGTCGGCCACCGGGAGCTGAATAATGAATACATAACTTATTGTACTTTTTTGAGTTTATTGAAGTGAAAACTTCTTTAGGCGTTTTGGGCATTTTTTGAGATGGGAAAAAACCATTGAACTCGCGACACTGTTACTGTAACCGACACCTCTGTATATAAGTATGTGCATGTATTGTGTATAGTTAGGTATGATCTAGGGCGGGACGGGCGCGGCGCAAGCTTGCCTGTGCACTATTGCACCGCGGTATAGTAAGCGTTATAGTAAGCGCAGAAAAATGTAAGTGGTATAGTAAGCACAGAAAAATGTAAGCTGTATAGTAAGCTGTATAGTAAGCGGTATAGAAGCGGTATAGAAGCGGTATGTTCAGCGCAGAAAAATGTAAGCGGTATAGTAACACAGAAAAAATGTAAGCGGTATAGTAAGCGGTATAGTAAACGCAAAAAAATGCAAGTGGTATAGGAAGCGGTATATTAAACGCAGAAAAATGTAAGCGGTATAGTAAGCGCAGAAAAATGTAAGCGGCATAGTAAGCGGTATAGTAAGCGCAGAAAAATGTAAGCGGTATAGTACGCGGCATAGTAAGCGGTGTAGTAACGCAGAAAAATGTAAGCGGTATAATAACGTAGAAAATGTAAGCGGTATAGTAAGGTATAGGAAGCGCAGAAAAATGTAAGCAGTATAGTAAGCGGTATAGTAAGCGCAGAAAATTGTAAGCGGTATAGTACGCGGTATACTAAAGCAGAAAAATGAAAGCGGTATAGTAAGCGTTATAGTAAACGGTATAGTAAGCTGTATAGTAAATGGTGTAGAAGCGGCATAGTAAGCGCAGAAAAATGAAAGCGGTATAGTAAAACAGAAAAAATGTAAGCGGTATAGTAAACGCAGAAAAATGTAAGTGGTATAGTAAGCGGTATAGTAAGCGCAGAAAAATGTAAGCGGTATAGTACGCGGTATAGTAAGCTGTATAGTAAGCGGTATAGTAACACAGAAAAAATGTAAATGGTATAGTAAGCGGTATAGTAAACGCAGAAAAATGTAAGCGGTATATTAAGCGTTATAGTAAGCGGTATAGTAAGCTGTATAGTAAGTGGTATAGTAAGCGGTATAGTAAGCGGTATAGTAAGCGGTATAGTAACACAGAAAAAATGTAAGCGGTATAGTAAACGCATAAAAATGTAAGCGGCATAGTAAGCGTTATAGTAAGCTGTATAGTAAGCGGTATAGTAACACAGAAAAAATGTAAGTGGTATAGTAAGCGGTATAGTAAACGCAGAAAACTGTAAGTGGTATAGTAAGTGGTATAGTAAACGCAGAAAAATGTAAGCGGTATAGTAAGAGCAGAAAAATGTAAGTGGTATAGTAAGCGGCATAGTAAGCTGTATAGTAAGCGGTATAGTAACACAGAAAAAATGTAAGTGGTATAGTAAGAGCAAAAACATGTAAGCGGTATAGTAACGCAGAAAAATGTAAGCGGCATAGTAAGCGTTATAGTAAGCGGTATAGTAAGCGGTATAGTAACACAGAAAAAATGTAAGTGGTATAGTAAGCGATATAGTAAACGCAGAAAAATGTAAGTGGTATAGTAAGCGGTATAGTAAACGCAGAAAAATGTAAGCGGTATAGTAAGAGCAGAAAAATGTAAGTGGTATAGTAAGCGGCATAGTAAGCTGTATAGTAAACGGTATAGTAACACAGAAAAAATGTAAGTGGTATAGTAAGCGGTATAGTAAACGCATAAAACTGTAAGTGGTATAGTAAGTGGTATAGTAAACGCAGAAAAATGTAAGCGGCAGAATAAGCGCAGAAAAATGTAAGCGGTATAGTACGCGGTATAGTAAGCGGTATAGTAACGGAGAAAAAATGTAAACGGTATAGTAATCGGTATAGTAACGCAGAAAAATGTAAGCGGTATAGTAACCGTTATAGTAAGCGGTATAGTAACCTGTATAGTAAGTGGTATAGAAGCGGTATAGTAAGCGGTATAGTAACACAGAAAAATGTCAGCGGTATAGTAACACAGAAAAAAAGTAAACGGTATAGTAAACGCAGAAAAATGTAAGCGGTATAGTAAGAGCAGAAAAATGTAAGCGGTATAGTAAGCGGTATAGTAACGCAGAAAAATGTAAGCGGCATAGTAAGCGGTATAGTAAGCGCAGAAAAATGTAAGCGGTATAGTACGCGGCATAGTAAGCGGTGTAGTAACGCAGAAAAATGTAAGCGGTATAATAACGTAGAAAATGTAAGCGGTATAGTAAGGTATAGGAAGCGCAGAAAAATGTAAGCAGTATAGTAAGCGGTATAGTAAGCGCAGAAAATTGTAAGCGGTATAGTACGCGGTATAGTAAAGCAGAAAAATGAAAGCGGTATAGTAAGCGTTATAGTAAACGGTATAGTAAGCTGTATAGTAAATGGTGTAGAAGCGGCATAGTAAGCGCAGAAAAATGAAAGCGGTATAGTAAAACAGAAAAAATGTAAGCGGTATAGTAAACGCAGAAAAATGTAAGTGGTATAGTAAGCGGTATAGTAAGCGCAGAAAAATGTAAGCGGTATAGTACGCGGTATAGTAAGCTGTATAGTAAGCGGTATAGTAACACAGAAAAAATGTAAATGGTATAGTAAGCGGTATAGTAAACGCAGAAAAATGTAAGTGGTATAGTAAGCGGTATAGTAAGCGCAGAAAAATGTAAGCGGTATAGTACGCGGTATAGTAAGCTGTATAGTAAGCGGTATAGTAACACAGAAAAAATGTAAATGGTATAGTAAGCGGTATAGTAAACGCAGAAAAATGTAAGCGGTATATTAAGCGTTATAGTAAGCGGTATAGTAAGCTGTATAGTAAGCGGTATAGTAAGCGGTATAGTAAGCGGTATAGTAAGCGGTATAGTAACACAGAAAAAATGTAAGCGGTATAGTAAACGCATAAAAATGTAAGCGGTATAGTAAGAGCAAAAAAATGTAAGCGGTATAGTAACGCAGAAAAAATGTAAGTGGTATAGTAAGCGGTATAGTAAACGCAGAAAACTGTAAGTGGTATAGTAAGTGGTATAGTAAACGCAGAAAAATGTAAGCGGTATAGTAAGAGCAGAAAAATGTAAGTGGTATAGTAAGCGGCATAGTAAGCTGTATAGTAAGCGGTATAGTAACACAGAAAAAATGTAAGTGGTATAGTAAGAGCAAAAAAATGTAAGCGGTATAGTAACGCAGAAAAATGTAAGCGGCATAGTAAGCGTTATAGTAAGCTGTATAGTAAGCGGTATAGTAACACAGAAAAAATGTAAGTGGTATAGTAAGCGATATAGTAAACGCAGAAAAATGTAAGTGGTATAGTAAGCGGTATAGTAAACGCACAAAAATGTAAGCGGTATAGTAAGAGCAGAAAAATGTAAGTGGTATAGTAAGCGGCATAGTAAGCTGTATAGTAAGCGGTATAGTAACACAGAAAAAATGTAAGTGGTATAGTAAGCGGTATAGTAAACGCATAAAACTGTAAGTGGTATAGTAAGTGGTATAGTAAACGCAGAAAAATGTAAGCGGCAGAATAAGCGCAGAAAAATGTAAGCGGTATAGTACGCGGTATAGTAACGGAGAAAAAATGTAAACGGTATAGTAATCGGTATAGTAACGCAGAAAAATGTAAGCGGTATAGTAACCGTTATAGTAAGCGGTATAGTAACCTGTATAGTAAGTGGTATAGAAGCGGTATAGTAAGCGGTATAGTAACACAGAAAAATGTCAGCGGTATAGTAACACAGAAAAAAAGTAAACGGTATAGTAAACGCAGAAAAATGTAAGCGGTATAGTAAGAGCAGAAAAATGTAAGCGGTATAGTAAGCGATATAGTAACGCAGAAAAATGTAAGCGGCATAGTAAGCGGTATAGTAAGCTGTATAGTAAGCGGTATAGTAACACAGAAAAAATGTAAGTGTATAGTAAGCGGTATAGTAACACAGAAAAAATGTAAGTGTATAGTAAGCGGTATAGTAACGCAGAAAAATGTACGCGGTATAGTAACGCAGAAAAATGTAAGCGGTATAGTAAGCGGTATAATAACGCAGAAAAATGTGAGCGGTATAGTGCGACTGAAGTCTGGTTCCCGAAATTTTTGTATGTAAAATAATATGCATGAGTGCCACTTTTTTTTATTGTTTGGTAGATATAACTTTATCTCTACATCTAAAATAATATTATATAAAAAAATCTTTTTTTACGTGCTTGTTTGTTTGTTTGTACGGGAAACTACTAGAACTACCGAAATAATTTCAAAAGTAAAGGTGGCAGTCTCTGCTCCGACATAGACTATATTTTACGTCAGGGCCACTTTTCGCAAGTAGATGGATGAGCAAAAAACATTCCAAACGTGCCCTTTTTGCCCTCTTAAAATTTGGCATGGTTTTTTTTTTTTCTAAAAAATTCGAAATTTAAAAGTGTGAAATGAGTGGAAAAAGTTCAAAATTACAATTCATGTAGAATTGTTCGGAATATAAACTTCAAATTTAACATGTCTGTTACTTTTAAGAGGTAAATTCTGGATCAAGGCAAAATAAAAAAGGGGGAATTTTAGAAAATGAAAAAAACAGTGAATATTCTAAAAACATTCTAAATTACGATTTATATGGAATTACTATGGAGAGAAATTTAAAATTTCCTAATTCTGTCATTTTTAATATGTAAACGCTGGTACGAAATAGTTTCTCAAAAAAACGGAATTTCAAAGGGTACAGAACCAAATAAACGTTCTAAAGTTTCAAAATCTGTGATAGTTTTGTTGCTGGAAACTTAAAATTTGGCATGGTGGTCAATTTTAAGACATAAACAACCGGCTCAGAAAGGCTTCTAAAAATTTGGAAATTTAGAATGCTGAAGTGAGAGGAAAATGTTCTGAATTATGTTTTTTTAATAAAGTTTAGAGTAAAAACTTGAAATTAGACATGGATAACCTTTTTCCATACGAAAGTGGTCTGACCGTAGCCGAACAGTTTCTAAAAAATTAGAAATTTAAAACCAACTAATTTTTTTTTTTAATTGCAATTTCTGTGGCTTTGAAACTTCAAATTTTGCATGGGGGTTTCTTTTAAGATGTAAGCTCTCGCAAAGAATGGTTTCTATAAAATTCGAAATTTAAAAAATTCCAAATTTAAAAAATTGAAATTATTAGTAATTGTTGTTCATCATTCTAAATTATGATTTATTTAGAATTAATAGGGATAGAAAACTGATATTCGATATCGGGGTTACTTTAAAGTCGCAAATACTCGTACACAGTAGCTTTTTCTTAAACTAGATTAGATGCGGCAGTTGGTACCCTCATTATTTGCTTTTCAAGTCTGATGAAAAGTATTAAAACAACTAGATTGGAATGCGGCAATTGGGACCGCCCCTCCCTACGCTTTTCCACTGCGGGGTTCAAAATGAACTCGTATACTAATAACTACATACTAAATATATTTCATGTTCAAAATGCATAAAAGTGTTAAAACAACTAGATCGGAATGACGTGATGCGGCAGTTGGGACCGCCCCTTCGCTGATGCACGAATGTATGCATATTTGCTTTTCAATTATGTTGAAAAGTGTTAAAAGCAACTCGATTAGATGCGGCAGTTGGTACCCCCATTATTTGCTTTTCAATTCTGTTGAAAAGTGTTAAAACAACTAGATTGGAATGCGGAAGTTGGGACCGCCCCTTCCTACGCTTTTCCACTGCGGGGTTCAAAATGAACTCGTATACTAATAAACTACATACTAAATATATTTCATGCTCAAAATGCTTAAAAGTGTTAAAACAACTAGATCGGAATGCCGTGATGCGGCAATTGGGATCGCCCCTTCGCTGATGCACGAATGTATGCATATTTGCTTTTCGACTATGTTGAAAAATGTTAAAAGCAACTCGATTAGATGCGGCAGTTGGTACCCCCATTATTTGCTTTTCAATTCTGTTGAAAAGTGTTAAAACAAGTAGATTGGAATGCGGCAGTTGGGACCGCCCCTCCCTACGCTTTTCCACTGCGGGGTTCAAAATGAACTCGTATACTAATAAACTACATACTAAATATATTTCATGCTCAAAATGCTTAAAAGTGTTAAAACAACTAGATCGGAATGCCGTGATGCGGCAATTGGGATCGCCCCTTCGCTGATGCACGAATGTATGCATATTTGCTTTTAAACTATGTTGAAAAGTGTTAAAAGCAACTCGATTAGATGCGGCAGTTGGTACCCCCATTATTTGCTTTTCAATTCTGTTGAAAAGTGTTAAAACAACTAGATTGGATTGCGGCAGTTGGGACTGCCCCTCCCTTCGCTTTTCCACTGCGGGATTCTAAATGCATAATTCGATTCAAAACGCACTTTAATCTAACTTCAATTTGAGTGCGACCAGAAGGGGTACCAGCCTTTATTTATTTTTATTTATTATTATTATTATTTTTTTTTTTTGCAGTCGACTGTATCATACAAAATTTAGTCAAAATCGCTTAAACCGTTTTTAAATGCAATTTGTTTGACCCATAGTGACCGCCAAATGACCCACTAATCGAATTTTCTCGAACATGTGACCCAGCCAAATGGTTTTCTTGTATCCCAAAAAGTTAGGACACAAAACGTAGTCAAAATCGTTAAAAACATTTATTAGATAAGATAAAATTACCTTGGACCTTAACATGTGACCCTTAACTTGTGACCCAGCCCATTAGTCTTTTCGTACACCAAATCGGTAGGATACAAAATTTAGTCAAAATCGTTTGTCATTTTTAGATAAAATTAGTTTGACCCGTAGTGACCCTAAAATGACCCACTAATCGAATTTTCTCAAACATGTAACCCAGCCCAATGGTCTTTTCGTACCCCAAAACGGTAGGATACAAAATTTAGTCAAAATCGTTAGAGCCGTTTTTTAGATAAAATTTATTTAACCCATAGTGACCCCCATATCATATGACCCACTAATGAAATTTTCTCGAATATGCGACCCAGTCCAATGGTCTTATTGTATCCCAAAAATGTAGGATGCAAAACTTAGTCAAAATCGTTAAAGCCATTTAGCAGATAAAATAAAATTAGATTTACCCGCAGTGACCCTAAATGACACACTAATTTAATTTTCTCGAACATGTGAGATAGCTCAATCATCTTCTTATAACCGAAAATGGTAGAATGCAAAATTCAGTCAAATTTGTTAGCGTCGTTTTCCAGGTAAAACTAGTTGGATGTGTCAATCCCAAAACTTTCTTCTATCTCACACAGGTTTCGCATACACTAAAATGAATCAGCACCAATTTATATCAAGGTCTAACTGAAGCTCAAGTTTTATTAAATTCTGTGCATTATTTCTTGGTATATGACTATCGCTAAAATCGTGTAAATCCTGCAAAATGCTCCATAGCAGCGCCACATGCTGGGCGATTTGTACCAAAAACTAATCAGCACCAATTTACATCAGAGACTAACTGAATATAAGGTTTTACTAAACTCCGAGTATTAGTTCGTGAGATAGAGCTATTGCGGAAATCGCGAAAAATGCTGCATAACAGCGCCACCTGCTGGGCGATTTTTACCAAAAACTAATCAGCACCAACTTACATCACGGACTAACTGAATATAAAGTTTTATTAAATTCCGAGGATTAGATCTTGAGATAGAGCTATTGCGGAAATCGTGAAAAATGCTGCATAGCAGCGCCACCTGCCGGGCGATTTTTACCAAAAACTAATCAGCATCAATTTATATCAGGGACTAACTGAATCTAAAGTTTTAATAAATTCCGAGCATTAGTTCTTGAGATAGAGCTATTGCGGAAATCGCGAAAAATGCCGCATAGCAGCGCCACCTGCTGGGCGATTTTTACCAAAAACTAATCAGCACCAATTTACATCAGAGACTAACTGAATATAAGGTTTTTCTAAATTCCGAGTATTAGTTCGTGAGATAGAGCTATTGCGGAAATCGCGAAAAATGCTGCATAACAGCGCCACCTGCTGAGCGATTTTTACCAAAAACTAATCAGCACGAACTTATATCACGGACTAACTGAATATAAAGTTTTATTAAATTCCGAGGATTAGATCTTGAGATAGAACTATTGCGGAAATCGCGGAAAATGCTGCATAGCAGTGCCACCTGCCGGGCGATTTTTACCAAAAACTAATCAGCATCAATTTATATCAGGGACTAACTGAATATAAAGTTTTATTATATTCCGAGAATTAGATCTTGAGATAGAGCTATTGCGGAAATCGCGAAAAATGCCGCATAGCAGCGCCACCTGCCGGGCGATTTTTACCAAAAACTAATCAGCACCAATTTATATCAGGG
The DNA here is from genome assembly GCA_963931845.1 of Maratus michaelseni. Lineage (NCBI taxonomy): Eukaryota > Metazoa > Arthropoda > Arachnida > Araneae > Salticidae > Maratus > Maratus michaelseni. The sequence goes on along the minus strand of OZ007590.1, from coordinate 124,953,625 downwards.
ACTAACTGAATCTAAAGTTTTATTAAGTTCCGAGTATTAGTTCTTGAGATAGAGCGCCCACAAAATTGTTGTCACATACAGACAGACAGACAGACAGTCACAGACAGACATTTTCTAAAAACAGTCAAATCGTGTTCAGGACCTTCTAAAACGTATAAATCCGTCGAAAACCAGAAGTCGAAAATTTTCATGAATCCAATACTTTCTTCTTGTAAAGATAGAAGAAAGTGACAAAATTCTGAAGTGGCCGACTATTGGTGCAGTGATGGCCGAACATTAGCTTTAAAGTGGCCGACTATTGGAGAACTTGACCTTTTTGAACTTAACTTTGTCTAAAAAAAAACTATTACCGTGTTTTTTAAAAATAATTGCTGAAACATAATAAGAAACGTATGTTTTAACATATATCACTGTTAAAAATGTTGTGTCGTTTTTTAAAAATTCTACGTTATGGTTTATATACAAAAAAACAGTTAAGTGGCCGACTATTGGTACATTTACCCTACTTCAAGAAAAAATTATTTCATCATCATTATGCATACTTAGTAATGTAATATTAATTATTTACGTGGCCTTTACTTTTAATATTTTTTATCTTTATGTTTATTACTGTACTTAATTATTTTACTTATTGAAAGTACTCATTATAATTACGATTGCATTATTAAATTCAAATTATTCTTAAAAAAAGTACACAAAACAGTGACCATAGATCCGAGAATTTCTAAAATCTGAAAAACCTTCGGTTTTAAGGTATACTGCATAATAAAATTTATATACGTTACTGAGGTTTTATATATATATATATATATATATATATATATATATATATAATATATATATAGTTCAAGATACTTGCTGTAGAATATGACGTGCATAATATTTATCGTTTATTTACAAGAACACACAAAAGATTTTAGTTACAGTACTGTAGCCAAAGTACTCTCTACTAGCGATAATTTCTAGAATTGCGTTTTCAGTTATGGCATGTGTTATTAAGTGTAACTAAATTTTTACATACTACGTGCTTTGTAAAAATGCTATAGATGATATACACTGCTACAGATAAGAATTCGTAAGTATTACTGAGTATAAGCGTGAATTGCTTAAATGTGGTTTTTAATTGAGTTATATATTTTCAGTTTGAACTATATTTACTACTATCTGTTACCCGTAACTTCGTTCACGTATCATTAAAAAAATGAATAAATGCATTAATTTCGCAAAACATTTCACTCAATTATTAAAATCATATATAATTAACCAAATCTTTAACACATTTTATAGGAGACAATACGGTATTTCTTTGCTATATGGGCCTTGACCTTACTCAGTCTTAACAAAGCGATATTTCATGCCAAATAATACATACAATCGCGAAAATGTACCTGCAACACCTGCAACCAATGAAAAAAAGATTGCCAAGTAAAATCGTGGAAATCGACGAATCTCTCTTTTTAAAACGAAAAACCACACTGGGAGAATTCTGCTAAAACAGTGCATTTTAAGCGGCATTTGATGTGAAATCTGTATATATATATGCATTACTAAATGGAAATTATTATATTGTTTATTTTTATAGACATATGGCATATATTTCTTACTGCATTATTATTTTATGTCTTGTTTGTGTATATATTAAAGAAAGTACTTCTCTCGAAACTGCCACGGTCGTCGGACAGATTAAACGCCCCGGCCCACCCAAACCCGCTGGTCGATGTGTTAATCTTTTCGAATTTTGCAGTCACGTTTCCAGATGTCTATCTTGAAATTGCATGGTACCAAAATACCGACAGTTGTTTTTGAGAATGATCTGCTAATATTCTATAGTAATATGCAAATAAGTCATGGAAAACAGTCAACGCAAACATTTGTATTAATTTGGAGAACTCAAACACATTGTTAATTAAAAGGTTTCAGTAAGCTTTTGCAGATGAAGCAATATCTTTTGTTTTAAACGAAACAGCTGCTTCATGCATAAAAGAACGTTTCTTGAAGATGATGCAATCTGAAACGCCCTCCACAAGCTTAATCTGACTCTCGAAATTAAGAGTAAAGATGAAGTTTTTGCATAGTGTGCGTACGGGTTAGTGCAGATTAAATTATCTTTTGGGTACTTCACCATTATCCCGTCGATCACTTTTCCTAACAAAAAAATATCGCCAAACTGTAGGATTTAACACCAAAAATGATTGTAGCGTCAGATTCACTTAACGTCAGAATCGTAAACAAGTGTTTGATATGTCACTAAGTGATTTGTAATTCGACATTTACCTGTATTTTTCATTACGTTTTACTGATTTATTAGTTATTTCGTAATTAAAATAACATTTGCGTCCTTAAACAGAGGTGCCATGATATTAAAAGAAAAAAAGCTTTGAAAAATTGTTCCGTAGAATATTTACTTACTAATGAAATGTTTGTGACATCAACTGATGTCACAAACATTTTTTCACCAGCCGAGAGGGATAATTAAGAACAATAATGTAAATAAATAAATACCCAAGATTTCTTTTTCTGTTTTCATTAATATATTGTAAATTTTATTGCTTAAGCTTGCTGATAGTTGATACTTTGGTTAGTGGGACTTTTACGAATTTCTTGTTTTATTTATTTATTTATTTATTATTACTGTTTTGAGGTTTCAATGGCAACAGTCTTCCATTTGTTTATTTGGCGTTACAGTTTGGCGATAGTATTTTTTATGAAAAGTGGTCGACGGGATAATGGAGAAGTACCATCTTTTGAATTGAATTTGCTACGTGTCTTTGCCAAGCTTTTCCGGCGATTGCTGTTCTTTGATACAAAGGACCTGATCGCATTGCAATATGCTAAGATTTTAGTGGTTATGCAGTGTCTTATCTATTCATCACGGTTTTCACTGATCTAAAATCTATATTCATAGATCTACTTCACTGATCTTAACTGATCTTCAATGATCTCACTTATTTCGAACACTGTTTCAATACAACCTCGTATATTTCCACGAATTACTATAAAATACTATATAGAGAATTTTTATCATAAAATAAAAGAAAATATATATTTTTAGGGTCAAGTTTACCATAGATATTAGTGAAAGTTTATTCCACTTTTACACATTTCTGAATAATGTACTTTACTAGGCAAAAAAAAAAAAAAAAAAAGACAGAAGAAATACCTAATAATACTTTATTTACAGCAATTATACAGTATCTTAATTTATTCGAAAGTGCTTTTTTCTTTTATCCGTAAAATATACAAGGGATTATTTCCAATCCTTTAATGCTTTGTTTTCTGATAAGTATTGGAATAAATATCCATCCCCGTGATCGCATAAATCCTTTAGAAATTCTTTTACTGCAACAGAGAGTTTTATGTATTCTAAATGTTACATAAAAGTTTTATAAAAAATGTTTTGTTTTACAAACAAATTCTGTAATACTTTTCGTTATTTTTATAAAATAAAAAAAATGCTCAAAAGGTTTTTTACGAATTGCATTTAATCCTAATATTATAGTTTAAATTTACTTTTTAGATTTAGTTTTTTAAAATTAGTTTTTAATTTTCTTTTCCTAATTTTTATGAATTGTATATTATTTGTAATAACTATCTATTTTAAATTCTCTAAAAATGCATAATTCAGAAATGATTAGAAAAATGTTTTGAATAAAGATATTTTAAAAACAAACAAGTAACTTTGATAAGAAAATAAGGTAACCATAAAATCATTTTCACTGTTTTGAGGAATCTATAGCTAAAATTAATGAACGAAATTAAATCGATATTACATTTAGATTTTGAAGGCAGGTGTAGTCAAATTCCGGAAATAATACAGTAACGGAAATCAAATGCAATTTTTTTGTATTTTGGAACGGCAAAGTTTAACATACACGGACCAGTAATATATAGACAAAGATCAAAAGAGGTAAATTCTAACGTGTTTGTTAATCGTCACGTTCATTCATTAGACAAATGTTTCCTAATCTAGGAAAATATAATGTAACGAGGAACGAATATATATATATATATATATATATATATATATATATATAATCCAGCAAAAATATGATTTTGTGCAGAACTAGCACCACCCCCCTCACCAGAAACAAGACAACACAAGAAAACACAGTAGAAAATATATGTAAAAATAAACAGAAACAAGCTGCAGCCTCATCAGCAGTGGGTAAATTCAAAGGCAGCCAAGCATCCGAACAAAAAGATTAACAATTAGTGGCAGTGGGTTTCGGCCAGAGCGCTGCGTAGCAAAAAATTCAAAATGTACAGAAAGTTCTGTAAATTTTTTTTACATGTTCTGTACATAGTTTTTCTGTACATTTTGAATTTTTGTCTGGCGCTTTGTAATATGCAGCTTCTGGCGCTGTTCACACGAATATATAGCTGTTTTGTTTGTGTTGTGATGGTTACTGCTTATAACCGATACTGCTTATAACTGATATATATATATATATATATATTAACCATTACCGTGTTACCCACGATTCCGAAAAGCATTCTTCATCCTTAGAAACCTCAGAAGCTAACATATTTTAGAGATTAAAAAAATATTTATAAAAATAATATTTATTTTGCTGCCAGTGATTTTTGGAAACGTTTTCAAATAGTTTTTATATTGTATTAATACATTTTTATGCATATGGAAAATCGGATTCTTCGGATGCTATCCATTTCATGTCCAACAAACATATTTTACAGTCAAACATCATAAATTAACAACATTAGCATTAAAATAAATATTATTTTTATCTCTTGCATGTATAAACTCAATTTCGCAGCTGAAAATATTTATTTGAGAATTGGTAGTATCCGAAAACCTAATGTTTGATTGAGCAAACGGATTAATATACTATAAAAACTGCTCGGAAACGTTTCCCAAAATCTGTGGCAGCAAAATAAACTTTCTTTTTATAAATGCTTCTTTAAATCTCATCAACAGATTGGTTTCTGGGGTTTCTAAATATAATTTCTAAATTTCGGAATCGCGAGTAACACGGAAGAGGTTATTGTATATTTTATTCGTGGTTATATTGTATTTTGGTAGATTAAGATATGTCCATTTTTACACGGTAAGTTTTAGATTCAAACGTTAATCGTGGTCATACCCAGCTTCTGAGTATTTATTTTTTAATTTGAAAAAACAAGCTTCAATTCTTGCACTATTTTCAAATACGTTGCAGAGTGGCGTTAGAATTCCTTTCTATGGTTGAGCATAAGATTAAAATAACTACTAAATAATTTTCATCTTTTATAAAGGTCTTGTGGGGCTGAGATAAACGGTTACGTTCGCGGTTACAGTTTTGTTCTATCCCACAACGTATAACTTTTTTCAAATTTTTTTTGAAAAATTTTATATTTATTATACGTTATATATTTTAAACACAGCGAACAAGTTACGTAGATTTGAAAATGTTGATATTTTCTTTTAAAATATTATGTTTCTGAATTATTCATGAAAAGTTTTATTTGATGTTGAAGTTTAAGAATAATATTTCCGTTGACGGAAATAACACCTAATTTATGTATAAAAATTCAATCTGGAAACTTTCTTTCTTGGAAGAAATAATTATGCTTTGTTTGCATTTTGCAGATTACATGTCTTAAGATGATATTCAATAACTACACAACTCGTAAAAATACACCTATGAGCCTTACTAATTTAATATTTTATTACTCTTCTAGAGATATGCCACTGGAATTAATTAATTAAATTTTAATAGGAAATTCCAAAAAGTAAAATAGAAAAAAAATAATGAGATGCATTATTTCATAACTTTGCTGAAATTTCAAAAGTAAAAAAAAGGTGTAAAAATAATAATAATAAATTTTTAAACGATGAATTTTTTAAAGATAAATTAATTTGAGTTTTTGAAAAAAGCATAACACATTCAAAAACACAATTTCAGTAATTACCAACAATATTCTGAAAAGTATCCGAATTATTTTGTGCAGCCCTAAATATGATCTATACATTTGTATACATACTACGAATGCTAAATTTTAGTTCAACTTGGAAACGTATAGCACAGTTTAAAATTGCTCTTCTGGAATTTCCGTCAATAAAAGGGAAAATGTATTCGAGAACTTTTGTGTTTCCCTGTAGATGATCTATAGAATTTATACACACCAACTAATAGGCGAAAAATTAGCTAAATTTTAAAACAGATTACGCAACTGAAACCGCACTTCCAACAATTATTGTTAAGAGACAGTACTTTAATGAACGCATTTTAATTTTTTCCTGTAAATGAATGATGAATGCTGAGTATACAATATTCTATAGTTAGCCACTTATAATACACCTCAGTGGTATATATCAATTTCAATATGTTTGAAATAGTGTAACATCATTAAAATAAACCGAAAATGATTTTCCCCACAGAGTGTAATGTAACGGACTTTTCTGAATGTCACTGGAAAGTAGCTAAAAGTGAGACACATTTTTCAATACTAATCATGCTATAGTAAATCTCAATAATGTATATCAATTTCATGACAATCACAATATATACGAGAGATAAAGCACGGGCAGACAGACCGACAAACTTAATTCATAAACACTTTAAACTATGTTGTAAAGTGTTAAAAAGTTTTTTTTTTCGTCTTACGTTACATTGTAGGACAGAACCCTGAGGACCTGATTCTGCTGGCAAGCGCGTTGCCGCAGCCCCACCAAAAACTCAATAAAAAGGAAAATGCTATTGATTATGTAAAACGTATGCAAATAGTAACAATGATATCCTTTTGCCATTGTTCAATGTAGCCAAATTTAGTGCCCATGTTTAAGTTGTTTTATTTCCCCGTTAAAACTAAATATTCAAAGGTTGGGAATAGTCAAAGGTCGGGAATAGTCAAAGGTCGGGAATAGTCAAAGGTCGGGAATAACCAAAGGTCGGGAATATTCATGTTTAATATTTATGATATTTATTATGATGTTTATTTATACTGCAAATTGTAACAAATATGTAATCCGATTGCACGTTCTTAATTTATGAACGTCAAATCAGACAACAGATATGTTACAATTTACAGTTATCATTGTTTGTATGTTCCTTGTGAGCAGAATTCATCAGTCAATTGCTGTAGAATATTAATAATGGACACTTCCGAATAGCAGACATTTTGTCGATCACCAACACCTATGCGTTTGTACATATTTACATATAAATAGCGGTTACCCTAGAATAGCGGACAAATACCGCGCTTCCGAGCTGTTCATTATTCAGAGGTTTTACTGTTACTCCAGTACATATTTCCAATGTCATTTTAAAGAACATTAGAAGCTGTAAGAATCACGTACGCACAAACAAATGTTACATAATTGATTTTACTTGCGAAAAATGAAAATATCCGACATTTTAGATTCTTACAGATTCAAAATTTTGCCTAATTGGCATCTTTCGTAATGAATGCTGCTAATTTTGTTTCATATAATTCAAATCCCCGACTGTTTCAAAAGTCAAAATTTTAAATTTTGCAACATTCTGTTCATTAGTTTTAACCATCTGACCGCTTTATTTTTTTTCTTCAAAATCCAATATGTATAATTGACCAGTATCTTCTCTATTACTGCAGATTTCAAATCATCCTGTAATTGAAATATGTAGTAAATGTATCATTTGCATTTTAACCCTTTGACTGTGGAATTTTTAAAACAAAGTTTCTTCAAAAATTTTGTATTATTTAAATTTTTCTACAATTGTCTTGCCCGTGGAAATCACGGGATAAGCGGTCAGCAAGTTTTAACCCTACAGTGCATAGTGTAGCCAATTGGCAACACTTTCTATATAACTTTGAATAAATAAATCAAGTTCCTTGCAACCACTATATTTATATAGAAATATTAATCATATAAATAAAAAGAAAACTGCCCAGTTAAACTGAGGGCATTGAGCTCACAGGCTATTCACACTAATTGTATATTATACTCCTATTTCAAAAAAATTGAAATAAGACCCTAGAAAAATAAAGAAATCAACAATATATTAAGGGGGTCATCCCCCGTTACCCCCCTCATAGTTAACTAATGAACCCCTTAAACTAATCAGGGAAGTCTCTCATTACAATGAATATATATACAAAATTTGAAGAAAATCGGATAATTCTGCATGAAAAACCCATTTATCTAAATTAAGAGGGGATTAGCCCCCCTTTCCTCCTTTGTACGTAACCAATGAACCCCCAAAACTCTTCAGAGAAGCGCATTATCACAATCAACCTATATACAAAATTTGGAGAAAATGGGATAATTCTGCATGAAAAATTCATTTGTCTAAATTAGGGGGGGTTATCCCCCTTTCCCCCTTTATACTTAACCAATGAACCCCCAAAACTATTGACAGAAGCGCATTATCACAATGAACCTATATACAAAATTTGAAGAAAATGGGATAATTCTGCATGAAAAACTTATTTATCAAAAATATGGGGGTTAGCCCCCCGTTTTCCCCCTTTATGCTTAACCAATGAACCTCCAAAACTAATCAGGGAAGCACCTTATCACAAGGAACCTATAAACAAAATTTAAAGTAAAACGGTTAGTTCTATCAAGAGTTATCGCGTTACGTACATACATACATACATACATACATACGTACGTACGTACATACAGAACCAGCGGGCACATAAGCTCTCAGGCTTTGATAGCCTGTGAGCTAAAAAAAAACATAGATATGCTACTAAATAAACTTAAAAATCTATCTTAAAATTTCTGGTGTCGAATTCTTAATATGAGTATTAAAAAAAAAAAAAAAAAAAAAATCTAAAAGAAAAATTCATGCACTATAGGGTTAACTACACGTAAGTAGAACGAGAATATAGTTAGTTTTAAAACAAAAAATAATTAAAAGAGTGCGAGAATTGTTCTCGAACTTTTTTTAAAGGAAAAAATAACACGGTCGTCAAGGAATTTTTGTTTACCTTATTACACTGACACTTATTTATTGCGCTGTAGTGACGCATTATAGTAAGAGTAGTTTTGAAGTGCAATGTTTTTTTGTAACAACCATTTAAGGGTGAAACTTGTTTAATTATTTTAAAGTTTTTTTTTTTTTTTTTAAAGGCTTACATATGCGTGCCATTTATTAAAATGAATAATTCTTTAATAATATTTTCATTCTTTTCAAATATTGCAGCTACAAAAACTGTTTATTATTTCTAATAAAAGAAATATAAGTATATTTCTTCTTTGAAAAATGTTGCAAAACCTACAGTACACATTTTGCAATTCACCGAATATTATTAGCATATATTCAAATTTTGAATAGCTTATAAATTTTTCTTGCGAAATGCATACAATTTTTTCCAGAAAGCGCGCTTAGTAACATATTTTTCATTTTTACTATAATGTGTTTAAATATTTCAGATGTATGAAAAATGTATACAATATATTTTAGCTCTATCTACATACCGGATATCAAAAAACTAAACTACCCAACAAATTTATTCGGACTGATTAATTTTTTGAAAATTTACTAATTTTAAATTTAATTCTATTTCAATATTTTCTTAGAAATTATGGTGATTATTATTTTTATATAAAATATTTTATATTGTAAAAAGTTGTATAAATTCTTTTAAAGGAGTTGTACGTTAAATATGAATAAATTATCTTCTGTTCTGAGAACATTTTGTAATTCTTTTGTATTTATGAAAGACAAGAAAATGAACAAGGAATTATTCTTTTCTCTTTTAATACAATAGATTATCTTATACGTTACTTGCATGCGAATAATGTAATAAACATAAATAGCGAATTATTCATTCGACGAATAATGCGTAAATTACTTCAAATAAATCTCTTAACTGCAAATTACATTTCAAAATAAGTTAATATAATAATTACCATTCCACCGACGTCAATAAGTGAATTAACTTGCTATGGTCATTATCCTGCGCAGATGATTATCTCAGTACATGTAATTAACTTTGGTAATTCCATTTCTCTAAGATTAAAGTCATAATCATAATTTTTAATCTAGTGTTCGAGAAAATTCTCTTATAAGGAAACTCAATATCCACATAAAGATTTATCTATATATATCCTTTATATGTATCCTAATTAGAATTCCGCCAATTCATTATGATTTATTATAATACATATACATTAGAAATATTTAAAGTCAAAGTAATTTTGACTATCTTTATATTTTTCATGATGGAAAATTTTGATTATAATATACTAATTTCCTGTTACTTGAAATAAAATTTAAGTATGCAAATAGGATTATATATTCACAGAATTTGTAAAAGTAAATAAATATGTAGTATATGACTGAGCATATTTACCGTACAATATTAGTAGAATATTTTATAGAGGAAAATATATTTAGAATAGAATGAATAAATGGGATATTTAAACCAAACACGGTTATAAAAGTTTTTTTTTTTTTTTTTAACATTTCGATTTACACATATCTTTATAATAAATAAGTATATAGACGGTTTTTTGAAATTATCAAGCAACTGTGATTTAAATGTAAATATTTTATATTCAGTTATTAATATTTTAATGCACTTTCTGTTAATTGACAGGATTTTGTTTTGACAATCTACTAGCTTTGCCTAATAGATACATGGCTGCGATAGAATGTGAAATCGTACGATTGCCGCAATATTTTTAAAAATTCCACTCAAAAAATCCATATGCAGACTTTTTCGGCTCTCTGATCACTAACATAATGAAAAAGTCACGAATTTGGGCACTCGGTCTCTAAAATATCAAAGACCGGCAACTGTTGACAATCGGTCATAAAAGTCACGCATTACGTCAAAATGGGACATATATAGCGCAGAGGTTTACTCTGTCCAATTCATCTCCATCTGCAAAAAAATTGTCAACATTTGTATTAAACTTATTTTATTGAAATTTGAAACCTAAAAAGAAATAAAACTGCTCCATATGTCTTTCACATCTTTGTATGTTTTTGTAGATGTTTCTTTAATCGGGATAAAGGGATATTTAAATTCATATCACGGAACTGATTAAATCTGCATCAAATTAAAAATTGATGGATGTGTAAACTACATATTTTTTTAGTGTTTTTTAGTGTTAAATTAAATTATTTACAAGTTCTACTTTTACTCTTCTTTTCGCATAACAAAAGAAAAACCAAATCCGACCAAGGAAATAAAGATGATTTGAATAAAAGAAATTCAATCTACTTCGATACTGGCATATTTCAGGGAAGAACGTAAGAGTGCATGTAAACATTCAATTTACCATTACAATTCATGTATTCATGAAAAACATACACCTGGATTTTTTCTCTAAAAACTTTTCTCTAAAGTAAATCCGTACAACTTCACTTATCAGTAAAGCTTCATATGTGTGGAAACAAATGTGCATTTAGCTTTTTTTTTTAACAGATTATTTATAATAATTCTGAATAACGAAAAAAGTAACTTTTGTCATAGAAATAATTTTTAAATTAAAATAGTTATTTGATAATGTCATATAATTTTGTATTATTATGTAAATTACATATTTTATTAATATGAAACATATATTTTATTTCTCATGCATGATTATTTCCGCTACATTTATTTAAAATATACATAAAATATACATAAATCTGTTCATGCTTACAGATTTATGTAAGCATGCATTATGATGCATACGAATGTCTTTACTCTAAAAGGAAAAGCATTTCTTATATTATAAATATAAAATTTTAATTAATTTTTATTATTAAGCTTTATTTTTGTGAAGAAAACTTATTTCCTTAGTTATCATATAATTTTGACTTAATGAAAGCTCTGAGCAGGTGACGATGTGTTATTAGAGTCATTGAAATGAAATATATGGTACTCATAATGATAGTAAACATGATCATTGTTATTGCTTAATGAACTTCTTTCATAGCAATGTAAATACACATAAGAAAGTATACTTCAAGCTGTACCACCTTGAGAAATTTCTTCATTTTGTTTATAAATGGTATTATAATAAATAATATAATTATGATGTAAGGTAAAGTTCAATAATGTTTCATATAAACTAATTGTGATTTATTCTTTTAAATATAATTGATAGTTGTATTATTTAAAAAGTAAAAACATAGTTTTATGCAAATCTTTGATATTAATATTTTTAAAAAGATCATTAAAAACAATCGTTTTTATGTGTTTTGCTTAATTTTTTTTACGATTAAAACTATTTTTAAGCCGTGTTGATTGTCATTTTTAATCGTTACATTGTATATATGCGTAAGAATATTCAGTAATAAATTACTTGCAACATTATTATATGAATTACAACAAAAAATTACAATACAGAATTTTATTCGATTTATTGAAATTTTAGTATGAAAACAAGATACGGATGATTGAAGATTTTACATTTAAATTACAATATGACAATTTAATAATTTCCAATTATTAATTAAAAATTGTAACGATGTGTTGTTTAAAATATTACTATTATTAATTTAAAACTGTAATGATGTTTTGTTAAAAAATATTACTATTATTAACAACAGTGTGGAGTAAATGTTTATAGCATTCTTTACAATAAAGGCAAAATTGTTTGGTGTTTTATCTACATAAGTGATAATAAATGTATTTTTATATATTTATATAATTATTTATGCTTTTGTTATCTACATTTTTAAAGATTGTATATTTTTTAAGAGTTCCTATTTTAAGTGATTTAAAACAAAAATTTGTATTCATTACAAAACTCAATTGTTTTATATACAGGGTGAGTTTTAATTAACCTACAACTTTAAACTGAAATAACTTCTCAGAGCCTCACTAGATGGCAGTACGAATGCGTACAGTGAGAGGGGGTATAAAAGCAATTTCTTTATTGTCAGTCCCGCGCAATTTTGAAAATGTCAACTAAAGCGTCATATTCAAATGAAGACAATATTTTTATTGTTAAAAATTGGTATTTATGTAGTAATAATTCAACGCTATTTCTGAGGAAGTATTTTTGACACCAGTAACAATGAGTTTGGAACGCGAGTTATCGCCTATCAATACCCAAATCATTATCCTGTTACAGTGCATTGCATCTTATTCACCAGATTTGAATCTATGTGATTTTTATCCTTGGGGTCATATGAAATATTTTATTTACAAGAAGAAGCCGACAGTCTTTATTAGACACAAAAGTTCCACTATCTAATTGTAAGTCTAAAAACAATATATATACAGTATTTAAAGGTGTCTTTAAGCATTATTTATTTTCACTGAAAACGTACCACGATTTCTCCTAAGATATGCAGCAAAATATTTTAATGCAATAACAATACGAATAGAGAAACACAAATGAATCAATATGAATGATAAGAAGTATTAACTCAACTATTCTGTCCATGTTGCTCCAGTTTATATTTTTAAAACATTCCATACAATTTGTATTATAACTGTAATTTTGTTGTATCGGTATATTTTAGTATTTTTAATGATTTAAAATAAACAAACATGTATGTTTGAGTAATTAATTCCGAAATTGAACTCTGCACTTTTTTCAGCGATAGGACAATGATTTTATTTTTTTATATCATGAGAGACGGTAGTTTCTCGAGTGACGCAGCGAAAAACCGAAAACCGTAAGCCCAAAACCGAAGATTCCGTCACTCTCATATATACAGCTAGCAGGACATCAAAGGAAAATCGAAACGCCGACATTTAATATCTCAGTAAATATGAGGTATACCGTTTCGATTTTTTCACATTAGTCTTATATCTATGGCCTAACTCTATCCTGAAATTTATAAATTTCTACATGCAGTAGATTTTGAGATCTGGAAACCAATTTTTAAGCGAAAATGGGGAATGTAATGGGCACAGATCTATTATCTCCGAATCGGCTAGAAGGATTTTTTTTAAATTAATATATTATATTAATCGGTTTTAGATGAAGCGAAAATGATTTTGCGCTAACGTAGGAAAACTCTTGTTTTTTATATAATCCAGTTTTAAAATCGGACTCTTTTCCTTTGCATTTTCTCATAGATTATCATTGAAGAAATTCGGAATTTTCACCCTTTTTTATTACTGCGCAATAAGGAGGCTCATGGCTATTACGGTTACAGTTAAACGTTAAAGCATCTCCACATCGCTGAAAAACTATTTAGATTATTATTTTTTTTTTCAATACGAAAACAGTTTATTATAAATTCCAAAATATGTATTAAATTAAATTATGGTTAGATTTTTTTCCTTTCTTGTTCGGATGCAAACAATTCCTATTTTTAATCTGCATTTGGTCGAAAAATGAATTATCTTTAATTTTAAAAACTAGAAGTTCGTAATTATATGTATAAAATGCGATTGGTATTTATTAATTATATACTTCTAATATTTAATATATATGTATTATATTAAATTGCCATTTATAAGAAAATATTTCTAAATTATAAATTTGCATTTTATCGAAAAACTATTTATATTCATTTTTTAATAGGAGGAGGTATTTTTAATTATATATATTCAATTTTACTGTTATTTATAACAAGTTTTTGATTTTTAAAGGATAAAATATATCCCGATGTTTAGTTATAAGCGGAAGTCAGACAACTAAACATTCGCTTGTTCATAAAAAAAAAATGTATTCATGCGCTGAGCTAGTAGCTAGTAGGGTCGGCTGGATTATCCTTATATATTAGGTATTTTGTTTATTTATTTATTGTTTTTTAGTTATTTTGACTTCCTATTTCGAAAATCTCGTTTGATTTAGGTGCTTAGATTGTCAAAGCATCACCTGTTTTTTTTACTTAAAAAGTTTGTTTTAATAGCCAATGCCGTAGTCAGAAAAATATTTTGGAGAAGGATTTGAAACCACGAATGTTATTCTTGTCTTATTTTAGATTTGTTTTTCTATTAATTGAATAGAGGCGAATGGTAAGAGACTTATTAACCCTTAACGGCTGTTAACAGACTCACAGACTTCTGTTTTTTTGTTTGTTTTTTGTAATCATCACAGTTTAACTTGTAATTTTGAGATTAACTATAGATACTAGTGTAATTTTTTTTCGTTTGGAGACTTAGTACTATCGCTACAGACATTTGGATAGGTGAATTTTATTTATAATAGTCCATGTTCATAAAGTTTAGTAAATAAACAATATATTGTGAGTTAATCGAGCTTTTATATTCATCTTTCGATCAAGCGGTCTCAGAGACGTCTCACCAAGGTCGTAACAATGATACACCGAAAACATTCTTTGGGTATTTTGTAAATACATCTGAAATGATTATTTAACAATCGAATCATATATCGTGTTAAATTAAGCGGAAAAAAACTGGAAATTCCAGCTTTTACTCTATATTAATTTTTCAAACTGGAATTCTGCGTTTTAACATTATATTAATTTTTAAATTCATTTTTAATAAGCTTTTTTATTGAGCTTTTATTATTAAATATAAATAAATTAGTCAATTAAATAACATGATTATAATAAGAAAATATGGATGAAAATTATTTTGGAAATGAGAAACAAAACAAATGTGTTTTGATTTAAAAAACAAGAAGGCAGACTGCGGTTCATATTTTACTCACCTGATATATATTCACCTTATATATGAAGACGTGAGTTTCAAAACTTGTCTTATCCAAAAAATAAATTTTGTTGAAATCTCAAAAAAACCCTAACTGCATTCATTAGTTTTCATTGTAAACCAAGATTTTACAATGCCAGAAAGGCATGCTAAAACTAGTTTTTTGGGGGGTTGAAGTGTTTATTCAGTGCATATTTACCAATATATTTACCAACCAGATTTATACAGAAAAAACTAATTTTTAAATTTTGAATAAGGCGAGTTTTTAAACTCGCGTCTCATATGCTTAAAATCATACAAATTTACTAGGCATGTTACATAAAGCTGCAGTATTAAGTAACATTTTTATTTTTACACAGACAGATAAAAAAAAAAAAAAAATATGCAGATGGTAGATTCTTAGGAACAGCTGTCGCAGACACACCGGGGTTGGCGTGAATTTTGTTTCGCACCATTTTGGTGAGAAAGCACTGTTTTCGGATATCTGTTTGGCCTAGCTTGCTAAAACAGCATGCTAGATTTCATTTACTATCTTATTTTGAAAAAAAAAAAATCAGATATTTTTTATTTTTAAGTCCTCATTTATTTCTTTAATTTGTTATTATTTTAAGTTTTCTTATTTAAACTACTGTGATTCAATGTAAGGGTTATTTGCTTTTAAAAATTTAATTTAGTCTCTGAATTTCCTGTATATATTTTTTCCTTTTAATTTAACACGATTTTTTGTATTTGATTCAATTGTTAAATAATCATTTCAGTCGCATTTACTAAATACCCAAAAAATGCTTTTGGTTAATCCCTAACCAAAATAATAGTTTTAAGAACCTAGAAATATGCACAGTATTCAGCAGAAAAATTTTACACTATGAAGCTGGAAGGTTCTGTCACAAAACAGGGAATGCTATAGACCATCTAAGCATCTTAATCAAACGAAAATTTTGAAATGGTGAACCAACAAGTCAAAATAAATAAGAAACAATAAATAAATAAATAAAATACCAAACAGAAAGTTTCGAAATAAAAACGAAATGGAAGTGGAATGAAAATATTCACCTTGTATTTAAAGTTTATAAAATATACATTAAAATATGCTTAAAAGGTAAAGCATATTTTAATGTATATTTTATAAACTTTAAAATACCTAATATTAAATCTAATCCTTGACTCTTGGATTCGCTATATTCAATGCGTATGAATACATACACATTGAAGAAATAATATAGACGCACGCCGTGCGTGGAAAATTTTCTGCAAAATTCAGAACTTTGCAGAAAATTTTTTTAGAAAAAAAAAAATAAAAATATACATATATATATATATATATATTTTTTAAATGCCAAAAAATTAAAAATATTCTCCAATTTTATGTACGATTTATTTACTGTTTTTGCACAGTTAAAAAATTTAAAGATTCAAAACATTTAGACCGGGAGGCGGCAGCACAGATAATCACCTCATCCAGTTCACGGCTGAAATTCCAGAATTAGTTAAAACTCGATTCACATATTAAAACGCAATCGGTCTGCCAAGTCATATCTTGGTGGAAAACACCTTAAAACCCGATTTTAGCAGTTGACTCGTAGGTTTACCATTGTGTTTTCCTGCACCCAAAGGTATGAAAACATAGAGGACTGGGAGCAGGAACACACAATGGTAAACCTACGAGCCAACCGCTAAAATCAGGTTTTCCACCAAGATATGACTTGGCAGACCGATTGCGTTTTAATATGCTAATCAAGTTTTAACTAATTCTGGAATTTCAGCCGTGAACTCGATGAGGTGATTGTCTGTGCTGCCGCCTCCCGCTCTAACTGTTGTGACATTACAGACACTTGCGAAGAAGTCAAAATATTAAGGATTGGGTTGTTTCTAAATGCATTGACAAAATATTTGATTAGAATTCAGCTCTTCCTATCATGGATTTTTAGCTTTATTATTATTAACCAAAATAATTATTCTTTAATATTAATTAATTTTAAATGGTAATTATTTTAAACTACTGTTTTTAATTTATATCGTCAAAATAATATAACATGTAATTTTATTAAACATTAAATTAATTTGCATCTATTAATTAATATTGTCGTTGTCAAATGCAATAATGTAGATGCATTTGATGGGTAACGATTGCGAATTTTGAACAGTACAAATAGTATAACAATGAATCGACACATACATGTGTTAGTAATCGCTGCTTTAATGAATTTCATTTATTTTATACATCGCTATATGAAAATGTTTCTGTATCCAGTTATGATTTTCTGTTGTTGTTTTCAAGAGGATGAAATGTGCATACATATGTTAATGATAGCTCATCGCTATCATCGATAGCTCTTGCTGCTGTAACAAGTTTCATATATTTTTGAGGTTGCTGTATTCTGTGATTTTTTTTTAAATTATGCGCGAGAAACATTTGTACATGTATCAGTGACTGAGGCTTTAATGAATTAAGCACTCGGCGATAAAACTGGCGATTAAAAATGTGGAAAAAACCGGCCTAATGCAGGATTTTCAGATTTTCTTTTTTCCCTTCGCGTTTTTTCCGTGTCCGTTTGACAAAATTCTTGATTTTGTTTCACCCAATCGCTGAAATTAATGATTTTTTCACACCTGATCTATGAAATTAATGATTTTTCTGCATCCGATGGATGAAATTTATGATTTTTATGTGCCTGATTGAAGAAATTTGTTTTTTCTGTGCCTGATCGATGAAATTAATAATTTTTATGTTAAATTATGTTACCCGTTTACTAAAATTAGTGATTTTTACGCTTCCACTTGATGAATACATGATTTTTATGCATGCATTCTACAAAATTCATGATTTTTACGCACCTGATCGACAAAATTCATACTTTTTACTTGCCGGATTGACAAAAAATAATTTTATCACCCGATCGACGAAATCCTTCATTTTTATATACCCGTTTGATGAAATTTGTGATTTTTATGGGCAAACTTGATGAAATTAATGATTTTTTCATGCCTGATCAACGAATGTTTTGATTTTCATGCGACTGTTTGATGAAATTTGCGATTTTCATGCACTGATAAATGAAATTCATGATTTTTACCCGCCTGTTCCACGAAATGTTTGATCTTTTCTCCCCCTATCGACAAAATTAATGTTTTTTCTGTGCAGATCGATGAAATTCATGATTTTTACACATTGATCAACGAAATTCCTGATTTTTATGCTGCGAAATGACGAAATTTGCAATTTTTTCAGAGACTAGTTGGTATCTAATGCAGTTTAATTCATTTGACTCGACAATTTTTATGCACCTGATCGACAAAATTCGCACTTTTTACGTACCGGATTGACAAAAAATTTTTTTATCATCCGACCTACGAAATTCTTGATTTTTATGCTCCCGTTTGATGAAATTTGTGATTTTTACGTGCAAACTTGACGAAATTAATGTGTTTTCATGCCTGATCAACGAATTTTTTAATTTTTATGCGAGCATTTGATGAAATTTACGTTTTTCATGCGCTCATAAATGAAATTCATGATTTTTACCCGCCTGTTCGACGAAATTTATAATCTTTTCTCCCCCTATCGACAAAATTCATGTTTTTTCTGTGCCGATTGATGAAATTCATGATTTTTATGCACACGTTTGACAAAATCTGTGATTTTAGATGCAAACTTGACGAAATTAATGTTTTTTCATGCCCCATCAACGAATTTTTTAATTTTTATGCGAGCGTTTGATGAAATTTGCGTTTTTCATGCGCTCATAAATGAAATTCATGATTTTTACACGCCTGTTTGACGGAATTTATGATCTTTTCTCCCCCTATCGAAAAAATTCATGATTTTTACACATTGATCAACGAAATTCCTGATTTTTACACTGCCAAATGATGAAATTTGCATTTTTTTCCGAGACTAATTGGTGTCTAATGCAGTTTAATTCATTCGACTCGACATCGACAGGATATATCGATTTTAATTCCAAGTTTCACCACCAGGGGGCGCTTACCTATCTCAGGTTCTATGGGCCCGATCATGACGAGGTATGGCTCATTCGACTTGAAATCGACTGCCTCAAAGATTTCAGCTCTGTTTGTATAGAACAGAGTGCACCCTCTAGTGGTGGAAGATGGAACTAACGGATTTTGTAGCTAACTCGAGTTCTATGGGTCCCATCACAATGCAGTTTAATTTATTCGACTCGGCATCGACAGGATATATCGATTTTAATTCCAAATTTCACCACCAGGGGGCGCTTCCCTATCTCGGGTTCTATGGGCCCGATCACGACGAGGTATGGCTCATTCGACTTGCAATCGACAGCCTCAAAGATTTCAGCTATGTCTGTATAGAACAGAGTGCGCCCCCTGTCGGTGGAAGATGGAAGTAACAGATTTTGCAGCTAACTCGAGTTCTATGAGTCCGATCACAATGCAGTTTAATACATTCAACTCGACATAGACAGGATATATTGATTTTAGTTCCTATCTTGTGTTCTATGGGCCCAATCACGACGAGGTATGTCTCATTCGACTCAAAATCGACAGCCTCAAAGATTTCAGCTCTGTTTGTATAGAACAGAGTGCACCCTCTAGTGGTGGAAGATGGAACTAACGGATTTTGTAGCTAACTCGAGTTCTATGGGTCCCATCACAATGCAGTTTAATTTATTCGACTCGGCATCGACAGGATACATCGAGTTTAATTCCCAGTTTCACCACCAGGGGGCGCTTTCCTATCTCGGGTTCTATGGGCCCGATCACGACGAGGTATGGCTCATTCGACTTGAAATCGACAGCCTCAAAGATTTCAGCTATGTCTGTATAGAACAGAGTGCGCCCCTGGCGGTGGAAGATGGAAGTAATAGATTTTGCAGCTAACTCGATTTCTATGAGTCCGATCACAATGCAGTTTAATTCATTCGACTCGGCATCGACAGGATATATCAATTTTAATTCCAAGTTTCACCACCAGGGGGCGCTTTCCTATCTCGGGTTCTGTGGGCCCAATCATGACGAGGTATGGCTCATTTTTCTCGGAATCGACAGCCTGAAACATTTCAGTTTTGTTTGTATAGAAAAGATTGCGTCCTCTGGCAGAGGAAGATGGAACAAACGGGTTTTGCCATGCATCTTTATCCTTCTAATTGTGTTACTCTCTCGCTGTATAACTTTAAAGTTGAGTCTTGGACTCCTCTCCTCGGGCCACCACCCTCATATTTTTATTGGGGTCCTAGGGGTCTTTTTTAGCATTTCTTTAATATTTTATTCTAATGATTAATTTATACCCTATGCTTAATTTCGACTAATTGACATTTTCATCAATAACCATAAAAAAGTAATGATATCAGTACAAAAACCCTTAACGGGTTAAAAGTTGTGACGCAGCACTTTCTTCTGGCTCTAAGAATTTTAAATATGGGTCTTAAAAGCAATGATATCAAATTTGAGTGACGCTATGTTAATAATATTTTTTTAAATCATCATTTTCTTTTTAGTTTTATTTATATTCACAGGTGCAATTATTATCTTAACATGAAAAAATATATAAAATTTATTCGCTGATGCTTTTTCATTCACATCACTCATGAATTCAAAATATGGGTTTTAAAAGAGATGATATCAAAATTTGAGTGACACCTTGACGTGAATTTAATATTTTAATGAATTTTAAAATTCAATTTAAATTATTTTTGGTTTGTCTTCTAAATTATATTTACACATACAAACAATACTTTTAATTTTTCAAAACACTTTTAAATATATTACTTTCACTGAGAATATATTATGTATTGAAATGTATTTATTTCAATAAATTGATTTATCTTCTGTGCCACGCTATCCAAAATCATAAGTAAAATTTATGTAAATGATTATTTTGCGTCATATTATCCACTTGCATACATTTCCCCTTCGTTTGGATACTATGACGCAAAATAATCATTTACATAAATTTTACTTATGATTTTGGATAGCGTAGCACAGAAGATAAATCAATTTATTGAAATAAATACATTTCAATAAATTGATATTCAGTAACATGAATATTTGCATGAAATATGTATTAGAAATTGAACGACAAATAGGTACATGCGACACATTTACCTGAATAACGTTTTTTTTATTAAAATATGTAAAAAAATATTTCAGAAAATGTTTTAGGTATATTTCTTTCAAAATCTTACAAAAAAATCTTATCATCAACAAGCAAGCTGTATTAAGAGTGAAAAGTTAAGTTTTCACTTTTGAATCAGTTGAGAATTGGTATGAGTTGCAGGTCATGAGGGTTTATTCAAAGATTGATATGCTACATTGATTTTGTCACTATCGTAAACATGAATAAGTTGATGCTAATGCCATTCATCTATATATAAATATAAAGAAACACAGCACTTGTCTTCATGCGTCAACCAATGCAAAACTAGGAATAGTTCTTAAAATACGCTAACCTTTTGGATGATAATGTAAGAGTAAATATTTTCAGAGTAATAGAAACATTTTAAATTCTGTATTTCATTGTTGAATTTAAAGCCACAGTTGAAATACTAGTTTTACAAGAAAATTATTTATATTATTAATATCTTCATTTTCGCACATGTTTATATACATAGAAAAGGGTTTTTTTTTTCGGAATTTATACGTTTATAGTAATATATCTAAGATGTATATAAGATATATTTATAATGATATATGTTTATGGTGAACATTAGCACCTTTTTTTATATTTATCTGTACACTGCACAATTATAGTGATAAATATATTATGAGCTGTAGGTGTGGTCAGTGAGTCACCAATCAAAGAGAGATTCATTTATCTTCCCTGTTGGGAGCTGTTTCAACCTTTTCGTTAGCTTTTCGTTTAGTGTAAAGAGCAGGACTTAGCTAAAATATAAAAGAAGATTAATTTTAGACCAGTTAAGGAAACAACCTGATACACGAACTCAGAGGATGATTTATTGATGCTAGAATATTCAGGGAATTGCAATTAAAATCGACTTTATACCAAAAAAAACATTTAGACTCTCAAAATTGATATAACTGTACTTATAGAGAGGAAGCAAAAATAAATTAAATAAGAGAAATTAAAGAAAGGAAGGATAAACAAATAATTATGCTAAATTAGGCATTTCAGACCTGATTAGAAATCAATATCAAAATAAAATTTAGTTATCGCTTACCAAAACCTATCGCCTATAGACTGGAGACCTACAGGTAGACAGATGAGATGCAGACCAAAATAAGAAGTTTTAAAATTTGAAAGAACATGATATACAGAACGCTAAACAGCTACGAAGAGACAATGGTTTAACCCTGGAAAGAAAGAATAAGGGACACAACAGATTTGTGTTTTACAAAATCCAGTTATTTAATGGACACCCTTACAAAAAAAAAAAAAAAAAAAAAAGAAAGAAAAGAAACATATTTATTGGATCGCATTTT
The DNA here is from genome assembly GCA_963931845.1 of Maratus michaelseni. Classification (NCBI taxonomy): domain Eukaryota; kingdom Metazoa; phylum Arthropoda; class Arachnida; order Araneae; family Salticidae; genus Maratus; species Maratus michaelseni. The sequence continues at coordinate 124,930,702 of OZ007590.1, read as the reverse complement.
TTTTTTTTAGAAAATGCAGAAAATATATTGAAATTTATGGCAAATGTAGAAATGAATAGGCTTATAAGTAACTAAAGGAACTATGAAGAACGAAAAGTAGACACACCACGTGTTTCTTTGTAACAAAGAATGTAAAAAAATGTCTTGGTGTACAAGAAATGAGCGATATGCTCCCTTTTTCCGCAATAAGGAGATATAGATTTTGACAGAGAAATAAACACAAGTCCATTTTGTGAATTTTTATTAAGTCTTTAATGTCAAATTTGAAATACATATTTTCTCATACATTATTCTCACATTATTTAGGATTTTACTCTTTATATACGGACATATACGCAAATAACTTTATTTATTTTTTATTTATTAATTGACACATTAAAGTTAATGAAATGTAACAGGTAATTTTATAGTGTAATTTAGACAACATTTTTTATTCTACACGTCGCAAAATTAATAGAAAATTATAAGTACTGTAGGTGAAATCTGCCGTTACCGTTAAAAATATTGCTGGAAGGACCTCTTACAATGTACTTAGAACAATGTGAATAATTCTTCTATAAACATATAAAAGAAGCATAGATCAAAACACCAAAATTTCTCTCTACAATAAATAATACATCATGGAAGATAATCGAAGTTGTCAACAAAAATAGTATAAAAAGATCCAGTTCCATTAATGCATTAAATAATCCATTCTCACAGAAACAACATATCTTGTTATGATAAACAGCTTATACATTTATTTTTACTTTCTTCTATCTTTACAAGAAGAAAGTATTGGATTCATGAAAATTTTCGACTTCCGGTTTTCGACGGATTTATACGTTTTAGAACGTCCTGAACAAGATTTGATAGTTTTTAGAAAATGTCTGTCTGTGAGTCTGTGACTCTGTCTGTCTGTATGTTACTAAAATTTTGTGGACGCTCTATCTCAAGGACTAATGCACGAAATTTAATAAAACTTTATATTTAGTTAGTACCTGATATAAATTGGTGCTGATTAGTTTTTGGGGAAAATCTCCCGACAGGTGGCGCTGCTATGCTGTATTTTTCGGGATTTCCGCAATAGCTTTATATCAAGAACTAATGCACGAAATTTAATAAAATTTTCTTTTCAGTTAGTACCTGATATATATTGATGCAGATTAGTGTTTGGGGAAAATCGCCCGAGAGGTTGCGCTGCTATTCTGCATTTTTCGCTATTTCCGCAATAGCTCTATCTCAAGAACTAATGCATTCATTTTCATCAAACTTCAGATTCAGTTAGACCTTGACATAAATAGACGCTGATTACGTTTTGGTCTAAATATCCCAACAGGTGGTGCCGCTGCTATGTCACTTTTTGCCTGATTTGTACGATAGCTATATCTCAAGAACGAATGCACGAAATTTCATAAAACTTTATATTCTGTCATGCATTACATAAATAGATACTGCTTATGTTTTGGTGTAAATATCCCAACAGGTGGCGCTGCTATGCCAGATTTTTCATTATTAACACGATAACTATATCTCAAGAACTACTCAACGGATTTTCATCAAACTTCAGATTCAGTTTGACGTTGACATAAGTTGTTGTTGATTCAATTTTTGTCTAAATCTTCCAAAAGGTGGCGCTGCTATGCTGCTTTTTGCAAGATTTACATGATTTTAGCAATAGTCCTATGTCAAAAATGCACGGAATTTAATAAAACTTTAGATTCTGTTAGACCTTGATATAAATTGGTGCTGATTCTTTTTAGTGTATGCAAAACCTGTGTGAGATAGAAAAAAAGTTTTGGGATTGACACATCCGACTAGTTTAATTAGCATTTATTTATTTTATTATAACATCATAAACATTTAAAATCATAAACATCATAAATGATGAATTTTTGAAATTTGAATTATAGATTAGTCAAAAAGATTAATATAATGAAATTACGTTAAATATTATTCCACAAAGAATTCTTTGAAAATCTTTAAATTGCAAATGATTGGGTATTGGTGGGATGTTTAAAAATTAAATTGAAAGTTCTTGAGAATCAAAGTTCTTCCGACTGAATTATATAATTTAATTAAATTGAATTAATTTCAATTAATTTATGATTAAATTAATACCTCAAAGGAATTTATTTAATAACATTAATTTAAAATTTGTAATGCATAATTATGATATAGAAATCGTTTATTATAATTCAAGAGGCTTTTATAAATAATACGGCGAAATTCAAAGCTAAATGAAAGTTAAACATTATTGGAAGTTATTTACTAGAATATATTTAAGACTCATGGGAAGATTTTAATCAGTGTTGGAATTTAAAAGTTTACATAACAAAATATTTCATCTTGGCTTGTTTAAATGTTATTTAAACATGTATTTTAATTACACGCAGTTTCCATTAAAGTATCTTTCTTCAAAGTAATATTAAAAGTAGTTCTTGTAAAAAATTCGAACGATACGTTTTTACTTTCTTCTATCTTTACAAGAAGAAAGTATTGGATTCATGAAAATTTTCGACTTCCGGTTTTCGACGAATTTATGCGTTTTAGAAGGTCCTGAACACGATTTGACTGTTTTTAGAAAATGTCTGTCTGTGACTATGTCTGTCTGTCTGCCTGTATGTGACAAAAAATTTGTGGACGCTCTATCTCAAGAACTAATTCACAAAATTTAATAAAACTTTATATTCAGTTAGTCCCTAATATAAATTGGTGCTGATTAGTTTTTGGTGAAAATCGCCCGACAGGTGGAGCTGCTATGCTGCATTTTTTGCGATTTCCGCAATAGCTCTATCTAAAGAATTATTGCAGTTATTTTTATCAAATTTCAGATTCTGTTAGACCTTGACATAAATAGACGCTGATTACATTTTGGTGTAGATATCCCAACAGGTGGCGCTGCTATACCACTTTTTTTTATTATTTTTAGGATAGCTATATCTCAAGAACTAATGCACGGAATTTCATCAAACTTCAGATTCTGTTAGACATTGACATAAATAGATACTGATTACGTTTTGTTGTAAATAGCCCAACAGGTGGCGCTACTGTGCTACTTTTTTCATTATTATCACGAAAACTATATCTGAAGAACTAACGGAAGGATTTTCATCAAACTTCAGATTCAGTTAGACGTTGTCATAAGGTATTGTTGATTAAGTTTTGATCTAAATCTCCCAACAGGTGGCGCTGCTGTGTTGTATTTTGCAGGATTTATACGATTTTAGCAATAGTCTTACCTCAATAACTAATGAACGGAATTTAATAAAATTTTGGATTCAGTTAGACCTTGATATAAATTGGTTGCTGATTCATTTTTAGTGTATGCGAAACCTGTCTGAGATACAAGAAAGTTTTGACACATCCGACTAGTTTAAAATCGAATGACATAAAAAAAAAGTTAATTGTGTTAAAAATATTTGCACAATACGACAGATATTTTTAAAAATCGCAGGAGCATATGAAAACTGCTTATCTGCATATCACACTTAAAATTTATGACATTTCATGGTCTTTATACGACATTTGTATCGTAGATAATGTGCATTATGCGTGAAAAGTTGTTTCACTGAACTGTGTTTCTTTGTATAGGGATTGCTTTCTTAACGCTGTCACTTATACATTAAATTTTTACGATAATTTATCAAATTGCTGATTTATTTATTTATTTATTGTGATATTCGCTGTCAATGTTTTGAAATAAAAATTGCGCAGGGTTTTCATTCTATAATTATCGGTAGCTCTTGCGTGTCTAAAGTGCTCTGAACGCGGATGCGTTAATTCTATTCAACCCTGTATAGTGCATGTAAAAAATGTCCTTAGTTTCTACTACTGAGTTTTAATATTGACTTCAAATTAGAAATTATTCATAACATTTTCTTTAGTATACAATATTTTGAGATTGGATATATTTTTATTATTGAGATCATTCCAACATCTACACGAAGCTTCATTATTAAACTTACTTCGCTTTCTATATTTTCTCCGCTGTTGAATGAGCTCTTGAATTTTTCTACTCATATGGCATAATTTCACTCTGATATCATTTAACCAGTAATTAATAATATCGCTGAGTGTAATAGCGTAATAAAAATAAACCAGTATAAAAAAATTTAATACGTGATACATTAAACCACATCTTTTTATACGTATATAAATATTAATTTTTAGTGTTTCACAAAACGCGATTTAACTATTCGTTTGAGTTATTCTGAAGAGTTTTGGTCAGTGAGATCTCCAATCCCCCCCCCCCAACAGACACACACACCCCTCCGTAATGTTAAACCTATGAGCGTTAAATGTATTTGTATTTTTAGCTCACAGGCTATCAAAGCCTGAGAGCTTATGTGCCCGCCCGTTCTGTATGTATGTATGTATGTATGTACGTATGTACCTACGTAACGCGATAACTCTTGACAGAAATAACCGTTTTGCTTCCAATTTTGTTTATAGGTTCCTTGTGATAAGGCGCTTCCCTGATTAGTTTTGGGGATTGATTGTTTAAATATAAAAGGGGGAACGGGGGGGCTAACCCCCCTTAATTAAGATAAATGGTTTTTTCATGCAGAATTGTCCAATTTTCTTCAAATTTTGTATATAGGTTCATTGTGATAAGGTTCTTTCCTGATTAGTTTTGGGGGTTCATAGGTTAAGTATAAAGGGGGTAACGGGGGGTTAATCCTCCCCCCTTATTTCAGATAAATTATTTTTTTCATGCAGATTTATCCGATTTTCTTCAAATTTTGTATATAGGTTCATTGTGATAAGGTTCTTTCCTGATTAGTTTTGGGGGTTCATAGGTTAAGTGTAAAGGGGGTAACGGGGGGGGTTAATCCTCCCCCCTTATTTTAGATAAATGATTTTTTTCATGCAGAGTTATCCGATTTTCTTCAAACTTTCTATATGGGCTCATTGTGGTATGGGGCTTCCCTGATTAGTTTTGGGGGTTCATTGGTGAAGTGTAAAGGAGGGAAACGGGGGCTACCCCCCCCCCCTTAATTTTGATAAATGGGTTTTTCATGCAGAATTATCCAATTTACTCCAAATTTTGTATATAGGCTCATTGTGGTAAGGCACTTCCCTGATTAGTTTTGGGGGTTCACTGGTAAAGTATAAAGGGGGGAACGGGGGGGGACTAACCCCCCCCTTGATATAGATAAATGGGTTTTTTAAGCAGAATTATCCGATTTTCTTCAAATTTTATATATATGTTCATTGTGATAAGGCGCTTCTCTGATTAGTTTTGGGGGTTCTTTGGTTAAGTATAAAGGGGGGACGGGGGGCTAACACCCCCCCTTAATTTAGATAAATGGATTTTTCATGCAGAATTATCAGATTTTTTTTAATTTTGTATATAGGTTCATTGTGGTAAGGCGCTTCTCTGATTAGTTTTATGGGTTCATTGGTTAATTATAAGAAGGAGAAACGGGGGATGGTTCCCCCCTCTTAATATATTGTCTATTTCTTCATTTTTCGAGGGCTTATTTCAAATTCTTTGAAATAAGAATATAATTTACAGTTAGTGTGAATAGCCTGTGAGCTCAATGCCGTCAGTTTAACTGGGCAGTTTTCTTTTATTAAAATATCTTTTCAAGAAAATGATATTTTGAACTTGTTTTTTTCGGTGTACAATTCTTAAAGTGTGTGTCATCATTTTTTCGCAGTTGTTAAAATATTTCTAAAATTTATGCTTAATTTTATTTGAATTGCAAAAGTCTTACTCCCACTTCGCCAGCTTTTAACACATAAAATTCTAAATTAAGCATATATTTTATAAATATTTTGACAACTAACACAAAAGGTATTTTTAAAATATCTCCTCGAGAATTTAATATTTCTAACTTCCTTTTTATGTCCATTCTTCTTAAAGGATATACCTCTTTTTCTTAGTTGTCTACTTTTTCCTAAAATACGTGCTCATTAATATTTTATGTGTTAAAATTTTAACAAAGCTGTTCGAGCCATGAATAAGATTTTAACACTTCAAATAAAATTAAGTATATATTTTATAAATATTTTAACAAGTAAAATATACTTAGAAAACGTTGACATACTTTAAGAAAAGTATACAGAAAATAGAAGTTAAAAATAATTATTTCCTGAGGAGATATTTTAAAAATACGACAGTATTCTACGCACATAGGTTTGACATTAGCGAGGGTAAATTGATATATCACTGACTAACACCCTTAATTTATTAAAAACAGTTACGTGAGTCTTTACGCATGTGTTTTCAATGATTACCAATATAAAAGGCCTTTAAAATGGGTAATGTACAAATAATATTATTTTTAAGTATCACACAAAAATTTCGATAAAAGGATATTAAACATCTAATTCAATAATATTCAATATAAAAAGTACGATTATGTAACTTTTAACTATTTTGCGTGGTCAATTTTCTATCAAAATCGCTTAAAAATTGCTTTTTAGGTGCGTTCATAATTATATAAATACGAACCTATATTCGTCGTCTGGTTCGCCTGTCTGCCCGTCTGTCCGCATATAACAGTGCAAAAACTAACCAACCGAATGGTTTGAAATTTAATATATATAATTGTTGCACAATTTTGTCGAGTCATTTCAAATTTTATGAAAATCGAATCAAAACTTAAAAATATATTAATAAAAATTTTCTTCATTCTATTAAATCCTATCATACGTAATTAATTCAATGATATCCCATGATTGGTAATGATTCTAGGTTTCCAGGGTGATTACATCATATTTAAGATGGAGTCATATTATTTCCCTATTATTTAATTTAAAAACCGAATTTGTATACTAAAATTGTTTAACTATAGTAATTATATAATCTACCGACAATTTTTTGGATAGATGTTTTCGGAGAAATATATATTAAATGAAAAAAAAATCTAAATATGGACTTCAACTTCTGAAATTTTCAAAACTAGGCTTAAGTTTCCCATTGGAATTTTCAGTAAATACCAACAAAATATAGTAGGTATTAAAATTATTATTTAAAATGTTGCCAACTTAAATTGTACTTAGTTTATTACAGAAATTAATCATATCATAATAAAAGACGATATAAATATTTATAAAATAAGTTATAGTACGAACGCACCTCATTTGCCACGTTTGACGCACAATTTCCAACTTGCTTTTTTTCTCTTCAAAACCAGGTAGTTAAAATATACACATGATTAGGGAAATCTGATTCAAAAACTAAATATTGTCAAAAATGCATTATTGACAATCTAACACTACAAAAAAAAAAAGGTACGCTTTTAGACACATGTGAAAAAATGAATACCCTTTTTTTATATTAAGAAAAAAAACCCTCTTAAAAAACTCTTTAGGCGCTCTGTTCATTAATATTTATCGTAGGAGAAGGTTAAGGCTGTTCCCCTCGCTAATGTTAAAACTATGGGCGTAGAATGTATTCATATATTTAAAATATCTCCTCAGGAAATTAATATTTTTAACTTCTTCTATCTGTGTACTCTTTTTAAAAGAAGTTTCTTTTTTTCTTAGTTCTCAAAATATTTCTAAAATCTATGCTTAATTTAATATTTTATGATTTAAAAGCTAACGAACTGTGAACAAGATTTTAACACTTCACATAAAATTAAGTATATATTTTAGAAATATTTTGAGAACAAATAATAATAAAGAAAAAACATCCCTTACGAAGAATACACCGAAAAAATAAGTTTAAAATATTGTTTTCCTGAGCATATATTTTAAATAAATGAATGCATTCTACGCCCATAGGTTTAACATTAGCTAGGGCAGATCCGAAATTGGCTAACTAACAGCCTTAAATTTGGTATTGCTGAATTCAACTTTCCGGTTCAATACTTTTAAATATAATACTCGTTTATAATACAAATTTTAATACAATATAAAAATTAAATAGAACATAAATAAATGTACTAAAATTAAACTTGCAACAGTATGCTTTTTTTAAAGTTAATATTTTGTAATATTTTGCCACTAAGATAATTAATTCCGAAAGTTTCTCAAATCCACAGCATCTTTAAATATTAGTGATTTTATATTAGCCATGCTTTCATTGATTTTAAACAAATGCATTATAATTTTACACGTATACTAAAAAAAGTGTTTACAAATATTTATGTGTTTTACATTTATTGAATGCCTGGATATGTCTTCAATTGCAGCGAAATGAAAGGATTAATTATTATATGCTTTCCCATTATCATGAAAATTTGTTTTGACAATCATAACATATCAATTTGTTGGAACTTCTAAAAAAACTCTTTAGCCGCTTTCTTCATTAATATTTATGCAAAATGTGTCACCTGCATATTTTTTAGTTAAAAAAACATAATTAAGTAGTTTTAAAATCTTTGAGTCTCAAATCTAATTAATATGATTTGTTTCGTTAATTGAATTCATGAAATTATTTTACATATATTACGATTCCTTATTCTGTTAATTAAAAATAAGCATGATATGTAATTAAACCTTATTTAATTACACAAATGTTATTTTCATCTTTCACAGTTCATAATATCAGTAATGCACGCTTTGGAATAATTAAATTAATTAAGGGTGATTATTGTATGACTTAAATATTCCTTTATATATGAACAAAAAAATGTTGCATTAATTAAATTTCCTCGTACGGCAAAGTTATTTCCTTCACTTGTACGTTTCTTTTTTATATTAAAATGTTTATTCAAAAAGAGAGTATGTAATTAAATTTTTTTAAAGATATTTTGCTTACAAATTCGTTGTTCCAATGAAATGCATAAATATTAAAATTATTGCAAACATTTAGGAAGCTTTAATCATATGCAGTTTGCATATAAGAACTTTTCAGTTGCCAAATAAATTTCACATTTGATCAGGGCTTGACAAATGGGCATTTCCATAAAAAAAGTGGACATGAGGATTGAAATTTCGAATGTATTTTATTACTACAAATAATATATCAAATTAAAGGTAAAAATATAATGCATATGAAATTACAGAGAACTAAGCTCTAAAAATATTTTTTTTTATAATTTATCTTGGCTCAAAGTTGGAAAAATTTGAAAAACTTTTAGCCTGTAAAATAGGTTATTTTCATTCTGCCAGAAGCAATATTTAAAACAGCAGCATTTTCCATATATGTACATATATTACTATTTGTGACCTTTATGTATCTTTTGAAACGCTTAATTTTTCAAAAAAATTAAAAGACCCGATTTTTATACAAATATATTTACACTGTCTCTCTGTCGCACCCGTCTCAAAAAAGATGATTAAGTTATTATACAAAATGCATTTTTCCATGAAAATACATGAAACTTTCGGAAAGTTTAACTATTGCGAGTCTGAATAAGTACAAAACGTTAAAAATTCACTAAATTTTTATTTTGAGTGAAATTTTAGCGTGACGGGTGTGACAAAATCCTTGTGACGGGTGTGACAAAATTCTTGTGACAGGTAGGACAACATTTTAAATTGCTTTGAAATATATTTAAATATTTTTTTAATGAAGTGTACGGTCGAATCATTCTTGTTTCTGAACATATTAAGGCCAATTTGCCAAAAAAGAGAAGATAAATCATGAAATATATATTTGAATTATTTTAGCAAATTGTGAGTTTGTAGTAAGTTACTTACTTTTAAGTTAATTCTGCTTTGGATTTTTTTAAATGTGCTCAGGAGATTGGTTCAATAAAGGCACTGTATGTCTCAGCAGTGGAAATACTAGAAACTAAACAAATACTGACAGAAAATGTGAAGGCATGAAGTCCATCGAAGGCATCAAGTCTTACCACCACTTTAAAGTAAGTTGTGATAATACTATCCTTTTGATGGGAAAGACTGCCAAATCAACACTGAGGGAAGTCAATGCTAATTGTAAATCTCCCCCACCCCCAGAAAGATTTTGAAAATATCAGATTTAAATATTGGTGATTATCTTTTGGTTTCTTTGGCCAGTAGCAAAAAGCGTAATAACTTGTGCTATGCTAATGTCTTGAATATCAACTTCCGTAAGGAAGAAATAAGCTTAAAATACATGCAAGCCAGTGGGCCACATTGGATTTGGCCAGAAGAAGATGACATGTAAAAAAAGTAGCTCCCCCATCACTTATAACGAGTAGGGGGCACTGCAAATTTTAAACTAACTGCATAAATATGTTAGTTTTATTAAATTTCTTTTGTATATTTACTATTGCTGAGTTTACTGTCTATACTGATCACTATTTTTTTGGTAAACAACTTTCAAATTGTACACTTTGCACAATGTCACACCCGTCACAGCAGGAAAAAAATTCTTATACATTAAAATAATTAAAATTTATTATGAAAATTACGTATTAAGTTTAATTTGAATCTCTTTCATTAGAAAAAATTGTTTTAATAATGACACAGTTAAATGTTCACAGGAAGTTTAACAAATGTATATGCAAGTAAAAACTCTTGTCCCGAGAGAGTCACACCCGTCACAAGTTAAAAATAATATATATATATATATATTGAAAGCTATTGAAGTTATATATTTGCTCAATTACCAAGCATATGCATGGAAAAACATAATTAAAATACTTTTCAGGGATTTCTTAGCTAATTTATTTCCCAAAATATAGATATAAACTCTTAAAATTTTGTCTGGATGTCACACCCGTCACAATGGAATGGCCCAAATAAGGTCGCGAAGTCACCACTTGCGACCAAGCTTTCTCATCTGGCGAAAAAGTTAATTAGGCTTATTTATTTATTTTACTTACTTATTTATTTTTTTAATTGACTTAAAAAATGAACACATACAGCATTTTTTTCTCTTCCCCTGATATTAAGAAATACGCTTAGAAACTGTGTTCAAGCAAAAAACATTTTTTACTTTTATTTTTATTACGTCAAAAACAAAGTTAATCAACTGCAAATTTTAAAATAATAAAATCAGAATAATTTGACTAACTTCAATAGAAATATAGGCAAAAATTGCTGTCCTGCTTCACTATTTTATCGTTGTCCCCTCATGAGATATAGATTTTGTAGCACCCAATCCGGGCATTTAAAACAGTCAGCAATCAGCATTTTCAGAACATGTCGGTTAATTCAGCCTTTACATCATTTCTTTTTTTCTTTTTTCTTTTTTCTTTTTTCTTTTCAGGATATGTGTAATTTTAATAAGTTGCATTATAAAACCTAGATATTATTTTTCTAAATTATGTACTACTCAAAATATGTAACTAGTCATTCTGAACTATGCTTCTTATTATTTTTGTCATATAATTCATAAAAGACTTTTTTTGACGTAGGAGGGGTCAATCAATGACGTAGGAGGGGGCGGTAAATATTTTTTTTTTTTTTACAGGCATATTACAGGCATATATTATACAGGCACATGTTATAAATAGAGAGAGAGAGAGAACTTTTTGCTGGCTACCAGATTTTATCAAATTTGTTAAGCCCTGCATTTGATATTGAAATATGACATTAAACGTGTTTTGTTTTATTTGCATGTAAAAGCTGCTTTACTCAACACACGGTGAAAATGTCTTTTCAGAACATTGAAAAGTTCTTATTTGGTGAAATTTATTTCATAAATGGAAGGAATTTATCATTTCTTATTTTTTTCTAAATATCATTATATTATTTCTGTTGTCAACTCCCTTTTATATGCAATTACAAAACACACAACAAACAATGTGGTATAGTACGAAAGGCTTATGAACCGAATTCTGACACCCTACACTCACATTTCGTTAAAACATGTTTTTCATAAAAAACTGCAGTAACTTAAAAATGAAATCAAGATTTATGTATTTTAAATGCTAAAAGGTGTAAATTAACAACATAATATACAGTAAAAATAACTTTTATTAGATTGGTGACATGTTTCGGCTCACTAAGTGTCATTTTCAAAAACAAATGAGTTTATTCTATAATTGCGCGGTCTTTGAAGTTATTATTTGAAATGCTACCAATTAAGTTTTATCATTTATTTCAAATAATAACTTCAAAGATCGCGTAATTATAGAATATTCTCATTTGTTTTTGAAAATGACTCGACGTGAACCGAACTATGTCAATGATCTAATAAAAGTTATTTTACTGAATATTATGTTGTTAATTTACACCTTTTAGCATTTAAAAGAAATATATTATTACAAGGTGTTATAATTTATTATATATTTTTTAATCAGAATTGTTTTCATAAATGAAATGAAAGATTTTTCTCAAATCAATGTTGCCACAGAAATAAAATACGGCATTATATCATGCTAAGCAATGATTATAAAAATATGTAATACAAAAAAGATAAAGTTATGATACTTCTGCATGGGATTATTTTATATTTATGATTGAAAAGAAAAATTGAAATTGAAATGTTTAGAAGAAAACGACGCAATTGATTGAACGAAACAGTGGTATTTCACGCGTAGCTTAAAAGGTATGCTTTCTTATATTACATTAAATTGCATTTAATATGTATTCCATTTATTTTTCCTTGTCCCATGTTTTCACGTCATGGTGACAAAATCCTTTAATGAAGTTTCGCGCATGCGTGTGCATGACGTTTTAAACGTCACATGGAGTGGGTCATTTTTACACGGCAACCCAGACAACACAAACACATCCTAAAAACATCCAAAAGATGTCATATTTAGGACAAGCTGATATCCTGTGGACCGATGAAATGGTCCTCTCGACAGTTACAGGACATCCCCTAAGTTTCGAAATGTCACACCTTTCAACGTCCTATGGATGTCATCTCATGACACATTTTGGACGGTTATAGGACACTTGCATTACATCCTCTGGATGGTCCTATTGATATCCTAAAAGCATCCACATAATGTCATATTTAGGATAAGCTGATATCCTGTGGATGGATGAAATCATCCTGTAGACAGTTATAGGACATCCCCTGGGTGTCGAAATGTCACACCTGTCAATATCCTATGGATGTCATTACACAACACCTTATGGATGGTTATAGGGCATCCTCTGGGTGTCAAAATGTCACACCTGTCAGCATCCTGTGGATGGTTTTTATGATATTACTGCCTTCAATTTGCATTTTTGAAATTCATATGTACATAAACATATGACAATGCATAGATCTATTGTTACTGAAAACATTTATTTTATAAATTTAATAGTTTAAAAATATCTTCATTTATTAGATTTATTAGAGAGAATAAAAGTTTTTATTTTTTAAGAAAGGGTTTTGAATAATCTTTCTTTTAAAAAAAATATCCAATCTAACAAAGATCTCGATCTCATACACTATATAATTTATTTAATAAAAAATGTTTTCAGTAACAATATATTGAGGTATATATGAATTTTAAAAATGCAAATTGAAGGCAGAAGATATCTTATATTATCGATAAAATTTAAGAAATTTTGTAAAATTCCTTACTTATATATATTGATATATACCATATATAATTATATAGCCCTTTCATCTTATATTCTCGATAAAATTCAAGAAAATTTAAGATATTTTGTAAAATTCCTTACTTGTATAATTATTTTTTACATATTTTATTCTTAATTTGAGCAAATATTATATAAAATGATGCAATTTAAAAAATTTTCATGACCTTTTTTTAAGTGCTATGTCTGAAGTGGAACTTATCATTCTTGTCGTAAGAAGTCATATAAAAACTTAAGGCAGTATTCAAAAAAAATATTTTTCCATGCTCAACAACTCAAAATTTTATGACACATTTTCAAACTCATTTTTAAAAGTAAACACATGAAACTTGGCGGCGTGATTTATGAAGAGATTTATAAGGGACCTACGTTTTTATTTTTCGTTCAATTAATTAGAAATTGATTTACAAACAAATATTTTCAAAGTACTTTTTTTTTTTGTTTCCAGCGCTATTGCTTCGGGAAATTCGGTTCAAAATGTCCACTTTGACAGCATTTTAAAAAATATATTCTGCCTTTATCAAAAAATTGAGACAACACGGACATTATAAAGTTTCTGAATAAGAGAACCTGCCAATTGGATGCATTTTCGAGCAAAAATGAATTTAAAAATGTGTTTCAAAATAAGCAGTTTGGATTTGAATACACCCTTAAGTTTTTTTTTAAATAACAATTTTTTTTTTACTTTACAATTATTTGTTTTACTTACTACAAAAAGCATGTAAATACCTGATCCACTTTAGGAACACCCGGTATATGCAACAAATGTTATGCATTTGATTGTCCTCTGATAAGGTGCCACATGAAATTTAAAAGTATCGTTTTGTCCCTCTGATGATGGTTTTACATTGTTTTTCTAGAATAAAGCTACTGCATAAGTCATCTGTTAATACTTTTGCATTCAAAACAAATAAAGGACAGAAAAGCATGCCCTTTCATATTTAGTGACCGAAGCACACATTTACTGCTGTGATAATTTGGCTATACAGCTTCAGATTCAATTTGTTTTACTTACCTTTGTACTTAAATACATTACCTTACTTTAACAAAATGAGACAGTACCATGATTATGTAAATGCTAATGGCCCAGAAAGTGCATTTGATATATGTCACAAAGTATTAACACAAATTTGAGCAATATTAAGATATTGTTTGTTTTCATTGTTCTAACTTTAATGAATAAACAACTTCTGTATTTTAAATAATTGCACATATTACACTAAGTGCTCAATATAAAATAATAAACTTAAATTATATGACATACAAAAATTAAATCTTTATGCAAAAGTCATCAGAAGTGAATACCTGAAAATTTTAAAATTTTACTCCCAATCTAATTGGAAATCAGTAAAGGAATAAAAATTAAAAAATATATTTCACAATGTCATGAAAGATAGTATGGGGAAAATGATACCCGCTGTTGAATAATCTTACTATTTTTTTAAAATTCTATAATGTTACAAATTGCACAATAAAAAAATTCACATTAAAAACAAAACAAATATTTATTTACAACTTTCACGATAAAATACAAAACAAATATTTATTTATAACTTTCCACAATAAAATACAAAACAAATATTTATTTACAACTTTCCACATCACAAAACATAATTTTTTTTTTCTTTGCAACAATCTGGTTTCTTCCACCTTGCTGTTGTCACAGAAATTTCTGCTCGGCAGACATCTGTAAAGAAGAAAAGAAAAAATATACATTTCTACCTAACTTTATAAGTGCATCACATTCATTCAAAATGAATAAATCAGCATATATACACAAGATATACAATAATTTCTTAGCGTTTGTTTCTTCAAAAGATCTTACAGTAAAATTTATTAAGTTATTTTTAGGAACTTTACTATTTAAGCCTTATGGGATATTTGAACAACTATGAAAAAGTAAAAGCACATCTTATTTTATGTCGAAAAACGTCATACAGAATGAAAGCACCCGCCTTGTTTTGTGTCGAATAAAAAAAAAAAAAATCTTAATATTTATAACTGATGGTAATGTCATATTTTTAATAATTAAAAATGATGGTAATTACAAGCAAAATGTACTACAGTAGACTCCCCAAATCCACATGAGTCCATCATAACACTAAAATTGTGCAAATTTTTTAATTATTTGCAGATTTCTGGTTTATTTACATTTTTTAAGCAGTAATACGAATGTAACAATGCATTTGAAATTACAATGAATATGTCTATAATAAAGTAAATTATTAAGTAAAACAATAAAGTACTAAATATTAAGAAAATGTAAAACTTGATTAAAATATAAAAAGTAAAGATCAAGTATGTATTTAGTAATGTGTAAGGCGTAAGTATGCTAAATAAAGATTAGATATCATCATCATCAACTGTTTTCAATCCACTGCTGGATTCTCACCCAGATTTTTCCATTGTTTCCTGTCTAGTGTTTTAGTCATCCAATTAACACTGACAACTTATCTGATTTTTTCACTCCATCTTACTTGAGGTCATCTTCTTGGTCGTTTTACATCACTGGGATACTACTGTAGGGTGTTTGTGCTCCATCTACTGTCTTATCTTTTTGCAATGTGCCCCTCCCATTTTCATTTTAGACGTTTAATTCTTTCAATGACGTCAAAAACTTTCGTCTAACTTCTCATCCAGGTTATTCTCTTGCTATCGCTTCTAGTTATGCCTATCGTACATCTTTCTATACTTCGCTGTGTTCGGGTCTGGATACCGGGTTGCGTTAGTGAAGGAAACACTTGATGGAGAAGTTTCTGTAGAAGCACAATTTTAGTCATCAATATTGGTTTGACACTAAACGGTATTTGCCGTTCCGCTGCACCAGATTTAGTACAGCAATCCTATACTTTACAGATTAACAAACTACAACTTGTGTGTTCAGGGGTCGATGCAGGTTTTTTTTTTTCTTGGGGCCCATTTTGTGAAAAGTAAAGGTTATTTTTGTGAAATTTATTATATTTTGGTGAAAAATAACATTTTGTGGCGAAAGTTGACATCCAGTTAATCAAATTCAGACCAAGCATTTAAAAACAAAAACCGTTTAAAATCCTTTTGCTGAAGTTTTCCTCTCTGGTGAACTTGCTTGTTTACAAATTACATATTTTAAAAATCACAAAATAATAAATAGTAAGTTTTTATGGAATAGCATTTTGTGAAGGAGCCCATTTTATCAAATTGATTTTTGTGAAGGGGCCCATTTTATCAAATTGATTTTTGTGAAGGGGTCCATTTTATCAAATTGAATTTTGTGAAGGGATCGATTTCATTAAATAGATTTTTGTGAAGGGGCCCTAAATAGGCCCCAAATTTTTCCTGGATCGACCCCTGGTGTTTCATTTTAAAATGCTTGTTGCACTTATGCTGAATTGGTGTTTGTTATGAGAACATAAGATTTATTTTTATAAAAGCTATGATTTATCAAACTTATAAGTTATAATGCTCTAAAATAAGGCTTATTTTTGTATGGAGTAAAAAATTTAAAAAGAAAATAACAATGTGTGCTGTATTTGAACACACGGCAAATGTAATATGGTGAGAAAATGCTTTTTTAACCATTAAAATGATGTCAGGGCTTAATATACTTACATATCTACCGTATTATTGGGAATATCAGCCGTACCAATGAAAATCTGTTTTAAAAAAAGTATATCCACGTAAGCGGCGCACCTGTAAAAATCTCTTTTTTAAAAATGTATAGTGCCGCACCCAAGGAACTCAAATTTACGTATAAATATTTTCACTTAAATGCCACAAAAAAAAAATTAAATTAGTAATTAAATATAAAGAACTATTGTAATATTAGTTAGTAATATATAAATAATTTAACTTAAGTGCTGAAAATATATATATATATATATAAGGATATCATATAGAGACTTTGTGCCGAAACTACTGTAGCATAACTAGAGCAGTGTTCCTGTAATTTTTTTTTTTTTTTTTTTTTTTTCTTTTTTTAAGGGCGGAGGGAGATTCCTTTTGACAAAAGACATGTTAGATTTAAGGTATGCAAATGACAAAAAAATTTAAACAAGCAAAATATTACTGAAAAATGTTATGTAATAAACCATTATGAAAACATTTTTAAAATATGTAGTTTTATGTTAACTCCCCTGACTACTGCTAAAAGCACCTTTTCGTCACCGAAGCAATAATCAAACAGAGAAAAATACAGTGTTTAATCTATACCATCAGAAGCTGATGATCTTATTCTGATAACGTTCGGCGACTTCCGACTGCAAATAGTTTAATAAACAAAACAAAAACCACAGATAGTTCTCTCCTTCTTCTTTGCAGTTGCTTTTTTGTGGGGATGCTCTCATTTTCTAATAATTGATTATTTTTTAATAAAAGTTTGTTACACAGCCTAATTTACTATTATTGAACTTGCTGAAAACTTGAACAAATTTCGTCAATTGACGATGGAGATATCAATTATTTTTTTTAATAGTAAGGTAAAAACAGGTTTTGCCTTTCATTCTTTTTCTTTTAATTATTTTTTCCGTTTTCTTGAAGCTCGATTTTTTTCCCATTTGGCACTAACTATTACGCGTGACGACAATAGTGTTGATATAACACAGTTTAGAGATACCTAGAATTTAAATATTCTGGGCCGAAATTAGCTTTTTTTTCACAGCGGCAAACAGGGATTTTGGCACCCCCACTAACCCTACCTTTCTCGCAAAGTAAATTTACAAAGATACTTTTACTAAGTTTTTAATAGCTGACTTATTTTAAACTGAAAAATATGTAATCATAAAATACGTAATAGTGAACTCTGTGCTTTGTCAAATACTTATTCAATAAAACCTGTGAGTACAGAATCAAAAGGAACAAGACAAAATTCAGTTTTATACAAGTTTTCGTCTTAGCAAATAGAATTGATGCTATTGTTACTGTTGGATCCGTGTATTTTTTTCATTTAAGACAGGATTCTATTACAGAAAGATTTTACTGTAGTTATAATATTACATTACAATTGAACAGATGTTTAAAGTCCTAGTGTTATAAGTCATAATGTCGTAAGAACTGAAAAACCAGAATTTTCTGTAGGAATATAACAATGAATTCTAATACTGTAAAACATCTTTGTATGTTATCTACATACAGTTTCATGGAGCTGTCATTTATACTGCACTTCCTATTTATAGACTAATATGTTTAGATACTTTCCTGAACCTAAATTCCAAATTATAATAGTGACTCGGAACAAAAAAAAAAAGTTTTTAATAAGTATTTTATTATGTGAATTTTCTACCTTTTACTTTTTAGTGTCCCATGAATTCTCAGTTTTTCTTTTGAATTTTCCAACTTACAAAACATTTTTGCCCAAATTTCATATACTTTTTTTTGTATCAAGCAACAAACCAAATGTTCATTTGTCGTCCCCCATGCCTTCCATTCTGGCGCCCGGGGCACATGCCCCCTCTGTGCTGCCTTTAGTTTCAGCCCTGAATATTAATAATCAAAAAGTGCTGCAGAATGTTTACATTTAAAATAAATGTCAATATACTTAAAATCTTGGTACTTTTCGGTTAGCCAGGCACCACTAATTAGAGATCTGCACAGGCCGGGCTCGGGCCTATTTTCCTTCACTGCACTCGGGCTAGGCCTGGTCTCCACTCGTTTTGGGCTGAGCTCGGGCCTAGTTATTACTCTTTATGGCACGGGTTCGGGCCTTTCTTTTTTCCTGAAGGATCAGGCCGTGTCTTAAATTATTTTTTCCGTACAGAGCCGGGACTGGTTTCATCCTTCCTAGTCTTCACACCCCAAAATTTTCAGTCCTGGTTTTGACCCTATAAAAATCATTGTCTCGGCTTGGCCTGGTCCGTTCGAAGGTCAGTAAAATAAGACCTGGCACAAAAATCTTTGAAAAAAATGCATATATTTTTAAATTGCCATTATTCTACAATTAAACATTAAAATATATTATTTTTAAAGAAAAGTAGATTTGTACAATATGGCTAAATTAAAATATAGTGAAACGTGTGAAAAAGAACCTGCTTATGACGGAATCCTGTCTTAAGCTGAAAAATGTGTTGATCCATGCAAAATGAATATACTAATACGTAAGAAAATAATATATAATATATTTACACCTGCTAAGAAGGCAAATTGTCTATAACTCATTTTTTTCCCCTATGCAATTCCGTCTTAGAAGATTTTAATGTATAGCATTTTTCTGATTTTTAACACTTCAATACATGGAATATGGATTAACAGTATTAATGATAACTTAAACACATACATACAACAAATAGAGATTTATTAAAAAAATAAATATCGCAGACTGCGGCACTTCTATAAAAATGAAGATTGTAAACATGAAAAAAAAAAAAAAAAAAAAAAAAAAAAAGAGCTTAGATAGGAATTTTTGGTTAGATCTACTCCTACAAGGCAAATTTTTAACCAAATCATCGTAAAAATCAATGTTTTGTGGAAATTAACTCAGGCCGGCCTTTTAGCTTTTATACCGGGACGAACTTACTTTTAAATCGGGCCGGGTCAGGCCAATATTTTTTTGCTCGGGACGAACTTTAGATTTTTGTATCAGGCCGGGCCTGGAAATTTCGGCCCGTGCAGACCTCTACCACTGATATATGTACATGTATATATATACCATATATCTGCAAATACATATTATATACATACATATTATATATATGTACATATGTCACTGGCACCCGGCTAACCGAAAAGTACCAAAAACTTTAACATAAAATTATGGTTTATTTCTTCTGAAAAAAAATAGTTTGAATTAAATGTACTTTAAGATAAAATGAAGATTTTCTATACTTATATGACTGCTAAAAAGATATTTATTGCCTTTTGACAGGTATGCTAGTAGAACTTTTAATTTTTGTATCGGGCCGGGCTGAATTTTGTTTTGTATGGGTACCAATACAAAAATTAATTTGGGAGATCTATCAATGTTAACTGAATATTTTAGAAATTACCGAAAAAAAAAAATCAGTTTTCAAAAACAAGCCATGGAATATAAACATTTCAATAAATAAATAAGTAAAAATGTTCCAAAGCACAACAATTCATAAATATGCTTAAATGCAAAAATATGACAATTCAATAAAAGCTATAAAACTACATGCTCACATATTCTTTTATTTTTAAGAAAAGGAAATAATAATAATAAATCAATTAAACATACCACTGCTTAGAGTCCATTGCAGACTTCTTTTCCAGCATTTAGCTCAATTTACAGCTGGATTTTTCAAAAATTACTTGCATAGTCTCTAAAATAAAGAAATAACTTTGAAATGAAGCATGTGTAAATAAATGTGTCAAATTAACATTTTAACCCGTCAGCATACACACTGGGATAAAATCTACCCCAGCTCAGAACTATTACTTAAAAATGTGCGTAAATCGTTCGAGATCATTCTGAGCTTTACAGTACCTTTCAAGCTGAAAGAGATCAAGATGTGGCCAAAAAGCATTTACCTCCGGTTGTGAGATTTTCCACTCTTTTGTTATAAAAATATCACGTGGGAGGAAATTTACCCCACGCGTGTTATAACGTAACCCATAATGATAGGAAAATGTTAATGCAAATGTTTATGTAAAAAATATAGTGTGCAAATAATAATATAATTTTTCTTTTAAACATTAACAACTCTTGCACATACAGTTTCTATATATCAGTTTTATATTTTTTTGTATTTTTATGGCTAAATTTGGATTGAAAAAACTTTGTATGTAATGATATGCAGAAAAAAATCTTAATGCTAGATTTTATGTTTTTTTTTTCTTTAAATATGAAAAAACCTCTTATTTTAAGTTAAATTATTTTCTTTATTGATTTACAGTTTATTTCAAAATATAAATTTTTGCTTATAATCAAACCGGGGGGAAATTGACACAAGAAAACCCATTGGGGTAAAATTTATCCTGCGCGTGTAGTAACGTAATGGAAAGGGGCGCGTGTGCTGACGGGTTAAGAACCAAGTTTTCAATAGAAATGTTTCCAATTTTTATTTAATTATTAATTAGCACTAGGATTTAATTATGATTTGAAATTGAAATATCTGAAATTAAGGAAAGTAACAGAGTTCTCTTTATGAAAGTAATCTCAAATAGATTGAGTTTTATAGAACAGAATTTAGAAAAAAAAAAGGATAAATTAATACATAATCTTTTTTAATAAAAAGCTACGTGTTGCTGATGACTGGTTTTTTAGCTTATCGTTGCCAGAGATTAATTTCAGAAAATGAGAGATTTGAAGTTACTGAAAAAATTAATAGCTCGTAAAGTATTTGTCAGAAAATTGTTAATTCTCGACAAATACTAGATGCGCCATTTCTTTTTAGTATATATATATATATTAAATATAAAAAATCTGTTAGAATTTTAAATAAAAAAAAAACAGTTTTCAGCGATGTTCTGTAACCCGGGAAGCCCGAGTTCGATTCCCTAGTATTATTTAATAATAATGTACGCAGAGTTTCCCTCAGGTTTAAAAAAGGGCAGGGTGCTGCTGGTGAGGAAAGGGCACTTTTTTTATTTTTAAGGGCACTTTTCAGATTCTTATTGGCACTTCTTTTAATTATTAAAGGTATTCTTTTGTTTTTAAAGCCACTTTTGATATTTAAAAGTTAATGCACACTTTTTAAGACAACATTGAGTCAGTTTTTACTATGAAAGCAAATTTTTTAATGCAAAAAGGAGAAATCGCACTTTTTTTACTGAGCGGCAAGAAGGGTGCTAATTATTTTACTGGAGGGGGCAAGAAGGGTGCTAATTCTTTTTATGAGGGGCAAGAAGGGTGCTATTTTGTAAACCAAAGGGCAGGCAGGGTGCAGCACCCTTCTGAAACTGTCTGGGGGAAACTCTGATTGTACGAATTCAAAAACCAGCTCAGGCTAAAAGTATCAATTTCAAATTAGTTGTGTATTATATAAAGCAGGATTACAAAAAAGTCAGCTTGAAATGTTTAAAAAGTGGCTTTTACTAATTTTAGTTTTAACTGCCATTAGCTTTTACATTTTAAAGCATTTTACTTATAAGCTATAATTCTTTAGATAAAATTTTTTTATAGCTTAACTCGGGGGTCGATACAGGGAAAATTTGGGTTATTTAGGGCCCCTTCACAAAAATCTATTTAATAAAATGGGCCTCTTCACAAAAATCAATTTGATAAAACATACACTTCACAAAATTCTATTCCATAAAAACTTACTTTTTATTATTTATTTTTTATTTTGTGTTGTTTTAAAATGTGTAATTTGAACAAAGAAGTTCACCAGAGAGGAAAAATTCAGCAAAAGGATTAAAAAAAAGTTTTTGTTTATAAATGCTTGGTTCAAATTTGACCAACTGGATTTCAACTTTCGTTACAAAATGTTATTTTTCACAAAAAATATAATAAATTACACAAAAATAACCTTTACTTTTCACAAAATGGGCCCCAAGAAAAAAAACCTGCATCGACCCCTGTAACTAATATATATATTAGGCATTTTATTGCACTAGAATTTAATAGCATTATTTATCAATATTGAAAACATCAGTATTAAAGTCACACATGCATAAGAGAAACTCATAGTGAATGTAGGAAAAAAAATTAGTAAATTTTAATATCAATTTCTTTATTTAGCTTTAAGAGGCTACTTCACTTAGGCCAAAACACCCACTCACTAATGTTAATTCTATGGGAGAAATAACTTATGATATCTCGTTCGCATTTCAATATTTATAAATGATTTTTTTCGCATTGGATAGCTGAGGTCAATCTCTATGCACACTCCTTTATACTTTTTCGATTTTGATTACAAGTTTTTTTTATTAAGATACTTTCACTTTCAGAAATTGTTTTGAAAGCGAAAGAAAGAAGGGGGGGGGGGTGATCTTCTAACTGTTTTTCAAGTGTTTGAAGTTTTTAAAAAAAGAGAGAAGTGGGATATATAATATATCTGCGAGTCACTTTTTGACTCGCTGTTGTAAAATCTGAGTGATGGTTCAAAAATTTTCTGCGATTTCTGTGTAAAATACAAGTAAACTTTAACCCTGAAAATTATGAAAATAAAAAACAGTTAAAGGATAATAATGTTTTTAGTGTGATCATCAGAGCATCTTCTGTTTTAGCACTATCTCAAAGTAAAAATTGCTTATTTAAAAATATGTTTGTTCATTTTTCACAAAAATTGCATTCCAAAATTATAACCCCATAAACAAGAACATTTCTGACATACAATGGTTATATAGTGCTTTGTTAAACTCTAAAACTGGTATTTGTTTACAGATATATGGCAGTTCCCACTGCCAATTTGTTACCAATTTCCTAAATAACAGTACCATGGGTGACCACACAATTGTTAAAGAAGACTTTCATTTGTTTCTGGAAATTGTGTTCAAAGAAATGTTGATGCTTGCTACAAACAAACAACTAAATTTTGTATTGTGCTATTCGCCCCATTCACTTTTATTCAAAAAGTAACGTGTTACACAAAACTAAGAAAATAATTAGCAGCTACAGTAATTTCACTACTTTTGATCACAAGCTATTTTATATTCAAATTGCAGAGTTTCCTGTAGGCAGTTTCAGGAAGGTGCTGCACCCTGGCTGCCCTTTGGTTTAAAAAACATCCCCCTTCTTGCCCCTCATCAAAAAATTAGTGCTCTTCTTGCCCTTCAACCAAGAAAATTAAGCCTTTACAGTTTTGTAAACAAAAATTACTTGCATAGTAAAAATTGACACATTGTTGCAATTCGATAGGAGTGTTGTAACATTTAAATATCAAAAGTGCATTTAAAATTGAAAGAATGAATTTAAAAAATATAAAAAGTGCTCATATGGATCTAAAAAATGCCCTTCAGAGTCAAAAATGTGCCCTTTTCCAACTACCAGCACTCTACGCTTTTCTAAAACTGTGAGAAAATCTGACATTGTCATCTAAATTAAAACATTAACTGTTACGTTTAGAAGTATGTTTTTCTTTTTAAGTGACAATAATTTTAAAGTGGTTAAAAATGTATTAATTTGTTAAGATTTAATAAATATTATTAAAATGTTTAGCAAATACATACATATATATTATATATATATTTGAATATATACATTTGCTTTAATTAATATATATCAATATGCATTAAAATCTATGTAAAGAAATAAGTATTTCTAAAGTAATGGGAATTAATTGTAAAAGAAAAAAGAGGGGGGGGGGGCATTTTTTAATTGCTTTTAAAGTGTTTTAAGTTAAAAAGAATGAGGGAAAAACATATTTTTGGTTTTTTAAGTGTTTGAAGTTAAAAAAAAAAAAAAAAAAAAAAAAAAAAAAAAAAGTTCAAACTGGAGCTGTAAGTAAATCTTCATTTTCACACAGAAAATGTAATCTAAACTTGAAAATTCTCAGAAAATACTAAAAGTGGTTGTATTTTCTTTAATAATTTATCAAACTGTTAAAATACAACCCACTACTGTTGCGTTTACACTACCATCTCTATTATTAACATTTACCATTAAGCCTACATGAATAATTAGGTCTGATATACACTTCGCTTTTACACAAGAAAATATAAGTATATAAACGGAAGTTATAAAGAATAGAATTACAAATGAAAAAGATAATTCTTACCTTTATTGACATCAGATTACTATTTATTAATCAGATTCCGAAAAGCCGATCACGTTTCTTCATTCACCAACAAGGAAAATAAACTTGTCTGGTAGGTAGGTTGGTTGATTCCTTAGCGTAGCGTGCAGAGGAAGGAAGCCAAGGAAGAAAGTCAATTTGCGGATGTGCGTTCTATGACATTCGCCGGCTGTTTTGTGGACAATGGCGGACAGGCGGTCCGTTGTCAACTATCTTCCGGATATTCACTGGATAGTTTTATAGGATATGACAACTACAGGATTTTCAGGATCATTATAGATCGTCCGAAGGACGATTGTGGTTGTCTGGGAACTGGTACAAAATGGTGGGCGCGCCGCTTTGCACCCATCGCCGTGTAAAAATGATCCACTCCAGGTGACGTTTTAAACGTCATGTACCGGCCGTGTATAACTTAGGTCGTGTGTGAAAATGTTGGTCGTTGTGAAAATGTTGGCATATTTTAACATTTTGGGGTTCTCTGAATTCGTTTTGGCTATTTTTAAATGCATGTCACATGTATATATGTGTGTATGCGTTTATATTAGTATTTACAAAATTTTTGAGGTTCCCAGAGCTCATTCTTAGTGAAGACTGAAATAAAGATATCAGATTTTTTTTTTAAATAAAATGCCAGGTCATTGTATGGGATGAATCAAGGCAACACTAGATACCGGGCTTGCTCATTCACTCTCAAAACGTCACAAATGGTGGCTGACCGCGACCAGCGATTGGTCCAAAGCAACGCGCCCATCGTTTTGTGCCAATCGCTGTATGTCTTTCCTCCTAGTCAGCCACCTTTTGTGACGTCATCATAATGAATGAGCAAGCCCGGTATGTAGTGTAGCCCTGGATGAATGCACCATCTCACACAAGATTATTTTCCAGGCCCTCAAACTGAGATTCCAGTTATTAAGAGACATTGATTTACTAAGGGATGGAATCATTGTTGAATTGTCTGGAGATTTCCGACAAACATTGCCTGTTATTCTAAAACGAACAATGGCGGATGAAGTTAACGTATGCCTTAAATCGTCACTTCTTTGGAGGTACATTGGCAGGTTGCGACTTACTAAAAATAATTATAGTTCATCTGGATGTAGAATTGCAAAGAGCCGGTTTATTCCCAAGTTTATTTCTAATAGACCCGGTTTATTCCCAGGTTTATTCCCAAAAGACCTGATTTATTCCCAAAAAACCCGGTTTATTCCCAGATTTAAACCGGGTTTATTCTAGCCTTTGCAACCCTATCTGGATGGAAACATACTAGGTGGTCAATTTGCTGACCATATGTTAAATATGGTTTATGGATTAATACCGCTTTATCTAGTAGCTGGTCTGGTCAAAATCCGAGAAGCATTTGTAATACAGTTGCGCCTTTTGAAGAACTCAAGGAGAAAGTATTTCCAAATATTCGAGATTTTACAGACCATAAATGGCGCTATGAACATGTGATTCTTGCACTAAAAAATGATATTATAAACAACATCAAATTGAAGATTCAAGAGGAGTTACCTGGAGAAGTTGTATTGTACAAATCGATAGATACAGTTTTTGAAGAAAGTGAGATTTGAAATAAGTGTTTTTCAGTTCGGTTGATCATGTACTGTTCAAACAGAGTTTGACATTTTTCCTTTTTACCTTTTATTGCTCCAATGATGAATGGAAGTAAGCTGATTTATAGCTGAATTCCGATGAGTTTATTATATAAATTTATTTTTTTAAGATTGGGTTTTGATTAGATTAATTTGTATAACATTCCGAACGCTTTCTCTTATTACGTTTTTTGTACACAACTTGTTTAATTTTGAAATTTATTTTTCTAAATAAAACATTCTTAACATTCCGGATAACACTGGGAACTTCAGCTAGTGTTTAATAAAAGACGCAATGTATATTTTGTCACTCTCATGCCTTTACCACGGTAAATGTCGCGCAGTTTACAAGATCATACTATACTGGTTTAACTGTTTTATGAGAATGGTAATTCCGCACCAGAAACTTTGCGGATATTTCACGTTTTGAAAAACAATCGCAGTGGTGCATTGACTGCAAACGGAACATTGCTAGAACTCAAGGACAGTATTTCCCGTCATGTCCTCAACATTTCCAAGTTTCTGCTTCGCGTGCCAGTTGACGTGCTATTTTGCGATTTTGAAACGATACTTAAAAATAATGGTCAACACATTGAACAGTATATGTACTCATAAACTAATTCTACAGTGTATAAGTTTGTATTTTGCAAAATTATTGAAAAATAAAAATCAATAACATGCCCCCTGGTGTCCGTTTTCTGCTAAATGTCTTTCGCATCCTTTCATTTAGACGCATTCAAAATTTCACACTTTTCTGATGAATATTTTGGGTTACATATAGCTCTGAGTAGGTGAAATTTAATTATGTACACCCTGTATGCTATTGAGATTTATCATGAAATGGTTGGTATTGAAAATGAAGTGTGTAGCAGTTATAGTTCGCTTACAAGGGCACTCAAAAGAATTCCGTTACATTACGTTCTATAGGGAAAAATCGTTTGCAGTGTGTTTTAATGATGTCCCACTCTGTCAAACATATTGAAATTAATATACATCACTGACGTGCACTACAAAGTCCTTACTATAGAATATGGTATCATAGCATCTATCATTTTTTTACACGGTGACATAAAAGAATTCGGTTATAGAACTGTCATTGAGCAATAATTGCTAGAAGTGCGTCTTCAATTGTGATATGCGTTTTTAAATATAACTATTTTTTTTCAATAATGCTTGGTGTATATAAATTATATTGATGATATACAAGGCAGCACAAAAGATTACGAATATATTTCTGTTTGCTGACGTAAATTTCTTAAGGGGCATTT
This sequence comes from Maratus michaelseni, assembly GCA_963931845.1. Lineage (NCBI taxonomy): Eukaryota > Metazoa > Arthropoda > Arachnida > Araneae > Salticidae > Maratus > Maratus michaelseni. Next base: position 124,902,880 of record OZ007590.1, on the reverse strand, counting down.
CTCACTGTGTTATGCGTTTTCTAACTAAAATAAATATTTGAATGCTATGTACTGTAAATACAAATCTATAGATCATATACAGGGCTTCACAAAATAATTCGGATATTTTCCGACAGTATGTGGTAATTGATGAAATTGGGTTTTTAAATGCGTTATGCGTTTTACAAATTCACTGGAAGACCATCCCTTGTCATACTTTGTTTATATAGCCATCATATTTCACCTTATTAAACGATAAAGTTCTGTTACAGTATACTGAATGTGTTTGAATAAATTTCATAACCTATGATTCACGCATGATTTTTCTTTCGTGTTATTATTTGTATCAGGCCATGTATGTGTTTGTTTTCGAGGCTTATGAGTTGGATTGAGGCCGTAACAGGCTTATAGCATTAAGCCATGTTTTGGGATGATGATGATTATTATTTGTATTTTAAATAGTCACTGTGTGTAAGATAACTTTCATTATAAACCCAAGAAACGATTCCATCTTCAAGTATTTAAATATGTATAAAGCATCAAATAAAAAATAGCTGAATTATAACGCGCTTAAAAATCTTTTCCTGATTTTTCTGTAACTTTAAATAACTAGCCAGCATTGCCAACGCAAAACCTACATCACTCAAATACCTGTTGAAAAACTGCCAAGCACTCTTATTCTGCATTAGTGAAACTTTACGTGCACACGTCAGCTTCATGCAATTCCTGTTCCCCCGATTAAGCCTTCTTTCTTTTGCTAATGTTCATTATTTTCTGCTTTCCTTTCTTAGTATTCTACTGTTGATGTTACAAATTTTGTATTTCTTTATAATTAAAAATATCTATCAAAATTTGCATCGTGTTTATTATTTTATTTAATAACATAAATTTGTGATTAGATAAAAACATAATTCTACTTAAAATTTCTGATAGATATTTTGATTAAAAAATCGCCTAAAATATTGACTACTTTACTGGTCATCAGGCAAAAAATTATTAAAATCTTACAATACATATTTCTTAGAATGTCTAATGAAAGCCTTTTTAACAATTTCGAACACAGTTGAAATGTATTTAGGGGGAGAGGGGGAGGCTCGGTACACTCTTTAAGCGTAAGCGGGCAGAGTACATGAAGGCGATCCTGCAGGCAAAGCGTGCTTCGTTCCGAAGATTCATTTCTGAAGGACTTAGTACGGACAAACTAGGCCAGTTAGTAGAGGTGGTGCGAGGTAAGTGGAGAAGGGAAGCGCAGGAGATGCTTGTGCTCCCATACGGGCAAGAAGTCTCGACCTGGGAGCAATCCCAGGCCGCGCTTGCAAGACACCACTTCCTTTCTGCTGACGATGTTTCCCATATCGCGTGCATTAAGACCGACGAGCCTAGGCTGTTTACGATTCATGAACTCGAATTAGCAGTGGAATCGCTGCCGCCTAATAAGGCGCCTGGCCATGATGGTTTCAGCCTGGAGATCGTCCGTGAGGTCTTGAAACACCACCCTCAGTGGTTTTTATCCTTGTACAAACACTGCCTGAGTGAATCTTGTTTCCCGCGGACTTGGAAGCGGGCCATTGCTGTGTTTTTTCCCAAACCAGGGAAGAAGCGTAGTGACCCAACGACCTACCGACCAATTTGTCTCTTACCGACCTTTGGGAAGGTATTAAACAAAATGTGCGCAACACGCCTGGTACTGTACTTGGAGTCCAAGCGTTTGCTCGATGCACGGCAGTACGGCTTTCGAAAGAATGTCTGTACGGTTGATGCGCTCCACAGAGTGATGGAGTACATAGCTGTTTCAAAGAGCCGTGGAGAATTCACATGCCTTCTCACGCTTGATATGAAGTCAGCGTTCAACAGTGTTCGACGTACAGACGTGCTGCGATTCCTCGAGGAATTGGGCGTCGAACCCTGGCTCCATAGGTTGATAGACGACTACTTGTGGAGTAGGTCTGTCCTCCTGTCAGATGATGGGGATCACTATTTCAATGTAGGAGTACCCCAAGGCTCGTGTCTCGGACCCTACTTGTGGTTGGTGGTCATTGAATTTCTGTTGAGACGGCTCCCAGACGAGAAAGACGAAACCTATGTTGTCTTGGTTTTTGCCGATGACGTCTTTGTGGCCGCACGACTACGGGCTGCAATGAGATTTGCGGAGTTGCTAGGGCCGGTTCTTTCAGAGATCCACGCCTGGGCGACAGAATGCAGTCTCACTTTCAGCTTTGAGAAGTGCGGTTACACGATTGTGAAGCCCGCGGCCAAATTAAAACATGCCCATCTATTCCTATCCTCATGGAAGGGAGCAGAATTCACTGGAAATGGCAGATTCTGTACTTGGGCGTCATAATCGATTCCCACCTAAGTTGGATGCCTCACCTGACTGCGGTCCAGGAAAAAGTATTTAAGGTGTTGAATAAGATGAGCCGACTCGCAGCTGCCAACTGGGGTCTGAGACCGAAACTTCGCAAGATGCTTTATTCAGTCGTAGCGGAAAGAATCTTTACGCGGAAGAAGCTTTACGCGGCATCTATTTGGTATTACTCCAGCAAGGTAGTGATAGCAAACAGGTTGCTCAGCATGCAGAGGAACCTACTCCTCTGTGTAACCAAATGTTACTCGACAACCTCCACGGATGCTCAGCAGGTCTTGTCAGGGATTGTTCCCCTTGACTTGCGTGCGGAGCTGGATAGGGACTATACGTCCTTTGTCCGATGGAAGAAGATCGTTGACGGTACCGGATTAGACTCCGAGTCGGTCGACCTCTGGAGGCCCACTCCCAGACTAGAGGATCTCTGGCGGGTCCGGTGGACTACGGACTTGACTCCGCGGACACCGTATTCTTACTACACGGACGGATCCAAGCAAGAGGACGGCACAGTAGGTTGTGCGTTCCTTGCTGTGTCAGGAGACCAAGTAGTAGTGGAGAGCCAGTTCCGTCTCTCATATGGTGCGGAAGTGTTTGCGGCCGAGGTTCATGCGATCAAGGAAGCAATCACCCATGCCCACCTGAGAGGTCTCGGGGAACTCGACGTCTTTTCAGACTCGAGGTCGGTGCTTCAGGCGCTTCACGGACTTGTGCCTCAGCACAGGGCCATTGCCGAGATTAGGGACCTGATTGGGACAACGGGAATTGAAGTTCACATGCACTGGGTCCGGGCTCATGTCGGTCACATTTTTAACGAAAGGGCGGACATATTGGCAAAAGAAGCCACGGCACGACAGTCTGTCGATGTAGTGATTCTGGTCACGCGCCGCCAAGCCAAGAAAGACCTTTTTGGACGAATATTCTCCAAATGGCAGGAGAGATGGGACCGATCTGGGACTGGCCGCCGGACGTATGAATCTTTCCCACGCGTCGGCGTCCGCCGACTGCAGGGCGATTTCTATATAAATCAGGTCTTCACGGGAAACGGCACTTTCGGTGGCCATCAGGCTCGTTTCTTTTACCACAACTCTACATGTTTTTGTGGAGTTGGGGTAAGTAACATAAGCCATGTGCTTTTTCGGTGTGAGATCTGGAAGTCTGTTCGGGAAAAGTACTTTCCCCGCGACTTTAGGACGCGAACGCCATGCGATTTCGGCCTAGACGGCTACGCAAGGAAAGGAATTCGGCTGATAATTCATCGGCTCCTAATGCGTACGTTAGATCGAAACCATGGTCGCCGAAGAGCTGGCCGCAATTACCGAGCTTTTCGCGGTGAAAGACCGCAGTTGAACGCACCGCCGATCGCCCGTGGTCCCCGCGGGGTAGGAGGCGGAGGTAGAGATAATGGTGCAAGTACGCAGGCTTGAGACTTGTCTCGTAAGCAGGCATCGATCTCTCGAAGTATCTCCTTCGCTGAGTGACTATTAAATCTGCCGGGTCCGCTCCTTTAGTGCGCTTGAGGGGGTCCACGTCCCTCAGAGTCCGGTAGTGGATCTTTCTTCTCCATTTTGAGCGTGACCTCCCAAGGGATACCGTGTCGCTTGGATCTCGATGCCTCGTGGGTATCTCCTTGGAGAAGGACTGCTTTTTTGTAGTGATATATATGTAGTTGTGATATGTAGTAGTGATATGTAGTTTCTGAGCGTGACCTCCCAAGTGATACCGTGTCGCTTGGATCTCGATGCCTCGCGGGTATCTCCTTGGAGAAGGACTGCTCATTTTATAGTGATATATGTGTAGTTGTGTTTATTTGTAGTAGTTATTTATATGTAGTAGTGTATGATATGTGAACCTCACGGAGGAAGAGGCTAGTTGATCGCTTACATAGCATGTCAACGTTCGACCTCTGTGGGAAAGCAAAAGTTGTTGCGGCAGCACGACGACTTGGGAACCGTTTCCCCTATTGGGGTTTCGGCGACGGGGTCGGCGGGTGGCTCTCGCCAGTTTGCCAGGGGTTCGTCCTGTGGGGAGTTTCCCCAGAGTGGGGTTACTGTCCTAGCTACCTACGTCATCGACCCGTGAGTACTAGGTTAGAGGGTCCGCAGTGAGGTGCGGCTCTCTGGCCGGCCGTAGCGCCGTAGCCAGACAAAGCTACTGGCGCAGTAAAAGTCTCTCAGGACTTGGGAACGGTGGTCGATTGTGTGCGGTGCGTCCCGCACCGGGACGCCTGCGGCGCATGTCTCTTTTACCTAATTTACATTCATACTCTAAGTCACTTCAAAATTGAAATACATTCTATTTCTTTCAAAAAATCCACTTTCTAAAGTTCATTTAGCTTCGATATAGTAATCCAATTTCAATCGTACATTAGTTTCGACCGTCCAACGTCCCTACGCACTTTCCCGACACACTTGACCGGATTCTTAAAAAGCCGAATTAAATACTGGAAAAAGCTAAATGGTAAATTCCAAAAATTTAATGCATCGAAAAGTGGAAGGTTTGGGTTCGGGGCTCTGAGATCATCGGACGACTGCTGCGGCTTCGAGCTTATTGTTCATTTACAGAGACGCAAAAAAGAATTATGTTACAGGACGGACTATAAACGATTTTATTGAACGAAATAATGAAAATTTTTAATATTATTCTGTTAATGTTGGCAAGTGTTTCAGAATATATTGCTGGATGCATGATTTTTCGTTCTTGTTTTATTTGTTGTTGGTGCTCTACGTTAATTATAAACATTGATGCTTTTTCTGTTGCTTTCTTCGCGGTGTCCACTATTATCCAAGATGGAAATACTTAACGAAATTTGTTACACTTTCATATCCTTATCAGACTCGTTAATCAGAAAACTTAGATATAAAGTTGTTTGGCCCGACATAAAATAAATAAAATTCAATCAAGAATGCGAATATCAAATTCATTATACAACATCCTTTGAGTTTAAGAAGTGTGTGTTATGGATTTGTACTGAAAATAATTTATATTACTGGGCTTACTATTTGAAAACGGAGTGCTGAGCGTCTTCCAGATCCAGATTTCAAAGTAGCAGAGTTGGTGAACTTTCTACAATTCTTTAGTGAATAACAAAACTTCACGTTACTTTCATCTAAAACATCCATCTGCAGTAAAAGCCGACGTCATGACATATGGCATGATGATAGACGTAATGATAAGCTTGCTGAAACAGCAGAAAGAAAGTGACTGGTGATTTCACTTTTATCTGATGTCTCATATATGTCGTCATTGTAAAAAAATACTGAATTTTTTATATGGGATAATTAATAAATATTTGAAATATTCAGGTTAGCCATATTTAGAGGAAGTAGCAATGTCCAATTTACATAACTTTTATTCAAGAGCCCATATCCTTAAAATACATAGACAATAGATATACATGACTTTGAATACATAGACAATATAACTAAAAATAATTTTTGCATATGAATATTTAGTGAATTTTCTTTTTAAAGATTCATATAAAACAACTTTTTAAACAAAATCTCGCAATAGGATACATTACCTTTCTATAGAATATTCAATTATAAAACTTATTATTTTATTTTTGTTCAATTCAATGAAAAGTAGTGTATTTCATTGAACATTTAAATAAACAAATAATTAAAATTTCTATAATAGACGTATTTCCTTTTCTAAAGAAATGTACATTAATTAAACGAATTAATAAGTTAGATATCGCAAAAGCTCAAATGAATTAGCATTATAATTTAAATCATCCTTTCGTACGTACATTTAAATACATTTTTCTTGCAATATAAATTAAACTACTACGTCAAAATTATAGATAAACCAAACGAATTGTAATTGAAAATTATTGCAAGAAATATTAATTTAGAGTTTTCATACTAACTTAAAGTTTTACTGATTTTAAATTGATAGTCTGTAAATTAAACTTATTTCGGTAAAATATATTAAATCAATATACTGGAACATAAAATTTCTTAAACACAAAGTAATACGCATTGTTATCATAGAACTTGGAAATGGTCAATAAAACAATTTATAATAAAAGTAGTGTTATATATATATATATATATATATATATATATATATATATATATATATACATATAAAATAGGAGCATATACAGATATTGTTTACGCATTTTAGAACGAATTCAGTGAAATTTTTTAATGTTTAAATTTAAAAAATCAATTCTGTAAATGTCGGATCTAATAACTGTGTTGCAATGGTATAAGCCTGCATCGTGTTTTCCACGCCTTTTCATAAAAATTCTCCAATAGGATCTGTTCATAGACTCATTACAATAAAAAAAGGCCTGTAAATTATCAGACATATTGGGAAACAATTTGATATTTTATTATTAGAACTTCATACGCTCTTCGCAATTAGCCTGAAAAACACTGAGGATTTTCTTTTGTAAATATTCCTATTTCCCAATTAACTTACGAAGGATATCAAATAAAATTACAAATCAATATATCAATGTACTATGAAGGTATGTAAACTAAATAATGTTTCAATAACTGAATTAGTGGCTTCTGTAAATGAGGGTTCGTGTTTATTCTGTAACAGTGTTGATCATAGCAGTTCAATCTTGAAATCTAGATCATAAAAAAGAAATATTGTAATGGCAGGCAAGTTGTTTTTTATGCTTACAGTGTAAACATAGAATAAAGGACTGCAAAAAAAACTAAAATATGTGAGATTTGTAATAAAAAATATTACGGACAGTTGCTTTAACCTTAAAAAGAATTCCAAAGTAAATATCGATGAAATGTCGTATGTGTTTCACATTGTAATAACAGCTCAAGTAATAATGTACAAAAATAAAATAAACTTATTGTAACATATTTTTAGTCTTCTTCTGTGTTAATATACAATCCAAAATATAATAAAACTAAACCAGTTCGTGTTTTATTGGATAATGGTAGCATGTAAACTTTAAACATTTTGATATTTCATAGAAAAAATATTATCGACTGTTAGGAAAGAAACAGTACTAACGTTCCCATGTGAATAGTATTAACGTCCCCACCTATTATTAAGGCACAGAGCATAAGCACTTCTTTCCTCTAGATTTTCTATAAATTGGCTGCTACTGATCGATCGAAAGGCGTTGTCTTACTTTGATGATTTTATTCGACGGTTTTTAATGATTTTAATACTTAGAAATAACAGCTATAGCTTTGAGACGTTGTCAAATTTGGTGATCTTAAAAATTAACATAGAATAGTGGATTTTAGTCAATTTTGATTAATTAAAAAACCTATGCGCGATCTGAATATATAAAATTTTCACTGTTTTTTATCTTTTTTTTGTCTTACCAATGAGCAGATTTTTCTAGATATAGCAATGAAAAAATATTTTTGACTGTTTTTGGCATGCCTTGGCATGCGTATCAAAATACTAAATTTAATTTCGTATGGCCTCTTTTTCTTATAACTTATATCTAGAAAAACGTCGCCTTGCGCCTATGAAAAAAATTGTTCCATTTTTTTACGACCAAGATATACCGAGTTATGATACTTTGAAATTTTTGTACGTTCACTGTTTTCAATGGCCGGAAAACAATAATAATATAAACTCATTAACAATAATTAGCAAAGAAGAACTGGTGCAAAAATGGCATACCTCTTCAGTTTTATATGTACCGATTTATTTGCTTAATCAAAATGAATAAAGTTTGTGCCCCTTACTTCTAACAATAGTATTAGATAGAAGTCACATATTTATACCTCTTTTTCCGTTGCAGCACATTCGGAATGTGCCCAACCTTCACACTTGTAACACTGAATTCAAACATCCCCTCTAACATGATCTGAAAAAGTGAATAGCAGAAAATGCAAGCTGCATTGTCGTCACCAGGTTTATCCCTCAGAGAAACCGCCAACTGGTCATCGTCACTGTCGTCGTCAACAGGGGTGTCTCTATGGTCTTAATCCGGGTTCGACTCCTCTCACTGAGCTTTCCTTCTTGGCTTTTGGATTGACTTGGATGTTTTGGATTATTTCACTTTACTCGGACATTTGATTCCACGTTCACAATCTTCCAACTATTGTTCAAGGCTGTACGCTGCATACTTTTCTTGACTTCTTCTGAGTAGGGAATTTTCCAGTTACGACGCAAATCTTCACATTCTTGCGACAATGATTGCTTAGGTATGCACTTTGCAACGGTGGAGGTCGGAGCTACATCAAAAGGACTGACAAGTTTGGGCGTTTAAGCTTGAGTATTTTGTCGTTGAACAGAGATAACTCGTTTTTAGACCATATACGGTTGCGTGTTTTAGACATTCCAGTACCTCACGTTGATCTCAGCATCCATTACAAAACAGACAATTTGTTTTACTAAAAAACTACGGAATGGATAAATTTATTTTCAAATACCTTAAAAAGTTTTGGCTTCCTCAAAGGTTAGTTTTCTGATGAAAACAATACGTACCAACCCATGTGCGTTAAAGACCAAGGGCATCAGCTCACCACTCTTCCCTCTCTTCTTGCTGTTTCGTTTACTGCGATTCACACGACCGTACACAACTACCCCCACATCAGCAAATAGCCCGTATTTAGATGATAGGCCGTTAACGAAGTACATTGTTAAATATCTGTTTGGAATATAGACATATCTCGCTTAGTGAAGTTTCAGTTACGGAAAATTTCAGTTAGCGCGGTAAACCATTTTTAGATGCACTTTTCATTAGTGCGGGCAAAATTTTGATTAATGTGTAAAGCAAGAAGTCGGTAATTCTTTTTTTTTCCTACAAGAGGGCGTCAATTTTTTTTTAAATGAAATTTGCTGAAAATGTCGTAAAAGAAATAACATTAAAATATTTTTAAGAAGCTTTTCAAATTTTGTAGACAGCATTTGATAGATACAAACCCAGACAACAGTGGAACTATGCAAGTGCACCGAGGTAGAAATTTTTTGTTACCCTAAGATATATTCGAAATAAAAGATAACAAACTGTGTAACTGTCAATTGATACGTTTTTGCTTAAATAACCTAAAATGTATGTAAGCTTGGAGGAAAAATCAAACTGTATTACAATAATTTTTAAATCAAGTTATGTATTTTTTTAAATAACCCAATGATAACAGAGCTAATATAAATAACCTAAAAAATTGTAGAAATTCAGAATTAAAATTAAAATTGACTTTTCCATGTTTCTTGATTGTTACATTGTAAATTTGCGCACATGGTTATTTCAATAGAAGTTCATGGGAATTAGGTAAATTTTTCCTAAAGTTTGAAATCCAACTGCAATATGTACGTTCTAACAATAATACAGGGTTATTTTTTTTAAAGTTGTGAAAGTAAAACACTATAAAAAAAGAACCACTGATCCAAATGACCTAAAATTTCACCAGCATGCTCCCAAAGCAATGGGAATTTTTTAGGTGTGGTTAAAAAAACTTAAAATCGCACCGACAGATGGCGCTGTACATGCAGTAAAGTCGGGAGACGAACTTCTGCCCGGCACATGCACATTGGCGATAAAAACGTGAAGTACGCACATATCGTGTTTATTATTCTACGGAAATCCTCGCAATGACTGCGCCATTGACAGACTGTGCGTTGTTAGTGAAACTGTATTATCAGAATAATGACAGCGCAGCAACTGCTCTTAGGAGATTTAGGACACTTAAGAAATTAAGAAAAGGTCCAATGACGACAGAGGGTCTACGGAAGATGGTTTCTCAAAGTACCGTCCATTGTTTTTATATTATTTGTTTCTGCTACCTTACAGCGCCATCTGTCGGTGCGATTTTAAGTTTTTTTAACCATAGCAAAAAAATACCCATTGCTTTGGGAGCATACTGGTGAAATTTTAGGTCATTTGGATCAGTGGTTCTTTTGTTATAGTGTTTTACTTTCACAACTTTAAAAAAAATCACCCTGTATATAAAATACAAATGGTAATTTCGTTCCGTCTGCTTATAACTCAAGTTTCAAATAAAGCTGCAATAGGTACGTTCTAATAATAATACATCAAAACAAATATCGTATTAGATTATTACAATATCTATTTTCGTGTATTGGGTTTTTGAGAGAGATGGCTTTGGATCTATTGCTGTTTCTCCCATTTAATATATGCTTAAATTAGTGCGGTTTCAATTAGTGTGCTAATATTGTAAGATTAATTAACTCATCGACGGAAACCTGCGTTTATTTAGTTATGTTAAAATATTACAGTATCTACATATTGTATATATAACATTTTAATGGGTTTAACATTGTAGAATTTAAATGAAATCTTCAGACGAACAATTCATAATTGCTATAGGATATGTTTGTATATTTAGAAAACATTTTTATTCTATAATTTAAATATTTAAATATTTTAAATTTGGATGGAAAGGGGATTTATTTTGAAGAATATTAGATCAGAAAAATATTTTTTCATAGAAAGATAATTTATTGTATTCTTCTAAAATACTCTGAAATATATTTGCTTCTATACTCATTAAATTAGTTACAATAAAATAATCGACTAACATTATTAACATATATCTGTCACAATAAGATAAAAAACCATAATATAAACATTACTCTAAAGTGCTGAAAACACTTTGAACTTGTAATTTACAAATTTTATTTTCTTAGTTTTAGATGAAAATAATATTTTATTCTTAAGAGCAGTTAGGATATAAAAAAAATCATAGAAAGATAATTTATTGTGTTCCTCTAGCAAATACCCCGAAATAAATATCTTTCTATAAGCATTGAATTAGTTACTATAATATAATTGACTCACAGTAAATAACATATATCAGTCACGATAAGATAAAAACCCATAAGATAAACATTACTCTGAAGCAATGCCTTTCACCAATGTAAAAATAAATGTAGCTTACAGTTAAGAAGTTTATTTTTTCAATGCTGATAGGATAACTTGTTTTCCTCAAATAGGAAAATTGTTAGAACCTATTTCATGGTTACATGCGTGAATTAAATTAATGAAAGATACGCAAGTTGTATTGAAATGTGAAATTATAAATGCAAATTATATGTGTTGTGATAAATTATAAAAACATAAAGGAAATTCAAATTTTACTCATACAGAAAGCAATTAACTAAGATTAAATTATTTTGTTTAATTTTTAGTATATTTTAGCGTCAGGAGGATAAAATTTAGAATTTAAATTAAAGACATGGAATTTATTTTATCGACATTTATATTTATATTTCCAATCACTATGAAAAGAAACTCTTCGTTAACTTGATTTTTATTATCCATTATTCAAGTCTACATATTTTGAGCAGGCAGTTTGTAGATTCACTAATCGTCAAATTATTATCACATGACACTTTTATGAGATGCAACAAATAGGATTTTTCTCCCTAGAAATTAAGTTAAGAAATTACTCTAAAAAAAGAATTTTTCATCAAAAGTCCATTGACAGAATTTGAACATCAAAACACTGTTAAATAAAACGAAATGACTAGATTACTTCTAAATTTACCATAAGATTTTTTTTTAGAAACGAACAAAGTCTTAAACTGTAAAATTTATTGTTTTGTAAAGTAAACTAGTTTCATGTTATAAAGCAAAACATATCCGTCACTAACGCCCAGGTCACACAGAGTAGTATTTAGCTGGAACTGTTAATAAAAATTTATGTTACTGCTGTTCGCTACTGTAGACAGCTAAAATATATTGCTATCCAAGATATGTTATAGTTCCTGAAAGTATAGCAGAAATAGAACTTCAAAAAAATTTAGATCACACAACATACAGACTGTCTAAAAACATAAAAGTCTTTTCATATACATTTACATCAAGAAATGAATAATACATGAATAATTTAGAACATTTCTTCCAGTGGGCTTATAATAATTTTCAGCAACAAAATCATATCAAACATTTAAAAACTCCTTCGACTGTAACGCAAGGACTGTCCAACCTTTTTTAGCACTTTTGCGATTAATAACCAACGTAAAATGGATTGCAAAAAAATATTGACAGAAACCTGTACCTTTTCATCTACACGTGTTTGCCATATCCTATCCTATAACTATCAAATATTTAATCATATTCTTAAAAAATGATTTAGTTTAATATGATAACATATATTATTATTTTGATTATGACATTGTTTTGATACTGAACACGTAAAATGTTTTAAAATAATTTTGGCCAATTTTTTCAGCTAAATACTACTCTGTACGTCGTGCCGAAGGTGGCCTCGGATATCATTTTCGCGTCTTTCGATGTACATTTGCTTAAATATTTTCATATTTTTTAAGGATATAATTTTTAATCTATATCAACAATAAACATGTGCTAACTACACTAATGTAAAGTTTGATATAATATAAGTAAATATGCAAAACTATGGAGAAAGTTTTCCTGTTATCACAACTGGTATTACTATATCTTCAAACTTCCTTACACAAGGAAAAAAATATTTTCTGCCATAAAATGAAACATGAATGAAATATTTTCTTTGAAATTTGTATTTAGATAGATTATAAACGAGATCAGGACACAGGCTTTTGCTTTTTAAACGGGAAGTTTTTAAAATATTTGAATCCATTTTTGGTATCTATCATATAAAATGACTTTCGGTGTAGTTTTTGGACAATCTAAAAAATTTAAACATAAAAAAACTATTAGAAATTTCAATTAGAAACAAATTTTACCTATATTTTGTACACCTATGTTTTGCACCATGATTTCTCGATGCAATGTGCATTTCTCAATATGATGTACATTTTAAAAACATATCAAATAAAGCAAATTCTACTGTTGTTTTGAATTGATATTTTGAGGTAGTTAAACATTTCATGAGATGTTGACATTTAACTCTATTGCAGCAGAAACTGAAATACCTGAAAATCTACAACAGATGCTTCTAAATTATATGAGTGATTACTGACAATCTTCCTCTGTGATGAATTTTATATTCTTAATACCATTAAATCCCGTTAATATTGTTTTTCCGTATTAGTAAACAAATATTGCACAGAGTTAAAATTTTTTTAAAAGGTATGTTCTGAATATAATTGCTTTGTGTGTGATCTGATAGAATTATTTTTCAGAAAAGAAAAAAAAAAAAATTTGCTCGTATATGTGGATTATCATATGAACATTTGGTATTGGATTACTTCATCCAAAAAATTGAAAATAAGCCTTCACCACAATAGCTATTGAAAATTTTGTAAACAAATTCATGCAAACAGATGGTATTAGACATGAAGACTGTTTTGTAGTGCCGAATCATATACGCGAAGTTTAAGCCTGTAGCTAACTTGTTTTGCATTATTCTGTTTAGAGACTGGGTTATTATTTATACAGACATGTCTATCACAATTAAACTATGTATAAGCGTATATATACGTTCTATGCATCTATGAAATATATGTGTTACGCTTTGCTGGAAGTTGGGGAGACTGAGAACTTAATGTAGAATGCTTCCGTCAGAGACAAAGCCACAATCCACACCTATGGCCATATTAAATGTCATAATTCCAAAATCTGAACATAACAGCAGTTATACGGGTTACGGCATTCTAAACGACACCAAAATAATTACTATGATAGGGATTATGATATTTCGAATTTGCTGATCCTCTTGCATCTATTCCTTCGTTAGACCATGTAGACAAGTCCCAACAGGTTATTCTTTCTTCTGTTGAAATCATTCTATCAGACCACCTGCAAAGAAACTTAATTTGGAGCGCAATTTTTTAAAACATATATATTATATTTTTAAACACTCCATATAGCATAAGTATTGCAGTCACAAGAAAAAAAATTCTATCTAATGTCAATATCGAAAATTTTCCTTTTACGCTCAAAATATTTGGAAAGAATTGCTGAGACTAAATAAAAGTTAGAATATTTGCAACAAAATGCCGGAATACAAAAACGTTGTATTTATGTCGGAAATATATTTGGAATGAAAATACAACATTGAAAAAATATATTTGTTGGTTTTACGTGGCAAAATGTTTCTTACTCATATAGATGCGATAATAGCAAACTGTGAATAATCTAACATTTTTAATATATATCACGCAAATTGTTAGACAATATTTAGCAGATATTGGTCCAATACTGTTTTTCTTTAGTGTTATACAGGGTGTCTCAAAATGTCGTTTACAAACTTAACATGCTGGTCTGTCATATCATGATAAGCAAGATTTACATAGGAACATGTGTTCGAAAATGCAAACTGCGACCGCTAGAGTGCGATGAGCGCAGACTTACGGGAGAGTGGAAAGCGCAATCATGTCAGGCGAAGACGTTGCTGGAGAAGGATGAATCGGTTTAGTAACGCAGAATTGTCCGATATGCAATACGTATATGGCGCCATGGATGGAAATGCCCGAGCCGCGGTACGGATGTACCTTCAGCGCTTCCCAAGCAGACGTAAGCCAAGTCATGTTTTGTTTGGACAATTGAACCGCAGATTGTGTGAAGCAGGAGCTTTCCAAGTACGTGGCTACATCGGTCAAGAACGCACTACACGCACGCCTGACGTAGAGGAAACCGTGCTACGGGAATTTGACAGGAACCCGCAAACAAGTATACGAGCAAGCGAACGCGTCTTGGGTGTACGTCGTTCCAGCATTATGCCCATACTGCATGAGGACACGAACCACCTCTACCACTTACAAAGAGTACAGGCACTGTGCGTTGACGATTATCCCCAACGCGTTGCATTCGCACGCTGGTATTTGCAACAACGGGTCGCACAGCCGGATTTACCCATTTTTAACGCGTCCGTGAATTCATGCGTCAGCGTTGTGAAGCATGCATTGCGGCGAATGGAATGAATTTTGAACATCTTGTGTAAATTAAACCATGTTCTTTAATAAAAGTCATATTAATACCTCTTTCGATATACTTTCTTTCTTCCCCTCCACACCTGCGATCATCACCCTCTAGCGGTCGCAGTTTGCATTTTCGAACACAAGTTCCTATGTAAATCTTGTTCATCATGATATGACAGACCTGCATGTTAAGTTTGTAAACGACCTTTTGAGACACCCTGTATATGATCTTCTGAAAAATGCGAAATAATATTTAAATACGAGTGAACCCGTGCAAGACATTTGCGCTGCAACATTGGAAATTATTTGCTGATACTTCTTTTCATTAATGTTTCAGTGATATAAATATATAATCAAACAGTGGGTTAATATGAGTGTGCTATAAACAGCCTGTAAAAACGCCTTTCGTAATATACCTTATTAAACAATGTGCGTTTTGTATGTAGAAAGAAAAAGGGATGTGGACATCAAAAATAATAATATACAGCGTGTCCACGTATAACCTGACCGACCTTTATTTTCGCAACCGTTGGTCCTAGATGCATACTTCCAATTACAAAAATGGTTTAAATAAGATAAATAATTATTTTTAAAGCGATTTGGGTCAAGAAAAACATTTATTAAAAAAATACGAAAGTTAAATTTTTATACGGTCCCGCGGTCCTATAAGTGATATTTAGTAAAAATTTACTGTGACACTAACAAGTACGACAAAGAAAGTCCCATTCATCTAACATTAAAATTGACCGAGTTCTGAAACTTTGAAATGCATGACTTATACCACTTTTTTGCATCTAAAAAGAGATGATTTCGGCCATGCTTTCAGGGGTCGTATATAAAGTACTTAAACTTATTTCAAGGTATCTGCGCTTTGAAATAAATCGTACAACTATTACGATTGAGTTAATTTTTATTAGTCAAGTTTCAGATTAATTAAAATAATTGTATTTTAACATATGTTTTATTTTAAAAGGCTTTGAGGCTATGATTTATTTTAACAAAAATTATGTTATTTTCATAAGGTTTTATTTAACTTGCAACGATCGTCTTTCCAATTTAAAATTTGTACTCGAAGTTTAACTCACTTTCAAATGTCCGATCGAAGTTAAATTTTACATACTGACTTAAATCCGAAGGCAATGTAATATTATTATGATTTTCGACGCTTACTATCTTATACATACTTATATTAGAGGATAACACAAAAAAAAATTCGAATAGATTATCGTCAACAAGTTTAAAAAATAGTTTTAGATTAGATAACATAAACCTGCGATGGTTGTGTTTTTTAAATTTTAAAATTACGTTTTATGTATATTTTATGTAAACTACCTTCACTTTTAACCATCATATCAGGATTTTTCGCAAATTGTAAATTTCAATGTTAAAAAACAGCGAAAAATCTGATATTATAAAACAGATGTAAGACTTTTTTATTCAGTTTAATTTTATTTAATTCAATAGTTTATTCAAATTTTTGGGTTATACTGGGTTTCTTGCAGCTAAACTGCTCAGGGGTCCGATGAGGTTGGGACTGGAGAGGGGATCAATTTTAACTTTGAGCTTTTTAACTTTGAAATTTGCGATTGGAGAAAAATCCTAACGTGATGGTTTAAAATGAAGGTCATTTTCGGATTCAGCACTAAAAAATCCATAAGAATCAATTTTCAAAAGATAAAAAACATGGCACAACCCAAAATTTAAAAGACAATGTAACTAACAGCATTTTAAAATCTGTATCATTTTGTAAAGAATTGAGGCTGTTGTTTTTCATCCTTTTATTTAACAAAAATTCTGTTATTTTTATCCTCTTATATGTACAGTACAAATTGTATATTTTGCATTAATATGTCAGAATGATTATAGATTTCACAATTATATTAGATTGCAATGTTAATTTTTCTCTCAACTATTTTTTTGATATATCTGACGATTATTTATATTTCTACTACATTTGTGAATGACCCCTATTTCGCAACAAAAAATATACTCCAACTTTAAACAGCTATTATTCGGTGAATTTTAATGTTAGATGAATGGGACTTTTTTTGTCGTACTTGTTAGTGTCACAGTAAATTTTTACTAAATATCACTTATAGGACCGGGGGACCGTATAAAAATTTAACTTTCGTAATTTTTTAATAAATGTTTTTTTTGACCCAAATCACGTTAAAAGTAATTCTTTACCTTATTTAAACCATTTTTGTAATTGGAAGTATGCATCTAGGACCAACGGTTGCGAAAATAAAGGTCGGTCAGGTTATACGTGGACACGCTGTATAATACTTGTGTAATTCATTGTCTACATGTAGTAATTGCTAAAAGAAATTCGTTTAAATACACAGTTTTTATATTAGTAGCAATATTTCGTCTTGATTACAAGACAAAAAATAATAATATGATCAAATAAGAAATTTTAGTCAAATTTAGGTATATTTATAAAAAAAAAAATATGTAACTTTATACGTACAACTACACCGAACATCTATTAGGAATTTTCTTATCCTTGTTTTTTTCTCTTAAAAAATGACTTTATTTCTAGCTTTATATTTATTTTAAGAATGAATTCAATTCATGTATCTCAAATAAACACTATGAAACTAAACAAATAATAACATTCACGAAGCTACAACTTTTAATCAAGAATAACATTTCGTGTTATTTTATTTACATTTTATGAATATTTACATTTTAAGAATTGATTTTACTCTAAATATACCGAATCTCTGAAATTGCGATTTACGTTTTAGTTATTTCCTGAATACAGATTTTTGAAAGAAATAACTGAATATTTACTTTATTTAATCTAAACATGACTGATCAAACATTTACATTTTCACTTCAAAAATATCTATATTATTGCTTACAAGCCCCATTAAATCCAGTTATGACTTTTATAAATCAATTCTTTTCATTTTAAAGTTTAAACATAAGATTAAAATATTGTTTATACTAGAACGTTTTATATTTTTTATTTGTATTTATTGGCATAGTTAATAAATGTCTTCATTCCCACAGTTAAAATAAGGAATATGTTCCTTTAAACGTATAAAAAAGATCGAATAATTTATAATAGAATACGAAAACTTTATAATACATTTTTATGTAAGCAAACCGCGAATTATTTTGACAAACAATGTATCTTGTTTCAATAATATATTTTGTCATTTTTCATTAAAATGAAAATCTAATGAAATAAAATTAATTTTCTGCATCTTATAAATATTATTCATTATGCTTTGAAATTTTTTATTATTGTTTTTTAATTAATTATAACAAATTTTTTCATCAGTGTGACAAACATAAAATTTATTATTTTAGTATCTTAGTCTTAATTATTTTGGTGTCAAACAAATGCTTAATAAAAGTAAATTATACCTAAGAAAATTGAATATAATTTATTGTGTCTAATCTAAAACATATTTGATAACCAGTTTGATTTAAAAAAGATTGAGCAAACTATAAATGTGTTAGGGCATGTTACAAAAAACATACTGAAAAAGTGTATTTGAAAAAGTGGTAAAAACTTTACGGAGTGATAGAACGCAGTTATACAAGCAAATTTCGTCATCGAATGTATGGTGGGAACGTAAGCAGTGATAACTTAAAAGGTAGTTTTTCACTGTCGCAGTTAAAGAATTAACACAAGAATCAGAGGAGATACTTCAGAAAAAAAATTATTAACATCAATGTAATTAATGTACATGCTCAAAGAAATTGCTCAAAAGATCTTCCGCCAGCTTCCTGCATGCTTCACACCTGCGGGAACAGACTCACATTTGCGAAGACACCAGGCATTTTTCGAATACCCCGTCAACGACGGCAATCCTGGCGACTAGATCCACATTGGTTTCAATGGGGCGCTCGTAGATTAGGTTTTTCATGTTGCCCCCCTTAGGAAAAAGTCCAAACACGAGAGATCCGGTGATCTTGGTGTCCAAGCTATGGGAACAACTCGACCAATCCATCGCCCGGGGAACGGCGCATCTAAAGTGTTCCGCACATCCAAGGCAAAGTGTGCAAGCGCACTGTCGTGTTCAAACTACATTCTCGACCTGATGGATGTTGGAATCGGACGCAGCATCTCCGGCAACACTTCTCGTAGGAATGTGTCATACAATTTACAACGCCATCTAGCGTCTCGCGCGACCATGCATTCTATGACGAAATATGCTCGTATAGCTGCGTTCTATCACCCATGTAAAGTTCATGTAAGGTTTTTCCCAGTTTTTCAGATCCGCCCTGTATTTTACTTGGGAAACCAAAGTCGTAATCCGTTATTTCCCTCCAAAATACAAGCTGTCCCACTTCAATCTAAACGTACGAAATACAATTTTATCAAAATTTTATTTCAATTTAATTTAATTTTTTTATTTAAAATTTTAGCATATTCACAATAAAAACATATTTTAAAGAAATTTTAAATAGATTTATGCTGCTGAGTGTCAAATACCATGTCATCATGAAAAGTGATGGAAGTGTGTAGTATTTAGGTAAATGAAACCTTGTGTACAATGAGGAAACAAAAATAGACTCATCGTTCATTTATTTTATCCCTAATTAGACGCTGGGAACAACAAAAATAACAATTTGATTAGGAATTATCTGTTCTCTCTCTATATATTTTTTTGAAAAGCACAGTAAGGTACACTTTGCAGAGATGTTGTTAAACATTTTGAAGTTTTCAATAGAGGACACGATTTTGACATGATGTTTATATACTTCGGAAAATTTTATCATGGTATACAAAAGGAGAAGTCATTTGTTGAAGCAGTTTAAGAATTACGCACATCTAAGGTTTTAAACTGAGAATAGTTAAATTCTTTTTAATAGTTTCAAAACAAACTGCACCCCATGTGGTTTCATAATCGTAACGCAAAAACTACATATCAGAATACTCTGCATTTTTGAATTCGCATACTCAAAACCTCTAGAAATAGATTTTTGTTAAAAGTTTTATAGGTTACAATACATATTTCTTTCGAATTATAATTTCTAAATATAAAAAATATGAAATACATATTCCAAATCAATATATATTGTAACAAATAAACATTTTAACAGAAACCTAATTCTGTTAAAATATTAAATATACTAATCTAAAATAATAGATCATACCGCCAAGTAAATTTGAGTTATGTTTTTAAAAGTATATTCATTGCAGGTTGTTTTTCAACTATTAAAAATGCATCTAACATTACCAATTCCAAACTTTACATCTGCATAATACCTAAGCTACTTCACCGAATGACATTTCATTTGGTATCCCATGGTAAAAGTTCCCAAGATACCATATGTGATGTAAAAGTTTTGTGTTCTTAAATAAAAATTCATATTTCTTTCAATATATACACTCACTGCCAAAAGTTAAGCACGCAGTGGTAAAATGTGGAGAAATCGTCATGTACTGCTTGGATTGATACAAAATGTGGCAGGAAAATAGCAAATACGTTTATGCATGAAACAAAACCATAAATTACATACAATCATGATAAAAATTTTAAATTTTCATAAGTTATAAGATAAAGTCATATTGGAGTCATTAACAAAAACATGTTTAAAGCCAACACAAACAAACAAAACCGACATTAATAGGGCATGTGATCATCCCTCACTTGCATACAGAGCTTAAAGCTTGTTACCATGCTTTCCATGAGGTGATCAACCAACGTAGATTCATGTAATCGCCATTCCTCCTGTAGAGCAGTGTGCAACTCTGTGAGAGTGCCTGGGGGTGGTAAACGTGTACGCACAGCAAGGAGATTCAATGGGATTAAAATCGGACGAGTACGCCGGCCATTCCATACGTGCAATTCTCTCACTCTCCAGGTAGTCATCGACTAGGACAGCTGTATGGGAACGGGCATTATTATCAATTAAAACGAAAGCAGGACCAACTTCTGCATCGTACAATCTCACAGTGGGGTCTAGAACTTCACCCCGATACCGGACAGCCGTTATAGAACCCCGTCTAAAGATGTGCAGGTCGGTTAGATATCCCAACGAAATCTCTGCTCACATCATGATGCTTCCAGTTCGGAATGCGTCATATTTGGTTATGTTCTGAGGTCTATTGCGTGTACTTACTTTTCTTGAGACCTTTAGACGCTTGTCATTTGGTTGTAGGGCAAATCTCATCTAATCCGTAAACATAATGTTGCCCCAATCAGACATAGTCTAATTTATACCCGACACAATTTAATTGTGCCCCTCTGGATTGGACGGATAGAGGAACACAAACTCAAGGTACCGGAGTGTACAGTCCATTCATATGTAGCCTTCGGCGCACAGCACTGCCAGATAATGTCTTACCAATGGATGCTGCAATTATAGATGTCACATGTGGAGATCACTCTTCGATTTCGTTTGGCTACAACAGCAACATATCGATCATCCGTGGGGTCGTAACCTTTTTACTACCGGTCACAGGTCTTCGGCCAATTGTTTGGCTGGTTAGGAATTGTTTCCATTATCTTTAAATTACGGTATGAGGAACACAGAAGAAAAGAACAACATATGTGATTGACCGTCCTGCTTCCATTCGTGCTATAGCACGCCAACGCTCAGAATCTTCCATTTGTCTTCTGGAAGCCATAGTAACACGTCTGATTTGAAAACAAAACTTACGAATGTTCTAAACACTTTTTATCCGCACTTAAATGCAACTCCTGTAACCCTGCACAATGCTGGTTTCTTATAAGACTGCCTTTTTTTGCATATTTCTCGACACGAAACCCTTATTGGCTGTTACATAAAATATTTGCATACATTCATCTAACTGCGCAGCGAATTGCAGTGTCTCTAATTCAGATAGGCTTCCGGAAATTAAAATTTCCTTCTACGTGCTTGACTTTTGACAGTGAGTGTATATTAAGGTAACATCGTAAGCTTATTTAAAAAAAAAAACATTCAAGGAAAACTAAATTTTGAGTTGAATAGTTCTTTTTGTTTTTCTCTGCGACTATTTGGCTATAAAATAGATGGGGTTCTGTTTTTTTACTGTTTGTACCGCCCATTACATTTGGAAATTCAGTCTATATAATTCTGCGCTATTTGGATGTGGATGGTGGCCACTTTTTCCACTTGTCCTGATATCTTAAAATTCCAAACAAAGAAAGGTGTGTATGCTGCAAAATTTGTTAAAATATGTTCATTTTTGTTAAAATTATGAACAGAAGTAAGACAGCCTGATATTTTGACTGACTAAATTGAGTGTGAGCATTATCCTATAACAAAAATGACTGTAATAGTTTGCACTGTGCTTCTTAAATTTTATGCAATAGTTTTTTAATCTCATTATATGGTCCAAGACATGTACCTGGAATGGAAGGCATTAAGTATAGCTTTACTTGCAATTATAAAATATATCTGTAAAATATCTTGACTACTATATATATAAAATACAAATGGGAATTTCGTTCCGTCTGTTTATAACTCAAGTTCTGCTGAATGGATTTTGATGGAAATTGCAATGTTTGATAGATAATTTTATTCAGGGAAGGTTTTAGTATATAACATATCGTTCTACGTATATTTGTTATAGAATTATGATGGAAAGTTGCATTAATTTGGACGAAAAGGTTACCATTGGTCATTAATTAGGCGACCATTATCGTTGGTGAAAAAATTGAAGCGGCTATAGCAGAAAAAAATGAAAACAGATAAAAAAACAAAAGGAAAATTCTATTACTAATTTTAATTATTATCTCTCCCCTCCTAATATATATATATAGATAGATATAGATAGATAGATAAATATATACTGTTTTAATGGGATATAACATTATAAAGCGAAAATATTTAATTTAAACACGAAAGGAATGTTTGTAATGCTTAAAATTTTTCAATGTATGAGATTGCAATTAAACCAATATTTGGCAATTTATCGTTTGCGTCAGGTTAAGAAAAATGCATCTGATAACTTGATTAGATAAAATCTGAGTGACATTTTTTTTTCGTTTTTGTTTACAGGAGGAACTAGCAGATGCAATTGTTAAAAAAAACGTACTTGCGAGTTACATGTTATTTGTTTATTTACGATTACGATTTTATTTTTGTCGCCAAACAATGTGATTTTAAGCCAAAAATGCATAAGCGTGATATCAGCTTGAGCGATATTAGCAATAATCCTGATTTTTCAAGTGTACAAGATCATTTATGGAGTACATTTTTATACTCAAATGTAAATTATATAAATAGCAGGTAATGTTATAAAGATGGAGTCAAATATTTATATTTTAGTGTAAATGACTGCCACACAAACACATATTGTAATATACTTAAATTTCAGACGTTTAGAAATTTTTTCACCATAATTTACTATGCAAACATGCCGGTTTGTTTTCACCAAACATGTGATTTTTATAGCCTCCAGCTCTAATCAGCGAATGTTGTCAATTCTTTTTTTAAGATATTGACTATTCTTCCGTATTCGGGTCACCTGCCAATTGGCATATTTACTATGTTGTTGAAAGATTCGTTTCTGTTGGAAATGGACGGCGAATCAGATTTCAGAACATTTACAATTAGCGATTACCAATATGTTATTTTTATTATGAAGCAAATTAGCACCAAAAAATACATGCAATATACAGAACAAATTTATAATGTCAATGGTAACGAATGGAATAATATTTGTAGCTTTATCATCTGAACCTGGGTAAGAAAAAAGTACTTGAAACTGTGATTAGATTAAATTTCGATCATTAAAAAGCAATTTCGATTAACGCACAGTCCTAGCAGCTAAACTTAGTGACAAATCAACGATTATTTTGATTATTATTGGTAACAGACTGAAGTATAATTTAATCTTGATTATAAAGGAAAAAGCAAACCTATTTATATCTGCGTGTTATTATGCTCTTTAGAGAAAACCAAAGAAAATATTTGATTCAATTCAAGTATTCACCAAACATATTTTTACTAATAATTTTGCATAACTAACTTTCTCATTATCAGTTCTATTTATTCTGTGGAATTTTGTTGGTGAAAGATCTCTAATTGGACCAACAGCAATTTGACATTATTTAATGGAACATAGTTTTACGTGTAAGTAACTTCGTTTTGTAAGTAACTTTGGTACATATGTAACCATATGGTTGCAAGCACTTCTAATGTTTGACGTCACACTTGATTATGGACCCGATTACGAATTATTAGGAAGATTTTATTGGATGCAAACTAGAGATTTATTTCTCTACCATGGTTAATCATCGATATTTTTCCCAGGTTAACGGTTACACAAATGCAACCGGTGTAAAAAATGGAAAGGCAGTAAAACTGACATCATTTTATTTTTAGCTTTAAGTCAGGTTTAAAAATGCACATTTCTATGTTTCACCTTTTTTTTTAATATAAAATTTAAACACTGTTGTTTGTGTGCAAATAATGTATTACATTTTGGACTGTATTTACTCCAAAGGAATCCAAAGAAGAAAAACCGCAGTAGACCTGTCAGAAGAAGACATATATTAAGAAATATAACATAACATAGAGTGAGATTGTATTTAAGTTACCAAAACCACGCATAGCGTCAAGAAGGGAGGCCCAGAGTTCAAGAACTAGCAAATGAAAATTAACCACCCGAACATTATTTGAGTTCAATGGTCAATCTTTACAATCATCGTAATGCCCTCTATTATAGTAGCGTGTTGACTAGAAAACATTTTAATTAATGTTGTCATAAGGGCATCCTTCCTTACCAATCTCTACTACAAATAATCAACAAAAAGAATTGCTTCTTAATAGCCCAAATTTTGCCTAATGTATGAGATAATATGGCGCAATGGACTCGTATTCAGCAATGTGTGGTATTCAAGTGAAGCTCAATATTGCTTTAAAATACAAGATAATTTCATTTGATTCAAGGTTCTTTTGGAAAAATTGAACGGCGCAGCGGGCGTAGCATGCTAGTTATTTATAAAATAACCCGTAGGAGCAGTTCATTTCATTGTATGAAGATTGATATTTGGGAGCATGTTTTATAGGATTATAACTTGCAACAAGGCAACACTAGATACCGGGCTTGCTCATTCACTCTCAGAACGTCACAAATGGTGGCTGACCGCGACCAGCGATTGGTCCAAAGCAACGCGCCCATCGTTTTGTGCCAATCGCTGTATGTCTTTCCTCCTAGTCAGCCACCTTTTGTGACGTCATCATAATGAATGAGCAAGCCCGGTATATAGTGTAGCCCTGCTTGCAAGCTACACCCGCTACGCTGGTCAATTTCTCTAAAGGCACCTTTTTTCAAGTGAAATATAGACTTTGAATTTTATCTTGTAATTTAAAACCCTATAGATTTTTACTTGGAATGTCCTTCTGCATTTCTGAAAATGATACGAACGCTATTGCGTTATTACATTTTTTGATATGTCAGACAAAATTTGGGCTGTTAAGGACAAATTAGACCAATTCTCTGTAGACTTTATTATGGAATAGGTCAGCATTAAAAAAATGAATAATTGTGTTAAATTATGGTGTCTAAGGGGAAAAATAATTTTCGTTGGATTCAAATTGGATTTGAATGAAGTTACAATTTACAATACTTCAAACATAATGCAATTGATATGCCTCACTGAGGTGGACAAAAATATGGTACTCTTCGAGAATTAAATAAAAATCATGCACTCGCGACATCATAATTCACTTTTATATTTTAACAGATTAATAAGGCTACTATAATTTGTGACTCGTGCTATAGTAATTTTTGAAATTCAATATTTGAAAAACGGCATAATCATTAGATTTAAAATTTATATCAAGAAAAATACAATTTTTTATCTTTCTAACGCAGTCTAACATTTTTCTTATAAATACTTTTCGAGCTAATTATTTTTTCAGTAACTTCAACAGTTTCATTTTTCGAGATTAATCTGTGGCAACGATTAGCGAAAAGAGGATTATGCGTGAAGATTTCGCAATGGTACTCCATTCTAAAATTTGATAAATTTTGAAATTCAATATTTAAAAAACGGCATAATCATTAGATTTGAAATTTATATCAAGAAAAATACATTTTTTTAACCTTTCTAACGCAGTTTGTCAAACAATTTTCTGACAAATACTTTTCGAGCTATTAATTTTTTCAGTAACTTCAAATGTTTCATTTTCCGAGATTAATCTGTGGCAACGATTAACGGAAAACCCAGTCGTCAGCAACACATACCTTTTTATTAAAGAGGATGACAATGTATGTAGCGGTTCTTATTTTTGAGTATTGTAATTATTATCTTATCTACTCAAAGAATTTTGCCATAAAATCAGGTGAATATTACTATTCAGATATATTAGTACTAAAACCTAATGATTACTAAGCACCCAGAAAAATTCTCTGCAATTAAATTAACATAATGCAGTATTGTTATGTCTTTTTTTTTTAATTTATGTAAAAATTATCAGCTTAGGGTGTCGTCTTCATACTCAAAGCGTATTAAACGCTGAAATTTTCATAACGAACACATATTGTTGAACACATTTGGTTTTGTCGATATGTTTTACCTTAGGATACCAAATGAGATGTCATGCGGTCAAGTAGTTAAGGAATTATGAAGGTTTAAAATTTGAAAAACCTATTGTTAATTTTTTTTTGTAATCGGTGCAATACATTTTGCATTTTGCGTAGTTTATAAGCATAACCACTTGACGGAATGAGCTATAATTTTGTTTTTGCATATTTGAAGCTTATAGAAATGAATTTCTGTTAAAAAAATATCAAAGGTTACAATTCATATTTTTTTCGAAAATTTGTTTCGAAACAATATAATTTTTTAATGATCGTTTTTAACAAATATGGATACCAATACGTTTTTTTAACAGAAATCAATTTGTAGAGGAATCAGATATGGGAATCCTAAATTACTCGATTGAATAACTTTCTCCTTGGTACCCTAAGGTAACAATGTACGAAATGTGATGGCAAAACTCTGTGTCTGTATTGCAAATTTCAGAGTTTGGTACAAATTCAGCAAGAAGACGAATCAGATATGGGAATCTTAAATTACTCGATTGAATAACTTCTTCCTTGGTACCCTAAGGTAACAATGTACGAAATGTGATTTCAAAATTCTGTGTCTGTATTGCAAATTTCAGAGTTTGGTACAAATTCAGCAAGAAGACGAATCAGATATGGGAATCCTAAATTACTCGATTTAATAACTTCCTCCTTGGTACCCTAAGGTAACAATGTACGAAATGTGATGGCAAAATTCTGTGTCTGTATTGCAAATTTCAGAGTTTGGTACAAATTCAGCAAGAAGACGAATCAGATATGGGAATCCTAAATTACTCGATTGAATAACTTCCTCCTTGGTACCCTAAGGTAACAATGGACGAAATGTGATGGCAAAATTCTGTGTCTGTATTGCAAATTTCAGAGTTTGGTACAAATTCAGCAAGAAGACGAATCCTAACTTTATATTGTTTTGGATAAATTGAAAGCAGACGTAATTTCTAGTCGAATGGTCATTTACGTTTTATTTCTGGGATTATTTGGTTATTAAAATGTATTCGGTGTTTTCTATTGATTTGGCAGACTGTACATATGAAATCTAGAATTTAAAATATTTCAAAACTTGTATCTTATTTTAATTTCTTATAAATGACATTTTAAAAGACTTTTTTCATTTACATTAAGAATTTGTCAATGCACATTTACGCTCCTTCGATAAAACGCACTTTACTTTAGAAAAGTATCACCAATGGACATAGAGAATATTTAAGGTCAGAAAATGTCAAATACGACATTTTCCCTGAAAACTGTGGTACAGTTTAAAAAGAGAGTAAAAGTATATTTTCATGTTTAAATTTGGAAAGATCTCGACAATGCCAAATGAAGACGTCACAGATGCATTTTTCTTTGAATAAAAGAGAGCACATATATAAATAATATATTTGATACATTCCTAAATTAGTCACAATCTAAACATTTTAAAAGCAACAATTTACATATTTTATACATTTTTACGGTACTATCTCAAAAAATAAAAATAAAGTCTCGACATTTTCAAGTTACTAAGTGTATTTGCGCTAACATATGAACATGATTTTTTTTCTGCTTTTTTTCGTGCCCGTAATTTTTGAAAAGTTTCGGAGTAGTTTTTACCAGCTTGAGAGGAAACTTGTAATAATAAGTTTTCTCAATTCAAAATATTAGTTTTTTTGGATGCTATAAATTCTTAAATAAACATTTCTATGTGTAATAAACATAATAAAATAACAGAATTAACATTAAAATAATAGAATTAATGTAATCATTAAAATTAATACTATTTTTTTTAGTCTTGCAAGAATAAATTCTGTTACGCATCTGAAAATAGTTCCTCGAGAATGGATAGCATCCAAAAACCAACATTCCGTGTTGAGAAAGCTGATAAATCAAGTGCAAAAACTACTCGGAAATGTTTCAAAAAAAATTATCGGCCTCAAAAGAAACGTTTTTTTGAGAAAACCTTATTGAAAACTCGGAATCAGGTCTCAGTTTCAGAAGCTTCTAAAGATAAATTAACACTTTTTGGAATCGCGGATAACTAGGAAGTGATTATACGGTGCGTCCCACAAGTTCCCATACTCCAACTTGAAGACCTCATTGTCCGTGATTTTTTTAACTATTAAATTCTATCGTCTGCTTATCATTGCATCAATTCTTGAGTTCTTATCGTTTGGTTCTTTTAGCGCTCAATTGGTGCGATAATAAAGTTCTATGCTATTTTTTTCTGAATAATGAAATGAGTTTATCACGCATTCAGAGAATTGCGCAGCTTATTTTAAATGTATATTGTATGAAAGGTGCAATGATTTTGGCGATGTTAATATCCAAATGACGCAATACCAAGTAAAGATACACTACATCGACTTGTTCGAGTATTTCGTAATACAGGTTCGGTGGAAGACAAGCACAGGATTGGAAGACCGAAAGTTGTTACACCAGCATTTCTGCAAAACAACCAATACAAGAACAAAGATATGTTCTATTCAAATAAATGAGAAGCTCACGAAAATAATAATTGATAACGCAAGTGGTGTAAGCTTGAGGAATATAAAATACTATAATGAAATAGGTACACCTGAATTATACCAAGAAAATCTATGCATATTGACCAAATTTGCGGAGAGCAAACGAAGTCAATAGGGTTCTTCGAGCAGAAAATACAAGTAGATGGAGTGAAATTAATAGATGATTTTCATGTAGTGTCAGATCTGGACTGTGACATATTGTTTTGTGGAAAGAAAATAACAGGATGTGATTTATCTGTTACAAAAAAAGGCGTCAGAATAAAAAATCTCGCCAAGAAAGAAAACGCCGATGGCGAAACCATTGATTATTGTAGATATGTTAAAGCAGTGAGGAATTCTAGTGAAAATTTAAAATGTGTGGCCAACAATAAAAGTAAAAATGCAACAATAAAATAACGAAAAGATCACGTGAGGAAGAATCCAACTCAATAAGTAAGAAAAAAATGAATGAAAGAAGCGAGGTTTCAAAAGTAGTGCAAATAAGCGAGCTGAAAGAAAAACGCGAAGAACGAGCAAATGAAAAATAAATAATAAAAATTGAAAAAGGTTATAAACCAAGAAACAGGAGAGAAGAAATTTATATTGAAAAAACAAATGATAATGAAAATAGATGTATTGAAAATTTAAAAAAAACGTGATTACGATTATTTAAATAATTTAAGACAATATTATCCGAGAAATAATTTTTTGATAGACGTAATAGATATTGCGAAGATCAGAGAAGAGTTTTAGACATACAATACATAGAAAGAAAGCAGGAAAACTTTTAAAGGGAAAAGATGAAATTGTGTAAGAGAAATCATATGAGATTAGAAGAAAGAACAAACTAAATGTCTTGCTTGAACACATAACTTGCCTGAACTAAATTTTAGCTTAATATGAGGCGTGTATAAAAATCGTTAGGCATTATACAGGGCTTTACATTGAAGCATATTTGAAATATATGAAATTGAAGTATATTTTTGTCTATTGATAGGAATTGTTGTCAGTTAGTTTCCACGCTATTTTGGGTTTTCTTACTAAACTAAATTATAACATACTACATTTTAGCATATAATATATATAAATCTACAGATGAAATACAGGGCTGCACAAAAGAATTTAAGTACTTTCCCGGCTTTGGACTGTAATAGTTGAATCCCGTTTTTCATATACGGAATGCATTTTCTAAAACGATTACTTAAGTATCTTATTTACCTTATTAAACCGCAAAGTATTTTTTAAGTATTCGGGAACTGTTTGAATGTGTTTCATAATATATGCCTGGGGCATGATTTTTCTTTCTTGTTTAAAAAATAAAATTGCTGGTTTTAAATATTCTTCTATCCACGCATTTCACGCTGGAATAGACGGAATTTTAAAAATATCGGGCACATATGATAAAAACATTTGTGTTACTTACTTGACTTGAAAAACACTTTAACTAATAAAAAGGCGCTTAAAACTCATGTTTTAAAGACTAATTGTTACTCTTACTTGAAATATTGTTATGTTACATTATATACATTATTTTAGTAATGTTTAGTAAAAAGTGTTTTATTCAAATTTATTGGACTTATTGAAGACAGATTTATTTTAAGTATCTATAAAAATAAACAAATTACAAAAT
This sequence comes from Maratus michaelseni, assembly GCA_963931845.1. Lineage (NCBI taxonomy): Eukaryota > Metazoa > Arthropoda > Arachnida > Araneae > Salticidae > Maratus > Maratus michaelseni. The sequence goes on along the minus strand of OZ007590.1, from coordinate 124,872,155 downwards.
AATTAAGTATTTTTGCTTTTCGAGGGCTTTAATTGTAGTTTATATACAAACATTCAAAAGGAATAAACAATGTGCAAAAAGTACGTTGAAAGTTTTCTGAAAAACATTTCAATGAAATAACAAGTATCTATTTAAAAAAAAAAATACTTCAAATTTTTTTTTTCGTTTTTCCCCCTTTTTTTAACAAAAGGAAATTTACATTTATCATTTTATTTGTATTTCATTTTATATAATTATAATAAATATTTACATTTTATTTGTATACAAATTATCATTTTATTTGTATTTCATTTTATATAATTATAATAAATATTTACATTTTATTTGTATACAAATTATCATTTTATTTGTATGTCTGAAATATACTGCTTTAGTATTTGGACATTAACAATAACTTAAAGAAAAGACGAAAAAAAATCAGACAGGAACATAAATACTTAAAATAAGGAGATATGAAAAATTACACAAAAAATTATATGTATAAACTTTTGACATGTTTCATTAATATAAGCGACAAAATAATCTTGATCATCTGTAAACATCTCATTTATTGTAATATGACATTAACAATAGTCTGAATTTTCTATAAACAAATAGGAAAATATTTAAAGACAAAAATTTTAAATGCTTTTGCAAATTATGTACTGGGTGTTTAAATTTAAAATAGTGATCTTTGATGTAGCTTTACACATTATTTTGAGCTTTTTTTACACATTAAGAGTTAGTGCATGGTGTATTGTCAAAAGATTGAAGTATTTCTAAGATTATTGTATAAAAGTTTTATGAGTGAAAAAATAAGTATGTCACTTATATTTACATCTAATATAGTTAATTAGTAACTGAATTTTAAGATATGGCCATCGTTCTGGAGACACCTTGTATTCTATTCCTCTTGAATATATCTACCAAGGCTAGTATATTTTCATTTTTAAACAGTGAATGTTTAACATAAGTAAATATTTTGGTATTATTACAAGGTAGTTTAAAACAGATATTTTTCCGTCATTTACAACAAATGTTCAAACCGTTTGAGGAATAAAAATTTTAATGATCTTTAACGTAGTTTTTTTTTTTTAGTTTTTTATACATGTGAAGAGACAGTGCAGGTCCATGTATTGACGAAACATTTAACTATTTTTTAGATCACTATGTAAAAGGTTTATGAACGACAGTATAAGTTATGAGACAGTATAAGTTAACAGACAATATAAGTATGTAATTTATTGTAACTTTACATCTAACATAGTTAATGTGTTACTGAATATTAACATCTAGATATCTTTTTAGAAACACCTTGTATTTTATTCCGCTTGAGTTTGGCTCACAAGGTCGGTATAAGTTCATTTTTATACAACGCTTATATATCATATTTGCTTATATATCATGGGCAAATATTTTGGTATTGTGACAAGGTAGATATGAACAGATTGTGAAAGAAAATTATTTCAAAAACTATTTATATGTTTCAATTTATACATCCAGATAATAAATCAAATACATGTACAAAGAAAAGCTATGAACATAGTATATGATAAGGTATATAGAAATTTAACAATGAATTTATACATAAAATTACTTTGACAAATCTGTTAAAAAATATATAAATCTTTATTTACTTAAGACCAACGTCTATTCTATTTATTTAGTACCGCGATTTTCAACTTGAGAAAACAATTTAGTTACTATTAATCATGTGTAACAACGTTTTCTTTCGATAAGGTATTTTTTGTAAAATTGTTGAATTACTTAGTTTAGTATCTTTATATAATATATTTAGCTTAATACTTAACTCTATAATTCATAAATTTTATACATTTAAACTTGCTTCAAATATTTCCTTTATTATTGAGGAATTTATACGAAAAAACTAAAATGGTGGAACAACTAAAATTAATATTAATGTACAATTATATAAAAATATGATACTTCAGCTCCTTAAGATTTCCCTCTTAAATCATTCATAAATCATTCGTAGATTTTGTAGAGCAGCTGTAATAGTTTCTGAAATCTTGCCATCATTCATGATCTGGTAAATCCGTGTATTCAACCGACTTAATACGCATCTTTATGAAAAGAGAAGCATATATATGTATATATATATTTTTTTAATCTTCCGACTCAATTTATTTTTATTAGAAGTGGTTAAAATATAAAATTTTATTTGATATTTTGCTATACATAATTGGCATTATAACACATGTAAACGGAAAATAAACAAGAATGAAAAATCAAGGGTCAAGCATAGATTATGTAACACTTTCCAATACTTCCAAACTACTTTTAGAAGTCATAGAAATAAGGAATAATGTATGATGTTTAAGTAAACAAATTTGAAAAACGCATAACACATCTAAAAATCAAATTTCAGAAATTTCAAACAATATTCGAGAAAATATCCTAATTATTTTGTGCAGTCCTGTACTATATGATCTACAAGGTGATTCCAAATTCCTGGTACAAACTTTAAGGGGTTTTGCAGACCACTGTAACAAACAATTTTTGGGTATGAAAGCAGGGTAGGAAAGCCATTTATATGATAAAAAATACAGGGTGTCTCAGTCCAATCCGAAGTCGCGTTTCCGTAAATAACTTTAATAGTATAGTGAAGATATTTTAACGAAATACTTACGATGTGCTTACGATTCATACAAAGATGAGTCTGTTGTGCATTTTGTTAAAATATCTTCACTACTGTTAAAGTTATGAAGGAAAACGCGACTTTGGATTGGACTGAGACGCCCTGTAATTTTGACTAAATAAATAGATTTTTAACCCTGGTTTCCTATACAATAAATTATTTTTACAGTGGGTTGGTACAAGACACATAAATTTTCAGTTTTCATCTGAATATAATTGTATTGTAAATCACCTTAAAAAAATATATTATGTTCAGCTTCAGATTATCATATTTATCCATAGAAATAAATAGTTTTAATTTTTTTTTAATAAATCCTGGGATTTTTTTATAAATTCCGAGTTTCACTTTTAAAGCAACTCATTTAAACCATTTTTACTCATTGAAATTTTAAAAAATTCATCTCTTTTTAATTAGCGTTGAATTTTATTAATTTTATTAAATATATTTCTTAGTATTTAATAATGCATAATTTAGTATTTAACATTAGTATTTAATAATAATACAGCATATTTTGTAAAGTGTTATAAAATGGAAGAGAGCAATAAAATAAAATATTAGTTTCGACATAAAACAAATAAAAATTTTAAGTAAAATACTGTAAAAATATTACGAATATTTAAATTTTCAGACTCAAGATCCCGTGCTGTGCTAAGTTTCGATTAGTTATATTCGTATAAACAATTTGTTTGTGCTAAAATGTAAAATTGTGTTTATTTATCTATATACACCACTGTTGCCAGATACAGTGAGATTTTTTTTATTCAGAATGCTACCACGCGCTGTTAAAAATTTGCAGCAAACTGTCCAGTCATTTGACCGTTTATATAGAAAAAGGTTACATAACCGTAATTTAACTCCATTCTGACCATATTATTGCCCATATTATGGTCATAATAGAGTTAAATTATGGTTATGTAACCATTTTCTATAAAAACGGTCATATGACTGGACAGTTTGCTGCAAATTTTTAATAGTGCGCCACGTTCTGAAGACAAATATTCGCCTTATTTAATAACAGACTAAATAAGACAAACGAGCAGGGAAAATCGAGCTATGCTCGGTCAAAATTAAATTTGAGTTCAAATATCATGACCAATGACCAAAATGACCCACTAATTGAATTTTCTCGAACATGTGACTTAGCCCAACAGTCTTCTCGTGCCCGAAAATCATAAGATGCAAAATTTAGTGTTAATAGTCTGAGTCGCTTTTTAAATAAATTAGCTTGACCCACAACGACCCAGAAATGACCCACTAATCGAATTTTCTCGGACATGTGACCTAGCCCAATGACTTTCTCGTGCCCGAAACTCGTAGGGTACAAAATTTAATCAAAATCGTTAGAGCCGTTTTTAGGTAAAATTAATTTGACCCGCGTTGATCCAAAAATGACCCACTAATCGAAAGTTCTCGAACATGTGAACCAACGCAATAGTCTTCTCGTGCCCGAAAATGGTCAGATACAAAATTTCGTCAAAACCATTTGAACCGTTTTTTAGATACAATTAGCTTGATCATGACCCAAAATGACCCACTAATCCAATTTTCTCGAACATGTGACCTAGCCCAATGGTTTTCCGGTGCCCCAAAACGGTAGCATACAAAATTTCGTCAAAATCGTTAGAGACGTTTTTAAGATAAAATTTGCATATATATATAACCACACACAAGATTTGCTCGTATTAGAATATATGATTTTACTATTATAAAATGTGTTAGCAAGCCGGTATACATATCTTTCTAAGGTTTGTCATCTCTAAAATCACAGTTGGTGCAAGTGTATTCGTGCAAAATGTATTTTCAGCATGCATGTTCTAACAACTATATTAAACACAAGTAAAATGGCAAAGGCTTCGCGGGCCACGTGTTTGACATTTCTGGATTAGAGGGAGATCAGAATTTTTTAAATAACAAACAAATTTTGGTTCAAAAATTACCAACAGATGGCGCTGCTTACATAATATGACGCAGACTTATGCAAATCACGCTATTAATAAAACCTCTCAATGCACACAGATTCTTCCTTCGAAGCCAGCACTATACTATCGTTACCAGACCAAGAGCTATTGGTTAAACAATTTAATAAGAACGTGGAATCGGCGACTGTCACATTGCGAAAATTTTGCACGGCAAAATGACTGAAGATGAGAAAACGGCCTGTATCATTTGATGAGATGCTGAAGCATCTCAGACGCTTCGCATAAATGTGTCTTTTACTATAAGCCTAATTTGCATACACATGCTTCATACAACTTTTTTTGTTATTAAAAAAAATCCGATCTCCATCTTATCCCATTCCTGCAAAATGCAATATTTTGGCATCGTTTCCTTTTTTTTTTTTAATGATTTGTTTAAGTTTTAACGAATTTTTGACGGACCCGATGCTTGATATAGATTGGTGATTTGTGATTTAAAAAATGTTTTTAATGAAATGGATATTTGTGAACATATCTTACATGTAGCAATTCATATTTAAATTTATAGCATAACACATATGATTGGAAATAAACATAAAAGTAAAAATAAAATAAATTATCGTGAGTAATCTGAAAGATAACAAGAAAAATGCGAATGATGGCGGTTCAAATCATTGCATTATAGATAGTGCAACTGTTGAATATTCGTAATAGTCATGATAATGATTTCGGTGAAGAGAAACATGTACATGATTTATTAACTATTTTTTACTGTTTTTATTTTACATATTTTAGCAATTATTGAAGTAAATTAAACTCATTTTCTAATATTTTTTTAATGGGATAGATTTATTATTCAGTCAGTAAACTACTGTTTTTCTCTAGAAATTCTTTATATGTAATTAATGTTTTCTTATATGAGAAAAATAATTTTTAAAATGTTAATTACTCTCATAGACATTATTATATCTTCCGTTGCAATACAATTTTGTGCAATATTTTCTAAAATACAGTCACCTAATAAAAATATTCAGACGCAGGGAAGATCCATTTTTAGTTTCATTGGTCAACTGTGAATGTTCACCTTGTCATTTCTTTGATGTATTTTCACTGGACTAGATTTAGGTCTTTAACTTTAACCACTGTAACAAACAATTTTTGGGTATGAAAGCAGGGTAGGAGAGCCATTTATATGATAAAAAATACAGGGTGTCTCAGTCCAATCCGAAGTCGCGTTTTCGTAAATAACTTTAATAGTATAGTAAAGATATTTTAACGAAATACTTACGATGTGCCTACGATTCATACAAAGATGAGTCTGTTGTGCATTTTGTTAAAATATCTTCACTACTGTTAAAGTTATGAAGGAAAACGCGACTTCTGATTGAAGTGAGACGCCCTGTAATTTTAACTAAATAAATAGATTTTTAACCTTGGTTTCCTATACAATAAATGATTTTTACAGTAGGTTGGTACAAGACACATAAATTTTCAGTATTGTAAATCACCTTTAAAAAAATATATTATGTTCAGCTTCAGATTATCATATTTATCCATAGAAATAAATAGTTTTAATTTTTTTTTAAATAAACCCTGGGATTTTTTTATAAATTCCGAGTTTCACTTTTAAAGCAACTCATATAAACCATTTTTACTCATTGAAATTAAAAAAAAATTATCTCTTTTCAATTAGCGTTGAATTTTATTAATTTTATTAAATATATTTCTTAGTATTTAATAATGCATAATTTAGTATTTAACATTAGTATTTAATAATAATACAGCATATTTTGTAAAGTGTTATAAAATTGAAGAGATCAATAAAATATAATATTAGTTTTGACATAAAACAAATAAAAATTCTAAGTAAAATACTGTAAAAATATTACGAATATTTAAATTTTCAGACTCAAGATCCCGTGCTGTGCTAAGTTTCGATTAGTTATATTCGTATAAACAATTTGTTTGTGCTAAAATGTAAAATTGTGTTTATTTATCTATATACACCACTGTGCTAGATAGAGTGAGATTTTTTTTATTCAGAATGCTACCACGCACTGTTAAAAATTTGCAGCAAACTCTCCAGTCATTTGACCGTTTTTATAGAAAAAGGTTACATAACCGTAATTTAACTCCATTCTGACCATATTATTGCCCATATTATGGTCATAATAGAGTTAAATTATGGTTATGTAACCATTTTCTATAAAAACGGTCATATGACTGGACAGTTTGCTGCAAATTTTTAATAGTGCGCCACGTTCTGAAGACAAATATTCGCCTTATTTAATAACAGAATAAATAAGACAAACGAGCAGGGAAGATCGAGCTATGCTCGGTCAAAATTAAATTTGAGTTCAAATATCATGACCAATGACCAAAATGACCCACTAATTGAATTTTCTCGAACATGTGACTTAGCCCAACAGTCTTCTCGTGCCCGAAAATCATAAGATGCAAAATTTAGTGTAAATAGTCTGAGCCGCTTTTTAGATAAATTAGCTTGACCCACAACGACCCAGAAATGACCCACTAATCGAATTTTCTCGGACATGTGGCCGAGCCCAATGACTCTCTCGTGCCCGAAACTCGTAGGGTACAAAATTTAATCAAAATCGTTAGAGCCGTGTTTAGGTAAAATTAATTTGACCCGCGTTGATCCAAAAATGACCCACTAATCGAAAGTTCTCGAACATGTGAACCAACGCAATAGTCTTCTCGTGCCTGAAAATGGTCGGATACAAAATTTCGTCAAAACCGTTTGAACCGTTTTTTAGATACAATTAGCTTGATCATGACCCAAAATGACCCACTAATCGAATTTTCTCGAACATGTGACCTAGCCCAATGGTTTTCCGGTGCCCCAAAACGGTAGCATACAAAATTTCGTCAAAATCGTTAGAGCCGTTTTTAAGATAAAATTTGCATATATATATAACCACACACAAGATTTGCTCGTATTAGATCATATGATTTTACTATTATAAAATGTGTTAGCAAGCCGGTATATATATCTTTCTAAGGTTTGTCATCTCTAAAATCACAGTTGGTGCAAGTGTATTCGTGCAAAATGTATTTTCAGCATGCATGTTCTAACAACTATATTAAACACAAGTAAAATGGCAAAGGCTTCGCGGGCCACGTGTTTGACATTTCTGGATTAGAGGGAGATCAGAATTTTTTAAATAACAAACAAATTTTGGTTCAAAAATTACCAACAGAGGGCGCTGCATACATAATATGACGCAGACTTATGCAAATCACGCTATTAATAAAACCTCTCAATGCACACAGATTCTTCCTTCGAAGCCAGCAGTATACTATCGTTACCAGACCAAGCGCTATTGGTTAAACAATTTAATAAGAACGTGGAATCGGCGACTGTCACATTGCGAAAATTTTGCACGGCAAAATGACTGAAGATGAGAAAACGGCCTGTATCATTTGATGAGATGCTGAAGCATCTCAGACGCTTCGCATAAATGTGTCTTTTACTATAAGCCTAATTTGCATACACATGCTTCATACAACTTTTTTTGTTATTAAAAAAAATCCGATCTCCATCTTATCCCATTCCTGCAAAATGCAATATTTTGGCATCGTTCCTTTTTTTTTTTTTTTAATGATTTGTTTAAGTTTTAACGAATTTTTGACGGACCCGATGCTTGATATAGATTGGTGATTTGTGATTTAAAAAATGTTTTTAATGAAATGGATATTTGTGAACATATCTTACATGTAGCAATTCATATTTAAATTTATAGCATAACACATATGATTGGAAATAAACATAAAAGTAAAAATAAAATAAATTATCGTGAGTAATCTGAAAGATAACAAGAAAAATGCGAATGATGGCGGTTCAAATCATTGCATTATAGATAGTGCAACTGTTGAATATTCGTAATAGTCATGATAATGATTTCGGTGAAGAGAAACATGTACATGATTTATTAACTATTTTTTACTGTTTTTATTTTACATATTTTAGCAATTATTGAAGTAAATTAAACTCATTTTCTAATATTTTTTAATGGGATAGATTTATTATTCAGTCAGTAAACTACTGTTTTTCTCTAGAAATTCTTTATATGTAATTAATGTTTTCTTATATGAGAAAAATAATTTTTAAAATGTTAATTACTCTCATAGACATTATTATATCTTCCGTTGCAATACAATTTTGTGCAATATTTTCTAAAATACAGTCACCTAATAAAAATATTCAGACGCAGGAAAGATCCATTTTTAGTTTCATTGGTCAACTGTGAATGTTCACCTTGTCATTTCTTTGATGTATTTTCACTGGACTAGATTTAGGTCTTTAACTTTAAATATATGTACTTCTTGATTTAAAATGTAAGTATTATTTATTAAATAAAATCAAATTTTTAATGTATTAAGATAAATACTTTTTTTACACTAAAGATGCGTGGAATTATGGATCAAAATATTGTTTAATAAAGCAAACAAACTTCTAGATAACACCATAAATTTAAGAGGTGCACTAGGCCTTTAGAAAGAACTTTGTATTTCTTCAAACGCAAAAGACCCTCTATCAGTCAAAAGGTTAATAAGGCTTGATGGCTAAGAAGGCTTGATTTCAAATAGAAATATTAGAATGAATTTGGATGTTGGAGGGAATATAAGTGGTAGGGATACGTGTACAGATTTTTTTTAAATGGGTAAAAAATCAACAGTTTTTAAGTTAAAATCATTATGATAACTGAATAATAAAGTTTTAAATAATACAATGGCATTTAACTTCGAAAAAATAATAAAATTAAAGTTATGTTTCTTAAAATATTTCCTTAAAGGAATATTTATAAAAGTTTTAAAAATTAAGAAAATTTATAAAAATATAAATTATAGGTGGCTGACAAAGTTTAATGATATATTCTTAAAATATTTAAATAGTAAAAATAAAATAATGCAATGGAAAGTATCACCCAGAACACTACGATTAAAGTTATATTTTTAAAATAAAGTATTTAAAAATATGCAATATCTGAATAAAAGTACATTGACAGACGCAGGAGAAAAACACTTTGCTAACAGTATATCCAAATATGCATTAATATTTGAACAAAGAAAAATCTTTAAACAAGCGTACGCTTTACTTGTACATTTTTTTTACTCCGCTGTAAGCCTTGACTTACGATACTTTTGTATGGCGTATGCTTGTGAAATTTTGGATTTTCCTAAAAGGACATTATTTCAGTCTATCCTGTCACTTATCTATCTTCTCCAGTTTCAAGTGATCTTATAAGGTAACTGATCAAAAGAAACTGAAAAGGAACAGAAAGTGATCTTAGAGCGTTTCAATGCATGTGACAATATACATGAACTTCAGACAAGTAAAATAAAATAAAAAGTTTAGAGTATATCATGCAACGATATCTTATTTATTTATCTTTGAATATAGCGTAGAAACTGTATCTATATTATCTTTTAAAGAAGCTTTCGTAAGGCTTTGAATTCTACGTATTCAAGAGGGTGGATTGCAAGAGTTGTTCAAATAGAAAGAAGAGGTTGGTAAATATCAATAGCCATTTTAAATAATTGATGTTAAAACAATCATGAAAAAAATTTTACCGTCTAAATGTTTGTTTTTCATCGATTTATACTTCATATATTCACTTATTTTGCGACTAGCACTATGAATAAACAGAAAACACCCAGTGTAGTTGCACAAAGTATAATTATTCAATTTCTAACAAATGAAAATGTGAAACTTATTAAAATTTGACACAGAAATTTGAATGTACAATACGGAAATTAGACCCTATTAAGTAAATGGTACAGATTGTTTAGAATTAGCCGTGTAGCAAGTGAAACACAATGATCCACAGTAGAATGGCGCACAAAAAGTGAAACTTTCACACTGAAGCAAAAACTGACTGAAGCAGAATAACTTTTGAACAGCTTTCACAGAAGCAAAAATCAAAAGTTCACACTAAAATATTTTGAGATTTAATGGGTATCATGTATGTCCATTATTTTCCTGAATGGAGTATATACAATACATACAGTATATTAATGTTAAATTTTATTGAAGATTAAAGCAGCACAAAGGCCCTAAAAACGACCCATTTCAATCCTAATTTTCATCTATTCATGGGCAATGCACAACTAAGCACAGCAAGCAATGCTCAGCAAGTGTAACGAAACGTTACTAAAACAACACTCAACATTCTCCTTATGGTCCAACCTTATCACCTTCTGATTATCATTTCTTTAGATCCCCTAAAAGAGGGGTTAGAAGGAGAGAGATTTTCATCAGATGAAGAAGTCAAAGAATTTTTGTGCAATTAGAATCATACTGGGCCTAATTCTCTTATTATACAAGAATTTTTAAAAAAATCCGATGTATTAAAAATGTGTGTAGATGTTAAAAATAAGCTATCTAACAAGAACCGTTGGCATAATTTTTATAAGTGATATTTTAAAAATAACCTATTAAAACAATTTAATATTTTTTTATACTATATCAACCCTTGCATATCACGTTACGTTGTTTTGATAAAAATAAATAAATATTTTTAAACATTAAATTTTGTTCATCATTTCAAATAAAGTTGCTTCCAAAAAATTTGTCGCCATCAGATGGTAATTTTTTTTTTGTAATAATTGGTAATCTGGTTGAGCCATAATCTGGTAAAATGTCTAAAACTGTAACGTGACTAGAGTTATCCTTTCAAATGAATTCTAATGCGTTCTTGACATTTAGTTAGTGGAACCTGACTTGCTATGAATATACAAGCACGAACGCTTAAAACTCTAAACCTATAACTAGCATTCTAATCACAAGACGAGTCGGCCGATATCAGCTTCCTCTAACGCAGCATATTGAGATTACTTCTTCTAATTTGCTATTAAATCTTTTCATATAATGGTTCAAAGTTAAATCCTTCTTCATGATTCACAATATTCAGGAGATTTTCAAAATTAAACAAACCGTAGTTTGGCGTTACTGTTTTTCTTGCACCATCAAATGGTTTAACATCGAACGGAATTATTAATATTATTAAAACATAGTCGAAAAAAATAATAATATTTTCTATTTAAATTTACCTACATTCTTCAATAGTGATCTAAATAGGATAAAATATATTTTACAGATATATCTTTGGTGAGTAAAGATAAAGTAAAACTCAAATAAAATCATACGTTAAAAACAAGTAAGTTTTGTAACAAGTAAAAACGTAAAGTTTATTTTGTAATAAGAAAAAGACAGGAAATTCAAAATTGCAAATATATTTCTCTAATTGTTTATAGATATTTATATGAAGAAAACTTCTATACTATTTTGTTAAAGAAACTTTGTTTATTCTCTTTTACTTTCAGTAAACCTCTTTAGAAAATGTCACATCAATATTTCTTTAACTCAACTGTAAGAAGAGGATTGTGGTCGAGTTGCGAATTTTTGCACCTAATTGGTAGATGCCATTTGAAATTAAGATTAAATGCAGACTTTGACAGCATTTTCTATTCTTTAAAGATAGACAGTGAAAACTGTACTTTTGTTTTCTTTATAGAAAAAAGAAGAAAAAAACAGGAATTTTAAAATTACCAATAAATGTCTCCATTTGTTTATACATGTCTATAGGAAGAAAAACTTCCATACTATTTTGTTATGGAAATATATTTCTAAAGAATATTTGTTTATTATATTTTACTTTCAGTAAATCTCTTTAGAAAATGTCACACCAATATTTCTTTAACTCAACTGTAAGAAGAGGATTGTGGGTGAGTTACAAATTTTGGCATCTAAATCGTAGATGCCATTTTAAATTCAGATTGAATGCCGACTTAGTAGACAGAATTTTCTATTCTTTAAAAGTAGGCTGTCAGAACTGTAAGCCAAAATGCCATTTAAATCCATACTTGTTCTAGACGTAAAATTCGAGAACTTTGAGAACGATTTTAGTGATTGTCTTTCAGACATTTTGGCGGTTTCTTTGAAATTCTAAGAGTTTTAATATGGTAATAAGTTAAATAGAATAGAAATGCTTAATATGAACATCTATTTTTATTTTTTAACTAACAATTAATTCTTTTACATTAATGGTTAATCCTTTTACATTTAAAATAAAAATTAAAGAAATCTCAAAGTGAATTAGCTATATTTATAATGCTTAAATTGAAACAGTTCAGAAATGATAAATAAACATGTATTATTGTAAGAATTGTTTAGCTCAAAATAATACACATAAATGCATAAGAACCCGCCTATTGGAAAACAATATTGATATATCCATATAGCAACAATTCATTTAGAAGACATTTCTGAAAAACAACAAAAAAAATTACATGTTTGAAATAGAAATCCTATTAATATCCTATTGTATTTAGATACTGTTATGAGCAAGTATCCACACAGAGAAGAAAAATCACGTTTTTTTGCATAAATTATGAATATGTTCCACAATTATAAGAATATTTTTACGAAATATTCAGTTTTTTTTCTTCAGCTTGCCAGCAAAAATTCTAACTGTACAAAAAAATGCCAGGTGTCTTTGAAACATCTGGAATTGCGAGCAACAAAATTCTACTTTACTTATTAACTTAATTTGGATCTGATTTTTTAAAAATAATAATAATTTTGATATTATCATTGTTAACATTGACTATTTTCGATATTTTATCTCCTATTTGTGGAAGAATCGTGATTTCAGGATTTTGTTTTGCAATTAAATATTTAGTACAAGATTTTGTTGCCAAAGCTAAGAAGAAAAATCAAAAGCTGGAATGTTTGCCGCGTCAAGGACGACCATTGTACTTCCCTATGTAATATAATTTTCACATATGAGATGGTTAGAACGACAGTGGAGTAAGTCAAAAATTTGAAAAGTCTTGATAACCCTATTTCCACTGAACGTATATTAATTTCTGTTCAGTGTGACAGTCAAATAAGTCATAGTTTACTTAGGGAGTCGATAAAAGGCAAAACAAGTTGGACCACTTAATTCAGTGTTAATACGACAAATTTCACAAAACATTTCATTTCTCAAATGGCTAAATATTGACTTACTCTACTATACTTATAACCCCCTCATATGGAGTTACATTTTAATTATTTTTGAATTTATTGCATTTAAACAAAATTTGTTAAATTATTACTGTAGATAGCTAAATTTTATTAAATAATTTCTCTTGCGTAAGTTTAACTATTATTACATGCATTACGTGATTAATTACGAACAATAAACTGATAAAATGTCAAACCATAAAATGACTAAAGTTATCCTTCTCAAATAAATTCTTGAAGTTCTTGGTATTTACTTAAGTGATTACATACGATCTTAACTTTCAAAAAATCGATTTTTTTATGAAATTTAAATCCTTATAGTGTGTAGAATTATGGGCAAAAAGATTTGAAGTGATACCTCAATTACTAAGAAAGGTATGAGCAAAAATGTGAGCGCGCGCACGATCGATAAAACTGACCGCGCCGAAAAGATTGTAGTAAAGATAAAAAATATTTTAATGAGCAGATTAAGGCACACAATGATCCAAAATATAAAGAAGAAATTAAGTGCACGTTGAAAATAATATATACATATCAGTATATTTCTTTCTTGTAAAAGTTTAAACGCAATTTTCTGGAAACTACATTTTTCAACATGTACAACATGATAAAGTGAACAATTTTTAACTGTTTTAGATAACATTTTCGCTCATCTAAGCATAATTAAATTATGCTTAAAAGAGCCATTCAGTCATGTTTTAAAATTTAATTTTTTTATATTTATTTAATAATTTTAAGTGTCAAAATTTTAGAAGAAAAATGAAAAATTGTTTTCAAAATGGCGCAATTTCCTTATTTTTCACAAAATTTAAACGATAACACTTAGCTACAACCTTATTTTACAATTTGAAATTGATATTATAGTAATTTTTTGTTTCTATAAGAAGTTAGGATGCTGCCCATCAAGCCCGGAAATTTTCGTACAGGTCAACGCAGCTGGAGATTTCCCGCGTAATAGGCGACCAAATTCAATAACAAAAAAAAAAAAAAAAAAAAAAAAAATTAAAATACTTGAAGTAATGAAAAACAACGTGAAATTATTAGTTTTTACAATAAATGTCAACCCTTTCCTACAAATATTTTTCAAAATATGTCAATTTTGCTCAGCCGAAAACGTATGTAACACCGTAAAGTAGAATCTGACATACTTTACACATACAAGCCCGAACAGCGATTAGAATCTTAAACCTCTTTACTTGTAACTAGTTTTCTAACCACAAGACAAGATGGCGTATGTCATCTTCCTCTACCGCAATATATTGAGATAATATATAGTCCTTCTAATTGACTGTTATATATTTTCATAGAATGGTGAAAAGTTGAATCCTTTTTCACGCTTCACAATAACCAGGAGATTTCCAAAATTAAGTGAGCCGTATTTTGGCGTTTCTACATTCATTTAATGGTTTAACATCGAACAGAAATCTCAATACAATTCAAAAATAGGCAAAAAAAATTAATATTTTTTGTTTAATATTAACTTTAATCTTCAATAGTGATCTAAATTGAATAAAATATCTTTTAGACTTTGGTAAGCAAATATAAAGTAAAACTATTATAAAGTCATGTGTTAAAAACGAATTACGTTTGTTTTTTTATAGAAGAATTGTGGAGCAAAAACAGCTATTACAAATAAATTTCGATCGTTCTTTATACATATTTATATAACAAAAAAAAATTCTATACTTTTTTGTTAAAGAAAGCAAAAATATTTCTGAAGAATCTTTGTTTATTTTATTTCACTTTCAGTAAATATCTTTAGAAAATGTCACATCGATATTTTTTTATCTCAACTATAAGAAAAGGAAATTGTGGATGAGATACAAATCTTGGCATCTATTTCATAGATGCCATTTTAAATTCAGATTGAATCCAGGCTTTGACAGTATTTTCTATTATGTTTGTGTGAACATAAAGTTAAGCAGTTGGACCTGTAAATAGAAATACTATTTAAATCCATACTTGATCCGGACGTAAAATTCGACAGCTTTGAGAACGTGTTTAGTGATTGTCTTTCTGGCACGTTGGTGGTTTCTTAGAAATTCTAAAATGTTTGATATGATAGGAAGTTGAATAGAATAAATATATTTTATATGCAAACCTGTTTCTTTTGTAGAACTAATAATTTTGTTTATTTGAAAATTATTTAAAGGAATCTCAATATGCAGTACATTACAATATATCCACACTGAGGGCAAGAATAAAATGATCTAGCTGTATTCAAAATATTCAACAGCTTAGAATTGATGAATAAACATAGATTATTGTAACAGTTGTTTAGCTCAAAATAATCCACATAATGTCATATACGAGTAAGCATGTCAGAAAACAATATTGATATCGATATAGCAATAAATTATTTTCAAGACATTTCTGAAAAAAACATATAAATTTTGTTTCAACTATAAATCCTATTAATTTCCTATTATATTTAGCTTATCTTATGAGCAAGTAAACGTATACTGTTAACTAAAACAAAAAAAATCAGGTATCATGCATAATTTATGAATATTTTTTCCAATTACAAGACTATTGGTACGAAATATTCAGTTTTTCTTCAGTTTGCCAGCAAAAATTCTAACTCTACAAATAACGCATGGTGTATATGAACATTTTGATATTACAAGCAACCACATCCAATTTTACTCATTAACTTAATTTAACCCATTAAGAGCCTCTTGCTCCCATTTTGGGAACATTGCTTTAGAATTTTTTTTTAAAGCCCGTATTTTATAAATTGTTAAAAGGTTCATGTTATTTGCATTTTGAATATATTAGATGACATCTATTTTTTTTTTAAGTTTCATTAAAATTTTCGATTTTTTAAAACGTATTAAAAAAGGCGAAAAATAGTTTTTTGGCAGTATTCGAAAGAAATATTTAAAAAAAAACTTTATAATAAAAATTATATCTTTTAGTTAAAATATGTTTATAACAATGTATTATATTAAACAACTTCAATCCGGAATTAATATGTATAATAGATCAATCACAATTACCGAAAGCATAAGTTATTCCCAAAATGGGAGCAATGGCGCCTAATGGGGGTAATGTTTTTGAAAACTTGTACACATGCCTCCGGGCATTTGTAGTATCTATTTTTCAATTTATTAACTGTAGAAGGTATAATATCATTCTAAAAATAATATTTTTAGAAGATTTCATATAAATTAGTCCAACTTTTACATTTATAAAAACAAAATGAAATTACCAGTTCCATAAGCATTTTTCTTATCCATCTCTTTATTTTTCATCATTACATCATTTTTTCTGAATATTTTACATGGAAGATGATTGATCAATTTTTTAGATTTGGATGATTTTACGGATGTTCCAGAAATCATTTATTTGCCACCTGATTGCAGTATTGTAACATATGAGGAAGAAATCTTCCTCATATGTATGTCGCATAAATTATTTTCTATTACATATGTAATAGAAAATAATTTATGTGACGATTTATCCCATGTTATATTTGATGGAGTAGAACTTTCTGTAAATTCTAAATCAACAGACAATCAAGAAATATCTGATTTAGTGTTTAAAAAAGACAAAGTATTAAACACAGGCTTGATATTTTAGATGAAAGTTCAGATGAATCTTCAAACTGGAATATAGAAAAAAAAAAAAAAAAGTTAAAAAAACAATTTCAGAAAACAATTTCAGAAAACGAAAACAATTGAATATAATGCTGCATAAAAAATGTTCAATCATTTTCATGTAAAATAGTAGGACAAAAATGATGTAATGTAGAAAAATAAAGAGGTGGATAATGAAAATGCTTATGGAATCTGTAATTTCATTTTTTATTTTTATTATAAATGTAGATGTTGGACTAATTTATACGAATTCTTCATAAAATATCAGTTTAAAGAATGATATTATCCCTTTTATAGCTAAAGAACTGAAAAATAACAAACATAAATGCACGGAGGAATGAGTAAAATTTTTGAAAAAAATTACCCCCATTAGACACCATTGCTCCCATTTTGGGAACAAGCTATTTTTCCTAAATATTCGATTTTTTAATTTTTTTTTCTGCAGAAATACCTTAAAGACTTTTTATTTATAAAGAAAAAAACACCTGTTTCATTAAAAAATAGCTGAATTTATATATAGAGGCGCCTAATGGGTTAAATCAGCTATAAATAAAAACAATTTTGACATTATCATAGATAACAATACCTATTCTCCATAGTTGGCTCCTATTTGTAAAATAATGGTATTTTTTGAATTTTGTTTCACAATGAAACATTTAGGGCCAGATATTGTCGCCAAAGCTAAGAAGTTTAAAAAATAATGTTGTCATGTTTATAATTAAGGACGGACACTGTACCTCCCTATACAATGTAATTTTCACGTATGACAATAAATCCTCTTTTACAGCCATAATTATGAATGTGCGAAAAAATCTGTTTTTGCAATCTCAGTGGGTTAAAAATGTATAACACCAATGAAAAGCATTTCGAGATAAAACTTCTTATAGCTAGCAATACATCCGAGTACTTTTAAGTGACTCTACATAAGTAGGATATTTTACTCAAACTCTCTAAGTATACTAAGATTAACCTGTGAGTATTCTAATATTTCAATCAGAATAATCCAAGTTGTCAGTCGCTCCACTAAAAGTCTATCAGCGTGTTAATCATGGACATTTTCGGTTTTTATTCCTGTTATAAGTTTTTATCAACTTTTTGGGACAATTAAACTCAGTGCAAGCGCGGATCCAAGGAGGAGGTCATGGGGGTCATGACCCCCTCTACACAAAGAACATTTCTATAGAAGACTACTTTTTAATATAAATATGTATTAAAGGTGTTTTTTCTTCTTTCAGGCATAAAAATGCTAATTTTACTAATACATTCAAGGAATAATTTTTATACATAAATGCATGAAGAGATTATTGTTTAAGCACCAAATAATTGAACAACATTCTTCCTTTTTCCAATAAATGTGATACATTTTGAATTGTATACAATTGCTTCCAAAAAATGATATTTCCATGACTGTCGAGCCCTGAAAAGGTTTAAAATGCGAATTTTCAGAACACTTTCTGTAAAGTTCTTTGCGTTTATAAGAAAATGGGAAACCCATTTTCTTCGTATTTCAATAAAACCTGCAAATTTTATACATTTAAGAATATACCTGCAAATTTCATCCATTAACGAATGAAAATTAATTCGGATATATGTCAGAAAATAGCCAATTTTTATTTACGATATAAAAATTGCTAATGAAGACATATGCCACCCCCCCCCCCCCCGAGACATGATCCCTCCTCTAAATAAAGGGCTGGATCCGCCTCTGACTCAGTGAGCTTACTATTGTTTTTTAGAATTGAATCTAAAATTTAAAATGATTTTAGACTTTATTAGATAAAGTATAAGCTGATAAAGAATCACTTAATAAAGAAATTTAAGAAAAAATTTAATGAAAACATATTAGTTTTCTAAATCGAATTCTGAGACTGGATTAGATTCTATCGAAATAACAAATGTTTTTTTTATTATCATCTTAACAGCGATAGAATAACTTATAAGGTACTCAGAGTGAATATAAAAACTCCCCCAAAAATGCATAGTGTTTAACATATTTTGTCAAGACAATAAGTCTAGAACGGAAAAGACACGGTTTGCGCTTCCATGTGACAATAGATGACTGACGAGGGTTTTCCCGTGTTATGATAAGGCAGAAAACATAGCTGAAAATTTGTTTATCGTAGCCTATGGAAGTGAATCGGAATAATGTATCCGAATTATTTTAATGTGCCCCTGTGAAATAAATATTAATCTTTCAAGCATCATCTCACACAGAGATAATGTTATAAAATATTCAGTAGCATTTATGATCTTTATTCTGTTTGAAGTAGAATGGCATGGTTAATACTTACTTGAAATATTTTTAAGTACTTGACGTACCCAAACCCTTTCAGGTATCCTTGTAAAGGTAAATCGTATGCAAACCTTTTTTCTGCAGGAAGCACATTTCTACATCCCAGTAATGTAAATGAATTCGTTAAATTTAAAATAGAATTAAATCCTAAAAATGTACTCCAGAATATTACTATACGCAGACGGTAAAATATCCCAATTCTTATGTGTATTCCGGTAAACGTATAATAATTTTCCACTCATCACATTTAAGAACATATGAAATTTATGGTATTCCATGTAATTTTATGAATGTTACAGTGGAAACAGACAGGCAGGCGAACCGAAATCATAAAAAACAAGAAAGAAAAATCATGCGTCAAGCATAGATTATGTAACACTTTCCAACGCTTCCAAAATAATTTTACAAACCATACCGTTTAATAAGCTAAAAGATAACATCTAAGTAATCCGAATACTTTTATTCAGCCCTGTATAGGATCTATAGATTTGTATATATACTACATAGGATGTTAAATTTTAGTTCAGTTAGGAAACGCGTAGCACAGTTTAAAATTCTCCGTCTGGAGTTAAATAATACGGAAATGTGTTCGCGAACTTTTGTGCGTCCCTGTAAATGAACGATGACTGCTGTACACACACTATTCTGTAGTAAGCATCTTGAAATACACCTTAGTGATATATATAAATTTCAATGCGTTTAAAATAGGGAAACATTATTTAAATAAACCGCAGACGATTTTTCTCCATAGACGTAATGTAACAGAATTCTTTTGACTGTCCCTGTAAAGTAACTATAAGTGCTATGCACACCCTATTCCATATTAAGCTTCTTCTAATGCACCTTAGTGATATATATAAATTTCAATGTGTTTAAAATAGTGAAACATTATTTAAATAAACCGTCAATGATTTTTCCCCATAGACCGCAATGTAACGGAATTCTTTTGAGTGTCCCTGTAAAAAAACTATCAGTGCTACACACTTCCGTTGAAATAGGGAACATGCTATAGATAACGACTATAACATATAAAAATTGCAGAGCAATCCGAGCATATTTACGGGAGTTAGAGCACGGACAGACGGACAGACGGCAGACGGCCAGACGGCAGACGGCCAGACGGCCAGACAAACCGAAGTCATAAACACTTTTCAACTAGGTTGGAAAGCGTTAAAAATCAACTCTATTGAATAGTGTTGAAACAGAAAAAAAAATAGTAGTGTCTGATCCAATTTCATTAAATCGTTCTCAGGATAAATCTCGTTGGTTTCTCAAATGTTCAGCGTTAATGCAAAACTACTCTAGCCACAAAGAAAATCATCAAAAATCCATTAATGAAAATATTTGTTAAGTTAAAATGTATTGCATGCTGTTAAATTTATATTCTGTTATTCATTTTTTTAAAACTTTTAGCTTTTATTACCCAAAATTTTATTTTGAGTAGTATTTCACTAAGACCATAAACACACTTAAATAGATTATATTTTACCCAGATAGTTGTGTTAGATATTTACAATTGTTAATATTCATATATATATACATTATTTTTTTATATTTTAAATCTGATCTCAAATCACCTATTTCCAAATATTGCTAAGCATTTAAAATTTTCAAATATTTCTGAAAGCTTCAATTGAATTTTATTACTAGATCCAAAAAGATATTAACTGAAGATGACTGTTGTTTATTTGCTAAATTTCAATGAAAAGATTTTATTAGGCATTGGTTACTTTTAGCAATATTGCTTGGGTGGATATCTTTAGTGAGGTATTTTGAAGAGAAATGATTTGAGTTATCGTTCTCATACAAGGAAAACCATGAAAACCTTATAAAGTCACGTGTACCGCGATGGTACCGAAATGTTCATCAGTTTGTGCCCCGCATACCAACATAGTTAGTGTTTAGCATGTTTCCCTAATGATTTTCCTATCTCACATTGCAGAATTTGCTCATATATATTAGAAAAGAAAAATTTGCATATCTATACGAAATTAATATGTTAATGGCCATCACAAAGCTTTAATCTATATGTACCAAATAGTCTGAATAAGCCAAAACTAAATTACAGGCTATTCGTTTTTTAGATGTTGCTATAGTGGAAATCATGAAAAACAGGAGACCAGCTCTAGAAGTCCAACCTCTCTTGAGGCTCTGGTACCCCTTCTTTCAGAGAAGTGCCTTGGCACTTTCTCTGACACGACAACAACAACATGAAAAACAGAGCACAGCAGTGACACCTGTTGGGGGGTATATACTCAAACTAAATAAGGATCTATTTATGTCAAGGTCTAACAGAATATGTTGAAATTCCTTTCATTAATTCTTGAGATATAGCTATCATTAGAAATCGTAAAAAATGCAGCATAGCAACGGCACATGTTAGGCAAATTACAACAAAACCTTATCAGCGTCTACGTATGTTACGATCTAACAGATTATGAAGTATGGTGAAATTTTGTGCATTAGGTCTTGAAATATATTGCTATTATGAAAAGCGTGAAAAATGAAAATTAACAGCGCCACATGCTTAACGATATACACGAAAACCTAATCAACACCAATTTCTGTCAAGATCTAAATGAATTTGAATTTGAATTAAATTCTGTTCATTAGCTCTTGAGATAGAGCACCCACAAAATTTGTGTCACATACAGACAGACACTCAGATAGACTCACGGACAGACATTTTCTATTAACAGACGGTACTTCTCTATTATCCCGTCGACCACTTTCATAACAAAAAACTATCGCCAAACTGTAATATTAAACACCAAAAACGCAGTCCCATTTACTTGATGTGAGAAGCATTATACGTGTTTGTTATGTCATCAAGTGGTTTTTAATTCGACATTTGCATGTATTTTTCATTATGTTTTACTGATTTATTAGTTATTTCATTAATTAAAATAATAATTGTGTACATAAATTCTTGTATTTTATTTATTTATTTATTTATTTATTTGTGATATTTCAATGGCAACGTTCTCCCGGTTATTTGGCGTTACAGTTTGGCGATTGTTTTTTGTTATGAAAAGTGGTGGACTGGATAATAGAGAAGTACCAAACAGTCAAATCGTGTTCAGTACTTTCAAAAACGGATAAATCCGTTAAAAAACGGAAGTTGAAATTTTGCACGAATCCAGTATTTTCTTCTTATAAATATAGACGAAACTAAAAAGATATTTCTTCCCTTTCTTTTCTTTTCTTTTTTTCCCATTCTTTCTTTTTAAGTTCACTAAAATTTCAATGCATTTGACAAATTAAGGTTTTTTTGGAAAAAGGTGGTAGTACCAGTTCTGCCCTTTTGGAGAATTAGAAAAAAAAACTTTTTAAATTTAAATTTTACAATTTCGTAAAAACATTTTTTTTTTCTCTTATGCATTGGGCAATGCATGATTTGCCACCAGTGATATCCGAAAAATACCATAATATTCTGAGCGAAATGTTTTTAACAAGAAAGTTGACTTCTCATAAATGCAAACCTTTCAAAAGTAAATGGCATCAATTTATAAATCGCTTTTAATGAATTATGAAAAAAAGAACTTTTTTTGTATTAACGGATTTAAGATTCAAACAACTAATAATCTGGTACTAAACATTAGCAACATTATTTTTTTTTCTGATATTAAAAAAAACGTATATTGTCTGATCTGTTCTTTCTTCTTTTTTAATTTTTTTTCTCTTTATTTACTTGCACATTTAATTTACTTGAACATCATAAGAAGGATTAAGTTCCAGATATAACAAGATGTTACATTTTAACTCTTTTTTTAATTTATTCCATTTAAAAATATCGCTAAAATTTTTTCTTAAATTGTTATTGTTGATAGCTAAGTTTTATTAAATAATTTCTCATGAGGAACACAATGTATTATTTCATGCATTATTTTATACACAACTAGCGTGCTACATCCGCTTCGCTAATCAATTATTCTAACCGAACCTCGAATAATTAGTTCCACCTTTCCACCACCAGGGACGCATTCTGTTCTAAACAAACCGTTTTCCGAACGAACCTCTGGAAAGGATTCCCACTGCACCGTCCACCACCAGAGGTTGCGTTCTTTTCTAAATGAACCTCCGGCACGGGGTCTCTACTGCCTATGACACCGAACAGAATGTGTGCGGTCCACACTCTGCAAAAAAAATTAATTACACATTCCACCGGCAGGGGTGCCAGATCTATGTACCTTTAACAATAACGTGATATTTAAATTACGTCCGAACTGTCCCCTTTCAAAAATTAACCAACGACCTTTAACATTTTCAAATATCGGCCAATTTTGAAATAGAGACAAAATGGCGAGTATTTTTGGTTTGATTTCACATTTTCATTCCTTTTCAGAAAGTTGCTAGAGGCATGGACCCCGAAAATAGAATTTAATGAAAGATGAACCCGAACCCTAGTCTGGTCAGTCTTTTACAAGAATTAAAAAAATCTAGCGGCCGATTTTCACAAAAAATGGATTTTCGGATGCAGCATTTTTTTCTACATATGAGTGGTGTAAATCGATGCCTCAAATACTTTTCCTAATATCCTCAAATTAGTAAAAATTAGAAAAATCCATCGTCTGCGATTTCATATGGCAAGTATGTGTTTTATTTTTTACGTCATTTTGAGATAAAAACGTCGCATTTGGGAGAGATTTTTTATGAGTTGTATTTAATATCTCAGATAATTGTGCACCGATTTTTACAAAACATACAACAATGAATAGAGGATAAAATTTACTATATTGGGATAACAAATTGAAGACTTATTTTTATTAATGTAAAAAAATTCGTCTCGTAATGCAAAAGAAAAAACCCACTAAAAATCGCATAAAAAATTAATTTAAAAAAATCTTTCCACAAATTTTAAAATCAGGCTTTGAGGCGCAAACCTACGTACATAGAGGTACCTTCCTACCAAATTTTGTAGCTGTGCGTACAGTGGTCTCTTCAGACCACAGACGCACACATACAGACAAACAAACTTTTTTCCTTATTGAAGATAGATGACAAGTTAAAGTAGTTATGAAAACAAAAGTATCAACTGTAAAAAATAATTTTAATGGAGGAAAGTGAACGAATATTTATAAAATCATTATTGCACAATTAGCATACAGAAACATGTTAACTCGTTTCAAATTTGTTCCCCAAACGCAAATTTTCATATAAATTTTGAAATCAAAAGTAAAATGTGAATGGCATTCATAATAAATTCGTTAGATATAAATAATTTCTTTTGACTGATTTTATCGTTTGAATTATTTATAAATGTTGATGTTTATATCTGAGGTGAAAGTTCTGTCTATTCCTGACTATTACGTTGTACATTAATATAATTTTATAAAAGTTGAAACATATATAAAAAAGCCTAAATTATCTTGAAAATGTTTTGTTAAAATAAGAATCAACAATTTCCATAATGGCTAAAAGTATAAAAAGTTCAGAGCCAAAGTTGAATAAAAGCACTAAATGATTTCCAGGCTTTCCTTTATATAAAATCACGTATTCTAGTGAGACACGAATTCTATTTCATTACTTCTAAATATTATAATTTATTCCCTTTCGTAAATATCAGTAAGTGTACCAGGGAAAATTAATACTCTAAAACCCTAATTGAAATATCAGTATAAATTTCAAGACAAATATGATTAGAATATCATGATAAATAATCTAAACAAAATAATGTGGAAATTATATTTTTTTACATCATTTTTTATTACAGTTAACTAAATTATTTTTCTAAGATAAAAGATTTCTGTTTTTCAGAATAATAATGGTTGCTTGTTTTCTAGTTATTCCATTAGAGATTACATATATCAATAATTTCTCTTGTACGATAAGGGCACTTATCTTAGTAATATAATAATATAAAGCACTTCATTATTTTTCAGACATTATTAGTTATTATTGTTATCCTTATTTCGCCTGTAGCTTTTGTTTCATATATATACTTTATGCTCGCTTATGTCTCCTAAATATGCAGCACACTCCATGTTATGTTAATGTAATTATATTATTTATGTTATGCATTATGCAAGACAGTTTAGCTAAAAGTATGTAGCATTTATTTATTAAAAATGCAATATATTTCTTACGCAAGTTTCGTTTTCATGACTTTTGTTTTCCAGAAAGATATTTCTCCTAATTTTAAGTAATAATATCAGTACATGGTGTGCATTTTTATATCATGAAAAAGTTCGATATTAAATTGTTTAAGAAAAATGCATTATAATACATCCATAAAGCGAAATGCAGACTTTTGATTATATGTTACATAATGAATGATTTAAATTGAAAAAAAATGTAGTATTTGTGTGTAAAAGTATCGATATGAAATACTTTTCCACTGTACCAATATATAACATTAAACCAAGTTTTCAATTAGTACCAATATGTTTGATTACTTGCATATAAAATTCATTTTAACTAAATTGAGAAACAAATCATGCCTTCAAATACAACTTTCTTTTACGTACATTTTTTTAAATTTGTTTCTCATTTAACCTGCAATTATATATATATTTTTAAACGCATGTTAAGTATGAATTTTGCATACATTGAGCATAAGTGTGACGGTTCCTCCAAAAATTAATCTAAAAAATTACGTATGAATGTCGCCATCTAACTTTTCGATGTTGAATGAGCTTGTTGAAACTTTTGTACAAAGAGGTTGAGACAAGTAATTGTTACTTTAGGTATCATCGAATAGGAGATATTTATTTAAAACATTTCGAGAATCTAGTACTATTTTAGTATTCAAATATTTTAGAATATCTCTTACCTTTTGGCGTTATTTTCGAGAAAATTTAACCTGGCTTATTCAGTCTTAAATTTAAAGTTTTTTTACTAAACAAATAAATCTATGGCAGTCACTAAACTATGACAAACCGATCCCATTAAATTGCTTAAAGAAAATTATGTTTTTTAAATTAAAAAACCACAGTTTTTTGGTAAGAGTTTTTGAGTTCGCTCCAGATGGATTTTATCTTGTTATTGTAAAATTAAGTTTACACCTTTGGCTGATTCCTGCCTATGTTGAAGAAGCAAATATAGTTTAGTTTAGTTTTAAATGACTGAGTCATTATTGTTCAAGAACTACAACTAGTCAACCACAGAAATATCATACGAATTATCAGGCTCAATTTTCATGGTTCTTTTTAGGTGAGTTCGTAATTATATAAATACGTAGCACGTATAGTCATCATCTAGTCCGTCCGTATGTCCGTCTGTCTGTCCGTCCGTCCACATATAACAGCGTAAAAACTACACAACCGAATGGTGTGGAATTTAATATATATAATCGTTGCAGACTTTTGTTGAGTCATTTCAAATTTTATGAAAATCGAATTAAAACTTAAAAAGATATTAATAAAAGTTTTCTTCATTCTATTAAATTCTATCATACACTGCAAAAAATAATTGTTGATTTTACAGTATAAAACTGGCATCCCAGCTGCCAGTATTATACCGTAAAATTAACAGTATTAAACAGTAAAATAAGCAGTAATACGCTGCCGTGCAAGCAGTAATACGCTACCACGCATGCGCGGTAGCGTAGATATATAGTAGGTTGTAGATAGGTATGTAGATATATAGTAGGTTAGTAGTAATGTATTTTTAAACTACTTTTTATTTTGTTTTAAAAGTAATGGTTATTTTTCTCTTTACGTAGGGTAGTCAAAATTAAAACATAAAATATTAAATTTAATCTTTAGTAATACAAAGACTATATAATCTGTGTTCTAATTGTGAAAAAGTATTAGGTTGGAAACGCATACATGATTACAATCATCTATCAGAGATGTATACAGGGGAGCTGTACATATGGAATGTAACTTGAACAAAGCTTGATGTAACTTCATGAAAAGTTTAGAAACCTCTAGTATAGCAAACCCAACATAAATATAGTTCGATTCAAATGATATATCACGAGTTGAAAAAAGTGTGATTGTAATAGATAGTATTTATAAGAAAGCGAGAAAGCATCAGGGCA
Organism: Maratus michaelseni; assembly: GCA_963931845.1. Lineage (NCBI taxonomy): Eukaryota > Metazoa > Arthropoda > Arachnida > Araneae > Salticidae > Maratus > Maratus michaelseni. The sequence continues at coordinate 124,844,694 of OZ007590.1, read as the reverse complement.
CGGATATCCCAATGCTTAGCGTATCAATAATAAGTCCAAGCTGAAGTTCGCGGGTTCAAAACCAGCGCAAACGAAAATAATATATGAAGGCCCTATAAATAGGACATGTTGGCTTTCTGATATTAAAGGTTATATAATTCTTCATAGAAGAAGATTCAATCACGTCGATTTCATGATCTTTGAACTTTCCTAGCTTTGTCATAATATGATGACCATCATAGTTTTTCGAGTTATGGAATATAGCAGGAATTGTTTTACACTGCTTATAGTTCAAGTTACATTCCATATGTACAGCTCCCCAGTATACATCTCTGATAGATGATTGTAATCATGTATGCGTTTCCAACCTAATACTTTTTCAGAATTAGAACACAGATTATATAGTCTTTGTTTTACTAAAGATTAAATTTAATATTTTATGTTTTAATTTTGACTACCCTACGTAAAGAGAAAAATAACCATTACTTTTAAAACAAAATAAAAAGTACTTTAAAAATACATTACTACTAACCTACTATATATCTACATACCTAGACCTTAGAATCAACTCGTATACTTTCTTTAGAAAAAATGAATTGAACTGTGTTCTTATCAGTGAATCTTATCTAGAATGTTATCGTGATCAGTGATGTCATCAAACCACGTGGTGAAGAATCTAGTTGAATTTAGATGAAGTCCAGTAAATCGTGCTTGACATTTTTAGGTAATGATAAATTTATATATATTTCTATATATATGTTTTGTATAACCAATATGTTTTAACTCATGTATTAATAGTTCATGTCTTGCCAATATATTTTTACAGGACTTGTTAATATATTTTATGCGATAAGATAAATTATATTTTACTTAAGTAGTAGTACATATTGAATTCATATCCTTCTTGTGGTCACTATGTATTTTTTGAATTGTATATTGTTAGCTTAAATTATATTGAAGCCATTTCTATGAAAATAGGGGAGGGTGCTATTAAATTTAGTGGAGTATAATTCATATATATTGTGGGGGACTCTGTATTTTTAGTGTAATTTCTATTTTAGTATGACTTGTATCGAATTAGATTCATTAACCTATTTAATTAAAACCAATCTCCTATCGCAAGAATTCTTAAGGGTATCTCTTAATTACTATTTTTAATTTTATTTCTTAGTTATTATTTTTCATTGAATACTCAATAAAGAATATATAACGAATCGAGTTGAATGTTTAGGAATAAATTGTGCGTTCTTAAGTCATTTCGAAACAGGGTCCTTCAAACAGACCCCTTCATGAAACTTTTAACCGTAAAACAGGACACTTCACACAATGTTTCGTCTTAAAAATAGACCTTTCACAAGCCTACTAACGTAGATACTTTTAATAGGATTTTAAAATGTTAAACGATATAAATATTAGATCTAAATATAAATCATTTTTTTTACATTCAGTGAATAATTGTAGTCAAAATTCACGCATGTTTGAGCCTGTTAGTTAAATATGACATACACTAATAAGATTAGCTAATGATTCATTTTCTCATATGGTTAATAGTAGCAATCATTTCTCATACTGTAAATGTTTGTATGAGGTATGCAACATTTATGTTTTATGAATATTTTATTTTTCAGTCTTATAATACCTATTCATTCTGTATTCTACCATATGCCTTATCCATGACGTCACAATATCCCGTGGTTTTAAGAGATAAGCGAATATACGTCACCGTTCAGTTGTTGTAAGAAAAGCATACATTCGAGTTTGAATGAAGTCCAGTACATTATGGTTAAACTTTATAGGCAAGATACATTTTTATTTTATTTTTTCAATATTAAAAACAAAGATTTTTTAAATAATGCCCTAACTAAATAGTACAATATATATATTTTATAAAAACAAAGTCAAAAGGTTTGTTATTTTATTCATTCCTCAAAAGAAATTTTTAAGTTATAATAGAATAAACCCAATTTAGTATAATTTTCTATACAAAAAGCCTAAACGAATGTAATTTTAAGATATTTAAAGTTTACTTCCTATATCTTATAGGGGAACCTGTATTTTTCTACCATAACGTGTATCAAATTCATTAAAAACCCGTCTGTTTGCCTCAAAATTCTTAAGGGTATCGCTTAATGGCTAGTTCTTATCTTTTCAATGAAGTCTTTTAAAACTTAACAGATTAATAACTATATATGAAATAATTCGCATACATTGATGGTTTTAAATAGTTAATTTCATACATTTACCTACAAAAAATGTGCCAGAAACTGCGAGTAACAGGTATTTCTTATCGCGGAGTGACTCATTATCTCATACGAGGTGAAATCAACGCTTCCCGATAGAAAGATGATTCAGCGATATGCATGTTGAGTGGATACTGGATAGCCGTCTGTTTTTCTTAATTTCAATTCTAAAAATATATATATATTAAACGTTAAACTAAAAAGGCATTCATGTGAAACCTATTTTTACATCGCATGAATACGTACTCATTTGAAAATAGCAGTCTATTTCTTAAAATATCTGTGGAATGATAATATTTTTACAGGGTATATTGTGAAGGGGCCTTTTCATTCAAACAGTGATCTTGGATTTTTATGGAAGGTCAGTGTCCCTAGTATTTCTGTCGCCATAATGTAACATGAATCTATTGAATTTATTTTGTGAAGGGTCTTAATATCTATAACTATGTATTTTGAACCTATCGATGCGCAAGCTGAACTTTTAGCCTAACTTCAATTGAAAAAAAAAGGCGAAAGTGTAAATTATCTGATTTTAGGAAGAGATCTTATACATAATTGGATTTTTGCGAAGGATGCTTTTTTATTCTAAAGGGGATCTGTTCACTATTTTAATTAACTATGCACTATATGGTAAAATTATATTTTGTTCACATAACATTTCGATAATGTTGGAGAGTGATTCATAAACTATACCGCTACGCATGATTTTTCATACTTGTTTATTTATTATTTTATATATACGTTAAAATTCTTTTTGTATCACTCTGTATTTTTTGTGTAATGTGATTTATGAATTATGACGCTATGCAGGATTTTTCATTCTTGTTTATTTATTATTTTATATATACGTTAAAATTCTTCTTTTTATATCACTCTGTATTTTTTGAAGTGCGTATTGTTAGTCTATCGAAGGACCCCTCTGGGTAAAAAAAGGGAGGGGGGAGGGGGCGAGCTATTAGAATTGTATGCAGTATAATTCATACGGGACCCTGTATTTTTTACTATAACTCCCGTGGTGATTCCTGGGACCAGGAAGTTTTGACTCTAGGTCACTTCTAGCTAAAAGCTCACACCTTAAGGCAAAATTCGTTTCAGTTGAGAGTTTATATATTAGATTAGTTTCAGCTGAAAATCCTACTTTTGGCGACTTTTAAAACTAAAAATTCTATTTTTTAACTCTAAATTCTATTTTTGGTTTAAAAGAAAACGTAATACCTTTTTTAATGCCTGAATCATTATTTCTAACATATATATTGAATAGCCTATTCTAGTTATAAAAAAAAATCGTTCCCCAATTAAAATTAATTAATATTTTTAATTAATCATTCACTTCTACTACATACACTCCTATTCAAACTGCATACTCTCGTTGAAAAAAAATTGCTTCGAAAAATTTCTAAGTTCCCCAATTAAAATTAATTAACACTAATCCTTAATTAATCCCCTTATCTTAGGTGGTGGAGGAGGGCACTTCGGGAGGAGCTGAGCTGCACTTTGGGACGAGGAGGGCATGTGCTGCACTTTCGGAGGTGGGCAGGTGCTGCACTTCGGGAGGTGGGCATGTGGGCAGGTGCTGCACCTTGCACCGTGCCCACAGCCCACCTCCTGAGGCCGGATCCCCATTTTCTCTCTACTGATATCTTCTCAAATGACATTTCAATTCCATTTCAATTAATTTTATATAAACACATCAGTAATAATAATAACTATTTAATAGGTAAAGCAAAAATTTCAGCAAAGTTATTTTTTTCTAGAATTATCTAAATAAAGGTATGAAGTGATTAAATTTGAAGTAAATGTATACAAACTACCAACGCTTCCAACAAAAATATAGTAATAAATTTATCATAAAGGCGCAAACATTTGAACGAAATTCACAAAAAATGATAATGTAGAGTAAAAAAGAATGGCTTGTTAAACTAAATGCAATAAATTACCTCTCATGGTTTTTTTTTGTTTGTGAATGTAATAAAAAGAAAAAAAAAGACATTTTTCTCAAATAAAAATATATCTCTCGTTTATATTTTCTCTAAAAAAAGAGTAAATTTTTATTAAAAAGTAACCATAATAATTAATCTGTTATTTGACAAAAATGAAGAAATGTCTAAAATTAAAACAAAGCATTAATATATTAAAAACGCTATTTCAAAGGCATAATTGAATTCTCAGCAATTAATTACGATTACGTGCATTCATAAAAATGTAAAAAACACTTCTTTTTTCTAAACATTCTCTGTTCTTTTTTTCTTTGTCAATTAATCATTTGTTGTCTTTAGAAACTTTTAACTAATTGATAAATTTATACTTTTATATCTACCGAAAAACAAATATATCATTACACTTTTTTTTGTCTACAGAATACCATTTTGAGTAGAGAAAATTACATCTAATGTTTTTAAGAAGATGATTTTTTTTCCTTTTTTTTGTCACAGAAATAATAAGTAACACAAAAACTGAATTTACTCACTTATAATTAACAGTTTTTATTACTGATACAATAATTATTAAAATTGACAGAGATATTGTATGTTGCATACCAGTATGCTCAACCTGTCAAAGTCGTCTGAAACAATAACAACAAAACAAAACTAGTCGTTGGGGGTCATCGTAATACTTACACACCATGGATATGCATAATATAAAATATGAAAATAAAATATGTGTAAACTACTTATAAAATGCGTACGTAAAATGCGTAAATTATGTATTGCAATTCGAATAAAATCGTGGCTTGATGGCGTCATAAACTTTAAATGCTCTATTACTGAATTGCGTAAAAGAAACATCCTTATATCTCCAAAATTGATAATCATGTTAGCTAACGGTTTATTACGTCGGATTAAGCGTCTCATTTCCAATTAAAATATATCTTTGAATTGTAATTTGAATGAAATACAGGGTCATGAAAATTCGAAGAGTTTTGAAAATATGATTACAAATATTTCGGCAACTAATTATACGATCAACTTCATTCTTTATGCAATTTTTTTTTATTGTCTTTTATGTTCATTCCTTAAAATAAACAGTTTAGAAAAATTGTATATGCCTTTTATCACAACGAATACTTCGAGAGTCCAAAAAAAAATAATTCCGGATAATCGGGGTTGCTGAAATTCAATAAGTTTCTTCCCATTATTACATACTAAGTACATACCAAATTTCAAGTCTCTATCTCAATATGTTCGGGAGAAAGAGCATTTACAGACACACAGATACACACACACAGACAGACGGGCGGCAAATTCTTTTTTCTAAAAATATGTTTTTCTTAATCTCCAGTGTCTGAAACGAGTAAATCTGTCAAAAAAATATTTTTCGATTTTCAAAACGATTACAAGACTTAGCCTGTACTACGTATGACGGGTAAGTAAATATATATATATATGGAGTTTGTGGGGGCAATGAACTTAGTTGTAGTAAAATTGGACGAAATTTGGCAAAAAGGTAGTAGTAAAAAAAAAGTTTCATTGTTTTTCGCCCCTGTTTTCCTGAACTTCAACGTTGTTCTTTTTCTTTCAAATAAAATTTTATAGCCCTACAAAATAAATTGTTTTTAATGTCCAAACAGAAATAAAGTCCCTCAGTTAATCCATTTAAACGCTACTTTAGGCGTCTTATAAAAATAGATGTATTATCTTTATTTTTTCTGAAAAGAAAAGTAAATTTCTATTAAAAAGCAGTGAACATAATTAATACTTAATTAATGTTATTACCCGTATGTAAAAATAAAGAAATGTCAAAAATAAAAATAAAGCATTAATATCGGGAAAACTTAATTTCAAAAGTATAATTGAATTTTCAGCATTTAATTACGATTATGTGCATTCATAAAAATGTAAAAAACACTGTTCTTTTTTCTAAACATTCTCTGTTTTTTTTCTTTTGACAATTAATCATTTGTTGTCTTTAGAAACTTTTAACTAATTGATAGATTTGTACAGTTATATCTATCAATATATATATATATATATATATATATATATATATATATATATATATCATTAAAAAAAAATTTGTGTGTGTACAGATTAACATTAAGAGTGGAAAAATTACAACTTAGGTTCTTTTACGTGAAGGATTTTTTTTTTTTATGTCAGAGAAAGACTGAAACACAAAACTGAATTTATTCACTTATAATTAATAGTTTTTATTACTGATACAATAATTATTAAAATTTACGGAAATGTCTGTTGAATACGGGTATGCTAAACTTGTGCCGTGTAGTGCACAGCTTGTCAAAGTCGTCTGAAACAAAAAAAAAAAAGAAAAAAAGAAAGAAAGAAAGAAAGAAAACAGAAAATATATTGAATCTGTGGGGGCAATGAACTCAGTTTTAGTAAATTGGACGAAATACGGCTAAATGGTAGTCGTTTAATAAAAGTTTAATTTTTTCGCCCCTCTTTTCTTTAACTTCAACGTGGCTCTCTTGTTTGAAATAAAATTTTATAGCAGCACAAAATAAGTCATTTTTAGTGTCCAAAAAGAATTAAAGTCGCTCAGTGGATCCCTTTAAACACTACTTTACGTGATCTATAAAAATAGATGTATTGTCTTTATTTTTTCTGAAAAGAAGAAGTAAATTTCTTTTAAAAGGCAGTGAATATAATTAATACTCGTGTATTGTAACGGAAAAATAAAGAAATGTCTAAAATAAAAACAAATGATTAATATAGGAAAAACGCAACTTCAAAGGTATGTATAATTGAGTTTTCAGCATTTAATAATGATTGCGTACATTCAAAAGATTTTAAAAATAAGTTATCTCTTTTTTTAACATTCAATATATTTTTATCTTTGGCAATTAATTATTTATTGTTTTAAAAATCATTTGACTAATTCATACTTTTTTTTGTTATATGTACCAAAAAAAAAATCATTATTATTATTATTTTGTTGTTGTTCAGAATAACATTTTAAGTGAAGGTTTACAGCTAAGTTTTTAAAGGGAAGGTTATCGTTCACCAGCTCGTGAAGTAAGCCAACTTCGGGATTGTTTTTTATATATGAAGAATAAAGTAAAACAAAAAAAAAAACTTATCGACTCATAAGTTCATAAGTTTTACGATAACAACGTTTTTTTACCGATGAATTTTTTTTTTTTTTTTTTTTTTTTTTTACCGATGAAATAACTCCACGACCGATGAACTACTCGCTTCCTCCTTCCCTAGGATTCGATAATCGGAAGGCGTGGTTACAGTAATGGGTCGTGGGGGCGTTTCGGCAATGGCCTAGAACCCGGTTCCTCTCATGAGGTCCCGGCAACGAAGCCGTCGGATCGCCTCTGCGTCCGCCCAAGTGTCGTGTGGTGGTGTCCTTTATTTAAGCTCCACCGCATGTCTCAGAGACCACTGACTTCACTCATTTGGGTTAGGGTGAGAGGCGCAGGTAGGCTTCGGCCCCCGTCTTTCCCCAGACCGAAGAGCACCATCTTGGAGGTGTCCGGCTATACCGGCCCTTCTCGGTCGTGACCTCGTATGGGCTCACGCGAGCCCGGAATCGGCGGTGAAGTACGACTGCCTTCGGCAGCCGTAGCTTATCATTACCGAGGAAATAATTACTAAGATAGATGGAGATGTTGTCATTTGCATATGGGTATGAGGTACGCGCCGCACCCGCTCCGTGTAGTGCATAACTTGTTATAGTCATCTAAGACAAACAAAATATTTTTTTTATTTCATAAAACATATTGAGCTTGGAGAACAATTAACAGGAACTTAATTTTAGTAAATTTGAATGAAATTTAGTAAAATGTTAGTCGTTTGATAAAATTATCATATGTTTCGACCTTTTTTTCTGTAACTTCATCGTGGCTTATTTTTTTATCTTCATTTTTTACATGGAAGATCTGTGACCCCACAAAATAAGTAATTTTTAATTTCCTAAGAAATAAGAAGTTGTTTGATAGATCCATTTAAACACATTACACACATGACTCACTGAAAAATGTTGTTTTAAGAAAAACGCGATTGAGGATTTACAAAAGAAAAATAATAGAAACATTTTAGTAAATTGTTATACACTGCAGCCTCCAGTATTTACTTCCTGGATTTATATGTAAGAAGCAAAGAATTCAATACGCGTGAAACTTTGTCTCGCCGTGTTCAGTATACTAGTTTTTCAGCCGGTCCGCACTCACTTTTAATTGACTGTAACTACTTTCGAATTTCACCTAACTTTTCTAGGAGCTTATTAAGACAAAATTATTAAATTAAAACAAAAAAAATCCCATGAACGGTAACGTCTTCTCAAAATTGTTTATTTCTAAATGTTTTTAAATTTTTATTTACATTTACATTTTGTACATTGTTGTTTGAAGTTTTACATTTACATTTTGTCATAATTTTGCATAAAAACGTCGGATTTTAAGAGCAGTCGGTGATAATTACAGAGGCTGTTCGCACATTTTTCTAACAACTGATATTTTTCTTTACATGCAAAATGGTTCTTTTAATAAACCGATGGATGGAAGGCTGTATTTCTCCACTTTCTCAAGAGAACTATTTGTATTCGGTTATTTAAAAACGCTGTGAAAGGCATGGTTTTCCTATATCTAAAGCCACAATGTTTAATATTGTCAATAAGACAGGGGAAAAAACGTTAATGTCTGGCTTCAAGTGAAAAAATTGTACGAAATATGTACTCAAGAGCAGAAAAGAATTCTTCGATTATCGCAAAGGTAAGACCTTTTATGGTAAAAGAAAATCCTCCAAGTCAAAGGACTTTTGTAAAATCGTTAAAATGCTCAGTGTCAACTGTAAAAATAAATCATTAATACTGATTTGAATTTTGAAAAGGCCAAAAAAACAAAATTTTTATCGTCGTTCTCCACGACATATCGCCAAACACAGAACACGATGCAGAATTCTTCATGAGAAGCATATATCCAGAGAAAAATGGAAAAATGTTGTTACAATAGGTGACGCTTGGGTCTATTTAAATGATTGTAATAAAAAGAGATCTATTTATTTTCATCCAAGAGTGGACGAATATGGTTCAATGAATCTAAAGAAGATTTTATCGAAGGATTTGTGATTGTTACTGGCTTTGCATATAACTGCAAATTAAAAATAAGGAAAGTGGAGAAAAATGTTAAGATCAACTCCACATGCTACCATATTTTACTCTCAATCTTCAAACATGAAATACCACGTCTTTACCCCCAGTGCCATCAATCTGTTGAACTGCATCAAGATAACGCAAGCAGTCACTATTAATTTACAATTATTATATTAATACAATTATTATATTAATTACAATACACTATTAATTTCCTGGAAAAAATGGAACGAGAGACACGTATCAAGGCTCCCTTCTCTGATATATCTGATAAATCTCCTGATGTATCACCCAGGGATTTTTGCCTTTTAGACTTTTAACAAGAGCGTTATTCAAACGTCGACAAACAAACCTTCACGGACTTTGGGAAGCTGTTCAAGAGGAATGAGCTAAAATACCTTCTCCAAAACAATAAAAGCCATTATTGTCATAGAAATCGAGGAGAAGAAAGGTAGTTCAGAATAAAGGTTACCAAATTGAACAAATAAACATAAATATTTTATGTAAAGTAGTTCTGTAAGTATACTAAAATAGGCAGAAAAATGTGAGAACTCCCTCCGTATACTTCAAAAGTTGTATTATATAAATTCTATATTTTTATTGTTATTTAAGTAAACCAAAAAGATCAAAATATGAAACTTTTCATTTATCTTCGATAAACGAATTTTTTGTGACAGAAAATAAGTTTGAAGATCAAGAATTACTGAAATGGATTAAAATTTTAACTTTTTAAATAAACAATTGCTGTAATATTATTTAAATGTTTTCTGTACACATTTAAAGAAACAAATTTGGAACAACTGTAATCCTGTTAATTGAATATTAACTTCATATTTTATATTTTGCTAATGAATCTATTTTCAAGTACTGAAAAATGTCTAATATAGTCTTTGGCTGCATAATAGTATAATTAATGATGTTTACTTTTAACTATCATTTATAGTTGCTGTGTTTAATTAAGCCGGAAGAAAACTGAAACAAATGCTTGAAACTTTCTCTTGATTTCAGATGTTTATAAAGGGTTTAACTAACCAAGATATATTAAAATGTTTGTTTGGATTAGAAGATAATAGATTATGAGATATAACATAGGTTAGAAGATTGATATATAATATATATGCGGTTTTCACAGAAATGCTTAGAATCATGGCGGATTTTTGTTTATAATGTAAAAACAAATTTATAATAGTTGCATTTTTGACTAACAGGTGGCACTTCAGTTCAGACTATAGTTTTTCTATGGTAAAGTACAGTTTATGGAGAATAACTAATAAGTATCTAAATGTTAGAACTTACCAAGGTGACGCCCACCACTTATAAGTACAGCCGTCACACGATGAAATTCAGCCAGCACTAGAACTCCTATAATAGAGGCTGACGCATCCTCACAGATTTGGCATCGGAATTGGAGCCCAGTCGAAAAACCAAGCTAATCAGAACCGGTTAGGCCAATCAGAACCGAGTCTTAGGCAACCCCAACTCCGGCTGTGGTAGATTGATGCTGAACTGGGCACCAATAATCCGAAACAAAATGGATATGCGTCAGCTCCTATTATAGGAGTCTTAGCCAGCAGAGAATTGAAGAGCATTACAAAGTATAGCTCTGAAACATGATGGCGCATAGTATTTTCTAACTGGGCTAATGACATTAGCTGATCCCTCTACACACCTGACTTTAAGTAGCACCATAATCAAAAGTCACAAGGTGTAAGGTCTGAAGATCTTGAAGACAAAGAGACTCAAAGCATGGGCCTCTCCAAATATAGACCTTGTCTATAGACTCGTGTCGTTAGGCACTCAATTCTGCATAAATACAGCAGATCAAATTACATCGAAGTTCTTTTAAAATGCAATTTCTTCAATCTTCTATAAAATGTTTGAAAAGAAACAACCCTTAAATCCAAATCTGAGCAATAAAATAGGAAAGATGGTGCGCAATGAGCTCATCTATTTATATAACAAATGGTTTAGATAATGAGAATAATATCATTGTACTACAGCGCCACCTGTTGACAAAAATGCAAGTATTATAAAACAATTTTAACATTATAAACAAAAATCCGACATGTTTCTAAACATTTCTGTGAAAAACGCATATTTTTGTTCTACTTAATTTACTAATTATTAACATTTCCAAATTCTCGGAACTTCTGGATTCATATTAGAAGACTCTTATATACATATATATATCAGTCTTCAGAATAACAATAGACAGATGAATTATTGTTATTTGTTTTTCATCTACGTGGTGTAGTTAGTGTGAATTTATAATTGAATTTGAGTATATATATATTACAAAATTTAAAATTCCATTCCTTATTAAATTTATTCTAAAAAAAAAAACCTTTTATTAGTATTCCATTTACAAACCTTGTTTATTAAAATATTTCCTTTCTTTAAAATATTCATAACTGCATATTTAAAACACTTTTTATCCTAATCTACTTAAATTCACTTTTTATTTCTCGTAAAATAAGATCTACAAAAAATAACTTTTCAAAAGTAAAAAAACAGCCAAGCTTTAAAAAAAAAAAAAAAACGTAAGTTGTGGCTAAAAAAATGGTGTGATATCAAATTTCCAAGCTTTTATTATAATACTTATTTAACTTTTTTCCATTAAATAAGTTATACATATAAGTCGAGTGCTACGTATATGTTAATAGAAATCGTTTTCTCCTGTACTAAATACATCCTAACATGTTTCTGAAAATTCAATTTTTTTCAAATTATGCATGATGGGCTTGGCGGCCATCTTTCCATATTATACACAAAATTCTAAGCACCCCTATCCGTAGTTAAAATCCGAAGTTCAAAATTGGAACTTAAGCAAATATTTTAAGCGTTTCGTTTATGGACTTGTATGTTCTGAAAATTGTGTCTCAAAATAATGATGACTTATCTTAAGGATTCATCTTATGACTTATTTTTTAGAGTAATTAATCATTTCAAAGTAGTAAAAATAAATTTATCAAAATATCAGTCTTCCTCAATTTATCTGTCCGTAGTTAAAATCTGAAGTTCGAAATTTTTATAAACATATTACATTGCAAACATATTACGCTTTTACTTTAGAAATGTGGGTGCTCAGAAATATGGAAAGATGGCCGCCAAGCCCATCATGCATAATTTGAAAAAAATTGAATTTTCAGAAACACGTTAGGATGTATTTAGTACAGGAGAAAACGATTTCTATTAACATATACGTAGCACTCGACTTATATATATGATAACTTATTTAATGGAAAAAAGTTAAATAAGTATTATAATAAAAGCTTGGAAATTTGATATCACACCATTTTTTAGCCACAACTTTCGTTTTTTTTTTTAAAGCTTGGCTGTTTTTTTACTTTTGAAAAGTTATTTTTTGTAGATATCATTTCTTTTTTTAAAAAATAGTCTAAAAAAATCATTCTTTTAAAGTGTTTTGTTATCAAGAAACTTATATTCTCAATACGCAAAAGCCGAAGTTATTCTAATAGTTTCCCGTGCATTTAAATTTCTACAATATTCTAGGAAATTGTTTTCCTGCCAAAAACATCGGAGAGACTCATTTCTTCAATATTACAGCTAAAAGATAGTGCGAGACGAAAGTTGAACATTCAATGATTAAAATAGTTCACGTGTTACGAAATTGTACTTCCGCGAGCTGACAGAGGCGGAGAGTAAGATTTTTGTCCTCGAAATGGTGTCTAATGAAAAGGATGGCGTTGCAACGAGTAATAAGATACCCTGTAGAGTTCTAGTGCTCTTTAATATGGATATTTGTTAAGATTATCGAACATTCCCCCAGAGATAAGATTGTTAGGTTCCAATAAATAGAGTAGAGTGAAATAGTGTTATTTTTTTTTTTTTTTTGTCCATCTAAACTTACTCGGCTGCTACTATCTGGACTTCATGACACGACTGCATTTGAGCTATGGGATGCTTGCTATATTTCTTTTATTGACCGCTGGATAGATCTAAATGGAGCAGAATATAAGATATATATATATATTAAATTTTCTCTTAAATTCCGTATTAAAATTTAGGTTAAATTTAGAACCAATTCCAAATTATGATTATTTCCATCTTGATTTCATAATTTTAAAATGCCATCATTATAAAATATTTTAGAGGCTAATATTTATTACTAATTGAATATTTTAATGTTCGTTACTATTTGAAAATGAAAATTTGTTTTTTGGAAAACAGCATATCCAATTGCTAATTATTAGTATTAACTAGCTGGCTTCGCCCGCCAGCGGGCCCCTAATTTACATCGGTGCCTCGAAACTTTTGTATTCTCCGGCTCGCATCCCCCTCGAACCGAACGAACCTCCGACCCGGGTCCCCGCTGCCTTCGGCACCGTACACCGGTCGTGCTACGCACTCACCGGATAATCCCATAATTTGCATAATCCCTTAATTTGCACATCGAATAGTATAAACCTCTAACTGAACTAATCTCTGACCCTGGTCGGAGATTTTTTCGGAGAGGATAGGTCGGAGAGGATAAATTTATACCGTTTCAAAACCAAATATGAAACGTTTAAAAAATTCAATAAACTGTTTCAAAAACATGAAGAAACATTACTTTCAACACTTAAAGCAGTCAATTCTGTTCCAGAGTTAGAGAAGTGGACAGAGGAATTTAATGTTATCCTTTTAAACATCATGCAAAAATCACTTAAAAAGAAAAAGTTGTCTCATGAAATTAATGTATCCTGGTATACTGACAAACTTAAACTACCGCGAAGCCACCTAAATGCTATATATAAACTGCATAAAAGAAATCCAGATTCTGTAGAACTCAAGATTAAATATAAAAAAGCCAAAGCAAAATACAAATTAGATATTAAAAAAGCTAAAATTGATTCTTGGATAACATTTTGTTCGGAAACAAACAGTAAGTATGGTACTGCTTTTAAAATTCTGAAGCAGAAATATTTAAAAAATACAGATCTCATCCACTCTGTCATGGAATCTTCAACTCAAAATGATACATACAAAGAGATTCAAGAAACGTTACTTCATTACCATTACAATACAAGCCCAGAATTCGAATCATCATTTCAAAACACAAACACACTATCAATAAAAGAATATAACAATTTTAAATTTACCCATAGAGAAATTCAATATGCAATTAACCAACAAAATAAAAAGAAAGCCCCAGGATATGATCGGGTAGATGGCAGAATTTTAGAAAATTTGATAAAAAATAATATGAAGCTTATAAAGTTATTATATAACAAATGTCTCTACCTTGGACACTTTCCTGAAACGTGGAAGAAAGGAGTAGGCATCTATTTTAGAAAGAAAAACAAAGATCCATCAAAACCTGATTCATACCGTCCAATTACACTACTACCCATGATTGGTAAAATCCTAGAAAGATTAATAAAAAATAGAACTTTAACTTATCTTGAAGCAATAAACTATCTAAAAGATGAACAGTTCGGCTTCCGTGAAAACAGAAGCACTATATCAGCTCTAAAGAGACTTAAAGAGAAAATTGCACAATTATTACAAAAACATACTTATGTGGGCATCATATCATTTGATATTACAGGTGCTTTCGATTCAATAAACTGGCACCAATTATCAGAAATAATTGATGACTCACCGTTACCCAGATACCTCAAAACCTTACTAAAAATTATATAAGCAAAAGAAGTATAGGCTTAAATCAATATGAATATATAGAGTGGTTCAGGGTATTTAAAGGATGCCCTCAGGGATCCTGTCTTGGACCACTCTTATGGCTTCTTATAGCTAACTACATAAAAAAAATTATAAAAATCTATATGAAGATATTATTGTTTACGCAGATGATTTTTTGATTCCAATAGAGGGAAATACCGTAATAGACCTGGAAGTTACAACCAACAACAAAATAGTCCATTTTAAGAATATCTGTGATGAACTCGGTTTAAAAATATCAACTCAGAAAACGCAATCAATGCTTTTCGGTAGCAATCTCCTCGAAAGAAGACTTCCGAGATTTAAATTAGAAAATATAAAAATAAAAGTAGTAAAAAATATTAAATATCTTGGCGTATTGTTAGATTCTGAATTCAATTTTACAGATCACATGAAAGACCTTCGAACAAAGATTGCAAACTTTGTAAACGGATTTAGAGGATTTCGATTCTTTAATAAAGGTATCAAACCAGACATCCTGAAAATATGGTATCAAACAGTCATAGAACGCCAAATACTATATGCTTACGAAATTTTGTATCCAAACTTGAATACTGATGGCCGAAAATTACTACGTTCAACTCAGCGTTTGGCATTATTAAACTTAATACGGACCTATAGGACTATCTCTCACGAAGCTCTGTATCTTCTTACAGGAACTCCACCAATCCTAATAAAAATACAGAATGAATTTCAGTACTACCAACTGAAAATAGGAAATAGAAATTTGTTAATCAATAACACACAGCTAAACATTAACAATATAATGCAGAAAGCAAAATCGTATCGATTCCTCATTTACTACAGAGTCCAAAATATCAGAATTATAGAAGATAGAAAATCCATCCATCCAAAAGAATACGATGTGGAAGCCTACACAGATGGTTCTGTCATGCCAGGGGGTGTAGCCAGTGCTTTCACCATATATAAAGATGGAAATAATATACATGATGAAGCAATACGACATCATCCACTGAATAACATATATCAAGCAGAATTAATGGCAATTTATAAAGCAATAAAATGGTTCTCTACCTCCGACTACAATAAACTACTAATTATTACAGATAGTTACTCTTCTATGGAAGTATTAAAAGTTGCTTTTCCTAGAAACTACATTATCAAAAACATTTACAATCAATTACTTCAAATTCCTGATAAATCCATTATAATAACATGGACTAAATCTCATGTGGGTGATACTGGCAACGAAAGAGCTGATCTCCTGGCAAAGCAAGCCATCTTACAAGACCAATATCAATCAAGAAAAGAACTGTTGTTCCCCATTTCAATAGCAAAATTGTATTTTAAAAAGAAAACCATCTCTGACTGGCAAGCCATTTGGGACTCATGTAATAAGGGCAGAGATACCTATAAAATTATAAATAAAGTCGATCCAAATTATCTCTGCAAACAGCCAACACTGCCGTATTATCTGAGTAACCATGGCAGTTTCCCACAATACTTACATAAAATAAGAAAAAGAGCCTCACTTAGATGTCCATGCGATAAAGCAGAAGGAGATGCAGTTCACTACATATTCGGATGCTGCCCTCTTATAATCCATCACTTCCCTTTTGATAAGAACGAAACTCTCAGATATAACCTTCGTAATATCATTTTCAATCCTTCAAACTCTCAAAAGTTAAAAGAGAATTATAATATTCTCAATAAAAATTTCTCTTTCATTACGAAAGAATTAAAAAAAAATTGACTGAACTGACCATTGACTTTCTGAACTAAAATACCATAAATTTAGGACATCATGAACTTATAGTACTTCGAAAATATTTTATATTTAACTTTCAATTTGCAAAAAATTGTTATTTTTTACCTTTTATATTTTATTATTGTTATGTAATTATATTCATTGTTTCAAATCTAATAAACAGGCGCCTCCTGCGGTGGTGGTTGGAACGGATGGGTGCTATCGGTGTCGGGTAGCGTTTATTTTTCCCCTCGTGGACTTATTGTTCCTATACCTCACGGGTGGCTGTTCACGAGTGGGTGATTTCGGTCCCCGCTGCCTGCGGCACCGTATAGCAGTCGTTCCGACCCTGGTCCCCGCTGCCTTCGGCACCGTATACCGGTCGTGCTCCGAACCTCCGGCTCGGGTCCCCGCTGTCTGCGGCACCGTATAGCAGTCGTGTTGCGCACGCGCTGCAGTATACGTTAGTTCCACCTTCCGCCACCAGGTGGCGCAAATAGAAAAAATAAACCTCGAATAAGATAAACCTCGAACTGAACGAACCTCTAGAACCCCACAGTTAAGATAAAAAAAACTTGAAAGGGGGGGGGGGGGAGAACACTGCTTTTCCTTAAACAACTGAATTAGACTGCCGGAAAAAAATCTGATGTCAAACAACTTATTTAGACTACCGGACTTCTTGTTCAAAGACAGGGACCTGTAGGAAAACTTAAAACTGAAAAAAAAAATCGATAATGGGCGAAGCCCGCTTTTCCCTATCATAATATCTGGTTGCCACTCTAAAACAAAAACTTAAGATACTCGTTATGGCAGTTTTTAGACGCGGCCTACTTCTTAAAATCGTAATATCTAGCCGGAACTGTAATAGAAATCTTTCTTTTGCTTTAATTATACAAATAACGATGAATAATTATACAATAAAATAATATATCGGCTCCTAATGAAGATATGAGAATAATTTTTAGATATTCTGAAAGCAGAATCCATTTTGAGTCGCCCTGTCAAAGTTTGGAATTAATGCGCCCCTTAGATTCGGAAATGGGCCCCCCCTCTGAAAAAACGCAGTTGAAAGTCACGTGACTATTTTATCTCTTTCAGAAATGACTTATCCACAGACGATTTGTCTCCGTTGAATGTTGAAATAAAAAAGAAGCTGTCTCTTCGGAATAGAAATAAATTCATTTGCCGTGTCATTAACGAGTTTTAATTGATATCTTCAAAAATTACTGGTCGATTTTTACGAATTTTTTTTTTGTTGAATTCGCGATTTTTTTATACACGTGTTAGCAAATTTTCGCAAATGTAGAGTCATTATTTCCACTTGTTTCAAAAAGGAATGGGGCGATTCGATCTCGGATCTGTCGACCCTGCATTCTTTACGGCAACCTTTTTTTACGTCTGGGGTCGATGTTGGATGTCTGGTCAGTTTTTGGCCGAAATAAAGAAAAGTTACGGTCCGAATTTCAAAAAATTTGACATTTTGGAACGACAAAAATCGGCCGCGTGTGTACCCCGATTTTCTGATCGATACCTCCGGTACATTTTTTTTAATTCGATGATGCGTTAAAAAGCGACGATTTGGATGTCTGCGATTATCAAAACGGAAATTTTTTTTCGATTCTTTTTCCAGTTCGGTTTCGGTCGGTAATTAAAACACTTTCGTTCATTAATAACTCCCCGGGACCGGGTCGGAATCCCGACCCGATCGAAACTTGAGCGTCGCGCCTTTTTTGCGAATTTTTCGGTCCGCGTCAGCCGTCCGTGCGTCGCCTGGTCCCGGAGCCTTTGCGTGTACAAAGGTGGAGTGCACAGACAGACAGAAAGAAAGAAAGAAACACACACAGACGTTTACCGTTCTTAATATTTGGGACGAGAATTTTTTTTAATTTGAAAATGACAGTTTTATGAAACATATTTAATTTTAATCACCAACGCCTGCGATCTAAATTAATGTTTTCGCTAATTGTTTCATTTAGTTAGTTCCTGCATTTAACAGTTATTTTCTAAAGACCGTCACGTAGAATTTTTTATCTATGAAATACATATTTTAGTGTTCTTTAATCAATATTTTCTGTGAAATATAAGGTTTTTTTAAGTTAATGAAAAAGCGAAATACATTTGAATTTTTGCTGCTCACATAAACAATAGTTGTATTATATAAATGATTTCTGTAATTTAGTTTATTAATTGAATGAAATGAATACAGAAACATCTCCGATTAGCTGTAATTGCGGCACTTAAATCCCCAATTTATATTTTAATATTTTGATAATACAGGGTCATTCATAATTCCCTCCGGGGTTTCGAAACGTTATAGTAAAAAAACGAAGACGAATATGAAAAAAAGAAACATATGAAATTATTCCGAAACTATTCAAGTTTTACTTATATACATTACAGGTGTTCTATGTGTGAACCCTTGGTCACACGGCATATATCCATGCGATAGTCCAGTTCCAGCCATACTCCGTTTCTTTAAATTTCCGGTACTACACATGAATTGTTTTGTCAGTTGGTCCCTGTTTTCGATATTTATTACGAAAGGCCCGTTGAACTGACACCACTGATTCAGATTTAAAGAAACGGAGTATAGCAGGAACTGGACTATCGCATGGATGTATGCCGTGTGACCAAGGGTTCACACATAGAACACCTGTAATGTATGTAAGTAAAACTTGAATAGTTTCGGAATAATTTCATATGTTTCTTTTTTTCATATTCATCTTCGTTTTTTTACTATAACGTTTCGAAACCCCGGAGGGAATTATGAATGACCCTGTATATTTCATATAAAGTACATTAAATTGTATAATGTTTACTCTGGGCTCTATCATATTTAATGATGTTTACTTTTAACCATTATTTATAACTATTATTTATACCTAGCTGTTACTCGTGACGTCGTTCACGTAACATTAAAAAAATAATAAATGCATTAATTAAGCAAAACATTTCACTCCTGATAATTAAAAATGTATATAACTGACTATCGCTTTAGAACTTTTTATAGAAGACAATACGGATTTTCTTTGTTAAAAGGGCATTAATATAACTCCGTCTTAAAAATGTGAAATTTTGCTCCAAATAATATAAACAATTGTGAAAAAGAAACCGTAACCAATTAAAAAAGAAGTACTAAGTGAGCGAAGAAAATAAATGGTCATCTAGAGTACAATTTAGTATTTACCGAAAAAAAAGAAAAGAAACTAGTTACAAAAATGTATTTACTTTTGCGCGAAATTTCGCTCGCTAAAGAAAGCAAATTGGCTACAGACCCGATTACAGAGCTTAACCATCATATTATTGACTATTTTCTACCTATATATGAAAAAAATCTACTATATACAATACTCTTTCACATTTATAATATTAGGAATTTGCTTAAATTTATTTAGAAGTTGGCACGATCGGATTGTTCGATTGTGCAATTTGGCTTGAGGAAAATTTTCATATCTTTTTTATTTTTTCTTTGTTCTTGCATTAAAAAGTTTTTTGATAAATTTTATATTCCTTTTTATAACATAGATTTTTATTACATTTTAAAAAAATATTGTAAATACATTTAAAATTGTGATGAAATGTATGTCATTTTTCTCATCCTACAATACTTTACAAAAATCTATCCCCCCCCCCAATATATATATATTTATATAGAAAAAGCCATTTTAAAAAATGTCAACAAACTTTTTACTCCTTTAAAGCTGAATGAACCGTGGAATTAAAATTCAGTTACGAAACCATGATCTACAAACATGTCTCGATTGTACAAATGTACTTCAAGCTCTCGGGCTTTTATTTTAGAGCTGCAGAGAGGAAATTATGTTAATTTGATGCTTACTTACCTTACTTCCAGAAAAGATTGTAAAGATAATTCAGCTGTGTAGCATTTCATCTAACAGAATTATGTTAAACATTGATTGGCTTATAGGCGTGAATTATTTTTTCACGCAACGGAGCGCAGCTTAATTCATCGCTGTAGGATTTGCTTTTCGAATGATTTTCTCTATGATTAACTACTTTTTGCGCTCATAGAAGAATGACCAGCTTATGTTTACTTCGATGAAGAGATATTGGGGATATAACACAAATTTATAACTGAAGTTATTTCAGAATGTACACTATATTGCCAAAGGTGACCGGTCACTTGCAATTTTAGACGTTATGTTAACTATCTAGAAAAATACATGAGGAATTAACCTGATACTGAAGGTGTGTAAACAGTATAGTATAGGTTATATATTTCCGCGAAGATTTTTCCACAAAACCCCATAGGGGACTGTCAACAAATTGAAATAGAACGAATATCTTTTGGATAACCCTGTAAAAACTAATGTAGCAAAGGCGTTCAAACTCGAGATAATTAATAAGTGGCTTATTGTAATATACTGTGTTCATTTTTATGAGGATAGCATGTATGCTCGTAGAGAAATTAAGGTTTTTATAAAAACAGTCCCAAATTTCGCCTAGTTTTTTGCTTATAATTTGCAGAGTTCTTAATATAAAAAAAAGTTTTTTTCAGAAAATATGACAAACAACATTGTACATAATACTTTGCAATCAGAATTAAAAAATAATAAAAATTGGATGAAAAATGAGCAGGTTTGCTAAAAACTGTTTCACTGCGCGTGTGCGAATGCAATCAAAATATAATATGCATAATGTATTAGCTAAGTATATAGAGCAACTTTGAAAATTCTGAAAATTATCGTCGATAGAATAAGCTCGAAATCCGCTGTTCCGAAAAAGAAGCAAAAAGATAAGGGGTTGTATCAAATATATGTTGATTAGTGCCAAGATAGCGTACACAATATTGAAGGTACTACTATATTTGGATACAACCCCTCATATTTTTGCTTCCTTTTGGGAACAACGGATTTCGAGCTTATTCTATCGACGATAATTTTCAGAATTTTTAAAGTATATTTTTGAGACTTTCACAAAATTTGCTCTATATACTTAGCTAATACATTATGCATAATATATTTTGATTGCATTCGCGCATGCGCAGTGAAACATTTTTTATTAAACCTGCTCATTTTTCATCCAATTTTTATTATTTTTTAATTTTGATTACAGAGTATTATGTACAATGTTGTTTGTTATATTTTCTGAAAAGAACTTTTTTTTATATTAAAAACTCTGCAAATTATAAGCAAAACACTTGGCGAAATTTGGGACAGTTTTTATAAAAACCTTAATTTCTCTACGATTATACATGCTATCTTCATACAAATGAACACAGTATATTACAATAAGCCGCTTATTAATAATCTCGAGTTTGAACGCCTTTGCTACATTAGTTTTTACAGAGTTGTCCAAAAGATATTCGTTCTTTATCAATTTGTTGACAGTCCCCTATGGTGTTTCGTGAAAAAATCTTCGCGGAAATATATAACCTATACTATACTGTTTACACACCTGCAGTTTCAGGTTTATTCCTCATGTATTTTTCTAGATAGTTAAAAAAACGTCTAAAATCGCAATTGACCGCTCACCTTTGGCAATGTAGTGTATATGTATTTGAATGTAACTCATCTCTCCTAAATTAATTTATTTAACGATTTTTCATAAAATGCAACTTTTATGCAGTTTTATTTCAAAAAATAACTTTGTGTAAAAGTAGCCGCCGGCATTATGAAACTCGAAGCAGTTAGTCCCGTATCGGTTTAAGACCGTCACAAGACATGCGCTATTTGAATATAGATTGTTGTATTCAAGTTAACAGACCAACTGTTCAAGAGCGTTAAAATATATTGTTAAAGAGCGTTAAAATCTACTGTTCAAGTGAAACTGTAAATCTTAGATAATGTGTTATTCTATTGTTTACACTAAAAGACATGGCACACTTTAATAGCCAATTTAATTTAAAATAATTTTCAAATATTTTTATAAACTAGTCCGATTATTCTAGAAATGAACAAACTAAACATTTGTCGTCAAGATCCGTGACTGTGAAATTGAACCAAAAAACTTAAATGAACACAAAAATTCGAAATTTTATTTCTATATTGTCGTTTCTTGTGTTTATAAACAAATTTCTAATGATCAAAGCGTGAAATATACATATGTATTAGTCTTTTCAAATAAATATTTCTTTGTAAAATTGGGGTTTTAAATTAAATGAGTGACCCAAATACATCTGATTGTTACTGTTCAAATAAACAATAGTTACATTATTATAATGCTTCATGTAATTAAATTTTACAAAACACTAGCTGAATAGCTGTAATTATAGCAATAAAAATCTCTACTTCATGTTTTAATATTTGATAATGAGTCTCTCATGAAGTACTGAAAAATGTTTAATGCAGTCTTTGGGCTGCATAATATAATACATAATGATGTTTACTTTTAGCTATTATTTATAATTACTGAATCAAAGTAAACAGAGCGTTAAAATCTGTGGTACAGAGGGAACTGTGAATCTTGGATAATGAGTTATTCTATTATTTATACTGAAAGATTTCGCTTACTGTAATAGCCAATTCAATTTTTTTTTCATTCAAAATGTTTTCCTTAATTTTTGAGGTTATTCGTGAAAAGGACAAACTCAATGATGCTCATTAACCCTTTAACGGATAAAGCAGTTCAATTGCTAAAATGTTGAAATAAATGATTGACACCGGAAATTATGAACAGAATTATTTGTATGTAATAAAAAAGCGATATTTCACATATAGAATAAATGGAAAACATTTCTATTAAAATTCTGCTGTCATTGTTGAATTTCGTAATTAAAGTTTTGTGGTTTCACAGGGAAACCAATGAACGTTAAAGGGTTAAGATGAATGAATCAAAATCATGCAAAATATAAAAATAACACAATTACTTGAAACATTTTGCTCTTTTTTAACACTTTACAATATAGTTGAAAAGTGTTTATGAATTCATTTTGTCTGGCCGTCTGGCCGCGCTCTAACTCACGTAAATATAGTAGGATTTCATTGTAATTAATATATGATATTGACATTTACTGTCGCATGTTCGGTATTGAACATGAAGTCTGTAGAATACATAGTTTATTTACAAGGATACTAAAAATCGTCTGTTACATTTATGGTCTACGAGGAAAAATCGTTCGCAGAGTATTTTAAAGATGTTAGACTGTTACAAACGTATATCACTGAAGTGTATAACAAAAGACTTTCGAATAGGGTGTGCATAGCATTTATCATTCAAATACAGGGACACACAAAAGTATTCTTTTACGGTACTGTCTACGAGCGATAATTGATTGACGTGCGTTTTCAGTGTGGTAAACCTTTTTAAATTTAACTAATAGTTTGCATATTACTTACTTTATGTGTATAAATTATATATGTCATATACAGGGCTGTACAAAATAATTTTAGTACATTTCCGTTTATTGGCAAAAATTAATGAATAGTAATTTTCAACTGTCTTAAACTTTTCCTAACTGAACTAAATTTTAGCAATACTATGTAGTATATATACAAATCTATAGATAATATACAGAAATTCACAAAATAATTCGAATTATTTTTCAAACTATAGATGGTAATTACCAAAATTCAATTTTCAAATTTTTTATGCATTTTCCAAATTGTTCATCTTTCGCTTAGTTAAACTCGGAAATTTTGATACGGTATTCTGAATAAGTTTAAAGCGTCTCACAATCTATGCTTGATGCATGATTTTTCTTTCTTGTTATTGATTATATCATGAGTTTAATTATTCATTGACATTCATAAAGCTAAAACACTTTAACCATTTTAACTAAAATTTTAAAGAAGATTGTTTTCCACGTTAACCTTTAATTGATATTCACGGTCTCACAGACAGCTGCTGTTAGAGGGTTCTGCGTCAATTCATCTCGCACAATTCATCGCGGAACAATTCGTCGCGCACAATTCGTCGCAGCGTCAATTCGTCGCGAGCTCAATTCGTCGCGAGCTCAATTCGTCGCGGCTCAATTCGTCGCGACGTCAATTCGTCGCAGCGAAAATGTCTTTGAAGGCTATTATGATAAAAATAAGGATAATTTAGTAAAATTATCTAATGATAATTTGTTTTTTAGATATACAGAATTATAACTTACATTTTAAAGGCGATTTCGGAGGAATTTTTTAAAAAATGACGAATACAAATGCTAGAAATTTTAAAAAAAAATTAATAGTTGACATATGTGTACACAGGGTACAACCCCCCCCCCCCCCTTATATTTGAAAGAATTAGGAAGTAAAAAAAGTATTGAGAGATGTAAACATAATATACTTTTTGTGATTGTGATTAAACTGATTGCTGCATGAATGCAATTTCATTAAGTAGTATTTTGGTTTTATAAGTTTTTTCATTTATTTCATCTATCTATACTAATATTATAAAGGAGTAAAAATTGTTTGTTTGTTTGTTTGTTTGTAGGGGGTAATCTCTGGAACTACCGAACCGATTTCAAAAGTGATGGTGGCAAATTGATGGTGACAACCCCTGCTTCAACATAGGCTATATTTTATGTCGGTGCCACTAACCCCCGGGGGGTGCAGGAGCGAAAAACGTTCTAAAACTGCGATTTTTTAGCTCACAGGCTATCAAAGCCTGAGAGCTTATGTGCCCGCCGGTTCTGTATGTATGTATGTACGTACGTAACGCGATAACTCTTCATAGAAATATCCGTTTTCCTTCAAATTTTGTTTATAGGTTCACTGTGTTAAGGCGCTTCCCTGATTAGTTTTCGGGATTGATTGGTTACGTATAAAGGGGGGGAACAAGGGGCTAATTCCCGCCCCCCCTTTAATTTATATAATTGGGTTTTTCATGCAGAATTATTCCGTTTTCCTTCAAATTTTGTTTATAGGTTCACTGTGTTAAGGCGCTTCCCTGATTAGCTTTCGGGATTGATTGGTTAAGTATAAAGGGGGGAACAGGGGGATAATCCCCCCCTAATTTATAAAAATGGGTTTTTCATGCAGAATTATACCGTTTTCCTTCAAATTTTGTTTATAGGTTCACTGTGTTAAGGCGCTTCCCTGATTAGTTTTCGGGATTGATTGATTAAGTATAAAGGGCGGGAACGGGGGGGGGGCTAATACCCCCCTTAATTTATATAAATGGGTTTTTCATGCAGAATTATCACATTTCCTTCAAATTTTGTTTATAGGTTCACTGTGTTAAGGCGCTTCCCTGATTAGTTTTCGGGATTGATTGGTTAAGTATAAATGGGGGGAACGGGGGGGATAATCCCCCCTTAAATTATATAAATGGGTTTTTTATGCAGAATTATTCTATTTGCTTTAAAATTTATTTATAGGTTCATTGGGTTAAGACGCTTCCCTGATGAGTTTTCGGGATTGATTGATTAAGTATAAAGGGGGAGGAACGGGGGGGCTAATACTCCCCTTAATTTATATAAATGGGTTTTTCATGCAGAATTATCCCATTCCCTTCAAATTTTGTTTATAGGTTCACTGTGTTAAGGCGCTTCCCTGATTAGTTTTCGGGATAGATTGGTTAAGTATAAAGGGGGGAACGGAGGGCTAATCCCCCTTATTTTATATAAATGGGTTTTTCATTCAGAATTATTCCGTTTTCCTTCAAATTTTGTTTATAGGTTCACTGTGTTAAGGCGCTTCGGGATTGATTGGTTATGTATAAAGGGGGAGAACGGGGAGGCTAATCCCCCCCTTAATTAAATAAATGGGTTTTTCATGCAGAATTATCTCATTTGCTTCAAAATGTGTTCATAGGTTCATTGGGTTAAGACGCTTCCCTGATTAGTTTTCGGGATTGATTGGTTAAGTATAAAGGGGGGAACGGGGGGGGGGGGTAATCCCGCCTTAATTTATATAAATGGGTTTTTCGTGCAGAATTATCCGATTTTTTTCAAATTTTGTATATATATTCATTGTAATTAGAGATTTACCTGATTAGTTTAAGGGGTTCATTAGTTAACTATGAGGGGGTAACAGGGGGATGACTCCCCCCCTTAATATATTGTTGATTTCTTTATTTTTCAATGGGCTTATTTCAAATTCTTTGAAATCAGCCTTATTTCAAATTCTTTGAAATAAGAGTATAATATACAATTAGTGTGAATAGCCTGTGAACTCAATGCCCTCAGTTTAACTGGGCAGTTTTCTTTTTATTTTTTATACTGAAGGAGCTAAAAATTTGAAATTTGTCATTGTAATTACTTATAAGATGTAAATGCTCTCTAAGAACAAAATAAAAAAAGAAATCGAAATTTAAAAGGGTGAAATGAGCGAAAAGCGTTCTAAAAACAGTCTAAATTACAATTTCTATTAAATCTCTGGAACTACAGAACCGATTTCAAAAGTAATAGTGGCAAATTGATGGGGACAATCCGTACTCTAACATAGGCTATATTTTATGTCGGTGCCACTAACATGAATGGGGTGCAGGATCGAAAAATGTTCGAAAATTGCGACTTTTTTATACGGAAGGGGCAAGAAATTTGAAATTTAGCATTGTAGTTACTTATAAGATGTAAATGCTCTCTAAGAATAAATTTTAAAAAAATCGAAATTTAAATGGGTGAAATGAGCGAAAAGCGTTCTAAAGTCATTCTAAATTACAATTTCTATGGAATCTCTGGAAGCACGGAACCGATTTCAAAAATGATGGTGGCAAATTGGTGGTGACAATCCCTGCTCCAACAGCCTCTTTAATAAAAAACTATGCGTTGCTTACGACTGGGTTTTTCGCTAATTGTTGCAACAGATTAATCTCGGGAAATGAAACATTTGAAGTTACAAAAAAAATAATAGCTCAAAAAGTATTTGTCAGAAAATTGTTAGACAAACTGCGTTTGAAAGGTAAAAAATTGTATTTATTTCAGAGATATTTCAATTATAAGAGGGATTTAAAATTTTCATAATACATTGCAACATAAAACATACATAGTACATCACAACAATACATTCAATACATCCCGAAAACTAATCAGGGAAGCGTCTTAACCCAATGAACCTATAAGCAAATTTTGAAGCAAATAGAATAATTCTGCATGGAAAACCCATTTATATAAATTAAGAGGGGGATTATCTCTCCCGTTCTCCCCTTTTATACTTAACCAATCAATCCCGAAAACTAATCAGGGAAGCGCCTTAACACAGTGAACCTATAAACAAAATTTGAGTGAAAACGGAATAATTCTGATGAAAAACCCATTTATATAAAATAAGGGGTATATGCCCCCCGTTCCCCCCCTTTATACTTAACCAATCAATCCCGAAAACTAATCAGGGAAACGCCTTAACACAGTGAACCTATAAACAAAATTTGAAGGAAATGGGATAATTCTGCATGAAAAACCCATTTATATAAATTAAGGGGGGATTATCCCCCCGTTCCCCTCCTTTATACTTAACCAATCAATCCCAAAAACTAATCAGGGAAGCACCTTAACACAGTGAACCTATAAACAAAATTTGAAGGAAAACGGAATAATTCTACATGAAAAACCCATTTATATAAAATAAGGGGGGATTAGCCCCCCGTTCCCCCCCCCCCTTTATACTTAACCAGTGAATCCCGAAAACTAATCAGGGAAGAGCCTTAACTCAGTGAACCTATAAACAAAATTTGAAGGAAAACGGAATAATTCTGCATGAAAAACCCATTTATAAAAAATTAAGCGGGGGGAATTAGCCCTTTGTTCCACCCTTTACACTTAACCAATCAATCCCGAAAACTAATCAAGGAAGCGCCTTAACACAGTGAACCTATAAACAAAATTTGAAGGAAAACGGATATTTCTATGAAGAGTTATCGCGTTACGTACGTACATACATGCATACAGAACCGGCGGGCACATAAGCTCTCAGGCTTTGATAGCCTGTGAGCTAAAACATCGCAATTTTAGAACGTTTTTTGCTCCTGCACCCGCTGGGGTTAGTGGCACCGACATAAAATATAGCCTATGTTGGAGCAGGGGTTGTCACCATCAATTTGCCACCATCACTTTTGAAATCGGTTCGGAAGTTCCAGAGATTACCCCCTACAAACAAACAAACTAACAAACAATCTTTACTCTTTTATAATATTAGTATAGATAGAGGAAATAAATGAAAAAAACTTATAAAACCAAAATACTACTAAATGAAATTGCATTCATGCAGCAATCAGTTTAATCACAATCACAAAAAGTATATTATGTTTACATCTCTCAATACTTTTTTTACTTCCTAATTCTTTCAAATATAAGGGGGGGGGGGTTGTACCCTGTGTTCACATATGTCAACTATTAATTTTTTTTAAAAATTTCTAGCATTTGTATTCGTCATTTTTTAAAATATTCCTCCGAAATCGCCTTTAAAATGTAAGTTATAATTCTGTATATCTAAAAAACAAATTATCATTAAATAATTTTACTAAATTATCCGTATTTTTATCATAATAGCCTTCAAAGACATTTTCGCTGCGACGAATTGACGTTGCGACGAATTGAGCCGCGACGAATTGAGCTCGCGACGAATTGTCGCCGCGACGAATTGACGCTGCGACGAATTGTGCGCGACGAATTGACGCTGCGACGAATTGTGCGCGACGAATTGTTCCGCGATGAATTTTGCGAGATGAATTGACGCGACACCCTGTTGGAGGTGTCACAGACCGCTGTTGTTCTTGTTTTCTTGTCGTGTTTTAAAGTTTAACTAGATATTAGTGAAATATTGATTCGTTTTTCGATAGAGGCTACTGAATAGGTAAATTTTTATTATAATACTTCTGTTCACAAATGTCAGCACAAAAACAGTATCCTAAGAGTTAATCGAACCTTTTATTCAACTTTGGATCAAGTGGTCTTAGAGACCGGTCATAGTAGCTACGCGGGAACTGATGTTTTACACTCACGCAAACATGTAAACAAAAGTTTTGCGACTTTTTGGTTGGCGCGATTTTCAAGACTGCGCCAAGCGAATAACTTAATACAATGGCTAGGTTGCCATTAAAGGAAAAAATCCTCTAAATTTGGCCACTTTTTTCCTTTTTTTAACCGATTATTTTTTTTCTGCGGGAGTGTAAAGCATCTTAGCCGCTACGCGACAATATCAGTGACACTGGTTAAGAGTTAATCTTGCTACAAAGTAAAAAATAAAGCAACTACAAAAAATAAAGAAATAAAATAGAAAAGAAAAAAAAAAAAAAAACTTAAGAATTTTCAATGTTTTTCAACGTTAAATGTTGGGGGTCGCGAAAAGGAACAATACGTGAGGAGCTAGAGAGGAAACGCGATTCTACCACAATGATCGTTACAAGTGCATACAATAAAATGCTAAAAAACTGATAAGCGCAACTTTTTTAAACATTGCAGCAGAAATAGGGCACCACTGGAAAAGTATTTAGAGGCCACTTTTTAACATTAAATCGTCATAAACTAGTTTGGTTTCATTCCAGGAAACCATTACACTTCTAACGATAGCATTTAAATACGCTATATCGTATGATGAAAAAAAAAACAGAATGAATTCTCCTTTTTCGTGTTAAATTAGCAAATAAAAAAACAAAATATACATTCTATAACAAGTAAAAATGCTATGCGACATACAAAATATTTTTAAGCGAAAGCTAAATATTTAAGCATTTATGAAAACCAATGCTAAATGTTTAAATATTTAATAAATATTTAATACATATATAAATCCGGTAGCAGGTCCCTATGTCTCACATGTCGTCCATCACTAAAGATGAATTTGCTGCACACAGTTGAAATACAATGATTTTTCAAATAAGTAACTTATCCTTATAATGACACACATATATTTTTGGAACAAATCTGACATACTGGGGTCTATAAAACCCCAAAATGCTTTTTTTTACCTAAAAATATTTTTTTGATTATTAAAACATAGCTATATTGGTTTTATATAAACTAAACGATAGAAAACGATATGAAAAAACAAAAACTGGCAAAAAATGTGCATTAGCCATAGAATGCCACACATCCATTTTTCGACAAATGTCACATACTGGGGACTACAAAACCCAAAAGGTTTTTTCGCTAAAAAGAAAATATTTTTATGATAAAAACATAAGTGTGTTAGTTTTATACAGACTAAATGATATGAAAACGCAAAATAAAAACTGCATCAATTAGCAAGTTCTTGCATAGCTCCAACTCTCCGCATTCAGCTATCCGAAAGCTCGCAGTTATTCCATATGACATGGTTGTTGGTGTGGAATAGCTGTAAATCCACTGGAACAAAAATGGTACCTTTATACTCAAATTCTGAGTTGCCGTCAGAAAATGTGGGGTTTGTGAAAACCCAGTGTGTCATTCTAGGAACTAGCAAAATAAAAACTCGTGGGATTTGTGAGACTCCAGTGTGTCATTCTTGGATTTGACAAAATAAAAACTCATGAGGTTTGTGAGATCCCACTATATCATTCTAGGGTTAAAGGGTTAATGTTGCAAAATACAATATTTTGATGAGTTCGAAACGAGTATTCATAATTTCATAAAAAATAGGATGTGATCATAAATCATGATCATAAATCATGATTTTATGAAACCATTCATAAATAATAAAAAAAAACTATATTGTCTAAAGTATGTATGCATATATTGAAAATTGAAATGTTTCAACAGTTTTAGTTTTACATTAAACGACGCTTATTTTTCTTAGTCTATATGTAGAAGAATTGTATTAAAACGCACTTTTTAATTAAAATTGTTCAACAACAAAGATAAGATATCATTTAAAATAAACACCTATTGTCTGTTGTGAGAGATTCATTAAATCTCACACAGTTTGCTAATTAAGCCTCATAATCAGGTATAGGAGTCCATATGCGGTTGAGATTTTCATCGTATATTCCTTCTAAGTTTCAAAAATGTCGTCAGCTACAAAGGTATCGATAAGTCCATTATCAATCTTGCCACTCGAAACTTTGTAGACAGCAATGAGAATGGACCAGGTGAAAGGAGAGTGTCTATCATCTAGCGGACATCGTGGGAGGCCCACACTGTGAGAAGATTACACCGTGAGAAACTTCTGGTTGTGTCGAATATCGGTAGGACCTCCCAAAAAGAACCCTTATCCAATCACATGAAAACTATACTTTATGACGTGATCTAAAACTTCTTTGAGGGGTGAACAAAGATTCGATTGTTCAAGGAGTTGGTCGGAGGTCGGAGAGAAAGGAAAGGGGGCAGTCAGCTTGGGAGGTTGTAGAGTAACATTTTACTCGAGGAACATTTTACTCGGGGAAAAGGTTGAAGATTTTCTCAACCTGGTAGGAACATAGGTTCCTGGTGACAGAATTTGAATAGAGAGACACTCTCTCTGAAGTTAACGGTGAAATCGTTAAGGAATAGTTTATGAAAGTTGAATGCAAATATTTACTTAATTTTGACAACACGAACACTGTTTGATGCTGGACACTTTCCGTTGAATGCGAACAATTAAAAGCCAAACGAACCTTATAAAAATTGTTGTGAAACTCCGAGGAATTCCAGATGATCTGTAATTTTTAGTTCATTTGAGAATCGAATTTATAATAAAATTCTTTTCTAAGTTTTTCTTGATGTTGGTCCACCATAAAGGTTTAAGGTTGGTCCACCTTGGTCCACCTTGAGGTTGGTCCACCCTTTAAACTTATAACATCTTGGATCTATCACACTGTAAATCACAGAAATAATAGTTACATAATCTAACGTAACACAAATACTGGTACTTATCCAAGTACGACATATATTTTTGATAAGCCTTATCTCGATTTTCATTCACTTTTAGCTTAAATAGTAATAATAATAATAACAAACATATTTTCGGTACCTTCTGGACAACGAATGGAATAGGATAGAATTTTGATGATAATTAAAACCTAAATTTACAAATGGAATTTTAACAGTTTTTAGTATCAATAATAAAACATTAGGGTTGGTTGGAGTAAGTCGAACACCTTTTTGGAATACTTCATTTTGAAAAAGTTTAATTTTAACATATCATGTAATATTTTAAAACGAAAAAAAATATCGCTTGAAGAATTATTTAAAATTCTCCAAGAAACAAAATTCTAAATAAGATTTTAGATTAATTAAAAAAAATTTTGAGCTTTTATATTGTATATATATTTATTTCAAAGATTTTTGATATATTATTTATAGCAGTTAATTAAAAACTTCTTTTTTTATTTTAACATTTTTATTCAGATAATCCTTGTAGAATAAATCAATTTCAAAATCCTACCCCATTTAATTTGACAGACTCTTAATCAGTATAATGTTAAATCAGTATAAAATTCCATGTACCATTTATTCATTTTCCAAAAAAAGTCTCTCAGGCTGTTAAAATATAACTTCTTTTGGCAACTCTGAAAAATGGTTTATTATATTGAAAAGATAAAATGAGAAAAAATGACATACTTTCACGCAGAATAGTTCTGAGTTTTAATATGCATGAGAATATTTTAAAATAATTTATTCATTATTAAAATTTTAATTAATTTATTCATCAAAATCTTTCATTTCTTTTTTGGAATTTTATTAAAAAATAAAAATACGAGATAATAAATTTTAAAAATAATAATAATATGCTTAAAACTTATTAAAACGGAATCACGCGAGACTTTAAAAAAATTCCGCATTAGACAGTTCTCTGTCTTATCAAATACTACTAAAAAAAGCGATGTAGCTTTCCCTTGCATTTGCATTTACAGGGTTTGTATAAAAAGTAGTAAGATATAATTTTTTTCAGACGTGACTGAACGTTTCAGCGTGCATGCTCTAGGAAGGAGGAGGATCGATTTAAGCGGAAGTCACCTTCAACACGCACCGAGCGTCAGTCGCCAGCAGCTTCCGTTGGTTTTAGTTGACCCCTGTCTCTAGGCTCAGTTGAAAGCAGAGGGGGCTTCACTTATACTTTCTACTTAGAAGTGCTTAAAAGATTGAACGGAAGAGTCAATGGAATTAGGCCAGTCATTGCCTCCAATTGGAACTTGCATCATAACAATGCAACCGCTTAGTAGTCAACGACTACCTGACACGAAACGGCATTGCAACGCTTCCCTAGCCACTTATACAGCCCCCCTACAGTCTCAATCGGACTCAGGTAGAGTTGTTTCCTGTTCCAGACCATATCAGAGGACAAAGCGGTTTCAACGCTCTGCTTGAAGAATGTTTCGATGAAGGACTTCCAGGCTCCTTCCAAGCGTAGACAACTTGTTGGGAGAAGGGTGCCCATGACGATGCCCAAGAGTCTTTACTTTGAGAGGAATTTTAATTGTTTGTAACGATATAGTCAATACATATTTTTTTCCCGAATTTGGTCTCATTACTTTTTGTACAAACACTGTTTTTTTTTGATGTGATCATGAAAGTTTTTGTTTAGCCATTAAATATCTAAATTTTTTTTCAGAAAAATATTTTGAATTAAATCATTAAAACGTGTTCCAATTAGGTGATTTTACATATTTCTATAGGTTTGAAGATAAATTTATAAATATTTTGTAAAATATAAGGTTTTGCGTGAATGCAACACTAGGCTCTAACTTGATCAAATTTTGCAAAGGCATGATTATTATCTTCTTTATATTTTTTCAACAAAAAATAAACTTTTATCAATGGGTTTTGCTTTTTGTATACAAATTTAACACATTGTTAATTATAAATTAAATTTATGTATTGAATGGTAAAAGCAATTTACCCAAATGTCAACATTACATTTTATACACATTGTCTGTACAATAAATTTGCAATACTGTTCGGCACAATTTTGTCTTTTATTCCCAGGTAATTTTCTTATTAGATAGTTAAACGGGACAAATCTGATTGAATTTAGAATTCTGCTATCTATAGCACTTTCGTTTTATGAGGAGGAGCCTACCAGAACCTTTAGAAACATTACAAATATGTTTTTACGACTGCTCTTCGGAAATTTAATTGTTTCATATCTTTACTTTGAAACTTCCACAAATACCATGCTTTAGAAATTGCTGCATCTGCTAGTCATACATTAATAGGCCATTGCAATATTTTGCTATGTATGCTAATTCTAAATCTATTGATATTTCCATACATCAAATCACTGTCTTCCATAAACTTGTTATATGCTACAGCCAGGCGTCCCGCCATGATCCGTGAATATAAATGAAAGTTTGAATTCAGAGTCTGCCACTTTAGAAATAGAAACTCTTTAGGAAAACAGGTACTGCAGATAATTAATGTATTTCATGGAGAAAAAAAATGCACAAATATAAAGATTAAACATTTGAAGATGGTTTAGAAAAATAATTAATAAGTCTCTATCAGTCTTGTATTATTGTAACACTAGGATACTATGGGATAATTTGTTAAATATACAGTAGAATAAATAAGGACTTATACTTTGAATAGATATTACATATTACTACTACCTGTGTAGATGTAGATGTATTTGAAAATTTTAAATTTCTTAGCATAGAAATCCATATTAACTTTTATCAGAAATATAAAATGAGTAAATTGTCAGCCTACGCAAAATAGCTGTAGAACTTTCAATCATATAAAAATGTAAACATCGCATACATGGGAGATATATGCTTGCCTGTGATTTTCGTTTACATGTTTACTAGTTGAAGAAATTCTAACTTTTTGAACGTATATTGATATGTAGTGGGAATATCTAAATCCTCAAAACATTTTAAAGGCGACATCATTTTAAAAGCTTTAATAATGGAATGAGATATTTATTAGAAAATATGTTTCAAGATTAAATGTACATTTAATGTGAAGTTTTAAATAAATATTTGATAAAATGCTACGTTGTAGTGATTATGTGTTATAAGGAGAAAAAGTGTTTAGTTAAAGAATATAATGTATTTCAATACAAATAAAGCGTAAAAATACTAGAAAACAAGATTGAACAAGTCCTTAAGTCGTAAAAGTCGGGTCAGTTGGAAATATAGGTTGATTTTGTAGCTTGATCATTTTTTAAATCGCCCATAGACTATAATATATTTCCGACGTATAAAAGATGTTCTTACTTAAACCCTTAAAAGAATGAATTCAAAAACTTTTGTGCCTCTTTAAACGAACTATAAGAGCTACATATTTGATTCAGAATATCATACAAGATAATTTTAAAAAATGCACTGTCTCAATTAGATTCGAAATAATTCTGTATTTCAGACGTTATCATGATGACAAGTTTTGCCTGTTTTGTTTTTCTGTATCTCTGTAAAAGAACTGCAAAATATACATACTTGATTAACAAAGTCATCCAAGATATTAACAATATCAGTACACTGTCCCAATTAAGTATCATTTGTTTCAGTGTTTTAGAAGCTATCGTGATGGTAATTTTTTTTAATGCTTTTTTATGTTTTTGTAAACTACGAGCACTACATACTCGATTAATGAGCTTATCCAAGATAATGGCAAGATCTATTCAATATTCCAATAACGTTTGAACTGGGTAATTATTTCAGTCATTGTCGTGGTGAGAAATTTTGAATTATGCAGTATAGATATATGCATTTATACAGGGTGTCCGAAAATTTCTTGACACATTTTAAATATCATCAAAAGATCAAAACATTGGAGTACAAGAGTGCGGTTTGGACAAAAAATGCTTCTTATCTGAAATTTTGTTTAAGCAAATAAAAAATAGTTAAAAAAGTTCCTCATATATGGCGCTGGTTATGGAAAATTATCGAATACGTAGAATACTATTATATATAACAATAGCGAAAGCCGCACAATGCGTATGCACAATTTTTGTCCAAACTATGCAACCCACATTCCAGAAGTTAACAATACTCGCCCTACTGAGTTTGATTAGACGAGTAAGACAAGTCAACAAACATTAGTTTGGTGATAATAGAAAGCGAGCAGATTAATAGGGTTTATCTTTGACATAATAGCCACATACGGACAAAAACTATTTTTTGGTCGATACGATTTTCGAAAAATAATAATCGCCAGGCATCTTGGCGATCTTTCTATTATCGCCAAACTAATGTTTGTTGAGTTGTCTGAATCATCTAATTGAATTCATGACGGCGAGTTTTGTAGTGGCTGAGAGGTTCCGCTGTCAAAAGTTGGTAGACGGGAGGTTCTGGGTTCAAACCCCTGCCGCGCTCGTCAACCTAGCCGTTCGTAGTTTTCCGTGGTTTTCTTCGAACCATGCCGTAAATACGGGTTAGGATCCCTCAGAAAGACCACCACGGAGGGCACTGCCCCCTAGGGCCTATATCCTTCGAGTTGATAACCGGCCGCCATAACTCAACCAATCAACCGACGGTAATTTTTGTTAACTTCTGGAATGTGGGTTGCCTTAATTTGGACAAAAAACTGTGCATACACATTGTGCGTCTTTCGCTGTTCTTATGTATAAAGGCATCCTATGTATTCGATATCTTTCCAGTAGCGGTGCCATCTATGAGAAATTTTTGGAACTATTCTTTTGTCATTTGCTTAAACAAAATTTCAGATCATAAGAAGCATTTTCGTCCAAACCGTAAACTCGGACGCCAATTGCTTGATCTTTTATTGAATTTTAAAATGTGTCAAGGAATTTTCGGACACCCTGTATATAAACGAAGTGATTGAAATAGATGGATTTGTGAAGAAATCAACCTTAAAAATTTGTCTCATTTACAGACTTTATTTACGAGTGTTAAGATTAAAAATTAGTTCTCCATTTTCCTGATATTATGATGCACGTTTAATATCAGTACGTACCCAGTTTTCTATGCGGAATTCAGAGATATTAGCCTTTAAACATGTATTGAAAGAAATCTTAACGATTAAATGTGTTTTATGGCTTTTTTTTTATGAATTGAGTGAGAATAAGATAAGAGGACTATAAGAGGTGATGTCGTTTTATCGTCGGAGTAGAGCTTGATTGAAATAAACGTGTGGGTGAAGAATCGAATAATGTTAAAACATGAATAAAATTATGAAATTAAAATAAAAAAGTAAATAATAATAATTATTATTATTACTATTATTATTAGGTTATTATTATTATTTGTATTCAATGAGAATATGATAAGAGGACTATAAGAGGTGAAGTCGTTTTATCGTCGGATTAGAGCTT
Organism: Maratus michaelseni; assembly: GCA_963931845.1. NCBI lineage: Eukaryota > Metazoa > Arthropoda > Arachnida > Araneae > Salticidae > Maratus > Maratus michaelseni. Next base: position 124,807,030 of record OZ007590.1, on the reverse strand, counting down.
AATTGAAATAAACGTGTGGGTGCAGTATCAAATAATGTTAAAACATGAATAAAATTATAAAATTAAAATAAAAAAGTAAATAATAATAATATTTATTACTATTATTATTAGGATATTATTATTTGTATTAAATGAAAGTTAAAAAATATAATAATTTAATAAGTGATGTGCTTCTTTTATTCATTTCAACTAATGATTTAATTACACTTGAACTACACCTTCATAATATCATTTTCAGCAGATAACGGCAGAGATAATACAGGTGCTAAACTAATATAACTCTTTAAAAAAAACTATTCTAGGTTTAAAAAGGATTATACACTTATACGTGAATTTGAGTTTTAACAAAAACGGATTGCTGTGTGTTATTAATTAAACGTAGAACAGAATGTTTATAAAAAAGTGAAGTTAATATATTTTTTGCAAAATGTTGTAACAATCCAAAGAAGTGAGGGAAAAAATCTCCCTGCATGGCATTATCTAACAAAGATAATTTGCAAAGTTTATTGAAGAATTTCATTTTATTTAATATATTTTTAGTATATGATAATGACGCTTCACGAAATCATCAATTCTAAAATCAAATCCATTAACTGAAAATATTTTTTTATGAAATAATAACAAGAAATATATCAAGCTCTATTTTGGTACGTTTCTTATACATTTGATGATCTCACACTATAAAGGCACACTGAACCATAATATGCTTAATAAAATCCCTTTTATACGCTGGTGGACGGTTGTTCATTTTTCAAAACATTACAAAGTGGAGAAGAACATTCACATAATCTACAAAGGCTTCTAACAGAAATGAAAGATTGTGAGGCTATTCCTTCGTAATATGCCAATTCTAAGTGTCATTATTTATCTTTCGAATTTTTAGATGTATACAAAAAATATTGGCACGATAATGGATACTAAAATAATACTGAAATATAAGTAAAATGCATTTTTATTTTCAATTTAAAATATTTATCCGAGTGAAAATTACTTTTAAATTAGTGTTATCTTGCACAATTAACAATTAAATTTAATTTCAGTTCAAAATATCTTATCTTTTGGAATATTATATAGGAATACTTTTTTTATTATTAAAACTATCTTATCTTTGTTTCATTTCAAATTAGATTAAGAAAAATCGTTAAATAGTTTGCTAAAAAATAAAATTTTGTTTAAAAATCTCAATCAAATTATTGCTAAAAAACTACAAAAATTCAATCTACAAAAACAGTATCAGGATTGTATTTTTTGAGTCAATTTTGATATTTTACAACGATGAGATAGGTATACATCAAAGCCAAATGCTGCATAATGAAAAAAATTCTTACATTATTGTTGTTATTCATTTTTTTTACATTTTATAATTATACATTTCCTTTCACATTGAAAGTGGATACTAAACTAGCATTGAAATATAAATAAAATACATTTTTATTTTCGATTTAATATATTTATCTGAGTGCAAATAACTTTTACTTAAGTGCTACCTTACACAATTAACAGTTAAATTTATTTTCAGTTCAAAATATCAATTTTTTTGTGATATTGTGTAGGAATATTTTGTTTTAACTATAGCTATCTTATATTTCTTTTATTTCAAATTAGAAAAAAAACATTTGTTAATAAATTTCCAGGAAAATAAAATTTTGTTTTAAAATCTCTAATCAAATCATTGCTGAAAAACAACAAAAATTCAATCTATAAAAACATTGTCAGGATTGTATTTATTGTCTGTTGTCAGAGATTCATTAAATCTCACACAGTTTGCTAATTAAGCCTGATAATCAGGTATAGGAGCGGTTCCTATGCGGTTGAAATTTTCATCGTATATTCCTTCTAAGTTTCAAAAATGTCGTCAGCTACAAAGGTATCGATAAGTCCATTATCAATCTTGCCATTCGAAACTTTGTAGACAGCAATGAGAATGGACCAGGTGAAAGGAGAGTGTCTATCATCTAGCTAACATCGTGGGAGGCCCACACTGTGAGAAGATTACACCGTGAGAAACTTCTGGTTGTGTCGAATATCGGTAGGACCTCCCAAAAAGAACCCTTATCCAATCACATGAAAACTATACTTTATGACGTGAACTAAAACTTCTTTGAGGGGTGAACGAAGATCCGATTGTTCAAAGAGTTGGTCGGAGGTCGGAGAGAAAAGAAAGGAGGCAGTCAGCTTGGGATGTTGTAGAGTAACATTTTACTCGAGGAACATTTTACTCGGGGAAAAGGTTGAAGATTTTCTCAACCTGGTAGGAACATAGGTTCCTGGTGACAGAATTTGAATAGAGAGACACTCTCTCTGAAGTTAACGGTGAAATCGTTAAGGAACAGTTTATGAAAGTTGAATGCGAATATTTACTTAATTTTGAGAACACGAACAGTGTTTGATGCTGGACACTTTCCGTTGAATGCGAACAATTAAAAGCCAAACGAACCTTATAAAAATTGTTGTGAAACTCCGAGGAATTCCAGATGATCTGTAATTTTTAGTTCATTTAAGAATCGAATTTATAATAAAATTCTTTTCTAAGTTTTTCTTGAAGTTGGTCCATCCTAAAGGTTTTACGCTACCCCCTTTAAACTTATAACATCTTGGATCTATCACACTGTAAATAACAGAAATAATAGTTACATAATCTAACGTAACATAAATACTGGTACTTATCCAACTACTACATATATTTTTAACAAGCCTTATCTTGATATTCTTTCACTTTTAGCTTAAATAGTAATAATAGTAATAACAAACATATTTTCGGTACCTTTTGGACAACGAATGGAATAGGATAGAATTTTGATGATAATAATAACTTACATTTACAAATGGAATTTTAACAATTTTTAGTATCAATAATAAAACATTAGGGTTGGTTGGAGTAAGTCGAACACCTTTTTGGAATACTTCATTTTGAAAAAGTTTAATTTTAACATATCAACTTATTTTATTTAAGACTATATTAATAAACGAAATTTTATCATTACTTTGTAAAATAATGCTATAAATATTTTAACTGCTTTTCTTTTAAAAAATCAGGTGGCTGTCCCACTTACCCTATAATAAGGAGTAAGTGGACCTATCGCTCTTTATTTAAATTTAAAGCAAGCATAAGTAAAGAAGAGTTAAGTGGGTGTTACTTGATAAAGTATAGAAATTTTCTATATGAAATATTTTATTGTAAATGTATCCATGTACGATATATCTACTCACAGTAAGATCAGTATGGCAAGTAATTGTAGAATGAAAAATAAAACAATTTTTTTGAAAACTTAAAGGCATATGTTTTACTTTAACGTATAAAACAGTGATGAAGTAACATAATAAGTTTGATTAAGCTTAATTTTGGCCCATCAGCAAACACTGTAAGCTGAAAAAGGAATTGAAAACACTAAATGACTGTGTATATTTAAAGTTGGCTGAGGGAGAATCATTATTACTTCATCTTCAGTAATAATTCCAAAATCATCAGCATCCGGCAAATAAAAAGTCTCACTATTTCTAATCTTTCTTCCGAATTTAGCAGTTATTTTTCCATTTCTATCATCAACTTCTAAAAATAGAGCTATTTAATACTTTTATTTTTTGTTATGCAAGTTTCACAAATACATAATCACAATAGTAGTACATACAATAATAGTAGAAGTTTTTTTTAGCTAAACTATTAATTCCTTCTAGGTCTTCATAATTGGCTTTTAATTCATACATAGAAATCTTTTTATCGAGTTGCTTTTCACTTCAAAATAGTAACTGACATCAGATTCTTCAACTTATTTAGTTTTCTATTATTTTATTTTATTTTATTTTTTACTTTGAGACTTTTTTCTTTATTCTTTATATTTCCACCCCTTTTTTTCTCTTACTTGTTGTATATATTCTTCATTCGTAATGATATGAGCACCTGAAGATTCTTTAGATCTCTTTGATAGAATTATGTTTACACGTGGAGATGTACACGTAAAGGCGACACACCCTCTATATTCAATTTGAAAACTATAAGTACTATAGTAATTTAAGGCAACTTGTTTAAGCCGTAATGCAGAAATTTCTTTAAATTTACTTTTTGGGGTAAATGGGACATCCTAATCCCACTTACCCCATAATGAGGGAACCCACTTACCCCTAGTAGGCTAAAATTAGGGGGAAGTGCGGCCCCTTCTCTTGTACACTTTTACTATCAGTTTTTGTATAAATTCAAATTACATATGTGTTTTAGGTTAAACCTTGTACAACAGTTTAATAAATATTAAAAGATAATGAAGACAAACATAAAAACACCTGTAGGGGAAAATGTATCTTGAACTTTATAAACTAACTACTCTGTAAATCTATTTTACATTAGTTCTATGACATGAAAAATAAATTAAACAAAACTCAAATATATGCAAAATCCAACAGTGTGACGAAATGGGACATGATCAACGCAAATAAGTGTGAAATATCCTGTACATATTTCAGTTTGAGGGGGTGGGACCAGCTGGACCCAGCCCACTTACCCCAACCAACCCTAACAGTAAAATTAAAACATGCATTTAAAAAAAAAATAGATGAAAATACAAAATAAACTAACCTCAAAACCTCAAATTATAACATAAAATAATTCGTTTGGATCTACTGCTACAAAAGACATCATCGATTTTTCTTAATCCACTCTATCGTCTGCATAACGCTTTGTTTTACACTCATGCGTCAAGAGTGTTATTTTATCGGTTGTAAAAATTTAACGTAATAATTTCTGAATTTGTCATTCTAACTTAGAAACTCTTCACTTGTTATTGTATATTTTAATACTTAGATGTATATTCAGCTAAACTATTCCACTCCATGTCTACAAACAAATAGTTAAAGATTTCTTTTTTTTCTAATTTACATCTCGAACTCAGTAAATCAGGTGATTGATATGGTAAGAATCGTACTGAAATAAGGATAAGCAAAAGAAAATGCAGAAGTTGATACAGCTTGATAGTGAACATACATTTGATTACCCTACAGTCGATACAACACAACATATATTCTTATAATTTCATTTAAATCTTATGCTAAGTCTTTTTTTTCTTCTTTGTACAATCATTCAGAATACACTAAAATGATATGTGTGTTATTGTTCACCATCACTGTATTTTTAATTGTATAATTTGGTGAAATCTAAGATCTCTGCACATGTTTGTCAGTTTAAATTATGTGTATTTCAAGTGATTGTACAGAAATATTTTTAAATCGTAATGTTTATGGCATGTAAAGTTACGTCATTATTTTCATAAGATGTAATATTTTAAAGCGAAATAAAATATTGCTTGAAGAATTATTTAAAATTCTCCAAGAAACAAAATTCTAAATAAGATTTTAGATTAATTAAAAAAAATTGTGAGCTTTTATATTGTAGATATATTTATTTCAAAGATTTTTGATATATTAGTTATAGCAATTAATTAAAAACTTCTTTTTTTATTTTAACATTTTCATTCAGATAATCCTTGTAGAATAAATCAATTTCAAAATCTTACCCCATTTAATTTGACAGACTCTTAATCAGTATAATGTTAAATCAGTATAAAATTCCATGTACCATTTATTCATTTTCCTAATAAATGTCTCTCAGGCTGTTAAAATATAACTTATTTTGGCAACTTTGAAAAATGGTTTATTATATTGAAAAGATAAAATGAGAAGAAATGACATACTTTCACGCAGAATAGTTGTGAGTTTTAATATGCATGAGAATATTTTAAAATAATTTATTCGTTATTGAAATTTTAATTAATTTATTCATCAAAATCTTTCATTTCTTTTTTGGAATTTTATTAAAATATAAAAATACGAGAAAATAAATTTTAAAAATAATAATAATATGCTTAAAACTTATTAAAACGGAATCACGCGAGACTTTAAAAAAATTCCGCATTAGACAGTTCTCTGTCTTATCAAATACTACTAAAAAAAGCGATGTAGCTTTCCCTTGCATTTGCATTTACAGGGTTTGTATAAAAAGTAGTAAGATATAATTTTTTTCTGACGTGACTGTACGTTTCAGCGTGCATGCTCTAGGAAGGAGGAGGATCGATTTAAGCGGAAGTCACCTTCAACACGCACCAAGCGTCAGTCTCCAGCAGCTTCCGTTGGTTTTAGTTGACCCCTGTCTCTAGGCTCAGTTGAAAGCAGAGGGGGCTTCACTTATGCTTTCTACTTAGAAGTGCTTAAAAGATTGAACGGAAGAGTCAATGGAATGAGGCCAGGCATTGCCTCCAATTGGAACTTGCATCATAACAATGCAACCACTTAGTAGTCAACGACTACCTGACACGAAACGGCATTGCAACGCTTCCCTAGCCACTTACACAGCCCCCCTACAGTCTCAATCGGACCCAGGTAGAGTTGTTTCCTGTTCCAGACCATATCAGAGGACAAAGCGGTTTCAACGCTCTGCTTGAAGAATGTTTCGGTGAAGGACTTCCAGGCTCCTTCCAAGCGTAGACAACTCGTTGGGAGAAGGGTGCCCATGACGATGCCCAAGAGTCTTTACTTTGAGGAATTTTAATTGTTTGTAACGATATAGTCAATACATATTTTTTCCCGAATTTGGTCTCATTACTTTTTGTACAAAACCTGTTTTTTTCGATGTGATCATAAAAGTTTTTGTTTAGCTATTAAATATCTGAATTTTTTTTCAGAAAAATATTTTGAATTAAATCATTAAAACGTGTTCCAATTAGGTGATTTTACATATTTCTATAGGTTTAAAGATAAATTTATAAATATTTTGTAAAATATAAGGTGTTGCGTGAATGCAACACTAGGCTCTAACTTGATCAAATTTTGCAAAGACATGATACATATTTTGGAGTTGGAATCTCCATTTCCATTGATCTTCTTTATATTTTTTCAACAAAAAATAAACTTTTATCAATAGGTTTTGCTTTTTGTATACAAATTTAACACATTGTTAATTATAAATTAAATTTATGTATTGAATGGTAAAAGCAATTTACCAAAATGTCAACATTACATTTTACACACATTGTCTGTACAATAAATTTGCAATACTCTTCGGCCCAATTTTGTCTTTTATTCCCGGGTAATTTTCTTATTAGATGATTAAACGGGACAAATCTGATTGAATTTAGAATTCTGCTATCTATAGCACTTTCGTTTTAAGAGGAGGAGCCTACCAGAACCTTTAGAATCATGACAAATATGTTTTTACGACTGCTCTTCTGAAATTTAATTGTTTCATATCTTTACTTTGAAACTTCCACAAATACCTTGCTTTAGAAATTGCTGCATCTGCTAGTCATACATTAATAGGCCATTGCAATATTTTGCTATGTATACTAATTCTAAATGTATTGATATTTCCATAGATCAAATCACTGTCTTCCATAAACTTGTTATATGCTCCAGCCAGGCGTCCCGCCATGATCCGTGAATATAAATGAAAGTTTGAATTCAGAGTCTGCCACTTTAGAAATAGAAACTCTTTAGGAAAACAGGTACTGCAGATAATTAATGTATTTCATGGAGAAAAAAATGCACAAATATAAAGATTAAACATTTGAAGATGGTTTAGAAAATAATTAATAAGTCTCTATCAGTGTTGTATTATTGTAACACTAGGATACTATGGGATAATTTGTTAAATATACAGTAGAATAAATAAGGACTTATACAAATAGATATTACATATTACTACTACCTGTGTAGATGTAGATGTATTTGAAAATTTGAAATTTCTTAGCATAGAAATCCATATTAAATTTTATCATAAATATAAAATGAGTAAATTGACAGGCTACGCAAAATAGCTGTAGAACTTTCAATCATATAAAAATGTAAACATCGCATACATGGGAGATATATGCTTGCCTGTGATTTTCGTTTACATGTTTACTAGTTGAAGAAATTCTAACTTTTTGAACGTATATTGATATGTAGTGGGAATATCTAAATCCTCAAAACATTTTAAAGGCGACATCATTTTAAAAGCTTTAATAATGGAATGAGATATTTATTAGAAAATATGTTTCAAGATTAAATGTACATTTAATGTGAAGTTTTAAATAAATATTTGATAAAATGCTACGTTGTAGTGATTATGCGTTATAAGGAGAAAAAGTGTTTAGTTAAAGAAAATAATGTATTTCAATACAAATAAAGCGTAAAAATACTAGAAAACAAGATTAAACAAGTCCTTCAGTCGGAAAAGTCGGGTCAGTTGGAAATATAGGTTGATTTTGTAGCTTGATCATTTTTTAAATCGCCCATAGACTATAATATATTTCCGACGTATAAAAGATGTTCTAACCGAAACCCTTAAAAGAATGACTTCAAAAACTTTTCTGCATCTCTAAACGAACTATAAGAGCTACATATTTGATTCAGAATATCATACAAGATAATTTTAAAAAATGCACTGTCTCAATTAGATTCGAAATAATTCTGTATTTCAGACGTTATCATGATGACAAGTTTTGCCTGTTTTGTTTTTCTGTATCTCTGTAAAAGAACTGCAAAATATACATACTTGATTAACAAACTCATCCAAGCTATTAACAATATCAGTACACTGTCCCAATTAAGTATCATTTGTTTCAGTGTTTTAGAAGCTATCGTGATGGCAATTTTTTTAATGCTTTTTTATGTTTTTGTAAACTACAAGCACTACATACTCGATTAATGAGCTTATCCAAGATAATGGCAAGATCTATTCAATATTCCAATAACGTTTGAACTGGGTAATTATTTCAGACATTGTCGTGGTGAGAAATTTTGAATTATGCAGTATAGATATATGCATTTATACAGGGTGTCCGAAAATTTCTTGACACATTTTAAAATTCATCAAAAGATCAAAACATTGGAGTACAAGAGTGCGGTTTGGACAAAAAATGCTTCTTATCTGAAATTTTGTTTAAGCAAATAAAAAATAGTTAAAAAAGTTCCTCATATATGGCGCTGGTTATGGAAATTTATCGAATACGTAGAATACTATTATACATAACAATAGCGAAAGCCGCACAATGCGTATGCACAATTTTTGTCCAAACTATGCAACCCACATTCCAGAAGTTAACAATACTCGCCCTCCTGAGTTCGATTAGACGAGTAAGACAAGTCAACAAACATTAGTTTGGTGATAATAGAAAGCGCGCAGATTAATATTGTTTATCTTTGAGATAATAGCCACATACGGACAAAAAATATTTTTTTGGTCGATACGATTTTCGAAAAATACGAATCGCCAGGCATCTTGACGAGCTTTCTATTATCGCCAAACTAATGTTTGTTGACTTGTCTGAATCATCTAATTGAACTCATGACGGCGAGTATGGTAGTGGCTGAGAGGTTCCGCTCTCAAAAGTTGGTAGACGGGAGGTGCTGGGTTCAAACCCCTGCCGCGCTCGTCAACCTAGCCGTTCGTAGTTTTCCGTGGTTTTCTTCGAACCTTGACGTAAATACGGGTTAGGATCCCTCATAAAGACCACCACGGAGGGCACTTTCCCCTAGGGCCTATATCCTTCGAGTTGATAACCGGCCGCCATAAATCAACCAATCAACCGACGGTAATTTTTGTTAACTTCTGGAATGTGGGTTGCCCTAATTTGGACAAAAAACTGTGCATACACATTGTGCGTCTTTCGCTGTTCTTATGTATAAAGGCATTCTATGTATTCGATATCTTTCCAGTAGCGGTGCCATCTATGAGAAATTTTTGGAACTATTCTTTTTTCATTTGCTTAAACAAAATTTCAGATCATAAGAAGCATTTTCGTCCAAACCGCACACTCGGACGCCAATTGCTTGATCTTTTATTGAATTTTAAAATGTGTCAAAGAATTTTCGGACACCCTGTATATAAACGAAGTGATTGCAATAGATGGATTTGTAAAGAAATCAACCTTAAAAATTTGTCTCATTTACAGACTTTATTTACGAGTGTTAAGATTAAAAATTAGTTCTCCATTTTCCTGATATTATGATACACGTTTAATATCAGTACGTACCCAGTTTTCTATGCGGAATTCAGAGATATTAGCCTTTAAACATGTATTGAAAGAAATCTTAACGATTAAATGTGTTTTATGGCTTTTTTTTGATGAATTGAATGAGAATAAGATAAGAGGACTGTAAGAGGTGATCTCGTTTTATCGTCGGAGTAGAGCTTGATTGAAATAAACGTGTGGGTGAAGAATCGAATAATGTTAAAACATGGATAAAATTATAAAATTAAAATAAAAAAGTAAATAATAATAATAATTATTATTACTATTATTATTAGGTTATTATTATTATTTGCATTCAATGAGTATATGATAAGAGGACTATAAGAGGTGAAGTCGTTTTATCGTCGGATTAGAGCTTAATTGAAATAAACGTGTGGGTGAAGAATCAAATAATGTTAAAACATGAATAAAATTATAAAATTAAAATAAAAAAGTAAATAATAATAATATTTATTACTATTGTTATTAGGTTATTATTATTTGTATTAAATGAAAGTTAAAAAATATAATAATTTAATAAGTGATGTGCTTCTTTTATTCATTTCAACTAATGATTTAATTAGACTTAAACTACACCTTCATAATATCACTTTCAGCAGATAACGGCAGAGAGAATACAGGTGCTAAAATAATATAACTCTTAAAAAAAAAACTATTCTAGGTTTAAAAAGGATTATACACATAACGGATTGCTGTGTGTTATTAATTTAAACGTAGAACAGAATGTTTATAAAAAAGTGAAGTTAATATATTTTTTGCAAAATGGTGTAACAATCCAAAGAAGTGAGGGAAAAAATCTCCCTGCATGGCATTATCTAACAAAGATAATTTGCAAAGTTTATTGAAGAATTTTATTTTATTTAATATATTTTTAGTATATGATAATGACGCTTCACGAAATCATCAATTCTAAAATCAAATCCATTAACTGAAAATATTTTTTTTATGAAATAATAACAAGAAATATATCAAGCTTTATTTTGGTACGTTTCTTATACATTTGATGATCTCACACTATAAAGGCACACTGAACCATAATATGCTTAATAAAATCCCTTTTATACGCTGGTGGACGGTTGTTCATTTTTCAAAACATTACAAAGTGGAGAAGAACATTCACATAATCTACAAAGGCTTCTAACAGAAATGAAAGAATGTGAGGCTATTCCTTCCTAATATGCCAATTCTAAGTGTCATTATTTATCTTTCGAATTTTTAGATGTATACAAAAAATATTGGCATGATAATGGATACTAAAATAATACTGAAATATAAGTAAAATACATTTTTATTTTCAATTTAAAATATTTATCCGAGTGAAAATTACTTTTAAATTAGTGTTATCTTACACAATTAACAATTAAATTTAATTTCAGTTCAAAATATCTTATCTTTTGGAATATTATATAGGAATACTTTTTTTATTATTAAAACTATCTTATCTTTGTTTCATTTCAAATTAGATTTTTTAAAAAAAATCGTTAAATAATTTGCTAAAAAATAAAATTTTGTTTAAAAATTTCAATCAAATTATTGCTAAAAAACTACAAAAATTCAATCTACAAAAACAGTATCAGGATTGTATTTTTTGAGTCAATTTTGATATTTTACAACGATGATATAGGTATACATCAAAGCCAAATGATGCATAATGAAAAAAATTCTTACATTATTGTTGTTATTCATTTTTTTTACATTTTATAATTATACATTTCCTTTCACACTGAAAGTGGATACTAAACTAACATTGAAATATAAATAAAATACATTTTTATTTTCGATTTAATATATTTATCTGAGTCCAAATAACTTTTACTTAAGTACTACCTTACACAATTAACAGTTAAATTTATTTTCAGTTCAAAATATCAATTTTTTTGTGATATTGTGTAGGAATATTTTTTTTAACTATAACTATCTTATCTTTGTTTTATTTCAAATTAGAAAAAAAAACATTTGTTAATAAATTTCCAGGAAAATAAAATTTTGTTTTAAAATCTCTAATCAAAACATTGCTGAAAAACAACAAAAATTCAATCTATATAGACATTGTCAGGATTGTATTTATTAAGTCAATTTTTATACTTTATCACAATGATATAGTTATACATCAAAGACAAATACTCCATAACAAAAAAAAATTCTTCTTGTTATTGTTATTCATTTTTTTTTTTTTGCATTCTATAATTATACATTTTCTTTACATTTTACCTTTTACATTTAAATTTATTTTATGTATAGAAAATTTTAAAATCATACATTCCTGAAACTCACTATGTTTTAAAAAATAGTTTTAAATAAGTAGAAATGTGAGTGATACAGACGATATATGTTTAATTTACCTTATGTTTAAATAATAATTAAATATATGTTTAATTTAGAACGTACGGTCTTTATATATGGCAGTGGCTTAATGTTTATATCTTTATCTCTATTTCTGTAATCGCTAGACTTTAACTCTCCTGATGATGAGGGCTTCACTTCAATAGTCAAAACAGGTCCCTCTTTGAGTACAACATCTACCTCTTGAAGGTTCAATCCTGAGAATGAAGTAATATTACCTATCACAGTAGCGTCTTGAAAACTAGACATTTTAATTTGAAATTTACTAACTTAAATTGTTAAAATACTGAAAAGATGACCTCAAGCACCAACAACAGTACACTGAATAATGTCACGAACTTGTTTCAAGCAAATTTGTACAATTGTAAGTGGCACGCATCATTGTAAAATTATAAATAAACATGTGTGATTGATTAATTAAAAAAATACACAATTCGCTAATTTTAAATAATCTATAAAAAATATTTATTAAATAACATTAAATAAAACAGGATGATAGAGCTTTAGAGGCTCCAAACAGCTATATGCCAGTTTTACTTTTATTTCATTTGTACTATTTTTACGTTGTTCATTAATTTTTAATAAGCTTTAAGACTTAAAGTCAGTTTTATTTATTTATAAGTTTATATAAACTTATAAATAATAATTAAAAAAAACTTTAAGCCATAAAGATTACGTCAAGATTGAAAGAGACTGTATGTATATTGATAGAATAAAAAACAGATTTTTCTTCATTACTATGAATTATAATATAATACTTGACCTTTTTCTAATTACATGGGAATTGAAACCATGCACATAGTCATTGTCAAAAAAACATGTGCAATAATGTCTGATAAAAAATTGGTAATATAATTAATAAATATTTTCATTATTGTGAAATTTACAAACTGAAATCCGAGTTGAATTTGGAATGAGATATACCTACACATTTTCGTGAGAATAAATGTATTTCGACCTAAAATAGGTTTTTTTTATAGAAAAATTGCTTATTTTATTGCTTCTATTCAACATTCATTGCCATTCCAACTTGGTCGCTAGCGGAGCAGTCTACCTCCTTGTACATTTTCGAACATTTGTTCTGAATCAGCCTAAATTTATGTAAAATATAGTCATATTTGAAACACGTGTACTTATGTGTATACATATAATCGATACATGATTAAAACGTTATAGTTTGAAACATGCAATTTCTTCCTATATTAGTTCAAACAGAACGAATCTAGAATGTCACGCAAACTGCTCGTACTCATTTTTACCTCTTTCCTGTAGGAAATTAAAAATATAATAAATATATGGTTAGATTTTTGTATTATCCACAGTGGAAAATATTGTACGCTTACTATAAAAAACTTGCAGTTGATCTATTTTAACATTATGAAATAAGCTAAATATTTAGGCTGTCAATTTAGGAGAAGTGGCCTGAATATATGAAAAGTTTTTCTTTCTATCATAGCAAATGGCAAGAAATATACAGTGCGTTTCATAAAAGATGGGCAAAACTTTAAGAGGTGATAGTACACATCCAAACAAACAACTTTCATCAAAGAATGCATGGTCGGAAATTAAACGCAAAGGTGCTGGCGCATTTGGAAACTTGGTTCATGCAAACTTTATAGCTCCATTGCTGTTGCGAGTTATCGGAAGAAGAACGACACTATAATAGCATGCAAATGTGATATGTGGCAGGAAAAGAACGCGTATGGAAAATTTCGCCTCGATTAATACATAAAAGCCGCTTATCCGAGTATGCAACTGTCAATCGTGGTAGGAACGTATTGGAAGATGTTGCCCTTCACTAATAAGGAAAAGGCCAGAGCCCGATTAAGGTCATCTGGGGCCCAAGGCCCAGCAGCTGTTTGGGGCTCCCTCGAATTAAAATAGTAGCTAGAAAAAATTTCGAGGATTATTATTAGATATTATGATACAGTTGCCAAGTTAAGCAAAATCTTTTTGTTTTGTTTTTCAGAAAATAATTGCAATAAAATTCATTTTTAAGAAACTTTTTCTAAATCATTTTATTAATTTTGGGCCACTCATCAGCAGTGGGCCCAAGGCCATGGCCTAGTTGGCCTGTGCGTTAATCAGGCCCTGGAAAAGGCTAATATGCATTTTATCAAAGTAACTGCGAATGGAAATGGCTCAGAGGCTCAACGATTGTACGGAGAGCGACTTGCCTTTGTCGCTTAATCGTTCTTGTGTGTTTTTGCCTCGTATAACAACATCACCTTCGGTGCCCTCTAGCACCTTTGCGTTGTAATTCCGACCATACATTCTTTGATAAAAGTTGTTTGTTTGGATGCATACTATCACCTGTTAAAGTTTTGCCTATATCTTATGAAACACTTTGCAGAATAAAAGTATTGAACAGCGAATCCTGGTTTATTTGCCCAAAAATGAGAACTGTGTGGTATCACAGACGTAATACTGAATTTATTTAATAGAGAAATGAATAGTTTTTATAAATTTTTAGATAAACAGAGTTTATACAGTTCGTTTTAAAACTAATCCTTTCCACACATTTTTTGAAGTGAGAGTATAGAAAATTTCTTCCAAACTTTTTTCTTATGTTTATAAAAATTTTCATTTTGTTATAAGATAGTTTAATTTACATGCAGAATTTTTACTTTGTTTATGTATTTTTTTAATTTACACTTGATTTCTGTAAATAAATATTCCGAATCAACTTAGTTTATAAATATAGAAAATAATTATAATATTTTGCAATTTATATTAAATATATTTTGTGATGAATAGAACATAAAATATATGATGCATAATAAAATATATTGAGACAAAAGTCGTAAAAAAGATTTTTCGTTGCTTTAAATTTAATTGAATGTGTATTCTGTTTAAAAAGTGAGTTTGTGTTTTATACCATGCATTTTTGAAATAGAAACTGCAGCTTTTTTGTGGCATTTTCCATATAAACATTTTTTCAAACTAAAATAACGCATGACACTGTGATGCAACCTTAATGTTACTTTCAGAGTAATTCTCCTTCTTATCTTTTATTACGTTTTCCTTTTAAAAAGATGTGAATCACATCATATTTCAATCTCCTCGGTAGTGATTTTTTTTAATCTTGAAAATTTCAACATCTTCTAATAAATATTTCAAAGATGAACAGTATATATATATATATATATATATATATATATACACCACTTCTAAATTGTAGATGTAGCAACATTGATATTAATAACTTTCATTCGTACTTCTTATCTGTAGATCTGAGCTACCACTTCTCGACATAAAAATTACAAAACATATTCTGCTATAAATGTATAACTTCAAAACGAGTATGTATGAAAGTTTTGTATACTCATATAATTATATTTACATCTTATCATATTATTTTAGTTCAAAAGAGGAAAGTTGTATAAGAAAAATTGAATATAATTTTCTAAAAATTGATATCTTCACAATCATCGTGTAGTACTGATCTCGTTGAAAATTTAAATGTATAAAATCTCACAACTACTGCCATCTCAAAAGTGGTATTATTATTATTATTTAATACGCTTTCAATGTAATGATATTAACAATTACTAATATTTATACGGAAGGATTTTTGATCTAATTTTATTAAGGCAATGTTTTAATATATATATATTTTATATACGTATTTTTCTTAATTAATAGTGTACTTGTATTGCATTTTATGCTCGAAATGTATTAATTAGTACATTAATTATTAGTACACACATGTATTAATAGTACATGCATTTAATATTTTGATGTTATTATTTTCACGTTTGCATATTATTTTCATAGAACAATAGCAGTACGTTATTTTACAGAGGTGGTGATCAAAATAATAGAAACATGGATGATTATTCTTGATATTGATCAATGATTTTCGTATTAAAGAAAAAAACATGTTTGACTATCAATATGTTTTACTGTATATGTTTTATACATAATATATATATTAGTGCACCATAAATTCGATAAAATTTTAAAATTCATTAAGAAGAAACAAATGATGATTAAAAAAAATACGGTTTTCACGAATGCGATTGGAGGGAGATTAATCAAAAAGTAATCAATTGACTGCAGTGACATGCATAATATGAACGCAGATTTATGCAAATCCGGCTGCCAATAAAACAATTCGATGCAAATAGATTATTCATTCGATGACACGAGTATGCTATCGTTATCAGATCAAGCATTGCTGGTTAAGTATTTGTACAAGAACATAAGAACGGGGAATCAACAACCGGCGCATTCTGAAAATTCCGCATGGCTAAAAGACTCAAGACGAGAAAAGTGCCCGTTTCATGTGCTGGAATACTGAAACATATCAGACGCTTTAAATAAACGGGTATTTTACTATAAGCCTAATTTGCATACATCTGCTTCATATTGTGCATGCCAGTGCCATCTCTCTGTAATTTGCTTAACCGCAACTTCTTTTTTTATTAAACAAAATCCGATCTTCCTCTAATTCATTCGTCCAAACCATAATTTCTTAGCATCATTTGTTTCTTTTTAATGAATTTTTAAAGTTCTAAGGAATTTATGGCGCACCCGGTATATTAACCACTTCAGTGGCTGCCCCGGGATACGTCGAGGGTAATAACACTATTTCCATATCTCCGTGGCCATTGAAGAGGTTTTAATCTATCCTTAGAGAGCCAGAATAAATGTTTAGACAAGAAGTTGATGACTGTGTGTATGTTGAAAGATGTGAGATTTGTCAGACTTTAATACTACTTATAACGAAGATTTCGGTTACACAACTGACTATGAGCCATAACTGCTGGATTTAAGTTTAAAGCTGTGAAATGCATTTAAAATGCTCCTTTTAGAATATTATGAAGTGTGTATTTCATATACTGTGTTCCACGATATAGAATTCGCACACATTACCGGCTATAGACAGCAATTCCTGAAAATGAATTTTTACTGCGTTGCGGATATTTTTTAATGTTAATTTATACTAGGGGGCTCTGCCCCCTGCTCGCTACGCTCACCAACCCCCGTTCTGATTTCACAACCTCTTAAAATCTGGTAATGTATCCTGTTTTAAAAGAAGATGATGATGATATCACGAACGGCGACTATCTTCTGTAATCAGGTTATAATGCTTTTTCATTTAACTGGTTATAATGCTTTTTCATTTAATTCATCTTTTTTATTTTTAATATTCATGTGTAAACACAATTTTTATGACGTAATTTTCTTTATTTTCTGCTTTCAACACGTGATCATTTAATTATTATTTTAAACTTTCATTATTGTTTTTAATAGTCTTGCGCAAATCCATTTTTTATTTGAGATAAAACATAATCCTTTGCGCTTTTTTAGAAATTGGCAACAATATAAAAAAATGACTTTTTCAGTAAAAGATTTTTTTACTCGATTTTTAAGGATTTTTTGAGTTTTTATTGTTCAACCGTGATAATTTTTTGAATTTCTGAAAGCTTGTTATATTTCGCGTCTGGTGGCATGATTTTCAAATCCGTAGGATGGCTAGAAAAAAAGTAATCGCTCCTCAAAAAACTTCCTAGTAAAAAAGCGATGAGAATAACCGGAAATATCTACGTAGATTTTCATTGGTCCATTTCCAAACCATCACTTTTTTATATATATAGAAGGATATTTCATTGTATAATCAAAAATGACATTTCTTAACAATATTCCGATGGTGTTGGAAAGTATTTCATAATGTATGCCGTGGTGCATAATTTTTCGTTCTTCTAATATTTTGCAATGATATTTGTCATCAACAAAAAATGAAGGAACAGCATTTTCACCCATTAATTGTAAGACGTAATTACTTAGAAGTATCATATTTTATGTTTCTATTATTAAAGTGTTAAAAAAATTCAACACTGCATACTCTAATCCAAATTATGTAAAAAAAAAAAAAAAAAAAAAAAAAAAAAAAAAAAAAAAAAAACATTTCATATAATTTTAATTTTTTTCAGAAATTTAGTAATATGAAATCACGAGTATTATCGTAAAGAATTTAGGAATATTCAATTACAAAAAAACCAAAAAAAAAACCAGCGCATTTACCCAAAATATTTTTTAAAATATCAAGTTAAAAATAAATTTAATTTAAGTTGATTTCAATATGAATTCATGTAAGTAGATTGTGTTATTTCGTCCAAAAATTAATTTCTGCAGTAAATGCCTAAATCGAATTTCTAATGATGGTACCTGAAATTAAATTTTTAAGTGAAAAATGTAATTACTTAAGCCTACATTAGAGTGATTAAATTGTTTCTTCGGTTCATGTTAATCTGATTAAAATTTTCACTACTCCCTATTAAAAAAAGAATATTTCAGTTAAAATAAATGTATCTGTTAAACAAGATGTTTCTATTAAAATGAATAACATTTTCCATTAAGTAAATTAAAAGACTTTAATCCTATTCATACGGAATATTCACATGAGTAATTACAATTTAAATACACATCCTAACATACCGGTATGAAAATAAACAACAGGTACATAGTCAAGATGTGAAAAAAAAATATTCTGTACTTTCTATTTTCAAAAGACTAAAATATAGAAACCTTTATTTAACCTACAAATTAGTGTATAGCTCTAGATGTATAACTGATGCATATATGAACGAACACACATTAGAGGTTATCTCTAATAGTTAAAATATTGTTAAAAACTATATTTTGGATATTTTCTATTTTACTCTAATAGTATCCAAAATATAGTTAAAAACTATATTTTGGATATTTTCTATTTTAAATATATTCTTGGGTGGTTTGTTTGCCGGTTTCTTCCTAAAAATGTCAGTTTTTACTTCGCTTCCCCCAGTTTAAAATATCATGATTGTTGTTAATCAGCTATTTAATTGAAAAAAAAAACATTTTTTCAATTTAATTGAGAATTTCAATTCAAATTCGACATTACGTCAGTGTTAATCTTTAATTGTAATTTCACGGTAATACCATACAATATTGTTTCTACATAGATTCTATTTATTTCCTACTAGCTGTTCCACCCGGCGTTGCCCAATCCCGTCAAAAAATAATATGAAACGTGAAATCACTCTAAAATCGCTGCACGAAAACGTTCCTATGGTAACTCTTTGTCTATCGGAAATTAAATAGAGAGATGGACCCCGAAGCGGAAGTAAATTTAATACCATCTCCTCAAATTTATGGATCATTTCATTCAAAGCGGGTCAGTTTTTGGTCAAGTTTTAAAAAAAAGGTTACTGTCGAATTTACACAAAATTTGCCTTTTTTGGAATAAAAAAAAATAATTACGTACAGACTGTGAGTTTCGATTCAATACCTCCAATATTTTTCTTAATACTCGAGGATGAGTGAAAATGAAACTATTTAGTTGCCTAGGATTATCAAATCGGTAACTTTGTTTTGCTGTTTCAATAAAAATAGACATTTTCGGCGCACGCGCAAAAAAAATCTTTTAGTTCCAGCGCTAGGAGACGTATTCTGTTCTAAACAAATTTTCCGACACCTGTCCCCTCTGCCTACGATACCGTGTATAGCAGACGTGCTACGCACGCACTGATAAATCTTTTAGTTCCAGTTTCCAGCACCAGGTGGAGCATTCTGTTATGAATAAACCTCTTTCCAAACGAAACTCCGGCACGCGTTCCCACTGCTTATCGTGCTGTGAACGCGCGCAAAATTTCTTAGTTCCACTTACCACCACCAGGGGATATCAAATCCATGTCTTAATTAGTTAGCTATATTTTAATTAGTTCATGTTAAGTTGAATGAACCAATTCCCGGTGAAATCGGGACCATAGAACCCGAGAAAATACATCCCCACCACCCTGGAGATTAGTATTCATAAATGGCGGTAAACAAGGTCTGAAAAAATTATACTGAAGTTTATTTAGTACCTGGGAGACCTCGGAAGAATGTTAGAAAAGATTTTGTTTGAATCGGATCAAGATTAAAGACAAAATCTTTTAGTTACTTTTTCCACCGTCAATGGGTGCACCCTGTTCTAAACAAATATCTTTCCGAACGAAACTTCGGCACGTGTCTCCGCTGGCGCTGCTTATGGCACCGTATAGAAGACGTGTTGTGCACGCGCTGAAAATATTTTAGTTCCACTTTCCACCGCTAGGAGACTCCAAATCTATGTCTTAATTAGTTATATATCTTAATTAATTCATGTTAAGTTGAATGAATCAATTCTCGTTGAAATCGGACCCTTCGTTTGAATGGCACAAATTTTAAATGAAAAACCTTTTTGTTCCACTTCCCACCGCTAGGGACGCACTTTTTTCTAAATAAATCGCTTTCCGTTCGAAACTTCTGCACGTGTTCCTGCTGCCTACAACACCGTATATCAAATGTGCTGCACACGCGCTGTAAAATCCTTTAGTTCCACTTTCTACAGTCACGGAGCGCCAAATATGTATCTTAAATAATTATCTATATCTTAATTAGTTCGTGTTTAGTTGGATGAACTAATTCTCGTTGATATTGGGCCCATAGAATACGAGAAAATACTACTCCCTGGTGATTAATGTCCAGAAAAAGTGGTAACCAAGGACTGAAAAATTTATACCAACGTTTATCCAGTACCCGAGAAGAATGTTATAGCAGGTTTCGTTTGAATCGAACTAATAATAAAACAGTTCTGATTTTGTATGCAGGGGGGAAGGAGGGATAGATCAAAGCATTAACGCGATATTTAAATTACAACCAGACACTCCCCTTTCCCCTATGAATTAAACCTACGACCTTAAAAAATTAGGAAATATCATTAACTTTTGAAACAGAAACAAAATGACATTTTTTTTTTTTTGACATTCAAATACAGTAAGTTATCGCTGCAAATTTCTGTAATTAAATACATAAATGACGTCACGTACATGAAAAAACTCTAAAAATCGAAGAAAACAAATCGCGAAAAATTCACAAATCGCTGTTCGTATTGCAATCAGTTGATGATCTTTTCATCTGCCAGTCACAATTCCGGCTGTGCCTACAATCCTCTCAGCTACCAATCACAACTTCCCCCCAACGGTGCTTAATATTCATTGGACGATTTGTGACGTCATTTGAAACAAAAAGCGCAGCAAAACATTTATTAAAAAACCTTAAAAAACGCATAAAAAATGAAATAAAAAAATCTAGTCAAAAAATTCAAATCGGGATAATTAATACCCCCCCCCCCCTTTTCTTTTAAAATCCTGATTTTTTTATCTGTAAAGAATTGTCAACTTTCTCCAAGCTAAAAAGAGAAAAAAAAGACGATTCTTAGCATTTCTGAGGCTGAAATGGAAGCCAATCAAGCATTCTGTGAAAAATTTATTTGTGTCGAAGGAAAAAAGTCTTCATTAATTCAAAAATCTTTGTACGAATTCCGTATAAACTTTACTGAAAGATTGGGAGATTTACTAAAAGATTGGAACCGGAATCCGGTTACTAATGTGTAAAAACCGCATGAAAAATTTAATTTAAAATATCTTTTCAAAAATTCCAAAATCAGGCTTCGAGGTGCAAAACTACATGCATAGATGTACTTTCCCATCAAAGTTTGTAGCTCTGCGTGCAGCGGTCTCTTCAGAACGCAACCAAGAAACACAAAAACACACAAACATCCATTATAGTTATAGATATTTTATATTGTGTTATACAATTCTATTAATTTATAACAAGTGACACTATTACTATAAATTCTGTTTCCTATTCGTATGGAGATCATTTAAAATTTAATTTCCTAATAAAATAATAGAATAATGCTAAAATATCCTTCATTTTGAAAAGTTATGGTTCTTTCAGTGTCTTTATTTAATTATTGTCTTTGCGCAGTATCGTGAAATTTCCTTGAATTTAATCGAAATAATTTTGATAATAGGAAAAGTTTACTAATACATTATACCATTTTCAAAGTAACTGCTTGCACATTATTTTGATCGTCATTTTGTCTTAAATTATTAACTATGAAATAAATTTATAAATAAAATTTCCTATCTGTATAAGTTTAGAAGTTAATGTATAAAAATATTATACATCTTTTGTTCTGGTATTTTTCTTGCTGCAGAATACCATTTCGATTTTTGTTTGACAGTGAAAAAATAGTGCGTTTTGTTATATAAGAGAAAAACGCCTTACGGTTACCTTTGATAAGTCAAGAGCAGTTGTGAGAAAAACAGTCTTGACGAAACTGCCGTTATCGTCAAAGCTATTGCAGGCAGCCTAAGCAGGTTCATCCAAGCGAATTTTGTTAAGCTGTGTAATATCGGTTGACATAGCTTGTAAGAAAAAACTTCCATCGTAAAAAAACTTCTATCTCATTCCAAAAGACTATCTGCGCATGCATCTTGTGCATATGTCGCCATTCTCTTATATACTGAAAAACCAGCGGGTACGACCGAGAAATGCTCGGTCAACATTTGCTTTGTGTTCTGACCCTTGACCCTTGATGACCCTTGATGACCCACTAATCGAATTTTCTCGAACATGTGACCTAGCCCAATGGTTTCCTGGTGCCCGAAAACGGTAAAATACAAAATTTCGTCAAAATCGTTTGAACCGTTTTTTAGTAGAATTAGCTTGATCCTGACCCTTGATGACCCAAAATAACCCCCTAATCGAATTTTCTCAAACATGTGACCTAGCCCAATGGTTTTCTGGTGCCCCAAAACGGTAGAATACAAAATTTTGTCAAAATCGTTAGAGCAGTTTTTAAAATAAAATTTGCATAACCACACACACACAAGATTTTCTCGTATTAGAATGTATGATAACAGAGAAAGCTAGCAAGCAATTACACCCCTTTTGCACTACATAACTGTAAGAAAAATCTTGCTTTATCTAGCCGTGAACACATAAATAATAAGTAAAGAAATCTATAGAATATTTTATGATATATACTGATGCATCTTTAAAACAATAAATCTTATATTATCCATCAAGTGGATAACATAATCCATCCCACAGCAAATAATTATATGATACTTTGCGAATTAAGTACGAACTCGCAAAACACGTTTCGAGAATCAACTGTTTAAATATACACATATATCATTATCGTCAGTATGTAAATTTGTTTTGTAAAGCAAATTTCAGTGTATTTAGAAGCGAACTGGTCCTTGTAAGATACTACGTCAGTTCTTACACTCTTCCGTGCTATGTTTAAATAATTTGTCGAGTTCTTTCTTAACACTGTTGGTACACCTCTCAATTGACACCGTTTAAGATTTTGATTTATGGGTAAATTTATGTAATTTTTTAATTAAAAGGATCACAAATCATTTTTAATACACCAAATGTTTAAATTATGATTGGCTTAGTTTGAAAATTACAAATAAATAACCATAAATCAAAATCTTAAACGGTGTTAATTGAGAGCGGTAGAAATAGTGTTAACTACCACTACGCCTCATATGTAATTGTAATTGAAATTATAACGCCTCACAGTAATTATAATTGAAAAAAAATTAACATTTTCTAACATAGATGAAAAGTGTTTATGAAATCGGTTTGTCTGTCTGTCCGTGCTCAACTCGCGTAAATATATTTGGATTGCAGTGCAATTTGTGTATGCTATTCAGATTTACTGTTCGGTATTGAAAATGAAGTGTGTAACGTTTATAGTTCGATTAACAGGGATACCCAAGATAATTTCATTACATTACGGTCCAAGGTAAATATTGTTTCCGTGCATGTTATTTGTGGTAGACTATTTCAAACATATTCAAATTCATATATATTACTGAGATGCACTACTATATGCTTACAGTAGAATATGGTGTGCATAGTATTCGTCACTCCTTTACATGGACACACAAAATTGTTCAGTTACGGTACTGCCTACAAACAACAAATGCTGGAAGAGCGATTTTAGTTGTGGGTACACGATTTTAAATGTAACTAATATTTTGCAATTATTTGGTGTGTCTTTTATAGATCGTATGCAACGCTGCACAAAATATCTCCAGTAGATATCTGTTTATTGACGGAAATTGCTAAAGGGGAATTTCACCAGAACTAAGTTTTAGCCTACTATGTTTTACATATACAATCTATAGATCATATACAGAGGTGCAGAAAACAAATCGGATATCTTTACGACTGTTGATGGTAATTGCTACAATTGTGTTTTCAAATGTGTTATGCGTTTTCCAGACCCCTCCTCCTTCCCGAGGCAGTCATCCCTCATCCGATTGCTACACTTGTGTTTTCAAATGCGTTATGCGTTTTCCAATGTGTCTTTTTAGAACCCCCCCCCCCTCTTTTTTCCGAGCCGGTCATCACTCATCCTATTGCTACAATTGTGTTTTCAAATGTGTTGTGCGTTTTCCAGATTGTTTTCTTAGCACCCTCCCCTTCCTGAGGCGGTAATCCCGCATACCCCTATTGTTTTCTTAGCGATCATCTTTCACCTTATTAAACGGTGATGTTTTGATTCAGTTTTTGTTCTTGCTACTTGCTGTTATTAATATTGCTGATTTATGTTAACACTGTAAAATAAACTCAAGAGCGTAACAATTATTCTAGTGATAATTTTCTAGTCAAGAAAAATATATATAAAAACAAAGGGGTCCTTGAAATCCCAAAGTTTAAGAACTGTTGTTTTATGGTAAACGACATAACGTAATAACAATGCTCACAATTTCAATGAGTATAAGTATAGAGTACAAATATTTTACATTTTACATTACGATTAAGACGTGTATTAAATATATATTTATAGTCAAATACTGAGTATTTCTTATGTTTAAAAAAAAAAGCTTCAGTTAAAATTTTGTTTTTATTTAAATATTATGTTGTTTAACAATGTTTTTTTTAATAATGCCAAAACGTACTAAAACTTATATAAGACAATTACTATATACACAATAATAGTTTAAACATCAGTATAAAAAAATGTTATCGCGTTATCACAAAATGACATCACTTATTAAACAACAGTCAAAATTTGTACAATGTGTGGAAAGTATTTTATTCTCCCGAACGAAGTCTCAAATATTTCAAAATATCCATTAATGATAAAAGTTATTGTGTCTGTATATAAAAAATTTAAAAAAATGCTTCGATTTTGTAATTATCTTCCATTAGGAGAGACTAATTAAAACCGGAAACTTATATTAGAAAATTCAAAGCTGATACTAAAAATAATTTCGTATGCAATATCGTTTGTTTAACAAACTGAAATTAAATATATTTATAACTACAAAATAAAGCAATGAATAATAATTAAAAATAACAATGGAACGTAAAATCAATTTTTCAGAACGCAGAATGCTGGGGAAAAACATTTATTAATTTACTGTGAAAAAAATAAAAAGAATCTAGTTTCATTTTTTAAATATGCAGTAGGAAAGGGGAAATAATAATAAATAGTGTTTGAGAAAAGAATAATGAATAAATTACTGTTATATTTCCAAAATAAATATTCATCGCAATAAAAATTTAGTTAAATGCTCTTCTGTATATCGTTAAAGGTGCTGTTTTTCAGACTTTCTGCATAAGATAAATAGCCAATAATGGGCCGCTTAAGAACATTTATCGAATTATCATTACAGCTTTAGTGAAATCCAAAAAATAAAATAAAGTTTCAGCTTTGTCCTAACATTCAGCTATCAGAATGAAGATTCCAAAGTTTCAAAATTTACGAGAAAAATAAGAAATAAAAAAGTTATTTTCCACTCCGCACCACTTGTGGGCATACTAAATTTCTGATGTATCACTAATGAGTGCCCAAAAGTGAACTACTGAAATCTTGAGTGTTGTATGTACCATACAGAAGTTATGATTTCATTTACAATCTCTAAACTTAATATACACTATAAATAAAACGTATTTAAAAGTTTAAATGAATACATCCCACATTTTTAGTAGTAAACTGCAGATAAAGGGTCTGAACGTCAAAAATGCAAATCATAATAATTTGGATCTCATTTAATATCGCTAAATTATATCAACACTGTAAAATAAACTTGAAAGTGTAACAATTATTCTAGTGATCATTTTCTAGTCAAGAAAAATATACATAAAAACAAAAGGTCCTCGAAATCCCAAAGTTTAAGAACAGTTGTTTTATGGTAAATGAACATTTTAATGAAATGAAATTTTGATTTCATTATGTTTAATTGTATCATCACATCATTATTAAAATGCATCGTAAAAAAATATTTTCCATAGATCATAATGTAATGGGATTATTTTGTTCGTTCCTGTAAATGTGACCTATAAATGCTACTTATTCTATACTCCTGAGAAAGCCAGATTTAGTCCACATCAGTCATGCAGATTTTTTTTTTATGTTTGTTGTACTGTAGCATCATTAAATTGCATCGTATAATATCTAATGGCCTACAATCTGCAATTACTTTATTTTTAGTTTATGTACAAAGCGTCATTTGTATTGTTAATCATTAGTTAATTTTTAAACAGCTAGTTTTTGAAGTTCCAATTCTTTGTAGTTCCAATTGCAAAAAAGTTTTAAATGGTGTTATTAATTCTATAAGGTGTATTTAAAAAAAACTTGCTCAATGTTAGGATATGTAAAACAGTAAAAAAATATTTTTATATGGCCGAAACTTACCAAATTATTATACATTGAATATTATGAATTTTAAGCATTTTTATCATCGTTTTTAATGTCAGATTACGCCAAAAATTCATAAAGATCAAAGTATGTTAACAAGGTCAGTTTTTGTCATAGAAGATTGGAGATTTTATTGTTTCACGTATTAGAGCCTGGATAAATTTTTCTTCTATAGCTTATAGAAACCACGATTAAATTAAAAATTTAAATTTCGTATATTATAATAAAAATAGTCATTTTCCCTTAAAATAGCTTCTAAAATGATAGAGAAAGACATTTGAAACATTTTTGCAAGTGAGAGTATACCTCTGAAATGAGCGGTTTCAGAATTAGATATTGTTCAACAATAAGAAGGGACATTCCGCATACTTATCACCATATAAATTGTTGCGAAGTTTCAAGAAATCTAACTTTTAAGAAGTGTTACATTAAACACCATTTCATACAATAATGATATTAAACTGTTTATTTTTGCAAAAAAAATTAAGATTATACTGTGCATTTATACAGGGGAAGCTACATCTCTGAAATTTTTTTTTTTATTTGTTACAAATAATCAACCATTCACATTCATACTTCCTTAAATTTACTATCCCTCCTCTACGTATCTAGTATAGATTTTAAAATATTTAAAGCTATTCTGTTTTCTCCTACTCTTTGATGTAACTGTAATTAACCAACAATCATCCAAATTTTTCACTTTCCGCTCAATTTTTTTTTATCCCTTTTGCTCGCACCAGACATGTTTTAAAATATTTAAATTTATTTACTTTTTCAAATTTCCCCATTTATTACTTTACCGATACGATAAATATGTTATAAATTATTTCAACTCACTGTGAAATGTTTAACCATCCCTTCTTTTCCCTCCTCTAGCAAACAAAAATTAAGACATTTCTGGCCTATTTATTTGTTGGATTTCTCCGGTGGACTGGTTGTCATATTTGATACTTTGAAGCAACGAAAAATAAATAATGAAGGTAAATTATCACACACACACACACTTCCCCCAACGAAATTTCCTATACCGCCTTTGTCCAAGCACACAGGATGAAATCATTACAATTGTTTTCACTTTTTAATCTTCTGCCTCGTTTGTTATATTAAAGCAACAGTAAATAAATAAATAATGAGTTAAATTCCTGTCTTTATAAAATTTCTGGTTCACTCCTTCGCCCATTCTTTGCTTTGGAGACTTTTGAGGCTACACCTGCAGGAATATTGTGGTGTAAGTTAAAATTATCGCAGAAAACATAGTAATGCCCTGCCATTTGGATCTTGAATGATGAAAACTGATATTTTTAAATAACTGTTTTAATAGTTAATTTAACTGTGATAATATTTGTATATTATCTGAAACAAGCATTTACCTTATTTGCTTAAATAATATACGAGAACAGAATTTGCTTAAACGCTGTATATTGCTGATAATGAGGGGGTCGGGGGAAAAAAGTGCCAAGCCACATTTTTGGTGAAATATATCTAACAGTGTAATCTGTTGCTTAATATTGTAAATTATAATATCCTACATATAATTTGTTTCTAATGTCACTTTTACCAGCATATGTCGCAGGTTTCGTTTTTGCCCCAGATGTTTATGCCTCCAATGAAAATAGCTAATTTACAAAAAAAAAAAAAAAAAAAAAAAACATAATAGTAATATTACTAAAGTAATACCATATTGTTACTATGAATATCTCAAATGTTAATAAGCCATTGACGAAAAAACTTTATGTTATATATCTTGATTTGAGTATTTGATCAAATTTCCAAATTGACATATCTCAGAAGTTCAAAAATGTCGCTTAGAACTCTCTTACCCCGACAACCTGAATTCTTAATTGCATTTTTATTAGAATAAATAACAGAAAATTTGCCTTGGTACTTTAATTTTATCATCACTAGATTTAAATAAATTTATTGTTGAAATTGAAACATTTATACAAGATAGAAGCTGTTTTGATAAGAAAATCAAGTTAGGTAATTCCACCGTTAGGATGCATGCAGAATACGTTGCTGTCTGTGATGGACACATTGAGCATATTCAAATTGATTTTCTTATTAAAATATACTTTATTTTCTTCACATGCGATAGTTATGTTATTAAATAAGCATCTGTTTTATAATGCCATACTTATACATGCCGTTAGTGGCACATTGAAGCTGATGACTGGATGTAAAACATTACATTTCAGATATTCTAATGTATTTTTCCATATAAGACACCATTTCAAAATAAATAGAAGACGCTCTGTCACTTTGTAATTGATCTTATTCTCTTATCTCGCACAGTTTTAGAGACAGGAACGGCACACTCTGCAGATTAGCACTAAGCGGCGCTGCTATGTACCTCATCCTACAACGCATTCCCGTTTTACCTTAGAAAACACTTTCTTGTTTGTAGCCAGCTCGGTTCACCAGTTTGACACAAAACGGTCTAATGAAAATCCAATAAGAACGAAATATCATGCATCAGATATCGATTCTGAAACTCTTTCCAACACAAACAGAATATTAATAAGGAATTTCTTTTTTTTTCATACAATGAAATCGCTCATAGTTCGTTCCGTACTGAATTTTTGGTGTATCTGTGTAAATAATTAAATACAGATAAATGCTACTCATTCCTTAATATATAGAAAGCGTCTTGTGGTGCACCTCAGTGATACTTTTTAATTTCATTTATGTTTGATTGTATTATAACATCATTATTAAAATTCATCGTAAAGAATATTTCCCATAGATCATAATATAATGGAATTATTTCGTTCGTCCCTGTAAACGACCTACTTATGCTACTTATTCTATACACCCGAGAAAGCAAGATTTAGTCCACATCAGTGATGCACATAACTTTTTTATGTTTGATGTACTGTAGCATCATTAAATTGCATCGTAAATGATTTTCCCCCTTAAACAATAATATAATAGATTTATTTTGTGTATCCTTGTAAAAGAGCTATAAACGCTACGCACTTCAGTTTCAATACCAAAACGTTATATTGCAACCATCAAGAACACCGAGACCATCGTAACCGTCAAGAGTTACAGTACGGACAGAAAAACAGTCAAATCCAATTCATAAACACTTTTCAACTGTATATGAAAGTGTTTTAAAAAAGTCACTATAAACTCAAGATAAAATATGTAATGAAGAAAAGAAATTTATTTGTGTGATTTAAGATCGATATAAAATCGTGACAGATATCTGACACTCAAGACGTTGACTTCAAGTCAAATTTACTTCAAAAATAAAATGACATGATAGATAATTATCTAAGAATATAAAGAATAGCTTGTTTTGTTTGAAAAAAATATGTTAGTTCAAGAAGAAAAATTCTTTTCTAAAAGCTTTGTATTTCTCGTATAGGTGAAACTCTTTTAAGATGTTTGAATTTTATTGTTTATCATGAGAACATAAAAAATAAAAAGGTGTATCGGACATTGGAAAAATATTTATATTCATCCATCAAATAAAATAAAATTATCACAAAATTTCTCAAAAAAAATTTATTCTTGATACTTTTTAGAACCATTTGAATAATATTAAATAAATTCAGCCAAATATGTATTATACTACAGAAGGTAATATAATTAGCTTTTCTCCTTTCTCTAATAGTTCCTTTAAATCAGTAGTCTTATATATACGTGTAAACATAAAATAAGCCATTTTAGAAATAATTAAACACTTGTATGTAGATAAATATTTAGGCCTCTGTTTTTATTCAGATATAGTAAAAATCAATGTTGTTATTCCAGATGATAAGCTTTTTAGAAAAGTATTTTTGCAGACAGAATTTTTTCAAATGAAATAGCAAAATAATTTTTTCAAAGATACTAACACTTTTCAACATTGTCATAAGGGTATGCTAACATTTAAGAAATAGTCCTAATTGAAATTCTCTGGCATTTGGAAATCTCTTTCTTTTTTAATGCACTTTGAAAATTAGTATCTCAGACGGTCCTATTAACCTTCAATATATTGGAAGAGAAGGAATCATTTGATTAAAACGGAACTTTTTTTTCATGTAAGTAACATTTATCCAATGAGAAAAAAGGTAGGTTCAGATTCGGAATGCATTATTAATATATTTTCTTATGTGAATCTATTAGCGAAAACATATTTTATACTTTTACTCTTTTTCTATGAAACATTTAACACATCGGCTGATAAGTTCCCGGTCTGACACACAGATGGAGTTGTAATCGCCGAACCGATGCTTTTTTTAGGAAATACTAACCTTTAAAAGGTAACAGAAAAAATGTCATGACGATTCGTCGTGTGGATAAAACATTACAGTAGTTTTAGTTGAACGACTTTGTTGTTAAAAAAAATGTATAAACAAGAAATTCAAGAATTGTTATTTGATGGGAAAAAACACTGTTCAAACAAAAGAATTGCTTGATAAGTGTTATACAGACACTGCACCAGGTAAATCAACCATTATTGACTGGTTTGCTGAATTTAAACGTGGTCGTACGGACACCAGTGATACACCACGCAAAAGAGGTGGTTACTCCGGAAAACATGTAAAAAAGTCCACAAAATCGTTTTGGGGAACCGTAAAGTGAAGTTCCAGGAGATAGCGCAGACTCTGAAGATATCCAAGGAACGTGTAGATTTTATTTTGAATGAACATTTGTCTATGAAAAAGCTGTTGTCAAAGTGGGTGCCGCGCGTGTTGACTTTTGACCAAAAACAACGAATCGATGATTCTGAGCACTGATTATTAAAGTTATGTTATTTATTAAAGTTATAAAGTTATGTTAAAAAGTTGTGTTTTCTTTATTAGACCGGGAACTTATCAGCCCATGTGTTAAAGTAGACCATTTTCCTATACGCTGATAATGCTATCCAAAATGGTCTGAAATTGTAAAGTTCGTTAAGAATGAGAACTAATTTAATAATTACAAAATATTACTCGTTTCTTGTTAGGTATAAATTTACTACATAATTTATATTGAGGCAAAAAAAAATCAACACAATTTTTATTCAAATCGGGACAGTTAGAGAATTTCTTCATAAAGGTTTTCTTTGTGCTCTCTCTCTCTCTCTCTTCTGCCAGAACCCCTGTTAAAAATTAATGCTCCACCCTCACATCTGTGTAGGTGGATGCTAGACAAGAGATTCAGTGTTTATGATGGAACCATCTTTTATTTGAAGCGGTAATTCTACTCGCAACACATTACAAATCATTGATTTTTTAATTAAGCTATTTATAATACACATCTTTAACATCATTAACATTTTTAAAATTAACAAGAACGAAGAATCATGCATCAAGTATAGATTACGAAATACTTTCCAACACTAATATAAAATTATTAAGAAAGTTTCTTGTTTCATACAATGAAATGATATATATAAGTAAAACACTTAAAACAAAACAAATAACACAAAAAAATTCCATTTTCAGTAATTGCTGTCCATATCCGGTAATGTACTGGATTTTTTTGTACAGCTCTGTATATGATGTATAGAATTTATACACATCAAGTAAATGCTAATGACTAGTGTTATTTAAAGACGCATACCACAATTTAAAACTCTTTTTCAGCAATTATTGTTCATAGACAATATTATAACCGAATTATTTTGTGTATCCCTGTAATAGAAAGTATATGTTATTGTAAGCATATTGTGTGCACTTCAGTGATTTCATTATTTTTGAAGAATTATAACATCATTAAAATGCACCGCAAAGAATTTCTCTCATAAATCATAATGCAATTGAATTATTTTGTACTAAATGCTACATATTATATACTCCAATTTGGTGTTTTCAGAATTTAACGTTTCTAAAATATTCCGCAGTAAACCAACTTATTAATAGCTAACTCGGATGCGCCAATCCACAACTATAGATTCTATCTCATACTTCTAATAATTCAAAATTCTCTATCACAGCGTCAATAAAATCAATAGTTTTCGTTATTCTGTTGTACGTCAGCTGCTTGGGAAGCGCCGATTTACCTTCACTGCACGAGAAGACTATGTACAATATAAAAAAAAGTGCACACAAAAACATGTGATTCCCTTACCTAAAAGATGATTAAAACTTTAATTAGATTTTAATTCTAAAACATTAAAATCGAGCACTTTCGGCTGTGAACCCAGCCTTCGTCAGGATTTATAATACAAGTGGGTAAGTGTGATCGAAGATCGCTCAAAGGGTTTCGTTTAATATTCCTTTCAAAACACTTTATCCTTTCTTTAATAAATTCAAACAAATTTCATTTAGCAACAACAACAGAAAAAAGTCATGTTTTTTTATAAAGTAAAAATTTACCGGTCTATTTTTTCGTTTTTTCGAAGATCTAAACCAGCCGGATAGCGGGCCAAGCCTGCTATTATATTCTGTCATGATAATATCCGTCATACGGACTAAATGCAATATTTAAAAAAATAATTTCAAAATTAAACAAATTGTACACCTTTAAAATGTTAAAATATGCGAATATTTCCATAATTGGATTTTTACCACGATTCAATATGTTTCTCAAATTCATATATTTACTATTCGCTATTATTTATATTGATACTCGCTTTGTATTATTCTCAAACATTTCAAAAATTCGTTAAACTTCCCATATGACGTCAGATTTTCTTTTTAATTCTCTAATGACGTGATATTAATCTGCTTTGTGTACTTACACATACTCATACTCCTTGTATTATTGAGAAATCTTAGACATTTTCCGTTTTATTACGACTATGGCGTCAATCAATTTTATTTCATATTTATCTTTTTTTCAATTGGTGAAACTTTTTATTTCATTTTCATTTTTTCACGTGAAAATCGTCTGATAGAAAATTAATTATTGTACGAAGAATTTCATTGTGGATTTTAAATCTTTGGCATCTGCTATAAAGAAACATGTTTAAATTTAATAGAAAAGGCTGTTAGAATTTTGGTTTTTTATCTCTATTTATTAAAATAATACGAATTTTTCAAATTTTAATATTTTGAGCTCTTCACAGCTGGTATTCTTCGATATACACGAAGTTTAAACTCTGTAAGTTATATAGTTTTCGAGAATGGCTCTGTGACGGAACGACAACGGGGCGGGAGTAATAGGGTTTCGTGAGATGAACGAAACCCTAAAAAACAGTTGTTAAAACACAAACGTCCAGATCACATTCCTGTAAAAAATATGTCCTACAAGGAAAATATATATTACCCACATAATTTGTTCAATTAAAACTTGTTTTGAAATTTCATCCTGAATGCAATATAAAAACCCAAATTCAGCGCAAAAAGTTAATACAAAATCACTCCTAGGCGTCAAAATAATTTCTGATAAAAATACTAAAAAAACAGAAAAATATTTTTACTTCTTATTATTTACTTTACACATACAATTTAGAAATTCAGCGAAGTAGAAAACGAACTACTAATCCAACATAGAGTTTTAAAGAAAAACTTTTTAAAGACAAAAAACAAAATACATTATTAAACGTTATCAATTCTAGGTGAGTTTTTTCCACTAAATAAATCTATATTTCGGGAGTTTTTTAAAAGTATTATGTCTTTCTTAAATTGAAATACACATTTAAATCTCAGTTTTATTTGATTTTAAAAAGAGCCTTAGATGTGTTCCCCCTTTTTTAATAATATAACTAAGAAAAGTAATTTCAATGATTTTTTCAATGCAGATGAAGATGGAAGATTTAAAAATACAATTCCATGCATTGCTTAAAAACAAAATAAAAAAATTACGTATAATGTATTTTTTGTAATTTATAAATTTCTTGAAACTTCGTTTTTGTAAAAGTTTTAGTATCTATAGAGATATATATATAAATAACGGTTATGTTGGTTTGTCTGTTTCTTATAAAAATCCGCAATTTTTGACAGATTTGCACGAAACTTGATATGCATAAGTTTTAGAACTTAAAAAAGTATCAGTCCTGTCTTTACAATAGGACTATTTTCATTTTTATTTTACATTAAAACTTAATTTATAAACTTCTTGTTATAATCATTTTACGTTTCACTTGTTTCATAATGATCTTTTCTGTATAATAATAAAGAAAAAGTATTTTCCATTTCATCCACTCCCATCTATAGCTTCTATCTCATACTTTTAATCAGCTGCTTGCAAAGCGTCGAGTTACCTACGCCGAGCATACTTTGGGGTTTCCTGCAATTTTTGACAGATTTGCACGAAACTTGATATGCATAAGTTTTAGAACTTAAAGAAGTATCAGTCCTGTCTTTACAATAGGACTATTTTCATTTTTATTTTACATTAAAACTTTATTTATAAACTTCTTGTTATAATCATTTTACATTTCACTTGTTTCATAATGATCTTTTCTGTATAATAATAAAGAAAAAGTACTTTCCATTTCATCCACTCCCAACAATAGCTTCTATCTCATACTTTTAATCAGCTGCGTGCAAAGCGTCGAGTTACCTACGCCGAGCATACTTTGGGGTTTCCTGCAATTTTTGACAGATTTGCACGAAACTTGATATGCATAAGTTTTAGAACAATAGTAAATTTACTACCAACTTAAAAAAAGTATCAGCCCTGTCTTTACAATAGGATTATTTTCATTTTTATTTTACATTAAAACTTAATTTATGTACTTTTTGTTTTAATTATTTTATGTTTCACTTGTTTCATAATGACCTTTCTGTATATTAATGAAGAAAAAGTACTTTCCATTTCATCTTACATAGCTTAGACAATAAATATTCTTTAAATTGTATATAAAATGCCATTTAATGGAAATTGACATTTTAGAAACGTATATAAAAAACAGAAAACGTATATTTCATATTAAGTTACGTAGCATTTGAGAAGAAAAATATTTGTCATATTTTAATTTTTTTTTTCATATTTTAAAATAACATGAATCAACAAAATGTATTTCAGAATTTGTATTTATTAAAACTAAACAACAATAACATACTTTTTAAAAAGTATTTTTGATGAAAACAATTTCAAGCAGAGAACATTTAATAATGTTACGCACCAAAATCGCAGAATAAATTTTAAAAAAAAACTAATTAATGTAGAGTAATGGAAAATTATATGTTAAATAAATATAAAATATGTGCTATAATATAAAAAAAACATTTTGGAGAGAAAGCATGATTTACATAATAAAAGAAATTTTGTACAACTTTTTGTTTAATATAATTGATTTCATATATATGAGAGGATAACAAAAAGAGCGACATATTTAATTTTGTTTATATAATTCAATTTCATATTTGATTAAGTGTTTTAGTACATTTTATGGTTTATTATTCTTTGAAAGGTATATATATACAAAATAAATACATTAAAATTTATAATTTACAAATATTTTTTATAAATGTGTACGCAAACAAATACATATCTACTTCCAAAAAAATAATTACATAAAAAAAATTTAGTTACCCATTAAGCCATTTTTTCTAAAGATGAATGCTGATATTTGTGGGGTCAGTTTTCTTTTTTATTTATCTTGCAAACAATCTAAAATTGTGATAAAATATTTAGATCCATACTTTTAAAACTAAAATGTAATCAGATAACATTCTTTGGAACTTGAATTTCGATTACAAATTTACAGTTTAAGTCTCATCCAATTATATTTCTCCTGTTACTGTAGAAATTTAGATTTCAGGCATTGTTATTATTTGACAAAGTTTGTTTATTAAAATAAATGAATATAAATTTTCATTTATCTCTCAAAGTGAAATGATATAATAGTTTTGAGATGATCGTTGCTTATTAAATTAATTTTTTTCGAAAATAAACAGCTTATATTAGAAACATATAAATAAATCACAAGAAACAAATCACAGTACCCGAGAAACCTCAAATTTTCATGATCAGTATCTTTATTCTGTTTATCATTTAATCTATACATTCTTTTTCACATTATGAGTTCTACAGCGGCTGATTTGTTGCTAAACATGTTAAATTACTATGATTATTTTAAGCATTTATTGTAATTACATCTGATGAAATGGTTTTATGTGTGCATATAATATTATTCTATTCAACATTTAATTAATGAAATTAATGCTAAAACTTTTATAATGATAACTGCATCAATTTATTAAATTTTTA
Source organism: Maratus michaelseni (assembly GCA_963931845.1). NCBI lineage: Eukaryota > Metazoa > Arthropoda > Arachnida > Araneae > Salticidae > Maratus > Maratus michaelseni. The sequence goes on along the minus strand of OZ007590.1, from coordinate 124,770,094 downwards.
ATTTAACTTTTTTTCTATCATTGTTTATCCTCTTTGATAAAAAGCTACGCGTTGCTGACGACTGGCTTTTTCGATAATCGTTGCGAGAGATTAATCTCGGAAAATGGAACATTTGAAGTTACTGAAAAAATAAATAGCTCGAAAAGTATTTGTCAGAAAATTGTTAAGCAGACTGCGTTAGAAAGGTAAAAAGTTGTATTTTTCTGGATGTAAATTTCAAATATGATGATTATATCGTTTCTCAAATATTTAATTTCAAAAATTACCAAATTGCAAAATAGAATACCATAGCAAAACCTTCACGTGCAAAAAGATAATGATAACGGCACTATGTCCTGACATGTACACTGGCTATAGCAGGAATCACAAATTATAGTAGCCTTATTATTCTGTTTAAATATAAAAGTGAATTATGATGTCGCGAGTGCCTGATTCGAGGCTAACGAAAAAGAAAGGCTACCGCGGTGCTTTACGCATGTCTTTTTTTACAGACCACCGGAGTCACGTGTTGCTCGAATGCACCAATGAAGGAGTACGAAAAGAGCCACACGTCACTCTAGCGGACTGTAAAAAAGATAAGTGGAATGTACCACGGTAGTCTGTCTTTTTCGTAAACCTCGGCCTGATTTTTATTAAATTCTCGACAAATACTAGATGCGCCATTTTTTTTTAGTTGAGAATAATATAGGTTAATTCACGTCTCCTATAAAATGGATAAAGAGTTGTTTAATTATGTATGTTTTTAATTATCGGGGAAGAAAAGCTTTCCTTAATTAATGCATTTATTTTCCTTTTGATGTTACGTGAACGAAGTCACGGGTAACATCTAATATAGGATAATATCTGTGACTTTCTGTTTATGTATGACAGCATAAAAAACGAAAATAAAAATCTACGGAAATGATCACATTAATTAAAAAATGCATTTTAAAAACTGTTTTCATAGAACAGTTTAAACAAAACAAATATTGATGAAAAATATGCTTTATTTGATTGTTAAAGGGAAACGCTCCGCCGCGCCAATCAAAATGCAATATTTAATAAGGTTCATAAATTGCGAAATATATATTAAAAAATCCCTCCCAGATTGGTCTACATGCACATTGCATAAGTAGATTTCGAAGTTGAGTACTATTTTCACGTAATACGCTGCACAGGGAATGTCTATTTTTATTGGGAGGGGCGGGTGTTTCCACGTTACATATTTTTGTTTTTATTTATTTATTTTATTTTATTTATTATTATTTTTTGTAAAAGTTGGTCCTATCACAAACTTGTCAATATAAAAATTGTAGATAATATTAAGAAGATGTATAATAAATTTAAGCGGATTTGATATCTTGTAAATTGACGAAGTTATGATTTTTTTTTCTTCTTAAAACCCTATTTTTTTCCCTTTGAGGCCATTTTAAATTATATCAAAAAACTGTCAATCATAAATTTTTGGCCCTTTTCCTAGAGGTAACCTTAAACCTAGTAATAACTTTAAACGGATTTTTATTTTTATTTTTATTTTTTTTTTATTTATTTATTTTTTTTAACACGAAAACCTTCCCCCATTTCCAAGCCCTTGGTCCGTTTTGCCCATTAACAAACTTGACTGATAATTTCTGCTCCTTGATTTTATATATCAGTTTGGAAGCAATTTATGCAGAATTATGGGAGTTATCATGTCCATAAAAAGTCATATATATAGAGAAAGAGAGAGAGAAATTTGAACTGGGGGTGGTTTTCTAGGGGTCATGATCGGAGTAGATATGCAATTTTTTTTTTCAGAAATTCCAGCATAGGGGAGAATATAATAGGTAGTATTTCTTACGAAAATCTACCTAAAATACCAGAAGTGCTGGAAAATGCCTCTGTGAAAATTATGACAAACATGATAAAGGATATAATGAAACATACTATTTATTTTTAAGTGTTTTGTAACTAGTTTTCTGACTTTATAAGATCTTCTATGGAATTTTACGTTATCTTCATCCTCACTGTTAAAAAACCTATGTTGCACAAGTAAATATTCGGCATATCTGAAGTCAGCGAGTGTATAGATATTGTAAATACCTACGGCCGCGCAGAAAATAATAAAAGCTATTTTTTCAGAGTTCTGTGTACTATATTTATAATTTTATTCATTTAAAATCAATAACATTTGAAATATTTCACTCTTTAAGAAAGAAGTATTTTTGATGTAATTAAGATACAAGCGCAATTTTGTGAATGTGGTTTAAGACTATTTCTCTTAATATTTTAGTACTTATTCGCATAATCATATAAATGCGCCATTTACTATCTTAAATATCATTATTTTTCTGTTATTTCTAGAGGTTTATGACAAACAGTATTGTATAACCTCTATCTAATAATTATACTTTATTTTTCCACAAACATGATATCCATATTATCTTCATAAGTATATTCGTCCAACATATAAAAGATTATTAGATAATTCTTATTCATAAACCAGAAATATTCTTTATAGTTTCTATATTACTTACTCAGTGAAATTTCTATTAGGGCTAGGAGAGTGATAATAGAGATTCTTTATTTAACCTTAACATATTTTTTATGTGTATTATTTGTTTCATCGAAAGTGAAATGCAATATATATATTCAATGCATTATTTTATTATTTTTATTTTTATTTATTTATTTATTTTTTTTTTGGGGGGGGGGGGGGTATAAAATAAAACATTCGCCGAGTACTGTACCAAAAAATAATTTTCACAAAATATAAAATAAAAAATTTCTCTTCTTCGCAATAAACTTTTCTCGTAATTTTTCTAAAAATTTTCATTTTGAATTATATTCTCAACGAAAAATTATTATTTGAGGTAATAATTATACACTTTGTTTCTACATTTTGCTATTTCCATTAAACTTCAGATTAAAAAAAAAACGAAATTTCATACAATAATAAATCCATAATTAGGTTACAAAAATTTGTATTTAGATCCTGCTGTTATACAGATATTGCATATTTACAATTTTTTACACACATAAACATATATTTAAATATACTGATACATTTGTTAATGTATTTTTCTTCGTTTCGAAAACTAAAAATATATCAATCTGAAGAAAGATACTGTTTTAATTCGCATAATGACGTTATGCAATTTCAGCTGTTTCCCATAGAAATTTGCAAGTACTGTTACTCCCTTTAAGTATGACATTAAACTGTATGATGCATTTCACAATTTTATTATTTGTCCTAAATATGTTTAGTCAATGTAAATGCACATTTTGGATATGAAATTTTTTAAGAGATATTTATTTTTCGTTAAATATTTCTTATCACCAACCGATAAAAAAAATAATTAACTAAAAAAATTATTTTACCTATGACTTACTTAATTGGTGGCAGTCAATATTTTTTTTTCATTAACTATCAATATATTTCAAAAATCTCATTTGATACACAAACAGAGTGGAAAAAATTCGAACAATATAAATTTTAAACGGAGTTCAAACGTAATTAGAAAACTCATTGAAATCTTTTTTATTGCGAAAGAGGAAACATTTGTTGTCATTCACGAAGCCATTTAGAAACTAGATTTGTTAGACATTTTTATTATTTTTTTCTTTTTAAACTCTCAATATTCGAACCAAGTAAATTATTACTAAACATCTTCCGTTTATTTTTTTACCAGGGGGCTCTTCCCCTTATCAGCTACACTGTCCAACCGCCCTGCGAAAGCTGCAGGATTTAAAAACACGGTAATTTGAACTTTCTTTAAAAAAATTACCCGATTACGGAAGATTAAATGATATTTTCAAGAATAGTGGTGATATTCTGTAATCGGTTTGGTATTCATTTCCCTTTGACTGGGGGACTCGGTCAAAAAGCCGCATCCATCATTGTTGGGATAGATTACGGCTGTTTTCGTAATTTGTTAAGTAAGTTATACCTATCCAACATTTGAGAATCAGCTTCTACAAAATGGTTAAGTATAAAATATCTCTCTCTCCGTAACTTCGCCGCTCGTAATTTAAATTTTACTATTTTTCTTCATAACAATTATTTGAAATAGAACTAAAAATTAATAAAACTGAGTATTTTAGAAAAAGTGAACTTTATTTTGGTCAATTAAAAAAAAATTACAATAAATTCAAATATTGAACGAAAGTTTTCAGGTATCTGTGATATTCAAACATATCAGGTAAACTCAAAAGAAGTGAATACAGTACTTTTCATAATGCATAGAACTATGTCAGTGGAAAATGGTAGACTCAAATGAAACATTTTTTAAATTACAATATTAAACAAAAACGAAAAATTATGCATCAGGCATAGACTATGAAACACTTTCCAAAATTTACACAGTATTATGAAAATAAAATAATTTTTTTATATAATGAAAAGATATTTAAAAAGACAATTTAAAAAACACATCATTCCGCAAATATCTTATTTCATCAATTCCAGTCAATTTGTCAATTTACGCATTTGCCACGCATTTTCAGTTGTGTGTTTTTTTTCCGCTTTTTTGCGATTTTATGAATATAAATTAGCAAATATTTCCTAAAAAAATATTTATTAAACGTTGTTGACAAATATTGAATGTTTCAAATTGAACTCAGCGAAATAATAATATTTAATGGATAAATTATTTGCTCAAATTAAATATTTATCTCGATAAATTATATTCTTTTTATGCGAAGCAACGCTCGTTGGTTTGCCAATTATCAATGCTTGGTTGGCATTGATTTTATAGCTAAAGTATCAAAAAATCTACCAATTCTCATGTGCTTTTATTTAATTGTTTTCTCTTTTATTTTTGAATAGATTATAGACAACTTTCTTTCAATATTTTAATTTATTGTAAATTTTTCTATCAGACCAAAATAAAGTACAGATTTTCTAAAACCCTCAGTTTAATATTTAGTTCTATTTCAAATCATTATTATGAAGAAAAATAGTAAAATTTAAATTACAAGCGACGAAGCTGTAGTATGCATTCTGGATATTTTTCTAACAGTGAATCCATTTTTAACTTAAGCAGTTTTCTTAAATATCTCAAAATCCTGCACTTAGGAGGTTTCTGAAAAAAAAATGAAACACTACGTGAGATTGAGATAAACATGTTTAAACGTGTTATTTCCATTTATAAGTTAAAAACGGATGATACATGCACTGACTCTGACGCAAAAAAATATTGTCAATTCAATTTTATACGATTTCACAATTTTATCGTAGTCTGTTCATTGAAATTACTGATGGTTATTAAGAATAGTTGACAATTTTTATGCTCAATGTCATTTATTTAAAATTTAAATAGCGATGGTATTACAAAGTAAATATATATTTTATGGAAATAACAAAATCACGTTATAAAAATTACTTTTTTACTTATTGAGCCTATTTTTCTAAAAGTGTTTCCCTGACTCATGCCCTTGGGAATGAAATAAAAAAGCATTTTTGAATGGAAGTCTGTACTAGGATGATCAGATCTTATAACGGTTTTATTACGGGACTTGTTATTCATTACAATTTAAGTTTTATTTTTATATCCCACGAATGTATCATCTCCTTCAAATATAATACGTGTTTTAAATAAAATTCTTCGAAAACTACAGCTCCCTAATTTGAGGCCGTAGTCGAATTGCAAAGATATTTCTTCACCTTGGTCTATGCTTAAAAGTAATATGTCCGCTATATAACTCCACTTTTCAAAAATTTTAAAAACAATATAGCGATCACGTGGAAAAAATGTTTAAAAACATACTTACTTTTTTTACTCAATATTATGGTTTCTGATTTGAAATCTCAGAAACTTTTAGTCAGTTCGTTACTGTCAAGTTGGTACAATGACTTCAAAATGCATGCATTTAGTAGTTATCGTTTAGGCTACGGGCTGATACGCGTCATTACCAATCATAAATTTCAATGTTGTGCAACCTATAGACAAACTTTGAATTGTTTTTGTGTTTAAATATAAGATATAAGGTAATGCTAGGGCAGTCTGTGCACAATTCAAAAGAATAACAATAAAAAATTTAAATATTATTTTTTTGCTAAACTATCCATGAATAATTGTGACTTCATTTGTTTTTATGCATTTCCATTACTATTTTGTTGTTATGTTGCGATTCAACAGAACAGTTGAAATAAAACCAAGAAAGTTATTTTGCGCAATCTGACCTTACAGGGTTGGTGTGATTGCGCACACGGGTAGGAGAGATTGTTACTAATAATAACTACAATTTGTTAACAATAATAATTGCACTAAAATGACATTGTTGTAAGGTTTTTGTGAACAAATATTATTGTATTAAGAGTGAATACTTCATCCTAATGATTAAAGAATCAGAAAAATGAAATAATTTTTAAAACGATTAAAAAATTTTAATTAAAGGAAAAAAAATAAAGAATCAGAAAAAGCAAGTACAGATAAGATTCCAAAATAACATTAAGTTACTTGATGATACGTTTAACTTAAAATTAGTCCATTTTCATTTTTCATTTTTTATGCAAATTTACCAATAAGCTGCGTAATCTCTCCTAGCATGGATACTAATGGGGAAAATGCGCCATATCTCCTAAGTAGATTATGCGCAAACTCTCCAATTTCCATAGGAGAGATTGCGCGGCCTTATATTTAAACATGGCCGCTACTAAAACGAACCATTCATGTTCACATTGTTAGTCTAGATTAGTAGCTTATGAAAAATCGTTTAAGTTTAAAATATTTTGTACTACTAACATTGTATAGAAATTCTGATGAATAGCTGTAAAAATTCAAGCACTTACTTTGGGAAAACAAAACAAAATAGCAATGCTTTATTTTAGACTATCAAAACAATCAACATGCACTTTCAAGTAGACACTCCACTACTGCTATTGTACAACTACCTGCAGTCGCTGCGCGCTCACTCTACTCCTTCCTCCCGAACCTCTATGTGCGCAATCTCTCCGATCGCGCCATCTCTCCTGGCTTTACCTTAAAGAATAAAAAAAACGATTTATTGGCATAAATTTCATAATTTTCTTATCAAATAATAAAATTAAATTCTCAAACGTTAATAACAATGTCACCTAGATTTAACTTAAGTTATTACCTTAAATTAGATTTTATCAGGAAGTAAACTTAAATAATGTCCATGATCAATGATGTGAGAATAAAATATTGATTAAAGTTTCACCGGATACGTCTTAAACCGAATCTTCATGTGAAAGTAATTTTATTTAAAGTTGGTGAAAATAGTTCGGCCTTTTAAAATAAATGGCATGGAACAAACTAGAAGTTAAACTGGGTATAAAATATCACTTTATTTAAATGCAGAAAGATGGAGATTCTTGCATATATATATATATGTGGGTGTGAATCTTATACTCTATTGTTTATGGTTGTCGAAATCTTATAATTTTTTTAAAGTTTTATATTGAGAGAATAATTTTTTTTTAAAAATAAATGACGTGTTAGAAGCAATAACAGATATATTTGTCATAACGTCATCTTTTAAGTTTACGTTAATTTTAATCTCAAGCACAAAATAAATCCCCTTGAGAATTATCGAAACTTTATATAAAAATATTTTGACTTTTGCTCTCCCTAAGTCTAATGAATAATCCTCAACAAAATATGCATTATTGCATGCTAAGGATTTTATTTGAAACTAGTTGATCTGCCCGGCATTGCCCGGTCCCTTGATAATGACCTTATACAAACCTGAAGTTTGAACTATTCTATATATTTAACCCACGTTTGTATGAATTTATATTTTTAAATGAAAAATTCTCGAAATGATACTGATATTTAGTAGTAGTGCTCGTATGAAGACACTTTCTTTTTTTTTACATAGAATAGTTTCATAGATTTAAAAAAATAGTATTTGCTGTCCGTTTTTTTTTTTTTTTTTTTATCAATTTTACAGTCCATGTAAAAATTGATGAGCCTGTGAAAAAGTTTTGTTTTCTAGTTGTAAAAAAAATATATTTTCTTCTCGATTTTTTTTTTTTTTTTTTTTTTTTTTTTTTTTTTTGCGTTAAGTTCTTTAACATAACAAAACAAAAAAATAGTTCCCATCTTCCAAACTCTATGAAATTTTAATCGGGTATAAATATAACAGTATCCAACCTAGCTTTAAACTTTTGTGAAAGAATATCCATATTTAGTACAGAAAACATGAGCCGAGGTCGAGCGCAGCTGCGACGAAAAAGCCCGCGTTTTGCAGTTTTAGTCGAAAATTTCTCAGATTATATATATTTTTTAAATACTTATACTCATCCGAACGTTTCAAAATTTTTGTAGGTGATGTAAATTTGGTCTGCTAAGATCTTCTAAAAATATCGTGTCGAAATACGGACGTCTAGTTACTTTTAGCATAGAAAAAATACCGTCTTCGTGTGGCGCGAAGTGACCTGCGGTTGCCAATGTTTTTGATAATATTAAAATTCCTATTTTTGAAATGAAGTTGCACTGTCTAAATACACATTGTCTCAGTTTTAAGATAATATCTTTTATGTGTTAGTACCTCTAGATGTCCGGCCTGTGAGAGCGTTTCTGAAAGCGCAGAAGAAGTCAACAGCGAAATCGGCTATTTTAGAATTTTTTTTAAAATGGTTTAACAACAATATTTTTTGGAACTCATTAAAGCTTTTAAGACAAACATATACGAACTTTCATAATATACCTTCCGTTTTCTCGTATCCTAAACGGTTTGGCCGAGAGAGGCCAAAAAACGTCAAAATTTTATTCTTCCTCCCTTTCCTCTCGAAAAACATGTTCTGGTTATGCGCGTGAGAGTCTTCTGATTTTTGCGAAAGAAAGATTGCTTTCTTATGAGTTTTTAATTAATATTTCGTCTAATTATCAAAATAATTTAACATCTGAGACTCAGGTGCAAAAGGACCTGTCTTGGACTATCCTCATCCGAATTTTCAGACCTCTACGTATGGTAAATTTCACCAGCCATCGCAGACACACAGACACAGAGCGAAGCTTTTTATTATTAGCATAGATAATTTTTAACAGTACATGCGTGAAAGGCAGCAAATTTTATTTCTAATTTTTTTTTTTTTTGCAATTGTAGAAAAACTAACTACAGTTTCCTTAAGAAACGGATATAGCAACAGAACAACTGCATACAGTATCCATATTAATTCTATCATGCACTGTAAAAAATGACCGATGTTTCTTATTTTATGAAAATATGCTATAACCACGAACGAAAATATAATATAATCTTCTGAGTTATCCAAAATTTCAAATAGCATGTTACATTGTCTTTTGAATCCCCAGAAACGAGTACATCTTCAAAATTTAAAGAATAATTTATAAAAACAAATTATTTTTAGCTGCCCGAATTTTTCAGAAACGTTTACGAAGGGTTTTTATAGTGTATTAATTAGTGTCCTTTGCCTGGAATACCTGTTTTTCGAATGCTATCAATTCTGAAGTAAACATTTTCATGCTAAAAAAAATGTTTAACCCTTTAGCGGGCGGTGGTCACAAAAGAGGACACCTAATTTTAATTCCAAAACTGACCACTCGGCACCAATAATATTTAATTAAAATTTTCCTTTTATAAAGTAAAGGAAAATGAGCCAGTTATTCTTTTCTAAAGAAATCGTTTGTAAAATCTGGTGTCAGCCCATTATTTCATTATTTTAGAAACAGATTTATTCCGCGCCGGAAAGGGTTAACAGACAAACATGCAAAATTAACAGCGTTAACAATAACATTAAAATTAAGATTATTTATTTACTCTTTCATGTATAAATTAACTTATGCGGCTGAAAACGTGTACTTGAGAATGAATAACATTCGAAAAATAGGTATTCCAGCCTGAGGACACTTATTAATACACTATAATAACCATTCGGAAACGTTTCTGAAAATTCGGGCAGCTAAAAATAATTTGTTTTTATAAATTATTCTTTAAATTTTGAAGATGTATTCGTTTCTGGGGATTCAAAAGACAATGTAACATACTGTTTAAAATTTCGGATAACTCAGAAGATTATAGTATATTTTCGTTCGTGATTATAGCATATTTTCATAAAATAAGAAACATCGGTCATTTTTTACAGTGTACCCTATATTCATAACTTCGTTATTGAATATTTGGTCGTATCTCCTATTTGTTTCGAGGCACGAAACCTAACTTCCGATTTTTCCACCAGTTGTGGTGTGAGGTACGTTATTTTGTTGCCCAAAGCCAATATGTTATGACAGATGAGTTTTAACTGTATTATAGTTTTTAAATGTTCGTTTTCAGTTTTTCCTTCTAGACCGCCCCCCCCCCCGTTTTGTTAAATTAAAAAAATAAAAAAATAAAATTTAATAAATAAATAAATAAATAAAACATTGTATAAAATTTAACCTACAGTTCATAGACAGCAAATATTATTCCTTCTCTCAAAATTCATTTATACGTACGGGTGGTAATCGCAAAGATTTCACACCCTTCCCACATTCCCCAGTATTTAACAGACAGCTATTTTCTCACGGATTTATGCGGTATTAAATGGACCACACAGTACATTTTTTCGTCGAATAACAGGAGTGGGATATTTTATTGCAAAAAGTTTCAAGTGAGAATAATTGCCTGTTTTCCAAAAACTCATAAAAATAAGGTTGTTGTTGTTCGTGTGTATTTAAAGTGCATCACAAATGCACGTTATTGCTTCAGTAATGGGTATGGGCTGTCATCATAATTTCACCAGGTTTTTCTATGAAGCGTGGCCTACAGAGGTGTTTTCTCACGTGGTGAGAAGGCGTGGGATTTTGAGTATGAACTTTTGACCCGAGGGACAGCAGCACCAGTGGGGACATTGTCCATTACGTAGATGTGAAAACGAAAGGGTGGGGTTACCTCGGATTGGTTGGGGGCCTCGGAGGCGGTGAAATTGGGTAAGGAAAGGTGACGGGAGTTGAAGATGGAATAGTCACTTTTTGACAGAAAACGGGGAATAATGAAGTCAGTATAGAAAGATCGGACTGATTTTTGAAAACTGCGGTTAGCACGAAAAAAAGGAAGGGTCTTAGCGGCATGAGTCGCGAGAGGGCACCGGTCGTCTAGAGCTGTGATTCACCGTAGGTCGTAAAGCCTATCGACGGGCGACTCTGACGGCAGGAAAGGGACCCCTTCGCTTTTATCTAGCGGAAATCATATTGCTGAGATTGCTGGGACCCTGTGACGGAGGCATCATCAACGAGATGCGGCGAAAAGCTTCTGTGGTCGACGGGCAGAAAAGTGAAAGCTGTGCTTAGCAAGTGGTGGGGAGTTAGCGAGACAACAACGGTGCTAGAGACCGTAAAGATCCCTCTTATCCATTGTGTGGATGAACTGTTTGTGAGAATTAAACGGTAAAGAAGGACTTCTCGAGGCTGTCTGGCGAGTGCTTCATTTGTTGTATTATGTGAATAAAAAAAAATCTTGCTATGAATGGGAGAATAATTTTATATATAAATATCTAGTGATTGTATACATTTTCATTTGATAATCATTGTTCCATTCTAAAATACATGTTTAGTAAGAATGTACTCATTTGTGCTTGTACTTAGGTATAAGGTAAAGCCAGGAGAGATGACGCAGTTGGAGAGATTGCGCACATAGAGGTTTGGGGGGAAGGAGTAGAGTGAGCGTGCAGCGACTCCAGGTAATTGTACAACAACAGTAGTGGAGTGTCTACTTGAAAGTGCACGTTGATTGCTTCGAGCGTTTAAGATAAAGTATTGCTATTTTGTTTTGTTTTCCCAAAGTAAGTGCTTGAATTTTCATAGCTATTCATCAGAATTTCTATACAATATCAGTAGTACAAAATATTTTAAACTTAAACGATTTCTCATAAGCTACTAATCTAGACTAACAATGTGAACATCAACGGTTTGTTTTAGAAGAGGTCATGTTTAAATAAAAGGCCGCGCAATCTTTCCTATCGCAATTGGAGAGTTTGCACATTTGCTACTTAGGAGAGATGGCGCAGTATTCCTATTCGTTTCCTTGGTAGGAGAGATTACGCAGCTTATTGGTAAATTTGCATAAAAAATGAAAAATGAAAAAGGACTAATTTTAAGTTAAACGTGTTATTAAGTAACATTATTTTATTTTTTAATCTTATCTGGACTTGCTTTTTCTGATTCGTTAATTTTTTTTCATTTAATGAAAAATTTTTAATCATTTATAAAATTATTTCCTTTTTCTGATTCTTTAATTATTAGGTTGAAATATTCACTCCTAATACAATAATATTTGTTCACAAAAACCTTACAGCAATTTCATTTAAGTGTAATTATTTTTGTTAACAATTTAATTGTAGTTATTATAAGTAACAATCTCTCCTACCCATGTGCGCAATCACACCAACCTTATAAGGAGAGATTGCGCAAAATAACTTTCTTGGTTTTATTACAACTGTTCTATTAAATTGCAACATAACAACAAAATAGCAATGGAAATGCATAAAAAACAAATGAAGTAAAAGTTATTCATGAATAGTTTAGCAAAAAATTAATATTTAGATTTTTTATTGCTATTCTTTTGAATTGTGCGCAGACTATCCTAGCTTTACCTTAGGTTTTTTCGCTTCTCATAACTATGTTTTTGATTCAAGATTCTATGATTTTGATTTTATGATTGTGTTTACAATTGATAATCCTTGTGGTTTATCCCAAGAAATTTAGTAGGTGTTCTTGAAAGAACTAAAGTGACTAAAAAAAATACTTTCTTCTTTCTTAAATAAATTTGTTCAATTTGTTCAGTCAAGTGCTTGATTCTTGTCTCTAAACTAACTTAATATAATTGAAGAACTCTCATAGTTCACAAATGTTAAGGAGGGGTAGTTCCACCTTTCTTGAGAGTTAAGATCTATTTTAAGCTTATGATTTTCAAATTATAAGATACTCACTGTATGAAGTCCTTAGTCAGCTTACTACATACCTTCATGGCTTCTGTACTTACAAATATTTACATACAATGAGGAATTTGAAAGTGTGCTAACATATCAACAAAGACGTCGGTTCCAGGTATTTATGAAATCTTTCAGGTAATGAGACATTGACTAAATATTATACTAGGATTTTCACAACGCACGTATTTATGTTTAAGATTTCAGCAGAATTATGCTAAATTTTGAATGTTTCATGCTTACCATGAAATAGAGTGTGCTTTTGTGATTATGCTCATATTGTGGTCAGATGCTGTCCTTAACCGCCACTAATTATACTCTTCACCTCAATTTTAGGTGGTTTATTCAAAATTCAAAATTTGACGGCACCTACCAGTTAACTGTCACTTGTGGGGTCTTGGTTGCCTCTCACAAAAGAACACAAATAGTAGTCTCAGTCTACTGATAGAAGATTTCAAATTGAGCTTACATATTCTTACATAGGAAAATAAATGATAATTGTAAGTAAATTAAAAGAAAGGTAATTAAAGACAATTGTAATTAAATTAAGAGAAACTATAACAAAACTCCTCTTACAATTTTACTACCCAGACAAAACATTTATTGTTTTAACCAACTCAGTTAAAATATATTAGAGTCAAAACAATTTTTTTTTTACGTTTATATACATGTGTGTGTGTATTTGCATATAGTGATTAGTTTAAAGTGGAACATTTAATTTTTTTTAAGTATGCGTGCCTAGGAAAAAATGTATAGAACGTTAAAAAAGAAAAAGTGTAGAATTCAACTACATTCTTTATGCACAAATTTATGTTAAACAATACATTTATGTAGAAACTATACAGTATTCTTATATTATGATATCATACTCTTAAATATATTGTGCATTTACTTATATAATGTTTATTCTGAAAAACACATGATAGAGACATTCTCGTATAGTAAACTATATCTGAAACTCTAATTCTTAAACTCTTTTATTTCATTTATTTAGGATCATGCATGTAAAGATGCATATTTGTAATTATTTAGCCCCTCATTGTGTTGTGCGAGAGAAATAAAGTATATGTACAGTTATGTGTTCTCGGTGACATTAAAATATTATCAAATTTTCAAAACTAAAATATCAATTAATAAATTAATATGAATTAAATTATAATTATACGTTTAAAAAAATTAGAAAATATTAATAGATGGTTTAAATATTTTTTTTGTTTCCTGTTCCCTTGAGCGTACTCAAGACGGTGTCAATATGGCTGTAGCCCGCTCCTGAAATGGTCGAAATGAAATAAAAAAATAATCTGATTTTATTTCTATCTTTTTGAGATACATTTATACAGTTTCTTCTTCTTTAATTGTATACACGCAGCACACACGTCTTCTTGGCTCTGATCTTGGCTCTGATCTTGGCTCTGAACTGGTAGGCTTCTCTTAAATCTGATGTATCACGCTGTAACATGAAATGCTTATTCAGGTAGACTTGGGTTGAAGATACGAGTTTAAATCTAGCCCTTTAACTCTAGTCTATCCGACGGAGGCAGAAAACATTAAACACTTAAAACTCGGATCTAAATCGTCTCAGCTCATTACAATCTTAACATAGTATAAAACAAAGTCGCTTTTTCTTTCCCTATATCCCTATGTACGCTTAAATCTTTAAAACTACGCAACGGATTTTGATGCGGTTTTTTTTAATAGATAGAGTGATTCAAGAGGAAGGTTTATATGTATAATAACATCCATTAAATAGTGGAGAAATACTGTTATTTTTGAGGTTTAAGTCGCTTTTTCTGTCCCTATATCCCTATGTACGCTTAAATCTTTAAAACTACGCAACGGATTTTGATGCGGTTTTTTTTTATAGAGTGATTCAAGAGGAAGGTTTATATGTATAATAACATCCATTAAATAGTGAAGACATACTGTTATTTTTGAGGTTTAAGTCGCTTTTTCTGTCCCTATATCCCTATGTACGCTTAAATCTTTAAAACTACGCAACGGATTTTGATGCGGTTTTTTTTAATAGAGTGATTCAAGAGGAAGGTTTATATGTATAATAACATCCATTAAATAGTGGAGAAATACTGTTATTTTTGAGGTTTTTAATGTGATGTCGTAAATAATTTCATTTTTTCCGCTTATACATTGCAAACGCAGGCTGAACCCTACAAGATTTATCAAAATAATGTACTAATTATTGTACACATTAAAAATCTTAACATAGTATAAAACAAAGTCGCTTTTTCTGTCCCTATATCCCTATGTACGCTTAAATCTTTAAAACTACGCAACGGATTTTGATGCGGTTTTTTTTAATAGATAGAGTGATTCAAGAGGAAGGTTTATATGTATAATAACATCCATTAAACAGTGGAGAAATACTGTTATTTTTGAGGTTTTTAATGTGATGTCGTAAATAATTTCATTTTTTTCGCTTATACATTGCAAACGCAGGCTGAACCCTACAAGATTTATCAAAATAATGTACTAATTATTGTACACATTAAAAAGGTCTACAGAAAACACAAAGAGATGAAGGTTTTCAAGGTTAACCCGAAGCAAAGCGAGGGAGGGCCGCTAGTTTTTGTATATGTTACGGCCAAAACCCGAAATCGGCCAATTCTAGAATTGGCCGGCCAGTTCTAGAATTGGCCAACTTCGTTTTAAAATGATTGGCCAATTCGGGAATTGGCCTGCCAGTTCTAGAATTGGCCAGAGGCCGTTGGCCAATTCGCGAATTGGCCAGATGCCGTTGGCCAGTTCCCGAAATAGTTATGGGTAGTCGGGCAGTTTGAATGTAAGTGCTTGACAAGTTCGGTATTGGAAATTAAGTATGTAGAATTATAATTCATGTACAGAGTACTCAAAATTAATATGTGACTTAATGGTCTATGGGGGAAATCAATCGCGGCGTACTTTAACGGTGTTACACTGTTACAAACATAATAAAATGATATGAATTTCTGAGGCGCACTAAAACATGCTTCCTGTAGAATAAGGAGCACAAATAATTTATCATTGATTTACAGGGTCGCACAAAAAAATTCTATTACATAATTGTATACGGGGAAAAATGTTTGCAGCGTATTTTCATTATGTTTCATTATTTGAAATATGCTGAAATTAACATTTATTACTGATTTTTAGTAGAAGACTTTTTTCTGTAGAATATTCTGTATATATCAATTATTGTTCATTTACAGGGACACATAATAGATTTACAATACAGTACTGTATTCGAAGTATTATCTATTAGGGATGATTGCTGGAAGTGCGTTTTCAGTTATGCGTTTTTAAGTTAAACTAAATTTTTGCATACTGCGTGGTGTGTATAAATTCTATTAATCCTATACAGGGCTAAACAAAATAATTCTTAAACTTTACTAAGGAGCTTTTAAAAAGGTACATTAAGTATGCTTTTTAATTTGAATTATGCACTTTCAAGGACAAATATTGTATTTTTATTACCAAGAGATGTTTCTGGAATATAAATTAAATCATATACAGGGCTATGCAAAGAACTTTATACTTGGCTGTCTATGAAAAGTAATTCCTGGAAGTGTGATTTAAGTAGTTCCATGTGTATTTTTGCTTAAATTAAATTGTAGCTTAATATTTGGCGTGTATAAAAACCTCTAGGTTATATACTGGTCTTTACAAAATAATTCAAGAAAATTTCTGCCCATTGCTAGAATTTTCTGAAGGTGTATTTTCAACTGTGCTATGCGTTTTCTAACTAAACTAAATTTTGGAATACTATATAGAATATATACAAATCATTATATCATATACAGAGCTTCACAAAATAATTAGTTTTTCTCCGGCTATGTGCAGTAGTGGCTGAAATATGGCTTACAAATGTGTTATGCGTTTTTAAAAATGTTTACTTAAGTATTTTTTACCTTGTTAAACGGTTTTGTTAAAATATTCTATAAGTGTTGCAAAGTATTTCATAATCTATGCTTGACGCATATGTTTTTTTTTTCTTTCTTGTATCTTCATTGATGACATTTTATTATAATGATAAAAAATAAAGTATCAATTTGCAAAAATAGTGTTTGTCAAGGGCATTAAAATTGAACTAACATCATATATCAAAAGAAAACATTCATTTAAAAACATGAAACTGCAGCATTTTTTTATGATTGCATCACTATGAAATTATTTTCAGATTTTTTCATTCCACCCACTCTGAAATTAGATACCAAAATTTCAATAGAAGAAATTGCTTTTACCTGTAATAATGACGTCATTTTTAAAAGACATTCGACTGAAAAAATATTTTTTCATTCGGAAAACGGCAATATTTGACTACAATTGTGTCCAAATGACAAAATTTACATTGGCATTTCATTCTTCTGATGCTGACATTAGATCCAAACGTTTTACAATATGTTTCTATCAGAAAAAAGGGAATCATGTTTAAGAGAAAACATACATTTTCTTTCATAAAACGGTTACATTTCAGTACGGTTATGTTAAAATGTTTTTCAACAATTTTCCATTTATCGGGTATTGAGTTTGCGGTTCTTCGGACCTTAAAGCTGTACAGATGAAATGAAAAGGCAGGGCAAATATGAGTCATTTTTACACGATAATAGCAATTTTGTTTCTCTTTAGCTATATATAAATAAAAATGCTTAGTCATATCACATTACATTGGCATAAATGTTCACCTTTTCTGCCTTTTTGCCTTTTATTTAGGAAAAGACCAAAGTGCTTTAATGTTTAAAAATGACATTTAATAAAAAGAGAACATTTTCATAGATAAAACTGAAATATTTCACAACAAATGCATCTAAATAGCGTAGGTTTCTGGTTTTTAACACTGCTTGTACTCAAATTAAGATATAAAATCTATGTTACTCATGGTGAGCAAATATTACCTTGTATGCAATGTACTTCCTAGTAAATACGACATCAATTAATGAACTTTTGAGCGCGAAGCGCATAGGACCTTGTTTTAAGAAAGGTCTCTATTATAGTGATTACCGTATATTAACAATCTGAAATGACGTTTTGTTGAAAATGGCATTATGTTTATGTTGACTTTATCTAAATTGTTTAAAATCTACTGCAAACTGTCCAGTCACTCAGCCGTTTTTATAGCTAACGGTTACTTGACCATATTATGAAGCCTTCTCATTGGTCAAAATATAGAAATTATTGTTATCTAACCGTTTTCTGTAAAAACGACTGAATTTAGATTTTTAACAGTGTTTGGGAAAACTACGTTACGTTTAGCATTAAATGCATTTTTCTATTTGTAAAACTGCAATAAAAGAATATGATTGTGTGGGAGTGACGTAATTTTCACCGATTTCTCTTGTCCCAATTACAAATATTAGAATGTAAGGTTTACCCGATTACTTAATCTTGATTATTTCTTATTACATGTCACTGATTATTTTACTTTGAAATAAACTATATATTAGATGATTGAAGTTTAATTTTTCACTAACGTAAACTGTTAAGATTACTAAACATAGTATTATGATAAACTTAATTTAAAGTAATAAGCGTTTTTTGAATTCGATTAGTCCATGTAAGTCACTGGAACTACCTTTGTATGCTTGTTATACGTGAGTAAAATAATTCCTGATAAGTTTTTCATTCCGTCGAATTTCGGCAGGTGCGACCTCGTTAATTATAAATTAATAAATTCAATTCAGATAGTTAAGTTTCCAAATTTAAATTTATTAATCTCGATCATCACTTGTTACAACAAGATGAACTTCTGTGACATTTGGAATTACACAATATTTTTTGAGTTACACATTTGCAACGATTTGTTGCGCACTTAGTGGTGCAATTGCATCTAGTATAGCCCTGGCCACCTGTTAATGATTGGGTTGACGCGACGGTTCGTAAAGACTTTTCTTCTCTACCCACAGATTCCAGTGTAAGCAGTTTTTCCTGTAGAATGCTAAACTCACTTCTGGAATACAATTGTTTTAAAACACCATATTCAGTTCCCAACTTATAGAAAGAGCCTTCGATGTTCATCACAACTGCAAGCACGCTTCTTGGATCACCGCGACCTCTCTCAACATCTGGTATGCTGATGCGTACATTGTCTCCAATTTTCGCCGGAGGGAATTTTGTATCTGAATTTTTAAGCATCTTTGCAGCCTGAGCTTGCAAACTATCATGAGCTGCTGATCTCTTATTCCTTATTTCTTGTGTATTATGACATAGCAAGCAAGTAATTTTATCTCCACACCCTTCTTTTGATTTATCACTTATTCCACATTTTGCGTGTATATGTTTGCCGCAGGATACACAAAAGTGGGTGGAATAACACTCTTTTTCACACAATACACAGACCATTTGACCACTGTTATTATCAGGTAATCGGTCTGGATTTTCTATTTGTTCCACCATTTCAGTTACAGCTTCACTTCCGGTGGAAGTTCCTGGATTTATAGCATCACCCATTTCTTGTTCGATGTTCTTAAGGTCTTCGTCTGTAACTAAGTTATCGAGAACCTCTCTGGGCAGTTTCGAGGTACTCATTCCCACTTTCGCTTTGCAGCCAAACATGGCCTCGTACGGCGATTGTTGAATGCCTTGATGAAATGAACGGTTTTTCATGAATTTAATAAATCGAAGACTCTCAGCCCAATGTGATGATTTATTTGTCTGCATCCATGTACTAATCATGTTTTGGACATCCTGGTTGGCACGTTCGACCGAACCCTGGCTTTGGCTATGCCTTGGTTTTCCATGTACAAGTTTCAATTCAGGCCACATGTTCTTTAGTTCATTCACAACTTGGTTCGCAAACTCTTTTCCATTATCGGATTGAAGCACACTTGGAGCACCTATGGTAGTGAATATATCGAGTAGCTGGTAAGCAACTTCTTCTGCTCTTTTGCTCTTCAGGGGTCGCAGCAATATAAACTTTGTTAAGTGGTCTTGATAATTTAATATAAATTTGTACTCGCCGTCGGGGTTACTTTGTATATCAATAAGATCTGCCTGGCACCTACAATTAAATTCTTTAAATATCAAAGGTTTAGAAACTAGACCTTTCTTAGGATTAGATAATTTTATCTGACATGGCTTGAAAAGGCGGAGATACAGCATGATAGCTTCTTTTGTGACATTTTTGTATTTAGCTTATAGCTCTTTTTCCATCCGTGTACGACCTCCATCTCCAATTTTTAAATGAGTATCGTGAAGTAAATCGATTACTTCTTCTGCATGCACATAGTACAAAATAACACTATTTTCTCCTGTTACTGGCGCAATAAGTTTTTCTTTGCCGTGAACCTCGATTACATCATATTTTTTTAGTCGACGATAGTCAACACTTTCTTTTTTTTGTTTTAATTTAGCCTGTTTAACGTTTTCTATAACAGCGCAGTATTTGTCTTTGGTGACGATACCGCTATATGCTTTTTCTCGCAGCAACGTATTCAAAGTATCAGAAAACTTGACTTTCATATCAAATATTGGTTCCGCATTTACATGCGAGTCATCATCACCCATTACATTATTTCGGCTATCAGAAGTAGCCATGAGAGGACCTATAAAAGAAGAATATCAATAATTAAAATGCAAATACCATTGTAATGCATTTTAAATAAAACCCATCGTAACTATGTACACGGACTGTAAAATATTTCATCGGTTGTCCTAATGCAAATATTATTAACAGTAAATTTTAATTGTCAACCTAACCGGCTCAAATCGCGGGTCGGGTCGTATTTGGGCAAAATTGGATTACACAAATTGCTGAAAGTTTTTAAGTCGCTTTAAATCTCACTGTTGTGAGTATAGTTTATTTCCACTCCCAGTAGACGATCGTATATTATTTTTTTAAATGTCCCTAAGGCAAAAAAAAAATGATGATTATTCAAAGTGTATATGACGATTATTTTAAAGTAGTCCTATGTAATATTGATGTTTGTCATATGAACGATTTCTGAGCGCGAAAAGTAGAGGCCCGTTACAGAGAGGTCTCTCGTTACAGTGATTGCCGTATTAAAGATTAAAGGTCTAGAAGAGCACAAAACCATATTTTAGTGATAGCTGTAGTAACAGTTAAGATGATACTTCACTCGCGCGAAAACATCCGCTGGCTAATATTAATCCTATTGGTGGATTTTTTTAAAATATCTCGTTTGTATTTCAATAATTTTAAATGATTGTTTTTGCATTGGATAGCTGATATTGATCTTTACGCAGGTCATTTGTTTTACTTTTTTTATTTTGTTTACAGGTTTTTTTTCATAAGGCTACTATCACTTTTGGAACTGGTTTCGAAAGTAAAAGAATCTTAATAAAAATAATCTGTAAATAAAATCGAAAAGCAAAAAACGGCCTGCGCAGAGATCGACCTCAGTACCCAATGCAAAAGAAGCTCAATAAAAGAAATGAAATATTTAAAAAAATTTCCATAGGATTAATATTAGTGAACGGGTGTTTTCCCGTGAGTTAAGTAGCCTCTTAGTTGTCGCGAAGCACAAAAAGTCCCATTAAATTAAGGGACCACGTTATACTGATCACAATTTAAAGGGGTAATAGGCACGAAGCGCACAATACCCATTATATAAAAGGTGCCCGTTATAATTATCATTATTTTAACGGTTTGTGAACGCAACGCTCAGGGAGCCTCATTTTTCAGGAGACCATGTTACAGTGATTGCCGTATTAACAAATTATATGTGCGAATTACACAAGGTCCGTTTTGAAAGTGACTCCATTACAGCGATTACCTTATTAACGATATATGTGCGCGAAGTGACCAATATGATAAATACAAATACTCTTGCACTAGGATGCGCTTAAAAAGCAACGTTAATAACAGAATAAACATTGTAAATTTACGTTTTAAATATTTCAATACCTCATAAGAAACAAATTTTTGGTAGGGAAAAAGGAGAAGGGAATGTAGCAAGGCCAATGCATATGATCGAAATTAAATGTGATTGTGCTTTTCTTTATGTTGGTTTTATGTATTAGATATTCATCATGAAACTAAATTTACGTATACAAAACAATGGATATATTTATTTGTTAACATGAGAGCCCGCAGAACAATATCAGGAAGGGGCAAGATTTTCGAACAGAATTCTTCTATCTATAATAAAAGAAAGTATTGTAATCGAAATTTTTTCAACTTCCGGTTTTCGACGGATTTACACGTTTTAGGAATCAGGGAAACCCGAAAAACAAGTTTATTCAAAATGTCTCATTTATCAATGCAAGATGCTTCAGATTTTTTTGTTTCGAAAATATATAATTAAAAAAAATACACTTTTGAAGTATTAACATGTATGAGACAGAAGAATGTTTTGTGATTGGCACAACTGACAAGTTTTCTTCTGTTAAATAGAAAATACAAACACGAAATAAACAAATTTTATTTATTTTTTAATCAGAACTCTACGTGCAAAACAATTTTTAAGTATATCAACATAAATCCCGTAATATAACAACACATATTAACTAGTCGGATGTGTCAATCCCAAAACTTTCTTCTATCTCACACAGGTTTCACATACACTAAAAAGAATCAGCACCCATTTATATCAAGGTCTAACTGAAACTCAAGTTTTATAAATTCCGTGCATTATTTCTTGAGATATGACTATCGCTAAAATCGTGTAAATCTTGCAAAATGCTGCATAGCAGCGCCACCTGCTAGGCGATTTTTACCAAAAACTAATCAGCACCAAATTTATATCAGAGTAACTGAATATAAAGTTTTATTAAATTCCGAGCATTAGTTCTTCAGATAGAGCTATTGCGGAAATCGCGAAAAATTGGGCTGCTGGGCGATTTTTACGAAAAACTAATCAGCACCAATTTATATCAGAGACTAACTGTCTATAAAGTTTTATTAAATTCCGAGCATTAGTTCTTGAGATAGAGCTATTGCGGAAATCGCGAAAAAAGCTGCATAGCAGCGCCACCTGCTGGGCGATTTTTACCGAAAACTAATCAGCCCCAATTTATATCAGAGACTAACTGAATATAAAGTTTTATTAAATTCCGAGCATTAGTTGTTGAGATAGAGCGCCCACAAAATTTTTGTCACATACAGACAGACAGACAGAGTCACAGACAGATATTTTTTAAAAATAGTCAAATCGTGTTCAGGACCTTCTGAAACGTATAAATCCGTCGAAAATTTTCATGAATCCAATACTTTCTTCTTGTAAATATAGAAGAAAGTAAACATGCAGAATTGAAGCTGTTTACTGTATTTCTTAATTAGCGTTTTTTTATTATTTCCCTCCGTTTAAGATAATTTTTGAATACATAAATAGAAAACAAAACATAACTAAAAACTGTCTTTAACGGGGGGGGGGGGGGCTAAGGGCACTTTGACCCCGTTACGAAAATTATTAATTACTTCTCTCTTTTTTGTTTAATTATTTTACATTTAAGATGAAAAAAATTACTATTGCTTTATTTATAAACTACTTTTTTTTGTAACAAATAATGATTTTGGACAAAGAATATTTTTTATATGAATCATAAGAATTTGTATTCCAAAATAAAATATACTAATACGAAGAATAAAATACTCACAATGAATCCTGAGTCTCAAAGGCAGGGAATTAGTTCTTCAACAGATCAGAATATAATCGTCACAATGAATTCACTGTATCAGAATAAGTCACAGAAGCGGGAAAATCTTCATTAGAGAACATCTGTCATAAATTTCTAAAGAGTATAATCGTCACAGCGTGAAACTTCCTTTTCTGTCACGTGTACACGTGAGTGCCACCTGTCGGGGAGTCTGAGATCCCCATTTCGTATATTGGCCAAGGACTCCCGGCCACTTCGCGATTTGGCCGGCCAAAACCCGAAATGCATTGTTTATTTCATGTACTTCGGGTTTTGGCCAGGAATCTTGGCCAATTCTAGAATTGGCCGAACTTCGGGTTTTGGCCGTAACATATATAAAACGTAATCACTATCGGACACTGTTTTATTACCCCGCTCATATTTTACTTAGTATAAAATAAATATAAAATCTAGACAACTGAAATCATTAATAACGTGGCCATTAATTTTCATTTCATTATTGTGTGGTAAACGTTATTGTTATAAAAGGTGTGGAGTTCTGTTGTATTTGTAATCGAAGCCTCCTAAATTTTAATATAGCACGAATAAAAATGCCTCATTAACTCGGATCTTAATTGTCGCACCCCATTCGAATATGTACGGTAAACATAATCATTATAACGTGGTAAACACTTCAAGCCTCGATGCCCTCTTTCCCATCACGTACATTCAAAATCATATTTTAGGTTTTATGTAAATTAAAATTCATTTATAGCGATTAAAAATTCTTAAATATTTTACTAGTGGTTACCCTTTTTAGAAAATATTTCTAGAGAAAGAAATATACGCACAAACATCTGTCCAAAAAACTGTCGGTAGATTATAGGATTGCTATAATTAAACAATTTTAGTATACAAATTCGGTTTTTAAATTCAGTAATAACGAAATAATATGATCCCATCTTAAATTAAACATCGTAAAATATTCTGAAAAGATTGCTTGTATTTCAAGACGTTGAGGTCTAAGAAATATTATATTTCGATTTCATACTCATCAATAACTAATAAATTAGGATATTTTCTTAGAAAACGTAAATTGCTACAGGATTTCAGGGCCCATAGTCCAATACAGGACAATATCTAATCTATCTATTTGATAATACGGGTCTCAATATACAACTTTATTGCCACGCGTATGTATGCGTTTTAGGTAATTCTTGTTTTCTCTATTGCTCAAAATATTTTCTTCAGTATTTTTTAACAAGCTGGAAATTGTACGTCAAACGTGACAAATGAGGTGCATTCGTACAATAACTAGTTTTATAAATATTCAGATCTTGGTGCAATAGCTGTTGCATTCTTATGCAAAAATGCATGAATACAAAATTTATTTTATGTGCAGATTTTAATATTATAGATATTAATTTTATTTTATGAAATTAAGTTTCAGTACACTTTTACAAACAATTAATTACAATTATGTTACATTCAAATTATACTATGCGCAAATGTCCAATACAATACAATGTAAAAAAATCATTGTTATTATTTCATTGAAAAAAGGAATTACATCGTCTGTTATTATGATATGATTAATTTCCGTAATAAAATACGTACATTTTATGTTGACAACATTTCATCTTTTGTTAACATTTACTGAAAATTCCAACGGGAAAAATTAAGCCTAGCTTTAAAAATTTCAGAACTGAAAATCCAAATTTAGACTCTTTTTGTATTTAATATTTATTTCTCTGGAAACATCTATCCAAAAAACTGTCGATATATTATATGATTGCTACAATTAAACAATTTTAATATACAAATTCGGTTTTTAAATTCAGTAATAACGAAATAATATGACTCCATCTTAAATATGATGTAATCAGCATAGCAACCTAGAGTCATTACCTATTTTGGGATGTCATTGAATTAATTACGTATGATATGATTTAATAGAATAAAGAAAACATTTATTAATATCTTTTTAAGTTTTGATTCGATTTTCATAATATTTTAAATGACTCTACAATATGCTGCAACGATTATATCTATTAAATTTCAAACCATTAGAGTGGGTAGTTGTTGCGCTGTTATATGCGGGCGATGGACAGACGGACAGACCAGACGACGAATATAGATGCAACGTATTTATATACTTGCAAACGCACCTAAAAATTAAAACCGTTGCAATTCGTATAAATGTGAAGATGATCTGGATGCATATGAAGTTTTAATAAGGAGAAAGGCAGTGTATAAGATGAGGGGTTTTTTTTGTGGGGGAGAGGGGTTAACACCTACCATTTGGTTTATATATTTTTATTCTTCCTTTCTTGTTTCTTTTTTTTTCTTTAATACAATTTGACACATACTGACCGAATTGCGCACAAAAAAAATATCGGTAGTTTGTCGCTTATTTTTTTTTTACATTTGGTGAACATTTATTATTATTATAGTGGCAATTATCTCTTGATAAAGTTTGAATTTTAATTTTGATGTAATAGGTAACTATGGATTGGTAAGTAAAACGGTAGTTAAAATTTGCATGTTGAGCACGAAAGAGAATACATTTTTTTATGAATAAAAAATAAATTCCGATTAGTTTTACCTTACTATAATAAGATTTGTTAGTTAAATTTTGGATTATCCAGAATTCTTTTTCACTTAACACCGGTATAAAATTTCCTAAGATAATTTTGATTATAATCTGAAATTCTTGTTTTCGTTTGAATATGTGCTGCACTTTATGTCAGTGATATGCATTTTACATTATCAGACTATCGTATTTCATACCTTGTATAATCACAATTTATCTTCAGAAATACATTTACTTTACTGGATCTTTACTTGAAATTTAATTTACTTTACTTGATTAAGCGATTTTTATAATTGAAAAATTTAATGATTATCGATTAAAATTTCGGAATAAAAATGAGGTAAAACAATTTATTACATGGCTGACCAGTTGGATAATGCACCCGTCCAATACTGGACAAAACATAATTGTTAACAGAATCCGGACACTTGCAATAGAACCCCACCAAATAGACCGAGGGGGGCCGGAGCAGGTCCGGTGCCCATGCTAAGCACATCGCATCATCGCATCATCGCACCGATGTGGCGTGTGGCGGCCAACAAGAGTGAACCACACCTTGGAGACTCGCCAGAAAACCTCACCTGAAAACTACTCTACCGTCAGCTCGGATCGGAGAGAGACGACCACTAGATCCTTGGCGGCGGAACAAAAAAAAAACACAAACATAAAATATTAGTAAAAATAAATAAAAAGATAGATTTAAAAAAAAGGATAGTAGTCCCCTGGAGTCTGCGCACTCCAGGGTGCATAGACCTCAGGTGTCAGGACAACGAAGTAAAATGTTGAAGTAAAAAGATTATCTGGCCGGACTTGGTTCCGTCTGTGCTCCGTTAGCTCATCCGCCCCATACACAACTACCTGATTTTGTTAGTGCGGCGACTGCGCCACACAGTCGCCGCATCCCATAGGAGAAAGTAGGGTCCGCACGATGTTGCCATGGAGGCAGAGTCCCCAGACACACTTGCTCTCGGTAACGCAGTCACGAGACCAGAAGTAGAGCCCCATCGACACCTGCATCCGTCTGTGACCCCGCTGAAGTAACGCTCCGAAAATGGTTGGTGCCGCTGCGGCGTCCTCGCCTGTGGTCCCGGGCATCCTCCAGCGCCGAAACCAGGTTGATTCGGGACCACTCAGAGGTGCTCGTGGGCCGATTAAATGTAAATTAAACATTTCTTCTTCAACAAATATATATCTATATCAGCTTCCGTTTCACTGTATTTCTATAAACTTATAAAACTGTAAATCGAAATTCTGATATGGAATATATAATATAGAATATAGAATAAATAATTCTGTAGTGTCGCTATATTTCCACAAAGTTTATTTTGAAACCAATCAATTTTTTTTCTAGTAAAAAATCCGCTTATCTATATTTCCATAGCTTTTTTAAAGCGTATTTGTTTTTTCCAAATGATAATAGTAATAAATCATACGTATAATTTGAGTTCATAGTTTCCAAAATTCATAAAGATAATATTAAAATCTAAGAGTAAATATGCCTTGTACTCTGCGAAATGAACTAAATAACAAACTAATATTATGGCAAACATAAATAAAATAGTAGACTGAAGTCAATACGATACACACTCGTTTATAAATGCATCTGTGTTATAAATATTTCTTTTCTTACTTAGTTAATATAAATAATGATTTTTACAGAAACAAAAAAATTTCTTTTACGAAATGATGCTTAGAAATACATAAGAATGCGTGTGATAATCTTCAAAAGATTTTCTTTTATTTGTGATTCTTTGATTTTTTATATAAGTGGATAATTATAAAACTCATTTATTTTTATTTAGCATTCCATTTGAATCCAATTTTGTCTGTAAAAAAGTTAATCTCATTTTTAGCTAAATATACTGAAAATTTTTATTGACAATTATCATTTATTTTACTTCGACAGTTTTTAGACACATACGAAATCTAAAAATGCTTCATTGTAATTAAAGATAGCTAGGTAGTATTTATTGATGGTGTTTAGTGTATTTATACGATTGTCATAGAGAAATATGTATTTTAAATATAATTTAAACTACCACTTCATTATCAACAAATAAATTGCTATGTATAACATTAATGTCTGTATTTCCTTTAAATTTTCAACACCAGGGAATCTAAATTCTGATGTAGAATATAATCTCCTTATACTTCCAACAAATATATTTTGAAACTAATAAATTGTATTTTGAACCAATAATCCTCTTACACATAACTTTAAAGCTTTTTTTGTTTAAAAAGCTTACTTATTTTGCATATATAAGAATAGAAAGTAATCTTAAATTTCCGGAGCAGGGAGGATTTCTTTCAGGTATTTTGAACACTACTAAATTTATGTAGTATTTCATTATTTAATCGATGAATATTTTGATTCAAGAACAAGAGGATTACTACGTAGAATTACTGGTATATAAAATAGCGGAATAAAATCACGTCTGGTATTTTGTTTATTGTTTTCAAAATATTACACGGATAAAAATAATAATAAATACTGAATTCTGAGAGTAAGTGTGTATTTCATTCTTGAATTGTATTGAGTAAATATTAATTTCCATATTTAAAAGTTAAGATAGAACTAAATAAAATAGATGGTAGTGCAATGTAAAATAAATGCGATATATAACAATGTTTTCAGTTACACCAGACTTTCAAATATTACTTATCCTACATTTTAATTGATTTTTAAAGAATATGTCAAAAAAAAGCATAACACTCTGAGGGACGTTGTACTCATGATATAATCTTTGAAAAATTATTTTTCTATAAAGTGGGATTCTTAAAAGATTTCATTATGTAAATTGAGTATTTAGAAAACACGGTTATTATGAGATTTAATGTAACATTTGAAGTGGATTTCCTCTGTTAGAATTACAATCTTCCAATGTTTCACCAAATGTAAAAATTGGTTTGACGATAATTATTTCCATAATTATCTAAGACTTCGTATCGCCTAGAGCAAATGGAAAAACAGAAAATTACTTTCAGATTAAGGACAATATAAGTCCTACCTTGCCAAATCGTATATGAATAACACTTCCCCACTTTGAGTTAAAAATATGTTAAACATGAAGTCGTTTTGGAAAATATTCAACATTTAAATCATTATAATTCAGGCGAGAAAAAAGATAACAGCCTGTTTTTTTTTTCTGAATATGTTCAGAGGTAGTAATTACAAATATAAAATTGTATGCTGTTATCTATTTCCCTTCGTGAGATTTAATTTTCAAAAACTGTCATTTTCAGTATATTGTAAAGTACTCTGTTTTTAAGATAAATACAGATGAATGCATTACAATTACTAAATTGAATCAGAAAATTGCCAAGTTCAATTTTTTTTAATTTTTTTATTTAATTCTATTATTTAAAAAATATATATTTAAGATTTTTATAGACCTTAGAATTTAAATTGCAGTTTTCAACCCCCCCCCCCCCCTATTTAAAAAATGTTTCTGCAAATGGATAATAATTTTTTTTATATAGTCTTTTCATAAAAATTAAGGTGAAAAAAAATATACGAAATTCAATGGAATTACCCTTATTTTACTGAAATTTATGTAGCAGAAAAACCAATAGTGGGGTGATAAAAGTGAAATGTATGAGATGCGATGATGATGAATACTTCAAGTGCACAGAGGTCAGATAGATCAAAATTAGGGACCCGCTCTCTTTACAGGTAGTAACAGACTTTTAGTGTGGCGAATGATTCTGTATGCCAACTGTTATGGAGAGTAATGGAAATCAGGCTTTATCCTAGCAAAACACAGTGTTTGTTGTCCTTGTATTCTTGTGCATGGTGGCATTATACTCAGTGGGAAACTGACCTCAACATTTTTGAAGGATAAACCGTACCGACAAAAGGCTAATGTCAGGAATAACCATTTCCCCTGTGAAATTGGAACGTACAATTGGACCAAAATTTCACATTATTGGTTAAAAAGCTAGGCCACATCGTACTCAGGAAGAGTACGCTCCGCTCCCCTGATTTAAATTCTAGCGAACATGTGTGGGTTGCTTCGAAAATAGAACTTTTTATATGTCCAGCCAATATCCACTGATGGACACACAGAAAATAAAGCAACTAGTCCTAATCAGCGGAATACTTTTGTAAACTTATACAACTTCTCAATACATTTATATTGAGTATGCAGAAGCGAATTTTAACAATCATGGCACTCAAGGGAGGTCATGCATATACTACGAGACTTCTGATTATCTTTTTTCCCTTTTTTAAAAAGGATTTTTCTTACAACTGTCTTTCTACCAAAAAAAGTCTTTTTTAATTCGATTCTTTACAGTTTTCGTACTTTTCATTTCTATAATAGCGAGTTTTATATAATATATGGTTACTCGTTAAGGCTGCAATATCAAAGGATGGGCTCAAAACATACCTACCCGGATTAAGTATAACTTTTTATTGTAGTATTAATTCTTTATAAATCGTATATGATCGGGGTATTAACCCGTTTCCTCCGTCTTTTTCTATACGCTCTTTAAATCTCACCTGTGCCCCAACGTATCTTATTTTTAACGCTCGGTGAGCTATCTTCATGGCGCACCGTATCGTTGTTGATATGCTTGTAAAGAACGATTTGCTGCTTTTGGAAAGACTTAAGAATGATACAGAAATACTGTTATTTACTTATTATTTATTTGTAAACATGACGATACTTAATGTGAAAATTCTGTATGAAAATAGAAAAGAACGTTTCCGAAGGTCTGTCAAATTGTAGAAAATTGTAAGGAAACAAAGAGTAAAACAGTGTCTACTACATATATAAAAGCACCGTTTACGATACGTTGGACAGCATTATCCAAAATAATGCCTTAACGAAAAATGCGATATAAAAAAAGTGTGAAGGTGTGCGTTTTGATCTAAAATAAGTATAAAATGCCAGAAACGTACAAAGTGTGAATGTAAAACATGCGATGTTGGATTATGTATTCAGTGTCTTGAAAACTATTACTCATCAAAAAAATGCATTTGTGTACCATGTTAAGGATACAATTAAAAAAATTGATAAAACGATTTTTAAATGTAAGAATATGTATCGTGAAGCTGGAAAAAAGCGAAACATGGAAAGTTAGTTGTGCTAAACTTACATCGCCGAGGAATAGCAGCAATGTAAAAAAACATCAGTGAATCATACGGCAATGTTGCATAGTGGATTCAAAGTAAATTTTATTTTTAAAAAGGGGGCTGTAGTAGATGTACAAGAAAATTACATTGGGGAAAACTCTTCTTTTGTAGATAATGTGAATAAATGTATCTGAATAAAATACGCAGCTAATACCATCGATATACTTTAACCGAACGAAAATGAAATTTGCCGGGAAAAGTGAATCCCACTAGAGAGAGAGAGAGGGGATCATGAGTTGTTGAATCTACAACAGCTGAGAGCAGGGTGATGATTTTATCTCACTAAGATACAGCGGTAAGATACAGCTGCGTAGAATATTTCCTTAAACTTTTCACCAGTAAAATAATTAAAAAATTAAAACAAAATCAGAATATTATTTTCATACTGCAATAATACAAATGCAAAATGGATTCCTTAAATGTCGTGGGACAATACATTTCAGCTTTATAGGATTACCAAAAGAAATTTGTGTATGCAGGTAGATTTCAAGGTGAAGTAAAACCCGCAGCGAGTTGAAATTTAAACAGAGATTTCTGGAAATGATTCTTGAATGTATTTTTTCTTATGAGCAGAAATATCTGGGCGCAGCTAGCTGAACAATTTCACACATCCGTTCAAGGATATCCAAAATAAGTTTTATTATGACTTTTTAAGTAGAAGTGTAATCTGCAAAAATGCATCAGCATTGTTACTAAGCTAATGGGAGTTTTAATCTTTCATTTCTATTTTTTTATCAGTAAAGCGAGCTACCTGAGAAAATTATGCAAATAGAAAAAGTGCATTTTAAATAGAAAAAAGATTAATTATTGCAAATGGAACTGAGAACATTTAATTTGAGATAATTAAAAGTAATTTTTTGTTTTAAAATAAGATTTTGTTAAAAAAATATATTGTTTTTACAGTATAAAAGAATGTTAAATAAGTAATATAATGTGCAATAAATGACGTAAAAATCGCCGTCGCAATATGTTTTGACTTTTTATATATTTTTATATAAATGCTAGTTACCTGAGTTTATTTTATAATTCATTAAATAAATATAATTAATTTTTAATTTTCGTAATACTGTTTATATAGAAAATAATGTAATTTAAATAGCATACATAAGAACAGTAGCATTTATATGATAGGTTTATTTCTTATAAATTTTCATTTAACTCCTTGATGGGTGGTGAGATATTTTTTGTACCACTTAATTTTAATCAAGATTTGTTCCAGAATTTTGAACAAAATGTTACTTTTATAACTTTGGTGAAACTAAAACACGTGAAAATGTGTTTCATTATTTTAAAATAACATTTATTGAAACTTCTAGTGTGCATTTAACACTGTAGAAACACAATTACTTGCTTCTGAAGGTGTTGAAATCGGGATAAGTAGGAAAAAGCACCTGGCCCAGATTGACGATGTACAATAGCTAATCATAGGCATAGCGGAACGCTTTCGTTCGCTTTCTATGGGAGTGAAGCTGTTAAGTCACATTGTTTTATTTATTTTTTCATATTACATAACGGTATTAAAATAAACGGATAGTGTATGCCATTGAAAAGAGATGTCATCGAACTCTACATTCGATATTCTAAATTTTGACACGAATTAGAGGAGCATTCTAGGTGTCTAGGTACACTCTGAAAAAAACCGGGTATTGAACAAATTTTTCCATTGCCTTTTTTCGTTAAAACACAAAATTTCCTCTTTGATTTGCTTCTCTTCCCCCAAAATACGGAAAACTCGCCAATCTAACATAAAATATATCTGAAATTATCCAATCTAAGTCAGGAATTTCTTCAAACCGCAGGAGTGTACCGGCAATTGTGCTGCGATTTACCTTTCTATATTAGAAACAGAATTTTCACTTATGTTTTTTTCCCTATAAAAAAAGGAAAATTCAAGAAACGAAGGTCAAATTTTCTTGAAATTCCCCAGTCACAAGACAGAAATTTCTTCAAATAACAGAAAAATCTCTTACAATCACAGGGTGGTTCCGGCAACTTGCTGTCTGAATTTTTTACGATTTTTGACAAAATTTATATTGAGAGCGTAAGTTTAGTATCACATTCAAATACCCCGTACAATAAACAAAGAATTTGTAAAGATTTGTGCATATTTTTCATTGTTCTATAGCACCTCGATGTGAACGGCCCTTCTTCGTGATGGTTAATACACAAAATGGCGGATCTCGTCCTGAAATTGTTTACCAGGTTGGATATATTACGTCAAGAAAGGTCTTTCGTGGCATGTTCTCTTTTTTAATTTCATTTTGTACTAGCTGCGCAATTGACATTTATTCTTGACAAGTAGATTTGTGTCCAACCTGTATGATTTTCAGCCCTAAAAGATGATTTCTTACGAAGATACTAAGGAAAATCTCTGCGTTTGGGATGTTAGTGTACTTTTCTTTCTATAAATTGAATGACTTCACGAGGAGTACTGGAAACAGCCTCTGTCCGCGTGAAACAAGACACTCTATAATTCTAAATCTATTGTACCATGCATATGCGATATCAATGATCGAAATACAGTATAGTTTCTTCTTTTCTATATTGTTCTCCGAATAAACAAAATCGAAGCATATTGCATTCAGAGTATAAGATGAGAAAAACTGAATATTAATATGTTAATCTGTTTTAAAATTTAATTTCAAACATTATATTCTAAATAACTTATTGTGAACAAATTTAAATAAAAGGGAAAGAAACAACTGTGGCCGAATTACTTATATCTAATATAGGATAAACGAAAAAAAATATTTAAAAAGCTATTAAATGTAATATAATTTAAAAGCGTAATTAAATGCATCTGTTTAACATGTATAAAGACAATTCATATTTGAAACACAAAATTATATCAACTACATTTGGAACGCTAATGTAATACTTAAGGGATTTGAAATTTCTCTAATTAATCTCCCATTTAATATAAAAGCTGTTGTTGCTACAAATATTAAAGAGGATTACTTGTATCAAATTATGTGTACTTAGTTTTATGCACTTTATTGCTTAAAAAAATCATATTAATTTAAACTATTCTTTATTCAAACTATAATTGACGAGTTGAAATTAGAAATACACTTTATAAATTAATAGAATTTAATACATTTATGTTTTGACCAATTCTGCTATTATTGTATTTTAGGA
The DNA here is from genome assembly GCA_963931845.1 of Maratus michaelseni. Classification (NCBI taxonomy): domain Eukaryota; kingdom Metazoa; phylum Arthropoda; class Arachnida; order Araneae; family Salticidae; genus Maratus; species Maratus michaelseni. The sequence goes on along the minus strand of OZ007590.1, from coordinate 124,735,849 downwards.
TAGTATTAAATGAGTAAAACTACATTATAATCATTCTATGGAGCAAATACGATTCTTTATGTTGTTATATTTCTTCATTGTCAATGGTTTCATAGTGCACAAATATGCAAGTATTTTAACAATTTACAACAAAGCATTTTATCTAATCATACAAGGATTAATTTCCATTCATATGACTAGCAATTTAAACAGAGTTAATTTTATACTTAGATTAATTAACTTTGTGGGAAGATATGCTTAACAATTTTATTCCATCTTCTTTTATAAAATATCTTTCAACTGGATAACCACTCTCAATAGTTTATACAAAAATCCCCGTTCAAAAAAATCAAGATGCATAAAAATCCACGTCTTGCACTTCTCTTTAACACAGCATACAGACACCTCATTAAAAGTGTATGAATAATAAGACGTCTCACTAAACTTTATTCGAAGCAAGTAAAGTTCCTTTTTACCACAAACGAATGTTCATGAAGTCAATTCAAAAATCCACACAACGACAAACTGCGGTGAAACACTGGAGCTCGGTGTATTACAACGCCAAATTGCAACCAGATTATCAAAAACAAACAGCTAGATGCGTTGCAATAACCCATTCCACTATAAATAACTTTACCTTATATAGCTAACTAACAACAGAAAAATAAAAGTAACATACATCCTCAAACTGCATCAAATTTCAATAATTCATTTCAGACTCTAGGAAATTTAAAGTGCGACTAAAAATAATTCACATTCACCCAGATAAGTAAGCTTACAAGACAACATGGATGCATTCCCAAACTGATTGGCCCAACGATAAAGTTTTAACTGTATTGTGGAAAACTCTGTCACATATTTGCATTCTTTGATAAATGTTACACATAATTCAGAATTGTTATAACATTTTTTTTTCAAAAATTTCATTTGTAAGTTTGACGTACTATTAGTGCGTTGTTTCTTAAGGCTATATAACCGAACTAGCAAAAAACTAATTTAATATACACCCCTTTTTACTCTTCTGTCAATGACCAAAATTTGTCCTTGTCTCCAATTACCGGGATACTCGAGTACCTGTTAAAGTTAAGGTGTAACATACGCGTATAATAACCTATAGTTTAAAAACTCCTATTTCATAGAATAACTGACCGCCTTTGGAGAAGATGAGTTGGATAATGTAAGTGATTTACGTCACTTCTGATTTCAATGCAGGATATATTTTTAAATGCAAAGTACGTTTATCATTTAGTACAAAAGCTTCATTTTGTTGTCATTCGTATATGCATGAATGTTCTATAATATTTCACTGTCTCTTTTACAGTTTTATGTGTTATTAAAACAATGGAAGAATTATCAGCAAAACAATACACCAGGTATTTACGTTATTACGTAATTACAGGTATTGTGCCTCTGGCCCAAAGTTTTCCGGATAATGGGTTCCGTACTCTATATACCATACTATAATAATAGTATAAGTAATAATGTTTAATTATTTATATTTATATTTTCAGTTTGGTGAAGGCAGCAGAAACTGTCGATGATGACAGTGTAGAAAGTGATATTGTATTGAAGGACATGAATCAGAAGAAAATCACCTAACATCATCCTCTTTAATAAAAAGCTACGCGTTTCATACGACTGGCTTTTTTGCTAATCGTTGCCTCAGATTAATCACGGAAAATGAAACATTTGAAGTTACTGAAAAAATAATAGTTCGAAAAGTATTTCTCAGAAAATTGTTAGACAAACTGCGTTAGAAAGGTAAAAAATTGTATTTTTCTTGATATAAATTTCAAATCTAATGAATATGCCGTTTTTCAAATATTGATTTTAAAAAATTATCAAATTTCACAATGGAGTACTATAGCGAAACCTTCACGCATAAAAATTTATGATAACGGCAATGTGTCCAGACTGGCTATTATATAACGAGTCACAAATTATAGTAACCTTATTATTCTGTTAAAATATAAAATTGAATTATGATCCCTTTTTTAAAGAAGATTTTACTTACAACTGTCTTTCTACCAAAAAAAGTCTTTTTTAATTCGATTCTTTACAGTTTTCGTACTTTTCATTTCTATAATAGCGAGTTTTATATAATATATGGTTACTCGTTAAGGCTGCAATATCAAAGGATTGGCTCAAAACATACCTACCCGGATTAAGTATAACTTTTTATTGTAGTATTAATTCTTTATAAATCGTATATGATCGGGGTATTAACCCGTTTGCTCCGTCTTTATCTATGCGCTCTTTAAATCTCACCTGTGCCCCAACGTATCTTATTTTTAACGCTCGGTGAGCTATCTTCATGGCGCACCGTATCGTTGTTGATATGCTTGTAAAGAACGATTTGCTGCTTTTGGAAAGACTTAAGAATGATACAGAAATACTGTTATTTACTTATTATTTATTTGTAAACATGACGATACTTAATGTGAAAATTCTGTATGAAAATAGAAAAGAACGTTTCCGAAGGTCTGTCAAATTGTAGAAAATTGTAAGGAAACAAAGAGTAAAACAGTGTCTACTACATATATAAATTCACCATTTACGATATATTGGAATGTTTTATTATGTTTAATTATGTTTAATTATGTTTAATTATTTATATTTATATTTTCAGTTTGGTGAAGGCAGCAGAAACTGTCGATGATGACAGTGTAGAAAGTGATATTGTATTGAAGGACATGAATCAGAAGAAAATCACCTAACGTCATCCTCTTTAATAAAAAGCTACGCGTTTTATACGACTGGCTTTTTTGCTAATCGTTGCCTCAGATTAATCACGGAAAATGAAACATTTGAAGTTACTGAAAAAATAATAGTTCGAAAAGTATTTCTCAGAAAATTGTTAGACAAACTGCGTTAGAAAAGTACAAAAATGTATTTTTCTTGATATAAATTTCAAATCTAATGAATATGCCGTTTTTTAAATATTGATTTTCAAAAATTATCAAATTTCACAATGGAGTACTTTAGCGAAACCTTCACGCATAAAAATTTATGATAACGGCAATGTGTCCAGACTGACTATTATATAACGAGTCACAAATTATAGTAACCTTATTATTCTGTTAAAATATAAAATTGAATTATGATGTCACGAGTGCATAATTTTAATTCAATTTCATATAAAAATAGTTTTCGGTATTGTTAGTGGGCAATCAATATATATATATATATATATATATATATATATATATTAAATGTAAAAAATCTGTTAGAGTTTTCATTTAAAAGAATGACTTTCATCTATATTTTATAACCCGGGAAGCCCGGCTCGGATCCCCTAGTCTATAAATGTTTTCTAACGTCATCCATGAATGTTTTTGTGTCAAATGAGGGATATATATGATATAAAACCGGTCCTACTCATCTCCAAACTCCAGCTTTCAACATTAGAAGACAAAAAAGTGGGCTACATCAATCAGCAACGTTTTTATATCTTCGGGACACATTTAGATTAATCTTTACAGATAAAATGGTTGATAGAATCGTTCGGCGTACAAACCATAAAGCCACCAGCATTTATGTAAATTATAACCACAACAACCCAAGCAAAAAACAACTTGTTTGAACGAAGATAACAGCAAAGGAATTTGACGTATTTATAGGGATGTTAATTATTTCAGGTGTCAACAATTCAAACAAAGATCACACATTAGAAATTTGGAAAACACTCATATCCTTTATATCGAGCAAGTATGAGTGTAAACCGATTCTGGAATATTCTTAGATTTATTCGGTTGGACAACCAGAGCACATGAGTGAAGCGTATTCAAAGTGATAAATCTATACCAATTCATGATTTATGGAATATGCTAAATCATAACATATTGAAAAAATACAAATCGACGAAAAATTTAACGGTTGACGAACAATTATTTCCATATCGAGGAAAAACAAGATTTACCCAATATATTCCGTCTAAACCGGCTAGATATGGGATAAAAATATGGTGGATATGTGATGAAAAAATTATTATATTCTCAACGGCCAACTATACACCGGAAAAACAGGTGCAGACCATAAATAAAACAAAGGTGAAAGAGATTTGGCCGCCTCATTTAAGGATTCTGCCCGACACATCACAATGGACAACATTTTTTCTTCTGATTCTTTGGCCAAGTATTTATTATCCTGAAAACTCTAAGTGTTTGGCACTTTGAAAAGAAACAAACCTTATACTACCCAAGAATAGATGCCATGTAAATCGCGTCAGGTTTTATCCATAAAATTTATATTTCAGGATGACATAAAAAAAATTTCGTATGTTCCAAAAAAGATCTAAGGTGTCATTCTAATGTGTACTATGCATCATGATAAAACCATTACGGGACCGAAAGATAATGCTGAAATGATTCAGTTATATAATAAAACAAAGTATGGAGTGGATATTATAAATAAATTATTGGGGCGATAATACAATACATTGGTGTACAAGCAGATGGCCACTTGCATTATTTTTCAATATTTTGGATATAGCGGCACTTGTTGCTTACTTTATACATACTGCAAATAATGGTATAGTTAGCCATAAAACAAACAATGGTCGGCTGTTTTTGCGGGAATTAGGTGAGAGCTTCAGCCTTCTTACAATTCAAGGTTTATCGAAAAATGTACAGGCTATGAGATATTTTTCGACCAAGTCCGGAGTTTATTGAAAAGATCTTGAAGCTGATACAGGTTCAGAACCCAGCCCAAAGACCTTAGAGCGAGATGAAAGAAGAAGGATAAAAGTAGTTGATGTTCGTTTGATTTGATTGTTAGAGCCTCAAAAATGGCACAAACAAAAGATAAAATCATGTGAAAAATGTGGAGCGCCAGTATGTGATGTACATTAGTACATTTCTTGTTACTATGAAGCTTGACCCGACATGTACGATTTCAGGTAAATAAAAAATCCTTTCCCTTAAAAAAATATGTATAACTCATATTTTCAAATAAATTTCATGTTTTATTGATAGTCTATCAATTTCTGCTTTTTCTACAAAAAAGTCTCATTGGTTCCCGGGTACCCTGGTCATTGATGAAAGGCATAAAAATATTTAAGGCCCCAAAATAATGATAAATCATTTTCTGAATTTTAAAGTGATTATACTAATGGACAATGAATGCCACAAATAATGGGGATCTAAATTAATTTTAGTTTTTTCTATATTAACAGCCTGAAATCGGGATGAAAAGAGCAAAAAGGTGCCCGGATACCTGGTCATTGACATTAGGATTAAACACAGTTTGTTGCGAAATAAATATATTATGCTTTGTAATTTCTTAAATTGTACTTAGAATTATGTTGTTAAGAATATGATTGTTATAAATATGGTGCGTTAAACTATATTAGCAAATTCTTACTCTATAATATTTCGTAAACTCGTCTTTAAGCAAAACAAGAAAATGATTTCGAGCATGAGGCTGCTTCTGTTACGACCTTACATTGCATGGATATAATTACATACCTATGTGTGTTCTACGTCTCCTAAACTTTTGTACTGATAAATTTTAGAAACTCTTTATGTTTGCAAGACTTTTAAAGGGGGTTTGATTTTCTAACAAAAAATACAAACCACATAACAGACAAATTTCTCTTTAAATAAAAATATGTGTATTTAAATATATTATTCTGATTAATGAAGCTTAGATATGTGAAGTTATGTTTTTATTTCTGAGAATTTTCTTGCAAAATGTAATTTAGTCAATTTATTTTTATCCTATATGTAACTTGTGTAGAAATGACATAAGCCTGTAGAAATACTAATTGAAATTTTAATAACTGACTTTTTACTAAATCAAGCATGAAGAAATATGTCCACGCCTGGATACAAGCCTGGAAAAATTACGGAATACTTTTAAAACAGGGCGGGATTTATATATATATATATTTGTAATATTTAAAATTTACGGAATCAACTGTATGTGAAATATGATTCACATACAGTACACCAATATTTTCCCCCTTAAAATGTGATTTATATCTGCGGCATTTTTCAAATAAATATTATAATATGAAAAAAAACATTATTTATTTAATCTTTTTTATTTCTATTAGTACACAGTTAAAGAAAATAAAAATTTTGATATTGCATTTATGTCTGTATATATTTCGTAAAAAAATTACACTAAAGAAATTTGCACATACAAGATACAATTAATACTCTTGTTGTACACAGCACCATTTTTAGTGTAACATGTGCATTATAAACTATATTTTATTTTCATTTTCAAAGAAAAGAAATCCTTAAAGAAATCATATTAGAAATAAATTTTTGATAGAATTTAGGGCTTTGAACGAGAATATTTTTGGTGCGTATGTGTTTTAAGATACAACCTGTCGAATTCATTTTATTACAAAGATTGACAAGAAGTGGAAAAGATAGAAATAATGAATTCCAACTAAAAGTATGCAAATAAATTACTATATCGTTATACTGTTTATGCTAATTCAACAAAATAATAGCATTAATATAAATTGCATTTGGTAAGTTAAAAACAATTGTGTTCATTTATGTTGTTGATTAAATAATACAGAATCCAAGAAACATGATATTAAATGTATTATTTAAAAATACGATGTTATAAAAAAATGTCAAACAAAAATGAAAATATAACAAATTATAACACCTTGTAATTAATAAAGAGGAAAAATGCAAATGTTAAATATATCACAAGCACACAATTTATACATATACATATGCTTATGTGAACAAGCATATTTCTTTATATTTCCTTATACATCCATTGTTAAAAATCGGCCTCAATGTATCTAATCAGTCGGCCGTTATTAAAGAAGACGTTTAGTTGATCATATTATAGTCAGATTAAAGTTGATTTACGGTTATGTTGAACAGTCCAATGGTTGGACAGTTTGCTGCAATTTTTTAACAGCGTAGATTATGCTTCTGGTGTATTTGATTTGCATTATTTTATTAAACATTTACATACTAGAATTTTATTTTATTAATTGAATAACTTAATTTTACCAAAAAATATTATTTTGTAGAAACCAAAATTTCTATTTCGCACATGATTCTTGTTCAAAATATTGCGATGTTTAAGAGAAAAATGTTACGAAAAATTTAAAATTAAGAAAAAAAAAAACGCTTTTTCAAAGGATAAAATACAACGGTTATTACATTGATATTTTCTTTAACAAGAAGTATGCATAAAGGCCAAACATTATGAAAATGTAGAATTCTTTATGATATTTTGAAACAAACATTCTAAATTTCTTTATCACTATAAACACATAAATAGAAGAATACGTAAACATTAAAGTAAAATTATCATGTTAGTGAAAAAAGTAATATTGAAAAGCGATATTGAGAATATTGTTACGAATTGGCAGACATTTCCTCATTTCATCCTAATACAGCTTCCACTCTTAAAAGAATTTTGCTAAAAATATGATAAATATTACACCTGCGAACCTTCCAGTTTCCTTTTAGTCAAATTAGCATATTTTTAATCAGATAATTAATGTCATTAATTTTTTATAACATGTCTCTGTTAACCTGATTGCCATGTTTTTTTTAAACACAAGGAATTTGTTGTTTTAAATTGGTTATCTAAAAATATATATTTATAGACTTACGTGAGCTGATATATCATATTATTTAATTGTATTCATTTATGCTGTTATTTTTTTAGAACTGAATGTAATTGATCAACATACATTTATGTTATTTTCATTACTTTACAATAAGCGGTAGTCCAACACATTATACTGAGAATTTAAAAAAAAATGGATAACACTTTTAGCATATTGTTCATAATTCACATTAAATTAGTTTCCATTAGTGTTTATAATGTTTACGGAATTCCTTATATTTTACTGATGAATTCTTATTTTCTGGGTCCAGATGAATAAATGTATGAGTTATTCATTATTGGACTAATAATGTTTTTGCCTGTATCATGGAAATTGTTTGAAATTTTTACCGCAGTATGAATGCGAAAATGATAATGTCATTGGCAGACATTTCCTCATTTCATCCTAATACAGCTTTCACTCTTAAAAAGATTTTGCTAAAAATATGATAAACTAGTATATAAAGACCGTCAAAAATGACAGAATGTTGATCTGTGTTTCATTTTCATAAGACTTCCATACAAACAAACAGCATGAAGATTTTGTTGCTGAAAGGTTTGTATTGTAGAAAAGTACATTTTAAGAATGGCAAATGATTTCTACGAATACAAATGATGAGGATTTTTTTTTTACTCAATATTCAATTTCTGAAATGGTTCAACGACTGTACAAAACATTAAAAACTATTAAAAAAATAATCCATGTCTGAAAGTTTTTGAAAAAAAAAATATATATATAATGTGTTTCTAAAGAACTTGACTCACAGCTCATTGTTTGGTTAAATAAGAAAATTAAATGCAAATTCTGAAATGGTTTAACGATTGTACAAAACATTAAAATTTTGTTCGTTTTAAATTGTCTAAGTTAATAGTACAATAGAGTTGAATTTTAATATTTCTTGAAGAACAAAGTTTTCCAGTCATGAAGAAACAAATACATAGCAGAAAAACATAAAAAGAGACAGAAAATTGCATTTTTATGGATATTAGCTTCTTAATTCACAGTAGGAAAATATCCTATTTAAAATGACAGAAAAAACGAAGTTTTTCAGTAATGAAGAAATAGTTAAACTAAATACAACGACGAAAGTAGATAATACAACTTTAACTTTTGAAAGTATTCATCAAATAAATACAACGACGAAAGTAGATAATTCAACTTTAACTTTTAAAAGTATTCATCAAATTAAAACCTGATTTTGTCTTATTTTAAAAATATGTCTGAAAAAACCAACATAAATGTTGATCATTAAAAATCATCTTATTTTATTTCTTAAGTAAATTGAAATTATTAAATGCATTAGAATGACTTTAAAATATCTTTTCACATTCTCTTATTCAATTACATTTTTTTCACTATAAAGTTAGGTTTAAACGTTACTATGTTAAAAATCAAAATTTGAATCTGCATTGATATAATTAAAATATGTGATATGCGGTACTATATATTCCTTATATTTTAACTGTGTTTCATAAGAAATATTGATTTTACAATTCAAGCAAAATTTCAGAATTTAATTGGCTAGGCGATTAAAATTTGATTTAACCAAGTTAGATTTTTAAGAAAGAAATTATATTAAGCTGAAGCTTTTAAAAGTTGATCTTGAAATAAATCAGTACACCTTGAATTTTTCTTAGTTTAAAAATATGCTTATATGCATTTTATATTATTTTACAACTTTATTATTATGTTATATAATATTTTTTCCAACAGAAAGATCTTTGTTTATATTAATTGTCCATAGATGGTGCTAAAATATCCTTATATACATTTTATATTATTTTGCAACTTTATTAATATTTTGTGTAAAATATATTTTTCAACAAAAACTTCCTTCGTTTATATTTATCGCCAATAGATGGAGCCATAACTGCGCCGAAATGTAAAATACTGAAGGATCATCGCAAAGTCTTTGTATGAAAGCTATCTATCATCGCTATTTCTGAAAAAAAAGTGCTTACAGAAAAAAAAAAGCTTACAGAAATATATTAAACAAATCCTTTAAATTATTTAAAGACTTCAATATGCTTTTACAAATATTTTAAGAGCATGATCGGATATTTTAATCAAACGTTCAAAGAGTCATTCATTTTTTTCTAGATATGGGATTTGTGTTTTCGAATGGCAACATTATTCGTTTGTTTACATCATGTAATCGGATGTTTAATCTGTTATTTTTAATTTAAAACTTAAAACATTATAACTGGATATGATATACATGTTTTATACGAAAATATGCTGAACAGACATTATTTCAAGTAGAAGAAATTATCATTTAGTGGTCATGTGTTAGCATATGTTTTTCAGTAAGCCTAAAATGGCGTTTAAATACGGTCGACTCGCAGACCAGAGTGGTCCAGCCCGGATTGGTTGCAGACACTTTCTCGCCTTTGGATTTTATTATAAGATGTTACATCTGCAAACCTTCCAATTTTCTTTAATTCAAATTAGCATATTTTTAATCAGATAATTTACACAAGAATTAACCCCTTAATCGTCGCGCCCGATAAGTGTAGGCTACTTTAAAAAAAATTCAGTTTGCTTGATTACCACCACTTTTTTTAATTATAAATATTCGCCTTATTTAATGGACAGATAAAATAATTCGAGAATAAAGCCAAATGCACACACAAACTAATTAAAAAAAAACTGGTGGGAATAAAACAATCTGAATAAAAAAGGCGTAGTCTACGCTGCCCGTCAATGTCTCGGGCACGACGATTAAGGGGCTAAGAAAAATAAATTCGAAAAAGTAAAAAGGTACGTTTTTAAAAATATTTTTTCTGGTTTTATTCGATTTGAAAGTAAACAAGCAAAAGGATATGAAGTATAAAGTGTACATAATGTAGCATTTTTGTATTTCAAAAATTTTTATATTCAACCAAAACTTTTTACTAAATTAATATTTTTCTTTACGTAGTAATGTTATATTATTGCAAATACTGAAGATCTTAATAAATTAAACACATAATATTCTATCACGACTATTTTTATTTTTATTTCGTATACTAAAAATATTACTTGATATTTTCAATTATTTCTGGGTTCCTTTTTAAGTCTTAAACTTTTTATCAATACTCAGAAAGTGAGAATTAATGTAAGAAATATTTCTTACGTATTGCCCATCAATGAAAGGAAAACAATCGCAATCACCATTTTCTCAAGAAACTCTAAAAGGTTTTCGATAAAACAACGGGTAAAGGAAGATTGCAACAGATTTGATACATATAACTCTCGTGGGAGTCTCACAGGTAATTAGAAAATTCAATGAAACATTTTCTTATTGGCGAAAAACAAAAGAATTCTTCTCACTTGACAAACTCTTTAGAGAATAGCTTTTTGCAGATCGTTAGAATCAACAAAGCAAATTGGAATTGGTAAAGTTCAGTTTAATCAGTTATCGATTAAATCATGTAGTAACTCATTATATATTTCTTTTGACAAAAATAAAAGAATTAAATATATTTATAGAGCGTATATATTTTTATTTTGCAAATACATTGTAAAAAGTACTTTTTATGGGGAAAATAAAAGATAAAACCGCCTTCAAGGGAATATTTCTAAACTTTTTTTTGTGTCAACTCTATTTATCCTTGTCTACGGTAGAGTCCTGATCGTTTTGGGTTATATTAGACGCGAACCCCAAAGTGTTATTTGGCGGCAATCCGAAATCCTACCTAAATCCGACGCTCTTTATCCTGCAACCGATCCCATCTTGAAATGAATAAAAAATAATCCATATTTTACTGCAATTGTGAAAAAATAGTTTATAATTATATAATATAATTCATCTTTTATATAGAAACATATATTTATCTATAGTCATTTAGGTTCAAATAGATAAACTTTTTATCTGTAAAAATATTGTAGACTTTCTTTAGAAATAAAAGCATACATATATATATTTACATAAATTACGCTCTTCACAATAAGCTTACAGGCTATTAACACTAATTGTATATTATACTCTTATTTCAAAGAATAATGCCCCTCGAAAAATAAGGAAACCAACAATAAATTAAGGGCGAATTAGCCCCGCCACAGTTTCTGCTCTTTACACTTAACCAATGAACCTCCAAAACTAATCAGAGAAGCGCCTTATCACAATAAACTTATATACAAATTTTGGAGCAAATTGGCTATATCCGCATGAAAAACCCAATTATCTAAATTAAGGGGGATTAGCCTCCCATCTCCCACTTTATACTAACCAATGAAGCAGCAAAACTAATCAGGAAAGCGCCTCATCACAAATGAACCTGTATGCAAATTTGAAGCACATCGGATAATTCTGCATGAAAAACCCATTTATCTAAATTAAGGGGGGATTAGTCGCCCGTTTCCCTCCATTATACTTAACCAATGAACCCCCAAAGCTAATCAGGGAAGCGCCTTATCGCAATGAACCTATAAACACAATTTGAAGCTGAACGGATATTTCTATAAAGAGTTATCGCGTTACGTATATACGTACATACGTATTTACTTAACATGCTCTCAGGCTTTGATAGCCTGTGAGCTAAAAACTAATTCTTTCTAAATAAATTAAAATGAAAATATTTAAAAAAACAGCACATAAATATATATTTAAGTATTTTTTCTTCGTTCTTAATAATTGAATGTAAAATAAATGAAAATAATAGCACCTAAACATGATCAATGTTTATTCATTTTCACCTTGTTAAATGAATGTGTTCTGTCAATTTAATCCTACGGAATTAATCCAATTTATTTATAATATTTAAGATTTTCTCGAACAACTCTAATATAATTTATCTCAGTATATATTTTCTAATGATGCAGTATGTGTGTCTAATAATTCTATATTCCGAAAATGTAAACATTTCCCAACCCGAAACGTAAATATTATACTGCAGTAAACATGTTGATGTTATTAAATATTTTAACAATGATTGTCTAGTACTACGTTAGAAATCATGAATTATTTGCAAGTACGCGTAACGATAGCTTTAGGCATTTATTGTATTGGAAAATGATCGTATCAACTCAATCGATTCTTATGCATCGCAATATAATTCGAAATCATTTCGCATAATTCCGTTATTACTTTGTTACATGAAATGTATGAATAATATTTGAAGACATTATGCTGAAAGAAGCATTGTAATATAGCTAATGATGACGCTCTATTAAGATATACAGTTATTTCATAATATGTTAATAGTCCTTTTTAGAGACCTGGACTAAAGAGGTTTACGCATTAAATACAGAATTCTGTATCAAAATTCATCGGTGCTTTTATTATTAATTTTTAATAAATATGCAAAGTTATTTTCGGAATATTTTTGTTATAATCTTATATTAAAACATAACACTGAAATACACTGATCCGTTTTTAAAAAAAATGATTTATTTCACCACTTTTGCAATTAAATTACTTATTAGAAATAAAGAGAAAAGCCTAAATGGGACAAATCTTAGTCCAAATTTTACTCCAATTTTTAATTAAATTAATTAGTATATAAATATTCAGCGATACAGGATTTTAATTTGTCTCATGTATGCCACTAGGTGTTATGCTCATGATTGAAGCAATGATCTTGTGCTTCCAGGTTGTAGCCTAACTATATAAGAGGGAAAGAATGCTAGACCGGATGGCTTAATTGGTAAAGCACTTGGTGTGCTATACCAAGGGATCCGGGATCGAACTCCGGTCTGGGCATTTTTTCACTCTGTTGGTTGTACGCTGTTTAGTAAAGTGATTATTCACATCCTTTGTATTTCAGTAATTTACAGCGTAATTTCAGCTATAGACAGGGCTACACAAAAGAATTTGTGAAATTTTCTGGCTATGGTCGGTAATTGCTGAAATCTGGTTTTTAAATGTGATTTTCGTTTTCTGAAATGTTTGCTTAGGTATCTTATTCACCTAATTAAACAGCTAATGTTCGTTAAAGTATTCTGGAGGTGTTGGTAAGTGTTTCATAACCTATGATTGATGTATGATTTTTCTTTCTTGTTTTATATATTACATCAAACTCTAAGCTCGCAGTTTTTCTGCATTAAAATATCTAAATGTTTCCCTACAATTTGAAAATAAATTTTATTAAGTAACACAAGTAATAATTTCTTCTCATTAACGTTTCAATTTACTGTGATATTGATTAAAAATTTCATAAATATGCATGTTTTTTTAAATACCAATTTCTACATAAGGTTTTTCAATTCCTCTTTTTTTAGGAAGAGTTATAAATAGGATTACAGAGAAAAGGAAACATAGAATCAATTAATCATAAATCAGAGATTTGCGCTAACTAGCTGACCTGTAATATAAAGACAAAATGTACTTATTTTAAGCCGTGACGAAATAATATAAAAGCACGAAATTCGGATAAGGAGCTCTCTATATAAATATTCCATTAATTGTCACGTTGCAATTTCTATAACTAAACTCTTTAATAAAAGAAAAAAAATTAGAGGAAAAAATTGTGTGAAATATATTTAAACAAATAGTAGAAGTTTTACGGTAGAAGTCCCCCTATTTCTATTTTTTGATTCTCGAAGAACATTCTCGAGAACATTTCTCGAAGAAGATTGTCGAGATTCCCTAGATATGCCGATAATGTTTCTGTCTATTTTTCACTTTTCTCCCTTTCTGAATCTCTACTGTCTGTAATGGTACCCTTCCAACCAGTTGGAATGTAAATCTGCTTGTTGATGAACGAGGCTTTGAATTGCGAGCAAATTTTAACTGAAACTGTAGTATTTTAGAGATATGTAAATTTAAAGAAAACAAGTTGGAAATTGTACGTCAAACGTTACAAATGAGGTGCGTTCGTACTATAGCTAGTTATATAAATATTCAGATTTTGAGGATTTTTAATTCTGTAAAATGAATTATATCGTCTGCAGATTAATTTCTGTAATAAAATAAGTATCTCGGTCGTTTGACGGTTAATCCTCGGAAGCTCATATAGCAAGAAAGCACCGATTTCTATTTAAGAAATTCAAATTTCTTAATACATATTTTTATTAATATATTCTAAAGTTTTTGTTCGATTTTCTCAAAATTTTAAATGTCTCGACAAAATTGTGCAAAGAGAATATATCTTAAATTTCAAACCATTCGATTGGGTAGTTTTTGCGTTGTTATATGCGGACGGACGGACGGACATTAAAACAGACAGACGGACGGACCAGACGACGACAATAGATTCTACGTATTATACAACCTGTGGCCAGAAAGTTCGGTGAAGGATCCTGTAGAGGTCGCTGCTGTACTAGTAGAATATCAACGCACCGCGCGTGGTGAAGGTCTATATCTGTTTGAACGTTTGGCAAGATTCCAAGTGCGTTTATTCCCTGTTACGTTTAATGCCGAGCGCGAAAGTTTTATTGTGGGTTGTCGCGGTAAACAAAATGGATCAGAGAATAAACATGTTGTTTTGTTTCAAACTTGGAAAATCGGCAAAAGAAACTCACGAAATGCTCAAAGTGGTTTATAAAGATGAAGCCGTCACATCAAAGAGTGTTTATGAATGTTTTAAGCGTTTCCGAGAAGGGCGGACAAGCCTGGAAGATAATGCCTGGTCACACACCGCCTTGGTTGTATGGCAGTTCCTGGCCGCGAATGGAGTTGTGACACTTGATCACTCCCCATATTCACCTGATTTGGCACCTGCAGACTTCTTCCTCTTCCCCAGATTGAAGTCAGCCCTGACGGAAAAGAGATTTACGGACATCACCGACATTCAACGCAACGTGACGGCCGAGCTGAAAGCTATTCCAAAAGAACTGTTTTACAGGAGTTTCCAGGACTTATATACTCGTTCCCAACAGTGCACTACCATCCGTGGAGATTATTTTGAAGGACAGTAAATTGTATTTGATGCTGTACAATACTGTATTTGAAATAAAAATTCATTCACCGAACTTTCTGGCCACAGGTTGTATAATTACAAACGCACCTATTAAATAGTTGAGTTTTTAAAGTGCAGCCTTTATTGAAGTTAAAATTACATTCACTGATAATTTGGTCCGGACAAGAGTGAATTCATTGGATACAGATGAATAAAATGAGCATAAGTGAACAGTGTTTCTGTGAAAGAGTTAAAATTTTAAATAAAAAAAATCCATTTGGAAATGTATAAAATGCTGTACAGTTAGATCCAAAACAACATCTCAAATAATCGCTGAGTTGCCAGCTAGCAGAGATTTTCATTGCAGGGCATTTCCGAAAATAGAAATATATTAGTCTGGGCTATTTTTTCTGAGGGAGGGGAGTAAAGCCTGTTAAATATTATGTGTGTGTTTTCGTTTGTATAGCTACAAAAGCTGTTCATTTGCAACTCGTGAATGATATCACAAGTGAAGCATTCTTGGCTTCATTGGAACGATTTTCATCTTGAAGAAGGGGTACCTCAAGAAATAAATAGGGATTGTGGTACCAATTTTGTGGGTGCTGACAAAATTCTACGAAAAATAATTTATCCCAAATATAACACTAAATTGAAGAACTGAATGTTATCCGAAAATATAAATTGAAGATTTAACCCTTCAGAAGTTTCTTATCATTGTGGCCTCTCGAAGACAGTGGTAAAATCTATGAAACAACACCTCAGAAAAACTGTGCGGAAACAAGTTTTAACGTATGAAGAGTTTTTGACTTAGCTTTGTAATTTAGGAACTCAGGCTCAATAACGCCTTTTTCAGGTGATTTCAATGACACCAACATTCAATCTCCTGCACATTTCTTAGTAGGAACACATTTGACAGCTCTGCGAGAACCAGACTTAAAAAATCAAAAAAATTACCATCGCTAAAAATATGGCAGTTGACTCAGCAATTATATCAGTCTGTGTGGAAACGCTGGTCAAAGGAATACCTGTGTTAGTTACAACAGCGATATACATGGAGAACTCCAAAAAGAGACATAAAAATTAATGACTTAGTAATCGTAAAGGAAAATAATTTGTCGCCTCTTTATTGGAAGCTTGGTAGAGAGTCCAATAAAGTCATATAATATATACATATACAACATATTGCCAAAGGTGACCGGTCACTTGCGATTTTAGACGTTTTGTTAACTATCTAGAAAAATACATGAGGAATTAACCTGAAACTGCAGGTGTGTAAACAACATAGTATAGGTTATGTATTTCCGCGAAGATTTTTTCCCGAAACACCATAGGGGACTGTCAACAAATTGAAAAAGAACGAATATCTTTTAGATTACCCTGTAAAAACGAATGCAGCAAAACCGTTCAAACTCGAGATTATTAATAAGTGGCTTATTTTAATATACTGTGTTCATTTTTATGAGGATAGCATGTATATTCTTAGAGAAATTAAGGTTTTATAAAAACAGTCCCAAATTTCGCCAAGTTTTTTGTTTATAATTTGCAGAGTTCTTAATATAAAAAAAGCTATTTTAAGAAAATATGTCAAACAACATTGTACACAACACTCCTTAATCAGAATTAAAAAATAGTAAAAATTGGATTTAAAATGAGCAGGTTTACTAAAGAATGTTTCACTGCACATGCGCGAATGCAATCAAAATATAATATGCATAATGTATTAGCTCAGTATGATGAACAACTTTTGTGAAAGTCTCAAAATCATAGCGCTTGAAAATTCTGAAAATTATCGTAGATAGAATAAGCTCGAAATCCGTTGTTCCCAAAAGGAAGCAAAAAGATAAGGGGTTCTATCAAATATCTGTTGATTAGTGCCAAGATAGCGTACACAATATTGCATGTACTACTATATTTGGATACAACCCCTTATCTTTTTGCGGATTTCGAGCTTATTCTATCGACGATAATTTTCAGAATTTTCAAGCTATGATTTTGAGACTTTCACAAAAGTTGCTCTATATACTTATCTAATACATTATGCATATTATATTTTGATTGCATTCGCGCATGCGCAGTGAAACATTTTTTAGTAAACCTGCTCATTTTTCATCCAATTTTTATAATTTTTTAATTCTGATTGCAGAGTATTATCTACAATGTTGTTTGACATATTTTCTCAAAATAATTTTTTTATATATTAAGAACTCTGCAAATTATAAGCAAAAAATTTTCCAAATTTGGGACTGTTTTTATTAAAACCTTAATTTCTCTACGAGTGTACATGCTATCCTCATAAAAATGAACACAATATATTACAATAAACCACTTATTAATAATCTCTCGTTTGAACGCTTTTGCCACATTAGTTTTTACAGGGTCATCCAAAAGATATTCGTATTTTTCAATTTGTTGACAGTCCCCTATGCGGTTTCGTGAAAAAATCTTCGAGGAAATATATAACCTATACTATATTGTTTACACACCTGCAGTTTCAGGTTAATTCCTCATGTATTTTTCTAGATAGTTAACAAAACGTCTAAAATCGCAAGTGACCGGTCACCTTTGGCAATATAGTGTATATATATATATATATATATATATATACAGGGTGAATGTAAACTGTTGGGCAAAATTTTAAGGGGTGTTATAACACATCAAGACAAACAATATTAAACAGGAAACTAAGGGTCCCAAACGTCTTCCGAATGAGATAGGCGCCATTAAAGTTTAGGTTCCAAAATTTCAAATGATTATAAAAAACGGAAAAATTGGTCGATTTGTTTGCGGTTTTCGCTAAAACTATTCTTTATGTCCTTTTTTACTTAAAAATAATTTTTAAAGATAAGGTTAAAAAAATCCGATAGAGGGCGCTTAAGACTTTGGAGTAAGGAAAACTATTTTACTTAAACTTAAATTTTGAGCTCAAAATCTGAATCGTTGGGAGTGATTACGTAGCACAAACTGAACTGCGTTCAGGAGTTGAAATTTGAAACACCTCCCTCCCTCCCCCTCCTCTCCTGCACACAGTTCAGTTATTGCCGATCTCGGTGTCGTAGACCAGGGGGAAACAATATGAGTTGTAATTTTCCAACTGGACGAAAAATGTCCGGTCCAGGATTCGAACCTGGGATCTCTTGAAGCTACCATACTCTACCAACTGAGCTATCCCAGTTGAATCTGGAGGGGATAATTCATCCAGTTCATGCCGAGATAGCTCAGTTGGTAGAGCATGGCAGCTTCAGCCAAGAGATCGCAGGTTCGAATTCTGGCCCGGACATTTTTCGTGCAGTTGTAAAATTACAACTCATATGATTTCTTTACCAATTTGAATAATTGTGTTAAAATTAATCCAGGCAGAAACTACTACCCCCTACACGTAAAATAAACGATAGAGTAATGACAAAATTAAATAGAAAATTCATTCATAACAGACATGAGCAATTTCTCCGCGC
The DNA here is from genome assembly GCA_963931845.1 of Maratus michaelseni. NCBI lineage: Eukaryota > Metazoa > Arthropoda > Arachnida > Araneae > Salticidae > Maratus > Maratus michaelseni. Next base: position 124,717,004 of record OZ007590.1, on the reverse strand, counting down.
AAAATAAAAAGAAACAATTTGATGTATGCATGCAGTGCGCAATATGAATGAAGGTTGACACGCAGAAAATGTTACATGTCCATGATGTTCGTGACGAATCACAAAAACTGCTCGAAAGAGCGCCTACCAGCAACGCCGCCGGCAGAGGGAGTTGCGAACATTAGTGAATACCCCGGCCATCTCCCGGAAAGCGCCTGCTACGACGGCTATCCTCGCAAACAGGTCCTCGTCGGAGTCGACGGTAAAAAATAGTTGTTCATTACTCCAAAGTCTAAAGCGCTCTCTATCGGCATTTTTGAACTTTAAATTTATTTTTAAAATAAATTTTTTATTTAATTTTGTCATCCCTCTATCGTTTATTTTACGTGTCGGGGGTAGTAGTTTCTGCCGGGTCTACGACACCAAGATCGGGAATAACTGAACTGTGTTCAGGGGGGGGGGTTCAAATTTCAACTCCTGAACACAGTTCAGTTTGCGCTACTTAACCACTCCCAACGATTCAGATTTTGAGCTCAAAATTTAAGTTTAAGTCTAAGCTTTTGAAAGCATTTAATCAGATACAAAACTTAACGGTAAGAATTAGTTGTTCGTTACTCTAACGTATAAAGCACCCTCTATCGACATTTTTAAAACTTTTTCTTTAAAATTTATTTTTAAAGACATAAAGAATAGTTTTAGCGAAAACCGATAATGAATCGACCAATTTTTCCGTTTTTTATAATTATTTGAAATTTTGGACCCTAAACTTTATTGGCGTCTATCTCCTTTGGAAGACGTTTGGGCCCTTAGTTTCCTATCCAATATTGTTTGTTTTGATGTGTACTATCACCCCTCGAAGTTTTGCCCAAGAGTTTAGATTCACCCTGTATATATATATATATATATATATATATACAGGGTGAATTTTTTAAAAGTTGTGAAAGTAAAACCCTATAAAAAAAGAACCGCTGATCCAAATGACCTGGAATTTCATCAGTATGCTCCCAAAGCAATGGGTAGTTTTTAGGCGTGAAACAAAAAAAACAATCTTAAAATTGCACCAACAGATGGCGCTGTATATGCAGTAAAGTCGTGAGACGAGTTTGCGCACAGTGGCGAAAACATGTGAAGCACGCACACCTCGTGTTCATTATTCTACGGATATCCTCGCAATGACTGTGCCATTGACGGACCGTGCGTTGTTAATTAAACTTTTTTATCAGAATAATGACAGCGCAGCAACTGCTCTTAGGAGATTTAGGACACTTAAGAATTTAAGAAAAGGTCCAATGACGACAGAAGTCCTAAAGAAGATGGTTTTAAAATTTGAACAGACTGGTTCACTGCGCCTAAAACGCGGTAGAGAAAAAAAACAATTGATGTGACTGCTGTGGTAAGCGTAGCTACTGCATTAGAAGAAGGATCCAGCAGTGCTGTAGGAAGCTGCAGTGGACAGGGCATTGCTAGAACTTTGGGCATGATGATCAGTACAGTACATAAAGTTTTGCGAAAATTCATGCGATACTATCCTTACAAAATAACCCATGTGCAAGAATTGCTTGCTACAGACCTTCAAAAACGAAAACATTTTGCTTTGGAATTCCTTGCGCGTATGGAAGTGGACATCGCATGGCCCTACAACATTTTATGGACAGATGAGGCCCACTTCCACCTGCAGAACGCAGTCAATACACAGAATTGCCGAATATGGGCAACTGAAAATCCGAACATTTCTCAACCTTTACCTCTTCATTCCCAAAAGGTGACTGTATGGTGCGGGTTTACGGCAGAATTTGTCGTTGGCCCGTACTTTTTCGAAGAAGTTACTCCTGCAGGTCCAGTTACTTGCACTGTCAATGCCAACCGCTACGAATTTCTGTTGTCCAGTTACGCCATTCCACCACTCCAGCAGCGTCAGTGTCTAGATAGCACCGTATTTATGCAAGATGGTGCTACTCCACACATTAGCACACAAGTTAAGGATTTGGTGCGGAGAACATTCGGAAATCATCGGATTACAAGCTGCAATTTCCCAACAGCCTGGCCCGCTCGATCTCCTGATCTCAATCCCTGCGATTTCTGGCTCTGGGGGTACCTAAAGAATACTGTGTATTGTGGTGGTGTTACGAACTTAGCTGACCTGAAGGCGCGCATTGTGCACGAGATCCACAGCATCCGGCCGGATACTCGTCGTTCTGTTGTGGAACATGCGGTTTCACGTTTCCAACTCGTAGCTAAAAACGGTGGACAACACATTGAAAATATCTTGCGTTAGTTTCAAAAAAGATCCAAAGAAGATCCAAAGAAGAGCACTTTTGATCCAAAGAGGATCAAAAGATCCTCCTTAATTATTCGCAGTTCCGTACGAATGCTTTACTCCATATTTTCATTTTGTTATGTTTCTGCGAAGGTGTTCGCAGTTCCTTTTCCAATACTTAAGTTTCCTTTACTGCATTCTGTATGTTTTTGATATGTGAAATAAAGTTTATTTTTCTCAAAGTACCGTCCATCGTTTTCCTCCCACTGACGGTATTCTTTGTTTCTGTTAACTTACAGCGCCATCTGTCGGTGCAATTTAAATTTTTTTTAACCACGCCTAAAAAATTTCCATTGCTTTGGGAGCATACTGATGAAATTTCAGGTCATTTGGATCAGTGGTTCTATTGTTATAGGGTTTTACTTTCACAACTTAAAAAAAAATCACCCTGTATATTCCTAATAGAGTCATGGATGTTTATCCTGTTACTGACGGTAAAATTCGTGTTGTAAAGATAAAAACTATAAATTTGTGGATTTAAGAGGCCAATTACAAAGGTTTCAATATTACCTAGTGACAATGAGGACTAGTATTGAATTTGAACAATGGACTGTAGTTTATATACTAATTTCTTTTGCTTTTGAATATTATATACTAAAATACTGGTATCCAAAAAGCAGGAGACTTGGCAGGTCTGACTCTAACTAAATTAAATTAAATGTAACGATTTGAATAAAAAATAAATCATGGAAAGAAAAATTGTAAGCAAAAGACAAATTTAAACTGTAATGGTAAGTTAAAAAATTTCAAGTTATTTGATTTTAAAAGTTAAAAGTTGGTTGGTTTTATTGTTAAATGAATTGTGTTAGTTCTATTGTTAATTGAATTCTATTATGTATATTTATGTAAATGCCTAATTGTATGAACAATATTCATCGGGGGATGGATGTTTCACTCTCGATGAATATCTTGTCTAGAGATGGTGTCAAAGTTTCTGTCTGTTTGTCCTTTTTTTCCCTTTCTGAATCCCTAGTGTCTGTAATGTTTCTCTTCGAATCCGTTGGAATGTAAATCTGCTTGATGAACGGGGCTTTGATCTGCGAACAAGTCTTAACTGGAATAATAACTGTTATAAAGAAATTAAATAGTTGGATTTCTAAATGCAGCTTTTATTGGAGTTAAAATTACATTAAGTGATAATTTGGTACAGACAAAAGTGAATCTATTGGTTACAGATTAATAAAAGGGAAATAAGTGAACAGTGTTTAATGCGTAAGAGTCAGACAGACAGCTGTGTTACATTTTTATATACTCGCAAAGACATTATTAGATAACTTATTTGAAACAAAGTACATACATTGAGAAGACCTTTTATCAGTTGATTTAAAAATGTCAGAAGAAGTTTAAAAGAACCACTCGTCCTCCAAAGTTGCTCGAAAACATTTCTTGAGAGGAATCAAGCTTCATGGATTGATACGAATGTGAAATATATGTGTATATAAATGCCATAGTGCATTCTTCTAAATATAACTTGCAGAGAAACTGTCCTAAATAACTTGGTTGAATTAATGGAAATATTTTTCCTTAATTAGATAATACTAATTGATTAAATGTTAAATATAAAATATTTAATATGTATATATATATATATATATATATATAGATTTATAGATAACTATAAATACTAAAATGTAACATCAGTAATGCAACTTGGCAATATTCATAATATTTCACTAATATTTGTTTCTTCTTTTGTATTAATGTTAATGTTATCTGTTTAAATAACATTTTTTAAAATATGGACTTGAATTATGTATATTTATCTCTTTCGTATGTACTTAAGATAATATGTGTGTTAATTTAAATAAAATAGCTTTCAAAAAATATAAATAATATTTTTAATTAAAAATGTATTTAACATTAAAACTTAATATGAAAGAAATTTTGTTTTTATGTCATAAGTCAGTGGACATCATAAATCGATTTTAATTAGCTAATTAAAGATAGCTATAGAAATATATATCGTTCTAAAGATTAAAAGTCAAAATTTACTTGTATAAACATTCTAATTTCATTATCGAAAGTTTTAAATCATTTCTGTAAGATTAATGGATATAGTATTGATCGCACGCTAGTTATTGCCTTACAAAATTAAATTAGATTTTATCAGGATGGAAATTTAAACAACGTTCATGCCCAGCGACGTAAAGATAAAATATGGATTAAAGTATCATCGAGTACATCTTAAATCAATTTTCAGGGGAGAGTTATTTCATTAAAGTTGGTGAAAATAGTTAGGCTGTTTTAATATGTCGTTGAACATAGCGAAAGTCATATTTAATAGAAAACAACGCATTTTACACGCTTTGTAGCATGCATACATAGCTACAAACATACATTCCAGGGCGGTTTTTTCATGTCTTAATATACTTTAAAGAAAGAAAAATATGCAAAATATATAAAATGACAAAAAATAATTTAAAGTAAAATTTTTATTGTAATTTTATTGACATTAAACACACATTCTCAAGAGGTGGATTGTCAAATATGACAATCAGTATAATTGGCATAAAATTATACAATGTATATTGGATAATATTAATATATAACGATTATACGCAAATTTAGCACTTATATATTTAATTATGCACTTTTAATGTCAGATATGAGGATAAGAAAATAAAATAGATTCTTATAAGTTATCTATGTTTATAATATAGAAAGGGTAAAATTTCTACAATTATGTATCGCTAAACATTCACAATTAATAAAAAAAATGTCCATGCTTAAATAATTCACAAAATAATAGTAATTTATCTTTTGAAAGCTGGTTTCTAACTTTAAAGACTAGATTAAATTTTAATAAGCAAATAACTTCTTATGTAGTAGATTATCCCTCACAAAATAGAACATATGTATACTTTCCCACATGTTTAAAAATTGCTCAAGACTTTGGTTTGTCTGTCGACCGTCTGTCCGTGATCTATAGCTTTTCATATATGCTACATAACATAACATGCAAAATTTAGTTCAGTTAAAAAAACTCACTTTTGGTAATTTTAGCCGATAGGTGGAAATGCACCCGAATTGTTTTGTACAACCCTGTACATTATATAAAGACTTACACAACACATATTAAGCTGAAATTTAAGTCAGCTAAAAATAGCATAACGCTACTTAAAACGCATATCCAGCAATTACCAACCATAAAAGGCAATGCATCTGGCTCTTTGTGCACCCTTGTATATGGATTTATTTATATTTTATAAACTTCTATTATTTTGCTAAATATAGTTCAACAGGAAAACGCATAACACAATTGAAAACTACCCTTAAGCAATTCACTCCTACAGTCAGCAGTATTTACGAATTCCTTTATGTATCCCTATATATGATCAACAGAATTTATACACAACACATACTATGCAGAAATTTAGTTAAACTTAAAAATGCAAACCAAATTTGAAAACGCACTTTAAGCAATTATTGCTCATAAACAAAACTATACCTTAATTTTTTGGTGTTTCCCTGTAAATAATAAAAAATAAATGCAATGCACACCATGCTTTTGCGTAAACAACTTATATTGCACCTCAGTAATACATATAAATTTCTTTATGTTTAAATATTGTAACACTATTAACCCATTTTCGGCCAAGCATAGAAATTTTATAAAATGTGGTATTATTTCCATAGAAATGTGCTTAAATTACATTCATTAAGACATCAAAAAAGTTTCGTGCAGGAAAAATACTATTTTATTTAATTTGACGTTACAATTATTAATTTATTATTATTAATTTATTATTAAATTTAAATAAAAAAAATTAAGTTTTATTATGGCATTTGTTTCATTTTTATTTTATTTACAGAACTTGCAACTTTACTCCATTATAAAAACATATGATTAATCTCAAGTGGAATAATTATACATTTTCAAAAAGTTGAATTTGTCAATAACCGTTTCAAGTAAAAAACCAGCGTATTTTGGAAAGTTCTCAACAGAAAGTGATTACTTCAATTGAATTACTAATATTTTATAGATGTCTACAGAACCCTTAAAAATAGTAGAAAAATAAAATTAGCGAAAAATATACGTCACAGTGTTAATAAAAAATATTTATTGAAATGGTGCGTTTACGCACCTTTGGCCGAAAATGGGTTAAAATACACTGCAACAAGTTTTCCCCGTAAGCTTTTATGTAACAGAATTACTTTGTGTGATATTGTAAAGGAATGATAAATGCTTTGTAGCCTATATTCTACAGAAAGCATGTTTTAGTATACTTTATAAATGAATGTTAATCTCATTCGCTCTTTAGGAAAAGGATAGAGGACAGTGGCTCAGGGAATAGAGCAACTCACCCTAGATAAGAAAGCCGTGACACGCGTTATGAAAATGTCATACCAAGCAGGCAACACAAAGAAAAATTTTCGAACAACTTGCATGTTTCGATTTCGATGGCTCATAGAATTAATAATTATTGTTTACGACTAATAGTTAATAATTCCACGAGCCATCGAAATCGAAACATGCAAGTTGTTCGAATTTTTTCTTTGTTTTGCCTGCTTAGTATGACGTTTTCGTGACACGTGTCACAGCTTTCTTATCTAGGGAGCGTTGGATAGAGGCTTTTCTTTTCTATTCTAAAAATATGGGTGAGATGTAGTAGTGTGATATTATAAGTTTGCTGACATTGTGAAACAATCCGATTGTTGTCTTGCGCTCGTATTTTTGAACCGATATGTTTGCGAGTTGGCATGTGTGCAGTACTTACCAATATCTCCAGCTAGTTCGTTGGCCGAATTCACCCTCACTCTTTTTTAAAAAGGCGACCACTTAAATATTTCAAATTTAAAAAGATGCACAAAAATTTAGTAATCCAATTTTTTTTTACTCTTAAGAATTCGGCAATTATTACATGTATTCCCGAGCATTTTTGTTTTTGCCTCTTTCTTAACAAAATGGCTGCGTGAAATTTTAGGGTGGGGGATTTTTAAATAACCAGAGTTCATTTATGATCTTTAGAAAACGAGGTTTCTCGCAAATTTATTTTAATTGATGTAAACATTATTGCTACTCTCATACACTTAAAATTATATAGATATATCCCCCAGCGTCAAATTTGGCGACAATAATTAATTGTCTTAAAGGAAACCAACTTTGGTATAGATGACTAATTTTGCGAAATTCTCATTCAAATTCAGTATTGGCAAAACTGGGATTAAATCTTCTGTAATCGGGTTCCACACATTTTTGCTTCGTATGTTTCAGTAAAATTAGCCGAATTTTAAAAACAAGAAATAAGGAAGTTATCTGTTTCTTCCGGTACAGGCCGGAATGACTTTTTTAATTGAGTAATACATTTTCCAAGTGATACGCATAAAGTACACTAATAAATGTTTGTAAATTATAAATAAATTCATATGCAGGGCTATGTAAAGAACAGAATACATTGCCGTCTATAGATGGTAATTTCTGAAACTAAGTTTTCAGTTGCGTTAAGGGTTTTCTTTCTGAATAAAAAATTACATTAATATGTGGCGTGGATAAAATTCTGTAGATAATATCTAGGACTGTACGAAAACAAAATTCGAGTAATTTTAATCTATTGATGGAAATTGCTGGAAATCAACATTAGTATATGTTTTCTAACTAGACCAAATTTTAGCATATTATATAATATAGTCCATAAATCGTATACAGAGCTGCACAAAATAACTCAAGTACCTCTCCGACTATGGACGGTAATAGCTATAATTTGGTTATCAGAAGTGTTATACGTTTTCGTAACTCCTTATTTGAGATATCATCTTTCACCTTTTAAAATGGCCAAGTTCCATTACAGTACTCCGGAAATGCTGAAAAGTGTTTAATAATCTATGCTTTTTGCATGATTTTTATTTCTTCTTTTTCTCTGTTAATTAGTTTTTGCAATCATTAGGATTTTGTTTTGTCTACTGTTTATTCTTTAATAATTAAAACAATTTTATATAGTTAACAAATATTTGAACTGTATTTGGAAAGACAAAATCTCTTTACAACGTTTTGAAACCATTTTTCAGTGAAAAGTTCATTCTTACATTATTTATCTTCGATATAACACATTCGAAGTATTTTGAATTATTTGACTAACATCACTGTAATATAATAAAATGAAAATTACATTTTCAATTTTTCGTTTAAAAGATAGACCAAATATTGTGTGAGCAAATATTTAGTTATGCTTCTTCTATTAGAATAAAGCTTCTTCTTATGACAAATATGTTCGTGAAAAATAAATAAAAGAATTAAATTATCTATCCATCGAATATATTCTTTCTTAAAAACTATATATATTATTTCTTTAAGAAAACAGTACCTATGTCTTTAGAATTCATTTGATATTATTGTTTTGTTGGTATTTTCTTTTGTGGGAGAGTACTAAAGTATTTTTCAGTTGAACAAGGCTGAATTTTTAGACCAAATATCAATTGTGAACGCCAAAAATAATAAAACTAATACGTAAATCTTTATAATTCATTTGGTATTTTTGTTTTGTTGGTATTTTATTTTGTGGGAGAGTACTAAAGTATTTTTCAGTTGAACAAGGCTGAATTTTTAGGCCAAATATCAACTGTGAACGCAGAAAATAATAAAACTAATACGTAAATCTTTATTATTAAAAAACCTTTCCAAGACATTTTTTATTTTGTCTGATAATCATTTTATCCACCATGTAGAGTTGTATATTTTGACAGAACATACATATAATGTGCCAAAGGTATAAAAGTTTACTATAAAAAGTATTTGCAGAGGGAAAAAAAGAAAGAAAAGGAATATAAGACGAGTAAAAAATATCTAACTAAAATTTTCATGAATACATGAATACATGAATTTTCATGAATACATGAATACATGAATTTTCATGAATACATGAAATAATATACATAAAAAACAAATTTATCAGATATGCAATTGAACTACGCTTTAAACAAGGAAATAATCAAAATAAAAAAGACTACTGTAAGTAGCAAAGTCTTTGAAGAGATTTTCAGTTATTCGTCTGTCATGCGACACGACAGGCTAACACGACAGTATCATTTTTAATAAATTACAAACAAAATTTCAAATACATTATTTATATTTTTTATATAACAATTTGTTTTACTTTTGTTAGTGAGCAATCTATAAAAATATATTAAATGTGAAAAATCTATAACAGTTTAAATTTTTTTGAAATGTTTCCGCCTATGTTCTGTACACCGAACAGCATGTTCGGTATTCCGTGATGCCCGATGTTTGATTCTTTGGTGATTTTAACAACCGGAATATTTGCATGAGCACAATCATAATATGAGGATGTGTAAATGAGAGTCGAAAATAAAGTTCGGGTATTCATTGAACGATTTTAATATAAAAAAATATACCAGAGAATAAACTAGTAGGGATTGCGTTTTGGGTGGCAGTGGAAGGGAAGTATGTACCTGGCATTTACGTTTCGTAATATCAGTAAATGAATAATATGAAAATTACTTGAGACGATCTTCAATTTTGAAAGCTCTTGCCACCCTTCAAAAGGCTCCGGGGAACCAGAAGAAAAAATTGTGTCTTTAAACATTAAAAAGTATTTCGTAATTTACATATTTTTTAGAAAATCGGATTCTTTAATTTTAATTTTAAATTTACATTTACTCTTTAATGGGTGCAATTTCTAACTGCAGCAAAATATGTGCGCAAAAAGTCCTAAATAATATTCGGAATGACTTTGCATTTTAAGACTTATTTAGATAACTGAAATTTTTGAAACAGTTTCATACATTATTTGTTTATTTATTGTGTACAAAATTCTATCGGTATAATATATTCACATTATGTGGCACCGTTTATAAAACAACAAACAGAAAGCATGCTCAGGAATATTTTTTACTGAAATTCAGAAATAATTTCATATTTTCCAACAACTGAAAAAGAATGGTTTATTAAAAAAGAGGATTTCCACAGAATTATTTCTTTGAAGTTTATTACAATTTCACGTCCGTATGTTACCAATTTACACCACTGCAATTAGAATCCTATTACAACATAATTCAACAAATTACAAAAACTATACTTAGAATTGTTAGTACAGTAAAAGAATAACACGACAAAATTGTCGATTTTTCGATTTTCGTATATCAATTATTTCGTATATCAATATATACTTAACATAAGAATTCTAAATTATTTCATTTACTAGCTTTTGATATAACACGTACTGATAATATTGCATTTGTTTAAAATATTTCGTTTTAATTAATCAAGATCCAGATAACATAAGTTATTATTTTGAAGACTGATTTAATTGTAAAAATTATTATTAATAATATATATGTCTGAGAGAATACCAATATTAATACATTAAGAAAAATGACACATTCAAATCTGAGTAAATCGATGTTTTCATTTTGTTATGAAACTTTTTGTTTCAAATATGACGACCCAATTCCTTCAATTCTGAAATACCAGAAATACTCAGAATATTGAAACATGGACATACTCAAAACTGAGCACATAGAAATCAGTTCAAACTCATTTTTGAAACATGTACATACTCCAAAATAAGCACAAGAAGTCAGTTCATACTCATTTTTGAAATATGGACATATGGACTCAAATATGAGCACATGTTTTATTCTTGAGTGTGTACCTGTTTTGAGAAATGAGTATATACATGATTCAAACTTGAGTCATTTTGAATCGGAGCCATTTTGACTATGCGACATACTCATATTTGAGTATTTTTTGCTCCGTTTTGAAAATGTCGTTTTTAGAGTGTAAAAAATGGTAAAATCAAAAAACTTTTAAATTTCTTTTGTATTTTTTTTTATTTCTGGGAAATCATTACTTTTGTATAATAAGTCAAAGAATCTTTAATACGTCTGTATTGATACTGTTGCGTATGATGAAATCATATAAAGACAAGTAATCGTAGAAACTAGAAAATTACAAAAAAACAAACAACGAGTGAATAAATTACTTATGATAAAATCATATGAAGTGAAATAAACGCAGAAACTGAAAACTATCAAAAAACTTCTACGTATTGACACTAATATTTACCAATATCCTGAAATTTACTACAGAAATTATCATATGTACAGTGAGTAATAAAATTTGCATTTCCGGTTTAAAGAAAGTGTTTTAAATATATGTTATTTCATTATTTATTTACATTATAAAATTTCCTAAGGACATATCTTGTAAAGGAATGTTCAATACATTGATTTAGTATGAAACAATTATAATTATATTTTATTTTATCGGAAAAATATTTTTATATCACTTGCATAATATTCAAAGAAAGACGAATGAAGACAAACAAATTCAATTTTATAAACAGGATGTTCGAAATTTTAAGATAGCATGATTAGAATTAAAACAGAAGAAATAAAAATGTGTTTTGTCTTCATTTTTCTTGATAATCGAAAGAAAATATTGTTCTTCTGCAGATAAGAAAAAAACACCAATTCATACTTTTCCAAAAGTAAAGCCATTGAATTGTATTTTCTCTATTGTGATTTCTAAAGAAAAAACACTTTTCATTATCCAAAGAATTATTACTCCAAAAAGATAAACGAAATTAAAGAAGGCACTATTATTACAAGAAGATTAAGCAAGTCATAAAAGTCATACATTGAGTTTTGATTATGAAACACTTTCTAACACTTTCAGAATACTTCACCGTTTTTTAAGGTGAAAGAATATGTCTCAGTAAACAATTTGGAAAACACGCAACACATTTTAAAGCCCAATTTCAGCAATTACTATCAATGGTCTTTTGTGCAGCCCTGTATGTGATCCATTAATTTCTATATATATGTTACGGTCAATATCATTAATCCGGTCATTATTAATAATAACCGTTTATTATTAATTATGACCCGATTAATCATATTGACCGTAACATATACATAATAAACATGCTAAAATTTAGTTTATTTTGGAAACACATCACGGTTGAAAGTCCCTCTTTAGCAATTCCCATCACTAAACGGAAATTTACTAGAGATTTTTTGTGCTGCCTTAAATATGATCTATAGAATTGATAAACACCAAGTTATAGGCATAAATTTAGTTAAATTTAAAAACGCACGTGTGAACTGAAAACGCACTTTTAGCAATTGTTGTTAATGTATAGTACTGCAACCTAATTCTTTTGTGTGTCCCTGTAAATGAACGATGAAAACTACGTTCACCATATTCTATAGGAAGCATCTTATAGTGCACATAAGTGATATACACTATATTGCCAAAGGTGACCGGTCACTTGCGATTTTAGACGTTTTGTTAACTGTCTAGAAAAATACATGAGGAATTAACCTGAAACTGCAGGTGTGTAAACAGTATAGTATAGATTATATATTTCCGCGAAAATTTTTTCACAAAACCCCATAGGAGACTGTCAACAAATTGAAAAAGAACGAATATCTTTTGGATAACCCTGTAAAAACTAATGTAGCAAAGGCGTTCAAACTCGAGATTATTAATAAGAGGCTTATTGTAATATACTGTGTTCATGTCTATGAGGATAGCAGGTATACTTGTGGAGAAATTAAGGTTTTTATAAAAACAGTCCCAAATGTCGCCTAGTTTTTTGCTTATAATTTGCAGAGTTATATAAAAATTATAAATATAAAAAATTATAAATATTATAAAAAAAAGTTATTTTCAGAAAATATGGCAAACAACAGTGTACATAATACTCTGCAATCAGAATTAAAAAATAGTAAAAATTGGATGAAAAATTAAAAGGTTTACTAAAAAATGTTTCACTGCGCATGTACGAATGCAATCAAAATACAATATACATAATGTATTACCTAAGTATATAGAGCAACTTTTGTGAAAGTCTCAAAATCATAGCTTGAAAATTCTGAAAATTATCGTCGATAGAATAAGCTCGAAATACTTAGTTCCTAAAAAGAAGCAAAAAGATGAGGGTTTGTATCAAATATATGTTGATTAGTGCCAAGATAGCGTACACAAAATTGCACGTACGTATATTTGGATACAACCCCTCATATTTTTGCTTCCTTTTGGGAACAACGGATTTCGAGCATTATAAATATTATAAAAAAAAGTTATTTTCAGAAAATATGGCAAACAACAGTGTACATAATACTCTGAATTAAAAAATAGTAAAAATTGGATGAAAAATTAAAAGGTTTACTAAAAAATGTTTCACTGCGCATGTACGAATGCAATCAAAATATAATATACATAATGTATTACCTAAGTATATAGAGCAACTTTTGTGAAAGTCTCAAAATCATAGCTTGAAAATTCTGAAAATTATCGTCGATAGAATAAGCTCGAAATACTTAGTTCCTAAAAAGAAGCAAAAAGATAGCGCGACTATACTATACTGTTTACACACCTTCAGTTTCAGGTTAATTCCTCATGTATTTTTCTAGATAGTTAACAAAACGTCTAAAATCCAAGTGACCGGTCACATTTGGCAATATAGTGTACAGGGTGATTATAATTAAAGTATTCATGTTTTTACGTACACTGTAAAAACGACAGATATTTCTTAATCTGCGCAAATATAATATAGTTACATACAGAAATATAAAGTAACCACTTTAGAGTTACTCATGACTCTGAAAGAAACCTGAGAAACCAATATATTTTCAACATTTAAAATACATTTATAAAAACAACGTTTTATTTGCACCACTGCTTTTCCGAAAAGTTTCCGAGTTTTCTCAAACCAGAATATCGGTTTTTATGATCATATGAATTATCAAATAAACATTTTGAGCTGCGTAATTGAATTTAATACATGCAAGCGTAACAAAATAATGTTATTTTTAATATTATTGTTAATTCTGTTAATTCATCATTTTTAACACTTTCCAACCTACTTGAAAAGTGTCTATGATTTCGGTTTGTATGGCCATCTGGCCGTCTACCGTCTGTCCGTGCTCTAACTCCTTTAAATATGCTCGGATTGCCTTGCAATTTTTATATGTTATTGTCGTTATCTATAGCATGTTCCCTATTTCAACTGAAGTGTGTAGCACTTATAGTTTTTTTTGCGGGGACACACAAAAGAATTCCGTTACATTACGGTCTATGGGGAAAAATCATTTGCGGTTTAGTTTAACGATGTTACACAATTTCAAACACATTGTAATTGATATATATCACTAAGGTGCATTACAAGAAGCTTAATATGGAATTGGGTGTGCATAGCACTTATAGTTACTTTACAGGGACAGTCAAAAGAATTCCGTTACATTACGTCTAAGGCGAAAAATCGTTTGCAGTTTAATTAAATAATGTTTCACTATTTTAAATGCACTGAAATTTATATGTATCACTAGGTGCATTACAAGAGAGGCTTAATACAGAATATTGTGTGTATAGCAGTCATCGTTCATTTACAGGGACACACAAAAGAATTCTCTACTCTCTGTTAACAATAATTGCTGGAAGTGCGTTTTAAGTTGCTGAACGCGATTTTAAATTTAACTCACTTTTTGTCTATTACTTGGTGTGCATAAATTCTGTAGATCATATACAGGGCAGCACAAAAGTTCGTGAACACATTTCCGTTTATTGGCAGAAACTCCAGAAGGAGAATTTCAAACTGTGCTACGCGTTTCCTAACTAAACTAAAATTTAGCCTCCTATGTAGTATATATACAAATCTATATATCATATACAGGGCTGAATAAAAGTATTCGGATATTTTTCCGAATATTGTATATGTTGGAAATTCATGAAATTACGTTTCTTAAATATGCTATGCGTTTTTCAAATTGTTTACTTAGATGTTATTTTTCAGCTTATTAAACGGTAATGATTTGTAAAATTATTTTGGAAGCGTTGGAAAGTGTTACATAATACATATGCTTGACACATGATTTTTCGTTCTTGTTGTTTGAAAACATGTTTATTTAACATGAAAATGTTTACTTGAGAATTGAAATCTACTGATAACGCTATATTCCAGTTGAAAAATTTGATTAATATACTAAAAAACTACTCGACAACGTTTCCGAAAATCGGTGGCAGCAAACGAAACTTTGTTTTCATAAATGATTTCTTAAATGTCGAAAATATATTGGTTTCTGGGTTTTCTAAAGATAAAAAACGCTTTTCGGAATCGTTAGTAACTGAGAAGAGATTCTTGTCGTTCGTTGTTATATTATATTCTCTTAGATTAAGAATCATTTGTTTAATTTTACAGTGTACATACTGAATTGCATGTAATATTTTTCAATACATACGATTAATATGACAACCCTCTATACAATAAATTAAAGTAACAGTGAATAAGGAGAGTCGTTACTAATTTTGATTCAATTAACACTCAGTACATCTAATAATGTATTTTTAATGTAAATATAATAATGTATATCCTTTTAATGTGTTTGAAAGGTACACTCAAGCTTCCATCGCTACCAAGCTTGCTTGTGAACTTAATATATCTATACTAATAAAAGAAAGTTTCGCTCTGTAAGTGTGTGTGTGTGTCTCGATATCTAGGAACATATAGCGCATCTAGAGTTCTGAAAATTTAGGTGAGGGTAGTCCAAGGCATTTCCTGATGCACTTGTGTCTCAGAATTTTAATATTTTGAAAATTAGAGTAGTTATTAATTAAAAACTGATCAAAGAACACAAATAAAAAAACACTCTTCCGAAATCCACGCGCTTATCTCAGAATCCCTTTTTCCTCACCTTCCGTGAATAGAAGAAACAAAGCACGAGTCCGCCCATTTCTTTTTATGTTTTTCTAAATTTGCGTCAGGCGAAAGGCCGAAAATACTGGTCGTAATACTCGAAGAACGTACTTTCACGTCTCGAACGACCCGGTCGGTTCGAAAAATTTTTACATTTAACCGTTCAAAAAAATCAAGAAGCGTTGAATTAACGTTTTTTATTTTCTCCCGTTTTCTTAGCCTCGCTCCCGCCGTACTACATAAGATACGAAAAAAACAAGTTCACCAAATTAAAGATCGGATTTTCCCTTTTCAAAGCCACATTTGGTTTTTTTAAAAAAATACGAAAGTTAACCCTTCGAAAAAGCATATTTTCTGTACGCCGTTTCGTGATTTTCGTCATTTTGCCGAAATTAAAACTTCGCTTTGGCCATTCCGAGCAAGTTACGAAAGACTAAATATACCAGACAATATTTACAGTCGTTACCTTTTTGACAAATGTAATTGTTTTTGAAAAATACGAATATTATCCTTTCGAAAAAAATTCGCCCGAAGGGCTCACTTTTCCGAATCCCTATTTTCTGCGATATATAAAATCGCACATCGGCTCTCTAAAATAACCATACAAATAACAAACACGCCTAAGGACATCTACGTTTTTATCGGGTTCAGGCTGAAACCTTTAGTTTAAAAAAAATAACGTTTATCTTTTCGAAATCGTTTTTTGCCGTAAGTCATTTTCGCATTTTTAACGAATTATCCTATTTTTAAAAATTCGAATCTGTGTTTATAAATAAGATACGGAAATCTAAAAATACCGCGCCTAATCTACGTTCCTTTGCGTTTTAAAATCTGGTATCTGTTTTTGAAAAATTAAATTTTAAACCTCCGAAAAAAAATCATTTCCAAAACTCACTCACGCGATTTTCGTTTTTCGGCTCAGGCTTAAAAATCGGTATCGCCTAAGAAAATATGAATACGGACAAACAGAAAACGCCAGATCATAGACACGTTAATTTTCTTCAAAATGCACCGTTGTATTTTTAAAAAATATTTGCATTAACCCTTTCGAAACCGGTCGTTTACGTAACCCACTTTCGCGATTTCCGCTATTTTGGCAATGTTTACTCGTGGTTAAATTTCAATTCTACTAGGAAATTTGGCTGGGTCGAGTGTTCTGAAAAGGCCTCTTCCAGAACATATTGCGTCCCCTGGCAGTGGAAGGTGGAAGTACAGGAGTATCGCTGGTCCTATGTGCCCGATTACGACGGGTGTTGGATCATTCGATAACTTTGCAGATTTCAGTCATGTTCGTATAGAACAGATTGTTATTATCACAATACCGGACAACGCCGGGTGGGTCAGCAATATATATATATATATATATATATATATATATATATATATATATATATACTAATAAAAGAAAGTTTCGCTCTCTCTCTGTGTGTGTGTCGGCGATAGCTAGCAAAATCTAGAGTACTTAGAAGCCTGAAAATTTAGATTTAGGCAGTCGAAAGCCTCTCCTGGTGCACTTTAGCCTTAGATTTTAAAAATTTTGAAAATTAACCTAAATATTAATTAAAAACCCTTTAAGCATCACATAAAAAAACCTTAAAATTCACTTTGAAAATCGCTATTTTTATCGTAATTGAAAAAGAAATTACCGTTTTGATAATTTCAGACAACAAAATATTCTCATTTTTACTTAGCCTCGAATATTGAATAAAAAGAAAACTGTCCAGTTAAACTGATGACATTGAGCTCACATGCTACTCACACTAATTGTATATTATACTCTTATTTCAAAGAACAATTGCCTCTCGAAAAATAAAAAAATCGGCAATAAATTAAGGAAGTGTTAGACCCTCGTTTCCCCATTTATACTTAACCAGTGCACCCCCCCCCCCCCCCAAAGTAATCAGGGAAGCGCCTTATCACAATGAACCTACATACAAAATTTGAAGGAAGTCGTATAAGTCTGAATGAAAAACACATTTATCTAAATTAAGGGGTGGGAGGTTAGCCCACTGTGCCATCCATTATACTTAACCAATTAACCCCCAAAACTTATCAGGGATGAGCCTTATCAGAATGAACCTATATACAAAATTTGAAGCAAATCGGTTATTTCTATCAAGAGTTACCGCGTTACATACATACATACGTTTGTACATACAGAACCTGCGGGCACATTTGCTCTTAGGCTTTGATAGCCTGACATTTTGACATCCTGACAGGAAACATTTTGATACACATTTATAGGAAACCTTTCAAGTCTAAAATCTTCGATTCTTTGCATTATATATTGTTTCTTTAATATCCAAAGTTTAGGATGTCGAAATACAATTAGAATGGAGTAATTGACTCCAATTCAATACTGCTGCATATTGTGCATTTTTTCTATTTTTGAAAACACTGCTGATGAATTTCACGCAAATGATCCCGTGATCCCGATCAGAACAGCTCAATATTTACTCAAAATTTAAAGACTTTTCTGCCAAAACTTGATTTTTTACAAGCAAAATCCCACGAAAATACTTTTTCTTCTCAGTAAATGCGATAGTTTTTAGTTTCATAACAAATGAAGTAATTATTTTTTCTCCAGATAGTTCTAACAATATAATACGTCACATAATTATATGTATTAGTCTACGATTAAAGCACATTGTATTTTATTAATAAGTCTAGTAACCAAAATATAATTTGAATATCAAAATAAAATTGTTCAGTTTAAAAAATCCAACATTTAAAAATATATAACTTTTTTTACGTAGAATGAATTTTACTTTTATTTGTTCAAAGTGCTTAGAAGATACTAGAAATAAATGTAGAAGGGAATGAAAAATTTATTCTGGTTGAATAAAAGGCTGGCAAAAATAGTTTACTTGTCGTATCTCTGCAGTCTTTCGTGATATTCTCAAAGGATTCATTTATCTTTTCTACCCTCATAAAGTATATATCATGCGTTTTTCTTTAAACCTTATTCTAAGTGTATTGTATCTTTCAAAAGCTTGTACGCATGTTTCTAGTTTGACACTTTCATTCATTATAAACATTTTTTATTTAAAAATTTATTCAGTGGCTGAAAGTTTGTGATTTTTAAATTTAGTTATTTTATAAGAAATGTTATTTAAAAGATAATTTATTACATTATTCTTCAATTATATTTTACAACACAAATATTATAAAACATTTTTTATGTTTTTACAAAGATCTTCCATTAAATTTAATTATAATGATGTTTTAAAACAATAAAATGCAATTTGTGAGTATTCCGACTAATGCGAAATACGTAAATTAGAAATCATATGCAAACATTTCATTTAAAAAAATCGATATTTAATAAATGAAGCATTCATTGTTTCACAAGAAAAGAGTTTTATTTCCAACAATTTTTCAAAGGGGCTTCCTCAAGCAACAAACGAAAAATTGGAATGAAGAGAAAATGAAGAAGTTAAATAAATGTGTTTATCTAGTTTTTAATAAAAGACCACAACCGTCGAAGTACCACCTAAAAGTAGGTATTTTGTTTTTTTATAATTCCAGACAAGGGTTTGAGAGTTTAAAATACGTAAACGAACTTCATAAAATAGTTTTTTTTTAAATAGTAAATATTCATATTGTTTTGATGAAAAGAAATACCAGTAACAGAAAGGTACTGTGAACAATGATCCTTTTTAGGGTTTCGTTCATCTCACGAAACCCTATTACTCCCACTCCGTTGTCTGTCCGTCACAGAGCCATTCTCAGAAACTATGTAACTTACAGAGTTGAAACTTTGTGCATATCTAGCTGAATACTAGCAATGAAGCTCAAAATATTAAAATTTGAAAAAAAAAATCCTATTATTTTATAAATTGAGATAAAAAAAACAAAATTCTAACAGCCTTTTTCTATTAAATTGAAACATTTTTCGTTAAAGCAGCTGCCAAAATTTTAAAATCCACAATGAAATTCTTTCTACAATAATTAATTTTCTATTGAACGATTTCCACGTGAAAAATGAAAATAAAATAAAAAGTTTCACCAATTGAAAAAAAATATTAATACGAAATAAAAATGATTGACGTCATAGTGGTAATAAAACGGAAAATCTCATAGATTTCTCAATAATACAAGGAGTATGTGTATGTGTATGTACACAATCACGTCATAATATCACGTCATTAGAGAATTAAAAAGAAAATCTGACGTCATACTGGAAGTTTAACGAATTTTTCAAATGTTTGAGAATAATACAAAGCGAGTATCAATATGAGTAATAGAGAATAGTAAATATATGAGTTTGAGAAACATATTGAATCATGATAAAAATCCGATTATAGAAATATTCGCATATTTTAAAATTTTGAAGGTGTACAACATGTTTAATTTTGAAATTATTTTTAAATATCGCATTTAGTCCGTATGACAGATAATATTATGACTGATAATATGACAGATAATATTATATTATTACATATTATGACAGATAATATTATATATTGCACTGGGGATCCCGTGTTAGGTTGACCACTTCACTAGGACATAGATTGTACAGCACATCAAGGCCAATGGTGAAGAAAACAGAGTTAGGCTCTGTAGGTAAAGATCCTCAGGGATCGTTGCGTAACAGATTAGTTCAAATATCTTTGATCTGTGCATTTTAGAAATTTGTTTGCAACCTTTTATTTCCTGTTTAAACAAGCGCATTTAATAACAAACGACTAAATGTTTCTCTTGTAAACTATTAAATATAATATATTCCTAAACAACTGAATAAATGCAACTGAGAAACTAGAGAGAAAAATCATCCCATCTACAGCCGGAAAATTATCCAAAATCTTTTGTACAATTCTGTATACGATCTATATATTTCTATATTTACTCGTACATAGTATGCAAAAATTTAACTATGTTTGGAAACGAATAACATAATGTATCTTCATAAATTTCCGCAATAAGCAGAATTGTACTGGAATCCTTTTGTAAACCCCTGTATACGATCTATAGAATTTATATTGCAAAATACGAGTTACATGCGAAATATTTGTTAAATTTAAAAACGCATGCCAAAATTGTAAACTCACTTCCAGCAATTATTGCTCAAATATAGTACTGTAATAAACGAATGTACCTGTAACGAATAATAAATGCGATGAAAGCCATATTATATAATCAGCATTTTACAGTGAACCTCTACGATGCATATCAATTTCAATAAATTTGGAAGAGTGTAACATCATTAAAATGCACTTAGAATGATTTTTACCCATTGATCTCAACGTAACAGAATTCTTTTGAGTGCCCCTGTAAACGAAATATTCAGTATTGAATTCAGAGGCCAGGGGGGGGGACATTCCCCCACCGGAGCATTGAAATATCCTCCACGGAAGATTTGAAATTTTATGTTTTTAATGGTTTAAAGGACAATTTCCCTCCCGCAACTCTACAATGACCCCCCCCGGAAGATTTGAGATTTTATGCTTTTAATGATTAAAAAGTGCAATACCCCCCCCCCTGGAGCTACAGAAATCCCTCCCGGAAAAAAGTGTCTTAATTCAATACTGGAAATATTTATGCTACATACTTCATTTTCAATACTGAACATGCCATCGGAAACCTAAATAATGTATATAAGTTATATGGCAATCTGAATATATTTACACGAGTTAGAGAGTGGAGAGACAGACAGTGAGACGGCGAGACGGCGAGACGGCCAGACAGACCGAATTCCTAAACACTTTTCAACTTTGTTGGAAAGTATAAAACGATTTAATTTCTATCAACTGGCAATAGTTTCCATCATTTTCTAAAATTTCTTTAATATATTTAGAAATACGATAGAAGTTTGCTTACACAGCAATTAAAAAATATTAATTTGTTTATTTAAAAATTACATTTTCATTTACTCATTTATATTATAAAATTGAGTAAAAGCATTGTTAAAAAACATATGCCAACCATATTCAGGTATTAAGTGAAATAAAAACAAAACTCAGTCAGTAGCACACAACTTCAAGACGATTCAGCTGAAAACGAACAATTTCCATTTTATAAGAAGAATATTAGAAACGAGATGGTGTAGAATTTTTATTTTTTTCCAATAAAATGAGATCATTTCTCCACAACTGACATATATACAATTTTAATTATAAAACAACAAAACAGTACAATACAAGCAGTACAATAGCAAAACAGTAAATACTTCTGCTTAAATTAAACAAGAACGATCATGCATCAGACAAAGACTATGAAATATTTTCCAACAGTACTAGAATTATATTAAGAAATATATTTTTTTCATACAGTAGAATGAGAAATAAAAATAAACAATTTTAAAAACACATAACGCAGTAAAATCCATTTTTAGCTCAATCACTGTCTAAAAATAGGTAATATGACTGATTCTTTCGCAAGGCCCTATATATGATAATAGCTAGTAAAGTTTAGACATGCTGAAAATGCATTTACTGCAACTATTGATCATAGTCAGTCCTGTAACTGATATGTTTTTGTGTGTATGTAAATAAACTATAAAGTTTATGTACTAAATAATCTATAGAAATCAGTTTGTAATTTTTTTTTCAGTGATTTATATCAATTTAATTATGTTTAAAATATCATACTATCATTAAACTGCACTACAAACGAATTTCTTTATAGATCATAATGTAACAGAATTATTTTGTTAGTCTCTGTAAACGAGTTAGAAGTGATACTTATTCTATACTAAACAGAAAGCATGCTGTAGTCCACCTCAGTGGATATATGTCAATTGCATTCTGTTTGAAGTATCGTATCTTCACTAAAATGTGCAAAAAATAACTTTTGCCCTTAGACCGTAACGAACTTAAAATGCTACACATTTCATTTTTAACAGCTAATATTCGGATAGTGAACTTCAGTAATATATTTAACTTATACAGCAATCCGAATATATTTACAAGAGTTAAAGCACAGAACTGTTGTTTACAACGGTTTTTGTTCAACCGTTTTTACAGGATATGGTTACATAACAGTAATTTATCTCTATACTGATCAATTACAACGATTCATAATGTTGTCAAGTAACCTTAATCTATAAATGTGGTTGAATGACTTGACAAGTTTGTTGAAAATTTTTAAGAGTGCTTATAAGCCGAAGTCATACACACTTTTAAACTATAAAAGTGTAAGAAAAGAAATTTGGAATGTCAAAAATAAGGTGTTTCAATTTAGAAACAATCAGCAAAGAAAAAAAATGTAGATCCACTTTGCTACTTCTCTTTCAAATCTTATCATAGTATAATAGGATGTTTAACAGTTAAATATAAGATTATAAAATGATTAGATTTGAAAGAGAAATAGTAAAACTGATTTCTTTTCCTTTCTTAATCTCGATAATCGAATGAAAATATTGTTTTTGTGCGGATAAAATAAAACCACCAACTAATTCATTCTTCTCCTGAAGGAAATCCACTGAATTGTCGGATTTATTTTGTGATGTTGAAATACTTTTCTTTTTCTAAATAAATAAGATAACTCCTCCAAATAGATTGTATTGTTAAGCGACTTGCAGTTACGTTTTTAAAATCTCAGAATAGAAGAAAAAAACCAGCTTTATTCGAAAATGTTATTTGTAGGTCGGTATGTAAGATTAATATATTTTATAATTATTAAATTATCGTCCTGCTAAATAACCTTAGCCGGTGATTACAAACGCGGGGCAATTTGATTTTTTGGGGATGCAATTCAAGAGTAATGATTAGCCGATATTGTGAGGGAAAAAAATATGTTTTGGAAAAAGGTTAGTCCTGTAGTCTAATAATAAATGTGCAAAAATAAAAAATAAAATGAAAAAAAAATAAGTATTTTTATAAAGTTTTCAAAAGCTTTTCATTCAAGCAGTAAAAATGCAATTTTGACTAGGAGAATTATATAGAAAAAACTCATTCTAAATTTCAGATCAATTTTTTATATTCATATGTTCATACGATTTTTTAAAAGTATTACTGTATTCTTAATTAATAAAAGAAAAAAAAATTGTCTCTATGTCTGTTTTTTTGTTGGTGATTTCCAGGAAAATTCTATCACACGTACAGATCTGCAAATTTGGATAAAGCTATACGAAGATAGGAAATGCATACTAATATAATTACAAAACCCTTCATACATGCAATAGAAAAAACACCCAATTTTTTCAACAATTAAAATTAATAGTTAGTCATGATGAATCTTCCTTAATTCTAATCGAACGTCAACTCAATAAATATCGATATGTCTGTCTAAACATCTTTTTAATTTATTTCAACAGTATAAACTTTCTATTTTCATAGGAAATCGTTTCTATATTGGATGATAAAGCAAATTTAATCACAACCAACAAATATTATTTATGAATTCATGTTATTAAAAATAATGTAATCGGACGCACATAAAAAAATTTAGTAACTGAAAAATAACAAACAGTTTTACAAACAATTTAGAAAGTTTCTTCTACAGCGATTAACAATATCATTGATTTTTTATATTATTAAAATTTCTTAATAGATATTTTAAAATTATTTTTCCCGTCTGTATCGTGCATTGTAAAGGTCTGATAAAACCAATTACAAAGCAAATGTAATTAAAATTTCTTTAATTAGGAAAAAACCTTTTAAACAATTCGCATAACTCCTACTATTAATATTTGTACCAGAAACTGAGTTGAAGACCGAAAAGTTCCATTTTATAAACAAACTGCTGGAAATGGAAGGACTGTACGATTAGGTTTGATAAAAAATAAATAAAACTGGCTGTTTTTCCTTTCATTTTCTCGATAATCGAAAGAAAATATTGTTCTTCTGTCTTTCAAAAAAAAAAACTAAAAAAAAAAACGCATTCATCCTTTATAAAAATAAATCTATTGAATAGTCAATTTTCTTGAGACGCCTAAAGAGAGTGTATTTTCTTTTTTCCCAAAGAAATAAAGATAACACCTTCAATCAGATTATATTGCTAAAAAACTTACAGGTACTTTTTTTTTTTAATTTTGAAATGCACCCAGAATTTATATTTCTATATTAGGGACGAATCTTGATATTCAAACTGCGATATTGTTCCTCACCATTTATTTGAAAAAAGATATAGAAAATCACTGAAATTGGTAATAGTTTCATATTATGTGCTTGGCAACATTTGACTATACGTTATTTCATTATTTTCAACGTATTTTTAGTACACAACACTCTAATAAATATTATTGGTTCACTAAAGACTTTAAAAACGGAAACATGCAACTTTGAGGATATTTATTCCTTGCTGACCAGTCGAAGATTGTCAAGAATATACACGAGGCGTGTACACAACCTAAAAACCGATGGGGTGTAAAAAAATAATGACGTTTTTTTAATTACTTTATTGCTAAATGTTATTACATATGTTACACTGTTTTTCAACGTAGTCGCCATTTTTACTAAGGGATTTGTCATATTGTGACACCGGCTTTTGTATTCCACCATCGAAGAAACTAGCCACCAACCCGTTCTTTTCTTTCCTGTACCACGTCTTTTCTTTCTTGACCACTCTGTAGAGTCTGACTGCCTAAAAATATCTATAGTTGGAAAAAAGAATTGATAATCACTGGGAGCTGCGTCGTGACTGTACGGTGGATATCCAATTGCAAAATGGATTCAAATTAGTCCTACATTCCTTAAATAGCCTACACAATTTCCTCATACTTCCCTAACTCATGACATTTTCACCATAAATTTCAACAATTTATTTGTAAATTTTCACCGCGCGGCAATTTTTTCCGCACAAAAATCTTATTACCAAACACCCTGCAGAATAATTTACGATTTTAATACCCATTTTAAATTAACACAGCAAAGTGAAACAGTTTCGTAGAACAATATCACAGTTGACGTTTAATATATGTATATCTATCATTACCAACAACTGCCAATTTCAATCCACTGTTAAATGTAGGTCTCCCCCCAGATTTTTCAAATTATTTTCGTCATCAAATTAATTACAGCCACTTTTCTGAGTGTGTTTCCATTTCAATTGAGGTCGTCTTCTCGTTAGTTTTAAATCTCTGGTATACCACTGTAGATATTTGTGCTCCAACTATAGTATTGTCTGCCAGCAATGTGCTCAGCCCATTTCCATTTGTACCGCTTAATTATCTTGATGATGTCAAAAACTTTGTGCTAACTTTTTATCTAGGATATTCTTTTTTCGTCTCTTCTACTTATGCCTTTTCTTTCGATACTTTGCTTTATTGCTTGAATGCTTTGTACAATCTGTTTAGTTAGTGTCCGTCTTTGCGCTCCATATGTATCTTACTGCAGGTATAACACATTGATTAAACACTTCTCTTTCCAAGCAAGGATGCATGTTACTCTTCAGAGAAATGTTGACCTTCCCAAAAGCACTCCACCCAATTCATATACTACAGTTTATTTCATTAATGACAACTTGGTTCGATGATATTTCCTGTCCAAAGTACACATAACTCTGCTTTTTCTGACTCATTGCATAGCTGCAGACTATTTTCTGTTTTAGTTCAAATTAATCGAACATTTTTTTCAAATTTATTATTAATCCCACATTAATTGTGGCGTCTACTGACACTTCCAATATAGATTCCATTTCGTCAGGGCTGTTACCGAAAATTAAAATATCGTCAGAAAACCAGATATGCCTTAGGTGTTTCAATGTTCTGCATGTATTCTAATCCCTTTGTTTCCCCAACTAATTTTCTTGAGAACATTTACTAAAACAGCACTAAAAATGTTAGGCGAAATGGTGTCTCCTTGTCTAACTCTCTTTTCGAAGCTTGAACTTTCTTTTTCCTATGTGCAAACGAATGATTGTGTACTACGTTCTTGTAAATCCTCTGTATAATTTTTATAAAAGGTTAGTCTTTACCGATGTCTTCAAACATTTTACTACTGTTGATGTGCAGACAAATTCAATTGCTTTTTCATAATCAGTAAAGCCAAAGAAGAGACAAAAAATTCCATACATTATGTTTTTCTGTACTTTCTTTTTTTTATTTGAATTTGATCCATTAAATGATTTACTTGAAAATTATGCTTTTTCGGTACATTTAGCGGACTACAGGGCTGATCCAATTGTACAAGTCTTGCGTTAAAACATTGGGGAAAACTTTATAAATCACCGATAATAAGCCGATCAAATAGTAGTTGTTAATGTTTTTCCTGTTCCCTTTCTTGTAAAGTAGCACCATTACAGCATTATTCCAGTATCCTGATACGTCAAGCTTCTTTAGATATCTCAAAAACAGTTATGGTAACATGATTGGAAATTCCTCTCATTATTCTTTAATAAGGTAAATTGTGAATCCATCTTTACAAGCACGTTTAAATTTTTTATGCACGTGACGGGTTGTAAAACTTCATGTGACATCACTGAGATTATTACTTGAGCTTCTGTTATGGGTTTTTTTCTGATCAGGTATATTAATTTCTCTTTGATATTCACACATTTATAGATTGTTATATAATTTTTTTTACCTTACTTAACGATTTAATTTTTCATTTTGGCGATTGTTCCATATAACCCTCGTCAATATAAATATGCTTTTTCATCCAACACACAGTTTGCGATTAGCTGAATTTAAAGGGTTTTTCTCATCTTCTTGAACTGTTTTGACCTGATCACTGTTAAATTTCCTGATATCTTCTGTAAAACACTTTCTTACCGTTTTACTTAAATTTGTGTATTCAACTCATGATTTAGGATTGCTTTTCTTTGTTTTGAATTCTCTACGTCTCTTCATGAAGCCTTCTACTTTCTTCTGTTATTTTCTTTCCTTGCTTTACTTAGGCTTTACCAACTAGAACTCATTAGAACTCAATTAGACGGAACTGGTTAGAACTAACTCATGGATATAAAATTGAATTTTTTCCATTATTTTTCTAGATAATCGAAAGCAAATATTGTTCTTTAGCAGATAAAATAAAAACACAGTCTCATTTATTCTTTTTCCAGAATGAAATCGATAGAATAGTCAGTTTCTCATAACGCCGGAAGAGAAAATATTTTTCTTTTACAAGGTAAACAAAAAACAAAACAAAAAAAACTACAAATATAGTATATCATTAAAAAAGGACAGATGAATTTTTATGTTAGATATAAATTTAAAATGTAATAAAATTAAAAAATTATAATACTTTTATGTGTACACATTTTTAGGAGCCAATAACAATAATATATGCATATATTATATACATATATACATGCACTGGCTTCCAAAAGTTAAGGTACAATGAGATGCAACATTTAAATTTAAAATGCAACAAAATAAAATAATAATAATAATAATACTTTTATGTGTACACGTTTTTAAGCGCAAATGACAATAATAGCGTGTCCACGTATAACCTGACCGATCTTTATTTTCGCAACCGTTGGTCCTAGATGCATACTTCCAATTACAAAAAGGGTTTAAATAAGGTAAATAATTATTTTTAAAGCGATTTGGGTCAAGAAAAACATTTATTAAAAAAAATACGAAA
This sequence comes from Maratus michaelseni, assembly GCA_963931845.1. Classification (NCBI taxonomy): domain Eukaryota; kingdom Metazoa; phylum Arthropoda; class Arachnida; order Araneae; family Salticidae; genus Maratus; species Maratus michaelseni. The sequence goes on along the minus strand of OZ007590.1, from coordinate 124,688,583 downwards.
GATAAATTTTTATACGGTCCCCCGGTACTATAAGTGATATTTAGTAAAAATTTACTGTGACACTAACAAGTACGACAAAGAAAGTCCCATTCATCCAACATTAAAATTGACCGAGTTCTGAAACTTTGAAATGCACATGACTTATACCACTTTTTTGCATCTAAAAAGAGATGATTTCGGCCATGCTTTCAGGGGTCGTATATAAAGTACTTAAATTTATTTCAAGGTAACTGCGCTTTGAAATAAATCGTACAACTATTACGATTGAGTTAATTTTTATTAGTTAAGTTTCAGATTAATTAAAATAATTGTATTTTAACATATGTTTTATTTTGAAAGGATTTGAGTCTATGATTTCTTTTTACAAAAATTATGTTTTTTTTTCATAAGGTTTTATTTAACTTGCAACGATCGTCTTTCCAGTTTAAAATTTGTACTCGAAGTTTAACTCACTTTCAAATGTCCGTTCGAAGTTCAATTTTACATACTGACTTAAATCCGATGGCAATGTAATATTATTATGATTTTCGACGCTTACTATTTTATACATACTTATATTAGAGGATAACACAAAAAAAATCGGATAGATTATCGTCAACAAGTTTAAGAAAGAGTTTTAGATTAGATAACATAAACCTGCGTGGTTGTGTTTTTTAACTTTTATAATTACGTTTTCATGTATTTTTTAACGCTGAATAAAAAAATTACCTTCTCTTTTAAACATCATGTCAGGATTTTTCGTAAATTGTAAATTTCAAGGTTAAAAAATAGCGAAAAATCTCATACTATAAAATAGATGCAAGACTTTCTTTATTCAGTTTAATTTTATTTAATTCAATATTTTTTTCAATTTTTGGGCTTTACTAGGTTTCTTACAGCTAAACAGCTCAGGAGTCCAATGAGGTTGGGAGGGGAGGGGGGATCAATTTTAACTTTGAGCTTTTTAACTTTGAAATTTGCGATTTGAGAAAAATCCTAACGTGATGGTTTAAAATGAAGGTCATTTTCTGATTCAGCACTAAAAAATCCATAAGAATCAATTTTCAAAAGATAAAAAACATGGCACTACCCAAAATTTGAAAGACAATGTAATCTTAATCTAACAGCATTTTAAAATCTGTATCATTTTGTAAAGAATTGAGGCTGTTGTTTTTCATCCTTTTATTTAACAAAAATTCTGTTATTTTTATCCTCTTATATGTACAGTACAAATAGTATATTTTGCATTAATATGTCAGAATGATTATAGATTTCACAATTATATTAGATTGCAATGTTAATTTTTCTCTCAACTATTTTTTTGATATATCTGACGATTATTTATATTTCTACTACATTTGTGAATGACCCCTATTTCGCAGCAAAAAATATACTCCAACTTTAAACAGCTATTATTCGGTCAATTTTAATGTTAGATGAATGGGACTTTTTTTGTCGTACTTGTTTTATAGTCACAGTTTAGTGTCATAGTAAAATTTTACTAAACAACACTTATAGGACCGGGGACCGTATAAAAATTTAACTTTCGTAATTTTTTTAATTATTGTTTTTCTTGACACAAATCACGTTAAAAGTAATTCTTTACCTTATTTAAACCATTTTTGTAATTGGAAGTATGCATCTAGGACCAACGGTTGCGAAAATAAAGGTCGGTCAGGTTATACGTGGAAACACTGTAATATATATATATATATATATATATATATATACATGCACGGGCTTCCAAAAGTTCATGTACAATCTGTCTTTTGTGCCTAACTTGAACTGTAAACAAATGAACAAAGAGACGTGAAATTTAGAAGAATTATTTTTTAATCAGTCATTTACTGAATTTACCGTCATTTTAACATCAAGCGTGATTTAAAAATAAATAATAAATTTTTTTGTAAAATCCCAATGTCTTTTTTAATCACAGAGTTTTGTGAAAAAACTATAATATAAGAAATTATATATAAGGAACATTTAATAAGGAATGTATCCGACACTAATTGTAATGCATGGGTAACATCAATTTTTTATACTGTAAATTAAGTTGTCGTACACGGGAATGGGTAGCAACGCCCATACATAAAGCAACGCTTCTTTCAGCTCATTTAACGAACTCGGAGGAAGACTTAATTCAGCTTCCTGTCTGCCGAAGTAATACCAAAGATGGTCTGTCGGAATTAGGTCATCATCATCATCATCAACCGTTTTCAATCCACTGCTGGATGTAGGTCTCCCCCAGATTTTTCCATTGTTGCCTGTCTAGTGCTTTAGTCATCCAATTAACACCGGCCACTTTTCTGATTTCGTCACTCCATCTTACTTGAGGTCGTCTTCTTGGTCGTTTTACATCTCTGGGATACCACTGTAGGGTGTTTGTGCTCCATCTATTGTCTTGTCTTCTTGCAATGTGCCCAGCCCATTTCCATTTTAGCCGTTTAATTCTCTCGATGATGTCAAAAACTTTCGTCTGACTTCTTATCCACGTTATTCTCTTTCGGTCTCTTCTGGTTATGCCTAGCATACATCTTTCCATACTTCGCTGTGTTGTTTGTAATCTTTGTACCATCCGTTTTGTTAGTGTCCAAGTTTCTGCTCCATAAGTTAGTGCAGGCAAAACACATTGGTTAAACACCTTTCTTTTCAAACAAAGAGGCATGTTACTCTTCAGAATAATATTGTTCTTCCCAAAAGCACTCCATCCATTTCTTATTCTTCTATTGATTTCATTCATGATACTGTTGTCTGATGATATTTCTTGTCCAAGGTACACATAACTTTCAACATCTTTAATCTCAGTGTTGTTGTAGACGATTTTCTTTTTTGATGCAAATGAATTGAACATCACCTTAGTCTTTTCCAAATTTATTTTTAATCCCACATTAATGCTAGCTTCTGCCAAATCTTTTAGCATATTTTGCAATTCTTCAGGGCTATTACTGAAAATTAAAATGTCATCAGCAAACCGGAGATGGCTTAAATATTCCCCATTTATTCTAATCCCTTTGTTTTCCCAATCCAGCTTCTTGAAAATACTTTCTAAGACAGCAGTAAAAAGCTTAGGCGAAATGGTGTCTCCCTGTCTTACTCCTCTTCCAAGCTTGATCTTCGCTTTTCCTTTGTCCAAACGGATGGTGGCTGTTGCTTTCTTGTAGATCTTCTTTATGATATTGATATAAGGTTTGTCTATACCAATGTCCTCCAGAGAAGTAATTACTGCAGATGTGTAGACCGAATCAAATGCTTTTTCATAATCAATAAAGGCAAGGCAGAGAGGTAAATTATATTCTTTATGTTTTTCTATAACTTCCCTTACTGTTTGAATATGATCCATTGTGCTAAATCCACTTCGAAATCCTGCTTGTTCTCTAGGTTGAGCTGAGTCCAGAGCTGATTCAAGTCTTGTCGTTAAAACTTTGGTGAAAATTTTATAAATCACTGACAGTAAGCTGATTGGACGGTAGTTTTTAATGTTTTCCTTTTCTCCTTTCTTATAAAGTAACACCATCACAGCATTATTCCAATCTTCTGGTACATCTGATTTCTCGAGACATTTGGAAAACAGTATGGCTAGCATTTTTGCAAATTCTTCTCCTGCTTCTTTGATAAGGTCAATTGTAATTCCATCTTCGCCAGGGCATTTACCTCTTTTCATGCCTCTAATGGCTTGTACAACTTCATCTGTCATCACTGGGATTATCTCTTCAGTTTCTGTTATGTTTACTAGTGGATCACGCAGGTTGATTTCCCTTTTATCTTCACATTTATATAGATCGTTATAGAATTTTTCGACAATGTATACTATTTCATTATTGATTTTGGTGATTGTTCCATCTGCTCTCTTCAGTGCAAAAATACCTTTTCTTCCAACACACAGTTTGCGCTTAGCTGATTTTAAACTTTTGTTATCTTCTAGAACTTTTTTGACAAGATCACAGTTAAATTTTCTGATATCTTCTGTAACACATTTTCTTACCGTTTTACATAATTCTGCATATTCAACTCTTGATTTAGGATAGTTTTTCTTCATTTTAAATTCTCTGCGTTTCTTCATCAATCTTCTTGTTTCTTCTGTTATTTTCTTTGTTTGCTTTACTTGTACTTCACCAGCTATCGTCCTTGCAATTTCTTGTAGAGTATTTGTTATTTTCTTGTTCACTACTGTAACATCTTGTTCTTCTTCTAAGATTGATTGAAGTACTTGAAAACGATTTTTAAGTTCTAAATTAAATTCTTCTTTATGTTTCTGGAGATTTATAATATCGACTGATTTCTTTGAGCATTGCAAAAGCTTCATTCTTTCCACTTTAGTATTTAAAAGCAGTTTGCATCTAACTAACCTGTGATCGCTTCCTGTATTGAAGTTATTGAGAACGCTGCAATCCTGAATAAGATGCTTTTTGTTTGTCAAGATGTAGTCGATTTCACTTGTTGAGCTATTTGCACTACGCCATGTCCATTTTCTTTGTGGCTTTTTCTTGAAAAATGAATTCATGATATACATCTGTTCACATTCTGCAAATTCAATCAATCTGTTTCCTCTTTCATTACGCACCCCATATCCATGATTTCCTACTGAGAATTCACCTTTCTTTTTTTCCCCAATTCTAGCATTCCAGTCTCCCATTATTAATTTTATGTAGCATTTTCCTTTTTGATGCATTGAAGCTACTTCTTCATAGAAATCCTCAATTTCTTCATCAGTATAGCTAATTGTTGGTGCATAAACTTGGGTAATTTGCAGCTTGTATCTTTTTGACACTTGTATAACTAACCTTGCAACTCTATCTGATGCACTATCATATTCTACGATTTGATTCTTCCACCTTTTATGAATCAGAAATCCTACACCACTTGTTTTTCCATCTTCTGTACCTCTGTAGTACAATACATGTCCACTGGCAAGATCAATCTTCTCTTCACCTTTTCTTCTTACTTCGCATAATCCTAGAATGTCCCAGTTGATTCTTTCTAATTCTTCTTCAAGTTCCTGTAAACGACTTTCAGAAGATAAGGATCGTCCATTATACGTAGCCAAGGTCATCAACTTATGGCAGCCAAGCCGAGCCCGGTGATTCTTAGCACCCTCTGTCTTCATGCTTTTCTGATCGCTGCCGTAATCAGGAACATGCAGACTGCCGGGAATTGAGGGCCGTGATTTGTTTTGTGAATTCATGGTAAAATAAAGGGGGAGGTGGCCAAATTCCTCCACGCTGGCCAAGCGGGTTGGAGGAAGCCCATCCGCGTTCGTTCCCCATGCACTAGGCAAGAGTACTAACAGGCTGCACCGATGGAAGGTGCGGATTGGACATTAAGTCTCTGCTCCCAGTTGATTCCTTTAAGTCCTCCTCTGAGGCATTTAAAGGGTCTTCTCCTAGTTATGGAGATTGAATTGGCCATTCCATTCGATTCAAACATTGATCTTCAAGATATTCATAAACAAGCCTAAATTGTGGGAGTTCGGGAATTATCATCCATTAGGATGAATTCATCATCAATAGCAGAAGCATATGGCGTAACATTTGGAGCAAGAATATCGTTCAAATGTCCCACAGTAGTCATAGTTCCTCCATGGTCGGTGCAGGTCGGTGTCACCAACAGAGAGATTCCAACGCAAACGATGATCCCCCCTTCAATGTTACATTCGTAGTATCTTGTGCCTTGTTCTCTCATGATCAACTCACCATATAAATTTCGTTTTTGATTATTATTTAGAATTAATCCTTTGGATTTATTGCTAGGAGATGTCTTTTATTTTAAATGATACATCTTTTTTTCTTATCTTTTTAAACGTAAATGTGCAATAAAACCATACGTGAAGAAATTATTGAATGAAATATGGCGCTAATATATAATTTTTTATTTTCTTTTTTTCATTAGGGAATTTACTTCTTTCATTTAAATTGTTTTATTTTAATATGTTATTTTTACTAAATATACGAAGAGCTATTGAGATACTTTTATTCCCCAATCTTTGCTTATAAACTACATGGCCTAAATCACCCGACACATTTAATTTCAAACTTTTGTCGAATACATTGAGAAGTACTTGACGAATTCTTCTAGAAGTTTAGGAATGTAAAGAACATGTTTCACCACATATTTGTTATGAGATCAATTATGGGGCCAACAACAAATTGAATAAAAAAATACTATTTGCCATTACCCCGTAAAATTAAATTCTCGGATTGATCTATCCTTGTAGCAGAGGCTTATAGGTGCTATTACAGCACTTGTGTCCATCAGCGTAAGAACAGTACGTATGTGCATATATATATATAAATTACTTTATTTTTTGTTTTTTATTCCGCATGTTTTTTGTCTATAGCATACAGGGTTTTCTATCAAATTTATTACAACACTTAAGAAACTTGACAATATGTAGTCGAAATAATATATTGCATTTAGAATATACATATATTAAATATGTGATGAATTATAAGAAATTTGTATAAAAAAACTTTATAAATAAAGAAGCGCGAGTGGTAATAAAAATATTTTTGCATAATTTAGTAGTGAAATACACAAGGCAACTCGTACGAAAACGCAAGTTGGATATTGTAAAAATTCAGAAAGCTATTGGCGATATAGTGATCTGAATTTCAATTGTTTTCTGAAAGTAGCTCGATGATAACGGATTTTCTAAAAATTGTCATTTTTCATTTATTTTTGTTGTTTTAGTTCTTTTTGGAAAAACCATCCGAATGGTGTCATTCGAACAAAATGATTATCAAAATCGAAGCATTTGTTGGAAACTAACGCTTGGACGTACCGTTAAACAGACACTTCTGTGTTGTGGAAGCCTGCTGAGTAAAAAAAGACAAATTGTTGAAAATCCCATATCATACAGCTACTTTTGGAAAGCAACTGAAATATATTTCAGTATATCGTCAACATCTTAATGAATTTTTAGAATATCTAATTGGCCTTTTTGTATGAGTTGTCATAGTTTGACCTTTAAATGATGAAAACGAATTTGTTATAGTTTGCGCTTGCACAGTTCAATATTATTTCATACAAATGATCATACATCATCAAGTATTTAATATATTTGTATTCTAATTGATGTATAATGTTTCTTTTACAAATTATCATTTTTTTAAGTGGCGTTCCGTTTGGTTAAATTTTACAAAAAAAAAAAAAAAAAAGCCGAAATTCCTTGAATAATTTTAATAAACCATTGCTTTTATTACACTTCGGAAAACAAATATTGCATTAAATTCACATAATCATCTGTATAGCTACAGACCATTTCGAAAATTTCATTTTACAGGGTGTTCGCAAATATTATTTTTAATTCAACTGGGTGTTGGTGCTTTAAATAAACAAGTGACCAAGCATTCTCTTAAAAATATAAGGTGAGACGTCGAAAATCGAAACCGATGACTTTTGGTCTGATATGGTTTGTTTCTGTTCACAACAATAAAACGCTTACTAAATATCTTACAAGGCAAGACCTATAAAAAGTTATTGAGTTAATTATTTTCAATAATCGAACTCATTATAATTAACTTTATGCTTCTTTCAGATTTACCGTGACATTTCATTTATATTTACCTTCATACAAAATATAAGGGACAACAACACGGAATAAAAGTGTAAATGAGAAAATAATATCCATTAGCGAAAATGTTATATGAATTTCCATTAACATATTTTACTAATGACTTTTAAAGGTAACTCTAAACTTGCTTATTTATAATAAATTTCTATAAAAGATTATCAAATCCGTGCGATAAAAAACAATATTCAATTTTGATTGACAATTTCAGAAAATTCCTAAAGTAATTATTTTATAAAAAACCAAACGTTATTAAAAAAAAAAAAAAAAAAAAAAAAAAAAAACTAGTCGGATGTGTAAATCCCAAAACTTTCTTCTATCTCATAAATGTTAATACTTCAATTTTTGGTATCACAGTGTCAAAATTAAATGACAATCTATGCCCACCATGAGGATTCTAAATGTACAGGTTTGTTGAATTGTGTGCATTTAAAAAGAAGATATAAGCATCGCATTTCTTAAATAAATTATCGAATTTCGCCAACCATTCTTTTAGATGTCTGCAACCAAAATTCTCAACCCAAAGAGCATAAAAGTGACATCTGTTGGTGAGTATACAGCCAAGAGTATACATCCATAAGTATCTATTTACGTAAAAAAGTAGCAGGATATGAAGTTTGATTTAATTTCGTGCATTTGTTCCTGAGATAAAGCTATTGAGGAAATCGTGAAAAATGTAGCATAGCGGTGCCACCTTTTGGGAGATTTACAGGAAAACCTAATCAGCAACAATCTATGTCAACGTCTAACACAATCTGAAGATTGATGAAAATCATTTGCGAGTTCTTGAGATATAGCTATCGTATAAATCGTGAAAAATTCAACATAGTAGTGCCACCTGTTGTGCTATTTACACCAAAAAATTATCGGCGACAACTTAAGGCAACGTTTAACTGAATCTGAAGTTTGATGATAATCCGTGCATTAGTTCTTGAGATATAGCTATCGTGGAAATCGTGAAAAATGCAGCATTGCAGCGCCCGCTGTTCGAGAATTTATATCAAAACCTAATCAACAACAAGTTATGGCAATATCTAACTGAATCTAAAGTTTGATAAAAATTCGTGCATTGGTTCTTGAGATAGAGCAATTGCGAAAATTGTGAAAAATACAATATAGCAGCGCCCTAATTAATCAGTACTAATTTATATCTAGGTCTAACTGAAACATGAAATTTTATTAAATTCCGTGCATTAGTTCTTGAGATAGAGCGCCCACAATGTTTTCGACACTTATAGGCACACACACACACACAGACAGACTCACAAAAAAAATTTCTCAAAACACGTAATTCGTGTTCAGAACCTTCTAAAACGTATAAATCCGTCGAAAACCGGAAGTTGAATTTTTTCATGAATCCGACACTTTCTTCTTTTAAAGATAAAAGTAAGTAAAAGAATCACATTTCATCAGACACTTTTGTGACTAGGTGTAAACAGTTATGTATACTCTTTGGAAAATCCAGGAACATTCATTTTAGACATCGTAGAAAGTAAATGAAGCGGAAAATTGGAAGTGTAAATATTTACTCTCAGCATATTTGTTGCTTTAAAATAGGATTTTTAAGAATCCCCAATTGCGAATTTTCTAAATTAATACACCTAACAAGAGCAAAATATTTCCGAACACTGACAAATAATAAATGTTTGGAGGTTTTTTCCCTTTGTTTTGTACTTGAAACACTATTTATATGTTTATATTAATCCTATATTAGACACATTTTCTGTTGATATTTCTACAACCAATAATACTCACAGATTGAAGAAATATTGATTTAAAAAAAGGATTAATAATAAGAAGAAAAGGATTAATAATACAAGAAAACTTAAGAAATGTAAGATATATCCAATATATTACACTTCCAGAACTTAGAAAGTCATGTATGGCGACTGAGAAATTTATAAGTTTGATTGAAAGTTTTGAACTCGCGAAAATTTACTGAATTAGAAGATCGACGAAATATTGATTTTACAAAAAAAGTGACAGAAATCACATGTATATAACTCGAGCAACTATGATTGAATAGGACCATTAAAAGTTATAAGAAAAGGATTAATACAAGAAAACTTAAGAAATGTAAGATATATCCAATATATTACACTTCCAGAACTTAGAAAGTCTTGCATGGCGACTGAGAAATTATAAGTTTGATTGAAAGTTTTGAACTCGCGAAAATTTAATGAAGTTTGAACGCAAATTTTACAGTTATTTACTTATGTCTTATAGAAATAAAAAATATTTGTTAAATTGTAAAAAAATAAATAATAAGTTTTGTTATGATTTTGAATTTCAGGGTCCATATTTTTAGTCGTTATTCATTTTTTATACTGCTTATTACGTTGTTTCTCGTTTATACTTCAGCAAAAACCAAATTTGTAAAAAAAAAAAATAACTTTATAATAAAGATTTCAAAATTCATAAAATTGCCTCGAAGACGCACAAAATGTGTAAGGTTTATGCCGTGCTTTACACTTTAATTATACTTTAATCATTGTATATTTTTTTTTACTTTCCGTACACATACATAAAAGAAAAAGGCTTGATTTCGTTTATACTAATGTTAAAAAAAACTGTTTGTTTATTTGTTTTTCAGGAATAGTTTGTAGTGAATATAATTTCGGTTGTTAAAAAAATAAACATGTAAATCCGTTAACTTATTCAATAGTTGTCGTACCAAAACCGGTGAAAAGCAATGCAGAAAGATTCATCTTTCACATACGTCGGTGATTTTGGCGGCTCAATATAGTATGCTAGTACGACCGTACTTTTTGTATTAGTATCGCACCAACTATACGTCATTCTTACAGGAGCAAACATTATGAAAATAATAATAATAAATACATTTTTTCGTCATTTCAAACCTTTCTGGTCTATTCTAAAATAACAACATTCGCAAAATCCTATGGAAAATAACTGATAAAGACGTGCCTTTTTCCCGAGAACTAAAGAAGGAATTTCATCTTTTTCTCCGTATTGTGATTAACTACATTTCGATCGCTTTGTTTTCTCTTAAAATTATGCCCTTTTTATTAATCATTTTAATTTAACAAAAAACCTCGTGAATTATAAGCGTGTAACTGTTGCATTTTATACTGCTTTCAAATGCTAAGGAGCAACGAATTTGTGCAAAATTGCGTTTCATTAAGCCTCGCAATTGACAGAGAAATCAACGGTTGAGAACGTTGGATGTCAAGGTCTTTTCTCTGTATTAAAGGCAGTGCATCCGCGTGGTTTTCTTCTTTGAAATTGCAAGTAGCAACATTTAAGCGGGAAGTCACATAGAGCTGTCTGAAGATAGATCTGTAAATTTCTTTTTTGGACTACAGGTATTGATTGTTAAACGCCTCTAAGATATCATTTGATTGCATACCATCTTCGTTTAGAAGTTGGGTACATCAAGGAAAATGTCACTCAAGTTACCAAAGACGTGTCGGAGAGGTGGTCTCCTAGTGGAGGGGTGGTAATATTGTGGTTTAAAAAGATTTCTCGATATAGAAATGCTACGATAAAGCATTCTGGAGGCCGTGGTAGGAACATTACACTTGAAGACCATTGATATGTCAGCTTAGTGGGTAAGTGAATGATACTACTGATCAAGTAACATCTCACCTTTCCAATTTCCGGTGATTAACTAATGTTGGCTTAGATGCAAAGAAGCTTGTTACATGTATTCCACTATGAGTGCATCATCATAGGGAAAGTTTACTTCGGTGTAAGCAGCATATTTTTGGTGTCAGAAACAGTGGTCCAGAATCATGTTCTCTAATGAATCGCGCTACACAATACACAGTGATTCTGGGCACCAGCCAATCAGAAAAGAGATAAACTCCTTTCCACGACCAGAATGTCCATGGAACTGATAACTATGGCCAACGAATGATTGTGTGAACGGGTATCAGGCATATTGGCAGAATTCTGCTTCACATATTTGTAAAAGGTATAGTGACATTACACAGGCATAGTGGTATTACACAGGCGTTTTCTACGGTTATATCCATCTTTCCCATAGTTCCTATTAGTCTAGAATTTATCTTCATGGATAACAATACCAGCCTACATAGGACAGCTGAAGTGTCCGTCACACTATCAGGAGACAATATTGAGCGTATAACATGCATTGCTTATTCTCTGGACATATTTTTATGCAATAATAGAATTTATATAATAGAAGAGAATGAATCAGGATGATTTTCAAATATATAACATATTGTTTTTCAATAAATGATTACTGAAACTAAGTAAAATCTAATATGAAAATTCACTTACAAAAATAATTAATTAACTAATTAATCAGTTTTCTTATAAATAAAAGGGATTTTTTTGCGATTATACTTATATCTTATCGATTACAAAGTTAATCGTTTTAAAAATAATTACATACAATGTATATGACATTTCTGTTGTGATGTACAGTTTAACAAATTCGAAGAAACATTACCTTTTAACGTTATCTACGACAATAGTACGTCACGTCGCTAATTAGCATACATAAAATATTCATAAGATATTTAATGAATTCAAGAAAAAATTTCATCCTACTACAGCAAATGTTTCAGGATAAGGAATTTGCGTAAATATTTGGATACGGTATTTCATGTTTCAATTCATTTTTGGAATTTCCTCAAGGCGTGAAAAAGCGATCATACACAGAAATGTTTGAATTAAAAAATGATGACGTGAATCATTTGAATGTAAATTACAATCTAAATATTTATAAAGGAGATTTCTAATTCGATTAGGGAATATGTAATAACGGACAGAAAGGATTACGATAATACTTCATGAATAAAATTTATTTCCTAATTCATATTTCTTTTTAGAAAATTTCTCACATGAAAAGAGTTATAAATATAAAATAATACATAAGGATTTGTTTTTCTTGTTACTTAATTTATAAAACAAAGTGAAGAAAATATATTTTTGAATATTTGTATGTTTTATTGTATCATTAGAAATCTTGTGGAAATAATCTTTTTATATTTGCATGATACTAAAAATTTAAAAACTGATCTTTTTATTAGTGGACTTTCCAATACAGTATTTCTTTAATAATATATTTTTATCTAAACAAAGGAACTTTATCTAAAAAATAGATGACAGTGACTTTTAAAATGTACAATAATCATGCAAAACAAACGAAATAAAATAATGAGGGAAACGTGGGAAGTACGCAAATTGAAGCGTAATGCAGTAAAAAAACGATAATATCATGTATGGGAATTTTAATGCATTGATCGGATGACAAGAATATGAAATGAAGCACCAAAGCACCAATTAAGATCCTTGTAAATTAAAAAAGTGGTTTTTAAATTCGTGTGTTCACTTAGAGCAACTAAAAATGTTGCACACTCTTTCTCAATGGCTGCGGATAAGATATCGGGATACTGATTTGGGATATTTTGTTCCTCGCTTCAAAAATTTGTATTTTCAAGTCTTGGATAGTGAACGAAAACTCTTTTTTGTAAAGTTTCAATCGGTCTCATATATGGTCTATGGGAATATATGGTCTAAGGGGTCTCATATATGGTCTATGGGTGCTACACCAGTGACCGAGAGGTTTTGCTCTCAAAGCTGGTAGACGGGAGGTGCTGGGTTCGAAACTAATCGAGCCCGTCGGCCTAATTGTTCGGATTTTTTGTGGTTTACTTCGAACACTGGATTACTTATTCTTGCGTAAGTACGGGTTAGATTCCCTTACAAAGACCCCCACAGAGGGAACTCCCCCGGGTCTATATCCGTCGTGCAGATTAATAGGCCGTCATAATTACACCAATACCAACACCGAGAAAACCTTACTAGGCTCCAAACATGCTATACTGCTTTCGTTTCTGGCATACATTCAACATGTTAAAATGTATGAAGCCTGAACATTATCCTGTATTAAAACAAAAAACCTGTCGTGACAGAACCCGATTTTCCAAACACTTTACGAAATACTGCGCATTCAAATAAAAGTAATCTTATTAAAAATAAAAACTTAGATCCTAATTTCAAAAATGGGAGATTATTCCCGCTGGTGAAAATTCTCATGTTTTAAAGGAAATGTACACTTTCATACAGGGATGACCAGCTCAGGAAACCCGGCCTAAGCCTTAGAGTTTGTGTGCAATCCTGAGGGGCTGACACGCCTCTATCACCAGCGAGACCACAGCCACGGAATTATGTATGCAAGTTTTACAATATAATATTGCAATTTTTCTTCTTCTCAGAAGTTTTACTTTTACATGTGTTTTTCTTTGTAGTGAAAGTAATTGAATTTTGTCTGATAATACTGTTATTACTTTCATACATACGATTATTATTATTATTTCAATGTATACAGAATATACAATTTCCAGATGAGCTATATACAAATACTGTGCAGGCACCATGCCTAAAATTATTATTGGTTAAATATGATGGGTTATTCTTGGCAACATTTTACTAATGACGTAATTTTCAAAATATTTTCATTCCGGCCGCGCTGAAATTAAGGTGTATGAATGAAAATAAAATAAGATAAAAAATATTTTCTTAAATTAAGTCATGTTCTGGTGAAACATGGCTGCTGTATCGATATAAGATGAACGCGAGTATTAAAATTAATTTAGTTGAGATATAAGAGAAAATTCGAATTCGCTTATTAGTTACAGCGACAGAATGGTTTAAAAATGGTGAAAAAAAAGCTTAGATGCCAAAGCCGATATCAGCGAAAATGAATACATCTCTTTCGACAGTGGCCTGTAACATATTCAACAAATGGGAGATCAAACGAAATCATAATTTTGATGCTATCGTGTTCACTAACACACAAAACTACATGTGGACATCATTGAAAAAATACAAGAAAAAAGAGCTCTGTGGACCTGAAATCGTGAGGCAATTCTAATATACGCGCATGATTTCGCACATCCATATGGAGTCATTGTAAAAATAGATACAACCTATTCAGGGGACATCAGAATGTAAAATAATATACCAACATTTCCACAATCGGTTTTTATTGTGATTACAATACTTTCCTTAACAAGGAAAGTGAAAAGAAATAGACATTCATTAAATTACGACGTAAATCCTGATATTTTCTGTACTTCCCTGCGATAATTTTCTGAAATTCATAAATTTTGTGCAATTTCATGAAATATCCGAATCTAGTTAAAGTTTTTTGAACTACGAATTGGTATGCTATGATTTCCATTTTTTTGCTTTACTTTATTGAAATGATACGCAGTACGGCAATATGATGAACAGTATATACAGTGGTGGCCAAAATTGTGGACACCTTTTAAGAAAAATGCTTTTTTAAAGTTTGATGGATCGTAAACACCAAATATATATATATATATATTTCTGAGTAATACCATTAAAACTATATACTATTGGAAAGATAATTCAATTAAGAATGTTATGCAATACAGTTTGTTGTATTATAATTATTTTATCAAACGTTATAGCCCAATAGTCAGAAAAAGGAAGTAAAACTTAGTTAGGTTGATGATAATTATTTTTCTTTTCTTGAATGTAGCCAATGCATATGAATGTTTTGAGTGACAGACACATTACATTTTATTTGGTAATGTGTCAATTAAAGCTAGGGTAGCATTAAAAAAATGTGTCATATCTTGGTACTTATAGGCGGACATTTAACACTATTTTTTATGATTACTATCAAGTTTCTAAAGTTCTTTGCCATCTTTCAATTTTTGAGCGAGCAAAACATAATAAAAGTAACAAAACATCATAAAGAGTTGATTAGTCACCCAGAAATAAATGTATAACACTATTTTAAGTGTTGAAAGCTGTGGTTATGATGAAATCGGAAGTAAATTAACAAAGGGATGTTTAAAAAACGTAAAACAAGACTGATAAAGGCAGAAAAAGGGTGAAGGATAGCAATTGGTAGATTAAGGAATTAAGGTAAGATTAATCAATCTTATTTACACTCAATATATATTTTGACTTCAAATCAGTTATTCTAGGAAGTCCATTTGCTAATCTTCTAAAATAATGTTATCGAAAACTAAATTAAGTAACAATTTGTTAATTTTAAAAAATCTCGACTGCTAAAATAATGAAAAAATACCACTGAAATTCCATTTTATGATATAATCTTATTATTTTTATATTCAGAAACATACGATTTCATTTAGAATTTTTCTTTTTAAATTTGTTTCTTTAATTTGTTTATTATTTATTTATTAACATTTTATTATTTTTGGCGATAGATAATTTCTAAATTTTAATATCTTGAATATATACGTTTTAATAGAAACGAAAATGTATACGTATTTTGGAGATATCTTGTTCATCCACGAAATATTGGCTATATAACTATAACCTCTGAAACTCGGAGAGTGAAGGCAAAACATTCTGGTGCCACATTCATTAAAATTTATCCACCGTTTCTTATTTTACTAGAACATTAAGAAATCTGTGTTGTACATGATAGATAATATTATGATAATAATATTAGTCGGATAAAAAAAAATCGCAGTTTAAGTTATCGAATGGTGAAAAAGCACTATTATCATGTAATTTTAGGGTAAAAAATAACAAAAGTTTAGCCTTTTAAATTATGACTGAAATATATCTGGCTTCTAAAATCTAATAATTCGTTATCTTTCTCTAGAGTTATTACGCAAAACTTTATGTCTGAGTTTTGAATATTACTTTTTACTAATGTACTTTAGGGTATTCCACACATAATCACGCAACATTTCTGAATACGGTATTAGGTAAATTCAATATTTATTGTTCTACTTTTATGAGCTTGAGTATGCATATAATAAAAAATATTCAATCGTCCACAATAGCGATAGCATTCAATAATGAAATAAAATTATGTGAAAATTATAATTTTAATGTTTAAACAAGTGTAAACAAAAACGTATCTATACAAATCTACCATCCAATGACAAAACAAATGCGTGTTAGTTTATCCATTGCTACACTTGAAAGTATTTTGCATACTTTGAATTTTACTTTAGAGATATTTTCAACAAAATGTGACTAAAATGAGAATGCCCCACGAGCAGACTTCAACTCGTATTATCGTCATTGCGATAACATATCTACGTCATTGCATTGGAAGATAATTCTTATCCAGGTTACTATAAACGGGAGATTTCCTAGTTTGTGCTGAACTACAAATTACTAAGAATTTGGTCACGAGATTTCACAGTGGAATGTTGAATATCATACTGTGATACATTCAAAAATACATCTTTTCCTTATCATTGTGACAGTGACTATCTGAGATGTTTGCGACATAACATTGCCTGCTTGTGCTATTGGGTTAAACAACAAATATTAATACCATATTCTCGGAAACACAGTGATAAAATTAGCAGAAAAAAATATTGCAAAATTTACAAAGCAGCTTAACATTTCATTGACAACTGTTTGTTAAATGATACAATATTCAACTTGTATGTCGTGCGATAAATTTTTGTCGAAAAATGATATGCGGTTTAAAAGAAATTTGAAAAATAACTCGTCTTCTTATGTCTCAAACAAGTTTAATATCTCCAATTTTTTGTGGCCATTGCTTTACACAAAAAACCATCCCCAAAGTAATCAAATTTATTGTCAAAATAAATTTATATACAGTAGTGGATGAATTAATTTATTTTCTTTTAGCACATAACTTCCGATATATAGTAAAATATTAAATAAACATATTTATAGAAACATTAATTTTTAATGTTTCTGTAAAAAACTAAATTAATATTAGGTCACGCGAATCAATGTTTTTATTGAACATTTATTTTATGACAATCTAATTATAACAGAATGCAAAAAATTAATTCCATCGTTGATTTTGCTGAAAATTAAACAAATAATTTTATTGTTCTTTTTTCTCATGTTTATTTTTTATTTTTCCCCTTTTTCAATGTCTTGCACATTTTCTTTCGGTTCTTAAATTATTAAAATACAAGAATTTCTCGCTCTATCAAGTTAAAAATAAAACTACTGTTTCATTAAAACTGTATATGAGTTTTAAACAATTGTTTATAAACATGTTCAAAATTTATATTGAAAAGTATTTCAAACATTTTTTTTATTAAATCTTTATAACTTTTTTAATTTTACACAAAATTATGAAAAGCACTATTAGGCGATTAGGTAAAGCTTTTTTTTTTTTTTTTTTTTACTTCATGTACTTTATAATATTTGAAACTTTCATTTCCATTTCTTTATGGAAAAATCAGACAGAAGGCTTTAAAAGCTAATTTATTGACCGATAATAGAGAACATGTCGCGTAATGAAAAATAAATGACTAATAAACTATTCATTAAACGAGTTAATTATGCACAATAATTTATCGATAAATGTTTACTGTTACTTTTTTCCTTAGTTGCTTTATAAATAAACTAAAAAGGGTTTGATGATTAAGTGTGTTCATTAATCAGAACAAAATATTTAATTTTGCAATATTATTAAAAAACAAATAAGATTAGATCATTCCCGATTTCGTTTATAATAACTATTTAACATAATGCTATAAGATTATTTAAAACACTTATATATTGAGAGTATTTTAAACATTAAAATATTGAATATTAATAAATAGTTAGTTTTTGAGGTATTGCAATAGAATTATTTTTTAAATAAATCCACCAATTAGATATTTAAATATTAGAAATTTTACGTTGTTTTACTAATTAAAGTGAGAAAAGATATTGTAACCGTTATCTACTTAAAAACAACAGGTAAAATTCATGCGTCAAGCATAGATTATGAAACACTTTCCAACATATACAGAATACTGTAGCGAAACTTCACCATTAAATAAGGTGAAAGCAGATATGTAAATATACAGTTTAGATACCATAAAATATATTTAAAAATCCAATTTTAAGAATCACCTTTCATAGCCAAAAATTAGTCGAATTATTTTGTGCATCCCTGTATATGATCTATAGATTTGGATATATAATACATCGCATAATAAAATTTAGTTCAATTTGAAAATTTATATTTAGCAATTTTTACCAGTCAATTGAAATGCTATCGAATTCTTTCGTACAGACCTGTATATTATTTCAAGGCTTTCGTATACGCCACATATTAAGTTAAAATTTAATTCACGTAAAAAATACATAAGGCAACTAAAAATGCACTTCCAGCAATTACCAACTACAAACGACAATGTATCTTGTTCTTTGTGTAGCCTTTATATGAATTTATTTGTACTCCACAAACTTCTATTAGTCTACTAGGTTCAGCAGGTGATTGCGTAACACAACTAAAAACTATCCTGGAGAAATTCATTCCCGTAGTCAATAATACGAATTCCTTTGTATAGCCCTATATAAGGTGAATAAAGTCTTTACGCACCACGTACAATGCAAAAATTTAGTTAAACTTCAAAACGCAAACCAAAGTTGAAAACGCACGTCTTACACATATAACGGTAATTATCGTACATAGACTACAACTGGATTCTTTTGTGTGTCCCTGAAAATGAACGATAAACGCAATGCACACCAAACTTTTAAGTGAGGACTTTATAGTGCACATCAATCATGCATATAAATTTCATTATGTTTGAAATACTGTAACATGATTAACTTACATTGCAAACGAGCACCCCATATTCTACAAAGCCATAGTTTGGTTCATAATTGTACAGCAATTTCATTATGTTTGAAATTAGGATCAAAATACGCCGCAAATGGTTTTTCTACATAGACCGTAATGTAACGGAATACTTTTGACTGTCCCTGTAAACAAACTATATATGCTATACACTTTATTTTCAAAAGGGATCGTACTATAGTAAACGTAAATAACATATGAAAATTACAGGGCAATCCGGATATATTTACGAGAGTTATAGCACGGAGGACAGACGGACAAACAGACCGAAGTCATAAACATTTTACTTTATAAATGTAAGTCCATTAAATCGATATAATACTTTTCTTTTAACGTATTCGTAATTTAAATACCTACTATAGTACAGATATTTATATTTCATAAAGAGAAATAACAATATGCTACCTCATAAGTAGAACGTCATTTTCTATGGAAAAGTAATCCTCTATGGAAAAGTTGTATGTAAGTCAAATTAGGATCTGCCCTAAACATAAAAAAACAAAGATAATGATGAAATATTTTTTAATCATTGTGGATTTAATTTTTATGAAAATAAATCTAAATGAATGGCATCTTAAACGAATTTACTCTTTTGAGTGTTAGTTAGACTGCCCACTCATCAGTTAAATTGACACAGAATTTAGTACGTACAAAAAATTCAGGATGCACCATATAGATTTGCAAAATTGAATTTCCATTTATTTGATTGCGTATCCATATTCTATTCATCCAACAAAACTGGGCAATATAATCACTATGTGTAAAGCAACATCTGTCAAATGTGATGCAGTCAACTATCTAATAAGCAACACAGAAGGAATACATCACTGTTAAAAATTTGCAGCAAACTGCCCAGTCATTTGACCGTTTTTATAGAAAACGGTTACATAACCGTAATTTAACTCTATTGTGACCATAATATGGGCAATAATATGGTCAGAATAGAGTTAAATTACGGTTATGTAACCGTTTTCTCTAAAAACGGTCAAATGACTGGACAGTTTGCTGCAAATTTTTAACAGTGATGCGCCTATACCATGCATTCGCATGATAGCAATTGATATTGACATACCTTGTGTTTTCAAACAACTACGGTTCCTTCCCAGTATGTCTCGCAATCGTTATAATAATACTTAGTAAGGCAGAAGGAGAGTTACTACTGTCCGCTGTAAACATGAAAACTCCATGCTTTTTGCATGGGCAGTTCGATGTCGATTGCTTTAGATTAGATCCGGCAAAGAAATTCGCATATTTTTGTACATATGTAAAAAAACTAGATATTCTACAGAAAGTATGTTTTAGTGCACCTCAGAAACTGATATCAATTTCATTATGTTTGTAATAGTGTAACATTATTATTATTAATATGCACGGCACACGATTTTCCCCGATAGACTATAATATAACGGAATTTTTTTGAGTATCCCTGTAAGGTATACCCCTAATAAGGACTACACGTACCATATTTGATAGTAAGCATCTTATAGTGCACTTCAGCTATGTATATCCATTTCAATATATTTCAAATAGTATAATGTCATTAAAATACATAGACCCCATATACAACAATGTAACGGCACTCTTTTGAATACCCCTGTAAGCACCGTATAAGTGCTACATACTTCATTTTCAATATCGAACATGTCATGGGAAACAACAATAACATAAATCAATTGCACAGCAATCCGAGTATATTTATGCAAATTAGAACATGGGCAGACAGGCAAACAGACAGACAAAACGAATTCATAAACGCTTTTCAACTATATTGGAAAGTGTTAAAAAGAATAACGTATGCACGCAAGCAATAAAATAAATTATAACAGCATAAAAAGAATGAATTGTTTATTTAAGAACATCACCAAGCACTTTCTACATGAACTATAAATGTCGTTACGGTAAAAAGAACAAGTTGTAAATTGTAAGTTAAATGTGAAAATGAGGTGCATTCGTACCATAACTAGTTTTATACGTATTCGGATCTTGGTGCAATAACTGTTGCACGCTTATGTCAAAATGAATTAAAACAAAATTTATTTTTTGTGCAGATTTTAATATTATATATATTCTTTTTATTTTATGAAATTAAGCTTCATTACACTTTTATAAACAATTAATTACAATTATGTTACACTAAAACTATACTATTTGCAAATATCCAATGCAAGACAATGTAAAAAAATCATCTTTATTATTTCAGTGAAATGAATTAAGTCGTCTGTTATTATGATATGTTTAATTTTCCTAATAAAATAAGTACTTTTTAAGATGATTGCTTTAATTAAACAATTTTAGTATACAAATTCGTTTTTTAAATTCAGTAATACGGAAATAATATGACTATATTTTAAATATAACGTAATCACCATGAAAATCTAGAATCATTACCTATCACAGGATATCATTGAATTAATTACGTATGATAGGATTTAGTAGAATAAAGAATACTTTTACTAATATTTTTTTAAAGTTTTGAT
Organism: Maratus michaelseni; assembly: GCA_963931845.1. NCBI lineage: Eukaryota > Metazoa > Arthropoda > Arachnida > Araneae > Salticidae > Maratus > Maratus michaelseni. The sequence continues at coordinate 124,666,979 of OZ007590.1, read as the reverse complement.
TCGATTTTCCTAAAATTTTAAATGACTCGACAAAATGCTGTAAAGATTCCATATAATAATTTTCAAACCATTCGGTTGAGTAGTTTTCGCGCTTTTATATGCTTACAGACGGACAGACGGACGGACACACGAACCAGACGACGACTATAGTTGTTACATATTTATATAATTACGAACGCACCTAAAAATTTATTTATGATTTCAATTTTTAATTCTTACTTTTGCGTTCTCTACTGGGTATCCATTAAGGGGACGCTTCCGAGAAACAAGTTGTCCCTTCACAGATTAAGCAATCCCAGCTTAAAATATGGTGAAATATGAAATCATTCCTTTAAATTTTGCCCATACATTATCTTAAGAAATCTATACAACGTCAGTGTTGTCGCTAGTAGACTACAAATAAATTCATATAAAGAGTGTCGCTCAAAAGAATTCGGATACATTGGCACATATAGATCAAAATTCCCTGAAGTACGTTTTCGGTTGTATTAAGTGTTTTGTAGCTCAAATGAATTTTACCACAGTATGAGGTGTATATAATAATCTGCTGAGCAAAAGAATTCAAACACATTTCCGTCTATGAGCGATAAATGCTGAAACTGAGTTTCAATTATTATATGTTTTTTTCTTCTAAATTACATTTTAGCATACTGTTTTTGCATACTGTTTTTGTGTAAAAATCTATAGATCATGTATAAGTTTCCACATTAGGTGATCATGTAATTGCAGAAAGTGTGTTTTCGTTTGTGTTATGCGATTACTAAATTTTTTTATTTAGATGATATCTTCTTTTACTGTATGAAATGATCAAGGTTTATATCACTAATCGGATAGTGTTTGAAAGTGTTTAAAAAGCTTTGCATGATGCATTATATTTCATTTTTATTTAATATAACAACTATTTACCTGGTTTTACGAATGCACAGATTTTTTTACGATAAAATGATTGATTTTCAAATTGTGTATTGTTTACCCACTTCACAATAGCTCAATATAAGAAATTGGTAAATCCCGTCTTATAGTTATTGAAATTGAATTATTTCTTTTTTTTCTTATCCAAGTCAAACATGTGTGCAATATATTTTTAGAAAGTTTTAGTTTTATTTTGATCATTATTTTTTTATTTATTTGTTCATTGCATTGATGATTGCTGTTATGACAAATTACAGTTCCAAGTCCTATTATTATTGAATAATGTTTCATACGTTAACATCGTGAGAAATTTAAATCTGTTAGTTTACGCTTATATGTTAATAAAAATGTAACAAATATACGTTAAATAAACATTTTTACTTAATATATTTGTTGCGAAATTTTTTTAGACGTATGTTATCTACATCTAATACCGATAAAAGAAAAATGTCATAATGGTTTTTTTATCATCTCAAATTTTAAAACAAGGCTAGCATATGCATCGCTATTTGCCTTACATAAATATGCCTGCTCTCCGGCGATGTTGTATTATTTATTTTTAAAACAGAATATTTACGTGAATTCAAAATTATTTATAGATAGTCATCGTTAAATTTGCCGCAATCTTTACTTAAAGGTTAGTCGTAAAGTTTTATTTTTTCTAGGAAGCACTTCTTAAAATTAATTCTGGAAAACTTTTTTCCCTAAACAAAACCAAATACCATCAAAACAACTTATTATTTTTGAAAAGGTATTAAAAAACATAGCAAAGTATCTTGTGTGTTGCGTCGTTTAAAAGGGGAATTGATGTTCAGGTTAATACGTTTTCTTGAAGGAAAATAAATTTGCATTACTAGAGAGATAAATTTTAATGCAGTTAGACAATATAATCCAATATTTTGTAATAATGTATATGTGTTCTATTAACTGATAATGATGTAAAATATATATAAATTACATAAATATATAAAAAAATAGTGAAAATTGTATACAATTTTGGAACATTTTAACTTTTTTTTATGTAAAATATGCAAAAAAATTATTTATAGCAAAAATATTTCTACACAAAGAAAAAAATTTAATCCTCAGAATTAAAAAGACTGTATTTCCATAATAAAACACATACATTAAAATTTCTTTTTTATTACATTTTTTTAATATTCTAAAAACATTTTTCTTTATTTTTCAATCAAATGACGTGCTAACGGTGATTTAGCATAAATAAAATGGTGATTATTATTATGATTATTATAGTTAATTAAAGAATGCATCATTTAAATAAACAATGTTTTACCATTTCTGATATCAATATATTAATATACGTTATATATTAGCATATAAATAAAAGAAACCAGTTTAAAAAAAATACTATAAAAATAAATAGTTTTAACACTTTCTGTTTTAAATACGATTTTCAGAACGTATACCTAACAATCGTTACTGATATGAACAAATGTGTGAAATTCAAATCTTGAATAGGGCATTATAGGGCATATAATGGCCAGGTGCAGGATTTTCAAATATACAGTTTTTCAATTTGTTATGGTATACAAGACAACGTTTACGCAATAATTTTGTTGGGAAATAAAATCCATTTTGGGAGAGTTAGGAATGGAATTTCTTTCATCCCTGAAAACCAACAACAAATACTAAAACATAAACAAAAAAATATCATGGATCCCTGAAAAGAAAAAATAGCTTTCTCTTTAAGAATTTAAACTCGAAAATTTTAAATGAACAGAATGTAATATTATATGAATCCATCACTTGATGCATAAATAATATTCAGAATTCTACTTACAATTTCTATTAATAAAAAAAAAACAGGATATTAATCACATGAAACAAGTTACATTTAAAATAATATTCAGAAATCTACTTTTGAATGCTATGAAAGAAATTCTACCTATAAAACAAATTACTTTTTAACGATATTTACTTTTCTGATTTAGAATAATAAAATATTTACACTAAAACCAGTCCAAGAAAATCAAGTGGAGAGAATTCGTGTGCAGAATAAGAAAGGTTCTTACATCACGTACATAATGTAATGACTTCTTTGATAAATCTTTGAAAAATCTTTGATAAAACGTTGCTATAACCATTTAAGCTTAAATTTGGATTTGTAGAGTAACATACCTGGCAATCTACGGTATTTATTTCAAGTGAAAAGAAAACGTATTTAATAAAATGTGCTCTTTCCTCTTTGAGTATTTATTCATTTCTATTATTTGTCAACACTTGACTTGAAAATTCGAAGGTTGATATGATACTTGTAGATATGGGAGGTAAGCAACTATGCATTAAATATGTGCGAAAAGGTTCAGTAGCATTAAATTTACCGTCCTCAATTAAAAGCAAAAGAATTTTTTCAACCACGTAGTGGATATCACTACTGACGTTGGAGTTTTATCAACCAGCATAATTAAGGGAAAGGCAAAAAAAAAAAAACGATATTACATTGTTTCAATCATATTTCAATTGCAATATTTGTGATTTTCTGTAGTTTATAACTAGGCAATTTTATAGGTGAAGTCTATATTTGTAAACGGACCTTGATTTGAAATAGTCTATTTGCGTCGATTCAATATTTTTTCGGACTAAAATTGAAATTTATTTAATAAAAACAGTGTAAATTAATTTTTCAATGATTCTTTTCCAATTAAGTTAACACTACCATATTGTGGAAAAACATTTTCAGTCATTAATGCCGTGTGCTTATGTAGTAATTGAAAAAAATAATGAATCCCTTATTTTTTTGTAGTAACATGAAATATTAATGTAAGTTTGTTTCATCATAAAATTAAAAGAAAAGTATCTGAATTCACACATTTTTTAAGGAAAATAATATACTGGCGTGATATTTGCCTCTGAAGAAGAAATTAAATGAATTTTAATGTTTCCACATTATAAAATTTTAATAAACAGGAAATAAAATACCTTATATCTCAAATAAATGAAACCATTTCACGCAAAAGTAAATTAAACTATCTTTTTAATTATTTGATTACGTAACGTTAGGTTTAAATTTTTATACGGTATTTGATTTGAGCATTAATAGTCTGATTCGTGACTGTGATATGTAATTATTATATATACATTACTGGCCATTAAAATTGCTACACCAAGAAAACGACATGCTACAGACATGAAATTTAAACGACAGGAAGAAGGTGCTGTGATATGCAAATGATTAGCTTTTCAGCGCATTCAGACAAAGCAGACACCAGTAGCGACACCTACAATGTGTTTAAATGAGGAAATTGTTCAGCCGGTTTCTCATACACAAGCTGCATTTGAACGTTGTTGCCTGGTGAGAAGTTGTTGTGATGCTTCGTGTAACAAGGAGAAATACGTACCAGCACGTTTCTGACGTTGACAAAAGTCGAATTGTAGCCTACCGTGATTGCGGTTTATCGTATCCCAGTATTGCTGCTCGCGTCTGTCAAGATCCAATGACTGTTCGCAGAATATGGAATCGATGGGTTCAGGACTGTAATACGGAACGCCATGCAGCATCTCAGCGGCCCCCTATCACTAGCAGCCGAGAATACAGGCATGTTATCTGCATGGCCGTAATGGATCGTGCCACCACGTCACGAGCCTTGAGTCTGTAAGACAACAAGTGTCTGCACGAACAGTTCGACGACGTTTGCAGCAGCATGGACTCTCAGCTTGGAGACCATGGCTGCGGCTTCCTTTGACGCTGCGTCATAGATGGTGTGATGGCCTTCAATGGTGTGATCAACGACCAACCTGGGCGCACGAATGGCGAGACGTCATTTTTTCAGATGAATCCAAGTTCTGTTTACAGCATCATGATGATCGCATCCCTGTTTGGCGGCATCGTGGTAAACGCACATTGGCAGCGTGCATTCGTCATCGTCATACTGGCCCATCGCCTGGAAAGGTATGGGGTGCCAGTGGATACACGTCTCGGTCACCTCTTGTTCGCATTGACGGCACTTTTAACAGTGCACGTTACATTTCTGGTGTGTTACGACCCGTACCTCTACCCTTTATTCCAGCCCTGCGAAACCCTCCGTTTCAGCAGGATAATGCCCGACCGCATGTTTCCGTTATTGTACGGACCTTCCTTGGTACGGAAAATGTTCGACTGTTGCCCTAGCCTGCATGTTCTCCAGATCTCTTGCCAATAAAAAAACGTCTGGTCAATGAATTCCGAGCAACTGGCTCGTCACCATACGCCAGTTACTATGGTTGATGAACTGTGGCTTCGTGTTGAAGCTGCATGGACATCTGTACCTGTACATGCCATCCAATCTCTGTTTGGCTCAATGTCCAGGCGTATAAGTGCTGTTATTAGTGCCAGAGGTGATTGTTCTGGGGACTGATTTCTCAGGATCTATGCACCCAAATTTCTTGAAAATTTAATTACTTGTTATTTCTAGTATAATATATTTTTCCAATAAATATCATTTTGTTATCTGCATTTCTTCCTGGTGTAGCAATTTTAATGGCCAGTAGTGTAGAATAATCATATTGAATAAAGCAGCATCTATGTAGAATAAACCATCATGACGTCACGGTAACGTCACATCGTGCATTGTGACCATCAATGTAACGTCCCGTGACGTGAATGTGAAGTCACAGTGACGCCAATGTTATGTCGTTATCTCCGTTTACAAGCCTTTTTGTGACCACACACTGTGATTAATTTGCGAAGTTACCGTGTGACTTCAATGTGGAAAATGTGACATTTGTGACGATTATACACCGGGTGCGGGGACCAGTTTTTACTCGTACCCGATCCAGATAGCTCGTACTGACATTTGTTTTCTACAGGTTTGTGACATTTGTGACGTCTCTGAATTGGTTCGGATGAACAGGCTTTACCCAAATCCAATCCGAAAAGTTTGGTCGGCATTTTTTTTTCAGGTTTGTGACACTTGTGACGCCTTTGCATCGGGTCAGCTGACCAGATTTTACCCGGATCTGATCCGGCAAACTCGTATTTTGTTTTTCTTTTGCTATAGGTTTGTGATGATTCTGCATCGGCTTGGGTGACCATATTTTAATCGGATGCGATCCAGAATGTTCGGAAAGTATTTTTTTTAGCTACGGGTTTGTGACATTTGGAAGGATTCTGCATTGGTTCGGGCGACCATATTTTACCGAATCCTATCCAGAAAATTTGGATCGGCATTTTTTTTTTTTTTGGCTACAGATTAGCTTTGGATTAGGAGTCGGGGAAATCGACTTTCGCGAACACGATCATAACCGTGTGGAGTGTAATATTTTTTTTTACTTTAATTCTAGTTCGGAACAGAATCCCCTGCATACGACTGAGTAACCAGATCTTATCAGAAAGTGACACTATACGTATCGGTTCGGATCTCGAATCCTGCGTGAGTTCGGTTATACCGAACTTGAACCTTTGAATATTATTTCAAGTTAACCCGCAATCCGACTCTAACCCGAAAAAAAATTTCTATGAAGCATAACCCGACAGAAACTCATAAATGAACACTATAAAAACGCCACTCATCTGAACCCTAAACCCGAAATCAAAGAAAATATATCAATAATTTAATATATTTATAGAAAAGTAGTGTATAATCATGTTTTTCATATCTATTTTATCGTATATATAGAAAAATGGACTTTTATAATGATTCATTCATATTAAAATAAAAAATTTCATATGAAGGAATAATGTAGTCTTTATTCTGAAAAATCAGTTTAATCAGAAACCAAGTTGTAAGAAAAAAATATCATTCCGAAAAAAATACAATCAACTTGACCCAAACCACAACAACAACAAAAACAATTATCGCAAATCTGACACTACCAAAACTGCAGTCATATCGGGTAGGGTAAAATCGAGATATTCGATCCGGTGTGGGACTTTATTTACACAAACCGACTTTAATTTTTTTTTTTTTTACTTCAAATTCCGGGTAACCAGATTTTACTAGAACTCGACAATACAGTTGTAAATTTTTAACTACTGTCAAATACAGATTTGAATTTCGCCTAGATTCAGATAACAAGATTTTACCAAATGCAGATATTATTCCTGACGGATCGAATGTAATTTTTATTGAAGCAAGTCGTATTCGAATTAGAATTTTGCATCTGAATTCGGAAACCGGGTAATGCAGCGTTAAGCAAGTAAAATTATAAATATAAAAAACACATTGATGTACATTCCATTGAATATAAAAATAGTAGATTAATCTATTTAAAATTATAATAAAAATAAATATTTCAATATTACGAAATTCTATTATGTAAATGACAGATTTTTTTCATTAACTTCTACTTTCATTTCTGTTATTTAACCACAAAAAATGTTGACAATGATTAAAACTATGCTGGGGCCTCCGTGGCACTGTGGTTAAGGCAACACTCGCTTCATAGCGTAGGAAGCAAGGCCGGCGGTGTTCGACTCCCGCCAGCTCCATTGCACACACTTTGTAGAGCTCCCGGATGTAACTCTTGGTGTTGTAAATTTCCTTCTACTGTCTCGTCAAGATTTATGTAATTGTTGAAGTCATGTCTGTGTTTCTGTGAATAAAAAATGTGTATATGGATCATTCGAGACGACAGCCTAGTAGCTATAGGTCTCAAAGCCCACCCCTCTTCAAAGTTCAAAGTTCTAAAACTATGCTATTTTGCTGTTAAGTATGGAAGTTTTAAAATGCGCACACATATTTTCCCTCCGCTCAATATCACGAAACTTTCTGACATATTTACGAACAACTCTTTAAACGCAAAAGCATGACACCTGTATGCGTGATTATTAAAGCAATTTGGAATGAATAGTGTTTTCTATTTTTAAATAACTTTAATACTTCTTGAGTTATAAGTAATTACGGTCACGTTTTTCTCCTTCCTCGCGTTGCCACGTCGGAAATTTAAATCAAAACGTCGATTTTGACAGTGTTTTCTGAAAGATCTTCTGCCGTTACCAAAAAATGGAAAACGCCATTCGCTTACACATATTTTGAATAAGAAAATCTGCCAATCCGATGCGTTTCCTAATAAAAATAATTCAGAAATATGTCAGAAATCAACTCTTTTGATTTTGGAAACAAGCTTAATGAAAATATAAGTATATATTTTAAAATAAGTATTGGGGAAAATTTATATTAAGAATCCATTTAAATAACAGATATAGCTATTGTGAGATATTATTAAATAATAAAAATTGTATCAAGCAGTAAAACACTTTTTGATGTAAACGTTTAAAATTGCCTGCTCCACTGCTACCATCAATACTTATTTTTTTAATTAAATCATTGTTATTGTTAATTTCTGTGTTATAGCTACTTCTTAGCTGACGGGTCCGAATGGTCCGCTACAACATTAAAGGAAGATAATGCTATTTCTGTGTCATAGAGTCAAACATCTTGAGTTATATTGAATCTAAGCAGTGGTTTTTATTTAAAGAAATATTTGCGATTCAACCACTTACCAAATATTAAAGTAAAAATAAAATACAACGTTAAAACACCAGTGTAATTGAATCTACAGCATACCGGTTTCGGTAGCATATAGCATACCCTCCTCAGTGCACTGAGTGAGCACTGAGGAGGGTATGCTATATGCTACCGAAACCGGTATGCTGTAGATTCAATTACACTGGTGTTTTAACGTTGTATTTTATTTTTACTTTAATTATATCGCACCAAGCTCCAAATTAATATTTACTTACCAAATATGTTTAGAGCTCATTTAGTGCTTATTTTGGTTCAATTTATCAATAAAACAATTAACAGTGCACAATTGATTTAGAATATTACTATTTCTTTATGTGTAATATTTTTACGCTATCATTATATATATATATATATATATTTTTTTTTTTTAGTTGGAGAAAATAAATATACATATATCTTTATTTCATTATTTATTTAAAAAAAACATTGAAGATTCCGCAATTTTTACATTAATTATTACAAACTTTAAAAAATAATTTATAATACTTCTGAAAGATATATAATCATTAAACGATAATAGTACAAAAATTCTTCTGTCTACTTGAGCCATAGTAAATTCACCTGAAGAATTTAGTATTCTTAAATGCAGTGTTACATTAGTGTAACTAGATTTTGTTCTATAAAGAAATAAAATTAATATATTTTTTAGTATATTTGAGTAAAATTTTGAAGATTTCTTGCGTTTGATAATGAATTGCAATATTTTAATCTTGATTATTTATGGTTTTCTTGAATGAACATTTTAACATTTTTATATAAATATGAAAAATTCATTAGTCAATTTCAAACTTAATCTTGATTATTCAACAAGGTTTTCTAGAATGAACATTTTGCCATTTTTATATGTCAAAGAAATATTCATTAGTCAATTTCAAACATATTATTTTGTTATACCATCTATTTTAAATTGTTTTTTAATGGAGAAAATATTTTATATTTTTATTAGAAAACTACGATAAAATTTTATGTAATTGCATGAAGAAACTACATGTTCTAGAAATCTTATTTTATATTATTAAATATATATATACAAATTAATTTATATGATTTCCAACGATATAGTATTATCTTAAACAGATAAGAACAAAAAATCTTCTATCTCCTTCGGTCATAGTAAATTACTTTTCCTCGGGAACTTAGTATTCTTGCACGTATCAGATAATGTCCCAAAAGGCACTGTTTAACTTTCTCCGGCCACTTTTACTGCGGGGCTTAAATGTCTTTCGATCCTCTTTTGGAAACGCACTCAGAATTAATTTCAGGCCTTGTAGAAACCAAATGAAGCGGAACGTTGTAAATGAAATACCGTAAATATATACCTCTGAGACTTTTTGCTTGCTCAAAAAAAAAAAAAAAAACCCAAAAAGAAATTCGTTTTAGTTTCTAATCGAAACAACATAAATCTTACAGATAGTCATTAAAAAATAAAACAAATGAAAAACTTTAAAGTTAATGTAATAGAGTTTTCTTCTGGAAAGAAAATAGATAAAACATTATTATTATATATAAAGGAGTAAAAGTTACAGATTTTGTTGCGATTGAATGTAAAATTTTTAATGTTGTATACTTATCATAATATTCCTAAATTTAATAATAACGTATTTTCCATTTATTATTGTTTAAATTGTTATCTTAAAAAATGAACTAAACAAAACAATTATCAATATAAATACATGAAATAAGTTATTTAAATAAAGATAAACTATAATTAATTTTATTTTTTATGATTTTATATGTAAAAAAGAACATTATTATTCTGTATAATGGAGTAAAAGTTACAGATTTTGTTGCATTTGAATACAATATTTTTAATGATGTATACTTATCATGATATTCCTAAATTTAATAATAACGTAATATTATATTTTCCATTCATTATTGTTTAAATTGTTATCTTAAAAATGAAAATAAAACAATTATCAATATAAAATACATGAAATATGCAACTTAAATAAAGATAAACTTTAATTAATTGTATTTTGTATGATTTTACATGTAAAAAAAGAACATTATTATTCTGTATAATGGAGTAAAAGTTACAGATTGCGTTGCATTTGAATGCAATATTTTTAACGTTTTATACTTATCATGATATTCCTAAATTTAATAATAACGTAATATTATATTTTCCATTCATTATTGTTTAAATTGTTATCTTAAAAATGAAAATAAAACAATTATCAATATAAAATACATGAAATATGCAACTTAAATAAAGATAAACTTTAATTAATTTTATTTTGTATGATTTTACATGTAAAAAAAGAACATTATTATTCTGTATAAAGGAGTAAAAGTTACAGATTTTGTTACGTTTGAATGCAATATGTTTAATGTACTTATCATGGTATTCCTAAATTTAATAATAACGTAATATTATATTTTCCATTCATTATTGTTTAAATTGTTATCCTAAAAATGAAAAAAAAAAACCAATCATCATTATAAAATGCATGAAATATGTTACTTAAGTAAAGTTAAACTTTAATTAATTGTATTTTTTATGATTTTATATGTAAAAAAGAACAAAAAACAACCGACATAACATTTACTAAATGTGTAATACATTTTTCCATAAGACAGAAAAGCATTTTTTATATTTACTTGTTTACTTATTTTATTTATTGTCATGAGCAATGCATTTCAAAAACAGTTGAAAGAGGCCATTGATAAAAGAAATTTTAAAACAATTATTAAAATACTTACATATGATAAGATTTCATGAGATTTATAACCATATTTCTGAAGTTAATATTATTACGATTTTCGAAATCTTTAGATGAGCACCAGTTCTTATGAACCGACACAAGTCATGTGATATTTTGATAAATTGGTAGAGATTTATTTTTAAATCGAACTTGCGAAGCATATCACTAATACTGTAAGCTTTATAGCAGCTTGTGACTGAATCTTCCGTTCTGTCACGTAAGGGAGTCGACGTGACACTGAATTGCAATATAAAACAACAAGTTTATTTGTAATCAATAAATGAATGAGACTTACAGTGCAGCAGGCGAAATTTAACTATGATGCTCGAATTCAGAGTTAACTAACTCTCAAAATAACTAAATGCAAATTTTCTAATTTAAATTCAGATTACGTAAGGAAAATAACTGCTCAAGAATGGTACCCAAGACGACTTCTACGTCAAAGAAGCAGTATTTGGGGAAATACAGTAACCAATGGCACTTCAAAACTAGGTTAAATGTCTCTACTTACTGGAATACCGTAAACTCCGAAAATCACTTTATTGAAGTAGGTAGGTTTTAACACTAAAACGACCAACAATTTCGACATCCTAAAACAGCTGCCGATGGTATTTTGACACCACCAGTTTAATTAAACATAATTGTTGTTATAATTTCTAATGTAACACTATATTGCGTCATTAAACTTTACTCAAGCTAATATTGTTACATTGTCACAAAATAACAATGATTTATTTTACAGAAAAATACATTTAATCAAGTATAAAATCAAGTTAAATTTCACATTTAATGAAAAGGAAACAAAGGTATTAATAAAATAAGTAAACAAACGTGTTACTTTTCTTCATAAAATAATATTTAAGATTTCTGCCAGATGTATATGATATGCATAGGATATATCTAAGAAACGTAATAGGAAACAAAACCGTTCATTATGACCATAGATTTGTTATAACACTGGTTGACTTACTGGAGTTTGATTGTAAGCACTGCAAAAGCTAAATCTGTTGATTGCAAGTACAATTTTCTTATATTTCCGGAATTTTTTGTCCAGTAAAATGATTTCGTTAATGTGTCAGAATATAGCGAATATGGATTTAAGAATATCCTTGACATATAAAAGTGCTAAAAGTAGTTTGTTTGTCGTTTTCACTAACGCATTGGGATTTTTTATATTTTTATACGGTAAAAAAATTTTCCGTATTTTACCAGTACAATTTCTCTATTTTTAAGGATTTTTCTTTTAGAGAGCGATAATAATAATAAAAAAAAATCCCATAGCTTTAGAGAAAATGCAAATTTAGCATTATATGTCAGAGAAGCAGGTTTTTTCTGCCTAATGTCGATATAACACGGTTATATCGGTTACATCGGTTTACACGGTCGATATAACGGGTGTTCTAGGTAAATTTGTCTGTAACTTTCTAAAAAATTGAATCCCGTAAAAAATTTCAATAGTGTGCTTATTACGTAAAATGAATAAAAGTCGTAAAATTTGAAGAATATAGGGGGAAAATGTGATAGAGAGATAAGGCTAAATTCGGTTTTGCGTCGAAATGATACCAACAGACATCCAAGTGTTGACACCTTACTAGAGGTCAGTCGCTTTAGTAGAAGGCTTTGAATTTACACCCAGACTACTCCAAAAGGCAATACGTTGAGATGCAAGACATAACTAAATCTGCTCGTTCAAACTCTCCCTCCCCATATTTATCACCCCCTATATCACCCCCCCGATCCCTCCCTCTTCAAAATTTAACCAATGACATTCAACATTAATAAATATCTGTAACTTTTGAAACCGAAACAAAATGGTTCATTTGAAACGGAAACAAAATGACGATTTTTATTGTTGTTGTTTGATTTGCAATTTTTTTTCATTTCTTTTTGGAAAGTAGCTTTGCCAAGCCACAATGACACAATAAAAATAAAGCTTCTTTTGCACGACAACTAGATCAGTTTTTTGCAAAAATTTAAAAAAATTACCTGCCGATTTTTACAAAAATTGAATTTTCGGATGCGGAATTTTTTTTTTCATATATGTGGTGAGTTTTAAATCTATACTTCAAATACTTTTCTTAATATTCTCAAACTAGTAAAAACAAACCACTCGTTACCATCGGCAAAAGAGAAATAACTGCATTTTCACCACCACGTACTTTAGCGTTATATATATATAGATCTGAACGCTAATTGCTTTTTATTAAATTCTTTAAATGAGTTACTTTAAATGTAAAAGATATAAAGAATTCTTTCTATGCATATAGAAATTCCAATATATGGAGAACCATTCTTTATTCTTTTTTTCGTTGTATTATAGAATTTTATGTACTTTCGATTTCAGAATATTGCAATAATTAACATCGAAAAAAATATATATATTCGCTGTCTAATTTTGATCATTTGTATAGTGATTACCTAGTAGCACTTTCACTTTGACACTTTTACATTGCGGTGTTTGTGAATAAAAATGTTTATCAAAGTTGTAATTTAAGTGCCAGTGAAGTCATAGTTAGACGTGCGTTACATGTTTACACAAGAGCAAACAGATACAAAAAAAAAGCATTGGTGATGAGAACATACACACATAACATTTATCTCCTTTCCTTTATTTCAGTTTATCGTCAATTAAGAAAAAACATTTTAACAATTTAAAAAAAGTAATAATTTTGTACTAATTAATATATGCACAAAACACTGCGTGATATAAATCATTAACTGACGAATATTAAACTTTAAAAAAAATATACTTATAAATTTTTAAATAATTGTATATTTGAATAGGTAAAAAATTAAACTGTTTTTTGCGTGATGTACTCCTTTTAAATTAATGAAGTTCTTTTTTAAAAGATTAGTGTTAAATATCTTAAGCATGCCAACATCAACGCATAAATAATTTCTCTAGAATGAAAATACACCATGTAATAATTTAAATAAAATAATGTGTATTTTAATTTTTTTTTGCTTTAAGACACACAAAAGCGTGTAAATCCTTCAAGCACATTGCTTAACACAATTTAAATGGGCATTTTGTTTTGTTTTTTAACTGAGCACAAAATTTATTTATACAAAAGTCACTAAAAATTGAAACCTGATCACAACCAGTGAGTATAATCTATACTAATAATATTATAAAGAAGTAACGTTTGTTTGTAAGGATAATCTCTGGATCTACCTAAGACTCCTATAAGAAGAGATGACGCATATCCATCTTGTTGGCCAAAATAACCGCCATATTATAACCCAGCTCAGCATTAATTTTCCGCCAGAGCAGGGGTTTACCGTGACTCTCATGGTCGCTCGCCATCACCCACTGCGGTAAGCTAACCGATTTTAGCTTGGTTTTTGGTCGCGGGTTATTAAATGGCGGGAATGATTCAGCCTGTAGTATAGAAGCTCTAGATTCAAACCAATTTCAAAAATATTGATGGCAAAAAGCTGGTGACCCTCTCTGCCTCAACATAGGCTGTATTTTATGCTAGTACAACCCCCCCCCCCCCCCCCCCCAAGAAGATGCGGGGGCCAAATGGTTCTAAAATTGCAATTTATGTTATATTGTTCGGGTTATAAACGTAGAATTTGGCGTGGTTGGTACGTATACGTTATAAATATTTACTATGAACGTTTTCTAAAAAGTTTGAAATTTAAAAGTGTGAAATGAGCGCAAAACGTTCTAAAATTATTCTAAATTAAAATAATAGCTAAATAAAAGTGCTAAAAACTTTAAATTTCACATAGTTGTTACGTTTAAGACATAAATACTTGAACAGATCAGTTTCTAAAAAAATCGAAATATAAAAGGATAGAAGACGTTCTAAATTCGCGATTTCTGTAATACTGTTGGAGGTAAAGTCTTAAATATGGCTTGGTAGTTACTTTTAAGAAGTAAATATTCCCAAAGAATGATTTAAAAAATAATCGAAACTTAAAAGGATGAAATGAGCAGAAATTGTTCTAAAAACTTTCATTTGGGAAAACTTTGAAACAATTTCTAAAACAAGCGAAATGTAAAAGCGTGCAGGGTCAAACATGTTCTAAAATTGCGATTTCTGTGATACTGCTGAGGTTAAAATTTGAAATTTGGTGGTTATTTATAAATTGTAAATAAACTCAAATAAAAGTTTATTAAGAATTCAAAATTTAAAAAGATAAAATTAGCAGAAAACGTACTAAATTGCGATTTATTTGGAAATGCTTTGGCTAGAATCTTGAAATTTATAATAAAACTAGATTTATTTTCCACCAAATAATCCAAAGACATCAATATATTTAAATGCAAATGACGGGTAGCCACGCACCTAGTTATAAATATAAAAAAAGATAGAAAATATTAAGACAGGATAAAACTGAGAAATATAAATAAACTTAAGAAACACACATGAAAGTTATATAAAAAATGAATAAATTTTAAGTAGTAACATATTAAATTGTTCAAAATAGTCATGAAGAAAGAGTAAATGTCCAAGAATACCAGGCACAGTTAAAATATAATTTTTTTTATAAAATAAAAATTAATCAAAAGTTTCAATTAAATAAAACTTATACAAAAAACAAAATCTAAATAAATAATGAAAACAAATCACTGTTGAATATTGCGGTGTTTTTCTATTGCAAGCTCTCAAACACCAATCGTAGTCCCGCAGCTCAAAAATAATCATATTGGGAACGTCATAAATCTTTTTCTAAAAAAATGATCCTCTGAATAAAGGAGAAAACATTTAAATCATGTTTAGTGGATCACGGGGGGACTAAACCACGGAAAGACTAAAAGAGTCGCGTAAGAATATAGCTGTTCTTTACAGAGCTGAATATCGCTTGTTCTTTACAGAGGTTGCGGATATTAGTAGGAAGGATGAAGGTATTCTCTTTTTTAAGTTTGTGTAAAGTGGCGTGCTTTTGAGTTTTAGTAACAAGATTTTGCAGATTAATTGGTTCACGCGTTTGCAGAATTCGCGAATTAATGAGTCTTGCACAATTCTATCCTAATTACAGTCTTACTTTAACGTAAACTATGTATTGTTTCATGAATTCAACTAGTAAATATTTTAACTGTCAATATGTTTGGTAACAGTCTGGTTATCATAAGCCATTGCACTGATGAGGGGCTCAATTTTAGCTTGAAACGCTTGCTTTGTTATTTTAATGTTTTATATAATTGTGTGTGTTTAAGTCTTGTAATGTCTGATTAAATGCGATAATTTTTAACAACAAGTCAAAATTGATTATATTTGTCCCGATATGTATTCGTTATATTTTGGCACTATTGAGTTTATTGAAAAAAAATTCTAATTGAATGAAAGTATTGATTAAATATTGACATGACATTAGAAATATTTGTATTTATTTGACATTATTACATAAGTATTGATTTTATATCAGAAATATTAACAAATGGTAATACATTTCTTGTCAATATTTCCCGAATATTGGCAAGATATAAACAACTCTATACTGGGGCAAAATTACATGCCAATATTGCCAGGATTGTCCAAGATATAGCCAATACAAACTATATTTGACCAATATTTATTTGCTACTTGTGATTAATCCGTTTGTCCAGAAGATTTTTTATAATTTTATTTGTTTTTTAAACATACAATACTTTCCTTTGTCATCTATTATAAATTCTTTTGGACATTAATATATTCAGCATATATACAGTCCCTGGCCAAATTATTATACGTAGTTGTTTTTATTATAATTTGTTAAATATCTGGAAAGATACATGAGGAATTATCTTGAAACTTTAGGAGTGTAGACAACATGATAAACGTCATATATTTCCGAGAAGATTTTTTCTTGAAAACCCATAAGGAGCCGTCAACAAATTGTAGAAAAACGAATACGTTTTTGATAACACTGTAAAAACCAATATCACAAAACCGTTGAAACGGTATCACACGCTTAGGAAGCTTATTGTAATAATTTGGGTTTATTTTTATGAAGATAGCATGTATACTCGAAGAGAAATTCAGGTTTTTATAAAAACGGTCCCAAATTTTACGAAGTTTTTTGCTTATAATTTGCAGAGTTTTTAATATAAAAACAAGTTATTTTCAGAAAATATGACAAACAAAATTATACACAATACCCTGTAATCAGAATTTAAAAAAAATAATAATTGCATGAAAAATGAGCAGGTTTACTAAATATTTTTTCACTGCGCATGCGCAAATTCAATCAAAATATACTGTGCATAATATATTAGCTAAATGTATAGACCAACTTTTATGAAAGTCTCAAAAACATAGCTTGCAAATTCTGATAGTGATCGTCGATAGAATAAGCTCGAAATTCGTTGTTCCCAACAGGAAGCAAAAAGATGAGGGGTTGTATCAAATATAGAATGAGAGACGCTTCATTCTTATTATGTCAACTTTCAAAAGCTAGTATATTTGGATACAACCCCTCATCTTTTTGCTTCCTTTTGGAAACAGCGAATTTCGAGCTTATTCTATCGACGATCACTATGAGAATTTTCAAGCTATGTTTTTGAGACTTTCATAAAAGTTGGTCTATACATTAAGCTAACATATTATGCACAGTATATTTTGATTGAATTCGCGCATGCGCAGTGAAAAAATATTTAGTAAACCTGCTCATTTTTCATGCAATTATTATTATTTTTTAATTCTGATTACAGGGTATTGTGTATAATTTTGTTTGTCATATTTTCTGAAAATAACTTGTTTTTATATTAAAAACTCTGCAAATTATAAGCAAAAAACTTCGTAAAATTTGGGACCGTTTTTATAAAAACCTGAATTTTTCTTCGAATATACATGCTATCTTCATAAAAATGAACCCAAATTATTACAATAAGCCTCCTAAGCGTGTGATACTGTTTCAACGCTTTTGTGATATTGGTTTTTACAGGGTTATCAAAAACGTATTCGTTTTTCTTCAATTTGTTGACGGCTACTTATGGGGTTTCAAGAAAAAATCTTCTTGGAAATATATGACGTTTATCATGTTGTTTACACTCCTAAAGTTTCAGGATAATTCCTCATGTATCTTTCCAGATATTTAACAAATTATAATAAAAACAACTGCGTCTAATAATTTGACCAGAGACTGTAGTTGAATTATCGGTTGGTTGATACCTGGCAGGAAAACGTGCAAAATAGAAAACAGCATACCTCCACGAAGCAGAAGCACATGGAGAGCACAAATTCCAGTTAAAAGCCCGTTTTGAGATTTAAAAAAAATAAAGACAAATAATTCGTTATTCATAGAGTTCAAGAATATTTTAACGAAACTTCACCAACGAAACTTCATTTTGAAAGAATATACTATGTAAACAATTTAGAAAATGCATAATAGATTTGAAAAAAAGGTTTCAGCAATTATCGCGCATTGTCAAAAATATACTGGAATTCTTCTGTGTAATACTGTATACGATCTATAGATTTACCTATAGACGAAAATATACTCGAAAAATCTTGTACAACCATGTGTATTATGTACAGATTTTGAAACACGCCTCATGTTAAACTAAAATTTAATTCAAACAAAGTCATAACACAACTAAAAAGATACTTTCAGAAATTAACCTCTACGATGAAGTATACACTTTTTTTTCTTTGCCCTCTATATAAATTTATTTATATTTCACAAATATATCTATATCACAACTATCTTTCACAAATATCTCTACAGTACAGCTGAAAATGTGCAACTAAATTAAAATCTATCCTCACACAATTCACGATCATACAAATTAAGGCTTAAAAATTATTTTTTGTAGCTCTGTATATGATCTGCAGAAGTCTTACACACCACTTAGTTTGCGAAAAAAAGTTAAACTTAAAAACGCAAACCACAATTAAAAACGAATTTTCAGTAATTATAGACAGTACTGTATCAGGAAACTTTTGTGTGTCACATTAAGGGAATGATAAATGCTATACACATCATAATCTACAGTTAGCATCATGTAATGCATCTCAATAGCGTATATAATTTTTATTTTTTTGAAATTGTGCAAAATAATTTAAATACAATGGAATGTTTCCTTGTATTATGTAGCCGAATTATTTTGTTTGACTGACTTGTTTAAGTGAATGATGAATGTTTTGCACTACATATTCTACAAGAGCATGTTTTAGTGCATCATTATGCATTTCATTATGTTTAAAATAGTGGAACAGCATACACCACAAACGATTTTTCTCCATAGACCATTTTGTGACGAACCGTAATGTAAACGAACCATAAATTCTACACACTTCATTTTCAATAGCAAACATGCCATATTAAACCCCAATACCAGTTTCAAATACATGACAGTCGGAGTGTTTTTATGAGATTTAGAGCACGTGCAAAGGACCACCAGGCTTTGAACAGACGCCTCACGGCAGACAGCAGACAATCAGCCGACAGACAAAGAGAAGTCATGATCACTTTTCAACTGTGTTGGAAAGTATTTAAAATTGAGTAATTGTCACAGTAGATAGTTTCAATTAATCAGAAAATTTAATTGCTTTTTTCTTCTAGGTATCTGACATAGATCCAAAAATAAAAGACTGATACATTTTAACTTTTGAATACCACTATTTTTAAATAGTAATCTTCCCTTTATCAGCATCTTTTTTTTTTATTAAACGAGATATATTATATTTCGAAAATTGTGGTAAGACTCCTGAAAATTTATGTTGGCAGCAAATCTGTCAAGCAAAATAAATGAGTTAAAATGTCGTTTATATACTTTTGCGATACCGAATTGCGATGGAAACAACAATGTAAATCTCATGCACCAATTTAATTTCCCTAACATATTTACAGTCGGCTGCTTTGATTAAGAAAGAATTAATACACCGTATGTCTACAAAGTTTAAACACGCAATTTTGAAAGAAATCTTTGATTTTTAAAAGATCAATGAAAAGATCACGTGTCATAACTTCTGTTCTAACCATCAAAGAATTAATTTGTTTGCAATAAAATTACTTACATGACCATATAATAAAATCATCATATGGCAGGACCAAGGTTTCGACCGAGTTCGTTGGCCAACTTCATCTGCCATCTTGTTTCGAAATGGCGGCCAGTTATTTTTTTTCTAAAAATTTACATAAATGTCCAAAAAAGAAATAAATTGAAAAAATTGTTTTCGTTAAATATTAGAACCGGATAAAAGGATTCTGGAACATTTTTTGTTTTGGCTATATCTTAAAAAATGGCTGCGATATGGCAGTTTGAAATTCTAGGGTGGCTGAGATTTTGAAACAATCTGATATTTGATATGCTGTAACTCTCTTATTTATGAACCGATATGAATGTGACTGATAATACATACAGAACATACCAAGGTCTCAACCGAGTTCGTTGGCCAGGTTCATCCACAATCTTGTATCAAAATGGCGGCTAGTTAAAAAATTTAAATTTTTTAAAATTCAAAAAGATGTACAGAAAAATTATAAATTGAAAACATTGTTTCCGTTAAGTGTTAGATCGTGATAGAAGGATTTCGAAACATTTGTTGTTTTGGCTTTATCTTAAAAAATGGTTGAGATATGGCAGTTTGAAATTCTAGGGTGGCTGACATTTTGAAATAATCTGATTTTTGTCATGCTGAAATTCGCATTCGAATTCAGAATTAACGAAAACAGGGATTGAATATTTGATAAACGGGTTCCAAGTATTTTAGCCTCCTGTATTTCAGTAAAATGAGTTGAATTTTTAAAAACATGAGCTACCTTTTCCTCCCGGTAAAGGCCGGAAGGACTTTTTACTATTGTGGTATAATGGCAAGAAGCATGTCTATCTTTCTTTGTCGGCGAATTATTAGAGTAGATAATCCCCTCCTTATTTTCCGCGTAATTAGTTTAATGCTGTAAGTAATGTTGTTTAAATTTTGTAATTATAGTTTCATCAATCAAAACCTATGAAATTCATAAAATGATAAAAGAGACATGCGCCGCAGGCGCCCCGTGCGGAACGCACCGCACACATTCGACCACCGTTCCCAGGTCCTGCCAGACCTTTACTGCGCCAGTAGCTTTGTCTCGCTACGGCGCTACGGCCGGCCAGAGAGCCGCACCTCACTGCGGACCCTCTAACCTAGTACCCACAGATCGATGACATAGGTCACTAGGACAGTTTGCTTTGGACATACAAACTCTGGGGAAACTCACCACAGGACGAACCCGTGGCAAATTGACGAAGGCCACCCGCCGACCCGGACGCCGAAACCCGGTTCCTAGGTCGTAACGAGCAACCGCGACAACTTTTGCTTTCCCACGGAGGCCGAACGTTGACATGCATAGAAGAGCAAGCAACTAGTCTCTTCCTCCATGAGGTTCACATATCATTCACTACTACATATATATCACTACTACATATATATCACTACTACATATATATCACTACTACACATATATCACTACAAAAGAGCAGTCCTTCCCTAGGGAGATACTCGCGAGGCATCGAGATCCAAGCGACATGGTATCCCCTGGGAGATCACGCTCAAAATGGAGAAGAAAGATCCACTACCGGACTCTGAGGGACGTGGAACCCCTCAAACGCGCTAAAGAAGCGGGCCCGGCCGGGTTTAATGATGAAAAAAATGATAAAATGATAAAAGCTAATAAAGCATAAAATGATAAAAGCTACTTATATCTAGACGAATCAGAAAATAAGTAATATAAAATAAAGAATATAAAAATAAATTTGTGCGTCTTGTTTTAAGAGATAAGATGCGTCCAACATTTCTACTTACCCTTTTGTGTTTTTAAGTTTATTATTATTATTTTTTTAATTCACCAGAATATAAATGAAAATATTTCTTGAATATAATAGAATTACTCAACATATTTTTGATCTGAAACTTCTAGTAAATTGTTATTTTACTTCGTTCTTATTATTGCAATTGATTTTGACACGTGTATTTTCATTTAATGTGATCTCACAATCTGAATATATATGTACAACTATTGCTTAATCTGTTATTGTTATATTCAGATTAATTCAATGAATGTATTATTTACGAATTGCATATAATATGCAATATGCATGCATTTACGTACGCACATAAAACTGCAAAAATATAAGGATGAGTTTTATATTATCCACGGGTCGTACGACATGCACTCATTTTTACTTTCCAAAGACGTAGTGTAAGGAAATTGTAAGAATTGTAATCATGATTTGTGTATGTGTGTGTGGAGGGGGGGGGACGGGGAGTGACCACGATAACTCCCAAACAGTAATTCCGATTAATCTCCCATTAAGCGAACATGTTATTGACTACTAACGCAAGATCTGTACAGATTGTCGCAGAAATCGGTCGCCGGTTTAGGTATTTAATCCATTTTCAATCCATTTTGGGATTAATTTTGTAGGGAAAAATCTCTCGAAGAATTGTGACAGAGTGTAAGGGGATAAATATTGAGGTGGTGTAATTGAACATTACTAGGGTAGAAACAATATCTCCAGTTTCAAACGAAGATGTTTAAAGTTCGAATCTAGCCGATTCCTTTTGTTTTCTATTCTATTTAGATATTGTCTCCTTGTGTAAATTAATGTCAGTGTAATGTTAATTTGTCGAAATTGATTTCATCCATAGTTAGGAGATCTCCCACTGTTTCCGTTCTTTGCACAGCAAGACAAAGTTTTTGGTAGACCGCCCTGTTCGGTTGAACATATCAGAAATTTATCTGGGTGGGGTTTGTTGAGCTTAAGCCCTTTCGGTAGCCTTTTCCGCCTAACCTGAAACTGAACATGTCAGAACACTCAGAAAAAGGAATTGATTAAAACTACAAAACATTTTTGTTGAGTACATTTTGGTTGTTTTAGCAAAATTCAAGTAAAATTGAACCATTTTACTTCAATTAACAAAACATTTTTGCTGACGATATAATTTTTATTTGGAATTGCAAAAAAAAAAAAAAAAAAAAAAAAAAAAAAAAAAAAAAAAAAAAAAATTGTTGATTCAAACAAAATTTCCATTGACCTATATTTAAACAAATTTTTTGTTTAAATATAGGTCAATAAAAATTTTGTTTGAATCAACATTTTTTTTTTTTTTTTTTTTTTTTTTTTTTGCAATTCCAAAAAAAATTTTTATATCGTCAGCAAAAATGTTTTGTTAATTGAAGTAAAATGGTTCAATTTTACTTGAATTTTGCTAAAACAACCAAAATGTACTCAACAAAAATGTTTTGTAGTTTTAATCAATTCCTTTTTCTGAATGAAATTTCTAAAAAAATCTTCTTTTTTTTTACTTACTGGACACAAACACCAGCGTTCAGAAATTAAAGTGGAGACAATAAAGATTTTTTTAATAATGTGTTCGTTTATTTCTGCTATGACGAAGATCAATTTTAATTGCGAGAGCATCTTAAGTATTTATCAATGTTATTTTATTCAACAAAATAACTTAACGTTCAATGTGTTTCTTTTTACATGTTTGTCACATATTTCATTCTCGTGTTACAATATCACTTAACATTATTATATGTAAATATCAGCGAAAGAATTTCGTTTTATTCTCAAATCAAGCACATATTATATCTAAAATTCTTATAAAAAGTCATTCGAAATGGTATTTAAAAATAAAAATAAATAAATTTAGAGATAATATTTTAATAACTCAAACATGCTCAATAATCTTGAAGAACGTATCAAAAATCATACTATTTACCTTATGTATTTTATTTTCTTATACTGATTAAAATTTGACTTAATAAAGAATATCTGATGGAATTTATTTTATACCAGTAATTTTTCAAAAGATGCAATTTTAGAGACTTAATCAAGCGCTTAATAATTTCATTTATACTGAGTTTTTCAGAAATCCCAAAATAAACCTTTGTCAGCAGAAATGCAGGCGAAATTAAAATGTCATTGGTTTGGAAAATCTGCTGATCTTTTGCTTTGCATAGTTTGCATATAAAAGCAGTTATAAATCTGGGATATCTGAAATCGGGTCTTTTTGAGAAAAATAATCTAATTATAATAATATATTTTTAGATTTACATGTCGTCTTGTCTTCTGAAAGCAAAACATATGTTTTTAATCTTTTGGAGGTTATGTGAAGTATTTAGGGCATTAAAGAACGAATATTGCTTTAAAAATTAATATTGAGTTTGGACGTTTATTTTCAAGCCCAGTTTTAAAAAAGATGAGTTTGGTTTACTATAATTCGAGACCATAATATCATTTTTTTTTCATTGAAAATAGAATAGCGCAAATAGAACTTCGTTTTCGGGAGCAATGATTCTAGTTGTATTATGCTAACCATCTTTTCTTCATTCTATATATTATGTATGTCCTTGGATACCCTTGGATCTGTTTGGATCCTTTAAAATAACCAAACTTAAAAAAAATGTATTAATATGAAACTCAATAATTCTCAATGTTACTTAAAAGGTGTCATTTAAAAACACAAAAATATGTTAAAAGATGTTTTAAAAAATGTTTTAAAACAGGTTTAAAAGCCCTCCAACCACTTTCGACTGGCAACCGCAACCATACTCAGGAAGTGCCAGAGAAATAACATGTGAGATTTCTGTAAGAATAGTAAGAGGCATTTAGCTGTGATGTTGTCTAAAGCATGCAATTGGCAGCACCAAAAAAGTAAATTAGAATCTTTGATGAATATAGATTTTTTTTAAATATTGCTACAGGACCTATATATTCTGTTTTTCAATCAAATGTGTTGCGCCATGTCAAGGTTAACTAAATGCTTACATGTTTTAAAATGATAGATCTCAATGGAAACTACCCATATACAATCTTTGTTTAAAAAAAGAAGGCATACAATTTTCATTTAAAAATACCCTCAGAATCATCAGTGACAAAAAAAAAAAAAAAAAAAAACTTATGTTTACGGGCATTGTTTTAAAAATCAAAGAAAAGTTTTGAGATTCATAAGATTTTTGAGAATTTAATAAATCGTTTGTTAGATTAATTATTCTAAATATCTATATATCACCATACCAATGAATTAATTGTCATATCTTAAACAATCTAAATAACATAAGGAGGCCTATTATGCGTTTCAAATATATTTATCTTTTTTTTAAATTCCAGTAAATAGTTCAATAGAAGACGTATTTTTTCTACTACAAAAGCTATTTTATATCTCAATTTTGCTTCTACTAAATATCTCATAAAAATTACCATACTTCCAACTTTGGTATGTAATACATAAGGTAAGTGTGAAATGCGCTCACGATAATAAAATAATCTGGATAAAGTACTTTCATGCATGATTTACTCATTATTCATAGTTCATTTAACGAAAATTTCTCTTTAAGACAGAAAAAAAGAATTATCCATGCTTCATTAGGATATTATATATTTCTATAAAATAAAAAATTGAATTTAATAAAAAAGCCCAGAAAAATGTGTTACCATTTCTAGGTAATTATTCGTCCTTTCCATGAATATCGGAAAAACATTAGCGCCAAAAATATTTTAAAACAATGTTAGTGTGTTTTTGAAATTAAGTGTTAAAAAGTAAGTTCCTTATTGAATAATGAAAATAAAAATGTGTCTACTTATAAGGAAAATTAAAAGATCAGTTAATGAGATTTTTATTTAAATTCAACAGCGATTAAGA
Organism: Maratus michaelseni; assembly: GCA_963931845.1. Lineage (NCBI taxonomy): Eukaryota > Metazoa > Arthropoda > Arachnida > Araneae > Salticidae > Maratus > Maratus michaelseni. The sequence goes on along the minus strand of OZ007590.1, from coordinate 124,641,329 downwards.
CCTTGGCCGTTTTGAGTTTCATAAATTATTTTAATAAAATCCAAGTGCCGTTTCAAAACTTCGTTAATATTAAAGTGAGTGACAATAGAGCTATTTATTCTTGTTACCAGTTGTACGTATGATTTTTTAACTAACTTTGACAAAGTATTGAATTTCTGTGATCTATTTTTTATTATTAAAATTTAAATTTAAATGAGCATTATATTTAAATTTAAAAGAGAATATATGATACATGTCCATACCATTTATGCCCCACTTTGTGAAAATCGTATAATGTTACTAAAAACAATGATGTTATTATTAATGATTAAAATTGTGTTTCTGTTTCAGTTGTCTAATTTGTTTCATAATATAAATTTTTGAGATTGTCTAAGAAAATTTTATATATATATTTTCTATATATATATATAAATATTTCACTAAATAAAAATGCTTTTATACATCAGTCTTTCGTCACAGCAGACTTAAAGGAGTATTTGTTTTATTAACTGTCAGCCGCAGAAAAACGAAATAAACTCATATGGTGAAAAAAAAACACACTTTTAATATGATCATATTATACAATAAATTCTTTGAAAATGTTTTACTTAGGAAAAATGCAAATTGGTAGGATTTTTTAAAATTTTAATTTAAGAACTTTTACTGCAAAAGGACAAACTTTATGATAGAAATATTGCTTTTGTATGAGAACAGTATTATCACAAAAGATTATTTCTGCAATTTTATCCCATGATTAATTTGATTTTTAATAAAACATTAAGAACTCATGTCGAGTGTATAATTATCTTTAATCTAAAAACATACGCAAAAAATAACATTAACATTAAAAAGGTAATCTTATTTATCAGTGGGTTAGAATACATCTCAAGTGCATGTATTTAAATAAATAAAAGTAACATTCATACAATAAATTTAAAAGAAAATTTTCAAGTATAGTGTTAAAATCATAAAAACACGGAGCGTGCAATAGCCAGTTTTAAAAAAGCCTGCGTTTATTGAAATGCTTGCGTTACTTTTTTATTAGTACATAAATTTTGCTAAAAAATACAGTTATAAAACTTAATTCTCTTATAAATTTAATATTCTTGATTATCCTACAACTTTATGTTTTCACTTCTTTATAAGAACGCAAAAGAAAATTGAAAATGAATGAATATCAATTCATTTTAATACGGGTTAATTGAAAATGTCAAGACAAATGACATATAACCAAACATTTAGATAATTTCTAGACTTTTGTTTTACATAATAAGCTCCATTTAAAAGACTTTTTGAATTAATATTGTAGAAGCTTATTATTTATTACCGTCTTTTTATTTATTTTTTTAAATATGGTGTTATATGCATTTAGCTATCTACTATAAAAATTACTGTTAATTAAATCGCTTGCTTGATAAGCGAAATAAATCTAAAAATATTGTTTTTATTGTATAGGCAATATAAAAAATAAACTATGTATAGTTAAAATGAAAAACAAATATAAAATTATAGAATAATTTATTTGTCACGTTAAATCCCTTCCATTTTTTTTCTAGTGAAATTTTTCTAGTGCTTTGATTTATATTTAGTCAATTAAAACAACCTGGATATTTGTGATAGAATTATTTATTTCAATCTACTTCCATTTTCAATAAAAATGGTCAAATGACTGGACAGTTTGCTGCAAATTTTTAACAGTGTACAATGCGATGGACAACCAATGCATTAAACAATTTCTAATCACAACTGACTATAACATCTTTTAAAACCAATTTAAGCCTTCAAATCCAATAAATTATTATGCCTGGAATATGCCTCTTTGGTTTGCATCTTGCAAGTGTTTCAGTAGATACTAAGTGTTTCTAATACGTGTAAAATTGTATTATAACAGACATGAACAAAATACGAGTGAGAGCGTGTGTATTTGCGTAATTATATGTGTGTAATGCGCAAACATACAGGGTGGAAAGTGTAGAAGTTACGTAGGTATTTAATTTGTAAACCGTTTTACCTAAAGCTATAAAACTGGTGTCTACACGCTTGAAATTGAGAATGCGCTACACAATGAAATCAAACGCAGCGCCCCTAGATGTGATAGGCGGTTCTTTGCGTTTTGAGGTAGAATGTCATCAAAATATTATTCAGAATCGTCAAATTTATAGCAAAGGACACTCTAAATACATGAATAGCATAACAGAAAGTGGAAAGACAGAATGTAAGTTGATGCAAATTTCGCCTTTGCTCTCATAAGAATGAACAATTTAGGTCGGCAATAATGACCAATTCGAGCACAGTCAATAAAGTTATGTTTCTTCTATATGCAGCCATCTGATTATAATATTGGTTATATCTGAATTTGTGGCTAGAACGGTTAGGGATGATAATAAATGTCAAAACAAGCAAATTTTGTGTAGTAAACCAGTGGCCCAATCCACTTAGTAAATCAAAAGTACAGTGTGTCTCACACCAATCTAAGTCCAAATTTTTGCTCATAACTGTAACAATAACGAAACTATTTTAGCGAAATCTTCAAAATAATAATTTGTTTTTTGTAAACTGTCGTAAAATCAAGGGAATTGTTTGAATTTCACTGTTATTCAATGGGTGACATTGTATGCATTGTCAGCTACCTTCCAAGTTTTGGAGTATCTAGCTCAGTGTTACTTGGACAAGGAGGATTTCCATTTCTAGTACTTTTTGAGTTTTCAACATGTTTCATAGAAAGCAAAGTAACTATGTTGAAGATCCCGCTGAAATATTTTCATCATATTGTTTCAGTTACAAACAAAATTACGGATTTGGCTTGGTGTGAGACATTCTGTGTCTTTGATTGCCTTACTTTAAAAGGGGATTGCGACCTTGGATTCCTGCACAAAATTTGCTTGTCTTGCCATGTATTTTCACTTGTTACAATTCTGAAGATCAATTCAGACACAATATAATAAAAAGATTCCGTATATTAAAAAGAAATGATCTAAAAGATAAAATAAATTACCAGCATCAAAATAATACAAAATAGCCAACATAAAATTCATAATATGTCCAATACATATTTTTAATGATGTTACAATCCTTCCAGTGACAGGAAATTTAAACTGACTGGTCTGATACCATATCCTAATATTTTGGGCATTCTCTAAAGTTTTCATGACTTGAATGTCTGTGTGTCAATGAATTTCGTTTGGCTTATATGTTCATATGTCAATATAGCATTTTATATATAAAGTTCCAACCTTTAAAAATAGATAAATAACGGTGGAGCACAGAAGCTCTATAGTACATAGATTCGGAGTGCTACCCGGTTTGACTCTGACTCTCTTTAATATCTTAATCCATTTTTTAATTAAAATTCCCGACCATTTTCTTGTGTTATTCTTATCTGTACCGAAATCAACACTGTACTACAGACTGGAATCAGGTAAATTTAGATTCGAAATTTTCACTTTCAAGTTGGGTTATTTATGCACAAGGAGTTCATTTCCAATTATATTGATGATACTTAAGAACTTTATAAATGAGTTTTTTCTCGAATCTCCAATAATAGTTCAATTTCAACAACATGATCACAATCCTCAATCACAACATTAACCTATAAAATCGAAACTTTGTATGCGTGTATTATCACCCAACAAACAAGGATAGACAAAAACTGATGGGCAAACAAAATGCCCATCAGGTTGTTAACCCTCTGACTGTCCACAAAAAAGGCAAAATTGTAAAGTTGTTTTCTCTGTATTTGATTTTAAATGCTAAAAAAATATGATTGTTTCAAAATTATATAAACCAAAAACTTAATTATATATATGAATGTAATTCTTGAGAGTATTAATCACTACTCAATGTATCAAAAGCGCATTATATATGTAGAATTACATTAATTTAAATTATACATGTATTGCGGTGAAACCTGGAACTTAGTGAACGTATTAACACGGGCGTGTGAGTGAGATGGTTTTAAGGTAGTTGCTAGCGAGGCTAACGAAAAAGAAAGGCTACCGCGGTGCTTTAAGCGTATCTTTTTTTACAGACCGCCGGAGTCACGTGATGCTCGAATGCAACAATGAAGGTGTACGGAAAGAGCATAACGTCACTCTAGCGGTCTGTAAAAAAAGATAAGTGGAATGTGCCACGGTAGCCTGTCTTTTTCGTTAGCCTCGGTTGCTAGGGTGTGACGTCAGTTGAAACTGATCTACTTTCTAAATAGAATCATCAAGTTCTTCATTTCATCATTAGGGGTGCAGCGCGCAATTTCATTGCGTAGGGCATACTCACTTTCATATGTGTAGACAATACTTATATACGTAATTGTGCCTACATCCATTTACGAAAATAATATCTGCATAAATTATACGCTTTTCATCCTGTATATATGTTTGTTTAATTAAAGAATTAGGCATTTAACTATTACCCATTTTTTAATGTTACAAATATATACAATACATGAAAACTTGATTATTATCGTAGCCAATTTTTTAAATATTGTACTTATTTTTTTATTTATTATGTTCGAGATATTTGTCGTCATGTTTAACAACAAAAAATTACAATTTCTTTCTTAACACAACACATTTTATTCTTTTAAAATAATGTTTTAAACCGATCTGTAGGTCAAAAAATCTCTCTATAATGAGATTAGAATGGTAATAGCCGAATTAAAAATAAACTGGAACGGGTGTTTGCGTTTTTTAAATATATCTGTTAATAAGTATTACTCTATTCAAGTGTATTTTGCAATAGAATATTTTATTTTACTGATATCCATGTTTTCTTCCTACACAGTATAATCCCGCTGTCTCGACTCACGAAATCTTGATATTTAGCATAACTAGACGATTTTATTATCTTACTTTTTTAATCTCTAAATAATTTTTGCTAATCACGCAGAACATTACGTTTGAAACAAATGTGGGGATGTATTCGGAAAAATGATATTTGAATACATTACTTCGAACAAAAAAATTTCTTTTGAAAAGAGTTTTCATATGTAGGTATATCTGTATATGATGGTACATCGGTTTTTGTAGAGGCACTAATAAACTTCGTACACATTATGATCTATATTCTTGTAAAAATTCTAAAATTAATATGATATTGGATTACGTTGTTCAGGTAAAGTGTTGAATTTTTTTTTTTTTTGATAAAAAGTCATCGCATCGTGTGCGGTTTATTATTATATTTTTGCAAATATATGCATCCTCCCCGCAAATCTCAGAAAGTTACACAAATACAATATTAGTGTGAGAAATAGTTTAAAACCACATGTTTAGTTATATTTATATACTATAGGCCCGTCCCAGCTTCGCTCGGATGGACAATGTGGAAAAATGTCTTATGCAAAATAATCTAAACAAAAATCAGCAATAGGTGTCTTATTCGTCTACTTTGTACTAATTTTACTTTAATCTGTAATGTAATATTCAACATCTGTAATCTAAAATATGAATTTTCAATAAACATTTCCCCTCGTGGAGAAAAGTTCCTATGCTTAATGGCTGGACCTCCACGAGAGGGGTGATTTCGTATCATTTCGTCTAATCGTCCCGAATCAGATTCATTGCCGATGTTGGCGCAAAATCGCTAAAATAGCTGAAATATGTGTTTACCTTTTTTTTAGCAGATTGGTTTAGCTGTATTTTATGTATTTCATTATTTTAATGTCATTGTTATAATTTCATTGTTTTAACAATTCTTGCTAAAATATAGATAACTAAAATATACTAAAATATAGAATTAAAAAATTAACTAAAGAATAAAATTATAAATACAGTAGATTTCCGTTACAACGAATTCCATTACAACGAAAAATCCCGTTACTACGAAATTTGACAAATCCCCTTTTCAAATTCCATTAACTCCAATGTATTAAAAATTCCGATTTAACGAAGGGCATTTTATTAGAAATTCCGTTACAACGAAAAATCTTCACCGAGCTCTTTTTTTTTTCAATTACTTAACAGAAATGAAATATACTTCGAATTAGAATGTCGAAGATAAAAAAATAACGTTGTTTTGGGGACAGGTGCAATTTCAGATTTTTTCCCCCTTTACTATTTTTTATTTTGTTTACTTCTTTTTCCGAATTCCTTTTCTTTCATTAGCCCATACGCTTCAAAATGATCACGTGACAGACAGCAGGTGGCCTTCACTGTGAAAGGAGTGTTTATGCTTGTTCTGGGATATCTCTATCGCCAGTACCTGTTGCAGTGTGTTTCTTGCTTCGTTCGTTGATAAAATGGCTTGTGTAAAACGAAAACAATTTTCGTTGGGAGAAAAAAAAGCTATAATTTCTGAGATTGATAAAGGATTGCGGAAAACTGATGTAGTAAAAAAATATGGAATAACACCATCGACTTTATCTACATTTCTAAAAGATAAGGAAAAGATTGAGAGGCAATTCCAAATTGCAAGCATTGGTTCCCATAGAAAACGAATGCGACAGTCCCAATTTCAAGATGTCGATAAAGCCGTGTTCAAATGGTTCGAAGATGTTCGTTCGTGCAATGTACCTATAAGTGGTCCTCTGATAAGGCAAAAAGCTCAAGAGTTCGGAACAATGCTTGGTATCGAAAATTTTCAAGCCAGTGTCGGATGGCTCAATCGCTTCCGTACTCGCCATGGAATTGTAATGAAATCAATTTGCGGCGAAGCAAGTGATGTACCTACAAACACTGTAAATGAATGTAGAGCTGGTAAAGTAGCTGCCCTTATAAAGACATATAGCTCCGATGATGTTTTCAATGCTGACGAGGCTGGAATATTTTATCAACTTGAACCGAGAAAAACATTAACATTTAAAGGCGACAAATGCATTGGAGGAAAAACTTCAAAGAAACGAATTACAGCACTTTTTTGCTGTAACAAATCTGGAACCGAGAAGAGAAAAATACTAATTGTTGGTCACTCTGGCAAGCCCCGTTGCTTTAAGAACTGTCATTCATTGCCTTGCGATTATAAATTCAATAAGAAGGCATGGATGACACAAGATATCTTTAATGATTGGTTAGTGCAATTTGACAAAGAAATGAAAGCTAAAAAACGGAAAATTCTTCTCCTGATTGGTAACTGCATGCCTCATAATAATCCCCCCAAATTAGACTGCATCCAAGTTGAGTACTTTCCGCCGAATTGCACTTCTATTCTACAGCCTCTAGACCAAAGCATCATCCGTGCTGTAAAATCTCGCTACAGAACTCTTTTACTAAAAGAAATTCTTTGCGGCTTAGAAAATGGCGAAAGGCCAAAAATAAATCTCAAAGAAGCTATTGAAATGATCTCTGGTTCGTGGCAAGAAATTAGCCAGAAAACAATTTCTAACTGTTGGAAACATGCCCGATTAATTGAGACCGAAGAAAGTGAATCAGAAGTTTTAGATTTGGATGAGTCTTCTGAGTTAAACACAATTTGGAAGGCTGCCAAAAAATTAACATCAATCCCTGATCAGGTGGATTTGGAGGATTTCTTATCTGTGGATGACAATATTCAAACATGCTCTGAAGTGACTGATGAAGATATCATTTTATCCATTAAAACTACATTAGACCAACAAAATGACAAAAGCAGTGATGACGATATTGATGTCACCGACGATTCAAAAGTTACTACTTCGGAAGCTCTCTCATGCTTGGAAAAAATGTGTGCTTTCGTTTCTCATCAAAAGAATGTTCCAGAGGAGGTATTTTCTCACATTCATTCGTTGCACACGTTTTTGTTATCATCAACAACACATTCCTTTGTACAAACTAAAATCACAGATTTTCTGCAATGATGTACTACTAAATAAAGGTTAGTCCGTAATTTTGTATTTTTAAAGTTGAATTTTAATTTACTAACTTTTTCTATGTTAATTTAACTTGTCTTCCATTGAAATCCTCTATAATGAAAGGTAAATTTATCTTACATAATTAATTTACGTGTATATGTAATTCAATAGATAAATAGGAGTAATTCCGTTACAACGAAAAAATCGTTACAACGAAATATTTTAGCGGTCCCGTGGAGTTCGTTGTAACGGAAATCTAACGTAATATAATAATATAATTATATTAAATAATAAAAAATTAACTAAAATATAGATAAAATACTTAAGTGATACAAAGAGAAACACAAAAGGTTTATAAAAACCTTTAATGACCGACATATGTGTCAGCTCTCATATGGCGCCATTTTCAAGATATACAACGATAAACAGAATATTCTCGCAAATTTTTGAAAATAAACTTGAAAATCATAAATCAAAATATCATATATGTAAAAAAGCAGGCGCTTACGATCAGCAGGTGCGTAAAAGTCAACTGTAAACGTAAAAATCAATATTTCCTTATTGCTGTTTTAAAACTGGAAAGTACTTCCTGCCAAATTGTAGGTAATTCAAATAAGCAATAAGGAAATATTAATTACCACGTTTACTTTTGACTATTTTAAGCACCTGCTTTTATACATATATGATCTCGTGATTTATGGTTTTCAAGTTTATTTACAAAAATTTGTGATAATATTTTGTTTATCGTTGTATGTCTTGAAAATGGCACGGCATGAGCGCTCAAACATATGTCGATCATTAAAAGGTTTTTATAATCCTTTTGTGTTTTCTGTTTGTATCACTTAAGTATTTTATCTATATTTTAATTATAATTAGTGATCTTATTATGTGATTAAGTATTCTTGCGACTTTAGTTTTGTAAGTGCATTGTTGCAAGATTCATTATTTTTTTATCTAAAAAACCCCTCAGGTGGTCAATTTCTAATATCGCTGAAATACGTGTGTAACCATTTTTTTAGTAGGTTTGTTTTCCTGAAAATAAACCTTCGTGCTCCTACGTGCTCCTACTTAAAACTGATGCAGAGATATGGCGAAATGACCTATAACTCTAGACCCTCCTTTAACCCCCTTTAAATGGGGAAATTACAAAACATCTTTCTTATTGCTTGCCTAGGCCATAACAGAAATCGACTGTCCAAATTTCATGATCCTGACTTTAGTCATTTCAGCTGTGTCAGGAAGAGTAAGTAATCAGTAAGTAATGTCTCCATTGCTCTAAATTTTATTTCTTTCACAGCTGCTGGACTATCTGTGCTTCATATTATAGAACTAACCCTACTCTACTTATATAGTATTTTCCTATTCAGATTGGTAGATTAGAACCATGGATCTGAAGCTAAAAGAAAGAGTCGTCATCGAATTTTTCGCAAAAGAAGGTTGTGCTCCTAAAGACATTTATAGACGCTTGAAGAATGTTTATGGAGACGCTGTAATTGTCATTAGCAATGTACAGCTTTGGGTGAAGAAGCTTGGAAACGGAGAAACAGAAATTGCAGATAAAACGAGAAGCGGATGGCCGACAACATAAGTCATAGATGCAATTCGAGAACGTGCTGATGAACTTATTCGAGTGGACAGACGCGTTACAGTTCAGGATGTTGCTGGTACATTGAACGTCTAGTGTGGCTGTACCCAAGGAATTATTGCTGACTTAGAATATCACAACGTTTGTGCTAAGTGGGTACCCTAGCAATTGACAGTTGGTAATCGGAGGAGGAAAGTGGAAGTTTGTCAAGGGCTCCTGGACGCATTTGAAGCGAAGCAACAGGACTTCTTCAGGAATGTGGTCACTGGGTATGAGACCTGGCTGTATCTGTATGATCCAGACAGTAAAATGCAATCCAAAGAATGTTGTCACAGTGGTTCTCTGCGTCCAAATAATTCAAGTCAAGAAGCAAAACACTGATTTTTTACAAAATGTTTTTGATGCCTGCCTGAGTTATTCGATGGCGCAAATGTGTGCAAATGCATGGTGACTATGTTGAGCAGTAGTTTTGTGTACAGGCCAGTTCAGGCTATGATCTATAATAACGTTTGTTGTTACATGTTCATAAATAAAGTTTTTAAGAAACAGGAGGCATTATTTTTTTATCCACCCTCGTAGTATACATAAAACAAGATATTTCTTTCGTTTTTTTAAGGATTTCTTTAAATTAAAAAAAAAATATATATTTACGGTTTGTTTTAATTTCTGTGCTCTGCATTGTGCTAGAATCGTAGTTGGTATAATATGCAGTAAAATATTATGAATTGTAACAACCCATCCGTTATTCCGTAAATCTCAAAACTTTCGGTAACACCTCACCTTTCAGTTTATATTAGATCGCGTTTATGAGACAGTGTTATATAAAATATCAGCTGCGTAACATCAGGAAATATGACGGACGCTTCAACTTCTTAGCCTTATTTTATAATATAACTAATATTTGCACCTGTTCTTTTTTTTTATTCAATGTGTGAATAACTGCATATAATTAATTTTTCATTGTTCGTCTTTAACTTTTATATATTAAAAAATACGTGCTCTTTTCAAAGAATCGTTATTTATTTTTATTGCCTCTCAAAATTCTTAAAACCATGTGAATGTTTCAAATAAATCTTCCGAAATTTATATATAACAAAGTAACTCATATATTTAAAAAAAAAAATGAAATGAATTTCAAAATTCTTATGTCAGAAAATGAAATCAACAAGCTGAAAACAGTTTAAATTTTTCTTTTCTGTAAAATATATTTTTTTTTTCAAAAGCGAATAATTTTCCGTAAAAGAAGAATTCGACAGAAATTCAGACTACATTTATTTCATGAATTTAGATTGACTATTGAATTTTAAAAATTTCTATTTCATATTTATCTGAATGAGATAGTGCTTTTTGTGGACATTTTTAAAGAAAAAGGCATGTCAAAAGAAACGAAGGGTACTCAGGTTTGAATGCTTTCAAGTGATGTTTTAAAAATAAATGTAGTGTCAGCATAATTTTTTATAAATCTTAAAATAAAATATTTGTAAATTTTTATTCTGATTGTGCAATAAAAATCATGCTCTTTGCATTCTCTTTGTAATTATAATATACATGAAAGAAGAAACTTCGACAGATAATATTTATTTGCAAATTCTCACATACTTGAAAAAAACATTCTTTTTTAATGGATTTACATAACAGAAAACAACGCATAATAATTAGAATAAAGTTAGATTTAGGAAATTAGAAGCAATATATGTATATACAATTCTAAAAATAGAAAAAAAATCATGTGTATAGACGTATGAACTGATAATGTTTATAAGGTAATATTGGCAGTGTAGTAATTTATCGTTCTAGGGAAGTTTAAAGATAAAGTGCGAGATTTATACGTAAAACACAATTCATTTATTTCTATTATAAGGGAAATGGAGATTTTTCTCGAAAAATATCTACAGGTATATTAGGTAGCTTTCAATACAAAAAAGTATAAAGCTACCTATTGCAGCCGTTCGGAGGAAAGTAGTTCCGGGAAAATTTCGATATATTTTCACCGATCATGACCCCCAGACCCCAAAACCACCCTCCGTTCAAATGTTGATTTATATATATATATATATATATATATATATATATATATATATATATATCTCACCTATGTCATACGCTAACGCTCGTATTTATAAATCAATTTTGATGAAACTAATTGTGTGTATTAAGCTCACCAATGTCTCGACCGAGTTCGTTGACCAGCTTGGTCCGCCATTCTGTTTCAAGATGGCGGCCATTTAAAAATTTAAAACTAAAATAAATATACAAAAAAGTTAAAAATTCAAACTTATTTTTTAATTAAGTGTTAGGCCTTGATACGAGGATTCCAGAGCATTTTTTGTTTTACCTCTATCTTAAAAAATGGATGAGATAGAGCAGTTTGAAATTCTAGGGTGGCTGACATTTTGAAACAAAACAGCACATTAACGCGATTACTCGCAAATTATTTTCTTTCATTGTTGTAATAATTTTCCCAATCATAAGCATAAAACTATATATTCATATCCATTAGCGCCAAATTCTCGCCAAAATTGGCGACATTTGGCGAAATATCGCCAAATTTGGCAACCAAAATAAGTCTTCATAAATGGAGCCAATTTGGCTATTGCTCAATAATTTGGTGAATTTCTTATTCAAATTTAGTATTAACGAATCTTTTGTAAACCTTTCTTTACATTTTAACTTGCTGTTTTCATGTAACATTAGCTAAAATTTTAAAACGAAGATATAGGAAAGCTACCTTTTCCACCCGGTACAGGCCGGAAGGACTTTTTTTTTTTACTGCTCACTACGGTCAAAATGATAAATCCGTTAATTATTAATAATAATCTCTACCCAAGATATTTTTCATATATTTTACAAATGTGCTTCATAAAAAGCATCTAAAATAAACATATTTGAAAGTATGATATTTGAAAATGCAGACTCAGTAATCGTAGCTGAATGGTCATGCGTGGAAAGTTAGAGTTCCTTAGTTAAATATATTTATTCAGATTTTACAAGTTCTGTGCATAGATTGTGGTTATATCATTTTAGGACCCCGAAAATACTCTAACAGGAAGACTGCATTTAGTAAGTAAAATTTCAAATGATCATGTTTCTTGTAAGTTGTGGGTACCTGTTTTGAGATCTTAAAACAAACCAAACAAATGAGTTTATTCTTTATATGTTAGGTAGCTTTCAATACAAAAAAGTATAAGGTAAAGCTAGGATAGTCTGCGCACAATTCAAAAGAATAGCAATAAGAAATCTAAATATTAATTTTTTGCTAAACTATTCATGAATAATTTTTACTTCATTTGTTTTTTATGAATTTCCATTGCTATTTTGTTGTTATGTTGCAATTTAATAGAACAGTTGTAATAAAACGAAGAAAGTTATTTTGCGCAATCTGTCCTTACAGGGTTGGTGTGATTGCGCACATGGGTAGGAGAGATTGTTACTAATAATAACTACAATTAAATTGTTAACAATAATAATTACACTTAAATGACATTGCTGTAAGGTTTTTGTGAACAAATATAATTATATTAGGAGTGAATATTTCACCCTAATGATTAAAGAATCAGAAAAAGGAAATAATTTAAAAAGCGATTAAAACATTTTAATTAAAGGAAAAAAAATTAAAGAATTAGAAAAAGCAAGTCCAAATAAGATTACTAAGTAAAATTATGTTACTTAATAACACGTTTAACTTAAAATTAGTCCATTTTCATTTTTGATTTTTTTATGCAAATTTACCAATAAGCTGCGTAATCTCTCCTAGCATAGAAACTAATGGGAACACTGCGCCATCTCTCCTAAGTAGCAGATGCGCAAACTCTCCAATTTCGGTAGTAGAGATTGCGCGGCCTTTTATTTAAACATGGCCACTACTAAAACGAACCGTTGATGTTCAGATTGTTAGTCTAGATTAGTAGCTTATGAGAAATCGTTTAAGTTGAAAATATTTCGTACTATTGACATTGTATAGAAATTCTGATGAATAGCTATGAAAATTCAAGCTCTTACTTTGGGAAAACAAAACAAAATAGCAATACTTTATCTTAGACGCTCAAAGCAATCAACGTGCACTTTCAAGTAGACACTCCACTACTGTTGTTGTACAACTACCTGGAGTCGCTGCGTACTCACTCTACTCCTTCCCTCCGAACCTCTATGTGCGCAATCTCTCCGACTGCGGCATCTCTCCTGGCTTTACCTTAAAGCTACCTATTGCAGCCGTTCGGAGGAAAGCAGTTCCGGAAAATTTCGATGTATTTTCACCGATCATGACCCCCAGACCCCAAAACCACCCTCCGTTAAAATGTTCATTTATATATATATATATATATATATATATATATATATATCCATATATATATATGACCTATGTCATACGATAACGCTCGTATTTATAAATCAATTTTGATGAAACTAATTGTGTGTATTAAGCACACCAATGTCTCGGCCGAGTTCGTTGACCAGCTTGGTCCGCCATTTTGTTTCATGATGGCGGCCATTTAAAAATTTAAAACTAAAATAAGTATACGAAAAAGTTAAAAATTCAAATTTATTTTTTAATTAAGTGTTAGGCCTTGATACGAGGATTCCAGAGCATTTTTTGTTTTACCTCTATCTTAAAAAATGGCTGAGATAGAGCAGTTTGAAATTCTAGGGTGGCTGACATTTTTAAACAAAACAGCACATTAACGCGATTACTCGCAAATTATTTTCTTTCATTGTTGTAATAATTTTCCCAATCATACGCATAAAACTATATATTCATATCCATTAGTGCCAAATTCTCGCCAAAATTGGCGACATTTGGCGAAATATCACCATATTTGGCGACCAAAATAAGTCTTCATAAATGGAGCCAATTTGTCTATTGCTCAATAATTTAGTGAATTTCTTATTCAAATTCAGTATTAACGAATCTTTTGTAAACGTTTCTTTGCATTTTAATTTGCTGTTTTCGTGTAACATTAGCTAAAATTTTAAAACGAAGATATAGGAAAGCTACCTTTTCCTCCCGATACAGGCCGGAACAACTTTTTTTGTTTTGCGACTATAAAAACATTTATTTACACCAAAATATAACATTGAACTATATATATATATATATAAATTTGCGCATTTTGCATATTGCGTAAAATTCTGTGTGTTTTTCACATTACGCAGAAATATGTGTAAGAACAGAATATTTCATACAGAAATTATACATACATTTATTATACAGAAATATGTGTAAGTATGTGCAATATACACATAAAACTGTGCATTTAAGAGTTATCATATAACATTTTACGTATTTAGGCAGGTTAAAGTGTTATCATGGAAATATACTGAACAATGTATATTTTAAAATGTACGCACCACTCAGTCGTGTATTTTGTTATTTATACGCTACTTGACAAATGCAGACAAATCGTTTTTATATTATCAGAATACCTGTTTTAACGTGTAAATTTACGCATTTATTTTTTTTAAATGAAGTAATTGTAATTTACAATTTTCATGTGTGTCTCTGATAATACTTGTCACATAAACAGAACATAACACATATTTCAAATAGTAGTACAGATTACAAACAGTAAAATGAGTTTATTTAGTTAATCTATGTAGCGTCCTCAAAGTGAGTTAAAATACGGAATAAATTCGATAAATGTTTGCACAAGGCTGCATTATAAATATGAGAAAATCGCACAGACTGTTAGAAACCAAACAAAATGTCAAATATCAAAACTTGAAATATGCTTATCATAATTAGTGAAGAACCAGTCACGAAATCACGAATGAAATAAACATCGACAGCAAAGTAATTTCAAACCATTTGTAAAGCCTGGTAATTTATAAAGGGCTTGATAGTTAATAGAAGTTTTTTTAGAAGTTCCACATGAGTTAAGAACGTTAAATGACATTCTAGAATACGAAATCGAATTTCTCTCTTCAAATCATGACTAAATTTGCAATTAAACTATTTTTCTAACGCACCGTTTGAGTTGTGGAAATAAGATTACATGAGATGAAATGTTTTAACCATGTATGTACAAATTATGAATTATGAATTTCTCTATATCAATAATTATCTTTCTTAATGTCCGAAGTTTTATTAGTAAATTTAAATAATAATAAGATGAAATTTAGATATTTTTTTTCATAAAAACAGATTTAATAAATCGGCAGTAATAGCTTTCTTTTCTAAAATACATTTCAGGGATATGCAATTTTTACAGTTTCTTTTAAAAAGTTTCGCTATAATCTTTGGCAAAACTTTCCAAATTTTGTAAAGAAATTTTGAAGTTTTAAGGAGGTAAATTTTGACTTTAACCTTCACCAATTTATTAGCTACAAATATATCCGGATTTTGAAATGAACAATGATTTCTAAACACAAAAAGTGTTGTAAAAAACTGTATATTATCATGAATTTTTCAAACAAATGTGTAACACATTTTAACTCGGCATTATAATTATGATTATGCGTATTCCAATATTACTAATGATGATTTGTTTATTACTAACTGAAATAACGAAAAGTACAAAGACATTCAATGTGTAGTCAATAAAAAAAATATCACTAAAGCATCTCTTCATATGTATCACATTGTGTGTTATGATATGGCGTATTTTGAGTATTATGTCCCCAAACATTTGCATTTCAGTATCATGTGCATTGCAGTTAATTAAATATTATATGGGGTTCTTGTTTGTTTATCACAGTTCCTAAAATATTAAAGGAAAAGGATGAAAACCTGATATTAAATTATTTCTATATTTATTTTCAGTTTCAGCATGAAAAAGAAAATAAAGAAATTAGTTGAAATTTGTTCGAAAATTTCAGTTAAAAATAAAGAAATCAGTTCAGTATAAATAAATCTATACATGAAAGCTCATTTTGTAAACGTATCTTTAGAGTCATCAAGCTTTGTTTTTTAAGAATTTTATAGAAGATAATCTCATAATTTTATAGGTGAGAAAACCTTCGTTTAAAAGTATTCAGTTTTGAAATAAATTAAAAAATGTGACATAAATGTGTTTTTAAAAACAAAATAGTGAAAATTGATGAATTTACCTTTTAAACCTGTTAAAAATATACATGGTTCGCTTAGTTAAATGGAGATTACAGTTATACGACCGCTACAGTATAAGTCTCATTTTCATTTGATCGAACAACATTTGCTAATTAAATACTTCAGCGTTTGTATCCATTGTTAAATGGTTCTATTAAATATGCTTTAGTAATTTCATTCATAGCGAAATAACAATTATGTTATATAGAATTATTTAACAATTATATTATAGAGTATATTACATTATTTAATAAAAGTAAATGTTTTAGGAGTACAAATTTATTCTCTAAATATATCAATACGAGAGTCCTAAACAACACTTTTCTAAAATTGCAATATAATGCATGATTTTGAAAACGCAAGTTGTTCAGGACATTCATTATCTTCGATATATTTTCCGTAATATAATATTGACCCATTCGTTTGAACATGTTTGCATTTCCTGAGTATAGAATTGTTGAATTGTTACATAATGTAACTATGTTTAAAATAAACTTTGACTCCCTATTATCTCATACAAATGTGAACGAGTTTATTAATGGTTTTGCAATTTAACCCAGAAGATTAAAGAGAGTGAAAAGTAAAATAAAAGTAATGAAAGTATATAGTATAATTGTAAGAAAATATGTAGAAAAGTTTTTCTTTCAAAGTTTTTATTTTCTGTTTTGTACAAGTGTTTCCAATTTTCAGAAATCAAATCAACATTTTAATTTTCTTCTTTGATACATACAAGTCATATATAATAATTCTGTTGTCAACATTTCTTTTTCTATGCATTTACGAAACGCAGTACGATGAATGAGGTATTCGAAAGGTTTTGGGGCCATCTTCTGACATAAAACTCTCACGTTTCAGCGAAACATGTTTTTGAATTAAAATTGCAGTTAATTAAAAATTGGATCAGCATTCTTTTCATAAATGAAAAGAAAGTTTTTTTCTCAAATCAGTGTTGCAATAAAAGAAGTAAAATGCCGTATTTAATCGTGCTCAACTATGATTATATATTTAAGAAAATAATAATAATAAATAAATAAATAAATAGTATATGCACAAAGAAAAATTCTTTGCACGTCTGTATTTTATCTTTATGATTGTAAAGCAAAATTGAAATTCAAATGTTTAGAAGAAAAAGACATCATCGATTGATTGAAGAAATAATATTTCACATGTATCAAAAAGTATACTTTGTTATATTAAATTAAATTGTATTTTATATGTATTCAATTTATTTTTCTTTGTCCCGTGTTTTTCCAGGAGCAGATAACGTGATTGTCTAATGCAGTTAAAATAATATTATTAATTTTTATTTTCTTGTGCGTGCCTTCTGCTATCTTCGATCAGATTTTACGGTAACTTTGACGGAAAACATGAGATGATATTCTGGCTTGACTAATGTTGTTTGGAGATATTTTTAACCCGTATTTTTTTTTAATTTAGAGGTTTAAACCTGCATCTAAAAATATTAGACTGCAGTGCTAAATCCTCGTAGGGATCCACTGGTTTATTTTTATTTTTATTTTTTTATTTTATGATTTTTTTTTCTTTGGCGAATTAAAATATGAAATTAAGCCTCTATGGCAACGGTCGGCAACTGGCGGACCGCGGAAGGTCAAATCGTGGACCGCCAGAAATTTTCAATTTGAATAAATAGTTTATTAAAATTTACATTAATAGAAACGTTTAAACGATAGCCTTATGAATGTTTCTTATATTTTAAAAGAATCGCCTTTTAAAGTTGCTCCAGCTGCAAAATGGACTGATGTGGCTGCAAAATTATTCAACCTTGAAAAACCTTTACTTCAAATGGAAATAATTGATTTGCAAGAAGATATTTCCTTGCAAATGTACATCCCCTGAAGAATTTTGGGGTAAACATGTTTCAGATAAATATGATTATTGTAAAAAACTGGCTATTTACCTGGCTACTATGTTTGGTTCTACATATCTATGTGAAACAACTTTTTTCAAAATGAATTTTTAGAAGAACAAATATCGTTCGAGGTTAACGGACACACACCTTGAATGCACTCTTCGAATTAGCTGTTCCCCACGTGAACCACATTATAAAAACTAGCCCATGACCGCAAGTGTAAATTTTCAACAATTATCTGCTTTTTCTATTTTATAATGTGTATATAAAAATTTTCAGAACGTATACTTGTGTATATACTAATTTTTCATAACAAATACCTGATTTTTCTATTTTATAGTGTATGTATGTGTAAAAATAACAATTTAAAATTAATAAGTACTAATATTACTTAAGTGTTTTTTCTCTGGATCTCGATAAAAATTTTCAAAAGTATTCGGACCCTACTTAAAATTAATTGCCGACCCCTGCTCTATGGGAAAGGGGTCACGAATTTCATTTAACGAGGCACCACAATGGCAAGAGATTTAGGGTGTTACACTCGTAAAGTACACACCATTCGCAAGCTGATGTTGAGCCGATGGAAGCATTGTTTACAAATTTCACATTTTCATTTCAATGCATTTAAATAACATTTTGCATAGAATATCTGAGGTCAATGATCAACTTCATTTACTGAAAAAAATGTTTCTTAATGTATGAAAATATAATATAACTACTAAAGAAAATATACAATAACCACTTCCAAAATTCTCAATATGCCGAAAAGCTTTCTTTATCTTTAGAAACTGCATAAACTAATACATTTTTGAGATTTTTTAAAACCGTTTCAATAATATTAATATTAAATTAATTTAGCCAAAAATATTTTAAAGTACAGATGATAGTACAATTATCTTTTACTTTTTTCTCTAATAGTTCTTTTATATCAAAAGTCTGACACATACATGTGAACACAAAATAATCTGTATTAGAAATAATTAAATAATTGCATGTAGATAAATATTTAGGCCTCCAGTTTTATTCGTATAGAGTAATAATTAATGTTGTTACTCAAGATGTAGCATGATACTCTGTAAAAAAAGACGAATGTTTCTTAATCTACGAAAATATAATGTAACTACAACAGAAAATATAAAATAACTACTACGCTTCTGAAAAGTTTTCTTTATATTTGAGAACCTCATGAACTATTATATTTTAGAGATTTAAAGAATCCAAAATTTTCCAAAAAACTTAATATTCCGAAAAGCTTTCTTAATCGTTAGAAACCTCATAAACTAATATATTTTTGAGATTTTTTAAAACCATTTCAATAATATTAATATTAAATTAATTTAGCCAAAAATATTTTAAAGTACAGATGATAGTACAGTTAGCTTTTATTTTTTTCTCTAATAGTTTTTTATATCAAAAGTCTGACACATACCTGTGAAAACAAGATAATCTGTATTAGAAATAATTAAATAATTGCATGTAGATAAATATTTAGGCCTCTATTTTAATTCGGATATAGTAATAATCAATGTTGTTACTCAAGATGTAGCATGATACTCTGTAAAAAAAGACGAATGTTTCTTAATCTACGAAAATATAATATAACTACAAAAGAAAATATAAAATAACTACTACGATTCCGAAAAGTTTTCTTTATATTTGAGAACCTCATAAACGAATATATTTTCGAGATTTAAAGAAACCAAAAATTTCCAAAATACTCAATATTAAGAAAAGCTTTCTTTATTTTTAGAAACCTCATAAACTAATATATTTTTGAGATTTTTTAAAACCATTTCAATAATATTATTATTAAATTAATTTAGCTAAAAATATTTTAAAGTACAGATGATAGTACAGTTAGCTTTTCTATTTTCTCTAATAGTTCTTTTATATCACTAATATCGGAGGCCGAATGTTTTATAAAAAAAAGACGAATGTTTCTTAATCTACGAAAATATAATATAACTACAAAAGAATCCCGCAGTGGCGCGGACGGTTAAGCTCGGTTCCCGTAAGATCATCGAAAGCGAAGCAGCATCGACCAAGGTCACTGCTTGGGAGGGTGACAACCTCTCTTGACTGCCGCTAATGTGGGACCGTGTACGTTAATGGGAACTGGTGCACGTGAAATCTGTTCGTGGCTCCAATCTCCTCCAAGTTTAGTATAAGCGTTACCTGTGGGGGTGCCAATCCAGGTGCAGGTCTCTCATCTGGAATTGGTTCAAAATTAGGAGAGCAGCTCTAGAAGTCCAACCTCCCTTGAGGCTCTGGCACCCCCTTCTTTCAGAGAAGTGCCTTGGTACTTTCTCTGACACGCCAACAACAACAACAACTACAAAAGAGAATATACAATAACTACTTCTAAAATACTCATGATTCCGAAATCTCAATAAACAATGTTTCTTTTGCTGCTAATGATTTTCTGAAATGTTTCCGAGTAGTTTATTAATCAGATTTTTCAACATGGCATATATGTTTTTCGGATGCTATCAATTCTCATGTATGCACATTGATGTTCAACAAACATGTTTTGCAGACAAACATACCAAATTAAAAGCATTAACATTAACATCACAATTAGGATTATTTTTTTTACTCTTGCATATATAAATTCAGTTGAGCATCTGATAACGTGTCATTAAGAATTCATAGCATACTAAAAACCGATTCCCGATTTGGTAAAACTGATTAATACACCATAAAAACTATTCGGAAAAGTTTATGAAAATTGGTAGTAGCAAAAGAAACTTTGATTTTATAAGTTATTCTTTAAATGTCAAAATTATGTTGGTTTCTGTTTTTTGTTTTTTTTTAAATAAGGAACCTCTTTCATAATCGTGGGTAACTCTGAAGAGGTGTTTGTATATTTTCGTACGTGGTTTTATTATATTTTCATACAATAAGAAACATTTGTCTTTTTTGGCAATGTAGTTGTGCATGTTTTCAATATCAGTTTCAGTTTTATTCTGCGTACACTATGAATTTCGGAAACGGTGTGGATCAATGGCTCAAAATGAAACTGGAACAACAGTATTCGAGAAAGTACAAAACTATCAACCTTATAGTTCCCACACAGGATTTGCCATAGTCTTCATTTCTTTCAATGAAAATGTCATAATTATTTATCCTCCAAATTAGATACATAAGTGAATTTTTTTATTATTATTTGGTTGCTATAGTATCACACACTGTTAAAAATTTGCAGCAAACAGTCCAGCCATTTGACCTTTTTTTTATTTAAAACTGTCACTTAACCGAAATTTAACTCTATTGTGACCATGTTATTGGAAATATTATGGTCATAATAGAGTTAAATTACGGTTATGTAACCATTTTCTATAAAAACGGTCAAATGACTGGGCAGTTTGCTGTAAATTTTTAACAGTGCATTGCAGATGGCTTTACGGACTGGAGCTAACATTTCCTTAATTTCTGTACATAAGACTCCTAAAACTTTAAATAACTAAGCATATTACGTCTGAATTACAATTATTAAAAAGTTTAAAATATTACATTTTTTTCAAAAATTTAAAAAGACTAAAAAAGTACACAAATACATCACACAATACAAATTTTTTTAACAACTTTAACGTAAACATTTTAACGACGTTATAACCACGCAGCACTTCAATTATAGAAAGTAATAATATTTACCGCATTAAAACGTAATTGCTATCCTATACGTTGGTCAAGAACAAATTTTTCAGAGCATTATGTATCATACTGTGTAACCCACATAAGTCCTTATGTCTCCATGCCATATTATAAAAATCTGCCAGGAAAAATATTTAATCTATTTAAATCAAATAATATTAGTACTCCGTTAAAACCTCAAAATGTTGTGAAACATACGTTATTGAAAGCCAAACCTATAATCCCTTCTTATATAAAACTGGTATATTGTATACCATCCTCTGTAAATATTGCAACACTGTTTATATCGGTGAAACTGGTCATAAGGTAAAGCTAGGATAGTCTGCGCACAATTCAAAAGAATAGCAATAAAAAATCTAAATATTAATTTTTTGCTGGACTATTCATGAATAATTTTTACTTCATTTGTTTTTTATGCATTTCCATTGCTATTTTGTTGTTATATTGCAATTTAATAGAACAATTGTAATAAAACCAAGAAAGTTATTTTGCGCAATCTGTCCTTACAGGGTTGGTGTGATTGCGCACATGGGTAGGAGAGATTGTTACTAATAATAACTACATTTAAATTGTTAACAATAATAATTACACTTAAATGACATTGCTGTAAGGTTTTTGTGAACAAATATTATTGTATTAGGAGTGAATATTTCAACCTAATGATTAAATAATCAGAAAAAAGAAATAACTTAAAAAACGATTAAAAAATTTTAATTAAAGAAAAAAAAATTAAAGAATCAGAAAAAGCAAGTCCAGATAAGATTACAAAATAAAATTATGTTATTAATAACACGTTTAACTTAAAATTAGTCCATTTTCATTTTTCATTTTTTTATGCAAATTTACCAATAAGCTGCGTAATTTCTCCTAGCATGGAAACTAATGGGAACACTGCCCCATCTCTCCTAAGTAGCAGATACGCAAACTCTCCAATTTCGGTAGGAGAGATTGCGTGGCATTTTATTTAAATATGACCTCTTCTAAAACGAACCGTTGATGTTCACATCGTTAGTCTAGATTAGTAGCTTATGAGAAATCGTTTAAGTTAGAAATATTTTGTACTATTGACATTGTATAGGAATTCTGATGAATAGCTATGAAAATTCAAGCACTTACTTTTGGAAAAAAAACAAAATAGCAATGCTTTATCTTAGACGCTCAAAGCAATCAACGTGCACTTTCAAGTAGACACTCCACTACTGTTGCTGTACAACTACCTGGAATTGCTGTGCGCTCACTCTAATCCTTCCCCCCGAAGTGCTCCCCCTATGTGCGCAATCTCTCCGACCGCCCCATCTCTCCTGGCTTTACCTTACATACAATATCGCCTTGTTGAACATAAATGTGCTCACAAATCTGGAAACCTACAGTCGAAACCTGTTCATCATTCCTTAGTTACTGACCACACCCCAGATTTAGCAAATATCAAAATAATTACACTCAATTGCAACAATGTTAAGAGTAGCCTTTTTCTTAAAAAGGCTTGCGCGATTACAGAATTGCCTTCCCTCCCATAACAAAGCTTGTACGGTTACACCTCAATTTTCGGTTCTGCACTGACGAAAATTCCATAGTCTTTTATTGAATTAATTGCATATTTTTACCGTGAGCATCTTGAACAACGACTTTGGTTGACGATACTGATGAAGGACTCGTTTGGAGCTTGAAACCTTTTCAAAAAAAATTATTTTCTTGTGTGTTTATATTGTATATTTTTTTAGTCTTTATAAATGTCTCAAATAAATTAAATGTTTTAAACCTTTTAACTTCTAAAAATATTGTAATAATTGTAAATAAAGAAAAATAAATGTCACTATTATAAATCATGGTAAACACAAAATATAGACACTGTCTAAGTGATACGAATCAAAGAGCACGAAAAAAAAGTTTTGATACTTATTCGGTTGTTCGTAAAGCTCCTTCCGTTTGGTAAAACCACTTCGTACCGGATAATTCTAACCCGTCAATTATTAGACATTAGATATCGGGAGTAATATCTTATAATTAAATGATAGAATATTTTGATACGAACTAGCTTTCCCAAACGGCAAGAACCTTCCGAACAACCCAATATAAAAAGCACCTGGTTGTAACAAAACGTTTTATTTAGGGGAGACCGGGGCAAGATGAAGAGTGGGGCAAGATGATGAATGTCTTAATTTTTCCGTTCTCCGCTATGTGGCAGCATCAACCGGACACTACTGACTCTCCTATCGACCGTTCGTTAAACAATACTATAGAGACGCTGAAATCGCCATTTTTGTGTCAGTTGTGAAGCTTTGATTGTTTTCCGCTGCCACGTTATAACTTTTATGCATGTGTAAATAAGCTCTGCTACAGATACAGGTAAGATATATCGTTTTTCTTTAATATTTATGAGTAACTTAGTTCAAATACTACCTATTACCATGAATAAATGTCAATTAATTGCCTTCCTTCATGGCAATGAAAACGAATGTTTTTAAACAGGCAGTCCGGGGCAAGATGGCGAGCTCGTCATCTGGCCCTGTGTTTCGGAATTTATTAAACAAACTATGTTGTCCATTCTATTTAAATCCTGTAAACGCTTGTTTGTCTGTGTGTTTGTTCGCACGACCTTTCGCTTCTATCTCCTTTGGGGCTAAGGGGCGCATGGGATCGGGGGAGGTGTTGTTCGAAAGGGGGCGACCAGAGGAAGACATTTTTGCCATCCGCTAAGCCCCCCTAGCCTCCCGAAAGAAAAACCCTATCGGGGTCCGTATCTCCACTTCCAAGCGTCCGATCGGTACAAGGAGAGAACCGTTCGACGGGGTCAAGACCTCCCCCCTCCCCCGCTGGTCCCCCTCCTCCCAAAAAATTCAAAAAGCGTTTAAGGCCAACTTTCGGCATTGTGACCCACAAACAGAAGAATGGATCCAGTGCTGTAAATGCCAAGAGTGGTGGCATGAGGAATGTTCCAATTATGAAAATGGCATTTTTATTTGTCACTATTGTTAGCTGCACAACTAAACACTTCAAAATTACGTTACAATCAATGCATTATGCTTAGTTTGATACTTTGTAAGATGTAAAAACACAGTTATCATTTGTTAAACAATGTAACATATTCAAAAGATAAAATATATTCAATCTTTTTCAGTGTTGTCATCTTGCCCCAAGGCCAAAGTCATCTTGCCCCAGTACTGGGGCAAGATGACGATTTGTTAATGTTATGAAAAAATAAAATTATCCTTTATTTTTTTTATTTGAAAAATTAAATGGTAACCTATTTAATACTACAAAGGCATACTCTATCAGTTCATGTAAAATTAATTTTACTATTACTTCAAAATAAATTAATAAACAACAAAAATTGTTAACATAGTCATCTTGCCCCGGTCTCCCCTACATATAAACACCTTCTCTAAATCCGCGAAAAGTGAAAAGATTGAACTTGCATAGGGTTATGTTTTCAAGATTTTTGTTGTATGGTTACTTCACAAATTATGAAACAGAAAAAAAAATGAGCTGTATTATGGACGGTGCATTGGAAACTGGAGAGTTAAATAACATCTGTTTATTTAAAAATATGTTTTTATTTTGAGGCATTGATAGCTCATAAAACAAATAAAATTATATATTTTTATTTAATAGAATTTTTTCATAATAAATCGGTCATGTACGAGTATAACTCGCGCTCAAAAGGTTTCGTACATTAAAGTTACTTACTATTAATTACTATTAAATAATAAAACTTTGTATGAATCACCATAAAAACTAAAGAACACACAGGATGCATTTCAGACTGGAAATTTTTAAGAGCTCCTCATCAGCCAAAGTAAACATGTGTCCGTCAGCGGACAATGTCACAAATGAAAAGGAGGACAGAGAGGAGAGCTTACAACGAATGAGACAGGTGGCGCGAGCTGAAAGATAAACACCAATCATGAAGGAGCACATGCGGAAGAGGAAAGTGTATCCAAAATGATAAGAAAAAAAAGAATGAATAAATAAAACTAAAGAAATAAATAAAAATAAAAATAAATAAATAAAATAAAAATAAATAAAATAAAAATAAATAAATAAATAATAAAAGAGAAGAAAAAGAGGTAAAAAATTACAAAAGTAATTTTCAAGCTGAAGAGAGAAAATGAGATAGTGAGAGATCATTGACATGATTATCGGATTTTATTTTTAATAAAAAATGCTTCCTGGAAATCCAAATCAGTGAGAAAGACAGGAGAAGAAATTATTGTGACCATGGAGAAATTGAAAGAGTCACTTGAAGTCCAACAGTAGAGGTAGTCGAAGATTTGGAAAATTCTTGATTTGGTATATACTTCTCATGCTCGCTTAATCTGAACATTATTAGTTCACTTTCAGTTTGACCAATATAACTTAAATTACAAAAACAAGGATAAAAATAAATCCCCACCGGTTCTCAGTAGGAATAGGATCTGTCAGAGAAGAGAATTTTATTTATTAATAGGTTTGAAAATAATTTTATGATTGACAGCTTTAATTATCTTTTTAATTTAACTTTATAATTTCAAACATAGAGGAGAATGAAATGGCAGTAATTTATTAATTTACAAACTCTTACTAACCCTGATTTTTTTTCATAATTTAAGTTTCAGTAGATTCGGAAATAGAAGGCCGTCACATATTTTTTCAATTCACTTTTGGCACTATCTCTGCAAGTGTAACATCTAAAATTAAAACAAATATACTTTTGTGTTCGGTATTATGAGATCTTTTGAACGACACCCTACACGATATATATATATTTATAAATATTTCTTTTTCAAGTAACTTACTGTCTCGGCTAATTACCAACAATTTTGTCCGAAAACCATTATTATCTATCCTTGGATGATCCTGAGTCGATAAGTACCTTGAGCGCCACTTAAGTCTATCACTGACCGCCCGAAAATAAAGCTTGTTTGTAACAGAAAATTCAATTTTTCTCAAAACCTATGCGACACCTAAGGAAATCGCTATAGTTTCCCTGCAAGGTTTAAATAAACTCCTACTACCCTTATTTTATTCACAATTTTAGTTTCAGTGGATTCGGAAATAGAGGGGTGCGGGAAGACATATTTTTGCAGTGAAGTTTCGATGATATCTATTAAAATACAATACATAAAATTAAAAGAAATATATTCAGTGTTGTTATGAGAAATAATGCTAGTTGTAACGGAAAAATCAATTTTTCTCAAAACCTATGCGACCTATGGAAATCGCTATAGTTTTCCTGCAAGGTTTAAAAAAACTCTTACTACCCCTCTTCTATTCATAATTTTAGTTTCAGTAAATTCGGAAATAGATGGGTGCGGGAAGACATATTTTTGCAGTGAAGTTTCGATGATATCTATTAAAATACAATACATAAAATTAAAAGAAATATATTCAGTGTTGTTATGAGTAATAATGTTAGTTGTAATGTAAAAATCAATTTTTCTCAAAACCTATGCGACCTAGGGAAATCGCTATAGTTTTCCTGCAACGTTTAAATACACTCCTACTACCCCCATTTTATTCATAATTTTAGTTTCAGTAAATTCGGAAATCGATGGGTGCGGGAAGACATATTTTTGCAGTGCATTTTCGCCGATATCTATTAAAATATAATACCTAAAATTAAAAGAAATATATTCAGTGTTGTTATGAGTAATAATGTTAGTTGTAACGGAAAAATCAATTTTTCTCAAAACCTATGCGACCTAGGGAAATCGCTATAGTTTTCCTGCAAGGTTTAAATAATCTCCTACTACCCCGATTTTTTTCATAATTTTAGTTTCAGTAGATTCGGAAATAGAGGGGTGCGGGAAGACATATTTTTGCGTACATTTTCGACGATATCTATTAAAATATAATACATAAAATTAAAAGAAATATATTCAGTGTTGTTATGAGTAATAATGCTAGTTGTAACGGAAAATTCAATTTTTCTCAAAACCTATGCGACCTAGGGAAATAGCTATAGTTTTCCTGCAAGGTAAAATAAACTCCTACTACCCCTCTTTTATTCATAACTTTAGTTTCAATAGATTCGGAAATAGAGGGGTGCGGGAAGACATATTTTTGCAGTGCATTTTCGACGATATCTATTAAAATATAATAAATTAAATTAAAAGAAATATATTTAGTGTTGTTATGAGTAATAATGCTAGTTGTAACGGAAAAATCACCTTTTCTCAAAACCTATGCGACCTAAGGAAATCGCTATAGATTTTCTGCAAGGTTTAAATAAACTCCTACTACCCCTCTTTTATTCATAATTTTAGTTTCAGTAAATTTGGAAATAGAGGGGTGCGGGAAGACATATTTTTGCAGTGCATTTTCGACGATATCTATTAAAATATAATACCTAAAATTAAAAGAAATATATTCAGTGTTGTTATGAGAAATAATGCTAGTTGTAACGGAAAAATCAATTTTTCTCAAAACCTATGCGACCTATGGAAATCGCTATAGTTTTCCTGCAAGGATTAAAAAAACTTTTACTACCCCTCATTTATTCATAATTTTAGTTTCAGTAAATTCGGAAATAGATGGGTGCGGGAAGACATATTTTTGCAGTGCATTTTCGACGATATCTATTAAAATACAATACATAAAATTAAAAGAAATATATTCAGTGTTGTTATGAGAAATAATGCTAGTTGTAACGGAAAAATCAATTTTTCTCAAAACCTATGCGACGTAAGGAAATCGCTATAGTTTCCCTGAAAGGTTTAAATAAACTCCTACTACCCCTCTTTTATTCATAATTTTAGTTTCAGTAGATTCGGAAATAGAGGGGTGCGGGAAGACGTATTTTTGCAATGCATTTTCGACGATATCTATTAAAATATAATACATAAAATTAAAAGAAATATATTTTTGAGTTTTGTATTACGAGATCTTTTACACGATATCTCACGTGATATACAAACATATTTTTTTATTTTCAAGTAAATTAATTAGCTCCCTAAATCTTTCCTAAATATATTTGGGAATGGCTAAAAATCTGAAAATATGTGGGTAAATAGGCTTTATAACTTTACCAAGTTAGAACTTTCCACGTTCCATAGTTTATGAAAAAAAAAGCTCTGACAAACGAACAGACAGACACAAGAGTTATAATTGTTCCATTTCTACTTTTTAAGTACGGAACCCTAATAAAAATGGATTCACATTTTCATTATTTATCTTATTAAAGGAACTAATAATTATTGGAGAATGACGTGTTGTTAATAATTTTCATAAGAGCATTTTCTCGTATAAACTGCCAACTTTTAATTTTACTTCGTGTTATTACCTCCATGGAAGTGAAAAGAAAATGTCTAAATGGCTTGGGAAAATAGAACAAACTGTTTTCGATACAAAAATAAAGATATATTTCATTGAAATTTCTAATTATCTGTGAACCTCCTTGGAGAGTCATAAGTATGGAACAACATAAAATCCTTCTTTACTAATTGCGTTATCGGTTAGTTTTCTTGAGAAAACGGTAAAATTGATTATTTTATTTCATCGATTTGCAATAGACAAAGCGATTTGTTGCATTAAAACTACAGAAATTGAAGACATATTTATTTACTTGCTAATAGAATGTTGAATTTCAACACTTAAGAATGAAATAACATAGAATGCTTCACGTAGCACTTATCAAACATTTTCCGTTGAAATCAAAAGGGAAACAAATGTTCTTAAGGGAATAAATATAATACTGTATTTCAGCACGAAATTCATCACATATCTCCTACTTGTCAATAATACCAATGAAAGTTAATTATCAGTTTTTTATTAATAACGATTTTACAGGAAGATTGTTCATTTCTACAGTTTCTTTTTTCACGATTTTCATCTATAGTAGTTCTATAGTAAACAGTATATTTTTATTATTCAAAATATTTTTATTTTATTAAATATATAAATACTTTTAAAATGTTCACATTAAAGTAACATAAATTATGTATTTGGTAATTAAAAATGTCATTGAATTTTACATTAAGGTAAATAAAATTATTAAATTAAATGTATAATATACAGAATAAATAACCACAATTCTATTTTTCTGATTTGCATTCCTCGTTTTTATCAAAAAACAAGGATTGAATTTTTGTTATAAATTATGGTAGAATTGAGAGATAAAGCAAGTAGATGGAAATAATTAAAACCTATATTCAGGCATAAATTTAAGCAAACATTTTCTGTGGTTTAATTGAGAATATTTCACTACCAATTTAATCTGTAGCAAAAAATCGATGAGTGATATGAGATTGTTTTTAATGATTTATAGATGCCAAAAATGACTTCATATAGTAACTTCAAATTTTTTCCATTCATGTTTTTCAGTATGATTTGTTTACATATGCAATTTTTATTTTTCACGATTTGTCTAATCGAGAACATTTATAAAAGAAATATATTTAAATTGTTCAGAATATTGACAATGCTAGCAGGTTTGCCTTTTGTTGCTTTTGTATCGTCACGACCAAAATGATTTCATTTCAGGATGGCTTTTTTTACTTTTTTATTATTTGTACAGCTACAAAACAACACCGAAAGAAATTTTTTGAAGTCACTGCTACAGTAAAGAAAACTTTGTCGACAATCTACGTGCTGTCCGTAGATTAGTCTCGCAAAAGTTATTTTTAACTAACTTTCGTTACTTTTCTCAAAGAGACAGTTTATTTCTCACTGCAAAAACCTTCGTCCATGCTTCATACACTCGCCTCCTCCAGCTAGTAATTCAGAAATTCTCACAACCTGAGTTATAACCATCAAATTCTATTTGCGGCCTCTTTCAAATCGACTATATCTGCACTCTTTCCAGTTGGATCTCGAGTAGATGGTGAAGTATCATCATGGTCTCAAGGATACGAAAACTTATTGCATTCCCATGTCACATGAAAATTCCCAAATATTTAAGTCCTCATAGAATTATGATACTTGAGTTGTCAGAACTAAAATTTAGCCAAACACTCGAAGGCAGTTTATAGTCTGTGAATAAAATATTTTTTACAGAAAAGTCGCTCTCAAGGATGGACATTTCGGGTCATCCCGTGAACAGTATGACATAATACATTCTTAGTAAAAGAGATGAGTAGCTCACAATATAACCTGGGATAATAACCTATCAGAACATGCATTCTTTTCTCTGACATTACCACATGCACCCGTCAATGTTACCCTAAATGTTTGTGCTAACAACTCTGTAAAATATCCACCTTTTTAAACAAAAATAAGTGACATGTATTATTTGAATACTTTTCTTGGAACGGCATGTAATATTTATTTATAAAAGTAAATTTCCAAAGCATTATAAAATAAATCTTACCTTCAGTTTTGCATCGTTTTTTCGTCATTCATTCGTTTTCTACCCTTTAAAAAGGTTTAATCACTTAATATATGCAATCAACGACATTTTTCTTGAAAAACAGTGATTATATAACAAAAATACTCAATAATGAATATATATATATATATATATATGTGGGAGTTTTTTCATGATTCGCTTGCATATTTTTGCAAAGAGTACACAAAAAGTAGAAATAAACTTCCAAATATTGTATCTTTATGACAATAAAACTCATTTCGATGTAATTCGCATATTGAAAAATTTTATGTATTAAAGTATCGATGTTTTTGATAAATATTAAAATCTTGATTCAACTCGATTTAAAATTTTTGCAACACACATCATGTCTTCTCAAGAGCGTACTATTGAACCGCAGCACACCGTTTGAGAACCACTGCTTTAAATGTATCTCGATCGCGTCGAATTGGAAAAAAAGTCCCCAATTCGGTTTGGGCAATAAAAAAGGTTATTTACGAATCCACGCTGGATTTGTTTTACTCTTTTTTTTTCTTCGCATTTCAAAGAAAAATTCGATGTCCATGCTTCTTTAATAATTAATTAAGAATAACGATTCATATTTTTTGAATTTTTTTATCCTTTTCCCGAACGTCTGCTTCATATACAGGTAGAAAATATGAGATTGAATAAGTAGGGTATCAAATAGATATTGCTTGATAAAAGCAAGCTTCTCATTTTCGTCCAAATGGATAATTTAAATAATCGTTGTACGTATTCCGAATAAAATTTATTGGAAAACGGACACAATTTACTATATTTGGCGAAAAGATTGAAATTTGATAGTTTTAATGAGTGGATTAAAATCGTTGGCAAACTCGGAAATCAGATAAATACGCAAATCATTCTATTCAGTATAGAATGACAAAAAAAATCCAAAATCTGAGCCTCAAGTGCATTTGGACCTGTTTTGATACCAGATATAGAGACCTCTACGTGCGATGGATTTTCACAGCCATCACGCACAGACACACACAAACATACACGTACAGACACACAAACGTATTTTTCTTATTAGTATAGATATATTAAAAAAACATATTCCAAACAATGTCTATCTGTTTGTTGGAAGTTATTTCAAAAAACGATGAATAAATTTTCATCTCATTTTTACCATAGGATAGGTCTTTTCAAGGAAACTTTTTGATGTACAGGTATCGCAACAGCTTACATATGTTAATATAGAATAAAGGAAAATTATTGGTATATATGAGTGCAGTTTGGATGGAATTGCTTCTACTCATTGAAAGTTTTGTTTAAGGATTTAATTATTATTATTTTTTAATTAGATGACTGTAGCCTTTTGAATTTGCAAACAGTCATTAGAAACTCAAGATAAGCAGCTATAGACTAATTGTTTTGTCCAATGTTCTCATAATTTGGAATGAAAGTGTGTGTTAAAACATCGAACTTAGTACCATTTTTATTATGTGAACAACCCTCTTTCCAAAATTATTTTCATATTGGAAAGTAGGTACAATTCACTGTCAAATGTTAACAAACACACCTCTCTGCAGCAATTTGAGGATAAAATAGTATGGGGTGTTCATGTGAAAATTAATAGCAACAAAACGATTTATAATAACCGTTATTTTCATATGCACGCTTTCTGCTCAATGACAGATAATAGAAACGGACGGTTAAAATAATATAGAATAATTGAAGCTTTACTGAATTTAGAAAGTTAAATTCTAGAAAATCTACATTTAATCTTATAACTAAACTTTATGCGTATCTTCTTCCAAATATTATTTTATTCACAAGATTTTACAAACTATCTCCTACAATTTAGTTTATTAGTAGAACAAATGTTATATTACAAAGTAATTGTATACAACTGTGCATTTTTTTTGCTGTCAGTTAATTTTCGTTAGCTTCTTTTACGTTATATAAATTTAAATAAAATTTATTTAAAATCTTCATTTTATATTGAAAGGTGAATATATTTTTCTCCATACAACTTCTCTTTTTCTTCCTTCAAAATGTCAAATCTTCCAGGATGAAATAAATGTCTCCCATGAATGATGATGTATTCCTGAATGTCAAACATAATATCGATTTAGCCTAACTGTGATTCTGACTTCATCTTTCATTTATGTGATTTTTTTCGTTTTTTTTTGCGAGATATATTGTATACAAAAATGTAAAAGATTCTTATTTTCAGTAAAATGGATATTTTTAAAAAAAATCTCGAATTTTTCAAAAATTGCTTTAGGTATTCCGAATAAACTTTATTCGAAAGAGATACAATTTACTATATTTGGCGAAAAGACTTAATTTAAATTTTTTTATGAGTGGTGCAAAATCGTTGGCGAACTTGGAAATTCCGAAAATACGCGAATTGTTCCAGTCAACCAAAAAAGACAAAAAATCCTAAATTTCAGCTTCAGGTGCATTTGAACAGCTTTTAGTGCAAAATTTGCAGACTTCTAAGTGCGATAGTTTCTTCAGCCATCACGCACAGACCGTATAGACACACAAACATATTTCTATTATTAGTATATATACAGGGTGAGTATAAAAAAACTATCCCGATATATGAGCCCTTAACTGTCATACCGTTCACAGAAACTGAATGAAATTCTGGCCTAAAGTATTTTGAGGTATGCGCTCAAGAATCATGTGAAAAACAACAGTTAAATTCTAATGGCCCATTGCGATTCACCCGCCCCCTGTCGCGTTTTCCGGCGGGCTCAGCTCTAGCTGAAATTGTATTTTTTTAACCTTAATAAAGGTACCGGGATGTACACCTATGCTCTACAGACGTGGCCTCCTCGTCTGAGCAGTCCCTCATAGGCTGTGAATCGAGGCTGTGAATCCACCATCTGCCGCATGTAATGTGTCGTCGTGTGTGAAATGGAAAATGTATGAAACACAATAAAATGTTTTGTTTTCTGTTGCTTCTCTGTCCTTATTGGTTGTTTTCACTATTCTTCTTAGTCTGTCTAGCGCCGGCGATTTTCGTACTACAGGTACCGTTCCAACGCTTTTTATGGTTTTTCACTATGAAGATCACATTCCAATAAAAAAAAAACTAGGTGTTGCCATTTAAAATTTTCAAATTTTTGTCACTGTAACCGTAACTGTTAGAATTTAACTTTTTTCTTTCATATGATTCTTGAGCGCATACCTCAAAATACTTTAAACCAAAATTTCATTCAGTTTCTGTGAACGGTATGATAGTTAGGGGATCATATATCGGGATAGTTTTTTTATAATCACCCTGTATATATATATATATATATATATATATATTAATAAAAACAATTCCCAAGATAAGCAGCTATAGATCAATTTGTTTAATTTACTTCATTAATTCAATTCAACATATGGAGTGCCAATCACACATAGAGCATTAGTCAATTAGAAGAAGATAGAACAAGAAGCACATATCTGAAACAAATTGAAAAAAAGACAGAGCAAGAAAAGTAAAAGTAAATTATAAGAAAATATTATATATATATATATATATATTTGACGTTTAGCGTTGACTAAATGAGCGACTGTTCGATTAGACAATGGAATATTTGAAGAGCGGCGATGGTTAAAAGGAGTGACTGTTCGACGATGGAAATTTTTTTGACATTTGGTCTGCAATGAATTTAATCAGAGCATTTCCCCGAAACCTAAGACCATTGTTTTTTTTTTAATAAATGAATTAGGTACCATTGTGTCCTTCTTTTCTTCATTCTGCATACTGCTCGGCCTACTACTGCTTATAGTTCCAATTTCCACTGCATTAATTTGGAGATGTTGATAATCTTTTTTCTTCGACTGCTGTTAAATTTAAAGTGTGCCATAATTTCCTCAATTTTGTGACATATATATACATATATATATATGAATGAAGTAAACAATTAAACAAATAAAATATTATCAATTAACTAATTAAATATCTACAAATCAAATTAGATATAATAATCAAAATTATAAAATTATATAAAATAAATGCAAATAAAATAGAGATTAAACGATAATAATGGATACAAAATTAAAATTTTTAAATACCAAAATAATAATAATAATAATAATGAAAACACACTTATATGGTTGAACTTAACTAATTTTTCAAACTGCAGTGAGCATGATGGAAAAAAGATTTTTCATTAACTATAAACTCACGATTAAGATAAATAGCTAAATTTATGAAAAGATCCACTTTTGAGGTTATGTTGCCATTAAAAATAATAGTAACATTTTGGAAATAAAAAGTATGGCTAGAAACTCAAAAATGCTTGGCAATAGAATATTTAAAAATTGTTTGGTTAGAGATATAAAGAGAGTGTTCTTTTGAACTTGTTTCGAGATCTCTTTTAGTTTGAGAAATATGAGATAAATGACACCCATTACTATTATCATAATATATTTCCCATTTACGAAGATGAGGAACAGGAGACTTAGGGGATGGAAATATAAGCTTATTGATAGGTTTAAAGATAACATTAAAATTGAAAAGTTTTAAAACTTTAGTTAATTTTAAACATAAAGGAGGATAAAAAAAACAAAACAGTCAAATTATCAGGTTTGGTTTCGACAGATTTAGAATGAGTAGATTTTCGAGAAGGTCTATTGAGTTCATTCACAAAATTATCGATAATAAGAGCCTTGAAAATTCTTTTGACAATAACATTTTGAAAATTAAAAACTACGGCTGGAAACTCAAAATTGCTTGGCAATGGAATATTTAGAAATTGTTTGGTTAGAGACATAACGGGAGTGTTCTTTTAAAGGGGTTTCGTGATTTCTTTTAGTTTCATAAATATGGGATAAATGACAACTATTACTATTAGCATAATATATTCCGCATTTGCGAAGATGAGGAACAGGACACTTAGTGGATGGGAATATAAGCTTATTGAGAGGATTAAAGATAACATTAAAATATAAACGTTTTAAAACTTCAGTTAATTTTAAACATAAAGCGAAAAAATACAAAACAATCAAATTATCAGGTTTGGTTTCAACAGATTTAGAATGAGTAGATTTGTTAGAAGGTCTATTGAATTTATTCACAACATTATCGATAACAAGAGCCTTGAAAATTCTTTTGGCAACAAAAGATTTTAAGTAATTAAATTTGCCGTTCAGGGAAATAAAAGCTGAACAAAATTTGACGACATAAATGTAAAATACAAATAAGCCCAACAACAAATGGCTGGATGATTCGAGAGAGCATGAGGGAAAATTATGGATAGAAAAATGTTTTGTATAAACACAGGTTTTGAAAAAGGAATCGCATATAGTAACTAAAACATCAAGGAAGGGAAGTTTATTACAGTTATCCAACTCAAATATAAAGAGAATATATGGGTCAATAGAATCAACAGTTTTAAGAAATGTGGAAATAACAAAATGATTAAAAACTAAGACAAAAGTATTGTCAACATATTGTATCCAACATTTAAAGATTAACAGATTCAATAATTTACCGTGCAAATAATGCATATAAATGCTACAGATTACTGGTGATAAAGCGCTTTCAATACTTAAATTGTCAGATTATTTGTGAAATCTACCATTAAATTTGAAAATAGTATGAGTAATGCAACGTTTAGTTAAGTTAATAAAATCTTTAAGTTCAAATCAGAATAATGAAATTCGCGTAATCTAGTTTCTAAACATATAAAAGCACCTTCAATTGGAACATTAGTAAGTAACAAATTAACATGTTGTGATAACATAGAACAAGTGATCGGGTTGACATTTTTTGATTCACTGACAAAATCATAGGAATTCTTTGTGGTATGCATATTGGTAATGCATAAAGGAGAAAAAATGGAAGTTAAAAGTATGGCAAGAGAGTAGGTAGACGTAGTAGTACCAATAAGTCTTAGAGGAGCATTGGTTTTATGAACTTTCGGTAGAGTATGAAAACGAGCCAAGATCGCTGAAAATGGAATAACACAAAGTTTAGTGTAACTCAAATATAAAGAGAATATATGAATCGATAAAATCAACAGTTTTAAGAAATGTGGAAATATCAAAATGATTAAAAACTAAGACATAAGTATTGTCAACCTATTGTATCCAACATTTAAAATTTAAGAAATTCAATAATTTACCGTCCAAATAATGCACATAAAAGCTACAGATAACTGGTGCTAAAGCGTTTTCCATACTTAAACCGTTAGATTATTTGTGAAATCTACCATTAAATTTAAAAATAGTATGAGTAATGGAACGTTTAGTTAAGTTAATAAAATCTTTAAGTTCAAATCAGAATAATTAAATTCGCGTAATCTAGTTTCTAAACATGTAAAAGCACCTTCAATTGGAACATTAGTAAGTAACGAATTGACATGTTGTGATAACGTAGAACAATTGACCGGGTTGACATTTTTTGATTCACTGACATAATCATAGGGATTCTTTATGGTATGCATATTTGTAATGCATAAAGGAGAAAAAATGCAAGTTAAAAGTATGGCTAGAGAGTAGGTAGACGTATTAGTACCAATATTACAAACAATAAGTCTTAGAGGAGCATTGATTTTATGAACTTTCGGTAGAGTATGAAAACGAGACAAGATTGCTGAAAATGGAATAACACAAAGTTTAGTGTAATCATTTAACACAACAGAACACTTAATACCTCTTCTGACACAGTAAAGAGACGAATTAGTCGATCTTTTTCAACCTCACTGTACGGTTGCTCACGTACAAAGACATACATTTTATCAGAATTATCTTCTTTCTCCATCAAAACAATTTGACTATCTTTATCGACTTGAGTTATAATTTGATTCACATTAGATTTAAATTCATGCACCAGTTCGTGCTCTTAATGTTCATGTACTCTCGGAATTGTACTCTGAATACACACGTATTCAAATTACATTTCCGGTTTTAACGGAATTTTTGGTTTATAAAACTTTTAATATTTACTATTTAAAACAAGAACGAAAAATCATGCGTCAAGCATAGATTACGTAACACTTTCCAACGCTTCCAAAATAATTTTACAAATCATACCGTTTAATAAGCTAAAAGATAACATCTACGTAATCAGAATACTTTTATTCAGCCCTGTATAGGATCTATAGATTTGTATATATACTACATAGGATGTTAAATTTTAGTTCAGTTAGGAAACGCGTAGCACAGTTTCAAATTCTCCGTCTGGAGTTAAATAATACGGAAATGTGTTCGCGAACTTTTGTGCGTCCCGGTAAATGAACGATGACTGCTGTACACACACTATTCTGTAGTAAGCCTCTTGAAATACACCTTAGTGATATATATAAATTTCAATGCGTTTAAAATAGGGAAACATTATTTAAATAAACCGCAGACGATTTTTCTCCATAGACGTAATGTAACAGAATTATTTTGACTGTCCCTGTAAAGTAACTATAAGTGCTATGCACACCCTATTCCATATTAAGCTTCTTCTAATGCACCTTAGTGATATATATAAATTTCAATGCGTTTAAAATAGTGAAACATTATTTAAATAAACCGTCAAGGATTTTTCCCCATAGACCGCAATGTAACGGAATTCTTTTGAGTGTCCCTGTAAAAAAACTATCAGTGCTACACACTTCCGTTGAAATAGGGAACATGCTATAGATAACGACTATAACATATAAAAATTGCAGAGCAATCCGGCAGACGGCAGACGGCCAGACGGCAGACGGCCAGACGGCAGACGGCCATACGGCCAGACAAACCGAAGTCATAAACACTTTTCAACTAGGTTGGAAAGTGTTAAAAAGAACTATTCTGGAAGTCGTTTGATCTAATCTCCAGAGACTTTTTTTTTCTCAGTTCCTTCCCAGATACCATTTCGTGTTTTAAGAGAACTGGACCTTTTGGACAGATTTTCAATACTGAAAGATATCATTTTGCGTTTTCAAAGAATGAGGGGCGGGTGTGTGTGTTTTCTTATTTAGAATTTCTCAAAACTTTTGGTTAGAAATGAAAGTTTAACATATCTAAATGTCAAAAATTCAATCAGCAATCGCTATAACAGGGTGACTTTATTTTGTTTAGAAAGATTTTTTTTTAATAAATTATAAAATCATATAAATTCGAGGTTCGTTTCCAAAGGCAGACCAGAGAATACTCGGTCTAACGCTTTTGGAACACAACTCTAGGTTCGTTTGGATAGATTTCCGTTAATACATATAAAACCATAAAAATTTGAGGGTGTATCGCGACGATGACAGTTGGGCCTTCAACATTGGGTTTGTTTGGATTAATTTTCGTTTAAAAATATAAAATCATGCAAATTCGAAGGCCATCTACAAAAACAGACCGGTACGTACGTGATATGTTAAGGTGTACTTTGCCGAAGTCAGTGGGGCCCATAACAATGGATTCGTTTGGATATATTTTCATTTAAAAATATAATAACTTAGAAATTCGATGATGTGCGTTGCGGAAGGCAGTGAGATCCCCAATAGTAAATCTTTTCCGATAAAATATGACTGAACTCAGCACATTTTTTTGGTAATTTTAAGATTATTATCTCGAGTCCAGTCAACGCCGAGCGGGCCAGTTAAAACTTTGTAAAACATCAAACTATATAAGATATTTTCCTTACTGAAGAAAATTTTTTACATAATTTTTCTATAGCATTAATTTTTGCAAATGTAAAATTATTATATAGTATTAAAATTTATCATTATGTACTTTGCATGCCTCTTCATCCGATAATAGCTAGTTTTTTTTTCTTAAAATACGATAATATACTTTTTCATGCCCATTCTTTCTTTTATTGAAATAAGGAATTACTAGGTTACACTAAAAAACCGTTTACGATACATTTATTTTTACTTTTATAATGGAGAAACAAGAACGTGACACGATTCCAAATAAAATTATCTGCTTTTATCCTTAGAATTTTATTACCTAAAACAAAATCTGTTTGCATATAAATTACATTTTCTAAGATGGATTTTCCGGTATTGAAATAAATATTTTTTAGTTTAGTTTACTCCGGTAACGGAAAAATAGCATTGTTATTAAGAACATTTTATGTTTTTGTCATAATAAATTTCTGTTTTAAGTTTAATCATGGGCAACATTTTTTTCTCTATCTAAAAATAGAAACAGTTGCTGAATGAACATACAACTATTTTAGATTCTGCATGCATATTGTACATGCATTCGTGTCGGTCTGCCATAGTCTTCTGTCTTATTTTTCTGTAGACAGCATTGTCTTTTGAATGATGTGTGAATTGTGATAATTCTCAAAGAAGTAGAGTTTTCTTCGGTCACCTTAATACAATTCACCGTAAAACAAGATTTACGTATTGATTCAAACACGAGAAAATAATTAGGTAAGTACCGACTTCAAAAAAGTTCATTTTGATAGGTTAAAAAATCTTAATACTAATATGCTACTGGTGTACTGTTATTCATAATCGAGTTAAAACTGTTGAGCTAAAGTTTTGCATATAATGTCTTCGTAGATGGCTAAGAAATGTCACGAAATAATTTTTTGTTTAATGCAAATTAGCATCGAACGTGATTCTGAAAACTGTTCTTTCGCATTGCCAATAATAAAATGTCCGTTAAATTCAAAAGTTTATTAAATGTTACAACTTCGTTTTATATGAAAAATTTTAAAAGTTTGATTGTTACTATGTCGCAATTGCGCATCCTCGACTACTGGATAATAGAGAAATTACTGCTTGGTGAAATATTACTTGCAGCTTTTTAGATGAGACATTTAAAAAAAAAAACACTTAAGCTTTTTTAAAACACAAATTGAAAGAACACGAGATTTCTGGTTGAATGGCTATTTCCATTTTGTTTTATTCAAAAAGTATCGGTGATCAAAATATATGGGGTATTTTCCAGCTTTTCTGGCCAATTGAACCCTTTGAGTTAAACAGCAATTGTATGAAAAATTCAACAGGTATGTCAGCATTGCGCAAATTAACAATGTTGTATGGAAAAAAGTGTTTTATACCTCGACAATAAAGCAGTTTGATATTTTACAACTGCAGAAATGAACAACAAATAACATAACTGTTATATCGATAAAATGAAGAAATTACATAGAGTAAAATATATATGCAAAAAATTAATGAGCAGCATTACTTATAGTACGTTTACGAAACTAAAAATTTTATTTTTTGTAGCACTGAATATTAATATTTTCTGTTTACTCAAATACAGTATGAATGTTGAAAAAACTACCGAGCGAGACACGGTCAACCAGGTACTACGGAATTAATTCAGGATTAATAAATGTTTTTGTAAATATTTTTTGTACCACAAAACCTTATTTTACAACATAATAAGAAATTTTAAAACATGGGTTAAATAAGGGAAGTGTTCTAATTATAGGAATATTATAAGAGAATATTATAAGGGAAGATTATAAGGGAAGTGTTCTAATTAATATATAGAGTTATATATAAAGGTTATTATATAAAGAAATATTATAAAGAATATCCATATAACAGTTACTCAGGGTTCCAATTTCCTAGGTATGTTGATGTTAAAACCTCTATCAATTTTAAGTTAAACGTGCATATTATTTAGATTAAATTTCAACATTTTTCAAATACAAAGATTGTACAAACAATTAAATTGACAAATTATCCTTTGTTCACAGAATTGAAAATTCACTTTAAAACTTAAGTTAACTTCTAATCATTATAAAATAACTAATGATTTAAGTGTGGCAAGTCCTTAGGAGAGTCCTTTACATTTCATTTTATCTATCTTTTTCATTTCTGGTATTTCTAAAAATTCCTAATATACATGTCTGACTATTAATAATATTTTATGTCAGCTGTTAAATTATTTTTATCGATAGTTTTGTGTCCTTCTATGTATCAGTGATACTATCAACATTATGAAAGTCAAACAAAAACCTTCTTCAATATCACTCAAAAAACGGGACTTATTACTTTTATACCCAATAACACATTTTCATCATTAGTGCATATATGTGCGCATTTCATGGATTTCTTTTGAATTGAGAAAATTCCAGTTCATACCAGAAATTCTGAATAGTAATTTTTGCTTTATTCAATGACAGACGTTTCTTATTGAAATAAAGTAAAATTTCTTGGTTCTGAATTTACGGTATGGATTCGTATTTTCTAAATAAAAAATAAATTCTTGAAATGCAAGTATACATATGCTTGTGACGCAAATAAGTTAAAAAACATTCAAACCATTTGAGTTGGGATTTACTATATGTATTACATAACATACTGGACTGAAATATAGCGAAACATAATACACAAACTAAGAGTGCAGCTTCTATTCATTACGATCAGAAAAGATGTGGACATTTGCAAGCGGAAACGTAAGCGGAAACAGAGGAAAACATGTCCTCAAAATGTCTCCTTGAAGTCAAGTAGTTTCATCCAAATTACTCAAAAAAAGTGCCCAATATGTGTTTTACTTGTTTCAAAAATCAAAGTTGGTACAAGCTTTATTATGTCGACGACTCCTCTTACCAATATTGCTTTCATATAGAAAAATAGATACTATTCGCTGTCGAATAGTACCACACATGTCTTGGCTTCATAGCTTCTTTTCTCTATGTGGCAATTTGTTAAAATAGTATGGTCTGTTTTCCTTTGACGACTGTATATTACATTACTACTATACTTGCATTATATTTCGAAAAATGTTTCCCATAAATTTTTGTTTCTATTATTTAGTTAACCTTTTGATTACTGGCCAGTAATAGCAACTAATTTCATATTCAATCGTATCATAATATACAAAAATAATTATATACATATACCAAATAATATACATAATATACAAAAAATATATATAGAACAAAATTATTTGTGGTAGCTTTATCTTGAAAATATTCTTGTATAGCAGATATTTGCTTTCAAAAAGTGGTAAGAATAGAATAAAAAAATGTTCCGACATATGTTCCGGCCCGTAATAAAAAGTTTACTCCAAATTGATTTCTTTGTTTGAAATGACCGA
The DNA here is from genome assembly GCA_963931845.1 of Maratus michaelseni. Lineage (NCBI taxonomy): Eukaryota > Metazoa > Arthropoda > Arachnida > Araneae > Salticidae > Maratus > Maratus michaelseni. The sequence goes on along the minus strand of OZ007590.1, from coordinate 124,598,202 downwards.
AAAGTTTCTCTAATATGTTTACTGAGTTATTTTTGAGTTAAAATCATCGAGTGAAAATTAGCTAATAACAAGAAAACGATTTATGATAATCGTTATTTTGACATGTACACTTTCTGCTAATTGAAGGATAGTAGAAAATGACGGTTAAGAAAGTATCGAATTATTGAAGGTTTATTGAATGTAGGAAACGTAAACTCCATAAAATCTGCATTATTATGTCTAAATTTCATGTGTATATTCTTCCAAATACTATTTTATTCACAATATTTTAGAAAATATTTCTTGCAGTTTAGTTTATTTGTAGAAAAAATTTTAAATAAAAAAATAATTCTATACAATTGTGCCTTTTCTGCTGTAATTTATTTTTATTAGCTTCTTTTACATTATGTACATTTAAATAAAATTTATTTAAAATTTACATTTTTTATTGGAAGGTGAATATATTTTTCTTCCATGCAACTTTTCTTTTTTCTTACTTCAAAATGTTACATCGTCTGGGAAGAAATAAATATCTCCGATGAGAGATGATGTATTTCTGAATGCCAAACATAATATCGGTATAGCCTAACTGTGATTCTGACTTCATCTTTCATTTATATGATTTATTCCTTTTTCCTTGCTAGATACGTTTTATGCAAAAATGTAAAATCTTCTTATTTTGATTCTAAATAAAATCCATCCAATTTCACTTAAAATATTAAATAATTGTTTTTTCAAACAAATTTTATATATAAGGTATTCAACAGAAATATGATATAATTTCTATTTCTAATGTTAAAAAGAAGAATGAAAAATCGTGAGTCACGCATAGCTGCTGAAACATTTTCCAACATTTCCAGTAAGTTGTACGCTGTAAAAAAAAAAAAAAAAAAAAAATCCATGGAGAAACGGAAAAAGGTACTAGCAGTAAATTTACCGCCTATACTGCTTTTATCCACAAATTTTCGTTTTGGTATTCCCCCGTTTCAAAACAAAAATTTTCTATTATTGAAAACGGAAATTTTCAGTTTTTAGAATCAAATGTGAACAATAGGGCAATTTATATATATAAAAAATCTAAATAATATTTATATATACTGAAGCATATTTACATGTATCAGATATTTGTATTGAATATTATTACACCATTTTTATCACTTTGCCTTCGATAGGATTTGAACCTCGGTATTCGTCATTAGAGGATTCTCCGTATCCTATACCAACAAGCCACGTCCAACAACTTGGTTATGGTCAGAAACAAAAATTACGAAATTTTAACTGGACATTTGTTTTTTCTTAATTAAAATAGAAAAAATCCGCTTGTCTGACTTGGAAGGAAAATTTCTGTTTTTAACTCTCAACGAGGAAGGACAAAAGAGGGATTTTCCGCTTATTCCCAGAAAATTGGCTAATTTAATTCAAAACAGAATGTTTCCGTTAAAAGACAGAAATTTGACATAAAATTACTCGTGTATATACGGAACTATTTTTCAGTGTAGCTAAACTTCAAAGCTAATAAAGTAAAAGAAGATATCTTAATAATTAGGAGACAACAGACACCTTAATGGGCAGCCGACCGATTAGGTTAAAGCCTGGAATATACCTAAAGCCCAAGAGGCTCTATCTATTTCCAGTTTACCCAATGAGGTATAAAAAAAACCAAGAAAGTAGCCAAACTTATTTAAGCTTTTATGAAAAAAATCTACATGGTATTACGAGGACATTACAATGTAGGTGTTTACGTATAGAATTTTGAATATCATGATTCCAAAGATATATATTTTTTTAATTATCAGCATTAACATTTTTTTTTAAATATAAGCTCGTCAATTTTAGTTTAAATTTTATATAAACAACAGAAACAGATTTATATCACTGAATAGAGGAGGCATTATTCTTAATGTTGTTAAAGATATTGTCTGTTAAGAGGAAAAGTAATCGGATCTTTAAGCAGGAGCACTCTTCAGATTTATTTTATATTAGTTAAGAAATTATTTTATCATAAGAAATATTTTTATGAAAATATTATTAAATATGTTCTTATATATATAATTGAGCTCAAACTTTAATAGATATTTGAACGCTTTACTTAGCATCCATCCTACTATGTTAAAGAGGGAATGAGTATTTAATAGTTCTATGAATGTATTATTAAATATATAGATGCTGTGCAGGGTTTGTTAGTGTTGTACTGCGTGATGAATAGGTAAATAATGGTGAATATATATATATATATATATATATATATATACAGGGGTGCAAAAATCTAGGCGCCAATGGGCCGATTCCCACCACTAAATGTTTAGTATTCTTCACCTAATAAGAATACTGATAAATTTTAGGGGAAGTATACTAATAAAATTTGACGAAGAATACTAATAAAATTTAGTGGTGGGAGTCAGCCCATTGGCGCCTAGATTTTTGCACCCCTGTATATATATATATATATATATATATATATATATATATATATATATATATATATATATATATATATATATATATATATATATATATATATATATATATAGTCGATGAAATAATAGTAGCTATTGAGTATTTTTAGAATGTAGTCTATTGAGTAAAGAGATATTTTTATTAATAATAGAAAGTTTTTAAGTGATGGTAATGATTGATTATATTACAAATTATATTTCATTAGTGGATAATTTAGGTATAGATAATTAAAAGGTATACCTATATCCACATCTAAATAAACAATTATAAAACGTATAATATAGTTGAACACACATTTATAGATTTGTAACACTCCACATAGTTTGCTAAAGTTTAATTCAGCAAAAAAAAAAGAAAACACATTTGAATTCTTTTGATCTTTTACTACCTAAATATGGGGACTTGAAATATTTTCTGCAGCTCTGTATATGATCTAAAGACTTTTATAGACACCTCATATTATGCTAAAATTAAATTAAGTTTGGAAACGCATAACACAACTAGCCGCTTCTGAAAAAGCATTTTCAGCGATTATCGCTTATAGACAGTACTCTACCAAATTCATTTTTGTGCCCCTGTAATTAAACAAACAGATGCTGTGCACTCTATATTTAAAGTAAACATCTTATAGTTCATTTTAGAAATGTACATCCATTTTATTATACTTTAAATAGTAAAACATTTTAAAAATACATGACAAGTGATTTTTCTCCATAATCCATAATGTAACATAAAATTTTTGTGTGTAAATGTAAATGAATGATAAATGCCATGCCCTCCATATTCTACAGAATGAATGCTGTATTGCATCGCAAAAAGGTATATTAATTTAGTATGTTTATATAAAAAATTTTATATGAACAAATTATACTTATTATAAATATATAAACATTATATATTTATTATAAACAAATATATCCAGCTTAAATTTAATTACTAATAACAACGTTTTCATTTTTAATGGAAATAAATTATTATAAGCAAACAGAGGGAGCATCTACGGGCTTCCCCGGTTTGTTGGCAGAACTAACATATAGGCTGATAAGTTCCTGGTCTGGCACACTGATGGTATTGCAATCGCCAAACCGATGCTTTTTTAATAAATACTAACCATTAAAAGGTAGCAGAAAAAATATTATGACAATTCGCCGTGTGGATAAAACGTTAGAGAGGTTTTAGTTGAACTACTTTGTTGATAAACAAAAAAATGGAAAAACAAGAATTTCAAGAATTGTCATTCGATGGAAAAACACCGTTCAAACAAAAGCTTGGCTTGATAAGCGTTATCCGGACACTGCACCAGGTAAGTCAACCATTATTGACTGGTTTGCTGAATTTTAACGTTGTCGTACGGACACCAGTGATGCACCACGAAAAAGAGGTGGTTACTCCGTAAAACATAAAAAAAGTCCACAAAAACTTTTTGGGGAACCATAAAGTGAAGTTGCAAGTGATAGCTCAGACTCTGAAGATATCCAAGGAACGTGTAGGTTTTATTTTGAATGAACATTTGTCTATGAAAAAGCTGTTGTCAAAGTGGGTGCCGCGCGTGTTGACTTTTGACTAAAAACAACAACGAGTCGATGATTCTGAGCACTGTTTGGAGCTTTTTCGTTATAAAATAATGTTATTTATCATTAAATTATTATTATTATTTATTTCTGAAATTATTATTATTAAATTATTTTTATTAAATTACTAGCTAACCAGCCCGGCGTTGTCCGGGCCCGAAATATTAATAATCTGTTCTATACGAAACGTGAGCCAAACCCCGTCAAAATCGGGTTCATAGAACCAGATATACTCCTGTAGTTCCACCTTCCACCGTCAAGGGACGCAGTCTGTTCTGGAAGAGGCCTTTTCAGAACACTCGACCCAACCAAGTTTCCTAGTAGAATTGAAATTTATTTACGGGTAAACATTGCCAAAATAGCGGAAATCGCGAAAGGGGGTTACGTAATCGATCGGTTTCTAAAGGATTAATGTAAATATTTTTTAAAACCCAACCGTGCGTTTTGAAGAAAATGAACATGTCTATGAGCTGGCATTTACTGTTTGTCCATACTCACATTTCCGGAATTGATGCTGATTTTTAAACCTGGACCGAAAAACGAAAATCGCGTGAGTGAGTTTTAGAAAGGATTTTTTCGGAGGGTTAAAATTAAAATTTTTCAAAGCGGATACCAGATTTTAAAAAACAAAGGGATATAAATTAGGCGCGGTATTTTTAGTTTTTCGTATCTTGTTTATAAACGCCAACTCGGATTTATAAAGATTGGATAAATAGTTAAAAAAGCGAAATTGACTTAAGGTAAAAAAGTTTTCGAAAGGGTTAACGTGTTTTTTTGTTTTTGTTTTTTTAACTAAAGGTTTCTGCCTAAACCTGATAGAACGTAGATGTCTTTAGGTGTGTTTGTTTTTTATTTGGTTATTTTAGAGAACCGATTCAAGATTTTATATATCGCAGAAAATCGGAATTTGCAAAAGAGAGTCCTGCGCACGAATTTTTTTTTGAAGGGTTTCGTATTTTTCAAAAACAAATACAGATATCGAAAAAGGAATAAATTTAGATATTGTCTGGTATTTTTAGTTTTTCGTACCTTTCTCTGAATCGTTGATGCAAATTTTTAAAAATTGCAAAAATCGCAAAAATTGCAAGAAGGCATACAGAAAATATACTTTTTCGAAGTGTTAATTTTCATATTTTTAAAAACCAATAGTGGCTTTGAAAAGGGCAAACTTAGATCTTTAATTTGGTGACCTTCGTTTTTCCGTATATTTTGTATTCCGGTGGATGCAAGGTTCGGAAAACAGGAGAAAATGAAAAACATGAATTCGATGCTTTTTTTTTTTTTTTGAAAGGGTTAAATGTAAAATGTTTTCAAACCAAACAGATCGTTCGAGACGTAAAAGTATGTTCTTTCAGAGTATGTAGACGGTTTTTTCGTATTTCTAGCCGTTCCTCAATGGCGAATTTAGAAAAACTTAAAAGGAAGTGGAATTATCCACGCTTTGTTTCATCTTTTAACGGAGGAACGAATAAATGCCTTCTGGGCATACGCAAGCTCTTTTCGGACGACAGATTTTTTATTTGCGATCTTTGATCAGTTTTTAATTAATAACTACTCACATTTTCAAAATATTAAAAATCTGATGTTCAGGTGCACCAGGAGAGTGTTTGGACTACCTAAATCTAAATTTTCAGGCTTCTAGGTGGGCTAGATTTTGCTTGCCATCGCCAACAGACACACACACAGAGCGAAACTTTTTTTATTAGTATAGATTATTATTATTATTAAATTATTATTATTATTATTATTATTATTATTATTAAATTATTATTATTACTATTAAATTATTATTATTATTATTAAATTATTATTATTATTATTAAATTATTATTATTTATTATTAAAGTTATGTTATTTATAAAAATTATAAAGTTATAAAGTTATAAAGTTATTAAGTTATGTTAAAAAGTTGTGTTTTCTTTACTAGACCGGGAACTTATCAGCCCATGTGTTAAAACTGAAACCACTAGAAGAACAGATTATCTCCACATTCAAATTTCAATCCCGATTTATGGATCCGATGTGCTTTAAAAAGATACGACATAACATTAATTGCTAAACCTCAAACAAATTTACAAAATCTAGAGCACAAAAGACGAATGAAAAATGAAGTATTTACGTACATCGAAATGACAACAAGAAAATTACAAGACCGAATAAGGGAGCCTATGACATACATAGCAAAAGGGAAACCATCTACAGCACTATCTCGTTTAAATTTGAAAACAGAAATTGATATATATTTCAGTAAAGTACATATTATGCATGATTATAGTACATGTATACTGAGGGAGTCTATGGAAATACTGACAAGTGTTAAAGAAATCCTGTGATGATATGTTATCATGCAATATACCAAAAATCTGGTTTAATCTACTTTGTAATGGTACATTTCGGTTGGAATAAGCCACCTCACTTATCCATCACCCCCGCCCTCTACTTTTTCATATTTGGTTTCGCCGTCTTATATGTAACCAGCGTACATACCGGATGTCACAGAACTTTTCTCATTTTCGCCCTTTGAGGGTTGCCAGGTCCTGGTCGAAAGCGCTCGGGACTCTGACGGCAGTTTTAACATCCATAGAATGGTTTTATTTTATTTTACTCCTATTTTAGTAATAAATAAATTGTGATTCATTTTAAATGTCTTCATGATTTTAATTGATGCACTTAGGTGCATTTATGTTCCAATGTTAGAAAAGTTTTTATTATTATTATTATTATTCAATGTTTTAAACAGTATAACATTATTAAAATGCAGAGCGATTTTTTCCTCCTAGACCACATTTTAACCGAATTGTTTTGTGCTTCCATGTAACCGAACTATGAATGCTACACACCCCATTTTCAACAGGGAATGTTTTATGGTAAACCTGACTAAAAAATAAAAATTAAAGTAAATTATTTTATTGAGAGATGTTAGTTACGCACCATAATGGACAACATTAAAATATCCATTCTAATTTTTAAATTACATTCATACTGAATACTGCACATTTAATGCATTGTTTCCCGACACACATATATCTTTCTTTACTTATATGCTTAAGCGTAAGAAAAAGTATATATCAATATATTTTATATGCTGCTCTGTAAATAAATAAAATAAATATATTGATATATGAATATTCTCCAAACATTACAACATACCATATATTTGTTTTAAAATTAGCACGTCCCTAAAAATGTAATAACAAATATTAACTGTAGATACATAATTTTAAATTTCCTAAAAATGTAACGTGATGCATTTTTTTCTTCTTGTATTGAAATTTTCAGAATTCACTTTAATAAAAAGTTTGTATTTTTATTAACATATACCAAGCTTACGGTAATCCATATATTTTACTTAAGTTACAGCACAGACAGGAGGACAGACAGATAGACGGCCAGAGAATATGAAGTCATAAACTCTTGTATTGGAAACGGTAAAAATAAAAATTAAATTAAATTACTTTATTGAGAGATTTTATGTACGCACCATAATCGACAACATTCATATTCTTCCTATTTTTTCATTTATATTCATACTGATTACTGCACATTTAATACATTGTTTCCCGAAACACATATATCTTTCTTTACTTATATACTTAAGCGTAAGAAAAAGTATATTTCAATATATTTTTTATGCTGCTCTCTAAATAAATTAAATAAATACATTGATATATGAATATTCTCCAACCGTTACAACATATCATATAATTTGTTTTAAAATTAGCACATCCCTTAAAATGTAAAAACAAATATTAACTGTAGATAAATAATCTTAAATTTCCTAAAAATGCAACGTGATTCATTTTATTCCTGTAATGAAATTTTCAGAATTCACTTTAATTAAAATATTGCATTTTTAATTATTTCAACAAATCAAAGATAATGTATTCTAATAACTATAATTACCCTTTAAAAATCATTTTTAAAATTTGGACTGTACCAGAATAATTTAATAAAATGCTTCGAAAAAATTAAATTACATTTTTCTCAAATTATTTGTTGATGTGCTGTACTTCCATTAAAATAATTAGCAATTTTTATTCAAAAAGTATTTATAATGCGAAACAATAGGAGATTATTTTAATCACGCTCTATGTTTCTGATTAAAATGTCGCTGTTTCATTTTATGATACTAAAGCGGACTTTTTTTATTTCATTTTTTTCATAATTTATATGATTACTTATTAAAATATATATATATTAAATAAATTTAGATTGTCCTATTACTGGTATGGTGAGCAAGTAGAAGATGGTTATTTTAAACAATATGATTGGATGAGTTGTAATTATCCAACTGAGTGAAAAAATGGTCAAGCCAGGATTCGAACCAGGGACCCTGACTTAAGGTGCCAATGCTCTGCCAACTGAGTTATTCTGGATGAATCTCAATCTCCTGGTAGACTCAGTTGGCAGAGCATTGGCTGCTTAAGCCAAGGGGGCAATGGTTCGAATCCTGATATGAACACTTTTTTACTCAGTTGAAAAATTACAACTCATATGATTTATTTATCAATTGGAATAATTGTGTGAAAAAATAATTAAGAATAGGATTAGAGACTAAGTGCGCTACATTTCTATAAAAAAATTATCAAAAAAAAATCTTTAAAAAATAGAACACTTTTTCACTGCCATAATTTAAAGTTTGTGATGGCGTACAAAGATTTTAAAATTACCATATACAAACTTAAAAAATTAGCCACATGTGTAGATTTGAATTACATACTTGAACGGTAAAAATGTATCTTTTAAAACAAAAATAATTAAGTTTTCCTGACTGAACAATCTCATTTTAGAGTATTTTTAGCATCTAGGAAAGTCTTTTTTTTTTCATTAGACATCATAATTTTGCGATTCTAATCTGAACATACCCCACCAGTGGCTGAGAGGTTCTGCCCTCAAAGCTGGTAGACGGGAGGTGTTGGGTTCAAATCCTTGTCGCGCCCATCGACCTAACCGTTCGGAGTTTTCCGTGGTTTTCTTCGAACCTTGACGTAAATACGGAGTAGGATCCCTTTCGAAGACCCCCACGGAGGGCACTCACCACTAGGGCCTATATCCTTCGTGTTGATAATTGGCCGTCATAAATCAACCCAACCCAACCCTAATCTGAGCATTGAAGGGTTATTTGTAAAACAACAATTTTGTTAGTTAGGCGATAATTTCCCTTTACTTAAAGCTTGCACATTCAATAAAAACATAGTCGAAAAATCATGCATCACGCATAGATTAAGAAACTCTTTCTAACACTAACATAATAAAGTTAAGAAATTTAATTTCTTCCATACAACGAAACGAGATATCTAATAAAGCAAATTAAATAAAATGTACTGCAGGAGACTTTTCCTTGTAGACCATAATGAAACGACAGAATTATTTTGTGTGTCCCCTAAAATAATTATAAATGCAACAAACTTAATTTTCATTAGCGAATATTCTATAGTGGTCAACCTTATTAACTTGTACAAATTAGCTTCAAATTATTTTTAGCTTCAAAAATCAATAAAAAACAGCGGGAATTAACCGGTACACTTAGTATAAGGCCACATTTTGCAATGCTTAATTTAATTTCTGAAGGACTGAAAACATCTATATTAGAACTGGATTTCGTTTACCACACAAGTCGACTGATTTCTGATAATGAGATAACATAATAAAATAAATATAATCTTATATATTTTGCATGTATGATTTAGGGGAAAATAAAAATAGATTATAATCTATTTACACCGTATGTCGTAAATATAGACATAAGGGTGTAATATAATATCGAAATTCTTCCAAAAGTTTAATTTAATTAGCATATTTGTAAGACTTTCTGCCGTTAAAATCTGTTGAATATAAAAATTATTATAAATAAAACTTTTCTATAGAATACTAATGCAAAAAGTAATTTTTTTTAATGCTTTTATTCTACATTCCAAATTATTACTCATGTATAAATGTGTTTGTTTAAAACATGTTTTCAGTAATTTTGAAACATGGTAAATTGTGATAAAGCAAAGTATAGTATCATATATTTTTAATTTTATCGCCAAAGACATACACAGTGGACAACTTCGTGAATATCATATAGCGCTGCTTTCAAAATGCCCAAGATTATAATGTACTTTAATACTGTGTTCAACGCTTGCTTCTTGCATTTTCTCCTGAATTACAATTTTACCCACTGTAATTAGAACTGTAAGTAATTATTCTAATTGCGATTTTACCAATGCCTTATTTTGTTGCTATAGGAAAAATAATACTAATATCCACATCTATAGTAGAAATGCCGATGCAAATAATAAAAATAATGATTCAATTTGACTCATTTATATTATTAAATTCGATAACTCATTGGAATACATAATTGAACAGTTTTATGAAATGAATACATTTTAAAATATACAAGCAAAATATCTATCAATATTATGGTTTGTAGTGATTTAATACAAGTTAAAAAAACTTTTAATTGAACTTTTATTGATCTACTAATAATCGATTACTAATAACTCTCTCCTAATAACTTTTGCCTAGTAATTGTTTATTCTTACACCTCTAAAGTATATTTTTTATTTTCAGTTTATTTTATAAATCGAAAAAAATACTTCTGCATAATTTCCTGTATACCTCTTTGTGGTAATCCATACAATTTTAATTTGAACAACTTTATAAGAGATAAAATATCACAAATATTAAACACCTTTCTAAAGACAATTGGTGCCAAATTCATTTTACTGTTACTGAGTTATTAAAAGATAGTATATGACTTAAAATAACATTTTTATAATTCTCATTGTGCATATATAAAAATAAATTCTCATACAGTTTGCTCAGTAAATATTATATATAATTTACAACCTACGAAAAAGAAATTAATCAAATTAAATATATCACTTTAGACATTTAATGTACCGCTTCATCATTAAATATATGAATTTATATAAATATATACATTCATATTTCAAGTATCGCCCAACTCTATCAAATATTTCCGTCTAGAAATCAACTTATATCCCCTTGCTGGATTCAGATGAAAATTCTCTAAAATCGGTAGCTTTTTATAATGGCATAATATAGAGAATCGGTACCACCGCTATATGGTAGATATAGAATCAGCGATATTAGGTATATTTTCCTGTGTAACATGAGTAAGCTCCTATACCTAGAAAAGAGCTAATATAATATCTCAAATGTAGAAAGTGAAACAAATGTGAAAACCTCACCGGATTTCAAAAGAAATTAAATTTCTTTTTTATCAATAAAGAAACCCCCAGCTACAAATTCCCTCCTAAATCTCTGGGGAAAATCCGCAAGTTGGCAACATTGATTAATTCTAGCAATTTTGAAAAATTATTGAATAGGAAAAAAAATTACGGTCGACTGCATAGAAATTGGATAGAAATTAAATTATTGTGAATAAACTTTTTAAAAAGTACTTGTGTGTTTGTATTTTATTTCATTTACTTTTACTGTTTTGATTAAAAGCATGTAGAAGAAGAAAGTGAAATCATGCATCAATCATAGATTATGAAACAATGTCAAACGCTTCAAGGATACTTTGACAAAACTTCGTTGTTTAATAAGATAAATAAGATACCCAAGTCAATATTTTAGAAAACCCAAAACACATTTGAAATCCAGATTTCAGTAATTCCAGGCCATAGCCAGAAAAGTACACAAATTATTTTGTACAGCCCTGTATATAATCTATAGATTTGTGATACTTTTTATAGTATTCTACAATTTAGTTTACTAATGAAACACACAGCACAGTTAAAAATTTATCTTCAGCAGTTTCTACTAATAGACGGAAACATATTTCAATTATTTTATACAGTCATGTATATTACCTTAAGATATTTATACACGATACATATTAAGCTAAAGTTTAATTCAGGCAAAAACAAGCTATAAACTACAGATATCACACTTCCAGAAATTGCCATACATAAATGCGACCATGTATCCAGTTCATTCCGTGGCCCTGTATATGATTGTATTTATATTCAACAAACATTTCCAAGTATACTAAATATATTTAAAGTTCAAAATATATAACTCAAATAAAAAACTAAGTCAAGAGTAAATAGTCACAGAAAAATCAAGAATAGCAAATGACGAAGAAAAATCAACATCAAAATAACTTAAATTCTTTAACAAAGTTGTACAGTAAACTAATCGAGGAAACGAATAGATGTAAAACCAAAACTATGAAAGTGAAAAAATCTATAAATAAGATATTTAATATGCAGAGGATTGAAAAATATGGACGGAACTACTAAATCTTGCATCTTTTAAAACACATTTTTAGATTTTAACAATACTTTGTAATAGTAAGGATTAACCTTAATTTGTAATTAAAGACGTAGCAAAACATTTTTAGTTCTATAAATTAATAGCCCAAAGCATAACAGTAAGTGCATTGAAGTGACTTTGAGCTAGGCGGCATATTATTGGCTGCTGTAGGGTGGGGGGAGGGGGGAGAGAAGCATGTAGCAATAGTCAATAGAGAGTAGCAATAGTCACATGTTTCTGTCGTCAGTTAGTACAGACGAATCGTTTGAGTAGCAAGTGTTTTTATACTGTTCTTTACTGGTATTGTTTTGTCGTATGAATGTGTTATCTTGAATATCAGTATAACAGTTTAATAGATAATACTTGGTCTTTAGTGCAATGGCAGCGTCAAGATCAGTTCAGACCAAAATACCCAATTTTTAGGCACCCTAAAATATTTAGTGATTTAAGTTTTCCAACTTATTGTGACATTATGAAATATTACCTTTATATTCGACATGAGCTGAAACCAGATGCAATATCAAAAGAACCAACGCAGAGTGAAATATTAGATATTCTTGTTACAAAAGTTGAATCTATTTGGTCGAAAGCATCGTTTGGCATCTATTCCTGTAGCGTCATGCACTCGCATGTTACAAATGGGAAAAACCTATCATGATAAATACAGAAGTATAATAAGATCAAAAGGAACAAAAGAATATTATTCAAATGCAGCATCGTTTTCAAAAGAAAACAAACACGTGTTTTTGATGTGGCAGCCTGTAAGTGCAAAGAAGTTTCTGAATGTAAGTGCGAAGATAGAAAGAAAGTACCTAAACTTGAAAAAGATTTTTTATTTGACCAAATAACAGTGAGAGTTCATAAAGTTATTTCAAAAGTGTTTAACACAAAAAGAAGAGAGGAATCAGCAAATAATACAGCAACAGTTAAAGTAGACGTACAATCAGAAATCAGTAGTTAAGGCTACTGTGCGGAGGTTTCGTACTAGTTGTGTGAACTTAGATAAAGTGGACTGTATATATCAAACTATAGTATTTATTTAGTTAATAAATACGATGAAGAGAAGACAGCAACGGCGGCATGTCGCCACCGAGTTCCGAGCACATCTACTCACACACACAGGGTTACATTAACGGGTTGCCAAAAAACAGAAAAAGAGGGGAGGGGAATGTTCCATCGCCAATAGATACAGAACATCCCGCCCGGCGTTGAAATATTACAATGTATTTCAATATATAACAAATGTAACACAGATAATAAAGAAAACAACATGATACAATTATAAGGGATTAAAACCATCACAATAATTATACAATTAAGAATAATAATAATAAAAAATATTAAATAGTTACTGAGCATTAATTTCATTATCTATCATGGGCAAAATACTAATTTTAGATACAGATCTTTTAAAAATGCCCTTCGCGGTTCGTACCTCTACTACTCTGATGTGTCCGTCAGCACCTGGGATTACTTTAGTAATACGGCCTAGAGACCAAGCGCAAATAGGAAGTTGCGATTCCTTTACTAATACCAACATACCTGGCAAAATATTTGGCTTTTTGAATAGCCATTTGTTTTGTTGTTGTAAGTAACTAAGATAATTATTCTGCCAACGCTTCCATATAATTTGCACCATTTTTTGTGTTCTTTGCCATTTGTTTAATAAGTTATCCTTTACCTCAATTAAATTTGGTTCTGGAAGCGCTTCAAGCGGTCTTCCTATGAGGAAGTGACCAGGAGTCAATACTTCAAAACTGTCGGCATCTGTCGACAAAGGAGAAAGTGGCCGCGAATTTAATATGCCCTCGATTTGTGCAATTACTGTTAGAAATTCCTCTAACGTTAAATGAGATGAACCCACTACTCTCTTAAAATGATATTTAAATGCCTTAACTCCCGCTTCCCAAAGGCCACCGAAGTTGGGTGCTCCAGGAGGAGAAAATTTCCAGCAGATGCCCTCTGATGCCAAAAGGTTAGAGATTTCTTCGCTATTCATATGTTTTCGTAGACGCTTAAGTTCTGCTGAAGCCCCAACAAACGAAATCCAAGTGTACAGCTTTAGTGACCATACATACAAATATAGTTACATAGATTTTTTGGAGGGTACCCTTTCTCTGGCCCTTGTATTTTATTTCAAAGGGTCCACATAGATCTAATCCGACATTAGAAAAGGGAGAGCTAGGTATTACTCTCTCAGGAGGGAGATCCCCCATCATCTGGTTAGCCATTATGGGCTTAACTTTGAAGCATTGTACACATTCATGCACAACCTTACGTGCAATGTTTCTGCCGCTGAGTGGCCAATATTTTAGACGTACAGTATTCAAAAGAGCCTGGGGTTCTACATGAAAATCACGAAGATGATAGTATTGAAAAATAAGTTTAGTTAACCTATCCTTTGCTGGCAAAACTATGGGATATTTGCTTTTATAATTTATGTTAGCATGTGAGAGTCTCCCACTTACTCTGATTAATTCATTACAATCTAAAAAAGGATTCAGAAATTTTAACTTACTTGCAGGAGGGACTGAAGAACCCTTTTTCAAGGCATCAATTTCATGTGTAAAATACTTTACCTGAATGTATTTCAATAAGTAAATTTCTGATTTCTGGATCTCGTTGGCAGAAAGAGGACCTTTTAATTTATCGCACTCCTTACAATTTCTAATAAATCTATAAATAAAGGCGAGAATTCTAATTAATTTCAAAAAAATATTAGTTAAATTAAATAAATCATTCACAAAATTAGAGTCATTAATGTTGAAAAGAGTCATTTTTGCAGGAGGTTTCAGTTCATTTACATATAAATTATCACACAGAATATCTGGATTACGAATAGTCTCTAAAGATTGTTCACTAACAGTTGAAAGTTGTGGACCTTGCCACCACAGTTCACTAGCAGCAAGAGCTTTTACGTCAAGTCCCCTAGAAACCATGTCAGCTGGATTGCTCTCGGATGGAATGTAAGACCACTTATAGCTTTTTGATAACTGCTGAATTTGCGACACTCTGTTGCACACAAATGTCTTTAACAAATTTGGAGAAGTTTCAATCCACGCTAGTGCTATAGTTGAATCAGAGAACAACTGGACGGAGTCGAGAGGTTGTTTTAAGGCCTCTAAGACATTGTTAGTCAATTTTGTCAGAAGAAGACATGCAGATAATTCCAGTCTAGGAATAGTCATTACTTTCGTCGGAGCAACACGGGACTTGCTGCAAAGAAGTTGACTAGATAGTTCATTAGTGTTGGAGATAGTTTGAATAGATATGACTGCACCGTACGCCTTAGAAGAAGCATCTGCGTAACCGTTCAGCACCACAGATTTAACGTTCACTTTTAAGAAACACCTTGGCACCTTAATTGTCTCTAATTCTGGTAATGTTGCGATGAAGTTTTCCCATTGCTGAGAAACGTGTGGAGGTAGTTTTTCGTTCCAATCCATATTGAGTAGCCACAGTTGTTGCATGAATATTTTTGCCTTTGCTATCACCGGTCCAAGTAGACCAAGGGGGTCATAGATACGAGCTATTTGTGAAAGGACATCTCTTTTAGTAAAGTTTTGTTTTTCACTTATGTTTACCTTGTAGGTAAATGTATCACTGAAGCTATTCCATAGCATTCCTAACGTTTTTGTCATAATTTCCTCGGAATTTCTGTCAAGGGGAAATATTTCCTGATCCTTAGACTGTACTCCATTGGAGCACCATTTGTGCAAGCTCATGCCTCCTCTTTGGAGAAGTTGCGTTAATTCGCGCTGAATTAATTGCATCTGGGTTAAATCTGAAGCACCAGACAAGCAATCATCCATGTAAAAATCATTTAATAAAATATTCGAAGCCAATGGGAAGTCCCTTTTTTCATCCAAAGAAAGTTGTTGCAAAGTTTTGGTTGCTAGATATGGGGCGCAGGCGGTCCCGTAGGTAACGGTTGAGAGTTGGAAAACTTTGACAGGCGATGACTTACTGTCCTTCCAGAGAATTTTTAGGAATTTATGCTGCGACGGGTTAATTTCTATCATTCTGAACATTTGTTTTATATCTGCCGTGAAGGCGTAAATGTGCTTTCTAAATCTTACTAATATTGAAAAGAGATCTTCCTGAAGCACCCCTCCCTTATATAACATATCATTTAAAGATTTTCCCGTTGTTGATTTTGCACTTGCGTCAAAAACAACGCGCAGTTTGGTAGTTTTTTTTTATGGTCGCAGAATTCCGTGATGAGGTAAATAAACACCGTCTTCAAAATCACTATTTTCCTCTATTTCATGCATATGCTTCAAATACTTATATTCATTTAGAAAATCTATGTACAAATTTTTCATTGTTGGATCACGCCCTAAACGTTGCCACAAATAATCTAATCTTTTAGATGCGATTTTTTTAGACTTTCCTAAATTAGTTTCAGAAGTTTCTGGTTTGAACGGCATTTCAACTACGTATCTCCCATCCTCCTTTCTAATATGCGTTTTATCAAAATGTTGATTACAATATGTTAATTCGTCACTGCTGCATGGCTTTAAATCATCAACATTCTCTATTTCCCAAAATGAGGTCAAGGTCTTATTAAGTGCTTCTAGAATTTTTGTTAGAAAACAATGAGTTTCATTATGCCTTATATTATTATCATAAACACTACCAGATACCACATATCCAAAACAAGTTGACTGCAGAATTAAATTATCTTTCAGTTTTATTTGATCAGCATTTAAAAATTCGAAAAACAATTCGGCACCCAGAAGTATATCTATTTTTTGCGGAATGAAGAATTCAGGGTCCGCCAATTTTATGTTTTGTGGAATGCTCAAATTAGAAATGCTTATCTTTTTAGACGGACTGAAATTTGTTATTTTCGGAGTGATCAGACAATCAATATTCCATTGAGAATCCCCGCTTTTATTAGATAAGCAAACTGCAGTTTTTGAATCATTCAAACCCGCAATCGGTATACGAATTTTTTCTTTCTTTAATCCCCACAAAGTTGCTGCGTGAAATGAGATAAAGTTACATTCTGACGCAGAGTCTAAAATGCAACGTAGCGGTCTTTTAACCCCATTAGAATCTGTAATATAAATTATCGCCGTGTTTATCAAAACGGATTTATTGTTTCCATGAGAAAAAAAACGAATGTTTGGGAGTATCGCTTTCAAAATTCTCTCTTTGCGTACAGGCAGTCGCCGCTGTGTCTGGGACTCTTGATTTGACCTCGTAATGATCAGCTTGTGGCGTTGAATATTTATGTAGGGAAGTATGATGAAATTTTGATTTGCAAACAAAGCAAGTATTTTTTAAATCACACGATGATAATAAATGTGAAGAATTAAGACAGTTAAAACAAAGTTTGTTTTTCTTGACAATATTTATTCTATCTGCTAATTTCATAATCTTATATTTTTCGCAATGGTACAACGGGTGGATTTCAGAGCATAGACTGCACTTTTCATTCTGCGTTTTATCAGATTTCATGAATAAAGACTTAGAACGGTCAGAGTTAGAATTGAATTTTGATGAAGAACTAACACTGATGCTATTTAAGATTTGACATCTTCGTTCTAAGAATTCGAGAAATTCGTCAAAGTTAGGAACCTCGTTATCTTTTAACGTGAGCTCATATTGTTTACGAGTGTCTCGATCAAGTTTGTCTAAAAGTATATTTAATAATATGGTGTTAGAGAATGTATCTCTTTCATAGTCTAAAACTTTAAGGGCTCTTAAGTTCTTTCTAACACTATCTAATAAATTTCGAAGATCTTTTGCGGATTCATGTTTGATTGGGTACAAGTTGAGAATAATTTTTATATGACAATCTACTATTCTTCTTTTGTTCTCATACCGTTGTTCTAATGCACTAAAGAGAGACGTATAACTATCGTCTGGGGTTTGTATGCTTTTGGGTTCCCCCAATAAAGCACCACGGAGATAGAAAAACTTTTCATTGTCGTTCAAATCAGAATTTTCAGTAATGAGCGTATTAAAGGCAGTTTTAAAAATGCTCCACTCCTCAATTTTTCCAGTAAAAACCGGTAATGGAATTTTGGGCAGTTTTATAATTGATTTATGATTACTAACAGTTATATCATTACTTGAAGAAGCGCTAACATTAGATTCACAATAAAATTTCTTAATAGAGGTTTTAAGACTTACCTCTATTTTTCTAATTTTCCTCATCCAGTAGAGACAGTTGCTCCTCTGTTTGTTCAAAATCGTCCTCTTTCACGATTTTATAATAATCCTCCTTGATAATTTCGAGCTTTTCTTGTATTCTAGTTAAACACTCCAAATGAGACTGCCATTCAGCTATTTCAAAAGTATTTTCATTAATCGATTTGGATATTTTGGTGGGCTGAGACTTGATGTTGCCGCGCTTTCGATTTAGAGTCGTAACTACTGCCTCCGACATACTGTTGATCTTCTTGTTGAAGATAAAGAAATCATAAGTTTTTCGTTAAACCAATGAAGATGCGCTGATTATCTCCGGGTCGCTTAGGACCAAAAATGTGCGGAGGTTTCGTACTAGTTGTGCGAACTTAGATAAAGTGGACTGTATATATCAAACTATAGTATTTATTTAGTTAATAAATACGATGAAGAGAAGACAGCAACGGCGGCTTGTCGCCACCGAGTTCCGAGCACATCTACTCACACACACAGGGTTACATTAACGGGTTGCCAGAAAACAAAAAAAGAGGGGGGGGAATGTTCCATCGCCAATTGATACAGAACAGCTACTAGAAAAGGTGTAAATGTTGTCATTCAATCGGATCGTGAGTAAACTTCTAAAGGAAACGTAACATACAATCCTGAAAAGCCCTCTACTTATTTTTCGGATTCAACTACAAGCGAACAAATGCGAGCAAAAGTGACAACAGTAGCAAGTGCCTGTAACCGAACTAGGATTTCAAACAGAGTTGCTGCGGCTATCGCAAGTGCTACTCTTAAAGCTGTTCGAATGATTACAGAGGAGAATAAAAGTAAGATAATTAATAGGATGGAAATTCGAAGAGAGAGAGAGAACCAAGAATCGAACAAAAGAGATAGTAAGAAAATTTAACCAAATTGGAGAAAATAGTTTATTTTTTATGCAAGAAAATGTAAAATAATCGTTCAAGATAAAAAAGGGAACAAATTTTACAAAAAGAAGGTCATCAAAGAACATATTTCTTTAGTAAAAAACCTAATTCATCCTGCCTTGGGTGCGTAATTCCTGATGGGACAGCCACAAATACTGGATTTAATAATGGTGTGATTACTTTATTAGAAAAAATCTAAATAGTCACTGCAGTGGCTGATTTGTTTGTTCCACTGTAATGAATTGCCTTTGCGCCAACTGTTTCGTGAATTAGACGGAAAAACAAAAGGCGCTAATGAAATTGGCGGGGTTTTAGGCAAACAACTTGAAATTGTAACAAACTTCCAGTCATTAGGTTCTCTCCTATACAATACAACTTTCCTAATCTTAAAATAAAAAAAGATTTGAAAACAGATAAAAAATATTTATCTAACATGCGCACATCAATTTTAAGTGGTGAATGCTCTCCGGATCTGTCCTTAAAATAACCAGGAAAGTTGACTCATTCACGATGGCTTACGTTAGCAAGTCGTATTACAAGATGACTTACGTTAGAAAGTAGTGGGGTTTGGGGGGTTTGGTGCCATCTACGCCCTTGCGCTGTACAGATTGTGGAGGACTGCGCTAGTGGAGGATCATGCCCGTGATTGAGGTTGTGCCGGTGCTGAGTGGTGGAGGTGAAAAATTTACTATAAGAGGAAGATAATTTTTTCCATTTTTTACTTACCCAGCATACGTAGTATCGGGTAAGTCTTGTAATCGTTTTGAAAATCGAAAAAAAATGTTTGACGGATTTACACGTTTCAGACACTGAAGATTCCGAAAAACATATATTTAGAAAAAAAAATTGCCATCCGTCTGTCTGTGTGTGTGTCTGTAAACGCTCTATCTGCCGAACAAATTGAGATAGAGATTTGAAATTTGGTATGTGCTTAGTATGTAATAATGGGAAGAAGCTTATTGAATTTCAGTAACCTCGATTATCCGGAACTATTTTTTTTTGGACTCTCGAAATATTCGTTCTGATAAAAGGTATATAATTTTTTTTTCAAAATTGTTTATTTTAAGTAATGAATATAAATTACAATAATAAAACATAAATTTTGCATAAAGCATGAAGTCGATCGGATAATGAGTTGCCGAGATATTTGTAACCCTATTTACCACACTCTTCGATTTTTCATGACCCTGTATTTCATTCAAATTTCAATTCAAATATATATTTTAATTGGAAATGAGATACTTAATGTGACGCAATAAACCTTTAGTTAATAGGATTATCATTTTTGGAGTTATAAGGATGTTTCTCTTACGCAATTCAGTAATAGAGCATTTAAAGTTTATGACGTCATCAAGCCAGGATTTTATTCGAATTGCAATGCATTTTATAAATAGTTTACACATGTTTTACTTTCATATTTTATATTATGCATATCCATGATGGGTAAGTATTACGGTGACCTCCAACGACTAGTTCGTAATTTTTATTGGGGGACTAAAAGCAAAAAGTTTTTTTTTTTTTTTTTTTTTTTTTTTCGGAGCATTGTTTGCTAGACTACGAGGATGGTTGAAAGAGTTTTATTTTGGAAAATTGGACATTTTTGATTAATTTTAGTTTTTTCATTTTAATTTGGGGAATTATAATATTTTTTTTTCTTTCGCGGAGAATTGTATGTTAGCATACACTTATTTTATTTAATTATTTGAAAATAATTTCGGGGAGTTTTTTTTACTATTTTTTTTTTCTTTCACCGGAGAATTGTGTGTTCTTTAACACACGATGTGACATTTAATGTATTTATTTTATTTTGAATAATTAGAAAATTTTGTTTTATTTAATTTTTTGTAAAGAATTTTGAGAACTTTGAAAAATTTCGATATACTCTTTTTTCGCGTAAAATATGTATACTCGGTGATGAGATGAAATTTTTTCGAGAAATATTATTTTCATGAGGTGGAATTTTTTAAAAACGTAATTATAAAAATTAATTAAAAATGTGAATTAAGAAATAGTGAATAGACATATGAATTTTCACGAGATTTTGTTCTGTGGGAATATTTTTAGGTTGAGGTGGAATTTTAAAATAGATTAATTACAAAAAGTAATTAAAATTTTAATTATAAAACAAGGTGGTGACTCGAGATTTATGTTGGAACGGAGAATCCTTCAGATAAGCTTAAAACTTTAACAGAGTATGTTGTGAAAGTGTATTCTCCCATCTGGTTCCATATTAAACTTAAAACATCATATGTAAAGGATTCCAAAATTTCTTGGAGGCTGATAAAGTTTTCTGGATACCTTTGTGAGCAACATTTAAAAATAATTAACTCAGTTATTTAGACAAATAATTACTACGCTCACCCAGAAAACGTGCTTCTCTGCATGTTAAGTGATGATAGAAAGCACATAAGTGATATAAGAGAGCTAGGTCTTCGCCTACTTCTGAAACAAGATTGGGGCAAAAGAATGGCATCAGAAAGTTTTTGGTCCCCAAGATCAACTATCATGCTGAAGATTTCATTGATATGATTAAGTGGACGGATATGACTATCATAGAGCCTCCAATGACAAAATACATAATTGATGAGGACTTAAAAATTTTTATAAGTGAAGCAAGAGAAGAGAGTTGCCATTTGCAATCTATAGATTTCCAACGTTTATCCTATAACACACAAGCGGTAGAAAGTGTTATAGAGCTTGTGACAAAGTTGAAAAAAAAATGGGGGGGGGGGGACTAATAAACTAATGCAATATTATTATTATTATTATTTAATATTTACTTTGTTTCAATAACATTGGATATTACTTATGTCATGACATTTATTCTGTAGTGGGTTGGTAACTGTTTGTTTTGTTTAAGTTTAATCCCTTTTCAAAACATCTTTAAAAATAAAAAAAAGGCCCGAAACAATTGGTAAGTTTATTATTATTAATTATCAGTTTTTTAGAATTTTTTTTTATATAGTATTATTTTAAAAACTGCGTTTAAAAAATAATTTGAAAGTAAAAAACAATTATAATAGATCAATTAAAATTGGATTTTACATCTTGATTTTCAGGTAAAAAGCCCATTTATTTCACTCTTCCGGAAAATTAAAGTTACATTTAGAGCAACCAAACTTAATTTTATCGTTATTATAGTAAAGAAACATCTATTGGTTGCTATTCAAAACAATATTTGATTTAAAAAATGCAAAAGTAAAGCAGTGAATAAAATTATAATTTTATGTTAAATTTGGATTTGTTTTTACAAGACCATACTTTTAAGGCTCTTGCGGCACATCAAGATACAAATATAGAATGAAAAAACTTCGTAATGTTATTGTTAACATAAAAAGGCAACTTTTTAGTGCTATTAGAAAGTTATTTGCTGAAAAAATATTTAGCTCTATACTTTTGTTCCACCCTATTACACAAGTACAGACGTTATTACCCAAATAGCAAGGGAGATACCAGTAGAATATACTGAAAATGAAGAAGTTATAAAAATACAAATAATAAATCAGAAACGAAAAAAACGAAATTAACTCATAAATTTCTCAAAAGAAACAGGACAGGCAGTAACAAATTTCTTTCTCTAGTAGTCATGAAGAATCATTTATAAATTTCATTTCAATTACCACATGGGACGAAATTGATGCAATTGTATACGATACACCAATATTTCAAAATAATATTAAAAAAGAAATATTTGTACTCAATTTTTCGTAATACTAAAACGAAGAATGCTCAGATCCGCATTTACCTCACAGACAATTCACAATAGCAACAACAAAAAAACTGATTGCTTCATTTCATATATTTTTCGTTACACTAAAATAAACTATATACAATCAGACATATTGAAGTTTACTAGTAATAATAAATACTCCAGTTTCTTGTCACTTGGCTTTCATGAGTAACAATTTATTGAAATTGCATCAATGAATACTTGATTAATAAATTTGTATTATAATAATACTCATGTCTTATATTACATTCAATATTTACAATCAAATATTAATAGCCACTACATAATAATCAAATGTAATATGCCGAATATTTTTCATTTATATATTTTTATTCTGTGCATCGCATAAGAATAAGCATACACGATACCTATCTTTAATACACTTTAATCAGAAAAACCCTAACAGATTGACTCCAACAGATTAATCCTAAATATTTATCATGTGATAATATATCATTTACTATTTTAATAAGAATACGCCTACACGATATCTATAATTAACAGTCTCTAAACAAATTAACGCTAAACAGCTTCACTTTATAACATTAATCCTAAAGAGATAAACAAATATTTACCATATCACAATATATCATTTGATATATTCCCCTTTGCCGTACTATTTATTTCTCGAATTTTCAAGAATTTATTTATTTCCAAAAGGTAACTTTAAAAAAAATTAAGTTATAAACATACAGACATAAATTAAAGACGATTAAAGCTAAATAAATATATATTGCAAATCAAAATTAAATTATCTGAAAATTGTTAAATAAATAAATACGTTTGTGTTGAGACATATATTCTTTATATAGCACGCAAATCAAACATTTATCGCCCTTCTTATGCGAAAATCACACATTTTTTTCCTATCGTATGCAGTATGAGATATTTCCTCATAAAAATGATTTTCAGGAGGAAAACGGTTGAAAATTCGCCGTGTGATAGTTTACTTTTCGTAAATTCGTCAATGAAGAACTTATCGCCTTTTCCTATTTCCTGCCACATTATATTGCATTTCACCAATCATAACGCTCTAATAATTGTTGTTTTCAGTTTTTGGAACTTTACACAACTTTTTAAAATACTATTTAAAAGAAGCGATTACTGGCAAAATGTGCCGTTTGTTGCTTACATACCATTAAAGTCATCAAAATGACCATACTTCCAGCTCATATAATCCGCTCGAAGGAAGCGTGAAACAATAGGTATTTCAGATCGTATAATAGTACGTGTGATTCAAACTTTAAGTAGCTGAAACGCACTTCTAAAGAGTGAAGTAACATAAACTGAATTCACTTCACATTCTCCTGAAGTGAAATTTAAAAATATCCTCTGAACTTCTTGAGAAATAATCTTTTTATTTTATTATTTTACAAACATAATTCTAAAATTCAAGCATCTAAATAAATGTAATTCATTTAAAGATTTAAAAGTGTCTGAAATTACGAAATGTAATTGCTTTTTGAACAAAGAGAAACAAGTTAATTGGAATGAAAAATTGGAGAAACAGATTTATTGCTGTCTACTGAAGATCTTTGATAATTATTTAAATTTGTTTTAAAACATTTATTTTTGGATTTTCCATTCTCTATGAAACGATTTTCAAAGCTATTATGTGTATTTTTCTCCTATATAGCATTATTTGATATTTGTAATATCTTTAAAACGTTTTTCAAAATGTTTCGATTAATGTATTATTCATAATATTTATCATGTATTATAAAATAATGTCATTTAAAAAGTTTTTTTAATGTAAACTTCGGCACTCTTTTACACACTAGCCACTTCAATCGACGCGGCCAGTTTGGTCTCCCGTAAATGTATGCTAAGCATTGCATCATGTTACTTCTTATTCATAATTTAATTTACGCTCAATCCTTCGCGTAATCGGAAGATTCTGATAGAGAAATCGAGATCTTTTCGCGATCATGGCAGCATTTCGTATATTTTTTATTGTTATGTATTTCGACTTTCTTGACAAATACCGCTCAGCGCATTTATGCATTTTCGTTTAATGTCCGTTTGCTTATCAGTTTCAATACATTAGCTAATGTTTAGATTTTTAAACCTATCAAGCAATATTCTGTAATTGGGTCCACTGCCAATTGGGCGATATATTGGCGACATGTTGGCGCCATTGGCGATATTTGCCAGAAAAATCAACTTTCAAGATTACCAATGCCAAACACATGCTTGGCAGGAAATGAAAGAATATTGGGATGGAAACTCACCGTCATTCTATCTTGGTCGTGAGCGGAGACGCAAGCATACTAACAGGGCTTAAACTTTAAATAAGTTTTTAATCTTTTTAACTTTGGCACTGATGATGAAGCTTTAGAGGCTCCGAAACAGATGTTTGCTATTATATATATTTTTTATTTGTGCTATTTTTACGTTGATCCTTTATTTTAAAATAACAAACGGCAAGGAAAGTGCAAGTTTCCAGAAGCATTGGAACTTTTACTTTAAAGTATATCACATTATGACTGACATATCAGAGCACCCATCTATTAAAATACATTTAAGCCTCTGGGAGTTCCTGCATTTTCATATAAACGATTCTAAAACCGAAGCTATATAAAAATTTCATTTCGCAATTTAAGTCTACATTATATTTTCATATATCTTCATTCTATATACATCTTAAAACGTAACATTCTTAAAAACTATTTTTGTCTACAGCCAATTTAACTTTTTTTTTTTAAAACAGAAAAGTCTGTGACAGCTGCTTAGAGTGCTTAAAGTCCATTTATTTCTAACAGGCGCAGGTTGGCGCAAAAAAATTCGTTATCTGCCATTAAACTACAGTTTTTCAGGAGCACTAACATGTGTTCTAAATGTTAAACAACTTTAAACAATTTAGGTTATACGATTTTGAATTTTATGATGCCGTTAATTCTACAGGTATGATTCATAATGTGAAACCATACGTAAAAGTCAAACAAAATGTAATCAGTAATGCTTTACTCTGTGTTTTAGGACAATAATCATATGATTGATTGATTATGATATGATTTCCTAATCATATCATAATTATAATAATGATATAATTTCATAATAGTGAAATGATATTTTAAATTGGTTATTAGAATAGTTTACCTAGGTGCCAGTTCTGAGTACTTTTAAAAGTCACTGAAATTCGCAGAAAAATTCCATTGTGGAAAGGTGTATTTTCAAAGTTATACTTATATCATATATTGTTGCATAATTTAAAAAAATAAACATATATTCGTATTTTGTAGACATAGTTTTAAAATATTTTATTGTAAAATATTAGTTATTTAATGATTTATTTTTGGCCCTATGTTCGCATTTTCGCAATTATCGACCCACATGCGATCCGTCGTAGCGCATTGCATCTTGTCATCTACGTTACTTTTCCTAAGTTGGCCGGTTTCTAATTTATGTTTAGATGAGTAGATTCGGCACTGCACAGTGTAGCTAGGTTATACTGGGCGGATGTGAGATGCTTGAGTACTTACTCTAGTTGGTGTTGTCGATTGATCGTGGTTTGTCCTATCATTCAGAGTGATGTATGTTGTCATTATCGATGGTTGATATTTTTTAGTGTTTTGTAAATTCATTTAACGGCTGTCGTTTCTTGGTTGTTTGATTCTTTCGTGGAATGATGTCGCTTGCGTTGGTAATAGTTAACTCTTTCATTGGTTGATAGTCTTTCATGGGTATTGAAGTTGACTCTGTTATAGTGGCATTTTGGGGTGGAGCTATAGTCGGACATCATTTCATCTTATTCGAATTCTATCACCAGAATGCAGGCTGTAAATTTTAACATTTATTTTCTTTGTTATCTCTGTTCCATTGTCCCACTAGATTGTTTGTTGCGTTATAGAGATGGAGCGAGCTGTAGCCATTAGCACGTCTATAAATAAAAGATGTCTGTTATCACTTGGTTAGATCTCCATTTATTTTATCATGGTTGTTTTGGTGAATTAGCATCTAGGCTATCACTCCTTTATAACTGAATCGCTGTTATCAATATAGTAGGTTTTAATTCGTGAATGGGTACACTGGCCATCAGTCCTTCATATAAATGGATCGCTGTGATCGCTATTATTTCAAAGCATCCTAAATGTGAATCAGTTCTTCTTGAAGGACTTCCACTCTACTGTAGCGCTGTATAACGATTTTCTTTTGGCGCTCCATGGAGATTTTTTATAGTTTATTGTTTTCTTTTTTGGTGTAATGTGCTTTTGATTTTTTTTTTTTGAAGAAGTGAAAAAACTCCTTTTCAAGGCCTTTTTAAAAAACCTTTAAGATAAATCATGGCAATTTCTCTTCAGAAGGGAGGGGTTTTATTCGTCTACACATGGAAGGGTTTTGTTTGGAATGCCTCTTATTTGTTTTGATATGTGATCTCTATTATACGTTAGCCATCTGATAACTGCTTTACCTTTTGTTTTTATGTGTCTGTTTTGGCCGAGTTGTCTGTGCCGAAGTTGTTCGTTGTTTGTGGTTATGATGACCAGATAGAGTGCTTGAGTGAGTGCGTAGACTGTGAGGTAGTGTTTCCACGTTCCTAAGACCCGCACTCAAAATTTCGTGTTTCAAATAATTTTTGTTAAATGTATACTAGAAACATTTCATTCAAACTCTGATCGTTGCAAACTAATTTTAGACTTAGTTTAATTTTTCTATTTTTAATGGGGACAGAAATGTTTAACTGTAAAAAGCATTTCAATCGTAAAATATATTTATTTAAACTTTACTTTGTTCTAGATATTACTTTACATAAAAAAAATATTTCACTTACAAACATATGTATATTTTTAATGTTAGTTCTAAACAATTTTTTTTCTAAATAATTTTTTCTAAATCACTTTTATAATACATTTTGCAACTGCAAGAAAGTGGGTTATCATTCAAAACAAAACATGAAGTTCTTAAAAAAATAAGACTTATGGGTGTTTCAGTTGGTGTATTCCATTTCGATTTTGATCTTCCAGAAATAAATTCATAATGCCTATTGTGTAATCCAGGAAATTTTCGAATGTTTTATTTTTCAAAGCGGTTTTAACAAAAGAAATAAAATGTGAAATAATAAAATATATTTTTCTTCTGAAAATGGTTTAATTTTTTGTTTCATGATATCAGTGTCTGTTGAGCTTAACTTTTTTTTTAAATTCTAAATGGGATATTATATTATTTTTCTAAAATAATTTCGAAGATTTTGATATTTTCGAAATAAATGTGCAATGAATGGGAATTAATAAAATAATAAAAGTGTGTTAAATGTAAATTAATTCACAGTGACTGAACATAAAAATTTAAAGTAACCGTAAACAAAATTAAATAAAGATAAATGTGTATTCGGGCACACATTCTTTATATTAATAAAAACATATTCTCAAAGTGTGCAGTAGCAATTTGATACACTGCAGATAAGAAAAGTATTTGAAAAAACTGTGTTAAGAATATCAATTCCATATAATATTTTTCTAACGTTGCATTAGCAATATATTATCTTTACAATATTTTTCATTAATAATATTTTACCGAATTTTATTATTCAAATCAATGTTTTCCAAATACTGTCTTTGGAAAGTCTTAATGTAAACTTAATTTTTCTGTTGATTAATTTCAATTTCTGTTTGGATTAAGAGAATTCTTATTTTTAATAATTTACTGTTTGTGTGTAGATAGTTTTACAGTATATTTAAGAAAGGCGTTAGCATGAATTTTTATCTGACACTTGAGTGTGTTATGAGAGTATATTTTAAATTTGATTCAATGTCAGGAGTTAAAATAAATATTAATTATGCGTTAAATTCTTAACTGTACTTTTATAACGCAAAGATTTTTTTAGTGTGATTATTTTTAATAAAATCTCAAAATTTGCATATATTTTAATTTTGAAATGCATAAAAAAATATAATTTGTTTTATAATATTATTCTCTAGTTTTAACAAAACTTTAAAAAAGGCAAATTATAAAAGTTTTTTGGAAAATCTGATCGTTTCAAATGAAATATAGACTAAATTTAATCTTCTAAACCTAACTAAAAAACAAATGTTTAGCTGGAAGAAGCAATTTGATCATAAAATATACTTCATTTAAACTTTACTTTATTATTTCGATGATGTTGCCTTAAAAAATAGTGCACTCACAAAATGAATTATATTTTTTTAATGTCAGCCATAAAAAATAGCTTTCTTTCAAAATAATTTAATAAACTTTTATGTTGCAATTTTGACTTCGAGGAACTGGTTCATAATTCAAAATATAACATGATGTTGTTTTGAGAAATAACTTACTTGGTGAGGTTACTTCAATTTGCGGGCGTGGGCCAATTGGATATTGAAATTTTAGAAATAGACTATTTACCCATTTTGAATTATTCAGAAAACTGCTGCAAGTTGTTTTTCTGACTGGTTTACAAACGGAAAATAAATCTTCCTAAAATTAATTGAATTTTCTGTATCAAGATTTCACGGGAATCCAATTTGAGCTTAATAGCTGTGCTCAATTTAAAATTTAATTTTTTAATAACAGAAAAGCTTTTATTATATATTAATCATTAACGACTGTGTTTAAAAGGACCATAAAATTATAAAATGAAGAAAAATAAGTTTTAAATCAGGAAGTATTTTATCTTAATAAAAATATATTGATAAACTGTATAGCAAAATGTGAAAACTCTTAACATATAAGACATTTTTATTCTTTATTAATGATTCAGTGAAATTTAGCATTGTATATTTCACTGCATGGAGGTGGATCAGACTTCTAAATAGAACGTGATATTTTTTTAGAAATAATATGTTTCGGTTACTTAAAAGGGTGTAGGAGAAATGGATTTTTTCTGTTGTTCATAACTCCAAAAATGAACTTATACAATGCCTCTCGAGTCCTTCAGGAAAATTCATTTAAGACTTCTTTAATAAAAAGACGAAAAATGTAGAACAACGAAAAAGATTTTCTTTCTGAAAATGATTTAATTTTCAGTTTCAGGCTTTCATCGGAATCCCTGTTGATGTTAACATTTTTTTCGACTAAAAAATCTCATAGTATGTAAGATTCTTTCACAAATTCCTTACAAATTTCCTGAATTAGTATTTGTTGCTTCTGTAAGTGCGCATTAAATGTGCAATTTAAAAAAAGAAGTTTCATTAAAAACGTATAAAATATGGATTATACAACAAGAACTGTGTTAATCTATTAAACAACAAGTGTAAAAACTTTCAGATAAAGAAAAATGCATTTTGAAACACAAAGTCTTTATCTTTATAAAGATATATTCGTAAATTATGTATTTATGTTATTTTTGAAACAAGAACGAAAAATCATGCGCCAAGCATAGATTATGTAACACTTTCCAACAGTTTCAAAATAATTTTGCAAATCTTTGCCGTAAGATGTAAGATGATACCTAACTAAACAATTTTGAAAATGCATAACATATTTAAAAATCCAATTTCAGGAATTACCAAAAATATTCGGAAAAATATCCGAGCTCTTTTGTGCAGCTCTGTATATCTTCTATAGATTTCTATATATATATACTAAATAGAATGCTAAATTTTAGTTCAGTTAGGAAACCCGTAGCAGAATTTAAAATTTCCTTTCTGCAATTTTCCGACAATAAACGGAAATTTACTCGAGAACTTTTGTGCTGTCCTGTATAATCTATACACACCTAGTAATAGACAAACAATGAGTTAAATTTAAAAACGCGTTCAGCAACTGAAAAAGCATCCCCAGCAATTACTATTTATAAGCAGTACATTAACCGAATTATTTTGTGTGTCCTTGTAAATGAACGATGAAAGCTATATACACAATATTCTATAGTAAGCCTCTTGTAATCCACGTTAGTGATATATATCAATTTCAATATGTTTGAAATACTAGAACATTATTAAAATAAACTGCAAACGATTTTTCTTCATAGACAGTAATGTAAAGGAATTCTTTTGAGTATCCCAGTAAAGGAACTATAAGTGCTATGCACAACACATTCTACAGTTAGTCTCTTGTAGTGCACCTCAGTGCTATATATAAATTTAAATATGTTTGAAATTGTGTAACATTATTAAAATAAACCGCAAATGATTTTCCCCCATAGACCGCAATGTAACGGAATTCTTTTGAGTGTCCCTGTAAAAACAACTATAAGTGCTACATACTTCATTTTCAATACCGAACATGCCACAGTAAGCCTTAATAACATATATCAGCTGCATGACGATCCGAGCATATTTACGCGAGTTAGAGCACGGACAGACATACGGCAGACAGACAAATGGCAGGCAGGCAGGCAGCAGACAGACAGACAAACCGAATTCATAAACACTTTTCAACTATGTTGGAAAGTGTTAAAAAGATTAACTTCCTAAACTGACACATGCATAAAATTATCTGTGCAACATACAGAAATGCGCAAGAAAAATATTGCATATTTTGTTATGCATTTCAAAATTAAAATATATACATATTTTAACATTTTGCACACCAAAAAGTAATTTTGCATTACAAAAGTACAGTTAACAATTTAACCCATAATTAATAATTATTTTAACTCCTGACATTTTATAAAATTAAATAAATACACTCATTAAAACACTCAACTAAAAACTTTTAAATTTTATTAAATGTTATGAAATTTCTACTGCAATATTGTCTAGGGTGGCAGTGTCTGAACAGTTTTTTTAAAAATTTTATCACAATTTATTTATTTAAATACGAATATAAATCATGCATTTTATCAACAATTAAAACTCCGAAGTCATATTAACCTTAGTGACTCAACAACTCGGATCTGAATT
This sequence comes from Maratus michaelseni, assembly GCA_963931845.1. NCBI lineage: Eukaryota > Metazoa > Arthropoda > Arachnida > Araneae > Salticidae > Maratus > Maratus michaelseni. The sequence continues at coordinate 124,566,338 of OZ007590.1, read as the reverse complement.
ACTCAGATGTTAGAATACATAATTTTAAGCATCTAAAATTAATAAAAAAATCAGATAATAAAACTAAAAAATTATTGACTAAAAGGTACTTTTCTCGCCTCTGCAATAAACAGGAAATTGCGTACTTATAAATATTCTTAATTTTCTAATGGAAAGTTGTAAAGTATAGGAACTTTCCTTTGTAAAAAAATCTATTTTTAGACGTCTGCAACATTTTTAATTGGACAAAATTTGCAAAGTTTATTTTAGCAATAGCTATGTGAAACTGGTCAAATTATAAATAAAACTTTAACATGAAAAATTAACTCAGTGTCGCCGTCTGCTGAGATTTATTTGAACAATTTATATTAAATGCTTTGTTGGAATATATCAGCAATAAATAAAATCCCCCTTTAAACCTCATTGTATAAGTAATATTGACTTGTTGTAGATATGCAATGCGGTTTTACAAAGGACTAATTTGAAGTTACTTTGTCTTACAAAATGGCATCCGATTTTCTCCCCTTTTCTATTATTTTTTTCTGTTTTGTGGTGAAAATTATTATTAAAAAAGTGTAGTACTATATATATATATCTTTTATAATCAATCATAATATCTTGCTATTGATGCAGCTTAGAAATCGCCGTTCATCCCCTGTTAAGTTTAATATCTGCAATGTTCTCTCCCAAACGCACTTTGACTTTCCTGATGATGATTTCTTGATGATTCCTGATGATGAGCACGTCAGATGTTCGAAAGTACTTGCTTGATATTTTGTACAGTGTATTATAAAACACCTTTAAATTATTTTAAATGGAATTTTGTTTTTACCAAATTATTTATATGATTTGTTATGAGTATCATATGATAAATGAATATTTTTTATAAATTTAATTATACCTTTCCTATTAAGTAAATAATATATGGTGTCAACGCCAAATATATATATATATATATATATATATATATAAACTTCATCCAGAAAAAATTATATTTATAATTCATTATAAATTACTTTTAGAAAAATAAAATATAGATAAAGAAGTGTCATTAGCTTATATATTACAATGTTTAATGTTTAATGTAAACATTGTCATATTTAATTTCCTTTTATTACTTGCTTTTCAGGTCCATTTACTACAAAGAAAAATACGACATCCATCTGTATTTTAGTTAAAACTTATTTTAAATTTACTCCCATTACAGTTTCAAATACATACGTGTGTGATTTATTCTTGTAACAAGTTTTTAAAAAATGTTTGCATTTACAATCGATGTTTGAAATTTTCAACTTATTTATTTTACGATTATTCGGGAATGTAAATTTAATAGTTAAATTTAAAAACAGGAGCAACAACGGAAAATGCACTACCTTCAGTTATTGTTCATAATCCGTACGGTAACCGAATATTTTGTGTGTCCCTGTAAATGAACGATGAACGTAGTGTACTCCGTAGTTTATTGTAAGCATCTTGTATTGCACTTCAGTGATATATATATGAAATTCAATACGTTTGAAATACAGTAACATCATTAAAATACGCCGCAAACGATTTTTCTCCATAGGCCGTAATGAAAAAGAATTGTTTGAGTGGCCCTGTAAATGAACTATAAATGCTACACACTTCATTTTCAATATCAAAAATACCGATCTCATTTTCAATGCCATAGTAAACCTCAATAACATATATCAATTGCATGACAGTCCGAGAATATTTACGTGATTTAGAGCACAGGCAGATAGACAAACAGACAGACAGACGGCAGACAAACCAAATTCATAAAAACTTTTCAGTTAAAGTGTTAAAAAGGAGAGACAATTCCCTGGACAGCGCTCCTTCACCCTCTTTATAATCAAAACTTATCATCTTTGGACTAGCATTTATATAGATACATCACCTTAAACAAGCAGTAGGAGAAGAAAGATTTTCCTTAGATAAAGAAGTCCAAGGATTTCCGTGAAGTATGTTTCAAACACGTCCTAAATCAATTTTATTTCAAGAATAAAAATAAATCCCAACACTAGTGTAGATGCTAAAGATATCTAGGTAGAAAAATACTTTTGTATAATTTTGGGAAAAAATATTTCAAATACAATCTATTAAAAAATATTTTTTTTATATATTTGTCTTACTCTCGTGTATGTTTTAAAAATATAAGAAATAAATTAAAATAGAGCATATACACAATTTAAAAGTTGTATATAAATTTTATCATTCACGGCAAAAGTGAATTCAGATTTACAGTAATACTTAACTGCAGATAAAAAAATTCTATTGAAGAATATTTCCGTTTTTTCTCCATATATTAATTAAAAAACAAAATTGTAGTTTCGAGAGTGATAAATTATAATATCTCATTATCAGATGATTAGTAGCACATATTAGCTACACCAGAAAGGCTAACATAATTTACCGTTTAAGGCACAATATGTTTTATCTTTGCAGATCTAAAAACTCCAGACTAATGTTCAGAGCTAATAATTAAATGCTCAGCAAACGATAATTGTGTTTATTTATTTTTTTTTTGGTGGCAAAAAACAAAGATATACTTCCATATAAGATTTTCCGTATTTCATATTTTCAATCAGAACGTTTGAAAAATAGAAAACGACTCTAACTTTTGAAAATAGTTAATTATATAATGCATTTAAAAAACTTTTGTGATTGACATAATCTAAAATAATGAACATAATTTTTCCCCTAACTATAATTTATCCTACAGATAATTGTGTTTCCAAAATCATCTATTTCCATTCTTCTAAAAATATGAATAAATAAAAAAATTCTGTTGAATTTAGTAGTGAAATTTCCTAAGAAGTGATTTTTTTTTTATTATGATAAGGTATTTTTTTTTTTTTACAAATACTTGCACGAATTCTGCATTAAATAAATAATTCCGATGTATTTTACTGAGAAAATGTTTTGTAGCATAAAAATCAAGTAAATAAACTGTTTGTTTTAAAATAAGTGAATTAATACTTAGAATCTTTTGGCTTTCGTAAACATCGTATTTTTTATAATTTTGCCATCCAGAATTAATATCTGTGTGCTTATAAGTTTAAAATCGTATCTATTGCGCTAGAATCCTCTTATCTCTGTTACTGTAAAGAAGATATATGTTTAAAAAATAATACAAATCAAGAGTACTTTTTTTACAAGTCATTTTTATAACACTTTTTTTTTTACTTTTGAAAATAAGATGAGTTCTCAATATAACATTTTATCAATCTAAGTTTGTTTACATTTTTGTAATTCCTTCTTTTCTATATATAACATCACCAGATATGTACATTTGAAGTAATTGCTAAAATAGGAAATTTGCTTTCAGAATATCTTCTATTTATAAGTAATAACAAAAACGAAATCCTGTTAAAATTTTATTTTTTGGAAAAAAAAAAAGATTAGAGAGAAATTATTTTACGTTAAAAAAAAGAAAAGTGCATTATATATTTTTAATACTCAGAAAAATTTCATACAAGGAGATAAGAAAAATGTTCTAGAAATATTTTAGAAAAATAAATATGTGTGATTCCCAAACATAAAATCTCAATAAACTCTAATAAGGCAGATTATTCGACATGCGAACTAAATATTTATTAATTCAAAGACTTCTATGTAAAGCCTAGCGATATGTTACAGATCTCTTTTTGAAATGACAGTGATTTATTTTATGCGTATAAAAATTTCTCAATGCCGATATGATGCTTCAAAAGTCCTTCCGGCCTGTATCGGGAGGAAAAGTAGCTTTCCATACTTTCGTTTTAAATTTTTAGCTGATGTTACTCGAAAGCAGCAAGCTAAAATGCAAAGAAACTGGTTACAGAAGATTCGCTAATACTGAATTTGAATAAGAAATTCACCAAATTAGCCAGCTATAGCCAAGTTGGCATCATTCATAAAGACTAACTTTTGGTCATTAAACTTGGCGATAATTCGTCATATGTCGCCAAGCTTGGCTAGACTTTGTCACTAACGGAAATTAATATAGTTTTATGCGTATGATTGAGAAAATGATTACAGAAATGAAAGATAATAATTTGCGAGAAATCCCGTTCACTAACACTCATAAATTAATACCATATTTGTTTTAATCTGCTCTCTTGTTTCAAAATGTTAGCCACCCTTCAATTTCAAACTTATATGTCTCAGCCATTTTTTTAAGACAGAGGCAAGACAAAAAATGCTCCAGAATCCGTATATCAAAGCCTAATACTTAAGTAGAAAAAATTTTCAGATTTAAAATTTAGATTTTTTTTGTATATATATTTTTAGTTTTAAATATAGTTTTAGTGGCCGCCATTTTAAAACAAGATGGCGGAACAAGCTGGACAAGGAACACGGTCGAGTTATTGGTGAGCTTAATACACACGCTTAGTTTCCTCCAAATCGGTTTACAAATACGAGTGCTATCGTATGACATAGATCTAATATATGAAACAAATTTAAAAAATTTTCGCCGTTGGCCTCATCAAAACTATAATTCTGTGTAAATCCCATTATTCTAAATTATTTTCTAGTTTTAGTATTTCGACTGTCAAAATTCCATCTAGCTATAAATACTTTATTCTAAATTCATTCTCTTTAAATAAAAATGGCTCTGATCGCTGTTCTATTAAAATTACGCACTTTTGTTTCATTAAATAAATGCATCCTAGAATTTAATTCTTTTAAACATCAATCTCCCAGCTAAAAATATTTTAACTCTCTTGAAATAACAACCTATATCTTTTTATTTTTTTATTTTATTTCCCTGTGTTGTCTGACAAAACAATATTCTTTCTCAAAATTATGAAAGCTAACTTCAGTCTCAATGTAAAATCTTAGCTTGGCATCTTGCCCATTCTCGGTAAAACCTACGTATTTTTTTCTTATTATTTATTCGAAGGAATTAGATTGTTCGGTAATGTTCTAGAAATATTTTTCCCGCATTTTTTCAGCCTACGGTCTGATAACGTCAAATTCATAGCGCCAGAGAATTTAGTCCCGTAGCGCAGATTGGTCGAAAGACTGTTTAATGAAACTGTATTCTGGGGCATTAGATAATAGTTATACGCGGAGTTTTCCCGCGTAGCGTCAGTTTTATTCCTGGAGCCTGTTGTACATGTAACCCCGACGCGTACTTCACGACGATGGAATAAATCTCCTTGGCTGCAGATAGAAAAAACGACTGCCTGTAAGAACAAAATGTCTTCTTAAAATATTAAATTAATTTACCAAGTTTCTCCACGGTATTAAAATCATCATGTACGGAATTAGCATCGTAATTAGTAAAGCATGGCCATTTTCCTTTGAATTCGAATAAAAAATGAACTGGAACCGACTGCCTCTTATTTGCATTCTGTACGCACACTATAAATTGGATTCTCGGTGCCCGACTACAAATTCATCGATGGAAACGCTTGCCCGGATAATGTGATCTACAAAAAAATACGGTGATACAAGTGAAAACGTGACATATATATATATATATATATATATATATATATATATATATATATATATATATATATATATAAGCATTTGAATGTAGGGAGGTTTTGGTGTTTGGGGGTCCTGATCGGTGAAAATACACCAAACTTTTCCGGAATTGCTTTCCTCCGAACGGCTGCAATAGGCTTTTTATTTATTTTTTTAATGAAAGCTACCTACAAAAATTTCCTGTATGACATGAAAGATAAAAATAAGAATTGTTTTTTTCTTTTCATGCACCAAATTATTAGAATGAATTTGCATAACATTATTTCAGTTTACAATATAAATTCTCATTCGGAAAACTTCTAAAACTTAAACACAGATTTAAGATAAGTAAAGTACATTGTTGAGGAAGACGAAATTCCATTATTAAATTAGGAAGTTTGTAAAGTGTGAAATATATTTTTGGGTGTGTCAAATTTGCATTTTTGTTTTAAATTAAAAAAGATAAATCAAAAGATTAACGATGGTATTGTTTTTCTGATAGAAAAATCTTTTATACATGTCGTAATACAAATTATTGGCATAACGAAAAAATATGCATGGTTATACAGCTGATGTAACATATTTTACGCAGTAATACTGCAAAATAATTTATATATTTATATGCTGAAAAACAGATTATATAAAATAATGTTATTATTTTTTTTAATCAATTTTTATCAATTTTTTATAAACAGGATTATTATAAACATACCATTGGACCCGTGCGAGGATTTCGCACTGCAGTCTAATAATTTTTAGCAATATATTCTATTATTTTTTTAGATGCAGGATTAAATTTCTAAAGAAAATTTAAGGATAAAAATATCAGCAAAAGACATTAGTCAAGCCAGAATATCATCTCACTTATTCCTAACAATAAAATATCATCGAAGGTAGAAAAGGGCACGCGCGAGGAAAAAAATTAACAATTGTATTTTAATTTCATTAGAAGATGTCTGTTGAAGCAAGCGTTTCGCAATTATAAGTTTTATATTTCATGTTTGTTAATTCTCTCTGTAGTTTGGCAACAAGTCAATTTTAATTCTTCATGTAACTAAGCAACTCAGCTAAAGAGAATTTCTGTTTTTCTCGGCCTACGAGAGGTCGTTTTTTATGTTTCTGAAAATAAAATGAGTACGTGTTCTGTAGTATCGAAGATATTCATTATGTAGTTTAAGATTCTATTTTAAATTGAGGTAAACCGCATTGTAAAATTTTTAATTTGTGAGAATATACTACAATATCTTTGAAGAAGAACTCTTTAAAATAATTTACTAAAAAACGGCATTCGCGAGGAAAAAAATTAACAATTGTATTTTAATTTCATTAGAGGAGGACGTCATTTTCTTCGAAAAAAAATTGGAAAAAAATAAATTGAAATACACTTAAATTACAATTAAATCTAATATAACAAATCATACCTTATGCTACACGTGTAAAATACCACTGCTTCGATCAATCCATAATATTTTTTTCTTAGAAAAGTTTCAGTTTTGGTTTTTATTCATAAATATAAAATAAACTCGTGAGAAAACGACACATTTTACCACTTTTGTACTATTTATAATTTTTTATAATCATTGTTGAACATGATATAACGTGGTATTTTATTTTTGTGGCAATATTGATTTGAAAAAAATGCTTTCATTTCATTTATGAGGACAATGCTGTTTTTTTTAATCAACATCAATTTTTAATTAAAACAAGAGCGAAAAATCATGCGTCAAGCATAGATTATGTAACACTTTCCAACGCTTCCAAAATTATTTTACAAATCATTACCGTTTAATAAGCTGAAATATAACATCTATGTAAACAATTTGGAAAGCGCATAACACATTCAAACACGTAATTTCAGGAATTTCCAACATATACAATATTCGGAAAATTATCCGAATACTTGAGCCCTGTATAGGATCTATAGATTTGTATATATACTACATAGGATGCTAAATTTTAGTTTATTTTGGAAACGCGTAACACAGTTTAAAATTCTACTTCTGGAGTTTCTGTCAATAAACGGAAATGTGTTCGCAAACTTTTGTGCTGCCCTGTATATGAAATACAGAACTTATACACACCAAGTAATAGACAAAAAGTGAGTTAAATTTAAAATTGCGTTCAGCAACTTAAAACAAAACGCACTTACAGGAATTATTTTTAACAGACAGTAGAGAATTCTTTTGTGTGTCCCTGTAAATGAACGATGACTGCTATACACACACTATTCTGTAGTAAGCCTCTTGTAATGCATCTTACTGATATATATAAATTTCAATGCGTTTAAAATAGTGAAACATTATTTAAGTAAACCGCAAACGATTTTTTTCCATAGACGTAATGTAACGGAATTCTTTTGACTGTCCCTGTAAAGTAACTATAAGTGCTATGCACACCCTATTCCATATTAAGCTTCTTGTAATGCACCTTAGTGATATATATCAATTACAATGTCTTTGAAATTGTGTAACATCATTAAAATAAACCGCAAATGATTTTTCCCCACAGACCGTAATGTAACGGAATTATTTTGAATGTCCCTGTAAAAAAACTATAAGTGCTACACACTTCAGTTGAAATAGGGAACATGATATAGATAACGACAATAACATATAAAAATTGCAGGGCAATCCGAGCATATTTACAGGAGTTAAGGCACGGGCAGACGGCAGACGGTCAGACGGCAGACGGCAGACGGCAGACAAACCGAAGTCATAAACACTTTTCAACTAGGTTGGAAAGTGTTAAAAATGTTTTAACGAAATGTTAGTGTATTATGACAGAAGCTGCTTAAAAACTTTTCAAATGATACCTCATTCGTTGTTGTGCGTTTCATAAATACATAGAAAAAAGGGTGTTAACAACAGAAACAATATATACTAGATTTTTATGGTTTAGAAAACTACAAAACATTTCAGAGTACTTATTTGTATACACATATATTCTCTATTTAACTTTGCAGGTTTTTTAACTCTAAATATACCTAATAAAGCGTATTTCGATCAAATATTCAAAGTTTATTTTTATTAGCAATTTCTTTATAGCATTAGCTATTATATAATATTCCCAATGATTTAAGAAATATATCTTCCTATTGGTGAATCTAAAACACACGAGAAAATATGAAAATAACATACTTTTGTTGTTAATAAAAAAAATTAATTTGAGATGTGACATATTTATTGATTTCTAAATATCCAAAATAACAATATGTACATTATGCATTTTATTTTCCCAAAATAATGTTTCTATATTTGTACAAAATTGCAGTTACTTATTTTAAGTTCATTATTGTATAGATACAATGCAGAAGGCTGCACTAGTTATGCATATTAATTAGAAATTCTTTAACTTATTTATACTTATTTATCTGTGGGTAAGCATTTATACAATAAAATCCAAATAAAATTTACTCCAACTAATCTTTTTTACCTGATACCCAAAATATTTGTGTAAGAAAATCCAAACTCTGTTCTCTGAGCTTAACTCTTTTGGATTTGAATATTTCTATCTAATCTACCGTTTATGAATTATTGGGGGAATTTGGTTTCTGAATAATAATGGTTCATAGATTATAGATTTGTATAATGCAGCATAATATTTTATCGAAAAGAAACAAATATTTTACTTGCCATTTCAGATAAGTGAGGATGTTAAGCTATTGCTTTTAAGTTGGATAAGAAATGAAATAAATACTGCTTTACCATAAATTATTACTTACTGTAAAATTTTATATTTTCTACAAATATTCAAAAAATAAAAGACAGATTTATTTTGCATTTTATTGGAAGGTAACTAAATCTTCCATCTTTAGATATGATAAATATTTCATAATATTTTTACAATTAAATTTAATAAATTAATTCATATAATAAGATCTGTTAAAAAATAAGATTTTGGTTTTTATAAGAGTTTATCTTGCGTACATTAATAGTTAAATGTGATATCTAGTAGTATAAGTCAATTGTAACACATAGACAACCCTATTGAGGAGACTACATGTTCAGTTTATTCTTAAGCTGTTCCGACGAAACGTCCCTCACAGTTTAGGTTGTAACCTAAAATGGTATAATTTCCCGACTTTGCACCCGTTCCTCCTAAAGTAACTCTTAATGGACTATATACCAAATCTGGGTACAAGGCTTCATAAAGTCACGTCACGTCGTATCAGTAATTTAACAAAAGAACTTCTAACTGATAAGAAGGGAAGCTACCCCTGCTTTACCCCATTAACTGTTTTGCTGGCTGTCGAGGCCTATTACTATTTACATTACATCTACGGAGCCTTCCCTTCTTTACGCTAGAAGTTCTTTGCCTTGACTACGTGATCGTGACGTAGATAGAATATCGTCCATTCAGCGGACATTTCACAATACATATTATACTATCACTTCTAAGGCATGTACCATAACAACCTTCTATAGATAATGCCTAAGATCTGAGTCATATATCATGGCAGATTGGCCGCTCAACATCAGTGTTGGAGCGATTACATTCAACCATCCTGCAAGTTTCGTAGTTGTATACTAGTGACCTAACATTTTAAGAAACAAGTTTTTTGTCATTTTCAGAAGTACGGTGTAAGAAATAAGTAAAATATAAACTGTCTGTTAATTTGATTTTAAACAAGCCAAACGCTGATAAATAATCCAAGAAACTTGGCTTAGTATTAGGTTGATATATATTTGAAATGAAATTCATATGCATATTATAAACAAAAGAAAAATTCTATGGAAAGAAAATTGCAAGTGTGAGTATTTGAAACATAAAAAAGTAATTTTTTCTAATAATAAATTTAGTTATTTATCTTACAAAAAACAAAAAAAAATAACTTGATCATTGTCATACAAAACTTCATGCTTACTAGTTAAATTTTTATCTTTGCATTTCAATATCATGAAGAAATGCTACAGATATTTATACTTTTTCATAGTATTTCCTCCACACAGTTAGAAAAAATGAATTATCTTACATGCTCATTAGACTCTGTTTTTATTATTATTTCAAGTTTTTTTTTATTTTTTCTTAATTCAAAACACAAAAATAAAAATTTAAAACTCATACATCAACAGTAAAAACAATCCCGAGATTGTTTGGTTCAAGGAATATCCTTCTGATAAATAGCAGCAATCCATTTCTCTTTTCAATTCTTCATCTTTTGGGAAGCCAAAAGTGTCTACTTTAGGAATTGTTTTATTGTTACCCTTAAAAATGTGTACAACAGATGTGTGCACCATTTTAAAAACTCATTAACATAAGTAAAATTTTTCGCAGTGAATTAAAAAAGCTAAGGTTGTAAAACTGCGCGTATGTATGTAAACAGTTTAAGTCGGTCGATCCACAACCAGGTCATTTTATCCAACGTTTTCAGTCTTAAGGTTTTATCTGTACAGTGGTGTTGTCCGATACATTCAACTCTGAAGCATATTTCAACACTGCAGCATCAAATTGAAGCTCTAAAGCTACGAGCTCCACAATCTAACCATTTGCGTTTATTGACTGAAATTGATGAAGGGGAATTTTCAACTGTGCTATGCGTTTCCTAAATGAACTAAATATTACCATTCTGTGTAGCATATATACAAATCTATAGATCATATACAGGGCTGCATAAGGTAATTCGGATATTTTCCCCAATATTGTTGGTAATTATTGAAATTGGATTTTTAGAAGTGGGGTGTTTTACTTAGACATGAGACATTATTAAACAGTAGCGATTTCTAAAAGTATTTTGGAAGTGTTGTAATGTGTTACATAATCCTTGCTTAACGCATAATTTTTTGTTCTTGTTTCATCTGTAGTTTTTTATATACTGCCATATTTTAAGTAAGATCGTAAGAAATTTTTCGTTTACGTCAATTGCTAATCTTTTCTACAAACTATTACCTTATGAAAAAAAAAATTGAATGTGTCAAAAACAGCATTTTTCGTACAAAATACAGCGTTTTCCATATTGACAAGTGCTGTTTGGCTTAAACAACCGAAGTATCATTTAACTATAAACGAGTTATTAAACAACTAAGATTGAATAATGACCCTTGAAATGATGAGTATGATTCATTCATAGAAATTAATGATGTTTATATCTGGAAATCAGGAAATTTAATTATAACTTCATGCTTATCTGAATTGATTTTTATCGATGTTTAAAATGCTTTTCAATTATGATAATCATAGTAAAGAATTAATTTTTTCTTTTTTTTTCACATAGAAACCATTCATTAAATGTCCTAATCTATGTGCCAGCTGATAAATATTTTATTTCTAATATTTAAAAAAATAATGACGAATAATAAGGTTTTAATGAAAAACATGTTTAAGTTTAAATATCTATCTACCTATTTATCTATCTATCTGTATATATATATATATATATATACAGTGTGATTCATAAGTATCGAAACAATAGGGAATAGGCTATCTCCTTAAATATTGTCCCTAGGCACATACTTCCAGTTGCAAAGTTTCATAAAAAAAAGGTGCAAAATTTGATGAGATAAGTTGCAACTCCATGGGGGGTCTATTTGAGAAAATACAAAAATTAAATTTTTATACGGTCCCCGTAGGATAAAATTTCCAATTAGGAACTTTTTCCTTATCCATTCTTGAATTAAACAAAAAAAAATCCATCTTGATATCTGCAAAATTCACAGAGATATTAAAATCCAAAATTCGTGACTTACACCACCTAAGCATACCTCTGAGCAATGCGATATCAGTTCATTTGAAATGCAAGTTAAGGATCGACCATAAATTTACACATTATTAAAAGTTGATCTAAGACAATGGCTTAACTTTTAGATATAAAATAACAGTGTATTACTTTTTCCGTTAAACTTGCTTGAGAAATATGCTAGAGGTCTGCATGGGGCCGAGCTTTGCGCAAGGACCGTAACCGCTACGGCCCGCCGGCCGGGGCGGGTCTGTGCGTGTCTTTATTGTTCTTAGAACGTGTCGGGCAGGCATTAAGTTTTGTAAAAATAGTAATAGTATAATGAAATTTCTGTTAATGGAATCATTGGAAATATATTTTAATAAATTACACAGAAATATTTTCAAAACTCTACTTTTTTTTATACAGCTTCAAAAGTTATGATGTTTTAAACCTATTTTTCATTTATTCCAAATGTGAATTAAAAAAGACAAAGATTCATTAAATAATTTTTCTGGTTTTAAAGTGGTTAACTGGTTCAAATTAATCTACATATTACGGAGGATTAGTTGGAGGTTTGGCAGCTATGTTTTTGTCATGCGAACACATAGCATAGCTGCCAACTTTTATGCTTTTTTGTTAGCACTAAAAAATAATAGAAATTTTTGCCTTATTGAATCACGTGATTTCGGCGACTTACTTAGCTAAAATTTACTATAACATTTTAGTGGTAGGAAAAAAGGGTAAATGTTTGCAGCTATGACATAGTAATCTAAAATTTACTGTAAAATTTTCTGACAAATATGTATGAAGTATTCTTTAAAATAATATTAATTGTATCTTAAGAAAAATGGGAAATTTTTGTACAAATTTCGGCCTGTGTAGAAATTTAAAATATGCACAGACACCTGTATAGATAATGAATCAAATAAAATTAAGTGCATCGCCTATGAAAATGGTTTTTTTTTCGCATCATATCAATAAACACATCTATGACCTGAAACATAAAGTGCACAAAATAAGTGCTTATCTCTAATAAACTTAAATTTTGTAACTTTGGCTGAATACCAGATTTGCATGAGAGACTAAGGTATGCGTTAAACAAATTTAATATCTGTACCAGAGAGCCAAACTATCGAAATCAGAAACTGGAGCTACCGGATGGAGTTACTTACTCACTTGGAAGCTATTAAAAAGTATTTAAACGTTCTATTAGGAGTCAATATTTGTTTAAAACTTTAAATGCATGTTTCTGCATCATAGGTTTTTTTTCAGAATTTCTCATCTTTAAATTGATATAAGTCAATAACCGTTAAAGATAAATAGTTCAAACTAGGAATATATCTTTTTCAAAATTTAATTCAAAAATTTAAAAAATATTCACTTTTGAAAATAGGATTTGTTTAAAATAAGTTACATCTCTTTTTAAATGGCTATTTTAAATATTTTAAATATATTTTTTAAATTAATATTTTAAAAAATACTGAATAAAATTTAAAACGTATATTTCTGTTTAATTAAAAGAAAAAAAATTAATTCCGCAAATAATATTATCAGTTATAACAATTTTAAATTACTCTGATTTTTTTGAAAAAAAAAAGTTTAAATTTTGTAAGAAGTCTTATGATATGATTCTGCTTACAAATTATATGGTTAACCTTCACAAGAAAATTCAAAATTCTAACTCTATAAATAAATAAATAAATAAAATGTTTCCCGGACACCTTACAGTAACATATAGTTTATTGAATTACACGCATTTCAATTTGTGATTGATCCCTTGAAACCTCACGAATTATTATAACGGACATGTCTCTCTGAGTTTTGCAGATATCAACATGGATTTTTTTTGTTTAATACAGGAATGGATAAGGAAAAATTTCCTAATTGAAAATTTTATCCTACAGGGGCCGTATAAAAATTTTATTTTTGTATTTTCTCATATAGACCCCCCCTTCCCATGGAGTTGCAACATATCTCATCAAATTTTGCACCTTAAACTTTGAAATTGGAAGTATGTGCCTAGGGACAATATTTAAGAAGATAGTCTATTGTTTCGATATTTATGAATCACACTGTATATATATATATATATATATATATATATATATATATATATATATATATATATATATATATATATATATATAATGCAAGCTACAAAATTTGGTGGGAAGGTACCTCTATGAATGCAGTTTTGCACCTCGAAGCCCGATTTTGGAATTTTTGAATTTAATTTTTCATGCGATTTTTAGCGTTTTTTCGTGTTTTGCTGCGATTTTTCCACATCAGTAACAAGAATCCAGTCCAATCTTTTCGCCCAATATAGTAAATTTTAAACTCTTTTCAATAAAGTTTATACGAAATTCGTACAGCGTTTTTTGAATTTTGGGTGAATTTTTTCCTTCGACACTAAGAATTTTTTCCCCAGAATGCTTGATTCGTTCGTTGGTTGCTTCCATTTCAGCTTCAGTTATGCTCAGAATCGTCATTATGTTTTTTTTTCTTTTTAACTTGGAGATAGTTGAAAATTCTTTACAGATTAAAAAAAAAAAAAAAAAAAAAAAAAAAAAAAAAAAAAAAAGGTTTTTAAAAAAGAAGGGCGGGTTATTAATTATCCTGATTTTGATTTTTTGATTTTTTTTTAATTCGTTTTTTAATTTTTTTTTCAATCTGTTGCAGCGTTTATTGTTTCAAATGACATTACAAATCGTCCATTGCATGTCAAACACCGTTGGAGGGCAGATGTGATTGGTAGCTGCAAGGATTGTACGCACAGCCGGAAGTCAAGAACTGTGATTGGCAGATGAAAAGGTCACCAACTGATTGCAATGCGAACAGCAATTTGTGAATTTTTCGGGATTTGTTTTATTCGATTTTTAGAGTTTTTTCATGTACGTGACGTCATTTATGTATTTGATTAGAGACGTTTGCAACAATAACTTACTGTATTTGAATGACAAAACAGAAAAAGGAAAAAAAATGCCATTTTGTTTTTGTTTCAAAAATTAATGGTAATTCCTAATTTTTTAAGGTCGTTTGTTTAATTCTTAGGAATGAGGGCACCCGTAAGGCATGGTGACATCACGGCGACGTCACTGTGAAGTCACACTGTGACTTTGTGACAGTCGTCGTGACGTCACGTGACGTCGATGTGAAGTTACTGTGACGTAAATGCGAGGTCGTTATGGCCGTTTTCAAGGCTTTCTGTGACCTCACAATGTGACTACTTTGTGAAGTCACCGTGCGACTTCAATGTGAAAAATGTGACGAATCTGCATCGGATAGGGTGACTAGATTTTACCCGAATGCTATACGGATTGTTCGGATCAAAATTTTTTTATGGTTCAAGTTTGTGACGTTTGTGACGACACAGCACCGGGTCGGGTGACCAGATTTTACCCGAATACAATCCAGAAACTTCGGATCGATCTTTTTGGATTTGTTTGGCTACAGAATAGATTTGGATTAGTTGTCGTGTGACCTGATTTTCGTGAACCCGATCTGACCCGAGTCGGGTATAATGTTTTTACTCTAAGTATTGTTCAGAATAGAATCTTGCATACGACCAAGTAACCAGATTTTATCAGAAATTGTGTTACGATACAATTTCTGATGTCGGCTCGGATCTAGAGTCATGCACGAATCCGGTTATATACTTCTTGAACATGATTGAATGTCTACTTGAACATGAATGATGGTTGACTGAAACTATATTTAAATTCAACCCGTAATCTTACCCTAACCCAACAACAACAACAACAAAAATTCTGTAGGCCCACAACCCGACCGAACCTGATAAATGATTTCGCATAGATTTGGATAACAAGATTTCACCAAATACGGATAAGATCGACGATATGGATTGGATCGGCAATCATTTTTTTTATGCAACTCGTATTCAAATTAAAACTTTGCATCTGATTGGGAAACCGGCTAATGTAGCCGTTAAACAAGACAATTATAAATGTAAAAAACGCATACTAATATAAAAATAATAGATGAATCCATTAAAAATTATAATAAAATTAAATATTTTAATAATATGAAATTCTATTGTGCAAATAACCACTTTTAAAAATAACTTCGACTTCCATTTGTTTTATGTAACCACCAAAAATGTTGACAATAATTAAAACTATGCTATATTGCTTTTAAGTATTGAAGTTTTTAAATGTGTATACTTTGCCATATTTCTCCTCGTTCAGTATCACGAAACTTTCTGACACATTTATGAACAAATTTTTAAACGCTTGGCACTTGCATGCCTGATTATTAAAGCGATTTGGAATGAATAGCGTTTTCCATTTTTAGATAAATGAAATGCTTAAGAGCAATTTTGGTCACTTTTTTCCGTTTCTGACGCTGCGCATCGGAAATTCGGTTCAAAACACCGACTTTGATAGTGTTTTCTGAAACATCTTTTGTCAAAAATGGAAAATGCCATTCTATTACATATTCTGAATAAGAACACCTGCCAATTTCATGTGTTTCCGAATAAAAATGAATTCAGAAATTAGTTATTTTCGATTTGATTACAAATTTAATGAACATAAAATTATAGATTTTTAAATAAGCATTGTGAAAAATTTATATTAGGAATCCATTTAAATAATAGATCTACCTATTGAGCGATATTATCTACCCTATATATATAAAATCCTAATGAAACGAATTTGTGAAACGATTTTATGAAACGAATTTATGAAACGATTTTATGAAACGACTGATTAAACGACTGATTATGTTTCAGGGCTATTTTTAATAAAATATTAAACGCTTGATGATGAAATTAATACCAATCGTCCATAAAAATTCGCGGATGTCAAAACTGGTAATAGAATTTTGAAATTGGAATTAGTTTTCGAGATATTAATTTTTTTCTAATTTTAATGACATTTCTGTAATTATGGCAACTAATTACTCAGTTTTTTTGTGGCAAAAAAGGGGGAAAAATTGAAAAAGATACCGATAGGGATTATTGATTTCTTTTTATTCTCATTTTCAAATTGAAATTGAATTTATCTTTTATTTCAATCAATAATGAAGACAAGATTGTGATTAAGTTATGCTTTTCAGGAAAATTTGAAAAAAAAAATCACATTTCTATCGTCAGGATTCAATCGTCTGTCAGCATTTAATTTAATTTATAAACTGAAAATATTTTGAATAAATTCGTCCAAATGACGTCATTTATGTAAACGCAAAAGAAAGGAAGGGAGGGGGAGAATTAATAGTAATTATTATTTATTGATATTATTTTGTAAAATGTAATTAAAAAAATTTATAAAATCACTAATTCGGATATTTTAAACGAATATATAAAATAATAATTGCCCAACTGAACTGAAGGAGAATAAAATATCTTGCTTGGTTTTTTCCGCCAAGCTTTTTAAAAAAGCGTCAAGACCCCTATAATAGAAAAGCACCAAAAGTTCATTGGGTTTGTTTTCATAACTTTTAGCAACAAATCTATGTATATTAACGAATATATCCCTTTTTGAAGCTCGAATTACGCCAAACCTAAAAGCAAATGATCCTATACTGAAAAAGTACCCGATTTTCTTATGGACAATATTCAAGTGACATAACATGGTGTAAAATTATCGCGGATAGCAAATTTGTTTAAGTATGTCATCAATTGATGCCGAATAAATGCAGGCATGCATGCACAAAATATTTAATTAATTTTGTATGATAAATAATTATTAGAAAATTCGTATATACATATTAATTAAAATAAATAATTTACATATTTAAAATAACATGAAAATATGCAGGATGGTGCACTAAAATAGAGAGAAAATTAAAACCTGTTACTGAAAATGTCTATAACATAGTACTTTTCAATACTGTGGTTCTTAATGTTATTCACAAGCAGATGGAATTTTTCGCATCCTTAAACGCAAAGGAAGAATAGAATACAGATCGTTGTTATAAAAGTCCGAGAGATAGCTACAATTTAAACCTAACCATTTTATACAAGCTGATTTTCTAGGTGTAATTGATTTTACTTATCAATCCCGAAAACAGTCGTCAGTTGTCTCAACAGCTGTGTATGAGGCAATGATAATCAAAAAATGCCCCATTAAAACGTTAAAAGCATGGCAACCGAATTATAGATTTACCAATATTTTATAAAACAAAGCACGCTGTCATGTTTTCAGACGCCTCGAAGTTTGAGCGGGGGTTGACGAGCGTAGCTCGCAGGGGGTAGGCCCCCTAGTTAAATAATAAACATTGTATCAAGCAATAAAACATTTTTCGAAGCAAATGAAATTTAAAACTTCGGATCATAAACGCAAAGAAAAAAAAATATTTTTTTTTTCTTTACAAATTATTTTATTTATAGTTTTTGATAGAATACTAAATGCAGACCTTAAATATCAATTTTTACTATAGAAAAAAATTCGATAACATAACTGGAAAAATTACCTTAACTGAATAGCTGTTTTATTGTTTCATCAATATTCATTATTTTTTTGCACCTAATATTGACATATCTTGACAACTAAATTTGTAATGAGTTAAATTGTCGCAATTATTGCAAATATACCAGAAAATTATTTCTCAAAACCTCCACTAGCTAAGAAATTTTCAAATTGTAAATCAAATATTAATAGTTTTAAAAATTGCAATGTTTTTAATTATAATGAATAACTATGAAAATTGAACTGAGAAACGCAAAATATAAATACATTCCTCGTTATAAATAACACTTTACATTTAGAATATATATTGTTAGTAAATACTTTAAGCTTTTTTCGAAACTCTCTATTTAAAACGATTTAAAACATTAAAGATAAAATTTTATACAAGTGATTAAAAAAAAATAGATTTAAACATCTTAACATTTAAATAATGCACTATTAATGTACCATTACTAAATATGCACTATTAACAAAACTGCGAAGACATTAAAAGTTACCTGCTAATCTATAAGTAAAACCACCAGTTCTAGGGATTAAGTTTTAATGGTCGTTGACTGCTTCCTTTTCATTGAAAAGGAGACTCAAATCCACTGCTTTAATTTTCAAAGTGTCCAGCTTAGGTGTGTTCATAGATCTGAGATATCAAATATCGCACGCAGACCTTAATAACGCACCCAGCTAGACATAAGGCTAGGTTAAAATGGATGATTCACTTTAAAACGTTAATTTACTTTCACGGTATAAATTCCACAATATACTTCCACAAACTAAAAGAACACCACACACTCTAATCCGCCGATGAAATTAATCGTCTGCCCTCAACATCTGCGATCATGATCTGCGCAGTAATGTTTACCACAAAGTAACATCTAGCAGGTGTTTCCAGAAAAAGAATAGAAAGAAAACAGTTAAATAAAGACATTTCAAATGCTTTATAGTTTATATGGCTGACAAATAACTTCTAATAAAACTATAATATTCTGTTTTTATATGAGAGAGTTTAGTATTCTTGGAAATAAGCTGTGAAAATTTAAATTTTTATATATTTTTTAATCAGTTGCATTTGTTTTAGGCGTCCAAAGTAAACATAAATTTTAAATAAAAATGGATTTAATAGTCTTTATAAAATAATTACGACATAAATATAAATACTATTCTGCAATCAGATTTCCTAAATACGATTTTTTCATTTTTTACACTCTATTGAAAAGAGCAATATATTTAACAGAGGTGATATCTTATTAAGCACTGACCAGTTTTGGAATAAATTGCTATAGGAATGACATATACTTTATGACATATTTTTAATTCGTTTTTGTTCGGAAACGCATGAAATTGGCTTTTGTTTTTATTCAGAAACTCTGTAATTGAAAGACGTTTTCCATTTTTTAGTAAAATCAGAAGATCTTTCAGAAAAGAATGTCAAAGTCAGCGTTTTGAACCAAATACCCGACGTAACAGGGAAAGAAAAGAGAAAAACCAGTCGTCACGTGACACGAATTGCTTATAACTCGATAAGTAATATATTTATCAAAAAATGGAAAACTCATTTCGATTCCAAATTGCTTCCATAGTCAGTCCTGCCCATTTTATGCCTTTGCGTTTAAAAATGAGTCAGACTTCTATACACGGTACCGTAGGCAGCGGGAACACGTGTCGGAAATTTGTTCAGAACATAATGCACACCCTGGCCGTGGAACTGAAAGATTTTCCTGCGCGTGCGCCAAAAATGGCAATTTTTATTCAAATCATAAAAGAAAGTTACCACTTTGATAATCCCAGACAACGAAATATTCCCATTTTTACTCATACTCGAGTATTAAGAAAAGTATTGGAGGTATTGGTTCGAAACTCACAGTCTGTACGTTGTTTATTTTTCTGCTACCCAAAATGTAAATTATGTGAAAATATCACGGTAACTTTTTATTTTGACCAAAAACTGGCCCGTTTGAATCAAATGGTCCAGACATTTCAAGGAGTGGTATTGAATTTACGTTCGCTTCGGGGTCCAACTCTCTATTTAATTTCTGAAAGACAAAGAGTTGCCGGAGGAACGATTTCGTGCAGCGATTTTGTGAGTGATTTCGAATATCGGATTATTTTTTGATGGGACCGGGAAACGCTAGCATATCAGCTAGTATATATGTATAATTTAAGTAAATACTGCTGAAATTAATTTTTTGATGCACCTTCTAATTTTAATCACATAATGAAAATATTTAAAACCATTCATATTCGATACGGTGTCCTAATGATAGTTATTAATTTTTTTTTTAATTTCCAGACGGCATATGTTATAAAGTAACAACTATTAAACTAAATATTACAGATCAAATTTTACATGGATGGGGACATTTTTTTCCAGTATACTTTCGAAGATATCTCTGAAGATATAATACCAAAAATTAAAACAAATATATTTTTGAATTCGATGTTACGAGATCTTTAGAACAATACCTACACGATACATAAAAGAAATTTTTTTCTCAAGTAACTAAATTAATATCTGGACTAATTACCGACATTTTGTTTTTCGAAAATCATTATCAACTATCCTTGGATCTGCTTCGATACATATCTCGAGCGCTCGTCAAATCTCCCTCTGACCGCCCGAAAAGTAAAGATTGTGTGTAACGGAAAAATGTGCTTTTCTCAAAAACTATATTACCTAGAAAAATCGCTATAATTTTCCTGCAAGTATTAAATAAACTCCTACGACCCCTAATTTTTTTCACAATTTGAGTTTCAGTAGATTCGGAAATAGCTTTAGAGAACATATTTTTGCAGTGCATTTTCGAGGATATTGCTGAAAATATAACATCTAAATTAAAGCAAATATATATTTTGAGTTCGGTATTACGAAATTTCTCATACGATACCCCACACGATATACAAAAGGAAAACTTTTTTGTCAAGTAATTTAATTACCCCCCTAAATTTTTCCTAAACATATTTGTGAATGGCTAATAATCTGAAAATATGTCGGTGAAAAGGCTTTATAACTTTCGCAAGTTTGAACTTTCCACACCCCATAGTTTACGAGAAAAAGGGCTGTGACAGACAGACGGGCAGACACAGGAGTGATCTTATAATGGATCCGTTTTTACTTTTTAAATACGGAACCCTAAAAAATATATTTATTTTTAAAAAAGCTCTTAAGAATTTTAAGAATTTTAGTCACCATTATATTTGGACGTTTATCTGGAAATAATTGCACTTAATTCATATCACGTTACGATTACGGTCATTTCTTAACTTATCACGCACGATTTTGGACCGCTAACAACGATTGCGACAATGTTATGGACATTCAAACTTTAAATGTGAAAATTCTATTAACAAAGTAAAGCAGAAATTTATGAATATTTTTCGAAATTTTCGTATTTTAAACATTTGCATTCGAATAAAAAATTGAAAATTTCATGTAACTCATTTTTTATCATTTGAAATACCTTTATTGCAAAAAAAGTTATTTTAATCTAGTGATATTGTGCACAAAACCACTGTATCTGACATTTTACAAAGTCGCTCAACTTCGTCAATATGAAATTGTCTATGAAAGGATCATTTCTCGATTATATTCCATTTGTCTTACTCCATTAAAAAAAAAAAAAAAAAAAAAAAAAAAAAAAAAAAAACTTTTGCGATAATGTTTCAAAGGTGACCATTAAAAGGTTAAATCTGAACAATATGTCAATAAAGTAAGTACGCTTGAGCTTTTTTAACTTGAGAATAAACGTATTAATTCAGTAATTATATAGTTAGCTGCAATTAGCCATACCACACGTGAAAATTCGAAATTGGTGTTTGAGGAAGTCAAGTAAAAAATCCATGAAAGAACAGAATAGAAAAAAACAATAAATTCTTTTTTTTTTACATTAAGCCGATGATTATCGTGACCGATGATTATCGTGAAAACTAGAATACACAAATTAAACCTTTCTCACCATTGGCCTCTTTTTACATAGTATCTTTATTAGATATTTCCCTATAATAAGCAAACAGTAAATATAAAGTATAACCTCATTTCCATCGATACTATTATAAACCCATTGAAAATATCTATTTATCATAAATATCGCTAATTTTTAGATACAATTTATCGGATGTTGAGTTCTTAAAACTACATGTTTTTTTCTAAAATATCATTTAAAACCAATGATATTATCAAAAATTTAATTCGATTTTGTCACAACTTGTACCTATATCTCGTTATCCCATTCCGTTAAATATATATATATATATATTTCTTATGCTAATTAATTTTTCAGCAGAACTGAAATTACGCTGTACCCAAATTAATTAAACCCAAATAAATTTAAATAGGGTTTAATTTGTCTCAAGCATGCCAACGGTGTTGTGCTCATGATTGACTTTCCATCTTGTGCTGCGTGATTGTAGCCTTGCCATATAAGAGTGAGAGAATGCTAGACTGGATGTCGTCTGGATAGCTTAATTGGTAAAGCACTTGGTGCGCTATACCAAAGGATCCGGGATCGAACCCTGGTCTGGACATTTTTTCACTCTAATGGTTGTACGCTGTTTAGTAAAGTGATAATTCACACCCTTAGTATTTGATTAATTTACAGCGTAATTTCAGATCTGCTGAAAAATTAATTAGCATAAATATTCACCGATACTGGGTTTAATTTATCTTATGCATGCCAACGGTGTTGTGCTCATGATTGACTTTCCATCTTGTGCTGCGTGATTGTAGCCTTGCCATGTAAGAGTGAGAGAATGCTAGACTGGATGTCGTCTGGATAGCTTAATTGGTAAAGCATATGGTGTGCTATACCAAAGGATCCGGGATCGAACCCCGGTCTGGACATTTTTTCACTCTAATGGTTGTACGCTGTCTAGTAAAGTGATAATTCACACCCTTAGTATTTAATATATTTCTTAATTTGATTTCTTTGATTTCCTAATTTAAAATATACCTATAAATAATTAACATCAAATTAAAAATCAATTTAGCGGCGAAATAATGTGGGTAATTATTAAAAATTCTTGAATAGCAGAATGAAATGTTAAAGGAAAAAGTAGTCCTGAATGTTAATATTAGTAAATTATTTGAAAACGGGATTTTCTGATTTCGAAAAGTATATTTTGTCTGCATAATGTTCAGGTTTTTAAACGATTTTAAATATTCACTGTGAACAAGAATTATTTAAAGAAACTTTTAAACTAATATTTTTAATTGGTTTTACAAATCTTAGTTCGACTGTAACATTCATTCCTCTAATTCATTAAAACTAATACTTTTAATAATATTACTTTTTTAATTAATGCAAACCTTTAGAAATATCTTAGAAAATATTTTTAATTAATGTTTTATTTTAGTTGCATAGTATGAAGCCTGATTGAAAAAGCATGAATATATCTGTAAATATTTGATTAGTTAAATTATTTAAATTGATTAATTAATTAGTTTAATTATATAAATTAACTTTTCAAACGTCCGGAAAAATAAAAATTTATTATTTGTACAATGTAACAGTATAATCTTTTTATTCAAAGTTTTAAACTTATTTGCTTTAAAAATATAAACTTATTAAAAATAAAGTGCATCCAATTAAAAAATATTGATAGTTAAAAATGTATGATATACACCGGTAATATTCATTAATTTTGTAGAATTCAGTAGGACTGATTTAATTCATGACAATTCATTAAGATTTTCCCATTGTTGTATACTGTGTTTCTTTCTCGTATGTTATTACAATCATCCGGCTTTTTAAAGGAATTAGAACTCCCAGTTTAAATCGCCATGCTATTTTGAATTAGCAGTACCTATACATTTTTTTTTGAGTAGTTAGGTGCTGGCTGATATGTTTACACGTACCATTGATTTTTCATCATCAAGATAATAGCCAATAATCTTAAAAACCACAAAAAACAATGGCAATTATTTTAACATCGCTAAAAAGTATAACGTACCTAATTTTTATGTGTTCTTGTTTTAATGGTATACTTACCACATTATAAAACGCTGTATGAATATTCAGTAATCTTCATGAATTACAATTATTAGAAATATTTATTCATTCTTTTCAGAAATTATTAAAACAATTTTTTTTCTAAAACCGCTAGTTAAAAAACTATGCTTTTTTGTTTTATAAATTTAAATACTTTTCCAATTATGAATTTATCATTTTTCTTTCTTAAATAAACACTAATACCTTCCGCTATGTTACTCATGTAATTATTACTAATTCCACCCACACACTTTAGTTGTATTTTGTTAAACCTTTGCCTTTTAGTACATTAGGTGCATTTTTGCTTGTGTTTTATTTCAGATTAAGACTTCTTTATTATGTCATTGTTCTTTTGTGTCAAATTGTTATGTGCAGAAAAGTGGAAATATCTTAATTTTGCTGTATTCTTATCTACCCTTTCTAGTTAAAAAAAGAAGGGGGGGGAAGGTGTGAAAAGAAAACGAGTAACCCATTTTTTAAGTGCACTGAAAAAATAGGGAGTACTATTACGCTTAATTTGGGTTTACGAAATGACAAATAAGGTTTAAATATGTACTAATTTTGGTGTCAACACTGAATTAAGTGTTATAATACACTTAAAATAGTTTATATTTACTCTTTCAACAAAAAAATCGTTATTATCATAGACCTAGATTGACGCTTTCAAATTAATTCGGGAAACCAAAACTCCAATATAGGTGTCTCTCTATCCAGCTTTCGGTGTTCGGATACACGATGACGTCAGAGTGTTGCGTCAGCAGACGACAACAGAGAACGAGAAATCGCCATTTCGCTTTCATTTTAAAACTTCTGATTTGCTGTTCAAAACGCAAGGTAAGCAAATTAATTTTTCCTTATTTATTTAGGAGTACTATATAGCAATTGTGCCAACTTATATGGGCCGGTAAGACTCAATAATTTGCTATCCCAGCTTACCCAATTTCCATTGTTCTATTATTTATTTACCTCTGAAACGAAATTTCATTCTGTTGACGTTCTCAAAACTGTTTTGTTTAAAAAACAGTAAGACAGACAGGAGGACTATAAGTAATTAAACACATGCATAGTAGGGTGGTCCAAAATTTGGAAGGTGAAAATTTCTTGGGTCCTACCCTTCTGTTTTGTTCCAATGTTCTAAAAAATAAAGCAGATCAAATTTGAAAGCATTTCAGTAAAGTTTAGAGGTAGCTCAATGTAATTTAAGTTTGCAACATTGTACTACAGTGGCACCCAGTGAGTAAATATCATTTGAACTGCAACTTTTATCAGATTGTTTCTAAACCATAACTTTTTATCAGATTGTTTCTAAACCATAACTTTTTATCAGGTAATTTCTAAACCATAACTTTTTAGCAGATAACTTCTAAACCGTAACTTTTAGCTTATTCTAAACCATAACTTTTGTGAGATAGTTCCTTGGCTTTAAACAGCTTTACACCATTTTCACAGTGTGTTTATAGCATGTTTTGATTTCCAAAGTGATATGTTTAGCAAGCATCAGTAATCAGGATCATGTCTTCACTTTTTTTTTTTTTTGAAGAAGAAGAAGATTAAATAAATATTTTTCTGTAAAGTATAATACTTAATTTTAAGTATTAATATGGCAACATCCTCTACTTCAACAAGATCAAAAACAAACATTTACCTCCTTGGTTCTACTATAACTGAGCTTACTGGCAATAAACTACCTTCAATACGCATGGCACTGGGTCTTTTTTTACATCACCATGTTGAAATGAACAATACTATAAGGGAGTCTTCAGCAACTACAATAAGAGAAATTACAAAATTTTGGCAGAAAGCTAGAATCCCAGTGCAAGAGCTCAGAAATAGTCAGTTAAAGCTGGAAAAATTGTTTGAGAAGTGGAGGATATTAAAGAAAAATAAAAATAGAATTACAGTTACCCAAAAGAGCAAAGAAGATGAATTTATTTCGAAATTTGATTATCTGTTTGATATTGCGCATTCTAACGCTCTTAACATGATAAAAATTTCTGAGGATAAAGACTTCCTGTTAACACAGCGTGAGAAAGGGAGAAAGGGTTCTATGCTAGGTGTGGATAAGTGTTTGAAGAACAAAGAAAAAATGGCAGATTTAAGAAGGAAAGCTATCTCTGAAAGACATCAAAGAATGAAAGCAGTTTGTGAAGAAGCAGAAGCAACTGTTCATTTATTATCGTCAGAAGAATCAGATGAAGTTGAAAATGAAGTCGAACAGGCATCATTCCCAGTAACAGAGAAAGGAACGAACAGCTCATCCAAACAGAAAAGCAAAAGAATGAGAATTATGACTCCAAATCTGGCTGCAGCTTTAGACAAGACCAAAGTTTCAGACCGAAAAGCTGTGTTTGTCGTTGCCGAAACAGTAAAGAGCTTGGGTTGTGAAGTATATGAAGTAACTCTTAGTAGAAGTTCCATTCGTCGAGAAAGAATTAAACACCGGTCTAAAATGTATGAGCAGCTCAAAGCCGAATTTGGAGAACATGTTAACTTAACAGTTCACTGGGATGGTAAACTCTTACAACACCTAACTTTGAAAGAGAAAGTTGATAGACTTCCAGTAATTGTGTCTGGAAAAGGAGTCTCTCAGTTACTTTCAGTGCCCAAGCTTCCATCAGGAGACGGAGAAGGTCAAGCTGCCGCAGTATATGCGACTTTACAAGATTGGGGTATAGATGATAAAGTAAGTGCCATGTGCTTTGACACAACAAGCGTCAATACTGGTCGAATTAAAGGCACTTGTAACTTACTTGAACAAAAAATGAATAAAGAGCTGCTTTCTTTGGCATGTCGCCACCACATTATGGAATTGATTATTAAGGCAGTTTTCGAAAAAATCTTAGGATTTTCTTCATCACCAGAGGTACCACTATTTAAAAGATTCCAAGCCAACTGGAATTTTATTGACAAAGAGAAGTATGATATGGGAGTTGGTAATACAGAAATTTTGAATCAAATAATAGATATAAAAGATGACAAAATTAATTTTTCTAAAATACTACTGGACAAAAATGAACAACCAAGAGATGACTATCGCAAATTTCTTGAACTTATCTTAATATTTTTAGGCGAAACCCCTTCTCGAGGAATCAGATTTATGGCACCTGGAGCCATGCACCATGCTCGCTGGATGTCCAAAGTGCTGTATAGTCTAAAAATATGGATGTTTAGTAGCCAGTTCACCATTACGTCAAGAGAAAAAAAAGGTTTGCAAAAAATATGTATATTTGCGGTACGAGTATATCTAAAAGCTTGGATGACAGCACCATTGCCACAAAGTGCACCTTTCAATGATTTCAATTTAATGAAATCTCTGTTACAGTATAAGAATATTGATGATGAAATATCTAAAGCAGCATCAAAAAAGCTAGCCAAACACCTTTGGTATTTATCTGAGGATCTTGTCGCCTTAGCTCTTTTCGACAATCAAGTGCCTCATTGCCTTAAAAGGCTCATAGTAAAGGCCATGAAAGACGTTAATTGTAAAAAAGAATCCACAAAGCGTCCTAACATTACACTTGAAACTTTTGTCGACATGAAATTTGAAGACTTTGTAACGAAGCGGTCAGCTTTATTATTCCAACAAATGTGCCTACCAGATGCGTTCCTCCAAGGGATGACCACCTCAGGAAACCCGGCTTAAGCCTTAGAGTTTGTGTGCAATCCTGAGGGGCTGACACGCCTCTATCACCAGCGAGACCACAATTACAGAATTATGTATGCAATTTTTACAATATAATATTACACATGAATTTTGTCTGATAATACAGTTATTGCTTTCATACATACGATTATTATTATTATTTCAATGTATGCAGAATATATAATTTCCGGATGAGCTATTTACAAATACTGGGCGGGCACCATGCCTAAAATTATTAGTGGTTAAATATGATGGGTTATTCTTGGCTAGCATATTTTATACAAATACTTTACTACAATTGATGTATATGGAAAAATATGATGCATACATACAGTTATTATAATTAATTCGATTATACAATTATACAGTTTAGACCATTTCCAGAATATGACTATATACAAGTACTGTGCAGACTTTATATTTTGGATTTTTGGTTAAATGGGATGCAGATTCTTGGTTAAATACTTCTAATACAATTAATAATATACTAATATGAATATACAGATGCGAATATACTAAAAATTTACAAATAATATGCAGATACTAATAATATACAGACAGTGTGATATTAAATCTCATTACAACAATTATTATATTCAAATACAAAATACAATTATTTATATACATATGTACAGAGAAAACAGGACCCCTGCTATATTGGACAAGCGGGCGCTCGACTACAGAGGAAGAGGATTGGAAAATAAAAATTCATTTTTTTCAATAAATTTCATGCAGTTGACTATGCGCTGGAGAAGAACCGGACGGTCCAGGAGATATTGTAGCCAGTTTTTAAGTGGCATTTGTGGCGATTTTTTGACATGGAAATGTGAAGTTAGAGTGCAATTTAATATGTAGTGTAACGATGTTGCTTCTGATCCACAGATACAAAGTGGTGAGTCACTTCTGTTAATTTGGAATAGGTGTTGTTGAAATGGTCCATGATTTGTTAAAAATAGGTATAGATATCTGTTGTGTATTTCTAGTTGTTGCGAGACTTCCGGAAGGAAGTCTCTTGTGTAATGACCCACTTGTGCTGTAGACCAGCGTTGTTGCCAACTGTCTGTGATTTGTTTTGTTAATTCTCTTTTGAGTGTAGACGGTGGTACAGGAAGAAAAGTTGTTTCCAGCGTTTCATCGTTTGTTGCTGACCGCGCCAACTGATCCGCCAGTTCATTTCCAGCTACACCCGAATGACCCTTGACCCAATTAAAAAAGAAGTTTTTGGAGGATAGATTTATACGTACTAAAATTTCCTGAACTAAATAATTATCTATGTCAAATTTTGAAAGAGCCATTAAGCTTGATAAGCTATCCGATGAAATTAGAAAGTTGACCGAATCCTCTTCCATAGCCCAGCGCACAGCTTCTCCAATCGCAAGTAATTCGGCCTGGTAAACTGAATTACCCGAGTCTAGTTTTGCACGCCACGTGTGATGAATTATATTATTTTTATAAGCACAGAAAGCCGATGCTGTGCCTTCAGCTGTTTTTGAACCGTCTGTAAAGATATGGAATTCCCCATTGAATTTTGAACCCGGACAGGTTTTTATTTGATCTAGAGTTGGTGAAATTTTATATTTTGAGATCTTTGTGGCTATTGTTTGTGCATTAATACGCGTTGATGATATCCCCAATCTAGTGACTCTAGCAAATTCAGCCTCTGCTTCCAGTTGCAAGTCCAGGGGCGGGATACCCGTTAGGACCTGCAATGCCGCTGTTGACGTATTTTTATAGGCTCTTGAAATGAGTAGGAGTACTTTTCTCTGCGCTGCCAAGAGGTGACGCACACCATGCGACCGTGTCATACGCGTGAACCACACCCCACAAGCATAAGCGATTTGGCGCTGTAGGATTGCCGAGTACCATATCTTAAAGAAATGATTTGGCAACCTACCCGAAATTGACGAAAATTTATATAAATTTTGAGTAATTTTAGTAATTTCTTCCCTTTTTATTACTATGTGGGGTAGGAATGAAAGATGTTGGTCTATTGTAATTCCTAAGTATTTTAAGGTTTTGACTGATTGTAGGTTTTGTCCTTTTAGTTTGAAGATTGGGTCCCTTTTTAAGATTTTAGGTTTGCCAAATGTAATTGTTTTTGATTTATTCAATGATATTTCAATGTGGTTGCTCGTAGCCCAATTTTGAACATAATTCAGGGCAATCTTACCATTATGCTCTAGCGCAGCGCGTGTTGGACCCCAAATAATTAACAAGACATCATCCGCGTATGCCACAATCGCACAGTTCTCGAAGACAAAGTAACGCAGTAAGCCCTCCAAAAGTGACAACCAGAGAAAAGGACCAAAGCAGGAGCCCTGTGGAAAGCCTTTTGTGAAGTAATGCAAGATATTAGGGTTTTGCCAATCAACCTGAGCCCGCCTACTCGAAAGGAAGGAGATAATTGTATTGATATATTGCTGCGGGATGCCTAAGTCGGTTAGTGATGAAATCGCTTGGTCCCATGGAAGGTTGTCAAATGCCCCCATGAAATCCAGCGATATGAATGTCGTGTAATTTTTATTTTCTTTGTTGATGTCGATAAATGATAGTGCATTTTGAAGAGCAGTTTCTGTTGATTTTAATTGTGTGAAACCGTGTTGTTTATTTGTTAATTTATTGTTTAGCGTCAGTATATGATTAATTCTTCGCAGCAATAGTTTTTCAAAAATTTTGCCTATTATTGGAAGTAAAGTTATCGGTCGATAAGATGAATGTTCGTCGTGTGGTTTACCTTCCTTTCTAAAGTAGATAAGCTCCCCCAGCTTCCAGGCCACCGGGAAATAGTTTAGGGAAAGTGCTGAGTTAAATAAGTCTTGTAGTGTATCTGGTATTATTGCAAATATCGCTCTTATCATACGATGATCGATTTCGTCTGGCCCTGGGGCCTTGTTTTGGTTGAAGCTATATATTGCATTTCTTAATTCTCTTTTTGTAAATTTTGGTTGGTCTGATTGAGGTTGTATGTTAAATGCCTGGGCGGGTTGTACTGGCATACCTGCCGAAGGCCCAAAAATTCTTTCTGTTAGGTTAGCTAATGAAGTGGACCTGGAAACCGGAAAAGATGAGTCCAGCAGAAAGCTAATTAATTTATCTTGGTAATCTTGGAATGCGAGTTTTTTTGAGATGCCAAAAGGGTCAGTTTGTTTTTTACAGAAATTGTCCCACGCTTTCTCTTTTGCACAGAGAATTTGTTTTTTATATTTGGCTTTTTCTTTTTTGTAATTTTGGTTGTTTATTGGATCGAAATTAGAGTTTTTTGTTTTATAATATAAAGCTTTTACTTTATTCCTCTGTGCTCTAAGGTCCGGCGACCACCAGGAAAATTTAGGTTTTCGAAATGAGGGTTTCTTTTTAAATGAGGTTTTTGCTGAATCTTTAATAATTTGGTAGAACTTTTCATAATGGATGTCCAGATCTTGGGATGTTTTAATTGTTTTAAAATTAATATTATGTATTAAACATTTATGTTGAACCATTTTTTGAAATTTATAGGGGGGGATGTTTTTAGTTTTAAATCTGCGTTTTGGTAAATCCATTACTGTTAAAAATAGTTGTGTAATAATTGGCCTGTGGTCACCAAAAAGTTCTGGGACAACTTCCCAGTTGCTGAAGTGTTGGAAGAGGGGTTGTGAACAGATTGATAAATCTGGTCGGCCCTCCCTTCCGCCCGACTCATAGGTTGGTTGGCAAGATGGTTCATTTAGTATTACAAGGTTATGTGCGAGCAAGAATTCAATAAGGAGTCTTCCCCTGGCATCCACCCGATTATACCCCCAAAGTGGGTCATGCGCATTAAAGTCCCCAAGGACCAAACAGAAATCGCTCAAATGTTTAGCTGATCTCCAGTCCTGGAGGTCAGTTTCGAGTTCAGCCCTCGGAGGACAGTACAGGCTCCCAATGCTCAAAATTACGTTTTGTAGGTCTAAATTTATAAATACAGAGTTGTGAAATTTTTCTGATAGACAATGTTTAAGATTTTGGTCTAAAATTAGGATGTGACTATTTAGTGAGCTGGAGCTGTAGCATGGCACACTCAGGGGCAAAGAAGCAGGACGGCCGTCGAAGATGTAAGCGTCTTGGAGGCATGCCAGTGAAAAACCCTCTTCAATTATAAAATTTACAAATGCTGCCGTATTACTTTTGGAACGTTGTAGATTACACTGGATTACCTTGAACTTAATGCCATCTGAGTCCGGTGTTGAATGTAAGTTTTCTCAGGAGACTTTCTGTAAAGCATTAGAAATTGTCAAATCGATAAAAGTTGTTAATGATCATGCTGAAAGGGGCATAGCCCTAATTCAAGAGTTTTGTGGAAAAATAACATACAGTGAGACACTATTGCAGGTGGTTGAAGAACATCGACGAACATATACTGACTGCAAAAAACAGAGTTTGGCAGGTACTGACAAATACATGATTATTTAAATATTAATGGCGTATATTTACTTGTTAATTATTTATAACATATATTGAATTTATAAGTGTACTTTAATTACTTAGAATTCTCATATTCTTACCCCCATGTATGGCAAATAAATCTTTTTTAGATATTAGTAGCAGTTGAATTCTTTAAATTGTAAATTTACAAAAAAAGGAAATTTTTAAGAGTGTTGAGCTACCTCTAAATATTAAAATTTTAAGTTCAAACTTCATAATAGTTATTTTTTAACTAAAATGAACAAGTTAAGAGGATAGCACCAGTAAAAAACTTAAAAAAATAATAATCGACCTTTTTTGGACCACCCTAATGCATAGTTGTGATTTCATTTAAAATTATTCTTCCTACGTATTTTACCTGCGAGTATTAGTCAATGGTCACTTGTATTAACGTTCTGACTCAGAAACCATAAAGCACTTAGATAACTGCATTTATTTTCTCGATGTTCAGTATTTTACGGATTTTATTTGTAATCATTTCCATTGTATGATAATTGTGATAAATACTATTTTCTTTATAAGGAAGAGCTCATGACAGTATAATTTAATAAAATTACTATTTTTACACAGTAATTTTTTTTTTATTTTCCCCTATTTGTTTTCAGACCAGAACCACATCTAAGCCGAAATTTCTTATGAATTTAGTAGCAAGCTGAAAAGAATATAACACCATCTTCATACGAGAAGTTGGGGGGGGGGCAGTTTCCTTGATCAGTACCCTACACCAGCAATGTTAGTTTTTATCACACACAAGATATAAACTTGTATAAAAATCATCATGAGTAAAGAAAATTTGAAACGTAAAGAACATTTGTTATCAATATTTACTATGATTCTCTAAACAAAAGGTTTGTGAAGTATTTAAAAAAGTAAATAAAAAATAAATTGAGTGGATTATTTATTGTTAGGAAATTAGCTGAAGAAAAAACATTTTTTTCAAAAATTTTACTCATCATAACAGATACTGATAAAGTTTTTAGGTGTGTTCGTAATTATATAAATACGTAGAACCTATTGTCGACGTCCGGTCCGTCCGTCCGCATATAACAACGCAAAACTACCCAACCGAAGAGTTTGAAATTTAAGATATATTATCTTTGCAGAATTTTGTCGAGATAGTTCAAATTTTATAAAAATCTAATCAAAACTTTAGAAAATATTAATAAAAACATTTATTAAGAAGTTTGATTTTTTTTTCAATCGATGCTTTCTTGTTATAGGATCTTCCGAGGTTTAATCGTCAAGCGACCGAGATACTTATTTTATTACAGAAATTAATCTGCAGACGAAAGAATTCATTTCACAGAATTAAAAATCACCAAGATCTGAATATTTATATAACTAGCTATAGTACGAACGCATCTCATTTGTCACGTTTGACGTACAAGTTCCAACTTGTTTTTTTTTCTTTGAAGATTATGGTGGTGGGAGTGGGGAGGGTGTTTTTAAATGATCATTTTGGTGCATATAATATAAAAAATAAGGTATAATATATTCAGGATTATATTCAAGATTTTTTTTTTTTTTGGTGGATGTAAGTCTTGCAATTTAGATATCCATATTTCAGCTACTACACAAACAGACACTGGTACATTGTTTTAAAGCATTTTTGGCAACATTAAATGATGTTTCATACATGGACTGCAATTAAGAATTTTTTGTTACATATAAAAATTGTAATATTGTGTGTAATATATCTTAGCTGGGCAATTTTAACAGTACAAGTCCAAAATTACAATTTTAGAAGAAAGTGAAAAAATTGTGTAAGCCTGTTTTTTGTTTAATTAGGTATAGTCTATTTTGGTTATCAATGCATTTAACCTTGAAATGTGTTTTGATAATGTTAAGTAATAATTGTATGCTGTTTGGTTTGGTGCACTGCGATATGCATTTTTTTTTACAATTAAAACAGTTCTTTACTTTTAACCTTGTATTATGCTCTTTTAAGTGCTTATAAAAATCACTTTTTTATTGTGAAATTGCAAATATACTGATTAAACCAAAGACTTACTATCAGGACCGCTTACCTAAGATATGTAAACGTCTTCACAGAAAATTCTATAATTTTTATGCTAACTTTATCTTAGAAAAGTATGTGTCTACCCATTGGTCTGCAAGCCGTTATGAATTATTATAAGCATTGCTTGCCTATCCAAATTAAGTTATGTTATTTTGTTTATTAATGCATTCAAATTTCTTTGAGATATTTTGAATTTCACTTTTTTTTCCTTCACAGTATTTCATTTTTTCTTACTTAGTTATTACATTATCTGATTATTGTATGATTATTTTCATATGATACTTTTAGCATTGACAAATGTGTATTATACTTTCCAATTCAATATTAGTTAAATAAATATCATAAAAGTTATTTTGTTCTTAATTCTTGCTATTGAAATTTCGAATAAATTCTGCAAACATGGTTACCTGATTATTCTATTGGCCAAGTAAGTTATAACTGGAAATGTAAGATGTGTTAAATATCATTAACAAATAATACTGTACTGAAATTCAGTGCATTTCATCCTCTTAAGAGTGAGTGATATTTGAAAATTTATTTTTAATTAAAGTGAATAACATTTTCCTTGGGGTATTTTTTGAGAAAAATTTTAGAAATTAAGTCAAAACACAAAACATTCATTACTGGGATAATAAAATCTTGTGTGGTAATAAGAGTGATACATGGCTAAAACTTCTACAATGCTGTATTGAATGTCGTTATCAACCTTTAACTGCTAAAAATAAGTGCTAATAGTTCCATGTCGTTCTATTGTTAAATATGTACAGGGTGATTATAAAAAAAACTATCCCGATATATGAGCGCCTAACTGCCATACCGTTCACAAAAACTGAATGAAATTCTGTCCTAAAGTATTTTGAGGTATGTGCTCAAGAATCATGTGAAAAACAACAGTTAAATTCTAACAGTTACGGTTACAGTGACAAAATTTCGAAAATTTCAAATGGCAACACCTGCTTTTTGTTATTGGAATGTGATCTTCATAGTGAAAAACCATAAAAAGCGTTGGAACGGTACCTGTAGCACGAAAATCGCCGGCGCTAGACAGACTAAGAAGAATAGTGAAAACAACCAATAAGGACAGAGAAGCAACAGAAAACAAAACATTTTATTGTGTTTTATACAATTTCCATTTCACCCACGACGACACTTTACATGCGGCAGATGGTGGATAGCACTGAACAATAAATTATTTTACTTTATGTTGCTTCTCTGTCATTTATTGGTTGTTTTCACTTTTCTTCTTAGTCTGCCTAGCGCCGGTGATTTTCGTGCTACAGGTACCGTTCCAACGCTTTTTATGGTTTTTCACTATGGAGATCACATTCCAATAAAAAAAGTAGGTATTGCCATTTGAAATTTTCGAAATTTTATCACTGTAACCGTAACTGTTAGAATTTAACTGTTGTTTTTCACACGATTCTTGAGCGCATATCTCAAAATACTTTAGGCCAGAATTTCATTCAGTTTCTGTGAACGGTATGACAGTTAGGGGCTCATATATCGGGATAGTTTTTTTATAATCACCCTGTAAGTATTTTGATATGAAAAAATACAAAGTCTAACAGAATTACCTGACTAAGTTTATTTTAACATTTATGTAATCATAACATTTATAATGTTAAATTTCTATGGAATTCTTTTCAGTTATAACTGTAATTGAATAAAGTTTTATTGATGGTGGCAACAAAGTTGCAATGATAATTGTTGTAATTAAACACCAAATACATCTTACAGCACCAAATTATTTTTTTAAACTCCCTTCAAGTCTTTAACCGGAAATCTGTCGTCCCAAATTACTAAGAGAAAAAGTGATTGAAAAGTAATGGATATTTACGTAAAGCTACAGGCATTTTTACTGTATTTTTCCCCTCTTGATTCAAAGATAAGATATTTTGAAAAATCAGTATACTTTTATAATTGAAATTTTAAAATATATAGTGAGGATTTCAATTACAGATTTCCGAACTGACTTTTAACTATCCTTTTCTGAATCAAAGAGAAAAAAGATGTTTAAGTTTTATGTAAATGTATAACAGTCCAAACATTTTTCTCCATCAGGATAGCAAGGACAGTGAATTTATTGAGCAGATTTGGAACACCAAATTTGGTGTTCACTAAGTGGTTCACTAAGTGGTTATGTACACTAAGTGGCATATTCTAAATTAGTTAGTAGAACACCCAATTTGGTGTTAAAGCACACCAAATCGATGATGGTGTTTTATTACACCACTTTTGGTGGCAACAAAGTTGTCACCAAAACTGGTGTTTCCTTATACTAATTAAATTTTGGTGTTTCATTACACCAATTTACAAGTGGTGTTTCTTTACACAATTATTGGTGGCCACCATTTTTGGTGTAAAGTAACGCGAATATTTATTACAGTGTGTGATCGAAGATCGCACAAAGGGTTTCGTTTAGTATTCCTTTCAAAACACTTTATCCTTTCTTTAATAAATCCAACTAAATTTCATTTTCCAAAAAAAAAAAAAGTCATGTTTTTTATAAAGTAAAAATGTACCGGTCTATTTTTCTCGTTTTGTCGAAAATCTGAACCGGTCCGATAGCGGGCGAGGCCTGCTACTATACTCTGTCATAATAATATCTCTCATGTGGACTAAATGAGACATTTAAAAAAATCAATTTCAAAATTAAACATGTTCAATGTTAAACATGTAATCAATCAACAATCAATGTTAAACATGTAATCAATGTAATCAATGTTAAACATGTTCAACAAAATTAAACATGTCTTCAAAATGTTAGACGTCAGATTAATTTTCCTTTTAATTCTCTAATGACGTCATATTAAGCTGCTTTCTGTATTTACACATACTCATACTCCTTGTATTATTGAAAAATATTTGAAAATTTCCGTTTTATTATCAATATGACGTCATATTAATCTCTTTTTCAATTGGTGAAACTTTTTATTTCATTTTCATTTTTCACGTGGAAATCTTTCAATAGAAAATTAATTATTGCAAAAAGAATTTTATTGTGGATTTTTAATAGTTAGCAACTGTTATAACGAAAAATGTTTAAATTTAATAGGAAAAGGCTGTTAGATTTTTGGTTTTTTATCTATATATCTATATTAATAAAAGAAAGTTTCGCTCTGTGTGTGTGTCTGTCTGTGTGTGTGTGTGTCTGTTGGCGATGGCTAGCAAAATCTAGCCCACCTAGAAGTCTGCAAATTTAGATGTGGATAGTCCAAGGCCTGGCCATGTGCACCTGACCCTCAGAATTTTAATATTTTGATAATTAGCCTAGATATTAAATAGATTCTCATTAACCATCGCTTCTAAAATGTCATCTTTTAAAACAAAATGGCGAATGAAACGGGCTGGCGGGTTGGATTTGCGAGCGGAAATGAACAAATTCGAAATTATTTTACTAATTAGCAAATTTTAAGAAAACTAACT
This sequence comes from Maratus michaelseni, assembly GCA_963931845.1. Classification (NCBI taxonomy): domain Eukaryota; kingdom Metazoa; phylum Arthropoda; class Arachnida; order Araneae; family Salticidae; genus Maratus; species Maratus michaelseni. The sequence goes on along the minus strand of OZ007590.1, from coordinate 124,528,309 downwards.
GAGATATCAATTTGAAAATTTCTGAGCGTATATAAAAAAATATTCTGTATATGACTATGTGATTTTTGAAAAATTCGGTTGGTAATTTTTTTTAAATTTACGCAAAAATCTGCCGGTGCCAGTGAAAACGATCCGAGAAATTTTCAGACAGGGATCGGCTTTCATTAAAAACTGAACTACAAAGAGATCTGTTTCTCTGGCCGATCCCTCTCATTTAGTTTGCGAAAATGAAAGGAAATAATTGCCAAATTTTACTAATGAACAAATATTTAGGTAACTAATTAAGATATAGATTTGAAATTGAGGTCGGGAAGGGCTGTCATCTGCCGGCTATTTTAGCGTAGCGTCTTCGTTATGTTCTAATTATCAGAAAAATGTAATTTTTTTTATTTTTATGATCGCGTTAATGTACGTGATGGTAGTTCTCTTGAACAAATTATTCATTATATTTGCGGGTATGGGGAGGGAGTGGGTTAACGCCTTTCTCTGAAATTGTAATTATCTCGGGCCCGGGCAACGCCGGGCGGGTTAGCTAGTATTAAAATAATACGATTTTTTAAAATTTTATGATTTGAGCTTCATAGTAGGTATTTAGCTATAAGTACACAAAATGTCATGACTGTAAGTTACATAGTTTCTGAGAACCGGCTCTGTGACGGACAGACAACGTAGAGGGAGTAATAGGGTTTCGTGAGAGGAACGAAACCCTAAAAAAAGTATATACAAATTAAACCTATCAAGATACTTTGAAAATTCATATGATTACCACATGAATTAGTAGTGTAAGGTAAAAAAAAAAATACTAGAGAATCAACTAGGGAATTTATACTAGGGAAACATCTGATGTATCACTTTTTAAGGTAACTACTGTTTTCAAATGTATTTTTATTGCCTTTATGTAGTTTTTTTTATGCTTTTGGAATAATTGCTATAAATTGGGTTTTTACAAAAAAAAAGTTCTACTTAACGCATTTTCTCTAGGACTTAATGAAAATCGAAATTTTGTGCTATCACTAGACAATCATAACAATGAGAGTTTGGTACATCAGCGAGTTTGTAGTAATCCCATACTTAGTTTGTAACCCTCATACCGAGTTTTTGTAACCTTCACCTTTATCTATTGTTATATTTTGTTGTAGAATTTCCTTCTAGCTGATTCCTTCGCCTTTTTGTTGAGATTGTGCGAGTTAAATACATAAAGTTCCATTTCCCTTGCCCTTACATCTTAGTATAAAATCTTTCACACACCAAATTGTGTGCCGTGTGTGGTGAAGTGTACTACATTATTGTTTTGTATGTTTTTGCGCTTGTTTATATTTCAGAATTAAATTTTTTTGTGTATTTTTTTTTGTGCAAACAGTAAGTATTGGTATGAAATATTTTCTCCTTTAATCTCCCTTAAATATATCATATGACAACAATATATTAAATAACTAAAATAAAAAACAACTTCGACACAACATATATGTTAATTTCTATTTATTCTTGTCAAAATTGAACAAATAAGTAAAAATAAATCAAAGGAATATGTATGATAGATGCGCCCTTTTCAAAAAAAGATTATTTATGGTCTCTATCAATAGCAAATTTAAATTTCATAGTTGTTAGATTAACTTTACGAAAACAATAGGTGATATTCTATTAAAATCCATTATAAATCGATATTCTCTCTCTCTACATGAAAAACCAAACAGAATGCCTTTTGCCGTTTAAGTCGTTTATATATTAAAAGGTTATTTAATCGGTATGATGTAAATTTCGTTAAGTCACAATACTGAATTTTAAAGCTTACATAGTAAAATGCAGTAATATTATTAAGTTTGCTTACCTATTTAACTATTTATATTAATTTGTTATGAAAATATGTAGAATAAATTTATATGATTTTATTGTTAGAATTAAAATCCTTACCTTTCATTGAACAAATCTTCAGGAGGATACGCTTACGTTTTTCTTACAATAAAATCCGCAATTAATTTTGGCTATATATCCATCTTTTATCTTTAAATGGGCATGACAAAATTAATCTTAGATGTTCATTCTTTTCCTGGTGAATTATTAAGGAACTATTCAAAAGGTTTATGTATAATGCCTCTAGGAATAAGATAAAACATGTTATTATTTTTTGTTACAAGTAGGTGAATAATTTAATCTGCTTTTTTATTTTGTGAAGAAGTATTATAAAGTTTCTTTCATAATAACAAAATAGTTCTTATAGAACATTGAATAACTATATTAAAGATTATCAGAAAACAGAAGAACATATTAATATTCATGGAAAACTATAGCACATGTGTGTAAAAACACATTGCATAGCAGAATACTACATAATACTCACAAACTAACACACATAATCCTGGCTTTGATACAAGTACTTTAGCTTGTTATGCTTTTATAGCGATTAAGAATAATTAAAATTTAAGTATAGAATTACTTTAAGAGAAACGTTAATGCAACAATATATTATTAAAAATAGTGCTTTTTAATACAGAATTATTATAAATAATTTAATAATAAAATTATTTTAAACATCTGGCAAAAACAAAATTAAAATTCAACAGAAGTCACAACACGATTACTAAACAAGAACAAAAAAGGCATCAAGCATAGATTATAAAATACTTTCCAGCAGACTCAATATACATTAAAAAAATTCCCCGTTTAAAAAAGTGAAAAATTATGTTTAAAGAAGCAATTAGGAAAACGCATGACACATTTGAAACCCCAATGCAATTGATATACTTTAATGTTGTTTACCATGACATGTTTGGTATTAAAACTGAAGTGTTGAACACTCATAGTTAATTAACAGGGACACTCAAAAGAATACCGTTACATTACGTTCAATGAGTTCATTTCTAGTGTATTTTATGATGTTATATTATTTCAAAGATATTGCAACTGATATATATCACTAAGGTACACTAAGAAATGCTTAGTATAATCGCCATTGTGTATATCTAATTTTGTTTCAGTACAAATACTATTTTTCCTTGAATATTTAGTGTTATTTTCCCTCAGCCTGGTTAGTAGTGGAAATGCAGCGTAAACGTGAAGCCCCTTCAACTTTATAATTTTAATGTTAATAAAATATTATTGTTGTTTTTAAATAAGCTTCTGTCTTTCACTATGGCGCTGCATGAAGACACTGTTTAACAGCGTATTCTACTGTACATTTATACAAAATTTTTAGTTAACATTTTTTAAAATTTAATATTAAAATTTCTTATTTAAAATAAACATTTTTTTAATTCCATTGTCATATATGTAAAAATTACAAATTTATAGCAACATTAGAACTACCGCGATTCTTGTATACCTAGAACTACGGGATTTGGTCATAGCTGACTCAGGGACTTTAGTGATGTTATTCTTGATTTGTAATTAAGATACAAACGCACAATATGGTTTTTCTGTTTGATAAAATGCTATTTAATTAAGAATTGGTAAAATTTTGCTTCTAGAATATTATATAATATGAAATATAATAATCAGATATCATAAAACAAAATTTTAATTTCTAATTTCTGAATAAATACTTTGAGATTTTGCCAGCTCGTATGAAATGTAAAATAAGAAAAATTTTCGAATAATATACATTTAAATATGAGTTGGAATTTCGTAATAAAGGTTTCTACAGAATAATAAGGTATTAAAACTGAATAAAAATTAAATATATATAGATCCATGATTTTTTACTTACGTTTTACGCACGATGACTCAAAGTATACAGACCTGTAGATAAAAAAGTAATCGCAGGAATTAAGCTAAATTCGTGTTATGGTATTATACTGTATATTTAGGAAAAGTCGAGCAAATTCAAATTTTTATTCTGAAAAATGACAGTGACCGGTAAATCACATATGGGATCATAAATGATCCGCATCGGTAGTTCTAGTGTTAACAAAAATATGTAAGATGATAGATGGATATATAGGGTGGGTCAAAAGTTGTTGACATATTTTTAAATTCGATAAAAACAATTAATTATTTAACTATTAACGATAGTGTGGTTTGTACAAAATGTTTCTCATGATCGAAAGTTTTATTTAACCAAGTGAAAAATAAAAAACGCTTGAAAATTCCCCTACATGTGACGCTATACCACCAAAGCTGCAAAAAAGGCATAAATACTTGAGACATCCAGCTGTAGATATTTTATGTCCTACAATATACTACCATATCTCAACGTTTGAAATAAAATTGAGTTTGTCTTCATGTAATTTCGAAATACAAAGGCCGGACACATTGAAGTATGCAATATTGTACGAAAGAAATTGGTTCTAACTGCTTATTCTTTAGTTTTTGAGGTGTAGAGACAATATTTACAGTGGGCATTCAATAGTAAATAATTACATTATTTTATTATATAATAGTATGATTTAATTAATTCTATGAGCAATTTTCATAATTATTTTTTCTTCTGTATTCAATAAATGCATGAAATATCACTTGTTACAAAGTGTACAACAGAGTGAAAAATGTCCAAACCGTAATTGTAACCAAGATCCTACGCATAACGCACTAATTTTCTACCATGTGAGCTACCAGGGTGATAGCCAGTCTGGCATTCACTACTCTTATACGTTGGCAAAACTTCTACTTTCCAGAAGAAGATGCATTTTTTTTTCATGAGAACGCATCTTTTGTTGCATACATGGGAAGAACTAAACCCCAGCTTCTTTCCAAGGAAGTGATAATTGTATTCATTATTTTTCGATAATTGTATTCATTAATAACGAGCATAATTTCAGCTCTGCTGAAAATTTAATTATGTATATAATTTTTCTTATTTGCTTAAACTAAACTTTCGATTATGGAAAAAAGTTTTCTACAAACTGCACTCTCTTAGGTCAGAAAATTCCATTTTTATAGAATTTTTAAATCGATCCAAGACTTTTCGCCTATCCTGAATAAGTATAGAAAGTATAAAATATCAAATTTCATCATTTATTTCAGAATTCTAGAAACTACATCAGCAAAGGATAATGCATGTCTTTGCAAACTAAAAAGAATGATTGTTTATGAAACTATCTCCAATATCAGAGTTCCTGCAAAAATACTAAGCAAACACACATGCAGCTTGCATAACAAATTAAATAAGTAAAAGCATCCCAGAACGTCCCTTATTGCAACAGAAACGCATATATATTTGTATTTTAAACTAAACGTATATGATGAATCGTGAATCATGAATTAAGATTTTCAAAATCTGAAATAAATGGAAAGAATTTTGATCCAGAAGTTTGAATAAAACATGACGAATTACTGAAAATTTGGAACACGAATAAATTTGATTTTCTTCTCTCAAAGGATAGAATATGGACAAATATTTAAATTATTTAGTTATTTGCAAAGTTAAAAATGCTGTTTGTGTACACATTTGTCATAAATAGGCAAAATAGTAACGAGAATATATATTTTACTTTAGAGTCTCTGGAAAACGTGGATAATTTACTTTTAACTTAGGGAATTAATTCGTACTTTAATCTCTTTTGCATATTTTCCCATTTGTTTCTTTGGATTATTTGAATATTAGCAAAAGTATATTTGAAATGAAATTTTGAATACATTTTTTAGCTTTAATTTCTAATTTGAAATTTAATAATCATCATGGGAAAACACATTTATTTCATCAAAGAACTTTTATACAAGAAATTAGCTGACATTTTTATTTGCCAGCTGTTGATCATGGTTGTTTTATAATTTTTTTTATAATAAATTCTTATAAAAATTAAGTAAGACTTTAATATTCCAATTCCAAAAATTATTATTTAACGTATTAAATTTGGCAATGTTTGTTCGTTATAATACGTAGTATGTTATGGTTTGGACACAGTTAAAACTGCTAAATATTTATAATGTATTTCTTTTCATTTCAGTTTGTTCAATTACGAAGGATTTTCCTATGATTTTCTAAATTTTAAAAATGAAGAAAAAAAAAAAGTTTATCAAGTTGCATCTTCTCAAAGTTGCAGATGCAAGTCTGTGCACATTTTTATGCTTTATGTAAATTTCTGCACGACAGAGTAACAATAAGTCGTTTTAATTTTCTCAACTATAAATTCTAAAATTAAAACAGTTTTTGTCGTCGAAAATCGTTATTATTACTAATCTGATTTCAATATATTTGTGACTAAATCATACATACTAGCCTTATAAAATTAAATAACTGTTAAATAATAATTTAAATAAAAAATAATCTTTAACATTAATAATATTTTTTTTTAATTTAAAACTATAGGATATTACAAAAAATGACAGAAAACTACTATTTTTTACATACGTGACTTTCAAATGAATCATTTTCTTGAGTACTTTATACTTTCTCATTATGTGTTTGTTTGGTATTAAAGCAAACGGACTTTACGAATATAATGATTTATAAAAAAATTCGACTAATTAAATGTAACTAAACAATTTTTATTAAAAAACGATTTTTTACGGAGCTCCCCATTCGAGACTATTGCACGATGCGAACGACAAACAACTTCTGATTTTACATTTATCGCCAAGCGGTACTAGAAGCCAAGAGTGGCGCCAACATACCGGCCACCACTGAAATATTTACTTCAGCAACATATCTTGGACAAGTGTCCTTAAATTTTAACAATATATCTTCAATGCTAAATATAAGTTCAATTCAAATCAATAATATAAAATGTAAAATTTAACTCATATCAATGGTATTAAGATACAAAGTTACTACAAAATTTTCAGATATAAATGCACAAGAAAATACACAAAAAATAAAGATTTACATTATAATAAAATGGTCAAAATATAGATGTTTGATATACTCCGTTTGAATTCACCATTTGGCGTTTTGACAAGCACGATCCTAATTTTACGATCATTACCATAAATTACGTCTTGAATGTGACCTACGAACTATGTACACATTGGTAAATTAACTGTCTTCCAACAAAACCATTGTTCCAATTTTAACATTTTCCTTTTCAATTAACCATTTGGTTCTTTGATGTAGATCATTTAAGTAATCTCTATTCCATTTTTTCCAAATTAATTGATTATTATTTTTTAAATGCGCTGCCAATGATTAAGTTTGTTAATGACAAGGTCGGTTAGATTTGGTTCACAAATGCTATTTATAGGACGGCCAATTAAAAAATGTCTTGGGGTTAAAGTTTTATAAGATAAGGTATTTGAGGCCTACTGTTTAAAATACCTTCGATTTGATTAACAACAGTTAAAAGTTCCTCAAAATTAAATCTCCAAATGCTCTTTTTAAATGGTGCTTAAAGGATTTTGCAAATGCCTCCCACAAGCCACAAAAATTAGGAGATATAGGAAGAAGGAATTTCCAAGAAATCGAATTATCCAATAAATAAGCAGACAATTGAATTTTTACAATTTTATGTAATTTTCTCAATTTTGAATTTGCACCAACAAAATTAGAGGCATTGTCAAAAAAGATGATGGTACAAATTCTGTGCCTAGCTACAAATATTTTTAAGGTAGCTATTACGGCTTGAGAAGTTAAATTTGTTATTACTTCTAAATGAGTAGCCATCATTAATTCATTCAGATTGTCTTCCAACTTATTCAAATTTTCAATTTTACTCGAAATATCCACCGAATTTGTTTTTCCTGCCTTAGCGGCTATAAAATTTGTCAACTTTGTTAATTTGGCCTTTATATTACCCCTTCTTCAGTTTAAAACCTTTACTTCCATAGCATAGTTTTTTACTTCTTTTTAAACACACACAATGTATAAATTTAATTCATCGCACGGTGGGAGATTTATCGATTCTAGCTGGCTAAATTTATTTTTCAATTTATTTCTCTTGAACGCTATGTTTTATTTAAATAAATGATATATTAAACTCATTTAAACAACATTTATTACGTTTTAAATCAAAGTTCTTCGGAGATGGTTATTTTGAATTGGAAATTGATTAATTTGAGACATTAAAACTCTGAAATATGTATTTGATACTTTTTATGTGTCATCCAATTAGGATAAACACGTTTAAAGCGTTAAGACAGTTAATAAATGAGTTAATCTAATTACTTAATAGGTACGTATTGATAATCTTAATGATACTTTGTTAGCAGAATGGGATTTAAAGTTATAAAAAAAAATTCTATTATAATACCACAAATCATAAAAAATAAATAAATAAATAAATAAATAAATAAAAAATAAAATAAAATAATAAATAAAATTCTAATAATCTATTAGAAAATCAGATACAAGACAAACATTCGACATCTTAAATGAAAATTGCTCAGAAATTAAATTCAACATCAGAAAGTTCTTCATTCTGGCTCTCAGAATATAGAGCCTTTTCTTCTATCTTGAAAAATTAACAACGCAATGACTCTCTTTAGAAAAAAAAGAGTTGTTTTAATTTTAATTTTGTAATTTTATTAGTTGGGAAAGTATTTGAAGTCAACAATATTATGTAAAATAATTTACTGGTTAGATGTTTTTCTCAAGAAGTTTCTTGCATAATTAAGTCTACAGGCATAGAAATGTTTATTCGTTACCTCAGCAGTTTCTTATTATTAATGTCCAAAACTGACAGATGGGCCTTCTATATATATGAATGTTTGTAATTGTATACTTATACCTATCTCTATATAGCATAACTTTATGTAAATAGTGGGAGTCATAGGACACAATGGAGAAAGTTCTACATTATGTTTTTCATATCCAAAGTGAATTTCGAGAATTTTCTGGAAGACTTTCGATACCACTCGAAATTTGCCGGTATGTATTATATTTTATGTGAATCTGTGATCAGATTGACATACATTTGAAAACTTTCGGCCAAATGGGGCCATACATTTAAACTTTTGCGATTGCAAAACTTCACGTGTTCTTCATTGTAATTTTCCTGTATAAACAAAATATTTTCAACCGAATTCACCTTTTCGGAACTTTTTGCTGCTGTATAATGGTTCAAAAGTTTATTTGTGTGATTGACTTAAATTCTGGTGACTTTGATAAAAGAAAAATGGTACTTGAACTAAAATTTCAAAAAAATATTAATTTGGACTTAATAAGGTAAAAACAATTCTAAAACCTAGGGATGCAGATAGATGCAGACAAACTAAAATTTATCGAAAAGGTAATAATCGAAACTATTTAATGGTACCCAAAAGTTAGCTTTATCTTGCTTTTTAATATAACTTTTCCTATTTTAAAAATGACAATTTAAAAAAATAAATAAAGAGTTTTTTGCGACTTTAAATATGAATTAACAATTGATCTGTTGAAAATTTATGCACATAAATCCGATAAAACAAAGTCCATGTTTAGTTCGGAAGCGTCCGTAATATAGCACTATTTTTTATTCTACTTGAAATAACAGATTGAACAACTATATTCAAAAAACGTGATTCATTCATAAAATAAGAAACACCATCTTTGCATTAGTCTCTGGACCATACAATTATATTTATATCAAAACCATTCGCAGGGTACAACGCCCCAACTATTAAGCAATATCAGGTAAAAAATAAATTATGCTAGGAATTTTTGTTTTTTAAATTGACTTTTGGCCAGCTAGAATAAGTAAATCTCCCACCGTGCATCGGTCACTAATTCTACTCCGGAAGGTGGTACCATTTTGTTTGATATTAAAGCAAGTGGACTGCACGAATATAAAGATTTATAAAAAAAACTCGACTAATTAAATGTAACTAAGCAATTTTTATTTACAATCGATTTTATACGGAGCTCCCCATTGGAGACTACCGCACAATGCGAAAGACAAACAACTTCTGATTTTACATTTATCGCCAAGCGATACTAGAAGCCAATAGTGGTGCCAACAGTGCTCACATTCTTACATAGTTAAAATACTTTAAACAAACATGATACCATATGAAAATACATTTATAAAATTCAATGGATACAGAATTTTAAAAAAAATCAAAGTATAAATATATATATTAAAATATCATTAATTGTACTTATTTCTGATGGAATTAAAAAGTGATAACTTGCCCACTTTTACTAGAAGCAAGTGTTTTCTCATCATTCATTCTGCATTTTTCGTCATTCCGTTGAACTTGTTTAAGTGAAAATAGAATTATATATTTTTTAACAAATCTCCTGAATTCCACTAATTATACTTAGATGATAATGTAACTTAATATCCCAAATTCATTTGAATGTTTTCAATAATAAATGAATTTTTACTACTAGCATCCGTTTTACTCTGTACGTACGTTTGAATTTGTAGTGTCTAAAATAAAATAAATATTACTATCATTTAACACCATATTCCCGATGTTGATTTTATTCGTCCTACTCATAGTATAGTCTTATAAAATATTGCCTGTGCTCAAATGTTTGAAAATTATTCATTTAAAAAAGTATTTTCTCACACAGAGTAACTTTAAACTCGTAAAACCAAACGTCATTTAATTATAGAATTACAGTTGTCTAACACTAATTCGGTTATTTTTTTCAAATTTAGAAGAATCTGTATCTGTCCTTTAGTGTTGGTACAGCTGAAGTGAAAACTATTTCTTTATAAATACAACTTTAAAATAAATATGTTTCTTTTCAAACATAGAAGAAATTCTTTTTAAAATGCCTTTGAAGATCAATGATCCTTGTTTCGTGCTAAATGCTTTGCAGTTAACATCTGCTGCATTCCCTTTTATTTTTGGTGTAGATATAAAGAAAAAAACTTCTGGGACTTGCCGTAGTGCTTTTTAAAAGTTATTTTTCATCGCCCAAAGTCACGAAAAATTCCTTTTTAAAATTTTTAATTTTGTATTATTTTTTGAAAAGGAACAACTTTTTCTGCAAATACATTGTTTTTGAAAAATAAAAATAAACAGATATAAAAACACAAACAAAAATTATATTCCATGCGAATTCTACATAGTCTATGGTATGTGGAGGTTTTATAATCTATTAATGTACATATTAAATTCAAAATACCCTTTATATAAATCTTAATCACAAATTTAAAAAAAAAAACGAAAAAATTACCACCACATTTGACTGTGTTTCATGTGTTTAATAAAATCGATGATTCTCAATGATTTTTAATCTCGGCTTTATTTCTTTACTTTTGTTGTTGTTGTTGTTGTTGTTGTTGTTGTATCGCTATTTGCTATTTGATAGTTTTTACTTTAAAAAAGAATTCTGGCTACTATAAAATTTTAACTGCTACATCATAATTATGGTTATAATGAAAAAAAAAAGAGTATTTTTTTCTGATTTATATTTATTAGTTCTCTTGTATTAATAATTGTTTTACGATTCCGTGTGATTTAAATACTTCTTGTGGCTGCATCAAATACAGCCCTACATCACTAGTATAATCCCAACAAGTGCCGTTATTAATATAAAAGACATTTCAACTTATAATTAATCCCTTTGCATTACATATCAATGCATGATATATATATATATATATATATGTATACAAACATATAATTATGAAAATCTTTGCATATTAGCCAAAAAAAAGTTTACACTAATGCAACGAATGTATTCCATTAAAAATATGAATTATCAAATGTAAATACTCAAGAGTAGATGTATATTAAAGAACAATATTAATGAATAAACTAGAAACAACTAAATTTGTAAAATTAAATATCAAAACACCAAGGCAGAAGGATCCAGACAACAATGCGGATTGGCAGAATGTTTACTTTTGGATGCCGCCTTTTCGAATTTTCTGTATGATGCGTCAGCACTAAATCTTGTAAAATAACGAGTTGCTGTGGTAGTTTCAAACAAAAGAACAGCCAAGAACTCTGAATTGTTGGCTATTGTTTTTGAATATGGGGGGGGGGGATTTTAATTTAGTTCTTCCCAGGTGAGAGAGAGATTGTCCATGCTCAAGCTAAATAAGGGATTACATTTTAGCATATTTTTCCTGTTTGTCTCCAAGCGAGTCTGGGTAGAGGCATGTTAAACTTAAATTTTGTTTACTACCACTTATAAGTTCTATTCAAATATTGTTTAAATTTATTTTAATTATGTTTATTGTTTTGGTTTAATATATAAGTTGCTGAATTTTGTTTATTTATGTATATTATGTTTCTCCAAGTACTATTATGGAATGTAAGATCGACACGTCTTTAGATACCTTCTGTGGATAGTTACTTTGGTGGGGGTGGAGTTTGTTATACTTTTTATGCATTTTCCATCCACTGTTGAACAAAAGGCGATCCTTTAGCCTTGGTGTTTTGATATATAACTTTAAAAATTTAGTTGTTTGTTGTTTATTCATTTATTGACATTAATTTATTAATTTAAAACTATTTTTTTTGAATTATCAAAATGTTATACGGACTTCGGAAACATATATGTGTACATATTTTTTTACAGTTCTAGCATATGAGGAGAAGAGTGAAAAATCGATTAAAAAATTCCCACTTTACATATATGCTATAAGGAGGAAATGGTCGACATTGTAAGCTTTCGATGATCCGAACTGGCTATAGAGTATTTCTAAGATACTGGCTTTACACTAGTCTTCCAAATGTGCTTCGCTCTTGTTGCCTGCCACACACCACTTGGGGGTGATGATAAGTCGCTTTTAGCTTGGAGATCGGACCTACTGCATCCCCTCTTACTGTATTTCTTGGGACTGGCGATCGCTATCGCACCAGTCTGGAATCAAGCCATGCCATGTTTAGAGATGGACGAGTGCAATACTGACTTGTCTTACATACATGAACAAAATTAGGTTAAAAAAAAGAGTGGTATTATAAAGCTATATATATAAGATCCTCTTTAAAATTCTAGCGCTATTTGGTGCCTACTTACACTTTTTTATATTCGTCTTTTAAGCACCTTTGAGCTCGCTGATTGTGTGGAAATTAAGTTCAATACACTTCTTGGCTTTCCCACTATATTCTTGTGCATGCTGATATTTACAAACTGCACTCTCTCAGAAAAGATGATTTCAGTTTTTTTTCGTTTGTTAGATAGATAAACATTGAGGAGTCAAAACATTATGACCACCTATCTAATAAAGCATTGGTCCACCTTTAGCCCGCAGAACAGCTGCAATGTGCCTTGGAAAAGATGCCACGAGTGCTTAGTAGATGGACGAAGAAAGTTTGTAAAAGATGTTCGAGCAGTGGTAATGCAAATCCAGGATATTTCGACATAGTGATTTTTAGCTCTGAGCTGCCGTTCTATGACACCCCAAATGTGCTCTATCGGATTCAGATCTGGGGCGTTAGGCGGCCAGGACATTAACTGGAATTCAGCATTATGTTCCTGGGATCACTCCAGCACAGTTCGAGCCTTGTGACATGGAACGTTGTCTTGCTGGAAGATTCCATTTCTAGTTGGGAAGACATACACCATGAAAGAGTATAACCTGTCTGCAATGATGTTCAGATCTATCACAACCACAGGTCACAGAGATACGCATGAGAACGTCTCTCAGAGCATAATACCACCGTGTATGACCTGCTGCACATTGGCGGAGTAACTGTTCGCCTGGAAGACGGTGTACTCTGACACGACCATCTACGTAAATGATGAATCGTGATTCATCCTACCTGGCAACTCCCTCTCACTAATCCATGCGGTCCCAGTGTACGCGTAGTTGGCGATGACGCTTGGTCAACAGAGGCACATGAATGAAACGTCCGCGGTGTAGTCCCATAATGTCCGCTGAACTGTGTGTTCCGAAACAAATCTAATTCGAATTGCACTGTATTGGGCTGTCGCTGTCAGGCACTGTTTGGCGACGACTTTGCTTCACCAAGAGGAAAAGTCTCTGACGTCATTGTTCCTTTATAACGCGTGGATGTTAAACGCTATGGCGTCTACTACTCATGGCACCATTTTGCATCCACTTTGTAGAAGTACTAACAACGGCAGTTCGCAAACCACCCACGAGTTATGCAGTTCAAGAGATATTTGTTCCGAGCCGTCAGGCTATTACAATCTGTCCTCTATCAATATGTCACTTAGATCATCCAACCTTTCCCATCAAGCGCAGAATTAAGCCTAAGAATGATTCCTCAGACTATTCAGCAACAGTTAAATGCCACTCCCACCTGATCATGTGCCCTACACGTCAACCAGGTGAGCTCATTGCAAAATTTAGAGATGGTCATAATGTTTCGGTGTATATACATAATTCATTAACCAGCGGAGAAGACCGAGCTACACTCGGTTAAAATCAGCTTTGTATTCAACTCGCTATAACAATAAATTCTCGCTGTATTTTAGCTCGTTGCATACTTTTTTTAGTAGCACGACTTTTAGACCTAAACGCCTTTTTATATATCAGAAATACAGCATTCCGTGCACAAAGGACTATGGAATCTGATTGGTTGAATCATGTATCTTGTCTCCTATTTGAAATTTCTAGAAATTTCCTTCAGATTCTGAAAACCATTTTTTTGCCAAAAGTCGCCAACATTTGCGGATAGTCGCACACTTGGTGACATTCTTCCATTTAACGCCAAGCATGTATTTTGGCGTTGGTAATCTTGAAAGTCAATTTTCCCGCCAAATCTCTGTCCCATCATTTCACCAAATTTGGCAATATTTGGCAAAATGTTGCCAACTTTGCGACTTTGTTTACAGCCAACTGTTCTAAAGCTTAATAACTATTTCAACATTCTTTCACATTGAAATGCAGTAGTGACACAAAATTAAGCCACTAATCGAATTTTTTTGAACATGTGATCAAGCCCAATGGCTTTCTCGTAATCCAAAACGGTATGATACAAAATTTAGTCCAAATGGTTAGAGCTGTTTTTTAGATAGAATTTACTAAACCCTGACTCGTAGTGACTCAAAATGATCCATTAATCGAATTTTCTCAAATATGTGACGCAGCGCAATGGTTTTCTCGTAAACCAAAATAAGTAGAATACAAAATTTAGTCAAACTCGTTAAAACGGTATTTTTGATAAAATTTGCTTGACCCTAATCGTAGTGACCTAAAATGGCCCAGTAATCGAAGTTTCTCGAACATGTGACCCAGACCAACGGTCTTCTTGTAATCCAAAATGGTAGAATACAAAATTTAGTCAAAATCGTTAGAACAGTTTTTAGATATAGTTTGATCTGTAAGGACCCAAAAATGACCCACTAATCGAGTTTTTTCGAACATGAGACTTAGCCCAATTGTCTTCTTGTAATCCAAAATGGTAGCATATTAAATTTAGTCAAAATCGTTTGAGCCGTTCTTTAAATAAAATAATTTTGACCTTGACAAGTAGTGACCCAAAATGACCCACTGATCAAAGTTTCTCGAACATATGGTCCAGGCCAATCGTCTTATCGTACCCCCAAAATAGCAGGATACAAAATTTAGTCAAAATTGTTTGAGCCGTTTTTTAGATAAAATTAGCTTCACCTTGATCCGTAGTAACCCAAAATGACCCACTAATAATATTTTATGAAACATGTGATTTAGTGCAATGCTTTTCTCGTACCGGAAAATGGTAGAATAAAAGATTTAGTAAAAAAAGTCCTAACGGTTTTTTAGATAAAAGTAGCTTAACCGTAATAGT
The DNA here is from genome assembly GCA_963931845.1 of Maratus michaelseni. Lineage (NCBI taxonomy): Eukaryota > Metazoa > Arthropoda > Arachnida > Araneae > Salticidae > Maratus > Maratus michaelseni. The sequence continues at coordinate 124,512,817 of OZ007590.1, read as the reverse complement.
ATTGATCCAGAATAACCCACTAATAGTATTTTCTCCAACACTTGACTGAGCCTAATGGTCTTCTCGTAATCCAAAACACTAGGATACAAAATTTAGTCAAATTCTTTGGAGTTCGTTTTTAGATATATTTAGCTTGACCCGTAATGACCCAAAAATATCCCACCAATTGAATACTCTCGAACACGTGACTTAGCCCAATTGTTTTCTTGTACGCCAAAACGGTGGGAGAAAAAAATTAGTCAAAATCGTTAGAGCCGTTTTTCAGATATAATTTGCTTGACCCTTAATGAAGCAAAAAATGACCCACTACTCGAATTTTCTCGACCATGTGACTTAACCCAATTTTCTTCTCATAGTCCAAAATGGTAGGATACAAAATTTAATCAAAATCGTTAGACGGGTTTTTTAGATAAAAGTAGCTTGACCATAATCGTAGTTACCCAAAATGACCCACTAATCAAATTTTTCCTGTCACGTGACTTAGCCCAATGGTCTTCTCGTAATCCACAACATTAGGATACAAAATTTAGTCAGAATCATCGGAGCCGTTTTTTAGATATAATTAGATTGACCCGTAATGACCCAAAAATAACGCACTAATTGCATTTTCTCGAACACGTGACTTAGCCCAATGGTTTTCTCATATTTCAAAACAGTGAGACACAAAATATAGTCAAAATCGTTAGAGTCGTTTTTTAGATATAATTAGCTTGACCCGTAATGACCCCAAAATGAAGCACTAATCAATTTTTCTCGAACATGTAACTTAGCCCAATTTTCTTCTCATAATTCAAAATGGCAGGATACAAAATTTAATAAAATCGTTTTGAGTCGATTTTTAGGTAAAATTAACTTTACCCTGACCCGTAGTGACCCAAAATGACCCACTAGTCTAATTTTCTCGAAGAATTGACCTAGCCCAATGGTCTTCTCGTGCCTGAAAATGACAAGATACAAATTTTATTCAAAATCGTTAGAGCCGTTTTTAAAATAAAATTAGCATAACCACACACACACAGACAGACACACAAAATTTTGTCTTATTATAATATATGATAATGTTTTCATAAAATTGACAAAAAAATAATATTAATTATTGTAATAATATTAATTATTGTATTTTATTGTAATCGTTATTTAATTAATAACGTTATATTACATTTTTTGCAGATTAAGAAAAAAAATTTATATTTATTTTGAAAATTAAACATAACATAAATTTTAAAACTTCCCGAAAAATGTTTAATTCTTTTTTAGGTGTTGCAGAAAACAATAAAGATTTTAAGAAAATTGCACAGTTTAATTCTCTCTTATTTCATTTTGCTCAGTCATTGGAGAAAGTGAATTTATACTGTTACATACGAAATTGTGATGAAACATCATTTGCTTCCATATTTGAATTTGGAGAAAATGTACCTTTTTTTTTTACGAAGAAGAAAATGCTGTAGACATGTTAAAATGTTAATTCTTTGTATTTTGATTCGAAAATTTTATAAATAATTGAGATGAATCTACGTAAGAAACACAAATCAACGTGGATAAATGTGAAACAATTTTTTTTTCTAGGATGCGTGATATATAAAAACGCAAGAACAGTCATGTTTGAAATTTAAAATATTTATTTTTTTCAGTTTCTGTAATGCTTTAGTCACCTAGGTGGAACATAAAACAGTTTTGCTGTGCAAAAGAGACATCGCACAGTTTATTTCTATTTATTTTACTAAGTTCTTGTAAGAAACAAATTCCTGCTGTTTCAAATGAAATTACGATAAAACATCATTTGCTTTCCTATTAAAAGTTGGAGAAAACATACATTTTTTTCTGTAAAGTAGAAACTGCAGCAGGAATTAAAAAAGTTAATCATTTTTATTTTGCTCGGAAAAATTCATGAAACATTAACCAGCGACTCCTTATGGCACAAAAAATAAGCTGTATAACGTTGAAAAAATAATTAGTTACTTTGGAAGCTGGACATATAAAAGTGCAAAGATTCCTGATGTTTGAAATTTTATGTATCTAATTCTTCAGTTGCTGTAATAATTCGATAATATATTCATTGTACAATATTTATTAAACTCAGCAGTTTAGATTTCCATAAAAAGACAATTGGTAATCTATTTTTTATACATACGTGATATTTGTAGAACAACACATTTACGGAGAACATTTTGTTTATCATAATTAAAAATATTGTTTTATATTTAAATTATGATAACAAATTAAGTAAATATACTTTATGCATTTTGTAGCAAAAATAATAAATTTTGCATACATAAATAGTCATTTTTGAATAAATTTCCTCCTTAACAAAATAATAAGATAATAAATAATAAGATAAATAATAATAAATATAAAAAAACCTCCTTAACAAAATAATAAGTTTAAAAAAAGTATTTTTTAAGCCAACTATTTCAAAAATATTTTATGTATGACAAATATTATATTTTCGGTACATGCAACAATACATTTCAAACAAGGTTTTTTTTTTTAATTTCATATGTATATACACTGGTGTCCTGATATTAAGGAGAAGTGACCAATTTCAGACGTTTCGTCGAATATCTACTGAAACTCGTGAGTTTATACCCAAAAGGCACTGGAAAATTGAGGATGTAAAGAACATGTTTGACTACATGTTTTTCAGTGAAGATTTTGTCGCGAGGACAATTAGGGGGAAATAATATTTTTTAATAATAAAATAATATTTTCGATCACCCAAGTAACAGAAAATGCTGTCACTGTAGCAAATGACTATATTCTAGACTATATGTAGGCAGGTCCTGTTCAGCATTTATGAGCATTTGTGTAAGTAAGTATAGCACGTATATTCGTGTAGATGTTAACGTTTCTGTGAAAAATTCAAAAAGTTTTTTTCGTAGCATGCAGAGTTTTCAACAGAATCTAATACCGCTTTCCAAAAACTTGACAAAAAATTCTAGAAATAGTCTACTGCAATTTAAATATTAATATGTTGAATATTTGATGAGATATGGGTATTTGTATGAAATATATTTTAACTGCGCATGCGCGAACTATAATAAAGATTTTTTTGTCATGACTTGATAGTCAATACTATAGAGTAACTCATATAAAAAGACTGGTGAAATATCGTAATAACTTAAAATGTTACAGCAATAATTGATAAAATGAAGAGGTCATGCCATAGGATTATATATAAATTTTTTTTCGATTTTTTGGAAAGTGGTGTTAAATTCGGTTGAAAACTCTGCATGCTATAAAAAAAACCTTTCGAATTTTTCACAGAAACGTTAACATCTTCACGAATATACGTGCTATGCTTACACAAATGCACACAAATGTTGAAAGGACCTACATAGTCATTTGCTACAGTGACAGACCATTTTTAGCATTTTCTATTACTTGGGTAATCGAAAATATTATTTTATTATTAAAATTATTATTGCCCCCCCCCCCTAATTGTTCTCGCGACAAAATCTTCACTGAAAAACATGAAGTCAAACATGTTCTTCACATTCTCAATGTTCAAGGGTATTTCGGGCATTTCCTCATGAGTTTCAGTTGATATTCGACAAAACGTTTGAAATTGCACTGCCCTTTAATATCTGGACATCAGTACACACGCACACACACACACACACACACATATATATATATATATTTGGGTGTGCCCAAAAATTCAACTTTTAAAATTGTGAACTCCCACCCACTAAAAACGTTCTTTCTGTAAATATAAAACACCTTGAATTCTGTTTCAGAATTTTTCGAAAATTTTAAGAGGTGCAATAAGGCCATTGAATTTACATAAAAATGGTCAAAATAATGTGAAATGCGGTATTTGTTTACTAGCTGCATTACAAATTATTAATGTTCTAATTACATTTTTTCATTTGTGAAAGCTTCTTTGATATTGTTTCAAACAAATTTTGTATAAATTTTGTTTTTACTCTGGGTAGGATTAGACATAAAATATTACTGAAATCAAGGAAATTATTATTTTGCAGTCATTTCAGCCTTCTGTTTAATTATGCACAAAAAGTGAAGTTAGGTAAACAATTATCTTACAATTGGTAAAACTGAGCTGCGCCGCCAAGCGTCAGAGTGGCGCCCGTCACGCGCATCAACCGTTGCATCCATGTCCTGAGGGACATGTAACGCGTTCGGCCAGGAGAGGCTTCCCGTAAACACTGCGACCGGTCGGAGCAACGCCACATGCACATCACTCTGATTGAACTCATGGGATGATGACCTATACGCGGCGCAACCCAAAATCCAAGGAACTACCACGAAGACACCCGATGAATCGCCAGAGAACACCCGACGGCTCCGTACAACCCCATGAGGGTGACCGGGGCTTTATGTCGAGTTCCCCCAACAACCCTTGCTTTGCCACGGCTTCCGATCGTTCAGTCCTAGGGAGGGAGGAAACGACTAGTTCATCGGCCGCGGTGATCGGGAGAGGCATCTTGCCAACCCGGGACTTCGAGGAAAGCTAGTCCCTGACGCATAGGCACGTTTTGGCTAAGGATGTCCCCCCACAAAGGCTTTGCATTGGGAGATCCCTACAGTCAGAATGCAGGTGGTCTCCGATCAACTCCATTGAGAGGATCATGCATATGTAAAAAACAACACAACACAAACACAGATAAAACCAATGAGGAAGAATGTTTTCAAACAATCATATATTTATTTACACAATTTTTTACACATTCACACATATTTGGCAACTGCATTTCAAATAGATTTTGGCGAATGCACTTTATAAAGTTCTTTTTGTGCATCTCTACGACTTACGACTTGTAACCAAATCTGTTTTTGCTCTTTGTTCTTTATTGAACAATTAAAGTCCTCTATCAATGCAACAGCTTGTTTAGCAACATCATTTACACAAAGCAAGTTTTAGCAAATATTGCAGCTTTTTATAGTATGACGTTTTGGTCCAATCTTTAACTGGTACACTGAGGAAACTGTCTTCAATTTTAGCCGTTTCAAAGAAACTATTAGAAATACACAAATCATCCAATTTGAGAGAAAGTGTTTTTAATAGATGTGAACATGAATCCTTTCTTTTTTTCATGTTCAAAACTAGATCTGAAAACAAAGTAAGTGTTGCATGCTCAAATACCATGAATGACGTAACATTATTTTTAATCCTATATTGCTTAAGTATTTGACATAATAATCTTTCATCATTTGAATCAGTAAGACATCATTAGGAAGAGCATCAAAAGCAGATCGGCAAGTAAACTAAGACTGCAACTATACACACACAACAAACCGATTAAATCTTGTATACCTTGAAACTCTCGAGAAGTTAATACCATTGTGGTTTCATTCCCATTAAACAATAACTCCATTTTCAAGGAATAACTGGCTTTTGTAATCCAGCGAGTTTGGTGAAGAGCACCTGGTTTCCGAATGGTAAATTGAATGTCTAATCCAATCATTAATGATGCAAGATTTAAAAGTTCTTTGTAATCATTCGTGCCAGGTAGTTTTGTAGCAATTTTTAGCTGATGAGAAATAAGTTTTTAATGTGTCTGATGCTGTCATTATGGGTACGGATTGATTTTTTGATTCATGGTGGTTGGACTTAGACCAGTGTTTTCGGAATCTCTTAAATAAAAGGATTTCAGGCTTAGTAGATTGTCCAAAACACACACTGAATGCATCAGAAAGTAGAACCTCAAACATGTGATGCTAAAATGTTATACACAAACGGTTTCTGCCTATTTTTTTTCTCAAGAAGAGTACATGCTCAATTGAATCTTCCACTATTTGTATGGATTGTATCCAAACACATGCCAATTACTTGAGATTCCCTTTTCCGCGATTTTAAGAACTTGAAAACATCATCAGCTGCTGCTTTGTCAGTTCCAGACAATAACTTAGGAACTCCAAGAAACTTATTACTTTTATCTTGCAAAGAAGAAACTAGTACCACTAAACGATCAATCTTTGCTGTGCTTTTTGATGACAAATCGGCTAACAGTTTTCCTTCCCAATGAATAACTGAATTTTATGCTTCAAACTGTGTTTTTAATTGTTCAGCGGTTTTTTGCCGAACACGTTGGCGTTATATATGAACAGTACTTTTTGAAAACACTATGCATTTTACAGGCGGGTCAGACTTCATGGTAGAGGAAGAGCAGCCTTTTTCGTTTATTACATATACCATTATCAATGTGGACCTTCTAATGGCTGGTGTTAGTTCGATCTAAAAGAGCAACAACTCTTGAAATAATAATGGAACCACGATTGCGTAGCGTAGATTTATTACCTTTGGGTTTTGTATTACCATCTGCATGTATTTTTACTACAAATTCTTCATCATAGCTTTCTTCAGAAGATTTGTTGGCTTCATCGATATCCAAAACTATAGCATTCTCACTCTCAGCTATGGCATTAGATATGGTTGTTGTGTATGCAGTTGTTAAAGTAGCTTGCAATCGCTTAGCGAACCTTTCATTTTTTCCACTTTCTTCTTTTCATATATGCTTCGTGTCTAGGGATCCTATACAGCCTGTTTTGGAGTTTCTCTGTATCTGCAGAAACTGAAGATATTCCCTGTTTTTCTAAAGTTCTTGTGAGCTAGTATGGGCGATGTCAAATAGTTTATTTAGATCACACAATATATTCTCTGATTTTGGAGTTCTTTTGCAATACTCAAGAAAGAAAAATAGATTTTGCAGAAATAAAAATAGATTGATAACATCAAACTGTTAAGTGTTTTAGCAACCCTTTGTTTGAAAGAGACTGTAAGAGACTGATAAATAACGAACTAAACATTCCTTTAATACCTGCTTGTGCTGGTATCTATTATTAATATTAGAAATTAGAAACATTGTATTGTATTACATGCTATTAATTTAATGAAATCAAGCAGATTAATAAAGAATGAAATATGGTACTCAGATAGATATGTATAATTATAAATTTGTATTAAAAATTTTAATAAAAATATAACATCACATGCAATTATTGTTAAACATTGTGAAGTGCTCTTAAACAAATTTTATTATACAACATTTGTAATAGAAGTGTGGTAAAATTCTGCAATTCAAATTGTCCATAAATTTCCTATTAGCTTGGGGGACCCCCTTAAACCTTTGTGAAACGACTTGATTTTTTTTTTTTTTTTTTGTAATATCATATTATGACAGATATAACATTGGTAAAAGATGACACTTGGCATCTTCAAAATTTATTTTTTTTTGCCTCTCTTGGGACACCCTAATACATATTTAATTTTTCGAAGAATGTTGATGAAATAATTTTTCATGAAAGTCTAGACGTTATTTCAAAAGTCAAAGATAAATACCAAAGAATCAATCAATGAAAATAATTTTTTTAACATTTTCAGTTAACTATATTTTAATGCTATGTAAACACAGGGTTTATAAAAAAAGAACAATTCAGAAGTATACATATTTTTTATTTGATAAAGTTGAATTGAAAATATTTCTTTAGCACATTAGAACAGAAATATAAAAAAAAGAAAGAAAGAAAGAAAGGAAGAAAGGAAAAGAAAGAAAAAAAATTACATTTATCAATAAATACAGAAAAATAGTTCACTTAAAAAATAATAAAATAATAAAACGTAATAACATATATTTTTAAAACTTGTAGAAGAATGTTTAATTCGTTTTCCGATATTTCAGAAAATATATTAGAAAAATTGCACATTTTGTTTCTCTTTTATTTCATTTTGCTCAGTCTTCAAATAAAGTAAATTTATAGTCTTCCATATGAAATTTCGATGAAACATAATTTTCTTCCATATTTGAAGTTGGAGAAAATGTACCTTTTTTACGAAGAAGAAGATGCTTCAGCTATGATAATATCTTAATTCTTTTTATTTTGTTTGGAAAATTTCATGAATAATTAAGAAGTAACTACGTAAGCAACACAAATTAACCTGGATAAACATTAAACAAAAATGACTTCTTTCGGAAGCGTGAGATAAAAGCGCAAAGAACACTGATGTTTGAAATTTAACATAGCTATTTTTTTCAGTTGCTGTAATGTTTTTAGTCGATAACATGGCACGTACAACAATTTCCCTGGTACATCCAAAGTTTAAATTTTGTGATCAATTATATAGAAGAAAAAAAAGTGTTATCATAAACAAGGTTTCGCTTTACAAATAAATATTATTACAAATAATGTCTTTATTTTGCATGGATTAAAATATGATAATTGTTTTCTATGATGCTATTCAGCACTCTCGACTTGTATTTTGCATGGATTAAAATATGATAATTGTTTTTCATGATGCTATGCAGCATTCTCGACTTGTATTTTGCATGGAATAAAATATGATAATTATTTTCCATGATGCTATGCAACTTTCTCGACTTGTATTTTGCCTTTTTATGTGAATTTAAAAAGCTTTATTTTTTTAATAGAATTTCATAAGACAATCACTGATGAGAGTTACAGAAATTTTATTTTTGATAGAAAGTAAATAGGTAAACTAGCTGGGAATTTAAATACTCGTCTTGAAACTCTACATTTATTTATTTATTTTTCATTACTGCTTTTACTGAAATTAATTTGGATAACTAGGTGTTCATTATTTATTTCCCTTTATATTTTAGCTTCATAATAGAAATAACTTCAATATGTTTTTTGATATCCATCGTGTTTGTGATATGCGTTCGCAATTTTTGAAGGCGTGATAGAGAAAATAGTTTTTCGTAGTAGTTTACAGATAATTTTAATTTCAGATGAAAACAAGTGTATTATTTATTCAAATTTTTATAACCCAGAATATTATTTTAATTTCAGATTTATTTATTGAAATAATGTAAAATAAATAATTTTAAAAAGTACATTTTTATTTGTTTACTTCTATTTCTATGTAAGACTAGTGTTGATACAATGTACTGATACTTTACTTTATATTAAATTCAAAATATTTTCTTAGGCTTATAGAAGTATGAATTTATTAACATTTTGTTTCATAAAATATATGTGCAAAAGCAATATGTTCATGTTTATTAAAATAATAGAAAATAAAAGGAAACTGTAACAACATAGTTTTCTAAAGCACGTATTTAATTTATTTTCAGATTTTGCAAAAATATTCTTCAAAAATTTATTATCTATCAAAAATTTCTGATCCATATGCCATTGCGATAGAACATAATTTGCTTTCATGATATAAATTGGGCAGAATATATATATATATATATATATATATATATATATATATATATATATATATATATATATATATATATATATATATATATATATATATTACACTGAAGAAAAATTCAGAAGGAATGCTAAAATATTAAGTGTTGATATCTTGCTAACATATGAATTAAACAATGTAATATCATAAATTAATTTTTATATTCAAATTTATTAAGTATTCAATTTTTAAACTTTTCGATGTAACATTTATATAAAACCCATTTCAAAGTATATAAATACATTTATTATCGTCCAATTTTATTTTCAGAAAATAACATTTGGAATGTGCAAATCTTTTGTTGTCACAAAAACCATCGATGACATACATAGAAAATCTGTTCTCCATATGAAATATCTTTTACATCCGCAATTTTCTTTCAAGCAACGGTGACATTTTAGCACTTGCCTCACACGTATTTCCGTTCCAGTGCTCTTTTCTTATCCATATTTATTTTTATTTATTATTTTTTAATTTATTAAATATTCAGTTTATTATCTTTTCGATATAATAGTTTTATAAAACTCATTTCATAGTACACAAAAACATTTATTATCGACCAATTTCATTTTCTAAAATAACATTTAATATGTAAAACGTTACTTGTCACAAAAATATATTTGTCACATATGGAGAAAATTTCTTCTTGGCATGAAATATCCTTTACCACCGCAATTTTCTTTTAAGCAAAGGTAACATTTTAGCACTTGACTCAAATGTATTTCCGTCTCAGTGCTCTTTTCTGAACCCTATTTTTTTATTTATCAACTATTCAGTTTATTACCTTTTCGATATAATAGTTACGTATAACTCATTTCACAGTACACAAAAACATATATTATCAACCGATTTAATTTTATTAAATTAGCATTTAAAATGTAAAATTTTTGCTGCCACATATGTAGGAAATCTCTTTTCCGCATGAAATATATTTTACATGCGCAATTTTCTTTTAAGAAACTGTAACATTTTAGCACTTGACTCAAATGTATTTCCGTCTCAGTGCTCATTTCTGAACCCTATTTTTTTTATTTATCAAATATTCAGGTTATTACATTTTCGATATAATAGTTACGTATAACTCATTTTACAGTACACAAAAACGTTTATTATCAACCGATTTCATTTTCTTAAATTAGCATTTAAAATGTAAAATTTTTGTTGTCACATATGTAGGAAATCTCTCTTCCGCATGAAATATCTTTTACATCCGCAATTTTCTTTCAAGCAATGTATTTCCGTCTCTGTGCTCTTTTTAGAACCATATTTTTTTTAAATTATTATTATTTTTTAAATTTATTAAATATTCAGTTTATTATCTTTTCGATATAATAATTATGTAAAACTCATTTCATAGTACACCGAAACAATTACTATCGACCGATTTCATTTTCTAAAAATAATATTTAAAATGTAAAACTTTGTCACAAAAAACATTTGTCACATATGAAGGAAATCTCTTCTCTGCATGAAATATCTTTTACAACCGCAATTTTCTTTCAAGAAACGTTAACATTTTAGCACTTAATTCAAATGTATTTTCGCTTCCTGTCTCTTTTCTAATTCACAATAATTTTTTATTTTTTTTAATTTATTAAATATCCAGTTTATTATCTTTTCTATATAAAATTTATATAAAACCTATTTCATAGCATGCAAATACATTTATTATCGACCGATTTCACTTTCTAAAAGTGCCCTTTAAAGTGTAAAACTTTTATTGTCACAAAATCAATTTATCACATACGTCGGAGATCTATTCTCCACTTGAAATATCTTTTACATTCACAATTTTCTTTCAAGTAACTGTACAATTTTAGCACTTGATTCAAATATATTTCCATCTCAATGCTCTTCTTTGAACTCAATTAATTTTTAATTAACTTTATTTCTTATTTAGAAGAAAAAGAAATATTTCGTTTCAACCTGAAATTGTTAATGACTGCAGGAGTTTCTCTTACCTTCGATTCTGCTGTTTTTTCTGGGGTGGAATTAATTTCAGCAAGCTATGTTTTTAACAGCTTTCGTTCGTGTTTCCCTTAGTTTTTCTGCTGCTTAAGCAAACATTCTATATTAAAACGTACTTATAAATAAAATAAAGGCAGCAATTTATTTTTTGAATCATCTTATACACGATATTTTATTGAAGATTCAGTAATTTCAAGATAATGTCGGTATTTTTACACTAATTAGAAGTAAATTGATATGTCTATAAATATTTGTAATAATATGATATTATTGTAGCATTTTAATAGACCATAAAATTCACCTTAAAAAAATTAAACGTATTTCGGTCTCAATGGTCTTTTATAAACCCTTTTTATTTTTAATTATTTTTCTTCTGATTTTGAAGAAAGATAAATATTTCGTTTCAACCTTAAATATTTAATGCTTGCTGGTGTTTCTCGTATCTTAACTTGAGTTGATTTTTCTCCGGAGGAATTAATTTCAACGAGCTATGTGTTTAATAGCTTGCGTATGTTGTTCGCTTTGTTTTTTCTGCAGCTAAAGTAAATGTTCTTTAATAAAACGTACTTATAAATAAAATAAATTCGTCATTTTAGACTTTGAATCACATTATGCACGTTATTCTCTTGACGATTTAGTAATTTTTCATTGTATTCCAAAAATTAAACTGTCAACAATATATTTCGTGTTTTAAAATCTCCCAATAATTTCAAGATAAGTTTGGTATTTTTGTCCAAATCAGCTGTAAATTTACATTTCTCTAAATATTTCACTAATAATTTAATCTGTTATTATTGTAAAATTTTAATAAACCATAATACTCTCATGTTTTGTTTTATATTTTAAAGTTATAAAGGAAAAATTAAATGTATGTTTTTCTCCATCGATCCAATTGAATTTTCAAAATTGTTCATTTAATTTTCACAAGTGAATTGTCTGGCATAAATTTTGATAAGAAAAAACTGCGATAAATTCAAGAAAATTCTGTTGTATTTTAACTTATTATATTTTAATTATAAAAATTATATTTCTGTAATTGTTTAAGGGGTCAGGTACATTTGAAACTAACAAATTACATGTAAATGTGGCCTTAACATGGATTTCAATGACACCCCACCTGATCAACTTTTGGACATGGAATTTTAAACACACATTAATAGAGATATATTATACAGTTAATGCGCAGAAAAAAAGATTCCAGATACATTTAAAGATTTGTAATTTAATTTTAAATTTAATGTATTTTTTGTTTTTTTATAAACGAGATCTCCTTATGTGCCTTGCGCGCAGTATTTCTAATAATTTTTTTTTTTTATTGAGTATAGGTATAATACGTGTTTAAAATAACCTACACTGGAAAAACAATAATGAGTAGTCATTGAGAAAAAAAATAAAAATAAAATAGAATCTAAAAATTTTTAGTTTTTACCCATAAAATAGTTATAATATCCAAATTTCTCACTTTTTGAACGTAATAGTAGGCCATTTTGTGCATCTGTAAAGTTTATACCTTCAGCAAAATTTTCATGAAATTCTATACACCCATTTCTTAAAAATCATGCGCACAATGATCAAAACCACGGTTATGAGAAAATTCACTGTAAATATCAAATTACCCCTCGAACATATAAAGAGAGCTCAAACTACTAGTACAAACAATGCTAGTCACTTTACTCATAAAATATTTCCTAAAATGTTATACATAATACATATTTATATTATATATTTTTATGGACAAATCTCAGACTTATATACCCTACGCGCTCATTTACGTGATCCATTGACCAGATAATACAAATTTTAACAAAGATAACCAGGTAACAACATGTATCAATTCATGCAGACTCTCGTTTTCATAATCAACGTTAGCCCAGTTAAAGAAATATATACTGTTTAAATATAGAATACTTCTCCGAACAAGCTATCTGGAATTAAATTGGTTATGACAATACATTCTGTTTCATTTATCATCCCAGAATGGGATTGTGAATTCTTTAGCTTAAAGTGTCCTTTTAGCCCCGCAATACCCAATCATTTCATTGCGTCATTTCTATATATGATGCAATACATGATTATAAATTATAATCATTTTCATCAAATTTTAGCACTTTCCTTTTCAAGTCGGTTTCTAAAAAGCGCATTTGAAAAATTAAATATCGCTTTAACACACACACACACGCACACACAAATATATATATATATATGTATATACAGGGTGTCCGAAAAGTCTGGAAACGGTCGAATAACTCGAGAAATATACATCGTATTGAAAAGCGGTAAATATGTGTTCAATATTTTTGAAAAATCTGTTTAGGAGTATCAAAGTTGTCCCTCCAACTCTGTCTCCTGAGGGTGAAGGGAGGAACTTTGAAATCTTAAATAATAAACCTCCTTTTTTATTGCAGATTTGGATTCTACTGAAATAAAACCCGCAACTTTTGTATTTAACATTGTCTTTGAAAAATCGTAGATGGCGCTGTAATCGAGTAAAATGCAGTGAGTATCATTTCCATTGAAAAGTGTGCAAATGGTCGAATAACTCGATAAATATACGTCGTATTGTAAAACGGAAAAATACGTGTTCAATATTTTAGATAAATAGCAACTTGATATCCCTAAATAGATTTTTCTAAAATATTGAACAAGTATTTTTCCGTTTTCCAATCCGATGTATATTGGTTTAAAATTTGAGTATTTGTTATCCTTCATTCACATTTTCTTTATTAACATTACAAGATAATACAAATTAGAACAATATCCATTTGCAGAAACTACTCGTAAATTTTTGCACTTTGTGAATGCAATTTATATCACTCTGATCTCCATATTTGTGAATTAAACGTATCACTTTTTACATATTCTGATTTTCATAATCCACATTCTATCAGTTTTTTTATAAATTTCATCTACTCCAGATATCTTACATAAAATCGATATTGACAATAGATTATTTTTCACCTATCAATCCTCAATGAAGTGAATGTCTTAATTTTATTAAATTGTTATTGTCGTCGGAACATCCCGCGATTTCATTGAATCTATTCAGAGTAATAAGTGATTATCAGTAATATCCATTTCTCTCACAATTAAAAACATTTCTTTTCGTTTTGCTAATTCATATACCTCAATTACACAGGAGTGTTTGCATGTTTGTTGATTTCAGTCTTTTTGAATCATCTCTTTAAAAACAGCTTTCCAACATAGTTTAAGAAGTGATTTTGCCTTCGATATGCATGGCTGTCTGTCTATCTGTCCGTGCCTTACCTCGCGTAAATATACCCAGATTGTCCTGTACTTGATCAAATCTACTGAGATTTACTTTGACATGTTCGGTATTAAAAATGAAGTGTGTAGTATTTATAGTTCGTTCACAGTGTTCCTCAAATAATTCCGTTGCATTATGATCTATGAAGAAATATCGTATACTAAAAGTTTATATAATTTTATTGAGTATCCCTCGTATTATATATTTCCAAAATATTTTCTTGATTAACATGACAATATAATAAAAATTATAACAATATAAATACCCAGAAACTACTCGTAAATTGTGGTACTTTGTAAATTCATTTTATGTCACTCTGATCTTCATATTTGTGAATAAAAAGTATCACTTTTTACAGACTCTTACTTTCATAATACACATTCTATTACTTAAATAAAAAAAATCTAGCATTTAAACAAGGACCATAATTCTATTCGACATATCTCAAATTAAAATCGATATTGACAATAGATTATTTTTCATCTATCATCCCTGAATGGGAGTATGTCTTCATTCGATTGAAGGGCTATTGTTACCGCAACACTTCATGATTTCATTGCATCAATTCTGTATTCAGCGTAATAAGTGAAAATCAATGATATCCACTTCCTTCACATTTAAAAAAAAATTCTTTTTTTGTTGTTATTTCATATATCTCCATTACAAAGGATTGTTCGAATGTTTGAGAATTCTGCATTTTTGAACCCTTTCCACTTATTATTAACGACTTTCCAATATAGTTGTAAAAATATTTTAGGTAGCTTTCAATACAAAATGTTACCTATTGCAGCTGTTTGGAGGAAAGCCATTCCAGAAAATGTTGGTATATTTTCACCGATCATGACCCCCAGACCCCAAAACCACCTTCCGTTCAAATGTTCCGTTCATATATATATATATGACATTTGTCATGCTGTAATTCTCTTATTTATGTATCGATTTGGATGTTACTGAGTATACGTATAGGACATACCAAGGTCTCGACCGAGTTCGTTGGCCAGCTTCATCCGCCATCTTGTTTCAAAATGGCGACTAGTTAAAAAATTTTTAATCTTCAAACATTCAAAAAGATGTAGAAAAAAAATTATAAATTGAAAATATTCTTTCCATTAAGTATTAGACCAAGATACAAGGATTCCGGAAAATTCTTTATTTTGGCGTTATCTTAAAAAATGGCTGAGATATGGCAATTTGAAATTCTATTTTGGCTGACATTTTGAAACAATGTTATTTTTGTTATGCTGTAACTCTCGTATTTATAAACCGATATGAATGTGACTGAGCCTGTATACAGGCCATACAAAGGTCTCGACCGAGCTCGTTTGTCAGCTTCATGCGCCATTTTGTTTCAAAATGACGATCAGTTATTTATTTTTTTAATTTTAAAAATCCAAAACAATGTATAAAACAATGTATAAAAAATTATAAATTGAAAAGTAGTTTCCGTTAAATGTTAGATCGTGATACAAGGATTCCGGGGCATTTTTTGTTTTGACTTTATCTTAAAAAATGGCTGCGATATAGCTGTTTGAAATTCTAAGTTGGATGATATTGTGAAACAATCTGTTTTTTGTTACGGTGTAACTCTCATGATGAAATTCGCGTTCCAATTCAGTATGAACGAAAACCGGGATTGAATCTTCTATAATCAGGCTTCAAGCAATTTAGCTTCGAGGGTTTGAGTAAAATGACTTGAATTTTTAAAAACATTTACTATGAAAGCTACCTTTGCCTCCCAGTATATAATCGGGTTCTATAATCGGGTACCAGGCATTTTAGATTCGGGTGTAAAGTAAGTTGAATTTTAAAAAAATGGAATATGGAAGCTACATTTTCCTCCCGGTGCAGGCCAGAAGGACTTTTTGACTTCGATTTGTATGGCCGTCTGTCCATCTGCTCGTTGCCTAACTCACGTAAATATACTGGGATTATCATGTAATTGATACATTATATTGAGATTTATTATGGCATGTTCTGTATTGAAAATGAAGCGTGTAGCATCTATAGTTTGTTTACAGGGATACTCAAAATAATTCTGTTACATTATGGTCTATGAAGAAAAATCGCTTGCAATTTAATGATGGTATATTAATTCAAACCTATTGAAATTCATATACATCAGAGAGGTACACTGTAAAATACTTAATGAAGAATATCGTGTGCATAGCATTTATTGTTCAGTTACATATACACACTCCTTTTAAATTATGTCTCTTTTTTATTAGTGAATTTTAAAAATATTTCTAAAATACATAATTTATTTTATTGGAAATGTTGAAATCTTACTCACAGTTTTAAACACATCAAATATTAAATTGAGCATATATTTTATAAATATTTTGACAAATAAAAGGAAAAAGAAACATCCCATTACGAGGCTTACACAGATAAAAGAAGTTAAAAATATAAATTTCCTGGGGAGATATTTTATAAATGCGAATGCATTCCATGCCTATAGGTTTAACTTTTGCGAAACTAATTTTTCCATATTAAATGGTGTTCAGAAATTCTATAGATAATATACAGGGCTGCACAAAATAATTTAAGTATATTACTGTTTATAGGCGAAAATTACTTAGAAGAAACTTTTAGCTGTGTTAAACAATTGCTAACACAACTAAATTTTAGCATACTATGTAATATATATGCAAATCTATGGCTGTGCATAAAAATTAGGATGCTTTTTCGAATACAGATTGTAAATGCTGAAATTGTTTTTTCAAATGTGTTCTACGTTATCCAAATTGTTTGCTTAGATATCATCTTGCACCTTAATAAACAGGGAAGTTTTGTTACAGTCATTTAAATGTGTTGGAAAATGTTTCATAATCTATGCTCGGAGCGTTATTTTTCATTCTCCTTCTAATTAAAATTACTCTTACTTCTTTTGGTGACATTCCCTTTTTTGTGGTTTTGCAAACTAATTATGCGTGTTCACATAAAATTTTAAGCAGAATAGCTTAAAACTTAATTAAAACTCTCTTTACACTTTTAGACAGCTTCTCAGAAATTAGTGCTTTATGTTATAACTATAAGAGCTTTTTATGGGACTATTAGATGTATAATTTAATAGACTAAACATGGACACTTTCATTTTTTGTAAATTGTTTGCACGATAAATTAACATTCTGTCATTAGGCGTTAGCGAAAATAAAATTAGTGATCTTCGCTACAGAATTGATTTTCGAATACTACACCTGATTTATGCAGGTTTTGACTTTCTCCAATTTTTTTGCTTTCAAACAGTTATTATTTTGTTTTAGATATAAATAAACACTGAAAAAATCCGTGAATAGAAAGAATGTTTAGTTAATTATATTTTGTTAAAATACAAAATTTCCCCCATTGTTTTGTCCATTTCGCTCTAATTAACAGAAATTTCTATAGTCTAGCGTTAAAATTACCTAAAATCCTCCAATTTAAAGTTGCAAGTTTGACAAATCACAAGGGTGTTTGAAAATACTGTACTGCTTAATACATTTTCGTATTCATAACTTATTTTAAAATGTCACGAAAATTTCGTAAACTTAAACTCAAAATTACTCAAAACGCTCTTTTAAAACATTTTTTCCACGTCTATCTCGATACATTTAAAGATATATAAATTTTGTTTCAATAATGCCTGATTCAAATAACAGAAAACTAAATCCTGCGTCATCAGAATTTTTTATTCTGATTAAATTAATTCTATTTCTAACCAAGCAAATATAAATTATTTATTATCAGTTATTAATTATTTATTCATAAGTAGATATTTATTTCCAGTGAAAAAAAGATATTAAAACTAATTTATACATTTTTTGTGAATTTTTTTACGCTATAAAACTAATGAAGCCCTGTAAATTAATTGTAATTTTCTTTTTGAAATTAATCAAAGTTAATTAAAATTTCTAGATTTTTTTTTTCAGTTGCAAAATTTCCATAAAAGTAACCGAAGAAAAAAAAAACATTATTCATGTTGACGTGTTTATTTTTTAAAAAATGTTTATGAATTTTCGATTTCTTTTTTAACGCAGAATTTTTCTAAAATCTCCAAAGAAATGTTTTATTTTTAGGAAAGCTCTCAGCATTTTACAGAAAGATTAACAGTAAGTTGCTTTTAAACTCGATGTTTTTATAGCCAGTATTAAAAGTCTAATACGATAATCCTTCCCCAAAAGATATTACAGATGATTATAAGAGCGTAATAAAACATTTTCAGTAGATAATTAAATATTCAAACGAGCTACATTTTATTTAAAAATTATACTTGTAAAGAAATATTAATTTTGGAAATAATTTAACTTATTCAATTTTTTTAGCAAATAAATTGCATTTTTATTAATTTCCTCTGTTATAAAAATCAAAATAAAACAGGTAAATAAAAAAATAATAATAATCTTACTTTTTTTACGCACTGGAAAAAAATTTGTGGTACAGAGTAAGAATGGGACAGCAACAACAATGAAACAATATAGCAAAAACTTGAAATATCTACAAACTTGAAAAAGCATTGTACATTGGGCTATAAAAGAAATTTTGAAATTAATCGATTTAATTCCATTTTTGGTGCTAGAAGTCATTATTCTTATTATTTATCTTATTTTAGAAAGTCTTCAATTGTTGCAAAAATTTGGAAAGGAATATAAACATAAAAAAAACAGGTAAACGTTCTCTGTTTTAACCCTTTATGCCCTAAATTAGAAATGGAGATATTTCAATACCTCAATAAATTCTAATTATATAATAAATATAATATATATATATATATATATATATATCTACTAACAAATATATAAAACATTTGCGGCTTCACAGCTTATGGGCGCTTCGAAAACAAGGGGAGAAGAGGTGGACTCCATAATTTATCGCAAACTTAAATTACAACAATGCGTTAAAACACTAGTATTATGTAGTACAAAAGTTCGTAAAATACGTAGTCGTTTAAAGCATATATATTGATTTTTAGTTAAATGATATGAAATAAAAGTAAAATGTATTTAGCAATATATCAAATGGATATATCAATACTTCGAAAAAATCCGTCCAATTTTTTAAAATAAATGTGTTATGATTAAATTTCAAAAAGATTGACGATTTAGAGGATCTAGCAATTTTAAAAATGCTGTTCTGAAAAACAAGCAAAAAAACCCCCCACTTAACGTTTTCGTTACCGTTTACTCACTAATTATAATCTTTCTTAATGTCCGATGATATATTAGAAAATTTATAATAATATGAAATTTAAATAAGTTATTATTATTATTATTATTATTATGAAATCTTATTGAATATATCAGTAGCTCTTTTTGTAAAATATTTAGATGAATAATTTGGTTAATTGACAAGAAATACTCTTATAGAAATCTTGCATTTCTTAAAAAATCAATGTAAATAAATATATTTTGATCCGATTTGTAAATAGAAAGGTTTTAGTAATTTCGAATTTTTCATATAACATTTTTCAATAAGAGAAAAGTCCCACATATGGTTGGAAAAATAACCACTTTAAAATTTTTAGCTTCGACAGTTTTTCTGTGCTTTCTGAATGTCATTGGGCAAAGTACTTTGCATGAAAATTAAAATCTACTTTAATTAGCATACGGATTAAATAAATTTTATATTAAATAATTTTCTTTCATAATACTTAAAAGTACCATCGATGCATAAAGGTTTAATACGTTTTTACATTTTAGAGTTGAAAAAATTATTTAAAACGTAAAACACGGTAGAAACAACAATTTCACAAATCCTTGACTCAAACAAATAAATATCTACTGTAATATGTGTTATAAAAACGGATGTCGTAATAAAGTTTTAAATTAAAATATGTTATTTTGGACCTAATGAAAATGTTAAAAATATTTCCAATAATGCAAAATTCGACTGTAAATGTAAACAATAAATAACTAAAACTCTTTTCTTACTTAAAAGTTTCCACGTGTACCAATTTTTTTGTTTATAACCAAATGCTTTTTTTTTTTGTCATTTGTTTTACTAACCTAAGACTTTCATTTTTGTTAGATTGCTATTGCTGCTTAAGATTAACAAAAAATAATTTATTGTATTTTTATAAAATTTCGTCATTTTTAACACTTTCCAACCTAGTTGAAAAGTGTTTATGACTTCGGTTTGTCTCGCCGTCAGCCGTCTGGCTGTCTGGCCTTCTGCCGCCTATCCGTGCTCTAACTCCTGTAAATATGCTCAGATTGCCTTGCAATTTTTATATGTTATTGTCGTTATCTATAGCACGTTCTCTATTTCAACTGAAGTGTGTAGCACTTATAGTTTTTTTTACAGGGACACTCAAAAGAATTCCGTTACATTACGGTCTATGGGGAAAAATTTTCGGTTTATTTTAATGATGTTACACAATTGTAAACACATTGAAATTGATATATATCACTAAGGTGTAGTACAAGAAGCTTAATATGGAATAGGGTGTGGATAGCACTTATAGTTAATTTACAGGGACAGTCAAAAGAATTCCGTTACATTACGTCTATAGAGAAAAATCGTCTGCGGTTTATTTAAATAATATTTCACTACTTTAAACGCATTGAAATTTATATATATCACTAAGGTGCATTACAAGAGGCTTACTACAGAATAGTGTGTGTATAGCAGTCATCGTTCATTTACAGGGACACACAAAAGAATTCTCTACTGTCTGTTAACAATAATTCCTGGAAGTGCGTTTTAAGTTACTATAAACGCGATTTTAAATTTAACTGACTTTTTGTTTATTACGTGGTGTGTATAAATTCTGTAGATCATATACATGGAAATACAAAAGTTCGCGAACACATTTCCGTTTATTGACAGAAACTCCAGAAGGAGAATTTTAAACTGTGCTACGCGTTTCTTAACTGAACTAAAATTTAGCATCCTATGTAGTATATATACAAATCTATAGATCATAGACAGGGCTGAATAAAAGTATTCGGATATTTTTACGAATATTGTATGTGTTGGAAATTCCTGAAATTATATTTTTAAATATGTTATGCGTTTTTCAAATTGTTTACTTAGATGTTATCTCTCAGCTTATTGAACAGTATGATTTGTAAAATTATTTTGGAAGCGTTGGAAAGTGTTACATAATCTATGCTTGACGCATGATTTTTCGTTCTTTGTTAATTCATCTAATGTGTTTCGTTTAATCTAAATTACTGAGTTTTAAAAAACACCCACTCTACCTCTGATTCATTGATTTAATTATTTTATGAAAATAAATACACAAAGTTTTGAATTGAATGATGATCCTATTCGATACCTTATTTTTTTTAATTTAGTTAATGAAACTGTTTTCAGTAACTTTATTCCAAGCATTTAATGTTAAAAGAAACGGTGGAAATCTAAATTCTGCTTTCTGCATAGCAGAATATTGATGAAGTGCCCACATGGACTAAAGCTTTTGTCAATTACTAGACGTTTTTCATTTTGACACTCTTTTAACTAACAGTTTACGAATTGAATTTCAGTTAATTTCACTATTATTGTCAGTTAAGATTCAATATCACCGCTAAATTTTAATTGTGTTCGTGTGATTATTTATTTTGAGTGTTTTAGGTAACTTTATTTTCTTGCTAATAAGCCAAATATAATTTTTAAAAAGATCCTAGGATTATACTTTATAGTGACAATTTTCCAACATTTTCGAAAATATACAACACTATAGTAAGGATACTATTTCTTGATTTAATAAGCGTATTATAACTTTTTAAATTACACAACAGGTCTCTACCACAACGCTCTTCGAGAGCAAACCAGAGGACAATTTATGTGTGCGTCGCAAACTTATTCCAACTTCATCCATTGGTAGAAACATACTACTACTCCAATAACAAATTTAAAATTAATGGATTAGGAGCATTTTAAGAAATTTAAATTGTGTACGGCCTGGCAGGTCGGCATACATATTAATTGGATCATATGCCTTGAGTTTGCCTGTTTTATGTAACAACTTAGTTAATTGTTTAGTATCAGTAATTGATTGCTAATTTGTATTTATTACGACATTAATAATTAATAATTTTATTTAGATTAGAAAACAGTTTAATTTGAAACTAATCACCGTAAATGTATTTATACATTAAAACATAAAAATTGAATTATATTTAAATATAGTTAGCTATTTCATGCCAAGGGCCACTATAAGCGCAAATGAAAATTGTGTTATATAAGTAACTATCTTCTTTTATCTTGAAATGGATGTGATGCAGTGATACATAAAAATCCATTTTATTTCGATTTTGTAAATCTATTTCTCACTAGGATGAGTTATGAGCATAAACGAAACTTGCGTTACACTTGTTCTATCTAATATTAAAATGGAGTATGGTTTTCATATGAGAAAACATAGAATATCCATTTTAAAATGTTATTTATGCAATTTCCCGCTACCAGCGTAAATACAATCTTATGTGATAGTAAAGTTTCTATCGAAACATAAATGTGACCTTTCTGAAACTTATTTTCAAGATTTTATTTTTAAAAAAATATGTTATTTCAATTTAGTTACTCATTCTCACCAGAAGCACTATAAAACAAAATTGTGTTTAATCTGACCTATCTATTTTCAACTTAATTATAACTTCATAGAGTAAAACTATAAAAAAATCAGTGTTATTTAAATTTGATTACTCTATATCTCACTAGCGGACGTTACCGGCAACAGCTAAATCTATGTCTTCTAATTTTAACTAAAAATATATGCGTTGTAATAAGGAAAACCATTTATAAAGGTCATTATAAAATTTTATTTATGAAATCACCCACCAGAGGTATTTTTATCACACGAATATTTATATTAAACCATAAATTTGGCCATGGCAGAAGCTCTATTCTAAAGATTTATATATATTTTAAAAACATAAGAAAACAATTTCATTTAAATTTAGTTCCCCTATGTACCGTTAGGGTATGCTATAAACGTAAAAAATAATTGTGCTGAATATGTGCTAATTATTTTTAAATTCAGTGTAGTTGTCATACAGTGAAAAATAAAACAATTTATTTTACCCAAATTTGGTTACCATATTTTTCCTCACGGAACACTATAAACAGAAAAAAAAAATTGTTGAATATGTACTACTTAATTTTATCTTATGTACGGCCGTCATGCAGTGAAACATAATTTCTTTTTTAATTTGATATATTATCTTTCATATACCGGATGAACCAAAAGTTCGTTAAAACTTTAAAAAATCATAAAAAAAGGAATAAATTGTGATAAAGAAGTGCGGTTTGCAAGATAGGGCTCACAAGGTAGTCGGATTTTTTTTTAGCAGAAAAAAGAAATTCGTTAAAAAAGTCACCTGTAGATAGCGCTAACATGAGAGAAATTCAGCAGAATTATGCAAATTAATCCTGCAATAAAAGACCAGGATACACGAGGATTTCTCATTCGCTTTTAGAATGCCATCATTACCCGATCGAGTGTTGTTGGTGAAGTTTTTCTATTTGAACGGAGAGTCAGCAACAGTTGCGTTGCGAAAATTTCGTACGGCGAAAGGACTGAAGACGAAGAATGTGGTCTGGATGTCATGTTGAACAATTGTTATTGCTAGAATAAATGAATGGAGCCTACCGTTGTCCTGGTCATTGTGTTTTGGGTCGTCAGTGCCCTCTACCAGTGATAATTTTGACTATTTTTTTTGCCGCTAAAAAAAATCCGACAACCTTGTGAACCCTTTCTTGCAAACCGCGCTTCTTTATCATAATTTCTTCCTTTTTTATGAATTTTTAAAGTTTTAACGCACTTTTGGTTCACGCGGTATTATTTTTCATATATGGACTTTGGTATATTATTTAATTTGATTTAATATATATCGCGCTAGGAGGCGATATCGGCGAATCAGAAAGTTGAGCAATAACATTCATTTTATCATTTCAGTTCTGCAATTTACCAGTAGTGCACCACATGTACGATCAGAGTAAAAAAACTGTAATATGAGAATTTTAATCAATATATAAATTGGGCATTGACGGAACCTTAATCTGAAGATTTGAGCGGAATTTGTGGGAAGTGAGTTTAAAATTTGTTCCAAAAGTTAGTTGAAGACATAGTGATACATAGAGATACAAAAGCCTCAGAAGTTAAATAAATCTTATAGGAAATAGCTCTTCCAACTGTAATACGCAATAAAGTGCAATCCATTTGAATTACATTACATTTGAATTACAATTCACTTCATAAAATCTTTACATTAGAATTTCATATAGATAGGGTATACAAGTGTATAACCGTTATGGTGTCGGGAGTAAAAGTTTCTTGAAAATATTTTCGGTAGAATAAACAATATTATTTTACTAAGATATGTAAAAGTCTATAGTGGAGAAAATAAATTCCATTGCGTGTATGTGAAAAACAGAAGTTTTTCAAAAATAAATTCGTATATGTTGTCTGGAAATAGATATAATACAACTTACTTTATGAAATGTAAGTGAAAATGTTATGAAATGTGTAATTTTTTGCATGTGTTGTAGAACAAGCAAATCATAACTTTCTCAACAACTTTTTTTTTTTTTTTAACAAACAGTGTCAAATCAATAAATTCTAAAAAAAATTATTTATAAGTATTCCGATAATTTCGAATCGAAACTAATGATTACAAAGCAGCATTTAATGTATTTTTATTAAAACTAGAAAATTTTCATTTTTTTTTCTAATTTGTTTACAAGTTTATGCTAAATTACTGAGTTTCTAGCAATTCTATCTTCCTCTAATGCATTCATTTAATTACTTTTACTTAGGAATATAAAAAGTTTTTAATTGAAAAATTATCTTATTTAGGAAATTATTTCCTTTAATATATTTTACAAAGGTGTTTTCCATAATACAAACATCTACTGCTTGGAGGATCGATAAATATCTAAATTATGTTTTCTCAATCACAATTATTTTAAAAGTTTCCACAAGTACTAAATCTTTTGTTAATTACCGCACACTTTTTTTTTACATTTTTTTTTCACAAAGAACCTATGATTTTAATTTTGTTGGTCTGCTATTACCACTTAAGATTCCGGATTAGAAGTCGAGTGAATGTTAATTACATTCTTGTGATGTATTTGTTTCACATTTTTTTTTTTTACCCTGTTTTGATTAATTTCATTTTCTTGCCAATAAGTCAAACGTAATTATGAATTAAGCTTTGACAAAAAATAAACAAAATGTGAATTGATGATGTGTGTAATGTCAGTAATTAATGAGATTTTTTTCCTAATGCTGATAATTAGAGTTATGGGAATTCAATTATCCCGTTTTATCCTCATGTAATTTTCCAGAAATTTCATTATGTTTACTTTTTTCTACTATCCTCTAAAACTTCGTTTAATCTTGGATTAACTTTAATTACGTTGAATTTAGCCAAATCACGAGTTTTAAATAGTCTAACAGAAGTTGTAAAAAAGCAACATTAAATAAATAAATATTCTTGCTTCTGACAAATTAATAGCATTCATTAAATTATAGAAATTACTGATGTTAACGGATTCCATAATAACTTTAAAAATTAAAATTTACTTATATATCTTTTGAAATATAGATAGCAGAAAAATACATATATTTCTAATTATTTCTCTTATAAACGAATAGAAGATTTTGTAAAAAAAGTCTTCAGTTAAGTTTTGGAGCATTTCTGTAAGAATGATTAAATTGTTAAATTTTAAATTGCTCCTTTTTGGCTTTTACATATTTCAGAATTTGGTTACTTATTCATTCATATTCAAGGATTATTGAATATATATATATATATATATATATATATATATATATATATATATATATATAAATATATATATATTTACTTCATTAATAGGAAACGGCATTACACAAATTTCTACGTTTTAATAATATGTGAGAGAAGCAACGACATTTGTGTAATTATAATAAACATGATAGTCATAAAAAGTTTTTACTGAGCTCCCAGCTATCGCATCGTTCAAGGAATGAATTTTGGAATTTATTAGCAGGGATTTTGGTATTTTAAGAGGAATTTCTACTTCTATAGGTCAAAACTTTCGATATTTTTATAATTATTATTATATAAAAGTGTTTTCCATAATACATCTACTACATGGAGGTCGATAATTATCTAAATTATGTTTTCTCAATCGCAATTATTTAAAAAGTTTCGTACTTCTCTATTATCCCGTCGACCACTTTTCTTAACAAAAAACTATCGCCAAACTGTAACGCCAAATAAACGGGAGAACGTTGCCATTGGAATATCAAAATAAATACATAAATAAAATATAAGAATTTAAGGACACAATTGTTAATTTAATTAATGAAATAACTAATAAATCAGTGAAACATAATGAAAAATACACGCAAATGTCGAATTAAAAACCACTTGATGACATAACAAACACGTATAATGTTTCTGACATCAAGTAAATGGGACTGCATTTTTGGCGTTTAATCTTACAGTTTGGCGATTTTTTTTTGTTATGAAAAGTGGTCGACGGGATAATAGACAAGTACCAAAAGTTTCCACAAGTACTAAATCTTTTGTTAATTATCGCACACTTTTATTTTTGACATTTTTTTTTTCACAAAGAACATATGATTTTAATTTTGCATTTTTTGCATACCTCAAGCATGTAGATTGTTGCTTTAAAGCAGTTTCGTAATACTTCAATTCCTTACAATATTTTTAGATCATTGGATGTAACACCGCTCGTTGAACGCAACGTTATTGTAAAATTTTAATTTTTTTTTTCTCGAAACCTTGTTTTCCAAACTAGGCGAATATTTTTCTCAAGAACTATTAAAGCAATTATTTTTATTTTTATTTAAAATAAATCTAAAGGATTTTTATGGAGCTTATACCACCGAAAAGTATAATTTTCGCTCATTAAATATTTTCAGAGCTTGCAAAATGTTTAAAAAATGCGAAAACGGTGAACTTTTTTGTTGCAATGACCGTTGTTTTCCGTCAAAATAAACTTTTAAAGCTAAATGTTGGTATAAACTCCGGATAATCTAATACCCCTTTGTAATAGGGTGACCAAACTTCCTTCAGATGCTTGTGACCGGAGTAAAACGGTCATGCAAATGGCGCGCACCTCCATAGTGCCCACCTCCATGGCACACCATGGCGCGCAATTCCTGTCGCACAAGGCATATTATTCTTTTTTTTTAACTCAAAAGAATTTAAATATATAAGTGAAATGTCAATAAATAAAATGCAAAAAACCCGAAGGTGATATCCTTTTTCTTTGTAACCGAAAAGAAAAATCGTAAAAAGCACATAAATTTTAGACAAAAGAAATATAACTTCCCCTTATGGCATGCGCTCAAGAATGGGTGAAGAGCATCACTCGAGCTCTCCAAGTTATGGTTAAAGTGACAAAATTTCGAAAAATTGAGATAGTAACACTCACTTCGTTTCTTCTCAAAATTATTTACAGAGTGAAAAAAATGGTTTTGAAACACTACTGCTGCACTAAATATTTAAACAACCCGTATATAATCCTTTTCTAAAAGACCCCATTTGTACGTATATAGAATTATTTTATAGTATTAAGAATCTTAGGTATGACACTAAAAAAACTAAATATTAAAACAAAATAGAAAATAATTATGCCATAAGTATGGTAAAGTCTTCTTAGCTAAGGTGTTCACAGAGAAGTATAAACTTTATGTTTAATAAAGATTTCAGTAACTTACGGATAGAATTTTATGACTATTAAAAATGTGATTTATTTTAAACATACGTGATTATAGCTGGTCATATTTTTAAAAATATATGTTGATTATTAATTTCTTGTTCCGTAGTATCTCAATGAATCACATTTCCTTTTCAGTTCAATGAGCCGATCAATTCATTTCAAAGATCACAGTACGCTCAGTCTAATCGCAGTCTTATAAAATATAGTTCGCGGTGTACAGTATATCAATAACTTGTAATTATATTAGCAAATAGCATATTTTTATAATATTAATGTTCTTTATTATGCTATTTAGAAAGAGGGTTACGCTTAACTTATTAAAAACATTTTATGTAAGTCTTGTAAAAATAATTCACAAAATCGTACGCCTTTTGTACTTACATTTCAAAAAAGAAAAGAAAACTGTTTATTTTCAGTAAATATTCTTATGAAATATAATTTCTACAAGTGAAAAAATATTCTGTTTACATATTAAAGTTTTTTTTTCGTTTTCACAAAAATTCTAAGCATCGTTAAGAGCAAATAAATGTAAACTTTCTTCTCTTATGCTTGCATATCATTAATAATAAAACTTTGTTTCATTTATAAATAATAGTTTTCTTAATAAAGTCATAATTGTTGTAGTATTCAGGAATGTTGATAAAAATGTAAAAAAAAAAAAAATCAGGAAGAAATTTCTAAGAACTTAATAGCTATTAAAAACACATTATTGTGAATGGAACATCATTATTAATGACCATTTTTCTTCAACTGTACACTATCGTTTTATTTTTTTCATACTCATTACAATAAATTAAGAATGAATAAAGACATATTTCGTGTTATTCAATAAGAAGCTACTGAGAATCATAGTAAATTCTTCTTAGATATCATTTTAAGATTTTCACAGATATATAAACTTTATGTTTAATAAAGATTTTAGTAACTTTCGGGTAGAATAACAAGCAATTTATGACAATTAAAAATGTTTTTTATTGAAAAGTACGTCATTATTACTGGTCATTTAAAAATACATATATTTCTTTTATTCATTTCTTGTTCAGTAGTAACGCTAAGAGTTTATTTTTCAGTTCAATGATCATGATATGCTGAATCTAATCTCAGTCTTATAAAATATAGTTCGTGGTGTATAGTATATCAATAAATGTAATTACGTTACCAGACAATATCTTCCTATAGTATTATCGTTCTTTATGGTGTTATTTAAAAAAAAAAAGAGTTACGCTTAACCCATTAACCGCTGGCGTTGAGTTGACGCAACGGTTAAAAAAAAAAAAAAAAAAAAAAAAAAAAAAAAAAAAAAA
The DNA here is from genome assembly GCA_963931845.1 of Maratus michaelseni. Lineage (NCBI taxonomy): Eukaryota > Metazoa > Arthropoda > Arachnida > Araneae > Salticidae > Maratus > Maratus michaelseni. Next base: position 124,483,440 of record OZ007590.1, on the reverse strand, counting down.
GTGTATAAAAAATCTATTAAATGAATTTTATATTAACAGTAATTTTTATATAGGGAAAATTATGTTTAATAATTCAAAAGAAAAATATATTCCTTAAACAATTTTTTTTATATTTAATAACGAGTTCCAAACTCGATGCATTTTGAAACAAACAATTTCCGGTAGTCGCTTTCTCAAAAGAAATCGATACAAACGTAAGTTTTAGAGGTGATCTATGTTTAGCCAAAGTCAAAGTCTGTCGGAACGTTCCACGAATCAGTTCCTTTTGTTTGAGTGTAGAACGTAGAGAAAACTGGTATTACGTTTGTGCATCGTGAGCTGGAAAACAGTAAATCCCTTCCTTATTTCCTCGTGTCGTTCGACTCTGTGGAACTTTTTCTCATTCTGTACTCATAGAAATGCCAGAAACTAGATATCTTAAGGTAGAAGCTATTCAAAGACTTTTTGTTCAAGATTCAGATAATGATGACGAGAGCGAAACTGGTATAACTGGTACTCCACCCGAAACAGCAGAAACTAGTGATGAAGTAGAAGGAAATGATAACATATTAAATAATAACAATGATATTTTACCATGCGATACTGCCCCCTGTTCCCTCTGTTCCCTCTAAAAGCAATAAAAATCATGCGACCAAAAAGCAAAAAAAAAAAAAAAAAAAAAAAAAAAAAGATATGAAATGGATAAAGAAGGAACCATTGAATATGACTCAGCCAAAAAATGAAGAAAAAGATTTTTAAAAACTATAAAAAATATAGATCAAAGATTTAAAAAAACTATAAAAAACAAGATCAAACAAATGCAGATATTTTTTATTTATTTATTTATTTATTTTGGCTCAAAGATTTTTACACTTCTCGTCGAACAGACAAATTTATCCGTACAGCAAAAAATCGTCCAGAACTTCTAGTATCTGAAGGCTACATGAAACGATTCATTGGAATACTATTGCTCACGGGATATCATTCTGTTCCCTAGGAAGAAATGTACTGATCTCTTGACGTCTCTGTCCCTAATGGGGCAGAATCAACACCACGTTTTCAGTATAGGAACATGTTTGCATTTGGCTAATAACATTAGATGTGATATCAATGATAAATTATATAAGGTGAGACCAGACTTTAACTTGTTAAATAGAAAGTTTCACCCATTTGGTATATTATCGCATGACTTGAGCATTGATGAGAAAATGATTTCTTATCGAGGCAAACATTCTGCAAAGAAGTTTTTAATAGGTAATCCAACACGATTTGGATATAAAACATGGACTCTGGCATCGTCGGATGGATAAATGCTCCACTTTGATATTTTTTCCTGAAAATTTACAAAAACAAAATCATCAGAATATAAAGATTTTGTCCTTGGTGCAGTAGTGGTATGAAATTTGCTGATTGTTGTTGGAAATCCCGCTAATCATGCTATTTACTTTGATACATTTTTATCTATTCTTATCTTCTCTGTCCTCTAAAAATAACGGTTTTAGTGCTACAGATACAATTCGAGAAAACCGCATGAAAATGTGGCCAGTAGAGTCGCTGAAATGTCTTCAAAAAGAAGAGAAGGGCTATTATGATTTTCAGTTTAAAAAAAAACAGATAGTTGTTGTCCGATGGAACGGCAACTCTGTTGTGACTACTGCTTCAACATTTGAAAAAAAAACATTCTGTAAAAAATGTTTCTCATCATTCAAGAACCCCAAAATTTTATTGTCCCACAACCTTATTTTATTGAACAGTGCAGTAGCACAATTGGTGGAGTAAATTACTACGACAATTTAGCAGCCAATTACACATTACAGGATACGAATTCATGGGAAAAATGGTGGTGGCTTATATTAACAACTTACATTTATGTAATATTGATAAATGCATGGAAAATATCAAGATTGTGTTCTGAAACTAAAAAGATTTCAGATTTTCAGATAGATTTCAGATGTGAAGTTGCATTGTCTCTATTGCAAGCACCTTTTCAAAGTGAAGAGTTGCCAGAAACAGATTACCAACAGGAAAGAATAGTAAGTTCAGCATGCAAAAGGCATTACATGGAGAACGTGGAATTGTTTCTTCCGAAGACAGCAGAAGACTGCTTTTTAAACAATGTCATAGGCAGACTGTTTATTGATGTAAAGTCCGTGATGTTTTTTGTTTTACATCATGATTGTAGGGAATTTTTCCACGTTTGAAACTGTTTTCTGGGTATAATCAGTAATTTCAAAAGGAAAAATAAATTAATTTTTTATAATAAATTAATTACTTATAAAGTAATGGTTTGCGTTCTAAAACGTAACAAAGCTAAAAAAAAATCTTCCAGTGTTCAACTCTAAGAAAACCTTGCGAATGTTCAGTTGAACTAACTTAACATCCATACTCTTATTCCGCTGAAGTTGCGCGAACGCAACACTCGTAAGGTAAGACAAGTTTTGTTATTTTCACTATAAATTAATGTTATATATATTCCAATGAATAACCAATATTTTTTTTTATGAATATTTTTTAATCCTTTCTAGTTTTGTCGTTTAATGGATTAACTATTTTAAAAACTTTTTTTCAAGTCTCCTAAAAAAATCATGAAATCTTACGTTTAAAAAAAGAAATAAAAACTATTTTAATTTCAATAAATGTTATTCTTATAAAATGTAACTTCCACAAATAACATTGTTTATTTACATATTAAAGCTTATTTTTTACATAGTATACATTAAAATCCTCATTAATAGCAAATAAATAAAACATTTATTCTCGTATACTTGCATATCATTAAGAACGGAACTTTGTTTCATTTACCAGTAATAGTTTTCTTAATAAAGTCATAATTCAGGAGTGTTGAAAAAAAAATTAAACAAAATCAGGAAGCAATTTTAAGGAATTTAATAGCTATTAAAAATGCATTATTACAAATAAATCATCGTTATTAATGACCATTTTTCTTAAAATATACATTATCGTTCTACTTTGCATAAAAACAATAAAGAAATATTCCATATTATTTGGAAAAAAAAACTGTTAAGAAGCATATTTTAAAGCTCGAAATAAATTCTGGTACAAATCTGTTCAAAATAAAATTTACATGTTATTTAAATATTAAGACTACTGAAAATCGATATACTGTATAAAATGTGAAGCCAAGTTGCATAACATTATTTGTAAAATATTTATAGAAATTACAAATCTAAAAATAAAAAATATATTTTCTCCGCGCTATTAAAATTTCCCATTAGCTGACTTAAGAATTGGCATTACAATATCTCATAAATATTTTCTTAAAGACAAATGATTTATTGAAGGGTTTGTTCAGTAAACTCAAATCCCAGTAGAACTTTCAAAAAGATACTCGCAATTTTAATGCTCTTAAAAATACCCGTTTTCTTTTATCTCCTTGCATCTAACAAAATGTGCGTCTTATTACAAATACAGTTTAAACGTAATGCTTACGCAATAAAACACATCGATCAGACTCGTGGAAAATCTAAACTGTAGGAATTAGTGATTTACTATTTTTTATACACTGAGAAAAATAAATCCGTTAATTCACGGTAAAACTACTGGCAGCAAAGTTGCGGGACTTTTTCCGTTCCGTTAGTAGATTTTCCGTTTTGAAAGATAACAGAAGGAAAATCTCCGTTTGAAGAAACGGTAGCTTTCCGTTATGAATGACCTCGGTTTAAAAAAAAAAAATTACCTCTCTGTTTGTTCTTCCATGTGTTGACTATAACTTGAGTATTTAATATTTGATATACTTCAAGAATATTTTCCGCCTGACCTTGGGGTTCGAACCAGAGACGGTAGCGCCTTGAGCCAAGTTTTTTACCGCAAGACCAGTGGGCCCTTGCTAGATTAAGGAATTGAAACGTTGATACGGGATTTCTTCAAATCGCGGCTTGAAACTTAAACAATCTGGGGTTTAGAAACCTGGTAATTTTTAAATTAATTGAGGGGATATTTTGTTATAAGATTATGACTGAAAACTTTAGTATTAATAGAGTAGTAATTTTAACTAATTAATACTTAATTTTCCCATCCTTTTAAAATTATTAGCAATTTATTTTTTAAAGTTATAAAAAATATTCACACTTTAATTATATTCTAAAAAACTAGCTTAATATATATATATATATATATATATATATAATAGTTAAATTAAGTGAAAAAAAATCGATTTTACTCAAAAAAGCAATAGTATTAATAGAGGATTCAAACATGAATTATATATATTCTTAATTTGATTGTTAGATGCAAAATATGAATATTATATTTTGAATTAAATTCGATAAAGTATGTTTGCTTTTTTGAGAAAATCGATTTTTTCAACTATTATATATTTTTAAAATGTGTTCGGTTAGAATATATTTTCAATGAGAGTGTTTTTTATAACTTTAAAAAACAAATTGCGAATAATTTCAATGGAATGAGAAAATTATTTCTTATTTTTTTTAATTCGAAAGCATTATTTTTGTTTGTTGCTTTTTTGAGTAAAATCGATTTTTTTCACTTAATTTAACTATTATATATATATATATATATATATATATATATATATATATATATAAGCTAGTTGTTTAGAATATAATTTAAGTGTGAATATTTTTTTATAACTTAAAAAAATAAATTGCTAATAATTTTAAAAGGATGGGAAAATTAATTGTTCCTTTTTTAAATTCGAAAGAACTATTTTGTTCTTTTAAATAAACTCGAAATTTTAATTTATTGAATTTTTAGTTTTTTTGTGCTGCAACATGTCAGTTTTTTAAACATTGAAAATAAATATGCAGCAGATAACGGAATATCTCAGAAGGCCACTTTCTTCTACGTCTGTTCCGTTGTTTTCAGAAAATATGAGGAAATTTTCTGTTTTTAACGGAAAATACCCCTTTTGTCGTGAAAAGGGACTTTTTCTGTGAAATTCGGGACAAAATACCCGTAAATTTCAGATTATTTTTAACAGTGTATAAACTATATTATAAACCCATACCTACGGTTGCAACGACTTATAAAACCAAATTCGTTTTATCGCAAATTTTGAATCTACTAAACAACACACAGTTTAATTTTTTACATCGTCGTTATTTCAATAGAATAAATAAAGCACTTCCAAATGCAGTTTCTTTGAAAACGGTGTCTCAATGTGCAGCTAATGTAGAAATATTTTTCAATTAACTGCTTTCTTGCGGCTAACAGAACATTACCAAAAATGTTTTTTGTGTAGTTGGGATCTATTAAAGTTATGAATAATAATAATAATAATAACAAAACACCTACATACTGTATGCCATGCCGGACTTTAAAACGGGTAGCCAGGGTTAGATCACCTTGTTATCTATAAAGTAAAATGTATTTGTTTTCATAACATATGTCTGTTATGAAACAGATTTACCGTTTATATGCTTATTCAAATTTCAATTCAGACTAATCGATAGGTCATAATAACAATAATCGCAATACTAATAATCGTTATAATAATAATAATAATAATAATAATAATAATAATAATAATAATAATCTATTTTTCCGTGTCTAGATAATGAATAGAAGGTATCTAGTTTAAATCAGAATGGAATATATTTTAACTCGTATATTAGCATAGTTTCTTCAAAAAAGATCTCATTGTGATCTTGAATTTGATAATAATTAGGCGAAATAATTCTACATAGTCATTCTGCTAAATAAGTCTACATAATAATTCTACTAAGTAATTATGTATAGTAATATTACTAAAATGAGAAAGATCTTATTTTTTTATAATTTATATGTGCGTCATTAGCAATAAAAATTTAGAAAGACAAAAATTAAAAAGAATAATCTGAATGTTAAAATAATGGAAGCTTGCAGCTAATACTTCAATGACATTTGTTATATTAGCAGACATATTACTAAAGAAAAAGAAAATTGTATTTATGCATTCATTCCGGTTATACGTTATTTAGAATTCATTTCTCTGCTTCAATTATACATTAATATATTAATATTAAGGACTCTCTAGGGACGGTTGAATGGCACGAAATATCATTAATGATTTTTGAGAGGCAGGACTGTAAAAAAAAATGTTTCTTAATCTACGTATAAAAATATACAATAACCTCTTCCGAGTTACCCATGATTCCAGAAAGCGTTTCTTTCTCTTTAGACATATCAGAATTCAATATATATCAGATATATAAAGATGCATTAAGAAAAACAAATTTTCTTTTGTTGCCACTCATTTTCGGAAATGTTTCCAAGTAGTTTTGTAGTGTATTAAACACTTTTCTCAAATCTGAATATCATTTCTTAGGATACTAAGTAATTCTCAATCAAACAATTTCATCTGCGTAACTGAATTTATACATGTAAGTGTAGTAAAATAATATTAATTACGGCCGTTTCAAGGATTCCTAAATCCCTTTCCCCAATGCAAAAAAAAAAAAAAAAAAAAAAAAAAAAAAAAAGATTAAAATGGGTTTAAATAACCCCTCGGTTATAGCCCCGAGTACTGGCTTGAGTGAAAATGCTAAAGCAAGAGTTTATATATCCCAAAGAAATGACGTATTTCACCAGAAATAACTGAAAAAAGGAGTCACTGCGCAGGATCCCTCCACACGTGCAAGAGAAAAGGGTTGCTGGTCATATTATTCACTTAGAATGAACTATATTTGCGAATAAAGTAAGCCTCTTCAAAGTCAAGATATATAACTGAATTACATTTTTGGATAATTTTAGGTTCTGAATAATTAAACTTGTTGTTGGAATCCCAACAATGTTTAGCTATTGTAGATTTCTCACACTCCTGCTTTTTAACATAATTTTGGTGTTCTTTCAGCCTAATTCTAAGAGCACGCTTCGTCTGCCCAATGTAAGAGAGGCCGCATTCACAAAAAATTCTGTAAATGCCCCAGGTATTACGTTCATCAATTGGATCTTTAAGACTGGAGAAAGAAACTTTATTGGTTGGAGAGAAAACAATTTTGAAACTAAACCTATTTAGAATACGAAAAATTTGTGTACTGATTTTATGAAAATAAGGTAAGACAATAACATTTTAAAATTCTTTATTAGCTGGAACAGAATCTGTGATTGTCGGAGTTTAGGTAAAATACGGTTAATTATATTCAAGCTAAATCCACGATCGATGGGGACTGCTTTGATATAGTTAATTTCATTATTAAACAACTCAGAATTGGAAGAAATTTTACGTGCACGGAAAACAAGTGTATTGAAAGCTGCTAATTTTTGATGTGGGGGATGATTGGATCTATAATGAGGGGTCAAACTCACTGCAAAAGGTTTACGGTAAACTGTTACGGTAAACCGAATTACTAGGACATCTAGAAAAGCTACATGTTGTTGAGTTTCAAATGAGATGTTTCAAATCTAACAATCTGTATGATGCAGTGTTGCTGTAGAAAGGTTGTCATCCGTTGTATTGTATATTTTGAGTATTCAGTGTCTTCGAATCATGGTTCAAGAACAATAGGTGTGACTCTACAAATATATTTTAAATTCCGCATGATATAACATTTTCCAATCGTAGGATTTCTGTTTTTTCTTTCTTGAAATCTTAATGCTATTGTTAATGCAGATTTTGTGTTGAGCGATCCACGAATCTAGTAAGACTTTCAGATCACATAAAATCAGATTTTATTTTGTTTTATTTTTACTACGAATCCACCATTTCTGGAAATTTCCATTTAAAAGTTTCAAAATTTTTTTTAATTACGTCTAGAAATCGCTAAATTTCTGCTCTTCATTTCTTGGAATTCCGAGAATAAGGATCATGATTCGGATACATTTTTCGTTTGTACTCGGAACCTCTTTGACAAAATACAAGATTTACCAGGGTTTCCAAACGTAAAAAAAATCGATCAAGCTGTTTTTCTTGTATGGATTTGTAACTAGAAAAGTCCCGAGTTTACTAATTCTGAAATTTTTACCAATATTATATGTATCGCGAACGTTCTGCATATTTTGAAAGTTTTAAGCCTTATAAAATCTGAGTGAAACTTTCTGCTTCAATCTAACATGGTGAATTTTTTCTAGATTTATTTTCATCTTAATAAAATATTTAGTCTGGTTATAGATTAAATATGTCCTAGACGTAAACTTCTTGTCTACCATCATAGTATAATTATGAAATAGATTCAATGATAGTTTTTCTAAATGCAAACTACTTTCGAAATCAAAAATTGCAAAGGCAAAATAAGCCTGTTTTTATCTGTGACTACATATATGTGTATATTCTGTTATGTTTTCTTGCTTAGATACCGATGTAGCATTTGTAACTGTTTTTGTTAGACTTTGAGAAATTCATACCTTTAATAAAAAAATCTGGGTGTTTTATACAATTTTATCAGTTTTTATCCTGTTTCATGTACATATTAAAGCATACAAATTAACGACTGTCGGCTGAATTTTAGTTATGTTTTTTGTAATATTTTCAATCGACAAATATAACATCACTGTTTAAAATCACACTTCACAGACACTTTTTTGTAAACGTTAAATTAATCAGTGTTCATAAAAAAAGGCGTGATTAGTTTTTAATTTTAAAATGAGTTATTAATTAATTTATTTAATTTTAATTATAAAATACTCTTTTTTTTAAATTTCTGCTATCCGAAGGAAAATGAAATGTTAAAATAATGCGGATTATAAACAAAGTTTAATGTTGCTAAAATTGAAAAATGTTTAATTTATTTTAATGAAAGATAATTTGAAATTCAACAATAAAAATTATTTGAAGCGTAAACATGTTTTTAACTTCAGTGATAATGTAGTTTTTTTTTCCTTTAAGGATTCTTTTTTAAAAAAGCATGAGAATGTACGTAGTTAGTTTCATATTCTAATGAAATTCATTTTAAAGTTTTCTGACAGTGTTAAGGAATTATCAATTTTAAAATTTAAAAGTATTATTCAATATAATATCATCTATTATTAAAACAAAATACGAAATTTTCCATTTGATAAGCATCTGAAAATATACTTGCCAGTTTTCTATAAGGATTATAAAAATCTTTTCTATTAAAAAGCTTAATGTCAGAAAATTAATATTTATTAAGACATTATATAAAATAACTTCTTTGTTAGTATGTATAATATAAAATTTCACTTTCTACGTCTTTGCTAAAACACGTGACAAAACAATAAAATATTACACTAAAAAAATGAATTTCAAAATCATGCACGTTTACTTTATCTACGCAAAATTATATATCTCTATTGTAAAATAATAATAATAATAATGCTGTTGCCGAGATTGCTGCCGTAAATAATTTTTTTTGTGACCTAAGGGTATTTTGACGTGTATTAAGAGAAAACTATTGCATATAAATTTATGAAAATTTTTAGTTTTATTGAGAAATGTTAAACGCGCTGTAGCAGATAGTTTTTAAATCGAAGAATTATTTTAAATTGAAATTGGTCAGAGTAGTTTTGTTAAATAAGTTTTAGAGGATCAAAAATTCTGCATAATGATTCAATCATTTTTTGTAAACACATTTGAGAGTAAGTTGGGGTGTGCAGGGTCCAACCATTTTAGAATTTTGGCTTAATTTTTAAACATTTTTTTTTAAATTTTTTGTTTAAAATTTCAGTATATTCATATCGATTTCTTTCATATTCCGTAAAAGTCATTTAGTTACCTGTTGTTGACAAATAATAAAAAAAACGCATATAATAATATTTCCAAACATTTTACAATTGAAAAATATATTTACAACGTTATTATATTTAACGATAAACAAAACTTTAAAATAATTAAATTATTCTGCAAAAGGAATTAAATAGGAGAAAGTTCCTTCATAAAAGCCAAAATAATAATATTTCCAAACACATGTTAACAGATAAACATTATCTTTAAAACGTAATATTTAAAATAATTTTCTTCTAGCGTCTAAAGGAAAACTTGATTGTAAAAATCCGTAATGTCATGTTTATGGAGAGATATTTTTACAACCATTTTATACAAGCTGATTTTCAAAAATGTGATCGACCTTACTTAAAAAATCAGGAAAACAATCGTCAACTTTTGCGAAAGAGGTCGATGTAGCCCTGGGGAGCCTTAAAATCCTCTACTCAAAGGAAAATGAATAGCAACCCGATTACAGAAGATCGCAACTGGTAGTAATAATAACATTCAATCTTCCGTAATCGGGTAATCTTTTTTTAAACAGAGCAAATTAGCACGCTTTAAGACCATGTGGATTCTAGATGAGGATTGGCGAGTGTAGCGCGTAGTAGGAGGGAACCCTAGTAATGTGAAGGCACACATGTGAAGGCACACGTCGGAGTCACAGGTAATGAACTGACGGATTGCCTAACAAAGGAGGTTACGGCAAGGCCCACAGTGAATATCTCCATTCCGGTTCTCCCCCTCAAAAATTTGCAGAGTTTTAAAGTCAAAAATCATACCCTAGAGGCACGACCACTGGGATTATTCAGTCAAAGGACGACACACTTATGAACTTGACCCAAAAGTGTCAATGAACCTCCACCCACACAACGTTCTTGACGAGACATGGTTCCTTCAAGACTTACCTTAAATATTTCAAGCAATCAGAAACCGATGTGTGCCCATGTGGCACTCAGGGATCCCCCAGACACTATTACTTCCATTGTTCACTAATTGCTGCTTGGCGAATCCGGATTATTCCACCATCATGGCTCGCAAATATTTTAAATCGTCCAAGGCTACTACGGAATCTAAGAAAGATTTATGAATTCCTAATGAAAGTAACAAAATTAACCTAATAGTAAACAATTGTGTAGTTTTCACTAATAAAACCTTAATTTTATTTTTTCTTAAACTTAAACTTAATTTTCCAGAGCTCTAAGGCAATGCAATGTAATTTTTTTTTTACTTTTAATCTACAATTTGACATTTTTTAAGTCCCTGCCCCTTGCTCATGTAAAGGACATTGTCATAGCGGGGCCACCCTTTTTTGCCCTAGTATGGACCATAACCATTGTTTTTTTCTGGGTGCTGCGATCTTTCTCTCGGGCGTCTACTTTGACTGTTTTTTTAAAGGACGGCTTTAACGATTTGTACTGAATTCTTCTTGATGGGACCCGCGTGTTCGTTGGTGACCTCTGAGCTGTCTATTCCCTGTCCGCCGACGGCTGAAGTCACCCATCATGAATCCCAGCGTGCAGAGGAGTTTCCGGGGGGAGGCTATTCGCTCCACGTCTTGGTTTCGCCAGCACGAGTGGCCTCCCTTACGCATCCAATGGTTTTCTCGTAATCCATATCGGTAGGATACAAAATTTAGTAAAATCGTTAGAGCCGTTTTTAAGATAAAATTAACTTGACCCACAGTGACCCAAAAGGACCCACTAATCGAATTTTCTCGAAAATGATACCCAGCCCAATTGCCTTGTTGTAATGCAAGACGGTAGGATACAAAATTTAGTCAAAATTGTTTAAGCCGTTTTTAGATCAAATTAGCTTGACCCTGACTCGCTGTGACCCAAAATGACCCCCTAATCGAATTTTCTCGAGCATGTGACCTAGCCCAATGGTCTGCCGGTACCTGAAAATAATAGGATACGAAATTTCGTCAAAATCATTAGAGCCGTTTTTAAGATAAAATTTTCATACATACATACACACACACGCACACACAGACACACACACACACGCAGATATATATATATATATATATATAAGATTTAGAATATATGATTTATAAAAACAAATTTCCTTTTGCTACCTCTGATTCTCGGAAATCTTTCCGAGTACTTTTTATAGTGCATTAATCAGTTTTTCTCAAACCGGAATATCGGTTTTTAAAATACTTCCATTCTAAATTAAACGGTTTCAGTTGCACAATTGAATTTATACTTTCAAGAGAACAATATAATATTAATATTACTGTTTATTAATGCTGTTAATTTTTCTATTTGCATGTAAAATATATTTGTCGACAATGAAAACATTTACTAGAAAATTGATATCATAAAAAAAACTACATTTTGGGTTGAGGAAACGTATTAATACACTATAAAAACTATTTTGGAAAATTTCCGAAAATCCCTGCTGCAAAAGAAACTGTTTTTACAAATGTGTGCTTAAATTTCGAAAATATATTGGTTTCTAAAGTTTCTAAGGATAAAGAAAGCTTTTCGGAGTCGTTAGTAATTCATAAGACGTTATTGTATAATATATTTCGTGGGTGTTCACTTAGAATCATGAAGAAAATATCTTTTCCAGATATTTTCATGCTGTTAGCTCAATTTCAATAACAGAAGTTTTAATTAGTAATTTGGATTTTTTACGACTTATTAATATTTATATTAAATCCTGAAATTTTATTAAATATCATTTTTAATCGATTTTAATCAGAATGTTTAATATGTAAAAAGAAAGTATCAACGACTTTTTTTAGATATCTATCAAGCAGTCAGAATTTCCATTTTATATGACTTTGGCTAATTGAGAAATCCGGCTCTTTGCTAAAAGTCTAAACAGTTTGCAAAGAGCCGGGCTAATTGGAGAATCATCTCCCTTTTTCCAATCAGCCTGATATTTTTCAGGCTTAATTGCAAAGAGCCTAAAGGGACGACATATATACCATACGGGGGATGATAAACTTCCCAAAATATTTTGCGAAGCTTATCATATATGGAAGAATTCAGGCAACTTAGTTAATGGTATGTCCAGTGCACCAAATTTTTCAAATGTCTGGCTACCTGTCATTTAATTCATTCTCTTCGTTCGCCCCCTTTTTCTCGTCCGTACTTAAACACGCCCGGTCTTGCCGGGCACTCCTATTGGTTTCCTGCGTCACATGTGTTTCCTGAATCCTGACTCCGCTGTTGTTTTGAAAAACTCAATGCCATTCAAACTTGGCTGCGTGCGAGAGATGCAAGCATATTTACATGGCTTAACCATTTGATTAGGTTTTAATCTTTTGAATTTGGCACTGATGATGGAGCTTTAGGGGCTCCGAAACAGCTGTTTGCCATTTTATATATTTTTATTTGTGATTTACGTTGTTCATTTATTTTTAATATAACGGCACAAAGTTAAATCCACCTATTTTAAATATAAATATATGTCCAGTTTTCCATATAAAAGATAAAATTGGTATTGAAGATATAATTCCCGTCTACTTTTCATAATTGTATTAAAAGATAAATTAATTTCCTTTCGTTTAGTGTTCGGGATGAAGCATTTCGGGTTCGGGCTGGAAAATGTCGGTTCGAGTCGGGTTGTGTGTAGACGGAAATTATTTTATCGGGTTGCGGAACGATGGGGTATTTTGTCTGGTTTGAGTCGAGTTGAGGGTTTACCTCAAATGGAATTTTCAGTTTCTGGTCCGGTACAAGATGACCTATGCAGGGCTCTAGATGGTATATTTCGGCAAAGAGCTGGTCATTTTTATTAACCTAAAACTGCAGAAGGTCATTGCAATAAACCTGAAATAAATCAAACTGCTTGAGAAACAATTGGTCTTTTTTCAATTAGCCTAACGCTGTCTAGTCTCTTTGCAACAAGCTTAAAATAAATTATAATATCCCAATTAGCCTAACGGTTTCTAGGCTCTTTGTTATAAGCCTTAAAAATATTAGGCTGATTGGAAAAATGGAGATGATTCTCCAATTAGCTCAGGCTTTTTGTAAAGAGCCGGACTTTCAATTAACCTACGACATACTTACTCACAACTAGACTATAAAACTGTTACGGAACAGAATGAGTACAGTCACAAGGTCATAACCCGTAAGGCATGGTGACGTCACGGCGACGTCACTGTGAAGTGACACTGTGACTTTTTGACCGTCGTCGTGACGTCAAGTGACGTCGATGTGAAGTCACTGTTACCTAAATGTTAAGTCGTTATGGTCGTTTTCAAGGCTTTCTGTGACCTCACAATGTGACTACTTTGTGAAGTCACCGTGCGACTTCAATGTGAAAAATGTGACGAATCTGCATCGGATAGGGTGACCAAATTTTACCCGAATCCTATCCGGATTGTTCGGATCAACATTTTTTTATGCTACAAGTTTGTGACGACACTGCACCGGGTCGGGTGACCAGATTTTACCCGAATCCAATCCAGAAGGTTCGGATCGATCTTTTTGCAATTGTTTGGCTACAGTATAGATTTGGATTAGTGGTCGGGTGACCTGATTTTCGTAAACCCGATCTGACCCGAGTCGGGTATAATGTTTTTCCTGTAAGTCTTGTTCGGAATAGAATCTTGCATACGACCGAGTTACCAGATTTTATCAGAAATTGTATTACGACACAATTTCTGATGTCGGCTCGGATCTAGAGTCATGCATGAATCCGGTTGCATACTTCTTGAACATGATTGAATGTCTACTTGAACATGAATGATGGTTGACTGAAATTATATTTCGATTCAACCCGTATTCTTACCCTAACCCAACAATAACAACAAAAACAAAAAAATCTGTAGGCAAGTAGGAAAAAGGAAGTTTTTCAAATAAGGAAGTTTTTCATTTGCTTTCAATATTATATTGAAAGCAAATGAAAAACTTCCTTATTTTTTTAAAAAAAGGTTCATGGAGTACATGTAGAACCGTGTATTTATTATAATTTATAATTGCATGTGGTCAAAATTTATTTATTTATAAAGCATTTTTCTATAGGTTGGTAAATAAATAAATGAATATATGTCAATTTTCAAGGGACCCAAAAATCAGTCAGAATCATACCCTCCAAGTTTATTAAGACCGCCTTGATTAAAATATTTCTCCTCATTTTCAAATATTTTTAAAAATCATATTGTAGTGAAAATGGGACTTTACAACATGGTGGTCTTTTTATCACATATGTGACATGACGTACGTGAGTTGCAGTGACGTCACAGTGAAGTCACAAAAATTTAAAAATTTGTCAGAAGCATATTTATTTCATTGAATAACATATTTCGTAGTGGTCCTGCAATTTTTAAAAAGTATCTAAGCAATTCACATTTTAGTCACAATGTGACGTCACTGAGTGGTGGTATTTTGGTCACCGATAAGACGTGACGTATGTGACTCACACTGACGTCACGGTGACGTCACTGTGACCATGCTTGCTATACGGGAATATATCTGTGCACTTGCATGACGAGCTAACATTGTAAACCAGATAAATGCTCATTTAAAAAAAAAAATGCTGGCTATATTTGAAAACTGATTAGACTTTGAGAAAATCAAATTTGTCCGTAATATTTAGTAATAAATTTCTTGAGAATTATTCTGGTCCCAAGTAGTATATAATTCTATATAATTCTTCACCGAACTTCAGTAGAATATCCTAACCTGACTACTTTTCGTCCAGGCGACATCCCTCGCCGGTGTCGGCAGGAAAGGCTTCTTGTTTACTCTCTAAACCTCTTCTCGATCATTGCTACCCGACTACTTGTGAATCAATTTTGAATCTTTTGCTGATTAATACATTCCTTGGTCACTTAATTAAGTTCCTCGTTTAGTTCCTTAGTTAAATCCTTGGTCACCGAGTACATCGCGTTATCATATGGTATTTTATCATTTTGTTAGAGATATATATATAAAAAAAATTGTAAGATGCAAAAATAGTGTAAGTAGTTAAAACATTAGAAAGTACTTTTTAATTAAAAAAAATTTTTTTTTGCTAATTAGGGATATTTTCCAATATAAGATGCATAAATATTTACATATCGATGGTACAACTAGTTTAAACGTAAGATATTTTGCTTTAATTGTATGTCTAACTTATTGCACCAATATTTAGATTTTAAAGTAAAATAGAATTTCTTGCATTTTAATTAGCTACACCATTGGTATGATTTTTTTTTTCGTTTTCATCTTATGTAGGAAAATATTCCCATTTATTAATATATATTATATGAATTAAAACGATCTTTCTAGCATTTTAACTAATCGGTATTTATAAAGAAATAGCTTTTTTATTTTAATATCTAAATGATTATTTTAATGAATATTTTATTCAATAATTATTTAAGGCATAAAATTTCTCACTTTCTGTAGAAATAAGTTAATCTACTTTTGCACAAAACAATTTACATCACAACATTTAGAAAAAAGCATCAAAAACTTTGCTAATTTTTTCTTAAAATTGTCCGTTTTTACTTATTTACAGTTCTAGTCTTTTATTTTCTTAATTACCGAAATTTTACCAGAATAATTTCCAAAGAATTTTTCTCTTTTTTTAAATTCAGCAACTCCAAATTCTAAATTTTAAATACGTATTTAAAGCAGCTAGTTGCGTATTGTAATAGTCTAAATATTAGATATTATCTCATATTCTCTATTTTCAGTTTATCTAAATTGACAAAACATGATATTCTATATTTTCAATATAATTATCTAAATCAACAAAACAGTCTTTCTAAACACATATTTCAAACATCTATATATTTAAAGCTAAAAGCGCATTTCTTAAGATTTCACATAAAAAGTTTCCCATAAAATTGATCTCAGTGTGCACGCTTCAACTGTTTTTGAAAGCGGGAAAGGGGAAATACCAGGTGGATTCTCCCCTTCTATAATTTGAGAATGAGCTGAGTCTGAATAAAAGAAAACAGGGAGCGGTTCAAACCCACACAATGAGAAACACATTCATCATTCTCCCCCACGTCCAATGGGAAGAAAAACTTTCTTTTTCTTTGAAATAGCATCTATTCCTGCAGACGAATTTCACAAAAAGCCATTTTGTTGCCTGGTGTTTGGGTCAATTTTTGTTGAAAAGAAACGCTTCACCCTTCGGATAAAAAAATAAAAGAACAATCACAGCATTTAAAAATACGTTGATGCAGTTTCTAAAGGATTCAAAAGGAAATTTTTTTTCTGTTTTTTATTTAAATCCGAGTTGACCAGATCCGAAGACAGTGGGGTGCCCAATCCCAAGTTCGTTTAATTCGAGGACCGTTTGGAATAAACGGAATGCGGACGAAGCTCCGCTAGTATCAGTTTAATTTATTACATTCCATTTATCGAAGTATTTTTAAGTATGAATGACTGTATGTAATTTTAGAAAAGGTAAATGAAAAGGAAGACACTCTTTTAAATTATTAGACTTTTTTATAAAACTACTTTTCGTGCTACCCGTAAATTTGAATAAGATTAAGGTTTGCAGGTTTGTTACTAAGCTGTTTATTCTTACTAAAAACATTTCTTCGGATTTATTTTTTCTTTTTGCACCTTCTTCCACTGTCCGTTTAAAAGTGATCTGTCCTTGAACCATGAAAAAAAGCAATTTGAGAGGAGGTGAGATAAGATCTTGAAGGCTGTTAGTTGTTTTTAGTCATGTGATACAGATCACTGCAAGGGACTTTTGTGCAGAGATAAATAGTTAGACATTCATCGTGCTAAGATTTCGGCCCGATATTATTTGTGGAACATTTACCAACTAGTCTAACGTCATGGTTAATGTGAGTTCCTGCCGATGCAAGTTTTAAACTACTTGAAAGGAAGTGGTCTACATTAACGTCACTCAGTAATTTCTAACTTTTTGGCAACAATTCGGATAGTCAGCCGAAGTTAATCAGATATCTTTTGTTGTTTGGATAGTAATATAATTTTCAGCATTGAAATTAGAAGCCCAAAAATTTCATGTAAATATCCTACAAATGAAATAAAAATGAAAAATAAATGGAAAATAAACTTTCGAGTAAGTTTCATTATACTTAAAATATTTACTAAATATTATAATTAGTAATCAAATACATCATTATACTTAAAGTGAGATTCAAAATGATTTTTCTTTCATTGTTTTCTTCCAATAAATGATCCAATACAAATAAACATACATTATTTTTAATGATATATTTTTATTCGTTTTATGATAAAAAGTAATTCATTAATGGAATTATCTGGAATAGTCTATAATACGAATCAGGCATATGTTATAACCATAAAGTGAATGACTTATCACCTACTTAGAACT
This sequence comes from Maratus michaelseni, assembly GCA_963931845.1. Classification (NCBI taxonomy): domain Eukaryota; kingdom Metazoa; phylum Arthropoda; class Arachnida; order Araneae; family Salticidae; genus Maratus; species Maratus michaelseni. The sequence continues at coordinate 124,465,574 of OZ007590.1, read as the reverse complement.
AAAATTTAGTTATTCAAAAATTTTACGACTTACATTTTATGAATTATTCAAATTACGGTTAGTAAAGATGTTTTATTCTGATGCTTCGACAAAGAATTTTGAATGAAATTTTAGTGTTTGATTTAAGTTCTTCTTTCTTTTTTTTTTGTATTAACGAGAAAGATTTCCCTTCAATAATATTTCCAAACATATTTAACATGTCCTTCCCGCGTTATTAAACAGAATATTTGGAAGAATTCTGAAACGTTACCATAATCTATTGTCTATCGCAAAAAATTCCTGTTCCATTTTTGAAAAGCATATAAATATTCTATAAAATTCTTCTTGTAAATAATTTTAATTTTGTTAGATGGAAAAATTAATGAAAATGTTTAATTAACTGTTGTAAATTTTAATTTTATAAATTAATCCGAAGATATTGTCATTGCATTATTTTTAAAGAGATTATTTTCTGCTACTGTTTTCTATGAACTAAATTACAAACTGCATGTTTAGAAATTATAAGCAATGTTTTGAATTAAAAGTAAATGAATGGGGTGAAAATGTATCATGTTTATGTCCATTGTAATTCTACTTGCTCTGGGATAAAATTTTGAAATGGATATAATTTCCTGTAAAACATTCAAATTTAATCTCTTAGAAATGAAAATAATGTTCAGTATATACATTAAATATCATTATTATTAATGAAAAATTGCAATTACGTTGACAAATGCGAAATCAAAACTGGGTGAAGAGTTTGTGATTTCATTTTAATTTTAAAAACGTACAATTGAAAAAAAAAGCAATTAATAATTAAAAATTCTGTTTTCTTCACATATAAATCCTAATTCATGCAGAAAATAGTAAGCCTTTTACAATTGCTTACATTTTGTTCTATTTGTTTAGGTATGTATTTTTTTTATAAATATTGTAATCTTTTTTTTTAAACGCAAAATTAATCTTATTTTTCATACTTATGTTTTGATTTATCGAAATGGAACTATTTTTTCAGGATAAAAATAATAAATATTGCATCAGTTATATGAACCATCGAACTTAAAATATTTTATTTTGATCTGTCTATTTTAAATGCACCAAGCGTTTTGAAATGCAACAATGATGTCGTGTGGGTGTTACAAATCCGTGACGCAAATCTCTATCCCTGTTTATGATACAAATTTAACTTAAAGATTATTTCCAAAAATATCATCTTTTAGGATAATAAGACATTATGTTAAATTTGATAACATAATAACTACACTGAGAATTAATGTATGCCTTCTTCCAATAATATTTATTTTTCTGATTATTTTCATACTTTTATTATTCTGATAACATATTTTGTTATTTTGTAAATTGATTATGGAAATTATTTATTGTGACATACCTAAAAATGTAAATCAGTTATATTATAAACACTCACGTGCTATACGTGAGAGGTAAATTATATCCAACGGTTGGAGTATCATAGTTGAGATTTATTTTCTCAAGCCAAAGTACCCAGGTTTGAGTCCTGCTACCGAAATATTTTCGCTTTGTTGGAAAGTATCTCAACTATGATACTCCACCAATTGGATATAATTTACCTAGTTGAATATACTTTCTTCTGTTCATTACGACCTAATTACGTGGTATACAGGAGTTTCCGTGCTATTTCAGATTCATCATGTAAAAATGCTATAGTTATAGTTCGGATGAATGAAATTAGCGCATCAGTTCACAGCCTTGTCTAACAAACAAGAGTGAAACATGCCAGCCAGGATATCGTTAGGATAGCTCAGTAGGGAGAGCGTTGGCATGGCAAGTCAAAGTACCCAGGTTCGAGTCTTTGTCCCGTCATATTTTCGCTCTGTTGCAAAAAATCTCAACTATGATACTCCTACCATTGCATTTACCTAGTTGAATATAGTTTCCTCTGTTCATTATGACCAAATTACATGGTATACAGGAGTTTCCGTGCTATTTCAGATTCATCATGTAAAAATGCTATAGTTATAGCTCGGATGAATGAAATTAGCGCAGCAGTTCACAGCCTTGTCTAACAAATAAGAATGAAACATGCCAGCCAGGATATGTTGGTATAGCTCAGTAGAGAGAGCGTTGGCACGGCAAGCCAAAGTACCCAGGTTCGAGTCCTGGTCCCGGCATATTTTCGCTCTGTTGGAAAAAATCGCAACTATGATACTCCAACCATTGGATATAATGTAACGGTATTTTTCCTCCGTTTAAAGAAATGGATTACACAGTGGACTTTTCAGCTTCGGCTTCGAATGAAGATAAATTAGTCCCTGTAGCTTCACCACACGTTCGTTGACTAAATTATTCGTTTCCAGACAAATGTACGTGAATGCAGAATGCGTCACTTTGCATATAAGTACACTAGAATCAATTTTTTAATCAGAATTACATAGAGAATGATGATGTGTATTGTTTGATTTTTTTTTCAAAGAAAAAAATAATATTTTAATTAAATAATACTAACTACACAGACATTAAAAATATTATTCAGTTCTGTGTTCGCTTTCTCGCGATTTTGTTGTTCCATTTCAGATAAGTTTTTTATTTTCATTTTTAAACAATGCGAATCAGAAATTTCATCATTCTGGAATACTGGCCTACCTTTTAATTAGAAATGCATATTTAGAATTCTATATTTTTAAGTATATTTTTTCTAGAAGCAAAATTATATAATGATTTATTAATTCATTCATTTTAATTGCACCTGCTTATAAATATATTTGCCAGTTACAGGTTTATTTTTGTCTGATATTTTTTCAAATTATTATTATCATTTCTGTCGCTTTAGGCAATGTTTTTCATGTGTACACAAATCCGAGAATGTGTCTTTCCTAATTTCCCTATTATAGAATATTTAATCACACTTTTTAATCAAAATTGAATATTTAATAATCAGAATTCTTTATATATATTTTAAACAATTTTATACAAAAATGCATTTAAATGAATTTTGTTATAATTATCCTTTTCCAACCTGCTGCACTTTGAAAATCACCAATCAATACACGTTTTTCTGCATTTCTTTTGACTAATTTTTCATCTCAAAGATGGTTGTGGAAATTGTCTTTCGGAATTTATTTATTGTAGAATTTGGAAAGATTTTTTATCAGAATAGTATTATCAAGTATATATTTTTTTATTTGTTATTTTAAAGCAATGTTATTGAAAATTACTGTTAATTTATTATGTGAAGTAATTTTATACGTAAGTTTATTATTCTTAAGCGATTTTATACAAAGTCATTTTCATTTCAATACTTTTTACATACATTTTTCATTATGAAATCTGCCAATAAAGATCAGGTTTCTTTCAGTCTGTATTTTTTCGGTTTGGAAAAACTTTTCTAAATAAATGCAAACATATGTTTTCTTTCAAATTCCTTCTTTTATAATCATAATTTTATATTTTATGTTAATTACTTTTTGGATGTATTTCATGAATCAAAATAATGAAAAAGTATATGCTATGGATTTGAATTTATTTTAACGATTATCTGAAACAAATCTAAGTAGGGTAAGTAATTTGGTGCGTCATTTTCAATTATTATTATCATGACTTTATTGTATGGTATGACCTTTTTTTTAAAAAAAAATTACAAGTAATTACACACGTCTTCTGTGCATTAAATATATCCCTATTATGTAAGTAACACATTTTCAGGAAGAAAAAAATATTTCTTTGGAAATTATCAAAAACTGTGCAAAATGACCACATTTCAATGTTTAATATCTGTGTACTTACATGAAGCCGCAAAAAATCGAAAATCGAAATCATGTACGTATGAATAAAAAATAGTACTTAATAAATGCATTACTCACTTTTTATTTACTATATTCATCCTAGAAATTTGTGTTTCAAATAAAGCCAAATAGATACTAATATCACCCTTCCCATGAAAATGAGACATTAATTTGAACAAATCTGGTTGCTTACCTAAACCATTTACTGCAGAACCGTCACTTACATTTTTCAATTTATCTTGAATCTCTATTTTTCTTAATTCATACACTATCTCTAATTTCTTTTCTTCTAATCTTCCTTCTGCTTATTTTTTTACTGTCTTCTTTCTTCCTTTTCTTTTTCTAATCTTCTTTCTTCCTTTTCTGTTTCTAGCCTTCTTTCTACCTTTTCTGTTTCTAGCCTTCTCTCTTACTTTTCTGTTTCAAGCCTTCTTTCTTCCTTTTCTGTTTCTAGCCTTCTTTCTTCCTTTTCTGTTTCTAGGCTTCTTTCTTCCTCTTCTGTTTCTATCCTTCTTTCCTCCTTTTCTGTTTCTAGCCTTCTTTCTTCCTTTTCTGCTTGTTTTCTTTGTTCTCTCTCAGCGGCTATAACTTCGAGTCGAATTTTAACAAAATTCTCTTCATAATCTTCTGAATCGGTTACCAACTATACGAAATCAATAATTATTCGACACTGTGACACAACTATACTCGGGTCATCAACCAATGCTAACAAAATCTTTTTTTCTAGCTTTATTCAGAACGGACATTATTTAACCTGTTGACACTTCAACGGAACAAAGTATTACGCTATCGTAGATCTGATTACGGATCTCTTCTCATTATACTTCAGACAAACAGCTCATTTTTTTTTTCAAAAACTACTTCTTATACTACAATCAAGGTATGAAATAGCTAATTTATTCAAGTCCCTGTCGCGCCCCCAATATCGTTGTTTGATTATGATAAATAGTTTCTAAACAACAGAGATTCTTCAAATACAATATAAACAAATAGGTTTAATAATACTACAAAATAAACAACTGAAGGTTCAACATATAACTAGATTACTATTAATTAACAATTGCAACTTTCCGTATTTCAGTATAAACATAATCTGCAAACTTCTTCCAGAATTGCCTCAAAAATCAACTAGCTACCATATCAAATATCTATGGAACTCCCATTCACACGTTCACCCTTGTTTAATTCGTGCTTGCAGCTAATGGATATTACTATTTCATGGAGTTCATACTATTGTTGCTGTTAATTCGCATTTTTCCAATACACACACACACACACACACACACACACACACACACACACACACATATATATATATATATATATATATATATATATATATATATATATATATTACAAAATTTAAATTTTTCCAAAATCTGCAAAATTATTTTATAAAATGTTTCCATTTAGTAATGTTCCGTATATAACCCTAGCTTATTAAAATAATTCTTATTCTTAAAATAGTCCTTTACTATCCATATGTAAAGCCATTTGATCCTAATCCACTTAATAATATTTATTCCAAAGTATTTAGATCTAAAAACAGCGATAAGTACTTAAATTTATTCTTTAAAAGAACGCCTTTATTAATGCATTATTAAAATTCATTATTATTATTCCTGTGAGTTAAACTGCTATAAATTATTTATTTAAATGCTAAAATATCATATCTCTTAAAATTAATCCATCTTAAAAAATCCTATTTCCGTAAATTCTTTCTTATATTAAGATATTAAATGTATCTTAGTATGTTTAAATATTTAAATATTTCTCATATTTAATCTGTGTCAATTATTAAATTTCTTCTCTAGTATTCTAAAAAATCGTCTGCAGTTAAAGAATATACCTATTCTCGAAGCTGAAATATTACTTCATTTTACCGCGTTTTTAAAGCTTTCAGAAAATTCCAGTTCTAAGCAGAAAGATTATTTGGCCCCGAAAGCATTCCGGAAGTTTAATCAGTACGATATCTCTACGCCGGAAATACTAAGTAAATCCCTTTAAAGCACTCATGATTCGAAGAATCTGTGTCACGTGACGTATGTTGTAGCCTTACGCAAAGCAGTTAAAACCGAATGCAGACTCGATTTTCGGTGAAATTTTTTACGTTTGTTGTTGCTAAAAAAAGGGAAAGCTTTAGGAGGGCATGGAATGTTGTCATCGAAAAGATTATTTATTGATGTTGTTCTGCAGTGAGCAATAAAAGTATCGAGAATTAACGAGAGCATTTCCCCGAATTTGGGCATGTTTAATAAAAGAATGTGACTGTCATTTTGGTGTTTCTTTGAAAGCCATCTACACTTTACTCGGCCACTAAGATGAAAAGTGATTTACGACTGCTTTAAATTAAGTGTGTGCCAGACATATCTTCACATTTGTGACATAAATAAATATATATATATATATATATATATATATATATTATATAAAAATTGCATTTCGCAATATTCCTTTAAATTAATCTAAATTCTGACATATCATTATTTCCTTAATCCTTAATAATATTTATTCCTATTTAATGTCCTTTTAAAAGTAATAACACGTATATTAATAATTATCTTATTCCAAATCTTAATATAAAACTTTAAGTTCATTCGTAACTTTTATCAACTCCCCAATCTATAATATTCTGAGAGACGCTTGTTGTTATTTCGAATGTTTTTAAAAGCCTCTTTTTTATTCCATACTTCTGCTTTGTACGCTGAGTATTTTTCACGTCAAATTCAATGTGCAGCTGCGATAGGGATTGTTTCTTGTTATATCTTCTCCATCGCACCTCATTCGCTTAGCTTATTTTCGCCTCTCACTAATTGGCTCGTGCGCTCGTGACGTAACTTCTGTAACTTTACCCTGATTTTAACAAAACTCGCTTGCAAGCATTTGGAGATCAGATTTTTGTCGTGTTTGGAAGTGCTAACCAAAGCGTTATCTGGTGTTCGGTGACATCTAACAGCCCTTCTAAGATCATTCAATAATGTAGTGAGTTAACGTCAAGCCTGAGGGTTATATGATTACACCTTGATACTGTGGGAACTGTTACGGGCATTGTTCCTGCTCGTTAATAAACAAGTTATCTGGAAATTGGCTGCACATTATTGGGAAAATTCTTATGGTGTTTCATCATTGCCTAACGTCCTCGCCATGATTCTGTATAACGACTGCAATAATTCTTCATCTGTAATCAACTGTCATTTTCTCGTGAAATATTAAATCATCTTCGTAAAAAGTTAACACACACACACACACACACACACACATATATATATATATATATATATATATATATATATATATAATAATTTTTCTAATTAATTTTAGAAAATCAAATTATTTTTATACATTACAAAAAGTATAAAAAAAACTATAAAAAAATATTTTTTTTTATGTTTGATTATGTCACATCAGAATATTTAAAGAATAGAAATAGACATATTTTTTTATATTATCCAAACGTCATCAATTACCTTTACTGGAAATAAAAAAGGCTATGACTAATGTTATCGAAAGAGAACAGATAGAACGGAAAAACTTTTCCTTTTGTAAAGAATATATAATCTGTTATTTATCTATAATAAAAGAATTTTTATCATGTAAAATACACTTTAATCCCACTATTTTTTGTATATCGTAATCGAACAACTTCATACTTTTGAAAGTAAAAGCTTGTATTAATCCCCAATATTTTCTTCTTATGGCTTTTTTTTTTCTTTTTACGTGACAGCTTACGGGGAAAATAAGTACAGGTTTTACTTCCAAAATCATTATTATAAAGTAATTAGCTCATAACTTTGCTAGTATTTTCATTCATGGATTATGAAACATGGGTTCTTTATTTCGGAATTAGGATTACAGACCATGTTAATATTAAAATAAATAATTAAAGTGAATTTTTAATTATATTCTTTTGCTTTGTTTTTAGGTATGTTGTTATTCTGATGTTTGGTGTTTTCTAAGTTATGCGTATGCATATACTAATTTAATCTAGTATAGCGATAATGTAAATTTTCAACCGTATTGTTACCTATCAGTTTTATTTTAATTACATAATTAATAGTAAAAAACAATTATAATAAGAAAATTTACTTTAATTACATAGATATAATAAACGCCAAAACTTATTTAATTATATGAATATTATAAATAGCAAACAACTGATAACCTTATTTAGAGAATTTATAATGTTTGAAAATCACAGACATACTTATAACTGTATGGTGTTTTTAAACGTTTTTTCCCCATCTTTTAAAGATTTATAAAGAAACTTACTTCTCAAAACAATGGTATATATATATATATATATATATATATATATATATACGAATTTCCAAGGGCTTTAAACATAACTTTATTGGAGTAAATAAACGCTGTTTTTTTATGGTGGGATATCTACGTTTTTACTATTAGCAACAGGGACAGCATATTCTGTACTGATCCATGCAAGAGAGTGCTAAATATATATTGTTTTTGTTAAGCTAAAATTATAAAAATTCCAGTTCAGGGAACACTGTTCGATTACCCAGTGTTTTTTCTCATGCCCAACTTGCAACCTTCATGACGAAAGTTAGAGAGAGAATGATACATAACTGTTTTTAAGCTTAGAAACGGAGATGCTCCATTCGTTATTCACGATATCTTCTGCAGTTGTCTGTAACTGGACAAGTTGCAAATTCAGCACTTGAGTTTAAAATTCTTCGGTAACGTCCGTTGAAAAACCGATTACATTAGTGAAACCCCCAAAATTTATAGGACACAAAAACAGACAAAATCTAATTATCATAAATTTCTAAACTTAAGTTGAATGATCTAATACTACTAAGTTTTCATACTTTGTGTAAGTTATAGGTTTGTTTTATTGAGGGTGCTATATTTATATATTGCACACGAGGGCTAAACATACCGGGACCTCAGTTTAAAGTTGAATCTGACTGACTACAAATATCCATGTCTCAATTGGGATTCGAACCCAGCACCATTTGTTTAGCAACCAGGGCCCTAAAAACTATGGAAGCAGGTGGGCGTGAAATTTAAAGGACGACTTCACATAACTCAGATTGACACATAAATGGCAATTTTCAAAACAACACCTACATGTGAAAACGGAGTCGCGAACTAGAGCACTTTTATGAAGAGTGTTGTGGTTACTCCACTACACATGCTGCAATATGTATTATTGTCTAGTGCTTGAATGCCGAGTTTTTGAAATGCATTTTTAAGAAAATAATGGAATCTCAATTTTAATGTATCAGATTTCAAGCAAAATCTGTTTCCATTTTAATTTTTCAATTGGGATTCGAACCCAGCACCATTTGTTTAGCAACCAGGGCCCTAAAAACTATAGAAGCAGGTGGGCGTGAAATTTAAAGGACGACTTCACATAACTCAGATTGACACATAAATGGTAATTTTCAAAACAACACCTACATGTAAAAACGGATTCGCCAACTAGAGCACTTTTATGAAGAGTGTTGTGGGTACTCCACTACACATGCTGCAATATGTATTAGTGTCTAGTGCTTGAATGCCGAGTTTTTGAAATGCATTTTTAAGGAAATAGTGGAATGTCAATTTTAATGTATCAGATTTCAAGCAAAATCTGCTTCCATTTTATATATAAAGAAAATATAATAAAATCTTTTTAAAAAAACATCATTCAAGGACAATTATAAGAGTCTTAAAATTATATGAGCTTTCATAAAAATAAAGAAAACAAGAACGAAAAATCATGCGTCAAGCATAGATTATGTAACACTTTCCAACACTTTCAAAATACTTTTACAAATATTTACCTTTTAATAAAGTGAAAGACGATATCTAAGTAAACAATTTGAAAACCGCATAACATATTTAAAAATCCAATTTCAGGAATTAACAACAAAATTCGAAAAGTATTCGAACTCTATTGTGCAGCCCTGTATATGATCTATGAATTTGTGTACATGCTACATAGAATGCTAAATTTTAGTTCAATTAGGAAACGCGTCGCAAAGTTTAAAATTCCCATTCTGAAATTTATGTCTATAAACGGAAATGTACTCGAGAACTTTTGTACTGCCCTGTATACGATTTATAAAATTTATACACACCAAGTAATAAACCAAAAATTAGTTAAATTTAAAAACGTGTTCGGCAACTGCAAAAGCATTTCCAGCAATTATTGTTAACTGGCAGTACCGAAATTTTTTGTTTGTCCCTGTAAATGAGCTATGAGTGCTATACACACGATATTCAATAGTAAGTCTCTTGTAATACACCTTATGGATATATATCAATTTCAGTATGTTCGAAATAGTGAAACATTATTAAAATATACAGCAAACAATTTTTTTCCATAGACCGTAATGTAACATAATTCTTTTGAGTGTCCCTGTAAAGGACCTATAAGTACTATGCTCTAAAGTTAGCCTCTTGTAGTGCACTTCAGTGATATATATCAATTTCAATAAATTTGAAATTGTGTAACATCATTAAAATAAACCGCAAATGAAATTGATATATTTACAAGTTAGAGCACGCACAGACAGACAGACAAACCGAATTCATAAACACTTTTCAACTATGTTGAACTATGTCAACTATGTTTGAAAGTGTTAAAAAGAGAGTTCATTCGTTGGCTATATATTATTGGTACCGTACTTAAAAGTCACTGTTTTGATAAAATCACATTTGTTATATCATTTTAATCATTGTTTACATAGAAAACACCTTACACATTTCAGTAATATCTAGGAAAATCATTACAGTTTCTTTCTGCGGTTTGTTTATACGTTCTCAGAAAGTAGTTCTTTTTCATGTTAATTTTTTTGAAAAAAATCTAATTTTTTAAAGATTTGATGGTTGTGTACGCGCTTTTGTAATGTCTTAATAATGTACAAAATATTTAAATTAATAATGTACATAGTGTTTTAATTAATAATTACATTATTATTAATTTAATAATGGTAATTTTTAATAATGTTTAGTAATGCTTTAGGTTTAGTATTGTTTAAGGTGCATAAGGTGTATAAGGTGCATAATCACAAACTGCATAGACGATGCTGCTTGTCTTCGTGAAAATTGCAGACTCGAACTGTAGAGAAAGGAATTACACGCACATAAGTGTCTTCTCACAAGACGACTTGAACGCTTTCCAAAATAGAGTCACCCAAAAAGTACCTTCATTGAAAAGTATTGTGAATAACGCTACCATAAACAATTTTATTGAAATTATCGTACATAAACACTATTAAGTTTTCTTCAAAAGCTTTTATATTATAGACGCTGGCTCAAAACATCCTCCGTGCATCGGAAAAGTGTGATGAAAATAATGCGGTTATACCGTATTATCCTTAAACGATAAAATACAACAATTTTCAAAGTCAAGGCCTAAGTAGCAGAAATAGTTTTATTTAAAATATAACTTATACATTCTTTAAAAATAAATGATATTGAAATATTCTGTTTCAACTTATTTTTTAAATAATCTAGAATATTTTATTTTATTTTTATATATTTTTTACCTTTGTTCTGATTTCAAATGATTATTTTATATTTCAGGACATGTGTAGACTAGTAAACGCATGTTTAGAGCAAACACATAAACATATTTAGATTTCGAATATTTCACGCATCCAATAATCAATGTTAAATGTGAAAATATTGGTACAGTAATAAGAATATTAAAAATACATAAGAATTTGAAAAAAATATTCAAAAAAGAAACATTTTTAGAAAAATCACAAATAAAAGTATTCAAATATTTAGTTTCCGAACTGAAAAAATAAAGAAATATTCGCGTGATTTATCACGCAAACATTGCAAGGCGCTTTAATCAGATTCCCAGACCTATAATTTCAAGCAGCCGAATTATTTTATACGGAGACAAGCAAACAAATTTCCGCATATCACAAAGCTGTAAAATAAATGCTTTCCAAAATAAAAATATTTCATTTTATTACAGATTTTTTTTTTTTAATGTCGTATTTAAATCTCACGCGAGATCGTGGAATAAGAAAATCCCCCGAATTTATTTTTCTAGTTATCTTAACAGCTTTTAAATAGCAAATTTCTTTACAGATTAACGTTACTATGAGATGTAGTAAACGGCATCAGAATCCTTTTTCACATACGAAATACATGAATTTAATAAAACAAAAGAAAGCATTACCGAAAGCTTTTAAAAAGCATAAACATCGTTTTTTACAGTCATTAAATTTCAGTCCCCAGCTTAACTTAGTACGAAAAAAACCACCATTTTTACTTTAAATTGTATAGTTTAGTGAACTACGAATAAATAAATGTCAAAATAATCTGTTGGTATAGCGATTTGCGAAACTAAAGGGAAATATTTCGTAAACATCTATTTTAAGAAAGTTAAATTATTTTGAAATCCTTGAAGTGGGTTTGTCTTTAAACCGAATCATTAAAATTGGGAACAAAGTAATTTGAAATATATTTTTGATATGATATATATATATTTTAAATATAATGATGGAGTGGGAAAAATAGATTTATCTGTGTAATTTTATATATACCAAAACAATTTACATGAAATGCAGCTTAAAAAGTATAACTTACAGTAAAATTAAATATTAAAGTTAATTTTTGATATCATTATCAAATGTGAATCAATTATATAATTTACTGCTTTATTTCTCTTATTTTATTGAAATCCTATAAACATTATCCGATACTCAGTTATCCTAACGTTCTTATATATTAATAATCATGAAGAATATCAAAAAATATATTGTAGTCATTTGTATACACGTGTTTCTTTTTCTCGTTAACTTAAATTGAACATTATGAAGCAAAATTACTGACTATATTTTGGCACACAATTTTTTCTAGTTATTCTGCTTAAACAAAATCAGTTCAAATATATAATAGCGTAATGGATACCTACTGATTGCTTCCTACAGTGATGAATGGTTGCAGGCGAACAGATAAATAGTCTGCCTATAATATCTGTACAAAAATAAAGAAGATGAAGGAATTAGTTCAATAGTTGATATTTCTCCTACTTTCATTTTTCTTGCTTTCTCTGGCTGAAATTTCCAATTTTGTTTTTTAAGTACTCGAATAGTTGGCCCGTATATCCAAAGAAAAGTAAGCATAAAAATCTTTACTTTTCATCTTTCTTCTAATTCATCCATTCCCGAAATTGATTTCTAATTAAATGGAATCGCCATTTAAAAGGTGTCCCAGTAAACTCGATTCTACTGTATTTTCTGAAAAGGAAAAAGAAAACTGAAAAAAAGTAACATACATATATGTTTAAGCTTTTGTTTTACTCCTATTTCGCGAATATTAGTTTTAGCATTATGTTCCACCTTAATTTAAAAACAAAATTATCACTCTTAAGCAAAATATAATAATGTAATAAAATATTAATTTTAGATTTAAAAATTTCCATCATATATTTCTTCGTTAAGCTGCATTTTCTTGAGCAAAATGTGTGATTCCAAATTCATTGTGAATTGACACAAATTTCAAGCGTAACTAAAGTATTTTCTATCAGGATCAAATATTTTACATTCAATTGGTTACAATATAATATTAAATGATCTTGACTCAGAATTTTTTAAATATGATTCTTAAACAATACAGTCCACGAAAGTTGATTCGATTTTTGGTGCACACTTTTTTCGTAATAGTTTTTTAATTTATTGATACCTTGTGTCTCCATTACTGTTGTGAATTTCTAGCTTATACGGCAGTTTTAGATTGAAAGAAAATATTTATGAAATATTTTAATTTTGATCTAAATTTTTAGATTTCTTTTTAAATGCGTATCAGAAGTAGACATAGTGTATTCTATTATTTTTTCAGTTAATAATCGTAGTAATTTTTCTAATAGTGCTAGTTTGTTTCAAAGTAAATTATCTTTATTTAAGCTCTTTAAATTATCAAATATATATATAAAATGCATTATCGAATTTTCTAAACCATGCATAATGGTAGTACGTAAAATTTGTCTGCGCAAATGCCATCAACTGAGGACTTGCTCAAAATTTCTCATACTTATTAGTGATTAAGTTATGTTTTTGCTATGTTAACATAACGAGACGTAGAATAAGTAAACTTATGGTAACATAGATTAATTGCTAACTGTTTATTAGAATTAGGCATAGTGAATTTTATTTTTTGTTTCGTTCATAATCTAAACAATTGCTGAATAGAGCTCATTCATTTCAAAATCAAAGATTTCTGTTTAGCGCTATAGGTTGTAAATAATTAAAAAATGTATTTTTACCACTCAATTAAAAGCATTGTCGTTAACATTTCCTTCTTAGTCTCCGCGGTATATGTAAAAACGTGGTCTAATTCTAAACAAGAATGAAAAATCATGCGTCAAGCATAGATTATGTAACACTTTCCAACGCTTCCAAAATAATTTTACAAATCATACCGTTTAATAAGCTAAAACATAACATCTAAGTAATCCGAATACTTTTCATCAGCCCTGTATAGGATCTATAGATTTGTATATATACTACATAGGATGCTAAATTTTAGTTCAGTTAGGAAACGCGTAGCACAGTTTAAAATTCTCCGTCTGGAGTTAAATAATACGGAAATGTGTTCCCGAACTTTTGTGCTTCCCTGTATAGGATCTACAGAATTTATACACACCACGTAATAGACAAAAAGCGAGTTAAAATTAAAATCGCGTTCAGTAACTTAAAACGCACTTCCAGGAATTATTGTTAACAGACAGTAGAGAATTCTTTTGTGTGTCCCTGTAAATGAACGATGACTGCTATACACACAATATTCCGTAGTAAGCCACTTGTAATGCACCTTATATAAATTTCAATACGTTTAAAATAGGGAAACATTATTTAAATAAACCGCAGATGATTTTTCTCCCTAGACGTAATGTAACGGAATTCTTTTGACTGTCCCAGTAAAGTAACTATAAGTGCTATGCACACACTATTCCATATTAAGCTTCTTCTAATGCACCTTAGTGATATATATAAATTTCAATGCGTTTTAAATAGTGAAACATTATTTAAATAAACCTCAAGTGATTTTTCCCCATAGACCGCAATGTAATGGAATTCTTTTGAGTGTCCCTGTAAAAAAGTATAAGTGCTACATACTTCCGTTGAAATAGGGAACATGCTATGGATACCGACTATAACATATAAAAATTGCAGAGCAATCCGAGCATATTTGCGGGAGTTAGAGCACGGACAGACGGCCAGACGGCAGACGGCCAGACAAACCGAAGTCATAAACACTTTTCAACTAGGTTGGAAAGTGTTAAAAAGGCAACCATTTGCTTTAAAATCCATCAGAAGCTTATTTTCACATAAATTTGTTCTAGAGGGGTTAAATAACAGCGAGTCGAAAAATACTTAAGACCGATTACATGGTGTCCGAAAAGTCTGGAAACGGTCGAATAACTCGAATACATCGGATTGAAAAATGGAAAATATGTGAACATATATTTAGGGATAGCAAAGATGACCCCCCCCCCACAACTGTGACCACTGGGGGGAAAAGCAGAGCAAAATAGCAACTTTGATAAACCTAAATAGATTTTTCTAAAATATTGAACATATATTTTTCTGTTTTCAATCTGATGTATAATTCTCGAGTTATTTTACCGTTTCAAGACTTTTCAATGGAAATGATTCTCACTTCATTTTACTCGATTACAGCGCCATCTACGATTTTTCGAAGAAAATGTTAAATACAAAAGTTAAGTAATTCTTTCCGTTGAATCCGAATCTGCAACATAAAAGGGGTTTTACCATTTAAGATTTCAAAGTTGACCCCCCCCCCTTTCCCTTCAGGGGCATATTTGGGGGGGGGGGTGCAACTTTGATATTCCTAAATAGATTTTTCAAAAATATTGAACGTGTATTTCTCCATTTTTCAATCCGATGTAAATTTCTCGAGTTATTCGACCGTTTCCAGACTTTTCAATGGAAACGATTTTCACTGCATTTTACTCGATTAAAGCTAAATAAGTTCCTTCTTTGAAAACTCCAAATATAGTTTCAAAAAATGTTGACATGTCGTGAAAAGTTTTGTTAATTTTATTTATTGCCTTTGTTTATCTGTACATTTAAATTAGCACAATCACATAAGATACCGTATACCAAATAATTGCATCAGAAATAACCAGAAAGGAACTAAATATTTATAGCCATTTATAATCAGACAGACGTATAATAATAATAATAATAATAATAATAAACACCCTCGATTACGCGTATAATTTTTGATGTATTTGACACTTCCCTAGTATTGCCTTGTGAAACATTTATTTAATTTGTTGAATTAACTAGAATAATAAATAAATAAATCACTGAATTAATAAAAGTTTTCGTTCTATTTTTTTTTATTCAATTAAAAGTCTGATGATGAATGTTTTACCCTTTAAAAAATCATGTGCTAAGTCGTATGTATTTCTTTGATAAAACAAGTAGAAAATTCGTCATGTTAAAAATAAAATATTACCATGCTTTGTTGAAGAGCAATTAAGATTATTTTTATTCGAACATTTTTTTTAATCACAAGTGCTTTTAATCTTCAATTTTTAAAAACAATTCTAAATGTTTAGTCTTTTTTATAAAAAACTTTACATCACAATTTTTAAATTTACTCTTTTCCCTTTTTTTTTTTGGTAGCTATGAATAATGAGGGAATATTAGCATAAATTTAATCTTGTAATGTCGTTTATAATATGATAAAAAAATAATAGCTATAAATTTTGAAATTTTAACATTGATTTTTAATATAGAGTGTTAGTTGTTTTGCTTAAACATCTATTGGAAGTTTTTCTGTGTGAATTATATGAATTATCAGTGAATAAGAAAGAAAAAAAGAATTCTGAAAAACTAAGAAAAATGTCCCAACAAGAACGATTTCCCTTTTTTCTAAATTTCTAAAGTATTATGCTTTTTGTTATGTCACTAATGAACCTTGGTAAAACTTTAATTGATATTATACATGTTATAAATCTTTGTTTTTACACGTATATTTTTTCAATATACTACACTGTAAAAAAGACAAATGTTTCTTAATCTAGCTCTTATCTTTCTTAAAGTTTATCAAAATATAATATAACCTCTTCTGATTAACTAACAATTCCAAAAAGCGTTGCTTTATTATCAGATACCTTAAAAACCAATAGATTTACGAGATTTAAACCCATTTTGGAAGCAAAAGTTTCTTTTGATTTCCGTAATTTTTGGTAGCATTTTCGGGCAGTTTAAACAGTATATTAATTTATATTTAATTGATTAATATTTAATTGATCTTATACATGTTTTAAATCTTCGTCTTTAAACGAATATTTTTTCAATATACTACACAGTAAAAAAATACAAATTTTTTCTAGTTCTTATCTTTCTTAAGGTTTATTAAAATATAATATAACCTCTTCTGATTTACTAAAAATTCCGAAAAGCGTTGTTTTATCGTCAGATACATTAAAAACCAATAGAGTAGCTAGATATAAACCCATTTTGGAGACAAAAATTTCTTTTGATTCCCGTAATTTTCGGTAACATTTTTGGGCAGTTTAAACAGTATATTAATCAGTTTTATCAACCAAAAACATCGGTCTTTCGAATGCTATCAATTCTCAAGTAAACATTTTCCTGTTTAAGAAACATTATAAATCAATAGAATTAACATTAACGCTAAAATTAATAGCATTAACATTAACATTAAAATTTGTATTATTTGGTTACTCACTATTTATAAATTACGATATGTAGCTGAAAATGCTTACTTAAGAAAATATAGCATTCAAAAAACCAATATTCCGGTACTGAAAACTGATTAATACATTGCAAAAACTGTTCGGAAATGCTTCTGGAAATTACGAGCACAAAAAAAGAACATTTGTCTCAGAAATGCTTCTTCAAATGTCCCAATTGTTTTGCTCATGAATGATTTCAGAATATTCAATCCGGTCTCGAACACGGACTCGCGGAACGACGGGCAGACACCATGACAACTGAGCTACAATCAACGCAGTAATTTCGTTACAAAGTAAGTATTTAAGTTGTGCTAATATATTAGACCCCCCCCCCCCCCCATTTCTCGAGAACTAAGGAGTGTTGTAAAAAATCCGTTGAACCTGAGACTTCTACAATACAACATATATAAAAATAATCAAAATCTGTGACTGTCCTCTCCTTGTTAATGAAATGCTTCCATAAAAATATAATTTCCTTGAGATTTCTATTTATACCAACGTTAAAATACATACTTGTTTGGAATTTTGGAAGTTTTCATTTGGATATTCTTAATCAATAGTATTATGCTTATTTCAGAGATGTTGAATTTCTCTATCCTTATATTCTAACAGAATCCGGATATTTCATTCATAAAAATTATGACTGTAGCTATATATAAAAAGCAAGTACTACCTGATTGGAATTTTTACATTTTTCTTGTAAAAGTGATGCAATATTTAACATACATTTTGCCTCCAATTTGCGTTAAACAAAAGCGTTTTTTTTAAGTCAATAACTTTTTTATTATGCGTGCCTCAATTATTCGATTCCCTGCATATCTCCATTCTGCGTCCAGATAATTGGATGTTCACTGAATGCGCATATAATATTATACAATATACGTATAATTAATAATATTTAATTATTTTACGTTATACGGCATGATACATATACTCCTTTAAATTTCTAAGAAGTCTTCCAACTGTATTTTAAATATTAATTTTTCTATTTAATATTTAAATTGGAGAATTGTTAATCGTCTCGTTACATGCATTTTTTGTAATTGTAACACGATAAACGTATTTTTATTGATTGTGAAAAAACAATATATTTTATAATTGTTTCAAGCGAACGTCAAAAAAAAAAGTTGCGCATTTAATTTTTAAAATATTTTTTTATTGTTCAACATTTTCTGTTAAAGATTTAATGTAACTTAATTTTGGTTACACAATCAATGAGTAAGGGAAAGATGACAAATGTGCCCTGGTGGCTTACATACTTTTTATTTCATTTGCTTTAACGAACCGACAGTTTAAAGAACAATTTTAAAATTTCGTTTTCCGATAAATTTAAACTCTTCGTTAAAAAAAAACCATGCAAACGAAAAAGTAAAGAATAAAGAAAACATTTATTGAAATCAATAATGCAGAACGCAAACAACTAAACTGTCTCCTTAATGCATATTATTTTTGTGCCTTCACTTTTCTGAGCGTGGGACAGAAGTCTAATGATTCGTGCCCTATTTACCAGCTATACTTTAACAGCTTAAAAAAAAAAATTAGGTTATTCTTTGTTCTTATAAAAAGTAGAAAAAAAAGGATAGGCCATCAGATTTAGAATAAACCGTATATTCAGGTTTTATTTAAAGCATTCGATGGTGTTTTCATGTAGCTCAATGGTAAATAAAGTATCTAAAATTTTGAAACAATATTTAAAAGAAGAATTTAATTGTTGATTTTTTTCGTAAAAAGTTATTTGTTTCTATATTTTATGAATTAAAACTGTGTATAGTAAATAACTGTATATTCAATATAAAGTATTCTGACTTATTTTGGTATTTTATATTAATATCGTTATATTTACTATATTAGAATAAATAATAGTAACATTAGAATTTTAAGGTTAATTTTCTTTTATAACCTAATTCATCTAAGATTTTCGTGATTGTTAGCCAATAAGCTTACGTTTAAAGCAACCATATTTAAAATGTTAAAGAAAGTGCATTTGCTGGTTAATTTCATCTTTCAGCATTGTTTCGAAAATTATATTAAAGCTGTTCTCAAATCCAAACTGGCTCCTTTATAACATATTTTTTTATTCATTTTTGTTCGGAAACGCATGAAATTGACAGTTTTGCTCATTCAGAAACTTTGTATTAGAACAACCATTTCTATTTCTTGATAAAGGCAGAAGATCGTTCAGAAAATTGATGTTTTAAACCGAATTTCCGACGAAATAGGCGAAAAAGTGTCGTCACGTGACACGAATCGCTTATAACACGATAAATAATTTATTTATCGAAATAATGGAAAACTCATGTCGATACCATATTGCTTTCATAGTCAGGACTGCCAATTTTATGCTTTTGCGATTAAAAAATGAGTCCTAAAATGTGTCAGAAAGTTTCGCGTTGTTGAACCGGTCATTTGACAACCACTTTAATCGAAACTATTTCCCATGCAACTCCGTTTGACTTCTGCTGCGAAACATTTTGTTGGCGTTTTCATCCATCGACAATGAATCTATAGAAATAATGAAGATTGATCCTATGAAGACGGAGTTTGAGAAGAATTGACTATACTGCTTGTAATAATATGCACGAGATTATTCCCAGGAACACTGTTACTATCCAGAACCTGAAGCAGAGGACACTTAATTTTTTTACTTCAAAACTCACTCCATGGCAGCGTATTGATTGTATGAAAACTTTATTTTAACTGTCCCTGCAGTTTGACATGCGTACGGATCAGATCTTAAAAACATACTGGTCTTGTATTGATTATCTATGTAAGCCTCTATTCAAGAATACATTGGGCCTTCCGCCTAACGCGGCCAACAAATAACTGTATGGATCGAGAGCCAACGTACAGTTTGGGATCCCTTTGGCCGTGGAAGACAGCGACATCTCTCATATATTTGAGGGTTCAAGTTGCTCACGTCCAAAGACAAAATTGTAAAAATTATGGCCTGGGAGGAGTTAAGCGAAACTGCCAACTATCGTCACCAGTCGTCCAGGATAGAAAACCGACAAGATTTCTTAAATTCCACATAAAGTGCTCGTTCCTCTAATAAATACAAATCTCAATGGACGCGAGCACGGATAACAACTGATCATTTCAAGGTGAAGTAGGAGATATACGAAGATCTACATGTCGCCCTTTCCGTGAGTGAGGAAATAGTCGAAGGCAGAAAAAGTTCTTTTTTATTTGAAGAAATATCTGAGAAAAAACGGCGTTCTATCGTTGAGAAATCACCCCACCAGGTCGAAACTAATACCTGCATCTCAGCCGACAAATCTAGCTCAATTTGTTTTAATAGATGGCTATGTATACTACATTTAAGGATTGGAGGTTTATCCATCGGACTAGATTGGGGCTGACAACTAAATTAAATGGATTGAACTGCGGCCCTGGTACATGTAACAAGATGTGCCGGAAATGCGCCCAGGCGGAGACCCTCCCACATGTGCTGAACCACTGCATGGTACATAGTACCTTATATAAAAAACGTCATGATGCAGTGGTAAGCAGGGTGAAGAAAGCAGCAGGTCAATGCTGGAAAGTAATGTTGAAAAATCAAGTCATCGGAGGTGCTAAGCTCCGCCCAGACATACTTCTCAAGAAAAGGAAAGATGTTCTTACTATTGAAGCCACTTTCCCCTTTGAGAACGGTCAGGAGGCCTTGACCTTAACCAGAAAGGAAAAGAAGAAAAATATAATGACATTGCCAAGGAGTTGTGTAAGAGCGGCTGCAATGCTAAGGTTGAGGCTATAATTCTCGACTCGTTAGGAGCCTGGGACCTAAAGAATGAGTCCTGCGGACAATATGCTCCCAAAAATACTTGAAGATGATGAGAAAAATTTTGGTGAGCGAAACTATATCCTACTCCCGGGACGTCTATTATGAGTATTTGAATATGGTTCCTCAGGACTCCGGTGACCGACGTTTTTAGTGCCTCTCTATTAATTGTGATAGCCTTAATCATTCTTCATTGTTTCATCATCTCATTACTTTTATCATTTGTATGTTTTTAAATAAAGTTTATAATATTTTTTAATAAAGTTTATGACATGTTCATGTTTGAATGTATAAATAAAGATTATGATAATTAAACAAGGTTCAATATAAGGACAGCAAAACTTGACTTAGGCCACATGGACACACACTTTATTTTTAGTTATGTATATTAAATACATACAAATAAGTACACTGCCTGTGATAAATCTGCTGTGGCATTGGAAGAATCCATAGTAATATGATAGAAAAACGCAAATCGGAATTCTTATTACTCTCTATGAAAATGATGGATTTTTATGAAATTGATGCTAAATTTTATAGCTCGGATAAAATACCACACATCTTTATGTCTTACTTTTTATTGCTGCTGCTTATGTTCTGTCATGCACATACCTTCTCTTATATTACTCAATTAAAAAAGGATAAAGTAAAAAGGATTAGGTTTAAAAAAATCTTTATATATCATACCACATATGAAATATGTTTGACCAAAATGTTATGTTGGATAACAAGCATTCCTTCAGTTATGAAACTTAAGTAAAAAAATAAAAACATTGTAAATGGAAAACATTTGTGTTTCACACTTTTTATTGAAGATGTTTGAGAAGTTTATTTTCTATTGATACACATAAAATTTTATTTAGACACGCAATGATTTTAACCATAAAGTTTATGCTTGGTAGATATATTTTATTATATTGCTTTGTCACTCTACTGTGTAAAATCTCTTAAAAAGGATATTTTCCTGAAATCATACATGCGTTCTGATGATTACAAATGTGGAAAATTGTTTGATTTAAGATAAATAAGAAAAATAGCCGAAAGCGGAAGACAACAACAGTTGCATCTCTTGCTTTATAAGCATTTTCCAGTGAATATGATCCACCTTCGTTTTTAATTACTGCATTTTTTTTCTTCTGAAGTTTCTCGCAAAAGTGCATTGAAATGTAAGTCCAGTATTGAAAATTTTATTTTTTATTGATTTTCCCATTTATCCTAGAAAATGAATTGTCTTTGAAACTATTACGATAAAATTGCAGAAATGTGTATAGTCGGCACACAATAACTTGGCTAATTAGTACATCAAATTTACATGAATTTATTCGCTAAACATTACATGTAAACATATTTTTACATGCATTTATTCGCAAACATTACATGTAAGCACACTTTTACATGCATTTATTCGTTCGAAAAATTATTCTTGATATATATAGGGATGGAATTCATATAACTTACGCAGCCAGTTAAGCTGCAATGAATCGTACTTTGCTACCACAGGGAATGTTACATATGGTATATTCTAATACGAGCAAATCTTGCGTGTGATATGCAAATTTTATATTAAAAACGACTCTAACGATTTTGACGAAATTTTGTGTCCTACCGTTTTGGGTCACCAGAAAACCATTGGGCTAGGTCCATGTTCGAGAAAATTGGATCAGTGGGTCATTTTGGGTCACCACTGGTCAAAGTCAAACTAATTGTACCTATAAAACGGTTCAAACGTTTTTACTAAATTTTGTATCCTACCATGTTTGGGCAAAAAGAAGACTATTGGACTGTGTCACATGTTCGGGAACTTTCGATTAGTGTGTCATTTTTGGGTCAACGCGGGTCAAATTAATTTTATCTAAAAAACGGCTCTAACGATTTTGATTAAATTTTGTATCCCACGACTTTCGGGCACGAGAAAATCATTGGGCTAGGTCACATGTCCGAGAAATCTCGATTAGTGGGTAATTTTTGAGTCACTGTGTGTGAAGCTAATTTTATCTAAAAAACGGCTCAGAATATTTAGACTAAATTTTGCATCCTATGGTTTTCGGGCACGAGAAGACTGTTTGGCTAGGTCACATGTTTGAGAAATTTTGATTAGTGGGTCATTTTGGTCAGGGGGTCATTATGGATCAAGCTATTTTTATCTTAAAAATGGTTCAGATGATTTTAACTAAATTTTCTATTCTACGGTTTTGGGGCATGAAAAAATCATTGGGCTTGGTCACATGCTCGAGAAAATCTGTTAGTGGGTCACTTTTGGGTCACTGTGGATGAAGCTAATTTTATCTAAAAAAATGACTCAGACTATTTTGACTAAATTTTATACCTTACGGGTTTCGGGCACGAGAAGACAATTGGGCTTGGTCACATGTTTGAGAAAATTTGATTAGTGGGTCATTTTAGTCATGGGTCATGATATTTGAAATCAAAGCTAATTTTGACCGAGCATAGCTTGGTATTATATGCTCGTTTTCAAATAAGCAAATAATCAACATTGTTCCATTTGTAGAAAACGGTCGGAAACCCACCTTGCGATAGGTTACCTCTTGTAATTTCTTCAATGACGAACTTATTGCTGTTTGTATTTCTTACGATAGATATTAGCTTGAATTCCACCAATCAGACAACTCTAAAAATAGTTCTTAGAAATCAATTCTTGGACTGTGCACTACTTTTAAAATATTAGTTCCAAATTGCTTCATTCTGTAACACAAATGATTAATAATTACTTTTAGGTAGCTTTCAATACAAAAAAGTATAAAGCTACCTATTGCAGCCGTTCGGAGGAAACCAGTTCCGGAAAATTTCGATATATTTTCACCGATCATGACCCCCAGACCCCAAAACCACCCTCCGTTCAAATGTTGATTTATATATATATATATATATATATATCTGACCTATGTCATACGATAACGCTCGTATTGATGAAACTAATTGTGTGTATTAAGCTCACCAATGTCTCGACCGAGTTCGTTGGCCAACTTGGTCCGCCATTTTGTTTCAAGATGGCGGCCACTTAAAAATTTAAAACTAAAATAAATATACAAAAAAGTTAAAAAATCTAATTTATTTATTAATTAAGTGTTAGGCTTTGATACGAGGATTCCAGAGCATTTTTTTGGTTTACCTCTATCTTAAAAAATGGCTGAGATAGAGCAGTTTGAAATTCTAGGGTGGCTGACATTTTAAAACAAAACAGCACATTAACGCGATTATTCGCAAATTATTTTCTTTCATTGTTGCAATAATTTTCCCAATCATACGCACAAAACTATATATTCATATCTGTTAGCGCCAAATTCTCGCCAAAATTGGCGACATTTGGCGAAATATTGCTAAATTTGGCGACCAAAATAAGTCTTCATAAATGAAGCCAATTTGGCTATTGCTCAATAATTTGGCGAATGTCTTATTCAAATTCAGTATTAACGAATCTTTTGTAACCGTTTCTTTGCATTTTAACTTGCTGTTTCCGTGTAACATTAGCTAAAATTTTAAAACGAAGATATATGAAAGCTACCTTTTCCTCCCGGTACAGGCCGGAAGGACTTTTTCGCTTTCGCTTTATGACTTGATGCACATGTTGTCCCATTTTCTGCCTTATTTAAAACACTGAACAGCTGTGTAATTGATTTCTTTCCTTATCTCCAATAGTTGTTGCTATATGATAACTAAATTTCGCATTTAGCCACTGAGAACACCGTTGTGTTTCGCAATGTATCACATATTCACTTTCCTATGTTTAGAGACTACTTTTATAACTAACCTACATCATTTCACAAACTATTAACTTATACTCTTTCCATCTTCTATAAATATAATTTTCATAATGATAAATACTTTTCAATGAGTGTTTCTGATTTAGTTGTGTCTTTTTCAGATTTAGTAGTGCAATTATAGTCAGATTCTAATAAAATTAAATTACATGTGCTTATAATCACAGTTCGTAATTGTTTGAATGGAAAGGTTTTTATTGTCAGAAGGAGAAGAGAACAGTGCTTTATCTGACAAAACTGTGAATGTGCATTTGTGAAACATATAAATACAGTAGAACCCCGATTATCGGAAAATCGGCTTAACCGAAAGACCTTAAAACACTTTTTCTTTTTAAATATGGAAAAAATTATTTTGAAACAAGCATGCTGTTTATGAAATAAACAGCGGCAACTTACTTATTTGGACCATTGCGTAAATGCAGACATTTTATTGACTTGACACATACAACACTTCATTTCTTTACAAATTATGTTGTGATTTTTTTTTCAACTGTGCAATAATTTAATACTGCTTTATCACGCCTGCATTTAAACAACAACATATCTGAACCTGTTGCATCTTCCTACCACTGTACTGTGTTTCCTACATTTCAATATATTGAAGTGAGAAATGAACATAGTGAACATAGAAATAGATAAGGACTTCTAACGAAATAGCCTTTCAAAGAAGAAATCCGTTCCTTGAAAAATGTTTCAAATAGGTGGCTCATGTGTAGGACATTTGCTTTATACGTCACCAGTTGTCTGCTTCTTCGAATCGTTTGCTTGACAGCCATCGTCTGTTGGGTATCCGATATACAGTTCTGATTTTTTGTTGTATGTGACCTACCTTAGCAGAGATGCTCGCCGGCTGCGCAGAACCGTGAGCACAGTAGCCATTAAGTTCGAAAGTCGCGACACGATAGTAACACTATTTCGTTAGAAGTCCTTACCTATTTCTATGTTCATGACCAGTATCATTTATTTTCAATGCGTTGAGGCACTTCATGCTTATAAAAACCTATTTTCATTTTAAAATATTACTCCTCTTAAATAAAGTTTGTAGGAAATTAAAACACGTGTAAACAGGAAAGGTAAATCGCTCAGATTTCGAATTCATGATTCACCTGCAAGCACGAATGTGTTACCTTACTATGGGGAAGTGAGAAGGGTGAATAGTGTCATTTGGTAGAATAAAATTAGGAAGGACCCCAGTTATCCGAAAATTCTTATGGAACCCCAGTCAATCGAAAATTCTTTGGTCCCATGATTTTCGGATAACCGGAATTTTACTGTATTTTCTTTTTGCGTGCGTATGTATGTAAATAAACTTTAAATTATGGGTAATATAATTTGTGAAATTATTTTTCATTAAAATGAGATAAATGCATTATTTATATGTATTTTAGTGTAGTTAAATTAATTAGAAGAATAATGTCTCCAATACCATTAAAAAACTTTGAGTAAGTGATGTAATTAGATTAACTACTATTAGTTAAACTGAGTTCGTTCGTAAATTTTCGCATTTAAATATATATTGTATTAACACTTATAAAGAAATTTTACACACATAACAAAATTTCACCAAAAACATTTAAACGATAATTTTAATTTAACTATATCTTCAAAAGTTTTGTGGTTTAACATTTCATTAAAAACCTTATGTAAAATTAAACAGGTAATTTTATTATTGCTAAATGTAAATGAAAACGTTTTCAAAGTTTTCTTCAAAACACGAAAAGGCGATTTACACCATGTTATTTAAATTACGTTTTATATTCTTTACGTTTATTAATGTCAACAGTTAATCTTTTTTAATGCTTCTCTTTCTCGTGCGCGACAAAGTTTCACAGAAAGACATGAAGCATTTAGATAAATTTTCGGAAAATTATGTGTGAAGACTATAAAGAAGAAAAAAAATATTTTGCATTTATGCAATTTAAGGAACAACTTTTATTTATTTTCATGCATCATTGTTAACTGTATGTCCAGCTGCTGCGCTGTGTCATAAAATACACAAAATTATTTTTTATTAGATTTTTTTTCTGAATTTTTATTTAATTTTTTTTTTTATTTACAACATGTATTAATTAGCCATTTTTTTTAATGTCACTAGGCAGTTTCATATTAATAGGAAAATATTTATAGTTTCAACATTAATTTTCATGGTTTTAGTACGGAATTTAAATTAAATTCCTTTCTTAAAACATTAATTTCAAAGAATACATTACTTTACTTTACTTTACATTACTTTAAAAAATAATGCAGGATAGGTAACAGGTGTGGCTACATCAGAATACTTATGATTCTTTTTAAAATACTTTCATAATTTTGAGTTATTTTTTAATATAACAAAATCAAGTAATATGATCATTTAAATAATTTGCAGATATTCACCAAGCCTTCTCATTTTTTTCGTAATTTATCTTAAGACCATAGCTTCTTCATTACATGATACTAATTATTTAAATATTATCTTTAGTTCCACTATAATTCACATGAGTAATATATGTCTATAATATATGAGTTTTACTAAAACCACCTTTAAAAAGATCTCTAATTTTAAGAGAACGAAAAATTGAGAACGATGAATTGAAAGACTAATTATTTAACTAACCATGGTAAATACACGGTAAAAAAGACAGATTTTTTAAATCTACGATAATATAATATAACCACGTACAAAAGTGTACAATAACCTTTTCCGAGTTAACAACGAATTCAAAAAGTGTTCTTTAGATTTAGACTTACCAGAAACCAATATATATATATTTTAATTTAAAGAACCATCTATAAAAACTGTTTATTTTGATTCCACGGATTTTCGGAAACATTTCCAAGTATTTTTTATAGTGTACTAATCTGTTTTCTCAAACCGAAACATCGGATTTTAGGATGCTGTCAATTTCTAATTAAATATGTTCACCTCCGTAACTGAATTTATATTTGCAAGAGTAAAAAATAATATTAATTTTTGTATCAGTGTTGATGATGCTAATTTTTTACGTTTGTCTGTAAAACATATTTGCCAAACATGAAAATGTTTACTTGAGAAATGATAATATCCGAAAAACTTACAGGGTAAATCCAGGTTAGACGCTCTATCGGGTTAGTTGCCCTAGTCACAGTATTTCAGCTGTTGGACGTGTGTCGGTACTAGTGACGTTCTTCTACTATCAATTGTTATAAAACAATGTAGTAGACGATGTTGAAGCAATATATTTCCTGAAATAAACCTTTAATCCACCAAAGATATTTATTTTATTGTTGGCAAGATTTCATACCCCCCCACCCCTCCCTAAGTTACATCTGTACTTATAAAAGAGTAGCTTGATTTTCTCATAATCAGCGCCAAGCCTCAGCCATTTGTCCTAGAACAATGAAATTT
Organism: Maratus michaelseni; assembly: GCA_963931845.1. NCBI lineage: Eukaryota > Metazoa > Arthropoda > Arachnida > Araneae > Salticidae > Maratus > Maratus michaelseni. The sequence continues at coordinate 124,437,205 of OZ007590.1, read as the reverse complement.
GGAATACATGTTCCTTACACAATGTAGGCACCCACTAAGAAAGGATTTTGGAAAATTCATACCCTAAGGGGGTTACATGGGGGTTCGAAAGTTTTAGATGGTTTCGTCTTTTTGGCATACGTCAGCAGGAGTTTTAAGTAGGAGCGTGAAATTCGGGATAACAATTCTATTAAAGAATAGTTAAACATGTATTTCAGGCGATTTTAGAAATTCAATCACTAAGTGGGTTAAATGGGGGACGAAAATTTTCGGTGATTTCACATTTTCACCATATCTCATCAGCAGTTTTAGGTAAGAGCGTGAAGTTCAAGATAACTAATCTACTACAAACATAATTAAACACGTATTTCAGCGATTTTAGAAATTCAACCACTAAGGGGGTTAAGTGGGGGTCAAAAGTTTTAGGTTTTAGGTGTAGGTTTATAAGCTCATAAATTATAATATTGTTAATAACAGTATAGATTTGAAATATTTCAGTTATTTTTTTACTTCTGAATTACTTTGATCATTTAAAATACTGTTTAATTTAGGTATCTCAGTCCTTTTAAGACTGGCGTTCTGATTATTCAACGAATTTTAAAAATACATAATTTTTTTACATTTACCAAAAAAAAAAACTTTAAATCAAGAATTTTAAATAGTAGAAAACTATGGTGTGAAGTTAGAATGGAGTTTTCCTTCTTTTTCTTTTTTAACGTTTGTACTTATACAAAACGCTGATCATGTAATGAATAATAAATTTAGGAATATTGTACTTCGCTGATAATATTATATGGTATTACGGTAATTGAGAAGATCTTAACATGATTGACTTTTTTCAGTAAGTAAGCGCACATGTGTACGTTCAACAGAGGTTCTTAAATGGAACTTCATATTAATTACACTGGTTTACAAATTTAAAAACTTTTTATGTACTTTTGATAAAACACCTATTTTCTTATTATACTACCTCTTACTAATGAAAGGCGCTATTTGAAAAAAACCTATCACGTCACATTTTTAATTTTTTTAAATTTTTCAATATTCACATTTTTAATTCTACAGTATATCTATCACGTCACATTCAACTTACCGGCATTGTCAACTTGGATTCTATATTCTATTTTCTTGTGTTTTTGTGAACTAAAGTGGTTTTGTTTTTGATAAAATGTCTTATAGAGTGTGTAAATTAAATTCTGGTCGTTTATGTTACGTTTGTGGACAATTTATATTCGTAAAAAAAGAAGACCGATATCGGAATGTTCTAAAACAGCATATGTGCATTATTTTGGATTCTCAGTGATTAATCAAGATAAAAAGTGAGTCCCACATGTTTTTTGTGAAAGCTGTAGGCTTACTCTTATATGCTGGGCTTCGGGAGAAAAAAAAGTATCTTCAATTTGGATCACCAATGCTGTGGAGAGAACCTTCAAATCACGAAAATGACTGTTATTTTTGTTTGACATTAACTGCAGGCTTTAAATAAAAAAAAAATAAACATAAAATTCACTATTCTGACATTCCATCAGTCTCAAAATCGATATCACATTCAGAAACTCTGTCACATCTTGTATGTGCAGATATGTTAAGTGCGAGTTACCAGGATATTGACGATCTGTTTATGGAGGATGAAAATTATGACGAACTCGTAATGGAAGATGATAAAACGCCACATTTAATAAACCAAAATGAGTTGAACGACCTTGTGCGAGACTTGCAACTATCTAAAACAGTGGAACTTATTGACACCAAACATCAAATTAACTTATTACCGAAATCGAAGTCAAATTTTCAGCAGCTATTTCACCAAAGAAAACGGTCATCCATAGATTCTTAGGAAATCATAAAGATGAAAATTGTGAAAAAAATATTGCTGTTTTATTACAAAACCATCATGCAATGGGTGTGAACATGTCTCTGAAGATACATTTTCTCTATTTACACCCGGATTTTTTCTCTTAAAACTTGGGTGCCGTGAGTGACGAGCAGGGCGAGCGTTTTCACCAAGACCTTAAACTTTTTGAAGACAGACACAAAGGTTTTTGGGACGAAAGTATGTTAGGGGACTATTGCTGGTCTATTTTAAGAGAAACAGATCGAGAAAATTATAAAAAGAACAGTAAAATCAATCGTTTCTAATTTTTCTTTTTATATTTCACTTTATTATTATTTTTTAAGTATTTAGTAAATATTTTTTTAACTAGACGTGACAGATTTTTTTCAATAATTTTCCCGTATTCAGTGCACTAGAATCTATGAAAAAATACACATTTCGGTGAAAGTATATAAACCGTGTAAACCAGTGTTATATTTCCTTTAAACTTATTTTTATCACACAATTTTGCTGAAAAATATCTTGAAGACACATATTTAATTGAGATAATTTAGCTTTTAGAAAATATTTTCATAAAAATTTTGAGACTATAATATATAGACATTATCCTACTATCACAATTTTTACCTATCGGTTTGCAGCTTAAATTAAAATTTTTATTTCAAACATTTTCTAATGGCCTTCATCGTAGTATGGTGCGTACTTAAATGTTCGTCAGTTTCATAGATAGAGGCATAGTATTTTATATCCTATGTACACATTTTTTATGTCTAACACTAAAAGCCATAATTATTCTTTTAATTATAAAGAATATATTTTTTCATTTTAAAATATTACAACTTTTATATTTAATAAATCTATTGCAAACTATGTTTTTCTTCTTAAGAAGACGTCTTTAGGTTAAATGTTGGTAACTAATTTATCCTCGTGTAAGAGTAGTACTTCATAGTTACATCGTTTTGTATCAATACAACGAGCGAGTTGGCTCAAACTACTTTCTGTATAAAACAAGGATAATAATTGATTAAAATATTCATTTAATAAATTTTGTTTCGTCTCAGTTATAGAAGAAATTTTCTATACCGTAAGGCGAAAGCATTTTTTGCTGTGAGATTTCAGAAGTTCATAATCTTTGCATTCGAAATATTCTTTAATTTAAATTATCATAACTTTAAGATTAATAAATATATTTAGAATGTTTTTGTTTTAGTATAGAAAAATTTACTACGACACGTTGGAAATATGTAGATTATTTGTTCTCATATATAGTTATTGGTCTATAAAAACAATTTCCATCATTACAATGAGCAAATTTTATAATACTTCTTTTCTAATAAAATATCATTATATATAAGACAAAAATTATGGTTAATTAAAACGCTGATTTACTGCGCCATTTTTAAAAAAATCTTCTAATTTATAAATAATGACTGTCTGTAGGAAGACTTATTATTAATGACAACATAAGCACAGTTCTGATATTATCTCACACAGAACGTATTATTTATTCTTGTCTCTCGAATAAATTACTCTCATTTGTATTATAGAAAAGGTTTAATTTTTGTAGCACATAATGGGTTCTTGAGCCTTTTGACCTAATTTGTTTTTCATTGTTATATAAATATTTATTTCATATTCTTATGAGAATAATAACAGCAAGATTTATTACAGTGTTTTCCTCTGCGAATATTCTTCTTTACTCTGAAGATTTAGTTTCATTTTGTTTTTCACAACAAAAAAAATTACTTTTTAATCAGTGAAAAAAAAAAAGCATTAGCTTCAGATACTAGTATTTTTCATTTAGTTTCATTGTCTTATTGCATATTTAATAAAATTAATCACTTTTTTTCTCTTTTTGATGTGAATCTCTTAGTCAGTGAAAGTTTGAAGTCAGAAAGGAAAGATTGAACTTAATGGTACAAAATCGAAATTTTGAAATAATTTTTTTGTTATTTTGATTTATAATTTTCTTATATATCTATAATTTTGAAAGAATTTATAATATTAAATGTCATGATATTTTTTTAAAGATCAATAATATTGGCAAATATCAGAACAATCCTAATCCTATAATGTTATTAGTGTGAAAGTATGTGTGAAAGTTTAGCTGAAGTCAGCATCAAAATTTATGTTTTAATATCTTTGTCTCTTGGCATAAGTTGAATAATCCAGAAAATGTTTTAGTCAAATGTTTATCCAGCTCAATCAAATCCCTTTTTTAATAATTCATAATTCACTTAGTTTCTTTCCGAATCATTCGATATTATCCCTATAAAATTTAGCCATTTTTCCCTATAGTTGTCACATATTCAAAAACTCAGAATAACAATAATTCCACAACAAATAATTTATAATTGAAACATTTACACGTGAATAATGAAAATGAAATTTATAATTCAGTAGAATATGGCGTCATATTTGAAATGTAATATTGAAATATTTGTTACTGATACATGGAGCATGGATATCAGTTATGTATAGAAGAGGGGTTTCATCAAACGTTAAGTTTTGATTAAAAGAAAAGAAACTGAAGAAGAAATATAATATTAAGAAAGGATTTCGGCTGGAAACAAATGACGTCATAATTGAAATAAAACGGACATTTTGAAATATGTTTTAATAATACACGTAGCATGAAAATCAATAAGTGCAGAAAGCAGTTCATATTGACATCATATTTGAAACAAAAGAGTAAAATACATTTTTCTGATATTGATTTATTGATCATAAATATCAGTTACATACAGAGTGTAGTACTCTGTAAAAACCGGCGTCATTAGGAACTGGAAAAGAAAATGGACATGAATTATATCATTAAAAATACATTTCACTGGGAAGAAATTGACGCCATCAGGTTTTGAATAAAACAGCCATTTTCAAATATTTTTTTTATGAATAACAAGAGCATGGATATCAATGGCCCTCGTCATGTAACGTCGCAGGCAATTCAACACCGTGTAGCAACCGAAAATTGGAACCATACAAAACATTCAAATAACATTGACACACTACTTCCAGTACACATGTCAAATTTATTTTCTCAATAAAACAAATAAACAAACACATTACTTCCCAACGGTTTGTATTGATCCAATTTACTACTCACGAGCAGGGAAGACCGAGCTATGCTCGGTCAAAATTAAATTTGAGTTCAAATATCATGACCCATGACCAAAATGACCCACTAATTGATTTTTCTCGAACATGTGACTTAGCCCAACAGTCTTCTCGTGTCCGAAAACCATAGGATGCAAAATTTAGTGTAAATAGTCTGAGCCGTTTTAAGATAAAATAGCTTGACCCATAATGACTCATGACCAAAATGACCTACTAATCGAAATTTCTCGAACATGTGACCTAGCCTAATAGTCTTCTTGTTCCCTAAACCTGTAGGGTGCTAAATGTATTTCAAATCCGCTGAACCGTTTTTAAGATAAAATAGCTTGACCCATAATGACCCATGACCAAAATGACCCACTAATTGAATTTTCTGGAACATGTGACCTAGCTCAACAGTCTTCTCGTGCTCGAAAACCATTGGATGCAAAATTTAGTGTAAATTGAGCCGCTTTTTAGATCTTGACCCACAATGACCCAGAAATGATCCACTAATCGAATTTTCTCGGACATGTGACCTAGCCCAATGATTTTATCGTGCTCGAAACTCGTAGGATACAAAATTTAATCAAAATCGTTAGAGCCGTTTTTTAGATAAAATTAATTTGACCCGCTTTGACCCAAAAATGACCCACTAATCGAAAGTTCTCGAACATGTGACCCAGCCCAATAGTCTTCTCGTGCCTGAAAATAGTCGGATACAAAATTTCGTCAAAATCGTTTGAACCGTTTTTTAGATACAATTAGCTTGACCATGACCCAAAATGACCCAAAATGACCCACTAATTGAATTTTCTCGAACATGTGACCTAGCCCAACAGTCTTCTCGTGCCCGAAAACCATTGGATGCAAAATTTAGTGTAAATTGAGCCGCTTTTTAGATCTTGACCCACAATGACCCAGAAATGACCCACTAATCGAATTTTCTCGGACATGTGACCTAGCCCAATAATTTTATCGTGCTCGAAACTCGTAGGACACAAAATTTAATCAAAATCGTTAGAGCCGTTTTTTAGATAAAATTAATTTGACCCGCGTTGACCCAAAAATGACCCACTAATCGAAAGTTCTCGAACATGTGACCCAGCCCAATAGTCTTCTCATGCCCGAAAATGGTCGGATACAAAATTTCGTCAAAATCGTTTGAACCGTTTTTTAGATACAATTAGCTAGACCATGACCCAAAATGACCCAAAATAACCCACTAATCGAATTTTCTCGAACATGTGACCTAGCCCAATGGTTTTCTGGTGCTCCAAAACGGTAGGATACGAAATTTCGTCAAAATCGTTAGAGCCATTTTTAAGATAAAATTTGCATATATATATATATATATATATATATATATATAACCACACACAAGATTTGCTCGTATTAGAATATATGATATATATATATATATATATATATATATAACCACACACAAGATTTGCTCGTATTAGAATATATGATAAGCGAAACTGAGTAGCCCGCGACTTGACCACTGATGTGTCCATAAGTACAGAAAAGTTTTTACTTTGAAAAATGACCTTATACGCATATAATGTTGATTTTAATCAAATTTGGATAATTAATTTAAATTTTTACAATTATCGGAAATATTTAATTTTATTTTTGACATTATTTCCTATATCTGCGATATGAATTCTTTTCCATTTATTTCCAGTTGCTTTATTTTATTATCAAAATGAATTTATGATAATCGTTCATTAAATTTCAAGTTTTTAATGTATAGTTTTTGCATGAGAAAATGACATTATAAGTATATTTTCATGCATAAAATTAAAATTTTCAATTCTCATTCAATTTTATTTAATCAAGACTATATTTATTTCGGTCCAGGAAACAATTTATTTCACATATATTGTGATATAAACTAAATGTTTAAACGTTTTCATGTGTTACAGTAAAGCATATTTGTGCATATTTCAAGAAGTGAAATGTTTTTAAAGTAGAAAAAGATTAATCGGTACGAAAATTTTTCCCTGATGTAAATAATGAATTTTGTATTAATGAGATGCAGTATAAATTGCTAACCAAAAAGTATCGCGTGCATTGCGTTTCTCGTTCATTTACAGGGACACACAAAATAATTCCGTTACAGTCGTTGTACGATAATTACAGTCTATGTGTGATAAGTGTGTTTTCAACTTTGGCATTGTAAATGGTGTGTATAAATTCTGTTGATCATATACAGGTCTACGCAAAGGAATTCGTAAGTATACTGACTATGGGAGTGAATTGCTTAAAGGTATTTTTAATTGTGTTACGCATTTTCCTGCTGAAGTATGTTTACTTGACTAATATAACTTTATGGAATATAAATAAATTCATATACAGGGCTACGCATCGAACAAGATACATTGTCGTTTATGGTTGGTAATTGCTGGAAATAAGTTTTCAGTTGCCTTATGCGTTTTTTACCTGAATTAAATTTTAGTTTAATATGTGGTGTGTACAAAAGTCTTTATATAATATACAGGGCTGCACAAAAGATTTCGAATGCATTTCCATCGACTGGCGAAAATTGCTAAAAGTAAATTTTCTAACTGAACTAATTTTTATCATGCTATGTAGTATATATCCAAATCTATAGATATTATACAGGGCAGCACAAGATAATTTGACTAATTTTTGACTGTGAAAGTAAATGCTAAAACTGGATTTTTAAATATGTTATATGTTTCTAAAACTGCTTACTACATATCTTCTTTCACCTTATTTAACAGTGAATGTTCGTTACAGTTTTATTGATGTGTTGGGAAGGGTTTCATAATCGCTGCTTGACGCACGATTTTCCGTTCTTGTTTAATGACACCTCGATTATAAAAAATGCAAAGTCACCGTATCACCGTAATCAATTATCAGGCAAAAGAAATTGTCGAGTTTGTAAAGGACACAATTTAAATACACTGAAAAAATATTCGTGTTACTTTACACCAAAAATGGTAGCAACAAAGTTGCCACCATTTTTGGTGTAAAGAAACACCACTTGTAAATTGGTGTAAGGAAACACCAAAAATTAATTAGTGTAAAGAAACACCACTTTTGGTGGCAACAAAGTTGCCACCAAAAGTGGAGTAATAAAACACCATCATTGATTTGGCGTGCTTTAACACCAAATTGGGTGTTCTACTATCTAATTTAGAATATGCCACTTAGATGCAGCATCACACCAAATTTGGTGTTCCAAATCTGCTCAATGAATTCACTGTCCCTGCTATCCTGATGGAGAAAAATGTTTGCACTGTTATACATTTGCATAGAAATTAAACATATTTTTCTCTTTGATTCAGAAAATGATAGTTAAAAGTCAGTTAGCAAATCTGTGATTGAAATCCTCGCTAATTTTTTTTATTTCAATTATAAAAATTTACCGATGTTTCAAAATATGTTATATTTTAATCAAGAGGGGAAAAATACAGTAAAAATGCCTGTAGTTTTACGTAAATGTCCATTACCTTTCAATCACTTTTTCCCTTTGGATAATTTGTGTCGACAGATTTTCGGTCTCATTTACTCATACACATTTGAAGATTGCTTTAAAAAATAATTTGGTGTTATAAGATTTATCTGGTGTTTAATTACAACAATTATGATATCAACTTTGTTGCCACCATTAATAAAGCCTTATTCAATTACAGGTATAATTAAAAAGAATTCCATGGAAATTTAACAATATAAATGTTATGATTACATGAATATTAAAATAAACTGAGTCAGGAAATTCTGTTAGACTTTGTATTTTTTTCATATTAAAATACTTACATTAACAATGGAGCCACATGGAACTATTTGCACTTATTGTTAGTAGTTAAAGGGTTTAAAAGCCAATCAATATAGCATTATAGAAGTTTTAGCCATCACCTACTCTTAGCCATCACCCACTCAAGCTAGCAGAAAAATTATAGAATTTTCTCGGAAGACATTTACATACTCATAGCTTAGATAGGCAGTCCTGACAGTAAGTCTTTGGTTTAATGAGTATATTTGCAATTTCAGAATAAAAAAGTGATTTTTAGAATCACTTAAAAGAGCATTAGTCAAGATTAAAAATAAAGAACTATTTTAATTAATCATAATTGTAAAAAAAAAGCTTGCATATTGCAGTGCACTAAACCAAACAGCATATAATTATTACTTAACATTATCAAAACACATTTCATGGTTAAATACATTGATATTAACCAAAATAGCCTATACCCAGTTAAACATAAAACAGGAATACATAAATTTTTCACTTTCTTCTAAAATTATAATTTTGAACTTGTACTGTTAAAAATGCCCAGCTAAGATATATTACACACAATATTACAATTTTTATATGTAACAAAACATTTTTAAGTATTGCATTCCATGTATGAAACATCATTTAATGTTACCAAAATATGCTTTAAAACAATATACCACTTTCCATTTGTGTATTAGCTGAAAAATGAATGTCTAAATTGCAAGAGGCTTGCATCCACCAAAAAAAAAATCTTAAATAGTCCTTATTAGATATTTTTTTAATTTTATATGCGCCAAAATGATCATTTAAAGCACACTCCCTCTCCCCCCTCCCCCATAAGCTTCTAAAAAAAAACTTTATCACTATCTGTTACAATTGCAAAGGCTAGAAAAACCCGGTTTAAACCTTGAAATAAACCGGGTTTTTTGGGAATAAACTTGGGTTTTTGGGAATAAACCAGGTCTTTTGAGAATAAACCTGGGAATAAACCGGGTTTATTAGAAATAAACCTGGGAATAAACCGGATTTTTGCAATTTAAAATTTTAATTTTTTTTTAATTTTTTGAAAAAAAATTGGTTTTTCTTCAGCTAATTTCCTAATAATAAATAATCCAGTCCATTTTATTTTTCATTTACTTTTTTTAAATAAATCACAAACCTTTTGTTCAGAAAATCATAGTAAATGTTGATAACAAATGTTCTTTACTTTTCAAATTTTCTTTACACATGTTGCATTTTTATACAATTTTACATCTTGTGTGTGAAGAAAACTAACATTGCTGCTATAGGGTACTGGAGTACTGATCAAGTAAACTGCCCCCCCCCCCCCACTTCCTATTTGAAGATGGCGTTATATATTTTTTTTCAACTTGCTACCAAATTCATAAGAAATTTCGACTTAGATATGTTTCTGGTCTGCAAACAAAAAGGGGAAAATAATTTTTTATATTGTATAAAAATAATAATTTTATTAAATTATACTGTCGTAAGCTCTTCCTTATAAAGAAAACAGTATTTATCACAATTATCATACAATGGATATGGTTACAAATAAAATTCGTAAAAAGCTGAACATCGAGAAAATAATGCAGTTATCTAAGTGCTTTATGATTGTGAGTCAGAGCTTTAATATAAGTGACCATTGACACTATAGTCGTACAGGTAAAATATGCAGGAAGAATAATTTTAAACAAAATCAAACTGTTTCAAATAAAACTCATTTTCAGTCTGTTTAATTACTTACAGTCCTCCTGTCTGTCTCACTGTTTTTCAAACAAAACAATTTTTAGAACGTCAACATATTGTAATTTCGTTTCAGAGGTAATATATACACAATAATGGAAAATGGGTAAGCTGGGATAGTAAATTATTGGGTGGGCTCGGGCCCCAGCGGCCCATTTAAGTTGGTGCCACTGCTATTTAGTACTCTTAAATAAATAAGGACTAATAACTTTGCTTCCCTTGCGTTTTAAACAGCAAATAAGTAGTTTTAAAATGAAAGCAAAATGGCGACTGCTTCGTTCTCGTTCTCTGTTGTCGTGTGCTGACGCAACATTCTGACGTCATCGTGTATCTGAACACCAAACGCTGGATAGCGAGATGAAATTGTACACCTATATTGGAGTTTTGGTTTCCCAAATTAATTTGAAAGCGTCATTCTGGGTGTATGATAACACCGATTCTTTTTGAAAGAGTAAAGATAAACTATTTTAAGTATATTATAACACTTAATTTAGTGTTGACACCAAAATTAGTGTATATTTAAACCTTATTTGGTATTTCATAAACCCAAATTAAGCGTAATAATACTCCCTCTTTTTTACAGTGTAGGAATAAAACACAAATACAAAAATAAATATGAAATGCACAGAAAAATGTGAAAAATAAATTTTATAATATGAAATAAAATATTTTTTTTAATATTAAGTATATTAAAATCTACAGGCATTTTTTTATTATGAATAATCAGTTACATTATGAACAATCAGTTACATTTATATACATTGTGTTAAAACTCAATAGGAAAAATATATTAATTTGAAATTAATTACTCAAAATAAAGATATTTTTATTGGCAAAGACAGGATGCATGTGAAATTATATCATTAATGTAAAAAAAGTGTATTAGTTTTCTGTTCATGTCTAATTATCGTCAGAAACATTAACATTATTATTACTTTTGTTTCGGCCTGTGTGTTGAATTTATTTATTCTCAAGCATTATTTATACTTCAAACTTTATTAAACTTTACATAGTAATTTAATTCTTTTGAAAAATAAACAGTATTATATAATGAACGTTTTTCGAAATGTTCTCCATTTTATTCTTTTGCGAAGAATCAATTTTTTCCCCACTATCATGTAAAATACATATTTATTTCAACATACTATTAACTGAAGTTGAGCTTTGAATTAACCTCATTTACCTGACACATTACTTTCATTTTATTGTAGCTGATACCTGGATTTTAAAAAATACATCACTTTTTTTTAGATTATATTTGTTACTTTTGCTGTATGATGATGATAAATCTTTATTGAAATTGCATCGACGACATTAGGTACAAATTTATCACAAAGCGAGGCATTTAAAAGTAGTATATTTCCAAAAAAAAGTGTACTCTATATATGTTATATTTTAAAGTACTTTTATTATTTAAACATACTTTGTTAAAACCTTATTTCAAGGTTACAGAATTTGTTTGATACCACCCTTTTAAGCATACTGTATTGTTTTCATTTAGATTCCAGTTGTTGTAACGGGAAAGGGTGTAGTAAAGTATGACAAAACGGATATTTATAATGGATTTTATCGATTTTTTTACGGGGGTAGGATACCTTTGAACATGTCGAAAAAGCAAAAATATATCACTATGTTCCAAGCTTTAAAACTTGTGTAATAACTCAAAAATAAAAATAAAACTTAAATTAAATATAAAGTTCGTATTTAAATTTATATTTAAATATATATATATATATATATATACTTGTAAATTCGTAAATAAATATTGAAATGATAAGTTTAAAATTATATATGATAATAAGAGAAAAAAAAACATAACACGTCTTGCGCGCAGTGTTACTATAAAACTATGCATGACAATTAAAAGAAATTTTCATCACATATTCATTTCTGTATTATCTACAACTTAAAACCAGAAAAAAATAAGATTTAATTTTTTTTGTTTTTGTACTTTGAAAATATTTTTAAAAAATTGAAAATTTAAATTTTTTTTGAATTGATAAGTTCATATTTTACTTTAGTCAATATTTTTTATAAATATTCTGGTTTTAGTATAAAGGTAACACTAGTATGTATTTATTTTCACCACAATTTCCTCTTTATATGCATATTTTCAGATTTTATCATGCGCGCAAGACGCGTTATGTTTTTTTTCTTACTCTTATTATCATATATATTTTTTAACTTATCATTTCAATATTTATTTATGAATTTACAAGTATATATATATTTTTAAATATAAATATAAATACCAGCTTTATATTTAAATGAAGTTTTCTTTTTATCTTATTGCACAAGTTTTGAAGGTTGGAACATAGTGATATTTTTTTTTTGCTTTTTTCGATGTGTTCAAAGGTATCTACCCCCATAAATGAAATTCGATAAAAATTACTTCTTTTTAAAATTCACCACTGTTGAAAAGTCGGGAGAAATGTTAAACGAGAATCTTTTGCAACAAGTCTTTCGAATATTAAAAAAAATGAAAATATTCGGAGTAATATCTTTACTCATTTTGATGTGTTAACTACAGTGAATTCTGTTGAAAATGCTGTGGCTTTACACAATACAGAAATCGATATTTTAGAATTATTAAGAGTATGAATGTCAATACATTCGCATATTTTAAAAATGTAAAACCAATTAAATTCGAAAGCAGTTATTTAAAACGGAATATGAACAATCATGTAAATATCAAGGAGAACAAAGCGAAATTGCAATGTTATCGATGCGGTGATTTTTCATGTTTAACTAATTCTTGTAAATATATTAATGAAAATGTGTAATATATTTAAAAAACAGGGTCATATTTGTTATGTTTATACAATTAAAAGTAGTATTTCTTCGAAGCAAATGGATGTATTAAATACAGTTGACATTTTATCTGGAAGTTATGATAAGGTATGATAAGGTAGCTGTTTTAATAGAAAATAGATTGAGAGTTCATATAGACTTGGGTATCGGTTCAGTAATTTCTGTTGTACCAATTAAAAGTTCTCGATGATATTTCCAAATAATAGACTATTTCCACCCGACGTTCAGCTAAGATCTGAAACTTTTAAACTGGTTATGTAAGTGTCTCTTGTGGTAATAAAAATAAAAATGTTAAATTTTATTTGATAAAAGAAGATAATTTTCCATTATTATTTGGTAGCTATTGAATTTCAGAATTTAACATGCTTCCTGATTCATTTTGGGATTTTTTATATTTCCTTATAATAAAATCCTTGTTCAGTTTTAATTATTGTAAGTAATAATATATTATATAACTCATTACCTATCACAGTTTAATTCGAATTAACGCTATTAAATAAGTACAAAACTAAGAACTGTTTCGTAATTTTATTTTATAAGGGACTATTTATAGTGGACACCCCTGCAATCTTTTGTTCGTATAGTTTTTGGTATAGTTTCGTAAATTATCTTTTTCTTCGTATGGGTTTTCCCTCCTCTGATAATTATAGGAACTAATCTCAATACCAGAAAACGCTGAAATTTTATCAAAGTATAGTAACTCGGTAAGTTTTGACCACAAAAAATTGGTATTTTATTGATTTACATATTAGAGTATGGGGAAAGATTTTATAAATACAACTTAAATGATACACGGAGTGTATAATAATTTTAGTTTCGTTACTTAAAAAAACTATATTGATGTAAATATAGTCTCATGTGATTAAAAATTACATTTCAAACATTTTTGCTACTGAAACTATACCACTAAAACTGACATTTTAGGAATTACGTATTAGTTAACGATAAAAAGGTACATTGACTATAATGTTTAGAATTTCATGTAGATTTTCACTGAAATATATTTATGAATAAACTATTCCTTTATTAGACAACATTATTCAATATAAAATTTCTTAAAATAATTGCTATTGTAATGTGTGATTTTGGGTAATAAGCACTCCTAAGATAATTTTCCTAATATATGAATTTTAATGAAAAATCAACCACTTTTATTTGATAAAAGAAGAGAAGATGAATATATATTTTCAGTACTGTAAACTAGTTAATCATCATGTATTCTGAGGATATAGAATAATTACCTGGCACTTCACATAAATGTCTTTACATTTTAGTATAAGATTATTTTCAAATCTATTCAAGTGTATTTCTTACAAAATCATATTTTTAAGTAATTTTCTATGTAAATTCTCGCATGTTAGCACAGTTATCAAATTACCGTTCAATAATGGAACTTTCTCCTTTATTTACATTTTGAATATTCTGATAGAGATTTTGATATTCCACATGATTATTATGTTCTCTCTATTCATACTTATGAATTCTCTGAAATATTACAGGCTTCATTAGATAATGATTCTGTCATTTCAAACTTAGTGCTATTAATTCTATAAAGTAAAACTTTTAAAGTTTTTGTTAGAGTTTCTCTAAGCACGGTTACATTAGATAATAAAGAATTGCAAACTGAAAATTTTAATCACAAAATATCTGTTTCTAAGAAGAATAAAACCATTATTTGAATCTGGATTTATTGTGATGCTCATTTATTTCAGATTCTTTTGAAATTACTTTCATACATTCACTATTTGTTTCTTAAGTGTAACTTAGTGTCTTGATGATTGCCTTTTTATTTTATGAACTAAGAGACAAGAAATTCATTGGATATTTTTCATTAATTTCTCTCTGACTAAAAAAAATAAATAAATGAATGAATAAAATATTTTAAAAAATAAATCTCTACTGGCATTTTTTTCAATGGGTTCAAATGTGATTAATTGTTAAACAGATAATTGCTCTTCTAGCATGTTTTTTCTCAACTAGTGTTGGTAAATAAGAAACAATCAATCTAATGTTTGAAATAAACATCTTGAATAATCTATAAAAAAACATTTCGGACAAAACACAATTATCATCATTCGGGCTAATATAATTTCTTTCAAATTTGTATATAACGAATTGGTTAATACAGTATATTTTCCAGTTATGTATGCACGCATGTGCAAAATCATATATCTACGCATAGAAAAAACGAAACTCTAAGTATTTCGTTAAAATGTGTGTAAGCAAAGTCTTGAAACAGCAGGGCTTCAAAAAACGGAACTTTATTTTCAGTGAGAAAATAGATCTTGTGCGAAGAAGAGTACTGCTGACCAAGAGTGCACTGGTGTTGGAACGCACCAGAAAATGTTCGGTTACTGCTTTTTGGGGGAAATTGCCCTTTCAAATTAAAAGTGTTTTCTCTTAAAGTCTGGTATACGTTTTATTTTAACATTAAGTATCCATTCAAGCTAGAGTATTTCAAAGAATAAAAATTTTGTTCTCCAATGCTATAAGTGTTTCAACATTTTAGACTGTTTAGTTGTAATTTCATAGTAGATAGTTTAGAGTAAATATTTTATGTATTCAATGTTTTTGCGGTTATTAAAGTTTTTTCGTTTGGTTATAAATTTCACTTAACTTATTATTATTAATTATTAACTAGAATTGCTATTAACATTTTGTAATTTTACTTTCTTTGAACATGTGCCAAATATTTTTCAGATTCAGAAGCATTTTGAAAAATGAAGTTTGTTTAAAGAATCCAATCATCATCCTTTTAAATGTTACAGTTATCAATGTCATTCTTTAAACTGATATATACATATATAATGAAAATGTGAACAAACTTTATTAACAAATTATTATCGAATCTAAGTTATGATCTAAATTATAAAAATCAGATAGTAAGAAAATGTTCCCATGCGTTTAGATATTTATAGTCCAATCAGTGACAAAATAAGTTGCTAAAAGTCGAATTCACAGAACAAAATAAATTGTTTACACTGGAAAACGTGAATTTTGCTTCTTTTATCACTGTAGCAAACAGAGATATGAAAGTTCCTTTTTCTTCACTTTATTATATAGCCAATTGTGAGCCATATTCTTACAGTCTGCTAAAATGAAGAATGAAATTTTCTGGTACTGGTAAATCCCAATACTACTGGAATAAAACCCTAACATTCGTATCGAGTTTCTGTATTATACGTCTTTAATTATTTTGCAGTTTCTTCTATATATATAAAATGATAATAGGAATTTCGTTCCGGCTGCTTATAAATTGAGTTCGACTGAATGAATTTTGATGGTATTTCACTGTTATTTAGATATTTTTTCAGGAACGGTTTTAGTATATAGCATATTGTTCTACGTTTCTTAGTTACAGAGTTATGATGGAAAGTTGTATAATGAAGTGAGCCCAATTATGAAAAATTAGCCTTTTAATAAGTTCTACTGCATGGACTTTGATAAGACTTGCATTGTTAGGTAGATACGTTTACAGGGATGGTTTTAGTATCTTGCATATCGTTCTGTAGTGCTTATTTATATAATTATGGGGGAAAGCTCTATAATCAAGTGAACGTGATTTCGAAAGATTACCCTTTTTAAAAAGTTCTACTGAATGGATTTTGTTAGTTTGTTTGCCTTGTCAGTTAGATAAGTTATCAGGGATAGTTTTAGTGTATTGCTTATCGTCCTATCGTTCTTTACCAAATCCTATTATATACTATGATCAACTAAAAGATTTGGTCCTTAACAGCTTAAGGTTTGTCTGATGCATTAGAAAACATAATAGCGCAATCGCGTTCGTAAGGTTTTCAGCAATGCTATATTACATTCCAGCTAAAGGTTCATATCGCTTTAAAACACAAAGTCAAATTCACCAATATATTTATTTTCTTTCAAGGTTCGTTTGTAAAAACGACCAGCGTAGCGGGTATTTAATAAAATTAAAATAGGCTTCAGATTTAATAGTTTGAATTCTTTTAACTTTTATCTATCACTGTTGTTCATTTGTAACTTCAATAGTCTAACGGAAATAACACTTCAATAAAGTAACTTAAGTGTGTGTATAAAACTAATTATATGCTATTTTAAAAGTAAAATTCAAAATTAAAAGCGTAACAAGATGCAAAATTAAATTACTTTTTCACTCGGAAAACTATATTTCTTAATACATAAGAGTTGCTACTAATTGTTCAATTATAATAATTGAATTTATTTCCATGTAAAAATTCTTAACGATTTATAACAATGTTAACATTCAAAGTATTCAGAAAATAATTTAATTATAGGCTTGTGTTTTTCATATTTTTTATGCCATTCCAAAGTGCGAAAATGAATTATTTTTTTCTTCTTAAAAAAGTATGATAATAAACATTCTTATTTTCTTCTGCGACGCATAATAGAATTACCTAAAAAGAAAAATTTACCAATTTTTATTTTCAATATATTTTTCTCTTTTTTTTCATTTTTTCTACGTGTACTTCAAATTTGTAAAATTATGTTGTTTGTTATATAAATAACAGATATGTTAATGAAAAGAAATAAGTATTAACATTTATAGCATCCAAAAAGCGAATCAGGGAAATAAATAAAAATATTATATGAAGTTAATTATATTTGTGGGAAATGAATTAATTGCTCCTATTTAAATCAGAAAAAAATTAAATTAGAAGTACACCTATTCATATAAAACAGGATAAAAATTAAATAATGGTATTATTTTGTTCTGTCATAATTGGAATAGACGAAAAATGTTTGATAAAGTTAATGAATTATTACAAAAATAAAACAACAACAAAAATTGTATGAAATAGAAATATATATTATGATGAAATTGTAATTTTTAAAACATATTATGTTTGATGAAATAAAAAAAAAATACTGAAAAATAAAAATAACATGCTGTAACTTTTCATGACTTGCTTCAGTAAATAACTGCAGTAAAACTCTTATATAATAACTGCAGTAAATATCTTATATTACTGCAGTTTTCCAAAATTTTAACTTTATTTTGACAAGAATTTGATGTTGTTGGCGTACATACATTATAGTATAAGAAAACATTTTTTATTTTATGTTATGGAGATAAGTATTCATCTTGTTCGCTTTTTTCTTTATCTCTGTCTTTTAAAAATTGAAAGGTGTAAGTGCAAAGAGCAAAGAGCAGAGAAAGAAAAGATAAAAGGAGAATAATCTCAAATTTTATTTGATGTAAAATTTTAAATTAAAACACTTTTTTAAGGATTAAAGAAAAAAATATTTCTTTTATTGTTGTTTCTCAAAAATATGAAATCACAATAAATAAGAATTGTTTTTAAATATTGTAATCAACTAATTTACCTATGAACAAGGTATTTCAATTTCTCCTTGCCAATTTTAAAATTTTAAAACAATTGAAAAATTGTCTGATATAAATCAATGATATATTTTCTATATTTATAATTTAAATTATTGATAAAATGAGAGATGTTATATGGTCCCTTTTTGACAGTAAATATAATAATAAAAAGATCATTTATAAAATTCTTAAGAAACATTTCTCACAAAACATAAATTGTATGTGATTTAGTTTACATTTATTCCACGATTTTGTATATAAAAAATTTATTAATGTTATTAATAAAAAAATAATTATTAGAACTATTTATTACTAAATTACTCCATTGTCATATTCCGTAACAACTTTCACGTCCAAGATTTTCCAAAAAAAATTGAGAGGAGGAAAAATTTTACAAATTTGCTCATTTGCAATAAACACATAGAAATAGGGAATGTTTTATTTCAAGATACTTTATTTTAAAAATTTTAATAATAAACAATAAGACAAACAAAGAAAATACTTCAATGTACTTATAAATAAATCATCAATAAATATGAGAATTTTTTATTTCCAGATACTTTATTTTAAAAATATTTAATAATAAATATTAAAGCAAACAAAGAAAATACTTCAATGTACGTATAAATAAATCCTCAATAAATACTTATATAATTAATGAACGAATGCATATTTTTTTAATAAAATGTTGTAGTTTAGTTTTTGAAACTTTTGCTATTTAGGAATTTTATGGTTGAGGAAATAAATATAAGTTATAGATGAAAAGTTGTTAAAATATTATTTTCTTTCATAGAAATTTACAAAAGTTAAGAAGCTCAGAATATAAATTTCATATACTGCTAAACGTTTGAAACCGTTTTGTCTTGTATGTATAGAAAAAAAAAGTATTTCAAGAAAATATTTCTCCTCGAAAACTGAATAGACACAAACATCAAAACAGAATTACTTGATGCAAATATACAACAATGATAAACTGACTAAAAGAAGAAGAAAAAAGAATATATATGTGGCGTTTTTACGAAGATGAGATACCACGAGATGTAATATTTCACGAGAAAATGGCAGTTTGTTAAAGATATAGAAGGTTGTAGTCGATATCAATAATCATGGCGAAGAGGTGAGGCAATGAAAAGACACTAGAACAGTTTCTCCAGTAAAGACCAGCCAGTTTCCAGACAAATAGTTTATTTATGAATAAGAGCGATGCAGTAATAGTTCCCACAGGTATAAACTTATAGCCCTCAGGCTTCACGATGGCTCACTACCTCGTTTAATAGATGTTAAAGAGCTGTATGAAAATTCTACGAAACTACAACACCAGATACCCATTTGTTTACACTTCCAAACACGTCTAAAATCGTGCTAGCGAGTTTTGTTCACGGAGCGTAGAGATACCGAAATGCGACATCACGTGCGCACAAACCAATGAGTGAGAGGCGAGCTCCAGCCCAGCGAATGAGGCGCGAGGGAGAAGCTCTAACACGAATGAATTCCTCTCGTAGCCGAGTATTAATTTTGAAGTGAAAAAACTCCAGCGCGCGAAATCAGAGCATGGAATAATAATAATAAAAAAATGGCTTTTAAAAACATTCGAAATGAGAAAGCGTCTCTCGGAATTTTATAGATTGGGGAGCTGATAAAAGTTACGAATGAACTTAAAATATTAGATTAAGATTTAATAATTATTAATATACGGGTATTTACTTGTAAAATGACATTAAATAGGAATAAATATTATTAAGAATTAAGGAAATACTGACTAAGTCAGAAGTTAGATTAATTTAAAGGACTAATGCGAAATAAATGCGAAGGAAATAAATTTTTTATATAACATATATATATATATACAAAGAAGGGGAACAGGAGAGGCACATCGTGTATAAAGGAAAGTATATAATTCATCTTCAAAGAAAATTTTCATTAAAAATTTAAATTAAATTGTCGTTTAAGAACATTAAAAATGAATACTTTATAAAATTTAAATTAAAAGGTATTTATTTATATCAGTACTTTGGTGCGTAAATATCTTATATTACTGCAGTTTTCCAAAATTTTAACTTTATTTTGACAAGAATTTGATGTTGTTGGCGTACATACATTATAGTATAAGAAAACATTTTTTATTTTATGTTATGGAGATAAGTATTCATCTTGTTCGCTTTTTTCTTTATCTCTGTCTTTTGAAAATTGAAAGGTGTAAGTGCAAAGAACAAAGAGCAGAGAAAGAAAAGATAAAAGGAGAATAATCTCAAATTTTATTTGATGTAAAATTTTAAATTAAAACACTTTTTTAAGGATTAAAGAAAAAATATTTCTTTTATTGTTGTTTCTCAAAAATATGAAATCACAATAAATAAGAAAAGCATTTAACGTAAACACGTTTATTTAAAGATTTTGCTTTGTCTAGTGTGATTTAAAAGGGAGGAAAAGCAAAGTTTATTAAAAAAAATAATTCATAAATTTTCTTTCTATTTACAGCTAAGCTTATTTCAGTATTTTTTGTACATTTAATAAAGTTATCTGTTTGAAATGTAATAGCCCTTTTGTAGTATGTTCTTGGTTTACTGTACGTTTTCCAAGAAAAAAATAATAATTATAAAGTTTCATTTTATAGTTATGAAGTACTTATTGTCTTTAACCAATAACAATGACATGATATAAAAAAAGAAAAAAATTACGATGTTTATATCTCTAAGTCCCATTACTTGAATGATTATTGCTGATCATAAAAACATTGCAGTGTCTAATTTTTAGATCGCTAATTAAGATTATCGGTTATGATAATAAGTGCTAGAGTCCTTCTGCTGTTTCGTGTCACCCGGATCATAAAAAATTAGGTGATAAACTTTTGTTAATAAGTTTTTATGGACGTAATTTCTGAATTTATGTGAGAGATTTTTATAGTACCTTTAAGTTGTGCTAAGTAATTAATAGAAGACTGAATTTAGATTTAAATCATGTCACAAACATGTAGGTAGTATTTGTAACGTAGGGTAACGTAATATAGTATCCACTATCTGAACCGCTGGACATTGCAGGTCGCAACGAAAACCGGGAGCAAAAACCGGGCACGGGATAATAACCTTAAATATACCTAAAATTGGCGTTGAATGATTTTATATATTTGAACGAAAATATTTCCAAACAATGCTAAAGTTGCGTGTTTCATAATTTTCAGCAACGTACAACCTCGAATTTCTAATATTTATATTTTTAAATAAAAATTTATCCAAATAAACCTAAAATTGGGGGTCACACTGACTTCGGCAGCGTACAAATGTGGCAATTTAGCTGTAAAAGAAGTGTTCTTCTAATTTTTGTTTACATTTCACATCGAAAGCAAAAACCGCCAGTAGATTCAAGAGCAAAGCAAGCGAACAGCAGAGCATATTTAATTAGTTTAAGCTAATTAGAATTGTTCGAATGTTTTAAAATTTTTGAATCTCATATAAATTATGCATCGTGTAAAATATTTGTGTTAAAATACCGATATTTAGTTCTTTTACGCAAAGTGTATCGAAGAATCGAGAAGTGATTTCCAGTCGAATACTTTTTTGAAAAGGTTAATATAAAAAAAATTAAAGACAACTGCGTATATTAACAGCTAAATGTACCTTTGTTACGTGTCTGCAATTTGTTGTTTCTTATATTTATTTTAAACGCGTATGCAGAATTATAAAATATACATAAAAACTGAAAGTCCGTAGAGTGAGTTTCGGAATATATATATTTTTTTTTTCAACAGGTTGATATTAACGTTTTTTTTAAACAATAGACGTCGTTTTAAAGTTGAAATTTTTTTTTCGTAGTTTAAATAAAAAATGGTGGATGAAGAACGTTAAACATTGTGAAAAAAGACGAAAAATGCGAGAGTGAGTTACAGAATTTTTTTTATGCAACTAACCGTATTTTTTAAAACTAAGGATGTATTTTTAAAGCTAAATATATGCGAATTACGGGGGTGTCCACTACTGTTTCGCATTGCTTCCAAAGCGCGGATGCAGATATATAAACTTTGTGGGAAAACACAAAAACACAGAAAGGCTACTCGGGAAATTTCTTTGAAAGGGTTAATATTGATCTTTATTATAATCAAAGACTTTTTTTTTAATTGAAAGTGCAATCTTTAATTTGGTCTAATTATACTATCCGTATTGCTTTTCATTTGGCAAAACCGAGCTGCGAAACACAGAAAAAAAATCTTGCTAAAATTTAGAAAATATTTTTTTGAAAGGGAAATTTTTTTACTATAAATATCTGACTATATTTCGAAACGTTTTGTACCGTTAGATAGCTTAAAATACACTCTAATAAATTATCTTATTTGTTTTTTCCGTGTATCTAACCGTGTATCTAACCGTGTATCTTAGCCGATGAAGTCCGCGAAAGACGCCAAAGCAAAATAATCGTTTTTGACTCTGCAAGCGATCTTCTGAAATCGATATCGCGTGCATTTTGAGAAAAAAAATATTTTGATACGTGTTCTTTGTGGTTTTACATTAATATCTCTGTTAATTATAAAAAATGGAAAATTCGAGCCTCAGGTGCATTTGGACTTCTTTTGGACTATCCTAATTCTCGACCTCTACGTATGGTAGATTTTACAGAGTACACATATTCTTTTCTTTTATTAGTATAGATTATCACTGAAGAGATAATAACAGAAAAAAACTTGAAGTAATGGGGAATTAGAACAACACAAGCTAGCTTTGGGAAATTTGGTCAATTTTGTGGATTTTTAATAGTTTTTAAAAAGAACAACGCTGAGACTAAAACGAAAAGTTAAATTATTTCTTCTTATGCACTAAAATAAAATTTTTATATTAAAATCAATGTCCATTAACGTTCAATACTTAAATGAGGCTAAACAGATATTTACATATAAAATACCCCCCACTATAATTACAAGAAATGAATACAATACTGGTTCATATTTTTACAAGCATAATACTCCATGAGAGTTGGATTTTAGTGTACTGTAGAATAAATATATTACTGGTAACCTTTTGTAGATTATCAGTAAAATATTTTGAAAGCAAAAGCATTATTTTATCAAATTTTAAAATGCATTATTTTTAAGGTTCAGAAATAGACATCAATTAAATGTTTGAAAATAACAAGAATATTTTTCAGTTTTGCAAAAGATTAATGCTCTAACGTAATCTAATTAAATAATTTTTAAAATATTCTGAAATATTTTTAAAAGACTAGAAAATGAGTACAGGATAATTTCTAAATAATAAAACATTATCCAAAATGAATAACTTTGGACACTTAATGCGTAATTAAATCTCTTAGTCATTCTTACGTAAGCGTAAACACTTTTACTCTTATTAATCATAAATTACGCTAAAATTCATGAATTGGGATGAACATTAACTTTTCATTTTAAAACCCTTTACAATTGTCCTTTTCTGAAAAATGCATATTGAATAACGACAATAAAATCCCCCAACTTATCCCCGAAGCCATTAATCTGCATTCATTACATTACTATTAAAAGACGCATAGTAATTAATACATAGATTGTTACTCTGCATTTTATTGCGACTATGCAAATGAAGACGAGCGTAGTACGATTTAAAGATATTCAGAGAAATTTAAGCTAATTTACAAATAGATGGTGTTGTAATTGTAATTCCGGTAGACTGTTCATTTTCCAAAAGATATTTCTTAGGAATATCTCTAAGGAATGTTATATGCAATTTTTTACTTTCACATGTTTCTAAATGCGACGAAACACCTAATTCTCATACGCCATACAAATAAATATAAAGCTAAAAATACTAATCTAAATGTTTGGGATATTTAAAATAATCTAATCATTTTGCAAGATATTTTAATCATCAGCAGCCTACAAAATCATGTTTAAGACACTTTGATAAAACCAGTCTACCCATCCGAGGATTTCGCACTGTAGTCTAATAATTTTGGAGCAATATCTAATTTTTTTTATATACAGGTTTAAACTTCTAAACAAAAATTAGGCATAAAAATATCTCAAAACAGGATGAATTAAACTACAATAGCATCTCATTTAGTCCATCCAAATTACAGCAATAAATGATCAAATATAACAAAAGGCACGCGCGAGAAATAAAAAATTAACAATCGTGTTTTAACTTTATTAGAAGATGGCGTTTTCCGCCTCGGGAAAAATATGGGGCAAAGAAAAATAAATTGAATTCACATAAAATAGAATTTAATCTAATGTAACAAAGCATACCTTTCAGGCTATACGTGAAATAACACTACTTCGATCGATCGATGGTGTCTTTTTCTTCTAACTATTTGAATTTGAATTTTGCTTTTTAATCAGAAATATAATTAAACCCGCATTCTATCACACATGAATCATAACTTGAATCTTTAAACGTGATTATTTGAAAATATGTTTTTAACGTCAAAGATTACAATAACTCGAACAAATCCCAACCAATATTCTTCGTATTTTCACCAAATTTTAATAACATTATTATCTAGACAGCGATATTTCCTTATGAGGATTTGATGATTTTTAAATATTTTTTATAAACAATCAAAGTTCAAAATTCTTTATAAAAATTGGTACCTAAATTTAAACGGTCGTCATTTTTCAAAAAATTCAATTTTTCAAAAAAATTGAACGATTACTCTCTAGTTTTTTGTGTTCGGATAAACACATTATACTTTTTATAATTTAAGATAAAATTTGACAGAGGTACGCTGATCACCGTGGACAGCTACCAGAATGACACCATCTTCGGGGAACGAATCTACTGGGAACATGCAGCTCTATTTCTTCATTTGTATAATAAACAAAATGCAAAAAGGGTTTTTCGAATACCTTGTTTCTTTTACCTGAAACAAATCTTCAAAAATACACGTATTTTTCGACCTTACAGTGAGGTATAATCTGTTAAAGATTTGATGTACAAGTTTTAAATTCCAAATTCTACAGTTTACAAAAAAGTATCTAAATCTTAAGTATACATTAAAGAAACTTGCCGATGGACAAAATTTGAAAACTTGATACATCAAAACACTAATAAGTTATTTTGTCTCGAGGTTAAAAAAAATTCTATACATTTCTAATTTTTTATATTTTAACATTAAAATGGAATTTTGGTAATGAATTGTTATCATTTATATTTTATAGAAAGTAACGGCGCTAGTTTTCAAACAAATTTTCGTTCAGACGGTAAGTTATTGTATAAAATATATCGCATAGATGACTTGAATCATCTCTATGTAAAATAATTCACTTTGTCATGTTAGCCTACCAATAGCAGATTTTAATTTATTGGATGATAGTTATAAATTATAATAGAGCGTTAATTATTCAAAGACTGAAATTATATTTGTTGTGGTTTCTTACACCACTGCCATATTTATTATTTAATTTAATTTAAGACATATTTTATTAATCTTTATTCATTTCATATTAAAATTCGCATTCAAAAATTATTTTAATTCCTTCCTTTTTGAAACTTCCCCTGTAAGTTTTTCTTTCTTACATAACTTTTCACTTTATTTTAAAATGATAATGATCGTTTTGAAATCTGTACTTCCGGAATTGGAGTCTGCGAGAACTTTCTCCAACATTCTATGCGTGAGCTCACTTCCTCCTGGTGGTTCCGCCACTAGCCAATCATATTCAAATCAATATAATACGTAATTTCAAAGTTGATGTTTATCACTGCCGATTGGCGTTTTTAATTATTCGGCAACCCCTTTTCCCTCTCAGCGCTGAGGCTGCGCGCTCACATTTGGGATGTTTTTACTACAGTTGCGGATAGTAGTTCCTTGCCTTCTGCGAAGAATTATGTTCGTGCAACGAAAACAGTAAAAGTGAAGGAAAATTTTTATAATTAAGTTGGTTTGATGGGCGGCATTTTCTCTTCTGATTACGGCATTTTTTTTATAATAACATTTTCACCAACGGAGATGCATCAACGTTAAGTTATACTAAGTAGATAGAACCTACTGAAGTGGTATGGCAAGAATAGTTATGTTTATTCGACTGATGCGATGTCTATGTTTTGAATTGTTGATAAATTTATATAAATGACCTGAATTTAACACAAATCTCTCTAAAATCCCTGAGAGAAGGTTTTTTATTATTTTTCTCATGCAAGGTGTATATTCAAAAAGCATCGATTATACTACTTGTTCTAAAAAAGAATGGAGCTACAAAAATGAGTTTCCATTTATTAATATAGTTCTTAGAAGAAATTTTTTTTATAAATAAATACTTTAGAAGCTGAAATTTTGCAGTGCAATTCTTTTATTCACACCCACCACTTGTGTTTTATTTTTTTCAGATGACTTCAGGTAATATTTTTGCTTTTATTGCCTTTGATCTTAATTTATAAAGTTTATATGAATATTTAATTATCGAACCATTTTTTAATAATGATTGTCATGTCGGCGTGGTCTTTTGCGGCTATAACACAATGTACTTGATACTATATTCTGGTTGATGATTTACGATATATATTACTGGAATATTAATATGATTCCAGGGCTAAAAGAAGAACTTATCGTCCAACCACCGCACTATTTGCCGTTTTTTCTTATTCTGTTTTATAAATAAATTTTACACAAAGAGGATATCTATAGATATTATATATATGTGTGTATTATGTTTGTTGAGTAATTTTAACACATGAAACCCTTCATTTTTTAATCCAAAATGTGCAGTTATTTTTTCACTTTAGAAAATAAATCTGTTACTTAGTTCTATGTGTAATCTTTATTTTTACATTATTAACTTCACTTTCATTATACATATATATTTATATATTGCATACAATTATATCAGATTATTTCAAAAAATGTTCCAAAACATAGAATATACATTGTCATTGAACATTTTACTTGCTTTTCTGCAGTAACAAGACCTCTTTCAAACTTAAAATCATAAAAATTGCTAAATTAAGTATTTTTTCTTTTCTATCATCAAGGTATATTTTTCAATATATGCAAGACACTCAAAATATTTAAATGGAATAATTAATTTATTTCATTGTAAAATGTTTTAAAGGTTGAAACATTGTTAAAATTTAAAGCATTGTTAAAAAGGAATTTCACCTTATCCTTCTTTATATATATATATATACATATATATATATACATATATATATATATATATATATACATATATACATATATATATATATATATATACATATATACATATATATATATATATACATATATACATATATATATATATATATATATATATGTACATATATACATATATATATATATATACATATATACATATATATATATATATATATACATATATACATATATATATATATACATATATGTAATAATAAAAAATTTTCGCCCTATTTCTTTAGTTAAATTATTCCAAATTCTTCAATTCTTTTTTCCCTCTCTTTTTAAAATATCTCTTAAATCTATTTTGTATTTTATTCCATAACTTAATCAAAATATTCTGTTATTTATCATTCTAAAAATCTTAATCTGTTAAAAGCTACACGTATTTATTAAAACCCTATTCTCTTAAATTGCAACACTGCCTCTAAACGCACCTGCCTAATTTTTTTTTTGAAACATTTAATTTTTATTCTTTGGAACTTTTATAATACCATTTTTATTTCTATTTAATTCATTCGGCATCCCATGATTCCAAGCAGTTTTCGCACCCAAAGGCCTTTTTACCTTTCTAATTTGCCGCTTCTGTTAAAGAGTTTTAATCATACGTCAGAGACACGTCTTCGTGGCCTCATTTTTTCATCCATTAGCGAGAAAGCTCCGCCTTCTTTATCCCCCTAGCGCCCTCCGAACATGGATGCGAGTGGACCAGCTTGTTCGCGCGTTTTGTACCTTTGGGCCAAATTTTGAAGTATTTATACGGTTACACTGGCTTCGGAGACAGAATTTACACGAATTAGTGGTTGTCATCTAATTGCCGTCACTGGGGAGTCTACACTAATGCATCAGTAGTATGTTCTTCAAGCTCTACTAATTCTTCAATATCTTCAAATGTGTTCAGTTTTAATGAAGCGAAAGTTGGTGGAGTTGCTTTCATCTATATGATCACAATAAAGCCACTGCTCATCTATTAAGTTATTAAGTCTTCTTTTTAATGTTTTTGGGAAATTTCTTCTGGATTTCACTGCCTCTGCTCAATTTTTACGACTGCTAATACACTACGATTTCCGATGTGATATACTTCGAGATTTGTCTTCATGGTGAGCGACTCCAAGTGATGCCCTGTCCAGGTGTCATGACTACATTTCAACGATATCGACTGCGGCTACCTCGATATGATTATCAGGTAATTTTAGTGGTTTCGGGCTGAGATGTTCCGATTGTCTGGTGGAAAGAACGTTCAAGTCGCCAGCAATAGCGATCGTCTACAATGTGCCAATTTTCGACAGGAATGTATCAAAAAAGAAGGTCAGGATAACTGATGACCTGTGTAATAAAAACATTTTGGAGACTTCCCAGTGATATTGGAGAACAACTACCGATTAGTTGTCAAATTATCACTCATAAGTGTTTATAAATTTATCCCAGAAGTGGCGTCTGTAAGTTAAATTATTCTTTTATTTTTATTGATTTCTTATTTTATTGATTTGTTATTATTGGCTTATATAGAACAAAAATTGTTCTTAGAATACTTTAGAAGAATTTTGTTCCTTTTATCCTGAACATTTAGAACTTACGAAATTTAATATTTATTTTTATGTATTGTTAAAAAATTAATTTTATTTGGTTAAGCTCACAAATATTACTGAAAGTTTTGAACTGATCTGATATTCATTCCTATATTACTTCATTTTACAAGAGTAACTTCATTTTATGTTCTTATTTTATCATTTAATTATAGTCCCTTTTCATTCGGTGATATTTATTCATAGGAAATAATTTCTATTTATTGAAAAAATATATGAGTAATCTCTTCAAGTAACATGTATTGGAACATATTCTATGCCATTCTAAAAATGCATAAAAATTTATTAGATTATCTGAAATTACAGCTTCACTGATTGCATAATAATCGCAAAAATAGCTTTTGAAGTTTATTAATGTGAAAAAAAAAAATAATAAAAAAAAAAAAAAATGTGTTATCTCAAAAGAAAGTTGAGTAACATTGAAAGGGTAAAATTATTGTGCAGTTAATTTATTTGTTTATTTTATTACTTTTGTTTTTTGATGCTATATTCTGAGAGTACAATTCAAGAGCCAAAAAAAATTGTTCTTACGAAATAATGATACTTATTTAAAAAAAGTGTTTTATTTATTTCATTCTAAATTGTGATATTCATATATAGTGGATCTATTTATAGAAAGATTATAGTAGTAATTTACATTAACTATTTAAGTGAAATGAATTTTAATATGAATTGGACTTTTTACTGTTGAATATTATTCAGTTTGTTATTTAAATTATTAAGAGTTAGATATTTACAGTTGTTGTTAAGTTAAAGAATTCTTTATACATTGTTATTTTTTTTACATGTTATTAAAGTCAGGGTTTGTTAAAGTTCTTGTTGAAAGTAAGGGTACTCAAACCAAAATGGCTGAAAAAGAGCTTAATGTTATTATTTTTGACCCAGAAAGTGGGATGAATGTTGTGTCTTGGCTTAGACACTTTGAAGGATCAGCCCCTCCAGATAAAAAAGAGTGGAAAATCAACAATATTACCAAATATTTGAAGGGCGAAGCATTAAAGGTGTATGTTAATGAATGTCTAGATTGTAAAGAGTATGAAAAAATTGCTGAGATCTTAACTGAAAAATTTCTGAAAGTAACAGTCCCCCGTTTTTTTGATTTCGCCTCGCTGAAATTGCATGACCTAAACAACTTAGAAAATTATTTCCGTCAGAAAATAGAGATAGGTCGACAACTTAAACTATGTGAAGCTATTATTTTACAAGGATTGACAGATGGCTTAAAACCTGAATACCAGAACTATTTAATAGTAAATCCTCCTGAATCTACTACCGATTGGTATAGATTAGTTAAACAACTTGTTGTCATTCCATCTCATTCTAGCAGTAACAATAATAGTAATGTTAGAAATATGTCTCAAAATTCCAGACCTTTTTCTCAACCAATTAATTCACCTACACATTGGATTCGCCCTCAACCTAATTACAGGAATCCAAATTTCCAAGCAGCAACTAATTTTAACCCTTCAACGTCCAGGTTCGTTAGTCCCAGATTGCCTGTCAATCATTATCAAAGAAGGCTTCCTAGTCGACCATGTCGAATGTGTTTAAATAGAGGTATCCAAAATGCTTATCACTGGGAGAGGGATTGTGTATTCAATGTTAGGCCTCTGCAATCTTCTGCACCCCCTCTTAGTCAACCACAACCATCTACTGATAATATATGACAGTTAATTGTATCAGGATATGTAAATAACAGGGAACTACCTTGTGTGATTGACTCTGGCTCAACCATAAGTATTTTGCCTTTTAAATTTGTTAAATTCTTAAATGCTAAAGTTATAAATATTCCACCTGTTATTATTGGCCAAGCCAAAGGAACTGTTGTAATAGATAAAGCTTGTAATTTATTGTTTAAATTAGGTAATGTGCAACAAAATATTAGATTTTTAATATGTAATACAAATTTAGATTATGCTATACTAGGTTTAAAAGAATGCTGTAAGTTTAATTTAATTATTGACTGTGATACATGTAGAGTATTACAAGGAGACCTTGTTTTAAATGAATCTAAGAACATATCCAGTGATAAATTAAGGTTACTTCATTTTAATGTTAACTATGATTATCAGAGAGTGCAACCCGATTATGGAAAGATCATATCTCCTCAATCCTTTGTTCCATCTAATGTTGATAATTCTAAATTAATTGGGGGAATAAATTCTATAGAAAATGAAACTTTAAGGGAAAGTATAAGGGATTATTTAGATATATTTTCTAAAAATAAATTTGATGTCGGGAGAATTAATATCGAACCGCAACGTATTTTTCTTAATTCTGACCTACCAATATCTCTGAGGCCATACAGAAATTCCCCTTTAGAAGAAAAAGAGATTTCGGATCAAATTCATTCACTATTAGATGCTGGTTTAATTAAAGAGAAAAATAGTCCCTATTCTGCTCCTGTTACATTAGTAATGAAAAGAGAAGAAGGTACAAAAACTAGATTATGTGTTGACTATAGAAAATTAAATGCAATAATGAAAAATGACGCAGAACCCCTACCTCGTATCGATGGAATTTTAGATAAACTGAGTAGTGCGCAGTATTTTTCAACTTTAGATTTAGCCTCTGGCTACTGGCACATACCCATACATCCATCCGATACTGAAAAATTGGCTTTTGCTACCAACTTTGGGCTCTTTGAATGGTTAGTTCTGCCCTTCGGGATTAAATTAGGCCCCCCGATATTTAATAGAACCCTTAGAAGAATACTTACTAAATACAAAATAGACTTTGCTTGCCATTATTTTGATGACATCATTATTTTTTCTTCCTCACTAGAAGAACATATGCAACATTTAAACCAAATATTTGAATTATGTAGACGCGAAAACATTAAACTTAAACTCTCTAAATGCAATTTTGTCCAAAATAAAATTAACTTCTTAGGATATACCATCCAGAATGGCACATTAACTCCTGCTAATGCTAATATTGAAGTAATAAAAAAACTAAAACCCCCTTCAAATGTAAAGGAACTTCAGAGATTCTTAGGATCTATCAATGTTTATCACAAGTTTATAGATAAATATGCCGAAATTCGAGTCCCTCTTAACAGATTACTCAGAAAAAATACATTATGGGAATGGAATACAGATTGTCAAAATTCTTTTCAAAAATTAAAAGATGCCTTAATAGCCAAACCTATCTTAAAAATTTATGACCCTAAGTTACCCCTCCATATGTTTGTTGATGCCTCACAGGTGGCAGTAGGTGCAGTCTTAAAACAACCTGATAGTAATAATTTTTTACATCCAATTGCTTATTACTCTAGAGGATTGAGAAGTTATGAGAAGAATTATTTTATTACCGAGTTAGAGTGTCTTGCCATCATTGACACCTTAGACAAATTCTATCATTATTTTCATGGTGTAAAATTTACCATTCATACTGATCATGCATCTCTTGTATGGTTAAAAAATACTAAACATTTGAGAGGCAGGTTATTTAGATGGTCTTTGAAGTTGAGCATGTTTGAATATAATATAGTTTACGAAAAGGGATCCACAAATGTCGAAGCCGACATGTTGTCGAGAAACCCAATTTCACATTTTATTCAACCACTTACTTTTCTTCTGGACGTTAAAGAAATTATAGAGAGGCAGGAAAAAGATAATGTGTGTGGTAAAAATTATCTAAAGGAAAATGGACTTATGATAGTAAAAAAAAAGGTTTTAGAAAAATAGTAGTCCCCATGTCTTTAAGGAGAAAAGTACTAAATGTTGCTCATGAAAAATTTGGTCATCCTGGTATCCAAAAAATGTTAAATTTAATCTCCCCTAATTATTATTGGCCTGACATGACGCAATATATAACCAATTTTGTAAAACATTGTGATATTTGTCAAAAGAATAAAAAACCCAGACAGAAAAAATTTGGCTTATTACAAGCTATGCACACCACAGATCAACCTTTTGAATGTCTTTCTATTGATACTGTGGGAGGATTCAATTATTATAACTCCACCAAAAAATATCTACACATCATCATCGACCATGCTACTAGATATGTTTGGGCTTTCCCCTCAAAAAGTGTTACCACAGAAACTTATACTAATTGTCTAAACCAAGTTTTTAATATTCAAACACCACAACAATTATTCTGTTTTAATAAAATTCTTAATGTCCAGACCCATCAAAAAGTGTTAAGTGATAGAAATGCAGCCTTTACTTCATCTAGATTTAAAAAATTTCTGCGAAACCACAATATTAAGCAACGTTTAACCACATCACATCATCCTCAAACGAATGGCAAATGTGAGAGAGCGAACCAGACAATAGTTACTAGATTGAAGTGTAAAGTCAATTCTACTAACTCCAAAATTCCTTGGACGAAAATTTTGACTGAAGTAGTTAATGAGTATAACAATACCCCTCATTCTATCACTAAATTCCCTCCTGCTTACTTACTTTTTGGCCAATTACCCTATGATTCTCCTCTTCAACAAAATTATTACCCTCCTGTTCAAGAAGCACTTAAACTTGCTAAAAAACGCACTGATGAATTCTATTGGAGAAGTAAAAAATATTATGATCGAAATTATCTAGAACCAAAATTTGAGATTGGAGATCTTGTAATTTATGAAGAGTTCCAATATCCTAATACCAGAAAACTTTCACAAGTCTTTAGTGGTCCTTATCAAATCCTTAATAAGTTATCTGATGTCAATTTTGAAATTGATAGACAAATTCAAAACAAACCTACTGAAATAGTACATGTATCAAAATTACGCCCTTATTATCCTCCTGATCAATTAAAATTATCCCATGAGAACCAACAACAAACTAATGTTAAATTTATAGTTTCGTCTTGATTTTAATATAATCCAAAAATAAACGAAATAAAATAAATTAATAATTAACTAATCAATTCTCTTCTGTATAACCGTGGTGTTCTAGATTGTGCACACGAGAGTGTCACTGTTGAAGTTTCCACTTGAGTCAACTTTTTATGCTGGCGTAATTTAGTTGATTTAAGTTAGGAGTTTCTGATACTGAATTGGATTAGATTAGAATAATAAATTAAACAGTATTAACTAAACTAATAAAATAAACTGGATTAAATTATATCTTAAACTAATCAAATATGATATCTTAATACTAATAGAGAATTGTCCAACCTTTCTTAATATGCTACAAGGTCCCATTTTTTCATTTCACAACTTATGTTTTCTTGTTTGACTGAAAGCAAGATAGTTACATAACCATCATCTACACAATAATGATTGTTTTCACGAATTTTTCTTATTTATTCCTTTTTTTTGTATTATGTATTTTATTGAGTATATTTCATACCTCATTCACTACTATATGGATGAGATATTAATTATATACTTAAGAAAGTAATTAAAGAAAGAGTGTGATATGTTTGAATTATAATGCTTGTTATTGCTGAACTTATTGTTGAATATTATTATTATTAGTTATACTATTTATAATTTGATATTGAGATTAAATATTACTTGAATTTGAATACTACTTGAATTTGAATATGTTGAGATATATAAATTTTTACT